>JAWDJD010000001.1:154760000-160042500 GCA_035047305.1 Bradypodion pumilum | reverse complement strand
TTGTTCAGGTACAGGTCTATTTCTCTCATCACCCTTGAGGGAGTGACCCACAAAAGGTTTCCAAATATCCCAGAATCTATTTTCTTTCAAATTATCTCTCTTTTTCTTTATCTCCCATGTCAATTTGTCATTCAAGGCTAAATTCCACATTTCTTTATACCACTCTTCCATTTGTATAATTACATCATTTTTCCAATGTCTAGCTATACAATGTCTAGCCATTGTAATCATTTCTAGTAGCTCTTTCTTATCCTTGTTTAAATTAATATCTTCCACGTTTGTCAACAGAGTGATACCTGATCCCAGTTTTACCATCTTACCCAAAATTTCTCCAATTTCTTTCTCAATTCTATTCCAGAAATCTTTAACCACTTTACAACTCCACCACATGTGTTCATACGTTCCAATAGTGTCCTTACATCTCCAACACATATTTTCTTTTTTATTATCCATTTGATGTAACCTCACTGGGGTCAGATACCATCTCCACAACATTTTAAAATTATGCTCTTTTATTCTAACCGACATAGTCCTCATTATCCTCTTTTTCCATTTATTTCTCCATAAATCCTTTCCTATCTTTATATTCAAATCTTGTTCCCACCTTAATTTCAAATCCTCTTGTGGATCACCATCCCTATTTAATATTGCATACAATTTACTAACTAATCCCTTAGTATTTATATCACCTTTTCTAACTTTTAGAATCAGCTCTTCAAATTCCGTCTTTTCTCTTTCCAAATCATATTCACTCATGTATTTACTATTCCATTTAATAATCCTCAATCTTTGGAACCAATTAATTTTTAATTGCTCAAACAATTTTGTCCTACTAGCTTCATTTCTGCATATCCGAAACCAGTCCTTCAACAGGATAACCTCATTCTCTTTCAAAATCTCCTTTATCTCCTCATTTATATTAATTGGAAAATTCGCCATATCTAAAATTTCCAATATTGGAGAGACATTTGGGACCAAATCCTTTTTTACCCTCTTCCATACATTCATTAAGCCTTTCATCATAGTATTCTTAGTCACTACCTTTCCCAATTTGTCTCCTAAAAAGACCATTTTGCCCAAATGTTTATAGTCCCTCATCTCAATTTCCTCCCATATTACCTTTTCCCTTGCCAGGATCTTCACAACATTCTTGATTTGAAACGCTCGATAATATGCCATCAAATTCGGCATTCCCAACCCTCCTTTTTTGTGCGATAAATACCATAACTTTTTTGATAACCTAGATTTCTTTCCACCATTACAAAAGTCATTGATCAAATTTTGAAACACCTTAATTTCCTTATCCTTTAATTGAATTGCTATCGCATCAAATAAAAAATTTATTTTAGGTAACAGCGTCATTTTAGCAAGTGCAATTCTTCCAAACCAGGACAATTTCAACTTTTGAAAACTTTGTATCTTGTTCCTAATTTCAGTTTTCAAACTATCATAGTTCAATCTATTAAGCTCTTCCAATATGTTTGGTATAGTTATTCCCAAATATTTCAATTTATTCTTAATCTGAATATTAACTATATCCTTTATCTTTTTCTGATCTTTTTCATCCATATTACAGAGCATCATTTCCGATTTATCCCAATTTATTTTCAACCCAGTAATTTCCTCAAAATCCTTTAATTGTTGCCGAATTCTGTTCATTATCTTCTCTGGTTGTTTTACAATTATCAAAGTCTCATCCACATACATACATACTTATCTTATTCCCCATAATTCCCTCTATTTTTGCTTCCTCTCATATAGCATTTGCTAATAACTCCATTGCCATTATAAACAATATTGGAGATAGTGGGCAACCCTGTCTCGTGCCTGCCTCCAACTTAACCTCGTCTGTAACCTCATCATTCACTCTAACAGTGGCTATTCCTTGTTGATATAATTGACCGATTACCCTTCTAAATTTGATGCCAAATCCATAGATTTTTATTATTTCCTTGATTGAAATCCATTGTAGAGAGTCAAATGCCTTAAATATATCCAAAGATATTAATCCCACTTTTTCTTTTGTATGACTCACCGTATCAACTAAATCAGTTATTCTTCTGGTCAAATCTGCCATGTGTCTACCTTTCAAAAACCCCACTTGGTCAGCATTTATATATTCCCCCATGAAAACATTCAATAGATTGGCAAGTATTGCTGTGAAGATCTTGGCATCCTGATTTATCAATGAGATGGGTCTATATGATTCTACTTTCTCTAAATTCTTTCCAGGTTTTGGCAAAAGTACAATTGTGGTCCGGTACCATGAAGTCGGAATTTGCCCTCCATCTAATATATAATTATATAATTTTACCAACTTTGGTATCACGATATCTCCAAATTCCTTGTAAAAATCCACAGGCAACCCATCTTCTCCGGAGGCTTTTCCCAACTTCAATCTGGCAATTATCTCTTTTACTTCTTTCTCTGTCACTAATTCTTCCATTCTATCCCTATGTTCCTGTTTTATTCCCCTAATTATTTGCTTTTCTAATTGCTTTTAAAGTTTCTCCTCATCTATATCTTTTCTTGCATAAAGAGCTTGATAAAAATCCTTCACAATTTTACATTTGTCCTTTATTTTATTACATCTTATCCCTTGATCATCAATCAAAACTCCAATTTCCCTCTTTTCCCTTTTATCCTTTGCTGCTTTTGCTAAAAGTTTTGAATTTTTATTGCTAAATTCAAAAATATTCCAAGATGTAGTTTCCTTAGGAGAGCCTGAAGAACTGCGAGACATGAGGCCAACCTACAATTAGGCTTACTAAAGCATCCATCCGAGGCAGCAACAGTTTATATAGGGTATTGTGAAAGGGTGGCAGATTATTAGTTTTGTTAGTTTGTAAGTGCTGTATGTTTGCTGCCAGAATTGTGAAAGATTTTCTGCTCCATATGCCAAAGTAATTTAGCTGTCTTTAGGTACTGTATTGCAGTTTGGAAAAGTTGCTTTTTTGAGTTAGAACACACAGTCCCCCAGCCAACAAAAGCACTATCTCCAATTTCAAACTTACTTTACCTGCTTTCCCCCTCCAGCATCAACTGAACCAATGGAAGCTTAGAAAGCATGCACAAGATAATGCAACAAGGCATAAAGCTAACATTGTGCAGCTGCCTGACTGCTGGTGTGATGAAATTTTCCACTGGCATCTACAGCATTTCACACTTCCTGAAAACCAGCGGCAGGATCTAAATGCAGCATCCCCGGGGATAATAGCCCCTGCCACACCAAGTCCCCTTGTGCCCTCAAGGGGGCACAGGAATACAATTTTTGCCATGTTTGACGGTCCACCAACACCCTTCCCCCATTTGTAAATCTTTGTTTTTAAAAACTGTCCAGTATTTAGAGTAGGGGTTCGCAACCTACAGCCCACTGGCCGGACCCAGCCTGCAGCACCATTTCATGTGGCCCGTGCTGCCGCTGGAAGCGGATGTGTTTACGACAACCATAAATTTAAATTATCTTTAGGATGGGAAACTTTTTTTGTGGGGAGGGAGCCTGTTAGACATCAATCCATATGACCAGTGGCCAAGTTGACTAGGATGTCGTGGGACTTTTCCAAAAACACTACAAAACTTTTCCATCTCTGCATTATCCTGCATGTATACAAAACATGTGTTTTGTTGACTTCTTTAAAATGAACATACATATTTATTGTACCACGGCTCAGTATAATTACTGACT
The DNA here is from genome assembly GCA_035047305.1 of Bradypodion pumilum. NCBI lineage: Eukaryota > Metazoa > Chordata > Lepidosauria > Squamata > Chamaeleonidae > Bradypodion > Bradypodion pumilum. The sequence continues at coordinate 160,038,815 of JAWDJD010000001.1, read as the reverse complement.
CAGAAGGATTTCCCTCTAGAAGGTAATTGTTGTGAATTTGAAGTCTTTAATATGTTAATATATTATTACGTGACAGCTAATAGATTGACAATTAGGTGCGTCTTGTTTGAAAAGGCCATGAACTGTAGTTCCATAGTTGTTAAAATGTGTTGTTTTGGCTTGGTCCTTCTCATAGCATGCCTGAGCAGGCCCCTTTGGCAGAGGTAAAGAACAAAAACTGAGAAGAACCTGTTAGGCAAGTTGGCTGGCAAATGCATTCTTATTTTGGGCAGAGGCCCACATGGCTTGATTAGATCTCCAGATGAAGAAGGATGATTAAGCAAAGGCATGCACTCATATGTTTGCCATCAACAGGCTTTGGAGCAAGTCAACACCCGACTTCGTGATTTGTATCCAGATGATGAAGAATTGATTGATATTGTGCTGATGACTAATAACCATGCCCAAGTAGGAGTGCGGCTTATCAACAGCATTAACCATTATGGTGAGTTTGCAGTACATGTTTCTATACATTGGACTATACTGTTATCTCATCTTTCTTTGTTGTATTATATTGTGATTTTTAAAAAAAAACTGGTATGCAATGTGGCTTTCTATGCTGCGGTTCTTTTGGTATGAAAAATAAGACTTTGGGGAGATAATTTGCTTGTATTAGGCTGGCATGGCACTTTGTTAGAAATCATAGTGAGTAATGTTTGTCACTAAATCGGGCAGATGTTCATCATTAATGCTGTGATGTGGCTTTCCAAATATCTTTGGATTCCATTCCCTGTGTTTCCTTACATGGCTGACAGGTTAAGGCTCTTAAAAGTTGTAGACCAGAGGTGCCCAAACTATGGCTCATGGGCTGGATCCGGCCCCCAATGCCAATTCATCTGGCCCATGAAGCCCTCGTCACTCCCGGAAGTGAAAGTTAAACATGCCATACGGGCACGTTTTGCTTCCGAGAGCGACAAGGGCTTTGTGGGCCGGATGAATTGGTGTCGGGGCTGATCTGGCCCATGGGCCATAGTGACCGGCCCCCTGAACCATGTGACAGGCCCGCAGCCAAAAAAGTTTGGGCACCCCTGTTGTAGACCTACATTTGGAGAGCTACAGTTGCCTTCTCCTGCTTTCATGTCACGTGTACGATCTCTTTTTTACATTTTTGGAGTTCAGTTTATATATTACTTAAAAGGGGAAGCTTGCAGTTTCATACACACTAGCGTGTTGTAATCCACACAGAGTTCAATTGCTAGTTACTGGACACAGCCATAACTGCTGTAACAGAAGCCCATAAGGTGTCATAGGTTAAACATCTGGTGTCATGGTTGAAATATAATTCACACACACACACACCATATGCTCCATCTTTCCTTTTCTCCAAAGTAATGTGGCTTTTTGGCCTCCACTGCCTCACTCCCCTCTTGGGCCATAACTATAGTGTCCTACCTTTCTTGAGAAATGGCTCAACAAGAACATGGAATGAAATAGATATAGAAACAGTAACAGAAGAACCAGAAGTCTAGATGGGGACCAGAAATATGACAGTGGGAAGAAAAGCAGGGAAGGAATAGAATGGTGGTGGCAAAACATAAAGTATATATAAAGGTCACCCTTGCTTGAAAACTAGTCGTATCCAACTCTGGGGTGCAGTGTCCTCCATTTACAGCCAAAACGCCAGTGCTATCTGATCTGCAGACATTTTCATGGTCATGTGGTAAGCATGATTAGACTCCGGAGCGCATGGAATGCTGTTACCTTCCCACCAAACAAGCAATTTCTTGTTTTCGAACTGCTAGGATGGCAGGAGTTGGGACAGAAACGGGAGCTCATTTCAAATCAAATCTTTATTACAGTCATTCCATCATGCAGCACTTGGGTCTTGAACTGCTGACCTGCCAACCTTCCAGTCATCAAGTTCGGTGTCTTAAACACTAAGCCATTGCAGTCCCTGGCAAGACATAGGACAGTCTAATTAGGGTGACAGTCTGGTTGTGCTCCCACCACAGGCTTGTTTTTGTTACATTCCTCATTTGTTTTCATCCCTCTCCTGATTTGCACACATATACACACATTGGTTACTACAGAACTTTTCCTGTGGTAATCTTCAGCATGAAGAAACAGTCAACACTCCCTCTGTGCTTTGTATGAAAGGCCACTTTGAGGGGATGTTCTGGCTGCTATGTTTTACGTTGAAGCAGATTTAATGGGGTTCTGAGACTGCTGGCATATCTGCTCTCCTGCATGATTTTCTTGAGCGGATCTCTTCCAAAATACTGCACCAAGATCAGTGATGGCCAACCTTGGCACTCCAGGTGTTCTTGGACTTCAATTACCAGAAGCCCAAGTCAGCACCCCTGCTGATCAGGGCTTCTGGGAATTGAAGTACAAGAACACCTGGAGTGCCAAGGTTGGCCATCACAGACCTAGATTGATGTCAAGGTTATAATATTGGGTGTGTTCTATTTTCAAGGTAGTCTCAGCATTCCCTCTGAAGTAGACCATAACTAAGGCAAAAGTGGGTATCTTTACACAAGTTTCCACTCCTGGACAGTGCCTTTATTAAGATAAAGTGTCAATGCACTACAGATGTAAAGTTTTAAAACAAGGTTCTGCCCACTTACGGATTTTAGAGTCTGTGTTTTGTTTTTACTCTTACTAGCATATTTTGCCCGGTGGTGCCAAGCTTTTTAAAATTGTGTTGGATAGTAAAGGGTTTCATCATTTTTTCTTGTACCAATGGTGCTGGGCTGTTTTAAATGGTGTTGTAAGGTTTTGTGATTTTGTGGCTTCGAGGCGCTGCGTCCGCCTGCGGCGGACTTGCGCTCCCAGTGTTTTTTGTTTTTGTGCTGGGCTCTTTATCTTGGTTTTTGTTTTATGTTTATGCAAATTTTATTTTATTTTATTTTATTTAGTTTAGTTTAAAATTTAATTTTGGTTTTTTAAAATCTTTATTTTTACGCATTTTTTCAGTGTTTTTGTTTTTACTTTTTCAGGGGGGGTGGCTTTCTTTCCCGCGGGCCATGCTGGCTGGCCCATGGAAAGGAAGGGCATTGGCGGGGGGGGTGCTTTCTTTGCTTTCTTCTCCACGGGCCATGCTGGCTGGCCCCTGGGGAAGAAGGGCAGCGGCGGCGGGGGGTTCCTTTTTTTTCCCCGTGGGCCATGCTGGCTGGCCCATGGGGAAGAAGGGCAGTGTCAGCGGGCATTTTTTTTTTACTTTTATTTTTTGCGCGCAGGCCGCCTCAGCGTTTGGCGCGCTAATGGCGCGCAGGATGCTGGGGCTTGTAGTTTTGCCTGCGCGTGTTTGTTTGCTGTGGCGGTTTTTTCCCTGCGGCTTTTTTTATTGGCCGCGGCGCGTTTCCGAATGTTCCTTTTGCCGCGCCGCTCAGCCTGATTGGTTCTGGCGTGGCGCAAGGAACGTTGGGAATTGAAGTTCCCTTTTTTTGTTTGCGACTGGGGGACTCCTGCCCCCGGGTCGAAAATTTCAACCTGACAGTTACCTGCGAACCGGGTTCAGGCGAGTGAACCGAGGCCCATTACGGGCTAGTGGGGCCTGGTGCAACATCCTTTGTCACATTCCAACGGTTAACGCACCATTTTATAGATATAGATGGGGCTACAGTTTGATAGTTTTTCAGATTTGCATCAGCTGACAAACACCCTTTCTCCCCCCATTACCAGGTCTGTTGATTGAACGATTCTGCATGACAGGAGGGAAGAGTCCTGTTGGCTACCTGAAAGCATACCTTACCAACTTGTACCTTTCTGCTGACTCTGAAAAAGTCCAAGAAGCTATTGAAGCAGGTTTGGATGAAACTTTTCTTTTGCTCCCTCTTCAGACTGGTAACTAAAGTACAGTACTTATTCATGACACGTATCTACTACTGGATGGTATAGCATCAGTTTGTATACAATGTGATTGGGTTTGGGGTTTTTTTAATAGAAAAAAACACCTACTTGGTTTCTTGTCTCCTTTTTCTTAATAGTATCAGTGATCTAATATATTAGTGATGCTTAATTTCATGCACACACAAATTATTTTAGAAAAGTTATCTTTTGCTATTTCAAAGATGTGTCAGTAAATTTACTGGCACAAATTAGCATTTATTAAACTACTACTTATTATAGGTGGCGGTGCTCTTTATCTTAAATATGATGCACAATTAATCATTTCTGCAACGTTTTGGCAGGAATTGCTGCTGCCACATTGTTTACAGGGAATAAGAAAGTTCCCTATGATGATAAGCAGCTCCGAGTGGCCTTCGATGGGGATGCTGTACTGTTTTCTGACGAGTCTGAAATAATTGTGAAAGAACATGGCTTGGATAGGTTTTTTGAACATGAACAGCTGAATGAGAATAAACCTCTGGCACAGGTATGGTAGTCAAATACTGATTTTTTTCTTATTGTGAGGGATGTTGCCATACTTGGTAGGATATAAGTTTGTTTAGGTTATTGCAAACATTTAACAAAAATGGAGCATTTTCTGGAAGAATCATGCAAAGATAAAAAGGAAACGATTGGTCTTTTTTTAAAAAAACTTTCTGATTCAGTGACAAAGATTTGTCAGATAACTGTCCACATTCTCAATTTGTGAAGAGGCAAGGAAGATGTTACAGGGAAAAATCCTGTTGGTGGAAAGTTACACTGCAAAAGTCAGATGATGTCATCATCCAGCAAAGGGAATTTTTCATTTAAATTAATTGAAAGCTTCCTGTCTCCTTGTTTCAAGGCACCATTTTCCCTTGGGAAAGCCTTTAGAAGGCTCACAATTTGAGGGAGGAGCCTTTAATAGCCCAAACGCACCACCAGATTGCAGCCAGTGATCATAAAACTCAGCAGCTGAGATCCAGCAGCATTTTTTTGGCTATTAAGGATTCCACCTCCTGGTCCTTAGGATCCCACAAACTTCTCCAGGGCAAAAGGGAGCCCTGAGGAGAATCTGAACCTGAAAAGGAAAGGTAGGAAATTTACTGTTAATTTTTTTTTAAAAAAAGAGTTATTAATTCAGTAGACCTAGATAGTGATCATTTGTTCTGCTTCTTTCTTTAAATATTAGAGCTGGGTGCTGTTTTTGAATTTTATCTCTTACCATTGTCAAAACATCTGCTTGTTAATTTAATGTTGCAGTTCAATCAAAATACTAAAACGTGACTGGCTGAAAAGATAAATGAAGTAATCTGTATTAAATGCGAGAATGATTTCAGCATTCCTTTCCTCTCGTGGACAATAGTAAGCTACAGAGTGGACAGATATCAAAATGATTTAAATAATGTTTCTCCAGATTCTTTTTTTATCCATGCTGCTTAGCTAAATAGATTGTGAGTCTGACCCTCCATAAGCTAACCCCCTGCACTTTGTCTTTCTAGCTTTCTTCAGCTTTTAAAGGTCTGATAAACTTCATAGTTCTCTTTGGATTTTTCCATCACCTGCTGCTCAATCTGTTTTCCATTATCTTGTGCTTGTAGGGTCCTTTGAAAGGTTTCTTGGAAGATCTTGGAAGGCTCCAGAAGAAGTTCTACGTAAAGAACGAACGGTTAGATTCTCCCATCAGGACTTATTTGGTGACAGCTAGAAGTGCTGCCAGTTCCGGAGCCAGAGTGCTGAAGACTCTTCGCAGCTGGGGAGTACAAATTGATGAAGCCCTCTTTCTTGCAGGGGCACCTAAGGGACCTGTCTTGTCAAAAATCAGACCTCACATTTTTTTTGATGATCAGATGTTTCACATAGAAGGTGCTCGGCAGCTTGGTACTATTGCCGCACATGTCCCATATGGAATTGGGCAGAAGTACCACAAATCCAAACTAAAGGATGACCCTGTGAGCAATTAGTTCCTCTGAACTCAGTTTTGAATATGCAGTCAAGTTCAAGATTTCAAATCTTGGACTTCTGTCAAGCTTATATTTAAGTGTGAACTGCAATCTAGTTTTTTTAAAAAAATATATTTTAAGAGGGAATGTTTTTACTATGGTATAAACACAAGTTTTTGAAGGAAATATTTTAAAAATATTTACTCTTACACAGATTTCATTTTTAGTTAGCCCTTTTAAAGCTTTTTTTACCATTAGAAAGTGCTGGCATTGTACTGCCTACACCATTCTCTCTCTTCTACAGGATCATGAGGATAGCATGGCACAGTGCCATAGCAACAAGAAAAGGTGCCTAGTGTACAGCGGACACTCAAGCAATAGAAATCTGTATAGTTAGAACTGCAGGATCAGTTGTATAGAATACAAGCCAGAATAAGATCAATAGCGTTGTCATTGATTGTCTTGGAATATAAACGGCTCTCATTCCATGTTGTAACTGAATACATTCTCAGTGCATTACAGTGGAACCTCATTTGGCGTAATTAATGCGTTCTCTGGGACGTTTCTTACAGCAAAAATTACTTTAACTGAATTTTCCATAGGAATGCATTGAATGCAATTTCCCTTCGGAGTGCATTGAAAACCAAAATACATTAACCAAAACGTGGTTTCCCATAGGAATGCATTGAAAACCAATTAATCCATTCTGGGGAAAAATTCTGTAAACTGAGCCACTATGTTCTATGGATTTCCTTTTGTTATGCGATTTTTATGCTAACCAAGCCGTTTGTTAACTAAGGTTCCACTGTATTTGTCTTTGTGTGTTATTTCAAATTAGATCTGCTGATGTTAAGATTTCCCTCACTATCTCCAAATAAAATCACAAGTGGACAGTAGTGAACCCTTCATCCTCTCATATATATACATGCTTGCTTTGTAATAGTGACCACTTTTTAAAATTACTTGCCCATAAAACGTTTAAAACAAATCAGCTTTCTTCTTATTTTTATAGGAACCGTTGTAACATTTCATCAATTGACATTAAACACTCTTAATTCCAATTGTAAGAGGAGAAATTAAGACCTTATTTATTTACAGTACAGTATATGCATAACATTATTTCCATGTCTTCTTCCCTAAGATCAGAGATAGTTTAACTCTTGTGAAGTCCATGGGAAATCCACAGATATTGCCTAACGTGTTATTTAAAATGAAGTACCGTTCAACTTTTATATGTGTAGGTGATTTCGCAATAGTTTAAGGCACTCTAGATCAGTGATGGCAAACTTTGGCACTCAAAGTTTTCTTGGACATCAATTATCAGAAGCCCAAGTCAGCACTCCTGCTGATCAGGGCTTCTGAGAATTGAAGTTGAAGAACATCTGGAATGCCAAGGTATGCCATCACTGTTCTAGACTGCTTTTGTACACATAGCTAAGTGGGATGTACTAACTGCTATGTATGATAGAATCGTATGTACTTTATGGGCATCCCCTAAAAATCCTTTCAACCCAGACTAATCTCATTATTGTTGTTGTTGTTCTACAAGTGAAACTAGAAAAATTAGAATATCATGCAAATGTTCATTCATTTGAGTAATGCATCTTTAAAGGTGAAACAAATATATGAGATAGACTCATTACATGCAAAGCGAGATATGTCAAGCCTTACTTTGTTATAATTGTGAAATGAATGAACATTTGCACGATATTCTAATTTTTCGAATTTTACCTGTATGTTCACGCGGAGCCTTTCTGAGTGTCCTCCAGCTGTGACAACTCACATCTTTTCCAGCTTGCATGGCCATGTTTGATTTATCCTGACTCCAAGAGAACATGAAATTCAAAAACATAGCCTCTGTACAGTAAAACCCTGACTTACAAATGCCTCAAGTTACATAACATTCAATTTACATAATGATTCTGTGCTAAAACCATGTCCCCAATTTACATGATTTCCTATGGGTTTGCTTCGAGTTACATGATTTTTTCCTATGGGTTTGCTTCGAGCTACATAAAAATTTCATTTTTTCCTATGGGTTTGCTTCGAATTACATAAAAATTTCATTTTTCCTATGGGTTTGCTTCGAATTACATAAAAATTTCATTTTTCCTATGGGTTTGCTTCGATTTACATAAAAATTTCATTTTTCCTATGGGTTTGCTTCGAGTTACATAAAAATTCGATTTAAGCAAAAGCCTACAGGACAGACTTTTTTTGGTAAGTAGGGATTTTATTGTATTATACATTATGATTGTTGTGCAAAGTGGCCATTGGGCAGCATTGTAAGTCAAGGTAAAGGTTTCCCTTGCTCGAAAGCCAGCCGTATCCGACTCTAGGGTGCAGTGCTCATCTCTGTTTCCTTCAAAGCCGAAGAGCCAGCGTTGTCTGCTTCTGCAGACGTTTCCATGGTCATGTAGCAGGCATGACTAGACGCCGGAGCGCACGGAATGCTGTTTACCTTCCCACCAAAGTGGTCCCTATTTATCTATTTGCAATGTCTTGCTTTCGAACTGCTAGGTTGGCAGGAGCTGGGACAAAGACGGGAGCTCATTCCGTCCTGCAGTACTCGGGAATCGAACTGCTGACCTTCCGCCTCCCAGTCAGCGTCTTATCCACTTGAGCCGCTGCTCAGGCCTTCCTGCCAGGCCGCCGTTTCTTTCGCCGCCCGCCCCCCCCCCTCCTTCCCTTTTGCCATAGCAACGGGCCGGTGGCCTTCCCTTTGGCCTACAACTCCCAGAATGCCGTGCGAGAGGGACTTTCGCGCTCGCCTAGCCCTCGTGAGGCGAGCGAGAGGCCGCCGCTGAGAGGCTCGCTCAGTCCTGCTGCCCTCCCTCCTGCCGCCATTGGGTCGCCGCTGGCGGCTGACGACGACGTCCCGCCCCCCGGTCCGGCCCTGAGCGCTGGTGGGCGATGGCCGCCGCGGCGGTGGTGCTGGCGGCCGCTCTGGGAGGAGGCCTGCTTCTCCTGGCCCGGCGTCTGTGGTGGGCGGCCGGGAAGGTGGCGCGGAGCATGACGGCCGCCGAGCAGCAGCACCTCATGAAGGGCAAGACGGTGATCATCACCGGCGCCAACAGCGGCATCGGCCAGGCCACGGCGGCCGAGCTGCTACGGCAACACGCGAGGGTCATCCTGGCCTGCCGGGACCGGGGGCGCGCCGAGGAGGCCGCGCGGGAGCTGCGCGCCCAGCTGGGCCTGTGCTCGCACGGAGGCGGAGGCGGCGGCCACGGCCACGGCGAGTGCCACGGGGAGCTGCTGGTGCGCGAGCTCGACCTGGCCTCGCTCCGCTCCGTCCGCGCCTTCTGCCAGCAGGTGCTGCAGGTGAGGAGGAGGAGGGTGGCGCGATGAAGAAGGCAGCAATAGCAGTCACACCTTTTGCATCGCCTCATGTGCAGCGCAAGTTCACAAGTTAATTAGCATTTTGACACACACACACACACACACACCATGCTGGGTCCTCATTTTACCGACCTCGGAAGGCGGAGTCTACCTGGCCAGGATCGAACTTACAACCTTTGCAGCAAGAAATTGCAAGTAGATAAATAGGGACCACTTCGGTGGGAAGGAAACAGCGTTCCGTGCGCTCCGATGTCTAGTCATGCCTGCCACATGACCACATCTGCAGAAGCAGACAGCGCTGGGCTCTTCGGTTTGGAAACAGATGAGCACTGCACCCTAGAGTAGGATACGACTAGCTTTCGAGCAAGGGAAACCTTTACCTTTATAGCAGTTTTAACCACTGTGACACCACCAGAGGCTAATAATGGGACGGCAGTGGCTCAAGTGGCTAAGGCGCTGGCTTGGCTGGGAGGCGGAAGTTCAGCAGCTCGATTCCTGAGTACTGCAGTACGGAAATGAGCTCCCGTCTTTGTCCCAGCTCCTGCCAACAACCTAGCAGTTCAAAAAGCAAGACATTGCAAGTAGATAAAGAGGGACCACTTTGGTGGGAAAGGTAACAGCGTTCCATGCATTCTAGCCTTGCCTGCCACGTGGCCATGGAAACGTCTGCAGAAGCTTGGGCTTTGAAACAGATGAGCACTGAACCCTAGAGTCGGATACGACTGGCTTTCAAGCAAGGGAAACCTTTACCTTTACTATGTGTAGCGCAAGTTCACAAGTTAATTAGCATTTTGACACACACACACCAACATGCTGGGTCCTCATTTTACCGACTTCGGAAGGCTGAGTCTACCTTGCAGTATAGCAGTTTTAACCGCTGCGCCACCAGAGCTCACCAGGGAAGGGAGATGGGATCGTTCGCATCATCTTGGATAATGGAAGTGACCCTGTGTAGATTATCTAGCCCAGGCACACAGGTGTGTGTGTGTGTGTGTGTGTGTTTTCTCCTGACCCCAGTTCTTTGGTTACACAACTACAGGTGAAACTCGGAAAATTAGAATATCGTGGAAATGTTCATCCAGTCCAGTAATGCAACTTAAAAGGTGATACAAATATATGAGATAGGCTCATTACATGCAAAGTGAGATAGTTCAAGCCTTACTTTGCTATAATATTGATGCTTGTGGTTTACAGCTTATGAAAACCCCAACCTCCCAGTCTCATGTACTCCATAATCATCACAATCTCATGTACGCTGTACGCGATGATCATCACAATTATAACAAATTAAAGCATGACATCTCTCGCTTTGCATGTAGTGAGTCTATCTCATATATTTGTTTCACCTTTTAAGTGAAATGAATGAACATTTGCATAATATTCTTACTTTCTGAGTTTCATCTGTAGGTGAAGATAAAGGCTGCCCTTGCTCAAAAGCCAGCTGGATCTGACTAGGGTTCTGTGCTCATCTCCTTACAGCCAAAGAGCCAGCCTTGTCTACATCTGCAGACATTTCCTTGGTCATGTGGCAGGCATGACTAAACACCGGAGCGCATGGAATGCTGTTACCTTTGCACCTAAGCGATACCTATTTATCTTTACTTGCAATTTCTTTCTTTCAAACTGCTATGTTGGCAGGAGCTGGGACAGAAATGGGTGCTCACTCTGTCATGCAGTTCTTGGTCTCGAACTGCTGACCTGCCGGACCTTCCATTCGTCAAGTTCAGCATCTTAACCACTAAGCCACCACAGTCCCTTGACACTACTAACAGGTTGTTATATGATGCAATTTACCCATACCACCTTGAACAAACTGGAGAAGGATGGTCAGTGACTCTCATCCATAGCCTTAAGGCCACCTTACAGGTCAAAGGAAGCACTTGGTCACTCACACCATGTGTCTACTTTCACACAACATGGTCAGTCCATGCTAAATCTGAAGGGTAAACTCATTAGCAAATGTGGTTAAGACACTGAACTTGACAGCTGGAAGGTCGGCAGGTCAAGACCCAAGTGCTGTATGACAGAGAGCTCACGTCTGCTCCACCTTCTGCCAACCTAGCAGTTCGAAAGCAAGAAATTGCAAGTAGATAAATAGATACCACTTCAGTGGAAAGCTAACAACCTTCCATGCACTCCAATGTATAGTCATCCCTGCGACATGTCTACAGAAACGTCTGCGGATGCAGACAGCGCTGGCTCTGGCTGTAAACACATATGAGCATCACACCCTAGAGTTAGGCAGGACTGGCTCTCGAGCAAGAGGGACCTTTATCTTCAATGCCACAATGTTTGTTTTGCATCCATCTACTAACCATTTGCAACTCCGCAGTGTCAAACTTCACAGTAATAAATCTCAATGCCAGTCAGGGATCTTCTGTTATTACCTGTTCTAAAAAGCCACACTTCTTCCTTGTCTAGGCCGGACTGCCGAAATGAAAGCACTTTTTGGTGAGTTCATTCTGCAGTTCCTTTCGCCTGACTCGTGTGAGAAAGATTAGCCAGCAACGCAAGGTTGCTGTTACCAGGGTAGGCCAGATTGTGGTTCAGAAATATCACAGTCTTAGAGGAGGGCTCTTTCTGTGTGCCCCAAAAGCCACACTGATTTGTAAACTTACAGTATCTGTTATGCTAGCCAGCCATTGTGCGCCTCTGTACCTGATGTGTATAAATTGATGCCATTAAGTCTGCCAAAGTGGACTTTATCCATGAAACCTTACATTAAAATACAGCAGTTAGTCTTTTTGGTGTCATAACATTTTTGTCACTTTTTATTTATTTTTTATTCTCAGATAAGTTCCATTTAGATCTCACTTTTCCTCCACCCTATAATCTTTATCGCTTCTCTGTGAGGATAGGCTAGCTTGAACCAGCCTGAGGTGTGGATAGTGACTTTTGTGCCGACCTAGTCCTCCCTGGCACATATCCATCCAAACAAAGAAATGGGGAAAAATTGTTTTGAAATAGCCTTCCATTTTGCTGCGGGAAGACGTATTTTGAAAGGTGCAGAGCACACATTTATAGCTTTCCAGCTTCAGGTGTATCTGTGACCTACCTCACTGGATGAGCAACATTAAATTGTCTTTACAGTTTACCTTTGTTACATTCTCAGATGTTTCACAAGCTATAGTAAAACAGCTAGGATAAAGTCTCTTACTTTAACAACAGCTCACCTGATGAGAAGAAAGTAACTTTAAAAGATTGCACAATGTTTTGTGCTCCCCCCACCCTGGGAACAATAAAAGTATCACCCCCAGCATACATTTTGAAATGCATTGCATTTTAGGTATACACATCAATGAGCTTAAACTACTGTGGCTTTCCAATGGTTAGCTACCACATCAAGGTTTCTTCCAAACACTGCCAAAGAAAACAAACCTACCCTCAAGCCTTTCTTCATTTAAGAATGAAACCTATTATCCTACTGTTTGCCTTCTAATAGCTTGAGACAAAGTCCTACTGCACATTTTCTCTAAAGAGCACTATAGACAACTGTGGCATTCATTTATAGCAGGAGTTCTCAACCTTTTAAAGCCGGGGGCTGGGTCACACTCCCTCAGACAGCTTCGGGGGCTGGATGGCCATTTTGCTCTTCCTCCACCACATGGCACTTACTGGTGTGGGCACATGAAAGGGAACCATGGGCTGCAGGTTGAGAATCCCTGATTTATAGGCTGGTTCATTCCTGCCATATAAGGGTGGCCTGTGAGGGTGTCAATCTTTTAATGTACGGGTTCCCAACCTTTTCAAGCTGGGGGCCAGGTCACACTCTGTCAGTTAGCTTTGAGGGCCTGATGGCCATTTTGTCTTGCCTGCATGATGGGGGCAGTCATTTTGTCCCAGCAGCTTCAAAGGGGGCAGCCATTTTATTTCTTAAATGCCTTTGGATGGGTGGGTGCCAGATGTATATCTTCCCACAAACATCACTGCACCAAATAGATTTATTTCCCATGGAAGCATTCGTATTGGCTGTGAAGAATCGTTGCTTGTTATAGATGCCTGTATACAAATCTCAGAAAATACGGTTATTTCAGCATTGCAAATCGCAGCTAGAGTAGGCCCATCTGACTCAATGCAATCTTTGTGACTCAAGATCAGTTCTTCAGGCATGCACCAATTAATTGTGGATAGTGCCAGAAAATTATCAATGAGAATCCCAAATGTTCATGGCAAGACATTATGCCAGACTTCGTTTCTTTGAGGTGAGTTGGAAAAACAGCAAGCTGGATCTGGTATAACCTCCCATTCCACAAACACAGGAAATCTGATCTGTGCATAATGTTTCCCTCTGCCGCCGCCCCCCTCCCCCCGGCCCCGGAAAATGGACCTTCTTTTGAAGCTGCAAACTCTTTTTTGGCTGAAACACAACATAGAGACCCAGATATTTTAGTGATCCAATAAAATAATCACATTTCTCCTGCATTTGTATTGTCCAAGGATCACATGGCTGTCTTTGTTTATGGGTACGTTGATTTACTAAGTGCACTTTACTGCATTAAGCAACAGGATTTTGGCCAGTAAGTCTGAAGAGAAAGCAAGATGCAGGAGATAACTCAATGAAGCCTGTCTGACTTTTCTGTGTCAAGCCCTGCCAAACAATTTAGAATCCTGCTTACGTAAGAAATACTGTATTTTCTGGCGTATAAGACTACTTTTTAACCCCGAAAAATCTGTGCCAAAGTCGGGGGTCGTCTTATAGGACAGGTACTTAACTGCAGCTGACAAGTATATTCCAAACTCTATATTTTAACTGGAAAAGTTGGGGGTCGTCTTATACGCCCAGTCGTCTTATATGCCGGAAAATACGGTAATTGGTTTGCAAAGATAGACCCCATCATTCTTCATTGTCATGGTGTGAAATGCCATTGCAAACTCTCCTGTCATCCAGTAATTGATCTGTAATAGGAGAACCCCCAGTAATTAAAAAGGAATCATTTAAAGAATTCTAAACTTCAGAATACATGGTGTGTTGTGGGTCTTCATTTCTGTTTTAGGGAGGTATCACAGACTTGGGAGCTTTTTAAAGCCCATTTAATGATCTACTTTCACATGGGTGGAAGAGCCCTTAGTTTGATACAGATCACCCTAGAATCCTGTTGGTTATTTCTGCAAGTGTGGTGGTTTAGGTATCTGGCTGCGGAGCTAAAGGCTGGGGATTTGATTCCCCCAGTGTGTCACCCAAGAGAACAGCCACTTTGTGTAGCCATGGGCAAGCTGCACTGTCCCAGGGTGCCCCTCCCAGAAAAGGGAAATGGTTCTACACTTCTGACACATTAATATGTTTTTTAGAATTAAATAAGCACCAGTTATATGTTTTTAGTGTTCTCTTACTGCAGTGGCTCAAGTGGTTAAGATGCTGACTGGGAGGTCAGCAGTTCAAAACCTGAGTACTGCATGAGCGCCTGTCTCTGTCCCAGCTCCTGCCAACCTAGCAGTCTGAAAGCAAGAAATTGCAAGCAAATAAATGGGGACCACTTTGGTGGGAAGGTAAAGAACGTTGCATGCACTTTGGTGTCTAGGCATGCCTGCCACATGCCATTTACCTAGCCTAGACCTTTACCTACTGTGTATACTAGTGTTTCCCAACGTGGGGCCCATGCCTCACAGGGGGACTTCAATTCCCAGAAGCCTAATTTAGTACATTGGTTGATTAGTGCTTTGGGGAATTGACTTAGGCTTCTGGGAATTGAGGTCTAATTGGGAAACACTGGTGTATACCAAGGTTTCTGAACTCTTGGTTTCATGATCTTGGAGCTATGACTCACACACAAAAATGTAATATTCTGAATTAATGGGCCTGAAAATCCTGACACATGAGCACCACATATTTCAATAACTGCTAAGTGTGAGAAACAAAGGTATGTGGCCAAAACTATCTGTATATACTTGGTTAAGTCCATTGGAGGGGTGCCAGATGAACGTGGAGAGAAATCTTTCTTTTTTAATATAAAAAAGTGTAGGTAGTTGCATTATCATTGTAACTATACGTCTGATTTATGCCTTCTTTTTCTCCCCACTCTTTCAAAGGAAGAGCGCAGGCTGGACGTCTTGATCAACAATGCTGGGATATTCCAGTGTCCCTACATGAAGACAGAGGATGGTTTTGAAATGCAATTTGCTGTCAACCACTTAGGTCATTTCTTACTCACAAACCTCCTCCTTGGACTTTTGAAAAACTCTGCCCCCAGCAGAATTGTAGTGGTTTCCTCCAAGCTGTACAAATATGGTGAGATCAACTTTGATGACCTGAACAGTGAGCAAAGTTACAGCAAAAACTTTGCTTATTGCCGAAGTAAGCTGGCTAACATCTTGTTCACCAGGGAGTTAGCACGGCGTTTGGAGGGTACAGGAGTCACTGTCAATGTGCTCCATCCCGGTGTGGTCAGAACAAATCTGGGCAGATACATACATATCCCTTTACTAGCTAGGCCCTTCTTCAATTTGGTTTCTTGGGCTTTCTTCAAATCTCCAGAGGAAGGAGCCCAAACATCTATTTATTTGGCATCCTCTCCAGACATGGAGGGTATATCAGGGAAATATTTTGGAGATTGTAAGGAGGAGGAACTATTGCCCAAAGCCATGGATGACCTGGTTGCAAGGAAACTATGGGATATCAGTGAAGTGATGGTGGGGCTACTAAAATAAATAGCACGAAGAAGCACTGCATAAAAGTAATATAAATATATATATATATTGGGGAGTTCACAGTTACCTGCCTCTGTTGTGTTTTACTTCACTGAGACAAAAGAATCCACAGTTATTCTGTCTTGGATTCATTTTGAGCAACACAGGAATTAATTATTTTTGTTTTGTGAAGAGAATATTCTTAATATAAAAGAAAGTAATATTTAAATGAAAGAAGTGAAATTTAAGAAGGATTAAGTATATTTCAGGTTTGAGTGTATCAACAAGAGCAAAGTGAAAAGATGTTCTAACGTGCCAGCAGTTCATTGCTTTATATTGGAAATGGCTTTGTGTGGTGCTGTATCTGAACTGTGTGCCATTTCCGGGGTGGGGAGTTTGATCGAAAGACAAACCAGCAACTTTTGGGAGAGAAATGTCTGGCTGTTGTCTCAGTTCTTATGTATATTTCTGTTTTGGAGAAGATCTTTGCCTGAAACTACTGGAGAACCTGGCTAGAGCCATAGTAATGTACTTTATGTTGGTTCTCTAGACATCTCAAGGCCCAGAATACAGAGCACCACAGAATTTTTGAGCCATATCTCAATCCAATTTTAGTAAAATGTTAAGTGCACATGACAATGCATTTTATATTTGATCTTGCCTGCTTTGACGGAAAGGTTTTTGTGTCACTTGTTGTCTCACTGCATCGACACTCGCATGCGCGTGCACACATGCACACACAACCTCCAGCAAAAACAAGATGTCCATCTCACTTCAGCTGGGAGCCTTTTGTAGAACATACTTGGCTGAACTCAGGGGCAAAGAGTCTTCTTCCAATGTTGTGGACTGCAGGTTCCATGAAGCGGAAATATCTTAGAGAGCTGAGAATTCGCCATTCTCGAATTAAAAGTTTAGAGATCATAGCGTTATTCAGGCATTCATTGCTTTACAAGAGTGAAAGGGAGTAGAGCGGGCTCATCCATCCATCGACCAAGCTGCCTTTGCCCTCCATTCTTTGTTGCCTGAGACACCTGCCCCTAGATGCTCGCCTGCATACCTTGGTTGAGGAATACCCTCTGGGCATGCAATGCTCACCACATAATAGGAGGAGAGATAGTGGGCATGTCTTTCTTTCTGCTGCCACCTACCTATATAACTTGGCCACATCTTGGTCAGTTCTGGTGGCGTTCCCCTGAGTAATATGCCCAGGCAGCCCTTCTGCATAATCTCTCAGCCTTGTTTACCCCCTTTTCAGAATCAGCCATGGGATGGAGTGTCTGTTCCTGCTGGGTGAGGCCAGTATCCTGTGAGTTGTTCATATAAGCAAGTTCCATTGGAATATGTCAAACCTGTATCTTTGCTGAGCACTTCAGAATATCAGTGGCACACTAGTTGTAATGCATGAAGCACTCTCAGAAAACACTTAAGTTGAGTGCACAAACACTACAATAGTCTCAGGGAGGTGTAACTGGATCATATGGGCTATAGCAGCTCTCTGCTGTGATATGCTATTGCTGAGCATGCTCTGTATAGAAATATATGACATAAATGTATTTCAGACTGGAATGTAATTCAGCTTGTGTGGTAACTAGTTTCTTGCCTAGGATGCAGGCTTAGTCTTCCTGAATTACTAACCTGGTGAACTGCTGCCTGTATTAATGTAACACTGAAATGAATTTTCTGTATATACAAGACCACAAGGCACACACCATTCAAAATGTGTCACTGCTCGCATTGAATTGTTCCAGTGAAGAAATTATTCATACAAATATTTTGCCGTGCAGAGTTGTTAGTATTTCATGATATTCAGTTTTGGCTTTGATGATAAAAATGTGCCTAATTTTTTGTTCTTGGTCAATAAAGTTATAACACTGAATAAGGCACTTGATATCACAGTTGTATGCTGTTTTATTTCAATGATGACTGGCCCTTTAAAAAAAAATTTGAAGTGTGTAACCTTTCATATGTTGTTGGACTACAGTTCCAATCAGCCACAGATACCATAGTGGAGGTGTAGGGGTTTGTAGTCCAACAAAAGCTGTAGGGTTCCTTTCCCTACATTGCAAGAAAGGATAGCTTGAGAAGGTTATCAGGGGGGGGGGGACTTCAAGAAGCTACAAAATGTCGTGTGTCCCCCTTACAAATACAGGTGAAACTCGGAAAATTAGAATATCGTGCAAATGTTCATTCATTTCACTTAAAAGATGAAACAAATATATGAGATAGACTCACTACATGCAAAGCAAGAGATGTCATGCCTTAATTCATTATAATTGTGATGATCATGGTGTACAGCGTACATGAGATTATGTATTGATTATGCGGTACATGAGATTGGAGGGGTTGGGGTTCTCAAGCTGTAAGCCATAAGCATCAATATTATAACAAAGTAAGGCTTGAACGATCTCGCTTTGCATGTCATGAGTCTATCTCATATTTGTTTCGCCTTGTTAAGTTGCATTACTGAACTGAAAGAACATTTGCACGATATTCTAATTTTCCAAGTTTCACCTGTAAATGAAGAGTAGCATGCAAAGTATACATTGCATATCGAGATTCCATACTTCCCTAACTTTTGCCCACCGTAGACATTTCAAAAAGGACAACTGAGACATTGGTGGTCCAAGATCGTAAATGGTTTTTATTCCCATACATTATGAATGTAGGCAGTAAAACAACTGTATTTCTTTTTCTTCCACCTACACCCCTGTTCAGAAGCTACTCTTCAGTTTTGTTAAGTATCAGCTGCCATGATCTGGTTTCCTTGAAGCTGATGTAGTACATCAAAGGGTTTCACTCCCCTCCTACCTAGTTTTAGTTCACACTATACACATTTGCTAGCCATGTTTATTCTATCTAAAAGATTAGATGGCTATTTGAAACCTGTTGGTGAAAAAAGCAAGAATGCTTTGCTTGTGGCTGCGTATTTTCCATTCGCAAGGCCTTTCTGTGGCAAGACTGGGGAGTGGCTAATTCCCCAGATGTTTTAACTCCCATATTCCCTCTCCATTGCCTGTTCTGTCTATAGTTGATGGAGAGTTGTAGTTAAACTACATCTGGAGGGCCACAGGTTAGGTTCCCAGCTCCTGCTCTGTGGGAATAAGTGTTGAAATAATGGAGTTTGCTTCTGAGTAATAGGCTTAGAAGCAGGGTGTCAGGAAATGAATTGATTTCCCAGTTGAACTACTTTGATTCTTTTCCATGTAAGGTGATGGGGGGGGGGAATTAAATTCCTAAAGCATTTCAAATAAATTTAAATCATAATCTTAGCCTGTTCTCAGCTTTTCATCTAGTGTTGGGTGTTTTTTTTTAAAAAAAAATGTCTAATCTTGCAAGTATTCTTCACCTGGCAAAACAGTCCGAGAGACCTAGACAGCAGAATATTATTTTTGAGAACAGAGCCGTTGTTTTCTGTAGCAGAAAAAGGCCTCATTCCATCCCTGCTCCCAGCAACCGCCAGCACCTTCGCATCTGCTGTGACTGGCCTAAGATCTAAGGGCTTCTGTGAATATTGAACAGATTCCAAATATCCTAAAACGGCACCCAAAAAGGAAAAGAAAGAAAAACAAACATGTTGCTGATCGTTCTTCAGAAATTCTGTACAGGTTTCCCCCCCCTGAGTTCAGATAAGTATTCTGTTCCAGTTTAGAATGGTCACTTCAAGAACATTTGGAAGTATTCTACAGCTAGTTTGGTACAGTGGTTAGAGCACCAATAACATTTGATATGCAGTGTATGGTATAGAGTATTGATGGTGAACCTTGGCACTCCAGCTGCTCTTGAACTTCAATTCCCAGAAGCCCAAATCCCTGTGAATCCACGTGAACGGGCTTCTTGGAATTGGAAGTTCAAAACAGTTGGGAGTGCAAAGATTCGTCATCACAGGTGTAGAGTGACAAACTAGGACTTTGGAGACCAGGGTTTCGAATTCTGCTCAGCCATGGAAACTCAACGGTGTGTGTGGAACTGGAAGAATCCCTCAAATATCTGACTTACCTTGAAAGCACTAGTAAGGTTGCTGTAAGTTTGTTCTGCCTTGACAGCACAGAACTAACTATATGCTGTCAAGTGCATTCCTACTTACCGTGAGCTTTGCAGGGTCTGCTAGGTACTGCATACTCAAACGGTTTACCATTCTTTTTCTGAAGGATCTGGTCCAAGGCACAGTGGGGAACTGACCTCCAGGCTCAACAGTTAGGTGCACCACTGAGTCTCAAAGAGCATCAAAGATGTGCCTTGAAAACATGAGAAGACTCATGCTCAGACAAAAGAATTATCTAGCCACATGGCCAGCTGGCTCAATACTGGAGAGCACACACACATACACACACAACCACACACTGTACTGCTACGATTGTGGTGTCTTAACAGAGACCTTTTCCCATAAATTTGTTATCCTTTTTAATTAAAGCCTTTTAGCTTGGTGGTCATCATTACGACTTGTTGCAATAAATTCCACATCTTAGCAATGTGCTCTCTGTTGAAGTTATTTTAACCAAAATTGCCTCCATCTAGCTTTAGTAAATGATCCCGCCGACCAGTATTACGAAAGAGGAAACCTCTTGCTCCCTTAATTGACACTGGGCACAACACAATGCTATATACCTGTGATGGTGAACCTTGGCACTCCCGATGTTCTTGGACTTCAATTTCCAGAAGCCCAAGCCCCCTATGGCGCCCTCGTCGCTCACGGAAGCGGAAGAAAAACATGCCATCACAGGTATATACTTTATTCATGTCTCTTCTTAATTGAACTTGTCTAAGCTTTTTAAAAAGACATTTTCCTCAGAGGGGAGTCATCCCAGCTCATCATTTTGACTGTCCCCACCACCACCCACTTTTCCAGGTGTACAACTGTTCCAGCCCCACAGAATCATTTTTATCATTCCTAAAGATTCCTGACATATATTTTAAAGGTTTTTTTTAACTGCAGATACACACCAAGTGTATCATTCATCTCTCCACCAAGAAACCAGTGTCACTTTCTTGTTCAGTTTCTGCCACCTTACCCCCCCATCAGACCTTCAGGTGTTTTTGTGTTTTGTCTGAAAACAAAGGCATCTAATGCCTTTATTAGGTCACTAACATCTCATCAACAGGCAGTTTTAGAGATCTTAGGGATCTAATAGAGGTATTGCATGCAAAAATAAATCCACCCGCTGCTTAATTCTTTCCTGACAACACATATGTTGATGCGTGCTAAAAAAATCCACACACAACAGTGCAATGTCTCAAAGGTGCGGTAGATCTGGGGGTGTCTGCCAGCATCCAGAGATCATCATCATCATCACGTTAGCCGGCTGGAACCAGAGCCCAACCGCATGAGGAGGAGGAGGACTCTGGATGGGTGGCCATGAAGTGAGGCCGGGTGGGGTAAGGAAGGGTGTGTGTGTGTTAGATGATGTGGCAAATATTGAGCTGGAAATGGGGCTGGATCTACACCTCCACCCCAACACACACGCACCATCCGTCCGTGCCTCCTCCTCCACCCTCCACCCCCCACCCCCTCAGGAGGGAAGAGGGGGCTTCAGAAAGGATCCCACTTTCTGTGGGACTTTGCAAAGGAGGGTTTTCTGGAGGGCAGTTAATGTTTTGTTGTTGTGATACTGATACTGTGATTTGTGATGATGATAGGTTGCATTTTTTTATTATGATAATGTGGATAATTTATTTGTATTCTTTATTTACATTGTATCTTGTTATTGGTTACTTTAAATGTTGTAAACCGCTTTAAGTCTCCCATTGGGATGAGAAAAGAGCTATAGAAATTTCAATAAATTGTCCATCCTTATTACGAGATTGTATACAAGCACTATGTTATTTTCCTTTGTCTTTTATTGTGTTTTGATCATACATACAATACTTGACATTTGCGTACACTGAGCATTATTTGTGCTTCACTGCCTGTTGGAACTGAGAGACTTGTGTTCGAATCCTCATTAAGCTAAGAAATTCACTGGGTGTTTCTTTGACTCCTCACTGTTTCTTAACCTAACTGAGTCCACAGGTTAATCTGAAGGTAAAGGTTCACTAGAAAAGCATAGCTAGAATCATAACCAAGTGGGAGGAGGCCTATGAGCCTATTGAGTCCAAATCAAAGCAGATTAGTACGCACCCTGGAAATGATCTCTTTCAGCTTTTGCCTTCTAGAAGAAGGTATAGGGTCATAAAGACCAGGACCAGCCGCTTGAGAAATAGTTTCTACCCAAAAGCCGTTCTGGCTTTGAATACAGTGCAATGCAGTCTATGAGGGAGCTTCTGTATATAGTTTTTAGAGTTTTAGAGTTTTTAGAGCTTTAGAACTTTTAGGGGTTAAATGTGTATACGTGGGGTGGGAGTATGTTGATAATTTTGTATAGTTGTATTTTGTTTAGGTTTTGTTTAGTGTTTTTCCCCCCAATCTCGTTGTTCTGTGTGTGTGTGTGTGTGTGTGTGTGTGTGTGTGTGTGTGTGTGTGTGTGTGTGTGTGTGTGTGTGTGTGTGTGTGTGTGTGTGTGTGTGTGTGTGTGTGTGAGTGATTTGAGACCTATAATTATGTGGCCTGCACTTTTCTGAGCTTCTTGGAGGCAATATCAGATAGATGTGCAACAATCAAATAGGAGCTAGGCGCTAAGTTGAAAATGGACACTATGGTTCAATTGTATGCATGACTCCTTAGATATACTGTATTTGTCGGAGTATAAGACACACCCTGTTATTACCAAAAAAATAAAATAAAACCCACTATGGACCACTATATAAAGTACAAGACACACTCCATTTTCCCAGTGTAGTTTCCCAGTTATTTTTAAGGGGGGAAGTGGCTCTTATACGCCAACAAATACAGTAAGTCTTGTTGAGTAATGCAGGACTTGCTCACAGGTAATTGCAACCCTGGGGTTGGGAAGAACTGAGAAAAACTGAGAAAAAGCAGGAATAAGGAAAGAGTAGACAGCTAATCAGGAGTATTCAGCATTTCTTTGCAGTGCTCGCCATTTCTTTGGCAAGCTTTCTCCAACCTGCTGTGCAAGTTTAGTGTTTTAGTACAATCCCTTTATCTAAATGACCATGCCAGATGCAGTTTGTGAGATGGGTAGAGCAGTGCAAGTGGAAAACACCAGGTTGAAGAACATGCTATAAAAACCACTAGTCCTTGGTCCTCAACATTGCATATTATACCAACCTCTTGCTCTCTTAACCCCAAGTCCTACTACGACAGGAGCAAACTCACACTTTTACCAAGCATGTATGTTCATAACAAGTATTTTAGGGGACTGCAGTGGCTCAAGTGGCTAAGACGCTGACTGGGAGGCGGAAGGTCAGCAGTTCGATTCCCGAGTACTGCAGGATGGAATAAGCTCCCGTCTTTGTCCTAGCTCCTGCCAACCTAGCAGTTGGAAAGCAAAAAATTGCAAGATAAATAGGGACTACTTCGGTGGGAAGGTAACAGCGTTCCGTTCGCTCCGGTGTCTAGTCATGCCTGCCACATGACCACGGAAATGTGTGCAGAAGCAGACAGCGCTGGCTCTTCGGCTTTGAAACAGAGATGAGCATTGCACCCTAGAGTCGGATATGACTGGCTTTCGAGCAAGGGAAACCTTTACCTTTAACAAGTATTTTGTTTCTACATTTATCATTTATGCTACATTCAATGGTGAGACAGGATTAGGACAAACACTTAAGTGTCTACTATTCCTAAATGCTTGCAGGCAGATGATCTATGGAAAGTAGATCAATAGAGGATGGCAAGAGTTCATGCAGATTGAAAGAGTCAGTTCGTAGTATATTATGAAACCCTGTATCCCACCCAGACCATTTATGTTTCCCATTGGTGAAGTTCAAATCCATGCTAAGCCAATGAACCATGGGAGGAAAATGAAGTGGAACTGATAAAATCACTCCTTAAATATCTCAAACGCCCTGTTAGGATTGCTGTAAGTTGGTTCCAAAGCCACGGTGGCTTAGTGGTTAAGACACTGAATTTGACAGTTGGAAGGACAGCAGGTCAGCAGTTTGAGACTTGAGTGCTGCATGATGAAGTGAGCTTCTGTCGTCTGTCTCAGCTCCTGCCAACCTAGCAGTTCAAAAGCAAGAAATTGCAAGTAGATAAATAGGTACCTCTTCAGCGGGAAACATAACAGTGTTTAGTTTGCTCTGACATCTAGTCATGCCTGCCAAATAACCACGGAAACATTTGCAGGTGCAGACAGCGCTGGGTCTTTGGCTGTAAATGGAGATATGCACCTCTTCCTGGAGTTGAACATGACTGGCTTTCAAATGAGAGACCTTTACCTATGTTGGTTCCAACTTGACACCATGTAATATCAGCTGTACGTAGAAAACATGTTGGAAACTGTTGCCCTAGGCTAACTGACTAAAATACAAGTTGCTTCTATAGGTTATTTCTTGCAGTGCAGCAGGTTTAGTTTACTGCACCAGTCATTGACTATGGCAAAGCACTGTAGCAGGTGATTCCTCTCACTTGCAAGTTGACTAAAGGTGCATCTATGGCATCTCTGCCACCACTGCCAATCCACTAATTCTCAGGATCTCCCCACAACCAGTCAGCTGTTCAACAGGAAAGCTCTACAAGGATTAAGGAGGGGGTGGAGATGCTGCAGGGAACAGTCTCCCTTAATCTGTTACAGCCCACCTCCACTGTCAAGGCAGATCACAGCCTTTAAACTGGGGATTTCAAACAGTAGTAAAGGTAAAGGTTTTCCTTGCTCAAAAGCCAGTCGTATCAGACTCTAGTGTTCAGTGCTCATCTCTGTTTCAAAGTCGAAGAGCCAGCGCTGTCTACTTCTGCAGACATTTCTGTGGACATGTGGCAGGCATGACTAGATACCGGAGCGCACGGAACGCTGTTACCTTCCCACCGAAGTGGTTCCTATTTATCTACTTGCAATTGTGTTGAAATCCTGCTAGGTTGGCAGGAGCTGGGACAAAGACGGGGGATCTCATTCCGTCCTGCAGTACTCGGAAATCGAACTGCTGACCTTCCGCCTCCCAGTCAGCATCATAGCCACTTGAGCCAGTGCAGTCCTTTCAAACAGTATGTGACCTAAAATCATGGATTTTAAAAAACACCCCAAATTCAGCACAAGACACGCCCACAGTCACATCACGGTTACAGGTAACCACCCTAGTTGCAACTCAATTCTTCCAAGCTCTGCAGAGAACTGGCCATGTGAATACTTAAAGAAACTTCCTATCCATTAGGAAAGTGGAGTGGAGAAAGCTTATCGCAGGTATTGGCTTCACTAGGATGTCATTGGCTTCACTAGGATGTCATTCCCAATAGGTGCTTAGAAGAATGTTATGCAAGGGAGATCTCTATGGGGGTCAGGATTATCCAGCCAGCCTATGACTCCATCCCAGGCGGGGGGTTCAAAAGGAGCCTCCCGAGATCCTTCCCCGGTCCGGCATTGGCCATGGGGAAGGAGGCAACACCTGGGTGTCGCAGTATTGCTGTGCCGCTTTGCCCCACCGCCGCCGGCACTGCCTTGAATGATACCTGGGTTCATCTAGTTTTGGTAAGGTCATTGAGCCTTGGGTTCCGACCCCCCCCCCCCAATTCATTTATGTAATTTGTCGTATTTGCGCTGTATTTTTATAATGTGATAATTGTATAATTTTTGGTACTTTTCGGACATTTTCCTTAGTTGTAATTGTAATTTGTTATGAACTATATTGAACCTGTATTGTATGGTTTATTTATGTTGTATGCCACCTTGAGTCACATGTTGTGTTGAGTGAGGCGGGATAGAAATTTAACAAATAATAATAGAAAAATAAATGGAGGACTGTTCTGTGCTTTATGGGGGAAAAGGGCTGGTTTCTTGTCAGTTCATATCACCAGTTTGTTCTGAATCCAGAAGAGCAGGGCCCTGGCTTTTATTAAACTGATTAACTTTAAACACAACACTTCCATCATGAGTTTGAACCTTTCAGCAAATTAAAACAGCTTTGCCTGCTCCTTGGAATGAGTGAGTAAATTGACTGTTTATGTTTGTTTTAAAACTGCAGTGGGGCTTGGCTGTGTGTTTGTGCATGGACTTAGCGGATGGCTCTGCTTTCTATCCACGGATTACAACATTATTTCTTGTTAACTTCTAATTTTCTGATCTTTGGTCTCCCTGTTTTTCCTTCCCCTGTTTTCTGTGCTTGAACCAATCATTTGACTTCTGAGGAAGGCTTAGAATTGTTTACTGCCTCACTGAGGTCCTCCCTAGACTTGAGTCTGATCAATGCCAATTAACATGTTTTTTCCCTGGCATTTTTTGAAATGCCTGTTCAAGTAAGAAGCAGGCTAGGTCTGTGTCCATTTCTTTAGTTTTCCTGCCTTTGTTCTGCTTTGTCTTTTTTTTTTTTTTTTGACATTTATAACTAGAGGACGGCTGTAAGTCTCACACGTGATCCACCACAAGATTGGCCAAAGGGTATTCCTCTAAGCCACCCTCTCTTTTTTTGTATCACCCCCCCACCCCCAGTTGTCCCCTGGGATTGCCCAAAATATTGCTATATATAAAATGTTATGGCTTTCAGGCAAAATTTGGGCGTAAACCACTAAATCTATAGATGGACAGGAAGCAAGCCTTTTTGTGAGTGTGAATTTAAGGAGGAAGCCTTCGCAACAACCACCTTCTACCCAGCTGTTTTGTCAAGATTTTTCTTCCTTAAACCTTGGTTATTGGTTATTGAATTGAATTGAAATTTATTCTTATATACCTCTTTCCTCATCCAGCAGACAACCCAAAGCGGTTCACAATGCATAACATACAGAAATACAATATAGCACTGATACAAAGCAAAATAAAATTTTACAAGCAAAACAGCAATGCAAAATTACATAAAAATACATAGTATAACACCAATTACAATACAAAAATGCAATAAATACAAACCGGCTAAAACCACCCACAAATTCCCATGCCTTCAGAGTCCCTCGAGGGGGGAGGGCGGGGCCCAGGCCGGTGTTGTGGCCGGGAAAGCCTCTTCGCCCCCACCGGGGCCAGGTGCACGGCGGCGGTGTTTTGCCCGGCGTCCCCCTCGCCTTTTAAGTACTAGGGCGAGGGGGGAGGGTGGGGCCCAGGGCTCTAGCCAGTGGCGTGGCCGGGAAAGCCTCTTCGCCCCCACCAGGGCCAGGTGCGCGGTGGCGGTGTTTTACCCGGCGTCCCCCTCGCCTTTTAAGTCCTAGGGCAAGGGTGGAGGGCGGGGCCCAGGGCGCCGGCCGGTGGCGTGGCAAGGGAAGCCTCTTCGCCCCCACCGAGGCCAGGTGTGCGTCGGCGGTGTTTCGCCCGGCGTCCCCCTCGCCTTTTAAGTCCTAGGGCGAGAGGGGAGGGCGGGGCCCAGGGCGGGTTATGAGGGTGAAGCTATCCATTATTTAAGTGTTTAAATGGGTCGTTGTTAATTAAGAGGCTTAAATTTATGGGACTATTGACTGTCCGAGAATCAGAGACTGGGGTACCTCCTAAAATATCTCTTTTATCAATATATGATAAGGTTCAATGTAATTAGCCAAGTAAAGAATAAATTTCAAATTTGTTGACAGCAGCAAGATTAATGCTAGCAAGAAAATAGAAAACATGGTATGATTTTCAATTAGATGAGTAATATACAGTAAAGAGAGTTGGGGCCTTGCTATTAATGGAAACAGTTAAGGAGATTACTGAAGTGGAATAATTTTCAAAATATTTAGGGAGAATTTATAGATTACTAGCATGAGTGCCCAGCTTCACCTGGGTGGTTTTCTGGCGGGCAGCTGGAGTCGGTTCCGGGTGCTGTCGGCGGCCGTGTGGCCTCACCCCTGGTGTTCAGGCGGTGCATGTGCAGCTGCTGCCCAAGCCCCAGAGGTAAGAGACTTTGCCATGCTCCCGCCGCCATGTCCCGGGATCGCCCCCGGCTACCCTGCAAGTCCCGGTGGTGAGGCAAAACACCGCGCATCCTCCGGCAGCAGCCAGGACCACCTCCTGGTGCCCTCACAGCACCATAGGGGAGGGTAGGATCTGTGCAGCCAGCGGCCATGCCCGGGCCCACCCCTGACAGCTCCGCAAGCCACGGAGGCGAGGTAGGAAGCTGCACGTTATGTCTGGCACTGACCCGGCTGCAGCGGAGCAGGCCTCAGTCTGGGCCACATGTCCGGTGTTGTCTACGGGGGCTCTTCGGCCTGGCTGTGTGCCACTGCTACTCACGGCCCTGGTGATGTTGTGGCCCAGGCTGATCTGTCTGAGGAGGCATGGTGGTGGGGTACCTCCCAGGGCAGTGGGCAGTGTGGCCTGTCCATGTTGCCTACTGGCCCCGACGTTGTGGCCCTGCCATTGTATTTGTTCCCTCCCAGCCCCACCGCCTGGTGGCCCATGGCCTCCACCTTCTTCTCCGCCACCATGTTGGGCATGGCCACATTGTGTTTGTAATTGAGGCCTTGTTGCGCACGCAGTCTGCAATGGCTCTGCGTGGACCCAGTCATCAGCGTCGGGCGCAAGCCACAGCTGAACGGCTCTGCATGTGCCAGGCCCCCCTTTCAACATGCATGCACAGTCCAATATTCCTGATTTTGTGGGGTTTGCACCCCACAGCTGGCCCCAGGACCCTGATGGGTACATGGTCGCATGCCCAAGGTAGGTGTGTGCCAAATCTTAGGGGGGTTGGTCCAGGGGTGTGGGAGGGCATACAGGACAAACAAACAAACACCTCTCTTTTATATATAGATGTTTTGTTGAGGGGAAAGGGTCAACACCTTCACAAAAATCTACACAATTTGCGGAACTGAATGAAGGTCTAAAGAGAGGTTGAACATGTTTATGTACCTCAGTTGGGGAACACTTTTTCTTTAAAATTATCATGTTGACATCTGTGTTGGTAGTTTATAGTCTTTTTAAGTTTTTGTTTTGTTTAAATAAATTATTAAAAAGAGAAGAAGAAAAGAATCACAGACTGATTCTTTGTGACTGCCACCTTATTAAAGTAAGTAAAAGTAAATTAATAAAGATAAAATTCATAAAGATAAAAATGAGTGACTGAATTCATAATGCAGGAATATTTATAAAAAGGACAATATTTTATGGGGAGAAATGTACAATTTTAAATTTCAAAATTGTTTATTGATCATGTGAAAAACAATGAAAAAGGCAGCCATTATGCATTTAACTATATGTTTTGACACTTTTCAACAACAAAAACCATCACAGCATTTGAAGGGTACAAAATCCATTGGATAACTAAGGACCAATCTATATATTGGCCTACAAGGTAAGGATCAGATTATTTAACACAAAAAGGCAAATATGATTTTAAACAGTAAGCCCAAAAATATTCTTCAAGGAAAACAATGTACAGGTGAAACTCGAAAAATTAGAGTATTGTGCAAATGTTCATTCATTTCAGTAATGCATCTTTAAAGGTGAAACAAATATATGAGATAGACTGATTACATGCAAAGTGAGATATGCCAAGCTTTATTTCATTATAATTGTGATGATTATGGGGTACAGCTTATGAAAAACCCCAATTCACCAATCTCAGTAAATTAGAATATTACATGAAATCATTAACACAAGAATTGGAAACAGAACAATATCAGACCTCTATAAAGTATAAGCATGCATATGTACTCAGTACTTGGTTTGGGCCCCTTTTGCATCAATTACTGCCTCAATGCAGCGTGGCATGGATGCTATCAGCCTGTGGCACTGCTGAGGTGTTATGGAAGACCAGGATGTTTCAATAGTGGCCTTCAGCTCTGCTGCACTGTTCAGTCTCATGTCCTCTTGGCAATGCCGCATAGATTCTCTATGGGGTTCAGGTCAGGCGAATTTGCTGGCCAATCAAGAACAGTAATCTTTGCCAACATCACCAGGTTTCACCTGTAGCTGTGAGGTTGATTAGGTGTAAAGGCAGAACCATCACCCTCCTAAAAAAACAAAAAAAAACACCACCACCACCACCACCTTCCTCCAAAACCACCACCACCCTCCTCCAAAAAAACCTATTCTCAAACAGTATTACTACTGACCAATTTGAATCCTTAGGTCTGCTAAATTTCAAACACTGCTTCAAACTTTGATATGATATCACTAGTCACTTGAAGTGACTAATAAGAACAAAATAAATGGGTGTGGTTATATCACCAACACTTACTCTTAACACCTGGACTACACAATAGTTATCAGATCATTAACCATCATTAAGTGGTAAACAGCACCTGCTTATCTTGGGTGAGCTTATTTCTCTGTGCATTTTGCAAATAGCTTGTTATGCAATCGCTCATGGGGTAAAAGGTATGGACTTCATTTGCAAATATGGACTCGTATGCAGTGGTGGGCATCAGCAGGTTTGCACCAGTTCACCAGAACCAGTAACAGAAATTCTGGCTGGCTCTGCCCATCCAAGTTTTGAAATAAAGTACAGTAGTCCTAATTCGGTGCAACGCAGGGTTTTTCCCCTGGCCATGCCCACTGTGTGGTAGCAAAATAAATTGGAGCCACCACTGCTCCTATGCCAGGAGTGAAAATGTTGCAATAGCAAGAAGCACATTCCCTCCATATGTAATTTGACTCCCAAAAGAGAATAGGTTTCCCTCTGGAGATTGAGGTGCAACATAGAGGTTCCAACTCACTCCACAAGCACAGCAGAGTTGTAAAATGGTTATAACACCCGGATTTGACCATTATTCTGTTTCAAGTGTCTGTAAGCAGACAGCCTGTCTGCCACTACTATGTTTGATCTTGGGAAGGGAAGGACTGGTTCCGTTGCCAGGGCCAGAGGAAGAGAGGCAGGTTGAAAAGACAGACTAAAGGAAGGAAACAGAGGAAGAGGAGCAAGTAGGTAGGCATCCTCCCTGCTGATATGTGAGTCCCCAACAAATGCCAGACAAATTGGAGTTTGACTCCAGAGTCTGGAAAAGGAGACCAATTGTTCTGCCCTGCAGCTTCATAATTCCTTTAATATGTAATCAGCTAAGGGTATGGCCAGGCTTTGACCCAGAAAAGCATCAATATCCAATTGGGGAGGATCAATGTGCTGTTTGGCACACTCTTACTGTTCAAATGTGAACTGATGTTTTAAACCTTAATTGAACACTTCCCCTGATCGTCAGTGAGCTTCCAGGGTTCTGGAGATCATTGTTGAAGAAACATCAGTTTGTTTAAATAAAACAAAAAAAATTACATGTGCGTATATATTGCAGAGTGAAACCACAGTTTTAATCTTCACCGCGTCTCTCCTGGGCTCATTCCACCGGCCCAGGATGGGAGACGAGCGACAGCTGAGGCCGCCGGTAGTCCGTTCCCTCCTGGCCCCACCCACCAGGAGGGCTTCAAAAGAGCACCAGACCTGCCGTACCTGAGGGTCTTTGCCGCGTCTCTCCTGGGCTCATTCCACCGGCCCAGGATGGGAGACGAGCAACAGCTGAGGCTGCCGGCAGTCCGTTTCCTCCTGGCCCCACCTGCCAGGAGGGCTTCAAAAGAGCACCAGACCTGCCATTCCTGAGGGTCTTCGCCGCGTCTCTCCTGGGCTCATTCCACCGGCCCAGTATGGGAGACGAGCGACAGCTGAGGCCACCAGCAGTCCGTTCCCTCCTGGCCCCACCCGCCAGGAGGGCTTCAAAAGAGCACCAGACCTGCTGTTCCTGAGGGTCTTCGCCGCGTCTCTCCTGGGCTCATTCCACCGGCCCAGGATGGGAGACGAGCGACAGCTGAGGCCGCCGGCAGTCCGTTCCCTCCTGGCCCCACCCGCCAGGAGGGCTTCAAAAGAGCACCAGACCTGCCGTTCCTGAGGGTCTTCGCCGCGTCTCTCCTGGGCTCATTCCACCGGCCCAGGATGGGAGACGAGCGACAGCTGAGGCCGCCGGCAGTCCGTTCCCTCCTGGCCCCACCCGCCAGGAGGGCTTCAAAAGAGCACCAGACCTGCCGTTTCTGAGGGTCTTCGCCGCGTCTCTCCTGGGCTCATTCCACCGGCCCAGGATGGGAGACGAGCGACAGCTGAGGCCGCCGGCAGTCCGTTCCCTCCTGGCCCCACCCGCCAGGAGGGCTTCAAAAGAGCACCAGACCTGCCGTTCCTGAGGGTCTTCCCCGCATCTCTCCTGGGCTCATTCCACCGGCCCAGGATGGGAGACGAGCGACAGCTGAGGCCGCCGGCAGTCCATTCCCTCCTGGCCCCGCCGGCCAGGAGGGCTTCAAAAGAGCGCAGGAGCAGCTGCAGCTGTGTAAGGGACAGGTGTTCCCTGGCTTTGCTGTGGTTATGGACATTCAGCCTTTGGCTATGTTAGGCTTGTTAAGGTCGTTGAGCTTGGGCTCCGACCTCCCCCCCCCCCTGGATCTTTTTGCTTATTCTGATTTAACTTGTACTGTATGATTCCTGACTTTGTTTTTTCTTCCCCCATTGTATTTATGCATTGTTTTGCTGTAATTGATATGTTGTATCATTGATATTTTGTATCTTATTTGTATATTGCTTTGTATTATTTGTATCGTATTTGTATTGTTTAGCATTATTATTGTAAACCGCTTCGAGTTCCCTTTTCGGGGAGTAAAGCGGTATAGAAATCTAAACAATAAATAAATAAATAAATAAATAATCAACAATACACAAACACATAACTTGTTTCATTTAAATGAACCGATCATACCTGTCAAGTATCCCAGATTGGCTGGGATTTCCAGTATTTACGCGCCACTTCCTCCACTTTCCCGCCACCTTCCCATAATTTGACCAGTGGGGAAAGTAGTTACTGTGCCTGCACGTATGCGCAGAACACTTCTGCGCATGCACAGAAGGTTCTGTGCAGAAGGGTTCTGCGCAGGTCCCGCATTTTCTGGAGCCACGCTTGACGGGTATGGAACTGATACATCACTTCAGCGCTGATTTCCCAAGTGGGAAAAAATTATGTCATTTCACTTCCCTTGGTCATTCAGAGATGATCAGGAAAATGTTCAATTTCTAATATGCTGAAGTGGCTCATTAGCCACTGCACCATACTGAAATTTTACACAAGAAACAAATAATTACTGTATAGAATAACTGAGTTGGAAGGGGCCTTTTCTTTCTTGTTGAAATTGTTTGGAGCTGCACCATTAGAATTTCCATTGTTTAGAAACTCCCACCCAACTTGGGCTCCTTTTCCTAATCGGTTCTACTGTCATGGGACTTTATTATCATTTTTCTGACTTTATTAAAATAGATTTTATTAAAACACTCCATTTTTGTTTCCTTTGAAATCAAGGACTCAAATAAAACATGGCCACTTTCCCCCAGAGTTCCTCTTGCTGTTACAACTTCTACCAAGTTGTCTCTATTGGTTAGAATCAAGTCAAAGATAGCTATTCCTGTAATTTCTTTTTCCACTAGGAGGAGAAAATCATCACCCCATAAGCCAGGAATTTTATGGAAGGGCCATATTTAGCAGAATCTGTTTTCGAAAGATATCAGGATAATTGAAATCTCCCATTACTACTATGTCATGAATCTTTGGCATTCTTGCTATTTGTTTTTGAAACGTTTCAGCTTCATCTTCTCCTTGATTGGGCAGTCAGTAGTCTATTTCAAGTACCATGTTCTTTTTGCCCACCCCCACCCCATCAGATTAATCTAAATGCTCTTTTTTTATATATACTGTGATTCCACATCTCTTTCTATTCTTTTTGAACAGTTTATATCCTTCAATTGCTGTGTTCCAGTCATGCAAGTCTTCCTACCAAGTTTCATTTATCTCTGTCAAGTTATATTTTACCCTCCTGAACCTAGATGTCTAGTTCTTCTGGTTTTGCATCCCATACTCCTTGCACTCACATATAGGCATGGGAAATTAGATACCAAAACAGCCCAACTGACAGCTGCAGTGACCACATTCACTGTGAACAAGCTAAAAGTGAATGCCTACCCCCAAAACTGAACCCGCTAATGCAGGGGTGCCCAAACTACTGCCTGGGGGCTGGATCCAGCCCCTGATGCCAATTCATCCGGCCCATGCCACTCTCATCGTTTCTGGAAGCGGAAGTAAAACACACCTGTACAGGCACGTTTTACTTCCGCTTCTGGGAGTGATGAGGGTGGCGTGGGCCACATGAATTGGCATCAGGGGCCGGATCCAGCACCCGGGCCGTAGTTTGGGCACCCCTGGTTTAGGCAGAGAAAATGGCAGCTTAAAATCTATCTCATCCTGTTGCAAAACAGATTGAAAAATGTGTTTTACTTCCGCTTCCACTGGGAGGACCCACGTAACTGGCTCGCTGAACCATGTGGCTGGCCCAGTGAACCACATGACCGGCCCATGGCCTGAAAAATTTGGGCACCCCTGTCCTAATAGGTATTCAAAAAATAGCACCTGGGGGAAAGTTGGGGCACTCCAAAGCATATGAACACCATGATTACAAGTGGCCCCCACTCCAGAGCTCCAAAAGGTAGGCTATATGCCCT
This sequence comes from Bradypodion pumilum, assembly GCA_035047305.1. Taxonomy (NCBI): domain Eukaryota; kingdom Metazoa; phylum Chordata; class Lepidosauria; order Squamata; family Chamaeleonidae; genus Bradypodion; species Bradypodion pumilum. Next base: position 160,004,667 of record JAWDJD010000001.1, on the reverse strand, counting down.
GTCTAGATATGTTCTAGGTTTGCCAATACCTCCAATGAAAATCAGACTTCACACTTTTGATTTGGGTGGCTTTTAATTTTTTAAAGGGATGCATAAAGTGGACACCTTTACTATGTACAATATTTTTTTCTTCTTAAACAACTGTTTTTTCAGCCCTTCATAAATATCCCAAAAGTTAACTTAAACAAATCCTTGAGACTTCACCTTTAAGCCCTACAGAGAAACCTCACAGGCACAAAGCAATCAAAGTGATGGGGACCAGATACATTAAGGAGACGCTCTATTAGGCTGTATTCCCATAGGATAAAGTAGCTATTATTAATTCAGTGCCTGAACTGTTACAAATATGTCCCATTAGTGCAATCCACCATCTGGCTAGACTCACTACATAAGAAGCCAGCTGGTTCCAACTATTCAGATACAGCTTACTATTTTAGAAGTATTTGCAAGGAACTGTTGGCACACGAAAAGCCCCACAAATAAAAATAAAATAATATAAAATGGATCAAAATGGAACAATAAAAAATAATGAAAGCTGCAAGTTTCAAAAGCATAGCAATCAGCACAGGAGGCAAAGTTCAAAATTCCCCAGGAAGTTGCTAAGAAAACCCTGTGAAGTAGAAGGATAGGTAGCCTATCTTGCCATTAAGCACAGTGAAGTGGTCAACCGTGACAGCAGATTTTGGCATTTCATCACAGAATACCACATATCATCAGTTAATGGATGGAATCCCATTGCAATGCTAGGTAAAAGCCGTAGTATTTGGAAGCAAATTGCCCCAACTTAAGGAACCTCTGTAGACATTATCTGTTACATACTGAGTTGGAATGTCTTGCTGTGCAACAGATGCCTACAGAAGTTTTGAAAATTGCAATAGTATTTCAGCCATTGTGTTGGTACTGTGTTGTTGCCAGGTTTAATGAGCTGTGTCTGTAGAGCAGGGGTGCCCAAACTACTGCCCAGGGGCCAGATCTGTCCCCCAATGCCAATTCATCCTGCCCACAAAGCCCTCATCACTCCTGGAAGCGTTTTGCTTTCACTTCCAGGAGCGACAAGGGCTTCCCTGAAGGAATACCCTGAAGGAAATGGTGAGCCACTGTGTGAGACAGAATGCTGGACTGGATGGGCTGTGGCCTGTTCCAGCAAGGCTGTTCTTATGTTCTTATGTTCTTATGTTCTTCGTGGGCCGGATGAATTGGCATTGGGGACGGATCCGGTCCCCGGGCTGTAGTGACCAGCTCCCTGAACCACATGACCAGCCTGCAGCCCGAAAAGTTTGGGCACTCCTACTGTAGGGGTTTCTCACTTTTGCATACCAAAATAACTTGGTGGCTTTGGGTACAGTGTACCTTGACTCTGGTGACTGTAGGGACACCTCTGCCATTAGGCAAGGCGAGGCAACCACTTTAGGCAGATGTTAAGGGTCACCAAAAGGCAGAACATTTAACTGGTAAATATTGTATTTTTACTGGGATATGTGCTTGAGGGATTTGCAGCTCCCTGTGCAAAAATAACTTGCCTTGGGATGTAATACAACTTAACATGGAGAAGGGGGTTGGGGCAGCCATTTCTGTTTCTGCCTAAGTCTCTTCAGTGGGACAAGAAGCTCTTCTTTCTCTCCTCTAGATCTCTGTAACCTGTGCAACCTTTCCCACTAAGAAGTAAAGTGCATGCACACACCACACACACAAAGCAATCTGGCTGATTGTTCCAAAAGATACAAGCAACCTATCCAATGCTTCACATTTTTAAACAAAGCAACAGCCAAACTAGTTCAGGACAATTGTGCAATTCATTGACTGCATGAATTGCATAATTCTTCACAAATGAAGGCCAGTCTTGCACAAAGTATCATACTCACCAATACAGGAATCCTTATCAAAAGCACTGGGAAATTCTTCACCATTCTCAGCAGGAAGGAAAAAATGTTGCCAATTTTTGTCCTTTTATACAAGGGCAAGGCTAGCATGGAGTTAAGTCTTTTTTTTTTGTCTTTCCTCCAACCCTTTATTTCCAAGGCTCACATACCACCTGCTGAAGTCCTTCCTGCACTAGCCATCTCCTCTCTCTTAATTTGCAGACCAAATCCTGCAAATGCTAAAACACTGTGCTTGTCTCAAGCACTACTTAACATATACATGGCTCAAGTACAGCCTTCTGGATCAGGGTCAGAAAATGACATCATCTGTCATCTGTGTTAAAGAAACAGCATGTCAACAATGAAGATGTCTGAGTTATATCAATATATCGGGATCAAAAGGAACATATTACAAATATTATAATAAACCTGGTGATTTCTTTTGAAAAGCAATGAGTTGAAGTCACAAACATCTGCTTGGAAGTCCAGGGAGATTACAAATGTCCAGTTATGAAAACATTCCAATTAAACCCTTGGAATGCTTAGAATACTTTCCCTGCTATGTCAGTTAGTTCTACTGATAACATAGTTTGACAGGGTTCACATTATTTCAACTTTTATTTGAAGAAAGAATAGATACACAGAAAGTACCTTTTAAATTTTAAAACTATTGGGTTGAATAGAAGCTGGTTAATAGTTAGTTCTTATAGTTTTATTTATAGTTATTGTTTTGATGGTTTAAAATACTGTAGTTATAGAAATATTTTACTAGTTATCCTGCACTGTACAAAAGAAAAAAAATATTTCACATATAGGCAATCTCTAACTAATAACTGATTTCATTTCATCACTGAAATATGCATGTTCTTCCATATGAATGTTCCAAAATATATGATAGACATAAAAGTAAGTGACTTACTTAAGAAGATATTGATGAACACAGGCTAAAAATGAATGTTAAGACAACCAGGTTCATGACAAAAGCAAGCAGGCCAAGAACTGCATTTAGGGATTCAAAATGAAAATACTGTATTATTATATCAAGAACATACATAACATCAAAACCACAAGCATGCGATTCATGAGGAGACTCAAAACTCAGAGTTGAATGAAAAGTCACAAGCAAGACAAGTTTTCAAGACCTTTATAACTGTTCCTCAAGTGTAGATGGTAACCAATTCAGAAGTTAGGGGAAGAAGCAAAATGTAAAAAAAACCCACACACACAAATGGCCAGATGTAGCAATAACCATTATATCTGTCTTGGTTTTTAGATTTTCTGCTACTTCTGCTATTCCCCAAATGTTATTTTATGTAAGCCTAAGGAATTCTTCTGGAGAATAACAACAAAAAACTTGCTTCAATGTACAAGGTTGTTCTAAAACCATGCAGACAAGTATAATGAGAATATTGTCTATTACTTATATCTTCCTCAGGGCATATTTAAAGGAATGAGACTTTAACAATCTTTACTGATTTTCTACATGTTATTTAAATAACAAAAACAATAACAGAAACAATATAAAGGACATTCTTAAAACTTTGGCATTACTATCCATGTGGTGTTTTGTAAGTGGCTATAGTGCTGGATAGCTCACTAATTTAGGTATCTGGTTGCAGATCCAGAAGTTGAGAGTTTGTTTCCCCACTGTGCCTCCTGATAAAACAGCAAACATACGTGGCCTTGGCCAAGCTGCATAGTCCCAGAGTGTCCCTAGAAGAAGGGGAGGAAATCTACTTCTGAGTATTCTATGTCATGAAGCTGACCCTTACTCTGAGCTCGAGGGTCTGGTTGCGAACAATAGGCTGTTCCTTTTTCTCTTTTCTCCTCACACTCCCTCACAGCCTTTTGTCACCTCTCCTTCCTGAACTCCAGGTCATCACGATCTTCCACTACAAGGAGTCTGCAGTTAATTTTGGTTTGGGAGCGTGTTTAAGCAGAGAGCTTGATACCTGGATATGACTGATAAATTGACTGAAACTGAGTCAGATAGTAAAAAGCTTATACTGAGCTTTATTTTCCAATAAGCAGTTTCAAATAAACATTGCATAGCATTGTACCTGTATAAAGACAAGAAAAGAAACACAGAGAGATATAGTTAGTGAGAGTCCCCTTAGAATAGCCCTAGTGGGCTCATTCTAAGGTTGGCTGTTTTGTTCCCCCCCAGGGAATTGAGTTCAGCTAACGAAGCAGGTGCATCAAGCTAAAGAACCGATTTGGGGTTTGAAAAGGTACTCCTTAAATAGGTAAAAGGAGCACCTTCTCCTTCCCTCAAGAATGCATGAACTAAAGCATTGTCCAATGAAAATCCCCTGTCTTGAGTAACTTCTAGAAGTGTGGACATTTCCTAGCATGAAGAGTGTCTTCTCCCTCCAACCTAAGGAATCTGAGAGATAAGAGAATTAAAACTGCATAGTGAGGCCTTGTCTGGCCTAGCTGCTTTTAAAAATGAAGCTGTTCACTCAAGATCACGACATTCTGTACCTAGAAAACTCTGAAAAAGGTAGAAAATGTAAGTCACAATTCATTTGATGGCACACAATTATTATGGCTGACTGGATAGCCCAGTGCTTTAGGTATCTGGTTGTGAAGTTTAGGAGTCCAATTCCCCACTGTGCCTCCCGGGAGAAGAGACAGCCTATGTGGCTTTGGGAAAGCTGCACAAATCCAAAAAGTCTCCAGAAGAAGGGAATGATAAACCACCTCTGAGGATTCTCTACCTAAAGAACACTGGAAAGGGTCCCCGTAAGTCAGAACTGATTTGATGACATACAATTATTCTGTTGTTGCTCTCTCCCTCTGTCAGTCAGAAACATGAAGCCAAATCCCTATAGAGCTTTAGTCACAACTCAGGTAGAAATGGCTAGTATCTCCATTAGGCATACCTGTCAACCTGCGGCTCCGGAAAAATGGGACCTGCGCACACCACTTGTGCGCAGGTCACTTTCCATGCATGCGTGGAAGGGTTTTACCCCTTTCACGCAAGCGCGGAAGCGCTACGCCGCTTGCACAGCCCCTACCCTTGTCCCCCCAACCCTTCTGGACCCAGAAGACCAGGGAGAGGGGATCGATTCCACCCCCTCCAAATAAAAAAAACCTCCATTTTTAAAAAGAAGAAACTGCTTGGTTTCTTCTCTTTAAAGACCTTAGGGGTTTTTTTTGGGGGGGGGGAATCGAACCCCTTTCCCTGGTCTCCTGGGTCCAGAAGGGTTGGGGGGACATACCCCTTTTGTCCCCACAAACCTCCCAACCCTAGGGGAGACAGCGGAGAGGGGGATCGCAACCCCCCATCTACTGATATTAAAGGGGAAACTCCATTTGGGACCTTCAGGCGCCGTTGGTGAGGGAAAGAAGGGCGGTTGGTGTTTGCGTGGCTGTGAGGCGGTGAGTTGTTATTTTAAAATTTTTCAGGCGCCGGCTTCCTCAGCGTTCTGCGCGCTCATGTCGCGCAGGACTCTGGGGCTTGTAGTTATGGATTTGTGATTTTGATTGGCCGTGGCGCGTTTCTCAATGTTCTTTGTGGTCGTGCCTCTCAGCCTGATTGGTTGTGGCGCGGCGCGGCGCAAAGAACGTTGGGAAATGAAGTTGTTTCCCTTTTTTCGCATTTGTGGGGCTGTTGCCCCACTGCCGGTTTTCTCAATCCTTCGTTGACCTGCAGACCCAGTTCGGCCGTGTGCACGAATGGTGGGTGCGGGTCATTAGGGCAAGACTGACTTAGGAACCTATAGCAAGTTCCAACGGTTAAACCTTGCTTTTATAGGTTAGGATGTTATTTATCTACATATGAAGATGAGATTATCTTTGGTTTTTAAAGGTGTTTAAAAAAAAGTGGCTGAAACAGCATAAACAGGATGCAGTTCTCTTTCCAGATATTATGGTAATGCAAACTAATTGAGGGATTTGAGATTACCACATTTTGCCACAAGGCTTCTTTTTTAGCTCTATGGATAAAAACAAGAGAAAAGGAGGAGACCTTGGAATGCTGACATACAAAACATCTTCCTTTCTGCACCTGTGCTTGCTCTATTCAGGACAAAAACAGGGTGTGATCAAATGGCTGGGAAAGCATGCACCAGATCATGCCAGAAAGGGTTGCTGTAACAGAAGCGATCTCCCTAGAAGATCTCCCTAGATCTCCCTTTTGTCTGCCTGGGAACTACTCCAACCCAGCCCCCCAAAAGGAGTAGTTTAAGACCAAAAAGATCCAACTTGGACATGGATCAGGGTTGGGCTAGCATGCGATTCTCCAGTATATCTTATGACCACAAGGAAATAGACTGCACCAGACCAGTTCACAAGTGGTCCAAATTGCAATCTCTTTCCCCATGTGATCACACCCTGTTACTATCAGTGCACTTTTTTCTAGCTGCCACAACATTTTCCTCAGACATGAAATACTGCTTTGATAATTGCTTTAAAAACCTAGTATATTTTCAGTTCTAATGACAGGATATCTTCACTATAATTTGGCCCTGAAAGAGCCCTCTGTTACTTGGGACTGAAACAGCTACGTTGTTTTATCCGATGTTTTAATTGTCATTTAACAGGTTGGTAAGCCGCTTTGGGTCTCCCTTGGACGAGGAAAGTGGGGTATAAGTGCTGTAAATGAATGAATGAATGAATGAATATATAATATCTATCTTTCCCACCTTTTTAAGGTCATGCCAAATTATCCAAATGTGTTGCAACAAATAATTAAAAAGGTAACATCCCTTAGCAATATATCTGATCCTAGAGCCAAGCACTCATCATGAATGATCAGTTAGTAACTGATGGTAATGCTAACAAAACTATTTCAAACTATTGAGTTGTTCACCTGAAAAAGAGCCCATGAGTGCAAGTATATGGGAGAAAGTGATGTTGTTTACATACAGCAAACCCATTCATGTGGATTCACAGAGACTTGGGCTTCTGGGAATTGAAGTTCAAGAACACCTGGAGTGCCAAGGTTCTCCATCACTGAGGTGGACCTTTCACTTCATCATTTTGGCGCCAATGCTTCTTTTTTCTTATTCCACCCACCCCACCCACACCTTTGTATCTTCCTCCCTTTCCCTCTCTTTCTCTTCACACAAGCTCAACTGATCTATCCTTTCCTTTATCTTCACTAACCCTTCCTTCTCTTCTTCCCCTGTATCTGCCTTTGGTTCTTCATTCTCCTCCAGCATCTCTTCTATCACCACAACGCCCTCAAATAATCCCTCCACCGATCACGCAGCGTTAATTTTTTTAAAGCTCAAAGGTATTTAACGGAAAGCATACACACCCTCCGCATCCTGTTCAGTAGTTAACAAACCCTGAGCACCAACTGTGATGATCTGATGAGGTGCTAGCCATTTGCAGTTAAATGGCTAGGTCACCAATATGTACCAATTTTATTGTGTCAATTTTAACTGTTGTACGCATGTTATGTCCTTGTTTTTGTTGTTTGACTCCATGTACTTTCCATGGCCAATGACTGGTGCAATAAACTGGTTGTTTGGCTGGTTGGCTGGTTGGCTGATTGATTGATTGATTGATTGATTGATTGATTGATAGTTGACCAGCACCTCTCAGGGCCACTGTAGCAGGTTCAATGATTAGACTGAAAGAGATGGCCTCATATGACTTCATCACATGTAGTCTGGCTATTGTCCAACTTTGTTGTGCTTGCTAATGTTTCTCACACTGGGTCAAGTGACAGAAACTACAGAATGAATTCACCAAAAGGTTTCATGTCTGACCTAAATATGGGAGAAGAAGAACCCACTTTGACTCCAGACGCTGCCCATTTCTCTTCTGGCCTCACCTACTGCTTACCTGTCAAATCATGGGATGTTTCATGGAGGCAATGAGAAACGTACAAGGGAAAACATTCTCCAAACCTTGTTTAAAGCAATACTGCCAAGTGTCAGACCCGACCTATGGTCTGTGCATCACAGGTGGCAGGGATTGTCTTTTTAATATTAAGTACTCCATCCTTAGAAGCATTACATACATGGTTGTTAGTCTGGCTGGACATTCCACTACAGTAATGGAGTTGAGTTTTCTCAGCATATTTTGCTGGAAATAAGTACCACTGGAAAAAGGCAAACATGCTTTCTCCCCAAAAGTATGTTCAGAATTGGAGCCTATCCACAGTGAGCCTGCCCCTGCACCCATAAATACATTTTCCCTTTGAGACATGCTACAAATCAAAATCCCTGTTATTTAAGCACTGCGAACACTTTGGAAAAATCATGTGTATATATATATTACCAAGAATTAATTTTTTCACATTTGACAGCATCCTGCACACAATTTAGATCCAGTCTACAGGCCTGTTAAGTGAAATGGAACTGCGTCATCCTAATTGGATCACAAATGAAACACCTTATAATAGGTGAGCAATAGAAGTACCCACGTGTAATGTGTTATAATTTATCAGGCTCTGAAATAACACATTAAGAGTTTGTTTTATTAAAATTGGAGAGCTGTTTCTGTAATTCCCTTCTGTTTGAAGAGGAAAGTTTAAATAAACGGGAGGGAAGAAAAGTGTAGACAGTGTTTAGAAGTACAGTACAAGCAGTCTGATTGGTTGCTTGGAACAAATTACTTAATATTGCGATCAAAATACCACAGCTCCAGAGGCTAATTCCTGCTTCCTTAGAAGACAGGCAGAAAGAATGAAGAACGAATCCACGCCAAAACCATTGTACAACACAAGCAGACATTTTTCTCCAGCCCTTTTAATCACTGTTACGTTTGATAAACTGGCAGTCCCAACACCAAGGAATGCAACCAAGGATGAGGCTTTCGTGGATATAAATGCAGAAGAAGAAATACTGACCCCAATGGAACATCTTACACATGTTGGCTTAGGACAAGTTATAATACCTCCACCTGCTATCTTGGATAAAACATTTTAGGAAGAATAATTTGGAAAATTCACATGAAGTCTGCATTAAATATTCTGAGGATATCTCGGGCCTGACATGCCTTCTCTAGTGCTTACATTTTACAAGGCAGGTGGTTTTTTTAAAAAAGTAATATATATTTAAATAGTATGGGAGAGTTTCTGTTCTTAAAATGAAATAATTTGCTCACTTTCTCAGTTTTTCCAAATCGGGCATGAATCCAACTTAAGCTAAGTAAGCCAGAATCCCATTAATTTTAATATTTAAACACTCTGAAATCCCTGAGATTTGAGCTAGATTACGCTCATAGGCTTAACTTGCCGAATTGGCAAGGAACCGGTGGAATCAAGAGGGAAAATGATTTATATGCTTTGTGAGCCACATGCTTTGCTAATCCCTTTTCTTTGGAGTTATCCCATGTAAATACATCATCAGGAAAACAAAAAGGCAACAAAAGAATAATGGAACTAAGGACTGTAGATGAGCAGCAAGATTCTCTCCCTTGTGATCATGTGCTTTTCTTAGTATAATTGGTGCCTCATCTTTGCATAAGAAACAAAACACCAACACCCTAGCAACACAGAGGTTTTCCTTTCAATGCAGATAGACTCTGTTTGGTTTCTTGTTCCATAAGGCCTCCTTGGAATCATTAGATCAGGGGTTCCCAACCTATGCCTGTGGGCTGGATCTGGCCTATGCCAGCATTTCATGTGGCCCCCGATCCCTCCAAGGGCATTGAGAAACAAAATGAGTGCCTCTTTGAAGCTGTTGGGACAAAATGGCCACCCCCATCGTGCAGACAGGGCAAAATGGCCATCTGGCCCTCAAAGCTTTTTAGCCCCCAGCCTGAAAAGGTTGGGAAGCCCTGTATTAGATTGTAAAAACATAAAATTCAGTCATGCTGGATCAAGCCCCCAGACTGTCTGGTTATTTGTAAGAATGCTGGCTGATACTGCCAGGAACCCTGCAAGGTCAATAGGAACAACTCCATCTCACAAACACTCAATGGTAATTGGTATTTAAAGACAAATACCTCTGAGTTTGCAGATTCCATTTGACTATAGAGACAAAAGTCAGGAGGCATTTTCCCCTCAATGATAATGGAAAGAGTATCTGCAAATGAAGGTTTTCAGTAATTTTCTAAAAACATGAAGAGATCTTGATAGAGCAATCACTCCAGCCCAAATGTCAAACCTTTCTCCTCCTCCTCCTTCCGTGACTAGGCCAGATGTGAAACTGCCAAAATGAAGGCATCTTTTGGTGAGTTCATTCTGCAGTTCCAGGATGATGCCATCTAGCTTAGGAAAGTATCTATGCAACTGGTCAGGAGTAGGGTTGCCATATGTCCCCTTTTTCCAGGATTTTCCCAGATTCAAGCTAATTGTCCCAGCTGGTTCAAGAAAAAAACATTTAAAAGTCCCGGATTTTTAAATTCGAACAAAGGAAGCAAGATCCACCACCACCTCCAAGGGATTTTTGCAAAGAGTTAATTCATTGCCTCCCTGCCTTTCTTTCAATTATTCTGCTTGCAAGCGGTGAAGGCAAAACAGCACCCTGAGAAGCCCGCTGGGGAGAGGAAGATGCTTGCAAGCAGGATAGTTGAAAGAAAGTCAGGGAAGCAGTGAATTAACTCTTTGCAAAAATCCCTTGGCTCACTTTGAGCAATGGTGCAGGCAAGAGGCAACTGGTGCACCAGCCCAAAGAGCTCCAGCTCATGGAGCCACTGAAAAAGTGGGAGAAAGACACATGGCTGTCCTGGTTTTGTGGGGAAAAAATATGGCAACCCTAGTCAGGAGAACATAAGAACATAAGAACAGCCTTGCTGGAACAGGCCACAGCCCATCCAGTCCAGCATTCTGTCTCACACAGTGGCTCACCATTTCCTTCAGGGTATTCCCAAGGAGATGCCTTCACCTGCTTAGGATTCCCTGGAAATGGCATTGAGAGATATCCTGCCTATCTCTCCAACCCGGAGGTTGTCCTTAAGTATCCATAATTATAGCCATTGATACCCTTGTCCTCCATGAACTTGTCTAATCCTTTCTTAAAGCTGTCAAGATTGACAGCTGTCACCACTTCTTCTGGCAGGGAGTTCCATAGACCAGTAATCCTCTGGGTGAAAAAGTACTTTCTCTTATTTGTTTGAGAACTAGTACCCAAAAGTTTCATGGAGTGTCCCCTAGTTCTAGTGTTATGCGATAGGGAAAACAGTTTTTCCTTATCTACTTTGTCCACACCGTGCATGATTTTATAAACTTCAATCAGGTCACCTCTTAGACGTCGTCGTTCAAGAGTGAAGAGGCCCAACCGTTGCAGCCTCAGATGGTAAGGAAGGTGTTCCAGTCCCCTAATCATTCTGGTTGCCCTCCTCTGTACTTTTTCGAGCTCCATAATATCCTTCTGGAGGTATGGCGACCAGAACTGTACACAGTATTCCAGATGGGGCCTCACCATAGATTTATAAAGAGGCAAAATGACACTTGCTGACTTATTTTCTATACCCTTCCTAATGATCCCTAGCATTGAGTTTGCCTTTTTCACTGCTGAGGCACACTGGGTTGACACCTTCATTGAGTTGTCCACCAGGACACCAAGGTCCCTTTCCTGGTTTGTCGCAGAGAGTTCAGACCCCATCAGTTTATAAATGTAATTGGGGTTCTTTGCCCCAACATGCATCACTCTGCACTTACTAATGTTGAAGCTCATTTGCCACTGTTTTGCCCACTCCCCCAGTGTCAAGAGATCCCTCTGGAGCTCCTCACAATCTCTCACAGTTTTCACTACCCTGTATAATTTAGTGTCGTCAGCAAATTTGGCTACCTTGCTTTTTACTCCTACCTCTAGATCATTTATGAAGAGGTTGAAAAGCAGGGGTCCCAGTACTGAACCTTGGGGGACCCCACTCTTTACTTCCCTCCACTTGGAGAAGTGTCCATTTAGTGCTACCCTCTGTTTCCTGTCCCTTAGCCAGTTGCTGATCCAGGACAAGACCTGTCCCTTTATTCCATGACTGGTAAGTTTATTCAAGAGCCTTTGGTGTGGGACCTTGTCAAAAGCCTTCTGAAAGTCCAGATAAACAATGTCAACTGGATCCCCCTTATCCACATGCTTGTTGACACTCTCAAAAAATTCCAAAAGATTAGTGAGGCATGATTTGCCCTTGCAAAAGCCATGTTGGCTCTCCTTTAGCAGCGCCTTCTCTTCTATGTGCCTATTAATTCTATCTCTTAGGATGGTTTCCATCACTTTACCTGGGACACATGTCAAACTGACAGGTCGGTAATTTCCTGGATCACCCCTGGATCCTTTTTTGAAAATTGGTGTTACATTCACTACCTTCCAGTCATCAGGCACAAAGCCTGATTTGAGTGAAAGATTATATATTTTGGCCAGGAGATCAGCAATTTCATCCTTAAGTTCCCTGAGAACTCGTGGATGGATGCCATCTGGTCCTGGTGATTTGTTAGTGTTTAGTTTAACAAGATATGCAAGGACCTCCTCCCTGGTTATTTCTATCTGGCTTAATTCTTCGGTTTCCCTCCCTACGAAGATAGGCTCTGTTTTGGGCATGTGGTCTCTGTCTTCTTCAGTGAATACTGAAGCAAAGAATTCATTGAGTCTCTCTGCAATCTCTGTTTCCTCTTTAATAACCCCTTGCCTTCCATTGTCATCTAATGGTCCAATGGCCTTCCTAGTTGGGTTCTTACTTCTAATGTACTTAAAGAAGTCTTTGTTATTTCTCTGAGTATTTTTAGCTATACGCTCCTCAAAGTCTTGCTTTGCTTTCCTGATTGTTGCCTTGCATTTGTTCTGCCAGAATTTATGTTTCTGCCTGCTGTCCTCATTCGGACAAGCCTTCCATCTTCTAAATGAGCTTTTCTTGCTCTTGATCACTTCCCGAACAGCTCCTGTAAGCCACATTGGAGTCCTCTTGGACCTGGCAGTGCCCTTTTTCCTTTTGGGTATGCATTCCAATTGGGCCTCTGTTATTGTTTTTGTAAACAGCCTCCATGCCTCTTGGAGTGTTTGGACTCTCTCAATTTTTCCTTTCAGCTTCTTTTTTACTAGTATCCTCATCTTTGGGAAATTTCCTTTTTGAAAATTTAAGGTCTCTGTGTTAGATTTTATCAGTGACTTGCGGTCTATGATCAAGTTAAACATAATTGAGTTGTGGTCACTGTTCCCTATTGGATCTGTCACATTAACATCTTGCACCAGATCCTGAGTATTACTCAGGATCAAGTCAAGGATTCTTGTACCTCTAGTTGGGTCTTCAACCATCTGTCCCAGGGAACAATCATTTAGCATATCTAGGAACTTTATCTCTTTATCATGTGCTGAACAACAGTTCACCCAGTCTATGTGAGGGTAATTGAAGTCCCCCATTATAACCAGGCTTCCCTTCTTGGATGCCTCCTTTACAACATTCTCCAACTGCCAGTCTCCCTCAAGAGTTTGGGTTGGAGGCCGATAGTATATGCCTACTGTTAGACCATCCTTGTGGCCTGGTACTCTTACCCACAGAGCTTCTAATGGTGACTCCAAATCACCTAGATATTCCAATTCATACGATTTTATCACTTCTTTGACATACAAGGCTACACCACCTCCCGTTTGCCCCTTCCTATCCTTCCTGTACAGTTTGTAGCCTGGGATAACTGTATCCCATTGGTTATCATCCATCCACCAGGTTTCAGTGATACCAATAATATCAATATTCTTATCTATTGCTAAGTATTCCAGCTCCCCTATTTTGTTCCGGAGGCTTCTGGCATTTGTATACAAGCATTTATATATGCTTTCCTTATAAAGTCTTTTGAGTCCAGTTGCATTGTTAGACTGCCTCTTGCATCGTTCTGCTAGAGTGCTGGTGACTAGCTCCTTGCTCTGCTCAGTAATTTTTGCATCCTCCTCACTACTCAAGTACACACTTTCCCGAACCGGATGCTGCTCAGCTCCTGTCGGCTTTTCCCCAGTTATCAGTTTAAAAGCTGCTCTGCAGCCTTTTTGATGTTGAGTGCCAGCAATCTGGTCCCATCATGGTTCAAATGCAACCCATCCCTCCGGAACAGATTTGGCTTGTCCCAAAATGTTCTCCAGTTCCTGACAAATCTGAAACCCTCCTCTTGACACCACCGCCTCATCCACGCATTGAGGCTTCTGAGCTCTGCCTGCCTGGTAGGTCCTGCGCGAGGGACAGGCAGCACTTCTGAAAATGCTACCTTGGAAGTCCGGGACTTCAATCTTCTTCCTAACAACCTGAATTTGGCTTCCAGGACAGACCGCTTGGCCTTCCCAACATCATTGGTACCAACGTGTACCATGACAACTGGCTCGTTCCCAGTTCTCTCTAACAATCTATCTAGATTTCTTGTGATGTCTGCAACTTTTGCACCTGGCAGGCAAGTCACCATACGGTTATCATGTGCATCACAAATCCATTTCTCTGTATTTCTAATTATTGAATCGCCTAGTACAAGGAGCCTCTCTCCTGCAATCTGTTCATCTACATGCACCTCATCAACCATATTAAGGGAGAGAAACTCAGTTTGTTCCTGTTGTTTATCTTCCTGGATCTCATCAAGTGTGATGAAGGAGAGATCATCAGGTGGAACCAGTTGTTCCTCATCAGGTGTGATGAGGGAAAGAGCCTCAAATTTATTCTGTAATTTCAGACTCTCAGAGTGATCCTCTACTTTTCTCCTCCTTTGAGTCACATTCCTCCAAACATCTCCCTCCTGAGTTAGTGAAGGGACTTCTCCCTCAGAACTGTGCCTCGTCTCTTCTTTGTCCAGCATAGTCTGCTCCGCTCTGTCCAAGAACAGCTCAAGCTCCTTAATTTGTTGATGGTTAGATATGTGGGCCTCTAGCTGCTGGACCTTCTCTTCTAGTAGTGCAACCAGCTTGCACTTGCTGCAAGTGTAGTTCTCCATATGCTTTGGCAAGAACACAAACATGGCACAAGTATTGCAGGTAACTACAGCTGTTCCCTCAGAATCCATTTTAACAAGTGCAGTATTCTGGGCCTCAAAAATGTACACGTTTACTACCTTTCTACCTAGTAAGACTGTATTCTTCCTTTGTTATTAGTTTGCAATCTTGCGCGCTGTTAGGCACGCGGGCCTCTAAAGCAGCTCTACTCCAACTGCAAAACTTACCAGTGCTCACTTCCTTTGTTTGGCTCTCCTCAGCAGCAGCTCTGCTTAAGAGCACATGCAGAGTCAAAAGGGCTGACCCTGAAAGAGCTCAGAGCTTTTAAAGGCTAGTGTGGCTCCACCCCTATGAGTCACAGTTCAGGGAAGGGCCTGGTGTGGGTCTGCCCCTCTGCTTCTGGAAGTTTCTAACTGCTTCCTCTGTTTGAACAGAGGTGGCTCTCAGCAGTTTAAATTATCAATTTAAATTAGTGGAGGCCTCTAAAGCAGCTCTACTCCAACTGCAAAACTTACCAGTGCTCACTTCCTTTGTTTGGCTCTCCTCAGCAGCAGCTCTGCTTAAGAGCACATGCAGAGTCAAAAGGGCTGACCCTGAAAGAGCTCAGAGCTTTTAAAGGCTAGTGTGGCTCCGCCCCTATGAGTCACAGTTCAGGGAAGGGCCTGGTGTGGCTCTGCCCCTCTGCTTCTGGAAGTTTCTAACTGCTTCCTCTGTTTGAACAGAGGTGGCTCTCAGCAGTTTAAATTATCAATTTAAATTAGTGGAGGCCTCTAAAGCAGCTCTACTCCAACTGCAAAACTTACCAGTGCTCACTTCCTTTGTTTGGCTCTCCTCAGCAGCAGCTCTGCTTAAGAGCACATGCAGAGTCAAAAGAAGCAGTAGCTATAACCAACAAGACCTCCATCTTGTCAGGATTTAATTTCAGCTTCTCCCTCATCCAAAGCCTAGTCACTTCCAGATTTTAGTGTCTTGCACGGAAGACAAAGAAGGAGTCGCAGTGAGGACTAACACAGGTTTATTGGTTGATGATCAGGATGAACATGTGGTAATGGCGGAGGTACATCACATTATATACAGTAGCACAATACATTTGAATCTCGTTGCACGGTAGCTTATTGGCCACTACCGTCGTGACGTCGTGTGAGTCACGCCCCTCGTCCGTAGTAGTTTGCTGGTGCGGGAGAGTTCCCGCGGCTGCCGGTGATTTGAGGAATGAGAACCATGTGAGTTGAACGCTGGCAGCTGCCCTCTATGGGCAGTTAACTCGCATTCCTTTACAGCTGGGCTACATTGTAATTGTGGTCAGGTTACATTCATACATTTCTTAAAGCAACATTGTACATACATAACATCCCTCCCCCCTAGGATGGGACGAAGTCCCTCAACCATTGTGGCTTGCCGCACGTGCGCCTGGGGCGAGCGGCCGCTTGACTTAAAACCGGGGAGCCTGGTTCTGCGGAGTCCTGCCCTGCAACGGAAAAGGGGGGGACTCATTAATGGCTCGGTGTGGGCTCTGTGGTAACCTTGCATTGGGGACGGGAATGGAATGAACAGTTGGGAAGTGAAACCCTGCCTACCGTTTGAGGAGCTTGGGGTCCCCCCCAGTACGAATCTCGGGACCGACGAAGAGGCCCTTGTGGCCACGCCACCCCCGGTTACCTGCCCGGGAGTTCTAGAGACTGTGGTGGGTGGACCCCCCCCCCCCGTTGCCTGTTTTGGGGGTGTTTGTCTCCGGGGAGCTGGCGCTATGGGATATTCCAAAACAAAAGGACTGGGGGGACTGGAGGTACCAGGGGCTGAACTGAAACCCCTCTTC
Organism: Bradypodion pumilum; assembly: GCA_035047305.1. NCBI lineage: Eukaryota > Metazoa > Chordata > Lepidosauria > Squamata > Chamaeleonidae > Bradypodion > Bradypodion pumilum. The sequence continues at coordinate 159,988,186 of JAWDJD010000001.1, read as the reverse complement.
TCGCTAGGACGGGTGGGGGACCACTCCGCTACACCCCCCTGGTACTGCAAATCATAATCACAATCAAACTGATCCCTCTCTTTCAAAGTATCCTCCTCTGTGGTCGAGAACCCAGGATATGCATTTGTATCCGCGGGTTCCGCCGTGTCTCCCCCTTGGGTAATGCGGGTGGGGGAGGACCCTAACGCTGATTCCCCTTCACTGGTGACTCGCCTTCTGAGTTGGTCGGCGTGCCTTCTCCAAAGTAGACCCGAGCTAGTCTCGACCGTGTAGGATACTGGCCCCGTCTGCTCAATGATTGTCCCTGGAACCCATGCTGGCCCCGAGGCCGCGTAGTTCCTGCAGTGAACCGGGTCCCCTACTGAAAAACTTTTGGAGCTCTCTCCCCCCATGTTTATATTCCTTCCCTCATCCTCCATCCTGGACGGATCCATCCAGTCAAAAAGTGTTACCGGACGCCTCCTCATGAGGAGTTCGGCTGGGGAAAATCCTGAGGCTAGGGGGGTTGTCCTGTAACAGATGAGGAACTGACACAGATGAAGGTTCAACTCACCGGGACCCATGCGCCGCAGTGCGTCTTTCGTAGTGCGCACTTGGCGCTCTACCTGACCGTTTGTGGCGGGGTGAAACGGGGCAGTGGTAATGTGCCTAATGGCGTTCCGCTCAATAAACGTCTTGAACTCTGCAGACGTGAAGGTACTAGCGTTATCGCTAACAAGAACATCTGGCAGGCCGAAACAGGCAAAAAGCTTGCACAACTGTTTAATGGTTGCCGCAGAGGAGGTGCTGCTCATGGGGATTAACTCCAACCACTTGGAGTAGGAGTCGACTACCAGCAAAAACATGGCCCCGCGGAAAGGGCCGGCGAAATCAACATGAATCCGGGACCATGGCCCGCGGGCCATGTCCCATTCCCTATGGGGTAACCGGGACTCCTCGGGCCGAGAGCTCTGGCAGCTCTCACACGTGCCCACTAAACGTTCTATATCCGCGTCTATCTGGGGCCACCAGAAGAAGCTCCTGGCCAGAGCCTTGGAGCACACAATCCCCGGGTGACTGGTATGCAGTAGCTTCAGTACCTTGGCCCTCAGTTTCTCTGGGATAACTACCCGCTGGCCCCAGAGTAAACAGCCCCTTTCCAGGAAAAGCTCTACTCTCCGCCTGACAAATGGCTTGAACTTTTCCTCGGGGGGAGTAGTGGGCCACCCTTTCCTCACCCATGAGCTAACTTGGGCCAGCATCTTGTCAGCTGCCGTGGCTTTGGCGAGGTCGGCCGGGAGAATGGGGGGTGAGTCGAGAGACTCGATCAGTAGGACTTGGTGGTCCTGCTCTACCTCGCATGTGGGGTCCCCTACGCTAGGGAGGGGGGATCGGGACAGTGCGTCCGCATGGGAGATCTCCTTCCCTGGGCGATAGACCAGCTCGTACTGGTAGGCGTTGAGGAAAATGGCCCAACGCAGCATCCTGGGGGAGAGAATTTGCCAGAAGTGGCTTGTGATCCGTCACTACCGTAAACTCGCGGCCGTATAAAAAGTCATGGAACTTTTTCGTTCCCGCGATGATGGCTAGGGCCTCCCTATCAGTTTGCGCGTAATTGTGCTCGGCCTTCGAGAGGGACCTTGAGTAGTACGCTACCGGGGCTTCCCGCCCGCTCTCCAACACGTGGCATAGAACCACCCCCACTCCCACCGGGGACGCATCACAGACTAGGACTACTGGCTTCCTAGGGTCAAAGTGGGTCAGGACAGCACTTGAGGATAGGAGTGCCTTCAGTTCCCTAAACGCTTTCTCTTGCCTATCTCCCCACCGCCAAACCGCCTCTTTCTTCAATAATGCGTGCAGTGGCTCAGCAACGGATGCCTTCCTTGGCAGGAAGGAATGGTAAAAATTTAAGAGCCCTAGGAACGACTGCAGCTCCGGTTTTGCGGTGGGGCGAGGGGCGTTTTGCACAGCCGCAACCTTGGACTCGGAGGGCTTGATGCCTTCCGGGGTTACCTTGAACCCAAGGAACTCGACCTCCCTCGCAAAGAAAACACATTTGTCCCTTCTCAGTCGGAGGCCCGCTTTCTCGAATATTGAAAGGACCCTGTCTAGCCTTTGCGCTAATTCTGACTCGCCCCCGCTGTTATCAACACGTCGTCGAAGTATGGGAGGACGCCTGGAAGCCCCTTTAAAAGGCGTTCCACGAGGGACTGGAAAATTCCGGGGGCCGAATTCACGCCAAACTGAAGGCGCGTCACCTTAAATGCCCCCTTGTGCGTTACGATCGTTTGCGCAGCAGCAGCAGCCGGGGTTACAGAGAGCTGCTGATATGCCTGTGCCAGATCTAGCTTGGCAAAACACCTCCCCCCATGAAGCGTGGCCAGTAAATGGCTGACCACGGGCACCGGATATGCATTTGGCCGAATGGCCTTATTAATCGTACATTTATAGTCCGCACAAATCCTAACCTCCCCGTTTGATTTAAGGGCGGTCACAATCGGCGTTTCCCACTCCACCGAATCAACTGGAACCAAAATCCCCTGCCCCACCAATTTGTCCATTTCCGCCTCGATCTTGTCCTTGAGGGCGAAAGGCACTCTTCTTGGCTTGAGGCGTATGGGTCGGATTTCTGGATCCAGATCAAAGGAAACTGGGGGCCCTTTGTAAGTCCCGAGCCCCTTCTTGAAAACGTCCGGGTGTGCGTTGCACACGTCCTGCATTGGGTCAGTCTCTATGGCGTTAATGCTGGACAGTTCGATTCCTAGGGGAGCGAACCACTGCGTTCCAAAAAGGCAGCACCTCCCCCCCTTGAGGACGACTAGGGGCAGTTTCTCGGAGTAATTCTTGAACTTCACCTTGAAGTTCCCCACCCCCAACACTGGGATCCCGTTCCCTTGCACGTCCCGTAGGTGTGACCTCATGGCCCGCAACTTGGGCCGCGCATCTGGGGGAATGCGCATAAACTCTTTTTGGGACAGGATGGAATAGGACGACCCCGAGTCTATCTCCATCCTCACTGGGAGCCCCTGTAACTGTACCTCAACGAAAAATGCCGGTGCTCCAGGCCCACGCGGTTCACGCCTGCCATGCTGTGGTCGTCTGAGACCTTCCTGGTGCCGGCTGCCTTCCGTTGGTGCGTCTGGGGATGGTTCGAATTTCCCTTGTCCTCGCCTCGCCTGCGCCTGCACACTCGGGCGATGTGCCCCTTTCGGCCGCAGTTGTGACACTCGGCCTTTCGGAACGGACACCTCGTGCGGTCGTGGGATGCCCCACGACCGTCGCAGCGGCGGTCTTGCCGCTCGCGGGTCTGTCGCTTCTCTCCTCGCTTCTTGACCCGCTGGACGTCGTCGTCCTCACTGGAGCAGGGGTCTGCCGTAGTGGACGACTCCTCGGATGCCGTTGGTGTGCCGGCGGGCGGCTTGGGGGCCCACCAGGCTGTTTTCGCTGGTGTCCGCCGGGCCGCCTGTACTGGTGACTTGGCCCTTTCGGACGTGGCCCCTCGGGACTTGAACACTCTGACCCCGCTTCTGGCCGCTTCGGCCGCTTGGGCCTCCCGCAGTACCTCGTTGAACGTGAGGCGGTAGTCGCGGGTCATGAGCTTTCGCTGAAGCTCCTCGTCCCTCAGGCCACACAGCATGTGGTCTCGGAGGGCCTGGTCCAGGTCATCCCACTGGCAGTGCACCGCTGCCAGTCTGAGGGCCGCCGCGTAGGCGGACACGGATTCGCCCGGTCGCTGGTCTCGCCTGTGGAACGCGACCCAGGCCAGGAAGATCGACACGGGGGGCTGGAAATGCTCGCACAGCAGCCCCAGCATGCGGTCGATGGACACCTCTTCCACCTTCTTGGGGGCCACCAGGTTCATCAGGATGCGCAGCGTGGCCGGCCCCACCTGGGCCCGGAAATAGGAGCGCATCCTCGCGGCGGCGGCGACGCCCGCAGCTTCCATTGCGTGCTGGAACTGGCACTCGTAGAGCTCCCATTGTTCGGGCTCGCTGACATCGAACTGGTAAGGCTTGACCTTGGGATTCGCCATTAACCCCATCCTCGTCGCCAATTTAGTGTCTTGCACGGAAGACAAAGAAGGAGTCGCAGTGAGGACTAACACAGGTTTATTGGTTGATGATCAGGATGAACATGTGGTAATGGCGGAGGTACATCACATTATATACTGTGGGACATACATTTGAATCTCGTTGCATGGTAGCTTATTGGCCGCTACCGTCGTGACGTCGTGTGAGTCACGCCCCTCGTCCGTAGATTGCTGGAAGCTGCAATCTAGCAATATCCAGAGGGGGCAAAAGTTACCCATCCTCGTCCTAGGTAATTTATGTTCATTAGAGCCTCCACTGTCCAGGCACTAGAATTCCATGACAGAGATCTTCCTGCAACTAAAATGTAGTTGCACCTTAAAAACCTAGATCCCTGGTGGTGCAGTGTTTAAACTGCTGCACTGCAGCCCAAACTGCTGGTGTTATGAGTTTGATCCTGACAGGGATCAAGGTTGACTCAGCCTTCCAGCCTTCTGATGTCAGTAAAATGAGTACCCAGCATTTTGGGGGCAAAATGATAATTACCTTGAGAGTACACTAAGTACTACGGGGCGATATGTAAGTATAATTGCTATTGCTATTAAAAACTAACTGTTATACATCCATGTGAGGTTATATGGATCATGTCCCCTTCCTAGGTGTCTGAAGAGGTGGACTTGATCCATGAAAACTCACGTTGAAATGTAACCATTTTGAAGGTTTCATCACATCTTGGAGTTTGCTTTTTGTTTTGCTTTGGTCTGGATACCCTTGTGTAGACTAACAAGGTGACCTCTTTGAAAGCTTCCCATGACTAGCACTCACTGTATGAAAAAGCATCCCTCCAAGTTCTCCTCCTTTCCTTTGAACAACCACAATTGTCCTCCCTCCCACTCTGCAAGTTGAGTGAGGCTAAGATCCAACTGACTTTTCTCTCTCCTTTCTCTTCTTACTGTGGCGTTGACCGCACTCCCACGATCTTCCCATTCCAGGCATCTAAAACACACAAAAAAACAATGGGTAAGGATTTTGGAGAAAACTCAGAAAACAATGGCAGATAAAGCTCTGGAGCTTTAGCAAATTCCGTTTCCTAATCCTGACCAAATTATCTTGGAAACCAATCCTCCTGGGTCAACTTGATTTCAGAGATAATACAGCCTTTTGGAGTTGCTTGTACATTTTAAGTGATTATAAACATGTGTTTCTGAGAACATATGAAAGCAGAAACATGGCATGGGTAGGGGGAGTAGAATCATTAATAAATCCAGCCAGTTAGTTTAGGGTTGGAAACCCCATATCTACAACATGAAGATAAGTGTATTGTTCTGAACTCTCTGTGTAACAATTGCAGCAAGAACCCTTCAATGTAGTGGAAAGAAAGTTTCTAACTGCTTGCAAGAAATTACCTATTATCACTAAAGATGTAAGATCTAGGTCTCAAAAGACCTAGATTCTCAAATTAAATTACAGAGTTCCTGTTTCCAGATGGGTAGCTGGGCTGTAGCAAAAAACAAGAGAGAAATTTGTGGCACCTTGGAAACTAAGAAAAGGATTGTAATGTTTGCTTTCAGATGCATGAACCACATACACACACACACACACACACACACAGTATTTTTCAGGCAAATGTGCAACAAACAAACCAAATGGGTATTTTTGTGGAATTCCAGAGCAACTATGCTGTGGAACAAGGAGCTACTCTTTATGCCAATGGCGATGCAGCAGAGTTCCCACTGTATCTTATTCAACCATTGTAGGGTTAAAAAGATAGTCAGTGGTTCAAATTGAGGGAAGGGGAAACTGAAAGGAGGATGAGTGAAACTGAACTCCTAAAGCAGTGGTGGCGAACCTTTTAGAGATTGAGTGCCCAAACTGCAACCCCAAACCCACTTATTTATCGCAAAGTGCCAACAAAGCAACAGGGGAGGGAAGAAACACTCCCATTGAGCTGCCGGGCAGAGAGGTGGGGTAAACTCTGTGCTGGGGGGAGGGAAGAAGCACTCCCATTGGGCTGCTGGGCAGAAGGGTGGGACAAACTCTGTGCTGGGGCAACCACACAGGAGCCCACAAAGAAGGCTCTGAGTGCCACCTCTGGCACACATGCCATAGGTTCACCACCACTGTCCTAAAACAAAGTCCAGAATCACTACTGGACATTCCAAGTCTGAGCCACTGGAATGGGTAGGACACCTAGATAGAGGGTGCGATCACACGAGGAAATGGGTCACATTTTGAACCACTTATAGAACAGTCTGGTATGATTGATTTCCCAGTGTTCCAGTCCAACCCCAGTCATGACCAAACTGTACCTTTTTGGTCAAGCTGTAAGGATACCACTTTTTAGGGGGGAACAAAATATGGACAGGTCACCTGCAAAATGACTCTTTCCAATGTGACCCTTTCCCTTTCCCCAGTCTCTCTTCAGAACCACCACCATCACCACCACCCTGGATTGCTAAGCCCCTTAGAGATCCAGGTGGGGTGTGTGTTTCTGAAGAGAGGCTGGGGAAGCTTTTTCGCAGCCTCTCTTCAGAAACACCCACCTGGATCGCTAAGGGGCTTAGCAATCCAGAAGGGGGGAGTGCTTCTGAAGAGAGGCTGGGGACCCTTTTCCCAGCCTCTCTTCAGAAACCCCACCTCCCCGGCCTTGATTGCTAAGCCCCTTACCGATCCAGACAGGGGTGGTGTTTCTGACGAGAGGTGAGGGTTTGTTTATGAAGAGAGGCTTAATGTTGTGTGGTGCAAAAAGTTTCCTCAAATTTCCCGATGTTATCCAGTTTTAACGTTGTGCGGTGCACACATTAACCAGGGTATTACTGTATTAGCAATTATTTATACTATTTACAGATAAGGTCTGCAATAACAAAATATCAGCTGCATAGGATATTTTTGGTAAATTTTATGTTTTTAGTGTGCTGAATCCAAAAATGACCTCAATTTCCTCCCATTACATACAGTTTTTTCGCAAAATATGAGGGTTTTGCATTAAAAAAGCATAAGAGTTGTGAGAAAATCACTATTTTATTACAATGATCTAAACATATTATTTCTTATAATTAAACTACCAATTTCTTCATAATATATACTTAACATTCCGTGTTCACTCTTTTTGTCTGTGAAACCTGTTCTTCTCTTTTATGCTCCTCCGAACAAGCTTTCGCTTTCCATTTTCTGTTTCCCATTTGAGCATCCAACAGGGGTCAGCTAGCATAATGACATTCCATCTTCCTTGGTAGTGTCTCTCGATATCATGGACATCCTGGTGAAATCTTTCACCCTGCTCTTCATTGTAGGCTCCCAAGTATTCAGAAAAATAGAAAACATGGGAGTGTAAGAAATGAACTTTTAAGCTCATCTTGCATCCTTGAGCTTTATACACATTCAACATGCGTTGTACAATGGTTTTGTAGTGAGGGTCTTTAGTATTCCCTAAAAACTTGTGAACTACATCTTTGAAAGAGTCCCAAGCTTCCTTTTCTTTTTCTCCCATTGTTTCTAAAAAGAGGGGAATTGGATAACAGTTTTCGTATGTCAGGGCCAGTAAAAACTCCCTCTTTCAACTTGGCTTCAGACAGTTTTGGGAATTTGGAACACAGATATCTGAAACATTCCCCATCTTTTGGCAGTGATTTAACAAACTGCTTCATAACCCCTAATTTAATATGAAGAGATGGCAATAAAACCTTTTCTGTTGGAACCAAGGTCGTATTAATGACGCTTTTCCCCACCGGGGATTAAAACATCTTGAAGTGGCCAGTCAGTTTTTGTCCAATGGAGGTCTCTGGCTCGACTGTCCTACAAACATAGGTACAGTAGCAGGGATATTTTGTATAACCTGCCTGCTGGCCTAACAACATGGTTAGTATTTTAAAGTCTCCACAAACAATCTAGCGATGTTCTTGATCTTTGATTTTGTCAAGAATCACAGTTAAATCATTATAGTTTTCATCCAAATGCACCGAGTGTCCTATAGGAAGTGATGCAAATGTATTTCCTTTATGCAGCAAAACTGTTTTGAGGCTTGTTTTAAATGAAACAATGAATAGGCACCACTCAGATGAATCATATTCTATTTCAAAGCACTTCATTAGCCCTTGAACATCACTACAATAAACAAGATTTTCATCTTTGGAGAAAAACTGAGTGAATTCTTTCTCTCGGTGCCTGTACCACGGAAATGATATTCCAGGTGACAGCAGGTTTTTATTTGTTAGTCTTGACCCCAGCAATTTGGCTGAATCTTTCGAAAGGCCTAAAACTAGGTCATTGAGCTCACTCTGAGAAAAATGTTGAGGTACCTCATCAACAGAAAAAATTGAGCTAGATTCATCCTGGGAAGGCAATGTGTCTCCAACCTCCGAATCGCTAAGGATATTATCCAAACTGGAAGGTGGGTGTGGAACTGGTATTTCAGAGCTATGAAGCACTGGACGAATAGGTGAATTAAGGTTTGGGTAAGATATCTTCTTTCTATTTTTTGTATTAAAGCCTTTCACATCTACCGAACAGAAATAGCAGTCGGTAGTTTGGTTTGCTGTTCACTCCACATCATAGGAATGCCAAAATGGAATGAGGTTTTCTTACCTTTAAACCACAAACGAAGATCTTCTTCACACCTTCTACACACCTTATGAGTAGCCCATGCTTTGTCTTGATCCCCAAGTTTCAACTTGAAGTAAGCAAAATACACTTTCTTCACAAAATCACTTATGTTTCTTTGTTGACTTTTAATAGTGTATTCACCACAAATAAAACAAAAGTTGTCCGGAGAAATAACACAACCTCTTGGAGCCATAATACAGAACTAAAAATGAGCACAGTCACGTTTAAATGCAGGATGTAAACTGAGTGTGGTTCATGCAGCAACCAAGATCTTGAACTTAGTTAGCATGTTGAAACATGATCAAATCTGACAGTAGGTGTGTTTATACTCATTTATAATACCCCAGAGAACACGTAGAAACATGCTCAACCCAGCCAGTAAGATTCCTGGATATGTTCACCTTTTGTTACAAACAAAATAAACCTGTTGGGACATGATCATCTGAGCTTCCTCACACCACTAAACCTACGCCCAGTGGTGGGCTCAATGTTTTTTTTACTACCTACTCTGTGGGCGTGGTATGGTGGGCTTGGCCAGGGGGAAAGCCCTGCATTGCACCCGAATTAGGACTGCTTTATTTCAAAACTTGGATGGGCGCGGCCAGCCAGAATTTCTGCTACAGGTTCTGGTGAACTGGTGTGAACCTGCTGATGCCCACCACTGACTACACCTCCCCCCTTCCTCTTATTTTATCTCTGCATTATTCTTAATTCTAGCTCTAATAAATATTAAATGAAAGTAAGAAATAATTTTTGGATAGAGTTTTTAGACTCAAGAATAGGATATCAGATTTTGGGTTAAAAGCAAACTTCACGCTAAATTAAACTAAAAACACGAGTTTTGCAAGAAAACTTGATGAGATGGAATTTCTAAAGTATTTTTCTCGGTTTCACTAAGTAAAAATATATAAGAAGCAGGAAAAAAAATCCTATGCAGTTTTTTGGTTGCAGACATGTGCAATGAAGGGCAAATGTCCCTCCCAAACACATACATATCTTTGGATGTCACCAGCTGGAGAGTATTTAGCAGTAGCCTTAGAGGAAACCATAGCAATCTTGTATGAGGATAATACTAGGGAGCTCACCTTTTCACTCTAGTGGGAACTAAATCTGGGCTTAACCCACAGTTACAGACACAAAACAGGTTCACGAAAGGGCCCAGCCTGATCATTGTCAGGATTTGCAGCTGCTCCTCTAAGTCCTGCAGGACTGAAGCCCTTGGCTTAGAAGTGGCTGCTAGGCCCCCACCTGAGAGCCCTGGGAAAGATTCTGGACCTTCATAAGTTCCACCTGGAGACCCTACGTGGCTTAGATATATGAGAACCAGCCCTTCCTCCCTCAGGCTGCCTCAACAATGAAGGCCAGTAGACTTGCATTTTCTTGGCTCCTGGCTCTCTTTCCTTGTTTCTGGTTTCTGCTGATGAAGATCTGCACCTTGCTCCTGATTCCTGTTCCAGGAGATCTTCTTCCTGCTACTGAAGACTCCCTGCTTTGTTCCTGGGGGTTACAGTTCCCAAAACCCACCAGCCTTCCTGCCCATTTACACTGTGGTCCCCCAACAGCACACTTTCTGAATGCTGTCCAAGGGACATGAGCATTCACAAAAGTTCTTATTACAGGGGTGTTATGTATGTTAACTGTGTTTTCTGACAGGAGCAGAATGTATCTTTCCTCATGTATCTATTCTTATGCAAATAAGTGGATTGAAAATGTGCACACTCTGTTAGCCAATGGGCTTGTTGTATTATTGTTACTGTTACTGTTTATAGTGTATATAAGTCAGAGTTTTGCCCCATCCAAACTGTGTTCAAACCCCACTATTAAAGAGCTGAATTTCACTACTTCTCTCCTCTGCTTCTTCATTCCCTGAACACGAAAAAGGGTGCTCAACCTTTTTTGGGCTGTGGGCCGGTCACGCATATGGGCGTGTTTTGCTTCTGGGAGCAACGAGGGCTTTGTGGGCCAGATGAATTGGCATCAAAGGCTGGATCCAGTCCATGGGCCCTAATTTGGGCACCCCTGTCTTATTCCCTGTGATTGTCAAACTCTTGCTATGCCAGGACTCCCCCTGCAGCAGTGAGATTTCCTGGCTCCCCACACCAATGAAATCTGTATTCTTTCTGCCCCCAAACCCCTGATCTATATGGCTGTTTTTGTGCTCAGGAAATTTCCAAATTTCATCTCCCTTACCCACCTTTTCTACTGGGTATTGTATAAGAAAGATGCTCTTCTGTGTAGAAATTGTACCAGACCTGTGCAGTGTGATGTTTCTTCTGCCCTCTCTTGGTGAATCAGGCCCAGGAAAAGTGCCATTCAGCATTGCATGTCCAGTACGCCTTCTTTTTATTTTAAAAAATGAGCACAAGACTTCTATGAAATTACATAGGATTTTCTGTGAGACTTCTTAAGGGTGGGCCAGTGGGTGGTAACTGGTGATGAGACCACCTCTCTCTCTCTCTCACACACACACACACACCTCATTTTGTCTTAAGAATGCAAGGTTATGACATTCACACCTCTGCTCTGTACCACTGGGCTTTCAGAGCCAATGCATTTAACAGCTTTTTTCAACAGTTGAAAGACCACCACCGCCATCCCTAAAACCAGCTTACATCCACAGAGGTGCTAATTAAGGAATCGTCTTGCACTTCTTTGCATGTCCTGCTTATGAAATGTTTTATGTGTTAAATCAGGATATTCACATTTTATGGAATGCTCAAATGAGCACTTTTGCCATCCTTCTATTGTCAGTCTAGTTGTTGCCAAATCAACAGTCTGAAAACTCACTCATTTAGCGATGTATAGCAGTGATGGTGAACCTTTTAGAGAATGAGTGCCCAAACTGCAACCCAAAACCCACTTATTTATCGCAGCAACAGGGGAGGAAGGAAACACTCCCATTGGGTGGCTGGTCAAAGGGGCGGGGCAAACTCTGTGCTGGGGGAGGGAGGAAATGCTTGCATTGGGCTGCTGGGCAGAGGGGTGGGGTGAACTCTATGCTGGGGTGACTGCACGGGTGCCCACAGAGAGGTCTCCAAGTGCCACCTCTGGCATGCATCCCATAGGTTCGCCACCACTGATGTATAGCATGGCACATATACTTAAAGCAAGGAAATGGCATTTATAGGTTCCTGGGCATTGAAGCCTAATTTTGATATAATGCTTTGGTGTACTGGAACCAAGACAATAGAAGCAGCCGAAGTCTGGCTTAACGCATCTTTATTGGCACACCGGTAGACTGAACATGAGGTAATGGCGGAGGTACAGCTTCTTTTATATTGCAACAATGCATCTGAACATGGTTCCACGGTAGCGTATTGGCTGCTACCTGCATGACGTCATTAGGAGTCATGCCCTTCTTCTCCAGATGTTCCTTGGGCAGGAAGGTTCCCGTGGCTGACGGTAATTGGGGAATTTGTACCATGTGAGCTGAACACTCGCAGTTGCCCTCTATGGGTAGCTAGCTCACGTTCCATTACAGCTGAGATACATTGTGTTCATTGTTAGGTTACATTCGGACATTGCAGTGGCTACATTCATTCTTAAAGCGATACTGTTTCATACACAACAAATGCACCAATGCAGCCAGATATCATGTATACTTGCTTATCTTAATCTTTGGTTTATCTTAATTATCTGTGGCTTAGTGGTTAAAATGCTGTTATGTATGATAACTCTGTTAAATGACATTTCGAACAGCACAAACTACTGTCAAACAGCGACGCTGTTTGACAGCAGCGAGATCTCGGCAGATTGCAAAGTATTGCGAGATTTCAAGTGCGTAAAATTCAAATGCTGAGAGGCGTGCTCCTGAACTGTCAAAATGTATATACTATGTAACATGTATTCAAATCACCCAATTATGTTTGCTCCTGCTCAAATGTATCTAGTTTATTGTGTATATAAGTCCTCGTTGTTCCCCTCCAAGTTGTGTTCAGACCCCAGAAATAAAAGAGCTGTATTTCACTTCAATGGTTGTCCTCTCCAATTTCTGAACACCAAAGATGCTGAACTTGATGACTGGAAGGTCGGCAGGTCAGCAGTTCAAGACCCGAGTACTGCATGACGGAGTGAGCTTTCATCTCTGTCCTAGCAGTTTGAAAGCAAGAAATTGCAAGGAGATAAATAGGCACAACTTTGGTGGGAAGGTAAACAGTGTTCCGTGTGCTTTGGTGTCTAGTCATGCCTGCCACATGACCAGGGAAATGTTTGCAGAAGAAGACAGCGCTGGCTCGTTGGCTATTAACAGAGATGACCACTGAACCCTAGAGCTGGATATGGCTGGCTTTCAAGCAGGGATAACCTTTACCTTTACTTACATTCCATGGAACTTATTTTAAGGAAATGTGCCCAGGCAATTGCAGCTTAAATTTTGGGGAAGAATCAACAGAAATGCAAATTGAATTTATCCCATCACCCACTCACCTTCATTGTTAAAAGTGATTTGATCAATGCAGTTTAGGACCCTAATAAATAAGCCCAGCCAGTCTGCTGTAGTGTAAACACTTTTAGACTTTAAAGCATTAAGTCAACCACACTGCATTGGGAGTGGGAACTGGGGTCATTTTTTATTTTCTACCCCTTAATTCAGTGAGTACACTAGCAGTTCGCATACCTTATAATGGCATTCAATCTGCGAGAGCCCTAAGCATTTTCCACTGATACAACCATCTGGAAAATATATACATACATACATTCATGCTTGTTTCTGCATGCGCACTCAGGCCCATGTGAACTTTGTGGAAGGGATTCATTTGGTGTGCTTTGATTGCCTCCTGGTGGACAAAACCTAAAATGGCATTGCTTAGGCTTGCCTGCAAACCCAAATCTAAGGAGAAATCCCAAAATTCATAGTCAAGTAGCACCTTTCTTAGGACAAACTACAATATAAAATAATTGAGAAATCTTCTGAAGTGTATGTAGCGCTTCATCAAGGTAAAGGTAAAGGTCACCCATGCTTGAAAGCCAGTCATATCCGACTCTAGGGTTCAGTGCTCATCTCTGTTCATAGTCGAAGAGCTAGCGCTGTCTGCTTCTGCAGACATTTCCATGGTCATGTAGCAGGCATGACTAGACACCAGAGCGCACGGAACGCTGTTTACCTTCCCACTGAAGTGGTCCCTATTTATCTACTTGCAATTTCTTGCTTTCGAACTGCTAGGTTGGCAGGAGCTGGGACAAAGACGGGAGCTCATTCCGTCTTGCAGTACTTGGGAATCGAACTGTTGACCTCCTGCCTTCCAGTCAGCATCTTAGCCACTTGAGCCACTGCAGCTACATGTTACATAAAACTGTGGGAAGTAAAGGGGGGTGTGTTAGCCTAATAATGTACCCACAAGTTCTGCACCTATAAGTCTTATAGAGTTCTGTTGAAATAAGGGAGACTTACTCTCAATAAATGTATATAGGATTGGAGTCAAATCTGACAACTTTGCCTAAATGCCATCTTAAAAACTCACCAAATGCAAACTTTGGTGAGGTTTGGGTGATTATTTTTGGCTCAAAAAAATCAAGATATAGATAATGCCCATTTCCCTACCACTACCTCTGCTTTCCATTCAGGATGGTAAAAAGTTCTCAAAGGGACAAAACCTCAGAGAAGTGAGCATGGGACTGGAGTGTTCACGTCCGTGCATTGTTTTGTGTGTGTGTGTGTGTGTGTGTGTGTGTGTGTGTGTGTGTGTGTGTGTGTGTGTGTGTGTGTGTGTGTGTTTAAAGTAGCCTTCTGACATCCTTGGGTAATGTTGCATCTTTCACCTAGATTGCTTCAATATGTTATGGTTCTATTCTCCCCACCCAGTATGTCCACCTTTCTGGTGCCAATTGCCCCCCCTCCCGTCTCTAAATTTTGCATCTGGAAGTAATGAAGCTAATATTCTGGTTCTACTCCATATAAAAACAGTGTCACATAGAAAGTAGCCATCCTGTAAACGGGGCTCTCCCCAGCAGACATTGCCTTGCTAAATTCAGCTCAGCTTCATGTAGGAACCAAATTCCCACTGTAATCCCAGTGACATACAGAACCATGGAAGAAGTGGAGCCCGATTTAATAGCCTTGCCAGATAATATCCATTTCTTGATTTTGAAAAGCTTAGCAGAGTCTTGACATGAAAAATGATGGACTTCTTTTGGGAAGGACACAAAAGCATGACCAGTTTTGCCCTTCTCAAAGCTTGGTGGTTCTTGGCAAAACAGAGAGCAGATGTTTATCACAACCAGCAGTCTCCAAGCACACTCACCACATCATGGGTGGAGGAAATAGCATTGCAAGCACTGTCTGAGGTTTAGTGCACTTTGAACCACAGAGAAGTTACTTTTGGAGATGACAGCTCCTGGACTCCCCACCCCACCCTCCCCCAGCTAACACAAACAGTGGGGATGCTGTCCTCAGATATTGTTGGTATTGCAGTAATGTGTCCACATTCTGGTCAATTTCTGGAGAGGATGCCTGTTGTGTTCTGTAAAGCTGTGCCTTTAACAATGTACCTTAGCCATGTGGTAACAATGTAACCTTTCTGTGTGCAACATTATAACCTTCAGCTGTATCAATGTAAACCTGATAAGGGGACGCGAGCTAGTGACCACTAGATGGCAATAGCGAGCATCCGGCTCTCATGGCTCAGATTCACCTGGATCAGCAGCGCGGGAAGATTCCCGCCACCTCTTCACCTGGACAAGAAGGGTGTGACCTTCTACGACGTCACGCAGGCAGCAACCAATAGTCTGTCGACGAGCCACTTTCAAATGTATAGCCAGCTGTATATATTGAGCTACCCATCCGCCATTACCACATGTTCCTCCGGATCATCATGCAATAAACCTGTGTTAAGCCAACCTTTCGGCTGTTTCATTGTCTTTGGTCCCTTACACTAAAATGCCCTAAGGTTTACACAGGCTTTATTATGAGACCTGCAACCCAAGGAGTAATATGAGAGAACAAGCCATGACAGGTCAGATTATTGAAACTATTCTGATTGTTACACTTGTTGAATGGATTGCCATCTTGGTGAGGACAGGATGTTATTTTAATCTCTTCTTGTGTTTTTCTGTAATAACACCTGGTTGACTACAGTGAGGAACATGATTAGAGTTGGCACCAGAGATTGGCATCACAAAGCACCAGCTGCAGCCCACTCCTTAGAGAGGGCCCACTGTCAACCTGGGAGTTTCTGTCTCTCAATGTGATCATTTGTAGGGGCCCAGGGGACCTATATGTGTATCTGCTCACCCTATTGATAGTAAATGCTGATAAACAGGTCTAAAATTCTTGGTTTCCCAACTTGCAATTCCTTATCTTTATATCAGAAATGGAGTAGAAATACAGAATCCCTTCCAAAAGAGGGCTGTCTGATCTAAAGTGGAACACATAGCTAAGCTAGATCTGATCCAACTGGGTGTGGGCACCTGCAGAACATTTTCAAGCTGCACCATGTTTTGTGATTGCAATGAACACATATAGTGTGTACTGCACCATACCTATTAATTTGCACACATCTGACTGTGATTAAGGGTGCAGTCAGATGGATGTTTGTTCCATGATATGGGAGATCCAAACCATGGAGGTCAGGGACAGGCTGGTTTGCTCCTTTCTCCAGCAACTACACACAGTACATGTCATCGCAAACCATCCCACTATATGCACTTTTTTGGATTTCTGTCAGAGGTAACTGGTTATTTGTTCATATTTTGGTGCAGGTAGGATCCCATTGTAATGGTTCAGTTCCATCATGTGTGGAACCAAGGTGGATGGCTTACACCAGGAGTTCTAACCTTTTTAAACTGGGGGCCAAGTCATGCTTCCTCAGACAGCTTCATGGGCCAGACAGCCATTTTGCCTTTCTTCCACCACATGGCACTTCCTGGTGTGGTGGAGGTGGTGGTGGTGGGCCACATGAAATGATGCTGCAGGCCACATCCGGCTTGTGGGCCACAGGTTGAAAATCCCTGGCTTACACTCTCCCTTACTTAAGCAGATAAAAGATCTTAAGAAATTGGAACCTTCCTTGCTACTCTCTTGCAAAGGGGAAGGGAGAGGAAGTTTTCCATTTCTTTTCATTTGTTGCTAATGCATCAGCAATATTTTGAAAGGGTTTAGCACTGTGTCAGTTAATGACAATTAAAAAGAAATGGAAAAAGTCCACTTTCATCTCCTCCGCAGGGGACTAGGAAGAAAGCTTTTCATTTCTCAAGATTGTTAAGCAGCAGAAGCAAAGCACGAAAACGGGAACAGGGGGGTTCACTTGAAGTGAAGTGTGGTTAATCCTTCCATGCAGCTCCCCAGTGGCTCAGTGGGTAAAAGCACTGTGCATGGAGATCGAAAGGATGGGGTTCAATTCCTCGAGAGCTGCACGATAGGGGATATGAAAGCAGCCTCATTTGGGCTTCCCCTGCAAAAATCCTTTCAGCCCAAAGTAATCTCTGACATAAAAACATACACATCCTTCCATGTGGAAGTAAGGACTTAACTGACATATCATACCTTAAAATAGCCCTGTTTGGCATTATCCAGACTATCCAGACTGGAATAATTGGACCATCTGATCACACCTTAAGATACCTTTGTGAAGGTGCTACATTGGGACTGTTGTTATGTGCCATCAAGTCAGAACTCATTGTTCTGTGAAGGACAATGACAATAAAGATGTATCTATCTAACTGACTTACAGCAACCCTAATAGATATTTCCAGGTAAGTGAGATATTTAAGGAGTGGCTTTACCAGTGAACTTCCATGGCTGAGTGGGGGATTTGAACCCAGAATTCCTGAATCCTAGTCTGTCATTCTATCCACTACACCACACTAGGTATCTATACAGGGACTAGAAAACTGGAAATATATTTACAGCACTATGCTGAGTGCATTTGATGAAAAGTGAGGTACATTAAATTCAACAGGGCATATTATGAGGTAAATATACATAGGAATGAACGCATGACTGAATCTCTCCCTCTCTTTCTCTTTCTCGCATAAATCCAAAGGGAAAAAAAGACAGAGCTAGAGTAGGCTTATAAGGTAAGTGCAATGGCTAAAATATGCTATGAATTCATGTTTTTAAAAAACACTTTTAAAAATTATAGATCCTATGTCTGTGCATATACATGTGCATAATTTTGTGTGAGGTTATATGTGCACACTCCATTCCCATTAGTCAAATTGAGCTGGTAGCAGCAGAGCAATTATACATTTCCTGAAAGATGCTAAAATCTAAATGTTGCCTGGTGGGGTTATACATCAGACCTGACCTTTATTTCACCTGTGTTCTTGGCACTGAACAAAGTTTTTGACAATGCTGAATCTGAAGGTCCAAACACTCCAAGGAATGTAGATGGAATCACCAATTTATTTAAACCACAAGGGCTTTGATAATAATATTAATAACAATAATAATATGGAGTTGAGATGAATAGATCTGACACAGCTTGGAGCGTTGATTTGCGAGACTGAAAAGTTTGTCTCTGAGGTTAACATCTTTCTGGCAAATTAGTTTACGACCAGAGGACACTTAAACACAAAATGTCAAGATATCATGACAAGGTTATGTGGCGTGGGTCACTCGCCCTCCCTTCTGTACCATTAGTTCTCAGATACATTTATTTTTTTATATAATTTTTATTCAATTTTTAACAATAATACAACTTAAAAAGAACAACAACTATAAATGAAAATGCAAACATCATACTTACAAATACAATATATATATAACAAAAAAGAAAAAAGCATAAGAGTACAATTAAACTACGACTTAGTAATATACTACCTTCCTCTTTCTTCCATACATTTTAGTTATATTTCTGAAATTTTTAATACATTATAATACTCTTATAACTATCCTAATATACATATTCAAACTCTATTCTTAAACTCATCAATTTGATACAACTACTAAGTCAAAGTAAAAATACAATAATTAAAATACAATAAGCAGTTTTCACATGATACCCACAGTGTTATTTACAATGCCCTGGAGAAAACAGAGTGTCACAGTTGTTTTCTAACCCCAAAAACTCATTTGATCCGGTACTGGTCTATTCCCTTCATCCCCCTTCAATGAGTAATCCACAAAGAGTTGCCATATTTTCCAAAATCTTTTTTCTTTAACTATACCCTTTTTCTTATTCATTTCCCTTGTTAGCTTATTGTTCAACGCAAGATCCCACATCTCCTTATAACATTCTTCTATTTTCAGAGTTGCTTCATTTTTCCAATTCCTGGCTATACACTGTTTGCCCGCTGTCAACATTATTGACAATAGCTCTTTTTTATCCTTATTTAAATCCATATTTTCCACATCTGTTAACAAAACAGTACTTGGCCCCAATTTAAGTCTCATACCCAAAACAGCACAAATCTTGTTCTCAATTTCCCCCCAAAAATGCTTTACCACATTACAACCCCACCACATGTGTTTATATGTTCCCAGTGTATCCTTACATCTCCAACACATTTTATCTTTATTTTTATCTATTTGATGTAGCCTCACTGGGGTCAAGTACCATTTCCACAACATTTTATAATTATGTTCTTTCACTCTAACAGACATTGTTCTCATGATCCTTTTCTTCCATTTCTAAGGAAGCCAGTCATATGTGTGCTGCTATACCAATGACAAAGAATGGCACTTGCAGAAACAGTCTCCATATCCTTATCTTGGATGTCAACAGTGGCTTTTAAAGGCTGTTTTGGTATAGACATACAGAATACCTGTGACAAAGTTCCATTTGGGACTTATTTCTGATAAGCCATATACCAGACTGCATTGCTTAAAGGCTCAGGACACCCGCTGGCATTTCTAGGAATTCCTGGGCTTCTCCACCAGTTCTCCTGGTGGAGAACTCACATCTAGGGGAAGTGGCACTGGAGGAAGAAAAAAATTAAACTTCACATTTATAGTGATTTCAATGTTGGGATACCCATGTCTTCTGCACTCCTAGCTGATGCCAGGGCAAAAGTATATGCTTGTTTAGGAGATCACACAAGAAATCCACATAGCCTATCTCTGCCACACACATAGGCCTGTCCTTTGTGACATCATAAAGGCTGTCTAAAATCTTTAGGTTTTGGCCTGAAATTCAGAATATGGGAAGCTGCTGACATGGCATCCCAACATATTGCAAACTCAGAAGTACTCAACAGTGCTAAATCCCATTAAGCTAGCAGCTCCCCCGGTGGCTTAGTGGTTAAGGCACTAGGCTTGGAGACTGTAAAGATGGGTTCAATTCCTGAGGGGTGCATGTTGGGAGACATGAAAGAAGCCTCATTTGGGCATCCCTTGCAAAAATCTTTTCAACCCAGAGTAATCTCTGACATGAAAATGAACAATCCTATTAAGCTCAATCGGGCTTTACCCTGACATAGGTGTGTGCAAGGATTGCAGTGAGGTAATATAATCCTATGCATGTGTACCTCAGGCGTGGGCCTTAAAAGTAAAAGGCTTGTGCTGATATTCAGAATATAAACATTATCGCATTGCCTTGAAACCTTTGTGGGTGTTACCACAGCCTTGGTTAGCTCACCTGAAATGTCTAGAGAGATGTGTAAATATAAAATCTAGGACAAGACCTACCCCCCACCCCTCCCTCCAAAGTCTAAGTTCAGTTTCTCTGTACTCTCATGCTGGATAGTAGGCTGGCTTCCTCATTCTGCAAACAATGGTTTCCACACGGGTTTCCTTCTCCATTCACTGTTGAGGCCAGCTATCTTCATTTTAAAATGCACATTCTAAGTTGCTTTGTTTATAGGACTCCATATATTTATTTATTGTTTACCTAAAAAAACTGTACCACCCTAATAGCAGAAAGTGAGGAAAACCTAAAGAATCTCTTGATTGGGTTGAAGAAGGAGAGTGCAAAAGCTGGCTTGAGACTCAATATCAAGAAAACCAAGATAATGGCAACATGCCCTATCAGTTCCTGGAAAATAGATGGGGATGAAGTAGAAGCAGTGACAGATTTTACTTTCCTAGGATCTAAGATCACTGCAGATGAGGATTGTAGCCATGAAATAAAAAGGCGACTGATTATGGGGAGACAAGCTATGAGAAACCTGGGGAACATAGTGAAAAGTAGAGACATCACCTTGAAAACAAAACTTAGTATAGTCAAAGCAATGGTATTCCTGGTGGTAATGTATGGTTGTGAGAGCTGGACCATTAGGAAAGCTGAGCGCAGAAGAATAGATGCCTTTGAGATGTGGTGTTGGAGGAGAGTTTTGAGAGTACCCTAGACAGTGAGAACAAATAGGTCAATCATAGAAGAAATCAACCCTGACTGCTCATTGGAAGGTCAAATAGTAAAGATGAAGATGAAGTACTTTGGACATCAAATGAGATGGGAAGATTCATTTGAGAAGGCCTCGATGCTGGGAAAGGTAGAGGGCAAAAGAAGAAGAGGAGCGGCCAAAGATGACATGGCTAGATGGTACTGTAGACACAATGGACACAGAGCTGGGTGGGCTAAGGAGGATGGTGGAGGACAGAGGTGCCTGGAAGACAATGGTCGTAAAGGGTCAGATTTGACTGTGCGACTGAACAACAACAAAAACAAAAACTGGGGTACACAGAAAGAACCTCCTCAAAGATTGTGGTATTTTTTTAAACCCAAACAGCCGTACACTGGTAATGGCAACCTTGTGTTGCCAGCTAATCTTTCTCACACTAGGTGAGGCAAAAGGAACTGAAGAATGAACTCACCAAAAGGTACTGTACCTTCATTTTGGCAGTTTCATGTCTGGCCTAGACACAGAAGAAGAAGAAGACCTGAAAACTAATCTAAGAGAGGCTGAGAGGTTGGAGAGCACCTGATGGTTTCACAGGGTCCCAAAACATCCTTGTTTTGCCCAAACGTTATGCTTCCGGCAGATAGAATTGATTAACGCAGAATTCACATAGGCCCTCAAAAGAAGGCGTTAGAAGCAGTGTAGTAACTGTACTCCCCAGTCATAGGTAGCCCCTATTTTTCTTTTAGACTTTCCTCCTGTGCTATTGGGTGGCATTTCTTTGCTCTTTTGCTCTGACATTGACTCTGTCTTTGAATACATACTTTACACTGGTCTCTTTCAAAGTCATGGTGAACATTTCTCCTTTTCTTAAATCTTCACCTTCTTTCTATTTAGGGGCCTTATTCTTGTGGGGGGAAAATACTGCTTCCATGGAATCTTGCCTTACGTCCACCTCCAGTTCACAGACTAAAAATTTCTCAGAATTCACACATACACACATGGATATGCCTCTTCCTGTGGCTGCTTGTTGTTGGGATTTCATACTCCCTTTTCTGAGATTAGCTACATTCATCATCAGCTGTAGCTACGTGTCTCCACAAAAGACTGAGATGTCAGCAGAAGACTACTATAAGGGAAGACATCAGTATCCTATCAAGCAGAGAGCCTTTTAAGTTAACACTAAAGATAGCCCACTCATGCTTCATGGAAGTAGCACTACCGAAATATAAACAAAGTTCCCTCCACCCCAGACATTTTTGGTTATGTTTACAGATGAAATCTCAGGATGTGTATATTAAATGTTCTTGTCTCGGGATATTAATGGCAAAATGAACCTGTTTTTGATGTTCAAGTCACATTAATGCCTGATGGACTGTTAAAATGTTAAAGGGTACATCAGCCTTACTGTAGTGTGTGACATATGTTAGTCATACCATACTAGCTTAGGAATTTGGGTTTGTTTATAATGAACATAAGTTGACTGCATTTAAACCCCCAACAGTTTAATCATGTTAAGTTCCACTTCCTCCACAAGACAGCTCTAAAAAATAGAAAGAGACATGAAAAGTAGCTGCATTTTAATTTTAATGGTAGTATGAAATTAGTATTACTCCTTGCAAACACAGATGCATGTGCACTCGCACTCGCACTCACACTCGTGCATACACGCATGCACATACACACATGCGCATACACACACACACACACACACACACACACACACACACACACACAAGTTCTTCAAGATGCAGCTTCAGTCACTGCATCCAGGAAATAACCTACAGCAAAGCCAAAATTTCTCAGAAGTTATTTCCAAGATTTTCTTTCCCTCATCTAAAAATAAAAGAAAGAATTTTCTCCAAATACTCTTTACAACTTTACAATTTTGGGGTGGTAGACACTATTTCCCCCTCACACCTCCTCAGATAATGCTTGATTAGGGTCAATGTGGAGGATGAAAGGTGGTGGTCAACCCCCCCCCCCCCGCTAAGGAAAAAGCAAGACACTGTTAATGGCGTGCTACACTATTGAGAAACTAATATACTGTTTGTGAGGCAAGGGACCGAAGTCTTTGTACTTTGCTTGGTAACTAGCAAGAAAGCAAGTTGATGTTAAATCCAAAACTGCCTTCCCATATTGTTGGGAGAATGGCCTGTGCTGTGCACAGTTCTGACCTTACCTGTCCTGCTCTAAAGTTCTAGAGAAGAGGTGGGCAATAACAGCTCATATTTGCCTGTGGGTCCCCAACACTTTGGGTTACCTCAGCACCCTCACATCCTCAGAAAGGGTATATTTTAAAAAGCATGGTGTATATATTTTTGTAATTTTAGTGTCTGTTCCAGGAGACATAGAAGGAGTCGCAGTATGGACTAACACAGGTTTATTGGTTGATGATCAGAACGAACATGTGGTAATGGCGGAGGTATCTCACATTATATACAGTGGTACAACACATTTGAACTTGGCTGCATGGTAGCTCATTGGCCGCTACCGGCGTGACATCATCTGGGTCACGCCCATCTTTGGTGGTGGCTCAGCAGTAGTTGTTTGCTGCGGGAAGTTCCCGCGGCTGCGGGTGATTTGAGGAATGATGACCATGTGAGTTGAACACTCGCAGCTGCCCTCTATAGGCAGCTTGCTCGCGTTCCTTTAACAGCTGGGTTACATTGTGATTGTGGCTGGGTTACATTCATACATTTCTTAAGGCAACATTGTACATTCATATGAAGCAGCATTGTACATACACAACATCCCTCCCCCCTAGGATGGGACGAAGTCCCTCAACCATTGTGGCTTGCCGCACGTGCGCCTGGGGCGAGCGGCCGCTTGGCTTAATACAGGGGAGCCTGGCTCTGCGGAGTCCTGTCCTGCAATGGAAAGGGGGGGCTCGTTAGTGGCTCGGTGTGGGCTCCGTGGTAACCTTGCATTAGGGGAAGGGAATGGAATGAACAGTTGGGAAGTGAACTCCTGCCTACCGCTTGAGGGGCTAGGGGTCCCCCCCAACACGAATCTCGGGACTGAAGAAGAGACCCTCGTGGTCTCGCCACCCCCCGTACCCTGCCTGGGAGTGCCGGGGACTGTGGTGGTTGGACTTCCCCCCGATGCCTGTCTTGGGGGTGTTGGCCTCCGGGGAGCTGGAGCTATGGTATATTCTAACACAAAAGGACTGGGGGGGCTGGAGGTACCAGGGGCTGAACTGAAACCCCTCTTCTCGCTAGGACAGGTGGGGGACCACTCCGCTACATCCCCCTGGTACCGTAACTCATAATCGTCAAACTGATCCCTCTCTTTCAAAGTATCCTCTTCTGTGGCTGAGAACCGAGGATATGCATTTGTATCCCCGGTTTCCGCCGTGTCTCCCCCTTGGGTAATGCGGGTGGGGGAGGACCCTAACGCTGAATCCCCGTCACTAGTGACCCGCCTTCTAAGTTGGTCGGCGTGCCACCTCCAGAGTAGACCCGAGCTAGTCTCAACCCTGTAGGACACTGGTCCCGTCTGCTCGATGACTTCCCTGGGACCCACGCCGGCCCTGACGCCGCGTAGTTCCTGCAGTGAACCGGGTCCCCTGCCGAAAAACTTTTGGAGCTCCCTCCCCCTATATTTATGTTTCTCCCTTCATCCTCCACCCTGGACGGATCCATCCGGTCAAAAAGTGTTACCGGACGCCTCCTCATGAGGAGTTCGGCTGGGGAAAATCCTGAAGCTAAGGGTGTTGTCCTGTAGCAGATGAGGAACTGGCACAGATGCAGGTTCAACTCACCGGGACCCATGCGCCGCAGTGCGTCTTTCGTAGTGCGCACTTGGCGCTCTACCTGACCGTTTGTGGTGGGGTGAAACGGGGCAGCTGTGATGTGCCGGATGGTGTTCCGCTCAATAAACGTCTTGAACTCTGCAGACATGAAGGTACTAGCGTTGTCGCTAACAAGGACGTCTGGCAGGCCGAAACAGGCAAAAAGCTTGCGCAACTGCTTGATGGTTGCGGCGGAGGAGGTGCTGTTCATAGGGATTACCTCCAACCACTTGGAATAGGAGTCGACTACCAATAGAAACATGGATCCGCGAAAAGGGCCAGCGAAGTCGACATGGATCCGGGACCATGGCCCGCAGGCCGTATCCCATTCCCTATGGGGCAACCGGGACTCCTCGGGCCGAGAGCCCTGGCAGCTCTCGCACGTGCCCACTAAACGCTCTATGTCCCGTCTATCTGGGGCCACCAAAAGAAACTCCTGGCCAGAGCCTTGGAGCGCACGATCCCGGGGTGACTGGTGTGCAATAGTCTCAGTACCTTGGCTCTCAGCTTCTCTGGGATAACTACTCGCTGGCCCCAGAGTAGGCAGCCCCTTTCCAGCGACAGCTCTACTCTGCGCCTAAAAAATGGTCTGAACTCTTCATCGGGGGGAGTCGTGGGCCAGCCCTTCCTAACCCAGGAACTAACTTGGGCCAGCATCTTGTCGGCCGCCGTGGCTTTGGCGAGGTCGGCCGGGACAATGGGGGGTGAGTCGAGAGACTCGATCAGTAGGACTTGGTGATCCTGCTCTACCTCGCATGTGGGGTCCCCTACACTTGGGAAGGGAGATCGGGACAGTGCATCCGCATGGGAGATCTCCTTCCCTGGGCGATATACCAGCTCATACTGGTAGGCGTTGAGGAAAATGGCCCAACACAGCATTCTGGGGGATAGTATTTGCGGTGTGGGTTTGCCGGTAGTGAAGATCCCCAAAAGTGGTTTGTGATCGGTCACTACCGTGAACTCGCAGCCGTATAAAAAGTCATGGAACTTTTTCGTTCCGGCGATGATGGCTAGGGCCTCCCTATCAGTTTGCGTGTAATTGCGCTCGGCCTTTGAGAGGGACCTAGAGTAGTACGCTACCGGGGCTTCCCTCCCGCTTTCCAACACGTGGCACAGGACCGCCCCCACCCCCACTGGGGACGCATCACAGACTAAAACCACTGGTTTTTTCGGGTCGAAATGGGTCAGGACAGCGTCCGAAGACAGGAGTGACTTAAGCTCCTTGAATGCTCTCTCCTGCCTGTCCCCCCACCGCCAAGCCGCGTCCTTTTTGAGCAGGGCGTGCAGTGGCTCCGCGACCGATGCCTTCCGAGGCAGGAAGGTATGATAAAAATTTAGGAGCCCTAGAAATGACTGTAGCTCCGGTTTTGCGGTGGGGCGAGGGGCGTTCTTCATGGCTGCAACCTTTGACTCAGAGGGTTTGATCCCGTCCGGGGTTACCTTAAAGCCTAGAAACTCAACCTCCCTCGCAAAGAATACGCATTTGTCCCTCCTCAGTCGAAGGCCAGCCCTCTCGAACACTGAAAGGACCCCATCTAGCCTCTTTGCCAACTCTAATTCGCTCCCCGCCGTTATCAACACGTCGTCGAAGTATGGGAGCACGCCTGGAAGCCCCTTTAAAAGGCGTTCCACGAGGGATTGGAAAATTCCGGGGGCCGAATTCACGCCAAACTGAAGGCGCGTTACCTTAAACGCCCCCTTGTGCGTCACTATTGTTTGCGCGGCGGCAGCAGCCGGGGTTACAGAGAGCTGCTGATACGCCTGAGCCAGATCTAACTTGGCAAAACACTTCCCCCCATGTAACGTGGCCAGCAAGTGGCTGACCACGGGCACTGGATATGTGTTTGGCCGAATGGCCTTGTTAATGGTACATTTATAGTCTGCACAAATCCTGATTTCCCCGTTCGACTTAAGGGCTGTAACAATCGGCGTTTCCCACTCCGCCGAGTCAACTGGAACCAAAATCCCCTGCCCCACCAATTTGTCCAGTTCCGCCTCGATCTTGTCCTTTAGGGCGAAAGGCACCCTCCTTGGTTTGAGGCGGATGGGCCGGATTTCTGGGTCCAGCTCGAAGGAAACCGGGGGCCCGTTGTATTTCCCGAGCCCCTTCTTGAAAACGTCCGGGTGCGCGTTGCACACGTCCCGCATTGGGTCAGTCTCGATGGCGTTAATGCCGGACAGTTCGATTCCCAGGGGAGCAAACCACTGCGTTCCCAAAAGGCAGCACCTCCCCCCTTTGAGGACCACTAAGGGCAGTTTTTCAGAGTAGCCCTTGAACTTCACCTTGAAATTCCCCACCCCCAACACTGGGATCCCGTTTCCCTGCACGTCCCGAAGGTGTGACCTCATGGCCCGCAGTTTGGGCTGCTTGTCTGGGGGAATACGCATGAACTCTTTTTGGGACAGGATGGAATAAGATGACCCCGAGTCTATCTCCATCCTCACTGGGACCCCTTGCAACAGTACCTCTATGAAAAACTGCCAGTGCTCCAGGCCCACGCGGTTCACGCCTTCCTCATCGTAGCTGGCTGCGACCTTCCTGGTGCCGGTCGCCTTCCGCTGGTGCGTCTGGGGATGGCTGGAACTCCTCTTGTCCTCGACTCGCCCGCGCCTGCATACTTGGGCGATGTGCCCCTTTCAGCCGCAGTTGTGACACTCGGCCTTTCGAAACGGGCACCTCATGCGGTCGTGGGCCGCCCCACAACTGTCGCAACGGCGGTCCTGCCGTTCTCGGGACTGCCGCTTCTCACCACGCTTCTTGATCCTCTGGACGTCGTTGTCCTCGCTGGAGTAGGGGTCCGCTGTTGTGGACGACTCCTCGGACGATGTTGGCGTGCCGGCGGGCGGTTTGGGGGCCCACCAGGCCGTCTTTGCTGGTGTCCGCCGGGCCGCCTGTACTGGTGACTTGGCCCGCTCAGACACGGCCCCTCGGGACTTGAACAGCCTCACCCCGCTCCTGGCCTCCTCGGCTGCTTGGGCCTCCCGCAGCACCTCGTTGAACGTGAGGCGTTGGTCGCGGGTCATCTGCCTCCTCTGCAGCTCCTCGTCCCTCAGACCACACAGCATGCGGTCACAGAGAGCCTGGTCCAGGTCATCCCACTGGCAGTGGACCGCTGCAAGCCTGAGGGCTGCCGCGTAGGCGGACACGGATTCGCCCGGTCGCTGGTCTCGCCTGTGGAACGCGACCCGTGCTGGGAAGATCGAGACAGGCGGCTGGAAATGCTCACCCAGTCTCTCCAGGATACGGTCGATGGGGACCTCGTCTCCTTCCGGGGGGCCACCAGGGTCATCAGGATCCGCAGCGTGGCCGGCCCCACTTGGGCCAGGAAGTGGGAGCGCATCTTCGCGGCGGCGGCGACACCCGCGGCTTCCATCGCGTGCCGAAACTGGCACTCGTAGAGCTCCCATTGTTCGGGCTCGCTCACATCGAACTGGTACGCCTTGAACTTGGGATTCGCCATCGATCCCATCCTCATCGCCAATTTAGTGTCTGTTCCAGGAGACATAGAAGGAGTCGCAGTATGGACTAACACAGGTTTATTGGTTGATGATCAGAACGAACATGTGGTAATGGCGGAGGTATCTCACATTATATACAGTGGTACAACACATTTGAACTTGGCTGCATGGTAGCTCATTGGCCGCTACCGGCGTGACGTCATCCGGGTCACGCCCATCTTTGGTGGTGGCTCAGCAGTAGTTGTTCGCTGCGGGAAGTTCCCGTGGCTGCGGGAAGTTCCCGCGACTGCGGGTGATTTGAGGAATGATGACCATGTGAGTTGAACACCCGCAGCTGCCCTCTATAGGCAGCTTGCTCGCGTTCCTTTAACAGCTGGGTTACATTGTGATTGTGGCTGGGTTACATTCATACATTTCTTAAGGCAACATTGTACATTCATATGAAGCAGCATTGTACATACACAACAGTAATGAAGAAAAATGAGGTGTACTGCAGGCTTATTGAGATCACCCAGCCCAACAGAGAGGCTGTTGTGCTGGGTAGGATTTGGGATGGAGGTGACATAGTTGTATTGGGAGGTCACATTGCCTGTCTGTTGTGTCCAAAGCCTAAATCAGGTTCAAAAAACAAACCGCGCCAAAGCGGAAGAGCAGACGCGCACCATTTCTAAAGGCATGAAATTAAAATAGATGTCAAAGAGGGAAATGTTGAACTTTGCTTGTCCTCTGGAAGCCCGCCTAAATGTATCTTATTTTGTAATGGTCAAATCACTGTATATATAGAGGCAACCCCTGTACATAGTCTCCAGTCCGAAGTATGAGCTGAATAAAGAATAACTGAGTTTAACCTGATCCTGCTGGTTAGAGTACTTCTTGCGCCGGACTCAACACTGTCTCAAGCAACAGGAAAGCAGGAGATAGACTCTTTTTTATACACCAACGACTCATCTTACATGTCCCTAGCGCTGCATCAATGCTTCTGCATCTCAAGCGCATGGGAAGCATTAGCAATAAAGAGCTGCATATTTTATGTAAATCTTCTAATTTTGGTGCAGACACAGTGGGTCATTTTCTGCTGCTATGGAATCAAATTGCTTTTAGATAAATTACTGCTTTCTTTCATGGACTTTTAATAATTTGATCTAACAGGGGGGTTCTTTATCGCTCTTAAAACAATCAGTCCTAAAGTACTGTACTTACTCTCTGGGTTTGCTTTGCTTCACTTCACAAGTTTTGCATTGGAACATTTTGTATATGTTGCAAAAATGCCCTGATTCTGGGGGTGGGGATGGGACGACAAATACATCATGTCTTGCTCTTGTGCTGGGAAACCTCATACATTCTGAACATTTCTCCTCTAGATGTTTTCTTGTTTGGAGACTGCCTCTGCTGATAAAAATAAGGTGTTTCATATGTCCGCTTTGCATCCTTGTATAGTTTATATGTTTACACACACACACACACACACACACACACACACACACACACACACACACACACACACACACACACACACACACACACACTTGCATTCCTATGCAACATATACACACTGCTTAGAAATTAATAGAACATATTATTCAATCAGAAGGAAGGGTTAAAGACAATATGAACATTGAAGCCATGCAAGTGATATTAATTAACCTGCAGACTAAGTAGCAAAACAGACTAATATGCTCGGAAGCATGTTAGACATTAGTAGTAGCATGTGAGGTAATACCATGGAAAGGGGTTTTCTCAATATGCTTTTCTCAAGCTAAATGTGTACTAACAGACTCAATATGCTTTTCTCAAGCTAAAAGTGTACTAACAGACTGTGCAATTTATTTTTAAAACTATATGTTACCAATTAAAGCAATCAGGTCTCTAGGCTATGGAAAGAATGTTAATAGTAATTTGCCCAGTGATGTCAAGAGCATGGCAGCTGACCCACACAAGCCAAACACAGAAACGTCACCAGGCAAGTGCAGCTCTGGGGAGATCCAGATGCCATTTTCCAGTACAGAAAGAGTTTAAACTAAGCCACTTGTTAGTCCTCCCTTCATCCCACAGGATAGCCTTTTGCACTTTAGAGCTTGGGAAAGTTGCATTTTGGACTACGACTTGGAGGACAGGCCATGCTAGCTGGCAGGCGCTGGGTGTTTGGGTTTCAAAAAGTAACTTTTCCAATTTCCCCCACATAAGCTTTAGAAATGAGTGTGGTCCAAAGTGGTGTGTGTGAGAGAGAGATATTTGGATGGCTGTACCTCCCTCTGGAGAGAAACATGGTTCATGTCCCTGTGCATGGTTCAATTACAAGAATTACCCTTATTCATGGTACTGTTGGGGGCATAGTGAAAGCCCTCAGAGGGTTTGGTGGGTAAGGACTGGAAACATATGGAAACATAAATACTGCAAGGGTGCTTAAACCATGACTCACCAACTGAGTCTCCAGGGCTTCCCATAGTCCAGAGTAAATGCCAAAATGTTCAGACCTTGATTTATAAAGGGGTGGGGTGGGGGAATGATATTCAACTCAAATTTCTTCTTTTTCTCACTATCTTTGCTGTTGTTCAATTGTGCAGTCAGGTCCAAGCCTTTGCGACCCCATAGAGCACAGCAAGCCAGCTCCTCTGTCATCCACCATCCTCTGTAGTCCACCAGATCTGCACCTATTGCATCAACAATGCTGTGTAACCATCTCATTCTTTGCTGCCCTCTTCTCCTTTTGATTTCAATATTTCCTAACATCAAGGTCTTCTCCAGTGAGTCCTCTCTTCTAATTTGGTGGCCAAGTTTAGTGTTTGGGAATCAAGACAATGGAAACGGCTGTAGGCTAGCCTAGCACATCTTTATTGCATGGAGTACAGTAAGAACATGTGGCAATGGCGGACAAACAGCTCCTTTTATGCGGTGGCTATACAATTGAATATGGCTCTTCGACAGGGCATTGGCTACTGTCCAAATGACGTCATCCTTAGTCACGCCCTTCTTGTCCAGGTGAGGTGAGTGCGGGAATCTTTCCCGCACAGCTGAAGGCATTTGGGGAATGTGTACCATGTGAGCTGGGCGCTCGCTACTGCCCCTGGTGGCCACTAGCTTGCGTCCTCATACAGAAGGTTACAGTGTTACTATTAGAGATTGTTACATCCACTCATTCGTGTGGTTACAAATACATTCAATACACAACATCCCTCCCCCCTAAGATGGGACAAAGTCCCTCAACCAAACTGGCTTTCCGCATGTGCGTTTTGGACATGCGGCCGTTATGCTTCACTCGGCCGTGCCCCCTCGTCTGTGTCTTCTTGGCTCTTGTCCTGCAATTGGAGAGGATGACTCGTTAGTGACTGGCTGCGGACTTGCAGCTCTGGTTTGGGTAGGAGAAGGGGGAGGATGGTTTTCTGATGCAGATGTGGGCAAACCGGGGGCACTAGGGACTAAAGAAAAACCCCGCTCTTCGCTTGGACGGGTGGGGGAACACTCCGAAAAAAAAACCCGGTTTGGTAACTCAAAATCTAACTCAGGGGCAACAGGGGCAAACTCATTCCTCTCTTTGAAAGGGCTGGGGGAAACTGGTGTATCTAGAGGATACAGGTTTGAGCTTGTGCTCCCCCCCCCTTGTTTGGGACTGTTGCCCTTCGTTTTCTCCCCCTTGGGATAAGCGGGTGGGGGAGGACCCTAATGTTGAGTTTTGCTGCTGGAAACCTCTGTCCGGCCCCCCAATCACTCAATGCCTTAGTTGGTCAGCGTGCCTTCTCTAGAGGAGACCCGTGTTGGTCTCGACACAGTATGACACTGGTCCCATTTGATTAATGACTACTCCCGGCACCCAGGCTGGCCCTGTAGCTGCGTAGTTCCTACAATGTACAGGTTCACCTATCTGGAAGTTTTTTGTGGGGCTGTGCTCAATGTTTCTTCCCCTATCCTCCACCCTGGTGGGATCCAACCTGGTTAACAATGAATGCAATTTCCTTTTCATGAGGAGTTCAGCGGGGGAGAATCCCGACGCCAATGGCGTCACCCAGTATGCCAACAAAAACTGGCAGAGCTGCCGGTCCAGATCCCCTGGCCCCATGTGCCGCAGCCCCTCTTTCATTGTGCGCACCAGGCGTTCCGCCTGGCCATTAGTTGCAGGGTGAAAAGGGGCTGACGTAATGTGCCGAATGGCGTTGGACTCCAAGAACGCCTGGAACTTGGCCGATGTGAAAGTACTCGCATTGTCACTCACAATGACGTCAGGTATCCCGAAGGTACTTATCAACCTGCGCAGTTGTTTTATGGTTGCAGCTGATGAGGTGCTGCGCATTGGAATCACTTCTAACCACTTGGAGTATGCATCCACTACCAGTAGGAAAAAGGAACCCCTGAATGGACCTGCGAAGTCTATGTGGAGGCGGGACCACGGCCCCCTAGCTGTGTCCCATTCTCTGTGTGGAAGGCGGGACTCCTCAGGGTGAGAGCTCTGGCAACTTTTGCAGGTGTTCACCATGTGTTCAATGTCTGCATCTAGCTGTGGCCACCAGAAATAGCTTTGGGCCAGCGCCTTAGAGCGCACGATCCCTGGGTGGCTGACATGTAAAAGCCATAGCACCCTTGCTCTTAATGCTTCTGGGATCACCAACCTCTCCCCCCACAGGAGGCACCCCCTTTCTGTGGACAACTCAACCCTCTTCCTGAAAAACGCAGCAAACCCGTCTGCGGGGGAAGCCGTGGGCCACCCCTTCTGTACTCAGGATCTAACAAGGGCTAAAGTTTTATCCTTTGCCATGGCTGCAGCGATTTCCACAGGAAGTATGGGGGTGCATCTAGAGCTTCTATGAGGAGGACTTGGCTGTCTTGCTCTATCTCACACTTTGGGTCTCCCAGCTGGGGAAGAGGAGACCTTGAGAGTGCATCAGCGTGACTTATGTCTTTCCCGGGGTGATACTCTAATGAACCCTTGTATGCATTGAGGAAAATAGCCCACCGAAGCATCCTTGGGGAAAGGATCTGTGGAGTGGGCTTGTCTGAGGTGAAAATACCCAATAGTGGCTTGTGGTCGGTTACAATGGTGAATGGACGACCATACAAGAAATCGTGGAACTTCTTTGTGCCCGCCACAATAGCAAGGGCCTCCCTATCTGTTTGGGCGCAATTTCGTTCTGCCTTGGACAATGATCTCGAATAGAAGGCAACTGGGGCTTCTCGCCCGCCCTCTAACACATGGCAAAGGACCGCCCCCACCCCCACTGGTGAGGCATCGCAGACCAAGACCACTGGCTTCTTTGGGTCGAAATGGGTTAGAATAGCCTCTGAGGAGAGGAGCTGCTTGAGTTCCCTGAAAGCCCGCTCCTGATTTTCCCCCCACCGCCAAACCGCATCCTTCTTCAGCAGCTTATGCAGGGGCTCTGCAATCAACGCTTTCCTGGGCAGGAAGGAATGGTAAAAATTCAGCAGCCCCAGGAAGGGTTGTAGCTCCGGTTTCGCGGTGGGGCGAGGGGCATTTTGGATGGCTGAGACTTTGGACTCAGCGGGTTTCACCCCCTCAGGGGTTATACAGAACTCCAGGAACTCAACTTCTCTTGCCAGAAACACACATTTGTCCCTCTGCAGCCTCAACCCCGCGGATTCGAAGACTGTAAGTCTCTGGGCCAGTTCTGATTCGCTCCCCCCAGATATCAATATGTCATCGAAGTATGGCAAAACGCCCGGTAACTTCTTTAACAAACGTTCCACAAGGGACTGAAATATCCCCGGCGCCGAGTTCACCCCAAACTGTAGACACGTTACCTTGAATGCCCCCTTGTGAGTTACAATGGTTTGCGCAGCAGCTGTAGCGGGTGTTACTGATAGCTGCTGGTACGCCTGCACCAGATCTAATTTGGCGAAAAACTTTCCCCCATGTAAAGTAGCTAGCAGATGGCTAACTACCGGCACCGGATAGACATTAGGGCGGATTGCCTTGTTGATTGTACACTTGTAGTCAGCGATAATCCGCACCTCCCCATTTGCTTTCAACGCTATAACAATAGGAGTCTCCCACTCTGCAGAGTCCACAGGCACTAAAATCCCCTGACCCACCAGTTTGTCCAGTTCCGCCTCAATTTTGTCCTTCAGGGCGAATGGAACCCGACGTGGCTTGAGTCTAATTGGGCAGACCTCCGGGTCTAGGTTGAAAGAAACTGGGGGGGCCTTGTACTTCCCAAGCCCCTTCTTGAATACCTCGGGGTGTGCGTCGCACACTGCCTGAATCTCATCCCCCCCCCCGATGGCATGGATGCCTCCTATGAAAATGTCCAGGGGTTTGAACCATTGTGTTCCCAGGAGGTTACACCCCCCTCCCTTAGAACTACTAGAGGGAGTTTCCTCCTGAGTCCCTTATACTGTATTTCAAAATCCCCGACCCCCAACACTGGGATCCCATTTCCCTGCACGTCTCTTAAGTTCGACCTCATCTCTTTGAGTCTGGGTCGCTCCTTGGGGGGAATGCGCAAAAACTCCTTATGGGAAATGAGGGAGTATACGGACCCCGAGTCTATTTCCATCTTAACGGGAATCCCTTGCAACAGTACCTCAACATAAAAACGTGGTTGCCCTAAAGGCACGCTGTGGACGGCCAAGTCATCTTCCGCATGTACTCTTCGGTGCACGTGGTCCCCCTCTGGGTCGTCGCCGCCATCGTAGACTCAGCCGACGCCATCCCGTCTCCTCGTGGGGCGCTTGCTATCGTCCCGCCGTTGCTGGCGATGTGGCCCTTCCATCCGCAGTTGTGGCACTCAGCCTTCGGAATGGGCACTTGCTCCGCTCGTGGGACGCTCCGCAGCCATCGCAGCGCCGACCCCCTTTCCCTTTCTTCTCGCTCAGCCCCTTTCTGACTTTCCTGACTCCCTCATCTTCACTGGAGCCTGGGGTGGCGGAGGCCTCTGAGGATGTGGGCGAGTGCGGGGCAGGGGGCGCCCTCCAAGTCGTCTGGACTACGGATGCAGCTGACTCTACTTGTGGTGGCTTTGCTTTGAGAAGCTTGTACCCAACCCTTGTGGACTCAGCAGCTAGGGCCTCTTGTAGTACCTCTTTGAAGGTGAGGTCGTGGCCTCGGGTCATGAGCTTCCTTTGGGTTTCCCCATCTCTCATCCCGCAGAGCAGCCTGTCCCTCGGGGCCATGTCTAGAATTTCCCGCCATTCGCATGGGGTTGCCGCCAAACGGAGGGCTGCCGCATACTCGGATACTGACTCACCCGGCTTTTGGTCCCTCCTCGCGAACGCAGCCCTGGCAGAGAAGAAGGATACCTTGGGCTTGAAGTGGTTTCTCCGGGTCACCAGCAGTTCGGTTACAGAAACCTGTTCCACTTCTCGTGGTGCCACCAGATCCATCAGAGCTTGCACTGCGTGGTAACCGAGCATCATGATGAGAAGACCTCTCTTCTTTCCCGCGTCAGTGATGCCGGCAACCGCTACCATACTCTTGAAGTGCATCTCGAACCAGTCCCATCGCTCGGGCTGGGTCACGTCGAACACTGGTTGCTGTGAATGTGTCTTGTCCCCGTGGGAATCCATCATCCCATCCTCGTCGCCAATTTAGTGTTTGGGAATCAAGACAATGGAAATGGCTGTAGGCTAGCCTAGCACATCTTTATTGCATGGAGTACAGTACGAACATGTGGTAATGGCGGACAAACAGCTCCATTTATTCGGTGACTATACAATTGAATATGGCTCTTCGACAGGGCATTGGCTACTGTCCAAATGACGTCATCCTTAGTCACGCCCTTCTTGTCCAGGTGAGGTGAACGCGGGAATCTTTCCCGCGCAGCTGAAGGCATTTGGGGAATTGTACCATGTGAGCTGGGCGCTCGCTACTGCCCCCGGTGCCCACTAGCTCACGTCCTCATACAGAAGGTTACAGTGTTACTATTAGAGATTGTTACATCCACTCATTCGTGTGGTTACAAATACATTCAATACACAACATCAAGGTACTTCTTTTTTCCCCTACAGCAAGCCTAAAAGCCAAAACCAGTAGGTAGAAACTGAAGGTAGTAGGTAAAGGTAAAGGTTTCCCTTGCTCGGGAGCCAGTCGTATCTAACTCTAGGGTTCAGTGCTCATCTCTGTTTCAAAGCCAAAGAGCCAGCATTGTCTGCTTCTGTAGACGTTTCCATGGTCATGTGGCAGGCATGACTAGACACCGGAACGCATGGAACGCTGGTAGTACAAAAACCTTTTAAAATGGAGGTATTTCAGAGAACTTCTTCACCAAATCATCATCCTCATCATCTTGGTATAGTCATATGTACAGTCAAATTACCATATTTGCCAGTGTATAAAACACATCGGGGTATAAGATGCACCCCATTATTAACAAAATAGGCCACTATAGGCCATTATATAAAGTACAATACTTACTTCATTTTCCAGTGCATTTTAGGGGGGGGGGAGTGGGTCTTATATGCCAGCAAACATGGGGTGGGGATTACATAAAGCAGGGGTTCCCAACCTACAGTCCACCACTGCCCAACGCTGCCCCTGGAAATGGAAGCAGGTGCATTTACAACAGCCGTAAAAGACCCCTGCATGTGCGTAAATGCGGTTACCTCAGCCGTAGATGCGCCCTCAGCTGTCGTAAACGTGGAAGTGGGTGCATTTACTTCCACTTCTGGGGGTGTGGCCTGGCCCACTCATCTGTCCAGGGGGCATGGTCAAACCCGCAGCATAAAAACGTTGGGAACTCCTGACATGAAGGAACAGAAAGCTTCTGCATATGTATAGTGCTCAGTGGTGGGATTCAATTTTTTTTACTACCTACTCTGTGGGTGTGGTATGGTGGGCGTGGCCAGGAGGAAAGCCCTGTGTTGCACCTAAATTAGGACTACTTTATTTTAAAACTTGGATGGGCGGGGCCAGCCAGAATTTCTGCTACCGGTTCTGGCAAACTGGGGCGAGCCTGCTGAAGCCCACCACTGATAGTGCTCTGTGGGAAATCCTAAAGTGCCCAATGAGAAAATGGATGCTTCCTTAGTACAGCCACCCAGTTTCCAAAGTAAAGCCAATTAATTTGCTACTCCTAAAGCAAGGAAGGCATTTGAATGACGAGAATATCAGATGCATCCATCTTTAAAGGAACCACACATTGAGCAGAATGGCCACCTGGGGTGCCACACAGAGCCAATCAGACTTGGCTGAAGGTGGGACTCATTGACAGCAAGTGGGTCAATTGCAACACGGGCAATTTAAGCAAATAAGGCAACCTCTTGCAAGGAGGAAATTGAAAATAACCAAAAGAGAAGCATTTTCATCAATATTTTTGAAAATATTCACTTTAAATATGTAACTAGTTTTATACTAACCTTGTTAAAGGGACTGCCCAGACTATCCTCTCAGATTAGCCAGGAAAGCATCAGTTCCTGAACAGGACTGAACCCTTCAAATCTTAACTGAACACTCCCCCTGATTGTTTGGGAAGGGTCAGGGTAAGTTGGATAATATTTGTATGACTGCTAGATCATCCTAGATGAAATAAATGTTTTTAAAATGCTTCATTTGTCTGTGTGCATTGACAGTCGAGAAACTGCTGACAGCCAATTCTGATTGTCCATACACAGCACATCAATTATGATCTACTTGTTGAATATATAGAACAGGCATGTGATTCGAAATGT
Organism: Bradypodion pumilum; assembly: GCA_035047305.1. Lineage (NCBI taxonomy): Eukaryota > Metazoa > Chordata > Lepidosauria > Squamata > Chamaeleonidae > Bradypodion > Bradypodion pumilum. Next base: position 159,950,497 of record JAWDJD010000001.1, on the reverse strand, counting down.
CTTAACATCACATTACAGTCATGAAGAATTGTAGGCACATATGTACAAATATATAACTTAAACACAGGACCACAAAATGGGAGAGCACAGAAATGCTTTAGATAAAAATCCAACACAGAAGGTACTCAAAGTAGAGCAGACACAAAACAGGCACAAACTGAACCCAAGTTACAGGCAAGTACTGTACTTAAAAATATGAAGACTCAATAAAGGTAAAGGTCTCCCTTGCTCGAAAGCCAGTCATATCTGACCCTAGGGGTCGATGCTCATCTCCATTTGCAGCCCAAAAGTCTGCAGACATTTCTGTGGACATGTGGCTGGCCTGACTAGAAACTGGAGCACCCAGAACACCGTTACCTTCTCTGCCAAAGTGGTACCTATTTATCTATTTGCAATTTCTTGCTTTCAAACTGTTAGGTTGGCAGGAGCTTGGATCTCAAACTGCAGCACTTGGACCTCAAACTGTTGACCTGCCAACCTTCTGGTCGTCAAGTTCAGTGTCTTAACCACTAAGGCACCTGTTGTGTTCTAATAATGTAACCTTCCACATGTGATATCAATGTATCTGAACCAATGTAACCCTGACCATGAGTAACAATGTAACCTTCAGCTGTATCACATAAACCCTGTAATAGGACGCGAGCTAATGACCACCAGCTGGCAGCAGCGAGCGTCCAAGCTCTCTTGGTTCAAACCCATCAAAGACCGCAGCGCGGGAAGTTTCCCGCCGCTACCTACACCTGGACAAGAAGGGCGTGACCAGCCATGACGTCACGCGGACCAGTAGCCAACGGGCTACCGTGGAGCCACATTCAAATACGTTACTACCATATATATAGAGCTGTTCGTCCGCCATTACCTCATGTTCCCTCTGTCCACCATGCAATAAACCTGAGTTAACCCAGCCTTTGGCTGTGCCTTGTGTCTTGACTCTCATACACTAAATTGGCGACGAAGGTGGGATGATGGATCCCCACGGAGCCAGGACACAGAGCGGGTTCAACATCACCAAACCGCAAGACTGGGAGCTTTTTGAGATGGACTTCCAGGCGGCACTGGTGGAGCTCAAAGTCAAAGAAGACGACGAGGAAAGGAAGAGGGCCATCCTCACCCGCATGCTTGGGATGGAAACCAAGCGGACGCTGGTGGGCATTCTTGCACCGAAGAAGATGAGCGATTTCAAAGCCGGTGACATCATGAAAATGCTGCGTGAGCGTTTCCGACCCTCGAGGGCAATGTTTCCCGCTCGGAGTGCGTTTTGGAGGCGAGTTCAAGCGCCGGACGAGTCGGTAGAAGCCTTCGTAACGGCTATGAGGGTAGCCGCCGCCCCCTGCAAATGGGACCACGTCCTAGAGATGGCCCTCAGGGACGGAGTGCTGTGTGGCCTGAAGGACAAGGAAGTACAGCGCAGCTTGATGAACAAGGAGCCACCACCCACACTGGAAGAGGTTGTAGAGGCCGCGGAAGCCGCGGAATCCACGAATGCTGGAGTAGATGAGATGCACAAGTGGCGTGAGTGGCGTCCGAGGGCCGGCAAAGCGGAAAACTCGTCGCACGGGAAGTCCGGTCAGTCGGTGCATGCAACCCGACCGACCTCGAAATCGTCTTCAGAAAGCAGCGATGGCGAGGAGGTCCAGAAGGTCCGGAGAGGCGGGCGCCGCTGCGATGGTTGCGGAGCGGCCCATGAGCGCGTGAAGTGCCCATTCAGGAAAGCCGAGTGTTTCAACTGTGGACGTCGGGGGCACATCGCCAAGGCGTGCAGGAAATGGAAAGAGGGCCGGAGACAGTCGCAAGACCGTTCAGCCAGACCGGACCGTCCAGCGAGGTCCAAAGATGGCGCCCGGGCCACGAGGAAGCAGGACGGCGTGGGCCGCATCTCGGACGACAGCGAGGGCGACGCTCCTGTGTTCAATGTGTCTGCGGGACAGCCCCATTACTTTGTTGAGGTACTAGTACAAGGGACCCCTATTAGGATGGAAGTTGACTCGGGGTCCTCCTATTCTATAATCCCCCAGAGAGAGTTCTTGAAAATCGACCCCCACGTGCGGCCCAAACTTAAAGCGTTGAGGGCCACACTACGGGACGTTCAGGGGAACAGCATTCCAGTGTTGGGGGTCGGAACGTTCCGGGTTCGCTTTAAGAGACATTCTGCGGAACTTCCCCTAGTGGTGCTAAAAGGGGGGAGTTGTAGCCTCCTCGGAACACAGTGGTTTCAGCCCTTAGGCCTGTTCATAGGGGGGGTGCATGCCGTAGGCGAGGACCCAATACAAGCAGTGTGTGACGCACACCCCGCCGTTTTTAAAAGTGGACTGGGAAAGTTCAAGGGACCCCCTGTAGCCTTCGACTTAGACCCGGAGGTCCGCCCGATAAGACTTAAACCGCGCAGGGTACCGTTCGCGCTTAAGGACAAAATAGAGGCGGAACTGGACAAACTGGTGGGTCAAGGAATTCTCGTTCCTGTGGATTCCGCGGAGTGGGAGACTCCAATTGTAACAGCACTGAAGGCTAACGGGGAGGTGCGCATTTGCGCTGATTATAAGTGTACCATTAATAAGGCAATCCGCCCTAATGCATACCCAGTGCCAGTGGTCAGCCACCTTCTGGCCAGGCTGAATGGGGGAAAGTGTTTCGCTAAACTCGATTTAGCACAGGCCTACCAGCAACTCCCGGTAACCCCCGCCACAGCGGCGGCACAAACAATAGTCACACATAAGGGGGCGTTCCAGGTGTCGAGGTTACAGTTCGGCGTGAACTCGGCACCTGGCATTTTTCAATCGCTAGTGGAACGCCTCCTGAAGGGGCTGGAGGGGGTGTTGCCATATTTTGATGACGTGTTGATAACGGGGGGGAGTAAGGCCGAGCTGGCTCACAGATTGGATAAGGTCCTGACCGTGTTCGAGAAAGCGGGGCTGCGACTGAGAAAAGACAAATGTGTATTTTTCGAAACAGAGGTTGAGTTTTTAGGGTTCCGTGTCACGCCCGAGGGAATTAGGCCGTCCAAATCTAAGGTAGCCGCCATTAAGAAAGCCCCTCGCCCCACTTCCAAAACCGAGCTACAGTCGTTTCTGGGGCTTCTCAATTTCTACCATACCTTCCTTCCACGGAAGGTGTCTGTTGCCAAGCCGCTCCATCGGTTACTTAAAAAAGAGGAAAAATGGCTGTGGGGTGACGAGCAAGAAAGAGCGTTCACAGAGTTAAAGCAACTCCTCACATCCGAGGCAATCCTGACTCATTTCGACCCCAAACGGCCCATAGTTTTAGTCTGCGATGCATCCCCGGTGGGGGTGGGGGCGGTGCTTTGCCACGTGTTAGACGACGGAAGGGAGGCCCCGATAGCGTTTTATTCAAGGTCCCTGTCCCAAGCAGAGCGGAATTACGCGCAGACCGATAGGGAGGCACTAGCGATAGTAGCGGGAACCAAGAAATTTCACGATTTTCTGTATGGTCGGCCGTTCAAGATCGTTACTGATCACAAGCCCCTGTTAGGAATATTCACTGCAAATAAGCCCACGCCACAGATCCTGTCCCCGAGGATGCTGCGGTGGGCTATTTTTCTTAACGCATATCAACATGAGTTAGAATACCGGCCAGGGAAGGAAATCAGCCATGCAGACGCGCTCTCACGGTCGCCGTTACCCTTGTCGGACGACCAGAAGGCAGGGGTAAGAAGAGACCGCCAGGTATTGCTAATAGAGGTCTTGGAGTCACCCCCGATAGTACCGGCCGACATTGCCAGGGCGACCGGAAAGGATAGAACACTAGAGAAGGTATGCTCGTGGGTGCAGAAGGGGTGGCCGGCGTCATCCCCAGGCACGGAATTCGACCCATTCTTCCGAAAGCGAGTGGAGTTGTCTTTAGAGAGGGGGTGCCTTTTGTGGGGCCAACGGGTGGTGGTTCCTACGTCCCTGCGGCCGAAGGTGCTAAAGCTGTTGCACGTCAGCCACCCGGGAATCGTCCGTTCCAAGGCGTTGGCCCGGAGTTACTTCTGGTGGCCCCAGCTGGACGCCGACATAGAGCAGATGGTTGGCACTTGTGAGGCATGTCAATGCTCTCGACCGGAGGTGGCCCGCTTACCGCATAGGGAATGGGACGCAGCAAGGGGACCGTGGTCCAGGGTGCACGTAGATTTTGCTGGCCCATTCCGGGGAACCATGTTTCTCCTGGTGGTGGATGCACACTCAAAGTGGCTGGAGGTCATTCCGGTAAAGAACACATCCTCCGCCACTACCATTCGCCAGCTAAGGAGGGTCTTTTCCACGTTCGGCTTACCCGACACTTTGGTCAGCGATAACGCCAGTTGTTTCACGTCCGCTGAATTCGCAGCATTCATGGAGGCAAATGCAATTCGGCATGTCACATCTGCACCGTTTCACCCGGCCACGAATGGCCAAGTGGAACGGTTGGTGCGCACCACAAAGGATGCGCTGCGGCGCATGGGCTCGGGAGATCTAAATCACCAAGTTTGCCAATTTCTATTAGCGTACAGAGTGACCCCCTTAGCGTCTGGATACTCGCCGGCTGAGTTGCTGATGCGGAGGAAACTGACCACGCTTTTGTCCAGGCTAGACCCGTCGAGGGTCGAGGACAAAGGGAAGAACATAGGGTTAGCGGTCTCGAAAGGTTTCGGCGTAGGCGATCCTGTACACTGCAGGAACTATGCCAACGCAGGCCCAGCCTGGGTGCCAGGGACGATAATAGAACAGACGGGGCCAGTGTCCTATCGGGTGGAAACTAGCACCGGCCTCCTCTGGAGGAGGCACGCTGACCAACTGAGGCACCGAGTGAGCGAGGGGCCGACCAGTGGGGCTCAGCGACAGGATTCAGCGATAGGGTTCTCCCCCACCCGTTTAGCCCAAGGGGGAGACAGAGAGGGACACCAGTCCGAAGCCAGGAGGGAAAGCAGCGAGCCCGACTCATATCCTTTTGATACTCCAGTTCTATCCGAGCCCGGGGGGAGGGAAAAGGAGTGTGCGGCCGCCGCTGCCGCTTCCCTCGAATCCGATTTTGATTTTGATTTTGCTAGCCGGGGGGGTTTTTTGGAGTGTTCCCCCACCCATCCAAGCGAGAAGAGGGGTTTTTCGTTAGCCCCCAGTGCCCCCGGTTATTCCCAAACAAAGCACACACCTCCCAACAAAGCCGCAGAGCCGCGGCAAACCACTAACAAGTCATCCTCTCCGATTGCAGGGCAGGAAGCCAGGGAGCAAGGAGGAGGGAGCGAAGCCGGGGCAGGGCAGCCCGCGCCGAGACCCCAGCGTGTTCGAAATAAGCCATCTTGGCTGAGAGACTTCGTCTCATCCTAGGGGGGAGGAGTGTTGTGTTCTAATAATGTAACCTTCCACATGTGATATCAATGTATCTGAACCAATGTAACCCTGACCATGAGTAACAATGTAACCTTCAGCTGTATCACATAAACCCTGTAATAGGACGCGAGCTAATGACCACCAGCTGGCAGCAGCGAGCGTCCAAGCTCTCTTGGTTCAAACCCATCAAAGACCGCAGCGCGGGAAGTTTCCCGCCGCTACCTACACCTGGACAAGAAGGGCGTGACCAGCCATGACGTCACGCGGACCAGTAGCCAACGGGCTACCGTGGAGCCACATTCAAATACGTTACTACCATATATATAGAGCTGTTCGTCCGCCATTACCTCATGTTCCCTCTGTCCACCATGCAATAAACCTGAGTTAACCCAGCCTTTGGCTGTGCCTTGTGTCTTGACTCTCATACACTAAAGCACCACATACAAATAGCCACTGTTAATTTAACACAGATACAACATACAAACTTTGTTAAAACTTCCATTCCCTCAGCACTTTTTTGCTTTGTAGCTGGTCACTTATGTCACCTTAACCTGTTTTTTCCCCCTTATCAGACTTCACTTCATTTAACTTTGCCCACTAACAGCACATGTTCAGTCTCTCAGACCTAAATAAATGTAGACTTCTCAGACTTCTCACATTTTTGACAAATATTAACCTCATATTTTCCCCACCTCAAACATGAGAATGGAGCATTTCAGATGACACATTTTCCTCATTCCACCTATAGTGATTGTTCTCCTTTAATATAGTATTTAATTAGGTTTGGCAAAGTCCTTAATCTGGAAGCAGCCTTGGAAAACAGCCCCCCTTTTTGTTGTTGTTGTTGTTGAATCCTTGCTAAATGTGCTTGTAAAAAGTGGTGGGATTCAGAGAAGGCACTTTTCTAAGGATCTTAATAATAATTTCACATCAGAAATTATTCTGGATTGAAAGGATTTTTTTGTGGAAGAAACTCCGCTCAGGGAATGCCCAAATGAGGCTTCTTTCATGTCCCCAAGAGCTGGGACAGAGATGGGCACTCAATCTGTCATGCAGTACCCAGGTCTCGAACTGCTGACTTGCTAGCCTTCCAGCTAACAAGGTGAGCTTCTTAACCACTGAGCCACCAGAGCCCCTTAGGTCTTAATACTTCTGGGTCTCATACTGGGAGATGCAGTCTTTCAGACAGCCTAGACCTGTGTCATAAACAACTTTAAAGGTCATAATGGCCAAACATATGAATTGAGTTGTTGTAGTGTATATTATACCTGGTTTTATTAGAGACTAGCTGGTTACCCGGCCTTGCTCGGGTTTTTGTCACCCCTGTGTTTTTATATTTGTAAGGCCCAAAGTGCCCTCAAAGGGCATCAAAACCTGAAGCGCGGCCAACGACCTAACTGGCTGCCCTTCTCAGGACAGCTTTGATGGCTTCACCAAGATGGCGGGTGTCTCCGGCCCATAAACTCTCTGTTTTGCGAACTTGCCTGCTTCCTCTCCTGAGTGTCCCTGGCAGCCTCTCTCCTTTTCTCCTCTGTCCACTAGACTCCTTCCCTGTCCTGCCAGCTCTACTGGCAAAGGGGTGGGGGCCCGTGATGTCACAAATGCTCAGACCTGGTCAGCCCTCGGGCCCCTGTGATGTCACAAAGGCCCAGACCTGGTCAGCCCTTGGGACTGGTTGATCGGCCAAGGATCAATTTGGGGGGCATAAACCCCAAAAATGGGTTCCGAGCCCCCTGCAGTGCTGATCTCGCAAGCCCAAGGTAGATGTGTGCCAATTTTCAGCATGATTGGTGCAGGGGTGTGGATTTGTATAAAAAACATACTTGACAACACCCCTGTTTTATATAGAGAGAGATTTCTTTACAAAATGTTTTGTGTCTTGTTCTGTTTTGTAAAGGCCTATGTTCCATGTACAGTAAAGAATGATGATGATGACTGGTGAACACTAACAAGAGTAGAGAAATTTCAGACTTTTGGTATCTATTTTGTTTGTTTTTTGTTTTTAATTAGATCCCTGAGATTCAGCAAAATCCAAGCCCTCTTCAAGTGTACATAAGGAATGACTGAATATGGGAATGATACTAACTATTGCTTTTCTACCACAGAGAATGATAACCCAAAGAAGAGCATTTCCTCTCCTCAATCCATGGAGCCTCTCTGCATCTCCTCACATGTTCATTATGAATGGCTGAATAATGTTTTGGACTTTAAGACTTCTGAGCCCAGGAATTTGTTTCCTGGTTCCAGAAATAAACGAAAGGCAGAGTCCTTCACCACACATGTAAGCTTTCCTAATTTTGTGAACTTTCCTAGCTAGTTGGCAGTGTGATAGAGCAGAGGGACTGTTACAGCTATTTGTTAAATAACAACGAGTAAGACATTGTTGCCACCAACAGATTCAAATTTATCCCTGAGCAATACACAGGTTAAAGTACTTCAAATACTACATTCTGCCTATGCAAAGCAAAGCAATCACACTTATATACCACCCCATAGTGCTTAGTGCACCCTCTGGGCGGTTCACAAGTTAATTAACATTTTGCCCCCAACATGCTGGGCACTCAGGTACAAGGTGTACTCTATCCACATTTCTACAACTGCTCCTCATTTCAACCAATTGTATTCCAGATAATGATCTTGGCCCTCCTGTCTTAGTTCAAAAAGATCCATCTGAATCTAGACCAGTATTACTCAACCTCTGGTTCTTGAACTTCAGTTCCCAGAAGCTTAAGTCAATTGCCCAAAGCACTGATCAGCCAATATACTGACTGAGGCTTCTGGGAATTGAAGTTCCCCTGTGGGGCCTTCACTTAATGTGATTTTGACTACATCTCAGTGCAGGGTGGGAAAATCTGTGGTCCTCACAGTCAGGCAAGTGGCGAGAGATGATGAAAACAGTATCTCATTAACATCTAGAGAGCTGGAGGATGCCCAGCTGTCACCTAGAGTGAATCACCATGTCATGTAATCTCTGTTTTCCAGTATCTGAACTGTGATTGCCAGTCATCCACCTGCAATCATTCACCAGTTGGCTAATTCAAAAACCTTTTAATTCTTTTATATTAGTTGAATAGTAAACAACACAAAGTTTCATTATGAGAGATATCATACAGCAATGGCATAAAAAGCAGAGTTGTGCTGGAGAAATTTCTGGGTTTCCTCAACAACACAGAAGAGCTCAAATACAGTACTTGGTTGTGGCATTAAGTAAAGAACAATACTTGGGAGTTTGGATATGTGAAATGTGCAAATTCTTGGGGATGGAAAGCTTGAACTAATGGAAGCACAATGTGTAATGTTTTCCAGAACTGAAGAGTCACAGCCAACTGTGAGATTTTAAGCCTTTCAACAAAATTCCTTGTTGTAGATCAGGGGCCAGAAAATTTGGCTCTCCAGATGCTCTTGGACTTCAATTCCCAGAAGCCCTGATCAGCAGGTGTACTGACTTGGGCTTCTGGTAACTGAAGTCCAAGAACACCTGGAAAGACAAGTTTGCTGACCCCTGTTATAGATGAACCAAGCATGGTGTGCAGTTATAGGCAGCTCTCAAAGAAAATTCTGTTTGTTTTAGCAAGAAAAGCTGTATCTGAAGGGCTATGTCGTGTAGCTATCTCATCAAGAAAGTGTTACAAACTGTACTGAGTTCTAATTCTGTTCATTTTGGAGAGGAGGGACAATACCTGGCTGTTTCTAGCATGGACTGGACTAGTGGGGTAGAATAAATAAAACTGCCATTTTTTAAATGAGGTAGCACACACACAGGCTATTTGTGGTGACTTTAGTGCATACGCCTTTCATCATGCTGTGAGAGAGCTCTTGCAGCCCACAACAATAACAACTATGTGACTTCTTCAGTTCATACAGCCATTAAGTCAAAGCTGAGTAAGTTTTTTTGGCAGTTGTCCATGCCAAAGTTTCTGTGATTTGGACAGAAAGGATACTGATGGTGGACTATGCTTTAGCCTCTGCTTTGGGAATAATATATATAACCAGACATATCACAAGTGATAGCGTTAAGCATTTCACTAATATGTATCTGTCCCTCTGAACCCTGAACTCTTCTCCATAAGGTCATTTTCTGAAATCTGGGTATTGCAAACTGTTCGTTATCTCAGACTTCAATGCAGTTCTATTCCAGTTCATCTCATCAGCACATCTGGTTTTCTCAAGCATTACCCTCAGTCCTCCTAAGAAATTAGAAGAGTCTTTCCAAAGCTGCTCAGTCACTTCCCCAGGTCCTATCTAGAGAAGAAAAGACTACAGACAGAATCCAAATGAATCTGCAGGTGACAACATTTTCAATATTAAAGTATACCCCTTTCAACAAAGACTTTAATTTCTTTCCAATATACAGTAAAAAAAAATTGCTCCCTCCTGCCCTCTGCTGAGCAGAGGAAGTGATCAACTTGCCAATATGTGGAAGTGGCTCGCTTATTAAGCCACTTCACGATATTGGCAGGAGCCATTTCAGGGTGACTAGACAAGCTTGATTAAATTGTTTTGCTTCAAAGCTGCCTCCACTAGCTTATCCCCTGCTGTTAGTGAAGCCACACCCTAAGACAATAGCTGAACAAGTTGTCAAACTGTAATTCCATTATATGTCTCCAAGAACTTGTGTTTTCACTCAGGATTTTTTCTAAATATTTTATTTCAATAGTTAGCTAAGGTTTCAGGTCTGTTTTCCACGGAAAACTAACTCATCTGAGATTGGTCTCTTTGGGGAAACAAACTTGAGGATTTTCTGGCAACTTGACTGTGTTTGTGATTTGGGAATTTTAAAAATGCATGCCTAAATAAACCAACTAGGGTTTGGTCCAAGCAGGGGAAACTGATTGTTTCACGTAGTTCAACATCATCTCATTACTGCTACAAACATGTTCACCAAGACACCATTTTCCCTTCTTTACACAGTTTGATTGACTTGCAGCAATCCTCATCCTCCATCCTCCCATGGCAGATGTAATCTATCCACATAAACTTCACAGATGAGGAGTGTGATTTGCAGTCATCAACTTCTTTCTTCTCCAGTACATAGCACCCAACTCAGTCACCATCCAATCTACGTTACCGGCACTATATCTTATTAACAGTACCACCCAGATATTTACTAGTTTTATGAATTTTCTGCCATTCAGTCTCAATTTCAGGATTTTCTTAGTCTCCTTAAATACTTTGTATTAGTCTTCCTTTTCATTATTGCATGGTATACATCATTTGCTTGTAAATTTCCCCAATACTTACAGTTTTCATCATATTCAATATTCTGTAGGGTACTTCCCACTGCCAGCTCTATTCTTTCTGATTCAACAAATTTTCCCTTTCTTACTGATAAAGTTGCACACTTCTCCATTCCAAAATCCATCGCAGTATCATTGCTGAATATTTGGATGGTGTGCACAAGTGATTTGATTTCCTACATTGTCTTTCCTTACAGTTTAAGGCTATCCATATACAGCTAGTATGAAATACTTTCAGATGTCCTCGATGCTTGATACCAATGACCTGTATTACTTAACACTATTACAGATGGTACCATGGCTATTTAAAAAAGGCAACAGTAAATCACCTTGGAATATACCTCTCTTGAGCTTGACATTTCCTAAGGTATATAATTTGCTGTTAGACAGCTCCGGTGGCTTAGTGGTTAAGGAGCTGAGTTTGGAGACTGCAAAGTCGAGTTTCGATATGCAAGGGCTGCACTTGGGAACAAGAAAGGAGCCTCATTCGGGCATCCCCTAAGTGGAATCCCTCTGGTTAAATCCTTTCAACCCAGGGTAATCTCTGACACAAACTTATTATTATTTGCCGTTAAAATAGTATTCTATTGTTTCATCATTCTTGTCATGTATCCTCTAATGTTGTAGTTGATTCCACAAATCTGTAATATTTTATTTATCCAAGTATGCAGTAGGCTATCAAATGCCTATCATAATCGCTGCCGCCGCCATTGCTGATGCTGCTACTGCCATTCCATCTAAGGAGCCCTTACTACTGTCTGACACATCCTGACTGAAGCAGGTATTACAAGCTCCAGAATGATTTTAATTAATTAAATTTAACTAAGCAATTTTTAAAAAGTGAAATAATCCTTAAAATGCCACTTTCAGGCCTAAAACATTCTTGTGGTCCTTTTAATGCACATGCTGGGTTTCAAGTATCCCCATTTAACTGTCTTGGGGAGCATGCTCTGTATTTATTTTTATTTATTTATATTCAAATTTATATGCCGCCCAATCAGGTAAACCCGACTCTGGGCGGCTCACAACAAGTTAAAACACACATAAAACAGTACAACCAATTAAAACCCAACATACCCACCCACCTACCCCATTCCTCTTAAAACCCACATTAAAAAAAGACAATTAAAAGAAATGGGGGCTTAATTTATAAGACAACAGGCAGGGGCCACTCTTCCATCTGGGCCCCACACCTGCCCGGCCAACCAGGTTTTTAGGTCTTTTCTGAAAGGTAGCAGCTCCATCTGCTCCCGCAACTCTATAGGCAGGAGATTCCACAAGGCCGGTGCGGACACGGAAAAGGCCCTCCTTCGTGTGCCAGAGAAATGAGCCCCTCTGGCAGATGGAACAATCAGGGAGCCCCTCCGATCCGCTCTGGTTGGACGGGCAGACACTCTTGGGACTACCAGTGTATCTGCCACTCAACTTGTTGCCCTCATCCCGGCCATCCTTTTCTTTCTGTTGGTTCCTTTGTTAGTCATTTTCTGTTCTACTAAACAGATTTGTGAAGATGTAGCTTTGTTTTCCTTAACTAAACATCCAGACTGGTCATTTTTTTCCTTTTCCAAAGGAAGGGGTAGCAATAGCAATTACACTTATATACCATCCCATAGCATTTAGAGCACCTTCTGGGCAGTTCACAATGTAATTAGCATTTTGTCCCCAACATGCTGGGTACTCAAAAGGACAGTTAACTTAGTCAACCTAGAGCCCATCAGGATCACACTCAAATCATCAGCAAAATTTGGGCTGCAGTATTACAGGTTAGCCACTCTCATATAATTCATCTATGCTTTTCTTCACACTGAAAGAATATTTGTGATAAAACAATGCTCCCTTTTTGTCATGTAACCATAGCGCCAGGGAAGGAACAATGAATTGACCATCAAACATCCCTTGAGACCAGAACTCATCATTGAATCTTGGCCTTGTGCTCAATTTTGTTCATAGTCGTCATGCTGGTTTACCGATATAACATCGCAACACCATGCTTGGTCACTTCTAAGGAAGGATAATAAGAATGGACATGTACAGGAAATCTAATAATGTACTCATATTAAACAGGACTAGCCGCAGCAAGATTCCAATAGTAGAAATGAGCAATTGAGTAGTACAATATAAGGGGGGAGGAGGTGTACCCTCACACAGATGGCAACACCCACTAGAGATGTATGAAACCTAGGACCTATATCAGCAAGTTAATATAGTGCTAGCATGGGACTGAAGGTGACAGCAGGATCATCAATACATTGTTGTAACAACCCAGACATTGGTGGATATTCAAGAAACAGAATTCTAGTATAATACCACATGTCTAATTGTTTATGTACATAATCCTATTCTCTAAATACATACAAGGCAATGGTCCATGGGGTCGCAAAGAGTCGGAATCGACTGTGCAACTGAACAACAACAAATCCTAAAGTGTTTATTATCAGAAGATACAAATAGGGTAACAAACTTGAAATGTATCAGAAATAGGTCATGTCTAATAAAGTTATCTTGACACTCACTTTCTGAGCTTTTGTTGCTGTGTTTGGTAATGTGAATGGGTTTTACCGTGTGCTTCAAGTCAGCAGACCACTGAAAATACAGATACAGTGATACCTCATACAATGTCCAAATTTGGTTCCACAAGTTTGGACTTTATATGGATTTGGACTTTGGAAGAGGCATGCAAAATCCTAGCCATGATGCCTCATACAACGTCCAAATCCTTGCCGTGATGCCTCGTACAACGTCATTTCCATAGAGATACATTGTACTGTAACAGCACAGACTTCAGGGCAAAGTCAAGGAAACAGACAGGAAACTGACAGAACTTTAAGAAATCATTGTCTAAAGGCGAAATACATTACAAAAACATGTCAAACAACCCTGATTGTCCAAGAACCTGAAGAATGCTGCAAAAATCCCAGGAATGCTTCTAAAAATTCTGATGAAAAAATTCAAAAAATCCAAAATCGCACTCAAAACCACTCCTAAACACTCTTCACCTCATGCAAAACCCACAAGAGCAATGCACGCATGTGTCCTGCCTTTTATACTGCCCAGGCACAATGCAACCTGGGAAAAACCCCAATGCCTCATACAAAGTCGCTGCAACTTTGTATGAGGCAACTTTTTTCAAGGAATTAGGTGATGTTGTATGAATTTGATGTTGTACGAAGCGGACTTTGTATGAGGTATTACTGTAATTGAATGACGTTCCTAGCCTGATCTGAAGTTACAGATTCAGGTTAGCTTGCAATTAATCTCTTAGGGTCAGACCTTTCAGGGTCAGAGCAGATCATCCTGTGCATTTACATTTTGCTGCCCAGAATTACTTTTGTAATAAAAGAATAGCCTTTTGAACTACCTACTTTGTCCAGGATTTTCAAAGTTTTTAAAACAAGATGGAGGAGAGTGGTGTGATAGCCAGGAAGATAAGACGCAAAGATACAAAATGTTGACATCCTGATGAATGATGTGTACCATTTTGGAAAGCACCATGTAAAAAGGATAAGAGGGAAAGTCCCCTGCCAACTAGGGTGCTTCAGGAAGGTGCTATGGAACAATTCTGTCTTCTCCTCCTTCACAGATTTGTGTGGAAAGCAAAAGATAGGAAAAGCAGTGATAAAACACAGATGAGTTATAAATGGAAATCTTGACTCCCACATATTTCCCCTCCTGCACAAGATTCTGTGAATGAGGCAAAGTGACAACATAATAAAAACTTTGCCTGGAAGCACTCCTAGTTACTGAACAGGAAGTCAGAAGATATTATCCCCACCATACTGGGAGCTGGCCAAGCCTCTGAGCCATGCTATATTGAGATCATTTCAGCACCCACTGAGATGTACCTGGGTCTCCTGGCCATGGCTCTGTAATGACAAGTCTAAAATGGGCCTGTTTTTAGAGCAGGGGGAACCAGCTTGCATAGGTGTGATGAATAGGGCTTTGACAAGCCAAATCATACAGGTGGTGTGGAGCCCAAGCTAACCTTAGCTAACTGATAGCAAAAGCAAATCTCCCCTGGAATTCCCAATCCAACATGGCTTTTTCAAGTTATAGAACTAGGGAATTTTGAATTTCAGTACTTTTAAATACCAAAATGAAACAAAATGTGTACCCACTCACAAGCCACCCTTCCTCTAATGGCAGATTTCACATTCCCACCTTCTATTAGGCCATCTGCTCACAGAGTCCCTCAAATGTAGCTTTATGCCCTTAGCATGAATTTCTGAAGTGCACAGGGGGCTCTCAATGCTTTTAAGTTCAAATGCCTTCATGGACAGCTACAGTGCTGGTAGCCAAACAGGACCAAAGACAGCACTTGCACCAGCCAAGCCTTCAAGTTGCTATGCATCCGAGAAGTGTGACATTGCGTCCTCTGTCAAAATGACACTGGCCACCTGGTCTGTACAAGTAGACAGATGAGTAGCGGCTCCCAGATTGACAGCAGGTCTTGTTAAGGAACTTTGTCAAGGCTGAGTTGTTACAACCTTTGCCTTTTCCTTCTCAGACATAAGAAAATCTGTACTCCCTCTGTGAAAATGCCAGTGAAGCCAAAGATACACACCACCACCACCACCACCACCACCACCACCACCACAGTAGTAGTAGTTGTTGTTGCTGCTGTTGCTGCTGCTGTTGTTTTGTTCTGGAAGCAGTGCAAGGAAGGTGCAGGGAGCTGTACGCCAGCCAAAAGGTTGAGAACACTCTCCAGTGTCCATTTGTGTGATAATGAGAAGGTGGATGTGGATGGAAGAAGAGCGATTGGCATTGTTGCTGATGAGTCAAGCCCCCAAGGAAGGAAATAAACAGAACGAGTCCAACTGGCATGAATACTATGAGAAACAGAGAGCGATCAGTGCTTGCCAAATGGAAAAGGAGTAAATCAGATGAGGGAGGTTTTGTTTACCATGCTAGGAAGAAATTCAAGTAACAGAAAGCTTTTTAGGGGGTAAAGGGGGATTTCGGCGTTCTAAAAAATTGCCGCGCAGGAATATCCATTCCAAGCATGTACAATTAATATTGGCTAGTTTTACATATCTGGGGATTTTTTCCACTTGTAAACTACAGTGTAGAAGATTAAATGATCCCTTCAGCATGTATCCATAGGGATATTGAAACAAAAGAAAAGTTTAGAAAAGGAAGAGAGAGATGCTCCTTAATTTGTTGAGGAGCCAAACTGTGATTAAAAGATGGCGGGGTGGGGGTTTGCAGACTTAGTCCATTCTTGGCAATGTCCTCCTGTTTTCCTTTTTTATTCTCAGCTGGGTCTTGTCATCATATATAACAGAGAGAGCAGAAGTGTAAGATTTTCTTGACATATAAAATATGAGCTGCTGCTGTATGGAGCAGTTTATAAATGTCTCTGGGTATTTATGGGAACTTGCTAAAGATCAGAGCAAAAGAGGCACACCGTTACAGAACCGCTAGCTGAATAACACAAGGGATACAAAATGGCTTCGTGCACAGCATGGCTCAGGATGCAGGGTTGATTCTGTCCTGTATTTCTTAGCGTACCTGTTGCAGCAAAGGAACAATTGGCTAGTGTCTTTCACATAACCAGAACTCACTTCATGAGCTCAACCAGGACTGTATTCACACAGCAGATCATACAGTCAGAATTGGAGCCCCTTTGCGAACATTATTCCTCACTGTACCACTTGGGTATTGTTGTGTATTGAGGCACATTTGCAAGTTGCAGGCAACGCCTTGCAAGAGGAAAATGGCGGTTTCCCGCCATCTTTAGGAGCTAAAGTTGGCACCAAAACCCACCATCATGGGAGCACTCATTATGCTAATCCAAGCCCTATGATTGGTTACAGTTTTGGATCATGTTCCTCATTGGTTAATTACATATATACCCTGTTATGGTTGTCCAGCGGGTCGCTACTTTGTATCAAAGAGCCACCACCGGGAAGACACTATATAAGCCCCACAAGTAAACAAGGGTGGGGCTGGGCCAGATCTATACTACCCAATCTGCACAGGTAGCCAGCAACATGCTAAGCCTGGGTCTCCTCCACTATGCTACCGCTCCTGGTGTAGCTAGCCTTTGCCTCCTACATGGCAGACTCCGGAGGGACTGATTTCATGGGATTGTATAGCCATCTCTGTGTCCGGAACACCTTGTGAGCATATCCTACAAGACTTTTGAATAAAGATTGTTGCTGTTCTGTTCATCATTGTCCCAACTATTTCTTATAAGGGCCGGACATAACAGGTATACAGAAAGAGCCTCCACAAAGATTGTGAATACAGTTGGGTGTACCCTGGGCAGCAACCTTGTCGGCTTATCTTTCTAGCACTGGATCAAAAGGAACTGAAGAATGAATCCACCAGAAAGGTCTTTCTCAAGACCAACCATAACAATGATCTCAATAAATATTGAGGGACTTTTGAGTAATAAGAGTGTCCTCCTGGTGGACATGTGCTGTAAATACAAATGCAACATATTCCTGCTCTAGGAAACACATCATGGGACAACAAGATACAAACCCAAAGTGGCTGGAATGGAGCTAGTGATTGAGAGATCACATGACCAGTATGGGAGTGCAATTTTTGTTAGACCCAGCCTTACTATAATATCGGCTGCACTGACAGAAACAAACAACATTGAAATTCTCACCATATGAACTCCACAATTCTCTGTTACCTCTGTCTATAATCCGCCAGAAGCAAATTTTAGATTTAACGAACCAGACAATTTTACTTACTTACTGGACCATTCTCATGACTCATTGATTGTAACTCACAACCTTACATGTATCAATTCTTTGAAGGAGCCAGATATAAAGAAATTAATTGCCAAGAAGTTGGACAGGTTAGGGCACGGCACATAATGATGGTGATTGTAATGACAGCTATTTTCAACATGGTTCTTTTAAATTGAGCAAAGTACATCCCGTTGACTACAGGGCACCTCAACCAGGTCCCCCACAAAGCTTCAATGATATTCCCTGGGTCAGAAATCCTCCACCACCACAACCAAAATGCAGTGTTCCATTCTTGGAGGCCTCTAGGACTTGCAGTCTTTAGACTGAGGAGATCACAATCCTCCTAGTCCCACCTTGACAAATAATTAAAACCAAAACTGAACATCTGGTCACTTCTACTTGAATAGGTCCCTCCCGCTTTTCTTGGATTTATTTTGGACACTTCCTATGTGACCTTTAGTGAATAGTGAGGCCAAATTTTGGGCTCCAGTCCCATTGATGTACTCCACTCTTCTTTGAAATTAGAAAACAAGGCCTTCCTAGCCATATCAACCTCCCATCAGTTCTATCTAGTATCACCAATGTTGAAGATGATTGGAATGGGGACGAATATCTTGCCCATTTTGCTATAGATTGTGCAAATATATTGGAAAGATTTTCCTGCCCACAAGAACCAGAACTAGCTGTTGCAATTCTGCTGAATTGTCTTCAGGAGAGTTAGCAAGCTGTCTCTCACCCCCAGGAAATACACACAAATCTAGTGTTTGTACATATGTGTTTGCATCACTGACATAATGGCCCATCCACACAAAATTGCATGCATAAATCGGGGCTTTGCAGACAATCCCATCGATATATTTACAGTGCAAATGTCAATCTGGTAGCAGGCTCCTTGCCAACCTCCCTGGGTGATCCTCATCTTCCTTCCCACCTGATGGTGGTGACAGGAAGCTTAAGCACCATCACCAAAGAAACCAAGCTAGTTAGCCAATACATTTACCAGTACAGTGGACCCTCGATTAACGACGCGTTCGAATAGCATCATTTCCACAATGTGTCATCACTTGCCATGTGACTATCCGCACAATGACAAAAAAATTATTGTGCAGATTAACGATGTTTTTTAAACGTCGTTGTGCAGATAATGACAGTTTTTTGCCGCTAGATGGCGCAGCTGCCATCGAAAACCTCACAACGACGTTTCCCCTATAGCGACGCTACTTGAGGAACCAAGCAATGTTGTAATGTGAGGGTCTACTGTACCTGTCATATTTAATACCAATAATTGTGTGCTGTCAACTCATTTCTGACTTACGGCTACCCCTCTTCAGGGTTTTCTATTCCCATGCAAAGCTTCTGATCTAATGCTCCTCTGAATTGGTGTTGTGCTGGCTCCTTGGAGGCCTCATAAAGACATGTTAATGGGCAATGTGCAGACAAACCAACCTGGGCTCCAGTGCTGAGAAGAGTGCCAAGCCCTCATGGGTACATGTAGAAGAACTAGGACTAGTATCAGGATATTTGGTGGATCATCCCTACAGCTCATACCATTGGTTGTTGTTGTTCTGCCGCATAGATGAGTCCAACCCTTTGTGACCCCATGGACCATCGCATGCCAGGCACCCCTATCCTCCACCATCTTCCGGAGCCCACTCAGCTCTACACCCATTGCGTCAACAATGCCATCTAGCCATCTCACCCTCTGCCGCCCCTTCTCATTTTGCCTTCGATCTTTCCCAGGATCAAGTCTTTCTCAAGTGAGTCCTCTCTTCTTGTTTGGTGTCCAAAGTACTTTAGCTTCATCTTCAATATTTGCCCTTAGTAACTATGCTGGGATGGTTCCTGATGCTGGTATACCTGTCTTGCCAACTCATAGTGTGCACAGAGGTAGCAATTGATGAATCAGTCTATTTCTAGTCCTTGGAAATTTTAAGAATATTCTATCTGGTTGGAATGACTGTTTAGGTCAATGTATCCCAATGTGGGGCCCACGCCCCACAGGGGGACTTCAATTCCCAGAAGCCTAAGTATATTGGCTGATCAGTGCTTGGGGGAATGGACTTAGGCTTCCGGGAATTGAAAACCAAAAACCAAAGGTTGGGTCTAGGTAAAGGTAAAGTTTGCCTACATTTTGTTTATTCTTCTCTTTGTATCTTTTTGAGGCCAATAAAGGTTTAATAAACATGTTCCATCCCATTTCAACAGTAGTCTGTGAATAAAACACACACACACACACAAACAAAGAGAGAGAGACAATGAGAAAGAGAGATACAGGACACAATCAAGCACAAAGTTTATATTAATTTTAAATGTATAGTTGGGTTTGTTTTGCTCTGTTTAAAAAAAAAACACAAAGCAAGCATTATTGTATTATTTTAATAGCTCCCCAATGACTCTGTAGGTAAAAGCACTGTGCTTGGAGACTGAAAGGATGGGGTTCAATTCCCTGAGAGCTGCACGATAGGGGACATGAAAGGAGCCTCATTTGGACAACCCCTGCAAAAAAAAAAAATCCTTTCAATCCAGAGTAATCTCTGACACGAAAACACACACAGCTCCTCTCAAAGAATTTTATAAAACTATGTCTCAAAATTGGGGGAAGTGCAAAAACCAACAGATGGCAGCAACCCAATTGTAATTAATTCAGGAAGTACAAACCAATATAACTTGTTTAAAAATTTGGGCTAAACAAAATCCTCAAGCCTCCTTCTGCATTACTATCTTTAAACTGATGTTATCGTTAAGCACACATAATTTATCTACCTCAGTAGGCATCTTCTGTTATTTTCATAAGGCTGGTTATGAATCACATACTTTGAAACATCTCCATTAGCAATAGGACCTATGAAGTTGAGTTTGATCATGGACTGTTTTAACTTCTTTTTATCACATCGGCAAAGAGAAATGTGATTGAAACAATCATCTTTTATTTTCATGCCTTTCAAGTCAGCCATTTTATCAGAAATCCAAAAATCACAAGTTACATTAGATTGTAACTTGTGATTTTTGGGCAACCACCCCCAGCCGGGGGGTGGGGAGGAGAGCCATCCAGCCGGGCAAGCGGCGGAAGGGCCAGCCGCGGCCATGAGGAGGAGAGCCATCCAGCCAGGCGAGCGGCAGAAGGGCCAGCCGCGCCGCCGCCGGGCAACCACCCCCAGCCGGGGGGTGGGGAGGAGAGCCAGCCAGCCGGGCGAGCGAGCGAGCGGCGGAAGGGCCAGCCGCGGCCGACACCGGGCTACCACTCCCAGCCGGGGGGTGAGGAGGAGAGCCAGCCAGCCGGGCGAGCGGCGGAAGGGCCAGCCGCGCCGCCGCCGGGCAACCACCCCCAGCCGGGGGGTGAGGAAGAGGAGGAGAGCCATCCAGCCGGGCAAGCAGCGGAAGGGCCAGCCGCGGCCACGAGGAGGAGAGCCATCCAGCCGGGCGAGCGGCAGAAGGGCCAGCCGCGCCGCCGCCGGGCAACCACCCCCAGCCGGGGGGTGGGGAGGAGAGCCAGCCAGCCGGGCGAGCGAGCGAGCGGCGGAAGGGCCAGCCGCGGCCGACACCGGGCTACCACTCCCAGCCGGGGGGTGAGGAGGAGAGCCAGCCAGCCGGGCGAGCGGCGGAAGGGCCAGCCGCGCCGCCGCCGGGCAACCACCCCCAGCCGGGGGGTGAGGAAGAGGAGGAGAGCCATCCAGCCGGGCAAGCGGCGGAAGGGCCAGCCGCGGCCACGAGGAGGAGAGCCATCCAGCCGGGCGAGCGGCAGAAGGGCCAGCCGCGCCGCCGCCGGGCAACCACCCCCAGCCGGGGGGTGAGGAGGAGAGCCAGCCAGCCGGGCGAGCGAGCGAGCGGCGGAAGGGCCAGCCGCGGCCGACACCGGGCTACCACTCCCAGCCGGGGGGTGAGGAGGAGAGCCAGCCAGCCGGGCGAGCGGCGGAAGGGCCAGCCGCGCCGCCGCCGGGCAACCACCCCCAGCCGGGGGGTGAGGAAGAGGAGGAGAGCCATCCAGCCGGGCAAGCGGCAGAAGGGCCAGCCACGGCCGCCGCCGGGCAACCACCCACAGCCGGGAGGGGGGAGAGGAGGAGGAAGAGAGCCGGTTGAGCAGCGGAAAGGCCAAGAGAAGACCAACTGAAAGACGGGAGGAGGGCAGAGGAGGAAAAGCAAGGGGAGAGACTCAGAGCCCCAGGCAAAGGATAAGTACCTGATATGCAGATGTAGAAGACTTAACATAGAAACTGACATAGAGACTTTATACTAACTAAATACAGAAATTGACATAGAGACTGTGTATAAAGTGTGATAATATGCATGATAATATGTTGTCTAAAATGTTTTTAAACTTTTAAAATCTGTGATAAAATGTATGAGGAGGGAAAAATGGCGTAGGCACCGGCAAACCACGCCACAAAGCTTGCCAAGAGAACCCTATGGACCAAAACAAAAGGCAAAACAAAAGGGCAGGCTAGGTGATACAGGATGCTTAACACCACAGAGGGGAGAAAGGGGAGGGACAGGAAGGGGGGAGGGGAAATGCAATGTTGTAAGGAGCAATACTGCATAGGGACATGGAATGTGAGATCAATGAACCAAGGAAAACTGGAAGTGGTAAAAAATGAGATGGAAAGAATAAGCATTGACATCTTGGGAATCAGTGAGCTAAAATGGACAGGGATGAGTGAATTCAGCTCTGGAAACCATCATATCTACTACTGTGGGCAAGAAAACCTTAGAAGAAATGGAGTAGCCATAATTGTTAATAAAAGAGTGAGAAAAGCAGTAATGGGATACAACCTTAAAAATGACAGAATGATGTCAGTTAGATTCCAAGGCAAACCTTTCAATGTCACTGTGATCCAAATATACGCACCAACCACTGGCGCAGATGAAGCCACAATGGACCAGTTCTATGAGGACTTACAACACCTCATAGAACAGACACCAAGAAATGATGTCCAAATTATATTAGGAGACTGGAATGCCAAAGTAGGAAATCAAAAAGTGGAGGGAATAACAGGCAAATTTGGTCTTGGAGTACAGAATGAAGCAGGGCAACGATTGATAGAGTTCTGCCAAGAGAACGCACTGGTCATAGCAAACACTCTCTTCCAGCAACACAAGAGGCGACTTTACACATGGACATCACCAGATGGCCAACACCGAAACCAGATCGACTACATACTCTGCAGCCAAAGATGGAGAACCTCCATACAGTCAGCAAAAACAAGACCTGGAGCAGACTGTGGCTCAGATCACAACCTACTGATCGCGAAATTCAGGCTAAGACTAAAGAAAATAGGGAAAACACGGAGACCAGAAAGATATCACCTAGACAGCATCCCTAAAGAATACGCGGTGGAGGTGATGAACAGATTCAATGGCTTAGACTCGGTAGACAGAGTACCAGAAGAATTATGGACGGAGATGAAGGACATCATGCAGGAAGCAGCAAAGAAAATCATACCAAAAGAAAAGAAGAGTAAGAAAGCAAAGTGGTTGTCTGATGAGGCTCTTAAAATAGCAGAGGAAAGAAGGAACGCCAAAGTCAAAGGAGAAAGGAAAAACTACAATCATTTGAACACAGAATTTCAAAGAAAAGCAAGGAGAGATAAGGAAAACTACCTAAAAGAACAGTGCAGAGAAATGGAGAAAAACAACAAAAGAGGCAGAACCAGAGATCTCTTCAAAAAAATCGGCGAAATCAAGGGAACATTTAAAGCAAAAATGACCATGATAAGGGACAAAGACGGAAAGGAGCTAGCTGATGCAGAAGAAATTAAGAAAAGATGGAGAGAGTACACAGAGGAACTTTACAAAAAGGACCTCAACACTCCTGACAATCACAATGATGAAGAAATTGAACTTGAGCCAGACATCCTGGAGAGCGAAGTCATAAAGGCCCTAAAGAGCACTGCAAACAACAAAGCTAGTGGAGATGATGGTATCCCAGTTGAATTCTTCAAAGCGCTAAAAGATGACGGCGTCAAATTACTGCATTCAATATGCCAGCAGATTTGGAAAACAAAACAGTGGCCACAGGACTGGAAAAGATCAGTATACGTCCCAATCCCAAAAAAGGGCAATGCCAAAGAATGTTCAAATTATCGAACAATCGCGCTCATCCCACATGCCAGCAAGGTGATGCTCAAGATAATACAGGATAGACTTCAGCAACATGTGGAGAGAGAATTACCAGAGGTGCAGGCTGGTTTCAGAAGAGGCAGGGGGACTAGAGACCACATTGCCAACATACGCTGGATCATGGAGAAAACAAAGGAATACCAGAAACAAGTTTACTTTTGTTTTATTGACTACACTAAGGCATTTGACTGTGTGGACCACAACAAGATGTGGCAAGTAATTAAAGAGATGGGAATTCCAGAGCACCTCATATGCCTTCTGAGAAATCTGTACATGAAACAAGAGGCAACAGTTAGGACAGAACACGGAATGACAGAATGGTTTGGAATAGGAAAAGGAGTAAGACAAGGCTGCATTTTGTCACCATGCTTATTCAACCTATACACAGAGCACATAATGCGCAGTGCAGGGATGGAGGAATCACAATATGGGATTAAAATCGCTGGGAGAAACATCAATAATCTGAGATATGCAGACGATACCACCCTAATGGCAGAAAGTGAGGAAGACCTAAAGAATCTCTTGATTGGGCTGAAGGAGGAGAGTGCAAAAGCTGGCCTGAGACTCAATATCAAGAAAACCAAGATAATGGCAACAGGCCCCATCAGTTCCTGGAAAATAGACGGGGAAGAAGTAGAAGCAGTGACAGATTTTACTTTCTTAGGATCAAAGATCACTGCAGATGGGGACTGTAGCCATGAAATAAAAAGGCGACTGATTCTTGGGAGACAAGCAATGAGAAACCTGGGGAACATAGTGAAAAGCAGAGACATCACACTGAAAACAAAAATTAGAATAGTCAAAGCAATGGTTTTCCCAGTAGTAATGTATGGATGTGAGAGCTGGACAATTAGGAAGGCTGAACGCAGAAGAATAGATGCCTTTGAAATGTGGTGTTGGAGGAGGGTTTTGAGAGTGCCCTGGACAGCGAGGAGAACAAATAGGTCAATCCTAGAAGAAATTAACCCGGAGTGCTCACTGGAAGGCCAAATAGTAAAGATGAAGCTAAAATACTTTGGACATCAAATGAGAAGGGAGGATTCACTTGAGAAGGCATTGATGTTGGGAAAGGTGGAAGGCAAAAGAAGAAGGGGGAGGCCAAGGATGAGATGGCTAGATGGCATTGTAGACACAATGGGCACAGAGCTGGGAGGGCTGAGGGGGATGGTGGAGGACAGAGGCGCCTGGAGAGCAATGGTCCATAGGGTCGCAAAGGGTCGGAACCGACTGTGCGACTGAACAACAACAACAACAATTAGATTGCTACTGTAACTGTTGAGTGTTGGGGGGGTAGTCTGTGTGAACAACTGTCTGCTGCTATATCAAGATGTCTAAGTGGTTTTTGTGTGGCTATAAAAGCTTTCAAACTTACAATACTAGAACTGGCTGGGTGATAGTGGAATTGGTTGCTATATCCAAGTGATGCTGTTGTTATGTGCTCTTAAGTCATTTTTGAATTATGGTGATCCTGTTAGTGTTTTTTAGGTAAGTGAGATGTTTCAAGGAATGGTTTACCATTGCCACCTCACCAGTGAGCCCCATGACTGAACAGGAGTTTGAAACCAACTCTCATAGGTCCTAGTATAGTCTATCTACTAAACCACAGTTTCTCTTCTATCCAAGTACAGTAGTACCCTGTATAACGAACACTTCATATAACAAAAAATTTGTATAACAAAGAGTTTTGGTGCTATTGGAGATACCCCGCATAACAATTTTTTTTGTTATATGGGGTTTACCCCGTATTATGAACATTTTTTACATTAATGGGGGGGCCTTCATTATGCGTGGTGTTGCCAATGTGATTCACATAACAGGGGGAAAATTGTATAATGAAGAGGTCCATAAATCAGAGCTTTTCGTTACATGGGGTACTACTGTACTGCCAGACAGTTACCACCCATCATTTTTGCAAAACTGTGCAGTATAGGAATTCATCAAGTCCTTTATCAGATAGATGCGCTTGATTGCTCTTTTCTCTCAGCCCTAACTCTTTCATCCTAATTGTCCCTTCAAAGGTGAAATCAGGTACAATGGCTGCTGACCTGACAACTCTACTCCAAATGCTTGTCTGACCTTTTCTGATGTTTCAGGGACTAACTATGGTGGCATCACAAGCAGCTCATGTTTTGGCCCTGCAATCTCAGGGAAAGGCATGGTTTGTTGTTCAGTCACACAGTCGCATGGTACCAATCCTTTAATCCTACCAGTGGCTATCATAAAAGATTAGTGACCTGTTTATGGCTAAATATGGGTGGTCGCCAACATGCTATCCTAAGGAAGTGACAGTCCAAAAAAAGATTTAAAAAAAGAAAAGAAAAGTTCTACACACCCTTAAGAATTACAACTTAGAAAGGCCTCTGTCTGAGAATTCATAATTTAAAGGCTGGCCAATCCATCTTTTTCTTCCAAGTTAGTCATCTTGGAAAACTGGCATTTCAAGGAAAAATAAAGCAAGCTTTTCTTAACCAATTCTTTTCTCAGACAAAGCAGTGGCTATAATATCAGTTTTTTTTTATTTTAATTTATTTATTTTTTCTTTCTTCAGCTGAACGTCCTCAACAACTGGCAGCTGTTAAATTTAGACAACCTTGAGGTAAATGTGAGAATAAGCTACAAATTAAGCATCCCTTGACAGATGGAAGTTTGTAGTGTGAGAATGACCAGACCATCCCGTAGCACAGTGCTGACAAGTGAAGGATTACAAGATCTTTGGGAGTGCAAGCCACGTGTTCTAAGTACCTCATCACAGGGGAAGGGGACATGCACTGTGATAATCTTCAAATTCCCTCCCTCCTCAGCATGATTTATTACCAGCAACACTCCCTGCAGTCAAAATATTGAGCACATCTCACACCTCAAAGACTTAAGACAGTACTGCTTAGTCTGTCCAAACATAGGAAGCTGCTCTCTTTTTAACCCCACGCTAAAATTACTCCAGGCATGAGAGATTTTTCAACTTGAGTTCAAAATGGTAGTTGTCATTACTGCACCATCAAAAAATACATCACAGTTTTTCTTAAACGTGTCCTGGTCATTCCACACTATATAAGGTATCTATGCAAATGTTGAGGGTCCAAGGCAGCAGAATAAAATATAAGTCCTTGCTCAATATATAGAAAACCACCAAAGTACAATAAAACCCCCGGGTTTTAAGCTTGCTGTGGTTTACAATGG
This sequence comes from Bradypodion pumilum, assembly GCA_035047305.1. Classification (NCBI taxonomy): domain Eukaryota; kingdom Metazoa; phylum Chordata; class Lepidosauria; order Squamata; family Chamaeleonidae; genus Bradypodion; species Bradypodion pumilum. The sequence continues at coordinate 159,923,959 of JAWDJD010000001.1, read as the reverse complement.
CAAATTCTATGGAAATGCTGTCCCAGTTTACAAAATTTTAATTAATTAATTTATTGTTTTTATTTACAACAATCAATTCAGGACCATTTTTTATTTTTCAGTGCATCCCTATGGATGTTTTGGTTTACAATTTTTTGGGGTTACAACAGAGGCTGTTGGAATGGACCTCCATCGTAACCCGGGGTTTTACTGTACTGTACAGCATTATGTTACCATTGAAAGCCCAAAATTTAATTTAAGGGATTTGCATTTATCTAACTCTGTCAATTGTCTCTCCCACTTAAATTCAACCCACATCACTTTATTCAGCACAGACAGCACAGCTCCAGGTGTCAAACACAAGGTTGGTAAGAAAGAAGACTGACTAGAAAAAGAACTTTCTTGGTGGCAGCACCGACTCTTTGACATACACCAACTGTGGAACCCTTCTCTGTTGAGATTGGGAAAAAAACAAAACTGAAATTGTTTCTTTTTAAGGAGGCATTTGAAGATCTCCTAAATGCTGTTCAAAAGGTTTAAGTAACTTTATACCTTTCATCACCATGGTTTGAGGTGTGATCGGGGTTTTCTTGTTGTTGTTGTTTATTGTTTATGGTTTATGGTTTCATTGTTGATGGTTTCTTCTTTGATGTTTTTGTTTATTGTACTATGTTTGATTTTATATTGTATTGTGAATTTTTACTTGTACTGGAAGCAGAAATTGGAAACAGAGAAGCTGGTTCTTTAGTTTATATATGCATTTATATTATATATGTATGCAAATTTACAAAAAAAATTGCTCATCAGGCGGTTTATAGTGCTTATGGATAGAAAGGATTAACCAGCTGCACATCATTACTCAGGGAATGCCCATGTGTACTTACCAAACTTTCCATTCTTCAGGGAGGCTCATTGTAAGCCCACCCCACCCCCAATAGAACACTCTTTATATCATAGGCATAGTTGCTGAAGAAATAAAAGGAACAATCTCCTATAAGGTAGCATTCAGGCACCATTACTTTTAACATTTAAACAAATGATTAACCAACATTCCCATTCTCCAGGAGTTTCATCTATACTGGTGATCTTACCTTGACAGTCCAAAGGGAAACTTTTGAGTTCATCGAGCATCAACTAACTTCTGCCTTGTATTATAGAAACAAACTGCTGGAACCAAACCCTGTAAAAACATAGGTATGTGCCTTACACTTAAAGATCAGAGAAGCAGAGAGGTAGCTCTGGGTTGTCTAGGAAGGCAAGATTTTGGAACACTATCCTACCTCAAAATGACCCTGGGTTGAACCCTGACTTACAAAAACATTGGTTAAACACCAAGTAGAAAGTTGCTGCCGGAGTTAACATACCTAGGAAGCTGGCTGCTTCAGACTGGGGTACACACCAACAAACAAGAAGAAAAACAGGTTTGTCTCTGTGCCACTCCACAGCAGAATATACTAGTGTTTATGGTACAAATTAGCACATGACAAACAAGTGGACATAGCTCTTAATGAATCATGCAGAATTCATGATTGTGCCTGAAGCCTACCACCACTGAAAAATTATGTTATTGCCTCTCCAGAAATACGCCAAGAAGCAATAGCAAATAATGAACAAATAAGTTAATAAAACACCAAACGCCCTGAGTCGGGTTGTACCTGAGTGGGTGATATAGAAATTCAAAAATTAAATTAAATTAAATCTATGTCATGGACACCAACCCCCTAGACAACAATTAATATTGAGGAACACTGTTCTGCACATATCCCAAGCTCTCAATAGGCCAAACCTAGGCTAGGCTAAACATACAGAGAGGCAAAACAAAATGGCTTGCTGAAAGGATGAATGTAAAAGTGTATCACCCAGTGGGACAAGATTCTGGATGAACCATCTGGTGATCACTTAATAGACTTTGGAGTGAAGTCGGAAGATCAAAGAATAACCAAGTAAAATGGGGCTACTTGAATACATGACAAGCTTTTTGAGAATGTGGAAAAATTCAATCAATGCAGCATTTATGTGCATGCAATTTAATCCCAAACTATACTTCATATACATACATAATTTTAAATCGTGTAGCACTCTATTATGAATATAGAAGGAATTTTACAAATTTGTCTATGAACAAATTAATCAGGATAAGGGAGGGTGAGAGTCAAGATCAACAAGATTAAGAAGAACTACAGTCAGGGAGTGCTCCTATTTTTATACTGAACAAGCAGATTGGGGTAACGTCTCCTTTATTTTGGAGTGCCTGCCCTGGTCAGACCCTCATCTACCTGGACAGCCAATAGGGAGCTAGTTTGGCAGGCCTGCCATCATCCTCAGCAATATTGCTGAAGAACATGCTTAGCATCCACCATGCTAAGAAATGCATAGGACCACAAAGATCCCTGCTTGACCTGGGTGTCCCAGGTAAGACTGGCTTCTGTATTTTTCTGGTTCCTGTACTAGCTCCTCCCCCATGAACAAAGCAGTTATACTAGTACAATACTCCTAAAGATTGCTAATAGTACAGTATTGGTGGCAATACCAGCAAAAGTTTATTGTTTGTGGCATACTTCAAATAGTTTATTTTATTTATTTACCCACCCTTTTGATGCAAGCACTACTCAGTGTGGGTTACATTATACAGTGGTACCTCATACAATGATTTGAATCCATTCCACGGGGCTCATTGTTGTACAAAATTAAATTAATGGGATGCATCGCACAACAATTTTTTTGCTAAGTGGTTTTTCCCATTGAAAATTGTTGTACGATTTTTTCCATAGGGAAAATTGTTATGCAGGACACCATTTCCCCAAAAAAACCTAATTGTTATGCGATTTCATTGCTATACGGGGCGATTGTTGTATGAGGTTACACTGTATATAAAAATATAAATATTGCATACAACTAACCTGACTCCCTAAAGGAGCCAATGGCTACGGATGGATGAGCCCCTTTAGGTCGGGTGATGGTCCCCCTCAGTGGAGAAAATGCCACTGGAAACAAGGGCAAAATGAGAGGAGGAGGAACTCTGATTACCAAAGGTCTTGGAGGTGGAAGATGGCATGCCATGTGGACTAGCTGTGAAGGCACACCTTGTCAATATCACCTGTGTCACCTTAAACAAATTCACGTCGATGACATTTTTCCTACTTCAGGGAAAAAATATTCTCAGATACAAGTTGCAGTCAACTATGTGTACACACGTATACACACACACACGCACACACACACACACACACACACACACAAAAGGATAACCCAAATGTATAAAACATGACTTGGGAATTAACTGTTGATTTCCTTGCTCAAGAATTTTGCTTGCTACAAATTTTGTGGCCCTAAACTTTTGTTAGGAACCACCAATAAAGACTCTTTTCTTAAATTCTGGAGAGTCAATGTCACTCAATGTATAAATAATAGCAAGCTAGATTAAGGATGGAAAATAATTTGGATGGCTTTTACTATCTAATTGGATGTTTTATGTCTGCATCTCCTGAGGTTAATTGTGAGACAAAATGCATCTCACCTGAAGAGATGCATGAAGCTTATGGAACATGTAAGTGACTATAAATCAATGGACTTATTTTAATATGCACAAATACACCTCAGTCAGTAGGAGAAATTTCCATAAGCTAAAATGTCCCAATAAATGCACATATTAGGAAAATATGTTAAAACTGCAGGCACGTTTCTGTGTAGGAAGGAAATGCAAAGCCTTCCAGCTTAATGCAAAACATAGGCAGGAAGAAAACGTACAGCAGACTGAGATCTATACCTATAAATCTGTGTGTTAACCGTTGTGATTTGACAAAGGATGTTTAGCCAGGCCCCACTAGCTCCGACCGAGCATTCGTGCACTCGCCCGAACTGGGTACGGAGGTAAATGGGGGGTTGAGAATTGCGCCAGTGGGGCAGGAGCCCCCCGGATGCAAACAAAAAAGGGAACTTCAATTCCCAATGTTCCTTGTGCCGCGCCGCACCAGAGCCAATCAGGCTGAGCGGCGCAAGCAAAAGGAATGTTCGGAAATGCACCGCGGCCAATCAAAATGAAGCCACAGGAAAAAAACGCTGCACAAACTGAAATCGCAAATGCCAAACTACAAGCCCCAGTGTCCTGCGCGCCATGAGCATGCAGAACGCTCAGGAAGCCAGCGTGCAAAAAAATACAAATAAAAAAGGCAGGCGGTGGAACCCCCACCCCTCCACCGCTGCATACAGTGGCGATGGGATTCCCGTGGTCCGGCCACCCAGGCCAGCCAATGGAAATACCCCCACCCCAACGCCGCATCAAGTGGTGATGGGAATTCCGTAGTCCGGCCACCCATGCCAGGCAACGTAAATACCCCCACCCCAATGCCACATGAAGCGGTGATGCAATTTCCATGGTCCGGCCACCCAGGCCAGCCCACAGAAATACCACCACCCCTACACCGCATCAAGCGGCGATGGTATTTCCACAATCCAGCCACCGAGACTGGCCCACGGAAATATACCCACCCCCAACACAAAACAACACAATCCAAAAACATTCAAAAGTAATCAAAACCAAAAATAACAAACAGAAAAAGTAAACACAAAAACATCCAAAAAACAAAAACAAAAAAATGATCACAGTTTATAACAGCCCATGCGTAAAAATAAAATTTAAAAAAAAAAACACAATTAAAAACTAACCTCATTTGCATAAACATAAAACAAAAACCTTCCAAAACTATTCTAAACAGCCCGGCACCGCCGGGCAAAATCTGCTAATATTCTATAAAATCAAACCTGGGAGATTTTTTCACACCACTAGGATGGATAATGATCTGACTCACACATTTTCTTCACAATTATTGTAGAATAAGAAAGCTACTGCTAATATACATACTACACTAAACAAACAGTTGAAAGTATTAAAATGCAAGTTTAGTTCTAATCTGCCCACCTGAACTAGTTACAAATAAAACGTAAGTTGATATAAATGTTGTAGCAAACCACTCAATAGGATACCAAAGAAAAAGTTATATGAATCTGTAGTGCAATATCTGGACGATCTTTGTATTTCAAAGGGGTGTTTTGGTGTGCCCCAATGTTCTTCTATGCCAGATCTTACTTGTGACTAGATATAGGTTTATATGCATAGATTTACATCTTTATATAGGTCTTTATGCAGCTTTCTTAGCTTGAGTATAAGCTAGCACTTTTTCACCATTCTATTTTACATGTGATTTCCTTGAGCTGACTAGAAATGTCTAGGAAGAGTAAACATTTCCTTTTTTAAATATTTTTTAAAAATTAAAGAGTATTTCCCAATTAACTATTTGGGAAGGTAATTATTACCCAGAGAGGGATTTTTTTATAGCTTTGGTAGCCAGTCAATTAATTCTGTACACCTGTGCATATGAACTCAATGTGATATCAATTTGCTTGTTAACAAAGTCATTTGAAGACAAATGTGTTATCATTTTGCTAATTAGTAAGGGATATCCTTATCGATTTACCAGTTAATGAGTTACTCCTCAATCATTTTGCCAATTAAAAAGGAATGTGCTGCGATCCTGCATGTACTGTACAAACTGTTTTATGTAGATTTGCAGCCCACTCTAAGATCCTGTGATATAGGGTGGGCTAGAAATGTTTAAATAAATAAATAAATGTAGAGGATAGCTGTTTTATAGATATTAAAAACCTATGATTTTGAGCTTCAGTTCAGCACAGACTACGCCTAAAGGTGCTGTGCAGTCCATGTGATCATAGACGCCAGATAGAATGCATGGACATAGATGGAACAAAACTACTACAATTTCCAGGGACTCTCAGAAGTAGAAGGGGTTTTCAAGTTACAGGTTGCCCCCATTAGCCACAATGGCCAACTCTGGTAATGAGCCATAGAAACATATGCATATTGTATATTTCAAAATTTTGTATTGAATATTTTTGAACCCACAGATAATTGAAACCATAGATACCAAACCTGCAGATATCATGAGCAATCTATATGACTTAGCTTTGCTTCTGCATTAGTGTTAGTCTTTTATCCTTTTGCATTATTGCTTTTATTGTGTACTCATTTCACAATAATTGTTCTTTCTTTCCTTTCATTTAATAAAGTTTTGTAGCTTTTCTTTCTTCACTGTCATGTCATCGCCTTGGATCCAAAAGAACCTTTTACCTGTGGCAAGATGGCATCACAACATCTAAAAAGAAACTCTTAAATCAGTGGCAAATTCTTTCATCACAAGATCTAAAAAGAAACTCTTTCATCGCTGCTGACATCATTTGTATTGCACGGGTGGAGTTATACAGTAGGATACTAACCATTAGATTTCAAGTGCAGTATCCTCTACAACTAAAGATGATTTACAGTATGCATTAGAAACACCCATGTCTTTATGTATTCTGAAGTATTTGAATGAAGCCACAGTAAATGCTCTTCAGATATGCTACTTTTGCATTATGTGATTTTAAAAACTGTATATGTACTGTAAGTGCTAGTCTTTGATCCTCCCTGTGAGACTGTGTCCATAGTCACCCAAATGAAATGATCACATGCAGACACTTTCAAGAAACCATTTAATAATAATCCTGGTGATAAGGAATGAGAGAGAGTAGATTAAGGGAAGCGAAAACATTAGCTCCAGCTGGGTGAGATTGGGGAGAATAAGAATGTGAAGAACACATTATTTTGAGACTTAAGAAACACTTTGAAAGTACTCCTTTTCCTACTTTTGACTATTTTTCTAAAAAGAAAATGGACAGCATTTCTGGAGCAGACGTACAAAAGCTATAGATGGTACCATTGCAACGGCGACACCCATGGCTGGTGAACAAGATTAAACATCCAATACTACTCACAAAAAATGCATTTTTCTGGAAACTTTTCTATGATACTTCTTTTTTTTTTCACCCTCACAAATCTTCGACAAAGACCACCTGGCAGAGATCTCTCCAAAGATTCTCTGCTTCTTGTGTGTGGTGATCACCATCCAGACATCGCAGATACAAGCCTCTGTAAAATCCTTATGAAGAACCTGTTCTACTGCCACTGACGATAATAATAAGCCCCACTTACGAGCATATGCAGGAAAATTTCTCCTCTCTCTGGAGGTGCATGTGAAATGGACAGTTTCTCTCCTCACAAATAGGATGGAAAACTCCAGGAGTTCTTTTGTGCTTAAAGCTCTAGTAGTATAACTTGTGAGGCACAGAGGGAAAAGAGATGGATACTGGCAATAACATTTTGCTCTGCCATTGCCAAATAATAATAATAATAATAATAATAATAATAATAATAATAATAATAATAATAATAATAATAATAATAATAATAATAATAATAATAATAATAATAATAATAATAATAATAATATGTTTCAGTCCAAGAAATGTCACTTAGCAGAAAATCATAAAAGCACCAGAGGCTTGAGAAAGTTGCCAAAAGAGGCAGCAAAGCCATGATACCTCAGCCGACTCTTTTCTCGGTGGAAAGCAGTACAGAACAAAGTGCCTTCGTAAGACAGAAAGAGAGAATTTTCACAAATCCAACCACACCCAAACCCTTAGAAACTCCATCATCAAAAACTGAACTTTGTTGAAATAGGCTGCATAGTCACAGTTTCCCAAAAGGCAAGGGGAAGGGCTCTGGACTACTGGTTAAAATTGCTATATCCAGGCACTAAATTGTAGCAGTTACTGTGCCAATCCTTCTGTTCTCTCATCATCTAAATTAGGGGTGCCCAAATTTTTCAGGCTGAGGGCTGGTCATGTGGTTTAAGGGGCTGGTCACTATGGCCCATGGGCTGGATCCGGCCCCCAATGCCATCTGACCCACGAAGCCCTCATCGCTCCCACACATTTTACTTCCTCTTCCACATTTTACTTCCACTTCCGGGAGCAATGAAGGCTTTGTGGGCCAGATGAATTGGCACTGGGGGGGATCCGGCCCCTGGGCCGTAGGTTGAGCACCTTTGATCTATATTCATGGTCATTCATCTTTAGGCTGAAATAAGTAGATGATGCAAAGAGGTGTACTGTAAAATAAAATAAAAAAACATCATGATACTTTAAAGACGAATAAATTTTACCAGGGCAAAGCTTTTGCTGGAAGGCCAGCAACAAAGCAACTAGATAAATTCATCAAATGTATGGAACTGTCACTGAAAACCAGCAGCAAGACCTTCCACATGATTGCATTTCCAATTACTATGTACAGGTCTGAAAGTCAACAGGGTAAAAATGAGTCACTTGACATGGTGCAGATACCATGGGCTGTCTGAAAGATGAAGAAGTAGGTCCTAGATCAAATCAAGCCTGAACTCCCTATAGAAGCAAAAATAATGAACCTGAGGCTGCCATATTTTAGATACATCATGAGAAGACAAGACTCACTGGGAAAAACAATAATGCTTAGAAAAATTGAAAACAGCAACAAAGGAAGAAGACCAGATGTGAGATGGATTGACTTGTTGTTTTTTTTAGCTGATTGTTGTTTAAAATTGTTCGTAGTATTGTGGGTTTTTTTTGTTTTTTTTTTTGTTCGCTGCCCTGAGTGATGTCCTACATCAGGAGAGCGGGATATAAATTCACAAATAAATAAATAAATAAATAAATAAATAAAAATTGACATCATAAAGGAAATCATAGTCTTGCATTTACAAAAACTGAGCAGGGCTGTTGAAGATGGGACGTTTTATTTGTTTATTTATTTATTCATTCATTCATTTATTCATTTAAATCACATTTCTACCACCGCCCCTCGCAAAGGCGACTCCGGGTGGCTCACACATAAAACAAATAAAAACTTTACAAAAACCTTTAAAAGCATTAAAAAAATAAATTTGTTTTAAAATTAAATTTTAAAAAATTAAAATGCCCTCCCATGCAGCGTCACCAGATTTTTCAAAAGCTGACAGCCCGGGCGATACTTAAACAATTTTGGAAGTCACTCATTCATAGGGTCACTGTAAGTCAGAGTCAATTTGATGGCAAGGAAGAGGAGGAGAATTTGTGGACTGCAGCCCATTTCATCAGATGCACTGAGTGTAACCTTGGCCAGTTTGTATGATGGGTGTTTTAATGAAGGCTGTATTCCACAATCCAATGAAGTGGGCCACAGTCCATGAAAACTTCATAAAATTTTGTTGGTCTCTTTAAAGTTCCACAGGAATTGTTTGTTTCTTTTGCTGCAATGGACCATCACATCTAACTCCTGGCCAGGAAATATTTACAGAATATAGTCCCATTTTGTATCAAAATTATTGTGTACCAGAGACTATTCTTTCTTTTACTACTCTCTTTGACAAGAGAATGCTGTGGAAAATCCACTCTCCTAAATTAACTATTATGAGCTGTGCCCTGCTATGAACTTGTGTGATGTGACTATAAAATATGTTACGGCTTAATAGAACCTCATATGATTCCAAATATCAGGGCTACATGGTCAACCACTTAAAAGAAATTGTTGCAGCATAGCCCATTTATAGACAAAATATAGACATATACAAGCAAGTAACTACATCTTGTCTTATTTCAGATTGCTTAAGCACTTGATATTCTCTCCAGGAAATTAATAAGTTTATGAAGCAGCTGTTCCATCTACTAGGTTTAAGAAATAATACTGCTGTTGTAAACTATAGATTACTCTTTTTGAGGGGTGTAATCCCCTTAAAATTGGCCTTTCCCAGCTTTAATGAGCAAGCCTGTCATTCCACCCTGGTGCATCTAAGAATCAAGGCTTAACAATATAGGCAGTTTTGGATCGTAGAAAGGCACATGAAATTGATAATTGTTTATACTCTTAGTCATTCATTATTGAAACATGCTGTGTTGGGGAGGTGTGTAATACAAGATATAATGGCTGCTCCTTCACTCATGAAGATACAACCAAAACTGTAAGCAGAAAAGATCCCATCTTTTAAAAAATAGACCATTTCTATGGGTGGATTGGGTATTTTTTAAAAAAAATATCAACAACTTCTGTCTTTGAAAAGCCCATATTGACATTTGGAAGCAGGAATGAAATAATAAACTACAACAGCAATATGATTGGCCTTTTATTTCTGTCTTGCCCAAATCCATTCTTTTTCTGGCATGAGAACAAACAAGTAGGTAATAAATAGGCTTGTGTTATAGTGTAATGTGTAACAAATACCAGAAATCCACGGATTATTCATAGTGGCTGAAGAATGCAACAGAAGGATGGAAGTATTTTTGCACATGTCCTGTACTCTCACACATTCATACTTTTCTTTTATCTGCTGGCACATCAGCACCCACAATTCTCCTGGATATTAATGTGGCAGAGGAGCATGTGTGCGCACAGGCACACCCACCTTTTCTTTCACAGATGTTCAAATGTACCCAACACCCCTCGAATTTTTAGATATACATGGGAGCCCAGTCAGAGCCTGTTTAAATTCGTTCCCACATATGGACACACACTAGGGGTGGCTACCCAGGGTGGGCGCTTTGCCTGCATTCCCCCCCCCCGAGACAGGTACTTTTGGCGTGCAATTGCATGCTTGTTTAGTGATTAGGGGAGGAGCCAGGTACCCTTTATAGGGGTTGGCTCCTCTCCTCACCCTTCTTAATGGCTCTCTGCTTGTGAAAACTTTCCTCACCTTCCCTCCCTGATCTAGCAGTGCGAGTTTATCTGGTCACCCTGGGCTGGATGGGATTTTTTTTGCATGACCCATGATTGGCTTTTGGGGTCGTGGTTTTTTTCACCTATCCTGTACTGGTGCATAAGGTTGAGTGTTATGGAGGATTCTTGCTCACATACGAGTGTGTAGTGCGGGTGAGATAACATTGTGGTGCCCAAATATTGTTCGGGTAACTGACATGGTTGGTTCGGCCGCTGGGACAGCAGGATCACAAGTGGTGCCTCCTGGCAGCTGAATTAAGATGTAGTCCTGGAACAGTTGACTTTAAAAGCTGGCATGGCAGCAGACCACTTCTGGGATTGCAGTAAATTAAGATACTAAATGGGTCGGTGTTATACACAATTTGGTCTTCCCTGCACCTGCACTACTTAGGCACCAGTGCAAAAGTTATGCCACAGTTAGGTTATTATTGTTTAAATAAAGTGGCCCATTTGTTTAATCCAGTAAACTGTGTATGTCTCTGTTGTGTTCTGTAAAGCTGTGCCTTTAACAATGTACCTTTGCCATGTGTTAACAATGTAACCTTTCTGTGTGCAACATTATAACCATCAGCTGTATCAATGTAAACCTGATAAGGGGACGCGAGCTAGTGACCACTAGATGGCAATAGCGAGCATCCAGCTCTCATGGCTCAGATTCACCTGGTTCAGCAGCGCGGGAAGATTCCCCGCCACCTCTTCACCTGGTCAAGAAGGGCGTGACCTCCCACGACGTCACGCAGGCAGCAACCAATAGTCTGTCGACGAGCCACATTCAAATGTATAGCCAGCTGTATATATTGAGCTACTCATCCGCCATTACCACATGTTCCTCCGGATCATCATGCAATAAACCTGTGTTAAGCCAACCCTTCGGCTGTTTCATTGTCTTTGGTCCCTTACACTAAATTGGCGACGAAGGTGGGATCATGGCAGCCCACGGGACCAAGACATGCGCCGGTTTCGAAATCAGGAAACCGGGCGACTGGGAGATCTTCGAGATGGACTTCCAGGCAGCACTGATTGAGTCCGAAGTCACGGAAGAGGCAAAGAAAAGGGCCATCTTCACCAGGATGCTCGGACAAGAAACCAAAAGGACCTTGGTGGACCTGATTGCACCGAGGAGGGTGAGCGAATTCAAGGCCAAGGAACTCATGCAGATGCTGCGTGAGCATGTCCGGCCCGCCACGGCGATGTTTCCCGCTCGGAGTGCGTTCTGGAGGCGAGTCCAAGCGCCCGGGGAGACGGTCGCCGCATTCGTGGCGGCCCTGCGGCTGGCGGCCGGCCCGTGCAAATGGGAGAATGCCGAAATCACCCTCCGGGACTGTGTGCTGTGCGGCCTGAACGACGCCGAAACCCAGCATACATTAATGAACCAAGAGCCGCCTCCCACGTTGCAGGAGGTCGTCAGAGCGGCCCAGGCCGCAGAAGCTACAAAGGCCGGGGTCCAAGAACTCCAGGACTGGCGGCCGAAGTCGAGCAAGGCAGAGACTCCGGTACAGGCGGCCCGGCGAACTTCGAGGTCGTCCACAGAGAGCAGCGACGACGAGGACGTCCGGAGGGTCCGAAAGGAGAGCCGGCGGTGCGATGGCTGTGGAGCGGCCCACGACCGCGTAAAGTGCCTGTTCCGGAAGGCCGAGTGCCACAACTGCGGCCGCCGCGGGCACATCGCCAAGGTGTGCAGGAAGAAGCGCGAGACCCGGAGGAGCTCCGCAGACCGTTCCGCGGGACAAGACCGCTCAACGAGACCCAAGGACGGCGCCCAGGCCATGCGGAAGCAGGACGGCGTGGGCCGCATCTCTGACGGCAGCGAGGACGACGCCCCAGTGTTCAGCGTGTCTGCAGGACACCCCCGCTATTTTGTTGAGGTACTAGTCCAAGGGGTTCCCATTAGGATGGAAATTGACTCGGGGTCCTCATATTCAATCATTTCCCAGAGGGAGTTTTTGGGAATTGCCCCCCACAAGCGACCCAAGCTCAAAGCATTGAGGTCCACACTACGGGACGTGCAAGGGAACAGCATTCCAGTGTTGGGGGTTGGAGAATTTCAGGTTAAATTAAAGAAGCACGCCGCGTCCCTGCCCCTAGTCGTGCTCAAAGGGGGAGATTGCAGCCTCCTCGGGACTCAATGGTTCCAGCCCCTGGGTTTGTTTATTGGGGGGGTGCACGCCGTTGGGATGCACGCCGTTGGGACTGATCCAATTCTGGAGGTGTGCGAGGCGCACCCCGAAGTTTTCAAAAAAGGACTGGGGAAATTCAAGGGGCCCCCAGTGACATTCGACCTGGACCCGGAGGTCCGCCCAATTCGTCTTAAACCACGCCGGGTGCCGTTCGCACTTAAGGACAAGATAGAGGCGGAACTGGACAAATTGGTGGGCCAGGGAATCCTTGTGCCTGTTGATTCCGCGGAGTGGGAAACTCCAATTGTAACCGCGCTAAAGGCCAATGGGGAGGTCCACATATGCGCCGACTACAAGTGCACCATCAACAAGGCGATTCCCCCGAATGCATATCCGGTGCCGGTAGTCAGCCATCTGCTGGCCAGGTTACACGGGGGAAAGTGTTTCGCTAAGCTCGACTTAGCACAGGCCTACCAGCAGCTTACGGTGTCCCCTGCCGCAGCTGCTGCGCAGACCATAGTCACCCATAAGGGGGCGTTCCAGGTGACGCGCCTCCAGTTCGGCGTGAATTCGGCACCTGGAATTTTCCAGTCACTCGTGGAACGCCTCCTGAAGGGACTGGAGGGGGTGTTGCCTTATTTTGATGACATGTTAATAACGGGGGGGAGTCGGGTTGAATTGGCCAAGAGGTTGGGGAAGGTCCTGACAATATTCGAAAAAGCGGGGCTGAGACTGCGAAAGGACAAATGCGTCTTCTTCGCAACCGAGGTTGAGTTTCTAGGGTTTTGTGTGACTCCTGAGGGAATAAAACCATCCAAGTCCAAGGTGGCAGCCATTAAGAAAGCCCCCCGCCCCACCTCCAAGCCTGAGCTGCAGTCGTTCCTAGGGCTGCTCAACTTTTACCACTCCTTCCTCCCCCGGAAGGCAGCGGTGGCTGAACCGCTACACAAACTGCTAAAGAAAGACCAGGCATGGAAGTGGGGCGATGACCAAGAAAGGGCATTTAGCGAGCTAAAAAGCCTCCTGGCGTCCGACGCCATACTGACCCACTTCAACCCCAAACGCCCAGTAGTTCTGACCTGTGATGCATCTCCAGTGGGGGTGGGGGTGGGGGCGGTGCTGTGCCACGTGTTGGAAAACGGAAGGGAGGCCCCGATAGCATTTTACTCCAGGTCCCTGTCCCAAGCGGAGAGAAACTACGCACAGACAGACAGGGAGGCACTAGCGATAGTTGCGGGGACGAAAAAATTTCACGATTTTCTGTACGGCCGCCCCTTCACCATTGTAACGGACCACAAGCCCCTGCTAGGCATCTTTACCGCAGATAAGCCCACCCCACAGATCCTGTCCCCGAGGATGCTCAGGTGGGCCATTTTTCTCAACGCGTATCAGCACGCGTTGGTCTACCGGCCCGGGAAAGAGATCAGCCATGCGGACGCTCTATCTAGGTCTCCCCTTCCCCTCACGCCCAGCCAGGTGAGCAAGGGGGAGCGGGACCATCAGGTTCTCATGATAGAGGTGCTGGATTCGCCCCCCGTAGTGCCCGCCGACATCGCCAAAGCGACAGAGAAGGACAAGACGTTAGCGGCAGTTAGCTCCTGGGTGCAGAAAGGGTGGCCGGCGTCCTCCCCAGCGGAGGAGTTCGCTCCATTTTTCAGAAAAAAGCTAGAACTGTCCCTAGAGAGGGGGTGCCTCTTGTGGGGGCAGCGGGTAGTGATTCCCACTTCCCTTCGGCCGCGGGTGCTCAAACTGCTGCATGTCAGCCACCCCGGCATCGTGCGATCCAAGGCGCTGGCCCGGAGTTACTTCTGGTGGCCCCAGCTGGACGCCGACATCGAGCACATGGTCGGCACTTGTGAAAGTTGCCAATGCTCCAGACCAGAGGAGGCCCGCCTTCCCCACAGGGAATGGGACGCGGCTAAGGGGCCGTGGTCCCGGGTGCACGTTGATTTCGCGGGCCCGTTCAGAGGCACCCTGTTCCTTCTCGTAGTGGACGCCTTCTCCAAGTGGTTGGAGGTTATCCCAGTCACGAGCACCTCCTCGGCCAAGACAATTAGGCATTTGCGGAGGCTCTTTTCCACGTTCGGCATACCCGACACATTAATTAGCGACAACTCTAATTGCTTCACGTCCTCCGAGTTTAGGGCATTCATGGAGATCAACGCCGTTCGGCACATCACCTCCGCCCCGTTTCACCCGGCCACCAATGGCCAAGTAGAGCGCCTCGTCCGCACCACGAAGGACGCGTTGCGGCGCATGGGCCCCGGGGATCTGAACCTGCAAGTGTGCCAGTTTCTGCTAGGGTACAGGGTGACCCCGTTGGCATCAGGATACTCCCCCGCAGAACTCTTAATGCGTAGGAAACTGACCACCATCCTTACTAGGCTAGACCCCACGAGGGTAGAGGACAAAGGAAGGAACATCGGGCTAGAGGCTACAAAGAGTTTCAGTGTAGGCGCCCCCGTGCATTGCAGGAACTACGCCAGCACGGGCCCAGCCTGGGTACCGGGTGTAGTTGTGGAGCAAACCGGCCCCGTGTCATACCGCGTGGAAACCAGCACAGGGCTCCTGTGGAGGCGGCACGCGGATCAGCTCCGACGCAGGGTCTCCGATGAGCAGGGCACAGACCAAATAGAGGAAAAATCAGCGTTAGGGTTCTCCCCCACCCGTTCAGCCCAAGGGGGAGGGAAAGGGGGCCGCGGGTCCCCACCAAGGGGGGAGGGGGATATTCTCATAGATATCCTAGGGGATCTTTCTGAGGAGGAGGAGGAGGAACCCGACCCCAGACATATCTCGCGGAATGTCCCCACAAATGCGGATACCCCTACTAAGTTAGATTTTGATTTTCAGAACCGGGGGGGGGGTTCGGAGTGGTCCCCCACCCGTCCAAGCGAGAAGAGGGGTTTTTCGTTAGCCCCGACTGCCCCCGGTCTGCCCACAATGGAGTTTTTCCCTTCCCCTAAGGCCGCCAGACAGCGGCAAGCCACTAACAAGTCTCCCTCTCCCATTTCAGGACAAGGGACCAGGGAACAAAGAAGCAGTAGCGCCCCCGGGGGGGTCAGCCCTCTTCACGGCCCAAACGCACATGCAACAAGCCATCTTGGCTGAGAGACTTTGTCTCATCCTAGGGGGGAGGGATGTTGTGTTCTGTAAAGCTGTGCCTTTAACAATGTACCTTTGCCATGTGTTAACAATGTAACCTTTCTGTGTGCAACATTATAACCATCAGCTGTATCAATGTAAACCTGATAAGGGGACGCGAGCTAGTGACCACTAGATGGCAATAGCGAGCATCCAGCTCTCATGGCTCAGATTCACCTGGTTCAGCAGCGCGGGAAGATTCCCCGCCACCTCTTCACCTGGTCAAGAAGGGCGTGACCTCCCACAACGTCACGCAGGCAGCAACCAATAGTCTGTCGATGAGCCACATTCAAATGTATAGCCAGCTGTATATATTGAGCTACTCATCCGCCATTACCACATGTTCCTCCGGATCATCATGCAATAAACCTGTGTTAAGCCAACCCTTCGGCTGTTTCATTGTCTTTGGTCCCTTACACTAAAGTCTCTTTACTCACGGGGTAGCGGGCAATGTGCACACACACAAAAAGAGCACTTGTGCAGATATACCATTTCTCTCGCAAGAAGGTACAGTAAAATTGCATAAAGAGCACCTTGCTTAGAGACTAAATCGCTTAAAGAGCAAAATTTTCTCTGGATGGCCGCCTCGCTTAACAACTAAAACCAACCAAAAACTTGCTTAACAACTAAATCGGGGTTTGCAATTTCCCCCTCCTCCCTGCCATAAATCACAGTCGGTCTCTTACAATGGTGTTTCAAACTCACTTAAAGAGCAATCCCGTGGAACGCATTATGCTCTTTAAGCGAAGTACTACTGTATACTTCTTTCATGGTTAAATGCACAAATCCTTCACACATGAGTTTTACAGCCACATATGCTATTTTCCTGGCCTTGAGGGAAAGAAGAAACAGTTGTGTGGAGCAGGCGGCCAGCCAGAAGAACACCAATGCCACCAACCCTGCCACTGGACTCTTCCCTCAGTTGGCCCTGGCCTTGAAGGAAAAAAGAAACAGCTGCACGGTGTGGCTGCCGGCCATAAGAACGTCGATGGTGATGCCACCGGACTCTTCCCTCGTCCAGCCCCGGCCTTGAGGGAAAGAAGAAATAGCTGCGCAGCTGGCTGGCTATATGAACGCTGACGCCACTGACGCTGCCACCGGACTCTTCCCTTGGCCAGCCCCAGTCTTGAGGGAAACAAGGAACAGCTGTGTGGCGCAGCCAGTCAGCTATAAGAACGACGCCGCTGTCACTGCTGTTGGACTTTTTCCCTTGGCCTTTCAGCATGGAGGGAAGTGGAGAAGTCTGAGTTTTTGCAATGTATTTTTTCTTTTTTCCCCCTATGTATTGCTTTGAAATGTGTGTTGTTCTTGAAATATGTATTGTTCTTGAAATGTGTTTTATATTGTGTTAATGTGATACTTTGCAACTGTAATTTGTGATACTCTATTTCTTTGTTAGCCGCCCAGAGTCGCATTGCGAGTGGGGCAGCATACAAGTGTATATATACTTGTGTATATATGTGTGTATATATATATATATATATATATACACACACACACACACTTTTTCTCTTTTTATATATATAAAAACCGAGTAATGTGGGAAGTTAGAAAACAACTCACAGTCTGTAGTCATGTAGCACAATGTGGACTTCACTCTTGGCAGAATTTCTCCTGTTCTGTTTTATATCAGTTATTTGTTCTATAAAATAAGAAGTGGGGGGGGAGAATGGGAGGGGGATCTCCCAGTTGCTAACTACAGTAAAGTTCTCTTGTGTGTAGTCCTTCTGACTTTAGCTCGCAATGATCATAGACTCTTGTATTTTTTATTCACTTTAATATGATAAAAGAAGATGGCTACAAACAAACTCGTACAATTAGTTTGCTGCTTCCAGTGTGTTGTATCAACTCCCAACCCCCTTGCCTGTTCTGGACTGAAGACTGATTAAGAAATCAATAGCATTTCTAAATGGAGAAGAGTAATCGCAAGAAACAATATGGAGTCACATATGAAACCCTACTGGGGGTCATATCCTACCCTTCAGAATCCTGTTATTTCCCAGATGGCTAGAATGGCAACAGTGCTGAAGATCGAAACCGAGAGGCAAGGGTTAAACTGAATGTTATGTGGCAAGGAAACTGATTACAGCACTGTTCAAAACCAAAATACCTCAGTGTGATGCTTGACCGGACACTCTCTTTTAAGCAGCACTGCCTGAATACCAAATTTAACGTTAGTAAAAGGAACATCATCATCAGGAAACTCACAAACTATAAATGTGGAAATCAACCATCCACACTACGTACATCAGCTTTTGGCCCTGAGCATCTCTGCAGTGAATATGCTGCTCCAGTATGGAGCGCATCCACGAATGCAAAACAAGTTGACATTGCTGTTAATTAAGCCAAGTATATAGTGACAGGATGCCTCAAACCAACACTAGTTGAGAAAATATACCCTCTTGTTGGTATTGCTCTACCTAAAATCAGGAGAGAAGTAGCAGTGAACACTGAGAAAACTAAGCAAGAAAATGACCCTCAACACCCTCTGAACAGATATGTGCCTCAAGTCTGCCAGCTCAGATCCAGGAAGAGCTTTATGGCAAGAACAAACATTCTTAAGGGTACACAAGAACAAAACCAAATTAGAAGATGGAGGAAGGAGCTCACTGGGCATGGAACATCATTAATATAGCTGAATATTTCAACCTCCCCTACATCACTTGGAGGACCCTGAATAGGCTAAGGGTTGGAGTCCCTAAATGCAAAACCAACATGCTCAAGTGGGGACTGCTTTTAAATATCCCCCACTTTTAAATACCCCCCACTTTTTTGCCAGTCTTCCTGTTAGCCTTAGCTCTAACTACATGGTTAAATCCTTATGTGGCATGAAGAATTATTACTACAGCCTAAGAATGGAAGCAAATTGGTTTGGCAAAATGATGTTGTGATGATGGTTGTGGTTGAGATGGAGGGAGCAGTTTACAGATTATTTTTCCCAACCACTTTCTGTTTCATTTAAACCTACTTTGTTTAATCTTCATTCTGTTTCATTTAATCCCTGCATCCTGCTGAGGTTAAATGTGTGGCAAATGAAACCAGGGGAATAATAGTGGGGAAACCTTATAATTTGTGAATGAGTTGTAGGACATTTCCTGTGTATTAAGGGCTAGGAGCGGGTGAGGACTGCAGTGTGACTGCCAGTCATACTTCCAGTTGCCGATCAATCCTCAAGAAACAGTCGGCACCAGGATAAAAATTTAAATCAAGTAAGTGTATTATCAGTATTTTGATTGACTGGGACAGGGGGCTTTTAAATAAGGATTTGAGGACATTTTAAAATAATGAATGCCTCCTGTGTGGGTTATTGAGGATGACTTGAATTCCATTTCAGCTGTGTGCTTACCATTAGTTTTTTTTTATTTGGAACATTTTTGAATGCATGTAAGGGAAGAAACAAGGGACTGTGGTGGCTTAGTGGTTAAGATGCTGAACTTGATGACTGGAAGGTCAGCAGGTCAGCGGATCGAGACCCAAGTACTGCACAACAGAATGAGCTCCCATCTTTGTCCCAGCTCCTGCCAACTTAGCAGCTCGAAAGCAAGAAATTGCAAGTAGATAAATAGGTACCATTTTGGTGGGAAGGTAAACCTATTCCATGCACTGTGGTGTCTAGTCATGTCCACAGAAACATCTGCAGATGCAGACAGCGCTGGCTCTTTGGCTATAAATGGAGATGAGCACTGAGCCCTAGAGTCAGATACGACTGGCTTTCAAAAAAGGACAACCTTTACCTTTACCTAAGGGCAGAAACAGACATTAGAGACAATGATAACTCTTTCATTGGAAGAAAGAAATTCTTATCTACTGGAGCAATTGAGTGCCATAGCAGAGATTTCTTTCATCTCTTGGCATACCTGTCAAGTATCCTGGATTGGCCGGGATTTCCCGCATTTTGGAGCCGATTTTCGTCCTTTCCTGCCCGGAGCTGTCGCTATCCCGAATCTTGGCAGCGGAGGGAAAGGAGTTACTGCGCATCCCTTCTGCGCAGATCTTTTCTACGCATGCGTAGAACCCTTCTACGCATGGGTAGAAGGGTTCTGTGCAGAACGGGATGCATAGAACCCTTCTACGCATGCGTAGAACTGACCAGCGCAGAATGGTTCTGCGCAGGTCCATTGTATGCATGTGTAAAAGCCTTCTACGCATGCATACAACAGACATGTGCATGTCCGTTCTACGCATGCGTAAAACGGACCTGCACAGAACCGTTCTGCGTAGGTTCCGTATTGTCCAGAGCCGCGCTTGACAGGTATGCCTCTTGGATGATGCAGTTTTCTGGCCGGTCATCTTGATTTAAGCAGGGGATTCCTTTTCACAAGCCACGGAAAGAGTGTGCCAATGCTTTTCTGCAATGTGGATGAGCTACCAGTATTTATTACAGGTTATGTTTATTCCTGGCCTGGATGTTTGTCTCTAGCCTGAATGCTCTGTTACAACAGGAGTGGCAGCTGTTTTCCTCTCCCACAAACTGAGCCCATCTTCCTCTTAGCTTTGTTAAACTGAAAGCAGACATCTATCTTGATAGTGCTCTGGAGGCATCAATGATTCATTTCCCATTCTTGCAATTTTCCACACTTCAGATGGGATACAGTTTACTGTGGAAATGCTCCGAGGTTCACATAGGTGTGGATTATCTGGATGCAAACTTTCTCCCTAGGAACTTGCTTTCTGAGTTTCTCATCAGAAGCCCTTTTCAAAACCACTGCCTCCTCCCACTGTCTTAAGTCTAGTGTACAATAAGCAGTCTCCCCAAAGTTGCCAAAAGGAAAGGAGAGAAAAGGTAATAAATTGTATGACTGTAAACCTTCTGGGATCAAGGTCCACATCTTGAGACTCAAAAGTGCAAGTACATGATCAGTATATTTATTCCATGGTGGTGAGCATCATGTGCACAAGAGGAAGCAGATTTAAAAAGTGACAATGGTTTGTTAACCCAGGAATGTGATTGTCACAAACGTTGTGATAATCAGTTGCAAGCTGATGGCACAAAAAATTAAACAACTGAATTTGTGCCAAAACGCTTCATTATCCATCGCAGTAGTTACTTGCTGAAATCATTCAGAGGAGAAACACTGGATATTCTACAATATGTTTTTTAAAGCATGTTCTGTTTCATATCTATTTTCTCTACATATTGAAAGGGTATTGTTAACATTTCACTGATCACATGATCAAAACCCAATTTCCATCCCCATCATTTCCTCCTAACAAATTTCAGATGGATTTAAGCTTTTTGGGAAAAGCAATTAGAAATTACACTCGGGATCAGAAGTGGGTGCATGGACACAGGTCTGAAAGACACTGAGCAAGACTCCAGCCATCAAATCGTGAAAAGGATCCCCCCACCCCTTTCCTTGTCTGATGAATCCAGCGGACGCAGCGGCCATCTCTTCTCCTTATCAGCATATACAGTCAACTGATTTGTAAGCAGAGGTGTCTAAGTCCAGTGAGGAATGTAAATCTAGATAGCTATGGTAGTAGCCTTACATTCTCGCTATAGACATTTCCTGCTTTGACAGCCTGCAAGGGAGCATATAAAAGCAGCAAAGGAAATGCAAGACATCTGTAACAAACTCAGAGAACATGCAACTGATTTGCTTTCCTTGCTGGTGTGGTCCCGGGTATTGGGCTGTTTTCTCCAGAGAAATGAGTTAAATAACAAGTCCAGTAGAGAACATGACATTCCTTCTTCCATTCATCTTCTTAGTTTTGCAAGCACCACATTCTGCAAACCCCATGCCAGCAAAGCTCTTGGATCAGGCCTCAAATTCTTCTGGATGCTTAAGGGAGGAGATATCTGAGCTGGCCAAGAAGCTAAGTGGAAACTGATGACAGAAACTGACATTAATCAGCCCCACAGTATGTTCTGCCCAGCAGGTTTCTTCCAATAAATCAAAGCCTTCGAAATCTAAAGGGCATTTAACCATTAGGGAGCAACTGTTCTTTGCCGGCCGGAATGGTTACAAATGAATACTTTAATATTTAATTTAAAAACACAACCACTCTACTTATACAATGCCCATGTGCCTATTATGCACATAAGTGTGTGTGTGTGTGTGTGTGTGTGTGTGTGTGTGTGTGTGTGTGTGTGTGTGTGCGTGTGCGTGTGCGTGTGCGTGTGCATGTGCGTGTGCGTGTGCGTGTGTGCATGCATGAGTGTGTGTGTGTGTGTGTGTGTGTGTGTGTGTGTGTGTGTGTGTGTGTGTGTGTGTGTGTGTGTGTGTGTGTGTGTTGGTGTTGTGAGGTTGTGATGTGCACAGACACATGCATCTGCCCATGCACATGAATGCATAGCTTTCTTCTGTGCTGATGGAACTGACAGCCTGACTTGAAACCAGGGGCAAGTTTATCAACATGGGTGGGTTGCTTTGTCCTTCTGTGGTCTCTCCCAATGGTTGGAGTGGACACGTCAGCTTTTAAATGGGCTTCTCGGAGCCAGGTGTCAAAGGTAGTGTGGGCAGAAAGTTGTCAGGAGGAGGGGCACTGACAAGCATGCACTGGGTGTGGTTTTCCCATTGACTTTTGCAACATATTTGATCCTCCAGGGCAGGAATCATCGAGGAAAGGAGAAGGCACAATAGATGCTACTACATGCATTACATACAGTAATGAAGAAGAAGAATTGGCTCAAACTAAAGAAAGTCAGATATAGGCTGAATATCAGGAGGGGAAAACCTCTTAATGATTAGAGCATTATGACAGTGGAACCAACACACTCAAGAGGTGGTGAGCGCTTGAACACTAGAAGCATTCAAGAGAGAGTTGGACGCCCTTCTGTCAGACCTGCTTTGATTTGGATTCCTGCATTGAGCAAGGGGTTGGATTTGATGGCCTAAGCAGCTCCTTCCAACTCAATCATTCTATGATTCTATTCTATGAGGTAAAACAGCAATGATGGTGGTGAGGATATCTTCCCAAGAGATCCCTGAAAACCTGGAGCTGTGTTGTGTCCGAACGCAGGAAATACTCTGACCAGCAAGGAACAGTTCAAACACAAGTGATTTATTAACAGCTCCTAACTTGGGTAGTTTGGACCACAGGAATAAGAGTGAGGTGGCTTGCTTATACACACACAGAATAACAGTTGGCTAACTAGATACATTTACCCAGCTTCTCAGAAAAGGCGGGAACCAATCATAACATAATGAAAACAACATACAGTTTGCACCTTACAAAAAGGGTGCGCTTTTGCAGCAAAGACTTGATTGCAAAACCAAAGCAATTAACACTTACACATAACATTCCTCCCCCTAAGTAAAGAGTAACCGCTTGCCCCAAAATCACTTGGGCAAATCGTAGACTCATTTAGAATGCATTACAGGTTCAGAGCTTACGAATCTGGGTTTGGGGCAGCCAGGGTCTATGGGCACACTGGTGGACTCATGAGCTGACTTCTGCTGGCTCGTCTGTAGGACTCATTGTGAGCAAAAACCGTGACCGGTGGTTTAGGTGCACTTCCCGGACTCAAAACTGCTGCAGAGTCTGCCTTGGACAATTTTGGCAATTGTGGCATGGGACCATACCTGTCAAGTATCCCATTTTTCCTGGGAAAACTCCTTATTTTACCCCTCTTTCCACCCCCCTCCCATTTTATTAATTTCCCCTTAATATCCCTTTTTTTTAAAAAAAAAATCCAGACTGGAGCCTTCACAGGAGAAGCTGTAGTATGTTTTTCTGGCCACCAGAGGTCGCTGTGTGGCTTTTCGCTTGTGGAAGGGGAGAGAGAGAAGGTGGTAGGGGCGTTCTGTAGCTAGTTTCTCTTTCATTTCCCTTCCCTGCCACATGGAGGCTTCATTTTTGCTGCTGCTGCTGTTTGGAGCCACCATGGGACGGGAGTCTACTGTAGAAGTGAGCAATATTTCATATATGCAGGGGCAAATCAGTGAGAGACTTCTCTCTCACTCTCATGGTTTATTGAGCTGTTTCTGCCCTGCCTCCTGGCTGGAGGCTTCCATTTCTGTTCTAGAGTTAACTTGGGAGGGGGCGGGATGTTGCTTGATCACTATATGAGAGAGAGAGAGAGAGAGAGAGAGAGAGAGAGAGCGCACCCCACCTTCTAACAAACCATCTGGAGGGAGATTAACTCCTCAGCTGCTGGGAGGCTTGGAAACTACAGAGGTTGCTTTTTACTTCTTTACTAATTCCCTTCCTTAAGTTGGATCCAACATTCTCAGGTGTTGGTGCTTCATTTGGTTGCAGTGAGGAACAAATAGATTGGTTAATTTGGGGGAATTAATCCCTTGCTCCTCCACCCTAATTTGGGGTATGTGTGTGGAGTGTCTAGCCATGTGCAGGGATAGTTCATTAAAGCCAAGCATCTTACAAGCAGTTGGTAACCCTAGGGGGCTGGTTTACTATTCTGCACTTTCTTTGCTTCCCAGGAAAAAAGATTAGTTAAAAATTAGTAAGGTAAAGGTAAAGGTTTCCCTTGCTTGAAAGCCAGTCATATCTGACTCTAGGGTTCAGTGCTCATCTCTGTTTCAAAGCCAAAGAGCCAGCATTGTCTGCGTCTGCAGACGTTTCCATGGTCATGTGGCAGGCATGACTAGAGCCCAGCAAGTCACATGGCTATATTTGGCCACACCCACAGAGAGGTGTGACCAAAATTTCCCTTATTTTCAAATCCAAAACTTGACAGGTATGCGTGGGACTACTGGCCCTTCTTGTGCTATGACCTTCCCCCTGGGGGTTGTGGTGTGTAATTACAGTCGGAAACCATACATACCCTCCTGTTCAATAAAAGGTTCGCTGGTGAAACACCTGAGGCCAATGGAGTAACCCTTTTGGTAAAAAGAAACTGACACAGCTGCAATTCAAAATCATCCGAACCCATATCTAACACTCTTCGATTGTTCGTCCACTTTACTAACTGTGGTGGGGCGTAATGAGTCAGTAGTTAAGAACATAAGAACATAAGAACAGCCTTGCTGGAACAGGCCACAGCCCATCCAGTCCAGCATTCTGTCTCACACAGTGGCTCACCATTTCCTTCAGGGTATTCCCAAGGAGATGCCCTCACCTGCTTAGGATCCCCTGGAAATGGCATTGAGAGATATCCTGCCTATCTCTCCAACCCGGAGGTTGTCCTTAGGTAGCCATAATTATAGCCATTGATAGCCTTGTCCTCCATGAACTTGTCTAATCCTTTCTTAAAGCTGTCAAGACTGACAGCTGTCACCACTTCTTCTGGCAGGGAGTTCCATAGACCAGTAATCCTCTGGGTGAAAAAGTACTTTCTCTTATTTGTTTGAGAACTAGTACCCAAAAGTTTCATGGAGTGTCCCCTAGTTCTAGTGTTGTGCGATAGGGAAAACAGTTTTTCCTTATCTACTTTGTCCACACCGTGCATGATTTTATAAACTTCAATCAGGTCACCTCTTAGACGCCGTCGTTCAAGAGTGAAAAGGCCCAACCTTTGCAGCCTCAGATGGTAAGGAAGGTGTTCCAGTCCCCTAATCATTCTGGTTGCCCTCCTCTGTACTTTCTCCAACTCCATAATATCCTTCTGGAGGTATGGCGACCAGAACTGTACACAATATTCCAGATGGGGCCTCACCATAGATTTATAAAGAGGCAAAATGACACTTGCTGACTTATTTTCTATACCCTTCCTAATGATCCCTAACATTGAGTTTGCTTTTTTCACTGCTGAGGCACACTGGGTTGACACCTTCATTGAGCTGTCCACCAGGACACCAAGGTCCCTTTCCTGGTTTGTCGCAGAGAGTTCAGACCCCATCAGTTTATAAATGTAATTGGGGTTTTTTGCCCCAACATGCATCACTCTGCACTTACTGATGTTGAAGCTCATTTGCCACTGTTTTGCCCACTCCCCCAGTGTCAAGAGATCCCTCTGGAGCTCTTCACAATCTCTCACAGTTTTCACTACCCTGTATAATTTAGTGTCGTCAGCAAATTTGGCTACCTTGCTTTTTACTCCTACCTCTAGATCATTTATGAAGAGGTTGAAAAGCAGGGGTCCCAGTACTGAACCTTGGGGGACCCCACTCTTTACTTCCCTCCACTTGGAGAAGTGTCCATTTAGTGCTACCCTCTGTTTCCTGTCCCTTAGCCAGTTGCTGATCCAGGACAAGACCTGTCCCTTTATTCCATGACTGGTAAGTTTATTCAAGAGCCTTTGGTGTGGGACCTTGTCAAAAGCCTTCTGAAAGTCCAGATAAACAATGTCAACTGGATCCCCCTTATCCACATGCTTGTTGACACTCTCAAAAAATTCCAACAGATTAGTGAGGCATGATTTGCCCTTGCAAAAGCCATGTTGGCTCTCCTTTAGCAGCACCTTCTCTTCTATGTGCCTATTAATTCTATCTTTTAGGATGGTTTCCATCACTTTACCTGGGACACATGTCAAACTGACAGGCCAGTAATTTCCTGGATCACCCCTGGATCCTTTTTTGAAAATTGGTGTTACATTCGCTACCTTCCAGTCATCAGGCACAAAGCCTGATTTGAGGGAAAGATTATATATTTTGGCTAGGAGATCAGCAATTTCATCTTTAAGTTCCCTGAGAACTCGTGGATGGATGCCATCTGGTCCTGGGGATTTGTTAGTGTTTAGCTTAACAAGACATGCAAGGACATCCTCCCTGGTTATTTCTATCTTGCTTAATTCTTCGGTTTCCCTCCCTACGAAGATAGGCTCTGTTTTGGGCATGTGGTCTCTGTCTTCTTCAGTGAATACTGAAGCAAAGAATTCATTGAGTCTCTCTGCAATCTCTGTTTCCTCTTTAATAATGTGTGCCTAATACCATTACCCTTGAGAAAACCTTGGAATTCCTCCGAAATGAAGGTTGGATCGTTGCAAGAAACAACAACCTCAGGTAACCCAAAAACACGGAATACATGTATTAGCTTCCTAATTATGACATTAGCGGAAACCCTTGATACTGGGATCACTTCTAACCAGGCTGGACCAGGAAGGAGAAGAGAGAGTGCCGGCAGCTGTATTAAGGCAGGGAGAGGTGGCTGCAAAGACCTTCCACCCAGCCCCTTTTCCCCTTTTCCCAAAGGCCTCCTTCGCTGGACCAGGAAGGAGAAGAGAGAGTGCCAGCAGCTGTATCAAGGCAGGAGAGGTGGCTGCAAAGACCTTCCACCCAGCCCCTTTCCCAAAGGCCTCCTTCGCTGGACCAGGAAGGAGAAGAGAGGGCCGGCAGCTGTGTCAAGGCAGGGAGAGGTGGCTGCAAAGACCTTCCATCCAGCCCCTTTCCCAAAGGCCTCCTTCGCTGGACCAGGCAGACGGCTTCAAAAATTGCAGCCCAACTCCAGCCATGGAGAACAGACACTGCCTTTCCTCCCAGCCGCCCCGACGCCGACGCCGCGGCTTGCCAACGCTCCCTGCTTGTTCTGGGAGCCCATGCCACTGACTCCCAGGATTTGGGGCAGGTGGGAGCCATCGCTTCTGCCTCCGCCCTCCCCACCTGGGGGGAAGAAAAAGGAGACGCCGACGCCGCGGCTCGCCAACGCTCCCTGCTCGTTCCAGGAGCCCATGCCACCAGCTCCCAGGATTTGAGGCAGGTGGGAGCCATCGCTTCTGCCTCCGCCCTCCCCACCTGTGGGGAAGAAAAAGGAAACACCAACGCCGCGGCTCGCCAACGCTCCCTGCTCGTTCCAGGAGCCCATGCCACCGGCTCCTGGGATTTGAGGCAGATGGGAGCCATCGTTTCTGCCTCCGCCCTCCCCACCTGGGCGGAAGAAAAAGGAGACGCCGACGCGGCGGCTCGTCAACGCTCCCTGCTCGTTCCAGGAGCCCATGCCACCGGCTCCTGGGATTTGAGGCAGGTGGGAGCTATCACTTCTGCCTCCGCCCTCCGCACCTGGGGGGGAGAAAAAGGAGACGCTGACGCCGGGGCTCGCTAGCGCTCCCTGCTCGTTCCAGGAGCCCATGCTTGTTGCTGGAACCAGGGGGGGGATTGTGGATGGGGTGGGAAGAGAGAGAGTTGGTCCTGGCTGCCAGGAAGGAGGGGCAGCATTCCATCTAGGGGGTTCCAGGGATCCATATGGGGCGGTATGGTGGGTACCGTGGGGCGGGCCGCACTCGGGGAATGTGGGTCCGATATTTAAGTGCGGTCCCTCATTCCAGCCCTGCAGGTACATCTCTGGGCCCTGGGCAGCAGATCCAGAGTGACCCTGCCCTTAGGCTGCTGCTGGTGAATGCCAGATTGGTTTGTAATAAGGCCCCCCTGATCCAAGATTCTATCCAGGAGGGGCGGGCCGACCTGGCATGCATCACCGAAACCTGGCTGACACCTGAGGATGGAGTACCTCTTTCGGACATGTGTCCAGCTGGGTTCGGTATTTGGCACCAGCCTAGAGGAGAGGGGAGGGGCGGTGGTGTCGCCATTGTTGCCAGGGAGTCTTTGGGAATTGCTAGGGCCACTGCTCCACAAGTGTCTGGTTGTGAGGCCCTGCTTCTACGGTTGGGCCCCAAGGGTCAGTTGGGGATCTTACTCCTGTACCTGCCCCCTTGCAGGGTAAGGGATGCCCTGCCTGAGCTCCTCAAAGCCGCCTCGATGCTGGCGTTGGAGTTCCTGAGGCTTATGGTTCTGGGGGACTTCAATTTGCCATCATTGGGGATGGCTTCTGAGGTGGCAAGGGAATTAATGGCTTCCATGGCAGCTATGGGCCTGACTCAGGTAGTTCAGGGTCTGACCAGGGGCAGTGGTCACATGCCAGACTTAGTTTTCTTGTCGGAGCAGTGGCAGAGTGATCTGAGATTACAGGACTTAGTCATCTCACCTGTGCCATGGTCAGATCACTATCTGGTGACTCTTGACTTTCTGGGGGCGACGCTTCATCGTAGGGAGGCAGGGCCTATTAAAATAGCCCGCCCGCGGCGACTAATGGATCCAGATGGATTCCAGAGGGAACTGGGGGATGTTCCTCTGGATCGGCTACACGATTCACCCGCCGAGGCACTTGTCAACCTGTGGAACAGGACGGCAACAGCAGCCTTGGATGAAATTGCGCCACTGCGGCCTCTCCGCGCCCGTGGGGTTAGGTCATCCCCGTGGTTCATGGATGAACTGCGGGAACTCAAACGGACAAAGAGACGCCTAGAGCACCGCTGGGTGAAGACCCAGGATGACTCCAATTGGACACTAGCTAGAGCTGCTATTAGGGCCTACCTAGTGGCAATGGGGGTGGTGAGGTGGCAATACTTCACCACCCTTATTGCCTCCGCTGATAACCGCCCAGCCGCCCTGTTCCGGGTAACCAGGTCCCTCCTCGGTAGGGGGAGATCGGTGCCCGGTTGGCAAGGTTCGGCTGAGGACTTTGCTGACCATCTGGTGGAGAAAATTGATCGGATTCGTTCAGGGCTGAATCCCAGCGTGGATGGGGAGGGTCGGGGGGCACCGGAGCACAGTCTTGCTGTACGATCTGGGATCGGTTTGATCCTGTTGTCCCTGATGAAGTGGACAGGCTCCTTGCAGCTGTGCGTGCCACTACATGTCCTTTGGACCCCTGTCCCACGTGGTTGGTGAAAGCCTCCAAGGTGGTGACAGGTGACTGGGTCGGGGCGATAATAAATGCATCATTATGGGAGGGGGTATTTCCTGCACCGCTAAAACATGCTTTGGTGCGCCCCCTCCTGAAGAAAATATCCCTTGACCCAGCTGTCCTTAACAACTACAGGCCGGTTTCCAACCTGCCCTTTCTGGGTAAGGTTTTGGAGAAGGTGGTGGCGCGCCAGCTGCAGAGTGTCCTGGAGGAAGCGGATTATCTAGCCCCCTTTCAATCAGGATTCAGGCCCGGGTATGGTACAGAGACGGCATTGGTCACACTGATGGATGATCTCTGGTGGGAGCGGGACGGGGGTTATCCATCCGTCCTTGCTCTTCTTGACCTCTCAGCATCCTTCGATACCATCGACCATGGACTGGGGATCCAGGGCACTGTGTTGTCCTGGTTTTCCTCTTTTCTGGAGGGCCGTACCCAGTCGGTGTGGTTAGAGAGTGAGAGGTCCAGCCCTAGGCTCCTCAAGTATGGGGTGTCTCAGGGCTCGGTGCTCTCTCCTCTCCTATTTAACATCTACATGAAGCCACTGGGTAAGATCATTCGTTCCCACGGGGTGCGGTACCATCAGTACGCGGATGACACTCAGTTGTACATCTCGGCCCGTGGGGACCCCAGTGATGCTGTTGAAATCCTATCCGGATGCCTGGAGGCCATTGGGGTCTCGATGGGGGCCAATGGGCTTCGGCTGAATCCCAGCAAGACAGAGTGGCTGTGGATAAGGGGCCCCGTGTTATCCAGGGAGTTACCATCTTTGGTACTGGATGGGGCTGTTTTGCCCCAGACAGACCCAGTGCGCAACTTGGGGGTCCTTCTGGACTCGCGGCTGCTGCTAGAAGAACAGGTAGCGGCTGTGGCCAGGAGGGCTTTTGCCCAACTTCGGGTGATTCACCAGTTGCGCACGCTCCTGGACCGGGGCTCCTTGCTTATGGTCACCCATGCTCTGGTCACTTCCCGACTAGATTATTGTAATGCACTCTACATGGGGCTGCTCTTGACAACCATTCGGAGGCTGCAGCTGGTCCAGAATGCGGCAGCCCAGGTGGTGATGGGATGTGGGCGATATGCCCATGTCTCACCGCTACTTCGGGAGCTGCACTGGTTACCAGTTTGTCTCCGGGTGCAATTAAAGGTGCTGGTTTTGACCTTTAAAGTCCTATATTGCAGTGGGCCAGGATACCTTAGAGACCGCATCGTCCCAAGAGTGTCTGCCCGTCCAACCAGAGCGGACCGGAGGGGCTCTCTAATGGTGCCATCAGTTAGGGGTGCACATCTGTCCAGCACCCGAAGGAGGGCCTTCTCCGTGTCTGCACCAACTCTCTGGAACCTCCTGCCAACAGATCTAAGACTTCAAAGAGAATTGCTGCCCTTCAGGAAAGGATTGAAGACCTGGCCGGCAGGGCAGGTGTGGGGCCCGAATGGGAACACGGTCCCCGCCTGCTGGCTTATGTAAACAATTAAGAACTCTCTCTTCTTCTTTTTATAGTGGGTGGGATGGGTGGGTGGGATATGGGTCTTTTAAAGTGGGTGGGATATGTGTCTTTTAAAGTGTTTTTATGTGTTTTTAGAACTTATTGTAAATCCGCCCTGAGTCGGGTTCTGCCTGAGTGGGCGGCATATATAAATATGACTATTAAATTAAATATTAAATTAAATTAAAATTAAAAAACCATTGGAAGTATGCTGTGTATGTAAATATATTGTTTGCTTTAACGTTATGTAATATTATTAGGATCAGTATGATCCTCCATTTTGTCTCCTTCTTCTTGAAGTATCGCGGGACTTGCGTTCCCGCCTTAACTATTGAGTCATGTAAAGTCTTCACTCCGGTCCGAAGACCTCCCAGTCACCCCACTCCTCTCCCGACCAATCCTGTTGTTTCCTGCCTAAATGTATCCATTTCTGATTGTATATATTTAGCAGTGCTGCGCCATTGCTCTCCATGTTCTGACTGCCTAATAAAGTTGTGTTTTGCCCTGTTATGCTGGCTGCTTCGCATTTTTACCAGAACATCAAATTCAAAAGTACGAATCAACAATTAGCAGATATGTTATACTGTTAAATGGGCCAGTGAAATCAATATGGACTCGCGCCCAGGGATCCTGAACAGTATCGGACTTTTTGGTGGGCTAGTGGCTTACCTCCAATCTAGAGAACTGGCTTACTTTGCATTGCCCAGTCCCTGTCTCAATGTCCCAATCGAGCCTGGGCCACCAGACGTAGCTCTTGACTAGCGCTTTCGCGTGTGCGATACCAGGGTGACACTTGTGTAAAATACATAAAACCTTATTCCGTATCGCAGATGGAATTATTATTCTTTTTCCCCATACCAAACATTCATTTACTAAAGACAGTTCATTACATATCGAGTAATAACCCCGGAGCTCTTCAGAGACCAGTGGAGACGGCCACCCAGCCTGTACCCATGTCACAATCTTTATTAAGAGGGGGTCAGTCTTGGTAGCAGCAGCAATGTCCAAGCTTATAAGTTCAGTCACTAGGCGATCTTCAAGTGCAAAAGGCACTTGACAGAGCTTTGGTTGAAAGGACTGGACAGACGGACCCCGATCAACGTGGACAGGTGCCCCCATGACATCTCTCAGTCCTGGGTAAAGTTTCTCTGGGGAATGACCACACTCAGAGTATGGGGAACCAGTCTTAGGGGAACTAGTCTCAGACTTCCCAACCCCTGCAAGAACAATACCCAGGGGCCCAAACCACTGTGTACCCAACAGATTGTGGTTACCCACTTTGACCACGACCAGCGGGAGTTTGACGGACCTGCCATTGAACTGTACAGCAAAGGTACCAACACCTAGCACTGGGATGTGCCGACCTTGCACATCTGCCAGCTGCACCTGCAGAGCCCGCAACTTGGGCTGGTCAGCCAGAGGAATTTGGAAGAATTGCTTTTGGGCGATGATGGAGTAAGACGATTCTGAGTCAACCTCTGTTGTGTTCTGTAAAGCTGTGCCTTTAACAATGTACCTTTGCCATGTGTTATCAATGTAACCTTTCTGTGTGCAACATTATAACCATCAGCTGTATCAATGTAAACCTAATAAGGGGACGCGAGCTAGTGACCACCAGAGGGCAGTAGCGAGCGTCCAGCTCTCATGGATCATATTCACCTGGTTCAGCAGCGCGGGAAGATTCCCCGCCACCTCTTCACCTGGTCAAGAAGGGCGTGACCTCCTACGACGTCACGCAGGCAGCAACCAATAGTCTGTCGACGAGCCACATTCAAATGTATAGCCAGCTGTATATATTGAGCTACTCATCCGCCATTGCCACATGTTCCTCCGGATCATCATGCAATAAACCTGTGTTAAGCCAACCCTTCGGCTGTTTCATTGTCTTTGGTCCCTTACACTAAATTGGCGACGAAGGTGGGATCATGGCAGCCCACGGGACCAAGACATGCACCGGTTTCGAAATCAGGAAACCGGGCGACTGGGAGATCTTCGAGATGGACTTCCAGGCCGCACTGATCGAGTCCGAAGTCACGGAAGAGGCGAAGAAAAGGGCCATCTTCACCAGGATGCTCGGACAAGAAACCAAAAGGACCTTGGTGGACCTGATTGCACCAAGGAGGGTGAGCGAATTCAAGGCCAAGGAACTCATGCAGATGCTGCGTGAGCACGTCCGGCCCGCCACGGCGATGTTTCCCGCTCGGAGTGCGTTCTGGAGGTGAGTCCAAGCGCCCGGGGAGACGGTCGCCGCATTCGTGGCGGCCCTGCGGCTGGCGGCCGGCCCGTGCAAATGGGAGAATGCCGAAATCACCCTCCGGGACTGTGTGCTGTGCGGCCTGAACGACGCCGAGACCCAGCGCACATTCAAGAACCAAGAGCTGCCTCCCACGTTGCAGGAGGTCGTCAGAGCGGCCCAGGCCGCAGAAGCTACGAAGGCCGGGGTCCAAGAACTTCAGGACTGGCGGCCAAAGTCGAGCAAGGCAGAGGCTCCGGTACAGGCGGCCCGGCGAACTTCGAGGTCGTCCACAGAGAGCAGCGACGACGAGGACGTCCGGAGGGTCCGGAAGGAGAGCCGGCGATGCGACGGCTGTGGAGCGGCCCACGACCGCGTAAAATGCCCCTTCCGGAAGGCCGAGTGCCACAACTGCGGCCGCCGCGGGCACATCGCCATGGTGTGCAGGAAGAAGCGCGAGACCCGGAGGAGCTCCGCAGACCGTTCCGTGGGACAAGACCGCCCAACGAGACCCAAGGACGGCGCCCAGGCCACGCGGAAGCAGGACGGCGTGGGCCGCATCTCCGACGGCAGCGAGGACGACGCCCCAGTGTTCAGCGTGTCTACAGGACACCCCCGCTACTTTGTTGAGGTACTAGTCCAAGGGGTTCCCATTAGGATGGAAATTGACTCGGGGTCCTCATATTCAATCATTTCCCAGAGGGAGTTTTTGGGAATTGCCCCCCACAAGCGACCCAAGCTCAAAGCACTGAGGTCCACACTACGGGACGTGCAAGGGAACAGTATTCCAGTGTTGGGGGTTGGAGAATTTCAGGTCAAATTCAAGGAGCACGCCGCGTCCCTTCCCCTAGTCGTGCTCAAGGGAGGAGATTGCAGCCTCCTCGGAACTCAATGGTTCCAGCCCCTGGGGTTGTTTATTGGGGGGTGCACACCGTTGGGATGCACGCCGTTGGGACTGATCCAATTCAGGAGGTGTGCGAGGCGCACCCCGAAGTCTTCAAAAAAGGACTGGGGAAATTCAAGGGGCCCCCAGTGACTTTCGACCTGGACCCAGAGGTCCGCCCAATTCGCCTAAAACCACGCCGGGTGCCGTTCGCACTCAAGGACAAGATAGAGGCGGAACTGGACAAGTTGGTGGGCCAGGGGATCCTTGTGCCTGTAGATTCTGCGGAGTGGGAAACTCCAATTGTAACCGCACTAAAGGCCAATGGGGAGGTCCGCATATGCGCCGACTACAAGTGCACCATCAACAAGGCGATCCGCCCGAATGCATATCCGGTGCCGGTAGTCAGCCATCTGCTGGCCAGGTTACACGGGGGAAAGTGTTTCGCTAAGCTCGACTTAGCACAGGCCTACCAGCAGCTTACGGTGTCCCCTGCCGCAGCTGCTGCGCAGACCATAGTCACCCATAAGGGGGCGTTCCAGGTGACGCGCCTCCAATTCGGCGTGAATTCGGCACCAGGAATTTTCCAGTCACTCGTGGAACGCCTCCTGAAGGGACTGGAGGGGGTGTTGCCTTATTTTGATGACGTGTTAATAACGGGGGGGAGTCGGGCTGAATTGGCCAAGAGGTTGGGGAAGGTCCTGACGATATTCGAAAAGGCGGGGCTGAGGTTGCGAAAGGACAAATGCGTCTTCTTCGCAACCGAGGTTGAGTTCCTAGGGTTTTGTGTGACTCCTGAGGGAATAAAACCATCCAAGTCCAAGGTGGCAGCCATTAAGAAAGCCCCCCGCCCCACCTCCAAGCCCGAATTGCAGTCATTCCTAGGGCTGCTCAACTTTTACCACTCCTTCCTCCCCCGAAAGGCAGCGGTGGCTGAGCCGCTACACAAACTGCTAAAGAAAGACCAGGCATGGAAGTGGGGCGATGACCAAGAAAGGGCATTTAGCGAGCTAAAAAGCCTTCTGGCATCCGACGCCATACTGACCCACTTCAACCCCAAACATCCAGTAGTTCTGACCTGTGATGCATCTCCAGTGAGGGTGGGGGCGGTGCTGTGCCACGTGTTGGAAAACGGAAGGGAGGCCCCGATAGCATTTTACTCCAGGTCCCTGTCCCAAGCAGAGAGAAACTATGCACAGACAGACAGGGAGGCACTAGCAATAGTCGCGGGGATGAAAAAGTTTCACGATTTTCTGTATGGCCGCCCCTTCACCATTGTGACGGACCACAAGCCCCTGCTAGGCATCTTTACCGCAGATAAGCCCACCCCTCAGATCCTGTCCCCGAGGATGCTCAGGTGGGCCATTTTTCTCAACGCGTATCAGCACGCGTTGGTCTACCGGCCCGGAAAAGAGATCAGCCATGCGGACGCTCTATCTAGGTCTCCCCTTCCCCTAACGCCCAGCCAGGTGAGCAAGGGGGAGCGGGACCATCAGGTTCTCATGATAGAGGTGCTGGATTCGCCCCCCATAGTGCCCGCCGACATTGCCAAGGCGACAGAGAAGGACAAGACGTTAGCGGCAGTTAGCTCCTGGGTGCAGAAAGGGTGGCCGGCGTCCTCCCCAGCGTAGGAGTTCGCTCCATTTTTCAGAAAAAAGCTAGAACTGTCCCTAGAGAGGGGGTGCCTCTTGTGGGGGCAGCGGGTGGTGATTCCCACTTCCCTTCGGCCGCGGGTGCTCAAACTGCTGCATGTCAGCCACCCCGGCATCGTGCGTTCCAAGGCGCTGGCCCGGAGTTACTTCTGGTGGCCCCAGCTGGACGCCGACATCGAGCACATGGTCGGCACTTGTGAAAGTTGCTAATGCTCCAGACCAGAGGAGGCCCGCCTTCCCCACAGGGAATGGGACGCGGCTAAGGGGCCGTGGTCCCGGGTTCACGTTGATTTCGCGGGCCCGTTCAGAGGCACCCTGTTCCTTCTTGTAGTGGACACTTTCTCCAAATGGTTGGAGGTTATCCCAGTCACGAGCACCTCCTCGGCCCAGACCATTAGGCATTTGCGGAGGCTCTTTTCCACGTTCGGCATACCCGACACGTTAATTAGCGACAACGCTAGTTGTTTCACGTCCTCCGAGTTTAGGGCATTCATGGAGATCAACGCCGTTCGGCATATCACCTCCGCCCCGTTTCACCCGGCCACCAATGGCCAAGTAGAGCGCCTCGTCCGCACCACGAAGGACGCGTTGCGGCGCATGGGCCCAGGGGATCTGAACCTACAAGTGTGTCAGTTTCTGCTAGGGTACAGGGTGACCCCATTGGCGTCAGGATACTCCCCCGCAGAGCTCTTAATGCGCAGGAAGCTGACCACCATCCTTACTAGGCTAGACCCCACGAGGGTAGAGGACAAAGGAAGGAACATCGGGCTAGAGGCCACAAAGAGTTTCAGTGTAGGCGCCCCCGTGCATTGCAGGAATTACGCCAGCACGGGCCCAGCCTGGGTACCGGGCGTAGTTGTGGAGCAAACCGGCCCCGTGTCGTACCGCGTGGAAACCAGCACAGGGCTCCTGTGGAGGCGGCACGCGGACCAGCTCCGACACAGGGTCTCCGATGAGCAGGGCACAGACCATGCAGAGAATAAGTCAGCGTTAGGGTTCTCCCCCACCCGCTCAGCCCAAGGGGGAGGGAAGGGGGACCGCGGGCCCCCACCAAGGGGGGAGGAGGATATCCTCATAGATACCCTGGGGGATCTTTCCGAGGAGGAGGAACCCGACCCCAGACATATCTCGCGGAAGGTCCCCACAAATGCGGATACCCCTACTAAGTTAGATTTTGATTTTCAGAACCGGGGGGGTTTTTCGGAGTGGTCCCCCACCCGTCCAAGCGAGAAGAGGGGTTTTTCGTTAGCCCCGACGGCCCCCGGTCTGCCCACAATGGAGTTTTTTCCTTCCCCTAAGGCCGCCAGACAGCGGCAAGCCACTAACAAGTCTCCCTCTCCCATTTCAGGACAAGGGACCAGGGAACAAAGAAGCAATAACGCCCCCGGGGGGGCAGCCCTCTTCACGGCCCAAACGCACATGCAACAAGCCATCTTGGCTGAGAGACTTCGTCTCATCCTAGGGGGGAGGGATGTTGTGTTCTGTAAAGCTGTGCCTTTAACAATGTACCTTTGCCATGTGTTATCAATGTAACCTTTCTGTGTGCAACATTATAACCATCAGCTGTATCAATGTAAACCTAATAAGGGGACGCGAGCTAGTGACCACCAGAGGGCAGTAGCGAGCGTCCAGCTCTCATGGATCATATTCACCTGGTTCAGCAGCGCGGGAAGATTCCCCGCCACCTCTTCACCTGGTCAAGAAGGGCGTGACCTCCTACGACGTCACGCAGGCAGCAACCAATAGTCTGTCGACGAGCCACATTCAAATGTATAGCCAGCTGTATATATTGAGCTACTCATCCGCCATTGCCACATGTTCCTCCGGATCATCATGCAATAAACCTGTGTTAAGCCAACCCTTCGGCTGTTTCATTGTCTTTGGTCCCTTACACTAAAACCTCCATGCGACACGGCTGACCTTGAAGACGGATGTCAGCAAGCAGACGGTCTGCAACCACGTGAGTGCTGGAACTTGGGCTGGAACCTTGACTGGCAGAGATCCTTGAGATCGCATGCTCCTGCTCCCAATGATCCTTGTCCCTGGAGGACTTCTCGGAATGCTGCCAGCACACCTTGTCAATGTGCCCCTTTTCCCCGCAGATGTGGCATTCAGCAGACTTAAACAGGCAACAGGCGCAGAGGTGACATCCCCCCCAACCCTTGCACAGCTGGATGGTGTTTTTGGAGTGACTGGGCTGAACCTTATGGACGTCGTCCTCTGTATCAGAGTCGCCGGAAGACGCTGATGAACTTGAGTGGTACAACCTCTGGATGGCTGCCTCCTTCTGAGCTGGAACAACAGGCTGAGTTTTTGGGGGGTTGACTTCAGCGGCCTTTTGCTTGAAGGTTTTTACCCTGGAATCTGCGGCCTCGGATGCTAGTGCCTCTCTAAGCACTTGAGCAAATGTCAGAGTCTCTCTTTTAAGCAATTGTTTCTGAGCTACCTCGTCTTGCAAACCTGCCAGAAGACAATCGTGAAGGGCCACCTCTAGTTTCTCCCATTTGCAGGGAACGGCTGCCAACCAGAGCACCACTGAATAGTCTGCGACTGACTCATCTGGTTGCTGGTCCCTCCGGTGAAATGCTAGGCGTACAGGAAAAATGGACACAGTGGGCCTGAAGTGTGCTCGTAGTGCGTCCAGGATATTCTTCAGTGATGCAACCTCAATGTCCACCGGAAGCAGCAAGTTGGATGCCAGATCCAGAGTAGCCATCCCACAAGTGGCAAGAAAAAACGCCTTCTTCTTTTCGTCCTCATCAATGTCCTGTGTGACTAAGAAGTTCTTGAACTGGATCTCATAGAGCCGCCACTTCTCTGGCTCTGTGATGCAGAATGGAGCGGGGGCAGGAGAGCGAGATCCCATCCTCGTCACCAATGTTGTGTCCGAACGCAGGAAATACTCTGACCAGCAAGGAACAGTTCAAACACAAGTGATTTATTAACAGCTCATAACTTGGGTAGTTTGGACCAGGGGAATAAGGATGAGGTGGCTTGCTTATATACACACAGAATAACAGTTGGCTAATGTTGTGTCCTAAAGCCTGTGTCTTTAAACAATGTACCTATCCATGTGTATCCAATGTAACCTTTTCTATGTGTAACATTGTAGCCTCCAGCTGCATCACTGTAACCTTAATAGGACGCGAGCTAGTGACCACTAGATGGCAATAGCGAGCGTCCAAGCTCATTGGTCCAAGACTCACCTAGAACAACAGCGCGGGAAGATTCCCGCCACTACCTTCACCTGGACAAGAAGGGCGTGACCTGCAATGACGTCACGCAGCCTGTAGCCAATAGGCTATCAAGGAGCCACATTCAAATGTATAGCCACTGTATATATTGAGCTGTTCGTCCGCCATTACCACATGTTCCCTCTGACCAGCATGTAATAAAGTTGTGTTAAGCCAGCTCTTCGGCTGTCCTGGTGTCTTTGGTTCCATACACTAAATTGGCGACGAAGGTGGGATCATGGCTGCCCACGGGACCAAGACATACGCCGGTTTCGACATCAAGAAACCGCAAGATTGGGAACTCTTCGAAATGGACTTCCAAGGCGCGCTGGTGGAGTTCGAGGTGACAGACGAGGCAAAGAAGAGAGCCATCCTCACCAGAATGCTCGGGCACGACGGCAAGAGGGTATTAATTGACCTCATCGCTCCGAAAAAGGCGGCTGAATTCAAGGCAAAGGAACTCCTGAAGGTGCTGCGAGACCATTTCCGGCCCTCGGTAGCGATGTTTCCCGCTCGGAGCGTGTTTTGGAGGCGAGTCCAAGCACCTGATGAGTCGGTCGCCGCTTTCGTAGCGGCCCTGCGCCTGGCTGCCGGCCCGTGCAATTGGGAGAATTTGGAAGTCACCCTCAGGGACTGCGTGCTATGCGGCCTGAAGGACGCCGAGATTCAGCGCACGCTAATGAATCAGGAGCCGCCCCCCACGTTGCAGGAGGTCCTGAAAGCGGCACAGGCCGCGGAAGCCACGAAGGCAGGGGTGCAAGAGCTCCAGGACTGGCGGCCAAAGGCCGACAAAGCAGAGAGTTCGGTGCACGCAGCCCGGCGAATTTCGAAATCATCCGCCGAAAGCAGCGACGACGAGGACGTCTGGAGGGTCCGGAAGGAGGGCCGGCATTGCGACGGCTGCGGGGCGGCTCACGGCCATGCCAGGTGCCCGTTCAGAAAGGCCGAGTGCCACAACTACGGGCGACGCGGGCACATAGCCAAAGTCTGCAGACAACGACGCAAGGACCGGAGGAGCTCGCCCGACCGCCCAGCGAGGGACCGGAGGAGCTCACCCGACCGCCCAACGAGGCCAGACCGCTCGGCGAGACTAAAGAATGGCGCCCGGCCCATGAGGAAGCAGGACGGCGTGGGCCGCATCTCCGACGACAGCGACGACGACGCCCCGGTTTTCAGCGTGTCCATGGGACACCCCCGTTACTTTGTTGAGGTACTGGTGCAAGGGGCCCCTGTTAGGATGGAGATTGACTCTGGCTCCTCTTACTCCATTATTTCCCAGAGGGAGTTTTTGAGAATTGCCCCCCGCGTACGGCCCAAGCTCAAAGCGTTGAGGTCCACGCTTCGGGACGTGCAAGGGAACAGTATCCCGGTGTTGGGGGTTGGGAATTTCCAGGTTCAGTACAAGCGGCACACCGCAGAACTCCCCCTAGTCGTTCTTAAGGGAGGTAATTGCAGCCTCCTCGGGACTCAATGGTTTCAGCCCCTGGGTCTGTTCATTGGGGGGGTGCACGCCGTGGGGTCTGACCCGATACAGGAGGTGTGCGACGCGCACCCCGAAGTCTTCAAAAAGGGACTTGGGAAATTCAATGGACCCCCAGTGACGTTCGACCTGGACCCGGAGGTCCGCCCAATCAGACTTAAACCGCGCAGGGTGCCTTTTGCACTCAAGGACAAAATAGAGGCGGAACTGGACAAATTAGTGGGCCAGGGGATTCTTGTTCCTGTTGATTCCGCGGAGTGGGAAACTCCAATTGTCACAGCGTTGAAGGCCAATGGGGAGGTTCGCATTTGCGCCGATTATAAGTGCACCATTAATAAGGCAATCTGCCCTAATGCGTACCCGGTGCCGGTGGTCAGCCATTTGCTGGCCAGGTTACATGGGGGAAAGTGTTTCGCTAAGCTCGACCTGGCACAGGCCTATCAGCAACTCATGGTAACCCCTGCCGCAGCTGCTGCACAGACCATAATCACGCATAAGGGGGCGTTCCAGGTGACGCGCCTCCAATTCGGCGTGAACTCGGCGCCTGGAATTTTCCAGTCGCTCGTGGAACGCCTCCTCAAAGGGCTGGATGGCGTTTTACCATATTTTGATGACGTATTGATAACGGGGGGAGTGAGGTTGAGTTGGCTAAAAGGCTAAACAAGGTCCTGGCGGCGTTCGAACGAGCGGGGTTGAGGTTGCGAAAAGACAAATGCGTCTTCTTCGCGAAGGAGGTTGAGTTCTTAGGGTTCCGAGTAACACCCGAGTAACATCAAGAAAGCCCCTCGCCCCACATCCAAGCCCGAGTTGCAGTTGTTCCTAGGGCTCTTAAATTTCTACCACTCCTTCCTTCCACGGAAGGCGGCGGTGGCTGAGCCGCTTCACAAGTTGCTCAAGAAAGATGCGGCATGGATGTGGGGCGATGACCAGGAGAGGGCATTCACGGAACTGAAACAACTCCTGGCGTCTGACGCCATTCTGACCCATTTCGACCCCAAACGGCCGGTGGTATTGATCTGTGATGCATCCCCGGTGGGGGTGGGGGCAGTGTTATGCCACGTGTTGGAAAACGGGAGGGAGGCCCCAATAGCATTTTACTCCAGGTCCCTGTCCCAAGTGGAGAGAAACTACGCCCAGACAGACAGGGAGGCGCTGGCGATAGTTGCGGGGACCAAAAAATTTCACGATTTTCTGTATGGCCGCCCCTTCACCATCGTGACTGACCACAAGCCCCTACTAGGCATTTTTACCACAGATAAGCCCACGCCACAGATCCTGTCCCCGAGAATGCTTAGGTGGGCCATTTTTCTCAACGCCTACCAGCACGCGTTGGTGTACCGGCCCGGGAAGGAGATCAGCCATGCGGACGCTCTATCAAGGTCCCCCCTCCCCCTGACGCCCAGCCAGGTGAGCAAGGAGGAGCGAGACCACCAGGTTCTCATGATAGAGGTGCTGGATTCACCCCCCGTAGTGCCTGCCGACATTGCCACAGCGACAAGGAAGGACAAGACGTTGGCGGCGGTTTGCTCCTGGGTTCAGAAGGGGTGGCCGGCGTCTTCCCCAGCAGAGGAATTCGCCCCGTTTTTTAGGAAGAAGCTGGAACTGTCCCTAGAGAGGGGGTGCCTCTTGTGGGGGCAGCGGGTGGTGGTCCCCACATCCCTTCGACCGCGGGTGCTTAAACTGCTGCACGTCAGCCACCCCAGAATTGTGCGCTCCAAAGCGCTGGCCCGGAGTTACTTCTGGTGGCCCCAGTTAGACGCCGACATCGAGCACATGGTCGGCACTTGCGAGAGCTGCCAATGCTCCAGACCGGAGGAGGCCCGCCTTCCCCATAGGGAATGGGACGCGGCTAAGGGGCCGTGGTCCCGGGTGCACATAGATTTCGCGGGCCCGTTCCGAGGAACCCTGTTTCTCCTTGTGGTGGACGCTTTCTCCAAGTGGTTGGAGGTCATCCCAGTCACGAGCACCTCCTCGGCCGCGACAATTAAGCATTTGCGGAGAATTTTTTCCACGTTCGGCATACCCGACACTCTAATTAGGGATAACGCTAGTTGTTTCACGTCCGCTGAGTTCAGGGCATTCACAGAGATTAACGCCATCCGGCACATCACCTCCGCCCCCTTCCATCCGGCCACCAATGGCCAAGTGGAGCACCTCGTACGCACCACGAAGGACGCGCTGCGGCGCATGGGCCCCGGGGACCTCAACCTGCAAGTGTGTCAGTTTCTGCTAGGGTACAGGGTGACCCCGCTAGCATCAGGCTACTCCCCTGCGGAGCTTTTAATGCGCAGGAAGCTGACCACCATACTCACTAGACTAGATCCCACGAGAGTTGAGGACAAGGGGAGGAACATAGGGTTAGAAGCCACCAAGAGTTTCAGCGTGGGTGCCCCGGTACATTGCAGGAACTACACCAGCACGGGGCCAGCCTGGGTGCCGGGGGTGGTCGTGGAACAGACCGGTCCCGTATCGTACCGCGTGGAGACCAACACAGGTCTACTCTGGCGGCGGCACGCGGACCAGCTCCGGAGCCGGGTCCCAGGGATTCAGGGCGCCGGAATCACAGATACAAATTCAGCGTTAGGGTTCTCCCCCACCCGTTTAGCCCAAGGGGGAGGAGAGGGGGGTCGAGAGTCCCCACCAAGGGGGGAGGAGAAGGAATTTGTCCTCGTAGATATCCCGCGGGATCCCCCAACAGAGTTTGATTTTGATTTTCAGAACCGGGGGGGTTTTTCGGAGTGATCCCCCACCCATCCAAGCGAGAAGAGGGGTTTTACGTTAGCCCCTGGTGCCCCCGGTTCAACCACAACGGAATCTACCCTTTCCCCTAAAGCTGCAAAACCACAGCAAGCCTCTAACAAGTCTCCCTCTCCCATTACAGGACAAGGGTCCAGGGAACAAGGAAGCGGGAGCGGCCCCCGGGTGGGCCAACCCACATCGCGGCCCAAACGCGAGTGCAATAAACCATCTTGGCTAAGAGACTTCGTCTCATCCTAGGGGGGAGGGGTGTTGTGTCCTAAAGCCTGTGCCTTTAAACAATGTACCTATCCATGTGTATCCAATGTAACCTTTTCTATGTGTAACATTGTAGCCTCCAGCTGCATCACTGTAACCTGAATAGGACGCGAGCTAGTGACCACTAGATGGCAATAGCGAGCGTCCAAGCTCATTGCTCCAAGACTCACCTAGAACAACAGCGCGGGAAGATTCCCGCCACTACCTTCACCTGGACAAGAAGGGCGTGACCTGCAATGACGTCACGCAGCCTGTAGCCAATAGGCTATCAAGGAGCCACATTCAAATGTATAGCCACTGTATATATTGAGCTGTTCGTCCACCATTACCACATGTTCCCTCTGACCAGCATGTAATAAAGTTGTGTTAAGCCAGCTCTTCGGCTGTCCTGGTGTCTTTGGTTCCATACACTAAAGCTAACTAGATACATTTACCCAGCTTCTCAGAAAAGGCGGGAACCAATCATAACATAATGAAAACAACATACAGTTTGCACCTTACAAAAAGGGTGCGCTTTTGCAGCAAAGACTTGATTGCAAAACCAAAGCAATTAACACTTAGACATAATAAGCTGGCATCAGTACTTTACATTAGTGCTTTCACTCTGGACAGGAAAAAGTGACTGTTCTTCTCTGCTTTGCTGATACTGTGCTACCACTAACCATACCTTGTGACGCATGACTATTACTGGCAAGCATCAGTCAATGAAAGTGAAAGGAGAGACCCAAGGCATCCTTTCACAGAAGGATTCAACATGTCATGAAACATATATTTGAATCTTCAGTCATGTAAAGTTTCCAATCTATTAAACTATTAAGTTTAATAGATTGGGAAACAAAGAATACAGGATTATGGCTACACAGTGTCATGTCGTGTTTTCAATGGGGTGTGGCCTACACATCCAGAATGGCAGAAATATAGCCATATTTAACTTTTATGTTATGTTTTCTAGAGGCAAAAGGCCTTCCCACACATTATCTAACTGTAGTCCTAAATTAAAATTCTGTAAACCAGCTCAACAGAATCTTCAGAATCATTGCAAATCATGGCATTCAGTCTGGGATTGGGGTTGAGAGAATGATTGGTATTTTGCCATCAAGAAACATCACAGCAGAGGAGAGACTCAAACCAGAAGATTCTTTGTTCATACCTGTTCCTCATATCCACTTTATCACATCTGCGTACATAGTTTGCCAGTCAGAAGCAGTTAATCACTGGAAAGGAGCCATGCCATAAACGAATTCATTCTGGAGAGAATTTTTCTGCAACATCTGATGAACTGCAGTCAGAGGTTTTTTTAAAAAAAAACTCAATGGAGTCTGAGCCTATCAGTGTTTGTTGTAATAATTTTATCAAGAAGAGTTGGTTCAGCCAAATGGCTTTTCTACCAGGTCATAATTTTTCATAGTCTGCCTGGAGTGAGATCAATATGAACATTTAAGTCATGGGTATGGATTGTGGTCATGATCCAACATATAATCACCGGCTGCAGACATTCTTGCTACTTTGCTTTGTGCTGTGAACTTGTCATTTGTGTTCAGAAGTAGAAAGAGAAGAAAACCAAAATGCAAGTAGGGAACTAAAAGGATAAAAAGACAACCCATCTAAATGTGT
Organism: Bradypodion pumilum; assembly: GCA_035047305.1. Taxonomy (NCBI): domain Eukaryota; kingdom Metazoa; phylum Chordata; class Lepidosauria; order Squamata; family Chamaeleonidae; genus Bradypodion; species Bradypodion pumilum. The sequence continues at coordinate 159,878,989 of JAWDJD010000001.1, read as the reverse complement.
GCAATTTTCTGCTAGGAAATGTCATTAAAATTTGCAAGTGTTAGTTGAGGAATCAAATAGTATCCAGATATTTATATGAGTGCTCTTGGTGCAAGGTATTTATATCTGAATGTATATACTGAAACAATTTGTAGCTACATGTTCACAGAGCCATATTCCTCTAATGCAGTAGTTTTCAAACTTTTTAAGCCGGGGCCGTGTCACGCTCCCTCAGACAGCTTTGGGAGCCAGACAGCCATTTTGCTCTTCCTACACCACATGGCACTTCCTGGCATGGTGGAGATGGTGGTGGGCCACATGAAATGGGCTGGAGGCTGAGAATCCCTATTTTGTTGGAATTCCATTAGAGCTTTTAAAAGTTCCTTTGAGAATTCCATACACCACAAAGCTTCAACCATGTCAAAATGGCTAAAACCAGAATCGAGGAAGTACCCTGAAAAATGAATCCATACAGCCATTTATTTTAATTCGTATACTTTCCCTATAAACTAACACCCAATTGTCGTGGGCCACTGACCCTGACGTGGGTTCAGGAGGCTGGTTGCGATCAATAGGCTGTTCCGTTTTCCATTTTTTCTGCATACCATCTCAACAGCCTCTTGTCACCTCTCCTTCCTGAACCCAGGGATGGCCATGATCTCTCAAACAGAGAGTATGCAGCTATTTGTTTAGTTTGGTCGTGTGTTTAAGCAGAATGCAATGGTACCTGGATATGCCTGATAAACTGACATCAACTCAATAGCAAAACTCACAGAGCTTTATTTTAAAGCAGCATTTCATTCAAGCAAAGCAGTGCACAGTACCTGTATAAAGATATAACAGATAAGAAAAGAACACATGGCAACAGTTAGTCAGAGCATCCCTATGGATAGCCCGGGTGGGCACATCCAGGGATTGGGTGTTTGATTTCCCCCGGGAAATTGAGTTCGATAACGAAACAGGTGCCTCAAATTAAGGAACCAAATTGCTTAAGAAAAGTCATTGTTTATATAGAGAAAAAGTGACTTTTCTCCCACCTTAGGAACTCTCCTTATCTGATAGGAAGACCTTATATGGACAAGCTTCTAGAAGCTTGGAGTGCTCTTCTCCCTCCCTTAGGAATAGGAGCTGAGTGCACAGATAGGACTAGAGAGCCATGTGCAGAGATAGGCTCTGAGCTCTGAGCTTGTGAGCTGTGTGCAGAGATAGGATAGGACAGTGAATTTGTGTTTGTGTTGGGGTGCATACTTGAGAAGGAGAACATCTGATTTTTGTCTGTGAGGTGGATTAAACATCTGGGTGTTCATCTCCTCTCCACTCTCAGGTGGCACTAGGGCTTGATGGGTCAATATAAAAGTGTGTTTATGTATGTTGTACAAAATTGACACACCAAAAAAAGCCTGGATCAAGTGGAGAGGGCTGGAGAGAAAACCAAGGGATGCACACAGATGGACCTGTTACACCATTTGGAGCAAGGCAGGAAGTGAAATGCCAGTTTTATGACTACTGAGCCTTTTTGTTACAGAAGCCCTGGCAAAGACTTCCTCAAATCTAAGTAGCAATTGCAGGGCCTGAAAAACTTTACCAAGTAAAGTGGTACCTCATACAATGATTTTAATCCATTCCATGGGGCTCGTTGTTGTATGAAACAATTGCTATACGATGCATGCATCGTATAGCGATTTTCCCTATGGGATGCATCGTACACCGATTTTATTTTATTTTATTGCTAAGTGGTTTTTCCCATTGAAAATTTGTTGTACGATTTTTTCCATAGGGAAAATTGTTACGTGGGATGTCATTTTTTCCAAAACCAAATTGTTATGCGATTTCATTACTATACGGGGCGATTATATCTCCCCCCCCTTACCCCGCTAACTCTGGATTGCCATATTATCTACCGTATTTATTCGAGTATAACGCGCAAAATTTTATACCCAAAAAAGGACTCAAAGTTTGGGTGCGCGTTATACACGAGGACTGGGTGCGCGCCTCTTTTAAACGAGCCTCAAGGGTAGGCACGGAGCACGCCGCGGCCCTCCTCCCAGGCGGCGGCAGGCGCCCAGGTCCCGCTGCCGCCGCCGCTCACCTGCACGCACCCGCCGGAACGGTAAGGGGGAGGCGCTAACGCCAGCCACCCACGCTCCCGGGCCGCGCGACTGAAGCCGGCGCCGGGTAGGCACGGAGCACGCCGCGGCCCTCCTCCCAGGCGGCGGCAGGCGCCCAGGTCCCGCTGCCGCCGCCGCTCACCTGCACGCCCGGGAGCGCGGGTGGCTGGCGTTAGCGCCTCCCCCTTACCGTTCCGGCGGGTGCGTGCAGGTGAGCGGCGGCGGCAGCGGGACCTGGGCGCCTGCCGCCGCCTGGGAGGAGGGCCGCGGCGCGCTCCGTGCCTACCCGGCGCCGGCTTCAGTCGCGCGGCCCGGGAGCGCGGGTGGCTGGCGTTAGCGCCTCCCCCTTACCGTTCCGGCGGGTGCGTGCAGGTGAGCGGCGGCGGCAGCGGGACCTGGGCGCCTGCCGCCGCCTGGGAGGAGGGCCGCGGCGCGCTCCGTGCCTACCCGGCGCCGGCTTCAGTCGCGCGGCCCGGGAGCGCGGGTGGCTGGCGTTAGCGCCTCCCCCTTACCGTTCCGGCGGGTGCGTGCAGGTGAGCGGCGGCGGCAGCGGGACCTGGGCGCCTGCCGCCGCCTGGGAGGAGGGCCGCGGCGCGCTCCGTGCCTACCCGGCGCCGGCTTCAGTCGCGCGGCCCGGGAGCGTGGGTGGCTGGCGTTAGCGCCTCCCCCTTACCGTTCCGGCGGGTGCGTGCAGGTGAGCGGCGGCGGCAGCGGGACCTAGGCGCCTGCCGCCGCCGCTCACCTGCACGCACCCGCCGGAACGGTAAGGGGGAGGCGCTAACGCCAGCCACCCGCGCTCCCGGGCCGCGCGACTGAAGCCGGCGCCGGGTAGGCACGGAGCGCGCCGCGGCCCTCCTCCCAGGCGGCGGCAGGCGCCCAGGTCCCGCTGCCGCCGCCGCTCACCTGCACGCACCCGCCGGAACGGTAAGGGGGAGGCGCTAACGCCAGCCACCCGCGCTCCCGGGCCGCGCGACTGAAGCCGGCGCCGGGTAGGCACGGAGCACGCCGCGGCCCTCCTCCCAGGCGGCGGCAGGCGCCCAGGTCCCGCTGCCGCCGCCGCTCACCTGCACGCACCCGCCGGAACGGTAAGGGGGAGGCGCTAACGCCAGCCACCCGCGCTCCCGGGCCGCGCGACTGAAGCCGGCGCCGGGTAGGCACGGAGCACGCCGCGGCCCTCCTCCCAGGCGGCGGCAGGCGCCCAGGTCCCGCTGCCGCCGCCGCTCACCTGCACGCACCCGCCGGAACGGTAAGGGGGAGGCGCTAACGCCAGCCACCCGCGCTCCCGGGCCGCGCGACTGAAGCCGGCACCGGGTAGGCACGGAGCACGCTGCGGCCCTCCTCCCCAATTGTCGTCTAGCGCCCAGGAGCTCCACCCGCCGCTGCCCCACTGGAACGGTACGGGAACCCTCTGGGGGAGGCGCTACCGCCAGCCACCCGCGCTCCCGCGCCACGCGACTCAAGAGCCGGCAAGGGTAGGCACGTTTCTTATGTCAATTTCAATGCGTGGTGTGAAAAAAATTTTATACCGAGATTTCATGGAAAATTAGGGGTGCGCGTTATACACGAGTGCGCGTTATACTCGAATAAATACGGTACTTAATGTGGGTTCATCCAGATTCTGAGTTCTTTTACCCAGGTATTCCCTGCACCCTTTTCCATCAGAAGCTATGCCAGAAGCAGTTCACTCCCACTCTTAATTTTTCTGGCTCTGTGAAGCCACAAAGAGGCTTCACAATCCTGAGATCTCATGGAACAGGGCGCTGCTGATCTGGCAACCCCACTAAGCTCATAGCTGCACATAGCTGCTATTCTCTCCTATAGGGGAAGTACACCAGCATTTATGGAACCATCCTAAGATTGGAGCAAAAGCTGACAGTCACTCTTGACTTGAGGTAGTCAGCCACGATAAAGTGGCAGAATGGGGAAACTGAAGAAGGACTAGAATCTCTGGTCCCTCACGTCACATCTAAAGCAAACCACTTCTGTATCAGAATCAGATATGGGACAAGAAGCAGCAGCAGCTCTCAGCAGGTCAACCCTCAAATTAGTCAGAGTGGTGCAATGGCTTGGGGGTAAATGGTGGGGAAGGGACTCTGTACAGATTCCACTGTTCTCTGGGAAAACAGAATGTGTGGGACTCACAGGCTGACCTTACATTCCTCCTCAAACTAAGCCTGGCACCTTAGATGTAATGGAAGACTCCATTCCATGCCAAGTGTCCATGTCCATGCAAGGCTCAAACATTAATCCAACTAGAAGGGAGAAAGCTCTTGAACAGTTCTGGGCATATATTGCCAGGGAAAGATTGGATTAACCTTCACACCTAAGTGATTTCCTGGTTAAACTATCTCCCTTCCAAATTTCCTGCCTGCCCACAAGGGAAAACTTATACATACAGTACTTGCATGATCACTGAAGATTTAGCAGCTTTAGGTGAAAAATTTAAATCAAAAGGGGCATTTGAGGAAGATGTAACTCATCTTCCACCATTCCAATCAGAAGGCTCTTGTATTTCCCAGTAGCATTAATTGTGGTGAGAAGAGAGGTTAGGACCTGGACCGGGAGGGAGGGAGGGAGGATCACTGCCCCGCCGATGCCAACGAAACCATCTGTGTTGGCAGTTGGCGTCAAAAGGAGCCACTGCAGCTGTCCCCCCTCTGCGCACTCCTCCCTGGACCTGGAGGGAGGGAGTGAGCATCGCTGCCCCACCGACGCCGACACCAACGGAACCACCTGTGTTAGCAGCGTGTAGGAATGCATCTGGATTCTGTCAGGCTGTCTTCTGACACATTTTGTAAACAAAAGCCTCTTTGCTTACTGAGAGACAACGCTAGATTTTGGGCTCTGACACTTCTGATTGGCTGTATGCCCTGAGTTTTGTTTCTGTTAAGTTTCGTTTCTGGTATACTCTGCTTGAATAAGTTTCGTTTCTGAGACTCTCTGCTTGAATAAAGAGAAGGCATTAGTTTCCTTTGTTCAGCCAAAAGACCAGCGTGTGTGTTTGCTTTTCTCTCTATCTCTGTTTCCCTTCTTACTGAGCCTAATGAAGCTGGACTTCGTGGACTCTGAAGTTTCTATCTTAAAAGATCTGATGATATAAACTGCTACTTCATGAGACTGATTGAGACATGAATCAGATTTCTACAAGTGGCGCCCCTCGCGAGGCAATTGAATGAAATTCAAAGGAATGCTTTGAACTCTGCTTCAGCAATTAACACCTCATAATTGGCGACCGGGGAAGGTCTCATTCACCCCGACCGGGAAGGTCATAAATTGAGCGCTCAAAATTCATCCAATTCTACATTGGGTCCCACATTAGGTGAGTGAAGAAAAATATTATTTTTTTGAATTATGGGATGTGTGCTGGCGTCGCAAATGCATGAACTTTGTAAAGATATCTCAGATCTTTTGATTAACAATGGGCGAAAGGCTGATGAGAAGAAGATACAGCAGCTGGTTAAAGCTATAGAAAAAATCAGTCCTTGGGTTAAATATGATCAATGTCTGGACTTAAAACAGTGGAAACAGATTGGGAGAGAAATGCAGAAGCATAATGGAATTCCTATATCAATATTATTTACATGGGAGGAAGTCAGAGACTGCCTTCAGAGACTCACTCCAAAGAATATGTTATTCTCTCAGAGGCTTGATGGCCCCCTCCCAAAGCTTTTGCCACCAGACAAGGGAGGGGCTATGGCAACTGCTCCTCCATCATATGAGAAACAACAGCCCCCTGATGGGGGTGGAGGTGGAAATGGAGATGGGACATTATATCCTGCCTTGCAGCAATCAAGCACTTTTAGCCCTACAAAAGACCTGTTCTCTGCTGCAATACTGCCTGCCGAGTCTAAAAAACAGCTAGTGCCAGCTGATGGGGAACAAATGGTGGGGACCTCATCACAGATTGAAGCTATTAATGCATGCAGAGTGGCAGGAAGCAAGAAGTGTGTTTCAAAGAGCAGCATAGGAGATCTCAGCCCCCCCCCCCCCGTGAAGCAACCCTCATCACAAAAGCAGGAGAAGCTGAGTAGTAAATTTGATACCTCACGTTTGGGCAGGAAGATCCTGCAGAAATGGAAGGATGGCCCAAAGGAGGAACGCACAAAACCCAAGACAAAAAAGGGGTGCAAGTACAAACTAACAGATGCAGTTTGTCATAAGGTTGAGAATCAGATGCTGGAGATGAAAGAAATACAGAGGAAGAGGGGGATGAATATTTCCTCGATGGACAGCAGGCTGTTGCAAAAATACAAGGAGGAAGAAGACATACAGTTTTTGGCTGATTTTGAACTGCCCAACCCTCAAACAAAGAGATCCAGAGTGAGCTGTTCCAAGTTTCAGGCATCAGGATTGCAGGGAAAGCAACTTGGAATTCCCTGTGATTTTCTTCTGTGTGAAAATTACTTGCAACTTCTGGAGAAGTTCTTTGTGCCTTCACACCTCTTCGCCTGCCTTAATGCAGATGGGGGTGGCTGGAGCATAAAGGAATGTGTGTGTGCCAGAAAAGCTGAAAAGGGGGGTTGTGTGGGATTGTCTTGTGAAGTCAGTGAGACTTAATTTATGGCTTAATTTCAACCTTTGCCATGCCAAGAACTGTGCTGGAGAGGAGAGAGTGTTTAAGGAAGCTTCAATCAAGATTTGGACTTTTAATTTGGACATTTTAATTGGACTAAAAAGAAAAAAAGTTTGTGTGGACTTTAAAAAAGAATTGGCTTTGTTTGCATTATAAAACCTGACAGCCTTTTTTAAGAAATTGTCTACCTGCTCTGGCTATGAGTGTGAAATGCTTTAATGAGATTTGTACTGTATTTGAGTTACCATGCTATGCTGATTATAAGTTATTGAATGCTTCTTTCACTCACACCAGTGGGAGAAGAAGAAATTTAATGCCTTACTCATGTAATTGGGGAAGTGAGAAATGCTTTCTAAAATGCAACCGGACCTCCTTCATGTAAGGAAGAAAAGAAATGTTCATGTTTTGTTTATGCTTAAATGTTTGCTTATTCTCTTGCAGGAGAAAGACCTGTCTTTGCTTATGTTATATTTTGTCTTATGAAACTGCATATCTCAAGGTACCTTCAGAAGTACATGGCAGAGTTTCAGTACCCTACACATGTATATGGGTTTGTGATATTGCATTTGTGTTATATGTCACTCATGTTTCATGTTTAGTTACATGGTACTAGTAATAACAGGGCATGCTCCTGTTTCTTAGGGGAGTGTCTTCCTAAGCCATTGGTCATTTATTGGCAACAAGGGAATCCTGAGTGGAAGGATTCCTGCTCCAGCGATCCGCCCATGGAGAGAGAAGAAGGTTACTCAGCTCCAGGATGGTGGTTCACCAGTATACTAAATTTGCTGACATTTGTTCTTTTCTTTCTTACTGTGCTTCCAGCTGTAAGAACAATGCCTCATGGGGGCAACCCCAACTTTTGGCTTCGTCATGCTAACTATATGTTTGAAGTTCATGGTAAGAATGCAACGTTATACTATGAGCATCCACTGGCCGTGTCTCAAATGGCCTTTCTTCCGGCATTGTTCAACACGCCAGAGTTGGTTATTGGACATTTGCAACATCTTGATAGATCTACACTCTTCTCTAATCCTCCAGAACAATTTAACAACACCCGCTGGCGAAGCATGACATTCAAGAAATACACTAAAGGACTTTGTTTCTGCTGTCATAGTTCTGGAGTCTGGAATAGTAAATGGAAGTACTGGACTCAAGCAAAAAGGGTTTTGCAGAATGTAGGCAATTATACGGGTTGTGATGATTATTTTTGGTTATGGGGTAGTTATAACAGTTCTTATAAGCTTAATTATACCTTGTTTAACACTACTATTGAAGATATATATGATGTGTTTCCTATGTTTACTCCTGATTATTCTGCTATAGATAGTGGTTCAATTTGCAATGGATGGCAGATCAAGGATCCTAACATGTGGTTCTTTTTTAATGGAGTTGCCACGAATTTCCATCCAGGACAATATCAATGTGCAGCATTGGGTTATTTTACCTTACCCGTACAAGTGCAAATGCCGCCTCGGGCAGATGCACGGCGCCGGAGAACTGCTGCCGGCCCGATGGGCCATAGATTACCTGTTAGCAAAATCCGGAGGATTTTGTAAACTGGTCGGGAACCAGGGATGTCGGGTAAAATTCCAGGATCTGAATAATACTATTGAGAAAGAACTTCAGAATTTACAGGAGAGCATTACTAACAATGTACGCACTGATGTTAATCTCTTTGATTGGGTGACTTCTTGGTTGCCTGATTTATCTGTCCTTAGACAAGTTTTCTTTTATGGGTTCATTATTATTATCTGCCTTATATCTTTGTGTTTTTGCATTAATTGTATTCCTAACCTTATTTCTATGTGTAACGCATGTCCACTGCGTAGAAGGGAGACATCGAGTTTTGCACGACGGCAATTGTACTCAATGAGGTATCATCCTCCGGAGCAAGGTACCATGAGTCAGGAGGGGTACGATGTCCAGGAGGACAGTGATGATGTATATGGAGGAGTAGTTATGGAGTATGATGACATGCAGGGGTATGATTAGCCGTCCCTCTCTCAAATTTAAATGAAAAAGGAGGACATGTAGGAATGCATCTGGATTCTGTCAGGCTGTCTTCTGACACATTTTGTAAACAAAAGCCTCTTTGCTTACTGAGAGACAACACTAGATTTTGGGCTCTGACACTTCTGATTGGCTGTATGCCCTGAGTTTTGTTTCTGTTAAGTTTCGTTTCTGGTATACTCTGCTTGAATAAGTTTCGTTTCTGAGACTCTCTGCTTGAATAAAGAGAAGGCATTAGTTTCCTTTGTTCAGCCAAAAGACCAGCGTGTGTGTTTGCTTTTCTCTCTATCTCTGTTTCCCTTCTTACTGAGCCTAATGAAGCTGGACTTCGTGGACTCTGAAGTTTCTATCTTAAAAGATCTGATGATATAAACTGCTACTTCATGAGACTGATTGAGACATGAATCAGATTTCTACAGCAGCGGGCATCAAAAGTAGACTCTTTAAAGAACTGCCCCTTGCAGAGCTGAAGGAGCAGGCGAGGCAGGGAATGCTTGCCCCAGGTGGAGGTGAGACCGGCCAGGCGGGCCTGTTGTTAATTTTTCTATTATGTATTTGATATGATTGATATTTTTGAATTTACTAGTGTTTCTTATTATTACTGTACCGTTATTTCTTTTGTTTATATTTATGCTTATTGTATTTTTACTATTGTATTTTTGATGTTTATTGCTTGCCTGTATTTTTATGCACCCTGTTGTAAACTGCTTTGAGTTATTGTAAGTTAAGGAAAGTGGTATATAAATGCAAAAGTAAAGTAAAGTAAAGTAAAGTAAAAGGGCTAAACAGTCTTTTGCTCTGATCCCACATAGTTCTGTTTATTTGTTATCATCTCACAGCTGCCAATACTATTTTTTAATGTGATGCATTGGTACTGACCATGATCTCTTATGATGTGTCTAGTTTGGCCTTCCCACAGAAAATTTAAAAAACAAATATTGTGGATAGCTTATATATCATAAGCTGCCTGGAATGTCTATGGAGCAACATAAAGTACTTGGCTCAGTAGTACTACAAGAGAAACGAGTCTTGGAATTGTTGCAGATCACAAACTGGATATGAGTCAACAATGCAATGTGGTTGCAAAAAAAACAATGCTATTTTAGGCTGCATTAATAGGAATATAGTCTCTAAAACACATGAGTGGGGTACACAGAAAGTGCCTCCTTGAAGATTGTGGTATTTTTGAACCGCAATCGGGTGTACACTGGTAGGTCAGGCAAAAGAAACTGCAGAATGAATGCACCAAAAGGTGGCTTCATTTTGGCAGTTTCACATCTGGACTAGACATGGAAGAAGAAACACATGAGTATTGGTCTTCCTCTATCTGGCACTAGTTAGGCCTCATTTAGAGTACTGTGTCCAGTTCTGGACACCACACATTAAGAAGGATGCTAACAAACTGGAACTAGTTCACAGGAGGGCAACAAGGATGATCAGAGGACTGGAAAGCAAGGCTTATGAGGAAAGACTGAAAGAACTAAGCATGTTTAGCTTTGAGAAAAGGAGACTGAAAGGGGAGAGATGATAGCACTTTTCAAATACTTGAAAGATAGTCATAAAGAGGACTAGCTATTTTGCCTGGCCTTGCCAGGCAGGTATTGATTTTGTGTTGGTGGTGGGGTGGTTTGGGGTGTGTGTGTGGCTTATTTGGGAAGAGAGGATTCACTTGAGTAAGCCTTGATGCTGGTGAAGGTTGAGAGCAAAGGAAGAAGGGGACGGCCAAAGATACGTCAAGGGCGAGAGGCAGGAATCCGTCAGGGTAGGTGGACACCCACCTGTCACCTTGGTTTTCCCCCCGTGATGGTTCGAGGCCAGCTTTGAACCAGCGCGGAGGAGGGGCAAGGAAGGGAGACAGGCGGGTGCCCGGAAGGGAAGGCACCTTCCCTGTTGGACACCCGCCTGTCACCTTGGTTCCCCCCCCCCCATGCTGGTTCGAGGCCAGCTTCGAACCAGCGCGGAGGAGGGGCAAGGTAGGGCATCAGGCATTTGTCCGCCAGGGATGGCGCCTTCCCTGTTGGACAACTGCCCACCTGTCGCCTTGGTTTTACTTCTGCTTCCAGGAGCAACGATGGCGGCGCGGGCCAAATGAATCGCAGTAAACCCATTCGTGCAGATTCGTGAGGGCTTGGGCTTCTGGGAATTGAAGTCCAAGAACATCTGGAGTGCCAAGGTTCACCAATACAGCCCTAAAGCACTGCATAAAGGCAACCTTTCAAGGAAAGATACCAATTTCCCAGGATGTCTATTACATGCCTGGTGTTCCCTGGATTTCACAACCAGTCGTGTAGCTGCTGTCATGACTAGGTGCATCACCAGAAGCCCAGGAAACAAGAAAACTGATTTTGTAATCACCTGATATGTACAGCTTTTCTTCCACTGGACTTTGGTCATTGTCTGAGGGAGTTGTCTCTTTAAATAATTTGGGAAATTAATATAATCTCTACACGTTTCAACCTCTTTCAGCATATCTGTCATGGATAAAGGCTTTCTCATTTTGAGTTTAGGATGTGGATTTCCAAACAAAATAGTAATAATAAAAATACAAAAGCTCCAGACACACTCTGGAGTCATGTACTTTGATTGTTCTCTGCAACGTTCACAAAGAATCATAGTTGCCTTGCTCTCCCCAGCGCTCACACCACCAGCGTGGGGATGGAAGTTGCTTCAGCTGTGGGCGCCGTTGCTTCTCTCCCAGCCCCACCTGTCTGGGAGGTAGAAAAGACGCCTGCAGCCACGGAGGACTGCCCCGCTCTCCCCAGCACTCACACCACCAGCGTGGGGATGGAGGTTGCTTCAGCTGTGGGCGCCGTCGCTTCTCTCCCAGCCCTGCCTGGCTGGGAGGTAGAAAACACACACGTAGCTGGGGCAGTACGAATCGCGGCCCCAAAAGCAACGCCGACGTTGACACACGTCTCGCCTTTGCTGGGTTCCAGGTTCCATTGTGGCTTCATTAGGGACATTGACCCCAGCTCTGTTGAGGATGCTGAGCTTGGGGTCTGTAATGGACAATTGAGCCCCGACTCTATGGTGGATGTTGAGCCTTGGGCTCCGTCATGGATGGCGAGCCCTGTTGTGTGTGTGTGTTTGATTTTTTTTCCCCTCCTGGTGCTGTGTATGATGGATTTGATGCTTTAAAATTTATACATTTGTAATTTGTATATTTTGTATCTTGTTTTTATGTTACCTTGTTATATTCTGTATTTATTGCTTTACTCCATCGTATTTCTGTATAATTATATTGTATCTTTATTTGAAATGCTGTTAGCCGCCTTGAGTCGGCCTGTGCCGAGTAGGGTGGGATATAAATTTTAAAATTTATTATTATTATTATTATAGTGCCATAATATTTGACACCACTCTAGGCAATAACAAAAGTAGATTTCCCAACTGATGCCGATATAGGGGAAAGAATCCATGCAGCCTCCAACTCAAAGCCTTCCACCAGTACACAAGGCTACCTCCGCAGAGCACAGGAACAGTGGAACAACCGTGCTTCCAAAGCTCAAACTACATCTGTAACCGATATTGGAATCTCTTTGTAACATGCACAAGTGGAGCCAGCTTTCTGATATAATATTTCCTGTAACGAGGCAACAATATAGCTGCTTTCTGCTGACTTATGAACACCTACCAGATGTGTCCAGCATTGCAGAAATGTATCTTTGCTATCTGTTGTTCATGTATGATTTATTGGCACTCACTCTATCTTATTTAAGCTATGAAAATTTATTTTCTGGAAGAAATAATTTTATTTGTTTGGGATCAGATGAAGGGCAATGATATCTATGAAAAGAATCGAAGATAGTCCACTTTCTTCTTAGTTTTCCCCCACTACTCCATGTAGACAGCATGGAGGAAAGTGAAGTGTATAAGAGTTGTATACGCATAAATTCTGAGTTATTGGAGCCAGTAAACGTGTGGCAATATGGAACAGAGTCCACTGAGATGATCCCAGTCTGAGTTGGAGCAAGCAATGTGTGTTTGACAGAAGAGCAACATATGCTGCGTGTTCCATAAACAGCCTTCCATTTTAGCACCTACTAGCATAGTTTGCCCAGCGGTGCTGGGCTGTTTTAAATTGTGTTGGAAGGTTTTTCTTTGTACAAATGAGGTTAGTCTGTAATTGTGATTTTTAAAATGTTTATTTATGCACACGGGCTGTTATAAACTGTGATCAGATTTTTTGGGTTTGTTTTTGTGGATTAAAAAAAAGAAGAAAGGATGATATAATTTTTTACAATTATTTTATTTAACCAAATAATGTTTTAGTATGTGAATTTTTAAAAAATAGTTGTATCTTGGATAATAATTTTTAAAATGTGAAAGTACTTTTTTATACATTCAATGTTTTGAAACTGTGTTTAGATGTTTTTGGGGGGGTTGAGTAAAAACTCTACACAGTATTATAGAAATATTTTTATTTTATTATTGTGTGATTTGTTTGTGATTTGTGTGAATGTGTGATGCAATGTTATGTTTTTGACTGTTTTTTCTCTTGTGGCCTCTGGGTGGGGCTGTTGAGTATTTCTTTTACTTTGACTGTTTTTTCTCTACTGGCCTCTGGGTGGTACTTCTTCTGGTAAGTAGTCTCTTTCTTTCTTCATTTCAGTTCCGGCTGTCATGGAGGAAGGATGTCTGCTGGTAAGTTGGCTGGTTTAATTTCTTTTGGGGTTTTGGTTTGATTTTGAATGTTTTTGTTTGTTTTTTGTGTGATTTTTTAAAAATTAATGGTTTATTTATTTTAATTATTTTGGAGTTTTTTTTGGGGGGGGGTTCTCTTTCAAGGGGGGCCAAGGCACTAGTGCCTTGGCCCCTGCTTGAAAGCGAAACGCTTTCCTTTCCACAGCCTGGGCTTGCTGGCTGGGCTGCGGGGACCTGACCGCCGGGTTTTTTATCCTTCCCCTGCCCTGGGCTTGCTGGCCGGGCCGGGGCAAGGCCAGCACCAGGGGGCGTTGTGTGTGGGGGGTGTTCCTTCCCGCGGCCTTGCCTTGCTGGCTGGGCCGCAGGAAGCCATGCAGCGCAGGGGGGTTTGCTTCCTGTGGCCTGGCTTTGCTGGCTGTGCCGCGGGAAACCATGGGGCGGGGGGTGTTCCTTCCTGCGGCCTTGCCTTGCTGGCTGGGCTGCAGGAATCCATGTGGTGCGGGGGGTTTCCTTTCTGCACCCTGGCTTTGCTGGCTGGGCAACGGGAAGCCATGGGATGGGGGGATTTCCTTCCCACGGCCTTGCCTTGGTGGCTGGGCCGCGGAAAGCCATGTGACATGGTGGGGTTTTTTTCCTTCCTGCGGCCTGGCTTTGCTGGCTGGGCCGCGGGAAGCCATACGGTGCGGGCGGGTTTCCTTCCCATGGCCTGGCTTTGCTGGCTGGGCCGCGGGAAGCCATGGGGTGGGGGATTTTCCTTCCTGAGGCCTTGCCTTGCTGGCTGGGCTGTGGGAAGGCCTGCGGCATGTCTGTGAGGCACTGCGTTCGCCTGCAGCGGACTTGCCCTCACGTTGGGTTTTTTATTTTTATTTTTCGCGTGCCGTCTTCCTCAGGGTTCTACGCGCTCATGGTGCGCAGGACGCTGGGGCTTGTAGTTTGGCGTTTGCGTTTTTGGTTTCTGCAGCAGTTTTTTTTCCTGCGGCTTCATTTTGATTGGCATTTCCGAACGTTCCTTTTGCTTGCGCCTCTCAGCCTGTTTGGCTGTGGCACAGCCCAAAGAACATTGGGAAATGGAGTCCTTTCTTTTTGTTTGTGATTGGGGGGGCTCCTGCCCCTCTGGCACATAATTCAACCCGACAGTTACCTGCGAACCCCGGTCAGGTGAGTGCACGGAGGCTCGGACGGGGCTAGTGGGGCCTAGCTAAACATCCTTTGTCACATTCCAATCGTTAACGCACAGATTTATAGGTATAGCTGTTGCCCACTATTTGCAGCCATCTCTGAAAATCCACACTGTTGATAATCGGCAGGGGCACAACAACTGTGGGGATGGGTGGGAGTGAAAATAATCCATCTTCCTCTACTCCTTTTGGAACAGAAGACACTCTGTCCCATACACCAGTAAAACGTCATGGTACTCTGGCAACTTTTGCATCACAAATTGCTGCTCCAATTTAACTTTCACATGCCAAATAGGTTTGGAAAATGAAGGGCATATAACCTGATAATTTGTGTTAAAATGCCTAGAAAAATAACCTAAAGTAGCCTTTAAATGTTATACATACCAGCATTACTCATTATACCCAAAAAGACTATCTAACTACTACTTGCACTACTTGTTATGCAAAAAGTAACTAGTTATAGGTACTGTACTGTAAATACATGAAACTCTGTCAAAGTCAAAACAACCCTGAATGGAAGCAGCTTGCATTTGAGGGTTCAACAATGGTGCCTACAGATCTGACAATAACATTTTCAAAAAGGCATCACGTTAGAAATAAAACAGTCCTCACACAGTTATGTTCATACTAAATTATTTTTGTAAAGTAAGCTGTTTTTGTAATAAGAACTTATTTCTACCAGCCATGTGAGAAACCTATTTAGCCACACTAGAGGAGACTCAATTTCAAATTTCCTCCAAAGTGGGAACTTTTCACACTGAGAGCTGCTACATGGAGTGCCCAGTAAATATCCACTCTAGTTGTAAATTAGACAGATAGATAGATAGATAGATCTACATTTATCTTTCCTTCAGAATTTAACAAATGCTACTTTCTGCCCACAGCAAGTGGCCTGATGGCACATTAAAGCCTAACGGATTTTACTTCTCACTCTGACAACATGTACTGCAATCTATGAAAGCTTAAACCATATAAAATGTATTAGTTTCTACAGTGCCACAAGACTCTTCTGGTTTTTCTGTAAAAGATTTAATATAACCCTCTGCCTTGGGAGAGAAAAGAGTGTGAATTTGTATATAATGATGTTAAGTCTGTTTCTCTATGTGTCAGTGTGCAGGTGTATTAGAAAAAGAAGTCACTGTTTGCACTGAAGGTTAGGAAACAGGTAATTTCATTTATTTTAAAATATGTTTTCTATATGACCTTATGAAATATATCTGCTCTTCAATACTGTTATTGATTGACCACCTAAAGATGATTTCTCACTAATGTCTGCAGAAAAACAACAGTTTATCTGAAAGACACTAAAGCTCTATAGCAGAGATCCTCAGCCCATGGGACAAAATCATCTGGCCCGCCTCCTTGCTCCAGCCACGACTTTTGCCAGCACCACCTCAATCCTTGTCACCTCCGCTTGGCTTGCCATGTCCCTGCCAACGTTCTATAGCAGGCCAGATGTTGTAATACTTACAATATCTGCCCTGCTATAGAGCACAAATAGGGACACACCAAGCCAAGTGGAGGGGACAAGGATTAGGGAGGCGGAAGCAGCAAATGCACGCATCTTTCCTGGGGGCCATTCTGGCTGAGTGTGTCTTTCTCAGCAGCTGCTCTGGCTGAGTGCAGGCTAGAAGGAAAGCCTGGACCCCTCCTTCACCCATGTCATGCAGCTCCTCCAGGCTGGTAAGCAGGGAAGCGGTGTGTGTGGGAGTGGTGGGTGGTTCAGAGCAGTTGCCAGTTGTGGTGGCAGTGGCAGCAGTAGCAGCTGTGGTGGTGGTGGTGGGGAGTAGTGGGTGGTTCGGGATGGTTGCCGGCAGTGGTGGTGGTGGCGGAGTGGTGGGTGGCTTGGGGTGGTCCCACAACTAGCGGTGGTGGTGGTGGAGTGGTGTGCGACATAAGGTGGTCCTGCCGGTGGTGGGGGGAGTGGTGGGGGCTCAGGGTGGTCCTGCCATTGCCCCGAGCCCCCACCACTCTCCCCAATGCTGTTGCTGCTGCTGCTGCCACCCTCAACAATCTGAGGTGATGTGAACTGGCCCCTGGCTTTAAAAGGTTGAGGACCCCTGCTCTATAGGAACTTGGACCTAAGTTTCTGATGAGAACATTTACTCCGTGATGCTTAGCCAAGGCCAAAAATATTGGTGGAATGTTCTTCAGCCTGCCACTTCATGTTCTCACTAAGGTTCTGAACTACCTAGAACAGGGGTTCCCAAACTTTTTGCACTGCAGCCAGTCACGTGATTGAGTGGGCCAGTCACGTGGTTCTTCCCACCAGAAGTGGAAGTAAAACATGCCCGCACATGTGCAAAATGCTACTGTAAAATGCACCATCAGCTGTCAGAAACATGTTTATGACAGCCATGAGTGCATTCATGGCAGTGTTTTGCGCATGCATGTGTGTGTTTTACTTCCATTTCTGGGAGCAGCGAGGGCAGCGTGGGCTTGATGATTTGGTGCTGCAGGCTGGATGCAGCCCACAGGCCCTAGTTTGGCCACCTCTGACCTAGAACAACACCACCTTCTAACACAGAGACTAACCTGGGTTAAGAGCAAAGTTACCTGTCCTACCGTAAAGACAGGTGGAAGCTCTGTGAGAGAAGCCCAAAGGCAATCTGAGTCATGGCACAGAGGAGATGTTATCAGAATTCAGGGATTGTGCAAAGAAGTATCACAATCCAAAAGCAGAGATAATCCATACATTGTTCACATATCAATAAATGGTCCAAATGGCCAGGAGCAAAGTTGTTAACCAGTTCAGGTCAGAAAAGGCAGGCAAGGAAGGTGTGCTGAAAGTATGTTGAAACTAGGAACAAAGAGCAATATAAAGACATGGGCTTCACAGGCAGGTCGTATCAGGATTTTTTTGTCTATGATACTTCCACTCCCCCTGGCAGTTGCCCAATTATTTGCTATTACTGTCCTAAGAGACACTCCGCCTTCTAACCCAGAAACTAACCTGGGTTATGAGCAAAGTTACCTGCCCTGCCCTATCATGGCAAATGCCATAAAGACAGGAGGAAGCTATGTAAGAGAAGCCCAAACACAGTCTTCCCAAATCCTGTGGGTACTTACCACATGGGCTACTAGACTCTGGGAATTGTACTCTGAATACTTCTGCAGAGTGACCAGTCCCTAGATGGAATTTCATGAGTAGTGCCAACATATCTTAGCTATGCCAAGTATTGTGCAGTAGATCCTTAGAAAAGGCAACAGCTTCAGGTGGAGAACCTTGACCAGAAGGCCTATGAAAACTTGAGGAATTAAATTACCTTGAAGCTCCTCCTAGCCTCAGGCAACAGGTGGCAGCTGTAAACAGTCACCAAAAGCAAAGGAGGCTGGTTGGGCTTCCATGAAGATAATATGTCAGCCATTGCTATTGGCTATAGTACTGAGATACGGGAGGAAACAACAGCTGCTACGTTATATATTCCAAATATACTTGTCAGGGCTAGGCAGGCCAAAATCAAGGTTTTTCTTTCAACCTATGGCCCATAGACCAGCCTTGGCCCACGGCACCATTTCATGTGGTGCACATTGCTACTGCCACCATCAGAAGCAGATGCATTTATGACAGTCGTAAATGTGCCCACGGCTGTCATAAATGCATTTACGATAGCCATGGGTGCATTTTATGGCAGCCTTTACAGCGGAGGGAACCACCAGTCTGGCCCGTTCAGCTGTCTGAGGGGGCGTTGTCCAGCTCAAGGCTTGAAAATGTTGAGAACCCCTGTTCAAAAGTATGTGACAAGGACTTCCAGAGGTAATGGCCAAGGGCATTTACCTCATCTGGTTTGGTTTTGGAAGGAGAGGCTATAGAGGATTATGGCAGCTTTGCAGTGCTTGGGTTTATTTACAAGTTTACACATTAAGCAAAGCACTTCTGCAGTACACTTCTAATACTTCTACAAGCAAAAATCTGACAGCAAAAATCCCTCCTCCAGAGAGGTACTCTGGTGTTTTCTAGAGCTCAGACCCACCTCTGTTTCTCCCTCCATCTCATTCCACAAAACTGTCCCCCTCATTCCCAAAAGGCAAAAGAAGTCGACCTCCTTCCCACAAAGATTATAAATTTCCAGGGATTCTGTAGTGAGCATTATATAAAGAAACCAATCTCCAAACATCTGGGCCATAAACAGCAAGGTTTACAGTCATGGCAACTTAAGTACAGTATTTTCTATTACTTCATTTGTTGTTATGTACCGTCAATTCAGAAACTGACTTAGTGGCAACCCTTATATGGCTTCCAAGGCAAGTGTGATATTTAAAGAGTGGTACTACAAGTTATAACCCTCCAGTGAGTGTCAACATCTGAACAAGGATTCAAACCCAGGCCTCCTGAGTCCTACTCCATCACTATATTAACTTACACTATACAGTACTGGATATCCATTGTTTCATTTAGTACTACTTGTATTGTTGTACTAGTCACTAGCTGTTGTGAAAAGCAACCCACTAATATCTTGTTATCAAAAGCTCTTCCTGTTCTAGCATATGGTTACTGAGGTGCAATTAGAGTAGCTAAATCTCTCTGTTTCCAAATTGTAGTAAAGTCTACCACATAAAATTTTTCATCACAGGAGAATATGTATAACCACAAGCCAGATATAATAAAGGTATAACCAGAAGTACAGTCCATGTAAAATCTTAAAGCTCAAATGTGTGTTAAGGCAAAGAATGGGACACGTTCCCCCAAAATTTATCTCTAGTCCCAGTACACCACCATTGGCTTCCTGTTCATTTCTGTGTTCAATTCAAAGCACTGGTTATCAATGATAAAGCCCCAAACCAGTGGTTCCCAACGTGGGGGCCATGCCCCACAGGGGGACTTGAATTCCCAAAAGCCTAAGTCAGTACATTGTGGAATTGACTTAGGCTTTTGGGAATTCAAATCCAAAAACCAAAGGTTGGGAAACACTGCCCTAAACCAGTGTTTCCCAACCTTAGATCCCCTCAGAAACACTGCCCTAAATGATTTAGGAATTGATGTCTGCTGAAGCATATCTCCTACAAAAATAGCTGCCTGTCCAACTAATTCTTTGTACCCACTGTTGTTAAAAATCATAATATCTAAGGAGGCCAAAAAGTGACCACCAAAAACCATGCATTTTAGGTTGTGGCCCCTTATGTGTGGAATGAACTTCCAGTAAAAGTCCACCAGGTGCCTTTCCTTCCAGCTTTCAAGGAAACTGGTTTAAAAAGAATTGTTTTAAGCTGCCTTTTACTACTGTGTGTTCTTTGGCATCCCCCTGTGGTTTAAAATTTTCAAGTTTGGTTTTGGCAAGTTATGTTTTATCGCTCATTGCTCATTTATGTTTTATAACTGGTATTTTCTTATTTGTTGATCATAAGTATTTGATTGTCAACCACCAGTGTGCATCACACTATTGGACAGTATATAAGATGAATGAATGAATGAATGAATGAATGAGAGGGATAAAATAGCACAGGGGTTCTTGTCCTTTCCTTTGAAGTACTGACTCAACCAACAACATTTTCTGAGTGCAGAAGCTACAATATGTACACATTGTAAGGTTATGCTACTTAGTATTTCATATATTTGTGACCTATGGTTGATTTGGAAGACATTGCCATATGTCTCATACTAAGCATTACACTGCCATCCAGAGTAAATACTCATATACCACAGTTATTATTATTATTTTTAATTAAACTGAGCAAAACTGTGCATCTAAGAAAGAAGCATTACATATTCCATTCCAGGAGACTAGCTATATTTGGTCTGTGATGGCAAAAAAAACACCTTCCCTTACAAGGACTAAGTCAAATTGTTGTTGTTGCTGGCAGAATATTTAGACATTGCTCATAAATGGAAAAGTGATAAATCTGCTTGCCCTTGTTCAGCAGTACATGAAGCTATGGCATTTAGATTAGATTGACAATATGGAGGGGCAAAGAGAAAGAAGAAAGGGAATAGGTATGTTGGATGGCTAAATGCATCATATTCATTTTTGTTTATAGTGTCTGAAATCCTGTTGCTTAATGTAGTATGTCATGTGAAAATAGGTCTGTTAAATGAATAGAACTTTAGGGAACCAGCTCTTCCATAGGTTTTACTGATTCAAATTTACCTGCTCTAGCTGTGCATAGTAAGAGTCTGATCATACAAGCATAAAGTCTACTCTTCATAGTGTTTTGCGGCAGGCTGGTCTGCTTTTTTACCCCTAGCATTCAGACATGCTGGTTGTTAGAGCAGTTCCAGTCACCTCCAAGGCATGCTTTTTTAACCACTTTTTGGGTATGCTCCCAGATATGCCATTCCCTGCACCTGTATACACTGCAAATGTCCACAACTGTCAAAGGCTTCTTCTGGCATACTGGATGTTAAAAATAAACTCTCCCGCCTTCTCCTCTACAGAGGGGCAGGAAAGGTATAATTATTTTTGCTTCATGTCTGATAGTTGTAGTGCAGTGGTGCCCAAACTTTTTTTTTGTGGGCCGGTCCCTCCCCTGACGTACAGCTGCAGGGGAAGGAGGCGGGCTGCTAACAGTTTTGATATCAGCAGTGGTGGCGGCGGCAGCTGTGATCACGCTTTATCCGGGGTGCTCCAAGCAGCCTCTTGCCCGGTCCCATCCCCTCTGCAGCCTTTGTCAAAACTGATCGCCGCATTGGGGAATTTTTCAGAGCCTCCTGTGTTTCGAAATCTGCGGCACTGGAAGGGTAAACCTGGCGCGCTACAGTGACATTATCCCAGGTGTGCCAGGGGGTTCTCCTAGCACTATGAATTTTGAAAAACAGGAGGCACTGAAAAATTCCCCAACACACCGATCGGCTTTGGCAAAGGGGGGATGGGACCGAGCAAGAGGCTGCTCAGAGCAGCCAGGACAAAGCGTGATCGCTGCCACCACCGCTGCTGCTGCTAATGTCAGGCGGGGGTGGGGGTGGTCTGTGGTGAGCCTGGGTGCTCACCACAGGCCACATTAATGATATGCAGGGGGCCTAATTGGGCCCATGGGCCATAGTTTGGGTGCCCCTGTTGTAGTGCTTTGTCGGTTAGGAGGGAAAAAAATTTTTTTTCTCTGTTGTGCAAATTAAGAACTGCTCACAGCAACAGTTTTGAAATATTTTTCTCTCCCTCTCCCAACTGATGCAACACTACAGTGATCAGATAGGAAGGAGAAAATAATTACACTTTCCCTGTCCCTCTGCAGAGGAAAATGGGATTTCAGCCAATTTGTACTTATTTTTTATTTTAATGACCAGCGTGAGGATGGAAGTTGCTTCAGCTGTGGGCGCCATCGCCTCTCTCCCAGCCACACCTGTCTGGGAGGTAGAAAAGATGCCCGCAGCCACAGAGGACTGCCCCGCTCTCCCCAGCGCTCACACCACCAGCGTGGGGATGGAAGCTGCTTCAGCTATGGGCACCGTCACTTCTCTCCCAGCGCTGCCTGGCTGGGAGGTAGAAAACACACCCGTAGCTGGGGCAGTATGAACCATGGCCCCAAAAGCAGCCCCGATGTTGACACGTCTCGCCTTTGCTGGGTCCCAGGTTCCATTGTGGCTTCGTTAGGGACATTGACCTTGGCTCCATTGTGGATGCTGAGCTTGGGGTCTGTCATGGACAATTGAGCCCCGGCTCTATTGTGGACATTGAGCCTTGGGCTCCGTCATGGATGGCGAGCCCTGTTGTGTGTGTGTGTGTTTGATTTTTTTCCCCTCCTGGTGCTGTGTATGATGGATTTGATGCTTTAAAATTTATACATTTGTAATTTGTATATTTTGTATCTTATTTTTATGTTACCTTGTTATATTCTGTATTTATTGCTTTACTCCATTGTATTTCTGTATAATTATATTGTATCTTTATTTGAAATGCTGTTAGCCGCCCTGAGTCGGCCTGTGCCGAGTAGGGCAGGATATAAATTTTAAAAATTATTATTATTATTATTATTATTATTATTATTATTATTATTATTATTATTATTATTATTATTATTATTATTATTATTATTATTATTATTATTATTATTATTATAGTATTTCTCAGACTGCACATTTGGGGCAGAGGTTTAATCTTTGTGTAGTTTTCTACTTGTTAATTCTATGAAGCTCTATCTTAACTGATTTTATAAAAACATAATCCTATTTGTTCTTATTTGCTTCAACTTTTTATCCTGTTTGGCTTATTAATGGAATAGAATAAATCCATGAGTGGGGATCATTTTGCTCCCGTTGAAGACAATAGCAAAACTCCAATTGCTTTTCAGGGAGCTCAACTGCAACCTAATAACTCCAATATAAATAGCTTTACTGTGTCCAGTTGGTTTCAACAAAATTTCCAGTTACCCATGCAACTTCCTTTTCTAAAACACCATTGAAGTTGTTACGCTAAGGTGTTATGTGTTTTTAATTGAACTAAGTTTTCCATTAACATGTGGCCAAAAGATCATTGCAAATCATAAGAACTGGTGATGGAAATAAGATTGTGAAATTAGTAAAGAAACACGAAAAGCCTGGGATACAATAAATAATTAAAGACAGAAGTAACTTGGTCACATCACTGATGAATGCCTTCCAAAGAGCCTTGTTTGCTTACTTCCCTGGTCTTCTTTAACACTCCTTGATCTGAAGACACTTGGGATTTCACTTGGTTACAATGGAAAGGATTGTCAGCAAATGCTTAAGAGAATGCTCTGGTGACATCTGGTGGAAGAATACTGACATCTTAACATATTTTAGGGTAGTGATGGATGGAGACACCTCAGAATATTAACTGTTGCTGTCATTCAACATACTAATTAACATGCAGTCTTTAGGGGTAAATCACATGCGAAAGCAAATGCTAATGCAACATGGCTCTATGTGAACCCTGTACAAGGAGCACTGCATATTAGCAGGTGAAGTGTGTGAACATGTGCAGTGACATTTCCTCTCCTTACAGCATAGAAGACCGGTAGGGACTGTGGTGGCTTAGTGGTTAAGAAGCTCGCCTTGTTAGCTGGAAGGCTGGCAACTCAGCAGTTCGAGACCCAGGAACTGCATGCCAGATTGAGCATCCGTCTCTGTCACAGCTCTTGGGGACATGGAAGGAACCTCATTTGGGTGTTCCCTGGGTGGAGTTTCTTCCACAAAAATTATTTCAACCCAAAATAATTTCTGACATTAAATTATTATTATTTTTAGAAGTCTAGTGACTAAAAAATGTCCAGGTATGTTGGATTGGGGCCGTGAAGAGGGCCTTAGGGTCCCGGAGGAGACTGGTCGAGGAACGACACGAGACAAGATGGAGCGAAGACCAGTGGTTTATTGAGGGAAAAGAATCATCATATATAGGAATTCAAGGCAGCGTGTGATAGAATCGTCATCTGACAGAAATCACATCACCCATTTACCCGGGTTAATGGGGAATCTCTCTTGGGGAAGTTAATTAACTGGGGCAAACACTGACAGGGGAAATCCATTGTTCGGGGCTTAGACCAGGGTAAACATGGCCACTATTTGCACTAGAGCTTGGGCTGATCTGTGAGTCAGTAATTGCCTAATGCGTAATGGAGGTTAGCGATTTGCTTCTCTCAGCAGAATCGTCGGTCGGGTCAGATGTGGGTGAATCAACCCTATGATTATTAATCCGCCCCCCCCCCCCCAATTTCCATGCTGGCAAGGGCCAGTGACCAGGAACCTTCTTCACCGGTGTAACCTCTGCCAGAGGCCGTTTGTGCCAATTGTGCATGCGGAATCCGCATCCCCCCTTTTTCTGTTATTTATGGACCTGACAGGCGACCCTGCGCAAGAGGGGCATCAGCTGATGTACGGGAACGACGCTTCGGGGTTCCCCCCACGGGGGCATCTCGATAGCAGCGAGGGAATACATTGCATGAAACAGCATCCTGCTATGCCCAGTATTATCACCCCCGCAACCACCTTGAGCGTTGTCTGGAGCCACCCCCATGGGAGCCACGACCACAAGGAATCCCACCACCCCCATGAAGAATCCTCCTTGATGTTCTTGACTAGGTGTGGCGGTCTGTGAGCTGGCTCTGTACTTTACGGGTATTGTCTGTGAGATTAAAGCAACACATGCCATGGACGGACTCGCAACCCAAATGATGTAACAACAGAAGGTATTCGATAGCTGCTCGATTGTCTAGGATGGCATGGCGAAGCTCTGCCTGCTCCTGGTTGAGCAGCGCTATCGCTGAGGAGGTATGGTTGATGGCCTTTGCTAATCTGCAAGGCAATTGACCAATTATCCGAGCGTTGCCGATGGCTAAGCCTGGCACGCCAAGTATGCTGACTGCCAGCGAGACGTACTCAGCTGGACTTAGAACCCTAAAGTTGCTATCACATGAGCTGTCTAACTGGGTGGCACGAGTGCGTCGTATGGGTGCAGAAACATTTGTGCTTGGAACAATCATATCCCTAGTGGGGAGTAACAATGTCAAGCGACTGATACAACATATGGAATCTGATACATACTGATTGCATGTAAAGAACCAACCTGAAGGTAGGGTAACATGAGCATACATAGAACCAAGTGTCTCTGGGTTATTACAAGTCCAGTTGCCGCGGCCAGCGTCAAGGCAGCGGCGTCGAGTCCGGCCGGCTGCAGAGCAGCCGGTCATTCGAGCACAAGTAGAGTTTGGGCTGACCGCCACTCGAGGGGTGTGGAGAGTGGCTGCATCAGCCGGCAAAGTCATAGTCAGCTGCATTCCCCAGCGAGCGTATGCTGTGAAGCTCGTAGGGAGATACGGACCGAAAATCCGTCTCACCAGCCAGTCGCCATCCGTGGTGTGCGCGTCGGGAGTGTGGCACACTGGGATGAGACAGGTGCTCAGGATTGAGGTAGAACCAATGTCCTGCTTCAGGCAAAAATCGGACTGGTTGACGAGACCCGCCAACCTTTCCCATAGATTGTAGTGCATCCGGGCAGAGAGATCTCCGCCTGGCATCAGATCGCTGGCTTTTAGTGAGGCTGCCTGAACGCCTCCCCCCGCAAGTAGGGAGAGGGTCAGGATGATGGTGACCGCCATGGTGTTGGCGGTGATCAGGGAAAAAAACTACAGACACGATGTTCTCCGGCGTTGGTTCCCAGTCCGCGCGCCGGACGACGTCCTCGGCCTCACGGCAAAGGATCTTCACCATCCCCCAGGTGACCTTCGGCTCTGTCCGCTGTCGCCGCTTCTTCCGCCAGGTCCCCTCGGTCAGGGTGAGGTCCTCCATCTCCGGGATCGGACTCGGGTCGGTCTGGGTCCACGCCATGTGGTTCCAAGTGAGGCTTAACACACCGAGCTGGAATCCAGATGACACCTGTAGGAGACATAACTGCAGCATACCCTCTTCCCCAGGTTACGAGTGGCGCCGGGCCCCTCCAGGAAGGGTCCGGTGGCACCCGGTAACGGACCAGCGGTCGCGGGAGAGCTTCCGAACGGCGGAAGTGTTTCTCCTGCGGTGTGCAATCGGAAAAAACATTAAGGTGATTGTACGTGAACAACACCTTGTTCAGACAATGCTGTGCCTGACCCTGTGACTTGGGGAGGGCTGGTGGCTCCCCCCTTTCTGTTTGTTTGTCAATGTAGGACTTGAGCGTCCGATTGACTCGTTCCACAATCGCTTGCCCCTGCGGATTGTAAGGAACGCCAAAGGTATGCTTAATGTCCCAGGTGGCCATGAAGCTAGCTAACTGCCTAGAGCTGTAGAACGGGGCATTATCGGTTTTCACGTGCCGAGGTTTGCCCATTGCCGCGAAGCAGGCAAGGAGGTGCTGCTCCACGTGGGAAGCAGTCTCCCCTTTTTGCGCTGTCACCCAAACGAATTGCGAGAAGGTATCAATGCAAACGTGCATGTACTGCCATCTGCCAAACTGCGGGACATGTGTGACGTCCATTTGCCACACCTGGTTAGCCTCTGCCCCTCATGGGTTGACCCCCCACGAGGGCCCCCCCGGTGCCCCTGCACAATGCTGACAAGAGCGAACTATGCCTTGGGCTTGAGAAAGTGGCAGGTTAAACTGTCTGGCGAGCGCTTTGGCATTCTGATGAAAGAATGCATGACTCTGAATTGGAGTAGTGAAAACACCCAACACTGATCGTTGCTGAATTTCCTTTGCGGCCGCATCCGCTCTGATATTGCCCGCGGAAATCGGACCCGGGAGGTCCTGGTGACTTCGGATGTGGGCGATATAGAGCACTTCCATGCGGTTTCGCAAGTGAAATTGAGCTGTGAGGAACAGACTCAGCAAATTTTTGTCTATCGCGGGAGTGATGTATGCTCCCGGTAGACTGTGAAGCAAATTCCTAACGTACTGACTGTCAGTAATGATGTTGAGGCGCTCTTTGGCGAAGGTGCGCAAAGCAAGGTTCACCGCTGCCAACTCTGCCCGTTGTGCGGACTTCTGTGGAAGAGTTAGCAGCGTGCGCCAAGCCTGACCCTCCTGCCAGGTTAAGACACCATATGTGCGACCCCCATCTGTGAAAACTGTTCTGGCCCCCTGAAGTGGAACCAGCGAGATCAATTCATACAAGCTGACTGTCTGCGTTTGAAGTGAGACGAGTCTGGGGTCCTTTGGCAAATGGTATGCCAAGCATCCGGTGAACCCTTCCAAGGCAATTGGAAGCGAGTCACCGAGCTGCATCAGCTGCTGAATTTGCTCTTTGGTGAACGGGACCACGATTTTTGCTAAGTCGTGCCCTGAGATGTCCCTAGCTCTCAGCCTTCCGCGGTAGACCACCGCGGAGACCAACTCTTGGGGAGGAACGATATTTCGGGAAGAGGTGTTCGGTAAATACACCCATTCCACGATACTCGCTCCTTTCTCGGAGTCCACTCCTAGGGCTCCGGTGAACATGGATCCGGCCCGAATGATGTATAAGTTCAGGATCGGGGCATATGGCCCCTGAGCAATCCTGTCCACACACCTTTGGCTGAGAATTTGGTTGACTTTCTCGAGAGCCAAGCGTGCCTCTCGAGGAATTTGTATCCGGTCTGCTGGCTGCTTACCTAGCGTTAGCAGCGAGAAGAGCCATTTTAAGAGATCCGTATCCAATCTGAAGTACGGTCTGGCCCAATTAATGTTACCCAAAACTTGCTGCAATTCTACCAAGGTGACTGAGTCTTTCAAATTGATCTGAGGCAAAACTGGTGCTGCGAAGGAACGGAGAAGCCGATGACCCAAGTATGAGAAGGGCTCGGTTCTCTGCACTTTCTCTGGGGCAATGAGTAACCCTTTCTCCCCCAGGCTGGCCTGGAGGTCTGTAAACATTTTGCTGCCGAGTTGCGGCGCTGCGACCAAGATATCGTCCATGAAATGGCATACTAAAGCTGTGGGATGAAGGCTTCAAAACTTTGCCAGTGCGTTGTGAACATAAATTTGGCACAGGGTGGGCGAATTGAGCATCCCCTGTGGCAAAAATTTCCACGCGTAACGCTGCGTGGGCTCGCTGTGGTTCACAACTGGCACCGTAAAGGCGAACCTTTCCCGATCCCTGGGGTCTAAGGGAATGGTGTAAAAGCAATCATTTAGGTCTACGACCAGGATCTCCCAACCCTCGGGAATCATATTCGGATTTGGGATGCTGCACTGAAGCGGACCCATTGACTGTATACATTTATTGATCTCCCTGAGATCGTGGAGGAGTCTCCACTTCCCCGACTTCTTCTTAATGACAAAAATGGGCGAATTCCAAGGACTAGTGGACTGCTCTATGTGTCCTGCGTCTAGCTGCTCTTTAACCAGTTGCTTTAGGGCGACTAATTTCTCCCCCACTACCGGCCATTGTTCCACCCAGACTGGCGTGTTGGTAAGCCATTTAAGTGGCAATGCCATTACCTGAAGGTAAGGGTGGCACCGTATTGCTGCAAAATGTCTCGCCCCCAAAGGTTGATGTGCACGTCCAGAATGTGCGGCCGAATGACCGCTGTGCCGTCAGCCTTAGGGATCGTGATTTCCACCCACTCCCGGCTTCTAAACGCTTCTTGGATGCCGCCTACCCCCCACACATCGGAGACCGGCTCAATGGCCCATTCTCGTGGCCATTGGCTTCGGCTGACCACGCTGACGTCAGCTCCGGTATCGAGCAGCCCTGAGAACGATTTTTTATTCAAAGATACCTCAATCACTGGCCGCTGTTTCCACTCTATGTTGCTCTCCACTGTCGCTAAGACCTGGTATCCTTGTACTGCCTCACTTGCGCTCGAGCGGTCTTCTGACCCGGACCCTGCGCTGTCCCTGAGCCTTCCCTGGCTATCTGCTGGCGAGTGACAAGGAACCATGATCAGTTGCGCTAGCGTGTCTCCCTTGTGAATGGTCTGGGGTAGGTGCGTCCAGAGTTGAACTTGGAGAACACCCGAAAAATTTGAGTCAATGACTCCCGGAATTACAAGAATTCCGCGTGCTCCTGCTACACTGCAAGGCAAAACTAAGCCTATGAAGCCCTTGGGCAGGGGTCCCATGTACTGGGAATCCACCAGATAGACCGTGCCGGGCAAGTCGCATGTGATGTCCGCCTGGCAAGTCAATTCTAGCCCTGTACTACCCTTGGGGCTGGCCTGCGCCTTCGCAACGCCTGGAATGTGAATGGAATCTAATCCAGCTCTGGCTCGCCCAGAGCAAGGGAAGTCTCTGTTTGGATCGGGGCCAGAGACGTGCCCGCGTTCCGGTTTCCCGAATTCGGACAGAATCTGGACCAATGGTAGCCTTTCTTACACTTCGGACACGGGGTGGTTGGAGCCTTGGAACGGCCGGAATGTTGCCCGCCGCACTTGGATCTGCACTCCCTAGCGAAGTGACCGACCTTGCCACAATTGTGACATGCCCCTTTGTTCTTTGGTCTTCTACCCCCTTGCACCGCTGCTGCCAGCAGACCCATTTTGTAAGAGTCTGTGCCAATGTCGGCGCAAGCTCTAATCATGTCCGTGAGAGTCAAGTCGGGACGGTTACCCAGTGACTGCAAGATCTTACGGCAGTCGAGATTGGCGTTGTCTTTAGCCAATTTCATCATGAGCTCTTGTTGGGCTTGCTCGTTATCGATCTGCCTACTAATCGATTCCTCTAAGCGATTGATAAAGACCATGTAGGATTCCTGGGCGCCCTGTTTTACTGCGGTGTAATTTTTGGCCGCTTTGCCAGTTGCTGGGACTTTGAGGAAGGCCCTGAAGGCTGCCTCAGCTGACATCTGAAGAGTGGCAAGTGGCAAGTTGGTCTGCGCATCGATGGATTCGAAGGCACCTGAGCCATATAACTGGTCAGGAAGTACTGCCCCTCCCATCCTGGCAGCCCTTGCCTGAGTCTCGAGGCGATACTCGCTGTCCCATAACATATACTGGCTGGGGTTGAGCATCATCCGCATGACGGCTTTCCAGTCGTGCGGGA
Source organism: Bradypodion pumilum (assembly GCA_035047305.1). Taxonomy (NCBI): domain Eukaryota; kingdom Metazoa; phylum Chordata; class Lepidosauria; order Squamata; family Chamaeleonidae; genus Bradypodion; species Bradypodion pumilum. The sequence continues at coordinate 159,849,174 of JAWDJD010000001.1, read as the reverse complement.
TGAACATGGTGTTCTCGCACACTTGCTGAAGCGTGCCCCTAGTGAACCGACTCTGTAGCCCTGTCTCTGAAATGGCCTTCCGTATAGCCATGAGGAGCTTATACGGGACTGGTGAATGAACTACCTGCTGCTGCCCTGTGAGGGCATCCATTTCCAAGTGAATTGGACAAATCTGACTAAGCTCAGCTAGTTCTTCTACTGGCAATTCCCCCTTCTTGATCTCTTCCTCAACTGTGCGCTGAAGGGCACTCTTAGTTCGGGAACCTGTAGCTGTCAGAGAAGCGCCTGCGCTTCCCATTCCATGCATTCCACCGGTGACGTCTGCAGCTGTCACCGAGGGAAAGCTCCCTACACTACTCTGCCTTAACTGAAATGACGGATAGAGCGCCGTGGGCGCCGATGGCTCTGCTGACGCTGGGGGTTCTTTAGCCTCTACCCGGACTGGATCTACCTCTGCTAAAGGTTTCCTACATTTGCTCCATGTGCGAATTATGCCCTCTGGAGCTTTCGGGGGTTGCTGAATGCAGTCTCCTATCTGATCCCAGAGCTGAAGGGATAACGTACCTGCTTCTGGGTAAAGCAGGCAGTGTTCCCTCAAGAACACCAAAAGTCGCGCTAGTTCTCCACTGTGAAAGCGTAACTGATATACCCTGGCCAGGATTTTGAATTCCTCCTCATGAATTCTTTGACTAGCGGATGGACGTTGCCGCTGAGGACAAGTCCCCATATTACCTGCGAGGGTCCTTTGAAGTCTCCTTCTCGGGATGAGTCGACGCATCTGTAGTTCAGGCAATAGGTTTTGCGTGACGAATCTCTGGGTAGAGCTCGGAGCATGGACTGCTGCCACGGGCCCTCGGTGGCCTCTGCGCTGTCAGGGGTTCACAGCCGACCCTGAGCGGAACGCGTTTTTCCGTGCTGCAAGCCGCCGCGAAAGTTGGAGCAAGCTGTAGGATGCCTCTCTGAGATGCCTCGCCGCATAGCTGTCTTCCCGATCGGGTGGCTTTCCGACCGGGCTGCCGCGCTGTCCTCCGGGGTGATCGGACACGGTTCTAGTGTAGAACCGGACCGCGTTGATCGCTTACTCTCGGGTAAGATCACGTTGGAGTTACCAGATGTTGGATTGGGGCCGTGAAGAGGCCCTTAGGGTCCCAGAGGAGACTGGTCGAGGAATGACAGGAGACAAGATGGAGCGAAGACCAGTGGTTTATTGAGGGAAAAGAATCATCATATATAGGAATTCAAGGCAGCGTGTGATAGAATCGTCATCTGACAGAAAATCACATCACCCATTTACCCGGGTTAATGGGGAATCTCTCTTGGGGAAGTTAATTAACTGGGGCAAACACTGACAGGGGAAATCTATTGTTCGGGGCTTACACCAGGGTAAACATGGCCACTATTTGCACTAGAGCTTGGGCTGATCTGTGAGTCAGTAATTGCCTAATGCGTAACGGAGGTTAGCGATTTGCTTCTCTCAGCAGAATCGTCGGTCAGGTCAGATGTGGGTGAATCAACCCTATGATTATTAATCCGCCCCCCCCCCCCCAATTTCCATGCTGGCAAGGGCCAGTGACCAGGAACCTTCTTTGCCGGTGTAACCTCTGCCAGAGGCCGTTTGTGCCAATTGTGCATGCAGAATCCGCACAGGTATTTTAAAAGTGAATGTTGTTTTCACATTTGTCATTTGAATTTAATTTTAGGGCCGGATCGGGCGACTATCACCCAGGGTGGTGTAATGGATAGAGTGATGGACTAGGTAGGACTTTGGAGACTGGGGTTCAAATTGCCACTCAGCCATGGAAACTCACTGGGTGGTGGGGTGTAACTGTTAAAACCTCCTCCTTAAATATCTGACTTACATTGAAAGCCCTATTACAGTTGCTATAAGTTAGTTACAACTTGACGGCATGTAACTAACAAACTAATGAATAATATTCTGGAGAAGCAGGTCTGGTCTAACATGTAGACCAGGTGTTCCCAACCTAAGGCTCATGGGCCGGATCTGGCCTGCTGCACCATTTCTTGTGGCCCCCACCCCTCCAAGGGCATCCAAGAAACAAAAAAGCTGCCCCCATTGTCCAGGCAGGGCAAAATGGCCATCCGGCCCTCGAAGCTGACTGAGAGAGTGTGACCCGGACCCCGGCTTGAAAAAGTTAGGAACCCCTGATGTAAACTCTGCCAAAGCTTGGAGACTTTACTTTTGTGGACTACAGAATTCTATAGCCAGCATGGACAATGTTAATATTCACATTGTATAACCTCTAATGGAAATGGGATATCCACAGAAGTCTACCTTGTGCAGTTTACCACAAGCCTCAGGTGGTTTTTATGAAACAGAAGAAGTGCAAGCCAGATCAGGGACTCATATATTGAGCCTGGTTCACTCTGGAGGCCATCTACAGTGAAGGCAATGAAACAGTGGAGGAAGGAAATACGTGTTTGCTGACAGGTTACTGTGTTGTCACCTTACTAAACAACCCAGTCAGGCAACAGAGAAACAAACTAAAATCAGAATATAACTGTCATGTTTGAAGTGATTCAAAAGTTAAGGAGAAAGTCTTTAGTTATTCTGAATAACAGTTAAATAGCGTTCTTTCCTGTGTTTGTCAATGGGGGAAGGGTATCAAATGGACTGCTGCTTCAAATTCATTTTTAAGAACAGAGCCTGGCAAACAGACCATAATGCCATGAACATTTGAACTTTCATTGATGATTTCTCTGCCTTACCCATAAGAATGCCTGAAGAAGTGATCTTGAATCATGAAAGCTCGTAATGATTTTTTTTTTTTTGTGTGTTTAGTGATCCAATAAAGGTATCACCTTCTCCTTCTACAATAAAATACTGTGTTTATCTTCATATTCATGTAACAGGTATAGCTTTTAGTTGAAATGCAATCTACTCCACAGTTTAAATTTGGCATTATGAGCTGTGTTCTGAAAAACAGGAGCTGTTTTGTCTGCCAAAAATGTTTCACATGCAAATTTGCAGGACTTTCTAAAGATGTCTCACTGCCCAAGACAGAGAAGATGCCCACTGTTCCATTTGCAGATGCAAACTGGTTTGACTGTTGAATTTTACACCAAGCATTAGCAATAAGCCAACAATGCAGCATGCTTGTTCAGACATACTAAGGTCTGACCTCCAACTGAAGGGAAAGTCCATTGGCTCAAGAGGGATAACCAGAGGTTCTGCCACCTTTACATTAGTGACTCTGCTTCCTCACTCTGCCAGAAAAAAGAAGAAAAACATGTAAAAGACATATAACCTCATCCAACAATTATTATCCACGTTATAATGATACAATGTTCTTTTTCATTGGGGAAGGAAAATAAAGATAGAAAAAGAGATATTTTTTAATAAGCTCGACCTTGTTATATTAACTTCCCCATTTTAAAAATAATATATTCTAAACTTCATACAATATATCTATAATACTTGAAGCATACATCTTTTATAACAAAAAATAGATTTAATGAAAGAAAAATCACCAAGTTATTTGTCCTGGGGAGCAGAAGAGATTTCTGGCTCCACAGGCAATAAAATAGATTAAGCAAAATCTGTATGCTGGAATATCCCCTCCGAGGAATCCTTTAGCTCCCCTTTTTCTTCTGACTAAAATGTATTTCTGGTTATGTCAAGAACTATAAATGTAAACATAAATAAATAGATAAATTCCTACATCTTAAAGCAGAAGGTTGTTTCCTATTTCCTGATGCCACCAAGCCATATTGACCCTGAGTGAGGGGAAGAGTTAAGGGGAAAATTATTGTACAAAATTTTGAAATGATAGCCATGTTAGTCTGTTTTTCAAGCATATCAGAGAGAGAAAACAAAAAGACAAAAACATTGTGGCACATTACAAAATTTATTTGTGTACTTATCTGTTATGCTAACCATTCTGTACCTCTGTACCTGATGCATATAAATTGACTAGCCGATTACCCGGCCTTGCCCTGGTTTTTCCCCTCACCCGTCCCCCTTCTCCGTCGACGGTCCACTCTTATCCTTCCCATACATGTGTTCCCTTTGCGTCCCTACCTAGGACTGTGACATTAGCCAGCTCAACTACATCACGATGATGTCACAATTGGGTGACCTATCTGGGGCTATATTAGCATCACTATGACATCACTTGGACACATACACACCCTTCCTGTCGAGTATACTTCCCTTTGCAGATCAATTTATGGGCATACAGCCCGGCATGGGCTGCCAGACCCCCGCTGTCGTGGTCTTGCACATGCAAGGTAGGCCTGTGCCAAGGCACAGCACGATTGGTGCAGGGGTTTGGATTTTGTATAAAGAACATACAAGACCACACCTCTGTTTTTATATATGCCATGAAGTGTCACTCTTATGTCTGATAAAGTGGACTTGATCCAAGAAAGCTAACATTAAAATACAGTAATTAGTCTGTAAAGTGTCACAACCTTTTTTGTCTTTTTGTTTTGTTTATTCCCTTTGTACAGTGGACTTAATAATTGATGTACTTGTATTCGAAATGAAAATTATATACTGTACAGTCAAACCTCTACATACAAATTTAATTCATTTCTTGAGGTTGGTTGTATCTAAAAAAATTCTTAACTTGAATTTCTCATAGGAATGCAATGAATGCAATTTCCCACAGGAATGCATTGAATTTTATATCTCGAATAAATCCTATTACAAATTTCTATCTCAAACTTGATTTTTTCTGAGATTTTCGGATGTATCTCGAATTTTTCTTAAATTGAATCGTTCTTATCCCGAGGTTTCACTGTATATATATATATATATATATATATATATATATATATATATATATATATATATATATATATATATATATATATATATATATATATATATATATATATATATATATATATATATATATATATATATATATATATATATATATATATACAAAATTGCTTAGATTATGTAGCATACCCCGTGCATTAAGCATTAGAAAAGACAGTTTGGCATGATTATTGCTTCTAACAAGCAGTTGTTTGAAGACTGTGCTAAACATTAGAATAATCTGCTATTTTAAGAACAGTAAAAGTGAAAAATCCATGTGGCAGTGAATTTAGCATAACAATCCTGCAGTAAGATATCAGAGTTATTTGCAGTACAGAGGTGGAAGTGAAAAGGCTACATTTATTTATACAGCTCTTTTTAATTTAAAAAGCTCTATGTTGTGTCAATCATAACATCAGATACTGCAGCAGTAATTGTTACAAAGTCTGTAATTGAGAAACATCAGCTGAGATTAGGTCAAGACAAGACGTATTTGCAGACAAAAGTCTGACTCTTGTTTCAGTGACAAGTTAAATAACACTCTGGCTTGAGACAAATAAAAAACATAAGATTTCTTACCTGAATGGGAGAAGAATGTTGACAGTGAGCAGCATTAAGAAACATTATAGGTGGCATTGTTCAAACAGCTGGAGAAACAGAAGGAAGTGGCTGATTGATAGATCAAGGCTATCGGAAGTGAAGATAGGGATTTGATAATGAATGATGGAAGGAGGGGAGGCAAAAGAATAGAAAGTTGGTATGAAAGTTGAGAGGTAAAAAATTATGAGCGAGGTTGTCAAAGGAAGAAAGACATTACAGTATTAGAAAATGAGCCAGGAGAAACAATCCTTTTAAACAAGGGGTTAGTTTAACTAGCAGAGCATAGAATTTAAGAGGCTTCACTTCAGATATTGTATTACTACTCACTTTACTTCCTTCCTGCTCCCCCTCCTATGGGGGTCTAACTTAGGTACAAAACTCAAACACAGAATAATGTCCTAAATGTTCACCTTATTTTAGTCTTCAAACCAGCTTCTACACTGAGGTCAATTTTTCAATTTCCTTCTTCCTTTGAACATAGAGGACAATGTCCACTGGTGCAACTCATAATCAACACCCATAGAAACCATGTCTCTATTTCTCTCTTGCTACTACTGCAGCTTTCCATGGTGCTCCAAAGGGGTCCATAGCAGGAAGAAGAGGATAATTATTAAGTCTGGAGCTAGCAGTGAGATCCAAATATGCTACTGGATCTTAGCAGGACTATTAACTAAGGTAAGGAATGACTGGCATGTTTACTTAGAATGCTGAAATTTAGGAGGCCCAAATATTTGTTGGTAGAATCTGCCAGCCTCAGGTGTACATTCAGCCCCCTTCCACTCCTTCCTGAGCAGGTGGACTGAGCATGGATCCAATATGACAGCAACATCTTCAGAACCAACCATTCCTCTGCTCTCTCTACACATATGTACTCTCACATGATCCAAGCTTAACCAATAAGGTGGCAAAACTCCAGGCGGCAACACTGATAACTACAGTTCTGAATCCTGACCACAGTAGGAATCACTATTATCTCCTTAATGTGTCGTTCCCCCCTCCCCTCCATATCACAGCATTAACATTCTACAGGCTTCCTAACTGATGAAGTGCTAAACAAAACAATCAGTCTAATTTCTGGCCTTAAAAAAAAACAGCCACTGGAATAGAGCCCTAAATGTTTCAGAGCATGGATGAAGATACAGTCTCTGTGATGGGGAAGTTACATACCACATGTTCTATTTAAGACCTAAAGCTAAGAAAGGCTGATCTATGGGTGAGTATCAATCTTGATAACCAAGGTGTGGGATAAAGAATTAAAATCATGCAAGGGATCATACTATGTGCTCAGATGTGGCTGCTTATTGTTGAAATGGTTCAAGTTCAGGATCTCAGTACCTTTCTAACTGAAAAAAGCAATGGGAAATATCACACTCACATAGTAGTACAAGACCACTATGTGACTAACTATAACTTTTATCATTACTTTCATCAAGGGTTCAGGAATGCAATACTGGGATGGTTCCACTGTGCTTGGGATAGAGGAATTCATTGAGCATGAAATTCATTCAATATCCATGGCTTAGCTGCTGTTCTCCTCCAGAAAGAAAGACGATTAATAGTTCATAGGTTGAAAAATTGATTCAGTAAAATCCAGTGGTATCTTTTTCTTCCATAGTCTTTGCACAATGCCTATTAATTTACCAGAATATTTCACATTGACCTAAAGAACCACTACCACTCAGATGAGCCAATGAGAGGCTGCCACCTCATCAGAAAAGAAGGAGCCAAGGAGTCTGATTGACTAAGGCAGGGGTTCTCAACCTTTTTAAGCAATGGGCCAGACCATGCCCCCTCACACAACTGAGCAGGCTGGACTGGTGGTTCCCCCTTCCATAAATGCTGCCTTAAAACATGTCTATGGTTGTCATAAATACATTTACATCAGCCGCAGGCACATTTATGGCTGTTGTAAACGCATTCACTTCCGGTGGCAGCAGCAACATGGGCCACATTAAATGGTACCATGGGCCATAGGTTAAGAACCCTTGGACTAAGAGAGAATGAGTGGAGAAACTAAGAGGGCATTTGGGGCTGAAGCTAATTGATGGTATACAGGTATATGACTCTGCACAGTGTTGGTATATTTTGAATAAATGACTTTGTAAACTTATGCAAAAATCAAGTGATAATTGCTGTTTGATGAGGCTCAACCCTCCACTATGGATCATGACATCTTACATAAGACAAGCTTGGAATCAATATACAGTATCATGTTTAACATGAAAATCATTTTAAGTCATGGAAAAGAAGTCTCCCTGAGAAACTACTATTTACTGCATTTTCATTCACCAAACCATTGGAGGGGTTCTTTAGGCCAGGCCAGCACTACTGTTAGGCAGAGTGAGGAAATCAGCTGACATAACAGATGCGAGCAAGCCAAAATGTCAGTCGAACACCAAGGGCTTTCACTCCACACTTTCCCTTTTACTATAAGGATTGCCATGTTTGTCGGTGCCACTGTCCCCAAGCAAAGGTAGCTATGCAGTTTGATTTAAGGCAGTGGATAAAATAGTGGCTGACTGGCATCTTAAGGAGAAAGAAAACAAAGAGTATAACCCCTGAGGAAACACAATACCCCAAGCTCATCCTGTGAGGCTGCAGGCTCAATTTCAGAAGTTCACTTTAAACTGCCAAATGCTAGCCTTAACACCTGGCCTGGTTATACTGAGGGCTTTTCTGTTTCTCTCCCTGTTTAAGCTTTACAACTCGCAGCCTCCCATCCCTGCAAATGGATTTGGATCCATGAAAGCTCATTTTGAACCAAATCCTTTAGCCTTAAAGGTAGAGTTGCCATAATTCTCTCCCACAAAACTGTAATTCACACAAGACTCTTGTTGTGTATGTAACTGAATATAATGCTTATAACGGTTTGTATTAATTGTTGGGGTCGGGTGATCCTCCATTTTGTGTTCTTCTTAGAACTAAGCTCTCACGGGACTTGGGCTCCTGCCTATTCTACACAAGAAGAATGAAGGCTCCATAGTCTTGGGTCACTCCATGACCACCCCACTGTTCACCCAACCAATCCACTTGTTTCCCTCCAGAAGGATATTATGGAGTTGGAAAAAGTGCAGAGGAGGGCAACCAAAAATGATTAGGGGACTGGAACACCTTCCTTACCATCTGAGGCTGCAACGGTTGGACCTTTTCACTCTTGAATGACGGCGTCTAAGAGGTGACCTGATTGAAGTTTATAAAATCATGCACGGTGTGGACCAAGTAGATAAGGAAAAACTGTTTTCCCTATCACATAACACTAGAACTAGGAGACACTCCATGAAACCTTTGGGTACTAGTTCTCAAACAAATAAGAGAAAGTACTTTTTCACCCAGAGGATTACTGGTCTATGGAACTCCCTGCCAGAAGAAGTGGTGACTGCTGTCAGTCTTGACAGCTTTTTATTATTATTGTTATTAAGTTTAATTTCTATCCCGCTTTCCTGACACAAGTGCCACTCAAAGCGGCTTACAACATATACAAATACAATAAACAGAGCAAGGTATACAATAAACTACAGAAGGCAATACACAATTAATACAATCAAAACATCAGAATATGCAAAAATACAATACAAAATATAAATAATTAAGCAATATCACAATGAGAATTACACAAAGAATCAACCTCATAAGATACAAATTTACACAATAATACAATAACAACTTGAGCACAATTCCATAGTACATTTCATACATAAACAATTAAGTGGATGTGGACGACTTCCAAGCCTCCAGCCCAACTAGGGCGGAGGAACACAACAGCCTTAACAGCTGTGCCTCTCTCCTCACCAGCTGGTGAAAAAAGTCATAGGGGGGGGAGGTGGCAAAGTCTTGATGGCAAAGTCCATGGCCAAACCAAACCGGCCAGAGGAGGAGGGGCCAGAGGAGGAGGGGGTGGCGAGCATCCGGGGTCCATAGCGCGGTGGTATGGTGTTCTTATAGCCGCTGTGCTCAGCTGGCTCAGCTGGAGCCAGTCTCGTCTCTACACCCTCCCGCCAAACTGGCCAAAGGAGGGGAGGGTGAGCGGCCGGGGTCCGTAGCGTGGTGGCGAGTTCTCCTTATAGCCACCGCGCCGGTGACTGATGCTTATACCATTTACTCTTGCTGTGAGCCCTATTCTTCTTCCAAAACTACATAGAGTCCTGTGAAATTTTCCTTCTGTTTTTTTTTTTTAATTTCAGATGATGGCAAACTGTCTTTTGACGAATTCAGAGCTTACTTTGCTGATGGAATCTTGACCAGAGACGAACTGCATGAGCTGTTTCACACTGGTGTGGAGAAGAATACAGTGTTGTACCAGGTAACCCTTTCTGATGAAGGTCTCCACTGAAATGCCACTCTTTCTCATAGCTATTCACCTAACCTTTCCTAATGCAAGATAAACACTAAGAGATCTTCTAATTCTTAAAGTCCATTGAATCTCCCACTTGTATGTTTTTACCTAATATCCAAAAGAAGAACTTAATTTCCTTAGTGTCCAACATGATGTCTGTAGGAAGTTCACAAGCAGGACTGAAGGACAGTAGCCCTTTCCATCTCTGGCCTCCATTGAAGATTACAACATATTTTCTTCACTGCAAGCCTGTTTACATACTCAGAAGTTAGATCTATTAGACATAATAGAGTTTCCTTCTGATTCAATGTCCATACAATTGGGTTATAAAAGGGTGATGCATAAGGGGTATTAATAGTAGAAAAACATTTCCTGCCTTCTCTTTAAGAAAGGATTAGACAAGTTCATGGAGGACAAGGGTATCAATGGCTATAATTATGGATACTTAAGGACAACCTCTGGGTTGGAGAGATAGGCAGGATATCTCTCAATGCCATTTCCAGGGAATCCTAAGCAGGTGAAGGCATCTCCTTGGGAATACCCTGAAGGAAATGGTGAGCCACTGTGTGAGACAGAATGCTGGACTGGATGGGCTGTGGCCTGTTCCAGCAAGGCTGTTCTTATGTTCTTATGTTCCCACTCGAATGTATCTTTCCCAATATTGTATATAAAGGCACTGCTGCACCATTGTTCTCCATGTTCAGTTCCTGAAATAAAGTTGTGTTTGGCCCCGTTATGTTGGCTGCTGCGTATTAACTCCTGAACATCAAAACTCTCATGGCTTTTATCCCCATTCCTCTGCCAAATTTTGTTTCTACAGACCAATGTCATCCTTGTTTCTTAGAACAGCAAGCTGCTTGGTGAGGCCTTTGTTCCTTCAACACTCCTAGACTGCTAAGATGTCTTAGCTGTTCTTTGACTACTAGGTGCAGTTACTCCCAAGGACCCTTGTGTGCAAAATTCCTTCCAAACACCTACCTGTTGCCACCTCTCTCTTTCTTCTCTCCCTTTGTTAAAATTCTCTTTCATCTTCCACGAAGCATTTGGCTTAAGCCTTCAGAGAATCACAAAATGAAATAAACTTTGTTCAACTTCAGTTGGTTTTAATGTTCAGAAATTGGCGACAACAAGCATTGAAAGTGAAATACAGCTCTTTATTTGGAGGGTCTGAGCACAACTTGGATGGGGAAAAACACAAACTTTTATACATACACAGAAAGATACATTTTCAACAGGGAACAATGCTGATTGGACAATTAACCACTTCTTAATCCCTTCATTTGCATGAAATGGATACATAGTGCGCCTGTCAAACCTCAAACTTCGCACTCTCTGAAATCTCACGAGACTATGCTATTTGATGAGATTTCGTGGCTGTCAAACAGAGACGCTGTTTGACAGCATTTTGCGCAGGAACTCGGCAGTTTGAATCTTTGACAGTTTAATATCACAGTTATCATACATAACATTCCTCCCTCCCCCCCCCCCCAGGTATAGACAAAGTCTTTTAATCAGGATGGCATTCTGGTTTCCCTTTTGGGTTGGACACTCAGTTGAGCCAGCTCAGTGGCCCTTAGGTCAGGAAATCCTACTGGAGTGAGGTTTTGTCCATTAGGAGAGGGTTGAAAACTCAAATCATAGCCCCATTTGTCATTGGGAGGAGCAGGGGATCGCTCTAAATAAAAGTCTAACGATGGGGGTGAAAACGACAACTGAGGGTCCCTCGTGTGCTTGCTAATAGTGGAGGGCGACTCAAAAGAATAGTGCTTATTATTAACATGAGATTCCAGCATGTTAGGATAAAACAGTGTGGGGGTACCTTCGGCCTGAGTGGGGGAGCATTCCGCAAATTTTCCCTGGTCCCCAAAGTCAAAACAATCCCTGGAACTCACTGCTGGGTCTATGTTAGCTGGTTGCTGACTATTACCTCTGCCCCCTGGGTTTAAACGGTTGGGGGCCAACCCTAACGTTGAATATCTGTGTTCGTCCTTGGGGTCTCAACTGGTCTGCATGCCGTCTCCAGATCAGACCAGTGGCTGTTTCAATTCTGTAAGAAACAGGACCAGTTTGGTCTAGCACAAAACCAGGTACCCACGTAGGACCACCTGCTGCATAATTGCGGCAATGGACAGGGTCCCGGGGCGAGAAACCCTTTTGGTGTTGGATCCCTATATTGGTTCCCTTGTCCTCCACCCTAGAGGGATCCAACCTATCCAGCAAGGATGCTAGTTTCCTTCGCTGGAGCAATTCTGCAGGGGATAGCCCTGAGGCAAGGGGAGTGAGTCTATACGTGAGGAGAAACTGACATAATTGAAGCTCCAGATCCCCTTCTCCCATGTGCCAAAGCGCATCCTTGATGGTGCGCACCTGCCGCTCCACCTGGCCATTGGTGGCAGGGTGGAATGGGGCAGCAGTGATGTGCCAAATAGCATTCCTTTCCATGAAGGATTGGAATTCTGCAGATGTGAACATGGACGCGTTGTCGGACACCAGAACATCTGGGAGTCCAAACATAGTGAACAGCCTTCTTAAATGTATTATTGTCGTGGATGAAGTGGTACTGGACACCCGGATTACATCCAGCCACTTGGAGTATGAGTCCACTACCAATAAGAATAGAGCTCCCCTAAACAGTCCCACAAAATCTATATGTATCCTGGACCATGGGCCCCTGGCAGAGTCCCATTCCTGGGAGGGAAGATGGGATTGCTCAGGGCGAGAACATTGGCAGCTGGCACAAGTGCCGACCATTTGTTCTATATCCTGGTCCAGTTGGGGCCACCAAAAGTAGCTTCAAGCGAGTACTTTCGAATGAACAATTCCCAGGTGACTGGTATGGAGCAATTTCAAAACTTTTTGGCAGAGGGTGACAGGAATGACCCCCCGCTGGCTCCACAAAAGGCAACCCCGTTCAACAGACAATTCTAAGCATTTATGGTGAAATGTTTTAAACTCCTCAGCTGGAGGAGAGACGGGCCAGCCTTTTTGCACCCAAGAAATTACCTTCGATAACACCACATCTTTGGCCGTAGCTTTGGCCATGTCAGAAGGGATAACTGGAGGCGAGGCAAGGGCCTCAGTCATCAGGAGCTGGTGGTCCTGTTCAATCTCGCAATCTGGTTCCCCAACCCCAGGCAGTGGAGAACGCGACAGGGCATCAGCATGGCTAATGTCCTTGCCGGGTCTGTGTACCCGAGTGAAATTGTACGCATTTAAAAAGATTGCCCAGTGCAACATCCATAGGGATAGGACCTGCACATGGCACAACACAGCCCCAACTCCCACAGGGGATGCATCACACACCAGGATGACCCGTTTGGTAGGGTCGAAATGTGTTAACACTGCATCGGAATACTTTTTTTTTTTTAGTTCTTGGAACACTTTTTCCTGGCAATGGCCCCAGTGCCAAACAGTGTCCTTTTTAAGGACCCAGTGCAATGGTTTGGCAACTGAGGCTTTGCGATGAAGAAAAGAATGATAGAAGTTAAGTAGACCCAAAAACGATTGTAATTCAGCTTTACACGTTGGTCTGGGTGCATTCCGCATGGCCACCACTTTTGAGTCTGAGGGCATAATACCTTGGAGGGGGTAATCCTATATCCCAGGAATTCTACCTCACTTGCCAAAAATACACACTTGTCTTTTCGAAGACGCAGACCTGCTTGCTCGAAACATGACAATACCTTATCGAGCCTGGCCGCTAGTTCGACGGTGTCATTAGGACATTGTCAAAGTATGGCAGGACCCCCGGCAACCCCTTAAGAATACCTTTGTCTAAAGATTGAAATATTCCAGGGGCTGCATTCACCCCAAATTGTAGTCTGGTCATCTTAAATGCCCCCTTATGTGTTACGATAGTCTGTGCCACAGCAGCGGCAGGTGTCATGGTTAGTTGTTGATAAGCCTGGGCAAGGTCAAGTTTTGCAAAGCAGTTTCCTCCATGCAAGAAGGCAAGAAGGTGGCTTACCACTGGCACAGGATATGCGTTCGGGCGAATGGCTTTTATTGTGCATTTATCCTGACCTCCCCGTTGCTTTTTAGTGCTGTCACAATCGGTGTCTCCCATTCGGCGGAGTCAACTGGCACCAGGATGCCCTGCCCAACCAGTTTGTCCAACTCTGCTTCTATTTTCTCTTTGAGGGCAAAGGGTACCCAGTGAGGCTTCATTCGAATGGGCCGAATGGCAGGGTCAAGTTCAAAGTCAACAGGGGGCCCCTTGTACAATCCCAAACCCTTCTTGAACACCTCAGGATGTGCAGCACAAACGTCCCGGATTGTGTCAGAATCTCTTGCATGTATGCCAGATAGCCGGATCCCCAGGGGCTTGAACCATTGTACCCCTATCAGATTATTAGTGACCTGCTTGACCACAACTAAGGGCAAGGTGGTGCATATAGTCTTGAAACGGACCAAAAAGTTACCCACCCCTAGGACCGGAATCTAGCAACCCTGCACATCCCTAAAGGAAGCCTTAAGGGACTTAAGCTTGGGGCGAGAAGCCAGGGAAATCCTTAGGAAATCCCGCTGTGGAGTTATTGAAAATGAAGTACCTGAATCCACTTCCATTCTGAGAGGGACATCCTGTAGACTCAGGTCGGCATAGAACCGATTGCTGATGTTGCCCACCTGGCTCTGGTTTGTCTCGGAGGACACCTTGGCGATGGACGACTCACGGCAATGACCACACTTGGCTTCTGGCGTCGGGGGTCTCTATTTTTGCTGCCGCCATACCTTGGCTATGTGCCCCTTCCGTCTGCAGTTGTGGCATTCTGCGTTACAGAACGGGCACTTCTTGCGGTCATGCCGGGCCCCACAGCCGTCGCACAGGGTTTAATCATCTCCCCAATGTAGTTTGACATCTATACGAGGCTGCCGGCAGAGGTCAACTGAAGATTTGGGGTTTCTTATCACTGATTATACACTGATCACAGATGATACAACTTTATTTGTCTTTCAGCCCATCTGCAGTTGATACCATCCAGTCTGTTGATTACTACTTGGCTATTATACTGAATTGGATGAAGATGATCAAGCTGAAACTGAATCTGCACAAAATAGAGATCTTGTTGTTAGGTGGTCCATTTTCCTGCCCGGGGGTGTGTGTGTTGCTTTCCTACATTGGACCTACCCTTCCTTTCAAGGATTTTGTGCCCAATGTGGATATGATTTTCAATTTGGCACTAACCATGGAAAAACATGTCAATGCTGTGGTTTGATCTGCCTTCAGCAGGTTGTCTGGTTGTGCCTCTACCTTGACCACACAATTCTGATCCATGCACTGGTAGTCAAGAACTGACTACTGTAATGCTCATGGGAATTCCCTTGAATCTATTAGAGAAGCTCCAGGGAGTGCAAAATGCAGTAGCCAGATTGGTCATGAGTGTGAGGTTGTTCAATCACATCTCCCCAATTCTGTTTCTGTGTACAATGCCCTAAATAGTTTGGGAACTCACTACCTGTTGGAGAGTTTCTACCAAAGTCCTTCTGCTTGTCTTACACAATGCTCTCAGGCATTAGACTTCCAGGTCCCTAGTCTGAGGGAGTTATCAATCAGGAATCAAGCCTTGTCTGTAGTGGAGCCCCTTCTACCAGAATACTTTGCCCCAGGAGATATGTATGGTCTCTTCCCTTCAGTTCTTTAAGACTCTTTTGAAAATGTACCTTTTTAGAAAAGTGTTCTTGGTTACAATAGCTACTCTCCTGAAATGGTTGCACTGTTTATACTGACCACTCTTGCTGATGCCTATTCCATACCTGTCAGGTTTCGGGAAATTTCTGTCAAATAAGGGAGATTTCTCGGCCAAAATGGGAACCTGGACAGCTATGCTTATCCTGTACTGGCCTCCAGTCTAACTCCAGTCTAATTGCAGTCTAACTAATATGGGATGATGGTGGGAAAGAGTGTAAAATACGGGGGGTTGACAGAAATTTCCTGAAACTTGACAGGTATGGCCTATTCCTATTACTGTTAAAGTTTTATTACTGTTTTACTATTTTTATTATTGTTTAATTCAATTATTTAATATGATGCCTATGTCTTGTTTTGATTTGATTCTACTGGTGATTATTGTGCTTTTTAGTATTATTATGTAATTTGTCATTTTGATTTTTGTTTGTATATTATTATTCTGTAAATTGATAGTTTCTATACCTGATGGCTGGCATGTAATTTGAATGAATGAATTAGCCCCTGTATGTAGGTAAATTCCATTAAAGCAGTTCACAACCTTTTTGTGATGTGGGCCGGACCATGCCCCAGACAGCTGTATGGGCTGGAGGCATGGTTCCTCCCACCACTTCTGCCTCTTCTGGTGGTGGTGGTGGCGGCGGCAGCGGTGGGTGCATGCATGGCACATTTTCAGCACATTTTTGGCTCTTCTGGCAGCGCAGCGGGGTCCTCACTGCGGGCTGGATTAATTGGCACCATGGCCCAGATACGGCCCATGGGCTGTAGGTTGCAAATCCCTGTACTAAAGTCAGGCTTACTTCTGAGGAGACATATATATGACTGAGTTGTTAGAACATGTAGCTATCTTCTCAATGCCTACATTAATTAATCCTTAATGCACAAGAAAATTCAGTTATATAAAAAAACAGAGATTGTTTTCCATTTTTGCCAACAATAAGTGATAGGAAGTAAATTAGAATTCAATTATGAGGGAAATTGAGGAATCATTTAATTATTTTTCTCTATTGTTTCCAAGTCAAAATGTTGTGTCCTTCACAAATAGTCACCTTTCCCAGTGTGAATCCTAGAGGTGCAGTAAATAAAATGACCTCTGTTGTAAAAAGAGATGGGAAGGTATTTTAGAAGGTGCCAAGTTTACTTAGGGAAGCACAAAATTGAATTTGGTGGGTGCATTTTGCTAGTGTGAAATGCAAACTCTCAAGACAGGAACTGGGTTTTTATTGCTTGTTTGTTTTATTACTGGACCTGCTGCCCAGGACTGGAGAATCCCATCTCTTTATAACCGTTTGCTTTCCAACTCTGCACCACATCTTGGCCACCAGTTGCATGTAACTGCCAGAATCTCAACTATAAGCATATGCTGTGCTGTCCATCTACCTGTAGGCTGATATTCTGCAGACATATATGAAAAATGCTTTGCATTCTAGATAGATTGCTTTATTTAAAACATTGCAAACTCTTCTGCCTAAGTCAAGAGGAAGAAAATTTGCTTTCATTTCCAATCACTGGCAATAAACTGCATCTCGAATGGAGGTAAAGCTGCCTGGCAGTTGAAAGGGAAAATATTCATTTGAATACTATTGATGAACTGAGCTTATGTTGTTCAGTCACACAGTCAAGTCACACATTTTGTGACCCCATGGACCACAGCATGCCAGGCTCCTCTGTCATCCTCCAGATTGCCAGATTTACGCCCACTGCATCAACGATAAACTGAGTTTATAGCAAACTTTTATTGTAGTTTTTACCAAATATACAGCAGAACAGGTAACATTTGTTACAGGAGAAGATGCAAGTCATTAAACATCCTTGTAAGACCATAGTGGGTATCCTGCAAAGCTCAACTTTTAATGCATTGACCAGTCTTCATTATTCTTTAGTATGGTCAGCAAAGAGGTTTCAGGACCTCCCTTGCATAATGGGGAAAGATCGCCTCTCTCCAAATTTACTTCAGGTCAGGTCTAATTATGGGTTACCTATAAAATCTATTTCTGCCCTCAGACAGACAAAACCAGGAGGTGTGCTTCCTTACTCCAGTCATGAGCTCTCTATGGACAGAACCACTAGCTCACCAAGCTCAGTCTTGTCAACACAGACTGGAAGCTCCTCAGCTTCAAACAAGCTTCCAGCTTCACCTAACAAGGCTGGGGATTGAACAGCTTTCCCAAGCAAAGAAAGTCCTTTGCCACTCAGCAAAACCCTACCCTGATGTGTTTCTATCTCATCCCATCAGGTTATTTTATGTTCACCTGACACTCATCACTGATACTTACAAATAAAGACAAATCTGGGAGGGTATATATGAACAGTTAGTACAGAGTTAATTCACCATCATTAATTTCATGGGAGGAACTGGCTCAACTTGAACAGCAAATTTGTAATTGCTGATGCCATTATTAGCTGAACTTTGCTTTTCTCTATCCTCTCTCCCATTCCAACGTTCACCTTCCTCTTTCCAGTGTTGCACCATTACATGTTTTGACAAGGATTTATTGGATCTCTGTACCCTGATGTGCTAACCATTTTATTACATTTCATGTAAACTGAAATCTTTGTGGGGGGCAGGATCTTTAAATAGAAGAAAAATGAAGGCATTTTTAAAAGGTCAACACAACAATTTTTGCCATCATACCCTCTGGAAATTATAGCACATTAATTCACTAAGAACTGTTTGTTCTAAAGGCCAGGAAATTGCAAAATGAGGACCATTAAAATTGTAGATTTAGATCAATTTTTAAAGCAGAACTAAAAAGTTACAAAAAGTAATGGAACTAGTTATGGAACCATTTTAACAAAAGTAATGATAATGCAGTGGGTTGTTTTCTGGAGCTTTGCAATGAGTTGTTAATGAATTCTCAAAGTAACTTTCCCAGCAATTCATATCACTCTCAATTCTTATCAAGATGCACAAAGGCAGAAACAAAGTTATGGTTGTTAATTAGCATAGGTTTACATGGACTGCTGCCTACCTCATCAGATCTGGAGTGAAGGTCTACCTCTATGCCTCTGGTAAACTTTCTAGCCCTTCTTGTGCAGGCATTATTCATATAATCATAGAGTTGAAAGGAACTTTAGCAGTACATAGACAAAATACACAACATCACTGTTATGTATGTACAATGTTGCTTTAAGAAATGTATGAATGTAACCTGACCACAATTACAATGTAGCTCAGCTGTTAAGGAACGCGAGTTAGCTGCCCATAGAGGGCAGCTGCGAGCGTTCAACTCACATGGTTCACATTCCTCAAATCTCCGACAGCCGCGGGAACTCTCCCGCACTATCAACAACTACAGAAGAGGGGCGTGACTTGGAACGATGTCATGCCGGTAGCAGCCAATGAGCTACCGTGCAACAAGATTCAAATGTATTGTACTCCTGTATATAATGTGATGTACCTCCGCCATTACCACATGTTCATCCTGATCATCAACCAATAAACCTGTGTTAGTCCTCACTGCGACTCCTTCTTTGTCTTCCGTGCAAGACACCAAATTGGCGACGAAGGTGGGATCGATGGCGAATCCCAAGGTCAAGCCTTACCACTTCGATATCAGCGACCCGGAGCAATGGGAGCTGTACGAGTGCCAGTTTCAGCACGCGATGGAAGCCGCGGGCGTCGACGACGACGCCAAGATGCGCTCACACTTTCTGGCCCAGGTAGGGCCGGCCACGCTGCGCATCCTGATGAACCTGGTGGCCCCCCGGAAGGTGGACGTGGTTCCCCTCGACCGCATCCTGGACTTGCTGCGCGACCATTTCCAGCCCCCCGTGTCAATCTTCCCGGCCATGGTCGCGTTCCACAGGCGAGACCAATGCCCGGGAGAGTCAGTGTCCGCCTACGCGGCGGCCCTCAGGCTGGCAGCGGTGCACTGCCAGTGGGAAGACCTGGACACGGCACTCTGAGACCGCATGCTGTGTGGCCTGAGGGACGAGGAGGTCCAGAGAAAATTGATGACCCGCGACTATTGCCTCACATTCAACGAGGTACTGCGGGAGGCCCAAGCAGCCGAGGCGGCCAGGAGCGGGGTCAGAGTGTTCAAGTCCCGAGGGGCCACATCCGAAAGGGCCAAGTCACCAGTGCAGGCGGCCCAGCGGACATCGGCGAAGACGGCCTGGTGGGCCCCCAAGTCGCCCACCGGCACACCAGCGACATCTGAGGAGTCGTCCGCAACGGCAGACTCCTGCTCCAGCGAGGACGACGACGTCCAGAGAATAAAGAGACGCGGGGAGAAGCGACAGACCCGCGAGCGGCAGGACCGCCGTTGCAACGGTTGTGGGGCGGCCCACGACCGGACGAGGTGCCCGTTTCGGAAGGCCGAGTGTCACAACTGCGGCCGAAAAGGGCACATCGCCGGAGTATGCAGGCACGGGCGTCCTGAGGACAAGGGCGCCTCGAGCCACCCCCAGGCACACCAACGGAAAACGGCCGGCACCAGGAAGGTCTCAACCAGCTACAGCGAGGAAGGCGTGAACCGCGTGGGCCTGGAGCACCGGCGGTTTTTCGTAGAGGTACTGTTACAGGGGGTCCCGGTGAGGATGGAGATAGACTCGGGGTCGTCATATTCCATCCTGTCCCAAAAAGAGTTTATGCGCATTCCCCCAGATGCGTGGCCCAAACTGCGGGCCATGAGGTCACACTTACGGGACGTGCAGGGAAAGGGGATCCCAGTGTTGGGGGTGGGGAACTTCAAGGTGAAGTTCAAGAGTTACTCCGAGAAACTGCCCCTAGTGGTGCTCAAGGGGGGGAGATGCTGCCTTTTGGGAATGCAGTGGTTTGCTCCCCTGGGAATTGAACTGTCCAGCATTAACGCCATCGAGACTGACCCAATGCGGGACGTGTGCAATGCACACCTGGACGTTTTCAAGAAAGGGCTCGGAACGTACAAGGGCCCCCCGGTATCTTTTGACCTGGACCCAGAGATCCGGCCCATCCGCCTCAAGCCAAGGAGAGTGCCCTTCGCCCTCAAGGACAAGATCGAGGCGGAACTGGACAAATTGGTGGGGCAGGGGATTTTGGTTCCAGTTGATTCGGTGGAGTGGGAAACGCCGATTGTTACAGCTCTTAAATCAAACGGGGAGGTCAGGATTTGTGCGGACTATAAATGTACGATTAATAAGGCCATTCGGCCAAATGCATATCCGGTGCCCGTGGTCAGCCACTTACTGGCCACGTTACATGGGGGGAGGTGTTTTGCCAAGCTAGATCTGATGCAGGCATATCAGCAGCTCTCCGTAACCCCAGCTGCTGCCGCTGCGCAAACCATCGTCATGCACAAGGGGGCATTTAAGGTAACGCGCCTACAGTTCGGTGTGAATTCGGCCCCCGGGATCTTCCAGTCCCTCGTGGAACGCCTTTTAAAGGGACTTCCAGGTGTCCTCCCATATTTTGACGATGTGTTGATAACAGCTGGGAGCGAATTAGAGTTAGCAAGGAGGCTAGACGGGGTCCTTTCAGTATTCGAGAAAGCGGGACTTAGACTGAGAAGGGACAAATGTGTATTCTTTGCGAGGGAGGTTGAGTTCCTTGAGTTCAAGATGACCCCCGAGGGCATCAAGCCCTCCGAGTCCAAGGTTGCGGCTGTGCAAAACGCCCCTCGCCCCACCGCGAAACCGGAGCTGCAGTCATTTCTAGGGCTCTTAAATTTTTACCATTCCTTCCTGCCAAGGAAGGCATCCGTTGCTGAGCCACTGCACGCGCTCTTAAAGAAAGAGGCGGTTTGGCGGTGGGGAGATAGGCAGGAGAAAGCTTTCAGGGAGCTAAAGGCGCTTTTATCCTCGGATGCTGTCCTGACCCATTTTGACCCGAGAAAACCAGTAGTTTTAGTCTGTGATGCGTCCTCAGTGGGGGTGGGGGCGGTGCTATGCCACGTGTTGGAGAGCGGGCGGGAAGCCCCAGTTGCATACTACTCTAGGTCCCTTTCAAAGGCCAAGCGCAACTACGCGCAAACAGATAGGGAGGCATTGGCCATAATCGCGGGAACTAAGAAGTTCCACGATTTCCTATACGGCCGCAAGTTTACGGTGGTGACTGATCACAAGCCTCTCCTGGGAATCTTCACCACAGGCAAGCCCATCCCTCAAATCCTGTCCCCCCGAATGCTACGTTGGGCGATTTTCCTTAACGCCTACCAGTATGAGCTGGACTATCGCCCAGGGAAGGAGATCTCCCATGCAGACGCGCTGTCCTGGTCTCCCCTCCCTAGTTTAGGGGACCCTGCATGCGAGGTAGAGCAGGACCACCAAGTCCTGCTAATTGAGTCCCTCGACTCACCCCCCATCGTCCCGGCCGACCTCGCCAAGGCCACGGCGGCCGACAAGATGCTGGCCCAAGTTAGTTCCTGGGTTAGGAAAGGGTGGCCCACTACTGCTCCCGAGGAACACTTCAAGCCATTTTTCAGGCATAGAGTAGAGCTTTCCCTGGAAAGGGGCTGCTTACTCTGGGGCCAGCGGGTAGTTATACCAGAAAAGCTGAGGGCTAAGGTACTGAAGCTACTGCATACCAGTCACCCAGGAATAGTGCGCTCCAAGGCGCTGGCTAGAAGTTTCTTTTGGTGGCCCCAGATTGACACGGACATAGAGCGTCTAGTGGGCACGTGTGAGAGTTGCCAGAGCTCCCGGCCCGAGGAGTCCCGGTTACCCCATAGGGAATGGGACACGGCCCGCGGGCCATGGTCCCGGATTCATGTCGACTTCGCTGGCCCTTTCCGCGGGTCCATGTTTCTACTGATAGTCGACTCCTATTCAAAGTGGTTAGAAGTAATCCCCATGAACAGCACCTCCTCTGCGGCAACCATTAAACAGTTGCGCAAGGTCTTTGCCTGTTTCGGCCTGCCAGATGTCCTTGTTAGCGATAACGCTAGTACCTTCACGTCTGCGGAGTTCAAAACGTTTATTGAAAGAAACGCCATCAGGCACATTACCGCTGCCCCTTTTCACCCCGCCACAAACGGTCAGGTAGAGCGCCAAGTGCGCACTACGAAAGACGCACTGCGGCGCATGGGTCCCGGCGAGTTGAACCTTCATCTGTGCCAGTTCCTCATCTGCTACAGGACAACCCCCCTAGCTTCTGGATTTTCGCCAGCCGAACTCCTCATGAGGAGGCGTCCGGTAACACTTTTTGACCGGATGGATCCGTCCAGGGTGGAGGATGAAGGGAGAAATGTAAACATAGGGGTAGATAGCTCCAAAAGTTTTTCGGTAGGGGACCCGGTTCACTGCAGGAACTACGCGGCCTCGGGGCCAGCATGGGTACCTGGGACGATCATTGAGCAGACGGGGCCAGTATCCTACAGGGTCGAGACTAGCTCGGGTCTACTCTGGAGAAGGCACGCCGACCAACTCAGAAGGCGAGTCACCAGTGAAGGGGAATCAGCGTTAGGGTCCTCCCCCACCCGCGTTACCCAAGGGGGAGATACGGCGACATCCGCCGATACAAATACATACCCTGGATTCTCAACCACAGAGGAGGATACTTTGAAAGAGAGGGATGAGTTTGGTTATGATTTGCAGTACCAGGGGGGTGTAGCTGAGTGGTCCCCCACCCGTCCTAGCAAGAAGAGGGGTTTCAGTTCAGCCCCTGGTACCTCCAGTCCCCCCAGCCCTTTTGTTTTGGAATATACCATAGCTCCAGCCCCCCGGAGACAGACACCCCCAAATCAGGCAGCAGGGGGGAATCCACACGCCTCAGCCCCTAGAACTCCCGGACAGGCAACAGGGGATGGCGAGACCACGAGGGTCTCCTCGTCGGTCCCGAGATTCGTACTGGGGGGGACCCCAAGTTCCTCGAGCGGGGGGCAGGGGTTCACGTCCCAACTGTTCGTTCCATTCCCATCCCCAAATGCAAGGTTGTCGCAGAGTCCCCACCGAACCACTAATGAGTCCCCCCTTTCCATTGCAGGAAGGGACTCCGCGGAACCAGGAGCCCCCGGCTCCCCTGTGTTAAGTCAAGCGGCCGCACGCCCCAGACACACGTGCGGCAAACCACAATGGTTGAGGGACTTCGTCCCATCCTAGGGGGGAGGGGTGTTATGTATGTACAATGTTGCTTTAAGAAATGTATGAATGTAACCTGACCACAATTACAATGTAGCTCAGCTGTTAAGGAACGCGAGTTAGCTGCCCATAGAGGGCAGCTGCGAGTGTTCAACTCACATGGTTCACATTCCTTAAATCACCGACAGCCGCGGGAACTCTCCCGCACTATCAACAACTACAGAAGAGGGGCGTGACTTGGAACGACGTCACGCCGGTAGCAGCCAATGAGCTACCATGCAACAAGATTCAAATGTATTGTACTCCTGTATATAATGTGATGTACCTCCGCCATTACCACATGTTCATCCTGATCATCAACCAATAAACCTGTGTTAGTCCTCACTGCGACTCCTTCTTTGTCTTCCGTGCAAGACACCAAAATCACCCCATCAAGAATTGACACTTTCCATGTTGGTTGAGGCATTCTGAGTTGTAATTGAAAAAGACAATTGTCCCCATTTTTGCAGCTAGTTGAAACACATGCTCAAAATCAGAACAGAAGATTATGATACAACTTCAGTGCCCCCTAAACTAGATCAATGCATGTCAGATCTATGGAAAGTGCTTTGATTTGTTGAACCTTTCATTCCAATTATAAAAAAACCAAAGAAAATTAATTGTTTCTAGGTGCTAGGAAGTGGGTGTTTTATTTTATACAGTCAACTCTCACAGTTCAAGGCATTGTGACATGATAACAAATTCAAAGGAAAATGAAACATAAAGCAGGACTACAGATTTAGTTTAAAGGGTTTTCTGTAAAAACACAAGGCTTTTGAGGGCCATGTATGTTCAAACGGCTGAAGAATTTTTGGCTGGAATTAAAAAGAAATCTTTCACCAGCATTTAAGTGGACACACTTGCAAGATACTGTCTGCTTTATCAAACTTAAACTATCACTCTGACAAGAAATATGGGTCCAAAATGTGTTTTAAATGTCCCTATTGCATCCAAAGTTATGTTTATAAAGGTAAGATGAATATAAATCATCCCCAAGGGTTGGGGCATGAGAATTCAATCATGTACTTAACAAGATGTATTTTTCCAATAATATATTGCTTAGGTTTATAGAAACGATTGATAAGATTTCTCATCTTCCAATTGCTGTGGCTTTGGCTGGTGAGTAGCATCAGATCTTTGTGACTTTAAGAGTAAACATACTAGCATTAGATTTTTTTTTGAAAAAAAGCAATTAATTGTTGTTACATGTTATTTACCAGCAAAAGGTTAACACATTACATTACTTATTAACCATCCGTTACTAACTTACCTAATTTAAGTGTGTACAGATACAAAAAACAAACAAAGTATGGCACAATTCTACCCAACAAACCCAATATTAATACTGGCACCATTTTCAAACTATTAAAAATAACAATGGTGCCTCATATTACTAAAAAAAAGAAAATGCAGCATGTAACATATTCTTATGATTTCAGTTTCTAAAGGAGTATTTGCTTCTTGGAAAATCTAAATACATCAAGAGTTTTTTATTGTTGTTTTTTGGGGGGATTTCTTCTGTTTCTATATGTCTGCATGTCTTCTTCTGAATTATTTCTATGTGAAGGTTAAGTTATACATTGCTCACTTACTGAGAGTCAGGCATATGATGTGGTGACAGAAAGTATGGCTTTCTGTCCTCTTATGTAATGCAGTTCCATCTCAACTCCCATTTAGAAAATATTGGTTTTCAAACAGTGTGGGAAAGCTGCACAATCTCTCCAGATAAACAGTCATAGACCCAGTTGACCAGACATGGGTGGGGGCAGAGGAACAGTCTTTAAGTCCTGTACATTGCCTTAATCACTTCCTCCTCTATGGTTTGTGTGCCTTCCTTGTGAAAGTCAATGCTACCACTTTAATTTTTTTTCCCTTACAAACTTTTTTTTTGTCTTTACATTAATCTTTCCCCACCACCACCTCTGTTACATTGCAGATGTTGGGGTCTTTTAACCAAAACTGAGTCTGCAGTAAATAGGAAATGATTGCTGCTTACTCCTTCTTCCATTCCATACTATATTTCTGAGGAACACCCCACAGACATCGGGGGGGGGGGGGAGAATCGTCTACATATGCGTGAATGCTAAAATGAAAATATATTGTCAGTATGGCATAGACTGCCAAAGTAAATGTACTGCATTGTGTGATACAAAGACATGCCCCCTTTTAGCTGCTTTACACTACACAGCTCAGAGGAATATAAACTGTTCCTGAACATCAGGCAAACAAACTGGTATGTCAGGTAAGATCCCTGTGGGCTTTATCCAGCTGGACAATTTCAAAGTTTCAAAGCCTTCATTGCTTCTGAATCAAGGCAGAAAAATCTTGCTCAACAAGTGTTGTGTTCTGTAAAGCTGTGCCTTTAACAATGTACCTTAGCCATGTGGTAACAATGTAACCGTTCTGTGTGCAACATTATAACCTTCAGCTGTATCAATGTAAACCTGATAAGGGGACGCGAGCTAGTGACCACTAGATGGCAATAGCGAGCGTCCAGCTCTCATGGCTCAGATTCACCTGGATCAGCAGCGCGGGAAGATTCCCGCCACCTCTTCATCTGGACAAGAAGGGCGTGACCTTCTACGACGTCACCCAGGCAGCAACCAATAGTCTGTCGACGAGCCACTTTCAAATGTATAGCCAGCTGTATATATTGAGCTACCCATCCGCCATTACCTCATGTTCCTCCGGATCATCATGCAATAAACCTGTGTTAAGCCAACCCTTCGGCTGTTTCATTGTCTTTGGTCCCTTACACTAAATTGGCGACGAAGGTGGGATAATGGCAGCCCACAGGACCAAGACATGCGCCGGTTTCGAGATCAGGAAACCGGGCGACTGGGAGATCTTCGAGATGGACTTCCAGGCAGCACTGATTGAGTCCGAAGTCACGGATGAGGCAAAGAAAAGGGCCATCTTCACCAGGATGCTCGGACAAGAAACCAAAAGGACCTTGGTGGACCTGATCGCACCGAGGAGGGTGAGAGAATTCAAGGCCAAAGAACTCATGCAGATGCTGCGTGAGCATGTCCGGCCCGCCACAGCGATGTTTCCCGCTCGGAGTGCGTTCTGGAGGCGAGTCCAAGCGCCCGGGGAGACAGTCGCCGCATTCGTGGCGGCCCTGCGGCTGGCGGCCGGCCCGTGCAAATGGGAGAATGCCGAAATCACCCTCCGGGACTGTGTGCTGTGCGGCCTGAACGACGCCGAAACCCAGCGCACGTTAATGAACCAAGAGCCGCCTCCCACGTTGCAGGAGGTCATCAGAGCGGCACAGGCCGTGGAAGCTACAAAGGCTGGGGTCCAAGAACTCCAGGAATGGCGGCCGAGGTCGAGCAAGGCAGAGACTCCGGTGCATGAGGCCCGGCGAGCTTCGAGGTCGTCCGCGGAGAGCAGCGACGACGAGGACGTCCGGAGGGTCCGGAAAGAGAGCCGGTGGTGCGACGGCTGTGGAGCGGCCCACGACCGCGTAAAATGCCTGTTTCGGAAGGCCGAGTGTCACAACTGCGGCCGCCGCGGGCACATCGCTAAGGTGTGCAGGAAGAGGCGCGAGACCCGGAGAAGCTCGGCAGACTGTTCCGTGGGACAAGACCGCTCAACGAGACCCAAGGACGGCGCTCAGGCCACGCGGAAGCAGGACGGCGTGGGCCGCATCTCCGATGGCAGCGAGGACGACGCCCCAGTATTCAGCGTGTCCGTAGGACACCCCCGCTACTTTGTTGAGGTACTAGTTCAAGGGGTTCCCATTAGAATGGAAATTGACTTGGGGTCCTCATATTCAATCATTTCCCAGAGGGAGTTTTCGAGAATTGCCCCCCACAGGCGACCCAAGCTCAAAGCGTTGAGGTCCACACTACGGGACGTGCAAGGGAACAGCATTCCAGTGTTGGGGGTTGGAGAATTTCAGGTTAAATTCAAGAAGCACGCCGCGTCTCTCCCTCTAGTCGTGCTTAAAGGGGGAGATTGCAGCCTCCTCGGAACTCAATGGTTCCAGCCCCTGGGTTTGTTTATTGGGGGGGTGCACGCCGTTGGGATGCACGCCGTTGGGACTGACCCAATTCAGGAGGTGTGCGAGGCGCACCCCAAAGTTTTCAAAAAAGGACTGGGGAAATTCAAGGGGCCCCCAGTGACATTCGACCTGGACCCGGAGGTCCGCCCAATTCGTCTTAAACCACGCCGGGTGCCGTTCGCACTCAAGGACAAGATAGAGGCAGAACTGGACAAATTGGTGGGCCAAGGAATCCTTGTGCCTGTTGATTCTGCGGAGTGGGAAACTCCAATTGTAACCGCACTAAAGGCCAATGGGGAGGTCCGCATATGCGCCGATTACAAGTGCACCATCAACAAGGCGATCCGCCCGAATGCGTATCCGGTGCCGGTAGTCAGCCATCTGCTGGCCAGGTTACACGGGGGAAAGTGTTTTGCTAAGCTCAACTTAGCACAGGCCTACCAGCAGCTTACGGTGTCCCCTGCCGCAGCTGCTGCGCAGACCATAGTCACCCATAAGGGGGCGTTCCAGGTGACGCGCCTTCAGTTCGGCGTAAATTCGGTGCCTGGAATTTTCCAGTCACTCGTGGAACGCCTCCTGAAGGGGCTAGAGGGGGTGTTGCCTTATTTTGATGATGTGTTAATAACGGAGGGGGGAGTCGGGTCGAATTGGCCAAGAGGTTGGGGAAGGTCCTGACAATATTCGAAAAAGCGGGGTTGAGACTGCGAAAGGACAAATGTGTCTTCTTCGCGACCGAGGTTGAGTTCCTAGGGTTTTGTGTGACTCCTGACGGGATAAAACCATCCAAATCCAAGGTGGCCGCCATTAAGAAAGCCCCCCGCCCCACCTCCAAGCCCGAGCTGCAGTCGTTCCTAGGGCTGCTCAACTTTTACCACTCCTTCCTCCCCCGGAAGGCAGCAGTGGCTGAACCGCTACACAAACTGCTAAAAAAGGACCAGGCATGGAAGTGGGGCGATGACCAAGAAAGGGCATTTAGCGAACTAAAAGGTCTCCTAGCGTCCGATGCCATACTGACCCATTTCAACCCCAAACGCCCGGTAGTCCTGACCTGTGATGCATCCCCGGTGGGGGTGGGGGCGGTGCTGTGCCACGTGCTGGAAGACGGAAGGGAGGCCCCGATAGCATTTTACTCCAGGTCCCTGTCCCAAGCAGAGAGAAATTACGCACAGACAGACAGGGAGGCACTAGCGATAGTTGCGGGGACGAAAAAGTTTCACAATTTTCTGTATGGTCGCCCCTTCACCATTGTAACGGACCACAAGCCCCTGCTAGGCATTTTTACTGCAGATAAGCCCACGCCACAGATCCTGTCCCCGAGGATGCTCAGGTGGGCTATTTTTCTCAATGCGTACCAGCACGCGTTGGTCTATCGGCCCGGGAAAGAGATCAGCCATGCGGACGCTCTATCAAGGTCTCCCCTCCCCCTGACGCCCAGCCAGGTGAGCAAGGGGGAGCGAGACCATCAGGTTCTCATGATAGAGGTGCTGGATTTGCCCCCCGTGGTGCCCGCCGACATTGCCAAAGCGACGGAGAAGGACAAGACGTTAGCGGCAGTTAGCTCCTGGGTGCAGAAAGGGTGGCCAGCATCCTCCCCAGCGGAGGAGTTCGCCCCATTTTTCAGGAAAAAGTTAGAGCTGTCCCTAGAGAGGGGGTGCCTTTTGTGGGGGCAGCGGGTGGTGATTCCCACTTCCCTTCGGCCGCGGGTGCTCAAACTGCTGCACGTCAGCCACCCCGGCATCGTGCGATCCAAAGAGCTGGCCCGGAGCTACTTCTGGTGGCCCCAGTTGGACGCCGACATCGAGCACATGGTCGGCACTTGTGAAAGTTGCCAATGTTCCAGACCAGAGGAGGCCCGCCTTCCCCACAGGGAGTGGGACGCGGCTAAGGGGCCGTGGTCCCGGGTGCACATTGATTTCGCGGGCCCGTTCAGAGGCACCCTGTTTCTTCTTGTAGTGGAAGCCTTCTCCAAGTGGTTGGAGGTTATCCCAGTCACGAGCACCTCCTCGGCCCAGACCATTAAGCATTTGCGGAGGCTCTTTTCCACGTTCGGCATACCCGACACATTAATTAGCAACAACGCTAGTTGTTTCACGTCCTCCGAGTTTAGGGCATTCATGGAGATTAACGCCGTTCAGCATATCACCTCCGCCCCGTTTCACCCAGCCACCAATGGTCAAGTAGAGCGCCTCGTCCGCACCACGAAGGACGCGTTGCGGCGCATGGGCCCCGGGGACCTGAACCTGCAAGTGTGCCAGTTTCTGCTAGGGTACAGGGTGACCCCGTTGGCGTCAGGATACTCCCCCGCAGAGCTCTTAATGCGTAGGAAACTGACCACCATCCTTACTAGGCTAGACCCCACGAGGGTAGAGGACAAAGGAAGGAACATTGGGCTAGAGGCCACGAAGAGCTTCAGTGTAGGCGCCCCCGTGCATTGCAGGAATTACGCCAGCACGGGCCCAGCCTGGGTACCGGGCGTAGTTGTGGAGCAAACCGGCCCCGTGTCGTACCGCGTGGAAACCAGCACAGGGCTACTGTGGAGGCGGCACGCGGACCAGCTCCGACGCAGGGTCTCCGATGAGCAGGGCACAGACCGCACAGAGAAAAAATCAGCGTTAGGGTTCTCCCCCACCCGTTCAGCCCAAGGGGGAGGGAAAGGGGACCGCGGGTCCCCACCAAGGGGGGAGGAGGATGTTCTCGTAGATATCCTAGGGGATCTTTCTGAGGAGGAGGAACCCGACCCCATACATATCTCGCGGAATTCCCCCACAAATGCGGATACCCCAACTGAGTTAGAATTTGATTTTCAGAACCGGGGGAGTTTTTCGGAGTGGTCCCCCACCCGTCCAAGCGAGAAGAGGGGTTTTTCGTTAGCCCCGATTGCCCCTGGTCTGCCCACAATGGAGTTCTTCCCTTCCCCTAAGGCCGCCAAACCGCGGCAAGCCACTAACGAGTCTCCCTCTTCCATTACAGGACAAGGGACCAGGGAACAAAGAAGCAGTAGCGCCCCCGGGGGGGGTCAGCCCTCATCACGGCCCAAACACACATGCAATAAGCCATCTTGGCTTAGAGACTTCGTCTCATCCTAGGGGGGAGGGATGTTGTGTTCTGTAAAGCTGTGCCTTTAACAATGTACCTTAGCCATGTGGTAACAATGTAACCGTTCTGTGTGCAACATTATAACCTTCAGCTGTATCAATGTAAACCTGATAAGAGGACGCGAGCTAGTGACCACTAGATGGCAATAGCGAGCGTCCAGCTCTCATGGCTCAGATTCATCTGGATCAGCAGCGCGGGAAGATTCCCGCCACCTCTTCATCTGGACAAGAAGGGCGTGACCTTCTACGACGTCACGCAGGCAGCAACCAATAGTCTGTCGACGAGCCACTTTCAAATGTATAGCCAGCTGTATATATTGAGCTACCCATCCGCCATTACCTCATGTTCCTCCGGATCATCATGCAATAAACCTGTGTTAAGCCAACCCTTCGGCTGTTTCATTGTCTTTGGTCCCTTACACTAAAACAAGACAGCCTCAAACACAAGAAATCATAGACAGATCACTGTAAAGCAACAGTAAGGGAAACAAAAAGGAGGAAATTAAAATAATCCCAAAACTTGGGGATTTTAATATATTTTTTAACTACACCTCCTAGATGAAGTATCAGCCAGCATGGCCATTTTGAAGTCTTGGAGGTTGTTATCCAAAAAAGTAACTTTTCCAAGCTCTGCATCATTCTCTGGTCCTTAATTTGTTCTCAACTCGACTTTTAAAGTGATAGCAATTACACTTACACACTACCCCTTACTGACCTTAGATGGATGGATAGCTTGAGCCTATAGGGATCAATTTCAGAATGTGTTACACCAAAGAATGTGAGCAGAGTTTTGGCTTCACTACTGCACCAATACATTTTTTTTAAAAAGACTTCCTCTACCTCTCCATGAAGGAGCAATTTGCTAATATCATCTTAAGTCTTAGCCTTCACAAATAGGGTGGCTTGAGGTCTGTTATACCATTTGGATGTGAGGATCGTGCCAAATGGCATACATGACTTCTATGTGACCCCAAGTGATCATATTTAGCCCTCGCTAGACCCCTCCAAAAGAGCATTTAAAAGCTTTTTAGAAAACTGATGCTCTTTTCCTTGTGCTCCAGATGGTTGTTAGGTTTTGTTTTTAAGATAAGGGAGGGACCCTATATAGGTTGAGATTTGTATTATTATTATTATTATTATTATTATTATTATTATTATTATTATTATTATTATTATTATTATTATTATTATTATTATTATTATTATTATTATTATTATTATTATTATTATTATTATTATTATTATTATTATTATTATTAAAGCTTTCCAACTATGTGATATAAGAAAGCCTAAAGGAGGCAAAATGCCTCCTTTAAATGCCCCCTTTAAAATTCTGTAATGCTTTCTCATGAACACCACTGTTTTGTTTGTGACAGTAGGTAAAACCTATCAAAATTAATCATGACTGCAGATGCAGTGACATAAACATTTTTTCAGGGAGCAAATTCAATAAAGCATATTTCTTTATTGAATTTCCTCCTTGGAAAATATTTGTATATAATCAGCAGCAAAATAAGCATTTTGACATGTATGTGATTCACCTGGGCGGTAGACAGTAAGTATTATTTTCAGTTTATGTCTCCCTCTGTTAAGGCTAAGTGGTTTATTAAATGTCATAAAGGATATTTGTAGAATTCCCAAGAAATGACCCTATTATTTAGAATGAGCAATGCTCTCCCACCTTTATGTGTTTTAAAAGTTCTGTACATGTTGCATTAAATAATCTGTAAAATAAAAGTATATTCAGAATAGCTGCTCTTTTTAAAAAATAAAAATAAGCTGTGTTGTTCTGATCTAGAACATGCTCCCAATTCTGAAGGGGAAAGATTTGCATCTCTGGCTGCTATTTGTTCCTGAAGT
Organism: Bradypodion pumilum; assembly: GCA_035047305.1. Taxonomy (NCBI): domain Eukaryota; kingdom Metazoa; phylum Chordata; class Lepidosauria; order Squamata; family Chamaeleonidae; genus Bradypodion; species Bradypodion pumilum. The sequence goes on along the minus strand of JAWDJD010000001.1, from coordinate 159,816,771 downwards.
TTTTGTTCTTCTTGCCTGCTATTCATTCCCATTTATTTACATCAGTCAATAAACTGCGTGTTGCCCAGGTGAACCAGGTACATGGCAAAGGGCTTAATTTTGCTGCTGGTTATTTGCAAATATTCTCCAAGGAGGAAATTTAAAAAGAAATATGTTTTACTGGTTTTGTTTACATATAAATCATCTAACCAACCATGGAGTTTAAAGTATATTTCTTTTGCAATCATTATGTGCCATCAAGGCAATTCTGACTTAAGGTGGCCCTTTCCAGAGTTTTCTAGGCAGAGAATACACAGCAGTGATTTACCAATGTTGTGGCCAAACTGACTCCATTTTGTGTGTTTCAGCCATTTTGCATTTCTGTAAAGTCATGTACACATGTTATTAAATCACCTTTGGGAATGCAAATACAGTAAAATCCCATTTTACAGAAGGTTTCTTTTGCTGAAAATGTGTCCTGTTTTACAGAAAGTGATTTCCCAGAGCGTATTGCACCTTGTGGGGTATAAAAGACTACCCACAGCCATTCTGGGCCCTGTGGATGGCAGTAGAGTGGTCTGGAGAGGAGTTAGAGCATTTTATTTATTTATTTGGGGGGTCAGGAACATTTCTCTCCCCCCACCCCCCATGCCTCATTTTACAGAAAAAAATCAAGTTAAGGAAAAAGCAATGGAACGGACCTTTCCCATAACACAGGGTTTTACTGTATGGGCATGGGAAGGGCAAGATATAATGTGCCTATGGAGTGTATAAATAATGGCTGATTTTCTGTTCGAGGCTTCTCCCCCCTCATGTTTGGGTGAAAGAAGTCCAACTGCATTTTTGAGTTCAATAAAGTTGCTGGAAAAATCCTGCTGGCTGATTATTTAATTGGGATCCAAATAATCAGGTGGTCACAACACCATGATCTTCTTCTAGGGGTACACTGGGATTGTGGAGCTTGCCCATAGCTACATAGGCTGGTCTTTCTTCAACCAAATGCCTAGCCACTGAGCTAACAAGCCAGCATTTCTTTTGCAGTCATTTTCAATGTTGGATTGGAAATACCATTTTTCCTCTCTCTCACCAAGCTTCCACTGGTCCAAAACCTACTATCATTTTCTTTTCTCTAAACAGTTAATTTTGAACAAGTGGGTACTACATCTGAAACAAAACCACCAGCAGATTTGTTTTTTGTTTTTTGGCTGGCTGTCTAAAAACAGAAATTGAATTGCACTGAGTATATCTTTAACATTGTTGTGTATTGAGGCACATTTGCAAGTTGCGCAGGTAGCGCCTTGCAAGAGGAAAATGGCGGTTTCCTGCCATCCAAATTAGGAGTTAAAGTTGGCACCAAAAAACCCCATCATTTACGCACTCATTATGCTAATCCAAGTCCTATGATTGGTTACAGTTTTGGATCCTGTTCCTCATTGGTTAATTACATATATACCCTGTTATGATTGGTTGGTTATGGTTGTCCGGCAGGTTGCTACTTTGTATCAAGGACCCACTGCCGGGGAGACACTATATAAGCCCCACGAGTAAACAAGGGTATGGCCAGACCAGATCTATACTACCCATTCTGCACAGGTAGCCAGCAACGTGCTAAGCCTGGTTCTCCTCCACTATGCTACCACTTCTGGTGCAGCTAGTCCTTGCCTCCTACACTTCAGATTCCTGAGGGACTGATTACATGTGGTTGTATAGCCATCTGTGTGTCAGGAGCACCTTGTAAGTATAACCTAAAAGACTGTTGAATAAATACTTGTTGCTGTTCTGTTCATCGTTGTCTGGACCATTGCTTATATGGGCCAGATATAACAAACACGGAGTAACATTTTATTTTTGTTTTATTTTTAGAGACCTTTACCATCATTTGGCATTGTAGGTTTTTTAAAAAGCAATCAGATTAATGCCCAAAGTTAAATAATGACAAAAAGACATACAAGTATGTGTGGGTGTCTGTCTATCTGCATGCAATTCCATAAAGTTTCAAGATGGCAGAATGATGTATGATCTAAAACAGACCAACAAGACTGGGGTCATGTTTACATCGCCATAGTTATGTGAAGCAGTGGCCTATAAACTGATTACACATCCATCACAAAGCTTGTTTGGAAGCTTTCCAAACTGTTGGCACAACTTCCAAGGCAAACAACAGCTTTGTGAAACACACAGCAACCAAAGTGCCCAACTTAATCTGTGGGAAGAAAGAGAGTCCAGCAACCTGCCTTGCAATTTATTTATTTATTAAATTGACCTATTCATGTGCTTCTAGTTATTTCCATAGCCACGGAAGGAATGAAATGGCTTTGGATATCTGTGGCAAAGTATTTTACCAAAGAGGAGCAAGCCATTTGTAAGCACAGAAGAGATTGTTCATCCTGTTCTTACTTCTGGTGTCTGGATTTGCCTTATGGTTACTTGATTCAGAAAATCCACAACTGAATCCTAGATCTGAGGGATAAAGGGGACCTGATAAGCCTATCAGAATAGATCTGGAGAATGAGCCTATCTGACCATGGTGGCAGGCAGCACCAGTTCTTGAACAGCCCAAGATAGCTTGCCACAACATGGGATTTTCCTCAAATGCCAGAGGAGGCAATGCCTTTATTAGTCCACTAAAAAAGGGGGGGGGAGCAGTGAGCTTTTTGAGCAAAAATCTATTTCTTCAAGATTGTCACCATTAATTTATGGATAATACATCAACATTGTAAATAAACAGTGGTGGGCATCAGCAGGTTCGCACCAGTACGTGTGTACCGGTAGTAAAAATGGCTGGCTTCACCCACCTCCCTACCCCGCCCCACCCCCCCTCCTAGAAGAGGCTTCAGAGGGGGCTGGCTCCATTTCCCCCTTCATCAAAGGCTTTTCCTGGCCTCCATTTCCCCCCAACATTGGAACCAAGCCACAGAACTGAAGGTGATGTCTCAATGGCTTCTTTTGGCTGTTAAATATCAAGGAGGACAGGGGTTTGTAGCCAAGGCATCAAGAAGGAAGTTTCCAGCACTGTGTTATGATTTCACTTCTCCAAGAGAAGCCAAAGCCACCATAAAACCACACTTCCAAGTCCTGTCCCAAAGAAATAGCCCAGAAAAACAGCCAAGCTGATGCTGTTTTAAGGACTCAAAACCTTTATGTCATGAGTATTTCTGAGTTCATGATCTACAAGAAAGCACAGATCATTTACAGCAACAAAGTATAGCAATTCAATATTCATTTTTTTATCTATTGAAATAAAAATATATATTGTGGGAGCTGTTAATGGGGGGGGGGAACTTTGATAGGGGGTTTCTGAAAGTACATTCAGAGATTAATCAGAAGAAGATTCCTGTATTTGTTTTTTTAAATAGCCATTAAAGCTTTTTTTTTAGTGTGGGTGTTTTTGTAGTCATTATAGTAAAGTGCATGGCTGCCTCTTTCTAAGATAAAGAACTACAAAAAAGAAACAAGAAACAGATCCCAATGACATCAAGCTACAAATCAGCATGTTATTATTTAGAAAAACAGAAGTGGGGTGGCAGGAGAATCCTCTGCTATGCCTGGCTGCCTTTCAGTTTATGGTCCCCTATTGGTTTGGGTTACTTGCTACTAGTATTAGTGCTCAGTATCCACACCTCCTCCAAAAAAAACCACATGAAGAATCAGGGCAGTAGCCAGGGGGTGACAGAGGGAGATCAGCCCCCCCCCCTTGAGCTAACTGCCCATGCCAACCCCAGATGCCAATATGATATGTGTGTGTGCGGCATTGTTGTCCCTCCTGAAAAATATTTGCCTCCCCTTCCTGGCTATGGCCCTGTGTTGAATTAATTCATGTGTGATACATGTCGCAAGTTTCCCATCCATCTAGCAATGGCTTATATATCAGGAATAGTGAACCTTTGGCACCCCAGATGTTTTGGACTACAACTTCCAGAGAACTTTACCACTGACAGTACTGACTGGGGATTTTTAGAATTATAGCCTTAAACATCTATAGCAGCAAAGGTTTTCCACCCTGGTTTGGGGTTGTGTCAAAGTGTGGGCAACTGGCAGGCAATACAAACACCAGGATCCAGGACAGACAAGCAACAGGCCAAATAGTAAATGTATTGCAGTTCAAGTCCAAAATTAAGCCCAAAACAAATAGACACACAAGCATAGTCCAAGAAAGACAGAAGTCAAGTGACTGAGTGAACAGATGAAACAGAGTACTTTCAGGAGATGGAGCAAAGTGAAAATAGGGTCCAATGAGAAAGGATCCAGGCAAGACACAACAACAACCTACAAAAACCAGAAATAGAGCAGGAAATATTTGGAAGCAGGAACAACACACAAGGTCTTCTAAAACAAGAACCATTCACAAGATCCAGAAACAGTAGATATACTGAACTGACCTTCTTTGCCCAGACAAGTTGGGAGAGGAAGAGCTGGTTCTTAAATAGCCCAACCATCCAGAGCCTCCAAGTGTAGCCCATCAGCTGCAGCAGCGAGAGGGTCCAATCCTGCAAGCACCAGAGCAGCTGCTTCCAGGCTGGGGACCCAATCCTGCAAGAACTAGAGCAACTGCTGCAGATCCTGAGAAGGTCACAAGCAAAAAATTGATTCATGGATCTTTGGTGTATGCAAACCAAGACACAGGACACAGCCTCGGGCTGGGTTAACTCAGGTTTATTGCATCGTGGACAGAGGGAACATGAGGTAATGGCGGATCGATAGCTCTTTATATACAGTAGTAATACATTTGAACGTGGTGCCATGGTAGCCCATTGGCTACTGTCTGCGTGACGTCATTGCGGGTCACGCCCTTCTTGTCCAGGTGTAGGTGGTGGCGGGAAAACTTCCCGCGCTGTTGCCTTTGATGAGTTCGGACCAAGAGAGCTTGGACGCTCGCTGCTGCCAGCTGGTGGTCATTAGCTCGCGTCCTATTACAGGGTTTATATGATACAGCTGAAGGTTACATTGTTGCTATAGGCAAGGTTACATTGGCTCAGATACATTGTAATCCATGTGGAAGGTAAAACCATCAGAACACAACACCCCTCCCCCCTAGGACGAGACAAAGTCTCGAGCCCACACTTAAACACACTCCCCCCCCCCCTAGGAGACAAAGTCTCTCAGCCAAGATGGCTTATTTCGAACACGCTGGGGTCTCGATGCGGGCTGCCTCTCCCCGGGTTTGCTACCTTCTCTTTGTCCCCTGGTTTCCTGTCCTGTAATTGGAGAGGGAGACTCGTTAGTGACTTGCCGCGGCTCCGCGGCGTTGTTGGGAGGTGTGCTCTTTCTTAGGGAGGAACCGGGGGCACTGGGGGCTAACGAAAAACCCCTCTTCTCGCTTGGATGGGTGGGGGAACACTCCTGAAAACCCCCCCGGCTCGCAAAATCAAAATCAAAATTACAATCGGGGGCAGCGGTCGCGAACTCCTCTCCCCCTTCCCCGGCCTCTGATAGGACTGGTGTATCAAAAGGGTATGAGTCGGGGCCGCTGCTTCTGCCTTCCCTCCTTGCTTGGGACTGTTGTCCGCTGCTGTCTCCCCCTTGGGTTAAGCGGGTGGGGGAGAACCCTAACGCTGAATCCTGTTGCTGAGCCCCACTGACTGGCCCACTCACTCGGTGCCTCAGTTGGTCTGCGTGCCTCCTCCAGAGGAGGCCGGTGTTAGTCTCGACCCGGTACGACACTGGCCCTGTCTGTTCTACAACCGTCCCTGGTACCCAGGCTGGCCCTGCGCTGGAATAGTTCCTGCAGTGAACAGGGTCACCGGCGGCGAAACCTTTCGAGACTGCCAACCCTATGTTTTTCCCTTTATCCTCGACTCTCGTCGGGTCTAGCCTGGACAGGATCGTGGTCAGTTTTCGCCGCATCAAGAGCTCTGCCGGCGAGTAGCCTGACGCTAAGGGGGTTACCCTATACGCTAAGAGGAACTGGCATACTTGGTGATTCAGGTCCCCCGGGCCCATGCGCCGCAGCGCCTCCTTTGTTGTACGCACCAGCCGTTCCACTTGGCCATTCGTGGCCGGGTGAAACGGTGCGGATGTGACATGCCGAATGGCGTTTGCCTCCATGAATGCCCCGAACTCAGCGGAGGTGAAACAACTAGCGTTATCGCTGACTAAAGTGTCGGGTAAACCGAACGTGGAAAAGACTCTCCTTAGCTGGCTAATTGTCGTGGCGGAGGACGTGCTCTTTACTGGGATAACCTCCAGCCACTTGGAGAACGCATCCACCACCAGGAGAAACATGGTTCCTCGGAATGGGCCAGCGAAATCTACGTGCACTCTGGACCATGGCCCCCTTGCTGCGTCCCATTCCCTATGCGGAAGACGGGCCGCCTCTGGTCGGGATCCCTGGCATGCCTCACAAGTGCCGACCATGTGCTCAATGTCCGCGTCCAGCTGTGGCCACCAGAAGTAACTCCGGGCCAGCGCCTTTGAACGAACTATGCCCGGGTGGCTGACGTGCAGCAGTTCGAGCACCCTCGGCCGCAGGGGCGTAGGGACCACCACCCGTTGGCCCCACAAAAGGCACCCCCTCTCTAGGGACAACTCTAGCTTTTTCCGAAAAAATGGGTCGAATTCTGTACTCGGGGACGATGCCGGCCACCCCTTCTGTACCCATGAACTAACTTTCTCCAGCGTTCTGTCCTTGCCTGTCGCCCTAGCAATGTCGGCTGGTACTATTGGGGGTGCGTCTAAGACCTCAATTAGCAACACCTGGCGGTCTCTTTCTACTCTCGCCTTTTGGTCGTCCGACAAGGGCAAAGGAGATCTCGAAAGTGCATCAGCATGGCTGATCTCCTTTCCGGGCCGGTACTCCAACTCATGTTGGTATGCGTTGAGAAAAATAGCCCATCGCAGCATTCTCGGGGACAGGATCTGCGGCGTGGGCTTGCTTGCCGTGAAAATCCCTAACAGTGGCTTGTGATCGGTCACGATTTTGAATGGGCGGCCATACAAAAAATCGTGAAATTTTTTGGTTCCCGCTACTATTGCTAACGCCTCCCTGTCGGTTTGTGCGTAATTGCGCTCCGCTTGGGACAGGGACCTTGAATAAAACGCAACCGGGGCCTCCCTTCCGTCATCCAACACGTGGCAAAGCACCGCCCCCACCCCCACCGGGGATGCATCACAGACTAGGACCACTGGCCGTTTGGGGTCGAAGTGCGTCAGGATTGCCTCAGATGTTAGGAGTTGCTTTAACTCTTTGAACGCCCTCTCGTGCTCGTCACCCCATATCCATGTCTCCTCCTTTTTAAGTAACCGATGGAGCGGTTCGGCCACGGACGCCTTCCGCGGGAGGAATGTATGGTAAAAATTGAGGAGCCCCAGGAAAGACTGTAGCTCGGTTTTGGATGTGGGGCGAGGGGCCTTTTTATGGCTGCTACTTTGGATTTAGATGGCTTAATCCCCTCGGGTGTGATCCGGAACCCTAAAAACTCGACCTCAGTTTCGAAAAAAACACATTTGTCCTTCCTCAGTCTCAGCCCCGCTTTCTCGAACACGGTTAGTACTTTGTCCAATCTCTTTGCCAGTTCAGCCTCACTCCCCCCTGTTATCAACACGTCATCAAAATAAGGCAACACCCCCTCCAGTCCCTTCAGGAGGCGTTCCACAAGCGACTGAAAAAGGCCGGGTGCCGAGTTCACGCCGAACTGCAAACGCGACACCTGGAACGCCCCTTTATGTGTAACTATCGTTTGTGCCGCGGCCGTGGCGGGGGTCACAGGGAGTTGCTGATAGGCTTGTGCCAAATCGAGTTTAGCGAAACACTTTCCCCCATTCAGCCTGGCCAAAAGGTGGCTGATCACCGGCACCGGGTATGCATTAGGGCGGATCGCCTTGTTAATTGTACACTTATAATCAGCGCAAATGCGCACCTCCCCGTTAGCCTTTAGAGCCGTTACAATTGGAGTTTCCCACTCCGCGGAATCAACAGGAATAAGAATCCCCTGGCCCACCAGTTTGTCCAGTTCCGCCTCTATCTTGTCCTTGAGTGCGAACGGCACCCTGCGCGGTTTGAGTCTTATCGGGCGGACCTCCGGGTCTAGGTCGAAGGCTACAGGGGGTCCCTTGAACTTTCCGAGTCCTTTCTTAAAAACGGCGGGATGCGCATCGCAAACCGCTTGTATTGGGTCCACCCCCACTGTATGCACTCCCCCTATGAACAAACCTAAGGGCTGAAACCACTGTGTCCCTAGGAGGCTACAACTTCCCCCCTTAAGGACAACTAGGGGCAGTTCCGCAGAATGTCTCTTAAAATTGACCCGAAATTTCCCGACCCCCAACACCGGAATGCTGTTCCCCTGTACGTCTCGTAGCGTGGACCTCAACGTTTTAAGTTTGGGCCGCACGTGGGGGTCGATTTTCAAGAACTCTTTCTGGGAAATTATAGAATAGGAGGACCCCGAGTCAATTTCCATCCTAATAGGGGCCCCTTGTACCAATACCTCAACGAAGTAATGGGACTGTCCCGCGGACACGCTGAACACTGGGGCGTCGTCCTCGCTGTCGTCCGAGACGCGGCCCACGCCATCCTGCTTCCTCGTGGTCTGGGCGCCATCTTTGGGCCTCGCTGGACGGTCCGGCCTGGCCGAACGGTCTTGTGACTGCCTCCGGCCCTCCTTCCGTTTTCTGCATGCCTTGGCGATGTGCCCCCGACGGCCGCAGGTGTAACACTCGGCCTTCCTGAACGGGCATCTCGCGCGCTCATGGGCCGCTCCGCAACCCTCGCAGCGTCGACCACCCTTTCGGACCTTCTGGACCTCCTCGCCGTCGCTGCCTTCCGTAGACGACTTTGAGGCCCGTCGAGTTGCGTGCACCGACTGTCCGGACTTCCCGTGCACCGAATTTTCCGCCTTGCCGGCTCTAGGACGCCACTCACGCCACTGGTGCATCTCGTCCACTCCAGCATTCGTGGACTCTGCGGCTTCCGCGGCCTCTACGACCTCTGCCAGCGTGGGTGGCGGCTCCTTGTTCATCAAGCTGCGCTGCACCTCCTTGTCTTTCAGGCCACACAGCACTCCGTCCCTGAGGGCCATCTCTAGGATGTCGCCCCATTTACAGGGGGCGGCGGCTATCCTCATGGCGGCCACGAATGCCTCAACCGACTCGTCCGGCGCTTGGACTCGCCTCCAAAACGCGCTCCGAGCGGGAAACATTGCCCTCGAGGGACGGAAGCGCTCTCGCAGCAGCTTCATGATGTCGTCCGCCTAAAATTCGCTCACCTTCTTCGGAGCGATGATGCCCACCAGCGTCCGCTTGGTTTCCATCCCGAGCATTCTGGTGAGGATGGCCCTCTTCCTCTCCTCGTCGTCTCCCTTGACTTTGAGTTCCACCAGTGCCGCCTGGAAGTCCATCTCAAGCAGCTCCCAGTCTTGCGGTTTGGTGATGTTGAACCCGCTCTGTGCCCTGGCTGTTCCGTGGGGATCCATCATCCCACCTTCGTCGCCAATTTGGTGTATGCAAACCAAGACACAGGACACAGCCTCGGGCTGGGTTAACTCAGGTTTATTGCATCGTGGACAGAGGGAACATGAGGTAATGGCGGATCGATAGCTCTTTATATACAGTAGTAATACATTTGAACGTGGTGCCATGGTAGCCCATTGGCTACTGTCTGCGTGACGTCATTGCGGGTCACGCCCTTCTTGTCCAGGTGTAGGTGGTGGCGGGAAAACTTCCCGCGCTGTTGCCTTTGATGAGTTTGGACCAAGAGAGCTTGGACGCTCGCTGCTGCCAGCTGGTGGTCATTAGCTCGCGTCCTATTACAGGGTTTATATGATACAGCTGAAGGTTACATTGTTGCTATAGGCAAGGTTACATTGGCTCAGATACATTGTAATCCATGTGGAAGGTAAAACCATCAGAACACAACAGGATCATAGGCATATATGGCCATCACTAACTCCACCAACCTACAGCACCCTGACACAAATATCCACCAACATTTACAAGCTGTAGGAACAAAATAGTATTTAGTCACCCAGGAACTAGGGTTGCTGGGGAAATCTATACAGAAATAGCTAGGCCAAGTACTATAAGGACTGTAGCTAAACTCAGAAAAAACAGTGATGTCTGAAGGATGTAGCACAGGTTTCCCAACCTTGGGCCGCCAGTCGCCTTGATCAGCAGGTGTGCTGACTTAGGCTTCTGGTAATTAAAGTCCAAGAACACTTGGGGGCCCAAGGTTGGAAACCCTGGGGTAGCAGATACTGTCCTTGGCCTATTAATGTCCCAGCAGTTCAAACTTGCAAGCCCCAGCTGCTGACCTGGATTGACTTTTTGCACTGGACTATGAGGTGATTAATGGTGCTTTTGATAGCAACTCACTACCACACTCCAGTTCAAGACACGTCCAAAGAAATAGTGAGTCACAACCAGATTTCCTAGGAACTACTTTCTACAGCTGTGCTTTCCTCTTGGTCATTTGCTTCCTTTCAAAGTTAACATCCAGTGCAGTGTACAATGGAAGGATTAAGGTTGTAAAAAAAAGAGAGAATGGAGTCATTTGGGACTCTGTTGGAAATTGGTTTTAATGGAGGATATTATGTTCCCACCCAAGAATCAGAACTGGAATGCTATAAGTAAAATTCCTGAACATAGTTGGTGCTGAAAACTGGCTCTAAGCTTAAGTGAGATCGTGGGGAACCTGCTTATAAGCTTCCAGTCATCTACACATCTTTGCTGTAAGCCCTCTGCCAGTTATACCAAACCTTTCTGACTTAACCCAATGAAAACCCAGACTCTTTGAATAAACTGAGCAGCTGACAACGGCCCACAAATGATGCAGACAACATTTACGATAGCTACTTTCCAGCTTCTTCATTTAAAACATCTGGTTCCAGATTGTGCCAAAACTACATTATTTGCTGTCTAGCTAGCAATTACAAGCAGATTGTATACCTGCACATCAAATGCAAACCAGCTGCATAGCACCACTGCAGATTCATCTGTTAAATCGGCAGCACTGGCCAGCAGGTTTGGCCAATTGTCTGATTTACATTGAGTCAAAGTCCAATAAGGATATTTTTTTTACATTCTTCCATTTAAACGTGCTTCCAGATTAATATATGGGGGGGGGAATGTGGGAGGGAATCAATTTGCACCATCACTTCTATTGGAAGCAGGTAAGAAAAAGATTTTGTGCTAATTGTGGGGTTTTCTAGTATAAAATTGCTAGTTTATGAAATTTTAATCTTTCTGTTATGAACAACATGTGTTCCCATTAACTGCCCACAAAAAGCATAAAGGGGAGGGGTTCTGCATGATCACAGGAATTTGGATAGCTTTTAGATTTGATTAGATACTTTATTGGCAAAGTATAGCAAACACACAAGGAATTTGACTCTGGTATCAAAAGCTCTCAGTTTGCTGACTGGTCAGGAATAAGAAAATAGTAACATAAGCAATAGTCCAGACAACGATGGACAGAACAACAACAGGAATTTATTCAACAGTCTTTCAGGTTATGCTTACAAGGCACTCCGGACATAAGATGGCTATATAAATCCCATGAAATCAGTCCTTCCGGAATCTGCCATAGAAGAGGCAATGCCTAAGCTACACTAGAAGTGGTAGCGTTTGGAGGAGACTCAGGCTTAGTTCGTTACTGGTTACCTGTGCTGAATGGATAGTATAGATCTGGTCCGGCCCCACCCTTGTTTACCCATGGGGCTTATATAGTGTCTCCCCGGCGGTGGCTCCTTGATACAAAGTAGCGACCTGCCGGACAATCATAACCAACCAATCATAACACAATATATAAGTATTAACCAATGGGGAACAGGATCCAAAACTGTAACCAATCACAGAACTCTGATTAGCATAATGAGCGTGATCAGAGAGGGAGATTTCGCACCAACTTTAGCTCCTAATTTGGATGGCGGGAAACTGCCATTTTCTCTTTGCAAGGCGCTGCCCGCGCAACTTGCAATTCTGCCGTAATACACAATAATAGCAATGAACAGAATTTATCATTGACTGCAACTTGATCAGAGTATTCCTTTCCCCCGCCCCCCTGCCCCAAGGCACTGAGAAGCCTGGTCTTGGAGGTTGGCTGGTTCTGGGCTGCCTTTGTCCTCCTAGGCAAGCATGAAAAATGCCACTAGGGTGAATTTGTTTAAGGTGGATCCCAGCTTGACATGAAGTGACCCACACACTATGATCTCATAGTGGCACATATGAAATGAGAGTTGCTGGTTTTAGCACCAGGACTGCAATGGACTGCTGCAGACTTGAGGATATGGACAAAGTGTGCCTCTGTAATGGAGAGTACGGTCTACACCATTACAGAATTTATATACTGTATACCACATACACACAAAACAAAGAAACATCCATTATGCAATTAAAATTGTTAATTAAACATTCTCTATAGCTTTCAAATATATAACTATGTGTTCAGATGAATAATGGCACAAGGAAAAAGCATTGTATGTAGAGGGGAGCATCACTTTATTAAAGGTAAAGGTCTCCCTTGCTCGAAAGTCAGTTGTATCCAACTCTAGGTTACGATGCTTATCTCTGTTTACAGCCAAAGACCCAGCGCTATCTACATCTGCAGACATTTCCATGGTCATGTGGCAGGCATGACTAGATACCAGAGTGCATGTAATGCTGTTACCGTCCTACCAAAGGGGTGCCCATTTATCTACTTGTTATTTCTTGCTTTCAAACTGCTAGGTTGGCAGAAGCTGAGACAGAGACAGGAGTTCAGTCCATCATGTAGCACTCTGGGAAGCCATTTTGCTTATTGACAGGATGAGAGAGGATGCTGCATTGATCTTAACCTGGCTGTTGTTATTGTTGTTGTTGAGTTGCATTGTTGATTCTGACCCTTTGCAACCCCATGGACCATTGCACCCCTATCCTCCACCATCTTCCTCAACCCTCCCAACTCTGTGCCCATTGCATCAACAATGCCATCTAGCCATCTCGTTTTCTGCTGCCCCTTCTTCTTTTGACCTCTACCTTTCCCAGCATCCAGTGAATCCTCTCTTCTCATTTAATGGCCAAAGTACTTTAGCTCCACCTCACTATTTGACCTTCCAAGGAGCAGTCAGGGTTGATTTCTTCCAAGATTGACCTATTTGTTCTCCCCGCTTCTGGAGTACTCTCAAAACTCTCCTCCAGCACCACATTTCAAAGGCATCTATTCTTCTGCGCTCAGCTTTCCTTATGGTCTAACTCTCACAACCATACATTACCACTCGGAATACCATTGCTTTGACTATGCAAACTTTTCTTTGCAAGGTGATGTCCCTACTTTTCACTATTTTCCCCAGGTTTATCATAGCTTGTCTCCCAAGAAACCTTTAGTGTTTGGGAATGACAATGGAAACGGCTGTAGGCTAGCCTAGCACATCTTTATTGCATGGAGTACAGTGCGAACATGTGGTAATGGCGGACAAACAGCTCCTTTTATGCGGTGGCTATACAATTGAATATGGCTCTTCGACAGGGCATTGGCTACTGTCCAAGTGACGTCATCCTAGTCACGCCTTTCTTTTCCAGGTGAGGTGAGCACGGGAATCTTTCCCGCGCAGCTGAAGGCATTTGAGGAATGTGTACCATGTGAGCTGGGCGCTCACTACTGCCCCCGGTGGCCACTAGCTCGCGTCCTCATACAGAAGGTTACAGTGTTACTATTAGAGATTGTTACATCCACTCATTCGTGTGGTTACAAATATATTCAATACACAACATCCCTCCCCCCTAAGATGGGACAAAGTCCCTCAACCAAACTGGTTTTCCGCATGTGCGTTTTGGGCGTGCGGCCGTTATGCTTGACTCGGCCGTGCCCCCTCATCTGTGTCCTCCTGGCTCTTGTCCTGCAATTGGAGAGGATGACTTGTTAGTGACTCGCTGCGGACTTGCAGCTTTGGTTTGGGTAGGAGAAGGGGGAGAATGGTTTTCTGATGCGGATGTGGGCAAACCGGGGGCATTAGGGACTAAAGAAAAAACTCACACTTCGCTTGGATGGGTGGGGGAACACTCCAAAAAAAAAAACCCGGTTTGGTAACTCAAAATCTAACTCAGGGGCAACAGGGGCAAACTCATTCCTCTCTTTGAAAGGGCTGGGGGAAACTGGCGTATCTAACGGATACGGGTTTGAGCTTGTGCTTCCCCCCCTTGTTTGGCAGTGTTGCCCTTCGTTTTCTCCCCCTTGGGATAAACGGGTGGGGGAGGACCCTAACATTGAGTTTTGCTGCTGGGAACCTCTGTCCGGCCCCCCAATCACTCGATGCCTTAGTTGGTCAGCGTGCCTTCTCCAGAGGAGACCCGTGTTGGTCTCGACACAGTATGACACTGGTCCCGTTTGATTAATGACTACTCCCGGCACCCAGGCTGGCCCTGTAGCTGCGTAGTTCCTACAATGTGCAGGTTCACCTATCTGGAAGCTTTTTGTGGGGCTGTACTCAATGTTTCTTCCCCTATCCTCCACCCTGGTGGGATCCAACCTGGTTAACAAGGAATGCAATTTCCTTTTCATGAGGAGTTCAGCGGGGGAGAATCCCGACACCAATGGCGTCACCCGGTATGCCAACAAAAACTGGCAGAGTTGCCGGTCCAGATCCCCTGGCCCCAAGCGCCGCAGCCCCTCTTTCATTGTGCACACCAGGCGTTCCGCCTGGCCGTTAGTTGCAGGGTGAAAGGGGGCTGAGGTAATGTGCCGAATGGCGTTGGACTCCAAGAACGCCTGGAACTCGGCCGACGTGAAAGTACTCGCATTGTCACTCACAATGACGTCAGGTATCCCGAAGGTACTTATCAGCCTGCACAGTTGTTTTATGGTTGAAGCTGATGAGGTGCTGCGCATTGGAATCACTTCTAACCACTTGGAGTATGTATCCACTACCAGTAGGAAAAAGGAACCCCTGAATGGACCTGCGAAGTCTATGTGGAGGCAGGACCACAGCCCCCTAGCTGTGTCCCATTCTCTGTGTGGAAGGTGGGGCTCCTCAGGGCGGGAGCTCTGGCAACTTTTGCAGGTGTTCACCATGTGTTCAATGTCTGCATCTAGCTGTGGCCACCAGAAATAGCTTCTGGCCAGCGCCTTAGAGCACACGATCCCTGGGTGGCTGACATGTAAAAGCCGTAGCACCCTTGTTCTTAATGCTTCTGGGACCACCACCCTCTCCCCCCACAGGAGGCACCCCCTTTCTGTGGACAACTCAACCCTCTTCCTGAAAAACATAGCAAACTCGTCTGCGGGGGGAGCCGTGGGCCACCCCTTCTGTACCCAGGATCTAACAAGGGCTAAAGTTTTATCCTTTGCCGTGGCTGCAGCGATTTCCACGGGAAGTATGGGGGGTGCATCTAGAGCTTCTATGAGGAGGACTTGGCTGTCTTGCTCTATCTCACACTTTGGGTCTCCCAGCTGGGGAAGAGGAGACCTTGAGAGTGCGTCCGCGTGGCTTATGTCTTTCCCGGGGCAGTACTCTAATGAACCCTTGTATGCATTGAAGAAAATAGCCCACCGAAGCATCCTTGGGGAAAGGATCTGTGGAGTAGGCTTGTCTGAGGTGAAAATACCCAATAGTGGCTTGTGATCGATCACAATGGTGAATGGAAAACCATACAAGAAATCGTGGAACTTCTTTGTGCCCGCCACAATAGCAAGGGCCTCCCTATCTGTTTGGGCATAATTTCGTTCTGCCTTAGACAATGACCTCGAATAGAAGGCAACTGGGGCTTCTCGCCCGCCCTCTAACACGTGGCAAAGGACTGCCCCCACCCCCACTGGTGAAGCGTCGCAGACCAAGACTACTGGCTTCTTTGGGTCGAAATGGGTTAGAATAGCTTCTGAGGAGAGGAGCTGCTTGAGTTCCCTGAAAGCCCGCTCCTGATTCTCCCCCCACCACCAAACTGCATCCATCTTCAGCAGCCTATGCAGGGGCTCTGCAATCGACGCTTTCCTGGGCAGGAAAGAATGGTAGAAATTCAGCAGCCCCAGGAAGGATTGTAGCTCTGGTTTCGCGGTGGGGCGAGGGGCGTTTTGGATGGCTGAGACTTTGGACTCAGCGGGTTTCACTCCCTCAGGGGTTATACGGAACCCCAGAAACTCAACTTCTATTGCCAGAAACACACATTTGTCCCTCCGCAGCCTCAACCCCGTGGATTCGAAGACTGTAAGCACGTTATCTAGTCTCTGGGCCAGTTCTGATTCGCTCCCCCCCAGATATCAATATGTCGTCGAAGTATGGCAAGACGCCCGGTAACTTCTTCAACAAACGTTCCACAAGGGACTGAAATATTCCCGGCGCCGAGTTCACCCCAAACTGTAGGCGCGTTACCTTGAATGCCCCCTTGTGAGTTACAATGGTTTGCGCAGCAGCTGTAGCTGGGGTTACTGATAGCTGCTGGTACGCCTGCGCCAGATCTAATTTGGATGAATGTACCCCCTCCCTTAGAACTACTAGAGGGAGTTTCCTCCTGAGTCCCTTATACTGTATTTCAAAATCCCCGACCCCCAACACTGGGATCCCATTTCCCTGCACGTCTCTTAAGTTCGACCTCATCTCTTTGAGTTTGGGTCACTCCTTGGGGGGAATGCGCAAAAACTCCTTATGGGAAATGAGGAAGTATACGGACCCCGAGTCTATTTTCATCTTAACGGGAACCCCTTGCAACAGTACCTCAACATAAAAACGTGGTTGCCCTAAAGGCACGCTGTGGACGGCCAAGTCGTCTTCCGCATGTACTCTTCGGTACACGTGGTCCCCCTCTGGGTCGTCGCCACCATCGTAGACTCTGCCGACGCCATCCCGTCTCCTCGTGGGGCGCTTGCTATCGTCCCGGCGTTGCTTGCAGACCCTGGCGATGTGGCCCTTCCGTCCGCAGTTGTGGCACTCAGCCTTCCTGAATGGGCACTTGCTTCGCTCCTGGGATGCTCTGCAGCCATCGCAGCGCCGGCCCCCTTTCCCTTTCTTCTCGCTCAGCCCCTTTCTGACTTTCCAGACTCCCTCATATTCACTGGAGCCTGGGGTGGCGGAGGCCTCTGAGGATGTGGGCGAGCGCGGGGCAAGGAGCGCCCTCCAAGTCGCCTGGACTGTGGATGCAGCTGCCTCTACTTGTGGTGGCTTTGCTTTGAGAAGCTTGTACCCGGCCCTTGTGGACTCAGCAGCTAGGGCCTCTTGTAGTACCTCTTTGAAGGTGAGGTCGTGGCCTCGGGTCATGAGCTTCCTTTGGGTTTCCCCATCTCTCATCCCGCAGAGCAGCCTGTCCCTCGGGGCCATGTCTAGAATTTCCCGCCATTCGTATGGGATTGCCGCCAAACGGAGGGCCGCCGCATACTCGGATACGGACTCACCTGGCTTTTGGTCCCTCCTCGCAAACGCAGCTCTAGCAGAGAAGAAGGATACCTTGGGCTTGAAGTGGTTTCTCAGGGTCGCCAGCAGTTCGGTTACAGAAACCTGTTCCACTTCTCGTGGTGCCACCAGATCCATCAGCGCTTGCACTGCGTGGTAACCGAGCATCGTGATAAGACCTCTCTTCTTTCCCGCGTCGGTGATGCCAGCAACCGCTACCGTACTCTTGAAGTGCATCTCGAACCAGTCCCATCGCTCGGGCTGGGTCACATCGAACACCGGTTTCTGTGAATGTGTCTTGTCCCCATGGGAATCCATGATCCCATCCTCATCGCCAATTTAGTGTTTGGGAATCAAGACAATGGAAACGGCTGTAGGCTAGCCTAGCACATCTTTATTGCATGGAGTACAGTACGAACATGTGGTAATGGCGGACAAACAGCTCCTTTTATGCGGTGGCTATACAACTGAATATGGCTCTTCGACAGGGCATTGCCTACTGTCCAAGTGACGTCATCCTTAGTCACGCCTTTCTTGTCCAGGTGAGGTGAGCGCGGGAATCTTTCCCGCGCAGCTGAAGGCATTTGAGGAATGTGTACCATGTGAGCTGGGCGCTCGCTACTGTCCCCGGTGGCCACTAGCTCGCGTCCTCATACAGAAGGTTACAGTGTTACTATTAGAGATTGTTACATCCACTCATTCGTGTGGTTACAAATATATTCAATACACAACATCCTGACTGTTGCATTCTGGAATTTTGCTCTTTTTGATAAATATTAAACAGCATACATTGTCTGCATTAACACTCTCAGGACTTTATTTTGGGAGCAGAATATAGATGGATAGACGTGTTCTTTTTCTTGTGACTGTGGTTGCATAGGTCATGACTGTGTTAATGCTGTGTATTAAGGCACATTTGCAAGTAGCGCAGGCAGCGCCTTGCAAGAGGAAAATGGCGGTTTCCTGCCATCCAAATTAGGAGCCTAAAGAGGTGCAAAATCCCCCATTCCAGGACGCGTTGGTTATGCTAATCCAAGCCCTGTTGGTTACAGTTTTGGATCCTGTTTCCCATTTGTTAATTACATATATACCCCATTATGATTGGTTAGTTACATTTGTCTGGCGGGTTGCTACTTTGTATCAAGGAGCCACCACCGGGGAGACACTATATAAGCCGCATGAGTAAACAAGGGTGGGGCCAGACTGGATCTACACTTCCCACTCCGCACAGGTAGCCAGCAATGTGCTAAGCCTGGGTCTCCTCCATTATGCTACGCTTCTATGGTAGCTAGCCTTTGCCTCCTACATGGCAAGAGTCCGGAGGGACTGATTACATAGGATTGTATAGCCATCTCTATGTCCGGAGCACCTCGTAAACTCACCTCTAAAAGACTGTTGAATAAAGACTTGTTGCTGTTTTGTTCATCGTTGTCTGGACTAGTGCTTATAAGGCCCGGACATAGCAGTTAATGAGCTCTCTCCCCCAGTTTCTCTTTGTTGGGACACCACAACAAAATGTCAATAAGGTATTCAGGCTGATCAAGACAAGCCAATGCTTTCTCCAGTTGATTCACTTGAGTGTTCTGAAAACTAGAAGACCAAAAAAGCAGATGTGTATCTTCACCAGAAGTTTTGCAGATACATTTTTGGTCTTGAAGTTCCTCCTATGCCACTGACTGGCAAAACCATAGTATCACTCTGTGGCTGTGGGGGAGCTATCAGTATCCAGCACTGCACCCCTGCACTTGGTAGAGTAGCCAGGGAAATGTCCCAAAGTGCGGACTCTGTTAACACAAGTTAATCAATTAAACCTGTTGGGCTTCATATGGTTGTCGAGTGTTGTTGAAAGAATTTGACGACAATGAAAAAGTTCCTTTCCTGGATTAAGGCACTACTCAACATGGTGAGTTGTAATCCCAAAACAACTTTTTGAAGCTCATAAACAACATTCCATATTTCAGGAAAATAACTGACCTTCTTATCCAAAGTATCCATTTTGCAACTCTTGTGAGCCATTTTTGTGCCCCAGAAATGTGCACAAAATGTGCAAAACCTTGTGTAACACTTTTAAAAGGTGAAAAATATACAATTAAACCACACACATATTTTAGTCAACAGCAGAAATGTGTAGAAAGACACACTGTAGGGAAATATATATAGAAAATGTGATATATCCCATGAAGGAACTAAAACAAAGTTTCACCATCTGCTATGAATAAAGGATTGAATGAAAATGCAGGTAGGATTTAGTGAAATACAAGAAAATGAAGATGGAGAATTTTTTCACACTCCTCCTCCTGAAAAGGTTCATAAAAAGTCTGGAGTTCAAAACAGCTGCTCTGAATCATGCCAACTCATCTTCTGCTGCTATTGCATTTTTCTTTCATCCAGCCAGTGTGAAGCTGAATAACTTCACTGGTTTATTTTAAATGTACAGGCTGTGGAGCGTGCCTCCACAGGCTGGATCCACATAGGCAGAACTGGAGCTGAAATAGTTGAAATACCAAAAGTATTTATTACTTGTCTGGGTTCTGTAAGTTCTATAAATACCCCAAGATAGCCAGTCCTTGTGTGTTTTCTATCCATAAATGTTAAGCCACCCAACCCCATGTCTTGGGCATACATCCAAGCTAATCGGCATCCTCATCCAAAGAT
The DNA here is from genome assembly GCA_035047305.1 of Bradypodion pumilum. Lineage (NCBI taxonomy): Eukaryota > Metazoa > Chordata > Lepidosauria > Squamata > Chamaeleonidae > Bradypodion > Bradypodion pumilum. The sequence goes on along the minus strand of JAWDJD010000001.1, from coordinate 159,796,849 downwards.
GCAGCAGTTCATTCATCACAATTAGATGTGCATAGGCAGTGCAGCCCATGAATCATGCAAATGGCTTTCCATCAAATTGTGGGTCTAATTTAACATCTCACTTCTGAGTTCTTCCCTGGGTTTTGGAGATCAGGTTGGTTGGTTCATTCATCATGATTACTCAAGTCAAAGCACACCCTCCAGATAAGGGGATGAGGGCATAGATCTTCTCGAGTAATCAAATCGGGAGCTTGAAGCAAGGAGTGATTTTGATACTTAGGCTTTGTTTCTGGAAGACCCACCTGCCGCCTTGCAGATTATACATTACTTTTAAGAAACAGCATTCCACGCTCTAGACTGAGCTACAAGAAATCAAGTTTGCATGACACTGCACTAATGTTCTGGGTTTTCCTCTTTCATTGCAGTTTATTTGCATGTAAGTGCACTGTACAGAGCATGGTCTACCACAGGAGTTCTCAACCTTTTAAAGCCTGGGGCCAGGTCACGCTCCCTCAGACAGCTTCGGGGGCTAGACAGCCATTTTGCCCTTCCTCCACCACATGGCACTTCCTGGTGTGGTGGAGGCAGTGGGGGCCCACATGAAATGGCGCTGCGGGCTACAGTTTGAGAATCCCTGATCTACCGTGACCTCCCTCTGACAAAACACTCACTAACCCAGAATACAGTATGTCCTCTTCTCCCAACAACCAGCTCCAGCTAACTGCATCCCCCAGAGGAGAAACAGATCCTGTAGGCAACTGACACTCTATAAATACCAAGTGGACATGTAATAGCACATTGTCTGCACTTCTGTGAGCAGTACATTTTCCTTATCAAAACAGTTCTCAAGGGGAAAAGCAGAATATTGGACTCTCTGATTCCACTGGATCAACAAAAAGAGATTCTTCAGAATTAAGCTGAAGGAGCCCCTCCCCACAGAGAGATACACATACACAAATAATCATCCCCAAACCTGCACTAGAATATTGCTTCTTCATGATTTACACTGGCTCCTTCCCACTGAGCTGTTATCAGCTTTTCCTAACAAATCGACCCTTTTAGCAGCCTACATTTCTTCCATGGCCCTGGCTCTTGGCAGGTTTTCTCACTCCCTGAAGAAACAACGAATTCTGAATTCTTATCGACTGGGTGTCTCTGCATGTAGGATTCACAAACGGTTGTGTGTTCATAGAAATGTCAGCTTTATATGGATATATGAATGATCACTTGCACATTCCCAGGTTGTCTAAAGGGGTAGCACGTTCCTTCCAACACAAACCTGAGTAAGACAGATGATAGTTGAAGGCAGCCCAGAGACTGGAGCTAAGATGAAGTTTCCAAGTCAGTGCTCACAACCTAAAAGAAAAGGGCTTTCCCCCTCCTTCCCCTCTGACCATAGTCGCTGGGGGTATATGCCAGGGAAATGTTTGTTACAAGTAGATAAATGACATGCAATTGTTGGGATGCCTAGAATGAAAAATCTCCAAGGCAGGTTATAAAGTTCCCATTTTGCAAAGAGCCAGTCTTCTGGTTCCTGGAAACCACCTTGGATCTGATGCCTTCTGTGATGTTACCATATGGCTCTGTTCTGAGAGGTGTTCATTTTACTCCAGTTTTCTAACAGTGTTTTGCAGCCACCTAAGGGAGGCTCTTTTCAAGGTGAATGCAGAAATGTGTTTATACTTTACAAATAAATCAAACCATAAGGCCACATGTAATGTGCCCTGAGCAATGTGGCTGAAGAACTGCCGTAACAAAGTAAGGCAGGAGACTGTCCTAGGATAAGAGGGAGATTAATCTTTTATCCCCCACTATTCACCCAATCAGAGTCCCCACAGACAGTGGTTGGCATCAGCAGGTTCGCACCAGTTCGCCCGAACCGGTAGCAGAAATTCTGGCTAGCACCGCCCATCCAAGTTTTGAAATAAAGTAGTCCTAATTCGGGTGCAACACAGGGCTCCCCCCTGACCACGCCCACCATACCACACCCACAGTGTGTTAGCAAATTTTTTTTGGAGCCCACCACTGCCCACAGAGCCCTACTGTAATTCAACCCTACAATGAAAAACATGCAGGGATTTTCCACCTTCCTAGCATGGGAGGGAGGGGGGAATTCATGCAGGGAACAACATTTTGGAAAGGGTTAATTGATTAGAGATCTAATCAATTCTCCAGCTTGTTTTAATTGATGAATGAGAGGCCAGGGAGATGCTGCTCCTGGCTCTCCCACATCCCATCCAGACTGATCCAGAAAAAGCGACTTCTAGAGAACTAGATTGCATCACAGTCCAGCAAAACAGGTAGATAAAATGGAGGTTTTTGTTGTTGTTGTTGTTTTAAAGGGGGAGATAAATCTCTTGAAAAATGAGCAGGTGCCAAGAGGCCCTCTGAGAGATTTGTGACTAGGGCATTGTTCTCCTGCTACAGTTAAAGATGTCAAAGCAAAAGGGATAGACACTTGAGCAACTTTTCTGCCACCTTTTGAGTACACATTGCTTAATTCCCAAGAAAAATGTGCTGTTATTGCTATAGGCAATATCTGAGTGAGCAGGGAGAAATTTCAGTGGTACCAGCCACTTACCCAAGATTGAGTTTCCTAACTGCAAAATCACTGGAGAGACTTGTGTTTCTTTGTAGGCTTGTAGCCGACGTCACCTTTATCTGCTCAGAGGATGGAGTGCTGAGGTGCCATGGCTACCCACTTCTTTGTGTCCAGGTGGCCTTGGCCATTTGTTTTTCTGGAATAGATGACTTTTAAAAACAATTTTGTTTTTTTGCCTGTTTACCACCTCTCCCAAAATAAGGGTTAACCAATATAAACAGTCAGCCAAGAAGCAGCCAGATCAGGGAGGAAGCAGGAAATAACAAGGGTAATTGGCTCCACCTCATCATTATCTGCTGGTGTAGGTATGTGTGGTTGCCACCATGTCAAGGACACCACCTTTGCTGTGACTTCCTCTTCTCTTCTCACCTCACCTTGTGCCACCCTTCGTTGATTTGTTTGCATGTATGGGCTGGACCTGAAATGAAGGTTCATGACATTAACACCAAAATAGGGTTGTTGGTTTTTGTTTTTTGGTGTGTGGTTGTTGTTGGTTATTGTTGGGAGGTTTTTTTTGTTTTTTGTTTTTTTTTTGGGGGGGGGGTTAATAACAATCTTGACAGGGACTGTGGTGGCTTAGTGGTTAAGACACTCGACTTGACAACTGGAAGGTCAGCAGTTTGACACCCAATTGCTGCACAATGGGGTGAGCTCCCGTCGTCTGTCCCAGCAACTGCCAACCTCGCAGTTCCAAAGCAAGAAATTGCAAGTAGATAAATAGGAAACAGTGTGAAGGTAACAGTGTTCCATGCACTCTGGTGTCTAGTCATGCTCCATGGAAATATCTGAAGATGCAAATAGCACTGGCTCTTTGGTTGTAAATGGAGATGAGTACTGCACCCTAAAGTCTAGTACGACTGGCTTTTGAGCAAGGGAAACCTTTACCTTTACTAATAACAATCTTGTACACATTAGTAATGAGCAGGGGTGCCCATACTATGGCCCAGGGTGCCAATTAATCCAGCCCGCACCATCCTCAGAAGCGGAAGTAAAACACGCATACATGTTTTACTTCCACTTCTGGTTGGAGGAACCACATGACTGGCTGTCAGCCTGAAATGTTAGGGCACCCCCTGGTATTGAGTATCCGTGACAGCCTAATGTGATTGTCTTTTGCCATTTACTTAATGGTTAAAATTCATCTCCTGCCTCTGGCATTTGAAGCAAGCCCATTTGTTTGTTTGTTTTGCTTCCATTGTTTCATTGATAGCTCCTTTCTTCTTCCTCTTACCTCTGAATTAATAGTTCATGTGATAAAAGTATTTAACTAAGCAGTTTGAAAGCAAGAAATTGCAAGTAGATAAATAGGGACCACTTTGGTGGGAAGGTAACAGTGTTCCATGCGCTCCGGTGTCTACTCATGCCTGCCACATGACCACGGAAACGTCTGCAGAAGCAGATAGCGCTGGCTCTTCGGCTTTGAAATAGAGATGAGCCCTGCAACCTAGAGTTAGATACGACTGGCTTTTGAGCAAGGGAAACCATTACCTTTATTTAAAAGTAGAGGACAGGAAGATATGGGGGTGGAAGAGAGAAATAGAGTGTATATTCATGAATAGGGCTAAGATAATTGTCTGGATTGCGACAGAACTGTATTCAAAGCTTCCACTTTCATTCCATCAGTACAACATGGAAGGAGCAACTGCGTTTCCTCCCTGCAGCCTCATCCAGAGGCCTGGCACACCCAGTAGGGCAGTTTTGCAGCTGGCACAAAGATCTATCATGAAGAAGGGAAAAATGCTCCATTAGGCTCAGCAAATGTTCACCAGTCCAAAGCTGAATTTAGGTCATAGATTAGCCCCTAGGTCCTGTTTAGTATTTATAGCCTAAACCTACATAGAATTTTAAGCATGTTGAGGAATGGGAGTTCATAGCCAAGTCAAGTGTTCCACCACCTTCTCCAACCTGGAAGTCATTTGCCTTATCATGTGTCACTGGACTTAGTTACACTTGGGAAGAATTTCCCTGTTGCTTTCCATTTTGGTCTTCAAAGAAGCAATGAAGTTCTTGCATGGAAATTATTACTCTTAACACATATCTTAGCCACTGCACTGGATGAGACCACAAACCAGGCAGAAACACAGTACATTATGATTTTATGGCATAGATCAGTGGTGGCGAACCTATGGCATGCTGTTGCCCCAGCACAGGGTTCACCCTGCCCCTTTGCTCAGCAGCCCAATGGGAGTGCTTCCTCCCTCCCCCCAGCACAGAATTTGTCCCGCCCCTCTGGCTAGCAACCCAATGGGAGTGCTTCCTCCCTCGCCCCAGCACAGAGTTCACTCCATCCCTCTGCAACGCTGATGACAGCCCAATGAGTTTGGGCACTTGGTCTCTAAAAGGTTTGCCATCACTGGCATAGATTGATGGTGAGAATCTTAAAAAGACCAAAATTGTCTAACCATGATACAAAGCAAGACTGTAGTGGTTCTTGTCATCACTGCAAATTCTAAAATGTCAAGAATAGCCAAAAGAGTAGCTAGTTTTAAGAAATAGAGGAGAAATTGAAAAATGCAAGGAGCATTTCCTTGGGATATGTCTGTATTTAATCAACCATTCTGCGCTCCTGAAAAAAACAGTAATATTTTAAAAATGCTACATGGACACATTAGCCAAAACTTGATACAAACAGACTATTCAGCAAGGCTAAAAACTTGAGGTTTTTTTTTATTATTCATGCAGACCCCATTGCATTAATCCCAAGAAAGTGCACTTAATGTAGATTAATAAGAAACAAAAGTAACATTTTTCAACTCAAGGGAAATTATATTTCAAGCAGTCCTATTTGTCATCTTTTACGAAGGCCAAAATCTTTATAGAAGCAATGAGAAGAGTCTTCCGTACAACATTTGAAGGAAAGAACCATGTTACAGTCACATAAAAACTAACTGAAACAAGTAACTACTGGCTTCCATCAAGAAAGGGAAAATAATTTCATTTGATCCTTCCCCCTCCCCTTAATATATTATGAACAGTTTAACAAACAGTTGAAAGATTTGTTTCGACTCTAGAAGCCATGGACCAGGTACCATTTAAGCCTAAATGACTTTACTGTTAATTAAAAATCAGCATAATTTATGGCACATCCAAGCCTATGAGTTGGGTACCATTTGCTGTGTCAGCCATTCATTTGCCCTCTGTTTACCCAAACATTCTTGTGAATTACTCAACTGTTAAACTATCTAATGTCAAGCTGCATTGTAGATTGTAGCTGCATTTCATATATATTTTTTATTTCCCCCCCCCTTCGATAACTTTTGGTTTGCAGTTTCTCCATCCATAAATATATCAAGATATATTAGAAGCAGAGACTTTATCTCCGTGAGAGCAATGGGGAGTAGCTTTCCCTTCATTTCAGAGACAAGAAAAATCATTGTGTTTTTTCCTTTGATTTTTTAGATTTGATTTATTAAGGTTTAGTTTCAAAGCTTCTGTTTCAAATGTACTAACTCCCTGCGTTTTTCCATGTATAACAGAGATTGACTCACTCCGTTTGGGGGCACTGATTTATACACACTGTACATTTTCCCCAACTCAGCTGGACTTTACCAAAAAAAGGGATGGGAAACATATTAAGTACATTTTTCTGAACTAACTGGCTAGAGTCCAAATTAAATTGCAGTGGCTTGAGGAATGGACTTCACATAAAATTAAAAATGACTAGATTCTTTATCTTTTCTTACATAATTTTGGAGGCAAACGTCTCATCGCTAAATAGCAGTTTTGACATTCAAAATAAACCCGATGGGAAAAAATTGATGAATTCTTTCCTTTCTAATCTTAGTACAGAATTCCTCAGTTGTAATATTACATTAGAGAGAGATATTGTGGGTACTAGTGTGGTGTAGTGAAGAAAGTGATGGACAAGGAGTCAGGAGAGCTAGGCTCAAATTCCAGCTCAACCATGGAAACTAAGTTGGGGGGATGGAACTGGTAAATCTACTTCTTAAATAACTCACTTACCTTGAAAGCTCTATAATGCTCACTTGGTCAGTTCTGTCTCGAGAGCACATAATACCATATTACTAGTTGTGGTTGTAGTAATAGTCTGAACAGACAGACGTATATAGGGGAAAGTAAAATAATTAATAATAATTGTATATTGTGAAGTCAATTCTGACTTATGATTACACTTTTCAGGGTTTCCTAGGGAGAAAGTACACAGAAGTGGTTTACTATTCCCTTCTTCCGTGAGGTCTCCCGGGTCTATGCAAAACATGGCCATGATTACACAGGCTGACTTTTCTCTTAGGAGGCACAGTGGGGAATTGAACTCCCAACCTTTAGCTCTGTAGCCAGATAGCTAAATCCTGAGCTATCAATGTTAATAATCTTCTGGTAAAGTTTTGCTTTTTGTGGGCAACTTTTTGCTAGGAATTTTTCCCTATGCTTTTGTGTTCCAAATACATTATTTTCCCAAACAAAAATTGCAAGAGAAATAACTGGTCTTTAATACAGTGTATTGTGCTACAATATAACTTAAGCAATTTTACTGTTGGAACTAAGAGCATCTAGCTGAGCTGTTTCCTTAGCTAATGCCTAACATCAAAGAAAAGGCAAGGCATGGTGGTTTTGATTATTTAGTTCTCAAAACCTTTCAGGCAAGACAGACCACTGATCAGCCAAATGCTCAGCTGAATTCAGTGATCAAGCTAGCCTTTTAGTCTAAAGCAGTCTTTGTGCCTTGGCTTAGTCTAGACATACAGACAACTCAAGGGGTGATTTGGTGTATGCAAACCAAGACACGGGACACAGCCTCGGGCTGGGTTAACTCAGGTTTATTGCATCGTGGACAGAGGGAACATGAGGTAATGGCGGATCAATAGCTCTTTATATACAGCAGTAATACATTTGAACGTGGTGCCATGGTAGCCCATTGGCTACTGTCTGCGTGACGTCATTACAGGTCACGCCCTTCTTGTCCAGGTGTAGGTAGTGGCGGGAAAACTTCCCGCGCTGTTGCCTTTGATGAGTTCGGACCAAGAGAGCTTGGACGCTCGCTGCTGCCAGCTGGTGGTCATTAGCTCGCGTCCTATTACAGGGCTTATATGATACAGCTGAAGGTTACATTGTTGCTATAGGCAAGGTTACATTGACTCAGATACATTTCAATCCATGTGTACAGTAAAACCATCAGAACACAACATCCCTCCCCCCTAGGACGAGACAAAGTCTCGAGCCCACCTTAACACACTCCCCCCCCCTTATGAGACAAAGTCTCTCAGCCAAGATGGCTTATTTCGAACACGCTGGGGTCTCGGTGCGGGCTGCCTCTCCCTGGGATTGCTACCTTCTCTTTGTCCCCTGGTCTCCTGTCCTGCAATATGAGAGGGAGACTCGTTAGTGACTTTCCGCGGCTCCGCGGCGCTGTTGGGAGGTGTGCTCTTTCTTAGGGAGGAACCGGGGGCACTGGGGGCTAACGAAAAACCCCTCTTCTCGCTTGGATGGGTGGGGGAACACTCCTGAAAACCCCCCCGGCTCGCCAAATCAAAATCAAAATCACTATCGGGGGCAGCGGTCGCGAACTCCTCTCCCCCTTCCCCGGCCCCTGCTAGAGCTGGCGTATCAAAGGGATATGAGTCGGGGCTGCTTCTGCTTCCTTCCCCCCATGCTTGGGACTGTTGTCCACTGCTGTCTCCCCCTTGGGTTACGCGGGTGGGGGAGAACCCTAACGCTGAATCCTGTTGCTGAGCTCCACTGACTGGCCCAATCACCCGGTGCCTCAGTTGATCTGCGTGCCTCCTCCAGAGGAGGCCGGTGTTCGTCTCGACCCGGTACGACACTGGCCCCGTCTGTTCTACAACCGTCCCTGGTACCCAGGCTGGCCCTGCGCTGGAATAGTTCCTGCAGTGAACAGGGTCACCGGCAGCGAAACCTTTCGAGACTGCCAACCCCACGTTTTTCCCTTTATCCTCGATTCTCGTTGGGTCTAGCCTGGACAGGAGCGTGGTCAGTTTTCGCCGCATCAAGAGCTCTGCCGGCGAGTAGCCGGATGCCAAAGGGGTCACCCTATACGCTAAGAGGAATTGGCACACTTGGTGATTCAGGTCCCCCGGGCCCATGCGCCGCAGCGCCTCCTTCGTTGTACGCACCAACCGTTCCACTTGGCCATTCGTGGCCGGGTGAAACGGTGCGGACGTGATATGCCGAATGGCGTTTGTCGCCATGAATGCCCCGAACTCAGCGGAGGTGAAACAACTAGCGTTATCGCTGACTAAAGTGTCGGGTAAACCGAACGTGGAAAAGACTCTCCGTAGCCGGCTAATTGTCGTGGCGGAGGACGTGCTTTTTACCGGGATAACCTCCAGCCACTTGGAGAACGCATCCACGACTAGGAGAAACATGGTTCCTCGGAATGGGCCAGCGAAATCTACGTGCACCCTGGACCATGGCCCCCGTGCTGTGTCCCATTCCCTATGTGGAAGACGGGCCGCCTCAGGGCGGGACCCCTGGCAAGCCTCGCAAGTGCCAACCATGTGCTCAATATCCGTGTCCAGCTGCGGCCACCAGAAGTAACTCCGGGCCAGCGCCTTTGAACGAACTATGCCCGGGTGGCTGATGTGCAGCAGTTCGAGCACCCTCGTCCGCAGGGGCGCAGGGACCACCACCCGTTGGCCCCACAGAAGGCACCCCCTCTCTAGGGACAACTCTAGCTTTTTCCTAAAGAACGGGTCGAACTCCGTACTCGGGGACGAACCCGGCCACCCCTTCTGCACCCATGAGCAAACCTTCGCCAGCGTCCTGTCCTTTCCTGTCGCCCTAGCAATGTCGGCTGGCACTATTGGGGGAGCGTCTAAAACCTCAATTAGCAACACCTGGCGGTCCTTTTCTGCTCTCGCCTTTTGGGCGTCCGACAATGGCAAGGGGGATCTCGAAAGCGCATCAGCATGGCTGATCTCCTTTCCGGGCCTGTACTCCAACTCATGTTGGTACGCGTTGAGGAAAATAGCCCATCGCAGCATTCTCGGGGACAGGATCTGCGGCGTGGGCTTGTGCGCCGTGAAAATCCCTAACAGCGGTTTGTGATCGGTCACGATTTTGAACGGGCGGCCATACAAAAAATCGTGAAATTTTTTGGTCCCCGATACGATTGCTAATGCTTCCCTGTCGGTTTGCGCGTAATTCCGCTCCGCTTGGGACAGGGACCTTGAGTAAAATGCTACCGGGGCCTCCCTTCCGTCCTCCAACACGTGGCACAGCACCGCCCCCACCCCCACCGGGGATGCATCACAAACTAGGACCACAGGCCGTTTGGGGTCGAAATGCGTCAGGATTGCCTCAGATGTTAGGAGTTGCTTTAGCTCCTTGAACGCCCTCTCGTGCTCATCACCCCACATCCACGGCTCCTCCTTTTTCAGCAACCGATGGAGCGGTTCGGCCACGGACGCCTTCCGCGGGAGGAATGTATGGTAAAAATTTAGGAGCCCCAGGAAAGATTGCAGCTCGGTCTTGGATGTGGGGCGAGGGGCCTTTTTAATGGCTGCTACCTTGGATTTGGACGGCTTAATCCCCTCGGGTGTGATTCGGAACCCTAAAAACTCGACCTCTGTTTCGAAAAAAACACATTTATCCTTCCTCAATCTCAGCCCCGCTTTCTCGAACACGGTCAGTACCTTGTCCAACCTTTTCGCTAGTTCAGCCTCACTCCCCCCTGTTATCAACACGTCATCAAAATAAGGCAACACCCCCTCCAGGCCCTTTAGGAGGCGTTCCACGAGCGATTGAAAAAGACCGGGTGCCGAGTTCACGCCGAACTGTAACCGCGACACCTGGAACGCTCCCTTATGTGTAACTATCGTTTGTGCCGCGGCCGTGGCGGGGGTCACAGGAAGTTGCTGATAAGCTTGTGCCAAATCGAGCTTAGCGAAACACTTTCCCCCATTTAGCCTGGCCAAAAGGTGGCTTATCACTGGCACCGGGTATGCATTAGGGCGGATCGCCTTGTTAATTGTACACTTATAATCTGCGCAAATGCGCACCTCCCCGTTAGCCTTTAGAGCCGTTACAATTGGAGTTTCCCACTCCGCGGAATCAACAGGAATAAGAATCCCCTGGCCCACCAGTTTGTCCAATTCCGCCTCTATCTTGTCCTTGAGTGCAAACGGCACCCTGCGTGGTTTGAGTCTTATCGGGCGGACCTCCGGGTCTATGTCGAAAGCTACAGGGGGTCCCTTGAACTTTCCGAGTCCTTTCTCAAAAACGGCGGGATGCGCATCGCAAACCGCTTGTATTGGGTCTCCCCCCACGGTATGCACCCCCCCTATGAACAACCCTAAGGGCTGAAACCACTGTGTTCCCAGGAGGCTACAGCTTCCCCCTTTCAGGACAACTAGGGGCAGTTCCGCAGAATGTCTCTTAAAATTGACCCGAAACTTCCCAACCCCCAATACCGGAATGTTGTTTCCCTGTACGTCCCGTAGTGTGGACCTCAACGCTTTAAGCTTTGGCCGCACGTGGGGGTCGATTTTCAGGAACTCTTTCTGGGGAATTATGGAAAAGGAGGACCCCGAGTCAATTTCCATCTTAATAGGGGCCCCTTGTACTAATACCTCAACGAAGTAATGGGACTGTCCCGCGGACACGCTGAACACTGAGGCGTCGTCCTCGCTGCTGTCCGAGACGCGGCCCACGCCGTCCTGCTTCCTCGTGGTCTGGGCGCCATCTTTGGGCCTTGCTGGACGGTCCGGCCTGGCCGCGCGGTCTTGTGATTGCCTCCGGCCCTCTTTCCGCTTTCTGCACGCCTTGGCGATGTGCCCCCGACGGCCGCAGGTGTAACACTCGGCCTTCCTGAACGGGCATCTCGCGCGCTCGTGGGCCGCTCCGCAACCCTCGCAGCGTCGACCGCCCTTCCGGACCTTCTGGACCTCCTCGCCGTCGCTGCCTTCCGTAGACGACTTTGAGGCCCGCCGAGTCGCGTGCACCGACTGTCCGGCCTTCCCGTGCACCGAATTTTCCGCCTTGCCGGCTTTAGGACGCCACTCACGCCACTGATGCATCTCGTCCACTCCGGCATTCGTGGACTCTGCGGCTTCCGCGGCCTCTATGACTTCGGCCAGCGTGGGTGGCGGCTCCTTATTCATCAAGCTGCGCTGCACCTCCTTGTCTTTCAGGCCACATAACACGCCGTCCCTGAGGATCATCTCCAGGATGTCGCCCCATTTACAGGGGGCGGCGGCTATCCTCATGGCGGCCACGAATGCCTCAACCGACTCGTCTGGCGCTTGGACTCGCCTCCAAAACGCGCTCCGAGCGGGAAACATTGCCCTCGAGGGGCAGAACCGCTCTCGCAGCAGCTTCATGATGTCGCTCGCCTTAAAGTCGCTCACCTTCTTCGGAGCGATTATGCCCACCAGCGTCCGCTTGGTTTCCATCCCGAGCATTCTGGTGAGGATGGCCCTCTTCCTCTCCTCGTCGTCTTGTTTGACTCTGAGTTCCACCAGTGCCGCCTGGAAGTCCATCTCAAGCAGCTCCCAGTCCTGCGGTTTGGTGATGTTGAACCCGCTCTGTGCCCTGGCTGTTCCGTGGGGATCCATTATCCCATCCTCGTCGCCAATTTGGTGTATGCAAACCAAGACACGGGACACAGCCTCGGGCTGGGTTAACTCAGGTTTATTGCATCGTGGACAGAGGGAACATGAGGTAATGGCGGATCAATAGCTCTTTATATACAGCAGTAATACATTTGAACGTGGTGCCATGGTAGCCCATTGGCTACTGTCTGCGTGACGTCATTACAGGTCACGCCCTTCTTGTCCAGGTGTAGGTAGTGGCGGGAAAACTTCCCGCGCTGTTGCCTTTGATGAGTTCGGACCAAGAGAGCTTGGACGCTCGCTGCTGCCAGCTGGTGGTCATTAGCTCGCGTCCTATTACAGGGCTTATATGATACAGCTGAAGGTTACATTGTTGCTATAGGCAAGGTTACATTGACTCAGATACATTTCAATCCATGTGTACAGTAAAACCATCAGAACACAACAGGTGACTTCTGCACTTGACTGCTAGATACACTTTCTCCTTCATAGGGTACAAGAATGGTGCGACAAAATTCAAAAGGGACACTGTGGAATCAGTGGCACATCTTCTGTAACACCCCTGCACCCTCTAACGCACTCCATAATAGGCTACCAGTGGAATACCCGTACATACATACAGTAAATGACCTGGAAAACACCTGCTTCTGAAATCCTAGAGAGCCACTGCCTCATCGGCACAATGAACAAGAGGAATAAATGATCTGACTCTGACTAAAGCAATACACAACATCCTTGACATTGGAAAGGAGCAGCAATGTGTGTAGCAAATGATCTGCACAGAGAGCAGGGAAGCTTAAAAGATGGATGGCCTTATTGTATTCTCTGTAGACTGTGTTCAGATTGGTACTCTCAAATCCATACTTCCTCCTCCTCTCTGAAGTCACTTCTTGTTTCTTGTTGTTCCTCCTTTTCACAAAGCTAGAGAAGAAACCTGGTCATATGAAAGCCAGCTCCAAGCACTTCTTTACAAAGGTTTAGAGTACTTCTGATTCTGCCCTGTCCTTGAATAGATTTCCTGAATAATCAACAACAACATCATAAGCAACATCAACTCCAGACTGCCTGGAAACCCTGGCATCTGTCTCCAGCAGTGGCTTCCCCTCTGCCTTGTTGTGGCCAACCCAATTACTATAAGCCAGTCACACAAGGCAAAGATCCGGATCATATTATGAGAAAAACCAGTGGATACAACTACATGTGCCATGATTTCACTCTCTCTCTCTCTTGATGTTCTAGTAAACATGCACAGGCCATGTAAAACTCCCAAGCCATGATGTAGCTCCCTCTTCTTCCTCATTGCCATTTAACTCATTTATTTATCCTCTAAGACAGACATTCGCAACCTACGGACCATGGGCCCGATGCAGCCCATGGAGCCATTTCATGTGGCCCTCCGCCCTCATTCCTGCCACCGCCGAAAGTGGCGGAAGCACCAAAAACACACAGAAAATGCAGCAGAAACATGCGGAACGCACCAAAAAAGCACGAGAATGTGCGCAGAACCACGTGACTGGCCCACTCAGCTGTCTGATCTGGTCCGCAACCCAAAAACATTGAGAAAGTCTGATCTAAGACATCAGAAGCAGCTTCTGTAACAGACCAAAAGGTAAATGTCTGTAATATATGGAACATACAGTACATCGTTGGCCAGTCATTGCATATAAAGATACGCAACAGTAGATTTTTAGCATGGTATGCACAATGACCATTAAAGGATTGTTATATATTCCATGAGGAATGTGATTTGTAATTCTGCTCCATTTTATCTTCATGTAATGAATGCTATTCCACCTGCCTTCATTTTTCCCCCCAAGATTTTCACCCTTGGCACTGTCTTGCTTTCAGTTACATTTATTACACTTCCCCCTTTCTCTTTCTACTTTTTGCAAACCCCCCCCCCCCCCATGTTTTAGAAATCCTTTCCCAAACACCAAAGAACAGATGGTTTTATTCTTCTGTCTTAACTTCCAGGACATCTGCAATCAGCATATCTCCTCTGTAAACCCCTTGTATCACAACTTTTATGCTGCCAAAATGCAAGAAAAGATTGCCATCTAGTGGTCTATGAGATTCTCTCTCGCTCTGTGCTGGCGTGCAAAGCTTGAAGAAATGTGCAAAACGCATAGTGTATGATCAGGCTTGTTTGTGGAAGAAAATGCTCTTGTTAAGTTGCTAGTCTCCTTCATCAAGTACTTTAAATATAATCAGAAGGCTTTATGTCCATCAAGTATGAAGACAGAAGGTTAAGGCAAAGCTCTTTACAAATATGTTGGTGCAAAGGATGGGAAGGAGAGATGCACTTAATCCGGAAAAATCAAAAATATCACAAAAAGCAAAATGGCCTTCTTAACTACCAGCAAAATTCCAAAGCACAGCATAAGGCAATACCTTTCTTAGATGAACTCATGGTGAAACTATTGTGTGTTCTTTTGCAACCTTAAGTTCACCCAGTTAAGGCATTTCTCTTTGGCTGAAATCTGGTTGTTTAGTGTTGTAAGCCATGACTAGCACTGACCCATTGAATCAGTGGAGATTTGGTGTGTTAATTATTCCATAGGTTCCACTGATTCAAATGGACCTATTCTAGTTTTGGTATTTTGTTTCTCTCTGTCGCCAATAGGTTTTTTGTTCCTGGCATATCTATATGTATTTTTAAAAATGTGTGACTGTTTTTAATGTGTGAAGTTTCTGCTGTTAGCCACCCAGAGTACAGAAATCTCCTAGATGGGTGGGGTATAAATATAATAAATAAATAAATAAATAATAGTTGAAGTTTAATATAGGATTGCATCTGTTGTATGAAAACATCTAGGAATCAACACCATGGTTTGTTTTTCTGCTATATCATTATTAATACATCCAAACCAATTCTATTTCGGAAACTAATTAGAGTTGGGTCTAGTTAGGAGCTGGGTGTGAGTCCACCCATGATTAGCAGGATCTCTGGATGGAGTTAGGAAAGACTCATGCAAATTCTTGCCATGGTTACTCACAGGTGAGTATTAAAAGGATTTCAACCATAGGTGATTTCCTTGGTGTGCCCAGTTTAGTATCAAATTGGAAAACTGAAAGAACATTTTAATGTTCTAACTGCAATCAAAAATAAATTGCAATACATTGCAGAGGAAAGGAACAGGACAGAAAACCTTTGTATCTCACTAGTGAACATGACAGGTGCAGAATAATAGCACCAAGTTCAAAAAGTTAATTTTGGAGGTTACAACTCCCAGAACCCCTAGGTCAGTATGGCAGATTCTGAAATGTATTGTTCAGAAAGGTAGCATTTCTAGACTGGCATTGGCAAGATAGAGTGGGAATCTTAGAATTTTTTTAAAGTACTGTAAAGTAAAGGTAAAGGTTTCCCTTGCTTGAAAGCCAGTCGTATCCGACTCTAGGGTGCAGTGCTCATCTCTGTTTCTAAGCCGAAGAGCCAGCGCTGTCTGCTTCTGCAGACATTTCCGTGGTCATGTGGCAGGCATGACTAGACACCAGAGCGTACGGAATGCTGTTACCTTCCCACTGAAGTGGTCCCTATTTATCTCCTTGCAATTTCTTGCTTTCGAACTGCTAGATTGGCAGGAGTACTTGCTTCTTTATGCCTCCTTCTCAGTTTTCTAACTAAAGTGGCTAACTAAGTTACCTCCACCTGAAAACTAATCCAATTTAAAAACCCTGCATCGATAAAACCAGTAATTTGAAAGCAAAGGCAGAATGAGGAGGGTATCTGACTATTTATTAGCAGAAATATGTAGCCCACAAGAGACACACTTGTTTAAGGCTATGCTAACTTGATCAATTTACATTCCCATTGGAACCAGCAATGAATACAGGGTGTACTTTCTCCAATAGATTTATTTACTAAAAAGTAAGAATTTA
Organism: Bradypodion pumilum; assembly: GCA_035047305.1. Classification (NCBI taxonomy): domain Eukaryota; kingdom Metazoa; phylum Chordata; class Lepidosauria; order Squamata; family Chamaeleonidae; genus Bradypodion; species Bradypodion pumilum. The sequence goes on along the minus strand of JAWDJD010000001.1, from coordinate 159,780,859 downwards.
AGAAGTAAATTTAAAACATAAGTGGCTAGTTTCTGCAGTTTGCTCATCTGTAATGGTAGCATCATCATTTGTCTCCCAAGACCAGTGCAAAAAACTACATAATGTATACACATTTTAAGAGTTGTTAGCTATGTATTACTTTTTAAAGTTGATTTGAATTATGGTAGCAATGTGGCTTAATGGTAAAGATGCTTAGCTTGATGACAGGAAAGTCAGCAGATCAGCCATTTGAGAGTGCTGGAAGGAGTGAGCACCTGTCATCTGTCCCATCTCCTACCAACTTAGCAATTTGATAGCAAGAAATTACAAGTACTGTATATAAATAAGGTAAAGTTTTCCTTGCTCGAAAAGCAGTCGTATTTGACTCTGGGGTTCAGTGCTCATCTTTGTTTCATAAAGCGTATATACATTTTTGGCACCCTTTGTATTGAGCCCTTGTGGCACAGAAGTTAAGCAGCTACCCACAATTTAAGTTTGATCCTGATGGGTTCAAGGTTGACTCAGCCTTCCATCCTTCCAAGGTCAGTAAAATGTGTACCCAGCGTGTTGAGGACAAAAATGCTACTTACCTTGTGAACCGCTCAGAGAGTGCGCTAAGCACTATAGGGTGGTATGAAAGTATTGTTGCAAACTGCTAAGTTGGCAGGAGCTGGGATGGAGACAGGCGCTCACTCCATCATGCAGCACTGGGGTCTCGAACTGCTGACCTGCCAACCTTCCAGTCATCAATTTCAGCGTCTTAACCACTAAGCCACTGAGGTCCAAATATTCTAATATAGTATGGTATGAATCAGCAAATGCCAAACAAGTCGATATGGCTCTAAATTAATTGTGCAGGATTCATATTTCCGCCTGAAACCTATTCTCTGTGAAAAAGTCTACTATTTGGCTGGCACTGCTCCTCCAGGTCAAAAGAATGAAGCCAGTTAATACATCACCAAACCCATCCACTTCATGGACACCAACTCCTATGATGGGTAAGAGAGAAAATGTTTTCTGCACACCTCTCAAGCTCTTAATATTAAACCAGAATATGCTTCGTGGAACCTGTGAGAGCTAACACCTCACACCTTGCTGAGAAGATGAATATCAATGAGCTCCTCCTACTGAGACAACATTTTGGCTGGACCAACTGGAAATCACTTAATAGACTTTGAAGTGAAGTAGGACGATCAGAGAATCTATACCTATAAATCTGGGTGTTAACCGTTGTGATTTGACAAAGGATCCTTAGCCAGGCTGTACTAGCCCATACCGAGCATTCGTGCACCCGCCCGAACTGGGTATGAAGGTTACTGGTGATTGGAGAAATGCACAAGTGGGGCAGGAGACCCACAAATGCAAACAAAAAGAAAGGACTCCATTTCCCAATGTTCCTTGGGCTGTGCCACAGCCAATCAGGCTGAGAGGCATGAGCAAAAGGAACGTTCGGAAATGCGCCACCGCCAATCAAAATGAAGCCGCAGGAAAAAAACGTTGCACAAACGGTAAACACAAACCCAAAACTACAAGCCCCAGCATCCTGTGCACCATGAGCGCGCAGAACGCTGAGGAAGCTGGCGCGCAAAAAATAAAAATAAAAAACACACTGGGAGCGCAAGTCCACCGCAGGCGGACACAGCGCCTCAAAGCCACGCAAACACCCGCTGGCCTTCTTGCACAGAGCAACGGGGAGGAGAGGGACTCCCTCTCCTCCACGCTAACCCGCCGAAGACACGGCGAAACCACCACCGGCCTCAACAAAAGTTGAGCCGGGGTGGAAAAAATACACAACAACAGAGGAAGTTCAAGGGGGGGGAGGCATTGATGCCTTCGCCCCCCTCCCCCCCTTGAAAGCAAAACAATTCCTCCGGAAAGGAAAGGCACCAGACGGCGCTCTGCCCAGGACCTTTACTTTCCGAGTAAGTGTTTCTCTTTCAAGGGAGGGCAAAGGCATCATTCCCCCCCCCTTGAAAGCAAAACAATTCCTCCTCTGTAGCATGGGGGGTGGGGAAAGAGGATACCCCTCTCTTCCACCACTACCCCACCCATGCTTCGGTGAGGCACTGGCCAGCCCCCCTGTAAAAAAATACATACATATAAATAAATAAAAGAATCCCCACCCCCACCCCAACGCAAGGATTTAACGCGGCCTGGACAGCAAGGCAAGGTCATGTTAAACCCTCCAACACCCCCCCACACACACACACACACACACACATTGAACCCATTCCCAGGAGCGCCGTCCGCTGACTTTACTTACCCCAAAAATAAAACACAAAAATCAGAATCAAAAACATTCAAAAATAATCAAAATCAAACCCAAAAATAAGAACAAGACAGAACACACAGAAACTCCCCCCCCCAAAAAAAAAAACCACAGAGAAATTAAACCAGAGAACTCATCCCCATGTCCTCCCTCCACGACGTCCGGAAATGAAATGAGGAAAGAAACAGACTACTTACCAGAAGAAGCGACAACAAGAGGCCAGTAGAGAAAAACAGTCAAAGCAAAAGAAAACCTGAACAGCACCACCCAGAGGCCACAGGAGAAAAAACAGTCAAAAATATCCACAGAAATGATTCACACATTTCTAAAATCCTGTGTTCAGTTTTCACTCAAAAATAAAAACACAACATTTTAAAACATTTTTAAAATATTAAATTTGAAAAAACATATACATACACATTTTTAAAATTTTTATCCAAAGTACAACTATTTTAAAAAATCACATAGTAAAACATTATTTGGTTAAAAAAAATAATTATAAAAAATTATATCATCCTTTCCTCCTTTTTTTAATTCAAAAAAAACCCACCAAAAAAAGCTGATTACAGTTTATAACAGCCCGTGCATATAAATAAACATTTTAAAAATCACAAAACCTTTCAACACCATTTAAAACAGCCCGGCACCATTTGTTCAAGATTTTTTAAAAAAACCCTTTACTATCCAACACAATTTTATGTCTTTTTATATAACAATACACATTAAAAAAAACTTCAAAAACAATTAAAAACAGCCGGGCACCGCCGGGCAATCTCTGCTAGTAATTAAATAAAATGGGACTGCTTTGATACAGGAAAGAAATTTCTGTGAATGTGGAGAAATTCAATTACTGCATCTTTTAGGTGAATACAGTTTATTGTTTTTTCAGTGATCCAATAAAGGTATCACCTTCCTCCTAGATTTGTTTTATGTATGGATCACAAAGTTGTCTTACTTTGTTTATGGAGCTCTACATGGGCTTTTTAACATCTGCACAGCAACATTACAAATTGAAGGAAACAGCTGCTTCTAACCACTAGGTAATATTCCTAATTGACTTTAATTTGGCTACAATTGGTGCACCTAGTGAGTAAAGTCTGAGGAGTTAAGAACAGGAAGACTATCACCATGATGATAACCAATATCCAGAATGGATACAGCACCTGAAGAAGTGAATAAACCGAATTTTAACCCCAATTCCCTGATGGAGGACTCTGGGTTTTTGCATTGCCCTTTCCTCAGCCCATAAAGCTCCAATAAACGTATCGGCTTCCTCCTGCATTTGTTTTATGCATGGATCACATAGCTGTCTTTGTTCATTTATAACAGAGGCTATATATTGGCTACCTGGAATATGCTATGGTGAGAGGAACAAAACTGGAGTAGACTATAACATAGGTGACAGAGAACCTGTAATAAGCAGAACAAGGAGGAACCAATTGGGGTCTTACTATATGACAGTGCCGAGAGCTCTGCCATCACTGCTTTTTGTAAAATACAGGGCAACTGAAGGGGTGTGAAACTCTCTTGCTTTTGGTAGAGAAAGAAAGAGAAGTCCTAATAGCTCTGGCAAAGGAATTTATGCTGTGCTACACTGTGAATAATATAACAGCTCAAATTGATAGGAACAGCAATACACTGATTTGCATGTACACTTGACTCGCAAATCTCCACCTATGAAAACTGAGTAACAGTATTCATGTGCTTATCCTCCTATGCCTGTTATGAGCTGTCAAGTTGTGACGCTAATAGGGCTTCCAAGGTGCTTGAGATATTTAAGGAGTATTTTACCAGCTCCATCCTCCCCCAGTGACTTTCCATGGGCAAGCAGGGATTTGAACCCACATCTCCTGTGTCTTAGCATCACTCCATTCCCTGCACCACATTCCCTGCACCACCCAATACAGACTATTTCATATTATTTATACATATTGGGTTATTCATTTAGTAGTATAATTTCCGAGATACGCTACTCAACATCATTGTTGATTTGATTGCTACTATATCACTACATTTGTTTCTTCTGCAACTTGGGCTCCTGACTGCTCCCCAGAAATGGAACCTCAATAAAACGTTGATGCGCATAACTCTTCAATTTCAGGACTCTAGCTACTTTATTACCTCTCACTCCCAATTTCCCATTTCTTGGCAACAATCTGTCAACATTCCATACTCAATGAACATGCTCAGATGCTTGACTTCCATTATCAAGATAATGGCAACAGGCCCTATCAATCCCTGACAAATAGAAGGGGAAGAAGTAGAAGCAGTGACGGACTTTACATTCTTAGGATCCAAGATCACTGGAGATGGTGATTGCAGCCATGAAATAAAAAGGCCGGTTAATTCTTGGAAGGCAAGCTATGAGAAACCTAGGGAACATTAAAAAAAATTAGAGACTTTTGATGTTCGGGAATTGAAGAGAAGCAGCCAGCATAACAGGGTCAAACACAACTTTATTGTAAGCAAACCGAACATGAACAGCAATGGCGCAGCAGCACTTTATATACACTATACAATGGATACATTTGAGCAGGAAGCAACAGGATTGGTTGGGAGAGAAGTGGGGTGATTGTGGGGTGACCGGAGACTGGGGAGATGTTGTGTTCTGTAAAGCTGTGCCTTTAACAATGTACCTAGCCATGTGGTAACAATGTAACCTTTCTGTGTGCAACATTATAACCTTCAGCTGTATCAATGTAAACCGGACAAGGGGACGCGAGCTAGTGACCACTAGATGGCAATAGCGAGCGTCCAGCTCTCATGGCTCAGATTCACCTGGATCAGCAGCGCGGGAAGATTCCCGCCACCTCTTCACCTGGACAAGAAGGGCGTGACCTCCTACGACGTCACGCAGGCAGCAACCAATAGGCTGTCGACGAGCCACATTCAAATGTATAGCCAGCTGTATATATTGAGCTACCCATCCGCCATTACCACATGTTCCTCCGGATCATCATGCAATAAACCTGTGTTAAGCCAACCCTTCGGCTGTTTCATTGTCTTTGGTCCCTTACACTAAAGGAGACGTTGCGCATCTCGTTAGAAAGGGCGGGAAAGCAAGTCCAGCGATAACTTAGTACCATGAAGAAGACAAAATGGAGGATCACCCCAATCCCACAATAATAATTACAAACTGTTTTAAGCACTATTAAAGTTACATACACAACAAGACTTTAGTGAAATAAGCCCCGTTTAAAACTGTGCTTTTTTCATTATCTTTTTACCCAGCTAAATACCTTGTGTTTTAGTACTTTCAAGATGGCGATTTCAAATCGGGGGGGAGATAATAGAATGTAAACATCCTCATCTCATGAGTTGCCTCGTGGTTTCAAAGAACCGAAACCTAATGTGTGATAAACATGTCATGCTGTAAGATCATTGGTTGGAATCCCTAAGGGGGGTAGCCAGAAAGAGGATCTTGTGGGAAGAGATATAATCTAGAAAAAGGTGGAGGTGAGAGACACTCTCTTGGATGCTATGGTTTTGAACTGTAATCATGTAGCCTATTTAGCCAGAAGGGAAGCCATGGGCTTTCCCTCATATAAGCAGCTTTCTTTATTTCTTTGTTTTGAAATGTTTTCTAAGCTTCTGATGAGCTTTATTCTGAACTTTGCTTTGATTTCAATATACAGTGGTACCTCATACAACAATTTTAATCCGTTCCATGGGGCTCGTTGTTGTACGAAACAATTGCTATATGATACATGCATCGTATAGCGATTTTCCCTATGGGATGCATCGTACAACGATTTTTTTTTTTTTTTTTTGCTAAGCAGTTTTTCCCATTGAAAAATTGTTGTTTTTTACATAGGGAAAATTGTTATGCGGGACACCATTTCCCCCAAAAACCTAATTGTTATGTGATTTTGTTGCTATACAGGGCAATTGTTGTATGAGGTTCCACTCTACTTTTAAAATACCTGAAGAGACTTGGAGTGATTATTTGGCTCGACACTACCTTATCTACACATATCTAGATGCTGGGTTGACCAGCCAGGGAGCTGCAACTCAAAAGAATGATAGGGCCTACTCGAGAGGCAGGCACCCTATCGTTACAGAGACATCACCCTGCCAACAAAAGTTCGCATAGTCAAAGCAATGGTATTCCCAGTAGTAATGTATGGTTGTGAGAGTTGAACCATAAGGAAAGCTGAGTGCAGAAGACTAGACACCTTTGAGAAGTGGTGCTGGAGGAGAATTTTGAGAGAACCCTGGACAGCAAAGAGAACAAATAAGTTGATCCTGAAGGAAATCAACCCTGACTGCTCCTTGGAAGGACAAATATTGAAGATGAAGCTAAAGTACTTTGACCACCAAATAAGAAGAGAGGACTCACTCGAAAAGGCCTTGATCCTGGGAAAGGAGACAAAAGGAGAAGGGGCCGGCAGAGGATGAGATAGATGGCTAGATGGTATTGTAGACGTAATGGGCATAGAGATGAGTGGGCTGCGGAGGATGGTGGAAGATAGGGATGCCTGGTGTGCAGTGGTCCATGGGGTCGCAAAGGGTCGGACTCAACTATACAACTGAACAACAACAGCTGTTTTGGATTCACCCCAGGGCTTCTCCTTAAGTTGTTTTTATTGTCTTGTATTCCAGTATATTGTACTCTATTTAATGTATACTGATACCTCCATTTTGTGGCAGAGTAGAGCTGTTTTGTGAGCTACTTCATATGTGCAAAATTAGTTCACTGTTTATATGATGGAATTAGTATTTCCCATCCCAAATTCTAAAAAAAAAATGCCATATACTTTCAGCAAAGCCCTCAGAATCTTACAGGATGCTAAACAAAGCAATTTGAACCCTCTTTCAATCAGCATGAGGCTAATGCCACTGTGTGAAAAGATTAACTGTTTACAACTGTTCATAATCATGGGTTTTTAAAACCGTGGGTTTATTTTATGAGTGATACATTCCATTTACCACAAAGCTGCATGATAAATGTTGCTTCAGCAAAAGCTTTGAAAACTATCCTGCATTCAGAAATGTTGCCTTCTGCAGACTTCTACTCGAGAGACAATAGCCAACCTTTCTCACTAGGTGGGGCTGATACACTTCCAGGTAGGGCTTTCAGGAAATGGGAAAAGTAATGTCTTCAGTCTTCCTCATAACCTACAGAAAATTGCCCTGCATTGTTGCCAAACCTGTGTGTTTCCCAGTTTTTCACCAAATATGAAGGGTTACTATCCTAGCTATCGAAGAAGAACAGTTATTATTGAGTCTCCCAGCTCTTAGGACTCTTTAAAGTGTCAGTCCTCCCAAAAATGATAACTTTTCTAAGCTCTTGTGTAGAATCTTTGCATAAGGCCATCTGAACATAACCAATGTGCTCAAATATCTTTTTTCCCCTCGAGAATTCATTGCTAGGATGTAGCAAAATATGCCCTAGCTGTGGGTGTGGGATTATCTTCAATAGACCAACCCACCTAATGTAACAATCCGCTTACTCCCAGGTAGTACCCGGTAGTCCTCTGGCCTCCTGGAGATGGGATTGTGCCTGATCCTGCTTTCCTGGCCCAGATCGGACCCAGTGTGCCCAGTCACTCCTGACCAAAATCTAGGTAATGAGCAAAGGGTGCACGTGAAACTAGTGTTGATTCAGGTAACGTCTGCCAGATTGTTTTCAATGTTTTTTATTTGAACTACACTGGAGTTCAATGTTGTTCTATTCTAAAAGTTCACAGTTTATTATTTTGGTTTTCTGAGCAACAAGTCTGTCCAATTTTTAGGGAAAGATTAACAGTAATGAAATGTTATCAATATCAGCCATGCTTTATGAAACTAGAACTATTCCATGGATGTATGGCTATTGCTGTGACATATTGTAACAGAAAAAAGAATCACTCTTTGCCATTAGAGGCACCCGGTCATCACTAAAATATAGTCAAATATAATGGACATATAAAACATCCATTAATCCTCTCCTTCTAAAATGTCCATTAACACACTCTTCCCCAAATTATAAGCGTTAAGGTGAAGGCTATGTGCTCATCCCAGGCTTCCCATCTCTCTGGTCCCATACACTGCATGTGGACAATGTGATCCTGTTAAAGCCAGTTTAATTTCAGGCTTGGTTTTTAGGCACTTATTCCTATCTCTCAGAAACTAGAAATTCATAAGTATAAAGGGGTGGGTTTTTCCCAAAAAAACAAAGAATACAAAATATATTAATATAATATTGTTAAATGATAACAATATGCAGCTTGTATGTTAAGAGCCTGCTGCTTAACAAAATTCAAAACAGGGAGGTTTTCCCTTCCTTTCATCCTTGAAGACAGTTTTTCTGGGGGAATCAAGGCCAATCCATAATTACATTGAAGGACGGGGATCTAAGTATTGCCCCATACACATTTCATATTTCTGAAGAAGGCTCAAAATTATCAAATGACTCTCAGGAAAGGAAGGTAGAAGGACAGGGTGGGAAATGTTTCTCTCATCAGTCTCATTTCTGTTCAGTCAATTCAGTATCCATGCCATTGTTCTTTTTTTACTGAAATGTTGAACATCTGTGGCTAGGGGGTGGCTCTTATTTTCTGTTAGGATACAATGTCTTCTCAGATCATACATATATACTGTGCGAGTATGTTGTAGTGGACAGAATGATAGAGGAGGATTTGCCAACTCTGGGTTCAGATCACTTCTTGGCCATGGAAACTGCTAATTAAATCTTTCAAATACTGTACCTCAAAACCCCTATTAAGAATGCTATATATGATGGTTGCAACTTGACGACACTAAACAACAACAACCTTAGATGCTGAGTTGTCATGGCTAAATAATGATGTCAAAAAAGGGCTTCTAAGAACAAAACAGAGTGTATTTGAGGAAAACCCTAAGGTTTGTGAAAAGACAGAAATGTAAGGTTGAGAGGAAAACCATAAGGGTCAACCACAACCACCCCATGCAGCTTCAAGGAAATTGAGCATAAACGATGGTAGAGAACCTGCTGTGTTTGTCGGGATAGGGATTTTTAATTTAAAAAAATACTGTCAAAATACAGTGGAATATCCTAAAAGAAAACATCCATGGATGGTTGGATTAATAGATAGATGATGGGCCCATGAACTGACATATGATGGACATATGAAACACTGAACAGCAATGTTCCACATTATGTTTTGTTGCATTTCCCACTTGAATGAAGTATTTCTGACCAGCCATTTCCCATTCTAACATTTACATTTTAAAAGCCCTAGAGTTTTAAGACACTTGTAAACCATCTAGCAGGCCTGCAGTGGCTCAAGTGGCTAAGACGCTGACTGGAAGGCGGCAGTTTAGCAGTTCAATACCCGGGTACTGCACGATGGAATGAGCTCCCGTTTCTGTCCCAGCTCCTGCCAACATAGCAATTCAAAAGCAAGAAATTACAAGTTGATAAATAGGGACCACTTTGGTGGGAAGGTAAATAGCGTTCCATGCACTCCGGTGTCTAATCATGCCTGCCACGTGACCACGGAAATGTTTGCAGATGCAGACAGTGCTGGCTCTTCAGCTAAGAAGCAGAGAGGAGCACTGAACCCTAGAGTCAGATATGACTGGCTTTCAAGCAAGGGAGACCTTTAAACCATCTAGTGGCCCAACCCATACAGTAGCTTGAGAAGCACATAACTAGATCATTCTCCAACCTCGAGTTTAGGACCACCCATCAAAGCTTGGAGAAATTCCTTTTAGAGACAACACTTTCCAAAATACCTATCTGATATGATGGCTGGGGGATTCTGGCTTACCTACATAGTTCAAAATATGGAGCTTTTTTCCTCGCTGCCTTCTTCTGATTTTTGGCTTCATTGTCAAACTGCTCTTAGTATTAAAATGTTTCTTCTAATGAAAATCTCAAGAGAGTATAAGCAAACCGAGTTCTATCCTCTGGGACATTCAAGGGCAAGTTTTAGCTTTGAGTCCTTGGATTCAAATTAATGTGGTTGTACTGATGACCTTCAAGTATGTCACCATGTGCTTCAGTACATATTTACCCAGGTAATATATCTTCATTAAACTCTCTAAAATACAGCTTCCTTCCCCTAACAATGCAAAACTCTCATGATAACTGTAATAGGTCATTAAGAAAGCAACTAGTGCATGAATATCCCTCACTGAAAATCATTCAGCAGCCCGTAGCTCACAAATCTACCTTGAAGTACACAGAGGCAATTTTGCAAAGGAAAGAATTACGTATGGATTTGTCTGGTAAAAAAATGGCTTCTTCCAAAATGACTTTAACAGTAACTTCTCCCTGAAGGACATGCAATGAAGAGAACAGCATTTTGTTCTCTCTAAAAGCTGTGCCTCTTATAACTGCAGAAATAACTCTTGGGTCTTTGTTCTTTGACTTTGCTTCAAAGCTGACTGCACTGGAACAAACCAATTCAATTTACACTAAATTACTGTTCACCTCTTTTTATTGGAATGGTCTTTTCAAGCCAAAGATCATACAAATCTTTAAGAAAAGTCTTGATAGAGCAATAGAACACTTCAGGCAAGCTGCAGGTAGATTGTGTGAGACAAACTTCTGAGGACATTGCCTGAATAGAATCAGATGACATTGTATTTATAGCCTACAATATGGTATCAGTTTATAGAAAAGTGAATTTTGTTGCATTCACAGCCAGAAAAACCCTTGATGTATATATTTTGGGCTTTCTCTGAATAAAATACTTAGAACTTGTCTTTCCTGAAAAAACTGCCATTTTATCTTGGCTCCTATTGTCTGTTATGGACTATTCTTCAGGAAGGTGCTTTGTGTGTCCTCAGCAATTGTCTAATGCAGGGGTGCCCAAACTACAGCCCGCAGGCTGGATCCGGGCACCAACACCAATTCATCTGACCTGTAAGGATGATAATTAGCATGACCCAAGATCATACTAAAATCATATATTATATTATTCAATATAAAGATTATAGCCTGCTGGGCAGAGAAGGGATTTTTCTCTGAGGAGTTTTTAACGGTATACCCTTAACTCAAAACAGTTCCCCAGGTGGGGGAATCACAGTGGGCTAGAATCCTTAACTAATTAAGCAGGGTCAATAGACCTTTGCCTTTTAATTGACCAGGAGTGACTTGGGTCATACTAACCTCTATTGTTTTAGTTGTGTAATTAATATGTTACTAGCCTATTTGTTTGTTTTCCTGGAACTTTGGCCATGGTAATCCTCTTTGTCAACACCCTTGGTTTGATTACATTTGTTAGTTAGTAGGCACGTAACAAACAGGAATGTGAGTTAGCCATTTTAATTTAGCAACGCTATTTAAAAAATTATAAAATTGGATGGGAAATAAACTGAGAAGAAGCCGTTTTACCCTGAACCATGAAGTCTGTCTCGTTCCTTCTCTCTGTTGGGCAAGGCTCATAGCAACACTGACCCACGCCACCCTTGCCACTCTTGGAAGTGAAAGTAAAACACGCCTATATGGGAATGTTTAACTACTGCTTCTAAGAGCGGCAAGGGCAGCATGGACCAAATGAATTGGTGTCAGGAGTCGGATCTGGCTCAGGGACCAGATCCAGCCTGTGGGCCATAGTTTGGGCACCCCTGGTTTAAGCAAAGAAAATGGCAGCCTAAAAATCTATCGCATCCTGTTGCAAAACAGATTGCAAGGTGGTTTTACTTCCACTTCCAGTGAGAGGAACCATGTGACTGGCCCGCTAAACCATGTGACTGGCCCAATGAACCACATGACCAGCCCATGGCTTGAAAAGTTTGGGCACCCCTGGTCTAATAAAATAAAAAGAACAGTACCATGGGTTAAAACAAGGAGTCTTATGTCATACAAGACTGGTTTATTTATTATAACATGAGCTTTTTTGGATTACATCATGTTAGGTGCTGTTAAGTCACTTCTGAATTACAGCAATCCTGACAGTGTTTTTGAAGTATATCAGATGTTCATGAGTGATTTTACCATTCCTGCTACTTCCAGGAAATTTTAATGGCTCAGCAGAAATTTGAACCCAGGTCTCTCGAATCCTGGTCCAACACTGTAGCCACTACACCAGCCTGGCCTTCCTTCATGGATATTCCTTCCCTATGGAAGTTGAATTAAATTCTTATTTACATTAAAGCCAATATTTCTAAATCTGCATCTGTCTGTATACTTCCTATGTATCCTAAATCCGATCCTACAGGGTTCTTTTGCTCTTATATTTATCCACATACAAGCAAACACTCATACATAAACAGTAAGACAACAGCTTGTAATTGCCCACACTGTAGTTCACAAGGCTAATTTTGAAGGATTGATAATGGATTTTTGTAAAAGTGATTTTTAACACATCATAAAACAACTAAAGATCTTGGTTATTAAAAAAGAAGCAGGGCAGGTTATTGCAGATTAGAGCACCACAATAGAAGTTGCAATAGTCTGTAAAAGAGGTGGTAAGGCTTGGACACTGTAACAAACATTTTATTTTAACTGTGAAATGTTGTCAGTACATGTATATGATGTTTATGAGGAAGGCTTTCAGTAGGACCATTGCAATTATAGTGAAATTTAATTATTCTTGAAGTGCATGCAAGCCAATCAAACTTCCTCAAAATGAAGCTCTTCCAGATATATACTTTTTAGAGTAGGGAACAACCTTAACTAATAAATATGGCTGAGGCCCAACAAAACTGAAGTGCTGGAAATTAATTAGAACTAGACCCATCTGTCCCTGAGCTAGAGATGGTTTTGGTTTGGTGTAAATCAACTCTTACTTCATCCTGTCCCTTCTCTATCCACCCTGCCCATTGTTTTTTAAAATTGGCCTCTTCTGTTGATTGATCTCTAAAATTAACTATCACAAGGGGGGGTTTCCTAGCACCAAAGGCTTCTCTCCATTCCAAATCCACTGCATCTAGGACATTACCGAGTTCAGAAATTGCACCACTTCCAAATGTGTATACTTATTACTTTGTTCTTTTAACAAAGCATACATCAGTCAAACATCACGCCAACTTAGGGTTAGGGTGGGGGAACATAGATCACATATTCGAAATGCAAACTTAAAAGCCCCTCTAGTTCCGTATTTCATCGAGATGGGACACACGTGCGATGATTTCAAACTGGTTATATTAGAAACATGTAAATCTCGCCCCTTTCAAAAAACAGATATGGAACAACTTTTATTACGCAGAGAAGCTTTTTATATCTACCAATTTGGTACCCTTCTACCCAAAGGTCTCAACTCAGAATTAGACCTTTCTGCTTATATTTAGAACTACGGTTGCAATTCTTGAGTCTTGCTCTCTTTAAGATCTTTTCTTCTTCCGTCATGTCAGATTTCTCACAGCTGTTAGTGGTAATTAGCTCCCTTCAACTTTTAACTTTAAATAACCCTATGTCTCTCCATTAATCTAACGTTGTCAGCCCCTCAAGAATCCACGTTTTAGAGGCATTACAACGTGAACGAACTCTATACATATTATCTACTTTTGGTGAGATATTGCATTATAAACTCCTGTAAATCTCTTGTCTTTCCAAAACTGTTATTTATGAATGTTATGATTTATGCTATGTCTTTATGCATTTCAGTAATACTTCTCCTGACGAAGATAACCTTATTGAAATATCCATTACTGGATGGATCTCGAGAAGTTTTCCATTTGCCTTAGAAATTAATTGAATGAAAAATATTCTCCTTGAATGTAAAAGTTGATGTGAACATTGTGCTTTTGAAAGAACTCCTTATTTTGGAATATTTATCTTGGATTGTACCCTATTTTTGGACTAATATACTGTTTTTGGTGGCAACAACCTATTTAATTTTGTCTGCAGTTTTGGAACTATATTAAATAATACAAGATTATCATTTTTGACTACTCATATCTATTTTTTGAGTGGTTTTGTTTTCTTGTTGTTTATTCTTGTGCCAATAAATGCAAGAGGGATTCACTCTAAAATCAAGCAAAACCACAAAACCTGTGGGTTTAAATGAGTGCTGCAGGACGGAGTGAGCTCCTGTCTCTGTCGCAGCTCCTGGCAACCTAGAAGTTCTGAAGCAAAAATTTGCACGTTGATAAATAAGTACCACTTCAGCGGGAAAGGTAACGGAATTCCATGTGCTCCGGCATCTGTGATGAACTGGAGTATACCCTGTGCTTTTTCATGCCTTGTTCTTTAGTCTCTGAAAAATGGTGATTTCAAATCTGTGGGAGTTAGAAAGAATGTAAACATTCTTTGCCTCGTGGTGGAGAAGAAATGGAACCTAATGTGTGATTGACATGTCTTGCTGAAAGATCATTGGTTGGAATCCCTGAGAGGTAGGGCCAAAGGTGGTCCCTGGGGGGAGGAGAATTATCATTTCTTCTTGGCTCGACGCTACCAGATTCTACATACATCTGAGGCCTGGGTTGTCCACCTAGGGGCCTGCAACTCAGAAGAACAATAGGGCCTACTCGAGAGTAAGGATCCTACTGTCATAGTATCTAGTCATGCCTGCCACATGACTACAGAAACGTCTGCAGACACGGTAAACAGGGATGAGCAATGTAGAGATTGGTTTTCGAGCAAGGGCGACCTTTACCTTTACCTTACCATGGTTAAAGTTGTGTCCCACAAAGTAAAGACATTTAGGCAGCAGATTAATGCACATATACTCTTTACTCAACGCACGAGCTCACAGGTACACCTTTTTTGGTACCATTTTGTTCTGACGAATTTAACTGCCCTTTTGAAATATAGGGACACCAAGACATCAGTGTTGGGAAAGGAAAAATCTATCTTTATTGAACAACTAACTGGAAACTTTACAGTCACCAATGTGTGTTGCCTTTTGGGGGCATGATTATTGTTTATTGCTTTTCCCATAATTTATTCTGTTTGGTTTATCATTTATGTTTAATTTTGTATTGTTACTTGTTTAAAAAAATCAGTTTCTATTATGCTGCCCATAATGGGAGAATATTCTAAATGGGCAGAATTAAAATATAATAAATAAATAAATAAATAAATCTTAAGGTAAGGTAAAGGTAAAGGTAAAGGTAAAGGTTTCCCTTGCTCGAAAGCCAGTCGTATCTGACTCTAGGGTGCAGTCTCTGTTTCAAAGCCGAAGAACCAGCGCTGTCTGCTGCTGCAGACGTTTCCGTGGTCATGTGGCAGGCATGACTAGACACTGAAGTGCACAGAATGCTGTTACCTTCCCACCGAAGTGGTCCCTATTTATCTACTTGCAATTTCTTGCTTTCAAACTGCTAGGTTGGCAGGAGCTGGGACAAAGATGGGAGCTCATTCCATCATGCAGTACTCGGGAATCAAACTGCTGACCTCAAGTGCCTAAGATGCTGGCTGGGAGGCGGAAGGTCAGCAGTTCGATTCAATCTTAAGGTAAAAGGTGAGTATTTTAAATGTCATTGTTTAAATTACAATAAATAGGGAGGGTGGGTGGGTTTCTTTTTTATATGGGTGGTTTTTATCTGTTTTTAATTGTTTTTATATTTTCATGTTTGTGTTTTTTTAGATTGTTGTAATGCCACCCTGAGTCGGGCTTGCCTGAGTGGGCGGTGCATAAATCCAAAAATTAAATTAAATTAAATTAAATTAAATTAAATTAAATTAAATTAAATTAAATTAAATTAAAATAAAATAAAATAAAATAAAATAAAATAAAATAAAATAAAATAAAATAAAATAAAATAAAATAAAATAAAACAAAACAAAATAAAATAAGCCAAGCAACCTGTTAAAATAAAGGTTCAGATTTACTGTCCAAAGCAGAGAAACCTCTCCTATACAGCTTCTTTAAAGAGACAAGCCCTGCATGCTACAAAAGACTAATTAAGATCTCTCCTCCTCTGCCCCCCCCTCCTCCATCCCATGTTGATGTACCGCTCAAAGCCCTCCAACCAGGAAACATATCCCGGAATATCTATCAGACCATGGGATCCAATGAATTCTTCTGTATGCTCACACTTCAAAAACATTCTGTTGAGCATCTCCTTCTTAACAGTCCAAAACTCAACAGGATTGACTATATGTAACATTTTAACATCCTTCATGTCAAAGATACATTAAGCTGTTCATTACACAACATTTTCCTCAGTTTCATAAAGCTTGTTCTAAATATGTTAATTGTTTGCTTTATTTCTGTATTGAAGTCTTTGTAGCTGTTAATTAAATGCCCCAGATACACATAGTTGTCTGCTTAGTTGACATGTGAGTGGTTATATATAATATTTGCATTGATGTTATCCTTACTTATCACTGTTGTTATTGTTCTTGGTTTTGTGACACTGATTGACAGACCCATTTTATCACGTTCCCGTAAACTGATATAACGGTATTTGAAGGTCATCTGGGCTTCCGGCTATCAAGACTGTGTCAGTATATTTTACATTATTTGAGAGTACTGTACATCACTTACTCTAATACCCTCAGTTCTATCCTCAAGGGCATTTTGCATAACCTGTTCTAAATAAATATTAAATAAAATTGAGGACAAGATATATCCTTGATAAACGTCTCTTCTAATTTCAGCTTCACTAATTAATTCTCCATCTATTTTAGCTATTGGTCACTGTATAAGCTATTTCTTGTATGCATGGAAGTCTCCCCAGACCCTAAATAGAACAAGGTGCTGCTTAAACACACACTGTGAGCACTGATATATGTAAAAAATGAGCTTAACATTTTAACATTTTAGTTTGCAGTAGAAATCTTACCCATGTGAGGCCAAGCTATAGGAACAGAGCAAGCTGTAATGGCAGTCAATGAATTGCTGGCTGCATAAGGCAGTGATACACAATATGATGTATGTTGTTTCTGCATGAAAAAAAAATACTTTGGAGAGCATTGATTTCTTCAAATGCTTAATAATTCAGTGCATTTGAGCAAAATTATCCATATTTGAGACTAGATGTGCTGTTTTAATGCACTCTATATGAAGTTGTTCAGGGAGGCAAGAGAAGACATTAACTGTGATTCTTAATTCCCACCCCCCACCCCAGTTATTTACTGTTTTGTTTTTATAGTCGTTCGTGCTTGCAGATGGTGCCAGACTGATCGTACTGGAACATTAAGATACAGTACTAAAAAAATGCAGAGTGGGGCACATCATGTTGCATTTTCAGGCAGGACCAAGGCAGATTGATACCTGGGGGAGGGGAGACCCTTCCTTCCTTCTTTATATTTATTAATCAGTGACATACCTGTCAAGTGCAGCTCTGGAGAATACGGGACCTGCGCAGTAGCCTTCTGCACAGAACCTTCTACGCATACGCAGAAGCCTTCTATGCATGCGTAGAAGGGTTCTGCGCAAAAGGGGATGCGCAGTAACTACTTTCCCCCGCCGTCAAATTACGGGATGATGGCGGGAAAGTAGAGTTTGAGGCGCTGAATTATGGGAAATCCCGGCCAATCCGTGATACTTGACAGGTATGATCCATGAGCTACTGGAGTATTTAGGGCAGTGGTTTCCAACAATGGTTTCCCAGAAACCTAAGTCAGTAAATTGGCTGATCAGTGCTTTGGAGAATTGACTTAGGCTTCTACGAATTGAAGTCCAAAAACCAAAGGTTGGGAAACACTGATTTAGGGCCATCATAATTGTTTGGCTAATATGCATACAGTGGAACCTCGTATAACAAATGTATCATACAACAAAAAAATTGTACAATGAAGAGAATTTGAAAAAACTGTTGCATCATACAATGAAAATCTCTATGGGATGCATTGTACAACGAAAACATTTCTTTCTACAATTTTTCCCATAGAGATTTTTGTTGTACGTTTTTTCCCATAGGGATTTTAATCGTATGGCACATGCATCATACAACATCAAAAAACGTATAATGAAGTGCCTTGTGGAACAGCGTTCCATGCGCCCCGGTGTCTAGTCATACCTGCCACATGACCACGGAAACGTCTGCAGATGCAGACAGCACTGGCTCTTCAGCTTTGAAACAGAGATGAGCACTGAACCCTAGAGTCGGATATGACTGGTTATCGAGCAAGGAAAACCTTACTTTTACCTTTACCATACGAGGTTCCACTTCTGTTAAGCCTGTCTGGGACCAGGGTATGCAATTTTCCCTATCACCACTAGGGGTGAAGTGGTTATCAAGTTGATCTGATTTCAAGGAAGCTTGTGACTCCCTATCTCAGTGATGGGCAGTCTTGGCCCTCCAGCTGTTCTTGAACTTCAATTCCCAGAGGCCCTGATCAGCAGGAGTGCTGATTTGGGCTTCTGGGGATTGAAGTTCAAGAACAGCTGGAGGGCCAAGAGTGCCCATCACTGCCCTATCTTCTCTGTATTACTCTGATTAACATACAGTACTGTATTTTCTCTTGCACAATGGAATTTCCACAGAGATGATTGCTTCAGAAATCACACTAGTAAATTATGCCTATGTTTACCTTGAAATGACCTACCATAGTAAAAAACAGGCTAAATAAAAATTATAATTAAGAACAATCATATGCTGTGACAGACATGCTTTACCATAAGAGCAACTATTTTCAGAAACATGTCTTAAGTGCTCTCATTGTAAGTCTTTAGGTCAAAGTGAACTGAGTGTTTATTTGCGGCAGGGGAGGAAACTTTATTTTTTTAAAAAAATCATTTATTTAAAATATTTTTACTTTCTGCATAAAAGGACTCAAGGTAGCATACATCATTAAAAAGATAGAAAAAGAGCAACAGATAGTTCAGACACTATAAAAATCAGATATACATTACTTAAAATGACAAAAAAAACTGTTTAGAAACAACAAAGTACTAATTATTCAAACTTTTAAAACCTTACTTAGACAGTCAGTCTAATGAATGTGAATAGAATTTTACTGCCATTTTCTTTTCTTCCTCTTACTAGAAACTATACTATAGATCCTAAGATAAGTGAACCTAAAGAATTTTACAAAATAAGCTTTTAGACTTTCTTTTTTCCTTTATCCCAAAATATATCTATAGTGTTCATATAATATTGTATATTGTGGAATTGTTCCACAACAAGCAAGTGGATTCTGGCTCTAGTTCAGTATGACAATCCCTTGATGCCACTTGTGAATGCCTTAGTGTCTGTGAGAATTTTAGTAAGAAGAATTGGTTTCTGCATATTAGATTTCCCAGAATGTTCCTATAAATGTCACCAAGATAATATTCATGCATTCATAACTGATATAGAAAAATCACGCATGATAGAAACTTTAATAGATATAAATTTTCTTGGCTGAACTCTTTATAGATTTATAGGTTGAGTTTTCAGTTACATAACAAAAGGGTGCTGTATTGAGGCATTACAATACTACATCATTACAGATTTTTGCATTGCCTTAAAAATATTCAGACTTCTGGAAACCTAGTCTGGGCTAGACAATTCATTTGCTGGTTGGAAATAATTCAAGAATAAATCAGATCTGCACCACAGCATCTAGCACAATTGGAAAGCTCTTCCCACAGCTTTTAGTATGACTGGGGAGATGAGCATGGGGTACTGTGCTCATTCACACTGCTCTTAGGTCTGTGCCTCTCTAAAGCTATGTAAGTCCTTATTACACAAATTAGCATAGTTTAAAACAGAGATGGTAAACCTTGGCATTCCAGGTGTTCTTGAACTTTAATTCCCAGAAGCCCTGAGCAGCAGGAGTGCTGACTTGGCCTTCTGGTAATTGAAGTCCAAGAACACCTGGAGTGCCAAGTTTGAGGAACCCTGGCCTAAACAAAGCCAAATGGTGGCTTAGTGGTTAAGACGCTGAGTTTGATGATCGGAAGGTTGGCAGGTTAGCAGTTTGGGACCTGAGTGCTGACCACAGAGTGAGCTCATGTTGTCTGTCCCAGTTCCTGCCAACCTAGCAGTTTGAAAGCAAGTAATTGCAAGTAAATTTGGAAATGCATTTTTTTTAAAAAAAGACCTGGAAATCAATAAATGTCACTTGTTGTCTGGAGGGCTACAGTGATTACACGTGGGGAAAGCAATGTGGACCCAATTTGAGAAACTGCAGCTCACAGCAGCTTCCTTCACTGGGTACAGCAAGGGTTGCCAAACTACAGCCCGTGGGCCTCATCCGGCCCATGGCACCTAATAATCCAATCCATGCCACCCTCACCCATCCCGGAAGTGGAAGTTAAATGCGCCCATGCATATGCAAAACACTGCCGTAAATGCACCCACACCTGTCGTAAACATGTTTATGATAGCTGCGGGTGCATTTACAACAGTGGTGGGCTTCAGCAGGTTCACACCAGTTCGCCAGAAAAAAATCTGGCTGGCCCTGCCCATCCAAGTGTTGATATAAAGTAGTCCTAATTCGGATGTAATGCAGGGCTTCCCCCCTGGCTGTGCCCACCATACCACTCCCACAGAGTAGGTAGTAAAAAAATTGAATCTCACCACTGGGAAGGCATGACTAGATCTCCCACCTAGTCACATGGCCACGCCCACAGAGTAGGCCACACCCACAAAGTAGGCTACACCCACCCACAGTAATGGTAGTAAACATTTTTGGAGCCCACCACTGATTTACGACAGTGTTTTGCACATGCAAAACACTTAATGGACACTTCTCCAAGTGAAGGGAAGTAAAGAGTGGGGTCCCCCAAGGTTCAGTACTGGGACCCCTGCTTTTCAACCTCTTCATAAATGATCAAGAGGTAGGAGTAAAAAGCAAGGTAGCCAAATTTGCTGACGATACTAAATTATACAGGGTAGTGAAAACTGTGAGAGATTGTGAAGAGCTCCAGAGGGATCTCTCGACACTGGGGGAGTGGGCAAAACAGTGGCAAATGAGCTTCAACATCAGTAAGTGCAGAGTGATGCATGTTGGGGCAAAAAACCCCAATTACATTTATAAACTGATGGGGTCTGAACTCTCTGCGACAAACCAGGAAAGGGACCTTGGTGTCCTGGTGGACAGCTCAATGAAGGTGTCAACCCAGTGTGCCTCAGCAGTGAAAAAAGCAAACTCAATGTTAGGGATCATTAGGAAGGGTATAGAAAATAAGTCAGCAAGTGTCATTTTGCCTCTTTATAAATCTATGGTGAGGCCCCATCTGGAATACTGTGTACAGTTCTGGTCGCCATACCTCCAGAAGGATATTATGGAGCTGGAAAAAGTGCAGAGGAGGGCAACCAGAATGATTAGGGGACTGGAACACCTTCCTTACCATCTGAGGCTGCAACGGTTGGGCCTTTTCACTCTTGAACGACGGCGTCTAAGAGGTGACCTGATTGAAGTTTATAAAATCATGCACGGTGTGGACAAAGTGGATAAGGAAAAACTGTTTTCCCTATCGCACAACACTAGAACTAGGGGATACTCCATGAAACTTTTGGGTACTAGTTCTCAAACAAATAAGAGAAAGTACTTTTTCACCCAGAGGATTACTGGTCTATGGAACTCCCTGCCAGAAGAAGTGGTGACAGCTGTCAGTCTTGACAGCTTTAAGAAAGGATTAGACAAGTTCATGGAGGACAAGGCTATCAATGGCTATAATTATGGCTACCTAAGGAAAACCTCCGGGTTGGAGAGATAGGCAGGATATCTCTCAATGCCATTTCCAGGGAATCCTAAGCAGGTGAAGGCATCTCCTTGGGAATACCCTGAAGGAAATGGTGAGCCACTGTGTGAGACAGAATGCTGGACTGGATGGGCTGTGGCCTGTTCCAGCAAGGCTGTTCTTATGTTCTTATGTTCATGCATGGGTATGTTTTACTTCCGCTTCCAGTGGGAGGAACCACGTGACCAGACCGCTCAACCACATGAGTGGCCAGTGGCCCGCAAAATTTAGCCACCCCTGGGGTAGAGACACCTTAGGTTTTTTCTTTTCTTTTGGGAACAGTGTATAAGAGGGAGAATATCTTTGTTCTGCATGCTGTGTAGCAAGCCAAAGATGAGCCAGATGGCTGAAACAAAATAGAAGTGAATGAGGGCAATGACAGAAAGTGACAGTAAACCCAGAATGGCTGAAAAACACAGAACTTTTATATCAGCAGTAAAGTCATACATTTGTATGCTGTTTAGCAATTTCTGGTTGTTTATGCTGATCAAATGTTCCATTCTGACTCAGCATTGGCACTGTTAGACAGCATAGTGCATGCTCCGGCTCCTAGATTGTTTTCAGACTCAGCACAAAGTAATTTGGAATTTTCTCTAGCTGTATTTTAATGTTAGCTTTTCATGGCTCAAGTCTACTTCTTCAGACATAAGAGTGAGACTTCAATGCATAAGTTTATACCGGGGTGCCCAAACTTTTCAGGCCGTGGGCGGGTCACATGGTTCCTTCCACCAGAAGCAGAAGTAAAACGTGCCTTGCAATCTGTTTTGCAACAGGATGAGATAGATTTTAAACTGCCACTTTCTCTGCTTAAACTGGGGGTGCCCAAACTATTGCCCGCGGGCTGAATCCAGCCCCCAATGCCAATTCATCCAGACCACGCTGCCCTTGTCGCTCCCGGAAGCAGAAGTAAAACGCTCCCAGATGGTTCCGTCGTGAGTTGGATGAATTGGGGTTGGGGGCCAGGTTCAGCCCATGGACCATAGTTTGGGCACCCTTGATTTATACACATCAGAAACAGAGGCAAGGGTAAACTCATTTGCAGACCTGTAATGTCTAGTCATGCCATGGAAATGTCTGCAGAAGCAGACAGCACTGGCTCTTTGGCTTTGAAACAAAGTTGAGCACTGAACCCAAGTCAGATACGACTGGTTTTCAAGCAAGGGAAACCTTTACCTTTAATGACACAATGTTTGTTTTGCATCCATCTACTAACCATTTGCACCTCAACAGGGCTAAACTTCACAGCAAATCTGAACCCCAATCATGGATCTTCTGTTATTAAAGGTAAAGGTCACCCTTGCTCGAAAGCCAGTCATATCTGACTCTGGAGTCCAGTGCTCATCTATGTTTCAAAGACAAAGCCAGCGCTGTCTGCTTCTGCAGACGTTTCCGTGGTCATGTGGCAGGCATGCCTAGACACCAGAGTGCATGGAACGCTGTTTACCTTCCCACCGAAGTGGTCCCTATTTATCGACTTGCAATCGAACTGCTAAGTTGGCAGGTGCTGGGACAAAGACGGGGGCTCATTCCATGCTGCAGTACTTGGGAATCGAACTGCTGACCTGCCACCTTCCAGTCAGCGTCTTAGCCACTTGAGCCACATTATTACCAGTTGTAAAAAGTCAACCATTGTGTGCCTCTGTACCTGATATGTATAAATTGATGCTATGAAGTCTTACTCTTGCTGGGGGCAAAATGTTAGTTAACTTGTGAACCACCCAGAGAGTGAACTAAGCACTATGGGGTGGTATATAAGTGTGATTGTTTTGCTTTGCTTTTATGTCTGACAAAGTGGATTTGATCCATGAAAGCTAACATTAAAATACAGCTGTTAGCCTTTAAGCAAGGTGCCACAACGTTTTTTGTCATTTTGTTTTGTTTACTCTCTGATAAGAAAGTTGTGAGATAGCAGTAAAAAGAGGTAGGATGGAGCCCTTTAATTCAAAACATGTGTGGGTGCCGTAATTTCAGTTGATCCAAACTGCAGCAAAAAAAAAATGATCAAAAGAGCAAGATATTTGCCAATGTAGACAGCTGCAAGTCATAATTCTCAAATAGCTTAATTAGACTTGTTTTATTTTTTAAATGAATGATTTTACAGTTATTTCTAACTTATTATTTCCACACTCTGGTTATATTCCAGTATAATAATAAGAAAAGAAAATGTTTCTCCATCGTCATGCTTCACTCAGTTTACCACTTAATGGAATGTCCCAACCTGGAGTACTCTGAAGAAATTTTTTCTATGGTGTTTTGCACACCACTGCCTTTTCACATATTTTGATTTTATTCACTTGTTTCAATGTTTCTAACTACTGATGGGCGCATCAATATCACTTAACCAGAGCCCTGGTTCAAGCGGTTTAGCTTACGCCAAGACAATTAGGAACAATAATTAAACCATTAAAACACAGTGTGACCAGAAATCAATAGGGATGATTCTCAACTGGCACTGTAAAAACTGAAGAAGCAAATGCACAACAATGATTTTGCTACTGGGAATAACACATGTGATTTACATGATATTGAGTGTGCTGATTCCAAATCTGAACTCAGAATTTGCCTGTCACGTATAGATTTTAAAGCATGCTCTAGCTGTTCAAATGGTCAGTAACTGGGTAATGTATTGTTACATGGGAACCAGTGGTGTCCTGCTCCAGGTTCCCACCGGATCCCGGGAACCGGTAGTGGAAATTCCCCTAGGCCATGCCCACTTGGCCAGTCACACCCACCTCGCTACCCCATCCCATGGTGTGGCTGGCCAAGTGGGCATGGCTGACAGAGTTAGCCATACCCACAGAGTTAGCCACGCCCAGGGTGGGGGTAGCAATTTTTTTTTTGCAGTGCATCACTGATGGGAACATTATAACAGTTGCAACTACCACTATGCCTGCTGCCACCTCAGCTGAATCATGCCCCCTGGTGGCATGCATGTTCCAGCAGCAGCTGGGCATGTCTGGGCAAGTCAGTTAGCTGACGTCAGAAATAGGTATATAAGGCAAGATGGACCAAGGGCTTGTCTCTAGTGCAAAACCATCTTATTGGATAGTACAGCTAGGCCATAGTGAGTCTGTTTTGAGCTAAAGATGTGTTATGTATGTATGTGTGCATGTTCATTATACTGTAAAGGCAAGAATGTAACCACTCCAAATACAAACGATCTCAGCTGTAAAGGAACGCGAGCAGACAGCCCATAGAGGGCAGCTGCGAGCGTTCAGTCTCACATGGTTCACATTGCTCAATCACGGACAGCCGCGGGAAAACCTTCCCCGCATTCAGCAGCAGAAGAAAGATCTGCATTCAGCAGCAGGAAAGGAGGCGTGCCTGGGCGAGGCCACGCCGGTAGCAGCCAATGAGCTACCGTGCTACAAGATTCAAATGTAGAGGGCTACTGTATATATTGAGATGTATCACCGCCATTACCTCATGCTTCACTGGAACGTCATGCAATAAACCTGTGTTAAACCAACCCTTCGGCTGTCCTGTTGTCTTTGGTCCCATACACTAAATTGGCGACGAAGGTGGGATATGGCTGCCCACGGGACCAAGACATGCGCCGGCTACGAGATCAGGAAGCCGGGAGACTTGGAGCTGTTTGAGATAGACTTCAACGCAGCGCTGGTGGAGCTCGAAGTCTCAGATGAGGCCAAGAAAAGGGCCATTTTCGTCCGCATGCTCGGACACGAGACCAAGAGGACCTTGGTGGACCTGATCGCGCCGAGGAAGGTGAGCGACCTCAAAGCCACAGAGCTCCTGGCGGCGCTGCGCGCCCATCTCCGGCCAGCAATAGCGATGTTCCCCGCTCGGAGCGCGTTCTGGAGGCGAGTCCAGGCGCCCGGGGAATCGGTCGCTGAGTTCGCCGCGGCCCTGCGGCTGGCCGCCGGCCCATGCAAGTGGGAAACCCCCGACGTCACCCTCCGGGACTGCCTGCTCTGCGGTCTGAGGGACACAGAGACTCAGCGCGCGCTGATGAAAAGGGAGCCGCCTCCCACGTGGCAACAAGTCCTCGACACGGCACAGGCCGCGGAGGCCACGACTGCCGGGGTGCAAGAGCTTCAGGACTGGCGCCCGAAGCCCGCCAAGGCAGAGAGCTCAGTGCGCGCGGCCCGGCGAGCTTCAAACTCGTCTGCGGAGAGCGGCGACGACGAGGACGTCCGGAGGGTCCAGAGAGAGGGCCGGCGCTGCGACGGCTGCGGCGCCGCCCACGCCCGCGCCAAATGCCCATTCCGCAAGGCCGAGTGCCACAACTGCGGCCGGTGCGGGCACATCGCCAAGGTCTGCCGGAAACGGCGCGAGGCCACAAGGAGTTCTCCAGACCGCTCGGCGAGGCAGGCACGGACGCCCCACAGAGCCACTAACGAATCCCTGTTTCCCGTTGCAGGACAAGCACCCGCGGAGTCAGGGATCACAGGCTCTCCAGTACTAGGTCAGACGCAAGCACGCCCCAAGCGCACGTGCGGCAAGCCACAATGGTTGCAGGACTTCGTCCCATCCTAGGGGGGAGGGGTGTTATGTATGTATGTGTGCATGTTCATTATACTGTAAAGGCAAGAATGTAACCACTCCAAATACAAACGATCTCAGCTGTAAAGGAACGCGAGCAGACAGCCCATAGAGGGCAGCTGCGAGCGTTCAGTCTCACATGGTTCACATTGCTCAATCACGGACAGCCGCGGGAAAACCTTCCCCGCATTCAGCAGCAGAAGAAAGATCTGCATTCAGCAGCAGGAAAGGAGGCGTGCCTGGGCGAGGCCACGCCGGTAGCAGCCAATGAGCTACCGTGCTACAAGATTCAAATGTAGAGGGCTACTGTATATATTGAGATGTATCACCGCCATTACCTCATGCTTCACTGGAACGTCATGCAATAAACCTGTGTTAAACCAACCCTTCGGCTGTCCTGTTGTCTTTGGTCCCATACACTAAAAGATGAGTATTTGCAGCTGTGTTAATAAACCAGACAATTTTTGCTAATTAACCAGACAATTTTTGCCTCATTTTTTTATTATGTGGTGTTTTAAATTATGTAAGCCGCCCTGAGTCGGGCTTGCCTGAGTGGGCGGCAAACAAGCTGAAAAATTAAATTAAAATTAAATTACATTTGTGGCAAGACCCTGTGTGATCAATGCAAGAACCTAACCAAAAGTGTGTGATGTGCTAACTTAAGATCCTGATGTCCTAGGCAGTATTGGACTTCAGATTTGGATTCAGTGCACTTGATTTTGTATAGGACACATGGATCATTAGACCAAATAGCAGATATTTATTTTTTGTAATGCAATGCTGTTTTCAAATTATTATCTTGAAACTCTTTAAAATATATTTCAAAAGAACCGGACCTTGTAAAAGTTATTCTGTTTGATGACCAGGGTCCTATAGTCTGTATGTACAGGTATATTTAGCACCAGGCACTTTAGGAGATTTTTGGGACGTGTGTGTGTATTTGTCCTTCCTAGTAGAAGGCTATTTTACCAGTTACAAGTAAGTTTCATGTGTTTATGGGGGACTTGCTCAACACACTATGAAGATAATTACTTGACAAATGTGTGGGGGCGGTTTGAGTTAATATTTGTAAATAGCATTTTAAGGGTACCAAATGTGTAGGTATAAATGGGTTATACTGACAGAAGGGCTAAATTCATCTATTTAATTTAATTGTGCCATGTTTGAAATAATATGAAGTACTGTGGTATGTGATAGAACAAGATGGAATTACAGTGGAACAGATAGGAAGAAGCCAAATTTTGTTTTCACCAATATCTAACTACAACCACCTTGATCTCTCTCCTATTGCTACTCTTCTAGTAACTGGTTTCCCCACTCCCTCATTACTTTCATCCCAGCCAGTCAGAAAGCACAGGAAGTTATCTATCAAAGATTGTCATTGAGGACAATGAAGATTGCCTCCAAAGGGTAGAGTATGTCATTATATTTCCAAGGCAACCAAGTAATGTCTATGATTTACCATACTGTGTGTTCAGAGGTCCCCCTCAACATGGAAGACAAAGGATCTTGCTCCGTTCCCTTGGTGTAAAGGTAAACGGCACCCTTGCTCGAAAGCCAGTCATATCCGACTCTAGGGTTTTGGTGTATGGGACCAAAGACGACCGGACAACCGAAGGGTTGGTTTAACACAGGTTTATTGCATGAGGTTCCAGTTAAGCATGAGGTAATGGCGGTGATACATCTCAATATATACAGTAGCTCTCTACATTTGAATCTTGTAGCACGGTAGCTCATTGGCTGCTACCGGCGTGGCCTCGCCCAGGCACGCCTCCTTTCCTGCTGCTGTTTGCGGGGAAGGTTTTTCCGCGGCTGTCCGTGATTGCGCAATGTGAACCATGTGAGAGTGAACGCTCGCAGCTGCCCTCTATAGGCTGTCTGCTCGCGTTCCTTTACAGCTGATATCGTTTGTATCTGGAGTGGTTACAATCTTGCCTTTACAGTATAATGAACATGCATACATACATACATAACATCCCTCCCCCCTAGGATGGGACGAAGTCCCGCAACCATTGTGGCTTGCCGCACGTTCGCTTGGGGCGTGCTTGCGCCTGCCCTAATTCTGGAGAGCCCGTGATCCCTGACTCCGCGGGTGCTTGTCCTGCAACGGGAAACGGGGATTCGTTAGTGGCTCTGTGGGGCGTCCGTGCCTGCCTTGCGCTCGGGGAAGGGAATGGAATGAACAGTTGGGAGGTAAATCCCTGCCTATTGCCCTCGGACCCCGGGGACCCTCCTAATGTGAACCGCGGAACCGATGAGGTCGCCCTTGTGGAACGGCTACCTTCTGATCCCTGCTCGGGGGACCTTAAGACTGTGGTGGGCGGACTTGCTGATGCCTCCGGTCTTGGAGGTGTCGGTCTCCGGGACATTGGCGCTATATTGCATTCTAACTCACAGGGGCTACTGGGACTGGAAGTACCAGGGGCTGAACTGAAACCCCTCTTTTCGCTAGGACGGGTGGGGGACCACTCCGCTAACTCCCCCTGGTACTGTAAATCAACGTCTAAACTTCTCTGGGCATCTGAATTTCGGGGAGACTTCCGCGGCTTCCGCGGGGTATGAGTGTGGTCGGGGCTCCTCCTCTCTGACGGGGACTCCCGCAAAAGATTTCTGTGGATCGATTGCCTTTCCTCCCCCCTTGGTGGGGACCCATGCTCCCCTTTTCCTCCCCCTTGGGCTAAACGGGTGGGGGAGTACCCTAACGCTGATTCGATGCTATTCTCGTCCGCGTCCTGCTCTCCGGGGACCCTACGCCTGAGTTGGTCTACGTGTCGCCTCCACAGGAAACCTGTACTGGTCTCTACGCGGTATGAGACGGGGCCGGTTTGATCTACTACGGTGCCCGGCACCCAGGCTGGCCCCGCGCTGGCGTAGTTCCTGCAGTGCACCGGGGCGCCTATGCTGAAACTCTTTGTGGGTTCCACCCCTATGTTCCGCCCTTTGTCCTCTACTCTCGTGGGGTCTAGCTTGGATATCCCCGTGGCCAGCTTCCTGCGCATCAACAGCTCCGCGGGGGAGTACCCTGACGCTAATGGGGTGACCCTGTATCTCAGCAGGAATTGGCACAATTTCAGGTCGAGGTCTCCGGGACCCATGCGCAGTAGCGCGTCTTTCGTGGTGCGCACGAGGCGCTCTACTTGGCCATTGGTGGCCGGGTGAAAGGGGGCGGAGGTGACGTGCCGAATGGCGTTGCGCTCCATGAATGCCCTGAACTCGGCGGACGTGAAACAGCTAGCGTTATCGCTGACGAGGGTGTCGGGTAAACCGAACGTGGAAAAGACCCTCCTTAACTGTTTAATTGTTGTGGCCGAGGAGGTGCTCGAGACTGGAATGACCTCCAACCACTTAGAGAACGCGTCCACCACGAGGAGGAAAAGCGTTCCCCTGAATGGGCCAGCAAAATCTACGTGTACTCGGGACCAGGGCCCCCTTGCAGCGTCCCACTCCCTAGGTGGCGAGCGAGCCTCTTCTGGCCTTGAGCTTTGGCACGCCTCGCAAGTGCCGACCATGTGTTCGATGTCGGCGTCTAACTGGGGCCACCAAAAGTAACTGCGGGCTAGTGCCTTAGAGCGTACGATCCCCGGGTGGCTGACGTGCAGCAGTTTAAGCACCCTCGGCCGGAGAGACGTGGGGATCACTACCCGCTGTCCCCACAAAAGGCAACCCCTCTCTAGGGACAACTCTAATCTCTTTTTGAAAAATGTGTCGAATTCCGCTGCTGGGGAAGACACGGGCCACCCTTTCTGCACCCAGGAGCAAACTGTGGCCAGCGTTTTGTCCTTGCCTGTCGCTTTGGCGATGTCGGCCGGTACTACTGGAGGGGAGTCTAGGACCTCTATCATTAAGACCTGGTGGTCCCTCTCTACTCCGCCCACGTGACAGCAATCCCGGGGAATGGGGGACCTCGACAGAGCATCGGCATGGCTTATCTCCTTCCCGGGCCGGTATACCAACGCGTGCTGATACGCGTTGAGAAAAATGGCCCACCTGAGCATTCTCGGGGACAGGATCTGGGGTGTGGGCTTATCTGCGGTGAAAATGCCCAGCAAAGGCTTATGGTCCGTCACTATGGTGAAGGGGCGGCCGTACACAAAATCATGAAATTTCTTGGTCCCCGCAATTATTGCTAGCGCTTCCCTGTCTGTCTGAGCATAGTTCCTCTCCGCTTGGGACAGGGATCTAGAGTAGAAAGCTATCGGGGCCTCCCTACCGTTCTCCAGCACGTGGCGTAGCACCGCCCCCACCCCCACCGGGGATGCATCGCATATCAGGACCACCGGGCGTTTGGGATTGAAGTGGGTCAGTACAGCATCTGATGCCAGGAGTCGCTTCAGGTCATTGAAAGCCTTCTCCTGGTCGTCGCCCCACTTCCATGCCTCGTCCTTTTTTAACAATTTGTGAAGCGGTTCTGCCACTGCTGCCTTCCGCGGGAGGAAGGAGTGGTAGAAATTGAGCAATCCGAGGAACGACTGCAACTCGGGCTTGGAGGTGGGGCGAGGGGCCTTCTTGATGGCGGCTACCTTGGATTGGGCTGGCCTAATTCCCTCGGGAGTGACACGGAACCCTAGGAACTCAACCTCTGTAGCGAAGAAGACGCATTTGTCTTTCCGCAACCTCAACCCCGCCTTTTCGAATATTGTCAGGACCTTTCCCAACCTTGTTGCTAATTCGGCCCGGCTCCCCCCTGTAATTAATACGTCATCAAAATAGGGTAACACCCCCTCTAACCCCTTCAGGAGGCGTTCCACCAGTGACTGGAAAATCCCGGGCGCCGAATTCACGCCGAATTGGAGGCGCGAAACCTGGAACGCCCCTTTGTGGGTGACTATGGTCTGCGCAGCAGCTGCGGCGGGGGTCACCGGGAGTTGCTGGTAGGCTTGGGCCAGGTCGAGTTTGGCGAAGCACCTCCCCCCGTGTAACCTGGCCAACAAGTGGCTGACTACCGGCACCGGATACGCATTAGGGCGGATCGCCTTATTGATGGTGCATTTGTAATCAGCGCATATGCGGACTTCCCCGTTGGCCTTGAGCGCTGTTACAATTGGAGTTTCCCACTCCGCAGAATCAACAGGAACAAGAATCCCCTGGCCCACCAATTTGTCCAACTCCGCCTCTATTTTGTCCTTTAGTGCGAAAGGCACTCTGCGCGGTTTGAGTCTGATTGGACGCACTCCAGGGTCCAGGTCGAAAGTCACTGGGGGGCCCTTGAATTTTCCGAGCCCCTTTTTAAAAACCTCGGGGTGCGCGTCGCACACGCTCTGTATTGGATCAGTCCCGGCGGCGTGTGCTCCCACGGCGTGCACCCCCCCAATGAACAACCCCAGGGGCTGGAACCATTGAGTCCCGAGGAGGCTGCATTTACCTCCCTTGAGGACGACTAGGGGAAGCGTTGCGGTGTACTTTTTGAACTGGACCTGGAACTTCCCAACCCCCAACACTGGGATGCGGTTCCCTTGCACGTCCTTCAGTGTGGCCCTCAACGCTTTGAGCTTGGGCCGCACGCGGGGGGCGATTTTCATGAACTCCCCCTGGGAAATAATAGAGTATGAAGAACCCGAGTCCACCTCCATTCTAACAGGGGCCCCTTGTATTACTACCTCAACGAAGTAATGGGGGTGCTCCGTGGAAACGATGCAAACCGGCGCGTCGTCCTCGCTGTCGTCGGAGATGCGCCCTACTCCGTCCCGCGTCCTCGTGGTCCGGGTGCCGTCCTTCGGCCTCGTGGTGCGGTCCTGCCTCGTGGTGCGGTCCTGCCTCGCCGAGCGGTCTGGAGAACTCCGGGTGGCCTCGCGTCGTTTCCGGCAGACCTTGGCGATGTGCCCGCGCCGGCCGCAGTTGTGGCACTCGGCCTTGCGGAATGGGCATTTGGTGCGGGCGTGGGCGGCGCCGCAGCCGTCGCAGCGCCGGCCCTCTCTCTGGACCCTCCGGACGTCCTCGTCGTCGCTGCTCTCTGCAGACGAGTTCGAAACCCGCCGGGCCGCGCACACCGAACTCTCTGCCTTGGCGGTCTTCGGGCGCCAGTCCTGAAGCTCGTGCACCCCGGCCGTCGTGGCCTCTGCGGCCTGTGCCGCGTCGAGGACTTGTTGCCACGTGGGAGGCGGCTCCCTTTTCATCAGCGCGCGCTGAGTCTCTGTGTCCCTCAGACCGCAGAGCAGGCAGTCCCGGAGGGTGACGTCGGGGAGTTCCCACTTGCATGGGCCGGCGGCCAACCGCAGGGCCGCAGCGAACTCATCGACCGATTCTCCGGGTGCCTGGACTCGCCTCCAGAACGCGCTCCGAGAGGGGAACATCGCTATTGCCGGCCGGAGATGGGCGCGCAGCGCCGCCAGGAGCTCTGTGGCCTTGAGGTCGCTCACCTTCCTCGGCGCGATCAGGTCCACCAAGGTCCTCTTGGTCTCTTGTCCGAGCATGCGGACGAAAATGGCCCTCTTTTTGGCCTCGTCTGAGACTTCGAGCTCCACCAGCGCAGCGTTGAAGTCTATCTCAAACAGCTCCAAGTCTCCCGGCTTCCTGATCTCGTAGCCGGCGCATGTCTTGGTCCCGTGGGCAGCCATATCCCACCTTCGTCGCCAATTTGGTGTATGGGACCAAAGACGACCGGACAACCGAAGGGTTGGTTTAACACAGGTTTATTGCATGAGGTTCCAGTTAAGCATGAGGTAATGGCGGTGATACATCTCAATATATACAGTAGCTCTCTACATTTGAATCTTGTAGCACGGTAGCTCATTGGCTGCTACCGGCGTGGCCTCGCCCAGGCACGCCTCCTTTCCTGCTGCTGTTTGCGGGGAAGGTTTTTCCGCGGCTGTCCGTGATTGCGCAATGTGAACCATGTGAGAGTGAACGCTCGCAGCTGCCCTCTATAGGCTGTCTGCTCGCGTTCCTTTACAGCTGATATCGTTTGTATCTGGAGTGGTTACAATCTTGCCTTTACAGTATAATGAACATGCATACATACATACATAACAAGGGTTCAGTGCTCATCTCTGTTTACAGCCAAGGGGCCAGTGCTGTCTATGTCTGCAGACATTTCAATGGACATGTGGCAGGCATGCCTAGACACCGGAGTGCTACACCGTAAAAGCAGTTTTACTACCCTTCTCAGTACAGAATGGGGTGTCCTGACTGCAGGAAATCACATCCCCCAAAGCAAGTTGGGTAATTTTCTTCTTGTGCTGCAATTAACAAACAAAACTTTTTTCTTCAGCGAGGGAAGACAAAGTCCATTACACTTTTCTCAAGACAGTTATTGCAATGTGATTTCACTCTCTAGCCATGCAGTTGGCAAATACATACACTACATTTTTCAGGGGGAAATCTATTTCCAAAGGTTGGCATTATGTGTGGAGCATCTTCCTCTTGTCATATTACCTACATGATAGAAGACATGGGTACATTCATTTCCCCGCACCCCCAAAGGAAAAGCACTTGGTATTATAAATAAATGTTACTGGGTAAAATCAATTGTATAGAAAACTGAGAACATCAAAGCTCCACCGGGGGAAAAATAAGCTAAACTAAACAGTGAAATGCTCAAGTTCCCTTGAAAGAGAGTCTCTTTTTCTAGATTTCACCCTTCCTGTGGTCAAATGCAAGCATAATATAAACCTAAAAGTAACTGAACTTAGTTGCATCTAAAGTTAAAATGAGGCCGATCCATACATCAAAAGCAACTGGCTTTTTCAGAGCTGCTTAGAATGAACTTCATGTCCAGTCATGCTGAAAAGAATACATAATGAGACTAAATACATTGTCAGTCAGGAGAAAAAATTCACATCTCAAAAAATATACTAGCTACTGTTGGTTTGATATCCCCAATATTTAAATCTTAATCTTAGTCTCTTGTGTGAACTAAGGAAAGCAGTGATCAAAAACACTTGTAACATATTTTACTTACGATTTTTACATTTTTAGAGTGTGATACTAATATAAATTAAAGCATTTTTTCCAGTTAATGATTTGCTATTTATCCAGGAAAGTAGAATGTTGCCAGTGTTGATTATGTAATTCGTTTAAGCTATCACCAGCTGTACACACCAGCTACTGACCAAATCATTGTGACATTCATATATACAGTATGGGTGCCATAAACTTGCAGATCTATTAAACAAAGGACATGGATTATGCATGAACATTTAGAGATAGTTCTATGTAATATATTTCTATTAGTCCTCAAAGCAGCCATAAACAGTAGAAAATGAATGGATATACAGTAATTATCTTTTTTCTTGAAATAACACCCAAATAGGAATTTCTGAGAAGACTTGATTGGAAGATCAGTTTCAAATGTACTTTTAAAGTTGTTGTTGTTGTTGTTCAGTCGCATAGTCGAGTCCGACCCTTTGCAACCCCATGTGCCACCACACGCCAGGCACCCCTATCTTCCACCATCCTCCGAAGCCCGCTCAGCTCTATACCTGTTATTCTATAGACTGTTAAGTTCTCATCTTATGCACCAATGAATAAAGTTACATGCACAGAAAAGTATTTAAATTTCTCCTGTATCGTGGTCCTGAGGATATTTTTCAATTTACATTAGCTCTATCTAGCATGCCTACATGGAAGGCCATAGTTGCCAGTCCCTAATCTAGAGGAATCAATGAGTTGGGTATCTGGCTGCAGAGCCAGAGACTGCAAATTAGATTTCCCCACTGTGTACCTAGGGAGAAGAGTCTATGTAGAGCAGTGTTTCCCAAACTTTGGTTTTTGGACTTCAATTCCCAGAAGTCTAAGTCAATTCCCTAAAACACTGATCAGCCAATGTACTGTCTTAGGCTTCTGGGAATTGAAGTCCTCCTGTTGGGTGTCTGCCCCATGTTGGGAACCACTGGTGTAGACTATGTAGCAATGGGCACCTTGAAAACCCTGTAAAGGGTCACCATATGTTAGAATCTACTTGACAGACATTATTATCAGTAAGGAATTAAAACGCAAGGGAAAAGTGTGTGTTTTCCAACAGTGAGCTCAAAGTCTAACATTTCTATTGACTGTTTGCTTTGTTTGATGGTTTTTTTTAAAAAAAAATACTTCTCTTTAATGCTCAACAAGACACATTTTCCCTGACTGTGTTTCTACATTTTGAAAGGAAATTCCGAATGAAGGAGGGGAGAATACTTTCATTTAAAGTAAACTATTACAGTTTAAGCTATACCCTAAAAAATAAAGACATTCGGATGAAAGAATAAACCTTCTACTCATTCTCATTCCCCAAAATGTGGGAAATTGATGTACCCATCTTGTACCTTAACTCCCATCTCATGTTAATGCAATAGATGAACTCCTCTCGTGAATTCCCTGAACAGAGAGAGTAAAAGCTTTCTGCTTATCTAGGACCAAGACCATTAAATGCAACAAGATTTCCAGTACAGAATGACTGGATAGTTGTCAAAATAGTAGCTAGAAAGGAGCTATGGGTTTTACAATAAGATGTAACTGTGCATTGTATGCTGCTAACATATTAAGCTAGACATGATGTTTTCAACAGCAAGAACACCCACCTTCGCATTCTTTCTCCCTAACTGCCCCAATGTTTTTTTAAATACCCTACAGTGTTTAGTACTAGATTACTTTGCAGGCGCACCCCCCAATAAAGGACTCAGACACCAATGAAAGTGGATAACGGCATTGGGCCACATTTATTGATTCATGCCCTAGTCCGAATTATAAATTTCTATTGGTAATTGACCAATCATAATTCTTAAGGCAAGCAGGCCGAAGTAACACTGGTAAGGTACCACCCAAAATTGCCAACGGCAATTGCTACAATGTATCCATTTGTATCAATTTGTTTGTTGACCACAAACAAATTGTTGACCGTAGTCAATATCTAACTAATGACCCCACCCTCTGACGCGTATCCGTAAAATCACGGGGTGATGCATGCTGTCTAGCTATAGCCATCACCCCGTCGCCTAGTTCATCGTTGACCGGACAACGTTTAACCAACTTATGCCTGTCTAGTGTTGTCCAGTCAATTGCGAACTTGCCGGATACCTGTGGGTCATAATGTTTACCTTACCAGTGCTACCCGCCCATGTGACCAAAGTCAACAGCAGCAGCAGAAAAACCCCTATGTCAAACCATAGCAACAGTGTGGGATGGGCGAAAAAACCAGGACCCGGAAGCCAATATGGGTCCCAGCCAAAAATTCCCACCCGGCCCCGAAGCGACCAAAATATCACACTGTTAACTAGGGAGGGGGTGGAGGGGAAAAACTTCTCCGCTCCGTCGCTTCGCAAAATGGCAGCTCGGCTGCCTCGTGGCCACCCCTTTTATAAGGGAGCTGGCCACGCCGCTAACTACCCGGATGCCTTCGTCCTGTGGGTGGGCCCCCGCAAAGAGCGCGGCGGCCATTTTGGCGCCGTGCTTGCATTGCAGGCGCACCCCCAATAAAGGACTCAGACACCAATGAAAGTGGATAACGGCATTGGGCCACATTTATTGATTCATGCCCTAGTCCGAATTATAAATTTCTATTGGTAATTGACCAATCATAATTCTTAAGGCAAGCAGGCCGAAGTAACACTGGTAAGGTACCACCCAAAATTGCCAACGGCAATTGCTACAATGTATCCATTTGTATCAATTTGTTTGTTGACCACAAACAAATTGTTGACCGTAGTCAATATCTAACTAATGACCCCACCCTCTGACGCGTATCCGTAAAATCACGGGGTGATGCATGCTGTCTAGCTATAGCCATCACCCCGTCGCCTAGTTCATCGTTGACCGGACAACGTTTAACCAACTTATGCCTGTCTAGTGTTGTCCAGTCAATTGCGAACTTGCCGGATACCTGTGGGTCATAATGTTTACCTTACCAGTGCTACCCGCCACACGGAGGAGCTTCAAAGAAGGCTCGACGCCCCCCCCAGACCGTCAGCTCGGTCGACAGGCCTGCTCGCCAATCACCCAACAGGAGGTCCACACCTCCTCGCGACAGATGGGCCCCATCCCCTGCATACAAGTCATAACTTTGGAGGCTAATAGCGGGGTGACGACTGACCCTCCCCCAAGCCCTGTAGACAAGGAAATGCGCCACTGCCCTATTCACCATGCGTCTAGCACGGTCAAGGGCCAGGAGGTCAACACCCCCTCTGTAGGAATGGCGCGGGACCATGTCCGACCAAACAAGGGTTGTGGTGGGCCAGACGTAATGCAGGTAGGCGAGGTCCTCGCAAATCGCATGCTTCAGCGACAAGCCGGTGACCTGGCCCAAATCATTGCCCCCCAGGTGTATGATCAGAATGTCAGGTGGGTCAGCATTCTGGCCTGAAAAAAGGAAAGGCAGCAGCTCCCGCCACAACATCCCGGGCTTACCATGCCATGTGAGACTTGCGTATGCACCAAGTCCCAGTCGGGGTCCCCACTCTGTCGCCGCAGCATAACGCGCTGCCCTGTGCACGTAGCTATGGCCCACCAGCCATACTGTCACCGGTGTAATACGACACCCCGGGTCTGTAAGGAAAAATGAGGGAAAGTAGGTAAGGTGACTGGGTTGGCACTCACGGCGGGAGTGGGCGCACATAAAACTGAAAACATTGCGAACCCCACCGTCCCATGCTACGTATGTCAGCCCCTGAGTACCCAAAAGCAGCTGCGGTCGAGGCCGCCCCTATACGGAATGAATGAGTGCCATAGCGGGCGCCTGGGAGGCCCACACTGGCCAGCGCTTTGCCCGTCACCTTCCAAAATTGAAATTTAGTAAGGGGAGACCCACCTTGGTGACAGAAAAACGGGCCATGGTGCGTGCCATACAGTGCAAGGAAATCCTGTAGGGCACCAACCGGACAGATGTCTGCCGAGGAACATCGTAGCAGTCTACTCCACTGCCTACGCCGTGCTGATACGTTTTAGAGGAGCGTATCCCCAACTGAGCCGAATATTGTTCACTCAGACATCTTCGAGTTCCAGTGCCCTACGACTTGCATCCGCCTTATACAGCATCTGAAGCTCGCCGATGCGGAGCACTCCAAAAAAGGCCACCGTTGTAGCCGCATGAAATGGGCTGCCTCATCTTATCAAAACAGAGGCAAGGCCAGCCCCGGGCCAATTGGGTAAAAACCCCTGGGGAAATCGGGTGGCGGTCGTCCGGGCAACGCCCACGCGCGCGCACCCACCCCTCCAAAACATGTCTCACACGGAGGTGAGTGGTGCTATCCACGAC
Organism: Bradypodion pumilum; assembly: GCA_035047305.1. Classification (NCBI taxonomy): domain Eukaryota; kingdom Metazoa; phylum Chordata; class Lepidosauria; order Squamata; family Chamaeleonidae; genus Bradypodion; species Bradypodion pumilum. The sequence continues at coordinate 159,742,467 of JAWDJD010000001.1, read as the reverse complement.
TTGCATCCGCCTTATACAGCATCTCAAGCTCGCCGATGCGGAGCGCTCCAAAAAAGGCGACCGTTGTAGCCGCATAAAATGGGCTGCCTCATCTTATCAAAACAGAGGCCAGGCCAGCCCCGGGCCAATTGGGTAAAAACCCCTGGGGAAATCGGGTGGCGGTCGTCCGGGCAACGCCCACGCGCGCGCACCCACCCCTCCAAAACATGTCTCACACGGAAATCAGTGGTGCTGTCCACATGACCTCCCACTTTGGCCATAAAAGCCAACGCTGACAGCTTAGATGCTATGGTGCGAGGTGCAAAGCCCTGGGCATGCAGGTAAACCATGAACCGCAGAACATGGGTTACCGGGATCGGCCAGGTTCCTGGCATTTGGAATTGGGTACAGAATACTCTGAAAGGATTAAATGCGTGGTGATACACCTTACGCGTGCGTGGCGCTAGTGACAGGCCAATCGCCCGGTTCACCTCTCCTTGCCGATTTTCCATATCCCGTCCGGGAGTGGCGAGGGAAATTCCTCCGCATCCGGGGCCAAGGCACGGAACCGGGAGATCTGCAGGCGGGACAAAGCATCAGCAATATCATTAGTAACCCCTGGGACATGCCTAGCCCTGAAAATAACGTTGAGGCGCAGGCTGCGCAATGCAAACTGGCGCACTGGGTTCATAACCCTGGGCGATTTAGAGCTCTGTGCATTGAGAAAGTGGACAACAGCCACATTGTCACACCAAAGTGGACAACCGAGTTGGCCTCCTCCTCGCCCCATAGCATCAAAGCACCCAGTATAGGGAAAATTCCAGATACGTGAGACCACGCAGGCGACCCGTGCCTGCCCAGGATGGTGGCCACCCACCATAGGCCCACTTCCAATTGAAGTACATCCCATAACTCAGGGATCCCGGGCATCGGGCTGTATCTTAAAGCAAGGGGAAGCCAGGAGCTCAGACCTCCAAAATGACACCCCATTGAAATCCCTCAGGATCTGTAGCCAGACAAGCACGTCTGCCCTGATACCCCGGGTAAGTCTAACCCTATGGTGGGGCCTAGATAGTCCTGCCATGGCGTCGCACAAGCGCCGCGCAAATGCCCTGCCCGGTGCGACGGCCCTGCCAGCGAAATTGAGGTGACCATGTAGCACCAGCAGGTCCCTTGGTAATGCCATGCGCTTGGCCAGCAAGTCCGAGATAAGGGCCACTAGCTTTGACACCTTATCCCGCTGCAACCTAGAAGCCTGTGCTACCGTGTCAATCTCCACCCCCAGGAATACTAGCTGTGTAGGCGGGCCCTCGGTCTTTTCGGGCGCTAAAGGGACACCAAGTTCCTCCATTAGCGTCAAATGTGTTGAGGAGACGTGTGGACGTGTCCCAGCCCCGTTCAGCCCCGAATAAAATCATCCAGGGAATGGGCTACAGACCGGGACCCTGATCTGCGAACAAAAGCCCACTCTAGGAAGATGGAGTAACGCTCGAATGCCGAGCCCGAATTGGAACAGCCAAAAGGCATGGCATCAGTGCAATAATATGCTCCCCGTAACGGGGGCGCAGGGACAGGGCCAACGACCCTGCCCGCATAGACCTCCTTATCATTGCTGGCAGAAGCCACCTCCTCCCTCCCCCTAAGGGATAAAGATTGGGGGCATCCTGAGGGGACCTATCACCCATGAAAGGGATACGTAACCCCTGCCTGAAACCCTGAAGGAGATCTCCGCATCCTCTCCCTTCGGGAACAATGTGAGCCAGCGCTCCAACACGTCCACATTAATTGGGGAGGGAGCCCTTTGGTGAACTAGATCCATATGCGGCAGTCTTGCCAGCCCCCTGTCCACCCCTCCCTCTGCCCCGCATCCCTCCAGGCCTGGGACAGCCAGAGGCCGCATGGGGGCCAGCACAGGGGGGACACTAATGTCTGTATTTGCCATTCTTCCTATTGCAGGAACCATTGGACAAGAAAGTCCAGCACAGCAGGCGGGCTGAAACCCCCCGCCCCGCCCCCTGGCAGTGGACCTGTGCTGGGGCCGCCCGCTGGACCGTATGTCCACAATGGTATCTCTCCCCGGGCGCGGGGCGCGTGGGCGTCATGTACAAAAGCCACAGCCTGGCATGGCTCAACCCACCTAATGTCGGGGTGCCGGGGAATCAGCATATGGAATTACATGTCATAAGCCAACCACGATGGGCCCGGAAAGTCAACCATCGCCCGGTAGATGTTGTCCAAATACTGGACCATCGAAATTGCCAAATCCGGCCGGGCCCTAAGGTACACCGCCATGTATATGAGGTAGGCCGGCAACCAGTCGGCCCACGTACGTGGTGGCTTGCTACGACGTGCCTGCTCCTTATCCTTCTCATCCTGCCCCCCCCTACTCCTTGGTGGGCCCTCTGTTGAGGAGTGAGAAGGTATCCACGTAATCCCCCCGTCAGATCTTCTCTTTGGTGGTCTGTGCCAAATGGACACCCAGCGGTAAGGAATACCCCGCCGTCAGCAAGGCCGACACGGGCACAACAGGAACTGCTGGCATCTGAAAGGGGGCCTGTACTAACCCAGCCACCCCCAAAACATTCCCCACAGGGTAGAAAACACCCCCCACCACGGGGCCCTGAGTGGTAGTTATCGTCGCCAGGTGGGGCATCAGCGGCTGGACTGCCGCCCCACCCGCGCGAGGCCAGGCCATTGGAAACCCCCCCAACGAGGCCACGTGTGTAGGTGCACTAGCTTGGACCGCATACTCACGTGCTGCACCCCCGTAGGCCGCCCCCACCGGGGGTTCCAGCCCATTGGGGGCGTCGGAGCTCACAACCGCCGTCGAGCTCGTCGATGGGGCCTGACCCGCACCGGTCTGTTGAATGGGGAGCTGCGAGGCAGTGGCCCAAGTCGTGCCACGGGCCTCAAGCAGCTCGACCCGTCCCGTCGCCTGCCGCTGCCCAGCAGATGACGCGTCGAAACGAACCCCAAATGGAGACCAAGAGCGGCTAGCCCGGGCCAGGGATGTCTCGAGGGCCGCAACGCGGGCCAATAAGGCTTCCACGCTGACATGGGGCAAAGGACCAGCCGGCCCGCCTACTACAGGCATGGGTACAGGTCCCTGCACCCCGGGGCCCGAATAGGGCAACAACCCCACACCCGGGCCCGTTAGGGCCGATGTAGCAACCTGCCAGGGAAGGGGACCGGACCACCCCCCAAGGCTGGAAGGCCTCGGAGTGAGCTACGCTCCTATAAAGGGAGGCCCAGCGGAATGGGCAACACCATGAGAGGTGTCCACCGCTTGCGGGCCGAGGGCCGCAGCCCCTACTGACCCCGTGCGTAGGCCACCATCCTCCAGCCAGGGGGAATAGACCCCATTCCACCGGTCCCGGTGGGTGCAAGCAAATGTGGCTGCTGGGGAGGCGCAGCCGCGGTCTTCCAACCCAGATTGCGCCTCCGAACCGCACGAGCCGCGCCCGCAGCCTTCTTCTTCTTCGCGGGCCTCTCAGCCAATCGATGGGAAGCCGAAACGAGAGAATTCAGCAGCCAAAAAGGCTTCCCGGTAAAAGCCAAAAGCGACGGAGGTAAGAGGGAAAAACTTCTCCGCTCCGTCGCTTCGCAAAATGGCAGCTCGGCTGCCTCGTGGCCACCCCTTTTATAAGGGAGCTGGCCACGCCCCTAACTACCCGGATGCCTTCGTCCTGTGGGTGGGCCCCCGCAAAGAGCGCGGCGGCCATTTTGGCGCCGCGCTTGCATTATCACTATATTGATATATTAGATTAGCATTAAATCACCTCTGCATGGACAAAAAAAGGATAAATATCAATATGAAACAGAACCAACTGCAATGAACTAGAGCAGTCTATTATGTCTCCAAAATTTGTGTGCCTGTGTTTCTATGTTATGGAGAACTTTAGACAACTGTTCCTTTTCTCTAACACCATTCAACGCTTTAAACAGCCTGCCAGCTTTACAGTGAACCATAAAGGAAGCCTGGGATTGGCAGAGAGCAGGGTCAAAGGAAGATGGTCTGTGGCACATAACAAACCACATCAGATTAAGAGGTCCATGTGGGCACTGGCACCTAAACAATCTGTGGTCTTTGGCATACCCATCAAGCGTGGCTCCGGAAAATAAAGGAACTGCTCTGGCCCAGGCACGCATGCGCAGTAACAACTCCTTTGCGCATGTGCAGAACCCCTTTGCGCATGTGCAGAACCCCTTTGTGCATGGGCAGAGCCCATTTGCGATGGGCGTGCATGTGCAGGAACCCCTTTCCCCACCATTCAAATACGGGGTGGTGGCGGGAAAGAAGAGGAACGCATGGAGAAATATGGGATTTCCCGGCCAATCCGGGATACTTGACAGGCATGGTCTTTGGTGATCACCTAATCTGAAAAGAAGCATAAAACAAGGGGGGAAATCTATCTGCAGAGAAGCCAAATTACTCTCTGATTCTGCTTGCCAGTGTAATCACAACCTTAGTCTACTACATCCCATTTAGAATAGCTATGGAACATAGATTTGAATTATAAATATGATATTTTTGATAGCTTGAAAAAGCTATCCTACAGTGACATATAGTGGTAAATATGCAGAAGTTGGGTTTTTGTTTCTTGCTTTTCAGCATAAAGAAAAAGGTAATCTATTAAATATAAATAAAAATAGAGGCCTTAAAAAGAATTATGAGTAAGTGGATTTTTAAATTAACCGCTAAAAGAGACAAGACTGGAAGAGAATAAATATGATGCATGAAGTTACAGTGTTAAAGATGAAATAATATCTTTTAAAATAAGATACCTGTTCTGAGAAATGACAATTCTATTTCAAAATGAATTATTTAGAAGGAAATTGCATATAGCATCTAATATAGTGTAGAATATTTTCATAGTAATAAATGAGTAATACAATTGTATTATGGATTGTTATAAAATGGATTTGTGTATCCCCTGAAGAAAACCCTGCCGGTTTTAAAAGGCACTACAAATTTACCTAAGAATTATATTAATCATATTTATAAGCATCTGTAGGGGTTTTCCCCCAGTTGCACTGTCACCTTTCTCAAACTAAATGAGGTATATTCCTTCTAACTGTTATTACAGGGCTAACCTTAGTTTCCACAGAATCAGGCAACCAGGTTACACAGCAGATGCTGCAAGGGCAGTAACAGCAGCATCCTGGACTTTCTCCTCCTTTAAAGGCTAGAGGGCTCTCAGTAAACTACCCTTAGTTGCAATGGATAACACCTTCAGCCTGTTGGCAGAACAGAAATAAAAAAAACAGGCCCTTCCAGGGAAGGTAAAGGGTGAAATCTTGTCTTTTGCCTCAAGCAAGGAAATGTCTAAGGCTAGCCCTGCAATTACAGAGGAATAGGGTTGACATCCTGCCTTTTTCCACCAGTGGCTATACTGGTTCCGCTCTTCTGCACTTGGTCATCATACTGGAACAAGGAGAAAAAGCTTATAACACTTTCCAGTGCTCCCCAGCACTCCCGGATTCCCCTTATTCAGCATCTACCAGCATCTTGTGATAAATATCTAATTGATTTCCTATATTACTACTAGGGAGAGATGGTGTATGACATGTTATTGCCTTATGCAAGGAAGAAGAGGGTACATACAGAAGCCAACTAGGCTTGCAGGAATAATGTATCTTATTCCTTGACTGAGGAGACCCTAAGGTTTGGAGAAGTAATATTTTGGGTCCAAAAATATTTTGTGTGAGGTGACTGAAAGTGGGAAGCTCTGAAAAATAGCAAAAGACTATGTGGCGACAGAATGCTGATTGATGGAGAACCCAAAAAACCTGGGAGGAGAGAATGGACTGGAATCTTAAACTACAATCCTCCATGCTGCAATGTTATGCTGCAGATCTTTATGTATGTATGTATGTATGTATGTATGTATGTATGTATGTATGTATGTATGTATGTATGTATGTATGTACGTATGTATGTATGTACGTATGTATGTATGTACGTATGTACGTATCTATGTATGTATGTATGTATCTAGGGTCTGTCTGTCTATTGCATGCCATCAAGTCTATTCTGACTTACGGCGATCCTTTTCTAAGTACTAAGTACTCAAAAGTGGTTTGCCACTCCTTTCTTCTGGAGGCACTCTGGAACTCCACAGGTTGCCCAAAGACACAGGCCAGCTCTTCTCACAGGAAAACAGTGGAGAATCAAACTCCTAACTTCTAACTCCACAGCCAGATACATAAACCACTGAACTGTAGCCCATTGGTTCTTCACATTTGAACAGGTCTGGCTTGAGACATGTTAAGCTTTGGATGAAGCAACTCTCCTTTGTCCAAATCAGGGTGCATAGTATCCCGAGCCAGCCAAGTTATTTTGGACACCTGTGACAGATATGTCCCACAAGCACTGTTCCCTATCTCTTGCCACATAAATATAAGAATAACAAAACAAATAACTGGCCATTGCTGTCTTTTCATGATTTCCAAAATCTTTTCCTTTCGTACTTTGTCTCATTATAGAATTGAACCAACATTTATACAACCTAATCTGTCCTCTCTGATTTTTCTTCTTAAAAATGGCAAGCCATGCTATTGTCTTTCACCTTCATCTATCTATACTGATTCCATTAAATGAGGTGAAATGCAGTCTTGACAGTTACTTGAGAAACTGATTTATGTATCACTTCATGCTCCTACATCTTCATTATTTTCCACTTTGTTCTTTCATTGTAGGAAGTGAGGCTGCGGAATATTTCTGCTCTCCACTTTAACCTAATCATTTTCACAGAATAAAACTACTTTGACTCAAATGTTCCTGAATCTCCAAAATATTAAGGAAGCATTTCCTCAAACCAGTTCTCTTCAAGCAATGTTAAACAAAATCATAGTGGAAAATAACATAAAAGGGAATTTGATTAAAATAATGACTGCAATTTCTGTAGTGCTGACATAACATATCTGCAAGTTACACTCTTTGAAATTGGATTTTTTTAATGACAATGATGTTGAAACAGTATTGGAATTGTGAACTCAGACTAGGAAAGAATAAATGGAGTCTGGTCTGCTCAAACTGCTCACTGTGTGAAAAGAAGACCAACCCTATCATTAGATCAGGCATTTGCAACCTGTGGCCCATGGGCCGGTGTGGCCCATGAAGCCATTTTATGTTGCCCTCTGCCCTTGTTCATGCTGCCACCAGTGGCAGAGGCACCAAAAACGCACAGAAAATGCGGCAAAACCATGTGTTTACACATGAGAACTCAGCGAAAATGCCCGAAAATGTGCCAAAAATGAATGAGAACTCACAAAATTTAGTGTTTGGGAATCAAGACAATGGAAGCAGCTGTAATCTAGCCTAACACATCTTTATTGCATGGAGTACAGCACAAACATGAGGTAATGGCGGACAAACAGCTCCTTTTATGCAGTGGCTATACATTTGAATGTGGCTCCTCGATAGCGCATTGGCTACTGTCCAAGTGACGTCATCCTTAGTCACGCCCTTCTTGTCCAGGTAAAGTGAGGGCGGGAATCTTTCCCGCGCAGCTGAAGGTATTTGAGGAATGTGTACCATGTGAGCTGAACGCTCGCTATTTCCCCCTAGTGGTCACTAGCTTGCGTTCTATTGTGGTTTGTTACATTGTTTCCATTGCAAGATACAGATTGTTACAATCGCTCATTCATATGGTTACAGATTGTTACATTCGCTCATTCGTGTGGTTACAATTACATTCAATACACAACATCTCTCCCCTCTAAGATGGGACAAAGTCCCTTAACCAAAGTGGTTTTCCGCATTTGCATTTTGGGCGTGTGGCCGTTGTGCTTGACTCGGCCATACCCCCTCGTCTGTGTCCTCCTGGCTCTTGTCCTGCAATTGGAGAGGATGACTCATTAGCGACTTGCTGCGGATTTGCAGCTATGGGCTGGGCAGGAGGAGAAGGGTTGTATTCTGATGTGGATGCGGGCAAACCGGGGACACTAGGGACTAAAGAAAAACCCCGCTCCTCGCTTGGACGGGTGGGGGAACACTCCGGAACCCCTCCCCCCCCCAGTTTGGTAACTCAAAATCTAACTCAGGGGCAACAGGGACAAACTCATTCCTATCTTTCATGGCGCTGGGGAGAACTGGTGTATCAAAAGTATACGGATTTGAGTCTGCTCTTCCCCCCCTTGTTTGGGACTGTTGCCCCTCGTTTTCTCCCCCTTGGGATAAGCGGGTGGGGGAGGACCCTAATGTTGAGCTCTGCTGCTGGGCACCCCTGTCCTGCCCCCCAATCACTCGGTGCCTTAGTTGGTTGGCGTGCCTTCTCCAGAGGAGACCCGTGTTGGTCTCGACACAGTATGAAACTGGTCCCGTTTGGTTGATGACTACTCCCGGCACCCAGGCTGACCCTGTAGCTGCGTAGTTCCTACAGTGTACAGGTTCACCTATCTCAAAGTTTTTGGAGGACCTGAGCACAATGTTTCTTCCCCTATCCTCCAACCTGGTGGGATCCAACCTGGTTAACAATGAATGCAATTTCCTTTTCATGAGGAGTTCAGCAGGGGAAAACCCCGACGCCAATGGCATCACCCTGTATGCCAAGAGAAACTGGCAAAGCTGTAGGTCCAGATCCCCCGGCGCCATGCGCCGCAAAACTCTTTCATGGTTTGCACCAGGCATTCCACCTGGCCGTTTGTTGCGGGGTGAAAAGGGGCTGAGGTTATGTGCCGAATGGTGTTTGATTCCAAGAACGCTTGGAATTCTGCGGACATGAAAGTACTAGCGTAATCGCTCACAATGACGTCAGGTATCCCAAAGGTACTCATCAGCTTGCACAGATGTTTTATGGTTGTGGCTGATGAGGTGCTGTACATCAGAATCACCTCCAACCACTTGGAGTATGTGTCTACTACCGGTAGAAAAAGGGAATCCCTGAACGGACCTGCGAAGTCTATGTGAAGGCGAGACCACGGTCCCCTGGCTGTATCCCATTCTCTGTGTGGAAGTCGGGACTCCTCAGGGCGAGAGCTCTGGCAATTTTCGCAGGTGTTCACCATGTGCTCAATGTCTGCATCTAACTGTGGCCACCAGAAGTAGCTTCGGGCCAGTGCTTTAGAGCGCACGATTCCCGGGTGGCTGACGTGTAGGAGCTGTAGTACCCTTGCTCTTAAGGATTCTGGGATGATCACCCTCTCCCCCCACAGGAGGCACCCCCTTTCTGTGGACAACTCAACCCTCTTTCTGAAAAACGCAGCAAATTCATCTGCGGGAGGAGCCGTGGGCCACCCCTTCTGTACCCAAGACCTGACAAGAGCTAGTGTTTTATCCTTTGCTGTGGCTGCAGCGATTTCCACAGGAAGTATGGGGGGTGCATCTAGGGTTTCTATAAGGAGCACTTGGCTGTCCTGCTCTACTTTGCATTTCGGATCTCCCAGCTTGGGAAGAGGAGACCTTGAAAGTGCGTCAGCATGGCTTATGTCTTTTCTGGGGCGGTACACTAATGAACCCCTGTACGCATTGAGGAAAATAGCCCACCAAAGCATCCTTGGGGAGAGGATCTGCGGAATGGGCTTGTCTGAGGTGAAAATACCCAATAGTGGCTTGTGGTCAGTTACAATGGTGAATGGACGACCATACAAAAAATCATGGAACTTCTTTGTGCCCGCCACAATAGCAAGGGCCTCCCTATCTGTTTGGGCGTAGTTACGTTCTGCCTTGGACAATGATCTTGAATAGAAGGCAAGTGGGGCTTCTCGCCCGCTCTCTAGCACATGGCAAAGGACCGCCCCCACCCCCACTGGTGAGGCGTCGCAGACTAAGACTACTGGCTTCTTTGGGTCGAAATGGGTCAGGATGGCCTCTGAAGAGAGGAGCTGCTTGAGTTCCCTGAAAGCCCGCTCTTGACTCTCCCCCCACCACCAAACCACACCCTTCTTCAGCAGCCTATGCAGGGGCTCTGCAATCGACGCTTTCCTGGGCAGGAAGGAATGGTAAAAATTCAGCAGCCCCAGGAAGGATTGCAGCTCAGGTTTCGCGGTGGGGCGAGGGGCGTTTTGGATAGCCAAGACTTTGGACTCAGCGGGTTTCACTCCCTCAGGGGTTATGCGAAACCCCAGGAACTCTACTTCTTTTGCAAGGAACACACATTTGTCTCTCCGCAGTCTCAACCCCACGGATTTGAACACTGTAAGGACCTTATCTAATCTCTGGGCCAGTTCTGCTTCGCTCTCCCCAGATATCAAAATATCATCAAAATATGGTAAAACACCCGGTAGCCCCTTTAACAGACATTCCACAAGCGACTGAAATATCCCCAGTGCCGAGTTCACGCTGAACTGTAGGCACGTCACCTTAAATGCCCCCTTGTGAGTTACAATGGTTTGCACAGCAGCTGTAGCTGGGGTTACTGATAGCTGCTGATACGCCTGCGCCAGATCTAATTTGGCGAAACTTTCCCCCATGTAAAGTAGCTAGCAGATGGCTAACTACTGGCACCGAATAAGCATTAGGGCGGATTGCCTTGTTGATTGTACACTTGTAGTCAGCACAAATCCACACCTCCCCATTTGCTTTTAGCACTGTAGCAATAGGAGTCTCCCACTCTGCAGAGTCCACAGGCACTAAAATCCCCACACCCACCAGTTTGTCAAGTTCTGTCTCTATTTTGTCCTTCAGGGCGAATGGAACCCGTTGTGGCTTGAGCCTAATTGGGCGGACCTCCGGGTCTAGGTCGAATGAAACTGGGGGGCCCTTGTACTTCCCGAGTCCCTTCTTGAATTCCTCGGGGTGTGCGTTGCACACTGCCTGAATTTCATCCCCCCCCCCCACTATGAAAATCTCCAGGGGTTTGGACCACTGTGTTCCCAGGTGGTTGCAACCCCCCTCCTTTAAAACCACTAGGGGAAGTTTCCTTCTGAGTCCCTTGTACTGTATCTCAAACTCCCCCACTCCCAACACTGGGATTCCATTTCCCTGTACATCCCTTAAGTTCGACCTCAGTTCCTTGAGTCTGGGCCGCGCCTTGGGGGGAATGCGCAAGAACTCTCTATGGGAAATAATGGAGTAGGCGGACCCCGAGTCTATTTCCATCCTAACTGGGATCCCCTGCAACAGTACCTCAACAAAAAAACGTGGGTGCCCTAAGGGCATGCTGTGAACGGCCAGGTCGTCTCCCCTGTATGCCCTTTGGTACACACGGTACCCCTCTGGTAGACTCTGCCGACGCCATCCCGTCTCCACGTAGAGCGTTCTGCTGGGCCCTTGCTCTCATCTCGCCGTTGTCTGCACGCCCTGCCGATGTGGCCCATTCATCCGCAGTTGTGGCACTCAGCCTTTCGGAATGGGCACTTGCTCCGATCGTGGGATGCTCCGCAGCCACGCAACACCAGCCTCCCTTTCCTTTCTTCTCGCCCTGGCCCTTTCCGATTTTCTGGACACCCTCATCTTCACTGGAGCCTGCGTTGGCGGAGGCCTCTGAAGATGTGGGTGAGTGTGGGGCAGGGGGCACCCTCCAGGTCGCCTGGACTGCTGATGCAGCCACCTCGATTGGTGGTGGTTTCACCTTCAGGAGCTTGAACCTGGCCCTTTTGGACTAAGCCGTCTGCGCCTCTTGCAGAACCTCTTTGAAGGTTAGGTCGTGGCCACAGGTTATGAGCTTCTTTTGGGTGTCCCCATCCCGCATTCCGCAAAGCAGCCGGTCTCTAACGGCCATATCTAAGTTCTCCCGCCATTCGCACGGGGTTGCCGCCAAACGGAGGTCCACCGCATATTCGGTCACGGACTCACGCGGCTTTTGGTCCCTCCTCGCGAACGTGGCTCTGGCCGAGAAGAAGGATACCTTGGACTTGAAATGGTTTCTCAGTGCAACCAGCAGGTCGGCTATGGCAACCTGCTCCACTTCTCTTGGTGCCACCAGGTCCATCAGTGTTTGCACTGTGTGATAGCCGAGCATCGTGATGAGAAGGCCCCTCTTCTTCCCAGCATCCGTGATGCCGGCAACCACTACCGTACTCCTGAAATGCATCTCGAACCAGTCCCATTGTTCGGGCTGGTTTACGTTGAAAACCGGTTGCTGTGGAAGTGTCTTGTCCCCGTGGGAAGCCATATCCCACCTTCGTCGCCAATTTAGTGTTTGGGAATCAAGACAATGGAAGCAGCTGTAATCTAGCCTAACACATCTTTATTGCATTGAGTACAGCACGAACATGAGGTAATGGCGGACAAACAGCTCCTTTTATGCAGTGGCTATACATCTGAATGTGGCTCCTCGATAGCGCATTAGCTACTGTCCAAGTGACATCATCCTTAGTCACGCCCTTCTTGTCCAGGTGAAGTGAGGGCGGGAATCTTTCCCGCGCAGCTGAAGGTATTTGAGGAATGTGTACCATGTGAGCTGAACGCTCGCTATTTCCCCCTAGTGGTCACTAGCTCGTGTTCTATTGTGGTTTGTTACATTGTTTCTATGCCAACCTAGCAGTTCGAAAGCAAGAAATTGCAAGTAGATAAATAGGGACCACTTCGGTGGGAAGGTAACAGCGTTCCGTGCGCTCCGGTGTCTAGTCATGCCTGCCACATGACCACGGAAACGTCTGCAGAAGCAGACAACGCTGGCTCTTCGGCTTAGAAACAGAGATGAGCACTGCACCCTAGAGTCGGATACGACTGGCTTTCGAGCAAGGGAAACCTTTACCTTTACCTATTGCAAGATATAGATTGTTACAATTGCTCATTCATGTGGTTACAGATTGTTACATTCGCTCATTCGTGTGGTTACAATTACATTCAATACACAACACAAAAGCACACAAAAACACACGAGAATCCATGAAAGAACTTGTGTTGAAGCATGCGACCGGCCCGCTCAGCCATCTGAGGGGGGAGTGATCCAGCTCACGACCTGAAAATATTGAGAAAGCCTGTATTAGATGGACAGTGGCAGATCTCTCAGGTAGCAGATTTCAGCTGTCATGGAAGGAAAGCAAACAGTTAGTTATTTAATTTATGACATTTGCTATGTTTATGTTTCTACTGCTAGAAACAGGAAAATGCACCGGTGAGATTTTCTGTTTCTAGATTCCAAAATATGTGCCTTGATGTGGAAGAAATGGGGCAACATTTGCTACTCTGCTTCAAGCTTTATAGGACTTTTTGTGGCATCCTCACAATAACCCTATGAGATAGATCAGTCTGAGAGAGAATGTTTGGATTTTCCCTAAGTCCAGCACTCTGACCACACAGACTCACCACTTGCTAATATCACATTCTGCAGCATTTTGTATTCTTCTCATTTTAAAAAAAATAAGGCTCCTAATGAAAGGCCAGAAGTGGCCTCCTGAGATTCACAAAAGGCCTGCCTGAAGTATTTACAGGTAGAAAACTGCATTTTAAAACTAAATCCCTTGCTTTTTGGGAATGGGGCTTCTCAGGACAAATGATCAAAAGTAAAACATGACAGAAATTATTTTCTATACCATACTTACCAGTGTTAGAATTTTAGCTTTAACCAACTAATTTTGAAAAGTAACTCTAACCCTTGGTTCTAATCTGTATTTTCCAGTCACTCAATGCAAAATCTTACTACGAGGAGGATTACATGGGCAATTAGCCCGCTCTTTGGTCCACTGCAAAGATGGGCTGTTTTGCTCCTAAAGTTGGTGGCTAGAGCAAACCAGCCTGTCCCCAGAGCAATTCACCTGCACTTTTCTGCTCACTATGAGGGGCTTCTCCTTTTTGATGTGGGTAGAATCTGTTACCAACACATGCAATCACTGGAGATGAATCAAATGTGATCCTTCCTGTTTGAACTTCCAATACAGTATCATGAAGCGGCTTCAGAATATCAGTTCTTAAGGGTCCAATCAGGAACCAGTTAAGGAAAGTAACAAAAATACCCCTTATTGCTTCCTCCTATTGTGGACTGCCCGCATAGCAGGGAGTTTTATTAATATACTTCTCCCTAGAAGTTTGTTCGCCGGCCACAGCCGAGCCATAATTCAGGGCAAGACTTCCTATCTGGAAGCACGGGCTTTGCTGGAGAAGTTAGATAAGGATTGGGCGTACATTCCTGAGCTGCCTCCCGATTGACAGGCAACATCCTGGCTTAACATATCAATAGCCACAGATGTTTCCCTGAGTTAAGGTAAACAATAGATTAATAGCCACAGACGCTGATAGTGCCAAAGGGAAACAGATGCTCCTGCTCCTTTAGTTTAGTGTAAACAATTAGAGACCCTTGCCTACGTGCAGCTGTTCCAAACTCCGGGGGTAACCGAATACGTAGAAAGGCTTAGCATGCATGGCCCCTCTGTAACCAGGGGCAGCGACCACCTCAGGGTCATTATGCCCACAGGCAGGGTAATAAAAGCTTTTTGCCCACCTCATTTTGGGGCTGGACCACTACATCACGGTCTTGATGTGTCTTTATTCCAGCGCAGCAGGGTATTGCATTACAACACAGATCCCCTCCCACCTCCAAGAATGTATTTTTCATATCCCTTTTTTTTGCCAGCTCCTCCATATGTGAAAAGGTAAAAATGTAAGCTAGATAGATAAAAATGCTGCATGAAATACATATAACTGGTACATTACAGCTATTCCAGTCCTTATTACTCCAGTTATTCCAATACTTATTATTTGAATCTGTTATAAAAATTAAAAACAACAAACATTTCTTCAATTGCTGGTGGCAGTGACTAAATAATAAAACCCCAGGTCGTCAGATAGGACATAGCTCAGCAAAAGCAGGAAAAGAAAGAAAGAAAAGTCCAAAACATCTGGCAAGCCAATGATACAGACCTACAAGGGTCAGCAAATAAACCCTTGATAAATCAATATAAATTATATTCTGCCAAAGGGCAGAGAGCAATCTCTTGGAAGCATGCAAACAATCTGGTTCCATTTTTATGATTTCCCCTTCCAGAACTTTGGCACACTTCTGTTTATAAAAAAATTAAGCTTCTTTATAGAGGTATATACAGCAGCTTCCAGTATATAACACAGTGCATCAAAATCAAAATGCATTGAGTAGCATTTTGAATAGAGACTTGCATTAATAAAATACCAATGACAAGGCAACCATGCACAATAAACTAAAAAAACAGTTTAAATTATCAGTAAATTCACTTACTACAGTTACATTGATCTAGTATTGAGCTGCCCTTGGCAGACACGAAGTAAAGTGTTTTGTTCATTTGAAAGAGGATGTTATGTTATAGTACTGCCACTTCTCATGGATTTTACAGTATATTATACAAGGGAGGCCAGTTAAGAGACAGCATTGTAAAGAATGTCAAGTTGTTCGACATGTATTTTTAGTTATCACATTAGGGTACATAGAAAGAGCCTCCTCAAAGGTTGTGGAACTTTTGAACAACAATCGGGTGTACCCTGATAATGGCAACCTTTTATTGCCGGCTAATATTTCTCACACTAGAACAGGCAAAAGGAACTGCAGAATGAACTAACTAAAAGGTGCCTTCATTTTAGCAGTTTCTTTTCTGGCCTAGACAGGGAAGAAGAAGAAGAAGCTATCACATTTCAATAGCATCTACTTATTATGCTGCAAGATAAGATGGGATGGATTCAAACATTTGAAAAGTTGCTATGAAGATGTGATAGACTGTATTCAACACTGAATATCCACACAGGCAAAAGCAAGAACCCATGGGAGCAGTTTTCCCCTTCCCCAGGACTTCAAAAAACCTGCTCCATAAGGATATGAAAACTTTATGAGCTGTCTTTGAACCGGTTTTCATAGCAGCAAGGGACAAGAACAACAATATCAATCTGATGTAGGTGACATATGGATTTAGCCCCATATGTCAACTTGCATTAATGATTCCCTAAAACTGGATACAACACCATAGGTAAAGTAAATCCAATACTGGTTACTTGGAGCTCATTTTCTGCATTTCCTATTTAATAATCAGCTAATAGCCAGCAAAACTCACACTGAGTGGGAATGTCCTGCGACACAAAACACAGGGATTTTCAACCACTGTGCCATGGGAAAATGATGTACAAGCTTGCAAAACTTAATTGCACAGTTCTCACTCTCATAGTCATTTCACAAGCAGATGGAAGGATAAAGAATCTGTTACATTTCCTTTCCAGATAAGAACTCAGTATTTATAACAAATCTCCAAGGGCTTTGGTAAATTATACACAAGAGTCAGCAGCTGTGTATCTTTATTGATGCATTAGATAGTATCCAAATTTCTACAATTGTAAATAAGATGCTGACTGAGAAGCGGAAGGTCAGCAGTTCGATTCCCGAGTACTGCAGAACGGAAATGAGCTCCCGTTTTCGTCCCAGCTCCTGCCAACCTAGCAGTTCGAAAGCAAGACATTGCAAGTAGAGAAATAGGGACCACTTCGGTGGAAAGGTAACAGCGTTCCGTGCACTCCAGTGTCTAGTCATGCCTGCCAAATGACCACGGTAACGTCTGCAGAAGCAGACAGCGCTGGCTCTTCGGCTTAGAAACAGAGATGAGCACTGCACCCTAAGGTCGGATACGACTGGCTTTTGAGCAAGGGAAACCTTTACCTTTACCTTAAATAAAATTTAAAAACATTATTTCAAATCTCCTACCCGCCCCCCACCCTCCATCACTGGAAAACACTAGCTCAGTCAGCCGCTACTCTGAAATGTTATTCAGTAGCATTATATTACTTTGCCTTGCTCACCGTGACACGTCAAATTTTCTCTCTGGTCTTTACTGCAAACTGTGAGTTTTCTTAATGCCATGATTAGCATATGTTTTCATAGATGCATTTGAGGCCTGTTCATTGGGGGGGGGAGTAAATACTGCACATGGCATACTGATGTGTGACAAGAGCACTAACTGAAATACTGTTGTGCAATTACAAAAAAAATCGAATAACTTTTATAAGCAAATTGCTGTAAACTAAGACATCTCCATAGACATTATCACATGCGTGCCAGGTCTACATGACTCACTAGGTGACAGATAATGTCTACAGAGATTTCTTAATTTATGGCAATCTATACCTATAAGAATGGGTTGGGCCCTGCGTGTCCGGAATGCGTGTCCGCACACGTCCAGCCCATCCCGTAATGAGCCGGCCACACTTACCTTACCTCCCGGACATGATCGCCATGAGGGTCCAGGAACCGAGCGTGGGCCCAATGCCCCACGGATGAAAAAAAATAAAAACTACAGTCCCCAGCATCCTCTGCGCCACGGCACGCCTCAGCCAATCAGGCATGAGGACGAGAGTGCAGAGGAGGCAGGACAGCCGACGCACGCAACATAAAAAAGGCTGTCACACGCGCCTTTCCCCCTGCTAACCCGCCGAAGCCGCAGCAAAGCCGGCGCTGGCCTTCATGCCCAGGGCCGTGGGGAGAAGAGGGGCACCCCTCCTTCCCGCAACCCCACCAAAGCCAAGGCAAGGCCAGCACCGGCCTTTGTTCCTGGGGCCGTGGGGAGAAGAGGGGCTTCCCCCTCTTCCCCACTACCACGCCGAAGCTGTGGCAAGATCAGTGCCAGGGGAGCCAATAGTCAGCCCTCACTTGGTCCAGGAATGCGCATTCCCAGACGAAGTGCAGCCTGACTGTCAGCTCCCCTTTTCCCCATCGCTGTTTTGAAAGCTGCTCTCAAAACAGCGATGGGGAAAACTCACCTCCTCCCATCGATGTGTCGAGAGAAGCTCTCAAAACTATTTTTCCACTCCTTCGCATTCTTGCAGTAAAAGATACTAGAAAGATACTTCTGCCTCAAATGGTTTCTTTCACTCTTAGGCACCAGCCATAACCAAGGTGACAATGTGGGAATCTGAACTCATATTTGAAGATATCTTAGCAGAGAAATTAAATACACAAGAACAGAATCATGGAGTAATGTCCCATGGGCTTAGTGTTCCCCACAATCTCCAGCTCATAGTTGCATTAGCCAGAGATTGCCCTATTGAAAGCAATGGAACTTCCATGTAAATAAGGAAGGAAATAATAGCTTCTTGTGAAAGCTGTGTAAAAGCATAACTGCTTGCTCGTTGGACCTCTGAGCAAGCAGAAGAAACAGTAGGATTCTGCACAGTTTCAAAGGAGACTCTGATCTCAGAGTGTGTAGCAACTAGACACTTTACAAACTGAGGCATTCACTTAACTATATCTATGGCAGCTTCAGGACAGACTTGTTCAACAAAACCCATCAGCAAGCAAGCATATTCCCTTTACTTAATAACAAGAATAAGAGTTATTTATTTATTTATTTATTTATTCAGGAAGATTGTGTCAACTGCATCTGTACATAGGCTAGAACTGTTACAAGGTCCCATGAATTTGTCTTATATAGCAGCAAATCCAATCTTGGTTGGAAAATACTGAAAATGAGTTTTTATATAGCTTTTTCAACTTTAACAGTTTAATCTAGTGATTTTAGATACTGTATAACTAATGTTTCACAGCAAGCAGATTTATATGAAAATCTGACTTAGAGCTTGAGCCATTAAAGACATCTCTTTTAAACAAAGGAAACTGGATATTTATGTTTTTTTTCCGACCCACGCAGCCATCCAGCAGGATAGTTAAGTTTCTGAAGAAGTATCACATTTCAGCTCCCAGACCTAAATGATGGAAATATTGAACTGAGGCCAAATAGGCAGAGTCTATTTAAATGAACCTGTCTGAAGACATTGCAGAACATTAGCTGTTAATGAGGTTTATATTGGGTCTATTGGAAACATTAGCCAGTATATTTGCAGAAAGCTAGTATGAAGAAATATGAAAAACTTCAGCTGTACAATTCAATATATCCCATAGAGTCAGCAAATTTTATTGCGGGGTAGTGGTAGTGGAGGGAATTTGCCTTGCTAGAATAAAAACGGAATTACATTGCAGCCAGCAATTCCATCATTTTGACAATGATATGGTAAAAGGATATGCTTATATGGCTAGAGCATGGGGTAAATATCCATTTGGTTGGTAGCACTGTGGAGGCTGCCAGTGTTGATGCAGCTGACCTGTCTGAATTAGAAGTGCATTAAATTAATATACTGTATACGGTTTTGCAGAAATCTAATTTTGCTGCTGAAGACTATGGCCTAATAGAAGGATGAGATAACCACTTACACTGGCAAATCAAAACCAACACACCTACTCAGGACATATACTGCTATGTTTTCATTCATTTATTCTGGAAAAAATATTTTAAAAAATACAAGCATTTCCAATCTGTCCTTACTTTGTTTGCATCCTTCATAGAAAACATGGGGGTTGCAGTCAATGGAAATGTTGCCAGTTTGAAAGCAAGGATTCAATTCAATTCAAGTTTAATTTATATCCCGCCTTTCTCTACCCAATGACTCAAGGCGGCTAACAACATACAAAATATACAATGAAATACAGAAGCAATACCAACTGAGCAATACAGAAATAAATATGGCATAAGTAATACATAATATACAGCAAACAAATACAGCATAATCTATACCTATAAAATGGTGCGTTAACCGTTGGAATGTGACAAAGGATGTTGCACCAGGCCCCACTAGCCCTATCCGAGCCTTCGTGCACTCGCAGGTAACTGTCGGGTTGAAATTTTCAGCCCGGGGGCAGGAGCCCCCCGGACGCAAACAAAAAAAGGGAATTTTGATTCCCAACGTTCCTTGTGCTGCGCCAGAGCCAATCAGGCTGAGCGGCGCGGCAAAAGGAACGTTCGGAACACGCCGCAGCCAATCAAAAAAAGCCGCAGGAAAAAATCTGCTGCAGTAACCAAACACGCACAGGCAAAACTACAAGCCCCAGCGTCCTGCGCGCCATGAGCGCGCAGAACGCTGAGGCAGCCGGCGCGCGAAAAGTAAAAGAATTTTTAAAAAACGCCGCTGCTGTGCTTCGTTCCCACGGGCCACCCAGCATGGCCCATGGAAACGAAAGGCACCCCCACCGGTGTTGCGCTTTGTTCCCATGGGCCACCCAGCATGGCCCGTGAAAACGAAAGGCACCCCCGCTGCCACTGCGCTTTGTTCCCACGGACCACCCAGCATGGCCCGTGAAAACGAAAGGCACCCCCGCTGCCGCTGCGCTTCGTTCCCATGGGCCACCAAGCATGGCCCGTGAAAACGAAAGCCCCCCCCTAAAAAGTAAGCACAAAAACACAAACCAAAAACACTCAAAAACACAAATCAAAAATAGAAAAAGCAAACACAAAAACAGCCAAAAACAAACAATAAAAAACACACAGGTCCCCCCCCAAAAAAACCCTCAAACCCACCCACCCCACCCCCAAAAAAACCAGAGAGCCTAACACGAGACGTCTTGACTTCATGACGACCGGAACTCAAATGAGCAAAGAAAGGAAACACTTACCAGAAGCACCCAGAGGACAGAAGAGAAGAATTGTAGAGAGGAAGCAAAGCTCACCACCCCCACCCAGAGGCCACAAGAGAAAAAACATTCAAAAATATTTAAAATTAAAAGATTAATTCTCAAACAAATGAAATAAGTTAGCAAAAAATTCAAAAGTATTCACACTAATCTCAAAAAATACCAAAAAAAAAACAGAAATCACATTTCACTCAAAAAAACCAAAACACCAAAACAAAAAGTAAAAAATGCGTAAAAATAAAGATTTAAAAAAACAAAATCAAATTTTAAATTAATTTTTTAAATAAAATAAAATAAAATAAAATTTGCATAAACCAAAATTAAATTTTAAATTAATTTTTTTAAAAAATAAAAAAAATATTTTTTTTGCATAAACAAAAACCTTCAAAAACCAATTTAAAGAGCCCAGCACTGAGGAAGCCGGCGCAAAAAAATAAAAATAAAACACACACTGGGAGCGCAAGTCCACCACAGGCGGACGCAGCGCCTTGAAGCTACAAAAATCACAAAACCTTTCAACACCATTTAAAACAGCCCAGCACCATTAGTACTAGGGGAAAAAAACCCTTTACTATCCAACACAATTTAAAACAGCCCAGCACCATTAGTACTAGGGGAAAAAAACCCTTTACTATCCAACACAATTTAAAACAGCCTGGCACCACCGGGCAAAATATGCTATATCATATAATATTGTTTGTTTGTTTGTTTATTCGATTTATACCCCGCCCTATTCAACACATGGCCGACTCAGGGCGGCTAACAACATATAAATAACCCCAAGGTAACCCAAGGGTTTTACATATGAAATACAAAATTCAAAATACAGTAATAAATACAATATTCAAAATGCTATTACAAATAGATACAAATTCTGCAGTACAATATATCAAACAAATATAATAGCTGCAAAAAAGTACAATACAAATTATGCAATGAAACACCAAATAAATAAATAACAAATAACAAGATAAGTACCGCAATGACCATGGCCACCTAATGTCCATGACCCATACTCTACGACCCATATACAAAATACACAATGCAATAAAAAAAGGATGAGTGATATCTTGATTAGCCTATTTTAAAAAATCACACTCATAAGCTAGTTTTTGATCTTGTACATGTCTTCATCAGGCTGGGCACCACAGAGCTGGGGTTCATGCAGATGTGTGACAAACTGCCTGTTTAATATGAATGAAGTGAGTGAGTTTAGTAGCCTGAGCAGAATGGAGTGCTAGGCAGGAATTTGTATAGCTGGGCAGTTTTTTGCTTAGGGGATTTTTGAGAGATTTTGATTTTGGTTTGATTTGTATCTTGTTGTTGTTCAGGACCATGGACCATTTTCCTCCAGGCACATCTGTCCTCCACCATTCTCCTCAGCCCGCCAAGGTACAAAGGTGTACAAAAACTCTGTTTTGGTGTTTGTAATAAATTTAAAGTGGAGCTTTATTTTTTTGCGATTAAAATAGATGCTGTTGTTTCTTTGCTTCCTGAGAGGAGGTGAGGAGAGTCTTGAAATTTGGCCTTTGGACCAGGTGAAGATTCATTTCCTCTTGGAATTCAAAATAAGCTGGAACTGTGGGAGCAGAAGTAGGAATGATAAACATTGAATCTTGTAGTCTTATTGGAGAAGAGAGAGGAAAAGGTGGGACAAAGGATGAAAGATGTTTTTGGTATCTTAGAATAGTAGAGAAGAAATGCCATTATTGTTAAGCCTGTTCGAAGCAGAAGTCTACCTATACTTGCTTGTGAGTAGATGTTGTGTCGGACTCAACAGTAGAACAGTACAAAAAATGTAATCCTGTGTTAGCTGGCTATGCCAGAAAATATAGATATGCCACTATGCTGTAGTGGTGGAGACAGGTGCCATACAGCATAAGAAGGAATTACTGTAATATTATTCTGTTAGTTTAATTTGTATTTCAGCCTGAGAAAGTGATTTAAAAGAAAGAAATACACTGGTCATAGCATACACCCTCTTCCAGCAACACAAGAGGAGACTTTACACATGACATCACCAGATGGCCAACATCGAAACCAGATTGATTACATATTCTGCAGCCAAAGATGGAGAACCTCCATACAATCAGCAAAAACGAGACCTGGAGCAGACTGTGGCTCAGATCATAATCTACTGATTGCAAAATCCAGGCTTAGACTAAGGAAATTAGGGAAAACAATTAGGCCAGACAGGTATGACCTAGACAACATCCCTAAGGAATACACAGTGGAGATGTGGAACAGATTTAATGGCTTAAATTAATAGACAGAGTACCAGATGAATTATGGACAGAGGCGTGGGACATCATACAGGTGGCAGCAAGGAAAACCATACCAAAAAAAGAAGCACAAGAAAGCAAAGTGGTTGTCTGATGATGCTCTTAAAATAGCAGGGGAAAGATACGCAGATGATACTACCCTAATAGCAGAAAGTGAGGAAGACCTAAAGAAGCTGCTGCTTAGGTTGAAAGAAGAGAGTGCAAAAGCTACAGTGGAACCTCATAGAACAATTGCCCCGTATAGCAATGAAATTGCATAACAATTAGGGTTTGTTTGGTTTGTGTTGTTTGTTTGTTTTTTGGGGGGTGTCCCGCATAACAATTTTCCCTACAGAAAAAATTGTACAACAATTTTTCAATGGGAAAACCCGCTTTGAAAAGAAAAAAAAAGTTGTACAATGCATCCCATAGGGAAAATCACTATACGATGAATGTATCATATAGCAATTGTTTCGTACAATAAGCCCCATGGAACGGAGTAACATTGTTGTATGAGGTACCACTGTAATGGCAACAGGCCCTATCAGTCCCTGGAAAATAGATGGGGAAGAATTAGAAGCAGTGACAGATTTTACTTTCTTAGGATCAAATATCACTGCAGATGGTGATTGCAGCCATGAAATAAAAAAGCCACTGATGCTTGGGAGAGAAGCTATGAGAAACCTGTTGAACATAAAAAGTAGAGACATCACCTTGCAAACAAAAATTCTCTTAGTCAAAGCAATGGTATTCCCGGTGGTAATGTACGGTTGTGAGAGCTGGACCATTAGAAAAGCTGAGCGCAGAAGAATAATGCCTTTGAAATGTGGTGTTGGAGGAGAGTTTTGAGAGTCGCCTGGACAGCGAGGAGAACAAATAAGTTGATCCTAAAAGAAATCTACGCTGACTGCTCATTAGAAGGTCAAATAGTAAAGATGAAGCTAAAGTACTTTGGACATCAAATGAGATGAGACGATTCAGTTGAGAAAGCCTTGATGTTGGGAAAGGTGGAGGGCAACAAAAGAAAGGGCGGCCAAAAATGAGATGTCTAGATGGTATTGTAGATGCAATGGGCACAGAGCTGGGCGGGCTGAGGAAGATGGTGGAGGACAGAGGTGCCTGACAGGCAATGGTCCATAGGGTTGCAAAGGGTCGGAATTGACTGTGCAACTGAGCAACAAAAACCAAGTGGAGATATTTCCTGACTCCATCACCTCTGTGGACAGAGTTTTGGCCGCCATCTCCACGAAGGCCAAGGGAGACTCTGGGCTGCCGGTGCCACTGAAACCTAAGGCGGGCACAACCACAGGAGTGCTGGCCACAGGGGCAAAGCGTGTTACAGAATAATTAAATAGTAAAAGAGTCAGACCAGGCTTGAGGTCTCTGTGTGAATGTCTGTGAGGAGATCCATTATAAATCGGCCGTGTTATAAACTGGAACTGTTATAAAATGAAACAAAGAATTCAAAAAATTCCGAGCAGATATGAAGGCAGACATTTCTTCTTAAAATAAGTTTCAAAATGGGAACCGCAAACTCAACAGACACTCCGGTGTCTAGTCATGCCTGCCACATGTCCACAGAAATGTCTGTAGATGCTGACAGCGCTGGCTTTTTGGCTATAAACAGAGATGCACACTATTACTTGCATCTAAATACCTGTGTGTCAGAGTTTCAGCTTGAGTTGCTAATGTACGAAACCCAGTGCAGTTTTCTGTCTGTATGAATATTCCTCACTAAAATAAATGACAAGAATGACCTCTGGAAAGAGTGGGAACTAGCTGAAGACTCATTGGAAAAAAAATTGTGAGTACAAGTTGATATGATTAGATTCTGATAAAATAAATCTAAACAAGGACTGGAGCCTGAAATGAATGGGTTATGCAGGTTAAATAACTAACAGGGAGAATTGATGGGGAATAGCAATGATGGCTCTTAAGAGGTTGGAATGATGGCTTCTGGAATGGGAATAACCTTTATACATGCATCCTTGTGAGATGAAGCAGATAATAAATTTGCTCTTATCCCAATTATATCAGGTAGGATCATTAGGGTGGATGCATAATTAAAGCTTTTAGGCATACAAGCGATGGAGATCTAGTAATGAGATTCAGCTTGATGCAGATTAGGTATGGTGAGTGAATGAATGGGAGACGTCTGGGGAATCTTTGCTTCCTTAAGTTCCATAGAAGTCAGAAGGGATGTAAAAGATGAAGACAACTCCTTTAATATCACTAAGAATATTCTCAAAGTACAGAATAAAAGAGGTGTGAATACAAGATGAAAAAATCTGAGTCTATTAATAACTGTGCCAAATTAGCTTTACTATGAGTTTTGTTTGGAACAAACACGACCAGCTCTGCCCGCCCCCACAAAAAAAACCCTGTTTATAAGGAAAACCGTTACGGAGAAAACTCGATCCGAGAAAATAATAATAATCACTAAATAAATGTGGATAGACAGACAGACAGATAAATAGATAGATAGGAAAGAAAAAACTTAGAAATAATGCCTGATTAGATAGACAGAGGACAGCAGTGGCTCAAGTGCCTAAGAGGCTGACTGGGAGGCGGAAGGTCAGCAGTTTGATTCCCGAGTACTGCAGGACGGAATGAGCTCCCGTCTTTGTCCTAGCTTCTGCCAACCAAGCAGTTTGAAAGCTAGAAATTGCAAGTAGATAAATAGGGACCACTTCGGTGGAAAGGTAACAATGTTCCGTGCGCTTCGGTGTCTAGTCATGCCTGCCACATGACCACGGAAACGTCTGCAGCAGACAACGCTGGCTCTTCGGCTTTGAAACAGATGAGCACTGCACCCTAGAGTCGGATACGACTGGCTTTCGAGCAAGGGAAACCTTTACCTTTACTAGATAGATAGGTAAGAAAAGGGGGGAGAGGAGGGAAAAGCCCCCCAAAACCCAAGCCTTTTAAGAGGCGTTTGTTTGGAAGACTGGGATTGGGTTGGGAACCCACTGTTTTCCTGACCCGGAAACGAAGCTATTCTTCTTCCGGTGTGACGGCGGTTGCCACGGCAGCAGCCCCAGCTAGGCCTCCGTTGCCATGGGGACCGCGGGGCGGGCCGGCCATTTGGCAACAAGCGACCCTTCTTTTTCCAGGCAGGGAGGATAACCAAGGCAGCACCTTACGATGTTTATCTACCTGAGCAAAAAGGTAAAGGGCTTCCTGTGGCGGGGGGGGGGGGACTTTGGGAAGGCTTCCTCTTCTCCGCTCCTCCCCTCCTGAGAAATTGGGCGGCGGTATACAGTATGTATAAGAGCTGAGGGTGCAGTGGCTCAAGTGACTAACACGCTGACTGGGAGGCGGAAGGTTAGCAGTTCGATTCCCGAGTACTGCAGGACGGAATGAGCTCCCGTCTTTGCCCCAGCTCCTGCCACCCTAGCAGTTCGAAAGCAAGACATTGCAAGTAGATAAACAGGGACCACTTTGGTGGGAAAGGTAAACAGCGTTCCATGCACTCCGGTGTCTAGTCATGCCTGCCACATGACCACGGAAACGCCTGCAGAAGCAGACAGCGCTGGCTCTTCGGCTTTGAAACAGAGATGAGCACTGAACCCTAGATTCGGATACAACTGGCTTTCGAGCAAGGGAAACCTTTACCTTTATAAGAGCTGAAGGCGGCTTAGTGGTTAAGATGCTGAACTTGATGAGTGGAAAGTCGGCAGTCCAGCAGCTCGAGACCCAAGTGCTGCGTGATGGAGTGAGCTCCCATTCATCGGAAACTTTGCCAGATGATTTGGGTTTAAATGCAGTAAAAAAAAAATCATTGGGAACCCTCAGATAAAGTTTTGGGAAATGAGAGAATCAAGATCCTGTGGATCTTTAAAATCCAAACAGACAGACATCTGACTCACAACACACCTGATATAACTGTTGTGAAAAAGAAGGTGGTCTGGTTTATTGACATTGCTATATCAAGAGATGCACAATTGGAGACAAACAACTGAAGAAAATCACAAAATATCATGATTTGCAAATTGCAGTTGAGCTTTTTTGGAGGAAGAAAATTTTGTTGTGCCCATAGGGATCGGAGCCCTTGGAGCAATACCTAAAGGGCTCCCTAGATATTTGAAAATTTTGGATATTGGACTTGAACAACCTAACTCTATAAAAAGCAACTTTATTAGAAATTGCACATATATTCAGAGGGTACCTTAACAGTTATTAGGTCCTGGGTTAGGCCTTGTACTGTCAATTTTATACCAGTCTCCGACTGTGAATACAACAACCAAGTCAAAAGAGCTATTATTATTATTATTATTATTATTATTATTATTATTATTATTATTATTATTATTATTATTATTATTATTATTATTATTATTATTATTATTATTATTAAACTTATATACCGCTTTCCTTTGTCAGCAACAAATTCAAAATATATTTCAAAATATATACAGCGGGTCTGGAAAATCTTGAGGTCAAAGATGAGTGGGTCCGATATCATAAAGGCAATTAATACCTGGGCAGTGCCTGTTAAACGATATTCAGCTGGAATAATTGATTGGACCCAAATGGAATTAGACAACCTAGACTGAAAAACAAGGAAGCTAATGACCATGCATCATGCCCTGCAATAATAATAATAATGTTGATTTTTTTGTACTTACCAAGAATTGATCGTTTGTACTTACCAAGAGCTGTGGGGTGTTCCATGCACTCCAGTATCGAGGCATGCCTGCAGCATTTCCACAGAAACATCTGCAGATGCAGACAGCGCTGGCTCTTTGGCTGTAAACAGAGATGCGCACTGAAACCTAGAGTCGGATACAACTGGCTTTTGAGCAAGGGCAACCTTTACCCAGTGGTGGGCTCCAAAAAAAATTTACGACCACACTGTGGGCGTGGTATAATGGGCATGACCAGGGGGGAAGCCCTGTGTTGCACCTGAATTAGGACTACTTTATTTCAAAACTTGGATGGGCCAGCCAGAATTTCTGCTTCCGGTTCTGGCGAACTGGGGCGAACCTGCTGATACCCACCACTGCCTTTACCTTTACCTAAATTTCTACTCACATGCTTACTGTATTAAGTACAGTATCTCCAAACATGTTTTATTTATTTCTGTTACATACTTTGATAGGATATGGGCTGTTAGAATTTTTTGAACTATTCTAGGAGTGGTATATCGTTTTGAGAAGGTACCTTGTGCTGATGGGGAAACTGGAAATAAAATTCAGCATTATCCTATATGACTCCTATATATTAAATTGCTGCTATCTCACCAATGTAATTTTTATTTTATTTTAAAGAAATTAACTTAGTTGACATTCTGTAAAAGCTTGTCCTCTTTGCCTAATTACGAGAGAGGCATTGAGCCAGATACCTGATGAATTTTTCTGTCACAGAATTCAAGGGACAGTTATTGTGTGTGCAGGTCAAAGGCAGAGGTGTATAAATCAACTGGAAGACTAGTGTCTGAGAAAACAACTTACTAGAAAGCACAGAGCAAATAAGAGAAAAGGGCTGTCAAAAATGCAAGATTACTGTGGGGGCAATGATCTTAAATTTTATTTATTTATTTTCTAGATTTCTACCCCGCCCTCCTAGTGCAACGCACCACTCAGGGCGGCAACAACAGAAAAATATACATATACTGTATTTTCTGGCATATAAGACTACTTTTTAACCCCGAAAAATCTGTGCCAAAGTCGGGGGTCGTCTTATAGGACAGGTACTTAACTGCAGCTTGTTTCCCCTTGCTTCATATGTCTGGCACATATGGTGGGGGGTGCCGCGGCCAAGTCCCTGCTCTGTGTGGGGAGTATGAAGCAAGGGGAAGCAAGCTGCACACATCTTCCTGTACCTCAAGGAGGAGAATGTGAGCGTGGATTGGCTCTCCACCAGAACCTGCCCATTCGACTCGGAGGGCTGCGCGTCTTCGGGTTGAGTGTGGGTTAATTTTTATTTGGTGTGCATTGGAAGAGAGGTAGTCTTATACAGCAAGTATATTCCAAACTCTATATTTTAACTGGAAAAGTTGGGGGTCGTCTTATACGCCCAGTCGTCTTATACGCCGGAAAATACGGGGTATGTACAATACAAGAAAGATAAAACCATTACCATTAAAACAATTACATAAAAACCTCATCTAAAAGCAAAATTAAAACACACAAAAACCAACATCATCATCATTAAAAGCTACCCTAACCCTCCCCTCCACCCACAGTAAAACAGGCTTATCAGAGAACAAAAGAGGGGGGGGGCTCAATCCAACAACAGGCAGGCTAAATAAGCCAACGGGCATGAGATGTGGAGCCAAATGTGCCCCATACCTGTTGGTAGAGCCAGGTTTTCAACATCTTCCTGAAAGGGAGTAGTTCCAACTGGAGATGCAATTCTGATGGAAGGAGGTTCCAGAGGGCTGGGGCAGACATGGAGAAGGCTCTCCTTCTGGTCCTCATAAGAGAAGCTTCTTTTACTGATGGGACCACCAAAGCGCTCCTCCTGTCTACCCTTGTCAAACGAGTTGATAACCTTGGGGTGATGCAGTCTCTTAAGTATCCAGGTCCAATGCCACATAATTGATGCTTGTATTATGATTGGTGATCCTATGTTAGATTATGTTTGATTTCTATATAATAGAATTGATGTGTACTTTATAGGAGCCAGATTTCACTGCTGAGTTGGACTCTATGTATTGATTTTATTAAAACAAACTTTCATGTAGCATAAATGTTTTCTTTAATTGACTAAGACCCCATCTAAGAACTAAAGAAACAATGTCATCGTTCCAAAATTTAAAAATACTGTATGATGAGTCAATCCATAATATGTGGTCAGCTATTTCCAACTTAATTTCAGTATTGTCATTGTTTTCATTATACAAAAATGTATTTCTTTCAGATTACCATTCCTGGAAATGTGAAACTAAAATCTATTTCTTGGAGCAAGGACCAAGGTTATATAGCCTGCGGTGGTGAAGATGGTCTACTGAAAGTTTTAAAATTGGAGACAAAAACAGGTAAATAATACTGTTCATACATTTAGTGAGCAGCCATGCATCGTGGTTACACCAAAGGGCAGAGAAGGGGAAACTGCTCAGGTGAACAGAATGGGGAATGAGAGCTACTTTTTAAACCAGGGGTGCCGGGTCACGCTTTCTCAGTCAGCTTCGAGAGCCGGATGGCCATTTGCACTGCCTGCAATATGGGGGTGACCATTTTGTCCCAAGAGCTTCAAAGGGACAGTCATTTTGTTTCTCAAATGCCCTTGCAGGGGTGGGGGCCACATGCTTTAAACACTTGATGTTCATTATGTACAATGCAACAAGTAATGACTTATAAATGGTAACACTCTTTCTAGGTTGGTCTCCTCTAACACTAAACCAAGTCGAAGTGTTTGTTTCAACAGTACAGTATTAGGTTAGTTAGGGACTGGATTTTACTTACTGCTACCTTAATTTCAAAGTCATGTAAATACTTTATACAATTACTGTATGTAATAATACAGTTCAGTACTATACATTACTTTGTACAATAAAAATGTACAATTCAGAAACATAACAGATTTTTGAAATTATGTTTGGATGGTAAGTTCTTCAAGCAACAGAACAAGTGTCTCTTGCCTCCCCATCCCTGTATCAGCATTGTGCTCTCCCTTCTTTATGCTTCTAAGAAGTGAGAGCTCTTTAAGGAATGGTGGGACCAGGAGTAGGGTCTGAGGAGGAAGGGAGGACACATCATACCAAAATGGTGGGCTGAAATGTTCCCTACCCGTTGCTCATAGCACTCCTTGCCCCTAGTGTGAAATATGTTGTACAGACCCCTACAGACAGGACAAAATTTCTTTATTTACTGGATAAGTAATTTAGGATTCACGGGAGTGCAGTAGCTTAGTGGTTAAGACGCTGAACTTGACAACTGGAAGATCGGGAGGTGAACAGTTCAAGACCCAAGTGCTGCATGACAGAGTGAGCTCTCATTGTCTGTCCTAGTTCCTACCAACCTAGCAGTTTGAAAGTAATACATTGCATGTAGGTAAATAAGTACCACTTTGGTGGGAAAGATAACAGTGTTCCATGCACTCGTGACATCTAGTCATGCCTACCACAGAAACATCTGCAGACACAGAGAGTGTTGGCTCTTTGGCTGTAAACAGAGATAAGCACCGACTCCTAGAGTCGAGTCGAACTGGCTTACGAGCAAGGGAGACCTTTACCTTTTAATATAGAATTCATATCTTGTCTTTTAATATCATGTTTAAATTTATTTTAGATGAAGCCAAATTAAAGGGACTGGCAGCACCTAGCAATCTCTCAATGAACCAATCGCTTGAGGGTCACAATGGTAAGAGTATTTCTGTATTTAAACTTCATGCTCTCCAATAGAGCATTAGAGTCTCCTATGATAGTAAAATATGTGTTTATACAGTGGTACCTCGCTTAAAGAGCATAATGCGTTCCACGGGATTGCTCTTTAAGCGCGTTTGCTCTTTAAGCGAAACACCATTGTAAGTGACCAATTCTGACTTCTGGCGGGGGGGGGGATTGCGAACCCCGATTTAGTTGTTAAGTGAATTTTTGGTTGGTTTTAGTTGTTAAGCGAGGCAACCATTCAGAGAAAATTCTACTCTTTAAGTGAGTTAGTCTCTAAGCGAGGCACTCTTTATGCGAGGTTTTACTGTATATCCATTTGCTAAGTGACTTGGAATACCTGGCTGCAGAGCATCCTGAGCAGAGGGCCAGCTGAGATCACCCAGGGCATGTATGTTTGTTAGGGCTGCATGCCTTGCAACTTTGGCACCTTGGGCATGTTATGTGGTCCCAAAATGCCAGCAGGAAGGTCAATCTAAGTCTTAAAATGGGATTGCATGTGCCTTGTTGCTTTTAAATGTAACTGTAGTATTGCTTTTCTGCACTATTTTTAATATATTTATTTAATTCTCTTTTATTTATTTTATTTATTACATTTATATCCCACCCTTCTGGGATATTTTCCCACTCTAAAATTGTACTAATTGGTTTTAGCTTTTATATTGTCTTTTAATGATTTTAGCCACCTTGGGTCTTTATAGGAGAAAGACAAGGTAAAAATAGTTTCAATAAATAAGTAAACAGTGTGTAGGTTTTCTTAGAAAATACAGCTTAAGCATTACTGGGATGTATTTGCTTGGAAAAGTATTTGTTGTATTGATAAATAGAATTCAAGTGGGTTTTCTGTCTTTTGTATGAGCCTATTGGATCCATATGAAAGTTCTCTAGAATGGATTGGGAGCATCTACTAATTCCCTGTGCAGAACTCAAAATATGCTTCTCTACATGAGGTGGGAGGCTCTGAACTGAAAGCACTTCGTTTTTTTTTTTTACATTTTTATTATAAAGATAAATGGGCATTACAGAAAAAAAGAACAATAAGACAATAAACAACCAAATAAACAGCAAAAACACTTCTATCCATAGGATTCTACTTCTAATGGGTTGTTGAATGAGCTCCCACTTCATTTCTTTTTTATGTCTTCGTTTTTCTTTTTTTGTTTTTATGTAAGATTTCACAAAATCCATTACAGTATTGTTAGGAATCATTTGTTTAATGGATCTGAAATTTTTAATAGCTTTAACTTTGTTGTTGCAATTGCCATTACTGTATATGATTATGTAATTCTGATATGCTTGAAACACAGACTAACACAGCTACTATTTAAAAAAATGTAATTATCTAGGTGCTGTTCAAGTCGTGACTTGGAATGAACAATATCAGAAATTAACAAGCAGTGATGAGCATGGGCTGATTATTGTGTGGATGATGTATAAAGGTAAGTAATATGCCAGAGAGAAGTTCTCATATTGTGGTATCTCAAATCTTAATTGATTTTTGACAACAGTTAGATTTTTAATCACAGTTAGAACGTTCCTAGTAGCGTTCATGTTTTATGTTCTTGTCACGGATGTTTATTCCAGTGGATTTAATCAGAATGTTGTAGGCATTGTTTGTTAACACCGCCCAGAGTGGGGAAAAGATGGGTAGTATATAAATGTTATAAATAAATAAAGACATAGTTGCTGAATTGTTGGGGTTTAATGGTGGGATATATACATACAAACAAACAACTATGGAGGTGGCATATAATTTTCCATTGGTTTCACTCTGGATTTTTTTTTTTTTGTAATTATAAACCAGAATTATGTTGATTATTTATGCACGAATGAGTTAAAAATAGCAATTAGCAATTACCCTTCCATACTGCCCCATAGTTAATTAGCATTCCCCCCAACATGTTGGGTTCTTATTTTAGCGACCTTGGAAGGCTGAGTCAGCCTTGATGTCTGGTCATGATCAAACTCACAACATTCTGGCTGCAATACAGAGGTTTAACTACTGCACCACCAGGGCTCTTTAAATTACTTAACTCACTGCTGTGAATTGCCACTAACTCACAAGTCACCAGATGCATTTACTAGGCAGGCCCCTGGTGTGTAGTCAAGACATATGCTTCTTAGCAGGACTAGTATATCATTTGTTAACACCAGTTTGCCACTGTGTTACATGATTTACTGTACACATGTAATTATAATATTCTTTCTACAGCTTACAGTTTGTTATACAGTTAAATTAATTAATATTGTTCCTTTTTTAAACTAATTGTTTTGATTTAACTACCAATTGCCTAATACCCTTTTAATATGGCCTTTGATGCAATTAAGAAATCTTATCAGAGAATAGCCTTGGATCAGGGAATAGATGGGTTTGAAATCTGTATGTCTGAAGGACAGGTTTAAAATGTCAATATTCATAAATAAATACTCAATTATTTGAGAGTATCATTGAGCTCAGTGGTGTTTATTTCTGAGTGAAACATAATAAAATTGTTATGCGCTGTCAAGTCTGGACGGATTTACAACAACCCTAATAGAGCTTTCAGAGTAAAGTGGGATATATAAGGTGTGGTTTTACTGGTTCCTGGTTTAGTTTCCCTGGCTGAACAAGGATTCAAACTCATGTAGGAGCTCTGGTGGCACAATGGTTAAACTGCTGTATTGCAGCCAAAATGTTGTGAATCCAATCCTGACAGGACTCAAAGTCGACTCAGCCTTCTATCCTTCTGATATCAGTAAACTGAGTACCCAACTTGTTAGGAGCAAAATGCTAATTACCTGTAAACTGCCCAGAGAGTCTACCAAGAACTATGGGGTGGTAATATAAGTGTAATTGCTATTGCCACTGTTACTATGTCTCCTGGGTATCATAGTTACTACAATTGTATTGCATGAAAGTTTTTGACCATTTTCTGAACGTTTTGTACGAGACGATCACATATGGAAGAAATCCGTCTCTTTTTTTGGAACAGTATCAATATTCAATTCCAGTGTAGTTTTTTTTAAAAAAAAACAATCTTCTGTGAAGAAATAGATGGCTGAATCTTCATTCTTTGGCTTTAGGTGCTTGGTATGAGGAAATGATCAACAATCGAAATAAATCAGTTGTCCGAAGTATGAGATGGAACGCTGATGGACAGAATATCTGCATTATATATGAAGATGGCGCTGTTATTGTTGGTTCTGTGGATGGTAAAATAACTCATTTTCTTAGGACATAAGAAGTTGGAAGCATGGCTGATGTTTTATTTATCTAAAAACATCAGCCATGGTACTCTCTTCAGAAGTTCTTCCCTCATACATCTCTGTGTGTGCCCTCCAGAACATATTGTTGATACTGAATGGTGGTTTACAAAAGCTACAGATTAACTAATAATTGACTTTGTTTGGACTCTAAAAATATTTTCCCCTGTTAGATGCAAGGTTATTTATTACTCTTCATTACAATGTTCAATGAGTGGTGTCAACCAGATATTTAGGATTTTTCATATATTTTATTTACAGCATTTGAACACGTTTACATGTGAATACAGTAAAACTCCAGGTTACAGAATTAATCCGTTCCGGGATGTTTTCTGTGACACGAAACACAATTTCCCATAGGAATGCAGGGGGGGGGGGGGAACGTTCTGGAGGTTAAAAAGGAGAAAAAAACCTGTAATTTTTCTGTTCAGAACTCTTTCTAAAGTGGCAAAACACAGCAAAAAAATCCAAAGTGCACTTCAGAAAGAGTTTGGAACAGAAAAAACAAGTTGCTTTGGCATTTTAGTGAACTTCAGAGCTGTCCCCCCCCCCCCCCCCGGCATATTCATCACATTTCCATCAGTGCCATCTAGTGGCCAGCCCTGGTAATTGCAGGATAAGTCCCCATCTAACAGCTGAATTGGAGTGGGGGGAATTTCCAGCAATTCCTTGATGCGTGGAGAGCTTCTGCCAGAGATAAAAAGCAACAAAAAATTTCAAAAACAGAGCGGAAATACTCCAGACACCCTTCCACCACCCTGGGAAACATCAGAACACCCAAAAAACTTTCCATATTATGATTTTTTCCCGTAAAACGGGATGCCATTTATTCAGAATTTTCTTCCATAAATCTAGTTTTATGTTACCCAAGGTGTCCGTAACCCAGGGTTTTACTGTATGTTAAAGGAAAATGGCACCTAGAAATTATAAGTGATCAGTATTTTTGGACTATAGCTATTTTTCTGAATCTAAGAATTTTCTCCACCCCATCCCCTTCCCTGCTCCTTGTACCTTATACAGTATGTCTGCTTCTGGGGACTGGAAAATCTGGAATAGAATGACATAAGGTCCTCACACCAGGAAGATGTCTGTAAAAATTGGGAAAGCCATATTTTACAATAATAATCATATGTCTGATTTCTAGTCTAACTAAAATTTTATATTTTTTTAGTTCTTTAAATCTAAATAGGGACCTTTTTTAAAAAAGGATGAATAAAGGCTGAACTAGAATACATATTTCTTTTGCTGTATGTGTTCTTCTAGAAGCTTGAATTTCTTCAACTTTTGCAGCATTTTAAGTAGCTAAGCTTTTATGGGTTGTAGTGAACCTATTTTCTGTTAACAGGGAATCGTATTTGGGGAAAGAATTTGAAAGTACAGCTCCACCATGTTGCATGGTCTCCAGATGGCAGAACTCTACTATTTGGAATGGCAAATGGAGAAATACATATTTATGACAAGCATGGGACTTTTATGGTAAGTTTAGAGCTGTGGACAGCGTACTCTACTCAATGGCCTTGGATGTCTTTTCTGCCTGGTTTCTTAAACATTTGTGATTTACACAGTTGTTCCTAAAATTATTTGTCATTTTGTAATGATGGTGCTCTAAAACCTTTCTGTATTCACCATACACAATGAGATTATTGTTATGTACTGGTGTTTAATAGAGTGCAGATGTAGAGAGCACTGGTAATAGCAGCTAGTGACTCTGATTTAACCAAAGGCAGTGGCATAAAACTAAATTGCATGAGTGTCCCATTGCTTAATTGATTTGTGGTTGGCAGCCAGTGTGTGTGAGCAGCTGGTTCACTCTTCCTTACTGTACTTTGTTATAAAAGCATTTCATATTCAAGTTCTTAGTAAGCAGATGACTGGAGTGTATTTCAATTTTAAGAGACTATTTTACTTCATACTTTGCTTCTAAAATTCAATTTGTTAAAATTGTTGTTTCGTTCCCCCCCACTGACCCCATTAGTATAACTCAAGAGTGCCCAAACTATGGTCCGTGGGCCATATTCGGCCCCCAACGCCAATTCATCTGACACGTTTTACTTCTGCTTCTGGGAGGAATAAGGGCGGTGCAGGCCGGATGATTTGGCATCAGGGGCCAGATCTGGCCCATGAGCCATAGTCTTGCCACCCCGGTTTAAGCTGAGAAAATGGCAGCTTAAATCTATCTCATCCTGTTGCAAAACAGATTGCAAGGAGCGTTTTGCTTTTGCTTCCGGTGGGAGGAACCACGTGACCGACCTGCTGAACCACAGGACTGGCCCCCATGGCCTGAAAAGTTTGGGCACCCCTGGTATAACCACTACTCTGGGCAGCTAACAACCAAATTAGTAACAACAAATTAAGATTTATTTGTTTTATTTATTTATTTATATTCAAATTTATAGGGCCTTTTACATGGCTTTCCTCCCCTTTCTTTGTTCTCACAAGAATAATGTAAGTAAAGGGCATCCGGCTGAGAGATCACAGAATAAACAAACATGGAGAAAACACTCTCACGGCTGTTCACAAGTTAATCAGCATTTTGCCCCCAACATGCTGGGTACTCATTTTACTGATCACGGAAGGATGGAAGGCTGAGTCTACCTTGAGTCCCATCAGGATCAAACTCACAACGTTTTGGCTGCAGTACAGCAGTTTAACCACTGCATCACAAGGGCTCATTCATAAAAATATGTTGGCAAGGCAGTTCCAGTTAATTCCAGGAGGTTAATCCAATGCACAATTATTGCTAATTGAAACTTATGGTGATCTCCCTCCACTCTCAGGTTTCTTCATTTAAAAGTATTCAGAAGTTCTTTATCAGCCCCTTCTTCTGATGGCTCTCTTGGAGCACTGCCCACTGTTCCTTTTGAGAAAGGGGCCAGTTGAGGTCACCTGCTTTGGGTGACCTCAGTTGGCCCTTCCCTTAAGAAACACTGTAGGGATTCATTCTTCTGGCCCTTGGCTCCGTAGCCAGGCAGTCCAACCCATTAAGTTATATCTTTTTCTAAAGAGTAAATGACATTTGATACCATGGGATTTACTTTCAGATACTGTATACCTGAAGAGGACCAGGCAACAGATCTGCCTGAGTCACTCTTGTAAAAGTTTTATTGTGCTTTTTTCACATATATAGAGCAAGCTAGTGTGGTGTAGTGGCTAATATTGGGCTGGGACTCAGGAGATCTAGGTTCAGATCCCTACATGGCCATGAAACTCAGTGCGTGATCTTGGGACAGTCACACTTTCTCAGCCGGATGCCCTTTACTTACATTATTCTTGTGAGAACAAAGAAAGGGGAGGAAAGCCATGTAAAAGGCCCTATTTATTTTCTTTATTTAAAATATATTTATATCCTGCTTTTCTTTCTAAAGGTTGCCAAGGTAGCTTATATCATTAAAAAGAAAGAGTATTGAATGCTAAAAGTAATGAATTATGACAGTATTAAAAAAGAAATATATTAAAATCAGTAAATAAAAATAATACTGAAACATATTTAAAAGGAACACATTTAAGAGCAGCAAGGAACAAACAGTACCATTTTAAAAAAGTCTCAGACAGCTAGTTACTGAGCAGAAAGCCTCCCTAAAGAGAAAGGTGATCTGGGGAATCTCTCAAAGGGAGGTATGGTCTTTCAGATAGCTTGGACCTAAGCTGTATATAGTTTTATAAGTTAAAAGCAGCACTTTGAATTGTGCTCTAAAACAGATCGGCAGCCAGTGGAGGATTATGCGATCCCTGCAACTAGCTCTTGTTAACATTTTGGCTGCAGCATTTTGGTCTCACTAGAGTTTCTGAACACTATCCAAAGGCAGCTCCACGTAGAGCGTTTTACAGTAATCCATCTGGATGCAACTAAGGCATATGTCACCATAGCCAGATCAAACACCTCTGGGAAAGAGCACAGCTGGCGTTGGTTTTAATAGTGCAAAGGCAGGCCTGTCCACACTGAAACCTGAGCATCCAGGTTCAGAAGCAAGTCCAGGAGCACACCCAAGCATATCTGCGTTTTCAGGGAGAATGTTATCCCGTCCAGTACAGTCTTTTGACTGACTAGGACAGGGGTTCTTAACATTTTCCAGCAGTGGGCCAGGTCACACTCCCTCAGCTGAGCGGGTGGGCCGTGGTTCCCCCCCCACAAATGCTGCCGTAAAACTTGTCCATGGCTGTCGTAAATGCATTTACGACATCCATGGACACGCTAACGACAGCTGCGCGCGGGTTTATGGCTGTCGTAAATGCATTTACAACAGCTGTAAATGTGGACTCAGCTGTTTTCGCCTCTTCCACCACTGGCGGAAGTGAGGGCAGCGACCCACTTGAAATGGCACATGGGCTGGTCTTGGCCCGTGGACTGTAGGTTGAGAACCGCTGGACTAGGAGAACCCTCA
The DNA here is from genome assembly GCA_035047305.1 of Bradypodion pumilum. Classification (NCBI taxonomy): domain Eukaryota; kingdom Metazoa; phylum Chordata; class Lepidosauria; order Squamata; family Chamaeleonidae; genus Bradypodion; species Bradypodion pumilum. The sequence goes on along the minus strand of JAWDJD010000001.1, from coordinate 159,703,976 downwards.
GCCTTGTCTGACTTAAGTTTCAGTTTATTTACCATCATCCAGCCCATTATTGACTCTGGGCACCAAACTAAACCCGAAACAGATTCCTTGTATTTCGATGGGAAGCAGAAACAGAGTCGGTTGTCATCTGCATACCATTGACACTGAACTCCAAAACTCTGGACCAGGGGTGCCCAAACTATGGCCTGTGGACTGGATCCAGCCCCCGATGCCCATTCATCTGGCCCGCAAAGCCCTCATCCCTGCCACAAGCGCAAGTAAAAAACACCCATACTGGTGCATTTTACTTCCTATTCCAGGAGCCCGGGAGGGCTTCGCAGGCTGGATTAATCCACGGGCCATGGCGGCCAGCCCCCTGAACCATGTGACTGGCCCGCGGCCCAAAAAGTTTGGACACCCATAGTTTCATGTAGATTTAAAACAGCTTGGGGGAACAAAACATAACCCTGAGAGATACCACATGCCAGTTGGCCAGAACTTCAAGCAGGAGCCCCCTCACCCCACCCCATCCTCTGACTTCTCCAGGAAGGACCAGAGCCACCATAAAACAGTGCCTCCTAGTCCCATCCCAGGGAGGAAAGGCAGGATATAAATGATATTAATGAAGTAAGAGTTTTATGGACAAAATAGATGTCTATTAAATTGTTATTTTAGATGAAAATGAAAATGAACTGTTTGGTGAATATAACTGGAGCATTCAGTATTGCTGGAATGCAGTGGTACCCTGGAACAGAGGGTTATGTTGAACCAGATTGTCCTTGCCTTGCTATTTGTTTTGACAACGGAAGATGCCAAATAATGAGACATGAAAATGATCAAAGTAAGTACAACTTCATAATGCCTCTAAAGAAGTACTGTGCATCCAGTTACTTCAAGATCTTGTATAGGGGGTTGTGTATGGGAACATTCTTCAGTTAACTCTGTAGCTCACTTAACATGTATTTTTATTAACAACCAGATCCTATCCTAATCGATGCTGGTTTGAATGTCATAAGCATCCAGTGGAATCATTGTGGAAATGTCCTGGCGGTCGCAGGCTCCCAGAAAGCAGCTGCACAAGATAAAGATATAAATATTGTGCAGTTCTACTCTCCATTTGGTGAGGTAAAATCATTTCCTCTGATTTCCTGACTCATCTTGTGTACAGCAGATGATCGAAACTTAAGTTTTTCAGCCACGTTCCAAGGAAACCTGAGAAGGAGCAGTGGCATACAAATTCCCTGAAAGACAGTTTCCTCAGCTATACTCATCTCCTATGTAATGTTGCAGATGCAGGGATATATTGGGATTTTGTGTGTTGATTGATTTCAAACAGTGGTACACATACCAATGATCTTTGACGCAGATGTAGTCTAGAAGCAGCCCAGGGTTTTCAGTGAAAATTATAAAGCATTCCTTTCTCCTACGTTTTTTGGGTTTTTTTTGTAAGTGTGACATCCTGTAATTTATTAATTATACCCACTGTAGATCATCCTTCTGTTACCTTTTAGTGTGTTAAATCAATAGTATTTTGTTGTTGTTTGTTTGTGAACATCTCAATCACTTCCATATATTAGACGTCCAAACTAATGTAAGAAAATACCTAGCAGTATCAAGATGGAATATAATTTCTTTTTATTCCACTGACATCTTCTGACTTATTTTTTAAGGATAAAGTTTTAAGACAAGCTAATCAAGTATCAGACAACCACTACTTAAGTGGTATTCAACTACATATGTATATATAAAATTATTAAGAAATATATATTTAAGAAATACACTGATAAGGGGAACTGCACCATAATATATATGCTGCACGTTCTTTGTATAATATCAGGATAGCATAAACCTGGAGGTCTCTCATTCCTTACTTTAGACTTTTCCTACAGTATTTAGTATAATCTATTCAGTTAATCTTGATTTAGAATTGTTACCAATTGTCTATAACCAATCTGATGTTGTTTTCAGCATTTGCGTACATTAAAGGTTCCAGGCAAACATGTGGCAGCACTATCGTGGGAAGGAGGGGGCCTAAAAATTGGGCTGGCTGTTGATCAGTGTATTTATTTTGCAAATATTCGGCCAGATTATAAAGTAAGTATTTACTGACCATTGCTTTCGTTCTTGGGAAGATTAAAGCATGATTGCTGGAACTGTGGGGAAAGTGCCTGGAGTGCAGATACCCAAAGATAATGTGTGTTTAAATTATTGGTTTTTTTTACTAATGACAAGTACAAGAACACAACTCTAGTTTGACTTTCTGTCTGGAGGAATGGTTCTAGAAATGACCTTGGTGTGAGAAAAGAGGAAGGTAAAGACTGCAGATGAGAGCTGGAAGGTAGAGAGCATTCTCTGAGAGCCAATATTGCCATTCGTTGGTTGAAATTCTGTTGCTTTAATGTAGTAAGTTGCAATTAGAGTGGGTCCATTGACTCGTTGAGGATTTGGTGAGTCAGGCCTCTGTAAATTCCACTGATCTAACAGAATTATTTTATGTGTGACTTCCTATGCGAAGCAACAGGGTTTCAGCCAAAATGTCGTGATAATGGTTTTGGAATTTTAATTGATATTGCTTGACTACCAAGTTTTCCTTGACAGCTTATGCATTTTTATTTTTGAAGAAGAGCATAGTTGTCTCAAAAGCTCATTTGTCTTTATTTCTGTCTTCCATTGATGACAGTGTGTATCATTTACATAATTAATCTCTGTATATTTGGAAGTAAATTTAGTTAACTGAATTGTGCAGCTTTTCCTACTTGCCTGGTAAAAGTCAAGGCAATACTTGGCTTGAATACCTAGCTTGTTGAGGGCAAAATGCTAATGGCTTTGTGGAGCATTATGGGATAGTATATCCCATAATTGCTATTTCTCATGGGCCTGCAAACATAGGATAAATGATGGCACTGTGTCATAAATTGTAACTTAAGTAACATGAAGTATAGCCCCGACATTTAAAGCATGTGCTCTTTTCTGATCCAGCCCCTGATTGTGCTTTACCAACATCCTGTGCAGCCTGGTGGTACCAGTGTTTACTGACATAATAAACAACTATAATGCATGGCTCAGTATTTTGAGAGTGTCAGCCTGACATGTATTAACAAGATCTGATTGGATTGACTGGGAAAAGCTGCAGGGTCGGTCTCAACTTTGCTTCTCTAAGTTCTTTGAAACCGATGCTTTCTCTTATTTTATAATTATCAGAAGCTTTCAGTCTGTCCATTGAAATTAGTTATGTTTCCTTGTAATATTTTTCTTGCAAAGAATGGCATTTATTTGTATCTATTAGTCTGTACCTAGCAGGCAGAATCCTATTGGTTATTTACACTTGTGTAAGTGTGGGACTGTGGTGGCTTAGTGGTTAAGACGCTGAACTTGACAACTGGAAGATTGGCAGGTGAGCAGTTTGGGACCCGAGTGCTGCACGATGGAGTGAGCTCCCCTCGTCTATCCCAGCTCCTGCCAACATAGCAGTTCGAAAGCAAGAAATTGCAAGTAGATAAATAGGTGCTGCTTCAGCAATGGGAAAGGTAAACAGTGTTCCATCTAGTCATACCTGCCACATGACTATGGAAACACCTGCAGACACAGACAGCACTGGCATTTGGGCTGTAAACAGAGATGAACACAACCCTAGAGTCGGATACGACTGGCTTCCGAGCAAGGGCAACCTTTACCTAAGTGCAGTGGTTTAGATTGCAGCACTAAATTGCCACTATTAATGAGTCAACACTTGTATTCCTCATTGTGTGCCAAATCATGCAACCAAAATCCGTTGAGAAATCAAAATGGTGATTCATTAACAAACAGCAATTTGCTGCTAAAATTCATAGCATTGCCCTTATGCTGGCATAAACAATGAATAGGATTCTGGCCTGCATTTTCCATTCTGTAATATTAGCAACTAACAATAATGTATTTTGTTGACAGTGGGGTTATTGTACTAATACAGTGGTCTATGCATATACCCGACCCGATCGTCCTGAATACTGCGTGGTCTTCTGGGATGTAAAAAACAATGAGAAATATTTGAAATTTGTTAAAAGCCTGATCTCTATAACAACGTGTGGGGACTTCTGTATTTTGGCAACTAAGGCGGATGAAAATCAACTTCAGGTAAGTGTAAAATGTGCTGAATTGTAAAACGGAATGATAGTTGACCTGAATGAAAGAAAGTTCCACTCATTCTATGGTAAATTTGGTTTCCTTAAACTAAAACTAGGAACTTGACACTCTTCTTCTGGCAGAGACTTCTCCTAAACTATAGTTGCAATCTCAACTGGAAGTTACAATTCAGAATACAAATGGTGATTGATTGAGTGAATGATTGGTTGGTTGGTTGGTTGGTTTTCTTTGGTGCCTAAAAAAGCAAGGCACTGTCCTGCACAATAGATAACGGTCAATGGTGATAAAAAAATCTTATCTGCAGGTTTCCAGTGAAAATAAATTATATGAAACAAAGAAGAGTATGGAAAAGACCTAACCAGGTGTTGAATAGAAGGGTTGGTCGTAGCCTGCCAGCAAAAGAAGTAGACTAATCTTGCTCCTGTCACATCTGACTTTCTAAATCTGAAGAGAGAAGCACTTTCCATGTATGGGGATATCTTCATATGATTTTCTGGAGTTCTCTTATCATGAGAGCCTGTCACAGATAAGGACTGATGTTGTTCTGTCCTTGCACAGGTTAAGATTAACCCTTTTATTGAATGCCTCAATACAGCTAAATATATTGATACAAGTGTAGTGAAAAAAATACTCGAGAAACTCTTTGAGGTCAGATGCATTCTGTTCTGGTTAAGGAGGAAAATGAAGACAGGGGAAGAGCTGTTTCTAGAACTTGTTCTGCTTCCCTGCTAGTTGTGTGGGGGACCATGTGGAAGAAAAACAAGCTGCTGGATTGATACCTCCAAGCTCTTTTAACTCCCTTCTCAGCCACACAGGATACTGCCATAACAACCTCCTCAGATTTGCTCCATAGTAAATGAAAGGATTAAGTGGCCAGGTTATCCTGCTATCAATCAATCAATCAATCAATCAATTTAATTTGTACCCCGCCCTACTCAGCACAAGGCCAACTCATGGCGGCCTTACAACATATCACAAAAATTACACATTTTCAAAATTACAAATTACAGAACACAATTCAGAAAAGGTAACATACAATTAAGCAAAGTTCATACCAAAAACAAAGTTAAACCCACAACCCCAAACTCAGCCAGGGCTCCATGTCCAAAATGTACTCCAAAGAAAACAACATTGTCCTCTTTTGGGAGAGCCATGCACAGCCTCGCGTCTCTGGGGCCGATGGAGTAGGTCCCGGAGCAGGCAACGCGGCGGGGGCAGCTTCGGCATCTGCTCCTCTCCCTCTCCCCTGGCAACAAGCATGGGAGGGCGATGGCGACACAGCTGTCCCGCATCTCCGGGGCCGATGGAGTGGGTCCTGGAGCAGGCAACATGGTGGCGGCAGCAGCTTCGGCGTCTGCTCCTCTTACCCCCTCCCCGGCAACAAGCACGCTCAGGACCTAGAGATGTAGGGGGCGGCGCAGCCTGGAGGAGTGTCTGTTCAGCCTCAGTTCTTTTCTCCTCTGCTTGGCTTGTCCCTAATGGTGATCTCTAGCAGGGTAGGAATGCTCAGCCTTTTAAAGCCATTGGGGGCCATTGGGTCACGCTGCTCCCTCGGTCAGCTTCAGAGGCTGGATGGCCATTTTGCCCTTCCTCCACCACATCTATGGTAATAGAGTACACCATACTTCCAGTGACTCAACGCTGAGTGTCTGGCGGCGGTTAACTAACTTGACAACCCTGAGGTCTAATGGGTGACAAAGTCCAAAGGCAAGGGTGATGTCCCCCAAAATGGATTGAGTCCCACTTGAATCCATCTTGATGGAGGGCAGCAGCTTAATTGATACTGGCCTGAGGCTGATGAGGACTTTGTGTCCCAAAAGGGCTCAAGACCCTCGCGGAACTGGATCAATGGTACGGGGGTCATGCTGAGATGTGGAAGGCAGATGAAAGGCCACTGCATTATATTCTCAGGACATTCTTCATGGTGGACTGCCATGATGATTACCAATATTCAGATTCGGATATGGCAGAACAAGAAGAAGAAAGGAGAGGAGGAGGGAAGTCCTAGGAAGAAAGGGTATTTCCTGTATCCCTAAGGACCCACTGCAGGCTAAATCTGGCATCAAGCCAAGTTGTTTTCCACTCTAACTCTAAAAGGCATTCCTCATTTGTCACCTGAATACTCTGTTCCATTAAACAGCCTGTAAAGCATTCATTTTGTAGCTTTGCTTAAAGCAGGGGTGCCCAAACTACGGCCTGCAGTCCGGATTGCTGCCGATACCGGAAGTGCTCCAACGTCAGTGTAAGAGCTGAAATCGGCGCATTTTCACATCAAAACGCTGCGAAAATGTGCTGAATTTTTTTAAGGGTGCAAAAATGCTCCCCCAATGCTCCCTCCTCCAAGGGAAGCGTTGGTGGAGGGGAAAATGCCCAGAAACATGGCACAATTTCATGTGTCACTACCGGGAGAAACCACATGACTGGCTTGCCCAGCTGACTGAAGGGGCACGGTCAGGCCCATGGCGAGAAAAGTTTGGGCACCGTTGACATTATTATTTCAACTCTCCAATACTTCTAGACCCAAAGAACAAAGCTTCTCTTGATGTTGAGAACATGATATTTTGTTTTGAAATGATACAACTAGAAAGACTTTTCCTACTGATGTTTACTCAATTGATATTGCTCTACACACTTTCAATAAATTAAACATTGCCCCTGTCTCTTGTATAATGCTTACAAAGGAGGAACATGAGACTGACTCTGTTGGTGCAATGGTAAATCAGTTGTTTCACATATTGCCTTAATTGGTGGTGTGTCAATGGCTTGTGGTTTGTGTTTTGTGTGTATGTTTATGGCATGTGTTTTTGAAACTGCCACTTTTTGTCTCTGTTGTCTGTAGAGAATGGTAGTGCATGTGAAATATAAAATCCATGCCCCCCTGCATACACAGCCGAGATTTCAAGAAATTTTTACTTTTATCACCCATTTGTCTATAATCTGTGCTATGCATGCAGAACAGAAATTTAATTTAATTTAATTTAATTGAGACCTTCCTGTTCTAGGCTCCCTAGGGATCTTTTTAACCTGGGGAAGCCTTTGATAACTTTGGGACCAGATGTGGTGTGTGTACTTTAGTATTGTAAACTCACTACCAGATAGATTGAAAGGATTTTAAGTTCAAATCCTATGAACTGTCCCAGGACTATAGGAGTTGTTTGTTCTCCTTTCTGAGACCACAGGCAGAAGTCTATGTTGAAGGAAACTGAGCTGGCATTGTAAGCCACCTCTGTGAACTTGCAGGAAGGAGTACCGTTAGTACATACCTGTCAAGTATCCCGGATTGGCCAGGATTTCCCATATTTCTGTGCTGCTAAATCTACTTTCCCACCACCATCCCGTAATTTGGCCGGCGGGGAAAGTAGTTACTGCGCATGCGTGTATGCACAGAACCCTTCTGAGCATGCGCAGAAGGGTTCTATGCAGGTCCCGTATTTTCCGGAGCCACGCTTGACAGGTATGCGTTAGTACTAATTGCCAAGATTGAAGACGATCCTGAGATCTTCAGGAACCCAAATCCTTCTGTTCTCTGGTAATGCCCTATATAAAAAGGGGAAAATACATTTCCTTCCATTTTCATTTCTAATAGCATCAATTGACAAGTTCTCCTTCCTAGGATTTCTCTGTCAAAAACATTTCCTATTGTGTAGCTCAAGTCAAGGGTTTTGATAGTGCTTTGTAGCATAGTATTTTTGTCCTCCCTGTAAACAGCAACAATTCTCAAAGAAAAGGAGTAGTTTCAGTTGTGTGATTTTAAACCATTTTGACAGAAAGATCTCTAGCTTGATACTAATTAATGATCCTTTCTTCTTTTTGTAAATTACTCTCTGGCATATTTCTATACCTAATCCATGTAGGGTGAGTTCTTGATAGTAAAGATAATTTTCCTTTTGATAATTATGTTTTATTTTTCTATAGTATGTACTTGTCCTCTGCAACTCCATTGGTACACCTTTGGATCCAAAATATATTGACATTGGTAAGCAGATGCTCAGAGTTTTACTGTGTTAATTCATCTTCTTACTCCTTTGCCTCCAATTGATTTGTATTGCAGTGTCTGATTAAACTACTAGATAATAGTTGCTTATCAAAGTAGAGTAAGCTTTTGTTAGAAATTTTCCCAGCTGGTCTACAGTTGCTTTTGTACTGACTGTTAAATCCATTTGTTTGAAACCTTTTGCAGAAATGACATAAAATATGCCAGTGTGTGATGAGCTGCATCAGATGGAAATTGGTTTTTAAACCAGAATAATTTTATGGACAGCAGTAATAATGCCAGCAGCCACAAATGAAGAATACACATCATTTTAAGATGTTTCACACACATATTGCAATATAGTATTTCATGCAACGGTCTGGCTGGATATCCCACTACGGTAATGGTGTAGACCATACAGCCAGTAGACTCAATGCTGAATGTTGGGCGGCGGTAAATAACCTGACTCCCTAAAGGGGCCAATGGCTATGGGCTGATGAGCCCCTTTAAGTGGGGTGATGGTCCCCTAAGTGGAAGAAATGCCGCTGGAAACCATCATATTAGGCCCAACGGCAAAATGAGCGGAGGAGGAACTCTGATTCCCAACAGTCATGGAGGCAGAAGAGGCCATGCCAGATGGACTGGCTGTGTAGGTGCACCTTGATAATATCCTCAAGGCTGTGGCAGTCCATTGCAGTCCTGGTGTTAAATCTTGTATGTCTCATTTCATACATGCCACAGGAGATGGTTCCGTGATCCTAGTGTGTAGGTCACTTCATCGCAAGCTGGGATCCACCTTAAACAAATTCACGCCAATGACATTTTTCTTGCTTCAGGAAAAAAATGCATTCTCGGATACGAGTTGCAGACATCAACAACGACAGCATTTCATTCATTGCCACTGCAACAGCCTTTTATGGGAAACCAGTATTTTTATACCCTTTTAGAGGGGCACCAATATTGAGAGATAGTGGCCAATCTAGTTAGTTTTGGAATGAGCTGAGATCTGAGATATACTGGCCTTCTAATCACTGCTCAGTCCCTTAGTCTTTATGTCATATGAAAGGATCTGTATGTGTGCTGAGATTTTCAAAGGGGCAACTCAAGAAAGGTTTGTTCACTGAATACAGTGTATTGCCACAAAATCAGTGAGATAAACAGATTTATGCTTTTTTAAACTGCTAAACCTATGCAATTTTTCAAAATACATAATTGTAGTTAACGTTTAGGGGCACTGCTGTTTACGAATTTTCTACCTTGCCTGTGAAGTTAGATGTATGAAAAGTACCTCTTTGCAGCCCCTTCACACATGTGCAACTAGGACAAATATGAAGCAAGTGGGACAATCAGTCCACACAAAATCTTTGTGTGTGTTGGAGTACACAACTGCAATTGTTTCTTGTAGCTTGCAGTAAATCTTCTACCATCCACTTCGTAACTTGCGCTAAGTAAAGTTATGCCAAAGCGTTGAGGCAATAGTGCGCAGTGGCAATACCTCAAGTGAGTTTCTTGTTTTTGTTTTATCATAGCACCACTGTTTGTTACCATGACCAAAACCCAAGCGATAGCAGCTTCGAAAGAAGCATTTTATATCTGGCAGTATCGTGTAGATAAGAAGCTCACAGCAATGGAAATCAATCAGATAGCACGGACCAGAAAGGAAGGCAAAGAAAGGTTTGTTTGCTGAATACAGTGTATTGTTCATCTACTGCTGTCAAGTTTTATAACATTTACTCCATAAGCAAGGCATATAAACTCATAGAAATAGCTGCTTTGTGAATACATTTTGCTTTAGCTGCTGTTTTTATAGATCTTCTGCTCAGCATTTGGCTACAATTTTTATGCCAAAAGAACTATCCATGTGTGATGGAACATTCTGCCACCTCTTCTCAATCTTGCATTCCTGAAAAGTATGCTTTTAGCATCAGATTGTGTTGGGTTTTGGGAAGTTGCAGGGGGGAAAGGGGATCCACTATTCTCCTGCTTCTGTAGATGGAAGAGAATCCATCAACAGAACTAACTGAAATTCTGGCCTTGGTTCTTTTTAATCTTAATAAGTGTTCCAATCCTAGATAGTCTTCTAAAACCCCAAATCTAGTTCTGAACTTGCTTGTTGCTGATACAGGAAAAACAGTGGCCTTCTGATTCTCATCTCTCATGTGTGGAAGGTCCAACAATCTTTACTTAATGTCTACACCTTTGCTTATTGTCATTAGCAAATTAGCAAGGACTGGTCCCAGCAAGCTTTTCACACCAAATTATTGTTCTTTTACGTAAATGATGCGTAGGTTGTGCATAGCTAACTTTTCGTGTTTCCTTGCGTGAAAGCCAGTCACATCCGATTCTAGGGTGTGGTGATTATCTCCATTTTCAGCCAAAGAGCCAGCGCTGTCTGCATCTGCAGACGTTTCCATGGTCATGTGGCAGGCATGACTAGACACCGGAGCACACAGAATGCTGTTCCCTTTCCACCGAAGCAGTACCTGTTTATCTACTTGCAATTTCTTGCTTTCAAACTACTAGGTTGGCAGGAGCTGGGACAAAGATGAGAGCTCACTCCGTCCTGCAGTGTTCGGGTCTCGAACTGCTGACCTGACGACCTTTCAGTCATCAAGTTCAACATCTTAACCGCTAAGCCACCACAGTCACTATGGCTTAAATCCTATCATAATTTAAAGACATTTTCCTGTTCCATCCTCCTTCCTGCAGCCCCATGTTTTCTCAAAATATGTGGTAAGGCATAGAGGACTGTAAAGGAATAGGAGGACCTGGACTCAATGGCATTATAGGCCCCTTCCAATTGTGCAGGATGTCCCAAAAGTCACCATACATAGAGAAGATTGGAAATTGTAGCTAAATGTACTTTTATTGACAAAATATTCCTTACAAAGTTTTATAAAATATCTACAGGTTGGCCACCTCTTTCTACACACACACAAAGGCTTCTCCCCCACTCATGGCAAACACATTTCAAGATATCTGTTGTTATATAATTTTGCCTACGTATGGCGACTTTTGGGACAACCTGTATTATTCAAAGAAATGCCCCAGAGTCACATCAGATCCTGATATCAATCAAATATCTTGGGAAACAACCTGTGCCACGTTGTTTAGATGCATCCCTGGTACACCAGAGAGCCTTTTGGGGGTTATCAAATGATTAGAATGGGAAGGAGGAGGCAGAAAGCTTTTCTTCCCTGAACTGTGTTATCTGATTATTCTAGTAGAGTGGTGGCAAACCTATGGCATGGGTGCCAGAGGTGGCACTCGGAGCCCTCTCTGTGGGCCCCCATGCGGTCACCCCAGCACAGAGTTTGTTCTGCCCAGCAGCCCAATGGGAGCACTTCCTCCCTTCCGCCAGCACAGATTTCGCTCTGCCCAACTGCCCAATGGGAATATTTCCTCCTTTCCCTGTTGCTGTGTTGGCACTTTGTGATAAATAAGTGGGTTTGGGGTTGCAGTTTGGGGACTCGGTCTCTAAAAGGTTCACCATCACTGTTCTAGTCTGTCTTTATTTATAAAACATAGAAAGTATGCTGATTTAAAGAATAATACATCGAGTTGAGATCTATTACTGCTTTGATCATTTCTATCTTTCAAATAGTTATGTTTCTTTATATTATGATGAATACTTTCCCCCCTCTTCAAAAGCCCGTTTTGTTTTGTTATGCTTTACTTTGTTTACTCTCTGATATGCTTGCACAGACTAACATGGCTACCACTTCAAAATGTTTAGGCAAGAATTTGTTCTTGTTTTCTTTGGCTTGTTATAATAAAATGGTTGTTAATTAAGCCAAGAGCTGATTGTATTCAAATAGTCATTCATTTTAATCAATTTTTATTCTCATCTTGATTGTGATATTTACTTGTGTTTTTTTCAGGGTTTACCATGTAGATGATAGCCCTTCTGGAGCAGGCGATGGACTGCTTGACTATGCTAAAGTCCTGCAAGTAAGCACTGTTACTACCCTATATTTTATAATGATAATCTTCAATCAAAGCTGTTTTGAATTGTTATTTCTAGATTAAGAGTGAGTGACGTCCTTTATGTTGTTTTGCTCTCCACCCCGTTCACCCCCACCCTACCCCAACCGTCCCTCAAATATACAGCTCAAGGACTAATTTCCTTCCTAAATGTCATTTGTTTTCTTGCTAGTGCTTTTCTTCTACACATGTGATTTGTGAATGAGGGGGTGGAGTGTGTCTGTCTGTCTGTCTTTTTGGTGATTAACTGATGTAATTTGTATGGTTTCAGGGAACAAGGGATCCAATTTGTGCCATAACAGCATCTGATAAGATCCTTGTTATTGTAAGTAATGAGAATGAAATGCATTTCACAATATTAATATCCTGCTTTTCATGCATAATGCTTCTCAAAGCAGTTTAGAAGAATAAAATTGTATTTATGTGACATGATATTACCCTGACAATGATGCATCCAGAATACTATGTGTTCTCAGTAGTGGTATCAAACAATAGTGTCATGTGGCTCCTGACTGTGCTGCCTTGACAGGGTGGAAGAGGCATGTCTACAAAAGGATAAATATTCTTTGTTGTCCTATTTCCCCGTTGGGTAGGCATTTCTGCTGTTGCTCCCCACTGCTGCTCTGTTTCCAACAGTTCCAATGTAATAGGAAACTACAATGTCTTTAAAAGCAAAATAGAAAGCTTCTGATCACTTTATGACCAGGTAAGACAAAAGGAGGGGGAGAAGATGAGAATCTGCAACCCATGCAAGCTTATGCATGTATTGTGAAATCACAATTTCCCATCCTGTCAGAACTGACATATCAAATTGCCCAGCATCCTGTTGGAAAGATATGTGCATCCTATTCCAGACATTACAGTGATAAAATGTTGAATTATAATGTGGAGAGTTTGGTGTGGGTTCAGAACAGTGCGGAATCTTAAACTATTTTTCAGCTGTAGTTTAAAATGCTGAATTGCTCCAAATCTGGAAACTATGGTTGGAAAAGGGAAGGGGTTACAAGTTTAGTCTGAAGAAGTGGACTTGGTCCACGAAAGCGATCATTAAAATACAGGAGTTAGTCTTTAAGGTGCCACAGCATTTTTCTTTTTTGTTTTGTTTACTCTCTAATATGCTTGCACAGACTAACACAGCAGCCACTTCAAAATGTTTAGGCAAATTTGTTCTTATTTTCTTTGGCTTGTTATAATAAAATGGTTGTTAATTAAGCCAAGAGTTGATTATATTCAAATAGTCATTCATTTTAATCAATTTTTATTTACACAATTCAAATATTTATTAAATTATATGATTCACTTTCCTTACTAAATGTGTTTTGATTTTTCCTACCATGCAACTTAGCCCAACACACACACAAAGTTAGATGATTTTTATTATTTTTACACAAGGAAGTCTGCTCACATTGCCTCACTGATACAGTTGCTTTTTTCTAGGGCCGGGAATCTGGGACCATTCAGAGTTACAGGCTTCCAAGTGTTGGCTTAATTCGAAAGTATTCTTTAAACTATCGACCTTATCAATTGTCTTTGAACTGCACATCCAGGTAAGCTTGGATATAAAACAGCTTCTCAGTTTTCCTCGTTATTCCAATTGATTGTAGTGCTTTACATTATTTTGAAATTTTACATTTATCCTATGAAATATAATTGTTTGTAGACTGAAAGCAGAACTTTTAATAACCTGTGGTAAAGGAGTAAAAAAATAACTTGAGGGTTAGTGGAGAGAATCTTAGGTGGAAAAAAGGGATTAAAATTCTACCTTTAAGGTAAATTGTTTTGGTTTTCATCTCTGGCAGAAAGTTTCTAAAGTACTACTGGATTTTTCATTTGTTTCTGTTGTATATTTTTATTCTTTCTTTTTGGCTCTTCATCCCTTATTCTGTTTCTAGTCGTCTTGCTATCATAGACATATTAGGTATCCTCACTTTTTTTGACTTGGATACACGGGTAACAGATGGTTCAGGAAATCAAGTAGTAGGTGAACAACTCAAATTGGAACGCAGAGATGTATGGGATATGAAATGGGCCAAAGATAATCCAGACCTATTTGCCATGATGGAGAAAACAAGAATGTATGTGTTCAGAAACTTGGATCCAGAGGTAAGGCAATAAGTAGTAACCAAAACTGATGTTGTAATTGAGAAAGAAAACGCATTGTCTGTTATAACCCCCTGCTTAGAAGGGGATACAGGCTTAGAGAGGGAGGAAAGCAAGTGTCAATGCTATCTGCAGAAATATTTTTTAGAAAACCTATACATTTCCCTTTCCAATCAGTTCTTAGTAGCAAAGTTCCTAGGAATTTTAAAATCAAGATTAAAAGAAAGTAGCAATTTTTGTACTTTGATAAATACAAATCTCAAATAATCTTCATCACAGATGTTGGGAAGTTGGTTTAATTATATGTGAATATTAGCTCTGTATGTGCATGCACGTGGCTGTTTATTTGTGTATGGGGGGAAGATTTTTTAAAATCAGTTTTAACAAAATTGTGAATATGCCTATTTTTGAAAAGAGAGTTGAGTCCTAAGACAAGGATCTAAAGACCCTTATATGAGGTTCCTATCATAAACTGAAATTTTTCCAGTACTGTCCATTGTGTCTTAATAGAAGGAAGACCTCATTGCAGTGGTATTCTGTATTGCATAACTTCGCCCCACACACACAAGCCATACACAAAGAGGAATGTTATTTACTCATTAGCATTTCTTAGATCCTAGCCTTCTTCTTCTGTGTCTAGGCCAGACGTGAAACTGCCAAAATGAAGCCACCTTTTGGTGAGTTCATTCTGCAGTTCCTTTCACCTGACCGAGTGTGAGAAATATTACCCAGCAACACAAGGTTGCAGTTAACAGGGTATGCCCGATTGTGGTTCAAAATACAGTGGTACCTCGGATAAAGTCCGATTCAGATAAAGTCCGATTTGGATAAAGTCGTGGTTTTCATGCACACGTGATGCATCCATCGCATAAAGTCTAAAACCGCTAAAAATGGACATTATCCAAGGTATTTGGTATAGGAACCTCGGATAAAGTCCATTTTTGGACGTTATCTGATGCATCGTCCATTTGATTTTGATAAAGTCCAAAATCGGATAAAGTCCAAACTTATGGAACGGAGTTTGGACTTTATCCGAGGTTCTACTGTACCACAGTCTTCGAGGAGTCTCTTTCTGTGTACCTCAGATCCTAGCCTCATCTTGGCCTTATCTTATGCAGGGAAGCCAAAATATCACCATATGATATTTTTATTTGATACAGTGGTAAAATAAGAAAGGTTTTACTACTACTACTATAGTGGTAAAATAAGAAAGGTTTTACTATATTTCATATTCACATTTTCAGACAAACTATTCAGTGGGGAAAATTCTAAAATACTGAAAACTGCAAATTTCTTTTGATGTGTTAATACTATCTATTAGAACAGCAGGTAACTGCTGTGGCCTGCTCTGTCCTTTTTCAGCTTTGGCAAGTTGCTCAGCTGTGCCTTTACCTTGATCGTAGGTCCCTATCAATCTTGGTCCATGTGCAGGTAGTCTCCAAGACCGACTCCTGTAATCCCCTTTCATGGGGCTTTCTTTAAAGCTGGTACAGAAACTTCAGTGGGTACAGAATACGGCAGCCAGATTGATCATATGTTAAAAGAGTTCAATCTTATCTCCCCAATTCTGGTCAGCTTTGACTAGTTGCCCATCCACTTCCTTGCCAATGTTAGTACTAGTGTACAAAGTCCTAAATGGTTTGGGCACCTCTTCCAGAGTTCTGCTGCCCATCTGACTCTCTCCTCACAGGTACTATGGTTGCTGGTCCCAAGCCCTGAAGACTGTGACCAGGAATTAGTTGTGCTCCCGCTTCTCATGGGAGTGACCTTGCCTCCAGCAATATGCCTTGCTCCCTTCCTTCAATCTTTTAAGAAACGCTTGAAAACTTACCTCTTTACGGTGGCATTTTGGGATATCTTTGTTTAGGTCAGTGTTTCCAAACTATGTTCCGTAGAACACTGGTGGACTTCAATTCCAGAAGCCTAAGTCAGTACATTGGCTAATCAGTGCTTTGGGGAACTGACTTAAGCTTCTGGGAATTGAAGTCCCCCCAGTGTTCCACGGAACATAATTTGGAAAACGCTGGTTTAAATTATAATCTCAGATAGTGTGCTCATTGATGAAGCCAAACCACTGATTTTAAAGTGATGCTGCCAATTAATCTGGTTTTTTAAAAAAATATAATTTATGATTAGGGTTATGTTTGTTTTGCCTTTTTAATTATGTACTAGCAAAGGTTGCCCGGCGTTGCCAGGCTGTTTTAAATGGTGTTGGAAAGTTTTGTTGTTGTTGTTGTTGTTAATGTTTGTAAAGAAGAAGTTAATCTATATTTGAAATTTTTGAAATTTTTATTTATACACATTTTTTTTGATGGCCTGTTTTAAACTGTGATGAGTTTTGTTTGGTGTTTTGGTTTTGTGGATGAAAAAAATAATAAAGGATGATATACTTTTTCGAAAAACTCTTAGGGCCTTTTGTGTGGGGCTGTTGTGTCTTTTTGAATTTTTTTTGTTATTGTGGGCAGCAAGTGCTGCTGGTAGGGGTTATCTTGTATTTTTCTCTCGTGGCCTCTGGGTGGAGCTTCTTCCAGCAAGTAGTCTCTTTCTTTATTCATTTCTTTTCCAGTCGTTGTGGTATGAGGTCGTGTGGTGGTGAGTTAGGTGTTTTTCTTTATTTGGGGTGGTGGTGGTGGTTGGATTTTGTGGTGTTTGGCTGGGGGCTGGGTGTGTTTGGAAATGTTTGTTGTTGTTTACTTTTTTGGTGTTATTTTTGTTTGTTTTTGTGTATTTTTGAATGTTTTTGATTGTTTGTTTTTGTGTTTTTTGGTGTCCTGGGGGGGATCCCCTCTCAGACAGACTCCTTTGGTCCCCCCCACCCTCTGAACCCCAGGGGAGCCAGTAGAGAGGGGGATTTCCCCCCAACTCCGTTTTTAAAGAGAAGAAACCACTTCTCTTTAACATGGGGTGTGTGGGGGGGGGAGGGAATCCCCTCTCTGCCGGGTCCCCTGAGGTCAGGAGGGTGGGGGAGACAAACTCCTTTTGTCCCCCCCCACCCTATCAACCCCAGGGGAGCCAGTAGAGAGGGGGATTCCCCCCCCAACTCCATTTTTAAAGAGAAGAAACCACTTCTCTTTAACATGGGGCGTGTGTGTGGGGGGGGAGGGAATCCCCTCTCTGCCGGGTCCCCTGAGGTCAGGAGGGTGGGGGAGACAGACTCCTTTTGCCCCCCCCCACCCTCTCAACCCCAGGGGAGCCAGTAGAGAGGGGGAGCACAACACCCCCCACCCACCCAGTGATATTAAAGGGGAAACTCCGATTAGGAGCTTCAAGCGCCGTTGGGGATGGGGGCTTTGTTCCCCGCGGCTTGGCGGACTTGCTCTCCCGGTGTTTTTGTTTTTGCTTTATTTCATGGGTGCCGGCTTCCTCAGCGTTCTGCATGCTCATGCCGTGCAGGACGCTGGGGCTTGTAGTTATGGCTTTGTGTTTGTGCTGCGTTTTTTTAAAAATGCTTTTCTTTTGATTGGCTGCGGCGCGTTTCCGAACGCTGCGCCGTGCGAGAGCCTCTCAACCTGATTGGCTCTGGCGCGGTGCAAGGAATGTTGGGAAGTGAAGTTGTTTCCCTTTCTCCGCGTTTGTGGCGGTTTTCTCAATCTTTCGTTGATCTGCGTACCCAGATCGGCCATGTGCACGAAGTGTGAGTGGAGGCAAGTAGGACGAGGCATAGCAACCTATAGCCAGTTCCAACGGTTAACCCTTGGATTTATAGGTTAAGATTATTTTGTTTTTGAATTATGTGATATATTATCTCCCCCCCCCCCTATTTTGTGTGTTTTTAATCCTTATATTGTAAACTGCCCAGAGTAGTATGTATACCAGATGGGTAGTACATAAATTGAATAAATAAATAAAATATGTATATTAACTATACTTTAAGGAACCGATTCAGACATCTGGATACATTTGCAACTTTGAAGATTTAGAAATTAAATCCGTATTACTGGATGAAATATTAAAGGTAAGTAATAATTCTTCTATGAACAATCATCTGTGAGATTTGTAAAATATATCAGTTTTAATAGAAACAAACAGTATGTAACATAAATATCTTTGCATATTTTACAGAATCCTGAACATCCCAATAAGGATGACATACTTAATTTTGAAATTAGATCACTCCGAGATGCTCAAGCCATTCTCAAGGAAGCGGGGATCGCAGAATCTACCCAATTCATTGAAGAAAACTCGCATCCAAGGCTTTGGTAACGTTCTTTTCCCCCTGCTTCTGCTATTTATGTATATTATGTGTATATTTACTCATAATAGGTAAAGGTAAAGGTCACCCTTGCTTGAAAGCCAGTTGTATCCGACTCTAGGGTTCAGTGCTCATCTCTTTTTCAAAGCTGAAGAGTCAGCGCTGTCCGCTTCTCCAGACATTTCCATAGTCATGTAGCAGGCATGACTAGACACCGGACGGAGCACACGGAACGCTGTTTACCTTCCGACTGAAGTGGTCCCTATTTATCTACTTGCAATTTCTTGCTTTCGAACTGCTAGGTTGGCAGGAATTGGGACAAAGACAGGAGTTCATTCCGTCCTGCAGTACTCAGGAATTGAACTGCTGATTTCCTGCCTTCCAGTCAGTGTCTTAGCCACTTGAGCCACTGCAGTCCTAGAGTTTATTATTATTATTATTATTATTATTATTATTATTATTATTATTATTATTATTATTATTATTATTATTATTATTATTATTATTGAATATATATACCACCCATCTGGGTGTTATCCCACTCTGGGCAGTGAACAAACAGAAAATAAATGACAAATCAAAACCCACCACCAATAAATACATCATTGACTAAAATAAAATAATTGGCGACAGAGGACATCAAAACTGAACCTAACTGGCTAATCTATTGACAAGGGAACAATGCCCTGAAAGGCCTCCTGGAACAGGAACGTTTTGATTGTTTTTTGTATCCAGTTTTAGAGTAAGTTATGGATTTACTAACTAAGTTTGCATTTGTGTCCACCACATGTTTTAGAAAAGGTTTTACGATGGTATTAAATACCCAGTTTAAGAACTACTACTGTAAATAGCAATTTGAAGGAATGATAATTAAGTGTATCACCTACTGTATGTAAGTCCAGTTGAACATTTGGTCTCATTCTTCCTAATGTCTAATCAAATTATGTATGAATTTGTACTTGTGAAATGACAGTTTGAAGCCATTTTGCTATTCAATCTCTGGATCTACACTGGACTTTCAAACCCTGTCATGCGTAGGAAGACTCTTGTAATGAGCCGGGTAAGCCTATTTAATAGTGAGGAGGAATCA
Source organism: Bradypodion pumilum (assembly GCA_035047305.1). Taxonomy (NCBI): domain Eukaryota; kingdom Metazoa; phylum Chordata; class Lepidosauria; order Squamata; family Chamaeleonidae; genus Bradypodion; species Bradypodion pumilum. The sequence goes on along the minus strand of JAWDJD010000001.1, from coordinate 159,684,536 downwards.
AATAATCAGAACATAATTGAGAAACCATATAAAAAATGAAGCTGGAACCCTAGGTTAAAACCAATTTGTTCTTGAACAAAACCAATTTGTTCTTGAAGTGTCTTCTTCACTCAGCAGAAGCTAGTAAGAGTGTTGTGAGGAGCATTTTGGTTTCAACTGAAGACCCAAAGAGCAGCAGCTCACTTTTCTACAAAAGCCTTACTTGACAGATACTCGCCCTAGGAAAGAATACCTGCCAGATTCTGAAGCACAGATAAAAAAGCAGTGTCCCACTGGAGCAAAGCAATTTAGATGCAGAGAACTTTGATAGCTCTTTCTTGCCAAGAGAGAGAGAGAGAGGTGTGTGTGAAGTTTAAATCCATCCATAGCAGAGGACAAAGCATCCATCCCAGGGATATCTATAGTATCTAGCAGTGAATTAGCAGTAATAAATGGCAAGAGTTTATCTTCTTTCCTTTCTCTCTTTGCCTTAGAGAGGGATTTCTAGAGAAAAGCACTCATTCTGGGATTCTAGGAAATAAAAGGAGAATGTGCTTGAGGCTACTGTTCATCTATACCTATAAGGAAGGACGTTAACCATTGGAATGTAACAAAGGCTTCTGCACCCGTCCATACTGTCCTGTACCGAACTGCCTGCACTTGCCCTAACCCGGCCCGCAGAACGCCGTAAGGTTCCCGCAGTCAGCAGTGGGGCAAGAGCCCCACGAACGCAAACAAAGGAAAACAACTTCAATTCCCAACGTCCTCTGCGCCGCGCCACCCCTCAGCCAATCAGGCTGACAGGCGAGAGCAAAGAGAACGTTGGGAAACGCAGCATGCCCAATTGAAACCGAGCCGCCGGGAAAAAACCGCTGCACTAACACAAATAAAATAAAGTAAACTTCAAATCCCAGCATCCTCCATGCCGTGACCGCTTGAGCCAATCATGCTGAAGGGCGCAAGCGTGCAGAACGCTGAAAAAGCAAGTGTGCAAAAAATAAAATTAAAAACACCTTATGAAACGGGAGCGCAAGGCCGCCACAGGCGGATGCAGCGCCTCACGGCCTCGCAAAAAAAAACCCACAAAAAAACACGACGAGACAAACGCCACCCTTCTCCTCGCTACCCCGCCGAAGACACAGTGAGACCACTGCCGGCCTCAAGGTAAGTTGAGCCGGGATGAGAAAAAAAACAGCAAGCAGCAATTCGTCAAGGGAAGCACCTTCCCTAGCGTATGACTGGATTCTGCCTTTCTATTACCCACACCGCTATTTTGAGAACTAGCACGAAACAGCAGTGGAGGTAATAGAAAAGCAGCAGCCAGCAATCTGCAAGGAAAAGCACCACCCCTTACGGATTGTTGCCTGCCGATCCTCCGTTAGGTAAGCCAGGTAAAAAAAAGGCCCACAGAAGAGAACTATCATCAAACATATAGCTCTTATCTGCCTCCTTTTCACCCAACCTACCTAACGAGCATTACCGGTTGAAGAGCGAGCTGACTGCCGACTCTTCCTTTTCCCCATCGCTGCATCGAAACCAAATTTCGAAGCAGCAATGGGAAAAAAGAAGAAACGACAGACAGGCCGTTCTTCACACAACAAAACCAAACAGTAAACCAAAATGCAAAGCACCAAAATTAATAAAACACAAATAAATAAAAAAATAAACCCATTAAACCACAAATAAATAAACAACAAAACCAACAAAAAAACACCCGAAATACCATAAAAGCACACTAGAAACACCTATCTACAACACGAAAATACCTAACTCAAACAACAAAAATAGCACAAATTAAACAAATAAAGATGTAAGAAATCAGAAAAATAAATAATAACCAGAAATAAACAAAGGAACAAGCAGAAACACTTTGGGGTTTTAAGTAGAAACTCTACTTAAACCCCCAAGCCTAACACCACAAAAAAAATCAAGAGAACTCACCAAACACGTCCTCCCTCCACGAGTCAGGGACAAAACGGAATAAACAACAAAGAAAGACTACTCACAGCCCCACCTAGAGGCCTGAAAAGTAAAAACAGTCATTATTTTCAAAGAAGAAGAAGAAAAAGCAGTACTCTTAACCACAGCCCCACCTAGAGGCCAGAAAAGTAAAAACAGTCAAACAAATAATTATTAAAAAGCAAAAGCAGTACTCTTAACCACAGCCCCACCTAGAGGCCAGAAGAGTAAAAACAGTCAAAAAAATAATTAAACCAAATAAATAAATAAACACAAATTCATTCACCACCACCCAAACCACCCCTAACCAAAAAAAAAAAAAAAACCAAAAAAACTGCCCGGCAAAAATCTTAATAACAGCCCCACCTAGAGGCCGGAAAAGTAAAAACAGTCTAAATGAAAAGAATCAGAATTAAAATGACAAATATAAATTAAATAAGTCAAATAAAGTCACAAACCACAAATGCAAAACACCTCCAGCCAAACCACCCCTAACAAACAAACAAAAACAAAAACTGCCCGGCTGGCCGGGCACAAATATGCTAGTCTATATCTATAAAGCAGAAATGTACATTAGTATGTCTCTAATGCATTCCTGCATCCCGGAACTGACAGCCCTGCCAGGAAACACCGGCCTACCTTCCCTGCCCCAGCACTGAAAGGTCCAGGTCCGGCGGACGCAGGGGGGCGCAGGACCCACAAAACCTCAACAAATGACTATGCATGCAGGCTGCCACAGTCGTGAGACCTCCACCAAGCATTCCACCACGGCTCGTGCCACGACTTGGCATTTCTACAGCTCTTCTCTTTGCTTGATGAGTTTTTACAGACAAAGGCTGAGTGCTCCCAAACCATATTTATTTATTTATTTATTTATTTATTTGTATCCTGCCCTCCTGGTGGGAACACCACTAGGGGGGCTAACAACAGCGGGGGAAGGGAAAAGGGAAAACAACAATAAAAATACAATATAAAACAATTGAAACATCAAAAAGCTAAAAAAAACCAGCTAAAAGCAGTATTTAAAACACATAAACCCCAAATAATCATAAAACACCCCTCTCCACCTATTAAAACAGCAATCCCACACAGGGCAGGGTCCATCTCCCAGGCTAGACAAGCCAGCGGGCTTGAGAGGTAGAGACACTCATGCCCCACACCCGCTGACATAACCATGTCTTCAGCATCTTTCTAAAGGGGAGTAGTTCCATCTGGAGATGCACTTCAGGTGTTAGGAGGTTCCACAGGTCTGAGGCAGACACGGAGAAGGCTCTCTTCCTGGCCCCAATAAGATGTACCTCTTTCACTGATGGGACCACCACTGTCTGTCCTAGTAGGATGGGCTGAATTTCTTGTGGTGACAACATCTCTTAAGTAGCCTGGTCCAATGCCATGAAGGGCTTTAAAGGTCAAAACCAGCACCTTGAATTGCACCTGGAGGCACACTGGCAGCCAGTGCAGCTCCCGGAGCAGTGGTGAGACGCGAGCATAACGCTTGCACCCCATCACTACCTGGGCTGCCGCGTTCTGGACCAGCTGAAACCTCCGAATGGTCACCAAGGGCAGCCCCATGTAGAGCGTGTTACAATAATCCAATCTGGAGGTGACCAGAGTGTGAGAGACCGTGAGCAAGGAGTCCTGGTTCAAGAGCAGGCGCAATTGGTAAATTACACGGAGCTGTGCAAAGGCCCTCCTAGCCACGGCTGCCACCTGCTCTAGGAAATGACAGCTTTCTATAATAAATCGTTCCAATAAATGTGACACAGGTTGCAAAAATCCATGATGCGCATGCCTCTATATCTGCTCTGATATCCGGATTGCTGTTTTAATATTCTGAGGAATTTCCAGTAGACCAACACTAGAACCAAAGTTGCCTTTCACAACGTCTGCATTCAGAGCTTTCTCTGTAGACATTTGTTTTTGCAAGGGCAACTTTCATGTTCATCACTGAGACATTGGACATAAACTTCTGAGAGACACTAGTGAAAGCTGTTCTTCTCCACAGCTTTCCTAGTAAACTCTGCCTTGAATACTGTACAGATGAAATCAGTGGCTCTGAAGGGTACAATTAATATACAGGTCACTTGACTCCGTCTCAAGAACCTGGATCCAATAGAATCAGAATGTGTTCTGTAAAAATGACGTAGACTGCTTCCATTAAATTTTTTGTTGGTAAATCATATGTAATTTTTTTAATAGGCGCCTTTTGGCAGAAACAGCTCTGCAGAGGCTTGATCTTCCTACTGCTGAGCAAGCATTTGTACGCTACAAAAATTACCAGGGTATTAAGTTTGTAAAGCGCCTTCGCAACCTCCAGAGTGAATCACTGAAGCAAGCTGAAGTAGCAGTTTACTTTGGGAGATTTGAAGAAGCTGAGCGAATGTATCTGGACATGGACAGAAGGTAATTCCATAGGATAATTATCATGTTCCAATTAGCACAGTACCAGGGAACTTGGAAGAGAGAAACTGCATGTTTTACTCTTATTGCTGGCAAACACTGCCCTCTCCACTCCTGGCCAGTCATTCTCAGGCACTGACAGAAAAGCCTCCATTTTCTAGAAGAATACCAACTTTCATGTTCTCCAATTTCTCAGGTTCCTCATGAGGAGGACTCCTCTTCAACTTGGAGTAGGCAAGTCTGGTCAGTGTAGCACTCACCCTTATTAATGTACGCATTCAAAAGGGCCTGAAGCTTGTATTTACCATATTTGCCGGCATATAAGACACACTCCCCCCATCAAAATACATCAGAAAAACGGAGTGCGTGTTACACGCCAATAACAGCCCCCTCCCCGGTGCGGTTTGGTGGCTAGCCGCTGCTGACCGCTAGGAGCCAGGCCAAGGGTGGCTTCCAAAAGAGCTATCTTGCTCAGCCAATCCCGCCTTCCCTGCCTCCTGATGGTCATTGGCAGTGGGTGGGATTGGGTGGGCAAGAGGCTCCTAAAGGAGCAATCTTGCCCAGGCTGAATCCTGGTTGATTCCCCCCCCCCCCGGGGCATCCTTCTGAAAGGATCCTCCTCCCCCCCCCACCTCACCACCAAGTGAAGAGAGTGGGGTGGGGGAACAGGCTTAAAGGATCCTTCTTCCCCACCCCCATCCCACCATCCCCGGCTCCTGGAATTAATTTTGGAAGTTCATTTTAAAAATGTAGAAAATTATTTTTTTCCCCTTTCAAATGTATATAAAAACTGGTGTGTGTCTTATACTTTGATGCGTCTTATATGCCGGCAAATACGGTGTATAAGCCTTAGAACATTCAGAAGATTTCCAGTCATTATAATCCTTAAATCAGCCCAGTATGTTTACTAAAGTTGTATATTTGTGATATTTGCAGAGATCTTGCTGTTGATTTGCGACTCAAACTAGGAAATGGATTTCGAGTAGTACAGCTCCTGCAGACAGGCTCTGGACATGGAGATGATAATCTTCTTGAACTAGCACACAATGAAATTGGGGATTACTTTGCTGATAGACAAAAATGGTATGGCCGTAACTGGAACGTGTAAACTATTATAGTTACATAGTGTTTAGGATGAAGGATTAATCCTCTTAGAAGTTTCATATTTTGCAGTAGACTTGAAACAGTGCCATCTTCCACGTAGCTCTCCAGTTATGTTTATCAGTAATTTTAATGAATGTTTCCATTTGGGAAAAATTGGGCACTGAATTGTTTCATTTTGTTAAGTAAAACAGAAAAGTTATCAATTTCCCCCCTAGTTTACCAGTACTACAAATATTCATTCTGTTCCAACACTAATGCTAGCAAATTAAACAAAGTGACGGCTTTTGAAATTTCTATGTGCTTATAGTGTGCCAATAGCATACCTGTCAAGTTTCGGGAAATAAGGGAAATTTCCCGGCCAAAATGGGAAACTGAACAGCTATGCTTATCCTGTGCTGGCCTCCAGTCTAACTCCAGTCTAATTGCAGTCTAACTAATACAGGATGATGGCGGGAAAGGGTGTAAAATATGGGGGTTTGACAGAAATTTTCCGAAACTTGACAGGTATGGCCAATAGTAAGATGGTGATATCAACAGATATTTCTCATTTTATTATTTCTGTTACTTATTCATAGGTCAAATGCTGTTCCATATTATGTACAAGGAAGGAACCATGCACGTTTAGCTGAATGTTACTATATGTTAGAAGATTATCAAGCATTAGAAGATTTGGCTAACTCACTTCCAGAAAACAACAAGTTACTTCCAGTAAGTCCAGAAAGATACATATTATGATTATTCCAATACATAAATAAACTGGGTTAAGAGCCATTAAACTCAGACTTATTTTTTGTATTTTAATGTTTTTCTTATTTTGACAATTATTTCCATTTGGAAGAAAACCTCATTGCTTCTAATAGTCTGATTCTGAAATGAAGTATCAAATGCAGAAGAATGTCAACTGCAGTTTTAAAAAGATAGGGAGCAGGTATTAAAGAAAATGGCATATTGGCTGACATGTTGCTTAAGTTATGATGCATAAGACTGTTGACATCAGCAGGAACTACACATTCTCAGATATTAAACATTTCCATTTTCATCCTTTAAAGTCCCACGTCTTCTGAGTAATCCCTTGCATGACTGGGAAACCTTTGGGGGACACTGGACAGAAGAAGGAAGTCTTTAATTACCAAAAGAAATGCCACCATCTAGCGTACTGATGGGGTGACAATTTTGGCCATTAAAGACTTTCCCATCCTTTGGCCTCCAGTGCCTTTCCAGTGATGAAACTAATTACAAAGGAGCCGTGGGACCTTGTTGGGGGTGGGATATCAGAATTGTTTAATTTCCAAAAAAATGCTGCTGCTGCCACCATCATCAGCCTTAAGTGGCATAGCTTATGGCAATTGGATTTGAGCCAGAAAGCAAGAACAACATTTCATTTTACCATTTTCCACATGGTATCAAATGTCAAGAGCACAAACAATGTGATATAGAGAAGATGGTGATGAGATTAAACTGTTTATATTGCACGGAATTTTTTTTTGTCTCTGGATACTTTCTATAAGCTACTTGTCAGTTTGCACTGAATGTGCTAGTATTTTAAGTGCAAAAGGACACTGCTATTTGTTCCTACAGTTGCTACAGTATTTAATACTACAGTTTAAGGATGTCTTCTGAAATCTAGTGATACTTTTGATGTCTTTTGCAGGACATAGCCCATAAGTTTGTTACAGTGGGCATGTGTGAACAAGCTGTAACAGCCTTTCTCAAGTGTAACAGACCAAAGGATGCAGTGGATATCTGTGTAAATCTCAATCAGGTAGAACTATAAGTACAATGCAGGACTCGTTGCACTGGGAGCTTCTTTAATATATTACCTTAGTAATTTATTTCAATATCATTTTACCTTGTGTTCTTATCATATCTGGTCTTCAAGACAGCCATGATATAGTAGGAGTCTTGTTTATACTTTCCTGTGTTGCATGTCTGATGGCAACACAGACATCTTTTTGTTTTCCTAAAAACTGTTAGTAGGAATATCATTGGTTCAGCAGCATTCCCACACACACACCCTTGTGCTGATTCCCTGATGCAAATCAAACATATTACAGTGTCTTTAGCCATGCAAAGAAATACTGGTATTCAGAGAATCCAAATGAGAGGAAGCACTAAACCAGGGTTGCCCAAACTTTTAGGGCCGCAGGCTGGTTGCGTGGTTGAGCGTACCGGTTACGTGGTTCCTCCCACTGGAAACAGAAGTAAAACGTGCATGCACACGTCCTGGCATGTTTTACCTCCGTTTCCAAGAGCAGTGAGAGCACTGCAGGTCATAGTTTGGGCACCTCTGCATTAAACCAACATACTGAGACATTAACACACCTTATCATAGATGTGTCATTTCATGCATTTTTGCCCTAAGCATTAAATAAGCTGTCAGTGTGTGAAAGGAGAGGGGATAATTGTTTATTTATTTATTTAGTGAGTGAAAGGAGAGGGGAGATAGCACTTGTGGTAGCTTGACATGGAGGAGCCAAGTGAGAAGAGCTGTAATTTCCCGGATCAACATCTTCTTACATCATTGAAGCATTCAACTCAAAACAAACACGCCCAATAACAGGATTTAAAACATAATGAAATAATTTCAAGGTTTATACAATTTTCATCCATAACATGTATTTGGTCACCTATTTAACAAAATATAAAATGGCATATTTAATAAAATTGGAAGCTTTAATTAAAAAAATAAGCTCACCAAGATGTGTCAACGTGATTCAGTTAATCACAGCGGCTTTTTGTCCGGAGAAATAAAACTTCTCTATGCAGCTTTGCATTGAGATTTCCCAGTGAAGCATTATATCACTGGGATGAGCGCCCCAGAGGCTCCTTTAAGCATCAAGGGAGAAATTACGCAGACCTACCTCAGTGTAAGTTCACACCCTTTGAACTTCAGAGGTGACCACCTACAGAGGGGGGTGAAAGTTTTGCACCTTGTCAGGAGTAAGGTCGGATCCTGGTAACATGACCTTGGGAGATCTTACAGAGATAACAGATTTCTTATCTCTTGATCTAGCTTCAAGGTCACTTGATGTTCCTATGGTGGAAGTGAGTCACCTTTTGGGAATAAAAAGAACAGTTCTAGCCTGGTTAAAAGGGGACTTCTTCGGATACAGCGAGAGCCTTTGATCTTTGAAACAACATTTTTCAGGAGGACCGGAGATGGACATCTGAAGCAGATGAGGCCGAGACCGGCTGGCCCTTTTAATCTTATCAGACAGAATGGAGGCTACGTCTTCATCTGACTTAGACTTGAAATCGAAAACGGAATACTTAGAAATATTGTGGCTTTCATACTTTGCCAGATTTCTGGGTATCTTCGGACTTTGAAGATACTGTATTGAGCTAGGAGAAGCTACACTTAGAGAACAAAGTGTGTTTTGTTATTTTACTAGACAAAGTGTTAGGTAGGCTTTGCGTCTAGGAAATTAGTTTGCTAAAAACTAGGATGCTTTTTAGCTTAGATTTTACCCGGGAATGGGAAGCTTTATTTTAGTTCTGTTTTGCCAAGTTTTTCTTTCAAGTTTGGCTATGTTTTGTTTGATGAAACAACAGATTGCTTTATGGACTTTTTAAATTCTTTATTCCAATAAAGAGGGGGAGACTGCACAAGGTCTCTTCTATAAAGACAATTGGAAGCGTTGAGTCCAAATTTGTTGTGGTCCTGGAATAAGGGGTTTTAGCACCACCTGCACCTGCTTACAAATAAAGAATTGGATTTTACCATGCTACAACCAAATCTCCCATGACTTGTCCTTGAACTCATAAAGCAAAAGAGAGATAAGGGGACTTTCTCAGGCAGAAAGCACAAGTTCCAGGGCTGGATTGTAGGAGTCGTAGGAGTCTACCATTGCCCTGAATCCTGAGAAGGAGGGAGTTTAAGGGAGGTCTGTGATCCAGCATCCTCCAGTACTTCCCAAACCATGAGCAAACCACAAAAATCCCGGGGACCGCCTGTGAGCATACTGTATATTATAATTCCATGTGTTATTATACATTTTTAGTGACATTGTCTTAGTTATACTAAATTGTTGTTCATTCACTTGAGGGGCAGGGTAAGGTCAGGAACATTTATACAACCCTGTTTTGCCACAAAAAATATCAGTGGAGACTTTTTTGAGTTTTGTTTGTTTGTTTGTTTTTGGCTAGCCTTAGATTTTAGACTGTCAGCAGAACATTGGATTTACAAGTGGCCCTGAAATCCCAGCGATGAAACTATTATTTCCAGTAGCAAAGAACTTTTGCCTAAAATACCGAGCCATTGGTTTATATTTGAACTTGCAGGCAATTGACTAATTGTTTTCAACTCTTCTTTTAGTGGAGTAAAGCAGTTGAACTGGCTAAGCAATACAATATGAAAGAGATTGGTTCCCTGCTTGCTCGATACGCATCTCAGTTATTGGAAAAAAACAAACCCCTGGATGCTGTTGAGTTGTATCGTAAAGCCAACTATTTCTTTGAAGCTGCTAAGCTCATGTTCAAGGTATTGTTACTGAGAAGGCGTTTAAAAGTTGGTGTTACCTGGATTTACTAGAAGTTTAATGGTTGATATCAAGTTTTACGTTTGTGTTTGTGCTTGGGAGTGGGGTGGGGGAGATGATGCTTCTATAGCAAGAGATCCCCTTCAATCTTGCAGACCAGTAGCAAGTCTGGCTGGGACATAGAAAATAATCTTTAAAACTGTATTTGATTCAATATATTCTGTCTTGTTTGTTTTTGATTTTCCCTGCAAGTTGTAAAAAGAAAACAAACATAATACATTTTAATTTTTTTAACAATACTATTTTGGTCTCTTCTTTTCAAGATTTCAGATGAAGAGGCTGAAAGGAGGACCAAACCTTTGCGTGTTAAAAAGCTGTATGTCATGTCAGCTTTACTTGTGGAGCAGTATCATGAACAAATGAAAAATGCACAGAGGGGGAAAGTGAAAGGGAAGGCATCAGAGGTATAATATGGAATATCTGATGACCTTCTGATATGAAAGCAAGTCCGTACCTTTCAAGTTAATGTTAAGAAAAATGTTCCGAGTACTGATGGCAATCTTTCCAATAGTTTTTCTCCAGTACTGGGTTATTTATGACATAATTTAGAAAACAAATTCACAAAGATAACAGATTCAGGAAAAGATTTTATAAATGATAAGCAGGAACATCACATGCCCTTCCTCTAGAATTCTTGCAGAAGGACTTTCTCCAACAACTACTGGTAACTATAGCTTGGAAATAATATGTTTCAACAACAGTGATTTGTAATACCATATATTTTGAGGTAACAATGGGGTAATGATAATTTTGCAAAGGACTGCCTTGATTGCTCATATGATTCTCATTTTTTCACATCATGATTAACATTACTTGTAAAACTGGGGGAGGGGAGACTTTATTTTTAAAGTGTCTTTTAAATTAAAAAGATTAATACATTGATAATTCATAGGACTAATGTATTAATCTTAAAACAACAAAAGAATAGTGCACCATTGCTTAAAAATCCCTAGTGAATGGCACCCATTGCTTTATAAAAATAATGTTCCAAGCTCTGCCAATAACACATCACAATTAGAAGTCATAGGTTGAAATCCTGTTTGTGTAAGTTATGCCACAAAAGGTTGATGATGTCATGAACTGGGATGATTTCTACCATGGCCACATCTGCCCTGAGGCATCCATGAAAACCTTTCATCATCAGGAATGCTTAAGAGCTGTGGGACACTTGGAAGAAGTATTTTATTACTGAATGTCACCACTGGCAGTAAAGTCATCCAGCAGTGACAATTTTCAGTAGTTAAAGAGTCCTTCCTGCATCCCATGGTACCTAATGGTATTTATTTATTTATTTTGACTTGTTTAGCCGCCCCCTTGCCAAGGCAACTCCGGGTGGCTTACAAAACAAGAAACACCCCCAACATAACATACTCCGACAACCCATGCATATAGATAAAACATCATAAAAACTATCCAAATAATGAAAGGGATTCCTTAAGAGCCAGAAATCTTTCATTTAAAAAAAATCACTGCAGCTGATGACATCATCAGCCTTATGTAACATAACATACAGAACAGGATTTCAGTTCATGTGTTCACCTTCAAAAGCATTTCTATGTGCAGAAATGGAATGTACCAATGACATCTCATATAGGAACTTTCTTTTTTAAATATTGTTCAAAGTAGATATAGTAACTTAGGCATATAGAAAATTAAGTTGCTTTCCTGTCTTCTTCCCTCATATCTTTATTTGCAGGCTACGTCAGCATTAGCTGGCCTGCTAGAGGAAGATGTTCTTTCTTCAGACAGTCGCCTGATTGATAATGCGTGGCGAGGAGCTGAAGCTTGGCATTTTTTCATCCTTTCCCAAAGGCATCTCTATGATGGTTATGTAGATACAGCAATGAAGACAGGTAAGGTTATGTCTTCCTGTTATGAAGGTTCTCTTGCTTGGTGTGAGAAAATTCATAACTTTCAGTCCATTCCTAACCAACAAATAAAAGATCCCCGCTGTGATGCTCAATATTGCATGTGGCCACCCTTGAGAATCACATTCAGGAGTCTTTGTCAGCAAGGAATAGAGTGAATGTTAGAAATTTTCTAGTACTAAGCAACAGGAATTCAGCCAGTGTCTTTTTTCATTTCGGATTCATAGCTCACTGAATTCCTTGGGCTCACATTTTAATTTTCCTCTCAGTTAGACACCTTGTCCTTTAGCAAATATATTCAGTTCAGTTTAATAAGATGGGAAGTAATATTGGGCTGCCCATTGACACACCTATATGTTGTGGGAATCTGAATGTTTTTACAATTTAAACAGGTACACGAATGTGCCGGTGTGATTTACTTAGTCTGCTAAGTTGCGCTGTGAAGAAATGAAACTGTTTCGAGCTGTTATTGTTTTGAATTCCTGAAGAGGAGGGTTTCATGCCAAGTTTAAACAGAGTCTCTAGCAGCTCACTTTATTATTAGAAGAATTTACCCAGAAGCAACACACATGAGTTCACACACTTTAACCCCAAGGGTTCATCTGCCCACGAGTGGGGGAAGGGCAGCCTTGACCTTGAGAGTGGGGGGTGACCTTGATGTTGGGGAGAGGTATTCCCTAGATAATGCTCTAATCCCAAGGACATCACTTTACCATGGGAAAACAGGTGCAAAACACCTTGTAAAACCCTATCAAAAGGGCAGTCAAAGCCGAGTTGGACAGGGACTTTTGGAGTTGCTGCGGAAGCCTTTGAAGTTCAAGGGAGCACATTCCTGACTGGACTTCTAAAGATGGACTTCTAAAAAAAGCGAGATGCATCCTCAAAAGGCCGTCCCTTTTTTGGAGATAACCAGCAGGAAGGAGGCGAGTCACCACACTTAGAAGAAAATCGCAACCTTGACTGATAGGTTATTTTTTTCAACTATCGCATTTAGACAGAATACCCTAAGCTTGGGATTTAGGATTTCTCAGATCACCGAGTGAGAAGTTACTGTTAGAAATACAGTATCATTAGATAGGATATTGCGCTTAGGAACAGGATGGCGATATTTAGAAGCTTGGAAGCTTAAATTTTGCCTAGGAATGGGTTATTTCATTTTATTTTTGCTGAACCAGATGTTATTCTTGAGTTTTGGGATGCTTTGCTTTTTAGAGCAGTATTTTGCCTTTTGGACAATGCTTTGTCTTTTATTCAAATAAACTCTAAGACTGTCCTAGGCCTTACTTTAAAGGAGTTTTAGAATATGCTTACCGACTGGCCAACTATTTTGCCGAACTATTTTTCACCGCTACCATACACACACTCAACCCTTCCACGTCTCAGCGTATGGAGATCATGACCGGAGGGGGAGAGAGGCCAACCCAGGGGTAACACACGAGTTACATGACTGGATTTTGGAGCTGTGGAAGTCTAAATATCCCTCATCCTGGGGGAAAGAATTTCGGCAGGTGCTGACACCGTCTCACCGACCCCATTCTCACCCTTCCGGCTTCCTGACACTATATAAGCAAAGCTTTGGGTTGTTGGTAGTGGTGCACATTAGCAACTTCAACAGATTTATCAAAACCTTTTAGCCTTTACTATGAATCCATTTAGTCTCAATCCATTTAATTTTACAATTCAGGGAGTATAGGAGTACAGTGGAACCCCAGGTTACGGATTTAATCTGTTCTGGGATATTTTCTGTAAAGCATTTTTTCTGTAACGTGAAGCACAATTCCCCATAGGAATGCATTACATTTTTAACAGTTCTGTAGGTTAGAAAAGAGCAAAAAAAGGAGAGGGCTGGGGGGGGGTTGGCTTTTTAGTGAGCTTTGGAGCTGATTTTTTTTATTTTCTAGGCATATTTGTCACATTTCCATCAGGACTATCTAATGGCTAGCCCTGGTAATTGCAGGAAAAGTCCCTGCCTAACAGCTGATCGGGGTGGGGGGAATTTCCAGCACTTCCTGGTTGAGGGGAGAGCTTCTCCCGGAGCCAAAAAGCGATAAAAATTTTCAAAAATGGAGTAGAAATGCTCCAAACACCAGAACACCCAAAAAAACTTTCTGTATCGTGAGTTTTTTCCATAAATCAGGACGCCATTTCCTCATAATTTCCTTCTGTAAATCAAGTTTTCTGTTACCCAAGGCGTCTGTAACCCGGGTTTTTACTGTGTTTTTACTGTACTCTTTTTACAAAGCACTCCTTCAAGCTTACAAATACCCCCATTCATTTCAATTGGAAGGCAGGTTCCTTCCAGAACGGTAGCTTTTGGGTTACACCAAAATGTTTTGATTAGAGAATGAGCAGAACTCTGTGTTCATGTCAGAGTATGTGAAAAATGTGGATCAGTTTGACTAGATGCAAACTATTTATTTTTGAAAGATTAAAATAATAGTTACACTTAAACTGCCTGTCTTAGTGTAGCAAGAAAATATGCGACCTTGTTCTCTTCTTTATAGCGCTTCATCTGAGAGATTATGAGGACATTATTCCTGTAGTGGAGATCTATTCTCTTTTGGCTCTCTGTGCATGTGCCAATCGAGCATTTGGTACCTGTTCAAAAGCTTTTGTTAAACTGGAGTCTTTAGAAAGCCTTACCCTAGAGCAGAAGCAGCAGTATGAAGAACTTGCCCTACAGATATTCACCAAACACTACCCCAAAGATAACAAAAAGTCGGAATTGGATGGTCTTCTTGAAGAGTAAGCTTGCTTTCATTCTTATAAGTATAAATGATTGACTTTAGCCTATGTGTAATCCAGTACAGTAGAACCTTGGATAAAGTCCAAACTCCATTTCACAAGTTTGGACTTTATCCTATTTTGGACTTTATATGAATCAAGTGGGCGATGCATCGGATAATGTCCAAAAAATGGACTTTATCCGAGGTTCCTATACCAAATACCTCGGATAACGTCCATTTTTTAAAGCGGTTTTGGACTTTATGCGATGCATCACGTGTGCATGAAAACCGTGACTTTATCCGAAACTGACTTTATCTGAATCGGACTTTATCCGAGGTACCTCTGTAATATGTATTTCACACAGTAAAACTTCCCTCTGTTCCCAACAAACCATAGAAATCTAGTCCAGAGGTATGGAGGGATAAAGTGAAAAGAGATGACATGGAATCCCCCTCGTGTTAGTAAAAGTCCACTCACATGACGTTGGGTATTGTCCTTTATAGATTGTATCTGAGAGCCAAATGCTGACCAAAATTGATGATTCATTTATTTTTGTTATATAGAAAGTTGGGTATTCTGCATATTGTTGAAGTGTTCTGCAACCCAACTGTATTTGCAGCTTTGAACTGAGCTTCTCGTATCAATATTGACACTCTCAGAGATACTATTCAGACTTTGTTGTTCTTCCTTGTGTTTAACAGGGGAGAAGGAAAGCTTCCGATCTGTGTTGCTACAGGAAGACCCATCACAGAGTATCAGTTCTGGATGTGTGGTGTATGCAAGCACTGTGTGCAAGCCCAGGAAATCAGCAACTACAACTTCTGTCCTCTCTGCCACAGCTCGGTGGCCTATTAATTGTAAGAAAAAACAGCCTGTGTTTATAAGGACATGCATAAGAGCTATACTTGCACATCTTTTGAGATGTTTTAGAAACCTTATTAAAATGGTTGCAGGGAGAAAGACAGAGAGAAATAAAAAGCATTTTAATGACCTGTCCCTGTTTATAAAAAGTTGATCTGATTCAAATCCTTTAAAAATAGCGTCAACCTAGAAAAGCAGTGCGGCAAGTGTCAGTGAGGGCTGTAACTTAATCTAAGTGGAAAATCTGCCCTGTCCTTCATGTTTACTTAGAGTCCCTGTTTACTTCCTAAAGCTATCCATTTTGGAATCTCATTCAGATCCCCAACATACATGGAAAGACCACTGATGCCTACCAGTTATGGCCCAACAGCAATTAAATCCTCATGCCACTCAGCCACAGAAGCCAAGTCGCCCCCCCTCCCCCCCACCCCAGATGTGCCAATAAATAGCTCATCTACTCCCAGGTAAAGCTGACAGCTCATCAGCTGTGACAAGATCACCACACTCTCTAGTGCAGGGGTTCCCAACCTTTTAAAGCTGGGGACCGGGTCACGATCTCTCAGTCAGCCTCGACAACCGGACAGCCATTTTGCCCTTCCTGCATGATGGGGGTGGCCATTTTGACCCAATAGCTTGAAAGGGGGTGGTCATTTTGTTTCTGGAATGCCATTGGAGGGGTGGGGGTACATGAAATGGCACCGTGGGCCAGATATGGCCCACAAGCCTTAGGTTGGGAACTCCTGCTCTAGTGCGTGAATTCTGCCATGCAGATATGCGGCCGTGTGTTTCCCCCATGATATCCACCACCACCACCCCCAACAGACCAGTACTACCAAACAGACGGATGCAGCTAACTGCTTTATCCTCAGCAGTTAATTAAAATTATCTCCCGTTAGCCACTTAATTACAGTGTAAATAGGAGAAACTATGTTATATAGGTGAATTCTGTGACAATTGAAGGACAGAAAAAACACTTTTACACAGTAGGCTTTCTGAAGCTATTTTCTATAGACCACTAGACGCGACCAAATTAGGTGAGCTGTGAAGGGATCCCAAAAAATCAGATGGAAGCCCCTTCAATCAACCAAAGTTATACTGTGGATCCAATCCAGTAAAATGCATATATGCAACACTGGCCCAAGAAATCACTTTATGTTTGTGGATTTTATACAGAGAATATGTTACATGTATTTTTATAACTAAACATTTAATTAGTCCCTACTTTCTTTGCTCTAATAATTTGTTTATATTGATATATAAAGATAATGGTATTTCTGGTAGTAATGTATGGCTGTGAGAGTTGGACCATAAGGAAAGCTGAGCGCAGAAGAATAAACGCCTTTGAAATGTGTTGGAGGAGAGTTTTGAGAGTATCCAGGACAGCGAGGAGAACAAGTGAATCCTAGAAGAAATCAACCCTGACTGTTCCTTAGAAGGTCAAATAGTAAAGATGAAGCTAAAGTACTTTGATCATCAAATGAGAAGAGAGGATTCACTTGAGAAGGCCTTGATGCTGGGAAAGGTGGAGGACAAAAGAAGGGGGTGGCAGAAAATGAGGTGGCTAGATGGTATTGTTGATGCTATGGTCACAGAGTTGGGTAGGCAGAGAAGGATGGTGGAGGACAGAGGTGCCTGGAGGAAAATGGTCCATGGGGTCGCAAAGGGTCAGAATCGACTGTGTGACTCAACAACAACAACAAAATACTCTTGATAAAATAATAAAATTGTTAATGTATTCTGTACCATAGTTGTATGCTGTCTTTCTGCTGGTATGTATTCAAGACAGTTTGCTGATCAAAAGATGAAACAAATATATGTAGAAAAGAAAGATATCTTTTTTAAAAAGTCAACTCTAGGCTTGATCTCCCGTAGCATTTTGTTCCTCTTGTGACCAACCGGGTGTTTGTGTGAAGCCCAAAAGAAGGCCACAATTTAGCACTTTTGCACTCATAAAGGTAAAGGTCGTCCTTGTTCAAAAGCCAGTTGTATCTGACTCTAGGGTGCGGTGCTCATCCCCGTTTACTGCCAAAGATCCAGCGCTGTATCTACTGATGCTTCCATGGTCATGTGGCAAAACAAGACTCGCAGAGCACATGGAGCACTGTTAATTTCCCACACAAACTGTACCTCTTTATCTATTTGCAATTTCTTGCTTTCAAGCTGCTAGGTTGACAGGAGCTTGGACAGAGACAGAAGTTCACTCTGTCGTGCAGTACTCGGGTCTCGGACCGCTAACCTGCTGACCTTCCAGTCTTCAAGTTCAGCGTCTTAACTACTAAGCCACCACACTCGTACTCCCTAGCAAATTATGGAGGTTAAACAGATATCAGAATGAGTAGCCATTTATCATCCATTTAAAAACTTTCCAGCTGACAGCCATTTTTCTTGTGGCAGCAAATCCCATAAGTTTAATAGGATGAACACAGTGAAGAAAGCATGGTTGTGGGATGAAATACCCTGAAAGATGGCTTTCCAAAAATTTCATACTCCTCAACAGCTCTTCTCTTTTTTTAATGAAAAGTAAAGGACCACAAGATTTGACACCGCACTCATAAGCCACTTGAAGGTGCCCAGAATGAAACTATATTTAAACACCTGCCTTTGGTAAAGCAGTTCTGACCCTACAATGTGTTTTCTGTTTATCAGCGTCCTCTTACCCTACTGCCTCTACATACCAGAATAAAATATTCACTATAAAAATCCTGTGTGTGGAGTAAGCCCCATTAATTTCAATGAGACTTACTCCCAGCCAGCTGTTGGAACATCAGGTTTGAAATGCAGAGGTGGGATCTTGAAACATTAAAGGTAAAGGTCACCCTTGCGCGAAAGCCAGTCATATCCGACTTGGGTTCTCTGTTTCATAGCCGAAGAGCCAGACCTGCCTGCTTCTGCAGGCCTTTCCGTGGTCATGTGGCAGGCATAATTAGACACCAGAGTGCACAGAATGCTGTTTACCTTCCCACCAAAGTGGTTCCTATTTCTCTACTTGCTATTTATTGCTTTTAAACTGCTAGGTTGGCAGGAGCTGGGAGAAAGACGGGAGCTCATTCCGTCCTGCAGCATTCGGGTATCAAACTGCTGACCTTCTGCCTCCCAGTCAGCGTCTTAGCCACTTGAGCCACTGCAGTCTGAAACACTTGAAACATTGCAAGAGGGGGAAATGGTCATTTTCACCCATTTAAAAATTTGCAGGGATGTCTTCATATTTCTCTTAAGTTTTAGGGAGGGAGGCACACTGAAAACATCTCAAGAAAAGTAGTCTCTGAAGGCTTCCAGGACTAGAAATATAACAATTCTTACCAATCATGGAATAAAGGAACAGGTCTTGTCCTGGATCAGAAACTGGCTAAGGGACAGGAAACAGAGGGTAGCACTAAATGGACACATCTCCAAATGGAGGAAAGTAAAGAGTGGGGCCCCCCAAGGTTCAGTACTGGGACCCCTGCTTTTCAACCTCTTCATAAATGATCGAGAAGTAGGAGTAAATAGCAAGGTAGCCAAATTTGCTGACAACACTAAATTATACAGGGCAGTGAAATCTGAGAGATTATGAGGAGCTCCAGAGGGATCTGTTGACACTGAGGGAGTGGGCAAAACAGTGGCAAATGAGCTTCAACACTAGTAAGTGCAGAGTGATGCACGTTGGGGCAAAAAAAAAACCAAATACATTTATGAACTGATGGGGTCTGAACTCTCTGCGACAAACCAGGAAAGGGACCTTGGTGTCCTTGTGGACAGCTCAATGAAGGTGTCAACCCAGTATGTCTCAGCAGTGAAAAAAGCAAACTCAATGCTAGGGATCATTAGGAAGGGTATAGATAATAAGTCAGCAAGTGTCATTTTGCCTCTTTATAAATCTACGGTGAGGCCCCATCTGGAATACTGTGCACAGAACTCTAATTTGAAATTTACGCACAATATGGATAGAGTAGCACTACCTTTTTTGGATCTAACTGTGTTTGTTGCAGATGATAACAGGCTGAGGACTAAATTGTTCAAAAAGAGTACGGACAGAAATGCATATTTACCCTGTGAATCCTACCATCCGCCACATCTTCGAAACAGCATCCCATCTTCTCTCGGGCTAAAAGAAATTCGTCAAGAGATAAGGACTTTGAGGAGGCTGCGGCAACTATTAAGGAGAATTTAATGCACAGGGGGTATCCAGAGCATGTGGTTGAAAGCTCTTTATCGAAAGTCAAGAAGATTCCGAGGGGCACTTTATTAACAAGACAGGATAGACCAAGACAACAGAGGATAGTATGGTCTATGGAGTACTCACCAAGAGCGAGAGAAATCAGTATTATTAATAGATATTGGTTTCTACTCTCGGATATTCCGGGGTGCAATACAAAACCATTAATTGGGCTCAGGAGGACTAGGATGGTGGGTACTATTATCACGAGAGCAGATGCAGCACCGCGTAATCAGCGCTGCAGCAGCCTAATTAAAGGGCACTACAAGTGCGGACATTATGGGGTGTGTAGGTTCACTTGGGAAACACAACACATTGAATTTCCGGAGCTTAACTTTGGGATTTTTCAGTAATTGCAACAGCCAACACTCTGTGTATCTCTGGTGGTGTCCATGTGGTCTCAGATATGTGGGAAAATGTTCCAGAAAATTAAAAATCAGACTGATGGAACATCGTTCAAGGATCAGGGGACAAGTAGAACCGGTGCCCCTGGTCAGCCATTATATTGCCAGCAAACACCAAGACACTGATTTTAAGTTTGTAGTATTGGAGAAACTGTGTGTGACTAGAGGCAGTGGCATCAATTTAGAACACCTTTTGCTACAAAAGGAGGCTTATTACATACAAAGGCTGAACACCTTATATCCGAAGGATTTAAATTTAGGAACGGATCTATCATGCTTTTTGTAATGATCTTGGACACGCACAGCTGTTGCTACTTTAATCAGTAAAGCATGATTACACAGGTGTTAGCAAACAGGGATGTATTTAAGGGTAACCTAGGCAGCATGGGATAACGTCCTAAAGCACCATAGAGAAAAAACAAAGAAGGCAGAGAGGATGCAACTAAGGTATTGATCATGGAAAATGTTCTAGTGAGCGCATGCATGTATGGTAAGATACGCTTTTAATCAGCGTATTTTGTACAATTTTTCAGACGGACAGATTACTCCCCGGTGAAATAGAAATGAAATGTCTTTATAACTGGATAAGACATCAGGAGTGTCGGATTTATATCACAGGAGTTCAACTCCGCAAGAATAAAAACTAACAGCCTAGTTGGAGGATCGAAATAGCAATTGTCTTTTGGGAGTTCGACTCCGTAAGGATTTCATTTAGTACCTCGTTGGAGGATCGCAAAAGTGATTTATTTTTACCACATGATATGAGGACATAGAGAATGTATCTATTTTTAGTTTTGTACATATTCTGCTGAAGATAAGCATTTTTGAGCATTATTTACAATCTATTTTCAGTTCTGTACATATTCTGCTGAATATAAGCATTTTTGAGTAACGTTTACAATATAGATTTATCGTTTCCATTACCCTTGGTTACTTGAATTCTTATTCTGGAGTAGTTTTTCATTAAGACAATATACAGAAGAACACTGAAGGAGTTTATACTCATTATTATTACTTTTTGTCTATACAAACGGTTTTTCAGCATTACCATTGTATCACCGTTTGGCCATTGTAGTTACGTTGTTACAGATAGATAATAAGTCAGCAAGTGTCATTTTGCCTCTTTATAAATCTATGGTGAGGCCCCATCTGGAATACTGTGTACAGTTCTGGTCGCCATACCTCCAGAAGGATACCACCAGAATGGCTTCGCCTCCCCGCCTCAAGACAGGTCTGGAGGCAGAAACAGCTGTGGCGGGGCGCGCCCGGAGGACTCTTAGGAGCGCCCCTGCCGCTATCGCCAGACCGTCTTCGCCTCCCCGTCTCAGGACAGGTTCGGAGGCAGAAACAGCTGTGGCGGGGCGTGCCCAGAGGACTCTTAAGAGTGCCCCCCACCGCTACCGCCAGACCGGCTTCACCTCCCCGCCCCAGGACAGGTATGGAGGCAGAGACAGCTGTGGCGGGGCATGCCCGGAGGACTCTTAAGAGCGCCCCCGCCGCTACCACTAGACCAGCTTCATCTCCCCACCCCGGGACAGATATGGAGGCAGAAACAGCTGCGGTGGGGTGCGGCCCGATGACCTTGCTGCAGTCTCCCCGTTTTACCTGTTGTTAGGCGGGATATTGAGGTCAGTTGAGGATGTTGAGCTTTTGCTCCATCAGGACTCATTGAAATGATTATAGTATATTTTTTGTAGATACTGTTAATTTACTTAGTATATTGTATTTTGGATCCTGTGATCTCTAACATTGTTATTTTTGAAATGTGTTTTGTAAATGCTTTATGTCATTTATATTGCTTTGTATCATTTATATTGTACCGTGTTTCCCTGAATATAAGACACTGTCTTATATTTTCAAAACTCCAAAATTAGCACAAGGTCTTATTTTCAGGGGATGTCTTATTTTTCCATGAAGAAGAATACCAGTCTCGATCGCTCTTCCCCACTCTCACCAGGGGAAACTTCTCTTGGTTGTGAGCGGGGAGGCAATCGAGACTCCGATGCGGCAGGCTTTCTTATGGGCCACGCCGGCCGCCTTACAGCCAGGAGGTAAGGAGGTCTTATTTTTGGATGGGGCCTTATATTTCAAAGGCAGGGGGAAAAAGGGGGGTGTCCTATTATGGGAGGAGGTCCTATATTCGGGGAAACAGGGTATTATCTATACTGCTTTGTATTACTTGTAAACCGCTTTGAGTTCCTCTAGGGGAAGAAAAGCGGTATAGAAATCCAATCATCATCATCATCATCATCATCATCATCATCATCATATGGAGCTGGAAAAAGTGCAGAGGAAGGCAACCAGAATGATTAGGGGACTGAAACACCTTCCTTACCATCTGAGGCTGCAACGGTTGGACCTCTTCACTCTTGAACGACAGCGTCTAAGAGGTAACCTGATTGAAGTTTATAAAATCATGCACGGTGTGGACAAAGTAGATAAGGAAAAACTGTTTTCCCTATCACACAACACTAGAACTAGGGAGCACTCCATGAAACTTTTGGGTGCTAGTTCTCAAACAAATAAGAGAAAGTACTTTTTCACCCAGAGGATAACTGGTCTGTAGAACTCCCTGCCAAAAGAAGTGAGCTTTCTGTCTTGACAGCTTTAAGAAAGGATTAGACAAGTTCATGGAGGACAAGGGTCTCAATGGCTATAATTATGGATACTTAAGGACAACCTCCAGGTTGGAGAGATAGGCAGAACATCTCTCAATGTCATTTCCAGGGAATCCTAAGCAGGTGAAGGCATCTGCTTGGGAATACCCTGAAACAAATGGTGAGCCACTGTGTGTGACAGAATGTTGGAATGGATGGGCTGTGGCCTGTCCCAGCAAGGCTGTTCTTATGTTCTTATATGTTCTATGTTCAATTATTTTTAATAATTGGGAAACTAGGAACTCTCAAAATCCCCTCCTCCTGCTTTTATAACTAGTTGAACAAGAAGAAAAATATATTTTAAAATTCTTACGTATCTACACAAAAAGATTCCCATTCCCAATACTCAAATACAAAAAAGGCTTTAATTATATTCTCTATCTTATAGTGGTTTAAACACTTCCTTTAAAAGTTACAACTCTAAAGGCTATAGAAATACTGTAAAACCCCTACTTATGGGGGGGGGGAATCCATTTCGTAGGCTTTTGCTTAAATCAGTTTTTTATGTAACTCAAAGCAAACCCATAGGGGGGAAAAATTTACGTAACTCGAAGCAAACTCATAGGAAAAAATGAAATTTTTATGTAAATCGAAACAAACCCATAGGGAAGTGAACTTTTACATAACTCAAAGCAAACCCATAGGAAAAAGAATCTTTATGTAACTTGAAGCAAACCCATAGGAAATCGTGTAAATCAGGACATGTTTTTAGCACAAAATCATTATATAAGTCAAATTTTATGTAACTCGAGGTATATGTACGTCAGGGTTTTACTGTAACAACATAAAACAAAAAAATGCATAGATTTAAAGCTATTTAATTTACATTATTAAGTTTGGATAAGGTTTTCTGACCTCTTACAACCCCATCTAGGGCAACTGTTAAAAGACCTGCTGGCTAATTCTTGTTCTTCCGAAACTAGTTCAAAGAACTATCCACATCTGAAAGGAAATGCTGACTCAGTCTCTCCTTTGGCAATTTTGAAAATATAATTTTGAAGAAAACTACAACCAAGAAGCCTCTCTGCAAGGTGAAGCAGGGATGGTTTGCATGGTCACTCTGACTAGGAGAAGAAGGTCCCATTTATGGCCAAAGTCCTAATGGAGCTGCTCATAAGATGGGTGACTTCAAAAAAGGAAAAAAACACACAACAGAAAATGAGTTATGAAGATGCCAAAGGAAAAAGCTGTGCATTGATCTCTCTTATCACAGAAATCACACTGTTAAGCTAGCTAGGGGGGAAACTGAAATCAAAACACAACATCTTAGCTCCCTGCATTTGCCAAGTCAGCAGTTGGCCTGCACACCTTTTGTAATAGTTTGAAGTATTGGATTTGCTCTATATGCTCTACATGGTTGGGTACATCATGAGCATTATCCGGAATAACCTTCCCTTTATCTAAGCCCTAAAATGCTGAATATGGACCTTTTCCCAAGTGTCATCTCAACCACACATGCATGAGGATGGCTTCTAAAGAGATAGTACAATAGTGGTCAATATATCAGTTCTTTCCATGTTGATTTTCTGCCTCCTTGATCTTAGGATGGCCACAGGTTCGCTCTTACAGACACAGTAAAGAACTGTGAGAGAACAATTCTCCTTTTAAAGTGGGTCCTTCACTTGAACAAGTATGCAGTCCACATCTGATTTAAAAAGGAAGAATTGCAAGAAAGAAGATCAAAGATGTTCAGGTTAAGCCCATCCACAGGTTTGCCTCTGGCAAGATGTAATAATTCTCCATAAATTATAAAATTATTTTCTGATTTTGTTTCATGACATATTAAATTAGCATATGCAATTTAATTTGACTAGAAACAAAATCAGAAAATAATTTTATAATTTATTAAATTAGCACATGCAATTTAATGCAGATTAAATAAACTAACCACCTATTTTTCCTATTGAATATTAGCGTCATTACATCTGATTATAATTTAGATTTATATTAAAATATGAATTGTAGATTTTAGATTAGATAACATTTACTGACATACAAATATGAATTGTACATTAGATCATAGTGTCACTAACAGGTTCAGCAAACACAATGCAATGCAATCAATGGTACTAAAATAAATTTTAGATGCATGTATTTGGCAAATGTCCAGGGAGAAAAGAGCACTCTGCAAATTCAAGAGTAAGTCTCTCTTTCCTAACAGCTGTAGGAAAGATTTATTTGCTTTTGCTCTTGCAAGGTAATAGAAAATTATTTATGTATCTATAATTACAGCCCCCACTACCTAAGCATGAACACTTTTGCTTTACAGTCAGTCTGCATTTCCATTACACATTCCCCTTTTTTTTCAGAGGCCAATAACTCACCCATTAAAAGGCTGCCTCAGCAGGAAATGTGATATACAGGCTGCTTCAATCTCTTAATTTGCTTTTCTTCCCTGAATCCATGACAGAAGAGAAACAGTTTTGCATTCAGTAATTTATGACAAGGTTTTGTCATCTGTTCCCCTCAGATTGGTAAAATTAAGACATTACACACTTCTTGTCACTAGAGAAGCATCAAAACATACACAGAAGTAGACAATTAAGCAGCAATGTTTGTTCAACGGTCAGTAATTAATTAATTCCATAGATTGTACATTCTGTTTTCAAAAGAATAAGAATAAACTTCATCTTAAAAACCCCAATAAAATTTAGAGATAATAAACAACCTATTACTTTTCTTTTATGTACCTGTACTCAGAATAACTAGATTGTCAGTTACCTTGATTGCTTTTACTGAAATAAAACAAAGGTTCAGAGAAATTAAATCAGAAAACTCCTTCTTTAGCAATGTCACATTTCAGTTCACATAAAATTTATCTCTGTAACATTAACAGACAAAGACCAAAACCCTGTTGTGTAGTTATGCTAGCAGAAGAATACTGCACTAACCCACAACAGGAAATGGCTGCCAGATTAATAAATTGCCTCTTAGAGTCTTCATTGCTCAGCAGTCAGGTGGTGCACTTGAAATCCAGATGGGAACTCTTTAATTAACAACAATTTGGTACAAAGTTCATTTTCCTTTATATCTTAATTTTCGAATCAATCATCATTGCCTGGGAAATGCAGTTGCTGAACCATTTAACCCCCAGATTTAGCTAGCTGTTAGTAACTCCGCTGCAGCTGGCTCTCAGCTATAATGTATATTTGATTATATAACTCATCTTCATTAGAAATGAAAGGTGAGAAAGCATTATTTTCACATGAAAAAAAAGGAATGACAGTTTAATAATCATTCCAAGCTAGGGGCATTTTAAAATATTAAAACAAAATCAGTATTCTAGTATCAGTAACGGCAAGATCCAATACACAAGTCAGGTTTTATTTATGTCAAAAGGGGTAATCCCTGTTAAATGAATCTGTGTAACTGTTGTTGTTGTCATCGTCGTTCGACTTATATGCCGCCCCACTCGCACAAGCGACTCTGTTAAAATGTTAAAATGGCTCACATGTATGACACGGCTAAATATTCATTCCAAACACAGAGTCTCTATTCAGCACCTGAAAGTGATGGACTAGAAACTATATTTGAGAGTGACAAAATCAAATGTGTCTACCACCACCGCCAATCTGGTTCTGAATCT
This sequence comes from Bradypodion pumilum, assembly GCA_035047305.1. NCBI lineage: Eukaryota > Metazoa > Chordata > Lepidosauria > Squamata > Chamaeleonidae > Bradypodion > Bradypodion pumilum. Next base: position 159,658,258 of record JAWDJD010000001.1, on the reverse strand, counting down.
TAGGTATGTCAGCTCATTAAAAAGCATAGTAAGTTGGTTTGGTGCAGGATCCGCAAGCACAATTGGCATACTGTCCCTGACAGAGGCCATGACTTGTGAGAACACTCCGGGCCTTTGGGCTCTGAGGGGACAGAAATTGGGGAGCGGATTAATAGTCATAAGATTGATTCACCCATATCTGACCTGACAGGCAGTCCAAGCAGGAGGAAATTGAATGCCTAACTAAGCGGTTAGGTAATAGGTAATATCGCACCTGCGAATTACCCCAAGCCCTAACGTCAACAGTGGCCATATTTACTCTTGGGTAAGCTGGGAACAATGGACTTCCCCTGCCAGTGTTTAACTTAGTTAATTAACTTCCCCAGGAGAGGTTCCCAATTAACCCGTGTAAACATGTGATGTGATTTTCTGTCAGATGACGATTCTATCACACGCTGCCTTGAATTCCTATATATGATGATGATTTTCCCTCAATAAACCACTGGTGTTCGCTCCATCTTGTCTCGTGTCGTTACTTGACCAGTCTCCTCCGGGACCCAACGGCCGCTTCAGGGCCCCGATCCAACATCTGGTGACCCCAACGTGATTCTACTCGTGAGTAAGCGATCTATGCGGTCCGGTTCTATGCTAGAACCGTGTCCGATTCGTCCCGGAGGACAGCGTGGCAGCTCTGGTTGGAAAGCCATCCGGCCTGAGTGACAGCTACGCGGCGAGGCACTTCTGAAGAGGCATCCTACGGCTTGCATCGCGGAAACGCGTTCCGCTCAGGGGCAGTCTGTGAAACCCTGATCTCAGCGCAGAGGCTGCCGAGGGCCCATGGCAGCAGTCCACGCTCCGAGCTCCATCCCAGAGGTTCATCACGCTGAGACCTGTTACCTAAAAGGACGCATCGAAATCGTCCTGAGGAGGAAAACTTCGAAGGACCGGCAGGTAATATGGGGACTTATCCTCAGCGGCAACGTCCGACTGCTAACCAGAGAATTCACTTAATGGAAATCAAGGCCCTGGCCAGGGTATACCAAATACGCCTTCACAGCAATAAGTTAGCGGAACTCTTAGTGTACTTGGGGGGCAATTGTCCGCTTTATCCAGAAGCGGGTATGCTTTATCTCCAACTTTGGGATAGGATAGGAGCTGCATTCAGCAGGCACCGAGAGCTCCAGATAGCATAATTAGCACATGGAGCAAATGTAGGAAGCTCTTAGCAGAGAAAGACCCAGTCCGGATAAAGACCCAGAAACCCCCAGCGCAGTCAGAGCCATCAGCCCCAGCGGCTCTCTATCCGTCATTCCAGCTCAAGCAGGGTAGTGTAGGGAGCTTTCCCTTGGTGACAGCTGCAGACGTCACCGACGGAATGCATGGAATGGGAAGCACTGGCGCTTCCCTGACAGTTATGGGTTCCCAAGCTACCAAGAGCGCGGTTCAGCGCATGGCTGAGGCAGAAATCAGCAAGGGGAAATTGCCAGCAGAAGATCTAGCTGAGCTTAGGCAGCTATGCCCAGTTCGCATAGAGGTAGATGCCCTCACGGGCCAGCAGCAAGCAGTCCATTCGCCAGTTCCGTATAAGCTGCTCATGGCTATACAGAAGGCCATCACAGAGACAGGACTTCAGAGCCGATTTACTAGGGGCACGCTTCAGCAAGTGTGCGAAACCATGATGCTCATTCCATACAACTGGAAAGCCGTCATGCGAATGATGCTCAACCCCAGCCAGTATCTACTATGGGACAGCGAGTATCGTCTCGAAGCGCAGGCAAGGGCCGCCAGGATGGGCGGAGCGGTAATCTCTGACCAGCTAAATGGTTCAGGTCCGTTCGAATCCGTTGATGCGCAAGTCGCCCTGCCAATCGCCACTCTCCACATCGCAGCTGAGACAGCCTTCAATGCTTACCTCAAAGTCCCGGCAGCTGGTAAAGCGGCCAAAAATTACACAGCAGTCAAACAGGGCGCCCAGGAGTCCTACATGGACTTTGTCAATAGATTAGAGGAAGTGATCAGTAGACAGATCGATAATGAGCAGGCCCAACAAGAGCTCATGATGAAATTGGCTAAAGACAACGCCAATCTTGACTGCCGTAAGATCTTGCAGTCACTGGGCAATCGTCCCGACCTGACACTCACAGACATGATTAGGGCATGCGCCGACGTTGGCACAGACTCCTACAAAATGGGTCTGTTGGCAGCGGCGGTGCAAGGAGGTAGGAAACCCAAGAACAAAGGAGCATGCCACACTTGTGGCAAGGTCGGTCATTTCGCTAGGGAATGCCGATCCAGGGGCAGCGGCCAACACGCCGGGCGTCCCAAGGCTCCAACCACCCCGTGTCCAAGGTGCAACAAAGGCTTCCACTGGGCCAAGAACTGTCCGAATTCGGGAAACCAGAACGTGGGCATGTCTCTGGCCCCGGTCCAAACAGAGACCTCCCTCACTCTGGGAGAGCCAGAGCAAGATTAGATTCCAATCACATTCCAGACATTGCGAAGGCGCAGGCCAGCCCCAAGGGTAGTACAGGGCTAGAATTGACTTGCCAGGCAGACGTCACATGCGACTTGCCAGGCACAGTCTATCTGGTTGATTCCCAGTACATGGGACCCCTGTCTAAAGGCTTCATAGGCTTAGTTTTGCCTCGTAGTGTTGCAGGAGCACGAGGAATTCTTGTAATTCCGGGAGTCATTGACTCCAATTTTTCGGGTGTTCTCCAAGTTCAACTCTGGACGCACCTACCCCAGACCATTCACAAGGGAGACACGTTAGCGCAACTGATTATGGTTCCGTGTAACTCGCCAGCAGACAGCCAGGGAAGGATCAGGGGCAGCTCAGAGTCTGAGTCGGAAGACCACTCGAGCGCAAGTGAGGCAGTGCAAGGATACCAGGTCTTAGCAACAGTGGAAACCAACATAGAATGGAAACGGCGACCAGTTATAGAGGTGTTTTTGAATAAAAAAACATTCACTGGGTTGCTGGATACCGGAGCTGACGTCAGAGTGGTCAGCTGAAGTCAGTGGCTGCGGGAGTGGGCCATTGAGCCGGTCTCCGATGTGTGGGGGGTAGGCGGCATCCAAGAAGCGTTTAGAAGCCAGGAGTAGGTGGAAATCACGATCCCTGAGGCCGACGGCACAGCTATCATCCGACTGCACATTCTGGACGTGCACGTCAACCTCTGGGGGTGAGACATCTTGCAACAATACCGTGCCACTCTTACCTTCGGGTAATGGCTCTGCCACTTAAATGGCTTACCAACACACCTGTCTGGGTGGAACAATGGCCAGTAGTGGGGGGGAAATTAGTCGCCCTGAAACAGCTGGTTAAGGAACAGCTAGACACAGGACATATAGAGCAGTCCACCAGTCCTTGGAATTCACCCATTTTTGTCATCAAGAAAAAGTCGGGGAAGTGGTGACTCCTCCACGATCTCAGAGAGATCAATAAATGTATTCAGCCAATGGGTCCGCTTCAATGCGGCATTCCGAATCCGAATATGATCCCCGAGGGTTGGAAGATCTTGGTCGTAGACCTTAAGGATTGCTTTTACACTATCCCCCTAGATCCTAGGGACAGGGAAAGGTTCGCCTTTACAGTGCCAGTTGTGAACCACAGTGAGCCCACACAGCGTTACGCGTGGAAATATTTGCCACAGGGGATGCTCAATTCGCCCACCCTGTGCCAAATTTATGTTCATAACGCACTGGCAAAGTTTCGAAGCCTTCACCCCACAGCTTTAGTCTGTCATTTAGTCTGTCAAGATGACATCTTGGTCACAGCGCCGCAACTCGACAGCGAAATGTTTAAGGACCTCCAGGCCACCCTGGGGGGAAAAGGGTTGCTCATTGCCCCAGAGAAAGTTCAGAGAACCGAGCCGTTTTCATATTTGGGTCATCGGCTTCTCCGTTCTTTCGCAGCCCCAGTTTTGCCCCAGATCAACTTAAAAGACTCAGTCACCCTGGTAGAGTTGCAGCAGGTTTTAAGAAACATTAATTGGGCCAGACCGTACTTCAGATTGGATATGGATCTTTTAAAGCCGCTCTTCTCACTGCTAACGTTAGGTAAGCAGCCGGCAGACCGGATACAAATTCCTCGAGAGGCACGCTTGACTCTCGAAAAGGTTAACCAAGTTCTCAGCCAGAGATTGGGTAGACAGGATTACCCAGGGGCCATATGCTCCGATCCTGAACCTATACATCGTTCGGGCCGGATCCATGTTCACCGGAGCCCTGGGAGTGGACTCCGAGTGAGGGGCGAGTGTCGTGGAATGGGTGTACTTACCACACACCTCTTCCCGAAACATCGTTTCCCCGCAGGAACTGGTTTCCGCGGTGGTCTACCGAGGAAGGCTGAGAGCTAGGGACATCTCAGGGCACGATTTAGCAAAAATCGTGGTCCCATTCACAAAAGAGCAAGTTCAGCAGCTGATGCAGCTCGGTGACTCACTTCCAATTGCCTTGGAGGGATTCACTGGATGCTTGGCATACCACTTGCCGAAAGACCCCAGACTCGTCTCGCTTCAAACGCAGACAGTCAGCTTGTGTGAATTGATGTCGCTGATTCCACTCCAGGGGGCCAGAACAGTTTTCATGGATGGGGGTTGTACATATGGTGTTTTAACTTGGCAAGAGGACCAGGCTTGGCGCACGCTTCTAACTCTTCCACAGAAGTCCGCGCATCGGGCAGAGTTGGCGGCGGTGAACCTCGCTTTGCGCACCTTTGCCAAAGAACGCCTCAACATCATAACTGACAGCCAGTATGTTAAGAATTTGCTTCACAGTCTACCGGGAGCGTACATCACTCCCGCGATAGACAAAAACTTGCTGAGTTTGTTCCTCACAGCTCAATTTCACTTGCGGAACCGCACCGAAGCGCTCTATATCACCCACATCAGAAGTCACCAGGACTTGCCTGGTCCGATATCCGCGGGCAATAGCAGAGCGGATGCGGCCACAAAAGAAATTCAGCAGCGGTCAGTTTTGGGAGTATTCACAACTCCGATTCAGAGCCATGCATTCTTTCACCAGAATGCCAAGGCGCTCGCTAGACAGTTTAACCTGCCACTCTCTCAAGCCCAAGGCATAGTCCGCTCTTGCCAGCATTGTGCAGGGGCACCGGGGGGGCCCTCGTGGGGGGTCAACCCATGAGGGACAGAGGCCAATCAGGTGTGGCAAATGGATGTCACACATGTCCCGCAGTTTGGCAGATGGCAGTACATGCACGTCTGCATTGATACCTTTTCACAATTCGTTTGGGCAACGGCACAAAAGGGAGAGATGGCTACCCATGTGGAGCAGCATCTCCTTTCTTGTTTTGCAGCAATGGGCAAACCACAGCACGTTAAAACCAATAACGGCCCGGCCTACAGCTCCAGGCAACTGGCCGACTTCATGGCCACCTGGGACATTAAACACACCTTTGGCGTTCCGTACAATCCGCAGGGGCAAGCAATTGTCGAACGGGTCAATCGGACACTCAAGTCCTACATTGATAAACAAACAGAAAGGGGGGAACCACCTGCCTTCCCCAAATCTCAGGGTCAGGCACAGCATTGTCTGAACAAGGTGTTGTTCACGTACAATCACCTTAATGTTTTTTCGGATTGCACACCGCAGGAGAAGCACTTCCGCTGCTCGGAAGCTCTCCCGCGGCCGATGGTGCGTTACCGAGTGCCACCGGATCCTTCTTGGAGGGGCCCAGCACCACTCGTAACCTGGGGAAGAGGGTATGCTGCAATTATGTCTCCTACAGGTGTCATCTGGATTCCAGCCCGGTGTGTCAAACCCCACTTGGAGCCGCATGGCATGGACTCAGGCCGTCCCGAACCCGATCCCGGAGATGGAGAACCTCACCCTGACGGGGGGAACCAGGCGGAGGAAGCAGCAACAGCAGATGACAGCGCCGAAGATCACCTGGGGGATGGTCAAAACCCTTTGCCATGAGGCAGTGGACGCTGTCCGGCGCGAGGACAAGGAACCGACACCAGAGAAAATCTTGCCTGCAGCTTTTTCCCTGATCACCGCTAATTCCGTGGTGGCCACCATCATCCTGACCCTCTCCCTACTTGCAGGGGGAGGCGTTCAGGCAGCTTCGCTGGAAGCCAACAACCTGATGCCGGGCGGAGACCTCTCTGCTCTGCTGGGAAAGGTTGGCGACTCTCGTCAACCAGTCTGATTTTTGCCTGAGGCAGACCACCGCTTCTGCCTCAATCCTGAGCACCTGTCTCATCCCGGTGTGCCATTCTCCAGAAACGCGCACCAGGAACGTCGACTGGTTGGTGAAGCGAATTTTCGGTCCGTTTTACCCGACTGGTTTCTCAACATACGCACAGTGGGGAACTCAAGTCACCAAGGTTTTGCTGGCTGATACAGCCACTCTACACTCCTCGAGTGGTGGTCAGCCCGAACTCTACTTGTGCCCGAATGGCCGGCTGCTCCGCGGCCGGCGGGCCTCAGCGCCGTTGCCTCGACACTGGCAGCGGCAACTGGACTTGTGATAACCCAGAGACAATCAGCTCAATGTATGTTCATGTTACCTTGCCTTCAGGATGGTTCTTTACATGCAATCAGTATACTTGGAATTATATTCCCGCCAATGTATCAGATTCCACATGTTGTATCAGCTTGACATTGTTGCTCCCCACTAGGGATATGGTTGCACCAAGCACGAATGTCCCTTCACCCATACGGCACACTCGTGCAACCCAGTTAGACAGCTCATGTGATAGCAACATTAGGGTTTTGAGTAAGGCTGAGTACGTCTCGTTGGCAGTCAGCATACTTGGCGTGCCAGGCTTAGCAGTTGGCAACGCTCGGAGAATTGGTCAATTGGCTTGCGCTTTGGCAAAAGCCATCAACCACACCTCCTCGGCGATAGCGCTGCTCAACCAGGAGCAGACGGAGCTTCACCATGCCATACTAGATAATCGAGCAGCTATCGATTACCTTCTGTTGTTACATCATTTGGGTTGCGAGTCTGTCCACGCCATGTGTTGCTTTAATCTTACAGACAACACGCATAAGATACAGAGTCAGCTCACGGACCTCCACACCTTGGTCAAAAACATCAAGGAGGATGCTACGTGGGGGTGGTGGGATTCATTGTGGTCGTGGGTCCCATGGGGTTGGCTTCAGACGACACTCAAGGTGATTGTGGGGGTGGTAATACTGGGCACAGCAGTGTGTTGTTTCGTGCAATGTATTCCCTCACTGATATCGAGATGTCCCCCATGGAAGGAACCCCGAAATGTCATCCCCCCACGCCAGCTGATGCCACTCCTGCGCACTGCCGTCTGTCAGGTCCAATCTAACAAGTAAAGGGGGAGTGCATGATCCGCAAGCACAATTGGCATACTGTCCCTGACAGAGGCCATGACTTGTGAGAACGCTCCGGGCCTTTGGGCTCCGAGGGGACAGAAATTGGGGAGCGGATTAATAGTCATAAGATTGATTCACCCATATCTGACCTGACAGGCAGTCCAAGCAGGAGGAAATTGAATGCCTAACTAAGCGGTTAGGTAATAGGTAATATCGCACCTGCGAATTACCCCAAGCCCTAACGTCAACAGTGGCCATATTTACTCTTGGGTAAGCTGGGAACAATGGACTTCCCCTGCCAGTGTTTAACTTAGTTAATTAACTTCCCCGGGAGAGGTTCCCAATTAACCCGTGTAAACATGTGATGTGATTTTCTGTCAGATGACGATTCTATCACACACTGCCTTGAATTCCTATATATGATGATGATTTTCCCTCAATAAACCACTGGTGTTCGCTCCATCTTGTCTCGTGTCGTTACTTGACCAGTCTCCTCTGGGACCCAACGGCCGCTTCATGGCCCCGATCCAACAGTTTGGGACTCAGATTCTACTGTGTGCAGAACTATTGTAATCAGTAGGATTTCAGTTAATCACGACTAATTGAAGTCCAATTCATCTCAATTGATGTTGTTCTACAGTATAATTGCAGCTACATCTAGTGCTGGAACTGCAGTGGCTTAGTAGTTAAGACACTGAACTTGATGACTAGAAGGTCGGAAGGTCAACAGTTTGAGACCTGAGTACTGCATGATGGAGTGAGCACCCATCTCTGATAGATAGATAGAAAGATAGATAAGATAGATAAATCTTTATTGTCATTGTCCTGCACAGAACAATGAGATTGGGGAGAAGAAGAAAAAATAAGCTCTGTCTCAGCTCCTGCCAACCTAGCAGTTAGAAAGCAAGAAATTGCAGGTAGATAAATAGGTAACAATTCGGTAGAAAGGTAAACAGTGTTCTGTGCACTCCGGTGTCTACAGAAACATCTGCAAATGCAGACAGTGCTGGCTCTTGGTTATAAACAGATGAGCACTGAAACCGAGAGTCGGATACGACAGGCTTTTGAGTAAGGGCGACCTTTAGGCTGACCTTCTGCCAAGTGCTTTCCTTGACTTAACAGTAGCCCACAAATATTTTGGTCAGAATATTCAGATCAGAAAATATTCCTTACAAATATGTAAGAGTCCTACTTTAATATTCAGGTGGAAATTTCATACACACTTATTTGGAAGTAAGTTACAATCTGTCACGGGAAGATATGGCCCTGCTCAAAAACCTGGGGGAAGACCCGGAGATTGTCATTAAACCCGCAGATAAAGGTGGGGGCGTGGTCGTGCTTAATAAAAAAGACTATCTTAAGGCAGCTTGGACCCAACTGTCCAATACTAACTGTTATGCAACATTAGATAATAACCCTACGCCACATGTATCCAACATAATTTTGACCGTGTTGCAAGAGGGGCTAGCTATGAAATATATTACAGACAGCACGTTTTGTTTTCTTTTCAACAAATTTCCTAGAGTCCCCATATTTTATTTACTGCCTAAAGTCCACAAACTTTCTTTGAATTCTGACATTATTCCTTGCAAGCCAATAATTTCCGCAAATAATTCTTTGTTAGAGCCCATAGCTAAATACATTGATTATCACATCCATTCTTTTGCCACGGACACGCCTTCATACGTTAAAGATTCATCACACTTTATTCAGTTATTGGAAAATTTCATAGTTCCTCCTAATGCCATACTTCTTACAATGGACGTGGCATCATTGTATACTAACATCCTGCTATCGGAAGTCCAATCTCTCATTACACACCATCTCGATTCTCGACATAATGCCTTTCCACCTTCAGATTTTCTGTTCGATCTTTTGGACATATGTTTTGAGCATAATTTCTTTAGGTTTGAGCACTCTTATTTTTTTACAGATTCAAGGGGTATCTATGGGTTCAAAATTTGCATCTTCTGTTGCTAATATTTTTATGTGCCATTTTGATAAAACTTTCATTCTTGATCCTTCAGTAAACCCTTATTTTTTGGATATTATTTGTTACAGGAGGTACATAGATGATTTGTTTTTTATTTTTAAAGATCACTCTTCGGGAGGGCGTGGCTAAGATGGCCGATGAGTAACATCTTTTTTCGGTTGCTCGCGTTTACCAAAGTGGTAATTAATGTGAACGAGTAAAATGGGGAAACTTTAAAGTGGTTATTTTTGCTGATAAGACTCCTGCTTGCCTATTTGTAAAGTTCTGAAGTCGGGTGGTGTGGGAAGGCATCTGGTTTTTGTCTTGCCTGTCGTCCTAAACATATTGTAAACAAAAGTCCTCTTTGTCTGCATGAGAGATAACACTGGATTTTGGGCATGCGTAGAATAGTGAAAAAGAATTCTCCTTTCTTCTCCTTATTTGGGCTCTGACACTTCTGATTGGCTGTATGCCCTAAGTTTTGTTTCTGTTAAGTTTCGTTTCTGGTATATTCTGCTTGCTTAAGTTTCGTTTCTGAGACACTCTGCTTGAATAAAGAGAAGCGATTAGTATCCTTTGTTCAGCCAAAGACTGGAGTCGTGTTTTCTGTCTGTCTCTGTCTTTCCTTACTCTGAGCCTAATGAAGCTGGACTTCGTGGACTCTTAACTCCCTATCTTAAAAGATCTGATGATATAAACTGCTGCTTCATGAGACTGATTGAGACATGAATCAGATTTCTACAGGGTGGTCGAAGTTTGGGAGGTTTCCTGGGTAGGAGAGGCCCGCGACGGAAGCCGCGGCTTCCCCTGCCAAGGAGCCGAGAATGGGATCAGCGAGACGGCGGAGATTCGAGGCGGCAGTAAAATCGGCAAGAAAACAACTTTACGTAAGTTCACGAAAGTCTATGTGGAAAAGTTAAAGCTAACTGGGGATTTTGCTTAGAAGAGTCCGGACTTGGAAGCGGGTGTGGAAGTGGATAAAATCGGGCTGTTGACCCGTTAATGGCGGCAGTCCTGGAAAACGAAAGTGATTGTGTTTTGGTCTATGGCTTCCTTGCGCCCCAGGAGAACCGCGGCGTGCTTTGGTGACAGTAAAGTGGTTAAAGAAGTCTTTGTCTGGGCTCCAGTTTTCAAAGGTTTCAGCATTTTTTGAGGCTAAGGAGTGTGGGGAAAGCCTGCCGACTTACAGAGGAAGAAGGGGGGTTTCCCCCTGAAGTTAATGTACCCGCTGGAAAAGGGCGCTTTGATTCGTTCGCTCCAAGAGAAGGACTAATTTGCTTTTTACTCCTTCACCGTGTGGATTATAACTAACATTTTTTTCTTTGGATATATTGCTCCTCCTGTTTTTTGCTTTTTGTTTTATAGCTTCGATTTTGGGGTTTTTTTCTCTTCTCACCCCCCTTCCTGGTGGCTTTGACTCAAATGAAAAAATTTGGGTGACCGTTTCCTTGGAGTTTCTACTTTTGTGGTTCGGAGTGCGAATATTTGGACTACCTGCTATGGGGAAACGGGTCGAATGTGGATTACTCTTTTCTTCTTTTTGTTTGGATCGTATTCCGGTTCCTGTTTTTTTGTGGATTACAGCAATTAATTTTTCGCTGGATTTCTTCCTCTCTATAAGCTTCGTCAGATTTGTCTGGATAGGTGGTACTAGTGGCTGCAGCGGTACAGGCTTGATTGGATTGACTACGATTTTACAACGTTCTGCAACACTGGACTTTCTTATTGGGTGTCATCATGGATAAAGGCACAAGAGGGAAAGCAAAAGAGGAAGAACCAGTGGTGAAGTCTAAGAGGAAAGAAAAAGCACCAATGGAAAAAGGTCCCTCAGTCTTCCTCACCGCCACCTGAACCTTATGATCATACTCAAATTATGGTGGAAATTGGTAAATTGTTCCAGAAATTGGAGAAAAATGAGGAATCAAGGGTGAAAGATAGAAATGAAATGATGAAAAAACAAGATAAGGTGGTATCATCTGTTGCAGATTTCTCAAAAAAAATGGACTTAAGTTTGCAAAAAATAGAGGGAAATGTGAAATTGGTTCAAAGTGAGGTAAATGTTATAAAAAAGGAAATAAAAGGGACTCAGGAGGCGGTGCAGGAGAATAAGCTGAAATTGGAAGAGCATGAGAAAAGGATTGATGCTGTGGAAGATATGATGAGAAAGCAGAACATTGTGATCCATCAGGTGGTTGAACGGACGCCAGACCAGCTAAGAGAAAGAGTGGTTCAGTGATTAAATGGTTTGAAAATGGGAAAGGAATTTGTACAGGAAGATATTGTAAGTGCATTCAGGGTGGGCCCAAGAAGAGGGAAGGTGGTTCAAAGAAATGTTCTAGTAAAATTTGCAAATTGGGGAGATAAGCTCAGAGTAATGGCTTTTTTGAAACAAGCTGGGTCTGGCGCCCTGAAATTTGACGGTTCTGATGTAGAAGTATACAATGATATCTCAATGAAAGAAAGAATGTGGAGATATAAGATGAGACCTGTAACTAAATTGTTGATGAGCAAAAACATAAGGTACAATTGGAGATTTCCACAGCAATTGCGCTTTTTTAAAAAAAAAAATTATTAAGTTTTTAATAAACATACAAAAAAGAAAAGAAAACATTAACAATACGTTAACAATACAATACACTAACAAATCCATAGTATCTTACTAACAAACATTACTGTATGTTAGCACATAACAATATCTATACTCATTAATTACTATTTAACTACCAAATATTAAGAGCCATTGTTTCAAAGTCCAAAATGATAGGGGAAAATTTTTTTTTCCTGTACTACCACAAATCTTTTTCACAAATAATAATCACCCTGTGAATATGTACAATGCCCGGAGAGTTTATTTTCTACTCAACTCCAAAAACTTCTTTGAGATGGTACTGGTCCTGAACTACCATTTGCCATAATAGAGTGATCCACGAACGGTTTCCATATATTCCAAAATCTATTCTCTTTTAAATTATCTCTTTTGACTTTAATCTCCCATGTCAATTTATCGTTCAATGCTAAACTCCACATTTCTTTATACCATTCTCCAATCTGTATATCTACATCGTTTTTCCAATTTCTAGCTATACATTGTCTACCCGTTGTCAGTGCGATTTCCAATAATTCTTTTTCCTCCTTGTTTAAACCCAAGCCTTCCACATTTGTTAAAAGAATAGTACCCGACACCAACTTAACACTTTTACCCAATATTTCACCAAACTCATTTTCTATTTTTCCCCAAAAATCCCTTATTTTTTTACAACTCCACCACATATGTTCGTATGTTCCATCAATTTCTTTACATCTCCAACATAACTTATCTCTTTTATTATCCATCTGGTAAAGTCTTAATGGTGTCAGGTACCATTGCCACAACATTTTAAAATTATGTTCTTTAATTCTTACAGACATTGTTCTCATAATCCTCTTTTTCCATTTATTTTTCCATTCAATCTCCCCGATCTTTATATTCAAATTTTGTTCCCACTTCCGTTTCAAGTCCTCCTGTGGATCTGCACCTCTATTCAGTATATTATAAAGCTTGCTTACAAGACCTTTAATACTGCTTTCCCCTTTTCTAATCTTCCTTACCAATTCCTCAAATTCCGTATGTATTCTATCTATCCCTATTTCTCTTTTATATTTTTTATTCCAATTGTCCACCTTTAACTTCTGAAACCAATTCAGATTTAATATCTCAAACATTTTTTTCCGCTCGGCATCATCATCACACACTTTTAACCAATCCTTCAATAACAACATCCCATTTTTATCCAATATTTCCATTTTTTCTTTGTCTAATTTTATTGGGAAACACATCATATCAGTCAATTCCAAAATTGGAGAGAGATTCGGAACCATATCTTTTTTTACCTTCTTCCACACCTCCATGAGACCTTTCATCATAAAATTATTTGACCTTTTCACCTTATCCTTCATTCCCAAAAAAATCAAGTTTCCAATATTTCTATACTCTTTCATTTCCAATTGTTCCCAAATTACCTTTTCTCTTGCCAAGATCTTCACAACATTCTTAACTTGAAATGCTCGATAATATAATAACAAATTTGGCATACCCAAACCCCCTTTTTTCTGAGACCAATACCATAATTTCTTTGGAAGCCTAGATTTTTTACCTCCATTACAAAAACCATTAAACATTTTTTGAAACTCATTAATTTCTTTCTCTTTTAAGTGGATCGCTAGTGTATCGAATAAAAAGTTAATCTTTGGTAACAATATCATTTTACACATGGCAATCCTTCCGAACCATGACAGTTTTAACTTCTGAAGTTCTTGTATTTTATTCTTAAATTCAATTCTCAAGCTGTCATAATTCAATCGTTTGAGTTCTTCTAATTTATTTGAAATGATTATCCCCAAATACTTCAGCTTATCTTTGATTTGTATATTAAGTGTCGACACCGTGCTACCCATCTCGCTCGGTTTCAAATTACACAACATCAATTCAGATTTGTCCCAGTTTATCTTTAATCCAGTTATAGCTTGAAATACTTGTAGATGATCTTTAATCCTATCCATCACCTGCTCCGGGTGCTTCACCATAAGCAATGTATCATCTGCATACATACTCACTTTATTACCCATAATCCCTTCTATATTTGAATCCTCCCTTATACTTTTAGCTAAAATCTCCATTGCCATTATAAACAAGATAGGAGATAATGGGCAACCCTGCCTAGTACCAGCCTCTAACTTTACCACATCCGTAAGCTCCTCGTTTACTCTAACCTTGGCATTTCCTTTTTGATATAGTAAATCTATAACCCTGTTAAATTTATCCCCGAACCCATATTTTCTAACTATTTCCTTAATTGAAGACCACTGCAATGAATCAAATGCCTTAAAAATATCCAATGATAGTAATCCCACTTTTTCCTTTGTTTGATTAACATTGTCTATTAAATCTAATACCCTTCTAGTCAAATCCGCCATGTGTCGTCCTTTTAGGAACCCAACTTGATCAACATTTATATATTCCCCCATAAAACTATTTAAACGGTTAGCCAATATTGCCGTGAAGATCTTCGCATCTTGATTTATAAGCGAAATTGGTCTGTACGAATCCACTCTTTCCAAATTCTTACCAGATTTTGGCAAAAGAACAATTGTAGTGTTATACCATGAAGTCGGAATTGATCCTCCATCTAGTATATAATTATATAACTTCACCAATTTCGGGACCACCACCTCTTTAAATTCTTTGTAGAACTCTGTTGATAATCCATCATCCCCCGGGGCTTTCCCTATCTTCAATCCGTTTATTACCCCCTTAACCTCTTTATCAGTTATCTTTTCCTCCATTTTCTCCCTATGCTCTTGTTTTATCCCATTCCCTAACTGCCTCTCCAATATCCTTTTAAGCTTTTCCATATCTATTTCTTTCTTTGCATATAACACCTGGTAAAATTCCCTAACTATTTTACATTTATCGCTATTCTTATTACACCTTGAACCTTGCCTGTCGACTAACACCCCAATTTCTCTTTTTTCCCTTTTAACCTTAGCTGCTCTTGCTAATAGTTTTGAGTTCTTATTACTAAATTCAAAATATTCTCTGTTTAAATAAATCAAATCTCGTTTAACTTTATCAATATCTTTACCCATTACTTCTGCCTTGAGTCCTTGTAATTTCAAGAGAATTTTTTTATCTTTACTTTTTACGTGTTCTTCCTGTAATTGTTTTATTTCCCTTTCTTTTTCTATGTGTTCTGCTTTATACTTTTTATATTTGTGGCTTGCCAATTTTATGCTTTCCCCCCTAAAAACTGACTTCATGGTATCCCATACAATGTTAAAATTAACCTCATTATTATCGTTCCAATGCCAACTTTCTTTCCAGCTTTCCATAATTGCCTCTTTGCTTTTCTGATCTTTGAACAAATTAGGATCGTACCTCCAATTTCTAACTCTTTGAATATTTTTTTGTGCTTTCAATTCCAAATATACTTTAGCATGATCTGATTCCTTAATAATCCCAATTTCCGTACCTTCTATGTCCCCAATTAAGTTTTCCGACAGAAAAACGTAATCTATTCTCGAGTAGGTCCCATGTACATGCGAAAAAAAGGAGTATGCCCTTTCCAAACCTTTAAACTCTCTCCACGAATCCTTCAAACCCATAACTTTCATCCATTTGTCCATCACCTTCCCTTTCACCCCCATTCCACTTCTAGCTATGTTTGTGCAATCTAATCCTGACCTAATCAGATTAAAATCACCAGCCACAATAGTTTTTGCAACGTTTTCCAACTCCACTATTTTCCGAATTTTTTCAAGAAACACTGCTTGGTGATCATTCGGAGCATAAATATTTACCAACAATATTTCCTCATCCTCCAATTTTCCTCTTACCAACAAATACCTACCCTCTTGATCAGCAATCTTTTTTGTGATTTCAAATCCTAACTTTCTAGAAATCATAGTTGCCACCCCTCTTGCTTTGGATGTTCCAAACGCCATCTCATAATGTTGCATCCAACCCAGATAAAGTTTATTCGTATCTTTTGATTTCTGATGTGTTTCCTGTAAAAATAAAATATCTGGTCTATCTTTTTTCAACGCCGATTCCAACCTCCGTCTCTTAAGAACAGAACCTGTACCTTTCACATTCCATGATATTATTTTAATACTACCCATAACCAAATTCTTCTCCCAACTTTAAACTCTCCATCGGGTGTGCCACCAACAACCCTTCACCATACCAACTACATAAAACACACATTTTCACTCTCCCCACCTTCCAACGAAAAGTCGCCTCTGTCAACCAAAGAGGGGAGAGGGGGGACCTGCAAGATGCGCCCTACTGCCGGCGCTATGCGCTATTTACCCATTCTACCTCTATTAGGTACTTAAGATTACTACTATCTAATGCTCATTGTTCCTTACCTATCTCCTCCTCCACCATGATCAAGGACGGCTCCTCCTCCTCCTCCCCTCGCTGTGGTGTTCCACCTGTTGCCCCACCGGACTCCTCCCTCCCATATTCCCTCCCCAAAGCTCCAGAATACGTCATTTCCTTCTTAAGATTTTTCCATTCTTCCGAGTCTACTTGTACCAATCCCAACAAACTCAAATATTCCAATGGATTAGTGCCTTCATCAATAACTTGCATTCTTTTATCATAGAAAAAGCGCAATTGTTGTGGAAATCTCCAGTTATACCTTATGTTTTTACTCATCAATAATTTAGTAACAGGCCTCATCTTATACCTCCATGTTCTTTCTTTTAATGAAATATCATTGTAAACTTCAACATCTGAACCATCAAATTTCAACGCGTCAGGACCAACTCGTTTCAGATGAGCCATTACTTTTAATTTATCTGCCCAATTTGCGAATTTAACCAGCACATTTCTTTGAACCACTCTCCCTCTTCTTGGACCCACCCGGAATACACTTACAAAATACTCCTGAACAAATTCCTTCCCCATTTTTAAACCATTTAACCACTGAACCACCCTCTCTCTTAACAAATCCGGAGTGTGTTCCGGCACCTGACGGATCAGAATGTTCTGCTTTCTCATCATATCTTCCACAGCATCTATCTTCCTTTCATGTTCCTCCAATTTTAGCTTGTTCTCCCGCACCACCTCCTGAGTCCCTTTTACTTCCTTCTTTACAGCATCCACTTCGGTTTGAACCAATTTCAACATTCCCTCAAATTTATTCAAACTTAGGTCCACCTTTTTTGTATAATCTGCCAATGATGACATCGTCTTGTCTTGCCTTTTAAGTATTTCATTTCTGTCTTTCACCCTTGAAGCCTCATTTTTCTCCATTTTTTGCATCAACTTGCCAATTTCCACCATAATTTGAGTCTGATCCAATGGCACTGTGGGCGGGGATGATGACTGAGCAGATTCATCCATTGGTGCTTTTTCAATCTTCTTAGGCTTTACAACTTGTTCTTCTTCCTTCGCTTTCCCTCTTGTACCTTTATCCATAATAATGCAATATATTTCAAACCCACTGCTGCAGATCGCTGTAACAGTTTGTCAATGCAATAGGGCTTACAACACTGCAGCCATTGGTTCCACAGATACAGCAGGAAAGTTCTTATGTCAGCAGAAGATCCAAAAATTACTGCAATCCACAACGATAAAACAGAAGGAAACAATTCTCCCAGCAGGCAGTTTGAGAAAGAGGAAAGGAAAAAAAAGAGAAAAAAAGAAAAAAAGAAAAAAAAGGGGGGGAAGAGCAATAAAAAATATTAATCCACAGCGAGTCCGTTTCCCCAAAGCAAATAATCCAATCAGGCGTCTTCCAATCACAGTGAAGGAGCTTCAGGGGAACAGTCAGCCCAAGTTTCTTTCTTTAAAAAAAAAACGAGCCAACCGAGAAAGAAAAGAAAAAGAAAAAAAAAAGGGGGGGGGAGACCAGGAGCAAGGAAAACCCGAAATCTAACCAGCTTGGGAACGAGGTGAGGGGCAGTATATTCCACAATAAGCAAACAAATATTTGTAATCCACACGGTGAAGGGAGCAAACAATCAAAACCACCTAATCCTTCCTTTGAAGTGGACAGTCAAAGCGCCATTTTCCAGCAAGTGCTTGAACTTGTGGGGAAAAGAAAAAACCCCTTTCTCCTTCTGAGGAGCGAACAAAGAAAGAAAGAAAAAAAACTTCTTCCAAGCAGCTTAAGCCGGGGAAACTCACAATCTTTCTCCAATAGTCTAGCCCAGACAAAAGTAATTAATCCACTTTGTTGTCAAAACATGGCACGGTCTTCTGGCATGTAGAAAAAGAAAAAAAAACCACCCAAGCACAGTCCCTTTCATTTTTCCAGGACCGTCGCCATTACAAAGCAAGTTCTTGCTTTCAATCGTTTCTCCCCTCTTCCATTTCAGTGTCCGAGCTCCTTTTTTTAAAAAAAAAAAAATCCCAGCCGGCTTTAAGATTTATAGCTCCAGTCAAGCTCCAGTCAAGCACTTACATATAAATTACTTTCACGTCCAGCAGCTCCTTGCCGATTCCAAAGCCAGTTCCAAAGCACTTCTCAGCAGTTTCACTGGTCCCGTCCACGGCTCCTGGCAGAAAAACCGCGACTACAGTCGCAGCTTCATCCACCAGAAAACCTCCCGAACTTCGACCATCCAGCCTCAAAAGATCAACAAACTTTTCAGGAAGACAGGCAAGGATCTTATCTTTAGAATTTACCACTTTAAAATTTCTCCAATCCACTCCGTCACATTATTTACCACTTTGTTTAGCGCAAGCGTCTGAAACTAGATGTTACTCAGCGGCCATCTTGGCCAGCCCCCAGCAATTGCGCTTTTTTATGAGAAAAGAATGCAAGTAATTGATGAAGGGACCGATCCATTGGAGTATTTGAGTTTGCTGGAGTTGGTAAAAACAGGTTCGGAAGAGTGGATAAATTTTAAGAAAGAATTGTTGGAATCGGGTGCTCTAGGGAGGGAGTATGAGAGGGCAGAGGCTGGTGGTGCCACAGGTGGAACACTGCAGGGAAAAGAAGAAGAGGAGCTGTCGCTGATCATGGTGGAGGAGGAGGCAAGTAAGGAGCAATGAGAAATAGATCAATAAAAAACAAATTATTTAAGCACTATAGAAGGGTGAGTAGCGCTTAGTACTGGTTGGTAGGCACATCTTGCATGTCCCCCCTCTCCCCTCTTTGGTTGTCGAAGGCGTCTTTTTTTTAAGAAAGTGGGGAGAGTGATAGTGTGTGTTCTATGTAGAATTTTGTGTTTTGGGGGGAATGGGTTGGTGGTGGCACGCCCAATGGAGAGTTTAGAAGTTAGAAAGGAAATAGATTATGGGAAATATTAAAATATTAACCTGGAATGTGAAGGGTACAGGTCTGTTCTTAAGAGGCGGAGGTTGGAATTGGCTCTGAAGAAAGATAGACCCGATATAGTGTTCTTACAGGAAACGCACCAAAAGTCAAAAGACACAAATAAACTTTTTTTGGGATGGATTCAACATTATGAGATGGTGTTTGGTACTTCAAAAGCGAGAGGAGTGGCAATTATGATTTCTAAAAAATTAGGATTTGAGATAATAAAAAGTGTGGCTGATCAAGAGGGTAGATATTTGATTGTAAGAGGAAAAATAGAAGACGCGGAAATTATGTTGGTAAATATATATGCTCCAAATGATCATCAAGCGGATTTCTTAGAAAAGGTTCGGAAAGTAGTGGAGCTAGAAAATGTTGCAAAAACTATTGTGGCTGGAGACTTTAACTTGATAAGGTCAAACTTAGACTGTACGAATTTAGCAAGATGTGGAATTGGCTTGAAAGGGAAGGTTTTAGATAAATGGATGGTTGCGATGGGTTTGAAGGATTCTTGGAGAGAGATCAAGGGCTCGGAAAGGGCATATTCTTTTTTTTCACACGCCCATGGGACCTACTCGAGAATAGATTACGTCTTTCTTACAGAAAATTTGATTAAAAATATTGAGGGAATGGAAATAGGGATTTTTAAGGAATCAGACCATGCTAAAGTACTTTTGGAACTGAAATTACAAAAAGATATTCGAAGAGGAAGAAGTTGGAGGTATGATCCTAACTTATTTAAAGACCAAAAATGTAAAGAGCAAATCATGGAAAGGTGGAAAGAAAGTTGGCAGTGGAACGACAACAATGAAGTTAATTTTAACGTTGTTTGGGATACCATGAAGTCGGTTTTCAGAGGGGAAAGTATAAAGTTGGTGAGTATTAAGTATAAAAGGCATAAGGCAGACCAGATAGAAAAAGAAATAAAACAGTTACAGGATGACCATTCAAAAAGTAAAGATAAAAAAATTTCGCTAAATTGCAAAGACTTAAGGCAGAGTTAATGGGTAAAGATATAGATAAAGTTAAAAGGGATCTGATTTATCTAAATAGAGAGTATTTTGAATTTAGTAATAGAAATTCAAGACTATTAGCAAGAGCAGCTAAGGCTAAAAAGGAAAAAAGAGAAATTGGGCTGTTGGTTAATAAACAAGGGTTAAGATGTAACAAGAATAGGGATAAATGTAAAATTGTGAAGGAATTTTATCAAGCACTATATGCAAAAAAGGAGGTAGATGTGGAGAGGCTTAAAGGGATCTTGGAGAGACAGCTAGGGAATGGAATAAAACAGGAACATCGAGAAAAAATGGAGGAAAGGGTTACTGATAAAGACGTAAAGGAGGTAATTAGTGGGTTGAAGATGGGGAAAGCCCCGGGCGACGATGGATTATTGACAGAGTTTTATAAAGAATTTAAAGATGTTGTGGTTCCAAAGTTAGGTGAAGCTATATAATTATATTTTAGATGGAGGACAAATTCTGACTTCGTGGTATAGTACCATAATCGTTCTGCTGCCAAAACCGGGAAAGAATCTGGAAAAGGTGGAATCATACAGACCAATTTCTCTTATAAACCAGGATGCCAAGATCTTCACAGCAATACTGGCTAATCGCTTAAACAGTTTTATGGGGGAATATATAAATGTTGACCAAGTTGGTTTTTTAAAAGGTAGGCACATGGCTGACTTGACTAGAAGGGTATTAGACCTAATTGATAATGTTAATCAAATGAAGGAAAAGGTGGGTTTATTATCATTAGACATTTTTAAGGCATTCGACTCACTACAATGGTCTTCGATCAAGGAAATAGTCAGAAATTATGGATTTGGGGATAGATTTAGAAGGGTATTATACCAAAAAGGGAGTGCTAGGATCAGAGTAAATGAGGAGGTTACGGATGTGGTAAAGCTTGAGGCAGGTACCAGGCAGGGTTGTCCACTATCTCCTATCCTGTTTATTATGGTAATGGAAATATTAGCCAAAAATATAAGGGAGGATCCAAACATAGAAGGGATATTGGGTAATAAAGTGAGTATGTATGCAGACGATATGCTGTTAATGGTGAAACATCCAGAGGTGGTAATAGATAGGGTTAAAGACCAACTTCAGGAATTTGAGGCTATAACTATATTGATGATAAATTGGGATAAATCAGAATTGATGCTGTGTAATATGGGGGTAAAGGAGATGGGAAAGATAGTGGGGACATTTAATATACAAATTAAAGAAAAGTTGAAATATTTGGGGATAACTATTTCAAACAAATTGGAAGAACTTAAAAGATTGAATTATGACAGTTTGAAAGTAGAATTTAAGAACAAATTACAAGAGTTTCAAAGGTTGAATCTGTCATGGTTTGGGAGGATTGCAATTTGCAAAATGATATTGCTGCCGAAGATTAATTTTTTATTTGATGCACTTGCAATCCACTTGAAGGAGAAGGAAATCAATGAGTTTCAAAAGATGTTCAATAATTTTTGTAATGGAGGCAAAAAATCTAGACTTCCAAAGAAGCTTTGGTATTTATCTCAGAAAGATGGGGGTTTGGGTATGCCAAATTTGTTAGCATACTATCGAGCATTCCAAATTAAGAATGTTGTGAAGATCTTGGCAAGAGAAAAGGTAATTTGGGAGGAATTGGAGATGAAAGAATACAGGAATATTGGCAAAATGATCTTTTTGGGAATTAAGGATAAAACGATAAAGACAAGCAATACTATGATGAGAGGCCTCATGGAGGTGTGGAAAAGAGTAAAGAAAGATATGGTCCCAAATCTCTTTCCAATTTTGGAATTGTCTGATATGGTGTGTTTTCCGATAAAAATAGATAAGGAAAAAAAGGAAATATTGGATAAAAATGATATGTCTTTACTGAAGGACTGGTTAAAAGTTTGTGAAGATGAAACCAAGAGGAAAAAAATATTTGAAAAGTTAAAATTGGACTGGTTTCAGAAATTGAAGGTTGATAATTGGAATAAAAAAATATAGAAGAGAAGTAGGGATAGATAGAACAAAGACTGAATTTGAAGAATTGGTATTAAAGATCAGAAAAGGGGAAAAGAACATTAAGGGTCTAGTAAGCAAACTTTACATTTTATTGAATAAGGGTAAAGAATCACAGGAAGACTTGAAACGGAAGTGGGAACAAAATTTGAATATAAAAATAGGAAATGTTGAATGGAGAAATAAGTGGGAAAAGAGGATAGCGAGAACAATGTCAGTAAGAATTAAGGAACATAATTTTAAAATGTTGTGGCAATGGTACTTGACACCACTGAGGCTCCATCAGATGGATAATAAAAGGGATAATCTATGTTGTAGATGCAAAGAAACGGTTGGAACATATGAACATATGTGGTGGAGCTGCAAAAAAAATGAATTTTGGAGAAGAATAGAAGGAGAGATTGGGGAAATAATGGGTAAAAGAATTAAGTTGGTGTCAGGTACCATTCTATTAACAGATGTGGAAGGTATGGGTTTGAATAAGGAGGAAAAAGAATTATTGGAAATTATGTTAACCACAAGTAGACGATGTATTGCCAGAAATTGGAAAAATGATGTATTTATACAGACCGGAGAGTGGTATAAGAAAATGTGGAGTTTAGCATTGAATGACAAACTGACATGGGAGATAAAAGTAAAAAGGGATAAATTAAAAGAAAATAGGTTTTGGAATATTTGGAAGCCGTTTGTGGATCATTCTCTTATGGCTAGGGACAGTTTTGGACCTGTACCATCTCAAAGTGGGTTTTGGAGATGATATAGATACTAAACTCTCCGGGCATTGTAAATATTCACTAGGTGTTGTGTAACTAGTAAAGAAATAATAAATAGTTGTAATACTGAAAGCTCTTATGAATGTTATGGTTATAGTAATAACCTATAATGTGGGTATTTAACATTGTGGGTTATATTGCAAACAACTAGCTTAATTACTATGTATGTGCTATTCTCTATGAGCTTGATGTAACATTGTATTGTATTGTTATTGTTTTTTTCCTGTATGTTTGTTATTTTTATCTTTTGCTTTTTGGAAATAAATAAAAAATTATTATATATAAAAAAAGATCACTCTTCGGTTTCAGATTTTTGTCAATGGATCAATCTTCAACATAATCAATTGCAGTTCACACACACCATGGATCCCATTTCCCTACCTTTCTTGGATCTTACAGTGTTCATTAGGGATGACAGAATTCAAACGAAACTTTACCACAAGCCAACAGATCGCTTCGCATACTTACAGTTTAACTCATTCCATCCACATCATCTTAAGGCTAACATCCCGTATAGCTTATTGTTAAGGGCAAAACGGAATTCCACACAGGATCAGGACTACACCATCGCGGCTAATAAAATATCTACCACTTTAAAAAACAGGGACTATCCTAAGAATATCATTGAGACAGCTCGCAATAAAGTCAATGCACGCCCCAGGAGAACTTTATTTGGGTGCGATACGAGAACATCTCAAGGTTATCTCCGGGTTATTCTGGTCCCTAGATTACACTCCTTTAGCAAATAAAATTAAAAACATTATTTTGAGACACTGGCATATCCTCGATTCTATACCAGGATGCCAGCAGCGACCCACCATAGGGTTTCGTAAGACTAATACTATTGCTAATTTAATTTCTCGAGCCGACATTGCTTCACATTTAACTATCTCTTCTAGAACTCCAATAGGACATTACGCGTGCGGGCATTGTAAATGTTGTGCCTACATGTGGCGCACTAACCATGTACAATTACCTGGGAGCAATTTCACTCTGGATCTAACTTGCTTCTCAAATTGCAACACAAGTGATTCCATCTGTTCATGCCAATTGGCATATATTGGTCAATCCAGACGACCTATTAAAGTACGTCTAGAGGAACATCAATCTCGAATTAAGAATCAGATTGTCACCGCTCCCATGGTTAATCACTTTATTGAGAAAAAACATACATATAAAGAGATGAATATAGTAGTACTCGAAACTTACCTCCCAAACAAACACCAGGTTGTCGATGTCGAATGCTTCCTTTTACAGAGAGAGGCGTTTTACATCCATCGTTTTAAAACTTTAACACCTCATGGCTTAAATACGGATTGGGACCTGCCTGCGTTTCTATGATTCCAGTCCTTTTTGAGGTTTGTAGTATTCTTGTAGTGTTTCAGTTTTTTCATTCCATGCCTTTAAGAACAGGGAGCATGGAGGATTACAATGATAAAAAATATTCAGGCACATTAGCTTCACATGAGACTAGTTCCTGTGGAAGTACTTAAATTGAAATTTTCTCAGGATTAAGTAACGCGATAACACAATAGGAACAATACCATGGAGGTTCTTGCGCGCATCATCAATATTTTCTAGGTATGTCTTTGTCCGTTTCAATTGATTGGATATGCATAGAGTGTAATTTGGTTTTAGCATTGCACTTTTGTAGAATGTATTTTAGCATTTCGTGTTGGTCTTCTTATTGTTGTTAAATTACAGACTCTTGAGAAAGTCTTCCGAAATGTCCGCTTACCGGAGGGGCATCAAAACGGTTTGAGAAACCATTCGAGGACATTCCACCCCTCGGAGACCTGCAGTTGGGCTCAGTTTGATCTTTCCCCAATGAGTGTATTGCAGAAGGCTACCCGCAGTTGAAACGTGCCAACAAAGATCCCACAGTTTCCATGAACTAGCCATCTCAGAAGAGTTACGGACTGAAATATATACTGGATTTTGCAAGTACTGCTCCCACGTACTTACGGATCATTATTGGGAGATATTTTAGTCTTACACTGCAGGCTCGTTGTGGGGTGTTGTATTTTTGTATGTGTATATACAGTCATTTTTATGTGCTCCTTGATTTAACAGCAGCCCACAAATATTTTGGTCAGGATATTCAGATCAGAAAATATTCCTTACAAATATGTAAGAGTCCTACTTTAATATTCAGGTGGAAATTTCATACACACTTATTTGGAAGTAAGATGCAATTAATTCACTAGAATTAAATTGATGTTTGAGCAGATAGGTATGAGTCAGTCCAATTATTCTTCTTTCATGTCCAAGTCAGGGCTCAAGCATCTGCCTTATGTTGCTGCCCAATTTATTTATTTATTTGTGTGTGTGTGTGTGGGGGGGTGTTGTATAAGGAACAAGCTTATGAAAATAGGGTTCCATTTTCTGAGTTCTTAAAGTCAAAACCAAGGGTGGAATGGGGTATCACAGAGGCAATATAGTAGGCAAGAGTTGGTGAGGCTCAGCAAGTATAACACATATGTAAATAATTCTGTGCTCAGCCAGTGAGCCTTGCTATGAGCTGCTGATGGTTGTTCAGGCTGTAAAGACATTTCAAACATAAAGACCAAACCTCCTCCTCTAGCTGAGTTAATTTTTAGAAGTATCTCTCCACCTGGTGAAGAACTGCAACTCGCAAAGGCTTCAGCCAGGAGACTTACCTTGTAACCTTTAAGTGAAATCCTTGTACGCCCTGTGTGCATCCCAGCTATGCCTCCATTCCCAGCTTTGACCCTGAGTTACATTTGCACATGATTTTTTTATATGATCACAGAGTTTTGCTTTGTTGCTGCTGATTCAGTCTCTAAATTATGTAACTAAATCAATGCCTTCCCATTACTTGGATTGTAAACCATCGATTCCTTCCCCATCTGCTCTCAGATAATTTCGAGAGAAGGAATTCCTCAGAGGAAGCAGCAAGAAATGAAGCAGGAGAAAAATTGCTTGCTCAGGCTTTTGCATGCCAGATGTTAAGTAGCACATAGTCTTCATTCACAAAGTCTTCAGAATGCTACCAACATGGAGGAAGCAGTTACGTGTTTCTAGCCAATCAAAAAAAGAGAGAAGAAAACCCAGTGGAAAACCATCCTTTTTTAATCACCGATAAAGGATGCAGAACAGAGGAGCCAAGTTTGCATAAAGCATTCCTACAATAATTTATTTACTGTACATAGCTGTAGTTTTAGAAATATTTTCTAGAATGTTTTTTTTATTCTGACCCATTAATTTGTCACTCAGTTCATAAGAACTATCTCAGGCATAAGCAATGAATCAAATATAATAATAATTGTGTGCTATCTGGTGAATTCTGTCTTGGTCAATTGCCACTCTTTCAAGGGTTTCCAAGTTTTATCGTTCTGTTCTTCTGAGAGGGGTGTATCCTTGGACTGTGCAGCTTGTCATAGGCTACAAAGGCTGGCTCTTCTCTCAGGAGGCACACTGAGGAATCAAACTCCCAACCATACCTGTCAACCGCAGCTCCGGCGAATCCGGGACCTGCGCAGGTAGCATTGTACGCATGTGTGTGGATGGCTACGCCACTTGTGTAGCCTTCTACGCAGGCGGCGTAGCCTTCTGCGCATGCGTGGAAGGGAGCTATGGAAGTGTAGAGCCCTTCCATGCATGCGTGCAACGCGGCCTGCGCAGATGGGCTGCGCAGTGCCTCCTTTCCCCCGCTGCCAAATTATGGGGTTTTGGCAGCACAGGTCGGGAAATGGAGCAAATCGGTGCCGAATTACGGGGTAATCCCAGCCAAATCGGGATGGTTGACAGGTATGCTCCCAACCTCTGGCTCCACAGTCAAATACCTAAACCAATGAGCTGTTGAGCCAGCAAGGCACAATATAAATACTATACAGTTACAACCTTCCAAGACAAAGTGCACTCCTCACGGAAGGAAACAGTAAACTACTTCTCTGTATTCTCTACCTGGAAACCCCTGGGAAGGGTTTCCATAAATCAGCATTGACTTGATGGCATGGTTATTATTATTATTAAGACAACAAAATGTGGCACTAATACTAAGTCTTTCACAACTTGTCAAAATTGTCCACCTGGGGATACAGAGACAAACTGGAATCAATCTACTTAGGAGTCCGTTACATAATCTGAGGTCTCTACACATTAGTATCAAGACCTGGCCTAGTAACATCCTGACAATCTCTGCAAGATCATTCAGCAGAAGGGTTGTGTCTTGTTAGTTTACTGAATTAGTTTATTTATTCGTCACATTCACATCCCACTTTTACTCCAGTGAGCTGAAGGTGAGCATGGCTTTCCTCATCTTTCTCACTTTATCCTTACATCAATCTTGTTGAGAGAGAGAGAGAGAGAGACTGGTCCAGGTTTCATTGGCTTAGTAGGTTCTGATCTCACAAGTTAAGAAGTCAAGACTGATATTTCTTCATTACATATAATAATAATTAATAATAATTTAAATTTGTACCCCGTCTTTCTCGGGCCGAAGCCGACTCAAGGCGGCAACAACATATTAATCCATACAATATAACAACATAATAGTAATACAAAAATATATTCAGTGCAATAAACCAACAATAACACAGTATCAAATTCAAAAAAGCATAATATCAGTACATCACATAATACATAATTACATAGCATATTAACAAAATCCAAAGGTGATGGAGCACAGCTCCATCCCAATATTAACAAAATCCAAAGGTGATGGAGCACAGCTCACATCCCATATAGAGCCCCAGCCCAACGTCTTCAGCTGCGGCAACATCAGCCTGTCTCCCTGTCCATCTGACTCTCTCCCCACCCCTGCTCTCCCCACGAGCGGGGTAATGACAAGTCCAGCAGCTCTGGTAGTGGCATGATATTGAGGCTACGACGGTCGCCCCACAACTTAGGGCCAGTCTTTCTCCAATCTCTCTCCCCACCCTTGCTCTCACCAAGGGCGGCAGTCCAAAGATGCTGGCATCGGGAGTGGTGGCGGTGGCTTTTTACGGCCCCGCCGCAGATGGACCTCAGCTAGGCTCTCACCCCCTGTGACCAGCAAGGCCACGGAAGGGAGCTGACGGCTCTGGCGTATCAGTCTGACTTATGCTAGTCAGTGCAAGTAATAAAATTCTCTTGATTAATTTAATTTTGTAATCAATTCCAATCAATTTCAATTATTCATAGGTCTAAAATATTCAATACAAATCCTGAAATATATAATATACTGCATATGTATTTCTATGGCACATTAGCAGAGTTGGCCACTAGAGGCCACCGCCTGGAAGGGAGCGGAAGGCTCTGGCGCTGACATAAGGAGTGGTGGCTTTTACAGCCCTGCCACAGATGGACCTCAGCTGGGCTTCCACCCCCTGTGACCAGCGCGGCCACGAAAGGGAGCTGACAGCTCTGGCACTGGGGTTGGGAGGGGCGGCAGCAGCTTTTTACGGCCCCACCACAGATGGACCTCAGCTGGGCTCCTACCCCCCCCGTGACCAGCAAGGCCACGGAAGGGAGCTGACTGCTCTGGCACTGGCATTGGGAGCAGCAGTGGTGGCTTTTTATGGCCCTGCCGCAGATGGACCTCAGCTGGGCTCCCACCCCCCATGACCAGCAAGGCCATGGAAGGGAGCTGACGGCTCTGGCGTATCAGTCAGACTTATGCTAGTCAGTGCAAGTAATAAAATTCTCTTGATTAATTTAATTTTGTAATAAATTCCAATCAATTTCAATTTCAATTATCCACAGGTCTAAAATATTCAATACAAATCCTGGAATATATAATATACTGCATATGTATTTCTATGGCACATTAGCAGAGTTGGCCACTAGAGGCCACCGCCTGCAATGTAAAATATAGGGTTCACTGTTATCCATGGTTTCAGGTATCTGCATTAGATTTCAGAACATATCCCCTGTGGATACCGGGGGGAGGGGGACTGTCAAGTCTCCCGTATTGGCCGGGAAACTCTCGTATTTTACCCTCTTTCCTGCCAACCTCCTGTATGAGTAAGACTGCAATGCCCTAATGCTGCCACTGGAGAGCTGCACAGGATAAGCATAGCTGTCAAGTCTCCCATTTTGTCCGGGAAATTTCCCTTATTTTCAAATCCAAAACTTGACAGGTGTGTATCTCAAATCTTCTTAACCTATAAAACCAAGGGTTAACGGTTGGAACTTGCTATAGGTTCCTAAGCCTCGCCCTAATGACCTGCACCCACCATTCATGCACACGGCCGAACTGGGTCCGCAGGTCAACGAAGGATTGAGAAAACCAGCAGTGGGGCAACAGCCCCACAAACGCGAAAAAGGGAAACAACTTCATTTCCCAAAGTTCTTTGTGCCACGCCACGCCACAGCCAATCAGGCTGAGAGGCACAACCACAAAGAACATTGAGAAACATGCAATCCACCTCTCCGCTGGTTCCCCGGGGGTTGGGAGGTTTGTGGGGACAAAAGGGGTATGTCCCCCCAACCCTTCTGGACCCAGGAGACCAGGGAGAGTGGATCTATTCCCCCTTCCTAAAAAACCCTCCGTCTTTAAAGAGAAGAAACCAAGCAGTTTCTTCTCTTTAAAAATGGAGTTTTTTAAAGGAGGGGGGGAATCGATCCACTCTCCCTGGTCTCCTGGGTCCAGAAGGGTTGGGGGGGACATACCCCTCCCCCCCAACCCTCACGGACCCATGGGACCTGAGAGAGGAGATCAATTCAAACCCAACCCACTGATATTAAAAGGGAAAATCCAA
The DNA here is from genome assembly GCA_035047305.1 of Bradypodion pumilum. Lineage (NCBI taxonomy): Eukaryota > Metazoa > Chordata > Lepidosauria > Squamata > Chamaeleonidae > Bradypodion > Bradypodion pumilum. The sequence continues at coordinate 159,628,702 of JAWDJD010000001.1, read as the reverse complement.
GCGGAGTTTCCACTTTAATATCAGTAAGTGGGGGGTGGCGATCTCCCTCTCCACTGGCTCACCTGGGATTGGGAGGTTTGTGGGTACAAAGGGATCTGTCCCCCCAACCCTTCTGGATCCAGTAGACCAGGGAGAGGGGATCGAATCCACCACCACCACCCCAATAAACCCTCCGTCTTTAAAGAGAAGAAACCAAGCGGTTTCTTCTCTTTAAAAACGGAGGTTTTTTTAGGAGGAGGGGGAAATCGATCCACTCTCCCTGGTCTCCTAGGTCCAGAAGGGTTGGGGGGACACACCCCTTTTGTCCCCACAAACCTCCCAACCCCCAGGGAACCAGTGGAGAGGGGGATCGCAACCCCTCACCCTCTGATATTAAAGAGGAAACCCCGATCTACTTTCACGACTCCACACAATCAAAGCACCATAACACAATAAAGCCCCTCTTCCCAATGGCCGCGGTCTGGCCAGCGAAACCGGCCTGTGGAAATAAACCCCCCCCATGCCACATAAAGTGGCATTGGAATTCCCGCGGTCCAGACAGCCAGGCCGGCCTGCGGAAATAAACTAAACCCCCCCAAAAAACAACAACAACCCACAACAACAATAAAAATATAAAAATAAATAAATAATTTACAAAAATACCTTAAAACACAATCAAAAACATCCGAAAATCCACAAAAACAACACCAAAAAACAATACAAAGTAAACAAAAACACAATCAAAAACAAAACAAAAAGTCAAAAAAATACACAACCCAACCCCACACCCCACCCCACAAAATACAGAAAACAAGCCAACTCACCAACACATGTCCTACCTGCATGACAACCAGAAATGAAATGAATAAAGAAAGAGACTACTTACCAGAAGAAGCTCCACCCAGTCAAAAAACAGTCAAAATACAACAAAATCCCTACCAGCACCACCTGCTGGCCACAATAGTAAAAACAATTCAAAAACACACAGCAGCCCAAAACAAAAGGCCACAACAGTAAAAACAAATCAAAGCAATAACACAAAATCACTATTTTACACAAAAGGTCACAATAATAACAAGTCAAAAAAATAACATGAAACACAATTTAACACAAATCACAAACATATGTAAATAAAATAAAATAAAAATTTTATTAAAATCCTGTGCTGAGTTCTAACTCAAATAAAAACCCAAAACAACTAAACACATTTTAAAAACATTGAATGTAAAAAATCTTTACTTTCACATTATTAAAATTATTACCTATGGTACAACTATTTTTTTAAAAAAACAAAAACTAAAACATTATTCAGTTACATAAAACAGCCAGCCAAGCCAAAAAATTTTTTTGTATAAATAAACATTTTTAAAATTACAGACTAAGCAATTTTTAACAAGCATTAACACAATTTAACCTTCCAACACAATTTAAAACAGCCCGGCAACGCCGGGCAACCTCTACTAGTAACCTATAAAACCAAGGGTTAACCGTTGGAACTTTGCATAGGTTCCTAAGCCTGGCCCTACTAACCCGTACCCACCATTCGTGCACATGGGCGAACTGGGTCCGCATGTCAACGAAGGATTTAGAAAACCGGCAGTGGGGCAACAGCCCCACAAATGCAAAAAAAGGGAAACAACTTCATTTCCCAACATTCCTTGCGCCGCGCCATGGCAGAGCCAATCAGGGTGAGAGGCGCAAGGAACGTTCGGAAACGCGCCGCGGCCAATCAAAAGAAAACCATTTTAAAAATGCAGCACAAACACAAACCACAAACCCATAACTACAAGCCCCAGCATCCTGTGCGACATGAGCACGCAGAACGCTGAGGAAGCCGGCACGCGAAAAATAAAAATTAAAACCACAATGTGAATGCAAGTCCACGCAAACACCCATTCATGCACGGAGCAACAGGGAGGAGAGAGACTCTACCCCACCAAAGTCACACCAAGACCACCACTGGCCTCAACAAAAGTGGAGGCGGTGTGGAAAAAAACACAAAAACAGAGGGAGTTCAAGGGAGGAAGGTACTGATGCCTTCACCCCCCCTTGAAAGCAAAACAATTCCTCCCCAAAGCAAAGGTGCCTTTACTTTAACAGTAAGTGTTTCACTTACAAGGGAGGGCAAAGGCATCATTGCCTTGGCCCACCCTTGAAAGTGAACCCATTCCCAGGTAAGCAAAGCCAGCGGACGGCGCTGTGCCCGCTGACTTTACTTACCCCAAAAATAAACCATTAATTAAAAGACAACACCAAAAACATCAAAAACAACCAAAATCAACAAGAAAGAACACACACAAACACCCCCCCAAAAAAATAACAAAAAAAACCCCAAAAGAAATTAAACCAGAGAACTCACCCAAACGACCTTCCTCCACGATGACCGGAACTGAAATGAAGAAAGAAAGAGACTATTTACCGGAAGAAGCGACACCCAGAGGCCAGTAGAGAAAAACAGTCAAAATCAATGAAAACCTCAACAGCCCCACCAAGAGGCCACAGGAGAAAAAACAGTCAAAAATATTCACAGAAATAAATCACAAAATAATACAATACAAACATTTCTAAAATCCTGTATACACTTTTAACTCAAAAACAAGTCAAAACATCTAAACCCAGTTTTAAAATATTAAATTTAAATTTAAACATATATATACTTACACATTTTTAAAATTATTATCCAAGGAACAACTATTTAAAAAATTTCACATAGTAAAACATTATTTGGTTAAATAAAATAATTATAAAAAATTATATCATCCTTTCCTCTTTTTTAATCCAAAAAAACAAACCAAAAAAAGCTAATCACAGTTTATAACAGCCCATGCGTATAAATAAACATTTTTAAAATCACAATTACAGACTAACCTCATTTGTATAAACATAAAACAAAAACCTTTTAACACCATTTAAAACAGCCCGGCAACGCCAGACAACCTCTGCTAGTGTGTGTGTGTGTGTGTGTGTGTGTGTGTGTGTGTGTGTGTGTGTGTGTGTATGAGATGAAAACCCACAAACAAGTAATCAGTTCATGACAGAGGAATTGAAGGGTGCAGTGACAACAAGCTAAAAGAACCTTAGCAGTTTCCAAATTTTAATTGGAAAGCTTTATCTCTTGAGAGCATGCCTTATTTTTGTCTCTCTCTTTTCTCCCTCTTTCATTCCAGAGTTACAATGCCTTTCTGGTTTTATTTTTTATTACTTCATGTGCCAGTGTTAGCAATCAGTTTTAGCTTCTTTCATCAAGTCGATTGCCTTCAGTTATAACCTCTGGTTTATAATGACTGCTGATGAGATTATTAGGTCTAGAAAATGAAAGGTGTCAAATCCCATCCCCCAGAATTTAATTCATATAGGGAAACTAGCATAGGTTACCCGGCATTGCCAGGCTGTTATAAATTGTGTTTTGCTTGGGGGGGGGGGTCTTTTGAGTTAAAAATCAACAGAGGATGCCATACATTTTTTTAAAAAAAATTATTTAACATATATTTGTTATTTGTGTAAACTTTTGATTTATTGTTATTTTTTTACTTGTTTTTACTCTTGTGGCCTCTAGGTGGGGCTGTTGTGTTTTTGACTTGTTTTTAATATTCCGGCCTGTAGGTGGTGCTGTTGGTTTCGGTTTCGTTTCACATTTTTTCTCTCCCGGCATCTAGGTGGGGCTTCTTCCGGTAAGTAGTCTTTGTTTCTTCATTTCTGTTCTGGAGTCGTGGAGGGAGGACGTGCTGGTGAGTTCTCTGTTTTTTTTTTTAATCTGGGTTTTGTTTTTTGTTTTGTTTTTTTGGTGTTGGATTGGTAGGTGTTTCTGTTTCTTCTATTGTGGTTTTTTATTTTAGATGTGTTTAATTGTTTTGTTTATTTCTGGTTGGTTTTTATATTTCTGATTACTTTTGTGATTATTTGTTTAATTTGTGGTATTTTTGTTGTTTGGGTTAGGTATTTTCGTGTTGTAGTTAGGTGTTTTTTCTGTGCTTTCATGGGATTTTGGGTGTTTTTGTTTGTGGATTTTGTTGTTTATTGTTTTGTTGGTTAATGTGTTTGTTTAATTATTTATTTATTTGGGTTTTATTATTTTTGGTGTTTCGCATTTTGGGTAAATGTTTGTTTTTGTTGTTGGTGTGTACTTTTGTGTGAAAAATGGGCTGCCTGTCATTTCCTCTTTTCCCCATTGCTGCTTCGAATTTTGGTTTCGATGCAGCAGTGGGGAAAAGGAGGAGCCGGCAGTCAGCTGGCTTTTCCCCTGGTAAGGTTTGTTAGGTAGGTCGGGGGAGAAGGAGGCAGAGAAGAGCTATCTGCCTGATGATGGTTCTCTCCTCTCTGTTTCCTTTCTCTCCTGGCTTACTTAACCGGAGATCGGCAGGCAGCGATCTGTAAGGGGTGGTGCTCTTCCTTGCGAATTGCTGGCTGCTGCTTTTGTATTACCTCCACCGCTGTTTCGTGTAAGTTCTCGAAACAGTGGTGTCGGAAGTACAAACGTAGCAGCCAGTCATTTGCCAGGGAGGGTGCTTCCCCGAATTAACTGCTGCCTGCTGCTGTTGCAATCTTGTCTTGTAAGCAGGAGGTTGTTGGTTCAAATCCCCAGAGGAGAGTTGAAATTAGACGGTGAGAGGGAACGTATATATTTTGTTAGGGTTAGATGCCTTCATCACTCCCTGTCCAGTACCCTTTTAGCTTAGCCAGGACGGCCCTGGACCCATCACTTGTTCATGTTATGAACCTGCCAGGGCTCAGAGCCCTCCATAAGCCCAAGTCCATCCACTCACATTTGCTCATTTCCTAGAGCAAGAGAGGCCATTTGAAGATTGTTGTAACCCATGCTGAAAACTACAGACCTAAAATACTTCATATATAAACAACTAGAAATGGCTGGACAAGAGAAGACAAAAATGGCTCCCAGGCCCTCAGAATCTCCCCAGTCTTGTCTTCGAGACTAGTCCTGAGGTCCTGTACACAGAGATGGTGCAAAAGATTTTGGAAAAGGCTTTTGGGACAAATCATACATACACAGCTTCCTTTTTCTGAAGGCCCAGATCTATCCAGAAGAGGACATTGGATTTTCAGATAAATGGCACTGCTTCCAACATAGATTTAATGTGAAGGCAGCTACATGGGGACGATAAAAAGCAAGTTCAGACAAATATGAAACAATTTGCAATTACCACACTTTGAATAATTGGCTGTGGTGTCCTGCTAAATGTGCATATTTTTTCTATGTGCACATAAATGTTTAAGTGGGTAAAATTGGAATTCTGTCATTGACTTTTAAAACAACTCACAATAACTTTTGTTTGATTCATGTATTTCAATAATTTGGTGAAACATTAATCTGCCACTGGCTAATACAAATGACCCCTGCCTGTTGGCTGATTTAGTAAGAACACTCTCTCCCTCTTTTAATATCTTTTAATCTGTAGGGGTTGGAGTAATAGTTGGTGGTAGTTTTAATGGGTTTTTTGTTGGTTTTTAAAATGTGATTGGTTTTATTTTCTGTGAACCGCCCAGAGTCTTTGGAGTTGGGTAGCAATATAAATCAGAAAAATAAATAAATAAATAAATTTCCAAGGAGCAACTTTCTACAATAATACTGTTGTTGTTTTAAAAAATATGTGAGGTTAGCATGCAGTATTCTTTCATCTCTGTCCAGCAAATCAACTGTGGCTTCCAAGATCCAATTTCAAGTCTCACTGGGGACCAAAATGCACCCTCCAAAAATGCATCTTTCTTACTTTTTCTTCCTCAACATGATCTTCTTATGCATCAGGGGTGGCCAACTATGGCCAGTGGACCAGATCTGGCCCACAACACCAAATCATCTGGCCCTCACTGCCCTTGCCACTTCCAGTGGGAGGAACCACATGACTGGCCCGCTGAACTACATGACCAGTCTGTGGCCCAAAAAGTAGGATCACCCCTGTTATACATGGTGTCATGAAAGTCTGCCTGATGAAGTGACCTTTGAGTCACAAAAGCTTGCAATGTTTGATTTTTTTAAGTGATCATTTAAAAGGTATTGCCTTCCTTCTCCATTTGTTTGATTTTACGGATGGGTCACATGGTTATTTTTTGCTTTCTTACACATGACTCCAGAATTCAGGCATGCAAAGGAAGCTGTTACTTCTATTCCACTGTAAATCAAAATGACATACAGACTTCTCCTTTTAAAGTGTCTTCACAGTTACATCTTTTTTACCATTGACGGAGTACTCCTTCTAGATATGGATTGCTCATATGATTTACTAGCTTAGTGCCCGGCTATGCCCGGGGGTTGTTTGGGGGGCTCTCCTCACCTCCTGGGCTGGTGGTGGAGCTGGCAGTCCCGGTCCCCTGAGGTGGCCACACTCGGTGCTGCGGGCTCGCCGGGGGTGGTGTGCCCAGTGGTGGAGGCCTTCAATCGTGCCCTCGTGGGGTATTGGTGCTCCGTGGGGGTGGGTGGGTGTCAGGCTAGTTTGCATGTCCCTGCTCTGTCTAGCGCGGCCTCCATGCAACACACGGAGGCAGCCTGGGGTGGCCCCCCACTGCATTCCCTGCCCATTGCCCACCTTACCTGGCCAGGTACAGTCCCCCGCTGTCGATGCCTCAGCCCCCATGGCCTTCGCCAAGGCCTCCCAAGCTTTGTGGTGCGATCTCCCGGCACCATATTTTCACCGGGCACATGCATGTGTTCGTCCATGGCCTCCTCCCCCACTGCGGCCTTCTTGCCCAGGGGCGTCATCCCGGGTGCTAGATTGCAGCATGGGTCTGGCGTCTGTGGGAGCGGCTGTCCATCCGCTGCAGCCCCTGCCTCTCCGTCCAGGGGTGCAGGATCACCCCTGCAGCGGCGTTCCTTGTGCGCAGCGGCTGTTGGTGTGGCAGCCGTGTGGCCATTGCCCCTCCTCCTCCTCACTCATGCTGTTCTACCTGAGTGGCTGCCCCATGCCATGGTTGCTGCTGGGACCTATTGTTTTTCCTGTCTTTCCCATTTTGGGGGGGCATAGGGTCCTGACCAACCGCTGCCTGCTGGTGTTTTTTTCCCCACCCCGGCTCAACTGACCATGAGGCTGGCGGTGGTCTCGCCATGTCTTCAGCGGGGTAGCGGGGAGGAGAGGGAGTCCCTCTTCTCCCCATTGCTCCAGGAAAGAAGGCCGGCTGTGGTCTTGGCATGGGCTTTTGTGTGTGTTTGTTTGCGAGGCCGTGCAGTGGTCTTGCGCTCCCATTGCGGGATGCTGCCGTGGGTTTTATTTTATTTTTTGAGCACCGGCTTTCTTAGCATTCTGCACGCCCGCGCCCTTCAGCCTGATTGGCTGAAGTGCTCATGACACGTAGGACGCTGGGACTTGGAGTTTTGTTTGTTTTGTTTGTGTTTGTGCGGTGGGTTTTTTCTGTGGCTCGATTTCAATTGGGCGCACTGCGGTTCCCAGTGTTCTTTTTTTGCTCGCGCCTCTCAGCCTGATTGGCTGAGGCACGCAGAGGACATTGGGAATTGAAGTTGTTTCCCTTTGTTCCCGTTCATGGGGCTGCTGTCCCACTGGTGACGACCAAAACCCCGCAGCACTGAGAAGGCAGGGGTTACGGTGAGTGTGGAAGGCTAGGTCGGGGATGAGAGAGAGAGAGATTAGAATAGAATTGATTGATTGATTGATTGATTGATTCCCTCAGCCATGAAATTCACTTAGTAAAGTTGGACCAGTTACTTGTTAGACTCCTATTAGGATTTTACTTTAGCATAAGTAAAATCACAAAAGGTTATATTGCAGCTAATTAACAAGATGTCAATTGCATGCCTTGTCACATGCTACACATAACTAGTCACACACCCAGCACCTTTGTTTAGCTGCATTTTACCCTTGTCATTTTTTGTGATTTCATTTACTCTAAAAAAGTAAATTCCCCGTCAGATTCTGGCTACTGTTTTCATCTGCATGCTAAAGGCAAAAGTGAAAGTACGTTTTTGGGCTGCCTGTGATGTGCCCAAGTGTGCAACCAACTGCACAACCTGAGCACATGACAACATATGAAGGACAGTCAGGGGTGTTCTGGGCACAATGGAAGGGCACTGAACAGGGGCAAGGGGTGCGACCAAGGGATGGGGGAGAAGGCTTCCCCCGGGAACCACTTGGTTGCCACCCCTTGCTTGCTCCACCTGGCGTGTGGGTGGCACTTTATAATAAACCATTGCTCCAAGCTGAAGGAGGGAGCTTGGAGCAATGGCTTAATCTAAAGTGTAGTGCACCGGGCAGATAAAATAATAATACAATTGTTATTTGCACCACAGGGCACCAGAGACAAGTGCGCACTGGGATGAATCCCCCTGTTCCGGTGGCCCAGCCCATGCCTGAGGACAGCTGGTGAGACTGTGCACAGTACCTATGCAATTGGGGGTCTATGCTGTACAAAAATCTGGCCACTGGGGCTTACTTCTGTATACAAGTAAAACTCGAAAAATTAGAATATCATACAAATGTTCATTCATTTCAGTAATGCATCTTTAAAGGTGAAACAAATATATGAGATAGACTCATTACATGCAAAGCGAGATATGTCAAGCCTTATTTCGTTATAATTGTGATGATTATGGGGTACAGCTTATGAAAACCCCAAATCATCACAATTATAGTGAAGTAAGGCTTGACATATCTCGCTTTTCATGTAAGGAGTCTATCTCATTTTGGTGTATGCAAACCAAGACACAGGACACAGCCTCGGGCTGGGTTAACTCAGGTTTATTGCATCGTGGACAGAGGGAACATGAGGTAATGGCGGATCGATAGCTCTTTATATACAGCAGTAATACATTTGAACGTGGTGCCATGGTAGCCCATTGGCTACTGTCTGCGTGACGTCATTGCAGGTCACGCCCTTCTTGTCCAGGTGTAGGTGGTGGCGGGAAAACTTCCCGCGCTGTTGCCTTTGATGAGTTCGGACCAAGAGAGCTTGGACGCTCGCTGCTGCCAGCTGGTGGTCATTAGCTCGCGTCCTATTACAGGGTTTATATGATACAGCTGAAGGTTACATTGTTGCTATAGGCAAGGTTACATTGTAATCCATGTGTACAATAAAACCATCAGAACACAACACCCCTCCCCCCCTAGGACGAGACAAAGTCTCGAGCCCACACTTAAACACACTCCCCCCCCCTTAGGAGACAAAGTCTCTCAGCCAAGATGGCTTATTTCGAACACGCTGGGGTCTCGATGCGGGCTGCCTCTCCCCGGGTTTGCTACCTTCTCTTTGTCCCCTGGTTTCCTGTCCTGTAATTGGAGAGGGAGACTCGTTAGTGACTTGCCGCGGCTCCGCGGTGTTGTTGGGAGGTGTGCTCTTTCTTAGGGAGGAACCGGGGGCACTGGGGGCTAACGAAAAACCCCTCTTCTCGCTTGGATGGGTGGGGGAACACTCCTGAAAACCCCCCCGGCTCGCAAAATCAAAATCAAAATCACAATCGGGGGCAGCGGTCGCGCACTCCTCTCCCCCTTCCCCGGCCCCTGATAGGACTGGCGTATCAAAAGGGTATGAGTCGGGGCCGCTGCTTCTGCCTTCCCCCCTTGCTTGGGACTGTTGTCCACTGCTGTCTCCCCCTTGGGTTAAGCGGGTGGGGGAGAACCCTAACGCTGAATCCTGTTGCTGAGCCCCACTGACTGGCCCACTCACTCGGTGCCTCAGTTGATCAGCGTGCCTCCTCCAGAGGAGGCCGGTGGTAGTCTCGACCCGGTACGACACTGGCCCCGTCTGTTCTACAACCGTCCCTGGCACCCAGGCTGGCCCTGCGCTGGAATAGTTCCTGCAGTGAACAGGGTCACCGGCGGCGAAACCTTTCGAGCCTGCCAACCCTATGTTTTTCCCTTTATCCTCGACTCTCGTCGGGTCTAGCCTGGACAGGATCGTGGTCAGTTTTCGCCGCATCAAGAGCTCTGCCGGCGAGTAGCCTGACGCCAAGGGGGTTACCCTATACGCTAAGAGGAACTGGCATACTTGGTGATTCAGGTCCCCCGGGCCCATGCGCCGCAGCGCGTCCTTTGTTGTACGCACTAGCCGTTCCACTTGGCCATTCGTGGCCGGGTGAAACGGTGCGGATGTGACATGCCGAATGGCGTTTGCCTCCATGAATGCTCCGAACTCAGCGGAGGTGAAACAACTAGCGTTATCGCTGACTAAAGTGTCGGGTAAACCGAACGTGGAAAAGACTCTCCTTAGCCGGCTAATTGTCGTGGCGGAGGACGTGCTCTTTACTGGGATAACCTCCAGCCACTTGGAGAACGCATCCACCACCAGGAGAAACATGGTTCCTCGGAATGGGCCAGCGAAATCTACGTGCACTCTGGACCATGGCCCCCGTGCTGTGTCCCATTCCCTATGCGGAAGACGGGCCGCCTCAGGTCGGGATCCCTGGCATGCCTCGCAAGTGCCGACCATGTGCTCAATGTCCGCGTCCAGCTGTGGCCACCAGAAGTAACTCCGGGCCAGCGCCTTCGAACGCACAATGCCCGGGTGGCTGACGTGCAGCAGTTCGAGCACCCTCGTCCGCAGGGGCGTAGGGACCACCACCCGTTGGCCCCACAAAAGGCACCCCCTTTCTAGGGACAACTCTAGCTTTTTCCGAAAGAATGGGTCGAACTCTGTACTCGGGGACGATGCCGGCCACCCCTTCTGTACCCATGAACTAACTTTCTCCAGCGTTCTGTCCTTGCCTGTCGCCCTAGCAATGTCGGCTGGTACTATTGGGGGTGCGTCTAAAACCTCAATTAGCAACACCTGGCGGTCTCTTTCAACTCTCGCCTTCTGGTCATCCGACAAGGGCAAAGGGGACCTCGAAAGTGCATCAGCATGGCTGATCTCCTTTCCGGGCCGGTACTCCAACTCATGTTGGTATGCGTTGAGGAAAATAGCCCATCGCAGCATTCTCGGGGACAGGATCTGCGGCGTGGGCTTGCTCGCCGTGAAAATCCCTAACAGTGGCTTGTGATCGGTCACGATTTTGAATGGGCGGCCATACAAAAAATCGTGAAATTTTTTGGTTCCCGCTACTATCGCTAACGCCTCCCTGTCGGTTTGTGCGTAATTTCGCTCCGCTTGGGACAGGGACCTTGAGTAAAAAGCTACCGGGGCCTCCCTTCCGTCCTCCAACACGTGGCAAAGCACCGCCCCCACCCCCACCGGGGATGCATCACAGACTAGGACCACTGGCCGTTTGGGGTCGAAGTGCGTCAGGATTGCCTCAGATGTTAGGAGTTGCTTTAGCTCTTTGAACGCCCTCTCGTGCTCGTCACCCCACATCCATGGCTCCTCCTTTTTAAGTAACCGATGGAGCGGTTCGGCCACGGACGCCTTCCGCGGGAGGAATGTATGGTAAAAATTGAGGAGCCCCAGGAAAGACTGTAGCTCGGTTTTGGATGTGGGGCGAGGGGCCTTTTTAATGGCTGCTACTTTGGATTTAGACGGCTTAATCCCCTCGGGTGTGATCCGGAACCCTAAAAACTCGACCTCGGTTTCGAAAAAAACACATTTGTCCTTCCTCAATCTCAGCCCCGCTTTCTCGAACACGGTCAGTACTTTGTCCAACCTTTTTGCCAGTTCAGCCTCACTCCCCCCTGTTATCAACACGTCATCAAAATAAGGCAACACCCCCTCCAGGCCCTTTAGGAGGCGTTCCACAAGCGATTGAAAAAGGCCGGGTGCCGAGTTCATGCCGAACTGTAACCGCGACACCTGGAACGCTCCCTTATGTGTAACTATCGTTTGTGCCGCGGCCGTGGCGGGGGTCACAGGAAGTTGCTGATAGGCTTGTGCCAAATCGAGTTTAGCGAAACACTTTCCCCCATTCAGCCTGGCCAAAAGGTGGCTGATCACTGGCACCGGGTATGCATTAGGGCGGATCGCCTTGTTAATTGTACACTTATAATCAGCGCAAATGCGCACCTCCCCGTTAGCCTTTAGAGCCGTTACAATTGGAGTTTCCCACTCCGCGGAATCAACAGGAATAAGAATCCCCTGGCCCACCAGTTTGTCCAGTTCCGCCTCTATCTTGTCCTTGAGTGCGAACGGCACCCTGCGCGGTTTGAGTCTTATCGGGCGGACCTCCGGGTCTATGTCGAAAGCTACAGGGGGTCCCTTGAACTTTCCGAGTCCTTTCTTAAAAACGGCGGGATGCGCATCGCACACCGCTTGTATTGGGTCCCCCCCCCACGGTATGCACCCCCCCTATGAACAAACCTAAAGGCTGAAACCACTGTGTCCCTAGGAGGCTACAGCTTCCCCCCTTGAGGACAACTAGGGGCAGTTCCGCAGAATGTCTCTTAAAATTGACCCGAAATTTCCCGACCCCCAACACCGGAATGCTGTTTCCCTGTACGTCCCGTAGCGTGGACCTCAACGCTTTAAGCTTGGGCCGCACGTGGGGGTCGATTTTCAGGAACTCTTTCTGGGGAATTATGGAATAGGAGGACCCCGAGTCAATTTCCATCTTAATAGGGGCCCCTTGTACTAATACCTCAACGAAGTAATGGGACTGTCCCGCGGGCACGCTGAACACTGGGGCGTCGTCCTCGCTGTCGTCCGAGACGCGCCCCACGCCGTCCTGCTTCCTCGTGGTCTGGGCGCCATCTTTGGGCCTCGCTGGACGGTCCGGTCTGGCCGCGCGGTCTTGTGACTGCCTCCGGCCCTCTTTCCGTTTTCTGCATGCCTTGGCGATGTGCCCCCGACGGCCGCAGGTGTAACACTCGGCCTTCCTGAACGGGCATCTCGCGCGCTCGTGGGCCGCTCCGCAACCCTCGCAGCGTCGACCACCCTTCCGGACCTTCTGGACCTCCTCGCCGTCGCTGCCTTCCGTAGACGACTTTGAGGCCCGTCGAGTCGCGTGCACCGACTGTCCAGTCTTCCCGTGCACCGAATTTTCCGCCTTGCCGGCTCTAGGACGCCACTCACGCCACTGGTGCATCTCGTCCACTCCAGCATTCGTGGACTCTGCGGCTTCCGCGGCCTCTATGACCTCTGCCAGCGTGGGTGGCGGCTCCTTATTCATCAAGCTGCGCTGTACCTCCTTGTCTTTCAGGCCACACAACACGCCGTCCCTGAGGACCATCTCCAGGATATCGCCCCATTTACAGGGGGCGGCGGCTATCCTCATGGCGGCCACGAATGCCTCAACCGACTCATCCGGCGCTTGGACTCGCCTCCAAAACGCGCTCCGAGCGGGAAACATTGCCCTCGAGGGGCAGAACCGCTCTCGCAGCAGTTTCATGATGTCGCTCGCCTTAAAGTCGCTCACCTTCTTCGGAGCGATTATGCCCACCAGCGTCCGCTTGGTTTCCATCCCGAGCATTCTGGTGAGGATGGCCCTCTTCCTCTCCTCGTCTTCTCCTTTGACTCTGAGTTCCACCAGGGCCGCCTGGAAATCCATCTCAAGCAGCTCCCAGTCTTGCGGTTTGGTGATGTTGAAACCGCTCTGTGCCCTGGCTGTTCCGTGGGGATCCATCATCCCACCTTCGTCGCCAATTTGGTGTATGCAAACCAAGACACAGGACACAGCCTCGGGCTGGGTTAACTCAGGTTTATTGCATCGTGGACAGAGGGAACATGAGGTAATGGCGGATCGATAGCTCTTTATATACAGCAGTAATACATTTGAACGTGGTGCCATGGTAGCCCATTGGCTACTGTCTGCGTGACGTCATTGCAGGTCACGCCCTTCTTGTCCAGGTGTAGGTGGTGGCGGGAAAACTTCCCGCGCTGTTGCCTTTGATGAGTTCGGACCAAGAGAGCTTGGACGCTCGCTGCTGCCAGCTGGTGGTCATTAGCTCGCGTCCTATTACAGGGTTTATATGATACAGCTGAAGGTTACATTGTTGCTATAGGCAAGGTTACATTGTAATCCATGTGTACAATAAAACCATCAGAACACAACACTCATATATTAGTTTCACCTTTAAAGATGCATTACTGAAATGAATGAACATATGCACGATATTCTAATTTTTTGAGTTTCACCTGTAGACACAGATAAGATTAGGATTGTATTGTCAAAAAATTCCTGCCATTTATTATGAGTTTTGTAGAAGACATCTTTCACAGAACGGTAAAATATGTAGCCTAGAACACAAAGCCAACAGTCCATTATCCAGTTACAACTTTTTATTCATTTAACATGGTCATATATTGCCATACTAGTAATGCCCTTGAAACAGTTTACAAATATAAAAATAAAAAACATTGCATAAAATCACAAATTGTACCATAAAAACAAACCAACTAAACAGAGTTAGAATATTAGAATGTTCTCAGTCAGCAGTAAAACTTAAAACAGTAAAGAATAAACCAAAAATGTACTTCATTGTTTGGATACCTGCCAGAGGAGGAGAGTCTTAGCCTCTAGTGAATTAGCTATCAATGAATTCAGGTATTCAGTAGCTATGCACTTGATTAAGACATAAATGATTGCTGCTAACCGCGTAGTGTCTAAGTAGCCGCATGGAAATCTTTAACATTTTATGCAAGCTTTCACCATGTGACAAACAATGAGAACTGAAACTTGGAGAGTCTTCTTGGCAGTGAAACGTTGCCCAGCTCTAAATTGGCCACACTTACCCTGGCGAGACACTGTGCACTCCGGTGTCTAGGCATGCCTGCCACATGTCCACGGAAATGTCTGCAGACGCAGACTGAGCTGGCTCTTTGACTATGAAACAGAGATGAGCACTGAACCCTAGAGTGGGACGGCACCAGTGGGGATGGGGGTGAGGCTGTGCTATGGAGGTAGCCGGCAACAGATAAGTGTGGCGGGGGACAGGGTCTGATGGAGGGGACGGGTGGGCGGCATGGTCCCTGGGTCTGTTCCCCCCCCCCCCACAGTTCCGGTCCTCCTTCCCATGTACTTGTTGATGGTTGGGCCGTTTGCTTCATGGAGTGGCCTGTCTTCCATCTCCGCCGGTGCTGAGGCCTTCACCAGTTGGGCGGGGGGCACCAAAAGCAGGCGGCCCAGCCGGCAACCGACTTGCCCGCCTGCCTGCCATGGTGGAGGCCTTCTTGTGGGGAATGGCTTCCCTCCTGGAGATGAAGTTTCTCCAGGAGGGAAGTGGTGTTGGTGGGTTTTTTTAACCGCACGCACCAGCTGCCCTGCCTTTTCCACGCTCACGCCCTTTAGCCTGATTGGCTGAGGGGTTGCATGGCACGGAGGACGCTGGGCCTTGTAGTTTTTGGGCGGTCTGGTTTGTGGGGCAGTTACCCCACTCTCGGAGACTGGACCCTTGCGGCGACACTTGGACAGTTTAAAGGTAAGTGTGGCCGGCTCGGTGCAGGATGGTTGGGCCGGGTGTGGCTGCTATTGCTGGACATGTACCAAGATAGCTTCTCCAAATAGGTAAAGACATTCCAGGCTCACGGGATAACAAATTTCAATGGGTCTACATATTATGTATCTATCTCCATACTGGCCCATTGTTTCGGGCTCAAATAAGCTGTGTCAGCACCATGACGTGTTTCCCAGCATCCCATTTTTCAGGCAGCTAAGCATTTCTTGCCCAATACGAGAGCCAGACCTGCATGGAAGAATCCATTTTCTCTTTTTTTCCTTTCTGGTTTGCCCCTCTTTTGGGCCCTCTGTTCTTCCAAACATCCAGGTGTCTTTGGGATAGGGCCTGAGTAACAGCATACATTATGAGTTAAAAAAAATAACACTTGTGCATGGCTTTGTTAACTTAGGAATGCAGGGGTAATAGGGAACTATGGCTAGATTCAAAGTAGCCTGTTTGCATACCTACCGTATTTTCCGGCGTATAAGACGACTGGGCGTATAAGACGACCCCCAACTTTTCCAGTTAAAATATAGAGTTTGGAATATGCTTGCCGTATAAGACTACCTCTCTTCCAATGCACACCAAATAAAAATTAACCCACACTCAACCCGAAGACGTGCAGCCCTCCAAGTTGAATGGGCAGGTTCTGGTGGAGAGCCAATCCACGCTCACGTTCTCCTCGAGGTACAGGAAGATGTGTGCAGCTTGCTTCCCCTTGCTTCATACTCCCCGCACAGAGCAGGGACTCGGCCGCGGCACCCCCCCACCCTATGTGCAGGACATATGAAGCAAGGGGAAACAAGCTGCAGTTAAGTACCTGTCCTATAAGACGACCCCCGACTTTGGCACAGATTTTTCGGGGTTAAAAAGTAGTCTTATATGCCAGAAAATATAGTATTTAGTTTCTTGCCACTCTTCAATAAACCTTAAAAGTCTTTATCAGAGTGTGACTATGCTGCAACTTGATTTGCAGACAGTATTATGTTTCAAATCGCAGCCATTGCTCTCACAGGGGCTTCGGATATGATTTGGGAGTTCATCATTCATACTAAATGTGACATGAGTTCTCTTTCAGTCCACGGCCCTTTTAGTTTCCTTCCCTTGTTCCCACCGCTGTTGATCTTTCTGTGTCTCACTGGGAAGTCACTTTCTCATTTAAAACTTCACACGACTACAGTTCTTGAATATATATTATATATAGATATATAAATACATTGTAATTCACATGTCAGGGACCTCCACCTTCCCCTTCCATCTGTTACTCTTTCCCAGCCTTCCAAGGTCAGTAAAATGATTACCCAGCAAGTTGGGGGCAACATGCTAATTAACTTGTGAACCACCCAGAGAGTGCACTAAGCACTATGGGGAGGAATATAAGTGTGATTGCTATTGCTAACGTTTAAGGTTTTAAAATGCATTAGCCTTTTCATCATGCGGTCATTTTAAAAAATACTTCAAACTCACCCATTTTATACACAGTTCAAATTCCTCTGTATTTGACCACGTAGTCACACTCTCTGTTAAGAAAAATGATCATGTGCAGTACTACCCTCTATCCAGTGACTCAGAAGTAAGCTTCATTGGGTTTAAGAGGTCTCACTCCAAGGTAAGGGAATATAAGCTTCTAGCTTTAATGCCTTTCATTAAGTTCTGTTGTTGTTGTTGTTGTTGTTGGTGGTGGTGGTGGTGGTGGTGGTGGTGGTGAGGGGTTTGGAATGAATGGAGCCATAAATAATTCAACTTACCTCAGTTGCTGTTATTTGCAATTAGATTTCTTTCTCAGGACTTCATCTCGTGAATATTTAATGCCACATAACCTTGATGGTGCAACTCTGATCCAGAGAATTCTAATGAGTATTTAGAAAGTCTTCCTTTGTGATCTTCCTTTGAATTCTAAATGAACATCCAGTAAACATTCACTATGCACAGTGCAGTAAGTGTTCTTCAGCCAGATGCATAGTGCATGCTGTTCAGATGTTTGCTTGCACTGCATGTATCTTTCATACTTCTTAGGGTACAGGGTTTCAGGACTTAATAAAACATGCCTTTCCAGTGTGGAAGAGTCAACACAACTGGACTACTGTTTGTGTGTTTTGACAGGGGTAGGGAGTAGTTGACATTTCAGATGTTTTGGCTTCCAGATGTTTTGACCAATGTCTTTCATCAACCCATCCAGCATTGCCAGTGGTATAGGATTGTGTGAGCTGGAGGCCAACTCTAACTCAAATTATTTCCTCTGCATCGTGATATCTTATTTTAATCCTCGTTCTTTTAATTCTTGTAGTATTTTTAAATTGGGTTTTTAATGTTTTGGACCGCTGTGTTGTTTTTAATGTTGTGAGCTGCCCAGAGTCATTTTGAGTTGGGCCGCTATAAAAACTGGAAAATAAAATAAAAATAAATAAAGGACCTTCTTGTCCCAAAAGTGTATTTGCACATTTCAATATTTGATCATCTTATTGTAATATGCAAAGCTTCCCCCTAGATTGGCCATATTACTTTTACACAAGAGTAAAACTGCTTTCCAGTTTAGTAAATACTAATTTTGGGAAACAGAAGCCCGAGAGATTTAGGACCAAATTACCTAAATAACCGCCTTCTTCTCTATGTGATTCTGCCAAGGCTTTAAAATCTCAGCTAATAGTTGATCAACACTTCAATACTGGAGGCAATCAACAGCAAATTTGACAACCTTCTGTCAGGTCTACTTTGATTAGGATTCCTGCATTAGCAGGGGGTTGGGCTCGATCACCTCATAGGCTTCTTCTAACCCAATTATTCTATGATTCTATGACCTCTGTTTGTGTGGAAATGTCAATGGCATACCAATGCTTAGAGATAATTATCAAAATGAAAATGATAGGATGGGTCCAAACTTAATCACACTTAGCATAGACCTATTGCTTTTAAATCCCATTGATTTTAATTGGTGTACACCAAGTATAGCTTAATCCTGAGGTAATCCAATAATGGCTAATTTCTGGACACATTTTGGCAACAACTAAGATATGATGAACTGGGTTAATTGTGAGCGTTTTGATGAGAGACAGAAC
The DNA here is from genome assembly GCA_035047305.1 of Bradypodion pumilum. Taxonomy (NCBI): domain Eukaryota; kingdom Metazoa; phylum Chordata; class Lepidosauria; order Squamata; family Chamaeleonidae; genus Bradypodion; species Bradypodion pumilum. Next base: position 159,610,410 of record JAWDJD010000001.1, on the reverse strand, counting down.
ACATCCCTTCTGCAGTGTCAAACCTGGTTCTCTGCGTTAATTAGTCTGGAAGAATTGTTACCTTACCTTATACTCACAGTTTATGTAGATTAGAATTCTCATTTCACCTATAAAGGTTTATTGAGTGTCCAGCTGGATAATTATAAGGTGTTTGGAGGTTACCAATTTGCATTAAGAGATCCCTAGTGCATGCCTTAATTTCCTTCTCAGCCTAATTGTAATAAACAGTGAGCACAGAGAGGTTTGAGTAGGGTTTTGTTTAAAATTCATATCTTATGAATTTATATCAGAAGAAGAAGGGGAGAGAGAAAGGAAATGACCAGATATATTCCAGAGCTCATTTAGATTGGAATGCCCTTGGTATTCACTAATGATAAAATAAAGCATGCTTGGCTTTTGATGCATATTGTCATTAGCAAGAGCATTGTTATTTCTTCAAATGGGTCATGATCATTTAATTGTTAATATAATTGTAAATCTGCTTTATGCAGGACATTGTTCCCTTCCCATAAGAGATATGCACATACTGCACTGATTATGACAAAGGAATCTAGTTAAGGGGGAAAATGAAAATGTTAAGCAGAAACCAAAGGAGAATCTCACCAGTGAGGCTGTAAAGAAGGTAATCATAACACCTGGTGGATATTATTCATAAACCATGAGACAAAGTAGAATGCCAGAGCAAAATAAAACCAATATTCTGCCTTGAACTTGGATGCTTCGCTTGAAATATGGAATTGCAGCATAGAAACAGTCTTCAAAAATCAATACTGTAGCTAATGCATAAGCAGAATGAAATTCAGCCTAATCATTTCTGTTCTGTAACGTGCTGTACTGTAAATAGTATCTCTAATATTTACTGTATTATTATCTGAGTTTTTCGGATAATTGTTTTGCTATGACGTTAACAACTTGTCTGTTTTTCTTTTTGAAATCAGGATTTGCTATTTTCTCTTTTCACTTCTTTTGGCCTTCCTCTGTGTCTCCCTTTTAGTTCTTATTTTATTTTACAGGCTTATTCATACCTTCGTTCTCTGATTGAATCACATCAGGAATATATAGAGCACCATATCGGAAATAGCAAAATATTTGAAACAGAACTTGTAAGGTTGCTTTTTCTTCAAAAGTATGGAAAGCATATAGCTTTAAAAAAATAAAGCATAAATGTATGTTCCAGTCCTCAAAAGTAATTAAAATAGTTGCATTTTGAAAAATCTTGGAAGTTACTTTCATGAGAAATCACTCTCATGCCATGCTGAAACCTTCATCACTGAGTTGTGGTAGGATGGTATGATCGGACCTGGTAGAGAGCAACATGTAGAATTAAAACCAGACCATGCTCACATGTGTCTATGTGGACCAGCAACTCCACAAGGGAGCTGCAGATAGGGCAATTGAGAACTACACAAATCATAGTGGCAATTTTTGTTTGTTTGAGATGGAGCAATCATGCCAATCATAATAACTAAATAACATGATGCCATAGTAAGTGGTCAACCAGGACCTTTTCTAGAGGCAACTTCATATGATCCTGAGATGTTTGCATGAAGATTGAACTCAAGAGCCAGCTGATACTAGTGCTCTCCGTTACAGGAGAATGTTGTTATGTGCTATCAAGTTGCCTATGTCGATCCTATTAATGAGAGGTCTCTGGGAGAATACTCCCATCATTGTTATTTACTTCCTACATTCCTGATACGACCTGTGACACTAATAAGATATCCAGCCCTGGCAGAAAATATATTGGTGCTTGAAACAATGTTAAGGCACCCAATCTACATCCCACATGCAGAAGCTCATTGAATTGCCCTTGAATATTATTTTCATACTGGTAGCAGGTGGTGTCCTTCCCCTCCCCCAGCTTCAGCTACTTTAAATGGCCCAAGTAGTATGGCATACAGCTCCCTTCCCTCCAACTACAGAGGTAAAGGTCTCACTTGCTTGAAAGCCAGCCATATCCAACTCTAGGGTATCCAACTCATCTCCGTTTACAGCCAAAGGGCCAGTGATGCCTGTGATTTCAGACATTTCTGTGGTCATGTGGCAGGCATGACTAGATGTCAGAGTGCATGGAACGCATCTTAACCACTAAGTCACTGTAGTCCCCACTGGAGAGGTAAACACACTCTGTAAATCTTGTGGTCAAGCAGTTGAACATTTTTTCTTTTTGTCTTGTGGCTGAGGAATGGTTTGTTAACCAACAGCAGCTTCCTTCTGCTCAAAATGGATGGTAACTTTGAAAATGGAACAGGTATTCATTCTCAGTTCATAGTTGGTGATGGCATTACAATGATGTAATGAGCAATAGGTGCACCTATGTACGTTGGGAAGAAGAAACCTCTGTTGTAGTCATCTGCTCCAACATTTAATCAGCTATTTAGTTTATTGCAGCTTTAATTGGTTGTAGGTCAGAATGTTGTATTACATATAATGTATTAATATTAATGCAGGAAGAATCCAGGTAAGAAGCTGTTGGTTTTGTTGAAATATTAGATCAGTGTCAAATATTGTCTGCTGTGAATGTAATACAGATTTGCAAACATTTCTTTAAAAGATCCCTCAGGTGCATTGGCTGAAATTTTCTTAGTGTGATTAGATGCATCTACAGATGAAGCTTAAGTACTTTGGACATCAAATGAGAAGAGAGGATTCGCTTGAGAAGGCCTTGATGCTGGAAAAGGTGGAAGGCAAAAGAAGAAGGGGGCGTCCAAAGATGAGATGGCTAGATGGTATTGTAGCAGCAATTGACATAGAGCTGGGTGGGCTGAGGAGGATGGCGGAGGACAGGGGTGCCTGGAGGATAATGGTCCATAGAGTTGCAAAGGGTGGTAATCGACTGTGTAACTGAACAACAAACAGATGTCTCACTCAATCAATAGGGATTTGGTGAGTCAGCATCTCTGTGAGCTCTGTTGATCCAAATGGGCCTACTCTACCGTGATTTATGACACTAAGTGACATTATTTCAGCCATTATCTCATGCTTGTTCTTGTGCTGCCAATAACAGTTGATTATGTCCACCAGAACAGGGAGGGACAGCTCCGGTTGTAATAGTGCCGTCCAATGTGAAATCTAATCAGAAGAAAAATGCAACTAAGTTCATTGGGACCGGCTATATACCTGGAACCAATCTCTGTTGAATTCAGCAGGTTAACTTCTCACTCTTCTTCTTCTTCCGTGATTTAGGCCAGACATGAAACTGTCAAAATGAAACCACCTTTGGGGAGTTCATTCTGTAATGAGAAAGAATAGCTAGCACATGGTGACTGTTGCCCGGGATATACCCGATTGTAGTTCAAAAATACTGTACCACAATCTTTGAGGAGGCTCTTTCTGTGTACCCCAACTTTAGAGTACAGAATGCAAATGGATTTGTAATGCAGTTCCTCAGCGGCTTGGCAAATTTTCTTTTTAAAAAGTTGATAGTTTTAAAAATAGCTTTTAAAAATGTTAATAGACAAAGAGTAAATGGAGAGAACTAAACCTTGTCTGTAGTGAATGGGGAAGCTCCTTTTGGCAGTACAAAGTTTCTGTAGGACTCCATAGGCAGAAGAAAGAATAGTGACTTTAGTTGAATCCTGTCTGCTGCAATCCCCCAAAATAACTGACACATTATCCAAAAGGGTCTCACATTCATCACTAAGGAAGGGGGCTATGGAAGGGGCTTTTTTTCCTGTTAGCAGGAGTGTTCCTTGAATGAAATTCTGGAAAACACAGGGAGCTTACATTTTCAGCAAATCCACTCCCTACCAGTAGTGGGGACATTCAGAGTGCCAAAGCAAGATCTAAGAAGTGAGCTCAGAGTTTATTGATATTGCTTTTTCTTTTCTTTTCTTTTTTCTTTTTTTTGAGGATGCAGAGGGCTAAATTATAGATAACCCACCATTGGACCAGAAATCATGTTAATGTTCTAGAGATGTGATTCGGAAGGACTTTTATGTCAGAGAAGCCAGACATGATGTCTGTCCAATTGAAGATGTAATCACAATATGAAGGCTACTTATAAAGCAAGTGGATTTGTAAACAATTGGAGGATTGAAAAGCAGTCACATACAATCAAGAAGGAATTATCCTTTGGGGTTTTCGAAACATGCAATTCATCCCAAAGAGTTTATACTCATCTACATAGGATCATTCTGGACATACTGAGACTTTTTCCATTTGACCATAGTAGATTGTTTACACTGGTCTGTTATTCAGTGCAAGAATGCACCAAACCTCTCTAAACTACTGTCTAGAATCCCATTTGAGATCTTAAAAATGAGTGAATGGCAGTCCTCATCAAGGATTAAATACATCTTCTTTGTTATATTCAAGTTTCTAATTGCAGTGGTCTTTATGGCAGGGTGTGTATAGGATGGCAGCACTACTTGACAGACGGTAACATTATAGACATGGAATTCAAATGTACGAGAGTCTCTTAATGAGTGACAATCACCATAATGCTGTGAGAGTGTTGAATAATCAGTGTACCTTAAAAAGAGATTCAGGCATCAATGGGAGCCTATTTATCTTGGCTTCTTCTTGTCAGAGCTGTTGTAAGTGTGACAGTAGCATCAATTGAGTGAATCACTGATGCTAAACTGTATACCTGACCCACTAGACTTAAGGTGTTGGCAGGAAATTAGTTTTCCGAAAGCACATAAGGACAACTCAAGGCTGTCATTCTAAATTATCCCTCACGTTTCTGTTTAATGTTTCCTCACTGCTCTAATATAAGACACCCCGACTCAGAGCCAAAGGACAACATTATAATAATCACATAGATAGGCATAATCTCTTTTCACCAGCAAATGATAACAAATCTGGAGGTGAAATGAATTAATGTTACAAACACTTATTAAATTCCATATAAACTGCCAGTGTATTTCTTTATTACATTTATATGCTGCCTTTCCACTTAAAGGTTGCTCTCAAGGTAGCTTTTGAAAGAATAAAAACAGATAAAACCATAAGTAGCCTTTTAAAAAAAAAACCATAAAATTCTTTAAACCAACCTCACTGTAAAACCATTAAAATCTAGCAAATACATTAGAAGTATTAAAATTGACAAGGACACACATGAAAAATAAGATAACAGGGCAGGCTATACATCTTCTTAAGGTTACATACATCTTAAACTATGTGTTTTACTCCCTTCTTAAAACCAGTTAGAGCAGAAATAGATTGCAGTTTGTAAGGGAATGTCTTCCACAGTCTTGGAGCCACACAGGAAAATTTCCATTTCCAATTGAAGATATAATCACGATATGAAGGCTACTTATAAAGCAAGTGGATTTGTAAACAATTGGAGGATTGAAAAGCTCCTGGACCGGGACTCTTTGCTCATGGTCACTCATGCTCTGGTGACCTCCAGACTAGATTATTGTAATGCGCTCTACATGGGGCTGCTCTTGATGACCATTCGGAGGCTGCAGCTGGTCCAGAATGCGGCGGCCCAGGTGGTGATGGGTTGTGGATGTTATGCCCATGCCTCACCACTGCTTCGGGAGCTGCACTGGTTATCCGCTTGCCTCCGGGTGCAATTCAAGGTGCTGGTTTTGACCTTTAAAGCCCTATATGATAGTGGGCCAGGTTACCTTAGAGACCGCATCGCCCTGAGGACGTCTGTCCGTCCAATCAGAGCGGACCGGAGGGGCTCTCTAATAGTGCCATCGGCCAGGGGGGCTCGCCTCTCTGGCACAAGGAGGAGAGCCTTCTCTGTGTCTGCACCGGCCCTTTGGAACCTCCTGCCAGTAGAACTGCGTCTCCAGATGGAGTTGTTGCCCTTTAGAAAAGAACTAAAAACCTGGCTGGCAGGCCAAATTTGGGGTCCAGGTGGAGGGGTGACTTCCGTTGGGTGGTTAATATAGGGGAGGATGCCTGCCCCACGGTTTCTTCGGTTCCTGCACCCCTCTCTTTTTTAGGGGTGGGTTCTTATTGCTGGTTTTTATCTGTTTTTATTTGTTTTTATCTGTTTTTACCCATTGTGTGAACCGCCCGGAGTCGGCTTTGGCTGAGTGGGCGTTATAGAAATTTAACAATAAATAAATAAATAAATAAATAAATAAATAAATAAATAAATAAATAAATAAATAAAATGTGCCCAAGATCTTTTCCCACTGAAGTGTGTCATGAGAATCCTTTGAATTTCTTTATATTCATTTAGTTGCATTATAGTTTTAGTACACTCTTAAGTTTGAGTAAGGCTAACTTTCAAGGAAGGCACACTTATGTCATTTGCATTCCAATACACAGACAGGAATACTCCATGAGGCATCTTGGTTGCTAAGCAGAGTTGTCAGGCAGATAAACACCTGGGAGGATTTCTCAAGCATGTGCATTTGCATTTGAACAGAGGTGAACCCAAGGTAACAATGGGTCATTCAACTTGAAGGAGAGGAGAGGAACTCCACCCAAGTCCTTAACAGGAGTAAGACAATTTCACCTGTCAGTTACACTATGACATTCACACTTTCAACCATCACCCAAGGAGAAAGGGGAAAGGTAAAACTCTCATGCAGTATCATGGGACACCTGAATACCTGTTAGAGGGGTTACATCATTATTTACATCATGTGTCTGGAAAAACACCTGTTAGACACAACATTCCCACATAACTCACATTCTAGAGGGAGGTGTGAGCTAGTCCAAATTGGATAAAAAACCCATTAATTTAGGGACTAATATAGAAAGATCGGAAGGTCCGCAGTATGATTCCCGAGTACTGCAGGACAGAATGAGCTCCCGTCTTTGTCCCAGCTCCTGCCAACCTAGCAGTTCAAAAGCAAGAAATTGCAAGTACAGTGGACCCTCGATTAATGACGTGTTCGAATAGCGTCATTTCCGCTTACCGACGCATCGTCACTTGCCATGTGACTATCCGCACAGCAACGAAAAACTGTCATTGTGTGGATTAATGACGTTTGTTAACGTTGTTGTGCAGATAATGACAGTTTTTTTGCTGCTAGCTGGCGCAGCTGCCATTGAAAACCACACAACAACGTTTCCCCTATAGCGCGCTACTTGGGGAACCAAGCAACGTTGTTATGTGAGGGTCTACTGTAGATAAATAGGGACCACTTTGGTGGGAAGATAACAGCATTCTGTGCACTCCGGTGTCTAGTCATGCCTGCCACATGACCACAGAAACGTCTGCAGAAGCAGACAGCGCTGGCTCTTCGGTTTTGAAACAGAGATAAGCACTGAACCCTAGAGTTGGATACAACTGGCTTTTGAGCAAGAGAAACCTTTACGCCAGTCTCGACATCAAGATGATTCTCTAGGAAGAGATGGGGGCCTTCTGGCCCATTTGCAGCTCTAAGTCTTTGCCAAAACCAGCAGGGCAAACAGACTTAGTTTCTGACACCAGGACTTCTTAGAAAAGTTAGTTATTCCTTATTTTATTAGATGCCTTAAGTTTAGGATAGATACAGGGGTCCTACCTATGGGCACAATAGTGTATTTAGGGATTAAAATTTTAGTTAGATTTATTGCTTCGATCTGTATTCTGCTTATTCTGTGGATGAAAATACTTCTTTAATAAAACGTCTCAAAGACATCGAGAAAGCCTCGTCTTTGACTCAAGAGGGAGTGCGGAGCCGAAGCAAGATAAGGGGCTGTGGTCAAGCTAAAGGCTACATCTTTGCAAGGGCTTAACCTTGAGAACAGACTCTTTTCAAAGAGGACATTGGCTTGGGAGTGATAAGGTTGCCGTGGTTATCCTGAGGAGGACACCTGCATCCCTTACCAGGCCTGGGAATGTTATCAACTGAGGCGTCCCATACTTTGAAGGTAAAAAAACTATCTTCAGGGGGCAGTTTCCCAGAGCCGCGTCCGCTCTGTGTCACAAGTGGGAAGGTGGCTATTTTAAAAGGACTGTGTAGCAGCCAAGCTACCATATTTCCCAGCTTCAAAAAGAAGCCTCACCATCTTTCTATCTCCAAAAGAAGACTGAGGGTCAGCGGACCACAAGAACCCAAAGGAGTATCCGTGGGGGACGTGTGTGAGAGACCCCCCCCTTCAGGACACAGTGGTCCCTGTTAATCTATTTGCAATTTCTTGCTTTCAAACTGCTAGGTTGGCAGGAGCTGGGACAGAGATGGGCGCTTATTCTGTCATGCAGTACTCGGGTCTTGAATTGCCTACTTGCCAGCCTTCCAGCTAACAAAGCGAGCTTCTTAACCGCTGAACTACCGCAGCCCCTAGACTTGCAATGAAGTCCATGTTTACCATTAAGTGACCAATCAAAAAACAAAGCTAGCTAATTTGCAAAGTACAAAGAAAAAGCGGCATTAGCCAGCCTGCATGTTCTTGGACAAGCTGCACAGTCTCAAACTACCATCAGCAGGAAGGACTGATAAACAACTTCTGAATACTAAACACCAAGAATGCCCTGGGAAGTGTCACTACCACTTAGAAATAATTAGGACAACCAGGTAACTTTTATCACATCAGAGAGCAGCACTTCTAAATGGGTCTCTGACTATCCTGTATATTTTTACCTTTGAACTAGGACTAGGGAAATAAAGGTTCTAGGCCAGGGGTCTGCAAATTTGGCTCTCCAGAATATTCTTGGACTTCAATTCCCAAAAGCCCTGATCAGCAGGTGTGCTGACTTGGTACTGTTAAAATGGCAATGGAGATTAATGGAGATTTGTGCCCCATGGATATTTCTGGAGGTGTGAAGTCCCATTTTTTTTTTTGTTCAACTTTTTAGATGGGAAGGAGACAGGGAGAGTTGGGAGAAATACATATGAAACCACTCTCTGGGCTTTGTGCAAGCCATACAATTCCCAACCCTGTCTTAAAACTTTAAGAGCCCTGCTCTCTTTGGCAGCTGATTGGCCTAGTAGTGTCCCTAGCAACAGGTCCTAGTGGTGATAGATAAACTTGGAAACTATTGTCTTCCTATCTGTAAGAAAAACCAACACCTGTAGATTTTTCCCAGGTGCACCAGATAACACTACTTTCCAGTCCCTTTTCCTTAACTATTTGTTCCAAAAAACTTAGCTCCAGCAATAGAAAACAGTTGTTGGCATTCGCCCAACTCCTTCCTGCAATGTTTCTTATACAAAACACCTTGTCCAGCTCTGTCACACAGTCAACCCTTTTTATTGATCTTGCTGTCTGTTTGCAGGCTTCAGAGAGAATATCTAATATTGCCAAGGTGGGTGGCTGCTTGACCTCTTTCAGGTAAAAGGGTGAGTGAATATTTAAAGACCATGACAAAAATATGTCAAAGGCCACTTTTCAGCAGAATCAGTGGGATGTCAAAGTATATTCTATTGAATTAGACTTGACTCTAGGGGAGCGTAGGTGCATTTGAGGACCTAAGCTGGGATTGATGCAAGTTATGAATATAAATAGATGAAAAATGACTCCATAAATTCAGTGGGAGTTGACAGACTCTAATTTTGCTTCCTCCCAAAGTTTTTTTTCCCCCAGACAGATCATATTTCTCAAATCCAACATTGTCTTTCCATTTACAGAAGCATTTTACTTGATATAGCTACATACAGTATTTTATGAAAGTCAGTGGAGTTTACTGAATAGAGTGTTGAACTCTAGGATTCAGGATCCAGGGTTCAAAGCACACTTAGCCATGAAACCTCAGTGGTTCTAATGCTCAAGTATTCCTAGAACATCTCACATATATTGAAAACCCTACTAAGACTGCTGTAAACCAGAAGCAAAATGACAACAATAACGAGAACAATTGTTATGATTTTTAAATTGGATTATTTTAAATGACACATGGAGGGTAGATGCTCGAAATGGCTAGGCTTTAGATCTATGAAACAGATCTCACATGAGCCACTCCATTTCCCCCCTTGAGGCTCCCTGTATGTATCCCATCTCCTAGCACACACCCATAGAAGGGCAAGTTGGGAGGCTATTGAAGTTAAAAGTAGCAGCACCTTAATTGTGGAATCTATGTCTGGTTAGTTTGCTCTGTAGTGTTTATAGGTAACTGAAGAGGTCAACATATTTTTACTTAGTTTTCATGCCACTCTTTGTTTCCATTATTAATCCTGGTTTGACTCACAAAAAAGTTGTTCATATAGTCAATATATTTTAATTTGTACATTGCCTTGAGCATTGACTAAGCAGAAAGATAAGCCAGAATTATTCCAAATGAAAAATAAACAAATACAATGGGAGCCTTGGGTAGAAGTAGGTTTTCTCCCTTGAAAGATGGCTATAGAAGGCAGACCCTCTAGAAATCTGGGAAAAGATTATGTAGCTGGCTGTAAGGGGAAATTCATTAACTCCATCCATAAGTGGAAGCCTTCCATGAACTTAAGGGCTGCATTTGCATAGGGGAGTACCATCTGTTTCCTGGAAGACAATATTGAATTGAACTCTATAAGTACATCAGGATCAGCACCCTCCAGAGGCAGTGATGCAGTGGATCCAGGGCTCACATATCCCAGGATTTTCTAATTTGGCATGATGCGTTGGAGTTGGGCAGGCACCTTCAGAGCTGTTAGCTTGGGGGTGGGGGTGGAATCAAACTGCTACAACCACCTGACATCTGTCCCTGGAACTTTGAGGGCCAACCCCACTCCTGTGAATCTTGCTTTCTTCCAAAAGTTATGAGATACGTTTGCATTTCAGGTTGTGTCAGGTAGGGTTTTTGAACTTGTGATGATGGAGCATGAAGCAGTTGTGTCAGGCAGAAACAGCCTTCTCTCTTCTCAACTATCAAGAGACAAATTCAGAAGGCTATCTAAGTGTTTGGATACTTCATTCAGAACAATCAGTTGCATCACTCTTTGCAGCAAACTGCCACTAGTTAAGAAGTTAGTTTAGGAATTTGCTATTCCACAGCCAGCTTTCTAGAGATCTGCTGAGTGTGATTGATGTGTTTGGGGATCAAGGAGACAGCGGAGGCTTGATTCATGAAGAGGCATAGGGCAAGATAGCCCTGACGGAGTTTATTAGGAATAACAGGACAAAGACATTCCAGAGAAGTGTATGCAATATATCCTTATTGGTTACCTGCGATAACATAAGGTTACATAATTGGCTAAATATCAGCGTGCCTGCCTCGTGCACACCTTGCTGATTGGTTAAACAGCTGTGTGTTGGTTAAGTGACTGCGTGCCATCCCTGGGTATAGTAGGGAGGGCTAGACAGCCTTGAGTCATGGTATCAGAGGCCCAAGCTGGGGGCCCAGGCCTCTAAGTTACGGCATAAACAGATGAGGCAGGAGAACGATCACCCACGATTTATGACCATGGTTTGCCAATAGCCACAGCGATCGTGCTGTGAACATCCTCACATCTCCCCCCTTCTGTTTTTAAGAAGCTTATAAACATAATAAATTTGGTCCTTGCGTGCACGAGGCATCAAGCGAAATCCTTGCAGGCAGGTGGCTAGCAACGAAGGTATGCATTGAATAAAGCAACAGGCAGTTATCAGAATGGCAAGAATAATTAAACCATACTGCAGAATGGTCCGTACCCAAGCTCCGTTGGGAAGCCAGGACCAAAGAGTGCTCCACCACGAAGGCAGAGGATTTTGCTTAATATCAGAAACAATTTTGATTAAAGAATCCAATTGGTTTTGTACCTTATTAGAATTATCGGATAAGTTAAAGCAACACATATTACGCACAGACTCACAACCTTGATGATGTAACATCAGCAAATAATCGATCGTGGCGCGGTTATCTAAAATGGTGTTGCGAAGCTGAAATTGCTCCCTGTTCAGGAGGCTAATAGCTTGGGAAGTGTGATTAACGGCTTTTACAAATGCACAAGCAAGCTTTCCAAGCTGCCTTGCATTCCCGGCTGCCAGGCCAGGCACGCCAACAAGACTGATGGCCAAGGATGTGTACTCGGCCTGGGAAAGCACCTTAACAGTGCTATCGCAATCAGAGGGTAACTGCTCAGCGGCAGTACCCGGGGTGATGCGTTTGCGGGCGGGACGCTGATGGACCAGCGTAGTGCGGTTGGGCAAAGCAACAATCATACGACTAAGGCAACAAGTGGTTTTAGAGAGGTTAGCAGGAATATAGTTCCAAGTTCGTGACCCACAGGTCCAGAACCACCCAGAAGGCAACAGAATGTGCTGAAAGTTAAAATGAAGGTCCTCTGTTTCTCTCCCAGTGCAATTAAGACCGCGACCGGGCTGGAAACAGCGAGGCTTTGACTTATGTTGAGTACAGTTCACAACCCTGGCACATTTACTAGCATTACTAACAGCTACAATAGGAGTATAGAGAGACAGGGCATCAAGGGGCAGCCTTTTGGTTGCCTTTCCCCAAAGGGGGCTAAGAGCATATTTGTTTTTGACCTTGTCATTAAAGTCGGCCATATCGTAACCCAACACTGACCTACTGACGTTTTGGGGAGTGTAGCAAATGGGAATGAGACAGGTGCTTAACAGGTGAGAGGAGTCAACGCTTTGCTTAAGGCAAAACTCAGTTTGATTAGAAATGCGGGCAAGCTCATACCACAGGTTATACTCAAAGCGTTGGGACAGCTCACCTTGGACGGCAAGCGCCCCTGGAAAGAGAAGCAAGTAGCAACAAAGAATCATTATAGAATTAGCATTTAGACAAGCTATGATAGCAACAACAAAGTTCTCAGGAGCCTTTTCCACCCGGATTTCGTCCAGCACGGACTGGGCTTCATCCGACAATGCTTTTACCTGGCCCCAGGTTATCGGCGGGTTCTGCCCCCTTCGCCTTCCCCCTCGGTTCCGTCTCCCCTCCGGGAGCTCGTGCAGGTGAAGGTTGAAGTTTGGAATGGGGTTGCTGAGACCCTGATGCCATGCCATGTTTCCACGGTCGAACAAACCGGGCAGGGACCCAAAGAGGACCTTCTGGCGTAGACACGGCGGCGTAGCCCCTTCCCCAGGTTATGAGAGGAACAGGCCCTTTTCACTCCAGGTCCGGCAGGCATCTGTACTGGACCTGGGGGGCAGGCAGAACCTCAAGCTGGCGGTAGTGACGCTGAGCCCTGGATAAAAATTGAGAATTAAATTGAGACAAGTTAAGGTGGTTTAGAGTAAACAGTTGAGCATTCCCATTGGCAATACCTTCCAATGGTACCGGACTGTGGGCTGGGAGTTATTCAACACTGGGACCGTGAAAGCAAAATACTTCCGGTCCTTTTCCTGAAGGGGAATGGTATAAAAACAATCCTTGAGGTCAATGACAGCCATCTCATAATCATGGGGTATCAAATTTGGGTTTGGGGTTCCACACTGGAGCGAGCCCATCGGCTCGATTATCTTATTAATCTCCCGCAGGTCATGGAGCAACCGCCACTTCCCGGACTTCTTTTTGATGACAAATACCGGGGTCTTGAACGGACTACTAGTCGGTTCAATGTGACCCGCGTCCAGTTGTTCCTGAATGAGCTGCTTAAGCGCAGTCAACTTCTCTTGCGGAAGTGGCCATTGCTCCACCCATACAGCCTGATCGGTCTTCCATGAGAGTGGAAGAGCACAATGTTGATGGCTATTCATGAGTTATGAGGGTGGTGCCAACTTGCGCCAGCAAATCCCTCCCCCACAAGTTGAGATCAATTTGTAAAATACAGGGCTTGATGCGAGCGATCTCAGGCCCGCCAGGTTGGAGACTGACAGATAACTACTGAGCACTTTTCCGGGAGGCCTGGCTACCACCGATGCCCCAAACTGAGGGAGCGGTTTCGGTTGGCCACAAGGGATCCCAGTACCCAGCGGCTATCACAGAAATATCTGCCCCCGTATCCAACAATCCCTCCAACAACTTACCGTTTACCCAATACTTACGGGGTCGGCTTCTGTTGTCCTATCTGCTCTCGAAGGGCGGCAACCTGTGGATGATAGGTGTCTTCATCGGCCCTGGCACGGGTGGAACCAAACCCCCTCTGCGAAGGGCGGGCTCCGCTCCCCCTGGGGTCTCATAAGAAACAATGATCAATTGTGCCCAGGAGTCCCCCTTGCGCAGTTGCAATGGGAGGTGACTCCAAAATTATACATAAATGATGCCTGTGTAGTCTGCGTCTATCACGCCAGGAACTATCATGATGCCATGTTTGGCCGCTGATGAACGTGGCAGTACCAAACCAACGGTCCCTTTTGGCAAGGGGCCAGTAAGGTCGGCAGGCATCAGGATAAGCTCCCCAGGCAATGCAGTTGTCATGTCCTGTGTGTTAACGAGATCAAGACCAGCGCTGCCAGCAGTAGCAACCTTGCGCTGATCGACCCGTGTCCCCTTTATTTTTCCGGGTCCCGGGGAGGGCCCGGTATCTAGTTTCCCTGTGGTGAGGGGTTGACTCTGCACTGGCTAGCCCAATGGTAGCCTTTGCCACACCGGGGGCACTTCTTGCTGGGGCGCCTGACATCCTTCCCACCTCCCTTATGCGCTCCCCCTCCGGGGGCGTGACAGTCTTTCTTGAAGTGGCCCGGTTTCTGACAGTTGAAACAATTGCCAGTAGGCTTGTTTCCGGCACAAAGTGCTCCAGCCAGAAGGGCCATTGCATGTGTTTGAGTGCCCACCTCCATACAGGCTTGAATCATGTCAGCTAAACTATACTCAAGGCGGTGAATGACATTTTGCAAAATCTTCTTGCAATCGGCATTGGCCTGCTCAAAAGCCAGCTGTTTCAGGAGTTCTCCCTGGGCATCAGGGTTGTCTATCTGTCTTTGTATGGCTTCCTTCAATCTATCAATGAACTGTGAGTAGGGTTCAGCGGGCTGCTGCCGTGTGGAAGTAAAGGAGCGTGTGGGTTTCCCAGAGACGGGGACCCTTTTAAAGGCTCTCATGACGCACATAAAGGTGCGGTGGAAATACTCCCGAGGGAGTTGCATCTGCTGTTGGAGGGTAGCAAATGCACCTGCTCCGTAAATCTGCTCAGGGGTGTTTTGTGGCATACCAGCCGCCACTGCAGCCGCTCGGAATTCACTATCCCAAACAACATACTGTGAAGCAGTCAAAATCATTCGAAACAAATCCTTCCAGTCTTGGGGCAGCATCGTGTACCCATTCCCAATTCCCTCAAGCAACCCTTGCACAAAATTTGATCGGACACCAGCCTCTCTAACGGCTTTATTAAGTTCCCTAATTACTGTATATGACAGAGCTTGCCAGTGGATACGTTCCTCTGGATTCCCATCCGCCCCCACCCCCATCTCAACCGTAATGGGAAAAGCAGAAGGACTCTCTCCTTGCCACTCTTCCGCCTCCTTCCAGGGACAAAACCCCATCGCTCTTGGCTCGATGTATAGCGGAGCGAACATTTCCCATCACACCGCCAGGGTAGGCAGGCGGCACCTGGAGAACCAGGCTCGGGATGGGCGGCACCAATGGTGCCGTAGGTGGTAAAATAGCGGGCAGCACTTTTGGATAAGGAGGTGGTGGGTCCTTGGGTGGATGAGTCAGAGGATTGGTCAGGGATGCCTCTGCTGGTACTAATTTCCTGACTGCCTCGTTAATTCTTTGCCAAATCAATAAATGATGAACCGCTGCCCTCGGTTCTTCCAATAAAATTGTTCCAATCCGTTGCCAATCATCCCGTTTGAGTGATCCAATTTCTGGGTACCAAGGACATTGGCATTCGACTTCCTTAATGAAGTCTTCAAGACTATTAAGCGTGATGTCTGGACATCCGCTCTCCTTGATGATTTTCTGCAATTCCTTTGCATGGGTCTTTTTCCCTAAAGAAAGTACCCCCCCCCCATACTCACAATCGGGAGCTCGAAAGCTGAGAGAGCCTAAAGGCTGAGGTGCACCAGGGGGCTATTCCAGCCGGTGAGTCGGGGTGTTGGGGTCCAGCAATCACGTCGCGGGTCGCCAGATGATGTGTTTGGGGATCAAGGAGACAGCGGAGGCTTGATTCATGAAGAGGCATAGGGCAAGATAGCCCGGACGGAGTTTATTAGGAATAACAGGACAAAGACATTCCAGAGAAGAGTATGCAATATATCCTTATTGGTTACCTGCGATAACATAAGGTTACATAATTGGCTAAATATCAGCGTGCCTGCCTCGTGCACACCTTGCTGATTGGTTAAACAGCTGCGTGTTGGTTAAGTGACTGCGTGCCATCCCTGGGTATAGTAGGGAGGGCTAGACAGCCTTGAGTCATGGTATCAGAGGCCCAAGCTGGGGGCCCAGGCCTCTAAGTTACGGCATAAACAGATGAGGCAGGAGAACGATCACCCACGATTTATGACCATGGTTTGCCAATAGCCACAGCGATCGTGCTGTGAACATCCTCACATGTGATCAATAAGATTTTGGCCAATATCCATCTGTCCCTTCCTTTGCTTCCTGTTTAGGAATATGATAATCTCTTGACCTTTAGTGCAGCTCTAGAGTTGTGTCTTTTGACATCTTCATCTTCAACTATTTGAGTTTTACTTAGGCTTTCCTAATAGCTTCCAGTCAGTATATTAATATGTTCAATGTCATTTCAAAGTTATGCTCCTGGTTTCATCTGATGGATTCCAGATACCAGTTTCCTCAAAGAGTGTGCATTCTTTTACCATTATGGCTTCTGCCTGACACTTTATTCTAGACTAGGCAAAGAAATAAATCTTCTTCCCAGAGAAGCTTCGTGTTTTTGAATTCTGACATGTTATGTTCACTGAACTATAGCCTGTGGCATAAGTACATATGGGGAGAGAAGACGGTAAATCTTTCCACACGGAACATTATGCATTTTACAGCAGGAAAATGGAAAAATGTGAAAAAAATGTGTAGAAACGTCATTTGGTGCTTTTGCAAACAAAACTCTAAATAACAATGTAAAAGACACCCCCCCCCCCTTTTCAGATTGATTTATTCAGAAAATTTGGGTCTGCATGCCTTTACATGCTATTGGCTTTTTTTAAAAAGTCAGAACCAAAAGGAGAGCCACTGCAAATTTCCAACAATAACGGGCAGCATTGCTCTCTGTGTTACTATTTGTTTTGGAGTTTTAAAACTTAACGAGGATTTATACTGATGTCTAGAATATTTGTATGCAAAACACATACTTATAGGTAAGTCCTTATAGCAATATTTCACAATTCTGAAAAATTAGATTCAGCATTTTTCTTAGCATGAACATCTCATAAAACAGACACCAAGAAACGATGTCCACATTATCTTAGGAGACTGGAATGCAAAAGTAGGAAATCAAAAAGTGGACAGAACAACAGGCAAGTTTGGTCTTGGAACACAAAACGAAGCAGGGCAAAGACTGATAGGGTTCTGCCAAGATAGCAAACTAGTCATAGAAAACACCCATTTTCAGCAACACAAGAGGAGACTCTACACATGGACATCACCAGATAGCCAACATCGAAACCAAATTGACTACATACTCTGCAGCCAAAGATGGAGAACCTCCATGCAGTCAGCAAAAACAAGACCTGGAGCAGACTGGGGCTCAGATCACAATCTAATGATTGCAAAATTCAGGCTCAGACTGAAGAAAATAGAGAAAACAAATAGGCCGGATAGATATGATCTAGACAACATACCCAAGGAATACACGTTGGAGGTGAGGAACAGATTCAATGTTTTGGACCAGATAGACAGAGTACTAGAAGAATTATGGATGGAGATGCGAGACATTATGCAGGAGGCAGCAAGGAAAATCATACCAAAAGAAAAGAAGTGCAAAAAAGCAAAGTGGTTGTTGGAGGAGGCTCTTAAAATAGCAGAGGAAAGAAGGAATGCAAAAGGCAAAGGAGAAAGGAAAAAATACAACCACTTAAATAAAGAATGTCAAAGAAAAGCAAGGAGAGATAAGGAAACCTACCTAAATGAACAGTGTAAATAAATAGAGGAAAATATCACAATAGGCGTGGGACTAGAGATCTCTTTTTTAAAAAGTGGGGAAGTTCAAAGCAAAAATGACCACAATAAAAGTCAAAGATGGCAAGGATTTAGCGGATGCAGAAGAGATAAAGAAAAGATGGAAAGAGTACACAGAGGAACCCTACAAAAAAGACCTTAACACCTGGATAATAACAATGAGGGGGAAATTGAACTTGAACTAGACATCCTAGAGAGTGAAGTCAGAAACGCCCTAAAAAGCACTGCAAATAACAAAGCCAGTGGAGATGATAGTATCCCAGTTGAATTCTTCAAAGCCCTAAAAGATGATGAAATCAAGCTATTGCATGCTATATGCCAGCAGATTTGGAAAATGAAACAGTGGCCACAGGATTGGAAAAGATCGGTATATGTCCCAATCCCAAAAAAGGGAAATGCCAAAGAATGTTCAAATTATCAAACAATTGCGCTCATCCCACAAGCTAGCAAAGTGATGCTCAAGATAATACAGGATAGACTGCAGCAGCATGTAGAGAGAGAACTACTAGAGGTGCAGGCCGGGTTTCAGAAGAGGCAGGGGGACCAAAGACCACTTTGCCAACATACGTTGGATCATGGAGAAAACAAAGGAATATCAGAAACAAGTTTACTTCTGCTTCATTGACTACACCAAGGCCTTTTTTTGTATGGATCACAACAAAATGTGGCAAGTAATTAAAGAGATGGCAATACCAGAACACCTTATATGCCTCATGAGAAATCTGTACATGAGTCAAGAAGCAACAGTTAGGACAGAGTATGGAATGATGGAGTGGTTTGGAATATGAAAAGGAGTAAGACAAAGCTGTATTCTGTCACCCTGCTTATTCAACTTATACACAGAGCACATAATTTTTTTATTTTTTTATTGTTAAATTTTTATGCCACCCACTCAGCCAAATGCAGGGATGGAGGAACCTCAATATGGGATCAAAATTGCTGGGAGAAACATCAACAATTTGAGATATGCAGATGATACCACCCTAATGGCAGAAAGTGTTTACAGCAGGCACCTAAAGAAGCTCCTGATTAGGTTGAAAGAAGAGAGTGCAAAAGCTGGCCTGAGACTCAATATCAAGAAAACCAAGATAATGGCAACAGACTATATCAGTCCCTGGAAAATAGATGGGGAAGAAGTAGAAGCAGTGGCAGATTTTACTTTCTTAGGATCAAAGATCACTGCAGATGGAGACTGCAGCCATGAAATAAAAAGGCGACTGATTCTTGGGAGACAGGCTATGAGAAACCTGGGGAACATAGTAAAAAGTAGAGACATGTCACTGCAAACAAAGGTCCGCATAGTCAAAGCAATGGTATTCCCGGTGGTAATGTATGGTTGTGAGAGCTGGACCATTAGAAAGACTGAGCGAAGAAAAATAGATGCCTTTGAGATGTGGTGCTGGAGGAGTTTTGAGAGTCCCCTGGACAGCGAGGAGAACAAAAGGTCAATATTAGAAGAGATTAGCCCTTAGTGCTCCTTAGAAGAACAAATAACAAAGATGAATCTGAAGTATTTTGGACATCAAATGAGAAGAGAATATTCACTTGAGAAAGCCTTGATGCTGGGGAAGGTGGAGGGCAAAAGAAGAAGGGGACGGCCGAAGATGAGATGGCTGGATGGTATTGTAGACACATTGGGCATGGGGCTGTGTGGACTGAGGAGGATGGTGGAGGACAGGGGTGCCTGGAGAGCAATGGTCCATGGGGTTACAAAGAGTCGGAGCCAACTGTATGACTGAACAACAACAAAGGCCCGTGCACCCCAAGTCACCAAAGAAAACCTTTCATCCACAGCAATCTGCCGATGTTGCTGATGTCACCACCAATGCTTATGTGGAGATGAGATGTTCAATGGGTTTTCAGCCACCTGAAATGTCAACTGTTTCTTTACTAAACTAGAGTTTCATTCCTTCTGCAGTGTAACTGTTACTTTTAATTACTTTTACTATCATGGGGTACACAGAAAGCGCCTCCTCAAAGATTGTGGTGTTTTTGAACCACAATCCGGCGAACCAGTGTAACAGCAGCCTTGTATTATCAGCTAATCTTTCTCACACTAGGTGAGGCAAAAGGAACTGCAGAATGAACTCACCAAAAGGTGGCTTCGTTTTGGCAGTTTCATGCCTGGCCTAGACATGGAAGAAGAAGACCATTATGGGGAAGTTGTGGCCTCAGTAAATAGTGATGGAATATTCTGTCACGAGTCATGTGCTGGTTTGTGCTGTGCCACTGAGTCACTGTGATAGTTGTTGTCAAAAGGCGATAACATGGAATACAGGATGGAAGTGAGTTTCTTACCACATTTGAGCAGCTTGTAGCATCCATGTCTTTTAAAAAATAAAAATAAGTTTTATATGCTTTTTGAAAAAGGGAACAGCTTCTCTTTAAAAATAATAATTCACTACAATAGTAACTAACCATAACTGGGAACCATGCAAGGTTTAATATCTCTGCAGTGAGTCACTGCTGTGGCTACTCATCATGAATATTCCTATTTTCTCCCATTGTTTCAAATCTTCTGTTGTGGTGGGTGACCTCCAGTTATACTGCACACAAAACCTGACAGATTATGTCCGACAAGTTAAAATCAGATTAGTTGCACCCACTGGCATAATGGCAGTGGCATAACTATTAGCAGTGAGTCATTTACTGTAAGAAGTCAAATGCAGGCATTTCCTATGATACACCAACCATGTGACTCAGTGTGTGACAAAAGATGCCTGCTGTAAATCCTTTACTTGCATCAATTCACTGCTGAAGTGATCTAAACATCCCACCCTCACCCCCCGCCATAGAAAGTGATTCAACTTAACCAAAACTGCAGGACACTGGTGAGAGAAATATTGGGTCAGCCACCTCCAGAGTTTTAGTGCATGTAAAATCAAGAATGAATAGAATTCAATTCCACCTCCTGTTAAAAGTTGTCACCGATCCTTTCGACTTAAGGAGTTAGAAGAGTTAGAGCCTAACTTTTCCTACTAAAGCCTTTTTCTTTCAAGACTTGCAATCAAAATAACAGCCACACTGGCAGAATAAAAATAGACGTGCCATATTTGATTAGCTAAGGAAGATGTGAGAAGTGTCCTGATTAAATATAAATTATCAACAGAATAATCAATTTATTGAAAGATGAGTATTGTTTATCAATTATTGGAGTGACAAATAAATGCAAATTCTTTCCCTCTCTGCCTCTTCAGCTTTATCTAACTATATGATTTTCTTTCCTGATTCAAATGATGTTCTTAAAATGGCACATAAATACAGCTATTCCTTTTTGTACCATGTATTTGGCATTTAAGTCTTGAATTATTGGTTATTCTTTAATTCACTCAGGTTATTTTTGTGAGTAGAATGTATATTATAGTACTCTTGTTGAACATGTTAGATTTTGTAATTTTGCATTCTTAATGACATTTTTCTAAACAAGTGACTTAATTGAAAAATAAATACTGTATACAGTATCAAAAAGAAAAACAGGAAACTGGAGGTTAAGTTGTGAGTGAATGATAGTGTGTAAGATGGGAAGTTGAACTACACACTGAGGAAGAAATAATATAAAATAAGTCAGACACTATTTATTTATCATTAATTAGCAACATGCAAATTCAGAAATTAAATTATCATTCTGGGACATTGTGTTTTGCTCTGGCTGGGTTTCGCGCATTATGCAGTTAATGAAAGAGTAATATTTATTGCATTTGATGTCTAATATATTGTTCTGATGTGAGTCCATTGCATCCTGCTAGTTGTGGCATCAATTTGTATTAAAAAATACCCATTATGTCCCATTATGGCTTTTGCTTAATCCCTGGCCAATTGTTATTTTCAAATGGATTAGTGAACAAATAATTACCTGACATAGTCCACATAATACAGTTTCATGCTATCAAATAAAAAAGAAAGACTAAATAAGCGCTTGGAATGCTAGTTTTAAAACATAACTTTTTGCAGTGTTAAAAATGATTTGTTCTTGGCAGCAACCAACCACTGACCAGAAACTGTGCATAAACATCCAACAAGATAAGATGGATGTTGACATTTCACATCAAAAGATTTCACATTTGAATTGGTTTTGAATTGAATCTGATTCAATTTTCATGAACATTTGCTGAATGTACTTTTGATGATGTCCAGAAGATGGAAGATATGCACACAGCTTGTTATCATTATAATATCAGAATTGAGTTCCTCATGACTTTTTATTGCTTTTAAAAAAGACTGCTAAAAGAATGAGAAGAGCATAAAGACTCCCCAAAAATTCTTTCAAATACCACTAGAAAGCTTTTAAAATGATTTTTAGGAAATGATTAGAAATTTGCATTCATTACACGAATTCTTTTTTTATTCATGTCAGATGCAGCACCAGCATATAATGACATACAAAACTAAAATTAACATCTAAAAATAGAATTAAAAAGAGCTAGATGACATCTGCCCAATATCGAGCCACATCAACAGCATTTCCTCTTGCCAACATAAGGTCCTCCTCAGTGCATGTTGAGGGGCATTGTGTGCATTGTATCATATGGGCGATAGTTTGTACTTCTCCGCATTCACACAGGCTGCCATCTAGAGGGAAACCCCACTTTCTCAGATTAGCCCTTGATCTTCCTACCCCTGCACACAGTCTGTTTAAAGCTTTCCACAGAGGCCATGGTTGTTCTTGGCCAGGCGGTAGAGAGTCATGTGGTTCTGCCCAGTTATCTGGTAGCTCCTTGCTCGCCTTACATAGTTCTAAGGCAGTCTGTCTGGGCTGGTTGTTTGGAGGGGCAGGTGTTGTGAGGAAGCTATGCCTTGATTTCAGTCTCTGCTTTGGGTAGTTGGTGATCAACCACAACTTCATTCCTGTGTATTACATTACCCTTGAAATATAATTTTCTTCCCACTTTTGTTAGAATTTTAAAAAAATAACTTATTATAGATATATAAGAAAACAAAAACAAAACAAAAACACTGCAGCACTTTAAAGACTAACTGCTATATGTTTACTGTTAGCTTTCATGGATCAAGTCTACTTCTTCAGACAAGGAGTAAAACTTCCAGGCATGGTTTATATACCAGATGCGGGGGTCAAGATGTCACAAGGGAAAAGGATCACAGTGGAAAACAGAAAGGGACAGTTATATGTAATCTGTTGCTCCCAAGCTCTGGGACAAATATGTATTCTACCTTTATATAAAATGTATTGGCCTCCTCAGGGAAGTGACAGGAACAATATAATTCTGGGAAAGTCATTGGTGTGTGTGTGTGTGTGGGGGGGGGGGGGGAATGAAGTGTCATAGCAACAAGTGAAAGAGTTCCTGAAAGATTCACCTCTCCAACATTCATCACAGTTATACAACTGGCTTGGTAATCTATGCCAAAGCCAATTTTTATTAAATTGCCACCTATGAAGATATGAATGTGTTTTCTTAACGTGCCCACTTTCAGAGTTCTGCATAATGTACCATTATCTTATCAAGTTGAGCTGGAGACTGGAAGTGCTAGTTGTGGCATCAATTTGAACTGCTGACCTTCCAGGCATCAAGTTCAGCCACCGCAGTCCGTCAAGGCAATAGGTTCATGCAAATCAACTTGGGTTCCTCCAAATTACATTATTTTGCAAAAATGATCCATGGAAGACTAAGCCCTTAGTTTTCCTTTTCACTTCTTAGCCAATTGTATTGCACTGACTTGGGTGCAAAATGAATTGACTGTCATGTCCTTAGGAGCTGCCTTAGTTGATGGAAAAATAAGACTAGGAGTATTTTACAAAGAGGAAATGTTTTTAACTTTTATAGTGTTGTTTTAAAAAATGAATGTGAGACAGGCATATAACATTTGTTTAAGAAAATGTTTTCTTTTTCCTTTCTTATTGAACTTAATATTATTTAGTTTCAGAGTTTTCTTTATAAAATCCTTGAGCAGTCCCACAAACCTTTCTTCAGGTAGGACTCCAATGTTTACAGCAGGGGTTCCCAACCTATGGCCCACAGGCCTAATCTGGCCCACGGTGGGAACCTAGGCACCACCGGAAGCTCCCCCTGCCACCAGAAGTACAAAAACACGATGAAATTACAACAATGTGGTAAAAATGCTCCTCAAACCCTCACACCCCCATGGGAAGTGTTGGAGGCTGTAAAAGCAGCTGAAAAAAACAATGTCAACACCAATGCTGTGAATGCTACCGAAACCAGAAGCACCAGGAGGAACCATGACTCCGGCCTGCACAGCTGTGTGTCGGGGCGGGTCTGGCCCATGGCCACCCATTTTACAGTGTATGTACAATCACAGGAACAAAATGCTGTTGTGTTGTACAGGTACAGTTTTAAAGGGTAAAAATAGGCCTCTTAATTAATCAAGGTGGATAAGATAAAAAGCTCCTTCAGAGATCACACTAAACAATAGCAGCATGAATCATGTTTCTACCTTCATTCTACCTTCAGGCCCCACCCACCCTGCTCATCCTTGAGGGCTGATCTAACAAGAATGTACTGAATCAAACAGGCCACCATTCTAGTTTGGGTGAAGACACCTTCATGTGTCAACTATAGATAGGAATGTACAATGCTCACTCAGGCTTTATACGGTCTCCCAAGGCTGTTTGGTTTCTCTGTCTTGACATTTCTAACTAAAATGTGTGACTTGCAGTTCCTGGAAACCTCTAGGAGCAATGATTCACTTTTAAAACAGATGACAGATGATGGCTCTTTTAACTGCCTCAAAAGTTACCAGTTTTTCACAATTAGAAATAAACTACATCTAGAAAATTTAAATGCAGGTGTAATATACTTATATATAGACTCATAGTAATGTCTGGCTGGACGTTCCACTATGTTAATGGAGTAGACCGTACAGCCAGCGACTCAACGCCGCTGCGTGTTGGGCGGTGGTAAATAACCTGACTCCCTAAAGGGGCCAACAGCTATGGGCGGTTAAGCCCCTTTAGGTGGGGTGATGACCCCCTCAGTGGAGGAAATGCCACTGGAAAACATCATATTGGGCCCAACGGAAAAATGAGTAGAGGAGGAACTCTTATTCCCAATGGTCATGGAGGCGGAAGAGGCCATGCCAGATGGAGTGGCTGTGAAGGCGCACCTTGTCCATATCCTCAAGGCTGTAGCAGTTCATTGTAGTCCCGATGTTAAATCATGCATGTCTCATTTCATATGTGCCGCAGGAGATGGCTCTGTGATCATAGTGTGTGGGTTACTTCATGGCAAGCTGGGATCCTCCTTAAACAAATTCACGCTAATGGCATTTTTCCTGCTTCAGAAAAAAAATGCATTCTCGGATACGGGTTGCAGCCGACAACGAGGAGACCCACAAAATTAAAGCACTCTCTGAGCAAATTACAAAGTACAATACTTATACAAGCTACAGTTTGCCCCCCAAATGCTGAATATTCATTTTACTGACCTGGAAAAGATGGAAGGCAGAGTCAACCTTGAGCCTGTTAGGATCACAGTCAGGTTGTAAGCAGAGTTTCGACTGTAGTTCTGTAGCTTAACCACTGCATCTTCATATCTACTAAGGTTGCCAATCCTGATTTTAGGTCATATTAATAAAAGCATATATACCAAATTCTGTTCTACATCATATTTCACTCTTTTTTTGTGGGGCGGGTGAGTGAGCCTATTGTCAGAGTTCCTTAGGAATTAACAATGCATGTTGTGCTATATTTACTAGATATGAGAGAATATTCAAGTTTTCCATTCAGACTGTCTGCTGAGTAACCAAGTGACGTCTTCTTCAGAGTCACAGCCGAACTGTTAGATTGCAATTTCTTTCCTCTTCTTTTTCTTCCCAAAGCAAAAGAGTGCTTGGCTTTAATTTTCAGAGTTGGGTATAAGGTTTTATCAAAAATACACACCCACAAAAGAACATTTGCAATGTCAAAATTTTATTGGTACTGAGGTAGCCTGCCTTATTGTGAAGTCGTTAGCTGAGATTATTTGCACATTCGGTCGGCAGATGTTTCTTTTCACTGAACATCTTAACAATAACAAGCAAAAGAGCAGCAAGCAGTATTAATTTTGGGTCACAATACATTGTGATCATCATCATTCAGCAGCAGAGGTAAATGCTGGCAACTGTGACAGGAAGCATTTGGCAGAGTTAAGCAGAACCCAAAGGACAGATGCTCTGTTAATTAATGGAGAGGCACAAGAAAATTAAGAGACATGGAGTAGCTGCTTTTTTATGTAAACTCTCTTGCTAGCCAAAATTATAAAATGAGGCTATCAAAGCTAGGTATGGGTCATTTTGGGTGGAACAGGGATTGGGTGCACAACCATAGCAACAAATGCGCACAAAGCATTAGCAAAATTGGTGAGGACTGCCTAATGGTTTTGCCACTTACTGCCTCTGATTATCCCTCTAGTGCTGTGTGTGTGCTTAAGAGAGAGAGAGAGCTCCTTTAACCATTTCTGATTTAGTTGGGTTCTTGAAGCATCTCTTCCATGTGAATGGATTCATTTAGCTGTGCTTAAATGCCACAGGGAAGGAGCAGACTACAGGTCCAGCCACAGGTGTGTCTTCGAAGAGACTAAAGATGCACGTTCTATATGAGGGAGACAAACACATTTCTTTTACACAAAGGCGGAAGCTATTGCATACCTGTCAAGTTTCGGGAAATTTCTGTCAAACACCCGTATTTTACACTCTTTCCTGCCGTCATCCCGTATTAGTTAGACTGCATTTAGACTGGAGTTAGACTGGAGGCCAGCACAGGATAAGCATAGCTGTCCAGTTTCCTGTTTTGGCCAGGAAATTTCCCTTAATTGACAGAAATTTCCTGAAACCTGACAGGTAACACCCCCCACACACACAATAAAAATCCAATTCAGATTTCTCACATCTGGTTCCACAAGGTGTTTCGAAACAACAGACTGACATGCTGATTTTTTTTTAAAAAACAACCCAATTGAAAAATAAATTAGCACCAACAGAGAAGAACCATATTTCATCTTCTAACACCCTTTTAATTTTTTTTATCCCATTGCTATGAAGTTTACACATATACAAATCGTAATCATGATTTCAAAATGTTCACAAGCTTCACACTTGATGGGGAAGGGTGGGATGATGCCTCTGGAATGCAACATTTACCCACCATTCTTTCATTCCCCAATCTGCCTCACCTCCTGCTCTCATCATGACAAAGTCAAAATGCAACCATGGAAGAAACAGCCAGCAAACATCAATGCTACATTTGCTGCAGTTCCATCTCGATTACATTTTTTTAGTGTTAAATTGATTTGTACGCCTTAGCGCTACAGCCACTTCTATGCACAGCCATTGTAGCAGCTTTATTGTGACACACAATACAGTCTCCAAATAGAGCATGGGGTTTCCATCCTACCCCTTTTTCATCCACCCAGGCATGGACAGGCAGAGGATGAAACCATCTGAGGGGGCTGTTTGTGTCCTTGTTACACATCATGTTGTTTTACCTTTGCCTGCTAAAAAGCACTCATGCTTCTGAACAGTGCTGCCACACCTGAAGCCAACCAAGTGTGTTGGATTACAAACTCCCATTGTTCCCTGCCTAGGTAATCCCCATGGGCTATGTGGTTTAGTCCAGTGGTGGAGAAATCCTTAGGAAGAGGCTATGATCATGATGCTTCAGTTTAGAAAGAGACTGAGATGGACAAAGAAAGAGTTTCTGTTGCTTTGGAGCATAAATTGTGAATTGGGCAGCAATAGAAGTATGAATAAATAAATAAATAATTGGACCATGATCGCTTTGCCTTAGTTAACAGAATGTCCATATGTGTGTGCAAAAGAGGCAAACAGAAGTGTAAATCACGGAAGTGATAGTCTATATTGCACCTTTTCTTGTATGCTATTTTAGTGCCTTGAAAGTTTTGTCTCTGGAATTACCTTAAGCCTTGGATCCTTGTATATGGAGAAGACTTGGAAGGCTACAGCCATCTTGAGATCTTGTTCCTCATCCCCATTTGGATTAAAAATATTTTTGCAGATTTCATTTTCTGTGCATGACACCTGTTCTGGTGTGTTGTTTGTGCAAGGAACTCACAGGCGTATGCTTTGTTTTGCTGCAGAAAGTTGTACTGAGCTTTTTTTCTTACCCAATTTAAAAGTTCAGATTTGCAAAATGTACCATGTTTGCACTGGACCAAGAGATATGTAGATCAACATGGCTATCAAGTTGAAGAGAGCAGTTCTGCAAGACATGTTGTTGCGATCTGTCTGGTGTAGGAGGCAAGAACAAACCTCCCATTATGGCCCCCAATGTACACTGTCTGCACACAGAGTTTGTATGCACAGGGGATGGGGAAATCAGGGTTTTACTGAGCCCTGTTATAATCCTCTGCATACGGGTGGTGCATCCATGGCTGTTTAGGTCACACCGTTTTTATTCACTTAACAAAAAACTCAGATTACAGTGTTCTGTGTTCACTCAAGTTCCTGTCTACCAGAAAATGACAGACGTTAAGAGATGCATCCTTAACAGAGACATTATATAAGCGACATGGACATGGTGCCACATCTTAAGCTGTGACTGCTTCCGGGTTTACCACTACCTTGGCTTTGGATGGCAGTCAGCAGCAGAGTGGTGGCCCCCAAATCCTAGATTATAGGAGTAGATATTAAAGATCTATAACACAAATGAAGCTGCCACTCCATATTGCAAACACTTAACTAACAACCAATTACAACCTCCTGGCATTTCCTGAGAGTAAACATGGAGGGAAGAAGAGACAGCAGTGTGCAGGGGAGGAAATAAGGAAAACAGTTTTTTTTAAAAAAAATCTACTTTTTCTGCATGGGAATTGAGCGCATGCCCATGATATTAAAGAGCATCACACTCTAAACTAGAAGACTTCAGGTTTCCTAGCTTCAGTACCTCCATGAAAGAACTGAAAGTTGCAGAGGTCA
Organism: Bradypodion pumilum; assembly: GCA_035047305.1. Lineage (NCBI taxonomy): Eukaryota > Metazoa > Chordata > Lepidosauria > Squamata > Chamaeleonidae > Bradypodion > Bradypodion pumilum. Next base: position 159,581,741 of record JAWDJD010000001.1, on the reverse strand, counting down.
ACCCATTAACAAGACAACAGTGCAGAGATACAGCCAGTCAGAAAAGGTGGCAGATGGAGGTGGAGTTGAGCCATATCAACTAGTAATTATTTCTTTCTTTTGGTATTTTAAACCCTCTTAGGAAAATTGCCAAAATTTCGAGAAATTCCCTTGTAGCAGAGAGCTCCTTAATTCAGCTTTCCTAAGTTAAGTACACACATTGACACTAGAACTATCAAGAAAATGCTTCCTGGTGGGTGACATGCAAAGATCCTATTGACATGGGTTCTACTTGGAAAAACAGGGCACTTGTAGACTTCTCTCAAAAATAAAACGCGGTCTAGTTTACTAATAGCCCAGTATAACAAAACCAACAAAATGAAATAACCATTCACAGGTAATATTAGCCCTTCATTTTCAAGACACCTCAGGGGCAGGTTGTTTCAGATTCTTTCTGGGAGGGAACAACTACCTGCAAAATAGAACAGACTGTGTTTTCTCTCCATGCATTCTCCCCTATCTCTGTAGCAGTCGGCTACTCTCATTCTACTTCATACACTCCTAGTGTATCCCCCACTAGATATGCACTTCAGACAATGGACATGTTGGACTGTTCGAACACACTCCATAACTTAAAATGAGAAAACAAATCACATTTTAAACTAAAGTTACAAATACCTTATAGTACTACTGTAAAGCAAATACTACACATCCCCCCCCTGACCTAACACAACAAACCATTTCTAGACAGATGCGATATGAAAGGAAAAACTATGTGGCCAATGTTAATCCCAACAAAGAGGGAATTGAGATAGCAGCTGTCAAACTGATGTAAGATGTATTAAGTTCATGTTAAAAAGCAATTAGTATGGTAAACAATAACAGCATACCCAAGTAACAGTAACAAATAAAAATAACAGTATTAAATTAAAGAGAAATAGTAAGGGTAGGTCTTGACAGTTCTGAGAGAGAAAGAAAAAGAGCTTTTCTACCTCAGAACCTGCAAGGACCATCCTCAGAGAGCCTTTCCGCTACTGCTACATTTCAGATAAATTCATCAAGCTGCTCTCTGATGAGAGTTCAATGGAAACAGCTGCTCCAGCCCCATTTTTACAGGCAAAGTGATGGCAACATGTAGCCCAGACTGTATAGTGCAAAGAATTCCTGAGTTTCATTTAGAAACTAAGCCATCGTTAGCTTATTATTGACAATATTCCTCTTATAACTATGATCTGTGCAAGATACATGATACAATCAAATAAAAAACAATTCTTTTCAGCTTCACTGATTTCAGAGGGAACATTCGCCATGTGGTTGGTTTCCAACTGAAATCACTGGGATGCTAGAATGCTTAATCTGACAACTGCTGAATTAATGAATAATATAGTGCTTTCAGCACATTGATACAAGTGTCCTGTCTTTATTGTATTTATTATATCTTAGAAAACTTTTCTAAGACATAGATCTAGATTCAATTGCAGTTGGAACTAACATCCAGATTAGTAACACCTGATAGCCTGATGAGTCATCCAGTCTCTAGCTAGATTCTCCCTGTGAATTGTCGTCATTTCATCACCCTATGCAGCTTAAGGTTCCATTGATTCTGGGCAGATGGAAGTGGCTAATTTGGAACTGAACCAAAACTATCTGTAGGAGTTAAAAGTTGATATAATTCTTAATGTTCTTTCAATGAAGCAGAGCTGTATATTAGACTATATTAGACTGGAAAACACATTTTGCAAAGCAGGAAATTGGTTAGGTTAAGGTGCTCAATCTGTTTATTATAGTCTTGCAAACAGACTTATGATCAGTTACAATGACATTTTTGCATTATTTCTAATGGCTTGTGGCTATAGGCAATACATAAATCTATACCTATAAAATGGTGCGTTAACCATTGGAATGTGACAAAGGATGTTGCACCAGGCCCCACTAGCCCGTAATGGGCCTCCGTTCACTCGCCCGAACCCGGTTCGCAGGTAACTGTCGGGTTGAAATTTTCGACCCGAGGACAGGAGCCCCCCAGTCGCAAACAAAAAAAGGGAACTTCAATTCCCAACGTTCCTGGCACTGCGCCATGCCAGAGCCAATTAGGCTGAGCGGCGCAGCAAAAGGAACGTTCGGAAACGTGCCGCAGCCAATCAAAAAAAAGCCACAGGGGAAAAACCACTGCAGTAAGCAAACACGCGCAGCCAAAACTACAAGCCCCAGCATCCTGCGCTCCATTAGCGCGCAGAACACGGAGGCGGCCGGCCCACGAAAAATGAAAGTTTTTAAAAAGGCCCGCCGCCGCTGCCATTCTTCCCCACGGGCCAGCCAGCATGGCCCGTGGGGAAAAAAAAAGAAACCCCACCCCGCCACCGCTGCCCTTCCATTCGAAGGGCCAGCTGGCGTGCGAAAAATACAAGTAACCCCCCCCCCGGCCAATGCCCTTCTTCCCCACGGGCCAGCCAGCATGGCCCGTGAGGGAAAAAAGAGACCCCCCCGCCGCTGCTGCCCTTCCATTCAAAGGGCCAGCCGGCACGCGAAAAAATACAAGTAACCCACCCCCCCGCCACTGCCCTTCTTCCCCACAGGCCAGCCAGTATGGCCCGCGGGGAAAAGAAAGCACCCCCCGCCATTGCCCTTCCTTCCCACGGGCCAGCCAGCATGGCCCACAGGAAAGAAAGGCTCCCCGCCATTGCCCTTCCTTCCCACGGGCCAGCCAGCATGGCCCACAGGAAAGAAAGCCACCCCCCCCTGAAAAAATAAACACAAAAACACAAACCAAAAACAATCAAAAACACTCAAAAATCCAAAAATGAAACACAAAAACAGCCAAAAAGAAACAAGAAAAAACCCCAGAGAGCTTACCAAAAGACGTCTTCTATCCATGAGGACCGGAACTCAAATGAGAAAAGAAAGAGAAAACTTACCGGAAGCAACACCCAGAGGACAGAAGAGAACAATTGTAGAGAGGCAGAAAAGCTCACCACCCCCACCCAGAGGCCAAAAGAGAAAAAAACATTCAAAAATATTAAAACTAATAAGATTAATTCCAAAATTAATTAAATAAGTTATAAAAACATTCAAAAATAATCACACTAATCGCAAAAAATACCAAAAAAACCCCAGAAATCACTTTTTACTCCAAAAAACCAAAACAATAAATTAAAATGCATAAAAATAAACATTTTAAAAACCAAAATTAAATTTTAAAATAAATAATATTAAATTAAATAAATTAAATTAAAATAAAATTTGCATAAACATAAAACAAAAACCTTCAAAAACCAATTTAAAGAGCCCGGCACTGAGGAAGCTGGCACGCAAAAAAAAAAAAAAAACTAAAAACAAAAAGAACAAAAAACAACAACCACTGGGAGCGCAAGTCCGCCACAGGCGGACACAGCGCCTCAAAGCCACAAAATCACAAAACCTTACAACACCATTTAAAACAGCCCAGCACCATTGGTTCAAGAAAAAAACCGAAACCCTTTACTATCCAACACAATTTTAAAAAACCCGGCACCGCCGGGCAAAATATGCTAGCAAGGTATAAAAATAGAATGCAAGTTGCTTCCCCCCCCCCCCCATGCTCTATTTCTGGGGTTTTAGTTATCTGTAGATATATAAATAGTCACTTTAATAATCCCTGAAATACATAACATATGTATGTCTATGGCACATCATCAGAGCAGGCCACTGTCTGCAATGTAATGTTTAAAAGGAGCAAAAGCAGACATTTTGTCAGCACCCATGTAGAATGACGAAGGCATTTAAACCACCACCATTTGCTTCTATGACCTAGGTATGTGTGTTAAAATGGAGTTCACTGCTATCCGTGGTTTCAAGTATCCGTGGAAAGTCAACATATCCCTTGCAGATGTGCTTTTAACATTCCAACTTGTTCAGAGGACAATAAAATTTAGACAAGCTCAATTATGTTAGTAACCTTTCCCAAAACTCACTCATATCTTCTTTGTTGTAACAAAGCAAGAACTACTTTGTGTGAAGAAATCCTTTTAGGAACATCCCTCAAAATAAGTATCATCATGCTCTCTGTACTATGTGTCTGCCAGCTTTTGCTGATACTGTAATAGAGAAGGTATTTCTCTCTGGGAGATATATCAGCAGGCAAAATGGAAACCAATAAAGAATATCTTTGCTGTGCTGCAGACACATCACAATCTGATGATGCTGTTCTGTGAATGTTTCTCTTCTTTGTGGAAAAACCAAGATCCAGGTATCTGAGATGGCTTTTCACAAAGCCAATCTATCAATGTAGATGAATTTGTAGTCTCAAAAACTGGTTTTGGATATACAAAGAGTTCATGTGTTCTTCTGCTCATTGATTTCTCCCTAAAAATCTATGTCCCCAAACCTCTTTCATAGTTGTACAGGCATAGCACAAACAGCATAACATTGGGGGTGAACTGCCCTAAATCAGTATATCTATACCTATAAAATGGTGCGTTAAACGTTGGAATGTGACAAAGGATGTTGCATCAGGCCCCACTAGCCCCGTCCAAGCCTTCGTGCACTTGCCCGAATGGGGTTCGCAGGTAACTGTCAGGTTGAAATTTTCGGCCCAGGGGCAGGAGCCCCCCGGACGCAAACAAAAAAAGGGAACTTCAATTCCCAACGTTCCTTTCGCCGCACTGCGCTAGAGCCAATCAGGCTGAACGGCGCGGCAAAAGGAACGTTCGGAAACGCGCCGCGGCCAATCAAAAAAAGCCTTAGAAAAAAACCGTTCCAGGAACTAAACACGCGCAGCCAAAAGTATAAGCCCCAGCATCCTGCGCGCCATGAGCGCGCAGAACGCTGAGGCAGCCGGCGCGCAAAAAGTAAAAGAATTTTTAAAAATGCCGCCGCTGCACTTCGTTCCCACGGGCCACCCAGCATGGCCCATGGAAACGAAAGGCACCCCCGTCGCCGCTGCACTTTGTTCCTACGGGCCACCCAGTATGGCCCATGAAAATGAAAGGCACCCCCGCCGCCGCTGCACTTCGTTCCCACAGGCCACCCAGCATGGCCCGTGAAAACGAAAGGCCCCCACCTAAAAAAGTAAGCACAAAAACACTCAAAAACACAAATCAAAAATAGAAAAAGCAAACACAAAAATAGCCAAAAACAAACAATAAAAAAACACAGACACCCCCCCCCCAATAAACTCACCCCCCCAAACAAACCCAAACAAACAGAGAGCCTACCAAGAGACGTCTTGACTTCATGACCACCGGAACTCAAATGAGCAAAGAAAGGAAACACTTACTGGAAGCACCCAGAGGACAGAAGAGAAGAAGTGTAGAGAGGAAGCAAAGCTCACCACCCCCATCCAGAGGCCACAAGAGAAAAAACATTCAAAAATATTTAAAAATAAATGATTAATTCCCAAACAAATCAAATAAGTTAGCCAAAAATTCAAAAATAGTCACACTAATATCAAAAAATTCCGAAAAAACCCAGAAATCACGTTTCACACAAAAAACACAAAACACCAAAACAAGAAATAAAAAATGCGTAAAAATAAAGATTTTAAAAAACAAAATTAAATTTTAAATTAGAAAAATAATTTAAATAAAATAAATTAAAATAAAATTTGCATAAACCAAAAATTAAATTTTAAATTAAAAAAATAATTTAAAATAAAACAATTAAAATAAAATTTGCATTAAAAAAAACCTTCAAAAACCAATTTAAAGAGCCCGGCACTAAGGAAGCCGGCGCACAAAAAATAACAAATAAAACACACACTGGGAGCGCAAGTCCGCCGCAGGCGGACGCAGCACTTTGAAGCCACAAAACCACAAAACCTTTCAACGCAAGTCCGCCGCAGGCGGACGCAGCGCCTCGAAGCCACAAAACCACAAAACCTTTCAACACCATTTAAAACAGCCCAGCACCATTTGTACAAGAAAAAAAAAGGAAACCCTTTACTATCCAACACAATTTAAAACAGCCCGGCACCGCCGGGCAAAATATGCTAGTAACTGATAATATCTAAGGGATTTCTCAGTTTTGGGCAATTTGCTTCCAAGTGTTATGCCATCTGTGTAGCGATTTTGACCCAGCCCAAAATAATACTGTGAGGCAAACATGGGGCTGGGAGATTTTTTGGGTTTGCTTCATAATACATCATTTAGGTGATCCTTCATAGGGTCCCTGTATTCTCTTCCAAGAATACTGAAAGAAAAAACTCTGGAAAACATTCCACTGACAGGATAGCTCTTTTAGAAATGATGGTAGGTAAATCAATCACATATATAAGTGGAACTACTGAAATCAATAGGAGACAAGTTAGTATTGCCTAATTTATGTCTTGCTGATTTCAGAGAATCTGTTACAAGCATGACTAAATCCTGGGCCAACATCAGAAATTTCCAGGCCTGGTACGAGCCCCCCCCCCATTTTTGCCATGCTCCCGTGGTTTCTGCGCATGCGTGGTCTGTTTGCACATACGTACATTGGTGGTTTCCCGGCACAGCCACACCACCATGGTTTTCTCCGCATGCGTGGTCTGTTTGTGCATGCGCACATCGTTTGTTTCCCAATGCCAACAGGCCCCCATCATCTCTGGGCCCAGGGCGGGAGTCCTACTTGTCCCCGCCTGATTGCGGCACTGACTAAATCTATATCCAATCATCTGAATAATTGTTTCTATTTTTTCTATAACCCATGATTTGAATTCGACTTCTCTCTGCTATACTTGGCCTATCTGGTACATATTCACTTGAAAGTCCCACTGCGCCATAGACTACACTTCCATAATATACTCACCGGACAGTAAGTTTAATGAGTATTCACAGGTCTTATTTCTCAACAAGTAGATGCACAGGTTTGCACTTTTGTGTTCCAATTTTAAATGCATGCTAAAATCACAATCCTCTGCAAGATGTAAGTTCTACTTTCAGTGGGATTTAGGGGCCGTTGAACAATTACGTGATCCATTTTGGGGGGAAATTGACCCCCCTCCCCCTATGTAATCCAAAACTAATTTTAGCTTCAACCCCCTCCCCCCTTTAAAATTATGTAATCCAGAGCTTTTGTATCGAAACTCTAATTTTTAGAGTTTTTCACTATTGCTGCCTAATGCACAATATCTCCAAATTGATTACGTAATCTTTGACCTGACCCACAGCCCCCCCCCTAATTTTTCCATAATTCAGAAGGCAGACCCCCTCCTCCCTTCAATGATCGCAAAATTGTTGAATGGCCCCTTACTCCTAAATAACCTGGTATAAGACTACAGCCTCAACTGACAATGAACCCCAGTGGAGCATAGCTGGAGTTTTGAGGAAACATGCATGGGATTGTTGTGTTCTTCTAAAAACTTTCACACAAACCCACAAGTTAAATAAATGCTGAAATATCAACTATTGTTTTTCCAGTAGCCTTTACGCTCAATATAAATCCAGCTTTCTTGGATGCCTCCCCCCCCTCCCTCATAACTTTCATCCTCTGGGAACAAGGGAGGTGGCAGCTAGGAGATATCTTATATCAGTTAATTGTCTACTGTCTTAGCCTTGTGTACCTCAATTTTATATTTTAAAAATCTGCGTTTAAGACAGGACCATGGAAATATCCTCTTTATGTTGTATGCAAATATACTTGAAGCCGATTGGCTCATTGTCTCTTCTCTCTCCTGGGAAAGAGGGTGTTAAAGGGAAGAGACACAAGCCTAAGACAGTAGACAATTAACTGATAAAAGTGTAAAAAACAGTTCCATAACAAATCACCATATTATGAAATGATGAGGGAGCGAATGGAGAAAGGGGTTTAAAATTACAGTATTTACCTCCCTGGCTCTGGTGGCTGCTCCTTTTCTAGGCTCTTGGATGTGCCTGGATTGTGAGGAGGAGGGGGCATGGCCTGGTGGGGAGGGGGCATGGCCCAAAATTTCTCTTATTTTCAAATCCAAAACTTGACAGGTATGCCCCCCCCCATTTCTACCCAAATTTTTAAAAAATTGTGGGATAGAAATGCTTGAGAAGACTCAATGTGCCCTCTAGAGGTTATGGGTAACAACCATGCCCCAGCTCGCAGGCGTCCTTAGCTCTCCTGAACAAATAAGCCTCTAGAGAACACAAGAGGGCCTTTTTAGTTTTAAACCCCTCTCTTTGCTGTTCAATCTATTTTTCAGTTAATGAAACCAAACATAGCATACTTTAAAGTATGTTAACATGACATTTGAAATTAATTATGGAGATTAGAATCTTTGGACATGTCCTTCTCTGTAGCACTGCCCCAACACATCTGTCTGTTATTTGTGGGGTTTTTTGCTGCTCAAAAATTTAAAATTGAGCTGGGAATCAGCCAATTATAAGACATAAAGTGAGACCTACTAACAATGACTGTAAATGAATTTCATCTCCCGAGGAAGCCAAAAGCATCCATATGCAACAGGAAGCTTTACACAATTGTGTCGTCTATTTTATCTTTGCAGTCTTCCCATCTGCAAAATAAGTAAGTTATTTTGACACTTTCTATACATCAGAGGCCATTTGTTCCCTGTAAGCTTCAAAGCCATATTTAAGGTACAGTATTTGTGATGACATATAAAGTATTCGATACCTGAGTACTATGCGACAGTGAACACCCATTGTCTGTCCCAGCTCCTGCTAACTTAGTAGTTAGAAAGCAAGAAATTGCAAGTAGATAAATAGTTACTGCTTTGGCAGGAAAGGTAACAACACTACTTCGGCATCTAGTCATGTCTTCCACATGACTACAGAAACATCTTCAGATGCTGACAGTGCTGGCTCTTTGGCTGTAAATAGAGTGCAAGCGCGGCGCCAAAATGGCCGCCGCGCTCTTTGCGGGCCCCCCCCACAGGACGAATGATCCGGGTAGTTTAGGGCGTGGCCAGCTCCCTTATAAAAGGGGTGGCCACGAGGCAGCCGAGCTGCCATTTTAGCTAAGCGACGGAGCGGAGAAGTTTTTCCCTGTGTCTCCATCGCTCCTTACCTAGCTTGGAAGCCTTTTTTTGGCGGCGAATCTTATCTTTCGGCTTCCTTTTGTCTTGAGTAAGATGCCTTCGAGGAAGAAGGCGCTTCCGAGTGCGGCTCGCACTAATAGGAGGCGCAATCCGGGTCGGAGGACCACGGTGGCGCCTCCTCAGCAGCCGCCTTTGCCGGCACCCGCCGGGACCGGCGGGATGGGGTCGATTACCCCTTGGCAGGAAGCGGGAGACCTGAGCATGGGCTCGGTTAGGGCTGCGGCCCACGCCCCGCATGCGGTGGACACCGCTCTTGGATCTGCTCACTCTGCTGGGCCTGCACCAGTGGTGGCGCAGCTCCCCCGGGGCCTTCTAGCCTTGGGGGGTGGTGTGGCCCCCTGCCTTGGCAGGCGCCGGCACCGGCCCTTCCGGGCTTCGGTGCGGGACAATGGCCCTACTCGGGTGCCGGGGTACAGGGACCTGTACCCGCGCCTCTACCAGGCGGGCCGGCCGGCCCTTGGCCCCAGGTTAGCGTGGAGGCCTTACTGGCCCGTGTGGCGGCCCTCGAGGCCTCCTTGGCTCAGGCCAGCCATGCTGGGGCTACTTGTGGGGTTAGTTTGGAGGCGCCGTCGGTGTGCCAGCAGCAGGCGACGGGACGGGTTGAGCTGCTGCAGGCGCGTGGCGCGACTTCAGCCACTGCCTCGCAGCTCCCCGGCCAGCAAGCAGGAGTGGGTCAGGCCCCGATGATGAGCTCTACGGCGGTCGTGAGCTCCAACGCCCCCGGTGGGCCGGAACCCCCGGTGGGGGCGGCCTGCGGGGTGCGACATGTGAGTATGCGGTACAAGCCAATACACCTACACACATTGCCACCACGGGGGTGGCCTTTCAATGGCCTTGGCCTCGCACGGGTGGTGCAGTGGCCCAGCCGCCGGCGCCCCACTCGGCGATGACAACTGCTACCCAGACCTCTGGGGTTGCAGGTGTTCCCTACCCTGCCGGTACTCTATTGGGGGTGGCGGGGCCAACACAGGTCCCTTTTCAGATGCCCACGTTGGCTGCGGTCCCGGTTTCGGCCTTGCCAACGGCGGGATATTCTTTGCCACTGGGTGATCACCTAGCGCAAGCCACCAGAGAAAAGATATGGCGGGGGGAGTATGTAGATATCTTCTCCCTCTTAAACAGAGAGCCCACCAAGGAGGAGAGGGAGGGGCAGGATGAGAAGGATAAGGAGCAGGCACGTCGTCGCAAGCCACCACGTACCTGGGCCAACTGGCTGCCGGCTTATTTAATTTACATGGCAGTGTACTTGAGAGCGCGGCCGGATTTGGCTATTCCGATGGTCCAATATTTGGACAACATCTATAGGGCGATGGTCGACTTTCCGGGCCCCTCGTGGCTGGCTTATGACGAGGAATTTCGCATGCGGATTCCCCTGCACCCTGAGATGAGGTGGGACGAGCCGTGCCAGAGGCTTTGGCTTCTGTACATGACGCCCACGCGCCCAGCGCCAGGGGAGAGATACCATTGTGGACATGCGGTCCAGCGAGCAGCTCCAGCTCAGGTTCCCCGCCAGGTGGCGGGGCAGGGGGTTCCAGCCCGCCTGCTGTGCTGGACTTTCTCGTCCAATGGTTCCTGCAATAGAAAAAATTGCAAGTACAGGCATGAGTGTCCCACCTGTGCGGGCCCCCACGCAGCCTCTGCCTGTCCCAGGCCTGGAGGGACGCGGGGCAGAGGGAGGGGCGGACAGTGGGCTGGCAAGACTGCCGCAGATGGAGCTGGTTCACCAAAAGGCTCCCTCCCCAATTAATGTGGACATGTTGGAGCGTTGGCTCGCATTGTACCCGAAGGGGGAGGATGCAGATTATCTACTTCAGGGCTTTAGACAGGGGTTCCGTATTCCTTTCATGGGTAATAGGTCCCCGCAGGATGCCCCCAATCTTTTGTCTCTTAGGGGGAGGGAGGAAGTGGCTGCCGCCAGCATTAATAAGGAGGTCAATGCGGGCAGGGTCGCTGGCCCTTTCCCTGTGCCCCCGTTCACTAACCTTAAGGTATCGCCCCTGGGCTTGGTTCCCAAGAAATCTCCAGGCGAGTTTCGCCTTATCCATCACTTGTCCTACCCAGCCGGCCGATCGGTCAATGATGCTATCCCTGATGACCTTTGCTCAGTCAGGTATACATCTTTTGACCATGCGCTGCGCATGGTGCGCTCATGTGGCCCGGGTGCGCTGCTGGCTAAGTGCGACATTAAGTCGGCTTTTCGCCTCTTGCCGGTGCACCCGGGCGATTTTGAATTGCTGGGTTTCAAATTTCGGGGCGAATATTACTTTGATAAGGCCATGCCTTTTGGCTGTTCCATATCATGCTCGGCTTTTGAGCGTTTTAGTACCTTCCTGGAGTGGGCTTTCGTCCGCAGGTCAGGGTCCCGGTCTGTAGCCCATTACCTGGATGACTTTTTATTCGGGGGTGAACGGGGCTGGGACACGTGCGCACGTCTCCTCAACACATTTCAGACGCTAATGGAGGAACTCGGTGTCCCTTTAGCGCCCGAAAAGACCGAGGGCCCATCTAACAAGCTAGTATTCCTGGGGGTGGAGATCGACACAGCAGAACAGGCTTCTAGGTTACCGGGGGATAAGGTGTCCCGGTTAGTGGCCCTCATCTCGGACTTGCTGGCCAAGCGCAAGGCATCGCTGAGGGAACTCCAAGTGTTACATGGTCACCTCAATTTTGCCTGCAGGGTGGTCGCACCGGGCAGGGCTTTTGCTCGGCGCTTATGCGACGCCATGGCAGGGTTATCCAGGCCCCACCACAGAGTCAGGCTTACCCGGGGTATCAGGGCAGACATGTTCGTCTGGTTACAGTTCCTGAGGGAGTTCAATGGGGTCTCATTTTGGAGGTCTGACCTCCTGGCTTCCCCAAATTTTCAGATCCAGTCTGATGCCTCAGGATCCCTGGGTTATGGGATGTACTTCAATGGGAAGTGGGCCTATGGTGGGTGGCCACCGGCATGGGCAGGCACTGGTCGCCTGCGTGATCTCACATACCTTGAATTTTTTCCTATCCTGGGGGCTTTGATGCTGTGGGGCGAGGAATGGGCCAACTCGGTCGTGCATTTCTGGTGTGACAACGCTGCTGTTGTCCACATTGTCAATGCACAGACTTCCAAATCACCCAGGGTTATGGACCTAGTGCGCCAGTTTGTGCTGCGCTGCCTGCGCCTCAACGTTTTGTTCAGGGCTAGGCACGTCCCAGGGGTTAATAATGATATTGCCGACGCTTTGTCCCGCCTGCAGATCTCCCGGTTCCGTGCCTTGGCCCCGGATGCGGAGGAATTTCCCTCGCCACTCCCGGACGAGATATGGACCATTGGCAGGGAGAGGTGAACCGGGCGATCGGCCTGTCACTGGCGCCCCGCACGCGTAAGGCGTATCAACAAGCTTTTAATTCTTATAGGGCATTTTCTGCTCAATTTCACCTGCCAGAGACCTGGCCTATCCCGGTGGATCATGTTCTGCGGTTCATGGTCCACCTGCATTCACAGGGCCTCGCACCTCGCACCATAGCATCTAAGCTGTCAGCGTTGGCTTTTATGGCCAAAGTGGGGGGTCATGTGGACAGCACCTCTGACTTCCGTGTGAGACGTGTTTTGGAGGGGTGGGTGCGCGAGCGTGGGCGTTGCCCAGACGACCGGCACCCTATTTCCCCAGGGGTTCTTACCCAGTTGGCCCGGGGCTGGCCAGGCCTCTGTTTTGATCATTATGAGGCAGCCCTTTTTCATGCAGCCACAACGGTGGCATTTTTTGGAGCGCTCCGCATCAGCGAACTTGTGATGCTGTCTAAGGCGGATGCAAGTTGTAGGGCACTGGAACTCGAAGATGTCTATGTTGCCAAAGACTGGGCCCAGTTGAGGATACGCTCCTCTAAGACTGATCAGCAGGGCGTAGGCAGTGGTGTAAGACTGCTACGGTGTTCTTTGGCAGACATCTGTCCGGTTGGTGCCCTACAGGAGTTTCTTGCACTGCGTGGCACGCACCATGGCCCGTTTTTCTGTCACCAGGATGGGTCTCTCCTCACTAAATTTCAGTTTTGGAAGGTGACAGGCAGAGCCCTCGCCAGGGTGGGCCTACCAGGTGCCCGTTATGGCACACATTCATTCCGTATTGGGGCAGCCTCTACAGCAGCTGCTTTTGGGTACTCCGGGGCTGACATTCGCAGCATGGGAAGGTGGGGTTCACAATGTTTTCAGTTTTATGTGCGCCCGCTCCCGCCGTGAGTACCAACCCAGTCACCTTACATCTTTTCCCTCATTTTTCCTTACAGACCCTGGGTGTCGTATTACACCGGTGACAGTATGGCTGGTGGGCCACAGCTACGTGCAAAGGGCAGCGCGTTACGCGCTGTGGCGGGAGCTGCTGCCTTTTCTATTTTCAGGCAGAAGTGCTGCCCCGCCTGACATTCTCATCATGCACCTGGGGGGCAACGATTTGGGTCAGGTCACCGGCTTGTCGCTCAAGCACGCGATTTGCGAGGACCTCGCCTACTTGCACTACGTCTGGCCCCCCGCAACCTTGGTTTGGTCGGACATTGTCCCGCGCCATTCTTACAGAGGAGGAGTTGACCTCATGGCCATTGACCGCGCTAGGCGTGCGGTCAATAAGGCGGTGGCGCGGTTCCTTGCCGACAAGGCTTGGGGACGGGTCAGTCGTCACCCCGCTATTGGACTAGAAAATTATGATTTATATGCAGGGGATGGGGTCCATCTGTCGCGAGGAGGTATGGATCTCCTGTTGGGTGATTGGCGAGCAGGCCTGTTGACCGAGCTGACGGTCTGGGGGGGGCGTCAGGCCTTCTTTGAAGCCCCTCCGTGTGGCGGGTAGCACTGGTAAGGTAAACAGTTATGACCCACAGGTATCCGGCAGGTTCGCAATTGACTGGACAACACTAGATAGGAATAAATTAGTTAAATGTTGTCCGGTCAACGACGAACCAGGCGATGGGGTGATGGCGATAGCTAGCCAGCATGCATCACCCCGTGATTTCACGGATACGAGTCAGAGGGTGGGATCATCAGTTACATATTGACTACGGTCAACAATTTGTTTGTTGTCAACAAACAAATTGATACAAATTGATACATTGTAACCAATTGCCGTTGGCAATTTTGGGTGGTACCTTACCAGTGTTACTTCGGCCTGCTTGCCTTGTGAATTATGATTGGTCGTTTTACCAATACAAATTTATAATTCGGACTAGGGCATGAATCAATAAATGTGGCCCAATGCCGTTATCCACTTTCAATGGTGTCTGAGTCCGTTATTGGGGGGTGCGCCTGCAATGCAAGCGCGGCGCCAAAATGGCCGCCGCGCTCTTTGCGGCCCCCCCCCCACAGGACGAATGATCCGGGTAGTTTAGGGCGTGGCCAGCTCCCTTATAAAAGGGGTGGCCACGAGGCAGCCGAGCTGCCATTTTAGCTAAGCGACGGACCGGAGAAGTTTTTCCCCTCCACCCCCTCCCTAGTTAACAGTGTGATATTCTGGTCGCTTCGGGGCCGGGTGGGAATTTTTGGCTGGGACCCACATTGGCTTCCGAGTCCTGGCTTTTTTGCCCATCCCACACTGTTGCTATGGTTTGATATAGGGGTTTTGATACGACTACTGTTGACTTTGGTCACATGGGCGGGTAGCACTGGTAAGGTAAACAGTTATGACCCACAGGTATCCGGCAGGTTCGCAATTGACTGGACAACACTAGATAGGAATAAATTAGTTAAACGTTGTCCGGTCAACGACGAACCAGGCGATGGGGTGATGGCGATAGCTAGCCAGCATGCATCACCCCGTGATTTCACGGATACGAGTCAGAGGGTGGGGTCATCAGTTAGATATTGACTACGGTCAACAATTTGTTTGTTGTCAACAAACAAATTGATACAAATTGATACATTGTAACCAATTGCCGTTGGCAATTTTGGGTGGTACCTTACCAGTGTTACTTCGGCCTGCTTGCCTTGTGAATTATGATTGGTCGTTTTACCAATACAAATTTATAATTCGGACTAGGGCATGAATCAATAAATGTGGCCCAATGCCGTTATCCACTTTCAATGGTGTCTGAGTCCGTTATTGGGGGGTGCGCCTGCAAATGAAGACCGTACCCTAGAGTTGGACATGACTGGCTTTTGGGCAAGGGAGATCTTTACCTTTACCTACAAATCAGGTCCTTTGTGAGTCTGTCAAGTCTATGCATCTTTTAACTTCTTCACTAGCATGAGTATATGATTTATTATTTCTCACCTTTGGCAAAGAGCAAAAGCATATTGTCTGCTACACCTGTGCCACACTTGGTGCTGAACCAAAGCCAAGTTTCAAAGTTATTAATTTTTTGGGCTTCCCTTTTTGGAGAATTGCCTTGTAGAATGTTGATTTGCTCTGCTGCACAACAACATAGCTGCATTATCATGCACTTATCATTACAAAATGACAAGGTGGTTCTAGCGGTCAACTTTCAAAGGAAGCCAACCCTAAATAAATGCATTACCCCCAAGAATGTCTCCCTGCAGTCGAGTGGGAATGGAATAATAGTTACATAAAGATTAACACATCTGTCCTGATTTGATTTGAGTGTAATTTATGCATGCAAGATAATTATACCTGTAACTATCCTTTATTTTTTATAAGAGATGATTGAAGCCACACTTTCTTCTTCTTTGACCAACTTGTACACATGCATTTTAACAGCACAACTTGGAAGTCTGAGAACTGTAGCCAGTTACAGCAAGTGCTGTATTAGCATCAGACAATACTAAAAATCCTTTCAACCCTGAGTAATCTCTGACACAAAAAATATTTATTTATTTATTTATTTGGCTAAGTTTCCAAAACTGATTATTTGGGGGGGGGGGGAGACAACTAATGGCCATTTTGGCATGCTCTGAAATGAGTAGGTTCCAAAATGATCTCTTCAGAGCTGACTATAGCAAAAAAATGCAATTGCATTAGCAGCTTCCAAATCAACAGAAAAGCCTCAAGACAAAAATAATCCTGAAAGCCAACCCTTTGTTTGTATCGTAAACAAAGCCCACTGCCCATGTTGCAAGGCAGAATGAGTTGTGGGAAAAGCGCATACTGAATCAAATGTCCTATCAAGAGTCTGTCATCATTGTCACTGTAAATACATGACTACATCTGCTCTCTGTAGAGAAAGGTAAAGTAATTGAAGTTGTTGGGGAAACAAATTGATAACTATATAATATCAATACTGCTGTTCAAAAGTCCTTCTTCACATGATTTAACAAGCATATAAAAGCTGGCGCACCGAAGCATGCCCAACGACTTCATTCCTATGGGGACATCTTCAACTCTGGCCTTACTATTTAGTAGCTTAAATACAACAGCGTATGTAATGACATTACTAGCCACAGCAGCTTTTTCAGAAGGTAAAAAATAGCCAAATTTTAAAATTGCCACCACCCGGATAAAATGATCCTAGTGGTGGCTATTTTTGGAAATTAAATACATTGGCCCCTCATCCTGTTTTCCCAGTGGCTTTCTTATGATGAAAGAGATATCATGAAAGGCCCAGAATCTCTGAGAAATGTTTTTATTTTTAAATATGTGTCACATCTGATGGCATCATCAGCCTCATGCAGTGTAAATTACACCACTGGATTTCAGCCACCAGGTTGTATGTCAGCTAAATGTTTGTGCAGTTAAGTACTGTCTCCGAAAAGAAGGCAAAGTGGTTTTGTTTGCATTAGAACTCTTTTAAACAGTGCAAAAATTAATATGTGTTGGAGCCAGCACTGAAGCTTTGGAATTTTCTCCACCATTGAAATGACAAGGTTTGAGCCACTATCATTAATGCCCTTTCCCCACCTTTTTTGTGTGTGTGTATGAGTGTGTGTGCACATGTGCGCGTGTTCAGTTTGTTACAAGCTTATTTTAGGTGGGGTTTCATGCTGTGAAGCTTACAATGGGAAATTCTTCTCCACATTAGAAGCTCCTGGTCAGAATCTTTTAATTCATTCTATCTGTGTATCTATTCTGAAAGTTCCAAAGGAAAACTGAGGCTCTCAACTAATGTGCACCATTGTGATTTCCGATTTTCAGCAAGATCCTGCAGCAGTTCTTTCCCAGCTTCAACAGTATCTTCCTGAAAAGGATCCTGGTTGTAGAGTGCCTGGTACCTATCTAGCAGAAGTTTGATGTTGTCAGTCAGGCCCTGGGTATACTGGGTGCAGCATCCTCTTGGAATATTTTTCCTTGATATTACTTTCACAAGCTGGACAAATTCATGACATTTATCTAGATGTGGGGGACACTTGAAGTGGAAGTATCTATATTTCAGTGTGTTTTGCTATGCTTAGGAATAGTGAGAAAAGAACCCAAATACTTGTAAGGATAGGAGGATGACATTCCTATAGAATTTTGAGCTGCTCTCAAAAAATCATCCATTTAGCCTTCTTAAAGTTAAAACATCTGTGAAAAGGCATCTCCCGGGGTTTCACTGCAGCATTTACTATGCACACAAATCGGTCTGTGTTGAGTGTGTGGAATAGGATCATCAACAACTTTCATGCACGGTGCTGCTATCTTCTTGCTAATAAAGATGTTGTCTGGATTTTACCCCCTCCTCCGTTTACCACTGTTAAAGGATGCAGGCAATTTCATGGACAAGTTGGAGGTCATTGGTGTCTGCCCAAGATACAAGTTGTGCACCATTCTCATTAATCTGGTTATATCACCAAGCCTCACTGTGACAATTAAAATCTCCAATGACAAAATTTATTTAGTCATTTGTTCTGGTAACTTATAAGTTATTTTTCTGGTAACTTAAAAGTTCTTTCACATGAAGCATTTATTTCACTTCCCTTTTTCTGTTTGGTGCCAGGAGAGCACACAATTTACAGGCATTTGTGTCCAAACAAACACTTCTCTTTTTTTAAAGAGATCTCTAAGAAATCTCAGAAGAAAATGTAAATAAATTTACTTCCCTGCATGGGCTTCTCTGGTGAAACTGTTTCTGGGTTTTAATACTGTTGTTTGTTTTTAGTAATTCTGACTGCAATTTGAAAGCTTTTGACTGTGAAGCCTCTCTTTGCAAACATGAACTTCAGTGATAAATAAAATTAACACCAAACTTCACTTTCTTGGAACAATGCAAGGCTACAATAATTTCTGAGTTCCTGGGACAAAAAGCATAAGAAGTCCTGGGGAAAAGTCACCGGAGTGGTCAAGACAAGCCTTACATCATGTGCACTGCAGGGAAAATATGGGTGACGTCAATATGGAATCCATTACATTGAGCAGAACAAATATCTGGAATGGAAACTCTGCTCTAACTTAATGTCTGCATGGCAGTTGCTTCCTCTGACCCTGACAGAAAGAATGCTCAATTCCAGCTTCCAAAGTAAAGGCCACTCTGGCCCCACTGCCAGGAGATTAAGGGCTGGTGAGTTGTATGGTTGTGGGTCTTGTGTATGTGTGCAGGCCCATTATCGCAATCTCTTGTAAACTGTGTTGAGGATCACTCAACCAAAAAGAGGATTTTAAAAAACTAGAGCATTGTATAGTATGGAAAAATGCATGTTGGGATAACAGCCCTCAGAATAGCCAGTGCCCACGCTATCTGGGGATTATGGGAGCTAGAGTCCAGAAAGTAACTTTTTCAATCTCTAAAGATAGTATGTAGCACATTCCTCTGGGTGTTACAGGTGAAACTAGGAAAATTAGAATATCGTGCAAATGTTCATTCATTTTACTTAAAAGGTGAAACAAATATATGAGATAGACTCACTACATGCAAAGTGAGAGATGTCATGCCTTAATTTGTTATAATTGTGATGATGGCGTACAGTGTACATGAGATTATGTGATGATTATGGAGTACATGAGATTGGGGGGTTGTGTTTTTTCATAAAATGTAAGCCATAATCATCAATATTATAACAAAGTAAGGCTTGAACTATCTCACTTTACATGTAATGAGTCTATCTCATATACAGGTGAAACTCGGAAAATTAGAATATCATGCAAATGTCCATTCATTTCACTTAAAAGGTGAAACAAATATATGAGATAGACTCACTACATACAAAGCGAGAGATGTCATGCCTTAATTCATTATAACTGTGATGTGTACAGCGTACATGAGATTATATGATGATTATGGGGTACATGAAATTAGGGGGTTGGGGTTTTCATAAACTGTAGGCCATAAGCATCAATATTATAACAAAGTAAGGCTTGAACTATCTCGCTTTGCATGCAATGAGTCTATCTCATATATTTGTTTCACCTTTTAAGTTGCATTACTGAACTGAATGAACATTTGCACAATATTCTAATTTTCTGAGTTTCACTTGTATATGTCTGAGACACTATCAATGAATTCTGTACCTTACAGCTCCCTGACATGGATGAGTTTCCCTCTGGAACTGTGAAAGCAGATGAAGCTTCCTTACAGCAAATCTGACTGTGGGTTCGTCTGGTCCAGTACTGCCAATGGTGGATGTGTATTAACTAACTGATTTCTAGGTAGAGTTCTCTCTCTCAGTCATAAATGAAGGCGTCACTAAGGACTAAAGTTCTCTTGCAGACAAAGGCCCTTCCCTGGAACTCTGCACAGAAAGTCCATCTGCAAAGCCTCTTGGCCAGTCTTGACTCAGTCACTTTTAACTCAGACTTGCAGGTGAGAACTTATAAAACAGCACTTTAAAGCCACTTAAAGGCTTTAAAAAATACCCTTTTAAAAATACACTGAATATACTGATGGAATGAAGTGAAGTGGTCGTTTAGGGGTTTTGTTTAGTGCTAGGGCAATGCTATGGATACCAAAGCAGTACCAGATTTATGCTACCTCCGCATTACACATTCCTTTGCTTATTTTTCATCATTTATTGATGTCAAGAAGTCAGTTCTTCTTGTTGAACTTTCAGTGTTTGATTTATTTTAAGGACAAAATACATGCAGTTCCAGTAATACCCAGAAATGTCTTTCCATCCCACTTATGGGATTCTGTAACTTTACAACAAGGAATAAAATCTTGGTTTCTTGAGTTTCACTCTCAGAGAAATTTGATTCTCTACCTTTTTCCACATTACAAAGATTACCGTTTTTTAAAAAAACCAGCAGAGCAGAAACTATTTCAGATAAGGCATCAATTCCTGCCAAAAATTCACCCATCCCAAGTATTTTCACTACTTACATTATGCTCTGAAAGCAGCTCTACTCAAGATGTGATTCAGCAAAAGCTTAAGCAATAAATAGCTTTAACAATTGCTTATCAAAATAAAAGATGACGAAAAACATTCTTATTGGATACCATCCAGCACTGTCATCTTCCAGTCTGTCAAACCAATCTATTCTTCTATTCCAGTCTTTCATATCTAAATGAAATGACACATCAAATGGTAATCCATAGCTTCAGAAAAACTTCAACGTATGGGTGAAGTTCTTCATAGATACGTATCTTTAACGAAAATATTCATGGACAGAAAACAGTTCTGTTAAAATCAAGCCAGTTCCTTTCCATGAGGTAGTGTTGAGATTGTCATTATTGCACTGTACAGTATTTAAGTATCTGCTCAGCTGTGATACTTAGTAGTTATCTTGTGATCAGTCACCCTCTTGCCTATCCTACCTTGGAGGGATGTCATGAAGACAAAAGAAGCAGGTGAAGAATTTCAAAATGCTCAACTCTGAGCTATGGGGTACCTAATAATAATAATAATAATAATAATAATAATAATAATAATAATAATAATAATAATAATAATAATAATAATAATAATAATAATAATAATAATAATAATAATAATAATAATAATAATAATAATAATAATAAACTCATGTCAGAAATTATTTTGGGTTGAAAGGATTTTTGCTGGAGAAACCACTCAAACTCCAAATAAGGCTCCTTTCATGTCCCCAAGTTCTTTCCCCACCAAAGTGGTCCCTTTTTATCTACTTGCAATTTCTTGCTTTCAAACTGCTTGGTTGGCAGGAACTGGGACAGAGACAGGCACTCAAACCATCATGCAGTACCCAGGTCTTGAACTTCTGACTTGCCAGTCTTCCAGCTAACAAGGTGAGCATCTTAACCCATGAGCCACCCCAGCCCCTTCTGGGGTAGCTGCAAAAGCTATATTGTTGTAAAGGACATATAGCTTCCTCCACTAATAATGCAACTCTATGTAGGTGCCAGTGAGTTTGATAAGGCTTATTTTCACTTACAATAAAACCTCTACATAAAAATTTAATTCATTCCTTGAGGTTGATTTTGTATCTTGAAAAATTCTTATCTTGAATTTCCCATAGGATGCATCAAATGCAATTTCCCATAGGAATACATTGAATTTTCTCTCTCGAAAAAATCCTATTAAAAATTCTTATATCGAACCTGATTTTTTTCTGAGTTTTGTGGATGTATCTCGAATTTTTCTTAAGTCAAGCCTTTCTTATCTTGAGGTTTGACTATAAATAGATATAGGCATGTAGCCTTAACCTACAATCCTGTAAAAACATTCCCAGATCTGGTTTGGGCTAAGGAGTATGGCTACATTGGCTAAGTAGTATGCTGGAAAGGGGAAGGGGTGTTGTAGGCAATATGGAAGGTGATAGAGTAAGGAAGACTCACTGTACACAGTGACCTAGAACATTAAATCCAGTGCAACATAATTCTGAGTAGATACTGGTATGTGTAAGACTGCACTGCCTGGATTGGCACAGGAAGGATAGAAATGAGAAGCCAATTCTTGGCTAAGATAGACCACACAGAAAGAAGGAGCTAAAGCAAATCTTACAAAGGTTGCAAACAGACAAAATCATTACTGAATGATCAACTACAACTGGCAAGTTATATTTTTGGGTGACTTTTTTCTGAATTTCCAGGAGTGGAAAAAGCAACAGGGTCAGTAAAATCAGTGAACAAAATGAAACTAATCTGCGAGGGACTGAAGTAAAGCAACCTGAAGTAGATAGTAGGAGAAAGTCTTGAAAATCCCACTCCCCAAGGAAACTGTAAGATTTTTCACTGATTAGTAAAACTAAGGTTAGTTTCTTTTCAGGATTGGGGCTGTTGTGTTCTAATGGTTTTACCTTCCACATGGATTACAATGTATCTGAGCCAATGTAACCTTGCCTATAGCAACAATGTAACCTTCAGCTGTATCATATAAACCCTGTAATAGGACGCGAGCTAATGACCACCAGCTGGCAGCAGCGAGCGTCCAAGCTCTCTTGGTCCGAACTCATCAAAGGCAACAGCGCGGGAAGCTTTCCCGCCACCACCTACACCTGGACAAGAAGGGCGTGACCCACAATGACGTCACGCAGACAGTAGCCAATGGGCTACCATGGCACCACGTTCAAATGTATTCCTACTGTATATAAAGAGCTATTGATCCGCCATTACCTCATGTTCCCTCTGTCCACGATGCAATAAACCTGAGTTAACCCAGCCCGAGGCTGCGTCCTGTGTCTTAGTTTCATACACTAAATTGGCGACGAAGGTGGGATAAATGGATTCCCAAGGAGCAGCCAGGGCACAGAGCGGGTTCAACATCACCAAACCGCAAGACTGGGAGCTGCTTGAGATGGACTTCCATGCGGCGCTGGTGGAGCTTAAAGTCAAGGAAGACGATGAGGAGAGGAAGAGGGCCATCCTCACCCGCATGCTTGGAACGGAAACCAAGCGGACGCTGGTGGGCATCATCGCTCCAAAGAAGGTGAGCGAATTTAAGGCGGACGACATCATGAAGCTGCTACGGGAGCGCTTCCAACCCGCGAGGGCGATGTTTCCCGCTCGGAGCGCGTTTTGGAGGCGAGTCCAAGCGCCGGACGAGTCGGTCGAGGCATTCGTGGCCGCCATGAGGGTAGCCGCTGCCCCCTGTAAATGGGGCAGCATCCGAGAAATTGCCCTCAGGGACGGCGTGCTGTGTGGCCTGAAAGACAAGGAGGTGCAGCGCAGCTTGATGAATAAGGAGCCGCCACCCACGCTGGCAGAGGTCGTCGAGGCCGCAGAAGCCGCAGAGTCCACGAATGCTGGAGTGGACGAGATGCACCAGTGGCGTGAGTGGCGTCCCAGAGCCGGCAAGGCGGAAAGGTCGGTGCACGCAACTCAACGGGCCTCAAAGTCGTCCTCAGAGAGCAGCGACGGCGAGGAGGTCCAGAAGGTCCGAAAAGGGGGGCGCCGCTGCGATGGTTGCGGAGCGGCCCACGAGCGTGCGAGGTGCCCGTTTAGAAAGGCCGAATGCTACACCTGCGGCCGTCGGGGGCACATCGCCAAGGCATGCAGAAAACGGAAGGAGGGCCGGAGGCAGTCACCAGACCGTTCGACCAGGCCGGACCGTTCAGCGAGGCCCAAAGATGGCGTCCAGACCACGAGGAAGCAGGACGGCGTGGGCCGCGTCTCGGACAGCAGCGAGGACGACGTCCCAGTGCTCAGTGTGTCCGCGGAACAGTCCCATTATTTCGTTGAGGTACTAGTACAAGGGGCCCCCATCAGGATGGAAATTGACTCGGGGTCCTCCTATTCCATAATTCCCCAGAAAGAGTTTTTAAAAATCGACCCCCACGTGCGGCCCAAACTTAAAACTTTGAGGTCCACGCTACGAGATGTACAGGGGAACAGCATTCCGGTGTTGGGGGTCGGGAAATTTCGGGTTGAGTTTAAGAGACACTCTGCGGAGCTGCCCTTAGTTGTCCTCAAGGGGGGGAGTTGTAGCCTCCTAGGGACACAGTGGTTCCAGCCTCTAGGCCTGTTTATAGGGGGAGTACATGCAGTGGAGGTGGACCCAATACAAGCGGTGTGCGATGCGCATCCCGCCGTTTTTGAAAAAGGACTCGGAAAATTCAAGGGACCCCCTGTAGCCTTCGACCTAGATCCGGAGGTCCGCCCGATAAGACTCAAACCGCGCAGAGTGCCTTTCGCACTAAAGGACAAAATAGAGGCGGAACTGGACAAATTGGTGGGCCAGGGAATTCTTGTTCCTGTTGATTCCGCGGAGTGGGAAACTCCAATTGTAACAGCTCTGAAGGCTAACGGGGAGGTGCGCATTTGCGCTGATTATAAGTGTACGATTAACAAGGCGATCCGCCCTAATGCTTATCCGGTGCCGGTGGTCAGCCACCTTTTGGCTAGGCTAAATGGGGGAAAGTGTTTCGCAAAGCTCGACCTGGCACAAGCCTATCAGCAGCTTCCCGTAACACCCGCCACGGCCGCGGCACAAACGATAGTCACACATAAAGGAGCGTTCCAAGTGTCGCGTTTACAGTTCGGCGTGAACTCGGCACCCGGCCTTTTTCAGTCGCTTGTGGAACGCCTCCTGAAGGGGCTGGAGGGGGTGTTACCTTATTTTGATGACGTATTAATAACAGGGGGGAGTGAGGCCGAACTGGCACGGAGGTTGGACAAAGTGCTAACTGTGTTCGAGAAAGCGGGGCTGAGACTGAGGAAGGACAAATGTGTTTTTTTCGAAACCGAGGTCGAGTTCTTAGGGTTCAGGATCACACCCGAGGGTATCAAGCCATCCAAATCCAAAGTAGTAGCCATCAAA
The DNA here is from genome assembly GCA_035047305.1 of Bradypodion pumilum. Lineage (NCBI taxonomy): Eukaryota > Metazoa > Chordata > Lepidosauria > Squamata > Chamaeleonidae > Bradypodion > Bradypodion pumilum. The sequence continues at coordinate 159,557,289 of JAWDJD010000001.1, read as the reverse complement.
AAGGCCCCCCGCCCCACATCCAAAACCGAGCTACAGTCATTCCTGGGGCTCCTCAATTTTTACCATACATTCCTTCCGCGGAAGGCGTCCGTGGCCGAACCGCTTCATCGGTTGCTTAAAAAAGAGGAGACTTGGGTGTGGGGTGGCGAGCACGAGAGGGCGTTCAAAGAATTAAAGCAACTCTTGACCTCTGACGCAATTCTAACGCATTTCGACCCCAAACGGCCGGTGGTCCTAGTCTGTGATGCGTCACCGGTGGGGGTGGGGGCAGTACTTTGCCACGTGTTGGATGACGGAAGGGAAGCCCCGGTTGCATTTTATTCAAGGTCCCTGTCCCAGGCAGAGCGAAATTACGCACAAACCGACAGGGAGGCATTGGCAATTGTAGCGGGGACCAAAAAGTTTCACGATTTTTTGTATGGCCGCCCGTTCAAAATCGTGACGGATCACAAGCCACTGTTAGGGATTTTTACGGCAAGCAAGCCCACCCCGCAGATCCTATCACCGAGAATGTTGCGATGGGCCATTTTTCTCAACGCATACCAACACGAGTTGGAGTACCGGCCCGGAAAAGAGATCAGCCATGCTGATGCACTTTCGAGATCCCCTTTGCCCTTGTCGGACGACCAAAAGGCTAGAGTAGGTAGAGACCGCCAGGTGTTACTAATCGAGGTTTTAGATGCACCCCCAATAGTACCAGCGGATATTGCTAGGGCGACAGGCAAGGACAGAACGCTCGAGAAAGTCAGCGCATGGGTACAAAAGGGGTGGCCGGCATCATCCCCGAGCACGGAATTCGACCCATTCTTTCGGAAAAAGCTAGAGTTGTCCCTAGAAAGGGGGTGCCTGCTGTGGGGCCAACGGGTGGTGGTCCCTACATCCATGCGGCCGAGGGTGCTCAAACTGCTGCACGTCAGCCACCCGGGCATCGTGCGTTCGAAAGCGCTGGCCCGCAGTTACTTTTGGTGGCCTCAGCTGGACGCGGACATTGAGCACATGGTCGGCACTTGTGAGGCATGCCAGGGATCCCGACCAGAGGCGGCCCGCCTTCCGCATAGGGAATGGGACGCAGCGAGGGGGCCGTGGTCCAGAGTGCATGTAGATTTCGCTGGCCCATTTCGAGGGACCATGTTTCTCCTGGTGGTGGATGCATTTTCCAAGTGGCTGGAGGTTATCCCGGTAAAGAGCACGTCCTCCGCCACGACAATTAGCCAGCTACGGAGAGTCTTCTCCACGTTCGGTTTACCCGACACTTTAGTCAGCGATAACGCGAGTTGCTTCACCTCCTCGGAGTTCGGGGCATTCATGGAAGCAAACGCCATTCGGCATGTTACATCCGCGCCGTTTCACCCGGCCACGAATGGCCAAGTGGAACGGTTGGTGAGGACAACAAAGGATGCGCTTCGGCGCATGGGCCCGGGGGACCTAAACCACCAAGTGTGTCAGTTCTTATTAGCGTATAGGGTGACCCCCTTAGCGTCAGGTTACTCGCCGGCAGAACTCTTGATGCGGCGAAAACTGACCACGCTTCTGTCCAGGCTGGACCCGACGAGAGTCGAGGACAAAGGGAAAAACATAGGATTGGCAGTCTCGAAAGGGTTCGCCGCCGGCGACCTTGTTTACTGCAGGAACTATGCAAGCGCAGGGCCAGCCTGGGTGCCGGGAACAGTAATTGAGCAGACGGGGCCAGTGTCATATCGGGTGGAAACGAGCACCGGCCTCCTCTGGAGGAGACACGCTGACCAACTGAGGCGCCGAGTGAGTGAAGGGCCGGTTAGTGGGGCGCAGCAACAGGATTCAGCGATAGGGTTCTCCCCCACCCGTTTAGCCCAAGGGGGAGACATTGAGGGACAGCAGTCCGAAACCGGGGGGGAAAACGGTGGTCCCGACTCATATCCTTTTGATACCCCAGTTCTATCAGAGCCCGGGGGGAGGGAAAAGGAATGTGCGGCCGCCGCCGCGTCCCCCGAATGTAATTTTGATTTTGGTTTTGCGAGCCGGGGGGGTTTTCAGGAGTGTTCCCCCACCCTTCCAAGCGAGAAGAGGGGTTTTTCGTTAGCCCCCAGTGCCCCCGGTTCTTCCCCGAGAAAGAGCACACCTCCCAACAACGCCGCGGAGCCGCGGCTAGTCACTAACAAGTCTCCCTCTCCAATTACAGGGCAGGAAACCAGGGGACAAAGAGAAGGTAGCAAACCCGGGGAAAGGCAGCCTGCATCGAGACCCCAGCGTGTTCGAAATAAGCCATCTTGGCTGAGGGACTTTGTCTCCTAAGGGGGGGGAGTGTGTTGAAGTGTGGGCTCGAGACATTGTCTCGTCCTAGGGGGGAGGGATGTTGTGTTCTAATGGTTTTACCTTCCACATGGATTACAATGTATCTGAGCCAATGTAACCTTGCCTATAGCAACAATGTAACCTTCAGCTGTATCATATAAACCCTGTAATAGGACGCGAGCTAATGACCACCAGCTGGCAGCAGCGAGCGTCCAAGCTCTCTTGGTCCGAACTCATCAAAGGCAACAGCGCGGGAAGCTTTCCCGCCACCACCTACACCTGGACAAGAAGGGCGTGACCCACAATGACGTCACGCAGACAGTAGCCAATGGGCTACCATGGCACCACGTTCAAATGTATTCCTACTGTATATAAAGAGCTATTGATCCGCCATTACCTCATGTTCCCTCTGTCCACGATGCAATAAACCTGAGTTAACCCAGCCCGAGGCTGCGTCCTGTGTCTTAGTTTCATACACTAAAGGGGCAAATTTGAAGCATTTTCTATCCAGCTCTGTTTCTTCCTGCAGATCCAAATGGAGACACTTTTGTGCTTCCTCCTCTAGAGAAAGTACTTAAAAAAGGAGGCTGATGCACAGAAAAATACTGACTTTTAAATGACTTCCATTGTATTGTGGTCGAACAAATCTGGAAAAGCTAGGAGGTGTATGCACCAGGCACTTTAGCATCAGCCACAACAAAGTTTTTGAGCTGTGTTATTGCCCGCAGTATGCAAGACAAATTGCAGGATGTGGTTATTTTATGTTGCTTTAAAAAAAAAAAACACAAGACTGAGGGAAAGATTCTTTCTGTGCAGTGTTGTAATGGGTTTGTAAGAGCTATCAATTAATCTTAGTGCATTAAGAGAACTTTCTCCAGAAAACTTTGAGCAGTTTTCTGCCACTTTCAAATATTCAGGGAGTGGAAGAATAGTAGATATATCACTTCTCTGAAATGTTGTGACTCTTTTCAGAAGAACAGGAGGGATAGAATTACTTTCTATTCATGTCTTTGCTGGCTGTCCAGTCAGTGTCAGCATGTGGGAAGTCAGTAGAGGGGTCACATTGTCACATGATCCAAGTGGAGCAAATTACTTCTTCACAAAAACTCTATCTACACAGGATGGGAGACAATAGAGCAGTGATGGTGAACCTTGGCACTTCAGCTGGTTCTTGAACTTCAATTCCCAGAAGCTCAAGTCTCTGTGAATTGTACGCACAGTAAACCCATTCGTGTGGATTCACAGAGAGTTGGGCTTCTGGGAATTGAAGTCCAAGTAAACCTGGAGTGCCAAGGTTCGCCACCATGGCAATAGTGTTCCACTAAAGGTGCTACCAGTTCTTTGGCAATTCTAGTCATTAAATGTATATAACCTCATCTTACCTATATAATCCGATCTTGGGTTTTCTTTCTTTGTGAATATACTGAACACTACACATTTATTTATTTATTTATTTATTAGTCAAATTTGTATATGCCGCCCGCTCAGGCATGCCCGACTCAGGGCGGCATCACAACAATACACAAAAATACATAAAACATTATAAAAAACCCCAACCCACCCCCTTTAAAAACCCCTATATCCCACCCACCCATCCCATCCACTATAAAAGGAAGAAAAAGGAAGAAAAAGGAAGAGGAAGAGGAAGAGAGAGAGTTCTTATACAAGCCAGCAGGCGGGCACCATAGTCCCATTCGGGCCCCACACCTGCCCTGCCAGCCAGGTCTTCACTCCTTTCCTGAAGGGCAGCAATTCACTTTGGAGTCTTAGGTCTATTGGCAGGAGGTTCCAGAGAGTTGGATTACTAATGTATTACTAATACCACTTTCTATAGGAATGTCATCCTCCTATCCTTACAAGTATTTGGGTTCTTTTCTCACTATTCCTAAGCATAGCAAAACACACTGAAATATAGATACTTCCACTTCAAGTGTCCTGGATGAAAAGAGTGCTTTAAAAGCATTTGGATTGCAAACCAGACATCAAAACTATGATTCTTAATGAAACCTCAGCAACAAACACTACCACAAGAGCTAGCCAAATACAGTGTGCTGCCTAAGCCAATGAAGAGTCTACAGATGCTGCCAAATGAATCCGAATTCAATATTTGTTGAAGCACATGCCTGAGAGCAGCAAGCTGGCTCAGAAGTTACAAAGTAGATCATAAAGCATGCTCAATTCTCTCCTCAAACGCTACCTCATTTATATCAACACAAATACAATCTCACAAAACCAGGGTTTGTATCGTTTGAGTATAGTGTTGAGAAAATGGGATTATCATTGGGGTGAATAGGTTACAGTCTGAGCATTTTTATAAATGGAAGCATCAAACTCAGAATGTAGAGTTACAGCATGTTGTTCCATTTCCATGTTGAGTGCTCAGCGTTAATGTTGAAAATGAGCTCCCAGCTGTCTAACATAGTGCCAGGAGTAAAGACTAACAGCAGAAAGTTGACTGGTGCATGTGTAAAAGCCATATCGACACAGACCAAAAAAAAAAAAAAAAATGCACCTCAAAATGTTTCTTTGCTGGGGGAAGAGTTAAATTAAATCAAAATCTCAAATGTTGAAGAAGTAATTTGAGTAATTTGTTAGAGATTTGTTTTAAAAAATTCAAATAATAATCAAAATGTTGCCACGTGTCAAGAGCAAATCCTGCCAAACTAGTCTTATCTCACTTTTGATTGGGTAACCTCCCAGATAGATGGTGGAAATGCTGTAGACATAGCATATCTTAACTTTAGCAAAACTTTAGACCAGTGGTTCACAATGTGGGGCACAGGCCCCATAGGGGGGCAATTTGATTTTTTTAAGGGCAGCAATTTGAGAAAGTGTTATTAACGGTGAACGGCCCTTGAGGCTTCCTCCACAGGAATAGATGTTCAGTTTTTGAATAATAAGAATTACATGTCACAGCAGAGGGTGCATCAGGATTTTACAGATGCTTAGGTGGAGCATGGCCAAAAAAAGGTTGGGAACTACTGCTTTAGACAAAATGCCCCATGATATTCTGATTAGCAACCTGCCAAATGATCCTCGATAGGGTCAACTGTCAGATGGATACATAGCTGTTATATGAGTTTTTCCCATAGGGACGCCATTTCACATTGTGAAAATTTTCATTATACGATTTTCCCCCATAGGGTGCGCTATTTTTTGCATAGCAAAAAAATTCATTATGCGAGGCGCAATTTCCCCCAAAACTTCTCGTTATGTGATTTTTTTTCGCTATAGGGGGACATTCGTTATATGAGGTTCCATTGTGTGTGTGTGTGTGTGTGTGTGTTTCTTTTCCTTCTGTGTTTTTGCCATCTATATAGCAGAAAAAGCTTGCTGACAACAACAGAACTATTCTCAAAAGAGAACAACATATCTAACATTCCGCCTTCTGCACTTGGCTGAAAACAACATAGTATCTGTCCACTTCACAGTGACTGATGGCTTCTGAATTGCTATGTCATTTCAAAAACTCAGCAAGCAACACACATTCGCAATGCCATGTTGACATTGCATCTCTACATTCTGTGATTATTTTTCTATGTGCCATTGGACTCAGCATTTTAATTTCACAGTTCTGTGCTTTTTAACATTTTATTGTTTGTTTTAAAGACAGTAGTTAGAATCTTTTGGCATTTGCCTGAAGTTCACATAATCTGCCACACCTAATTGACAAGGTGTCTGGGAGATGTCTTGGGTATCTCACAGCCCAGTTTCATAACTGCGATGCTCCATGGCACATTACCAATTAGCCACAGCAAATTACACCAGTAAGATTCTATCCTGTGGGACAAATGTACAACACAAGTGCCAGAAGAGGACACTTAGTTGAACACTTAGGTATCCAATGAGCAACTTAGCTATTTTAACGGGAGGAACAGAAACCCACCATTCTAGTACGAAGACCAAAAAAAATCAAATCTCCTCAACAGTAGGTTCTGTTACTTTGAAAAGTTCCTGCTATAGAAATAAAATTCAGTTTGTGCCTGATAATTTAACATCCTTCAGCGAACTGCAGGAAATCCCACCCACTTTTGTGTTTGTTCGGTTATTAGAATCTCTGTTTATACTATGTCATGAACAAAAAGGATAGCACCAGAATTCCATTTATAGTAGGCTTTTCAACAAGATGAACAGTGGCCAGAACTAATTCTTCATTTGTGTGCTGTCATGCATCCTGCCAGACCCACCAAAATAAAGAAAGTACACTAAGGATAGGAACCTGAGTCCCGAAGTAGGGACACTGCTTGTTATCTTGTCTGCCTGTGGCCATGGCTTGACATAGTCCTTGGCTCAAATGGATTAGGATGCACTGTGCTGTTCCAACCTATAAATTAACCTGAACAAGGCTGGATTCACTCAATAAATCCCAGAATCAAAAGTTTTCCAAGACAGAAGCATACCTCCAAGGCTTCCAATACTGGTACAGCTTGTTTGCTGAAGTAACCGTAAGCCATTTGTTCTGTTGGCACTGTTATGTGGCACACCTTCCTTCGGTTATATAATACTGATTGATCATGAGACATTGTAATCTGGATTTGTATAGATTGGCAGGTAAACTCTGAGTCACAGTCCAGGGTCTACAACTTTTTTTATCCTTTAAATTCTATTTTATTAAAAAAATAAATGATTAGGCCAATCAGTTAGAAGGAATATGGCTATACAATGGCCTGTCTCTCCGTTAACTCATTCACCATATAAAGCTCAGGGTAACTTTAGACCAGGGGTTCTCAACCTACAGCCCGCAGGCCTAATATGGCTCATGGAGCTAATTAATACGGCCTGCAATGGCCATTCCAGCACCTCCAGAAGCTACCACACCACCGGAAGTCCCAATATATCATTTACCATGGTGGCGGCAATTGTGCCATTTTTTGCTGCTTCTTGCACAGCCTTCGCCTCTTCCCAGGGCAGTAGGAGGGATCATTTTCACTCCATTGTGGGATTTTTTTCACTGCTTCTCTGCTGTGTTTCGGCAGCTAAACCATGGCGGTTGGGGACTTTGGGTGCTGGGCGGAGCTTACGTCAGTGCCTTGGTTTGCACCACAGAAACAGGAAATGCCCAACCGCCATGGTTTAGCTGCCAAAATGCAGTGGAGAATCGGCAAAAAATATCACAAAATGGGAGCGAAAATGCTCCGAAAAGCCTTCCGCTGCCCTGGGAAGCAGCAGATGCTGTTGAAGAAGCCGCAAAAATGGCACAATTGCATACCTGTCAAGTTTCGGGAAATTTCTGTCAAACCCCCATATTTTACACTCTTTCCCGCCATCATCCCATATTAGTTAGACTGCAATTAGACTGGAGTTAGACTGGAGCTTTCCAGTTTCCCGTTTTGGCTGGGAAATTTCCTTCATTTGACAGAAATTTCCTGAAACTTGACAGGTATGCGATTGCCACCACTGCTGAAAACGTAAGCAGTGGGAGCAACCATGCCTCTGGCCCCCACCGCTGAGTGTCAGGGAGGGCCTGGCCTCTGGCAGGAAAACTCCAGGACCCCCTGCTTTACACTAGAAAGAAGCAGCGACAAAGAAAATACAAATTTTGCAAAAGTTACTTTTGAGGATCACAACTCCCAAATTCCCCAGCCAGCAACCTAGTTGCCAGCTAAACTGATTAGGGGATTCTGGAAGTTGTATTCCAAAATAGGATCCTCCGCCCCTCCCCAGCAATCATATGACTGGCATTTGAAGCAATTATACAGTCATTGTCAATGGGAAGGCATCCAAGCTTCATGCACAGGTATTTTCAAAACACCTACATGTAGGAAACCTGGTTCCCTCCCAGTGATTTAGAATACAATTTACATGAGGAATAGTCAGGGGCCATGGATACTAGAGTTGAAAATACTTCGCACACAGCAGGAGTTCTCAACCTTTTAAATCCAGGGACCGGGTCACACTCCCTCAGAGAGCTTCAGGGGCCAAACAGCTATTTTGCCCTTCCTCCACCACATGGGAACTCCTGGTGTGGTGGAGGCAGTGGGGGGAGGCCACATGAAATGGTGCCATGGGCCACATCTGGTCTGCGGGTCACAGGTTGAGAATCCCCGACCTATAGCTTGCGTGTTAAACAGGAAACAGAAGTAAGATGCCCTTTGCTGCTTTTGTTTAATGTCTGAGATCTCTCGCTTACAAAAAAAGAACTTTCGTATGGCTAAACAAATGAGCCTATTTCTAGTCCCAGAATGGAATATTAACATCAAATGCTAACAGTCCCTCATTTTATGAGTATTTGGCTTCTTAGCAAACACAATTTCACTTCATGCACATTCTCATTCATTCTCATGAACATTCACACCTAGGTTATGGCACATTCCCTATGTGCTAGTGTAATTCCTTATTTTTCAAGGAGCAATCAGTTCAAACCACACATTCTTTAAAAGATTATCAGACTTGGCTGCAGAAACAAACGTTCAATACCATTTTCCTAAATCAAGTAAAAAGTAAATCACCGTACACAGCCTATCTATTCTTAAGCCTTATCTAAACAGTAAAGAATGTGCTACATCATGTGAGCAAAAATGCCCTAATATGGCAGACAGTTAAATACCCTGAGAATTAAGTGCTCTTTATAAAAGCTGTGCTAAGATTAGAAGGAAACAGTAAAGAAAGAGATTCAATTCATTTTCCTGTACCATTCTGGAAAGATGTTGCATTATAAACATCGTCAAGATCTTGGATACTGGAGGCGTCTGTTGAATCTTGATCGTTGGCTACAATTCCTACTGAAGAAAGGCTAGAAATAAGGGAGTGCATCCTTTTTGCATAAATATCCCTAATATTAAAATAAGGAAGCTCATTTGCCATCTCTTTGGGATCATTTTTACATTGGTCTGGGTCAATATCCTTCTGCTTCTGATAATATTTTGAAAATTTATTGAAGATGATGGTTATGGGAAGAGCCACCACCAATATTCCACAAATAATACAGGTTGTGCCAATAATCTTTCCCACAAGGGTGACTGGGAAGGTGTCCCCATAGCCAACTGTAGTCATGCTAATTGTGGCCCACCACCAGCAAATTGGGATGCTCTGCAGTTCTGATGTGTCATCATCTTTTTCCACTGAGTAGACCAGAGCAGAAAAAATAGAAATCCCAACAGCCAGGAATAAAAGCAGTAGCCCGACCTCATGATAGCTATGCCTTAAAGTTGCACCCAAAGACCGTAATCCAACAGAATGCCTAGCCAGCTTCAGTATACGGAATATCCTCATTAAGCGTAGGATCTGAACCACTTTCCCCATGTTTTCAATGTCTTCACTTTCTTCCTCCTTTGTATCCACAGCCAAAGTGGCATAAAATGGAACAATGGAGACAAAGTCAATAATGTTCAGTGGGTTCTTCCAGAACCTTTTCTGACTTGGAGCAGCAGCCAACCTGATCATGAGTTCGGAGGTGAACCAGACAATGCATATGATCTCCACAACTTCCAGAATAGGGTTTTCAATCTCTCTTTCATTGACGTCTAGTTTCTGGAATTCTGGCATGCTGTGGATACACATCGTAACAATAGATGCAAGGACCACACTCAAGGAAGAAACAGCAATCAGTTTGGCCGACAAACAAGATGCAGGATTCTCCATTCGGATCCATATTTTCTTGCGCAAGTCCCCTAACCACTGTTTATCAAACTTTTCAAGCTCCTTCTCAAATATGGAAGACTCATCATCAGAAGAGTCTATACTTCCCGCATTGCTTTTAATGTCCCACTCTTTCTCAGGGCTGTCTTCTTTTCTTTCTTGGTACCTGTTGCTGCAGCAAGAGTCAATGAAGAGTTCATTGATTCCCCAGTATTCAATTTCCTGGCAGAAGGAGAAGACACAAAGCTCTTCCATAAAGTGGAGTTTACCTGTGTAGTAAAAATTCAGCACATATCTGAACAAGGAAGGGTTCCTATCAAAGTAATATTCCTTGTCTGCATCACTATAGTCATCACACAGTTCCAAAATAGCCTCCTCCGAATGGCATTTGAGCAATTTCCCAAGTCTTGTATGGGGAAATCTGAGCAATGTGCTTTGGCCAATCGACTGTTTAAAGCCACCTACATTCAGGTTGACAAGCTCCTCATCTTGTCCTGGTCTGTGGAAGAATTCGCCATATACCATTTTGAACACTGCAAGGTCTGGGGCCTGCTTCCAAGGCACATAATATTGCATTGGACCTGAAAAGTAATGAAAAGATAACTAGGTAATTTAATCCAGTTTTGTTTTCATTGTAATTACTTTTCTTCTCTGCTTACTGGGAGAAGTTATATTAAAAAAAAATTGTTTGCAGGACTAAACATTTTCAGTGAGGCAGAATTAATTTAATTTAAATTTAATTTAATAGTCATACTTATATGACGCCCACTCAGGTAAAACCCGGATGGGTTATTAAATCAAACTTAGCAAACTTGAATAAAATCAAGTCTGGTTTACGTTCCCTCTCCTCCTCAATAGCATATCGGGAGAGAAAACAACAGTTAATTCATTAATATGTCCTGGAACTGTATCATATTGATGTTTATCCTTCAGATAATTAAAACATCCCCCTCACGTGCTTCTTTAATTATTCTCACTAGGAGGAAGATAATTATTTAAGACCCAAATACATTTGTATCCTTATTTACACATTTCCTTCCTAGAAAATTGATGGTCAAAGAGTACCAAGCTACTAAAGCCCCCTTCTCAAGAAATGGACGGGTTCTCCAACTCTCCACCACAGACTTCCGATAATGTGTGACCTTTAAATCAAGAATTATTAGTACAGTATTCTGTTTACATAAATATCCTGGCACTAGTAGTAGGATAATAGTCTGTTATCCAGTGCTAAAGCTACTCAATAAAGCAGTTTCCAGCTCCGCCCCCCCCAATACTTAATTGTCACTACTAATAATTCCATTTATTTTTAGCCTCATTTCATTGCCTGCAATCCACTCTCAAGCCCTAAAACTGCACTCCTCTCATTGTAGAAACTGAGCTGTGTGTTCATGAACATTGATGCTGCAATTAATCTTTCCGTACTGTATTGATATTTAAGTCTTTTTTATTTTGGTATCCCTGTGAAAGCTGCCTTTCCACTTGCCTCTGTTTTTGCTTTCTGCCTGCAACTTTGCAGACCAGACTCCTGCCTAAGGGGTTCCTGATTATTTGATGGGTTGCCTTTAGCTGTTCTTTGAGGTAGACTCAGCTTTAAGTAAACTTCTCTGCTAGCCAGTGGGTGAAAGTAGCCAAGATTGGGCCCTTTGTCAATCACGCAGTCACAAAGTACAGTAAGTATGAAACATTTGCATAGTGAAATAAAAAGACGGAATTAATAACTTAAAAGCTGACTGAATTGTTGAACTAAACATGTGTCTGATCATCACATTGATGAACCATCTTGTATTTATGGAACTGTTTCTATCTTATATTCTTCCTATTCTTTTAGTTTATAGATTAAAAATGATACACTCAAATGATTGCTTGTCTGCATACTATATAGCTTACCTCTATCACTAAAATGGCCAAACTAGCTCTTACACTGCATTCCCAGTTGTTCTTGATGACGGACTATGTTTCTGGTCCCCCACCTCAACCTGGTACATTTACCTGAGACAGGGTTTCTCAACCTTGGGGACCCAGATGTTCTTGAATTTCAATTCTCAGAAGTCCTAATCAGCAGGTATGCTGGCTTGGGCTTCTGGTAATTGTAGTCCAAGAACACAAATGCTGAGAAACACTGACTTGAGATACTGTGGATGTCTATGAAACTCAATAATATTTTTTATAGATTCTAGAAGTCTCTGACAATGAGCATATCCATGTAAAATAATAAATTAGGTTTCAGTCCCCATCCAGAGTAATTCGCAAAGTTTACAAGAGGAATTAGTTGAGCACAGGAGGCTTTACTATTTGAAAGGACTGGGTTTTAGGATCCATTTCTTTCTTTTATTATTTGGAACCCATGCATGATTATGGCATGATAAAATCTTAATTTATACATATAAAACCTCTCCATCTGGAAGCACCTTATTGCTTTAATTAAGTGGCAAAAACAAATGATTGATGTCATGTTATTCAATTTCATTTCTTCCCTTCCTTAAAAAATAAGCAGAGGGCAAGAATGGATAGTTTTGCTACTCACCAGAAGTGATATAAGCCTCAAGTCATAGACCAGTTGCAGAAGCATTTCCTATTCTGGCAGAGCATGTCTACAAGCATATCGATACAGCATACAAAACAGGACTGCAAACACTTTTCTGGAGAAAGGCAACTGCCAGAAATGTTCAGGTTCAGCAAAAATAAGAGGACACCTGCAGGCAAAAATAAGTAACAGACATTTTATTATTTACTACACATCTTTGGGGGGAAAACTGGGCTAGATGCACAAAGAGAGGGAAACAAATTTTTATTTTAGAGTGGGATGAAGGACGTTAGAGAAGTCTTAGGTCTGACCCACTGGCATAAGCTTAGCTTCTCCCTCTTTCCCTTGTTCACATGGATCCCTCCTCCTTTGCATGGACTGTGCTAATATCCATAGATAATTATTTGTTGGGTAGTTTTAAATGGCGTTCACCTTGTACAGACCAAGAATCGGTTCCAACTGATGAACCAACTTTAAACCATGGTTTGGAGGCACTGTCCAGAATTCTATTACTTACACCTGCCAAGTCCTTCACTGTAAATTCTTAAATTTATGAAACTGGTGTCATACACCAATTGTATGATTTGGCACCTATTAACAAATGCCTGCACTGACTCTTAACTGCTAGCAACCGCCTACTGATATTTATGCTGATAGATTTATATCTACACAATTCTTCAACTGGATTCTACTTATTTTCTGACTTGCAGTAACCACAATAATCCAAATGTGAACTTTACAACAAATATCACAAAACGCTTGCTACTTATTTTAAGTACTGCAAATGTGTACTTCAGATTGTTGTACTTCTACAATTCATCATTCCATCTTGAAATAATTTTTAATTCTTGAACATTTCCCTATCTACAATGCTTTCTGAACCTTTTAAAATATGTCATGAAAAGAACAACTTCACAGCAGTTGGGAACCCATGCTCTGATGGATCTTAATAATCTAGTAAAAATAATGTAGGCTCCGGGATTCTAAAATCTGATCACTTTGGTTCCCCAGGTGTTCTTGGACTTCAATTACCAGAAGCCCAAGTAAGCATACCTGCTGATCAGGGCTTCTGGGAATTGAAGTCCAAGAACACCTTGAGCGCCAAGGTTGGCCACCCCTATCCTATACAAAGTACTTGTCTTTGATACATTTGTGGTCTCTTTTGGAACTTCTACTTGTCCACATTTCCAGCTTCCTTCTAATTTATATTTCATCTACAGCAAATGTTTTTAGGGGATGATGTAGTTTGTAGTCCTTGCAATTTCTTGCTGACTTTCTCAGATGTCTCAAATGGAAAGTTTGTAGTTAAAATATCCATTCCAACCTTGCTAAACAAATCTCTTATCCAACTAATTCAAAGGTCCTGTATGATTCAGCAAAATAAGAAATAGCTAGCAAGTAGAAGGCACTTAGTTGCCTGAATGTGACACACCTGGATCTAGCCAGGTCCATCAGCCAAACACAGGAAGAAATGCAATGATGTGCTAATTAGGTATATATCTGGTTCTGAGTTCCCTATGTCCTAGGATTTAGGAGGTAATCAGACAAACAGATAGCAAAAGATCTAGAGTAGTGGTTCCCAACGCAGGGGGACTTCAATTCCCAGAAGCCTAAATCAGTACATTGGCTGATCAGTGCTTTGGGGAACTGACTTAGGCTTCTGGGAATTGAAGTCCAAAAAAACTAAAAGTTGGGAAACAGTGAGCTAGAGAAAGAGAAAAACAAGTGAAGTGAAAAGAGGAAAACAAGTGAAGAAAATGATGCCTCCTGTTTCTCATTCATTCAAGACAGAATTTAAAAAGTATGTTATAAGCTATGAAAGGGATTCATTTCAGCTGGAAAATCTGCATATACAATGTGTTATATATAGCCAATCTACTACAGAAAAATTCAGGGCTCAGCAAACCTTTTGGAACATGAAGCTGTGCTTTACTGTTGAAGCGACATTAATATCCCCCATTATTGATTGTGAAGCCCTGGCTTACCTAGTCTGATGCAGCCACTCAATTAGGTAATGGGCATACAGTCTCTTTGTTCTAAAAGGATCACACCCTCATGTTAAGTGTGCACCATCTTTTCCAGAGGCTTCAGTTCTCATTGCTGTTCCAGAGTAAAATTTCCCAGAATGTTTAAGAAATATGAACTGTAACTGCTGATGTTGTATGACTAGAAACCAGATAGCAAATAAATGTGAAATCTACTCTTCTGTAGCAGTCGGAATGGCTTTAAATATGATCATTAATCACAGTTTTCTAAACACATGCTATTAGTAGCTTTCTCAGAATCCTGAGAATGTCTCTTTCTTTCTGCCCTCCAACCAGATGTTGGATGTCATTATGGCTTCAGTGATTTTGGATGATGCAGCTCTAAGACATGGTGTTGTGTTACATCCAAACCAGTCACCCAGGGTTCTTCAGCAAATAAATTCTTCTTTTTGCTGCAGTTCCTTCCTTGCTTATTTTACACTGAAAGGTTTGCTGTAACGTTTTGTTTTCTTCATTTCCCATTATGTGACTGACTGCTTGGTTCTAATTCATTTATCTTACCACTTCTTCACTGATCGATCTCTCAATCTAATGGATTAATAGCATCCCATGATTAATCCACATTTCAAATGCTTCTGGCATTTTTATAAACAGGTTACTGTAGGATACCTGTCTCTATTCAGCTTTAAAAAATCTAGCCCTATTTCTGAAAACATTCCAACTCAATGGTTCAAATGATGTTCTAGGTTTGGATTTTGTTGGATCGGGGCCCGATGCGGGCCAGAGGGTCCCAGAGGAGACTGGTCAAGCAAGACACATGAGGCAAGATGGAGCAAAGACCAGCGTTTCTTGATCAAAAGACCCAGATCTTTATACCCTGCCTAGCTCGACCTCATGCATAAATTGTGCGCGGCCGTTACAGGAAAAACTCCAAGTCTGCATTTTGAGATTACACAAGTTACCCATTAGGGATGACTTCACCGGGGGTAAATTCCTTATCTATCTAATTTACTACTGGGGACATGCATTGTCTACCGCTATCGGGAGTAAACATGTGCCTAGGTTGACTCTTGGGCTCAGAGCTTCTGCGGATGCAAGATTACTCATTACATGCCTATCGAGTTCATCACCTGGCGATCTTTTGCCCTCTATTGTCCGAACTGCCTGCCAGGTCAGCAATCGGTGAATCAAACTATGACTATTAATCCGCTCCCCAATTTCTGTCCCTTCGGAACCAAAGCTCAAAGGAGCGTTCTCCCAAACCGTGGTTCTGTCAGGGGCAGTGTGCCAATTGTATATGCGGATCCCACAGGATTTGTTCAAGATTATCAAACGCACGTTACACAGGGCCATTTTCCTTTGACTAATTTTCTAAACAAAATGACACAGCAAAAACATAATCCTATATGCATTTATATAAAGGCAAAGGTCACCCTTACTCGAAAGCCAGTCATATCTGACTCTAGGGTTCAGTGCTCATCTCCGTTTAGACCAAAGAGCCAGTGCTGTCTACATCTGCAGATGTTTCCGTAGAAATGTGGCAGACATGAGTAGGCACCGAAGTGCACGGAACGCTTTACCTTCCCACCAAAGTGGTAACTATCTGCTTGCAATTTCTTGCTTTCGAACTGCTAGGTTGGCAAAAGCTGGGACAGAGATGGGAGCTCACTCTGTTGTGCAGCACTCGGGTCTCAAACTGCTGGCCTGCCAACCTTCCAGTCATCAAGTTCAGCATCTTAACCACTAAGACACCACAATCCCACATGCATTTATATAGTACCAAGTAAATTCAGACAGCTGGATAGCTCAATGGTTTAATTTGGCTGCAGAGCCAGAGACTGGGAGTTTGATTCTCTACTGCACCTCCAGGAAGAAAAAGCCAGTCTTTGTAGACAGGGGCAAGCTGCATAATCCCAAAAAGTCCCCAGATGCAGGGAATGGTAAACCACCTGTGTGTATTCTCTACCTAGAAACCCCTGAAAAGGGTCACCGTAAATTAGGATTGACCTGATGGCACACAATTATTAAATTCAAGAAGTTTCATAGATTCAGTAATTATTTCAATCTTCTGAAAAAGATTGTTGTCATCATGATCATCATTCAACAGCCTGAGACGCTAAGAAATGATAGCTTGGCTAAAGTAATCTTTACACCCTTGGTAAAATATGAACCAGTAACTTCCATACTCAGAAGAACTTAGTGACTTGTCTTAGGCCAGGGGTCATCAAATGACAGCCCCCGGGTCGTATCTGGCCCGACACATCAAAAAATCTGGCCCTCGCTGTGGCAATGGGTGGCCCCATGGGTGCCACAACTAATGATAACTAGCAGTCATAGCCCTCTGTTATTGGGAGCTATGGCTGCTCTTGGGTTGCCATGATGTGCATGTGCCGCACAGAGTGCCACTCCAGGATGTGTGTGTGTGGCTGGGTACAGCACAGCTCCCAGCTCCTGACAGCTCATCAGCAGTGCGTCTCTGTCTTCCCAACTCTTCCTTGTTGACAGGTCCAGAGCAGAGCTGTTTACAGGTTGTTTTCCAGCAAGACCCTGAGCTCAGGTCACTTGCCCACACACCCCACATAAAAAAGGTATTCAGTAATGCTGTTGCCCAGTACCCATAAAACCAGTACTAACTGCTAACACCCAGTACCCAGAAACACAGGCCAGCAGCTATGAGTGCCCTTCCAAAGAGGTATTAGCCATTGTGCATCACTGGGAAACAGTTATGTCAAAGAAAATAAAAATTGATTCAAAGTGCAGGATATTCAAAGAACAGTGGACCCATGATTACTTTTTCATGCAGCGCAAGAAGAGAGCTGTTTGTCTGCTATGTTAGGATTCAGTGGCTGTATTCAAAGAATACATAAAGACAAATATGATTCTTAGGTCGGACAAGTGAGAAAAGACAAAATATTAAAACTGAAACACTCAGCAAGATGGTTTTTTGAAGCAGAAGCAGCTAAACATTTCATTAATGCAAGCAAGTTTTCAAGTTGCCAAGCTAATTGCGCACACTGGCATACCATTCGTAGAGTGAGAATTTGTTAAAGAATGCCTTCTTTCTGTTGCCAAAGAGATGCATCCAGAGAAGATGGATTTGTTTCGTACACTGAGTTTTTCAGGACCTACAATTACACAAAGAATTGAAGAAATGGGGGACAATTTGCATCAACATTTGCAAAACTCCTTTAAAAACTTGCTATTTTTCATTGCCTCTCGACGAAAGCAATGATGTTTGTGATTCTGCACAACTTCTAATTTTCATTCGTGGAACAAATGCACATTTTGAAGTGACAGAAGAGTTTTCTGCACTGCAAAGCATCAAAGGAGCTACAACAGGAGAAGATATCTATGAAAAGGTTTGTCAAACTGTGAATGATTTAAAGCTGGACTGGGCTAAACTGGCCGGTATGACAACTGATGATGCTCCTAGCATGGTGGGGTCTGTGAAAAGAGTGGTTGCATGCATTAACCAAGAGATGGACAAACAGAACCATTTGTGTCCAATAGCCATACACTGCATACAAAAGCCATTGACCAACAAGTGCTGTGTTGTAAATCACTGAAGTGCAACTCTGTCATGAAAGTTGTGTTGTCTTGTGTTAACTTCATTAGGGCTCATGCACTGAACCACAGACAGTTGCAGGAATTTATGTCTGAGTTGAATGCTGCCTATGAAGGTATTCTGTACCACACAGAAGTCCGTTGGCTGAGTCGAGAGAAAGTTTTGAAACATTTTTATGACTTACTTCCACATGTTTCTACTTTTCTGCTGTCAAAAAACAAAGAAGTACCAGAGTTTAAAGATGCACCTTGCCTTTCTGACAGATATAACAGAGCTACTCAACAGTTTCAATGTGCAATTTCAAGGAAAGGAGAAGCTCATCTGTGATATGCATTCACATTTGAAAACATTTGAAGAAAAAATTGAACCTCCTCATTAAACAAGTGAAGGAAGAAAACTTCTGCCATCTCCCCACTACTTAAAAGCTGTTGGCTGAAAAACCAACAGTTGCATTCCCAAACAAAAAATGTGTGAATTCACTGGAAATGTTGCAAAGGGAGTTTCAAGTGAGATTTAAAGAGCTTTATTTCCATGAACAGGACATACAGTATTTCTGGAAACCATTTTCTGTTGACATTCAAATTGTTGATCCCATATACCAAATGGAACGGGCTGAACTACGGAGTTGTGACTCTCTGAAAGATGCATTCAGATCATGCAGCATTACTAATTTCTATGTCAGGAAACATGCACTCAAAATGGCAACCATCTTTGGAAGCACCTATGACTGTGAACAGACTTTTCCCCAAATGAAACATCTGAAATCTCCAATCAGATCCAGACTAACTGATGCACACTTGTTATGATTGGCAGCAACAAACATGGAACTGGACATTGACTATCTCATCAGCCAAAAGCAGGCTCACACTTCCCATTAAAATACATTCAATTCAAAAAATAGTCTGGCCTCTCAACAGTCTGAGGGACCGTGGACTGACCATCACCACCACCACCACCCCCGGCTTAAAAAGTTTGAGGACCTCTATCTTAGCCAGTGCAATAAATCAGCATTGATTTGCTTGCATTAGTTTTTCACTGATATCTTAAAGATCATGTATGATAGGAATTCATGCTATGGAGAACACTGCATATGCTATAATGGACTCAGGACATTTGAAAATTCCTCAAGCACATGTACACAACTGCATATGTGTGAGGGTATAAAATTTAGTAACATTCATTTTTTTTAATGTTGGCAGATATGGAGGGGGCAGTGGCTGTCTACTGTAATACTACGAACTTATTAACACAGTGTAATAAGAAGCCAGATGTGCTCCTAATCCCTTATACTTCTTTTTTCAGTATTTTTTTCACCTGAAAGAATGACAGAACTGTTAGGATGTAATCCCAACTTGTAATTCTCCTGCTCCTCACCCCCACCCCCAAGCACAACCTGAGCAGATTTTAATGAAACCTGCACTTAAATTTTATGACCAAATTATGCATATTCTTTTCTGGTTAAATGAGACAAACTCAATGCTTCATCCTTCAGGAGAAACTGAAAGACTGCTATTAACCCATTGTAAATGGGCCAGATAAAATAGCAGTGCATAGTTTACAGATCACTAGTATGTCTTTGACCCTAAAATTAAACAACAAGCAGTAACCAAACTTCCACAATCTTGTAAATGTTTGAGACAATATGGTGTGTTGTGAAGTTCTAAAAACGTTGCCCTTCAGTGCACAAGTCTCTGCAAAATGACAGGAACCTACTTCTAAGGGAACTATTTTAAGTCTTGGCAGCAAATTGCTGCTCATTAATCTCCTAATTGCATCATGGGCAAACACTTACCATATATACTCGAGTATAAGCAGAGTTTTTTAGCCCCAAAAATGTGCCCCCAAAAGTGGACTCAGCTTATACTCAGATCAATGACCACAAGGGTCCCAGAACCGTGCCAGATTGAGATGTGCCAACAATTTAATTAATTTTACCATATTTTCATGTATTTTGATTATAGAAACTCACTAGCAGCTGCTGCATTTCCCACCCTCGGCTTATACTCGGGCCAATCTATTTTCCTAGGTTTTTAGGTCATAATTAGGTACCTCATCTTATATTCGGGTTGGCTTATACTCGAGTGTATATGGGTAATTAGAAGTGTGTTTAACCAATGCAAGCAGCACCTTGCTAATGATTGGCAATTTGCCACCCAAATGTATGTGATTTCCCTTACACAAGCATAAATCCGCAATGAGATTCTGGCCAATACATATCAGAGAGCAAACAAACATACAAAAAAGACAAGAAATGCTGTGGCGCCTTAAAGACTAACTCCTGTACTTTAATGTTAGCTTTCGTGGATCAAGTCCACTTCATCAGACATAAGACTGGATATCATGGTATACATTTAAGCATATCTGTTGTAGAGACTCAGATTTGCTAGGCGAATTTGGTTGGTTCAGGAGATGGACATGCAAATCAATGAGTTATTTACAACTGGTAATGACATGCAATCAGTTTGTCAGGCGAGTCTCTGATGGAAATCAGTTTGAGGAGTTGGGTTTGAAAAATAAATATTCTGATATTTAAATGTAAAGTAAATGCTCTGACACTTAAATGTAAAATAAACATTCTGATTTCCATCAGAGACTCACCTGACAAACTGATTTTATTATCGTTGTAAATAACTCACTGATTTGCATGTCCATCTCCCGAACCAACTTGCCCAGCAAATCTGGGTCTCTACACCAGATATGTATAAATGTATTTCATGATATCCACACTTATGTCTGATGAAATGGACTTGATCCACAAAAGGAGTTAGTCTTCTTAACTTTTTTGTTTTGTCTTGTTTTGTTTGCTCTCTGGTATGCTTGCACAGACTAACATGGCTACCACCTCAAAAATTAGCCAATACATGGCAAACACCTGAAACAGAAGACTTTAAGCCAAGGGAGGCAAGAAAGGGTCATCAGGAATAATAGCTGGAACTCATGTCTCTTAATAACCATGTATTTGCTCAGTGGGGAAAGGGGCAGAAGCTAAAGCCAGAGGTTCATGATCAGCAAAACACATCTGCTCAGATCATCTTCATCTTAAATGAAAGTTTGGTTTTTTTTAAACTTCTACTCACCCCTCCCCCCCTTCCATAAAAGATACCAAAGGGTTTACATCTAGTCTGACTTAGGGTGTGTTTACATTGGTCCTACATTTGCATTGAATTTGTCAGATTCAAAATCAATTTAAAGGTCAGCAACTATATGACACATCACTGAGTTCACATTATTTTGACTGTCAAGCGGTGTATTCTAAACCACCCTCTGGGGGTCCTTTATCTGGCACCAATACTTGAATCAATTTAATTTGAACAGTTTTTGGAAGTGTGAATACATGTACTGTATCACTATATACCAATGGTGGTGAACCTATGGCACACATGCCAAACATGGCACTCCCAACCCTTTCTGTTGGCACATGTGCTGTCACCCAGCAGAGTTCGCCCCACTCCTCTGCCCAGCAGCCCAATGGAAGCACTTCCTCCCTCCCCCAGCAGAGTTCGCCCACCCCTTTGCCCAGTAGCCCAATGGGAGTACTTCCTCCCTCCCCCAGCGGAGTTCACCTGCCCCTCTGCCCAGCAGTCCAATGGGAGTTCTTCCTCCCTCCCCCAAGCACAGAGTTTGCCTGCCCCTCTGCCCAGCAGCCCAATGGAAGTGCTTCCTCCCTCCTCCCAGCACAGAGTTCACTCCACCTCTCTTCCCAGCATCCCAATGGGAGAGCTTCCTCCCTCCCCCCAGCACAGAGTTCACCCCACCCTCTGTTTGGGCACTTGGGCTCTAAATGTTTTGCCATCATTGGTATATACTGTAATTCTGGGGTTTCTGCTGTCAAGCAGCTCAACAACAGAAACCACAGAAACTCAAGGAGCCTGTCTCTGCAGATCAGCAGATTGGCAGAGGTAACCTCCAATCTTTTTAAAAAATATTTGTTCAAAGTGGGATAGCACTATCCAACCTTGAATAAACATTTTTTTTTAAAAAAAATACAGTAATCTGCAATGACAGTGGAGAAGGAGTCCATCTGCTTGACAGTGAAGGGCCCCACCAGTCAGCTGATGAAGTGGATTGGTATACAGGGCTCTCACGTATAAGTTTCATACATCAATATACTTCATGGAAGGAACAATCTGGCAGATTTTACATTGGATGCAGACACGGACTACAATACTACCTTGTATTGGATTCACAACCTACCGACTTAATTCCTGATTTTTAAAGGAGTGTAACTATGCCCTGAGCTGACAATTTTTCACCAATCAGTTCCACATTCCCCCAGCCAACATCTGAGAGGGCTTCCATTTTCTGAGGAATCCATAAGACACAGGACATCTCCGGTTTCATCATAATGGGAACACTCAGTACTGTAAACCTAACAGAGGTATTTAGAAATCTATCTGCAGAGAGGCCATATGTATCAGGCCCTCCACTCCTAATCTCCATGTGTTTAAGTGGAAGATCTGAAGAAAAATAAAACCAACCATAGGGCTGAATGTGTCAGTATGTATTTCCATCCAGAGTAGGAAAACAAATGTATATACAGTGGTGGACATAAAAAAAAATTCCTACACTGTGGGTGTGGCCATATGACTGGGTAGGCATTGCCTGTCGACCATGTGACTGCTCTTCGCTATAGAGCTATGAAAATAGAAGCCTCTTCTATTTTCATCACTCTATAGCGAACCTCTGAAGCCATTTCCCCTTTGCTCAAGGCTTTTCTAGGGCTCAGTTTCACCCCGAAGCGCCTCCTCAGCCACTCCGGAGTGACTGGGGAGCTTTGGAGTGAAATGGAGCCCAGAAAAAGCCTTGGAGAAGGGGGAAATGGTTTCAGAGGTTCGTTATAGAGTGATAAAAATAGAAGAGGCTTCTATTTTCATAGCTTTATAGTGAAGAGCCCCCTCCGA
This sequence comes from Bradypodion pumilum, assembly GCA_035047305.1. Taxonomy (NCBI): domain Eukaryota; kingdom Metazoa; phylum Chordata; class Lepidosauria; order Squamata; family Chamaeleonidae; genus Bradypodion; species Bradypodion pumilum. The sequence continues at coordinate 159,534,465 of JAWDJD010000001.1, read as the reverse complement.
AGCCATTTCCCCCCTTTGTCCAAGGCTTTTCCAGGGCTGTGTTTCACCCTGAAGTGCCTCCCCAAACACTCCAGAGTGGCTGGGGATGCACTTTGGGATGAAACGGAGTCCAGGAAAAGCCTTTGATGAAGGGGGAAATGGAGCCAGACCCCTTGGAAGCCTCTTCTAGGAGGAGGTGGTGGGTAGGGTGGGTAGGTGGGTGGGTGTTGTGTTCTAATAGTGTAACGTTCCACATGTGATATCAATGTATCTGAACCAATGTAACCTTGCCTATGAGTAACAATGTAACCTTCAGCTGTATCACATAAACCCTGTAATAGGACGCGAGCTAATGACCACCAGCTGGCAGCAGCGAGCGTCCAAGCTCTCTTGGTTCAAACCCATCAAAGACCGCAGCGCGGGAAGTTTCCCGCCGCTACCTACACCTGGACAAGAAGGGTGTGACCAGCCATGACGTCACGCGGACCAGTAGCCAACGGGCTACCGTGGAGCCACATTCAAAATACGTTACTACCATATATATAGAGCTGTTCGTCCGCCATTGCCTCATGTTCCCTCTGTCCACCATGCAATAAACCTGAGTTAACCCAGCCTTTGGCTGTGCCTTGTGTCTTGACTCTCATATACTAAATTGGCGACGAGGATGGGATCATGGATCCCCATGGAGCCAGGACACAGAGCGGGTTCAACATCACCAAACCGCAAGACTGGGAGCTTTTTGAGATGGACTTCCAGGCGGCACTGGTGGAACTCAAAGTCAAAGAAGATGACGAGGAAAGGAAGAGGGCCATCCTCACCCGCATGCTTGGGATGGAAACCAAGCGGACGCTGGTGGGCATTCTTGCACCGAAGAAGATGAGCGATTTCAAAGCCGGTGACATCATGAGACTGCTGCGTGAGCGTTTCCGACCCTCGAGGGCAATGTTTCCCGCTCGGAGCGCGTTTTGGAGGCGAGTTCAAGCGCCGGACGAGTCGGTAGAAGCCTTCGTAACGGCTATGAGGGTAGCCGCCGCCCCCTGCAGATGGGACCACTTCCTAGAGATGGCCCTCAGGGACGGAGTGCTGTGTGGCCTGAAGGACAAGGAAGTACAGCGCAGCCTGATGAACAAGGAGCCACCACCCACACTGGAAGAGGTTGTAGAGGCCGCGGAAGCCGCGGAATCCACGAATGCTGGAGTAGATGAGATGCACAAGTGGCGTGAGTGGCGTCCGAGGGCCGGCAAAGCGGAAAACTCGTTGCACGGGAAGTCCGGTCAGTCGGTGCATGCAACCCGACCGACCTCGAAATCGTCTTCAGAAAGCAGCGATGGCGAGGAGGTCCAGAAGGTCCGGAGAGGCGGGCGCCGCTGCGATGGTTGCGGAGCGGCCCATGAGCGCGTGAAGTGCCCATTCAGAAAAGCCGAGTGCTTCATCTGTGGACGTCGGGGGCACATCGCCAAGGCGTGCAGGAAATGGAAAGAGGGCCGGAGGCAGTCGCAAGACCGTTCAGCCAGACCGGACCGTCCAGCGAGGTCCAAAGATGGCGCCCGGGCCACGAGGAAGCAGGACGGCGTGGGCCGCATCTCGGACGACAGCGAGGGCGACGCTCCTGTGTTCAGCGTGTCTGCGGGACAGCCCCATTACTTTGTTGAGGTACTAGTACAAGGGACCCCCATTAGGATGGAAGTTGACTCGGGGTCCTCCTATTCTATAATTCCCCAGAGAGAGTTCTTGAAAATCGACCCCCACGTGCGGCCCAAGCTTAAAGCGTTGAGGGCCACACTACGGGACGTACAGGGGAACAGCATTCCAGTGTTGGGGGTCGGGACATTCCGGGTTCGGTTTAAGAGACATTCTGCGGAACTTCCCCTAGTGGTGCTAAAAGGGGGGAGTTGTAGCCTCCTCGGAACCCAGTGGTTTCAGCCCTTAGGTCTGTTCATAGGGGGGGTGCATGCTGTAGGCGAGGACCCAATACAAGCGGTGTGTGACGCACACCCCGCTGTTTTTAAAAGTGGACTGGGAAAGTTCAAGGGACCCCCTGTAGCCTTCGACTTAGACCCGGAGGTCCGCCCGATAAGACTTAAACCGCGCAGGGTACCGTTCGCGCTAAAGGACAAAATAGAGGCGGAACTGGACAAACTGGTGGGTCAAGGGATTCTTGTTCCTGTGGATTCCGCGGAGTGGGAGACTCCCATTGTAACAGCACTGAAGGCTAACGGGGAGGTGCGCATTTGCGCTGATTATAAGTGTACCATTAATAAGGCAATCCGCCCTAATGCATACCCGGTGCCAGTGGTCAGCCACCTTCTGGCCAGGCTAAATGGGGGAAAGTGTTTCGCTAAACTCGATTTAGCACAGGCCTACCAGCAACTCCCGGTAACCCCCGCCACAGCGGCGGCACAAACAATAGTCACACATAAGGGGGCGTTCCAGGTGTCGAGGTTACAGTTCGGCGTGAACTCGGCACCTGGCATTTTTCAGTCGCTAGTGGAACGCCTCCTGAAGGGGCTGGAGGGGGTGTTGCCATATTTTGATGACGTGTTGATAACGGGGGGGAGTAAGGCCGAGCTGGCTCGCAGATTGGATAAGGTCCTGACCGTGTTCGAAAAAGCGGGGCTGCGACTGAGAAAAGACAAATGTGTATTTTTCGAAACAGAGGTTGAGTTTTTAGGGTTCCGTGTCACACCTGAGGGAATTAGGCCGTCCAAATCTAAGGTAGCCGCCATTAAGAAAGCCCCTCGCCCCACTTCCAAAACCGAGCTACAGTCGTTTCTGGGGCTTCTCAATTTCTACCATACCTTCCTTCCACGGAAGGCGTCTGTTGCCGAGCCGCTCCATCGGTTACTTAAAAAAGAGGAAAAATGGCTGTGGGGTGACGAGCAAGAAAGAGCGTTCACAGAGTTAAAGCAACTCCTCACATCCGAGGCAATCCTGACTCATTTCGACCCCAAACGGCCCATAGTTTTAGTCTGCGATGCATCCCCGGTGGGGGTGGGGGCGGTGCTTTGCCACGTGCTAAACGACGGAAGGGAGGCCCCGATAGCGTTTTATTCAAGGTCCCTGTCCCAAGCAGAGCGGAATTACGCACAGACCGATAGGGAGGCACTAGCGATAGTAGCGGGAACCAAGAAATTTCACGATTTTCTGTATGGTCGGCCGTTCAAGGTCGTTACTGATCACAAGCCCCTGTTAGGAATATTCACTGCAAATAAGCCCACGCCACAGATCCTGTCCCCGAGGATGCTGCGGTGGGCTATTTTTCTTAACGCATATCAACATGAGTTAGAATACCGGCCAGGGAAGGAAATCAGCCATGCAGACGCGCTCTCACGGTCGCCGTTACCCTTGTCGGACGACCAGAAGGCAGGGGTAAGAAGAGACCGCCAGGTATTATTAATAGAGGTCTTGGAGTCACCCCCGATAGTACCGGCCGACGTTGCCAGGGCGACCGGAAAGAATAGAACACTAGAGAAAGTATGCTCGTGGGTGCAGAAGGGGTGGCCGGCGTCATCCCCAGGCGCGGAATTCGACCCATTTTTTCGAAAGCGAGTAGAGTTGTCTTTAGAGAGGGGGTGCCTTTTGTGGGGCCAACGGGTGGTGGTTCCTACGTCCCTGCGGCCGAAGGTGCTAAAGCTGTTGCACGTCAGCCACCCGGGAATCGTCCGTTCCAAGGCATTGGCCCGGAGTTACTTCTGGTGGCCCCAGCTGGACGCCGACATAGAGCATATGGTTGGCACTTGTGAGGCATGTCAGTGCTCCCGACCGGAGGTGGCCCGCCTCCCGCATAGGGAATGGGACGCAGCGAGGGGACCGTGGTCCAGGGTACACGTAGATTTTGCTGGCCCGTTCCGAGGAACCATGTTTCTCCTGGTGGTGGATGCATACTCAAAGTGGCTGGAGGTCATTCCGGTAAAGAGCACATCCTCCGCCACTACCATTCGCCAGCTAAGGAGGGTCTTTTCCACGTTCGGTTTACCCGACACTTTGGTCAGCGATAACGCCAGTTGCTTCACGTCCGCTGAGTTCGCAGCATTCATGGAGGCAAATGCAATTCGGCATGTCACATCCGCGCCGTTTCACCCGGCCACGAATGGCCAAGTGGAACGGTTGGTGTGCACCACAAAGGATGCGCTGCGGCGCATGGGCTCGGGAGATCTAAATCACCAAGTTTGTCAATTCCTATTAGCGTACAGAGTGACCCCCTTAGCGTCTGGATACTCGCCGGCTGAGCTGCTGATGCGGAGGAAACTGACGACGCTTTTGTCCAGGTTGGACCCGTCGAGGGTCGAGGACAAAGGGAAGAACATAGGTTTAGCGGTCTCGAAAGGTTTCGGCGTAGGCGATCCTGTACACTGCAGGAACTATGCCAACGCAGGCCCAGCCTGGGTGCCAGGGACGATAATAGAACAAACGGGGCCAGTGTCATATCGGGTGGAAACTAGCACCGGCCTCCTCTGGAGGAGGCACGCTGACCAACTGAGGCACCGAGTGAGTGAGGGGCCGATCAGTGGGGCTCAGCGACAGGATTCAGCGATAGGGTTCTCCCCCACCCGTTTAGCCCAAGGGGGGGACAGAGAGGGACACCAGTCCGAAGCCGGGAGGGAAAGCAGTGAGCCCGACTCATATCCTTTTGATACCCCAGTTCTATCCGAGCCCGGGGGGAGGGAAAAGGAGTGTGCGGCCGCCGCTGCCGCTTCCCCCGAAGCCGATTTTGATTTTGATTTTGCTAGCCGGGGGGGTTTTTTGGAGTGTTCCCCCACCCATCCAAGCGAGAAGAGGGGTTTTTCGTTAGCCCCCAGTGCCCCCGGTTCTTCCCAAACAAAGCACACACCTTCCAACAAAGCCGCAGAACCGCGGCAAACCACTAACAAGTCATCCTCTCCCGTTACAGGGCAGGCAGCCAGGGAGCAAGGAGGAGGGAGCGAAGCCAGGGCAGGGCAGCCCGCGCCGAGACCCCAGCGTGTTCGAAATAAGCCACCTTGGCTGAGAGACTTCGTCTCATCCTAGGGGGGAGGAGTGTTGTGTTCTAATAGTGTAACGTTCCACATGTGATATCAATGTATCTGAACCAATGTAACCTTGCCTATGAGTAACAATGTAACCTTCAGCTGTATCACATAAACCCTGTAATAGGACGCGAGCTAATGACCACCAGCTGGCAGCAGCGAGCGTCCAAGCTCTCTTGGTTCAAACCCATCAAAGACCGCAGCGCGGGAAGTTTCCCGCCGCTACCTACACCTGGACAAGAAGGGCGTGACCAGCCATGACGTCACGCGGACCAGTAGCCAACGGGCTACCGTGGAGCCACATTCAAAATACGTTACTACCATATATATAGAGCTGTTCGTCCGCCATTGCCTCATGTTCCCTCTGTCCACCATGCAATAAACCTGAGTTAACCCAGCCTTTGGCTGTGCCTTGTGTCTTGACTCTCATATACTAAAGTGGGGCCAGCCATTTTTTTTACTACCAGTACACGCGTACTGGTGCGAACCTGCTGATGCCCATCCCTGTGTATAGTTTCCCTTCCTGCTTAAAATGGGAAGGTTGGTGGGTGTGGTGATAACACACATAGCCTATAACTATACAGGTATACTTAAGACTGAATGTTTGCATTGTGTTGTTTAACACAAAGATTATGTAAGGTCATAGTGATTACAATCCTCCTTTTAACCTTCCCAATCAATGGAAGGAAAGCTGGTAGGAGAGTTGCACTCACTGTTGATTTTTTTTTAATTGTTTCTTTCTAGTTACCAGAGTATGAAGGTTTTTTTTTAAAAAAACTGCAAAGAGAAACATGAGAGATTAGCCCGTGTCAACACTATGCCCACAGTAGCAGTGTAATAAAAATCACTCTAGAAGCATTTAAGTAGAAGAACAGATAACTTTACTTATAGTTGTGATCTGTGCTTACTGTCAGAAGAATAAGTGTGCAAGAGATCCCTTTATACCCGTGATGGTGAACCTTGGCACTCCAAATGTTCTTGGACTTTAATTCCCAGAAGCCCAAGCACCCTGTGAATCCATGCGAATGGGTTTACTGCGATTCATCCGGCCCGTGCTGCCCTCGTCGCTCCCGGAAGCAGAAGTAAAACGTGCCCGTACAGAGTAAGGGTTAACCCTGAAGAATCTTAACTGTACGGGCGTGTTTTACTTCTGCTTCTGGGAGCGACGAGGGCAGTGTGGGCCGGATGAATCGCAGTAAACCCATTCATGTGGATTCACAGGGTGCTTGGGCTTCTGGGAATTAAAATCCAGGAACATCTGGAGTGCCAAGGTTCACCATCATGGCTCTACACTTTCTGCATGGAGCATGGTCAGGAGTTGAGAACTAGCTATCAATAACAAAAGACAATGGAAGTCAAGCAAATAGAAATGGGGGCAGAAGTTTGCCTCACATTCCAGAGACAGGAAAAAATGTTACCAGGTTAATGGCAAGTACAATCCCATTCAGCTGCAAAAGCTCCCTCGCACTGATGCCTAGTGTTAATGTATGCAACTTGTTATCTTCTTAACAATCACAGCCACTGTCCTTGGGAATGTTGAACTTCTATATCAGGTTATTCACCACAGAAAATATGTAAGGTCACATGGTGTTGACTCTGCCATACTAAAATGCAGTGCGAAAAGCCTTTGAGAAGAAAGGATTTGTTTATGTTCCATATACCGCCTCATAATTGAAGGTTAATGGACTGGTAAGCAATAAAATGGAGAGCGGAAAAAATGGAACAGGGAGTAGCAACTATAAGATAGTTCACTGCATTTCTACATGGACCATTAGCTTTAGGTTTCTCCCACCCCTCAACCTCTGAAAGTCCAAGGTGATTCCATAAAATTTCAAGTGTATAAATCTGGAAGATGCAAGCCTGCAAATTTGAAAAGCCACCCTAAAATGGAACATGTCACCATCAGATAATGTGATTATTGAAGCATATAAGAAGTGTTTATTGAAAAGCAGCAATATTTATAGCTCTTTAATTACATTTATACTGAGGCCATGAATATGTTAACGAAAAATGGAACCAATATTATCCAACGGGAGAAAATCTACAATTACAAGATCTCATACTTAATTAGAAAAATAAACCAAAATAACAACAGTTGTGCAGTCACTGAATGGAAACAAAATTTTAAGTAGAGTAGTATGTAATAAAAATATTACTCGGCCCAAAATTACCTGAAGGGTACCTTCCATGCTTAGAAGGAGCTGAAGAAATGAGTAACTAGTGTTGGGTACTAGATTTCGGGCCAGTATTTGTACAGACTTTAAAAACAGAACTATGTTCCCCACTGCGGTGGCTTAGTGGTCATGACACTGAACTTGGCAACTGGAAGGTCAGCAGGTCAGCAGTTCGATATCCAAGTGCTGCACAATGGAGTGAGCTCCCCTCTCTGTCACATCTCCTGCCAACCTAGTACAGTGGAACCTCGGTTAACAAATAGCTTGGTTAACATAAAAATCGCATAACAAAAGGAAATCCACAGAAAATAGTGGCTTGGTTTAAGGATCCCCCCTCCCCCCCGGAACAGATTAATTGGTTTTCAATGCATTCCTATGGGAAACCATTTTTTTGGTTAACATATTTTGGTTTTCAACGCATTCCTGTGGTAAATTGCATGCAATGCATTCCTTTAAGAAACGTCCCAGGGAACGCATTATGTTAAATGAGATTTTACTGTAGTTCAAAAAAAAATGCAAGTTGATAAATAGGTACCACTTCGGTGGGAAGGTAACAGCATTCCATGTGCTCTGGTGTCTAGACATGCCTGACTAGAGAGAGAGTTTTTAGAGTTTTTAGAGTCTTAGAGTTTTACAGCTTTTTAGGGGTTAAATGTGTATATGTGGGGTGGGAGTATGTTGATAATTTTGTATAGTTCTACAGTATTTTGTTTAGGTTTTGTTGGGTCGATAAGTGGTTTTTCAATCTCGTTGTTCTGTGCAGGACAATGACAATAAAGATCTATCTATCTATCTATCTATCTATCTATCTATCTATCTATCTATCTATCTATCTATCTATCTATCTATCTATCTATCTATCTATCTATCTATCTATCTATCTATCTATCTAATCTATCTATCTATCTATCAATCAATCAATCACATGACCATGAAAATGTCTGCAGATGCAGACAGCGCATGCTCTTTGGCTATAAATGGACATGAGCATTGAACCCTAGAGTCGGATACGACTGGCTTTCAAGCAAGGGCGACCTTTACCTGCCACCCTCAATAGTTCCTCTTGTGCTGGAGGGTAGACATAATCATTGCTGTATTGACCTCAGACGTGGCAGCTTAAAGTAATGATGCTGTGCCACATCTAAATCAATCTTTCAGGCTTTTTGCCAGCTCAGTGGTTTAGGTATCTGGCTGCAGAGAAAGAGGCTGGGTGTTCGATTCCCCACTGTGCCCCTTGGGAGAAGAGCCAGTCTAGTGTGGCCTTGGGTAAGCTCCAGTCTCTGGGAAGAATCTTTATAATTCAGGATGATCATGATCATGATCATGATCATGATCTTTCCTGCATTTCTCTTTTAATTCCCCCCCAAAAGAAGCTGCAACAATCTATACTTTTAATTTCTCATCATGACACCAAAATATTTGTCTTCTGCATTTTATGACTTCCTGATTTCCTAGCCATGTATTCATTTCTCCATTGTTTTCCAAGGTTTTCCAGCTGAAGAGTAGTCAGAAGTGACTTATCACTCCCTTCTTCTGGGGACATCCTACAGGGTGGCCCCTAAGTCCCTACTCGTCCATATGTTATTATGTATTTTTTTCCCAGAGAAATATGGCCGATTTAAGCCCATTTACACTTGAAGACAAGTATGCATAATATCATGCAGTGAGATACACTGGATACATAAGATATATGGACAGATAGGGACTTACGGGCCATCCTGTAGAGAACTGTGCAGCTTACCCAAGGCTACATAAGCAAGTTCTTTTCCCTGGAGGCTCAGTGGGGATCAAAATCCCAACCTCTGGCTCTGCAGACAGATACCTAACTCACTCTACTGTCCAACCTCTTAATCCTCATATATATTCCAATTAGTTTATGTAACAAGGACCTATGGTTTATGTCAAGTACCACAAAATCAGAGAGACTAGTACTTACTTGAGAGTGCTTTCAAGATAACTAGATGTCTTCCCAATCAAAACCCTTATTGTTGTATACTGTATAGCATAAATGTATATATACAACAAATAAATTTAGCATAATGCTTACATTCATCTATAAAGGAATCTTAACGTCTTTTTCCTTAGGGGAAAATTAGTTTCTTGCGGGAGAAAGGAAAGCAGATCTACAAAGAACAAACACAGCATGCCCCAAAGTCAGCATTTTAAATTCCTTTTGTCATGAGAAGATAATAAAAAAGGTTCACAATTCAGTGGATCTTGATTACTTCAAAAGCTGGATGAAAGAAGTAACCCCATAGCTTTCTGCATCCTACTGTAAGTTTGTCATCAATTGTTACAAACATACTGTATTCTTAAAACATTCAAAGTACTGTACTTATATTGGAATTACATACGTTAGCTACATATTTGCTAGCAAAACTTAGATCAGTCTTCCCCAGTCAGTCCACCTCCAGATGTATTGGACTATACCTCCTTTCATCCACAACCAGTAGGGTCTGGCCAAAGATGATGGGATATGTAGTCCATCTCATCCAATATGTGCCCTGGTAGGGGAAAGATGACTTAGGTCTCTATACAACAGCACATTGTGGTGCAGCAAGCCTTGTGCCCTGGACAGAAATGTATCTCTGTTAATTTAGTTCCTTCTTTACCCAAAGAATTTATCAGGTAAGTGGCCACAATTAAGCTTAACTGAAATCACATTACCAAGGTGGTTCTATGGACGGATATTGATATTAACCTATGAGTTGCTAAAAACCCAGAGAAGGGCAGCTGGTGTTTAACACCAGTCAACTTAAAAGCAATAGATACTGTTACTGTACTGCTGTTTGTTTAACATCCAGAGGGCTTTTGATTGTCCACCCCTAACAATGAGTCTATGCTGCACAGCCCACTGCAAGATTATTATCATTTCTAGAATAGCTCCCCCTACTCCTCAAAATTCCTATTCTGTATGCTTTCCCACTCTGTCCATCTGTATCTGTTTTGAAAAATCAGTATTACTTTGTGACCTATGACTGCCACATACATAGCATGTTATTCTATAATCCTTCTTTGATAACTGTGTGCTATCTAGTCAATTCTAACTGATGGTGATCCTTTACAGGGGTTTCTAGATAAAGAATAATCAGACATTGTGGGTTGCCCGCGTTCGTGAATTGGCCTTAACCTTTCCCAATGGGTGCGCTCAGCTAGCACATGGGCCGAGTACCAACCGTGCTTTGATGGAAAGACAACTGGGGTACGGGCTATTGATACTTATGGGGGGCAATTCATATTGCCTTGGCTGATAGCTCTGAAAGAAGTAGGGCAAATGTCATAAGGTAATGACCCCAAGTTAATACACAATCCTGGTAGTGGACTTAGCTGAACAAGCAAAACATGCCAAACCGGTTAATCAAGCCAGTTACCTAGGAGTCAATAAACTTAAGGATCCTAGGATTAAGGCGAGAACAATGGGTTTCGTCCACCCTGTTAATTAGTTTCCCAGCAGAGGTCCAGGGTACTCAGCAACTTCCGAGTAACTTCTCAGAGCTGGCAAATGTAACTTGGCCAGCGAAATGCCACGTATGCAAAAGCCTTCTGTAACGAAGTCATGTGCGCCTTAGGCACGGAACCCTCAAGGCAGGGTAATAAATACGTCCACCCGAGACAGATCGGGACTGGACTTTCACCGCACATTCGCCTCACGTGCCTTCCCTTGCAGCCAGTCATTCCGAACCTCCGTGGGCCATTACCACATCAGGTGACCCCCTAAATGGGCCATTGCAACAAGACATGGTTTTACCATTGCCTTCTTCTAGAGGCGCCCTGGGATTGTGCAGCTTGCCTCTGGCTACACAGGCAGGTTCTCCTCTTGCAGGAGTGGGGAATCAAACTCCCAAACACTGAGCTATCCAGCCACCTGAAATCCTTCTTTATCTAACCCAGGAGTTCTCAACCTTTTTAAGCCCGGGGCAGGGTCATACTCCCTCAAACAGCTTTGGGGGTCGGAAGGCCATTTTGTCATCTTCCACCACATGGCACTTGGTGGTGTGGGGCCATATGAAATGGTGCCGCAGGCCACATCTGGCCCTTGGGCCACAGGTTGAGAATCCCTCATCTAACCAGTATACATCCCTTACAAAAAGACAATGAAATTGCACAGAACAAAAGATCAACACATGGGGGGAAAATCACTCTATAATTAGCTTTAGTAATTTTAGCTTTATTTTATCTGTAACTGTTCCCTAAAAAAAAACAACCTACAGCCCAAACTGGAAGTTGAAACCATTGCATGCTATTAATTGTGCTGTGTCATAAGAACCAATCATCAGTGCTGCCATTTTCATAGGCCAAGCTTAATTTATAATTCTACTTAGTTTTACTCAAGATGTAATAAAGCTTTTTAAAACTCTGAAACCTTAAAATATAAAAATAGTGATTTACCCCAAAGTGTACATTTTTTATTTATAGCAAAAGTGCTTCATATGCACTATACTAGGTCAGGCGAAAGGAACTGCAGAAAGAACTGCCTTCATTTTGGCAGTTTCATGTTTGGCCTAGACACGGAAGAAGATCGCCCCTAGTCAGATTATGGGAATTGTAGTCCAAAACGTCTGAGGGATACCAAGATAGGGAAAGGCAGAGTTAGAATACTGCACTAGGACTAGGAAGGAACAGGTTCAGCCAGTGGTGGGCTTCAGCTGGTTCGCACCAGTTCACCAGAACTAGTAGCAGAAATTCTGGCTGGCCCTGCCCATCCAAGTTTTGAAATAAAGTAGTCCTAATTCGGGTGCAACGCAGGGCTTTCCCCTTGGCCATACCCACTATACCACGCCCACAATGTGGTAGCAAAAATGTTTGGAGCCCACCACTGGGTTCAGCTATGACGTTCACTAGGTGCCCTTGAGTTGTGAGCCCTCATCTTAAACTACTGTTGTGAAAAAGAAAGAATTAGGAATAGCACACCGGGTTCCTAGAACTAAATAATCATGAAGTAATTACATGTAAATTAGTATTATTATTATATGCATTTTCTATTCTACACCATGTCATCTGACAAAAATGAGAGGACAACTGATGAACAATCTAGAAAACAACATCAGCAAAACATAAGTCAAACCTGCATATTATATGTGCAATTAGTGGTCAAATGGCATCCTCATTAGTCTACCCAATCAAGTTTGCTGACAATAAAGGTAAAGGTCACCCTTGCTCGAAAGCCAGTCGTATCTGACTCTAGGGTTCAGTGCTCATCTGTTTCCTAGCTGAAGAGCCAGCGCTGTCTGCTTCTGCAGACATTTCCGTGGTCACGTGGCAGGCATGACTAGACACCGGAGTGCACGGAACGCTGTTTACCTTCCCACTATTTATCTACTTGCAATTTCTTGCTTTCAAACTGCTAGGTTGGCAGGAGCTGGGACAAAGATGGGAGCTCATTCCATCCTGCAGTATTCAGGTATCGAACTGCTGACCTCCCACCTTCCAGTCAGCATCTTAGCCACTTGAGCCACTGCAGTCCCTTTGCTGACAATACACCAGTGGAATATTCTTCATTTTTCTGTCACTCATTGTTGACACTGGAACATAAGGGTTGACTGTCATGGAAGAGATATGGATGGCATAAAATGGTCTTCTCCAAATTTAAGTTATCTTCAAAGGAAGTCCCTGGCAATGTATAAAAATCAGCATACAATGGCCAATGGCCTAGTAAGTCACAATCAGAGGAGAACCATTTGAATCAATAGCACTGATGGAAAAATTGACTCACCAAATCCCCATTGATTCAATGGGCCTACTCTACTTGTAACTTACTGGGTTAAGCAATAGGATTTCCACTTGTACCTGCTCTGTTCAATCACCCATTGGGAGATGGACTGTAACTTTTAATTAACCAATTGCAACCCACGTTCTGCCTGTTTTCAGTGCAGAATGGCAGGACATTTGCTGCTTTCATAGTCTGCTTATTGCTAGTCTGCACTTTATCAGAAAAAAACATGGCAACTGCAGGCTGACAAGGCAAGCAGCCCCGATTTTCTACATACTGCATTGCTGCTCAGTTGCATAAGTGGTATCATGTGTGCACCAATTTTCAAGGAAGCCAAACTGCCAGGACATGGATACATGTGCGGTACTCATCTCCATTTACAGCCAAAGAGCCAGTGCTGTCTGTAACTACAGACGCTTCCTTGGTCATGAGGCAAAACATGACTTGCAGAGCACATGGAACGCTGTTAACTTCCCACACAAACTGTATCTATTTACCTATTTGCAATGTCTTGCTTTCGAATCACTAGGTTGGCAGGAGCTGGGACAGAGGCGGAAGCTCACTTCATCATGCAGCACTCGGGTCTTGAACTGCTGACCTATCAACCTTCTAGTCGTCAAGTTCAGCATCTTAACAACTGAGCCACTGCATTTCCTAGGCTCGTAGGAACTGCAGCCAATCAACATATGGAGGACCATGCATTCTCCATCCCTGCTACAGGAGAACAAACCAAAACCAGCCATTTCAATCTAATATTTTACTGTTCCCTTGGCAAGACCCTGTGATCTACACCAGAAGGACTGCTGCAAAGGCAGTTTTCAACCACTCCACCAGAGTACCACTTTGTACTGGTAAACCTTGCCCCACTCCCTTGAATGTGACCCCCAACAACTGAGTGGTTGGTGAAACTGCTTTGAACCACATTCAGAGCAATGGTTCTCAACCTGGTGCCTTGCTTCTCAACAATCACCCCTCTGTCAAAGAACTCAAGACCCACTATGATAAAAACAAAACAAGATTCTGCTGCTCTCCCATTGACAGTTACAGTACTGTATTCTATTACGACTTCTGTCATTTATGTTGGCAGGGGGAACAAGAGATTAGAAGAAATACTGAGAATGCAGAATTCCAAATAATACATCAAGTGATCACAGGCTGATAATCTATGGCAGGTAGATCAACAGGAGATGAGAAGTCAAACCTGCAAGAGAACACAGGCTTTGGGTAGAAAGATTTCTTCACATCTGCGAGGAAAGCGCTATGTCCCACCTAGATTGTGTCCCTCCGTGGCCTTGTGCCACAGCACTACTACCGGTAATTTGGAGGATGGTAAACACATGAAAGAAAAAGGGGAATGTAAATGGTAAAGGGGAAGAAACAGCAGACACCAAAGAAAGGAAATTAGAGAGGACAGAGAAAGACCATGGTAGGAAACAATGGAACAGAGCCAGAATTATCCTCATGGAGATGATTGGGATGGATTCTCATGTGAGAGTCTTGGGTTTGAGCCTCATCTTTACCGGAAGTCACTGTGCGACCTGCACTAAACAATTCCACCTTTGCATAGAATTCTCATAGTAGTAATAAAGAATTTGCCTAGTTCAAACTTCAGTTCCAATAGCAGGTGGGGAAAATATTCTCACAACTTCATTCTAAACAGATGGCACATTGAAAGTCACTGAAGGAAATCACGCAAGAGATCACACAAGGAGGAAAGAATGGGGGGAAATACAGCTTTGAACTGCTAGAACTTCAGGCAAACGAGCGAGTTTGCAGTCAGAAAGCCAAGGGAAATACTTGTACCTTTGCTTCCACATTACCTCCTGGCCTTGGCCACCCAATGAACTGAATACAGGGTGAGGTATAATGTGACTTAAAAGGTTTCAATCAGGTTTTCTGACAGTGTGGGATTCAAACAGTACAGTCTAGGTGAATTCAACACAAAACTTGAAGATGTTTCTTTTTGTAGTACTACAAGTCCCATAATGTGTCCAAAATGAGCGAAGAAACCAGAGGCACTCCATCTCCAGATGTCAAGACTTCTACCCCAACATCAATCTTACTTTGAAGTCACATGAGATTTGATAAGCCACTACTGTATATTAATCACTCTGTTAAGCCTCAAGCTCATTGAAAAGGGATGCTCTCCTAAACAAAAGGGCTGGATCATTCCATTTCTACGAGCCAGAATATCCATATCATAACACTTAGACCATCATTAGACCATTACTGCTTCTCCCTTGAAGACTTAGTTATATGGGGGAAATAGTTTTTTTTTAAGGAAGTGGCATTGGGAAAGTAGATATTAAAAATAAAATGATGAGGACAACATTAGGAATATGGGAAAAAGTGAGGAAGGTGTTGGTACCAGATACTTCCCCCATTATTGAATTGGAGGATATTGCAGATTTTCCAATAAAAATTAATAAAAGGATTAAAGAAGTATTAGATAAAAATGAAGTTTTCCTGCTGAAAGACTGGATACGGGCCTGTAGAGATAATTAGAGAAAAACAACTTTGTATTCACAATTGAAACTGAATTGGCTTCAGATAGGGATGGTAAATAAGTGGAATTGTAAATTTTTGAATGAAGCTGGATTAGAAAGAGAGAGGACTGAGTTTGAAGAACTAGTTCTAAAAATAAGAAAGGGACAAAGAGGAATAAAGGGGCTGGTGAGCAAAATATATATAATGATAAACAAGGAAGGTAATCCACAGGAGGAATTGAAAGTAAGATGGGAACAGGATCTAGGGATAAAGATAGAGGATCAAAACTGGAAAAATAAATGGAAGAAAAGAATTATGAGAACTCTGTCGGTAAGAGTAAAGGAGCACAATTATAAAATGTTGTGGAGATGATATTTGACCCCACTGAGATTACATCAGATAGATAAAAAGAATGATAAAATGTGTTGGCGTTGTAAGACTGCACTGGGTACATACGAACATATGTGGTGGAATTGTGGAGTGGTAAAGAATTTTTGGGAAGGAATTGAGAACGAAATAAATGAAATTATGGGAACAAAAATCAAACTGGGTTCAAATACCATTATGCTGACAGATGTGGAAGATATAAATTTAAGTAAAGATTAAAAAGTGCTATTAGAAATAATGCTGACAACGGGTAGAATGTGTATTGCAAGAAAATGGAAAAATGAAGTTAATATAAAAATTGAGGAATGGTATAAGGAAATGTGGGATTTAGCATTGAATGATAAGTTAACACGAGATAAACATGAAAAAGGGTATAACTAAAGAAAATAGATTCTGGAAGGTTTGGAAAATCTTTGTGGATTACTCATTGAAGGGTGAAGAGTTGAATAGACCTGTACCTGCTCACAAGAGCTTTTGGGAATGATTTTACTGAGAAACTCCATGCTCTCCAGGGCAATGTAAATAACACATGGTGGTTAGTTTTTTCTTTTTCTTTTTAATATTGGTTAAATTGTTTTGTTGTTGTTGTTCAGTCGCACAGTCGGTTCCGACCCTTTGCGACCCTATGGACCATTGCTCTCCAGGCGCCTCTGTCCTCCACCATCCCCCTCAGCCCTCCCAGCTCTGTGCCCATTGTGTCTACAATGCCATCTAGCCATCTCATCCTTGGCCTCCCCCTTCTTCTTTTGCCCTCCACCTTCCCCAACATCAATGCCTTCTCAAGTGAATCCTCCCTTCTCATTTGATGTCCAAAGTATTTCAGCTTCATCTTTACTATTTGACCTTCCAGTGAGCATTCAGGGTTAATTTCTTCTAAGATTGACCTATTTGTTCTCCTCGCTGTCCAGGGTACTCTCAAAACCCTCCTCCAACACCACATTTCAAAGGCATCTATTCTTCTGCGTTCAGCCTTCCTAATTGTCCAGCTCTCATATCCGTACATTACTACTGGGAAGACCATTGCTTTGACTATTCTAATTTTTGTTTTCAGTGTGATGTCTCTGCTTTTCACTATGTTCCCCAGGTTTCTCATTGCTTGTCTCCCAAGAATCAGTCGCCTTTTTATTTCATGGCTACAATCCCCATCTGCTAGCTCCTTTCCTTCTTTGTCCCTTATCATGGTCATTTTTGCTTTAAATGTTCCCTTAATTTCCCCGATTTTTTTGAAAAGATCTCTGGTTCTGCCTCTTTTGTTGTTTTCCTCCATTTCTCTGCACTGTTCTTTTAGGTAGTTTTCCTTATCTCTCCTTGCTTTTCTTTGAAATTCTGTGTTCAAATGATTGTAGTTTTTCCTTTCTCCTTTGACTTTTGCGTTCCTTCTTTCCTCTGCTATTTTAAGAGCCTCATCAGACAACCACTTTGCTTTCTTACTCTTCTTTTCTTTTGGTATGGTTTTCTTTGCTGCTTCCTGCATGATGTCCCTCATCTCTGTCCATAATTCTTCTGGCACTCTATCTATTGAGTCTAAGCCATTGAATCTGTTCATCACCTCCACCGCGTATTCTTTAGGGATGCTGTCTAGGTGATATCTTTCTGGTCTCCGTGTTTTCCTTATTTTCTTTAGTCTAAGCCTGAATTTTGCGATCAATAGGTTGTGATCTGAGCCACAGTCTGCTCCAGGTTAAATTGTTTACTCTTATCTTTAGTTATGTTATTTTTGTACTAAAAATATGACCTAGAATTGAGACTTGGTGGATATAAGATATAACAGAGATCATGCAATGTATACTGAGATGGTGAAAAAACAAATTTTTTAGATTTGGTATTAGATAAAAATTTAGTATTAATAAATATAACTATAAGACTGAAGAGGGAAGCAATATAATACCAAGTCACAATAGAATTATAGACTTATAACTTGGTTTTATTATTGTAAGTGATTTTGAAGTTTGTCTTTATATATTGTTTTGTTGTTGTTGTTCAGTCGCACAGTCGATTCCGACCCTTTGCGACCCCATGGACCATTTTCCTCCAGGCACCTCTATCCTCCACCATTCTCTTCAGCCCACCAAGCTCTGTGCCCGTTGTGTCCACAATACCATCTATCCATCTCATCTTTGGACGCCCCCTTCTTCTCTTTCCCTCCACCTTTCCCAGCATCAAGGCCTTCTCAAGTGAGTCCTCCCTTCTCATTTGATGTCCAAAGTACTTTAGCTTCATCTTCACTATTTGTCCCTCCAATGAACAGTCAGGGTTGATTTCTTCCAGTATTGACCTATTTGTTCTCTTTGCTGTCCAAGGGACTCTCAGGACTCTCCTCCAACACCACATCTCAAAGGCATCTATTCTTCTGCACTCAGCCTTCCTAATGGTCCAGTTCTCACACCCATACATTACCACTGGGAATACCATTGCTTTGACTATGCGAATTTTTGTTTTCAAGGTGATGTCTCTGCTTTTCACTATATTCCCCAGGTTTCTCATTGCTTGTCTCCCCATAATCAGTCGTCTTTTTATTTCATGGCTTCAGTCGCCATCTGCAGTGATCTTAGATCCCAGGAAAGTAAAATCTGTCACTGCTTCTACTTCTTCCCCATCTATTTTCCAGGGACTGATCGGACCTGTTGCCATTATCTTGGTTTTCTTGATATTAAGTCTCAAGCCAGCTTTTGCACTCTCCTCCTTCAACCCAATCAAGAGGTTCTTTAGGTTTTCCTCACTTTCTGCCATTAGGGTGGTATCGTCTGAATATCTCAAATTGTTGATGTTTCTCCCAGCAATTTTGATCCCATATTGTGATTCCTCCATCCCTGCATTGCGCATTATGTGCTCTGTGTATA
Organism: Bradypodion pumilum; assembly: GCA_035047305.1. Classification (NCBI taxonomy): domain Eukaryota; kingdom Metazoa; phylum Chordata; class Lepidosauria; order Squamata; family Chamaeleonidae; genus Bradypodion; species Bradypodion pumilum. The sequence goes on along the minus strand of JAWDJD010000001.1, from coordinate 159,515,882 downwards.
GATTGAATAAGCAGGGTGATAAAATGCAGCCTTGTCTTACTCCTTTTCCTATTCCAAACCACTCTGTCATTCCATGTTCTGTCCTAACTGTTGCTTCTTGGTTCGTGTACAGATTTCTCATGAGGCATACGAGGTGCTCTGGTATTCCCATCTCTTTAATTACTTGCCACATTTTGTTGTGTTCCACACAGTCAAAAGCCTTGGTGTAGTCAATAAAACAAAAGTAAACTTGTTTCTGGTATTCTTTTGTTTTCTCCATGATCCAACGTATGTTGGCAATGTGGTCTCTAGTCCCCCTGCCTCTTCTGAAACCAGCCTGCACCTCTGGTAGTTCTCTCTCCACATGTTGCTGAAGTCTATCCTGTATTATCTTGAGAATCACCTTGCTGCCATGTGGGATGAGCGTAATTGTTCGGTAATTTGAGCATTCTTTGGCATTGCCTTTTTTGGGGATTGGAACGTACACTGATCTTTTCCAATCTTGTGGCCACTGTTTTGTTTTCCAAATTTGCTGGCATATTGAATGCAGTAGTTTGATTCCATCATCTTTTAGGGCTTTGAAAAATTCAATTGGGATACCATCATTTCCACTAGCTTTATTGTTTGCAGTGCTTTTTAGGGCCTTTCTGACTTCACTCTCCAGAATGTCTGGTTCAAGTTCAAATTTCTCATTATTGTTATTATCAGGAGTGTTGAGGTCCTTTTTGTAGAGTTCCTCTATGTACTCATGCCATCTTTTTTTGATCTCTTCTGCTTCAGCTAACTCTTTTCTATCTTTGTCCCGTATCATGTTCATTTTTGCTTTAAATGTTCCCTTGATTTCCCCAATTTTTTGAAAAGATCTCTAGTCCTGCCTCTTTTGTTGTTTTCCTCCATTTCTTTGCACTGTTTGTTCAGGTATTTTTCCTTATCTCTCCTTGCTTTTCTTTGAAATTCTGTATTCAGGTGGTTGTATTTTTTCCTTTCTCCTTGGACTTTTGCATTCCTTCTTTCCTCTGCTATTTTAAGAGCCTCATCAGACAACCACTTTGCTTTCTTACGCTTCTTTTCTTTTGGTATGGTTTCTCTTGCTGCCTCCTGCATGATGTCCCGCGTCTCTGTCCATAATTCTTCTGGTACTCTGTGTATCAGGTACAGGACATTAAATCTGTTCGTGACCTCCACCGTGTATTCTTTAGGGATGTTGTGTAGGTCATATCTGTCTGGTCTAATTGTTTTCCCCATTTTCTTTAGTCTAAGCCTGAGTTTTGCGATCAGTAGGTTATGATCTGAGCCACAGTCTGCTCCAGGTCTTGTTTTTGCTGACTGAATGGAGGTTCTCCATCTTTGACTGCAGAGTATGTAATCAATCTGATTTCGATGCTGGCCATCTGGTGATGTCCATGTGTAAAGTCGCCTCTTGTGTTGCTGGAAGAGGGTGTTTGCTATGACTAGTGCATTCTCTTGGCAGAACTCTATTAATCTTTGCCCTGCTTCATTCTGTGTTCCAAGCCCAAACTTGCCTGTTATTCCATTTACTTTTTGATTTCCTACTTTGGCATTCCAATCTCCTAAGATAATGTGGACATCATTTCTTGGTGTCTGTTCTATGAGGCGTTTAGGCCCTCATAGAACTGGTCAACTGTGGCTTCATCTGCACTAGTGGTTGGTGCATAGACTTGGATTACAGTGATATTGAAAGGTTTGCCTTGGATTCTGAATGACTTCATTCTATCATTTTTGATGTTGTATCCCATTACTGCTTTCCTCACTCTTTTGTTGACAATTATGGCTACTCCATTTTTTCTGAGGTTTTCTTGCCCACAGTAGTAGATATGATGGTTTCCAGAGCTGAATTCACCCATCCCTGTCCATTTTAATTCACTGATGCTCAGGATGTCAATGCTTATTCTTTCCATCTCATTTTTAACTACTTCCAGTTTTCCTTGATTCATAGACCTCACATTCCATGTCCCTATGCAGTATTGTTCCCCGAAACACTGTATTTCTCCTCCCTCTTTCGTATCCCTCCCCCTTTTCAGATCTGCTGTGCTGAATATCCCCTTGTTTTGCCTTTTGTTTTGGTCCATAGGGTTCTCTTGGCAAACTTTGTGGCGTGCCTTGCCAGTCTCTACACCAGTCTTTTCCCATCACACATGTTATCACAGTTTAAACAGTTTTAAAACAAAGTATTATCATGCACAATATCACAGTTTATCACATAGTATCAAAGTAAAAGTTGAACTAATTAAAGAAAGGGAAAGAAAGGAAGAAAGAAAGAAAGAAAGAAAAAGTCCACTATATCAAGTCTCTATGTAAGTCAGTTTCTTGTACAGTCACTATGTCAGTTGCCATAATATATTGTACTTACTTATATATTGTACTTACGTTAAAAATTCAATAAAAATTATTTTTAAAAAAGAAGACTTAGTTAAACAAACAAAATTACCTGGAGGACTAAAAGCCAATTACAGTAGAACCTCGGATAAATGCAAACTCTGTTCCACAAGTTTGGACTTTATCCGATTTTGGACTTTATCCAAATCAAATGGGCGATGCATCGGATACGTCCAAAAAAATGGACTTTATCCGAGGTTCCTATACCAAATACCTCGGATAGCGTCCATTTTTTAGCGGTTTTGGACTTTGTGCGATGCATCGCATGTGCATGAAAACCACGACTTTATCCGAATCAGACTTTATCCAAATCGGACTTTATCTGAGGTACCATTGTATTCATTCACATCTTTCAAATGTTGCTTTTAAATTCTTCCACTGAGAAACCTTAACATGTCTTTGGAACAGTTACTGTGGGAATGTTTCCTACTGAGGATCACCCTGCCCTCTTCACAGGGTCATTGTAGGACAAGTTCTGACCTCACATTTATACTTTTGCCTCGAGAGAATTACTCCCGTTCTTTCAAGTTCTCCTCCTGATATCAAAAGGCCTTGGCTTTACAGCATGAAAACATTATTGATACATATTTTTGCAACAGATGGTTTTAAACGGCCATGACTGCTATAAGAAAAGGAGAGAAAGCCATTTTACAAACATTTCCAGTCACCTCTTGTCCTTGCCTTTCTTTTTTAAATATGTTCAGCCATAATTTTGACATGACTAATGAGTCACAATTTCAGCAATATTTATTCCTGAGACCAAGCCATTATCTTCTCCTTCCTAATTCTAACTCTTAACCCCAATTGGAACTAATAGGTCTTAACAACTGATTTAACAAATCTCATTTATTAAATGGGTGGGGACTAGCAATTAGAATTTAACCACTTCAATGTTACATGACTTAACATGTGCTGCATTTTCAACATACAGTTCTATTGTAGAAACATGAGATGTGACGTGCATGCATGTTTTATAGATTATGCAAAAGTCTTTGACAGATGCCAGCATGAGATGATCATCAGAGCACTGAAGAAAATAGTTGTAGATGATAAAGATATCAGAATCATCACCAATCTTTATTGGAATCAGACAGCCCAAGTCAGAGTTGAAGAGCAGCTGACAGAGCAGGTTCAAATTTGCACAGGTGTGCAACAAGGCTGTGTGTTGTCCCCGACACTGTTTAATATATATTCGGAGAGTATATTTTCAGAAGCACTATCAGATTTAAACATTGTCATTAAAATCAATTCGTATTCTGATCTCTACCTCGGGATCTCAATTTTCATTTAATATATTCCACAAATAGGCAATTTTATCCACTCTTTCGATTTCTTGTGTTCCTGCCATTAGCTTGCCATGAGTTGGTGTTTGGCTTATAACCAGATATTTCATCTTCTTGGTGTTGAGATCCAAACCATATTCTGCGCTTGAAGCTCTAACTTGATCCAGCATCAACTGAAGATCTTCAAGGTTTGTGGCCAACAACACTGTGTCATAAGCATATCAGATGCTATTCAGGTATTCCCCATTAATTTTAATGCCAACGTTTAAATCTGTCAAAGACTTTTGCATAGCCTATAAAATATGCATGCACACCACATCTCATGTCTCTACATTAGTGTTTTCAAAGTTTTTAGAGTTTTTGAGTTTTTAGAGTTTTAGAGTTTTAGAGTCATAGAGTTTTAGAGCTTTTTAGGGGTTAAATGTGTATATGTGGGGTGGGCGTATGTTGATAATTTTGTATAGTTGTATTTAGTTTAGGTTTTGTTGGGTTGATAAGTGTCCCCCCCCCCCCAATCTCGTTGTTCTGTGCAGGACAATGATAATAAAGATTTATCTATCTATTTTCCAACCTTTGGTTTTTGGACTTCAATTCCCAGAAGTCTGAGTCAATTCCCCAAAGCACTGATCAGGCAATGTACTGACTTAGGCTTCTGGGAATTGAGGTCCCCCTGTGGGGCATGGGCCCTACATTGGGAACCACTGCTCTACATCTTTGTATGAGGACCTGCATCATAAACAGAGCCTCTCTGGTATCCATAGACTTTCCGAAGCCAAATTGTGTCTCACCTGTGCTTTCTTCACACTTCTTATAAATTCTACTATGGATTATTTTCAAATAAACATTAAGAGAATGAGCCATGAGGCTAATCATTCTGTACTCACAGGACTTCACGTTTGGTTTCTTCGGCAATATAACAAAGGTTGATAGCAACCAATCGCTCAGAAGAATCCCTGTGTCATAAATGGTGTTAAAAAGGTCCATCAATTCTTTGATGTTAACTTCAGACACAAGTTTCAAAATTTCTACTGCAATGTCATCTGGCCCTCTTGCTCTCCCATTTTCAGATCTTTGCAAAGCTCTTACAACCTCACTCTCCAGTATCCTGAAACATATAATATATATTTTATGGTGCATTACCAAAGCTAGCCACTAGAGGGCACTGTCTGCAATGTTTAAAAATCGAGTTACAGTACAGCACAGTCTCTGTAATCTGCAGTTTCAGGTATCCACTGTAGGTCTTAGAACAGGGGTTCCCAACCTAAGGCCCGCAGGCTGGATCTGGCCCATGACATCATTTTATGTGGCCCCCTACCCCTCCAAGGGCATTCAAGAAACAAAATGGCGACCCCTTTGAAGCTGTTAGGACAAAATGGCCACACACATTGTGCAGGGGAGGGGGCAAAATGGCTGTCCTGCCCGCAAAGCTGACTGAGAGAGTGTGACCCGGCCCCCAGCATGAAAAGGTTGGGAACCCATGTCTTAGAATGTATCAGCTGCAGATAAGGGGGAGTGACCTCTTTCCAAGAAACCCTTTACTGTACTTCAAAATTGCTCCTGATCCCAGAAGCCATTTACACAGCCAAAAATAGCATCTCAGGAAGCGAGAGGGCCCAGCACTAGACATTGTGGAAATAACAATGCTGCTCAGTCCTGAGAAATCCCATTGATTCTGAGGAGCTTCCAACCAAGGGTGTCTATAACTGTACCACAAGCACCCTTTCCAAAGAAGTACATATAGAAGATCTATTCTTTCATGTCCAGGTCAGACTTTAAACTGTCAAAATGAAGCCACCTTTTGATGAATTCATTCTGTACCCCAGAAGATCTATCAGAAACACTGAGAAGTTAAAAGGTATTTAATTATACACACTCCAAAGCACATTCATATAGCAGCCAACACGCCTGTGGTCTTCTCCTGCGAACCACTTAAGCTTCTTCCAAAACTAGAACTAACAAGCTGGGGAGCAGAAGAACAGGAGTTGGATACTGGAATTTCTTATACTGTATTGTAATTATTGAATCTTCCACACTTTTGCTCACAAGTTGGACCACACAGTCAGCAAAGCAGCCAACGGCACGTCTTGTCCATCTTGTCACAGGAGAGCCAAGAGCGGCAGAAACAGATTATTTCATGCTAATTGGTTACAAGAATCCTAAAACATACAGTAACTATTGAACGGCCAGGAGAATAAAGGAAGAAAAGTCTACCACAGTGAATTTCTTGACATCTTCACTTCTCCTCCAATCAAGATGCTGGAGGGAAAGGAAGAACATAATTGCCTAAGGCTGCATTTTTGAATGCTGTGCCAAAACACATTTGTTTTAAAGATGTATAAGTTATCATTTATGATTAACCATCCAAAGATGTGTAAAGCAATAAAAATGTACAAAGTATAAAACCTATTAAAACAGTAAGAACAGTTCTAGGAACAATCATAAAACCAGAATTGGAGTGAAAGAGAATGATGACAAATACCTCCCATGTATCCAGGTTCAAAGACTCTGTGCACCCACTACTGCCTTTTGCTTTTGCAACCCTCTCCCTCTCTGTCTCCTCCTGCTTTCCACCAACTTCTCTACCACAAGTGAAAGATTTGATCCGAACCACATCTTGCAAGTGCCAAGAAGCAAGCCCACCCCAAGATCAACAATGACCAGGACACTTCTTGCTGTTATTTCCCTGTAGTAGCCTCAGCCTAGCTCTGTGATGGTGAACCTTGGCACTCCAGATGTTCTTGGATTTCAATTCCCAGAAGCCCAAGCACCCTGTGAATCCATATGAATGGGTTTACTGCGATTCATCCGGCCCGCACTGCAGAATATCTGGGTCTAGATCTGACCCAATAACAGCAGCAGCTGTGGCTGGGGTAAAGCATCGAAGAGAGATAAGAAAGAACTTAACACCTTGCAGTCTCCTGACTGCTTATAAATAATAATCATCTCCTGTCAAGTCAACCCTAATCTACATTAACAATTTTAGAGTTTATGAGCTGGGAAGTACTGAGAGGTGGTTTACCAGTCCGTATTTTGGGTGGTGCTCCAAGACCTCACAGTTTGCCCAAGGCCATACAGGTAAAAGGCATGTAACAGCCACGCATGCTCCAGGTGATCTTGACTGAACACTTCTGCATAGTGCACTTTTTTGTTTTATTCCTGAAGAATGATTTGCCACGATGCCTATTGGAGAATTCTTTCTTATTTCTTCTTGGTTCTGTTACAGAATCTGAGCTGGAACTATTATACCAGAAATAGAGGAAGCAAAATTGTTATTAAATCTAACACACAAAAAACCCAACCCTCCAAATGTTAATAGTGTCGGATGAAAGCGTAAAGGAGAAGATGCTGACAACACTGATGGTCAGGATAAGATCCACTCTTCGTGAAAAAGGCATATAGGCAGTTAAAAAAAAAAAAGAGTGAGGGGAACCCAAAACAATGCAAAATGAAGCACCTTGATTTAAAAGGAACAAATCTCTTCCTAACTCAGCAGTATTATGACCATATGCCCATGTACCAAAAAGCTCTGATCATAACATACCAATCATTTACAGGAAATCAGCCTAAATTACTATTAAAAATATATATTTGGTGGTGGGGAAACAGATCTCTGTGGCATGGAAGGAATTTGAAGAATCATCCGATCTCACAAATCTTGCAGGTCCCATAAGAACATCTGAAACCAACACTGGAAAACTGCTTAGTCCTAATCTCAAAATTTCCCCATCCTCGGAAAAAGTACACACGAATCACCATCTCAAGATTCATCGCACCCTGTAAGGCACCTTCAGCCTAGAAGACACATTGCAGTACAGAGCCCAGACTGAATTACTCTCCAAAGTAGCAAATCCAATCCTGTTTGTGGGATATTTCCCCACCACCACCACCACCACCTCTCGACCCAATCCCACGAAACCTCCTTCCCATAAATTTAGGGCTAAAAAACCTCGGCTCTCCTCAGATTCCAGCGAAAGATGGAGACACGCACAAAACTGTGCATATTTGGGTTTTGTGTAATTTCTGCACCTGGGACTGCGGGGGTTGAGAAGCTCACCTTGTTAGCTGGAAGGCTGGCAAGTCGGCAGCTCGAGACCCGGGTACTGCTTCGCGGACTGAGTGCCCGTCTCTGTCCCAGATCCTGCCAGACCGAAAGCAAGAAATTGCAAGTAGATAAATAGGGACCATTTCGGTGCGGGGGAAAGGAAAGATCTTGGGGACATGAAAGGAGGCTCACTTAGGCGTCCCCTGAGCGGAGTTTCTCCAGCAAAAAATAAAAATATTAAAAAAAAAACTTTCAACTCAGAATAATTTCTGACACGAAATTATGATTATCTTGAGACCACACGCGCCCGGCTAGTACTCACCCACGATTCGCATCGCTTTGCCTCATTCAAGGACGCCGCCTCTGAGCATGTGCAGAACGCCTTCCCTCTCGCCTAGTCCGCCAAGGCAAGGCGACAACCCCAGGGCTGTTTCGTCCGGGCATTTGGCGGAGGGGAAAAACTTAAGCAGCTGCAGGAGAGCGAAGTTTCCTTTTGCCGGAGCGCCCCCCCTCGCCCCCCCCCCACAAGCAACCAGCCCGCCCAGCCCAAGCAATGGGAACGGGGGGGGCGGGGGGGCGTGAGAAGGGAGCCAAGGCTGGCTGGCTTGGCTCTGAGCCTCTGAGAGACCCGACCCGAAGGAAGCCCGGGAGCCCTGGAGGCCTCTGCCATTCCATGGGGAACGACAGACCGACAGTGTGGCGGTGGTGCATGGTGGAGCATCGAAGGTGGACCCGGGCAAGGGAAGCGGGGAGGAGAGATGCGTGACTCTCCTTGCTAGTAAGTGGAACAACCCCAGCACTTTGGAAGACGCTTCTTCTTCTTCTTCTTCTTCTTCTTCTTCTTCTTCTTCTTCTTCTTCTTCTTCTTCTTCTTCTTCTTCTTCTTCTTCTTCTTCTTCTTCTTCTTCTGCCGTGTCCGAATCCGAATCGTGGCGATCCTCATGGCGATCAGCCATGAGAGACTTGCCCTAAGAATATACAGGTGCAACTCGGAAAATTAGGAATCTCGTACAAATGTCCATTCATTTCACTTAAAAGGTGGAACAAATGTATGAGATAGACTCACTACAGGCAAAGCGAGAGATGTCATGCTAAAGAAGACGCATCCCATCTCACAGATCTTGCAGGTCCCCGTAACAACAGCTGAAATTATAATTATTCATTAGGATTGTGATGATCATGGCGTACAGCGTAGTCCACGAGATGATGTGATGATTATGGGGTACACGAGATTGGGGGAGTTGGGGTTTTCATAAACTGTAAACTGCAGTGGCTCAAGTGGCTAAGACACTGACTGGAAGGCGGGAGGTCAGCCGTTCGATTCCCGAGTACTGCAGGATGGAATGAGCTCCCGTTCTCTGTCCCAGCTCCTGTCAACCTAGCAGTTGGAAAGCAAGAAATTGCAAGTAGATAAATAAGGACCACTTCGGTGGGAAGGTAATAGCGTTCCAGTGTCTAGTCATGCCTGCCACATGACCACGGAAATGTCTGCAGAAGCAGACAGCACTGGCTCTTCGGCTTTGAAACAGATGAGCACTGAATGAACCCTAGAGTCGGATACGACTGTTTCGAGCAAGGGAAACCTTTGCCTTTACTAAGCCATAAGCATCAATATTACAACAAAGTAAGGCTTGAACTATCTCGCTTTACATGTATATATTTGTTTCACCTTTTAAGTTGCATTACTGAACTGAATGAACATTTGCACGATATTCTGATTTTCCAAGTTTCACCTGTAATGCAGTGTGGCCTTTCATCCGCCTTTTGCATCGCAGCGTGACACCCCATACATAGTTCCACTGATCAGTTCCGTGAGACACTTTTCTGGTCCTGAGCCATTTTGGCATGCAGAGTCCTCACCAGCTCCAGCCAGCTGCTGCCCTCCATCAAGATGGATCCAAAGTGGGGTTTGATCCGTTTAGGGACCATCAGCCTTCCGGCTGAGGACTTTGGCACCCAAGCCACTAGACCTCACTTTATGGTCGCGTCGAGTTAGTTAACCGATGCTAGACACTCGGTGTTAAGTTACTGGCGTTATGGTCTACTCCCATAATGGCGAACCTTGGCACTCCAGATGTTCTTGGACTTCATTTCCCAGAAGCCCAAGTGCAGGAATGGCTCAGCCTTCACCCCCAAGGTATTCCTAGCTCACCCCAAGAATTGCCCTCATCCCAAAAGCCTTCAGTCCCTGACAGGAGAAAGCCCAGGTCGCGTGGGCCGCGCGACCTGGGAGTCGTGCCCAAAGGCATGACTCCAAACCTCTGGACATCTCCTGGATCCCACGGATAAGCACATCCCAAGTGCAAGCCCCTTATCAAGATCCACAGGGTTGCTTCCCTAGTCATGAACTCCCTGCCTATCTCTCCCACCAGATCATCTCAGTCACCCTACTCCTTGACCCTTTGCTCGACCCCTTGCTTCCCGCTTGCCCTCTGACACGTAGCATCCCTAATCTATGACCAACATAGATTCCCAGTGAGTCTCCCATTGGGATGAGAATAGCAATATAGAAAGCTAAAAAAATAAAAAAAATAATAATAAACATACGTGTAGCCTATTGTTCCACCCTTTCCAAGCTGTCAATAAAAGAGACCATCCAGTTCCCCCCTGGGTGTCGCCTCACTTGCACCCTGATCCGTGTGTGCGCGTGTTATTTCATCCCTGCGAGCGGCCTCGATCCCTACACCCAAGCACCTTGTGAATCCACACGAATGGGTTTGCTGTGATTCATCCGGCCCGCACTACCCTCGTCGCTCCCAGAAGCGGAAGTAAAACGTGCCCGTATGAGGAAGGGTTAACCTGGAAGGCTGCTAGAAATGGGGTAAAGATCTGCTTTGCTCAAAAGCCAGTTGTGTCTGACTCTAGGTGCAGTGCTCTTCTGCATTTACAGCCAAAGAGCCAGCGTTGTTTGCGCCTGCAGAGGTTTCTGTGGTCATGTGGCAGGCATGACTAAATGCCAAGGTACACAAGATGCTGTTACCTTTCCCACAGAAGCAGTACGTATTTATCTACTTGCAATTTTATGCTTTTGAGTTGTTAGGTTGGCAGGAGCTGAGACGTCCCAGTCGTCAAGTTCAGCGTCACTAAGACACTTCAGTGCTATGCAATTTGACCACATGTAAGAGCTACCTATAGCAGGGCTGCATGTGATCTTGGCTGTGCTCAACTTGGTTAAACCATAGTACCCATCATCCCTCACCATAGGTCGGGTTTGCTGTGATTGATGGAAATTGGAATCTGGGTATGTTTGAGGGCCACAAGCTCTCAGTTAAGGCAGATGCTGGTCTCCTTACAAAACCCCCAGGAGTGATGGAAACATCCCAAAAATAAATGTGCAGAGTGCTGCTGGGAAAAGCCCACCACTGCTGGCTATGCTGCTGGACAGAAGAAAGCGGCCATCTCAGGCATCAGATGGGGCAGAGCAGGGGTTCTCAACCATTTTATGCCATGGGCCGGGCAACTCCCCCTCAGACAGCTGAGCAGGCTGGACACATGGTTTTCCCCTGCCGTAAACACTGCCATAAAACGTGGTGGGTGCATTTGCGCATGCGTGGGTATGTTTACGGGTGTCGTAAACACATCTGCTTTCACAGTCGTCATCCCGGGTCAGATGGAATGGCATCCGGGGCCGGGGCTGGCCCACGGGCCATAGGTTGCGAACCCCTGTGGTAGAGTATTTTGTGGCAGCGTAATGTGTAAAGGCAACTTAGGTGTGCTGTTCAGCCTTCCCTGCATCCCCAAAGCTGGTGTGCCCAGAGTTGACCACAAATCACATGATTCAATGGCCATTCCAGTCAGATTCTGCCTAATGAAATTGTTTGCGGAGGGAGGAAATCTGTCTCTCTGTCTCTTTTGCTTTGGACAACAGAAGGTCTTGAGCCAGCTGCTGCATCAATTCCTTTGCAGAGTATGTGCCTTGCATGTGGAAAGTCCCCAGTTCATTTCAGGGAAGATCTAAGTAAGAGTCCTGCCTGAAACCCCAGAAAGAGTGTCTTGCCTTGCAAGATCTAGTAGAGGATGGATTGGATCAGCCAGCTTGCTCTGTTTCTGCAGGCATTTCTGAATGGCCAGCATAGCAAGTAGTGGGGTTGCTTAGGTCTGAGCAGACATCAGGTGTAAATAAATGTGAGTCAGCATACACGGGGAGTGTTTATGCAAGCCTCCTGCATCTGCAGAAAATGCCCGTTTTGTTTGGTAAATAGGGAGCTGTCCCGAGTCCTCCTTGTTTCTTATTTTCCCATTGTCAAAGCTTTAGATTCCAAATAGCAGAAAATGCAGTCTGTGGCAGGGAGTTTATCCTCTGTGTGCTGATAATGCAAATGCATTTTTCTTCTCCAGTGCTAGAGCAAATATTTCCATAGTAGTGTCTCTCTTTGTGTAGGAATATACATATAAAAGGAATAAACAGGTTTCCATTTTCCTTTCTCTAGGTAGTTTATTCCCACTGAGGCAAGATAAAATCTCTCTTTGATAGTAATCAGGTGGATATTAAAATTTACTGAAGCGAGATTTGGGCAGAAAGCATTATGGTGAACAATAATATACAAATAGCTCAGCATGTTAATGTATTGCTTAAGCTGGGTAAAAACCTGGACTCCATACTTTTTTTGGTGTGTGCAAGCAAGTGACGCCAAGTGGAGGGTGATAGCAGTTATTACATCTGAGAACGTGTTGTCACATTCCCACTCTGGTCTTAGAAATGGGGGAGGCACATTTACACCCCTTCTTATTTATGGAATTGGAGGAAGGAGTCCAGCAAAAATATCGGAATCATCAGGGCTGGCCCTCCCATGGGGTGGTGACCTCAGGCAGGAGATTTCGGAAAGGGTGCCACATTTTTTAATTCCTTCATGCTGTGTTTCGACACCAGAAATAGGATCAGACATCAGAGAGGTTTGCGGCTTCGTTTGCCAAAATAACTTGAATGGTTTTAACCCCTTTTCCTTAGCTGAATTGGTGCCACTTGCTGTTCTACCTCTGACAGCAAGATGTCTTGGACTGGTGCCACAAAACCCCACTGTTCCATGGTTCCATTTTAAAGGCAAACCTAATGGAATGCTTCAGGGTTAATGAATAAACAGTTTTGTAAGCAACGCATGATATGAGAAGAGGAAATAGTACTTGTTTGTTTGTTTGATTGGTTTTAGAATCCAGTGGCCACAGAGCCTTCAGCCACCATGGCCAGTGAAAATTTGCTGCCCGAAAATAATGCTTCCAAGTTTTGGAGAATTGCCCACTGAGGAAACATCTCCTGTCAATAAATGCACATTCGAGTCTTTTGTCAAATCCTAGGCTTGGGCAAAAACAGCAATAGTCCCATTAAAAGTATTTACATTGTCTGGATAAACCTGTATGCAACAAGTGGGTTGCTATCTTATTTTATTTATTTGTTTATTAAATTTGTATCGCCGCCCCCTCGCCGAAGCAACTCAGGGTGGCTCACAACAAGACATAAAAACATCCGTAATAAAAAATCATGTAAAACCAACCCATTAAAAAAACACCCACCCCATCTGCAAAAGAGGAAAAAATAATTTTGGTCTCTTAGGTATCCTGGCCCATGTGTTCATGGCATAGTTTGTTTATATTCCTGTGATAAAATCGAGCACAAAGCAGCTTAAACCAATGCTGTAACTTGGGACCAAAATTAATTGCAACCCTAAAGGCAATGCTGCAGAAATAAAGGCAGCATTGGGTGCAGCTCTTGATGCTGGAGGAGAAAAATGGGTTCAATCCACAAAAGCTTTAATGGGCTGCAATAATAAAAATGAGAAGGCCAGAAGCTTAGTCCCAGCGTATGGAGCACTTCAGCAGTGGTGCGTTTACTTATAGCCTTTTGTTACATCCATCCCAGTTGTCATGCTGCGGGGTGGGCTGGCAGAGCAAAGAGAGGAATAAACCCTGGTGGCGCAGTGGTTAAACTGCAGTCAAAACATTGTGAGTTCGGTTCTGACAAGAAGGTTGACTCAGCCCTCCATCCTTCCGAGGTCAGTAAAATTAGTCCCCAGCATGTTGGGGCAAAATGCTAATTAGCTTGTAAACTGGCCAAAGAGTGCACTAAGTGCTATGGGGCGATGTATAAGCGTAATTGCTATTGCCTTCAAGGGCAAGTTTTAAAACTGGTTATCATGAGGAGATTGTTCGTTTGGGGGCAATCAACTCCTGACTCCAAATCAATTTCCCGGGACAAAAGGTATTGCTACATGTATGATGATAGGTGTGTTTGTGTAACTCATGTGCAACTTTTATGTGGATGCATGTCTTAAGACTGTGGTGGCTTAGTAGTTAAGATGCTGAAGGTCGGCAGGTCAGCAGCTTGAGACCCGAGTGCTGCATGATGGAGTGAGCTCCCATCTCTGTCCCAGCTCCTGCCAACCTATCAGTTCAAAAGAAAGAGATTGCAAGTAGATGAATAGGTACCACTTTGGTGGGAAGATAAACAGTATTCTGTGTCTAGTCGTGCCTGGCACATGCCCTCAGAAACATCTGCAGATGCAGACGACGCTGGCTGTTTGGCTGTAAACAAAAGTGAGCACCAAACCCTATAGTCAGATACGGCTGGCTTTCTAGCAAGGGCGGCCCTTTTACCTTTTTTATCCATGTCCTAATGGCCTATTGCAGCTCTTTTTTCCCCCATTCTTGCCAGTTCACAGAAGTGGCACACAGGCTGGACAGGAACAGGCAAGGAATGAGCAGCTTATATCATGTCAGGTTCTACCCTGTGTATTTGCACCAGGCATGCCAGGTTCTGATGAGCTTGTCACCCCAGTTATCTAGCATATAAGAATCTAGCAAGGAACCCGGAAGTATCTTCTGGTTAGTCCTGAGGGTGTCAGGGTCATCATCATTAAAGGCTTGACCGAAGATAACACACTGAGCTGGGCTGTTCCCCAGGGATATGCTCTGGAGAAAAATCGGAAGTGGAATAACATATGCTGACATATCTTTTGGTGTCTGTAGACCCATGATGGTGAACCTTGGCACTCCAGATGTTCTTGGACTTCAATTCCCAGAAGCCCAAGCACCCTGTGAATCCACACGAATGGATTTACTGCGATTCATCTGCCACGAGCTGCTCTTGTCGCTCCCGTAGGGTGCATTTTACTTCCGCTTCTGGGTGCGACAAGGACAGGGCGGGATGGATGAATCACAGTAAATCCATTTGTGTGGATTCACAGGGTGCTTGGGCTTCTGGGAATTGAAGTCCAAGAACATCTGGAGTGCCAAGGTTCATCATCACAGCTGTAGACTATTCCTAGGAGAACTTGACAGTGGGGAGAGAGAGAGAAGGAGCAAGAAAGCCTACAGGGTAAACTAACTGAGGCTGTTTGGGTACTAAGAAATCATTGTAATAATAAATAAAATGGGAGACGGGCATTTTAAAATAGAACTTCAACTGAATGCTTGGGGGGGGGGGGAACTACTCCTTTAGATTACAGCTCCCAAAATCAATTGCAGTTCAATCGAGTAATTTTTCCTTGTTCTCTGGCAATTATTTTTTCTGTGGGACCCTAACTAGAAATCGGTTGTTGGAGGTTTTTTGCAGCCTTGCATACTGCCTGTAGTTAGAGTGACTACTAGGAGGAACCTTTCCAGGCTGGGGTGAGTATATGTCTATCCAGCACTAACCAATCATTCCTTCCCATCCCTGAATACAAAGAGATCCACATCTCTCTCTGCTCTGTGCCCCCCCCCCAGCCCCCATCTGTTTAGTTGGTTGGTGTTAGTTGTTTGTTGCTGTCGGTCTGTTTATTTGGTTACTAGATTATGTGCCGTAAAGAAAGCAGCATGCACATGTCTGTAATGCCAAATAACTGTAAGTAAAGAAACATTTTCTTCTTTCTCCTACAAATATCACAGCTTAGGAACTATTGAAATTTTAAGTGCCAGTTAATAATAAAAGGGTGGACTCGGAGAGACCCTTCTCCTCTGTGGGTCTGCACTTCTACTGTGCAGCTAAAGGGAATTTTACCTGAAATGCAAAACTCTGCAACAGAAGTTTCCTCACACAGTGCATCATCATAACATTGGAGAATCCGTTGCCACAAATCATATTAATGGTTACCAACTTGGATGGTTTTCAAAAGACAAATTTATGGAAGGGAGGGCTATGAATGGCTAGCAACCATGACGGCTACATATTATAGCACTACCAGATCATAGGCAACACGCCTCCAAATTACAGCTATTGGGGTCCCTGAGTGGGAAACTGATTTCTTATTGCCTGTGTATTGTTTTTCCCAGAAATGCCTGGTTGATCACTGTGATAAACAACATGCTGGACCTTGAGCCTTTCTTATTTAGGTAGTACAATGATTAGATTTAAATGCAAGGCTGCATAGATGTCAATCACAGGTTATTCACAGATTATCCACTGAAGTCAGGCTAAATGAGAGCAACTTCCGCCATGGCTAGGCCAGACGTGAAACTGCCAAAATGAAGGCACCTTTTAGTGAGTTTACTCTGCAGTTCCTTTCGCCTGGCCTAGTGTGAGAAAGATTACCCGCTACAAGGTGGCCATTGCCCAGGGTACGCCCGATTGTGATTCAAAAATACCACAATCTTGCCACACACTTACATAGCTACTTTGGAAATTACTTAATGTTATCTGTTTCCCCTCTGCCCACAACTGAGCCTAACAATGAAAAGAAATCAACATACAGTGGTACCTCGCTTAAAGAGCATACTGTGTTCCACGGGATTGCTCTTTAAGCAAGTTTGCTCTTTAAGCGAAACACCATTGTAAGTGACCAAAAGTGATTTCTGGTGTGTGTGTGTGTGGTGGGGGATTGCAAACCCTGAATTACAGGTGAAACTCGAAAAATTAGAATATCGTACAAATGTTCATTCATTTCAGTAATGCATCTTTAAAGGTGAAACAAATATATGTGATAGACTCATGACATGCAAAGCGAAATATGTCAAGCCTTACTTCGTTAAAATTGTGATGATTATGGGGTACAGTTTATGAAAACCCCAAATTCACAATCTCAGAAAATTAGAATATTACATGAAATCATTAACACAAGGATTGGAAACAGAACAATATCGGACCTTTTGCATCAATTACTGTCTCAATGCGGCGTGGCATGGATGCTATCAGCCTGTGGCACTGCTGAAGTGTTATGGAAGACCAGGATGCTTCAATTGCGGCCTTCAGCTCCGCTGCACTGTTTGGTCTCATGTCTCTCATCTTCCTCTTGGCAATGGCCCATGGATTCTCTATGGGGTTCAGGTCAGGTGAGTTTGCTGGCCAATCAAATACAGTAATCCCATGGTCATTGAACCAGGTTTTGGTGCTTTTGACAGTGTGGGCAGGTGCCAAGTCCTGCTGGGAAATGAAGTCAGCATCCCCATAAAGCTCGTCTGCGGAGGGAAGCATGAAGTGCTCCAAAATTTTCTGGTAGACGGCTGTGTTGACCCTGGACTTAATGAAACACAGTGGACCAACACCAGCAGATGACATGGCTCCCCAAATCAACACAGACTGTGGAAGCTTCACACTGGACTTCAAGCATCTTGCATTGTGTGCCTCTCCATTCTTCCTCCAGACTCTGGGTCCTTGTTTCCCAAATGAGATGCAAAAGTTGCTCTCATCAGAAAAGAGGACTTCGGACAACTGAGCAAGAGACCAGTTCTTTTTTTCTTTAGCCCAGGTAAGACGCTTCTGACATTGTTTGTTGTTTAGGAGCGGCTTGACAAGAGGAATACAGCATTTGAAGCCCATGTCCAGGATCTGTGTGTAGTGGCTCTTGATGCACTAACTCTAGCCTCAGTCCACTCCTTGTGAAAGTCCACAGCACTTTTGAATGGCCTTTTCCTGACTATCCTCTCCAGGCTGCGGTAATTGATACAGCACTTTGGGAACATCCAGCCTCTTTTGCAATTACCTTTTGGGGTTTTCCCTCTTTATGGAGGGAATGATGTCAATGATGTTTTTCTGCACAACGGTCAGGTCAGCAGTCTTTCCCATGATTGTGATTATTACTGAACCAGCCTAAGAGACCATTTAAGCACCCAGGAACCCTTTGCAGGTATGGATTCATTAGCTGATTAGAGTGGGACACTTTGAGCCTAGAGTATTGAACCTTTTCACACTATTCTCATTTTCTGAGATTGTGAATTTGGGGTTTTCATAAACTGTACCGCATAATCATCACTCTAATTTTTAGAGTTTCACCTGTAGTTGTTAAGCGAGTTTTTGGTTGGTTTTAGTTGTTAAGTGAGACAACCATTCAGAGAAAATTCTGCTCTTTAAGCGTGTTAGTCTCTAAGCGAGGCACTCTTTATGTGAGGTTTTACTGTATTGAATGAATCCTGTATAGCAGAGGGGAGAAAGGGGTGGCCCACAAGTCTCACAGGGCCCCCAACCACTACTCAGGAGGAAAAATCCTTGTGGCTTATACAGCTCTCCACAGAGGCATTGAGCCAGTTTTGTAGTTTCCCTTCTGTTTGAAAGTTACAGTAGCTCTAAAAGATGGCTTATGGTTTTCATTTTGTGTAAAATGCCCATAGTTTCCCTTAGAAATTTTAATTGAAAAAGGAAAAGTTCAGACTCTGCTTGCTTCCAGAAATGGGACTTCTGGAAATAACAATCAATCTGATCAATGTGGTAGTTTCATTTCAGGAAGAAATCACAGACATCAAATATGTCCTGGTTTAATTAGTTTTGAGGCAAAAAAAGAACAGGGATTTGACTCAAGAATAAAATGGTTAAACACTCTTTAACCACTAGCAGTAACCAAAGAGAAAAATAGGTACATATAGCATAGCAGTTTAGGTATGGCCAGGAGTTTAGTTGCCACTGTGTGACCTGGAAAAGCCAGCTTGTGTGGTTTTGGGCAAGCTGCACAGTCCCAGGGCAGCTCCAGAAGAAGGGAATAGGGAACCACTTCTGTGTATTTTGTGTATACTGAGAAAATCCTGGAAAGGTTGTTTGGTGTATGCAAACCAAGACACGGGACACAGCCTCGGGCTGGGTTAACTCAGGTTTATTGCATCGTGGACAGAGGGAACATGAGGTAATGGCGGATCAATAGCTCTTTATATACAGCAGTAATACATTTGAACGTGGTGCCATGGTAGCCCATTGGCTACTGTCTGCGTGACGTCATTTCAGGTCACGCCCTTCTTGTCCAGGTGTAGGTAGTGGCGGGAAAACTTCCCGCGCTGTTGCCTTTGATGAGTTCGGACCAAGAGAGCTTGGACGCTCGCTGCTGCCAGCTGGTGGTCATTAGCTCGCGTCCTATTACAGGGCTTATATGATACAGCTGAAGGTTACATTGTTGCTATAGGCAAGGTTACATTGACTCAGATACATTTCAATCCATGTGTACAGTAAAACCATCAGAACACAACATCCCTCCCCCCTAGGACGAGACAAAGTCTCGAGCCCACCTTAACACACTCCCCCCCCCCCTTATGAGACAAAGTCTCTCAGCCAAGATGGCTTATTTCGAACACGCTGGGGTCTCGGTGCGGGCTGCCTCTCCCTGGGATTGCTACCTTCTCTTTGTCCCCTGGTCTCCTGTCCTGCAATATGAGAGGGAGACTCGTTAGTGACTTTCCGCGGCTCCGCGGCGCTGTTGGGAGGTGTGCTCTTTCTTAGGGAGGAACCGGGGGCACTGGGGGCTAACGAAAAACCCCTCTTCTCGCTTGGATGGGTGGGGGAACACTCCTGAAAACCCCCCCGGCTCGCCAAATCAAAATCAAAATCACTATCGGGGGCAGCGGTCGCGAACTCCTCTCCCCCTTCCCCGGCCCCTGCTAGAGCTGGCGTATCAAAGGGATATGAGTCGGGGCCGCTGCTTCTGCTTCCTTCCCCCCATGTTGGGGACTGTTGTCCACTGCTGTCTCCCCCTTGGGTTAAGCGGGTGGGGGAGAACCCTAACGCTGAATCCTGTTGCTGAGCTCCACTGACCGGCCCAATCACTCTGTGCCTCAGTTGATCTGCGTGCCTCCTCCAGAGGAGGCCGGTGTTCGTCTCGACTCGGTACGACACTGGCCCCGTCTGTTCTACAACCGTCCCTGGCACCCAGGCTGGCCCTGCGCTGGAATAGTTCCTGCAGTGAACAGGGTCACCGGCAGCGAAACCTTTCGAGACTGCCAACCCCACGTTTTTTCCTTTATCCTCGACTCTCGTTGGGTCTAGCCTGGACAGGAGCGTGGTCAGTTTTCGCCGCATCAAGAGCTCCGCCGGCGAGTAGCCGGATGCCAAAGGGGTCACCCTATACGCTAAGAGGAATTGGCACACTTGGTGATTCAGGTCCCCCGGGCCCATGCGCCGCAGCGCCTCCTTCGTTGTACGCACCAACCGTTCCACTTGGCCATTCGTGGCCGGGTGAAACGGTGCGGACGTGATATGCCGAATGGCGTTTGTCCCCATGAATGCCCCGAACTCAGCGGAGGTGAAACAACTAGCGTTATCGCTGACTAAAGTGTCGGGTAAACCGAACGTGGAAAAGACTCTCCGTAGCCGGCTAATTGTCGTGGCGGAGGACGTGCTTTTTACCGGGATAACCTCCAACCACTTGGAGAACGCATCCACGACTAGGAGAAACATGGTTCCTCGGAATGGGCCAGCGAAATCTACGTGCACCCTGGACCATGGTCCCCGTGCTGTGTCCCATTCCCTATGTGGGAGACGGGCCGCCTCAGGGCGGGACCCCTGGCAAGCCTCGCAAGTGCCAACCATGTGCTCAATATCCGTGTCCAGCTGCGGCCACCAGAAGTAACTCCGGGCCAGCGCCTTGGAACGAACTATGCCCGGGTGGCTGACGTGCAGCAGTTCGAGCACCCTTGTCCGCAGGGGCGCAGGGACCACCACCCGTTGGCCCCACAGAAGGCACCCCCTCTCTAGGGACAACTCTAGCTTCTTCCTAAAGAATGGGTCGAACTCCGTACTCGGGGACGAACCCGGCCACCCCTTCTGCACCCATGAGCAAACCTTCGCCAGTGTCCTGTCCTTTCCTGTCGCCCTAGCAATGTCGGCTGGCACTATTGGGGGAGCGTCTAAAACCTCAATTAGCAACACCTGGCGGTCCTTTTCTGCTCTCGCCTTCTGGGCGTCCGACAATGGCAAGGGGGATCTCGAAAGCGCATCAGCATGGCTGATCTCCTTTCCGGGCCTGTACTCCAACTCATGTTGGTACGCGTTGAGGAAAATAGCCCATCGCAGCATTCTCGGGGACAGGATCTGCGGCGTGGGCTTGTGCGCCGTGAAAATCCCTAACAGCGGTTTGTGATCGGTCACGATTTTGAACGGGCGGCCATACAAAAAATCGTGAAATTTTTTGGTCCCCGATACGATTGCTAATGCTTCCCTGTCGGTTTGCGCGTAATTCCGCTCCGCTTGGGACAGGGACCTTGAGTAAAATGCTACCGGGGCCTCCCTGCCGTCCTCCAACACGTGGCAAAGCACCGCCCCCACCCCCACCGGGGATGCATCACAAACTAGGACCACAGGCCGTTTGGGGTCGAAATGCGTCAGGATTGCCTCAGATGTTAGGAGTTGCTTTAGCTCCTTGAACGCCCTCTCGTGCTCATCACCCCACATCCACGGCTCCTCCTTTTTCAGCAACCGATGGAGCGGTTCGGCCACGGACGCCTTCCGCGGGAGGAATGTATGGTAAAAATTTAGGAGCCCCAGGAAAGATTGCAGCTCGGTCTTGGATGTGGGGCGAGGGGCCTTTTTAATGGCTGCTACCTTGGATTTAGACGGCTTAATCCCCTCGGGTGTGATTCGGAACCCTAAAAACTCGACCTCTGTTTCGAAAAAAACACATTTATCCTTCCTCAATCTCAGCCCCGCTTTCTCGAACACGGTCAGTACCTTGTCCAACCTTTTCGCTAGTTCAGCCTCACTCCCCCCTGTTATCAACACGTCATCAAAATAAGGCAACACCCCCTCCAGGCCCTTTAGGAGGCGTTCCACGAGCGATTGAAAAAGACCGGGTGCCGAGTTCACGCCGAACTGTAACCGCGACACCTGGAACGCTCCCTTATGTGTAACTATCGTTTGTGCCGCGGCCGTGGCGGGGGTCACAGGAAGTTGCTGATAGGCTTGTGCCAAATCGAGCTTGGCGAAACACTTTCCCCCATTTAGCCTGGCCAAAAGGTGGCTTATCACTGGCACCGGGTATGCATTAGGGCGGATCGCCTTGTTAATTGTACACTTATAATCTGCGCAAATGCGCACCTCCCCGTTAGCCTTTAGAGCCGTTACAATTGGAGTTTCCCACTCCGCGGAATCAACAGGAATAAGAATCCCCTGGCCCACCAGTTTGTCCAATTCCGCCTCTATCTTGTCCTTGAGTGCAAACGGCACCCTGCGTGGTTTGAGTCTTATCGGGCGGACCTCCGGGTCTATGTCGAAAGCTACAGGGGGTCCCTTGAACTTTCCGAGTCCTTTCTCAAAAACGGCGGGATGCGCATCGCAAACCGCTTGTATTGGGTCTCCCCCCACGGTATGCACCCCCCCTATGAACAACCCTAAGGGCTGAAACCACTGTGTTCCCAGGAGGCTACAGCTTCCCCCTTTCAGGACAACTAGGGGCAGTTCCGCAGAATGTCTCTTAAAATTGACCCGAAACTTCCCAACCCCCAATACCGGAATGTTGTTTCCCTGTACGTCCCGTAGTGTGGACCTCAACGCTTTAAGCTTTGGCCGCACGTGGGGGTCGATTTTCAGGAACTCTTTCTGGGGAATTATGGAAAAGGAGGACCCCGAGTCAATTTCCATCTTAATAGGGGCCCCTTGTACTAATACCTCAACGAAGTAATGGGACTGTCCCGCGGACACGCTGAACACTGAGGCGTCGTCCTCGCTGCTGTCCGAGACGCGGCCCACGCCGTCCTGCTTCCTCGTGGTCTGGGCGCCATCTTTGGGCCTTGCTGGACGGTCCGGCCTGGCCGCGCGGTCTTGTGATTGCCTCCGGCCCTCTTTCCGCTTTCTGCACGCCTTGGCGATGTGCCCCCGACGGCCGCAGGTGTAACACTCGGCCTTCCTGAACGGGCATCTCGCGCGCTCGTGGGCCGCTCCGCAACCCTCGCAGCGTCGACCGCCCTTCCGGACCTTCTGAACCTCCTCGCCGTCGCTGCCTTCCGTAGACGACTTTGAGGCCCGCCGAGTCGCGTGCACCGACTGTCCGGCCTTCCCGTGCACCGAATTTTCCGCCTTGCCGGCTTTAGGACGCCACTCACGCCACTGATGCATCTCGTCCACTCCGGCATTCGTGGACTCTGCGGCTTCCGCGGCCTCTATGACTTCGGCCAGCGTGGGTGGCGGCTCCTTATTCATCAAGCTGCGCTGCACCTCCTTGTCTTTCAGGCCACATAACACGCCGTCCCTGAGGATCATCTCCAGGATGTCGCCCCATTTACAGGGGGCGGCGGCTATCCTCATGGCGGCCACGAATGCCTCAACCGACTCGTCTGGCGCTTGGACTCGCCTCCAAAACGCGCTCCGAGCGGGAAACATTGCCCTCGAGGGGCAGAACCGCTCTCGCAGCAGCTTCATGATGTCGCTCGCCTTAAAGTCGCTCACCTTCTTCGGAGCGATTATGCCCACCAGCGTCCGCTTGGTTTCCATCCCGAGCATTCTGGTGAGGATGGCCCTCTTCCTCTCCTCGTCGTCTTGTTTGACTCTGAGTTCCACCAGTGCCGCCTGGAAGTCCATCTCAAGCAGCTCCCAGTCCTGCGGTTTGGTGATGTTGAACCCGCTCTGTGCCCTGGCTGTTCCGTGGGGATCCATCATCCCACCTTCGTCGCCAATTTGGTGTATGCAAACCAAGACACGGGACACAGCCTCGGGCTGGGTTAACTCAGGTTTATTGCATCGTGGACAGAGGGAACATGAGGTAATGGCGGATCAATAGCTCTTTATATACAGCAGTAATACATTTGAACGTGGTGCCATGGTAGCCCATTGGCTACTGTCTGCGTGACGTCATTTCGGGTCACGCCCTTCTTGTCCAGGTGTAGGTAGTGGCGGGAAAACTTCCCGCGCTGTTGCCTTTGATGAGTTCGGACCAAGAGAGCTTGGACGCTCGCTGCTGCCAGCTGGTGGTCATTAGCTCGCGTCCTATTACAGGGCTTATATGATACAGCTGAAGGTTACATTGTTGCTATAGGCAAGGTTACATTGACTCAGATACATTTCAATCCATGTGTACAGTAAAACCATCAGAACACAACAGGTTGCCATATGTCAGAATTGACTTGATGACACTAGTGCTACTTCCTGCACTGTATCTGATTCCAAATAGTGGCTATCATCATGGTGATCAGTCATGAAGATTGTCCTCGGAACAATATAATGCAGTAGTCTTCCATTTGTCTTCCACATCGCAGGGTGACACCCAAATCACTGAGCCAGTTCCATGAGTCACTTTCTGGTACTGAGCCCTCTTGGCACACAAAGTCCTCCTCAGCCCCAGGCCGGTTTTGATTAAGCTGCTGCCCTCAACCAAGATGGATCCAAGTGGGATTTAATCCACTTGGGGACCATCACCATTCCCTGTGGACTTTGCTACCCATGGCCATTAGTCTTCAGGGTTGTCAGATTAGGTGCCTAGCGATCGGTGTTGAGTCGCTGGCAGTATGGTCTACTCTATTACTATAGTAGGGTAACCGGAGAAGACTAGTTAGTACTACTGTACTACTACTGTTATTATTAATGGTAAAGGTAAAGGTTTCCCTTGCTCAAAAGCCAGTCGTATCTGACTCTAGGGTTCAGTGCTCATCTCTGTTTCAAAGCCAAAGAGTCTGCTTTTGCAGACGTTTCCGTGGTCATGTGGCAGGCATGACTAGACACTGGAGCACACAGAACACTGTTTACCTTCCCACCGAAGTGGTCCCTATTAACCAAAGAGAAAAAAGACTTGAAACATGAGATGTCTGCCCCAAACTGTGATTTAGAGATGTGATTTTCTGACTTTTTCTTAAAGCCTTAATGAAATCCCATATTAAAAGTTTAATTAAAACCTATAATAAAAGTTTCTGATAATTTTATAAATAATTCATTAATTTTATATGTTGTTGCAGTAAATCAATCACTATAACCTGTGGAAAATATGCAATGTTGACCTTGGACTCTTTTTAATTTATATTACCCAATTTTTACTGCTGCTGATTGTGGTTTAATTTAAATAGTGTTACAGTTTTATGATTTTTTTATGCCATCTGGCTGTTTCTGTTGTTTTTTCTTGTGTTTTTATTATGAGATGATTTTTAATATTATATATAATATTAATAAATAATATAATTTTTATCCATTATTATTATTATTATTATTTGAAACCACCAGTTAGTTGATTTGTCCACCCTCTTCCCACTTTGCCCACCTTCCCAAAGAAAGCAGCACTCAGAATGAAGTCAAATCAGGCTTGTCTACCTCTTCCTGCGCAGAACCTTCATGCTGACAAAGGAAGTCTTTGGTGAGGGTTCAGAGTAACATTGACATGCCTGCTCATTATTTCAAACCACATGTGATAGTTTTCAAAGAGGTGGTTGTGCACATCTTTTTTCTAGCTTGGGTAACAAAAGGACTATGGTACCTACCCTGAAGACTTAAGGACAAGATCCCAACTGGAACAAATCCATTGAATGAGTGGGATTTATGTAAGGGCTGACTCACCATTCAGCACTTCTTTCAGTGAGTCTACATTAGTGGGACTAACAAAGAGATTAATTGCCATGTGTTTTTTGTGAGTAACAACCCCTTTCCTTAGACACACAGACCAAACATGGTAATTCTTTGTGAATGACTGCTTACGCCAAGCCAGTTCATAGATTCAACATTGCCTCAACACATAAACTGATTACACTGCACAACAACAATTTTGCTACTGGGAATAACACATGCGATGTACATGATATTGAGTGTGCTGATTCCAAATCTGAACTGAGAATTTGCCTATCACGTACAGATTTAAGTTATAGGTAGGGGTGTGCTGGGCACCTTGGGAGGGCGGTGGACAGGAAGTGATGGGGGCACCTATTGGGGGGTTGGGAGGAGAAATCCCATACATTCCCATTACCTCTGCCTGCCTCTAGTGGGCACCAGTCGCTGGGGTGCACCGAAATGAGTCCCTGTATCCCTGTTGGCCAGCATACCACTGGTTATAGGCATGCTATAGCTGTTCAAATGATTGGTAATTGGGTAATGTATTTTTACATGGGAACAATTGTCGCTGAAGCCGACACACCACCTCGGCTCTCTCCCCTGGTCTGTGGTGAGAGTGGGGGGGGGGCAGGGAGGGAGACAGAGGGACTGAGGCTGATGTTTGCCGCAGCTGGGGAAGTTGGGCTGGGCACTATATGGGATGTGAGCTGTGCTTCATCCCTTGGGGATTTTGTTAATATTGATTACTTTTGATGCTTTGTACATGCTATGTATTATGTGATGTATTGATATTGTGTTTTTCCCCTGAATTTCTTTTGATGTAATTGAACTGTATTATTATGTGTCATTGTATTATTATATTGTATTTATTGTCTGCCATGTAAACCGCCCTGAGTTGGGTTGCACCCGAGTGGGTGGTATATAAGCGCGAAAATTAAATTAAATTAAATTAAACAGTTGCAGGTACCACTATGCCTGTTGCTGCCTCAGCTGAATCACGCCCCTTGGTGGCATGCATATTCCAGCAGCGGCCAGGCATGTCCGGGCAAGTCAGTGAGCTGATGTCAGAAATAGGTATATAAGGTGAGATGGACCAAGGTCTTGTCTCTAGTGTGAAACCATCTTAATGGATAGTACAGCTAGGCCATAGTGAATCTGTTTTGAGCTAAAGATGAGTAGGCGCAGCTATGTTAATAAACTGGACAGTCACCTCTATACACGGAATTAACTTAAGATCCTGACATCCTAGGCAGAATTCGACTTCAGATTTGGATTCAGCACACTTGATTTAGTGTAGGACACATGGATTAGACCACATAGCAGACATTTGTTTTTATGTGGTACAGTGCTATTGATGTAAAAATTTGGGTAAGCCAACTTCAGCCCTAAACACTTCAACCTTCAAAGAGCTGTCTGGAGTTGTGTTAAAGGCACAGACTGCTGCAGAAATAAGAGAGTGGGGAGGACTTACCTTTGCCAATAATACTGCTACATCCCCCCCCCCACTACAGAAAGGGACCATAAATTTATCTTTAAACCCACCCTCTCCCAGTTTTTGCCTTTTAACCTTGAATTCTTCCAGCAGCTTGTCTTTCAACGTTGATAACATTCCTGCTCCTGAGCTACAAAAAGCACTTGGCTGCTTGATTTAAAAATGGAAATGATACATAGGAAGCCAACTGCATGTAAAACCACAGCTGGCAGGGCAAAAAATGGCACACACTGCTCATCAAAATTAAGGTATCTGTTACCCAAACCCAGGAAAGTTTTAAAAGGTAAAATAATAAACAGCTAAGAATTTGCTGCCCTTTCATGACAAACTAAATCTTCTGCCTGAGGCAACCACTATTCTGGCCAAAGGTAGAGTATGCTGCATGTAAAACAAGCACTAAAGGTCAGATCAGAGAACTTGTACATCACTGCAGATATCAGGCACAACAAAGCAACATCTTCCCAATGGACAACCCTACAGTTTTGGAGGCAAGGGCTAGAGAGAGCTTAAAGAACTTTTCTCTGCAAATTCTATTTTTTAAAATAAAAAAAATGTTTTATTTCACTTACCACCCCATTACTGCAGTGGGAAGAACACACAAGCAGAGATAAATTAGCTGAATGTAAGCAGAGCTGGATGAGTGAAATGACGAAGTGGCAATTAAGCAGAGAAGCACATGAATTCCATTAAGGCCACAAATCTATTGCCAGGAAGCCATTCTTCTGTTTAATCTGCACCACTATCATTAGTGATTTCGCAGCCATCTAATTTCTTTTGTCTCGTCATCATCAGCTTCATTGCTTATGAAGTCTTCATGGAACATTTGGTTGTGCCTCATTATGGTGTCTTATCAACCAATCTGCAAAAATCGGAAACTTGAGTCTCAAATGAGATAGGATTTTTCCGACTGTGCCTTGAGATTTAAATGCAGCGACATAAAAAGTCTGCCTGGCGTCATTGTTTTCATGATCAAGTTGCTTAGATTACCCCATTACATGAGATGTGTCATCAAACACCAGAAAAACACAAGCTAGAAGTACAACTCATAAAAGCTCTTGATATTTTATGTAAATGTCATAGAGAAAATTAGCTTCTCCTGAGTCAAACTGTTGATCATACTCAAGTATGTATCATGTCTAGCCCTCCAGAAGTTGTTGGATTGTAAACCCCATCATTCCTCGCTGTTGCCTATGTGGATTAGGGTAGAGAGGTACTATGGTTGGCAGGGAAGCCATGTGTGTGTGTGTGTGTGTGTGTGTGTGAGAGAGAGAGACCATTTTCCCCTGATCTACTGGGGATTTGCAGATTTTTTTAAAAAAATACCTTGCCCCCAGAAGCCTACATTAAATGAGACACTAGACATGGTTATTTTTTTTAATAATTTTTATTAGTTTTTCAAGATATATAACAAACATTTAAGACATAATAGTAACATTCTATACAATACAAAAGAAAAAAAGAGTACAAAGACAAAATACAATAAAGAAAGAAAAAAGAAAAAGAAAACTATGTATTACATCCTTAATCACCCTGTGCTATATACATTGTCCAGGAGGTTGTGGGATTTCCCATTAATTTCTATTATTCCCAAAATTTCAGTTGGTCTGGTGTCAATTTATTTATTCCATCTCTCGTCAGTGAATAGTCAACAAATTTTCGCCATATATTCCAGAATCTATTTTCTTTTATTATACCTTTTTTAAGTTTAACTCCCATGTTAATTTTTCATTCAATGCGAGATCCCACATCTGCTTATACCACTCCTCCACCTTTAACGTTAAATCATTTTTCCAATTTTTTGCGATACACATTCTAGCTATTACTAGCATCATAGACACCAGTTCTTTCTTGTCATTATCCAAATTAACATTATCTACATCTGTCAACAAGGTAATAACTGGCCCCATTTTGAGTCGCAATCCCATAATTTTTTCGATCTCGATCTCAATTTTTGCCCAAAAAATTTCTACCTCCTTACATTCATACCACATATGGACATATGTACCCAACATGTTTTTACACCTCCAACACATTTTATTATTCTTTTTGTCTATCTGGTGCAGTCTCATAGGGGTCAGATACCACCTCCATAACATTTTGAAATTATGTTCCTTTACCCTAACCGACAGGGATCTCATAATTCTTTTTCTCCATTTATTTTGCCATTCCTTTTCTGTTATCTTCACGTTCAAATCTTGTTCCCATGTATTTCTTAATATTTCTTGTGGCTTGACTTCTGTATTTACAATTTTATAAATTTTACTGACCATTCCTTTTATTCCAATTTCCTCCTTCCTTATCTTCCACACTAGATCCTCGAATTCTGTCCTGTGTCTTTCCAAACTCTGTTCCCTCCAGTATTTATTATTCCACCTATTCACCCTCGCTATCTGAAACCAGTTCAACTTCATCTGAGTATATAACTCTCTTTTCGTCTCCTCATCTTTACAGACTCGTATCCAATCTTTCAACAGGATGACCCCCTTTGTCTGCAAAATTTCTTTCATCTCATTGTTTATTCTTATTGGAAATTTTTTCAAATCTTCTATTTCAATTATCGGTGAAATATTTGGGACCAGTTTCATTTTAACTTTCTTCCAGACTCCCAACATTGATCTCAACATTCTATTTTTAACTGGCGTTTTCCATGTTTCCTTATCTAGGAAGAAGCTCTTACCCACTTCCTTTAATTCCTTCATTTCAATTTCCTCCCAGATAACCGGTTCCTTCGTTAAAATCTTAACTACATTCTTTATATGAAATGCTTTATAGTAGTTCCTTAAATTAGGTATTCCTAATCCGCCTTCCTTTTGAGATAAATACCACATTCTCTTTGGGATTCTGGGTCTACGTCCCCCGTTACAATAATTATCAAAAAAAATTTGAAATTCCTTAATATCTTTATCTGTCAGCTGGATTGGTAAGGCATCGAACAAAAAATTTGATTTTGGTAATAACATCATTTTAGTCAACGCTACTCTGCCGAACCAAGACAGCCTCAGTTTTTGATATTGCAAAATTTTATCTTTTAATTCCTTCTTTTGTTTATCGTAGTTTAATCTTTTCAGATCATCCAATTTATTAGAAATATTTATCCCTAAATATTTCAAACTCTCTTTAATCCGCACTTTAAATTCATCCCTAATTTTCGTTTGCTCTTCCTTTTCAATGTTACTTAAAATCAATTCAGATTTATCCCAATTTACCTTCAAACCTGTTATTTGTTCAAATTCCGTTAAATGTTTTTGAATGCTTTCCATAGATCTTCTGGGGTGTTTCATAATTAACAAAGTATCATCTGCATATAAACTAATTTTATTTTCCATTATTCCTTCTATACTTTTATCTTCCCTTATTGTATTTGCTAATATTTCCATCGCCATGATAAATAATATTGGAGATAGAGGACACCCTTGCCTTGTTCCTGCCTCTAGTCTCACTTCCTCCGTAAGGCCATCATTAACCCTAATATTAGCGTACCCTTGTTGGTATAATTGTTCTATTGTTTTTAAAAACCTGTTGCCGAATCCGTAACTCTTAATTATCTCACTAATCGTTGTCCATTGCAGGGAATCAAATGCTTTAAATATATCTAACGATAGTAATCCTACTTTCTCCTTATTTTGTCCTGCCACATCTATTAGGTCTAGTACTCGCCTTACCAAATCTGCCATGTGTCTCCCCTTCACAAATCCGGCCTGATCTTTGTTTATATATTTATCCATAAAACTGTTTAATCTGTTTGCCAATATTGCCGTAAAAATCTTCGCATCTTGATTTATCAAGGAGATAGGTCTATAAGATTCTACTCTTTCTGGATCCTTTCCCGGTTTTAGTAGTAAGACAATTATTGTTCTATACCATGATAAGGGTATCTGATCCCCGTTAAGTATGCCGTTATAGAGTTTTAACAGTTTTGGGATTACTATATCCTGAAACTCTTTATAAAATTCAGCGGGTAATCCATCTT
Source organism: Bradypodion pumilum (assembly GCA_035047305.1). Lineage (NCBI taxonomy): Eukaryota > Metazoa > Chordata > Lepidosauria > Squamata > Chamaeleonidae > Bradypodion > Bradypodion pumilum. The sequence continues at coordinate 159,485,096 of JAWDJD010000001.1, read as the reverse complement.
CTCCCGGTGATTTATCTGCTTTCAATTTGTTTATTACTTTTTTTATCTCTTTTTCAGTTATTAATTCTTCCATTTTTTGTTTGTGCTCCTGACTTATTTTATTTTTAATTTGCGTTCCCAATTTATCTTTTAATTTGTCTGTGTTTACCTTCTTTTTAGAGTATAGATCTTGATAAAATTGTCTAACCACCTTACATTTATCTTGGGTCCTATTATATCTTATGCCTTCTTTGTCTACTAAAGTCCCTATTTCAATTTTTCTTCTTTTTTCTTTAGCCGCTCTCGCTAACAATTTTGAATTTTTGTTACTATACTCAAAATATTCTCTTTTTAAGTATACCAAATCTCTTTTCACTTTTTCAATATCTTTTCCTATTATTTCCTTCTTTAATCCCTGCATTCTTTCAAAAATCTTTCTGTCCTTAGTAGTTACATGCTTCTCCTGTAGCCTTTTAATCTCTTTTTCAATTTCTTCCTGTTTACTTTTTAACTGTTTATTTTTAATGCTTGACAACCTGATACTTTCACCTCTAAATATTGCCTTCATCGTATCCCATACAATACCAATTCCAAGTTCCCCTGTGTCATTCCACTTCCAGTTTTCTTCCCATTTTTCTACCATTTGATCCTTAAGCTTTTTCTCTTTAAACAATCTGGCATTATATCTCCAATTTTTCCTAATCTTTATTGCCTCTATTTTCATTTCCAGCAAGACTTTTGCGTGGTCCGACTCTTTAAAAATTCCTATTTCTATGTCTTCTAAATTTCTTATCAAATTATCAGTAACAAATATATAATCTATTCTAGAATACGTATTATGAACTTGTGAAAAATATGTGTAAGCCCTTTCCATTCCTTTAAGCTCCCTCCATGCATCCTTCAACCCCAAAGATTTCAACCAATTATTTAACACATACATTTTGTTTCCACCCACACATCTTGTTGTGTTTGTACTATCTATATTTGATTTTATTAAATTAAAATCTCCCGCTACGATCATTTTTGTTGTTTTCTCCTTCTCCAAAATTCGATGCATCTTATCTAAAAACCTATTTTGATGTTCATTTGGTACATACAGGTTCACCAGCGTTATTTCCTCCTCTTCTATTTTCCCCTTTATAATCAAGTATCTACCTTCTGGGTCTGATATACTTTTTACCATCTCAAAACCTAATCTATTTGATATCAATGTTGCAACCCCCCTGGCCTTCGAGAAACCATACAATTTTTCATAAACCTGAGTCCATCCTAAAAAACAACTTATTGACTTTCTCCGATTTCTGATGGGTTTCCTGAAGAAAGATTACATCCGGTCTGTCTTTTCTAAGTGCAGCTTCCAATCTCCTTCTCTTTACTTGACAACCAGTACCTTTCACATTCCATGTTATTACTTTTATATTCCTCATCTATTATTTTTCTCCCATGATTTTTTACATTTCCCACTTCCTCCTACGGACATGTGATCAACATATAACATTTCCTTCACCTTATACAAAAAAAGCATTAAAGAATTAAAAAAGACAACTAAAAAATTACACTAAACAAACTACTACTTTCCCTCCCCATTTTATTTTTTTCAATGGCCTCTGAATTACAGAGAGGGGAGGGGGGGTGCGATCAATCATAGGAGCTTGGGAGGAGTCCGAGCCTAATCCCCGCCCGGAACATTTCCTCCTTCTGCACCTTTAGGTATGTTCTCATTTCCATTACTATCCCGTCTTCTATATCCACCAGATATAATCAATTCCTCCTTCAAGTCAAACCATTCTTTAGTTCCTGCTTCCAATAACTTTGCATCTGTCATTACACCCAGAACATTGGGACCTTCACTTATTAAATAGCGTCTTCCCAGGTAAAAGAAGCTTAATTGTCGTGGGAATTTCCAGTTGTACCTTATTCCTTTTTCCTGAAATCGTTTTGTAATTGGTTTCATCGATTGTCTCCAAAAACAGTCCTCAATTGGAATATCGTTATACACTTCAATGTCATGGCCTTCTACTTTTAAAACCTCTGCTCCTTTTTCGCGTATAAGGGCCATTAAACGCAATTTGTCTGACACGTTGGCAAATTTTAACATGACATTCCTTGACCCAGTTTTGCCCCTTTTTAAACCCAACCTAAATACACTTACGACCTCTTGTGGTGTGAAACCATCTTCCATGATTTCGTCAAGCCATTTCACTATTCTTTCTTTCAATTTATCTGGTGAGTTCTCTGGGAATTTTCGAATTACAACATTTGCTCGTCTTAGTTGTTCTTCTACATTTTCCAGTCTCTTTTCATGATCTCCAACCTTATCTTCTCTCTCCCTTTCTCTCTTTCTCAAGTCCATAACCTCTTCTTTAATCAATACCTGTTCTTTTTTAATAACCACTTGTTCTTTTTTAAGATTGTTTATTTCTTCTTTTATTCCTTCAATTCCCTTCAAGATGTTTCCCAACATATCTTGGGATTCTTGTTTTCGTTCTTTTTTATCTTGGGCGAACATGTTTCCAATTTTATCCTCCATTTTTTCAAATTTCTCCTTAAGACATTCAAATTCAGATTTAAGTCCTTGCCCCCCCCCATTGCCGATGTTGTTGGCGTTGTTGCTGTTGCTGTGGTTACAATCGTTGTCGGTGCTGTAGTTGTTACGGTTGTTGTGGCAGTCGTTGCTGTTGTTACTTTTGCTGTTGTTATTACAATTGTTTTGACCGCAGCTGGAGCGGTCATAGTTGGTGATATTATTATCTTCTGTTGCTGTTGCTGCTGTATTTGTTGTGCCATCTTCTTCACTGTTTCCTGTTCCTCCAAGTCTTTCATCTCCTGCTGCATTGTTTTCTTCATCTCGTCTTCCTCCTCCTCTAACCTTGTAAGCCTTCTAAAACTCCTATCCGAAGATGTTGGTCTTTCCACTCTTGTCCAGGCCAATTTCTTCTCCTTCTCTTTCCCTCTCCCCTGCCGTTTCATCCAAGTATATTTCTAATTACTTAATTTACATAAACAATATGCCAATCAACAATCACCATGTATATTAGCTCTAACCAATTTTAATATATTTATTTCCAAATAAGGACCTTTATACTCTCCTCCCCCTCCATCAAATATATGTGTGTGTATTTACACACACATATACACACACATATATATCAAGTATTCACCCTGATCCCACTGAATATGAGGGTAATTGTGAAAAAAGGAACCCAATGAAAAAAGAAAAACAATGATTCCAATTTAGGCCAAATTAATTTCCCTCTTAGATTTTAAGTATTTTAGTATTTTACCCCCAACTGAACAACAGTAAAATAAAAAAGAAAAAGAAAAAGAAAAAAGAAGGGGGGAAAAGGGAATGGGAAAAAAAGAATAAAGATACAAAATAGAAAAATAAAAATAAATTCTTTTCCCTTTGAAAGTTAAAAATGAAAAAATCCCAACGACAAAGAAAAAAGAAAAAAAGATAAAAATAGCGATATACAAGAAATTAAATAAAAAAGAAAAAAAGAAAAATAAAAAGAGGGAGAAAAAAATAAAAGGAAAATTTTGTCCTCAAACTTTATCTCACAAAATAAGGGGGAGGGGGGCAAACTTTGTCTTCCTGTTGCAGCCTGCAATCTTTCTCCAACTTAAACATAAAAACAAAGGCCAAAAACAGGATCCACCCCTACCTCAAAAACTCAGGGGTAGCGACACTTTACTCCTCACAGCACGTTTCTTAATCGCAACACCGTCTTGATCTTCTTAATACCAGAGGAAAAATAAAAAAGTGGCAGGGGCAAAATTGGTCGCAGTCTCCAACAGTCCAAACCCACAACACAGGCGGCAGCAAGGGAAAAGGAGGGGGGAAGAGAACCCCCCCGGGCGATCGTATATTGTCCCCGTTGCTTAACCCCCAGCCGCTACCACCAACAACAAAAAGAACGAAAAATACAGACACTTATCTTCTCCTTTTAGCAGATTTGCTCACCGTCTGGGCTTCTCAGCTTCTCACAATAACACTTTTCCGGCTCCGCAAAGCCCCGTACGTCTCCGATCAAGGGGAGCGGCGGGGCCGAACGAAACCCACTTCGGCTTCCCTCTTTCAATTCCCCGCCGAGCTTACCCTTTTCGATCCGATCGTCTGCTTATCTGCTTTACCAATCCTTTGTCGAATTTCACCAGGGCACCGATCTCCACACCGATCTTCAACTAAGAGCTCTGGGGACTCGTCGCCATTATAGACCGCCCATTCCCCCGCTCTCTCCAAGATCGAAACTTCGTTTTTTCTCCTTTTCTCGGCGCAGCTTTGGTCCCTCCAAGGTGAATTCCTCAGCTGTTTTTCCTTCTAAGTATTCTAATCCATTTTTTTTATCTATTTCAGGAACTATTTTCACTTTTAAAAGTCACTTTCGTTTTCTTCCTTTCCGAGCGGAAGAAAGTTCGCTCCTCTCAGCTCTCCATCTTGACACGCCCCCGACACTAGACATGGTTAGACATTCACTTTGATTTCAAAAACCAGGTATGCTTTAGTTGTATATGGTGCAATGGATCCCTGCAAAGTCTTTAAAAAGGTGTGCTGCAGCTGCAGAGCCTTCCTACACCAGCAATTCACCCTTGTTTGAGATCTGCATATGGTTCTAGAGCTGGACTTTGCCCACTCCTAACCTAAAGTTTGCCATGCTTGTTCTGTCTGGTCTGCTGTGATTTGCTCTGCTAGTCTCTCCAAGGATCTTCTACCAATATCTGGAAACTTCAAGAAAGGAGAGAGCGGGGGCACAACTCATGTCTGCTGGGATGTAACATAGGATAGGATTAACATAATCATACCTGTCAAGTTTTGGGAAATTTCTGTCAAATAAGGGAAATTTCTCGGCCAAAATGGGAAACTGGACAACTATGCTTATCCTGTGCTGACCTCCAGTCTAACTCCAGTCTAATTAAAGTATAACTAATACGGGATGACGGTGGGAAAGAGTGTAAAATAGAGGGGTTTGACAGAAATTTCCTGAAACCTGACAGGTATGAACATAATATGGACATCGATCATTATGAAGAGTGCTTGTTTATGTAGTAAGTAGACCCAATAGGCTGTAGAAGCCCCATTACAGCTCTCTGCAGACCGGCATGGCTTGGCACTATATCCTCCGTACGACTGACAGCAGTTCCACTTAAATTAGGCTTCTTTTGTTTTCTATTGTATAGTTCTTCCTTCATGTATATTACATTTTTTTAAAAGATAAAGGTAAAGCTCATCCTTGCTCACAAGCCAGTCATATCCAACTCTAGGGTTCAGTGCTCATTTCTGTTTATAGTCCAAGAGCCAGCGCTGTCAGCATTTTGCAGATGTTTCCATGGACATGTGGCAGGCATGCCTCAACACCAGAGTGCACGGGATGCTGTTTACCTTCCCACCAATTATCTACTTGCAATTTCTTGCTTTCGAACTGCCAGGTTAGCAGGAGCTGGGACAGAGACGGGAGCTCACTCCATCATGCAGTACTCGGGTCTCATACTGCTGACCTGCCGACCTTCCAGTCGTCAAGTTCAGTGTCTTAACTACTAAGCCGCTGCAGTCCCTTCTACATTTCTCTTAGCATAACCCAGTTTTTTCTTACTTATTGAAACCAAACTGTTCAATAACTCAAACCTTTTGTTTACCCAGTGACCTCATGCCCAGTTCAGCCTCTGACAAAGGCTTGAGTCAGCAGCCAGTCTTTACTCATTTTTCATAATGTCTTCTCAGAATGCAAAACAGCCTGAGATTTCATCCTTAAGAAACACAAACCCCATGCAGATATTCAGACTGCTAAAGAGAGGACTAAGAGAGGGCAGTGCTGGCTGAGTTGCTCAATGGAGGAAGTATCTGACAGTAGAACAGAGGTTGGAAGTTGGATTCATCCAGTGTTGTTCTGAAGCCGGTACGCCCCAGTCCGGGTGTACCAGTAGTGAAAACCTCCCAGGCCATGCCCACTTAGATGGCTATTACATAGCTGATTTGCTTACCTTAAAGCCTAAAATACTTTGTGACTGTACATAATTTGTTGTTGTTGTTTTTTTTGCACTAAGCATATTTCTCTGTACTAAAGGCAGAAACAATTTTAATTGCTATAATTATTGTGATTTTAATTGCTTTTTGTTACATCTTCTTTCAATTTTTAATCTGTGTTAATCTGTTTTAATGATGTTTACTAGTCACCTGGAGGAGTTTTTTCGAAAGCGGAAAGGCTGCTATACATGTAAGTAGTTAATTAATATCACATGTATCTTGCTTACCATCCAGAAATCCTCAGAAGCCTGTGTCCTCAGACTGATTATACCAGGTGTTCTCAACCTTTTAAAGCAAGGGGCCGGGTCATGCTCCCTCAGACAAATTCAGGGCCATTTTGCCCTTCCTCCACCACATGGCACTTCCTGGTGTGGTGGAGGTAGTGGTGGGCCACCTGAAATGGCATTGCAGGCTGCATCTGGCCCACTGGCCGCAGGTTGAGAATCTCTGGATTATACAGTGGAACCTCAGTTAACAAATGCCTCAGGTAACATAAAAATCACATAACAAAAGGAAATCCATAGGAAATAGTGGCTCGGTTTATGGATTTTTTTTCCAGAATGAATTAATTGGTTTTCAATGCATTCCTATGGGAAACTGCATATTGGTTAAAGTATTTTGGTTTTCAGTGCATTCCTATGGGAAATTGCATTCAATGCATTCCTATGGGAAATTCAGTTAAGGTAGTTTTCGCTGTAAGAAACGTCCTGGAGAATTCATTAATTACGTTAACCGAGGTTCCACTGTACAAGGTGAAAAATGGATAGTGATGGATTCAGTTGGCTTTAGCTCATGATGCACCTTAGGGCCAGTCCGAGACATTTTACTCCTTCAGGTAGATTAACCACTAGTTCTTCTCTGCCATCCCTAAAAAATTCTGCTGGACCAGAGCCATTTTTCTTTTTCTTGTTCATTTTCATTGTGGGGTGTGTGAGACTTGGAACAATTCATTATATTCTAAATGTGTAATGCCTAGACAGAGAGCCTTAATTTTAAAATGACTGTGACACAGTTCTTTTCTCCAGGAAAAGGTGAACATCTGGAATGGAGGAGAGACCTTTCCAAGTAGAATCCAGTGGATCTGTACCTTACACAGATAAGGATAAAGGTGAAGGTCACCCTTGTTTGAAAGGCAGTTATATCTGACTCTAGGGTTTGGTGCTTATCTCCATTTATATGAACAAACTGTGGCCAAACAGAGTAGTAACACATGAAAAGAGAAAATCCGTTCGAAGCTTTTAACCTAGCAGTTCGAAAGCAAGAAATTACAAGTAGATAAATAGGGGCCACTTCGGTGGGAAGGTAACAGCGTTCCGTGCGCTCCAGTGTCTAGCCATGCCTGCCACATGACCATGGAAATGTCTGCAGAAGCAGACAACGCTGGCTCTTCGGCTTTGAAACAGAGATGAGCACTGAACCCTAGAGTCGGATACGGCTGGCTTTCGAGCAAGGGAAACCTTTACCTTTTACTAGTTTAATAATAAATTCGAAATCTTCCAGTATGAAACAATTCAGTGTCCAATATTATGAAAGTTAACCAGTGTATAACTCTTTCGGGACCTTTCCTTCCTCAGACAATTTAATTCTGCTATATTTTTCAATGAAATTTTTTTATACTGGAAGATTTCAAATTTATTATTAAACTATGCAGTTAATATTACAATGTTCCTTGAGCCTCGAATGGATATTCTCTTTTCATGTATCCATTTATAGCCAAAAATCCAGTGCTGTCTGCATCTGCAAATGTTTCTGTGGTCACTTGGCAGGCATAACTAGACACCGGAGTGTAGGGAATGTTGTTTACCTTCCCGTCAAAGTGGTGCCTATTTATCTACTTACAATTTCTTGCTTTCAAACTGCTAGGTTGGCAGGAGCTGGGAGAGACGACGGGAGCTCATTCCATCGTGCAGCACTCAGGTTTCAAACTGCTGACCTGCAGACCTTCCAGTCGTCAAGTTCAGTGTCTTAACCACTAAGCCACCATAGTACCTTACACAAGTGCGCCATAAATAAATATATGCCTAGGGTGTTGCCATCAATCTGTTGAATCTGTTAAAGTATTCAATAATTAAAATCTCTCTCTCTCTCATCACTTATTATGTATTATTTGACAAGTTAACTGGTGATGCTGGTTTTTAAAGGGTGTGACCTGCCTGAGAGCCAAGATCAAGGGAAAACTAAAGTTTGTCCTGAAGAGAAAAAGGCATGTAGTGTTAAAGCAGAATCAGCAGTTATAAAGCAATCTATTCCTGGTTAAGGCTATTTGTGAGGCAAGAATAATAGGAGTATGTTTAAAAAGCTGTCAGAGCAGGGATGTACATTTCATAGCAGCATACCCGTCAAGCATGGCTACCAGGGTCTGCTTCTAAGAAGGACATTCCAGGCATACAAGAGGTTTAGGGTTCCCTCTTGGGGACACCCATGGTAGTTGCAGCTCAGACCAACAAAGTATGTACTGTAAATTGTTCCTTTGGGACCCTTACTTGCAGCCTAGGTCATTTCACACAATCGCCAATTTTCACACAACACAGTTTGTAAATTCTAAATGCAAGGTCTGAACGGTAAACTCAATACCAATTAGGCAATGCCACAATGATTATTATTAAGCAGTGACAGATTTTACTTTCTTAGGATCAAAGATCACTGCAGATGGGGATTGTAGCCATGAAATAAAAAGGCAACTGATTCTTGGGAGACAAGCGATGAGAAACCTGGGGAACATAGTGAAAAGCAGAGACATCACATTGCAAACAAAAATTAGAATAGTCAAAGCAATGGTTTTCCCAGTAGTAATGTACGGATGTGAGAGCTGGACAATTAGGAAGGCTGAACGCAGAAGAATAGATGCCTTTGAAATGTGGTGTTGCAGGAGGGTTTTGAGAGTCTCCTGGACAGCGAGGAGAACAAATAGGTCAATCTTAGAAGAAATTAACCCTGACTGCTCATTGGAAGGTCAAATAGTAAAGACGAAGCTAAAATACTTTGGACATCAAATGAGAAGGGAGGATTTACTTGAGAAGGCATTGATGTTGGGAAAGGTGGAGGGCAAAAGAAGAAGGGGAAGGCCAAGGATGAGATGGCTAGATGGTATTGTAGACACAATGGGCACAGAGCTGGGAGGGCTGAGGGGGATGGTGGAGGACAGAGGCGCCTGGAGAACAATGGTCCATGGGGTCGCAAAGGGTCGGAGTCGACTGTGTGACTGAACAACAACAACAACAACAACAACAACAACAACAACAACAACAATGATTATTTTGCATCTATCTGCTAACCATTTACCACTTCACAGAGCCAAACTTCACAGAAATAAATCTGAATATCAATCAAGGCTTATCAGCCATCCTCAGGTGTAAAAAGCCACACTGATTTGCAACTGTATCTGTTATACTAACAAACAATTGTGTACCTGGAGCAATGTATAAATTGTTATCATGAAGTCTCTTATGTCTGAGGAAGTGGACTTGATGCACAAAAGCTAACATTAAAATATAGCAGTTAGTCTTTCAGGTGCCACAATGTTTTTGTCTTTTCCCCCTCTTTGTTTTGTTTTAGTTACTGTCTGATATTCTCTTTCCAAGAGTAGAATGGCACACAAGATAAGTAAGAAGAGCACTGATATTGTTTGCATATGCCTTTTGAGAAGGGTTTATCCTCAAAATATATAGATTTGTATGTTTCTAATGTTCAAACAGTAAATACAGGTACATATTTGGAAAAGGTACATTCTGTCTCAATGGAAAGAGACCAGCCACAGAAGTAGAGCCTGAGAAAGTTAAACTTTTCTTTTAATGTGATTCACAGAATATCCCATTCATTTTTACTGCAGTTCAGAGAATTTCCATTTTTCATGCATTTTCTGTGCTGGCCAAGAGACTCTTAGAGATGGCCAGACAAAAATAACAGCTCTCACTGGGCCATATTGAGGAGAGGGTTGCCACCTATCATTCCTAGCACCATTATTTTGCTCTCCTGCAAAAGGGAGGACTTTGTGAGAATGATTGTCTTCTTGTTTTTTAGCTCCTGACAACACAATTTTTAAAAAATAAACTGACCACATGACACATGATCTGTTGCTTTTAACTCCCAACTCATCCCCCCTCCCTCTGGTGCTGTGGACCTTCTATTTTTCAAGTCAGAAACATTCAATCAGGCTTTTCTTGTGGCCAGTTCTTTTGGTTGGGGCATGATGTAGAGGTCCTGAGAACATGACATCTTTCACTATTTCAGTTTCTGTCTTGACAGCATTAAAGTTATGTAGTTCTTCTGTAATCAGTTGGGGCATGATGTACAAGACCTGAGAACACACCCCAACATTCTTTCCTCTTTCTCATCTTCCCCCCTTTTTATTCTTTATTTATTTCATATATGAGGTTAGCATACAATGTGTGCAGATGGCAACACTCAATATACATTCCAGTCCCCAAGAAAGGAGATGCCAATGAGTGTAGTAAATATAAGACCACTGATTTAATTTTCCATCCAAGCAAAGTGATGCTCAAGGTCTTTCAACAATGCAAGCGCGGCGCCAAAATGGCCGCCGCGCTCTTTGCGGGGGGCCCCCCACAGGACGAAGGCATCCGGGTAGTTAGGGGCGTGGCCAGCTCCCTTATAAAAGGGGTGGCCACGAGGCAGCCGAGCTGCCATTTTGCGAAGCGACGGAGCGGAGAAGTTTTTCCTCTTACTCCGTCGCTTTTACCTGATCGGGAAGCCTTTTGGCTGCTGACCTTCCTCTTTTCGGCTTCCCTTAGGTCCGACTGAGATGCCTTCGAAGAAGAAGGCGGCCGCGAGCGCAGCTCGGGCGGTTCGGAGGCGCAATCCGGATCGGAGGACCGCGGCAACGCCTTCCCACCAGCCGCCTTTGCCGGCTCCCACTGAGACCGGTGGGATGGGGTCTATTACCCCCTGGCCGGAGGCTGGGGACCCGAGCAGGGGTCCAGCATGGGCTGCGGCCCGCGGCCCGCAAGCGGCGGACGCCACTCCTGGTGCTCATTCTACTGGGCCTCCCTCTATCGGGGCACAGCTCACTCCAGGGCCTTCCAGCCTTGGGGGGTGGTGTGGTCCCCTCCCTTGGCAGGTGCCTACGCCGGCCCTGCCGGGCCTGGGTGTGGGGTCATGGCCATATTCGGGCCCCGGGGTGCAAGGACCTGTACCCACGCCCGTAACGGGCGGGCCGGCTGGCCCGTGGCCCCACGCCAGTGTGGAGGCCTTGCTGGCCCGCGTGGCGGCACTCGAGGCTTCCCTTGCTCGGGCCAGCCACGCTAGGGCTCCTTTTGGGGTGCACTTTGACGCGTCGTCTGCTGGGCGGCGGCAGGCGACGGGACGGGTCGAGCAGCTTGAGGCGCGTGGCGCAACTTCGGCCACTGCCTCGCAGCTCCCCAACCAACAGGCCAGCGCGGGTCAGGCCCCGGCGGCGAGCTCTACGGCGGTCGTGAGCTCCGATGCCCCCAGTGGGCCGGAACCCCCGGTGGGGGCGGCCCGCGGGGGTGCAGCATGTGAGTATGCGGTACAAACTAGTGCACCTACACATGTGGCTACGTTGGGGGGGGGCTTTCCAATGGCCTTGGCCTCGCATGGGTGGTGCGGCGGTACAGCCGCTGACGCACCACCAGGCGACGTCAACTACCACCCAGGGCCCCGGGGTGGGGAGCGTTTCCTACCCTGTGGGGAATGTTTTGGGGGTGGCTGGGCTAGTCCAAGCCCCTTTCCAGATGCCCGCAGTTTCTGCTGTGCCTGTCTCGGCCTTGCCGACAGCGGGCTATTCCTTGCCACTGGGTGACCACTTGGCACAGGCCACCAGAGAGAAAATATGGCGAGGGGAGTATGTTGATATCTTCTCACTCCTAAACAGGGAGCCCACCAAGGAAGAGAGGGAGGGGCAGGATGAGAAGGATAAGGAACAGGCACGTCGTCGCAAGCCACCACGAACGTGGGCCAACTGGCTGCCGGCTTACCTCATCTACATGGCGGTGTACCTGAGGGCCCGGCCGGATCTGGCAATTCCGATGGTCCAGTATTTGGACAATATCTATTGGGCGATGGTTGATTTTCCGGGCCCGTCGTGGTTGGCTTATGACGAGGAATTCCGTATGCGAATTCCCCTGCACCCTGAGATGAGGTGGGATGAGCCATGCCAGAGGCTTTGGCTTCTGTACATGACGCCCACGCGCCCCGCGCCAGGGGAAAGATACCATTGTGGACATGCGGTCCAGCGAGTGGCTCCAGCACAGGTTCCCCGCCAAGTGGCGGGGCAGGGGGTTCCAGCCCGCCTGCTGTGCTGGACTTTCTTGTCTAATGGTTCATGCAATAAGAAGAATTGCAAGTACAGACATGAGTGTCCCACCTGTGCGGGCCCCCATGCAGCCTCTGCCTGTCCCAGGCCTGGAGGGACGCGGGGCAGAGGGAGGGGCGGACAGTGGGCTGGCAAGACTGCCGCAGATGGAGCTGGTTCACCGAAAGGCTCCCTCCCCAATTAATGTGGACATGTTGGAGCATTGGCTCGCATTGTACCCGAAGGGGGAGGATGCAGATTATCTCCTTCAGGGCTTTAGACAGGGGTTCCGTATTCCTTTCATGGGTGATAGGTCCCCTCAGGATGCCCCCAACCTTTTGTCCCTTAGGGGGAGGGAGGAGGTGGCTGCCGCCAGCATCAATAAGGAGGTCAATGCGGGCAGGGTCGCTGGCCCTTTCCCTGCACCCCCGTTCACTAACCTCAAGGTATCGCCCCTGGGCTTGGTTCCCAAGAAGTCACCAGGCGAGTTTCGCCTTATCCATCACTTGTCCTACCCAGCCGGCCGATCGGTCAACGATGCTATCCCGGATGACCTTTGCTCAGTCAGGTATACATCTTTTGACCACGCGCTGCGCATGGTGCGCTCATGTGGCCCGGGTGCGCTGCTGGCTAAGTGCGACATTAAGTCGGCTTTTCGCCTCTTGCCAGTGCACCCGGGCGACTTTGAATTGCTGGGTTTCAAATTTCGGGGCGAATATTATTTTGATAAGGCCATGCCTTTTGGCTGTTCCATATCATGCTCGGCTTTCGAGCGTTTCAGTACCTTCCTAGAGTGGGCTTTCGTCCGCAGGTCAGGGTCCCGGTCTGTAGCCCATTACCTGGATGACTTTTTATTCGGGGGTGAACGGGGCTGGGACGCGTGTACACGTCTCCTCAACACATTTCAGACGCTAATGGAGGAACTCGGTGTCCCTTTAGCGCCCGAAAAGACCGAGGGCCCATCTACACAGCTAGTCTTCCTGGGGGTGGAGATTGACATGATAGCGCAGGCGTCTAGGTTACCGCGGGATAAGGTGGCAAGGATAGTGGCCCTTATCTCGGACTTGTTGGCCAAGCGCAAGGCATCACTGAGGGAACTGCAGGTGCTGCATGGTCACCTTAATTTCGCCTGCAGAGTGGTCGCACCGGGCAGGGCTTTTGCCCGGCGCTTGTGCGACGCTAGGGTAGGATTATCTAGGCCTCACCATAGGGTTAGGCTTACCCGGGGTATCAGGGCAGACATGCTTGTCTGGTTACAGTTCCTGAGGGAGTTCAATGGGGTCTCATTTTGGAGGCATGACCTCCTGGCTTCCCCTCAATTTCAGATTCAGTCTGATGCCTCGGGATCCCTCGGTTATGGGATGTACTTCAATGGGAAGTGGGCCTATGGTGGGTGGCCACCGGCCTGGGCAGGCACGGGTCGCCTGCGTGATCTCACATATCTGGAATTTTTCCCTATCCTGGGTGCTTTGATGCTATGGGGCCAGGAGTGGTCCAACTCGGTCGTGCATTTCTGGTGTGACAATGCGGCTGTGGTCCACATTGTAAATGCACAGACTTCCAAATCGCCCAGGGTTATGGATCTAGTGCGCCAATTTGTGTTGCGCAGCCTGCGCCTCAACGTACTGTTCAGGGCCAGGCATGTCCCAGGGGTTAATAATGATATTGCTGACGCTTTGTCCCGCCTACAGATCTCCCGGTTCCGTGCCTTGGCCCCGGATGCGGAGGAATTTCCCTCGCCACTCCCGGAGGAGATATGGACCATTGGCAAGGAGAGGTGAACCGGGCGATTGGCCTGTCACTAGCCCCACGCACCCGTAAGGCGTATCACCACGCAATTAATTCTTTCAGGGCATTCTGTACTCAATTTCAATTGCCAGGAACCTGGCCGATCCCGGTAACCCATGTTCTGCGGTTCATGGTTTACCTGCATTCTCAGGGCCTTGCACCTCCCACCATAGCATCTAAGCTGTCAGCGTTGGCTTTTATGGCCAAGGTGGGGGGTCATGTGGACAGCACCTCTGACTTCCGTGTGAGACATGTTTTGGAGGGGTGGGTGCGCGAGCGCGGGCGTTGCCCGGACGACCGCCACCCGATTTCCCCAGGGGTCCTTACCCAGTTGGCCCGGGGCTGGCCTTGCCTCTGTTTTGATGCATATGAGGCAGCCCTGTTCCATGCAGCCACAACGGTGGCATTTTTTGGAGCGCTCCGCATCAGTGAGCTTGTAATGCTGTCTAAGGCGGATGCAAGTCGTAGGGCACTGGAACTCGAGGATGTCTGTGTTGCCAAAGACTGGGCTCAGTTGAGGATACGTTCCTCTAAGACCGATCAGCATGGCGTCGGCAGTGGTGTGCGACTGCTACGGTGTTCTTTGGCAGACATCTGTCCGGTTGGTGCCCTACAGGAATTCCTGGCACTGCGTGGCACGCACCATGGCCCGTTTTTCTGTCACCAAGATGGGTCTCCCCTTACTAAATTTCAATTTTGGAAGGTGACGGGCAAAGCGCTGGCCAGTGTGGGCCTCCCAGGCGCCCGCTATGGCACTCATTCATTCCGTATAGGGGCGGCCTCGACCGCAGCTGCTTTTGGGTACTCAGGGGCTGACATACGTAGCATGGGACGGTGGGGTTCGCAATGTTTTCAATTTTATGTGCGCCCACTCCCGCCGTGAGTACCAACCCAGTCACCTTACCTACTTTCCCTCATTTTTCCTTTACAGACCCGGGGTGTCGTATTACACCGGTGACAGTATGGCTGGTGGGCCATAGCTACGTGCACAGGGCAGCGCGTTATGCTGCGGCGACAGAGTGGGGACCCCGACTGGGACTGGGTGCATACGCAAGTCTCACATGGCATGGTATGGCGGGAGCTGCTGCCTTTCCTTTTTTCAGGCCAGAATGCTGACCCGCCTGACATTCTGATCATACACCTGGGGGGCAATGATTTGGGCCAGGTCACCGGCTTGTCGCTGAAGCATGCGATTTGCGAGGACCTCGCCTACCTGCATTACGTCTGGCCCGCCACAACCCTTGTTTGGTCGGACATGGTCCCGCGCCATTCCTACAGAGGGGGTGTTGACCTCCTGGCCCTTGACCGCGCTAGACGCATGGTGAATAGGGCAGTGGCGCGTTTCCTTGTTGACAGGGCTTGGGGGAGGGTCAGTCGTCACCCCGCTATTAGCCTCCAAAGTTATGACTTGTATGCAGGGGATGGGGTCCATCTGTCGCGAGGAGGTATGGACCTCCTGTTGGGTGATTGGCAAGCAGGCCTGTTGACCGAGCTGACGGTCTGGGGGGGGTGTCGAGCCTTCTTTGAAGCCCCTCCGTGTGGCGGGTAGCACTGGTAAGGTAAACATTATGGCCCACAGGTATCCGGCAAGTTCGCAATTGACTGGACAACACTAGACAGGCATAAGTTGGTTAAACGTTGTCCGGTCAACGACGAACTAGGCGACGGGGTGATGGCTATAGCTAGACAGCATGCATCACCCCGTGATTTTACGGATACGCATCAGAGGGTGGGGTCATTAGTTAGATATTGACTACGGTCAACAATTTGTTTGTGGTCAACAAACAAATTGATACAAATGGATACATTGTAGCAATTGCCGTTGGCAATTTTGGGTGGTACCTTACCAGTGTTACTTCGGCCTGCTTGCCTTAAGAATTATGATTGGTCAATTACCAATAGAAATTTATAATTCGGACTAGGGCATGAATCAATAAATGTGGCCCAATGCCGTTATCCACTTTCATTGGTGTCTGAGTCCTTTATTGGGGGGTGCGCCTGCAAAAGCTTTTACCTTCTATAGAGTGAGAAATGTCTGATGTTCAAGCTGGATTCCGAAAAGGAAGAGGCACCTGATATCATATTGCAAATATCTGCTGGCTACTGGAGCATGCCAAAGAATTTCAGAAGATCAGTTTGTGTTTTATAGACCACAGCAAAACCTTTGACTCTATGAATCATGAAAAACTATGGGTTGTTGTGAAAGAAATTGTTCTGATGTGTTACTTGGACATGGAGCTGCTGTTAGGACAGAAGATGGACAGACAAGATGGTTTCCTAGAGGGAAAAGGTTTATGTAATCTCCATATCTGTATGCAAAATATATGGGAAAATCAGAGTAGATTCAGATGGAGGAGTACAAACAGGGGGAAGAAGTACTGTATCAATCATTTAAGATAGCACATGACACCATCTTACTGGTAGAAAACAGCAATGGCCTGAAGTGATTGTTAAGGAAAGTGAAAGAACTAAGTGCCGAAGCATTTTTAAGAAGTCAAAAATCATGATTACAGAAGAACTGCACAACTTTAATGCTGACAATGAAGAAATTGAAATAGTGAAAGATTTCACATAGTCTTCAATGGAGACTACAAACCAAGAAATCGGAAGAAGACAGTGACTCAGACGGGCATCAATGAAGGAATTAGAAAAGATTGAATGTAAGGATGTGTCACTGGACACCAAGACCGTCCATACTCTTGTATTCCTGATTACTATGTACAGTTGTGAAATCTTGACAGTAAGAAAGCTGATAGGGGGAAATGGACTTGTTTGAAATATGGTGCTGGAGGAGAGCTTTGCAGATACCCTGGAGCGCCAGAAAGACAGACAAGTGGCCCCTAAAGTAAATTAAGCATGAATGATCTCTGGGGCAAAATGATGAAGTTGGAGCTCTTCTCTTTCAGGCAGATCATGAGAAGGCAAGTCTCTCTGGAAAAGACACTTAACATTGAAGAATGATGGAAGGCAACAGGAAAAGAGGAAGATCAAATGTGAGATGGATTGTCTCCATGAGAGAACTATAGAGCTGAGCCAAACGTATGAGAAAAAGACATTTTGGAGATCTATTATTCATAGGGTCAGAAGTAGGTTAACAGCACATAACAAGAATTAACGTTAATGTGATACGGTGATCGTATTGCAAATTTCATATATGTAAGAAATAAGGGGGGGGAATAGAATAAGGAGGAAGGGGAATGGGGCAGAACATTTTGCACTATCATCAGCAGGTCTCTCTGACATCATGTCTAGCTGCAGGGAACCAGCCTGGGGAAGGTGGGCTGGGGTGACTGAATTCTCCTCAGGCTCTTCATTAGTTCCCAGCACAACTGATGCAGTGATCAAGTGGGATCTGGGAGTGGGGGTCCCCTGTGCTTATGTATGTATGTATGTATGTATGTATGTATGTATGTATGTATGTATGTATGTATGTATGTATGTATGTATGTATGTACGTACGTATGTATGTATGAGTGATTTTTTATCTTCCACAACTCCTTTCCCTATCTTTCTTTATTACTTTGGTGTATGCAAACCAAGACACAGGACACAGCCTCGGGCTGGGTTAACTCAGGTTTATTGCATCGTGGACAGAGGGAACATGAGGTAATGGCGGATCGATAGCTCTTTATATACAGCAGTAATACATTTGAACGTGGTGCCATGGTAGCCCATTGGCTACTGTCTGCGTGACGTCATTTCAGGTCACGCCCTTCTTGTCCAGGTGTAGGTGGAGGCGGGAAAACTTCCCGCGCTGTTGCCTTTGATGAGTTCGGACCAAGAGAGCTTGGACGCTCGCTGCTGCCAGCTGGTGGTCATTAGCTCGCGTCCTATTACAGGGTTTATATGATACAGCTGAAGGTTACATTGTTGCTATAGGCAAGGTTACATTGGCTCAGATACATTGTAATCCATGTGTACAATAAAAAACCATCAGAACACAACACCCCTCCCCCCTAGGACGAGACAAAGTCTCGAGCCCGCACTTAAACACACTGCCCCCCCTTAGGAGACAAAGTCTCTCAGCCAAGATGGCTTATTTCGAACACGCTGGGGTCTCGATGCGGGCTGCCTCTCCCCGGGTTTGCTACCTTCTCTTTGTCCCCTGGTTTCCTGTCCTGTAATATGAGAGGGAGACTCGTTAGTGACTTGCCGCGGCTCCGCGGCGTTGTTGGGAGATGTGCTCTTTCTTAGGGAGGAACCGGGGGCACTGGGGGCTAACGAAAAACCCCTCTTCTCGCTTGGATGGGTGGGGGAACACTCCTGAAAACCCCCCCGGCTCGCAAAATCAAAATCAAAATCACAATCGGGGGCAGCGGTCGCGAACTCCTCACCCCCTTCCCCGGCCCCTGATAAGACTGGCGTATCAAAAGGATATGAGTCGGGGCCGCTGCTACTGCTTCCTTCCCCCCTTGCTTGGGACTGTTGTCCACTGCTGTCTCCCCCTTGGGTTAAGCGGGTGGGGGAGAACCCTAACGCTGAATCCTGTTGCTGAGCTCCACTGACTGGCCCACTCACTCGGTGCCTCAGTTGGTCTGCGTGCCTCCTCCAAAGGAGGCCGGTGTTAGTCTCGACCCGGTACGACACTGGCCCCGTCTGTTCTACAACCGTCCCTGGCACCCAGGCTGGCCCTGCGCTGGAATAGTTCCTGCAGTGAACAGGGTCCCCGGCGGCGAAACCTTTCGAGACTGCCAACCCTATGTTTTTACCTGTATCCTCGACTCTCGTCGGGTCTAGCCTGGACAGGATCGTGGTCAGTTTTCGCCGCATCAAGAGCTCCGCCGGCGAGTAGCCTGACGCTAAGGGGGTTACCCTATACGCTAAGAGGAACTGGCATATTTGGTGATTCAGGTCCCCCGGGCCCATGCGCCGCAGCGCCTCCTTCGTTGTCCGCACCAGCCGTTCCACTTGGCCATTCGTGGCCGGGTGAAACGGTGCGGATGTGACATGCCGAATGGCGTTTACCTCCATGAATGCCCCGAACTCGGCGGAGGTGAAACAACTAGCGTTATCACTGACCAAAGTGTCGGGTAGACCGAAAGTGGAAAAGACCCTCCTTAGCTGGCTAATTGTCGTGGCGGAGGACGTGCTCTTTACTGGGATAACCTCCAGCCACTTGGAGAACGCATCCACCACCAGGAGAAACATGGTTCCTCGGAATGGGCCAGCGAAATCCACGTGCACTCTGGACCACGGCCCCCTAGCTGTGTCCCACTCCCTATGCGGGAGACGGGCCGCCTCAGGTCGGGATCCCTGGCAAGCCTCGCAAGTGCCGACCATGTGCTCAATGTCCGCGTCCAGCTGTGGCCACCAGAAGTAACTCCGGGCCAGCGCCTTTGAACGAACTATGCCCGGGTGGCCGACATGCAGCAGTTCGAGCACCCTCGTCCGCAGGGGCGTAGGGACCACCACCCGTTGGCCCCACAGAAGGCACCCCCTCTCTAGGGACAACTCTAGCTTTTTCCTAAAGAATGGGTCGAACTCTGTACCCGGGGACGAAGCCGGCCACCCCTTCTGCACCCATGAACTGACTTTCTCCAGCGTCCTGTCCTTGCCAGTCGCCCTAGCAACGTCGGCTGGTACTATTGGGGGTGCGTCTAAAACCTCAATTAGCAACACCTGGCGGTCTCTTTCTGCTCTCGCCTTTTGGTCGTCCGACAAAGGCAGAGGGGATCTCGAAAGCGCATCAGCATGGCTGATCTCCTTTCCGGGCCTGTACTCTAACTCATGTTGGTACGCGTTGAGGAAAATAGCCCATCGCAGCATTCTCGGGGACAGGATCTGCGGCGTGGGCTTGCTCGCCGTGAAAATCCCTAACAGCGGCTTGTGATCGGTCACGATTCTGAACGGGCGGCCATACAAAAAATCGTGAAATTTTTTGGTCCCCGCTACTATTGCTAACGCTTCCCTGTCGGTTTGTGCGTAATTTCGCTCCGCTTGGGACAGGGACCTTGAGTAAAACGCTACCGGGGCCTCCCTTCCGTCTTCCAACACGTGGCAAAGCACCGCCCCCACCCCCACCGGGGATGCATCACACACTAGGACCACTGGCCGTTTGGGGTCGAAATGCGTCAAGATTGCCTCAGATGTTAGGAGTTGCTTTAACTCTTTGAACGCCCTCTCGTGCTCGTCACCCCACATCCATGTCTCCTCCTTTTTAAGTAACCGATGGAGCGGTTCGGCCACGGACGCCTTCCGCGGGAGGAATGTATGGTAAAAATTGAGGAGCCCCAGGAAGGACTGTAGCTCGGTTTTGGATGTGGGGCGAGGGGCCTTTTTAATGGCTGCTACCTTGGATTTAGACGGTTTAATCCCCTCGGGTGTGATCCGGAACCCTAAAAACTCGACTTCGGTTTCGAAGAAGACACATTTATCCTTCCTCAATCTCAGCCCCGCTTTCTCGAACACGGTCAGTACTTTGTCCAACCTTTTTGCTAGTTCAGCCTCACTCCCCCCTGTTATCAACACGTCATCAAAATAAGGCAACACCCCCTCCAGGCCCTTTAGGAGGCGTTCCACAAGCGATTGAAAAAGGCCGGGTGCCGAGTTCACGCCGAACTGTAACCGCGACACCTGGAACGCTCCCTTATGTGTAACTATCGTTTGTGCCGCGGCCGTGGCGGGGGTCACAGGGAGTTGCTGATAGGCTTGTGCCAAATCGAGTTTAGCGAAACACTTTCCCCCATTTAGCCTGGCCAAAAGGTGGCTGATCACTGGCACCGGGTATGCATTAGGGCGGATCGCCTTGTTAATTGTACACTTATAATCAGCGCAAATGCGCACCTCCCCGTTAGCCTTGAGGGCCGTTACAATTGGAGTTTCCCACTCCGCGGAATCAACAGGAATAAGAATCCCCTGGCCCACCAGTTTGTCCAGTTCCGCCTCTATCTTGTCCTTGAGTGCGAACGGCACCCTGCGTGGTTTGAGTCTTATCGGGCGGACCTCCGGATCTATGTCGAAAGCTACAGGGGGTCCCTTGAACTTTCCGAGTCCTTTCTTTAAAACGGCGGGATGCGCATCGCAAACCGCTTGTATAGGGTCCCCCCCCCACGGTATGCACCCCCCCTATGAACAAACCTAAGGGCTGAAACCACTGTGTCCCTAGGAGGCTACAGCTTCCCCCTTTGAGGACAACTAGGGGCAGTTCCGCAGAATGTCTCTTAAAATTGACCCGAAATTTCCCGACCCCCAACACCGGAATGCTGTTTCCCTGTACGTCCCGTAGTGTGGACCTCAACGCTTTAAGCTTGGGCCGCACGTGGGGGTCGATTTTCAGGAACTCTTTCTGGGGAATTATGGAATAGGAGGACCCCGAGTCAATTTCCATCTTAATAGGGGCCCCTTGTACTAATACCTCAACGAAGTAATGGGACTGTCCCGCGGACACGCTGAACACTGAGGCGTCGTCCTCGCTGCCGTCCGAGACGCGGCCCACGCCGTCCTGCTTCCTCGTGGTCTGGGCGCCATCTTTGGGCCTCGCTGGACGGTCCGGTCTGGCCGCGCGGTCTTGTGACTGCCTCCGGCCCTCTTTCCGCTTTCTGCACGCCTTGGCGATGTGCCCCCGACGGCCGCAGGTGTAACACTCGGCCTTCCTGAACGGGCATCTCGCGCGCTCGTGGGCCGCTCCGCAACCCTCGCAGCGTCGACCACCCTTCCGGACCTTCTGGACCTCCTCGCCGTCGCTGCCTTCCGTAGACGACTTTGAGGCCCGTCGAGTCGCGTGCACCGACTGTCCGGTCTTCCCGTGCACCGAATTTTCCGCCTTGCCGGCTCTAGGACGCCACTCACGCCACTGGTGCATCTCGTCCACTCCGGCATTCGTGGACTCTGCGGCTTCCGCGGCCTCTATGACCTCTGCCAGCGTGGGTGGCGGCTCCTTATTCATCAAGCTGCGCTGTACCTCCTTGTCTTTCAGGCCACACAACACGCCGTCCCTGAGGACCAACTCCAGGATATCGCCCCATTTACAGGGGGCGGCGGCTATCCTCATGGCGGCCACGAATGCCTCAACCGACTCATCCGGCGCTTGGACTCGCCTCCAAAACGCGCTCCGAGCGGGAAACATTGCCCTCGAGGGACAGAACCGCTCTCGCAGCAGTTTCATGATGTCGCTCGCCTTAAAGTCGCTCACCTTCTTCGGAGCGATTATGCCCACCAGCGTCCGCTTGGTTTCCATCCCGAGCATTCTGGTGAGGATGGCCCTCTTCCTCTCCTCGTCTTCTCCTTTGACTCTGAGTTCCACCAGGGCCGCCTGGAAATCCATCTCAAGCAGCTCCCAGTCTTGCGGTTTGGTGATGTTGAAACCGCTCTGTGCCCTGGCTGTTCCGTGGGGATCCATGATCCCACCTTCGTCGCCAATTTGGTGTATGCAAACCAAGACACAGGACACAGCCTCGGGCTGGGTTAACTCAGGTTTATTGCATCGTGGACAGAGGGAACATGAGGTAATGGCGGATCGATAGCTCTTTATATACAGCAGTAATACATTTGAACGTGGTGCCATGGTAGCCCATTGGCTACTGTCTGCGTGACGTCATTTCAGGTCACGCCCTTCTTGTCCAGGTGTAGGTGGAGGCGGGAAAACTTCCCGCGCTGTTGCCTTTGATGAGTTCGGACCAAGAGAGCTTGGACGCTCGCTGCTGCCAGCTGGTGGTCATTAGCTCGCGTCCTATTACAGGGTTTATATGATACAGCTGAAGGTTACATTGTTGCTATAGGCAAGGTTACATTGGCTCAGATACATTGTAATCCATGTGTACAATAAAAAACCATCAGAACACAACAATTACCTTTTCTGATTACCTGCCCTTTCCTCCTACTATGATTTTTTATTGTAGTTTCTCTGTTTCCTTTACTCCTTTTTCCACCTCTTCCTTCCTCTGCCCATAAAAGGACTGGGAGAGGCAGGCACAGAGGAAGGAAGGAAGGATGGATGGACGGGGAGGACTGTGGGCTATAATGTGAACTCACACTCATTTCAGCTCAGACAGACAGCTCCCAAAGGGATTGCGATTTGAAATGTAATGCAGGCCGTGATTCAAATTGTATACAAGCCAATCTTTCCAATTTGGTTTCAGAGTGTAGCCACACCCTGAGTGGCCTTGTTTTAGCCACAGAAACTTGATGTACACAAGTGCAGAACTGTGTTACAAGGTAAATGGAGGGTCCTGTTCTGTTATTTATTTATTTGATTTCCATACCACCCCACTGACTTGATCATCATCTGGGCAGTACACATGAAAATATAAATACTAGTGCATAAGAAAATAAAATCCCCTCAACTATACCATATTAACTATATGTTCATTGATCCTACATATAAAACTGTGTCACAAAACCAGATAAAAGATGGCAGCACTAAAATAATAAACAAATGCAGCACTATTAAAATTAAACTAAAACCAAAAGAAATCAGTTGGGGGACAGAATATCAACAAAGGCCATTCTTAACAGTTTTTGCCATAGTTGGTTTGTGGCACGTAGCAAGGGAGAGTGCCTGGCCAAAGACTGGTGTAAAAAGGTTCCATAGATTTGGTGTTGCCACTAAGACGGCCCTATTTCTAGTTGAGGTCTCTCAGGGTAGGAAACTGCACCTGTCCCCCAAAATGGCTAAGCAGTGGCATCCACTGAGCATGCTCAGTTCTCGTTGAAGAGGGAGAGCTCCATTCTTGGTTTTCAAATAATTACCAACACAAAACGTGGCTTCACCCTGTCCTGCTGTTGCCCATAAGGGCTTGGTGTCACATTTTCTACAAAAGGATAGGCAATCAAGAGAGTGACTCCCATGTACAGGGTAGCCCGTAAGTCTCTACCCATCCTCTCTGTGGGCATGCATGCCATCTCCCCAGCATTCGCCCCACTCTTCTGTCCAACAGTCCAATGGGAGCGCTCCCTCCCTCCTCCCAGCACAGAGTTTGCCCCACCCCTCTGCCCGGCAGCCCAATGGGAGCGCTTCCTCCCTCCCCCAGCAGAGCTTTTGTATGTAAGTATATAATATCAATGAGCCCTCTTTGTGTATGTTTGCACTGAACTTTACCTGTCTTTGGCAATTAATAATAACTTACCTTAACACTTAAGTGTGGCCATGTGTGTTAGAAATGCACATTTATAAAAGTCACACATGCACAGTTCCACTGTACTCTGTTGGTGAGACTTAGAAGCTCAGTAGGATACTCTCCAGTTTAAATAACAACAGCTTGTTGCACTTTTGTAACATTCAGAAGTCCCTGCCACCTCTGCCAAGTGGTAGGGCTGGCCTTGGCCCTCCCCCCCCCCATATCTCCGTGTATAGCATGAATATATGCAGAAAGAGCATATACATATACAGCTATACATATACAGCTATATGCACACAGGATTCCTCCTTACAAAGATCTGCTGCTCATGCTATCTACTATGTTCCAAAAAGCATAAATTAGATGAATTGAGGAATATGCCTTTTCATTAACAGAATTTTTATGAGGCACATTTGTGTGTTATTCAGTACAAACACACGGTACATTTTTGTACGTGCCTTGTGGTGCCCCAGGGAAGGAACAAAGTGAAGTCACCTTATTCTGTTCTTCACTGTTTCTCTCTGCATTGCAGCAATGCACAGATCTCTCTCCTGGGTTGGATTTTTTATTTTGCGGGGGGGGGGGGGGGGGCTACAGGAGAACAGAAAAGTGTTGCGTGAAATCAATTTCAAGCAAAATTGACAATGCAAATGTTTTCTTTTCACTGTGCTATGTGATGAGGCCTGTGACATTAATTCCCTCAAAGTTGAACTCGATTAACATTTTAGTGAGTTTCTAGGAATAGGAGAAGATAGTTCTTGGCAAAGAAAAGAACTGAGAAGAGAGATCAAGAAGAGATGGAAAAAGGTGATCCAGGGAAAATGTTTTCGGAGGCAACATCTTACTGTTAGCTGTGCTGGACAAAGCAAGCTTACTTTGAAGGTGAATGCTGAGTGTTGCTAAAATGTAAAATTATGTATCCATGCTAAAATTTCATATTACCTTGTATTTTGAAGAGTCAGTATCTTCTCATGACCCCCACAAATGAGTACAGTATGTTTGAAAATACATGTACTGTATAACTAAAAAGGTCCTCTACAAGTACAGTTATAAACCTAAAATTGTATGACATCCACAAACAGTGATTTTTTTATTTTAAAAAAAAACAACTTTTCAATGCTTGCTATTAAATCTTTCTTTTTTTAAAATGATCCATAATATCAACAGAGAATGAATCAGAAGCCCATTTACAGATGGAAAAAATCCGCTTGAATCAGGTATGTGGCAGGGGTACACAGGAAGAGCCTCCTCGAAGATTGTGGCATTCTAATCTTTCTCACACTACATGCTAGGACAGACGAAAAGTGCCTTCACTTTGGCAGTTTCACATCTGGCCTAGACACGGGAGAAGAAGAAGGTGTGTGGCATAGTTTAAACATGGCATCACAAGGCTTGATTTATGATTTCTTTGGTAGGGAGAGGAGTCACACCATGGAAGAGTTGCCAACTCAGTTTTAACGCCTGCCACAGCACAAGTCATTGAAAATTATCAATAGCCTGCTAGCAACACTGCAGGGTCCGGTGTGTAGGTACCAGTAAGCAAAGGGAGGCAATGAATTTTGGAGCGGTCCCCCAAGTTTGGGTGACAGCCCACTACCTTTAGGTGCCTCCATACTATCTGTGGATGTAATTTTTGGATTATTGAACTCTGAAGCCCAGACGTTAGTGATGTTTAACGAGCTTTGGATTTCTGAGACTATAAGGTATAAGGACAGAAGTGAAGATTTTGCAAGGATAACCCTTACATGCTAATAATGTGAGGAATCACCAAAATAATAGAACACTTCAATTAGGACACAATTCCTAGTCAAATAGCAATTTTAGAAGTAGATCATGATCCATTAAAAAATACTAAAAATCTACTAGTCTGTTCCCCTTTTCCCCCTCCCTTTGTGATGCTAAAACCAACTCATGTGGTACCGGTAGTTGTTGTATTGTTGTTGTCATGTGCCATCTAGTCACTTCTAATTTACAATAACCCAATGAATGCATGAACTCCAAAATATCCTATCATTAAAAGCCCTGCCCAGCTTTTCTGCAGTTAAGGCTGTGGCTTCCTTTGTGGAGTCTTTGCATCTCATATTTGATTTTCCTCTTTTCCTGCTGCCTTCAACTTTTCCCAGCATGGCTGCCTCTTTTAAATTAATGTAGGAAGAGTGTATAATCCTTTTGTGTAGGTGGTTGTATGGGTCCTTTGGCCACATTCATTATATATGTATAATGTGCATTCCTTAATGCTATGCACACAGACAGTTAGGCAGACAGGTTGCACACCATTTTCTACACTATTTTGGTGCAGATGTTTTATTATGTTTTAAGCAGCTCACAAATCTTGCCTATGAATGGCAAATTAGTAGAAAAACAGGAAGATAGACCTCTTGAAACGAAGGAGACCAATTTCAATTGACTGAAATATCATTAATGCCAATGGGCCTACTCTAGCTGGGACTAATTTTGGATTTAACCACTGCTTGTGAGAAATTAACTCCTTATTTGCTGAATATAGACCAGGAAAAATGACTTGTGACTAATTTCCAATTAAATCAGTGTGATTTTGTTTAGTCGGGGTTTAAAGGCTATGCCATTGCTACTTCTGGGACTATGGTTCATACTTTATGGATTGTGCTTAAATTGTTGTTTTGCTTATGTGCTTCCAACATCTGCTATTCACAATTAAAATCAAAACCCAGATTTTTTTTCCTTTGCCCATTTAGTTGCTACACATTTGCTCTAGCCTTCTGTTGAATGGTCAGTTAAAAATCTATTCTGTATTACAGTGGAGTAAATGCTTACAGACTGAAATCAGCTAGAACAACATATTCCATATTATGAAAACAGCAGAGTTGGTCTCTTTTTTAAAAACCCCACAGCCCTCATTTTCAATGGTTTCTTGGGACTGTAGTCTGAAACAGTAACTTTTCTAAACTCTGAAACAACCAACTTGGACAGGTTTGACAATACAGTACTGTATTTGACAATAGAAATATTTTTTCTCAACACTAAAACTAGTTACAACTAGCAGAACACTACTGAAAATTTAACTTCCCAAATTAGAGATATTATACATATAGCTCAGATGGAAATATTTTTTTAAAATTTAATAGATATTGCTTAATGCACCACCATCCCTAACACACACTGAAGCTACTGTAGGACATTCATAAAGAAGCAAATATTTAACTAGGCATACTTCCCCCCCCCCCCCCCTGTTAATATAAAGTGCCTATCAACCAGCAGACATAATTAAAATATATACAGGGATTTGCAGATATTTTGAAAAGATCACTATGACAAAGCATAAAAAAACAAGAAATCGGGGCAGCTATTATCATTACTTGTAATGACCCACCCACCCCAAGTTATCAAGCAGAAGGATAGTCTATAAATCCCATCAGAACCAGCATTAGCAGATGTTTCTAATTCAGATCCAGTCCTGTGGATTTCTTCTCTGCTGCATCCCAGGAAAGAAGGAAGAGCCTTTTAAATTGTCACCATGCAATGGTAGGTGTTCCTTTAGCCGGTAGAGCAAAATCTTCATTCCACGTAGGTCCCCATTTGTCCAAATGAGTTTTGCCCCTTTGAGAAAGAGAGGGATTAGATGTTCCTCAATGGGAAGGCCTGTTCCAACAGTGCTCAGGGCATCTGAACTTGTTTGACATTGTTCAGCAGGTCTGTGAGGTCGCTGATGTACTTGATGGTGCATTTCAACGTCTGTATCTTGGTGAGGGGTTGACCCCTTTGGTAGATGGGGGGCAGGTAGTTCCGCAGAGTGTGGAGCGCCTCCGCCAGGGTCCTCATCCTCAACTTCTCTCTTTCACTGGCTTTCCTCCTCCGCTGAACAGACATCCGGACTTTGGAGCTCTTTGCACCTTTGCCTTGTCCAGGGCTGGGAAGATATATGGAAGGAAACTCAACCAACCGGTAGTTGTCCCTCAAGCTGCTGGTGCCACCATCGCTCCCGAGGCTGTTGCTACTCCTGTTGGCACAGGTCATCTCCACAACAAGAGGATAAGGGGAAGAAGCGTAGGATTCAGATGAAGGGGATAGAGACACACTCTGTGGGGATGAACCCTGGCTGAGCTCCAGAGACCCCGGGTTGCTCTTCCAATCCCATGAAGAAAAGAAGGGAGGATTCCCAGAGCCATCCATCCTCACGTCCCGTGTCTCTGAATTTGTCCTTCTTGGTAGAAAAGAGTCAGGGAAAGAGGGGAGAAAAGGAGTGATAATTTCCTGTCATCTGCATGCAAGCTGAGTCTGTGGTCTCTAGTCGAGGGAGACCCTTTTATGACAGAGGGAGGGATAAGAAGTGACAAAATGGGAAGCAATCTTGGGGTGTGAGGAATTCAAACGAATGCCAGCCTCAAAATGGAAAAATGAACTCCAGGCGTGTTACCTTCTTCTTGATGATAATTATCAACCTTCAGCTAAAACACATTTAAGCCAACTAACAAGCAACAGTGAATGGGCTGGAGGGGTCGGGGAGAGGGGAGAGGAAGATTATCACTGTGTAACAAAACCAATCGAATGTTTCTTATCTTCATTTTAAAAATGCCCTGGGGAATAACTGACTGGAAAAAGAGAAAAATAAGCTTACCATGCCAAGTATTTCAGACTCTCAACTTTTGCATTGCTTCTGAATGCAAACGTTCAGACTATTTAAATGTTCACCATGCTAAATATTCAATTCATTTTTTAAAAAAAGTGAAGAAGGAAACAAAATGCTTCCATTTTTTATTATTATTGATATTGTCCATATTTTCTAAATAGCACTGAAACATACTTTCATGAAAGAGTCGCTTCAACGAGTGGGCGGCTAAACGAGTCAAATAAATAATAAATAATAACATCATAAAATGGAAATACATATGTGACCTTGTTCTGCAGAAATGTATACCCAACTTAGAGTGATATAGATGTCTTGCCCCAAATGATTTTCCTCTGTTATTCTACATTTGTGGAGCTCCCTGCCAAAGCAACATGCAGTAAAGACTTACAAATGGGCCTTTCAGCTCCATTTATTTTGGATTGCTTTTTCCTAAAGGGTTCCTAGTGCTTCAGATCTGAAATTCTTAGAAGTTGTTTTCCCTTGTCCCAAAGATTGGGGTTGGTGACCCCTAGGTTGCTTTATACTCCTTCTGTAAATGGCTGTTTCTACAGCACTCTGGCACTATATATATTGTGCTTGTTTTATGTAACCTCCATTTGGAGGGCTTTGTGCTAAACAAGAGTATGTAGGAAGTAGACAAGTCCACATAAAATTCCAATGCATTTTGGAGCAACTCTTTAACCTATCCTGAACCTGAAGAGTAGGAACAGTGATATGTTTTCTGTCAAGTATATTTTCCTCATACTTAGCCAGAGCAGTGCACTGTAGCCAATTCCTTCAAGCTGTTGTATAGTAGTAGCTAAGCAAGTGAGCTACACAGTGAGGTACGGAGTGGGGGTCTGCCTTCAGATCACATTCTGGGGACTACATCAGGGGACTGTGGTGGCTTAGTGGTTAAGATGCTGAACTTGATGACTGGAAGGTCAGTAGGTCAGCGGTTCGAGACGCAAGTGCCGCATGACAGAGCGAGCTCTTGTCGTCTGTCCCAACTCCTGCCAACTTAGCAGTTATAAAGCAAGAAATTGTAAATAGATAAATAGGTACCACTTCCCACTTCGGTGGGAAGCTAAACAGCATTCTGTGCACTCCGGTGTCTAATCATGTCTGCCACATGAGCACGGTAACGTCTGTAAATGCAGACAGCATTGGCTCTTTGGCTATAAACACTGAAATCTAGAGTCGGATACGACTGGCTTTCAAGCAAGGGTGACTGTTACCTTTACCTATACTGTGTCTCCTTCTGCTTCTGTGATAAAGAAACTCACATGTAGATAGCACCTGAAAGTATGGCTGCCCTACAAAGTTCAGGCCAAGTGTACAAAATAGTGTAGACAAATAGCTACATAAATCAGAAAATGCATGTCTATCAAGGATTGACACAAATCCTTTGCTGTCATGGGACAGAATTATGCCACAAGTTGATTGTACATTTAATTCACTCAGTGCAATAATAATTGCCACTACATGGAAAGAGAAACAGGCAGTTTTAAAGATTATAACCGAAGCCATATTTTGATATTTCATGAACTCCATTTACTACACGTGAAATAACTAGCAGCTCCACCATCAAGCAAAGCTGCATTTATAGTCTTCAAGATACAGTGGTACCTCGCTTAAAGAGCATAATGCGTTGCACGGGATTGCTCTTTAAGTGAGTTTGCTCTTTAAGTGAAACACCATTGTAAGTGACCAATTGTGACTTCTGGTGGGGGGGATTGCGAACCCCGATTTAGTTGTTAAGCGAGTTTTTGGTTGGTTTTAGTTGTTAAGCGGGGCAACCATTCAGAGAAAATTCTGCTCTTTAAGCAAGGTAGTCTCTAAGTGAGGCGCTCTTTATGCGAGGTTTTATTGTAATAGGATTTTTTTTGTTTCCTTGGTTTCTTTCTTAAGTTATATTGCATACTATTTAATAAGCAAAGGCACACATTTGATTAAATTTGTATAAATCATGTTTTCCTACTGTTCCCTTAACCAAAATATAATTACATTCCTACAGGCAAACTATGCTGTGGAACTATACATTTATTAATTTGAATATACTGTATACTGATTAGCTTAAACATAAGAAATATCTTCTAAGATAAAGGGGGAGTTGTGGAGTTCTACATTAACACCATGTGTGTTGACTACAATGAAGGACTGAGGAAGAATACCACCAGTATCGTCTAATTAATATAATATAAGGCACACTTAAGTCAAAATTACAGCACAATCCTATATAACAACAAAAATGGACTGAAATCTTTTTGTGCAGCTTTGAAAATGCAGTGAGCTTCCTTTGGCAATTTTAGGATGCATACGACTCATGCACGATGTGACAAAATTACAAGCACCCCAAAAATTGACAAAAGCAGTTTTTAATCAGCAGCATTTTGCCACTGGTGATAATGTCACTCCCATGGTGCACTCTGAATTATGCACCAGGATTTCAGCCGCAAAATGTTTTGGATTTTGCTGCTGTATTAGCAGACAACCACGACTACCTCTCTAAACACAAACCACCACAACTACCTCTCTAAAAACACACAGTCCTTTGTCTACTCAGATGTAAGTCCCATTCAGTTCAGTGGGGCCTATTTCCCACTTAAAAATAACAACAATGTAGAATTGAATGCATTCTAACTTTTGGCAACCCTTCCCAGTACAGTAATACCTCGGATAATGCTAAAACTTGGTTCGACAAGTCTTAGCGTTATCTGATATTTAGCATTATCCTATGCATGCAAGGGAATAGGCCATGCACTTGGCCGCTTCCCTTCCCGTAGGGCTGGAGGGTGTCTCTGCACTCACCCTCTGGGGCCCCCGGAAAGGGAACCGGCCAAGCATGTGGCCGTTCCCTTGCAGAAGGGACAGTGGGTGAGTGCAGGGACACCTGTCAGCCCTCCGGGAAGAGAACTGGCTAGGCGCCTGGCCACTTCCCTTCCTGGAGGACCGGCGCGTGAGTCCAGAGACGCAAAGCCCGCAAGGCTGGTCTTGTTGTGTTCTGTAAAGCTGTGCCTTTAACAATGTACCATTGCCATGTGTTAACAATGTAACCTTTCTGTGTGCAACATTATAACCATCAGCTGTATCAATGTAAACCTGATAAGGGGACGCGAGCTAGTGACCACCAGAGGGCAGTAGCGAGCGTCCAGCTCTCATGGCTCAGATTCACCTGGTTCAGCAGCACGGGAAGATTCCCCGCGACCTCTTCACCTGGTCAAGAAGGGCGTGACCTTCTACGACATCACGCAGGCAGCAACCAATAGCCTGTCGACGAGCCACATTCAAATGTATAGCCAGCTGTATATATTGAGCTACTCATCCGCCATTACCACATGTTCCTCCGGATCATCATGCAATAAACCTGTGTTAAGCCAACCTTTCGGCTGTTTCATTGTCTTTGGTCCCTTACACTAAATTGGCGACGAAGGTGGGATATGGCAGCCCACGGGACCAAGACATGCGCCGGTTTCGAAATCAGGAAACCGGGCGACTGGGAGATCTTCGAGATGGACTTCCAGGCAGCACTGATTGAGTCCGAAGTCACGGAAGAGGCAAAGAAAAGGGCCATCTTCACCAGGATGCTCGGACAAGAAACCAAAAGGACCTTGGTGGACCTGATTGCACCGAGGAGGGTGAGCGAATTCAAGGCCAAGGAACTCATGCAGATGCTGCGTGAGCACGTCCGGCCCGCCACAGCGATGTTTCCCACTCGGAGTGCGTTCTGGAGGCGAGTCCAAGCGCCCGAGGAGACGGTCGCCGCATTCATGGCGGCTCTGTGGCTGGCGGCCGGCCCGTGCAAATGGGAGAATGCCGAAATCACCCTCCGGGACTGTGTGCTGTGCGGCCTGAACGACGTCGAGACCCAGCGCACATTAATGAATCAAGAGCCGCCTCCCACGTTGCAGGAGGTCGTCAGAGCGGCCCAGGCCGCAGAAGCTACAAAGGCCGGGGTCCAAGAACTCCAGGACTGGCGGCCGAAGTCAAGCAAGGCAGAGACTCCGGTACAGGCGGCCCGGCGAACTTCGAGGTCGTCCACAGAGAGCAGCGACGACGAGGACGTCCGGAGGGTCCGGAAGGAGAGCCGGCGATGCGACGGCTGTGGAGCGGCCCACGACCGCGTAAAGTGCCCCTTCCGGAAGGCCGAGTGCCACAACTGCGGCCGCCGCGGGCACATCGCCAAGGTGTGCAGGAAGAAGCGCGAAACCCGGAGGAGCTCCGCAGACCGTTCCGCGGGACAAGACCCAAGGACGGCGCCCAGGCCACGCGGAAGCAGGACGGCGTGGGCCGCATCTCCGACGGCAGCGAGGACGACGCCCCAGTGTTCAGCGTGTCTACAGGACACCCCCGCTACTTTGTTGAGGTACTAGTCCAAGGGGTTCCCATTAGGATGGAAATTGACTCGGGGTCCTCATATTCAATCATTTCCCAGAGGGAGTTTTTGGGAATTGCCCCCCACAAGCGACCCAAGCTCAAGGCATTGAGGTCCACACTACGGGACGTGCAAGGGAACAGTATTCCAGTGTTGGGGGTTGGAGAATTTCAGGTCAAATTCAAGGAGCACGCCGCGTCCCTTCCCCTAGTCGTGCTCAAAGGGGGAGATTGCAGCCTCCTCGGGACTCAATGGTTCCTGCCCCTGGGGTTGTTTATTGGGGGGGTGCACGCCGTTGGGACTGATCCAATTCAGGAGGTGTGCGAGGCGCACCCCGAAGTTTTCAAAAAAGGACTGGGGAAATTCAAGGGGCCCCCAGTGACTTTTGACCTGGACCCAGAGGTCCGCCCAATTCGCCTTAAACCACGCAGGGTGCCGTTCGCACTTAAGGACAAGATAGAGGCGGAACTGGACAAGTTGGTGGGCCAGGGGATCCTTGTGCCTGTAGATTCTGCGGAGTGGGAAACTCCAATTGTAACCGCACTAAAGGCCAATGGGGAGGTCCGCATATGCGCCGACTACAAGTGCACCATCAACAAGGCGATCCGCCCGAATGCATATCCGGTGCCGGTAGTCAGCCATCTGCTGGCCAGGTTACACGGGGGAAAGTGTTTCGCTAAGCTCGACTTAGCACAGGCCTACCAGCAGCTTACGGTGTCCCCTGCCGCAGCTGCTGCGCAGACCATAGTCACCCATAAGGGGGCGTTCCAGGTGACGCGCCTCCAGTTCGGCGTGAATTCGGCGCCTGGAATTTTCCAGTCACTCGTGGAACGCCTCCTGAAGGGACTGGAGGGGGTGTTGCCTTATTTTGATGACGTGTTAATAACGGGGGGGAGTCGGGTTGAATTGGCCAAGAGGTTGGGGAAGGTCCTGACAATATTCGAAAAGGCGGGGCTGAGACTGCGAAAGGACAAATGCGTCTTCTTCGCAACCGAGGTTGAGTTCCTAGGGTTTTGTGTGACTCCTGAGGGAATCAAACCATCCAAGTCCAAGGTGGCAGCCATTAAGAAAGCCCCCCGCCCCACCTCCAAGCCCGAGCTGCAGTCGTTCCTAGGGCTGCTCAACTTTTACCACTCCTTTCTCCCCCGGAAGGCAGCGGTGGCTGAACCGCTACACAAACTGCTAAAGAAAGACCAGGCATGGAAGTGGGGCGATGACCAAGAAAGGGCATTTAGTGAGCTAAAAAGCCTCCTGGCGTCCGACGCCATACTGACCCACTTCAACCCCAAACGCCCAGTAGTTCTGACCTGTGATGCATCTCCAGTGGGGGTGGGGGCGGTGCTGTGCCACGTGTTGGAAAACGGAAGGGAGGCCCCGATAGCATTTTACTCCAGGTCCCTGTCCCAAGCGGAGAGAAACTACGCACAGACGGACAGGGAGGCACTAGCAATAGTCGCGGGGACGAAAAAATTTCACGATTTTCTGTACGGCCGCCCCTTCACCATTGTAACGGACCACAAGCCCCTGCTAGGCATCTTTACCACAGATAAGCCCACCCCACAGATCCTGTCCCCGAGGATGCTCAGGTGGGCCATTTTTCTCAACGCGTATCAGCACGCGTTGGTCTACCGGCCCGGGAAAGAGATCAGCCATGCGGACGCTCTATCTAGGTCTCCCCTTCCCCTAACGCCCAGCCAGGTGAGCAAGGGAGAGCGGGACCATCAGGTTCTCATGATAGAGGTGCTGGATTCGCCCCCCGTAGTGCCCGCCGACATTGCCAAAGCGACAGAGAAGGACAAGACGTTAGCGGCAGTTAGCTCCTGGGTGCAGAAAGGGTGGCCGGCGTCCTCCCCAGCGGAGGAGTTCGCTCCATTTTTCAGAAAAAAGCTAGAACTGTCCCTAGAGAGGGGGTGCCTCTTGTGGGGGCAGCGGGTGGTGATTCCCACTTCCCTTCGGCCGTGGGTGCTCAAACTGCTGCACGTCAGCCACCCCGGTATCGTGCGATCCAAGGCACTGGCCCGGAGTTACTTCTGGTGGCCCCAGCTGGACGCCGACATCGAGCACATGGTCGGCACTTGTGATAGTTGCCAATGCTCCAGACCAGAGGAGGCCCGCCTTCCCCACAGGGAATGGGACGCGGCTAAGGGGCCGTGGTCTCGGGTGCACGTTGATTTCGCGGGCCCGTCAGAGGCACCCTGTTCCTTCTTGTAGTGGACGCCTTCTCCAAGTGGTTGGAGGTTATCCCAGTCACGAGCACCTCCTCGGCCCAGACCATTAGGCATTTGCGGAGGCTCTTTTCCACGTTCGGCATACCCGACACGTTAATTAGCGACAATGCTAGTTGTTTCACGTCCTCCGAGTTTAGGGCATTCATGGAGATCAATGCCGTTCGGCACATCACCTCCGCCCCTTTTCACCCGGCCACCAATGGCCAAGTAGAGCGCCTCGTCCGCACCACGAAGGACGCGTTGCGGCGCATGGGCCCCGGGGATCTGAACCTACAAGTGTGTCAGTTTCTGCTAGGGTACAGGGTGACCCCGTTGGCGTCAGGATACTCCCCCGCAGAGCTCTTAATGCGTAGGAAACTGACCACCATCCTTACTAGGCTGGACTCCACGAGGGTAGAGGACAAAGGAAGGAACATCGGGCTAGAGGCTACAAAGAGTTTCAGTGTAGGCGCCCCCGTGCATTGCAGGAATTACGCCAGCACGGGCCCAGCCTGGGTACCGGGCGTAGTTGTGGAGCAAACCGGCCCCGTGTCGTACCGCGTGGAAACCAGCACAGGGCTCCTGTGGAGGCGGCACGCGGACCAGCTCCGACGCAGGGTCTCCGATGAGCAGGGCACGGATCAAGCAGGGAATAAGTCAGCGTTAGGGTTCTCCCCCACCCGTTCAGCCCAAGGGGGAGGGAAGGGGGACCGCGGGCCCCCACCAAGGGGGGAGGAGGATATCCTCGTAGATACCCTGGGGGATCTTTCCGAGGAGGAGGGACCCGACCCCATACATATCTCGCGGAAGGTCCCCACAAATGCGGATACCCCTACTAAGTTAGATTTTGATTTTCAGAACCGGGGGGGGGGGTTTGGAGTGGTCCCCCACCCGTCCAAGCGAGAAGAGGGGTTTTTCGTTAGCCCCGACTGCCCCCGGTCTGCCCACAATAAAGTTTTTCCCTTCCCCTAAGGCCGCCAGACAGCGGCAAACCACTAACGAGTCTCCCTCTCCTATTTCAGGACAAGGGTCCAGGGAACAAAGAAGCAATAACGCCCCCGGGGGGGGCAGCCCTCGTCACGGCCCAAACGCACATGCAACAAGCCATCTTGGCTGAGAGACTTCGTCTCATCCTAGGGGGGAGGGATGTTGTGTTCTGTAAAGCTGTGCCTTTAACAATGTACCATTGCCATGTGTTAACAATGTAACCTTTCTGTGTGCAACATTATAACCATCAGCTGTATCAATGTAAACCTGATAAGGGGACGCGAGCTAGTGACCACCAGAGGGCAGTAGCGAGCGTCCAGCTCTCATGGCTCAGATTCACCTGGTTCAGCAGCGCGGGAAGATTCCCCGCCACCTCTTCACCTGGTCAAGAAGGGCGTGACCTTCTACGACGTCACGCAGGCAGCAACCAATAGCCTGTCGACGAGCCACATTCAAATGTATAGCCAGCTGTATATATTGAGCTACTCATCCGCCATTACCACATGTTCCTCCGGATCATCATGCAATAAACCTGCGTTAAGCCAACCTTTCGGCTGTTTCATTGTCTTTGGTCCCTTACACTAAAGGGCTCCAACTGGGAAGGCAGTTCCCAGGCGGAGACCAGCCCTAGCAGCTTTGCGGCTTGGCTTCCTGGAGGGCCAGCTCGTGTCACGTGCCTGGCCAGTTCCCTTCCCGGATGGCCGGAGGTTGTCTCTGCACTCATCCGACAGCCCTCCAGGAAGGGAAGCAGCCATGTGCCTGGCCAGTTCCCTTCCCGGAGGGCCGGAAGGTGAAACACGATGCATCGGATAATGCTAAAATAACGTTATCCAATGCATCCGTTATCTGAGGTATTACTGTATTTTCTAAGTTTAGACTATTCAGAAGCACATGACTGTCCCCTTCTAGGGTGGTCTGGTACTGAGTAGCTTGCCCAAGGCTAGACTTTTTCCTTCACAGTCAGGAATTGAACTTCCGAGCCCTGACTCCATAGTCAGGTGCTCCAACTCACTGGACTAAGTGGATATAAAATCCATTCTTAATTCTTTTATCTTAAGTACTTTCTATGTACAATCCTGTGTATATCAACTTCAAAGTAAGTCCAACTAGGTTCAGGGGATATACATTATATAAATGTACACAGGGCTGCAGTCTTAAATTTTATTTACAGTAAATCCCCTACTTACGCCAAAAGTCCGTTCTGTAGGCCTTTACTTAAATCGGTTTTTTATGTAACTCGAAGCAAACCCATAATAAAAAATATTTTTGTATGTTACTCAAAGCAAACCCATAGGAAATTGTGTTACGTAAATTTATTGTAAATTGGGACATTTATGTAAATTGGGACATGGTTTTAGCACAAAATCATTATGTAAGTCGAATTTTATGTAACTCGGGGCATTTGTAAGTCGGGATTTTGCTGTATTTTCAGCTGTCAGTTTTAAATAAATGCTTGACATTACAATGGAAATTAAAAATGTTTGACTTTGCCTGGCTGCTCCTAAATGAATTTTATAGGCAAAATGTTGCTACCAAATCATGATTTTGATGGTAAGGATGTTTCAGGTGTCTAGTTTTAAAGAGGGTACACCTATAAAGAGAGGCTGCTGCGGCTTAGTGGTTAAGATGCTGAATTTGATGATTGGAATGTTGCCAGGTCAGCAGTTCGAGACCTGGATACTGCACGATGGAGTGAGCGCCTGTCTCTGTCCCAGCTCCTGCCAACCTAGCAGTTCACCCTTTGGCTGAAAATGGAGATGAGCATCAAATCCTATAGTCATATCTGACTGGCTTTCGAGCAAGGGCGACCTTAACATCTATAAAAGGGGGCAAACATGATTCCTCAGTGAAAGGACCACAGCTTTATGTTAGAGAATATAATTTGCACCGAGGTACCAAGTTCACTACCTTGTCCAATTGGGGGGAGAGGGGGGAGAGGGGAATGATATATTTCATATGTTAGATGATTTGTTCTTTGTCCTTTGCCTAACATCTTAGGAAACTATCAAAAGCTAGTAAAAGTAAAGGTTTCCCTTGCTTGAAAGCCAGTCGTATCCGACCCTAGGGTTCAGTGCTCATCTCTGTTTCAAAGCCGAACAGCCAGCGCTGTCTGCTTCTACGGACGTTTCCATGGTCAGGTGGCAGGCATGACTAGACACCAGCGTGCACGGAACGCTGTTATCTTCCCACCAAAGTGGTCCCTATTTATCTACTTGCAATTGCTTGCTTTCGAACTGCTAGGTTGGCAGGAGCTGGGACAAAGACAGGAGCTCATTCCGTCCTGCAGTACTTGGGAATCGAACTGTTGACCTTCCGCCTCCCAGTCAGTGCCTTAGAAACTTGAGCCACTGCAGTAGCTAGGCACCGCAATAGCTAGGCACCAGTCTAAATCAAGGATAGGCCTTCTAGATGAAAATGACCTGCAATTTCCACATTCTTTAGCTAGCGATAGCTACATGATGGGAATTGCAACCTAGCAACATTTCCCATCCTTAATGTAAAGAAATATGTAGTCTGTCTAGAAATATGATCACTGGTTCATAATTGCAAAGAATGCTTCACAAATACCCTCAAATAATAATATTCTTAGAACTGAAAAGCTGTAAGAAGCCTTATGGATCATCAAATCCAACCCCTATCAGGAAGACACAGTAGAGAATCAAACTCCCAGCTTCTGGCTCTGCAGCTAGATACCTAAACCACTGAGCTACCTAGCTCATGTATAAAACTGCCTATTGTTTGGCATCATAAGTATGAGTCAGGGATGATGATAGTTTTCCCCCTTTGCCCACCTTAGCTCTCTCTTTAGAGGCATTGTAGAATGCAGTGGCTTCGTGGATAAAACGCTGAACTTGATGACTAGAAGGTTGGCAGGTCAGTAGTTCGAGACCCGAGTACTGCACGATAGTGAATGGCAGTCTGTCCCAGCTCCTGCCAACCTAGCAGTTTAAAAGCAAGAAATTGCAAGTAGATAAATAGGTACCACTTTGTTAGAAAGGGAACAGTGTTCCATGTACTCCACTGTCTAGTCGTGCCTACCACATGTCCACGGAAATGTCTGCAGATCCAGGCAAAACTGGCTCTTTGGCTATAAACGGAGATGAGCACTGAACCCTAGAGTCAGATGTGACTGGCTTTTGAGCAAGGGTGACCTTTACCGTACCACTTACTAAATACAATGTTTTCTTTTCTAGGAAAAAACAGTTTTTTCCAACTCTCACCCCCTGAAGAGTCCAGAAATTTCAAGCCCAAAGCACTTCAATTTACATACACATTTAAAAAAAAAACCTTTAGATAAAAATTCATGCCTTTGACTACTCCATTTCCCTCTGTCTCATAAAAAGCTGGATAGCTGGCAGAAACCATTTCAGTCATTTCAGTAATCTCGTCGTGTTGAAGGCTGTAGAGTTATGGAGATAATATCATAGGTATGCTTAATGACACTTTAAAAAATGATGAAATAATTTTCTGCCTGGATGGCGGGTTTATTTTTCACTCCAACCGTTTATTCACCAGTCTGAAATCAAACCATTCAGTCTTCGTTCATTGCTTATAATAAATATCTTGGTCACATTTCTGAATGTGTAACCAAGCAAGCAAAGGTCCTGGAATGGTGAAATGGAACAAATTTACCCTTGAATGACTGCAGATAAGTAATACCAATTTATTTTGTTAATGGAAAATAGTACTTTCACCATAAAAAGGGGAAAGCCATGTTAGAGCCAGTTTAGAATGAGTTGCATGGATCAATGTTCTGAGCTGGTATAAATTATAATTCAACTTTCATTGTTACTGTACTGAAAGATCTTTTGAGTATCAGAGGCTCCATGATTCTCAGTAATAGATATTAAGGAGCATAGCTGGAAGGACATTATTGCACTCATACTCTGCTTCTCATTGTGGCATCTGGTAGATTACTATGGGGACAGAATATTGGAATACAAAGGTTTTCTGATGTGACCCAAGTTCTGCAGTTGTTAAGTGAGCAACATCTCATTCCCTGGGATTTCAGAGTTAAAACCCGAGACTAGGAGGCAACTGTTGTGTCCTAACAGTGTAACCTTTTACATGTGATATCAATGTATCTGAACCAATGTAACCTTGCCAATGAGTAACAATGTAACCTTCAGCTGTATCATATAAACCCTGTAATAGGACGCGAGCTAATGACCACCAGCTGGCAGCAGCGAGCGTCCAGGCTCTCTTGGTTCAAACCCATCAAAGACCGCAGCGCGGGAAGCTTCCCGCCGCTACCTACACCTGGACAAGAAGGGTGTGACCAACCATGACGTCACGCGGACCAGTAGCCAACGGGCTACCGTGGAGCCACATTCAAATATGTTCCTACCGTATATATAGAGCTGTTCGTCCGCCATTACCTCATGTTCCCTCTGTCCACCATGCAATAAACCTGAGTTAACCCAGCCTTTGGCTGTGCCTTGTGTCTTGACTCTCATATACTAAATTGGTGACGAAGGTGGGATGATGGATCCCCACGGAGCCAGGACACAGAGCGGGTTCAACATCACCAAACCGCAAGACTGGGAGCTTTTTGAGATGGACTTCCAGGCGGCACTGGTGGAGCTCAAAGTCAAAGAAGACGACGAGGAAAGGAAGAGGGCCATCCTCACCCGCATGCTTGGGATGGAAACCAAGCGGACGCTGGTGGGCATCCTTGCACCGAAGAAGATGAGCGATTTCAAAGCCGGTGACATCATGAAAATGCTGCGTGAGCGTTTCCGGCCCTCGAGGGCAATGTTTCCCGCTCGGAGTGCGTTTTGGAGGCGAGTTCAAGCGCCGGACGAGTCGGTAGAAGCCTTCGTAACGGCTATGAGGGTAGCCGCCGCCCCCTGCAAATGGGACCACATCCTAGAGATGGCCCTCAGGGACGGAGTGCTGTGTGGCCTGAAGGACAAGGAAGTACAGCGCAGCTTGATGAACAAGGAGCCACCACCCACACTGGAAGAGGTTGTAGAGGCCGCGGAAGCCGCGGAATCCACGAATGCTGGAGTAGACGAGATGCACAAGTGGCGTGAGTGGCGTCCGAGGGCCGGCAAAGCGGAAAACTCGTCGCACGGGAAGTCCGGTCAGTCGGTGCATGCAACCCGACCGACCTCGAAATCGTCTTCAGAAAGCAGCGATGGCGAGGAGGTCCAGAAGGTCCGGAGAGGCGGGCGCCGCTGCGATGGTTGCGGAGCGGCCCATGAGCGCGTGAAGTGCCCATTCAGGAAAGCCGAGTGTTTCAACTGTGGACGTCGGGGGCACATCGCCAAGGCGTGCAGGAAATGGAAAGAGGGCCGGAGACAGTCGCAAGACCGTTCAGCCAGACCGGACCGTCCAGCGAGGCCCAAAGATGGCGCCCGGGCCACGAGGAAGCAGGACGGCATGGGCCGCATCTCGGACGACAGCGAGGGCGACGCTCCTGTGTTCAACGTGTCTGCGGGACAGCCCCATTACTTTGTTGAGGGCAGGAAGCCAGGGAGCAAGGAGGAGGGAGCGAAGCCGGGGCAGGGCAGCCCGCGCCGAGACCCCAGCGTGTTCGAAATAAGCCATCTTGGCTGAGAGACTTCGTCTCATCCTAGGGGGGAGGAGTGTTGTGTCCTAACAGTGTAACCTTTTACATGTGATATCAATGTATCTGAACCAATGTAACCTTGCCAATTAGTAACAATGTAACCTTCAGCTGTATCATATAAACCCTGTAATAGGACGCGAGCTAATGACCACCAGCTGGCAGCAGCGAGCGTCCAGGCTCTCTTGGTTCAAACCCATCAAAGACCGCAGCGCGGGAAGCTTCCCGCCGCTACCTACACCTGGACAAGAAGGGCGTGACCAACCATGACGTCACGCGGACCAGTAGCCAACGGGCTACCGTGGAGCCACATTCAAATATGTTCCTACCGTATATATAGAGCTGTTCGTCCGCCATTACCTCATGTTCCCTCTGTCCACCATGCAATAAACCTGAGTTAACCCAGCCTTTGGCTGTGCCTTGTGTCTTGACTC
The DNA here is from genome assembly GCA_035047305.1 of Bradypodion pumilum. Taxonomy (NCBI): domain Eukaryota; kingdom Metazoa; phylum Chordata; class Lepidosauria; order Squamata; family Chamaeleonidae; genus Bradypodion; species Bradypodion pumilum. Next base: position 159,442,821 of record JAWDJD010000001.1, on the reverse strand, counting down.
TCATATACTAAAGCAACCCTTTGTGAAATCATAGTGGTGGATCTTTGTGATGTCACAGAAGCAGGGCAAGCAAGAACTGTGAGAAGATTTATGCCCAGTTTCCTAGAGTAAGCCTCATTGAAAATGATGTATGCAACTTCTGAGTAAACATGTGTAGAATTGAGCTAGCGGTCTTAGCTGGAATAAAGCTGCAATTTCCATTCAAGATATCAGAATTGTGAGAGTTTGTTAAGAGTCTCACAGTTGCCTTTCCCGTTTAGTGTAGATATGGCTATTGGTTCAGACTAAATAAAACTCTTGCCAGTTTTAGCTATCCATACTCAGAGATGCATCTTTTTATTCATTAAAAAAACACCACCTTACAGCCACAATGGTCACTTGCAGTGGTGAGATTCAGCAGGTTCGGCCCAGTCCGCCAGAACCGGTAGCAGAAATTCCAGCTGGCCCTGCCCATCCAAGTTTTTAAATAAAGTACAGTAGCATAACTGTCAAGTATCCCTTATTGGCCGGGAAAACCCCTTATTTTACCCTATTTCCCGCTATCATCCCTTATTAATTAGACTGCAATGCCCTATTGCCACCATTGGAGGGCAGCACAGGATAAGCATAGCTGTCAAGTATCCCTTATTGGCCGGGAAAACCCCTTATTTTACCCTCTTTCCCGCCATCATCCCTTATTAATTAGACTGCAATGCCCTATTGCCACCATTGGAGGGCAGCACAGGATAAGCATAGCTGTCAAATATCCCGTATTTGCCGGGAAATTTCCCTTATTTCCAAATCCAAAACTTGACAGGTATGTACAGTAGTCCTAATTCGGGTGCAACGCAGGGCTTCCTCCCTGGCCATGCCCACCGTACCACACCCACAGAGTAGGTAGTAAAAAATTTGAATTTCACCACTGGTCACTTGCCATTCTAGCAGGGGTATTCTGGGAGATGTAGTCTAGAAAATGAATTTTCCCAAGTGCTGCCTCTTAGCACATTGAAATTATGTTTTCTAGGATTTTGCTGGATGTGGGAACTTTGCAGATTTTTCTGTCTAAGGGCACTTTTGCCAGATTGTTTCACATGAACATTGAGAGAAGTGCCTTTGCAGTGATTTGTTAGGGCATGTAAAAAAAAAAACCAAAACAAAAAACCAATCTCCATCTTATTTTGGACATTCCATTTGAAGAGTGGAACACCAGTAGGTTTTTCTGAGCAACCAACTTTGGCTTGTTTTCATGTCATTTTATTATATGGAGAGGCACGAAGATGGAATTTATCTAGCTAGCATTTTGATTTCTTATAAACTAAACACCCTACAGCCAGAACTTATTGATCTAACAGGAGGGGAGAATTCTGCAGGCATTGTGCTCTAGCCATGCACTTGGAAGATCAGGACTTACACACTCTTTTAAAAACACATTTTGAATATTTGATCCTCCCAGAAGTGGCAATCCAGACAGGTTGACAGCAACTTCCCAGTTCATTATGACAACTGGCCTCTAATCAACTGGCTTCCTAAATGAAAACAGACACATGTGCTGAATTGACACCTACCCACCTTTAAAGTACAGATTTTATGACTTAGTGTTTCCCAGCTGATATTGGGGAGGGTCTTTTTAATACCCCTGTTAACGGAAGTTGAAAGGAGAAGATGCAGTGTGGTTGGTCTTTAATGTTTCCTTCATTTCAGCTAAGGAAAAAGAACAAGAGGTAATCCAGGGGTCTGGTTTGCCTTCATTATTTGGTTAGAAAGGGGTGATAATTTTTTTTTATTTATTGTTTTGCCCTCTACTGCTACAATTTTAACATTTTAAAAATGAGGATGGGCAATACTTCCATGAAACCACTACACTCTCATTTACAGGATAGCTTGTGAGTCTTGCAAGATTCTTCATTATCAGCATGGATATTACAAAAAGAGAGAAAGAGAGAAGAAACAGAATCTTAATTTTAACTCTAATTTTGCCAGCAAATTTAATTCTAATTTGAACTGTGAAATGTCTGCATACCTGTCAAGTTTTGGGAAATTTCTGTCAAACCCCCGTATTTTACACTCTTTCCCGCCGTCACCCCATATTAGTTAGACTGCAGTTAGACGAGTTAGACTGGAGGCCAGCACAGGATAAGCATAGCTGTCCAGTTTCCTGTTTTATCCAGGAAATTTCCCTTATTTGACAGAAATTTCCCAAAACTTGACAGGTATGATTGTCTGTGTTTCAGAAAGCTGCATTTGCCACCTTAATGCAGTCTACATTCTGTAGGCTTGGTCTAGATTGCATTCTGCTTAATAGTAGATACACTGGAATCAATGAAACATGAGTGATTTATGACTAATTTAAATCCTGCTGATTTCAGCAACTCTACTTGTATAGAACTAAATCTGGATCCAATCCCAGATTATTAGTTATCGACAGAATTTATTGGTTTGTAAAATATTTTAAACATGCCACAATCTTTAAAAGAATTGTAATAAATGCACATATATGTGAATCAATTTATTTACTTACTCAATGTATAGAGGGGCACGTCTCTCTAGCACAAGGAGGAGGGCCTTCTTTGTGTCCGCCCCAGCCCTAGGGAACCTCCTGCCAATGGAGTTACATCTGCAGACGGAATTGCTGCCCTTTAGGAAAAATCTTAAAACCTGGCTGGCGGGGCAGGTGGGGGGGGGGTTGATGGAAAGGTAACCCCCGCCTGCTGGCTTGTCTAAAAGATTCCCCCTCTCCTTTGGGGTTGGGGTGGGTGGGTTTTAATGCCGATGAGGGATGTTTTAAATGTTTTATTGGGTTTTTTTGTACACGTTTTTTAGGTTTTATACCTTTTTTTTGTTAGCCGCCCGGAGTCGCTGCAGCGAGGGGACAGCAGTATAAATATGACAAATAAATAAATAAATGAATGAATGAATGAATGAATGAATATGCTGTACCACCAATTTAGTTAGGATCACTACTGTTGGGTGATTTACATGTAAAAAAGAATCTCACTACCAATATTTAAATCATGTCAATTGTACGGATGGATCTTACTAGTGACGCTTTGCTTGCAGTCAGTCTCTCTGTCCTTTAATGCCAACTAATTTATTTTGAAACAATTCACACAAGACACAGTCTAGTTAAGTAAAACAGTTTTTAATTTATTCAACAGGGGAAGTTGATTGTTGTGTCTGGACATCTGCAACCCGTGGCAATAAAGCACACTTAATGCTGGCTGGAAAATGCTCTGCATGAAATAAATAATAAATGTTTGGGGTTTGTTTTGATGAGGAAGCTCTGCTTCTATGAGGATGCAGCATAATCCATGCAGGAACAGAAGGTGGCAAATAATATTTGAATCTCTGATTGAATTATATATAGGAGCATGTCTTCAGCGGATTTGGTTCCATTTCAAAATAAGCTGGTTGTACTTGTCACAAGGGACTGTGGTGGCTTAGTGGTTAAGACATTGAATTTGATGACTTGAGGGTCGGCAGGTCGGCAGTTTGAGACCTGAGTGCTGCACGACAGAGTGATCTCCAATCTCTCTCCCAGCTCCTGCCAAGCTAGCAGTTCAAAAGCAAGAAATGGCAACTAGATAAATAGGTACTGTACCACTTTGTTGGGAAGGTCAGCTGTGTTCTGTTCACTTCAGTTTTTAGTCATGCCTGCCACATGACCATGGAAACGTCTGCAGAAGCAGACAGTGCTGGCTCTTTGGCTATAAACAGATGAGTACTGAACTGTTGAATTCTCTCAATTCAACATTGGCGACGAAGGTGGGATGTCTAAATATAGACATCCCACCTTCGTCGCCAATGTTGAATTGAGAGAATTCAAACTTAGACATAACATGAACCCTAGAGTCACATACGACTGGCCTTCAAGCAAGGGCAACCTTTACCTTTACTTGTCACAAATCTTTCATCCTATGTCAATATTTTTGTTTTTCTTCACCCTAACCCAGGTTCCAAAGCCAAAGCCAAATCTTAGGATGACTGCCCACCCAAAGTGCAATGTGAATGGCCTTTCACAATGAAATCCCATGCACAGCTAGGTAGAAAAAACTATTATTATTCACTACAACAATGTGATCTAAGGCTTGATCTGATCTAAAATCTGAATACCCACTTTGGTTTGGTTTTGTCATAAACCCAGCTCCATGTGTTGTTGTTGTTCAGTCGTACAGTCGATTCCGACCCTTTGCGACCCTATGAACCATTGTTCTCCAGACGCCTCTGTCCTCCACCATCCCTCTCAGCACACCCAGTTCTGTGCCCACTGTGTCTACAATACCATCCAGCCATCTCATCCTTGGCCTCCCCCTTCTTCTTTTGCCCTCCTCCGTACCCAACATCAAAGCCTTCTCAAGTGAATCCTTCCTTCTCATTTGATGTCCAAGGTACTTATACTCCATATACTCTGGGGGAAATGTACCTCCCCGCCAAAACACACACATTATCTCACAATTTTAAGTAGGAAATGTTATGGGAATTAAAGGAACAATGAGAAATTAATTCATCCTTTGCTTAGTTCACACATGGAACATATTTCCACATTGTGTGTGACTGTAACTTGACATGATGGTTTGGCTATATGGATCCCTTGATGGAGATCTAACACCACAATAAGAACCTTCACTTTGCCTTCCCCCCCCCCCCCCCCGCAAAAAGAAAGTTTTCTAATGGAAAGTTTTCAAATGATGAAGAGTACATCTCTTTTTGGCCTGCTTTGCTGGACAGAAAAGTGGTAAACAAATGCTTTAAATAAATGCTTTAAATATGCATTTCTCTGTGTCACACACACACACCTGTAAATATAACGCTAGACTTCCTGGTCAGAATTAATGAGAAATGCTCATATAAATTGTGCAATCAAAAATCCTTCTAGATGTCCGTGATGCATGAGGTGTTGGGACATTGGGTTACTCTGTTAAATATGCAAAAACGGCTGAGATCCTCATGCTCATTTTTCAGCCACATAGAACCTGATACCTTTCATTGCAATATCCCAACATTCTTTACTTCTCAATGATGCAAAGAATACACTGACAAACAACAAAAAACAACAGCAGCCTGACAACCATTGCTGCTCTCTGTCGCTCTCTTCACAGTCCCACATGTCCTGGAGGCCACAGCTACATAAATGAGAAATCCCTGCACCATTTATAAACAACACCATGTTCCTAGGTTTGCCAGCCATCAAAACCTTTACCCTGGCGTTTCATTTTCTTCAAGGTTATGTTCTGAATAACAATGTTTTCTATTTTTCTCCCTTTCTGAAGCACAAGAGACAATTTTGGCAGCTGCAGAAAGGTACATGACAAGCTGTTTTCAGGCAGTATAAAATCAGCATTCCCAAGTCCATTATGAGAAACATTTTAAAAAAATCACTTTCAAAACAGATATAGAGAACAACATATGTATAAAGCTCCTGGGATGATGCTGTGTTACATCATAGCATCCAGTGGGGCTTCTAGAAAGGATGGTCCCAGTTGGTCCCACTGCTGACTGCCATGTTCCCATTCAGAAGGTCATGTCTGAGCACAATTTCACCATAATATAACATTGCTTCAATGGGGTTAGGAGAGAAAAACAAATGGCAGACATTAGTTGCTGTGAACTCAAACAATGGGTACATTTGTTTGTTTGAGGTGGACCAAAGTTTTCTTAGGATTTAGAATTTGTCTAGGCGACTCAGGTGTGAGATGAGGTACTGTGGCACTGACAACCGTAACCTGGTTTTGGAGTAATTGCTAGCCCTATTGGGACATTAATCATGTTAAGAAATACACTTACCATTTTTCAGGAGAGCCTTCTAATCCAGCCCCCAGTCATCATTTCTCTCACCTTGGGCACATGAAGGAAGATGAGTCTGAACAGGAGAGCCTCCACTGTCTGCGAGGACTCTCTTGTTCGGACTTCTTGCTCTCCATGCATTTAGAGAAATGGAGGAATGTGGACTATAGTAAAGGTAAAGGTCGCCCTTGCTTGAAAGCCAGTCATATCCAACTCTAGGGTTCGGTGCTCATCTAAGTTTACAGCCAAAGAGCCAGTGCTGTCTGCGTCTGCAGATGTTTTGGTGGACATGTGGCAGGCATGACTAGACACTGGAGTGCACGGAACGCTGTTGACCTTCTCACCAAAGTGGTATCTATTTATCTACTTGCAATTTCTTGCTTCCAAGCTGCTAGGTTGGCAGGAGCTGGGACAGATGACGGGCGCTCACTCCATCATGCAGCACTCGGGTCTCAAACTGCTGACTTGTCAACCTACCAGTCATCAAGTTCGGCGTCTTAACTACTAAGTCATCACAGTCCCATGTGGAGCTATAGCACTCCCTTAAAGTGTAGCTTATATTTTCTTATACTAATTACCAAGTAGGACTTCTGACATACTGCAGATCTTTTGCCTTATACATTTGGTTTAAAAAACAGTGTTCCTTTTCTTTTTAGCTATGCACTTGTTTCTCGTTGTATTGCAGCCATCGATTTACAAATCTCTCCCAGCAGCCTCTGAAATGTAGATCAGTGATAGCATCTCTTGATTGACCTTTAAATCCATCATTGTCTCTCTGCACACACACGTATTACTGGACTGCTGAACAATCCTCTGCAATCTTAAGGACTTCCCTGTGACATTAAAAAGGCATATACAAGTGGTACCTCAGATAAAGTCCCATTCGGATAAAGTCCGATTTGGATAAAGTCGCGGTTTTCATGCACATGCAATGCATCACATAAAGTCCAAAACCACTAAAAATGGACGTTATCCAAGGTATTTGGTATAGGAACCTCGGATAAAGTTCATTTTTGGACGTTATCCGATGCATCACCCATTTGATTCGGATAAAGTCCAAAATCAGATAAAGTCTACACAACAACTTAGTGTGAAGTTATCTGAAACTAGATATTCTTGAACTAGGAGGCAGATCCATCATATCCACTGGGCCATAAACATGCACTGCAGAACTCAAGATGGAAGCCATGTGGAACAAATCACAGACTTTGTTAGCCCTCATTACTTTTAAAATGTAAACTTATTTGAAGATCTTACCTTTTGAGAAAGACAAAGACACCAAGGTTTAATTTTAGTATTTATTTATAAGAAAAGATTAAAGAAAAATAATAAAAGCAAACACTACTGAATTGGTCTTGAAGCAGATGACCAGTAACCAAAATGTTTCTAAGAAGCAGAATATCCTATGGAATAATATAATGCAAAGGTAAAGGTTTCCCTTGCTCGAAAGCCAGTCGTATCCGACTCTAGGGTTCAGTGCTCATCTCTGTTTCAAAGTCGAAGAGCCAGTGCTGTCTGCTTCTGCAGACGTTTCCGTGGTCATGTGGCAGGCATGACTAGACACGGAACACTATTACCTTCCCACTGAAGTGGTTCCTATTTATCTACTTGAAACTTCTTGCTTTCAAACTGCTAGGTTGGCAGGAGCTGGGACAAAGATACAAGAGGGTTATTTATTCATTGAACACATTTTTGCACCTTACAGAAGGTAAAGTCCCTTTAAAGAAGAAACTTTCCACAAAAATACCAAAATCCTTCGCTTTCTCCAATAACTTCCATTCTAATTCTATAGATTCTGATGCCAATATCATTTTTATTGCACCAGTCAATTGACCATGGCAAAGTATAAGAAGTCAAACAATAAAAAGAAGGACATAACATGCACACAACAATTAAAATTGACACAATAAAATTGGTACACATTGAGATTGGATACATAATAGGTAATACTTGACATATACAACAATTTAAAATGTACAATTAAAATGTAGTAGGACAGTTAAGGGTGTCATTGGTGGAGGTTATCATCTTTCAATCATACTGCTGTTGTTCTGAATCTCAGTGTTTCTTTATAAAGGTAGAGGCCAAAGAAGTCCAAAGACTTTTCCCTGTATATCAGTTTTCACTACAAATAGGAGTACATTTCTTGTTACATGTGGGTTTGTGCCCCAGAGCTAATACAGGAGTTAGTCTTTAAGGTGCCACAACGTTTTTTGTCTCTTTTTTTCTGTTCTGTTTTGTTTACTCTCAGACGTCTTGTACTGGTATACCATGGAATCTCCCCAGTTTCATCATAGTTTCCCATCTGTTAGAAGCAAAATCTGGCAATAGCTCCCCAATGTTCCATTGGCATGGGGGTATGTCAGATATTTTTCAAATTGGTGTTTATATTTTAAAGATAAAGGTCACTCTTGCTCGAAATCCAGTTGTATCCAACTCTAGGGTTCAGTGCTCATCTCTATTTATAGCCGAAGACCAGCGATGTCTGCGTTTGCAGACGTTTCCATGGACATGTGGCAGGTTTGCAACATAGAGGCTCGTGCCTACTCACCGAAGTGCATGAAATGCTGTTTACCTTCCCACCAAAGTGTTCCCTATTTATCTACTTGCAATTTCTTGCTTTCAGACTGCTAGGTTGGCAGGAGCTGGGACAGAGATGGGTGCTCATTCCGTCATGCAGTACTCAGATTTTGAACTGCTGACCTTCCGCCTCCCAGTCAGCGTGTTAACCACTTGAGCCACTGTAGTCCCTTGTATTTTACACATGGTATAAAATTACCATGTATTTTATACATGGTCGCAATTTAACAATTTTAAAAGATTTAATAGCAGTTATATCAGATTGGGCTTCCACGCCTGAAACTCTATGTTTAAATATATTTCTGGTGTTATTTCCCACTGGTTAAATATTTGTATAGAGAAACCCATAATTAGGGAATATATTTAGAGAATTTCTGTAACCAGAAATATTTGTGTTGGTATACTCTTTGTTCCTGTTAGCAGAGCTTGGGAAGTCTACGTCCCTCCATCTGGTTGATTCTGCACCAATAACTAGCCATCCTTACATGTAAAGGTAAAGGTCACCCTAGCTCAAAAGCCAGTCGTATCCGACTCTAGGGTTCAGTGCTCATCTCTGTTTCAAAGCCGAAGAGCCAGTGCTGTCTGCTTCTGCAGATGTTTCCGTAGTCATGTGGCAGGCATGATTAGACACCAGATTGCACAGAACGCTGTTACCTTCCCACCAAAGTGGTCCCTATTCATCTACTTGCAATTTCTTGCTTCCGAACTGCTAGGTTGGCAGGAGATGTATATCTCCTGCCACCCTTACATGTATAGAACCAGTAATCATTCCCATGCCCAGTTCTGCTCTGATTAGACAGGATGGGTTAAATTTCAAAACTCCTAGAACCATTTGTATTAATTGTTATACATAAAATCTGTCCAAAATCTTGCTCACAAGACAAAATAGATTCCATATTGTAACACTGTCTGCTCCTGCACTACTGGAACAACCAGTCATAAAAGAAGACTGCAGACCTTCTAGCTATGAATTTACCAGAGTGGGCATGAATAGAGATGTGAAGGCCTGGAAAAAAACCGGGAAAAAAACAACCCGTTTTTTTTTCTGAAGCCTTTTTTATTTCCCCCCCCAAAAAAATTGGAAAAATAAAAAAATATTATGGAATGTTTTATTTTAACAGGATGAATAAAATATTTTAAGATAAGGCTGGGTTCAAATATTTTATAAATAATTTCTAAAAAAAAATATGTATGGTATCAGATTTTTTTCAATTTTTCCGAACATTTCGGTTCCTCCCCCCCCCCCCGGGAAAAAAAACCACAGGTTTTTTCCCCGAGCTTCAAATTTTCTGGAAATTGCGCATCTCTAGGCATGAGTCTTTTAATGTGGAAGTTAGGTGATGCTAAAGGCTCAGTCAGATACTACTAAATAAAATAAAATTTGTGTCAGAAATTACTCTGGGTTGAAAGGATTTTTACTGGAGAAATTTGTTCGTTTTGAGTGAGTGTTGTAGCAGTCCACAGTGGAGGTTTGGGGGATGAGAAGGCTTTAGCACATATTGTGTTGTCAGCCTCAGATGACCAACTATTGTATTTGCGTGGGAAAAATACAGCTAAGCAAGCTTGGGACTCACTCAAAACTAACAAAATTCAGCTCAGAGGGAGGCCCGAATGAGGCTCCTTTCATATCTCCAAATCCGTCATGCAGCACTCGGGTATTGAACCTTGACCCTCCAGTCTTCAAGCTCAGCATCTTAACCACTAAACCACCACAGTACTACTGAAGAGTATAAAAGTTCGGTTTCACTTACCAGTGATAACTTTCGTTCTTCGAGTATATAGTTTGTGAATACACACTCATGGGGTTATGCGCCTGCGCAGAACAGCAGATCGGAGGCTTGAAAAGCTATTGGTCAAAAGTTTTGGCGGTAAGACCGCCCACCGTACCGCCCACCCTGAGGCGCCCGCGCGCCATTTTACCTCAGTTCCATACTTAAGCCAAGCACAGGATAAACCAACTGATCTCATCCGTGCAGCTCAAGAGGGGAGGCAGGGTGGGTAGTGTGTATTCACAAACTATATACTCGAAGAACGAAAGTTATCACTGGTAAGTGAAACCGAACTTTCTCCTTCGTATAGTTTGTGAATCCACACTCATGGGAGATTAGCAAGCTCACACTTACTTGGTCGGTGGGCAGTCGGATGAGATGATCCCACGATGAGCTGAAGAACCCGTAGGTGGACCCGTCAGGGGCGTTGAGTCCGGAGCCCTCTGGTGAGGACGACACGGCCAAGCCTGGCGTCCGCAGTGGCTCTGGTGTCCACCCTGTAGTGCTGGACAAATGTGGAAGGTCTGGACCAGGTGGCAGCCTTACATATGTCCTCAAGCGGAGTGCCCTCCAGAAAGGCAGTGGATGTGGCAACCGCCCTGGTGGAATGCGCCCTGACATGCGGTGGAGGTGGCAGTGAAGCTGACTCGTAGGCCAGGTAGATGGTAGAGGTGATCCATTTGGAGAACCTTTGAGCAGAGATGGGTTCACCCTTGGACTTTCCCCCATAAGCCACAAAGAGGCGTTGTGACTTCCTGAACTCTCTAGTCCTGCTGGTGTAAAACAACAAAGCTCGTTTCACATCCAGCGTGTGCCAAGTCCTTTCTTGGGCGTTAGTGGGGTTCTGGAAGAAGGTTGGCAAGGAGATAGTTTGTGCCATGTGAAACTTGGAGACCACCTTGGGTAGGAAGGTGATGTCCGCTTGGAGGACGACGCGGTCGTTGAAGAACTGGAGAAAAGGTGCGTCTGCTCGCAGGGCAACCAGCTCACCAGCTCGTCGTGCAGACGTGATGGCCACCAGGAATGCTGTCTTCCATGTGAGGAGACGAACATCGGCGGTAGCCATGGGCTCGAAGGGGGTCCTGGTGAGCGCGTTAAGAACGGTGGACAGTGACCATTGAGCCGTCGGTGTCCGGGCCGGCGGAAAAGCGTTCTTTAGTCCCTTGAGGAAGCGCTTTACCGTTTGGTCGCGGAAGGCCCCGGAAGCGGGCGAGCCAGCAGGAGAGTGTGCTACCACTGCTGCGAGATGCACTCGGATGGAGGTGATGCTGAGGCCAGACTCCGCCAGCTGGAGGAGGTAGGTTAAAATGTCCTGCAGTCCCACCTGCGGGGGGGGCGTTTGCCGGGCGGCCAGGAAAGCACGAAAACGCCTGTATTTGGAAGCGTAGGACTTCCTTGTGGAAGGGCGCCGCGCTAGTTCAAGGATCCTGGCCAGTCTGGGGTTATCCTCCACGCGGTGAGGTGGAGGCTGGGCAGGTCCGAATGGTGCAGCTGGCCCCGCTCCATTTGGAGGAGTGTCGGTGATTCCGGCAGTGTGCGATACTGTGACGACATGCGCAACAGTAGCGGAAACCAGGGTTGGCGCGGCCACGCCGGTGCCACCAGAATTGCATTGGCTCTGTGTTGGTGCATCCTGGTGAGTACCTTCTGGACCAGAGGAAACGGAGGAAAGGCATAGAGATAGTCCTGATCCCACCGTTTCATGAAGGCATCGCCCTCGGAGTTCAGTCCGATGCCTGCTCTGGAGCAGTACCTGCTGAGTTTCTTGTTGGACTCCGATGCAAAGAGGTCGATGCTCGGCGTCCCCCAGACCTCGCACAGGGACTGGAACACTCCGTCGTCCAGCTCCCATTCGTGGGTCGTCGAGGTGAGACGGCTCAGGTGGTCTGCCAAGACATTCAGTGTGCCCTGAATGTGCACTCCAATTGGGAAAATGTGCCTCTCCAGGCACCATTCCCACAACTGCACTGCCAGGTACAAGAGGGTGGTGGACCGTGTTCCTCCCTGCTTGTTGAGGTACGCCACCGCCGTGGTATTGTCCGAGGCCACTTGAACCGCCTTGCCGGTGAGCAGAGTCTCGAAGGAGCGCAGGGCCTTCCAAATGGCCAGCAGCTCCAAGTAATTTATGTGGTGCACCGTTTCGTGCGGTGTCCAGGTGTCGTTGACCGTGAGAGTCCCGCAAGCAGCGCCCCAGCCGAGGTTGCTCGCGTCGGTCAGTATCTGCAGCGAAGGTTGCGGGGGGTAGAAACTCTTCCCCGTGGCCACGTTGAGTGGTGTAGACCACCAGAGCAGTTGGTCCCTCAGTTCTGGAGATGGGGTCAACCGTTTGGATTGGCTCTCCCGAAGTGTGTCGAACTCGTGAAGGAGCCACGATTGCAGGGACCTGAATTTCAACTTGGCATGGGGGATCACTGCCGTCGTTGAGGCCATCAGGCCTAGAAGTCTCTGAGCCTTCTTCGCCCGGATGCACGGCTTCGTGCGCAGTTCGCTCACCCCCTGCGCAATGTCCCGTAAGCGTTTCTGGGGGGCGTAGGCTCTCGTAGTGAGCGAGTCGAGTACCGCTCCGATGTACTTGACGCGCTGGGAGGGAGTCAACTTCGACTTGGTGAAGTTGATCCTGAGGCCGAGACTCTCCATGAGGTGAACCGTGTATTGTGTGTCCCGAACGGCCGACGATTTGGTGGGGGAGACGATCAACCAATCGTCGATGTACGGGAAGACCCTGATGCCCCGTTGGCGGAGGAATGCAGCCACCGGAGCCATGCATTTGGTGAAGACCCGCGGTGCCGTGGCCAGACCGAACGGTAGGCATCGGTACTGGTACACGGAATGGTCGATACGGAAGCGGAGAAACCGTCTGTGTTCCTCGAGGATGGAAACGTGGAAGTAGGCATCCTTGAGGTCTATGACTGTGAACCAGTCCCCTTTGTTGATGAGGGGGAGGACGGTCTGTAGGGTCACCATCCGGAACTTCCTGGTGTGGATGCATTTGTTCAGGCGGCGTAGGTCCAGGATAGGGCGAAGGCCTCCGTCCTTCTTCTGGACCACGAAGTACCTCGAGTAGAAGCCGTTGTCCCAGTCGGACGGTGCTACCCGCTCGATGGCTCCCTTGGAGAGAAGGGTTGCTATTTCTTCCTCCAAATGGGGGGACGAGGTGGTGAGACGATGTTTTCCTACTCGAGGCACCCGCACGAACTCGATGGCGTAGCCAGAGGACAAGATCTTTAAGACCCACTGGTCGTCCGTGATGCCCGACCATGCCTGGAGGAAGTTCCGGAGGGGGAGGTACGGGATGTGGAGCGAGAGAGACTCGGCCGTCGCAGCTTCAAACGCGGGGCTTGGGCCTCGCGGTCGAACGCTTGTCCTGTCCGTAGGGCCGGTAGCGGGGTTTGTGTTGTCGCCGCTGTTTATAGGAGCTGGATCTAGGCTGCTCCGTCGGTCCCTGCTGCTGTGGGTTGCCCTGGAACCGCCGTGTGAAGGGCTGGAACCTCGGCCTGGTGGAAGTTGCCGGCGTGGTGAGCCCCAGGAACTTCGCCGTGGAACTGGTCTGGCGCATCTCATTCAGGACCTTATCGGTGTCCTGACCGAAGAGGCCCTGCCCGTCGAAGGGAAACTCCTCGATGAGCTTTTTCATAGCGTCATCGAGGGAGGTGTCCCTGAGCCAAGCATGGCGACGGAGGTAGATTGCGGAGGCCATGTCTTTTGCCGCATAATCGTTGATATGCCGGGCAGTGCGCATCAGCTGCTCGGCGACGAAGTCCCCCTCGGTGGCCAGCGCGTCAATCCTCTTCTGGGCATCGGCGGGCAGTTTAGCCGTCTCAACCTTCACCTGCTCCCAGAGGTGAGATTGGTACAGGCCCATGGCGGCCGAATAGTTTGCGGCCCGAAAGAATAGGGAGCCGGTGGCGTAAAACTTACGCCCCACCGCGTCCAGTTTCTTTCCCTCCGGCGTCGACGGGACCGGGAATCCGCTGGTGGCCGTCCTATGCTGGAAGGCCTTGACCACCAGGGAATTCGGCAGGGGGTGCGCCTGCAAGAACTCGACGTTCTCGTCCAGGACCCGGTACATGCTGTCGAGCCTGGACGAAACGGAGTGTGCCGCCAAAGGTTTCTTCCACGTCACCCTCGCCGTGGTCATCATGGAGGGGAGCATGGTTATGTGGACCGGCCGCACAGCACGCCTGTCGAGCTTCGCGGTCATCTGATCCTCACCCTCCAACGGCGGTTGGTCGACCTTCAGGTTGAGGGCGGTGCCGAGCCTCGTGAGCATGGCGGTCAGTGAGCGCTGGTCCTCACCACGCGGTGGGTCCACTGAGCCGATGGCCTGTTCCGGCGTGCGCTCGGCGTCGACGTCTCCCTCGTCCTCCTCCGACGACGAGCTGGACTCATCGGAGGACGAGGGAGGCAGTCTTTCGTCCACGTCCGGACCGCGCCAGTACGGCCTGGGCGGGCCGGCGGGATGGGCGTCCACCGCATCAACGTCCGGACCACACCATGACGGGTTGGGTGGGCCGGCGGAGCGGGTACTCGACCCACGGGAGGTCGGTGGGGCCGCGGCAGAGCCGGGATGCCCGGGGCTTGCGGTGGTCGGAACCGGAGCCGCAGAGGCCGCAGGCGTGGAGGTCTGGAACCTGGTCGCAAACGACGCCATGACCTGGAACATCTCTCGGACGAGGGCCATCTGAGACGCGTCCGAGTCCGCTGGCGGTGGAGCTCCGGTGGCCGGCGGGATGGTGGCCCACGAAACGGTGGGAGCCGAAACGGTGGCCGGCGTCGGTGTCGGCGAAACGGTCGTCGGAACGGTGACGACCGCCTCGTCCGTCGGCGTCCTGGGCCGTGGAGAGACGGAGGCCTGCCTCGGCGAGGAATTTCTGCCCCGAGGAGGAGAGGAGAGCACCTGAGGTGGGCGAGCTGGAGCCCCAGCCCTGCATCCTTTCTCAGGTGACCCGGAAGACGACCGTCCTCCCCAGATGGAGGATCCCGGAGAAGGACATCGGGCAGTCGAGAACGGCGGCGAGGGCCCGGGAGAGGCGGGTGTGCGCGGAGTGGGGGGAAGCGACCGTCTCTTCTCCGACCCACGCTTGCGCTTCTTCTCACCGTTCTTGTCCTTCTTCTTCTTCTTCCTCATCGGAAGCACGGAGGAAGAGGCCGGCGGTGGTTGAGCGGCAGCGGCGGCCGTGGAGGCGGACGCGGCGGGAGCCAGAGCGAGCTCCATCAGGTGAGCCTTGAGGCGATTGCTTCGGTTCTGCACCGCGAGGCGCGTAAACTTTTTGCAATGCGGGCAAGACTGGCTCTGATGCGACTCTCCCAAACAAAAAAGGCACAGGCTGTGTCCGTCGGAAGCCGGAAACTTCTTAAGGCAAGCCGTGCACTGTTTAAACGCTGCAGCCATCAACCGCGGAAAAAATTCTTCCAGTGGAAGTTTCTGGAGACGAGTACCCCGAAGGGCCGACCAGCCGCCACCCCCTTGAGGGGGGAGACGGTGATCGATGCGAAAAATTGGCTACTGAATCCACTCAAGAGAAGAGACAGAGCCGGGGTGGCGATCCTGCCCGGAGGACAAGATCACCGAGAAAAATTGTTAAGATTTGCCAAAAAGACTTTCCCTCAGAAGGGCGAAAAAATTGAGGAAGCTCTCAACGATCGTCCTGCTGCTACGGCGGAAAGAAGAGAACTGAGGTAAAATGGCGCGCGGGCGCCTCAGGGTGGGCGGTACGGTGGGCGGTCTTACCGCCAAAACTTTTGACCAATAGCTTTTCAAGCCTCCGATCTGCTGTTCTGCGCAGGCGCATAACCCCATGAGTGTGTATTCACAAACTATACGAAGGAGAAACAGTGATTCCCAACCTTTTTTGGCCTTGTCCCATCTAAGCATCTCTAAAATCCTGATATCCTCCCTGCCCCCGGTGACATGTAAATCTTATTATTCAAAAAGTGAACTCCTATTCACTGGAGGAAACCTAAGATTGTTATCTTGGTCTAAACTCATTCTCAAGTTGTCCCCCCCCCTTAAAGATCAAAATGCCCCCGTTGGGAATCACGGGTATAAAGACAGACTACCAGATCCACAGCCTCCTTTTAAGCTTTTTTATGGATAAAAAACAATACAGTAATACCTCATACAAAGTCGCATTCATAAAACATCGGATTCATACAACATCGCCTAATTCCTTGAAAAAAGTTGCCTCATACAAAGTCGTGCGACTTTGTATGAGGCAACTTTTTTCAAGAAATTAGGCGATGTTGTATGAATCCGATGTTTTATGAATGCGACTTTGTATGAGGCATTGGGTTTTTCCCAGGTTGCATTGTGCCTGGGCAGTATAAAAGACAGGACACATGCGTGCATTGCTCTTGTGGGTTTTGCATGAGGTGAAGAGTGTTTAGGAGTGGTTTTGAGCGCGATTTTGGATTTTTTTTTAATTTCTTCGTCAGGTTCTTGGACAATCAGTGTTGTTTGACAAGTTTTTGTAATGTTTTTAGCCTTTAGACAATGATTTCTTAAAGTTCTGTCAGTTTCCTGTCTGTTTCCTTGACTTTGCCCTGAAGTCTGTGCTGTTACAGTACAATGTATCTCTATGGAAACGACGTTGTACGAGGCATCGCGGCAAGGATTTGGATGTTGTATGAGGCATCACGGCTAGGATTTTGCATGCCTCATACAAAGTCCAAATCCGTATAAAGCCCAAACTTGTGGAACCAAGTTTGGACGTTGTATGAGGTATCACTGTACTTTCTTCTCTTCCTGTGCTGCTGGATGATAGCTCCTCATCATTACTGGGTCGAGGCCCACATCCAATTTTCCCCCTTTCATTTCATGGTTTTTACCAACCTGGAGCTCTGAGGTACTAGCAGAACTGCCTGAGAGCCTCACAGTGTACTCCTAAAATATGGGATGCTTTACCAGCTATCATGACTTAAATGCCAAGATTGTCAGCCAGAGGTTGAACAGGGAGCTGCACCTTTTAATTGGTTTTAATCAATAGGTTAATCAAACATAGTTTCAGTTCATTGGTGAGGGAACCGTTTTAATAGGCAAGGGAATGTTTTAGTGCATATAGCTGAGAGAGGCATTTTCCTTTAATTTTTTAAAATTTCGTTAACTTACTGGAATGTGGAATGGAGAAGAAAATATTGATGATGGTGTTTCCTTTTTATAATGAATGATAAATTATCAGATTATGAGTTAAAAGGAAGAGTGCCTGTTCATGAAATCCAAAAGCCCCACTACATGACTATTCCCAGTTTTAAATATATCGTGTCTAGCTGGTGTTACATGTAGCAAAATCATGTGCAAACATCCATGGCTACTTAAGACTAGCTGAGGTCTCACAGAAGACAATAGTTCCTTCAAAAAGGTTTTGATAGTCTATCTACATTTAACCAGTTAATTAATAGTTTGGTGATTAATCGGCTAAAAAGGCTGTGAAAGCTATACCCCCAAATATCTAGGATTGGCAGCCCTAGTTAAAGCTTTTCTAAAACCTCAGATGTTTCAGGGATGATAAACTTTCATGCTTTCTAAAGCTTGTTTCCTACGGGACCAAAATTACAAGGCAGGCAATGTTTGACATACAGAATCCTCTAATGGAACGCTTAAATTGGTTCAAGAAGATGGAATTTCTGCCTTTCCGGGTTCTGAAATAAGATTTCAGAATCGGTGCTTTAGCTTTGTGAAGGGTGGAGACCCCTAGTCTATGTTTGTTGTTGTTGTTCAGTCGCACAGTCAATTCCGACCCTTTGCGACCCCATGGACCATTTTCCTCCAGTCTCCCCTGTCTTCCACCATCCTCCTCAGCCCGCTCAGCTCTGTGCCCGTTGTGTCCACAATGCCATCTAGCCATCTCATCCTTGGCCGCCCCCTTCTTCTTTTGCCCTCCACCTTTCCCAGCATCAGGTCTTTCTCAAGTGAATCCTCTCTTCTCATTTGATGTCCAAAGACATCTATTCTTCTGCGCTCAGCCTTCCTAATGGTCCAGCTCTCGCAACCATACATTACCACCGGGAATACCATTGCTTTGACTATACGGATTTTTGTTTGCAAGGTGATGTGTCTACTTTTCACTATGTTCCCCAGGTTTCTCATGGCTTGTCTCCCTAGAATCAGTCATCTCTTTATTTCATGGCTACAATCCCCATCTGCAGTGATCTTAGATCCTAAGAAAGTAAAATCTGTCACTGCTTCTACTTCTTCCCCATCTATTTTCCAGGGACTGATAGGGCCTGTTGCCATTATCTTGGTTTTCTTGATGTTGAGTCTCAAGCCAGCTTTTGCACTTTCTTCTTTCAACCTAATCAGGAGCTTCTTTAAGTTTTCCTCACTCTCTGCCATCAGGGTGGTATCCTCTGCATATCTCAAATTGTTGATGTTTCCCCCAGAAATACAGCTTAATTATGTCATTGTTCTCTCTAGCATGCTAGTGGCCACTGCCAATCTTGTAGGTGAAGGCTGGAGAACATTTGGCCCTCTAAATATTTTGGGGTACAGCTCTCAGACTCTCTTATCATTGGCCATCCTCAGGTGGGGCCGACGATTGCTGACATCTGGAAGTCAAAATTTCCCCACTCCATTGTAAGTATTGGTGTCATTTGCCTTTTAGAAAGAACCTATATCAGTGGTTCCCAATCTTGAGTCTCCAGATGTTCTTAGACTACAGCTTCCAGAAATCTTGGCTAACACAGCCAGTGATGAAGGCTTCTGGGAGTTTTAGTTCAAAAACATCTGTATCTCCAAGGTTGAGAACCACTAACCTAAATGAACTGATAAAATCTAGATCAACTCAGAACTTGAAAAGGTGACTTTAAAAAACAACAACCACATGTCCCAGAAACTCTTAGCTAGCATAGTTAGCTCAACATGAATTATAACATCATGCCCAGATGTTGAACACAAACGGTTTGCAACATTGAGGCTCAATTTTAACTGGTTGTCCCGGATACAGCCAAGCCAGTGAATCAACACCAGTGTTGACTCACCATTTAGCAGTTGATTCAATGAGTCTACTCTTATTTGGAAAAGCATTTGGACTTAGGCAAGACAGTCTTCCCGTTATAGAATCTGAATGCTGGACAGGACGGGCCTTTTGCAATGACCCAGACAGGTCCTTCTCATGTTCTTACACACCTCTGTTGGTTGCATCTAATCTGCTCATCCTACAGGTCTTCTATTATATGAGCTAGATTTACTTTTGCTACAAAGTGGAGTTAAGTGATGCCAACACTGGCAGCTGGGAGAAGTACTGAATGAAAGAAGCGGGGCTCAATTTTAATTTCCTTGACACCATCTGTCAGATCCTCTAATGCACACATTTATCAAACTGTGGCAGACAATCATCGCTGTTTTATTCACGGACGGTTAGAACTGAAATTGCAGACTGATACATCAGTCTTCTGGAGATCAAAATGAGGCAGTAATGGAAATATTCCCGAAGTACAAATAGAATGAAGTCCAGCTAAAAAAAAGAATAAGAAAATTCACATTGCAGGCTTAAGTAAATCAGAAATCACAGTGAAAGGGGAAATTAATGGTCAATGCTGTGTACATCAACCATTTAGTAGGTTTTCAAAAATAATCTTTGCTTTCATTTTTGAACTTACTAGGCGTGCGGTTTTGAAGACTGCAAGTCTCAGATGGTGGGAAGTGGGATTCAGTACTCTGTGAAGTTTCCCTTTTACTGTAGATACTTGCACTACACCAAAAGCTACTCTCCAGAGGACTTTTCAGAGCATCACTTTATAATTGAAAGGATAACTCCCTATTTTCATGTGCACTCATGAGTGATTCTTTACAGAATTTCTAGTTTGTACCATGCCTTGCCCCATTACCAGCAAAAAAAGAAAGAAAAGAAAGCTATTTTAATATAGATTGCAAAATATATTTGCAATGTAAGATTAAAAGGAGGAGCTACTTAGAACTCCTTGTGGATGTAATGCAGACCACATGTCTATCCTCCATCATCAATGCATTGGATAGTGAAGAATGAAGCTTTATAATAGTGTCTGTGATGATGGGCCCATGCATGTGCAATGCAGTAAAACCCTGACTTACATATGCCTCGAGTTACATAAAACTTGACTTACATAATGATTTTGTGCTAAACCCATGTCCTTATTTACATGATTTCCTATGGATTTGCTTCGAGTTACATAAAGATTTTTTTTCCTACGGGTTTGCTTCGAGTTACATAAAAAAATGATTTAAGCAAAAGCCTACAGAACGGACTTTTTTTTCGTAAGTAGGGGCTTTACTGTACTGCTATCAACTCTGCAGTTCTATGAACATTCACTGGGAGTCAAGACCTCTTCAGCATAAAGAGTTACACTGCAATCCTATGCATGTACTCAGAGGTAAGCCCTCTGGACATCAGTAGGATTCATGTCCAGCTGTATAATATAAAGCATGGGTAAGCTGTCTGGATAGCTCAATGGTTAGAAGTTTGATTCCTCACTGTGCCCTCTGGCAGAAGAGCCAGCCCGTGTCACCATGAACCATACCCGTCAAGCGTGGCTCCTGGAAATACGGGAACTGCTCTGGCCCGGGAGCGCATGCACTGCAACAACTCACCTGCGCATGCATAGATCCACTCTGTGCATGCAACAACTCATCTGCACATGCGCAGAACCCCTCTGCACACGCACAGAGCCCATTTGCGGTGGGCGCACATGTGCAGTAACCTATTTCCCGCCATTCAAATACGGGAGGAACAAGCGGAGAAATACAGGAAATCCCGGCCAATCAGGGATATTGACAGGTATGCCATGATCAAGCTGCACAGTTCCAGAAAGAGCCCATAAAAAGTGGTAAACAATTTCTATGTATGTGCCCTGGTGGCACAGTGGTTAAACTGCAACTAAAATGTTGTGAATTTGATCCTGACCAGGGCTCAAGGTTGACTCAGCCTTCCATTCTTGAGTATCCAGCATGTTGGGGGCAAAAGGCTAATTAACTTATGAACTACCCAGAGAGTGCACTAAGCGCTATGGGGTGGTATAGAAGTGTGATTGCTTTGCTTTATTCTCTCCTTAAAAAATCCTGGAAAGGGTCACTATAAGTCGGAATTGACTAGACGACACCAATTATTATAAGTGATTTGCAGCCCTTGAGATGCTGTTGGAATGAACCTCCCAAAATAGCCTAGTGGTATACCGAGTGAACAGCGTTCCGTGCACAGCATTTCATCGAGGCATGCCTGCCACATGTCCATGGAAACGCCTGCAGACACAGACAGCGCTGGCTCTTTGGCTATAAACAGAGATGAGCACTTAACCCTAGAGTCGGATATGACTGCCTTTTGAGGTTTCCCATGCTTGAAAGCCAGTCGCATCCGACTCTAGGGTTCATTGCTCATCTCTGTTTCAAAGCCGAAGAGCCAGCGCTGTCTGCTTCTACGGACGTTTCCGTGGTCATGTGGCAGGCATGACTAGACACCAGAGTGTGCAGAACGCTGTTACCTTCCCACCAAAGTGGTCCCTATTTATCTACTTGCAATTTCTTGCTTTCAAACTGCTAGGTTGGCAGGAGCTGGGACAAAGATGGGAGCTCATTCTGTCCTGCAGTACTCGGGAATCAAACTGCTGACCTTCCGCCTCCCAGTCAGTGTCTTAGCCACTTGAGCCACTGCAGTCTCTGGCTTTCGAGCAAGGACGTCCTTTACCTATACCTATACTGAGTGATGGCGGGAATTCTGGCCCAATGTCTTTTCTATATGGAATTAGCTTTATGTTTGCGTAAACATGTGCAGCATTACAATTCTTTTTTCTTTTTAAATAAGAAAAGAATGTCTGCTTTGATTTGGATTCCTGCATTGAGCATTGGGCTGGACTCCATGGCCTAAAAGTCCCCTTCCAACTCAGCCATTTGATGATTCTATAAATCTACTGATGTAGGTTTTCCAAGTCCCTCTTCAGAAAAGTCCTTCTCCAGCCTTTTCACCTGGTCTGAAACACCCACCCCGGGAGGGGAATGGGGGGAGTGGGGGTGGTGGGTGGTGGAGATCAAAGCCTCTGCATCTGCCATCTCTGAAATGCAAGTCACCTGCCCCAAATGCAGAAGAAAACAAATCCTGCTTAACACCTTGGTGTCAAAGGCCCTCATTAGGTTGAAGAGGCTGGAAAGAAAAGCCCAAAGAAAACATATTTATCGCTTGTTCAGATTTGTTGCCTTCCCAATTTAGTTGGACAAAGGCAGGAGTCTATTACTCAGGAATTATTTCTCCATAAATGTGCCAACAGTTATCAGTTAATAGTAAGCTACACACAATAGCTGAAGTGGGAGCCTAATAATAATAATAATAATAATAATAATAATAATAATAATAATAATAATAATAATAATAATAATAATAA
Organism: Bradypodion pumilum; assembly: GCA_035047305.1. NCBI lineage: Eukaryota > Metazoa > Chordata > Lepidosauria > Squamata > Chamaeleonidae > Bradypodion > Bradypodion pumilum. The sequence continues at coordinate 159,420,367 of JAWDJD010000001.1, read as the reverse complement.
TAATAATAATAATAATAATAATAATAATAATAATAATAATAATAATAATAATTTAAAAAACTTCTATCATTGTAAATCCTAAAATTGCAGAGGAAATATATCTTGCATAAAGCACTGCCCCTCCCTAAGACGATATTGAACATAAGATTTTTTTGCTGGGCCTGAGGTTTTTTTTAAAAGTGTACATGGGATTGCAGTGGTTCAAGTGGTTAAGACGCTGAACTTGCTGACTGATCGGAGTTCGATTCCCGAGTACTGCAGGATGGAATGAGCTCCCGTCTCTGTCCCAGTTCCTGCCAACCTAGCAGTTCGAAAGCAAGAAATTGCAAGTAGATAAATAGGGACTTCAGTGGGAAGATAAATAGTGTTCCGTTGAGCCATGCCTGCCACATGTTCAAGGAAACATCTGCAGATGCAATCAGCACTGGCTCTTTGGCTATAAACAGAGATGAGCGCTGAACCCTAGAGTCGGAAACGACTGGCTTTCGAGCAAGGGCGACCTTTACCTTAAGTCTTTTAAAATCAGTTTTACAAGTCATATCAAGATTAGAGTTAAATTTTATTCTTACTATATAAAGAACTGTACAGTTGATTCTACACAGCACTCACTATATCTGCCAGTCTGGGCAGTGACATAAACCTGAGGCTTGGACTATTGTTACAGCAGGACTCTTTAACGCAGCAGCCAATATAGCCATGGTTGGACAACCAAAGCATTGCTGTTGCCAAGATCAGCAATGGGGGAATATGGGGCACTGCCATCTCCCATGATCTCTTAACTACCGGCTATGCCGACTATGTGGGACTGCAGTTGCTTAGTGATTAAGAAGATGAACTTGACAACAGGAGGTCGGCAGGTCAGCAGTTCGAGATCTGAGTGCTGCAGGACGGAGTGAGCTCCCGTCTCTGTCCTAGCTCTTGCCAATCTAGCAGTTTGAAAGCAAGAAATTGCAAGTAGATAAATAGGTACTGCCTTGGCAGGAAAGGTAACAGCGTTCCGGCGTCTAGTCATGCCTGACACATGACCATGGTAACATCTGAAAAAGCACTGGCTGTTTGGCTGTAAACAGAGATGAGCACCAACCCCTAGAGTCGGATACAACTGGCTTTTGAACAAGGGTGACCTTTGACTATGCTGACTAATAAAGGTTTCCCTTGCTCGAAAGCCAGTCATATCCGACTCTAGGGTTCAGTGCTCATCTCTGTTTCAAAGCCGAAGAACCAGCGCTGTCTGCTTCTACAGACGTTTCCGTGGTCATGTGGCAGGCTTGACTAGACACTGGAGCGCACGGAACGCTGTTACCTTCTCACCGAAGTGGTTCCTATTTATCTACTTGCAACTTCTTGCTTTCGAACTGCTAGGTTGGCAGGAGCTGGGACAAAGACGGGAGCTCATTCTGTCCTGCAGTACTTGGGAATCGAACTGCTGACCTTCCGCCTCCCAGTCAGCGTCTTAGCCACTTGAGCCACTGACTAACAGAGTGTCAATTTTCTCCTTTTGCACTATAACTCTGTTACAGATTTGTGGCTTCAGTAACAAATTATTAGTTCACCAAAATGTTATAAACATGACAAGATTTCTAAGTGTCCAAAAATCTTCATGATGTCGGAAAATTGGGGGGAAGTGGGGAAGAAACAATTTCTGAATACATCAAATCCCATCACTTTGGATGAGAACTGTTGACATCTTGAACAAGGTTCCCACACGCACCTACTCTAGAGTTGCCCATTTCTGCCCTTTTTTCTAACTTCTTTTCTATCATGCTTGCTATAAAGATGTATTTGAGCCCTGGGCTATGTCTGGAAATATTTGAGAAACTGGGTTTTACCCACCCACACCCCACATCTTAATTCTTTAGAAGCCTTCATTAGCTGTACAAGTTGCTGCCACAAGGCAAATATGAAGAGAAGTCAATAACAATGAACTTTCCTTTTGGTAAACATTTACCATTTTTTAATAAAAAGGAGGGAAAAGGAATTGCAAACAGGGAACATCTCACATGCGTTGAAGAAACAGGGGGGAATCTTTGTTCTGAAAATTAAATCTCACAATACCAATTTTCGGTCTGGCTTCTCATCATAACAAGGGACTATCTGGAGCCCATAGCTGACAAATTTAGCATTTGCGTCTTTTGAGGTAAAATGTGAAAGCCTCACAGTGAGATTAATGAGAGCTGTTATCAAGAGTCAAGGTAAAAATCTTTTCATGTCGAAGGAGGCGTGAACATCTGCCATTTTACATCAACAGATGAAAGGAAGCTGCAGTTAGCAATATTACTAGATTGGTTATAGGCGAAGTGCTACTGCTGAAACAGTAAAACACAGTGGCAGATTTAGCACTTTGGCCTTCAGGAAACAAATAATTTGTGTTTTTAACACTGCTTAAATGTATCCTGCACCTATATGTCAGTTTTTAGCTAGACTCCTTTGTGCCAAACAGCAGAAGTGCAGATTTAAAAAAAATAAAAAAAATAATGCTTTCCATTTAAAAAAAAAGCCAAAAACAGTAATACTGGGTCCCCACCACCACCACCACCACCAATGCAAGCGATTTTGTCATATAGCTCGCTTGGGAAAAACAAATTTTTTTGTATTATTTTCTATAGCAGTTCTCAACCTTTTAAAGCCAGTGGCCGGGTAATGCTCCCTCAGACAGCTTCATGTGGCCGGATGGCCATTTTGCTCGTCCTCCAGTACATGGCACTTCCTGGTGTGGTGGAGGTGGTGGTGGGCCACATGAAATGGTGCCGCGGGTGCAGGTTGAGAATCCCTGTTGTACAGTATGTCAGTCTTTTGAAGAGTTTTGGGGCTTCTCTAAGCATTTTATTTCAGCTATCTAAGCAAGGTTCTTCACAAACAATTTTTCTTTGGGTCCAGGCCTGTGGATTTCCTAGCCGTCAACATTTTTCTGTAAGACAGTGTCCACATATTTGCATTCTACTAATGAAAATGGAAGGCATTCTAACACATGCTGAGTCAAGTTTCACTGCGTTGAGACCAACACTGACTCTGCTTCAGGCTGAGAGAAGCTTCTCAAATTATGTCTGTAAACACAGCCACCATTTCAAAATCTAACAGCACAGGATCCTGCTCTTCTCCTAACTCTCTGACATAGCTGGGACACTGAAATGCAGCTGTTTCTTGAAATGTTACACCAGGGGTTCTCAACATTTTCCTGCCACGAGCCAGACCATGCCCTCTCTGTCAGCTGAGCGGGCTGGGCATGGTGTAAATGATGCAGCAAACATGCAGGCATGTTTAGAGCTGTCATGAATGCATCCTTTCCACTTCTGGGGGGTAGTTGCAGTGGGCCGGATGGCTTGCCGCTATGGGCTGAGTCCATAAATTGTGAATCCCTGTGGTAAGCAAATATAAGTTTACAGTCAAATCTACACATGTTCATGGGTCCAAGAACTGGTAGCTCCACCTGGAACCCAGTTACCTTGGAAGACGTGATTACTATTAAACAGTGTGGGATTAAGACTGCAGTGCTAAAGACACTGAAATGAAGTCCAGCACTGCTAAAAGTGAGTAGGATTTGACTCCAGGCAAGTATACTTGAGACAGCAGGGGGGGAGATAAGTAAAATACTTTCATCAGAAGAGCTGGATTGCTACCACTACAAAATGGCCAGGATTCCTTTCAATTTTCACGAATGCAGCAGCTGCCATGACAATCAGATGAGATGCCAACTGCATAATAAACAGGACTTTGAGCCGATGCTACGCAAATTTAGTTTGGCCTCTGATGTCACCTGTTATGTTTGGAGCTGATGTTCAATCCAAAGGAGTATGGCTTTACATAATTAAAATAAAAGTTACAAAACTGATGTAGCAAATGAAAAATGCCAACGATCAACAAAAGTCCATTCAGTTGATTCTGATTTACTTTGCTTTCTAATCCTCGACCAAAGTGTTCACACACTTTCGATGTGGGAGTAAATTCAGCTCAACTACAGGATATCGGGAGACTCGAAGACTTGTATATGAACTGGCTGTGGCTAGATTTTACTGAATTTGGGGAAAGGAAAAGAGGCATTGCCATAATAATTACTAAATATGAGATGGCTGGGGCTCTGATTTCACTTAACATGTAAGGATGGAAGCAAAAGCGCTGCCTTCGTAGTGGCATGCATTTTGGCACATTGGTTTATTCAACACATAATAGCCTCTTAGATTTCATCTACCAATGAGTGCTGACTGCCTTTTTAGAATCAAAAGTATGTTCATTAGTACAATTCTGAACCTGCAGAAGAATAAAGGCAGCCTTGCCACTTCTGAATGTGTGTGCAAGATCAGGGTTTTCTTTAAAAAGTACTTATGATTAAAATAAAATAAAACTGCAAATGGAAAAGTAACATAGTCAACCAAAGCCAAGGCTAGAATCTTTCTCCATAATAGGCTAGATTTCTATCTGCTGGGATCATTCTAGATCCCTGTCTGCAAAGTGTTCTAGATTTTATTTATTTGCAGGCAAGTATTTCAAAAGAAATACATTGCAGGCAAAAGCAGAAGGGCCCATTCTGTCACATCAGTGTCCTGCTACTTAACACTTGCATGCTTACATCCAAATTCACACACAGTCTATAAATTGTTTCACAGCTTGGTCCAAGGAAAGGTCTAAGTCAGGGATTCTCAACCTGCGGCCCGTGGACCAGATGTGGCCTGCAGCACCATTTCATGTGCCCACCCACCACTGCCTCCACACCAGGAATCGCCATGTGGTGGAGGAAGGGCAAAATGGCCGTCTGGTCCCTGAAGCTGTCTGAGGGAGTGTGACCCAGCCTCCGGCTTTAAAAAGTTGAGAACCCCTGGTCTAAGTTATAGGCAAATAGTACAAGAGTTCATGCAGAAGAAAACCCGGGACTACTAAAATATCAGCTATTCATGCCACTGTTGCTGACAGTCAGAAAAGCAAACTGTTGCACATTCTGCAATGAGAATAATAGGGGGAAAATACTCTTTTTGATTACCTGACCTCTAGCTGTTGTGATGTCACTGTGGTGGACTAAATACAATCCCTTGGGGGCCTCTACCACTAGAGCAGTGATGGCTAACCTTGGCACTCCAGGTGTTCTTGAACTTCAATTGCCAGAAGCCTAAGTCAGCACTCCTGCCAGGACAGATTACGGCATGTTTAAAGTATTACAGAAAGACATCATGGAGCCATAAAAGCTTCCTGAAGAGCCTGACTGGAGTTATGATTTCAGTGTTATTGTAAATGCTAACTACTGCCTCTCTCATCATGTTCTTTTCCATTAAAGCTGTGTGTTTTCCTTTTGATTTTATTTAGACCAGAGTGGGCCATTTGGCTGGGTTGATGGAACCTGCTATTAAAAAAGGCATTGAGGGAGAACTGGTTTCAAAAAGTGTTGAGTACTTTGTCTCCCAAAGATAGCAACACCACTGTGTTTTCCCCATAGGCCATGGGGTTTAGCTGCAGGAACAAAAATGGCCTTGCTGCTTCATGGAGGTCATATGATGCCCACCCCAAAATGTTGTTTGTACAATTACCTGCAAGGACTACAAATATGGAGGAAGAATAGGCAATTTAAGAAATACCAGAATGGATGTAATTCTCTTGCTTAGTGCAGTGAATTTTGCTAAAGTAGACCCACTGAGTCAATGGGGATTTGGTGAGTCAGCTTCGCCATAGATTCCATTGATTCCAATGGGCCTACTCTAACTTTGACATACTTTAGCATAGCGAGTTGAAGTTAGATTAAGACCATTTGAATCACTGGAATTTGCAAAGGAGCTGACTCACTAAATCCCCATTGATTCATTGATCCTACTCTAGTAGTGTTACTACGCTAAGTAACATAATTTGGCCAATGAATGGCAAAAACGTTCTTAAGAGTTCTTCAATTTAAGTTTGAGTCTTTCAGACAGAGGCAACGGACTACTAATTTGCGTATCAGAATCACTTCCACTGTCTTGCCGGTGGGAACAGGGTCCACAGTGTTCGCGCTTTGTGAGTCTTAGAGGGTTGGGAATATAGATATCAGAATGGTGGTCCACTGGCAAATCTTTGCTAAATAATTTACAAGCAGATTCTTTACCTGTTTGCTGAGTTTCAAGCACTGGTTCATTATCAAGTCTTTTGTTGCTGAACTTGCCCCCTGGTTGAACAAATTCAAACTTTCTTTGCCACTTTGGAACTTTGTGAGCCTTCCTCGTCTCTGTCTTCACCTCACTGTCACTGTCTTCACTCCAATATCCACGTTGGCACACGCTCTTCAGTGAATTTTTTAGGACAGTTGGCATTGCCCAGGTTGTGTGTTCAGAGCTTTGGAGTGATTTTTTAACATGCCCTAAAGTGTGGCCCCTTGGATATTTTCCTAATAACGCTGTACTTTCAATTTCCTGAGCTCTATCATTGAGCTGGGTTGAAGAAGATAAACATTCTTCTCCAGAGCTAAAAGTTCCTTTTATTTGTTCGAAACTTTGCACAGCTCTTAGCGGGAACACATTGGCTGACTTGGAAAGAGGTTCTAAGACTGCAGGCTTTAGGATTGCCTTTTCTTTTAAGGATAAATTATTTTGTCCTTTAGGGAGGTCCATGTTTGAAACAGAGTCATTCACATTGATGGACGTAACAGAGTCATTCACACTGATGGACATGTTTGGATTGTGCTGTACAGCATCTGAAGAAGGCACAGCAGATTCTGCTGTTTTCTGGCACAGCAGAGAATGTGATCTTGGAGAATTGCTGCATGTTCCAGACTCAGGTTCTGAATAACATGGAACAAGTTTTGGAGAAACACTGAAGGATGTTCCATGCCAGTCAATGCCACTCAACTGCAGATCAGCAATTGCAGAATCAGTAGAAGAGGCTGCAGGTGATTTAGTAAAATTTACTTGTGAGCTCCAAGAGCCAGCAAGATTGCAGTTCTCCTCTTTGTTTTCGAAAATAATTATAGGAGAGGTAAATGGTCGGTTTTGACTTAGACTGACCACAGTAGAACAACGTTCAGTTACAGAAAGGAGCTGACATGCAGAATCCTTTCCTCGAAATACATGGAAATTGGACTTGGCTTCTTTGCTGGGAACAGTTTGACATGTAGACTTCACGTTTAGCCGAGACAGAAGATCAGCAACTTCATTGGCCTCAGCTGAGCCTTCTGTCTCTTTCAGTCTGTTCTTCTTACCTGGGGAAAAAAACCCAGCAAGGTAAAATTTGCACACTTTGTTGAAAGATTTCATGAAGAAGCAGTTGTCAACCCATGGTGAAGTGGAACCAGGGCTCACAAAGTTCATGCACTGGGACTGTTTGATTAACAGGGACAGTGGCATCATCTGCAACCACCATTGGACTTCCCTGTTTTCTCTAAACCTAGCGGCAGTCCTTACACTAGGTGGCAGGTAAGGGGTTTTGCCAGCAGTAATGTCTCATGCGGCATCCCTGTTGTAAAGCTGTGTTCTTGGGGGTTTCTTGGTTTTGAATGGACAACTAAGATCTAAAGTAAAACCCAGACTTATGAACGCCTCAAGATACGATGAGTTACAAAATGTTTTTTTTTTCGTAAACGAGGGTCCCGGCTTATGGAAAAAACCCGATTTACGAATTTGTAACTTGAAAATTCAGTTTTTTAGTGCCCAAAATGGCGCCACCACCATTTTATGTACTAAAAATCACTCCCAGCCACGCCAGAAGTGTAAGAAAAGCAGCAGCAGCCAGAAGGTAGGAAATCTCTTTTTTTAATTTTTAGTTTTTAATGCATCCCTCGAGTTACGAAAAGATTCAAGCTACGAAACAGGCCAGGGAACCGATTTTTTTCATAACTTGGGGTTTTACTGTATTAGCTTTACAAAAGTCTCCTGGTGTTAGTGGAACTGGTTTGCTGATATGGATTAAAAAAGCTTCCTGGATAGATATATACACACTGCAGCTAAATAAGAAATAGAGAACTTGATAAGAGAACCTCGTTTCATTCTAATTCCCTGCTGAACACAACATGCCTAAATTGTTGCAGAATAACTGGCAGTGTCATGAAGCAAAAGAAGCCCTTTTTATAATAGATGCATAAGAAAGTAAAACTGGAAGTTTTAAGATTACCGTGTTTTCTTTCTTTGCAAACTTGCATCTTCTCCAGCTGATACATGGCAACCACTTCTGGATATGCAGCCTGAAATAATGATGACTCTTCTATTGTTATTATAAAGGGCTCTGCCAGTTGATGGTCCTCTGGGAAATAGTGCTCTGGAACAAGGGATCAAAGGTAGGGGAACATACTATAAACATGTAGGGTGAGAGTTACAGATTTTGTCCCTTCCTGAATTCCCTCAGAGAAGATTAGTATTGTTCATACCAGGTCCTGGTCTTTACTGAAGCAGAGGTGAGGGATCCTTAACTCTCCAAATGTTTTAGACTTCAACTCTCAGAAGTTCTTGCTAACCCATCTAATGTTAGGAGACTATGGGAGTGTTAGTCTGAACCAGTGTTTCTCAACCTTTGGTTTTTGGACTTCAATTCCGAGAAGCCTAAGCCAATTCCCCAAAGCACTGATCAGCCAATGTACTGACTTAGACTTTTGGGAATTGAAGCCCAAAAACCAAAGGTTGGGAAACATTGGTCTAAACTATCTGAACGTTAAGTTGTTCATGGTTCCTTTGCTGGGACCACAAAAGACTATTCAATATTAGAAAAGAAGGTACCATATTTGCCGGCTTCTAAGACGCATCAGAGTATAAGACGCACGCCATCATTACCAAAATAGCCCACTATAGGTCACTATATACAGTTTAAGACGCACTCCATTTTCCCAGTGTATTTTAAGGGGGAAAATATTGAGTCTTATAGTTCATCAATAGGGTACGTAGAGTTGCTTCATGAATGCAATCTACTATTACAGTTTGGCTGATACAATGTAGAGTAATACAAGGTCCTTGTATATAACCCTCATTGCTGTCTGTCTCAGCTAAGTTTGGATGAGGTCCATAAGAACATTATAAAGCCCTCCTGGGATCAGACCCAAAACTTATTTTGTTGCACTGTCTTATTAATATAGGTCACCCTTGCTCAAAAGGGAGTCGTATCCGACTCTAGAGTTCAGTGCTCATCTCTGTTTATAGCCAAAGAGCCAGCTGTTGTGCGTCTGCAGATGTTTCCGTGGACATGTGGCAGACATGACTAGACATGGTTCCTATTTATCTACATGGTTCCTATTTATCTACTTGCAATTTCTTGCTTTCGAACTGCTAAGTTAGCAGGAGCTGGGACAAAGACGGAAGCTCACTCTGTCGTGCAGTACTCGGGTCTCGAACTGTTGAACTTGTGGCCAACTAATTGTCTATGGGAAGGCTACAAACAAGACATGTACCCTCCTTGTCTCCACAACCTTATGTGTAACCAGTTTTAAATCCTTCTCAGTTCCTTAACAGGAAGCCCCTACTTGCAAGTGAAATACACTAGCCATCCACTTGGGAATGAGCATAGAGATCATGTGCCATTCGCTCAGAAGTCAAAGAGATTGTAAAGCTCCTCTCTCCCTTTATGGATATGAACACATAGAGCTGTTTTTTTTAACCAACTCAAGATTATTGCTCCAGCCCTGCCAGAGATGAAGCCTGTGGGACCTTTAATATCCATGGGTTCTACTCCTGGCTATGGCTGCTCTATCACCATAGATGGGAAAAAACAGGATAAGGTGCAGCAGTCTAAAAAGCAGCATCAGAGGGTACAAAGGAATAAAAATCTAGTTTTTGTGTACTAGTGGGTATAAAAAAACAAACTATGTTTTATTACTAAAACACAGGTATTGCTATGCTGTGTGTCATAGATATCACCTAATGACCAGCAACAATCACAACAGAGACAATTTTCAGGGATTGGGGGCAAAGCCCCCAATAACTTATAGGAGGCACATCCAACTTTTGCCTGCCACCCATTCCTTTCAGCCCCCTTAGTTTTGGGACCTAAGATTAGCTAATGATGCCTATGATGATCTTAAAGGTAAAGGTAAAGGTTTCCCTTGCTCGAAAGCCAGTCGCATCCGACTCTAGGGTGCAGTGCTCATCTCTGTTTCTAAGCCGAAGAGCCAGCACTGTCTGCTTCTGCAGACGTTTCCGTGGTCATGTGGCAGGCATGACTAGACACCGGAGCACACGGAACGATGATCTTAGAGAGTGCTATTTGTTTATTTTCAGTCTCATTCTTTTAAAAAATAATAAACCAATAAAATAAAAGTGACTTCTAACATGAACCAAGCTGCAATTGGCCATGTGAGATAGGGATGAGAAAAACTGTAAACATATGAAAGGCAAGAATTCCTACCCACCCACCTGCTTCATATAGCAATACATGCCAAACGGTACCAACCTGGCTTTTGCCACTCAATTTCAAAGCAAGGAATTCCATTTCTAGTTCGTGACTTGACTATCCTGCCAAACAAAAACAAGAAAAATTGTGACACATTGAAATAAGCAATATAAAGACCATCAGATTTTAAAAGGTCACATTCATTTATGCAGCTTAAAACTGTTAAATATGGCTTGTTAATGTACAGGTCACACACACACACCCCGCCCACATATCTAGTTTCAGTTACCCACAGGTCTAAAAATATTCAGTAAAACATCTTGAAATACATAATATACAGTAAAACCCCGTACAGCGATTGCATCGCACAGCGTTGAAATTGTACGGTTGCCTTTTTAAAAAAATGTATTGTACAACAATTTTCATCATTGTATGATACAATTTTTGCTTTCCCCCTGGGAAGCGCCTTCCCAGGGCAAAAGCAGAGCAAAAATCATTGTTTGAATCATCCCATAGAGAAAATCGCTATATGATACATGTACCATATAGCAATTTTTTTTCATACAACGATGGACCCATTGGAACCAATTAAAATCATTATACGGGGTATTACTGTATAGATGTATTTCTGTGGTGCTTTACCAGACGTGGCCATTAGAGGCCACTGTATGTAATAAAAAAATAGGGTTAGCTGTTAGTATCAGGTACAGTAAAACCTCGGATAACAACCGCATCCCATAACACTACTTCCAATTCCACTTACTTGCTTCTGGGATCACCACAAGAATCTACCCTTAAATCAATATTCCAGAACAGTCTTTCAAAATGGAGGCCAGCATTCAAGAGCTGTGGAAATTCATGATTGTGCTAGAGCTGTAAATTTTTTGACCATTTCACCATGTGCCATCTCATAGACTAATGTTGATATTCCCCACTGATTTTGAAAGCAGTTTTGCTTGGTGTCATATTCTCCACAGATATAGAAAATTTTATTTTCCCAAATTACCACTACTGGAGTATCCTAGGCTGGTTAGCCACATTTGAATATTATGGTAGTAACAATCCAGAAAAGAAAAAGTTCCCATTTTACTACACACAACTCCAAAGAAACACAACATCTAAAGCCCTCTAAGGACTGAGAGAACTAAATATATAGGTGTTTTGTTTTGTTTTTTAAACTGGTCTCTTGTGCATACTGTGAATAGTCTATACAAGAAATGACACAAGAGGAAGTAGTTTTTTAAAAACCAAGAAGCCTTGATCAACTGATATAGACAATACATCTTAAAAATAATTGATTTTTGTACAACACTATCAGAAACACCAGGCTGATTTCAGCTTTGGATAATAGTACAGTAATGTATAGCTGAAGGGCAGGCAGGGGAAGTTATTTCATACTTCTATGAAGCTGCCTGGAATACTTACTATCTCCAGTGGCAGATGTAAAGAGAAACAACTTCAAAAATCAGATTACCGTAGTGCTTGCAGCTGCCGTAGGTCTTTATGGCCAGATTTCCTCCTGTTCATGTCATAAAATGTCAGAAGGGTAAACAGTTTCTCACAAGCATAATGCTTGGTCCACTCCATTTTCTCAAAAGCAAATCTCTGTTTTAAACAGGGGGTTGAAACGTATTAGAAACATGATTTCCAAACTTTCTGTGTTGGTCTTTGAATGCTGTTCAGTACTGTTCTGATAACTGTCATAATTCTGAGGAAAATCTTACAACTTCACACAAAGCCAGTAAACCCAGTGATATTATTTTGAGGGTCAATTAATTACTAATTCAAAATTGGAAGTTGAGGAAGCAACAGTTTTTTGAGACCAGCAAGAAGGGGACGTCTGATAAGGCTACACTGGTATGCATAAATCCAAGTAGAGCTGTGTAGGATCATGGTGTAAGATTAATGGTTTTTCAAAAAATGTTTAAAAGATAAGTCATTACACTAAGAGCTTCAGATCTGTTGATGTTTGCAACATATTTATTTCCCATCCGTCCTCTATGGAGTCCAGGGCGGCTTACACTTTCCCTCCTTATCTCCATGTTATCCTCACAACCACAACCACCCTCTGACGTGGCTGGTACAAGAGAAAGTAACTCACTCAAGGTCACCCAGTCAAGTTAATGTTTAAATTACCATTCAGACCTGTATTTTACCCAACTTAGTCTCACACTTAACACTATTATACCATGCTGTCCCTCTGATACCGTTTTGAAAAATATTGTGGGCTCCTCATATTTTCTGATTAAAACTCAACACTTCCTTCCTCATTAATTTTCCTCATTCTGCAAGCTTCATACATATCTGTTTCAGAAACAACCATTAATCCCACCATTTAGGTGGGAATAAGTCCAAAGGTAAAAGCAGCCTTTGATTGCTTACAGTACCATGTTGCTTATATGAAGTTTAGATATAGCAACACTAGCTATAACAGAGATTGCAGTAATAGTGGTAATCTTCATGTGTTGTCATAGAACTGAGCACTTTCTTGAAATATAAGAGCAAAACAACTTACAGTACATTTATCCCACTTTACATGCAACCATAGCAGTTGCCGTTTTAAATATTTACTATCTCACTTGAGGCGTACACCTATCCAGTAGAGGAGAAAAAACATTAAGATGTACATTAATAAATGTATATTATTTTATCCCTTCAAGGTAGATATATGTATATCATTTTAAAAGTACCATAAATCAATGGTTTCCTTAGTAGTTTTAAGCAGAAGCTAGACATAAGAGTAAAGACGTTTGCCTCAGGTCACAAATTTGAGAGTATCATTAAAAAGTAAGATAGTGTCAGTTATTTAGTTTGTTAATGTATGTTCTTCCACCATGGTTAGCAACTTTTGGATTTTCCAATTCAAGCATCAAAATGTCTGAAGCTGTCTCTGTGACCTACAAACAAACTTAGTATTTATAGCTCAGCAGACAAAAAAAAAATCATCAGGTCAAAGTATGCCATATCCTTTGCTTATGAGTGACAGATAAGTAGATAGGCAAGATATGTAGATGAAACCATATTACTGGCAAAAAATAATAATGTCCCGAAATAGCTAATTATGAAGGTTAAAGAAGAAAAGGCAAAACCAGGATTACAGCTGAAGATCAAGAAGACCACAATAATGACTACTGGAGAACTTCATAGGTTTAATGTTGACAATGAAAAACCAAAATCATTAAATGTTTTCTAAATCATTCAACTGGAGACTATAAACAAGAAATTAGTAAAAGGCTGAGATTTGGAAGGGCAACCACGAGGGAACTATAGGAACTATAGGCAATTCTGAATTATAAGAATGGCTTTTGGAACACAAAATGAAGCAGGACAAAGGCTAATAGAGTTCTGCCAAGATAATGCACTAGTCATAGCAAACACCCTTTTTCAACAGCACAAGAGGTGACTTTACACATGGACATCACCAGATGGCCAACATCGATACCAGACTGATCACATAATCTGCATCCAAATGTTGCATCTTTCTGTTGACTAGATTGATTGTGAGAACATGTTCTCCAATAGCTGATCAATAGCTAATCAATAGTACAATTTGCTTTGCTTCCCATGCTTGAAAGGCGAAGCTGTTATTGGTCTGTTCTTAGTCTTAGAACAGAGAATTTCTTTCTCTCTAAGCTTATGCACCCTCCATTGTAAATTCCTAAAAATACATCATATCATTAATTATGTGATTGTTTAGCTGTCATTAGAATCTGCTAGTCGTGACCAAGCCATTGTTTATGCTAAGGTTAGCATGGCGCTCAGGTGATGAGAGGGGGACTTTGTGTGTGTTAAATTCTCTGTGAAATGATCAATAAAAGCTGGTGCTTGAGAGGAAGAAACAAGCTGATTAGGATCTCTTCTCTCTCTACACTGCATGCATCAAACGACACGTGTCTTCCATTCTTGCTGGTTCAAGAATCGCAGTAATCGCAACATCCAAAGATGGAGAAGTTCCATAGTCAGCAAAAACAAGACCTGGAGCAGAATGTGGCTCAGATCATAATCTACTGATTGCCAGATTCAGGCTTAGATTAAAGAAAACAGGGAAAACAACTAGGACACACACCTAGACAACATCCCTAAGGAATACACGGTGGAGGTGTGGAACAGATTTAATGGTTGAGATTTGATAGACAGAGTACCAGAAGAATTATGGACAGAGGTTCGAGACATCATATAGGAGACAGCAAGTAAAACTATACCAAAAGAAAATAAGCATAAGAAAGCAAAGTGGCTGTCTGATGAGGCTCTTAAAATAGCAGAGGAAAGAAGGAACGCAAAAGGAAAAGGCAAAAGAGAAAAAGTCAATCAATTAAACACAGATTTTCAGAGAAAAGCAAGGATAAGGAAACCTTCTTAAATGAACAGTGCAAAGAAATAGAGGGAAACAGCAGAAGGGGAAGGACTAGAGATCTTTTTTTAAAAATTGGGGAAATCAAGGGAACATTTAAAGCAGAAATGACCATGATAAAGGACAAAAATGGCAGGGATTTAGCTGATGCAGAAGAGGTTAAGAAAAGATGGCAAGAGTACACAGAGGAACTTTACGAAAAGGACCTCAACACCTCTCACAACCAGAGTGATGAGAGATTTGAACTGGAGCCGGACATTCTGGAGAGGGAAGTCAGAAAAGCCCTAAAAAGTACTGCTAATAACAAAGCTAGTGGAGATGATGGTATTCCAGTTGACGTTGAGCCTGGGCTCCATCTGAAATGTATTGTATTTATTATATATTGTGCATTGTATATTGTGTATTATATATTTTGATATTGTATTAAATTCTCTCTTTATACAATAATTGACAACACAGGACAGTTCCCTAAGAGCTGGGAGGTATCAGTCATCTGCCCAATTCACAAAAAGGGAAGTCGCGGTGACCCTGCCAACTATAGGCCGATCAGCCTCCTGAGCATCCTTAGTAAACTTTATGCAAGCCATCTTCTAGGGAAGCTCCAAGATTGGGTTGAGGATACTAAGTTATTAGCCGATGAACAAGGTGGGTTTAGAGGAGGCCGCTCTGCGCTTGATCATTGTGTAGTCCTTGATTACTTTATCAACAAATATTCTTCTAATTCTTCTGTATCTTTATACGCAGCATTTGTTGATTTGAAATATGCTTTTGATACTGTCTCAAGAATTCTACTATGGGAGAAACTGGAGAAAGCATCCATTGACCAACGACTATTGTTTCTTATAAAGGCGATTCATGGCAACACAAGTATAAGGGTGAAGTGCAGTGAGCAGGGACATCTGTCAAACTCTATAAAAACAAGTCAAGGCGTTAGACAGGGCTGTGTCTTAGCACCAACCTTATTCAATATATACATCAATGATATCATCGAGTACTTACAATGCAGGGATCATCATCCACCCAAATTAGACAGCAAACATGTCCCAATCCTACTTTATGCAGACGATGCAGTTATGCTTTCAAGAACACAGGTGGGGTTACGCAGGGCCCTGCGTTCGTTTGCTAAGTATTGCTCTCAAAACCAACTTGTGGTTAATTATTCGAAAACGAAAATAATGGCTTTTGCCAGAAAGCCCAAAATACATCGATGGCATTTAAACCACCAGGTACTAGAGCAAGTCCTTCATTACAGCTACTTAGGAGTGATATTTCAGGCTAATGGGTGCAGGAAGTTACATACAATGTATTTAGCTTCTAAAGCAAAAAAAAGTGCGGCCGCTATACAAAACTTCCTTCGGAGGAAAGGTGGGTATAATGTAGTTGCGGCCCTTAGACTCTTTTCAGCAAAGTCACTTGCCCAAATGTTGTATGGATCCCCTCTGTATTTTGACTCAAACATAAATCCACTTGAGGTCACACAATCAAAGTTTCTAAGGACAATTTTACAGTCCCCTTGCAGTATTTCCAACACGGCTTTGAGATTAGAAACTGGAATGTATACAGTGCGAGCGAGACTGTTAGTAAACGTGGCTAATTATTGGATAAGAATTCTGTTTGCCCCATCTGGCTTACTCAAACTAGTGATGTCAGACCCTTGGATGCCACCATGGATTAGCTCTCTTGAAAGGACACTAACCACTTATGGCATTTCAAAACCTTATGTTCTTTCCTTAGGATCTATTCATGCTAGAGAGTTAATAAAACAAAGAATTCTCGATATACATCGCCAAAATGATTTAAGTAAACTAGTCTCCCCATTGTTTGATAGATCAACTTTCAATGTTGCTAAGCCCTTAGCTTACTTGTCTTTAATAAGAAATCCCGATCATAGACGTTCCTTCACACTTATTCGGTATAACATGCTTCCCTCCTCCTACAGGGAGAATTTCTTTAAGAAAGGCCTAGCACTCGAGTGTTTATGCCCATGTCAGCTAAATACGATAGAAACCTCTGAGCATATTCTGCTAGAGTGTCCCCTATATAATAAACACAGGAGAGACCTTTTTAGTGTTTTCCCGAACTTGAAGTCTAACAATAAAGTCAGGACATTGAATATTCTTTTATCGGGTAAAGGGCAAGATACGACAATAGCGGTCGCTAGATTCGCATGGTATGTAACTTGCATTCGTAAAGGCAAGATAAAATCAAAGGAATAAGGAAAATGCTTCCAGATTACAACTTGACTGTCATAGAATATGACTGCAGGACATAGAAATAACATCCCTTGTAATTCTGGTTGTATGTTGCTATTGTATATATAATCTGGTGTTCATGATTTTGTGATAGTTTTATTAGGTTGCCTCACTTGTGTCAAGCAGCTTGATTTTGTGATATTGTAACACTGGCCTTGGGCTGTAATAAAGAATTTGTTGTTGTTGTTGTTCTCTCTTTATATTGTAAGCCGCCCTGAGTGGTGCTTGCACCAGGAGGGAGGGGTATAAATAAAGTTTCTATTATATTCTATTATTCAAATCCCTAAAAGATGATGGAATTAAAGCATTGCATTCTATATGCCAGCAGATTTGGAAAACACAACAATGGCCACAGGATTGGAAAAGATCAGCATACGTTCCAATCCCAAAAAAGGGCAATGCCAAAGAATGCTCAAATTATTGAACAATTGCACTCATCCCACACGCTAGCAAGGTTATGCTCAAGATAATACAGGATAGACTTCAGCAGCACATGGAGAGAGAACTACCAGAAGTACAGGCTGGGTTCTGAAGAGGCAGGGGAACTAGAGACCACATTGCCAAAATACGTTGGATCATGGAGAAAACAAAGGAATATCAGAAACATGTCTACTTCTGTTTCATTGACTACATCAAGGCCTTTGACTGTGTGGACCACAACAAAATGTGGCAAGTAATTAAAGAGATGGGAATACCAGAACACCTTATATGCCTCATGAGAAATCTGAACAAGTGTCAAGAAGCAACAGTTAAGACAGAATATGGAATGACAGAGTGGTTTGGAATAGGAAAAGGAGTAAGACAAGGCTGCATTTTGTCACCTTGCCTATTTAACTTATACACAGAGCACATAATACACAACACAGGGCTGGATGAACTTCAATCTCGTTGTTCTGTGCAGGACAATGACAATAAAGACCTATCTATCTAAAGTTGGAATTAAAATTGTTGGGAGAAACATCAACAATTTGAGATATGCAGATGACACTACCTTAATGGCAGAAAGTAAAGAAGACCTAAAGAAGCTCTTGCATAGGTTGAAGGAGGAGAGTGCAAAAGCTGGCTTGAGACTTAATATCAAGAAAACTAAGATAATGGCAACAGGCCCTATCACTCCCTGGAAAATAGATGGGGAAGAAGTAGAAGCAGAGACAGATTTTACTTTCTTGGGATCAAAGATCACTGCAGATGGTGATTGCAGCCATGAAATAAAAAGGTGACTAATTCTTGGGAGGCAAGCTATGAGAAACCTGGGGAACATAGTTAAAAGTAGAGACATTACCTTGCAAACAAAATTCACATAGTCAAAGCAATGGTATTCCAAGTGGTAATGTACGGTTGTGAGAGCTGGACCATTAGGAAAGCTGAGTGCAGAAGAATAGATGCCTTTGAGATGTGGTGTTGGAGGAGAACAAATAGGTCAATCTTAGAAGAAATCAACCCTGACTGTTCATTGGAGGGACAAATAGTGAAGATGAAGCTAAAGTACTTTGGACATCAAATGAGAAGAGAGGATTCACTTGAGAAAGCCTTGTTGCTGGGAAAAGTGGAGGGCAAAAGAAGAAGGGGGTGGTCAAAAATGAGATGGCTAGATGGTATTATAGATGCAATAGGCACAGAGCTGGGCGGGTTGAGGATGATGATGGAGGACAGAAGTGCCTGGAGGACAATGGTCCATAGGGTTGCAAAGGGTCGGAGTTGACTGTGCAACTGAACAACAACAACAAAAAAATAATGGCTCTAGAAACCAGTCCTCAAATCATAATATATGGATATTCGCAATGATATTCCCAATCACTATAAACAAATATGGAAGTTGCAAAATGAAGAAAGCTGATGGGGGAGGGGGGAATCAACTCAGAAAGACAAATAAGTGTTCTAGTCAAACTATAGCTTATATCCACATTATTTGCCTATTGTATTTTGGACAAATCACAAGAAGATAAAGCTCACTGGAAAAGACAATGATGGTAGGCAATAGGAAACAAGATAAACATTCAACATGAGGTAGATTGACATCATCATGGAGAACATGCCTATTTGTAAGAACCAAACAGAGCTCTTAAGTAATAGGACTTTCTAGAACCAAGATATATTACTAAATACTGTAAATAACATGTGAAGAAGTAAGGAATTGTGATGAAAACATTGAAGAAACAACTCCGATTTATAGTATATTAATGCCTATCCTTTATTTTATTTATCTATTTATTTATTGTTAAATTTTTATACCGCCCACTCAGCCAAAGCCGACTCTGGGCGGTTCACAACAGTGGGTAAAAACAGATAAAAACAAATACAACAGATAAAAACCAGCAATAAGAACCCACCCCTAAAAAGAGAGGGGTGCAGGAACTGAAGAAACCGTGGGGCAGGCATCCTCCCCTATATTAACCACCCAACGGAAGCCACCCCTCCACCTGCACCCCAAACTTGGCCCACCAGCCAGGTTTTTAGTTCTTTTCTAAAGGGCAACAACTCCATCTGGAGACGCAGTTCCACAGGCAGGAGGTTCCAAAGGGCCGGTGCGGACACAGAGAAGGCTCTCCTCCTTGTGCCAGAGAGGCGAGCCCCCCTGGCTGATGGCACTATTAGAGAGCCCCTCCGGTCCGCTCTGGTTGGACGGACAGACGTCCTTAGGGCGATGCGGTCTCTAAGGTAACCTGGCCCACTACCATATAGGGCTTAAAGGTCAAAACCAGCACTTTGAATTGCACCCGGAGGCAAACGGGTAACCAGTGTAGTTCCCGCAGCAGTGGTGAGGCATGGGCATAACGTCCACACCCCATCACCATCCGGGCCGCCGCATTCTGGACCAGCTGCAGCCTCCGAATGGTCATCAAGGGCAGCCCCATGTAGAGTGCATTACAATAATCTAGTCTGGAGGTCACCAGAGCAGGAGTGACTATTAGCAAAGAGTCCCGGTCCAGGAGCGTGCGCAACTGGCGAATCACCCGAAGTTGGGCGAAGGCCTTCCTGGCCACAGCCGCCACCTGTTCTTCTAGCAGCAGCCGTGAATCCAGGAGGACCCCCAAGTTGCACACCGGGTCGGTCTGGGGCAAAATAGCCCCATCCAAAACCAAAGATGGTAGCTCCCGGGATAACACAGGACCCCCCATCCACAGCCACTCAGTCTTACTAGGATTCAGCTGTAACCCATTTGCCCCCATCCAGACCCCAATTGCCTCCAGACAACTGGAAAGGACTTTGACTGCATCACTGGGGTCCCCACGGGCCGAGATGTACAACTGTGTATCATCCGCGTACTGATGGTACCGCACCCCGTGGGAACGGATGATCTCACCCAGCGGCTTCATGTAGATATTAAATAGGAGAGGAGAGAGTACCGAGCCCTGAGGCACCCCAAATTTTAGGGACCTAGGACTGGACTTCTCGCTCTCCAACCACACCGACTGGGTCCGGCCCCTCAGAAATGAGGAAAACCAGGACCACACAGTGCCCTGGATCCCCAATCCTCGGAGCCATTCCAGAAGGATACCGTGGTCAACGGTATCGAAAGCCGCTGATAGGTCAAGAAGAGCAAGGACGGACGGATGACCGCCATCCCGCTCTCGCCAGAGATCATCCATCAGCTCGACCAATGCAGTCTCAGTACCATATCCAGGTCTGAATCCTGACTGGAAGGGGTCCAGATATTCCGCTTCATCCAGTACCCCCTGCAACTGACGCGCCACTGCCTTTTCCAATACTTTCCCCAAAAAGGGGAGGTTGGAAACAGGTCTGTAGTTGGTTATGACTGCTGGATCGAGGGATGGCTTCTTCAGGAGGGGGCGCACCAAAGCATGTTTCAACGGTGCAGGAAATATCCCCTCCCGAAAAGACGCATTAATTATAGCCCCGACCCAGCCACCTGTCACCCTCTTGGAGGCTTTTACCAGCCAGGCGGGACAGGGATCCAATGGACAATTAGTGGTGCGGACCGCCGCAAGGAGCCTGTACACTTCATCTGGGGCAACAGGATCAAACCGATCCCAGATAACACAGCTAGACTGTGCACTGGCTCCCCCCTGACCCTCCCCATCCACGCCAAGATTAAACCCTGAGCGAATCCGATCGATTTTCTCCACCAGATGGTCAGCAAAGTCCTCAGCCAATCCCTGCCAACCAGGCACAGCCCCCCCCCCAAGGAGGGACCTGGTCACCCGAAACAGGGTGGCTGGGCGATTATCAGCGGAGGCAATAAGGGAGGTGAAGTATTGCCTCCTCACTTTAGTAGTTAAGTTACAAATCAACAGCAATTAGCAATTCCATAAGCTAATTAAGTATTGCATTTGTGTTGTATTTTACATACTATTTCTTTTTCTTTTTGTACTTATATTTATTTGTAGTATTATATGTTCTTTTTTTGTATTATATGTGATAATTAATAAAGTTTTATAAAAAAAATTAATCCACAGAGCCATCATGAATTGGAAATGACTCAATGGTATGTAATGACAACATATTTTTTTGTAGAATGACAGTAACAAGTGTTTGGAAAAGTTATTTTTGGATTACATCAGGGATTCTCAACCTCTGGCCCGCATGTTGGATGTGGCCCACAGCACCATTTCATGTGGGGCCCCACACCAGGAAATGCCATGTGGCAGAGGAAAGGGCAAAATGGCCATCCAACCCCTGAAGCTGTCTGAGGGAGCGTAACCTGGCCCCTGGCTAAAAAAGATTGAGAACTCCTAGACTACATCTTCCAGATAATATAGCTGTTGGCCATGCTGACAAGAGAATTCTGTGCGCTGTGGTCTAAAAAAAAGAAAATTTTCAACTCTTAACTGCGCAATGATATGACCAGGCGAAAGTGAAGCAGTCATTTCATTCTTACTAGTGGACGCCCGCCATGCATTTGCTTCTGCATGTATTGACACCAATGGATTTCAGAGTGCTCTGTTTAGCAGCCTTATATTTAGCAAGTTTTATTGTAATTCTCTGAAAGTGCTTTAGTTTTTCCTTAGTCATAATTAATGGCATTTTTAAAAAAACTGTATTGTCTTCTGGTTTTTGTTGTGTGTCTGTGCATCAATTATTTTGTGCTAAAATATACAAATTAGATGGTGATTCTTTCTCTGGATAAAGGGCCAAATGCAATGCATAGATGTCAAAGAGCCTAAAGGCTAACTACTTACAGCATTTAAGCAATCAAAATCTAGTACCTGAAAAGACAGAAGGTTTGGCCTTTGAGACTCACTTATCTTCACTGGCTTGTCTTTGATGACAAGATATTCTTGAACGACCTTGACAAGAAAAACAGGAAAAAAAAATAAGAGCAGAAGATTTCTCTTGAGAAAGCAATCCATTGCTAAATAGTAATTAAGCACAACAAGTTAAATTACCTCAGAAAATGGAAAGCCTTCACACATTTGAGCTTTCCTGCAAATAAAATGCATACATGAGAAACATGTTACAGAAACAATGTAAAATGTAAAATGGATGTGTTCCCCAAGGAACTCAAGATAGACAGAAGCACACCTACTTTCTAATACTTTCCTCAACTGCACTGGTTTGCTGGTGTTGCTTAAAGGAGTGCCAATCACAAGGGCAAGAGTACTCGGCATCATGAGGTTCACAACAGCCTACACTGCCACAGAGATGACATCCAATGTGCTCATGGTCTTTGTAGGATCCTATGAAGAAAACAGAAACAAGAGGGTGGTTTGAGTGTGTTTTTTTAAAAATGGTGAGCTCATGGTGAGGTTGTTAATAGGCATGAAGAGTTGGATGAGCATTTAAAGATGCTTCTGTAAGCTTGGCCCTAAATCCAGTTGCAGGTTCCAATTGGACTACTGAATGCTTAATTGCTGAATGACTCATGCCATCCCTGCTGATTCAATGTGTCTGCTGCATTCTGGACAAAAAAATCGATTTAAGCCTTAGATTTGTTTCATGTTATTCATGGAAATGTGCAGATCCAAATTTAAACTTTTAATAACACATATATAATTTCAGTGGAGAGACAGAGAAAAGGGGATTTTTTTGCAAAAGCAACAGCCTTGTTGACCAGGTTTGCATCTGCGATTTGAATCAGAAATAGTCAACTGTTCGCTTAGCAGGTACAGTATATGCCCGTGATGGCAAACCTTGGCACTCCAGATGTTCTTGGACTTCAATTCCCAGAAGCCCAAGCCCCCTGTGAATCCACACGAATGGGTTTACTGCGATTCATCCGGCCCGCGCTGCCCTTGTCGCTCCTGGAAGCGGAAGTAAAACACGTCCGTCTGGGAGCGACGAGGGCAGCGCGGGCTGGATGAATCACAGTAAACGTGTTCGTGTGGTTTCACAGGGGGCTTGGGCTTCTGGGAATTGAAGTCCAAGAACATCTGGAGTGTCAAGGTTTGCCATCATGGGTATATGCTCTCTCCTCTACTCACACACAGTGCTTTCCTTTCTTGGGTTTTGACACAAACCCTTCTTTGCCCTTTTGCTTAGCCCAACAACAGTATAAAGTTCATGCAAACTTTTGTCACACTGTGCAAGAAGGAAATGAAGACTCAGTGACAGGACTCTCATTCTTGTAATGCTGAATCACATGGTTTACACAGGAACCAAGCGTCATTGAACCACATGTCATATTATGGAAGGAATCACAGAACTGTGTGCATAAAAACACGTAACTTACCAGTCTGTGGCCAAATGGCAAATTCTAGCATTTAACAACAGAAAAGCAACACCACCAATACTCACAGTAATTTACAATTTCCTTTGCAAAGGTACTTGTACTTTTCTTGGCAGAAAATAAGCTTCTGATTATTCATTATTAGCTGGTGATCAAGACAAACTCCTTTCAGGCTATCTTTTATATTACTATAGATAGCTTAAGACAAGACTACAGTACTTTGAAATTCCCTTTGGCACTCTATGTGAATCAATTAGCATATTTTTATGTGTGTTGACATATTCCTTCTCAAAGCAATGTATACAATGTATGTAATCAGAATAAGGTTGTAACATGAGCAGAGCCATCTTGGAATTATGAAAGCCTCTCTAGTTAAAAGTTGTTTACAGCTAGTTTGCTAAGGAACACACCCGAAAGGGTCTTATCTGAAGTAAGCAGAGACATGTTTACCACTGTACATGTCAGCATGTACGTGATAAGCATGGAGATCAAGATAAATGTGAAACGCCTACCGCCCATGAGGGACCATCTGGACTGAAGACACGTGTGCGAAGCTTTGTGAAGAGTATAAAAGGCTGGCTAGATCTTTGATGGAGGTCCTAGATCTAAATATGGATCCGAAACCATGCATATATGCATTATGACATATCATGATCATGTGTTGTTCTATTATGTTGTACTTTGACAGAAAAACTTAGATAAAATTCTCTTTTTCCATTTCAAACCACTTTGGTTGATTCATTTACTTAAAGTTGTTCACTTCTTGGAGAATGGGAGTGACACCTTAAGTCTGTAAGCATGGGGTCCCACCTGGAAGATGGCACATAGTAACAAACCAACTCACCCGGATGATGGCAGACTTCACAGTGAGTCACCTTTCCAATTTCAATGGATGGGGCATCACAAGATTGGAAGTGGTGTTTCCAGTGCTCAAATCTAAAAGAACATTTATATTGTAAGCACAGCACACACAAAAACCCCAAACACATTGATTAGGCCATATCTTGTAGCTACAAACCCTCATAAAGGAGTCCTTCAGGTGCTCAAGAAGAAGATGGGAAGCCAAGCCATTCTATTCGCTCTGCCAGTAACCAACTCCATTTGCTTCTTTCTCTCATAAATGACTTCCAGTTAGTCTTTACCAGAACTATACTTTAGCTTCAACCACTGGTGCTTTAATATGATTTACTCCTCTTCCCTTTCTAATACCACCCTCTTTTTAAACTATAAGCCAATGGGACTTTTTAGCTGGAAGGGAAGATGATAAAAAAGCTTTTAAATAACAAAGTGGACATGCTAAACTCTGAGGTTAGGCTTGAATTAGGGAAGTGGTTTGGCTTCAAAATTAGTTCAGCAAATGAAACAAAGCAAGGTTCTTTGCTTCTGAACTGACTCAGAGTGAATTGAGAAGGTCTGAAGCTGTGCTCGAATGAGACCAGGGCTCCTACTCAGAAAATGAAAGTAATCCTGTGACAGAATTAGGAAGCTCAAAGCAGAAGGAGAAAGACAGATGAAGTGCCAGAGAAAAGTCTATTATCTCCCGGTAACCCCATCACAGAGCCCCTAGGAGGGCTCAGATCAACCAGATAATTTCTCCCGTCACAATGACTAGTGGCCATTTTGCATCTTGGCAGGGCAAAGAAAGGGTCTTTTTCCTCTTAGAAATTGCACTACACATTGCTTCCCTATTTAGCTGGGTGAGTGTGCATTGGAGAATTTTTCTTCTTTTCTTTTAGGCAGCTGCAGATGTCATTTTGCACTATATTTTAGAACCCAATCAATCAAATACCCGTGTGTCTAAATGTGCCATAAATGTCTTGAGCCCTTTTTATCGGATTTAAGTGGTAGGCTACATAGGACCTAAGCTAACTCTCCCCCAGTTGATTTTGTATGCCATGAAATGGGTACCCTTCCTTTAACAAACATTTTGGTTGCGTAAACTTCTTGGTTCCTAGTGGGGGACAGAAAAGAAGGAAAATAAACTGGAGGGAGCTTGGTGGCACTGAGTTTCATTTCCCCACCTCTATCCTGAGTCAAATACCTTTATTACCTTCATTGTCATGTGTTTTCTCTCACTACAAACATGCACAAGTGCTTTGAAATTGTTGGGTATGAACCAAATTTGACCAAGCTATAAATTGGAATGAAGTGAACTGATTGCAGTTTGTAAGACAAATAATTTGGCCTGGATTCAAAGTGAATGATATTTGCCCACCCCTATTTTGAATTAGTTGGCTGGATAGCGTGGTGGTTTAAGTATCTGAAGTTTGATTCTCTGCTGTGTTTCCTGGGATAAGTGACAGCCTATGTGGCCCTGCACTCCTCGCAGGAGGGAATGGTAGCCACTTCTGAGCATTCTGTACCTAAAATACTATGGGAAAAGTTGTCACAAGTCAGAATTGATTTGATGGCACACTGTTATTACTATTAAGTTTTAATTATGCAAACAAGCCATATGTTCAGAGATAGATACAAACAGAAAAGATGGCTGAAATTTAAGTGACAAAATAAATTATACCTTTGCAGTAAATTCTGTCCTTTCAAAGTCCTGATCAACTTTAAAGCCTGTTCTTTTCCAATTCCAGGAACTCCCTTTTAATAAACATGAAAATATCACATATATTTTTGTTGTTATTCAGTTGCACAGTTAATTCCGACCCTATGGTCTATTCAGTCTATACAAGTCTATAGATGCAGCAACATCCATTCAGTGTTGCAATTGAACTGTTTACACAAGGACAGTGTTTGGACATAGCTAAAAGCCTGTGAACTGAAGGAATCCTGATGGCAGTCATTACTTGAGTAATTATTCTTGGAGCAAGAGCAGCTAAACTCAGAGTGGATAATGTCTACACCAGCTCACTGTTTGTGCTCAATTAGCCAGCGTTTCAATGGCTCTCTGGTCTATTGTTGTCTCTGAACATGGACACTTCCTTCCCTACAAATGGCTAAATTGTAAATGCTTGGGCACATAATAAAAAGCCACATATTTACAGGTGCCAGTTTAGCAGCACTATGCTATGGTTGCCCTAGAAAGAAGTCTTGCTTCCTGGTGGGAATGGGTTCAATGCATATTCCTCAAGAAACTGTAGGAGTCCTTCACTTCTATCAAGGCAAATTGCAGCCCAATTTGGCTATAACAAATATGTATAGAAACACCCAGCTCTGAAAACTTCAGCTACACTACTGTAAGTCAGAGTTACATAGGCTCTGGGAAAGATATTTTTTCCAACTGATTGTGCAGGTAAGGCTGGCACCTGAGTGGCCAAATTATCCTAAAATTATGAAGGCTGTAGACATGTTATGCGCATAAGAAAGAGGTTGTTCACTACATCCTGAAGGTACAATCTGAATTATTTTAAAAAACTGAAAACCACTTCAAGCAAAGAACTACCGGCTTAGTGATGTGACAAATTTTCATTAAATGTCTCGGTCTCAGAAGCTTCCCCCTCACCCGTTTTGTCATGCTGAGGAATTCTAATAAGACACCAGTAGGATTTTCCTAACATCCCTGCAAGACAGTTTTTGTTTTTCTGCCTTTTTCACTGCTCATAATTCAAACCCTGGACAGGATTTGGCAATGACTCACAAGACGACCATTTTCAGTTTCTGCACACTTTTGGAAAATATTCCCCGAGACTTCCAGGCGGTCAGCAAGATTTCCAGTGAGATTTCTTTTCTGGGGGATCAGAGTGTAGGAAAGTCTTGGGAAGAGAACAAAAATTGTTCACTCCCACACTCCTGCACATGGCTTTTGATCAGAGGGAGAAACAGGAAAACTTACATTTTCTTCTCCAGGTAGCCATGCTTTACAGAGTATTAAAGAGAAAGAAACAACCACAGTTACAGGAAGGACATGGATTTAAGTTTCAGAGTCTGATTTTTAAAAAAAATAATGTAAGCCCTTCTAATTCAAATCAGTTCACTCATGAGAATCAAGCTATTTCATGGAAACACTTGCCATGCACCATTTTGCTTGGAGCTAATCACCAGTTCGATTCCCGAGTACTGCAGGATGGAATGAGCTCCCGTCTTGGTTCCAGCTCCTGCCAACCTAGCAGTTCGAAAGCAAGAAACTGCAAGTAGATAAATAGGGACCACTTTGGTGGGAAGGTAAACAGTGTTTTGTGCGCTCTGGTGTCTAGTCATGCCTGCCACATGACCACAGAAACGTCTGCAGAAGCAGACAGTGCTGGCTCTTCGGCTTTGAAACAGAGATGAGCACTGAACCCTAGAGTCGGATATGGCTGACTTTCAAGCAAAATAAACCTTTACCTTTACTAATGGGAGGTACAGCCAAAACATCTGGAGAGCCACAAATTCCCCACCTGTCTGGTTTGGAATCTAATGCACACTGTGTACCAAGAAAGCTTACAGCTACGACACAAAGCTGGGCAACTGAGTGCCAAAATGTATATGTTTATCTTTCTCTTGTTACCTTGGGGAGATAATCACAACCGAGGAGAATTGCTAATCCAATCAGTGACTCTCTGCTGCAGCCGAGTTTCTTCTCAATATCAGTCATCAAATAGCAGTCAACGTGTGGATCCTGTAAAGAATACAAAAGATGTCAATACCTCGAGTGGTTGCAGCATCCAAAGCATAGAAAGCTTCCGTTCCTCCCTCCGCAAGCTTTGGGCCCCTGTAACAATCCACTTACTCCCAGGTAGGACTCGGTAGTCCTCCAGCCTCCTGGCGATGGGATTGCACCTGATCCTGCTTCCCTGGCCCAGATCGGACCCAGCAGTTCAGAGCTTTTCCTATCAGTGTGCCCAGTTACTCCCGACCAAAATCTAGGTAGTGAGTAAAGGGTGCCCGTGAAACTAGTGTAGATTCAGGTAAGGTGTGCCAAGTAGTCACTCCAGAGTCTCTTCAGGTATTTTTTAGAAATATATTGAAAGCATAGCAAGATCCAGAAAATCAGAAATAAAGAAAGCTGCATGTTCCAGGGATAGCCCCATAGGCCTCTCTTTCTCCCAAGGGTCTACATTTTGGCAAGCTTAAAAGCACAGCACTGAACCCTAGAGTCGGATATGGCTGACTTTCAAGCAAAATAAACCTTTACCTTTACTAATGGGAGGTACCCCGGTAAAATAGACTGAAAGGAGAAAACAATAGGGATAAGGATCATAATGTCATGGCACATAAACTAATCATAAGTCACATACATCCAATGAATCATACAATATCCCTAAAGTGAATCCCGAGTACCCATGGACAAGAGGATCTCAAATAATCAATGGAACCGCCGAAATTGTACCATCAATCTAATATCGAACAGTCATAAGGTAATACAAGGTACCGGGGTGCTGCACTTGATTACTCATATTAATAAATATTATTGCTATTTTTATTCATTTGACTCCTGCTCCTAGGGTGTTAACTTCCCTCCCCTGTGCTTATACCCTTGCCGTCTTCCCTCTCCTTGTTTCAACAGTCCTGACAGTGCAAGAAAGTTTTATGATACAATACAATCCATGTACATTCAAAAATTAAGTTCCAGTGGATGAAACTCCCAGTTAAGCATATGTGGGACTATAGTCTCAGTGAATCCACAACATATTAGGGTTAAGACAGGGAAAAGCATGGGGGACAATTTATCATGTTTTAAAAAAGTAAATGTTTCCCTTGCTCGAAAGCCAGTCATATCCGACTCTAGGGTTCAGTGCTCATCTATTTCAAAGTCGAAGAGCCAGCACTATCTGCTTCGGCAGACGTTTCCGTGGTCATGTGGCAGGCATGACTAGACATTGGAGCGCTCAGAACGCTGTTTACCTTCCCACTGAAGTGGTTCCCTATTTATCTACTTGCAATGTCTTGCTTTCAAACTGCTAGGTTGGCAGGAGCTGGGACAAAGTGGGCCCAAATACCATGCTCATATCCTTAAAATGCTTTTTTTGGGGGCACTTTTTGCTTTTAAAAAATAGAGGGTGGAGGTTGAGGGACTACACACAGTCCTCCAAGCTCCAGGGATGATTTGTCCCTGGACCAGTGTAGATTGCCCATCCTTGATTTCGGCTATCAAGCTTTCCTTTGTTTTAGACTAAGCCAACTATGTTCCAACAAATGTCTTGTAAGCTACCTTTACATTCATGGTGAAATTCCTATAAACCGTCTGAGCACCATAAAGGAAGGCATCACCATCATTAGTGATGCAACCGTCCACGTAGCCATGGGCATCCAGGTAAGCACACATGGCTTCTGCCTCGCCAGCAGCTTGAACCCAAGGCACTCCCAGACACTCCAGCATTTCACGACACTAGGAAACACAAATCCCAAATGAATGAACAGTTAGTTCTAAAGCACAAACCCATTTCTGGGGCTGGGCAGGAATGGTATACCAAGCAGTCACCAAAATACAGAAATACCTCGCATAATGAAAAAACTCAGTTCTGCGAGTTGCTTCGCTATGCGGTTTTTTCCGTTATGCGAAGCTAATGGGAGATGCCCCGGATAACGAACAAAAAATGTTCATTATCCGGGGTTGCCATACTAAAACCGCCACATAATGAACCGTGGTTTTTTTATTACGTGGGGTATCGCCTTTGCATAACAAATGCTTCATTATGCACATTTTTTGCTATGCGATGCGTTCGTTATGCGAGGTATTACTGTAAATCATAAGTGTCCTCAAACTAGTCATTTGACTATTTTGTGCTTTGCAAACACTTCGTGGCCTTGTGGACCATTGGCTTGCCAGGATTCGTAATTTAAAACTTTTCAAAAAGAAAGTGCCATACAGAAGAAATGTGTTTGAAGTCCTCAGATCAAACCAAGAGGAACTCTAAACCTTAGACACAATGTCAGATGTGTATGAGGTGATTCTAGACAGGGGCTTACAAGTTTACACTGAAAATCTTAGAATAAGTTATGCTGCTTTTCTACCATCTTGCACATATTCATTGCTACTGCCCATAATGAAACTGATTCTACCTTCTATCTTAGACCATGGAATGCGATTCCCATCATCCACAACAAGCTTCACTATTGATGAGAGAAGAAGTTGCAGTCCTACAGTAGATGGAGGACCAAAAATTGCCCATTTCTTTGCCTCAACGATTTGAAATAATTTCCACGGGATCACAGAGCAAGAAAGCAACACGCTGAGGTAGATAATACTGAGTTGTAAGAACTAATCAAGAATACCTGAGGTAAGATAAAGTCTTTGGCTATCTACTTCTCAGCTGGCAGCCATGTCACAGAAGGAGCAACTGTATCGGTAGAAAACCAAAGACCAGCTTGTGCTTGTGTTTGAGAAAAATTCCTAAGAAACAAGGTTTGCATCATACTGAATGTCAGAAGGATCAGAAGGTCCTACTAGCATTGTAACATGAGGTTACACCACTTGTGCTAGTGAGGATGGCTTTTCTCCACTGTCAGTGCAATGCTACACAGGCAAGACTTTACACCCAGTGGAAGCTCAGTAGGATATTAGAGCCAATCTTTAGCTTGATGAACAGCAGAAGGATACTATATATCTGTGATGTCGAACCTTGGCACTCCAGATGTGCTTGGACTTCAATTCCCAGAAGCCCAATCACCCTGTGAATCCACATGAATGGGTTTACTGAAATTCATCCGGACTGCGCTGCCCTCGTCGCATTTTACTTCCGCTTCTGGGAGCGATGAGGGCAGCGCGGGCCGGATGAATCGCAGTAAACCCATTCGTGTGGCTTCACAGGGTGCTTGGGCTTCTGGGAATTGAAGTCCAAGCACATCTGGAGTGCCAAGGTTCGCCATCACAGCTATATATGAAATTAGCATGTGTAGATCACTAAGGATGCCTAACCCTATCTAGCTTCCTGTTCAAGAAATGACCCAGTGATAGGTAGGTAGCTTCCTATATGAACAGAGGCAGAGCTAGGTCACAAAGTCTTCCTGCATAGGCATTTCTCCCAGGGTGCGCCACGTTTAGGTGTGCATCTGTCAGGTAGACCAATTTCATTCCAAAAAAATTAATAAAAGCCAAATGTCAAATTCATGTAGCTCACTCATGTGGAGTCCACAGTATGTGAAAATGAGAACCTGTCTTATAAGAAGATATTAAACAGTATACTTTAAAATTCATTATTGTGTGAACCTGAACATGGCCATTCACAGTCATCTTAAAAATATAGTGAAATATGAAGACATGCCTCTTTCAGTAAATATTTTAAACGAGGCCTCCTCATTCTTGAAGTCCCAGGTTTCTTGGATGGCCCAAAGCGAACTTCTGTCCTTTTCTCCATCGTGTTTGCTTTCAGTCTGGGGGGCTCGCCCTCCAGGACAAACACCAAATGGACTCCCATTAGTGTTAAAGAAGAGACTCGGAAGTAAAGGTTCCTGCAACAAGAAATGGGAGCCATATTTGTGGAAGAGAGCAGCAGTCAAGCACCATTTCTCAAGAATACATTGGCCAAACAGTTTCAACAAGGAAGCACCGGGGAGTCTGTTTTAGGTGGGATCTGCTCAGGATGGCATGCCTTTCCTTATCACATACAGGCACTGAAATCATAGTTTATTCATTTAAATAAAATAGTTACCTCAAGAATAGTATGAACTCATCTTCCATGTCAGAAGTCAAAACCTAACCACAAGCTGATTCACTTATTCCTGCGTATAAAATATTCATTGTTTTCAAACTATTGAACTAAGCAGTTTTCCATTTACTTCATTCTCTCATCTGAACTTCTAAAGTATTTATGAAAAATGAAAATCCAATGAGCAAACCCTACATTTTAAAGGTTATCTACAGACTGATAGGATATGAACCTAACTCTTCTTTAAAAAGTTGCCAAAATAGAATCAGCTGTTGTTTTTTGCTGCTACTTCCATTCAAAGAATCTAAAACATATTCATAGAAGTATTACCAGGAAAAAGAAAAAGCTTGGAAACAATGGGTTAGTTTGAGAAGGGGGGGGGGGGAGAAGGGCAACCCATCAGCCCTTTTGTAAATAACATATCACTGGATTATAACTGGTAACAGTTACCAGTTACAGTAAAACCCCGGGTTACGAACACCCTGGTTTCATTTGCTGCGGTTTACGATGGCAAATTCCTTGAAAATAACATCCCGGTTAACAACGATTTTTCGCCTTATGACCAGAAATTAGACCACCAGCACCATTTCAGTCTCTAAAATCACGTCCCCATGCCACTTTAGATTCTAAAACAGCACCTACCCCCACCGTGGTGACAGCGGTGGTGACATTTTTGCTGTTGTTTCCACAGTGCCCGCCGCTTCTACCAACAGCGGGAGACTGTGGGGACCAATATCTGCTCAGTTCCGGTCTTCGTCCAAGCTCCCTGTGTGGCGCTACAGTTGGTAACGCACACCTGGGTGCATGGTGCATAACCAGGAAGTTCCAGAGAGGTGCACATTCTTAGCTGTAGCACTGCGCAGGGAGCTCGGACGAAGACCGGAACCGAGAGGATATGGTCTCCACAGTTTCCCATTGCTGGTAGTGGCAGAGACTGGGCTCCCCCGGCACCCGGACAAACCACTTAGGAAGCAGCAGCATGCAAAAGGTAAGGAGATCGCTTCATTGCTTGTTTTTCCTTTTACTGTTTGCTCTGTTTTTCCCCTCACCTCCTACACACCTAGATCGATTGAACTTCACTGCGGTGGGTTGTCTGGAGGGGGTGCTCTTAGGGGCTTCTCTTTTCTCTTCTGCACCTCAAGAACTCCCCCTCTTCTCCTCCCCAGCCACTAATCAGCTAGGGAGTTTCATCGATCAAGATGTGGAGGTACGGGATAAAAAAAGGGGTAAATCCTTTAAGAACACCCTTTTTTCCTCCACCCCAGCCCCTCACCAGCTGGTGGGATCGATCGAGTGGTGGGGGACAATTGTGTCTGGCATTTATTTTATTTTTTGTATTTGGGGGGAGTTGTATTTTTTAAAAAATATATTTGGTCTGGTCGGGACTGTTTTTTTTTAATTTTTCAATGCATTCCTAACCCTAACCCTAACTGTAGGTTACAAATGCCTGATTTAGTCATTACTGTTGGAAGGCTATAATACTTTCTTGGAGCATGTTGAGGATTTTAAAAATTGTTTTAGATGTTTTTTCTTCAGTAGTTTTAATTTGTAATAATTTGAATTACTGTTTACCATTGTAATTTATTGTACTTTCAGCTGTGTAAATATTGTCATTTAAATATCTCATAACTTCTCTTCAGTGCCTTTACTTGGAGGGGGGGGAGTGGATTGTCTGTCTGTCTAAAGCAACAAATTGTTTTCTGGGATGGGGGTTGAACAAATTGCAAGTTATTTATTAAAAGCAACTTTCTGACCTATAGAAGAATGGGTGACATAAATTCGATCTGTGTCTCATACCACAAACTGTAAATGCATTTACATCTTAATTTTGAGGAACCACTATAAAGTAACTGAGGACAGAATCATTGCACCTTAGTCCACATCCAAAAGTAGCCCTGTCTACTGGACCTGGCCGGTTGAGTGGTTGAGCAGCCCAATCACGTAGTTTCTCCCACCATAAAATGCATTTATGGTAGCGTTATGTGTATGTGCATTTCACTTCTACTTTCAGTAGCAGCGAGGGCGGTGCAGGCCAGATGATTTGGCGCCGAAGGCTGGGTCTGGCCCACAGGCCATAGTTTGGCCACCCCTGGTCTAGATCATTATTGCCTGGATGTCATGTGATCACTGAGAAATAGCAAACACTGGATTGTGCCACAAGCAGTCCAAAGTGTGAGCTGCATGATCAGACTCTTACTTGCCTCACAGATAACACAGGTCTGCAACCAAAAAACTGCATAGGTTGTTTTTACTGTTTCTTATAGATTTTTACTTAGTGAAACCGAGAAAAATATTTAAAAATTCCATCTCGTCAAATTTTCTTGCAAAACTCGTGTTTTTAGTTTAATTTAGCGTGAAGTTTGCCTTTAACCCAAAATCTGATATCCTATTCTTGATTCTAAAAACCCTATCCAAAAAGTATTTCTTACTTTCATTTAATATTTATTAGAGCTAGAATCAATAATAATACAAAGAGGAATGGTGGGGGGAGGTGTAGTGTAGGTTTAGTGGTGTGAGGAAGCTCAGATGATCATGTCCCAACAGGTTTATTTTGTTTGTAGCGAAAGGTGAACATATCCAGGAATCTTATTGGCTGAGTTGAGCATGTTTTGACATGTTTTCTGGGGTATTATAAATGAGTATAAACACGCCTACTGTCAGATTTGATCATGTTTCAACTTGCTAAATAGGTTCAGGATCTTGGTTGCTGCATGAAACACACTCAGTTTACATCCTTCATTCGAACATGACTGTGCTCATTTTTAGTTCTGTATTATGGATCCAAGAGGTTGCGTTATTTCTCCAGAAAACTTTTGTGTTATTTGTGGTGAATACACTATTAAAAGTCAACAAAGAAACATACGTGATTTTATGAAGAAAGTGTATTTTGCTTACTTCAAGTTGAAACTTGGGGATCAAGACAAAGTATGGGCATCTCATAAGGTGTGTAGAAGGTGCGAAGAAGATCTTTGTTTGTGGTTTAAAGGTAAGAAAGCCTCATTCCATTTTGGCATTTCTATGATGTGGCATGAACAGCAAAACCACACTACCGACTGCTATTTCTGTTCGGTAGATGTGAAAGGCTTTAATACAAAAAATAAAAAGAAGATATCTTACCCAAACCTTAATTCAACTATTCGTCTGGTGCTTCATAGCTCTGAAATACCAGTTCCACACCCACCTTCCAGTTAGGATAATATCCTGAGCGATTCGGAGGATGGAGACACATTGCCTTCCCAGGACGAATTTAGCTCAGATTTTTTTGTTGATGAGATACCTCAACCTTTTGCTCAGAGTGAGCTCAATAACCTAGTTAGAGATTTAGGCCTTTCCAAAGATTCAGCCGAATTGCTGGGGTCAAGACTATCAAAAACCTGCTGTCACCTGGAACATTATTTTCATGGTACAGGCACCGAAAGAATTCACTCAGTTTTTCTCCAAAGATGGAAATCTCGTTTATTGTAGTGATGTTCAAGGGCTAATGAAATGATTTGAAATAGAATATGATTCATCTGAGTGGCGCCTATTCATTGGTTCGTCTAAAACAAGCCTCAAAGCAGTCTTGCTGCATAATGGAAATACATTTGCATCACTTCCTATAGGACACTCGGTGCATTTGGATGAAAACTATAATGTTCTTGACAAAATCAAATATCAACAACATCACTGGATGATTTGTAGAGACTTTAAAATACTAACCATGTTGTTAGGCCAGCAGGCAGGTTATACAAAATATCCCTGCTACCTATGTTTGTGGGACAGTCGAGTCAGAGACTTCTATTGGACAAAAACTGACTGGCCACTTCGAGACACCTTATTCCCCAGTGGAACAAGTCATTAATACGACCTTGGTTCCAACAGAAAAGGTTTTATTGCCACCTCTTTATATTAAATTAGGGATTATGAAGCAGTTTGTTAAATCACTGCCAAAAGATGGAGAATGTTTCAGATATCTGTGTTCCAAGTTCCCAAAACTGACTGAAGCCAAGTTGAAAGAGGGAGTTTTTACTGGCCCCAACATACGAAAACTGTTATCCGATCCCCTCTTTTTAGAAACAATGGGAGAAAAAGAAAAGGAAGCGTGGGACTCTTTCAAAGACGTAATTCACAAGTTTTTAGGGAATACTAAAGACCCTTGCTACAAAACCATTGTACAACGCATGTTGAATGCGTATAAAGCTCAAGGCTGCAAGATGAGCTTAAAAGCTCATTTCTTACACTCCCATGTCGACTATTTTCCTGAAAACTTGGGAGCCTACAATGAAGAGCAGGGTGAAAGATTTCACCACAATGTCCATGATATCGAGAGACGCTACCAAGGAAGATGGAATGTCAATATGCTAGCTGAGTACTGTTGGATGCTCAAACGGGAAACAGAAAATGGAATGCGAAAGTGTGTTTGGAGGAGCATAAAAGAGAAGAAAAGGTTTCACAGATTAAAAATAGTGAACACGGAATGTTAAGTATAGTATATATTATGAAGAAATTGTTTGTTTAATTATAAGAAATAATATGTTTAGTTCATTGTAATAAAATAGTGATTTCTCATCACTCTTATGCTTTTTTAATGCAAAACCCTCATATTTTGAAGAAAAAAAAACCACTGTACATGATGGGGGAAATTGAGATCATTTTTTTGATTCAGCACACTAAAAAACATAAAATTTACCAAAAATATCCTTTGCAGCTGATTTTTTTTTTGCAGACCTGTGTAATCCACACATTATAAAGCAATTCCATTAAACTTACCTCAGATGAGGTTTTGTGACTATTCCCTTCATTTTTCTTACTGTTTGTGCTTCACACACCCAGAGACTTAAATCAACCGCCAGCGTCTTTCCCTGGAGACTGCTGAGGGGAACATGTTCTTTTACAGGTTCCAGGATCGGCCACAGCTGAGTTACTCCCATCGTCTCCACTAACCTGGCCGCAAAAATCAACAGAAACAGGACTTTTAGGCAATTGACATTCTACAGACATCATTCTGTACATATTTCTATTCCTAATGAAAACCTGAGATTTGACATCTAGGCAAGAGTGTATAGGATTGTGCTATGAAGTCTCTCTCCCATGCCTGATGAAATGGACTTGATCCACGAAAGCATCTTCTTCTTCCGTGTCTAGGCCAGACATGCCAAAATGAAGCCATCTTTGGGGAGTTCATCCAGTAGTTCCTTTTGCCTGACCTAGTATGAGAAAGACTGGCCAGCACAAGGTGGCCGTTGCCCAGGGTACACCCAAGTGTGGTTCAAAATACCACAATTTTCAAGGAGGCTCTTTCTGTATACCATCAAAATATAACAGTACGAGCAGAGTTTGCCCAGCGGTGCTGGGCTGTTTTAAATTGTGTTGGAAGGGTCTTTTTTTGTTAATATTTGTAAAGAAGAGGTTAGTCTGTAATTGTCATTTTAAAAATGTTTATTTATACACACGGGCTGTTATAAACTGTGATCAGCTTTTTTTGGGTTTTTTGTGGATTTTAAAAAGAACAAAGGATGCTATATTTTTTTCAATTTTTTTATTTAACCAAATAATGTTTTATTATGTGCATTTTATTTTAATAGTGTTAACGTAGGTAATAATTTTAAAAATGTGAAAGTACATATTTTTTACATTCAATGTTTTTAAGCTCTGTTTAGATATTTTGGGTCTTTATTTGAGTTAAAACTCAACACAGGATTTTAGAAATGTTTTTATTTTGGTTAGGTTTTACTTGTGACGTGTGAAATTGTGATATTTTGTTATGTTTTTGACTTGTTTTTACTCTTGTGGCCTCTGGGTGGAGCTGTTGAGTCTTTTTGAGTTGTTTTTACGATTGTGCCCTGCAGGTGGGGCTGCTAGGGGTTTTGGTTTCATTTCAGGTGTTTTTTCTCTTCTGGCCTCTGGATGGTGCTTCTTCCGGTAAGTCGTCTTTGTTTGTTCATTTCTGTTCCGGCCATTGTGGAGGGAGGACGTGTGCTGGTAAGTTGGCTGGTTTTATTTATTTAGGGTGTTTGGTTTTTTTTAGGTTTAGTGGTGGTGGTGTCGGAGGTGTTTCTTTTTGTTATTTTTGTTTTGGTTTAGTTTTAGGTTTGGTTATTTCTGTTTTTCTTAATTTTTTCTTTTTTGTTTGTGTTATTTGTGGGTTTTTTAGTTTTCTAGTTAGGTGTTTTGTTAGTGGTTTTGTTTATTTGTTGGTGTTGGTGTTTTTTGTTATTTTTGTTTTTTTAAATGGTTATTGTTATTTTTTTTGGGGGGGGGTTGGAGTTGTGTGTGTGTGGGGGTTTCCTTTCCGCAGCCTGGCCAGCGAGGCCAGGTTGCAGGAACCCCAGCGCTGCTTCAGGCGGCGTTGGGGGTGGGCTTCCCTTCCCGCGGCCTGGCCTCATTGGCTGGGCTGCTGGAACCCCAGCGGCACTTCAGGCGGCGTTGGGAGGTGGGCTTCCCTTCCCGCTGCCTGGCCTCGCTGGCTGGGCCGCTGGAACCCCAGCGGCACTTCAGGCCGCTTGTTTGTTTTGTGTGGCTGTGAGGCACTGTGGTTTGTATTTTTATTTTTCACTCGGTGGCCTTCTCAGCGGGACTCTGGGGCTTGTAGTTTTGGGTTTGTGGTTACGGTTTGTGCAGTGGTTTTTTTCTGTGGCTTGATTTTGATTGGCCACGGCGCATTTCTGAACGTTCCTTTTGCTTGCGCCTCTCAGCCTGATTGGCTGTGGCGCGGCGCTGCGCAAGGAACGTTGGGACTTGAAGTCCTTTTTCTTTGAGTGCGTTTGTGGGTCTCCTGCCCCACTGTCGCATTTCTCAACCCGACAGTTACCTGCGAACCACGGCCGGGCAAGTGCACGAATGCTCGGTACGGGCTAGTAGGGCCTGGTGCGGGGTCCTTTGTCACATTCCAACAGTTAACGCACAGATTTATAGGTATAGATTCAAAGTGCTACAACATTTTTGTTTTGTTTATTCTCTAATAGGATTGTGCTGTTTGCTAAATGGTTAAGAGATGTTTCTTCAGAAACTAACATATACACTGCATCGCTAGGGAAATTCTGCATTCAGTTCCACAAGGATAATTGAAATTGTGGCTTTGACTATGATAAAATGAAGGGCAGGTACTGTAATCTTATCAAATCCCCAAGGCACTCTTAGTAATCTCCAGTTATAAAGGCTTCACTTAATTACTTGGAGCCATTCTGGTCTCATTCCTAGTTTAATCTGGGGTCAAAAATTGCCTTGTTCACCTTGGCAGAAGGCTTATGCTGAGTAATACAGTATAGACTAGGAGGGTGTAACCCTGTCCCGTTATCCTGGACTTCCCGGCAGCCCTCAATATGATTGGCCATAATATTTTTCTAGGATTCTTAGCTAAAGCAGGACTGAGATGGTAGGTGAGTGGGTCACAAAACTTGCCCTTATCCTTTTTTTTAGCAGGATACACCATTAAGGTGGCTGGGCAGGTTCTTTTTCCACCTTACGGCCGCCAGCCTTTGGGCTCTCTTAGCTATCTAACCCTTTCCTCATTTTTGAAATAACTACACCAGGGGTGGGCAATCTCTAGACGACTAAGGATCACACCTAGAACTTGGAAGGCTATACTTGTTCTCATACCTTGTCCATCTTGCAATCTCCTTTTCTTATTATTTTGCTGGGGAAAATGTGTACCCTTTAATCACTTTTTAAAATTATGACAATTTGGGGATGGTGGTGGTTCCCATAACATGGTAAAATCACCTTCTATGACCCCAAAGGACAGAGTGGAGCTTTGTCAGCCAAAATAACAGGCATTTCCTTTTTTTACACTGGGATGTGTGGAGAGATTGTGGGACTCCAGCATGCTGAATGTAACATTTGGACCTCTGGGAGCAGCATATGGTCTGTAGCCCACACTCAGCATGCCTCTCATGTGTGTAAATGCTTCTACAGGAAATCAGCCAGAGGTTTGGTCTAAAGCACTGTTTCCCAGAAGTCTAAGTCAATTCCTCAAAGCACTGATCAGCCAATGTACTGACTTAGGCTTCTGGGAATTGAAACCCCCCTGTGGGGTGTGTGCCTCACATTGGGAACCACTGGTCTAAAGTGTTATCTATATGCAGATGATGTTATGTTTTCAGTGAACAGGTTATAGGGAGGCTGCAGGAAATGTGAACAAGCATCTGGAGGCAATTTGGGTATAGGCGAGGGCAAACAAGTTATTGTGTGATCCAGAAAGGACAGTAGTCCTTTTTATTGCAAAAAAAAAAGGAAACTGTTGAGTTGAAATGTAGGTGTTGGGTGGAGGCATTAAGATAGGAGTCTGATTGGGCTGAACTCTCCATGAAGGATCAGGGTGCACAGCTTGAAGGCTGTGGGGGATTCAAAACTACCTATACTAATGTAACAGAGCAGATGATCAAGTTTGCCTTCTTCCTACTTCAAGTA
This sequence comes from Bradypodion pumilum, assembly GCA_035047305.1. Classification (NCBI taxonomy): domain Eukaryota; kingdom Metazoa; phylum Chordata; class Lepidosauria; order Squamata; family Chamaeleonidae; genus Bradypodion; species Bradypodion pumilum. The sequence goes on along the minus strand of JAWDJD010000001.1, from coordinate 159,379,969 downwards.
TTAGTTGTACCACCACCTGGAGAAAGCAGAACTTCCTAGTGCTTCAATAGCAATTACAACTATATACCACCCCATAACGCTTAGTGCACTCTTTGGGCGGTTCCCAAGTAAATTAGCATTTTGCCGCCAAAATGCTGGGGACTAATTTTACCAACCTTGGAAGGATGGAAGGCTGTGTCAATCTTGATCCCCTCAGGATTGAACTCACAACATTTTGGTTGAAGTACAGCAGTTTAACTGCTGCGCCACCAGCTTCATGTCTTGGTCAAAACCAGACTATAATACTATAGAACACTTCATGGGGTGTGTGCCTTTAAAGACAGTTTGGGAGGGATCTGCATCTGCAGAACATAGGCATCTTTACTAATATGAGTTACCAGGTCAGAACCTAAGATACTGATTCTGTGCCAATCAGGGATCTTCTATTATTACCAGTTGCAAAAAGCCACAATGATTTGTATGCTTTTCTGTTATGCTAGCCAACCATTGTGTGCCTGTGTTCCTGATGCATATAAATTGATGCCTATTATGTCTGATAAAGTAGACTTGATCCACGAAAGCTAACATCGAAATACAGCACTTAGTCTTTAAGGTACCACAACATTTTTGTCTTTTTTGTTTTGTTTAATTTAGTTTGCTCTCTGATTCTGTACCTGTTACTTCCAGGCAGAATTAAAAGGGCTGGTGATCACATTTCAAGCCTTGAAGGGTATGGAAGATGGAAAATACCTATTTTGAAGGATGGAAAATACCTATTTAAACCCAGATTGACCAGAGAGGCCTGGCTCACAAGGCCATGGGTAAAATGGGTTAGGTCATCATGCACAAGAGAGAATTCTCTGTAGGGATCTTATCTTCACTGAATGCCCTACTCCAGGGTACCTGGTGCCCTGACGGTTTTTAAATGGGCCCAAAGACTTGATTGCCCGTCTGGCCAGGTTAACTAACCTGACAACCCTGAGGACTAATGGCCTTGAGTGCCGAAGTCCACAGGGAAGGGTGATGGTTCCCAAGTAAATTAAATCCCACTTGAATCCATCTTGATGGAGGGCAGCAGCTTCATCAATCCTGGCCTGGGGCTGATGAGGACTTTGCCTGCCAAAAGGGCTCAGGACCAGAAAGTGTCATGCAGAACTGGATCAGTGGTATGGGAGTCATGCGGCGATGCAGAAGGCAGATGAAAGGCCACTGCATTCTATTCTCAGGACAGTCTTCATGGCTGATCACCATTATTTGGATTCAGATACGGCAGGAGAAGAAAGACTTGATTATTCCAAGCTGGCTTTAATTGGCTCTTCAAGCTGCATAACATACTGAGGTAGAGAAAAACCATTTGAGGCCAAAATGAAACAATATTCTTCTTTAGCAAACAAATTCATTTTCTTTGTTTCAAATAATTCTTAAGAGGAAGAATCTTACTCCAAGAAGCATTTTGACGCACATAAATGTTTTTCTACTCTCTGGTATGTACAGTATTTAAAACTTTTATAATGTAGCAATGTACTGAAGGCTTTTCGCCCAATAAGATTGATTTTTCGCTGAGACTTATAATATAAATTTAGTAATTCTGCATAATTTTCTTGTTCAGTAGATATAAGAGAAACTATATGATAGTCCTGAAGAAGACACTTTGAAAATCAGCAGTTACTGGAGCCAGTTTGGCTTACAATTTTTGTTCCCATACTATTCCTCTTAAGAATTATTTGAAGCAAAGAAAATAAATTTGTTTGCCAAAGAAGAAAACTGTTTCATTTTTGCCTCAAACGGTTTTTCTCTACCTCTGTACTTGCACCATTTGGCCACATCATTTGCATAACATACTTTGCATTGTTGTAAACCGCTTCGAGTTCCCTTTATGGGGAGGAAAGCGGTATAAAAGTCTAAACAATAAATAAATAAATAAAAATACTGGCCAGAATCTTATTTGGTTTGGGCAGCATTAAGGTAGAATTTTGCAGCTGGTATATGCAGTTCTTCTTGCTGCCTGGTTCAGATATACTCAAGTCATGGACTTGACTGCAGACAAGGTTACATGCACTGGCACATGGGCAGAAAATTACACGCCTGGAGTTTTGCAGTAGGACTCTGGTCACATGAAAACAGAAACCATGCAATTAAATTAGCAACTTCTTACTCAGTTTTCATCGACTAATGTCTAGTTTTTACAGAACAATCTTGTACATATTAAACTCTGATTGCATAGCCTGGTCCTCCTATGCTCAGAAATAGATCCCACGGTTTTTGACAAGGATGACTTCAAGGGAAAACTGCATAGGATATTAGAGCCTTAATTTGTTCCTTCCCTTTATTTCTGATAATCCCTTCTATCTGCGATTTTCCTCTCTAACACTTCTTTACTCATCTCACCTTTTGCCTTTGATCTTCTACCCTTCCCCTTGTTATTTTCCTCACTTCACCTCCAGTCTAAATTCATGGTGTCTCTTTTTTCTTTGCTGTGCCCCAGTGCTAAGTGCCTCAACAATCTCACCTCCGAGCATGGGAAACAATGAATTCATGGCATTCCTCTTTGCTGCAATTTTTAAAAGCATTTTTAAAAGCAACACATTATCTATTTTCACAGAAATGTTTGGATTGGAACTATGGTTGCAATTTTACACAATATACCTGGGGATGAAATCACATTAAAGGCTTTGGCAAAAATCCTGGTATATCTGTCTAGCATAACCCAGTTTGGTTGCTGTATGTTTTTAATTTGAAGTAATTAAAAGCCCCCTATCCTCCTCCTTTTAGGTTCCCAGACTGCCTGAGCATTTGAAAGCCTCTGGAGATGAAGAGGAAGCTTTAAATTAAAAAAAACCCAAACCTATTTTTAATAGTAGACAACTATTTTTTTTTATTTTAAAGCCCCCTCTCCATGCCGTCCCCTGCAGTTCCCAATATCTTAACTAGGGCAAAAGGGAGTAAAAGGGGCCCTTGGAACCTAAAATGAGATTAAAACTTGTCTAATTAGGTAAAGGTAGAGGTCTCCCTTGCCGGAAAGCCAGTCGTATCTGACTCTAGGGTTCAGTGTTCATCTCCGTTTATATCCAAAGAGCCAGCACTGTCTGCATCTGCAGACGTTTCCATGGACATGTGGCAGGCATGACTAGACACTGAAGTGCACGGAATGCTGTTTGCTTTCCTGCCAAAGTGGTGCTTGTTTATCTACCTGCAGTTTCTTGCTTTTGAACTGCTAAATTGGCAGGAGCTGGGACAGAGACGGGACTTCACTCAGATCGCAAACTGCTGACCTGCTGACTTACTGGTTATCGGGTTCAGCATCTTAACCACTAAGCCACTGCAGTCCCTTCGTGTTTAATTCATTTCGATTAAATGCTTCTGGTGCCTAACCTGCATGACGCTGGCACAAAGTTATCCAAACAGGATTTTGCCCATTTACAGTTCTGAAAAGACATACAGGTACAGTACATACTGTTAAAAGTATCATTCTGTTACTGTGAAGAAGCACTTGCCAACCATATATAATTAATAAATACAAACACAACAAATGAAATGCAGGAGTGGACTTGTAAATAGCTAGTAAATACTATATGTTCCACCAAGGTTGTTTTGTTCTCCTAATCACGTTTTCTTGTGGATTTGCAGCAGTTTCCATGCATTATTGCAGTACAGCCTAAATCCAATTGGAAATTTCCAACTACAGTAGACCCATTAAATTATTGGAATTTATGTGCAGTACACGTCTTACCATTCTGCAGTTGATTCATTAGATTTCAATTGGATGGAACTAGCCCTTGGACTGAGATCTAAACATTTTATTACTGCTGTTTGGAATCAATGTGTTTCATTATTTTCACAATTTTACTGTAAGTTGTCATTAGCATCTACTGCACAGAGAGATAATTCAGAAACTCAATATACAATAAAATCACATAACAATCCAATAGTCCACATCTTCTCCAAAGTACAAATTGATCACTGCATGGGTTGGAGGGAGGTAGCACCTTTCAAGAAATCACTACTTAAGCATTTGACATAACCTAGCACAGAAAAACAACAGCAATGCAAGCCTTTTCAGGTCTACTCAGAAGTAAGTCTCATGGTGTACCATGTGTCTTACTCTCATCTACAGCGGGGGTTCTCAGCCACGGGCTGGGGGCCGGATGTGACCCACAACACCATTTCATGTGCCCCCCCCCCGCCGCCACACCCCGAAGTGCCATGTGTGGCAGGCATAGCTAAATGGCCATCCGGCCCCTGAAGGGAGTGACCCAGCCCTGGGTTTGAAGATCTACAGGATCACAGACCGGCTGCAAACTGCCACCAACACAGGAATGGAAAAGATGCAAAACTCCAGTTATTCGTAGACTCCTTCTCCCATCAGCCCTAGCAAGCACAACCACCATAAAAGATTAGAAAGTCTAAAATAACTGGGAATTTTAAGCCATGGAAAAAATGATAAATTGAAAACTGAAATAGACTGAATTCATATCAAATCTAATCTTATCTTACTGCTTTAGCTTTAGAATGCTTCAGTGATAACTCAGTTGGCATGCAAAATAATACTACAGTAAGACTTCACCTAAAGAGTGCCTCGCTTAGAGATTAACTCACTTAAAGAGCAGAATTTTCTCTGAATGGTCGCCTCGCTTAACAACTAAAAACAACCAAAAACTTGCTTAACAACTAAATCGGAGTTCGCGATCCCCGCCCCCCCGCCAGAAGTCACAATTGGCCACTTACAATGGCAGCGATAGCGCTTTTTCCAAGTGTTTTGCTTAAAAAGCAACTCGCTTAAAGAGCAATCCTGTGGAACGCATTATGCTCTTTAAGCGAGATACCACTGTATTCAGTATAAATATGAAATGCAAAAATATAAATGCATTTATTTTCTTTAAGTAAAATTATGACTCCTGTCTTTCACAAGGTACTGAAAATAGAATTATTGATGACTGCCCTGCTACAGAGCGGCGTTAGGGACACACCAAGCCAAGTTGAGGAGACAAGGATTGAGGCAGCAGCAGAAGCGGCGGCTGGAGCGAAGGTGTGGGCCGGATCCAGCCTGTAGGCCATAGGTTGAGGATTCCTGTACTAAGCAATCACTACTAGTTCATTGTGAGTAAGCAAACGTTTGTCTTCAAATGAATTTCACTTATTCCAATAGAGGATGTATTACATTTCAGTTTCCTCCAAAGTTTCCAATTTTACCCCCAGGAAAACTGAAAATTTGTTCTGGAGCCCGGGGGAAGGAGTGTGTCTCCCCAGCATCTTTTGTATTAATTTTTCTGTCCTCCATAAACTATAGTGTTGAACAGGATTTGCAGAGCCACAAACTGCCTATCTGTGCTTTAGTTCAACCATGAGCTTTAGTGAAATAACTGATGTTTGCTTTCAAACAGATACTTTTAAGATGGGGATGCAAGCCTATTTGCCATAAAACTATGTGCGTAGAAATATGAAATTTGGTCCAGTGAGCAGATGATCAAATGTAAAGATTGCGGGAGAAATGGTAGGTTACACCAAGGAAATTTTTCCTGCTTTTGGGGGGGGGGGGGAATGCATTCTCGGATATGAGTTGCAGTCGACAACAACCGTAGGTAAAATCAATACAGTAGGACCCCACATAATGAAAAAACTCTGTTCCATGGAGCTCTTAACTATGCGTTTTTTTTTTTGGTTTGTTATGCGGTTCCCTGTGGGAGATACTCCGCATAATGGGGGGAAAAGGTTGTTAACCGGGGTTCCCATTGAGCAGGTACACCCCGGTTACCAAACCCCTCCCCCCACATAATGAACAATTATTTCGTCATGTGGAGTATTGCCCTTGCATAATGAACGCTTTGTTATGCGATTTTTCGCTATGTGATGCGTTTGTTACGCGAGGTACCACTGGTACTGTACTTGCATGCAAAACAATGGGAATGGGAACAGTGCCACCCAATGGGCTCTTGCGTATATAGCATTATATTTGACAAAAGCATGCACTGACTAATAAAGCTGACATCAATCTTGCATGGTCAAATTGTTTCTCCTGGCAAATAGAAGGGGAAGAATTGGCATTAGTGAGACTTTACCTTCTTGGGATCAAAGATCATTGCAAATGATGACTGCAGTCATGAAATAAGAACACACTTACTTTTTGGGAGGCAAGCTATGAGAAACCTAGGCAGCATAATAAAATGTAGACACCACCCTGCCAACAAGTCTGCATAGTTAAAGCAATGGTCTTCCCAATGGTCTTCCCAGTAGAGTTGGACCATAAGGAAGGCTGAGCACAGAAGAATAGACAGACGCCTTTGAAACGTGGTGCTGGAAGAGACTCTTGAGAGTCCCCTGGACCGCAAGGAGATCAAATTAGTCCGTCCTAAAGGAAATCAACCCTGACTGCTCCTTAGAAGGACAAATGCTAAAGCTGAAGTAATTTGCCCACCAAATGAGAAGAGAGGACTCACTTGAGAAGGCCTTGATGCTGGGAAAGTTTGAAGACAAAAGAAGGGGACGGCAGAGGAGGGGATGGCTAGATGGCATCATTGACACAGTGGGCATAGATCTGGGCAGACTACAGAGGATAGCAGATGACCGAGGAGCCTGGCATGCGGTGGTCCACGGGGGCACAAAGGGTTGGACTCGACTACGTGACTGAACAACAACAAAGCCTTTCCAATGTGTGCTTTATTTATAACTGATCTGCAAATGCTAACAGTTAAAGTATAACTGGCCTGTACTAAGTGATTCCAAATATGTACTTTTGCTCAATGTCCCAAGCAGATTGCCAAAAAAGGCCAGTCTATTTAATCTTATTTTTTCTTGTGACAATCGTAATAGCAGGTCAGGTGACTCTAGGTGGGTCCCTGTGCATTCTACTTGGATGCAAATTTGGTTATTTTCAGCGAGTCTTGAATTAGTAGGCAGAGAACTGCTATCTTACAACAAAACCCCTTGCCTACATACTTAGGAGTCAGTCCCAAGAATAACAAAAAAAAAAAAAAGTTATGGCACCTTAAAGACTAACTTCTGTATTTAAATGTGAGCTTTCGTGGATCAAGTTCACTTCATCAGACATAAGTTTCTGAGAGGTGATGCTGCTTCACATTTTCATTGTTTAATTATTTTATTAAAAACAAGTCTCTTGACTTGCTAAATATTGAGGACAATTTAATATTTAATGTTCATTAATGACTGATATTTTTCTGCACCTTTTCTCTTTTGCTGCATGTCCTTCAGCCCAGTAAGCCGTAGAGTGACTCTTTCATCAAGTACAATTGCAGACTTGCTCAAGAGTGGTTTCAACGTATGCATCTTGAGACAAGTTGACCCATCTTTGCTCAAAACCCTACTCAGGATCCCATTGGTTTGTGCAGTCATACAATTGTTCTGTCTTTTGCCTAGATGCCTAAGAACCACAAAGGCTATACTTGTCCCTTTAGGTAACTATAGCTTGTTGATTGATGGAGGATAGATAGCTGTAATTTGTTAATTTATAGACTTAGTTGCTGTTCTTCTCTTTTCTTTCCAACAAAACTATAAAAGCTGTGTGAAGATGCCAGGGTGATGAACTGCCTTGGTCTTTGTATTGGGTTTTACCATTACCATAAATTATTCTATTTTGTTCTACCTCACTCACAGTAATTACTAGCAGGGGTGCCCGGCTTTGTGCGGGCGGGGTTTGGGGGGGTCTGTCATACCTTCCGGGGTTGAGTTGGTTGAGCCTCCATCCATGTACCCTCTCCTAAACACACATCCATTCTCTCTCTCTCCCCCCCTCTCTCTCACACACACTCTCTTTATTCCTCCTCGGCGCGCGCGCACACACACACACACAGTCACACTGTACTCTGACTCTGCTCTCTCCCACTCTCAGATACTCTCTGTCTCTCCCCTTCTCTCTCTCTCACACACACACACCATCCCTGGCCTGTGTCTTCAGACAACGGACTACTTCTGGAAGCGCTGTTTGTTGCCTGGAGACGCAGGCCACGCTGGCAGGAGACGTGGGGTAGCGCCAGGTTGGGCTTTATGGAGCCCCCGTGTGCTGGCTAGTCACCCCCCACCATGTCCCTGCTTTCACCTGTGGGGCATCCTCCTCCATGCAGCCCAGCCTGGGGCTTCAGTGCGACTGCCGGCAGCGTGGCCTGCGTCTCCAGGCAATGGTTGGCGCTTCCGGAGGTGTGGCCATTGCCTGAAGACGCAGGCCACGCTGCCGGCAGTCGCACTGAAGCCCCAGGCTGGGCTGCATGGAGGTTGGCTAGCCCCCCCCCCCCCCCGTGCACCTCCCCACCTTACCTGTGCGGCATCCTCCTCTGTGCAGCCCAGTTCAGCGCTTCCACCTCACCTCACACCTGTGAGGGCATCTGTGTCGCAGATTGGGCACCGGCACTCTCTTGGGTGAGGCGCCTGAAACCCCAGACCATGTGGGGTTCCCAGCATCTTGCATGGGCTGAATGGAGCGCTCCGGTCGGCCCATGCCTTCCAGAGAAGCCAAGGCGGAAGGCCCACCTGCCCTTCTCCGGAAGGCAGCCGGCATATGGGCACCCCGTTCGGCCCATGCCTGCCAGAGAAGGGCCTTGGCTTCTCTGGCAGGCATGGGCCGAACGGAGCGCTCCAGTTGGCCCATGCCTTCCGGAGGGCTGTCCGCCATCCTCCAGCCAAAATGGCGGCCAGCCAGTGGAGCCTCCCAACCTGGAAACTCCGGGCAGGCTTCTGCGCATGTGTGGATTCTGGTGCATGCATATTACCGCCTCCCTGCCAATTCATGCTGTCGGTGGGGGGCCCTTTGCGGCTGGTTTTCAGGGTGAAAGACCCTGAAATGGTCTGCCAGTCCACCACGGCGGCCACCCCAGAAGTGTGAGGTAGGCGGGGGCGCCGTTTCCAGGGCTCGGGGTGCAGGCATCGCACTGTGTATTGGTAACATACAGCATGACACCTCGATTTTAGTTATATAGATAGATTTGGGCTTTCACCTTCATAAAGCAAGAAACACTGATAATCATAGGTGAGCGGAATGCAAAAGTAGGAAACAATGCAGAACCAAATATTTTGGAGAATTTGGTCTGGTGTCAGAAACAAAGCATTTTTTATTAATTTAAAGTCCATATAAAGCAGGGATTCTCAACTTTTTTCAACCATGGCCTGGACCATGTCCCCCTCAGACAGCTGAGTGGACTGGACTGGTGGATGCCCCCACTGTAAACACTGCTGTAAAACGTGTCCATGGCCAGTTCCAGCAGTGATGTAAGCAGCTGGAGCACATCAGGGGCCAGATTATTTCACACTGTGGGCTTGATCCAGCCTGCAGGCAGTAGGTTGAGAACCCCTGATATAAAGAAACTATTTGCATTACTAAACTCAGTTGACCATATATGAGTCAAAATTCTGAATGCAACTTTTTTGCAGCGGTGGTGGAATTGCGCACTTTTTTTGGTCTGCACTTGCAGCCTTCATGGCAGCAATGGGGTGGGGGAGCATTTTCGCCATATTTTTGGCCCAAAAACGTGCCAATGTATACACGTCCGGTTTTGCCAACTTGCTTCCAGTTGTACGTTTTTAGTCCTCCAAGGTTTCCTTTGGATGGGGGGGGGGGCTTGGGGGAGCATTTTTGCTATGTTTTCAGCCTGAAAACATGCTGATCTATACACTTCTGGTTTTGCTGACTTGTTTCTGGTTGTTGTTTTTTTGGTCCTCCAAGGCTACCTTTGGATGGGGGGGGCTTGGGGGAGCATTTTCACTATGTTTTCAGCCTGAAGACGTGCCAATCTAGGAACTTCCGGTTTTGCTGACTCACTTTCGTTTTTGTTTTTTTGGTCCTTCAAGGCTTCCCTTGGATGGGGGGGAGGACGACTTCGGGGAGCATTTTTGTGCCATTTTTAATAAATAGGTGTGTTTTCAATGTCATGGAACTTCCGTTTTCTGTGATTTTTGGCGCCAATGGTTCCCTTGGAGGGGTGGGCTTAGAGGAGCATTTTTGTGCCACTTTTAAAATTTCTAGGCACTTTTTTGGTGCCAAAAATACCAAAAACGGAAGTTCTATGACATCAAAAACGCGCCTAAAAGTTTTAAAAAATGGCTGAAAATGCTCCCTCAAGGCCACCCATCCAAGGGAAGCCTTGAAGGAGCAAAAAAATGGAAGTGAGTAGGCAAAATCAGAAGTGCCTACGAAAACATGGGAAAAAATGCTCCCCCACCCCACTACCGCCATGGAGGCTGCAAGTGCAGCTGAAAAAAGTATGCAGTTACGCTTCCGCCCCAGCACTGTGTTTTGGTGGGAAAGTAGATAGACGATCTTTACATTTTAATGTGTGTTCTAGCGATTTTGGGATTTTTTTCTATATTTTTTTAGGTCTGGAACGGAAGCTTGGGTTTTCAATGCATTCCTTTGGGAAAATGCATTTCGCACTATGAAAATTTCATAGAACGAAAGGTCCCATGAAACTCATTAATTTTGTTATGCGAGGTACCACTGTACCAACAAAGAAGGAAAACAAGACATTTCCATAACACCCAAGAAATTAAACAGAAATTTAAACCTAGATTAGGGAGACTGAAAGACTAACAGGGGAGCATAACCTCTGAGCAGGATAAACTAAAGAGAAGAAACAATATCTTGAAGAACTATATAGAAGAAGCATACTTTTTTGATATGACAAAACTAAATCTCAAATGTGACATTATGGAAGCACTGTACTTACCACGCGGATTTTGGGGACGTGTGATCAGAATAATTGTTATGGTAGCTATGAGTTGAGCAGTTATACGCTTAGAATTTTCAGTATCTTTTTTTCCATTTAAAGTGCAAGTTCCATTTCGTCCCAGATGTTAACATTTTGTTTTTCCATAATGATAATATCTTGACTCTTTGATAAGCAAGTATGAAATGGCTGCCAGAGACCATTATCATAGTTTGAAACACAACATTGCTTCCTCATTTCACATCCCTTGCCCATCTGTGTTGTACTGATTGAAGTAGAACTATGATTTAGGCAACTGGAAGCTTCAGTTCATAACAGGTTTATATAACTACTGTACATTAATTGCCGTCTGGCCAGACATCCCGCTGCAGTAATGAAGTAGACCATACAGCCAGGGGCTCAATGCTGAGTGTTGGGCGGCAGTAAATAACCTGACTCCCTAAAGGGGCCAATGGCAATGGGTGGATGAGCCCCTTAAGGTGGGGTGATGGTCCCCTAAGTGGAGGAAATGCCACTGGAAAACTATCATACTGGGCCCAACAGCAAAACGAGCGAAGGAACCACTTCTGATTCTCAATGGTCATGGAGGTGGAAGAGGCCATGCCAGATGGAGTGGCTGTGAAGGCACACCTTGTTAATATCCTCAAGGCTATGGCAGTCCATTGCAGTCCCAGTGTTAAATCCTGCATGTCTCATTTCATATGTGCTGCAGGAGATGGCTCCATGATCACAGTGCGTGGGTCACTTAATGGCAAGCTGGGATCCACCTTAAATAAATTCACGGCAATAGCATTTTTCCTGCTTCAAGAAAAAAAAATGCATTCTTGGATACAAGTTGCAGCCGACGGCGACAATATAGAAGAGACACAAATATGACAGATTCCTTCGAAAGAGAATCATATGGTTAAGATCTTGAAATTTTCACAAAAAGCACTTGAAAAAAATTAATCACCAGGAGTAATGGGATACTGAGAGAACTATTTCAAGATATAGAAATTTAATCTTTCAAAACCCTAACAAGGATATGCCAGCAAATATGGAAAACATAGCCTATGCAAAACGTACACTAGGGCCATAGTAGCACAGTGGTTAAATTGTTGTACTGCAGCCAAAACAGTGAGTTCAAACCTGATCAGGGCCCAAGGTTGACAGAGCCTTCCCTCCTTCTGAGGTTGGTGTGAGAAGATTAGCCGCGCAAGGTTGCCATTACCAGAGTACTCCCGATTGTGGGTTCAAAAATACCACAACCTTTGAGGGGGCTCCCAAAAGTCAGAGGCTCATAACAGGAAAGTGTGTTTATTGGGATGGGCAGATTATGGCTGATCCTAAACCTATAATAGGGAACTACTGCGGCTTAGCGGTTAAGATGCTGAACATGACAACCAGAAGGTCAGCAGATCAGCAGTTTGAGACCTGAGTGATGCATGAGAATGAGTGCCCATTGTCTGTCCCTCCTCCTGCCAATCTAGCAGTTCATAAGCAAGAAATTACAAGTACTGTAGATAAATAGATATTACTTTGGTGGGAAAGGTAACGGTGTTCCATGCATTCAGGTGTCTAGACATGCCTGCCACATGACCGTGGGAATGTCTGCAGATGCAGAGCGCTGGCTCTGTTTGTAAACAGAGATGAGCACTGCACCCTAGAGCCAGATGTGACTGGCTTTCAAGCAAGAGACCTTTGCCTAAGCCTATAATTCAGGGGTGCCCAAACTACGGCCTGGGGGCCGGATCTGGCCCCCAGGCCGTAGTGACCAGCTCCCTGAACCACGGGACCAGCCCACAGCCCAGAAAGTTTGGGCACCCCTGCTATAATGCTTTGGTCCAGGTATTATTGGATTGCAACACCCCTAATTCATCGACACTGACTAGGCTGATGGAAGTGATAGTCCAGAGCATCCACTGGGCCATAGGTTGCCCAACTATGATGCATAGGATTGAAACCTGACGTTAAGGTCTCCCTTGCTCGAAATATATCTGACTCTAGGGTTCGGTGCTCATCTCTGTTTATAGCCAAAGAGCCAGCGTTGACTGCGCTTGCAGATGTTTCTGTGGTCATGTACCAGGCATGAGTAGACGCCGGAGCATACGGAACGCTGTTACCTTTCCCACCAAAATGGTACCTATTTATCTACTTGCAATTTCTTGCTTTTGAACTGCGAGGTGGGCAGGAACTGAGATGGGAGCTCACTCCATTGTGCAGCACTCAGGTCTCGAACTGCTGACCAGTCTTAACCACTAACAGCTAGAGAGGACCAAAGGCGTTATATAGGGTTAGAATCAGCCTGTAAAGGATCTCCACTCCTCCAGGCATCTCCCAGCTGATGATGATGCTTTCCTGGATCAGAGGCAACAACCTTGGCTGCCACATTAAAGGGAGAGAGAGATGCTCTGCCATCATCCTTTGCTGCAACCAAACCGCTCACCCAGCCAAGCTCTTGCAGAAGTCGGGAAACTCTTCGGGACCCCGTTAGGGAAAAAGCGATCGCAGGCTCACTACCGAAACCGAGCCGAGCGCTCTTCCCAAAGCGCTGCCAATCGGCTATGGGGGATGTAGGCTCTCCTCTCGCCCCGATCCTTTACACCGGGAAAACGCCGGAGTGAGCCCCGGCTCCTGGCCAGCCAGGCCGACATTCGGAATTCCGCGCGCCGAAAAGGCGCATGCGCGGAGCCCCGCCGACGAGAGCCCGGGATCGACGGAACCCAAAGAGGACCGAAAGTGTTTTGTTTTCCATTGACAACATGTCCGGTTCCCAGTCGGATGTGTGAGATGGAGAGACAGAGCCTGAAAAAAATAAAATAAAAGCATGAGCCAAGTTTTAAGGCAGTATGGAGAACTGTTGTTGCTCTGTACCATCAAGTCACAACCGATTTATAACCACTCTAACAGGACTTTTACACACACACACACACACACACACGCACACAGAGAAACTGCAGCTCTTTATTTTATGTCTTTTTGATTAAGCGTATTAATGACGAAAAATAAGATAAGGACAAAACGGGGAAAAACGACATAAACATAATAAAAACACAATCTTTTTTTAAAAAAATATTTTTTTATTAATTTTTCAAAAAGGAACAAAAAAAGGAAATAATAAGGCAAGAAATAATAAAACATAAAAGTCAAAACTACATTTCATACAATACAAAATACCAAAATCCAAAACAATACATAAATGAATACATAAATGAAAATAAATGAATACATAAATGAAAACCTATATTACTCGTTGTTTTGAACTAGTCCCATTTTAACCCAATCATTATTCCTCTGTCTGTGTGTGTGTGTGTGTGTGTGTGTGTATGTATGTATGTATGTATATATGTGTGTGTGTGTGTGTGTGTGTGTGTGTGTGTGTATGTATGTATGTATGTATATATATATATATATATATATATATAGATAGATAGATAGATAGATAGATAGATAGATAGATAGATAGATAGATATAGATATATATATATAGATAGATAGATAGATATAGATATAGATACACACACACACACACACACACACACACACACACACACAGAGTATTAATAATAGATAACAACCTGAATATTTGCGTATATATTTCAATACGTTTATTTTAACCCTAACATTCTAATAATATATAAAGTAAGCACAAAATAAAGTAAAATTACCTGTGATACAATGCCCTGGAGACTGTGTTTTTCCATAGCTACCTGATGTAATATTTTTTACATCTTTTCATTAAAACATGTTCAGGAAATTCTCCCCATATTTCTCTAAAATCTGATTTCTTTAAAATTCCTTTTTACTTTTAATTAATGCATATTTTATTTATTACATTTATTTATTACATTTTTAGATTGCTCATCTGGGACATTTCCCACTCTGGGTGGTGTACAATTAAATAAACAACAACATAATACAACAACCCACAAAATAAATAACAACACTGGATGGGGTTGAACACTTTTAAGAAAGAGAGGTTAAATAAACAAATAATTTTAATGTCGACCATTAATGTCGACCATTTTTTTGACAAACACATGATCTCAAAGCGGTTACCATTATAAACCTTATAAATTTTTAAAAATTCTTTGTGCATGGAGTTGAAATATTATACATCTTATAAATTTATAACTTTTATAATTAATGATTAATAACATTTATATAGATTTATAATATTTCTTATTCCTTTCAATCCGTTCAGTTCCAAGTGTTTAAATTTTATAATTTATAAACTATATATATTTTATTATTTTCAATTTCTTTAGTTTCAAGTGTCGTGGAAGAACCAATATTTCTGCGTGTGAGAGAGCGAGACTCTCTCTCTCTCTCTCTCTCTCTCTCTCTCACACACACACACACACACACACACACACACACACACACAAACTCTCTCTCTCTCTCTCTCTCTCTCTCGCATTTTTCTTCTATTTGCAGTGGAGGCGGTGGAGCGGAAGGGCGCTTGTATTGTATAATCTGCGTTCGCCCCGCAAATGGCGGCGCTGCTTGCGAGCGGGGGAACCAGAGGAGAAAAGAGACGTAACTCTTTGACGGAAAAAGCGCGCCTTAGTTCCTCCGCTTCTCTCACTGGTCGCCGCAGGGACTGGAACGCCGGAACGTGCAAGAGGTTGCCGAGTGCCGAGTGCGCATGCGCCCATATGCCAGAGCGAAAGTTAATGAAACCGGCACTAGGTAACGGCGGGAGAACGGCGGCGCTGGTTCCTATTGCGCGGGAATTTCCTCTTTTTCCCGGGAGAAGGAGAGGGAAGAAGAAAGCCTTGAATAGGGGGGGGGGGTTGTTGTTGTCTGCGTCTGTTACCTCGCGGCGGCGGAGAGAGGAGAGAAATGTTTCCGCGTTTCGGTTTCGTTTTCACTGCCTAAGGTGGGTAGGAAGGAATTATTCGGGTACCTTTCGTTTGATTTTAATCCCTGTGAACGAGTTTAAAGGCTACGTCTGAATCCATTGCGGATTTGGGTCATAGGGTTTTTAATCTTTGGGAATAATTAGACCAGGGAGAGGTGGCCAAACTAAAGCCTACGGGCCAGATCCAGGCCCCCCTCGACACCAGTTCATCTGGCCTGCGTTTTACTTCTGCTTCCGGGAGCGACGAGGGCTTCGCGGGCCGGATGAATTGGCTTCTGGGGGTGGGCCATAGTGACCACCAGTCCCCTGGACCACGTGACCGGCCTATGGCCCAAAAGGTTTGGGCACCCCTGAATTAGACCTTGCATTGTGCTATATGCCGCCCAGTCTTTGTGAGTTGGGCGGCTATATAAATATAAAGGTTTCCCTTGCTCGAAAGCCAGTCGTATCCGACTCTAGGGTGCAGTGCTCATCTCTGCTTACAAGCCGAAGAGCCAGCGCTGTCTGCTGCTGCAGACCTGTCCATGGTCATGTGGCAGGCATGACTAGACTGGAGCACACAGAACGCTGTTACCTTCCCACCAAAGTGGTCCCTACTTGCAATTTCTTGCTTTCGAACTGCTAGGTTGGCAGGAGCTGGGACAAAGACGGGAGCTCATTCCGTCCTGCAGTACTCGGGAATCGAACACTACAGCGGAACCTCATACGGCAATCGCCCCATATAGCAACGAAATTGCATAAAAATTTGGGGGGGAATGGCATCCTACATAACAATTTTCCCTATGGAAAAAATGGTACAACAATTTTTCAATGGGAAAAACCACTTTGCGGAAAAAAATCGTACAGTACGATGCATCCCATAAGGAAAATCGCTATACGATGTCTATATCGTATAGCAATGGTTTCATACAACAACGAGCTCAATGGAATGGATCGAAATTGTTGTACAAGGTACCACTGTATATATATCACTCTGATCACTCTTGTACCTGTACCTGATAAGTATAAATTGATGCCATGAAGCCTCACTCCCATGTCTGAAGAAGTGGACTTGATCCATGAAAGCTCATATTGAATTATAACAGTTAGTCTTTAAAGTGCTACAGTGTTTTTGTTTTGGTTCTCCCCCCCCCCCTCTGTCATTCCTGAAACACAGACTAACATGGCTGTTGTTGCTCAGTCGCACAGTCGAATCCGACTCTTTGCGACCCCATGGACCATTGCCCTTCAGGCACCTCTATCCTCTACCATCCTCCTCATCCCGCCCAGCCCTGTGCCTACTGCGTCCACGATGCCATCTAGCCATCTCATCCTTGGCCGTCCCCTTCTCCTTTTGCCCTCCACCTTTCCCAGCATCAAGGCCTTCTCAAGTGAATCCTCCCTTCTCATTTGATGTCCAAAGTACTTCAGCTTCATCTTTGTTATTTATCCTTCTAAGGAGCACTCAGGGTTGATTTCTTCTAAGATTGACCTATTTGTTCTCCTCGCTGTCCAGGGGACTCTCAGGACTCTCCTCCAACACCACATCTCAAAGGCATCTATTCTTCTGCACTCAGCCTTTCTAATGGTCCAGCTCTCACAACCGCACATTACCACCAGGAATGCCATTGCTTTGACTATGCAGACTTTTGTTTGCAGTGAGATGCCTCTACTTTTCACTATGTTCCCCAGGTTTCTCATGGCCTGTTTCCCAAGAATCAGTCGCCTTTTTATTTCATGACTGCAATCACCATCTTCAGTGACCTTTGCTCCTAGGAAAGTAAAATCTGACACTGCGTCTACCGTATTTTTCGCCCTATAAGACGCTCCGGCATGTAAGACGCACCCAATTTTAAAGGAGGGAAATCTAGAAAAAAAGATTCTGAACCAAATACTGTACTAAAAGGGAAGAAAAAAAACACATCTTTTCAGAAACCCCACATGTCCAGGTACAATAAAGCCACCACAAAAATACTCAAAGTCAAAATCTACCTGCCTTAGTCAACCTCCAAGAGGAACAAAGGGCCGGGAGGGCACGATGCTTCGCAGCAGCGGCGTCTTCGGAGCCATGGAAGGCTCCCTTTATCTCCCCGCCGATGGTGGGGGCGGGGAGAGCGCGGCAGCGGCGGCGTCTTCGGAGCCTCCCGGGCCACGGAAGGCTCCCTTTATCTCCCCGCCGATGGTGGGGGCGGGGAGAGCGCGGCAGCGGCGGCGTCTTCGGCTCCCTCGGCCAGGGAGCCCTTTTAACCTCCCCGGCCGGTGGCAGGGGGCGGGGAGGGACGGCTTCGCGCGGCGCGGCTTGGCTCGGCTTGGCTCGGCTCCCTTTATCTCCCCACCGATAAAGGGAGCCACGCCGCGCCGCGCCGCGCCGCGCGAAGCCGTCCCTCCCTGCCCCCTGCCACCGGGCGGGGAGGTTAAAAGGGCTCCCTGGCCGAGGGAGCCCTTTTAACCTCCCTGCCCGGTGGCAGGGGGCGGGGAGGGATGGCTTCGCGCGGCGCGGCTTGGCTCGGCGCGGCTCGGCTCCCTTTATCTCCCCGCCGATAAAGGGAGCCGAGCCGCGCCGCGCGAAGCCGTCCCTCCCCGCCCCCTGCCACCGGGCGGGGAGGTTAAAAGGGCTCCCTGGCCGAGGGAGCCCTTTTAACCTCCCTGCCCGGTGGCAGGGGGCGGGGAGGGATGGCTTCGCGCGGCGCGGCTTGGCTCGGCGCGGCTCGGCTCCCTTTATCTCCCCGCCGATAAAGGGAGCCGAGCCGCGCCGCGCGAAGCCGTCCCTCCCCGCCCCCTGCCACCGGGCGGGGAGGTTAAAAGGGCTCCCTGGAGCCCTTTTAACCTCCCCGCCCGGTGGCAGGGGGCGGGGAGGGATGGCTTCGCGCGGCTTGGCTCGGCGCGGCTCGGCTCCCTTTATCTCCCCGCCGATAAAGGGAGCCACGCCGCGCCGCGCCGCGCGAAGCCGTCCCTCCCTGCCCCCTGCCACCGGGCGGGGAGGTTAAAAGGGCTCCCTGGCCGAGGGAGCCCTTTTAACCTCCCTGCCCGGTGGCAGGGGGCGGGGAGGGATGGCTTCGCGCGGCGCGGCTTGGCTCGGCGCGGCTCGGCTCCCTTTATCTCCCCGCCGATAAAGGGAGCCGAGCCGCGCCGCGCGAAGCCGTCCCTCCCCGCCCCCTGCCACCGGGCGGGGAGGTTAAAAGGGCTCCCTGGAGCCCTTTTAACCTCCCCGCCCGGTGGCAGGGGGCGGGGAGGGATGGCTTCGCGCGGCTTGGCTCGGCGCGGCTCGGCTCCCTTTATCTCCCCGCCGATAAAGGGAGCCACGCCGCGCCGCGCCGCGCCGCGCGAAGCCGTCCCTCCCTGCCCCCTGCCACCGGGCGGGGAGGTTAAAAGGGCTCCCTGGAGCCCTTTTAACCTCCCCGCCCGGTGGCAGGGGGCGGGGAGGGATGGCTTCGCGCGGCGCGGCTCCCTTTATCTCCCCGCCGATAAAGGGAGCCGAGCCGCGCCGCGCGAAGCCGTCCCTCCCCGCCCCCTGCCACCGGGCGGGGAGGTTAAAAGGGCTCCCTGGAGCCCTTTTAACCTCCCCGCCCGGTGGCAGGGGGCGGGGAGGGACGGCTTCGCGCGGCGCGGCTTGGCTCGGCGCGGCTCGGCTCCCTTTATCTCCCCGCCGATGGTGGGGGCGCGGAGAGCGCGGCTGCCGTATATTTGCCTTATAAGACGCACCAACTTTTCCCCCCCAGTTTTGGGGAAGAAAAAGTGCGTCTTATAAGGCGAAAAATACGGTACTTCTTCCCCATCTATTTTCCGGGACTGATAGGACCTGTTGCCATTATTTTGGTTTTCTTGATATTGAGTCTCAAACCAGCTTTTGCACTCTCTTCTTTCAACCTAATCAGGAGCTTCTTTAGGTCTTCCTCACTTTCTGCCATTAGGGTGGTATCATCTGCATCTCTCAAATTGTTGATGTTTCTCCCAGCAATTTTGATCCCATATTGTGATTCCGCCATCCCTGCATTGTGCATTATGTGCTCTGTGTATAAGTTGAACAAGCAGGGTGACAAAATGCAGCCTTGTCTTACTCCTTTTCCTATTCCAAACCACTCCGTCATTCCGTGTTCTGTCCTAACTGTTGCTTCTTGATTCATGTACAGATTTCTCAGGAGGCATATGAGGTGTTCTGGTATTGCCATCTTTAATTACTTGCCACATTTTGTTGTGATCCACACAAAAAAAGGCCTTGGTGTAGTCAATGAAGCAGAAATAGACGTGTTTCTGATATTCCTTTGTTTTCTCCATGATCCAGCGTATGTTGGCAATGTGGTCTCTAGTCCTCCTGCCTCTTCTGAACCCAGCCTGCACCTCGGGTAGTTCTCTCTCTACATGCTGCTGCAGTCTATCCAGTATTATCTTGAGCATCACTTTGCTAGCTTGTGGGATGAGTACAATTGTTCGATAATTTGAACATTCTTTGGCATTGCCCTTTTTTGGGATTGGGACGTATGCCGATCTTTTCCAATCTTGTGGCCACTGTTTCTTTTTCCAGATCTGCTGGCATATTGAATGCAGTAGTTTGATTCCATCATCTTTTAGGGCTTTGAAAAATTCAACTAGGATACCATCATCTCCACTGGCTTTGTTGCTTGCAGTGCTTTTTAGGACCTTTCTTACTTCATTCTCTAGGATGTCTGGTTCAAGTTCAAATTCCCCGTCATTTTTATTTTCAGTGTTAAGGTCTTTTTTGTAGAGTTCCTCTGTAGTACTCTTTCCATCTTTTCTTGATCTCTTCTGCATCCGGTAACTCCTTGCCATCTTTGTCTCTTATCGTGGTCATTTTTGCTTTAAACGTTCCCTTGACTTAACATGGCTACTAGTCCAAAAAATAAAAATACAAAATATAATCAAACATACACAGATTGCAATTTCTAAGGAGCACTCTGGTGTCATAATGAAAGAAATGAGATTTTAGTTAAAATGATTTTTCTGCTTAAAATCATTTTCAGCTGCTTCGCAATAGAATTCGGTTAAAGTACCCTGATCGTTCTGTTCCATGAAAATACATCATATGGGCCCCTCTCTAAAGGTTAAGCCAACAAGAGGCTTATGCTCACAAAGATAAGAATGTGTACTATGTTCCTAACACAAGAACAAACATCTCTTCTTTGCTGTAGCTGACATAGACTCTGTGTTTTACACAGAGAACAAGAGTGCTGATATAAAGAGAAATGATCTACATGACATGACAATGTCACATATTAATAACTAACTGGCTAATGCTGTTGATGTAATAATTTGTGGAATTACTTGTTTACTATATGCTATACAGTAATACCTCATACAAAGTCCGCTTTGTACAACATCAAATTCATACAACACCGCCTAATTTCTTGAAAAAAGTTACCTCATACAAAGTCGCTTGACTTTGTATGAGGCATTCAGTTTTCCCCAGGTTGCATTGTGCCTGGGCAGTATAAAAGACAGTACACATGCGTGCATTGCTCTTATGGGTTTTGTACAAGGCAAAGAGTGTTTAGGAGTGGTTTTGAGTGTGATTTTGGATTTTTTTGAATTTTTCATCAGAATTTTCAGAAGCATTCCTGGGATTTTTGCAGCATTCTTCAGGTTCTTGGACAATCAGGGTTGTTTGACAAGTTTTTGTAATGTATTTAGCCTTTAGACAATGATTTCTTAAAGTTCTGTCAGTTTCCTGTCTGTTTCCTTGACTTTGCCCTGAAGTCTGTGCTGTTACAGTACAATGTATCTCTATGGAAACGACGTTGTACGAGGCATTGCGGCAAGGATTTGGACGTTGTACGAGGCATCGCAGCAAGGATTTGGACGTTGTACGAGGCATCGCAGCAAGGATTTGGACGTTGTACGAAGCAGCGCAGCAAGGATTTGGATGTTGTACGAGGCATCGCAGCAAGGATTTGGATGTTGTACGAAGCATCGCGGCAAGGATTTGGACGTTGTATGAGGCATCGCAGCTAGGATTTTGCATGCCTCATACAAAGTCCAAATCCGTATAAAGTCCAAACTTGTGGAACCAAGTTTGGATGTTGTATGAGGTATCACTGTATAATGAATGCTTGAAAATCTGTTCGGGATTCGAAGATTTCACTTGAGAAAGTGTCTTTGAACCTGGCCAATAAAGTTCTGATATCTGCTTTAGCCCTGGAATGCTGACTTGTCTCGTTCATTCCACAACACTGGGGAGGCTAAATTTTAAAAACTAGCCAAGTTTCCATAACCCCACTCACCACCTGTAGCTACCTTTAAAAAACCTACTACACAACTTGCTTGGTAATCAGAATATCAGAGTAAACAAGACCAAATGACAGAAAATGTTGTGGCCCCTTAAGGAATAATTGCTGTATTTTGATGTTAGCTTTTCTGGATCAACTCAATTTCGTCAGACCACTTCAGCTAGGAAAGCTAACATTAAAATGCAGCAGTTAGTCTTGAAGGGGCCACAACGTTTTCTTTCTTCTTCTTTTTTTTGTTTGCTCTCTGATGTGCTTGCACAGACTAACACGGCTACCATTTCTAAAATTAGTACTGTAGTCAGAAAGTGACCAAGCTGGCTGTTTTCAGTTTCTTTTAACAATCAGAATCTGACATTTTCTGTGATACAAGAAAGCATGTCGGAGTAGCATTGCTGCACATCTGCTAACTAGCAATTTTTTTAAAAAAATGAATACAGTTATGAAGCAGGAGTTTGTTGTGACACAGGTGTAATATAACTTAATTACATCCCAGTTACTGTAGAGGAAGTCAATTACAAGGGACACAATGTTTATGATTCGGCATTTAGAAGGTTTTATATCTCACATAACACGTTCTTTGAATCTATGTACGTTTTATCTATGAGGGACTGAAGTGGCTTAGCGGTTAAGATGCTGAACTTGATGACCAGAAGTTCAGCAGGTTGGCTGTTCCAAACCCAAGAGAAGCGTAACGGAGTGAGGTCCCGTCTCTGTCCCAGCTCCTGCTTTCAAACTTACCAGTTTGAAAGCAAGAAATTGCAAATAGATAAATAGGAAAGGTAGCAGAGCATTACGTGTCTTGTCATGCCTGCCACATGATAACAGAAACCATCTGCACACATAGATTCTACTGTTTTTTTGGCTGCAAACGGAGATGAAAACCTCCCTTTAGAGTCAGATATAACAGGCTTTTGAGCCAGGGAGACCTTAAGTCTAAGTTTTATCTATTTTTCCAGTAAGCCTGCAAAAGATTGTAGTATTCAGTGACAGACAACAATTTATTCCCCTTACAGTTGCTGAAACATCCTTAGGCTTCAATTCAGAATTTGTTTCCAATGCAGTTTTATGTTCCTTCTCAGGAGTCTTGTTTTATTTCTTATTTTTATTTATTTCCTATTCATATTTAGAGTTTTAAAGCTTTAGAGCTTTTTAGAGGTTAAATGTGTATATGTGGGGTGGGAGTATGTTGATAATTTTGTACAGTTGTATTTTGTTTAGGTTTTGTTGGATGGATAAGTGTTTTTCAATAATGTTCTCTGCAGGACAATGGCAATAAAGATTTATCTATCAACCAATCTAGTGAGTATAGGATTGTGGCTTGAGTGTGGGAATGAAATCAGTGAACCTTGTTTCTGAATAAACTCTTTGCTATGTACAGTAAAACCCCAACTTACAAATGCCTTGAGTTACATAAAATTCGACTTACATAATGATTTTGTGCTAAAACCATGTCCTGATTTACACAATTTCCTATGGGTTTGCTTCAAATCACATAAAGATTCTTTTTTCCTATGGGTTTGCTTCAAGTTATGTAAAAATTCATTTTCCTATGGGTTTGCTTTGAGTGACATAAAAAACGATTTAAGCAAAAGCCTATGGAATGGACTTTTTTTCGTAAGTAGGGGTTTTACTGTATTTCTTTATTATTTAATTACTAGCATATTTTGCCCGGCGGTGCCGGGCTTTTTAAAATTGTGTTGGATAGTAAAGGGTTTCGTTTTTTTTCTTGAACCAATGGTGCTGGGCTGTTTTAAATGGTGTTGTAAGGTTTTGTGATTTTGTGGCTTCGAGGAGCTGCGTCCGCCTGCGGCGGACTTGCGCTCCCAGTGTGTGTTTTATTTTATATATTTTTTTGCACACCGGCTTCCTCAGTGCCAGGCTCTTTAAATTGGTTTTTGAAGGTTTTTGTTTTATGTTTATGCAAATTTTATTTTATTATAATTTATTTAATATAAATTAAAAAAAATAGTTTAAAATTTAATTTTGGTTTTTTAAATCTTTATTTTTACCCATTTTTTGAGTAAAAAGTGATTTTTGGTATTTTTTTGGTATTTTTTGAGATTAGTGTGATTATTTTTGAATGTTTTTATAACTTATTTGATTAATTTGGGAATTAATCTTATTAGTTTCAATATTTTTAAATGTTTTTTCTCTTGTGGCCTCAGGGTGGTGAGCTTTTCTTCCTCTCTGCAATTTTTCTCTTCTGTCCTCTGGGTGTCGCTTCTGGTAAGTATTTTCTTTATTTTCTCATTTGAGTTCCGGTCCTCATGGATAGAAGACGTCTTATGGTAAGCTCACTGGGTTTTTTTTGGGGGGTGGGGGGTTGTTTTTTTGGGGGGGGGTCTGTGTGTTTTTTCTTGTTTGTTTTTGGCTGTTTTTGTGTTTCCATTTTGGATTTTTGTTTTTGAGTGTTTTTGATTGTTTTTGGTTTGTGTTTTTGTGTTTACTTTTTTAGGGGGGGCTTTCTTTTCCACGGGCCATGATGGCAGGCCTGTGGGAAGGAAGGGTAGCGGCAGCGGGGGGGCCTTTCTTTCCCGTGGGCCATGCTGGCTGGCCCGTGGGAAGGAAGGGCAATGGCGCGGGGGGGGCTTTCTTTCCCGCGGGCCATGCTGGCTGGCCCGTGGGAAGGAAGGGCAATGGTGGGGGGGGGGCTTGCTTTTCCACAGGCCATGCTGGCTGGCCCGTGGGAAGGAAGGGCAACGGCGGCGGGGGGGGTGTTACTTTTATTTTTCGCGTGCTGGCTGCCTCAGCGTTCTGCGCGCTAATGGCGCGCAGGACGCTGGGGCTTGTAGTTCTGCCTGCGCGTGTTTGGTTACTGCAATGGTTTTTTCCCTGCGGCTTTTTTTGATTGGCTGCGGCGCGTTTCCGAACGTTCTTTTGCCACGCCACTCAGCCTGATTGGCTCTGGCGCGGCGCAAGGAACGTTGGGAATTGAAGTTCCCTTCTTTTTGTTTGCGTCCGGGGGGCTCCTGCCCCCCGGGTGAAAATTTCAACCCGACAGTTACCTGCGAACCCCATTCGGGCGAGTGCACAGAGGCTCGGACGGGGCTAGTGGGGCCTGGTGCAACATCCTTTGTCACATTCCAATGGTTAACGCACCATTTTATAGGTATAGATTTGTATTTTCAAATTGAAAAGACTAGGTTATAAAGTCGTTTTGAGTTGCAGTGAAATCAGACAATCTTTTTTCTTTTTTGTGCTAGCACTCATGGCCAAAAGAAAAGAGGGTAGCTTTTTAACACCAGCATCCAACAAAAGACCTAGACAGGAGATCAGAGATGATTATGCTGATGATCCTGATGAAGATGAATGGTCGCACTTGCAGAGTGACACAAGTATTAACTCCCAGTTGGTAAGTTTTAATATTGCTTTAAAATTGTTCCTAAAAGAAAAAAAAGCATTAGTATCTGGAGGAGGAGCCCTAGTCAAGTGCAGCAGTTATTGAGTTAAGTTCCCGTTCCATTTGAAAGCAAATTGTACTCTTTTATATTAGTTACTACCACCATTTTTTTTTTGGCCCGACCCTGCCGGGCAGTTATTATGTGTGAGTAGGTGGTTTGGGTGGTTTTGGGGTGTGTGTGCACACACACCCCAAAACCACCCCAACCACCAACACACATAATAATTTGCTGGCAAGACAGGGGTGTCGTGTTGCGTGTGTGTGTGTGAGAGAGAGAGAGAGAAGCAGTCCAGCAGGTGTGTGTGTGAGAGAGAGGGAGTGAGAAGGAGAGAGGAAGCTGCCAGTGAGGAGGCTGTGTTCGGGTGAGTAGGGAGGGAGGGGGGGGTGGAAAGTTTTTTTCCCCTTTACCTGCCATGGGCGGGTGGGCGGCCTCCCTCCCATTCACTGTTTCGAAGAACCTTCAAAACAGTTAATAGGGAAAAAAGAAAGGCAGCAGACAGTGATACGTTACGGGAGGCGCTATCCTTTGCGGATGGCTGGCTGCCGCCTTTCTATTACCCCCCACCGTTGTTTCGTGTTAGTTCTTGAAACAGCAGCGTGGGTAATACAAAGGCGGCAGGCAGCCATTCGCCTGGGAGAGCGCCTCCCCTGACGAAGTGCTGCCTGCTGCTTCCCCCCACCTCAACTTACCTTGAGGCTGGCGGCAGCCTTGCCGTGGCTTCGGTGGGATAGCGGGGAGGAGGGGGAGTCCCTCTTCTCCCCATTGCTCCTGGGAAGACGTCCGGTGGTGGCCTCGCCATGGCTTTGTCGGGGCTGGGGAAGCGAGGCCCTCTTCCGTCCGCAACCCCGGTAAAGTCGCGGCGGGGCCGGCGCTGTGGAGAGAAGAGGGGCCTCCCTCTTCCCTCCGCAACCCCGGTGAAGTCGCAGCGGGTCCAGTGCTGGGGCCAGGGAGAGAAGAGGGGCCTCCCTCTTCCCTCCGGTGAAGTCGTGGTGGGTCTGGCACTGGGGCCGTGGAGAGAAGAGGGACCTCCCTTTGTTTCGCCTTCGTGGGGCGGTTGCCCCACTCACGGCTGGCGGATCCTTGCGGCGATGCTCCAAGGGTGTTAAGGTAAGTGTAGGCGGCTTGGTTCGGGATTGGTTGGGCCGGGTGCGGCCGTGCATGCCGGACACCAATGGTTAACGGGCCTTCTTATAGGTAAAGATCTGAAGCTTACACATGGATCATTCAAAGTCATTAAGTGATAGGAATGAAGTCTCACTTAATCCCCCGATTCTTCAGAAGGGCATTCACCTTCTACCCTTCTGGATGTTTTTGGATTGAATCTCCCATAATCCTTCACTGTTGGCCAGCAGGGTCTAGAAAGCAAGAAGTTGACCACTTTACTGCAATTTTGGCATGAGGTGAGAAAGACGGCAGTCAATCCTTCTCCTTTTTCACCATACAAATCTTAGTTTTTGAAATGAAGAAGCCCAATTTTAAAAGCAGTGTGTGGAAGTGGTCATTCCCCCTACAGTTGGCTTCCTAAAGGGTTTAGTTTCCCTCTGTACAACTTTTTCAAGCATTTGGAGTGATGAAAACATCCCTGTTTACCGCTAAGATAGCATTGTGTTTCCTCTAAAACTGAGACATTGGGGGCAACTGTAGTTGTATTTGGAAGTGCTAAAAGACCAATATGTAGATTTAAACTGTTTCTAGAGTATGACTTCCATTTTATAAGATTGATACTCCTATGTTATCTCTCAGTTACTTTACTGCAAATGTAACTTCTGCTACTTGCCTTATCATTAGGTTGTTTTTTTTAATAAAAAAATCCTTTTATGCATATGTGTTTGCTCAGGATGGGGAAATAACTTTTTCTTGAGAAACGATTAGGCAAGTGCCATTTGGGGTTATTGGAATCCAGAATTCTGCATTGTGGGAGCTCCCTCCGTCAGATCTACAACCAAATTATGTGCTCCTGAAGAAAGTCTGGGTTGGAAGACTTCTTAACCTGGGATAGACTGAGCTGCTGCCTATGTGCGTCTTATGAAAAGAAGTCTTAGTGCTTGCTGAGAAATCCTAGGTTGGAGTTTGGTCTGTCTGAGATCACAAACCTCATTATCTTAACACCAAGAAGACTAAATATCTTGGTACTGTATAAGCCTAGTACCAATTCATGGCAAGCTTATCATCAAAGGTGCACACAGCTCAGGTGTTTGGACCTAAGAGCCAATAAGGTGTTGCTTGGTATTATGTAGCTGGTACCTAATGCTGTTACTCTCTGCAACTTAAAAAGTCTTTTTAACTGCATTTTATGCCTACAGGAGTCTGGAGATGTTGGAATAATTGAAAATATCAAGCTGAAGAACTTTATGTGTCATTCAATGCTGGGACCCTTCCAGTTTGGATCCAATGTCAATTTTATAGTTGGAAATAATGGAAGTAAGCTTTCACTTACTAATTGTATCTAATGTTGTAGTATCACTATTTATCCATGCCCAAGTACAATGGTTGTTTATTAATTAATTCAACATTTACTCCTTCTATGGCAGTTCTCAACCTTTTTAAACTGGGGTTCGGGTCATGCACCCTCAGACAGCTTCGGGGGCCGGATGGCCATTTTGCCCTTCCTCCACCACGTAACACTTCCTGATGTGGTGGAGGCGGTGGGGCCCCCCACATGAAATGGTGCCGTAGACCGCAGGTTTAGAATCCCTGTTCCTATGGGATCAAATATCACAAACTATATGCAGCAGAAGAAAACGGTCAAACTTGGATAAATAAAATGTGAAACAAGTAAAATATATACTACATGCATTAATCAATTAAGGGGCAACATTTGTTGTTCCTCATTAACACAGTGAAAAACTTCTTTTAGTGTTGCAAATTTCATAAGAGAAGAAGGATAGTTAAAGTTATTCTAGCAATGGCTATTTTCAGTGATCGAAGATTTCCTCTTCCCATTTTCCATCCTATGTCTTCCACATGTTTCTGACTAGAAGGGATTGTAGAAGAATTCCAGGCATTTCTCAACAAATGGTAGAAATGTTTAATTTTAGGGGGGGAAATGCTGCTGCTACTGACATCAGCCTTGCACAGTCTATCTCAAGGCAACACAAAAGATCTCTGCCTCCTCCTTTCTTATTAAAGCTTCAGTAGAAGAAACTTATTCAGCTGCTAGAGCAGAGCCTTTTATGAAGACCTAATTGTTGATGTTGGTTGTGGAAAGTCTTACTGAGATGTTAATTACATTTTGGGCTACTAGCAATCTCTTCAGTGTAGTCTCAGTGAGTCACACAGTGAGATTTCTGTGCTTGCGCAGATCTTAATCTGTTTTGTGGCTCTAGCCCAGGGGTTCGCAACCTACAGCTTGTGGGCCGGACCTGGCACATGGTGGCAAACCATCCAGTCCGTGACAACGACCGTGGAAGCGTTTACAACAGCCATAAACGTGTCTGTGCAAATGTGCCCACTGTGGTTTATTGCAGCATTTACCCTGAGGGAAACTATGTGTCCAGCCCGCTCAGCTGATGGAGGGGGCGTAGTCCGACCCATGGCGGGAAAACATTGAGAACCCTGCTCTAGCCATTGTTTAGTTATGGTTGATGATAGGTTTCCAGGTTATTTTCCATGAAGGAAATAATTGTGGGTGCTGTGCTTTTCCTTATTTTTGGTGTCCTCCATTCTATTAGAAATGTTGCATCATATCTCTTGATCCTGTTACTTTCTGAATGCTGAAAGTCTTCATTTGTGTGCTTTTACCTGTGCAGACAATGAAATAATGATAGTTATGGAGCAAAACTTTTTTTCTGTCTTCTACACCTTGGATATTAGCAGCTTCTGATGGGACACTTTTTATGTGAAATGTGGTCAATGGGTAAAGCTTTGAATAATACACAGAAGTTTTGTAGCGTGTAGTCCCACGTGTAGGAGCTGAAGATTAGCATCATGTTTGCATTTCATGGGAGAATGTTTGAGTTGAAGTATAGTATACTTGAGGTTTTTATTTTATTTTATTTTTTTTTAATATAAATTTTATTGAATTTTTCAAAGACATACAAAAAAGAAAAGAAAACAATGACTAACAATACAATACATAAACAAATCCATAGTATCATCTTAACAAACATTACTAAATGTTAGCACATAACAATATCTAGACTCATTAATTACTATATAACCACAAAATATTAAGAAAAAAAAAACATTGTTTCAAAATCCAAAATAATAAAAACTTTCTGTGCTACCATTAATCTTTAGATGAATAATAACACCCTGTGAATATATACAATGCCCGGAGAGTTTATTTGCTACTCAACTCCAAAAACTTCTTTGTGATGGTACTGGTCCTGAACTATCATTTGCCGTACAAGAATGGTCCACAAATGGTTTCCATATATTCCAAAATCTATTCTCTTTTAAGTTATCCCTTTTCACTTTAATCTCCCATGTCAGTTTATCATTCAATGCTAAACTCCACATTTCTTTATACCACTCTCCAATCTGTATTTCTATGTCATTTTTCCAGTTTCTAGCTATACATTGTCTGCCCGTTGTCAATACAATTTCCAATAATTCCTTTTCATCTTTGTTTAAACCCAAACCTTCCACATTCGTTAAAAGAATGATACTTGACACCAGCTTAACACTTCTACCCATTATTTCACCAAACTCAGCTTCTATTCTCCCCCAGAAATCCCTTATTTTTTTACAACTCCACCACATATGTTCGTATGTTCCATCAAATTCTCTACATCTCCAACATAATTTATCTCTTTTATTATCCATCTGGTTAAGTCTTAATGGCGTCAAGTACCATTGCCACAACATTTTAAAATTATGTTCTTTAATTCTCACAGACATTGTTCTCATAATCCTCTTTTTCCATTTGTTTTTCCACTCCAACTCCCCAATTGTTATATTCAAACTTTGTTCCCACTTCCGTCTCAAATCCTCATGTGGGTCTACCCCTCTATTCAGTATATTGTAAAGCTTACTCACAAGACCTTTTATACTATTTTCCCCTTTTCTAATTCTCCATACCAACTCCTCAAATTCTGTATGTATTCTATCTAGCCCTACTTCTTTTCCATATTTTTTGTTCCAATTTTCCACCTTCAACCTCTGAAACCAATTCAAATTCAATATCTCAAATATTTTTTTCCGCTCAACAAGAGACTCACATATTTTTAACCAATCCTTCAATAAGAGCATCCCTTTTTTATCCAATATTTCAATTTTTTCCTTATCTAACTTTATTGGGAAACACATCATATCAGTCAGTTCTAAAAGTGGAGAGAGATTTGGGACCATATCCTTTTTTACCTTCTTCCACACCTCCACGAGACCTCTCATCATAGTATTATTTGGTCTTCTCACTTTATCATTTATTCCTAGAAAAATCAAATTTCCAATATTTCTATATTCTTTCATCTCCAATTGCTCCCAAATTGTTTTTTCTCTTGCCAAAATCTTCACAACATTCTTAACTTGAAAAGCCCGGTAATATGCTAGCAAGTTTGGCAATCCCAACCCCCCTTTTTTTTGAGACAAATACCATAACTTCTTTGGAAGCCTAGATTTTTTACCTCCATTACAAAAACCATTGAACATCTTTTGAAACTCATTAATTTCTTTCTCTTTCAAATGGATCGCTAGTGTATCAAATAAAAAGTTAAGCTTTGGCAACAATATCATTTTACACATAGCAATCCTTCCGAACCATGACAGCTTTAACTTCTGAAGCTCTTGTATTTTGTTCTTAAATTCTACTTTCAAGCTGTCATAGTTCAATCGTTTAAGTTCTTCTAATTTGTTTGAAATAATTATCCCCAAGTATTTCAACTTATCCTTAATTTGTATATTAAGTGTCAACACTGTCCTACCCATCTCACTTGGTTTCAAATTACACAACATCAATTCTGATTTATCCCAGTTTATCTTTAACCCAGTTATATCCTGAAATATCTGTAAATGATCTTTAATCCTGTCCATTACTAACTCCGGGTGCTTTACCATAAGCAATGTATCATCTGCGTACATACTCACTTTATTACCCATGATCCCTTCTATATTTAAATCCTCCCTTATACTTTTAGCTAAGATTTCCATTGTCATAATAAACAGAATAGGAGATAATGGACAGCCCTGCCTCGTACCAGCTTCTAACTTTACCACATCCGTAAGCTCCTCATTTACTCTAACCCTAGCATTTCCTTTTTGATATAGTAAATCTATAACCCTATTAAATTTATCCCCAAATCCATATTTTTTAACTATTTCCTTGATTGAGGACCACTGCAATGAGTCAAATGCCTTAAAGATATCCAATGATAATAGTCCCACCTTTTCCTTTGTTTGATTTACATTATCTATTAAATCTAATACCCTTCTAGTCAAATCCGCCATATGTCGTCCTTTTAAAAACCCTACTTGATCAACATTTATATATTCTCCCATAAAACTATTTAGACGGTTAGCCAATATTGCTGTAAAGATTTTCGCATCTTGATTTATAAGTGAAATTGGTCTGTACGAATCCACTCTTTCCAAATTCTTACCAGGTTTTGGCAGAAGAACAATTGTAGTATTATACCATGAAGTCGGAATTGATCCTCCATCTAGTATGTAATTATATAACTTCACCAATTTCGGGACCACCACCTCCTTAAATTCTTTATAAAACTCTGTCGATAATCCATCGTCCCCAGGGGCTTTCCCTATCTTCAATCTGCTTATTACCTCCTTAACCTCTTTATCAGATATCTTTTCTTCCATTTTCTCCCTATGCTCTTGTTTTATCCCACTCCCTAACTGTTTCTCCAATATCTTTTTAAGAAAAAGAAAGAGAAATAAAACAATTACAGGAGGAGCATGTGAAAAACAAGGACAAAAAAACTTTTACGAAATTACAAGGACTTAAGGCAGAAGTAATGGGTAAGGATATTGATAAAGTTAAACGGGATTTGATTTACCTAAATAGAGAATATTTTGAATTTAGCAATAAGAATTCAAAATTATTAGCAAGAGCAGCCAAGGTTAAAAGGGAAAAAAGAGAAATTGGTGTACTGGTTGATAAGCAAGGCTTAAGATGTAATAAGAATAGGGATAAATGTAAAATTGTCAGGGAATTTTATCAGGTACTATATGCAAAAAAGGAAGTAGATTTATTTTATTTTAAAAGCTGACTGTGTAATGTAAGGCTTTGTCATTTTTTGGGAGGCAAACTTCCAAGAAAAAAAAAGACCACAGCCAGTTTGATGGAATGGACTTTAAAACATTTTGCAGAACATATGAGGTTTTGTACATTGCTGTTTTCAGGTGGAAAGAGTGCTGTTTTAACTGCTCTTATTGTTGGCCTCGGAGGAAAAGCCATAGTAACCAACCGAGGGACATCTTTGAAAGCATTTGTGAAAAATGGTCAGAGGTAAGTGGGACTTACGTACTCGAGCAGGTTGGACAAGAATAAAGACAGGGATGGGGCCAGGAGTTCAGTTTCTCCTGCAGAATTATATAGTTTGTTACAAGGCAAGGCGGAAAGGTCAGCAGTTCAATTCCCTAGTACTGCAGGACGGAATGAGCTCCCGTCTTTGTCCCAGCTCCTGCCAACCTAGCAGTTCGAAAACAAGAAATTGCAAGTAGATAAATAGGGACCACTTCGATGGGAAGGTAACAGCGTTCCGTGCGCTCTGGTGTCTAGTCATGCCTGCTACATAACCACGGAAACGTCTGCAGAAGCAAACAGCGCTGCCTCTTCAGCTTTGAAACAGATGAGCACTGAACCCTAGAGTCGGATACGACTGGCTTTCGAGCAAGGGAAACCTTTACCTTTACCTATTGTGCTGAGCAACAAGATCTTGACTGAAGAAGTTCTCCCTGTCAGCCACTCTGTGCACCAGTTAAGAGCTGGGAGCTATTGTCAAAGACAGGAATTAGATCTAGGTGGTGTCAAGATTAAAAGAAATTATTAGTGCTACCTTGTGGCTTTAAATTGCATATCATCACTAAAGATTAATAATCCACGGTGTTCGTAAAATAGTCACACCTATGTTTTTCTTTGCCTTATTCTGTGAAGATTGGTTGTGTGATTATAGTGACATTGCATAGTAAGTGATGTTATACTTGCAGAAAAAAGAAAACAGTCATTTTTCTTTGTCCTAGCAGCTTTTAAGTGTAGCTGAAGTAATATGTATAGGATATGACAGAGGTTAATCTAATTAAATTTGAATAGTTTCTCCCGCAGTTGATCTGGGTACCATTTTGCATTTACCATTCACAGATATTAGGGTTGAACATGAATGAGCAAAATGTTCATTTATTCCTGCCATAACTCACTGTGGTAGGGCAGTGGCCATTTTCCCTCTTGAATTGAAGGTATGCTCTATACAGTATATGGTCAAATCACAATAATGACAGCACCTTGGAAGTGGACCTTGTTTTTAAAAGGAGTCCTAGTTTAAGCAAAACCTTGTGAGAAGTTTTTATTTGTACTCTTCTGAAAACAGTATTCTTAAAAAAAAAAATTCTATCATTTTTCAATAAAATGCAAATCATAACAGAACAGAAATATAAAAATACAATAAAAAAGATAAAATAGCTTAGCATAGACTACTAATTGAAGTACACCACTTATTAATAGTAAAAATAAAATAAAAAATAAAACAGGAAAATAACTAAACTACTCAATATGTTTGTATAATACTTATAACGTAATTTCTTTCTTGATTATTCAATATTAAATTACTACTTGTTCCTGAAAATAATACAGTATATTCAATATTTTAATTAATTTCAAATCTCTATTATTTATATACATCATCCACTACTTTGAGTTTATAACAAAAAAACAACACCCCCCCCCAGTGATATTTATCTTATGGTGTAAAGCAGGGGTTCCCAACCTACAGCCCATGGGCCGGACCCAGCTCATGGCACAGTTTCATGTGTCCCATGCCACCGCTGTAAATTCACCCACAACTGTCGTAAATGTGGAAGTGGCCACATTTACGACAGCCATAAATGCTTCCGCTTCCGGGGGGCGTGATCCAGCCTGCTCAGCTTTCTGGGGTGTGTGGCCAGGCGCGTGGCGGAAAAAGGTTGGGAACCCCTGGTGTAAAGACAAGCAGACGTAGAACCTGCATGCGTGAATGCAACCTATATGCTGATTGATCTTTGTTGTCCAGTTCTGCAGATGTTACAATAACTCTCCGAAACAGAGGGGAAGATGCATTTAAACCAGAGCAATATGGCTCTTCAATCACCATCATTCAACATATAAGCTTAGAAGGACATCGTAGTTACAAACTGAAAAGCAGTACAGGTTTGGTGATGTTTTCTTTTATTTAAACTTATTGGAAATTTACTTTTGTTTTGGCAATATTAATAATACATTTATTTTTAGAAAAAAGTCATTATGCAGTGAACCTCAACATGTTGGTCCAAGTTGTTCCTTGTGCTTTCTCATCAGTATTTCTGTAGCTTAAATGTAGACTGTGTGTTGTATATCCACTTCCTGTTGGTCTAGCTGACTATTTTGTTAATTGGGCATCTTTGCCATACAGTATGATCTTCTTGCTCTTGTGTCAGGATTTACTATATACTATTAGCTGCCGGCATAAAGGATTGGCAACTGTTGGCAATTAGGCATTTCCCTAAGACTGGACTAGTGAAACAAATTCCAAGTCAGGAGAAGTTCATGGGGTTATGAGCCATCCTTGTGGTCCAGAAGAAGGAATAATTCAGCCAGTTCTGAATCTTAAGTACAGTAAAACCCCGGGTTACAACCACCTCAGTTTAAGTTTGCTGTGGTTTACAACAGCAAATCCTATGGAAATGCTGTCCTTGTTTACAAATTGTTAATGTATTTTTTTCAGTTTACGATGATCAATTTAGGCCCGGTTTTTCCCCAATGCATCCCTATGGTTGCTTCGGCTTACAAATTTTTTTGGTTGTGACGGAAGCTGTTAGAACGGACCTCCATTGTAACCTGAAATTTTACTTGTATATCAGCAGGTTCAATTATTACAGGTGATACACTTTAGATCATCTTGCTGGACCCTCACTCTGTATATTTTCTCTTACCAACAGAATTTCCAAAAGCATGCCTTCATGTACTTGCCAAGCCTTGTCACTGTTGAATGGTTATTTTTGGATCAAAGCCTTACCGTTAGTCTGGCATCTTTCCCTTGATTATTTTTTAAAGTACTAATGGCATTGAGGACAGCGCTATCTTCAGGGCATGGTCAGTCACTGTCCATCTAAAGGATTCCCACAGGCTCATTTGACCAATGATGCCAGTATCGCAGACTGTAAATAAAACTATGACTAGAGAAGAAATTGGGAGGCAATTAATCTGTCATTAAATGCTTCCTCTTCCATTGGAAAAATAAAACAACTTGAGGAATTTTAGAGAGACTACTCGAAACAAATCTGAGGTTATTTGTTGTCAAATGCTGTGCCTGTATCATCAGGAAGAAACACGGTGAGTTGTGAATGTGGAAAGGAAAAATGCACAAAATAAGGGCATAGGACCGTGATGGCGAACCTTGGCACTCCAGATTTTCTTGGACTTTAATTCCCAGAAGCCCAAGCACCCTGTGAATTCACACGAATGGGATTACTGCAATTCATCCTGCCCACGCTGCCCTTGTTGCTCTCGGAAGCGGAAGTAAAATGAGCCTGTACGGATCTTTAACCTGTTATCATAGCATTAGCGTAAGATGAACCAAGGATCAGTTTGTTAAATTATCCCCCCTCCCCAAATGATACTGTTGGCAGTAGAACACCTGAAGAAATTCAAGCAGCTTTTTCTAATGAAGCACATTGTGATGAACTTTGCTGTGTTGTAAAGGTGCAATTTAATGTGAGCTATTATTCCCTTTAAGAAGTGCTAACTATGATTAATCTTACATTCAGGTTCTATAATTTCTTCAAAGAAAGAAGAACTTACTGCAATCTTGGATCATTTTAATATCCAGGTAATACTAGAAATATTGTCATTCTGCTGAGTTTGGGCACTCGGTTTCTAAAAGGTTCACCATCACTGCTAGAGCCCCTTAACGCCATGGGTCCCCAATGTTCCAGGACATGTAGGCTATACAGTAAAACCCCTACTTACGAAAAAAGTCTGTTAAGAACATAAGAACATAAGAACATAAGAACAGCCTTGCTGGAACAGGCCACAGCCCATCCAGTCCAGCATTCTGTCTCACACAGTGGCTCACCATTTCCTTCAGGGTATTCCCAAGCAGATGCCTTCACCTGCTTAGGATTCCCTGGAAATGATATTGAGAGATATCCTGCCTATCTCTCCAACCCGGAGGTTGTCCTTAAGTATCCATAATTATAGCCATTGATACTCTTCTCCTCCATGAACTTGTCTAATCCTTTCTTAAAGCTGTCAAGACTGACAGCTGTCACCACTTCTTCTGGCAGGGAGTTCCATAGACCAGTAATCCTCTGGGTGAAAAAGTACTTTCTCTTATTTGTTTGAGAACTAGTACCCAAAAGTTTCATGGAGTGTTCCCTAGTTCTAGTATTATGCGATAGGGAAAACAGTTTTTCCTTATCTACTGTTCCGTAGGCTTTTGCTTAAATCATTTTTTTTGTAACTCAAAGCAAACCCATAGGAAATCATGTAAATTGGGACATGGTTTTAGCATAAAATCATTATGTAAGTTGAATTTTACATAACTCGAGGCATTCGTAAGTTGGGGTTTTACTGAATTAGTGTGTCCAATGTCTAAAGAGGGCTACATTTTGAAAGAAAATGTAACAAAATTGTTAACTTACTGATTTAGATCAATAGTAAACATTCTGAGGTCGATGAAGAAATGTTTACTGCAGTTATAGTGTCTGAGAATCTGCACAGGCTAGGAATATTTTTTTTAAAAAGGATTATGAATCTGTCCTATCAGATTGTTGAATCATAGGAGGTTGATATGTTAAATTCTGGGCTTATTTGGAAACAACCATGAGGCAGACTTCTGAGACAAGATTGGTTTATTATGCTATGTGATTCCCAGTTTATTCTCCTGCAAGCAGGAGTGGCAAAATAAATGATATCCATTTGCCCCATGGTTTATTTTATCATTAAGTGCAATTTGGGAACTGGCTTGACAGGATGGGCAGGCTAGAGCTTTCAGCTGATATCTAAAGATAAACAAGCCAAGAACAATAGATCCAGTTTTGTTTTGTTTGTCAACTGCTCTTCCTGGCCAGTTTGGCCAGGATATCCTGCTATGGTAATAGCGTAGACCCTACTGCCAGCAATTCAACGTTGATTGTCAGGTGACCTGTTAACTAACCTTACAACCGTGAAGGCTAATGGCATTGGGTGGCGAAGTCCACAGGGAAGGATAATGTTCCCCACGTGGTGGCGAAGTCCACAGGGAAGGGTGATGGTCCCCAAATAGATTAAATCCCACTTGAATCCATCTTGATGGAGGGCAGCAGCTTCATCAATACTGGCCTGGGGCCGAAGAGGATGTTGTGTGCGAAAAGTGGTCAAGGATTAGAAAGTGACTTCCTGAACTGGATCAATGGTACGGATGTTACGGTGCGATGCGGAGGGCAAATCGAAGGCTACTGCATTATATTCTCAGGACAATCTTCATGGCTGATCGTCATGAGAATAGCCAATATTGGGAATCGGATATGTCATGTAAAAAAGAAGACTCCTCTTCCAGCAGTCATCAAGCAAGAAGGGTTGGACAGGTGTGCTAGCACACAGCTCAAGAATTTTGATCCAGGGTTCCCATATCTTATTTTGCCTGTACCAACTCATTTTACCTTGGTCAATTTTTAAAAAAACTGGTAAAATATTGTTTTTGTTTCAGGTGGATAATCCTGTGTCTGTACTCACCCAAGAAATGAGCAAGCAGTTCTTGCAGTCGAAAAATGAAGGTGACAAATACAAGGTAATCAAAGTCACTTTATGTCATGGTTTTTAAATATGTATGGTATAATTTTGTATTTTATTTTATTTTAATTTCAAATTTCTATGCCACCCACTCAGGCGAAGCCGACACAGGGCGGCTAACATATAAAACAGATAAAAACCCCAGTTATCCCACCCACCCAGCCTACCCCACCCTATGCATGAAAAGAGACAAAGGGCTCCTGGTTACAAATTATCTTGGTGTGAGCCAACAGGTGGGGGCCGTATATCCATTTGGACCCCACACCTGCCCTGCCAGCCAGGTTTTCAAGCCTTTCCTAAAGGGCAGCAATTCTGTCTGTGATCTCAGCTCTATTGGCAGGAGGTTCCAAAGGGCCGGTGTGGACACGGAAAAGGCCCTCTTGTGTCAGAGAGGCGAGCCCCCCTGGCTGGTGGAACAATTAGAGAGCCCCTCCGGTCCACTCTGGTTGGGCGGGCAGACACTCTTGGGGCGATGCAGTCTCTCAGGTATCCCGGCCCACTACATATAGGGCTTTAAAGGTCAAAACCAGCACCTTGAATTGCACCCGGAGGCAAACTAGCAACCAGTGCAACTCCTGAAGTAACGGCAAGGCACAGACGTAGTGTCCGCAACACATCACCACCCAGGCAGCTGCATTCTGGTCCAGCTGCAGCCTCCGAATGGTCATCACGGGCAGCCCCATGTCGAGCGCATTACAGTAATCTAATCTGGAGGTCACCAGAGCATGAGTGACTGTGAGCAAGGAGTCCTGGTCCAGGAGCGGTCGCAACTGGCAAATCACCCGAAGTTGGGCGAAAGCCCTCCTGGCCACGGCTGTTACTGTGCAGAAAAGCACGGTAGGTATTTATGAAGAACGGAAAATCTGTGACTGATACCGATACTCAGCTCTTCAACAGTGGTGAGCTGATGGATTTGATAAAGAGAGAAACATGTCCATAGTCAGAACTTGAAAAGTAGTATATTAAAAGTAATAGCATTTTTCATTACTATTTTTGGAGCTGATAAGGAGCTACATAATTAGGTTTTAGTATTAATTGTGAGCTGATTAAGAAATAATATTTATTCATTCTACAAATGTTACTTTAAGAGGAATTATTGTAAATAGTCGTGTGTGTGGTTTTTTTTAAGAGCAAGATTGGGTACTTTCTTTCAGTGTTGAATCTCTACCCCCAACACTGAACAGGAGAGAGACATACCACTGTGAAATCCATGGCAGCAATAAAAGCTAATATTTCCCCTTCCTGTTCAAACACAGTATAATCTGTTAAGGGAATAAGTAATCTTTCTGTAAAAACGTAACAGTGCTCTTGGAAGTGCCTCCTCCTCCTTTCATGTTTAGGCCAGACTTTAAACCAGAGGTTCTCAACTTACGGCCCATGGGCTGGACCCGACCAACGGCACCATTTATGATGGCCCGCTTCACCGCTGCCACCGCCACCAGAAGCCTACACATTTATGACATCCGTAAATGTGCCTGCAGCTGTTCTAAACGTGTTTACGACAGCCATGGACACGGTTTACGGCAGCGTTTACGGCAGGAGGATCCACATGACCAGCTCACTCAGCTGTTTGGGGGTATGGTCTGGCCCACGGCTCAATAAGTTTGGGAATCCCTAGCTTAAGGTGAAAGCGTGAGGCTGATGTTACCCACAGCTTTTGAATGGCAGTGCTAAAACATGAACTTAATTGTTTCTTGAGTTAGTTCTTTATGAAAGCAACACAGCTGGAGCAGATGAAAGAAGATTATTCATACATCATGGAAACCAAGGAAAGAACAAAAGAACAAATTGAAAAGGGAGGACAGGTATGTAACACTTCTAATGAAATAGAACAGGTACATTTTGGTAGATACGCCCATGTTTCTATGTGTTTTAATCAGACATATTTAGCTGTTTCTTTATAAATTTTGACATGTGTTGTAGATCTTCTTTGAAATGCCTGAGACCTCAAACCAGGGGTTCTCAACCAGATCAGGCCCACGAAGCCATTTCATCATGCCCGCAACACCCTCGCCAAACTAGGAAGTGGAAAAAACTGCATGCCCTGCATGCGCAGAACTCCGCTAAATGTGTTCTGCGCATGTGCAGTGCGTCTTTTACTTCCGCTTCCAGGTGGGAGGAACCACGTGACCGGCCTGATCAGCTTCCCAGGAAGCTGATCAGAAATGCCACTATAGTGGGGAATCTGGGCCAGCATTGCTCCTGTGGAGTAGACTTCTTGTACCCCATCTATCAGCGTCCAGCATGACAGTAGATGCCATGAATTTGGGCTACAAAATGCCAGTTTTCTAGTCAGATGTAGATACAAAGGAAACCAGACAGGAGTTACATGGGGTGAGTAACTAAAGGAGGGCCCTGTAGCCCAACCAGGTTTTAATGGGTGCTTTTTAAATCCAGAGTTTTACTCTTGGTGGCTTAAGTGAATCAGTAGTAACAACATGGCAGTGCCTCAATGACACTGGCATGGGACAGGACAAAGCCCCCCCCCCTGCCAGTGCCACCTATTATTTGTGGCTTAAATGGTATTGGAAAAGGGATCTCAGTAGAGTTGCCTCAGGTGCACTTTATGTATTTTGCTTTGTGGACAGAGTCAGACGTTCCCTCATTGAAGAGGAGGTGACCCTGAGTGCATCTTTTCTGCTGCACAATCTGCAGCAGACAAAACAACAGACAGCTAGTGTTTGTCTCTTACAGAAACATACGGTAGTTGCACATTCCAGTTCATCCTTTCTATCAACCACTCTCAGATTTACTTACAAAACAAGAAAACCTACTATTTGGGCTCTCTTTCCCCTTCCAAAGTGCGGCTGACACTGATAGCAAACTCTGGAAATAGAAGATATACACATTAGGAGGCGCACTGCTGTAATTGGTAGTGGTGTTATGTGCTGCCAAGTTGGAGCTGAGTTCATTTCATTCATTCATTTATTCGATTTATACCCTGCCCTACTCGACCAGGGCCGATTCAGGGCGGCTTACAACAGTTAAATCAAATACAATATACAAAATTACAAATGGTACAATGTTACAATACAGCAGTGAAACAATAAAATATGCAATAACATTTAAGTTCTAACATAACAAAACGGTTACACGGTCCCTCAGCTACTAAACATAAGAAAGGGAAAGGGGAGGGGGAAAAGGGAGGGAAAAGGGGAAATACGACACAATACAGTTCATTATGCAATACAGGACAATAACAACATATCAAGCATAAACAACATATCAAGCATAAACACAATATAAACAATTAAATAAAAATAAACAAATACAAAACATAATAACAGTTTACAATGTTACAAGATATAAACAGGAAAAAAATAGTAATATTCCAAAGGGGGGGGGGGGGAGGGTCGGAGCCCAAGGCTCAACGACCTTACACAACTCTTAATACGAGCCGGGCTCAACAACTACATTGGAGCTCAGCTCAGTAATAAGCAATAGTACCATAATAAACTCTACAAAATACAAAAGAGACAAGACAAATACCGCAATGTCCTCAGCAGCCAAGTCCACAACCATGGTGGGGCCACGGACGGGAACGTCATCATGCGGCGTCTTCGGCCTCTCTGGCCACATTCCGGACCCTTTTAACCTCCCCGCCTGGTGGCAGGGGGCGGGGAGGGACGGCTTCGCGTGGCGGCAGGGGGCGGGGAGGGATGGCTTCGCGCGGCGGCGTCATTGTTGTCTTCGGCCCCTCTGGCCACATTCGGGACCCTTTTAACCTCCCCGCCCGGTGGCAGGGGGCGGGAAGGGACGGCTTCGCGCGGCGGCTGCGGTGGCGTCTTCGGCCCCTCTGGCCACGGGACCCCTTTAACCTCCCCGCCCGGTGGCAGGGGGTGGGGAGGGACGGCTTCGCGCGGCGGCTGCGGCGGCGTCTTCGGCCCCTCTGGCCACATTCAGGACCCTTTTAACCTCCCCGCCCGGTGGCAGGGGACGGGAAGGGACGGCTTTGCGCGGCGGCTGTGGTGGCGTCTTCGGCCCCTCTGGCCACGGGACCCTTTTAACCTCCCCGCCCGGTGGCAGGGGGCGGGGAGGGACGGCTTCTGTGTCTAGGTCAGAAGTGAAACTGCCAAAATAAAGCCACCTTTTAGTGAATTCATTCCATAGTTCCTTTCACCCGACCTCACCTGAAAAAAATTAGCCGGCGCAAAGTTGCCGTTGCTCAAGGTATGACCGATTGTGGTTCAGAAATGCCATAATGTTTGAAGAGGCCCTTTTTGTGTACCCCAGAGCTGACTTCTAGTGAGCCTACTAAGACTTTCTAGGCTAATAAGATATTTTAGGGGTGATTTTACCAGTTCTACCTCCCCAGTTAACAATTTCCATGGTTGAGTAGGGATTCAAACCCAGGTGTCATGAGTCCTAGTCTGTCACTCTGTCCACTATACCACACTAGGTGCAGTTAATGGTTATCGTTGAACATTCAACATCTATAATGGAAGAAAGATATATTTTCCCACTCTGTAAGCTGGCACTTGGCAAACAGATGTTAGGGTACCAAGGCTAGGGTCGCCCGACAAGGCCAAGAGTGGTTTAGTGGTGTTTTCTATTTATGTAGCGCCATGATCATATGTTCCTGGTTCCAGCTGTTGTATTTATTGTTATTTCAATCTGCACTTTTCTGTAAATCATTGTGGGTTGGAGATGGATTGGAATTCCTGG
Source organism: Bradypodion pumilum (assembly GCA_035047305.1). Classification (NCBI taxonomy): domain Eukaryota; kingdom Metazoa; phylum Chordata; class Lepidosauria; order Squamata; family Chamaeleonidae; genus Bradypodion; species Bradypodion pumilum. Next base: position 159,337,295 of record JAWDJD010000001.1, on the reverse strand, counting down.
GTTGTTCTGACAACCTAGAGCAGTGGTTGCAAACAAATGGCACGCGTGCCAGAGGTGGCGTGGCACGCAGAGGCCTTTCTGTAGACACATGTACCGTTCCAGGCAAGTCCTGCCCCCTCTCCAAACTGGTGCCAATGGCAGCACAATTTCCACACCCAGCCTCTCTCTCCACTGATGGGGAGGCAAGAGGGAAAGCTGAAATCCTGCCCGGGAGGTGGTGGTGGTGAAGAGGTGAGGTGACCAGACCCCACCCACCCCTCCTAGGAGACGGCGGCGCACGCGTGGGAGGGCATGTGCACCCACGAGTGAAGGAACCCATGTGGGCCTGCACCCACGCCCACGTGATGTTGCTGGAGGCATGCCAGCAATGCCACATAGGTGCATAGGCATCCGTGGTACTTGCCCACTCACCTCCTCCTCCTTGGACACTCGGTCTCTAAAAGGTTCACCTTCACTGCCCTAAAGCGGGGGTTCTCAACCTTTTAAAGCCACAGGCCGGACCACTCCCCCTCAGACAGCTGAGCAGGCTGGACTGGTGGTTCCCCTGGCTGTAAACGCTGATGTAAAACGCTTTCACGGCTGTCGTAAATGCTTCCGGTCGCGATAGTGACACGGGCCACATGAAATGGTACTGTGGGCCGGGTCTGGTCCATGGGCAGTAGGTTGAGAACCCCTGCCCTGGAGTGTGCCTAGTAAGTTCTGGTTTAAGAATCCTGCCTTTATAACCGAAGATACGGATGACCTTCTGCCATTTTGCAGTGTGAATATATTGTGGTAAGTACTGATGTTTGGCTTTACATTCTCAAAGACTATTCATGTTTTAATTTCTGAAAAGAAAGGAAAATAGTTATCTTCTTCTGCAGTTAAATTACTTGTCATGTTCTCTTTTAATTCTTGTGTGTCCAGTTATAGTAATGATTTGCAGGTTTCTTTATTTACAATTTTGTTGTGATATCCAGATAAGAAAATTAGTTTATGGGCTCCCTCCCAGACAGTGTTTGAAAATGGATTTAATATTATGAGAAACTAGAGAAGAATAAGAGATTAACAGAAAGAGTGGGCGGTATAAGGGTTGTTCCATCTAATAAGTACACTATGTTCTATGTGACTGGGATTGTTAATATCCAAGGAGAATGGGTTACATGTTGAGCCAAACCTTTAAATTTTATTTTATGTTATAGGTCAGTGATGGCAAACCTTTTAGAGACCGAGTGCCCAAATTGCAACCCAAAAAACACTTATTTATCACAAAGTGCCAACACAGCAACAGGGGAGGAAGTAAATGCTCCCATTGGGCTGCTGAGCAGAGGGGCGGGGTGAACTCTGTGGTGGGGTGACTGCATGGATGCCCACAGAGAGGGCTCCGAGTGCCACCTCTGGCATGCGTGCCATAGGTTTGCCACCGCTGTTACAGGTTATATTCTTACTATTTTGTACTCACTGTTACTTTTTCTAAACAATTCTTTAACCAGTAATTGCAGAGAGGAAAAGCTTTATAGTAGTTCTGCTGCTGCCATTTCCAATCCTAACCATTTTATATTTCTTTTTCCTCCTAGTTTCTGGAAGAACTTAGGACGCAGTATTTGGAGAAAAAGGAACGTTACAGAGGTATTGCAGCTTTGAGTGAAATGCAGAATGAGTTAAAGGAGTTACAGCACCAGATAGCTTGGGCAATGGTAATTGTTGCACTGTCTGTTACTTAATGCAGGCGGGATTAATCATGATTTTCGTAGTCTTCAAATTGATATATTACATTAAAATTTGTGTTACATTTTAGGTGAGAGACACTGAAAAAGAAATGAAAGCAATCAGAGATGATATTGGTGCTCAAGAAGCCAGAAATGAGAAATTTGTTGAGAAAGTAGAAGAATGGAAGGTATATGTATTTGTTGTAATGTTTGATTTTAATTGCTTTGCTTCTATCGTTGAAGTAAAGCAGCAAGGCTTATTTTAAACATATAATTAATATACACTAGAACCCCGCATAACGAAAAACTCCTTTCCTCGGAGCTCTTCGTTATGATGTTTTTTCGTTATGCAAAGCAATTTTTTTCGTTATGCGGGATATCGCACAGAGCGCATGAACGCTTCGTTGTACAAATTTTTGTCATACGAAGTGCTCGTTATACGGGTTTCCACTGTATGTTTAAAAGTAAGTTGATCTGGCTTGCTCCTTCTGAGACTACATCCCAGAATATCATATCTTTAAATGAATGAATCATATCTTTAAATGAATGTTTCTTAATGATCAGTTCTGATTTATCTATTTTCCATGAAAGTTTACCCTTCAGTGGACTGGAGTGGCTCCTTAAAAACCATCAGCTAGAGAGGCTTGTCTCTCTAGCACAGTGGTTCCCAAAGTGGGGCATACGCCCCATGAAGGACTTCAGTTCCCAGAAATCTAAGTCAGTACACTGGCTGACCAGTGCTTTGGAGAATAGACTTAGGCTTCTGGGAATTGAAGTCCACAAACTAAAGTTTGGGAAACACTGCTCTAGCACTAGAAGGAGGGCCTTTTCGGCATCTGCTCCGGCCCTGTGGAACCTCCTGCCGACTGAGCTGCATCTCCAGACAGATTTGTTGACCTTTAGGAAAGATCTATAAACCTGGCTGGCAAAGCAGGTGTGGGGCACTAATGATGTGGTAGCCCCCCTCCCAACTTTCTGGCTTATATAATGAGGACCGCTCACGCTTTTAGTTAGAATTTTAATTGGTGGGGTGGGGGGAGTTTTTAGCGTTTTTAAAGGGTTTTTAAAGTTTTAAGGTGGGTGATTTTATGTGTTTGATGACGTAAGTGTTGTGCGTCGGCCAGAGTCACTTGCCGAGTGGGCGTCAATACAAATTTGATCAAATAAATAAATAAGGACCATAAGAAGAAGAGAGGAATGATACTTGAAAAATAAAGTCTTAGTCTGTGGAAGACAGAAGAAATGGTTACTTGGATTTCTTTCCAGATTTGGACTATTTTATTTAGAATCTGATTAACAAAAATTTTGTGGAAGAGAGCCTAAAGTTCATGTCACTGTACCAGCATGAATGACAAAGCCGCATGTCAGTATTAATAAGGCCAAAATGAGGTGAACATTTGCTTTTAAACAGATGGCAGAGTGAGGACAGACTGAAGGACTTTATTAACAATTTTTTATTAAAAAAATCAAGAACTTGTACTCTAGTCCTGCCAGTGTCCCTGTAGGTAGGGAGTGCTGAGTATTGCCTAAGCAAAGAAGAACAAGGCGACTCCTGCTATTTATGCCAAGTCTGATAGTCAAGTGCCTTTGCATTACTTGTCTGTCAAGGGGCCTGTGATAGTTTTCTATATCTAAAGATGATTCCAAGCAGAATCACTGTCCCATTCTGCCTTTGGAAGTCGGCAAGATTATATATGGTTCAGCTCATGTAAATCTTGCTTCAAATTCAAATCCTAACTTGTGGCTTAATAATAATTGTGTGTTGTCAAGTGAATTCTGGTTAATAGTAACCCTTTCCAGAGTCATAATTGGTTTACCATTCCCTTCTGTTGCGGGAGCTATGAGAGTATGTAGTTTGCCCGAGGCTACACAATCTGGTTCTTGTATTGGGGGGGGGGGTGTACAGTGAAAAGTTGAACTCCTAATTTAGGCTCTTCAGCAAAGTGCACAACTGAGTGTGCTATATTGAGGTGTCAGCCTGAAAAAACAAGATGGAGTTGAGTTGCCCCTGCTTTATCTGTAAAATATTGTTACTTTACCCCATTCCAAACAATGTGATCATGGCTAACCTTTCTGATATGTTTCATAATGTTTCCAGCATAAATAATTTTCTGTTTGCAAATCTTATTTCCCTAGCCCAGGGTTCCTCAAACGTGGCTCTCCAGGTGTTCTTGGGCTTCAGTTTCCAGAAGTCCAAGTCAGCACTCCTGCTGATCAGGGCTTCAGGGAATTGAAGTCCAAGAACATCTGGAGAGCCAAATTTGAGGAACACTTCCCTAGCCTAATGAATTTTCTAATTGCTTCATGATATCTCTCTTGTTTTTCAGGACAAGGTAAATGTAGCAGAAGAAAAGCATAAAGCGATACAAGAGAAGCTAGAGAAGATAACAGAAGAAGCTCAGACATTACAGCCTTCATGTACTGCTTCAAAAACAGAAGTACAGGCAAAGAGAAAAGCGTATAATGATGCTGAGGTATACCAACAACAACGACAATAATAATAATAAATTTGTGTAAGAAATTATTCTGGGTTGAAAGGATTTTTGCTGGAGAAACTCCACTCAGGGGACGCCCGAATAAGGCTCCTTTCGTGTCCCCAAGATCTTTTACCATCAAAGTGGTCCCTATTTATCTACTTGCAATTTCTTGCTTTCAATCTGCTAGGTTGGCAGGAGCTAGGACTGAGACAGGCACTCAATCTGTCATGCAGATACCTTCTCCTTTTCTCAACGCATAATCCACAAACAATTTCCAAATCTTCCAAATTCTATTCTCTTTAATTAACCCTTTCTTTTCGTTCAGTTCCCATGTTAATTTATTGTTCAAAGCCAGTTGGCACATTTCCTTATACCATTCCTCCAATCTATTACTCCCATCATTTTTCCACTTCCTTGCAATACACAGTCTATCATCGTCATATTTGATGGCTAGTCCTTTTTATCTTTGTCTAAATTAATATCCTCCAAATTTATCAACATAATGGTGCCTGGTCCCAACTTATTTTCCACTCCCAATATTCCCTCCATATCTTTTCTAATGTCATCCCAGAACCCCTTTGTCACCTCGCAATACCACCACATATGTAAGTAAGTCCCTACCCTTTTCTTACACCTCCAACATAGATTATTCTTATTTTTTGTCGATTTGAATGTGAGCTTCTTAACCACTGAGCCACCACAGCCCCTGAGGTGTGTGAATGGAAAGTCGAGTCTCAATGGTATGAACAAGCAGTCATAGCATTGAGATGTTCTCTCAGCCAGGCTCCATATTTTGTGCAAGTTTAACCAAGTCGGATGCACAGATTCTTCTGTCAGGATAGCTGAATATCTGCACTTGTAGCAGGGGAAAGTGTTATAAAACTCTCTTTAAAATAAGTGTAACTGCCAGTTGGTTTCCAATTGTTTTTAGTTTGTGTCCCTACTGTCATTGTTCACTGCAAAATTGCTCTAGTTAGTTTGTAAAAGGCCTGTTTTTCTCACTCAGGCAGCATATAATCGATCTCAAGCTGAACTGAGGCGCTTAGTGAAAGATCATGAACAACTTTGCAGAAAAATTGAAGAACTGAAAAAGAGGTAATGCTTTCTGCCTTTAAGCCAGCTTCAGACTGGCTCCAAATCCACAGGTGCATATCTAGGTGTTTGTGGGCATGTCATACAATGTTTTTGTGCTCCACCTGCCTAATGTCACTCCATTAGGGAAGTATAGCTGATTTGAGAGAGAGAGAGATCCGTTCCTTCTATGTCATGCCGACATTTTATCCACTGCAATCACTGGCCAAATATACCTTTAATTGGTATTGAAAAACAAAATAAATAGTATAAGCCAAATGCATGTAGTACTGAAATATTTTCTCAGCAACAGTTTTCCAGATGATCAGTGTTAGTGTACTTTTTGTAGTTAATTTCCATCTGATTTCATTGTCTGCAATCCAACCACCAACTATGTGTATCTGTCTGTGTAAATTAAGTTCTGAATGACACGCAGTGCTAACATCCTGTTAATTAATGGCCTCTGGCAGATTAAATCTCAGTGGCAAATGGCCACAAATTAAGAAGTCAATGTAGGCGTTTGTTCTCATCCGTACACTTGCGCAACCCAGCATGCAACTGCAAATGACTATTTTGACATCTTAATTTGCAGCAGTTCACTGCTGAGATTTATACCAATGGAATTATGCTGTACTAAATTTGCAGTTGGATTCTGGTCAGTTCATCTCGTGAATTAGGCTAGAATCCCATGAAAATTTGTTCTCTGATATAGCTTGACATCTCAATTTCTGCCTTCTACCCAAGTGGGCAGCTTAGACTCTGCATGTGCTCTTAAGCAGAGCTGCTGCTGAGGAGAGCCAAACAAAGGAAGTGAGCACTGGTAAGTTTTGCTTTAGAGGCCTCCACTAATTTAAATTGATAATTTAAACTGCTGAGAGCCACCTCTGTTCAAACAGAGAAAGCAGTTAGAAGCTTCCAGAAGCAGGGGGCAGAGCCACACCAGGCCCTTCCCTGAACTGTGACTCATAGGGGCGGAGCCACACTAGCCTTTAAAAGCTCTGAGCTCTTTCAGGGTCAGCCCTTTTGACTCTGCATGTGCTCTTAAGCAGAGCTGCTGCTGAGGAGAGCCAAACAAAGGAAGTGAGCAAACTAGTAACAAAGGAAGAATGTAGTCTTACTAGGTAGAAAGGTAGTAAACGTGTTCATTTTTGAGGCCCAGAATACTGCACTTGTTAAAATGGATTCTGAGGGAACAGTTGTAGTTACGTGCAACACTTGTGCCATGTTTGTGTTCTTGCCAAAGCATATGGAGAACTACACTTGCAGCAAGTGCAAGCTGGTTGCACTACTAGAAGAGAAGGTCCAGCAGCTAGAGGCCCGCATATCTAACCATCAACAAATTAAGGAGCTTGAGCTGTTCTTGGACAGAGCGGAGCAGACTATGCTGGACAAAGAAGAGACAGGGCACAGTTCTGAGGGAGAAGGCCCTTCACTAACTCAGGAGGGAGATGGTTGGAGGAATGTGACTCAAAGGAGGAGAAGAGTAGGGGATCACTCTGAGAGTCTGAAATTACAGAATAAATTTGAGGCTCTTTCCCTCATCACACCTGATGAGGAACACACAGAGGAACAACTGGTTCCACCTGATGATCTCTCCTTCATCACACTTGATGAGATCCAGGAAGATAAACAACAGGAACAAACTGAGGTTCTCTCCCTTAATATGGTTAATGAGGTGCATGTAGATGAACAGATTGCAGGAGAGAGGCTCCTTGTACTAGGCGATTCAATAATTAGAAATACAGAGAAATGGATTTGTGATGCACATGATAACCGTATGGTGACTTGCCTGCCAGGTGCAAAAGTTGCAGACATCACAAGAAATCTAGATAGATTGATAGAGAGAACTGGGAACGAGCCAGTTGTCATGGTACACGTTGGTACCAATGATGTTGGGAAGGCCAAGCGGTCTGTCCTGGAAGCCAAATTCAGGTTGTTAGGAAGAAGATTGAAGTCCCGGACTTCCAAGGTAGCATTTTCAGAAGTGCTGCCTGTCCCTCGCGCAGGACCTACCAGGCAGGCAGAGCTCAGAAGCCTCAATGCGTGGATGAGGCGGTGGTGTCGAGAGGAGGGTTTCAGATTTGTCAGGAACTGGAGAACATTTTGGGACAAGCCAAATCTGTTCAGGAGGGATGGGTTGCATTTGAACCATGATGGGACCAGATTGCTGGCACTCAACATCAAAAAGGCTGCAGAGCAGCTTTTAAACTGATAACTGGGGGTAAGCCGACAGGAGCTGGGCAGCATCCGGTTCGGGAAAGTGTGTATTTGAGTAGTGAGGAGGATGCAAAAATTACTGAGCAGAGCGAGGAGCTAGTCACTAGCATTCTAGCAGAAGGATGCAAGAGGCAGTCTAACAATGCAACTGGACACAAAAGACTGTGTCAGAAAAGCATATATAAATGCTTGTATACAAATGCCAGAAGCCTCCGGAACAAAATAGGGGAGCTGGAATACTTAGCAATAGATAAGAATATTGATATTATTGGTATCACTGAAACCTGGTGGACGGATGATAACCAATGGGATACAGTTATCCCAGGCTACAAACTGTACAGGAAGGATAGGAAGGGGCAAATGGGAGGTGGTGTGGCCTTGTATGTCAAAGAAGTGATAAAATCGTATGAATTGGAATATCTAGGTGATTTGGAGTCACCATTAGAAGCTCTGTGGGTAAGAGTACCTGGCCACAAGGATGGTCTAACAGTAGGCATATACTATCGGCCTCCGGCCCAAACTCTTGAGGGAGACTGGCAGTTGGAGAATGTTGTAAAGGAGGCATCCAAGAAGGGAAGCCTGGTTATAATGGGGGACTTCAATTACCCTCACGTAGACTGGGTGAACTGTTGTTCAGCACATGATAAAGAGATAAAGTTCCTAGATATGCTAAATGATTGTTCCCTGGGACAGATGGTTGAAGACCCAACTAGAAGTACAAGAATCCTTGACTTGATCCTGAGTAATACTCAGGATCTGGTGCAAGATGTTAATGTGACTGATCCAATAGGGAACAGTGACCACAACTCAATTATGTTTAACTTGATCATAGACCGCAAGTCACTGATAAAATCTAACACAGAGACCTTAAATTTTCAAAAAGGAAATTTCCCAAAGTTGAGGAAACTAGTAAAAAAGAAGCTGAAAGGAAAAATTGAGAGAGTCCAAACACTCCAAGAGGCATGGAGGCTGTTTAAAAAAACAATAACAGAGGCTCAATTGGAATGCATACCCAAAAGGAAAAAGGGCACTGCCAGGTCCAAGAGGACTCCAATGTGGCTTACAGGAGCTGTTCGGGAAGTGATCAGGAGCAAGAAAAGCTCATTTAGAAGATGGAAGGCTTGTCCGAATGAGGACAGCAGGCAGAAACATAAATTCTGGCAGAACAAATGCAAGGCAACAATCAGGAAAGCAAAGCAAGACTTTGAGGAGCGTATAGCTAAAAATACTCAGAGAAATAACAAAGACTTCTTTAAGTACATTAGAAGTAAGAACCCAACTAGGAAGGCCATTGGACCATTAGATGACAATGGAAGGCAAGGGGTTATTAAAGAGGAAACAGAGCTTGCAGAGAGACTCAATGAATTCTTTGCTTCAGTATTCACTGAAGAAGACAGAGGCCACATGCCCAAAACAGAGCCTATCTTCGTAGGGAGGGAAACCGAAGAATTAAGCCAGATAGAAATAACCAGGGAGGAGGTCCTTGCATGTCTTGTTAAGCTAAACACTAACAAATCACCAGGACCAGATGGCATCCATCCATGAGTTCTCAGGGAACTTAAAGATGAAATTGCTGATCTCCTAGCCAAAATATATAATCTTTCCCTCAAATCAGGCTTTGTGCCTGATGACTGGAAGGTAGCGAATGTAACACCAATTTTCAAAAAAGGATCCAGGGGTGATCCAGGAAATTACCGACCTGTCAGTTTGACATGTGTCCCAGGTAAAGTGATGGAAACCATCCTAAAAGATAGAATTAATAGGCACATAGAAGAGAAGGCGCTGTTAAAGGAGAGCCAACATGGCTTTTGCAAGGGCAAATCATGCCTCACTAATCTGTTGGAATTTTTTGAGAGTGTCAACAAGCATGTGGATAAGGGGGATCCAGTTGACATTGTTTATCTGGACTTTCAGAAGGCTTTTGACAAGGTCCCACACCAAAGGCTCTTGAATAAACTTACCAGTCATGGAATAAAGGGACAGGTCTTGTCCTGGATCAGCAACTGGCTAAGGGACAGGAAACAGAGGGTAGCACTAAATGGACATTTCTCCAAGTGGAGGGAAGTAAAGAGTGGGGTCCCCCAAGGTTCAGTACTGGGACCCCTGCTTTTCAACCTCTTCATAAATGATCTAGAGGTAGGAGTAAAAAGCAAGGTAGCCAAATTTGCTGACGACACTAAATTATACAGGGTAGTGAAAACTGTGAGAGATTGTGAGGAGCTCCAGAGGGATCTCTTGACTCTGGGGGAGTGGGCAAAACAGTGGCAAATGAGTTTCAACATTAGTAAGTGCAGAGTGATGCATGTTGGGGCAAAGAACCCCAATTACATTTATAAACTGATGGGGTCTGAACTCTCTGCAACAAACCAGGAAAGGGACCTTGGTGTCCTGGTGGACAGCTCAATGAAGGTGTCAACCCAATGTGCCTCAGCAGTAAAAAAAGCAAACTCAATGCTAGGGATCATTAGGAAGGGTATAGAAAATAAGTCAGCAAGTGTCATTTTGCCTCTTTATAAATCTATGGTGAGGCCCCATCTGGAATACTGTGTACAGTTCTGGTCGCCATACCTCCAGAAGGATATTATGGAGCTGGAAAAAGTGCAGAGGAGGGCAACCAGAATGATTAGGGGACTGGAACACCTTCCTTACCATCTGAGGCTGCAACGGTTGGGCCTCTTCACTCTTGAACGACGACGTCTAAGAGGTGACCTGATTGAAGTTTATAAAATCATGCACGGTGTGGACAAAGTAGATAAGGAAAAACTGTTTTCCCTATCGCATAACACTAGAACTAGGGGACACTCGATGAAACTTTTGGGTACTAGTTCTCAAACAAATAAGAGAAAGTACTTTTTCACCCAGAGGATTACTGGTCTATGGAACTCCCTGCCAGAAGAAGTGGTGACAGCTGTCAGTCTTGACAGCTTTAAGAAAGGATTAGACAAGTTCATGGAGGACAAGAGTATCAATGGCTATAATAATGGATACTTAAGGACAACCTCCGGGTTGGAGAGATAGGCAGGATATCTCAATATCATTTCCAGGGAATCCTAAGCAGGTGAAGGCATCTGCTTGGGAATACCCTGAAGGAAATGGTGAGCCACTGTGTGAGACAGAATGCTGGACTGGATGGGCTGTGGCCTGTTCCAGCAAGGCTGTTCTTATGTTCTTATGTTAGAGTGGCAATTACAGGATGAGGAAAAATATGTATACTTATTATCCTGCCTCCTGGGTAGAACTGGCTTTTAGAGGAACATGTCTGTTCCTGGAATGGTTTTCCAGTAGAGAATCTATGAACATTTGTAACATTTAGTAGTATTCAAGACTTGTTTCTTTGGGGAAAATCCTGAAATGGCAGCTGTCTTCTTTGTGATTGGATGTGGTTTCCTTAGAGATCTAACTGGAGATGTTGGTGAGTCTAAAGATCTTCACTACGGTTTGCTTCTTGCTTGTAGGTTTATATGTTTCCTTAAAAAGTAAAATACAGGTTTCCCTTGCTCGACTGTGCCTTGAGATTTAAATGCACCGACATAAAAAGTCTGCCTGGCGTCATTGTTTTCACGATCAAGTTGCTTAGATTACCCCATTACATGAGATGTGTCGTCAAACACCAGAAAAACACAAGCTAGAAGTACAACCCATAAAAGTTCTTGATATTTTATGTAAAAGTCATAGAGAAAAATTAGCTTCTCCTGAGTCAAACTGTTGATCATACTCAAGTATGTATCATGTCTAAAGGTAAAGGTTTCCCTTGCTCAAAAGCCAGTCGTATCCGACTCTAGGGTTCAGTGCTCATATTTGTTTCAAAGCCGAAGAGCCAGCGCTGTCTGCTGCAGACGTTTCCATGGTCATGTGGCAGGCATGACTAGACACCGGAGCACACGGAACGCTGTTTACCTTCCCACCGAAGTGGTCCCTATTTATCTACTTGCAATTTCTTGCTTTTGAACTGCTAGGTTGGCAGGAGGTGGTACAAAGACGGGAGCTCATTCCGTCCTGCAGTACTCTGGAATCAAACTGCTGACCTTCTGCCTCCCAGTCAGTGTCTTAGTCACTTGAGCTGCTGCAGTCCCGTTGCCTTAAAAAAATAATCCTGTAATATTGTCCAGTAAAGATTGACTCCCCCACTCATACACACGCCCTCCAGATTGATATGTGTGTATTCACATGTTTTAAAAAGCAAAGAAAAACTCCTTTGGTTTAAAGCAAGCAATTAGCTTTGAAGTTTCACTCCATGAAAGTAAGTTAAGATCCTAGATCTTCCCCTCCTTGGAAACATGAACATTTTCATTTATCCATCCTGTACTTAAGTTTCATCCCAAGTAAATGCAAAATAAATCCTAGTAGCTACGTTATTTCCTATGTCACACATTCTTAATAATATAGAAAATCTGAAGTGAAATAATGGGTTTATTACGGTCAACAGCAGACATTCCCAAAGTTGGGGCCCCAGAGAGTGCCCCGAATAGTCTTGGAGTATGATTAGCCCTGTGCTGGTTGGGCTTCTTGGAATTGTAGTTCAAGAATAGGTGGAGTTGCAAATTTGGGTCTCACTGATCAACATCAACATACAGCAGATTCACACTCAGTTTCTAAAAGGTTTGCCATCACTGCTCTAGGGGATACAATTTCCACCATGACTTTTTGGGTTAAATGAACGGTTTCTTTTCTTTTGTGAGTGTGTAAACACTGCAGTGGCTTAAGTGGCTAAGACGCTGATTGGAAGGCGGCAGGTCAGGCAGTTCGATACCTGGATACTGCAGGACGGAGTGAGCTCCCGTCTTCATTCCAGCTCCTGCCAGCCTAACAGTTTGAAAGCAAGAAATTGCAAGTAGATAAATAGGGACCACTTCGGTGGGAAGGTAAACAGCGTTCCATGTGCTCAGGTGTCTAGTCATGCCTGCCACATTACCACGGAAATGTTTGCAAATGCAGACAGTGCTGGCTCTTTAGCTATAAACGGGGATGAGCACTGAAGCCTAAAGTCAGATACGACTGGCTTTCAAGCAAGGGTGACCTTTACCTTACCTAAACATCAAGTATGTGTCGGATTTTTTAAAAATTGCTCTGTTTGAGACTGAACATGTAAAACCAATACTGATTTTGCCAAGTCTCCATATCATTTACTTAATCCTTATAAGTTTAATCATATAGTGCGTACAAGAAAGCTATGCGAGGAAAACATTGCACTAAATACTAATACTGTACTTCAAATGCCTATTCGTTGTAGTTTCGCTTTTGCTGAAACAGTTGTTGTTTTGTTGTTTGCTGTTGCAGTGCTGAACAAATGTCTGAACCTGAAAGGTTGGAAAAACAGAGAAAAATTGAAAAATTAAAGGAGCAGCTTGCAATGTTGCATGAGCAAGATGAATCAGTCAGTTATCAGATAAAGAAATTTCAGCAAGCTATATCTGCATATAAGGAAGATATTGCTACGCTTAAGTAAGTTTAACAAACGTAGCTGAGATAGTGATTCAGTTTGTGTGATATAGCCACATGTCAGAACTCTTTTTGTACTTTTTCTGTATAGGCTATTCAGTTCCCTTTAGGTCCAAAATTAGCATATATAGTCAATATTTGCTGTAATGAATACCGTAAAACCCCGACTTACAAATGCCTCGAGTTACATAAAATTCGACTTACATGATTTTGTGCTAAAACCATGTCCCGATTTACACGATTTCCTATGGGTTTGCTTCGAGTTACATAAAGATTCTTTTTCCTATGGGTTTGTTTCGAGTTAGGTAAAAATTCTTTTTTTGTGTGTGTTTGCTTCGATTTACATTTAAAAAATTCATTTTTTCCTATGGGTTTGCTTCAAGTTATGTAAAAATAATAATTTTTCCTATGGGATTGCTTCGAGTTACGTATAAAACCGATTTAAGCAAAAGCTACGGAACGGACATTTTTTTTCGTAAGTAGGGGTTTTACTGTATTCCCCAATGTACGAGAGGAATATGCACATGATTTTCTTTCTTTGAGCAACTTTGAGGATGGGGTTTTCTGCAACATTGTGAAGTTTTCCACTTAGGCAGAAATGCCTGCCATCCTATTTTGTGAAGGCATACAAATAAAAGTAGTTATTCTAGACCATGGGGCTGCAAACTTGGCTCCCCAGATGTTCTTGGACTTCAATTCTCAGAAGTCCTGATCAGCATAAGAGAGCTTTTCCTTTGCATAAGAGAGCTACAGTAGAACCCCGTATAACAAAAATAATTTGTTCTCGAGGCACTTCATTACGCGATTTTTTTCCTTATATGATGCATGCATCGTACAACGAAAATGTATGGGGAAAACCATACAGCAATTTTGTTGTTGTTGTACGGTTTTTCCCATAGAGATGCATTGCATTGTATTACGAAAATTTTCATTATATTGGGGCACAATGGTTTTTTCAAATCCTCTTTGTTGTACATTTTTTTCGCTGTATTAGGTATTCACTATGCGGGGTTCGACTGTACTTAGATACTTGGTGAACGCGTTATCAGCCCAAATCATTTTCAAGTCTCAATTGGGAAGCATGTTAATACTTGTGTACCTGACATTTAGCCAGATCAGTATGTAAAATACCTTTTGTGGTTGTAGTAGTGGAATTACTCTTTTAACTATGGATAATATTTCAGTTGTTTATCTGTTTATTTGTTTAGGAAGGAAGAACATGAAATGAGGCAAGCCCTGGATTTGTGCCAAAGGCAGTTAAAAGAGTTGAAGGACAGTAAAACAAATAGACTGATGAGATTTGGAACTTATATACCAGACCTTTGTGAAGCAATTGAAAGGGCTCATCAGCAAAAGCTGTTCCGATATAAACCAATAGGACCAATAGGTAGTATATTACTGATTCCCAGTAAATAAACACTGAAGATTTTACTGTCTTTATATCAGGGGTGCCCAAACTATGGCCTAGGAGCCGGATCTGGCCCCGATGCCAATTCATCCGGCCTGCAAAGCCCTCGTCGCTCCATACGGGCGCATTTTACTTCTGTTTCCAGGAGCGACAAGGGCTTTGTGGGCTGGATGAGTTGGTATTGGGGCCTGGATCCAACCCCCGGGCCATAGTGACCAACTCCCGGAACCACGTGACCGGCCCGCAGCCCAAAAAGTTTGGGCATTCCTGCTTTATATTCTGAAGCCATATGGTAAAGATGGTGTTTTCTTGATCTTTATGTCTAGGCCTGTGTTTATACCTTTGTGGTCACAGAGCATCAAGACTGTTCTTTGCATTCTGAGGAAAACTCTTATCATTGATAAGAGTCCTTGTATCTTGGAAAAATATATAATTTATGTGTGATATACAGAATGGGGGTAGGGAAGGAAATGATACCTAGTGAAAGAGTGTAAAAGCAGTTCACATAACAAATCAGCAGCGTGCAGATATTTGGAATTATGGCTGATTACTATGTGAAATGTTAGTTTGCTTGGTCTGACTCAGTGGGCCTCTTTGTAGACATGCCCTACACAGAAGACATCCTAAATCAACATTGCAGGAAGATTGCAAAGCTTTCTCAGACTCTGATGTAGTAATCACCTGATAGGATAAAAAAATATGCTGGGAACAGGATCACAAGCAGTTAATCTTTTTGCTGATGTGTACAAGTGAAGGTTTTTTTATTTGTAAACAACTGGGCAAAGCATTAAGAAGCACCTTTAACAAATATATCTTGGAGTGTCATCATGAGATGGTTCTCAAAGGCCATCTTCCAAAATTAGCACGTACATTAGCTCTAGATGACATTCTTTTTTAAAAAAATCACATAGAAGACAGCATTGCCTGTGGTTTCCCCCCCCCCCAAATGTTATCCAAACTATATACAATTGGCTATTGTATCTAAATACATCATACCATCACATCTAAGATGATGTGTACAGTTATAGCATACCTTAAAAAGTCAGCATAGTGAAAGGGATTTAAGACACTTAAATGCAGAAGATATTTCCAAATATCTATTGTTCAATTGGTAACTCATTAATTAACAGTTTGCTACTGTGACTTATACAGACATAAGTCCCCATTAGAAATCTGGCCGTTGTGTCTAATTTGTCCTCCTACAGTGACGTCTGAAATTTGGTGCTTCCAAATCTTTATGTCATTGGAGAGAAGTTGAGAATTATTGCCTGTACATCTGTAGTAGTTTAGTGTGGTTTTATATACTACGCTAAGTATTACTTCTTGCATTCAGGTGCATTTATTCATTTGAAAGATGCTGAACTTGCATTGGCTGTTGAGTCATGTTTGAAAGCCCTGGTTCTGGCATTTTGCTGTGACAGCCATAAAGATGAAAGAGTGTTACAAGAATTGATGTCCAAATTTTGCCGGCCTGGGTCTCGTCCTCAAATCATAGTTAATAAATTTCGAAATTATGTTTATGATGTAAGGCCAAGGTGAGTATATTTGACCTTCTTTGTCTAGAATCTCATTTATCGGTTTTGATTAAGTTGGTAATAATTAATCTGTGTTATACTTAAGGAGTATAATTGAACAATGTTAGCATTATATTCTGTTGATTGCCTAGAGCTCCTCTGTCAGCTCTTATAAATTTATATTATTGCCATGCCCATAGTTATGGATATTATGGAGTTAAATATATTATTTTAAATGTCCTGCCCTGGTGGCGCAGTGGTTAAACTGCTATCATGCAACCAAAAGGTTGTGAGTTAGATCCTGATCAGGGGTCAAGATTGACCCATCCTTCCATCCTTCTGAGATCACTAAAATGAGTACCCAGCATGTTGGGGGCAAAGGGCTAATTAACTTGTGAACCATCCAGAGTGTGTGCTAAGCACTATGTGGCAGTATATAAGTGCTTTGCTTTGCTTTGATTTTATAGGTTTTTACCCTAATTTCCTATTATCAGATTATTTAGAAAACACCAAAGCAATCATAAACCCACTTGAATTAATTGGAAACAGGTGGGATAAATAGCCATTGTATAGGTTTCTGTCTTCACTACATAAAAACAAAGGGACCTCTGCATAATTGGCCCTGTCTGTAGTACTGAATGCATTCCTTTGATTGAAATCTTGTTGGATAATTAGTTGTACAATCAAACTGCCCAATCCGCATTGCCTTGGGAACAGCCAGCAGATTTATAAAGGTGCAACATTACAATGTGCCTAGACCAGGGGTTCCCAACCTACAGCTCGTGGGCTGGATCTGGCCCCTGGGCAAAATTCATCTGGCCCCTGGGCCGAATTGCCGCTGATGCTGGAAGTGCTCCAACGTCACTAGAAGTGCAGAAAGTGCATTTTCGCACAAAACACTGAAATCTCAGCGAAAACTTTAAAAATTGCATGAAAATGTTCCTCCCTCCCTCCCTCCTCCAAGAGAGGGAAAAACGCCCAAAAAAATGCAGCAGAAATACACGCACCACCAGTGTGTGTGTGTGGGGAACCATGTGACCGGCCCCTCAGTTGACTGAGGGTGTGTGGTCAGGTCCCTGGCAGGAAAAGGTTGGGAACCCCTGGCCTAGACAAAGAGTATGTTAAATAATTTCTTATATACAGTGGAACCTCATACAACAATTGCCCTGTATAGCAACAAAATTGTATAACAATTAGGTTTGGGGGGGGGGGAATGGCATCCCACATAACAATTTTCCCTCTGGAAAAGATCCATACAACAATTTTTCAATGGGAAAAAACACTTAGCGAAAAAAATAGTTGTACGATGCATCCCGTAAGGAAAATCACTATATGATGCATGTATCATATAGCAATTGTTTCGTACAACGAGCCCCGTGAAACGGATTAAAATCTTTGTATGACGTACCACTGTACTTGAAAAGTTCTATAGTTTTGCTTTCTCGTATCTTTTAGAAGACTTGAAGTAAAAGCATTTAGTTTACTGGTTCATGTTTCAAAATACATACAATACTACTGTACTTCAATTGGTGTGTGTGTGTGTGTGCTTTTTTGCAGGGCGGTTGTTCACCCTGACTTCCCAACAGTTCTGACTGCATTAGAAATTGATAATACAGTAGTAGCCAATTGTTTAATTGACATGAGAAGTATAGAAACAGTCCTGCTAATTAAAGTAAGATTTTATTCTCTTAAAGATTATACACAGAGAAAGAAAACTTAAAGTTAATGTACAGTGGAACCTCGGTTAACAAATGGCTCAGTTAACATAAAAATCGCATAACAAAAGGAAATCCATAGAAAATATTGGCTTGGTTTACAGAATTTTTTCTGGAACAGATTATTCCTATGAGAAATTGCATCCGGTGCATTCCTATGGGAAATTCAGTTAAAGTAATTACACTGTAAGAAACATCCCGGAGAACGCATTCGTTATGTTAACTGAGATACCACTGTATTTGGGATCATTTGGCTCACTTTACATTGTACTTCTTGCGTGAAAATTTTGTACAAGTTGTTAAACCAGAGGTATCCAGCCTATGGCTCGCCCCACCCCGGAAGCAGAAGCGGACTTGTCTACAACAGCCATAAAATGCCCGCACCTGTGCAAATGCATTTACGACCACCGCAGACATGTTTTATGGCGAGGGAACCACATGACCGGCCTGCTCAGCTCTCTGGGGGGCATGGTCAGATCCGGGGCATAAAAAGGTTGGGAACCTCTGTGTTAAACCATTTGAAGTGGCAGATGTCTTCCAGATTTACTTGTTATTTTAGTCAGAAGTGAGGATTTTTTTAAATAGTAAAAATGATAACCTGTGGTTCTTAAACAGCCCTCTAGGCTTCCCTTCATGGCCGTGCTCTCTTCTCCAGGATCTCATTATTTTATGGTTTTCTAGTTTTTATTCTGTTCCCCCAGCACCATTTTTAAAAGAAAAGCTTAAATGCCAATCTTCACGTTTAGTTGCTGGTAGAGCTTTAAGCTGAAATAATAGTGATATTTTGGGATGTAGCCTTTGGCCCTGACCACCGTTGGGATACAGTCCCCACCAAGTGTTTTGAAAAAGAATTTGGTCCTCTAGCTGGAAGGCATTCCTCAACTTTGCCATAAGGAAAAACCTTGTGGGGTTGGTCTGTTACGATCAGGCAGAGTTTTAAAGTGTGACTTGAATTTTAATGTGTGTTCTCTCATAGCTCTAATGCTAACACATGCTCTCTTTGTGGTGGGCTTGAGTGGGAAGTGGCAAATGCTGCTGATTCTGAATTTTAACATTTTGCCTAGAAGTAAAGTCCCTTCCATATAGATCGGGGTAGGCAACCTACGTCTATCGGGCTGGATTCAGCCCATGGTGCCAAATAATTCGGCTCCTGCCCTCGCTCCAGACGCTGCTGCCAGAATCAGTCACGGAATCGTTTACGGCTATTGTAAACAGTGGGGGAGACCACCAGTCCGCTCCCCTCAACTGTCTGAGGGAGCGTGACCCAACCCCCAACTTAAAAAGCTTGGCAACCCCTGATATGGATGAATGAGGACGAGAAAATGTTGGAATATAATGGCTGGTT
This sequence comes from Bradypodion pumilum, assembly GCA_035047305.1. Taxonomy (NCBI): domain Eukaryota; kingdom Metazoa; phylum Chordata; class Lepidosauria; order Squamata; family Chamaeleonidae; genus Bradypodion; species Bradypodion pumilum. The sequence continues at coordinate 159,318,421 of JAWDJD010000001.1, read as the reverse complement.
TCTCAGCAGGATATTTTAAAGGATGGTCGTAATGTATTCAGAAACATGTCAGTCACCTAGTTAGTACAGGTGAAACTCGGAAAATTAGAATATCGTGCAAATGTTCATTCAGTTCAGTAATGCAACTTAAAGGTGAAACAAATATATGAGATAGACTCATTGCATGTAAAGCGAGATAGTTCAAGCCTTTGTTATAATATTGATGCCTATGTCTTACAGCTTATGGAAACCCCAACCCCCCAATCTTAAGTACCCCATAATCATCACATAATCTCATGTACGCTGTACTCCATGATCATCACAATTATAACGAATTAAGGCATGACACATCTCACTTTGCATGTATTTGTTTCACCTTTTAACTGAAACGAACGAACATTTGCACGATATTCTAATTTCCCAAGTTTCACCTGTATATATAAAACATAAATAAAAGTCTTTTGTAAAAAGCTTGATCTAAATACTACAGTCCATGAGAGCTTTTGTCACTACTTTTTTCCTCCCCTAGAATAATCAGGAAGCCCGTAGGGTTATGCAGCAGAACAAACCTCCCAGAAATTGTAGAGAAGCCTTTACTGTGAATGGTGATCAGGTGTTTGAGAGGCGGTACTATTCTTCTGAATACACGAGTTCAAGATTCCTCAGCAGAGACGTGGAGGCTGATATAAGGTGAGCATCAAACTAATTGACAGCTTTCTTCTGCGAGAGAAGTGAAAATACTTTGCCCCAGTTCTGTTCTTTTGAACATTGAACTTGCAGCTTGTTTTGTGACTGGGTTTTTGTTTGTTTGTTTCTCTAAGCCACTTGGAGAAAGAAGTTGATTATAAAAAAAACAATTTGTTAAAACTGCAACAACAAATACTTTCACTTGAGGATGAGATAAGAGACAACACTCTCCAACTTAACAGACATCATCAGGACCAAAAAAATCTACAGGTAAGAGAGGAATAGGAAGTTATTATGAGACTGAAAATAATTACTGGACTGTAGAGTGTTTTTTTTTGTACTATCTTTTTTTACTATTTTTTATATCGTTTAATATATAAAATTTATCAGTGTCCTTTAACTGTAAATGTTCAGGGAAGCTCATAGGAGTGAGCCAAAGTGGCTGAAAGCAGTGATGATTAAAATTATGTGCTTTCTGTGTATCATGAAGTTGTTTACCTTAGTAACCTTGATGGTAGTGTAATGTTTAGACTAATGTCAACAAACCTTGGGGATTCTGTAGATAATTTTTTCTCCAAGTCTATAGATTATCAGTTCCTAATTCACAGCAAGCTACAAGGAAAGAAATACATTTTCAGAAACTTTATATAACTGGCAATCAAAGCCAGTCACGATGTCTGCCATACAAAATACTAATATAAAAATACGTTTGCAACGTAAAATGAGCACAGGCTGGATCTTGTAATGGCTAAAATTTGTTAGCTCTTAACTTTTCAGCTAAGAGTACCACAGAATGCCTATAGTTTTGTTTAGTCTCCATGCAAATTCTGCATCAGAATATGACTCCACGGGATGAAACTGTACCATCCTGGTACATAAATGTTCATACCATTTCCTACAGTGTAATCTATTGCCATGAATAAAAATCATGCACGCAAAACTATTATCATGTGCAATGTGATATAAGAGATATACAATTTAGGTGGCTCAGAATGAACCAAACTTAAACTGCTTTTAAGTCTACCAGACAATGCTAAATTTCACCTCCCACTGTTCTAGTTCATTATGCTGGAAAAAGACTAACAAATTTCGGAGGGTTGTGTATTCCTTACACCGTACCTGGTTTATGAAGAGATTCTTTCCTAGTAATGTAAGTTCTGATGTTGTGATGATTTTCTTTAACTATGTTCCATGTAAAACAATCAGAACTACACTTATTATCTTTATTGCTATATCAACAAGCATTTGACAGAGCTGCAAAAAAAAACTGTGGATACAAATAAAATGAAGCTGAGCCTAGTTAAACAATAGCCAGTAATTGTTTTCATTTGGATAATTATATTCTCTCTTTTTCTTCGTGTTTAATTTTATAGCTAATATTATATTTTGTAGTTTGGTGTTTTTTTTAAAAAAATCACTTGCTGTCTTTATTGCTTCATTACTTCAGTAACTTCTATTTTTTGAGGGATTCTCAGACTTTGTAATCAACAAACAGGTTTCTTTTCCCTCCCACTGTCATTTACATAGGTCATCCTTTGAAAAGTTCTAAACATGATGTTTAACAACATTCAGTGACTTCTGTCTATATTTAGTGCCCTGTAATCTGAACAAGATTAAAAACATTTATGCGTGTTGAACTACTGAATCTCACCAAGACTCTTATAAAAGTGTGTCACAGTACACCTTAAACATTGCTGTTGAATCCAGTGTAGATCTTTTCTTCCATAATATTTATTTTCTTTCCTGTTTTAGATAAAAATGAGAAAAATTAACTTAGAAATTAGAGATCTTGAGACTGTAGAAGAACACCAGTCTGTGGTCATTTCTACACTGGTAAGATATTTTTGTTCATTTCTGTTCTATAGTGTAGTATTGGTATGTATGTTGTGCACATAATTTTATTATGCTCATTTTTTGTTTGATGAGCACGATACGAGTCTTTTAGTATCAGTTTTGTTCATTGTTCACATAGTATTCAATAGTTCACATAGTGTTTGGCTTTACAGAAAATTTTATGAAAACTTCCTGATTCAATCCTGGGTGAATAGTTATTTAAATAAATAAGTTATTTAAATAAATATTTATTTATATAATTAGACATTATCTTGTCTGGCCGGTCATCCTGCTATGGTAATGGAGTAGACTGTACAGCCAGCGACTCAACGCAGAGTGTCATGCGGTGGTTAAAAAAACCTGACACCCTAAAGTGGCCAATGGCTACAGGCAGATGAGCGCCTTTAGGTGGGGTGATGGTCCCCTCAGTGGAGGAAATGCCCATGGAAACCATCACATTAGGCCCAACGGCAAAATGAATGGAGGAGGAACTCTGATTCCCAATGGTCATGGAGGCGGAAGAGGCCATGCCAGATGGACTGGCTGTGATGGACTGTCCATATATCCTCAAGGCTGCGGCAGTCCATTGCAGTCACTGTGTTAAATCCTGCATGTCCGCAGGAGATGGCTCCATGATCATAATATGTGGGTCACTTCATGGCAAGCTGGGATCCACCTTAAACAAATTCATACCAATGACATTTTTCCTGCTTCAGGGAAAAAATGCATTCTTGGATACAAGTTGCAGTCGACAAAAATGTTATTTGACTTGTGTTTTCTAATTTTTTAATGTTCCAATAGTGCATAAGTAACTGAGGGTGGCTGAATTCAAATTCCCACTTAGTTCCAGGTGGATAAAAATCAGTGCTTTTAAAATTAGATTTTTATATGCTTTTTGAGGAAAAATCTATATAAGATATATTACAGTTCAAATATTATTCATAATGCAATAAGGATTAGTTTTCAGTTATGGAGCATGAGGCTGTGTATTCATGCGATGTTTAAATTTTTTTGTAAATGAATTCTACTAATCCATTCACAAAATCATGCTCTTCCATAGGCTTCTGTAAGATTGTTGGGGAGTTTTTCTGTCTACATTATATTATCACAGATCCTTAGTTTTGAATTCTCAATACTGTACTGTGATTTTGGGTCTACAAAGGTCACATGCCTCTTCTTCACATCAAAAATGTTACAAAATGAACATACAGAGTTGAGAAAAATATTTTATTTATTTAATTTGTATCGCTGCCCCTTCGCCGAAGCGACTCCAGGCGACTCACAACAAGACATAAAAACATAAAAAACATCCATAATAAAAAAATCATTTAAAACCAACCCATTAAAAACCCACCCACCCCATCTGCAAAAGAAGGGGAAATTATATGAGCCAACGGGCAGGAATTTTTTTTTATTTTTTTATTTATTTATTTATTTATTTATTTATTAATTAAACTTATATCCCGCCCACTTGCCCTAAGGCAAACTTATATCCCGCCCACTTGCCCTAAGGAATCTCATTCCTATTGAGGAATCTTATTCCTATTGAGGTTTTTTTGTGTATGCAAATTTTTATACACAGAATCAAATAAAAATTAGGTTTTTACTTCCTAAGACCTAAGCTCTTTAAATACTGTGCCATTTGTTTGTGAAAGATCCCCCTCACAGGTGCATGTGTCAAAGGAACTCTAGCTTGCTGTGGTGATCGTGGTCAGCCTTCCAGCATTGCCAGTTGCATCCTTTTCTACATGGCAGATCCCTAACAACTTTGGTCCATGCACAAGTAATATCAAGGATTGACTATTGCAATACTCTACTTGGGGCTTCCCTTGAGACTGCTTTGGAGACTTCAGTGGGTCCAGAGCAAGGCTGCCACCATTTAAAAGGCTTGATTTGTTACCGATGTAGGGCCTCTCTGGGGTGGGGGTGGGGCAGCCTCAATTGAGAAGACTCAGCAGATCTAGTGTAGTGGGCAGATATCCATGGATGGGAGCATTCCCTCATATAACAGGGTTCATTGATTTTGTATGTGAACAGATTCTCTCACATCTCCCTGTCTCTAGCCACCTTGCACTGTTTACCTGTCAGCCACCACATCAGGTTCAAGGTTTTGACTTTAATATATAAAATCCTCCATAGTTTGGTACCATGCTACATGAGGGAATGCTCCCATTCATGGATATCTGCTCACCACACTAGATCTGCTGAGTCTTCTCAATTCAGGCTGCCCCCCACCCCAGAGAGGCCCCTACATCGGTAACAGCAAATCAGGCCTTTTAAATGGTGGCAGCCTTGCTATGGAATAGCAAGGAAAGTCCGTAAAGGTCCATCTCTCCTTGCCTTCAGAAAAGAAATTAAAATAATATTGTTTAGAAAAGCCTTCAGAGAGGACTATTCGTTCACTTCTTAAGCTGCTGCATTTTCTTGCCCACTGTATTATTGCTGTCCTGTTATTTTGTTCTTTGTTTTGTCTATTTCCTCTTGATTTTTAAGTGCTAGCCAATTTTTTATTTTTAACCACATTAACTGCCCAGGATACCCTTTGTACTAGAGATGACATAGAAATTAAATAAAAAATTAAATAATAAAATTCTGTCTTGGAGCCAAACATCACCTGCTGTGTAAAATCTACTAGTCCTTCAGTTGACACAGGACTTGATATATAGTGTGAGTGAAACAGGAGTGCTTGTTTAAAGCCACACTTTCTTTAAAAAAAAAACACACACACATCTCTGCTGTTGAGATGTTTTCTCTCTGTAAATGTCCAGATTGTCTCAAAATTCTTCTCATGCTAATTTCATCCACCTTCATATCGTCAACATTGGTGATAACCAGTTGGCAATAACCTCCAACCTAGTGTTGGTTGAGAATTTCACCTTTGGTTTATAGTTCAAGTGTCTACTGTCTGTGGATTTAAGTGATCAATAAGTCACAGAGAGAGGTATTACAATTGAGAGGGTATGAGGTTGAGCTCTCTTGGATATGTGTTTCTCCTGGTCTAATGAGACAAGGACCTTAACTTGAGTTAAAGACCTTAAAAAAAAAATTTGGCCTCTAATTGTTTCATGGTGTTTAGGCATCCTTTCTTCCTGATTCAGTCCTGGTGGAACAATGCTTAGCATTTGAATGGGGACAGGGATGACCATCTCTTGAGTTGCTGTCTACTTTTGGACCCAGGTTTATTAAACATGAAATTGATTATCTCAGATGGATTGGAGCCTAGTTTCAAAACTGGCAATTCAAAGTACAGACAAACCTCTACATACGAATGTAATTCACCCCTCGAGGTTGGTTGTACAGGTACCTCGAAAAAATTCTCATCTTGAATTTCCCATAGGAATGCGTTGAATGCAATATCCCATAGGAATGCACTGATTTTTTTATCTCGAAAAAAATCCTGTTAAAAAAATATCTCAAACCTGATCCCCCCCCTGAGATTTCCAGATATACCTCAAGTTTTTCTTAAGTCGAGCCGTTCTTATCTCGAGGTTTGACTGTAGGTTAAAAGTGATATGGGTATATTTTAAAAGGAAGAAGAAGTACAAGATAACAGGCTGAAGATGGAGACAATTAAAGAGGCCATACAGAAGCAGAAAGAAAAGTTGGAGGAACTGAAATCTAGTCTGCAAGAGGCAGAACAGAAGTTGGCAACAATTAAAGAAAAAATTCATCAAATACAAGAGGAAGCAGTCCCAGTCCAGGTATTGTACAGATGCAGATTTACATGCATATACACAAGTGTATATATGTGTAAAATATGTGGCATCAACTGTGATTTTTTAAGTTCACGGAACAAGTTTACTATCTTTTAAAATACTAATAATATTGTATCTGTTTAAATATCTCACTTGTTTCTCATTGGCTAGATTTGTGAAGGCTTAGAAGAATTTTCTCCCCTTTTCTCCAACAAAACAAACCCCCACCCACCCACCCTCACACACAGTTTTTACTGTAGAAAAATTATTTTCTTTATTTTCTTTATGTTTTGGAATGAATGAAACACTTTTAAAGCCAAATTTTTATTCACTGAAAGTGCTACGATACTGGAGCAGTTATAATTGTTATTTCACAGTAGTAGTAGTAGTAGTAGTAGTAGTAGTAGTAGTAGTAGTAGTAGTAGTAGTAGTAGTAGTAAGTGATGGTTTTAGTTTCTAATAAAATCAAGGATATTGTTGATAATGCTTGTTTCCCAGTTTTACTATATTTTAAATGACTTAATTGTCCAGTGCTATATTACCAGCGCTTTGGGTGCTTTTTCTGTATTAGTAGAATCAGTTTATATATTTCATTCTGATTTTTTCATAACAGGATGGATTAAATCAAGCGGACTATGAACTAGAAAAAAGTAAAAATAACCTGCACCATTATGAAGCAAAAGAGAGAGCCCATTTGGCATCTATACAAACAGTTAAAAATAATCTAGCGGCAAAAGAGAGAACATTAGAGGTATTCATTCTGTCTCTTATAATTTTTACATAGTGATAATGCCCTATTTGGAAATATTTCTGACTCCCCCACCCCATATACACAACCCCTTTGCAATTCTTGAAAGCTGATCTTAGGTGTGAACTAAGGAAACATAACACTGAACAACTGTTTTGCTACTGGGAATAACACATGTGATTTACATGATATTGAGTGTGCTGATTCCAAATCTGAACTCAGAATTTGCCTATCACGTACAGATTTAAGTCATGCTATAGCTGTTCAAATGGGTAATGTATTTTTACATGGGAACATTATAACAGCTGCAGCTTCCACTACAGGTGAAACTCGGAAAATTAGAATTGTGCAAATGTTCATTCATTTCACTTAAAAGGGGAAACATATATATGAGATAGACTCACTACATGCAAAGCGAGATATGTCATGCCTTAATTCGTTATAATTGTGATGATCATAGTGTACATGAGATTATGTGATGATTATGGGGTACATGAGATTGGGGGGGGGGTTCATAAGCTGTAAGCCATAAGCATCAATAGTATAACTAAGTAAGGCTTGAACTATCTCACTTTGCGTGTAATGAGTCTATCTCATATATTTGTTTCACCTTTTAAGTTACATTACTGAACTGAATGAACATTTGCACGATAGTCTAATTTTCCGAGTTTCAGCTGTATGCCTGCTGCCGCCTCAGCTAAATCACGTCCCCTGGTGGCATGCATGTCCCAGCACCAGCTGAGCATGTCTGGGCAAGTCATTGAGGTGACATCAGAAATAGGTATATAAGGTGAGATGGACCAAGGTTTTGTTTCCAATGCGAAACCATCTTAGTGGATAGTACAGCTAGGCCATAGTGAATCTGTTTTAACTAAAGATGAGTAGGCACAACTGTATTAATAAACTGGATTTTTTTTGCTACATTTGTGGCAAATATACCCTGCGTGATCAACGCAAGAACCTAACCAAGAGGGTGAGATTTTCTAAATTAAGATCTTGATGTCCTAGGCAGAATCGGACTTCAGATTTGGATTCAGCGCCCTTGATTTAGTATAGGACACGTGGATTAGACCAAGCAGCAGACAGTATTTTTTGATGCAGTATAATTGTTGGGATGCAACTGTGTTCCGTTCAGTTTTTGTATGCTTGGTGGCTTCATTTCCCCTTTCATGTGTTAGGCTGACATGGCACTTACTGTAAGCCTCCACTGTAGGGCAATGACAAAAAAATGTGTGTTCTTGCAGTCTGCTTGTTGCAGGAATTATCTGTCCTTCAGATCAGTCTGTTGGATTGGTCTTTTGGCAGTGGTGGGCATGAGGGCCGTGAACACTGGCATATGGAAACAGGCTTTCTTTTCTACAGTTCCCAAGGAATGGCAGCAACATATTAGGGTGTTTCTCCCAAAGAGTGGATCATAGTTTTTCTCTTTTTGCAAGTCCCTGACAGACTGTATGATCAGAGTAGAGCAAGCAAAGCAATCAGACTTATATACCACTGCTTTGTGCACTCTGGGCGTTTCACAAGTTAATTAGCATTTTGCCCCTAACATGCTGGGTTATCATATTACCGACCTTGAAAGGATGGAAGGCTGAGTCAACCTTGATCCCTGGTCATTTGAGAAGGAAAGATAAAGATGGACAAAACTTTGAAAAAGGCACTGAAAAAGTAACATGTTCGATTTCCCAGACCTGCAGCTAGCTGCACAAGAACTTAAATAACTTTATGCTTTCTACTATTATTCTAAGGAAATTTAAAAGTAGTTTTTTTTTTCCTTTCAAAAATTAGATTGCTGCAGTCTCTGGACTCTGTTACTAAACACCTATATCGTAAGGCCACCTTTGTTATAACTAAAAAAGTAACTAATTCATGTAATTTTACCATTGAAATAATTAAATTATCACTCATTATATTCTAGTCAGAATATAACTTATTTGTGCCTCACATAGTGAAAAAAGGAATTTCAAGTAACTTGTTAATTAGCCAAATAGTTCCAAGCTGTTGGCCTTGTAAAGACACAATATGAATGTATTTTTACCTGTGTGCTGCCTTTCTCCCAGAATAGGGACTTAAAGCAGCTCACAATACCAGCTAAAATCATAAAAGATGAAAGCAGTAAAATTACAAACACTGAAGTAGAATTAAATTCATTATGTTGTTAAAATACAGTTAAAATTAAAACATTTTAAAATCACTACATTAAAATATTAGTATTTTTTTTCTTTTAAAAAAAAATAAGAAATAAAGCCAACATGACTAAAGTACAGTAAAACCCCGGGTTGCAACCGCCTTGGTTTAAGTTTGCTCCGGTTTACAACGGCAAATCCTATGGAAATGCCATCCCGGTTTACAATTTTTTAATGTATTTTTTTTGGTTTTGTTACAATGATCAATTCAGGACCATTTTTTATTTTCCAGTGCATCCCTATGGATGTTTCAGGTTACAATTTTGGGGGGTTATAATGGAGGCTGTTGTCGTAACTTGGGGTTTTACTGTAGTATGATTTTTGAGGGTCATAATTGCTAAAGGCCTGGGTTAATTAAAGATCTTTGCTCTGACAGGATAGCTAAGTGAGAGCAAGTTTAAAGAATTAGGGATTTCTTGCAGACTGTTAAAATGACTGTCCCACATAATGTGTGGCCAGTGTTTCATCAACACAATACAAATCATAAATGGCTTCCAGATTTATAGGCAAAAATATGGAAGATATTTTAATCATAATTAGTCATAATAAATAGTAATTTAATCTCTATTTTCAAAGATAGCAAACCTTTGACTACAAACAATTGGGGACAAGCCTAGTAGTGTGGCATTCCTGTGGGCATCTGACTGACCACTGTTGAAGCTCTCCCAGTATACAGTCTGACAAAGCAGTTCTTGTTTTCTCAAATATAAAATCTTTAGCTAGTGAACTATTATTCTAGTATTACCGTATTTCCCAGCGTATAAGATACATCAGAATATAAGATGCGCCCTGGGTTTTATACACATTTTTAAGGAAAAAATAATTTTCTACATTTTTTCATGAATTTGGAAATGATTTACAGTATTCTGGCTTAAAAAGACCACTTTCCCCGCCCCACTGTTGCTGAGCAGTGATGACATTACATTGGCATGAAAGGGGAAACAACCCCCTTTCCGAACTCCTGGCTGTACCCTTCACTCAGTACCAGCTGAACCCATTCTTCATAACCCATCCCCTGTCCCATTGAAGAGCACATCCAAGTCGCTCCCGAATTCCTACTTTGAAGCTAGAAAGCCTCTTAAAGAGCAACCAAAATGCCCCTTGCTTCCTCATGAGCCCCCAGAACTACATATCACCACAATGGCCCACTGGAGGTCACTATATACTGTGAATACTGTATTTCCCGCACACAAGACACACTCCGTTTTTCTGGCATATTTTATAAGTCGGCAAATATGGTAACTTATTTTATTGTGTTAGTTTCTCTATTGGAGAAGAACTTTGCCCCTTGCTTAAATATGTTATTTATTGATGCAGAATAGAGAGCTGCTATAAAGGATAATTATGTAGGATGTAAATGTAGAGGATAAATCTCTGCTCACCTGTGAACTCATTAAGTATTTTCAAATATATTTCCCTGTAGATTATAATTGTGCCATTTTACATGGGAGTTTCTGTCTGGACATCCCGCCACGGTAATGGAGTAGACTGTACAGATAGCGACTCAACGCAGAGTGTTCAGCGGCAGTAAATAATCTGACTCCCTAAAGGGGCCAACGGCTACGGGCAGATTAGCCCCTTTAGGTGGGGTGATGGTCCCCTCAGTGGAGGAAATGCCACTGGAAACCATAATATTGGGCCCAACGGCAAAATGAGTGGAGGAGGAACTCTTATTCTCAATGGTCATGGAGGTGGAAGAGGCCATGCCAGATGGACTAGCTGTGAAGGCACATCTTGTCCATATCCTCAAGGCTGCGGCAGTCCATTGCAGTCCTGGTGTTAAATCCTGCATGCCTCATTTCATATGTGCGGCAGGAGATGGCTCCATGATCATAATGTGTGGGTCACTTCATGGCAAGCTGGGATCCGCCTTAAACAAATTCACGGCAATGGCATTTTTTCCTGCTTCAGGAAAAAATGCATTCTCGGATACGCGTTGCAGTTGATGACGACATGGGAGTTGAATAAATTATTGATACAGACCATAGGAGTGGTATTGAACACTAAGAAGTGTTATAAGAACATTACATATAATTAGTTACTAAATGTTATTAACACAGAGAATTCTAAAGAAATGTTTTTCAGTTTAGCACTGTACAAATAAAATTCAGTGGAGGAAATGCTACTGGGAACCTTTTTCTATTGTTACACCACTTTCAGGCAAAGTATGTGGAATTAATGCAAAATATTTTTGCCATATTTTAATTTGTTCATTAGGAAATGATTGCAAAGGCTTCAGAAATCCACCCAGAGCGAATAGAAGTGGATAGAACCTATAAAAGCCTTGATACAGAAATAAATCGCTTACGAGAAAAAATAAACTCAGAAAGAGAACGTACTGGAGATAGAGAAGAAATAATAAGGTAATTCCAGGTGCTAAACCAGAGTATCATGCCTGAGTACTGCCTCTCCATGACCTATTTTGAGATCGTATCAAGACTTCATGGAATGAATCCATATCTCCTTTGGTTCCCAATAAGATGCTTTGGGGAAGTAAATAACAGTCTTGTGTTGCTAGGGAACAAACAGTATGTATTTCTAGGTGACAAGTCTTCATCAGAAATAAATATTTTGCTATTATGATTTACAGTACTATGCAAAATTCATAGGCCACCACCAGCTGGGAAAATTCACTGGGTGATTGGGAGGGCCATAACTTGGACCTCCTATCTCCAAATCAAATCTTTATTATGGTCCAAGAACAGCATAGAACAGCAAAGGAAACAGAAGTTAAAATGGGGGTTACTAAAATATATCAAGAGACAAGTTAAAATGGGGGAGCTAAAAATCTATCTCCAGATTTCACCAGACTTGGAGAAAGTTGAGAGGAGAGCCATCAGAAGACTCGCTTCAATTTTGTTGAGCCTAGATGGCTCAACACCTAGGGGCTGCCCCGCCCTCCAGTTCCCTCAAAGGAGCCGGAGGGGAAGAAAGAGGAATAGGCCGCCCCACCACCATCACCTGGGGCCGGGCCGCAATGCCGCTCGCCATCCGCGCTGCCCTCCGGTTCCCTCAAAGGAGCCGGAGCGGAAGGAGGAGGAGGAAGCCGCCCCATCGCCATCACCTGGGGACGGGCCACCGCACCGCTCGCCATCTGCGCCACCCTCCGGTTCCCTCAAAGGAGCCGGAGGGAAAGAAGGAGGCCGAGGCCGCCCCACCACCATCACCTGGGGCTGCGCCGCTCGCCATCCGCGCCGCCCTCTGGTTCCCCCAAAGGAGCCGGAGGGGAAGAAGGAGGAGGATAAGTAGTTAATTATTTAAATATAGAAACTAGTGACTGAAAGTACCCAATTTTTAGCAATTTGATGTAACTAACTTACAGGAGAGACTTTTTCATATAGAGACTTTATAAGAAACTGACTTACATAGTGACTTGAAATAGTTAACTAACAGCAGAAAATTAACTCAATTTTTAGACTTATATTGTGTTCTAAACTGATATTGTGTTCAAAACTGTGATAATATGCATGATGTTACTTTGTTTCAAACTGATAATATGTATGATAGGAGGAAAATGGCGTAGAAACCGGCAAAGCACACCAGGAAGTGTGCCAAGAGAACCCTATTGACCAAAGCAAAGCCAAAGCAAAGGGACAAATCAGAGGAATCAGGAAGGATGCTCAGCACATTAGATGGACAGAAAGCGATGGGCAGGAAAGGGGGAGGAGAAATACAGTGTTGTAAGGAACAATATTGCATAGGGACATGGAATGTAAGATCTATGAACCAAGGAAAGCTGGAAGTGGTAGAAAAAGTAATGGAAAGAATAAACGTTGACAAACGTTGACATCTGGGAATCAGTAAGCTAAAATGGACAGGGATGGGCGAATTCAGCTCTGGAAACCATCATATCTACTACTGTGGACAAGAAAACCTCAGAAAAAACAAGAGTGGCCATAATTGCAAATAAAAGAGTGAGAAATTTAATTTTAATTTAATTTAATAGTCATATTTATATATGCCGCCCACTCAGGCAGAACCTGACTCAAAAATAATAGAATGATGTCAGAATACAAGGCAAACCATTTAATATCACTGTAATCCAAATATACGCACCAACCACGGGCGCAGATGAAACCACAGTTGACCAGTTCTATGAGGACCTATAAGACCTCATAGAACAGACACCAAGAAACGACGTCCACATTATCTTAGGAAACTGGAATGCTAAAGTAGGAAATAAAAAAGTGGACGGAATAACAGGCAAGTTTGGTCTTGGAACACAGAACGAAGCAAGACAAAGACAGAGTTCTGCCAAGATAACACATTAGTCATAGCAAACCCCCTTTTCCAGCAACACAAGAGGAGACTCTACACATGGACATCACCAGATGGCCAACATCGAAACCAAATTGACTACATACCCTGTAGTCAAAGATGGAGAACCTCCATACAGTCAGCAAAAACAAGACCTGGAGCGGACTGTGGCTCAGATCCCAATCTACTGATCACAAAATTCAGGATCAGACTGAAGAAAATAGGGAAAACTATTAGGCCGGATAGATATGATCTAGACAACATACCCAAGGAATACACAGTGGAGGTGAGGAACAGATTCAGTGGTTTGCACCAGATAGAGTACCAGAAGAATTATGGACAGAGATGCAAGACATTATGCAGGAGGCAGCAAGGAAAACCAAAAGAAAAGAAGCATAAGAAAGCAAAGTGGTTGTTGGAGGAGGCTCTTAAAATAGCAGAGGAAAGAAGGAACACAAAAGGCAAAGGAGAAAGGAAAAATACAACCACTTAAATAAAGAATTTCAAAGAAAAGCAAGGAGAGAGAAGGAAACCTACCTAAATGAACAGTGCAAAGAAATAGAGGAAAACAACACAAGAGGCAGGACTAGAGATCTCTTTTTAAAAATTGGAGAAGTCAAGGGAACGTTCAAAGCAAAAATGACCACAAGAAAAGACAAAGATGGCAAGGATTTAGCAGATGCAGAAGAGATAAAGAAAAGATGGAAAGAGTACACAGAGGAACTCTACAAAAAAAGACCTAAACACTCTGGATAATAAAAATGACGGGGAATTTGAACTTGAACCAGACATCCTAGAGAGTGAAGTCAGAAAGGCCCTAAAAAGCACTGCAAATAACAAAGCCAGTGGAGATGATGGTATCCCAGTTGAATTCTTCAAAGCCCTAAAAGATGATGGAATCAAGCTATTGCATTCTATATGCCAGCAGATTTGGAAAACAAAACAGTGGCCACAGGATTGGAAAATATCAGTATACGTCCCAATCCCAAAAAAAGGGCAATGCCAAAGAATGTTCAAATTATCAAACAATTGCGCTCATCCCACAAGCTAGCAAAAGTGAGGAAGACTTAAAGAAGCTCCTGATTAGGTTGAAAGAAGAGAGTGCAAAAGCTGGCCTGAGACTCAATATCAAGAAAACCAAGATAATGGCAACAGGTCCTATCAGTCCCAGGAAAATAGAAGGGGAAGAAGTAGAAGCAGTGACAGATTTTACATTCTTAGGATCAAAGATTACTGCAGATGGAGATTGCAGCCATGAAATAAAAAGACGACTGATGCTTAGGAGACAAGCTATGAAAAACCTGGGGAACATAGTGAAAAGTAGAGACATCTCACTGCAAATAAAGGTCCGCATTGTCAAAGCAATGGTATTTTCGGTGGTAATGTATGGCTGTGAGAGCTGGACCATTAGAAAGGCTGAGCGAAGAAAAATAGATGCCTTTGAGATGTGGTGCTGGAGGAGAGTTTTGAGAGTCCCCTGGACAGCGAGGAGAACAAATAGGTCAATATTAGAAGAGATTAGCCCTGAGTGCTCCTTAGAAAGACAAATAACGAAGATGAAGATGAAGTATTTTGGACATCAAATGAGAAGAGAGGATTCACTTGAGAAGGCCTTGATGCTGGGGAAGGTGGAGGGCAAAAGAAGAAGGGGACGGCCAAAGATGAGATGGCTAGATGGTATTGTAGACACAATGGGCACGGGGCTGTGCGGACTAAGGAGGATGGTGGAGGACAGGGGTGCCTGGAAAGCAATGGTCCATGGGGTTGCAAAGAGTCGGAGTCGACTGTGCAACTGAACAACAACAACAAGGTGGCTCAGGGGCTGAGTTATGACCCCCCATCCCCCAATTACTCATTTAATTTTTCCCAAACCAGCTGGTGGTGACCTCAGACTTTTACGCAGTACTGTGTTCTGTAAGTTTGTCTTCCATACAAAACAATCGTAAAACCATATTATATGACTGGCAGGTTATAAGGAAATATTTTATTTTTCTCTACATCTTTGGAATAGTTTAATGCTACATGAAGAGGGAAAAGGGCACAGTCCCACCTGATCAGAAGCAATTTTCCCCTTTCTAACAGCCCCCTACTCAGTGTTCCACATTGTTCTGGAGTACTCATCTGGCCAAGCTTTTATCAAAGCTTCATCAGGGAGGAAGAGGCAAAAAGCTTTCCTTTTGTAAACTTCCTTCAGTTACCTTAGGACTAAAATGTTTATTTTTGACATGTTTTGTTAATGCTCAGGCAGCTTCAGGAAGCAAAAGAAAAATACCAGAGTGCCGAAGGTGAAGTCAAGAATTTGAAGAAATTCATTAAATTATTGGATGAGGTGATGAAGGAGAGATTCAAAAGATATGTTAATTTTAGAAGGTGGGTGTTGAGCTATTTTTATACTAGTTCATTTGAAAAGGATAAATAAGAGAAATTCACAAGCAGTCGTTTAAAAGGAGAGAAAAATCAATCACATGTGTAGCTCATCCAGCTGTAAAATTTAAACACATGGACCATATTATGGAGCAAAAGGTTAATAACAGTTTAGAACAGGGATTCTCAACCTGCAGCCCTTGGACTGGATGTGGCCCATGGCATGATTTCATGTGGCTCCCACCGCCTCCACCACACCAGGAAGTTCCATGTGGTGGAGGAAGGGCAAAATTGCCGCCTGGCCCCCGAAGCTGTCTGAGGGAGTGTGACCTGGCTTAAATATGTTTAGAACCTCCTTGTATGTTTAGTATTTATTGCCCCAAATCCTATTGCTTAGTGAAAGAGTATCATTGAATAAATGAGGATTTTTGTGGGCTAAAGTTCAATTGGTACAAGTGGGCCTACTCTAGCATATTAATTTGCAATTATAGCAGGCCCTTTTGAATTGGGAATTTTCTGAGGAGTTGACTTACCAATCATTATTGATTCAATAATCAATAAAGGGCTGTGGTAGCTCAGTGGTTAAGAAGCTCACCTTGTAAACTGGAAGGCTGGCAAGTTGGCAGTTCAAGACCTGAGTACTGCATGTCGGTTTGAGCACCTGTCTCTGTCCCAGTTCTTGGAGACATGAAAGGAGCCTCATTTGGGTGTTCCCTAAATGAAGTTTCTTCCACAAAAATACTTTCAACCCAGACTAATTTCTGACACGAAATTATTATTGATTCAATGGGCTTTGTCTAATGCAGTTTTTTACACTAAGTAAATGATTTTCTTTTGGTTGTTATCTTATTTAAATATGTCTGTATTTTAAGGGTGGGAAATCTTAATGTTCCTAGTTTAGAATTTTAGTATTTCATGATGACAAGAAGCTATGTGAAAAAAAAGTGTTCAAAAATGGAGATCATCTCTTGTTCAAATGGTTTGTGTAAATGTTACAAGGGGTTGAAATGAATTGGTAAATGTGCATCTGTTATTGCAGCATTTCCCAAACTTTGTTCCGCGGAACACTGGTGGACTTCAATTCCCGGAAGCCTCACAGTACTTTGGCTGATCAGTATTTTGGGTAATCGACTTATGCTTCTGGGAATTGAAGTCCCAAAATCAAAGTTTGGGAAGCATGGTATGGATGCTGAGCCATTTTACCAAACTATGTACAATACTGTACTTTTAAAACATTTTAGGGACGTGTATTCCTATATCCATCAGCCCCCCCCCAATGAAACGTACTATGTATCAGTTTTTGACTGATACATAATATGCTCATTTATGCATAGGTTAATATCCGGAAGCTCCTCTGAGTACTTGATTATTATTATTTTGCTATAACTACCAGAATTCTAGTTAGATAAATTCCTGTTGAATTCTTAAATTTGTAGTGAAAATTAAAAGCAAAAATTTCATACCTAGTACAGGTAATTACCTTGTGATATATGTATATAGAGGTAGAATAGCTTTATTGCTAAATTATGTAAAATAAATAATTGTATCAACAAAAAAGAAATAGATCTCATTTTTAGTAGTGACCTTAAATGGAGGTATTTTGATATGAACAAGATCCCCCCTGTATATGTGTATGAGCGGTCAAACCCAGAAATTTATAACCATAAGTTCACTCTGAACAAGTGGATATCTTAATGATTCATGCAGGATTATGCCGCCCAGAATAGGAATGTCTCCTAGGTGAGTGGGGCATAAGTAAAATAGATAGATAGATAGATAACTGGCTGCCTTAAAAAATCTATTATTTGACATTGCCCTTCTGGAATTATGTTGAGAGTTGCCAGAAAATTAAGAAACAAGATAAGTTAATGAGGTACCAAACCTATTCATTTCATGGATTGAAACCCCCTGGAATTATTTATTTATTTTATTTATTCAATTTGTATAGCCGCCACAATTGACATGCGACTCTGGGTGGCGTACATAAAATCCCCAACTTTTAAACTATAGAAACCCTTAAAATTCCTAAAAACACAGAAAAACTACCTCCCACTCGCACAAATTAAAATATAGTTAAAAACGTTTAGAAGCATGAGTGATCCTGATCTAAATGAGCCAGTGGGTGGGTGTGGGTGGTTGCTCCCTTTCACCTCCCCACACCTGCCCTGCCAGCCAGGTTTTCAGCTCTTTCCTGAAGGGCAGCAGCTCTGTCTGGAGACGCAGTTCAACTGGCAGGAGGTTCCATAGGACCAGAGTGGATACCAAAAAGGCTCTTCTAGTGCTAGAGAGGCAAGCCTCTCTAGCAGTTGGTATTTTTAAAGAGCCCCTCCGGTCCGCTCTAGTGGGATGGGGAGATGTACTTGGGGTGATGCAGTCTCTTAGGTAACCTGACCCACTACCATGTAGGGCTTTAAAGGTAATTACCAGCACCTTGAATTGCACCTGGAGGCACACTGACAACCAATGCAACTCCCATAGCAGGAGTGAGGCATGGGCATAACGCCCGCACCCCATCACTACATGGGCAGCTGCATTCTGAACCAGCTGCAGTCTCCGAATGGTCACCAAGGGCAGCCACGTGTAAAGCGCATTATAATCATTCTGGAGGTGATCAGAGCGTGTGTGACCATAAGCAAGGTTTTTTTTCGTTATTTTATTGATTTTTTTCTTTATTTCATGTGTATCCATAATTTTAATTTGTGCCATTCTTTGATGCCAATTTTGAAAAGTTCAGAAAATGATAATTTATTAACCCAAGATTCAGAGTTGATTAATATTTTGGTTTACTCTGAACCTTTGGTTGTGGATGGAATTGATTAAAGTGAAACTAATAAAAACCTTTCTGATTTGATTCCTCACACAATGAGGGAAGGGACAGCATGCACAGGCACCTGGCTTATTTAATTGCAGTTCTGGTGCACATGTGAAAAACGACGTTTTTATTTTAATGAGTAAACTTCAAAAAATGAAGGGAGTCCAAATCCTAATTTTGAAAATAGGCTTTTCGCCGCAGAACACTTGGTATATACTGTAATTTCAGTCTATATCAGTATCTATAATGTTTTCTCTCTGAAGATTCCTTGCAATGCGATGCAAATGCTACTTTAACTCCTTGTTAAGTCAACGATCGTATTCTGGAAGAATAGAATTCGACCACAAGAATGAAAAGCTTTCAATTACTGTAAGTCATTCTGCTTGTCCTTTAAATATGAAATTGTTGGATATGTCTTGAATTATGCCAGCCTGGATCCATGTATAGAAAAGGGTTGACATTAAAATAGCATTACAGAGAAGTCTCCTATTCCTATATTGGAAATAATCAGAAGATCAAACAAATTCAGAATTCTTCCTTTTTTAAATTGCAAACATTGTCATGGCATTTATAACCTCTAGATGTCCTTCTAATTCTAGATTGTTTTGCTTCACAGAGGTTGTTTGATGGAAAGGGCATGAAAAAATTGCTCCTTTACCCATTATGTTAGTATTCTAAAAGTTTCCCTTGCTCGAAAGCCAGTCGTATCTGACTCTAGGGTTCAATGCTCATCTCTGTTTCAAAGCCAAAGAGCAAGCACTGTCTGCTTCTGCAGACGTTTCCGTGGTCATGTTGCAGGCATGACTAGACACGGAGCGCACGGAATGCTATTACCTTCCCACCGAAGTGGCCCCTATTTATCTATTTGCAATTTCTTGCTTTCGAACTGCTAGGTTGGCAGGAGCTGGGACAAAGACGGGAGCTCATTCCATCCTGCAGTACTCGGGAATCGAACTGCTGACCTTCCACCTCCCAGTCAGAGTCTTATAAATATAGTCATCTGCAATGTAACACTTTTTTTACACATTTGTCTCTGTAGTTATAATATTATGTTCAGTTCATGAAACAATTGATTTTGAAAATCTTACCTATTTCATATTAGTAATAGTAATCTCGTGTCAGAAATTATTCTCAGTTGAAAGGATTTTTGTTGGAGAAACTCCACTCAGGGGACACCCGAATGAGGTTCATTTCATGCCCCCAAGAGCTGGGACAGAGACAGGCGCTCAATCTGTCATGTAGTACCCGGGTCTCGAACTGCCAACTTGCCAGCCTTCCAAGCTAAGAAGGCAAGCTTCTTAACCATTGACCCACTGCAGCTCCTATTTTATATTGTTGGAGGAGGAACTCTGATTCCCAACGGTCATGGAGGCGGAAGTAGCCATGCCTGATGGACTGGCTGTAAAGGCGCATCTTGTCTGTATCCTCAAGGCTGCGACAGTCCATTGCAGTCCTGGTGTTAAATCCTGCATGTCACATTTCATATGAGATGGGTTTGAGATCATAGTGTGTGGGTCACTTCATGGCAAGCTGGGATCCACCTTAAACAAATTCACGGCAATGACATTTTCCCTGCTTTAGGGGGGAAATGCATTCTCAGATACGAGTTGCAGTCGATGGATTAGTGTTCTTTAAAACTGGCTTGTTTAATACTACATATACGTGCTTATTTCATGAGAACTCTAGTTCTGATACATGGACATTAAGTCTGAATACTTTGTTTAGTTTAAACGTAGTATTTAACTGAAGTGTATGGTACATAGTTACATATTAATCTGTATTTTACACTCAGTGATTGTAAGTTATTTGCAATGTTCTCAGGGTAGTGCATGGAGGTCAACCTAAGAGTAATAGTGACACCCATCTATTTAAGGAAATAGGGCATTTTGCAGCTTCTGATTGTCCTGTGAGAAAGTATCCCTTGTCCTGTTTCTGCCCTGCTTCCACTGAGTGAACAGGTCAGCCCTGTCATCTCATGGCATTCTCCACCCCACCAAAGCCACTGTGACCTGTTTTTAATCCTTCCCTCAATTATTACTCTGGGTTGAAAGGATTTTTGCTGGAGAAACTGCTCAGGGGATGCCCAAATGAGGCTCCTTTCATGTCCCCAAGATCCATTGTGCAGCACTCGGGTATCACAACCCAACCTTACCGCAGTGCTGCTATAAAATGCGTAGGTTGAGGAACATTCAGTAAATACAGGAAAATCAGTTTTTAATCCTACTTCCACTCATGCCATTTGAGATCAAGGCTTCCAGGAGGAGGCCAACATGTTAAGAAACAAGTATATGCTGATTCCAGGAAAGTATGGGGGAATGATATATGGTAGGACCTTGCCCTGACAGGGTAAGAGAACTTACACTTGAGAAGTCCACTGTTCCTGTCCCTATAGTGGAAATATTGGGGTACACAGAAAGACCCTCCTGGAAGATTATGGTATTTTTGAACCACAATCGGGTGTACCCTAGTAATGGCAATCTTGTGTTGCCGGCTAATCATTCTCACACTAGGTCAGGTGGAAGGAACTTGGCAAAAGGTGCTTTCATTTTGGCAGTTTCACATCTGGTCTAGACACGGGAGAAGAAGTGGAAATATCTACTTGAATGTTAAGGAGTAGCTCCCCGGTGGCTTAGTGGTTAAGGCGCTGAGCTGGAGACTGGAAGGTCAGGTTTCGATACCTGAGAGCTGCACTTGGGGACATGAAAGGAGCCTCATTCGGGCGTCCCCTAAAAAGCCTTTCAACCCAGAGTAATCTGACACGAAATTATTATTATTATAATGTTAAGGAAATCTTGCCTCTTGTGGAAACGTGTATTTTTACAGCCACCTTGTGATTTTGAATTTGTTGGTTTGTCTCTGTTCAACTGAAGGTTCAGCCTGGAGAAGGAAACAAGGCTGCTCTAGATGACATGAAGTCTTTGTCTGGAGGAGAACGTTCTTTCTCTACAGTTTGCTTCATGCTTTCTCTCTGGTCCATTGCTGAATCTCCCTTTAGATGCTTGGATGAATTTGATGTCTTTATGGTATAATTTTCAAAATTTATTTCTTCTAATATCTGTTAAATAGACATTCAGAAAAGTTTATCAGTTGGCAATTTTTATTAGCAATATGAAGAATAAATTATCCTCCCCCCTTTCCTTATCAATTTAAGGAAATACAGTAGTACACCGCATAACAAAACAGCTCATTTCCATGGAGCCCTTTGTTATGCGTTTTTTCTGTTATGCGGATCAAATTGGCGATACCCCGCATAACAAAAAAGTTTGTTATACGGGTTTACGTTAAGCGGAGTATACCCTGGTTAACGAAAACCCTGTATAAAGGGGGGAAATTGTTATGCGGGGAATCACGATTGCCTAACGGATGCTTCACTGTATGGATTTTTCTTTATACAAAGCGTTCGTTATGCGGGGTACAACTGTAGTTTAATCTCTTACTCATTTTGCAACATAAACTTAAAAAAGATAAAATGTTTATTAGTGTGAAGATTTCAAAGAAAAGATTAATATGTATATAATTGAAAATTAGAAGTGTTCTAACCCTGCAATTTTAAGTTTATTGAATGTACAGTGGAACCTCGGTTAACAAACGGCTTGGTTAACATAAACATTGCGTAACAAAAGGAAATCTATAGAAAATAATGGCTTGGTGTACAGAATTTTTCTCAGAATGGATTAATTGGTTTTCAGTGCATTTCTGTGGAAAACTGCGTTTCGGTTAATGTATTTTGGTTTTCAATGCATTCCTATGGGAAATTCAGTTAAAGTAATTTTCACTGTAAGAAACATCCTGGAGAACGCATTAATTACGTTAACAAAGGTACCACTGTAAATCGAAACAGTTGTGAGAACTTTGGTGCCATATTTTCTTTTGCCCTAGATGATACATCCAGATTTATATGGTTTGTTTCATTGATTGTGATTATTTCGAACATTAGTTGATTTGCTTTACTGCTGAGATTGGAGTTAGGGCTTTCCACACCAAAACACAACATACTCTGATTTCACTATACTTTTGTGTTGTCAATGCTTTTTTTACGTTGCTAAACTAAACTTTGAGCTCCGAACAGCATACATGGTCTAATTATATGGGCCTCTCATCTAAGTATCTAAAACAGAACTGTTTTTTAGCAGTTGAAAAGTGTGCCCTTTTTCATGAAAAAATGTTTACTAAAATATCCAGGTCTTGAATTTTGTTGTTGTTGTTGTTGTTGTTCAGTTGCACAGTCGAGTTTGACCCTTTGCGACCCCATGGACCTAGGATGTTGTTTATTTATTTATTGTTAAATTTTTATACCACCCACTCAGCCAAAGCCGACTCCGGGCGGTTCACAACAGTGGGTAAAAACAGGTAAAAACAAATAAAACAGATTGTTGTTGTTGTTGTTCAGTCGCACAGTCGACTCCGACCCTTTGCGACCCCATGGACCATTTTCCTCCAGGCGCCTCTGTCCTCCACCATCCCCTTCAGCCCTCCCAGCTCTGTGCCCATTGTGTCTACAATGCCATCTAGCCATCTCATCCTTGGCCTCCCCCTTCTTCTTTTGCCCTCCACCTTTCCCAACATCAATGCCTTCTCAAGTGAATCCTCCCTTCTCATTTGATGTCCAAAGTACTTTAGCTTCATCTTTACTATTTGACCTTCCAATGAGCAGTCAGGGTTAATTTCTTCTAAGATTGACCTATTTGTTCTCCTCGCTGTCCAGGGGACTCTCAAAACCCTCCTCCAACACCACATTTCAAAGGCATCTATTCTTCTACGTTCAGCCTTCCTAATTGTCCAGCTCTCACATCCATACATTACTACTGGGAAAACCATTGCTTTGACTATTCTAATTTTTGTTTGCAATGTGATGTCTCTGCTTTTCACCATGTTCCCCAGGTTTCTCATCGCTTGTCTCCCAAGAATCAGTCGCCTTTTTATTTCATGGCTACAATCCCCATCTGCAGTGATCTTTGATCCTAAGAAAGTAAAATCTGTCACTGCTTCTACTTCTTCCCCGTCTATTTTCCAGGAACTGATTGGGCCTGTTGCCATTATCTTGGTTTTCTTGATATTGAGTCTCAGGCCAGCTTTTGCACTCTCCTCCTTCAGCCCAATCAAGAGATTCTTTAGGTCTTCCTCACTTTCTGCCATTAGGGTGGTATCGTCTGCATATCTCAGATTGTTGATGTTTCTCCCAGCGATTTTAATCCCATATTGTGATTCCTCCATCCCTGCACTGCGCATTATGTGCTCTGTGTATAGGTTAAATAAGCATGGTGACAAAATGCAGCCTTGTCTTACTCCTTTTCCTATTCCAAACCACTCTGTTATTCCATGTTCTGTCCTAACTGTTGCTTCTTGGTTCATGTACAGATTTCTCAGGAGGCATATGAGGTGCTCTGGAATTCCCATCTCTTTAATTACTTGCCACATCTTGTTGTGGTCCACACAGTCAAATGCCTTAGTGTAGTCAATAAAACAAAAGTAAACTTGTTTCTGGTATACAGATAAAAACCAGCAATAAGAACCCACCCCTAAAAAGAGAGGGGTGCAGGAACTGAAGAAACCGTGGGGCAGGCATCCTCCCCTATATTAACCACCCAACGGAAGCCACCCCTCCACCTGCACCCCAAACTTGGCCCGCCAGCCAGGTTTTTAGTTCTTTTCTAAAGGGCAACAACTCCGTCTGGAGACACAATTCCACAGGCAGGAGGTTCCAAAGGGCCGGTGAGGACATAGAGAAGGCTCTCCTCCTTGTGCCAGAGAGGCGAGCTCCCCTGGCCGATGGCACTATTAGAGAGCCCCTCTGGTCCGCTCCGGTTGGACGGACAGACGTCCTTAGGGCGATGCGGTCTCTAAGGTAACCTGGCCCACTACCATATAGGGCTTTAAAGGTCAAAACCAGCACCTTGAATTGCACCCGGAGGCAAACGGGTAACCAGTGCAGCTCCCGCAGCAGTGGTGAGGCATGGGCATAACATCCACACCCCATCACCACCTGGGCCGCCGCATTCTGGTCCAGCTGCAGCCTCCGAATGGTCATCAAGGGCAGCCCCATGTAGAGCACATTACAATAATCTAGTCTGGAGGTCACCAGAGCGTGAGTGACCATGAGCAAAGAGTCCCGGTCCAGGAGCGTGCGCAACTGGCAAATCACCCGAAGTTGGGCGAAGGCTCTCCTGGCCACAGCCGCCACCTGTTCTTCTAGCAGCAGCCGTGAATCCAGGAGGACCCCCAAGTTGCGCACCGGGTCGGTCTGGCGCAAAATAGCTCCATCCAAAACCAAAGATGGTAGCTCCCGGGATAGCACAGGACCCCCCATCCACAGCCACTCAGTCTTACTAGGATTCAGCTGTAACCCATTCGCCCCCATCCAGACCCCAACCGCCTCCAGACAACTGGAAAAGACTTTGACTGCATCACTGGGGTCCCCACGGGCAGAGATGTACAACTGTGTATCATCTGCGTACTGATGGTACCGCACCCCGTGGGAACAGATGATCTCACCCAGCGGCTTCATGTAGATGTTAAATAGGTGAGGAGAGAGTACCGAGCCCTGAGGCACCCCATATTTTAGGGACCTAGGACTGGACTTCTCGCTCTCCAACCACACCGACTGGGTCCGGCCCCTCAGAAATGAGGAAAACCAGGACCACACAGTGCTCTGGATCCCCAATCCTCTGAGCCATTCCAGAAGGATACCGTGGTTGTTGTTCTTCATATATCTCTGGAAATAGCCATATACCTGCATTACCTTCTTCGTTAAAGTTGGCTGGAAGAGCTGTGTATATAAGATGATTCAGATGACAAATCCTTAACTGCGGGCACAGGTGAAGTTAGTTTAGGGACAACAATGCTGTCCGTAAGCCATCTGAATCCAAAGTCCACCGAGTATAGGGATGCTAGAAATTGATTAGGACTATCCTGACACTGGCTCAATTTATTGCTGGCATAATAGGCATTGAGCTTGTGATGCGATATGGTGTGGCTCTGACGTAAGTCAACTTGTCTTGCTTTTTCCTCCTGATCTCAGCCAGCACAGCCATTCTGCCAGAGTATTTGCCAGCCTACACAGGAGGGTGGCACCGGCTTCTACTCGTTCCAAAGACTCACTACAGCCAGCATCCCTTTGAGTTTGGATTGCACAGGCTTTCTCACAGCCTCAAATTTGGGTCACTTGGTACTATTCAAGTGAACTTTTGGGGGCTTTTTGTTAGTGACAGTTGAATAAAAAAGCCATAATACTTCCAGTGTATTCATGTCTCTTGAACTGTGTCCCAGAAAGAGACTCAAGTCTTTAGAAACCATTATCTTGAAGTCAAAATGTTTTGTGAAAGTGCTTTGAGTGGTATGTTTTAATAAGGCCTTAATGGGTGAGTATATGATATTTATAACTGAAACGGAAGAAATGTTGGCACTAATTACTTGAGGGGAAATTATTCTGTAATTGGTGTTTATGAGTATCGGGCTTTGATTATACAGACAAGTGTTCTGTCTTGTAAATTTATTTATAGGAAAATATGTTCACAGATTCTCTGTTTTTGGGATGTTTTAGGACATGGTTAACAGGAGAATTGCAATGGACATGATGCTTAAAATGGCAGATACTCAGCGTTATCGGCAGTTCATTTTGCTTACCCCACAGAACATGAGGTAAGCTAACTTTCATTTCTTGGTTTCATTTCTCCGTACGGGCACGTTTTACTTCCGCTTCTAGGAGTGACGAGGGTGGCGTGGCATGGGCCGGATGAATTGCAGCAAACCTATTCGTGTGGATTCATGGGGGCTTGGGCTTCTGGGAATTGAATGTCGTTTGTCCCGTCAGGATCTCGCTCTGCCTCTCCTCGGGACTCACAACACCTCCTGGTGGATGGGAGGCCAGGCGGCGCCGCTGTATCCCCGCCTTCCAAGCCCCAGAGGGCTCAATGGTTGCTGCCCCACGCCGCCTGAGGACTTAGCCCTCTTTCCCGGCCTGGCATTTGCCATGGGGAAGAGTGAAAGTGAACTCCTAGGCTCATATCGGCACAGTAGAGACTTTGTACAGTCTAGCGCCGTTGCCGCCTTGTTTTGACCCGCTTCCCTCGCTTGGTCTTGGCTGTGGGAGTCCTTTTCTTTTCTTTCGTGCTTTTTATGTTGTATGTTTACTGACATTGTATCTTTTTTTTCTGCTGCTTCCTGCTGCAGGCAGCATGCCCCACTGTGAACCGCTTGGTCTCTCCTTCGGGAAGAGACAAGCGGTATATAAATAAAACATTATTATTATTATTATTATTATTATTATTATTATTATTATTATTATTATTATTATTATTATTATTATTATCTCTTACTGAACTGTTTTTCACATGAAGCACTGACGTAGCACCCAGCAAACAGTGGGACTGAGAATGTCTTCCCTTCTTTTCCCAAGCTGCTGCTGCTTTCGTGTCTAGGTCAAACTTTTTAACTGCCAAAATGAAGTCACCTTTGGGTGAATTCATTCCGTAGTTCCTTTTACCTGAGCTAGTGTGGGAGAAGCTAGTTGGCACAACAAGGTTACCATTGCCTGAGGCATGCCACATTGTGGTTCACAAATGCCACAATCTTCAAGGAGGCTCTAATACATCTGTGCTGCTGGCTCACATTGTCCTTCTGATCAAGTAAAGACAACCTAAATATTTTTACATGTAATGCTGTCCAGCCAAACCACATGTCTGTTGGATCTTTGATTTTATTTGTACATAAACATAGGACTTGACATATATATTTGCTGAATTTTATTTCGTATGCCTGAGTCTATCAAAATTGTTTTGAATCTTTGTTTTTCCCCCTTGGCTGTGCCTCTCAGCTTTCTATCATAGCTAGATTTTAATAGGCCTATTTTTGGTGCCCTCCGCCTATAAAATGGTTGAGAAGAAATAGGACCAAGGACAGAGCTTTGAGGTGCCCCAAGAAAGACCTTCCTATAGGTTGGCAGAGAACCATTAATGTTTCTAACAGTCTGCCCACTTAATTATGTGTCCTAGAAATATATTTTGTATCAGATTCAAAATGACTGGATTTCTGACAGGCTCAATTATTTCATTATTCCAAGCACTATTTTTCATGAAATTGGCACCTAAATTAGGGGTTCCCAGTCTTTTTACACAGTGGGCCTGACTATGCTCCCTTGACAGCTGATTGGGCCAAATCACACCCCCGGAAACAGAAGTTTTACAGCTGTTGTAAATGCGGCCACTTTCGTGTTTATAACAGTCGCAGGTGTGCTCACATATGCGCGGGCACATTTTATGGCTGACATAAATGTGCCCGCTTCTACTTCCGGGTGCGGCAGCAGTGGCAATGGGCTGGATGGAATGGTGCCGTGGGCCAAGTTGGGAACCCCTGGCCTAAATTGTTTACATTGAAAACCTTGACCAGTTACGTTTATAGAGATTGCAGATCATCTGTCATTTTAACGAGCAGAAAGTTCTGTGAAATAAAGCACAGTAAAACCCCGGGTTACGATAGAGGCCCATTCCAACAGCTTCCGTTGTAACCTGAAAAAATTGTAAACCAAAACATTGTAAAATTTTAAAATGGTCCTGAATTGATTGTTGTAAACTGTGGGAAAAAGACATTAAATATTTGTAAACCGGGACGGCATTTCCATAGGATTTGCCGTTGTAAACCACAGCAAACTTAAACCGAGGTGGTTGTAACCCAGGGTTTTACTGTATTGTCATGGTGTAAAAATGTCAAGGACGTACCTGGAAAAACTATTTTTGTCTCTGTGTTTTCTGTTTAGTTCTTTGCCAACAAGTCGTCTTATTCGAATCTTTCGAATGCAAGATCCTGACAGGGGACAAACGACATTGAATTTCCACCATAGAGGTGAAGAAGATGGAGAAGATGAAGAATGAGTGCCTTAACAAGAAATACTGCATAATTATTAGCTTGTTTTGTATTATATGTGGCTGCAAATATAGGTCCAACATGTACTTACCAAAACAGAAATTAATGAAGCTTAAACTTTTGTAATACCCAAGGTAAACCTGGGCTTCTCTCTCCTCTCCTCCCCTCCCCTCCCCTCCCCACTGCAGTCCTCACAGCTGAACTGTTAAGCTGCATTTAATGTTTGGAGGTTTCAAAATGCCTTTTGGTGATGGTACTTCAGCAGTGAACAGGCGCTTTTGCGTTAGTGCTTCCTCTGGATGAAAGCTGCCCTTTCATTCTTACAAAGATTTCAAATATATTTTAAGGAGTGATGGACATATTTTTTTAAATGTTCTATAATAAGTATTATAAAAGAAACCATAAATGAATATTGTGTAATATTTTTGGATGTTTTCACAATAAATGGTTGCTTGACTCCTGTTATTAGCAGGTGGAAAACCAAACTTTTACTCATAATTCTTCCAGTAAGTTATCTTTTCAATTGAATGTATGTTTCCAACCCCATCATTTAATTTCATGCACTCTGCCCAGCCATAGTGTGGTTTCTGGAACCATTCTTCCAGACTCTACATGTTCTAGGGCCAATTTGTTCCTCTGGCATGTATCAGTCTTTATCAGTCAACCTACGCTCCTGGTCAATGGCTCTACGCAAACAGGGAGGTGGGCCAACTGTATTAGAAAGGCAGGTTGAAAGTACAGTAAAACCCCTACATACAATTTTTTTGTTCCATGGCTATTTGTATGTTGAAAACATTGCATTACCACATTGTATGTCGGATTTTTCCTGTTAAAATTTTGTATGTCGAGTTTTTTAGCCAGGATTTCTATTTGTATGTTGAATTTTTTGCAAGTCAAACCATTTGTATGTCGGGGGTTCCATTGTATGTTGATCCTGCCAGAGTTTTATTGAAAAGCTTGGTAGCTAATCTGTTACTGGGAACCCTATTCCGGAAAGCAAGAAGAGAGACTTTCAGGGCAATTTGGATGGCCTAGCCATGGTTAAATATATTTCTTTACCACTGAAGGTGAACCAGGACTGAAAGCAAACCTTTTGCAGTCCCAAAATCAAACACACTGTTCAAGCTGTTCTCTTTAGGAAGCAGTTGCCAATAATTGCAAGAGGAACAGGAGAAAAGGGGAACTCACTCAGCTGAACTCATTTTCACAATGAATGTTTCTTGAACAGAATGGGAAGAAGCATGGATTGGTGACAGAGAACTTGAAACAGAGTAGGCATGGGAGCTGAAGGCTGGACCCTTGTGGAAAGTACTTCGGGGCCATTCGACAATTACATGATCCCCCCCCCCCAATGTAATCTGACCGTAATTTTTGCTTCAACACCTCCCTTTAAAATTACATAATCCAGAGCGTTTGTATCAAAACTAATTTTTAGAGCTTTTCACTATTGGTGCCTAATGCAGAACGTATCAGTGAGGATTCAATAATCTCAAATCGGATCAAAATTCCCAGAGATCATTTTTAAACCTAAAAAAGCACCATGTTTCGAAACCACAACAGCTCCAAATGGATTACGTAATCTTTGACCTGCCCCCGCCCCCACGTAATTTTCCGTAATTCAGATGGCCAGACCCCCTTCACCCACTTTCGAGGATCACGTAATTGTTGAATGGCCCCTTCCACCCTTTAGTGTAAGGGACCAAAGACAATGAAACAGCCGAAGGGTTGGCTTAACACAGGTTTATTGCATGATGATCCGGAGGAACATGTGGTAATGGCGGATGGGTAGCTCAATATATACAGCTGGCTATACATTTGAATGTGGCTCGTCGACAGACTATTGGTTGCTGCCTGCGTGACGTCGTAGAAGGTCACGCCCTTCTTGACCAGGTGAAGAGGTGGCGGGGAACCTTCCCGCGCTGCTGATCCAGGTGAATCTGAGCCATGAGAGCTGGACGCTCGCTATTGCCATCTAGTGGTCACTAGCTCGCGTCCCCTTATCAGGTTTACATTGATACAGCTGAAGGTTATAATGTTGCACACAGAAAGGTTACATTGTTAACACATGGCTACGGTACATTGTTAAAGGCACAGCTTTACAGAACACAACATCCCTCCCCCCTAGGATGAGACGAAGTCTCTCAGCCAAGATGGCTTGTTGCATGTGCGTTTGGGCCGTGAAGAGGGCTGACCCCCCCCGGGGGCGCTACTGCTTCTTTGTTCCCTGGTCCCTTGTCCTGAAATGGGAGAGGGAGACTCGTTAGTGGCTTGCCGCGGTCTGGCGGCCTTAGGGGAAGGGAAGAACTCCATTGTGGGCAGACCGGGGGCAATCGGGGCTAACGAAAAACCCCTCTTCTCGCTTGGACGGGTGGGGGACCACTCCGAAAAAACCCCCCGGTTCTGAAAATCAAATTCTAACTCAGTTGGGGTATCCGCATTTGTGGGGACATTCCGCGAGATATGTATGGGGTCGGGTTCCTCCTCCTCCTCAGAAAGATCCCCTAGGATATCTACGAGAACATCCTCCTCCCCCCTTGGTGGGGACCCGCGGCCCCCTTTCCCTCCCCCTTGGGCTGAACGGGTGGGGGAGAACCCTAACGCTGATTTTTCCTCTGTTTGGTCTGTGCCCTGCTCATCGGAGACCCTGCGTCGGAGCTGGTCCGCGTGCCGCCTCCACAGGAGCCCTGTGCTGGTTTCCACGCGGTACGACACGGGGCCGGTTTGCTCCACAACTACGCCCGGTACCCAGGCTGGGCCCGTGCTGGCGTAATTCCTGCAATGTACGGGGGCGCCTACACTGAAACTCTTTGTGGCCTCTAGTCCAATGTTCCTTTGTCCTCTACCCTCGTGGGGTCTAGCCTAGTAAGGATGGTGGTCAGTTTCCTACGCATTAAGAGCTCTGCGGGGGAGTATCCTGACGCCAACGGGGTCACCCTGTACCCTAGCAGAAACTGACACACTTGTAGGTTCAGATCCCCGGGGCCCATGCGCCGCAACGCGTCCTTCGTGGTGCGGACGAGGCACTCTACTTGGCCATTGGTGGCTGGGTGAAACGGGGCGGAGGTGATGTGCCGAACGGCGTTAATCTCCATGAATGCCCTAAACTCGGAGGACGTGAAACAACTAGCATTGTCGCTAATTAACGTGTCGGGTATGCCGAATGTGGAAAAGAGCCTCCGCAAATGCCTAATGGTCTGGGCCGAGGAGGTGCTCGTGACTGGGATAACCTCCAACCACTTGGAGAAGGCGTCCACTACAAGAAAGAACAGGGTGCCTCTGAACGGGCCCGCGAAATCAACGTGCACCCGGGACCACGGCCCCTTAGCCGTGTCCCATTCCCTGTGGGGAAGGCGGGCCTCCTCTGGTCTGGAGCATTGCCAACTTCCACAAGTGCCGACCATGTGCTCGATGTCGGCGTCCAGCTGGGGCCACCAGAAGTAACTCCGGGCCAGCGCCTTGGATCGCACAATGCCGGGGTGGCTGACGTGCAGCAGTTTGAGCACCCGCGGCCGAAGGGAAGTGGGAATCACCACCCGCTGCCCCCACAAGAGGCACCCCCTCTCTAGGGACAGCTCTAGCTTTTTCCTGAAAAATGGGGCGAACTCCTCCGCTGGGGAGGACGCCGGCCACCCTTTCTGCACCCAGGAGCTAACTGCCGCTAACGTCTTGTCCTTCTCTGTCGCTTTGGCAATGTCGGCGGGCATTACGGGGGGGGCGAATCCAGCACCTCTATCATAAGGACCTGATGGTCCCGCTCCCCCTTGCTCACCTGGCTGGGCGTCAGGGGGAGGGGAGACCTTGATAGAGCGTCCGCATGGCTGATCTCTTTCCCGGTCCGGTAGACCAACGCGTGCTGGTACGCGTTGAGAAAAATGGCCCACCTGAGCATCCTCGGGGACAGGATCTGTGGGGTGGGCTTATCTGCGGTAAAAATGCCTAGCAGGGGCTTGTGGTCCGTTACAATGGTGAAGGGGCGGCCATACAGAAAATCGTGAAATTTTTTCGTCCCCGCAACTATTGCTAGTGCCTCCCTGTCTGTCTGTGCGTAGTTTCTCTCCGCTTGGGACAGGGACCTGGAGTAAAATACTATCGGGGCCTCCCTTCCGTTTTCCAGCACGTGGCACAGCACCGCCCCCACCCCCACCGGGGATGCATCACAGGTCAGAACTACCGGGCGTTTGGGGTTGAAGTGGGTCAGTATGGCATCGGACGCTAGGAGGCTTTTTAGCTCACTAAATGCCCTTTCTTGGTCATCGCCCCACTTCCATGCCTGGTCTTCTTTTAGCAGTTTGTGTAGCGGTTCAGCCACCGCTGCCTTCCGGGGGAGGAAGGAGTGGTAAAAGTTGAGCAGCCCTAGGAACGACTGCAGCTCGGGCTTGGAGGTGGGGCGGGGGGCTTTCTTAATGGCTGCCACCTTGGATTTGGATGGTTTTATTCCCTCAGGAGTCACACAAAACCCTAGGAACTCAACCTCGCTTGCGAAGAAGACGCATTTGCCCTTTCGCAGTCTCAGCCCCGCTTTTTCGAATATTGTCAGGACCTTCCCCAACCTCTTGGCCAATTCGACCTGACTCCCCCCCGTTATTAACACGTCATCAAAATAAGGCAACACCCCCTCCAGCCCCTTCAGGAGGCGTTCCACGAGTGACTGGAAAATTCCAGGCGCCGAATTCACGCCGAACTGGAGGCGCGTCACCTGGAACGCCCCCTTATGGGTGACTATGGTCTGCGCAGCAGCTGCGGCAGGGGACACCGTAAGCTGCTGGTAGGCCTGTGCTAAGTCGAGCTTAGCGAAACACTTTCCCCCGTGTAACCCTGGCCAGCAGATGGCTGACTACCGGCACCGGATATGCATTCGGGCGGATCGCCTTGTTGATGGTGCACTTGTAGTCGGCGCATATGCGGACCTCCCCATTGGCCTTTAGTGCGGTTACAATTGGAGTTTCCCACTCCGCAGAATCAACAGGCACAAGGATTCCCTGGCCCACCAATTTGTCCAGTTCCGCCTCTATCTTGTCCTTAAGTGCGAACGGCACCCGGCGTGGTTTAAGACGAATTGGGCGGACCTCCGGGTCCAGGTCGAATGTCACTGGGGGCCCCTTGAATTTCCCCAGTCCTTTTTTGAAAACTTCGGGGTGCGCCTCGCACACCTCCTGAATTGGATCAGTCCCAACGGCGTGCATCCCAACGGCGTGCACCCCCCCAATAAACAAACCCAGGGGCTGGAACCATTGAGTTCCGAGGAGGCTGCAATCTCCCCCTTTAAGCACGACTAGGGGGAGGGACACGGCGTGCTTCTTGAATTTAACCTGAAATTCTCCAACCCCCAACACTGGAATGCTGTTCCCTTGCACGTCCCGTAGTGTGGACCTCAACGCTTTGAGCTTGGGTCGCTTGTGGGGGGCAATTCCCAAAAACTCCCTCTGGGAAATGATTGAATATGAGGACCCCGAGTCAATTTCCATCCTAATGGGAACCCCTTGGACTAGTACCTCAACAAAGTAGCGGGGGTGTCCTACGGACACGCTGAACACTGGGGCGTCGTCCTCGCTGCCGTCGGAGATGCGGCCCACGCCGTCCTGCTTCCGCGTGGCCTGAGCGCCGTCCTTGGGTCTCGTTGGGCGGTCTTGTCCCGCGGAACGGTCTGCTGAGCTCCTCCGGGTCTCGCGCCTCTTCCTGCACACCTTGGCGATGTGCCCGCGGCGGCCGCAGTTGTGGCACTCGGCCTTCCGAAATGGGCACTTTACGCGGTCGTGGGCCGCTCCACAGCCGTCGCACCGCCGGCTCTCTTTCCGGACTCTCCGGACGTCCTCGTCGTCGCTGCTCTCTGTGGACGACCTCAAAGCTCGCCGGGCCGCCTGCACCGGAGTCTCTGCCTTGCTCGACTTCGGCCGCCAGTCCTGGAGTTCTTGGACCCCAGCCTTTGTAGCTTCCGCGGCCTGGGTCGCTCTGACGACCTCCTGCAACGTGGGAGGCGGCTCTTGATTCATTAATGTGCGCTGGGTTTCGGCGTCGTTCAGGCCGCACAGCACACAGTCCCGGAGGGTGATTTCGGCATTCTCCCATTTGCACGGGCCGGCCGCCAGCCGCAGGGCCACCACGAATGCGGCGACCGTCTCCCCGGGCGCTTGGACTCCCCTCCAGAACGCACTCCGAGCGGGAAACATTGCCGTGGTGGGCTGGACGTGCTCACGCAGCATCTGCATGAGTTCCTTGGCCTTGAATTCGCTCACCCTCCTCGGTGCAATCAGGTCCACCAAGGTCCTTTTGGTTTCTTGTCCGAGCATCCTGGTGAAGATGGCCCTTTTCTTTGCCTCTTCCGTGACTTCGGACTCAATCAGTGCTGCCTGGAAGTCCATCTCGAAGATCTCCCAGTCGCCCGGTTTCCTGATTTCGAAACCGGCGCATGTCTTGGTCCCGTGGGCTGCCATGATCCCACCTTCGTCGCCAATTTAGTGTAAGGGACCAAAGACAATGAAACAGCCGAAGGGTTGGCTTAACACAGGTTTATTGCATGATGATCCGGAGGAACATGTTGTAATGGCGGATGGGTAGCTCAATATATACAGCTGGCTATACATTTGAATGTGGCTCGTCGACAGACTACTGGTTGCTGCCTGCGTGACGTCGTAGAAGGTCACGCCCTTCTTGACCAGGTGAAGAGGTGGCGGGGAACCTTCCCGCGCTGCTGATCCAGGTGAATCTGAGCCATGAGAGCTGGACGCTCGCTATTGCCATCTAGTGGTCACTAGCTCGCGTCCCCTTATCAGGTTTACATTGATACAGCTGAAGGTTATAATGTTGCACACAGAAAGGTTACATTGTTAACACATGGCTACGGTACATTGTTAAAGGCACAGCTTTACAGAACACAACACACCCTGACCTCGGGGAATTAATATATCTATATGTTGAAAGTGATGGTGGAGTTGGTACACATCCAGATCACTAAATAATTAGGTGGACACAGCTTCATTTTCTGCCAGACGCTTTGTGAAAGCACTTCAGTGACGTTTTGCTGAAGTGCAGTTTGTTACTAAAGCAAGAATTTGTCGAGTGCAATACAAGCAACATGAGAAACTAAAATGCCAAGGTTTGCACAGGTCCCTTGCTTCAGTTTGTTTTCATAGTGAGTGCAACCTGTTGTGTCCCCATTCTGAAATGCAACATAGCTGTTTTGGGCAGTGAAAGAGCTATCCAGTAAAGCTCCGGGTAATGACATGATGTTACGTGCCATTGAGTCATCTCTGATTTACGGTGAACCTGTGAATGAGCAATCTCCAAAACGTCTTGTCCTCAACAGTCCTGCTCAGCTCCTGTAAGCTATTGCCTGTGGGTTTCCTTAGGAAATCAATTCAGCTTACACTTGCTCTTCCTCTTTTTCTGCTGTCTACTACTTCCCCAAGCATTCTTGTCTTTTCCAGAGAGTCTTTCCTTCTCACGATGTGCTGAACGTAGGGCAGCCTCAGCTTCATCATTGTTGCCTCCAGGGACAGTTCAGGTTTGATTTGCGATGAGACCCACTTGTCTTTCTGATAGTTCAGGGTATCCACAGAGCTCTTCTCCAACAAATCAACCCCCCCTCCCGCGCAACAGTCTTTTTCACTGTCCAGCTTTTCAAACATGGTGATCAGTAATACAAGAATGTGAATCATTCTTGTCTTGTTCTTCAGTAATACATCCTTACTGTAGATCAAGCATTCGTAATTTATGGCCTGCAGGCCTAATCCAGCCCACGGTCAGTCCAGCCCACAGTGAGGGCCCCAGAGCCGCCACCATTCCCAGAAGCACCAAGAATGCACCGGAAGCACAGAAAACGTGAAAAAAGCTACAAACCTGGTGAATATGTGCCGCCCTTGCTTTTGCTGCCATGGAAAGCACCAAAAACAACCAGGAAGTACCTGCCACCACCACAACTAGAAATGGCGGGAGCTATGGGAGGAACCTGTGTGAGGGTGCGTGGCCGGCCTGCGGCGCAAAAACATTGTGAATCCCTGCTCTTAATTATCTC
Source organism: Bradypodion pumilum (assembly GCA_035047305.1). NCBI lineage: Eukaryota > Metazoa > Chordata > Lepidosauria > Squamata > Chamaeleonidae > Bradypodion > Bradypodion pumilum. The sequence goes on along the minus strand of JAWDJD010000001.1, from coordinate 159,281,994 downwards.
TAATTTCATTGTTGCCTTTCCAATTTTCTGTTTTTCTGATTCTCAGTCTTTCTCTGGCTGCAGTCCCATTGGGATTGTTGATTGAATCAAGATATATATATATATATATATATATATATATATATATATATATATATATATATATATATATATATATATATATATATATATATATATATATATATATATATATATATATAAATTCAGCATTTTATTTTGTTTTTTCACTGTCAACATAAAATTGGTTTATGCTTTAAACCTTTTCATATTTCCGGCACTCAAGGAAAAAAAAATCATGTTAACCTCTTTCCTACTGTCCTGCTTTTAAAAATTTTTTTTTAAAAAAAGGCTACTTTATTTCCCACAAGTAGACAATGCCAATATTTAGGATGAAATATAAACATAAAAAAGCATGTTTTGATTTGGTTTTCCTTCTAATCTTGCTTCTTGAGCCCAGAAACGGTAGTCATGTGGCCAGGGAAATGGCAGTTGTGAGAGGTGCTAAGCATTTGCCAACAATAAATGGTATTGTCACTATCTCCTCCCTCCCTGCTCCCCACCTGTGGTTGCTTTTATTTAAGATATTTGTTCAGAAATAATTATATAGATGCTAGAATCCCCCCTCCCCAAATAGGTGCATTTATTCTACTTAGAATGGATTTGAAATGATAAAAGTCCCCCCTATGTAAGTTTGCACTGAACATCACAGACATGCTAGGTAGCTGAATCGCAAGACAAGGTAGATACAACATTTCCCATCTTCCTTATTGACCTTTTCTCTGCCACCTTTTGTCTACTATGCGGCAGAATCCTACTCAGTATATTAACTCCTAGAGATGCTAAAGCGACTAGGAAAGTTGCTTTTAAACACCTGCCTCCATTACTTGTATAAGGATTACACACACAGAGAACACCATGATCCCAGGTTGTGTGATGGGTCTTAAAGAGTTTATGGGCCACAGGCTTCCCATCCTTGTTTTCCATAAACCACTTGGCGGGGCCATCTGGTAACTTAGATACCATAACTTGGCTACATTTTTTAAAAATTTGCAAATATAAAATTGAGCTGTTTTTGGGTTGAGCGCCCAACTCTGTCCCAGCTTTTTGGGGGGCATGAAAGGAGCCTCATTTGGGCTCCCCAAAGCACTGATCAGCCAATGTACTGACTTAGGTTTCTGGGAATTGAAGTCGCCATGTGGGGCGTGGATGCCATCATGTTGGGAACCACAGGTATAGATGGATACATTTCGAGTGTGGAGGGTAAGCTAGCAAGCATGTACCCATCCACCTTCCTGCATGTAGATAGACCCTGCATGCTTGTAAAAAACTGAAGCGGGCTAAAAGAAATTCTGAATTGGTTTCCGGTAGCAGCTTGAGATTAGATGAGAAAGCATGCTAAATGTGAGTCTAGACCAGAAAGAAGGCCTTTAAAACAAAATGTGGCTAAATTACCGGTTTATTGTACTCTGGATAGGATTGCATCCAGGTTCAACGCACTGGGAGAACTCAATTTTTAAAGGAACCCTGTTCCGTTTCCTTAACTGCATTCACTTTTTCTTTGTAAAATTCAGGCTCTGTCACTCGTGTCATTGTTACCTCCGCATTAAGTGAAGTTCATTTGCCGTCTGACCCTGGGGCTCTCAAAGTACAAGTATGTGCTTTGCCACTGGGTTCTGGTCCTTGCTAAATGGAAGGCACTCCCTTCATTAGCTAATGCCACCCTAACGGCGGAAAGTGAAGGAGACCTAAAGAGCCTCTTGACGAGGGTGAAAGAGGAGAATGCAACATCAAAAAACAAAACAAAAAACAAGCTCACATGCCGCCCTTTCGCCCAGGGCGACTTTACTTTCCTGGGGATCCAAGATCACTGCAGATGGTGACTGCAGCCATGAAATAAATAGAAACTTACTTCTGGGGAGGCAAGCTATGAGAAACCTACGTAGTGTATAAAATGCAGAGACATCACCTTGCCAACAAAAGTCCGCATAGTCATGGTACTCCCAGTAGTAATGTATGGCTGCAAGAGTTGGACCATAAGTAAGGCTGAGCGCAGAAGAATAGACACCTTTGGAACTGTGGTGCTAGGCCACTTGGTTTCTTCTCTTTAAAGACGGAGGGTTTTTTTTAGAAGGGGGGGAATCAATCCACTCTCCCTGGTCTCCTGGGTCCAGAAGGGTTGGGGGGGACATACCCCTTTTGTCCCCACAAACCTCCCAACCCTAGGGGAGCCAGCGGAGAGGGGGATCGCAACCCCCGTACTATTAAAGGGGAAACTCCAGTCGGGACCTTCAGGCGCCGTTGGTGGGGGTTAGGAAGGGTGGTTGGTATTTGCGTGGCTGTGAGGCGGTGAGTTGTTTTTTTTAAAAAAAATCGGGCTCCCACTTCCTCAGCGTCCTGCACGCTTATGTCGCGCAGGACTCTGGGGCTTGTAGTTATGGGTTTGTGATTTGTGGTTGTGGTGCGGTTTTTTTTCCTGCGGCTCGATTTTGATTGGCCACGGCGCGTTTCTCAATGTTCTTTGTGGCCGCGCCTCTGAGCCTGATTGGCTGTGGCGCGGTGCGGCGCAAAAAACGTTGGGAAATGAAGTTGTTTCCCTTTTTCGCGTTTGTGGGGCTCTTGCCCTACTGGCGCATTTCTCAATCTTGCATTTACCTGCGTACCCAGTTCGGGCGTGTGCACGAATGGTGAGTGCGGGCTAGTAGGGCCTGCCTAAGGAGCCTATGCAAAGTTCCAACAGTTCTCCTTCGTATAGTTTGTGAATCCCCACTCATGGGTTATGCGCCTGCGCAGAACGGCCGATCGGAGGCTTGAAAAGCTATTGGTCAAAAGTTTTGGCGGTAAGACCGCCCACCGTACCGCCCACCCTGAGGCGCCCGCGCACCATTTTACCTCAGTTCTCTTCTTTCCGCCGTAGCAGCAGGACGATCGTTGAGAGCTTCCTCAATTTTTTCGCCCTTCTGAGGGAAAGTCTTTTGGCAAATTTCAACAATTTTTCTTGGTGATCTTGTCCTTCGGGCAGGATTGCCACCCCGGCTCTGTCTCTTCTTTCGAGTGGATTCAGTAGCTAATTTTTTCGCATCAATCACCGTCTCCCCCCTCAAGGGGGTGGCGGCTGGTCCGCCCTTCGGGGTATTCGCCTCCAGAAACTTCCACTGGAAGAATTTTTCCGCGGTTGATGGCTGCAGCTTTTAAACAGTGCACGGCGTGCCTTAAGAAGTTCCCGGCTTCCGACGGCCACAGTCTGTGCCTCTTTTGTTTGGGAGAGTCGCATCAGAGCCAGTCTTGCCCGCATTGCAGGAAGTTTACGCGCCTCGCGGTGCAAAACCGAAGCAATCGCCTCAAGGCTCATATGATGGAGCTCGCTCTGGCTCCCGCCGCGCCCGCTTCCACATCCGCCGCTGCCTCCCAGCCTCCGCCGGCTTCTTCCTCCGTGCTTCCGATTAGGAAGAAGAAGAAGAAGGACAGGAACGGTGAGAAGAAGCGCAAGCATGGGTCGGAGAAGAGACGGTCGCTTCCTCCCACCCCGCGCACACCCGCCTCTCCCGGGCCTTCGCCGCCGTTCTCGACTGCCCGATGTCCTTCTCCGGGATCCTCCATCTGGGGAGGACGATCATCTTCCGGGTCACCTGATAAAGGACGCAGGGCTGGGGCTCCAGCTCGCCCACTTCAGGTGCTCCCCTCTCCTCCTCGGGGAAGAAACCCCTCGCCGAGGCAGGCCTCCGTCTCCCCAAGGCCCAGGACGCCTATAGACGACGCGGTCCTCACCGTTCCGACGACCGTTTCGCCGACACCGACGCCGGCCACCGTCTCGATGCCCACCGTTTCGTGGGCCACCATCCCGCCGGCCACCGGGGCTCTACCGCCAGCGGACTCGGACGCATCCCAGATGGCCCTCGTTCGAGAAATGTTCCAGGTCATGGCGTCGTTTGCGACCAAGTTCCAGACCTCCATGCCTGCGGCCTCTGCGGCTCCGCTTTCGACCACCGCAAGCCCCGGGCATCCCGGCCCTGCCGTGGCCCCACCGACCTCCCGTGGGTCGAGTGCCCGCTCCGCCGGCCCACCCAACCCGTCATGGTGTGGTCCGGACGTTGATGCGGGGGACTCCCATCCCGCCGGCCCGCCCAGGCCGTACTGGCGCGGTCCCGACGTGGATGAAAGGCTGCCCCCCTCGTCCTCCGATGAGTCCAGCTCGTCATCGGAGGAGGACGAGGGAGACGTCGACCACGAAGTACCTCGACCGCGTGGTGAGGACCAACGCTCGCTGACCGCCATGCTCACAAGGCTGGGCACCGCACTCAACCTTAAGGTCGATCAACCGCCGTTGGAGGGTGAAGATCAGATGACCGCGAAGCTCGACAGACGTGCTGTGCGGCCGGTCCACATAACCATGCTCCCCTCCATGATGACTTCGGCGAGGGCGACTTGGAAGAAACCTTTGGCGGCGCACTCCGTTTCGTCCAGGCTCGACAACATGTACCGGGTCCTGGACGAGAACGTCGAGTTCCTGCAGGCTCACCCCCTGCCGAATTCCCTGGTGGTCAAGGCCTTCCAGCACAGGACGGCCACCAGCGGGTTCCCGGTCCCATCGACGCCGGAGGGAAAGAAACTGGACGCGGTGGGGCGTAAGTTCTACGCCACCGGCTCCCTATTCTTCCGTGCCGCCAACTACTCAGCCGCCATGGGCCTGTATCAATCTCACCTCTGGGAGCAGGTGAAGGTTGAGATAGCGAAACTGCCCGCCGACGCCCAAAAGCGGATTGACGCGCTGGCCACCGAGGGGGACTTCGTCGCCGAGCAGCTGATGCGCACTGCCCGGCATATCAACGACTATGCGGCGAAGGACATGGCCTCCGCAATCTACCTCCGTCGCCATGCTTGGCTCAGGGACACTTCCCTCGATGACGCTATGAAAAAGCTCATCGAGGAGTTTCCCTTCGACGAGCAGGGCCTTTTCGGTCAGGACACCGATAAGGTCCTGAATGAGATGCGCCAGACCAATTCCACGGCAAAGTTCCTGGGGCTCACCACGCCGGCTCCACCCGCCAGGCCGAGGTTCCAGCCCTTCACACGGCGGTTCCAGGGCAACCCGCAGCAGCAGGGACTGACGGAGCAGCCTAGATCCAGCTCCTACAAACAGCGGCGGCAGCACAAACCCCGCTACCGACCCTACGGACAGGACAAACGTTCGGGCGCGAGGCCCAAGCCCCGCGTTTGAAGCTGCGACGGCCGAGTCTCTCTCGCTCCACATCCCGTACCTCCCCCTCCGGAACTTCCTCCAGGTATGGTCGGGCATCACGGACGACCAGTGGGTCTTAAGGATCTTGTCCTCTGGCTACGCCATCGAGTTCATGCGGGTGCCTCGGGTAGGAAGACATCGTCTCACCACCTCGTCCCCCCATTTGGAGGAAGAAATATCAACCCTTCTCTCCAAGGGAGCCATCGAGCGGGTAACACCGTCCGACTGGGACAACGGCTTCTACTCGAGGTACTTCGTGGTCCAGAAGAAGGACGGAGGCCTTCGCCCTATCCTGGACCTGCGCCGCCTGAACAAATGCATCCACACCAGGAAGTTCCGGATGGTGACCCTACAGACCGTTCTCCCCCTCATCAACAAAGGGGACTGGTTCACAGTCATAGACCTCAAGGATGCCTACTTCCACGTCTCCATCCTCGAGGAACACAGACGGTTTCTCCGCTTCCGCATCGACAATTCCGTGTACCAGTACCGATGCCTACCGTTCGGTCTAGCCACGGCACCGCGGGTCTTCACCAAATGCATGGCTCCGGTGGCTGCATTCCTCCGCCAACGGAGCATCAGGGTCTTCCCGTACATCGACGACTGGTTGATCGTCTCCCCCACCAAATCGTCGGCCGTTCGGGACACACAATACACGGTCCACCTCATGGAGAGTCTCGGCCTCAGGATCAACTTCACCAAATCGAAGTTGACTCCCTCCCAACGCGTCGAGTACATCGGAGCGGTACTCGACTCGCTTGCTACGAGAGCCTACGCCCCCCAGAAACGCTTGCAGGATATTGCGCAGGGGGTGAGCGAACTGCGCACCAAACCGTGCATCCGGGCGAAGAAGGCTCAGAGACTTCTAGGCCTGATGGCCTCAACGACGGCAGTGATTCCCCATGCCAAGTTGAAATTCAGGTCCCTGCAATCGTGGCTCCTTCACGAGTTCGACGCACTTCGGGAGAGCCAGTCCAAACGGTTGACCCCATCTCCAGAACTGAGGGACCAACTGCTGTGGTGGTCTACACCACTCAACGTGGCCACGGGGAAGAGTTTCTACCCCCCGCAACCCTCGTTGCAGATACTGACCGACGCAAGCAACCTCGGCTGGGGCGCTGCTTGCGGGACTCTCACGGTCAACGACACCTGGACACCACACGAAACAGTGCACCACATAAATTACTTGGAACTGCTGGCCATTTGGAAGGCCCTGCGTTCCTTCGAGACTCTGCTCACCGGCAAGGCGGTTCAAGTGGCCTCGGACAATACCACGGCGGTGGCGTACCTCAACAAGCAGGGAGGAACACAGTCCACCACCCTCCTGTACCTTGCAGTGCAGTTGTGGGAATGGTGCCTGGAGAGGCACATTTTCCCAATTGGAGTGCACATTCAGGGCACACTGAATGTCTTGGCAGACCACCTGAGCCGTCTAACCTCGACGACCCACGAATGGGAGCTGGACGACGGAGTGTTCCAGTCGCTTTGCGAGGCCTGGGGGACGCCGAGCATCGACCTCTTTGCATCGGAGTCCAACAGGAAACTCAGCAGGTACTGCTCCAGGGCGGGCATCGGACTGAACTCCGAAGGCGATGCCTTCATGAAACGGTGGGATCAGGACTATCTCTATGCCTTTCCTCCGTTTCCTCTGGTCCAGAAAGTACTCACCAGGATGTACCAACACAGAACCAATGCAATTCTGGTGGCGCCAGCATGGCCGCGCCAACCCTGGTTTCCGCTACTGTTGCGCATGTCGTCGCAGTATCGCACACTGCCGGAGTCACCGACGCTCCTCCAAATGGAGCACGGCCAGCTGCACCATTCGGACCTGCCCAGCCTCCACCTCACCGCGTGGAGGATAACCCCAGACTGTCCAGGATCCTTGAACTAGCGCGGCGCCCTTCCACAAGGAGGTCCTACGCTTCCAAATACAGGCGTTTTTGTGCTTTCCTGGCCTCCCGGCAAACGCCCCCCCCCCCGCAGGTGGGACTGCAGGACATTTTAACCTACCTCCTCCAGCTGGCGGAGTCTGGCCTTAGCATCACCTCCATCCGAGTGCATCTCGCAGCAGTAGTAGCGCACTCTCCTGCTGGCTCGCCCGCTTCTGGGGCCTTCCGCGACCAAACGGTAAAGCGCTTCCTCAAGGGACTAAGGAACGCTTTTCCGCCGGCCCGGACACCGACGGCTCAATGGTCACTGTCCACCGTTCTCAACGCGCTCACCAGGACCCCCTTCGAGCCCATGGCTACCGCCGATGTTCGTCTCCTCACATGGAAGACGGCATTCCTGGTAGCTATCACGTCTGCACGACAAGCTGGTGAACTGGTTGCCCTGCGAGCAGACGCACCTTTTCTCCAGTTCTTCAACGACCGCGTCGTCCTCCAAGCGGACATCACCTTCCTGCCCAAGGTGGTCTCCAAGTTTCACATGGCACAAACTATCTCCTTGCCAACCTTCTTCCAGAACCCCACTAACGCCCAAGAAAGGACTTGGCACACACTGGATGTGAAACGAGCTTTATTGTTTTACACCAGCAGGACTAGAGAGTTCAGGAAGTCGCAACGCCTCTTTGTTGCTTATGGGGGAAAGTCCAAGGGTGAACCCATCTCTGCTCAAAGGTTCTCCAAATGGATCACCTCTACCATCTACCTGGCCTACGAGTCAGCCTCACTGCCACCTCCACCGCATGTCAGGGCGCATTCCACCAGGGCGGTTGCCACATCCACTGCCTTTCTGGAGGGCACACCGCTTGAGGACATATGTAAGGCTGCCACATGGTCCAGACCTTCCACATTTGTCCAGCACTACAGGGTGGACATCAGAGCCACTGCGGACGCCAGGCTTGGCCGTGTCGTCCTCACCAGAGGGCTCCGGACTCAACGCCCCTGACGGGTCCACCTACTGGATCTTCAGCTCATCGTGGGATCATCTCATCCGACTGCCCACCGACCAAGTGAGTGTGAGCTTGCTAATCTCCCATGAGTGGGGATTCACAAACTATACGAAGGAGAATGTTCGGTTTCACTTACCAGTGATAACTTTCGTTCTTCGAGTATATAGTTTGTGAATACACACTACCCACCCTGCCTCCCCTCTTGAGCTGCACGGATGAGATCAATTGGTTTATCCTGTGCTTGGCTTAAATATGGAACTGAGGTAAAATGGCGCGCGGGCGCCTCAGGGTGGGCGGTACGGTGGGCGGTCTTACCGCCAAAACTTTTGACCAATAGCTTTTCAAGCCTCCGATCGGCCGTTCTGCGCAGGCGCATAACCCATGAGTGTGTATTCACAAACTATATACTCGAAGAACAAAAGTTATCACTGGTAAGTGAAACCGAACTTTAACCCTCGATTTTATAGGTTAAGATCAAGCTGTGTTTGAGCATACTTTGCCACTTGGCCTTCCATTGAAAGTAACAGGAAAGTGCATGTTTGAAGTGGTAGCCGTGTGAGTCTGTGAAAACATATCAGAGAGTAAATAAAACAGAACAACAAAAAGAACAAAAATGTTGTGGCACCTTAAAGACCAACTCCTGTGTTAAATACAGGAATTAGTCTTTAAGGTGCCACCATTTTTTTTGTTGGTCTTTTTGTTGTTCTGTTTTGTTTACTCTCAGATAGGAAAGTGCATGTTATCCCTGTGGGGATTTCTGTTTCTAGAGCCAAAGTCTACCATTTGTAAGGTAAAGCACCTTGCCTGGTCAAAGCTGGAAGGTTCTTTGGCAACCCTGCAATATAACTACAGCAGTTAATTCTCCAATGAATTTATGAATTACTGTCATCTTGAGTAAGGAACCATATAACAGATAGGACAAAATTCTGTTGCTATAACTTGGCGCAACATAACCAGATAAGGCACTGGAAGTATTTAACTGTAAATAATTAAAAACTTCCTAGTCCCCTTTCCTTTTAGGATCCAAGGTTCACTCAACCTCTCTTTTGTCCAATGAAAATTACTGAGAGCCACAAGATGAGGTTAGGTCTTAAATAGGGGGGGGGGGAGGAGTCACCAATGTGTCACTGTGGCTGGGATTGGGACTGTTGGTGGTGATCTGGTATTACTTTTAACTGCCTTTGCTTGTGCCAAAGCTCCCAAAAGCTTTCCAAGGGTGTCTTAAAACCTAAACTAGGGCATTTTAATTACTTTAATTAAAGACTTCTGGTGCCCAATCTGGATTACACTGGTGCAAAGTTACAGAACAACATTTTGCTGATCATTTGAGAGCAGAGCCTTTAGAGAAAATTAGCTTCGCATGAGAGACTGCCATGGACCAAATAGGTGGGAGGTTCCCCAAAATAAGGAGTTTCACCTACAGTTCTCTGGAGATATGTAGTCAGCACGGTCTACGTCTGCAGACGTTTCCGTAGTCATGTGGCGAGCGTGACTAGACGTTGGAGCACGCAGAATGCTACTACCTTTCCCACTGATGTGGTACCTATTTATCTACTTGCAGTTTCTTGCTTTCAAACTGCTAGGTTGGCAGGAGCTGGGGCAGACGATGGGCGCTCACTCTGTTGTGCAGCACTCAAACTGTTGTCGTCAATCTCAGGCACCTTTTAAATTTCAAACCTAAGAAGCTGCTTGGGTAAAAATAAAACCAATGAGAAGTCAAATATTATAAATTTATTTCGGGACATTGATCTCAACTTCTTTGGAAGCTTATGAAATTTTCAAGCAGAAATTAACACACTCCCCACAAAACATGTTGAACTTTCAATAAAACAGTATTTTAAATGTGTTTTCATATATTTATATTATATCTATTTATATGTTAACTTTCAACGGAGGGAACACTTTAGCAGGGTTACCTTCTTTTAAAAAAAGTTTTGCTTTATAACTTCATTCCTCTGACATAGCTCTTCTTTTTCTTCCGACCAAAAGGATGCAAATGAGGTAAGAATTAAGGCAAATCTAAAACTCATGCAAATGAAATACATTTATATTCACCGACAGTACAAACACATGTCTGGATCAGACACTTAGGAACGGAGGAGCTGACCTCGGTCTGTCCACTACGTACTTACTATCGAGCAGGATGTTTCGTGAAGTTTGCTAATTAACAGTTCACACAACCATGGGGCTTTTCAGTGTCACGAACAGTATCCAGTTTAGAAGACATAACAGCTATAAGCATCAGTAAAACATGAACAATAAATAGTATAGATCACGGCAGCACCACTTATGCTGCACAGGCATCAGAGGAAGAGGGCCTATGGAATGACTCGGCACACTTTTTCTTATAATATATACTTTTAAAATTCTTTAGCAACTGACATTCTCATGCACACAAGTGTTTCAAACACAAGAAGCAAGTCCATTGATAGGTAGTCCAAGCAATTTTTGTTCGTTTGTTCGTGTGTATGTGTGTGTGTGTGTGTGTGTGTATTTAAACAGCTGCAAACTGAATGGGACATTTAAACTTCTGTGCAGTCCATGAAACCATTTGACACACAAGCTCCTCATTTCTGAATGTCACACTGCAGGAGTAATACAATGGAAGGGTCGCTCTTTGCAGCCTCTTTGAATTCATCCAGTGTGATCTGGTCGTCTTTGTTCTTATCCATTTTGCTGAAAATCTTGTCGACTCGTTGCTCTGGTGTGAGACCGTCTTCGTTCATTTTCATCATGATCACGGTGCCAACCATTTTATAAATGGCCTTGAGGGAAAGATGGGAGGTGGGGTTGAGAGAGAGAGAAAGAGGGAGAAGAATTTAATGTGACCCGTACACAATCCCTTTGAAATACTTAGAAATAATTTCCACTGAATTCAGAATGGCATAATTTGTACTAACCATCCTAACTTAACCCCATACTTTTAAGCACTCAGGTGCTTCAAATGGAGAATGAAGCACATTCTCCACGTGAATTTAAAATGGACTGCTATATCCAGAAATAATGTTTTCACATCCGTTACGAGAACTTACTATACAATTTTTGTAAGCTAGTAAGAAATTTATATGAACCAGAGGTTGAGAGTTCGATTTCCCACTGTGCCTCCTTTACAAGGGTTGGATTTGATGATCCAATTGTTCCCTTCCAGCTTTTCAGTTCTAAGATTATGATGATGATGATCATCAAACAGATGTGTGAGCCACCTGATGTTCTAACCCCAATGCTCGGGTCCTAGCCTTCAAACTAAGAGTCAATGATGTATCACCTGCTTTCGTGGTTGCTACCTAGTAGTAATGTTAAGCTTTAAAATAGTCTCTCATCCTTGTAGGAGAAGTTAAAGAGGTCCACTACTAGAATCCAGGAAAGTGCGTCTTATGAGAGTGACCCACTATAGCTGGTGAAGTCTGTTTCTAACTGCACAGCGCCAGTAGTGAGGCGGAGGAAGCAAATATCCCGACATATCTCCATTTGACTCCCCATGACTTAAACCAGGGGTGCCCAAACTATGGCCTGCAGGCCAGATACAGCCCACAATGCCAAATCATCATGCCTGCTGTGCCCTCGCCGCTCCCGGAAGTGCACGAGGGATGTGCCCGCCAATGTACATGTGCATCCAGAACCACTCCCAGAAGTGGTTCCGGATGCCCCCGTGCATGTGCAAACGCATCAGCGCCAATCCCAGAAGTGGATGGGGACGCCCCTGCACATGCACCCATGCCACTTCTGGGAGTGGAGCAGATGCATTAGCTCACTTCTGGGAGTGTCGCGGGCACATTTGTGCATGTGCAAACATGCCCGCTCCACTCCCGGGAGTGGTTCCGGACGTGCATGTGCCCGCTCAGCTGTTTCAGGGTGTGTTCAGGCTCCTGGCACAAAAAGTTTGGGCACCCCGACTTAAACTGACAATCTCGATCACTTCCAGTTGGGAAAAAAGCCCACCATTTTCCGTGGACCTAAAAGTGACCTGGGTGGGAGAGATGTGGTAGCATAGGCAGTTCCCTGGTTGGGCCAATGGTTGGGCCCAGGGATTGTAGCAGGGGCGCCAGATGATTGTGTGTGGCTCATAGGCTGTTTGTTGCCAACACTGATCTATATAAACCCCTCTGGTGGGCATATTTGTCCACTCAATCTTCTCTTGAACCTCAAAGGCCAAAGGCAGCTTAAAGTACACTGAATTAAATGTACAGTATCATAAAATCATAACCATATAAAGCAGGGGTGCCCAAACTGTGGCCCATGGGCCAAATCCGGCCCCTGATGGCAATTCATCTGGCCCACGCCACCCTCATCATTTCCGGAAGCGGAAGTAAAACACGCCCATATGGGCATGTTTTAGTTCCGTTTCCGGGAGCGATGGGGGCATCATGGGCCAAATGAATTGCCCTCAGGGGCCAGATCTGGCCCACGGGCTGTAGTTTGGGCACCCCTGGTCTAAGCAGAGAAAATGACAGCCTAAAATTTATGTCATCCTGTTGCAAAACAGATTACTTCCGCTTCCGGTGGGAGGAAACACGACCGGCCCAGTGAATCACATGACCGGCCAACGGCCCGAAAAGTTTGGGCACCCCCGATATAAAGAATGTATGAAATGCAGTCGAGTCACAACAAATAGATAGCAAATGTGTACTTTTTCAAGCAGTGGTTTTACCCCAAAAAGTTTCCATGGCCAAGTGAGGATTCAGACCCAGCTCCCCTGAGTCCTCATCCATCACTCTGTCTGCTACACCACATGGGATATTGCAACCATAAACCATAAGTCAGTAAGGAACAAAAAAAAAAGTAGGTTTTTTCATGATCACGTATGTGACATAATTAAAGGACACTGTTTTTTAAACATTCATATAGAACCTTTACCTCTATAATTTCCAGCATCTCTACTCTTGTGATTTTCCCATCTCCATCTAAGTCATACATATTGAAGGCCCAGTTGAGTTTCTGTTCGAAACTGCCTCTTGAGGTGATGGATAGGGCACAAATGAACTCTCTGAAATCGATGGTCCCATCGCCGTTCTTATCGAAGGTTCTGAAGGCGTGCTGGGCAAATTTTGATGCATCTCCGTATGGGAAAAACTGGGAAAAAATCAAATTAAAAGGAAAATGCTTGAAAGGAGAAATAAATCTTCGACATTAGCTCAGTGGTTTAGTTGGGTGTGTGATTCCCCACTGTGCCTCCTTGATGGAGGCTAGACTTGATGGTCCATAGGGTCCCTTCTAGCTCTACAATTGACATTATTATTATATTCAAGTACATTATTATTATGTACCCTAAGAACCAGTCCTCCAGCCTTACTGGAATATTTGACACCATTGTAACCCAATTGACTTCAATAACAATAATTCCTACTCTAGAGTCTCTAGCCTTGGGTTCTTTTGAAGATGACATCTTGGCTATAATTTTATAAAGTGCCTGCAGAATTTATAATATTATAAATCAAACTGAATTAGCTATTTCCAGCTGCTGTCAACTTATGCCTGGAAGCATGAGACTTCCTGGCCTTCATTTGTTTTTCTTTCTTTCTTGCCTTTGCTATGAATTCTAATAATCATGATATAGTCAATTTATGCAATGAAGACTAAAAGTGTCTGTTTGACCTTCTGTAGCTTTGAAGTTCATGGCTCTCTGACATACCAGCTTAACTAAAGGGGAACTCAGGGAAGCTACATTTATTATCCTTTGCAATTTCTGATTAGTTTTGTCTACCCATGTATTTTTAAAATGTATCCACCATCCAGTTTCTAAAAGGGAATACTACATTTCTTGAAGCTTCACAATAGCCATAAAATATGTAGAGCAGAACAGGAGGAAGGGTAGGATATGGAACCCCATATATACTTGAATAATTTCTTGGTAGCTCCTGGGTCCAGATACAGGTTGCCTGTCACATACTGTAAGTTATCTTAGAGGAGGTAAGTAAAGGTAAAGGTTTCCCTTGCTCGAAAGCCAGTCGTATCTGACTCTAGGGTGCAGTGCTCATCTCTGTTTCTAAGCCGAAGAGCCAGCGCTGTCTGCTCCTGCAGACGTTTCCGTGGTCATGTGGCAGGCATGACTAGACACCGGAGCGCACGGAACGCTGTTACCTTCCCACCGAAATGGTCCCTATTTATCTACTTGCAATTTCTTGCTTTCGAACTGCTAGGTTGGCAGGAGCTGGGATGAAGACGGGAGCTCATTTCCGTCCTGCAGTACTCGGGAATCGAACTGCTGACCTTCCGCTTCCCAGTCAGCGTCTTAGCGACTTGAGCCACTGCAGTACCGAAAAACTCATAAATTATCTTTTAAATTATCACTCAGGTCTTGAACTGCTGACCTGCTGTCCTTCCGGTCATCAAGCCCAGTGTCTTAGCCACTAAGCCACTGCAGCCCTGCCAACCTAACAGTCTGAAAGCAAGAAATTTCAAGTAGATAAAGGATCACTTTGGTGGGAAGGTAAACAGTGTTCCGTCTAGTCATGTCTGCCACATGACCACGGAAACATCTGTCGATGCAGACAGCACTGGCTCTTTGGCTATAAACAGAGATGGATCCAATAGACGGAGACCAAACGGTGAATGTAATGACTGAAACACTGTGAAAACCGTTTGAGGCAAAAGTCCACAATTAAATTCTTGTAATAAATTTTTTGTAGTAAAAATTATGATTGTATGTAGTCCATTTATTTGTAATCCAAACTCTTAATTGTTGTCATAAAGTTCATATTGTTCCAATGAAAATAAATTCCAACAGGTAATAAATCCAAAATATCCGAAATTCAAAACCTAGACAGTTTTTCAATCTGATTCCTTCATCAGGAAGATTTCAACATTTTCTGTATTGCGTTATGGCCTCACAATGCTTACTCTTATCGTGCCTATAGACGTCTATTCCACGAGCGACGAGGGCAGCGCGAGCTGGATGAATCGCAGTAAACCCCTTTGTGTGGATTCACTGGGGCTTGGGCTTCTGGGAATTGAAGTCCAAGAACATTTGAAGTGCCAAGGTTTGCCACCACGGCACTAGATGATCTCAGGTCAGTCAATTAGGCACACTGTCTCTTCCTGACCTACCCCATAGGACTGTTGTTAAGATAAAGGTGGGTGGAGAGAGAACTATTCATTTTGCTTAAAGGTCACTAGAAGAAATATGGGATGATTTTCATCATTATCACTACCACCAACCCACATTTAGAACTAACTAGCATGGGCTACTCGGTTTCACCGGTCGGGTCACTTGGGCCCTCTTCTTACTGGAGGCAAGGACGTAACGGAACGCTGTTCTCTGCCCTGACCTCCCGGGGAAGTGGCTTGCTTCCCCTGGTAGGAAGGGGCCGAAGGCAGCCATGCTTTCACCCCCCCCCCCGGGGTTGGCGCTCGCTTCCCTCTGGGAGGCCAGGGCGGAACGGAGCACTGTTCTCTACCCTGGCCTCCCGGGGAAGTGGCTCGCTTCCCCCGGGAGGCGGGGGCCAAAGGCAGCCGTGCTTTTGGCCCCCGCCCCCCAGGGTAGGCGCTCGCTTCCCTCCAGAAGGCATGGGCGGAACGGAGGGCCATTCTCTGCCCTGGCTTCCTGGGGAAGTGGCTTGTTTCCCCCGGTAGGTGGGGGCCTAAGGCAGCCGTGCTTTCAGCCCCCACCCCCTGGGGTAGGCGCTCGCTTCCCTCTGGGAGGCCAGGGTGGATCGGAGCGCCGTTCTCTGTCCTGGCCGCCTAGGGAAGTGGCTCGCTTCCCCTGGTAGGCGGTAGCTGAAGGCAGCTGTGCTTTCGGCCTCCGCCCCCGAGGTAGGCGCTTGCTTCCCTCCGGGAGGCCAGGGAAGAATGGAGCACCTTTCTTCTCCCTGCCCCGGGGGAAGTGGCTTGCTAGGCAGGGGCCAAAGGCGGGGAGGGTGGTACAGAGTGCTGCTTTCGGCCCTGGCTTCCCGGGGAGGCCGAACGGAGCGCCAACGGGGTTGCTCTCTGTTCGGTCTGTGCACGCCCCTGGCCTCTCCTCTCCTGTCTCTCTCTCTCTGCACGTCGGTTGGTTTTTTTGCACACGCCACTTGTCCCGCCTCCTCCGCGCTCGTGTCCTCTTGTCTGATTGGCTGAGGCGTGCCGCGGTGCAGAATTTTTTTATCCGCATTCGTGGGCCATTTGCCCCACTCTCAGCTTCGAGACCCTTACGGCGATGATCTCAGGGACAAAAGGTAAGTGTGGCCGGCGCATTACGGGATAGGCTAGATGTGTGTGGACACGGCCACATCTCTTTTTTATAGGTATAGATGGAGCCCTCATGGTGCAGTGGTGACGATCTGAGTACAATCCTGACCTGGCTTTCAGGCTGATTCAGCCTTCCATCCTTCCAAGGTGGGTAAAATGAGTACCTGGTGTGTTGGTGCAAAAAATGCTAATTACCTTGTGAAGTGCCCAAAGAGTGCACTAAGTGCTATGGGATGGTATGTATTAAGTGTAATTGCTATTGCTAATGTCCTGGATGCAAGGAATTTTAGTACTTTCCAAGAGGAAAGCATTAGTTTTTTGAGTGGGTGGGAAGAAAAGTGGTGGGGTTTGTTATTTCTGAAGAAATGTTTAAGTGTTTTTCTGATCACCCATGCCAAATTCAATAAATGGCTTTTGAAGCTGACAGCAACCATCCAAAATCTCTCATTAAAGGAATTGTGTAATGCACTACAAAAGGAACGTGTAAACTACTTATGTTTATGGTAGGCATTTGGGTGCCAGGCACTTTTTTTTGTGGTAAATCTTCTGTAAATGCACAGTTGTACATTTGATTTTTTGGATTAAAGCTGCCAAAGTGCCCTTTAAAAGTTTTAGGAGCCCTGTGGAAAGCACTTTTCTTCAGCTGCATCCCATAGCAGTAAGCAGTGTTTAAAGGCCTGCAGTTGTTTGGCCGGGTGTGGCTGTAGCCTTTTGTTTGCGCAGAAAATATTGCCATAGGATGAATCTTCAGAAAACAAGACTTTGTAAGTACCCTTGTAAAATTAAAGGGTGCCAAAGATTTATCTAACATCAGATATGCAGGCCCTTCCTTCTTACCAAGACAGAAACAGGTCTATTTTGCAAACTTTTAAACCTTGGACATGTCATTTTTTTCAACCACAACTCTTATATTCCCCCAGCTAACATGGTGGGATACACATAAAGAGCCTCTTAAAAGATTATGGTATTTTTGAACAACAATCGAGCGTACCCTGGTAACGGTTGATCTTTTTCACACTAGGTCAGGTGAAAGGAACTACAGAATGAACTCACCCGAAGTGGCTTCATTTTGGCAGTTTTTCATCTGGCCTAGACACGGAAAAAGAAGAAGAAACTAGCATGGCCAGTGCTGCTCACATGGGGATGAAAGTCCTCTCCCCAATGTGACTGTGAAGAAGAAGAAGACCAAACCATGGACCATGTTATATTTAGGTGTCCTTTATGCGCATTTGGAGGCACATTGGAGGACTTGCATAGTGTCACTGATGAAGCCCTTCAATGGCTTTCAAAATGAGACGTGGAACTCTAGTTAGGAACTTGAGATAGACAAATGGTGCTTACTGTATATATCAGTGGTGGCGAACCTATGGCACACGTGCCAGAGGTGGCACTCGGAGTACTCTCTGTGGGCACCCATGCAATCACCCCTGCACAGAGTTTGCCCTGTCCCTCTGCCCAGCAGGAGCACTTCCTCTACCCAGCAGTCCAGTGGGACCATTTCCTTCCTCCCCTGTTGCTTTTTTGGAACTTTGTGATAAATAAGTGGGGTTTGGGTTGCAGTTTGGGCATTCAGTCTCTAAAATGTTTGCCATCACAGGTATATATCAGCATTAATGTAGACAACTGAAGTTCATCATATGATAAATGAATGAGTGAATGAATGAACGAAAGAATGGCCAATGGCTGCGCCAACAAAGGGATTCTGAGACTTATGGTCAAAAAAGGACCCTGGGGGTTCAGTGTTTAAACTACTCTATTAGAACCAAAAGGTTGTGAGTTTGATTCTGGCCAGG
Source organism: Bradypodion pumilum (assembly GCA_035047305.1). Lineage (NCBI taxonomy): Eukaryota > Metazoa > Chordata > Lepidosauria > Squamata > Chamaeleonidae > Bradypodion > Bradypodion pumilum. Next base: position 159,263,909 of record JAWDJD010000001.1, on the reverse strand, counting down.
GCTCAAGGTTGACTCAGCCTTCCATCCTTCCTAAGTGCTATAGAGTAGTATACAGTGATACCTCATACAACGTCCAAACTTGGTTCCACAAGTTTGGACTTTATACGGATTTGGACTTTGTATGAGGCATGCAAAATCCTAGCCGCGATGCCTCATACAACGTCCAAATCCTTGCCGCGATGCCTCGTACAATGTCGTTTCCATAGAGATACATTGTACTGTAACAGCACAGACTTCAGGGCAAAGTCAAGGAAACAGACAGGAAACTGACAGAACTTTAAGAAATGAATGAATGAATGAATGAATGAAATTTTAATTTATATACCGCAATTCTCAGCCCAAGGACCGACTCAATGCGGTTTACAAGTTAGACATACAACATAATAATACAGCATAATAATGTCACAATAATCCCACCAAAAATACAATATATCACAATACATTACAATATATTCAATACAATTCATTAAACAGTTACACCAAATGCAAAGTTCAAAAGCAAATACAAATATAAATTATACAAAATACCATTAAATACAGTACTGAATCCCAAGAACAATTGCCCAAACCCTCAGATCCCTCCCGTCCATGAGAAAAAACCCCTGGCTTCGAAACATTCTCACCGAAGCCCTAAAGCCCCCACTATTGGGAAAACAGTCCCAGCTGTGCTCCCACCTTCCCTGACCGGGCGGGCGAGGGAAGGGAGCCGAAGATGTGGCGTGGCTCTCGGGGCTCGGTGGCGGCGGCTATTCATAGCCCCGCGTCCGGCAAGCAGTCCCAGCTGTGCTCCCACCTTCCCTGACCGGGCGGGCCAGGGAAGGGAGCCGAAGATGTGGCGTGGCTCTCGGGGCTCGGTGGCGGCGGCTATTCATAGCCCCGCGTCCGGCAAACAGTCCCAGCTGTGCTCCCACCTTCCCTGACCGGGCGGGCCAGGGAAGGGAGCCGAAGATGTAGCGTGGCTCTCGGGGCTCGGTGGCGGCGGCTATTCATAGCCCCGCGTCCGGCAAGCAGTCCCAGCTGTGCTCCCACCTTCCCTGACCGGACGGGCCAGGGAAGGGAGCCGAAGATGTGGCATTGTCTAAAGGCTAAATACATTACAAAAACATGTCAAACAACCCTGATTTTGGGGGACAAACCAACCTGGGGAAAAACCCCAATGCCTCATACAAAGTCGCAGAGACTTTGTATGATGCAACTTTTTTCAAGGAATTAGGCGATGTTGTATGAATTCGATGTTGTATGAAGCGGACTTTGTATGAGGTATTACTGTATAAATAAATGTGATTGCTTTGACTGCTTTGCTTAAAAAAAAAGCAACCTTTCCAAGCTGCGTTCCAGAACTAAGATCCTATCTCCATTGCAGTGAAGCAGATCTGGGGGATCTGTAGCTGCGAAAGAAACACTGAGGCAGATCAAGTCTGGATCATTTCCAGCCTTTAAAAAACACTTTTACTTTAAATAAACCAAAATGCTTTAATGCGATCAAGAAAGCATCTCTCCTTGTCTTTTGCTTATTGCCTGCAACACTGGTTGATCTCAGGTGTAATTGCAGTTTTAAATAAAGTTCCAACCAGCTGGATTAATCGCTTCACTCACACTGATGGAGAATTAGTTAGTATCCAGCAGGAAATGAATTGATTTTTGAATTACGGTGTTCTCTAATTAGATCTGAACAACGCGACGCCAAAGGCAGCCACAGCAGTGCCACACACTAATGCATTGGAAACTTTACCCTTTATGCAATGCTAAACAGGGGCCCTTCTGGGTGTTACTGCTGAAACAATTACTCTGACATGACATTAGTAATGGTACAGTATGGGTCAGATGTATGCCATTTTGCCAAATATTTTTCTCCAATACAAGTAAAGCATTTGCAGAAAGCTGTGTTTTACTTTTATTTTACTGCTGCTACCTTTCCTGGGGTATTATTATGTTCTTCCATTGAAAGAATACACAGCTACATAAAAGAATACTATATAATGGTTAGGATCCTGTTGACAAATGTGAAGCATAAAGACTGTTGATGGAACATGCCACGTTTACCCCTGATAAGTTAAGTGGCAGGGAAGGAGGATCCATGAGCAAAATTAAGTATTCCAGTCATGGTGCCGCTTACGTTTTTCATCTGTGAACACAGAGGCACGATGAGAAAAACTACCATTTATTACATATTATTATTTATTACATACCTGTCAAGTTTTGGATTTGGAAATAAGGGAAATTTCCCGGCAAATATGGGATACTTGACAGCTTTGCTTATCCTGTGCTGCCCTCCAATGGTGGCAATAGGGCATTGCAGTCTAATTAATAAGAGATGACGGCGGGAAAGAGGGTAAAATAAGGGGTTTCCCGACCAATAAGGGATACTTGACAGCTATGCATATAGTATGACACTTTTAAAATTTTCCTTAGGTTCCTTGGTAGAATTTGAGTTTTGCTTCATGTCGGTTTTATTATTTGGGACTGCTGACTTCTGGTTTGTGCGAAAAGTAAGAAAGGAAAACATTTTGGTTTTGAAGTCAGATATACAGTACTATTTGCAACATTAGTAAACCAATTCAATGCAAGGTCTCTAGACAGAAGCGGTGAGAAATGATGCAGTTCACCCAAGAAAGGAAGGCAAGTGTACTGTTTCCATCAGAGAAATTGCATCTGTCAAAAGCAAAAGTGTCTTTTATTGCTGCCCAAGTACGTGGCAATTTCAAGCTTCACCCCTAAAATACAATAAAGTCTCTCTCAGAAGCTCCCTAGAGACCAGTAAAGGGGGGGGGGGGCAGGGGAAAACCCACATACATTTTATTTCACCCTGAGGAAATAATTCTGATGTAGCTTCAACAGAATAGCCCCAAATGCAAGGAACTATTTTCAACAACATCCTCTAGAGAAAACTTCCTCCTCAAACACATGCCTACTGAAAACAAATTTTGGCAATCATCTTGTTAGACGTGTGGGGTGGTGTGAGATTAATGTCTCCATGAAGGGACTTCATTTGTGGCTGCTAATGTGATTAAACACCCGCAGCCTCACATCCACATGTCAGCCCCCTGCAATTCTTGACTCTAAACCAGGAATTCTCAACCTGTGGCCCATGGGCCAGATGAGGCCTGTGGCACAATGGCATGTGGCCCCCCAGAGCCTCCACCACACCAGGAAGTGCCATGTGGTGAAGGAAGGGCAAAATGGCCGTCCAGCCCCCGAAGCTGTCTGAAGGAGCATGACCCAGCCCCTGGCTTAAAAAGGTTGAGAACTCCTGCTCTATACAGTGAAATCCTTTTCTACTCTGAAGTAAGTCCTCCTGAGTTTAATATGGGACTCTCTCCCGGGTAAGAAGGTATAGGAATGCAGTCTTAATGAGTTAGATGTTCACATGGAAATTCATGCTAAGAATGTGGCAAATTTTTTTATGGTTGTACTTTCACACTTTAAAAAACATGCTTTTTTTAACCTGGCATTAAAATGGCAGATTCTGTGTTGGACAACAAACAAAAGCATAAGGTGCCTAAGCAAAGAGCCGTTGGCAATACTCTTTAGCAATAAAGGACATAAAACTACAGTAAAAACCCCGACTTACAAATGCCCCAAGTTACATAAAATTCGACTTACATAATGACATAATATGGACGGAGATGAGGGACATCATGCAGGAAGCCGCAAAGAAAACCATACCAAAAGAAAAGAAGAGTAAGAAAGCAAAGTGGTTGTCTGATGAGGTTCTTAAAATAGCAGAGGAAAGAAGGAACGCAAAAGCCAAAGGAGAAAGGAAAAACTACAATCAGTTGAACACAGAATTTCAAAGAAAAGCAACGAGAGATAAGGAAAACTACCTAAAAGAACAGTGCAGAGAAATGGAGGAAAATAACAAAAGAGGCAGAACCAGAGATCTTTTCAAAAAAATCGGCGAAATCAAGGGAACATTTAAAGCAAAAATGACCATGATAAGGGACAAAAACGGAAAGGAGCTAGCTGATGCAGAAGAGATTAAGAAAAGATGGAAAGAGTACACAGAGGAACTTTACAAAAAGGACATCAACACTCCTGATAGTCACAATGATGAAGAAATTGAACTTGAGCCAGACATCCTGGAGAGCGAAGTCATAAAGGCCCTAAAGAGCACTGCAAACAACAAAGCTAGTGGAGATGATGGTATCCCAGTTGAATTCTTCAAAGCGCTAAAAGATGACGGCGTCAAATTACTGCATTCAATATGCCAGCAGATTTGGAAAACAAAACAGTGGCCACAGGATTGGAAAAGATCAGTATACGTCCCAATCCCAAAAAAGGGCAATGCCAAAGAATGCTCAAATTATCGAACAATCGCGCTCATCCCACATGCCAGCAAGGTGATGCTCAAGATAATACAGGATAGACTACAGCAACATGTGGAGAGAGAATTACCAGAGGTGCAGGCTGGTTTCAGAAGAGGCAGGGGGACTAGAGACCACATTGCCAACATACGCTGGATCATGGAGAAAACAAAGGAATATCAGAAACAAGTTTACTTTTGTTTTATTGATTACACTAAGGCATTTGACTGTGTGGACCACAACAAGATGTGGCAAGTAATTAAAGAGATGGGAATTCCAGAGCACCTCATATGCCTCCTGAGAAATCTGTACATGAACCAAGAAGCAACAGTTAGGACAGAACACGGAATGACAGAGTGGTTTGGAATAGGAAAAGGAGTAAGACAAGGCTGCATTTTGTCACCATGCTTATTCAACCTATACACAGAGCACATAATGCGCAGTGCAGGGATGGAGGAATCACAATATGGGATCAAAATTGCTGGGAGAAACATCAACAATCTGAGATATGCAGACGATACCACCCTAATGGCAGAAAGTGAGGAAGACCTAAAGAATCTCTTGATCGGATTGAAGGAGGAGAGTGCAAAAGCTGGCTTGAGACTCAATATCAAGAAAACCAAGATAATGGCAACAGGCCCCATCAGTTCCTGGAAAATAGACGGGGAAGAAGTAGAAGCAGTGACAGATTTTACTTTCTTAGGATCAAAGATCACTGCAGATGGGGATTGTAGCCATGAAATAAAAAGATGACTGATTCTTGGGAGACAAGCGATGAGAAACCTGGGGAACATAGTGAAAAGCAGAGACATCACATTGCAAACAAAAATTAGAATAGTCAAAGCAATGGTTTTCCCAGTGGTGATGTATGGATGTGAGAGCTGGACAATTAGAAAAGCTGAACGCAGAAGAATAGATGCCTTTGAAATGTGGTGTTGGAGGAGGGTTTTGAGAGTCCCCTGGACAGCGAGGAGAACAAATAGGTCAATCTTAGAAGAAATTAACCCTGACTGCTCATTGGAAGGTCAAATAGTAAAGATGAAGCTAAAGTACTTTGGACATCAAATGAGAAGGGAGGATTCACTTGAGAAGGCATTGATGTTGGGAAAGGTGGAGGGCAAAAGAAGAAGGGGGAGGCCAAGGATGAGATGGCTAGATGGTATTGTAGACACAATGGGCACAGAGCTGGGAGGGCTGAGGGGGATGGTAGAGGACAGAGGCGCCTGGAGGAAAATGGTCCATGGGGTCGCAAAGGGTCGGAGTCGACTGTGCGACTGAACAACAAATGATTTTGTGCTAAAACCATGTCCCGATTTACATAAATGTCCCGATTTACATAAATTTATGTAACATGATTTCCTATGGGTTCGCTTCGATTTATGTGAAAAAATAATTTTCCCTATGGGTTTGCCTCGAGTTACATAAAAAACCGAATTAAGCAAAAGCCTAAGGAACAGACTTTTTGCGTAAGTAGGGGGTTTGCTGTATTCTGTTAATTACATGCATCAAAACAGACTTTCCTAGCCTAGCAACCTTCAGAGGTTTTGGGCTACAACTCCCATCTTCCTGGCTTAGTAAAACCAAGTTGGTAAAAGCTGCAAAAAACACAAGAGCAGATGGATTACCTGTGAGATACCCAGAAAATAATCTGATATTAACCCTACCATTTGTGACAACGGGGCAAAGGTGCAAATGGGGCAGAAGGGAGGGATACACACACTATTATAAAGTAACAATAACGTTTTAAAGAAAAGCTATCTGCTCACTGCTGTCAATAATGCTCTATTGCGCAGAGAAGCTTATTATATTCATCTTTTTAATTCCTTAACACCACATGGTCTAAATGCTGACCAAGACCTCAGTTGCTTCTTATAAATGCAGACTATAGCTTTTAGAATTTACACCACTGATGTAAATGGGTACACCAGGACCATGTGCTGAGTATACTTAAACTTCTAACTTGAGCTATAGTACAACGTGGAGGCACACAAGAAAAAACAGAGGCCATGACGCAGATGAATTTATTATCAACTATTATTATCAACTAATATTAAATAACATTTAAGAATTAATTGAGAAGGTAAGCGTGTTTTCTGGACTGTGATAAAAAATGATGATAAAAAATGTAGATAAACAATGCAAATGTATATATGTATATATGAATATTGATTGGTATTTTGTATTATTATTATTATAGAAAACCCTGTTGAAGTAATCGAAAAGCTGTACACCGGATAGCTTTGGTTTTCTGCTACTCTATACATACCTCATTTAATGATTTTTTATATATTTTCAAGACCTGAAGTAAAGGATTTTATTTAGATGGATTTCTGCTTGTGTATTGGTCCAAGCAGGTACAGCAAGCCCCCTCAACCCCCTTGTTGTACCTTATGAAGCTATTGATGAAATGCATAAATCTCACAAGGGAACTTTCCACAACATAAATTATAATGGGAAAAGTTTCCATTGCTATTTGGAGGTGGGGTGGAGAATAGTTATTAAAGGTAAATGTTTCCCTTGCTTGAAAGCCAGTCGTATCTGACTCTAGGGTTCAGTGCTCATCTCTGTTTCAAAGCTGAAGAGCCAGCGCTGTCTGCTTCTGCAGAGGTTTCCTGGTCATGTGGCAGGCATGACTAGACACCGGAGTGCACGGAAAACTGTTTACCTTCCCACCAAAGTGATCCCCATTTATCTACTTGCAATTTCTTGCTTTCGAACTGCTAGGTTGGCAGGAGCTGGGACAAAGATGGGAGCTCATTCCGTCCTGCAGTACTCGGAAATCGAACTGCTGACCTCCCGCCTTCCAGTCAGCATCTTAGCCACTTGATAATGTCATTTGAGATCTGAATTCTATTTTAATCTTTTGATCTTTCTTTGTATCTTAACTGTACTTTGTATTCATTATTACTCTAAGCTGCCTTGAGTCCTCATTTCATTCCTGTTTCTGTTTTAGCGATGACTTGAGTGGTTCTTTTTTTCCCTTCCTTAGTTTTTAATGATGTTATTCTCCTAATTACTATTTACCACTTCAAAGACTACGATGGCAACCAATGTCATTCCCCAGTTTATGTAATAGCAAAATCCTTTGGGTCTCATCCCAGGACTTGTCTCAGAAGAAAACATTAAGTTGCAGCCATTGCTGGGTTTCTCTGGAGAAAACCCACCAAATATTTATTATAGAAACAACTGTCACCATCTAAGGCCCACTGAATTCAATGGACTAAACCCTACTGATACACCGAGCTAAAACAGACACATTGAATGAATGGGACTTGTAAAGTCAACACATTTGTAAGTCTCATTCGTTCAATGGCTTTGCTCTAGAGGTGGCTAAGAACTGGATTAATAGAACCATAGAGTTGCGGGGGGGGGGGGCAAGATAACATCAAGTCTAGCCCCCTGCTCAAGCCAATAATCCAAATCAAAGCAGATCTGATAGACAGCTGTCCAATTTTCTCTTGAATATCTCCAGTGTTGGAGCATTCACCACTTCCCAAGATAATTGGCTCCATTGTCATACTGCTCTAACTGTTAAGAAGTTTTTCCTGATGTTCAGCCTATATCTGGCTTCCTGTAGTTTCAGCCTGTTATTACGCGTCCTCCACTCTGGGAGGATGAAGAACAGATCCTGCCCTTCCTCTTTATGATTATCTTTCAGGTATTTGAAGACTGCTCTCCTATCCCCACTCTCCTTTCCTCAAGGCTAAACATACCCAGTTCCTAATTTAATCTTTCCTCATAGGGCTTGGTTTCCAGTTCCCTGATCAACCCTTGTTATCCTTCTCCGTACCTGCTCTAATTTGTTTGCATCTTTCTTAAAGTGCCCCCAAATTGAACACAGTATGTACTCGAGATGTGGTCTAACAAGTGCTGAATAGAGAGAGACTAGTACAGTAAAACCCCGATTTACATATGCCTCGAGTTACATAAAATTTGACTTACATAATGATTTTGTGCTAAAATAATGTACCGATTTACATGATTTCCTATGGGTTTGCTTCAAGTTTACACAAAGATTCTTTTTCCTATGGGTTTGTTTCGAGTTATGTAAAAATTCATTTCCCTATGGGTTTGCTTTGAGTTAAATTAAAAAATAATTTTTCCTAAGGGTTTGCTTCGAGTTACATAAAAACCGAGTTAAGCAAAAGCCTATGGAACGGACTTTTTTCGTAAGTAGGGGTTTTACTGTATCTCATGGGTACTATTTAGCCTGATGAGATTTAATTTCAAGTAGGCATGTTTATGATCACACAGGTAATTGAATATAACATTTGTTATTCCCTTACTGAATGTGTACACATGTTTTTATTTCCAGTTTTTAACATTTCTGCGGTATCCTTAGCCTAGCCCCTTAGCAAATATTCCTAAGGACTTTGCCTGCACTGAATATTCAATCTCTGTTTGTCAAGCAGAATGTGAACAAGTCTATTTATAGATATCCCAGGACACAGATGTTTCAAAATTATTGTTTCTTTCTCATACACAATATCTCAGAAAGGCACTGGGAAATTCATCCTGACACAATGCAAGCTGCCCATTCATAATCAATGTGCCTAGCACTGGAGACACTATTGATGCTTCCTCATGATTATTCGTTTAATATAGTTCCCCCAGTAGGTCTGCACAAAAGCATCTCAGCTTATTTTTAGATAGGGACAAACAGCAGTCATTGCCACAATACTTCAATGTTCAGAGAATAAAAAGAGAATCAATGTTATTAATGTGGAAATTAGAATACAACATTGCTACTATGGTGAAGGAAGTGTTCCATATGACTAAGCAGAGAGAAACCTACACCTTCTCCCCACAAAACATCCAGAATCCAGTGCTGCACTTGTGTGGGATCTCACTGCTTCAGCAAGAACAATCAATTATGCCTTCTATATGCAGCAATACTCTACATCAGGGATTCCCAACCTATGGCCGTGGGCCGGATCCGGCCCACAGCACAATTTCATGTGGCCCGCCACCCTTGCTCCCGCTGCCAGAAGCTTTGCCATGTGGTTCCTTTATAATGTACTGTAAACAGCATTTCAAAGCTGCTTACATTTAAAAGGAACCATGGCTGGTGCCAGGAGCAAGGGCAACAGGCCACATGAAATGGTGCCGCTGGGAGGGGGGATAACCTTTGGGATCCTGACCTTGTCTCACCCTACCAGCCCTCTCCTGGACCCCAGCCCCACAAGGAAGGACTAGCAAGCCCTACCCACCCTTTCCACCTCCACTCGACCGGTGGCCGGCCGGGAAGGAAGACGAGCAGCACCTGAGGGCAGTTTCGACGCCCTCAAAAGCCGCTCGCCATGCCGCCAAGACCACCACCTCCACTCGACCGGCGGTCGGCCAGGAAGGAAGACGAGCGGAACCTGAGGGCAGTTTCGACACCCTCAAAAGCCGCTCGCCACGCCACTGAGGCCACCACTGCCACACGACCGGCGGCCAGCTAGGAGGGAAGACGAGTGGGCGGTGGGAGCGCAGCTGAGCCCAGCTGATGACCATCACAGCGGGGCCTCGAAAAGCCGCTCCCGCCGCTCCCAATGCTAGCATCAGCACCTTTGGTTCCCTTCCGTGGCCCGGCCGGTCACGGTGGGGTGGGAGCACCGCTGAGGCTTGTCCTGTCACTGCTCAAGTTGATGGGAGCACTCCCAGGGGCAGAGGACTGCTGCCGCTAACCAGCTGAGGTGAGCCCTGCCCTTCCTCCCATTGCCGGGAGAGGTAAAGACCTGCCTCTGCCCCGAGGACCATTGCCGCCTGCTAGGAGCGCTAGGACTTGTGCACACTCTTCCCCCCCCCCCCGGAAGGACTTGAAAGGGACTGTGTTGGGGTATATCTTTATATTGCTATATTGTTGTTTTGTGATTATTTGTATTTGGACATTTTGAATTTTATATATTTTGTATTTTTTGATGATATTAATTGATGTTTTACATATAATTTTATAATTGTGATTTTGTATATTGTTTGAATTGAGAAATGTATGTTGCTTTTGTACTTTGGATATTGTATTTATATGCTGTAAACCGCTTTGAGTTCCCCTAGGGGAAGTAAAGCGGTATAGAAATGTAATAATAATAATAATAATAATAATAATAATAATAATAATAATAATAATAATAATAATAATAATAATAATAATAATAATAATAATAATAATAATAATAATAATAATAATAATAATAATAATAATAATAATTTCCCCGAGCAGGCAATTCATCTCAGTCAGGGAGGGAGGTCCGAAGCCTCCTTTGAGGGTTGGCGTCTCCCCCCTCCTTCTAGGGAGAAACAAAATGGCCACCCCTTTGAAGCTGTTGGGACAAAACAGTCACCTCAAAATGACCACCCCACTGTGCAAGCAGGGCAAAATGGCCATCCGTCCCCTCAGAACGTGAATTGGCCCATGGCATGAAAAGGATGGGAACTCCTGCTCCACATCTATCACAGTGGTTCCCAACATAGGGCCCACACCTCACAGGGGGGCTTTAATTCCCACAAGCCTATGTCAGTACACTGAATGATCGGTGCTTTGGGGAAGTGAGTTGGGCTTCTGGGAACTGAAGTCCAAAAAGCATTGGTTGGGAAGCACTGATCTATCAGTAGACCACATTGCCAGCAACTCAATTGCAATCTTCAGGCGGCGGTTAACTAACCTGACAACCCTGAGGACTAATGGCCTTGGAAGGCAAAGTCCCCAGGGAAGGGTGATGGTCCCCAAGTGGATTAAATCCCACTTGAATCCATCTTGAGGGAGGACAGAAGCTTCATCAATACTGGTCTGGGGTTGATGAGGACTCTGTGTGCTAAAAGGGCTCAGGATCAGAAAGTGACTTGTGGGACTGGATCAGTGGTATGGTGCAGAAGGCCACTGCATCATATTGTTCCCAGAACAATCCTCATGGCTGACTGCCATGATGAGAGCCAATATTTGGAATCAGACATGGCACTTAAAGAAAAAAAAAGATCTACAGCCTCTCCGCTGCTTCTAACATCCTGATCTGGAAGTCCTGGAACTCCTCTGGAGGAAGTGTGGCATTCCCATGGGGTGAGGTATCCTCAGTATGCTGATGATACTCAACTGTACATTTCAACCCGTGGTGATCCAAGCAATGTTGTCAGAATCCTATCCAGATGTCTAGAGGCTGTTTGGGTCTGGATGGGGGACAACGAGCTACAACTGAATCCTGGCAAGACTGAATGGCTGTGGTTCAGGGCCCCTGCGTTATCACAGGAGTTACCATCTTTGGTTCTGGATGGGGCTAGCTTGCCCCAGACAGATCCGGTGCGCAACTTGGGGGTCCTCCTGGGTTCACGACTGCTGCTCAAAGAGCAGGTGGCAGTCGTGGCCAGGAGGGCTTTTGCACAACTTCATGTTATATGCCAGTTACGCTCCTAGATCGGGACTCCTTGCTCATGGTCACACAAGCTCTGGTCACCTCCAGATTTGACTATTGCAATGTGCTCTACATGGGGCTGCCCTTGATGACCATTTGGAGGCTGCAACTGGTCTAGAATGCGGCTGCTCGGGTGGTGATGGGGTGTGGGCGGTAGGCCCGTGCCTCGCCACTGTTTCGGGAGCTGCTCCTATTTCCTCTTTTATGTCCTGGTGGTATAAGCCTAAAATTAAACAATTAATTAACCTTTAATATTTAGTGCCACATGATTAGAATTAGACTTCACCAATTAAATTTGATTCTGTCAGTGAATCAGTTGTAACAGCTCCTACTTGGAATCATCCGCCCCGTGTATCACATTTAAAAGCACAAGAAGTAGTAATGTCTAGGATTCAATTGCTCATTGATTAACTTGCTAAGCAGCTCAAAGTAGTATAACAAGAAGGTTGTATAAAAAGATCTAAGATGAATCCATGGCCTTCAATTTGAAAGGCCTGAGCAGGGCTCCTAATAATAGGACTTTTGGTTTTCATTAATTCACAAGCTTCTCCTAAAATGGAAACGATACAATAGTGCACAAGAACGACGAGTTTGGCCTAGTACATAGTGCTGCAAAGTGAGTTATGACATTTTTCTTTTTGCAATGTTCCACATGGATTTTATAGCATTCATTAGTATGATACTGATCCCTCTACAGTCTGTGCCTCAGGAATGGTGCCTAACCCACTCTGTGTGCATTTTTTGAGACAATGTGCCTTGATTCTTTTCTACATCTATTCTGTTTTCTCAGTTCCCCCATGAAAAACACTATTCCCATGAATGGAAAAATACGAACAGCAATGACATGGTGTGTACATGCAATGCAAAGTTAAGGTAAAGGTTGTCCTTGCTCAAAAGCCAGTCGTATCCGACTCTAGGGCTCAGTGCTCATCTCTGTTTATAGCCAAAGAGCCAGCACTATCTGCGTCTGCAGATGTTTCCATGGACATGTGGTGGGCATGACTAAACACCGAAGTGCCCGGAACACTGTTTACCTTCCCACCGAAGTGGTACCTATTTATCTACAGAGGACCCTTGATTAACGACACGTTTGAATAGCGTCATTTCTGCTTACCGACGCGTCATCACTCGCCACGTGACTATCCGCACAATGACGAAAAACCATTGTTGTGAGGATTAACAACGTTTTTTAATTAGGTGATGTTGTATGAATCCGATGTTGTATGAAGCGGACTTTGTATGAGGTATTACTGTACTTGCAATTTCTTGCTTTCAAACTGCTAGGATGGCAGGAGCTGGGACAGAGATGGGAGCTCACTCCACTGTGCAGCACTCGGGTCTCAAAATGCTGACCTGCCAACCTTCCAGTCGTCAAGTACAGCATCTTAAACACTAAACACTACAGTGGAGGGGTAGACGACACCAAATGCATTATTTCTGGCAGAATTCATTGCTCACTTACAGGTCAGGGAATATAAGAGAAAGTGAAACCAAAAATCACAATTATGAAATTTGACAATGACAGCAAGACACCAGCAAGAAAAAAAAAATCTAAAGTAGGGAGTAAGTGGGAAGGAAGGACCCCAGCGACCTAAACTTTTGACTTCACAGCCCACACAAGTATGCATACATTCATCTACATACACAGGCATGCTTGGTCCTAGCAGTGTAACTAATCGTGTTTTTAAAAAGACCAAAAGAAACAAAGAAAATCAAATGGCAAGCAATATGGTACATGGCCAGAAGCCTCTCACTTCACATTGCAGCTAAAGGAAAATGTAAAGAGCAGTTACTTTTACAGCTCAGTCTCCCCACCCAGAGATCTTCCTCAATGCCCTAACAATTGGAGTGTGCAGAGGAAGCCCTGGGCTTCACTGGGTAAAGCTGTTAGTCTCCTGCTCCTCTGATTGAGGCTCAGCAATTTTCCATGGACGTCATTGACCACTTCTCTTTCCCTTATCTAGCTTTTCACTGCACCGTGTATTTATTTATTTTGAAAGTTTAAACCACACAAATGAAAGATGCAATGTAAAGGACCTGTGGGAGGTACTGTTACACCCAATGATCATCTTTGGGCTCTTTGCTCTGCTTTATAGTTGTCAGGGAGACCAACAAACAACTGCAATTCAGTTAGTGATTCAGTATTGATGACATGGTTGACATTCTACCACCAGGTGGCGGCATTGTAAATTCAACATACACGGGTGAAATCCCGCTTTTGGCGGGAGATGCTCTGATCAACAACAAAAAAGGAAATTGAATAAAACCTACAAAAATAGTTTTGAGTCACCCTGATCCAATTTTCTTCAAAAAGCTATAAGATTTGCTTTGTGGGTTGTTTCTAGAGACAGTTTTATTGTTTTGCCATCCCAATGCATAATATAAGAAGAGGGAAGAAACCAAAAATGCTAAAAATAAATTTGGTGGTGGTGGTGGTGATGAGAATCTGAACTGTGTGTTTTAAATAAGCCATATCCATTGTAGTCTATGGAAGAGCTATGAGATTCTAGAAGAAAAATCAACTCTGTCTAAAATAAGGAGCTATCATGTAAAAAAAATGTTAATTCCCCTATATTTAGCTGGTGGTGTAAAACTGGTGATGAATACTTGCTTAATGTTCTGCTAGAAATTTAACTAACCCTTGAAAAGTTTAGAATCTGCACAATCTTTTAAATCACACCATTATAAAAATAAATTTGCCTTGTCAATATGGAGAACATTCCAATGCATTCATATTTGTCCTAGTTGAAACGGAGGTTTTGTCATGGAATTCTCTGTCATACTTGAAAACTACAATTCTTTTATGTAATTACAGCGAAGGCTTCCGCAAAGTGAAGGTGTGTGTGTGTGTGTAAAATGCAAATCTCTGTTTTATGGGTATTCAAGCAGCTCATTTACCTGACAGTTTTTAAAAATTGCTCCTAGCCTTCTATATCCTTTGGCATTTAGTTCATGTCAGTCAGTGAAAAGATCTTACTGTACAGTAAAAGCTTGGGTTACAACCGCCTCGGTTTAAGTTTGCTGCGGTTTACAATGGCAAATCCTATGGAAATGCAGTCCTGGTTTACAAATTTTCAATGTCTTTTTTCCCCAGTTTACAACGATCAATTCAGGACCGTCTTTTTATTTTTTCAGTGCATCTCTATGGATGTTTCAGTTTACAATTTTTTCGGGTTACAATGGAGGCTGTTGGAATGGACCTCTGTCGTAACCCGGGGTTTTACTGTATATGAAACCTGACTGATATTTCTACATCATCATAGAAAAGTTGGCTTCAACCTTTTCCCATGCTAAGCTTCTGTTCTTAAGCCAGACCATTTTACACAAACATTTGCCAAACAGAAATCCATTTATTTCACTCTTTATTATTTCACTCTTTCTGGGTTTCTTCCTTTATGCAATATGCTGATTACAGTTACAATCAACCACATTCTGTACTCACAACAATTTACTTCTGATTAAACCTGCCTAGGAGCATTCTGTAAGTCCTGAATCCTAAACTTGTGTTATCTGAAATTAGTTTAATTATTTAATCAGTTTATATGCTGCTCACCTTATCCATAATAATCTAAGAGCAGTGTTTTCATTCATAAACAAGATTAGAATGCAAAGCAGGTGTTTTTTCTTTCTTCCAGGCAAATGAAAACATAAAATCCTGTATAGTAAATGATAACAAGAATGAAAACTTCTGCAAAAATTGTGCCAGAGGCATAATTACACCACAGCTCGATTCTTTCTTATGGCTGAACAGTGGAATTCAATGTGACTGGCTGTGTCTACAGGGCTGCACTTCTAATAAGAAGCTAGCTCCCTGGATTCAATGAGTATCACCGAGACTAAGGCTTGTCTAGACTGTTGTAGTGAATTGGGAGTTCCTTTGATTTGTCTTCATTTTCATGCCACATGGTTTCGTGTTGGTGTATGTCCTAAAATAACCCAGAAGAAACAACAATTTATTTCAACAGTATCCCACCATGGTCTCCTTCTCTTTTCCTGTCTCCTCCTCATCCATTGCCACCTCCTTCTCCTCTGCTGCCATCATTATGACTATAATTTGTTTAATTTTCTTCTATTTGGCATAGTGCAATAGCACACTCTTAAAAGAAATAGAAAAAAATAGAACTTCGGGCTGCAGTCTGAAACCCACTGCCACTACCATGGCAATATAAACTTGCTAAACTCGAGACACAATTTACCCCAACAAAGGAGATCAAACCCACAAGAATGGTTCCAAACAAATTGTGACTGGAATCAGTTCAAAATAAACAACCCCTTATCACGGTGCTGAAAATAAACATTAGTTCCTTCTTCCTTATGGGAAGGTGTATTAACCTCTTAGTTGAAGGAAACGACCATCTGACATATCTTGAGGGGGGAAAAATCAATTTTGCTCGAGACAACCTCAACAACTATCATCCAGTTGCCAATATCCCGTTTCTGGGCAAGGTTGTGGAGAAAGTGGTGGCAGACCAGCTCAGGTTGTTCCTAGAGGAGACTGAATGCCTCAGTCTACATCAGTCTGGGTTCAAGCCTCGCCATAGTACTGAGACAGTATTGCTTGACCTGCTGGATGACCTTTCTAAGGGAGGCTGATAGGGGTAAAACCTCACTGTTGGTTCTCTTGGATCTCTCATCAGCCTTTCATAGTGTGACCACAGTATCCTTCTGGACAGGCTTGCTGGGGTGAGTATCAAAGGCAAGCCTTGGCATAGCTCTGATCCTTCCTGGAGAGGCACATCCAGAGAGTACAGCTCGGGGAGGTAAGATATCCACCTAAGATAGGGAGAGAAGTAGCAGTGGACGCCAAGAGAACTAAGCAAGAGAATGACCCTCGGCATCCTCGGAACGGATATGAGCCTCACGTCCGCCAGTTTAGATTCAAGAAGAATTTTATGGCAAGAACATTCTTGTGGGTACACAAGAGCAAAAGCAAATTAGAAGATGGAGGAAGGAGCTTATTGGACAAGGAACAACACTGAAGGAGGATATAGCTGAGGAACTTATCCTCCCGTAGGTCATTTGGAGAACATTTAATATTCTGAGGGTCGGTGTCCCTAAATGTAAGACTCACATGCTCAAGTGGTGCCTGCTGGTGGACAGCAACATGCTGTGTGAATGTGGGAAGATACAGAATCCGACTCATTTGCTAGTCTACCCATTATAGCCAGAAACATGCACTGATGAGGACTTGGGTTTGGCCAACTACAAAGCCAAGAAAGTGTTTTCATTTTGGCAGTCCAGGGTTTGATCGGGAACAAAAGAAGAAGCTTGGGGAGAAATTTTCTGGCCCTTGGGTACAACTGTATGGGATACCGCAAGGGTTGGCAATCTCCCTGATGCTATTCAACATCTATTGTATATGAGGCCACTAGGAAAGGTCGTTAGGAGATTTGGGGGCTGCTATCAGCAGTGCTTTTTTCCCATATAAGACATTTTAGACTTTCAAGTTCTTTCCATTCTGAATATGAAAAAATCTGCAGGTTTCCAAAAATTCTTATTAAAAAAACAAGCTAAAATGAATTCACCTCCATCCTTGTTAAATTTTGGAATGTGATTTCAGCTTAATTCCAGCATATGCAGCAGCTGGATACAATCAATAAAATCAGATTAAAAACCAGTTCAGTTCAAGCACTTTAAAACTATTAAATCATTTAAAATGATAATCTTAGCATTGCAGAGCAGGAAGGAACTCTATGGATCGTTGAGTCCAGCTCGTCAAGGAGGCACAATGGGGAACTGAACACCCAAACTCAAACTCCCAAACTCTACCTCTGCAGCCAGGAACACTTGTCTTAAAGACTTGAGTTACATTCCTTTGTTATGCAGTGAACAGCTGCTGCAGAAATACAAGATTGAGGAGATAGCATTGCAGCTCAAACCACAACTGGATATGAGACTGCCACGTTCTTTGTCTAATAAGGCCAACTATTTCATAGCCAGGTGTATATTCCCCAAAGCCATTATTTTTGATGGGTTTTGTTTCACCGTGCCATGTATGTAATGACTCTAAAATAGTGCCAGGCTTGATAGCAATTAGAATCCGCTATCATTTTCAAAATCTGCCATGGCCTGAGTCTGGGATTGCTATAAGTGATGAAGTTGGGGTAGGTGGGGTGTTGTATGGTGAGGTCTCTGCCAGATGTCATCTGAATAAAACAAATGCCTTAACCTTTTGAAAAGAAACCAAAAGGTTATTTGTTCTTCTATCTAAAAAAATTACGGAAACAAGCAAAAGAAATAAGAATGAGCTGGAACAAAGGAGCTTTGGGACTTAACCAGTGAAACAATGAGTACTTAATTTGTATGCCTTAGCACTGGTATTCGAGTACCTGCTTTTCGTACTTACTGTTTCTGCTCCCCCCCCCCCTGCACATTTTGCTCTTTTTTCCTTTCCTTTAACTGGGTAAGCTCTGGAGAATTGTACCTACTGCTATGAATCTATTTGGTTTCTCTGTTAATATAATGAGGGAAAGTGCCATTGTTAATATAATGAAAAATGCTTCATTAACCTTCAGTTTTAAAAAAGGAAAAGGAAATTTATGGCCATGTCTGAACACTTGCACGACAAAATAACTTTAGCTTCAAAAATTGCATCAGTCCAGTGCTTTGCTTTGTAGACTGACAGACATAGTTTACAGACATTATTTGATCTGCAGACACAAGTTCATTATGTTCTGTAGTACAGAATCTGTTGCCTATTTCTATTTGCTCCTCATCTGTTATATTAAATGCCTTACCATGTACTTATTTATTTATGTTTTTATACCAAACCCAATGAATCAGTTAATATGACAACAATGCTCTTGAGTGATTCACTGTTGACAACAATGACAAAATGCTCTTGAGCGATTCACTGTTGGTTCGCTACTAAGAAAACTTAACCCTTCCTCTTTTAAATATGTTGTAATATGTTTATGTGATTTAGTTATATGTTATTATATTATCAAAAGTTAATTGCATTTTGCTAACCATCTGCTTTGCATTACATAGAATGCTGGGTTAAAATGCAAGGAGAGACTGAACAGGATGCTGGTTCTGAAGGCCATGAAAACCATTCTGACACCTGCAATTAGCCTTTCTTAATGTTGGACATGCAAATGTTGAGGTCTGATTACTCAGTGGTTAATACAATGTACATTATACTTGTTCCAAGGACTCTTATCATTAGTGCCTTTCAACCTCACTTATGCAAGTGGCTGTATGTCTTTAGGGAGAAACAGGGCTAGAGACAGCTAATGATGGCTTTCCGATCTATCTTAATTCTTTCTTATTTACTCTCCACAGACTGATACTCTCCGGATTGTCTCTACTTTTCCCCATGTTCTCCTCCAACTTCTTACTCATGTACCAGTGGTGGGAGGCCACTACCTCTCCCCTTCCACTACTTTACATACAGTAGTCTAGAGATGTATCCTAATATGGAACGGTGAGCTCTGAAGTCATGCTCCAGTTATGCTGAAGTCATGCTCCAGTATGACACTTTCCCTCTTATTACTTCTTCTCTTCTCACAGATGAATTTTTTGGAATAGTAGCCGTGTTAGTCTGTGTTTCAAGCATAACAGAGGATAAACTAAAGTGACCACCACACATTCATCTTATTCAATGTTCAGGAAAGTTAAATTTGAGCACATGGGGAAGAGAGGAGAGAGTTAGCTCTATGTTCCCTGTTGCGTAGAGGACACAGCCTGAAGAGCAGGAGTTTCTAAACACGTGGAACCTCCACACACAACTGGAAAAGCCGTTTTGGTGGGTTGGCCTGTTAATAACACAACGAGCCTCTATTGTTAGTTTCTTCAACCTTTCATCCTATCTGAAAAAACACCACCTGAGCAGGGGAGGACGTAGCCCCTCTCACCTCCTTTTCAGTCCCTTAGATTCACCCTTTCTGAAATGTCTGGTTAGGGTTAAAGTTTCAAAAGACAAGAGATAAATCTAGGCAACGTTAGGAACACTCATCATTGATTTCAACCATCCTGATCACTGGAACTAGGAATTGATCCTAAACCTCATTTTCTTCCTCCTCCATGCCCAAAATTACAATAAACATTGACACGTTGTGGCAAAAGTGTATTAAGGGAACTGGCCATCACTGTATGCACCATCTCCAGTCTCAGCCTCTCCTCGTTCAGCAAACTATGTGCATTGATTTTTAGTGCATGAAATGGGTAGGGAGAATTTCTATCTCTCCTCTAATAATACCATAATTAGTATTTGTTATTAGATGAATGATATTCAGTGCAGAGGTACTGCGGTGGCTTAGTGGTTAAGACACTGGACTTGACTGGAAGGTTGGCAGGCCAGCAGTTTGAGACCCAAGTTCTATATGATGGATGAACTCCCATCTCTGTCCCAGGTCCTGCCACATGGCCACGGAAATTTCTGCAGATGCAGACAGCGCTGGCTCTTTGGCTACAAATGGAGATGAGCACCAAACCCTAGAGTCAAATACAACTGGCTTTTGAGCAGGGGAGAGCTTTACCTTTACTATTCAGTGCAGAGGAAAGAAAGTGTTTTTCCAAACAGTTAAACATCAGAATCTCTTAGCAAAAGGCATAGTGATGGCCAACAATTCAGATGGCTTTAATATTTGTGTGATTAGACACATTCTAGGATTATAAGGCAATCACGACTGACTATTACTGATGATAGGCAAAGATTTATTAAAGGTATCATGCAGTCTGTTGATCAGATGCTTGAGAGTACAAGTGGGAGGATGATGTTGCGCTCATGTTATCCTGACAGGCTTCCCACAGGCATCTCATTGGCCGGGGAGCGTTCCTACAGCTACATCTTTGTCTGATCCAGCAGGTCTCTGCTTCTGTTCTCCAGATCTGTGGACACTTTAAACTGAATGCATAAGTATGGCGAATAGCATGAGTCATGATCCCACACATTCTACACAAAATGCAAATAACACAAAGGTTTCCAGCATTCCTCTATGCTTACTGAAAGCTTCCCTAAAGCAAAATTCAAAATGATTGTGTGGGTTTCTTCTGAGACAAAAAAAAGTCTTCTGAAGAAGTCTGAGGAAGGCTGCAAAGTATCATTAAAATCTGAGACTTTCTTGAGAGAGCCAATTTTCGAAATCTTCCCTTGCCTCTACATTTCACGTAAGATGAAAACAGAAGTGGATTTAGAGAACATTTGTCAGTGAAAACATATGAGGGATTTTATTTTGTTCTGCTTTGCTTTGAGGCAAAAAAAAAGTTTCAGTAAGCTTTTGGGGTTACAGTGATACCTCATACAACGTCCAAACTTGGTTCCACAAGTTTGGACTTTATACGGATTTGGACTTTGTATGAGAGGCATGCAAAATCCTAGCCACGATGCCTCATACAACGCCCAAATCCTTGCTGCGATGCCTCGTACAACGTCGTTTCCATAGAGATACATTGTACTTTAACAGCACAGACTTCAGGGCAAAGTCAAGGAAACTGACAGAACTTTAAGAAAACATTGTCTAAAGGCTAAATACATTACAAAAACATGTCAAACAACCCTGATTGTCCAAGAACCTCAAGAATGCTGCAAAAATCCCAGGAATGCTTCTAAAAATTCTGATGAAAAATTCAAAAAAATCCAAAATCACGCTCAAAACCACTGCTAAACACTTTGCCTTGTGCAAAACCCACAAGAGCAATGCAAGCATGTGTCCTGTCTTTTATACTGCCCAGGCACAATGCAACCTGGGGAAAAACTGAATGCCTCATACAAAGTCGAGCAACTTTGTATGAGGTAACTTTTTTCAAGAAATTAGGTGATGTTGTATGAATTTGATGTTGTATGAAGCAGACTTTGTATGAGGTATTACTGTATTTCTCAGAAGAGGAGGAAAAAATGTTTCCATGAACAAAGGACAACTGTTTCCTAGCTGGGGAACTCTCTCTCTCTCTGTGTGTGTGTGTGTGTGTGTGTGTGTGTGTGTGTGTGTGTGTGTGTGTGTGTGTGTGTGTGTGTGTGTGTGTGTGTGTCTTTTCCATACCGCAATAGTCTCAGTACATAATAGTCAGACCCAACTAATTTGTTTCTGCACCCCATGCAGCACATAAACAAACCCACTACCTCTCCCTAAGAGTAAAGATTCAATGCAAATAAATTACAATGGAAAACAATTTGCTCCTCTTGTATCGATCTCCTCATACAGAATTGGTGTAGGTTGTGTCACTGTAAACCCAATAAGTAAAGTCATTAAGCATGCTAAAATAGCCCCATTAGGAGGGGCAATGAAACACGTTAAAACTCTTATTGCAAGACACCATTTTAGTATGGAAAGTTATGGTGAAGAAAATGTTTCTGTGATTGTAGGATCTTTGCAGGGCAGGAGGAACTGATCCCAATTAAACAGAAGATTTGCATATGTTAGAACACTATATGGTTTCATCCTTTTCAAAACATAGTTAAATTTCTTTTTCAATGATGTGTGTTTTGGGTGTCCGCATTTGACAACAGAATTACAGTACTTCAGATCTCCTGGACTACACTGTTCATTGTATCAGTAACTTTTGCAGCACGGTTGAGAATCTGTTGCCAGCTGCCACCTTTTAAAAATCAAATTAGCCTGTGTTTGTGCATGAGAGCTCACATCATAGTTAAGATGAAATTGAAGATGTTGAAATAATACAGTTGAGGCAAATATATATATGCAAAACTAGTAAGTATTTTCATATTCATGGTTTAAATAATAATTGAAACATTATTTTGTTCTTGATGGCCTTTATCATTAAACTATATTAAAAGCTGTGAAAGGTGTACAAAGGGTTTAGCTGATGAACCAGCTAGGTGGATATTTGTACTTAAGCTAATTTACATGCACTTTATTGGTCATAAGTGACTCTACACCAGGGGTGCCCAAACCTTTTGGATTGCGGGCCTGACTACACACCCCAACAGCTGATCGGGCTGGGCACGTGGTTCCACCCATTGGAAGTGAAAGTAAAATGTGCCCGCATGTTTATGACAGCTGCAGATGAATTTATGAAATGGTTTTGGATTGTTTCACTGGTTCCCGTTCAGTCATATAGTTTGCAGATGAATTTATGGCAGCATTCTGCGTGTTTTACTTCCGCTTCCAGAAGTGGTGTGGGCCAGATGATTGGTATCAGGGGCCAGATCTGGCCCGTGGGCCATAGTTCAGCCACCCCTGCTCTACACGGTCATTTCAGGATTACTCCAAAGGTTCCAGACCAGCCTGTTAAAGTTACATGCTATCATTCTATTTTTAAGGGAAGAAAGCAGTAATCTCATAATCCAGGAATCACTACTGTAAACATGGGGGGGGGGGGGGGGCGATCTGTGCTATGAATGGATATATGGTAGTGTATGCTTTGCATTGAAAAAATCCCCAGCATTTCTAGGTAGGGCTGAAGAGGAAAACTGGAGAACAGCTGCAGTCAGTTCAACTGCTGTCAATAGATTTGTATTAGCATGTTTTTGCTTTGAGAAGAGATGTTCTCTCAAGTGATGAAAGACCTTTCTTTGTTCCAACATGAGGGTTTTTTTTGTACAAATTGGCTTACTTTTTTGTGATTGGTCATGGGACAATCACACACAGGTTTAATTTGCAAGATGATTGTTGGGAGAAAAACTAATTAATCAAATACTGAAACACATTGACATCTGGAACTAATGATCAATCAAAGGTCAGTAGGAAAACACTGCACTTCTCTTGAACTGCTGCTGCTGAAAGTGAGCTGAAGATTTCCAAAATGGGCATTTCAAAGAGAAACTCCAGCTTCAAAACTGAATTAAAATAACAGAAATTGCAGTCGTCTGGGCCCGAACAGAGATAATGAAGTCCCTGTCCCTTTGCAGGAGCTAGGTTATTTAGCACTGCTAAAATGACAGTGTTATTGCCAGTTATTGCTGTTCTCAAGGGCCCTTGCTTATTGTGCAAACATTTAAGGTGTAATGGAACTGTCATGAACTGTACTTTATATATTCCATTGCTACTGAACTCCAATACACACTATGTCCCCCTGATCATCCACTATACCGACGTATATTGTCAGTCTAGCAACCCAAATCATCATTCTGAAAGGAAAAGGGAGTGGGATCAATGTCACAAGACCATCACAAGGTTTCTCCCTCCTTAGGACCTAGTAATTTAAGAATATTCCAGGGGCTAATGCAAAGGCAGATTCTGATGATTGCAGACGTGAAGAAACCCCTACATAATATGCACTTCCCTGCCACCATAGTCCAAGAATGCTGAAATAGTCCAGTCTAAATGATAATACTCAGAGACATTGTCTTCAGACATTCTGAAGTTGTTTTGGGTAGGGTTTGTGTGTGTGTGTTTTAGTAAATCATCCTGGCCTTTGCATCCATACATGTTGCTGGATGTTCCTGAATGCACTAGGTTGTCCTGATACTGTTTGTCCACACACATCTGGAAGTGTTTCCTGATGTCTAAATCCCAACATAGATTACCTTCTTGTCTTTCCTCTCTCTGCCTATTGTTTCTTCCCTTCTTATTTTATCCATTCATAGGGCATAAAAGGGTGGGAATTGATCAGCAAAAAAAAAAAAATACCCTTAAAGAAAGAAACATAATCAAAGTGTGCGGCTTAGCCCAGGACAATGCAGTACTAGGGCCAATTTGAACAGATCTTAAACTGGAGCAAAGCAGAACCAAAAAAACACATGGAGAGCATTTTTTAAATCTCACTTTGACTCTGCTGACATTAATTGCAGCCCTTTGTTGTGTGGACAATGAGATGCAGTATCTTAGGTGTAATCAAATTGAATGTAGATGGGTTCTCAATCATATATCACTATTTGTCAAAGCAACATATAGAAACAGTTCTCCAGATCCTAGCACTACCATTACTATGAGCTCTCCATGGTGCTACTCAATTCCTATTTGTATTTCTGAAAATGTGACTGCTTGATTATAATTCTACTAGACTTGACTTGTCTATGAAATAAATCTATAATGGATCTCCTTAACACAGGGGTGGAGAAACTTTTTTATGGATACTTTGTTCTACAAATCAGCATTACCTAGGATAAGAAGTTTCCCAGTTATTAAAATTGTACCTCAAAGCACCCACACTTCTAGGTCTTCACCATGGTATGACTCACTGGCTGAAACACAACAGGAGCTTGGCATCTTCATGGTAAATAGTCAGTGCATCAGACAGAATGCTCTCTAGTCCATACAAAATATTACCAAAAGGTATATGCTAGTCGGCACAATGCCTGATTGTTCCTCAATTTTTTAAAAACCCTACAGGAATAATATTCCAAAAGTTTTCTTTCTCACTGGGTGAGAATATAACAATATTTGTGCATATCTTGCATTTGGGACCTTTTATGGAGAAAATTTCATGCAAGTGCTTTTTGTGCAAAATAACAAACAAACCTTGCATCCCATGGGAAAAAATAGTGAGTACAGAAATATGTGGTATCTCATGCATGAGTCAAAGTCTTCAGCAAAAAAAGCACAGTTTCATGGGCAAAATGTTTTTCTGCTAAAGCTGATGCTGAAAATATATACTTTTGTTCTTGGGGGACACTAAATCTTGCAGCGATTGACTTTTTTTCAACCTACTGTCTCAACCTATTAAAATACCCCTTCTCATAAAAGTCGGGGAATTCATTACATTCCTATTCCCCGTATCTTAACAATATGAGGTAGGTGACAATTGTGTCCATATTACAAATGGTAACACTGAGGCATAAAAAAAAAGACTTCAGAACCATCTTTGCTGTTTCCTCATGCATTTACAAAGGACTGGTGATGATAC
The DNA here is from genome assembly GCA_035047305.1 of Bradypodion pumilum. NCBI lineage: Eukaryota > Metazoa > Chordata > Lepidosauria > Squamata > Chamaeleonidae > Bradypodion > Bradypodion pumilum. The sequence goes on along the minus strand of JAWDJD010000001.1, from coordinate 159,238,471 downwards.
AAGGCATCAGCTTTGAAGCACACTCTCCATTGAATTACTTCAGAGCCATTTTTCTAATGCTTTAAAGGTCTTTTTGCACTTTTAGCTTTCTATTTTGCCATGTTGGTTTTACTACTGTTGATTTCATCACTGTTGCAATTTTAGTGTTCCATTTTAATTTTGTTCTCTTAAACTACTGTAAGCTATTTTAGGAGTCTTAAGAGTGCGGTCTCTTAAATCTTGGTAATAACAATCTTTCCTAAGGCTATCTAATAGATTCCTGAGTGAACTGAGTTTTGACGCGGCAAACTTCCAGAATTGTAGCTCATGTTCTTAACCCTTGCAGCACATCTCTTTGAAGTCATGATAAGGAGAGCATTTAAATCAGGGGTTCTCAACCATTTTGCACCATGGGCCGGACAACTCGCCCTGAGACAGCTGAGCAGGCCAGACAGGTGGTTTCCACCTGCCGTAAATGCTGTCATAAACTGTGGTGGGCATGTTTGCGCATGCACATTTATGGCTGTTGTAAACATATCTGTTTCCACTTCTGGGGTCGTTGCCACGAGCTGCATGATTTGTCATCAGGGGCCAGGGCCAGCCGTGGGCTTTAGGTTGCGAATGCCTGATTTAGATGATAATTTGATTTTTTTCCAGCCCCTTTGCAAAGATGTAACATGAACATTGTGTGCTCATAATCCTCACAACAGGCTTCAGAGAGGACACCAGAAGTGCATAACTTCATCTTGTTTTCAATCCAGCATTTTAATTAGACAACCATCCACTCACTTCTGGTAAGGAACATATGCCTTCAGGCAGTCTCTACCTCCCCACTGCTATAGTTGGTAGTGATGTAGCATTAGTGAATACTAAATTTCCCACAGTGGTACACTGCTAAATAGGTCTGTAGCTCTGCATGTTAGAACAGTAGCTTCACAGCCACTCTTCTAATGTTATTTTTGCACGGTGCACACTGCTTCAACATGAATCATTCTCATTCAGCTTGGTAATGATTTTGGGTGCTATTCTCTGAAGTAATACAAAAAAAATGTGCTCTATTATTTATTCATTCAAACACTTGAATGTATTTGTCTAAATGACCTCTTAACCACCTCATCTTCAGGTCAAATAAGCACTTTAAACTGTCTAAGGTTAGCTGCTCATACCTCCCTATAAGATTAGCAAGATTTTTCCATTTCAGAAAAATCTGAGGAAGGATCAGGGGTGTTTGATACAGAAGGAAGCTACCGGGAAATGGCTGCCACCCTGCTAAAGTAACCTTGGCAGGAGTCCTAAAGGCATTTTTTTTTTTACAAAGGGCCCCATGTTACATCCATTTTTCATTTGGATCTCCCTACAGCACTGAGCTATCAGTGGGAGACAAGAGATTGGATGTTTTTGCCTTGCTTTGGCAGGAGATTGAAAATGACTTCATTTGAATCCTTTCCAGCTCTACGACAGGCATGTTTTTCCCCTTTGGACGGTTTCTGGTCTGATTAAAAAGAGGACCTACTACAACTCAATGGTGTTTCCTAGTCACTTCGCATTCTTTGCTGGATGCCAGGAGTTTGACAGTTTCTAGGAAATTGGCTGAATATCTGACAATTCCCTGCACACGTCTGTTGCAGCAAAATGAGAAACACAGACATTTCTTCCAAGCATGCGGCACACAGTTATTTGCCGTCTATGTAGCCATCAATCTGTTTTTTTCTCCCTCTCCAAGAGATGCAGGATTTAAATCTTGACTCCAGAAAGCAATTCACTCTTGTTGCTAAGCAGCTGGCTTAAGCCCATGTCACTGCAAGCACATAAAAAAAATTCTTACTGTTGCAAAAGAGGAAAGGTTTTGGTGGGGGCAGCAGGGGGGTGGGTGGGGGGAAGGGTTACCAATCAGTTAGAAACACATCAAGTAGTGGTATAAAATCAGAAACATTTCTTCAAATAAAATACAACAAAGCAATCATCCAGCTTGACTGAGTTCCGTATCCATGGAGGATAGCACCACCTGTTCTTTCTGCCTTAAGAGCTTTATGTTGGTTCCCTCATGCACACTGGTCCCTTGAAAGGCATCACTTGGCATGGCTTGCGATGGTGTATCTACCTTAAAAGGGTCATAATCCAACTTACTCATTTATTTATTTACTCGATTTATATGCCACCTTCCTCACCTCGGCGACCCAAGGCAGCTTACATCGAACAAAAACATCCTATACAATAAAACCCAATGATAAAATAATTAAAATCTGTAAAAAAAAAACATATCCCCCTTAGTTTAAAACCCCGGCAGGACTAAATGAGCCAGCGAGGCTGGGATATGCTGCCAGACACACCCCTTGCCTGCTGGCAGAGCCAGGTTTTTAGAGCCCTTCTGAAGGGGTAAAGTTCCATCTGGAGGTGCAGTTCTGATGGCAGGAGGTTCCAGACGGCCGGGGCAGATACCGAGAAGGCTCTCCTCCTGGTCCCGGCAAGATGTGCGTCCCTAACTGATGGGACCATCAGAGAGCCCCTATGGTCCACCCGCGTAGGATGGGTTGCAACCCTTGGGACGATGCGGTCTCTTAGATATCCTGGCCCACTGCCATAAAGGGCTTTAAAGGTCAAAACCAGCACCTTGAATTGCACCCGGAAGCATACTGGAAGCCAGTGCAGCTCCCGAAGCAGTAGCAAGGCACGGGCATAGCGCCCGTACCCCATTACCACCCAGGCAGCCGCATTCTGGACCAGCTGCAGTTTCCGGATGGTTATCAAGGGCAGCGCCATGTAGAACGTGTTACAGTAGTCCAAGTAGCACTTCCTTGCTGCTTTTCTCCCCGTAAAGGATCCAGGGTGGTTCACAGCAATTAAAGCTATACAATAACCACAGCTTTTTAAATGCCTTAAAAAATGCACTGAACATCTATCAATATTAAAACCACAATTAAAAACAAATTTGAGAACACTTTTAAAAACACTTTTAAAATCTCTAAATTAAATAAGTATAGCAATCCAGTAATTCTCTGTGTCCCCCCCCCCCCATCCCACCCCAGTGCTGGAAAGCCTACCTGTAAAGCAAGGTCTTTGCGTGAAGGACAAGAAGCAAGTGGTCAATCTGGCTTCACAGGTCAATGTATCCCCAAGGCTGAGAGCAGCCATTGAGAAGGCCCTCTCTCATGTCTTCACCAAACGTTCAGGTTGCAAATAATGGCTTTTACAGCTTCTGTAAACTACTTTATAGTTATAATCTCCTCATAACCAACTCAGATCATGCATCTGCAAATGTATCTTCTTCAATGCTTCCGGCAGTGCCATCTCCTGGTAAGGCATTCACATACACCCATAGGCAAGTACATAATTCAGTGCCTGAAACACCAGCAGTATTTAGGGTGCCTTTAGGGTAGAGGATGGTGAACAAATAAAGGGACTAAAACAACAGCAGGCAACATCTGAGAGTACAAGTACCATTTTGCCCTCTCTTGACCCTGGAAGGCTACTCATCCATTCAAGACCCTCAACACTTTAGAAAAGATTACCCCAAAATGGCTCATCACAGCACACACACCACTCTGATGTAATTAGCCACATTTATGCAACTTCAACACCATAGGCCAGTGATGGTGAACCTTTTACACACTGACAGTGCCCAAACGCAATAGGCTGCCGTCCATGCCGCAGAGGGGTGGGGGAACTCTGTGCTTGGGGAGGGAGGAAATGCTTCCATTGGACTTTTGGGCAGTGGGACGTGGCTGTGCCAGGGCAATGACGCACATGCCCAGAGAGGGTTCTGAGTGCCGCCTTTGGCACCCATGCCATTGGTTCACCACCACTGCCATAGGCTATCTTTAGGCCAGGACAACCTTTTTTTCTTTTTCAAAACAGGAAATGACCAGGGAGAGACCCCAGGAAAGGGAAGGAGAAATTACATAAAATTTGCAAACAATACTCTTAAGCTTTCAAGAGTATGGTTTGCCATTGTAATAACAAAATGTGTGTGTGTGTGTGTTTTTTCTTCTTCCCCCAGAGGACACTTTTCCTACTGCTTGCTTAAAATCTGGGTTTCAATGTGTGTACACAGTAATACCGAATCAAGATTGCTGCCTCTTCCCCTCCTAAATGTCTCCTGATGTCTCTGACGTTTGCATCAGGCAGGTACAACACAGTCCTACCCATGATGAGAACAGCTACATCTACCAAATTTGATTGCTGCAATGGAGAAGACTTCTGTTTCAGTTCATTTTTGAAAATTTTATCCAGATTTATAATCTCTTTGTAGGTTTTTTTTTTAAAAAAAATCTGCATGTAAGCAAAAGTGAAACTAACAAAATTTCTTTGAACTGGCCATATGAGTAGGCCCTGAAAAACAATCTAGTGGAAGGTCATTGTTCAGGAATAGTGGACATGTTCTTCATGAAGATGGTTTCAGGTTCAATCCCCAGTATTGCCACTTAAGTGGTCAGGTTGCAGGTGACAGCAAAGACTTCTGTTGAAGTGCTACTACCAGAGTAAATAATGCTAGGCTAAACAGCCCAATGGCCCAAAACAGTAAAAGGTCATGCCTCACTTGTAGCTTCCCATGGCACTGAGGAGAGCAAATGTCAATTTTCCCCCTAAATATAAATATATTGGTTAACTATGCCCCGCCTACTGCTGTTTCTGCCACATATATACAGTAGAACCCCGCATAATGAAAAAAACTCTGTTCCACGGAGCTCTTCGCTATGCGCTTTTTTTGCTATGCGGTTCCCTATGGGAGATGCCCCGCATAACGAAAACAGTTTGTTAACCGAGGTTCCCATTGAGCGGGTATACCCCGGTTACCAAAAACCCCGCATAAGGATAATTGCATAATGAACACTTCGTTGTGCGAATTTTTCACTATACAATGCGTTCGTTATGCGAGGTACCACTGTATTTTTAAAAACTCAAACCTTCCATACTTAAAAAGAAAAGATACAGTAACAACAAATTAAATAACTAACAATTTGCTATCCTTTCATGACACCTAAAATTATTCTCCAAGGTAGCATGACTAACTATAGCACAGGTTAAAGGGAATTTAACTGTTATAGTATAGTTTCATGGTTGGTGTCAAAAGCAACTAAAATCGCTTTGTGGGGGTAGCATTATTTTTGAAAGGTCTTAACAGTACAAAAAACAACCTCCAGGGTAGACATTCTGTCCAGCTGAACAATGTTGAGTCATATTGGTTTGGTTTGGTTTGAAAGAGTGAAACACAGCTGTCACTGGAGTCCAAAGAAGCAAAGCTTGGATAATTTTTTAAACTACAGTTCCCAGAATTTACCAGCTAGAATTGCTAGCAGCTGTAATGATTATGATAATCTGGGAGTTGTAGTCCGAAGAGTAAATTTGCAATAAAAAACACTATTAACTGTATCTGCTATTTATTCTTTGCTGGGATAACAATCCACGGCATTTGGTATATTAAACACTGATTTATAGAAAAGTAGCATAGTTGTTTTAAATTGTGTTGTAAGGTGTTTTTTTTTGTAATGTATGTAAAAAAGAGGTTATTCTGTAATTTTAAAAAACTTTTTTTATTTATTTATGTACAATTTGTGTGCGTTGCCGGGCTCTTATAAACTGTGATCATCTTTTTGGGTTTTTTTTTTGTGGATTAAAAAAAGAACAAAGGATGATATAATTTTTTCAAATTGTTTTATTTAACCAAATAATGTTTTAGTTTTTGGGTGTTTTTTAAATAGTTGTACCGTAGGTAATAGCTTTAAAAATGTGAAAGTACATGTTTTTTACATTCAATGTTTTTAAACTGTGTTCAGATGTTTTGGGTTTTTATTCGAGTTTAAACTCAGCACAGGATTTTAGAAATCTTTTTTATTTTTTTGACATATGTTTGTGATTTGTGTAAAATTGTGATTTATTGTTATGTTTTTGACTTGTTTTTACTCTTATGGCCTCCAGGTGGGGCTGATGAGTCTTTTTGAATTGTTTTTACTATTCTGCCCTGCAGGTGGGGCTGCTAGGGGTTTTGCTTTCATTTCACATATTTTTTCTCTCCTGGCCTCTGGGTGGGGCTTCTTCTGGTGAGTAGTCTCTTTGTTTCTTCATTTCTGTTCCGGTCATCGTGGAGGGAGGACGTGCTGGTAAGTTGTCTGGTTTTATTTCTTCTGGGGTTTTTCTTTGTTTTGCTTTTGTTGTGGTGGGCTGGGAGGTGTTTCTGTTTGATCTTTTTTGTTTTGGTTTAGTTTTAGGTTGGTTTAATTGGTTTGATTATTTCTGGTTGTGTTTGTTTTATTTGGTTGTTTATTTTTGTTATTAGTGTTTGTGTACTTTGTGGTTTTTTGTGTTGTAGTTAGGTGTTTTGTTTGTGGAAGTTTTTGTTTGTGTATTTTGTGGTTATTTATTTATTTTTGTTTTATTATTTTTTAATAATTTTGGTGTTTTTGGTGGTTACTTTAGGGTGAAGAACGGGCTGCCTGTGGGTTTTTCTTTGGAGGGAGTCAGGCCGTTCTTCTCCCGGGAAGGTTGCTTAGGTAGGTTGGGGGAGAGGGAGGAGGCAGAGAAGAGCTTTCTGTGCCTAACGATGGTTCTCTCTTCTCTGTCTCCTTTGTCTCCTGGCTTACCTAACCGGAGATCGGCAGGCAGCGATCCGTAAGGGGTGGGGCTCTTCCTTGTGGATTGCTGGCTGTTGTTTTTGTATTCTAAAATACAAAGGCATCAGCTAGTCATCCGCCAGGGAGTGTGCTTCCCCAGATGGACTGCTGCTTGTTGGGGGGGGGGGGGGAGTTCCACCCCAGCTCAACTTTACTTGAGGCTGGTGGTGGTCTCGCCGTGTCTTCGGTGGGGTAGCGTGGAGGAGAGGGAGTCCCTCTTCCCCCCGTTGCTCCGGGAAAGAAGGACGGTGGGTTTCTCACAGTGGCGTTTTGTGCCTTTTATTTTGCATGGCTGTGAGGTGCTGAGTCTGTTTGCTGGGGACTTGCGCTCCCGCTGCTTTTTGTAAGTTTATTTTTCGCACGCCGACTTTCTCAGCGTTCTGCGCGCTTATGGCGCACAGGACGCTGGGACTTGTAGTTTTGAGTTTGTGGTTTGCATTCGTGTGGCGGTTTCTTATGCGGCTCGATTTTAATTGGCTGCGATGTGTTTACCATTCTTTTTGCTCGCGCCTCTCAGCCTGAATGGCTGTGGCGCGGCGCAACGCAAAGAACGTTGGGAATTGAAGTCCTTTTTCTTTGTTCGCGTTCGTGGGTCTCCTGCCCCACTGGCACATTTCTACAATATTTGTTGACCTCCGTACCCAGTTCGGGCAAGTGCAGGAGGCTCGGTACGGGCTAGTGTGGCCGGGTGTGGGATCCTTTGTCAAGTTCCAACGGTTAACGCTTGGATTTATAGGTATAGATTGGCAAAGATGCATTTTTGTTGCATAACTTGTTAATTAGAGTTGGCTGTATTGCCAGCTTTTCTACAGTTCTTTCCAAAGGCCGTGTTACCTATTTTTGACTCTGCATGTGCTCTTAAGCAGAGCTGCTGCTGAGGAGAGCCAAACAAAGGAAGTGAGCACTGGTAAGTTTTGCAGTTGGAGTAGAGCTGCTTTAGAGGCCTCTACTAATTTAAATTGATAATTGAAACTGCTGAGAGCCACCTCTGTTCAAACAGAGGAAGCAGTTTGAAGCTTCCAGAAGCAGGGGGCAGGGCCACACCAGGCCCTTCCCTGAACTGTGACTCATAGGGGCGGAGCCACACTAGCCTTTAAAAGCTCTGAGCTCTTTCAGGGTCAGCCATTTTGACTCTGCATGTGCTCTTAAGCAGAGCTGCTGCTGAGGAGAGCCAAACAAAGGAAGTGAGCACTGGTAAGTTTTGCAGTTGGAGTAGAGCTGCTTTAGAGGCCTCTACTAATTTAAATTGATAATTGAAACTGCTGAGAGCCACCTCTGTTCAAACAGAGGAAGCAGTTTGAAGCTTCCAGAAGCAGGGGGCAGGGCCACACCAGGCCCTTCCCTGAACTGTGACTCATAGGGGCGGAGCCACACTAGCCTTTAAAAGCTCTGAGCTCTTTCAGGGTCAGCCATTTTGACTCTGCATGTGCTCTTAAGCAGAGCTGCTGCTGAGGAGAGCCAAACAAAGGAAGTGAGCACTGGTAAGTTTTGCAGTTGGAGTAGAGCTGCTTTAGAGGCCTCTACTAATTTAAATTGATAATTGAAACTGCTGAGAGCCACCTCTGTTCAAACAGAGGAAGCAGTTTGAAGCTTCCAGAAGCAGGGGGCAGGGCCACACCAGGCCCTTCCCTGAACTGTGACTCATAGGGGCGGAGCCACACTAGCCTTTAAAAGCTCTGAGCTCTTTCAGGGTCAGCCATTTTGACTCTGCATGTGCTCTTAAGCAGAGCTGCTGCTGAGGAGAGCCAAACAAAGGAAGTGAGCACTGGTAAGTTTTGCAGTTGGAGTAGAGCTGCTTTAGAGGCCTCTACTAATTTAAATTGATAATTGAAACTGCTGAGAGCCACCTCTGTTCAAACAGAGGAAGCAGTTTGAAGCTTCCAGAAGCAGGGGGCAGGGCCACACCAGGCCCTTCCCTGAACTGTGACTCATAGGGGCGGAGCCACACTAGCCTTTAAAAGCTCTGAGCTCTTTCAGGGTCAGCCATTTTGACTCTGCATGTGCTCTTAAGCAGAGCTGCTGCTGAGGAGAGCCAAACAAAGGAAGTGAGCACTGGTAAGTTTTGCAGTTGGAGTAGAGCTGCTTTAGAGGCCTCTACTAATTTAAATTGATAATTGAAACTGCTGAGAGCCACCTCTGTTCAAACAGAGGAAGCAGTTTGAAGCTTCCAGAAGCAGGGGGCAGGGCCACACCAGGCCCTTCCCTGAACTGTGACTCATAGGGGCGGAGCCACACTAGCCTTTAAAAGCTCTGAGCTCTTTCAGGGTCAGCCATTTTGACTCTGCATGTGCTCTTAAGCAGAGCTGCTGCTGAGGAGAGCCAAACAAAGGAAGTGAGCACTGGTAAGTTTTGCAGTTGGAGTAGAGCTGCTTTAGAGGCCTCTACTAATTTAAATTGATAATTGAAACTGCTGAGAGCCACCTCTGTTCAAACAGAGGAAGCAGTTTGAAGCTTCCAGAAGCAGGGGGCAGGGCCACACCAGGCCCTTCCCTGAACTGTGACTCATAGGGGCGGAGCCACACTAGCCTTTAAAAGCTCTGAGCTCTTTCAGGGTCAGCCATTTTGACTCTGCATGTGCTCTTAAGCAGAGCTGCTGCTGAGGAGAGCCAAACAAAGGAAGTGAGCACTGGTAAGTTTTGCAGTTGGAGTAGAGCTGCTTTAGAGGCCCGCGCGCCTAACGGCGCGCGAGATTACAAACTAGGAACATAAGAAGAATATAGTCTTACTAGGTAGAAAGGTAGTAAACGTGTACATTTTTGAGGCCCAGAATACTGCACTTGTTAAAATAGATTCTGAGGGAACAGCTGTAGTTACCTGCAATTCTTGTGCCATGTTTGTGTTCTTGCCAAAGCACATGGAGAACTACACTTGCAGCAAGTGCAAGCTGGTTGCACTACTAGAAGAGAAGGTCCAGCAGCTAGAGGCCCGCATATCTAACCACCAACAAATTAAGGAGCTTGAGCTGTTCTTGGACAGAGCGGAGCAGACTATGCTGGACAAAGAAGAGACAGGGCACAGTTCTGAGGGAGAAGGCCCTTCACTAACTCAGGAGGGAGATGGTTGGAGGAATGTGACTCAAAGGAGGAGAAGAGTAGGGGATCACTCTGAGAGTCTGAAATTACAGAATAAATTTGAGGCTCTTTCCCTTATCACACCTGACGAGGAACACACAGAGGAACAACTGGTTCCACCTGATGATCTCTCCTTCATCACACTTGATGAGATCCAGGAAGATGAACATCAGGAACAAACTGAGGTTCTCTCCCTTAATATGGTTGATGAGGTGCATGTAGATGAACAGATTGCAGGAGAGAGGCTCCTTGTACTAGGCGATTCAATAATTAGAAATACAGAGAAATGGATTTGTGATGCACATGATAACCGTATGGTGACTTGCCTGCCAGGTGCAAAAGTTGCAGACATCACAAGAAATCTAGATAGATTGTTAGAGAGAACTGGGAACGAGCCAGTTGTCATGGTACACGTTGGTACTAATGATGTTGGGAAGGCCAAGCGGTCTGTCCTGGAAGCCAAATTTAGGTTGTTAGGAAGAAGATTGAAGTCCCGGACTTCCAAGGTAGCATTTTCAGAAGTGCTGCCTGTCCCTCGCGCAGGACCTACCAGGCAGGCAGAGCTCAGAAGCCTCAATGCGTGGATGAGGCGGTGGTGTCGAGAGGAGGGCTTCAGATTTGTCAGGAACTGGAGAACATTTTGGGACAAGCCAAATCTGTTCAGGAGGGATGGGTTGCATTTAAACCATGATGGGACCAGATTGCTGGCACTCAACATCAAAAAGGCTGCAGAGCAGCTTTTAAACTGATAACTGGGGGAAAGCCGACAGGAGCTGGGCAGCATCCGGTTCGGGAAAGTGTGTACTTGAGTAGTGAGGAGGATGCAAAAATTACTGAGCAGAGCAAGGAGCTAGTCACTAGCATTCTAGCAGAAGGATGCAAGAGGCAGTCTAACAATGCAACTGGACACAAAAGACTGTGTCAGAAATGCATATATAAATGCTTGTATACAAATGCCAGAAGCCTCCGGAACAAAATAGGGGAGCTGGAATACTTAGCAATAGATAAAAATATTGATATTATTGGTATCACTGAAACCTGGTGGACGGATGATAACCAATGGGATACAGTTATCCCAGGCTACAAATTGTACAGGAAGGATAGGAAGGGGCAAACAGGAGGTGGTGTAGCCTTGTATGTCAAAGAAGTGATAAAATCTTATGAATTGGAATATCTAGGTGATTTAGAGTCACCATTAGAAGCTCTGTGGGTAAGAGTACCAGGCCACAAGGATGGTCTAACAGTAGGCATATACTATCGGCCTCCGACCCAAACTCTTGAGGGAGACTGGCAGTTGGAGAATGTTGTAAAGGAGGCATCCAGGAAGGGAAGCCTGGTTATAATGGGGGACTTCAATTACCCTCACATAGACTGGGTGAACTGTTGTTCAGCACATGATAAAGAGATAAAGTTCCTAGATATGCTCAATGATTGTTCCCTGGGACAGATGGTTGAAGACCCAACTAGAGGTACAAGAATCCTTGACTTGATCCTGAGTAATACTCAGGATCTGGTGCAAGATGTTAATGTGACTGATCCAATAGGGAACAGTGACCACAACTCAATTATGTTTAACTTGATCATAGACCGCAAGTCACTGATAAAATCTAACACAGAGACCTTAAATTTTCAAAAAGGAAATTTCCCAAAGATGAGGAAACTAGTAAAAAAGAAACTGAAAGGGAAAATTGAGAGAGTCCAAACACTCCAAGTGGCATGGAGGCTGTTTACAAAAACAATAACAGAGGCCCAATTGGAATGCATACCCAAAAGGAAAAAGGGCACTGCCAGGTCCAAGAGGACTCCAATGTGGCTTACAGGAGCTGTTCGGGAAGTGATCAAGAGCAAGAAAAGCTCATTTAGAAGATGGAAGGCTTGTCCAAATGAGGACAGCAGGCAGAAACATAAATTCTGGCAGAACAAATGCAAGGCAACAATCAGGAAAGCAAAGCAAGACTTTGAGGAGCGTATAGCTAAAAATACTCAGAGGAATAACAAAGACTTCTTTAAGTACATTAGAAGTAAGAACCCAACTAGGAAGGCCATTGGACCATTAGATGACAATGGAAGGCAAGGGGTTATTAAAGAGGAAATAGAGATTGCAGAGAGACTCAATGAATTCTTTGCTTCAGTATTCACTGAAGAAGATAGAGACCACATGCCCAAAACAGAACCTATCTTCGTAGGGAGGGAAACCGAAGAATTAAGCAAGATAGAAATAACCAGGGAGGAGGTCCTTGCATGTCTTGTTAAGCTAAACACTAACAAATCCCCAGGACCAGATGGCATCCATCCACGAGTTCTCAGGGAACTTAAAGATGAAATTGCTGATCTCCTAGCCAAAATATATAATCTTTCCCTCAAATCAGGCTTTGTGCCTGATGACTGGAAGGTAGCGAATGTAACACCAATTTTCAAAAAAGGATCCAGGGGTGATCCAGGAAATTACCGGCCTGTCAGTTTGACATGTGTCCCAGGTAAAGTGATGGAAACCATCCTAAAAGATAGAATTAATAGGTACATAGAAGAGGAGGCGCTGCTAAAGGAGAGCCAACATGGCTTTTGCAAGGGCAAATCATGCCTCACTAATCTGTTGGAATTTTTTGAGAGTGTCAACAAGCATGTGGATAAGGGGGATCCAGTTGACATTGTTTATCTGGACTTTCAGAAGGCTTTTGACAAGGTCCCACACCAAAGGCTCTTGAATAAACTTACCAGTCATGGAATAAAGGGACAGGTCTTGTCCTGGATCAGCAACTGGCTAAGGGACAGGAAACAGAGGGTAGCACTAAATGGACACTTCTCCAAGTGGAGGGAAGTAAAGAGTGGGGTCCCCCAAGGTTCAGTACTGGGACCCCTGCTTTTCAACCTCTTCATAAATGATCTAGAGGTAGGAGTAAAAAGCAAGGTAGCCAAATTTGCTGACGACACTAAATTATACAGGGTAGTGAAAACTGTGAGAGATTGTGAAGAGCTCCAGAGGGATCTCTTGACACTGGGGGAGTGGGCAAAACAGTGGCAAATGAGCTTCAACATCAGTAAGTGCAAAGTGATGCATGTTGGGGCAAAAAACCCCAATTACATTTATAAACTGATGGGGTCTGAACTCTCTGCGACAAACCAGGAAAGGGACCTTGGTGTCCTGGTGGACAGCTCAATGAAGGTGTCAACCCAGTGTGCCTCAGCAGTGAAAAAAGCAAACTCAATGTTAGGGATCATTAGGAAGGGTATAGAAAATAAGTCAGCAAGTGTCATTTTGCCTCTTTATAAATCTATGGTGAGGCCCCATCTGGAATACTGTGTACAGTTCTGGTCGCCATACCTCCAGAAGGATATTATGGAGTTGGAGAAAGTACAGAGGAGGGCAACCAGAATGATTAGGGGACTGGAACACCTTCCTTACCATCTGAGGCTGCAACGGTTGGGCCTTTTCACTCTTGAACGACGGCGTCTAAGAGGTGACCTGATTGAAGTTTATAAAATCATGCACGGTGTGGACAAAGTGGATAAGGAAAAACTGTTTTCCCTATCGCACAACACTAGAACTAGGGGACACTCCATGAAACTTTTGGGTACTAGTTCTCAAACAAATAAGAGAAAGTACTTTTTCACCCAGAGGATTACTGGTCTATGGAACTCCCTGCCAGAAGAAGTGGTGACAGCTGTCAGTCTTGACAGCTTTAAGAAAGGATTAGACAAGTTCATGGAGGACAAGGCTATCAATGGCTATAATTATGGCTACCTAAGGACAACCTCCGGGTTGGAGAGATAGGCAGGATATCTCTCAATGCCATTTCCAGGGAATCCTAAGCAGGTGAAGGCATCTCCTTGGGAATACCCTGAAGGAAATGGTGAGCCACTGTGTGAGACAGAATGCTGGACTGGATGGGCTGTGGCCTGTTCCAGCAAGGCTGTTCTTATGTTCTTATGTTCTTATGTCTTTATCTCTCACCATCTTCATAGCTCTCCTCTAGATACAAATATAGTTTATTGACATCCTTCTTAAACTTCATCGTCCAGAACTTGATACAGGACTTCAGGTTAGGTTTGTTTAAAGGAGAATAAAGCTGAACCATTATTATTTTTGATCTGGACATTATACTCATGTTGATGTAACTTAGAATTGCACTGACCTTGATGTCAGCCTCATACAGCTGACTCATCATGTTTCATTTGTAGCCTGCTGAAATCCTCCACAATCCTTTTCAAAACAGTGCTATTGTCAAGCCAGCTTTTATTCATTTTGTATTTATACATCTGAGTCTGTTAAATGTATTACTTTTGTTTCCCTCTGTTCCTTTTGTGTTTGTTAGTTTTGGCCGGCACTTCATCCTGTCAAGATCACATGAATTCTGTTTCTCTCTTCTGGGATGTTAGCTACTATAACTACGAGTAACTCTGATTATCATCTCTTCTTTCACACAGGTTATTTATAATAATGTATAACAAAACAATGGGATAAGGACAGAACTTTCTGAGTTCCACTCGGTACTTCTCTCCAGTTTGACAAGGAGACGTTAATTAGCACTCTTTGAATACTCATTACCAGTTTTGGGATGACTTGAGTGCAGCTCATGCTCCTTAACAGCGTATCATCATCAATTTTGTCAAGTTGACTTGCAATGCAATGGCTGATACTACTGCACAAAAAGATCTTCCTTTAGTCTGGGACTGTCATCATTATTGTCATCATCTGCAACTCGTATCCAAGTACAGTAAAGCCTCGCATAAAGAGTGCCTCGCTTAGAGACTAACTCGCTTAAAGAGCAGAATTTTTTCTGAATGGTCACCTGGCTTAACAACTAAAACCAACCAAAAGCTCACTTAACAACTAAATTGGGGTTCACAGTCCCCCCCATCAGAAGTCACTTACAATGGTGTTTCGCTTAAAGAACAAACTCGCTTAAAGAGCAATCCCATGGAACGCATTGTGCTCTTTAAGCAAGGTACCACTGTATACACTTTTTTCTGGTAGTAGGATAAATGCCACTGGCATGAATTTGTTTTAAGGTGGATCCCAGCTTGCCATGAAGTGATCCACACACTATGATCATGGAGCCATCACCTGCGGCACATATGAAATGAGATATGCAGGGTTTAACACAGGGACTGCAATGGACTGCCGCAGCCTTCAGGACATTATCCAGGTGCACCTTCACAGCCAGTCCATCTTCCACCTCCATGACCATTGGGAATCAGAATACTGAAGTGGTTCCTTATCTGCTCATTTTGCCTTTGAGCCAATATGATGGTTTCCAGTGGCATTTTCTCCACTGCGGGGACCATCACCCCACTGGGACCACTGAGATTGCTATAGAATTACTCTTCCAGTGTAAAGTGTTCATCTCTCAAATATAACAGGGAGCACTAGTTACACAGCAATCTCTGATAATTAGGAGTATCAATAATAAGCATGAGTTGGAGATGGTCATTAAAGATTCCAGCGATACCTCATACAACGTCCAAACTTGCTTCCACAAGTTTGGACTTTATACGGATTTGGACTTTGTATGAGGCATGCAAAATCCTAGCTGCGATGCCTCATACAACGTCCAAATACTTGCTGTGATGCCTTGTACAACGTCGTTTCCATAGATACATTGTACTGTAAGAGCACAGACTTCAGAGCAAAGTCAAGGAAATAGACAGGAAACTGACAGAACTTTAAGAAATCATTGTCTAAAGGCTAAATACATTACAAAAACATGTCAAACAACCCTGATTTTGGGGGACAAACCATACAACAAGTTTTTAACTTTTGAAAACTTTATGAAGTGCAGGTTTAAAAGTTAACATGTCCCATCATTCAGCACAGTGTTAATCTGCAGCCATGCGGCTGATCATCCATTTTGTACAAGCTACAGTAAACAATTACTGGATGGAAGCAAGGACAAAATGGATGGCAACATGTCCCATCATGCAACAGTGTTAATCATCCAAACAGCAGCAAACACCAAACAATTGCCCTCCCCCATCCACCTCCCCACCCCAAGCCAATCGGAAACAGAAAACCTCATTTACCTACCTTTCCACTGTGCCAGAGAATGGTCCAAGAACCTGAAGAATGCTGCAAAAATCCCAGAAATGCTTCCAAAAATTCTGATGAAAAAATCCAAAATCGTGCTCAAATCACTCCTAAACACTCTTCGCCTCGTGCAAAACCCACAAGAGCAATGCATGCATGCCTTTTATACTGCCCAGGCACAATGCAACCTGGGGAAAAACCCAATGCCTCATACAAAGTCGCAGTGACTTTGTATGAGGCAACATTTTTCAAGGAATTAGGCAATGTTGTATGAATTCAATGTTGTATGAAGCGGACTTTGTGTGAGGTATTACTGTATATGGTTCTTGCATCTTGAAGTGCTGTACAAACAACTAATTAAGCTTCGTAGTGCTCAACTGAGGCATGAAAGAAACACTGTTCTGGCTGTGTATTTTAATGACACTACTTTGTTAATAAATCTTCTGATTTGGGACTTGTATTTATTTCAATTGTCATGGATGCTGATAAAATGCCACATTTAGAATTAGTCAGCATGCAACTCTGTGGATGATACACTTTCTCTTCGTATATCTTGATCTCTTCCTCACTTCTCAGACCACAGAATAAAAAAAGTTCAGGCCACAATGCAGCCACTGCTCAATGCTTCTCACGTGTTGACTGTAATGGGGAAAGGCTTAATGTATTATTTATTTCTTATGGGGAAAAGCTTTGTTAACTTTTCTGAATGCTTTAAATTAAATTAAAAAATAAACATATTGCAGTGGAACAGTTAAATACATGGCTAACTCTACTGTACCAACGTAATATATTTATTTTTAGTTTTATCAAAAGTATTCAGAAACCACATTTTTCTCAAAAAGTATGCACAAGGTGGCTTACACATGTTTATGCATGTCTTATGCATGTCTATTGAGAAACAATTTTCACTTCATTTAGTAGAACTGCAGCAAAGATTATTTGCTTAATCTGAAAGGCTAACAAATGTTATTATTAAGGCCTAAGCTTATGGAAGTCTATTGCTCACTTTATCGAGGGCAATCTGATCAGTCATATTTGTCCATCAAAGCTTGTACTATACTAGTATTTCTTACCCTTTCAGGGACCACAAAACATTTTGTCCTTTTATGCTGCTACTATCACAGCTGTACTTTGGGGAATTACTCCTTTGTAAGTGTGCACAGGACTACAACTTAATATCACATTGTGCTTAATTTTGGCTCAGACAGGTCCACAATGGCAGACGAGTATAAAGATAATCAAATCTAAATTTCCAGCAGTTTTCTCAAGTTAGCCTACATCAAGTAGAGTCATTTACACTAAATCTAAAACAATATAGCCAGTATTCTATCACTATTCCCAAGTAGAGCAGATCTACTCATTCAACAGGATTTACATAGTTGTTGATTTGTTGTTATGTGCCATCAAATTGGAATCGACTTATAGGACATTCACATGGTTTTCACTGTGAAATATTTAAGGGGTAGTTTTACAAGTTCCATACCCTAGTGAGTTTTTGAGTGAGTTAGTGGTAACTGCTATGAAATTGTCTATTGCTAAAAAATGGAAAACGGACTATAAAATAGAATTGGAAGATTGGTATAGGTCAATGTGGAATATAGGAATAAATGATAGAGTAACATCAGAACTAAAAGTAAAATAAGGAATTTTAAAGAAATCAGATTATAGAGAAATATGGGGAGAATTTTTTGAGTATGTTTTAGTAAAAGGAAAAGGAGCAAAACCAGGGCAAGAATATACAGTACATCATTTTGGAAAGAGGTGACAACATTGAGTTAAAAAGGTTTAAAATAGATTATTTTCGATTAAGCCACTTGTTTACAGAAATATCATTCAGAATGCCAGATTCAGCAAGGATATTGCATTCCATATTCTACTTGCATAAATATCCTAACTGAACACAACAATGGCCAATGGTCAATTCAAGCACTTTTGTAGTAGATATAAATTGCAAAGAAGAATAGTTGCATTCATAATGTAAAGATGCGATTTGAAAAGGTGCAGCAGCATATCAAGCGAAGCAATGAATATGCCGATCTAACTAAATAGAAGGGAAAGTAAATTTTGCTTAAACTTCCGTTCCAAGAATAGACAAACAAGGTCGATCTTGCACTAAACTGATTATTCTGTAAAAATGTTGATTCTCTTTTTTGTTGTTCAGTTGCACAGTCGATTCCGACCCTTTGCGACCCCATGGACCATCTTTTAAAATAAGTATATTTAAACATTAGGATTACTTCACACTTAACCAGTCAGCTTTTCCCAGGCTGTCCTTATTATACTAAAACTGGGCATCTCCACTCTATTAGCTGTATTAACAGAATACCTAGATCAGGGATTCTCAACAGGCTGGATATGACCCACAGCACCATTTCATGTGCCCCCCCCAGCTCCATCACACCCAGAAGTGCCATGTGGTGGAGGAAGGGCAAAATAGCTGTCTGAGGGAGTGTGACCAGGCCCCCAGCTTTAAAAGGTTGAGAACTCTTGACATAGATCTTGACATAGATCTTTAATCCATATATTTTTGAATGGAAGATTATTATAAATTTGCTGGTTCTGAATAGAGTTTACTAACCCCCTTTTTGGGTAGAGTTTAAAAGAAAAGAAAGGTATACAGTCTTTTTCATATCAGAAAATGTGCCATATTTATCATTTGCTGCACAATGTATCAGAGTTGAAGGTACTGACAAAAAGTATGATATACTGTAGTTTTGCAACTAGCTCTTTGTAAGCATTACTGTATATATCTTTCTATAGCAGATAAAATTTAGAATTTCACTCTAGACGGTAACGTTAGGTATCTCATTAGGCTTTTGCCTTCAAAATTTCATTCATCAGCAATGAGGTAATTGATGAAAAACAGATCCCAGATTTTTAATACTACTCTTGTCAATGCAAACGTAAGTACCTCTGAAATACAGTTTCTCAGTTCGTACTGTAAGTAATCCCACAGCTATTTGCTATTCACTTTCTAGACTTCAAAGCAAAGTAGGAAGATCAAAGAATAATCAAGTAAAATGGGCTACTTGGATACAGAACAAGTTTTCTGTGAATTGGAGACAATCAGTAAATGCAGCACTTATGTGGATACAATTAATGCTCCACCACATGTAGAAAAGAAGATCTAGTATGTGTCTGAGATAATGCTATTGAAGCAGCTCACCTCTGGTTGAAAATACTCTAATTATTTTATTATTTTGATTTGTTTTGAAGTTTACCTATATTTTATATACAGTATATCCATAATGTTCAATTGTGCAAATCTCTGATACAAAGCAAGCAAGCAAGCAAGCAAGCAAGGAAGGAAGGAAGGAAGGAAGGAAGGAAAGCAAGTACTTCTGTGTCACTACACATGGGAAGAAAGCAAGGAATGAGCCAGGCACATCAACACATCATTATTGCCAAATCTCATTTTTGTGTCTTCTAATCGGTGGACCTATTGGCTAGAAGTAGGCCAGTAGATGGTGTGGGTAAGCAACGGGGATTTCTATAACAGGAGTGAGCAAACTTGGCGCTCCCGGTGTTCTTGGACTTCAATTACTAGAAGCCCAAGTCAGCACACCTACTTGATCAGGGCTTCTGGGAACTGAAGTCCAAGAACATCTGGAGAGTCAAGTTTGCTGACCCCTGTTGTAGAACCATTGAAGGCTCAGGCTCAAAGCAAAATGTATATCTAAGGGTATATGCACTAATTTATATAGCTCAGTATTTAGAAAAACAATTATGATTTTTCCAAATTTCATAAAATGAAATGCCAATGAATTTACAGTGACAAACTAATTCGTTTCCTGTCCAAATCTATTCTCTCCCAATAGATTAATTTTCAGCCCAACCACAACCCTTTATAAATAAGTAGTTCCTCCTCACTGAATGATTAATTTGCAATTGGGAAATACACACACAGAGTAGAGTGTACAGAAGAGGCCAGCTGGGATTTTTAAAAATGAATCTTCCCATACACACACAAAAATGAGAACAGTTGCAACAAAGAGTGAGTTTCAAAAATTGGGCAAAGCAAGGGAGAATCCATGGGGTCTCTCCCAGCTGCGGAAGGATAGGGTGTATTGTTTTTGATATTGTGCTCACCGCCACCTTAAATCATACCTGACACCACCTGATTCTTAAAGCTAGCAAGCTCAAGCCTAATTCATACTTGAATTTGAGAGCACCAAGGAATACCAGGGATCAGCTATGGTGAGGATAGATTCTTCCTTAAACCATGAAGAGCCATTGCAAGTCACACTTAACAGTACTGAGCTAGATGGATTAATAGGCTGACTCCATATGGCAATTTCTCAACTCCCCACGCATGTGGGGGAACTGTGGTTTGTCACACTGTACAGAGAGCAGCACATTGAGAGTGCCATGTGGTGGAGGACCCTTGCTCATGAACATGAAAGCATAAAATAAGGGCACTCCCTGGTGTCACGCTCCCTCAGACAGCTTCAGGGGCCATACTGCTCTTTTGCTCTTCCTCCACCACATGGCACTTCCGGGTGTGGTGGAGCCGGGGGGGGGCACATGAAATGGTGCCACGGACTGCATCTAGCCCACAGGCCACAGGTTGAGAATCCTTGCTCTACAGTGAGTCTCCAGGTACTTCTGAAGTGTTTCAGATATGGCTTGTAACATTAACTTTCACTAGATCACTGTGTGCAGATCAAAACAAGAAAAACAGGTGGATGTGGCCCTAAATGAAACAGCAAGATTGGTCACAGGATTACTAAAACCAACCCTGATACAAAAAGTACATTACTTAGCTGGTATCCCCCCCATAAAAATTCCATAGAGAAAGTGCTGCTCAGAAAGAGTGGGACAAAGTAAGTTCGTAAGAAACACACCTTCTATTCGATCACCAACTACCAAAGCAGAGACTAAAATAAAGGCACAGTTTCCTCACAACTTCTGCCCCTCTGAACAACCAGCCCCCACAGACCACCTTAGAACTATGGAAGGCAAGCAAGGAGTTACCAGATAACTGGGCAGAACTACATGACTCTCTACCGCCAGGCCAAGAACAACCATGGCCTTTGTGGAAAGCTTTAAATAGACTGTGTGCAGGGGTAGAAAAATCAAGGGCTAATATAAGAAAGTGGGGTTTCCCTGTAGATGACATCCTGTGTGAATGCAGAGAAGTACAAACTATCTCCCATATGATGCAAAGCACACAATGCCCCTCAACGTGCACTATGGAGGACCTTACAGATAATTTGGCAAGAGGAAATGCCCCGATATTGGGCAGATGTCATCTAGCCATTTTAATTCTATTTTGTTTTTAGATGTGGTAATTCAAGCTTTGTATGTTATTATATGCTGGTGGTGCATCTGACACGAATAAAGAAAAAAGAACTGTGTGCAGCATCAAACAATAGTATAATGGCAAGGTGCTAGAAGGTTTCTACTAAGTATCTGGTGCAGAGGTTCTCAACCTTTTCAAGTTGGGGGCCGAGTCATGCTCCCCCAAATAGTTGAGGGGGCCAGACTGATTGTCCCCACGCCATTTACACCAGTCGTAAATGTGTTTACGAAGCCGCGGACTCATTTACGGCTGTTGTAAACACATTTATGATGACCATAAATGAATCCACGTCCGATTCCGTCAGCAGCAGCTGGAGCAAGGGCAGGGGCTAGATTATTTGGCACCACGGGCCATATCCGGCCCATAGGTTGAAAACCCTTGATCTAGTGGATTAGATGCAGGTACATGACTACTTAAAGGAAGACCATTGAAATCAACAAAGTGTATGGTTAGTCACAGCTGAAGTTAGGTGCCACCAGTTTCAACATGTCTACCCATTGTGATTAAGTCTGCAGTCAACCCAATGGCAGGACTCAATGGTAACCACATTTTCCAAATGGATTAATTTTCCTTGCCCAAATTATTTTGTAACACAGTAACTGTTATGATGGATACATGCAGGTTTTTTTTTTCTGGGATAAATTATACACAGCCTTAAACCCCATAACAGTCCAAGCCCTAAATATATGGTAGTTTAATCATAAAAGCAGCTGTATTTTGGAGATATATTGCACTTTAAAATTATATTTATCCATATGGCCATTAGCAGGGATAAAGAAGGAAATCTGTTTATACTCCATCCCACAACGTCCATGTACAGACATGAAAAGGTCAGAGCAAGTCTACAGAGCACATCAGCTTTCCAGAAACTGCCCATTTTCTTGCACTGGAAGGATGTCAGCTAAAATGTAATGCTGAACTTATGTGAAACAATACCTCAGTAAAATGTTGTTGTTGTTCAGTCGCACAGTCGGTTCCGACTCTTTGCGACCCTATGGACCATTGTTCTCCAGGCGCCTCTGTCCTCCACCATCCCCCTCAGCACTCCCAGTTCTGTGCCCATTGTGTCTACAATACCATCTAGCCATCTCATCTTTGGCCTCCCCCTTCTTCTTTTGCCCTCCACCTTTCCCAACTTCAGGACCTTCTCAAGTGAATCCTCCCTTCTCATTTGATGTCCAAAGTACTTTAGCTTCGTCTTTACTATTAGCCCTTCCAATGAGCAGTCAGTGTTGATTTCTTCTAAGATTGACCTATTTGTTCTCCTCGCTGTCCAGGGTACCCTCAAAACTCTCCTCCAGCACCACATTTCAAAGGCATCTATTCTTCTGCGTTCAGCTTTCCTTATTGTCCAGCTCTCGCATCCGTACATTACCACTGGGAATACCATTGCTTTGACTATTCTAATTTTTGTTTTCAGTGTGATGTCTCTGCTTTTCACTATGTTCCCCAGGTTTCTCATCGCTTGTCTCCCAAGAATCAGTCGCCTTTTTATTTCATGGCTGCAATCCCCATCTGCCGTGATCTTTGATCCCAGGAAAGTAAAATCTGTCACTGCTTCTACTTCTTCCCCATCTATTTTCCAGGAACTGATCGGGCCTGTTGCCATTATCTTGGTTTTCTTGATATTGAGTCTCAAGCCAGCTTTTGCACTCTCTTCCTTCAAACCGATCAAGAGATTCTTTAGGTCTTCCTCACTTTCTGCCATTAGGGTGGTATCGTCTGCATATCTCAGATTGTTTATGTTTCTCCCAGCAATTTTAATCCCATATTGTGATTCCTCCATCCCTGCACTGCGCATTATGTGCTCTGTGTATAGATTGAATAAGCAAGGTGATAAAATGTAGCCTTGTCTTACTCCTTTTCCTATTCCAAACCACTCTGTCATTCCGTGTTCTGTCCTAACTGTTGCTTCTTGGTTCATGTACAGATTTCTCAGGAGGCATATGAGGTGCTCTGGTATTCCCATCTCTTTAATTACTTGCCACATCTTGTTGTGGTCCACACAGTCAAATGCCTTAGTGTAATCAATGAAACAAAAGTAAACTTGTTTCTGATATTCCTTTGTTTTCTCCATGATCCAACGTATGTTGGCAATGTGGTCTCTAGTCCCCCTGCCTCTTCTGAAACCGGCCTGCACCTCTGGTAGTTCTCTCTCCACATGTTGCTGAAGTCTGTCCTGTATGATCTTGAGCATCACCTTGCTGGCGTGTGGGATGAGTGCAATTGTTCGGTAATTTGAGCATTCTTTGGATTTGCCCTTTTTTGGGATTGGGACGTATACTGATCTTTTCCAATCCTGTGGCCACTGTTTTGTTTTCCAGATTTGCTGGCATATTGAATGCAGTAATTTGACGCCATCATCTTTTAGAGCTTTGAAGAATTCAACTGGGATACCATCATATCCACTAGCTTTGTTGTTTGCAGTGCTCTTTAGGGCCTTTATAACTTCGCTCTCCAGGATGTCTGGCTCGAGTTCAGTTTTTTCATCATTGTGGTTATCAGGAGTGTTGAGGTCCTTTTTGTAGAGTTCCTCTGTGTACTCTTTCCATCTTTTCTTTATCTCTTCTGCATCAGCTAGCTCTTTTCCGTCTTTGTCCCTTATCATGGTCATTTTTGCTTTAAATGTTCCCTTTATTTCCCCGATTTTTCTGAAGAGATCTCTAGTCCTGCCTCTTTTGTTGTTTTCCTCCATTTCTTTGCACTGTTCTTTTAGGTAGTTTTCCTTATCTCTCCTTGCTTTTCTTTGAAATTCTGTGTTCAGAAGATTGTATTTTTTCCTTTCTCTTTTGACTTTTGCATTCCTTCTTTCCTCTGCTATTTTCAGAGCCTCATCAGACAACCATTTTGCTTTCTTACGCTTCTTTTCTTTTGGTATGGTTTTCTTTGCTGCTTCCTGCATGATGTCCTTTATCTCTGTCCATAATTCTTCTGGCACTCTGTCTATTGCGTCCAGGCCATTAAATCTGTTCATCACCTCCACCGCGTATTCTTTAGGGATGCTGTCTAGGTGATATCTGTCTGGTCTTCTTGTTTTCCCTATTTTCTTTAGTCTTAACCTGAATTTTGCGATCAGTAGGTTGTGATCTGAGCCACAGTCTGCTCCAGGTCTTGTTTTTGCTGATTGTATGGAGGTTCTCCATCTTTGGCTGCAGAGTATGTAGTCAATTTGGTTTCGGTGTTGGCCATCTGGTGATGTCCATGTGTAAAGTCGCCTCTTGTGTTGCTGGAAGAGAGTGTTTGCTATGACCAGTGCGTTCTCTTGGCAGAACTCTATCAATCTTTGCCCTGCTTCGTTCTGTACTCCAAGACCGAACTTGCCTGTTATTCCCTCCACTTTTTGATTGCCTACTTTGGCATTCCAGTCTCCTAATATAATTTGGACATCATTTCTTGGTGTCTGTTCTATGAGGTGTTCTAGGTCCTCATAGAACTGGTCCACTGTGGCTTCATCTGCACTAGTGGTTGGTGCATAGACTTGGATTACAGTGATATTGAAAGGTTTGCCTTGAATTCTGACTGACATCATTCTGTCATTTTTGAGGTTATATCCCATTACTGCTTTTCTTACTCTCTTATTGACAATTATGGCTACTCCATTTCTTCTAAGGTTTTCTTGTCCACAATAGTAGATATGATGGTTTCCAGAGCTGAATTCACCCATCCCTGTCCATTTTAGCTCACTGATGCCCAAGATGTCAATGCTTATTCTTACCATCTCATTTTTTACCACTTCCAGTTTACCTTGGTTCATTGATCTCACATTCCATGTCCCTATGCAGTATTGCTCCTTACAACATTGCATTTCCCCTCCCCCTTTCCTGTCCCTCCCCTTCCTCCACTCTGTTGTGCTAAGCATCCTGTATCACCTAGCCTGCCCTTTTGTTTTGCCTTTTGTTTTGGTCAATAGGGTTCTCTTGGCACGCTTTGTGGCGTGGTTTGCCGGTGTCTACGCCATTTTTTCCTCACATCATACATCATATCACATTTTTAAAAGTGCAGAACATTTTAAACATCATATTATCATGCATATTATCACACTTTAAACACAGTCTCTATGTCAGTTGTTATATTAAGTCATTTTAAAGTCTTTATGTGAGTTACTATATTAAGTCATCAACATTTCTGCATATTTAACTACTTATCCTTTGTATGGGGCTCTGAGTCTCACCCCCTGGTTTAACTCCTTTGCCTTCTTCCCTTCTGCCAATTGGACCTCTCCTTCGGTGCTTGGTTGTTTTCAGGAGGCTGGAGATGGTGGAGTCCGGGATCGGAAGGGCTCTCGTCGGGGCGACTGGCTGGCCTCTCCCCGCCCGGCTGGACTTCCTCCTCCCTTACCGGCCCGGCTGGCGATGGTGGAGACCGGCTTCGGAGGGCTCGCGTCGGGGCGACTGGCTGGCCTCTCCCCGCCCGGCTGGACTTCCTCCTCCCTCACCGGCCCGGCTGGCGATGGTGGAGACCGGCTTCGGAGGGCTCGCGTCGGGGCGACTGGCTGGCCTCTCCCCGCCCGGCTGGTCTTCCTCCTCCCTCACCGGCCCGGCTGGCGATGGTGGAGACCGGCTTCGGAGGGCTCGCGTCGGGGCGACTGGCTGGCCTCTCCCCGCCCGGCTGGTCTTCCTCCTCCCTCACCGGCCCGGCTGGCGATGTTTGGAGACCGGCTTCGGAGGGCTCGCGTCGGGGCGACTGGCTGGCCTCTCCCCGCCCGGCTGGTCTTCCTCCTCCCTCACCGGCCCGGCTGGCGATGGTGGAGACCGGCTTCGGAGGGCTCGCGTCGGGGCGACTGGCTGGCCTCTCCCCAGACTCTTGTTGAATCTCATTTAAAATATTTAAAATATTTTATTCATCATGTTAAAACATTCCATAATATATATTTATTTTTTTCAATTTTTCGGGGAAAAACAAAAAGGCTTCAGGAAAAAAGGTAGTTTCTTTAAAGAACACCAGAAATGGATTTCTAGCTTCTGGCCATGTGGACAGCAGTGATTTCTGTTGGAGAGATGACAGAAATTAGACCCCAGCCCCACTGAAATGGCCCACATCTTGTGCAGAAGAACAACTATTCAGTTATAGCATCACTACTGATCACTTCAAGTGAGCATGGGTTCCTGCTTTAAAAACCATGGTTGGGAATGTGATGTAGAGCAGTATTCCCCAACCTTTGGGTCTTGAACTTCCAATTTCCAGAAGCCCAAGTCAATTCCCCAAAGCAATGATCAATCAATGTACTGATTCAGGCCAAGGCGGCTATTATTTTTAGGTTCTTCAAATATCTTAACAGCCACAAATGAATTTGGATTAAAGGACTTATTTTATTTCACTGGTGCTGTTTACAGTTTAGCAATGTGTTTGTGCAGTCAGGAATATTAACAACTACCTGAAACAGAAAAAAGTGTGCATTTTTATATCTTCCTCTTTCTTTCTGCTATTCTCTTGTAGGGGAGACTTAACCATACATGTTAATAAAGGTAAATTTTTCTGCAGCAGAAGGAGCTAGAAAACTCCCTGATCAGTACGAATGAATAAAAACTAGCAAAAACATCCCCAGTAATTCACAAGAACAGAAGAAACAGTACTCTTTCCTTTTTTTTTGTACCACTTCTAGCCTGAGCAACTTAAACTTCCAGCACAAATATTTTCATCATTGCTGTTTTGTCACATCAAAGATATATAATTAAGAGAGCAAATTTGCACACCAAGTAGGGGGAAGTAGCTTTTGCAATCAATCATTCTGTTGGCACAAATATGACAATTCATGCAAACTCTAAAAGAAAGAGAAGTTTGCTTTCCTTCAAGGAAAAATATAATTGATATCCCAAGGGGCTGGAAACGTTCAGTCTGTGATTATCAGGAGTCAGACCAGAATTTCAACTACTCCCCCCCGCCCGCCCGCCCGCCCGCCCGCCCGATAATACAAGTTATCTAGACTGATGACTAAACAGGGTGTTTGGCTATGTTTGGTGCTATACAAAAGCACCGCACAAACTAGTCATGACAGGGCATAATTGTTCACTGTGCATCTACCTGTTCTAGCCGCCCAGAGTCGGGTTTACCTGATTGGGCGGCATATAAATTTGAATATAAAATAAATAAATAAATAAAATATAGTAGCATAAATACACTATCAGCCAAGTTCTTCCATGGTTACCTCAGAGGAAGAGAAGCCACTTGCAGCATGTTCTTGCATGCCACTCCAATATATTTCTGAATCTCAAAATCATGGGAGAAGATGAGGCAACACCTAATTTCCACACAGCCGCTTCTGCTTTTGGAAGTCAGGATGAGGCTATGTTGTAAGAAAATGCAACATGGACTCCTCACATGTGCGCTGGTGACCCTGACATACCAACACTGCCTGTAGTGGGAATTACAAGAAATCTGGTTGGCCCCATACAAAGGCCTCCATACAATGGCCTTACTCTCTAAAGATGGTGAGAGTTGTAGTCCAGCACATCTTTGCGTTATTTGGCAGTGGATTTGGCTGCAGGCAGGTTCAGGACTGTGATGGTGAACCTTGGCACTCCAGATGTTATTGGACTTCAATTCCCAGAAGCCCAAGCACCCTGTGAATCCACACAAATGGGTTATTGCGATTCACCAGGCATGCACTGTCCTCGTTACTCCCGGAAGCGGAAGTAAAACGCACCCGTACTTCCGCTTCCGGCAGCGACAAAGGCAGCACGGGCCGGATGAATCGCAGTAAACCCATTCGTGTGGATTCACAGGGTGCTTGGGCTTCTGGGAATTGAAGTCCAAGAACATATGGAGTGCCAAGGTTCGCCATCATGGTTCTAGGATAAATCTTTCTTTCTTTTTTCCTTTTTTGGTATAACAAGTGATACAATACAGTATATATCAGCAATGCCTTATTACCTGTCCTGCACTCTTGGATACTCAAGAACAGATCTTGCCCCTCTTCTGTATGACTATCCTTCAAGTACAGTGGTACCTCGAATTACGAACTCCTCGTATTACGAAATTTTCATGATAACAATGAAAACCCATTGAAAGTAATGCCTTGAGTTATGGCTTTTTTTGCAATATGAAGCAAGTTTTCCTATAAATCAGGGGTTCTCAACCTATAGCCCATGGCACCATTTCATGTTGCCCCCCACCCCCACTGCCTCCGCCACACTCGGAAGTGCCATGTGTAGTTCCTATTTAATTTACAGGCCTCCCCCATCATGCAGGCAGGGCAAAATGGCTGTTCAGCCCCCAAAGCTGTCTGCAGGAGCATGACCCGGCCCTCAGCTTGAAAAGGTTTAGAACAGGGGTGCCCAAACATTTCAGGCTGCAGGCTGATCACGTGGTTCAGGGAGCCGGTCACTAAGGCCCAGGGACCGTATGCGGCCCCTGACACCAATTATTCTGGCCCACAAAGCCCTCATCGCTCCTGGAAGTGGAAGTAAAAGGTGGGCACGTTTTACTTCCACTTCCAGGAGCGATGAGGGCTTTGTGGGCCGGATTAATTGGCGCCATGGGCCACATCCAGCCCTCAGGCCGTAGTTTGGGCACCCCTGGTTTAGAATCCCTGCTATAAATGGTATCCTGTGGCCTCTAGTGGCCGCTTCTGGTAATGCATTGTGTTCTGCATTGTGTTTCTGGTTACAATTTTTTTGCAATAAGAAACGTCCTGGAGAATGCATTAAATTTGTAAACAAAAGTACCAGTACTATATTTGAAAAGTATTATCCTATTCACCAGCACCACCCCTAAGTCTCCTTTTCTCAAGGCTAAATTTCAGTCTTTCCTCATAGAATTTGGTTTCCAGTCCCCTGATCAACCTTTTTGCCCTCCTCTGAACTTGTTTCAGATTATTGACATCCTTCTTAAAGTATGGTGTCCAGAACTAGACACAGTACTCTAGTTGTGGTCTGACTAGTATCCTATAAAGACGGACTAGCACCTCATGGGTTTTGGACATTGTATAACCTAAAATAGCATTGGCCTTTTTTTGTGTAGCCATATCACACTGTTGACTTATACTGTATTCAGTTTGTGATCTACAACAATACTAAGATCCTTCCCACTCATAGTATTACTGAGAAAAACATCCCCCATCTTGTACTTGTGCAGTTTGGTCCCTCCCCACTATAACTTTGCACTTATTTCTGTTAAATTTCATTCTGTTGTTTCCAAACCAGTGTTCAAGCCTATCAAGATCTTTTTGGATTCTGTTCATATCTTCCAAGGTATTAGCTATTCCACCCAATTTTGTGCAATCTGCAACTTTGATAAATATTGCCTAATCCAAGTCATTAATGATTTTTTTAAATGGAAAGCTTTTACTGTATTTAGTTTACAAATAATGATGTCTCTGTTTCCAAACTTACAGTAACATACCTGGACCTACAAAAATATTTTCTAGAAATTACTGTCAAAACTTATCTCTTAGATAGATGGACAGTCCTGTGTGCTTGAAACATTCACAACAATTCAAGTACATGTGATCAATTGCCTCTAATTTTATTTACATGTCAGTTTTCATCAATTCCACTCTATGTGTTTCAAACAAGTTCAGGTTTCTGTTATACAATAAAACAACCCAAATATTTTCTTGTTTCTCTTTTTAAACCATGAACCTATTTACATATTTGTGGCTTGTTCTAAAATTCCAGGCTATTCACGGTGATGGTAAACAACAAAACAGTCACCTTCATTTTGAAGGGAGAGCCAGGAGTAGTTGGCATCTAAAGTAGCTGTCAGTAGTTTCTATCTCTCTCTACAGTACCGGTCAACATTCTGTTGCACAGCTGTACCTGTGTAACTTGAAGTCGTACAGTAGTTATAAAATTTGCACCCATTGAGGAAGTCATATCCATCAAACAGTTCTGCAGGCACAGTTGCGCAACAATCTGCACAATCAGGCATGCAAAGTGGACTATCTGGGTATGATTCTCTACAAACATCTGCAGGTACAGTATAACTTTATGACATATCAAATGCAATAGGATTTCAGTCAATCTGTTTAAACTCAAGCACATGATCTGATGTCACTGTACTCCACATTTCCCTGAGCCTAGTTCATTTCACTGGCTAGTTCTTGAAGGGCACACAATGGGGTAAAATTCATTTTTTGGGCCACAACTCCCAAAATATTCCAATTTGCACAATCAGTAGTTGTACAGCTGAGAAATTATGGGAGGGAAACTTTGCCCATTATTGTCAAAGCCTATCTCTTAGATAGACAACATGTCCACATTTTGCTCAACAAGATATTACTGTATTTTAATGAAGGAGGACAAGTGAAACAGACACTGACCAGGCCAAATCTCCCTGAAGCGAGTTCCCCTCCATCAAACAGAATACCTTGCTTTCTGCAAAAAATGAGATCTTACAATTGTTGTTTCCCTTTTAATTTGTTTCCTTTTTTTGCCCACTGTCTTGAGCAGGAAAATGCCGCATTCTGTGTAGCTTAATGCTCTTTCCCACAAATCCTGGGCAGGAAAGATGCTGCTTTGCATAGCAAATTCAATAATCCTGCTTAGCTTTTCTGTTAAAAAATGAAGATAAAACTTCTAAGAAACTCTGCAGGACTTCTCAAACAAACTAGCAAACAAAAATCCTCCCACACAGACAAATTTGACTGCAAGGAGAATGATTTTTTTATTAAAAAATCTCTCCTAGTTTCTCTCCAAGACTAAGAAGCTGCAAGATTCATATTTTTAGTTCATACCATCTTGGCTCTGTGCAACTCAGATGTATAACACTGAATTCCTTAGCCATTATTAAGAAACCAAAAAGAGTCATGGTATAAAATAATGGAGATTTGGCTAAACATAGTTCTTGTTGCATTCTAAATCTAACAAGCATTCTTATCCTATCAAAGCACTACATGGCTATACTAGAAATTGGTATCTATTTTATCTAAAATAATAATTGCTACACATTTTATTTACGGCATTTATACCCCGCCTTCATCATCCCAGGATGACCCAAGGCAGTCTTACAACAATATCTAAAATGTCAATCAATATCAATTAAAACCTAATCCAAAAACTAATAAAAGAAGTTCAAAAAGCTATCTAAAACCCATCAATGTATGCATTTAATGTATGCATTTACACTCACTAATGAGTTCACTCTGGGCCTTTTCCAAATATCTTTTTAAGTGGTATGTATTTACCTGACATTTTTTTAAAAGAAAGGAAGTGAAGAAGGATCTGACAGAATTGAATGGAATCAATGGTGGTAACAACAACAACAACAACTCAGAAAGTGAGAACTTCTTTTCTATTTCTACTTATAGACTACAGCTCCCCAATGATTTAGTGGTTAAGATGATGAGCTTGGAGACTGGAAGATCGGGTTTCGATACCCGAGGGCTTCACTTGGGGACATGAAAACAACCCTTGAGCAGAGTTTCTCTAGCAAAAAAAAAACCCAAAAAACAAACAAAAACCTTTCAACCCAGAGTAATCTGACACGAAATTATTATTACAGTATTATACTCATAGACTTCCCATTATGGATGTCTGACAGAACTTTAGGAACGTTCAGGTTGCTATAAATTATTTATTTATTTAGTACATTTATATACCACCCATCTGGGAAAGAAATTCCCGCTGTGGCCAGTTTACAACAATAAAGCAAGCAGACATTTAAAAAATCACAACAATGAAACTACATACAATCCAACCAAAAGTAGCAACATGTTAATAAATGAAAATAAATCTAAAAGCTCATTCAGCAGAACACTGGGACCAGAGATAATTAATACTCAAAACTGATTAACCACAGGGAAAGTATCTTTAAATGCCTTTTAAAATGTACACTAAAGGGAATAAGAAGTCCCCAGTTACATGAGACTCAAGATACAATTTTGGTCTTCCTTCCCTTCCCCTTCCTTTCTTTACATATCCTTACAGTAGCTAACCAAAAATCTCCTAGAGCACACACAAACCCCTTACAAGATTCCTCTTTTACTTTTATTTCTATCAAGTGGCACTCTAGGACTCAGTGCTCTTGAACCAACTTGAAAAATTCATTTACTTTTGGACTACCATTCAAGTGGCTATGCTTTGAACATGGAAATAAATTGTGCCGCTGTGCATTATCTCTGGAAAATTCCAACCCCTCTACTATGGCATGCAATGAGGGCTGTTCAAACCTGACTCAGCAAACACCATTCTGCCTTGGTTCAACACTTCCTACTCTTCTACATAACTACAACAGAGCTGTGCTGTCAGATGGAAATGGAAATGCAAGATGACTTTCTCCTGTTCCAACTCCATGGGAAAGACTGGCCTCGGATGAATCATTCCTTTATGCAAAGCAAAAGGCACGGCACATTCCTGGCTCCTCTAAAAACCACAAGGTCACAAGCAACTGTTCTTGGCTAAAGGGCATGGTGGAGGCATTTGGCACAACACTCTCTCCCCATGTTGCAAGAGAGGAAGTGATGCATTGAAAGGGAAGTCAGAAGTGTCATAGATAAAGGTGGCCCAGCATGTGGGCTCTCAGAAAGATCTCAGATTACTCTTACACACACACACACACACACACACACACACACACACACACACACACACACACACACACACACACGCACAAGCACTGATTGATGCCCAATTTAGGGGTGTCTTGGGATTCCACGGGAGCCTTAGACATTTGTTGGGGGGGGGCAAAGAAATGTTTTATTTCTGAAACATCACTATGGTTGATGACATGATCAGCCTTATGTAGCATAATTTATGGCAACAGGATTACAGCCATTATGGGCTTGTTTTAGATCAGTGTTTCTTATCCTTTGGTTTTTAGACTTCAGTTCCCAGAAGCCTAAGTCAATTCCCAAAAGTACTGATCAGCCAATGTACTGACTTAAGCTTCTGGGAATTGAAGTCCCCCTGTGGGGCGTGGGCCCCACATTGGGAACCACTGTTTTAGATCATGTTGTCCCCTCCTCTCACTGTCATGAACTTAATATTCCCTTCTATTGATTGGATTTTATATTGTTCAAAATTAGAAAAAAAACCTGCAAGGCTAGCTATGGGCTTGGGAAAGCTGCAGTTCTGAATTACATCCTTACAAGAAAAAGAAAAAGTTTTCCAAGTTCTAGGTTCAATCTTGCAACAAGCAGAGGTAGGCAATAGTGGCCCTCTGGACTTTATTGTGGAGGTCAGCTCTTATGGACCTCCAGCTGACCCTTGCTAAACACCAACCCCTGTCAGCTCCAACCAGTTTGGTCAATGGCCAACAGGAAATGCGAGTCAAGATCCAAAAAAATAATAAAAATTGAGAGAGATACAGGTTTACTTCCCTGGTTAGACCTGCAGCAATTTCCATTTTACTACTTACTAAAGTGGTATCTCCAATGTGAGTTGCACACAAGGTGGATTTTTTTTTAATTACAAAATGCATCTTGTTCATTACTGGGGGGAAACAAAACACTGAGACCAGGTTCATGTTGGTAAGAATTGTGTATGCAGCAGTAATGGCTTCACCCTATGTGTACTAGCAGTGAATTCAGACATGCGACAGATACTTTCAGAAAGAGGGGGAGTGCTTCTGTGATTGTTATTGTGTGTGGCTCTTATGAACAAAAGTCTGTCATTGCTCCTTTGGAAGGCTATTAATTGGCCAGTGGGTAGAAAGGTCAAAAGCATTTTAGGGCCCTGGTACCTTCAGGGACTGCAGTGGCTCAAGTGGTAAAGACGTTGACCGGGAGGCAGGTCAGCAGTTCAAAACCCAAGTCTTGTTTGACAGAATGAGCGCCTGAGTACTTCTGTCCCAGCTTCTGCCAACCTAGCAGTTCGGAAGCAAGAGATTGCAAGTAGATAAATAGGTACCACCTCGGTGGGAAGGTAAACAGCGTTCCATGCACTTCGGTGTCTAGGCAAGCCTGTCACATGTCAACAGCTTTGGTTGCAAGTTATTATTGTGAGTTTTATGGGGTGTAATCTTTTAATAAGTTTGTTTGTTGCATGAGGGATTTTATGTTAGCTGCCTTGAGTAGGGATATATTGTTCCCTAGGGGTGGGATACAAGTGTAAAAATTCATTCATTCATTCATTCAAACGTCTGTGAACACAGACACTGGCTCTTTGGCTATAAACAGAGATGAGCACTGAACCATAGTTGGATACGGCTGGCTTTCGAGCAAGGGTGACCTTTATCTTTACCTTCAGCAGGGCAGTTAGAATACAAAGAGGACCAGCTCTTGAAATTAGCAGTAAGGTAAAGGTTGCCCTTGTTTGAAAGCCAGTCATATCCCACTCTAGGGTGTGGTGCTCATCTCTGTTTACAGCCAAAGAGCCAGCACTGCTTGCGTCTGCAGACATTTGCGTGGACATGTGGCAGGCATGACTAGACCCGGAATGCTGTTTACCTTCCCACTGAAGTGGTCCCTATTTATCTACTTGCAATTTCTTGCTTTCAAACTGCTAGGTTGGCAGGAGCTGGGACAGAGACAGTACATTCATATTATTTTTTAGGGCACAACACAGGCTTGCTGGTTGGGTTCTGCATGTTCTGTAAGAAAGGCTGGATGGGAACATGTAAAGAGTGAATCATCCGTCATCAAGCAGTGAACTATTGCAATCATCATTCAGAGTGAAATAAATGGCAAAAAATAAGTGCAGGAAAGAGAAGAGCTGATCAGCTAAAAAAAAAACTAACCCTGAGAAGCTGGGCTGGGTACAAAGAAGCATCATTGTTTAAAGCTGTCATAATTCCAAGGCCGTAAATCCATAAGGACATCCAACCTCCCACAGGAGAGAAACAGGAAGGGAGAGAGGGTTTCTGAAATTTTCAAACAAATGCCTTAAGGGCAGCTCCAGGTATTGTGCTGCACCTTCATCCTGACAAAGGGTTGCAAGCCATTAATTGTCAACACTCCCATTCAGAGCTCCATCAGACAGGCATTCGTCCCATATTAGATGTGGCATGTGGCTAGGTTGGTCTGATCTTTACCTCAGAGATCACACAACAGCCTCACAGGAGCAGAACAAACTGCACCCAGAGATTCTACCCGTACCTTTCTGAACCCTTGACAGGGGTTTTTACTTTTTTGTGTGTGGGTAGGTGCATTCTAGTTTAGTCCATTCCCACTGTGGAGAGTCCACTGAGGTGGCTCAGTGGTCAAGAAGCTCACCTTGTTAGCTGGAAGGCTGGCAAGTTTGCAGTTCAGGACCCGGGTACTGCATGACAGATTGAGCATCCGTCTCTGTCCCAGCTCTTGGGGACATGAAAGGAGCCTCATTTGGACGTTCCCTGAGCAGAGTTTCTTCTGCAAAAATCCTTTCAACCCAAAATAATTTCTGACACGAAATTATTATTACTGGGAATGGACAAAATCAAGCCTTGCAACTATCAAACCTCCTCTTGGTGTCGATTTATGGTATCATGAAGTGGTTTAATAAGCAAGTCACTTTAGGATATTGTGAAACTGAACATTTATGCAAAGTGTGTGTGTGTGTGTGTGTGTGTGAGAGAGAGAGAGAGAGAGAGAGAGAGAGAGAGAGAGAGAGATTAATTTTTTCTTACTCCGCTAGATCTTTGATGAAGTCCTGAATCACTCATACATTTTATATATATATATATATATATATATATATATATATATATATATATATATATATATATATATATATATATATATATATATATATATATATATATATATATATATATATATATATATATATATATATATATATATATATATATATATATATATATATATATATATCCCCCTGCCTTTGTGTGAAGTGCCAATTGAAACTGTAGCTACAGTCAGTTTCTTGATTGGCATGACACACAAGGAAAATAAGCAATTGTCTAGTAATCTTTAAAAAAATTAATTTCACTTCCCCTGCCCTTCCACAGAGGAGCAGAAGAAGTGTTCAATGTGCTAATACCCTGAAGCAGCTCATTTATCAAGCCACCTCAAGATACCATAAATAGGGTTGTTTGAGGTCGACATACCATTTGGACACAAGTATGGCATCCAATGGCATATCGCTCCTCCTCCTGAATTCAAGCGACCCTACTGTATGTAAGCTGCACCATTCTTCTCTTATGAAAGCCAGGAAGCATCTGTTGCCATTTCATTTCCACAAATGCTTGTACCACTGTGCATTCTTCACAGTATATTGCAAACCTTTCCAAGGCTTGTCCAAACAATCAAGGGAAAGTAATTAGAAGTTGTAAGGTTGGTAGTTAAATCTAATTTTTTTCCCTGAGGCCTTTGGAGGCCTAACCAAGAAATAGTGTTCTCTCTTAAATTGTAATCAATCACCTATTTGGCATCACAATAGCTTGGCAAGGCTGATTTAATTTTAATCTATGGCAACTTCGACAAACCTCAGAGAAGGTTATTCATTGTAGGCAACCTGCCCCGGGTTGCTACTCTTCTAAAATGTTTCATTGCAAAACTTTACCCCCACTTCAGTCTCATGCCTAGTATTTCTCCAGGTCAGGGATGTGAGATTATTGGTTTGACACATCATGTAGAGATGCTACAGGAGAAATCAGAATCCTTATTATCTTTCCACTGTGCTTATGTCCAATAAAATACAACTGAATCGGA
Organism: Bradypodion pumilum; assembly: GCA_035047305.1. Lineage (NCBI taxonomy): Eukaryota > Metazoa > Chordata > Lepidosauria > Squamata > Chamaeleonidae > Bradypodion > Bradypodion pumilum. The sequence continues at coordinate 159,201,960 of JAWDJD010000001.1, read as the reverse complement.
GAGGTTTTTTTTTTTACTTTCAGTTTCCTAGAGGGTTTGTTGCATTAGTCTGTCATAGTGAAAATAACAAAATCTTTCAGGACCATAAAAATAAACCGATCATCATTTACAAGTTTTTGTAGACTACAACTGACCTTATTTGGAGGTGGACAATTGCCTCCCATACTAGCCACACAGATTGTCATATTCACAGTCTGAGTGTAATGAAAATACAATAACAAGGGAACTCCTGTGGTGAAGGAACCCTTGGTGTCCTTTTGTAATAAACAAAATCAGCATCTGTGCATTCACTGGAATCTAATCTATAAAATTACCTAATAAGTCACTTTTGAACCACATGATGAAGCAGGACCTGGACATAATAACTTTCACTGCTACCTTCAGAGACCCTCCCTGCCACCAAAGAACTCCCCACCCCACCCCAAAAAGGAAAGAACGTACCTTTACATAAAGCTGCTGAAATTCCTCTAAGTTCAGCCTTCCACTAGGGCAATCCTTTAGAAATCCTTTGTACCACTGTTTGAGTTCATGCTCATTAAACTCTGTGCTTTTCACCAGATCCTCCATCACTTCAGGAGCCAGCTTGCTATTCTGTTTCCCCATTTTGCCTTTAAAAGGGAAAGAAAGAAAAAGGCATGTTTGCATCTGCATTTCATCTCAGGGGATACACACACTGGTCCACATTAAATCACTGGTTTTTTTGAAATGCTAAATTCAATCTCCACATATAGTACTGAAAGGCATAGAAAGTCCTTCTAATTTTTTTTTGGGGGGGAAAGGAAATTGGTGCCCTGCTGACACAGTGATTAAAACTGCTGTACTGAAGCCAGAATGCTGTGAGTTTAATCCTGACTAGGATTCAAGGTCGACTCAACCTTCCATCCTTCCAAAGTTGGTAAAATGAGTACGCAGTATGTTGGAGGCAAAATGCTAATTAACTTGTGAACTGCCCATAGAATGTACTAAGCACCATGGAGCAGTATATAAGTGTACATTTTTCCTGGAGGTCATTTTCTCAGCTGGTGGATGTGTCTCTGGTGACTCCACAAAGCCATCCTGGCATGGAACATGCGACCACATACAGTACACTGAATAGATGGTGGAGGCTGATGAAAAGTTGCCACAAAATGGACCCCAACATTTTTCAAAGTTTCATAAGCTGTCCTTTTTATCATCATTAGAAATGTGTTTAACACTACCAGCACTTCTGCAGAGACTAATACTTCTGCTGTCTATTTTTGTTTATACAAATACATGCAGTTGCAAATCTCATATGTGACTACTCTTAATCACGCATCCATGCATGTAAATAAAAGACTCCAGATTTTCATTTGGAACATTCGTTTCAGCAAGTAATTTGTTCAGTCGCTTGTTTAAAATCCAAAAGAGCATTTTCATTATTACTGTGACCCTGCAGGGAGCGAGGTGAACATTGGTTTGTATTATATTTCAGTGAAATGGTCAGAGAATGATTTTTCTGTCTTATACTCTAAGTAAGTTTAAGACAAGGGTCGCTGCACGCTCAGAGCAGCTCAGAACCCTCATTGCAACCACATCTGATGTCAGGGCTTGAGCAAAGCACTGCTCTAGTCAGGGCAGGATCTGTAGGAGGTCCAGGTGAGCACCTTTCTCCACTGTGTTTTGGAACTCAACTCAACTGAAGTGTTTAGTATCTTTTTCCCACAAAGCAGGAAGCCTCAAATGATCTTTAGTTGAAGACCATGAATCTCTTGTTTTCCTCAGCTCATGCCAGAATCATGGCTGGCACTTGTAGGCCAACTCCAGGGATCATTTTAGGACTGCATGCTGTCCCAGTGCTGGAAATAGGCCTAAGGGTTATACCAGTTAGTCTGAGTTGACATGTCTCATGTATGGAGGTCTCAGGTCCATCTGGGTTTTCTGTAGCATTTTTCCCTGGTCTCTCCTCTGCTAGGGCCCATTTCCTCAGCCTCCGAGCCTGTGTCCAAGTCACAGGACACAATGGTGAGCAGTGAACTAAGCAACAAATAAATACTGGCATGCGTTAGCAATAGCAACTACACTTATAAACTACCCCATAGCACTTAGTGCACTTTCTGGGCGCTATACAGGTAATTAGCATTTTGCCGCCAACATGTTGGGTACTCATTTTACCGACCTTGGAAGGATGGAAGGCTGAGTCAACCTTGAGCCTTATCAGAATCAAACTCACAACATTTTGACTACGGTACCACAGTTTAGCCACTGCACCACCAGGGCTCTTCATTATGCATCATTCATCATGGTTCTGCTACCATCTTTTCTAATTATGTATGGGGAAGATCTGGAATAGGTTTGTGAACAGAAGCTGTCCCACTTCTCTGTGCCCCACACTGTCATGAACCCAAATGTAGACATAGAACAAACTTACCAACAAATATCATCTATAATATTGGCTTATGTAACATGAATGGGAAAATACTGACAGAATCAGATAAACGGAAAATTCTGAGAGGTGTAATAACAGGCTAATTTCCCTTGTTATTTTTCATGAAGAAGTTTTAACAAAACCCCACCGTGCCCTGGTAATAACGACAACTCCTAACAAACCACTGAATTGTTCCTTTCTCCTCAGGCTTCCCTTTGACACAGCCTTTCTTCTTACTCAGGTCAGCATGAAAAATAGATGGAAGTACACAAAGCTGTCAAATCCCTATCACATGTTTGACCCTTTCATATATATAATTCTTGCTTCACCAAAGAGATATTGGGGGGAGGGAGATTAATATAAAACAGCATCCTTCTCTAAAACGGATGGAGAAATATCTCTGGAAAATGCATGGCTGAAAAATGAACAGTTGCTAGAATGTTCCACAATTATTAAGAGTAATAGAATCCCACCAGGAACTTGTTGAAAAATGATGCTATTGAAGTGCCAAAAATGCCTTCACCTTCAAATATGAAGTACCACATTCACGTAAAAAAATAAATAAAATGTCTTTATATTCTGTTTAATTTTGATTGTTTTTCATCTCAAATGTCCATGAAACACACACACATTTGATCCTCAAATTTCTAACTTTCTATGATTTGATTCCCAATCCTTCAGTGAAAAGGAGTATCTCCTTTCAACCCAGAAAGCACTTTTATGTGCTTCTGACACAATTTTTTTTAAAAAAAAAATCGTGCAGCATTATCCAAAACATTCAATTTAGTTGCAGGTAGGTAGGCACTTGGTTGCATAATTGAAAATAATGCAGTACTGTATAATCTACACTTCTCCTGTGGCACGAACTACAACCACTATCACATTATCACTCTTCCAGAAGACAGGCAAATGGTGGCACAATGTTCAAGGCTCTCACAGGATCAATATACTCTTAAAATGTTACTTTCAGGGATTATGGTGGCCATGATGCCCACTTGTCACTGGGGAGTCATTGCTCTACCATGCCTCAATTATGCCCAAGCAGTGCCAACAGACGGAAAGGCTTGGTCTCACTGAAGCTGATATGTTTTAAAAATAACACATGTGTTCTGCTTGCAAAGGAGGGGGTTCTGGAGGGTAGACCATATGTCAACTATATCTCTGAATTTGTACTGTCAGTACCACATCTATGTTCTCAGTCCTGTGTACACTCTGGTGCCAGTTTGCATAAATATGCCAATAATTCACAAGTCAACCCTAGACATAGCCATATTCAAGTAATTGTGCTGAACAAGGTTAATTTCATCACTAAATAAGCACCGTAATAATTAAAGCCACGCATCTACATGCAACAGACAGCTACAGAAACCAGTAGCACAAAGGGAACCTAAGGCTTTTAGAAACACACACACACGCACACACGCACACACGCGCGCACACACACACACACACACACACACACACACACACACACACACACACACACACACACACACACACACACACACACACACACACACACACACGTTAATGTTAAACAAAAAAGCTTCAGTGTTATTATGGCTATTCCTAGCAAGGTCTACTCCCCATATCTGTGGTTTCAGCAAGAACCTCCTGAACAGCCATTCATTATTAATCTGTCATCAGAACCACCCTGTGCAAATACCTGTTGATGGTGTTGAATTAAATACTGTAGAAATATTATTTTCAGAAAACATGGATCATAAATCTGCAGAATAAAATTAGTGGGTTTACACTTGAGAATTAGATGCTGATGATGGTCAAAACAGTTAGTCATTATGATGATTCACACAGAAAAACTAGCTGCAATTCTTTGGAGAGTGTGGGGAGGGCAAAGGAAATACAGTTAGATTAATACTGTGCTTGTGTTAAGTGTTAAGCCTAGCTAACATTCCCCCTCCGGAAGAAAAACAAGAAAAGCAGAGGAAAACTGATCGGGGAAGGCAGTATGATGAGCTGTGGAATTTGAGAGACACCCAGAATGTTGCTGTAATTAAGAGATGTTTTGCTGTTTTTAAAATGCTCGGCTATTATTTTATTTTTATTTTTTTGGAATAAGAAGATAAATTAGCTGACAGATGTGGGATTCACTTTGAATTTTTCTTTCTTTCTAAAAATGCAGTGGCCAGGTCCAGCAAAGGTCAGCTGACTGTGATTGGCTCTTGTCTATCATCTCACCTCACAAATAGATTACCTGTCATTTCATCTCATAAATAGGAAGCCTTATAACTTCCTGCCTTTCCACCCACACTTCCCTCTCGCTAACAAGGCTGATTCACACAACCACTGGGAGAAAGGCTTATCCCCTATGTGGGATGATGTTTTCGCTCAGTCTTGCTTCTGAATACAGATTTCGGATCAGAGATCTTGACTGAATCCTTTAATGTGCTGCATACCACCCAAAGGAGCAACCAAGGTCCCCGTGATTTGGTCACTACATCGAGTCAAAGAGAACATAAAATGCTGCACCTGCAAGCAGCAGTTCTCCCCAGCCTAGCACTCTCCCACTGTGCTGGCCTACAACTTCCAATATCCCCAGACAGAAAGAAATCTGGCACTGCTTGTTGAGGATGATGGGAATTGTCATTCAAAACATATGGAGAACAAGAGGTTGGGGGAGGTTGCTACAGGCTCCTAGGTAAACAAGAAGCTTTTCCATGTACTATAAAGGGTGCATATACTGTAGCTCCCCATGCATCTTGGAAGGAACAGTTTTTCTAATCAGTAAGTGGTGAGGACTTTGAACAAACAGTACTTATATCAAACAAATCCTACAGAAAGGAAGGGCTTGAGTTCCATGCCCAGGGGAATATGGAAGAGCCAGCTGATCCTCTGAACCCAGGGTTCTCAAGGATATAAGAGATTATCTGACTCCCCCCCTCATCCTCAATGGAGATGCTTGGCTGTAGACTGGATATTCTACCACCACTCAACTTACTATAGCAGTGCCAAGTTAAGATAAGGGTCCAGTCTTGGGGAGACATCCCCTTTAGTAGAGTTTTTTTCCATGAGTAAGTCATTTCCTTAAGATTTAGCCCTGCTCTTAGTATGACATAGAACTAGACACGCCTCGGTAACAGCATATAATGGGTTGGCACCCAAACCCTCAGTGCTGGCTCTGAACTGTTTAAAAAAACCTTGAATTGGTATCTACCAAACTTTTCTGGATTTCTTGTTCCTATGTTGTGAACAACCTGGACTATTTATCTTTGTGTTCTCTGCCTCTTGTTAAATCTGCTGGCTCATACTTTTTGGCTGTGGACCTTGGCTTAGATACTTTACATTTGAACTGAAGTCAACATTAAGAATTCTTTTACTCCTTGCCCAGCTATATGCCTCTTTATGCCTTATTATTATTAGCATGCTTCTGAGATACCCACTGAAAGTTATGACCAGCAAGCCAAAGAACATCAAAGCTTAAGAGCCTTGAAAGAATTGTTAGGCAAGGGAGACCATGAAATGGTGCCACTGTTTCAGAAAGATATGCTATATACAATACTGTTCATAGCAGAGCATGTTGCATTAAAAATGACATGAATACATTTCCTTTACTGCATGGAAGTGAAAACAGTGAGCCTAAATTGGACTATATGGCTTTCTAGGTTAATTAATGTTTTTAAAATGGTTTGTCTTTGGCCTGTTCTAGATCGTAGAATATAAGACCAAGTTACAAAGTTGCATAAAACAGTTTTAAAACATAAGATGTTTAAAACAATTTAAAAACAAATAACAAAAAACCAAAACATCCAAACATTAAAACCACTGCACTAAAATCTATATAGGCCACAATCCTCAATCTGTTCAAGTCATGTATTTATGCAAGTACAGGATTCATTATTATGTATGAGAATAACAAAGCCAGACACATCAGCTCTTGCTGGCATCATCCCATTCTTTTGAAGCCACGCAAAGGTTTCCGTGAATGCAGGAACCATGATTTACTTGGGATCGTTGACTGGATAGACGGCCAGCATTAATACCAGGAGTTCTCAACCTTTTTAAGCCTGAGGGCTGGGTCATGCTCCCTCAGACAGCTTAGGGGGGCAGATGGCCATTTTGCCCTTCCTCCACCACATGTCACTTCCTGGTGAGGTGGAGGTGGGCCACATGAAATGGTGCCGTGGTCTGCATCCGGGCTGCAGGTTGAGAATCCCTGGTTTATACCATTACTGGGGCTAGAATCAGGCCCTTCTTATCTTCATTTAGGGCTACAGCTGTTTCTGAATCTAATTGTTAGACAGTACTGATTTAAACACACACACACCCTTTTTTAATACAACAGTGTAGTTTCTGTGTAACAGAGATCAGAATTATTAATGTGAAAATAAATTATTTTCCAAGAAACTATTCAGGCTGAACAGTGCTCAGAGACCAGAAATTGTAACAGTAATAAAGCATAGCATTCAGAGCAGCTAAATTCTGTGTTAAATGTAGCAGACAGACAGACAGACAGACAGACAGACAGACAGACAGACAGACAGACAGACAGACAGAAAGCATTATTTTTAAATCCAAATCACTTTGCACATATTTATGCTTCTAATCAAACAAAATAGCAATGTTTCTAGTTTCAAACTTAAAACTGAATGAAGTAAAATATTATTTCTGACTTCTGGATAATGGATTTAGGGTGATATCAAATTGGCTTTGCCTTAATGAAGTAAAATGAGGTCTTTAATATAAAGAATGCAGCAAGGAGAAAGATGTCAAAATATATACGTTGAGTAGGTTGAGAAAACTGGTGTATGAAGTACAGTAATAGATCCTGTGGAATACAGTGAATCTTCAAGTAAAATTCTGACTTGGAACAAGGCTGAGTATATATCAGAAATGAACTGTCAAAGGTACCAAAGAAAATAACCTAACTTGTTTGGTTTCTGACTGTTATCCTGAATCACAATTTGCTATAAACAACACAGTAGTAAGATGGACAGCTTGGTAGCTTGGTCATCCAGTGAGATTTAAAGGACAACACCTGAGATCAGGAGTCATGGCCCATGTGTAGTAACAAAAGGCAGGCATCTGTGTAACAATTATAAAATAATACGTGTGTGTGTGTGTGTGTGTGTGTGTGTGTGTGTGTGTGTGTGTGTGTGTGTGTGTGTGTGTGTGTGTGTGTGTGTGTGTGTGTGTATGTACACATGTGCATGAGACAGCAAGATAAGACATTGTAGATTTTGAGCACTACCTACTACAGGTAGTTTCATACTAGGTACACCCTGGCTGGTTCCAGTTGGTATTGAAAAGGAAACAGGTGCTCATTAAGTGGTAAAATCAGTGATGCACTGAAGCAGGTCCTGTCCTGTTCGGGAGAACCGGTAGCGGATATTGCCCCAGGCCATGCCCACCTGGCTGGCCACACCCACCTCCATACCCCACTGCGTTGGCCATGCCCACAGATTTGGCCCCAGCCCACAGAGGCTATAGTAAAAAATTTTGGAGTGCATCACTGGACTGTAAAATCAAGCTTTCTCTGTGTTCAGCACACACACCCTCATGCTTTGTACCTCCGCCTGGAGGTCGAAGAAAGCAAAATAGCCCTGCCAAACCTAACTGGCAAGAGGAAGGCAGGAAGAAAAAACCTGAAAGATAAACTGAAGCCTAAGAACAAAAACAGTCAAAGAAAAAGAAATACAGAATCCCCAAATAATCTTAAAAGCCATTACTGCAACAAATTAGTAACAAGAAAAACTGGCAAGTCCAGTTAGACAATGAATCCTTTAACAGCTGGAGAATGCCAGAAGGCAGACACTGCCTCATCTGCTTAGGTTTGAAATGCTCCCCCTTTTTTTTTGTAAGAATCAGTTTGCTTCCATGACTATTACAGAATGAAATCTTCTTGCAATCAAGGAAAGAGATCAAAACAGCAGCCTGAATTGTAGATTCTTGTAATCCAAGTTTACCAAAATTTTGTGAAACTAATTTCATACATGTAAAATGGGGACAAAAAGGAGGGGCATTTCCTTGCTAGCATCCCCCCCGGGGGGGGGCTGGTAGTGGGGTGGAGGCTAGAGAGGAGGAAAAAAGAGAGAGAAGTAACATCGGAGGGATAAGATTCAACACTCAGGGGAAATACTGTCATATAGAATTTAGCACAGGCAGTTAAGCAAGTCAGACATAACTAGCTGCAGTTGAGCAGCGGCTGCAGTATGTTAAGTTCAAGACAAGAATTCTCTTTTCTCTTCTTGGCTGAGCTACCTATTTGATGTGTGAAGGAAGATAGATTGGAAAAAAGGTGTCCAGGGAAACAACAAATACAGATGATGCTCCAGGGTCCAGCCAGCCTGAAGCACTTTGCACTGTGAGCTCCCCACATGGCAAACCCCGAAAACCCACTTTGTGCTAGAATTCCCTTTAAAGCAATTTGGTCATTGAAAGTGTAATTAAAACATAGGCAGATGGTCAGCTGGCATGTAAAGCCAGGCGAAAAACCTTTTACCCTTTAATCTGTATATTTCTTCAATCCACAGAGTCCTGTTTATTCACAGTCAGTTTAATATCATCGGCTCTCTGTAGGGTACAGACTGTCCTTCCTAGAAATGACCAAGCACTTCCAGACTAACAAGAACATACCGTTGACACCGAAGAAATGGACCCCTATTCTTTGCATATGAATTTTTATACCCTTCCCCATATCTTTCTGAGTTTTTACCATATTTTTCATGTTTTTATCTTTTGTACACTTCCCCTCAATTCCCCCCTTTTTTCACTATAGTACTGCACAAGCACCCACATCACATACCCACATCACATTCCCATGGCCCCCTGCCCCATGAGCACAGACCGAGGGGGTTGGGAGAATGGGCGCATTCTCCCCAACCTTCCCGACCTCCATAACCCGAGGAAACTCAGATCAAATCCAACCAGGGTCCTGCTCAACTTTTCTTGGAAAGCTGCCTGGTCTACTTCCATAGACATGAATGGGCGGCAGCAACACCAACTCATGGCCAAATCTCTGAAACTAAAGATCGGCCTGAAAGGTAGATTTCCCTGGTAGCTGGGACCCAGGCTCCTGAAGCTAAAATTGGGTAAGCCTTCCTGGATCTCTGTTGTGTTCTGTAAAGCTGTGCCTTTAACAATGTACCTTTACCATGTGTTATCAATGTAACCTTTCTGTGTGCAACATTATAACCATCAGCTGTATCAATGTAAACCGGATAAGGGGACGCGAGCTAGTGACCACCAGAGGGCAGTAGCGAGCGTCCAGCTCTCATGGCTCATATTCACCTGGTTCAGCAGCGCGGGAAGATTCCCCGCCACCTCTTCACCTGGTCAAGAAGGGCGTGACCTCCTACGACGTCACGCAGGCAGCAACCAATAGTCTGTCGACGAGCCACATTCAAATGTATAGCCAGCTGTATATATTGAGCTACCCATCCGCCATTACCACATGTTCCCCCGGATCATCATGCAATAAACCTGTGTTAAGCCAACCCTTCGGCTGTTTCATTGTCTTTGGTCCCTTACACTAAATTGGCGACGAAGGTGGGATGATGGCAGCCCACGGGACCAAGACATGCGCCGGTTTCGAAATCAGGAAACCGGGCGACTGGGAGATCTTCGAGATGGACTTCCAGGCCGTGCTGATCGAGTCCGAAGTCACGGAAGAGGCGAAGAAAAGAGCCATCTTCACCAGAATGCTCGGACAAGAAACAAAAAGGACCTTGGTGGACCTGATTGCACCGAGAAGGGTGAGCGAATTCAAGGCCAAGGAACTCATGCAGATGCTGCGTGAGCACGTCCGGCCCGCCACAGCGATGTTTCCCGCTCGGAGTGCGTTTCGGAGGCGAGTCCAAGCGCCCGGGGAGACGGTCGCCGCATTCGTGGCGTCCCTGCGGTTGGCGGCCGGCCCGTGCAAATGGGAGAATGCCGAAATCACCCTCCGAGACTGTGTGCTGTGCGGCCTGAACGACGCCGAAACCCAGCGCACGTTAATGAACCAAGAGCCGCCTCCCACATTGCAGGAGGTCGTAAGAGCGGCCCAGGCCGCAGAAGCTACGAAGGCCGGGGTCCAAGAACTTCAGGACTGGCGGCCAAAGGCGAGCAAAGCAGAGGCTCCGGTACAGGCGGCCCGGCGAACTTCGAGGTCGTCCACAGAGAGCAGCGACGACGAGGACGTCCAGAGGGTCCGGAAGGAGAGACGGCGATGCGACGGCTGTGGAGCGGCCCACGACCGCGTGAAATGCCCCTTCCGGAAGGCCGAGTGCCACAACTGCGGCCGCCGCGGGCACATCGCCAAGGTGTGCAGGAAGAAGCGCGAGACCCGGAGGAGCTCCGCAGACCGTTCCACGGGACAAGACCGCCCAACGAGACCCAAGGATGGCGCCCAGGCCACGCGGAAGCAGGACGGCGTGGGCCGCATCGCCGACGGCAGCGAAGACGACGCCCCAGTGTTCAGCGTGTCTACCAGACACCCCCGCTACTTTGTTGAGGTACTAGTCCAAGGGGTCCCCATTAGGATGGAAATTGACTCGGGGTCCTCATATTCAATCATTTCCCAGAGAGAGTTTTTGGGAATTGCCCCCCACAAGCGACCCAAGCTCAAAGCATTGAGGTCCACACTACGGGACGTGCAAGGGAACAGTATTCCAGTGTTGGGGGTTGGAGAATTTCAGGTCAAATTCAAGGAGCACGCCGCGTCCCTTCCCCTAGTCGTGCTCAAAGGAGGAAATTGCAGCCTCCTCGGGACTCAATGGTTCCAGCTCCTGGGGTTGTTTATTGGGGGGGTGCACGCCGTTGGGATGCACGCCGTTGGGACTGATCCAATTCAGGAGGTGTGCGAGGCGCACCCCGAAGTCTTCAAAAAGGGACTGGGGAAATTCAAGGGGCCCCCAGTGACCTTCGACCTGGACCCGGAGGTCCGCCCAATTCGCCTAAAACCACGCCGGGTGCCGTTTGCACTCAAGGACAAGATAGAGGCGGAACTGGACAAGTTGGTGGGCCAGGGGATCCTTGTGCCTGTAGATTCTGCGGAGTGGGAAACTCCAATTGTAACCGCTCTAAAGGCCAATGGGGAGGTCCGCATATGCGCCGGCTACAAGTGCACCATCAACAAGGCGATCCGCCCGAATGCATATCCGGTGCCGGTAGTCAGCCATCTGCTGGCCAGGTTACACGGGGGAAAGTGTTTCGCTAAGCTCGACTTAGCACAGGCCTACCAGCAGCTCACGGTGTCCCCTGCCGCTGATGCTGCGCAGACCATAGTCACCCATAAGGGGGCGTTCCAGGTGACGCGCCTCCAGTTCGGCGTGAATTCGGCGCCTGGAATTTTCCAGTCACTCGTGGAACGCCTCCTGAAGGGATTGGAGGGGGTGTTGCCTTATTTTGATGACGTGTTAATAACGGGGGGGAGTCGGGCTGAATTGGCCAAAAGGTTGGGGAAGGTCCTGACGATATTCGAAAAGGCGGGGCTGAGGTTGCGAAAGGACAAATGCGTCTTCTTCGCAACCGAGGTTGAGTTCCTAGGGTTTTGTGTGACTCCTGAGGGGATAAAACCATCCATGTCCAAAGTGGCAGCCATCAAGAAAGCCCCCCGCCCCACCTCCAAGCCCGAGTTGCAGTCGTTCCTAGGGCTGCTCAACTTCTACCACTCCTTCCTCCCCCGAAAGGCAGCGGTGGCTGAACCGCTACACAAACTGCTAAAGAAAGACCAGGCATGGAAGTGGGGCGATGACCAAGAAAGGGCATTTGACGAGCTGAAAAGACTCCTGGCGTCCGACGCTATACTGACCCATTTCAACCCCAAACGCCCAGTAGTTCTGATCTGTGATGCATCTCCAGTGTGGGTGGGGGCGGTGCTGTGCCACGTGTTGGAAAACGGAAGGGAGGCCCCGATAGCATTTTACTCCAGGTCCCTGTCCCAAGCAGAGAGGAACTACGCACAGACGGACAGGGAGGCACTAGCAATAGTTGCGGGGACGAAAAAATTTCACGATTTTCTGTACGGCCGTCCCTTCACCATTGTGACGGACCACAAGCCCCTGCTAGGCATTTTTACCGCTGATAAGCCCACCCCACAGATCCTGTCTCCGAGGATGCTCAGGTGGGCCATTTTTCTCAACGCGTATCAGCACGCGTTGGTCTACCGGCCCGGAAAAGAGATCAGCCATGTGGACGCCCTATCTAGGTCTCCCCTTCCCCTAACGCCCAGCCAGGTGAGCATGGGGGAGCGGGACCATCAGGTTCTCATGATTGAGGTGCTGGATTCGCCCCCCGTGATGCCCGCCGACATTGCCAAAGCGACAGAGAAGGACAAAACGTTAGCGGCAGTAAGCTCCTGGCTGCAGAAAGGGTGGCCCGCGTCCTCCCCAGCGGAGGAGTTCGCCCCATTTTTCAGAAAAAAGCTAGAACTGTCCCTAGAGAGGGGGTGTCTCTTGTGGGGGCAGCGGGTGGTGATTCCCACTTCCCTTCGGCCGCGGGTGCTCAAACTGCTTCACGTCAGCCACCCCGGCATCGTGCGATCCAAGGCGCTGGCCCGGAGTTACTTCTGGTGGCCCCAGCTAGACGCCGACATCGAGCACATGGTCGGCACTTGTGAGAGTTGCCAATGCTCCAGACCAGAGGAGGCCCGCCTTCCCCACAGGGAATGGGACGCGGCTAAGGGGCCGTGGTCCCGGGTGCACGTTGATTTCGCGGGCCCGTTCAGAGGCACCCTGTTCCTCCTTGTAGTGGATGCTTTCTCCAAATGGTTGGAGGTTATCCCAGTCACGAGCACCTCCTCGGCCCAGACCATTAGGCATTTGCGGAGGCTCTTTTCCACGTTCGGCATACCCGACACGTTAATTAGCGACAACGCAAGTTGTTTCACGTCCTCCGAGTTTAGGGCTTTCATGGAGATCAACGCCGTTCGGCATATCACCTCCGCCCCTTTTCACCCGGCCACCAACGGCCAAGTAGAGCGCCTCGTCCGCACCACAAAGGACGCGTTGCGGCGCATGGGCCCAGGGGATCTGAACCTACAAGTGTGTCAGTTTCTGCTAGGATACAGGGTGACCCCATTGGCGTCAGGATACTCCCCCGCAGAGCTCTTAATGCGCAGGAAGCTGACCACCATCCTCACTAGACTAGACCCCACGAGGGTAGAGGACAAAGGGAGGAACATCGGGCTAGAGGCTACAAAGAGTTTCAGTATAGGCGCCCCCGTGCATTGCAGGAATTACGCCAGCACGGGCCCAGCCTGGGTGCCCGGCGTAGTTGTGGAGCAAACCGGCCCCGTGTCGTACCGAGTGGAAACCAGCACAGGGCTCCTGTGGAGGCGGCACGCGGACCAGCTCCGACGCAGGGTTTCCGATGAACAGGGCACAGATCAAGCAGGAAATAAGTCAGCGTTAGGGTTCTCCCCCACCCGTTCAGCCCAAGGGGGAGGGAAAGGGGACCGTGGGCCCCCACCAAGGGGGGAGGAGGATATCCTCGTAGATACCCTGGGGGACCTTTCCGGGGAGGAGGAACCCGACCCCATACATATCTCGCGGAAAGTCCCCACAAATGCGGGTACCCCTACCAAGTTAGATTTTGATTTTCAGACCCGGGGGGGTTTTTCGGAGTGGTCCCCCACCCGTCCAAGCGAGAAGAGGGGTTTTTCGTTAGCCCCGACGGCCCCCGGTCTGCCCACAATGGAGTTTTTCCCTTCCCCTAAGGCGGCCAGGCAGCGGCAAACCACTAACGAGTCTCCCTCTCCCATTTCAGGACAAGGGTCCAGGGAACAAAGAAGCAATAACGCCCCCGGGGGGGGCAGCCCTCTTCACGGCCCAAACGCACATGCAACAAGCCATCTTGGCTGAGAGACTTTGTCTCATCCTAGGGGGGAGGGATGTTGTGTTCTGTAAAGCTGTGCCTTTAACAATGTACCTTTACCATGTGTTATCAATGTAACCTTTCTGTGTGCAACATTATAACCATCAGCTGTATCAATGTAAACCGGATAAGGGGACGCGAGCTAGTGACCACCAGAGGGCAGTAGCGAGCGTCCAGCTCTCATGGCTCATATTCACCTGGTTCAGCAGCGCGGGAAGATTCCCCGCCACCTCTTCACCTGGTCAAGAAGGGCATGACCTCCTACGACGTCACGCAGGCAGCAACCAATAGTCTGTCGACGAGCCACATTCAAATGTATAGCCAGCTGTATATATTGAGCTACCCATCCGCCATTACCACATGTTCCCCCGGATCATCATGCAATAAACCTGTGTTAAGCCAACCCTTCGGCTGTTTCATTGTCTTTGGTCCCTTACACTAAAATCTCCCGGCAACAGCAGAGCCATAATTACTTCAAAGATGCTGTCAGTTACATGGTGGATTTGTCAATTACATTTCACACACACACACACACACACACACACACACACACACACACACACACACACACACACACACACCAATTTTAATCCGTTCCACGGGGTTCGTTGTTGTACGAAACAATTGCCATACGATACATGCATCATATAGCGATTTTCCCTATGGGATGCATCATACAATGATTTTTTTTTTTTTTGCTAAGTGGTTTTTCCCATTGAAAAATTGTTGTACGATTTTTCCATAGAGAAAATTGTTATGCGGGACGCCATTATTTTTCAAAATCAAATTGTTATTGTTAAATGGCATAGCGGGTCCTTGTGAATTATTTTAGAAAGACAAATCACAATTCCTAGCTACTTCCAGGAGTTACAATGAACCTCTGCCCACCTCCCAGAAAAAAGGGGATCAGGTACAACAAACTCAACCTGGGAAAGGCTTACATGTTCACAGTATCCATTCACAACAACCTTTGGGGAAAGATATAAATCAGCTAACATTTCCAATTTCAGTAAATTTTTCATATGACAAACAACAACAACAATAGAGACAAATGCTTATCTCAATACATCTGCACATAATGACTATTGCCTGGTCATGGTCACACAAAAGCCGTAACAAATATAGGCCAAATATAGATTTAAAGCAAAGCCTGATGATCTCAGGTCTAGCAAGAGCAATCTCAATGTTCAAAGCATGAACACTTAAGGTAGCCCAGAAAAGAGAAAAGTACTGGAACACAGTACCTGGAGTCCCCCAAATGGAACAAAATAAATTAATATCCTAAAAACTTAAGGGGGTGTCTTAAAAATAGTCCAATGAAGAATGTGTGGAACAGTCTACATGTACCTTTGAGTATAATACATACTCAACATAATACAGACATTTAAAAATCAATATTGGTAAGAATAAAGAAGAAAGGAGCTGGGAAGAGAAAATTAAAAAATTGTCATGTGTTGAAGAATATCAGTTTTATTTCAGTGTGAGCCTTCTAAGATAAAAATCCACTAGGAGCAAGGCAAATAGGAGCTAGATTACATGATCCCTACATTTATCTGTATGGCGATAAGGGTCATGATAGGTTGTATGCCAGGTAGATTTGGCTGTCATAGGAATGCTGAAAGCCTTTTATGGGGCAGAAATCAGAGTCAGTAAAGGAAAACAAGTAATTTATACTCGCAAAATATTGCCTCTCTTTTTTTTCCTCTCCTTTATTTTTACCAACATACTGGGCTACCCTAACATGGCTACTTTTTTGGAAAGTGCTTTAAAAAACTCTGGCACAATATTTTTTTGGAATTATAAATCCCACCAGAGCAGACCGGAGAGGCTCTCTTATTGTGTCATCTGTTAGGGAGGCTCGCCTCTTTAGCATCAGAAAGAAGGCCTTCTCTGTGTCTGCTCTGGTCCTTTGGAACTTCCTGCCAATTGAGTTGCATCTCCAGACGGAGTTGCTGCCGTTCAGGAAAGAGCTAAAAACATGGCTGGCAAAGCAGGTGTGGGGTACCAGTGATGTGGTGACCCCTGCCTGCTGGCTGATATAGCAATTCCACTCCCTCGACCTTTTACCTGTTGGGTAATTTTTGTAGTACAGTACTTTTAATTGGGTTATTATGGGTTTTTAGTTTTAGACTGGGTTGTTGATTTTAACTTTGTGAGCCGCCCAGAGTCGTTTTGAGTTGGCCGGCTATATAAAATGGACAAATAAATAAATAAATAAATAAATTGTAGACAAAATAGAAATCATGCGAAAGAATGATATAAAATAGCATTACAGTGTTTCAGCTGACCAGAGCTTGGTCAAGTGGTTTCTCTTGGAGTCTCAGGATCTGCAAGCCATAGTGGCCCAGGCAGACTTGGGGGATACATAATTTTTCCGATTTTTAGTTTGTGTAGTGAATTTGAGCAGAGGATAGAAGTAGTGCAATCACTGATCAGAAGTCCCAGTCTGAGATTGATGGTAGGCCATCTTCTTTCCATTTCTATTCTTGCAAGAAAAAATAATTGACACCTGCTTTTTACACATGTAGGTTTTCTCCTGTTTATCAGCTGATTTATGACCTTTGTATTGTGCTCAGTTATCATGACATAGCCCAGTGGCGGTGAACCCATGGCATTCAGAGGCCTTGCTGTAGGCACCGCTTCCCCACCCCTCTCACTCCGTCAATGGGGAGACGCAAGAATAGGCTCAAATCCTGCCCAGGAGGCAGCGGTGGGGGTGAGGTGAGGCGACCAGACATCCCTACCCACCCCTCCTAGGAGGTGGAGCACAGGCAGGAGGAACACTTGCAGGGGTCAGGCACACCCACAGGGCACACCTGCATGGGGGGCACACATGCAGGGGAGGGCAGGCACACCTGCAGGAGGGCAGGCACATGCACATGGGGAGTTGCACCAATGTGGTGCATGAGCGGGAGTACACCTGCATGGGGCACACATGCCCATGTGACTTTGCCAGCACGCCTCGAGCAGCTCATGTGCACCCACCCACGTGACTTTGCTGCAGACACACCGGCAATGTCACATGAGTGCAGTGCCTGCCCACATGCCGCCTCTTCCTCCTTGGGCATTCGGTCTCTAAGAGTTTTCACATCACTGATGTAGTCTAATATAAAGATAAGAGAAATCTTTCATGTCTAGTGTACCCAAAAAAGCCATTTTAACTTTAAGTGAACTAAAGGGTAAAATGCCCCCCCCTTCACCCACTCCCCATGCTTCTATGTATGTGGCAAGAGACACTCTTGCCCCCTCCTACCTCCATCTTGCCACTAGGCATTTGTATGTGTTAATTCCCACTGACACCTGTTTCTAGAAGACAGGAGACAATCCTTAGATGGCCCAGCCACCAAGGAAATGGCTTTGAGTTGGCCGAGCTATTAAAGTGGCGAGCTATTAAAGTGGCTTAAGTCTGAGAAAGAGAGGCAGAGCTCAGGATGAGGTAACAATGGGACATATGGTTTGTAAATCTGCCTTTTGTTTTAGTCTATAAAACTGCTTGTACTCTTGAACTTCTTGTCTTTTTTTCTCTTCCAATCTCTTGAAGGAGGGTAGAGAAAATGTGGCTCTTTTGAAAAAGAATTTTTAATAAAGCCTTTCTCTCTCTCTCCAACGTTTGGTTCATGTGTTCCTTTTGGTGCCCAGCCACCCTGAGCTGTGATTTGCCCATTTTCGGCAACACTAGGCATTCTTTGAGAAGTATCATGGAGGACAGCATGAAGAACTGTAGGGCCAGAGCTAGCAATTGGGGCACACAGCCCCCTTGTGGTCTCAATTCTTATCTTTTATTTTGTCTTCTTCTTCCGTCTTCCTTTCATTCTGTTATTTACCCCCACATCTCTCCTCAATAACCACGACCCTCTCCCTACTAAAAACACTAACAATATTTTGAATTTGATTCCCTTTGTTCTTTTGTTCCAAATTCAGTGGAGAGGAATTAATGGAGAGCAGTTTCCCCATGTATAATTTAGACTGGCGGGGTGTGTGCGATTGTTGCATATGATGCTTCAGCTTAAAAGCTTGTTGAGATGTAATGTGGAAAGGGTTTTTGATGTGTTTCTGCCTCCTAGGTAGTGTGCTAGTTTTGGGAATGTTATGTAACAGCATCTTAAAAGCGACAGAAAAACGTAGCTGAACTCTAGTGTTGCCTAACAAAATGTAGGAAGTAGCTGAAACCGGCCTGACTTGCTGCTTCTGTTTCATTTCTTACAATTAATGAACACTGTTTAAAGAAACAAACACACCCAAAATAACCCTAAATAAACCAAAGCATTTACACATCCCCATCTTTGTAATCCCAACATTAACGCATTATCTCCTTACATGGAGTGGATGGGACTAAAGATAACTAAAGCGTATCTGACAAAGCTATTCTCAGGAATTTATGGCTAAGGTCAGAAACAGACACCGAGGACAGCCTGCAGTTAAGAGCTGAAGCATGCTAATATTTCAGAGAAATGACTGAGGTTATCTTTTGAGTCTGGTGAAATCAGATTTCAAAAGAATCCTGGACTGAAATCTTGAAGACCAGTCACCAAACAAAGCAAGCTGATCTGCATAATCTTAACCTATAAGAAAGGGATGTGGTGGTGCGTGTCCGGAATGCGTGTCCGCACCCATCCAGACTATCCCGTAATGAGCCAGCCACACTTACCTTGCCAAACTGGGACCATCGCCACGAGGGTCCAGGGGCCGAGTGGGGCCTAAGCCCCACAAAACGGGGAAAATAACGGAAACTACAACTCCCATGGTGCCATGGAAGAAAAATGGCAGTTTAACAGCAAAGCCTAGAAACAGAATGTTGGAGAGAGCTGATTTGCATGTTGGACTGTGATTGGTTGGGAGAAAATGTAACCAGGCCTGGAAACAGAATGTTGGAGAGAACTGATTTGCACGTTGAACTGCAATTGGTTGAACTTGAGAGTGAATGGGGCAAGGTCCTGATGCGGATGGAACACACCCATTCCATTTAAGCCTCTACAGCCCTGGAACGAGACACTTTCAATGTACATCAATGCTGTGTGAGAGAGAGACAGGGAGTGTGTGTCTGTGTGTGTGTGTACAAGACAATGCACAAGACAGTCGGTTCCGGATCAGTCACTTATGTGTGGGTGTGCCTGAATGAGAGAGAGAGAGAGAGAGAGAGAGAGAGAGAGAGAGAGAGAGAGAGAGAGAGAGAGAGAGAGAGAGAGAGAGAGATTCTTTGTGTTGGGGCATATCAGGGCCTGGAAACAGAATGTTGGAGAACTGATTTGCACGTTGAACTGCAATTGGTTGAACTTGAGAGTGAATGGGGGCAAGGTCCTGATGCGGATGGAACACACCCATTCTATTTAATTTAATTTAATTGTCACATTTATATACCGCTCACTCGGCCAAAGCCAACTCAGGGCGGTTCACAATAAAAATTAAAAAAAAAACACATGTTAAAAACAGTTAAAACTACCCACCCCCTAAAAACAAGGGCTGCAGGATCCAAAGGCACCATGGGGAGGAGTTCTTCTACACCAACCACCCAATGGAGGTTACCCTTCCACCTGCACCCCACACTTGACCCGCCAGCCAGGTTTTAAGTTCTTTTCTGAAAGGCAGCAATTCCGTCCGGAGACGTAGCTCTGTTGGCAGGAGGTTCCAGAGGGCCGGCGCAGACACAGAGAAGGCTCTCCTCCTTGTGCCAGAGAGGCGAGCCCCTCTGGCTGATGGCACAATTAAAGAGCCCCTCCGGTCTGCTCTGGTTGGACGGACAGACGTCCTTAGGGCGATGCAGTCTCTTAGGTAACCCGGCCCACTACCATATATTTAAGCCACTACAGCCCTGGAACGAGACACTTTCAATGTACATCAATGCTGTGTGAGAGAGAGACAGAGAGAGACAGGGAGTGTGTGTCTGTGTGTGTGTGTGTGTGCAAGACAATGCACAAGACAGTCGGTTCCGGATCAGTCACTTGTGTGTGGGTGTGCCTGAATGAGAGAGAGAGAGAGAGAGAGATATTCTTTGTGTTGGGGCATATCAGGGACGGAAAAAAGTTCGGTTTCACTTACCAGTGATAACTTTCGTTCTTCGAGTATATAGTTTGTGAATACACATTCATGGGTTATGCGCCTGCGCAGAACGGCCGATCGGAGGCTTGAAAAGCTATTGGTCAAAAGTTTTGGCGGTAAGACCGCCCACCGTACCGCCCACCCTGAGGCGCCCGCGCGCCATTTTACCTCAGTTCCATACTTAAGCCAAGCACAGGATAAACCAACTGATCTCATCCGTGCAGCTCAAGAGGGGAGGCAGGGTGGGTAGTGTGTATTCACAAACTATATACTCGAAGAACGAAAGTTATCACTGGTAAGTGAAACCGAACTTTCTCCTTCGTATAGTTTGTGAATCCACACTCATGGGAGATTAGCAAGCTCACACTTACTTGGTCGGTGGGCAGTCGGATGAGATGATCCCACGATGAGCTGAAGATCCTCTAGGCGGACCCGTCAGGGGCGTTGAGTCCGGAGCCCTCTGGTGAGGACGACACGGCCAAGCCTGGCGTCCGCAGTGGCTCTGGTGTCCACCCTGTAGTGCTGGACAAATGTGGAAGGTCTGGACCAGGTGGCAGCCTTACATATGTCCTCAAGCGGTGTGCCCTCCAGAAAGGCAGTGGATGTGGCAACCGCCCTGGTGGAATGCGCCCTGACATGCGGTGGAGGTGGCAGTGAGGCTGACTCGTAGGCCAGGTAGATGGTAGAGGTGATCCATTTGGAGAACCTTTGAGCAGAGATGGGTTCACCCTTGGACTTTCCCCCATAAGCCACAAAGAGGCGTTGTGACTTCCTGAACTCTCTAGTCCTGCTGGTGTAAAACAATAAAGCTCGTTTCACATCCAGTGTGTGCCAAGTCCTTTCTTGGGCATTAGAGGGGTTCTGGAAGAAGGTTGGCAAGGAGATAGTTTGTGCCATGTGAAACTTGGAGACCACCTTGGGTAGGAAGGTGATGTCTGCTTGGAGGACGACGCGGTCGTTGAAGAACTGGAGAAACGGTGCGTCTGCTCGCAGGGCAACCAGTTCACCAGCTCGACGTGCAGACGTGATAGCCACCAGGAATGCCGTCTTCCATGTGAGGAGACGAACATCGGCGGTAGCCATGGGCTCGAAGGGGGTCCTAGTGAGCGCGTTGAGGACGGTGGACAGTGACCATTGAGCCGTCGGTGTCCGGGCCGGCGGAAAAGCGTTCCTTAGCCCCTTGAGGAAGCGCTTTACCGTTTGGTCGCGGAAGGCCCCAGAAGCGGGCGAGCCAGCAGGAGAGTGCGCTACTATTGCTGCGAGATGCACTCGGATGGAGGTGATGCTAAGGCCAGACTCCGCCAGCTGGAGGAGGTAGGTTAAAATGTCCTGCAGTCCCACCTGCGGGGGGGGGGGGGGCGTTTGCCGGGAGGCCAGGAAAGCACAAAAACGCCTGTATTTGGAAGCGTAGGACTTCCTTGTGGAAGGGCGCCGCGCTAATTCAAGGATCCTGGACAGTCTGGGGTTATCCTCCACGCGGTGAGGTGGAGGCTGGGCAGGTCCGAATGGTGTAGCTGACCATGCTCCATTTGGAGGAGCGTCGGTGACTCCGGCAGTGTGCGATACTGCGACGACATGCGCAACAGTAGCGGAAACCAGGGTTGGCGCGGCCATGCTGGCGCCACCAGAATTGCATTGGTTCTGTGTTGGTGCATCCTGGTGAGTACCTTCTGGACCAGAGGAAACGGAGGAAAGGCATAGAGATAATCCTGATCCCACCGTTTCATGAAGGCATCGCCTTCGGAGTTCAGCCCGATGCCTGCTCTGGAGCAGTACCTGCTGAGCTTCCTGTTGGACTCCGATGCAAAGAGGTCGATGGTCGGCGTCCCCCAGGCCTCGCAAAGCGACTGGAACACTCCGTCGTCCAGCTCCCATTCGTGGGTCGTCGAAGTGAGACGGCTCAGGTGGTCTGCCAGGACATTCAGTGTGCCCTGAATGTGCACTCCAATTGGGAAAATGTGCCTCTCCAGGCACCATTCCCACAACTGCACTGCCAGGTACAGGAGGTTGGTGGACCGTGTTCCTCCCTGCTTGTTGAGGTACGCCACCGCCGTGGTATTGTCCGAGGCCACTTGAACCGCCTTGCCGGTGAGCAGAGTCTCGAAGGAACGCAGGGCCTTCCAAATGGCCAGCAGCTCCAAGTAATTTATGTGGTGCACCGTTTCGTGCGGTGTCCAGGTGTCGTTGACCGTGAGAGTCCCGCAAGCAGCGCCCCAGCCGAGGTTGCTCGCGTCGGTCAGTATCTGCAACGAGGGTTGCGGGGGGTAGAAACTCTTCCCCGTGGCCACGTTGAGTGGTGTGGACCACCACAGCAGTTGGTCCCTCAGTTCTGGAGATGGGGTCAACCGTTTGGACTGGCTCTCCCGAAGTGCGTCGAACTCGTGAAGGAGCCACGATTGCAGGGACCTGAATTTCAACTTGGCATGGGGAATCACTGCCGTCGTTGAGGCCATCAGGCCTAGAAGTCTCTGAGCCTTCTTCGCCCGGACGCACGGTTTGGTGCGCAGTTCGCTCACCCCCTGCGCAATGTCCTGTAAGCGTTTCTGAGGGGCGTAGGCTCTCGTAGCAAGCGAGTCGAGTACCGCTCCGATGTACTCGACGCGTTGGGAGGGGATCAACTTCGATTTGGTGAAGTTGATCCTGAGGCCGAGACTCTCCATGAGGTGGACTGTGTATTGTGTGTCCCGAACGGCCGACGATTTGGTCGGGGAGACGATCAACCAGTCGTCGATGTACGGGAAGACCCTGATGCTCCGTTGGCGGAGGAACGCGGCCACCGGAGCCATGCATTTGGTGAAGACCCGCGGTGCCGTGGCCAGACCGAATGGTAGGCATCGGTACTGGTACACGGAATTGCCGATGCGGAAGCGGAGAAACCGTCTGTGTTCCTCGAGGATGGAGACGTGGAAGTAGGCATCCTTGAGGTCTATGACTGTGAACCAGTCCCCTTTGTTGATGAGGGGAAGGACGGTCTGTAGGGTCACCATCCGGAACTTCCTGGTGTGGATGCATTTGTTCAGGCGGCGCAGGTCCAGGATAGGGCGAAGGCCTCCGTCCTTCTTCTGGACCACGAAGTACCTCGAGTAGAAGCCGTTGTCCCAGTCGGACGGTGTTACCCGCTCGATGGCTCCCTTGGAGAGAAGGGTTGATATCTCTTCCTCCAAATGGGGGGACGAGGTGGTGAGACGATATCTTCCTACCCGAGGCACCCGCACGAACTCGATGGCGTAGCCAGAGGACAAGATCTTTAAGACCCACTGGTCGTCCGTGATGCTCGACCATACCTGGAGGAAGTTCCGGAGGGGGAGGTACGGGATGTGGAGCGAGAGAGACTCGGCCGTCGCAGCTTCAAACGCGGGGCTTGGGCCTCGTGCCCGAACGTTTGTCCTGTCCGTAGGGCCGGTAGCGGGGCTTGTGCTGTCGCCGCTGTTTGTAGGAGCTGGATCTAGGCTGCTCCGTCGGTCCCTGCTGCTGTGGGTTGCCCTGGAACCGCCGTGTGAAGGGCTGGAACCTCGGCCTGGCGGGCGGAGCCGGCGTGGTGAGCCCCAGGAACTTTGCCGTGGAATTGGTCTGGCGCATCTCATTCAGGACCTTGTCGGTGTCCTGACCGAAGAGGCCCTGCCCGTCGAAGGGAAACTCCTCGATGAGCTTCTTCATAGCGTCATCGAGGGAGGTGTCCCTGAGCCAAGCATGGCGACGGAGGTAGATTGCGGAGGCCATGTCCTTCGCCGCATAGTCGTTGATATGCCGGGCAGTGCGCATCAACTGCTCGGCGACGAAGTCCCCCTCGGTGGCCAGAGCGTCAATGCGCTTTTGGGTGTCGGAGGGCAGTTTCGCTATCTCAACCTTCATCTGCTCCCAGAGGTGAGATTGATACAGGCCCATGGCGGCCGAGTAGTTGGCGGCACGGAAGAATAGGGAGCCGGTGGCGTAGAACTTACGCCCCACCGCGTCCAGTTTCTTTCCCTCCGGCGTCGACGGGACCGGGAACCCGCTGGTGGCCGTCCTGTGCTGGAAGGCCTTGACCACCAGGGAATTCGGCAGGGGGTGAGCCTGCAAGAACTCGACGTTCTCGTCCAGGACCCGGTACATGTTGTCGAGCCTGGACGAAACGGAGTGCGCCGCCAAAGGTTTCCTCCACGTCGCCCTCGCCGAAGTCATCATGGAGGGGAGCATGGTTATGTGGACCGGCCGCACAGCACGTCTGTCGAGCTTCGCGGTCATCTGATCCTCACCCTCCAACGGCGGCTGATCGACCTTCAGGTTGAGTGCGGTGCCCAGCCTTGTGAGCATGGCGGTCAGTGAGCGGTGGTCCTCACCACGCGGTGGGTCCACTGAGGCGATAGCCTGCTCCGGCGTGCGCTCGGCGTCGACGTCTCCCTCGTCCTCCTCCGACGACGAGCTGGAGTCATCGGAGGACGAGGGAGGCAGCCTTTCATCCACGTCGGGACCGCGCCAGTACGGCCTGGGCGGGCCCGCGGGATGGGAGTCCACCGCATCGACGTCCGGACCACACCATGACGGGTTGGGTGGGCCGGCGGAGCGGGCACTCGACCCACGTGAGGTCGGTGGGGCCACGGCAGGGCCGGGATGCCCGGGGCTTGCGGTGGTCGGGACCGGAGCCGCAGAGGCCGCAGGCATGGAGGCCTGGAACTTGGTCGCAAACGACGCCATGACCTGGAACATTTCTCGGACGAGGGCCATCTGAGATCCGTCCGAGTCCGCTGATGGTGGAGCCCCGGCAGCCGGCGGGATGGTGGCCCACGAAACGGTGGGCGTCGAAACGGTGGCCGGTGTCGGCGTCGGCGAAACGGTCGTCGGAACGTTGACGACCGCGTCGTCTGTCGGCGTCCTGGGCCTTGGGGAGACGGAGGCCTGCCTCGGCGAGGAGTTTCTTCCCCGAGGAGGAGAGGGAAGCACCTGAAGTGGGCGAGCTGGAGCCCCAGCCCTGCGTCCTTTATCAGGTGACCCGGAAGACGACCGTCCTCCCCAGATGGAGGATCCCGGAGAAGGACATCGGGCAGTCGAGAACGGCGGCGAGGGCCCGGGAGAGGCGGGTGTGCGTGGGGTGGGAGGAAGCGACCGTCTCTTCTCCGACCCATGCTTGCGCTTCTTCTCACCGTTCTTGTCCTTCTTTTTCTTCTTCCTCATCGGAAGCATGGAGGAAGAGGCCGGCGGCGGCTGGGCGGCAGCGGCGGATGTGGAAGCGGACGCGGCGGGAGCCAGAGCGAGCTCCATCAGATGAGCCTTGAGGCGATTGCTTCGGTTCTGCACCGCGAGGCGCATACACTTTTTGCAATGCGGGCAAGACTGGCTCTGATGCGACTCTCCCAAACAAAAAAGGCACAGGCTGTGTCCGTCGGAAGCCGGGAACTTCTTAAGGCAAGCCGTGCACTGTTTAAACGCTGCAGCCATCAACCGCGGAAAAAATTCTTCCAGTGGAAGTTTCTGGATGTAAGTACCCCGAAGGGCGGACCAGCCGCCACCCCCTTGAGGGGGGAGACGGTGATCGATGCGAAAAAATTGGCTACTGAATCCACTCGAGAGAAGAGACAGAGCCGGGGTGGCGATCCTGCCCGGAGGACAAGATCACCGAGAAAAATTGTAGAAATTTGCCAAAAGACTTTCCCTCAGAAGGGCGAAAAAATTGAGGAAGCTCTCAACGATCGTCCTGCTGCTACGGCGGAAAGAAGAGAACTGAGGTAAAATGGCGCGCGGGCGCCTCAGGGTGGGCGGTACGGTGGGCGGTCTTACCGCCAAAACTTTTGACCAATAGCTTTTCAAGCCTCCGATCGGCCGTTCTGCGCAGGCGCATAACCCATGAGTGTGGATTCACAAACTATACGAAGGAGAACCTAAATATACAATTAGCTCTCATCCTTCCTTCCCTACCTCCAGCCGTTCTTCTCCCCTTCCTTCTTTCTTTCCCTCCCTCATTCTTTCCCTCCCGCCTTCCTTTCCTCCTAAATTTCCCCCTCAATACCTACCATCCCTCCCTCATCATCACGCCGGGGGGAGTCTGCCCAGGTTCCTGGGTAGGTTCCTGCCAGGGGGCATCACAAACTGTGTGTGTGTGTGGGGGGGGGGGGGAAACTCCCCAAGCCAACCCCACCCCACGGGTTGAGCCACCCCCCCCAAAAAAAACCCATAAGTAATAGGCACATCCCAGTAAGCCTCCATCAACACACAAGTCAGTCTGCTTCTGCAGACATTTCCGTGGTCATGTGGCAGGCATGACTAGACACCAGAGCACACGTAACGCTTTTTACCTTCCCAACAACGTGGTGTCTTTTTATCAACTTGCAATTCCTTGCTTTCGAACAAAAAGGTTGGCAGGAGCTGGGAGAAAGACGGGGGATCATTCCGTCCTGTAATACTCAAGAATCGAACTGCTCACCTTCCACATCCCAGTAAGCCTCCATCAACACAAAAATCAGTCTGCTTCTGCAGACGTTTCCGTGGTCATGTGGCAGGCATGACTACACACGTCAAACCATCAATGACAAAAAAAAAACCGAGAATGAAGAGGGAAACCATCCGAGGCAACTCAAAACTATGTAATGATTACAGTAATAGTATTTCAAAATATATTCAAATAAAGTACTGATAGTTAGTCTCCAGGTTGTAAATTATATATTCCAAAATCATCTATCTATTTTACAAGAAATATTAACATTGATTGCTGTCAATGATTTCTTCAATGAATTTCAATTGTCATGTTACAATTTCTTCAATGAACTTAAATTGTCATGTTATTGGTGACTCTAGCCACCAATAACTCACAGCTGCTCCTTTGCAAACAGGGACTATATAAATAAGGTGCATCTAGGGAAATCATTAACATCGTGAGCACTAGAGAACTAACAGAGAGGCTATATACGACACGCATAAAACTCACTAAAGTATTTAATGTAATTCTAAGTAACTATCTAGAATGCTATGTGTTATATCTGCTGTATTATGTAGTTGATGAAACATCATTTTCATGTGTATCTTTATTATAGTGATCCTGAGGAAGATTCATTTGAATTGAAAAGTTGAAAGCAACCAGGACAGCTTTGATCCTTGTTTTTTTAATATATACATGGACTAATTTGATATACATGGACAATATAGATCACTGAAGAAACCATTGACAGCAATCAGCAAGCTCAGTTCATATTATAAGACTCTAAGAGACTTGTACTTTCACAACACTGCATGAGAGCCTGTATCTCACGAATGAGTTATTTATGTTGTTGTTTACATTGAATATTTTGAAATATGATGTTGAATATTTCTTGTAAAATAGATAGATGATTTTAGAATATATAATTTACAACCTGGAGACTGACTATCAGTACTTTATTTGAATATATTTTGAAATACTATTACTATAATCATTACATAGTTTTGAGTTGCCTCGGACGGTTTTCCTCTTCATTCTCATGCTTATTACCGTCCGGCCAGATTGTTCTTGCAATTAAAAAAAAAACTGCATCTGCATCCCAAATACACACACACACAAGACACAATAACCAGATAAACATATCATAAGGGACATACCTTCCCACAATTAATAAAAAATAACCCAACCACCCACTTGGCAAGGCGGGCATCAGCTAGTACTAGATATAAAAGGAACTCAACCATTCCGTGACACTCAGATGCTCACAATGGGGAACAATTTCCCTCTTTCAGTCACAGGCTCTCTCTAACATCTGTTTCTGGCCTAAGACTGGTGAATTTCAGCCAAGTGAAGCTCTTACTACCCTGCTTCTCAGTGAGTAAACAAAGACTCCTCCAAAAAAGACAAAAAAAAGTTTTGCCACCTTAAAGACTAACTACTATATATGGCCAGAAAAGGAGCCTCTGGCCTCAATAGAGCCATTTGGAGAGAGCAATAAGCAGGGGCATGGTTCCCTGTGGTTGTCAAAATGGGGAAGGGATATACAATGGACTGCTACTTCACATTTATTTTGAAGAGCCTGGCTAAAAGACCATCATGCCATGAACATTTGGACTTTCACTGATGATTTCCCTATCTTTGTATGCCTGAAGAAGTGATCTTGAATCACGAAAGCTCGTAATGAATTTTTCGTTTAGTGATAAAAAAGACATCACCTTCTTCTTGTACACTTCTACTGTATTTAAATGTTAGCTTACGTAGATCAAGTCAGACATAAGAGTGAGGCTTCATAACACTAATTTATAGCTATCAGGTACAGAGGTACATAATGATTGGCTAGCACAGGGGTTCCCAACCTAAGGCCCATGGGCTGGATCCTACCTGTGGCACCATTTCATGTGTGTCCCTGCCCCTCCAAGGGCATTCAAGAAAGAAAATGGCTGCCCCTTTTAAGCTGTTGGGACAAAATGGCAACCCCCATTATGAAGGCAGGACAAAATGGCCGTCACCCTTCGAAGCTGACTGAGAGAGCAAGCCCCTGGCTTGAAAAGGTTGGGAACCCCTGGGCTAGCATAACAGATAAATTCACAGCCCAGGGTGGCTATTTACAACCAGCAATAACTGAAGATCCCTGTTTGTTGTTCAGATTTATTACTGTGGAGTTTGGTTCTATTGAGTTGTAAACAGTTAGTAGATGGAAACAAAATAGGCATTGTGGCATTACACATCTGCTAATGAGTTTATCTTTCAGATCTATTGACAAGGCTGTGTGAAAACTGACAATGGAGTGAGCGCAAAGCCCAAGTGCTTCCTTTGTTCTGTGAGGTGGCTTGAGGTTTTGCACTGGGTCCTAGCACCATGAGCACACCACAGCCGCCACGCTTTCCCCTTCCACCGGCGGGGGGATAAAAGGAGTCTCCCCCAGCCCGGGAAACTCCGAAGACACCGCTGCCATGAGCCACCACGCTCTCCCCGCCCCCTCCATCAGTGGGGAGATAAAGGGAGTCTCCCCCGGCCCGGGAGACTCCGACGCCATCGCCCTGAGCCGCTGCGCTCTCCCCACCCCCTCCATCAGTGTGGAGATAAAGGGAGTCTCCCCCGGCCCGGGAGGCTCTGAAGACACCGCCGCCGTGAGCCACCACACCTCCTGGCCCCTTTATCGGCCAGGATGGCAAGGGTGGGTGACTTTGACTATTTCTATGGCAGTTCTACTGTGCCTGGACGTGTGGGGCTTCTGAAAAGGTTTTTTTCCCCTTTTGCCTTTGATATATTTTGATATTGTGTATTTGATACTCTGTACCACTGTGGAATATTGTTTTCTTTGTAACTGTATTGGTTATTTTTTGTGTATTTGTATTATTATATTATATTATTGTAACAGTATGTATATTAACTTGTTGTTTGCTGGTCTGAGTGGGACGTGTGCCTGAGTAGAGCGGGATATAAATTCAATAAATAATAAATAAATAATAATAATGAGAGAGAAAGAAGGTCTTCCTGTGCATGCTCCCCTCATCACCTATGCTTCTCTAGACTTCTATCTTGTGTCCTTCCTTGCTTGTCTTTTCCCAAAGTTGTAACACCTCTTCATTTCTGCAACACAAGTTGTAGTTTGGATATTTATGTGACCTGCTGTTGTTGACTGCGAGAGGACAGCCCTTCTCTTTTGGAGATCTGTCCTTCATTTGAAGAGATGTCCAGCACAAATTAAGATTTAAAAAATACATTTGGGAGGATAATGAAAGCTCCTCAATCTACAACTAGCATCTGGACAGTCGCTTCTGCAGTCACACAGATCATCTAGTTATATGTACTTCGGTTCAAATTAGATGTTTTTAAATCTAATTTTGCATTTGCACATACACATTAGCGTATGCAAATGTATGCAAACATGTGTCCTCCATTTTGGCAATACAGTACATAAATAAGTCTTCTCTTTTTGAAATGAGTAAGTGAACAATCTAGTTACACCAGCTATATATATATAAAATTCAAGCACTATGTACTTATATATACTGTAGGTCCACCTCCATCTCTTTTTCAGAACAGCTTCTTTTCTTCACCTAGAAAAATGTTCATATCAAAATGAAAATGGTACACAACGGTCTTTTGACTTTGTCCTGATTGGCCTTTAATAATTAACTATAATCCCTTGGTC
Organism: Bradypodion pumilum; assembly: GCA_035047305.1. Taxonomy (NCBI): domain Eukaryota; kingdom Metazoa; phylum Chordata; class Lepidosauria; order Squamata; family Chamaeleonidae; genus Bradypodion; species Bradypodion pumilum. The sequence continues at coordinate 159,171,678 of JAWDJD010000001.1, read as the reverse complement.
CTTGAAGCTTCCTTCAGTGCCTTAAAATGGGACCAAAAAAGAGCAGCTGATTATATTACATGAAATAGCTATGATGGAAGGGCCAGTTTTAGGAATAAAAAGATTGGAATTAGCAGGAATGGAGTCGTAGGAGTCAATCACCCCATGCAAAGCCTTTGTTCTTCTGATAAAGGTTGACAGTTCCCTGGAGGGGAAAATAGTGAAATAGATATATTGGAATAAATACATCTTTTGGACACAGAAATACCAACTGATCTAAAGTCTTTTATATCTTGGCAAATAATTGCTCCCTGCCACTTTTTCTATTTTTAATATTTGGCAAAGAGCATACAAAGAAATGGAGAAGCCGGCAAAGTCATAAACAGAATTAAAATGGAAAACTGTTCTGTGCAGAAAAAACACTTTACATTTCGTTTTTGTTTATAATATTACTTTAGTTTTTCAGTTAGTTACCATCAAAGTGGTGCCACTGTGAATAGACCTACGACAGTGTTCGGTAAGAGAAAATAAACAAATGGTTTTATTTTAACCAGCATTGCTGAAGGCTCGTTTCAGATGGCTCCTACATTCTATTTAGATAATTAAAACACTGATTTTTTTCAAGGGTCGGAAGATACAAGTTCTATATCTTTTTCCAGTTGTTGTTTCTCCAGCAAACGTTGATCTTGAGACACTGTCTATTACATAAAATTCACAATTTTAAAAGGAGAAAAGTGAGAAGAATATGGCTTCAACCTGAATTGGCCTGTTTATAAAATATTTGAGCTGTGTTTATCCATTAGAGTGGTTTTTAAACACTTAAAACACTAAGAAGATAATCATTTCACCAGGACCAATTAAAAGTACAGAATAGCTAACCTTCCTAGCAGCAGGCAGTAGATAATAAATGTGCTACTATAAATGCTTGACTTTACTAATGCATGACTTTGTTTGCATTTAATATAAATACACTGCAGAATGTTTTTCCTCATCTTTTGTGTGTGTGTGTGTGTTTGCTTTCTGGGTTGAAGGGAATTTTGGTGGAGGAACTCCGCTCAGGGAACGCTCAAATGAGGCTCCTTTCATGTCCCCAAGATCTTTTCCCATCGAAGTGGTCCCTATTTATCTACTTTCAATGTCTTGCTTTCGAACTGCTAATTTGGCAGGAGCTGGGACAGAGACGGGTGCTCGTTCCGTCATGCAGTACTCAGGTCTTGAATTGCCGATTTGCCAACCTTCCAGCTAACAAGGCGAGCTTCTTAACTACTGAGCCACCGTAGTCCCCTTAAAGAGATAAGCTCCCAATACTGTCAATGGCAAGTATTTATCCATTGTTTGATCAAGGATTATATCTGCTCTATGCACCCCATCTGATCGTGTCAGACAGCCCAGACACGGGCAGATTCCAGAGAGTTTAAAAAGACTGAACAGATGGTAGATGTTCATGAATGATCTTAGGAAGCTGCCACTGAGAATTAAAAAACAGCTCCCCTACCAGTCCAATATGCTTCCACCTTCTCCTCCACTGGACATGGAAATTAAAAAGCAACGGGCAAATCTAAAGTGTAAACTGACATACAGGCATGAAAGCACTTATGGTAAGCAGCATACGATGATGACCAAGACTGTCTTTGAAAACCAGTCCTATGTGCGCCATATAAAACATTTAGTTCAAAAAACCATACAAAGTCAGGATTTTGAAGGACATTAAGACTCATGCAGTCATGGTAGCTGAAGGATTCAGGTGTTTGTAGTCCCAAAAAAGAGAAGGTACCCAAGCTGTTGATTGAAGCTAGAAATTTAATTCTGAAATTTTAAGTGTGGGTTTTGCCCACTACAAACAGAGATTTTAACAAGTTGCAGTAAAAAAAGTAGTTTTTCCAGGCCTTGCTTGCAGCAGTAAACTGAGCTCTTCAGTTTACTTGCTTAGAAAGGCATGTCACACTTTTTACAAACACCATGTATATCATCATGTTTTGGGGGTGGGTTGCGGGAATCAATTAGGCAAGTAGTTTACTTTTTAATAAGATATATTTTGTAATAAGATATATTTCCGGCTGAGGGAAGGAGGAACAGCTGTGCGGCTGACCAGCCGGCTACAAAAACTTGTCATCGCCGCCACCGCCACCGGTTTGGTGAACTTTGCCACCGCCACTGTTTTGAAGTATTTTTGAAGGGTTTTTATGCTGACTTGACATTTTGTAATTGTGACTGGGGATTTATTGAAATGCTTCCAAAATGTTTTGCAATGTGATATTTTGCGATGTGATATTTTGCAATTGTGATATATTGTTTCTTTGGCTCCTTGTATTTTCATTTTTATGTTAGATTTATTGACTGTATTGATTGTATTCATATTCCAATTATGCTGTTGGATTTATATCCGATATTGTAACATTGTAATATATGTTGCCCCATGGTATGTTAGCCGCTCTGATTTGCTTCGGCGAGTAGGGCGGCATACAAGTCTAATAAATAAAATTAAATAAATTAATGAAATAAAACAGAAATCACTCAGTACAGAGTTGGTGTGATGCAAGTGATTTAGCTTTTAAACACTCTTCAAAAGCTATTAGTAGTTTAAGCCTTCCAAATTGCAGATTGCGATTGATTAGCATTTTTATTTAGTTATTCAGTTTAATGGCAGATGTACTATGACAGCAGTGATGGCAAACGGTTTAGAGACCAAGTGCCCAAACTGCTACCCAAAACCCACTTATTTATCGCAAACTGCCAACACAGCAATTTAACCTTAATACCTTCACCACAGACTCAACAGGTCGCCGTCTGTGCTGCACCCTCATGCTGCATGTGAGCCACCCACCTTATCCCAGAACACTTAGTTAGCATAGCAAAAGGTTTCTGCTATTTCCCAGCATTTTGGGGTATAATCCTGAGCAGAGACTGAAAGTATAGTCATAACTGGCACCTCCTTTTTCTTATTTTCCTTCTCACATGTCTAATAAGACCAAACGTCAAATTCCTATTGCCCAGCCAGCATTTTGATGGGACAGTGCGACAACTGAGGGGGGGGGGAGCCGCTTCAGTCTCCCATGAATACTTTTTGGAAAACATTGCCGTTTTTATTACTAAGTAGATATTACATAGCTATGTACAATTGGAACAAGGGAAGGAACCTCTGGTTGAAGCAGGGTTGATCTGCACGATCCCTCCTCTAAATGCCACTGTAGGGGGGGAAAACGTCTAAGGAAAGAAAAACCATCAGAAACAGAAGTTTCAAATGTATGTGCATGGTTGTTTTGTTGTTGTTGTTCAGTCGCACAGTTGACTCTGACCCTTTGTGACCCCACGGACTATTGCCCGCCAGGCACCTCTGTCTTCCACCATCCTCCTCAACCCGCCCAGCTCTTTGCCCATTGCGTCTACAATACCATCTAGCCATCTCATTCTCTGCCGCCCCATTCTTCTTTTGCCTTCCACCTTTCCCAGCATCAAGGCTTTCTCAAATGAGTCCTCTCTTCTCATTTGATGTCCAAAGTACTTTAGCTTCATCTTTACTATTTGACTTTTTATTTCATGGCTACAATCACCATCTGCAGTGATCTTTGATCCTAAGAAAGTAAAATCTGTCACTGCTTCTACTTCTTCCCCATCTATTTTCCAGGGACTGATTCAGCCTGTTGCCATTATCTTGGTTTTCTTGATGTTGAGTCTCAAGCCCACTTTTGCACTCTCTTCTCTCAACCTAATCAGGAGCTTCTTTAGGTCTTCCTCACTTTCTCCCATTAGGATAGCATCATCTGCATATCTGTTGATGTTTCTCCCAGCAATTTTGATCCCAAATTGTGATTCCTCCATCCCTGCATTGCACATTATGTGCTCTGTGTATTAGTTGAATAAGCAGGGTGACAAAATGCAGCCTTGTCTTACTCCTTTTCCTATTCTAAACCACTCCATCATTTCGTATTCTGTGCTAACTGTTGCTTCTTGACTCATGTACAGATTTCTCATGAGGCATATAAGGTGTTCTGGTATTCCCATCTCTTTAATTACTTGCCACATTTTGTTGTGGTCTACACAGTCAAAGGCGTTGGTGTAGTCAATGAAACAGAAGTAGACTTGTTTCTGACACATTTTACAATGATATGTGATAATGGCCACTAAATAAATAAATAAATAAATGCCCCTGTTCACAGTGTAGTTAGCGTGTTGTGTTTGTCCTTAAAAGTACTAAAGGGATTTATTTGTTCTTGTTGCAATTACAGAACAGCCCCTTCATGATGCTTGTGAATTTTAAAAGACAGCATGGAAGAATCTTGTGAAATTTCAACAAGCATTCTAAACTTTGCTTGATATCAGCGTGGAATAGCTCCAATCCAAGATTTACTAAGGATTGATCTTCACTCATTGGTTTCACAGATCTAGCTCATAGTCATGGAAGATTATGGTAGACCTCACTGTATATTGCAATTTCTAGTTAAATCATCTGAATAAACCAGGGGTTCCCAACCTTTTCAAGCGGGGGGGGGGGGAGGTCATGCTCTCTCAAGTCAGCTTTGAGGGCCGGATGGTCATTTTGCCCTGCCTGCATGATGGGGGTGTCTATTTTGTCCCAACAGCTTCAAAGGGGTGCCCATTTTGTTTCTTGAATGTCCTTGGAGAGGTGGGGGCACATGAAATGGTGCTGCAGGCTGGATCCAGCCCATGGGCCTTAAGTTGGGAACCTCTAGAATAAACCCATTTACACGAAGCATTTCTGCTGGCTTTTCTCGGGCCGTGTAGAAACTTTCCATTCAGACCCCAGATCACCTGTACTATATCTGTCTGGTCTGAAGGGATACCGGTTGTTTCAGATTAATCAGTTTAATTAAGAGGGTACATTTCCAGAGTTTATGTCCAGTCAAGTACAGTAGTTCTTCTAATTTTACTTCAAAAAATTAACAGCTACAGCATCTAACACACCACAGGCATTTCCCTCTACCATTAGCCTCACAGCAAGTATCTCTCACCACCTACAAATTTAACATCTCAAAGTATTAATCAAAGTTGCAAATGACACTGTAGAAGAAATGCGATATACTGTACTCTACATAGATATGATGGAGTGGACTGCTTCTTGGCCTTTATTGAGCAAATTTGTTCAGTGTTAAAAGAGCGTCACTGAGCCTTGCAGAAGAGGTTGGCTTAATTTGAAGTCTCTTAGGAAGATGACTTGCATATGTAATATAATACAGTATTGTGGAAATATACTAGATGAAGCATTGTAGCTACCCGTACAATCTAAAACCACAATCTAATTCTGAAGCAAGACTAATGAACCTTTTTCTACCTGTCTGAATATTTGACATTTGCACAGCATTCTTCAGCTTATTACATTTGTATTCAGTCTCCCATTTGTATCCTGCAGTCCCAAACAAACTCTGCCATTGCCCGTCCCAAGCTCAGATGAGAAAGGAGGCGGGTTAGGTGTCAGGTTAGCACCCCAGCCCCGTAAAACATTATTACTGAAGAAACAACGAGGAGCCTCATCGCCCGATGTGCTGTAGTGGCGGAGACAGGTGCCACTACACATGAGAAGGTACTGCTGCTGCTGCTGCTGCTGCTGCTACTACTACTACTACTACTACTACTACTACTACTACTACTACTACTACTACTACTACTACTACTACTACTACTACTACATCCCCAAACGAGATCAAGCAAGAAGCCTGGTCCTCCACAGTTCCCTTATTCTTACAATGACCCTGTTAAGTATGGCAGCCTGAAAGGCAGTAAGGTAATGATCCATAGTTGAATGGGAACTCTCTCTACTCTTCATTCAAAACCACGACACCAACACAACTCAGGCTCCTTTCTTAACTGTATCCTTGTCCAGGAAGCCACCCCTTTGACAGAAAAGCAAACCTAATCTTTGCCTGCAGCTATAGGTATGCAGCCTAATGTTAGTCCACTTGAAGGACTAACCCTATACATGGAAAATATAACTTGAGGAGTACCTCTGGGTTTGACTACAACAGCTCTTTCGAAGGGGGCGGATGTGGATGAACGAGGATTTCTTGGGGGAAAGGTAGAAATGTAAAATGGAATTTGGAGCCATCCTTATATCACAGCTCAGAGCTCAAGCAAAACTATTTGGTCTAACTTCTATCATTTGTGATCAGAGACGTAACCGGGATTCTAGATGGTGGGAGGATATTTTTATAGAAGGGGCAACAATGTCACACACACATATAACACTGGAGCCTTGCCCAGGGTGGGGTGGGGGCAGGATGTTAGCCACCCCCTGGCTACGGCCTGTTTGTGATCCTCAGCCAAAGGATCTTCTCTCTTTGCTTTGGTGAAGCCATGTGAAATTTGGCAAAGGGGAGAGATTGGTTGGAGAAAAGGATCTGATCTTTCCTTCACACTGTTGGGAATTCAATCCCACCCACCCCATTTCCCCCCAAGCCCAGAATGATGCCACCACCATGCACAGACTTGGCGAGAGTTCTCCAGCTAGTGGCCTCACACCAAGGGGGTTGTGCAGCCCATATGCCCCTCTTCCCTCCCTCCTTCTAATCTTCCTTCCCCTGCCTTGCCTTGGCTGTGGGACTATTCCATCATCGGCCTTCCCATTCAGACTCCCTTCTTTAGTTACAATCTGTGTAGAAGAAGAAGGGGAGAAACACATTTTCTCAAGAACAACATACTGCTGCAAACTTCCTCTGCTGCAGTGCAGGATGGTTTGATCTTGAATGAACAATTAGGTGCCACTAACTTTACAAAATATGTGGTCATCTTATTGTTATGTATGTATGTTTGCATGTTCATTGTACTGTAAAGGCAAGAATGTAACCACTCCAAATACAAGGTATCTCGGCTGTAAAGGAACGCGAGCAGGCAGCCCATAGAGGGCAGCTGCGAGCGTTCAGTCTCACATGGTTCACATTGCTCAATCACGGACAGCCGCGGGAAAACCTTCCCCGCATTCAGCAGCAGAAGAAAGATCTGCATTCAGCAGCAGGAGAAAGATCTGCATTCAGCAGCAGGAAGAGAGGCGTGCCTGGGCGAGGCCACGCCGATAGCAGCCAATGAGCTACCGTGCTACAAGATTCAAATGTATAGGGCTACTGTATATATTGAGATGTATCACCACTATTACCTCATGCTCCACCGGATCATCATGCAATAAACCTGTGTTAAGCCAACCCTTCGGCTGTTCTGTTGTCTTTGGTCCCATACTCTAAACTGGCGACGAAGGTGGGATAATGGCTGCCCACGGGACCAAGACATGCGCCGGCTACGAGATCAGGAAGCCGGGAGACTTGGAGCTGTTTGAGATAGACTTCAATGGAGCGCTGGTGGAGCTCGAAGTCTCAGATGAGGCCAAGAAGAGGGCCATCTTCGTCCGCATGCTCGGACACGAGACCAAGAGGACCTTGGTGGATCTGATCGCGCCGAGGAGGGTGAGCGACTTCAAGGCCACAGAGCTCCTGGCGGCGCTGCGCACCCACCTCCGGCCCGCGATAGCGATGTTCCCCGCTCGGAGCGCGTTCTGGAGGCGAGTCCAGGCGCCCGGGGAATCGGTCGCTGAGTTCGCCGCGGCCCTGCGGCTGGCCGCCGGCCCATGCAAGTGGGAGACCCCAGAAGTCACCCTCCGGGACTGCCTGCTCTGCGGTCTGAGGGATACCAAGACTCAGCGCGCGCTGATGAAACAGGAGCCGCCTCCCACGTGGCAACAAGTCCTCGACACGGCACAGGCCGCGGAGGCCACGACTGCCGGGGTGCAAGAACTTCAGGACTGGCGCCCGAAACCCGCCAAGGCAGAGAGCTCGGTGCGCGCGGCCCGGCGAGTTTCGAACTCGTCCGCGGGGAGCGGCGACGACGAGGACGTCAGGAGGGTCCAGAGAGAGGGCCGGCGCTGCGACGGCTGCGGCGGCGCCCACGCCCGCACCAAATGCCCGTTCCGCAAGGCCGAGTGCCACAACTGCGGCCGGCGCGGGCACATCGCCAAGGTCTGCCGGAAACGGCGCGAGGCCAAGAGGAGTTCCCCAGACCGCTCGGCGAGGCAGGACCGCACCACAAGGAGTTCTCCAGACCGCTCGGCGAGGCAGGACCGCACCACGAGGCCAAAGGACGGCACCCGGACCACGAGGACGCGGGACGGAGTAGGGCGCATCTCCGACGACAGCGAGGACGACGCTCCGGTTTGCAGCGTTTCCACGGAGCACCCCCGTTACTTCGTTGAGGTAGTAATACAAGGGGCCCCTGTTAGGATGGAGGTGGACTCGGGTTCTTCATACTCCATCATTTCCCAGGGAGAGTTCATGAAAATCGCCCCCCGCGTGCGGCCCAAGCTCAAAGCGTTGAGGGCCACACTGAAGGACGTGCAAGGGAACCGCATCCCAGTGTTGGGGGTTGGGAAGTTCCAGGTCCAGTTTAAAAAGCACACCGCAACGCTTCCCCTAGTCGTCCTCAAGGGAGGTAAATGCAGCCTCCTCGGGACTCAATGGTTCCAGCCCCTGGGGTTGTTCATTGGGGGGGTGCACGCCGTGGGAGCACACGCCGCCGGGACTGATCCAATACAGAGCGTGTGCGACGTGCACCCCGAGGTTTTCAAAAAGGGGCTCGGAAAATTCAAGGCCCCCCCAGTGACTTTCGACCTGGACCCTGGAGTACGTCCAATCAGACTTAAACCGCGCAGAGTGCCCTTCGCACTAAAGGACAAAATAGAGGCGGAGTTGGACAAATTGGTGGGCCAGGGGATTCTTGTCCCTGTTGATTCTGCGGAGTGGGAAACTCCAATTGTAACAGCACTCAAGGCCAACGGGGAGGTCCGCATATGCGCTGATTACAAGTGCACCATCAATAAGGCGATCCGCCCTAATGCGTATCCGGTGCCGGTAGTCAGCCACTTGTTGGCCAGGTTACACGGGGGGAGGTGTTTCGCTAAACTCGACCTGGCCCAAGCCTACCAGCAACTCCCGGTGACCCCCGCCGCAGCTGCTGCGCAGACCATAGTCACCCACAAAGGGGCGTTCCAGGTATCGCGCCTCCAATTCGGCGTGAATTCGGCGCCCGGGATCTTCCAGTCACTCGTGGAACGCCTCCTGAAGGGGTTAGAGGGGGTGTTACCCTACTTTGATGACGTATTGATTACAGGGGGGAGCCGGGCCGAATTAGCAACAAGGTTGGGAAAGGTCCTGGCAATATTCGAAAAGGCGGGGTTGCGGTTGCGGAAAGACAAATGCGTTTTCTTCGCAACTGAGGTTGAGTTCCTAGGGTTCCGTGTTACTCCCGAGGGAATAAGGCCATCCCAATCCAAGGTGGCCGCCATCAAGAAGGCCCCTCGCCCCACCTCCAAGCCCGAGTTGCAGTCGTTCCTTGGACTGCTCAACTTTTACCACTCCTTCCTTCCGCGGAAGGCAGCAGTGGCGGAACCGCTACACAAATTGTTAAAAAAGGACGAGGCATGGAAGTGGGGCGACGTCCAGGAGAAGGCTTTCAATGACCTGAAGCGACTCCTGGCATCAGATGCTGTACTGACCCACTTCAATCCCAAACGCCCAGTGGTCCTGATATGTGATGCATCCCCGGTGGGGGTGGGGGCGGTGTTATGCCACGTACTGGAGAACGGGAGGGAGGCCCCGATAGCGTTCTACTCTAGGTCCTTGTCCCAAGCGGAGAGAAACTATGCCCAGACAGACAGCGAAGCACTAGCGATAATTGCGGGGACCAAGAAATTTCATGATTTTGTGTACGGCCGCCCCTTCACCATAGTGACTGACCATAAGCCCTTGCTAGGCATTTTCACCGCAGATAAGCCCACACCCCAAATCCTGTCCCCGAGAATGCTCAGGTGGGCCATTTTTCTCAACGCGTATCAGCACGCGTTGGTATACCGGCCCGGGAAGGAGATCAGCCATGCGGATGCCCTGTCGAGGTCCCCCATTCCCCGGGATTGCTGCCACGTGGGCGAGGAAGAGAGGGACCACCAGGTCTTAATGATAGAGGTCCTAGACTCCCCTCCAGTAGTACCGGCCGACATCGCCAAAGCGACCGGCAAGGACAAAACGCTAGCTACAGTTTGCTCCTGGGTACAGAAAGGGTGGCCCGTGTCTTCCCCAGCAGCGGAATTCGACACATTTTTCAAAAAGAAACTAGAGTTGTCCCTAGAGAGGGGTTGCCTTTTGTGGGGACAGCGGGTAGTGATCCCCACGTCTCTCCGGCCGAGGGTGCTTAAACTGCTGCACGTCAGCCACCCGGGAATCGTCCGCTCTAAGGCACTAGCCCGCAGTTACTTTTGGTGGCCCCAGCTAGACGCCGACATCGAACACATGGTCGGCACTTGCGAAGCGTGCCAAAGCTCCAGGCCAGAAGAGGCTCGCTTGCCACATAGGGAGTGGGACGCAGCAAGGGGGCCCTGGTCCCGGGTACACGTAGACTTTGCTGGCCCGTTCAGGGGAACACTTTTCCTCCTTGTGGTGGACGTGTTCTCCAAGTGGTTGGAGGTCATTCCAGTCTCGAGCACCTCCTCGGCCACAACAATTAAACAGTTACGGAGGGTCTTTTCCACGTTCGGTTTACCCGACACCCTCGTCAGCGATAACGCTAGCTGTTTCACGTCCGCCGAGTTCGGGGCATTCATGGATCGCAACGCCATTCGGCACGTCACCTCCGCCCCCTTTCACCCGGCCACCAACGGCCAAGTAGAGCGCCTCGTGCGCACCACAAAAGACGCGCTGCGGCGCATGGGCCCCGGAGACCTCGACCTGCAATTGTGCCAATTCCTGCTAAGGTACAGGGTCACCCCATTGGCGTCAGGGTACTCCCCCACGGAGCTGTTAATGCGCAGGAAGCTGGCCACGGTAATCTCCAAGCTAGACCCCACGAGAGTAGAGGACAAAGGGCGGAACATAGGGGTGGAACCCGCAAAGAGTTTCAGCGTAGGCGCCCCGGTGCATTGCAGGAACTACGCCAACGCGGGGCCAGCCTGGGTGCCGGGCACCGTAATAGAACAAACCGGCCCCGTCTCATACCGCGTGGAGACCAGTACAGGCCTCCTGTGGAGGCGACACGCGGACCAACTCAGGCGCAGGGTCCCCGGAGAGCAGGACGAAGACGAAAATAGCCACGAATCAGCGTTAGGGTACTCCCCCACCCGTTTAGCCCAAGGGGGAGGAAAAGGGGGACATGGGTCCCCACCAAGGGGGGAGGAAAGGGAATCGATCCTCAGAGATCTTTTGCGGGAGTTCGCGGCAGAAAGGAAGAGCCCCGACCTCACACATACCCCTCGGAAGTTTCCCCGAAACACAGATGCCCCTAGAAGTTTAGACGTTGATTTACAGTACCAGGGGGAGTTAGCGGAGTGGTCCCCCACCCGTCCTAGCGAAAAGAGGGTTTCAGTTCAGCCCCTGGTACTTCCAGTCCCAGTAGCCCCTGTGAGTTAGAATGCAACATAGCGCCAATTTCCCGGAGACCGACACCCCCAAGACAGGAGGCAACAGCGAGTCCGCCCACCACAGTCTCAAGGTCCCCCGAGCGGGGAACAGAAGGTAGCAGAACCACAAGGGCGACCTCATCGGTTCCGCGGTTCACAATAGGAGGGTCCCCGGGGTCCGAGAGCAACAGGCAGGGGTTCACCTCCCAACTGTTCATTCCATTCCCATCCCCGGGCGCAAGGCAGGCACGGACGCCCCACAGAGCCACTAACGAATCCCCGTGTCCCATTGCAGGACAAGTACCCGCGGAGTCAGAGATCACAGGCTCTCCAGCACTAGGTCAGGCGCAAGCACGCCCCAAGCGCACGTGCGGCAAGCCACAATGGTTGCGGGACTTCGTCCCATCCTAGGGGGGAGGGATGTTATGTATGTATGTTTGCATGTTCATTGTACTGTAAAGGCAAGAATGTAACCACTCCAAATACAAGGTATCTCGGCTGTAAAGGAACGCGAGCAGGCAGCCCATAGAGGGCAGCTGCGAGCGTTCAGTCTCACATGGTTCACATTGCTCAATCACGGACAGCCGCGGGAAAACCTTCCCCGCATTCAGCAGCAGAAGAAAGATCTGCATTCAGCAGCAGGAGAAAGATCTGCATTCAGCAGCAGGAAGAGAGGCGTGCCTGGGCGAGGCCACGCCGATAGCAGCCAATGAGCTACCGTGCTACAAGATTCAAATGTATAGGGCTACTGTATATATTGAGATGTATCACCACTATTACCTCATGCTCCACCGGATCATCATGCAATAAACCTGTGTTAAGCCAACCCTTCGGCTGTTCTGTTGTCTTTGGTCCCATACTCTAAACTTATTTTTTTTAAAAAAGCAACTGGAAGATGCAGCCTGTTTTTGAGAGGTTAGCTACAGGGATGAGAACCTTCCAAACCTACCACTATAGCATTAAATATGAACATTACTACTTCCTTTCTTTCAGGTTACAATCATCCTGCTCAAGGTACTTTCTCCCACAGATTGTCTGGACTGTTTAGCCAGTAGATGTCCTCCAAAACCAGCAAGACGGGGAAAACAAGAGAAGGAAGAACTGTTTACATCTACACTTTCCAAAGTTTGCAGAGAATTACTTTTGGTTGTGACCTCTTGTTGCTTGGTTGAAAGTATATCTGGCGTTGTCTGCCACGAATCACCTTATTGACAATTAGAAAGTGTTGTCATAAAGCAGCCTTATCCAGAAGTGGCTTCCTTTCCAGATGCCATTGGACTAACACACCTCAGCTTTACTCACATGACCAATCACTAGATATGCTGGGAGTTTAAACCCAGAACATCTGGTTTTGAAAACTTTTGACAACTACTTGATTAATACATTATCATCATTATATACCGTATTTATTCGAGTATAACGCGCACTCGTGTATAACGCGCACCCCTAATTTTCCATGAAATCTCGGTATAAAATTTTTTTCGCCTGGGAGGAGGGCCGCGGCGTGCTCCGTGCCTACCCGGCGCCGGCTTCTTGAGTCGCGCGGCCCGGGTAGTGCGTGGAGGTGAGCGGCGGCGGCAGCGGGACCTGGGCGCCTGGGAGGAGGGCCGCGGCGTGCTCCGTGCCTACCCGGCGCCGGCTTCTTGAGTCGCGCGGCCCGGGTAGTGCGTGGAGGTGAGCGGCGGCGGCAGCGGGACCTGGGCGCCTGGGAGGAGGGCCGCGGCGTGCTCCGTGCCTACCCGGTGCCGGCTTCTTGAGTCGCGCGGCCCGGGTAGCGCGGAGCACGCCGCGGCACTCCCCCGGAGGGTTCCCTTCTCGACCCGGCGGGTGCGTGGAGGTGAGCGGCGGCGGCAGCGGGACCTGGGCGCCTGCCGCCGCCTGGGAGGAGGGCCGCGGCGTGCTCTTGAGGCTCGTTTAAAAGAGGCTCGTGTATAACGCGCACCCAGTCCTCGTGTATAACGCGCACCCAAACTTTGAGTCTTTTTTTGGGTATAAAATTTTGCGCGTTATACTCGAATAAATACGGTATTAGGGACTGCAGTGGCTCAGTGGTAAAGATGCTTGTCTTGTTAGCTGGAAAGCTGGCAAGTTGGCAGTTTGAGACTCGGGTACTGCATGGCGGATTGAGCACCCATCTCTGTCCCAGCTCCTGCCAACCTAGCTGATTGAAAGCAAGAAATTCCAAGTTGATAAATAGGGACCGCTTTTGTGGGGAAAGATCTTGGGGACATGAAGGGAGCCTCATTCGGGCATCCCCTGAGCGGAGTTTCTCCAGAAAAAAATCCTTTCAACCCAGATTCTGACATGAAATTATTATAATTATTATATATTGATACAATACAAAAATAGCTATGAAGATGTGTAACACATGGACCATGTTCAACAGGCAAAAAAAAAACCTGTACCTGAATGCTTTTATCAGAGATTAAAGTCACATACAGGTAGTGCCCCCTCCTCCTTATGGGCAGAATAATTATCTACAGTTTCAGTTATCCAATTCTAACAATATTAATTTAAACTACCAGATCTGGCCACTAGAGACCACTGTCTGCTTTGTAAATATACGGTTCACTATTATCTGCAGTTTCAGGTACCCATGGGGATACCCATATCCCTCGTGAATAAGTGGAGTGATCTGTATATGAAATTAAAAGAAGACAGTGCACAGCTACTCCATCAAAACCCACAGCATCTCCCCTCCTTATCCTTTGATTTTTGTTTCATTTCTTTTTAGTTTAGGACTAATAATAATTTCATGTCAGAAATTATTCTGGGTTGAAAGGATTTTTGCAGAAAACATCTTTGCTCAAGGAATGCCCAAATGAAGCTCCTATCATGTACCCAAGAGCTAGGACAGAGACAGGTGCTCAAACAGTCATGCAGTACCTGGGTCTCGAACTGCTGACTTACAAGCTTTCCAGCTAACAAGATGGGCTTCTTAACCACTGAGCCACCGCAGCCCCTATTTTTAGGACAGAAACGCCTCTGCATATATAAAAAAATATTTTAACAAATTATAAAATAAGGGGACAGAGAAAGAAACAATCAAAAGGCAATGCCATGGAATTTGTGTACAGTCAACCCTCACATAACGCGTTCGGGTAGCATCATTTTCGCTTAACAACGCGTCGTTATGAACCACGTGTTCCCCGCATAACAACGTTTTTAGTGTCGTTGTCCGGACAACAATGCTAAAATAACCGGACGTCGCTAAAAATGTTGTTATGCGGGAAACTCCATAGAAACCCGCATAACAACAAAAATCGCTTAGCAACACTACTTGGGGAACCAAGTAATGTCGTTAAGCGAGGGTCTACTGTATTTGATAAAGTGTTTTACCGCAAGCCATGAAAGGAAAATTAGAGGTGGGACTAGAAGAGAAGGATAAGCACTAAAAACACATCCCCTCTTCTTGTAAAACTGAACAGATGGGGAAAGATTTATTCGAATTGTCCCAGAAAGAAAAGGTAGAAGGCTTTCAGCAACAAATTAAAAAAAAACTGAGTTGGGAGGAAAAAACTCCTGATGGCTTCATAATACACTTTGTGTCTTGCGGTCAGTAAAAGATACTTACCATTTTTAAAAGCAGAGCAAATCCTGCATTTTTTGACAGTATAGTTGGGCTATGAGCTGTGTAGCCTGCTTCGCAAATATTACTCCATAGCAAATGTTTTAACAGTTGTAGCTTGAAATGCCTACATCCAAGTAATGCAGTGATATATTTTCTTTTTTGTTGCACTTTGCCAACAGGGACTGACACATAGCAGTTATATTCCTTTGTGTAATAAAATGTGACTGCCTTAATAATGAAATGCTGTAAGACAGTATATATGTCTTTCCTCCAAAGAACTTTTGATTTAAGATCCAGATTCTATGCATTAATTTTAGCTGCTGCAGCCAAATAAACATGATCACAATTTATAGCTGTTGAAAACTGATCAAATGTCTTCCAAGCAAGACAATCTGATTTAACATTATTGCCAAACAATACTTTTAAATATTCCTTTTTCATTTCTCATAAATCTGTAACTTATTTTTTTCCTGCTTGAAATTTTTGAAATGGTAGCCTTGTTAGTCTGTGTTTCAAGCATATCAGAGAGTAAACAAAACAAAAAAGACCAAAAAAAAAGCATTGTTGCACTTTAAAAACCGCTATATTTTAATGATAGCTTTAGTGTCTGACGAAGTCGACTTGGTTCCATGAAAGCTAACATTAAAATACTGTTCCAGTCACTCGCTGGCAACTAGAGGCAACTGTCTGCAATGCAATGTTTACAAGGAATGGAGGCAGACATTTTGGAAGCTCTCATGTATGTAGAACAGGGGTTCCCAACCTAATGCTTGCGAGCCAGATCCAGCCTGTGGAGCCATTTCATGTGGCTCCTCAATCCTCCAAGGGCATTCGAGAAACAAAATGGCCATTCTCTTTGAAGCTGTTGGGACAAAGTGGTCACCCCCATTGTGCAGACAGGGCAAAATGGCAGTCTGGCCCACAAAGTTGACTGAGAGAGCATGACCCGACCCCCGGCTTGAAAAGGTTGGGAACTCCTGATGTAGAACAACATGACTCTATGACTCAAGTATATGTGTTAAATATGGGATTCTGTTATCCACAATTTTATGTGTCAGTAGGACTAAAGTGGCTCAAGTGGCTAAGATGCTGACTGGGAGGTGGAAAGTCAGCAGTTCGATTCCTGAGTACTGCAGGATGGAATGAGCTCCTGTCTTTGTCCCAGCTCCTGCCAACCTAGCAGTTTGAAAGCAAGACATTGCAATAGATAAATAGGGACCACTTTGGTGGGAAGGTAACAGCGTTCCGTGCGCTTCGGTGTCATCATGCTTGCCACATGACCACGGAAACGTCTGCAGAAGCAGACAGCGCTGACTCTTCAGCTTTGAAACAGAGATGAGCACTGCACCCTAGAGTCAGATACGACTGGCTTTCGAGCAAGGGAAACCTTTACCTTTACTAGAATGTCTGAGGTATTCCCTGCAGATATGGGAGAGACTTGTATACAAGACCAAAGTGGGACCGTATTTCTGAAACATCAAACCCATTGTTTTTCTACCTACAGATTTCCACACCAAAACCAATTTAAGAAAAGAAATACAGTACCAATAAGTTTCAGTGGCCATTTATTGCTACAAGTACAAGGATGGATATCTGCTTTTCCTCCTCGGATGTGACTGTCCCTACATATTTTGATCATGAATACAGAATGTTTAAGTGAAATGTTGGATCCAGACTTGGTCATACACACAACTGTCTTTTTAAACATATCTAAGGTAAGATTAACCGTATACATAACAATTAATTCGGAATGAACAGCAACACATGCTGATCATTTATTCATCTTTTCCTCCCACAAGCAAAGAAAGTAATTCTACTTTTTGTATGAAGGAGCAAGGAGAGCTTTATAATCCGGTTGTTCTGTATGCTTACTTGTTCTACTCCTAAAACTGCTGCTTTCCACCAATATATCTAGCAAAAACCTGAATAGCTACTTTTTACGCTGGAATAAACAGAGCTGCTTTAAGAGGAGTTTCATATGAACATCAGTAGTTTCACTTTAACCCTGGACAGGGGCAATTTTGTACACTAAAAGCAGCAGCTAATACAACAGTTTTGTTAATTAATTTATATTCCACTTTCCCGTAAAAAAGTTGCTTAAGCCAGTTGCAATTATGCTCATTAGAGTTGCCAAAGATAATTCATGTCTGTTTCAGTACTGCTGGAAAACCTGATTTCTCCAAGAGGCATTGGCAGTTGATTTATTTTTTAAATTGGATAAGTGTAATGTAAAATAAATACAGATGTAAAGAATTATCTTATATTTAACCAGTATCACTGACTGCGACTGTAAATAGCTTTCCAAGGTCTCGGGCGAGAGGCTTTCATTTTAAAATCTTCTTGGGAGCAAACCTCAGCAGACTGCAAACAGCCCATGTTCTTAATTATGAGCTTTTATGAATTAGATGTTCTCATTTTAAATTAATTTTGCCAGGATAGAAATCTTCTTTAAATAAAATGATATTCTCTCAGACCCATTACTCAGAGGAAACATATTTTTAGGTATAATGGGTACCACTTACTACTGAGGTTTTTCAAAAAGAATCGAGTGAGAGATTGAGAGAGAATGAAGGAACAAAAATGTATTACTTTATGAGAAATCTACAGTTCCAGTAACATGATATTATAAAAGAAGAAAACTCTTCAAAGATTGTGGTATTTTTGAACCACAATTGAGCATACCATGGTAACAGCAACCTTGTGTTGCCGGCTAATCTTTCTCACACTAGGTCAGGCGACAGGAACTGCAGAATGAACTCACCAAAAGGTGCCTTCATTTTGGCAGTTTCACGTCTGGCCTAGGCACGGAAGAATAACTACTTGGCTACGTTTAATTAAAACAATACTTCAGGGATCAGCTGGCTGAATGAAACACAACTTAAGTACATTTTTATCAGAAAGGATAATCAAGCACTGGAACAAATTGTTGAGGAATGTCACTTGGCAACCCTAGGAGAATGTGTAGTCTAAAAGTATGTTCTGTAGGGTTTTTTAAAAATAATATTTTATAACCTACTGAGGATTGCAGAAAAAACATTTTGAGTTGTAGGTCAAAGACTATCCCAGAGGTGATTTGGATGAAACAAGCATTACATCAATGCAAACCCACAAAGACTTAATGCTGAGTTGATTTATTAAAATTGTTTTAATAACGTTATAAAATACAGCTTCAGACAATTTGTCAGCATCTCCAGGAAGCAGGTATTCAAGATTTTAGAAGCTTGGAACAGGATTGATTTTTACTAACACAAATAGTAGAATAGCACCTGCACATTTTTCTACCTCTACTTTGTTCCTGGCTAGAAGCCTATCAAATGCCCTTCAACCTGGCATGGTACAAGAGTCATCTCTCCTAGGGCCATGATGGCAAACCTTGGCACTCCAGATGTTCTTGGACTACAATTCCCAGAAGCTCAAGCCCCCATGAATCCACACGAATGGGTTTACTGTGACTTATCTGCCCCACGTTGCCTTCATCGCTCCTGGAAGCGGAAGCAAAACTCGCCCGTACGGGTGCATTCTACTTCCGCTTCCAGGAGTGACGAGGGCAACGCGGGCCGGATGAGTCACAGTAAACCCATTCATGTGGATTCACAGGGGCTTGGGCTTCTGGGAATTGAAGTCCAAGAACATCTAGAGTGCCAAGGTTTGCCATCACGGTCCTAGGGACATCGCCATGAGAAAGGAAGCAAATGGAAACCACAAAAAGGGCATCTTCTGCTATAATATTCTGTCAGTGGAACTTCTTCCCAGGACAGCTCAGCTAAAACCCTCTTATCTATATCTAGGTATTTTGCCAAGATGTGGGATAAATATGTATGCATATAACATATCTGCAATTGATTGGATATTCTCTTACACTTCCGTTTGCAGTGGTTGATGCCATTTTATTATACTTTGATGTGACTGTAAATCTAATGGAAATCTATTTCTATATGGCAATATAATTTTTTTAATAAAGATAAAACGAGACAGAGTTGTACTTTCTTTTTTAAATGAAACCTGAAAATACAAGCAAACTGTAAGATTATCTGTTTGTTTGTTTTTGTCTTATTGTCCCTCAAGACATACTTATAGTTCTGCAATCCCATTTTTAAAAAGGGCACACGTACATTCAGAACCTGGAAGATAGCATTAAAAAAATTAGTTTATTTAATTCATTAGTGTTTTAATAATAATTTGTCGTCATTCCTCACTTGAAAAGTAACTCACCACTGCTTGTTTAGCTGGTCGTTACTTAGGTGCTCCTCTTCCGTTTTAACTGTTTTAAATCAAACCTTAAATTTTAGAATTAAAAGAAAACAGTGTAAAAGCTGAAACATCCCTGTCAAAAGGATTCTAAGAATACCATTGAAGAATAACACTGAAAAGTAATTTTAAAAAAACAGTATCTGGTACATTAGTAAATTAATTAATTAATTAAATTTTAATTTATATACCACCCATCTAGATAGTTTCCCCACAAATTAAGTTGTTGCAGTTGTGTTACTTGTAGTCTCATACTCTGTAAGAATTATTCATCATTGTTCTCTAATGCTTAGAAGGGAAATAGGGAACAGTATAGGAATGGGAAAGGGGCACTCCCCATACCAGGAATAACCTGAGTGACCTTGACGGCAAGGGTGCAGCCATCACACCTGCCACCATTGGGCAGCCTAAGCCCTTGACACACACCTGCCTCTGCAGGAACAAAGTTCTATCAACTGGCCTTTGCAGCAGAATTGTGGTTGGGACTCCACTGCTACTTGTGAAGACACATTGCTTGGGCACCACACACCCTCCTGACTGGGCAGGTGAATGGTACAAGGGATCGCCTTGTTATTACTATTCATCATTTCCATTTATATGCCATTCTTTTACCTGAAATTACTTAGACAATAGTGCACAACTGCTACAGAAGACTACTGCATATATCATAAATGGCATCAAAATGTATACTACTACTACTACTACTACTACTACTACTACTAATAATAATAATAATAATAATAATAATAATAATAATAAATTGTGAGAGCTGGACCATTAGGAAAGCAGAGCGCAGAAGAATAGATGCGTTTGAAATGTGGTGTTGGAGGAGAGTTTTGAGAGTCTCCTGGACAGCGAGGAGAACAAATAGGTCAATCTTAGAAGAAATCAACCCTGAGTGCTCCTTAAAAAGTCAAATAGTAAAGATGAAGCTAAAGTACTTTGGACATCAAATGAGAGCAGAGGATTCACTTGAGAAAGCCTTGATGCTGGGAAAAGTGGAGGGCCAAAGAAGAAGGGGGCGGCCAAAAATGAGATGGCTAGATGGTATTGTGGATGCAATGGGCACAGAGCTGGGCGGGCTGAGGAGGATGGTGGAGGACAGGGATGCCCGGAGGACAATGGTCCATAGGGTCGCAAAGGGTCGGAACCGACTGTGCGACTGAACAACAACAACAAAATGGTGATAATGATGATTACTATTTCGTGTCAGAAATTATTCTGGGTTGAAGAAACTCCGCTCAGAGAATGCCCAAATGAGGCTCCTTTCATGTCCCCAAGAGCTGGGACAGATATGGGTGCTCAATCCATCATGCAGTACCCAGGTCTCAAACTGCCAACTTGCCACAATCCCCTACTATGTCACCTTATACTGATGAGTGGCCTTGACTCTTGGGCTGTTAGCAACTTGCTGTTTTTCACTATTCTGAAGCTCCCTATTTTTAGTTGTGCTTTTAAGGATTTCACTGTTTTAATAACAGCTGATAATGCACTGAAGATCTGACTCGCATGGTCACACAGTAGCTGGGAGAGAAAGCTATCCCTGTAGTAATAAAAGGCATTTTGAGGATGGTTTAGTTTTGAATTCAATAGAAAATTAACAGCCATTCACTTCACAAAATACTTCCCTGTGCCTCATTTGTTGATGTAACTTGATCCACCAACCAGTATTTTGGACTTCATAGAGAGGATCTGGCTATGAACATGTAAACTGTACTTCCAAATTTCCCAGTACATCTATGGCTGGTATCTTGTTGTATATACTGTGTTGTTCTCCACATAGCTCCTATCAGAAAGGATAGTCTGTTGAGAAGACTATAATATGTGGTCTTACAAAAATGGCTCTTCTTTATTGTATGTGGGATCTCTCAGCAACTGGACACATCCCAGGAACACTTGGTCAGTGCTGATCAGTTCCTCTGTGAATTTCTTGAACACAAAGAACATTACATTTCCATTCATGGCAAAGGGAAGTTAAGAGTTCCTCTTTAGACAAAGGGATGCCCTCTACGTTAATAGAAATTATTATCATTTGTGTCCTAAAAAGGACTACTGGGTCATTTAGTTCATCAACTGCTACTCAAAAAGATCAAAACACCTTCATAAAGATCATAAACTAACAGAAATGGTAGCCATTTTGCACAAAAACCAAAGTTTTCCGATGAAATCAAAAGAGTGGTTTCTTGGAGTAGCATGGTAACAGCATTACCTTTTAACATTTACACAAATGACCAAATGATGTTCTCATACTCCAGGAGTTTCATCTTTGCTGATGATCTTGCCTTGACAGTCCATGACCTTTGAATTCATCGAATATCAGCTAACATGTGCCTTAGAAGATCCTTCAATAATATAAAAACAACCAGCTAATAATAATTAAGTGTCAGAAATTATTCTAGGGTTGAAAGGATTTTTGCTGGAGAAACTCCACCCAGGGGATGCCCGAATGAGGCTCCTTTCATGTCCCCAAAATCTTTTCCGACCAAAGTGGTCCCCATTTATCTACTTGCAATTTCTTACTTTCAAACTGCTAGGTTGGCAGGAGCTGAGACAAAGATGGGAGCTCAATCCTTCATGCAGTACCCGGGTCTCGAACTGCCAATTTGCCAACCTTCCAGCTAACAAGGTGAGCTTCTTAACCACTGAGCCACCGCAGCCCCCTAACAACCAGCTAAATGCTAAAACAAAGTCCTTCAAAAACACAAGTCTGTGCCTTCCACTTAGAGAGAAGAAAAACAGAGAAGACGTTCCAAGTTAGTTGTAGAGACAAGATTTTGGAACACTGCCTATACCAATGTATTCTGGCGTCACTCTCAATTGAACCCGACCTACAAAATACACTGTCTAAACACCAAACTAAAAGCTGCTGCCAGAAATAACAAACTTAGGAAACAAACAGTAAGAACAACAACTCTGACCATATGCTATTCCACAGTATAAATGCTTGTGCTGTATGGCACAAGCCAAATAAGTGGATTATTATTATTATTATTATTATTATTATTATTATTATTATTATTATTATTATTATTATTATTATTATTATTATTATTATTATTATTATTATTATTATCATCATCATCATCATCATCATCATCATCATCATCATCATGTTCACATTTATATGCCACCCACCCGACTATGCGACTCAGGGCGGCTAACAAAAATGCAAATCATAACAGCAAATAAATCACGTAACAATAAATAAATCACATAACAGCAAATAAATTACATAACTCTTAATAAATCATGCACACTTATTACTTGGTGCTTGATGTGTACCCACATTGGAAAAGTCTGTTATTTGGCTGGCATTGCCCCCTCTGAAAGCAAGTTAAGAGGTGCTAACAAATAACAAACAAATTAAGGCAATACAGCATCAAACCTATACACTTCATGGACACCAACCCCTTAGACCAGGAGTTCTCAACCTTTTTAGGCCGGGGGCCGTGTCACACTTCCTCAGACAGCTTCGGGGCCCGGATGGCCATTCTGCCCTTCCTGTACTACATGGCACTTCCTGGTGTGGTGGAGGCAGTTGAGGGCCACATGAAATGGTACCACGGGCCTCATCTGGCCAACAGGCTACAGGTTGAGAAACCCTGTCCTAGACAGCCACTAAAATTGAGTAAAAGTTTTCTGCTCAACTCCCAAGCTCTAAATGTTAAACCAGAAGAGGGTAGGCTAAACCTATGGAGAGCAAAAACAACACATCTTGCCAGATGGATGGATGCCGAAGAGTGTCTCCCACCAGGACAACATTCTGGCTGGAAGTCATTTAGTAGACTTTGAAACAAATTAGGAAAATAAAAGAATAGTCAAGTAAAATGGGGCTATTTTGATACAGAACTATATTTTCTGGATATGTGGACAAATTCAATCAATGCAACATTCATGGTTAACACACTGAGCTTAACAAACAGAAGGTCGGCAGTCCAAGACCCAAGTGCTACGCAATGGAGTGAGCTCCGTCATCTGTCCCAGCTCTTGCCAGCCTAGCAGTTTGAAACCAAGAAATTGCAAGTACAGTGGTACCTCGCTTAAAGAGCATAATGTGTTCCACAGGATTGCTCTTTAAGCGAGATTGCTCTTTAAGCAAAACACCATTGTAAGTGACCAATTTTGACTTCTGGTGGGTGGAATGCAAACCCCAATTTAGTTGTTAAGCGAGTTTTTGGTTGGTTTTAGTTGTTAAGCGAGGCGACCATTCAGAGAAAATTCTGCTCTTTAAGCGAGTTAGTCTCTAAGCGAGGCACTCTTTATGCGAGGTTTTACTGTACATAAATAGGTACTGCTTCAGCGGTAAAGATAATAGCATTCCATGCGCTTTTAGTCATGCCTGCCACAAGACCATGGAAACATATGCAGATACAGACAGCGTTTTTTTTTTGTTAAATATGGAAATGAGCACCGCCCCCTAGAGTTGGATACAACTGGCTTTTGAGCAAGGGAGACTACCTTTACCTTTAATTTATGCCTCTTCCATGTGTACAAAATAAGATCTAGTAAATAGACAAGTAGCCCACTTCTGATCAAAAATATTCAAATTATTTTAATTTCTTTTGCATCTTACATTTCATATACAGCACATTCATAATTTTAAGGTGTCCAGCGCTCTGGTATGAATAAAGAAAGAAAAGACAAAGGATTAGACGTCAAATTATCCCTTTGACCTTTATTCTTCTAGTCTTCATTCTTGATCTTATTATCAATCTTCTCTCTTTGTTCCACTGTGCTTTTTTCCCTGCTCTGTTCCATAGTCTCCTGTTCCAACCTTCTCTTTTGCTGTCTCTTCTCCTGCCAAAATTATACTGTAAATTCGTTGGCATAATAATCTGAAGGAGGTGGCTTCTGTTATTCAGTAAAGCATGATGCATTATTATAAAAATTAAAAATCTCTTCACAATGAGGCACAATAGATACCAGCTTTCCCTGGTACCATGAAAATATCTATGTTAAGAGAAATGAAGGAGGTTGCTAAGTCCTAAGGGAGGTCATTTTCAATTGCAACCATTAACATTAAAAAAAACCCATGTGAATTCAGGATGCTAAATAATGGTTATTTGCACTATTGTCCATTTGGCTATTCTTGAGTGGAAAGTAGCTGAACTGTAGCTATGTCAACAAAAGGAAAAAGGAGCGGTGGAGGGAGGGTGGAGCAAGAGGATTGTGTTAGTTATACCATATCCAAACCTCTTCCAAGTCAGGAAGACAGCCACTACCCTGGTACACATTCAGGCCAAATTTAGGTGAGGGTAGTCATGACTTCCTCCTGCCAACCTAGCAGTTCGAAAGCAAGAAATTGCAAGTAGATAAATAGGGACCACGTTGGTGGGAAGGAAACAGTGTTCCGTGCGCTCCGGTGTCTAGTCATGCCTGCCACATGACCACGGAAACGTCTGCAGAAGCAGACAGTGCTGGCTCTTCAGCTTGGAAATAGAGATGAGCACTGCACCCTAGAGTCGGATACGACTGGCTTTCGAGCAAGGGAAACCTTTACTGCTACTTTAGTCATGACTTCCAACTGGAAGTGGAAAGATTCAGTCAGCTGTGTCAGTGCAGGTGGCCTTCTCAGACATCTTGTCTTAATAGAGTGCATGCTTAAGTATTAGATTTTACAATAACATTTGAGATTGCAGCTGGGTGTGTGTGTGTGTGTGTGTGTGTGTGTGTGATATCTGAATAAATCACAGAAGAAAGGAAGATTGTTCCCACGACTCTGCACATAAGAAAAATCTGGCAGTTTAGACAGAAAGGCCCAATCTAGATCTTGCCCAGATTAAGTATCAAATTCTTCCCTCTACATCACAACCAATTGTAGCTTGATGTGACGGAGCACAAAAATATTTTATTTCTGTTTTAAAAAAGGATCATAATTTGTCTGTAATATGGTATGTCTCATTGAACACAGTCATAACGTAAGATATGCTAATTCACATGAGCTAAAATCCTGTTACTTACTGTAGTAAATTGCACTACAGTAAGCCTATTGAATCAATGAGGATTTGGCGGGGTACCCAAAAAGTGCCTCCTCAAAGATTGTGGCATTTTTGAACCAGAATCAGGTGGACCCTGGGCAACAGCGACCTTGTGCTGCCAGCTAATCTTTCTCACACTGTCAGGCAAAAGGAACTATGGAATGAATTCACCAAATGGTGGCTTTAATTTGGCAGTTTCACATCTGGCTAAGACATGTAAGAAAAAAACCGAGAATTGGTGAGTCAGTAAATTCCATTAACATAAACAGACCTATTCTATGAGTGACTTTAACATAGTAAATTGCAGTTAAAATAGGCCCATTCGAATCAATGAAACTTACAGCTCACCAAATCCCCACATATCTGACCAATATATTTGATTAATATAATTCTAGGCAGTGGTGGGCATCAAAAAAAAATTCCTACCACACTGTAGGTGTGAATGGGTGGGTGAGGCCTGTTGGCCATGTGACTGCTCTTAGCTATAGAGCTATGAAAATAGCCATTTTTACTGCCGGTATGCGTATACTGATGAGAACCTGCTGATGCCCACCACTGATTTTAGGGACTGAGGTGGCTCAAGTGGTTAAGACACTGAACTTGAAACTGGAAAGTCAGAGTTTGATACTCGAGCACTGCATTATGGAGTAGCTCCCATCTCTGTCCCAGCCAGCTCCTGCCAACCTAGCAGTTTGAAAGCAAAAAACTATAAGTCAATAAATAGGTACCACTTTGGTGGGCAGGTAAACAGCGTTCCGTGCACTCCAGTGTCTAGTCATGCCTGCCACATGTCCATGGAAAGGTCTGCAGATGCAGACAGCGCTGTCTCTTCAGCTATAAACAGAGATGAGCACTGAACCCTAGAGTCAGATACGACTGGCTATTGAGCAATGGTGACCTTTACCGTTACCTAATATAATTCTACATCACAGATCTAATCCATACATTAATTTCTGAGTTGGGGGAAGAGTACACTGACAAGTACACAGCACAAGGCTGACCACTAAAAGCAGTGTAACAATGCTGTCCTAGAATATCCACAGACATTTAGCACATCAAGCCCTATCCAAATACATCAGTGAGACAGCCAAGAGTGGGAAGGAAAGCACCAAATGTAATGTGCAAGGAGGGAATCAATGGAACAGGAGCTAACATAAGATGGCAGAGAATTTACTTGGCTGAAAAACAGGGACACAAAGGTGAATGAGATCTGACAAAAAAAGAAGAGCAGAGACGAGAAAGACTTGAGGGAAGGAGAGTGAGTGAGTAAAGAGTCTGTGACAACTGTCCACAGGGCATTGAAGAACAGAAAAAGCTGAAAATGCTTAGCAAAACAAATGAGGCTAGATGCTAATCAGGTATGTAGTTATCGTAAGACAAGGAGCACGGAAGCTGCTGAGGATGAAAATTAGAAGACGAAGGACGATCCTCACAGAAGAGAAGGAGGAATCACTGAAGCGAAATCAATGGTTCCCAAGAAGAGGAGGGCATTGGCATGAAAGTAGTGAACCAGGAATAAGAGCTTTACATGCTCAGCCACTGAGATCAGGAAAGCATACAGTGAGTTATATAACACAACGAAAAAAGGAACTATTATTACAAGTTACCCCAGTTTTTTATTCTCATTAATGACATAGGGATCAGGAGGGAACATGACTAAGCATCTTCATTGCAGTTAATCCCAAACTGTTCAACCTCCAGAAAACAAAAACAGGGAAAATAATGTTTTCTGTTCAGGAAAACAGGCTGCTAGGATAAAGCCATATTAACACAAATCAAAGACTAGGGTAACATAATGACTGTTTCATACCTAGTCTACCAACACAACATCTTAAGTGATGAGTACACATGTATATACAGGTAGATGTATGAGGTGACAGAGACAACCGTATCCAACAGTGAAATAGGGAACTAACATCCCATGTTTTCTGTAGGTTAATGTTAACAGACATCTCTGACATTTATGTCAGAAGCAAATGAGAGCGTGGCAACACTTTTGCAGAAAAACAATACCAAATATATCAAGAAATTCACAATCCTGAGCTTATTCTTTGTACTGTATTAGAAAAGTTCATTATAATTCTTTTAAAAGTACATCACCAAACAACCTAAATGCTTTTATTTCAATAGATATTTATGGCAAAAAAATTCCTCAGGCCCAAAACAAAAGTAAATAACCCTTTTTTTTTAGAAAAGTCAGAAGATATATTTTAAAACAGTAAATGCTTTAAAATACCTCTTCTGATTTATAAACTACAGTACCAGTATATTAAAAAAAACCTGACAATCTTCACTGACACTTTAATTAGCACTAGGAAGGCATTATCTTGTTTTGATATAACTCTGCAGTACTATACTGTTACCTAGGAATAAGTCTCACTAAATTCAATGGGGCTTGTTTCCAAGTAATGTGTTTAGCGTTGCACTGTAAATGATTAAAGAGATACACCCATTGGCAATCTTTTCTTAGTGACGCTTAAAATATTTTGTTTACTGACAGTGATGGAATCCAAGGAGTCTTATCATGGCACAACAAATGACATATGGTTTTATACTTGATGTCTTCCCAGCTATCCGGATGAACCAAAAGCGTGGAGTTTGATTTCATTTTTAGAAACAAGCCCTGTCGAAGAAGTTATACTCATGTTCAGATAGTAAAGGATGTTATGTAACTCAGAGTTAGTCATAGATAGAAACTGATGGCTAAAAAGAAATGTAATTTATTAGCACTTACAATTCATTTCACTTGAACAAAGCTCAGCATCTCACCTTTTAGGCTGCTTACTGTTATTAAAGCTTCATAACACAATGCTAAGTTTAAAAGCAGTTGCAATTTTCACTACTCATTCTTCTGCAGAAAAAAACGGGCTGGAATTTCTTGTAAGTGGTAACAAACCCAGACTGAAAAATAATATTTTTTGCCTTCTGCAATGAAAGGTTGCTCCTTTATCTTATAGGGTTTTCCCAAAATAAAGAGGGAAAAGAAAAAGAAAGTAATTATTTAAATGTCATATTTGAAATGGCATGCATGCTTCACTGATCATTTTATTCTGTTTTTCTTAACTGGTTTCATGGAAACCGTTCAGATTATGACGCTCTTCATAATAAATCAGCCTGGCTTCCACCCATCCAGAACGGAGAATGACTGGGGGGTAAAGGAAAACACTTGCCAAGCATTTATTGCATTTTCACATACAATAGTACCATTCTTGAAGACTTCTTCACATGAAAATATGCCAGAACAGTATAGGCTAAATCAGATAGAGGTGCATAGCAGGTATTTAACAATCTAGATATGATCATCATAAAGGCAACTGATTTTTGAAAGTATAGCATGATGTGCATTCCATTATGTATGTATGTATGCATGTGTGTGTGCACACAGAAACATACACTGCAGAGGGAGCAAGTCCTTGAGTTGCAGCTGCCGTAGCCAAATGCAGCTGAAAGATAGCCTGGTGTGCTCTGCAGTGGCTGTCAAGAGAGCTGAGCTCTCACTGCTGCTGCTGTGGGCCAAAGGAGATGAGTCGGGAATTGTCAAACTAAAGAGATCGCCACTTTTTCTCTCCTGGATACTGATGATGAGAAATTGCTAGGTGCCATCTCTCTATGAAACCCTAAAGACTTCATCTCTAAACAACATATGCTAGCCACATAACTGAAATGAAAAAAAAGTCAGAATATCTACCCCCATGAGAGATGGACATATGCCATTCTCCTACTCTCTTATGCACCCTGTTTATCCCTAATGCTGAGAACTCCAAGAGAGAGAGAGAGTGATGGTTGGATGGCTATGTTCTTAAACCAACAGAGCAGTAAGTTAAAGGCAAGGTCAACAAGGTCAACTGCAGAGAAAGCAGGACAGTATTGAATTTTGATTTGCAGAACCTGACTTTAATGTGACATACTGCATTTGCCAGCGCATAAGACGCATCAGAGTATAAGACACACCTCATTATTGCCAAAATAGTCCACTATATACAGTACAAGACACGCTCCATTTTCCAGTGTATTTTAAGGGGGGAAGTGGGTCTTATACACCAGCAAAAGCTGTGATTAAAAAGATGAATTTTGCTGAGCAACAGTTCTTGTTTTGACAGTTTTACATGCCAGTTGTTCTCAGCTATTAAGAAGCTCTTATGGCTGACAATTCCAGGAAATGTCAGCCCATCTTCCTCTTCTTTTTCCCACCCCGTTATTTTCAGCTTCAGTCTTTGCTAAAGAAGACCAGTGTCATTACATAAAGTTGGCTGCTCTGCACCGTCTGCCCTCCTCCCTCTGTTCTTCAATCTGTTTGTTCAGTGGGATGTTCTGAGATTTTACAAGATCATTACCTCAACCACAGGGGACCAAGGAGTCCATCGTCTCTAGCAATCTGATGCCCTCCATGTTTTGGACCACACAGATTGCTGATCCCTTCAGTTGGGGTTTATAGAGACTGCAATCCAAAACATCCAGAAAGTTCCAGGTACAATTATGAACTGTGATTTACAGAGCTGAACATATACTGCTTTTCAATTGTAGGGTGGGGGAGAAAGAACAAAATTCTGCTCAAAAAAGAAGACTATGCTTTCCCACTAGCAAGAATCAAGGATGTCCGTGGAAATGAGGAATCTAGTACCTAAGGGTGATTCAAACAGGTTTGACGTAGCAAAAAAGGGGGAAGCAGGAAATTTGACAGGGCTGGGTAAGAAAAATTCAAGGCAGTGTGGCATGTAAGTAAGCTTTAAGAAAAGAGTGTGAGAAAGAAATCTGTATACGCAGAGAAGGGCTTGCAAATTGTAGTAGTGTGTGCCGGGAATGAACTATGTGCATGCACAAGGTGTTCAAGGTTACAGCTTTAAAAGCAGAGACTGCAAGATGTGAAGAGGAGAAAGAAAACCACAAATAAAAGCTCTGGAAAGGAATGCAAGGTGAAAACACAGAGTATGTATGTGCTTTTTCATTTGGCTCTTTCTGGATTAGGTAGCGCTGAGTTTGACAAGACTCAACTGACTCCATCCATCCCCAGTCCTCTGGTTTTAAACAACCCCTGATGGCATCTCTTGGCTTGATGGCCCACCAGCACTGCTGTCTCCAAGTGGTCACATTAGATTAGGGACCTTCCAGCAGGACACCTTCCCTGTCCCAATCCCCCCCATCCCCAAACTTAGCAGTAATGGATCAAAACACACTCCTATGCATTCCAGATTGCAAGGTGAGTTTTCTGGGCTGAACAGCCAAGTGCCCTTTGCCAAAAATCCATTCATTCCTATGGGGAAATAAAAGCACACCTCTCTTTCAAGTAATGGGAGGGGAGGGGGGGAATCTGTGTGACTTCATGATCCCTTCGGCATAAAGACAGAACACAAGGTCCTCATCATCTCCCTTTTCCTCGGAAGCACTACAGGGGCCACCTCACCCCTTCCCTCCACTGGTTTGAAAAGACCGGTGTCGCCCTCCCTTGTTTATGCAGCCATAACGGCGCATGGATCCTTCCTTCCAGGCGCCACTTTCCTCGAAGTCAGCCCCAACAGGAACCCTAGCAAAAAGGGCGCCTCCGAGGACCGCAATCTGAATCAGGTGTAGCGCTGCGGCTGCTCTAGCTGCCGCCTGTGGAGGCGCTCTTTTTGTTCTTGTTCTTGTTGTTGTTGTTATTATTGGTTCCCTTTCCCCTTTAGGAGACCCGAGTGCGCATCTTGATTGGCTGAGGCGCCGCGGAGTAGAACGCGCCGCTTTGAGCGCGAGTCCTGCGTTCGGATTTGCCCCAATAAACCTGCTCCGCGCTTCTATTGTTTTGGTCCGTTAAGAGTCAAGGTCTGCCTTGCTCTCAAAGCCAGTCGTGTCCGACTCTAGGGTGCGGTGCTCATCTCTGTTTATTTACAGTCAACGAGCCAGTGCTGCCTGCGTCTGCAGACGTCTCCGTGTGGCAGGCGTGACGAGCGCACGGAATGCTGTTACCTTCCCCGCCGAAACGGAACCTTTTTATCTACTTGCAATGTCTCCCTTTCGAACTGCAAGGTTGTCAGGAGCTGGGATAGACGGGCGTTACCTCCGTCGCGCAGCACTCAGGTCTGGAATTGCTGACCAGTCAACTTCAGCGTCTTAACCACTAAGCTACCGCAGTTCCCTGTTTGTTATAAATCCACCCCAAAAACAGTCTTAGCCTCGGGCAGGGAGCGCGGTATAAAAGGGGGGAAAGCCTCCCGCTAAGGAAGGCGCCCGTGCATGTCACACTCGCGTTGATGTTATGCACTCCAGTGCCATTCTCCTCCCCTGCTTCAAATACCCCCTAGACACGTGTATACGTGCATAATATACCTTTGTGCGTGTATGCATCCTCCTAATTTAGAAAAAGGGAGAAATCGATCACGCCAAGGCAAAAACACCGAAGAAGTAATCTCTCTAAAGCAGTGAGATTTAATAATAATAATACTGTAATAGTGGCTTGGATGACCTTGTGGAGAAAGATGTTTCAGATGTTTACTTTTTTTACACTGGGGGAAACAAAAACAACAAAATGACCTTTCCTTTGATGGCTTTTAAAAAGTGACTAGACAGGTTGGAAGACCTTCATCTGCCATCAGCTGGGAGAAGACAAATAGCGACGGGTGGGGGAGGATATCAGAGCAAATTATTAACCTAGAGATCAATAGCAGCTTTTGATGCCTAATAGCACCGATCGTGTTGGGATTTTGTTTTAAAGAATGCTGTCGGGGGCAATTCGTTCTAGATAGGAATAGCCTTTTCCTCTCGATTTTGCTCTCCCAAAAGGATAAAACAACCACCACCACGACAACAACAAATACCGTTCAAGTTTTGTTCACATCATTCCCAAGCAGTCTAAAGGGAGATAATGAAAACCCACGCAGATTGCCTCTAAGCTTCCTAAAACGAACATATGGCCCTCTCGCAAAGACTGCGCTCTGTGTGTGTCTCCACTTTCTAAATGCTCCTGGCGTGGGGAAGTGGAGTTGGCAGAGACAAGGAAGAGAGACACATCTTCCAACGACGCCAAATGGGTTTGATGATCGCCAGTCTCTTTTTCGCCTCGGACAGCATCGGCGTGACTCTTTAAGAGAGCAACTTCGCCAGATCTGCCTCGTTCAGAGTTTTGCACAGAAGAAAAAAACAAAACAGCCCCTCTATTTATAGATTTATTTATCCTTACAAACCACCGGCAATCATCTCCTCCTGCCTCTGCGCTCTTCCCTTCGCATCCACACGCACGCACTCCCAAATCCCTTCTTGGGTCCCATCCCAAACTGCGCTCTTTCCTTCCACCAAATGTAGCAAGCATTGCGGGGGCGCAACAACCACACGAGCTTCGCTTGTATTTTGGATCGGACTTACTTGACCCACTGGGCAAGTTCTGCCAAGGAAACACACCCATGCACCCCCTTCCCTGTCATTCTGACCGTGCCCAACATGCAAGAACTACTTACAGTTTGTGGAGTAGGCTGTCCACTAAATGCAAAAGGCTGGAACCCAACGGTGTGGGGTTTTGGTGTGTTCAGATGGCAATCGAGGTCTGCTCGAGAATCGGGAATCCGTGCTTCTCGGTCCTTGCCTCTGCCGTTTTAATCCCCTTTTTTTATTTTTTTGCAATTTAAAAAAAAATAACTAATTTTTGTTGTTGTTCCGCTTCTGCAAACCTTGGGGCAGCGGCAAGCGAGCCGCAACACGCTCCTCCGCTTCGCTCTGCACTGCAGAACAGAGACCAGAAATCCCGGAGCAATCCAAAGGTTCCCTTCGCAGAATGGAGCTGGCATGCGCACGCGCCTGCCAGCACACCCTCGGCCCATGCGACTATGGAAAAGCAGGGCTGCCGCTGGTGGCGTCTGCGGCTGAGCCGCTACCGAGCATGCGCGGACCGAGGCTGAGCAAGCGCACTGGCCGCCGCTGACGCTTCTGCCCACACCTGGAAAAGGGCTCCAAGTCTAAAGCAGCTGACTGACTGACTGGCGGCCGGAGGAAGAAGCAAGCCGCGGGCGGACGCGGGAGGCAGAAGCCGGGCTGTGTGGGCTAGCAGAGCCTCCTGGGTCTCAGGGAGATGGTGGGGGATAAATAAGAATTAAGTAGGGTCCTGAGAACGTCTGAATAGGGGATCATAAACAAGAATAGCAAATGCAAATACACTTATATACTTAGTGCATTTTGTTGTTGTTGTTCAGTCGCACAGTCGATTCCGACCCTTTGCGACCCCATGGACCATTTTCCTCCAGGCACCTCTGTCCTCCACCATCCTCCTCAGCCCACCAAGCTCTGTGCCCATTGTGTCCACAATACCATCTATCCATCTCATCTTTGGACCCCCCCCTTCTTCTCTTTCCCTCCACCTTTCCCAGCATCAAGGCCTTCTCAAGTGAGTCCTCCCTTCTCATTTGATGTCCAAAGTACTTTAGCTTCATCTTCACTATTTGTCCCTCCAGTAAACAGTCAGGGTTCATTTCTTCTAATATTGACCTATTTCTTCTCTTTGCTGTCCAAGGGACTCTCAGGACTCTCCTCCAACACCACATCGCAAAGGCATCTATTCTTCTGCGCTCAGCTTTCCTAAAGGTCCAGCTCTCACACCCATACATTACCACTGGGAATACCATTGCTTTGACTATGCGAATTTTTGTTTTCAAGGTGATGTCTCTGCTTTTCACTATATTCCCCAGGTTTCTCATAGCTTGTCTCCCCATAATCGTCTTTTTATTTCCTGGCTACAGTCGCCATCTGCAGTGATCTTAGATCCCAGGAAAGTAAAATCTGTCACTGCTTCTACTTCTTCCCCATCTATTTTCCAGGAACTGATCGGACCTGTTGCCATTATCTTGGTTTTCTTGATATTAAGTCCTCCTCACTTTCCTCCTCCAATCCAATCAAGAGGTTCTTTAGGTCTTCCTCACTTTCTGCCATTAGGGTGGTATCATATGCATATCTCAAATTGTTGATGTTTCTCCCAGCAGTTTTGAACCCATATTGTGATTCCTCCATCCCTGCATTGCACATTATGTGTTCTGTGTATAGATTGAATAAGCAGGGTGATAAAATGCAGCCTTGTCTTACTCCTTTTCCTATTCCAAACCACTCTGTCATTCCGTGTTCTGTCCTAACTGTTGCTTCTTGGTTCGTGTACAGATTTCTCATGAGGCATATGAGGTGTTCTGGTATTCCCATCTCTTTAATTACTTGCCACATTTTGTTGTGGTCCACACAGTCAAAAGCCTTGGTGTAGTCAATAAAACAAAAGTATATTTGTTTCTGGTATTCTTTTGTTTTCTCCATGATCCAACGTATGTTGGCAATGTGGTCTCTAGTCCCCCTGCCTCTTCTGAAACCAGCCTGCACCTCTGGTAATTCTCTCTCCACATGCTGCTGAAGTCTATCCTGTATTATCTTGAGCATCACCTTGCTGGCATGTGTTATAAGCACAATTGTTCGGTATTTTGAGCATTCTTTGGCATTGCCTTTTTTGGGGATTGGAACGTACACTGATCTTTTCCAATCCTGTGACCACTGTTTTGTTTTCCAAATTTGCTGGCATATTGAATGCAGTAGTTTGATTCCACCATCTTTTAGGGCTTTGAAAAATTCAATTGGGATACCATCATTTCCACTAGCTTTATTGTTTGCAGTGCTTTTTAGGGCCTTTCTGACTTCACTCTCCAGAATGTCTGGTTCAAGTTCAAATTTCTCGTTATTGTTATTATCAGGAGTGTTGAGGTCCTTTTTGTAGAGTTCCTCTGTGTACTCTTGCCATCTTTTTTTGATCTCTTCTGCTTCAACTAACTTCTTTCCATCTTTGTCCCTTATCATGGCCATTTTTGCTTTAAATGTTCCCTTGATTTCCCTAATTTTTTTTGAAAAGATCTCTAGTCTTGCCTCTTTTGTTGCATATCAGAGAGTAAACAAAGCAAAACAGCAAAAAAATATACAAAAAATGTTGTGGCTCCTTAAAGACTAGCTGCTGTGGAGCTTTTGTGGACCAAGTCCACTTCATCAGAAAGCCCACATTTAAATACAGCAGTTAGTCTTTAAGGAGCCACAACATTTTTTGTAATTTTTTTGCTGTTTTCTTTACTCTCTGATAATGCTTGTACAGATTAACACAGCTACCACTTCAAACATTTCATACTTAGTGCACTCTCTGGGCACAAATTAATTAGCATTAGCTCTCTCTCTCTCTCTCCCTCACACACACACACACACACACATGCTGGGTACTCATTTTACTGACCTCGGAAGGCTGGACAGCTAAGTCAACCTGTTCCATCAGGATCGAACTCACAACGTTTTGGCCTCAATTCAACAGTTTATTCCAGGAGTTCTCAACCTTTTAAAGCCATTCCATCCGGCCCTCGCCACCCTCCCCACTCCCAGAAGCAGAAGTAAAACACCCACACATGCAAAAAATGCTGCCGTAGGCCAAAAAAGTTTAGTAACCCCTGATTTAATTGACTAATATCCCAGCTTTCCCATGAGATTGAGACTCAATAAAATTAAACAAAATAAATACAATAACAATATTAAATGGATACCAGCATAAAAGATGTAAAAAAGCAAGTTCAGACCTTGAGAAGGAAGGTCCTTGCACTATCTATCTTCATCCCTGTTACTTCTCTGTCTTTTTACTACCAGTAACCATGTTGGATACTCTGTATGCAATTACTGAATTCAATTATTTGCTTATATTTGCATTTATTTACACAATTTGGGTGCCACAGTGAAAAAGACTGTCATTCGCACAAAATAGGAGACCTCTGAAGTTAAAGAAAAATGGATCTTGGGAAGGTTCATATGGACGAAGTGATTTAATGAGCTTGCCTACAGGAATGTGTCCAAGTTAAAATGTGTCTTGCCAAATGCATCCCAGGATATTCCTTCTCTGGCTGAGGGAGTCTCTTCATTTTTCTTGAACAGCTTTAGTCAGGAGAAGTTCTTGACTGCTTGTTTGGCCTCAGAATGGAGGCAATGCAGATGTTCCTCTATTTTCAGAACCTGCCAACTAGGAAAGTACAGTAGTTGACTTCTAAGTGCCAAATCCAGACTGATAGCAATGGCTGGTTTGGATGTAATATTAAAGCATACCTTTTCATTATGAGTACAAATCTGTTGCTTTTTGCAACATGGCTGTGAAGAGGTCATGTATTGCAGTTTGTTGTTTTGGATAAACGAATAATCCCCAATCTTCCGGTGCATGAGGTGTGCATTAGAATGCCCAATGGCTAAATAAGGCTAAACGGCTAAACAGGACAATCTTTGTGCAAGAGAGTTAATGGACATACTGTAAATCAGACATCTGGAATGACAATACAGAGAAACCTGTTTCAAACCATTTCAATTTACCTGGACACTCTATCCAAGACCTGAAAGTTGTGATTCTGGAACAGAGAAATTATAAGACCATTATCCAGAGAGAGACAGCAGAAATCAAATACAGTACATCCATCTGTTGGACACCCACCACAAGGGTTTGGATATTAGCCAGGGGTTTATTTAATTTTAATTTAATTTAATTGTCACATTTATATACCGCTCACTCGGCCAAAGCCAATTCAGGGCGGTTCACAATAAAAATTTTTTAAAAAAATGGGACATTATCAAATTTGCCACAAAGATTGTTATATACTGCTATATATTTTGTTATATTATACCACCTTCATAATATTCCCTTTCATCACACGTCTCACAGAATGTGAGATGTGCTCACATAGCAACACAGAGGTTATATTCATTAGCATTCAATGCCAGTTGCTTATTTTGTAATTCCACACATTTAAAACTGAATAGGGGACAGTTAGAGTGGATCCAAATAACCATAGATCATCTACCACTGCCAGTTGTGGGAAGCTGTATTGATTTTCATGATGATATCATTCTGATTTAATCATCTATGACTCTGTATTTGGTGTATATAAGCTCATGCCTTTCTATTCCATTCCTGTCTGAAGAAGTGGACTTGATCCACGAAAGTTCACAATAAAAATACAGTATAGCAGACTAGCCAAAATCCTAGTATGGAGGAGAAGACCAAGAGGGGGCTGATAGAAGGAACCAGGGAGACCAGAAGAAACCATGTTGCTGTTGTGTCTTTTGTAAGAAACGGACAGGAAAAACAGCAGTATAGATGGTGCCACTTGAGGCCGGAAGAACAGTGTGGGTCTGAGGGAAAATGCCTTAAGGATGATAGGCAGGTTGAAAGACCACCCAGAAAAAGCTGGAGACTGCACGTGATCAGTGGGCCACAGGCTGGGGATCCCTAGCTTAAAACATGCACTTGTTAGTTTTAATAGTTTATCCAAACTGGCCAGAATTTGAAACAAGAGTTTTATTGTGGCTTTTTCAGACAAACCACAGTACTGTATATACAAACCATGTATTTTCTTGGTTCAGCTGAACCAATGATCAGTTTCTAGTTATACGTGGAATGGATCAGTTTGACCTCCTTCTGGCTGAACCTGAAGGCAGAAGCACATAACCTCAAATGATCCTGTGACTCATTCATGTAGCACTAAATTGTGTCTTACTCTTATAACTGAATGTAGTCAATAGTTTGAGACAGAGATAGGCTCTAGCCTCTACTCCTTTACCCCATAATTGTTAATGGTGCCAAAATGTATAAGTTCATCTTTTTGTTTTAACTCTTGCTCTTCACTCATAATCTCCCATTCCCTTATTCTTTATAGATAAATACAGTAATTCTCCAGATTAGGTACCCAATGTGGTATAGTGAATAAAGTAATGGATGCTACAAGTTAGTTCTGACTTGACAACAGAACAACAAAATTCTTCCAGATACAGAAAGATACAGTGATCAGATTTTTCTCTCACAACTGCCACAAATGTATCCTCAGATCAAATGATGTACAAACCATGTTTCGCATTTCTGCACAGTAAGCTGCACAAAAGAGCATCAAGATTTAGATCTAGATAGATAAAACATTTCATGTTTACCATTTCCTTTGATCCAATGATGAGTACTGTAATTTCAGTTCTTGCTCTAACAACCTCATGCTCTTTCACAACACTACCTTTGTATATTTTGTTGGCATGGGACTGCATCAATTCATTTGTCCATCTTTTGTGAAATATTTTCTCCCCAGGGGCATTTCACAAGATTGTTTTGACCAGAATTTAAAGTAATTTGGTGACCAAGCATATAATATTAAGGACATTTTCTTACCCTCACATTTCAACATAGAAGGTCTGATTGGGTCCCATTACTCTTAGTTTGGAAGTTTCTGTTGAAATAAGATGAACCATTCTCTTTTTTTTATCCAAATGCTGAATGTCAAGACACTGACAATCTGCATTTCCCTGTCCATGGAAGGCAAATGAGGTCTGGCATATAATAAACAGAAATCAGAAAGCTAATGTATTCCTAGTTATTTCTAATGTATTCAGCAGTGCTATTCCTGAACATTCCTGCTTTGGTTTGAATGATTCTTTTCACTATGCCATGTACACATAGTATAATCTTACATTTTCTATTGTATACTTATGTCCCTGAGATAAGACCCACTTAATCCAACAGACCATACAGTATTCCTGAATAGATACTTAAGACTGCTCTCTAGGTGCATTTTCAGCAGAATATAGTGAGTTCATGCTAAGCACAGGTGTTGAAAATCAGGTCATTTGTATTTGTAATATATATTTCTTACTTATAGGGAAATGTGTTTTTCAATTCTTTTCTCACTTATTTATCATTACCACAATGCTATGGAAAGCCTGGTGGGCATAAAATGATGGCCCCAGTCCAGAGAGAGATAGTCATGCTTGTCACATTTAAAGCCATGAGACCAAGGAGTCTCAATTCATTTAAATCACATTGGTTTTGAGAGTAAAATATGGCTGAGGCTTAAAAGACAATGCTGTGCTAACAGCTGACAATTACCTCTGCAACCTCTATATCTCTCCCAGAAAACCAGCTCCAGAGAGTTTACTTGGTGGCAAGTGCGAGGGAGCATCTTAAGTCACCTTTATTTAAATGGGTCTATTTTATGCTAAGACTAATGTTGGATTTAGCTTTTGAAAGAGACCTGGTGCTGACAACTGTGCCCCTTCCAAATGTTTCTGGATATAGCTCTCATAATTTTGCACCCCTAGCTATGCTGGATAATGGGAGAAGGCACCCCCGAGCATCTGCAGGACAACATCTGTGTGGCTTACATCTGGTCCTGAACCAGCTAGCTGAAAAAGCTCCTAGAACTAAGACTGCTGACTGCTTTGATTGGTATCAAAATGTAGATCAAGTGAATCCACTGATGTTGTTGGTCTAAGATAGAATCTGACTTTTGCCCATGTTAGGGTTGCCATGATTCTTTCCCAGCCATGTGACATCATTGCGTTCTTCAAACTGCGCATACGTCTGATGGGGCTCTAAGACCCCGTGGAATCCCCATTCGGGGCAGACAGCCTTCGTCAGTTTAAAATAAACTGTAGTCAAGAGTTTTTTCCTGTGTGATTCTTCTTGCAAAAGACTATTCTTGATGGTTCTGTTTTTATTTTATTTTTTGAATAAAATTTCTTGGACCAGTCTTGAAACCACCCTTCCTCCCCCTGAGGTCACCCCACCCTCCTCTTCACACACACCCCATTGAAATAGACTCAACCTCCAACGCCACACAAGGATCCCTTGGAAGAAAGTTCTAAAGAGGGGCCTGGAATGGCAATGCAGTCCATGGCGCCTCAGTTTCCCTCCGGAAGGAGAAAAGCAGGAGACAGGGACTTATTTTGGAGAAGGACCTTTCCGATGGAGGACTCTTCACTTTCTGTCTACCCTGTTCCCTTCCTCTCTAGGAATACCGACCTTATGCAATGAACCCTTTGCAGTCACGTGAAGAAGGAATCCTCCGTCCCAGTGTATGGTAGAAGTTTGGCTTCTTAGATATGGGTATTACTTGCTCCCTCCCGGCTTTCAAGGAAAAGGGCTGAGGATGACTCCTTGTCCTCCAAACTTCATGGTGAGCGAAGGGATTTTTGCAAAGAGTTATTTCACTGCCTTCGTGCCTTTCTTTCAATTATCTCACTTGCAAATGTCTCCCACAGGATAATTGAAAGAAAGGCGGGGAGGCAGTGAATTAATTTTTTGCAAAAATCCCTTGGTGTGGGATGACCTTGCTTCCTTTGTCAAAATTTAAAAATCTGGGACTTTTACATGTTTTTCCTTGAACCGGACAGGACAGCTTGAATCCGGGAAAATCCTGGAAAACTGGG
This sequence comes from Bradypodion pumilum, assembly GCA_035047305.1. NCBI lineage: Eukaryota > Metazoa > Chordata > Lepidosauria > Squamata > Chamaeleonidae > Bradypodion > Bradypodion pumilum. Next base: position 159,131,330 of record JAWDJD010000001.1, on the reverse strand, counting down.
ACATATGGCAACCCTAGCCCATGTTGTCTAGGATTTCTGGAAGTTGAAGCTCAGTAATGTCTAGAGACAAGTCTGAGAACCACATTATCATTTTTCATTTATATCAGACTTTAAAAGCCTACTTGAATTGTATCTTCCTATACTAAATGTTTCACCTTTAAGAAAAAAAAGTGATCACTTTGTAATTGACACAAAATAGGAAGAGTAGAAAGATCAAGGGACTGGGAAAAGAAAGCTGCTTGATTACTACATTTGTATATCATACCTTAGTTGAATGTCAGGAAATGACTTTTTTTTCTTATAGTTATCAAGCAGTAATATTTTAGAGTCAAGGAATGATGACTTACCAGAGGCTACCTAATGACTATATAGAATTGGAACAGAAATCTTCCAGATCTAAATTTACCATCCTCTTTGCTGCTCTATCCCAGAAAAAAAAAAGAAAATTGAGGAACAGTATGCCCTACACCAGTGATGGCGAACCTTTTAGAGACTGAGTGCCCAAGGAGGCGGGGGGAGATGGGTAGCAGGTATCATGCATGCCGGTGAAGTCACGTGGGTGTATGTACACACACATGTGCATGTGTACCATGCCTGCACCACCAAGCTTCATGTTCCCCAGCTAGCCCCCCTCAGGCAAGCTCCCATTTCTCCTTTCATTGCTCTCTCAATGGAGGTGCTCGTCAGGAACTTTTATCCCATTTTTAAAAATTATGTATCCTGGTCATTTGGATTCCTTTTATCTACAACTGTTTTTATCAGACAAGTCTGACTCTATATCCCTGATCTTAGCTCAATATTGTTTTATAATTTGTACATTGCATTATAATACTATTCTTAATTCCCCTTAGATTTTAGAATTTTAAATGATTTTATTCTCACTATCATTATTCCCTCACATCCACTTCTCATGTTTGCAACTGTAAGTGAATAGTTTTATACTTATATTGACTGGTCTATCAATATTAATAGGACGTCTATTTTATTGTTATCTCAGATTGTTTGTTTTCTTGTCCATATGCTAGTCAATGACCGACATAAACTATGTATGTATGACTAACCTTTCTGTCTCTTGGGAAACTTTTAATTATAACATGACAAGAAAGAACTTTGCTCCTTGTGTGATAATAACAGTAACTTTATAATCCTAGGTGTGGCCTTACTAAATGGTTCAGGAACATAGATCAGTGGTTCGCATGCTGGCTCATGCTTTTTCGTTGATGTTATGGTGAACAGGAGAGGATACCACAGGACAGCAGATTATACCATTCAGATTTGTGAAGCCACTAAAACAAACCATTTCAGTTCCTTTGGAAATAGGAAAGTAAAATGTTACTTTAAGATATATATATTACCACTTGAGCCATTGCAAGGGCTCAAGTGGTTAAGATGCATAACTTGATAACTGGAAGGTTGGCAGGTCAGCAGTTTGAGACCCGAGCACTGCACAACAGAATGAGCTCTCGTGTCTGTTCCAGCTCCTGCCAACCTAGCAGTTTGAAAGCAAGAAATTGCAAGTAGAAAAACAGGTACTACTTCATTGGGAAGGTTAACAGCGTTCTGTGCACTCTGGTGTCGAAGCATGCCTGCCACATGTCCACAGAAATGTCTGCAGAAGCAGACAGCGCTGGGCTCTTCGGCTTGGAAACAGAGATGAGCACTGCACCCTAGAGTCGGATACGACTAGCTTTCGAGCAAGGGAAACCTTTACCTTTACCTTATCACTTGGCACCAGTGAGAATCGTACATTCAGCCTGCGGCAGGAAAATGTTGCTGTAGGGCAAACCCTCCCAGAGTGTCTGTCTGCCCAACCAGAGTGGACCGGAGGGGCTTTCTAGTCGTACCATCAGCTAGAGGGGCTCATCTCTCTAGCACACGAAGGAGGGCCTTCTCCGTGTCTGCACCAGCCCTCTGGAACCTCCTGCCAACAGAGCTAAAGTTACAGACAGAATTGCTGCCCTTTAGAAAAGGTCTGAAGACAGTGATAGCTCTTTGGCTATAACTGGAGATGAGCACTGAACCCTAGAGTCGGATACAACTGACTTCCGAATAAGGGTGACCATTACCTATTACCATAGATACGCTAATGATAACTATTTCTGGGGTTATGGAAATATACACCAATTGCTTCTTAAAAGTTACTTTGCTAGCTTTTTTCCATTTGTAAAAGCCAGAGGAATAGAAAACATTTCCAGAATTATCTTCTCTGTTGCACCCTTTAAATGGATTTAAAAAATACATTTTGCATATGGGGGTCTGGGCATATCAGACTTGCATCTTTTACATCTAAGAAGGGTTTTTCATTTTTGGTACTAATTTTCCATCGGCTTTCCCCCTCTGATCATTCTCCCACCCTCAATATGTCCTGTTCTTAAAAAAAAAAAGTTGTATCATTCACAGAGACTCCAAAATAATACAGGGAGTCTTATCTGTGCAGATTTGTTCCAGGCAATTTATTAGTTTTTACTCCACACTGCTATTTTTAGGAAAACGTGGATCTAATTGCAGATTGCTTGTTTCAGAGGGTGGAATTAATTCCACTACATGAAAATATGCTAAGTTCTTCTTGCAGCATATTTGGGGTCTATATATACCATGATATATTCTACAGTAAGACACTTTAACAATAGTTGGAGGGAACTTGGGTTGAATTGTGTTTTGAATAGGAACATTTTCTATTGCACATTTTTCAATCTGTAGGTGGCATTCAAAGGGAAGCAATTTCCTGTGATTTTTCTTTCTATTTTGCCTTCACATTTGCAAGGGTGAAGCCAAAGCAAGAAGTAATATAGATGTATAGAGACGCAAGACGAGATTGCTTCTCCTAGCTGTCCTGGTAAGTAACCAAGGCATTGTCCAACAAACAGCAGCTTGAAATCCTAAAAACCTGAAGGAGAAAAACCGGTGCTTAATTTTAATGTTTCTTACAGGACAAAAGGTTGTATTGATCTGTGACTGAAGAGAAAAGGAAGAGAAATATGTTTTGGCAGACTCAGTGATGAATGCCAACACAGTTGGAAACAAACAGGGAATATCCAAAAAGTGGCATCAGCAAACTGGGGAAAACCAGAGCTGATCTCGTAAAACAGAATTAGTTACAGGATGCGGGTGGAAAAAGAAAAGACATTAAGATAGTATGGAATCAAATGGAAACATTGATATTTTTTTTTTTTACCAGTGCGGTTAAAGATGAGCAAATGAATAGGAATTCACTAATAAAATTTATGTCCACCTAGAAGATGCTTGTGAGCTTCTGCTGACATCATACCTCAGCCAGGAAACTGGAGTTCATTTAAATATATAAAGAGAAAGGAAATAAATACATGTTATGTTGCTTCCAGATAAGCCATAAGCAGTTACTAGATGCAAAGGAGTGTGTCTGTGGCAACTAAATAGATAAGAAAGTTGATAGAAATGGTTAACAGTTCTGTTAACAGTGAGGCTGTTCTCACTATTATGTGTCGACTTTGCTAGGAATCAGAGGTTAGTAGAGGAAATAAAATAAGCTAATAAAAGACATGGAAAACTGATTTCTCTCTCAACCAAATCCACGCTGGCAGAAAGGCAAGCTGCAAAAGACAAATAGACAATGGGTCATAAACATGCTGATTAGGATGAACCGACTAGGTGTGGGAAGTAGGAACTTTGCTAATTGGCTAGCTAGTGAAACATGTAAGCAAACTAGTTAGCCAGGAGGCTTCCCCTCATGACATGGCTAATTGTGTTAATTTACAAGGCATGCTGAACGTTACATATATCCAACATTATTGTAGCATTAAAGACTGTTCAGGGGTGGCCAACCTTGATGCTCCAGCTGTTCTTGAAATTCAATTACCAAAAGCCATGATCAGCAAGTGTGCTGACTTGGGCTTATGGTATCTGAAGTCCAACAACACATGGAGCACCAAGGTTGGCCACCCCTGTGTAGCTATTTGTGGATAATGTTGCTTAAACACAACAGTGTCCAGTGATTATGTAAGGTTTAGTCAAACCAGAAATGCCTCATTTATGTATTCCAAACTTGTGTTTTCTAGTCACTGGGGGATGAACATCCCTGCCTTGATTGACTTGCCATGTGTGTTGGTATAAGAGTTGGAGTGGAACATATTCATTGTTATGCTTGCAATAGAGATAGTGCTACCAGACATTTCCATCGGGTGATTTCTCCAACACAGATATTGCCTGGAACTGCCAAGTTTATGAACTAGGCCTTGAAGATGCTGATCCTGCTGTTGGCCAGCAATGACCCCAAAAAACATCCCAAATGTAAAAACTGGGATATCTTGGCAGCTGACTATAATATGTACTCTGACCCTGAGAATCATACCATGTTAAAGTCTGCAAAGCACATTTGTGCAAGTGAAGTGATAATGTTTCTATGAATGTGGCTTGAAATAGCTTTGCAGCTGAGCTTACATCGTCCAGTGATGCAGAAATGCTCTAAGCCTGCCATCACACAGATAGAAAGTGTGTTATACAAGGGCTGCAGAAAAATGCTAAACGAGTAAAAGACATGTTTTTGTCATGAAATTTCAGGCTGTTGCCAACATGGGACCAATAATAATGTATTATTACAAGATGACATTTTTAATTTACATAGATCTCAAAGCACACAAGCTAGATATTAATTCAAAAACAGACAAATAGACATCTAATGTTGGAATTCTATCAGCACTTATCTGTGACTATGTCCCACTGAATTCATTAGGGTTTCCTTCTGAGCAGACATGCAAAATTAGATAGGTAAGATAGCTCTACACCAAATCATGTTAAAATTTAAAGTTACTATGGCTTAATAAAATATCATTAATTTTATAATCTATGAACTGCTTTGTAGATTCAGTACTCAGTCCATCAGACCTGCAACCTTGCAGGAGCCTTTTACATCTTGCAAAATTCTAGGAACAACACACATAACTGACAAAATATTGTTCTGCGGACTGGATTTTTGTTCTCCCTCTGTGGACTGGAGAGATCAATGATCATTTCCATGAATACTCTGCTGGCAAATAAGTCAATTGATTTGACAGTACATGAGTATTTAATAATTATTAACGGTAGCTTGTGCTTAAGTTAACATTTATGCAAGCTGCTGCATGGTATAATAACCATATGTATGATCTCATCAAAATTAAACCTATTGATTTTAGAGGGTGAACACTCATTGAAATATCTACTCCTGAAATCAATGGAATTCTAAAACAAACTGCTTAATTTTGCCTAACAGTTCAGTACTTTTCTTTTTCACCCATTGATTTATCACTGGCACATTCCTTGGGCTGTTGACCAAATCTGATTGTCTGTGTGGTCCTTTCTCTATTTGACTACTTTGGTCAGGATATTGACATCATAGAGCAGTGATGGTCAACCTTGGCACTCCAGGACTCCAATTCCCAGAAGCTTAAGTCAGCACACTTGCTGATCAGGGCTATTGGGAATTAAAGTCCAAGAACACCTGGAGTGCCAAGGCTGACCATCACTGTCATGGAGCTTCCTCTCCATTCTGTCATGTTGGTGCTCCCCTTTCAATTTCTCTGGTATACCAAGACTATTCCAACAGGCAGATTGTCAGGGTCCGGGGCATGGGCAGTTGTAGATATCACAAACATCAGGATCAAAAACAACCAGGTAACAGGCTGAACAGTGACCATAACTCTGTCCAGAGTCCAAAACCAAATCAAGCCAGGGAAGCAAGATTAGTCCAGACAATGAAAATAGAGTCCAAATGAGCAAGAAGTCAGATGACTGGGAGAACAGACAAGGCAGAGTATCTTCAGGGGGTAGGGCAAAGCAAGGATGGACTTCCAGGATCCAGGCAAGGAACAGCAACAGTCCACAGGAACAGAACAGGAAGTATCCAGAAGCAGGAATCAAGAACAAGGGAAAAGACCTTAAGATTCAGGAACAAAGCAAGAAATCTTCCAGAATACAGAAACAAGGCAAGAGATCCAAGAGCCAAGCAACTGCAAGTCTGCTTGCCAAAGGAGAGTATCTTCAAGTGTTAGAGCAAGGTGAGGACAGAGGTGAAGAAACAAGGGTCCAGGCAAGGCACAACAACAGTCCACGGGAACGAGGAACTGGGCAGAAATCATCAGAAGTGGGAGTCAGGAACAAGGCAAGAGGTCTTCAGATCTAGGAACAAGGCAAGGGACCTAGGAACCAAGCAACTGCTGGCCTTCATTGCTTAGGCAGCCTCAGGGTGGAAGGGCCACTTCTTATATAGCTAACCCTCCCAGAGTCTCCTATGAAGGTTTGGAACCATCCCCAGGGTTCTCAGGTGGTGCTTAGCAGTTGCAGCAGACTGAGGGCTCCAGTCCTGCAGGACTTAAGAGGAGCCGTTGCAATTCCTGACACAGATAAGTATAATATGCTGGGCCCTGCATCATAGTGAAAAATCCATTTTGGCATTACTGAACCCAGAAAAAGACAGTCCTTCTAAATTACTGGCCTTAAACTGTTTGATGACTACTGCTGTGATCCATCTTGTCACTGGGCTCATTGCACATCCCGATCAATACACTATAGGGGCTTGGGCTGAACAGACTACATTACCTCAAGTGCCCAGCTGCTTAGACCAAGCACAAAAACACATTTAATGTTGATTACTGTGACAAATTGAATATACACATCCATCTGACTTTTTACACTGAGGTTATTGGAAATGTCAGTCCCAACCATTCCTCCTGTTACGCATTGGTTACCGGGTGCTCTCAGAGGAACAGATCTGTTAGTCTACCAAATAAACTCCCAGATCTGACTTGAAAAACAAGAAGATATAGGCAAATCTTTAGGCTTCTCTGCCTGCTGCAGACACTTAAATCATACCTGTCAACCTTCCCGGATTGGCCGGGATTTCCTGTTTTTGCCATTTTCTGCCCGGAGCTGCCGAAACCCCGGAATTTGGCAGCGGGGGGAAAGGCATTACTGCGCATCCCTTCTGCGCAGCTGGCTTCTACGCATGCGTAGAAGGCTTTTACGCATGCGTAGAACCCTTCTACGCTTGCGTAGAACCCTTCTACACATGCGTAGAAGGCTTCTGTGCAGAAGGGGATCGTAGAAGCCTTCTATGCATGCGTAAAAGCCTTCTACGCATGCATAGAAGAGAGCTGCGCAGAACGGTTCTGCGCAAGTCGCTTTTACGCATGCGTAGAAGGCTTTTATGCATGCGTAAAAAATGACCTGCACAGAACCGTTCTGCACAGGTCCCGGATTGTCCGGAGCCGCGGTTGACAGGTATGACTTAAATTAGATAGTCACCATCACACCTATGGCCTATGATTTATGCCAACTGTCTCATTTTCAAGTGGAGGATATATTCAGAAGAATAGGGAAATACAGCACTGCATAGTTGTTTATAATCCAGCTGAGAAGTCATTTCAGGGATCAGTAAATTAGACATCCTGACATTTTAATAGAAAAACAAATCTATAGCAGTCCTGCTGCTGAATCTATGTGCTTCTTCCTCCCTGGCCTCTGTTAGTTGTGCTTCTTTGCAAAAGCCGAAGCTGGCACAAGACATTTTGCTGCCTGAGGCAAAGGACAATATAGCACCTCTCCTTCACCTAACAGATGAATGTTTCTGAAAGATTTTAGCATCTTTCAACAAAACTCAGGACAGCAAGCTTGTGGGTGGGAAGTCCCGGAAAAAGACACCATGATAACAGTCTGGAAACATACAAAGGATGAAGGAGGCCAGTTCTTCTGTCTCGTTATTCCAACCGCTTAAAGAAAGCTATATATTCATATAAAATTTTACAACAACAGCTTTCTTTTTAAAAAAATAATACTAATGTAATTGATTTTAATTTATTATTTCAATTAATTAAAATCAATGCAATTGCATTAATGTAATCAATGGCACAGTACATTATAGATTTAGCATATCATATGATAAGGGAGAGGGCGAGCATTTAATGCCAGGTATCACTTGGCACCGGGGACTGCAGTGGCTCAAGGAGGTAAGACGCTGACTGGGATGCGGAAGGTCAGCAGTTCAATTCCCGAGTACTGCAGGACGGAATGAGCTCCCGTCTTCGTCCCAGCTCCTGCCAACCTAGCAGTTCGAAAGCAAGAAATTGCAAGTAGATAAATAGGGACCACTTCGGTGGGAAGGTAACAGCGTTCCGTGCACTCCGGTGTCTAGTCATGCCTGCCACATGACCACGGAAATGTCTGCAGAAGCAGACAGCCCTGGGCTCTTCGGCTTGGAAACAGAGATGAGCACTGCACCCTAGAGTCGGATACGACTAGCTTTCGAGCAAGGGAAACCTTTACCTTTACCTTATCACTTGGCACCAGTGAGAATCGTACATTCAACCTGCGGCAGGAAAATGTTGTTGTAGGGCAAACCCTGTCCAACCAGAGCGGACCGGAGGGGCTCTCTAGTCGTACCATCAGCTAGAGGGGCTCATCTCTCTAGAACACGAAGGAGGGCCTTCTCCGTGTCTGCACCGGCCCTCTGGAACCTCCTGCCAACAGAGCTAAAGTTACAGACAGAAATGCTGCCCTTTAGAAAAGGTCTGAAGACCTGGCTGGCAGGGCAGGTGTGGGGTCCTAATGGAAATACGGCCCCCGCCTGTTGGCTCACACCAAGTTAATAATCTAGAGCCCCTTCCTCTATCTCTTTTATGAATTGGTTAATTGATTTTTTAAAATCTGTTTTATATGTTTTAGACCTGATGTAAGCCGTCCTGAGTCGGGTTTTGCCTGAGTGGGCGGCATAGAAGTTTAAAAATTAAATTAAATTAAAATTAAATTAAACCCCTTAGCTCCTGAAAGCTAGTATAAACCCTGCTGCTTTTTGCACATCTCCCAGCTCTCTTCTGCCCCACCTGTGTCTATCTCTGTGTCCTCACTTATGAGTCTCTTATCTTTTACCCTATGATGAGAAATGAAGCAAAACAAATGATGTCAAAAAGGAGGGATCCCCAGTTCCACACTCACCATGTCCCTTGTTCTGTCTGACTGCAGGCACCTTTGTAGGCTTCAATGCCATTGTTATGTATGTACAATGTTGCTTTAAGAAATGTATGAATGTAACCTGACCACAATTACAATGTAGCCCAGCTGTTAAAGGAACGCGAGTAAGCTGCCCATAGAGGGCAGCTGCGAGCGTTCAACTCACATGGTTCTCATTCCTCAAATCACCGGCAGCCGTGGGAAATCTCCCGCACTATCAAACAACTACAGAAGAGGGGCGTGACTTGGGACGACGTCATGCCGGTAGCAGCCAATGAGCTACCGTGCAGCAAGATTCAAATGTATTGTGCTACTGTATATAATGTGATGTACCTCCGCCATTACCACATGTTCATACTGACCATCAATCAATAAACCTGTGTTAGTCCTTACTGCGACTCCTTCTTTGTCTTCCGTGCAAGACACTAAATTGGCGACGAAGGTGGGATCGATGGCGAATCCCAAGGTCAAGCCTTACCAGTTCGATGTCAGCGAGCCCGAACAATGGGAGCTCTACGAGTGCCAGTTCCGGTACGCGATGGAAGCCGCGGGCGTTGACGACGACGCGAAAATGCACTCCCACTTCCTGGCCCAGGTGGGGCCGGCCACGCTGCGTATCCTGATGAACCTGGTGGCCCCCCGGAAGGTGGACGTGGTGCCCATCGACTGCATCCTGGAGCTGTTGGGCAAGCATTTCCAGCCTCCCGTCTCGATCTTCCCAGCCCGGGTCGCGTTCCACAGGCGAGACCAGCGACCGGGCGAATCCGTGACCGCCTACGCGGCGGCCCTCAGGCTTGCAGCGGTGCACTGCCAGTGGGATGACCTGGACCAGGCCCTCCAAGACCGCATGCTGTGTGGTCTGAGGGACAAGGAGCTCCAGCGGAAGCTGATGACCCGCGACTACCGCCTCACGTTCAACGAGGTATTGCGGGAGGCCCAAGCGGCCGAGGCGGCTAGGAGCGGGGTTAAGGTGTTCAAGTCCCGAGAGGCCACATCCGAAAGGGCCAAGTCACCAGTGCAGGTGGCCCGGCGGACATCGGCGAAGACGGCCTGGCGGGCCCCCAAGCCGCCCGCCAGCACACCAACGTCGTCCGAGGAGTCGTCCACGACGGCGGACCCCTGCTCCAGCGAGGACGACGACGTCCAGAGGATCAGGAAACGAGGGGAGAAGCGACAGACCCGTGAGCGGCAGGGCCACCGCTGCGACGGCCGTGGGGCGTCCCACGACCGCACGAGGTGTCCGTTCCGAAAGGCCGAGTGTCACAACTGCGGCCGAAAAGGACACATCGCCCGAGTATGCAGGCGCGGGCGAGTTGAGGACAGGGGCAGTTCCAGCCATCCCCAGATGCCCCAACGAAAGGCGGCCGGCACCAGGAAGATCTCGGCCAACCACAGCGAGGAAGGCGTGAACCACGTGAGCCTGGAGCACCGGCGTTTTTTCGTAGAGGTACTGTTACAGGGACTCCCCGTGAGGATGGAGATAGACTCAGGGTCATCTTATTCCATCCTGTCCCAAAAAGAGTTTATGCGTATTCCCCCAGATAAGCGGCCCAAGGTGCGGGCCATGAAGTCACACCTACGTGATGTGCAGGGAAAGGGGATCCCGGTGTTGGGGGTGGGGAACTTCAAGGTGAAGTTCAAGAACTACTCCGAGAAATTGCCCCTAGTGGTCCTCAAGGGGGGAAGGTGCTGCCTTTTGGTTCGCTCCCCTGGGAATCGAACTGTCCGGCATTAATGCCATCGAGACTGACCCTATGCGGGACGTGTGCAATGCACATCCGGACGTTTTCAAGAAGGGGCTCGGGAAATACAAGGGGCCCCCGGTTTCTTTTGAGCTGGACCCAGAAATCCGGCCCATCCGCCTCAAGCCAAGGAGAGTGCCCTTCGCCCTCAAGGACAAGATCGAGGCGGAACTGGACAAATTGGTGGGGCAGGGGATTTTGGTTCCAGTTGATTCGGCGGAGTGGGAAACGCCGATTGTTACAGCCCTTAAGTCAAACGGGGAGGTCAGGATTTGTGCGGACTATAAATGTACGATCAATAAGGCCATTCGGCCAAATGCATATCCGGTGCCCATGGTCAGCCACTTGCTGGCCACGTTACATGGGGGGAGGTGTTTTGCCAAGCTAGATCTGGCCCAGGCATATCAGCAGCTCTCTGTAACCCTGGCTGCTGCCGCCGCGCAAACGATCGTGACGCACAAGGGGGCTTTTAAGGTAACGCGCCTTCAGTTTGGCGTGAATTCGGCCCCCAGAATTTTCCAGTCCCTCGTGGAACGCCTTTTAAAGGGGCTTCCAGGCGTCCTCCCATACTTCGACGATGTGTTGATAACGGCAGGGAGCGAATTAGAATTAGCAAAGAGGCTAGATGGGGTCCTCTCAGTGTTCGAGAGGGCAGGACTTCGACTGAGGAGGGACAAATGCGTATTCTTTGTGAGGGAGGTCGAATTCCTAGGTTTTAAGGTAACCCCGGACGGAATCAAACCCTCTGAGTCCAAGGTCGCGGCCGTGAAAAACGCCCCTCACCCCACCGCGAAACCGGAGCTGCAGTCGTTTCTAGGGCTCCTAAATTTCTATCATTCCTTCCTACCTCGGAAGGCATCGGTCGCGGAGCCACTGCACGCGCTACTTAAAAAGGACGCAGCTTGGCGGTGGGGGGACAGGCAGGAGAAAGCGTTCAAGGAGCTTAAGACACTCCTATCCTCGGATGCTGTCCTTACCCACTTTGACCCAAAAAAACCAGTGGTTTTAATCTGTGATGCGTCCCCAGTGGGGGTGGGGGCGGTTCTGTGCCACGTGTTGGAGAGCGGGCGGGAAGCCCCGGTAGCGTATTACTCAAGGTCCCTTTCGAAGGCAGAGCGCAATTACACGCAAACAGATAGGGAGGCCCTGGCCATAATCGCGGGAACGAAGAAGTTCCATGATTTCCTATACGGCCGCGAGTTTACGGTAGTGACGGATCACAAGCCACTTCTGGGAATCTTCACTACTGGCAAACCCACACTGCAAATTCTATCCCCCAGGATGCTGCGTTGGGCCATCTTCCTCAACGCCTACCAGTATGAGCTGGTCTATCGCCCAGGGAAGGAGATCTCCCATGCGGACGCGCTGTCCCGATCTCCCCTCCCTAGTTTAGGGGACCCCGCATGCGAGGTAGAGCAGGACCACCAAGTCCTGCTGATCGAGTCCCTCGACTCACCCCCCATTGTCCCGGCCGACCTCGCCAAGGCCACGGCGGCCGACAAGATGCTGGCCCAAGTTAGCTCCTGGGTTAGGAAAGGGTGGCCCACTACTCCCCCCGAGGAACATTTCAAGCCATTTTTCAGGCGTAGAGTAGAGCTTTCTCTGGAAAGGGGCTGCTTACTCTGGGGCCAGCGGGTAGTTATCCCAGAGAAGCTGAGGGCCAAGGTACCGAAGCTACTGCATACCAGTCACCCCGGGATTGTGCGCTCCAAGGCTCTGGCCAGGAGCTTCTTTTGGTGGCCCCAGATAGACGCGGATATAGAACGTTTAGTGGGCACGTGTGAGAGCTGCCAGAGCTCTCGGCCCGAGGAGTCCAGGCTACCCCATAGGGAATGGGACACGGCCCGCGGGCCATGATCCCGGATTCATGTCGACTTGGCTGGCCCTTTCCGCTGGTCCATGTTTCTGCTGGTAGTTGACTCCTACTCCAAGTGGTTGGAGGTAATCCCCATGAGCAGCACTTCCTCTGCGGCAACCATTAAACAGTTGCGCAAGCTTTTTGCCTGCTTCGGCCTGCCAGACGTCCTTGTTAGCAATAACGCTAGTACCTTCATGTCTGCAGAGTTCAAGACGTTCATTGAGAGAAACGCCATCAGGCACATTACCGCTGCCCCGTTTCACCCCACCACAAACGGTCAGGTAGAGCGTCAAGTGCGCACTACGAAAGACGCACTGCGGCGCATGGGTCCCGGTGAGTTGAACCTTCACCTGTGCCAGTTCCTCATCTGCTACAGGACAACCCCCCTAGCTTCAGGATTTTCCCCAGCCGAGCTCCTCATGAGGAGGCGTCCGGTAACACTTTTTGACCGGATGGATCCGTCCAGGGTGGAGGATGAAGGGAGAAATATAAACATAGGGGGAGATAGCTCCAAAAGTTTTTCGGTAGGGGACCCGGTTCACTGCAGGAACTACGCGGCCTTGGGGCCAGCGTGGGTACCAGGGATAATCGTTGAGCAGACGGGGCCAGTGTCCTACAGGGTCGAGACTAGCTCAGGTCTACTCTGGAGAAGGCATGCCGACCAGCTCAGAAGGCGAGTCACCAGTGAGGGGGAATCAGCGTTAGGGTCCTCCCCCACCCGCGTTACCCAAGGGGGAGACACGGTGGCATCCGCGGATACAAATGCATATCCTGGGTTCTCAGCCACAGAGGAGGATACTTTGGAAGAGAGGGATGAATTTGATTATGAGTTGCAGTACCAGGGGGGTGTCGCGGAGTGGCCCCCCACCCGTCCTAGCGAGAAGAGGGGTTTCAGTTCAGCCCCTGGTACTTCCAGTCCCCCCAGCCCTTTTGTTTTAGAATATACCATAGCTCCAGCTCCCCGGAGACAAACACCCCCAAGACAGGCAGCAGGGGGGAGTCCGCCCACCACAGTCTCTAGAACCCCCGGGCAGGTAACGGGGGGTAGCGAGGCCACGAGGGCCTCTTCGTCGGTCCCGAGATTCGTACTGGGGGGGACCCCAAGCTCCTCAAACGGTAGGCAGGGGTTCACTTCCCAACTGTTCATTCCATTCCCTTCCCCCAATCCAAGGTTACCGCAGAGTCCACACCGAGCCACTAATGAGTCCCCCCTTTCCGTTGCAGGACGGGACTCCGCGGAACCAGGAGCCTCCGGCTCCCATGTGTTAAGTCAAGCGGCCGCACGCCCCAGGCGCACGTGCAGCAAGCCACAATGGTTGAGGGACTTTGTCCCATCCTAGGGGGGAGGGATGTTATGTATGTACAATGTTGCATTAAGAAATGTATGAATGTAACCTGACCACAATTACAATGTAGCCCAGCTGTTAAAGGAACGCGAGTAAGCTGCCCATAGAGGGCAGCTGCGAGCGTTCAACTCACATGGTTCTCATTCCTCAAATCACCGGCAGCCGCGGGAAATCTCCCGCACTATCAAACAACTACAGAAGAGGGGTGTGACTTGGGACGACGTCACGCCGGTAGCAGCCAATGAGCTACCGTGCAGCAAGATTCAAATGTATTGTGCTACTGTATATAATGTGATGTACCTCCGCCATTACCACATGTTCATACTGACCATCAATCAATAAACCTGTGTTAGTCCTTACTGCGACTCCTTCTTTGTCTTCCGTGCAAGACACTAAAGCCATAAAAATAAAACAAGGTACTATACTGTATTTAAAAGAGAATATTTATTAATAGCGCCAGTTCATGTACTTTGATCCTATTCTCAAGTTCAATACTTCCAAGCCAATTTCTTTGTCCTTAAAGCTGCCTGTGAGATTACCGGAAGTGTTTCCTTCACATTTCTCTCTCTCCCAGGTGTCTGTTTTTCCAAAGAGATTCTTACTACCAAGACTTTGGCAAAACCAAAGTTTTGGCAAAACCAACGTCTTAGATCAAAACACATCTAATCAAAGCATTGCATTTTTTAAATGCTGCTGTGCTATCAATGGAACCAGACTCTGGGAAGGAAGGGGAGAAGAGAGTTTGTGGTCTAAGTGTGGCTGGGGTGTTTCTTTCAGTTGACCAGTCCCTAAAAACATGCCTTTTCCCCCTTTTGATCTTTTAAAGTCTTTCCCCACACAGTAAGTAAACAAAATAACCAATTCACTACTGGCATCTAGTCAAATAGTGAAATAATTGAATAAAAACAAAAGAAGTTATAATTAGAGTTCTGATAAATGCATCTATCAGCCAGAACCTCAAACACCGCAACAGAATGTGCCAGTCTTCAAGCATTGGGTCCTTCAGCCGTCCTTCCAAAAGGAACAACCTGTTTCCTCAGAATAGAGGGAACTAAAATCTGGAGTACCATCACATGAGATATGAATGTCCACTGTTGGCAGGAGAGAAAAGAGGCAAGAAGCTGGAGAAAGCCATTTCTGTTTTCCCTTGACTCCCTCTTAGCTTCTCCTGCCCCCTGCTGCCAGGTGAAGGGAAGGGAAGGAGAGATGTTGGCACTGACGTGGGGAAAGTACCCTGTTATTTGTCTCTAGCTGTGGTTCTGATTTGAGTTAGGCCAGAAGACGATCATTTTGATCTTGTAAAACTCCTTTTATTTTAGAGCTGGTTAATCACTTTATAGCCAGTATATTGAAAAGAGAAAGATAAACTGCACAAGTGGGGATGTGGTGGCTTAGTGGTTAAGATGCTGAGCTTGACGACCAGAAGGTTGGCAAATCAGCAGTTCGAGACCTGAGCGCTGTGTGACGGAGTGAGTGCCTGTTGTCTGCCTCAGTTCTTGCCAGCTTAGCAGTTCGAAAGCAAGAAATCGCAAGTAGATAAATAGGGACCACTTCCATGGGAAGGTAATCATGTTCTGTGCACTTCAGTGTCTAGTCATGCCTGCCACATGACCATGGAAAGGTCTGCAGACACAGAGAGTAATTGGCTCTTTGGCTGTAAACGGAGATGATCACTGCCCCCTAGTGTTGGAACGACTGGCTTTCGAGCAAGGGAGACCTTTACTATGTCTCTGGTGGAAATAGTTCAGGATGCTGTTCTACCATAATGGAAACTGGCAGAGGTCAAGGAGAAGTGACCTTGCTTTCTGCGGGGGGTTTGCTACCAAGAGGAGACCAGAAAATATTTGGGGCTCAGAATAATAGCTCCTTACTCAGTCTGAGTGAAGCATTTAAAGCAGAAACACTTCTGAGGCTACAGGAGGGCTGTGGCTTTGCAGTGTCTTACATTAATTAGTTAGCTAATTAGCTAATTAATTATCCTGCCAACCTAGCAGTTCGAAAGCAAGAAATTGCAAGTAGATAAATAGGAACCACTTCGGTGGGAAGGTAACAGCGTTCCGTGCGCTCCGGTGTCTAGTCATGCTTGCCACATGACCACGGAAACGTCTGCAGAAGCAGACAGCGCTGGCTCTTCGGCTTAGAAACAGAGATGAGCACTGCACCCTAGAGTCGGATACGACTGGCCTTCAAGCAAGAGAAACCTTTACCTTTACTTTACATTAATTAGGGTGGTATGTAAATCGAATCATGGAACGTCTTCCCCTCAGGTCTATAGCGTGCATCACTCGCTCCTCTTCATCTGTGCAGCTTCAGGTCCCTGAGATTGGCTAGGAAGACTGGGATGAGGAGAAGAGCCTTCTCGGTGGTGGCACCAATGTTGTGGAATGCTATTCCACTTGAGCTGTGCCAGGCCTCCTCACTCCAGTCTTTTAAAAAGCAATTGAAAACTATGTTTTTTGAGGAGGCCTTTGTAAATGTTTCACCTATCCCTGGCTTTTAGACTGGGGCCCACCTTATAATTTTAGGGAGAGTACTTTTAAAATGTCTGTTTGTTGTATGGAGGACTTTATGTTGTTAGCCACCTTGTGTAAGGATTCATTCTCCCTAGAGAGGTGGGGGTATAAGTGCAACTATAATAATAAATCAATGATTTAGAGGACACTGAAATCTAGAGTTGAATCTTTTTTGTATGTTAGGACAAAAACACTTTTAGGGATAGCCACATTCTCCTCTTTTTTAATGAGTGGCTTATGCCTTTACCTGAGAGTGGAGTGGATAATAGACCATTGTGTTTTCTTCAGGTGTCAAAACCTGTGAATTACAGCTTCAGGTTGAAGCAGGGTTAGTCCTTTCGAGGTGTAGTCCATAGTTCTGGAATGGTCATCCAGAGAGACTTACACTGCGGATGGAGAGTCTAATGCTCACAAGGAAGGTAAATGGCTTTTATTCCTATGGATTTAATTTTTTAAAAAAGCTCATCTTATTTATCATTTATTTTATTTATTACATTTATAGTCCACCCATTTGGGATATTTTTCCACTCAGTGCGGCATACTACATAATGATAATAAAAATACTGACAATAAAAATATAACCCCCATCTTTCTAGTCAGTGTTCTAAATACTGTATTGACTATGCTGACACTCTTACTTCATGTTTTACTCATTTTTTTTGCCATATTCTGAGCAGGCCTTGTGTTTTTAAGGGCTGAGAAGTAGCTCACCTCTGTAAACATCTCCAACAGATAAATGCCAGTTGAGTATTTGACTGGGATTTAATTTATTTATTTTATTCCATTTTTATACTGCTCATCTATGATGTTTCCCACTCTGGGTGGTGAGCAAATAATTAAATGACAAACAACAATACCCAACAATCAATAAAAATAATGTTTAGAAATTTTGTGCATAATTCTACCAACCCTTGCAATGCATAGTTCCTTAGGGGTAAATCCCTTTGAGTACAATGTCAACACCTCTTAGGACTCAACCCATATTCTGCATTGCAATTAGTGCAGGTTCAAGTCCCCAGTGAGTCATGAAAAGTATTGGCGGACAACGGCCAATTCATTTTGTTTCATCCTGACAGGCTTGTTCTGAGCTTAAAGAGGAGGAAGAGGAGCGCTATCTGTGCCATCTTGAGCTCATTGGAGGAAATGTGAAATAGAAATGTAACTCACATATTAATTCAATGTAATGCAATAAAATGCATTGGACACATTTAACAGAGCTGCTAATGATGTAGAGGTAGAGTGCTTCATTATAAAATATATGTTATTCATGGATAAATGAGTGCTCTAATCCTACAGCATCTCATTTTAAAAAATCATATCAAATAAATTGCATCTAATTATTTGTTATATCTATATATTTAAATCCAAACCTTCACTTTCCAGTGTATATTTGTAAATTATGGTTAACAAGTCAAAATATCTGGAAGCTTGTTTGTGTATCCTATTATAAAATCTGTTTATTTCTGAGGCAAAGGTGTTTATGCTTCAATGACTTCACCCACATTTTAGCCTTGCTAACAGCCAACATTTTGATTTTAGAATGCAATCTATCTACATTGTACAGAATCTACTCTAGTCAGGCCCATCTTAAATATATGAGAAGGCAATTTGGGAGTGTTCATCTTGTAAGCGGTACTGTAAAGTACAGAGAAACAAATTGCAAAATCAGCAGGCTTCTAATTACCCATTGTGTGTGGAAATTACCTCTATTATTATATTATTTTGTTGCACAACTTTTTTTCTTTTTGAATGTGCAGTTGTTTGGGTTATCTGCGTTAGTTACAGTCTCATCACTATTTATAGCTCCAGCCACAGAGAATGAAGAAGAGGAAATTGAAAGCTTTTATGCAAAAAATTCAGGAGGAAATTGATTACATACTAACCAAAACAAGCCATGCTTAAAAATATAGGTGACTGGAAAGAAAAAGTAGGGAACAAAGCAGAACCAAATATTTTTGGGGAAATTGGCCTGGAGGATAGAAATGATACAGAAGAATGACTCATAGAATTCTGGGAGGCTAACAATCCGATTATTGCAAATACATACTTCATTCCCAAGCTAACTGATAGACCTATACACACACTCCTATATGCTTATAATGGCACAATTCTCTCTAGGACCCCAATAGGTCTCAGAAGAGCACTGGCATCCCTGGCTCATTCCTGCAACAATAACCAATTGGAGATCAATTATCAGAAAACCAAAGTTATAACCTTTGATAAAAGGTCTAAGAAACACATCTGGAGAACAAATGGACGTAAGATTGAGCAGGGAATCAGCTTTAAATACTTGGGAGTAGTCTTCCAAGCTTTGGGCTCAAGAAATGCCCATACCACACATGCTGTCCTTACGACCCAGAGATCTGTCATCGCCTCAGTACTTGATTGCCCTAATGCGTAATCAACACTGTGGACAGGAAGCTACTGATAGGACAGAAAAAGAAGAGACAAAATGGTTTCCTATAGACAAAAGTGACAGACAAGGGTATCAGAAGGCCAGTCTATATTCAGATGAAGGACAAGTGAAAATTGATAGAAGAAACATCAATAATTTAAGATATACAGATGACACCATCTTACTGGTGGAAAGCAGCAATGATTTGAAACAACGTTTCAGCAAAGTGAAAGAAGAAAGTGCCAAAACAGGATTGTAGTTTAACATTAAGAAGACAAAAATCACGACTTCAGACGAACTACACAACTTTAATGTTGACAATGAAGAAATTGAGTTAGTGAAAGATTTTCTATAGCTTGGTTGAATCATCAATCTACATGGGGACTGCAGTCAGGAAATCATAGAGCCAACCAACCCTAAACTGTCTCTGAAGGTGAAAAAGACAATGGCAAGGTTGTCCTACTTTGGGCATTTCATGAGAAGACTCTCTGGAAAAGGCAACAATGCCAGGAAAGATGGAAGGGAGCAGGAAAAGAGAAAGATCAAATATAGTGATACCTCATACAACGCCCAAACTTGGTTCCACAAGTTTGGACTTTATATGGATTTGGACTTTGTATGAGGCATGCAAAATCCAAGCCGCGATGCCTCATACAACGTCCAAATCCTTGCTGCGATGCCTCATACAACGTTGTTTCCATAGAGATACATTGTACTGTAACAGCACAGACTTCAGGGCAAAGTCAAGGAAACAGACTGGAAACTGACAGAACTTTAAGAAAACATTGTCTAAAGGCTAAATACATTACAAAAACATGTCAAACAACCCTGATTGTCCAAGAACCTGAAGAATGCTGCAAAAATCCCAGGAATGCTTCTAGGGTAAATCACGCTCAAAACCATTCCTAAACACTCTTTGCCTTGTGCAAAACCCACAAGAGCAATGCACGCATGTGTCTTGTCTTTTATACTGCCCAGGCACAATGCAACCTGGGAAAAACTGAATGCCTCATACAAAGTTGAGCGATTTTGTATGAGGTAACTTTTTTCAAGAAATTAGGCGATGTTGTATGAATTTGATGTTGTATGAAGTGGACTTTGTATGAGGTATTACTGTATTAGAAGAACTGAGGGAAGTCACAGGAGCTGAGTGGAGTTGCTGAGGACAGGATACTCTGGAGACCTTACATTCAAAGGGTTACCATCAGTTGGAGACAACTTGATGACACATAACAACAATTTTTATTCAAGCATACAGTGAAAGACCAGTCTTTTTTAATTAAGTAAATAAAACATTGTAAACAATATATGTATACATCCACATAGATAATTATGGGAAATGCTCAACACCCCTGTGCAAATTACAGAATTAACTCCTAGTATCTGCTTAGTTTTCCCCCTATGTTTTATTTTTCAGTATGCTGCACTGGCTCTGTAGATAACTTTTCATTTTTCTCAACCATCAATGCACCCTCCAGACTTGTCCTCACTAAATATCTCACTAAAACGAGTCTTACTCCCACAATCAGAAAGCCACAAAACGGTTGTAATTTTTGCCATGAAATGAGGAAACTTGTGTCATAATAATAATTAGAACATAAATCAATAAAACTATGGTCATTTGTTCCACATTGGAGGTTTTAATTAATTTTAAGCAACTTTAACTGAAATAAGGCTGTCATGGATTTAACTCTGATAGAATAGGCTATGGCCCACAAAATGCCTGGTATGATAAATGTGTCAGTCTTTAAGGTGCTGCAGGGGTCTGTGTTACCTAATTATTACAGAATGTGTAGCTAACTGCTGGCAATGTCCTTGAAAAGATTAAGCAGTCAACAAGTTTATTGTATTAAAATAAATATGCATACCACCAGAACTCAGTTATATTACTTTCTGAGATACTAAAGGAAACACAGAGCAAATATAGAAAATCTTGTTGTGTAACCTTGTGTCCGATGCAACTTGGATTAGGCACTGGAAACATTTAATTTAAGTTAATTAAAAGCTTCCTGTCCCTCCATGTTAGGTGGTTCCGCTACCCAGTGAGCTCCTTTAGTGTAAGGGACCAAAGACAACGAAACAGCCGAAGGGTTGGCTTAACACAGGTTTATTGCATGATGATCCGGAGGAACATGTCGTAATGGCGGATGGTTAGCTCAATATGTACAGCTGGCTATACATTTGAATGTGGCTCGTCGACAGACTATTGGTTGCTGCCTGCGTGACGTCATAGAAGGTCACGCCCTTCTTGACCAGGTGAAGAGGTGGCGGGGAATCTTCCCGCGCTGCTGAACCAGGTGAATCTGAGCCATGAGAGCTGGACGCTCGCTACTGCCCTCTGGTGGTCACTAGCTCGCGTCCCCTAATCAGGTTTACATTGATACAGCTGATGGTTATAATGTTGCACACAGAAAGGTTACATTGATCACACATGGCAAGGGTACATTGTTAAAGGCACAGCTTTACAGAACACAACATCCCTCCCCCCTAGGATGAGACGAAGTCTCTCAGCCAAGATGGCTTGTTGCATGTGCGTTTGGGCCGTGACGAGGGCTGCCCCCCGGGGGCGTTATTGCTTCTTTGTTCCCTGGTCCCTTGTCCTGAAATGGGAGAGGGAGACTTGTTAGTGGCTTGCCGCTGTCTGGCGGCCTTAGGGGAAGGGAAGAACTCCATTGTGGGCAGACCGGGGGCAGTCGGGACTAACGAAAAACCCCTCTTCTCGCTTGGACGGGTGGGGGACCACTCCGAACCCCCCCCCCCGGTTCTGAAAATAAAAATCTAACTTAGTAGGGGTATCCGCATTTGTGGGGACCTTCCGCGAGATATGTATGGGGTCGGGTCCCTCCTCCTCGGAAAGATCCCCCAGGGTATCTACGAGGATATCCTCCTCCCCCCTTGGTGGGGGCCCGCGGTCCCCCTTCCCTCCCCCTTGGGCTGAACGGGTGGGGGAGAACCCTAACGCTGACTTATTCTCTGCTTGGTCTGTGCCCTGCTCATCGGAGACCCTGCGTCGGAGCTGGTCCGCGTGCCGCCTCCACAGGAGCCCTGTGCTGGTTTCCACGCGGTACGACACGGGGCCGGTTTGCTCCACAACTACGCCCGGTACCCAGGCTGGGCCCATGCTGGCGTAATTCCTGCAATGCATGGGGGCGCCTACACTGAAACTCTTCGTGGCCTCTAGCCCGATGTTCCTTCCTTTGTCCTCTACCCTCGTGGGGTCTAGCCTAGTCAGGATTGTGGTCAGTTTCCTACGCATTAAGAGCTCTGCGGGGGAGTATCCTGACGCCAAAGGGGTCACCCTGTACCCTAGCAGAAACTGACAGACTTGTAGGTTCAGATCCCCGGGGCCCATGCACCGCAACGCGTCCTTCGTGGTGCGGACGAGGCGCTCTACTTGGCCATTGGTGGCTGGGTGAAACGGGGCGGAGGTGATATGCCGAACGGCGTTAATCTCCATGAATGCCCTAAACTCGGAGGACGTGAAACAACTAGCATTGTCGCTAATTAACGTGTCGGGTATGCCGAACGTGGAAAAGAGCCTCCGCAATTGCCTAATGGTCTGGGCCGAGGAGGTGCTCGTGACTGGGATAACCTCCAACCATTTGGAGAAAGCGTCCACTACGAGAAGGAACAGGGTGCCTCTGAACGGGCCCGCGAAATCAACGTGCACCCGGGACCACGGCCCCTTGGCCGCGTCCCATTCCCTGTGGGGAAGGCGGGCCTCCTCTGGTCTGGAGCATTGGCAACTTTCACAAGTGCCGACCATGTGCTCAATGTCGGCGTCCAGCTGGGGCCACCAGAAGTAACTCCGGGCCAGCGCCTTGGATCGCACGATGCCGGGGTGGCTGACGTGCAGCAGCTTAAGCACCCGCGGCCGAAGGGAAGTGGGAATCACCACCCGCTGCCCCCACAAGAGGCACCCCCTCTCTAGGGACAGCTCTAGCTTTTTCCTGAAAAATGGGGCGAACTCCTCCGCTGGGGAGGACGCGGGCCACCCTTTCTGCACCCAGGAGCTTACCGCCGCTAACGTCTTGTCCTTCTCTGTCGCTTTGGCAATGTCGGCGGGCACTACGGGGGGCGAATCCAGTACCTCTATCATGAGAACCTGATGGTCCCGCTCCCCCTTGCTCACCTGGCTGGGCGTTAGGGGGAGGGGATACCTTGATAGGGCGTCCGCATGGCTGATCTCTTTCCCGGGCCGGTAGACCAACGCGTGCTGATACGCGTTGAGAAAAATGGCCCACCTGAGCATCCTTGGAGACAGGATCTGTGGGGTGGGCTTATCTGCGGTAAAGATGCCTAGCAGGGGCTTGTGGTCTGTTACAATGGTGAAGGGGCGGCCGTACAGAAAATCGTGAAATTTTTTCGTCCCCGCGACTATTGCTAGTGCCTCCCTGTCTGTCTGTGCGTAGTTTCTCTCCGCTTGGGACAGGGACCTGGAGTAAAATGCTATCGGGGCCTCCCTTCCGTTCTCCAACACGTGGCACAGCACCGCCCCCACCCCCACTGGAGATGCATCACAGGTCAGGACTACTGGGCGTTTGGGGTTGAAGTGGGTCAGTATGGCATCTGACGCTAGGAGGCTTTTTAGCTCACTAAATGCCCTTTCCTGGTCATCACCCCACTTCCATGCCTGGTCTTTCTTTAGCAGTTTGTGTAGCGGTTCAGCCACCGCTGCCTTCCAGGGGAGGAAGGAGTGGTAAAAGTTGAGCAGCCCTAGGAACGACTGCAGCTCGGGCTTGGAGGTGGGGCGGGGGGCTTTCTTAATGGCTGCCACCTTGGACTTGGATGGTTTTATTCCCTCAGGAGTCACACAAAACCCTAGGAACTCAACCTCGGTTGCGAAGAAGACACATTTGTCCTTCCGCAGCCTCAGCCCCGCTTTTTCGAATATAGTCAGGACCTTCCCCAACCTCTTGGCCAATTCAACCTGACTCCCCCCCGTTATTAACACGTCATCAAAATAAGGCAACACCCCCTCCAATCCTTTCAGGAGGCGTTCCACGAGTGACTGGAAAATTCCAGGCGCTGAATTCACGCCAAACTGGAGGCTCGTCACCTGGAACGACCCCTTATGGGTGACTATGGTCTGCGCAGCAGCTGCGGCAGGGGACACCGTAAGCTGCTGGTAGGCCTGTGCTAAGTCGAGCTTAGCGAAACACTTTCCCCCGTGTAACCTGGCCAGCAGATGGCTGACTACCGGCACCGGATATGCATTCGGGCGGATCGCCTTGTTGATGGTGCACTTGTAGTCGGCGCATATGCGGACCTCCCCATTGGCCTTTAGTGCGGTTACAATTGGAGTTTCCCACTCCGCAGAATAAGGCACAAGGATCCCCTGGCCCACCAACTTGTCCAGTTCCGCCTCTATCTTGTCCTTAAGTGCGAACGGCACCCTGCGTGGTTTAAGGCGAATTGGGCGGACCTCCGGGTCCAGGTCGAAAGTCACTGGGGGCCCCTTGAATTTTCCCAGTCCTTTTTTGAAAACTTCGGGGTGCGCCTCGCACACCTCCTGAATTGGATCAGTCCCAACGGCGTGCATCCCCACGGCGTGCACCCCCCCAATAAACAACCCCAGGGGCTGGAACCATTGAGTCCCGAGGAGGCTGCAATCTCCCCCTTTGAGCACGACTAGGGGAAGGGACGCGGCGTGCTCCTTGAATTTGACCTGAAACTCTCCGACCCCCAACACTGGAATGCTGTTCCCTTGCACGTCCCGTAGTGTGGACCTCAAAGCTTTGAGCTTGGGTCGCTTGTGGGGGGCAATTCCCAAAAACTCCCTCTGGGAAATGATTGAATATGAGGACCCCGAGTCAATTTCCATCCTAATGGGAACCCCTTGGACTAGTACCTCAACAAAGTAGCGGGGGTGTCCTGTAGACACGCTGAACTGGGGCGTCGTCCTCGCTGCCGTCGGAGATGCGGCCCACGCCGTCCTGCTTCCGCGTGGCCTGGGCGCCGTCCTTGGGTCTCGTTGGGCAGTCTTGCCCCGCGGAACGGTCTGCGGAGCTCCTCCGGGTCTCGCGCTTCTTCCTGCACACCTTGGCGATGTGCCCGCGGCGGCCGCAGTTGTGGCACTCGGCCTTCCGGAAGGGGCACTTTACACGGTCGTGGGCCGCTCCACAGCCGTCGCATCGCCGGCTCTCCTTCCGGACCCTCCGGACGTCCTCGTCGTCGCTGCTCTCTGTGGACGACCTCGAAGTTCGCCGGGCCGCCTGTACCGGAGCCTCTGCCTTGCTCGACTTCGGCCGCCAGTCCTGGAGTTCTTGGACCCCGGCCTTTGTAGCTTCTGCGGCCTGGGCCGCTCTGACGACCTCCTGCAACGTGGGAGGCGGCTCTTGGTTCATTAATGTGCGCTGGGTCTCGGCGTCGTTCAGGCCGCACAGCACACAGTCCCGGAGGGTGATTTCGGCATTCTCCCATTTGCACGGGCCGGCCGCCAGCCGCAGGGCCGCCACGAACACGGCGACCGTCTCCCCGGGCGCTTGGACTCGCCTCCAGAACGCACTCCGAGCGGGAAACATCGCCGTGGCGGGCCGGACGTGCTCACGCAGCATCTGCATGAGTTCCTTGGCCTTGAATTCGCTCACCCTCCTCGGTGCAATCAGGTCCACCAAGGTCCTTTTGGTTTCTTTTCCGAGCATCCTGGTGAAGATGGCCCTTTTCTTTGCCTCTTCCGTGACTTCGGACTCGATCAGCGCTGCCTGGAAGTCCATCTCGAAGATCTCCCAGTCGCCCGGTTTCCTGATTTCGAAACCGGCGCATGTCTTGGTCCCGTGGGCTGCCATATCCCACCTTCGTCGCCAATTTAGTGTAAGGGACCAAAGACAACGAAACAGCCGAAGGGTTGGCTTAACACAGGTTTATTGCATGATGATCCGGAGGAACATGTCGTAATGGCGGATGGTTAGCTCAATATGTACAGCTGGCTATACATTTGAATGTGGCTCGTCGACAGACTATTGGTTGCTGCCTGCGTGACGTCATAGAAGGTCACGCCCTTCTTGACCAGGTGAAGAGGTGGCGGGGAATCTTCCCGCGCTGCTGAACCAGGTGAATCTGAGCCATGAGAGCTGGACGCTCGCTACTGCCCTCTGGTGGTCACTAGCTCGCGTCCCCTAATCAGGTTTACATTGATACAGCTGATGGTTATAATGTTGCACACAGAAAGGTTACATTGATCACACATGGCAAGGGTACATTGTTAAAGGCACAGCTTTACAGAACACAACAGCTCCCAAATGTTCTATATTCTCAACTGCATAGTTTTATCCACAAGACAAGTATGAGATGACATTTCCTTCCCAGCAAAACAAATGTGTTTCCCTCACAGCAGCTATAGTGATTTTCAGCCATTCTCAGAAAGTCAAATGCTTATGAAATTTCTGAGCCAACTAATCAGTTTCTGTCAATTTTAAGTACTAAAATCCAAGCATTAGAAATGTTACATGTGCTGTGACAATGTGGTGTAGCCAAAAGAGTGATAGACAAAGATTCTGGAAACCAGAATTCAGATCTTCACTTCGCCATGGAAACTCACTGAGGAAGTGAAACTAGTAAAACCACTTCTTAAATACCTTATTTATCTTGAAGTGTAATTACTGTAGTGCCAAGTCAGCTCCAATTTAATGGCATAACTCACTAATGATATTCTTGGTGTGCTGTGGAAATTCAAAAGAAAGTGAGCTACACTGAGGTAGAGAGCAATACAAGCATGTGTGACCTCACAGTGGAGGATTCTTTTTTTAATAGTAAGTACAGCATGTCCCAAAAGTTGCCATACATAGGCAAAACTGCACAACAACAGATATCTTGGAATGTGTGTTCGCCATGAATGGGGGAGAATACTTTGTATATGTGTAGAAAGAGGTGGCCAACACTTAAGATAATATTTTGTAAATAGTTTATAAAGTTTTGTAATGAATATTTTGTCAATAAAGATACATTTAGCTACAGTTCCCCAATTCACCATGTATGGTGGCTTTTGGGACACCCTATAGTTCCTTTCTTTCTTTGCACAGTTTAAAATTAGGAAGATTTATGAAAATTAGGTAAAATTCAAAACAAATTTAAATGTTAAAATAACTGGACTGTTTTTGGCCACAAGCAGGTTACTTCAATAAAATTATCTTGGGCATTGGTTCATTCATTTGTACATACGGTGGGGCATAAACTGCATGTACAAATACTGCATTTTCACAGAAAATTTGTTTCACTTGATTATTCTTTGATCTTTCTACTTTACTTTGATGACTATTAAGTGACTTCCAGCCAGAATCGTGTCCTGGTGGGAAGACACTCTTCGCCATTCATCCATTTGGCAAATTATATTGGTTTTGCTCTACATAGCTTTACCCAAGCCTCTTCTGGTTTAATATTCAGAGCTTGAGAGGTGTGCACAAAACCTTTCCTCTCTTTTATCCATTGTCTAAGCAG
Organism: Bradypodion pumilum; assembly: GCA_035047305.1. Taxonomy (NCBI): domain Eukaryota; kingdom Metazoa; phylum Chordata; class Lepidosauria; order Squamata; family Chamaeleonidae; genus Bradypodion; species Bradypodion pumilum. The sequence goes on along the minus strand of JAWDJD010000001.1, from coordinate 159,104,082 downwards.
GGGTTGGTGCTGTATTACCTTATTTTGTTCGCTATTTGCCACCACCTCTTGACAAAATTCCTAAAAAGAATGAAGAAATGGGGAAGCAGGGGGGAATAGAACCTTTTCCTTACTCTCCAGTAGATAAATAGGTAGCAGAAGTTGTACCTATTTATCTACTTGAAATGTCTTGCTTTTGAACTGCTAGGTTTGCACGAGCTAGGACAGCTCACTATATTGTACAGCACTCAGGTCTCAAACTGGTGACCTGTCAATCTTCACATCATCAAGTTCAGTATCTTAGTGACTAAACCACCACAGCTCCATGAAGGTCTCTGGGTAACTGCAAAGACCATCTGCAGTCTGCATTTCTTTCACCATCTCTGCAGAACAGGGAAAGCAATAATTCCCTTTGAGAGGAAAATGGTTGGACTTCTTTAGTGTCTTTTCCACATACATACCAAGCAACATTGTACATACACAACAACTTCCCTTCCCATTCATCATCACAATGATGAATGGTTAGGTGCTTTAAGTATTTTAGTCTGACCACATTTAGAAAGCCAGGCTTGGGAACCACTGCTTTACAGTGTTCAAAATAGAGCATGGCTAAGAGTCTGAATGGCACCACTAAGCTATTGAACTAGAAGTAATATCTCCTCTGCAATTCTTTTGATGCCACTGTCAGGATGAGATTATTTTCTCTCTCCATGTACTCTGTATATTTGACATTTGTCATTTCAAACCAGAAATATCTGACATCTTTGGCAACTGGTTCTTCCATCACCTGGTATAGAATAGAGCCACCCAGCTCTACTGTCTGCACTCCTACAGTCAAATCAAGTCTGTGTTTTATTTAGTCTTCAATTGCTTTTCAAAGACCTCTTCCATTTTCTTAGTCTTAAATGTTTGTTTCTTCTTCAGAAGCATATAATTGAGAATTGTGGGGTGGGCAGCAAGATGCTGAATGCTTGGAGGGAGTTTCTTTTGTTACTTTTCATTTTCCAAGAATATTGTTCTTTTTTCCAAGCTGCTTTATATTATTTGTTTTCTATATAAAGTGGCATGTTTCTAAGGAGCTATGAAGAAAATAAAACATTATTTCCATGATGCTGTCTACAGTATTGAAGAACAGTCTCTCCAGGCAAAATGGTCTGAAACCATCCTCTTGCTACAAGAAATCAATGAGGGGTTAAATGATGGTGAAAATCCTAGCCTCCACCCACTTGACTGGTGAATTTGATAAATAGGGGAACTGCTAGATTCTTCTGTCCCTAAAGAAACAGGCTTGAACACACTTCTAAACCTGATATTATTTCTGGAATGCCAGGAAATGGACATAGTTCAGAAGGTCTTTTTTCAGCTTTGGCTCATGTGTCAGCTTCACCTATTACTGGAAGGCAACGCCCCGACCACTGTTCATTACACTATGCTCCGGAGAGCATCCTGCCGTCATGGCATCCCTACAATGTTGATAGAATTTTTATAAGAAATACAGTCAAAATTTTAAGGTTGAGTCACAAAAGCTTTGAAATACAGTCACCTATATACACATGTTTGAACAAGAATTAAATTTAACAAGCCCATCCTAGGACAGATGGTTCCCCCTGAGCTTTCTTTCACAGCTTTTCAGTAGCACAAGTAGCAAAGGGATGGGATTACTGCACAGCTGCAGGTCTCCCTGCAAGAAAAGTTGGACCAGCTGGAAAAGCTTCAGTGATCATATCTCTGCCTTAGGGGACCTGCATTTGTGTCTATAGCCAATAACTCTATGCTTTTTGGGACACATTCCAACTCCTTCTTGCTGTTTTTATTTTGCTTCTCATTTTTCTTGGGAGATTAAAGACAGGAAACTAGGTTTTAATCATAATACAACTGGTCAAGCTGTGTAAGCTATGTTTACTCCTTATTGAAAATGGCAGGAGAAAGGTGTGGAAGGGTTGTATTTCTAAATCCAAACAACAGAAAGATCAGATTAGTCATAAATTGCAAACCAATGGCAATAAAATATGTAAACATCTAATCCTTTTAATTGGGAAAAAAGTGGATCTGAAAAACTACACTTGAGGACAAAAAAAAAGAGAAGAATGAGATAAAATTTTACTTCCTTTAATTCTTTGTCTCCACAGAATGCCGCCATATTACCTATCTCCAAAGGGCAAACTGACTCTTTGCTCTAGCAGAAAACTATCCATTAAAATTATACTAAGACTTACAAACTTACAAAAATTAGTTCTTTTTGTGGTCAGGAACAGCAGAGGACATAGGCTCAAGTTTACTTCCTGGAGAGCCAGTTTGGTGTATTAGAGACTGTGTTAGACTAGAATTCCAGAAATCGGAGTTCAAAATTTGCTCAGCCATAGAAACTCACCATTCCTTAAATATCTCACATACCTTGAAACCTCTATTAGAGTTTCTATAAAAATGACTTAATAGCATATCACACACACAGTTTACTTCTTCAATCTGCTTGGTCCTTGAGATCAAACCGATGATGACACAATCATCAAATTGGATTGAGTCACTGAGTCCCCTGGAATAAGCTTAGAGCTTAATGGGTACAAGAGAGAAGTTGTTCCCTTTCGGTCCCTGAAGATATACAAGGTTAGAGATTGGGTCAGTTTAGTGTTTGGGAATCAAGAAAATGGAAACGGCTGTAAGCTAGCCTAACACATCTTTATTGCATAGAGTACAGCACGAACATGTGGTAATGGCGGACAAACAGCTCTTTTTATACGGTGGCTATCTAATTGAATCTGGCTCTTCGACAGGCATTGGCTGCTGTCCAAGTGACGTCATCCTTGGTCACGCCTTTCTTGTCCAGGTGAGGTGAGCGCGGGAATCTTTCCCGCGCGGCTGAAGGCATTTGAGTAATGTGAACCATGTGAGCTGGGCGCTCGCTATTGCCCCCGGTGGCCACTAGCTCGCGTCCTCATACAGAAGGTTACAGTGTTACCTGTACCCATTCGTGTGGTTACAAATACATTCAACACACTACATTCAGTACACAACATCCCTCCCCCCTAAGATGGGACAAAGTCCCTTAACCAAACTGGTTTCCTGCATGTGCGTTTTGGCCGTGCGGCCGTTATGCTTGACTCGGCCATGCCCCCTCGTCTGTGTCCTCCTGGTTCTTGTCCTGCAATTGGAGAGGATGACTCGTTAGTGACTCGCCGCGGGCTTGCCGCCTTGGGATGGCCAGGAGAAGGGGGAGGAAGGGTTTCCGACGTGGATGTGGACAAACCGGGGGCACTAGGGGCTAAAGAAAAACCCCGCTCTTCGCTTGGACGGGTGGGGGAACACTCCGAAACACCCCCCCCCCGGTTTGGTAACTCAAAATCTAATTCAGGGGCAACAGTGGCAAACTCATTCCCCTCCTTCGAGGGACTGGGTAGAACTACAGGGGCAAACTCGTTCCTCTCTTTCAAAGGACTGGGTAAAACTGGCGTATGAAAAGGATACGAGTTTGAACCTCTGTTCCCCCCCCCTTGTTTGGGACTGTTGCCCTTCGTTTTCTCCCCCTTGGGATAAACGTGTGGAGGAGGACCCTAACGCTGAATTTTGCTGCTGAGCCCCTCCGTCCGGCCCCCCAATCACTCGGTGCCTAAGTTGGTCAGCGTGCCTCCTCCAGAGGAGACCCGTGTTGGTCTCGACACAGTATGAGACTGGTCCTGTCTGATTAATGACTACCCCCGGCACCCATGCTGGCCCTGTGGTGGCGTAGTTTCTGCAATGAACAGGCTCTCCTATTTGGAAGTTTTTGGTGGGGCTGTGCTCAATGTTCCTTCCTCTATCATCGACCCTGGTGGGATCCAATCTAGTCAATAATGAGTGTAACTTCCTTTTCATGAGGAGTTCCGCGGGGGAGAATCCCGACGCCAATGGCGTCACCCGGTATGCCAACAGAAACTGGCAGAGCTGCCGGTCCAGATCCCCGGGACCCATGCGCCGCAGCCCTTCCTTCATTGTGCGTACCAGACGTTCCGCCTGGCCATTTGTTGCAGGGTGAAAAGGGGCTGAGGTAATGTGCCGAATGGCGTTGGACTCTAAGAACGCCTGGAACTCGGCTGACGTGAAGCAACTCGCATTGTCACTAATAATGACGTCAGGTATCCCGAAGGTGCATATCAGTTTGCGCAGTTGTTTTATGGTCCCAGCTGATGAGGTGTTGCGCATTGGAATTACCTCTAACCACTTGGAGTATGCGTCCACCACAAGCAGAAAGAATGAACCCCTGAATGGCCCTGCGAAGTCTATGTGGAGTCGGGACCACGGCCCCCTAGCTGTGTCCCATTCTCTGTGTGGGAGGCGGGACTCCTCAGGTCGAGAGCTCTGGCAACTTTCGCAGGTGTTCACCATGTGTTCAATGTCCGCGTCTAGCTGAGGCCACCAGAAGTAGCTTCTGGCCAGCGCCTTAGAGCGCACAATCCCTGGGTGGCTGACATGTAAAAGCCGTAGCACCCTTGCTCTTAATGCCTGTGGGACCACCACCCTCTCCCCCCACAACAGACACCCCCTTTCTGCGGACAACTCAACCCTCTTCCTGAAAAATGCCGCAAACTCGTCTGCGGGGGGAGCTGCGGGCCACCCCTTCTGTACCCAGGATCTCACAAGGGCTAACGTTTTATCCTTGGCCGTTTCGGCAGCAATTTCCTTGGGAAAAATGGGGGGTGCATCTAGGGATTCAATGAGGAGGACTTGGCTATCCTGTTCTACCTCACACTTTGGGTCCCCCAGGTGGGGCAGAGGAGACCTTGAGAGGGCGTCCGCGTGGCTTATCTCTTTCCCGGGGCGGTACTCTAATGCCCCCCTGTATGCATTCAGAAAAATCGCCCACCTAAGCATCCTGGGGGAGAGGATCTGTGGAGTGGGCTTGTCTGAGGTGAAGATACCCAACAGCGGCTTGTGATCGGTGACAATGGTGAATGGGCGACCATACAGAAAATCATGGAACTTCTTTGTGCCCGCGACAATGGCAAGAGCCTCCCTATCTGTTTGGGCATAATTTCATTCTGCCTTGGACAATGATCTCGAGTAGAATGCAACTGGGGCTTCTCGCCCCCCCTCTAGCACGTGGCACAGGACTGCCCCCACCCCCACTGGTGAGGCATCGCAGACCAAGACTACCGGCTTCTTTGGGTCGAAATGGGTTAGAATAGCCTCCGAGGAGAGGAGTTGCTTGAGTTCCCCGAAAGCCCGCTCCTGCTTCTCCCCCCACCGCCAAACCGCCTCCTTCTTCAGCAGCCCATGCAGGGGCTCTGCAATCGTCGCTTTCCTGGGCAGGAAGGAATGGTAAAAATTCAGCAGCCCCAGAAAAGACTGCAGCTCCGGTTTCGCGGTGGGACGAGGAGCGTTTTGAATGGCTGAGACTTTGGACTCAGCGGGTTTCACCCCCTCAGAGGTTATACGAAACCCCAGAAACTCCACCTCCCTGGCCAGAAACACATTTGTCCCTCCGCAACCTCAACCCCGCAGATTCGAAGGTTGTAAGGATCTTATCTAGTCTCTGGGCCAGTTCTGCTTCGCTCTCCCCAGATATCAATATGTCATCGAAAAATGGCAAGACCCCCGGTAATTTCTTTAACAAACGTTCCACAAGAGACTGAAATAACCCCGGCGCCGAGTTCACGCCAAACTGTAGGCGCGTCACCTTGAATGCCCCCTTGTGAGTTACAATGGTCTGCGCAGCAGCTGTGGCTGGGGTTACTGGAAGCTGCTGGTACGCCTGCGTCAGATCTAGTTTAGCAAAGACTTTTCCCCCATGTAAAGTAGCCAGCAGATGGCTAACTACCGGCACCGGATAGGCATTAGGGCGGATCGCCTTGTTAATTGTACACTTGTAGTCAGCGCAAATTCGCACCTCCCCATTTGCTTTCAATACTGTAACAATAGGAGTCTCCCACTCTGCAGAGTCCACCGGCACTAAAATCCCTTGCCCCACTAATTTGTCCAGTTCCGCCTCAATTTTGTCCTTTAGGGCGAATGGAACCCGACGTGGCTTTAGTCTCATTGGGCGGACCTCCGGGTCCAGGTCGAAGGAAACTGGGGGCCCCTTGTACTTCCCGAGTCCCTTCTTGAATACCTCTGCGTGTGCGTCGCACACTGCCTGAATCTCATTCCCCCCGATGGCATGGACGCCGCCTATGAAGATGTCCAGGGGTTTGAACCATTGTGTCCCCAAGAGATTACACCCCCCTTCTCTTAGAACTACCAGGGGAAGTTTCCTTCGGAGTCCCTTGTACCGTGTCTCGAAGTCCCCAATCCCCAATACTGGAATTACCTTTCCCTGCACATCTCTTAAGTTCGGCCCCAACTCCTTGAGTTTGGGTCGCTCCTGGGGGGGAATCCGCAAAAATTCCTTATGAGAAATGAGGGAATATACAGACCCCGAGTCTATCTCCATCTTAACAGGGACCCCTTGCAACAGTACCTCAGCATAAAAACGTGGTTGCCCTAGAGGCACGCTGTGGACGGCCACGTCGTCTTCTGCGTGCACTCGCAGGCACACGTGGTTCCCCTCTGGGTCGTCGCCGCCATCGCAGACCCTGCCGACGCCATCCCGGCTGCTCGTGGAGCACTTACTCTCTTCCCGGCGTTGCTTGCAGACCCTGGCGATGTGGCCCTTCCGCCCACAGCTGTGGCACTCAGCTTTCCGGAATGGACACTTGCTCCTCTCGTGGGACGCTCCGCACCCATCGCAGCGCCGCCCCCCTTCCCCTTCTTCTCGCTCAGCCCTTTCCTGACCTTCCGGACCCCCTCATCTTCACTGGAGCCTGGGGTGGCAGAAACCTCTGAGGATGTGGGCGAGCGTGGGGCAGGGGTCGCTCTCCAGGCCGCCTGGACGGCGGATGCAGCTGCCTCGACTGGTGGGGGCTTTGCCTTGAGAAGCTTGTGCCCGGCCCACGTGGATTCAGCTGCTAGGGCCTCTTGTAGTACCTCTTTAAAAGTGAGGTCGTGGCCTCGGTTCATGAGCTTCCTCTGGGTCTCCCCGTCTCTCATCCCGCAGAGCATCCTGTCCCTTAAGGCCACGTCTAGAATTTCCCGCCATTCGCATGGGGTTGCCAAGACGCGGAGGGCCGCTGCATACTCGGATACTGACTCACCCGGCTTTTGGTCCCTCCTCAGGAAGGTTGCCCTGGCGGAGAAGAAGGACACCTTGGGCTTGAAGTGGTTCCGCAGAACCGCCAGTATTTCCGTCACCGAAACCTGGTCCACCTCTCATGGTGCCACCAGATCCATCAGCGCTTGCACGGCGTGGAAACCGAGCATCGTGATGAGAAGACCCTTCTTCTTCCCAGCGTCGGTGATGCCCGCATACGCCACCGTACTCTTAAAATGCATTTCAAACCAGTCCCATCGCTCGGGATGGGTCACGTCGAAAACTGGCTTCTGAGCTATTGTCTTGTCCCCGTGGGAATCCATAATCCCACCTTCGTCGCCAATTTAGTGTTTGGGAATCAAGACAATGGAAACGGCTGTAAGCTAGCCTAACACATCTTTATTGCATGGAGTACAGCACGAACATGTGGTAATGGCGGACAAACAGCTCTTTTTATACGGTGGCTATCTAATTGAATCTGGCTCTTCGACAGGCATTGGCTGCTGTCCAAGTGACGTCATCCTTGGTCACGCCTTTCTTGTCCAGGTGAGGTGAGCACGGGAATCTTTCCCGCGCGGCTGAAGGCATTTGAGTAATGTGAACCATGTGAGCTGGGCGCTCGCTATTGCCCCCGGTGGCCACTAGCTCGCATCTTCATACAGAAGGTTACAGTGTTACCTGTACCCATTCGTGTGGTTACAAATACATTCAACACACTACATTCAGTACACAACAGTCAGAGAAAGTAATAATGGGCACTTCACTTTGGTTTGGTTTGCCAGCATAATTTATTTACACATGGGAAGTAAAGGAAGTCAGGGCCACTTGAAACAATACATTAGCGTATCTAATATGAATAAAACAGTAGTCTTATGGTAATTAAAATACAGTAAAACCTCGCATAAAGAGCACCTCGCTTAGAGACTAACTCGCTTAAAGAGCCGAATTTTCTCTGAATGGTCGACTTGCTTAACAACTGAAACTGAGGGGGCTGGCTAAGATGGCCGCTGTGTAACATCTAGTTTCGGACGCTCGCGCTTAACAAAGTGGTAAACAATGGAAAGGAGCAGAACAGAAAAAATTTAAAGTGGCAAAGCCTAAAGATAAGATCCTTGCCTGTCTCCGTGGAAAGTTTGGTGAGCTTTTGGGGCTGGCTGATCGAAGTTCGAGTGACTCTCTGGCGGTGGAAGCTACGGCGGCAGTCGTGGCTTTTCTGCTGGAGCTGTGGAACGGGATCAGCAAGATTGTGGAGAAGGCGTTTGGAATCGGTTTTGAAAGGGGCAAGAGGAGCCTGAGTGCGAAGTAATTTGCATGTAAGTGCCTGTGGGGAGCTACATTCTCAGTTGCAAGCTATAAAATTAGTTGGGATTTTTCTTTTAAAGAAAAAAAAGGAGAGCTGAGTCTTTGAAATGGAAAAGCTGGAGGCTTGAAATGGCGACGGTCTGGGAAAACGAAAGTGACTGTGCAAGGGTTGTGATTTTTTTCTATACTCTAGAGGACCGCGCCACGTTTTGATATCAACAAAGGTGGATTAATTTTTGTTTTTTTTTTTCTCTCTCTCTCATCTCCGGGCTGGAATATTGGAGAAACTGTGGGAGTTTTTTTTTTTCTCTTTTCTTTTGCTTAAGCTGCTTGCTCCTTACAGGAAGAGGGGGAAGAGGGGGGGCCTCTTCTCACTTAAAAGTTAAGGCACTCGCTGAAGAATGATGCTATAAATACCCATCTCAAAGGAAGGAATGTATGGCTTTGATTGCTGGTTTCTTTACCGTGTGGATTGAGGAACATCTTGCTCATCACCCCAAATCCTCAGAAGCTGGATTTTTCTTTTCCTCCTGAGCCCCCCCCCCTCAACAACTGGGCTAACTGTTTCTCTGAAGCCTTCTTTTTTCTGTGGCTGGAAGACGTTTGTTTGGTCCGCTGGCTTTGGGGGAAAGGATTTGTTGTGGTCAACAATTTTTTTTCTTTTATTTTTTAATCTGCCTGGTTGGAGAGTTGTTCCCTTTAGTTCTATCGTTGTGGATTACAGTATTTTGGTACCTTCTGTTGGCATAAGAACTTTCCTGCTGTAACTGTGGAACCAATGTCTGCAGTGTTGTAAGCCTTACTATATTGACAAATTGTTACAGCGATCTGCAACATTGGGTTTTAAATACAGTGGATTATCATGGAAAAAGCTACAAGAGGAAAAGCGAAGGAGGAAGAGCAAGTTGTAAAGTCTAAAACGACTGGAAAAACAACAGTGGGTGAATCTGCTCAACCATCTGCTCAACCATCAGCTATATCTGCAGTACCAATGGACCAGACGCAACTTATGGTGGAAATGGGCAAATTGATGCAAAAATTTGAGAAAAGTGAGGCTTTAAGGGTGAAAGATAGAAGTGAAATAATTAAAGGGCAAGAAAAGATGATGTCAACATTGAATGATTATACAAAAAAAATGGATTTAAATTTGAGCAAATTTGCGGGAATGCTGAAAGTGGTTCAAATTGAGGTGGATACTGTAAAGAGTGAAGTAAAAGGGACCCAGGAGGTGGTGCGGGACTGTAAGCTAAAAATGTTGGAACAAGAAATGAGGATTGATGCTGTGGAAGATTTGATGAGAAAGCAGAATATTCTGATCCGTCTGGTACCGGAACGGACTCCGGATTTGTTAAGAGAGAGGGTGGTTCAATGGTTAAATGGTCTAAAAATGGGGAAGGAATTTGTTCAGGAGGATTTAGGAAGTGTGTTCCGGGTGGGTCCAAGAAGAGGGAGAATGGCACAAAGAAATGTGCTGGTTAAATTTGCAAACTGGGCAGATAAACTAAAAGTAATGGCTCACCTGAAAAGAGCAGGTTCTGATGCGTTGAAATTTGATGGTTCAGAGGTTGAAGTCTATAATGATATTTCACTAAAAGAAAGAACTTGGAGGTATAAGAGGAGGCCTGTTACTAAATTGTTGAGGAGTAAAAATATAAGGTATAATTGGAGATCTCCACAACAATTGCGCTTCTTTTATGAAAAAAGAATGCAAGTTATTGATGAAGGCACTAACCCATTGGAATACTTGAGTGTGTTGGGATTGGTACAAGCAGATTCAGAAGAATGGAAAAATCTTAAGAAGGAAATGATGGATTCTGGAGCTTTGGGAAGGGAACAAAGGAGGGAGGAAGCTGGCGGGGCAACAGGTGGAACACCTCAGCGAGGGGAGGAGGAGGAGGAGCTGTCTTTGATTATGGTGGAAGAGGAGATAGGCAAGGAACAATGAGATCTGGATAGTAGCAAGCTTAAGTACTTAATAGAGGTAGAATGGGCAAATAGCGCATAGCGCCGGCAGTAGGGCGCGTCTTGCAGGTCCCCCCTCTCCCCTCTTTGGTTGACAGAGGCGACTTTTCGTTGGAAGGTGGGGAGATTGAAAATGTGTGTTATATGTAGTGGTATGGTGGTAGGGTTGTTGGTGGCACGCCCGATGGAGAGTTTAAAGTTAGAAGAAGAAATTGGATATGGGAAGTATTAAAATAATATCATGGAATGTGAAAGGTACAGGTTCTGTTCTCAAGAGACGGAGGTTGCAATTGGCGTTGAAAAAAGATAGACCAGATATTTTGTTTTTACAGGAGACACATCAGAAGTCAAAAGATACGAATAAACTTTTTTTAGGTTGGATGCAACACTATGAGATGGCGTTTGGAACATCCAAAGCAAGAGGGGTGGCAACTATGATTTCTAGAAAGTTAGGATTTGAAATCACAAAAAAGATTGCTGATCAGGAGGGTAGGTACTTGTTGTTAAGAGGAAAATTGGAGGATGAGGAAATCTTGTTGGTAAATATTTATGCTCCGAATGTCCACCAAACAGTGTTTCTCGAAAAAATTCGGAAAATAGTGGAGTTGGAAAATGTTGCTAAAACTATTGTGGCTGGAGATTTTAATTTGATCAGGTCAGGATTAGATTGTACAAATATAGCTAGAAGTGGAATTGGTGTGAAAGGGAAGGTGATGGATAATTGGATGAAAGTTACGGGTTTGAAGGACTCATGGAGAGAGTTTAAAGGTTTAGAAAGAGCATATTCATTTTTTTCTCACGTGCATGGGACCTATTCGAGAATAGATTATGTTTTTCTTTCGGAAAACCTAATTGGGGATATAGAAGGCACGGAAATTGGGATTATCAAGGAATCGGATCATGCTAAAGTATATTTGGAATTGAAAGTACAAAAAAATACTCAAAGAGTCAGAAATTGGAGGTACGATCCTAATTTGTTTAAAGATCAGAAAAGTAAAGAGCTAATTATGGAAAGTTGGAAAGAAAGTTGGCAATGGAACGATAATAATGAGGTTAATTTTAATGTTGTGTGGGATACCATGAAGTCGGTATTTAGGGGTGAAAGCATAAAATTGGCAAGCTTTAAATATAAAAAGAATAAAGCAGAGTACACAGAAAAAGAAAGGGAAATAAAACAATTACAGGTAGAACACGCAAATAGTAAGGATAAAAAATTTTTTTTGAAACTACAAGGACTTAAGGCAGAAGTAATGGGTAAAGATATAGACAAAGTTAAACGAGATTTGATTTATTTAAATAGGGAATATTTTGAATTTAGTAATAAGAACTCAAAATTATTAGCAAGGGCAGCTAAGGTTAAAAGGGAAAAGAGAGAAATTGGGGTGTTAGTGGATAGGCAAGGTTCAAGGTGCAATAAGAATAGCGATAAATGTAAAATAGTTAGAGAATTTTACCAGGAACTATATGCAAAAAAAGAAATAGATAAAGAAAAACTTAAGAAGATATTGGAGAGGCAGTTAGGAAACGGGATAAAACAAGAGCATAGGGAGAAAATGGAGGAAAAAATAACTGATAAAGAGGTTAGGGGGGTAATAAGTGGATTGAAGATAGGGAAAGCCCCGGGGGATGATGGACTATCAACAGAGTTCTATAAAGAATTCAAAGAGGTAGTGGTTCCGAAATTGGTGAAATTATACAATTATATATTGGATGGAGGATCAATTCCGACCTCATGGTATAACACCACAATTGTTCTTTTGCCAAAACTTGGAAAGAACTTGGAAAGAGTGGATTCGTACAGACCAATCTCGCTTATAAACCAAGATGCGAAGATCTTCACAGCAATATTGGCTAATCGTTTAAATAGTTTTATGGGGGAATATATAGAGGTTGATCAAGTTGGGTTTTTAAAAGGACGACACATGGCGGATTTGACGAGAAGGGTATTAGATTTAATAGACAATGTCAATCAAACAAAGGAAAAAGTGGGATTACTATCATTGGATATTTTTAAGGCATTCGATTCACTGCAGTGGTCTTCAATTAAGGAAATAGTTAGAAAATATGGGTTTGGGGATAAATTTAATAGGGTTATAGATTTACTATATCAAAAAGGAAACGCTAAGGTTAGAGTGAATGAGGAGCTAACGGACCTGGTAAAGCTAGAGGCGGGCACTAGGCAGGGTTGTCCTTTATCCCCTATCTTGTTCATAATGGCAATGGAGATTTTAGCTAAAAGTATAAGGGAAGACTCAAATATAGAAGGGATTATGGGTAATAAAGTGAGTATGTATGCAGACGATACATTGCTTATGGTGAAGCACCCGGAACAGGTAATGGATAGGATTAAAGATCATTTACAAATATTTCAAGCTATAACTGGATTAAAGATAAATTGGGACAAGTCTGAATTGATGTTGTGTAATTTGAAAGTGAGCGAGATGGGTAGGATGGTGTCGACACTTAATATACAAGTTAAAGAGAAGCTGAAGTATTTAGGGATAATTATTTCAAATAAATTAGAAGATCTTAAACGATTGAACTATGACAGCTTAAGAATTGAATTTAAGAATAAAATACAAGAACTCCAGAAGTTAAAGCTGTCATGGTTCGGTAGGATTGCTATGTGTAAAATGATATTGTTACCAAAGATTAATTTTCTATTTGATACACTAGCGATCCATTTAAAAGAGAAAGAAATTAATGAGTTTCAAAAAATGTTTAATGGGTTTTGTAATGGAGGAAAAAAATCTAGGCTTCCAAAGAAACTATGGTATATGTCTCAGAAAAAAGGGGGTCTGGGTATGCCTAATTTGCTAGTATATTATCGAGCATTTCAAGTCAGGAATGTTGTGAAGATCTTGGCAAGAGAAAAGGTGATTTGGGAACAATTGGAAATGAAAGAGTACAGAAATATTGGAAATTTGATTTTCTTGGGAATGAAGGATAAGGTGAAAAGGTCAAACAATACTATGATGAAAGGTCTCATGGAGGTATGGAAGAAGGTAAAAAAAGACATGGTTCCGAATCTCTCTCCAATTTTGGAATTGACTGATATGATGTGTTTCCCAATAAAATTAGATAAAGAAAAAATCGAAATATTGGATAAAAATGGGAGGTTGTTATTGAAGGATTGGTTAAAAGCATGTGAAGTTGATGACGAGCGGAAAAAAATGTTTGAGATTTTAAATTTGAACTGGTTTCAGAAGTTAAAGGTGGATAATTGGAATAAAAAATATAAAAAAGAAATAGGGATAGATAGAGTACATACAGAATTTGAGGAATTGGTAAGGAAGATTAGAAAAGGGGAAAGCAGTACTAAAGGTCTTGTAAGCAAGCTCTATAATATATTGAATAGAGGTGCAGATCCACAGGAGGACTTGAAACGGAAGTGGGAACAAAACTTGAATATAAAAATTGGGGAGATTGAATGGAAAAACAAATGGAAAAAGAGAATTATGAGAACAATGTCTGTAAGAATTAAAGAACATAATTTCAAAATGTTGTGGCAATGGTACCTGACACCATTAAGACTTTACCAGATGGATAACAAAAGAGATAAGTTATGTTGGAGATGTAAAGAATATGACGGAACATATGAACATATGTGGTGGAGTTGCAAAAAAATAAGGGATTTTTGGGCAAGAATAGAAAATGAGTGTGATGAAATATTGGGTAAAAGTGTTAAGTTGGTGTCGGGTACCATTCTTTTAACGAATGTGGAAGGTTTGGGTTTAAATAAAGAGGAAAAAGAACTATTGGAAATTATATTGACAACAGGTAGACAATGTATAGCAAAAAATTGGAAAAACGATATAGATATACAGATTGGAGAGTGGTATAAAGAAATGTGGAGTTTAGCACTGAATGATAAATTGACCTGGGAGATTAAAGTCAAAAGAGATAATTTAAAAGAGAACAGATTTTGGAATATATGGAAACCGTTTGTGGATCACTCTATTATGGCAAGCGATAGTTCAGGACCAGTACCATCACAAAGAAGCTTCTGGAACTGAGTAAAAAATAAACTCTCCGGGCATTGTATATATACACTGGGTGATTATTATTTGTTAAAAAAGATTAGTGCTAGTACAGAAAGTTTTTTTTTTTTTTTATCATTTTGGATATTGAAATAATGGTTTTTAATATTTGGTGGTCAAATAGCAGTTAATGAGTATAGATATTGTTATGTGCTAGCATATAGTAATGTTTGTTAACATGATATTAAGAATTTGTTAGTGTATTGTATCGTTAATGTATTGTTAATGTTTTTTTTTCCTTTCGTTTTCTGTATGTCTATTAAAAACTCAATAAAAAAAAAAAAAAAAAAAACAACTGAAACTAACCAAAAACTCGCTTAACAACTAAATCAGGGTTTGCAATCCCCACCCTCCACCAGAAGTCACAATTCATCACTTACACAATTTGTCACTTACAATGATGTTTTGCTTAAAGAGCAAACTTCCTTAAAGAGCAATCCCGTGGAACATATTATGCTCTTTATGCAGCTGGAGCTCCAGAAGTTGCCTCAGAATATGACACAGAGAAGTGTAGTAGTAGGCAACTTGCTTATCGGTTTTCTCCAGTAAAACAGGCTGCTCTTAAATTTTGCCTTATCCCAGTTCTCTTATGAGGCATAAACATGGTCAGAAAGGGAACAACTAAAATGGAGCACAGCTGCAATACAACTGACCAATACACCTCCTTATTAAACTGCTTAAAGCAGCAGGTTGAATACATTAGTCTGGGTGCTTGATTAATGAGCGGGGAGAGAGACTCACATCAGAATAATCTAATTCTAGGTGATTGCACAGAATAGAAACCCATCTTTATTTGGGGCAATCCTAATAATTCCAAATAAACAATAGGATCCATCAGTAGGGACAGGCTGGATTATTCTAACAAGTACATCATGTAGTCCACAGTTTTAGAGCCATCTCAACCATTCCAGCCGAGGACTACAGTGCAGGATAAACTCCTGTGTAGCTGGCCTCTCAATCAGTTAGAGTAGCCCATTTGATTCAGAGGAACTGGCTCACCAAATTCCCATTGATTCAATGGGCATACTCTACTGTATTTTCATGCACTAAGCAATAGGATTTTAGCCAATGTCTATCAAAATCACATTACTCCCCATGCCAAAAGACCGGGCAAATAGATAATATATCTTTAAATACTACAGGCTACATATACCTTTTCAAGCTGAGAGCTGGTCTCGCTCTCTCAGCTTTGAGGGCTGGATGGACATTTTGCCCTGCCTGCATGATGCTGGTGGCCATTTCCCCCAACAGCTTCAAAGGAGGTGGCTATTTTGTTTCTTGAATGCCTTTGGGGGGTGGGGGTGGGCCCACATGAAATGACACCATGGGCTGGATCTGGCCCATGGGCCTTAGGTTGGGAACCCCTGTACTAAGTCATTACATCTCTGAACTCAGAGGCAGGGAAAAAAACACCTAGTCCGGTGTCATTGAAGGAAATATAGTGGAACCTAACACATCCTTTAAATAAATGCACAGGACTGAATCTAAAACATCCCAAGCATATCCTCCAGCATACATTTTAAAGTTGTAACACCCACTTACCTAGAAGGAAGTCCCATTGAGGTCCATAGGAATTCTGATTAAGTACTTATACTCAATCTACAAGACTCTGCAACCTATACAGTAAAATCCCTACTTACGAAAAAAGTCCGTTCCATAGGCTTTTGCTTAAATCATTTTTTTTGTAACTCGAAACAAACTTATAGGAAAAAATATTTTTTTACATAACTCGAAGCAAACCCATAGGAAAAATGAAATTTTTATGTAAATCAAAGCAAACCCATAGGGAAATGAATTTTTATGTAACTTGAAGCAAACCTATAGGAAATCATGTAAATCGGGACATGGTTTTAGCACAAAATCATTATGTAAGTCGAATTTTATGTAACTGGAGACATTTGTAATTCGGGTTTTACTGTATTAGCAAAAACCTTTCAGGTGGTTTCAAGATGACAACATACCAGCTGTTCTTTTGGCATACACATTAAGGACTGGCTTTGTACAATACATTTGCTCAGAGGAAGACTCTGAATGGTATCACATGAGATTTTTGGATCTTTCATTATTTATATGATAGAAATTAAAAATGTAGCCTTAAACTATTCCAACATACATTTTAATTGGCACTCCTCCCTGCATCATAAAATCACAGAGAGCATTGGGAATTACTTAAAAGTACAGACTGTTTAGTATTATTTATTTGCCCATTTCATTTATATCCTCTCTTTCTCTAAATTCAGGGAACTAATTTGGCTAAAAATGCTGTGGGGGAAGACAAATACATAAATCAAAATATTTATAAATGCTATGAAATAATTAATAATATTAACAGAACATAAAATTAAAAAAACTTAAATATAAAAATAATGAGGGGTGGTGGTGGAGATCACAGTTTGAAAAAAAGAGAAACATACAGCTTCACCCATAAAACATTCCTTCTTCAGTCTGATTTGTAGCCAAAATAAGACTGTTTACAAAGGTGTACAGCCTGCTGTTGGGGTGGGTTGGCCCAATCACATCTACACTGCAATCAGGCCATTTAGCCCCATTTTGAGACCCCCATGAAGGATGGAAATAATGGAACTGTTGCATTTTATCCTGCTCTCAGTTGCATGTGCATAGTGGGGCCACCTTACAGCTTATCAGAGATCAGTTGTAACGTGGCTTTTACCCTAGCACTGATGGGTCTCAGGCTTATGGATAAAGGCTGATCAGCCACTTTACAGTTTACAGGGCAAACTGTTGCTCCCCCCTTGCTACTGATAGTCCTATCAATGGTGAGAGGGGAACCAGGGCCACCATCAGGGCAGTACTATCAGTACTGCCATATAGGGCCCGGAGCTGACAGGGGCCCTGCCACCGGTGGCCATAGTGTGTGTGTGTGTGTGTGTGTGTGTGTGTGTGTGTGTGTGTGTGTGTGTGTGTGTGTGTGTGTGTGTGTGTGTGTGTGTGTGTGAAAAAGCAAAAACCTGTCTGGACACAGCTCCAGAATGCTCCAAAATGCTGCTCCAGACAGCATTTTGCTCTTCCTCCTGGTCTCAAGTGGCTTTCAAAAAGCCATTTTGTACTGCCCCAAGCAGACAATTGTAGACAGGACCTTTGTCTCCAAAAGGGCCTCAGGGAGATGGCCAATTTAATCTCTTGTGGAAGGGATCTTGTGGACTGGGAACAGCCACTAAAAAGACCTTCTCTAAACTCCTCATCTAAAGATGCATTGAGTGGTGGAATAAAATAAAAAGTCTCTCCCAAACATGTTCAAACCCATGTAAAGTCCTTAAGACACATACCTGTCAACTATCACATTTTTCCTGGGGAAAACCCCTATTTTTACCCCTTTTCCCACCCCCTCCCATTTTATTAATTTCCCCGTATTTTCCCTTATTTTTAAAAAAATATCCTGACCGGAGCCCTCACAGGCGAAGCTGCAGTATTTTTTTCTGGCCACCAGAGGTCGCTGTGTAGCAGACTTTTTGCTTGTGGAAGGAGAGAGAGAGAGAAGGTGTGTGTGTGGGGGGCATTCTGTAGTTTTCCCTTTCTCTTTCCCTTTCCTGCCACCCACATAGTCCTGGAGGCTTCGTTTTGGCTGCTGGGAGCAGGAGTCTACTCTCGGTGAGTGATATATTTCATATATGCGGGGGCAACCTCATGCTTTAATGAGCTGTTTCTGCTCTTCCTCCTGGCTGGAGGATTTTGTTTCTAGAGTTAACTTGGGAGGGGGGGTTGCTTGATCACTAT
The DNA here is from genome assembly GCA_035047305.1 of Bradypodion pumilum. Classification (NCBI taxonomy): domain Eukaryota; kingdom Metazoa; phylum Chordata; class Lepidosauria; order Squamata; family Chamaeleonidae; genus Bradypodion; species Bradypodion pumilum. The sequence continues at coordinate 159,085,965 of JAWDJD010000001.1, read as the reverse complement.
ATGAGAGAGAGGGGGGATTAATCCCTTGCTCCTCCACCCTAATTGGGGGGGTGGTGGTGTTGCCAGATCACTATATGAGAGAGAGGGGGGGGGGTTCCCTTGCTCGAAAGCCAGTCGTATCCGACTCTAGGGTTCAGTGCTCATCTCTGTTTCAAAGCCGAAGAGCCAGCGTTGTCTGTGTCTGCAGACATTTCCGTGGTCATGTGGCAGGCATGACTAGACACCAGAGCGCACGGAACGCTGTTACCTTCCCACCAAAGTGGTCCCTATTTATCTACTTGCAATTTTTTGCTTTCGAACTGCTAGGATGGCAGGAGCTGGGACAAAGACAGGAGCTCATTCCGTCCTGCAGTACTCGAGAATCGAACTGCTGACCTTCTGCTTCCCAGTCAGCATCTTAGTCACTTAAGCCACTGAGTAAACAAGAAAGAAAACAAAGCAAAAGTCCCCCAAGAAGATGGGGAAAGGGTTCTTCGGCCCACACAGCTTTGTGTCCATTGCATCTACATCTTATTTTTGGCCACCCCCTTCTTTTGTCCTCCACCTTTGCCAGCATCAAGACCATCTCAAGTGAATCCTCTCTTCTCATTTGATGTCCAAAGTACTTTAGCATCATCTTTACTATTCGTCCTTTAATGAGCAGTCATGGTGGATTTCTTCTAGGATCGACCTATTTCTAACACCACATTTCAAAGGCATCTATTTTTCTGCACTCAGCTTTCCTAATGGTCCAGCTCTCCCACCCATACATTACCACCGGGAATACCATTGCTTTGACTATGCAATTTTTTGTTTGCAAGGTGATGCCTCTACTTTTAACTATGTTCCCAGGTTTCTCATAGCTTGTTTCCCAAGCATCAGTCGCCTTTTTTATTTCATGGCTGCAATCACCATCTGCAGCGATCTTTGATCCTAAGAAAGTAAAATCTGCCAGTCGTATTCAACTCTAGGGTGCAGTGCTCACCTCCATTTACAGCCAAAGAGCCAGTGCTGTCTGTGTTTGCAGACATTTTCATGGCCATGTGGCAGGCATGACTAGAGCCCAGCAAGTCACATGGCTATATTTAGCCATGCCCATAGATTTGGCCACTCCCACAGAGGGGTGTGGCCAAAATTTCCCTTATTTTCAAATCCAAAAGTTGACAGGTATGTTAAGACATCCTTGACAAAAAGCTGTATTGGGCATCATAAGTCACAGCAAGCATTCTGAATTCACCTGGAAATGGATCTACAGCCAATAATACTGATGTAACAGGGAAATTAGGTGTTGCCTATTATCCATCCCAGGTATGGCTGCAGTGTTTTCAATCAGGTGAAGTTTCCCAGTATTCTTCAGCAGCCATCCCATCTAGAGTACACTGCAGTAATAACCCACATGGGATTTAACAAAGACATATACTGTATCACCATAGCCAGGGGAGGCATCTCTAGGAATAGGTGCATTCGGGGGCACTATCTTTAACTGCGTAAATATCCTCCAAGGTGTATTATGGTTATTTATTTAGAGTTGCTTGCAATGATCTTTGTAGATAAACAGTGCTGGCCTAACCGATTTAGGGACTATCATTTTTGTACAACGTAAAGTGAGATGTGAAAAATCCCAAAATCTGTTTAGAATGATAAACATCTATTCCACATTCTTGTAGATCCAAATATGATAAACCAAGAGGTACAACTCTACTAACGTCCCTCACCCTTTCCTCTCACACACAAACACAAAAGCCAATCATTTTGAAAGAGTTTTACTTTTTGAAATAGTTTTAGTTTAATTTAATTTTTCAACTTGTTCGCCACCCACTCAGGCAAGCCCGACTCAGGATGGCTTACATAATCTAAAACCCCCACACAATAAATGGTTAAACCCCCCATCCACATTAAAATCCCACCCACCCCAAGAAGCAGAGAGAGGGTGCATCTTATGATAAAAGCCAGCGAGCAGGAGCCACATTGCCCTCAGGGTCCCACACTTGCCCCGCCAACCAGGTTTTAAGTTTATTAGAATAGCCCACCTTGGCATGTTTCATAATGAGTCAGCTTCCCCAGCCTGAGAATATTTACTCAAAAGTAAGCATTGCTGAAGTACAATCAGCTTCTGCATAGTAGTCAGGCTTCAAATCCTAGCAACCCTTTTGCATCCACTGCACTCTTTCAGCAGCTGAGATGGGCAGGAAGTGTCTATCGTTTACTCCGGTGGTCCCTTGTTAAGTATCTTTGTGGGAAAGTGCATAGACACTTTGCACTTACAGAATTTAGTGGAACTTATGACTTAAGGTAAAGGCACAGAGGAACCATAATTGTTGGACAGGTTCCCTTCTGCAGCAACAGGCAGACAAGATCTTCCTCCCTGCCTGCCCTTCGCCATGTCATTCTGGCAAGAAATGAAACCAAACAAAAGAACAAAATTAGATAAAAATGATGTGACACCTTAAAGACTACTATATTTTAATGTGAGCTTTCACAGATCAAGTCCACTTGGCCAGACATAGTGATGAGACTTCAGGGCAATAATATATACACGGCCTCATGGCCAGGTGGGGATGCATTAGTATACAATGGTTGGTTCTATTAGATACAACTAGCAGAGGTTTTAAATTGTGTTGGAAGGTTAAATTGTGTTAATGTTTTTTAAAAATTGCTTAGTCTGTAATTTTAATTTTTTAAATGTTTATTTATGTAAATTTTTTTTGGCTTGCCTGTTATTAACTGTGATCTGCTTTTTTGGTTTTTTTTTAGGATTAATAAAAGAACAAAGTATGATATAATTTTTTCAAATTGTTTTATGTAAGCGAATAATGTTTTAGTTTTTTGAAATTTTTTTAATTAGTTGTACCGTAGGTCATAATTTTAATAATGTAAAAGTAAATGTTTTTACATTCAATGTTTTTAAAATGTGTTTAGATGTTTTGGGTTTAAATTTGAGTTAAAACTCAGCACAGGATTTTTAAAGGTTTCTATTGTATTTTATTGACATATGTTTGTGATTTGTGTTAAAGTGTGTTTTAGTGTAATGTTTTTGACTTTTTATTGGTGTGACCTTTTGTGTAAAATTGTGAATTTGTGTTATGTTTTTGATTTGTTTTTACTCTTGTGGCCTTTTGTTTGGAGCTGTTGTGTGTTTTTGAATTGTTTTTACTATTGTGGCCAGCAGGTGGTGCTGGTAGGGGTTATTGTATTTTGACTGTTTTTTCTTTCCTGGCCTCTGGGTGGAGCTTCTTCTGGTAAGTAGTCTCTTTCTTTATTCATTTCTTTTCCAGTCCTGGTGGAGGTAGGACATCTTTTGGTAAGTTTGCTTGTTTTCTTTCTTTTGTGTGTGTGTGTGGGCGGGGGTGGGGGGTGGGTTGGAATTTGTATTTGTTGTCTGTTTGTTTTGTTTTTGATTGTGTTTTTGTTTACTTCGTATTGTTTTTGGTGTTTTTGTTTTTGTGTATTTTTGGATGTTTTTGTCTGTGTTTTTAGTAATTTTAAAAACATTATTTATTTGGTGGTGGGGAGGGGGCGTGGTCATTGGGGGTTAGGAAGGGTGGGCTAGGTGGTGGGGAAGGGGGCATGGTAGTTGGGGGTTAGGAAGGGTGGGCTAGGTGGTGGGGAGGAGGCGTGGTTGGTGGGGGATAGGAAGTGTGGGCTAGATGGTGGGGAGAGGGGCATGGTCGTTGGGGGATAGGAAGGGTGGGCTAGGTGGTGGGGAGAGGGGCATGGTCGTTGGGGGTTAGGAAGGGTGGGCTAGGTGGTGGGGAGAGGGGTGTGGTCATTGGGGGTTAGGAAGGGTGGGCTAGGTGGTGGGGAGGGGGGCTTTATTGTGTTATGGTGCTTTGAGTGTGTGGACTTATGAAAGTAGATCGGGGTTTCCCCTTTAATATCAGTGGGTGAGGGGTTGCGACCCCCCTCTCCGCTGGCTTCCCTGGGGTTGGGAGGTTTGGGGGGACAAAAGTGGTATGTTGGTATGTCCCCCCAACCCTTCTGGACCCAGGAGACCAGGGAGAGTGGATCAATTCCACCCCCTCCTTAAAACAACTCCGTTTTTAAAGAGAAGAAACCGCTTGGTTTCTTCTCTTTAAAGACGGAGGTTTTTTTAGGAGGGGGGAATCGATCCACTCTCCCTAGTCTCCTGGGTCCAGAATGGTTGGGGTGGGGGGCATACCCCTTTTGTCCCCACAAACCTCCCAACCCTAGGGTAGCCAGCAGAGAGGGGGATCGCAACCCCCCCACCCACTGATGTTAAAGGGGAAACTCCAGTCGGGTCCTTCAGGCGCTGTTGGTGAGGGAAAGAAAGCCAGCTGGTGTTTGCTTGGCTGTGAGGGGGTGAGTTGTTTTTCGTTGGGGGTTATGAAGGGTGGGCTAGGTGGTGGGGAGGGGGGCATGGTCATTGGGGTTATGAAGGGTGGGCTAGGTGGTGGGGAGGGGGCATGGTCGTTGGGGTTATGAAGGGTGGGCTAGGTGGTGGGGAGGGGGGCATGGTCGTTGGGGTTAGGAATGGTGGGCTAGGTGGTGGGGAGGGGGCATGGTCGTTGGGGTTAGAAAGGGTGGGCTAGGTGGTGGGGAGGGGGGCATGGTCGTTGGGGTTAGGAATGGTGGGCTAAGTGGTGGGGAGGGGCATGGTCGTTGGGGTTAGGAAGGGTGGGCTAGGTGGTGGGGAGGGGGGCATGGTCATTGGGGTTAGGAAGGGTGGGCTAGGTGGTGGTGAGGGGGCATGGTCGTTGGGGTTAGGAAGGGTGGGCTAGGTGGTGGGGAGGGGGGCATGATCGGGGTTAGGAAGGGTGGGCTAGGTGGTGGGGAGGGGGGCATGGTCGTTGGGGTTAGGAAGGGTGGGCTAGGTGGTGGGGAGGGGGGCATGGTTGTTGGGGTTAGGAAGGGTGGGCTGGGTGGTGGGGAGGGGGGCATGGTCGTTGGGGTTAGGAAGGGTGGGCTAGGTGGTGGGGAGGGGGGCTTTAGTGTGTTATGGTGCTTTGTGTGGAGTCGTGAAAGTAGATCGGGTTTCCCCTTTAATATCAGTGGGTGGGGCTTGCGACCCCCTCTCCGCTGGCTCCCCTGGAATTGGGAGGTTTGGGGGGACAAAAGGGGTATGTCCTCTCCCCAACCCTTCTGGACCCAGGAGACCAGGGAGATCGGATCGATTTCCCCCCTCTCTTTAAAACAACTCCGTTTTTAAAAAGAAGAAAAGACGGAGTTGTTTTAAGGAGGGTGGGATCGATCCCCTCTCCTTGGTCTCCTGGCTCCAGAAGGGTTTGGGCAACATACCCCTTTTGTCACCCCCTCTCCTTAAAACAACTCCGTTTTTAAAGAGAAGAAAAGACGGAGTTGTTTTAAGGAGGGGGGGATCGATCCCCTCTCCTTGGTCTCCTGGCTCCAGAAGGGTTTGGGCAACATACCCCTTTTGTTCCCACAAACCTCCCAACCCTAGGGTAGCCAGTGGAGAGGGGGATCGCAACCCCCCCACCTACTGATATTAAAGGGGAAACTCCAGTCGGGACCTTCAGGCGCCGTGGGTGAGGGAAAGAAAGCCGGCTGGTGTTTGCTTGGCTGTGAGGCGGTGAGTTGTTTTTCTTTTTCATTTTTCGGGCGCCGGTTTCCTCAGCGTTCTGCGCGCTCATGGCGCGCAGGACGCTGGGGTTTGTAGTTATGGGTTGGTGCTTTGTGTTTGTGCTGCGTTTTTTTAAAATGCTTTTCTTTTGATTGGCTGCGGCGTGTTTCCGAACGCTGCGCCTCTCAGCCTAATTGGCTCTGGCGCGGCGCAAGGAATGTTGGGAAGTGAAGTTGTTTCCCTTTCTTCGCGTTTGTGGGGCTGTTGCCCCATTGCTGGTTTTCTCAATCCTTCGTTGACCTGCGTACCCAGATCGGCCGTGTGCACGAAGGGTGAGTGCAGGCAAGTAGGGCGAGGCATAGCAACCTATAGCCAGTTCCAACGGTTAACCCTTGGATTTATAGGTTAAGATTGCAAATCAATGTGGTTTCTCCCACCTGGTAATGACAGAAGATCTGATTGATGTTCTGATTTATTTATGTGAAGCTTGGTTAGTAGTTTTTGTTGTTCAGTCGCACAGTCGATTCCGACCCTTTGCGACCCTATGGACCATTGTTCTCCAGGCGCCTCTGTCCTCCACCATCCCCCTCAGTCCTCCCAGTTCTGTGCCCATTGTGTCTACAATACCATCTATCCATCTCATCCTTGGCCTCCCCCTTCTTCTTTTGCCCTCCACCTTTCCCAACATCACGGTCTTCTCAAGTGAATCCTCCCTTCTCATTTGATGCCCAAAGTACTTTAGCCTCATCTTTACTATTTGACCTTCCAATGAGCAGTCAGTGTTGATTTCTTCTAAGATTGACCTATTTGTTCTCCTCGCTGTCCAGGGTACCCTCAAAACTCTCCTCCAACACCACATTTCAAAGGCAACTATTCTTCTGCGTTCAGCTTTCCTAATTGTCCAGCTCTCACATTTGTACATTACCACTGGGAACACCATTACTTTGACTATTCTAATTTTTGTTTTCAAGGTGATGTCTCTGCTTTTCACTATGTTCCCCAGGTTTCTCATAGCTTGTCTCCCAAGAATCAGTCGCCTTTTTATTTCATGGCTGCAATCCCCATCTGCAGTGATCTTAGATCCTAAGAATGTAAAATCTGTCACTGCTTCTACTTCTTCCCCATCTATTTTCCAGGAACTGATCGGACCTGTTGCCATTATCTTGCTTTTCTTGATATTGAGTCTCAAGCCAGCTTTTGCACTCTCTTCCTTCAATCCAATCAAGAGATTCTTTAGGTCTTCCTCACTTTCTGCCATTAGGGTGGTATCGTCTGCATATCTCAGATTGTTGATGTTTCTCCCAGCAATTTTTATCCCATATTGGGATTCCTCCATCCCTGCATTGCGCATTATGTGCTCTGTGTATAAGTTGAATAAGCAGGGTGATAGAATGCAGCCTTGTCTTACTCCTTTTCCTATTCCAAACCACTCTGTCATTCCGTGTTCTGTCCTAACTGTTGCTTCTTGGTTCATGTACAGATTTCTCAGGAGGCATATGAGGTGCTCTGGTATTCCCATCTCTTTAATCACTTGCCACATCTTGTTGTGATCCACACAATCAAATGCCTTAGTGTAGTCAATAAAGCAAAAATAAACTTTTTTCTGGTATTCCTTTGTTTTCTCCATGATCCAACGTATGTTGGCAATGTGGTCTCTAGTCCCCCTGCCTCTTCTGAAACCAGCCTGCACCTCTGGTAATTCTCTCTCCACATGCTGCTGAAGTCTATCCTGTATTATCTTGAGCATCACCTTGCTGGCGTGTGGGATGAGCGCAATTGTTCGATAATTTGAACATTCTTTGGCATTGCCCTTTTTTGGGATTGGAACATATACTAATCTTTTCCAGTCCTGTGGCCACTGTTTTGTTTTCCAAATCTGCTGGCATATTGAATGCAGTAATTTGATGCCATCAACTTTTAGAGCTTAGAAAAATTCAACTGGGATACCATCATCTCCACTAGCTTTGTTGTTTGCAGTGCTCTTTATGGCCTTTCTGACTTCACTCTCCAGGATGTCTGGCTCAAGTTCAATTTCTTCATCATTGTGACTATCAGGAGTGTTGAGGTCCTTTTTGTAGAGTTCCTCTGTGTACTCTTTCCATCTTTTCTTAATCTCTTCTGCATCAGCTAGCTCCTTTCCGTCTTTGTCCCTTATCATGGTCATTTTTGCTTTAAATGTTCCCTTGATTTCCCGGATTTTTTTGAAAAGGTCTCTGGTTCTGCCTCTTTTGTTGTTTTCCTCCATTTCTTTGCACTGTTCTTTTAGGTAGTTTTCCTTATCTCTCCTTGCTTTTCTTTGAAATTCTGTGTTCAAATGATTGTATTTTTTCCTTTCTCCTTTGACTTTTGCGTTCCTTCTTTCCTCTGCTATTTTAAGAGCCTCATCATACAACCACTTTGCTTTCTTACTCTTCTTTTCTTTTGGTATGGTTTTCTTTGCTGCTTCCTGCATGATGTCCCTCATCTCTGTCCATAATTCTTCTGGCACTCTATCTATTGAGTCTAAGCCATTGAATCTGTTCATCACCTCCACCGTGTATTCTTTAGAGATGCTGTCTAGGTGATATGTGTCTGGTCTCTTTGCTTTCCTTATTTTCTTTAGACTAAGCCTGAATTTTGCAATCAGTAGGTTGTGATCTGAGCCACAGTCTGCTCCAGGTCTTGTTTTTGCTGACTGTATGGAGGTTCTCCATCTTTGGCTGCAAAGTATGTAGTCAATCTGGTTTCGGTGTTGGCCATCTGGTGATGTCCATGTGTAAAGTCGCCTCTTGTGTTGCTGGAAGAGAGTGTTTGCTATGACCAGTGCGTTCTCTTGGCAGAACTCTATCAATCTTTGCCCTGCTTCATTCTGTGTTCCAAGACTGAACTTGCCTGTTATTCCCTCCACTTTTTGATTGCCTACTTTGGCATTCCAGTCTCCTAAAATAATTTGGACATTATTTCTTGGTATCTGTTCTATGAGGTGTTGTAAGTCATCATAGAACTGGTCCACTGTGGCTTCATCTGCACCCGTAGTAGGTGCGTATATTTGGATCACAGTAACATTGAAAGGTTTGCCCTGAATTCTTATTGACATCATTCTGTCATTTTTGAGGTTGTATCCCATTACTGCTCTTCTCACTCTTTTATTGACAATTATGGCTACTCCATGTCTTCTAAGGTTTTCTTGTCCACAGTAGTAGATATGATGGTTTCCAGAGCTGAATTCACCCATCCCTGTCCATTTTAGCTCACTGATGCCCAGGATGTCAATGCTTATTCTTTCCATCTCATTTTTACCACTTCCAGTTTACCTTGGTTCGTTGATCTCACATTCCATGTCCCTATGCAGTATTGCTCCTTACAACATTGCATTTCTCCTCCCCCCTTCCTGTCCCTCCCCTTCCTCCACTCTGTGGTGTTAAGCATCCTGTATCATCTAAACTGCTCTTTGTTTTGCCTTTTGTTTTGGTCAATAGGGTTCTCTTGGCAAGCTTTGTGGCGTGGTTTGCCGGTTTCTACGCCATTTTTTTTCTCGCATCATACATCATATCACAGTTTTAAAAGTTTAGAACAGTTTAAACAGTTTAGTAGGTAGATGCAAAATAATCATCTCAGCACCATGCAATTGGTAATGAGTTTACCTTTCAGATCTTGCTATTAGCAGCTATATACTATGTTAAGTGAGAAGCCCCATCCCTAGAATTCTTTTAAAAAAACTTAAAACTTTCCTTTTTAAGGAGGCCTTGAAGGATATCATGCGGTTGATAATAAGTTAGCTGGGCAGTTTTTAGCTTGCTTACCCTCAGACACCATTACATATCTATTTTGTTGTTTGTTTTATTATGTTTATGTTGTTTATTCATCTGTACACCACCCAGTATGAGAAATATCCCAGATGGGTGGTATAAAAATGTAATAAATAAATTAAATAGAAGTGACAATGGTTGTGAATTGACCTGTGTCAATTCTGATGGCTGGACTTGTTCTTTTGAGATAGTGGAGGCAAGTGTGCAAGTAGATATCTTTAGGTCGCCCTTACTCAAAAGCCAATCATATTTGACTCCAGGGTGCAGTGCTCACCTCCATTTACAGTCAAAGAGCCAGTGCTATCTTCATGTGTAGACGTTTCCATGGTCATGTGGCAGGCATGAATAAATGCAGAAGCACATGGAATGCTGTTACCTTTCCTGCTGAAGTGGTAACTATTTATCTACTTCAATTTCTTGCTTTTGAACTGATAGGTTGGTAGGAGCTTAGCTAGGACAGACAATGGGAGCTTACTATATTGAGCTGCTGATATGCCAACCTTCCAGTTATCAAGCTCAGTTTCTTAACCACTAAGCCACCACAATCAATCACACTATGTTCTAGTTTAGTGTGGGCACCAGGTTGGATGAGGAGCTTGGTGCACCTTTTCCCTGAATACCTCCTGACATAACAAGGAATTAAGTACATTCCTAACTTGTTCTACAGTTCGCACATAAGTAAATCACACTGAGTTCCAGTTTAGCATTGGGGGCCTGGTGCACCCTTTCCCCGAGCTCTAACTGACTGACACCTTTGGTGGTTATCGTACCAAGTAAAGACAGGGTCGGGTTGCTGTGGCGGAGACACGCCAATCAGCTTAGGAGAGGAGCCACGTGAGCCATGGGGGAAAGTGGGTATTTTGACGAGTCAGCGTTAGGGTTGCCCCCCCCCACCAGTGTAACCCAAGGGGGGGAATACAGGACTCAGCTTGACAGGCCGCATAGACCCACAGGAGACCGTCTCCCAACCCGGAGATGAGCAGATTGATTGCACACGAGCCGGCAGATGGGCTAAACACTACTTTATTGTAACATGGTCAATCTGTACATGAGGCAATGGTGGAGCCTTGCCTCCTTATATATGGTACATAATACATTTGAATCTTGCCCAAGGGGCCTATTGGTTGCAGTATCGGTGACGTCTTTCTGGTGTGCTGCATACCAGACATAGTTCACCTGTGGTGGGTAGGTTTCCCGCGCTAGTTACTCATTGGGAGAATTTTAGCCACATGAGCTCCATCAGCTGCGCTAATGGCAAGCAGCTGAACTGCATGTATACACAACAGTGGTGCAGTGGTTAAATTGCTGTACTGCAGCCAAAAGGTGGTAAATCCAATCCTGACCAGGTTTCAAGGTTGACTTAGCCTTCCATCCTTCTGAGGTCCCAGCATGTTGGGGGCAAAATGCTAATTAACTTGTGAACTGCCCAGAGAGCACACTAAGTGCTATGAGGCAGTATATAAGTGTGATTGCTTTGCTTTGCATTTTCCTAGTGAAACAAAAGTTGAGGAGCTCAAGAGGCGCAGGAGTTACCAGCGCGCCAGAAAGTTTCCCACCTAAAAAAATAAAAAAAAGATCTCAGGAGGGATGTTAGAAATACAGGCAAGGAACATCAAAAATTAACCCAAACTTCTTCTGTCACTTGGAGACAGAGGTTCTGCCCCTCCCCCGGTGTTATTAATGTGAAATACCACTGGAAAAATGTCTTAAAATTTAATATTTTAGCTTTGCTGTTGTTAACGTATGGTCAATAACACGGTCTGACAATGAAATGCTGCAAAGCCTGGTTCATGGCCCTTTCCCTCCATTTTCTGTGAGGATTCCGGCTCCTTCAGAGGAATTTTGGTGGTGGTGGTGGTGGTAAGTAGTAGTAGTAGTAGTAGTAGGGACTTAATAAAACCTGGAATTTAGAGGCCTATGTAAAAAAAAGTCTAAGTTTAAAGTCTGGGGTGAAAAAAAGATAGGAAATTGCAGTAAGGCTTTCCTTTTCAGAGCAAAGGTGGCGGGGGGCGGGGGCGGGGGGAGAAGGTGAAGGTCATTTGTATCTTGTACTGATAAATAAACACACAACATGGTTCTTAACAAAGGTGGTGCCAATGAAAGAAGCCAGAACTAAGGTTGATGCATAATGTCACCTGCAGAAATAGAAAAATAGATAATAAAAGACAAAAACATGTCGCTTTAAAGACTAACTGCTGTATTAATGTTAGAGTTTTTATAAATTTATAAATTGATGCTATGAAGTCTAACTCTTATGTCTGATGAAGTGGACTTGATCCACGAAAGCTCACATTAAAATACAGGCGTTAGTCTTTAAGTTGCCTCAAATTTTTTTTGTCTTTTTTTTGTTGTTGTTTTGTTTACTCTCTAAGATAAAGCTCATTTGCCTCTGGCACAAATCAATAAATACATAACATGGCTCTTAACAAACGTAGTGCCAGTATTTCATAGCACAAATTTCTTCTTGACCAGGCAGATTTGTTAAAATGATTTCTATTTATTTATTTAGCAACAGCAATTACACTTGTATATCGCCCCCATAGTGCTTAGTGGACTCTCTGGGTGGGCAGTTCACAAGTTAATTAGCATTATGACCCCAAGATGCTGGGTTTTCAATTTACCAACCTCGGAAGGCTAGAAGGCTGAGTCAACCTTGATCGTCCTCAGGATTGGACTCACAACATTTTGGCTGCAGTACAGCAGTTTAACCACTGTACCACCAGGGTTCACTCTTTATTTATTTATTTAAGTTTTTAATAAGATGTCAAAGGATCTGAGTTGTTTTAATGGTTGTTATAACTGGTTTTATTAGAAATTTTTTACAAAACATTTTAAAGTCATGTCCTGTTTGGTAAAGATCTATGGCCCATGTATAATAAAGACTGATGGCGATGAACTTATTTATATATTCAAATTTAAACCAAAGGATAGCTTTAGAGATGAGAGCCTTGGGACCACAAAAGCATGGAGAAATATGTGCCCTTTGCTTTAATGGAAAATAACACAGCGCAGGTGCTCCCAAGTTTTCCTGAGCAGGGAAGGCACTTGCTCTTGAAACCATTTGTCCTGGTTACATTACTGCCAGAGTACTCAGGGCCTGTTACAGTACTGCCAGAGTACTCAGGGCCTGTTACATTACTGCCAGAGTACTCAGGGCCTGTTACATTAATGCCAGAGTACCCAGGGCCTGTTACATCAATGCCAGAGTACTCAGGGCCTGTTAGTGTTCTCAGGAAATGGTGGAGGCATTAGAACCAGTTCCCTCAAAGAGTGTCATGGGGCCCCTGCTTTCTGATTATTATAACTACTATTATTTTTACCTCAGCACCGTGACTGCTCCCCCCCATCTTTCCCCCTCAGTATAAGGTGGAGGTACCATATGCACAGGGGAGGAGCCAAGCTCTCTTTTTGGGGGGTTTCCAAGCTTTATTGAGTGTCATCTGCACCCAAATTGCAGTCCTGAGGGACAGCTTCAGAGGGGGGAAAGCATTGGGAAAGGGGCAGCTGCTCTCAGGCTTTCTCCCCATTCTTTTGAGGGAGTGGTTTCCCTTAAAAGCCAGCAAAGTTATTTCACACAAGGAAAAGGAAAGAGGAGGGTGCGTGTTGTAAACAACAACAAAAACAATAACAACCCATGTACACAATAACTTTTAGGTTCTTCTTCTGCACCTAGGTCAGACGTAAACTTGCTAAAATGAAGCCACTTTTTGGTTAATTCATTCTGCAGTTCCTCTCACCTGGCATTTTAAGTTGAAATTAGTCAGCATACCGGAGAGTAAATAAAAAAAAGAAAAAGAAAAAAACATTGTGGCACCTAAAAGAGTAGGTAGTTAGTCTTTAACTAACAGTCTTTAGTCTTTAACACAGCAGTTAGTCTTTAAGGTGCCACAATGTTGTTTTTTTGTTTTATTTTGTTTATTCTCTAATAACTTTAAGGTCATGCTGTACCAGTTTCCCTTGCCTCAGGTGTTACCCTTCTACCTCTCTGGAGGTTTTATGAACTCTATAGGAGGGGACTGAATGTCTCTAAATTGTTCTCACACTATCCTGCACTGTATGAAGCCTGATTCTTTGCTTCACACATCCTTTGGCAATAGGTAACAAAGTGGAATAAGAATGTTTTTTTTTTTAAAAAAAAGCCATCCATCCATCCGTTTATTTATTTATAACCCCTATGGTTTCTGAATGAAATGCAGTACAAGAGAGCCTTTCTCTCTCTCAGACAATGACATTTCTCAGGTCTTTAGAAAGTGGAGCATTGACAATGCCTTTTCACTCATGGTGCTAGATGTTCTCTATCCAGAAGCACCCATGGTTAATGGGGGCATGAAAAGAAGAGAAATCTAGTGGTACCCCTTGCCTCTCTGCTGCTGCCAACCCTCCAAGCAGCACCATATGGTTGAGTCAAATTATCACTTTAATTTACCCAATGTCCAAAGGAGTGCTACACTGGAGGCAGTATGGAAAATAAATATGGCAGATACAGTGCTGCTTACACTGCTAGATTGACATTTTGTAAAATGGTGGTTGGCAACAGATATTAGGCCATACTGATAGCAGCTCAGTGAGGTAATAGAAGACCTTAGGACTTTCAGGTGCCCATGAGCAAATCATGTGATGGAAAGAATACATAAGTATCTTAGCAATTTGTAGTCACATTTAGTTTGCCTATTTGTCTGCAAAATCTTGTTATGGCTGGTTTTCTTTCAAAAAAATATTTTTTAAAAAAAAGTCTTCAGATGAATTAGCATACGTTTTCTGAACTGCAAACATAACTTACATTTTCCAGATTGCTTTCAATCTGTATTATAAATATTTTTAAAAGACACTAGTAGCTCAGCAGTGGAATAGGAAATCAGAATGAGGGTGATAAAAAAATACATGACTGTCATGTATCACAGATGCATCCTCAGGCCAACTCAAAAGCAGAAGCAAAAATATTTGATTGGGCCATATAGAAAGAAATATTTTTGGAGTAATTAGGGACCTGCTTTGAACTGATGCTGATACAGAACTAAACATTTGCCTTAGTAAACACATTTTATTGATTAGGCTAACAAGCTTCACATTCTAAAATGTGTCAAAATCATGCCAAATTTTGTTTCAAACCAATCATTTGCAATGCAATTAGAAGACACAAAAATATTTATAGCATCACCTGTTAGCAATGAATTGAAAAGCAATGGATAAAATCTTGTTGAAAGTATGCAAGCATAAATGGTAATGATATCAGCTTGCAACATTTATCTTTAATTTACTTCAATGTAAAGCTTCTTACATCCATCTACCCTTAGATTCTAAGCCTTCCTAGGGATGTCATTTTGGAGCCTCAGGATGGGTATTGAGCCTTAAATATAAAAATAACTTCCACCCAGAGGGTGAGAGAGGAATCTTTCAATTGAATTAAATTAAGTTTTCTTAAATTTCAGATCAGTGTTGCAGTCTGATAACATCACCATCTATGCCCATGTAGTTAGGCCCACAAAACTCCAACCACTATCAGTAATTTAAAGGCAATTCTAAAACACATGTACCAGGGATTAAGTCCAGTTGAACATAGTGAAATGTACATCTTATTTAACACTGATGGGATCATACTGTAAATTAGTGTCATGGACTAGTGATATTGCAATTGGTTTGAAAATTTAATTATTAAATCAATACATCTTAAAGAGAGCTCATTTAATCTGGATCTATTCCAGTGATTGAAATCCAGCCTATGACTTCATGATGTTTGCTTGGGCTTTATACATACATGTGACAGTAAATAATCAGAACATCCTGCCGTAGTACAAGAGCATTTTATTGCATTATACAGTTTAGGCCTCTAGTGAATGCAATTCCCTAATGTTATTTAATAAAAATCAGTTACAGTTAAAACAGGGAAGGAGCAATGCTATTGTTTCTCAATTCTTTTTGTGAATATTACATGAATAAAATCACTTTGTAGAGTGTGTAGGGGAAGAAGAACTATCTAGCCCCAAGACAGGCTAGAGCAGATCAATCTAAAGCAGAGGTTCTCAACCTTTTAAAGCTGTAGACCAGACCATACCCCCTCAGATGTTTGGTGGGCTGGATCCCCTGGTGGTGGTGGGGGGAGAGAGGGGGGCTCAGGGTGGTGTGGCAGTGGAGGCAGCAGTGGCAATTCATGCTGTTTCCCTGCTTACCAGCCTGGAGAAGCTGCATGGAGGAGTCCAGGCTGTCTTTGTCCACGCTTGGCCAGAGTTGCCACCAGGAAAGATGCAGGCATCTGCCTTGCTATGGAGTGCCGTTAGGAACACCCCAAGCCAAGTGGAGGAGACAAGGATTGATGCAGAGGCGGAAGCAGAGACCGGCGCGAAGGTGTGGACCACATGAAATGGTGCCATGGGCCAGGTCCGGCCTGCAGGCCGTAGGTTAAGAACCCTTGCTCTAAAGTCTGCCTGTTGAACAGCCAGGTTTCTTCCATCCGCTCACTTAATGTACTTTGGAGGGAGGTGACTTAATAATGTTCTGTTACTCCCAGAAACCATTTCAAATGCATTTTCAGTATATGGCACATTCTGATATGTTTCAGATGATCTTGCAACCTTCAGACTACTTTGCTGACCTTCATTGGAGTGTGGCTTCTGAAGCAGACTGTGTCATATCCAGACATTAATTCCAGACATTAATTCCCAAGCTGTGGAACAGATAATAATAATTTCATGTGAGAAATTATTCTGGGTTGAAAGGATTTTTGCGAAAGAAACTCCGCTCAGGGAATGCCCAAAGGAGACTCCTTTCATGTCTTCATGAACTGGGACAGAGATGGGTGCTCAATCTGTCATGCAGTACCCAGGTCTTGAACAGCCAACTTGCCAGCCTTCCAGCTAACAAGGCGAGCTTCTTAAGCACTGAGCCAACAGATTAATTCACAGAAGAATGTAGATCCACTGAATTCTTTCAACATATTTAGTTAGTTATGTGTCCTTATGTCAGAACCAACTAATAGCAACTTTAAAAGATCTTGCAAATTAGCTATGTAAAGAATGGTTTTTCCAGTTCAACTTCTCCAGTAAGTTTCCAATGGCCTAGTGCTGTGATGGGGAACCTTGACACGCCATGTGTTCTTGGACTTCAGTTCCCAGAAGCCCAAGTCTCTGTGAATCCACATGAATGCGTTAAATGTGAACATTGCAATAAGGTTGCATATCCTATTGAAAAACTTTTATTGATGGACCTAGCATTGCCTTCTTAAAATTCTGAACATTGCTTGGGATCACAGCCCTAAGAATATTATTGTGGACTACTGGGCTTTTGTTCCAAAATATTAAGCTTTGTGCTTTTATTTTAAAAGCTCTTTAGATTTTTCTTTTCACAATTATAGTTGCTACAGTGATGAATGCATATTATATATGAACATAGCATATTATATATGAACATACTGTTATTCCTGTTATTTCAAATGGAAAACAAGTGATAGGACTGTGAATGAAAACAAGAAGTTAGCTAAAATAATGTCATTATTCTGTTTTGTTAATTCAAAAATACATATGAAATTAGAGAAAACAACAGTTTATATTTAATTTGAATTTGTTTAACAGGGTCCATTAAAGTCTTGTTGTTCAGAAATGAACATGGCAAGTTTACAAGAACTTTTATCCTCACCAAAAGAAGAGGGAGAACCACAGCTCAAGAAACGTAAAACAGATAATACTTTGCAATGGCAACTAATGGAAAGGCCATGCTATGCAGATAAGAAGTTGTTTCTCAGCTTTCCTGAAATGTCATGGAATTTTGATCAAAATGTTTTAGAATTACATGAGAAAAGCAACACACAGTTATCCCCCAGTATAAGACAACGTGTACCTTTTAAACCCTGCATGAATGTCAATTTGCAATCCAGATTGTTAGGAAATATATCATATGTTAAAAAATGGACTTTTGGAGATAAAGATTATAATGGCACAAAATATACTGCTTCTGAACTTAATGAAAATAACAATTCATTGTTCACAGAAACAGAATCTTGCACCTTACATGCCAACGAAAAAGAAAATTCAATAGATAGTGGCAATATTTCAAAGGAAAATGAGTTGCCAACAATAAATACATTTTTTAACCATGTCTTGGCAGGAAGGCTTATTACAATAGATTCTTTGTTTACAGATAAGCAAGAATTTAAAAGTAGTAAAAATGGCACTGGTTCCCAAGAATACGAAATTTTAAATTCAGGGAAACAAGATGATAATCTAAAACCAGTTTCAGTTGTTGAAAACAGTATTAAGCAATCTCTACATCTAATTCCACTAGTTAGCAATTTTGTGACAATAATGTCAGACCTTAGATCTGTGTTGTATGAGCATAATTTTTTTGTGGATGAAAAGAGTAATAAATTATCCTCTAAAAAGCAGACAAATAATACATTGAGAAGGAATAAAGTATATAATCATATGTATATACCTTATTCAAAAAATAGTAAAGCTGTAGTTCCCAAATTAATTAAACATGTTGCTTTTGAGTCATTTGTACAAGATAATATAATATATTATTCTATTACTGTAACTGAAAAGAATGACATCTTACTATTCAATCATCCTTTACTTAATACCAGACAAAGGGTTATATCTAATGAAAAAATTGCTAAAGAATGCCTCCTTTTTTCAAGTGATACTGCAGCAGATTTTATCTTTTCAGTAGCCACCAGTGAAAAAGAACAAATAAGGAAACATCTCATACCTTCTTATACTAAAGGTTTACCAAATAACAGTTTTGATGTTTCTACTCTAAGAATATTGAATCCTTTAAACTCAGCTTCAATCATATCTGAAAATTTAGGTATTAAATACCATAACATGCAAATGATTGTTACCATAAAAACATATATACAACAGAAAAATAGAAATGTCTTCAAAAGAAATGGAGTTTTAAGACCCAACAACAAACTTGCAACTGGAAGATTCAGAAATACTAATCTTATGCGCAAGAACAAATATATCTCAAAATATTCAGCAATATGTAGTAGACATATAGTGAGATGTGGCAATTGGGAAGATGGTCAAGAAAATCCATTTAGTTTTGTGGATAAGAAACACAATTTTTTTTATGTTGACACATTCAATAAAATCTGCCTCAATACTGATTCAGAAGTGGATCAAATTCTACCTATAGACAAGGTTAAGTTTACTGATGAAAATTGTGAAAGAAGTAACAACGGGTATGCAGCAGTTAATAGAAGAGTCACCATCAGTGGCTCTTGTACACTGACGTGTAGTTATATTTCCGCCAACTTATTTACAAACTACATTTTGTTAGAACAAGAAAGCAAAGATAAAGAGTCTCTGTATTTCAAAGATACAAATGCTGACAGCCAATGGCAAAAAGGTGGAATCAATAATGTGTCTCTCCCAGGCCTGAAGTTTCAAAACATGCTTAAATGTTCCTTGTATGTTGACCAGTATTCTCAAATGTTGGTTGTTCGTAATGATGATCATAAAGATCGAATTATAAATATATGGCATAGGAGGATTGCCCTGCGCAGAAGGAGAAAGCAAAATGGATTTGAGTTTGGACAAATTAAGCATGTTTTACAATATCAGTCTTTATGGAGTTCTGAATCTAGATTCTCTGAAAGGTTGAAGCATCCTACAGTACAACATGATAATTTTTTGTTTCAGAAAGATGTTTTACTTAGTAGCAGGCATGATTCAGAGGTAATGTCTGTGAAACCTAATGCTGACGATGCAGAAAAGATAGAAAATGTTCCTGACCAGAGTTGCTCAGGTAAAAGCAAAGAACACCAGAATTTAATTGAGTTGCCTTGCAAAGATCAATCTGTAAAATCTGATGGTTCTGCCAACAAATTAATGATAGTTTCAAGCATAATGAAACCAAAGAACTTTGAAGAGGCAGCAGAAGAGCATTTTTCTTTCACGGTTAAAACATTGAATGCATTTGAAATGAAAAGCCAGTTTGATTTAGTCCTGGAAGAGCTTCGAATGTTTAATGAAATTAGTAAAGAAAAAGAAGATAGTCTAGTATACAAGGAAAGAGAAATTCATGAGAAAGATTCCTTTACACTAAATCATTCTGAGAACATGGTAAATGAAGACTCCCAAGTCATTTGCAAAAATAGAACAAAAGTGTGTGTTTCTAGTATTGGTACATCTGTAAACACAAGCTTGAAGCAACATGAGTATGAACAGTGTTCATATGAGAACCTTATGGTAAAAAAGCAGAAAGAGCAGGAAGTACCTTGTGAGGACAGTGCTTCAAGTATATCAGATGAAGAATTGTTTTATTCACCCTCTGAAGGTAACTGAAAATTATTTGTAAATTTATTGGGGAAAGGGATGTCATTCTGCTGCAACAAAAACATACAATACTGTAGCTATAACATGATGCTTTTGATGAATCATGTACCTGATGAAACAGACTACAGTCCACAAAGGCTTATGCCAAATAAATGTAAGTTTTTAAGGAGACAAAAACCCTCTTCCTAAGGTGCAATATGTTATATCATAAAGTAGACTTCAACTTCTCTTGCACTTCCATAAAGATAAAGAGGGAAAGAATATGCAGACCCTTTTTATTCATGTAAATGCCTGTAACAAATATTTATTTATTTATTGCATTTCTACTCCAGGCGGTTGACAACAATATACAAGAAAACAAATAATTCCAGACATCAATACATATTGCAATACATCTACATAAACCCAGATAGTGAAAATTTTTCCTTATGTGGGTGGCAATCTAATCTTCTATCTAATAGTACAATATTTGGAAAGTAATTGGCAAGGCCAGCCCCCAGTTTAAGGGAATCCCTCTTAGGAGAAGTGCTATGGTTCTGTGTTGGTGGATGTTGGCAGACTTACCTGGAGTTCATAGCAGCTGGCATCAATAGGATCAGATAACCAAGGATTGCTATTTTAATTTCCTTAATGCTTTTGACAGACACTGTGTCAGAAGTTTTATAGGAAACCACAAAGGCAGTTAGATTCAGCCATGCATTTCTGCTTCAAGCACATAGATGGAGAAATGAAGGAGACACAGTCCAGGTCTCAATGGTGGCCCCGAGTTGCCATTGTGATGGGACACTAGAAGTAGAAACAAAAAGGTGACAGCTGCTAATATGATACCTGGTAAAAGAAGGAATTTGGTAAACCATGATGTAGAGCAGGGATTCTCAACCTGAGGCCTACGGGCCGGATGCGGCCTGTGCCACCATTCATTTGGCCCACCACCACCTCCACCCAGTGGTGGGCTCCAATTTTTTTTGCTACCACACTGTGGGCATGGTATGGTGGACGTGGCCAGGGAGAAAGCCCTGCATTGTACCCAAATTAGGACTACTTTACTTCAAAACTTGGATGGGTGGGGCCAGTCAGAATTTCTACTACCAGTTCTGGCGAAGTGGTGTGAACCTGCTGATGCGCACCACTGCCTCCACCACACCAGGAAGTGCCATGGTGTGGAGGAAGGGCAAAATGGCCACCCGGCCCCCAAAGCTGTCTGAGGGAGCATGACCTGGCCTCCGGCTTTAAAAGGTTGAGAACTCCTGATGTAGAATGTGTATGTTGCATTTATGGTATTAATATTAAGTGTGCTTACGATGAGTTGTTTTTCATGTTTAAGAACGTTCTGATCCTCGGAATAAACAACCACCTCCTTGGAACCCAGTATTTGAGTATAATTCATTTACAAAGGAGAAAATGTACAGCTTTCAAACAAAAAGAGGTAAATTATTCTGTTTCTAATAACTCAAATTGCAGAAGTATTTTCCTTTTTATAGTCTATAGTCTACAATTTTTTGTAGTAGTAGTTCCAAAGAGGCAGGGGAACTAGAGACCACATTGCCAACATAGGTTGGATCATGGAGAAAACAAAGGAATATTAGAAACAAGTCCACTTCTGTTTCATTGACTACACTAAGGCCTTTGACTGTGTGGACCACAACAAAATGTGGCAAGTAATTAAAGAGATGGGAATACCAGAACACCCTTTATGCCTCATGAGAAATCTGTACATGAGTCAGTCAAGAAGCAACAGTTAGGACAGAATACGGAATGACAGAATAGTTTGGAATAGGAAAAGGAGTAAGACAAGGCTGCATTTTGTCACCCTGTTTATTCTACTTATACACAGAGCACATAATGCGCAATGCAAGGTTGGACGAATCACAAGTTGGGAATCAAAATTGCTGGGAGAAACATCAACAACTTGAGATACACAGATGATACCACCCTAATGACAGAAAGTAAGACCTAAAGAAGCTCCTGATTAGGTTGAAAGAAGAGAGTGCAAAAGCTGGCTTGAGACTCAACATCAAGAAAACCAAGATAATGGCAACAGGCCCTATCAGTCCCTGGAAAATAGATGGGGAAGAAGTAGACGCAGTAACAGATTTTACTTTCTTAGGATCTAAGATCACTGCAGATGGGGATTGCAGTCATGAAATAAAGAGGCGACAGATTCTAGGGAGACAAGCCATGAGAAGCCTGGGGAACATAGTGAAAAGTAGACGCATCACCTTGCAAACAAAAATCCGTATAGTCAAAGCAATGGTATTCTCGTTGGTAATGTATGGTTGCGAGAGCTGGACCATTAGGAAAGCTGAGAGCAGAAGAATAGATGCCTTTGAAATGTGGTGTTGGCGGAGAGTTTTGAGAGTACCCTGGACAGTGAGGAGAACAAATAGGTTGATCCTAGAAGAAATCAACCCTGACTGCTCATTAGGTCAAATAGTAAAGATGAAGCTAAAGTACTTTGGACATCAAATGAGAAGAGAGGATTCACTTGAGAAAGCCTTGATGCTGGGAAAGGTGGAGGGCAAAAGAAGAAGGGGCCAGCCAAAAACGAGATGGCTAGATGGTATTGTAGACACAATGTGCACAGAGTTGGGCGGGTTGAGGAAGATGGTGGAGGACAGAGGTGCCTGGCAGGCAATGGTCCATAGGGTCGCAAAGGGTCGGAATTGACTGTGCGACTGAACAACAACAAAAGTTCCTTCTCATGCTGCACAGCACCGTCTCCACCACTACAGCATATCGGGCAATGAGGCTCATTGCTTCTTCAGCTATAAAGTTTTACAGG
Source organism: Bradypodion pumilum (assembly GCA_035047305.1). Classification (NCBI taxonomy): domain Eukaryota; kingdom Metazoa; phylum Chordata; class Lepidosauria; order Squamata; family Chamaeleonidae; genus Bradypodion; species Bradypodion pumilum. The sequence continues at coordinate 159,063,603 of JAWDJD010000001.1, read as the reverse complement.
ACCGAGGTGTGAATCACAAAGTGTTGTATGAATCAGGGGAAACTCATGGGCCATCCTAAAATCTGATGGTTTATTTTGACTTTAACAGAATTTTGGACTGGTTTAACAGGTAAGAAAGAATATATACACACATACAACATTTCTAAAATACTGTTTCCTTTTATACAGGAAGTGGCTTATGTGATGGAATTAACAGAATACAACCTCTTAAAACATGTTGTGGCCCTTTAAGAATTGGATTGTCAAGAAGAGCTAGGCCCAGACAGCTTCATCCATATCTGAAATAGTTTAGTATACAAATGTTTATAGCAAATTGTTTTAAAACTTTTAGAATCATTCTACTTAAAATTCTTAACCTTAACTTCTAGTTTTTAAGGTTTTAATATTATGAATGTTCACATTGTACCTTTGAGATAAGTGTTTAGTCATGCAAGTATTCTGTGTAATATCTATAATATTGTAATATTTAATAAAGTTTGGATACTTGCAAAATACACATTCTTCCAAATTTTATTTCTCAAATTGTATTAGCCCAATAAAAACTATACAGATTGTATACCTCATTAAAATCCATCAGAATTAAATTACATTAACATAGTGAGCATTGCATCCATGAACTATCCATAAATGATCTGTTTTGTAAATAAGGTTGGAAATAATTAAATGCACTTGCAAGATCTCTGTGATCCAGTTCTGAGCTCCCAGAGAATGTGTTTCCAATCACTAGCATTAGACACATTAATAAAACATCCATGATATCAAGGTTCATGCGATTTTTGCCCCTATGGGTTATACACAGCAAGATTTTTGTTCATTACCAAGATCTTTTGTAGGAATCTCAATAATTGCTTTCATTCTGGGTGTTCCATACACACATGAAGTCCCATCATGCTGGAATTTGACCTGTAGTCATTTGTTAAAATGTTACCTCTGTATTGATTCATTTGTGTTTAGGAACATGAAAACCATTTATTTCCAGATTGATTTACCCTTGAAAGAAAACACTCAAATAAATCAGGGACATTTGGGCAGTCTCATGAGACAATTCTGCTTTCATTAGAAATTGGTTTTGCTAGCAACTAAAGTTGAGACATGCAGAAGAAGTCATTAACTTTGTAAAATCCACTGCAAAAACAAATACTACCCCAGCAACCTTTTTTAACCTTAGCTTTTGTTTTATTCTCACAGTGTTAACAATTCATGCCTTCCTCAGAAGACTATGAGGGTAGAAAATTTGCCTTCAAAATTGCTCACTCATCCATAAACAAAAAAGTAAAACAAAAGGCAATGGCAAAAAAATTGACAAAATCAGTAAAAAAACAAAAAAACAGAAAGAAAGATAAAAACAAAGAAACATTACTCTTTGACTTCTGTCCTAAAGCAAGAAGTGTTTAACATGTTTGAAAACCAGAACCAGAGATTTCTCTTTAACTGTAGATTGAATATCAATATTAGATCAAGAAGAATGAGATTAGGCAAACCTAATCTAATTAGGCATTAAATAAATTATATAATCATAGGCTATTTTAAAATCACTGAGCCTTAGCAGTGTGTTTCCTCTTGATTTAATTGGCATTGTTGATGTTGTTCTTTTGTGCCCTTACATTGCTTCTGACTGACGATCACCCTAGGGATGACTGACCTGTAAAATGTCCTGTCTTCTACAGCACTGATCAGCTCTTGTACACTTTTACAAAGCCTGCACCTTAGAGAGTCAACCCATCTCATCTTTCATCTTACTCTTTTCCTGCTGCCTTTAACCTTTCCCAGCATTATCATCTTTCCCAGAGAATCTTGCTTTCTCATAATGTGTCCAAAGTAGGATAGCCTAAATGTCATCATTTTTGTCTTCCAGATATAGTTCACACTTGATTTGCTCTAAGACCTAATTATTCATATTTCTGGCAGTCCAAGGTATTTGAAAAGTTCTCCTATAGCACCATACTTCAAACAAATCATTTCCCCCCTGGCAACTTTCCTTTCTGGCCACTTTCGCACCTGTACATGGTTACTAGAAATACAAGAGGGTGGATTATCTCAGTATTGATCTTCAGGGACATATCCTTACACTTGATTCCTTGTTCTAATTCCTTCATTGCTGCCCTTCCAAATATTGGTCTTCTTCTGATTTCTTGGCTGTAGTTTTTATTTGAATTGATGATTGACCCAAGTTATACAAAATCATTCACTATTTCAATTTCTTCATTGCAGGCGCACCCCCCAATAAAGGACTCAGACACTGGTAAAAGTGGATAACGGCATTGGGCCACATTTATTGATTCATGCCCTAGTCCGAATTATAAATTTCTATTGGTAATTGACCAATCATAATTCTTTAAGGCAAGCAGGCCGAAGTAACACTGGTAAGGTACCACCCAAAATTGCCAACGGCAATTGTTACAATGTATCTATTTGTATCAATTTGTTGACAACAAACAAATTGTTGACCGTAGTCAATATCTAACTAATGACCCCACCCTCTGACGCGTATCCGTGAAATCACGGGGTGATGCATGCTGTCTAGCTGTAGCCATCACCCCGTCGCCTGGTTCGTCGTTGACCGGACAACGTTTAACCAACTTATGCCTGTCTAGTGTTGTCCAGTCAATTGCGAACCTGCCGGATACCTGTGGGTCATAAATGTTTACCTTACCAGTGATACCCGCCCATGTGACCAAAGTCAACAGCAGCAACAGAAACTCCTATATCAAACCATAGCAACAGTGTGGGATGGGCGAAAAAACCAGGACCCGAGAGCCAATTGTGGGTCCCAGCCAAAAATTCCCACCCGGCCCCGAAGCGACCAAAATATCACACTGTTAACTAGGGAGGGGGTGGAGGGGAAAAACTTCTCCGCTCCGTCGCTTCGCAAAATGGCAGCTCGGCTGCCTCATGGCCACCCCTTTTATAAGGGAGCTGGCCACGCCCCCTAACTACCCGGATGCCTTTGTCCGATGGGGGGGGGGGCGCAAAGAGCGCGGCTGCCATTTTGGCACCGCGCTTGCATTGCAGGCGCACCCCCCAATAAAGGACTCAGACACTGGTAAAAGTAGATAACGGCATTGGGCCACATTTATTGATTCATGCCCTAGTCCGAATTATAAATTTCTATTGGTAATTGACCAATCATAATTCTTTAAGGCAAGCAGGCCGAAGTAACACTGGTAAGGTACCACCCAAAATTGCCAATGGCAATTGTTACAATGTATCTATTTGTATCAATTTGTTTGTTGACAACAAACAAATTGTTGACCGTAGTCAATATCTAACTAATGACCCCACCCTCTGACGCGTATCCGTGAAATCACGGGGTGATGCATGCTGTCTAGCTGTAGCCATCACCCCGTCGCCTGGTTCGTCGTTGACCGGACAACGTTTAACCAACTTATGCCTGTCTAGTGTTGTCCAGTCAATTGCGAACCTGCCGGATACCTGTGGGTCATAAATGTTTACCTTACCAGTGCTACCCGCCACACGGGGAGGCTTCCCAAAAGGCTCACCGCCCCCCCAAGACCGTCAGCTCGGTCGACAGGCCTGCTCGCCATTCCACTAACCAGAGGTCCATACCTCCCTGCGACAGATGGGCCCCATCCCCTGAGTAAAGCTCGTAATTTTGCAGACTGACGCCGGGGAGGCTAATGACGCGTCCCCCGCCCTTGTCGAAAAGGAACCGGGCAATAGCCCCGTTCACGGAGCGTCGGCTCAGTCAAGAGCCTCGAGGCCGAACGCCCCCCTGTAAGCGTACCGCGGTATCGTGTCCGACCAATTGAGGGATGTGGCAGGCCACACATGATGTGAGTAGGGCAGGTCACTGCAAACCGCAAGCTTCTGCGATAGGCCAGTGACCTGCCCCAAGCCATCGCCCCCAAGGTACATAACCAGGACATCGGGCGAGTCAGCATCCCTGATGTAGAAAAGGAATGGCAACAGTTCCCGCCATAACATGCCGCGCTTACCATACTACCTGAGACGTGCGGCTGCACCCAGTCCCAGTCGGGGTCCCCACTCTGTCGCCGCAGCGTAACGCGCTGCCCTGTGCACGTGGCTACGGCCCACCAGCCATACTGTCACCGGTGTAAAACGACACCCAGGGTCTGTCAAGGAAAAAAAAAAAGGGGGGGGGGGGAGAAACAGTGCAGTGACTAAACTGGTACTCACGGTTGAAGAGGGCGAACATAAAACTGAAAACATTGTGATCCCCACCCTCCCGTGCGGCGTATTTCAGCCCCGGAGTACCCAAAAACAACTGCAGTAGAAGCCGCCCCTATCCTGAACGAATGGGTGCCGCAACGAACCCCAGAGGGGCCAACACTGTCTAGTGCCTTCCCTGCACCCTCCAAATTGAAATTTAGTAAGAGAAGACCCACCTTGGTGACAGAAAAACGGGCCATGGTGCGTGCCACACAGTGCAAGGAAATCCTGTAGGGCACCAACCGGACAGATGTCTGCCGAGGAACATCGTAGCAGTCTACTCCACTGCCTACGCCGTGCTGATACGTTTTAGAGGAGCGTATCCCCAACTGAGCCCAATATTGTTCACACAGACATCTTCGAGTTCCAGTGCCCTACGACTTGCATCCGCCTTATACAGCATCTCAAGCTCGCCGATGCGGAGCACTCCAAAAAAGGCCACCGTTGTAGCCGCATGAAATGGGCTGGCTCATCTTATCAAAACAGAGGCCAGGCCAGCCCCGGGCCAATTGGGTAAAAACCCCTGGGGAAATCGGGTGGCGGTCGTCCGGGCAACGCCCACGCGTGTGCACCCACCCCTCCAAAACATGTCTCACACGGAAGTGAGTGGTGCTGTCCACGACTTGCAGCCGCCTTATACAGCATCTCAAGCTCGCCGATGCGGAGCGCTCCAAAAAAGGCCACCGTTGTAGCCGCATGAAATGGGCTGCCTCATCTTATCAAAACAGAGGCCAGGCCAGCCCCGGGCCAATTGGGTAAAAACCCCTGGGGAAATCGGGTGGCGGTCGTCCGGGCAACGCCCACGCGCGTGCACCCACCCCTCCAAAACATGTCTCACACGGAAGTCAGTGGTGCTGTCCACATGACCTCCCACTTTGGCCATAAAAGCCAACGCTGACAGCTTAGATGCTATGGTGCGAGGTGCAAGGCCCTGGGCATGCAGGTAAACCATGAACCGCAGAACATGGGTTACCGGGATCGGCCAGGTTCCTGGCATTTGAAATTGGGTACAGAATGCTCTGAAAGAATTAAATGCGTGGTGATACGCCTTACGCGTGCGTGGCGCTAGTGACAGGCCAATCGCCCGGTTCACCTCTCCTTGCCAATGTTCCATATCCCGTCCGGGAGTGGCGAGGGAAATTCCTCCGCATCCGGGGCCAAGGCACGGAACCGGGAGATCTGCAGGCGGGACAAAGCGTCAGCAATATCATTAGTAACCCCTGGGACATGCCTGGCCCTGAAAAGAACGTTGAGGCGCAGGCTGCGCAACGCAAACTGGCGCACTGGGTCCATAACCCTGGGCGATTTAGAGGTCTGTGCATTGACAATGTGGACAACAGCCGCATTGTCACACCAAATGGACAACCGAGTTGGCCCCCTCCTCGCCCCATAGCATCAAAGCACCCAGGATAGGGAAAATTCCAGATACGTGAGACCACGCAGGCGACCCGTGCCTGCCCAGCATGGTGGCCACCCACCATAGGCCCACTTCCAATTGAAGTACATCCCATAACTCAGGGATCCCGAGGCATCGGACTGTATCTTAAAGCGAGGGGAAGCCAGGAGCTCAGACCTCCAAAATGACACCCCATTGAAATCCCTCAGGATCTGTAGCCAGACAAGCACGTCTGCCCTGATACCCCGGGTAAGTCTAACCCTATGGTGGGGCCTGGATAATCCTGCCATGACGTCGCGCAAGCGCCGAGCAAATGCCCTGCCCGGTGCGACGACCCTGCCAGCGAAATTGAGGTGACCATGTAGCACCAGCAGGTCCCTCGGTGATGCCATGCGCTTGGCCAGCAAGTCCGAGATAAGGGCCACTAGCTTTGACACCTTATCCCGCTGCAACCTAGAAGCCTGCGCTACTGTGTCAATCTCCACCCCCAGGAATACTAGCTGTGTAGGTGGGCCCTCGGTCTTTTCGGGCGTTAAAGGAACACCAAGTTCCTCCATTAGCGTCTGAAATGTGTTGAGGAGACGTGTGGACGTGTCCCAGCCCCGTTCAGCCCCGAATAAAATCATCCAGGGAATGGGCTACAGACCGGGACCCTGATCTGCGAACAAAAGCCCACTCTAGGAAGATGGAGGAACGCTCGAATGCCGAGCCCGAATTGGAACAGCCAAAAGGCATGGCATCATTGCAATAATATGCTCCCCGGAACGGGGGCGCAGGGACAGGGCCAACGACCCTGCCCGCATAGACCTCCTTATCATTGCTGGCAGGAGCCACCTCCTCCCTCCCCCTAAGGATAAAGATTGGGGGCATCCTGAGGGGACCTATCACCCATGAAAGGGATACGTAACCCCTGCCTAAAACCCTGAAGGAGATATCCGCATCCTCTCCCTTCGGGTACAATGTGAGCCAGCGCTCCAACATGTCCACATTAATTGGGGAGGGAGCCCTTTGGTGAACTAGATCCGTCTGCGGCAGTCTTGCCAGCCCCCTGTCCACCCCTCCCTCTGCCCCGCATCCCTCCAGGCCTGGGACAGGCAGAGGCCACATGGGGGCCAGCACAGGGGGGACACTAATGTCTGTATTTGCCATTCTTCCTATTGCAGGAACCATTGGACGAGAAAGTCCAGCACAGCAGGCGGGCTGGAAACCCCCTGCCCCGCCCCCTGGCAGTGGACCTGTGCTGGGGCCGCCCGCTGGACCGCATGTCCACAATGGTATCTTTCCCCGGGCGCGGGGCGCGTGGGCGTCATGTACAAAAGCCACAGCCTCTGGCATGGCTCAACCCACCTAATGTCGGGGTGCCGGGGAATCCGCATATGGAATTACACGTCATAAGCCAACCACGATGGGCCCAGAAAGTCAACCATCGCCCGGTAGATGTTGTCCAAATACTGGACCATCGGAATTGCCAAATCCGGCCGGGCCCTAAGGTACACCGCCATGTATATGAGGTAGGCCGGCAACCAGTCGGCCCACGTATGTGGTGGCTTGCTACGACGTGCCTGCTCCTTATCCTTCTCATCCTGCCCCCCCCCTACTCCTTGGTGGGCCCCCTGTTGAGGAGTGAGAAGATATCCACGTAATCCCCCCGCCAGATCTTCTCTTTGGTGGTCTGTGCCAAATGGACACCCAGCGGTAAGGAATACCCCGCCGTCAGCAAGGCCGACACGGGCACAACAGGAACTGCTGGCATCTGAAAGGGGGCCTGTACTAACCTAGCCACTCCCAAAACATTCCCCGCAGGGTAGAAAACACCCCCCACCACGGGGCCCTGAGTGGTATTTGTCGTCGCCAGGTGGGGCGTCAGCGGCTGGACCGCCGCCCCACCCGCGCGAGGCCAGGCCATTGGAAACCCCCCCAACGTGGCCACGTGTGTAGGTGCACTAGCTTGGACCGCATACTCACGTGCTGCACCCCCGTAGGCCGCCCCCACCGGGGGTTCCGGCCCGCTGGGGGCGTCGGAGCTCACAACCGCCGTCGAGCTCGTCGATGGGGCCTGACCCGCACCGGTCTGTTGAATGGGGAGCTGCGAGGCAGTGGCCCAGGTCGTGCCACGCGCCTCAAGCAGCTCGACCCGTCCCGTCGCCTGCCGCTGCCCAGCAGACGACGCGTCGAAACGAACCCCAAAGGGAGACCAAGAGTGGCTAGCCCGGGCCAGGGATGTCTCGAGGGCCGCAACGCGGGCCAATAAGGCTTCCACGCTGACATGGGGCAAAGGACCAGCCGGCCCGCCTACTACAGGCATGGGTACAGGTCCCTGCACCCCGGGGCCCGAATAGGGCCACAACCCCACACCCGGGCCCGTTAGGGCCGATGTAGCAACCTGCCAGGGAAGGGGACCGGACCACCCCCCAAGGCTGGAAGGCCTCGGAGCGAGCTACGCTCCTATAAAGGGAGGCCCAGCGGAATGGGCAACACCAGGAGAGGTGTCCACCGCTTGCAGGCCGAGGGCCGCAGCCCCTACTGGCCCCGTGCGTGGGCCACCATCCTCTAGCCAGGGGGAATAGACCCCATTCCACCGGTCCCGGTGGGTGCAAGCAAATGCGGCTGCTGGGGAGGCGCAGCCGCGGTCTTCTGACCCAGATTGCGCCTCCGAACCGCACGAGCCGCGCTCGCAGCCGCCTTCTTCTTCGCGGGCCTCTCAGCCAATCGATGGGAAGCCGAAACGAGAGAATTCAGCAGCCAAAAGGCTTCCCGGTAAAAGCCAAAAGCGACGGAGGTAAGAGGGAAAAACTTCTCCGCTCCGTCGCTTCGCAAAATGGCAGCTCGGCTGCCTCATGGCCACCCCTTTTATAAGGGAGCTGGCCACACCCCCTAACTACCCGGATGCCTTCGTCCGATGGGGGGGGGCCCGCAAAGAGCGCGGCTGCCATTTTGGCGCCGCGCTTGCATTGTCAACATTAAAGTTGTATAGTTCTTCTGTAGTCATGTTTTTGTCTTTTTAATGTTCAATTGCTGTCCTGTTTTGGCACTTCCCTTTTTTTTGTTGCTTTCATTAAAATCATTTCAAGTCATCGCTGCTTTCTGCCAGTAAGAGGGTGTTTTTTACTTCATCTGAATTTAGTCTGGCTTTCAGAATGATGTTCTGCTCACAGATTGAATAGATAATGGGATAAAATACAACCTTGTCTGACATTTTTGCCTATAGAAAACCATTCTGTCTCTCCAAATTCTGTCCTAACTTCTAACTGTAGATTTTTGTCCACAATAGAGGTTACAAATCAGAACTATCAAGTACTGAGGCACTCACATTTTTTTCAGAACAACCTATACTTTCTCATGATCCATGCAGATAAAGTGTATAAAGCATAGACTAATGTTCTTCTGAAATCCTCGGTGTGCTCCAGTACCCCTCAGATATTTGCAATATGATCTTGGGTCCCTCTTCCTTTTTGCAATCCAGCTTATATAACTGGCATTTCTTGCTCCATATAAGATGACAGCCTTTGTTGGAACCTATTGAGTATCACTTTGCTTGCATGAGAAATTAAAGCAATCACTCTTTAGTTACTGCACTCCTTGGCATCTCCTTTTATGGGGACTGAAATATATTTTGAGTGTTGCTGGTCTGTGGGCCATTGCTTTGTTTCCCATGTTAGTTGACATATTTTTGTACAGATTCAGTTTCTGTGGTTTGAAATAGTTTTATCAGTATCTGATCTACTCCTGGGGATTTACTTCTTCCTTCAGAACACCTTACACCTCACTTTCTAGAAGTGCAGGTTCTTCTTCATAGAACTCCTCTTCAAATAGGCCTTTTTTTAAAAAAATAGATCTTCAATATACTGTTTTCCACTTTCTCTTTATTTTTTCCTAGTCAGATAGTGTGTTTCCGTGCTATTAATTCAGCATTTCTAATCTAAGCTTGCATTTGACATCGATTTCTAGATCTTTTGGAAAGGATCTCTTGGAGTTTTGTTGTTTTTGTTCTCTATTTCCTTGCACTGGCTATTTTAACAATTCTCTACATGAGAATATTATTATTATTATTATTTATTGATTTCTACCCTGCCCTCCTAGTGCAACACACCACTCAGGGCGGCAATAATGAAAAAAATATACAATACAAGAAAGATAAAACCATTACCAATAAACCATTACATAAAACCCCCAGCTAAAAGCAGAATTAAAACACACAAAAAACTAGCAACATTATCATTAAAAACTACCTAACCCTCCCTCCACCCACAATAAAACAGACTTATCAAAGAACGGGAGAGGTGGGGGGGGGGGTTCAATCCTACAACAGGCAAACTAAACAAGCCAACGGGCTTGAGATGTGGAGCCTAATGTGCCCCACACCCGTTGGCAGAGCCAGGTTTTCAGCATCTTCCTGAAGGGGAGTAGCTCCGACTGGAGACACAATTTTGATGGAAGGAGGTTCCAGAGGGCTGGAAGAAGGCTCTCCTTCTGGTCCCCATATGAGAGGCTTTTTGTACTGATGGGACCACCAATGCACCCCCCCATCTGCCCTTGCAGGATGGGCTGATAACCTTGGGGCGATGCGGTCTCTTAAGTACCCAGGTCCAATGCCATGAAGGGCTTTAAAGGTCAAGACCAGCATCTTGAATTGCACCCAGAGACATACCGGTAACCAGTGCAGCTCCCGTTCCAACATTTTGCCTCAGTATTAGGACCATTCCATTTCTTCTGATTCTCTCCCCCCCCCCCCCCATTTTCGGAGTAGAACACTTTGTAGTTATCTAACTGAACATATCCCACTCCACTCTACTTTATTTCACTGACCCTAAATTCTACAACGTTTAAGCATCCCTTTCTTGCTTTACAATTTCCAGTTTATTTTGATTTATACTTTTCACATCCCTTGTTCAAATGGTATGTATTGGATTTGTCTTTCACACAATCTGAGCATGTCAGCCATTAGACGTCCATTAGTCTTTAATCTAGTTGATTCAATGGGCTTATTACTACACTAAGCAACAGGATTTCAGCCACTATGTGCCATTTCTCTTTAACTTTCCATTAACTTTCCCTTTGAGAAGCAAGGTGAACCACATGGTTAATTTTCAAAAGATATTACACATCCTGTCAACTCCTCCTTTTGGGATGCTGTAATGGCAGGTCCCCTGAAAATAATTCCAGGGGCTCCAGTTCATTTTTGTTGTTTGGAGCAGTTTTTATTAAAAGCATAACAGAGAGAAAAAATTTTTGTGGCACTTTAAAGACTAACTGCTGCATTTTAATGTTAGCTTTCATGGTCAGACATAAGAGTTAGACTTCACAGTATCAATTTATACACATCAGGCACACAATGGTTGGCTAACAATGGTTGTCTCACTCTTTATGTCTGATGAAGTGGACTTGATCCACAAAAGCTAACATTAAAATACAGCAGTTAGTCTTTAAGGTGCCACAACGTTTTTTCTCTTTTTGTTTTGTTTCTTCTCTGATAAACGTGCATGAACTAACACGGCTACCACTTCAAATATTAAAAGCACAACATCTCCTGCCATAGACCTTTCCCCCACCATCTCAGAGGTCTGCGTCACAAGCTCCTTGGGCACCTCCTGCCAGTTTGAAGTCCCAGTAGGCTTCGCAGGAAATCCCATGAGTTCAACTCCTAGCGGGGTCATGGGCTTCACACTGGGATGTGCTCTATGCAGGAAGGGCATGTACAGATGAGTGAAAGAAGCCAGGCTCTGCAGCTCCTCCTGTCTCAGCCTCTCCCCTGGCATGACTCTGTTACTTGCCTCTCCAGTGCCACAGTTGTACTAAAGCAGGTGTTACCATGGCCAAGCTTGGGGCTGAAGCTATCCTCTTCCATTGTCTGCTGTAAGCAGGTCAACTGAACATACAGAGGAAGCCTAGCATTTCTTTTTCCTTTGTCTCTGTTGTCATACAAATGACACAGTTCCCAGCCTTTTCCTGAGTCCTCCCAGAAACAACCCCCTCCTCCTCCCTTATTCCCATCAGCTCAATCACCTCCAGCTGTTTCCCACCAGGTAGCTCCTTTCAACCAGATGTGTTTGGTACCATCTTGCTGGCTTGACATGAGTCCTGCCTTCCCTCTTGCTTTCCTGAGCCTATGGGTTGGGGCCAAGCATGCACATCTGCTCCATTTTGTGCAAGTTTCTTAATATACATTAAAGTGTTATTTTGCCCATGTTTCTTATTTTGTGCAAGATTCTCTTCTTGTTCTTATTCAATTTTGCTGAGAATACCACAGAATATCTTGTCCTTGTAAAAATGTCACAGTCATTTATTTTCCTGCAAGAATGAGACAAGTGTGGATTTAAAGTTCCTACTCTTGTGTAGGAAGTGTTTTGTTTAGTCTTTAACTCCCTATTACAGAGGCTGCCAGAGAACTGCAATGTGGAGCAGTTACTCTTCTATGTGTAAAAGTTGTGTTCTCTCACCTTTCCTTTTTTAAATAATCTGCTAAATTTTGCAGTTTACTATATTGGTTTATTTATTTATTTAGCATATGGTATACTATATTGGTTTCTTCCCTAAAGAGAAAGGAGTCCAGTTTAATCACTGTATGATATTTTGCAGGCACTTAGGCTTAGTCCTCTTGAAAAGGGCAGAATCTAGAACCTTCACAAACATAAGAACATAAGAACATAAGAACAGCCTTGCTGGAACAGGCCACAGCCCATCCAGTCCAGCATTCTGTCTCACACAGTGGCTCACCATTTCCTTCAGGGTATTCCCAAGGAGATGCCTTCCCCTGCTTAGGATTCCCTGGAAATGGCATTGAGAGATATCCTGCCTATCTCTCCAACCCGGAGGAGAAATTTAGAATTCCTCATGTCATGTATGGCTATTTTTCATTGGTGTTCTGTTTATTTTTTCCATGTTATTATTTTAATTTGCTATTTTTTAAAGTTTATTTTAATTTATTGGTTCAATGAGTTTGGTTCAGCTGCTCTCCGGAACTTTCCAATGCTCCCCTCAGTTCTTCTCGTTCGTTGCTCTCCCATTTATAGTCTGTTTTTTAAAGATATCGTTATCGCGTGAGTTTGGAAGCGTACGTTTTCCACGTTAGTGTGGGCTGTTTGCATAGTAGTCTTGGGTTCACTGTTTGTACTTTGCATAGGTGTGGCTATAGTTTCGTTTTCCATTTCTCGTGGATTTACAGCATGTCCTTTGTTTACGGAACTATATGCGGCTCCTGGTTCAAAGTTTGTTATTCACCCTTTCGGTATATGGGTGAAGACTATTGGTGGAAACTCTGTTCGTAGTTTGGTAAGCTTGATTTTTTTTTGCATTTATCTGTTCTTTTTTAGCGATCTTAAAGAGCGTAAGTGGATGCTTTTTTTTTTAGTTTAAAATTCTTTTTTGATTATTTTTCTGAGTTCACATGTTGCTTATAATTTTTATTTTTGCAGCACTTGTTGATATACAATGTTTTTGGTTTGATTGTTTGTTGCTAGTATGAATAAATTATCTGCTGAAACCACTCTAGAGCACACAACATAAGCCATGAGAGAAACATGGCTTTGAAAGATGAACTCCACAATGTTGCAGTGTCTGTCCTTGCGATTTATTTATGGTAATTGTGAATGCTAGTCGTACAGGGAATTGTAGTCTTTTGAATGGTATAGTTTGATCAGTTGGGATCAATGGAATACGTGGAATGCATACTGATTCTCCTGCTCCTTTCCCCGTAATAATAATAGCTTCTATTACACTTGGCATGAGGTTTTTAACACAGAGTCTGGTCCCATTACATAAGTTTGGTGGGTTTAAATTTCTAAGTAGAATAATTGGTGCTCCTTTTTTCAGTAATAGTTGGTGAGAAGGTATTCCTGGCAGTTCTAGTGAATTTAAAAATTATGTTGGAAAATTTACAGCATCATCTTTATCCACTACTGTATCAATGGATTTATATTCAGTAGGTTGGTCTGGTAACATGTCTAGAATTTCCTGATTTATGATGTTAACATCATCATTCATTGCTGCCAAGATTGCTCTTTCTGTGAGCCATTCATGATCATGATAATTTTCATTAATATTTGTATATGGCATTTATACGTTTAAATGTAGATGTTACATTGCAGGCGCACCCACCCAATAAAGACTCAGACACCGGTATTGAATTAAAGGCATTGGGCCACTTTTATTAAATAATGCCCTAGTCCGAATTATAGCTTTCAATTGGTGTATCATCCAATTGGAATTCTTTAATGCAAGCAGGCCGCAGTAGCACTGGTAAGGTTCCACCCAAAATTGCCAATGGCAATTGGCTATTATGTATCAGTTTGTATCAATTTGTTTGTTGTCACAAACAAATTGTTGACCGAAGTCAATATACTATCTATTGACGCCATCCTCTGACATGTATCTGTTAAAATATCAAGGTGATGCAGGCTGTGAAGCTCCTAGCATCACCCTATTAATGGTTCGCCCTTGACCGGCCAAGCCTGTTTCCCCTGAACCTATCTACGTGTTGGCCAATCAATTGCGAACCTGCCGGATACCTATGGGTCATAAATTTTACTTTACCAGTGCTACCTGCCACACAGGGAGGCGTCCATGATGACTCACCGCCCCCCCGACCAACAACTCGGTCACCAGGCCCGCTTGCACGTCCTCCAAAAAGAGGTCCATACCTCTTGTTGACAGGTGAACCCCATCTCCAGAATACAGGGTAAAATCCTGTAACCCTATCCCCGGGTGATGAATGACTGTACCGAAGCCATTCTCCGTAAGGAACCAGGCAACAGCCCTGTTCACTGACCGCCGGGCACGGTCCAGACCACGGAGGTTCAATGCCTCCCCTATAACAGTGTCTCGGAACGATGTCTGACCATAGCAACCGTGTGTACGGCCATAAATGATGAAGAAACACCAGGTCACTGCACACCGACATCTTTAAAGCAAGGCCAGTGATCTGTGCAAGATCATTGCCGCCGAGGTGCAGAATTAAAACATCTGGCGGTCCGGCATCCCCGATGGACATCAGGAATGGCAACAGTTCCTGCCACCTCATGCCGCGCACACCATACCACTGCATACGCGCAGATGCACGTAGCCCGAGATGGGGTCCCCACGCCGACGAAGCAGCATACTGTGCCGCCCAGTGCACATAACTGTGGCCCACCAGCCACATTGCCACCGGTATGCGGAGACACACAGGGTCTGTAAGAGAAGGAGAGAGAATTGAGGGCATAACGAGACATTCATGCAGTGAGGGGATGAACATACAGAGAAAAGCGCGCAGATCCCCACCTGCCCATCTGACATGTGTCGGCCTCTGAGTACCCGAATGCAGCTGCAGTTGATGCAGCGCCTATCCGAAATGAGTGGGTACCGTAACGAGCTCCAGGGACCCCCCACACTGTGAAGTGCCATCCCGGTGACCCTCCAGAATTGGAATTTGGTAAGGGGAGATCCATCTTGGTGGCAGAACAACAGGCCAGGGCGTGAACCACGCACTGCCAAAAACGCATGTAGGGCACCAACCGGACAGATGTCAGCAAACGTACATCGTAGAAGCATCACACTACTACCTTTCCCTTGCTGATCGGCCTTTGAGGAATGAATCCTCAACTGGGCCCATTCCTGGTTGAGAGACACATCTTCCAGTTCCAGTGCCCTACGAGACATGTCCCCTTTTGAAAGCGGGACCAGCTCACTGATTCTCAGAGCTCCAAAGAAAGCTCCGGTGGTAGCTGCATGAAAAAGAGACTCCTCATACCTATCATAACACAGGCCATGCCAGCCTCGAGCAAGTTGTGCCAGAAGACAAGGTGAAACGGGTTGACGTGTGTCCGGGTGGCGGCCGCGTTCATTTGTCCACCCTTTCAATACATGGCGTATACGGAAGTCGCCCATGCAATCAGTAAAGCCCCATGCCTTAGCCATGAATGCCAAGTCCAAAAGCCTGGTGGCAATGGTGCGTGGGGCCAGACCTTGGCCGTGAAGGTGAACCATGTACTGCAAAACATGGTCAACCGGGATCGGCCATGTGGCAGGCAGCTGCCTCTCCCCACAAAAAACCCTAAACTGGAAGAGCATGTGCAGATACGCCTTACGTGTGCGAGGGGCCAAAGACATGCCAATCGCCCGGTTCACTTCTCCTCGCCAAACGTCCACATCTCGACCGGAAGTGGAGAGGAAAGTTCCTCTGCATCTGGAGCCAAGGCGTGGAACTGGGAGATCTGCAGGTGGGATAAAGCATCAACAATATCATTGTTAATGCCTGGCACATGTCTGGCCCTAAAAAGCACATTAGGGTGCAAGGACCTAAGGACAAATTGTCGAACTAAGGCCATGACTCTAGGGATTTAGATGTTTGGGTGTTGACAATGTGCACTACGGCAGCATTGTCACACCAAAAGTGAACTACGGAATTAGCCCACATATCACCCCAGAGCATAAGCGCCCCCAAAATCGGAAAAAACTCAAGGAACGTAAGATCGCGTAAGCGATTCATGCCTTGCCATTCCTGGAGCCATCTCCCATAGGCCCACCTACGCTAGAAATAAATCCCGTATCTGAGGGAACCTGAGGCATCCGACTGGACCTGGAACTGAGGTGTGATCATATGCTCCGACCTCCAAAAGGAGACACCATTAAAGCCCTGTAAGAAAGTGAGCCAAACCGACAGGTCAGCCCACAAACCCCTGGTCAGCCTGTGATGTTTTCTAGAAAGACCCACCATAGTGTCACAAAGACACCTGGCAAAGGCCCTACCCGGTGTTACCACCCTGCAGGCAAAGTTGAGGTGGCCGTGGAGCGCTTGGCAAGCATTGCCAAAATCGCATCTGAGATCTGAGTCACCTTCTCCATGGGTAACCTGGATGGCTGAGCAACGGTGTCAATATCTATACCTAGAAAGGTAAGGGTGGTGGTTGGGCCCTCTGTCTTTTCAGGTGCCAGAGGAACACCAAGTTCCTCCATGAGGCCCTGAAATGTGCTAAGCAGGCGTCCACACGTGCCCGAGTCGCATTCACCCCCGATCAAAAAATCGTTGAGGTA
Organism: Bradypodion pumilum; assembly: GCA_035047305.1. Classification (NCBI taxonomy): domain Eukaryota; kingdom Metazoa; phylum Chordata; class Lepidosauria; order Squamata; family Chamaeleonidae; genus Bradypodion; species Bradypodion pumilum. The sequence goes on along the minus strand of JAWDJD010000001.1, from coordinate 159,047,009 downwards.
GTGTGCCACAGACCGGGATCTCGACCTTTGAACGAAAGCCCAGTGAAGAAAGGTGCTAAAGCATTCAAAGGCCGAGCATGAAATGGAGCAGCCAAAGGGCATGGCCTTGTCCACATAAAACTTGCCCTGAAAACAAAAACCTAAAAGCTCGAAGTCGTCAGGATGCACTGGCAACAATCGGAATGCCGATTTGATGTTGCATTTTGCCAGTAGCGCCCCACGACCGCATGATCGGACCATCTGCAAGGCCTGATCAAAGGACATATACCGGACCGAGCAAAGGTCATCCGGTATAGCGTCATTGACCGAGGAACCCGCAGGGTAAGAAAGATGGTGAATCAAACGAAATTCACCTGAGGACTTTTTAGGCACTAAGCCAAGAGGGGAGACTTTTAAATTAGAGTATGGGGGCATATCAAATGGTTCAGCAACCCTACCCTCTCTAACCTCTTTGGCTATCTTCTCCGCAGCAACGCCTTCCTTACCCCTGAGAGACAGCAAATTCAGGGCGTCCTGAGGCGCACAAACACCCCTGAATGGGATGCGGAAGCCAAAAGTAAAACCCTCTAGCAGATAAGTCGCGTCATCTTGTCTAGGATAGACGCGTAGCCACCATTAAGATTAATTGGGGAGGGGGCCTTTTGAATGTGTGGCGGCGTCAGAGGGAGCTCTGGCTGACCCCTGGTATCCCTTTCCCCTACCCCTTTCCCCTACCCCGGGACCCACTGGCCCGCGGACACGCAGAAACGGCATGCGGGCTGGCACAGGAGGGGCACTCGTGCCTAAATTTACATTGGCGCCTGTTGCACACTCCATTAGCGGAGTAGCTCCAACACAGCAGGCGGGCTGGAACCCCCTGCTCTGCCGGCTGGCAGGGACCCTGTGTAGTGGCAGGCCACTGTATAGCATGGCCGCAGTGGTACCGGTCACCCGGCGCAGGCTGTGTAGGAGTCATATAGAGGAGCCACAGTTGCTGGCAGGGTTCATCCCACCACATCTGTGGGTGAAGGGCCGCCCTCATCCTAAATTCCTCGTCATAGGCCAACCATGACGGGCCAGGAAAATCAACGACAGCCCGGTAAATATTGTCCAGCTACTGGACCATCGGAATGGCCAAATCAGGATGAGCTCTAAGATATACTGCCATGTAGATTAAATAGGCCAGTAACCAGTTGGCCCATGTACGAGGGGCCTTATGATAATGGGGCAATTCCTTGTCCCTGTCATCCTGCCCTTCCTTCTCCTCCTTAGTAGGTTCACGGACAAGGAGGGTAAAAATATCTATGTACTCTCCCCGCCATATCTTTTCCCTGGTGGCCTGAGTCAAGTGGTCACCCAGGGGAAGGGAGTAGCCAGCTGTCGGCATGGCCGTAGTCGGCACGGGTCGAAGCGGGGGAGTGTATAATGGGCCCTGTTGCCCAACAAGAAAGTGGGCTGAAGCCGATGGGGAGGTTATCCCCGGCAAAACCTGGGAAGAGGTGGGAGCCCATGAGGCCAAAGGGTACTGAGTAGTGAACTGCCCACCAGATGTAGCCTGGTGAGGCCAGGGCCACTGTACCCCACTAGTAGCTTGTGCTAGTATAGATGGTGTGCTAACTTGACCACCATACTCACTTGTTGCACCCCCCTGGGCCGCCCCCACCAGGGGTTCCGGCCTCTGGCAGGCGTCAAAGCTTGCAACGGAAGTCGAGCTCTGGGCCAACGCACTTCTAGGCCAAGTATCACTGGTCACCAACGGGATGCCCTGCTGGGGCGGCCGCACAGGGAGCTGCAGAGCACCACCATGTGTGGGCCTGATGGCCTCCAGCAGCTCGACCCGTCTCATGGCCTGCTGAGAGGTCTGAAGAGGCAGATGGGTAGCGGCCATAGATGGCCCAAACCTAGTGTCCATAGGTGGTGGGGCGATCCCCATCGATGCTTCCAGGGCTGCTATGTGGGCAAGAAGTAAATTGACTGTGTCCGACCCGCCAGAATAAGGTGGGCCGGATGGGCCCGACGGCCCGCCTGGCAGATGTTGCCCAGCATGGGGCAGAGGTCCACGACCCAGCCCAAGGCCCGCCGTGGGCGGAGGGCCGAGGCCACGTGCCAGCCCCCTGCCGCAGTAGGGCCAAGCCAGATAGTCTGGCCCGTGAGGTGCAGGGGCCATGGCAGGACGCGATCCTGCACCGTGCCAGGTCAGACCACCTTGCTCAGTGGCATATCCTGCCAATGGCCCTGTGGCCGAGCAGGGTGCCCCAGAATCCATGGGGGCTCAGGCCCCCGGGGACAGGCCAGCACCACCCCCGCACGAGTCCTCCGACTGGGCGGGGGGGGGGCAGAGGCCTGGCCAACCTCATTGGTGGCAGTGGGTACTACGACCCTTCCAACCCCTCTCCTCGCCCCAGGACGAGCCCTCCGGCCCAAGGTGACACCAGGAGAGGTGGGTGCGGGGGTAGGGCGAGCCCTTCCCCATGCGCAGGGCCGCGGCATTCCATTTTTTGGGGGGCCATGGCCACCCAGTCAGTGTCCCAGCACGGGACCAAGTACTGATCGGCGGAGCGGATTCCCCCGCTCCGACGATCAAAAGGTAGCTCAATCCGTCCTGCAGTGCTAGGGAATCGAACTGCTGACCTGCTTAGTCAGCGTCTTATCCACTTGAGCCACTGCAGGAACTAGCCGGCAAAAGGGGCAGAATAGAAGTGTCGGAGCGAACCTCTCCGCTCCGTCGCTTTTCTACAATGGCGGAGGGGCCGCCTCGTGGCCACCCCTTTTATAAAGGGGTTGGCCATGCCCCCTGACTACCCGGATGTCTGAGTCCGGGGTGGGGCCCCCCCGCAAAGAGCGCGGCGGCCATTTTGGCGCCGCACTTGCCATTGTACAGAAATAATCAGGAAATTCAATGTTGTTTTCTTCATTTTTTGTAACTTTCCCATCACTTATATTAAGCAGGAAGTTAACAAACATTTGAGTGTTTGTATTTTGCTTTACTCTTATGTTTTCTGATATTGTAATTATTTCAACACTTTGCCATAAATAGGATTGGTTGATACATGCGTTAATTTGATCTGCTGGTGTAGATTTTGGTATTACTGGGAGTGTTTGTCTGAAATCTCCACAAAGAAGTAGGAGACGTCCACCCATATTTTTTTCATTTTCTCTAATGTCTTTTAGAGTCATGTGTAATGCTTCAATTGATTTTTATGTGCCATGGTACATTCACCCCAGACAATAATTTTTGCTTATTTAAGTGCTTTTGCACGGGCACTACCTTTTGTTATATTACATGTTGGATTTTCCTGATTAGCTATGTCAATTGGTATTTGGAGTGCAGAATGAGCAGTTCTTCCACCTTCCATTAATGTTGCAGCTATACCTGAGGATGCTATGGCTAATACAACATTTCCTTGTGATCGTATTTCTGCTAGAATTAGGTTTGTGAGGAAGGTTTTTCCTGTTCCTCCAGAAGCTTGTAGGAATATTATTCCTCCATCTTCTGTTGTTAGTTGTGTCATTATTTGGTCATAGGCAGATTTCTGTTCATCATTTAGCAGTGGTTTGTTTTGATTTATGAATTCTTTTAATCTTTCATTGTCATAGTTTGTCTCCCTTATATATGCATTTAATGCATCTCCTTCATTGTGTGTTGGTACTGGTAAGCCAACTGCTTCAAGTGTTTTATTTGCCATGTGTATGCATTGGTCTTCAATTTCTATTAAGGTCATGTTGTATATGTCTCCTCCATACTCAATGTTTAAGGTGGGATTTTGTTTTCTGGCTTTGATTAGCTTATCCTCACTAAGTGGGTTTTTAAACATTTCCCACAAATGTAGTGGGTTTGATGGGCTACATGAAGTGAGTATTATTGCTATTAAGGTTCTCATTTGGTGTGGCATAGAAATCATTGCTGCTTCTTCCAAAGTTTCCCCCCAATGATGATCAACCTCTAATAATCCCTTGTGCTGACAAACGTCTCTGTATGTTTCCAACACTTTTCCATCCACAGTTTTGAGTTCTTGGAAAGATGTTGGTCCAGGTATTGTATGGAGCAGCATTCTTAGATAGAAGCATTCACTATTATTTGGATGCACAGTATACAGTCTTCCTATGGCATCACTTTGATAAATGTCATGTTCAGGTACATAAGTGCCAGTTTTTCTTCGGCAGAACTGTTTATTACTTTTATTCCATGTGTAATATGTTGCCACATCATGATATAGAATAGTTTTTGCAAATGGATCTTTCTGGCACAATTTAAAAAAGGCAGTTAAACTTGTTTCCTGAGGATTCTCTGCGACACTTGTGGCTGATTCAGGAGTGAAATATACTCTTTGGCCATTTTCTAGGTGTACACTTAGATGAAGGACTGCTGGATGTCTATTGTGTATGTTAAACCCTAGAATGCGCCAGAAACCCTCATTTGTACTAATGTACCTGCCACATTGGTACTGTAAGATCTCATCGTTTTTGTTCATGTTTCTAATATCATAAATGGCCATGTCGCTGCCTTTGTTTATATACTGGCACACATACTTTATTGATTTAACACTGTTACAATATTCAACATTAATGTGTGCGTTGAATATTTTTGATAGTAGTGGACAGTATGGCACTATCCATGTGCTGCCAATTACTATTTCTCCTTGTGTTTTCATTTTTAATTTCGTTGTGTGTCCTCCATCCTCCACAGAACGTCTTCTGTATTGTGGGTACCAATCTTCTGAAGTTTGTGTTTCTTTTACCAATGCTCTGGGGTATCTTTTGGTGCAGCTTTTATCTTTCATGCATGGTGCTTGTGGGTTAAGAAGGCCACAGGGACCATGAACCATGTTTTTCTTTACAATGGCATGTAGTTCCATGTCTTCGTTTTCATTGGGTATTTCAGCAGATATTATTTTATCAATTTCAGTGGGATGTATTTTGTTTTTTAGCCAGATTAAGTTGTGAGCATGTGGCAACCCATGTTTCTGCCATTCAATCGTAAACATCCAGCAAATACATTCACCAAATATTTGATTTTTTGTGATAAGATTAATTAATTGTGTTTGTTTTAGTCAAAATACTCTGGCAATTAAGTCATGTCGGTCATTAGATGTTTCGTCATTTCTGAGGTGATTTTTTATCTCAGGCCATGTTGGGTTACATGTGAATGTTATAAATAAGTCTGGTCTGCCATGTTTCCTAGCAAGGTCATAGCATCCTGAGTATATTCATGCATATGCCTTGGGCTTCCTGTATATGTTGCTGGTAGGATGAGCAATTTTCCAACGTTTGCAAGATTTCCATCTTGTGCCACAGCATCTTTTAAATGTATTTATTGTTCTGCTCTGAGTGATTTTTGATTTGTTCTAATGTAAAGTAGTCTTTCACTCTCTATTTTAGCATACATATCCACAATTAACTGGTTTAAAAGTTTTCTACAATGGATTATGTGGTTTTGTTCTTCATTTCTAACCATTAGAATGTAGGAGTAGTAGTCCATGGCTGAATTTTTTCCTCAGTTTCTTTGCCTGTTTTGGGATCAATGCGCTTCAAATTAAAATGATAACCATCTTCACCATATGGAAAAAGAATGGGACACTGAAGAGCATCGTAGGAGCGATGTGTTTCTGATATGCGTTGTAGTTTTTTGTCATGTCATTTAAGTACAATATCTCTTGGATGGAAAGTGTCCCCTGAAATGAGTGCTGCAACTTCATTTGTTTCTGGAGCATTATATCTCCGTATATGCTCTCCTGTTGGAGTTTTGTCTGCAGCTATGACAATTTGGTATTCATTGTTTGGCATGGTTTGCATGGCATTTTTGAAAGTGAGGATGAGATTATTGTGTTCATGTAACATTCTTTGTATGTTTAGCACAATATGTTGTTTTGTTCCTTCAATGTATGTACATTGTTGTGTTGTTTCTTTTTCCTCATCTCCCATGAAATAAATTTGCAGGAACTTTGGTTCTTCCTCTGGTAGTGGTAGTAGTGAACCAATATTGTGGTAAATCTGTCCTTGAATGGTGAATGTTGGATTGAATCCTTTGTGTTGTATAATGGCTGTGGCTCCAAATGAAGTCATTTGAAAACAGGAGTTGTATTTTCGAATATTGTTTAAGAAGTATTCAGAATCTGGTATTACTCCACTGGTATATTCTATCAGTTGTTATGGTGGCAATTGCTGCTGAATTATAATTTTACCATCTTTACAACATAGTGATTTGGTTTCAGTTTTAAATTTTCTGGCTTGGCAGAATTGGCAAATTGTGTCTAGATTACCAATCTGTAAATTGGCATTTTCTGAATAATTAGTTTCTGGATCATAGGAGAAGGCAGCCATTTTTAATGTTAATGTCTTAGCTTTGCTTCTCTCTTTTCGTATTGCTCTTGTCTTTTTAGGACCATAAGAACAGCCTTGCTGGAACAGGCCACAGCCCATCCAGTCCAGTATTCTGTCTCACACAGTGGCTCACCATTTCCTTCAGGGTATTTCCAAGGAGATGCCTTCACCTGCTTAGGATTCCCTGGAAATGGCATTGAGAGATATCTTGTCTATCTCTCCAACCTGGAGGTTGTCCTTAAGTATCCATAATTATAGCCATTGATACCCTTGTCCTCCATGAACTTGTCTAATCCTTTCTTAAAGCTGTCAAGACTGACAGCTGTCACCACTTCTTCTGGCAGGGAGTTTCATAGACCAGTAATCCTCTGGGTGAAAAATTACTTTCTCTTATTTGTTTGAGAACTAGTACCAAAAAGTTTCATGGAGTGTCCCCTAGTTCTAGTGTTATGCGATAGGGAAAACAGTTTTTCCTTATCTACTTTGTCCACACCGTGCATGATTTTATAAACTTCAATCAGGTCACCTTTTAGACGCCATCGTTCAAGAGTGAAAAGGCCCAACCGTTGCAGCCTCAGATGGTAAGGAAGGTGTTTCAGTCCCCTAATCATTTTGGTTGCCCTCCTCTGCACTTTTTCCAACTCCATAATATCCTTCTGGAGGTATGGCGACCAGAACTGTACACAGTATTCCAGATGGGGCCTCACCATAGATTTGTAAAGAGGCAAAATGACACTTGCTGACTTATTTTCTATACCCTTCCTAATGATCCCTAGCATTGAGTTTGCTTTTTTCACTGCTGAGGCACACTTGGTTGACACCTTCATTGAGTTGTCTGCCAGGACACCAAGGTCCCTTTCCTGGTTTGTCGCAGAGAGTTCAGAACCCATCAGTTTATAAATGTAATTGGCTTTTTTTGCCCCAACATGCATCACTCTGCACTTACTAATGTTGAAGCTCATTTGCCACCGCTGTGCCCACTCCCCCAGTGTCAAGAGATCCCTCTGGAGCTCCTCACACTCTCACAGTTTTCACTACCCTGTATAATTTAGTGTTGTCAGCAAATTTGGCTACCTTGCTTTTTACTCCTACCTCTAGATCATTTATGAAGAGGTTGAAAAGCAGGGGTCCCAGTACTAAACCTTGGGGACCCCACTCTTTACTTCCCTCCACTTGGAGAAGTGTCCATTTAGTGCTACCCTCTGTTTCCTGTCCCTTAGCCAGTTGCTGATCCAGGACAAGACCTGTCCCTTTATTCCATGACTGGCAAGTTTATTCAACAGCCTTTGGTGTGGGACCTTGTCAAAAGCCTTCTGAAAGTCCAGATAAACAATGTCAACTGGATCCACCTTATTCTGTTTTTATTCTGTTGTAATCTCATATCATGTCTCTTTGGGGTTTCAATTGCCCTTGATGTACTGTCAATTTCTCTACGTTCTCTTAACATGGTCTCATGTTCCTGAGAAGATGTCTGTTCTCTTTTTTCTGCAGATTTTCTCTTGCGTTTATGAATTTGTTCATTCCTTTCTTCTGTTGTTTGTTGTGCTTTGTCTAGTTTTCTTTTCTTTTTTGGCATGTTCTTTGTCCTATATTTACACGTGTTTTTTTAGGCATCGTGACTTACAATTTATTCTATTTATTTTCTGAGGCAATTATTTTCTGTAAAAATATTTTTAATACTTTAATTATAAGTATTCGTTTTGCGTTGCTTTAATGGTAAGCTTTGTGCTGTTTTCTAATTGTTATTTGTCAAGAATTATTAATTCGTAAGTTAAATGTATTTTTTTGTATTTTCTTAAAGTTCTTCAGCATATGAAGTAAAATATGTTTGTGAATATGTTTTGTTTGTACTATGTATGCTGCAATAGTTAATGGAGTCTCCTCCGTAATTTCCTCAGACGCTATTGTGCCTAATTGTGACAGTTATTTCTTCCCTTAAATGTTTTTGTTTTAAATTTTCTTCAATAGCTGTAAGATATTATTTGGTTTTCTGTGAAATAGGTATAGATATGATTTGCAAGATACGTTGTTTTCAGGTTATTTGCTGAAAACCTGCAATAGTTAATGGAGTATCCTCCGTAATTTCCTCAGACTCTATTGTGTCTAATTGTGACATTTATTCCCTTAAATGTTTATGTTTTAAATTTTCTTCAATAACTGTAAGATATTATTTGGTTTTCTGTGAAATTGGAATAGATATGATTTGCAAGATACGTTGTTTTCTGGTTATTTGCTGAGACCCTGCAATAGTTAATGGAGTCTCTGCCGTAATTTCCTCAGGCACTATTGTGCCTAATTGTGAAAGTTATTTCTTCCCTTACATGTTTTTGTTTTGAAATATCTTCAATAACTGTAACATATAATTTGGATTTCTGTGTAATACGTATAAATTTGATTGCTATTGTACGTATTTTTAAGTTAATCTGCTGAATTAGAACATAGAGTATGCTCCGTAATCGTGGCGGTTATTTCTCCTCCAAACTGTGCGTGGTTTGTGATGCGGAGCCTTTTATGTTTTTTTCCCGCGCTTATCCCAACGTTTGACGCATTTGACGCATTCGACGCATCGAACGTCATTGGCTGCATTTGCTTAATTGCGTAGCATGCTGGGATTTGTAGTGTAATCTGTTTTGTCAGGATTAGTTTTGTGGTTTATTTTTTAATTTTATTTTTAATTACGTTACGTACACAGTGTATATGTATTACGTGACTTTATGAGGAAAAACCCATTAGTTAGAGTTAAAAGTTTCGCGTGGTGCGGCGAAGGAAATTTCAGTTTTTAGACGGTTTATCCAACGTTCTATGCGCTCGTGCCGTTCAGCTATATTAGCTCACATACTATAGGCACAAAGGACGCTAGGACATGTAGTTTAACTTGGGATTTTCGTGAACCTACATTGTAATGTTTTCTACCGCTTTAGTTTGATTGGCTGCGGCGTAGCTCACAATGTTCTTTTTCAATGCACCTCTCAGCCTGATTGGCTGTGGCGTGGTGCGGCACATAGTATGTTGGGTACTGAAGTCATTTTTGTTTTTTTGCGTTTGTGGGTCTCCTGCCCCACTGCCGCATTTCTTAACCCGATAGTTACCTGCAAGCCCAGTTTGCGCAAGTGCACGAATGCTTGGTATGGGATAGTATGGCCGGGTGCGGGATCCTTTGTCAAATTACAACGGTTAACACTCAGATTTATAGGTAAAGATGGTTTGGGTTTACATGTTGACCAGGATCCAACAATGTGCTTTGCTATCCAGTTCCAGCATAATTGTGTCTTTCTTCTTTTCTGCTACACCCTTCTGTGATGCCTGCAACCTGCTCCAGGTTTCTGGAAAATCAAATTTCTGCGTGCCTGAAGAGGAGATTTAAAGGGTCAGGGTGAACAGAGGCCACTGATTCTCATGCAAGGAACAGATACCAGTAACCTGATTTTTGTGTGTTTTGTTGATTTCATCTGATTCTTCAGAATCTCTACTGGTTTAGGAAACAGTAAAGGTTTGTTTTTGTTAATGGTTCAAGTTCTGTTCCTATTGAAACTGTTTATTTTAATTTCAGAAGAAAATACTGTATGTATTGGCATAGTAGTCATTGCTGAAAGCAATATTGTCAACATAAATTAAAAGGAATGATAACTATAACAATTTTTCTGAGTTGGATGGTTGTTTTATTTAATATTTATATACACCAATTAAAAAGATATAGCTAAAATAATACATTTACAATAAGTCAAAATTATTTTGTCATTGAGTATACTGGGACTGCAGTGGCTTAGTGGTTAAGAAGCTTGCCATGTTAGCTGGAAGGCCGGCAAGCTGGCAGTTTGAGACCCCGGTGCTACATGACAGTTTTAGCGCCTGTCTCTGTCCCAGCTCCTGCCAACCTAGCAGTTTGAAAGCAAGAAATTGTAAGTAGATAAATAGGGACCACTTTTGTGGGAAAAGATCTTGAGGACATAAAAGGAGCCTCATTCGGGTGTCCCCTGAGTGGAGTTTCTCTAGCAAAAATCCTTTCAACTCAGAATAATTTCTTTTTTTAATTAATTTTTGTTAAGTTTTCGAAAAAAGTATAAAAAGAACAAAAAAGAAAAAAGAAATTAAACTACATTACAAAAAAACCCGTACAGAATGCAAGTTAGATCTTTTAAAAAAAACACCACAGAATACAAGCAGATACAAACACAAAACATACTTGGTATTCAATATATTTTTAATTTACATCGTAGCTCAGTAAAATTATCCAACATGTTATAATACCCATTGAAACTTATCAATATTCAAAATACTACAAATTTCCCATTCTCATGTTATATTCTTAACAAAAATCCAACTCTATAATAATGTATTGCTTATACCTACTTTCTCCTGCCAACCTAGCAGTTCGAAAGCAAGAAATTGCAAATAGATAAATAGGGACCACTTCGGTGGGAAGGTAACAGCGTTCCGTGTGCTCCGGTGTCTAGTCATGCCTGCCACATGACCACGGAAACGTCTGCAGAAGCAGACAGCGCTGGCTCTTCGGCTTAGAAACAGAGATGAGCACTGCACCCTAGAGTCGGATACGACTGGCTTTCGAGCAAGGGAAACCTTTACCTTTACCTATACCTACTTTTATAACCCAGAATAATTTCTGACATGAAATTATTATTATTATTTAGTTTACTACACTGAAATTCAAACAATAAATATTTAAGGGAAATGTTTTAAATTAATGAATAATTGAATTATATGATTTTGATAACTTAGCAGCAGTATCTCTGAATTTCATTTTCTACAAATGCTGGTAATTAAAAGTCTGAAATAGGAGCCTGATATAAAGACAGCCTTCAGATTAAGTGAGCCACTGCAATATACAGTACTGTAAAAAAGATTTGTAGTGAAAAGTCTTAAATAGAATGTGCTTATGCTAGCAAAAAATGATATGAAAGAAATCTGCTCATCTTATTATTTAACACAAGATTGGGGAAAAATTAGAATTATAGAATCATTCTTTTGTTAATATTTTTGAAAAGATAGTTTCCCAACTCACTGGGAACCAGAAAAAACTGAAATATTAATACAGTTGTGTACAACATAAGCAGCAGGCTAGTATATTAAGTGAAATAGTGAGTAATGTTGAACTCACAGCAGGCAATACCAGTATGTATGCCAGGGGTTCTCAGCCTATGGCCTGTGGGCCGAATCCAGCCTGTGGCACCAAATCATCTGCCCACGACCTCGCTTCAGCCACCATTTCTGCCTCCTCCTCCTCCTCCACAGCTTCAATCTTTATCTCCTCTGCTTGGGTTGAGGTGTCCCTAATGGTGCAAGGCAGATGTTGCAAGCCCTGCTATGGAGTGCTGTTAGGGACAAGCCAAGCAATAGAGACAAGTATAAAGGTGGCAGCGGCAGAAGTGGGCCGGATTATTTGGTGCCATCCAGCTTCTCCAGGCTGGTAATTGGTGGATTTTTTTAAAATAAACTAGGATTTTTAGTATAAATAATTTTCCTTCTTTTTTTAAAAAAAAATATTTTCCCCTTTTCTTCTTTTTTATTTTTGAATGTTAAAAAATATAATAATTGGTGGCATGTGCCATATTATGACAGCACAATGATGGTGCATAACGACTTGGACATGACTTAAGCCAACTAGTTGATTTCAGAAACTGTGTCTTTTTAAACCAAGGGTGAAGTTGTCAGTCTCCTTTATCTATGTAAACATTCAAGTATGGGGAGCCTTGAGGTACGTTATTGTTGAGTACCACGTTGTTTGTCTAACTGTGGCTACAGTGGTTATGAGAGTACTTTCCAGAAACATGGCAGCTTAGAGAAAACCAATTTAATAAGATGAACTTTGCTAACTGCTGCAATATATTGTTATAGCTTGTTTGCATTTTTGTTAGTGTCCTAAACATTTTATTGTCACTTCTTTGGGTGGCAGAGGCACATCCATATCTCACAATGAATGCTGTTTGACATACCGGTAAATTTCATTTTCTGCTGGTTGTTAGTGTTCATTTACTGCCATTTTACAAAGGTTAACCTAAAAGAATCATATATGTGATGATGGCTCAACAACATAACGTTCACAAGAAGGGAGAATAGGTTGTGAAAAACTAGGAAAGTGATAAGACCAGCAGTCAGACTGAAAAAACAACAACAACCAGATACTGTACTTTTAATAACAGGAGAAAACAGGCATTGAATGCAATGTGAAGGCTGCCAGAAAATGTTTGAATGTTACTGAGCAAAATGATGGATGATACACTTAGGAAATTATTTTTCAGCGTCATGCACATGTATTAAGCATGAAAGTTATGGACTTTGCCCAATTCCTTAATGTCAACATATGACATTTGGATATACCACTTCCACTAAAAAATGAGTTTCTTCTGAGTCACATTTTGGCATAAACCACTGGTCATTCATGTGTGGGAAAATTCTCTGATTGCCAGCTCTTTATGGCTGAGGTTTCAAAGCAGAAGAATTGATGTTAATGGAGCAAAAGAGTTTCCAACCATAATCTGACTCATGGTTCAAACCTTGTCACCACTGTTAAATAAACAACGGTTGAAGCATACTTTTCCTTTCCTAATGAGAGGAGGAAAACTGTTCATGCTGGGACTTCTGGTTTCATCCCCTAACCTGACGCCTTCTTTCCAACTGGTATTTAATTGAGAGAAGTCAGACTTCAAAGTGCAAGTCTGTTTGGAAAGCCTGGTTTTCCTTGTGACCATTGCTTATATTAATGCAAGAAACAGAAATTATATATCTATATCTATCTATCTATCCTATATCTATCTATCTATCTATCTATCTATCTATCTCTATCTCTATCTCTATCTCTATCTCTATCTCTATATCTATATCTATATCTATCTCTATCTATATCTATATCTATCTATCTATCTATCTATCTATCTATATCTATATCTATATCTATCTATCTATATCTATATCTATATCTATCTATATATCTATATATCTATCTATATATCTATATCTATATCTATATCTATATCTATCTATATCTATATCTATATCTATATCTATCTATCTATCTATCTATCTATCTATCTATCTATCTATATATATATATATATATATATATATATATATATATATATATATATATATATATATAAGGTGAGAAAATCTTATATTTCTTGGTGCTTTTAATATCTGTGTGTAATAATTTTGCACTATATATGTTTAATGTACAGATTTGTTTTTGCTTGATAATAAGTGACTGGGACTGATTGACAATTTTATGGCAGATATGTGCAGAGTATCATTTATAATAGTTGAGAAATCAAAAATAATGTTTATTAATGGAATTGTGAGCTGATTGATTTGTGAGTTCCTGGCTGGAGAGATTCTGGTTTGTGTGTGTGTGTGTGTGTGTGTGAAAATTAGAATTTATTTTAGTCAGTTTATAGCTAGTTATCTTATGCGAGAGGAACCGAGAATAAGTTGAAGGAGAGTTGTTATGTATGTTAACTGTGTTTTCTGACAGGAGCAGAATGTATCTTTTCTCATGTATCTATTCTTATGCAAATAAGTGGATCGAAAATGTGCACACTCTGTTAGCCAATGGGCTTGTTGTATTATTGTTACTGTTACTGTTTATAGTGTATATAAGTCAGAGTTTTGCCCCATCCAAACTGTGTTCAAACCCCACTAATAAAGAGCTGAATTTCACTACTTCACTTGTCTGCTTCTTCATTCCCTGAACACGAAAAGAGTAGAGATGAAGGCAAGTCAGACACGGAGATTTATTTATTTACTTACTTATTTATTTAATTTATTTAATTTTTATACTGCTTTCCTCACCTATTGGTGACCCAAAGCGGTTTACAGACAAACAAAGATGGTAAATTACATAAAACTTGAAATACAATTAAACTTTGTGGCTGAACATCCGAGGGAGCCTAAGAGATGGCATCCAGGCTCAACGTCAGTGACGGAGCCTGGTACTCAACATCCTCTGCAACATCCTCAGGTCAATGGGCAGTCATCTTATTTTGCAGAGTTTGCTGTGCCCCTTTATTAAGCAAAGGAAGGTCTGACATCATAAAGCAAAAACATCGTGCTGTTACAGGATTGGATATCTTGGGGTATACATGTCAACAACCCATGCTTGCGGTAGATAGGGGTGCATGCCAGGGGCTTTCCAAGAAGCACAGGAACGGGGCATATACTGAAACTGGCTAGGCTATTTTCAACTGAGGGGACATGCTTTTGTGAGCATGGGTGAACCAGAAAGCCCATGCTATTTAGGGCAAGAGGCAGCTGCTGCCAGGCAGAAGTGATGCCTTGAAAGCGGGGCAGAGTGCCATTTATAGCGAGGGTGAAACTGTACTGACTTTTGCCATGGCACAGTTAGTCAAAGGTGACAAGGGTAAAGTTTTATGGGGCCTCTCTATATGCCCTTCTGCCAGACTTTCCCTGGGACCCAGGTTTTTCTGTGGGTCCCAAGTCTTTGTGAAGGTTCTCTACAATACGTGTGGTCTGTTTTGTGAAAAAAAGTTTGGTTTTGTTAGTACTTGAGTTTAAGTAAGAATGAAAGAAAGATGAAAAAGTGGTTGTGTACTAGTGAACCTGACAACAGGAAATGTTATTATATTTACTTTTTAAACTATTTTAAACTTCTTAATATCTCCCCTACTGCAGTGTGTGTTTAAAAATAAATAAACCTCTTTTTGGTTTATTCGAGCGGTACTGTACCCATGTATACAATACCGTATTTTAAAGGATTTGGAGTGAAGTTTAATATGGGATCCTAAGAGGTTAACTTCATGTACTTACAATCGTAAGACTGCTGAAAGGATGCAGTAACAGGAAAAAAAGATTACTTAGAATAGACAGGTTATTTTACTTTGGGGTGAAGGGACTTGTTTGTTTGTCTCTGATATTTTTGATTAGTTTGACGATGATCTATTTTTGATTGTGAACCTGTGAACCTACTGAAGATCTAGGCTTTCAACTATCCCTTTATTCAAAATAAACGAAGAACTGTTTCATCAACCTGTGCGTTTATTGAAAGGAGTAAGAAGAGAGTGTTTGCCAGGCGTTTATAAAACAAGCCATTGCTACCACTACATGTTTTATTCTCTCAGCTGAGATTGCTTTAATATAGCAATATATCTCAGGTGGCTGGACGTTACACAGTCAGGTTTAAGTCTAAGCAGATTTCTCGGAGTCTAGAAGTTCATGTACTGTGACTTAGGTACGTTCTAAGGCTGGATACAGTGTGAACATGAAATATTCTAGGCGGAGGGTCCTGCTTAGTGGCATCTTTGTCAGATACCGCTTTGAAGTACTGTATCTGAAAGGATCACTGACACTCCCCACTACACAGTTCGATTCATGCCATATCTGCTACAAGGTGCATGCATTACATAAAGAACACTGACCCAAAATTCACTCTGTTGTTCCTAGTCCCTTAGCATCTGCTGCCAGAAGTACTGACCTTCTTTCATTGATAGTTTTAGCTATGTTGGCTGTGAGTTGTGATCTAGGCTAGACTGCTGTTGAAATCCATCAGTTCAGTGGATTATTAAAATTGGAAAACCCTAAGGTAGTTGAATGCTGTATTCTGTCATTTTGACATTCAAACCTATTATGCATCTATTAATATTCAGACTGTTTAACTGTCATGCTGTCACTACCCCCACATTGAACAATCTCAATGACATTGTGCAGGAAGTAAACCCAGAAGGGATTTTGCAATGAAAACAAAATCAATTATTAGAAATATTTTTTTAAGATTATGGAAAGTCCACTATTTGCATAGTCAGTATTCTATTATAGTTAGTACAAATTATGCAACTATTACTTAGGACCCCAAGAACAAAATAAACAACTGGGCTCGATGGCCTCACAAAAAGTTGAGAAAGAACCCAAGATCACAGGTAAGAAAAGTCCTAATTCTCAACAGGCAGTCAATAAGTGAAGGACAAAAATTAAATCATGGAATATCCTTTCTAAATGCATGAACTTACTGATCTCTTACAAGGGATGGAAAAGAATTGTCTTAGACTTAAGATTTCCAACAAAAGTATCAATTTCATACATCCCAAGACTCTTCAAAAGACAAAATGCACCATGATATCCATATATTTTTGAAAAAGTGAAGCTATGTAGAAATACAGGCACACCTTTGAAAAAGTGTGAATGGTTTTTAAAAAGTGCAACAAGTAAAAATATGCAGAAACATTTAAAAGAGAAAATGCACGTGTTAAAAGATGGACAGAAGTATGTACATTTATAGTGCAAAAATGTATGCATGCACAAGGTCTTGCAACCTGATACAAACAAAGGACAGGAGAAGAATGCTTATGGGAGAAATACAAAGAAATGAAGATTGAGGGAATTATATTTCCATGTCCATTATACAGGTGCAGCTTCAGTTTCTGAAAAATCTCACATAATTGGATTCATTCTTCACCACATGTTAACGAAACCACCCTTTTAAAGCCATCATTCAACTTCTGGTGATAAGAAAAATTCTACCATTTGAGGGAGCACCTTTTCTACAAACATGTTGAACATGTCATCTAGTATGACCTAAGATATGCTCAGGTGTAAAGATGTGTTGAGCAGTCACAACATTTCTCATGGTGACATTCCAAGTCTTGGCATGCTGAGATTCCCTGCCAAGTCTTCCATCGTCATCCACAAGATTTCCTGGATTCCTGTTGTTGGAGTCCAGGAGCTACTTCCCCAGACCAGGCCTGCTTGATGTTAAATCAATTCACAATCAAGAAAGAAGAGCTCCGCAACAGTCAATTTATTCTGCTGAACAGAGAGACCAGGTGCATACTGTTAAGACCAAGTATTAACTGCAATGCGACAGTAGATCGGGGTGAACCAACAAGTCATTTATTATGCTCAGTTCAGACGGGGGGAAACAGGGATGAGGTAGCTACTTATATACAGGCAAAACAGCAGTTGCAGAGATACATTTGCCAGGGCTTTTGCTAACGCAGGAAACAGTGTTAGAACCAATCAGAGTATATTGACAACAATACGAATATGGTGCCTTACAGAAAGGGCGCGTTTTTACAGCAAAGACTTAATGGTGATTATAGAATTAAAGCAATATAATGTTTAGACACAACACATACTTTATTAACAATAAAGGAAGAAAATGGTGCACCTACTCTTTTTCTGCAAGCTCTTTTATACTTCCTCCCCATTTTCTCCTCCCCAGATTTCTATCCTCCAATCATTTTTCTGCATGATCTTCATGTGTTGGAATTTTCCATTCTTCTTCTGTTCTCTCCCCCCCCCCCACACACACTCAATTCAGATGTCTCAGAGCAGAAATGGAAGTTATCTAGAACCGTTTTAGGTTTCGTTTTGAACAAAGGACCATTGTTTTCTAAGCAAAAAGCAGTCACATGCCCCCACGTGGTCCATCCATATATTTCTAAGGAAAAACATTCACATGGCTATATGCAATGCATTTATGTGACTATAAGGAATACCAATGTTCACATATGTAATGATTATATAAATTGAGACCTCCACACTATGAAAATAATACCCGCACACTACCACACATCTCCACACACCACTGTTTTGACTTTTTCTTGGGTTTTTCTTTTCTACACAATAGACTTTCAAATTCAGTACATCACTGTCAAGTGAGAGAATGTGATGCCTGATAATTACCCCAAGAGCCCTACAGAATTTTATAGACCTCTATGGGGAAAATCAGCAGCCTGTGTTCATGCACCAAAACGATGTACAAACAGAATACTGTGCAGAGAGTGCAAATTATAGGACCTGTAGATGCCATCTCTGGTCTCACTACACATTGCAACATTTTACATATTTCAATACCCTTTTGGTTCTCTCCTTTGTTTACTTCCATGCTTTCATTTGTATAACATATTCAACTGTCAGACAAATTATGACACAGTGACCTTGCTTCTAGGCTTGACTGGAGATAATTATTTTGCAGCAATTTTTCATAAGCCTGATTTTTAAAATAGAAATCCAGGCCTGCTTTTTCTGCACTAACTTAATTATTTAGTACTTTATATACAGATTTCACATCTTGACATTTCGTTGACCTGTCAGGGGAATGCTGTGCAGGAAAGACTTAGTTATGTGTAGGAATTGTTACAATCCTTTGCAACTTGGTGTTTCTTCTGCCCTTTCCAGGTGAAATCTGCACAGGAAATATGTCATTTGGTGTAAAAATTGTAATAAACTCGACCAGTTCGGCATTTCTTGCAGAATAAAACCCTAGGTAACTCTTGAGAAACCCCAAGAGATTTCTTGGGAGCATATGCATAATTACAAAAAAATAAAAATAAAAAAATCTTCCTGCTAGTAGAAAAGACTGGATTTTTTCTTGGTTTGTCTCTTGAGTGCAAAGGCCTGTGATTTACACGTTTCTATACAGGTATAAGTAACACCAACAGTGATACCACTGTCTCTAAATGCCTCTTTAAGGAGCAGAGTTTTCCATTGCTTTTTAAATAATCCAGCGATGGGGCCTAACACAGTTCAACTGGTAATGAGTTCCATAATGTTGGTGCCACCACCGAGAAGGCTCTTCTCCTCATCACAACTTTTCTCACCATTCTCGGGGGTGGCGCCTAAATGAGTGATCCAGGCTGATGTTCTATGGAGAGACACTCCAACAGATAAAAAGGTCCTAAACCATATAAGGCTTTGAATGTTAAAGATAACATCTTGTACCTGATATGGAAGGGTGCAGGAAGCAAGTGCAGACTTCCAAAGGCTGGAAATATATGGTCTAATTTCTTTGTTCACGTATCCAGCCTGGCAGCTGAATTCTGGACTGGTTGAAGTTTCCATATCAAGGACAAGGAGGGCAGCCCCACATGGAGAATGTTACAGTAAACAATCTGTGAGATTACCAATGGGGGGCCTAGGGTTGTGAGGGAATGTCTGTTCAAAGAGGTATGCAACTGTACTATTGTATGAAGTTGAAAAAATGCAGCTTTACTCACTACTGCAATTTGAAAATTAAGGGTTGACGTTGGATCTAAAATAACCCTTAAGTTGCACATGTGATCCATCTCAACTTGATCTCCTGTATTAAATGTGGAATCAAGATCCCATTAGATGACCTCAACTTTTTTCTAAAATGGTTTGTGAATTCTTTACAGCTTTTTTGACTTTGGTAAGGGCAAGAGGTAAGGCTGCGGACTATTTTATAATGTTCCTCTTGTTGATTTGCCACCTCCTGAATTCGATGGGCATTATAGATCTTCCTTGCCTTCCTTCCATGCCACTGATAAATGGAGGTTGTTTGTTTTACTAATCTCAGGTTCTCATCCAAAGGAGCTTGCGTCCATCTGCTCCCTAGCCTTCTCCTTCACTGCTTAATAGCTTGAAGTTTCTCTGTGAACCACGGGGATGACCAACTCTACAGCAGAGGAGGCATTCAGGAGCAATTGTGTCAACCTCCAGGGTTGCCTCCATGTACCATCTGTTAACCTGAACTTCGACAGGAGCACCAACCAGATCACCTGGAAGCCCACCCAAGACTGCTTAGAAACTCATTGGTTTCAGTAGTCTTTGTGGGCGGACTGTCTTAATTGGTCTTAGCTCTCCATGGGGGAGGGTTGGTGTCACAACTCTAAAAATGTGCTACTGCCTGGTTATGAATGTGTAGGGGGAAATGGCTAATTTATAAGAACAACATAAATCATTTTAAACCTGCACATGGGGGGGGGGGGCAGCAGGAGATGATATTCCTTTAAAAGCTGTCCAGTGTTTTTGATTGTGGAATGAATCTTGTAATTTCTTTTAATTCACTTTTTAGTCATAGTAGCAAGCAGAATTAGTTAACAGTGCCATCCAATGACTGCATCAACAAGAGTCCAACTTTTGTTTAGACTAATTTCTATGTAAATATGCTCAGCCTTCAGTAAAAATAGTGGCCAGATATTTTAGGGGAGCAAAGGAATGCATTATTACTTCATCATTGCATTAGGTATAAAGCATACCCTTGCTTCATAATCAACCTATGCATTTGCTCTCTGAACAAGAAAAACAAATTGCTTTGTCAAATAAGTATGTCACTGCTATTTGCTAGCCAAACATGGCTAATCATTGTTTGATTAGTAACTGACATCAGCAAATATCTTACTGTCTATTCAGGGTAGAGCTGCTCTGGATTTTGTGGATTCTTATGTTTTACAATGTTATTCAGATGTGTACTCACAAATAGTCAGTGATAGGGCCCATTCTTTGTTCCATCACACTCTGGTTAGTGGAACCACTGGCAGCTTATCACTGGTAGCTTATCACCTTCAATCAGTGAGATGTTCCATTACTTCCAGCTTTAACTCAGGGCTTCCATGGAGGCTTCTGGTGTTTTGATGACAAGACTGAGAGAGAGCGATGGCAAGAATGCAGTTGGCAGTGGTTCAGAACATTAGCACTCGAACAGATTTCCTGTCATATTTTTAGGAAAATCGATAGTGGTATAGGATTTCTTCCAGGAAACAATGCCAACACTTCCTTCCCACAAGGGTCAGATAATATGTTCAGGCAAAGACATATTTCTTTATTTTGCAACCTACATATAATTCTTATTATTCAAAAAGTGAACTCTTCTTCATGTGGAGGAAGCCTAAAAGCCAATTCACTTTTAATAACTCATTCTTGAATTGTCCTCCTTAAAAATTAAAATGCCCCCTGTGGTGCGTGTTCCCATTTATAGGGAAGGGATGAGACTGAGAAGATTTCTCCAATCTTTTCTCTGCATTAAAAAAGGGAATAACAAAATTCCAAATCATCTAATTGCACAAACTTATAAAACCCTAAAAAGCCTGGTTATCTCACAAATTGTCTAACTGTCAATATAAGCAGTTTATGGGAAACTTTCTCCTCCTCCTTCTTCCTTCTTCTTTGCCAGACGTGAAATTGCCTGAATGAAGGCACCACTGGGTGAGTCCATTCCTTTCACCTGACTCAGTGTGAGAAAGATTACCTGGCAACACAAGGTTGCCTTTACCAGGGTATGCCAAATTGTGGTTCAAAAATACCACAATCTTCGAGGAGGTTCTTTCTGTGTACCCCAGTTGTTCCTTATGTAGCCTGTTATTATCCTTCTGGTAGCAAACAAGTAATTTGTACAGCCTCTTCTCATTCCCACAACTGATTTAATATCTTGCAGAGCAACTTTAATTATTTTCCATGGAATGCTACTTTGCACTGCTACATAGAAGCATATAAGACAAAATATTTTTAAACACCTCTAGGTAGAATATAGAGTTAATCCAACTATAGATTAAAAATATGAACACAATGTGAAAACTAATCAATAAGACTTTTTCAGCTAGGCATTTTGTAAGCTTTGGATGATAATTGCAACCTTGCGGCTTTCAACTTTTAGAGTTAAAGCATGGTAATTGCAAGTGAGAGGAACAATCAGTCTGTTTCCCTGCTGTTTACTGTAGAACAGGCATAGTCTAGTTGTGGCCCTCCTGTTACTATTGGATGCCCAACTCCTCTCATTTCTCTTCATTGTCTATTATGGGCAGGGCTGATGAGATTTGTAGTCCAAAAGCATTTATTGGCTGCAGCAGCATTGCAGGCGTCTGAATCCCCCGAGAAATAGAACTAGAGTCCAGTCCCTCTCCCAGAAGCCTGGTAAGAATTGGGAAGATGTATTGCCTGGAACTCTGAATTGTAGAACAATGGATTGAAATCTGAATGGTAGAACAATTGTCCAGGAATTATGCAGTTTGAGATTTACCTGTGCTCTGTATAGGTATGGGAGATTTGCATTCTGAATTTAATCTTTTTGACATTTCACATTTGTCAATGGCATAGTCTGTTTGTAATGTACAAAATATTTGGCTTTGGATACCATTTTCTAATCATTTTATTTTGAATGTGATATAAATAAGTGTAAAATATTACAAGTTTTTATATACTGGAAGAAGAATAAAATAGTTAAAAAGACATGGTTGGTGTCTCCTCCCCCTCCATACACCTCAAGCTGCTGATAGTGCCGCCTGGCTATCACAAATGTTTCAAGTTTAGAAAGCATAATGCAAGCGCGGCGCCAAAATGGCCGCCGCGCTCTTTGCAGGAGCCCCCCCACAGGACGAAGGCATCCGGGTAGTTAGGGGCGTGGCCAGCTCCCTTATAAAAGGGGTGGCCACGAGGCAGCCGAGCTGCCATTTTGCGAAGCGACGGAGCGGAGAAGTTTTTCCCTCTTACCTCCGTCGCTTTTGCCTTGACTGGGAAGCCTTTTGACTGCTGATTTTCTTCCTTTGGCTTCCCATAGGTTGGACTGAGATGCCTTCGAAGAAGAAGGCGGCCGCGAGCGCGGCTCGGGCGGTGCGGAGGCGCAATCCGGGTCGGAGGACCGCGGCTGCGCCTTCCCACCAGCCGCCTTTGCCGGCTCCCACCGGGACCGGTGGGATGGGGTCTATTACCCCCTGGCCGGAGGCCGGGGACCCGAGCAGGGGTCCAGTATGGGCTGCAGCCCGCGGCCCGCAAGCGGCGGACGCCGCTCCTGGTGCTCATTCTGGGCCTCCCTCCATCGGGGCCCAGCTCACTCCGGGGCCTTCCAGCCTTGGGGGGTGGTGCGGTCCCCTCCCTTGGCAGATGCCCACGCCGGCCCTGCCGGGCCTGGGTGTGGGGTCATGGCCTTATTCGGGCCCCGGGGTGCAAGGGCCTGTACCCACGCCCGTCATGGGCGGGCCGGCTGGCCCGTGGCCCCAGGCCAGTGTCGACGCCTTGCTGGCCCGCGTGGCGGCACTTGAGGCTTCCCTTGCTCGGGCCAGCCACGCTGGCGCTCCTTTTGGGGTGCGCTTGGACGCGTCGTCTGCTGGGCAGCGGCAGGCGACGGGAAGGGTCGAGCAGCTTGAGGCGCGTGGCGCGACTTCGGCCACTGCCTCGCAGCTCCCCGACCAACAGGCCGGCGCGGGTCAAGCTCCGGCGGCGAGCTCTATGGCGGTCGTGAGCTCCGACGCCCCCAGTGGGCCGGAACCCCCGGTGGGGGCAGCCCGCGGGGGTGCAGCATGTGAGTATGCGGTACAAACTAGTGCACCTACACATGTGGCTACGTTGGGGGGGGGCTTTCAAATGGCCTTGGCCTCGCATGGGTGATCCGGCGGTACAGCCGCCGACGCACCAACAGGCGACGTCAACCACCACCCAGGGCCCCGGGGTGGGTAGCATTTCCTACCCTGTGGGGAATGTTTTGGGGGTGGCTGGGTTAGTTCAAGCCCCTTTCCAGATGCCCGCAGTTTCGGCTGTGCCTGTCTCGGCCTTGCCAACAGCGGGCTATTCCTTGTCACTGGGTGACCATTTGGCACAGGCCACCAGAGAGAAAATATGGCGAGGGGAGTATGTTGATATCTTCTCACTCCTAAACAGGGAGCCCACCAAGGAAGAGAGGGAGGGGCAGGATGAGAAGGATAAGGAACAGGCACGTCGTCGCAAGCCGCCACGGACGTGGGCCAACTGGCTGCCGGCTTACCTCATCTACATGGCGGTGTACCTGAGGGCCCAGCCGGATCTGGCAATTCCGATGGTCCAGTATTTGGACAATATCTATCGGGCGATGGTTGATTTTCCGGGCCCGTCGTGGTTGGCTTATGACGAGGAATTCCGTATGAGAATTCCCCTGCACCCTGAGATGAGGTGGGATGAGCCATGTCAGAGACTTTGGCTGCTGTACATGACGCCCACGCGCCCCGCACCAGGGGAAAGATACCATTGTGGACATGCGGTCCAGCGAGTGGCTCCAGCACAGGTTCCCCGCCAAGTGGCGGGGCAGGTGGTTCCAGCCCGACTGCTGTGCTGGGCTTTCTCGTCTAATGGTTCATGCAGTAAGAAGAATTGCAAGTACAGACATGAGTGCCCCACCTGTGCGGGCCCCCATGCAGCCTCTGCCTGTCCCAGGCCTGGAGGGACGCGGGGCAGAGGGAGGGGCGGACAGTGGGCTGGCAAGACTGCCGCTGATGGAGCGGGTTCACCGAAAGGCTCCCTCCCCAATTAATGTGGACATGCTGGAGCATTGGCTCGCATTGTACCCGAAGGGGGAGGATGCAGATTATCTACTTCAGGGCTTTAGACAGGGGTTCCGTATTCCTTTCATGGGTGATAGGTCCCCTCAGGATGCCCCCAACCTTTTGTCCCTTAGGGGGAGGGAGGAAGTGGCTGCCGCCAGCATTAATAAGGAGGTCAATGCGGGCAGGGTCGCTGGCCCTTTCCCTGCACCCCCGTTCACTAACCTCAAGGTATCGCCCCTGGGCTTGGTTCCCAAGAAGTCACCAGGCGAGTTTCGCCTAATCCATCACTTGTCCTACCCAGCCGGCAGATCGGTCAATGATGCTATCCCTGATGACCTTTGCTCAGTCAGGTATACATCTTTTGACCACGCGCTGCGCATGGTGCGCTCATGTGGCCCGGGTGCGCTGCTGGCTAAGTGCGACATTAAGTCGGCTTTTCGCCTCTTGCCAGTGCACCTGGGCGACTTTGAATTGCTGGGTTTCAAATTTCGGGGCGAATATTATTTTGATAAGGCCATGCCTTTTTGGCTGTTCCATATCATGCTCGGCTTTCGAGCGTTTCAGTACCTTCCTAGAGTGGGCTTTCGTCCGCAGGTCAGGGTCCCGGTCTGTAGCCCATTACTTGGATGACTTTTTATTCGGGGGTGAACGGGGCTGGGACACGTGTACACGTCTCCTCAACACATTTCAGACGCTAATGGAGGAACTCGGTGTCCCTTTAGCGCCCGAAAAGACCGAGGGCCCATCTACACAGCTAGTCTTCCTGGGGGTGGAGATTGACACGATAGCGCAGGCATCTAGGTTACCGCGGGATAAGGTGTCAAGGATAGTGGCCCTTATCTCGGACTTGTTGGCCAAGCGCAAGGCATCACTGAGGGACCTGCAGGTGCTGCATGGTCACCTTAATTTTGCCTGCAGAGTGGTGGCACCGGGCAGGGCTTTTGCCCGGCGCTTGTGCGACGCTATGGCAGGATTATCCAGGCCTCACCATAGGGTTAGGCTTACCCGGGGTATCAGGGCAGACATGCTTGTCTGGTTACAGTTCCTGAGGGACTTCAATGGGGTCTCATTTTGGAGGCATGACCTCCTGGCTTCCCCTCAATTTCAGATTCAGTCTGATGCCTCGGGATCCCTGGGTTATGGGATGTACTTCAATGGGAAGTGGGCCTATGGTGGGTGGCCACCGGCCTGGGCAGGCACGGGCCGCCTGCGTGATCTCACGTATCTGGAATTTTTCCCTATCCTGGGTGCTTTGATGCTATGGGGCCAGGAGTGGTCCAACTCGGTCGTGCATTTCTGGTGTGACAATGCGGCCGTGGTCCACATTGTAAATGCACAGACTTCTAAATCGCCCAGGGTTATGGATCTAGTGCGCCAATTTGTGTTGCGCAGCCTGCGCCTCAACGTACTGTTCAGGGCCAGGCACGTCCCAGGGGTTAATAATGATATTGCTGACGCTTTGTCCCGCCTACAGATCTCCCGGTTCCGTGCCTTGGCCCCGGATGCGGAGGAATTTCCCTCGCCACTCCCGGAGGAGATATGGACCATTGGCAAGGAGAGGTGAACCGGGCGATTGGCCTGTCACTAGCCCCACGCACCCGTAAGGCGTATCACCACGCAATTAATTCTTTCAGGGCATTTTGTACTCAATTTCAATTGCCAGTAACCTGGCCAATCCCGGTATCCCATGTTCTGCGGTTCATGGTTTACCTGCATTCTCAGGGCCTTGCACCTCGCACCATAGCATCCAAGCTTTCGGCGTTGGCTTTTATGGCCAAGGTGGGGGGTCATGTGGACAGCACCTCTGACTTCCGTGTGAGACATGTTTTGGAGGGGTGGGTGCGCGAGCGCGGGCGTTGCCCGGACGACCGCCACCCAATTTCCCCAGGGGTCCTTACCCAGTTGGCTCGGGGCTGGCCTTGCCTCTGTTTTGATGCATATGAGGCAGCCCTGTTCCATGCAGCCACAACGGTGGCATTTTTTGGAGCGCTCCGCATCAGCGAGCTTGTGATGCTGTCTAAGGCGGATGCAAGTCGTAGGGCACTGGAACTCGAGGATGTCTGTGTAGCCAAAGACTGGGCTCAGTTGAGGATACGTTCCTCTAAGACCGATCAGCATGGCGTCGGCAGTGGTGTGCGACTGCTACGGTGTTCTTTGGCTGACATCTGTCTGGTTGGTGCCCTACAGGAATTCCTGGCACTGCGTGGCACGCACCATGGCCCGTTTTTCTGTCACCAAGATGGGTCTCCCCTTACTAAATTTCAATTTTGGAGGGTGACGGGCAAAGCACTGGCCAGTGTGGGCCTCCCAGGCGCCCGCTATGGCACTCATTCGTTCCGTATAGGGGCGGCCTCGACCGCTGCGGCTTTTGGGTACTCAGGGGCTGACATACGTAGCATGGGACGGTGGGGATCACAATGTTTTCAATTTTATGTGCGCCCACTCCCCCCGTGAGTACTGACCCGGTCACCTTACCTATTTTCCCTCATTTTTTCCTTTACAGACCCGGGGTGTCGTATTACACCGGTGACAGTATGGCTGGTGGGCCATAGCTACGTGCACAGGGCAGCGCGTTATGCTGCGGCGACAGAGTGGGGACCCCAACTGGGACTGGGTGCATACGCAAGTCTCACATGGCAGGGTAAGCCTGGGATGTTATGGCGGGAGCTGCTGCCTTTCCTTTTTTCAGGCCTGAATGCTGACCCGCCTGACATTCTGATCATACACCTGGGGGGCAATGATTTGGGCCAGGTCACCGGCTTGTCGCTGAAGCATGTGATTTGCGAGGACCTCGCCTACCTGCATTACGTCTGGCCCGCCACAACCCTTGTTTGGTCGGACATGGTCCCGCGCCATTCCTACAGAGGGGGCGTTGACCTCCTGGCCCTTGACCGCGCTAGACGCATGGTGAATAGGGCAGTGGCGCGTTTCCTTGTCGACAGGGCTTGGGGGAGGGTCAGTCGTCACCCTGCTATTAGCCTCCAAAGTTATGACTTGTATGCAGTGGATGGGGTCCATCTGTCGCGAGGAGGTATGGACCTCCTGTTGGGTGATTGGCGAGCAGGCCTGTTGACCGAGCTGACGGTCTGGGGGGGGGGCGTCGAGCCTTCTTTGAAGCCCCTCCGTGTGGCGGGTAGCACTGGTAAGGTAAACATTATGACCCACAGGTATCCGGCAAGTTCGCAATTGACTGGACAACACTAGACAGGCATAAGTTGGTTAAACGTTGTCCGGTCAACGACGAACTAGGCGACGGGGTGATGGCTATAGCTAGACAGCATGCATCACCCCGTGATTTTACGGATACGCGTCAGAGGGTGGGGTCATTAGTTAGATATTGACTACGGTCAACAATTTGTTTGTTGTCAACAAACAAATTGATACAAATGGATACATTGTAGCAATTGCCGTTGGCAATTTTGGGTGGTACCTTACCAGTGTTACTTCGGCCTGCTTGCCTTAAGAATTATGATTGGTTATTACCAATAGAAATTTATAATTCGGACTAGGGCATGAATCAATAAATGTGGCCCAATGCCGTTATCCACTTTCATTGGTGTCTGAGTCCTTTATTGGGGGGTGCGCCTGCAAATAGATTCCCTATTTATGTCTGTCATACATTAAACTGCACTGGAAAAATAGAGAAGAAAACCATGGTGATAGGAATAGCTACCAAAGAAGCATGCACATATTTATTTATTTATAAGTTTATCTCTTTCAAGAAGAACCTCCAAAGCAATCAATGCACACAACAAGGAAATAAATAAAATCATTATTTAACATCAGATAAAGGAGCAGTTTTAAAAACAATTTTAAAGCAATCTATTAAAAGACATTAAGAACATGCTAAAAACCAGTTTTTAAACCAGTCTGAAATACCAAAGGCCATACCAAACAGCATGGTGACCGCCACCCCAGAATGTGGTTTTGGTGGGGTTTTAAAAGAAATTTTAAAGAAATTTTTAAATATTTTAATAGTTTTAAATTTTGATGTGTCTTTGCTGTTTTACTGTAAGTCGCCCAGAGTCGCCTCAGTGAGTGGGGCAGCGTTAGAAATACGATTAAATAATAAATGCCTGCACAAAACCCATCAGAGAAGCAGTTGAAGTGATTCTCCTGGAGTATCTGGGGATGGAAGTAGGAAGGAAAGCAGGCATCTTTGAACATCAGCTTGAATGTACAAAGGAAGGCTAAGGATCTCATAGTAGGCGGGGTTGTCCATTCTAGACCTGCTCAAAACTTGTGCTCAGTCATCAAAATCCCTCCCATCTGTTCAATTTGGTTCAAGGATGGCAAAGTTGGTTTCCTTCAGGTGTCAAGCAAATTTAGTTCCTCTCTTACCCTTCCTTTGGCAGTGCTGGCTGCCATCTCAGTTACATTGGTTGATCTAATGTGATGAATATAAATACTGTATGTCCATTGTATGGCAGAAGACAGGACTAGTAAATATAGACTGTGTGATATTAATGACTTTAGGTGTAATCATTTATGTAATTATGTCTGTGCTATGTTTATGTTATTTAACAATGACATTGTGATTTTAAGCATGTAAAGTGCCCTTAGTGTTAGTAGCTCCCAAATGGGTGGCATATAAATATAAAAAAGTAAGTAAATGTTTGATATAATGAAAGCGTGGTGCCAAAATGGCCGCCACGCTCT
This sequence comes from Bradypodion pumilum, assembly GCA_035047305.1. Lineage (NCBI taxonomy): Eukaryota > Metazoa > Chordata > Lepidosauria > Squamata > Chamaeleonidae > Bradypodion > Bradypodion pumilum. Next base: position 159,018,057 of record JAWDJD010000001.1, on the reverse strand, counting down.
TTGCAGCTCCCCCCCAGACTCAGTCATCCGGGTGAGTTAGGGGGTGTGGCCACGCCTCTATAAAAGGGGTGGCCATGAGGCAGCCGAGCTGCCATTTTAGAAACGCGACGGAGCGGAGAAGTTTTCTCTGCCGCGTTTCTTGCTCTCTTCGCCCTTTGTACCTTTGCCTTTGAACGGAGTTCGCTCCTCTTCACTACTGCGGTACTCAGGGCACAGGAACCGATCCCTGGCCAGGGATCCGTCGGTAGCTTCTTCGGGAGACATGGCTCCCAAGCGCAAGGCCCCGGCGGTCAAGCCGCGGTCGAGGAGAAGGGCTTTCCCTACCCCTCCCACTACTGGGGGGCAGCCATCGGGTCAGAGGACTCGGGCTGCACCCCCCGCTGGGCAGCGGGACGGCCTTGCCCACCACTGCCAGTGGGGCCGATCAGGCTTCCACTGGTCAGCCCGGCACAGGCCTCCAGGCTGGGCTGGCACAGGCCGGCTCCTTGGGGATCCCTGCCCCTGGACGGCATTTTCTTGGTTCAGGACAGGGTGGCCCACTTGGACTTGGTGGCGGTTTCCGCCCCACCATTCCTCCGGCCCCCCACGGGCCAGAGTTTTGGGCATGGCCCTACTTGGGCCCTGGATCCCCATTCGGGTTTCCCGTCCAGTAATTGGCCACAGGGCCGTCCGGCCCATCTGGCCCACCTTATACTGGGGGCTCGGAGGCTGTCAATGCACTTCTTGCACGTATTTCAGTGCTAGAGGCATCACTGGGCATTGCCCAATCACCTCCCAATGGGGGTTTAGCTGCTGCTTCTATTACGGCCCCTTTGTTGGTCCCGGCAGACACGTCGGCCGTGACTCTCCAGCGGGCCGCCAACAGGGTCGAGCTGCTTGAGGCCGTCAGGCCAGCCCAGGCTGGCGCTTTGCAGCTCCCCGCACGTTCGGATTTGCCGGTGGGGAGCAGTCAGGTGTGGCCCCAGAGCTCTATGCCTGTTGCGAGCTCCGATGCCCACCGTGGGCCGGAACCCCCAGTGAGGGCGGCTCATGGGGGTGCGACTAGTGAGTATCCGGTTCATTTTAGTGCACTGACACTGTCCAGTCACACTGGGGGGGGGGAGTACAGTGGCCATGGCCACGCTAGGTTACTGTGGGTGCGCAGTTGCTTCCCCACTACCCTGTTAATTCCTGGTTGCCAAATGGTCCCTCGGTTAGGACAGGGGTGTCCGCCCCCGGGGGTATGCCAAGCGTCGCAGGGGCTATTCAGGGCCCGCTGCGCATACCCTTCATCCAACATGTGTCAACGGCGGCTCTGCCAACGGCTGGTTATTCCTTGCCCCTGGGTGATCATCTTTCACAGGCCACGAGGGATTAGATTTGGCGAGGGGAGTATATTGATATTTTCTCCCTCTTGAATCGTGAGCCCACCAAGGAGGAGAGGGAGGGACAGGATGACCGGGACAAGGAATTGTCCCGTCGTCGTAAGCCACCGCGTACCTGGGCCAATTGGTTGCCGGCAAATCTTATATATATGGCGGTATACCTGAGAGCCTGGCCTGATTTGGCCATTCCGATGGTGCACTACCTCGACAATATTTATAGGGTGATGGTTGATTTTCCTGACCTGTCGTGGTTGGCTTACGATGAGGAATTTAGGATGAGGGTGGCCCTACATCCTGAGATGAGGTGGGATGAGCCCTGCCAGCAATTGTGGCTCTTGTATATGACTCCCACGCGTCCGGCGCCTGGTGATAGGTACCATTGTGGCCATACCATGCAGTGGGCGGCTGCGACGCAGGTTCCCCGCCAGCCAGCGGGGCAGGGGGTTCCAGCCCGCCTGCTGTGTTGGAGCTTCTCAGCTAGCGGCGTGTGCAACAAGCGTCAGTGTCATTTCCGGCACGAGTGTCCCTCTTGCTCTGGCCCTCACGCCGCCTCCGTGTGCCTGCGGGCTGGTGGGTCACGAGGCAGAGGTAGGGGTGGGCAGGGGGCGGTCAGAGCTCCCTCTGATGGTGCTGGCCAAGCAAAAGGCCCCCGGGGACCGCAGGACGCCCCAAACTTACTTTCTCTAAAGAGCAATGAGGAGGTCGCTGCACAAAGCATAGCTAAGGAGTTGCAGGCTATGAGAGTTGCGGGGCCCTTTAATGAACCACCATTCCCTAACTTGAAGGTCTCTCCTCTGGGGCTAGTCCCGAAAAAGAACCCAGGTGAATTTCGCTTAATCCACCATCTCTCTTACCCTGTGGGTTCCTCGGTCAATGATGCTATTCCTGATGACCTTTGCTCAGTCAGGTATACGTAGTTTGATCAGGCCCTACAGATGGTACGCGCCTGTGGTCCCGGGGCCCTCCTGGCAAAGTGTGATATCAAATCGGCATTCTGATTACTGCCAGTGCACCCCGAGGACTTTGAGCTGTTGGGTTTCCGTTTTCGGGGAAAATTCTATGTAAATAAGGCCATGCCTTTTGGCTGCTTTATTTCATGTTCGGCATTCGAACGATTTAGCACTTTCCTCCAATGGGCCTTTGTTCGCCGGTCAGAGTCCTGGTCTGTAGCCCATTACCTTGGCGACTTTTTGTTCGGGGGTGAACGGGGCTCGGACACGTGTACGCGCCTCCTTACTACATTTCAGGCCCTTATGCGGGAACTGGGTGTCCCCTTAGTGCCTGAAAAGACCGAGGGCCCAGCCACCAAGCTCACCTTTTTAGGCATCGAAATTGACACTGTCGCACAGGCATCCAGGTTACCCATGGACAAGGTGGCTCGGATCTCTGTGGCGATTCGGGCACTGATTTCTAAACGTAAGGTGTCCCTTTGTGAGCTACAGGTATTTCACAGCCACCTCAACTTTGCCTGCAGGGTGGTGACACCGGGCAGAGCTTTCGCCAGGCGTCTGAGTGATGCCATGGCTGGCCTATTAAAACACCACCACAGGGTCCGGCTCACCAGGGGTATACGGGCAGACCTATTAGTTTGGCTCACATTCGTCCAGGAATTTAACGGGGTCTCTTTTTGGAGATCGGACCTTATGGTCTGCCCTAAATTTCAAGTACAGTCGGATGCCTCCGGCTCTCTGGGTTATGGGATTTATTTCGAGGGGCGGTGGGCATATGGCCGATGGCCTCACGCATGGCAGGGCATGGATCATCTCCGCGATCTTACTTTCCTGGAATTTTCCCCATTCTGGGGGCACTAATGCTGTGGGGCGATAAGTGGGTCAACTCAGTGGTCCATTTTTGGTGTGACAATGCTGCAGTAGTGCACATTGTTAATGCTCAGACATCCAAATCCCCTAGGGTCATGGCATTGGTCCGTCAATTTGTCTTGAGAAGCCTACGCCTTAATGTGCTGTTCAAGGCCAGACATGTACCAGGCATTAATAATGATATTGCTGATGCTTTATCCCGCCTGCAGATCTCCCGGTTCCGAGCCTTGGCTCCAGAAGCAGAGGAATTCCCCTCGCCACTCCCGGCCGAGATTTGGACATTTGGCGAGGAGAGGTGAACCAGGCGATCGGCATGTCTTTGGCACCTCGCACGCGTAAGGCGTATCAACATGCTTTCATACAATTTAGAACCTTTTGTGGGCAACTATGGTTACCCGAAGTGTGGCCAATACCAGTAGACCAGATTTTACAATACATGGTTTATCTTCACGGTCAGGGGTTGGCCCCCCGTACTATAGCCTCTAGGCTTTCGGCACTGGCATTTATGGCCAAGGTGCGGGGCTTCGCCGACTGCGTGAATGATTTCCACATATGTCGTGTTTTGGAAGGGTGGACACGTGAACGTGGCCGCCGCCCAGACACACATCACCCGATTTCACCAGAGGTTCTTACCCACCTTGCACGAGGCTGGCATAACTTATGCTATGATAGGTATGAGGTGGCTCTTTTTCACGCAGCTACCACTGTAGCCTTCTTTGCAGCGCTCCGCATCAGTGAGTTGGTACCACTGTCTAAGGCAGATGCGTCTCGTAGGGCACTGGAACTCGACGATGTCTATGTTACACAAGAGTGGGCTCAGTTGAAGATATGGTCCTCAAAGGTTGATCAGCAAGGCGTAGGCAGTGGAGTCAGACTGCTACGATGTTCCATTGAAGACATCTATCCGGTTGGTGCCCTACATGAGTTTTTGGCAGTGGTTGGTACGCACCCTGGCCCGTTTTTCTGCCACCAAGATGGGTCTCCCCTTACTAAATTCTAGTTTTGGAGGGTGGCCGGCATGGCACTTACCAGTGTGGGCCTCCCTGGGGCTCGTTACGGCACCCATTCATTTAGGATAGGCGCTGCTTCTACTGCGGCTGCGTTTGGGTACTCTGAGGCTGATATACGCAGGATGGGTAGGTGGGGATCCATGTGCTTTGCATTGTACGTACGCCCGCTCCATGCATGAGTACCAGTTATGTCATTATTCCTTTCTCCCTTCTTTTACAGACCCTGTGTGTCCCCGCACACCGGTGGCAGTATGGCTGGTGGGCCACAGTTACGTGCACTGGGCAGCGCAGTATGCTGCGGCAACAGAGTGGGGACCCTATCTCGGGCTACGTGCAACCGCACGTTTGTGATGGTACGGTAAGCGCGGTATGAAATGGCGGGAACTGTTGCCATTCCTGTTTTCCATCAGGGATGCTGGACCGCCTGATGTCCTCATCCTGCATCTTGGTGGCAATGACCTTGCCCAGGTCACTGGCCTCTCTTTAAAGTTCACGATTTGCAGGGACCTAGCCTATTTGCATTACGTATGGCCATCTACGCGGCTGCTATGGTCGGACATGGTGCCGCGACATACTTACATAGGAGGCGTTGACCTCCGTGCCCTTGACCGCGCTCACTGCTCGGTGAACAGGGCTGTTGCCCGGTTCCTGGCAGACAAGGGCTTGGGGACAGCCATCCGGCACCCTAGGATAGGCTTGCAGGATTATGATCTCTATGCAGGAGATGGGGTCCACTTGTCGGCCAGAGGTATGAACCTCTTTCTTGAGGATATGCAAGCAGGCCTGGTGACCGAGCTGACGGTCTGGGGGGGGGGGGCGGTGAGTCATCAATGGACGCCTCCCCGTGTGGCGGGTAGCACTGGTAAGGTAAAGATTTATGACCCATAGGTATCTGGCAGGTTCGCAATTGACTGGCCAACACGTAGACAGGTACAGAGGAAATAGATTTGGCCGGTCAAGGGCGAACCAGGCAAGGGGTGATGGCAGGAGCTTCACAGCCTGTATCACCTTGATATTTAACGGATACACGTCATAGGGTGGGGTCAGTAGATAGTTTATTGACTCCGGTCAACAATTTGTTTGTGTCAGCAAACAAATTGATACAAATAGTTACATGTAGCCAATTGCCATTGGCATTTTGGGAGGAACCTTACCAGTGTTACTTCGGCCTGCTTGCCTTAAAGAATTACAATTGGATGATTACACCAATTGAAAGTTATAATTCGGACTAGGGCATTATTCAATAAAAGTGGCCTGATGCCTTTATCCATATACCGGTGTCTGAGTCTTTCTTTGGGGGGTGCGCCTGCAATGTCATACTAAGACTGAAAGAACCAATGTCATATCTCTACTCACTGATAAAGTTCAACTGAATAATTGTTGGCCTGTCTCCATTTTGCAGGCTAACCTGCAATATATGGTGTGACAATTTCTGCTTGTTACTGTGACCATGAAGTTGGCATGGGGGAATCTCTCTCCAAGATTTCCCTGCAGCCAGATCACCATTAGAGAAATTGGGCGGCAAACTTTTCCAACTACCAGGACATTTCAGAAAGTAATTTGGCAAATGCCTGTCTGATGAAGCAAGTGGCATTTTCTGTGCAGGAATAGCAAACTCCTGCCCAGGATTTGGTAGCTTCTACACATGATTTGAATTGTAGGTATACTGGAAAAATCTTACTTCGTCAAGGAAAGTTTTGTCAGGATCTATCTGCATTATGAAACAGGAAACATGATTGGGAATGAAAGATTTAACAAGAATTTGTTGCATCTTTAGCCTGCATCACATCATCGTTTTGGGAATAAAAAGGAGAAAGGATGCCATAAAATCGGTAAACAACAAGTAAAAAACAATTTCTCATAGTGTGAAGTCTTTCAAAAAAGGATGGAACTGTAAGTTGGAAAAAAAGTTGGAAAGTTTTTGAAAATTGATATATGCCATGCTTTCTAAATAACGTGAGATATAAATTTAAAATATCTACTGGAGTGAATGTTCGCTGTGGGAAAAGATGGAAAGTATAGATTCGCAACCGGAATGTGAATGTTTGAAAATAATGTATTGTGTAACCCAAGTGAACAACTACAAGCATCTACAAGGAAAGCAGATGTTTTAAACAAACAGCTTGTCATCATGTTAAATGATCAAATATGTCAAGCTACCAGAAAAGCAATTTTACAGCATAATGAACAACAAATGCATGGAAGGTAAAGTTGTTTAATTAAATGGCAAAACTCTCGAGTTCATCCCCATTGGTGTTGCCCAAAGCCTGAGTGAGCAATCAGGATTTATTTGGAGTGTGAAGAAGTGCAGGATAGCTCCTAGTGAGCTGAAGGGACACGTCATTGATTTCATTATGCTTTAGATTACAGCGTAAATGTGATTTGGTAGAGAAAAAACTGATCTTGGTTTTTTGGTTTGGGCTGTTTCTGCTTTATTTAACAATGACAAAGTCACTTACAGTACTCATACATATTTTAATTTGCTTAACCAAGTGGAACTAAAATGAAGGAGACAATAAGGCTGTTCAAATAGTTAGTACATATCACACAATTCATTGCAAAGTGACAGCCAAAACATTATTGGAACAAAACAAGAGAGAGAAACTGCAAATCTTGAAAGCAATTCTATAATACTTACTTAGGATTAGGTTCTATAAATTCAGTAGGACTGACTTCTAAGCAGACACTTTGGAGGGGGGGGGGCTAAAGGGATGGGGAGCATTTTGTTCTGTCTGCCTTTTTAAGTGTGCCATTTAATTTGCACTTCTAAGACTGATGTGCAGATCAGACTCCAGTCATTGTTTGGAATGCATGCCTCTTTATTTTGCAGTGCAGTTCTTTGTACAATGATAAATCACCAGTAAATGCTTTTAAATATGTTTGCTGATAATACTGCCATTTATTTCTCTGGAGAACCCCCCTCCCACTGTTCTGATCCAATTTCTTCAGGGTATTAGCAATCATTTTTAATTTAGGTACATTTTCAGGCTTAATACTATATTCTAAATCAAATATGCTTTATCTAAATAAGCTGAAAAATAGATGTTAAGTACAAATACAAATGTAGCTATGAATTGGGACTTCTGATTCCAAAAATGTCAAACTAAATTATAAACTACAACCTGCTCTTTTGAAGTTACATTTCATTAAGTTGCTTCCTACTGCTGGCAGCCCTATGATTTAATGAGGTCCAAAAGGTCCTATCATTAACAGACCTGTACAGTTCTTGAAGTCAAAGGCTGTCACCTACTTTATTGGGTTAATTCACTGCATATTTAGTTTTCCTCTTTTCTTCCTGCCTTTTACCTTTCCTAACATTATAGTCTTTCCCACTTTCTTGCATTTTCAAGATATGTGCAAGGAAAAACAGGTTTAATTTGGCCATTTTAACTTTTAGTGGGAATTGCAGTTTGGAGTTAAAACCCACTCATTTTTCTTTCTTGCAGTAGAAAAGATTCATAAAAACCTCCTCCAGCACATTTTGAATGAATTGATTTTTTTTGCCAACATTCTTCATTGTTCAGCTTTCATGTCTACATATTAATTAGTAATGGCATAACAAAGATAACCCTTCCCTTAGTCTCCACCAACAAATTCTTTACACATAAAGATCTTTTCTAGTTACTTTATATCTTCTGTTTCAAGTCTTAGTATTTGTTTGATTTCCTGGATACAGTGTCTATCTGGACTGATGACTGAACCAAGATACAGAAAATCTTTAACAATTTCAGTGTTTTCATTGTCAATAGTAATGACAGAAAAGGTATAATATTCTTCTGAGGTTATATTTTTTGTTTTCTTCGTGTTCAACTATAATTCTACTTTTGCATTTTCTTATATAACCTTTATCAGTCAATGTTTCAAGTCATTGCTGTTTCCCCCCAGTAATATAGTGTCATCTGCATATCTTAAATTATCAGTGTTCCTTCTTCCTGCCAATTTTTAATTTAATTTAATTTTAATTTAATTTTTAAATTTCTATGCCACCCACTCAGACGAGCCCGACTCAGGGTGTCTTACAGCAGATTAAAAACATATAAAACAGATTTTAAAAACCCAAGTCATCCACTCACCTACCCACCCTCCTACCACCACCCTATTCATAAAAAGAATAAAAAGGGATACAAGCGATACACAGGGAGGGACACTCTAGATTTAGCTTGAATGAGCCAACAGGCTGGGGCCGTATTTCCATAAAGGCCCCACACCTGCCCTGCCAGCCAGGTTTTCAAACCTTTCCTGAAGGGCAGCAATTCTGTCTGTAACATTAATTTTGTTGGCAGGAGGTTCCAGAGGGCTGGTACAGACATGGAGAAGGCCCTTCATGTGCTAAAGAGGCGAGCCTCTCTAGCTGATGGTACAACTAGGGAGCCCCTCCGGTCTGCTCTGGTTGGACGGGCAGACACTCTTGGGGCGATTCGGTCTGTTAGGTATCCCGGCCCACTGCCATATAGGGCTTTAAAGGTCAAAACCAGCACCTTGAATGACACTCGGAGGCAGACTGGTAACCAGTGCAGCTCCCGAAGTAGTGGGGAGGCATGGGCATAATGTCCACACCTCATCACCACCCGGGCAGCTGCATTCTGGACCAGTTGTAGCCTCTGAATGGTTGTCAAGGGCAGCCCCATGATTTTTTGTATCTCCTGGTAACCAAATGCCTCTCTTGGTACCCAAATAAAGGGCATATAAATCAAGGTCAATCTGCCTTAGATCATTTAGGAGACATTCCAACTTGCTTATTGCTGGGCTCATGAGTCTCCAGATCTCAGGTTAAAAGCATAAGTGCATGAATTTGTGAGGTGGTGGTAGTAGTGGTGGTATGATTACACTCAAAGCCCATGTAAATTATTCTGACAAAATTGCACACATGCTCAACTTAACACTGTAATAGTATTCTAGTAAAATTTATTAAACCAAACTAAGTGAGGGAACATAGAAACAGAAGAATATTCCAGAATATAAAAATGCTATTTAACATCACTGCAATTTTCCCCTCTTCAGGTTTGCTGTTATTCTGTCTACTCCTGTTGATTTATTTCTTCTAATTGATTTCAGAGCAGCTTTCAATTTTGCACCTACTAATTCCTGAAGAGGATAAGAACATCTTGCTCTGGTGTCTCAGCTGTGAAATTTCTGCCTCCTGTAACTCTGCCTGGAGTCTTGACTTCTAAAAGAGTGTAGTCGCCTGACAGTTTTCCTGACACACACTTAGATTCCCTCATCATATTAAGATGTAATCGAAAAGAGGAAGAAATGCTAAACCACTCTTTTAGCAGATCAAAATGAAACGTGTAAATTGGGGGGGGGGGGCATTAAATTAGCATGATTAGGGAGAAGAATTGGAATGACTTCAATTCCCAGATGTATGTATCTCTTTCAGCTATTACTTATACACATTTCAGAAATGTGTATTAGGAAATAACAGAAACTGATAATAGCTTTTATTCTCTGTAATTACAATAGAAGAGTCTGCAGCACAAAAATCCTTTATAGGCACACACAAGTGGGCAAAAGTATCACTAATAGGTAAATATATTCTGATATATGCTGTAAAAATTGTAACAGAAAGACTTTGGACCAACTTAGAAACACCTCAACAATAAAAAGAGTTGATATGGAGTTTGACATTCGGGTTACATAAAAGACAGAAAGCAATATGTGTGAAAATCCATTTTGAAAACATTAGTCAAGAAATGGGCTAAAGATTTAGCTCTGAAACCATCTCCATTATCACCCTCTCTTTGCTACCCCAGATTTCTGATAAGGGTAAATGCAAACAATTGAAAGATTTGTAAGGTTAGGGGAATTGGAAAGATCTGTATGTTGGTCTGAACCCTAAAGTAACGGTAAAGGTCTCCCTCGCTAGAAAACCATTCATGTCTGACTCTAGGGGGGCAGTGTTCATCTCTGTTTATAGCCATAGATCCAACACTGTCTGTGTCTGCAGATGTTTCTGTGGTCATGTGGCAGGCATGAATAAATGTCAGAACATAGGGAACATTGTTACCTTTCCCACCGAGGTAGTACCTATTCATCTAGTTGCAATTTCTTGTTTTCAAACTGCTAGGTTGTCAGGAACCTGGACAGATGACGGGAGCTCACTCCGGCACTCAGCACTCAGGTCTCAAACTGCTGACTTGCTAACCTTCTAGTCGTCAATCTCAGCATCTTAACCACTAAGCCACTGCAGTCCCTCTGATCCCTAAACCTAGCACAAATAAAAGAATACAGGTAATGGCATGTAGTGATATGGATATGAATGTTGCTAGTACTCATCTGAAATAGCTCAGAAATGAGAGCTAAAATGTTGAAATCTCCCACTTGAAAGAGATGAATAGTGCAACTCAAATGGTATTCAAAAGGAATTACATCCAATATCTACAAAATGCTGGTAAAAGACACATTTGATGGAAATTCAGGTCTCATATCAGTGTAGAATTTTTTTCCATTCAAAATGCAAATTGGATACTGTAGGGGTCCCTGTGGACTAAAGCACCGATAAAAAGCATCTTGTCCAAAATAAAAGAAAATTTAATTAAGTTAATAAATATTGTTATTGCTATTGCTAGACAGTCAGGAGTCATAAGTCCTCTGGGAATATATCAGTAGATCTCAATACATCTTTGTGCTGCTCCTATTATGTCACATTATTCATAACAAATATTGTCCAAACCACACCTTTACTTATATAATTGGACACCATGTCTAACTTGCATTTAGCAGATGTTGCTGCCCAGCTGGGACATACATGGTGATAACAGTTGTTACTGATGCATCTTGGCAGGTGTGGGAGTCAGCCTCCAGGAAAGTGTAGCATCAGCTTTCGGAGATAGCAGCAAAAATTCAGAAAAGAAGCTTAAGCCTAAGGAAAAACTGGTTTGCAGCTTCTTATTTGGCCAGGACGTTTCCACACTAAGATCTTTTCTGCCTCTAGCTCTGAGTTCATAACCTCTCGTTAAATAATTTCAGCAGGAGGGCTTGAAAAGACACCGGAGCCACCGCTGTCGAGGGACCCCGTCGCGTCTGTCCCGGGCCCACACTATCAGCTTGGAACGGGAGACCCAGGACAGCTGGAGCTGCCGGCATCGCCCCTCCTGGCCACATTGCCAGGAGGGCTTGAAAAGACGCTGGAGCTGCTGCTGCTGAGGGACCCCATCGCATCTCTCCCGGGCCCACGCCATCAGCCCAGGATGGGAGAAGACTGGCCCCAGCTGTGGGGGCTGGCGGTGCAGCTATAAAGACCTTGCTGTCAGCAGGGCCACTGTCATGGCCGAAGGCACCTTGGCTTTCAGATGGACCTCCGCAGAGCTGGATGCTGGGACTCACCACCTTCATGTCAGGCGAAGGTACCGAGAGCCATGTCTTTTCCTCCCTTCGGTCTTTTTCCCTTCGGCTTTTCTAAGTTGGGCCCCGGGCTCCATCCGAAATGTATTTTATTTATTGTATATTGTGCATTATATATTGTGATATTGTATATTGTGTATTATATATTTTGATATTGTGTTAAATTCTCTATATTGTAAGTCGCCCTGAGTGGTGCTCACACCAGGAGGACGGGGTATAAATAAAGTTTCTATTCTATTCTAATATCTCTGTATCAGGTGTAAGCTCTTTTAAATAAGTTTTTGATTTCCACATCTCAGGTTGCCTCAAAGCTTCAGGAATTCTAGCTGATGTGAGCAAAATGGTGATTTTAATATTGATACATTGGGCATATCACTGGCATATTGTAATGGTGGCAAGCAGCAATGGTAGGAGACCAGTACATTTCCAAGAATTTGGCAACCATCCAGAAATCTAATGCTCAACTCCAGAGTTTTGTCCAGAAGACCATTCACCTTGTCAAGTAGGGAGCAGGTAGAAGCATAGGTGTCAATCAATCCAGGTTGCAGGGAGTTTCAAAGGGTCTGACTCTAGGCAGACATAATTTGAGAGAAATCTATCAAAATGGTTATGTTCAGTACCCACCATCTGTGAGAGCAGAATTTATAGCTTTCAGTGTACCTGTCCCAGGTGTCCAGCTGTTTCCAATTAATTATCAGTTTGGTGTTTGACCTTGAATCCCTGTGTTTATGTTAGAAAAGCTGGAACCAGCATTGCTCTTTCTGGCAAAAAGTGAGTACATCTGCTGGGAATCCCACATCCTCTGAATCCTCCCTAACAGAACCAACCCTTGCTCTCTCCTGAAAGGGTGCTGCTAGCTGGACTGCTAAATCCCTTTCTGCCCTAGCTTCCTCCAGATGAGATGGATCATCTTCCTCTTCGAAAGAGGACACAGCTGGATAAGACATGAAACACAACACTTTATAAAATGTGACAAATGTTTAAAGTCCCAGTTTAGGCCATCTTAACCCAAACTATGAAAGTGAATCTCAAATAAAAAGTTATTCTATAGCTTCTCTTATGTTGACATTTCTGTGAGTTTTTATGCCAGTATCAGAGGATGTCTGCTTCTGTGTACCAGGTCTTCTGAACACAAATGGGAGGAAAAGTCTATTATGTTCTACCTGTGGAATTCTATTATAAAAAAGTGACCAACTTGTGATTCTACATATGTTGAAAGACTGTACACCTTACCATTGGTCATGCTGGTCCAGTTGATAGGAATCACAATGCATCAACATCTGGAGGGCTCCTAATCCACTGTTTCTTGCCACAAGTATGCTTGTCATCGTTGGCTGCTACTCGTATCCAAGCATACATTTTGCCTGGAAGTCATTTTCACAGTTGATGGATGGTGACTCAGTAAACCAATCCTGGCATGAAACATGTGACCACACACATTACACTGAAGGAGGTGGAGGGCATAGTTGAGTTTGACAAAGCTTTCATGTTTGATGCTTAATCTCTTCATGTCTGTAGCATTCTCCTTCGAAGTGATTGGTAGCAGCAGAGATGATTTGGCGCCAAAGTGGGTGACCTATAGCTGCTGTTTCACTTGTTTGTGGGTTTATTCCTGACACCTTCATGGTTTGTTTCAGGTGGTACTGTACTTATAACGCTTCAAAGGAGCTCCATGAAGTCTTGTACTGGAGGTAAGTTCCCCATAAAGATTATGACGAGGAAGCCTGGAACCATCCATATGGCGGGCATGTCCTATCCATCTAAGATGATGGCATATGTTTGAAGCCTCAATGCTAAGTACATTTGCCTTCTTGAAGACTGCAATGTTTATTTATTTTGTTTGACTTTTATCGCCGCCCCCTCGCTGAGGCGACTCTGGGCTGCTTACAGTTTAACCAATAAGAATACTAAAATATAAAAGCATCCTCACAATAACAATTAAAATCATAAAAGCATTAAAAACCATTAAAATACCCCTCCACATTCACAACAGTTAAAAACTAATACCCAGATGGCCCTTAGCTTCTGTTGTATGCTAAATTTGATAGATAAGGCAAAGTAGATGGACTGGCCAGAGCGGATATCATTCTTTTTATGTTTTACATCACTCTGTATTATCTTTATTCTGGCTGAAATCGGTTTTTTTTAAAAAAAGTCTTATTAATTTTCAGAAAGATTCTTGCTGGAATCATGTGCAATTAGATATGTGATTTTGTCTGGCTTCAGTTGCCTTCTAATTAATCCAGCTATGCAGAGCTTGCTGCCAAAATAAATGTGGCACTTAGAAATACAAGAAATCCATCTGGTGTCAGTCCAAAGGCTTGTCTAGCATAGCATTTCATTCCCTAGAATAGCAGTTCTCAACCTTTTAAAGCTGGAGGCCAGGTCACACTTCCTCAGACACCTTTGGGGGCCAGACGACCATTTTGCCCTTCCTCCACCACATGGCACTTCCTGGTATGGTGGAGTCGGTGAGGGGGGGCACTTGAAATGGTGCTGTGGGCCACATCCGTCCCACTGCCCACAGGTTGAGAATCCCTGCCCTAGAACAACTGTCAAATTGCCATAAAGACTTCACAAAGCCATCCCCTGTGCTTGTTGGCCAGCCTCTTCTAATTGAGGGTATGTCATTTCTAAATACTGATATATAATTTGCTTTCTTTTTCAGTTGCCGACATGGATAACAGCTGCTCAGAGGTACAGTAAAACCCCTACTTACAAAAAATGTCCATTCCGTAGGCTTTTGCTTAAATCGGTTTTTTTATGTAACTCAAAGCAAACCCATAGGAAAAAAATCTTTATGTAACTCGAAGCAAACACATAGAAAATAGTGTAAATTGGGACATGGATTTAGCACAAAATCATTATGTAAGCCGAATTTTATGTAACTCAAGGCATTTGTAAATCAGGGTTTTGCTGTATGTCCATTGCACACATTCCTTTCATCTCTTTAAAACTCACATACCCAGGTGGGCAGATACCACATGTTGTAGCCGTGTGTGCCACAAGCTAATTAATGGTGCAATCCCACATTCAGAACTAAATCCTAATGTGTTCAGTGGGGTTTAACTGTCAGGAAAGTCTGCATAGGATTGCACCCTCTTGAAAGATTGTTTCATTTTATTTACCTGCATTTTGTAGTTTTTGGATGTCATTGAATTCCCTTCCCGCCCCATCCATTTAACACTCTCTGTAGTCTAAATGATCTTGCAAACAAGCAGGAGTAGTTTATGATGGATGAAGAATCCCCTCAATTATTGGCTACCAGTGAAAACATTTGTCATCTCTTCCTCACCATGAGTGAAAGCAATAATTATCAATTATGGCCAGCTTGAGGAACTCAGTCTCGGCCAAAGCTCTGCCTCATAATATTTAAAAAAAATATTCACAACATTATCTAAGACTGGGGTTGTCAGGGAAGAATTTGTGCCCTGGGTTCAGCCTCATTCAAGATGGAGATATCCATGTGTGGGAGTCTGGGAGAACCTTTAGCACATACCTTAGAGGGATTGGAATGTGTAAACATGCTGGCCTCATGGGTTGGTAGAAACGTAACCTAATGTGTGATGGACATGTTATACTGTATGATCATTTGCAGGATTCCTTTAGGGGAATAGAAAGGGGGCGGACCATGTGTAAGGAGATAAAACCCAGGAGGTAGAGCCAAGATGTTCTCTTGATCAAATGCTTTGAAGCTAAGGGTGAGCTGCAAAAATGTAGGTGCTTAAGCCAGAAGGGGGGCCCTTGGGCTTCCTCAATTAGAGAAGCTTTCTTTATTTTGATGTGCTTTCAGAAATTTTGATAAACTTTCTTCTGTAACCTACTCTTATTACAATATACAGTACAGTGGTATTATTATTATAGTTTTATTTCTATACCTCTTTTCTCGTCCCAATGGGAGACTCAAAGCTGTTTACAACATTTAAAGAGACAAAAGGCAAAATACAATATAGATACAAATAAATTACAGTTACAATAGAAATCTCCACAGTATGGCAAATTCTCTATTACAAGGTACACTAAAAACAAAACACAATATAACAATAAGGAACCCACAAACTTACACCCTCTCCCCAGGCAAGTCAACTGATGGAAAGTAACAACCCCAAGGTTCTAGTCATGGTAGCACCAAAGGTGCCTGGGATGCCGGCAGCTGACAAGTTGGCTTGGTGTCCCTTGCGGCGGCCTCCCCAACCCACCGGGAAAAGCCGGAGGTGGTGGAGAAACAGTTTGGCTGCCTCACGGCTTTTGAAGGTCCCTGGCTGCGGCGGCACCTGGGACGCTGGCAGCTGACAAGTTGGCTTGGGGTCCTTCTTCGCGCTTAAAGAGCATAATGCATTCCACGGGGTTGCTGTTTAAGTGAATTTGCTCTTTAAGTGAAACACCATTTTAAGTGACCAATTGTGACTTCTGATGGGGGGGATTGTGAACCCTGATTTAGTTGTTAAATGAGTTTTGGTTGGTTTTTGTTGTTAAGCGAGGCGACCATTCAGAGTAAATTCTGCTCTTTAAGCAAGTTAGTCTCGAAGCGAGGTGCTCTTTATGCAAAGTTTTACTGTACTTTTAAATTACCCAAAGATGACTGGAGTGTTTACTCGGCTATGCACTACTTTATCTACACTAATCTAATATCCTGGGTTGATTAGCTAGGAGGGTGGCAGCTCAGAAGCAGGAACCATCCACTGGTGGGCAAGAAGTCCTACTTGTGAGTAAATTTGATTCCTAAGAGGAGTTAAAGGCAGATAAGGATTAATTGGAGATCTCTTGATGATTTGCAGTAGATCAGCAAGGATCTCTACTATTCTCCAGGTGTGGTGAGATCATGACTCCACTGTCAGTCCAGTAAGCTTTTACACTTGAAATAAAAAAAGGAAGCCATCACATGGCTGATCCTACTGTCTCCAATTCAAAAGGGTGGAACAAATTCTTTAACTCTAAGTGTGTATCTTTTACACCAAGTTGCAGTTGGTTGATCTTGTAAAAAAGAAAGTAAACATGACCTTCACTTTATTACTGTTCCATAGCCAGTCAGGCTGTATACGTACTGAAATTAAAACCACTCTTAAAAGATGACCGTTCACATCTAACACATAAATAAGAACAATTAGCAAAAGGATAAAATAATCATTATCAAATAAAGAGATTAAGTAGTAAGGTTAACATACAGAGATTGTGAAGCAGGCAATTAATTCCATCTTTCCATAGCCTGTTTAACAAATTTGGTGTCCCTGTAGGATATATAACTGTGCCAGCTAGCCAAAAAATAAGAAAAAGAGAAAGAATAGGGCTTAAGATATTGATCCCTCAAATTATAAAACACAAGATATTCTGTTAGAAAACATGCCATATCCTCTATCTTCGACCATCCTGCTTGGTAACATCTATTTGTACCATATTGGTCCTCATAGCAACACTGAACCTCTTGTAACTGAAGGGAGTTCATCTGCACTTGGTCAAGAGCTGTTTTAGCTCATGTGAGTTAATCAAGGGGCAAATACAGGGGGAAACCTTTTGAAAGAGAAAGAAAAGTCTTTACATATCCTATTGGAGTGACAGCTACTTACAAATGTCATGGTAATCTGGATATCAATGTCATAGAGTCTTTTAACAATACAGTGATACCTCATACAACGTCCAAACTTGGTTCCACAAGTTTGGACTTTATACGGATTTGGACATTGTACGATGCATGTAAATTCCTAGCCGTGATGCCTCATACAACGTCCAAATCCTTGCCACGATGCCTCGTACAACGTCGTTTCCATAGAGATACATTGTACTGTAACAGCACAGACTTCAGGGCAAAGTCAAGGAAACAGACAGGAAACGGACAGAACTTTAAGAAATCATTGTCTAAAGGCTAAATACATTACAAAAACATGTCAAACAACCCTGATTTTAGGGGACAAATCATACAACAAGTGTTTAACTTTCGAAAACTTTATGAAGTGCAGGTTTAAAAGTTAACATGTCCCATCATGCAGCACAGTGTTAACCTGCAGCCATGCTGCCGGTCATCCATTTTGTACAAGCTACTGTAAACAATTATTGGATGGAAGCAAGGACAAAATGGATGCCAACATGTTCCATCATGCAGCACAGTGTTAATCATCCAAACAGCAGCAAGCACCAAACAATTGCCCATCCCACCAAACAGTGCTCCCCAAAAAGACCAACATAAGAAAAATTATGGAGCATGCAATCTGTTTTTAAAAACCACAGCAGCAAACACCAAACAATTGCCCACCCACCAAAAATTGCCCTCCCCCATCCACCTCCCCACCCCAAGTCAATTGGAAACAGAAAACCTCATTTACCTACCTTTCCATTGTGCCAAATAATGGTCCAAGAACCTGAAGAATGCTGCAAAAATCCCAGGAATGCTTCCAAAAATTCTGACGAAAAAATAAAAACAATTCCAAAATCGCGCTCAAAACCACTCCTAAACACTCTTCGCCTCGTGCAAAACCCACAAGAGCAATGCACGCATGAATCCTACCTTTTACACTGCCCAGGCACAATGCAACCTGGGGAAAACCCCAATGCCTTATACAAAGTCGCAGCAATGAGGGAACTTTTTTCAAGGAATTAGGCGATGTTTTTATGAATCCAATGTTGTAAGAAGCGGACGTTGTATGAGGTATTACCGTATATTCTTAAACAGCTTCATATCCCTCCTCTGGAGGTAATCTGTTATGTTTTGAATGAATGTTGCAAGTCTCCTTTAACAGAATGTACCCGGTCAATGTATCCATTTGTATCTAATCAGAGACACATTGTAGCAAGTTGTATAAGGATGCGAGCTAAGTGGCCACTGGTGGCAGTAGCGAGCATCCGGCTCACATGGTACAGATTCCCCGAATACCTGAAGAGCAGGAAACCTTCCCGCCACACCACACCTGGAGAAGATGGGCGTGACGGTCCATGATGTCACGCGGATAGTAGCCAATGAGCTACCACCCGGGATATTCAAAATGTACAGTGTACTATAAATAGAGCTCTTTTGTCCGCCATTACCTCATGTTCACCCTGACCATCATGCAATAAAGCTGTGTTTTAGCCCCTACTGCGGCTCCTTCTTCGTCTTCCGCGCAAGACACCAAATAATCTGAAGAATAGCTCAGGTTAGATAAATGTGCAGACATCTTAGGTGCCCAGGACTCCCTTTCTATTCTATTATAGGCTAGGAAAACTAGAGGTGATGCCATTTGAAATACTATCTTAAGTCCAAACAAAACGGCTGTTGTTTTTTTGCCAGAGTACCTACAGAATAGCACAAAGTCTCAAACTGGATTATGACCCAAGAGATAAATATTACTATGCCCATTGCTCTGATAGAAATTTGTGTCAGACAGATTCCAATATTATGATTTATAGACCCTGAATGTGGCACTATATATTTATAGACCCTGAACATGACACTATAGAGGTGAACAAACTTATTTTAATTTCCAGTGAAATAGATGGCGAGGACCAGATCTTATGCATTCTATGGAAGACAGGTGTTGCTTTTCCAACAAGGCATTTGACGTCCACCTCTGCATCTCCATTTCGGATGACCATGTTGCCCAAGCAAGTAGACCTCTATTTCCTCTTGCTTTTGTGACCTGAGTATGATTCCCGGTATCTGGGTAGCATGACTTTCAATTTCGTGGTGCTTATCCTAAGGCCAGTTTTATTTGCTTCTCTATCAAAGGCAGTTGTTGCCTGCTATAATTTCAGCTCATCTTCCTCAAGCAAAGTGATGTCATCAGCAAAATCTAGGTCACCATGGCAATCTTGGTCAGACAAAGGGATGCTTGTCCCATTGTATGTTACTCGTCACATAACATAGTCAAGGGCCATGAGCAAGAGAAATAGAGATAGAACACAACTTTGCCTAACCCCAATACTGTAGTAATTTTGAAGAAGTCTGTATAACCATTCTCAGTTTTAACACTGTAGCTTGATCGTAGGTATAAGTCTTTGAAGATGCTAATGAAGAATGCTGGTATTCTGTAAAGATGTAGGATCTGCCAGAGAGACTATCTGTGGACACTATCAAATGACTTTTTGAAATTGATAAAATTAATGGTCAGTGGATGCCGATACTCAATACACTGTTCTATGATTTTTCGTAAGGTGAAATTTGTTCATTGCAGGACCTTCCACTGTGGAATCTCACTTTCTCCTCTCTCAGGCATTGGTTTTATAGCACTTATATAGGAAGAGAGCCTTATATAGCTATACAGTATTAAAGATCCCTTGGTGCAGAAGAGAAGCAAAATCTATCTTTGGGAGATACATCAGCAGACAAACCTACAAGTGATCTTGAGCTTTTAAATGTCACCTCAAAATCTTTATATGAATCTGTCTGTTCAGCTACCATCTATATTTGTTCTTCCTTCTCCCACAAATTAATTTCACCTGCAGATGTTGCTTGGCAAAAATAAAAGTGCTTTGGCCCTTGATAGTTTTGCATCCCCACCTGAGTACATGACAGGAGGACAGTATTATCTGCAAGCAGAAGTATTGAAATATTCCTGTCCTTTTGATGGAGCAGAAAAAACTTGGGGCTAGATAAGGAGGAGACAAATATAATTTAAATGCAAATTAAATAGAAAAGGAGCTAGTATACCTGGGCAAACTTCTTTAATTACAGGAATTGGGTCTGAAAGGTTGTCATCAGACACGATTTTTTACTTGTAAAATATAATACAGTCCTTGAATTCTCCTAAGCAACCTATGACCTATATTCAAAGATCCCATTTTGCTCCAAAGAAGGGGTCACAATATGGAGTTAAAGATTGCTTTAAAGACTACTGAAGCCACCAAAACTGGATGATGGGATAGAGATGTATATTTCCCCAATAGGTATTGTAACAAAAGGCAGTGGTCAGTTGTAGCCCTACAACAATGGAATCCTACTCCTTCCTCTGCCAAGAGGTTCTCTGCAGACACCCAGTTTTCTAAATCATCAAAAATAAATCTTGCATACAATCTACTGGTGAAATGAAAGTTTGTCGAGCAGTAGTATAGAAGTTAACAAGGTAGCCAGTATTAGGATCCACTCATGTGAGTAATCAATCAAAAAATCAGGTAGGATGCCATTCCTGCCTGGGGCCTTGATCTTCTTTACTTGTTCTTAGCAGCATCTTTAACTCCTCACAGGTGGCAGAAGGTATTGGTTGGTTGTCCATTTCCAAGGATGCACAGATTTTCTCATCATAAAACAAGTATCTAAAGTGTAGTTCCAGTGGTGGGATTCAGCCGGAACGCTCCGGTACACCCATACCATTAGTAGAAATTCCAGCTGGCCCCACCCCTTGGGTCGTAGGCCTCCTGTACCGGTGGTGCGGTCTCCCTGGGCTTCCCCCATCTGGTTGCCAGAGCCACGACCACCTAGTCACATGGCCACCTGGCCACGCCCACCATGCAATGCCCATAGAGTAGGTAGTATTTTTTTTTAATCCCACCACTGTGCAGTTCCCATTCATAAGTGGAAAAAGGAAGTAAGTCTCACAAGCATAGGGTATATCCAACCTTGCTGTACTTGTGTTCACCTAAGTGTTTTTTTACACTAGCTGAAATCTGTCTCTGAACAGAAATGATTAGGCTGTTGTCGACATCAACTCTCTTTGCCAGAGCTCTGTTGCCCAGTATGATCATATAAGGGCACTCACACAAGGGAAGGTGCTTGTTTCTGGTGTTGTGCATGATCATCTGTGAATTGTGCAAATTATCACACAGGTACTTGCATGTCTGAGTATGTAACCTGAAGCCCAGCAAATAAGGGGAATGGCTTGCTTGATGGCCTTATGTGTGCAGTTTTATTTAAGTTGTATACTGGCCTTTGTGTCTAGCTCTGATTAGCAGGCACACTGACTTGGGCTTTTGGTAACTGAAGTCCAAGAACACCTGGAGAGCCACATTTGCTGACCCCTGGCCTAGACCAAATGAGAATATGAAGTTTTCATTGCAATCATTCATGCTGTCTGAGCTGCCCGAGTATGTTTGCATTGCAGGCTTGGTACCACAACTGAAATCCTGTTTTGCATTGTAATTAGCAAAAACTGAAGAGAGCATAACATCAGGGAGCTTAGCTGACTCTGTATCACAATTTTTTCCCCTGAGAGGCTTCAGTTCTAGATGTGTGTCTGCTTTGCTCTTCTACAAATGGCTTTGAGGCTTACATATCAGCTGAGCTTCCAAGCAGTCTTAATAATGTGGCAGTGATAGTAATGTCTTTGGAAATGTGATTATTTTAGTCTGACTACACACAGGCCATTTAGCCTCCCCGTCATGAATAATATCATTTTAATTGGATTTATAGATTATTATTCTGATAATAGCAGGTTGGACCCAAGCCTTCAGCTGTATCCTGGCACCAAAAAACTTCCATAGCAAGTGCATATTTTTTAACATTAGGCTTAACATTATAAATTTAATGCATTGGTCAGATGAATAATTTGCATCTAAATTACAGCTTTTATAAAAACATTTATGTTTTGTATATATGCTGAGTTATACACATATGCTGAAATATGCATCATTAAGTACTAGGGCTGTGGTCTATAATAAATATCTGAAACAAATGGTTTTAACAAACAAATGATGGAGGATAAAAGGAGATTGTGATTGTTATCTAACTATAGAATGATTTGATCTGGCATTTTGTTGTCTGCATGTCATACAGTGTATACATCTCATACACTATAACAAGTCATGGAAACATTGGGGTGAGTGGGAATTGAAATGGTAATTTCTAATTCAATACCCCCTTCTGCAGATGGCAAACAGGCAAGGGGTCATTTCACTGGAGGGAGGGAGGGCTGGCAACACCAGCATAAAGGAGTTCTATAAAGCTCAGAAAAGTTGCTTTTAAAATTATTTAGAAACATAAACAGTGAAAAGAAAAAAACCAAGATACAAATACAGTACAAGATATAAGAAAAAGATACACCAAAAATCTTATAACAAAACAACAAAAGTAACAAAAAGAAAAGATGTATGTACTGTATACTACTACATGTACCCACCACCTTAGTGGGGTGTTGTATACCTTTATCTGAGTATTCTCTCTATATAATATAATATAATATAATATAATATAATATAATATAATATAATATAATATAATATAATATAATATAATATAATATAATATAATATAATATAATATAATATAATATAATATAACATAATATAATATAATATAATATAACATATCTATCCATCTAGTCCCCTCTTTCCAAAATGATAGATATTCTTGCCCTGGTCTCTCTCCTTTCCCCTTCATTAAGACATATTCAATAAATTCTCCCCATATCTCTCTAAAGTCAGTCTTTTAAAAATAATTCCCTTTTTTATTTTAATTCACATGTCAGCCTAGCATTTATTGTCATATTCCATATCTCTTTGAACCAACCATCCAATTCGAGTTCACAATCTACTTTCTTCCAATTTATCTTTAGCCTATTATTTCTTCAAAATATTGCAAATGTCAATGGATTATACTTAAAGCTTTCCTAGTTTTTTTATAGGTAATATAAAATATCTTGTCTTTTCACATAAGATAATATAATTATCTTGTCTTATCGCATTTACCAACAATGAGTTACTTTTGAGGGCTATGACTTACAGAATGCTCTGATGCCATGGCCATTGGCTATACTGTCTGAAGGATTCTGGAAGTTGCAGGGCAAAATAATGGTTTTTCTACATTCTCCTGATTTCCTTCCTCCTTTTGTTCCTTTGCCTTTTGAAAAGAGACTTTTCAAAAAAAGCTTTAAATTCCATTGTCTCTGTCAGTGGCTTGGAGACAAGAGCAGCAGAGCTGTGTCAGTTGCCATCATTGTAGATGGAAGAATGGCCAGAGCCACAGCTTTGATCTCACTGATGCCACTGTTTAGTAGCCATCCTCTTACATTCCATAGGCAAGGATGTTTATGTTTGCTTATGTTTATGTTTATTCAATTTTATATCCCGCCCTACTCAACACATGGCCAACTCAGGGTGGCTAACAACATGTAAATGACCCTGGGACACCCCACAGGGTTTACATAAAGATACAATATTCAAATTATAATAATAAATACAATGTTATAAGTAAATACAGTATAAGGCAAGACAGTCAACAATAATACAAATAATACAAATATCAGCACCACATCAAAATAATATATCAATAATTACAATAGAATCACAAAGGATGAAAACATCACATAATATAACAAAATTACCAAAGTACCAGATGCGCCAGAAGCCAGGTGCATGATGGCAAAGTTCCTCCCGGCACCCCTCACCTTTTAAGTCCTAGGCGAGGGGGGGAGGGCAGAGCCCCAGGACGCCGGCCGATGGAGTGGCCGGCAGGACCTCTTCACCCTTGCCGGGGCTGAGCGCACGGCGGTGATGTTCCTCCTGGCACCCCTTGCCTTTTAAGTCCTAGGCGAGGGGGGGAGGGCAGAGCCCCAGGACGTTGGCTGATGGAGTGGCCGGCAGGACCTCTTCGCCCTCGCCAGTGCCGAGCGCGCGGCGGCGATGTTCCTCCCGGCACCCCTCACCTTTTAAGTCCTAGGCAAGGGGGGGAAGGCGGAGCCCCAGGACGCCGGCCGATGGAGTGGCCGGCAGGACCTCTTCGCCCTCGCCGGGGCCGAGCGCGCGGCGGCGATGTTCCCCCCGGCACCCCTCGCCTTTTATGTCCTAGGCGAGGGGGGGAAGGTGGAGCCCCAGGACGCCAGCCGATGGAGTGGCTGGCAGGACCTCTTCGCCCTCGCCGGGGCCGAGCGCACGGCGGTGATGTTCCTCCCGGCACCCCTTGCCTTTTAAGTCCTAGGTGAGGGGGGGAGGGCGAAGCCCCAGGATGCTGGCTGATGGAGTGGCCGGCAGGACCTCTTCGCCCTTGCCAGGGCCAAGCGCGCGGCGGCGATGAAGGATGTTTGAAGAAGTTTTTTTAGTCATGATCTTAACTGCTGGATGAGATCTTGTGGGATGCTCTTTCACCTGCTTCTGGTTACAGTCCTTGTAGGACTTAAAGGTCAAAACTTGGAAAATGACATTTCAGTAGAGTTAAAATAATGATAATTTATATAATAACATGTTGAAGCGATTTGCGGCAGAGCTGCAGTAGGTCCAACTGCTCGCTTATGGTTGGCATTAACATGTTATCATTTCCCTTCTTTTTCATACTAATTTTGCAAGCTCTGACCAGGACCAACACTGAGAACTGGCTGAACTCAAATTAAACTGGAAGTAAATGAAGATACTTAAGGATAGGAATCATACACATATAGCAATGAGCATCTATGCCAAAATACCACCTGGGCACATGTTCTGGATTGACTGACTCTTCTGAAGATTTCTGAAAGGCAACTGCATGCAAAGTGCATTACCAAATGAAGACTGGAGATTTAGCAACTGGAGCTGAAAAAGATAATTCAAAACAGATAAAATATCAAGCATGTGCCTTTAATAGAGATGCAATCCATTCAAGGATAGACCCCCACATATATTTTTGCTCACAAAATATCTTGTCTGGGTGCCCCTTTCAATCTGCCAACCATCATCCATCCTAATGTCGGCTCTACATCCTTTGGAGGGCATCCATAGTTTCAGGTAGAACAGATTGAAAAGTAAAAGCAATTTATCAGTTTATCCACCCAGTAGTACCAGCTCATCCCAAAGACTACCAACAGTTATAATTAAGGGGCTGTCACACCCTCCATAAGCAGGGCCAATGGGATTGGTTATGGAGGGTGTCTACTAGGTTAAAGGACAAACAGGATTTTTTTATGGAGGATTCAGTCAATTACACAGTCTATGGTAGGGAGCTTACCCCAGTCTCATTGCTCACAAGCACTTTTCACAGGCCCATTACAAGCCCCCCCCCCAAAAAAGTGGTTCCTGTTACTTTCCAAATGGAGAGTTCATGTTCAATCAGTAGTTTCTCAGTTGCCAATTCCTTTAGGAGGTTTATGTCTCTCACACACCCTACAGCTCCTTGTGTCCTTTGTGAGTAATGGCTACCTAGTTACCCATCCAGTGGGTTCTAGGAGCCAGACAGAGTTCTCCATTGCACCTTTAGAGATTGTTCTAATTGGCAAAGCCATCATAGCTTCGATCTGCATCACCAGCATTGAGATTAGTGTACTCAATCACCAATGCAATATGTAATTTCACTTCCCCATACTAGAAGCACCCTCTACTGCAGGTGCCCTTGTTATCATGGGTCTCTGTCTCTGAGGTTCTGAAATGGATTGGCTTTGTTGGCTTGAGCCTGGAAGGAAGGCTCCACAGGCCCAGGGATCTGGGAGACAATCACATGCCTCACTCTGCTCCTTCCTCTTGTTCCTTCCCAACAGGGCTGTTGCTTCCCTTGTATCCCCATTTCTTGAACTTTCTCCTAACTCTCCCAAGCTGACCTCATCTCCACCTGCCCTTTTCCTATTGGGTCATTGGTCACACTTTCTGGTCTTAAAGCAGGGGTTCCCAACTTTGTCAAGCTGGGTGGTGGGTCATGCTCTCTCAGTCAGCTTCAAGGTCTAGATGGCTGTTTTGTCCTGCATGCACAATGGGGGCAACTATTTTGTCCCAACAGCTTCAAAGGGGTAGCTATTTTGTGTCTCAAATACCATTGGAGGGGTGAGGGTGGGGCACATGAAGTGACACTGGGGGCTGGATCTTAGGTTGGGAATCCCTGCCTTAAAGTAAGGACTGGTTGAGGCACTGATGGGTTGATGGCTCTCGTAACCCCCCCCACTGCCAATTGCTCCCCAAACTGGGCTCACTTCACTCCCTTTATTCGGGACAGCAGCAGGGTGACTAGGTGAAGAGACTGAGGAACTAAGATGCACCCAATTTTGTATTGTTGGGACAGTTAGGCGGTTTCTCAAGGCCCTCCTTTCAGACTGCCAGGCAACAGAATTTTACTCCCATGGTAGGCCTGTGAAAACTCTGCAGTCTGAGCCACTTTCCTTTGATCTCCACTTCAACTGGGTGAGTTTCGAGGTCTTGCAATGGGAGTCCTGCAAGATCTCACACTTCCACTAGTGAAATTATCTCAACGCTTGAACCAATAATCTAGTTCACAAAACAAACATCCTTTTTGTCTTTTGTAGGAAATGAAACCAATCCTGGACCCATCTTCCTTTTTTACTGTAGAAGCGATGAGAAGCAAAACATAATCCAATGACATATCCAAATGAATGTTTTTTGGGATGTTCCAATCCCAAAAAAGGGCAATGCCAAAGAATGTTCAAATTATCGAACAATTGCGCTCATCCCACACGCTAGCAAGGTGATGCTCAAGATAATACAGGATAGACTTCAGCAGCATGTGGAAAGAGAATTACCAGAGGTGCAGGCTGGTTTCAGAAGAGGCAGGGGGACTAGAGACCACATTGCCAACATACGTTGGATCATGGAGAAAACAAAGGAATACCAGAAACAAGTTTACTTTTGCTTTATTGACTACACTAAGGCATTTGATTGTGTGGATCACAACAAGATGTGGCAAGTGATTAAAGAGATGGGAATACCAGAGCACCTCATATGCCTCCTGAGAAATCTGTACATGAACCAAGAAGCAACAGTTAGGACAGAACACGGAATGACAGAGTGGTTTGGAATAGGAAAAGGAGTAAGACAAGGCTGCATTCTGTCACCCTGCTTATTCAACTTATACACAGAGCACATAATGCGCAATGCAGGGATGGAGGAATCACAATATGGGATCAAAATTGCTGGGAGAAACATCAACAATCTGAGATATGCAGACGACACCACCCTAATGGCAGAAAATGAGGAAGACCTAAAGAATCTCTTGATCGGTTTGAAGGAAGAGAGTGCAAAAGCTGGCTTGAGACTCAATATCAAGAAAACCAAGATAATGGCAACAGGCCCGATCAGTTCCTGGAAAATAGACGGGGAAGAAGTAGAAGCAGTGACAGATTTTACTTTCTTAGGATCTAAGATCACTGCAGATGGGGAGTGCAGCCATGAAATAAAGAGGCGGCTGATTCTAGGGAGACAAGCCATGAGAAACCTGGGGAACATAGTGAAAAGCAGAGACATCACCTTGAAAACAAAAATTAGAATAGTCAAAGCAATGGTATTCCCAGTGGTAATGTACGGATGTGAGAGCTGGACAATTAGGAAAGCTGAACGCAGAAGAATAGATGCCTTTGAAATGTGGTGTTGGAGGAGAGTTTTGAGGGTACCTTGGACAGCGAGGAGAACAAATAGGTCAATCTTAGAAGAAATCAACACTGACTGCTCATTGGAAGGTCAAATAGTAAAGATGAGGCTAAAGTACTTTGGGCATCAAATGAGAAGGGAGGATTCACTTGAGAAGGCCGTGATGTTGGGAAAGGTGGAGGGCAAAAGAAGAAGGGGGAGGCCAAGGATGAGATGGATAGATGGTATTATAGACACAACGGGCACAGAACTGGGAGGACTGAGGGGGATGGTGGAGGACAGGGGTGCCTGGAGAAAGATGGTCCATAGGGTCGCAAAGGGTCGGAATCGACTGTGCGACTGAACAACAACAAAATCCAAATGAAAAGAGCTAAACTTAAGCTAATAAACTCACAACACACTCTAAAAATAAAATTTCCCATTCCTGGGTTCCTAATCTAAATCTAACCTAACACGCAATTTATACCTCAAAATAAGAAAACACACAGATTCTAAGTATCGTCCTGGACTCATCTCCCCCCAGAGTTAAAGTCTAGCCTTTCTATAAATCCGGCTAAGTGTCAGCCTGCCAAGATTTTGTCCATCTCCCAGTCAGTGGCCTGGCTTGGTCCCATGGATCAAAGTTACATCTTCCCGATGTTCTCCCTATCTTATCTCCAGAAGCACAGGGCTTCACCCTCCTTTGAAGAAGCTCTCCTTACTCAAGAAAATCTGGGGTTTTATACACAATTTCCCCCTGTTACTCCCTCCTTAGGAATTTTCAGGCGGCCTTGGACTCAGATCTTCAGATCTCCTCAAAATCTTTCAAGGTCAAGGCATGTTGGCAAAGTGCCAAGCTCTCATTTTGTCCCCCCTCCCCTCTGGCAGGGTCATTGATCGATGGTATGAAAGGGCAATGAACTTGAGTTAGAAAGTTCACTCCTGTTCATTGAACTTTGAGACCCTCTCAGGTGTTTCTCTGTCCACTAGGGGCACTAATCCCAATGATGTAATGCTTCCAGGAATTTCTTTGAATCGCTGTGCTTTTAAAGCTCCATTTCTCAACATTGAGACACAGTGACAAGTAACTTAAAAGAAAGTAACTTTTCCAAGTTCATGACAACGGCTGCCTCTGGCCTTGTTGGATCCCATCATATTCCTACTACCTTACATTGCCATTGCCTTGCCACTTTCCTCACCTGCAAGGTCAGCCTGGGTTTTATGGTACCAGGTACTCACTCATTATGCTAAGCCTCCCAGAGCCAGCATTTATCATGATGTGAGACAGAGTTCCAAATGTCTCTATTTTCTGAAAATTGTCCATCTTACTGTACAAGAGTCAAATCACTGGAATGTAGTGCCTTCCACTTCCATCCCAGACAAGACCACCACCATGGCTGATAGTAATGAAAGCTGCTGGGAGGTCCAACAGAATCAACAAGGTTGATCCTTCATGTCTGTCTGCCAGAAAGCACTGCTGTAATTTTTTTTTTGTCCTTACTCAAGCATTGAATAAGATTGGAAATGGTTGAAACGATTTTGAAGTGGTAAGCAAATTATGACAGGCAGTTGTTCTCTCCTCATATAAGAACATTCTCTAAAACAAAATTGGATTTACTAGTGTTAATGAAACCAAAATAAACAGCAAGTGATTTATTGGTTGGAATACATCTATAAATGTTTGCTATGCTGACCATTGTGAAACTGACAATTTATATAGATCTTACATTTTGGGAACTAAGGGTTTTTTTATTTTAAAAAAAAAACAGATCTGCATGAACTTTTAATATACACAATAGGCTGAATTTCTCTGCTAATGGAAAGCTTTTCATCCAGCAGATGGTTTTTCCCCTCCTGTGCACTGGAGGGGGGGGGAAACCATTTTTGGTAATTTCTCCTCCCTCCTACAGCCTGCAATGCTTCTTCAGAATCTGCTCCAGATGGATAGGAGATTCTTCAGAACAGCGTGGGAGGGGTCACCATGGAAAAGAAATAAAGGCAAGGAATCACCAAATTCAAAATCCCTCTGCTTTCTGTTAAAGAGGGGCGGGGTGTCATGGGATAAAAAAAAACATCCTGTCAACAGAAGGGATTTCACAGTAACCCAATAAGCACAGCTTGTAGGAGTTATTGTTTTGGCTTATAACCCATCTTGCCTCAACGAGTCTTCCCCAGCAAATCACCCTAAGGAACAATCTCCAACCCTTCATTCAACTGGGCTATATCCCATCCTTTTGTAACCCATCAATCATTAACTGGTGCCTAGCTGTGCACTGGCCTGGCCTTGGGCAGGATGAGGTAAGGCAGATGCCCAACTCACTTATCTTTTCACACTTCGGGAGGATGACTGCATGTTTCTTTCTCTCTGACTTTGTTAGCCCTTTGGAGGGCTATTTCTTCACAAGATGTATAGTATATCCAGTATGCTTTAGTGATAGAGTGATGGACTAGGACTCACTTACCATAGACACTTACTGAGGAAGTGGAACCAGTAAAATCATTACCCAAAATACCCCTCTCACCTTGAAATCCCCGTTAAGGTTGTTAAAAACTGGTTCAAACTTTATGGAACATAACAACAACTATTGCAACAATTCATTACTATTTAAATAAAGAATAGAATAAATTAGGCACACAAAAATACAATTTTATTGCAATCTTATACATGTCTATTCAGAAATAAGTACCATCAGGGGTGAGTTCAAAGGAGTTACACCAGGAAGGTGGATAAAGGATAATAATCTCTTTCATTTTTTTTAAAAAAATGTGAATAAATAATAGAAATTAGCATTCCTTCTTTTATCAAGAGAATATTTTCTGTAATGTTACTATAATAATTAATTAAGATATGAAATGCAATGATATGCAGTAGTACAAAAGTACTGTAAAGTGTTTTAGTTCCTTCAGCCTTTAACTGGAGACTATTTCAAAAGGGAATCAGATTAGACACTGTATATTTTAGAAAATTCACTAAAAAGATATCACTATTCATTATAGCAAGTTCCTGTTTCCCCTCTAGTAATGAGAGAGCAGGTTTGTAACCATGCAACCGTACAAAACAGAGTGAGATAATTTCTAAAATTGCCTGTCAGAGGAAATTAAATATGGAATGTTTAATTCCATATCATCTTCCAGTATTGTTTTTGCTTCTAGGTGAACTAGGCAGCCCCCCCCCAAATTGCAATCCCCCAGGGTTTCATTTGAGATGTCCTAAGATTGCCTCCCAAAACACCCCCCAAAGCTCATTTTCCATATCTAGAAGCCTCCAAGATTTGTAGTTGTGGGGGCTCTTGGTTCCAAATGTCCAGGTTGTATAACAGACATGCCCTGTTTTCATTGGGGGACATTTTTAGGGATGATGCAGTCTTCATGGGGTCCTGGAGGTAGAAACCTGGGACTGTCAAAATGAGGCCATCGCTGCACTAAAAGATGATCCAATCTGGTGAAGCTTTCTATCATGGTTTTACTGGCCTGTCTGTGTTAAAGTGGATTGACTTTTATTCATGCAACACATTCTACTGCATGGTAAATCGTGAGTTCCAGGTCAGATGATATTACAAGCTATGTCTTCCAGCCCATCTTCTTTTTCCAAGGTGCAAAAGAAAAGAATGAACCCTTGGGATTTTGTTGACTCATTTCTACCTGCTGATACTGAGTCAACTCGACTTTCCCCTCTAGGATTCCCCCCCTATTATCTTAGTTCTTTACAGACATTGGGGAAGATTTAGGCTGGCTGGTTACAATGACTAACCAACATATATTCTTGTCATCCATTTCACTACAACCACAAAGTCAAACTAGCTAGAAACCTGCAAAGTGGCAGATTGTTCCACAGCATCAGCCCACTAAAATAATTTACTACTGGGGGAATTCTATTACTTTTGTATCTAGGATGATTCGTCTGAGGAATCTTAAGAAAGAGAAAGAAATCACGGGTACTTTGAGAAGATGCTAAAATAAGAGATGACATCCGTTATTTTCACAGAGAAAGGAGAATTTGACTATGGAAGAGATTAAATGTCCATTAAATGACTGCCCTAGAATAGTTAGTTAGGGTACCAACCAGAGGTCAGATGTCCCTTAGAATTAATTCTAAATCCTAGGACTTAGATATAAGTACTGTTCAAGCTGATTGGAGAAACTTACAGTGTTATGAAAGGTAACTCTTGTGTAAGCAGGAAATTGCTAGGTTACATTTGACTTGGTGAAGAAGACGCAGAAAGTCAGGTCATATCTCATTTTAATTGTGGGATTTGCTTCCACAAGATGTAGCAACCACTGAGTACCAAAAAAAAAATCAGCCATGGGTTGGTACATGGGAAAAGCTGTCCTTTCATTCCTAACCTCATACAAGGTTTTCTGGAACAACTATTCAACCAATCCTCCACAAAGAAAGGGAACTATCTCATTTTCATGTTAGGAACTGTACCAGCAATAGCGATCACCCAGCAATAATCTTTGAAAATGTAAATTGAATTAACATTTTGAAATGTCATATAGCATTTCACAGACACATGATTCCCAGAGATAATTACCATTAAGCTGACATCAGTTTTCCAAAGATTCATATTTCCTGTCAGCATTATATTTTTTGGCAGGGGAGAATGTTCTCCAAATAGATATCCAAATTAGGCAAAATCTGTTTTTTAAAGAGCTATGGTGGATATAAAATGAATTAAATTTCAGCTGCTTATAGTCCCTGTAGCTATAAGGCCTGGGATCTTTTGCTGGGGTATAGCTCAGGGATCTATAGCTTCCTTTGCAGTGTTAAATGTTGAAATATGTAAGCCCAGCATGTTATGCATAGACTAAACTATTAGCACTGTTGATCACATGACTTTCTTAGAAGACAGAAAAGAGAACCTCTCTTGGAAAACTAAACTTGTTTTCTTCATTTGTTCTAAACTAGCCAGTCAAGGCCTTTTGTCTTCTAGCCTTTTTTAGGTGCTTAACCCTCTTCACTCTGAAGTAAATTGTTTTCTTCTCTGACTTATAGCTGGTCCTCCATCTGTGGAGCACCTTCCTCAACCATATAGTAGAGAATGAAAAACCTTAGTTTTTTTTTTACAATTTGTTAGACAAAATGCTGCTTCTTTTCACCACTAACAACAGTGTGCCTTCCAGTCAAGAATTTGAGCGCACTCTTTTGTAAGTAAACATTATTTTATTTTACTATCGTCTGACCAATCATTTTGGCTGCTCTACTTAGATTAAATGGAAGAATTCTTGGCGCACTTTGTAATCATTCTGATCCTGAAACTTCCCATGTTTTTTTTTGCTATGAAACCACAAAACTCAAAATTAAAATAGGTCTTCCCATAATTCCAAAAAATAATTTGTAAGCAATGCTTTGTGATTAGCTTGAAAAGGTGCAAAAAAATTTTTTTTAACTGACTAGGCAGTCAAGAAAATAAGAAAATATTTTTGTAATAAATATGTTTTTAGTAAACCAAACCATACGGGGTACTGTAAATCACTTGTAATCAAAGTTTCTTTTTTCATTTATATATTGATAGTCCTACCACAGGAATTGGGTAGAAAATCCTTCCCTTGGCTGCTCAAGTTTTCTAAAACTTGAGGCAGAACATCTCCTAAAGGGTTTCCCTCATTTGGAAGTAACATAAAGTAGTAACTAAACCATTAGGTAAGAATGGTTCTATCATGACATATTTATGTCCCCAAGGCAGTTGCCACATTCTGCCTTAGGGTTTTAAAAACAAAAAGTTTGACTGGCATTTTTGGTGCAGGCTGGTGCAGCCAACATAGGGTCGATTGAGGTAGGGTGTGATTCTTGCATCCAAATGACATATTGACCTCAAACAATCCTATTTCCATTACCGTGAAATGGTTTAACAAATGAGCTATTTGAGGATATTGGCAAATTGACTATTTCCCCTGCTCCTCTGTGGAAGGGCAGAGAAAGTGAAATTACTTTTTAAAAAATCTCCGAAACCAGGGTTCTTCAAACTTAGCTCTCCAGGTATTCTTAAAATTCAATTACCAGAAGCCCAAGGCATCACACCTGCTGATCAGGGCTTCTGGGAATTGAAGTCCAAGAACATCTGGAGAGCCAAGTTTAAGGAACCCTGGTCTAGACTATCCCTGATGTGCTTTTAAAAAAATCATGTCAGAAGCACACAAAGGTGCTTTCTGGGTTGAAAGGATTTTTTTGCTGGAGGAACTCCACTCAGGGGACACCCGAATGAGGCTCCTTTCATGTCTACTTGAAATTTCTTGCTTTTGAACTGCTAGGTTGGCAGGAGCTGGGACAGAGACAGGCACTCATTCCATCATGCAACACTCTTGAACTGCCAACTTGCTGACCTTCCAGCTAACAAGGTAAGCTTCTTAACCACTGAGCCACCACAGTCCCTTCCTTTGATATGCTGAATCATGTAGATTAATTTTTTAATCAAATTTCTTTTTTTAATAATACTTTTTATTAAATTTTTTAACAAATAAAATGCAAAACACAATACAAGAGAAAAAACAACATACTAAAGAAACAAAAAAAATCAATATACACAATGAAAAAAATATACACACCTATCCTAATACATTTTTATACCTATCTTTTCAAAATCAAAATCTTACCACCATCCTAAAATAATAATAATAAAAAATCTCTTACATTTTGACTTAATGGTTATTCTCTAACATTAACTAATGTTCCAATATTCATTTCCCCGTAAAGTCATAATATGCAATTATGGATAGGATGAGAAAAACAAAAGAAAAAAATACAATAATACAATTATAAATAATCATCACCCAGTGTCTATTTACATTGCCCTGGAGAGCTCAGAATATCTCATTATTTTATTTCCAAAATTCACTTTGTTCAGGTACAGGTCTGTTTCTATCCTCCCCCATAAGGGAGTGATCCACAAAAGGTTTCCAAATATTCCAAAATCTATTCACTTTTAAATTATCCCTTTTTTTCTTAATCTCCCAAGTCAATTTATCGTTCAATGCTAAATTCCACATTTCTTTATACCATTCTTCAGTTTGTATAGTTACATTATTTCTCTAGTTTCTAGCAATACATTGTCTAGCCGTCGTAAGCATTATTTCTAATAATTCTTTCTCATCCTTATTTAAATTAATACCATCCACATTTGTTAACAGAGTGGTACCCGAATCCAGTTTAATTGTCTTACCCAGTAATTCTCCAATCTCTTTTTCAATTCTTTTCCAAAAATCTTTTACCACGTTACAACCCCACCACATGTGCTCATACGTAATCAAATGTCTTTGCATTTTTTGTAGTGCTAGTCAAGGAAGTACCTGCAGCCACAGTTTCAATCAGCACTTCACACAAAGGCAGTGAATTTTTTTGCCTTTGCTGCTAAGTTACTTATCTGCAGAAATTTTCCAAACACATCCACTTGATGCTTTATGTAGGTAGTTTCAGCAACTCTTCCTTACTTCAGAACGTCTGGCAATTATAGTTGCTGTGACTCTAAAAGAAAAACATCACACAATCAGATAATTTATTTTTTAAACTTTGCTTGTGTGTTTTTAAACATACAGCTAATTTGCAGGCTGTGACTTTTCTTACAAAAAAAAATAGCTCAGGATGCACCAACATCAAGAAATTTCCCATCCCCAATCACTTCCATGTTAAGGCATTGCTTATTTCATGTAGAACAGGGTGGGAGACCTGTGATCTTCCAAGTGTTGTTGGGCAGTAACTCCCAGCCAACATGGGAATTGAAAGTTGTAACCCAATAATCTCTGAAGAGCCAGATGAAAGAACCATAAGCTCCCATTTGTTACAAACCAAAGGTAACTCTGGGATGATATGATGAAATGGTCATGATTTTAAATGGAATTTTTGTGAAGGATATTTCTCTCTCACCCCAATGGAGTAATAATAGAGTTATTATGAGATCAGCCAACTGAGGTTTGAGATCTTGTATGGAGATTCTCCTCTTAATCACACTGTCCTTAAAAGGCACATAATATAGGTGTGAGACAGGGCTTTTCTGATGGCTGCTCTCACTTCCAAAGCAAAAT
Source organism: Bradypodion pumilum (assembly GCA_035047305.1). NCBI lineage: Eukaryota > Metazoa > Chordata > Lepidosauria > Squamata > Chamaeleonidae > Bradypodion > Bradypodion pumilum. Next base: position 158,982,348 of record JAWDJD010000001.1, on the reverse strand, counting down.
ACTTTTTTTAAAATTCATTTGTCACAGAAGTTGGTGTCCTGCTGAAGCATGAGCTTAACCAGTTTGGTTCTGATTCAGTTTCTTATTTTATAGATAAAATGGATCAATCAAATCAAATCAAATCAATCAATCAATCAATCAATCAATCAATCAATCAATCAATCAATCAATCAATCAATGCTTATGTATCTTGTTGTCATTGTTGGCTGCAACTCATATCAGAGGATGCATCTTCCCCAGAAGCAAGAAAAATGCCACTGGTGTGAATTTGTTTAAGGTGGATCCCAGCTTGCCATGATGTGACCCACACACTATGGCACACATGAAATGAGACATGGAGGATTTAACACCGGGACTGCAATGGACTGTTGCAGCCTTGAGGATATTATCAACGTGCAATTTCACAGCCAGTCCTTCTGGCATGGCCTCTTCTGCCTCCATGACCATTGGGGATCAGAGTTACTCCTCCGTTTTTTTTACTGTTGAGTCCAATATGATGATTTCCAGTGGCATTTCCTCCACTGAGGGGGACCATCACCCCAACTAAAGGGGCTCATCCATCCATAGTTGTTGGCCCTTTTAGGGAGTCAGGTTATTTACCACTGCCCAACACGCAGCGTTGTTTCACTGGCTGTACGATCTACTCCATTATCATAGTAGGATGACCAGCCAGCCAGACTTATCTATCTATACAGTGAACCTCGCATATTGATGCGTTCGTATAGCATCATATTAACATAAAGACATGTCATTCATGGCCCACATGACCCCCCCATAATGACAGTTAATTTAAAAAATGTCACTATGCTGGGTAACCCCGGATAATGATGGTGTTATGCAGAGTAACCACTGCATAACGACGTTTTTTCATCATTATACGGGGAATCTTCCACAGGGATTGCATAACGATGAAAATCGCATAATGACAATACTTGGGGGACCAAGTAATGTCATTATATGAGGTTCTACTGCAATATACAGAGAAAGAGAGAGAGATAATTTCAGTATTCAGGTAATGCTTCTGAAAGGGGAAGTCCCTGAAGTTGTTTACTTTTCATTATTAAACATCCATAGCCTTCATTCATACTTGCAGGTAGTAAGGTGGTGTGCACCTATGCATAAAATAACATCAAGTTGAGGAAACATACAGAAATGATCTTCCCCTTATCCTTACACTGCCAAAAAAAAAAAAAAAAAAAGCTGGTGGTTGCAGCCTTCTGTATTTTCACTCACAGTGTCCCTGTCCATGGTACTAAAACGGAAAGTGCTTCTTACCACGTTACCATGTGAACCATTGTTGTTCTTGGAGAAAGAGGCAGCTTGCCTAACAGATACGAATTGTTTCAGATCATCACATATGGTTATAGAAATGTTTACAACAATATTCTTGAATTAAACAATGGCTGTATCCAAACAGTTACAGTCACTTTGAGCATTTTCTTCAGCAGAAAATTCAGGTAGGCTCCACCAATTAAGATAGTCATTTAAGTTTTAAAGTTACTATTAGGGAAATGTGAATCTGTCAATTTTCCTTCCCTTTCTCTCCCTCCTCACCCCCTAACTTTACACATACTGATGCCATCCAACTTCTAAACCAGTTTGAAACATTAAGAAAGAAAGGTTTGCATGAAAACATAAAGGTTTGGGTGCTTGTATATGCACTTTTGCCTAATACACACAATTTTGCCTCTCATATAACACAACGTTATGTTAACATATGTATTTTTGTATGCATTTTGAAAACTGGAAAATGACACTATAGTATTTGGAGAAGTGTGAATATTGTGTTTCAGTTTATGTCTTGCTTGGAAAGTGTGAGCTATGATGAGTCATAATCAAACAAATAAATCAGACTTTTTTTGCATCCCTTGTTTCTATCACTAGAAGCTTTAAAAAAATGATGCAGCATAGCAGCAAGAACAGTAAGAAATATGTTTCTCTCAATTTCCAACAGTATGTTTGTTGGAATGATTAAAAGACTTTGGCTTTGATCTTTTCTGTTCTCTTTATTCTTCTTATATCATTCCTTCACTTGGCTATTATTTCTTCTTCACATTTATAGGATGGGCCCTGTAGTTCTGTTTTGCTTGTTCCAATCCTTCAAGGCTCTAGTTAATGCTTTTATTTTGGTGCTTTCATCTCTCTTTTTTTGCCTAGCATTCATTTTATCCATTACGTCAAAGAGAGGGACTAATGAAGTTCTGTTTGATTCATTCAGCTTTTGTCTCTCAGTCATAGTGGCAGTGTCAAAGGAAATCTAGATGAGATTTGCCGCGTGAAAAATAGAAGCCTTAGGCTTAAAAATAAAATAAAATAAATCATATTTGCTTCATTTTAATTCTGGTTCCTAGGCAACTTTCTACATCCTGACAGCTGCTGGATGATGTCTTGGACCAAAGACAGAATCTGATTTTAGTTAAAACCAAAATTGATGACTTTTTGAAATTAGCTCATTTTGTGGAAAATTGCCTATCTCCTTTCTTCATGAACACACACAGAGATAATAAGAGTGGGTACTCTCATGCTATTGTAATTCAGTTTAGTATTTAGCCTTGTATTGATGTCTGAGGAAAGAAGGTACAGCCCAAATGATCAAGTTTTACAAATGTTTTCTCATTTTCTTTCACAACCAATGAACTAGATTCCAGTGAACAAAAGCATTTTCCCAAAACAATTCCATTAATACTTAAGGCATCACTGGACTCGTTGTTTTTACTCTTCTTTTTTATTGTGCTGTCGAGTCGATTTAGCCTCATGGCAACTCTTGCTAGGGTTTCTGAAGTATAAAGTGTTCAGAAGCATACCATCTCATTAATCATTTTATAATGCAATCTTATTTTGCCAATCCCAAAGTAAATTCTACAGAGTTCATGGATCCCTTATTCCCAAATAAGTGGTGAAGGATTGCACCCTCTCTACAGCATGAGGAAATAAAAATGGAGATACAATTTATACCTGGCAACATGAAATTAAATTAAAATATATACAAAGTGGTGTTCCAATTCTGGTTATGAGAAATCTTATAATACAAACATTTAAGTTAAGTTTTCCTCTCCTCTCTGGAGCTGATAAATTGAAATGGGATGGGGGAAGCTTCATTGACTAAAACAGGGATTCAATTTTAAAATGGTTTTCGTTTGGCTTACAAATCATGTTAGCAAAATTTATTCATATTGACTTTCAGATATATAATGTCTCCTAGCTAAGATTGCACTTCAAAGGTTCAGGCTACTATAATATCTTGTAGCCTCAAGAGCCACATTTGGGATGTTTTGTCAGCTGCAGGTAGAAGGCATGTACCAATGTGCCTTCAGATACACATGTTTTTACACACATATTTAAACATGCAGACATGAAAAATTTATCTCCTTTCCCTGTCCACCAAAATCTAGGGGTTTGGGGGTAACTACAGAGCTGAAAGCTTATTTTACTCCCTCCCTGTCTCCCACTGAGTCTTGCAATCCGGAGAATAATATCCCCCATGAGAAAAGAGGTGAGGAGCCCTACATCTTTGGGGAGTGGCCAAAGATTTCATACAGCCCCACAACCACACTTTGTGTACTATTAGGTTCGTGTGTATCCTTTCTCATAAGAGAAAATGCATCTGAATAACTCTCATGATTTTGACAGAGGAGGAAATAAATGATTCAAGAAGTTTAGTAAAGGTAAGGGTCTCCCTTGCTCGAAAGCCAGTCGTGTCCAACTTTAGAAGGCTGTTCTTATCTCCCTTCTTACAGCCAAATAACCAGTGCTGATTGCAGGCGCAACCCCCCAAAAAAGACTCAGACACCGGTATATGGATAACGGCATTGGGCCACATTTATTGATTCATGCCCTAGTCCGAATTATAAATTTCAATTGGTACTCAGCCAATTATAATTCTTAAGGCAAGCATGCCGCAGTAACACTGGTAAGGTTCCTCCCAAAATTGCCAATGGCAATTGGCTACAATGTATCCATTTGTATCAATTTGTTTGTTTACAACAAACAAATTGTTGACCGTAGTCAATAAACTATCTACTGACCCCACCCTCTGACGTGTATCCGTCAAATCACGGGGTGATGCATGCTGAAGAGCTCCTGCCATCACCCCATTGCCTGGTTTGTCATTGACCGGTCAACGTTAACAAACTTGTACCTATCTAGTGTTGGCCAGTCAATTGCGAACCTGCTGGATACCTGTGGGTCATAAATATTTACCTTACCAGTGCTACCCGCCACACGGGGAGGCTTAATAAAGACTCACCGCCCCCCCCCCAGACCGTCAGCTCGGTCAACAGGCCTGCTTGCAAATCTTCCAAAAAGAGGTTCATACCTCTGGGCGACAGATGGACCCCATCCCCTGTGTAAAGATCGTAATTTTGGAGACTAATGGTGGGGTGTCGGATGACCCGCCCCAAACCCTTGTCAGCAAAGAACCGGGCCACTGCCCTGTTCACCGAGCGACGAGCGCGGTCAAGGGCCTGGAGGTTGATACCCCCCCTGTAAGCGTGACGCGGTATGATGTCCGACCATAGCAGTGTTGTGGCAGGCCACACATAATGCAAATAAGCTAGGTCGCTGCAGATCGTATGTTTTAAGGAAAGGCCAGTGACCTGGCCCAGGTCATTGCCCCCGAGGTGCAGTACCAAGACATCAGGCGGTTCAGCATCCCTGATGGAGAAAAGGGAATGGCAACAGTTCCCGCCATAACATTCCACGCTTACCATACCACCTGATACATGCGGAGGCACGTAGTCCAAGCTGGGGTCCCCACTCTGTCGCCGCAGCGTACTGCACTGCCCAGTGCACATAGCTATGGCCTACCAGCCATACTGCCACCGGTGTGCGGGGACACACAGGGTCTGTAAGATAAAAAAGATAGGACAGTGACTTATCTGGTACTCATACTTGAAGAGGGCGAACATATAATTCAAAACACTTCGATCCCCACCTCCCCATACGGCGTATATCAGCCTCAGAGTACCCAAATGCAGCCGCAGTAGAAGCAGCTCCTATTCTAAAAGAATGGGTGCCGTAACGAGCCCCGGGGAGGCCAACACTGGACAGTGCCTTACCGGTCACCTTCCAAAATTGAAATTTAATAAGGGGAGACCCATCTTGGTGGCAGAAAAACGGGCCAGGGTGCGTACCACGCACTGCAAGGAACTCTTGTAGGGCACCAACCGGACAGATGTCTGCAATGGAACATCGTAGCAGTCTAACACCACTGCCTACACCATGCTGATCAACTTTTGAGGACCGTATCCTCAACTGAGCCCACTCATTGGAGACATAGACATCTTCGAGTTCCAGTGCCCTACGAGCCGCATCCGCCTTAGACAGTAGCACCAACTCACTGATGCGGAGCGCTCCAAAAAAGGCCACCGTGGTAGCCGCATGAAACAGAGCTGCCTCATACCTGTCGAAACACAGGTCATGCCAGCCTCGTGCAAGGTGGGTAAGAACCCCTGGAGAAATAGGGTGGCGATTGTCCAGGCAGCATCCACGTTCCCGTGTCCACCCCTCCAAAACATGTCGTATACGAAAATCATTTGTGTTGTCAGCAGAACCCCTCACTTTGGCTATGAATGCCAGTGCTGACAGCCTGGATGCTATGGTGCGGGGAGCTAGGCCCTGACTGTGTAGGTAGACCATAAATTGGAGAACGTGTGCAACTGGAATGGGCCACACCTCGGGCAACCGGAGTTGTGCACAAAAAATTCTAAATTGACTGAATGCATGGTGATATGCCTTACGCGTGCGGGGCGCCAGCGACATGCCGATCGCCCGGTTCACCTCTCCTTGCCAAACGTCCAAATCTTGTCCGGGAGTGGCGAGGGGAATTCCTCTGCGTCCGGAGCCAAGGCGCGGAACCGGGGGATCTGCAGGCGGGATAAAGCATCAGCAATATCGTTATTAATACCTGGTACATGTCTGGCCCTGAAGAGCACATTGAGGCGTAGGCTGCGCAACACGAACTGGCGAACTAACTCCATGACCTTGGGTGATTTAGATGTCTGGGAATTGACGATGTGCACCACCGCAGCATTGTCACACCAGAAATGAACCACTGAATTGGTCCACTCCTCACCCCATATAGCATCAAAGCTCCCAGTATCGGGAAGAACTCAAGGAATGTAAGATCGCGTAGACGATCCGTGCCCCGCCATGCTGGAGGCCATCGGCCGTAGGCCCACCTCCCCTCAAAGTAAATCCCATATCCCAGGGACCCCGAGGCATCCGACTGAACATGGAACCTAGGGGAAACCAAAAGGTCAGATCTCCAAAATGACACCCCGTTGAAGTCCCTCAGGAACTTAAGCCAAACCAACATGTCAGCCCTCATGCCCTTGTTCAATCGGACCCTGTGATAGCGCCTGGATAGGCCAGTCATGGCGTCGCATAAGCATCGAGCAAAAGCTCTGCCAGGCGTGACCACCCTGCAGGCGAAGTTAAGGTGACCATGGAGAACCTGGAGCTCACGAAGTGACACCTTGCGTTTGGCCAGTAAGGCCAAAATCAACGCAGTGATCCGGGTAACCTTATCCATGGGTAACCTGGATGCCTGCGAGACCGTGTCAATTTCAATACCCAGAAATGTGAGCTTAGTTGATGGGCCCTTGGTCTTTTCAGGCGCTAAAGGGACACCGAGTTCCTGCATTAGCGTCTGAAATGTATTGAGGAGACGCGTACACGTGTCCCAGCCCTGCTCACCCCCGAACAAGAAATCATCAAGGTAGTGGGCTACAGACCGGGACCCAGACCTGTGAACAAAGGCCCACTGAAGGAACATGCTAAAACGTTCAAATGCTGAACAGGAAATAGAGCAGCCAAAAGGCATGGCTTTATCAACATAAAATTTCCCTTGGAATTTAAAACCCAATAACTCAAAGTCACCCGGGTGCACTGGCAACAACCGGAATGCCGACTTAATGTCACATTTGGCCAGAAGTGCACCCGGGCCACAAGAGCGCACCATGCGCAGGGCCTGGTCAAATGACGTATACCTGACAGAACAAAGGTCATCAGGAGTGGCATCATTGACCGAATGGCCCGCCGGGTATGACAGATGGTGAATTAAACGAAACTCCCCAGGGGTCTTTTTGGGGACCAACCCTAAAGGGGAAACCTTCAGATTGGGAAAGGGGGGCATAGGAAAGGGGCCAGCAACCCTACCTGCATTAACCTCCTTAGCGATACTTAGGGCAGCCACCTCCTCCCTACCCTTCAGGGAAAGTAAATTAGGAGCATCTTGGGGGCACCGCTCCCCTTTGAATGGGATGCGAAAGCCCCGCTGGAAACCCTCGAGGAGATACCTAGCATCCTCCCTCCTCGGGTAAGTTGAGAGCCACCGCTCCAATATAGCTATGTTAACCGGGGAGGGGGCCTTTTGAGTGACCAGCTCCATCAGCGGCAGGTCTGCCCGCTCCTTGTCCACCTCTACCTCTGCCCCGTGACCCACCGGCTTGTGGACACGCAGCGACGGCGTGGGGGCCAGCGCAAGAGGAACACTCATGTTTGTATCGGCACTGTTTTCTATTGCATACACCATTGGCCGAGAAACTCCAACACAGCAAGCGGGCTGGAACCCCCTGCCCCGCCAGCTGGCGGGGAGCCTGTGTTGGAGCAGCTCCCTGGACCGCATGGCCACAATGGTACCTCTCCCCAGGCGCCGGGCGCGTGGGGGTCATGTATAAAAGCCACAATTTCTGACATGGCTCATCCCACCTCATCTCCGGGTGTACGGGCACTCTCATTCTAAATTCCTCATCGTAAGCCAACCACGATGGGCCAGGAAAATCCACCATTGCCCTGTAAATATTGTCCAAATATTGGACCATAGGAATGGCCAGGTCAGGCTGAGCCCTAAGGTACACCGCCATATAAATGAGATATGCAGGTAACCAGTTGGCCCAGGTACGTGGTGGCTTGCGACGGCGAGACAGCTCTTTGTCCTTCTCATCCTGCCCCTCTTTTTCCTCCTTGGTGGGTTCCCGGTTCAATAGGGAGAAAATATCGACATACTACCCCCGCCAAATCTTTTCCCTTGTGGCCTGGGCAAAATGATCCCCGAGGGGCAAGGAATACCCGGCCGTCGGCAATGCCGACACCGGCACAGTATTTACACGGGGTATCAGGAGAGGAGCCTGGACAGTCCCTGCGACACCCGGTGTAGCCCCGGGGGTGGAACCCCCCTTGCCCAATGTTATGCCAGTATGGGGCCAAGCTGCACCCGGGTAAGCTGGGAACTGATGGCCACCCGCCCCGACATTACGAGGCCATGGCCACTGAAAGCTATCCCCGGAAGTGGAGTGTGATGTGGGGACATTAGCTTGAACCTGATACTCACTGGGTGCACCCCCGTGAGCCGCCCCCACTGGGGGTTCCGGCCCACGGCGGGCGTCGGAGCTCGCGACCGCAATCGAGTTCTGAGGACACATCCGACCACTACCTGTCTGCAGTTCAGGATGTACGGGGAGCTGCGAGACCGCGGCGGGCACAGGCCTGCGCGCCTTGAGCAACTCAACCCGACTGGCCGCCTGCTGCAGAGTGGCGGCTGTCATGGTAGCAGGCAGGCAAAAGGGGGCCCCAGATGGCAGTGAAGCCCCCCCCCAATGCGGTTATTGGTGATCCCTAGGGATGCCTCTAGCACAGCTACGCGTGCCAGTAATGCATCCACCGTCGCAGATCCCCCTGCATAAAGGGGGCCAGGCGGGCCGGACGGCCCGCTGGGCAATGGTCCAGGGCCCCCAACTTGAGAGCCAGGTCCCGAATAGGGCCATGCCCAAAACTCCGGCCCATGAGGGGCCGGGGGTAAGCCCTGCTGTGCAACCGCACCAGGCCCTCCCCCGTGATCAAGGCCCATGGCCGGCAATTGCGGGCCGGGGGCCGAAGCCCCTGTAGGGCCAGTCTGAGGCTGGAGAGCTGCAGGCCATGGCCTAAGCTGCCCCATCCCACCGGTCCCGGTGGGTGAAAGGTCCTGTTGCGGGGGCGCAGTCGCGGTCCTCCGACCCGACTGCTGTCTCCCTTTCGGGCGCGCCTGAGTCGCCGCAGCCTTCTTCTTAGGAGGCATAATGAAAAAACAATCCCGTTCCGGGGATCAGCACCAGATGGCTGAAAAGCCGAAGATTGAGAATCGGAATACCCGCTGAGGCTCTACAGCCAACTGCGGCTCTCAAAGAAACGAAGAGCGACGGAGAAAACTTCTCCTCTCCGTCGCTTTTCCAAAATGGCAGCTCGGCTGCCTCGTGGCCACCCCTTTTATAGAGGAGTGGCCACGCCCCCTAACTCACCCGGATGTCTGAGTCCGGGTTGGGGGGGGGCGCAAAGAGCGCGGCGGCCATTTTGGCGCCGCGCTTTCAATATGTCTGCAGACCTTTCTGTGGTCATGTGTGAGGCATGACTAAATGCTGAAGTGGTACCTGACAGTGCCTGTGGGGTGAGCTGCGGGCAGCAGAGCGGTGCACAGTGGCCTGGTAGAGGGTTGGCACCTGGGGAGATGTCTCCCTCCCTTGTGAGACTGAAAATAGGTAAGCAGGTATTGGCTTTGGTGAACAACTTAAATAGGTTTACTCGGAAGCAGGTGGTGCAAAAGTATAAACAGTGCAGAAATAAAAAGCAGATACAGTCTCTCGTGTTTCCCAGTTGGCTCCACTGGGAAACTACAGTTATGCACCTTCCAGTCGTCAAGCTTAGTTTCTTAACCACTAAGCCACTGTGGCCCCTTCTTCAAAAAGTCTCAGTTGTGCTTTAAAAATGTCCTCAACCTCTATACTACTGGTACTTAGCCTATAAAGACATGTGCTCCTGCTATTTTAGGGTTAGGCAGTGTTGTTTAAATATAAAATAGCATCTAATTTTTTTTTTTAATTTGGGGGGGAGACATGAGACCAGAGATAATAAATATTTCCTCAGGAAATTTGAGAAGAAGCAATGAAGAGATGATGAAACTGAGAATTGGAAAGGAAAGGGTGGTGGTGGTGGGGGAAACACCCTCGCTGCTGTAAACCAGTATGCTTTTCAGCAGATTTTCTCTGGAGTGAAAAGATGTCAGGAAAATGAGACTACAAAATAAATTAAATGAAGATTCTGCATCACACCCCTGCCCCACTTAAAAACAATGTGTAATTGTCCAATCTGTGCTTATGAAGTGAAATCATCATTAATTTGGAATGGTTACATAATTTTGTTTATACCTTTTGTTTGGAAGAAATGTCAGCAGATATTGGGAGGGTTTTACCAGTTCCATTCAGAGAACAGCAGAAATCAATTCCCAGTTTATTAAAGTTCATCCTGAGTGGCAGCAAAGAGATGCAGAAAGGAGTCACTGCCTGGGGCAGAATGGACTTGTGAATATAAAACATATATGTTTCCATCCTCAATTCGACCAAAAATAAAACAAAACCTGTCCCCACCTTTTTTTGGTTTTTTCCCTCCCAATGGCCAAAACAAGGTACTTCAGCTTTAATCTTTTCAGTGTGATGAATGTTTGTCTCTTTGATTATTTTTCAGCGTGGTGTAAGAAATGAATACAACACAGATGCCTTTGAAACCTCACAGAAATCTTAGAGAATAGTTAGTGTATAAGCATGTTTTTGTGTGAATTGAAAGCAATTTTGCTTAGATAAGGCAAAGCACTTAAGTTTCAAAGCACCCAACAGCATCCACACTATATTCCATAGTATTTAAGAGGGCACCCCCAATTTTAAGGATTAAGGGACAACAGTATGGAGCACAGGGAATTAGGTAAAAATGAGGTGCCAGCCTGTTTCAACAACAAGATGCTTTCATCTATGAAGCGTTAAAATGTCAAGATGAACAGGTTAGGAGGGGCAAAAGTGCTGTTAAAAGGAAGAGAGGCTTCTACATCCTCTCTCAAGGGTCTGAAAAAATATGCTAGTTTATGACTAGATGACAAGGGTATTCGGTGCAGCATTTCTAAACTCTTGTTTTTTTAAAAAAATTCCTTTAGCTTTATAGTTGATAAAAGAGCAAGGAAAGCAGTAATGGGATGCAATCTTAAAAATGACAGAATGATCTCAGTCCGAATTCAAGGCAACCCATTTAACATTGCAGTAATCCAAGTCTATGCCTCAACCATTGGTGCAGAAGAGGCCGTAGTCAACCAGTTCTATGAAGACCTACAGCACCTTCTAGAACTGTTGTGTATGTACAATGTTGCTTTAAGAAATGTATGAATGTAACCTGACCACAATTACAATGTAGCTCAGCTGTTAAGGAACGCGAGTAAGCTGCCTATAGAGGGCAGCTGCGAGCGTTCAGCTCACATGGTTCACATTCCCCAAATCACCGGCAGCCACGGGAACCTTTCCCGCGCGAGGATCACCTGGAGAAGATGGGCGTGACTCAGAATGACGTCACGCCGGTAGCAGCCAATAAGCTACCGTGCAACAAGATTCAAATGTATGTACTGCAGTATATAATGAGCTGTACCTCCGCCATTACCACATGTTCATCCTGATCATCACCCAATAAACCTGCGTTTAGCCCTCACTGCGGCTCCTTCTTTGTCTTCCGTGCAAAACACTAAAAGAACTGATACCAAAAATGATGTCCTTATGATCATAGGAGATTGGACTGCCGAAGTAGGACGTCAAAAGGTAACTGGAATAACAGGCAAGTTTGGCCTTGGAGTACAGAATGAAGCAGGGCAAAGGCTAATAGAGTTTTTCCCAAGAGAATGCACTGGCCATAGCAAACACACTCTTCCAACAACCTAAGAGATGACTCTACAAATGAACATCACTAGGTGGCCAACATCGAAATCAAATTGATTACATACTCTGCAGCCAAAGATAGAGAAGCTCTATACAGTCAGCAAAGATGATACCGGGAGCAGACTGTGGCTCAGATCACAAGCTACTGATTTCCAAATTCAGGCTTAGAATGAACAAAAAAGGGGAAACAATTAGGCCACACAGGTATGACCTAGATAACATCCTTCGTGAATATACGGTGGAGGTGAAGAATAGATTTAAGGGATTAGATTTGACAGACAGAGTGCTGAAGAATTATGGACTAAGGTTCATAACACTATACTGGAGGTAGCAATTAGAACCATCCCAAAGAAAAAGAAATACAAGAAAGCAAAGTGGTTGTCTGATGAGGCTCTTCAAATAGCTGAAGAAAGGAGAGTGAATAGCAAAAGTGAAAGGGAAAGATTCACTCAAATGAATGCAGAATTCCAAAGAACAGCAAGGAGAGATAAGGAGATCTTCTTAAATAAACAGTGCAAAGTAATAGAGGAAAACAACAGAAGGGTAAGGACTAGAGATCTCTTCAAGAAAATTAGGGAAATTAAGGGAACGTATCAAATAAAAATGGTCATGATAAAGGACATAAACGGTAGGGACCTAACAGATGCAGAAGAAAGTAGGAAAAGATGTAAAGAATACACAGTTGAACTCTACAAAAGGACCTTAATGTCTCTGACAACCACAATGGTTTTGATTATTGACCTCGAACCAGACATCCTGAAGTCAAGTGGCCCCTAGAAAGTATTACTAACAACAAAACTGGTGGAGATGATGTAATCCACCTGAGCTATTTAAAGCCCTAAAAGAAGATGCAATTAAAGTGTTGCACTCAATATGCTTGCAGATTTGGAAAATGCAGTGGCCAGAGGATTGGAAAAGGTCAGTCTATGTTCCAATTCCAAAGAAGGGCAATGCCAAAGAATATTCAAATTATCGTACAATTGCATTCATCTCACATGCTAGCAAGGTCATGCTCAAGATCAGAGATTCTCAACCTGCAATCTGTGCAGTCCTCCCTTACCTACTGTATCATACAATAGGTAAGGGAGGACAGGAGGACAAAATATAGAAAAAGAGGACATGTCCTCCTTTAGGATAGCATCTGGCAACCCTAATTCACACCATAGTATGTTTTTTTTATTAAGTTTTTAATAAACATACAAAAAAGAAAAGAAAACATTAACAATACGTTAACAATACAATACACTAACAAATCCATATTATCTTACTAACAAACATTACTGTATGTTAGCACATAACAATATCTATACTCATTAATTACTATTTAACTACCAAATATTGAGAGCCATTGTTTCAAAGTCCAAAATGATAGAAAAAAAAATTTTTTTTTCTGTACTACCACAAATCTTTTTCACAAATAATAATCACCCTGTGAATATGTACAATGCCCGGAGAGTTTATTTTCTATTCAACTCCAAAAACTTCTTTGAAATGGTACTGGTCCTGAACTATCATTTGCCATAATAGAGTGATCCACGAACGGTTTCCATATATTCCAAAATCTATTCTCTTTTAAATTATCTCTTTTGACTTTAATCTCCCATGTCAATTTATCGTTCAATGCTAAACTCCACATTTCTTTATACCATTCTCCAATCTGTATATCTACATCGTTTTTCCAATTTCTAGCTATACATTGTCTACCCGTTGTCAGTACGATTTCCAATAATTCTTTTTCCTCCTTGTTTAAACCCAAGCCTTCCACATTCGTTAAAAGAATAGTACCCGACACCAACTTAACACTTTTACCCAATATTTCACCAAACTCATTTTCTATTCTTCCCCAAAAATCCCTTATTTTTTTACAACTCCACCACATATGTTCGTATGTTCCATCAATTTCTTTACATCTCCAACATAACTTATCTCTTTTATTATCCATCTGGTAAAGTCTTAATGGTGTCAGGTACCATTGCCACAACATTTTAAAATTATGTTCTTTAATTCTTACAGACATTGTTCTCATAATCCTCTTTTTCCATTTATTTTTCCATTCAATCTCCCCGATCTTTATATTCAAATTTTGTTCCCACTTCCGTTTCAAGTCCTGCTGTGGATCTGCGCCTCTATTCAGTATATTATAAAGCTTGCTTACAAGACCTTTAATACTGCTTTCCCCTTTTCTAATCTTCCTTACCAATTCCTCAAATTCCGTATGTATTCTATCTATCCCTATTTCTCTTTTATATTTTTTATTCCAATTGTCCACCTTTAACTTCTGAAACCAATTCAGATTTAATATCTCAAACATTTTTTTCCGCTCGGCATCAACATCACACGCTTTTAACCAATCCTTCAATAACAACGTCCCATTTTTATCCAATATTTCCATTTTTTCTTTGTCTAATTTTATTGGGAAACACATCATATCAGTCAATTCCAAAATTGGAGAGAGATTCGGAACCATATCTTTTTTTACCTTCTTCCACACCTCCATGAGACCTTTCATCATAAAATTATTTGACCTTTTCACCTTATCCTTCATTCCCAAAAAAATCAAGTTTCCAATATTTCTATACTCTTTCATTTCCAATTGTTCCCAAATTACCTTTTCTCTTGCCAAGATCTTCACAACATTCTTAACTTGAAATGCTCGGTAATATAATAACAAATTTGGCATACCCAAACCCCCTTTTTTCTGAGACCAATACCATAATTTCTTTGGAAGCCTAGATTTTTTACCTCCATTACAAAAACCATTAAACATTTTTTGAAACTCATTAATTTCTTTCTCTTTTAAGTGGATCGCTAGTGTATCGAATAAAAAGTTAGTCTTTGGTAACAATATCATTTTACACATGGCAATCCTTCCGAACCATGACAGTTTTAACTTCTGAAGTTCTTGTATTTTATTCTTAAATTCAATTCTCAAGCTGTCATAATTCAATCGTTTGAGTTCTTCTAATTTATTTGAAATGATTATCCCCAAATACTTCAGCTTATCTTTGATTTGTATATTAAGTGTTGACACCGTGCTACCCATCTCGCTCGGTTTCAAATTGCACAACATCAATTCAGATTTGTCCCAGTTTATCTTTAATCCAGTTATAGCTTGAAATACTTGTAGATGATCTTTAATCCTATCCATCACCTGCTCCGGGTGCTTCACCATAAGCAATGTATCATCTGCATACATACTCACTTTATTACCCATAATCCCTTCTATATTTGAATCCTCCCTTATACTTTTAGCTAAAATCTCCATTGCCATTATAAACAAGATAGGAGATAATGGGCAACCCTGCCTAGTACCAGCCTCTAGCTTTACCACATCCGTAAGCTCCTCGTTTACTCTAACCTTGGCATTTCCTTTTTGATATAGTAAATCTATAACCCTGTTAAATTTATCCCCGAACCCATATTTTCTAACTATTTCCTTAATTGAAGACCACTGCAATGAATCAAATGCCTTAAAAATATCCAATGATAGTAATCCCACTTTTTCCTTTGTTTGATTAACATTGTCTATTAAATCTAATACCCTTCTAGTCAAATCCGCCATGTGTCGTCCTTTTAGAAACCCAACTTGATCAACATTTATATATTCCCCCATAAAACTATTTAAACGGTTAGCCAATATTGCCGTGAAGATCTTCGCATCTTGATTTATAAGCGAAATTGGTCTGTACGAATCCACTCTTTCCAAATTCTTACCAGATTTTGGCAAAAGAACAATTGTAGTGTTATACCATGAAGTCGGGATTGATCCTCCATCTAGTATATAATTATATAACTTCACCAATTTCGGGACCACCACCTCTTTAAATTCTTTGTAGAACTCTGTTGATAATCCATCATCCCCCGGGGCTTTCCCTATCTTCAATCCGTTTATTACCCCCTTAACCTCTTTATCAGTTATCTTTTCCTCCATTTTCTCCCTATGCTCTTGTTTTATCCCATTCCCTAACTGCCTCTCCAATATCCTTTTAAGCTTTTCCATATCTATTTCTTTCTTTGCATATAACACCTGGTAAAATTCCCTAACTATTTTACATTTATCGCTATTCTTATTACACCTTGAACCTTGCCTGTCAACTAACACCCCAATTTCTCTTTTTTCCCTTTTAACCTTAGCTGCTCTTGCTAATAGTTTTGAGTTCTTATTACTAAATTCAAAATATTCTCTGTTTAAATAAATCAAATCTCGTTTAACTTTATCAATATCTTTACCCATTACTTCTGCCTTGAGTCCTTGTAATTTCAAGAGAATTTTTTTATCTTTACTTTTTGCGTGTTCTTCCTGTAATTGTTTTATTTCCCTTTCTTTTTCTATGTGTTCTGCTTTATACTTTTTATATTTGTGGCTTGCCAATTTTATGCTTTCCCCCCTAAAAACTGACTTCATGGTATCCCATACAATGTTAAAATTAACCTCATTATTATCGTTCCATTGCCAACTTTCTTTCCAGCTTTCCATAATTGCCTCTTTGCTTTTCTGATCTTTGAACAAATTAGGATCGTACCTCCAATTTCTAACTCTTTGAATATTTTTTGTGCTTTCAATTCCAAATATACTTTAGCATGATCTGATTCCTTAATAATCCCAATTTCCGTACCTTCTATGTCCCCAATTAAGTTTTCCGACAGAAAAACGTAATCTATTCTCGAGTAGGTCTCATGTACATGCAAAAAAAAGGAGTATGCCCTTTCCAAACCTTTAAACTCTCTCCACGAATCCTTCAAACCCATAACTTTCATCCATTTGTCCATCACCTTCCCTTTCACCCCCATTCCACTTCTAGCTATGTTTGTGCAATCTAATCCTGACCTAATCAGATTAAAATCACCAGCCACAATAGTTTTTGCAACGTTTTCCAACTCCACTATTTTCCGAATATTTTCAAGAAACACTGCTTGGTGGTCATTCGGAGCATAAATATTTACCAACAATATTTCCTCATCCTCCAATTTTCCTCTTAACAACAAATACCTACCCTCTTGATCAGCAATCTTTTTTGTGATTTCAAATCCTAACTTTCTAGAAATCATAGTTGCCACCCCTCTTGCTTTGGATGTTCCAAACGCCATCTCGTAATGTTGCATCCAACCTAGATAAAGTTTATTCGTATCTTTTGATTTCTGATGTGTTTCCTGTAAAAATAAAATATCTGGTCTATCTTTTTTCAACGCCGATTCCAACCTCCGTCTCTTAAGAACAGAACCTGTACCTTTCACATTCCATGATATTATTTTAATACTACCCATAACCAAATTCTTCTCCCAACTTTAAACTCTCCATCGGGCGTGCCACCAACAACCCTTCACCATACCAACTACATAAAACACACACTTTCACTCTCCCCACCTTCCAACGAAAAGTCACCTCTGTCAACCAAAGAGGGGAGAGGGGGGACCTGCAAGATGCGCCCTACTGCCGGCGCTATGCGCTATTTACCCATTCTACCTCTATTAGGTACTTAAGATTACTACTATCTAATGCTCATTGTTCCTTACCTATCTCCTCCTCCACCATGATCAAGGACGGCTCCTCCTCCTCCTCCCCTCGCTGTGGTGTTCCACCTGTTGCCCCACCGGACTCCTCCCTCCCATATTCCCTCCCCAAAGCTCCAGAATCCGTCATTTCCTTCTTAAGATTTTTCCATTCTTCCGAGTCTACTTGTACCAATCCCAACAAACTCAAATATTCCAATGGATTAGTGCCTTCATCAATAACTTGCATTCTTTTATCATAGAAAAAGCGCAATTGTTGTGGAAATCTCCAGTTATACCTTATGTTTTTACTCATCAATAATTTAGTAACAGGCCTCATCTTATACCTCCATGTTCTTTATTTTAATGAAATATCATTGTAAACTTCAACATCTGAACCATCAAATTTCAACGTGTCAGGACCAACTCGTTTCAGATGAGCCATTACTTTTAATTTATCTGCCCAATTTGCGAATTTAACCAGCACATTTCTTTGAACCACTCTCCCTCTTCTTGGACCCACCCGGAATACACTTACAAAATCCTCCTGAACAAATTCCTTCCCCATTTTTAAACCATTTAACCACTGAACCACCCTCTCTCTTAACAAATCCGGAGTGCGTTCCGGCACCTGACGGATCAGAATGTTCTGCTTTCTCATCATATCTTCCACAGCATCTATCTTCCTTTCCTGTTCCTCCAATTTTAGCTTGTTCTCCCGCACCACCTCCTGGGTCCCTTTTACTTCCTTCTTTACAGCATCCACTTCGGTTTGAACCAATTTCAGCATTCCCTCAAATTTATTCAAACTTAGGTCCACCTTTTTTGTATAATCTGCCAATGATGACATCGTCTTGTCTTGCCTTTTAAATATTTCATTTCTGTCTTTCACCCTTGAAGCCTCATTTTTCTCCATTTTTTGCA
Organism: Bradypodion pumilum; assembly: GCA_035047305.1. Lineage (NCBI taxonomy): Eukaryota > Metazoa > Chordata > Lepidosauria > Squamata > Chamaeleonidae > Bradypodion > Bradypodion pumilum. Next base: position 158,964,214 of record JAWDJD010000001.1, on the reverse strand, counting down.
TCAACTTGCCAATTTCCACCATAATTTGAGTCTGATCCAATAGCACTGTGGGCGGGGATGATGACTGAGCAGATTCATCCATTGGTGCTTTTTCATTCTTCTTAGGTTTTACAACTTGTTCTTCTTCCTTCGCTTTCCCTCTTGTACCTTTATCCATAATAATGCAATATATTTCAAACCCACTGCTGCAGATCGCTGTAACAGTTTGTCAATGCAATAGAGCTTACAACACTGCAGCCATTGGTTTCACAGATACAGCAGGAAAGTTCTTATGTCAGCAGAAGATCCAAAAATTACTGCAATCCACAATGATAAAACAGAAGGAAACAATTCTCCCAGCAGGCAGTTTGAGAAAGAGGAAAGAAAATAAAGAGAGAAAAAAAGGGGGGGGAAGCAATAAAAAATATTAATCCACAGCGAGTCCGTTTCCCCAAAGCAAATAATCCAATCAGGCGTCTTCCAATCACAGTGAAGGAGCTTCAGGGGAACAGTCAGCCCAAGTTTCTTCTTAAAAAAAAAACAAAAAAAACCGAGCCAACCGAGAGAGAAAAGAAAAAAAAGGGGGGGAGACCAGGAGCAAGGAAAACCCAAAATCTAACCAGCTTGGGGACGAGGTGAGGGGCAGTATATTCCACAATAAGCAAACAAATATTTGCAATCCACACGGTGAATGGAGCAAACAATCAAAACCACCTAATCCTTCCTTTGAAGTGGACAGTCAAAGCGCCATTTTCCAGCAAGTGCTTGAACTTGTGGGGAAAAGAAAAAACCCCTTTCTCCTTCTGAGGAGCGAACAAAGAAAGAAAGAAAAAAAACTTCCTCCAAGCAGCTTAAGCCGGGGAAACTCACAATCTTTCTCCAATAGTCTAGCCCAGACAAAAGTAATTAATCCACTTTGTTGTCAAAACATGGCACGGTCTTCTGGCGTGTAGAAAAAGAAAAAAACCACCCAAACACAGTCCCTTTCATTTTTCCAGGACCGTCGCCATTACAAAGCAAGTTCTTGCTTTCAATCGTTTCTCCCCTCTTCCATTTCAGTGTCCGAGCTCCTTTTTTTTTTTAAAAAAAAATCCCAGCCGGCTTTAAGATTTATAGCTCCAGTCAAGCTCCAGTCAAGCACTTACATATAAATTACTTTCACGTCCAGCAGCTCCTTGCCGATTCCAAAGCCAGTTCCAAAGCATTTCTCAGCAGTTTCACTGGTCCCGTCCACGGCTCCTGGCAGAAAAGCCGCGACTACAGTCGCAGCTTCATCCACCAGAAAACCTCCCGAACTTCGACCATCCAGCCTCAAAAGATCAACAAACTTTTCAGGAAGACAGGCAAGGATCTTATCTTTAGAATTTACCACTTTAAAATTTCTCCAATCCACTCCGTCACATTATTTACCACTTTGTTTAGCGCGAGCGTCCGAAACTAGATGTTACTCAGCGGCCATCTTGGCCAGCCCCCCACCATAGTATGTTTTAAAGAGGGAGAACATACGTTGTTTCAAGGTTAACTTTTCTTGTGGTTCAGTTTCACTTGAATTTTAACAAAAGCCTGGGCAGATTTGCTGTTATGTCCCATCTTGAAACATATAGCTGGAACATGGAGTGTGAGAGGTACACATCAAAGTAATCTTGAAACCGTAAAAGAAGAAACAGAATGATTAAACATTGTGAAATAAAATATTTTCCATCAGATAATTATAAAAAGTCTGGTCCTAGAGATAACCATTCCAGAAGAAATGGTTAATATTTTTTAATGGTAGAAGAAATGGTGTAACTCCAGCACAGACAAGACATAACACAAGCAGGTAAGGAAAACTTTTGATGAAGAATTTGAAATGTTGGTTTTAAATGCCACCACTGGCAATATTGATTAAATTGTCCCAAACTTGCCAAAACGTAAAATGGCTACAAAAAGAGCTTCATGTGAGAATTCCATAACTTTATTTTACATCATTTTTGGGGAATTATCTACATGCTCTCTGTAATTATAAAGGATTTCTGCCAAGAACTGTGCAACACTTTTGCAACCAACTGGAATAAGAAGTGAATCAGGGCTGCTTCATAGTCCTTTCAAACAAGGAAGCAAAGCAGAGGGACGGCGACTAGAACTGTATCATTTGAAAAGCAAAAGGAACAAGGTGTTGCTTGAATTTTAGTCTGCGTGTATTGTGTTATTGCCTTGCCTGTGTCTAGCATCATAATATTTCTAACCAGCTCTAGAGACTTTTACTTTTATGTCAGAGTTCATGGGCTAGGGGAGGAGGAGAGCCTGCGATTGAGCCAGCACTGTAATTGACAGGTCTATCAGTCGATGGAATAATACCTGACATTTTCTGCAGGCCTGCAGTTCTAAAGGCTCCTGTTAAGTGGTTCCACTTCCAATGAAGTAATTTAAAACTGACTTTGTGGGCTTATTCAGTTTCTGTGTCTCTTAATCTCCTTTGCCTTTGTGTTCCTTGTTCTCTGTCCCCTCTTGGTAAAGGGAAGGAGAAACAGTCTTTATACTAGACGCAATTGTGCTGTTGTGTCACATAGCCCCTCCAAATCAATTTGTCTGATATTCATCACACAATTTCTTCCTCTCATCTTTGGAGATGTAATTCCAAAATGTTAAGAAATACAAAATTTGGAGGCATGTTCCCCCCGCCCTTATATCAAAGGGGAAAATGCAAAACTTGCTTTGTTTATAAAATAAAGTGAGAATTAAATGAAGCAACACATACCCATCAAGCCACACGAGTGGGAGATCCAAAAGTCATACCCCACACCAAACCATAAGCAATGCAAACTTCAGTAACAGACCCAAACATACCTGTCAAGTTTGGGATTTAAAAATAAGGGAAATTTTGGCCACACACCTCTGTGGGTGTGGCCAAATCTGTGGGCATGGCCAAATCTGGCCATGTGACTTGCTGGGCTATAGTCATGCCTAACACATGAAAACGTCTGCAAACACAGACAGCACTGGCTCTTTGGCTGTAAATGGAGATGAGCACTGCACCCTAGAGTCAGATACGACTGTCTTTTGAGCAAGGGCAACCTTTACCTTTACCTATTTTTAGTGTCTTGCACGGAAGACAAAGAAGGAGTCGCAGGAAGGACTAACACAGGTTTATTCATTGATGCTCAGCAGGAACATGAGGTAATGGGGCAGATACATCTCATTATATACCATAACACAATACATTTGAATCTTGTTGCACGGTAGCTCATTGGCTGCTACCGGCGTGGCCTCGCCCAGGTCACGCCTCTCTTCTGCAGTTGTTTTCTCTTCTGCAGTTGTTTTCTCTTCTGCAGTTGTTTTCTCTTCTGCAGTTGTTTTCTGTAGCTCCTGATCATGTGGGGAATTTCCCGCGGCTGTTTGTGATTTGGGCAATGTGGACCATGTGAGACTGAACGCTCGCAGCTGCCCTCTATGGGCGGCTTGCTCGCGTTCCTTAACAGCTGAGATACATTGTGATTGTGGACTGGTTACATTCATATATTTAAAGTGACATTGTACATGCATACATAACATCCCTCCCCCCTAGGATGGGACGAAGTCCCTCAACCATTGTGGCTTGCCGCATGTGCGCCTGGGGCGTGCGGCCGCCTGACTTAACACAGGGGAGCTGGAGACTCCTGGTTCCGCGGAGTCCTGCCCTGCAATGGAAAGGGGGGACTCATTAGCGGCTCGGTATGGCGTCTGTGGTACCCTTGCATTGGGGGACGGGAATGGAATGAATAGTTGGGAAGTGAATCCCTGCCTGCCGCTTGAGGAGTTTGGGGACCCCCCCAGTACGAATCTCGGGACCGACGAAGAGGCCCTCGTGGCCTCGCCACCCCCCGCTGCCTGTCCGGGCGTTCTAGAGACTGTGGTGGGCGGACTCGCCCCTGTTGCCTGTCTTGGGGGTGTTGGTCTCCGGGGGGCAGGAGCTATTGCATACTCCAAAACAAAAGGGCTAGGGGGACTGGAAGTACCAGGGGCTGAACTGAAACCCCTCTTCTCGCTAGGACGGGTGGGGGACCACTTCGCTACATCCCCCTGGTACTGCAACTCATAATCATCATCAAACTGATCCCTCTCTTTGAAAGTATCCTCCTCTGTGTCTCCCCCTTAGGTAATGCGGGTGGGGGAGGACCCTAACGCTGATTCCCCCTCGCTGGTGACTCGCCTTCGGAGTTGGTCAGCGTGCCTTCTCCAGAGTAGACCTGAACTAGTCTCAACCCTGTAGGATACCGGCCCCGTTTGCTCAACAATTGTCCCTGGCACCCATGCTGGCCCCGAGGCCGCGTAGTTTCTGCAGTGAACCGGGTCCCCTACCGCAAAACTTTTGGAGCTCTCTCCCCCTATGCTTATGTTTCTCCCTTCATCCTCCACCCTGGACGGATCCATCCGGTCAAACAGTGTTACCGGACGCCTCCTCATGAGGAGTTCGGCTGGGGAGAAACCTGACGCTAAAGGGGTTGTCCTGTAGCAGATGAGGAACTGGCACAGATGCAGGTTCAACTCACCGGGACCCATGCGCCGCAGTGCGTCTGTCGTAGTGCGCACTTGGCGCTCTACCTGACCGTTTGTGGCGGGGTGAAACGGGGCAGCGGTTATGTGCCTGACGGCGTTCCTCTCCATAAACGTCTTGAACTCTGCCGATGTGAAGGTACTCGCGTTATCGCTCACAAGGACGTCTGGCAGGCCGAAGCAGGCAAACAGCTTTTGCAACTGTTTAATGGTTGCGGCAGAGGACGTACTGTTCATGGGGATTACCTCCAACCACCTGGAGTAGGAGTCGACTACCAGGAGAAACATGGACCCGCGGAAAGGGCCGGCGAAGTCGACATGGATCCGGGACCATGGCCCGCGGGCCGTATCCCATTCCCTATGGGGTAACCGGGACTCCTCGGGCCGAGAGCTCTGGCAGCTCTCGCACGTGCCCACTAGGCGTTCTATGTCCCTGTCTATCTGGGGCCACCAAAAGAAACTCCTGGCCAGAGCCTTGGAGCGCACGATCCCGGGGTGGCTGGTGTGCAGTAGCCTCAGCACCCTGGCCCTCAGCTTCTCTGGGATAACCACCCGCTGGCCCCAGAGTAAGCAGCCCCTTTCCAGAGAAAGCTCTACTCTGCGCCTGAAAAACGGCTTGAAATGTTCCTCGGGGGGAGAGGTGGGCCACCCTTTTCTAACCCAGGAACTAACTTGGGCCAGGATCTTGTCGGCCGCCTTGGCCTTGGCGAGGTCGGCCGGCACAATTGGGGGTGAGTCGAGAGACTCAATCAGCAGGACTTGGTGTTCCTGCTCTACCTCACACGTGGGGTCCCCTAAACTAGGGAGAGGGGATCGGGACAGGGCGTCCGCATGGGAGATCTCCTTCCCTGGGCGATAGACCAGCTCATATTGGTAGGCATTGAGAAAAATGGCCCAACGCAGCATCCTGGGGGATAGAATTTGTGGGGTTGGTTTGCCGGTAGTGAAGATCCCCAGCAGCGGCTTGTGATCCGTCACTACCGTAAACTCGCGGCCGTATAAGAAATCGTGGAACTTCTTGGTTCCCGTGATTATTGCTAGGGCCTCCCTATCTGTTTGCGCGTAATTGCGCTCAGCTTTCGAGAGGGACCTTGAGTAGTACGCCACCGGGGCTTCCCTCCCGCTCTCCAACACGTGGCACAGGACCGCCCCCACCCCCACCGGGGACGCATCACAGACTAGCACCACTGGTTTTTTCGGATCAAAATGGGTCAGGACCGCATCCGAAGACAGGAGTGACTTAAGCTCCTTGAATGCCCTCTCCTGCTTGTCCCCCCACCGCCAAACCGCGTCCTTCTTAAGTAGTGCGTGCAGTGGCTCCGCGACTGATGCCTTCCGAAGCAGGAAGGAGTGATAGAAATTTAGGAGCCCTAGGAATGACTGCAGCTCCGGTTTCGCGGTGGGGCGAGGGGCGTCTCTCACGGCCGCTACCTTTGACTCGGAGGGTTTGATTCCATCCGGGGTTACCTTAAACCCTAGAAACTCTACCTCCCTCGCAAAGAATACGCACTTGTCCCTCCTCAATCGAAGTCCTGCCCTCTCGAACACTGAGAGAACCCCATCTAGCCTCTTGGCTAACTCTAATTCGCTCCCCGCTGTTATCAACACGTCGTCGAAGTATGGGCGGACGCCTGGAAGCCCCTTTAAAAGGCGTTCCACGAGGGACTGGAAAATTCCGGGGGCCGAATTCACGCCAAACTGAAGGCGCGTTACCTTAAACGCCCCCTTGTGCGTTACGATCGTTTGCGCGGTGGCAGCAGCCGGGGTTACAGAGAGCTGCTGATACGCCTGGGCCAAATCTAACTTGGCGAAAAACCTCCCCTCATGTAGCGTGGCCAGCAAATGGCTGACCACGGGCACCGGGTATGCATTTGGCCGAATGGCCTTATTTATCGTACATTTATAGTCCGCACAAATTCTGACCTCCCCATTTGACTTGAGGGCTGTAACAATCGGCGTTTCCCACTCCGCCGAGTCAACTGGAACCAAAATCCCCTGCCCCACCAATTTGTCCAGTTCCGCCTCAATCTTGTCCTTGAGGGCGAAGGGCACTCTCCTTGGCTTGAGGCGGATGGGCCGGATTTCTGGGTCCAGCTCAAAGGAAACCGGGGGCCCCTTGTATTTCCCGAGCCCCTTCTTGAAGACGTCCGGGTGTGCGTCGCACACATCCCGCATTGTGTCAGTCTCGATGGCGTTAATGCCGGACAGTTCGATCCCCAGGGGAGCAAACCACTGCGTTCCCAAAAGGCAGCACCTCCCCCCTTTTAGGACCACTAGGGGCAGTTTCTCGGAGTAGTTCTTGAACTTCACCTTGAAGTTCCCCACCCCCAACACTGGGATCCCATTTCCCTGCATGTCCCGTAGGTTGGATCTCATGGCCCGCAGTTTGGGCCGTTTCTCTGGGGGAATGCGCATAAACTCTTTTTGGGACAGGATGGAATAAGAAGACCCCGAGTCTATCTCCATCCTCACTGGGACCCCCTGCAACAGTACCTCTATGAAGAACCGCCGGTGCTCCAGGCCCACGCGGTTCACGCCGTCCTCGCTGTGGCCGGCTGAGACCTTCCTGGTGCCGGCCGCCTTTCGTTGGTGCGTCTGGGAATGGCTGGAACTGCCCTTGTCCTCGACTCGTCCGCGCCTGCATACTCGGGCGATGTGTCCCTTTCGGCCGCAGTTGTGGCACTCGGCCTTCTGGAACGGACACCTCGTGCGGTCGTGGGCCGCCCCACAACCGTTGCAGCGGCGGTCCTGCCGTTCTCGGGTCTGCCGCTTCTCACCTCGCTTCTTGATCCTCTGGACGTCGTTGTCCTCGCTGGAGTAGGGATCCGCTGTCGTGGAGGACTCCTCGGACGACGTTGGTGTGGCGGCGGGCGGCTTGGGGGCCCGCCAGGCCGTCTTCGCTGGTGTCCGCCGGGCCGCCTGCACTGGTGACTTGGCCCTCTCGGACGTGGCCCCTCGAGACTTGAATAGCCGGACGCCGCTCCTGGCCTCCTCGGCTGCTTGCGCCTCCCGCAGTACCTCGTTGAACGTGAGGCGATGGTCGCGGGTCATGAGCCTCCTCTGAAGCTCCTCGTCCCTCAAGCCGCACAGCATGCGGTCACGGAGGGCCTGGTCCAGGTCGTCCCACTGGCAATGCACTGCTGCAAGCCTGAGGGCCGCCGCATAGGCGGACACGGATTCGCCCGGTCGCTGGTCTCGCCTGTGGAACGTGACCCGGGCTGGGAAAATCGAGACGGGTGGCTGGAAATGCTCACGCAGTCTCTCCAGGATACGGTCGATGGGCACCTCGTCCACCTTCCGGGGGGCCACCAGGGTCATCAGGATCCGCAGCGTGGCCGGCCCCACCTGAGACAGGAAGTGGGAGCGCATCTTCGCGTCGTCGTCGACGCCTGCAGCCTCCATGGCATGCCGAAACTGGCACTCGTAGAGCTCCCATTGTTCAGGCTCGCTGACATCGAACTGGTACGGCTTGACCTTGGGATTCGCCATCTATCCCACCCTCGTCGCCAATTTAGTGTCTTGCACGGAAGACAAAGAAGGAGTCGCAGGAAGGACTAACACAGGTTTATTCATTGATGCTCAGCAGGAACATGAGGTAATGGGGCAGATACATCTCATTATATACCATAACACAATACATTTGAATCTTGTTGCACGGTAGCTCATTGGCTGCTACCGGCGTGGCCTCGCCCAGGTCACGCCTCTCTTCTGCAGTTGTTTTCTCTTCTGCAGTTGTTTTCTCTTCTGCAGTTGTTTTCTGTAGCTCCTGATCATGTGGGGAATTTCCCGCGGCTGTTTGTGATTTGGGCAATGTGGACCATGTGAGACTGAATGCTCGCAGCTGCCCTCTATGGGCGGCTTGCTCGCGTTCCTTAACAGCTGAGATACATTGTGATTGTGGACTGGTTACATTCATATATTTAAAGTGACATTGTACATGCATACATAACACTATTGTTAGATCCAATGCTGCCTGTCATATCTGACTCTAAGGTTCAATGCTCATTTCTGTTTATAGCCAAAGAGCCAACACTGCCTGTTTGTAGATGCTTCTGTGGACATGTGGCAGGCATGACTAGACACCAGAATGTTGTTACTTTTCCACCAAAGTGGTCTCTATTTATCTACTTGTAATTTCTTGCTTTTGAAATGCTAGGTTGCCAGGAGCTGGGACAGAGATGGGAGCTCAAACCGTCATGTCGGCCGTCCAGCTAACAAGGCAAGCTTCTTAACCACTGAGCTGCAGTGGCTCAAGTGGCTAAGGTGCTGACTGGAAGGTGGCAGGTCAGCAGCTTGATATCCGAGTACTGCAGGACAGAGTGAGCTTCTGCCTCTGTCCCAGCTCCTGCCAACCTAGCAGTTCAAAAGCAAGAAAATTTAGGGAAACAAATAGGGTATCTGGATTAGTCCAAGCCCCTTCCCCTCATCTTCCTGTTTGTTTAAGCTTGAGTCCCACCAACCTAGTGGGGCCTCCATCCCAGCACACAGAAGTGGCTCATCTTCTTCTGCCTCTTTCCTCTCATCTAGAGCCGTATTTTTTCACCCTCAGCCGTCTCTTTCCCTAGGGTCTACCTTATGTTTATCAGATCACCACCTCATGGTGTCATTATTTGTACATTATTTGCATCCAAGAAGGGAAGCCTGGTTATAATGGGGGACTTCAATTACCCTCACATAGACTGGGTGAACTGTTGTTCAGCACATGATAAAGAGATAAAGTTCCTAGATATGCTAAATGATTGTTCCCTGGGACAGATGGTTGAAGACCCAACTAGAGGTACAAGAATCCTTGACTTGATCCTGAGTAATACTCAGGATCTGGTGCAAGATGTTAATGTGACTGATCCAATAGGGAACAGTGACCACAACTCAATTATGTTTAACTTGATCATAGACCACAAGTCACTGATAAAATCTAACACAGAGACCTTAAATTTTCAAAAAGGAAATTTCCCAAAGTTGAGGAAACTAGTAAAAAAGAAGCTGAAAGGGAAAATTGAGAGAGTCCAAACACTCCAAGAGGCATGGAGGCTGTTTACAAAAACAATAACAGAGGCCCAATTGGAATGCATACCCAAAAGGAAAAAGGGCCCTGCCAGGTCCAAGAGGACTCCAATGTGGCTTACAGGAGCTGTTCGGGAAGTGATCAAGAGAAAGAAAAGCTCATTTAGAAGATGGAAGGCTTGTCCGAATGAGGACAGCAGGCAGAAACATAAATTCTGGCAGAACAAATGCAAGGCAACAATCAGGAAAGCAAAGCAAGACTTTGAGGAGCGTATAGCTAAAAATACTCAGAGAAATAACAAAGACTTCTTTAAGTACATTAGAAGTAAGAACCCAACTAGGAAGGCCATTGGACCATTAGATGACAATGGAAGGCAAGGGGTTATTAAAGAGGAAACAGAGATTGCAGAGAGACTCAATGAATTCTTTGCTTCAGTATTCACTGAAGAAGACAGAGGCCACATGCCCAAAACAGAGCCTATCTTCGTAGGGAGGGAAACTGAAGAATTAAGCCAGATAGAAATAACCAGGGAGGAGGTCCTTGCATGTCTTGTTAAACTAAACACTAACAAATCACCAGGACCAGATGGAATCCATCCACGAGTTCTCAGGGAACTTAAAGATGAGATTGCTGATCTCCTAGCCAAAATATATAATCTTTCCCTCAAATCAGGCTTTGTGCCTGATGACTGGAAGGTAGCGAATGTAACACCGATTTTCAAAAAAGGATCCAGTGGTGATCCAGGAAATTACCGACCTGTCAGTTTGACATGTGTCCCAGGTAAAGTGATGGAAACCATCCTAAAAGATAGAATTAATAGGCACATAGAAGAGAAGGCGCTGCTAAAGGAGAGCCAACATGGCTTTTGCAAGGGCAAATCATGCCTCACTAATCTGTTGGAATTTTTTGAGAGTGTCAACAAGCATGTGGATAAGGGGGATCCAGTTGACATTGTTTATCTGGACTTTCAGAAGGCTTTTGACAAGGTCCCACACCAAAGGCTCTTGAATAAACTTACCAGTCATGGAATAAAGGGACAGGTCTTGTCCTGGATCAGCAACTGGCTAAGGGACAGGAAACAGAGGGTAGCACTAAATGGACACTTCTCCAAGTGGAGGGAAGTAAAGAGTGGGGTCCCCCAAGGTTCAGTACTGGGACCCCTGCTTTTCAACCTCTTCATAAATGATCTAGAGGTAGGAGTAAAAAGCAAGGTAGCCAAATTTGCTGACGACACTAAATTATACAGGGTAGTGAAAACTGTAAGAGATTGTGAGGAGCTCCAGAGGGATCTCTCGACACTGGGGGAGTGGGCAAAACAGTGGCAAATGAGTTTCAACATTAGTAAGTGCAGAGTGATGCATGTTGGGGCAAAGAACCCCAATTACATTTATAAACTGATGGGGTCTGAACTCTCTGCGACAAACCAGGAAAGGGACCTTGGTGTCCTGGTGGACAACTCAATGAAGGTGCCTCAGCAGTGAAAAAAGCAAACTCAATGCTAGGGATCATTAGGAAGGGTATAGAAAATAAGTCAGCAAGTGTCATTTTGCCTCTTTATAAATCTATGGTGAGGCCCCATCTGGAATACTGTGTACAGTTCTGGTCGCCATACCTCCAGAAGGGTATTATGGAGCTGGAAAAAGTGCAGAGGAGGGCAACCAGAATGATTAGGGGACTGGAACACCTTCCTTACCATCTGAGGCTGCAACGGTTGGGCCTCTTCACTCTTGAACGACGACGTCTAAGAGGTGACCTGATTGAAGTTTATAAAATCATGCACGGTGTGGACAAAGTAGATAAGGAAAAACTGTTTTCCCTATCGCATAATACTAGAACTAGGGGACACTCCATGAAACTTTTGGGTACTAGTTCTCAAACAAATAAGAGAAAGTACTTTTTCACCCAGAGGATTACTGGTCTATGGAACTCCCTGCCAGAAGAAGTGGTGACAGCTGTCAGTCTTGACAGCTTTAAGAAAGGATTTGACAAGTTCATGGAGGAGAAGAGTATCAATGGCTATAATTATGGATACTTAAGGACAACCTCCGGGTTGGAGAGATAGGCAGGATATCTCTCAATATCATTTCCAGGGAATCCTAAGCAGGTGAAGGCATCTGCTTGGGAATACCCTGAAGGAAATGGTGAGCCACTGTGTGAGACAGAATGCTGGACTGGATGGGCTGTGGCCTGTTCCAGCAAGGCTGTTCTTATGTTCTTATGTTCTTATGTACTTTCACTGTTATTTTTTGCAGTTCTGTAGACATGTTACCTGTATTATATTGAAATTAGTCTGTTTGAGTGATGATTAATCTATACAAAATGCATTCAAACCATGTCTCACATTCCACTTTATATAATTGCAAGTAGATGAATAGGGAATACTTTGGTGAGAAGGTAAACAGCATTCGGTGTGTTCCTGTAGTCATGCCTGCCACATGACCATGGAAACGTCTGCAGAAGCAGACAGCGCTGGCACTTCGGCTTTGAAACAAAGATGAGCACTGAACCCTAGAGTCAGATACGACTGGCTTTCAAGCAAGGTAAAGGTAAAGGTATCCCTTGCTTGAAAGCCAGTCATATCCGACTCTAGTGTTCAGTGTTCATCTCTGTTTAACCTGGTCTGGACCCTATCCCCTCACCCACAACACACACCCAAACACACACACCATCACACTCCACACCCACAGCCACCCACACAAAGGCGAGTCTCTCTCTCTCTCTTACACACACACACACACACACACACACACACACACACACACACACACACAGAGAGAGAGAGAGAGAGAGAGAGAGAGAGAGAGAGAGAGCAAAGTAAGCAAAACAAAGAGAGACTTACACACACAGGAAAGTAAACAAAACAAAAAGACATAGACCTACCCAGAAAGGGCAAGGGCTGGGGCATCCATGCTGGCCCTCTCTGACCCAGGGCCAGCCACGTTGGGCAGCTCTTTTCTTCCTCCCCCCCTCTGCCCTCCCCTCACACAGGCCCACGGAGGAGTCAAAGGATGTTGGAACGGAAGCAGAGAGATGAAGGCCCCACCCCAAACCACCCTCTCTCTTCCCTTCCACAAGCAAAAAGCCACAGCGGCCTCTGGTGGCAGGAAAAAACCCTGCAGTGTTGGGATTTTTTTCCAAAAAACGTGATATTATGGGAAAATTAATAAAATGGGAGGGGGCGGGAAGAGGGATAAAATACGGGGTTTTCCCAGCCAATAAGGGATACTTGACAGGTCTGGACCCAAATAGCTTCTGGTGTAGTTTACACCAAGGGCTGCCTTGCAGTCTCTTGCCACTTTGGGAAAATGTATACATGGCTAATTAGAAGTAGTTCTCAATGTTTTCATCAGCACTTAAGCCTGCATCTATGTGTACAGTAGAACCTCATATAACAAAAATAATTGGTTCCACAAGGCACTTCGTTATACGATTTTTTGTTGTTGTATGATGCATGCATCGTACAATGAAAATCTCTATGGGGAAAACCACACAACAAAAATCCCTATGGGAAAAATCATAGAAAGAAAATTTTCATTGTACGATTTTACCCATAGAGATTTTCATTGTACGATGCACCCTTTTGTTCCAAAATTCTCTTTGTTGCACAATTTTTTCGTTGTGTGATGCATTCATTATACGAGGTTCCACTGTATAGGATTATGGGTTTCATTGTCACCATTGACAACTGCAACTCATTTTCGAAAATGCATTTCCCCCTGAAACAGGAAAAATGTCATTGGCGTGAATTTGTTTAAGGTGAATCCCAGCTTGCCAAGAAGTGACCCGCTGTTGTGTCCAAGCATTATTTCTAATAACCACTCAATAGCACCATAATGTCTATGGCGGAATCGTGCACCTTTTGCAAAGGTGCCATTTTCAAATGTCTGTCAAGATGGCTGATTCATCAGTACAAACTTTCCCACTTCTCTGGAAGCCCGCCGAAATGTATCAACCTGTGCAACTGACATTCTCACTGTATATAAGTTGGCCACCTTGTACATGTTCCCCAGTCTGGTATTATGAGTTGAATAATAAATCACTATGTTTGACCAGATCGTGCTGGTCAGAATACTTCTTAAGCGCTGGACTCAACATTGGTGATGCAGGTGGGATACTAGGCTTGCCACCATTCCTGTTCCATTCGGGCCATTCGAGATGTCCAGACCAGACCCATGGCCTATGTACAATGTCCAGTTTGACAACTACATGACCTCACAGAAGATTGTAGATGAGGGGTTGCAGAAGGCTACGTTCTTGGCTCCCTGCGGGCTAACAACGCTTGAGCTGATCACTGACTTGCTTCTGCCAAGATTGCTGAAGGATACCCCTCTGAGATACATTTTGACCATCCTCTGGGACCACTTTAAGCCTAAATCATCAATTTTTCCAGCCCGGGTAGCCTTCTAAAAAAGGGACCAGAAAGCCGGGGAAACGGTAGTTGAGTATGTGGCTGCTCTCTGCCATGCCGCAGTTCCCTGCAAGTGGGATAACCTCAACATTGCTCTTCGTGACAGGCTCCTTGTAGGCCTCAGGGATGAGGCTGCACAATGTTGCCTTATGAAAAGGGACACTCTGACGTTTGCCCAAGTTCTGAAAGAGGCTCAGGTGGCTGAGGTTGCCATCGCCGGGGTCCAGTTCTTACAGGCTACATCCACAGCACCAATCCAGAGGGGATCGGTTGTCCAGCAACAACATTTGTCCAGCCTGTCTGCATCCTCTGTCAGCTCTGAAGAGGGGGACGATGTTGGTAAAGTGCATTGCAGAAGTTTGGGCCAGGCCAAGGGCACCATTGTGCCGTGCCAGGGTTGTGGGAGCAGACACCTCCACACCCAATGCCCCTTCAAGGCTGCTAAATGTCACAATTGTGGGAGGAAGGGGCATATCGCCAGAGTGTGCCACCAGTGTGCTGAAGTGCTGTCCGGGAACAAAATTCGCTGCAACAAGGAGCATCTCCTCTCCAAGGTCTTCACCAGCCACGGCTTCAGTTCCAGAGTGCATGCTGTCTCCGACAGATTCTTCGTGGGTGTCTACCTGCAGGGTTGTCCATTCCAAATGGAAAATGACTCAGGATCATCTTTCTTGATCATCACACAGAATGAGTTTTTCCATCTCCCTCCTGCTGATCACCTGAAGTTGCGGGCCCTCAAGATCAGATTAAGCGATGTGCAGGGCCGCCACATCCCTGTGCTTGGTGTTGCCACTTTTCACGTGAGGTTCAAGTCACTGATGGCCAATTTGCTCCTTGTCATGGTCAAGGCAGGTAAGAACAACTTTTTGGGCACTCAATGGTCCAGGCCCCTGGGTATTGCTTTTTTGGGTATTGGGAAGGTTGAGGCTGATCCCATTCAGTCAATGTGTGACCACTACCCAGGTGTATTCCTTCCGGGTCTGGGTATGTTCAAGGGCCCCCCATTCACTTCAAACTTAACCCTTCTGTTCAGCCCATTAGGCTGAAGCTCCGCCGGGTGCCCTTTGAGGCCAAACTTGACAAACTGATTGCGCAGGGCATTTTGGAGCTGGTGGACGCAGCTCCATGGGAAACGCTGATTGTCACGGCTATCAAGTCCAATGGTGACATCCACATCTGTGCGGACTACAAATGTACAATAAATAAAGCAATATGCCCGAACTCTTACCTGGTGCCAGTCGTGAGTCACCTACTGGCTACACATCATGGAGGACACTGTTTTGCCAAATTGGACTTGGTGCAGGCATACCAGCAGTTGCCTGTCACTCCTGAATCCACTTTGTGCCAGACTATTACCACACACAAGGGTACATTCAAGGTTAAAAGATTACAATTTGGTGTCAACGCGACACCAGCTATTTTCCAGGGGTTAGTGGAAAAATTGCTAAAAGGTCTTCCAGGGGTTCTGCCATACTTTGATGATGTGTTGATTGTGAGGAAAGACAGGAGGGATCTTGCCGAGAAATTGGGTAATGTACTTGAACGTTTTTAAAATGCTGGGCTTAGAGTTAAGAAAGAGAAATATTTTTCTTTGCTACGGAAGTGGATTTCCTGGCTTTCATGGTTACCCCAGAAGGCGTTAGGCCCTCTGACTCTAAAGTGAAAGCAGTCTTGGATGCTCCGCACCCAAATTCGAAAAGTGAGTTGCAAGTGTTTCTTGGGCTCCTAAACTTTTATCATGCATTTCTACCTCAAATGGCCAGCGTGGCCACCCCACTGCACCAGCTGCTGAGGAAGCAAGTAGTGTGGCATTGGGGTCCCACACAGGACAAGGCATTTCAGGAAGTTAAGAGGCTTCTTACTTTGGACACCATCCTCACACATTTTGACCCAAGTAAGCCGGTCATTCTTGTGTGTGATGTAGGGGTTGGGGCCATTCTCTGCCATGACCTAGGGGAGGGAGAGAGGTGCCCATTGCCTATTATTCGAGGTCTCTGTCAGACACAGAGAAGTGGTATGCACAAATAGACAGGGAGGCTCTAGCAATTATTGCGGGCACCAAAAAAATTCATGACTTCATTTATGGCTGGCCGTTTATGATCGTCATGGTTCATAAGCCGCTACTAGTCATTTTCATGCCCGATAAGCCCTCACCCCAGATATTTTCTCCTAGAATGCTTCATTGGGCAATGTTCCTTCAAGCTTATCAATATGCTCTGCAGCACTGGCCAGGTGCCAGTATTTCCAATGCGGATGCCCTATCTAGATCCACTGTGGAGATGGTGGGCAAGATTGAGTTGGACTACCAGGTCCTCATGTTAAAGGTTTTAGAGTCCCCACCTGTGTCCTCCAAGGACATTGCTATCGCTACAAGAAAGGATTCCCAGTTAATGAAGGTGATTTCATGGGTTCAGAAAGGGTGGCCAGTGCCACCGATTTCTGAAGAATTCAAAGTTTATTACACTAAACGGAACGAACTGTCATTGGAAAGAGGATGTTTGGTATGGGGGGGCAGAGTGGTAATCCCATCTACACTTCAGGAAAAGGTTCTACGCACATTATGCATCAGTCATCCAGGCATTGTATGCTCTAAGGCGCTTGCCAGGAGTTACTTATAGTGGCCCAGGCTCAACTTAGGTATCAAGGCTTGGGTTGGCCACTGTCAAGAATGCCAGTCCTCCAGGCCGGAGGAAATCCACCAGCCCACCAGGGAGTGGAACACCGTGAAGGGCCCCTGGTCATGAGTCCATATCGACTTTGCCGGCCTATTCAGGGGGAGGGGGAACGACCTTCCTGCTTATTGTTGACTCCTTTACTAAATGGTTAGAGGTAATTCCCGTCTCAGGGACTTCATCTGCTATTACAATTCATAAACTGAGAAGGGTATTTTGTACTTTTGGGTTGCCCGACATTGTTGTCTCAGATAACGCATCAACATTCATGTTGGCCGAATTCCAGGATTTCCTTAGCCGCAATGGTGTAAGGCATATCACTGCTGCCCCATTTCATCCTGCCACAAACGGGCAAGTAGAGAGAATGAGTCGCTCCGTAAAGGAGGCACTTAAGTGTATGGGCACAGGGAATCTAGAGTTACAGCTTTGTCAGTACTTGCTTGCATACAGGGTCTTCACCCTCAGACCTCTTAATGAAGAGCTGTCTGTCTATGGTCCTTGACCATCTAGACCCACTATGTATTGAGGACAGGGGTCTCAACATTGATGTCAGCAATACTAAGTTTTTCCAGGTTGGACAGGCTGTTCATTGCCACAACTATGCACCAGGTTCCCCTTGTGTGTGTGTGTGTGTGTGTGTGTGTGTGTGTGAAGTGATTGAACAAACAGGGCCTGTGTCATACAAGGTCCTTATGGACAACGGGTTAACATGGAGGAGACACACAGATCAGATGCATTCCCTGGTTTGGGGAAATAATGCCACAACAGAGTCAGAGTTGTGTCCTTCATTAAATGGAAGTCAGCAGTTGCAGGAGCAGTTGCTGGAGGAAGAGCTGTTCACTCAGCCAATGCCAGGTGACTGTTCACAGGCACCACCCTCACTAGAAAGCCCCCCATACCTGACCACGGCCAAGTCTGTGGTAGAGGCACAGTTGCAGAAGCAATCCCCAGTACAAGGGACACCCCTTAAAGACCTAGCATGCCTAGGCAGTCCAGTGATCCAGCCCACTCTTCCATAACTCCTGTTCGACCCTGACCCCCAGCCCTAAGTCCTGACACATACGGATGCCCTAAATGGACCTGTGGTCCACCAAAAAGATGGGGGGAGTGGGTTCCTCGCTAGGGGGGAGGAATGTTGTGTCCAAGCATTATTTCTAATATCAGCTCAATAGCGCTGTATTGTTTACAGTGGAATCGTGCACCTTTTGCAAAGGCGCCATTTTCAAATGTCTGTCAAGATGGCTGATTCATCAGTACAAACTTTCCCACTTCTCCGGAAACCCATCGAAATATATCAACCTGTGTAACTTCCATTCTCACTGTATATAAGTTGGCCACCTTGTAAATGTTCCCCAGTCTGGTATTGTGAGCTGAATAATAAATTACTGAGTTTAGCCTGATCCTGCTGGTCAGAATACTTCTTAAGCGCCGGACTCAACACCCGCCCACTATGATCTCGGAGCCATCCCTGTGGCACACGCAAAATGTGCAGGATTAAACACTGGGTTTACTACAGTATCAAACCCATTTTGTTCAGTATTATAGGTGAACTGTAGAGAGCCTGAGGGGAGTAGTGGATAGAATGTCAGTAGGACACAGGAGACAAATTCTATGTCAAATCCTTGCTCAGCCATGGAAACTCATTGGGCAGTAGCAATGGCAAAACAGCCTTTGTTTCTAGTTTATCAGGGAAGGAAAATCATTGACTGTGACAAATGTGCTCCCTGCTTCTTAACTGTTGTTTCCACTGACTGGGAGATATCAGTGTATGGAAAGGCATCCAATCTTCAAACAGGCCTGCTGAGAACTAAGCAGTGCCCTTTTCAAGAATATTGAAAAATTGCTGATAAACGTGACAGATGGAAGTTGCTGTATTCCCACCCACAAAAGGAATGTGCTCTCCCCAAACCCTTCTCAAATGAAGATTCAGGTTCCAGGGTCACAAACATTCCTTGTGCCTGTTCTACACACATGTACAAATATTTACACAGCACTCTCCATTTCTGTAGTCCTCAAAGGCAATTTTGAGTTGTGTGTGCAAAACATTTTGACTAAAGCCCAATAGAAATAAAATTTAAATATATAACAATATGGAGAAACTGTAATTACATTCGGCAGTTTTTCAGCCTTCAGAATGGGACTACTGACACCTAAATTAATCTGATTTCAGTTGAAAATTCTCATCCAGAGACCTGAAAAGGGGGAGATAAACAGATGATTTGCATCTAAAAGCAACTGTTTCCTGGATACTGCTAAACCTAACTCTTCAAGAAATGGAATCTGTTGGACGTGTTAAGTGAATTATAGCCTCTGAATGACAAATTGCCATTTTACAATGCCAATCCAGATTCCTCATGTAATTACCTCATAATTCATTATGCCTGTTCTTTGTGTACCTTGGTAAATTAGTACTGTATCCTGATATTTGATTCATAGCTACTCTAGGAAATTAATTCCCACCTCCCCTACCCTTACTTTTATCCACAAATAAGTCCATGAATCATATACAAATCTTTGTAGGAGTGTGAATTCTATGTCCAAAGATTTCTGTACTAGCTGAATTTGAGATGATTGGGAAGGAAATCTGTATCAGTTTGAAGCAGCTCCTTGTAAACTCAGATAGTAGTAATGCTCGTACCATGACCAGGCTGAACTCACCTGGATTTCACCCACAGCGTATATCACACAAGAACCAAACCAAACCAAAATAAAAACAAACAAGCAATAAAGACAAGAATGTTCTGGAAACTTCAAAATGAGCTTTTGTGGATCAAGTCCACTTCCTCAGACCAGATCATATCAAAATATAGCAGTTAATATTCAACTACTTGTTTGCTACAGGTATGTCTGCACAGATCAACATGGCTACTACTCTGAAAACCCACATTGTATGTTACTGAGGGGAATGGAACTGTGTTCTTGCAAGAATAAGATGAGCTGAGCACCAAACGAACGAACGAACGAACGAACGGAGAATCTATCTAAATAGACATACAGAACATTAGTGGGACAGGTTGTTTCAAATTGTGTGCACATACCTATTGGGCCTATCCACCTCAGTCCACTCCATTCTGAGACCCCACCATGTGGTTCAGCTAAATTATCTCCTGATGGGGTCTCAGAATGGAGTGGACTGAGGTGGATATATCAGCTTTTAAAGTGATATTAAAGTGAGCTATCAGTAGTTAAAGTGGCTTTTACCCCCACACCTGCTGCTGAGTCAAATCAGCTGCAGGCAGAGAGGTAAAAGCTGCTTTACAGCTGATGAAGGAAGCCCTCCCTGTATCAGCTGCAAAGCAAGAGTACTCAGAAGTGGCTTATCATGCCCTCCTTCTTCTGGGGGTGCTCTGAGACTGTGCAGCTTGCCCAAGGCTATTTAAATTGGCTCCTCTCTGAGGAGGCACAGTAGAGAATCCAGCTCTCAACCTCAAGTGCTTCAACCAAATACATACTTAAACCAGGGGTTCCCAGATGGCTGTGACCCACAATGCCATCCCATCCGGCCCATTGCCGCCTCTGCTGCACCTGGAAGTGGAAGCGGGCATGTTTACTTCAGCCATAAAATGCACCAACACTGGCACAAACACGCCCATTGCTGTTGTAAATGTGGAAGTGGGCACATCTATGACAGCCATAAACGTGCCCACTTCTGCTTCTGGGGTGCGTGGTCCAGCCCGCTCAGCTGCCCAGGGGCGTGGTCAAACCCACAACAAAAAAGGTTGCCCACCCCTGATCTAAACCACGGAGCTATCAAGCCACCTACCTAAAAAAAGGAAAAAAAGAGAGACTAAGAAGCTTAAAGGGACTTTAAGGCCTTATTCTTGTGGAAATTTTATTTACAAGGATTTTTCCTTGTGGCTGCATCACATGCTACTGCCAACCAACAGTTTGCTTCAAAGAGAGTTACCTTAGCAACATGTTATGGGGAGGCATAACATAGCTGGAAAACCTCAACCCACAAGCTATGCCAGAAAATTTCAGAACATGGCAAGAGCATAACATAGACAGGCTGCATTCCTAGACCGCACTAATACTGTCGTGTGCATTATTTTCCAAACAAACATTAGGAACAGAGACGGGGCAAAGTGTTCTGCTATCTGAGGTGTTCTGCCATCTGCCTCCCCACTTAATGGAATGACCAAACCATTTAAAAAACTGTCCGAATCTTTAGCTAAGAAAACTGTCCATCCAAATTGGTATCCAGGGCTCCAGTTTGGAATCTGGCTGTGAACAAATTCTACTTTATTCCTACTACAGCCATTCCGAGGGAATAAGGTTTTTTATCTTTTCCAGTGAGAAATTGTGCCTGCAGAAGAAGGTCACTGCCTTTTTGATAACAACTGTTTAATATCCAGCACAGCTCCGGTTGCTTTCTGAACCATCTCAAAGTAGGGAAATACGACCTGCATACCTTAAAGCATCATGTGAGGAGAATAGTGAGGGGAGGGGGAATTAGGAAAAGATGCTTGTTCTTGCAAAAAGAATGTCAATCACTTGCTGAGCAAACGGTTTGTCAGACAGTTCAAAGCCTCCCACCTGCTTGGTTTGCTGTTCTCAAAGGCTTGTTAAGGATCCCGGAGGGTGAACCTGCTACATGTAAATATACATCTCATTAACTTTGCTTTTTACAGGGCAGCTGACACTGTGACAGGAAGATGCTGCCAGGTGTGAAAATAATCTGACTCTGAAATGCACTTAATAGGCTACAAGCTGATTGCAAATGCAGAGTCCAGGACTCTCTTCTGTGGTGTTGGTAGCTGATAAAGCCACGCTGAAGGAGAGTTTCCCTTGCTTTGTCATCTTTCCCTCAAGCTCCTATGGAGCTAAACTAAGTAGCAAGATGGCTGCTCATTATTCACCATGGTCCTCCTTAATATTCAGCTGTGATTTACAAGACATAATAAAAAGCAGAGTGTTTGGGGAACTGAAGCACATCAAGGCACCCCCAACAATGTCCTTCAGTTATCTTAGGAATCAAAACAATTCTGTAATGCTTTATGGATGTGATTTTGTATCAGAAAAACTGTCAAAAAGTGTTGCAGTGCCATATTGCCCATAGCTGTTGTGTTATAAAATTCAATTCTTCAACTAACCGCTAGTTTATGAATGAGGGATATTGTGCTTCTGTATTTAAGATTTAAAATGCCAGAAAATGGGCCGATACTGCTGAAATTGTTGTGCCAACATTGCCAGCAAAAAAGAAAGGATGCCAAGCTTTACATAGCAAAAGCCAACCTGAATGTTGACAACACCAATGGTAGCTGTCAAGATGGTCTACTCTATAGCAGTGGTTCCCAACCATTTTTTGCCAATGGCCCACCTGAGCATTTCTAAAATCCTGAGTCTCCCCCAATGACATATAATTCTTATTATTCAAAAAGTGAACTTCTATTCACATGGAGGGAACCTAAAAGGCCATTCACTGTTAATAACTCATTCTTGAATGGCCCCCTCCCCCTAAAAAAAAATCAAATTTCCTCCTTGTAGGGTGTGTGCCTCACGTTGGGAGCCATGGGTCTGTAGGATGCCTTTTTATGCACACTACCATTCATACTTGTCAATAAACAGCGACACTAATTGCTTTATGTTTGAGTGAGGACTTTGACAGTGTCCTGCCCTCCTTCCCACCTCTTAAATTGTGGAGCTGGTCCTTTGGTTAACCTATAAGATCATATCAGAAAGTAAACAAAACAAAACAGCAAAAAAAGAAAGAAGAAAAATGTTGTGGCACCTTAAAGACTAACTTGCACAGACTAACACAGCTACCACTTCAAACATTTCAACTATAAGATCATGTTTCTTTTTTAAAAAATGTATTAAGGGACATAAGTGCCATTGCAATCAGTGGCATGTCAGTGAAATCTGCTTATGTTTGATTGAAATTTAATGAGTATTTACTCATGGATTATGGGGGGAATTGCAGATGTATTATCAAATGAAGAAATATACATTTGTACACATGTTCATTTATCTTCTGTCTGTGGCCTCTGTAGTTATAGAATGCTTTAAGATTAAAGGCACAGAGAAGTGAGCCTCTGGCCTAAACTGCCTGTTATCAATGTACTCCTGAGCAGAGGTGAGAAGAGTGACCTTTTGGACTATGACACTCCGAATGTGGTCATGTTATATGGCAACTGTAGTCCCTGAAAGTTACTTTTCTCACCTCTCTCTTGATCCAGATTGGGGCCCTGTGCTGTATTTCTGCTTAAAATTGTTCCCTCCTGCCAGTCTTTTGAACATGGTCATGCCAAATACTGTGTTTTGCAAAGAGAATTTTCAGAGTGAAGTAGCCCCTGGATCAGGGGTTCTCAACCTACAGTCCATGGGCCAGATCCTGCCTGCAGCACAATTTCATGTGGCCCACTCTCCTCACTCCCGCCACCACTGGAAGCAGCAGAAACAGCCAGAAACACATCCATGGCTGTCATAAATGTGTCTGTAGCTGTCATAAACACGTTTACGACAGCCATGGATGTGTTTTACAGCAGCATTTATGGCAGGGGGAATGACTAGTCTGGCCCACTCAACTGTCTTAGGGAGCATGACCCGACCCGCAGCTTTGAAAAGCTGAGAACCCCTGCTCTAGAGAGAGGAGCATCTTGTACCAAAAACTGATGCAGGGCCCCATTCCAAATAAAGAGGACATTTTTCAATGGGGCTCAGGTGCTTTGAAGCATTTCCCTTTTGGGCTGCATCCATGGTTCTATTGGAAATTGAGAAAATGTGACATCATACATTATTTGGTCGAATGAGCTCACTTTTGCATAGTTTTAAATGGAAGGAATACAATATGATGCTGCTGAAGACATCTATAACTAACAAAAAATTAGTCTAACCAGTAGCTGCCTTAATCTGTTGTAGCAGAAAGACCAGAAGTCTGCTACAAGACTTCTGGTTTCTCTTGTGCTATAACTGAGCAGTGGAAGAATGATGCTCTGAGTCCCAGAGTCTCATTCTACCTACTGCTCAAATATGGATGGTTTCCATGTGTCATTGTATTCATCTTTCTTACAGGTAACTTTCCAAGCTCCGTGTATGTCTTTGAAACACAGTGATCTAACCCATTCATAAATATTTGTACAAAATAGGAATTACAAATAAATGCTAAATAAACAAATACCAAAAAATGATGGAAGGCTAACCAGCTATGATGGGTTTGTGCTTCCCAGTCTCTTGCAAGAAAGCCAAGGAAATAGAATGAAGCCTTTCAAAGAGTAGCCAATTTGGAGCCAGTGTAGAATGCCCTCATTTCTGGTGGTTTTTATTAATCCTTGCGATCACATATATTCATAGGCAGAGCTAATGTGAGCCATGATACAGCACTGAAGATTACAGTACAATGCAAATAAATCAATCAAATTCTTTCTATGGAAAACAAGAGGCATCTGTCCTGGTTTTTAGCCAACAAAGCTGTGCAGTTCTATAAATTCTGCAATCATACATGTTCTGTCCTGCCCATCTCCTGTCACCCTTCACACCGTGCTCTGCTCTAGTTGTTTTTCAAAAGGACAAGACCCATCTCTTCCTTTCTTCATTTTGCACATTGTGAATATTTTCATGTACATATTATATGCATTGCTTAAACAAATTCCCAGTTGTACACAGTGGGCTTAAGTAAGGTTTTGCCTGCATTTGTGCAAATGTGAACATTTGGGGGAAAGAAACTGAATACTGATTTGCAGACATCCATCAAAGTGACACATGCATCAAGAGAGTAAACTGTTACTTAGCCTATGAATAGTTAGGGCAAGCAGACTGAGATAAACCCATCAAGACTCAAAAGCTTAATTTGGATACATCACATATCTCTAAATAGAGCAGTCCTGCCTCTTGCTTCTGATGAAAAAACTGCATAGTCCTAATCCATATGAAAAGCCCCTCAGTCTATGGGAGAAAGCTGTCTTACAAATACAATAAATAAACAAAATAAGCAAAATTAAGAGGCATACCCTTTCTAGGAAAGGGGAGCAAAACAAAGTCCCCCACTCATCCCTACATCAGCTGTCGGCTACACTGTTGGATTTTTGCTATCCCTGGTCTGTCCTTTCTCTTCACCTTTACATCCATTTTAAATCAAAATAAAAGGCTGCTGTCCTATTCTTCACTATCACTTTCAGGGCTGACCTTTGACCCACCAAAATCCATCTATTGGAAGGGTGCAATATTTTACACAGTAGTTATAAGATAAATCTTTCTACCATCTAGTTAGGAAAATATTTTATGCAATAGATTCCTGGTGACCACACATCATAGATAGAAATGCTCTCCAGTCTGTGCCCATGCTGGGCTTTCTTTGGCCCAGCTGTAGGACTTCTACTTTTGGGGCTAGGCTGGAGTGGTTCCCCACCAGACATAAGGGTCACTTCAAGGGAGATGCCATACCTCCCATTAAAGTGCCTCTTTCTGGTGTGATTAGGAATGCATTTTTGTAGCTGTCTGATTGCACCCTCAGACTACTTGATTATCTAGCCCAGGGGTGCCCAAACGTTTCAGGCCATGGGCCGGTCACATAGTTCAGGGGTGCCCAAACTATGGCCTGGGGCCAGATTTGGCCCCTGATACCAATTCATCTGGCCCACGCCACACTTGTTGCTCCCAGAAGCAGAAGTAAAATGTGCCTATATGGGTGGCGTGGGCCAGATGAATTGGCATCAGGGACCAGATCTGACCCCCAGGCCATAGTTTGGGCATTCCTGATCTAGCCCAACATTGTCTATTCCAACCAGCCATGACTCTCCAGGATGCCAAGCAGAGAATGTAATTTCCCATTCCTTGATAACCCATCAACTATAGGTTCTGCTGGGCATCTCCATTGTCTTCCACCTGGCTTTTTGAACCAAGGATGTGCACTACATTCAGCTGATTGCTAAAACAATACTGCATGTGTGCATCAGCTGGATTACTGTAGAATGAATTCTATGTGGGACTGCATTTGGAAAGTTTTTGGAAACTTTCTTCTTCTTCTTCTTCAGGTACTGTATCCATTCCGGATATTGGCTATCATCATGCCAATAGTCACTCCGTTCTTAACTCCTCGGAACAGTTCTTCCAAGGACATTCCACACTAGTCTCTTGGGTTCTTCAGCCATGAAGTCTGTCTACTTCCAGGGCCTCTTTCCCCAGGGATCTTCCCTTGCAGAGTGAGTTAGAGTATTCTCAGTGATGGGCTCCAAAAAAATTTACTACCACACTGTGGGCGTGGTATGGTGGGCACGGCCAGAGGAAAAGCCCCAGGTTGCACCCGAACTAGGACTACTTTATTTCAAAACTTGGATGGGCAGGGCCAGCCAGAATTTCTGATACCGGTTCTGGCAAACTGGTGCTAATCTGCTGATGCCCACCACTGAGTATTCTATATTTTATGTTGTTCCTCATGATATGTCCAAGGCATTGGAGCTTTTTTTGCTTAAAGTTTGGAAACTAGTTGTTCCAAAATGTTGCAGCCAGATTGTTAACTGGGGATGGTTATAGGGATCACATTAATCCTTTATTACTGTTTCCAGGTAAAAGTCAAAGTGCTGGTTTTAACCTATAAAGCACTAAATGGCTTGACAGTGTTTCTCTTTATGAGCCTGCCCAGATGTTCAAGATTTTCAAGGGAGACTGTTATGTATGTGTATATGCATGTTCATTATACTGTAAAGGCAAGAATGTAACCACTCCAGATACAAACGATATCAGCTGTAAAGGAACGCGAGCAGACAGCCCATAGAGGGCAGCTGCGAGCGTTCAGCCTCACATGGTTCACATTGCTCAATCACGGACAGCCGCGGGAAAACCTTCCCCGCATTCAGCAGCAGAAGAAAGAGGCGTGCCTGGGCGAGGCCACGCCGGTAGCAGCCAATGAGCTACCGTGCTACAAGATTCAAATGTAGAGGGCTACTGTATATATTGAGATGTATCACCGCCATTACCTCATGCTTCGCTGGAACCTCATGCAATAAACCTGTGTTAAACCAACCCTTCGGTTGTCCGGTTGTCTTTGGTCCCATACACTAAATTGGCGACGAAGGTGGGATATGGCTGCCCACGGGACCAAGACATGCGCCGGCTACGAGATCAAGAAGCCGGGAGACTTGGAGCTGTTTGAGATAGACTTCAACGCAGCGCTGGTGGAGCTCGAAGTCTCCGATGAGGCCAAAAAGAGGGCCATTTTCGTCCGCATGCTCGGACACGAGACCAAGAGGACCCTGGTGGACCTGATCGCGCCGAGGAAGGTGAGCGACCTCAAAGCTACAGAGCTCCTGGCGGCGTTGCGCGCCCATCTCCGGCCAGCAATAGCGATGTTCCCCGCTCGGAGCGCGTTCTGGAGGCGAGTCCAGGCACCCGGGGAATCGGTCGATGAGTTCGCCGCGGCCCTGCGGTTGGCCGCCGGCCAATGCAAGTGGGAGCTCCCCGACATCACCCTCCGGGACTGCCTGCTCTGAGGTCTGAGGGACACAGAGACTCAGCGTGCGCTGATGAAAAGGGAGCCGCCTCCCACGTGGCAACAAGTCCTCGACACGGCACAGGCCGCGGAGGCCACTACTGCCGGGGTGCACGAGCTTCAGGACTGGCGCCCGAAGCCCGCAAAGGCAGAGTGCTCGGTGCGTGCGGCCCGGCGAGTTTCGAACTCGTCTGCGGAGAGCGGCGACGACGAGGACGTCCGGAGGGTCCAGAGAGAGGGCCGGCGCTGCGACGGCTGCGGCGCCGCCCACGCCCGCGCCAAGTGCCCATTCCGCAAGGCCGAGTGCCACAACTGCGGCCGGCGCGGGCACATCGCCAAGGTCTGCCGGAAACGGCGTGAGGCCACCAGGAGTTCTCCAGACCGCTCGGCGAGGCAGGACCGCACCACGAGGCAGGACCGCACCACGAGGCCAAAGGACGGCACCCGGACCACGAGGACGCGGGACGGAGTAGGGCGCATCTCCGACGACAGCGAGGACGACGCGCCGGTTTGCAGCGTTTCCACGGAGCACCCCCGTTACTTCGTTGAGGTAGTAATACAAGGGGCCCCTGTTAGAATGGAGGTGGACTCGGGTTCTTCATACTCTATTATTTCCCAGGGGGAGTTCATGAAAATCGCCCCCCGCATGCGGCCCAAGCTCAAAGCGTTGAGGGCCACACTGAAGGACGTGCAAGGGAACCGCATCCCAGTGTTGGGGGTTGGGAAGTTCCAGGTCCGGTTTAAAAAGCACACCGCAACGCTGCCCCTAGTCGTCCTCAAGGGAGGTAAATGCAGCCTCCTCGGGACTCAATGGTTCCAGCCCCTGGGGTTGTTCATTGGAGGGGTGCACGCCGTGGGAGCACACGCCGCCGGGACTGATCCAATACAGAGCGTGTGCGACGCGCACCCCGAGGTTTTTAAAAAGGGGCTCGGAAAATTCAAGGGCCCCCCAGTGACTTTCGACCTGGACCCGGGAGTACGTCCAATCAGACTTAAACCGCGCAGAGTGCCTTTCGCACTAAAGGACAAAATAGAGGCGGAGTTGGACAAATTGGTGGGCCAGGGGATTCTTGTTCCTGTTGATTCTGCAGAGTGGGAGACTCCAATTGTAACAGCGCTCAAGGCCAACGGGGAGGTCCGCATATGCGCTGATTACAAGTGCACCATCAATAAGGCGATCCGCCCTAATGCGTATCCGGTGCCGGTAGTCAGCCACTTGTTGGCCAGGTTACACGGGGGGAGGTGTTTCGCTAAACTCGACCTGGCCCAAGCCTACCAGCAACTCCCGGTGACCCCCGCCGCAGCTGCTGCGCAGACCATAGTCACCCACAAAGGGGCGTTCCAGGTATCGCGCCTCCAATTCGGCGTGAATTCGGCGCCCGGGATCTTCCAGTCACTTGTGGAACGCCTCCTGAAGGGGTTAGAGGGGGTGTTACCCTACTTTGATGACGTATTGATTACAGGGGGGAGCCGGGCCGAATTAGCAACAAGGTTGGGAAAGGTCCTGACAATATTCGAAAAGGCGGGGTTGCGGTTGCGGAAAGACAAATGCGTCTTCTTTGCTACAGAGGTTGAGTTCCTAGGGTTCCGTGTCACTCCCGAGGGAATAAGGCCAGCCCAATCCAAGGTAGCCGCCATCAAGAAGGCCCCTCGCCCCACCTCCAAGCCCGAGTTGCAGTCGTTCCTCGGACTGCTCAACTTCTACCACTCCTTCCTCCCGCGGAAGGCAGCCGTGGCAGAACCGCTACACAAATTGTTAAAAAAGGACGAGGCATGGAAGTGGGGCGACGACCAGAAGAAGGCTTTCAATGACCTGAAGCGACTCCTGGCATCAGATGCTGTACTGACCCACTTCAACCCCAAACGCCCAGTGGTCCTGATATGCGATGCATCCCCGGTGGGGGTGGGGGCGGTGTTATGCCACGTGCTGGAGAACGGTAGGGAGGCCCCGATAGCGTTCTACTCTAGGTCCTTGTCCCAAGCGGAGAGAAACTATGCTCAGACAGACAGGGAAGCACTAGCAATAATTGCGGGGACCAAGAAATTTCATGATTTTGTGTACGGCCGCCCCTTCACCATAGTGACTGACCATAAGCCTTTGCTAGGCATTTTCACCGCAGATAAGCCCACGCCCCAAATCCTGTCCCCGAGAATGCTCAGGTGGGCCATTTTTCTCAACGCGTATCAGCACGCGTTGGTATACCGGCCCGGGAAGGAGATCAGCCATGCCGACGCCCTGTCGAGGTCCCCCATTCCCCGGGATTGCTGCCACGTGGGCGAAGTAGAGAGGGACCACCAGGTCTTAATGATAGAGGTTCTAGACTCCCCTCCAGTAGTACCGGCCGACATCGCCAAAGCGACAGGCAAGGACAAAACGCTGGCCACAGTTTGCTCCTGGGTACAGAAAGGGTGGCCCGTGTCTTCTCCAGCAGCGGAATTCGACACATTTTTCAAAAAGAAACTAGAGTTGTCCCTAGAGAGGGGTTGCCTTTTGTGGGGACAGCGGGTAGTGATCCCCACGTCTCTCCGGCCGAGGGTGCTTAAACTGCTGCACGTCAGCCACCCGGGGATCGTCCGCTCAAAGGCGCTAGCCCGCAGTTACTTTTGGTGGCCCCAGCTAGACGCCGACATCGAACACATGGTCGGCACTTGCGAAGCGTGCCAAAGCTCAAGGCCAGAAGAGGCTCGCTCGCCACCTAGGGAGTGGGACGCAGCAAGGGGGCCCTGGTCCCGGGTACACGTAGACTTTGCTGGCCCGTTCAGGGGAACGCTTTTCCTCCTCGTGGTGGACGCGTTCTCCAAGTGGTTGGAGGTCATTCCAGTCTCGAGCACCTCCTCGGCCACAACAATTAAACAGTTAAGGAGGGTTTTTTCCACGTTCGGTTTACCCGACACCCTCGTCAGCGATAACGCTAGCTGTTTCACGTCCGCCGAGTTCGGGGCATTCATGGAGCGCAACGCCATTCGGCACGTCACCTCTGCCCCCTTTCACCCGGCCACCAACGGCCAAGTAGAGCGCCTCGTGCGCACCACGAAAGACGCGCTGCTGCGCATGGGCCCCGGAGACCTCGACCTGAAATTGTGCCAATTCCTGCTAAGATACAGGGTCACCCCATTAGCCTCAGGGTACTCCCCCGCAGAGCTGTTGATGCGCAGGAAGCTGGCCACGGGAATCTCCAAGCTAGACCCCACGAGAGTAGAGGACAAAGGGCGGAACATAGGGGTGGAACCCACAAAGAGTTTCAGCGTAGGCGCCCCGGTGCATTGCAGGAACTACGCCAGCGCGGGGCCAGCCTGGGTGCCGGGCACCGTAATAGAACAAACCGGCCCCGTCTCATACCGCGTAGAGACCAGTACAGGCTTCCTGTGGAGGCGACACATGGACCAACTCAGGCGCAGGGTCCCCGGAGAGCAGGACGGAGACGAGAATAGCTTCGAATCAGCGTTAGGGTACTCCCCCACCCGCTTAGCCCAAGGGGGAGGAAGAGGGGAGCATGGGTCCCCACCAAGGGGGGAGGAAAGGGAATCGATCCACAGAAATCTTTTGCGGGGCTCCCCGACAAAATGGAAGAGCCCCGACCACACACATACCCCGCGGGAGTTTCCCCGAAACACAGATGCCCATAGAAGTTTAGACGTTGATTTACAGTACCAGGGGGAGTTAGCGGAGTGGTCCCCCACCCGTCCTAGCGAAAAGAGGGGTTTCAGTTCAGCCCCTGGTACTTCCAGTCCCAGTAGCCCCTGTGAGTTAGAATGCAATATAGCGCCAATTTCCCGGAGACCGACACCCCGAAGACGGGAGGCATCAGCGAGTCCGCCCACCACAGTCTCAAGGTCCCCCGAGCAGGGAGCAGAAGGTAGCCGAACCACAAGGGCGACCTCATCGGTTCCGCGGTTCACAATAGGAGGGTCCCCGGGGGCCGAGAGCAACAGGCAGGGGTTCACCTCCCAACTATTCATTCCTTTCCCATCCCCGGGCGCGAGGCAGGCACGGACGCCCCACAGAGCCACTACCGAATCCCCGTTTCCCGTTGCAGGACAAGCACCCGCGGAGTCAGGGATCACAGGCTCTCCAGTACTAGGTCAGACGCAAGCGCGTCCCAAGCGCACGTGCGGCAAGCCACATTGGTTGCGGGACTTCGTCCCATCCTAGGGGGGAGGGATGTTATGTATGTGTATATGCATGTTCATTATACTGTAAAGGCAAGAATGTAACCACTCCAGATACAAACGATATCAGCTGTAAAGGAACGCGAGCAGACAGCCCATAGAGGGCAGCTGCGAGCGTTCAGCCTCACATGGTTCACATTGCTCAATCACGGACAGCCGCGGGAAAACCTTCCCCGCATTCAGCAGCAGAAGAAAGAGGCGTGCCTGGGCGAGGCCACGCCGGTAGCAGCCAATGAGCTACCGTGCTACAAGATTCAAATGTAGAGGGCTACTGTATATATTGAGATGTATCACCGCCATTACCTCATGCTTCGCTGGAACCTCATGCAATAAACCTGTGTTAAACCAACCCTTCGGTTGTCCGGTTGTCTTTGGTCCCATACACTAAAGAGACCTTTCTCTCCATCCAACCACAATGTCCTCCCAAACTCTGGAAACCCCTCCCGTAAGCAGCCAAGCTGGTCCCATCTTTGCTATCCGTCTCCCAGAGGTAAAGACTTTCAATTCAGGCAGGCCTTCTTTCAGTGACTGGCTGTCTAAGAGGGTGTTGTAAAAATGGAATCACATGTCTTATTATTTTTAAATGTTTTTATGCATTATTTTTAATACTATGTATATTTGTTCAATAACTTTTGGATATTTTAAGAAATGTTTTTGGATATTTTAAGAAATTACCTTTGATATTGTCTTTTTAAAAATGATGTAAGCCACCTTGTGTCTTTTATAAGGGAAATGTGGTATTAAAAAATTGATCAATCGATCGATAGATAGATATCTTTTGGTGTTGCCACTATATTCTGGCCCAAAACAGAATTCATCCTAGAACTGCTTGCTTCCTACCTTCATGCTGACTGATCATCATCAAGGTTACAGTGCAATGCTTCTGGTTTGGAAGGACTAGCTGGCTAAGGGGTGCCTAAACATTTTGGGGCATGGGCTAGTCACATGGTTCAGGGAGCCAGTCACTATGGCCTGGGGCTGGATCCGGCCCCCGATGCCAATTCATCTGGCCCATATGGGCACGTTTTACTTCCTCTTCCAGGAGTGACAAGGGCTTCGTGGGCTGGATGAATTTGCATCAGGGGCTGGATCTGGTCCCCGGGCCATAGTTTGGGAACACTTCCTCTATGCTATTGTCTGGGAGATACTTTAGTTTAGTGTACTTGAAATGCTTTCCACCCTTTGAGGAGGCTCTTTCTAAGACCCCCATGTTGAGTGATGATTGCAATTTTTGAATGAGTCATGACAGGTCAGACGCTAGAGACAGTCTTTCACACCATCTCACTTCTACTCAGGCATGATGTTTTTCAGTGGCATTTGTTCACACATCAATGAGTCAGCTGGTGAATAAACCACAACACACACCAAGAACAAGCACTTGAACCATATGACATTTCAGTAGCAAATGGTACATGGGGACATCATGTATCCAGGCCATACCATATTAGCTGTACAAGTAACTAAAAAAATTATCATTGTGCCATCAAGAATGTGAAGCCATCTCTTGTTAAGTTACTACTGCAACATCACTTAGTTCTGCCTTCATTGTTAATTTTTTTTAAAAAAAGAATGACTCATTACTTGTAGTGAGCTACTTTCCAAGCAATGCTCAAAGAATGTGGTATGACAGAATGGGAATAGTGATAAAACAGCACACAACTTCTAAGAGGTTTAAGACCCATAAACAGTCATTGTCTGACATCCAGTAATAAGTCAGAGCCAGATTTGAGTTACTAGATTCCATGAATAAATATGGGTGTTTTCACCACTTATCATATCATGAAAGAACGTGTATATGTGGTTCTCCAAATATTGAAAATATCTCTCATATTTTATTCGATTGCTAGTTATACACTGATTATATGTAAATACCTTGCTATTGGAAAAAACAACTTTTTGGGACTCTAATCACAAACTGCCCTATCTCCTCCTGGGTTCTAACATGCATATTGTATGTAGAACTGCCAAGTTTGTAATTAAGGCATCAGCTAAAAGAATCCAATATATTAATCAAATTGGGGTATCCTGCAAGAGAGATTCACTTATCCGACTATGGATATGCATATATTATTTGTATTAAGGCACCTTCTCCAGTTTACATTCCTTTTAAAAGTAGCTCAGGTATGTACATATTGTATTTTTATTGTATTTTATTGCACTCCATTGTATTGCACAGATTTTCATTCTTCTGTTATGTTATTGATAAGGTCATAAGACTAAGCAATTAATAAACATTCATTCATTCAGTAATATGTCACAACTTGAGGAGGCCTATTATATCAGTGGGGATTTAGTGAGTCAGCTCTTTATGTTCCACTGATGCAAAAGTCTTACTCTAGTTGTGACTTGCTACTGAATTTTAGTCACTATCAACATATCTGCACAAGCAATTACATATTCAGAAACACTTACCACCACTTCACTTTTATGCCAACACAGAGAAGATTCTTAAACCATATGCCCTCCCTCCCTCCCTCCCTCCCTTCCTTCCTGTCACAGCTTTGGACAATGTAAAATTATGGAACATCAGCATATTCTTGCCCGGCCTTGCCGGGCAGTTTTTATGTGTTTTTCTAAGGGTGGTTTGGGTGGTGGTGTTTTGAATTTGTGGTTTTTGACTTTATTTTATTTATTTTGATTGTTTACATATTTTTGACTGGTTTTTACTCTTCCGGCCTCTAGGTGGGGCTGTTATTAAGAGTACTGCGATTTTCTTTCTTTGCTCAGTTCAGTTCCGGAGGCATGGAGGGAGGACGTGTTTGGTAAGTGCTCTTGATTGTTTATTCTGTTTTTATTTTGTTTTGATTTTGTGGTGTTGGGCTGGAGGGTTTAAGTAAAGTATTTCTACTTAAACCCCCCCAAAGTGTTTCTGCTTGTTCGTTTGTTTGTATTTTGGGTTTTAGATGTGTTTAATTGTTTTGATTATTTCTGGTTATTTTTTTTGATTTCTTCCGTATTTATTTGTTTAATTTGTGATATTACTGTTTGTTGAGTTAGGTATTTTTGTGTTTTAGATAGGTGTTTTTAGTGTGCTTTTATGGTTTTTCGTTAGCCTTTGGTATTTTGGGTGGTTTTTTTGAGTTTGTTGTTTATTGTTTTGTTGTTTACTGGGTTTATTTTAATTATTTGTTTATTTATTCATGTTTTATTATTTTTGATGCTTGGAGTTTTGGTTAACTGTTTAGTTTTGTTGTTGTTGTGTTTTGTTGTGTGAAGAACAGCCTGTCTGTTGTTTCCTCTTTTCCCCATTGCTGTTTCGAAATTAGCTTTCGATGCAGCTGTGGGGAAAAGGAAGAGCCGGCAGTCAGCTTGTTCTTCATCTGGTAAGGTTCGTTAGGTAGGTTGGGTGAAAAGGAGGCAGAGATGAGCTCTCTGCTTCACAATGGTTCTCTCCTTTCTGTCTCCTTTTTCCCTGGCTTACCTAACGGGAGATCTGCAGGCAATGATCCGAAAGGGGTGGTGCTCTTCTTTGCGGATTGCTGGCTGCTGCTTTTCTATTATCTCCACCACTGTTTCGTGCTAGTTCTCGAGATAGCAGTGTGGGTAGCAGAAAGGCAGCATGTAGTCATTCACCAGGGAATGTGCTTCCCCTGAATTGTTGCCTGCTGCTTGTTTTTCCCCACCCCGGCTCAACTTACCTTGAGGCCGGCGGTGGTCTCGCCATGTTTTTGGCAGGGTAGCAGGGAGGAGAGGGAGTTCCTCTTTTCCTCATTGCTCTGGGAAAGAAGGCTGGCGGTTGTCTAGCCATGTTTTTTGTGGGTTTTGGTTAGCGAGGCCGTGAGGTGGCCTTGTGTTCCCATTGCGTGAGGTGTTTTTTAATTTTATTTTTCACGCACCGGCTTTTTCAGCGTTCTGCATGCTTGCGCCCTTCAGCCTGATTGGCTGAAGTGGTCAAGGCGCGGAGGACTGGTACTTGAAGTTTTGTTCCTTTTGTTTGCGTTTGTGCGGCAGCTTTTTTTTCTGCGGCTCATTTTCTATTGGGCACGACGGCTTTCCCAATGTTCTCTTTTCTCTCGTCTGTCAGCCTGATTGGCTGAGGGGCGGCGCAGCATGGAGGATGTTGGGAATTGAAGTTGTTTTGTTTGCGTTCATAGGGCTGTTGCCCCACTGCCAACTGCGGGACCCTTGCGACGCTCTACAGGCCGGGTAAAGGTGAGTGTAGGTGGCTTGGTACAGGACAGTATGGACAGGTGCGGACGTGTATGCCAGAGTCCAACAGTTAACGTCCCTCTTTATAGGTAAAGATATAAGAAAGATACAGTAGATAAAATTAAAAACAAATTAAAATGTTACAACAATTAGGCTATTTTTGACCAGTAGTGGGTTGCTTCAATAGTTATTTTGGCCATTTACTAGAATTTCTTTTGTACACATAGTCAGGCATAAATTGCATACACATCTTCTACTCTAGCATAAGCTATTTGCAACAGTCAAGTAGCTGTGGTGGAAGCATTGTCAAGAGCGTTTCCTCAAAGATTTAAGCATCCTTGCTGGTCCAAAAATGTCTACTGTTCTACAAATTGTGGCTCTAAATTCCACAAATGAATGTGCTTATAAGCACATGCTTGTGCACCCATGCACATATGGAAAGAAATACTCTGAACTGATTCCTGGAAGGTGCTGCCCATCAGTTTTGTTGCTGGGCTTCGAAGTTCTAGAATTATGGAACAGCATAAAGAAGTCCTCTCTAATCTCTTTTTTTCTGCACATGTATAATTTCTCTCTCTCTCTCTCTGAAATTATTGTTCTTCTTCCATCTATTTCATGAAGGAGATTTCAGGGCACTGAATGTTTCATTCAAATTGCCATTCCTCCAGTCTTTCCTGGCTAAATATCTGAATAAATGTCATGATGCAAGCATACAATGTCAGAGCAAACATCAGTGTAACAGAAGGGCAAAAGTCTTTTCTGACAACAGGATAGCAGTGTTAAAAAGACTTTATCAGCAATGTTTCTGTGGAAGTGTAGTTCAAGGTAAAGCCAATTGGATCTGACTCTAGGGTGTGGTGCTCATCTTCATTTACATCCAAAGAGCCAGCTCTGCCTGTGTCTGGAGATGCTTACATGGTCATGTGGCAGGCATTACTGGACACCGGAGTGCACAGAATGCTGTTACCTTCCCACCAAAGTGGTACCTATTTATCTACTTGCTATTTCTTGCTTTTGAACTGCTAAGTTGGCAGGAGTGGAAGTGTACTCACCTGTAAAATGTTAATTCTCTCACTAAATGCTCTGCAACAATTTCCCTAACCCCTCTTCAAACAGGAAAAAAAAATACATTACTGTATCATAGCATTGCCGAGTGTATGCAGAGGCCACAATCCCTATGCATGGTACATTCTTTTTCAGTTGCTCCTCATCCAGTTTGCCTCTGAAGTCTTTTGCCACTTTATTATCAATACATATTTATTAATACCATTTATTCTTCTGTTTCTTAATCTGCCACTCTGAAGTCAAAGTGAAATACAAAGCTCTCCACTTCCCTTTTATCTTCATAACAACATTGTAAAGATGGCCAGGCTGAAACCAAATTGCTGGTCCAAGATCATTCCATGAGGTTCATGGTTGGCAGGGATCACCACCTTGATGACTATGCCATGCTGTCTCCAGTATAAAAGGAAGATTTTCTTCATACAAATGAATAAGCACTTTCACAGATGTTTAATGGCGAGACATGACAGCAGCACACAAAGTAAGCAAAGAAACCATAATGTGTAGTATATATTGTTGCTCACATTGATTTGTATGAGTGTTTAATTTCTGAACACCACTGCTACTGGAATAACTTTACCAGAAACTGAAGAATCTTCACCTTTCCTGTGGCCTGTAGTGGCTTCACCAAGATTTTTTGGGGGATGGGGACAGCACTTTTTTATTCCCTAATTTTTTTGTAAATGATTACATCAACAGCCTTTTGATGTATAACTATGTGAACAGGATTTCAGCCACTGAAAATATCACGGGTGATGTGAATGAGCATTTTGGATGAGTTCCTAAATGAGGTAATCCTCATTCATCTCAGTGAAGTAGCCAGCCACGGACCCATTGTATGTCATCAGCTGTAATAATTCATATGTAGATGATACAGGTTTAGACAGTTCAGGCATCACGTCATCCATTTACAATGTTGCCTTATAGCATATGATCTTTTCCCCTGACACTTTGATTCAGTTCATTAGCACTTTTTGCATACATTGATAGTCTCACAGGAATAACTTCATGATGATTTTTTCTTTGCCAACTTAAAGATCTCTTTCACAAATCCATTGAACACTCCCTTTGATTGGACAACTATTAAAATAAAATATGAACCTACTTAATAAATCTAGCAGGCAAGCCTGAGTTGCACAGGAGCATAACAATAAGTAAGTGAGTAAGTAAAGCTAATGGATTTTGGCAGAAGCATTCATATTATGTTAGACACCCAGATTACCATTAAATATTTTCTGTTTCCCTCTGATGTTTATAAACCATTAGGGAAGAAATGGATACGATGATCCTGTAGCTTGATCTAATCTGTTCCTCATTAGCCAACCCCTTCATGTGTGTGTGATTAGATGGTGGTCTGGTTCACAAATCTTAACCATTGTTGTTATTTATTGTTCAGAGACAGGTACCCTATCCTGGTTGAGGATGTCAGATGCTACAGCCCAGGAATCGGGTTGAGCAAGCCTGTGTTTGTTGATACAGGTTACTCACTTTATCCACGGAGGATACATTCCAAGACTTACAGCAGATACTTGAAACTGCAGATAACAGTGAACCTTATATTTACAATGGAGACAATGGCATCTAGTGGCTATCTTTGGTACTGCAGAAAAAAAACATTAATTTAATTTAATTTAATAGATTTATATACCGCCTTATCCAAAGGACTCTGGGCGGTGTACACAAGTAAAAACCAATATACAGGTAAAACAATTTTTAAAACCCATAAAAACATAACAATATTAACCCCCGCCATGCCATCTATTATCTAAAAACAAATATAAAATCTACAAAAACCTTAAAAAAATAATTACAGGAGGGGGGAAGCCTCAGATGAGCCAAAAATGGGAGCTTGTTGACAATCCCAGACCCATTTTGCCAACCACGTCTTCAATTCTTTCCTAAATGGTAGCAACTGGACCTGAAGGTGTAGTTCTACTGGGAGGAGGTTCCATAGTGTGGAGGCTACGACCAAGAAGGCCCTTTT
The DNA here is from genome assembly GCA_035047305.1 of Bradypodion pumilum. NCBI lineage: Eukaryota > Metazoa > Chordata > Lepidosauria > Squamata > Chamaeleonidae > Bradypodion > Bradypodion pumilum. The sequence goes on along the minus strand of JAWDJD010000001.1, from coordinate 158,925,847 downwards.
CCTTGTGCTGGAGAGGCAAGCCTCCCTATCAGATGGCACTTGAAGGGTGTGCTCTCTGTTTGCTCTCGTGGAACACATTCATGTCCTAGGGATGATACGGTCCCTGAGGTATCTTGGTCCGCTACAATGAAGGGCTTTAAAGGTGACAACCAGCACCTTGAATTGCACCCGGAGATATATAGGCAGCCAGTGTAGCTCCCACAGCAGTGGCGAGGCACGGGTGAAATGTCTACACCCCACCACCTCACGGGCTGCCACATTCTGGACCAACTGTAGTCTCTGGATGGTCATCAAGGGCAGCCCCATGTACAGCGCATTACAATAGTCCAAACGGGAGGTGACCAGGGCATGGGTGGACCAGGGCCTCCCAGTCCAGGAGTGGGTCCAATTGATTAATAACACGCACTTGCCCAAAGGCCCTCCTGGTCACGGCCGTAACCTGTTCCTGGAGCGGAAGCCGCAAGTCCAGGAGGACCCCCAGTTTGCGCACCGGGTCAGATTTGGGCAATGGTGCCCCATCCCAAACCAGCGGTGATAACTCCTGAACATATATTATTATTTATTTTATTTAATTTTTAAAACTTGTATGTCGCCCCACTCGCAAAGTGACTCTGGGTGGCTCACAAAGATACAAAATATAGAAAATATACAGTACAATTACAAATTACATATCAGTATCAATCACAGCAACAAAACAATTCGTTTAAACAAGAGAAATGTATACATCAGACCACAGTCATAATCAATATACAATTGCAATTTCAAGATTACATATCAGTATCAATTACAATAACAAAGCAATATCAGGGGTTCGCAACCTATGGCCTACGGGCTGGACCCAGCCCATGGTGTCATTTCATGTGGCCCACCTGCTCTCACTCCCACCACTACTGCTGCCACTACCACCACCAGAAGTGGCAGAAGTGGCGAAAACAGCCAAAAATATGCTGCCCTTACTCCCGCTGCTGCTGCCAGAAGTGATGGAAGCGACGAAAACAGCTGAAAACATGCCATTTTATGACAGCATTTATGGTGCAGGGAACCACATGTCTGGCCCACTCAGCTACCCAAGGTGGCATGGTCTGGCCCACAGTGCAAAAACATTGAGAACCCCTGTATTATATACAGTACTTCAGAGTTTTTTTATTGAATATTTTTAGACCCACAGACAACTGCAACCACAGATACTGAACTGACAGATATGGGAAGTGACCTGTACTAATAGAAGCAGCCTTGGCACCTTATGTAGTGGGGCTCACTATCATGTTTGCCTTTTCGTAGTTCAAACCATAAAATAAATGTTCTGAAAAATGTCACAAGGACCACGAACCACTTTTTTACACAGCAAGTTGAAAGGAAAACCCCACTCTGACTGATATAACAACAACAACAACAAAAAAAAAACCCTACAGATCTAAGCTTCCGCTCCATAAGGCAAGCAACAGTAGTTGAAATGGTAACATGCCTTCAGGCTAGAAAGGATGCAACAATCTTGATGAGCCCACAGATGAACAGAACAAGTAAGAAGGCAAACAAATGAAACCAAGTCTTTCTGTGGAGGGGAGTGGATAAGGTATCATTATTCACAGATGAATGACTATATAGGCAAGACAAAAGTGAGCACTGATCTCTTGAAAAGAACACATTTCGAAGTGGAATTGTCTTTTCATTAAAGGAATAATCTGTATGAGGGGAATAATTCTTTTAACTCACATAATTCATAGTATATCACCACAAGCATCAGGCAAAAATGCTGCACTTCACCCACACAGAGTTTTCCAGAGCAATAAACAGAGATGATTTGGAAAAGTGAAGTCATAATACAATGCAAATTATCATAAACAGGCTCAGCTCAGCCTTATGATCTGGAAACGGACTTTGGTAAGAGAGTAAATTATGCTTGGACACTGATGACTTGAGATCAATGGAGTTGGTTTAGCCTTTGTGTCTGTTCTTGTCCCTGTGTTTACTTTCCTCCCTTGAGAATATCTACCATGACAGAGGGACCACACATAGATCCTAGCAATATTGGTTCCCAAACTATACCATGTGGACAAGGTATAATAACTATAATCCTACTATATTCGAGAACATAATGGCTGAAACCTACCAGTATGAAAACAAATAGACTATCAAATCCTTCCCCCCACCCCCCAATCAACAAGCTCAGTTAATTGCTATTGCTCATGGTAGAAACATAAAATTCTGATTTTCTTTCAGCTGAGCTTTTATGAATGTCTCCATTTATCCAACAAATCCCTTTTCACTAGCACCTATGCTGCAATCACAGGTATCCCTCCCTAATTATAATTCTTTTGTGTTGTCCTTTAGTTTCTTTCTTGGATATAAACAAAGCACTGCAAAAGGAAAAGGAAAGCATCTCAGTTACATTTAGAAGGAATCATAGATGTGGAGTCCCAAAGTGTTCCATCAAAATGCCATTAGTATTTCTGGTCTAGATGGTCAATGACCTCTTAAAAACTGACACATATCTTACAGCAACATGAGTGATCAGGGCAAAGTGCAAACCTGATGTAGCTATCATCAAGATGACATATACACATTGCTCAAAAGTGGGAAGTGGTGAATACTCAAATGGCTTATATGGTACAGATGCCTTTCAGAGCAGTTGTCTTTAAAACTTTTGAGAGCAGGATAGGAAAAAAGCAAGCCATATTTTGTTGTATAACAGATAAGTGACAGTTAAGCAGACAGTAGAAAGCTCATTTTCACTAGTAGAATCAGTGAGAAAAGTTATTACCTATTTTGATGGTTTTAAGAACATTGTTCTTATTGAATATTGTTGAGTGTTTGATGGTCTAACCAATTAACTCCAAAGACGAAAGTTCATTTAAAGCCTTTCATTGTTACATGCAAGATCATTTGGTCAAGAGGTCATCATTGGGGAATAGGGTTGGGCAGGAATGGCTTCAGGGATGCATGGTCAGTACCTTTTAAAAGGGATAGGTGGGAATGCAGTCTCATTGCATTGTGGTACATGCCTACCCGTCAACCGTGGCTCTGGACAATCTGGGACCTGCGCAGAACGGTTCTGCGCAGGTTGCTTTTTACGCATGCGTAAAAGCCTTCTATGCATGCGTAAAAGCGACTTGCGCAGAACCGTTCTGCGCAGCTTGCTTCTACGCATGCGTAGAAGGTTTCTACGATCCCCTCCTGCACAGAAGCCTTCTACGCATGCGTAGAAGGGTTCTATGCATGCGTAAAAGCCTTCTACGCATGCATAGAAGCAAGCTATGCCTTCCCCCGCTGCCAAATTTTGGGGTTTCGGCAGCTCCTGGTGGGAAATGGTGAAAATCGGCGCCAAAAAACAGGAAATCCCGGCCAATCCGGGAAGGTTGACAGGTATGGGTACATGTAAGTTCATTACAGTTCGGTATTTCATCTTAACAAATATAAAGCCATCTGGTGAGCATTGTCTTACTGCTTAAAGTAAATTTAGGAAAATAGTGATTCATTTTCAAGAAGACTTGACATGCAGATGAACACAAGTCTCCTGAAATTGCAGAAGATGAAAATTCAGAGAAAAGAATTTCCAAAAGTAATGTTGCAAACCTTTATAATGGATACTGGATGAACATACGTATAACATTTTGTGGGGAACTAAAATATATAGGCAATGTTAAGATTACTGAGCTGCTTTTCAGTCTCATTTGCAGGGCTACTGCGGCAAAGGATAAGATTGTACCACTTCAATTTTATATAGAGACTCATAACTAAATGTTTCTTCAGCACTAGTAATGGGATGAAATCCTCCAACACATCTGAAGAAAGTAGACTCATTTATGGCTGTAGGATAGGTTGTATGGAAAGCATAGTTTTGTCCTTCAGTGGCTATGGGTTAAGAAGAAAGAGATGGAGGCCCCATTGCCCTCACCTCACACCTTCTGCCTATACAAATCTTCTTGTTGCACTAAGAAGTCCTTTAGCTACTTCTTCCTGACATCCTTGACTGCATCACTAGTAATAACTGTTATCCTCAGGAACTTCTAATAATGGGGCATGTGAAATGAGATTGGATGGGAAGATATCTGTGCATTCATGGCCTACCACAGGTATTTTAGTTTTTACAACTGTAGTCTTTTGCTCCCCACACACCAAGACATTGTATCAAAGTGAATAGGCATAATATTGGTATTCTATCAGTACTATTACTCCCTTAAATATAGTCTTGGGAATTTCCATAACAAAAGGTGAGAGGTATAAACTGAAGAGTAAAAAACAGCACAGCAGGAAAAAAATATCCTAGAGGAGAAAAATAAGAAAAAACATAATTAGAGAAGAAGTTAGGGATTTATACTGTGAAAGAACCATACCTCAGATAGTTCAAAAGTCATCTAGCTGACAAATGGTGAAGCTTTTCAGTGACATAGTCGATACCTATGAGAATAGCAATTCTATCACGATGGGGCAGAACTGATGTTGAAAGTTACCTAATTGCCAATTAGGAGGATTGTAAAGGTGGAGGAAGGTCACATCCTACATGAAATCACCACAAAATTAATTTCACAGAGAAGAGAAAGTTTGTTAAAATGAACTAGTGAACTGCACTTCTGTGAATGAAGAAGGATGGGGTCTGGTATGACTCCTATATGGCTAAGAAAGAAAGCAGGAAAGAGGGGTGAGGATGGAAGTCAAGCAAAATTAAAGGAAGCAACCAAGATGACCTCAAGAAGAAGAAATAACACATGCTTGCCTACTTTTGTCTACTATCTATATCAGGGGTCCCCAACCACCAGGTCATGGATCAGAACTAGGCCACGGGCTGTCTCGAACTGGGCCAAGGGGTGGGTGGTACTGGAAGCCCTGATGGCAGCCTTCTGCCCTCAACATGCTCTGCCGGGTCTGCCCAGCGAATGCAGTGAGAGCACGGTCTTCAGACACAACTAGGGTTGCCGTAATTATGTCCCCCCCAAACTGGGACTCCCTTGCTCAAAAGCCAGTCATATCTGACTCTAGGGTTCAGTGCTCATCTCTGTTTCAAAACTGAAGAGCCAGCGTTGTCTGCTTCTGCAGATGTTTCTGCGGTCATGTGGCAGGCATGACTAGACACAACAAACTCTAAGACCCTTTCTCTTCCTCAGGTCACCCCTACCCTACCCTATCCTTTACCCCCCCCTTTGAGTTGGACTCACCTTCAAACTCCACATGAGGATCCCTCGGAAAAAAAGCTCTAAAAAGTCTGGAACGGAAAAATATGTAAAAAGCTACGGAGGATTCCTTCAGACTGCAAAGGGTTAAATGCATAGAGTCAGCATTCCTAGAGAGGAAGTGAAGTGAAGAGTTGTCTTTCTCACTTCCTATCCATAGTGTTCCCTTCCTCTCTAGGAATGCTGACTCCATTTAAACCTTTGCAGTCTGAAAGAATCCTCCGTAGCTTTTTACATATTTTCCCTTGAATTGGGATTTTTACATATATTTCCTTGAACCAGATGGGACAGCATGAATCTGTGAAAATCACGGAAAAACGGGACGTATGGCATCCCTAGACACAGCAGATAGGCAGGTGGCCAGGTCCATCCTCCACATTGCTTAAATACTGTGGGACTCTGCCCCCCCCACTTATGTGCAGTGTGATACCTCACTGCCCAAGCAAGCGATTGGGCCCCTCCTCCTTGTTTTTGAACCACAGTGGGGATACTCCCCCTACCTGTGCACAGTGAGGTATATATTATGCACTCTATTGTATTTTATTATGTGCTTGCACTGTCCAATCCCACCCCCACCTGAAAAAATTGCTTAGTATGAAACTGGTCTGTGGTGTAAAAAAGGTTGGGACCCCTGCTCTATAGCAACATGGGGAACACAATCTCTTGTGTAAGTGCATCTCCACCTCTCTTCAATTCAACCACAAGTGCAGAACAGGGGGATTATCCCCTTGTCACAGATAGGTTTGAAAAAGAAGCAGCTGAGGAGGCACCACTCCAAAACTCTTGACCAGGGCCCCAAAACTCCCCATTCCTGCTGTACAATACATGACTTGAACATAATATGGTGGTGGATGCTGTTATTATGGTTCCTTTTTGTAAATGCTTATGAGAATTATCTCAAAATCAAGAGATTATTTGTCCCCCCCAAACTGGGACTCCCTTGCTCAAAAGCCAGTCATATCTGATTCTAGGGTTCAGTGCTCATCTCTGTTTCAAAACTGGAAAGAGATGTCTGTTACATCAAGAAGGAGGAGGAGGAGGACAATTGTTTCTTGAACGACATTTCTTGCTTCTCGTCTTAATAGCAAGAAGTTTAGGAACTAATAGTAGTGTTAACAGAGAAGAAACATGTTTTCCTCTGCTCCCCCCCCCCACCACCACCACATTGTGATTGCTGAAGTGAACATCCCTACACTTCTGTAGTAATGAGATGTGGAAGCTCCAGGCAAAAGTTGCACAGCTATCAAACAACTGTGATCTCAGGTACCTCAGGTATCTCAGGTACTGCGGTGCAGGGAGAGGAAGCGCTAGTAATTTGGCATAACGGCTAAAGCAAATATGAGCAAAGAATGAGATCATTTCTGCTTTAATGAAGAAAGAGTTGTCTCAAATGTGAAGACTACAGTGAATCTTGAAAGAAACGATAATAAGCTGCCAAGACTCTGGGGTTTGACAAATGCTACAAGGCACTTGGGAAATATTTATCATTCTTAGTCTGGTGATATAGAAAATGCCACTACTTCCTAGTGAATTCATAAGCTGAAATGGTACTTTCCGCATTATAACTGTAAATAAATAAATGTTTTTCATTATTATGTATTGAAGAGTTCCCAAGTACAGCAGAAGAGGGGACAAGAATCAGGGTGCAGCTACACTAGCAGAAGGGAGCAAACTAGTGTGTTCCAGTTTGGAATAAGCAGGCTTGATTAGAACCATCTGATGTAGCCTGATTGTTCACACAAAAATGTTTCCTGCCAATGTTATGAAGTGGCTTAATAAGTGAGCCACTTCCAGATATCAGCAAGTTCAACACTTCCTCTGCTCAGCAGAGAAGAGCAAAAGTAAAAAAGTAATTTTTACTGTAAATAGCAGGGATTCTTAACCTGTCACCCGTGGGCCAGATGTGACCCACAGCACCATTTCATATGCCCCCCCCCACTGCCTCCACCACACCAGGAAGTGGCATGTGGTGGAGGAAGGGCAAAATGGCCACCTGGCCCCTGAAGCTGTCTAAGGGAGCGTGACCTGGCCCCCGGCTTAAAAAGGTTGAGAACTGGTATATAGACTACTGTGGATGTACTTACATCAGTTATTAAAATACATATCTTTTCTTTGCCTTCTCTTAAAGGACCAGTTGAAAAACTACTTGCAGCTGAAGCCACTTCTACAGATTTGACTACAGGTGATTTCTCAATCAGCCATTTATGATGAGGCAAAGAAAAGATTTAAATGTATTTTTTATAATTGATGTAGTGCATTGGCAATTGTCTCTATATAATAAAAAAAACACTTTCCCTGTCATTTGCTGAACAGGGAAAGTGATTAATTTGCCAATATCTTAAACCGGCACAGTTATTAATCAAATTCAAACTGGAAGACTGGTCTGCTGATCTTATATGCTGAAACTGATCAAAACCACAATGATTCTATCCACACCAGAAAATTAGCCCCTGACAGGAACCAGAAAGGACTGGTATAGGAATGTTCTGGAGGACAAATGGTCATTTGATCACCATCCATCAGCCTGTTTCTGCAGTGCTCCTAGTCAGATTCTCAATCAGTTTCTCCTCCTCCTCCTATATTTGGGACGTTAAAATCTCAGGTTCTTTCTGTCATATATGTGGGGAAGTTGTGAATTTCAAGTAGGTTTTGATTATATGATACCGTGGAGTCTGCTGCAGTTATAGAACAGGTCGATTCAAAGTATTTTTCCCCCTGTTCACATGATACAAAGGCTAATTTGAATTGGTCCAGTCATTTTTAAGTAGCTTCCTCCCCTGCCACTAGAGAATTCTATTTTTCCCAAGAAGGAATATCTGAATGGAATTCTTCCCATTCAATCAGTTGATTCATTCTTGTTAAGACAGAGATATCTCTGTGGGTGGAGTTTTGATGAGGTATGCTGTTGGGGAGTGATGTTCAGGACTACTAATTTAAATTGATAATTTAAACTGCTGAGAGCCACCTCTGTTCAAACAGAGGAAGCAGTTTGAAGCTTCCAGAAGCAGGGGGCAGGGCCACACCAGGCCCTTCCCTGAACTGTGACTCATAGGGGCGGAGCCACACTAGCCTTTAAAAGCTCTGAGCTCTTTCAGAGTCAGCCATTTTGACTCTGCATGTGCTCTTAAGCAGAGCTGCTGCTGAGGAGAGCCAAACAAAGGAAGTGAGCACTGGTAAGTTTTGCAGTTGGAGTAGAGCTGCTTTAGAGGCCCGCGCGCCTAACGGCGCGCGAGATTACATACTAGGAACATAAGAAGAATATAGTCTTACTAGGTAGAAGGTAGTAAACGTGTACATTTTTGAGGCCCAGAATACTGCACTTGTTAAAATGGATTCTGAGGGAACAGCTGTAGTTACCTGCAATTCTTGTGCCATGTTTGTGTTCTTGCCAAAGCACATGGAGAACTACACTTGCAGCAAGTGCAAGCTGGTTGCACTACTAGAAGAGAAGGTCCAGCAGCTAGAGGCCCGCATATCTAACCACCAACAAATTAAGGAGCTTGAGCTGTTCTTGGACAGAGCGGAGCAGACTATGCTGGACAAAGAAGAGACAGGGCACAGTTCTGAGGGAGAAGGCCCTTCACTAACTCAGGAGGGAGATGGTTGGAGGAATGTGACTCAAAGGAGGAGAAGAGTAGGGGATCACTCTGAGAGTCTGAAATTACAGAATAAATTTGAGGCTCTTTCCCTTATCACACCTGACGAGGAACACACAGAGGAACAGCTGGTTCCACCTGATGATCTCTCCTTCATCACACTTGATGAGATCCAGGAAGATGAACATCAGGAACAAACTGAGGTTCTCTCCCTTAATATGGTTGATGAGGTGCATGTAGATGAACAGATTGCAGGAGAGAGGCTCCTTGTACTAGGCGATTCAATAATTAGAAATACAGAGAAATGGATTTGTGATGCACATGATAACCGTATGGTGACTTGCCTGCCAGGTGCAAAAGTTGCAGACATCACAAGAAATCTAGATAGATTGTTAGAGAGAACTGGGAACGAGCCAGTTGTCATGGTACACGTTGGTACTAATGATGTTGGGAAGGCCAAGCGGTCTGTCCTGGAAGCCAAATTTAGGTTGTTAGGAAGAAGATTGAAGTCCCGGACTTCCAAGGTAGCATTTTCAGAAGTGCTGCCTGTCCCTCGCGCAGGACCTACCAGGCAGGCAGAGCTCAGAAGCCTCAATGCGTGGATGAGGCAGTGGTGTCGAGAGGAGGGCTTCAGATTTGTCAGGAACTGGAGAACATTTTGGGACAAGCCAAATCTGTTCAGGAGGGATGGGTTGCATTTAAACCATGATGGGACCAGATTGCTGGCACTCAACATCAAAAAGGCTGCAGAGCAGCTTTTAAACTGATAACTGGGGGAAAGCCGACAGGAGCTGGGCAGCATCCGGTTCGGGAAAGTGTGTACTTGAGTAGTGAGGAGGATGCAAAAATTACTGAGCAGAGCAAGGAGCTAGTCACTAGCATTCTAGCAGAAGGATGCAAGAGGCAGTCTAACAATGCAACTGGACACAAAAGACTGTGTCAGAAATGCATATATAAATGCTTGTATACAAATGCCAGAAGCCTCCGGAACAAAATAGGGGAGCTGGAATACTTAGCAATAGATAAGAATATTGATATTATTGGTATCACTGAAACCTGGTGGACGGATGATAACCAATGGGATACAGTTATCCCAGGCTACAAACTGTACAGGAAGGATAGGAAGGGGCAAACAGGAGGTGGTGTAGCCTTGTATGTCAAAGAAGTGATAAAATCTTATGAATTGGAATATCTAGGTGATTTAGAGTCACCATTAGAAGCTCTGTGGGTAAGAGTACCAGGCCACAAGGATGGTCTAACAGTAGGCATATACTATCGGCCTCCGACCCAAACTCTTGAGGGAGACTGGCAGTTGGAGAATGTTGTAAAGGAGGCATCCAGGAAGGGAAGCCTGGTTATAATGGGGGACTTCAATTACCCTCACATAGACTGGGTAAACTGTTGTTCAGCACATGATAAAGAGATAAAGTTCCTAGATATGCTCAATGATTGTTCCCTGGGACAGATGGTTGAAGACCCAACTAGAGGTACAAGAATCCTTGACTTGATCCTGAGTAATACTCAGGATCTGGTGCAAGATGTTAATGTGACTGATCCAATAGGGAACAGTGACCACAACTCAATTATGTTTAACTTGAACATAGACCGCAAGTCACTGATAAAATCTAACACAGAGACCTTAAATTTTCAAAAAGGAAATTTCCCAAAGTTGAGGAAACTAGTAAAAAAGAAGCTGAAAGGGAAAATTGAGAGAGTCCAAACACTCCAAGAGGCATGGAGGCTGTTTACAAAAACAATAACAGAGGCCCAATTGGAATGCATACCCAAAAGGAAAAAGGGCACTGCCAGGTCCAAGAGGACTCCAATGTGGCTTACAGGAGCTGTTCGGGAAGTGATCAAGAGCAAGAAAAGCTCATTTAGAAGATGGAAGGCTTGTCCAAATGAGGACAGCAGGCAGAAACATAAATTCTGGCAGAACAAATGCAAGGCAACAATCAGGAAAGCAAAGCAAGACTTTGAGGAGCATATAGCTAAAAATACTCAGAGGAATAACAAAGACTTCTTTAAGTACATTAGAAGTAAGAACCCAACTAGGAAGGCCATTGGACCATTAGATGACAATGGAAGGCAAGGGGTTATTAAAGAGGAAACAGAGATTGCAGAGAGACTCAATGAATTCTTTGCTTCAGTATTCACTGAAGAAGATAGAGACCACATGCCCAAAACAGAACCTATCTTCGTAGGGAGGGAAACCAAAGAATTAAGCAAGATAGAAATAACCAGGGAGGAGGTCCTTGCATGTCTTGTTAAACTAAACACTAACAAATCACCAGGACCAGATGGCATCCATCCACGAGTTCTCAGGGAACTTAAAGATGAAATTGCTGATCTCCTAGCCAAAATATATAATATTTCCCTCAAATCAGGGTTTGTGCCTGATGACTGGAAGGTAGCGAATGTAACACCAATTTTCAAAAAAGGATCCAGGGGTGATCCAGGAAACTACCGGCCTGTCAGTTTGACATGTGTCCCAGGTAAAGTGATGGAAACCATCCTAAAAGATAGAATTAATAGGTACATAGAAGAGGAGGCGCTGCTAAAGGAGAGCCAACATGGCTTTTGCAAGGGCAAATCATGCCTCACTAATCTGTTGGAATTTTTTGAGAGTGTCAACAAGCATGTGGATAAGGGGGATCCAGTTGACATTGTTTATCTGGACTTTCAGAAGGCTTTTGACAAGGTCCCACACCAAAGGCTCTTGAATAAACTTACCAGTCATGGAATAAAGGGACAGGTCTTGTCCTGGATCAGCAACTGGCTAAGGGACAGGAAACAGAGGGTAGCACTAAATGGACACTTCTCCAAGTGGAGGGAAGTAAAGAGTGGGGTCCCCCAAGGTTCAGTACTGGGACCCCTGCTTTTCAACCTCTTCATAAATGATCTAGAGGTAGGAGTAAAAAGCAAGGTAGCCAAATTTGCTGACGATACTAAATTATACAGGGTAGTGAAAACTGTGAGAGATTGTGAAGAGCTCCAGAGGGATCTCTTGACACTGGGGGAGTGGGCAAAACAGTGGCAAATGAGCTTCAACATCAGTAAGTGCAGAGTGATGCATGTTGGGGCAAAGAACCCCAATTACATTTATAAACTGATGGGGTCTGAACTCTCTGCGACAAACCAGGAAAGGGACCTTGGTGTCCTGGTGGACAGCTCAATGAAGGTGTCAACCCAGTGTGCCTCAGCAGTGAAAAAAGCAAACTCAATGTTAGGGATCATTAGGAAGGGTATAGAAAATAAGTCAGCAAGTGTCATTTTGCCTCTTTATAAATCTATGGTGAGGCCCCATCTGGAATACTGTGTACAGTTCTGGTCGCCATACCTCCAGAAGGATATTATGGAGTTGGAGAAAGTACAGAGGAGGGCAACCAGAATGATTAGGGGACTGGAACACCTTCCTTACCATCTGAGGCTGCAACGGTTGGGCCTTTTCACTCTTGAACGACGGCGTCTAAGAGGTGACCTGATTGAAGTTTATAAAATCATGCACGGTGTGGACAAAGTGGATAAGGAAAAATTGTTTTCCCTATCGCACAACACTAGAACTAGGGGACACTCCATGAAACCTTTGGGTACTAGTTCTCAAACAAATAAGAGAAAGTACTTTTTCACCCAGAGGATTACTGGTCTATGGAACTCCCTGCCAGAAGAAGTGGTGACAGCTGTCAGTCTTGACAGCTTTAAGAAAGGATTAGACAAGTTCATGGAGGACAAGGCTATCAATGGCTATAATTATGGCTACCTAAGGACAACCTCCGGGTTGGAGAGATAGGCAGGATATCTCTCAATGCCATTTCCAGGGAATCCTAAGCAGGTGAAGGCATCTCCTTGGGAATACCCTGAAGGAAATGGTGAGCCACTGTGTGAGACAGAATGCTGGACTGGATGGGCTGTGGCCTGTTCCAGCAAGGCTGTTCTTATGTTCTTATGTTCTTATGACTGCAGGAACACCTGCTCACCATTCCTTCCCCTGATCATCCTCTAAATATTTTTTTTTAATGTATATGGGATTAGCATTAGATCACCCAATCAATGATCACTTGTATTGATACACTAGTTTAGCACTACATCATCTCAGGATAAGGAGAAAATTTTAAAAATCACAAAAAAAAATCCCAGATGAAATAAAAGATATTCTGTGGTATGTCATATTTATGCATACATTGAGAAGAACTTTGGAATCTTTCTGCTGGATTTATGGGGAAAATTGAAAAGCTTGGAAGTTCTTGCTTAATGATTAAACAAATAAAACGTTAAGCTGTCCTAATCTGGAGGCAACTGATTATGTGGAACAAATACTTCAATTTGGGTTGCAAAAGCAGTTGATTATACTTCCATCTCCCACTAGAGGACTTCTTTCTTTCGGAAAGACATACATTGTTGTTGTGGTGGTTGTACTGTGGCCAACTTGCTTGGTCTACCACTCAGCTTTTGCCTTCCACATTGTTGCCTTATTTATTCTTTTGATTAAAATCTTTTTTCTCCTTACCCAACAAATGGGTCTCAAGCCGGCTTCTAAGATTGAAACAGATACAAATAACAAAATTAGTACAGATAAAAGCCTATAGGCTGTTATCACAGTTTTAAATAATAACTAAATAAAAGCAATTAGAAAAACATTAATTAAAAAATTGAAACTAGCATTTCACAAATCTGTTAAAATCCATTAAAAGAAGTACTTAGTGATTAAAAGAGAGCTAGAATTTAAGAAAGAAAAGTACTTCCTGCATGTTGCCATGAAAAGGAGGTTTTGGACTGAGGAGCAGGCACGGAGAATATCTTGTGAGTTTGTGAAGGTGGTGGGACTGATAGAAGCATCTTTATGCAAGATTTCAAACTCTGGACAGGTTGTATGGCAGAATATGCATCTCACTCCACATTGGGGGAAAGGGCTATGTCATTGGTTCTGATTCTGTGGTGAAAAATATGGAGATGAATATTTGAACTAGGAAGAAACTCATCAGAATTTTTTTTCCTTGCTTCAATGGGGCTGTTACTAGCACCCTGCCTTTCCTTCTCTGTGTTAGCATCTCTTCAGAATGCTAATGGGATAAATAACCACTTTTCTAGGAAATCTAAATATTCATACCAAGAAAATTTATTTTAAAAAGTTAGCTGTTTTTTTTAATAGACACAACTAAAAATGTAACGCCTTTAGGGGAAAAAATATACACAAAAATATTCCCAAATTTTGGTCCAAGAGAGTCTTGTAATTTGATACCAAAATGGGAACAGAAAGAGAACGCTGGTAGGAAACTGAGACACTGTGTGAGAACAAGACTGACAGATTTTCACATCCCTGTCTAAGATGCAAGCATTTATAGAACTAAGTAAGATTGCCACTGAATGCTACTGAATACTGTACCCCATAGCCATAGCAGTCTCAATTTTCCATACAGCTTTGGAGCAGTGTATGTCTGGCTCAGCTATACTCCTTGCACAGAAATGAGCATACTAATAATTATGCTTTCAGCTATTAAAGTGTGAGGACTACAGGGCTTACCACTCCAGAGACAGAAGAAAAATCCTAAAAACAAGAGAACAGAATTCAAAGAAGAAGGCAAGGAGAAGCCAACATGGGCTAGAAACAAGCAGTGATATCTTCAGAATATTTCCAAAGTAGCTCACTATCCTTGTTCAATGGTTCGGTCACCCTTAGCGTTACCATTTCAATACAATTCTAGCATTTCAGGTTTCAATTTAACTGTGAGCTGACAGATCAGACCATCAAAGCCTATGCAGCCAGCCAGATTATGTCAGTACAAAAGGAAAGCATTTAAATGAATCTCTGATTAAGCCTTTCTGTAATTCTCCAGGTCTCCCAATACTTTCGATGGCAGGGCAGCTTTGATACTCCTTTCCACAAATGTATTCAATTGCTGTAACCTCTAATCTGCTAGACTGCCTTGAATTTCCCTCTGAAGAATGTGCTTTGCTCATACTCCAAGCATCTGGCTGTAAGCAAGTAAAAGAGCAGAAAAGATTAGCCAGCTGTAAGAAAATGCTTGGGAGGGGCTCTTCCCCAGTGCAATTTTGTGTGTCTCTCCCAAACCACCCAGCTGACACAAGAAGGCTTACATTATTTTAATGATGGAAGGAAGCTGGGATAGCACTTCAACTTTAGAACTGGCCCCTACAGCCCTGCTTTTGATAACAGGCATTGGTGGCAGGTGATGGCACTTCTCTTCATTGCTGCCAGAAGCTACCTCTGCTGAGTCCTGCAGGACAAATGGCTGTGGAAAAGCAGCATGTGAACAAACTAGGCTGTCTCCTAGTCAGACCCTAAAGTGAATCGCATGACATCAAGCCATCCCTTTAAATTTTTCCACACCTGCCTTAGAGTCCAGTCCTTGGGGCTGAACTAAGAAATTTTTCTGCCTGAGGGAAAAGGTTACGATGACACATCTCCCTATCTCTTCTGCATTATGGAATGAGCTGCTGACTTGTATTGCAATATGAGCCTCTATTAAAGCTTTGGGACAGGCTATGAAGGAATAGGTATCTTGTTCAATATGGGTAGAACGGTATAGAAGAAATGCACAATAAAGCCGTTCACTGGTGGGAAAATACTTATATATTCCAATGAAACCAAATAAAAATTGTTAAGTCACAATTCTTTTACTGTCTTAGTTGTTTTTTCAATATTCCAAAAACAAATGGCACTTAATCTTCAGTATCAACAGAACTTTTATCATTATTTTGTGATAATATTCCTTTAATGTTTCAGGTAAGTAGTTCAACTAAATACATGTAGTCATCACAAAAAACATCCTTTTGAGGAGAATTTGATAAATCTCTTTTCGTTATCTATCATCAGTAAAGGAAGATGACAATATTCTGTAGAAGATACAATAACAAACATTATAATTCATTTCAATACCCCCTGAAAACTTTCCCATATTACACAATACATAGGTTAAAACATTCTTACCAATTAAGTTCTCAATGTTTTATCACGTCTATACCTCTCCGTGTTTATTCCTTCAGGGCCATGACGTTAAATCCCCAACTCACTCTGTCTAGAATTTAAGTCCTCCACAACCACCTTTAGTTCCACACACCTGACAAACTACCAGAATACCTTCACATGGCTGCAAAAACTCCTTCAAAATTGCTTAAAGAAAACATGACAAATCTTGCTCCAAATTTAAACCATTGGGATGCAGCGTATTGAAACAATGAATAAAATAAGCATCCCTTTTCAATAATACAGTGGAAATGTCCGTTCTTTCAAACTGCTTAACTTTAATTAGCTTTAGGACCACAAATCTGCCCCAGTTCCTGCCAACATACCAGTTTGAAAGCAAGAAATTGCAAGTGGATAAATAGGTACCACTGGGAAAGGTAACAGTGCTCTGTGTGGTCTGGCATCTAGTCAGTCCTGCCACATGACCATGGAAATGAGTGCTGGCTCTTTGGTTGAAAACAGAGATGAGCACCACCCCCTAAAGTAGGGTACAGCTGGCATTCAAGCAAGAGAGACCTTTACCTTTATGAAGTGATAGCCAAGGATGTGGGGATTTTTATGCCAATAGATGTTGTCATGGTTTCCACATGCGACCTTGTCTTAATTTTAAGGTGACATTTGATTCATGTAGTGTTAAGATACATTTTGCATTTTTCTTAGGCTTAGAAATGCCAGTTTTCATTTTTCAAACACATTGCTATGCCAGGCTGTTAGTCTGACATTACAATGATGTATAGTTAGAATAAGTTGCCTTTCCAAAGGGAGGAGGGAAAAGTGAGTGTCCAGGACTGGATGCATTCCAATGAAACACCTGCTGCCCCACGAGGGGACAGAGTGACAGCCAGGTCACATGACTGCACCACGAGGGAGATGACGTCTCCATTCCTGTAAATCAAACTGACTGCCTGGACACCTGTTAGAATAAAACTTTCCCAGAGAAAGCAAAGGTTGGGGCCACATGCAGAGCAGATGGCACCTGCACTTGCAAAGGTCCTTGAAGACCTCACTCTTTCTCATGGGAAACAAAGGTGCTTTCTCATTAGATCACCACATTCCAAAGCTCTTTTTCTCTATAAAAAGGGCTCAATTTGTTCATTCGATAGCCACTCCTGAGACAAGGGGGGACCCTTGTCTCTCATCACCATGATCTTGATTTCAGCGGGAGCCCTTGCCAGTCAGCTCTCCAAAATGTGTCTTCAGGGCTAAAGCAAAGCCATGAGGGTTGAACTGCCCCTAAACTCAAGAAGCTTGAAACCTGCTAGGGAGCTAGCAAGATTTTAATTTCATTTATTTGTTTTATTTAGATTGTGTTCTAAAGTGTAGATTATTTTAAGATCTGTATCCCGTATTGTGTTCCTTCAATAAATCTTCATAAGTCAGCCGTATGTTGCCTGCCTTTTTAAAGAAGAAGGAAGCCCAGCAGAGCTGAAGTGACTCCGATTTGTCCTCATCACTTCGAGATCCAGGAGGAGGTGAGAGGGACTAGCTCTGTCTCTAAGAGTGAGGGGAAGAGTAGCAGCTCAAAGAAGCCTAGCTTCTGCCAAGTGCTTAATATTACCTGCCATATGCAGAAGGCTACTCTGTCCCTGTCCCCAGCGAATCGGGCTAGGGAGAGGAGTGCTCATTAAGGCAAGCAGGTCACAGGACCTAAGGTCCGCCCTGCCGGGTGTCCCCAAGAAAAATTCTGGGTGCCCAACGTAGCCTTTGTGAGGCATGTTCCTCCCCCTACGTCCCTGATAGATGTGAATAGCCAGTTGACTCAGGAGGAAAGTTACCTCACTTCACCTAGTAATAGGGCCAGCTCATCAACAGCATAGATGTTAGCTGAGAAATAAGTCCTTTAGTTTACTACTAAAAGGGAGGGGGTATGCTTCCATAATCTTTTGCCATATAGGAGACATCTAGAGAGCTCTTCTCCCTTACTTTTACTCTCCATGCACTCATGTCCATTTGTATCACATTTGGATTTCTTTAGCAATAGATTATCCATTGCTGGCTTGCTGGGCCTGTCACAATTTCACCAGAGCCCCTTTGACCAGGTCATTTCAGGGTGACCCTGGATGACCTTCATGGTTACTGTAGTGGTCTTGTGGCACAAGGCCATGTCATACTTCACCCAATCCTAGCAATGCCTTACTTTGGCTTGTTACCACTTCTCATGACATGGACGTGGTAAGGCATATGGAAAAAGAGGAGAAGGGCAGAGAGCATAAGGCAGAGGAAGGTGGAGAGACAATATCAAAGACATATTACAAGAACACCAAATAACCCAGTGGAGGCCACTAGAAGTTCCAGAACAAAAACCATTTATTTCCTTTGATACCTGAAGAAGTAGTAGAAGAAGGTAGGCAGTCACCTATGGCTCCCCAGATATTGTCATATTTCCTTGGCCATTTGGCTATGGTAGCTGTGGTAGATGGGATTTGGAATCCAACAATACGTGAAATGTGGGAAGCTCCAGAACCCCAATAAGCCACCTAAAAAGCAATGAAATGGATATTTTTAAAGTAAATCTGATGACCATAGCTGAGTGGAGCAGACAGTTAGGGATTCAACTTGGGAGACATTGTTAGAATCCCTTCTGAAAAATGAAGCTCCCTTAGGGCAGCTTTCTTCTTTCTGAGTATAAAATACTTACAAACTTACTGTGAGGATAATCTCATTTTTTCCTCCTCAGCCCTCAGGCTCAAACAGCATAGTGTCTTGGTTTTCATTATTCTAACCAACAGTTCATTTAAAAAAACAACAAACAACAAGCAACCTCAAGTGGTTTCCTGTCGAATTCAAAATACACAGATGGCCAATTTTCATTAACATCAGTACCAGAAAAGTATGGAAAGCTTTATGTTCTCTGCAATTCTATATCTGGTAGCTGGTGACAAATTAAATTCAGTGGGAAGGGAACATGGCAATTAAAAAATGTGGCTAGAAGATATTTTAAATCTCTGATGTCTGTGATCGAACTCAGTCCCAAAGGGAGAATGTAGGCTTGATGGCGACAAGCAATACAACAGATCCCATTCTTTGGAAATGCAAGGATGATAGCAGTGCAGATAGGACAGAAGTAGCAAAGAAGCACCAGCTGTTATGTAATAGTGAAGGGAAGCTAGATAGAGAGTACTGGAATCTTCTGTGCAGTCCCTCTTTGTTACTGGCTTGCTTCCAATCCATTGTGACCCTAGAAATGACCTTCAAAAGGTTCTGTCATTAACAGCCCTCCGTAGACCCTTCATAAACAAGGCCATGGCTTCCTTTGTTGAGTCCCTCAAGTAATAGAAAATCTTCTCTGTCTGGCAGGAGATTTGGCCTCTACTGGCCAGACATGGTATTTGGCAATGGGCCATGTTACCTACGGGACCGCATCTCCCCAAAGTATTCTACCCGTCCCATGAGGGCAGATCAGAGAGGCTCCCTGGTGGTTCCCTCGACGAGAGAAGCACATCTGATGGGAACCAGGAGGAAGGCCTTCTCTGTATCTGCCCCGGCCAGTTCGAGCTGCTCCCCTTTAGAAAGGCACTCAAGACCTGGCTATGTCTGGGACCCGACATGTCTGGGACCCGCTGGCTAGTTTTTGTATATATTTCTTGCTTTATATTCTTTTTTAGTATGGCTTTTATCTTTTTTTCTTTTACTTTTTATTCTCTTAAGGGGGTTAGGGAGGGTGCCTGAGGGTTTTAGAGGTTTTAATGATTGTATTTTTTACATTTGGTGTTTTATGTATTGTGGTCGGGCGAGTTTGTTCTCTTTTATTGTATAAAGAGCTTCTCCCCTTCTGCTGTTTAGCCAGTTCTGGGTCGTGCTCGCTCCAGAAGAGTGGGATAGAAATGAACCAAATAAATAAATAAATAAATTTTCCCAAATTCCAAAAATGAAATTGGACAGGTTGCTTCATAACAATAAAGCAAAAAATAAAATAAAATAAAACAATATTTAAAATCCGCAGGCACGTGTTATCTTTATTACGGTCAAGTAAAATCACATTAAAAGTGTGGAACCATTCAAGTTGCTCCAAAACATTTTAGAATAGATGGTTAAAAAAAGAGAAGGGGGAAAATAACTATTATTTATTTATTTCAATACAACATGATTTATCATTTCTTTATGTTGCTATCGTTGAATAATGCAAATCTAATGATCTGAGCACCACACAGCCCGCTTGTTTGTTTTTTGCAGTATTTTATAATCATTAAGTAATCATGAATTTCCTTTTTTTTTATAGGTAAGTTGTTCTATCAGGAGCAATAACTTTTCATTTAAAGTGTCTTCTCAGCTTCAAATTTGTTCCTCTATGATGATTCTTTTTTAGCATAAGAAGATAAAGAGACCATGTATATTCTATTTTTCCTAGGTTTTAAAAATCATTTAAAGCATAGGTTAAATAAGTTTAACACAGTTAATCTGATAATCACAGGCACTGATCTAGTTAATACAGGTTGAAAACAAAGAAGAATTTTATTTGGAAAATTCATGATGGCAGAGGAAAAATTAAACATCTGCTTCTTTCACACAACCTCATGGCCTTTCCAGGCAGCTTTGTGTCAAGTGGGGCAACTAAATAATAAAAATGCAATACAAGGGTTTGGTTGAAGGAAGGATAGCTGTAATGTGTCATAGAAATATATTCCATTCTGGACCCATGAGAACAGGGTTAGGCTAAGACATTTTGCAGTTTGAGTCAGAATAGCAAAGGAGTTATTACCCAAATCAAACTGCATAGCCCCTCAACTCAAGGCAGGCCACACCTTGTAGATCCTAAGTGAGGATGATTTTACCACAGATGGAGACAGAAACTATTGCACACCATCATGGTGTTCATAGCTGCTGTGGCCAATTCATCTTTTGGTAGCTGAATTCTGGTGATCAGCCTTTCCCTTCTTAGTGAGGTTGGTCTTTGGATAGCTGACATGTAACCTGACATGTAACCTGCTATTCAAGGTCTTTTCCCATTGAGCAGAACCTTCCAGACTTTGCTGTCTACTGCCATAGTCTTCAAAAGCTTAGCTTCACATGCACACAACTCTCTGGGTGCCATCTCCGTTGATGAGGTTTGCTACTATGGTGGCATATTTCTGTCTCTTGCTGTGTAGATTGGTTGTTCTCTGTTAAGGCCCAGCCAACTCTCACAATGTACCATGATGAGTAGTATTTTGTGGAAGAGTTAGGCAAAATTTTCAAGGCAGTTCCTTTATCCTCCCAGTAACAGGGTGAACTTTAGACTTAGAAATCTTCAAAGATCTGCTCTCTCTCTCTGAGATCTATCTTTCTCAGAGAAGAACCAAGAAAAAACCAACAATTGTCTCTTTCCAATGAGATTTTTCCAAAAGCCCCCCCCCCCCCTCGAATTTGTGCCACAAATCTTGCAAGATTTCTACAAAGTTCAGTACCCATTTGTTTTTTTCTGGGGGAAAATGACAAGCTGTGAAGTATTATTACAATTCTGGCACAGAAAGATTTCTTTCCTGGATTTGATGCAAAGGGCAGAAAAAACATCAGGCTGCACAGGAATGTTACAATTATTTTGCAGGGAGATATTTTTCATACAAAGGATTCACTGGAAAGGGAATTAAGTTTTTAAGCTGGCAGTGTTCTGTGTGGAAAATGAGACAAGCAAGGAAAGGGGTGGTGGAAGAGATGTTTTTCCTCTTGCCTGAGGAAAACTGGAAAAATCTTGCTGATGCAAGGAGAAGTATCACTGGGGGATTCTTGGCATGGTACAACTTAGAAAATTGCAGAGAATGTGAAACTTTCTATAATCCCTAGAGATATTTGAAGTTTAAACAGATTAATATAAGCCTGTTAAGACTATTTGTTGCAATTTTGTGGTCTAGCGTTTACTGATGTATGAAATTTCTGCCCAGTTTGTATCTTTTCACAGAATGCAGATGGAGACTCCCCCTAATAAACATTCCACCAGAGATATTTCCTACTATGAAAACTACCATGTGAAGAAGACAGACTTGACCATCTCTCAGTGCTATTTAGTTTTTTTCTGTCAATAGTGCTATATATGGATGAGCACTCAGCATCAGAAACCTTCAGATGGAAGCCTTCATACAAAGTCTATGATAGGAGTGACCTCATGTCCCAACTCTAAAGACTCCTCAACTGAATAACCTTTCAGTCTTCTAGATCAGAACCCTAGTATTTGCCAGTGACCTTGGACAAACCAACATAAGATGTGTGAGTGTCTGTGGATATGTATGCAAAAACAACAACAACCATGCATATTTAATGCCAAAGGAAAAAGATTGAGGTAAGAGAAGAAAAACTGTACAGAGTTAGTCTCTTAGTGAATAAATTTTGTATGCTTGCAAATGAATTATTCTGCAGCAATGAATAAATGAATGATCTAAGGCATAACAGAAATCCAATGGCAATTAAAAATGTGGAGGGAGGGTGAGGGTGTGGCATGTGATCTCTGTTATAAAAGTGGTGAACAGGGTTGACTTTCTCATTAGGCAAGGTGAGGTGGCTTCTTGAGACAATAGACCAGGGGTTCCCAACCTTTTCAAGCTGGGGGGCTGGGTCACACTCTCTCAGTCAGTTTTGAGGGCCGGATAGCCATTATGTGCTGCCTGCATGATGGGGGCGACCATTTTGTCCCAACAGCATCAAAGGGGTGGCCATTTTGTTTCTTGAATGCCCTCGGAGGGGTGGGGGGGCATGAAATGGCACCATGGGCCAGATCCAGCCAAAGGGCCTTAGGTTGGAAACCCCTGCAGTAGACGCTGAATAATGGGAACGCATTAGATCTTTGCTCATCATTTGGTCTATCCTGTGCCCTTAAGTATCCTCCTGTATTTTGGAATAATGAAGCGATAGTCTCTTATTGCCAGTTTAGAAGGGCAATTCAACTTCCAGCCTAGCTGGCTTCCACATCTTGCCCTTTCTTGTTCTTTGCCTCAGACAGCAAGATATCTTGAACCGGCCCTGGCAGCAGGAACAGAATATGTCATTCTTGTGTCCTAAAAGCCTGTACCTTTAAACAATGTACCTATCCATGTGTATCCAATGTAGCCTTTTCTATGTGTAACATTGTAACCTCCAGCTGAATCACTGTAACCTTAATAGGACGCGAGCTAGTGACCACTAGATGGCAATAGCGAGCGTCCAAGCTCATTGGTCCAAGACTCACCTAGAACAACAGCGCGGGAAGATTCCCGCCACTACCTTCACCTGGACAAGAAGGGCGTGACCTGCAATGACGTCACGCCGCCTGTAGCCAATAGGCTATCAAGGAGCCACATTCAAATGTATAGCCACTGTATATATTGAGCTGTTCGTCCGCCATTACCTCATGTTCCCTCTGACCAGCATGTAATAAAGTTGTGTTAAGCCAGCTCTTCGGCTGTCCTGGTGTCTTTGGTCCCATACACTAAAGTCATACTTCCTGTTTGGTTTCCTCAAACAACGCAAGACTGCTGATATGAGTAGCATGCAACCTTTTGGTTTCTTATTTAATGAAAAAGATCCTAGGTGCTAAGAAATTACAGTTATTCCAATTTTTTCCTGGTAAGATATTCTATAAGCAGCTATGCAATCACTTTTCATTTATGCTTCTCAGGAGGAAATCAAATTTATTGGCTCAACAAACAGAGCCGACAGCTGCCTTCATTTCAGAAGGGACCTGAAATTACAGATGCAGCAAAATGAATGTGGAGAAGAGATTTAATGGACAGAGCAGAGATTGGCAATTCTTTGCCATTCCTCCCTTGCCCTGACATTTTAAGAGAAGGAAATTGCTGACTAATTGACTTTAAATACCACCCCGTTATGACCAAAAAAGACATCTTAAATCAACAAAAATAAGTAATTGGATGACTGGAGACATTGCACAAGAGGTCTGGCCTTATTTAACTCTCCAAGATACTACATGAGCCACTACTGTATGGGTTAAGTACTATTGCGTTTTTACAGTACTGAACAATATTCAGCAGAAATATATATATCAGGCTGTGGTTAGATGACTTTAAAACACTGATTTTGAAAAGTATAACTTTTAACATCAATTTATAGTCGCATGGAATGTGAATCAATGTTTGAATCTATGACTAAAGTCTTGCAAATCTCCGTCCTTCCTGCTGTTTCCCCTCACCCCACTGCCACAACTCCAAATCCCTCATCTCTCCACACAATCTGAAGCAGTACTCCCTCCTTACCCCTTCTCACCCTTTGTTAGTGGGTTTGCTTTCATTCACTTTCCCTTCAGACTATGCTAATGGAAACAGGGAGGGGACAGAAGGAGGGACCATAAAAGTCATTCCAAACCATCTGTCATTGGCTTGGAACCTGGACAAATACCACCACTACCCCCTTTGGAAAGATGGGAAAAGAGGAAAACCTAGCCAGTTTACCTATTTTAAGCAGCCTCCCTAGACTAGACATAACTACTTACAAAATACTCCCTTTCCTTACTCCCATGGTGCTCTTGAGTTAATTAATAAGCTTCCCCTGTGATTGAAACCTATCATAGATTTCTCTAGCCTGGAGCAGAACTTCATGTACTCTGAAGCAGCAAAAGGTTTTATGATGGCTTCCTGAATGGGTGTACTGTAGGTCTCTGTCAGGTGTAATGAGTCCTATGGTAGTGGGATAATGGGCTTTGTTAACCTTACAGTTGTGCAATAGGATTTTGGGCAATATGTGGCCAAAAGTACATGAGGTATGTGGAAATTATTATTATTATTATTATTATTATTATTATTATTATTATTATTATTATTATTATTATTATTATTATTATTATTATTATTATTATTATTATTTGTTCAAATTTATATTTTTCAAATGGCAAGTTATATTGTTCAAATGGCAGGGTATTTCCTGTTTGAATTCGCAGGAGAATTTAGAACATAATAAACATGGTTCTAGGTACCCTGTGTGGTGCAGTGGAGAGAGTGGCAGACTAGGACACAGAGGTCTTGGGTCTAGATCCACATTTGGCCATGGAAACTCATTGGGGGCTCATGGCAGTGGTAAAACCATTCCTTAAACATCTAAATTACCTTGAAAATCCCATCAGGGTTGCTATAAATCAGATGCGATTCAATGATACATAACAGACAAGTACAATTTTGCTTATATGAATTGAACATAAATATGTATGTTAGTTTAATTGACTGTGAGAAAGCTACAGGTAGTTCATATACTCATTTAAGAACTTACCCTAACAGGTAACCTGTACTAATTTTAAAAAGCTGCTGGATTACAGTATTACTAGCTGTCAATATATACAGTATAGCCTGAAAATGTTGCTCAGTAAAAGCGATGAAGTAATGAACACTCTTTAAAAATGAAGTTTAGGAAAATGAAGTTCATGGTAAAGAGTAAAAAGCCCAATAAGTGCCATTAGAGGTCCAGAATAGGCAAATATAAGCACCCTGGAATTCCACTGAGTTAACATAGGGATTCTAATCTCATAGGAAAACTCAGATCAGAGATGGCCCAGAGCAACAACAGTGTAAGAGAATGTGCACCGTAGAGTGCTGTGTATTCTAGTGCATGTCTTGGAAGCATACAAAAGGAACTAAGAACAAGAGGGGGAGCTAAGAAAAAGATGGAAGATTTGTCACAAGTTGCTAACAATGTCTTGAAGGGTCAACTTGAATAAAGACCAAGAAGCCACAACATGCATAGAATGAAGGAAGCTAAAACACTTCAGTCATGTAGTGTGTAAACAGCTGATTACTCAGGGAAACAGAAAAAGGAAAAGAAGTGCAGAAAGGAAAATAGGCTTATTGGTTGAAAAATTTGGGAGACCAATTTGGATGCAACACAACAGCGTTGTTTAGAGATGTCGAGTTCAGATTTATAATGGCCATGATGACACCTAAGAAGATGATCTATTTTCTTACTATTGCATTTTGCTACCAGAGAAAGGGAAAAGTGCTTATGGGATTTTTCTTTCCAACTGATATGCTTGGTAGTCTTTGGCTGCTATATACTTTGATTTGTTGCCTTAGCCATGGGACTAATGCAGTACATTCCTTCTCACACCAGTAAATGTGAAAGCAGAAGAGGACTCTTTATACTTACCATATTCTCTCCTCTTGTAGTTGATGGGAAAGGGTGGAGGGAAGAACCATAGGTAGGATCACTCTGTATGGCTGCAATCCTGTACATACTTTCCCTGGGAACAAACCAGGAGAACATTCATATGATTGCAGTATTACCCTTTGGTCCCGTCCCCCCCCCCCCCCCTATCAAGCTGCTTTTTCAGCCTAGTCAAAACAGCAATATTATTGCATTAGAAAGACATTCTTTGAACTAGTATTGCCAACATTCACATGCAAATCTATGAAAAACTATTTCTATCGTACATTCCCTGTCCAGTGAATCATCTTCTACATTTGCAGTCACTTGGCTGAAATATATATTGGTGGTGGCTGGGATGTAGGCAAGATTTAATGAAATGTCTAGGGCAGCTATGAGTATTAGCATTTCAAAAACCTTTAGTTCTGTACACAGATGGTTCTATTTAGGTGGCTTCCCCCTGTGGTGAGACTTCTCTTTTTACCAAAGAGCTCGGTTCTTAAGATACCCCAAGGAAAACATGCACCCATAGAGTCATGTGTGCAATTTATACATGTAACTAGTACACATATTAGAGCAGGAGTTCTCAACCTGAAATGGTGCTGTGGACCGCATCTGGCCCACGGGCCTTAGGTGTTGTGATTCAGTCCTCTTCCGACAAGGACCTGGATTGGGGGCACTCCCTATGCCCAGCTCAGTTCTGCCGGCACCCGAGCCCGAGGATGCCGTGAGCCAGGGATCTCAGCCTGTGCCTGGCCCAAGTCTGTTTTCCTCAGCAGCTGATCTGTCAGATCAGGAGTCAGGGAGAGGTCCAGGAAACAGCTACACCTGAGGCAGGCTAGAGTGAAACACTAAAGAAGGCTCCCAGCTGATACTGATTAGCTAGGAGACTTAAAAGCAAGCTTCTTGCAGCCTGTGTGAAGAGTTATATCCTGCTGGACTCCAGATTGCCTGTTGTGACCCTGACTTCTCTGCCAACCCTGATGATGCCCCTGGACACCCTTTGGATTAGACTACTGACTCAGACTACTGGTAAACAGACCTTGGCTTGCCTTTTGGACTTTGATATCTGGACTATCCTCAAACAGGACTCTATGTGTAGCACTACCATGTGGCATTGCCCACCCTGAGTTAGCAGTTTGCCCACCCTCAAACTCCCAGCTGCTTATATATATGACATATATACATGACATATTTGCCCACCCACATCTAGAATCCTAGCTACAGCCCTGCTGTGCCTGTCCGGGTTGTTCAGCATACTTAGGTTGGGAACCCATGTATTAGAGGCACAACTCATGTGAGATCTCCAATTCCACCCATTCTCCTCCACATTGCCATTAACAGCATTTTACCCACTCCACGTCCAGATGGATTGTATGTGTGGAACGGAAAAGTATGCCCTATGATTCGTTGATCAGGCAGCAGAATGTCTTAGAGTAGGCTTTATAGTGTAATGATGGTCTAATAATGCATTAGGGTGAGAAGACTAAAGGGAACATGATAATTATAATGCAAAATAAAGAAATTATGAGATAGGGAAACCTGCCCGCCTCCCATGAGAACACACAGCAGGGAACTGGAGGATTTGAATGCTTAAAGAGAAGAAACATGATGGAAATTTTAGCAAAGGCAACACCATTAATATGGTAAAAGGTAATATACAGTATGTCTTTCCTATAATTAATACCAAACACTAATGCCTGCAATTTTTTAAAAAATACAGTTATATTCACCTCTATTCTGATTTACCGGTAATCTTAAATTGAATTCCCAGCAGTAGGTATGAGCATGAGCATAAATTTAGTAAGGAGAACGCATGAAAGAAAAGCAGCAAGAAGAAGGAGGGTGGGTACATTGCTAGTGGGAAGTCCTTCCTGAAAGAAAAAAGGGGGATTATTTTCTATACATTAAAAGCAAACGTGTGTGAATATTCTGCTCCAGTATCATTATATGCCGTAATGAATTTATGCCAGTTACCTAATCAGAGGTAGTGTTGCAACTGTATTCTGTACTCTGCAAAACTT
The DNA here is from genome assembly GCA_035047305.1 of Bradypodion pumilum. Taxonomy (NCBI): domain Eukaryota; kingdom Metazoa; phylum Chordata; class Lepidosauria; order Squamata; family Chamaeleonidae; genus Bradypodion; species Bradypodion pumilum. The sequence continues at coordinate 158,898,042 of JAWDJD010000001.1, read as the reverse complement.
CTCTTCTGCATTATTGCATACGGCAATTATGGCATAATTGGTACTGTTCAATTTCTGGGCCCAGCTCAAAGTGCTGGTCTTGACCTCTAAATCTATGCCTGAAGAACATCTTCCTCGCATTCAAGTACCCAGATTGTAAGGTCATTGACAGATTCACTCCAGAAGTCCTTCCCAAATGAGATGATATGAAACAGGGACTTTTTAATGGTGGCATCCTGTCCCTTGAAATTTCTCACCAGAAAAGCTTACCAGACACCTATGCTTACAGCCTTTTCAAACCTAGTTCAAGGCCCTCCTAGGCATTTTAAGAACTGTTTTAGTCCTTTTAGACTATAGGATTCTCTTGTTTCACAACTGTTTTTATTTTTACTCAGACTTTATAATCTGCAGCAATTTTATTCTTGATTGTCAGTTTTGGCTATGTGTTTTTAATATATTGCTTCTAGTAACTCTTTCATTACTTGCATTTTTTCTAATTTTTGAACCTTGCTTAGTGAATGGAGTAATAATAACAGAGTAATAATAAACATACAATCAAACTGTAATAACAAATAAATAAGCATGCAACATGAACACATCTGTATGATTACCGAAGCCAATATGCATAACTACATATAACTATACCCATGGTTCCCAACGTGGGGCACACACCACACAAGGGAACAATTTGGTTTTTAAGAGGGGCAATTCGAGAATGAGTTATTAACAGAGGTTTTTTTTTTTTTTGCATTTCTTTTGGAAGCTTGTTTAGACCAAGTTAATGGCCTTTTAGACTTCCTCCACATGACTAGGAGTTCACTTTTCGAATAATAAGAATTGTACATCACTGGGGTGGGGGTGACGGGTGGGGTGTCATGATTTTAGAGGTGCTTTGGTGGGGCATGGCCAAAAAAGAGTTGTGAACCACTGATCTATACCATCAAAAAGATTGTAAAAAGTTTGCTTTCCTGACAAAAGGTAACCTGGAAGTTAGCTAACAGTTTGGGGAAATTGAAAAACATTAATGAATTACTGGGTGGGGGCAGGGTGGGGGCTATATAAACTGCTAATATAAAACAGATCCAGTAACATTTTTACTTCATTGTTTTCAGCATGCTCAGACAACAAAGTGTGTGTGTGTATGTGTGTGTGTGTTTTATTAGTTGATCTTTACAATCTTTACAATCAATTAGTTAAAAATTAGTTAATAATTTTAGTTAAAATTATTTTTCCTGACGTGGTTCTGATTATTGCTCTACTGCATATCCCAAATCTCTTTCCTCCATTGAAATATTTTACAGCAGCCTAGTCACCCGTTTTGCTATATATTACAATTTGTTGTTGAAATTTAAATTCACCATATGGCTCAGAGTGGAGCAATTAACTTAAAAGAAACAAATTAGAATGAAGGCAATTAACAGCTTTGCAAAGCAAGCCTATGTGTGACCACTGTGAAGTAAGTTCTGTTAAGTACAATGAGAGCATTCTCCAATTGTTTTATTGATAGCACAGTCTTATGAAAATGTTCCAAGTGTGTATCTCTAATTGCTGGTTTTTCTCTCCAGTCTACATCTGCTGCCCTTGAGGGTTGTTCTCAAGTATATTGACCTGAATAGCAATTTTACAAAAGATATTAAAATAATGTGGTCATCAATTGGGCATTTTTGTTGTTCAGTCGCACAGTTGATTCCGACTCTTTGCGACCCCATGGACCATCGCTCTCCAGGCACCCCTGTCCTCCACCATCCTCCTCAGTCCACACAGCCCCGTGCCCATTGTGTCTACAATACCATCTAGCCATCTCATCTTTGGCTGTCCCCTTCTTCTTTTGCCCTCCACCTTCCCCAGCATCAAGGCCTTCTCAAGTGAATCCTCTCTTCTCATTTGATGTCCAAAATACTTCAGATTCATCTTTGTTATTTGTCCTTCTAAGGAGCACGCAGGGCTAATCTCTTCTAATATTGACCTATTTGTTCTCCTCGCTGTCCAGGGGACTCCCAAAACTCTCCTCCAGCACCACATGTCAAAGGCATCTATTTTTCTTCGCTTAGCCTTTCTAATGGTCCAGCTCTCACAGCCATACATTACCACCGGAAATACCATTGCTTTGGCAATGTGGACCTTTGTTTGCAGTGAGATGTCTACTTTTCACTATGTTCCCCAGGTTTTCCATAGCTTGTCTCCCAAGAATCAGTCGCCTTTTTATTTCATGGCTGCAATCTCCATCTGCAGTTATCTTGGATCCTAAGAAAGAAAAATCTGTTACTGCTTCTACTTCTTTCCCAGCTATTTTCCAGGGACTGATATGGCCTGTTGCCATTATCTTGGTTTTCTTAATATTGAGTCTCAGGCCAGCTTTTTAAAAACAACCAAACAAACATCTTTCATATTTATTCCATGATCTCACATACACCTTTCTGCAACATTTATTCATGGTTCTCAGGCTAGCATATATCTCCATCCTCATTGCTAATTTATTTTATGGATAAAAATATTTTATGCATTCTTTAGCTTTCAACAAGGCAACCAATTACCAAAACAAAATATAATTATTCCTCCTTTCCCTATAGAGAAGTAATACTCTGTCTTTAACTCACCCTTTCCTCAAAGCAATTTATTGCAGATGCATTCTGAATTCAGCCAAAGAACCATCCGACCAGTGTAATCAGTATTATTGATAACCCAATCAGGGAGTCCCTGGCCTCTAATGGACCATGTCAGCTTTCTCAGAAAGTAGCAATGAGGTTATGTCCAATGTCCATGAAGTTTTACATGACTGTGCAATAGACCATTTTCAAATTTAACTTGAACAAAGTTTTTCTACAATCTTGCATTGAGAGGTTGCTCTAATCTTGCCAAAATACATCTGTCTTTCCTTAAAATTCTGAAAAGCTTTGACTAAGAAAGGACATCTCTCTCCTCCACTAGACAGAGATTATGACTATACAGCCTTCCAGATACTGTCAGATTACAGCTCCCATCAGTCTAACCAGCAAAACCAGAAATGTTGGACAATAGGCGTTGCAGTCTGAGGACATCTAGCCAACTACACACGTCTCATCTTTGTCCACGATTTACTGTTTTTTGAAATGAAAATAGATTTTTCCAACAGTAGTCTGGACTTCCATGGGATGTGGTGGGCTCTCTTTCACTGAAGGCTTTTAAACAAAGATGGGATGGCCCTCTGCCTGGGATGCTTTTGCAATAATTGCCCTGCTTCCCAAGGTGGTGGGTGGTGGGGTTGTACTTGATGAGCACTGGGTCTCTTCCTTTTGTGTCATTCTAAAAATGTATCTATAGGGATTGCAGTGGTTTAGTGGTTAAAATGTTAAACTTGACAACTGGAAGATCAGCAGGCCAGCAGTTCAAGACTCGAGTGCTGCACAATAGAGAGAGCTCCCATTTCTGTCCCAGCTCCTTCCAATCTAGCAGTTTGAAAGCAAGGAATTGCAAGTATGAGTTCAGTGGGAAAGGTAACAATGTTCTGTGTGCTCTGATGTCTAGTTATGCCTGCCACATGACCACAGAAACATCTGCAGATGCAGACAACAATAGCTCTTTGGCTGGAAACAGAGATGAGCACCACACTCTAGGGTCAGATACGAATGGATTTCAAGCAAGGGAGACCTTTACCTAAAACTGTATATACCTGTATGTCATGTCTCAAGTCAGCAAACTCCCCAATCCTAACAATTACTATGCATTTAGCCTTACTCACTGATTATTTCCATATAAACAGATATTACTCAATCGCTAGTGGTCACCCGATGGGACTGCAGTGGCTCAAGTGGCTAAGACACTGACTGGGAGGTGGAAGGTCAGCAGTTCAATTCCTGAGTACTGCAGGACAGAATGAGTGCCCGTCTCTGTCCCAGCTCCTGCCAACCTAGCAGTACGAAAGCAAGAAATTGCAAGTAGATAAATAGGGACCACTTTGATTGGAAGGTAAACAGCATTCCGTGCCATACCTGTCAAGGTTTGATTGTGGAAATAAGGGAAATTTTTGGGTGCAGGCATTCACGCATGTCCACTACTGCCTCTGATGGGTGCGAATGTGCAGTATCCCCTTTTCTGGGCATTCGTACATATGCACTGCTGCCTCTGACAGACACGCATGTGCAGTAACCCCTTTTCCTGGCTGTTCTAATATGGGAAGACGGTGGGAAAGAGTGGGAAAGAGGGGTGAATTACGGTATTTCCCAGCCAAAATGGGATACTTGACAGCTACGTTCCGTGCCCTCGGGTGTCTAGTCATGCCTGCCACATGACCACGGAAACGTCTGCAGAAGCAGATAGCGCTGGCGCTTCGGCTTTGAAACAGAGATGAGCACTGAACCCTAGAGTCAGATGCAACTGGCTTTCGAGCAAGGGAAACCTTTACCTTTGCTAGTGGTCATCCATCAACACAATTTCCCCCCATTTGTCTTAATTTCTTAGATATAGCTTATAAATACCATTAGAATGGCTAGGATGGCTTTTCCCATCCCTCTTCCTTGATGCTTTTAGTCCTACTGATTTTGTCAAGGCCATTTCAGCTCTATAGCTTCAGTACTGAACTGGCATTTTTCTCCTCACAACTAATAAGCAACACAGAAAATCAACACTGGGCTATCTTTGTGGCCTAGCCTGAACTGAAAAAACAATTTTTTAAAAAAAACAGGGGAGAAAAAAACACGATATAGAAATTGAATGAATGCTGCAGAGGAGAAGCTCCTCTAATAGAGATTGACAAGGCAAGGAAAGGCCATAGATGACGCCGCAAAGATAAAAGCAGGCAAGGACAGACTCGGCTCTCCCATTCTCAGATATAATAGACAATTGTAGGGCAAACCTTGGGAGACCAACAAAAGACTTCTCTAAAGAGGAAAAAAAACCTCCTTTCCCCTTCTCAAAAGAGAGGGCAGCAGGGGTGGGGGGTTCCAGGGAGCAAAGGCCACAAAACCAATAAGCACCAATCAAAACTATACAACAAACATTGTGTGTGCAAGAGCAATCTAGACAACTAAATCTATGGAAAGGATGTTGATTCAAAAATACACCCTGGGCCAGGGGTAGTGGTTCCCAATCTTTTTTTTTGGGGGGGGGGCTATGCCCCACATAAGCATCTCTTAAAATCATGATGCCCCTGCCCTGTGACATATACTTCTTATTATTCAAAAAGTAAACTCCTATTCACGTGGAGGAAGCCTAAAAAACCATTAACTTTGTCTAAACATTCTCGAATTGGCTCTCCTTAAAAATCTAATTGCCCTCTCCCCCATGGTGCGTGTACCTTACGTTGAGAACAACGGCCAAAGGGCTTAATTCTGAAATAAATTAACCTAGGAAAAATAGGGAATAAATAGTTCTGCCCCATGAGATCAAGGAGAGGCAAGAGATTTTGTAAGGAAAAGAAAAGGCTTCATTGCTTAATCAACTGCATCGTACAATTAGCTGCCATAGTCAGATGCATGCCTATAAAAAGTTTACAGATCAAAAATTGTAAACGTTGTAAAGATCAAGTAAAAAAAAATACTGTAAAAGTCTGGCCAGGTTATCCTGCTATGGTAACAATAAAGGTAAATGTTTCCCTTGCTCGAAAGCCAGTCGTATCTGACTCTAGGGTTCAGTGCTCATCTCTGTTTCAACAGAGCCAGTGCCGTCTGCTTCTGCAGACGTTTCCGTGGTCATGTGGCAGGCATGACTAGACACCAGAGCACAAAGAATGCTGTTACCTTCCCACCAAAGTGGTCCCTATTTATCTACTTGCAATTTCTTGCTTTCAAACTGCTAGGTTGGCAGGAGCTAGGACAAAGACAGTAGCTCATTCCGTCCTGCAGTATTTGGGAATCGAACTGCTGACCTTCTGCCTCCCAGTCAGCATCTTAGCCACTTGAGACATTGCAGTCCCAGCTATGGTAATAGAGTAGGCCATACTACCACAACTCAATGCAGATTGTCAGGCGGCAATTGGCTAACTTGACAACCCTGAGGACTAATGGCCTTGGGTAGCCAAGTCCACAGGGAAGGTATATGGTCCCCAAGTGGATTAAATCCCACTTGAATCCATCTTGATGGAAGGCAGCAGCTTCATCAATATTGGCCTGGGGCTGATGAGGACTTTTTGTTCCAAAAGGGCTCAGGACCAGAAAGTGACTCATGAAACTGGATCAGTGGTACGGGTGTCACACTGCAATGTGGAAGGTTGGGGAAGACCACTGCATTATATTGTTCCCAGGACAATCTTCATGGATGATCATTATGATGAGCGCCAATATAAGAATCGGATATGACACTTGAAGAAGTCATCAGATGCAAGTCACAGTTAACATATGGTGGGGTATTACTTATAATAATATGCAAGTTGTCCTTTTGTCTTAATGGCCCTTTAGCAGGGACAGTGGGGGACTGCAGTGGCTCAGTGGTTAAGTAACTCACCTTGTTAGCTGGAAGGTCGGCAAGTCGACAGTTCAAGACCCAAGTACTGCATGATGGTTTGAGCACCCATCTCTGTTCTAGCTCTTGCCAACCTAGCAGTTTGAAAGCAAGAAATTGCATGTAGATAAATAGGGACCACTTCGGTGGGAAAAGATCTTGGGGCCATTAAAGGAGCCTCATTTGGGCATCCCCTGAGCGGAGTTCTTCCAGCAAAAATCCTTTCAACCCAGAAAGCACCTTTGTGTGCTTCTAACAGAAAAAAAGCAGGGACAGTCTTGTCCTTCATGTAATTAAATAAGAAATTTCCTTCATACAATTAGGTAAGTAAATAATTAAAGCAATATATATAAAAGGAGGGCCAAGCGCCACTGGTTACCGTTTTGTCATGTCGTAGGATGCCAGCTCAGGGAACAACTATGCTCCATAGATTCTGAATCAAGCTGGGGAGAAGTTATCAGTTACTAAACTGAAACTTGCCAACCAAAGAGGAACCAAGAAAAGTTGATAAGAATCTCAGGGAAAGATTCCTTCTCCATTTGCAGTGGTTGCTTATGGATTAAGGGAAGGGGATCACTTTACCACCACCACCCAAACAAAGGGAGAAGGGGTCTCCTATTCAATTTGTGCTCACTAGTTCAGAATAGAGTGAAGTGACAGTAAAGAAAGGGGAAATAGTTAAATTCTAAGACAGTTCAGCAGAGGGGAATTCGGTGCAAATGGTCCTACGTTGAAGCAACATTCCACTGGCCTCGTGGCATCATTCATTTGATTTCTTAGCACTGTGAGGAAAGTGAAAGCTATCTTTGGAACTTTGTAGTTTCATTTTCCCACCCCCACTTTCTAATCTAATAAATCAGGCTGTAATAAGCCACTTAAATGTTGTTGATGAAACTGAGCTTTAAAAACAGATTTTGAATATTTAATATCCAGTTTCCCTCTTGGGTCATTGTTATTCAGCCCAAGCAGCGTGCAATCTGACTTATCCTCCAGTCTTATTCTCCCCTTCACTCCTCACCCTTGCATTCTCCTAGGCCAAGCTGAACAGATAGTAAAGGATCTGGATAAGTCATGCAAATGAGCTGCCTCTTTTTTCTTATCAATGATGTATAGGATGATTCATGCACTGTTTTAGAACGCAGGCATTATTATAGCAGAGGGGGTTAATAGCAAGATGCTTAACTAGATAGCCCAACTAGCCTTGCCTCTAAAGATTATCCATTGTCAGGCATCCTCCTCTTCCATGAATAAATTGGGCACCAGCCAAATTAATTAGGTAAAGCATGAAAGAGAACTATGCCTTATTTGCCTGTCATAACAGGAGAAAAAGTCATATTTGCCGACTGCTTCTATGAATGCATGCCAAGAGACCCCCAATTTATCAGGGTTTTCCTGAGTCTCTATATTTTATGCTTATTACAATAAACACAAACAACCAAAATATTACTAAACAACAAATCACAATAATACATCTCTGTGCACCCCCCACCCATAGAACCTTATTTTATTATTATTTTTTTATCATAGTGATTTTAAAAATCCCTATCCCTATCTAAAAGACATTGTTTCCTGTACTGGATTCTTCCCATTCCTTTCAGTAGGACATAATCCAAGAATTTTCCTCATGTTTTTTAATTTATTATGTTTTATCAAACCTTTTCCAATTTAATCTCACTTGTAATTTTTCTCATTAATAGCTAATAAAATCAACTTTTTTTGCCATTCCAACTAGAAATCTCCAAAGCTAGATAACATTGCAATTTGTGGACATCTATTCAAATTCATAGATAAAATCTTATTCATTTAATAAAAAAACGTTTCCCATATTTTCTGGGTTACAGCACACTCTCACCATAAATTAAAATATGTGCCATCTTCTGATTATATCTCCAAAGATTTGTTGAATATTTTGAATCATAATTACTCATTTTTACTGGTGTTAAGTGTCGAGATTCCAAGTGGGATGACGTCATTTTATGTTAATCACCTGTTAGTTTAATAGGGTTTTATCTAGAAATGCTAGCACTGTTTTTAGTTTCTCTCTAACATTCATTCCACTTAGCCTAAGTGAAGCCATTTTAGAAAAACACACTCCAAAATTTTACCCAGTAACTGGGAAAGCACCTCTTGTACTTTTCCCAAGGCCAAGCTCCAGGAACAGTACCAAAAGAAGGTCCAATCTCAGATAGTGAGATGAGAACACTGATAGCCAGCCACCTGCTTTGTTTGAAATACGCATGAAACTGTCACTTTTTGAGTAGTCAATTAAGACATTTCTGGGACATTTTCTCATAGAAAAAGGTATAAAAACCTACCCAATTTCTTAAGAGAGGAGTCCGTTCTCCAATGCTACGAGGACCCGTATCTCCTGTCATCTTGATGGGTCCCTATCTGTACCATCTCTCATGGGACGGCAAAGTCCGCCATACTTTACCGTAGGCAAGTGGTAGCTTATCACTTTTTATTTTGTTTCTTTCATTTTAAAAACATTTCTGCTTTATTCTTAGTTTAGTTAGACTGTGTCTAATTTGTATCAACTTTGTGGGCTCAGCTACCCAGAAGGAATAACTTCGCTCGGCATTCCGGAAACAGCGAGTTGCTGCTTCAAGAAGGTAACAGAGGGGTCACTCCCACGCACCTTGCTACACCATCAAGGCCATTAGTTCCCCCAGAAGCAAGATAAGGGTGACTTTTGCATGAGAAAGGGGGAAATTCTGTCCCAGGGGTCCTTGCAGTTAATTCCTCCTGCGTAGCAGGTCCCTGATCTCCATTTCTCTGTGAACCTATGAGCCAGGCTAACTGGACAAGTCTTTCTCTGCCTAACCACAAGAGAGCCACCCTTTCGGCCCACTAGCCATTGAGACTTCTCGTCCTGTGCCACGACCTGCAACCTCTGTTAGGAGCATAAATCAGGTGCGCCACCAGATGAGCAAAGTCGTCGACATTAAGTTCCATTTCCATATTGCATTATAAAAATTCTCCTTAATCCTAACAGACATACTAACTTGCCTACTAATCAGAAGTCCAGTTTCAAAGTTACAATTTTTTGTGAGGTGTGCCCCATTTTTAGAATTGCCTTGTAAAATGTTGTTTTTCTCTGTGGCACAATAACATAGGGAGTGCAGTGGCTCAAGTGGTTAAGACACTGAACTCGACAACTGGAAGGCCAGAGTTTGATTCCTGAGTGCTGCATGATGGAGTGAGCACCTGTCTCTGTCCCAGCTCCTGCCAACCTAGCAGTCTGAAAGCAAGAAATTGCAAGTAGATAAATAGGGACCACTTTGGTGGGAAGGTAAACAGCATTCCATGCACTCTGGTGTCATGCCTGCCATATGTCCTCAGGGTGGGTGGATGGGGGCATATCCAGAGGTGCCCGAGTTCTCACCATGGGCTGGATTAATGATATGCATGGGTCGGATTAGGCTCAAGGGCTGGGGGTTGTGAATGCCTGCTCTAATGCATCTGTAGCCAATTGTTCATATATTGCAACTGATTTGTCGAGAAACTGGGTGGCCCTTATGCCCTCAGACTGCTCAGTCCCCGCTAAATTCCGGTGTAATGTGGCAAAGTGGTCTTCCAACAGCACTGGGAATTTGCCAGCAGCGCAGACCTTCATCCAGTTATACTGGCTCATACATGGGAAATGGCGATTTCGCAATGTTGCAGGTGTCTGGTAGCAATATTATGTGGCAAATTAAGAACATACCTGTCAACTATCCCATTTTCCCCAGGAAAACACCTTATTTTTACCCCTCCTCCTGCCCCCTCCTGTTTTATTAATTTCCCTGTATTTTACCTTATTTTTTTTAAAAAAATATCCTGACTGAAGCCCTCACAGGCGAAGCTGCAGTATTTTTCCTGGCCATCAGAGGTTGCTGTGTGACAGGCTTTTCACTTGTGGAAGGAGAGAGAGAGAGAGAGAGAAGGTGGGGGGGGGGCGTTCTGTAGTTTCTCTTTCCCTTTCCTGCCATAAGGCTGCTTCATTTTTGCTGCTGGGAGCAGGAGTCTACTCTAGGTGAGCAATATATTTCATATATGCAGGGGCAAATCAGTGGGAGAGGGTGTTGCCTGATCACTATATGAGAGAGAGAGGGGGGGAATTAATCCCTTGTTCCTCCACACTAATTGGGGGGTGGTGTGTTGCCTGATCACTATATGAGAGAGAGAGAGGAGGGGGAATTAATCCCTTGCTCCTCCACACTAATTGGGGGGGGGTGTTGCCTGATCACTATATGAGAGAGAGAGGGGGGGTGAATTAATCCCTTGCTCCTCCACACTAATTGGGGGGGGGGTGTTGCCTGATCACTATATGAGAGAGAGAGAGGGGGGGAATTAATCCCTTGCTCCTCCACACTAGTTGGGGGGTGTTGTTGCCTGTTCACTATATGAGAGAGAGAGGGGGGGAATTAATCCCTTGCTCCTCCACACTAATTGGGGGGGGGGGTTGCCTGATCACTATATGAGAGAGAGAGAGAAAGAGGGGGGGAATTAATCCCTTGCTTCTCCACACTAATTGGGGGTGGGTTGTCTGATCACTATATGAGAGAGAGGGGGGAATTAAACCCTTGCTCCTCCACACTAATGTTTTTTTTTTGCCTGATCACTATACAAGAGAGAGAGAGAGAAAGGGGGGGGGAGTTCACTACATGAACTGATCACCTTCGAACTGCTAGAATGGCAGGAGCTGGGACAAAGACGAGAGCTCATTCTGTCCTGCAGTACTCGGGAATCGAACTGTTGACCTTCTGCCTCCCAGTCAGCATCTTAGTCACTTAAGCCACTGAGCAAACAAGAAACAAAACAAAACAAAAGTCCGCCAAGAAAATGGGGAAAGGGTTCTTTGGCCCACACAGCTTTGTGCCCATTGCATCTACAATACCATCTAGCCATCTTAATTTTGGCCACCCCCTTCTTTTGTCCTCTACCTTTCCCAGCATCAAGGCCTTCTCAAGTGAATCCTCTCTTCTGATTTGATGTCCAAAGTACTTTAGCATCATCTTTACTATTTGACCTTTAATGAGCAGTCAGGGTAGATTTCTTCTAGGATCGACCTATTTCTAACACCACATTTCAAAGGCATCTATTTTTCTGCGCTCAGCTTTCCTAATGGTCCAGCTCTCACACCCATACATTACCACTGGGAATACCATTGCTTTGACTATGCAATTTTTTGTTTACGAGGTGATGCCTCTACTTTTAACTATGTTCCCCATGTTTCTCATAGCTTGTTTCTCAAGCATCAGTCGCCTTTTTATTTCATGGCTGCAATCACCATCTGCAGCGATCTTTGATCCTAAGAAAGTAAAATCTGCCAGTCATATCCAACTCTAGGGTGCAGTGCTCATCTCCATTTACAGGCAAAAACAAGTATGGCTAGAGTGGTGGAAATACAGGAAAAAAACTGGAATCCACTCAAAGGAAAATTTGAAGTCAATTATTTTATAAAAAATATTCAATGCACAATAAAGTTGCATTCATTCAAAATGTGACAAAGAGGTCAAAATATCCGAAGGAGAGCAAAATAATGTCTTCAATACTTCACATGTAGCACAAGATAGTTGCAAAAATAAGTAGGTCAACTTATGTCCAAAGCGTGTCAAGGCTGTTCCGGTAAACTTAGTCTTTCCCTTACAACTTCATCAGGACATTGGTTCTAAACATAAAAATAATAATAACAATAATAAATAACAATAATTCATATAGTAGAAGCATTATTGAATATAGCTATAAGCTCTGGATAACAAGGAAAACATAGTGCAATTACCAATATTACCTGTATTGTGTGTCAGAAGAGCCTCTAAATGTTTATTCTTTTAGTGCTCAAGACATTAAGGAAATAAGAAAAGCACAGGTGATATATAGCACAGAAAATGGACAGGAACACTAAATGGAGAGCACCTGCAATAAGCCATGCTTGAGACAGGAAACTCTTAAAGGACACACAAGCATTTACAAAAAGCAGACAAGCTCAAGCTCTGAGTTCAAACCATGGGGCTCCAAACTGTTAAACTTATGTATAAAAAATGTCTCACGTTGGCGAAGACAACACTCTAAATTCATCTTTTCATAACACAAAGGTTTAACCACCTCAAGAGCCAAAACCCGAATATGGTCTTCAGTGTGATTATGACTGACAAAATGAGATACTAAAGGAGCTGAAAGGTTCTGAGTTCGGATCCTGGAACGATGTTCATTGATCCTAGTTCTCAAAGGGTGAGTTGAAATCCCAATGTAGACAAAATCACAAGGACATTTTATCATGTACACAATATTTTTGGAATTACAATCAGTGAACCCTTTGAGGTTATGCGTAAATGTAAGGTCAGTGGAAGAAATAGATTGGGTTTCAATCATAAATCTACATATGGAACAGCTCAAACATCTATGATGCCCAGTGACAAACTTTCGCGAATAACAAAGAGTATCTGAGGAATCAGATAAATCTGTCTTGGTCAGTATTTGGTGAAATGAACAGGTCTTCCTAAACCCAATATATGGCAAATTCTGACACCCAGGAATGTTAGCAACTATATCCCAATGTCGAAGCACAATTTTCTTAATTTTGTTTGCCAGAGGTGTATATTGTAAAGACCAATGTATTTTAGAAAAGTCAGGAGACTTATCTTTACGCTTAAGTAAAGAACCTCTAGGTACTGTATCAATTCTCTGTCGTCTCTGAGAAATGAAAGTCTCCATACCTCCTCCTTCGTCCCTCAATGCAACCCCAAGGCTAAAGACAATGGTCCGATTGTTGACCATTCGGGTGTTATCTCTTCTCTGCAAGTTTTCCCCTTCTTGGAGTAAAAATGCTACTAAAAACTTCAGTTTAGCAGCTTTATTGTAGTAAAGTGCATTATCCAAAATATTCTAAGGGTAGGTGGAGGACCACAAAAAGGGTATGTCCCTCTTCTAATTGGCATCCGGAGACTGGCCTTGACTACTTGGCAGGCTTTGTCTGTTGACGTGCTAATGTGGAGTGTGCGTGGGTTTTGGAATGCAAATGGCGTTGCAGTCGCTTCCCTCTCTGAGTTAGGTTACTCAAACTAAGGAGAATCAGAAAAACTACAGTGTACTTCTAAATGAATACAAAGTAACTCAAATAAAAAGTAACTTCACGATGGATTTTGATGACAATTTCTATGTCAGAAAAATTCCTGGGGAAGTAAATATTTCACCATCATGCTTCTAATGTATTTTTTTAAAAAACAGGGAGAGAAGAGAATGATAATACATGCATGCTTTCTGGAGGAAAATATTATTAGCAAGCTAGCAAGAACTTCCAAAGAAGAAGAGTTTGTAAATTAGCCAACCTTTAGCTTCGGATATAATGTATTTTCTTCTATTATTTGGATTTCTGTTCCTCCATCTCTTCTCTCTTGTTATATACTAGCATAAATTATTACTGGTTTGTTTAATCTTACTCCATAGTGATTACTATTACAGTATATGTTTTCCTTCTATGACCACTGAAATTTTGATTTATTTTTTTTAAACTAACTGAAAATGCTTCCTTTTCAGCACCAATGAAAGCGCGGCGCCAAAATGGCCGCCGCGCTCTTTGCACCCCCCCGGACTCAGACATCTGGGTGAGTTAGGGGGCGTGGCCACCCCTCTATAAAAGGGGTGGCCACGAGGCAGCCGAGCTGCCATTTTAGAATTGTGACGGAGAGGAGAAGTTTTCCCCTCCACCCCCTCCCTAGTGAACAGTGTGATATTTTGGTCGCTTCGGGGCCGGGTGGGAATTTTTGGCCCGAACCTACAATTGGCCCTTGGGTTCTGGCTTTTTTGCCCATCCCACACTGTTGCTAGTGTTTGAGCAAAGGGGTTAGTTGACTTTGGTCACTTTGGCGGGTAGCACTGGTAAGGTAAAGATTTATGACCCATAAGTATCCGGCAGGTTCGCAATTGACTGGCCAACACTTAGACAGGTACACTGGTAATAGCTTTGGCTGGTCAATGACGAACCAGGCAAGGGGTGATGGCAGGAACTAAACAGCCTGCATCACCTTGAGATTTAACGGATACACGTCATAGGGTGGGGTCAGTAGATAGTTTATTGACTCCGGTCAACAATTTGTTTGTGTCAACAAACAAATTGATACAAATAGTTACATGTAGCCAATTGCCATTGGCATTTTGGGAGGAACCTTACCAGTGTTACTGCGGCCTGCTTGCCTTAAAGAATTACAATTGGAGATTACACCAATTGAAAGTTATAATTCGGACTAGGGCATTATTCAATAAAAGTGGCCCGATGCCTTTATCCATATACCGGTGTCTGAGTCTTTCTTTGGGGGGTGCGCCTGCAAAGCTTCCTTGTGCTAAATGGCACACAAATAAACCAGTGTTGCAAATGAGTTAGTAAGAGCAGCTCATGGAGCAGCAGATGAAATAAATGATAGGCTAAATAAGAGCACCTTTTCTTGCAATAAATAGTGTTAGGAAGAAAGTTAAGCTTATGACTGGCATAATCTGTGTTCCACCTGGGTCACAAGATCAATAATTTAATTAAAAGAAACCTTGTGACGTTGAATGGAGGAGAAGTTTTATCATACACTGCAAAAAGGAAAAGCTTAGGCTTTTAATCAGGAGTATTACATAGAAGAAAGGGAAAAGCAGTCCTTGGTGCTATATTTGGACTGTATAATTTTTAGCATTGAATTTGTTGTCTCAGGATGTAGGAATATTGATTATCTGCACACATGCCACCTTTGGGAAAGATTCCATGCATGAGAAGGTGATTTTTAGCACTAGAAATAGCATTTATATACTACCCCAAGGGACTTAGTGCACTCTCTGGGCAGCTTACAGATAATTAGCATTTTGCTCCAAACTGCCTACCAACTTTGGAAGTTTGGAAGGCTGAGTCAGCCTTGATTTTTGTCAGGACTGAACTCACAATGTTTTGTCTGCAGGACAGCAGTTTAACCACTTTGCCACCAGGGCTCTTACCCACTTTGCTCCTTCTACCACCTAATATTAACTTCCCTAACACTGCGAGTAGGTTAAGGGGAGAGCCAAGCATTTCCAGGTGACCAAAACTGCTTAAAGCAAACAGAATAAATGATTCCTATTTATGGAGAGGAGGACATAATTGTCTAAATATACAAATGCAACCTCTTTCTTTTACATGTTCCAACACAGTGAGGAAGGTACAGCTACCTAAGACAGGGGTTCTCAACCTACGGCCTGGGGCCCAGATGCGGCCCATGACACCATTTCATGTGGCCCCCCACTGCCTCTGCCACACCTGGCAGGCAGAGCAAAATGGCCTCCCGGCTCCCGGAGCTGTCTGAGGGAGCATGGCCTGGCTCTTGGCTTGAGAATCCCTGACCTAAGATATGAGACACCATACCATTTTATATTACCCAAACAATGCATCTCTTAAGGGCATATGCTTTAACTCCTGCATTTGAAGGTTTGATTGAACATGTAAAGTTCTTAACATAGGGATGGGCAACATGTAGTCTTTAGAATATATCCAACCTCAAGGGAGTTGGGAGGTCATATAAACTCTCCTGCCCCCCTCCCCCCTCACTCTGAAATATTTAAATTTGGTTTTAAACCATGTTTTAACTCATAAAGCTCCCAAAAATGCCCTGTGTGTCATGTGGTGATCATTTTGCTATATTTTTGAGAGTGACCCTTCTCACTTCCTCAACCCCACAACCATAAACATTTTAAAAGGTCCAGTAGATGGCAGGAGGGCACTTTCAATTTCAAAACAGCTTTTTTTCTGAATATGTTTTCAAGTGGGGCTCACAGGGGTCAGCCTGCATGTCCCCCATACTTTTGGAGGCTGCCCATCCTTGCTTTGAAATATGTTAAACTGAAAGCATTTTGTCATTTGTTAGTTAAATATAGTACAAGATTGCTTTACTGAGCTATTATTTCTTTTCTACATAAACACACCATTATAGATTGTCTAGTTTGTATGAGTTCTCTGTTATGACACAAGAGAAGGGGGGGGGGAAGATATCCAAGTCTTTCCCAAACTCATGTTGTATGTAAATGATAAACAGATTTGAAGGAACATTTGGATGGTACACAAATTCAATTAACAGATGGAATCTGTCATAAGCATTAAACAGTACACAGAGATGATTTTGGCATAATAGAATATGTCTACCTCTAGCAAATGAAACTTGTAGAATCAAAACAATGACAAGGAAGAAAACAGGGTAAGTGTTGAATTCAAAATATTCAGCTAACAGTCTGTGCTCAAAATAGTCTCCCCACCTCCTCTGTCAACAAAAAGGATTTATTCATTTCATCACAGTAACATATTCTGTCATTTTATCATTTGATTACTGCATTCTTCTTTCTATCCTCCCCAAATTCCAGTTTAATTGAGAAAATCTCTGTTCAGGTGTTAACTGAATCTGGCATTCTGAAGGTATGTCAAGGTTCCAGTCTGCATGCAAGCTCTTCATGAGAGCAGAAACCCTGGAAAAATCTGGGTTCTCATTTGCTTGAAGAACCTACCTACAAGAAGGAACTTCTTCTCAGTGCTAGAAGCATGAAGACAGTAATTACTCCAGTGAGGGTAGCTCCAAAGAAGTAACTTGTCCATGTTCTGCTCCTAAATATGGAATTTGAAGCAATTCAGTGTTTTGAGAAGGTTCAGTTATATCATCTCAGCTTGACCATTCAGTTGAGGGAACAAAAGCAGGGGAAGCAAAAAAACACAATGAAAAATAACCAGCTTAAAGCTCATAAATAAATATATTTTCCAGCTTATTCCTGAAGCAAAGTAAAAACCAGTCAAACAAATAAAGCCTCATAATTCCAATGGGCAAGTAACCATTAACTCTCAATGTAGACCAGAGCTTGGATAAGTCTCTTTTGGGGACTAGTGCCAAAATTGTTTGTCGTTTGTGGGCAAAGAGACATCAGCATCTGTGGTCGAAGTCTGGAAATGGTTCTGGCGTGGAGGTTCTTTTGAGTTGAAGAATTTCATCAGTTTTTGACAAGACTGGTGCAACTGATGTTTGCTGGGGAACTGAAAATATTTGTAGAGTTTGTTCTCATGTATATTTTAGTAGCCTATAGTGCAGGGGTTCCCAACCTAAGGCCTGTGGGCTGGATCTGGCCCATGGCACCATCTCATGTGCCCCCCTCCAAGGGCATTCAAGAAACAAATTGGCCACCTATTTAAAGCTGTTGGGACAAAATGGCCACCCCCATTGTGCAGGCAGGACAAAATGGTCATCCGGCCCTCAGAGCTGACTGAGAGAGCACGACCCAGCCCCTGGCTTGAAAAGATTGGGAACCTCTGCTATAGTGCATAACACCTTGATCAATTTTAGTAGTGACTACAAAGGAAAATGCAATGTTATATAATTGCAGTTTAATATATAACCTTTTTAATAACCTCTCTCTAAGAGGATCCTTGCCTCTGCAGCACAGAAGATAATATTTCAAGCCTTTCCTCCCAGTCACTGAAATCTAGCTTCATGTTTATGAATGAGGCACAAAACTGAGAGAAATGGACAGGTGCACCACAAAGGTCTGGACATAAATGGACAAGATGTCTCCATAATAATAGTAGTAATAATAGTAAGAGAGCTTAATGAAAAAAGTCACATTATTTAGCTGGATCTCGGTTGGTGTTTTCCCACCAGAAAAGCAATATGCACAGAAAGAAAAAGGTCATAATACGTCAGACGCCATGCATAAAAGACATATATTTTGTCTTAAAATCTCCATTTAATGGGTTTGCTTGTAAGTATACGTCATTTTCTGCTCCACAGTCTGTCTCTGCATAGTCTGCATAGAAATCTGTCTTCCCTTGTATGGAATGCAAAATACAGTGACTCACATCTTGAAGCAAAGAGAGCAGTGTAACAATCTAGCTCAGGGATGTCCAAACATTTTGGGCCATGGGCCAGCCACGTGGTCCAGGGGGGCGGTCACAATGGCCTGTGGGCCAGATCTAGCCCCCAAAATCAATTCATCCAGCCCCACGAAGCCCTCATTGCTTCTGGAAGTGGAAGCAAAACATGCCCCATACGGGCACATTTTACTTCTGCTCCCGGGAGCAATGAGGGCTTCACAGGCCGGATGAATTGGCATTGGGGGCCAGATCCAGGCCACAGGTCATAGTTTGGGCACCCCTGATCTAGCTAGTGGCTATCTTCTACCCCCTTTCTTACCCTACTTTAAGTAAGTGTAAATGTGGAGAAGTACAAACTATCTCCCATATGATACAATGCACATGATGCCCCTCAACGTGCACTGAGGAGGACCTTATGTTGGCAAGTGGAAATGCTGTTGACGTGGAGCAATATTGGTCAGATGTCATTGAGCCCTTTTAAATTTTATTTTGTTTTTAATTGTGTCAATTTTAGCTTTGCATGTTATTATATGCTGGTGGTGCATCTGACATGAATAAAGAAAGAAAGTATGGGCAAAGAGGCTATTTGTTCCAGATTCCAACCTTTTACAGAGATCATTCTGTGCACCCTTTGGCAATTTTTAATTAAAAATAATAATGATAATAGTGCCTGTTACCTTTCCTTCTGACTTCTGGAGGCATCTTTGGCATTAAGGGTGTGGCTCACATCCACCCAAGCTCCCCTAAAGCCCAACAGTGAAACTGAGCATTAACAAAACCTTTCGAAGGCAAAGAATGAAGACGTTGTCCTTCCCATCTGGAGAATTCAAGTGGACCAACTGGTGGATTTTACTTCAGCACTATTGATGGAACAGCGCCTTTCACTGGGAGGCACCAGAAAAATTTACAAGGTGCCAGACAGGTTACATGACACATACCAATCTGTCTGTCCTCTGACACATGGGGATGGCTAGGGCAAGGCTGATGAAGAATGGCTAGGTGGCTGCTAGTACTGCTGCCTTGATATAAACAAGTCAAACAAATAATCTTTCCTCACTTCATCTCCTAAGATTTAGCAGGGGTTGGCCCTGACTGTAGCAAGTCTGCATTGTCAAGTGTGTGAACTTAGCCAATCAAAGGTTATGTGATACAAACAGATATTTCTGAGATGCATGCTTTATTTATCCATGGAGGTAAGGGGATAGATAGTAATCGGATTGTCAATAAGGGCCATGCGAAGCATTGAGGGGAGTGTGCTGTCCCCACCATGTCCATTATTATGTTAAAAACTGAAATGCAGTGGCGTGAGGATGGAGAGGCACTCTATCCAGGTAACCTCTCCATGTGAGCAGAATCCTGACTCAGGTAGGTTTCACCTCCTGTGGAGAGGCATCTGCTTGGGAATACCCTGAAGGAAATGGTGAGCCACTGTGTG
Source organism: Bradypodion pumilum (assembly GCA_035047305.1). Classification (NCBI taxonomy): domain Eukaryota; kingdom Metazoa; phylum Chordata; class Lepidosauria; order Squamata; family Chamaeleonidae; genus Bradypodion; species Bradypodion pumilum. The sequence continues at coordinate 158,878,378 of JAWDJD010000001.1, read as the reverse complement.
AGACTGAATGCTGGACTGGATGGGCTGTGGCCTGTTCCAGCAAGGCTGTTCTTATGTTCTTATCTAGGTAAAGCTCTTAGGACATGGATCTGTGTTCAGTGTGATTTTAGAAAGAGCAGCCCTGATGCACTTCCATCCACATACCTATTTAATGGCTGCTGGATAGGAGAAATAATACAACTCCATTGTTTAGAGTACATCTACATGACAAGAACTCACGGATTAGGTTATGCTTCACCATTGAAGACTGCTTAACAACTACAACATTCAAATGGGCCATTTGATATTTATAGACTACATTCTGATTATTAAGAGGACTCAAAAATGTCACACATTATAATGAAAAGCTCCACAATTCTTGGCCCTCTTTTAGAGAGCATGTAGGAGTTTTCTCCCTGCAAGAACCTGCATAAGGCAAAGAGAACTTTGTTGTCAAATGAAACCTATCACTTTCTAATGTCTGATGCTGGTTATGCAGGTTTTAACATGCATTTTCCTATTGTGCTGATAGTTATTTTTGTGTTTTAAAAGCAGAGTAGTTGTTGCATACTTTTATTTATGCTTGACTGCTTTTCTGATAACACTGAGAATGCATATACTGTAAATCAAATCCCTTGCAGAATAGAAATGTAGAGAAGTGCTGAGGCTCAAGCTTCATTGCATTGAATACAGAAATGTGGCTTGCTGAAGATGAAGAGGCAGCTGTTACCCCAGCAGCCTCACTAAGGTCAGTCCAAACCTTCCGAAACTGGGGTTCTGGGTCCAGATTGAGAGATTACCCAGATACAACAATCTTGCTATCTCCAGGCAGTTGGGTTTTCATGCTCAATGCAGCTGTGGAGGTGGGAGGGACTAACATATTTTCTTCAAGACATCTGTGCTCCACATGCTTCCTTAAAGTCTGAGTGGGGCTTACATGCCAATTAGATACTAAATATATGTTTGTACTGATGCTTATTTTTTGAGTTCTAAACAGGATTGAAAAGTAAGCTATGCTGCCTGGGGATTTTGAGAGTTGTAGTTCAATCAGGCATGTTATGTTGCATCGAGACCAGGCTCCGTAGTTCTCCCACAGTTATTCAGCAATCATGAATGATTTTATAACATAAATACAAAATCTGGGAGACCCTGATCTTGGTCTCAAATTTAAGGGGAAGAAAGGCTACAGCAGCTACTTATAAATAGACAGGACTCCATACCAATGATATGCCCTTGGAAAAAAGTAACCCCATGTGTTCAAATAAATGATTTCCTTCTAAGAGAAGCAATAAAATGCAATGAATTTCACTGGGACCAGAGAAAGTGTAAGGATCTAAATCAGGGGGTGGCCAACCTTCTCATAGCGTGGGCTGGACCATTTCCCCTTGGACAGGTGTGCGGGCCAGAGACATGGCTCCTCCCTCCGCTTCTAGTACTTCCAGTGATGGTGGCAGTGGCGGTGGGAGCAAGGGTGGTGCATTTTTGGCCTGTTCTTGGCACATTTTCTATTTCTGTGGCTTCCAGTGGCAGTGCCAGGATCCTCACCATGGGACAGATTAATTGGTGCCGCAGGCTGGATTTGGCCCTTGGGCAGTAGGTTGGCCACCCCTGGCCTAAATCCAAGTGTTCATTCCAATTAGAGTACACTCACTGAATCAAAAAGGATTTTCCTAAGTGTTGACTTATCAACTTCCTATTGATTAAATTAGGCAACTCTTTGGAGACTAATAACTGGATTTATACCAACGACTCCTATCCTTCCACTAGTAGCGCCACCCAGCTCTTGGGATCTAGCATCTACCTTTCCTGAACATTTTTTTTTACAAATTGCTTATTGACTAAATTGTCTTTAAAACTTGTGAGGATGTATTTAAAACAAAGGCCTTTTACAATAAATTACTGTGAAACAAATGCAACCGTCTAACAACTACATTAAAATATTTTAAACAAGCTTTTCCTACTTTACTAAGCCACATCCTACTTTGCTAAGCCACATCCTACTTTGCTAAGCCACATCAGTGCACAAAATTCACATGCCCATAATCAGGCAATGTGTCCTATCTAGCAGACAGGATGTTGTACGTTTATTTATAAACCTGAATGGTTAAGTCACAGATGTGCAGTGCCAATGTTACAGAAAAAACAAATCACAATAAGCATATTTTATAAACTTTGATCAACTTCACTCACTCACAAATCATAAATAAACACTTTAAAGAGTTATCAAGAGAAAAGTAGGCTGGAGTTTAGGGGGAAACCTGCAAAGCACAAAGCTTGCAGGCCTAGGAAATGCGACAACAATTTTCATAAAGGTCTAGTTTTGTAAAATTGGTTCATTTCTCGTTCACATCTGGTAAGATTTTTCTTTTGAAGGAAGCAGACCTGTCACCTTCAATTCTCGCTCTAGGTCTTACATAACTCACCAAGTGAATATATTTCTTCTTAATTCAGAATTGCAGAGCCATTCTCTTTGCTTAAGGGAGTAATAATACCTCACATACTGAGAGATCAAAAGAGTTATGTAACTGAAATGAAGAGTTTTTAACAAGGCAACATCAGGGCAGAAGTATCACTTGTGTAGCTGTGGAACTGAGTTCTCTTTATCTACATCCTGAATATATTCCCTACATGAATGCTTTGATGTTCATATTTTGATTCACTGGAATCAAGTGTGACAATTCCTCTTTCGTCAGATCCAAAACTGTTGTCTCATAGATGTAGGAGTGGAAAAAGATGTCCATTTTATTTCCCCTAAGTTTTAATTGGGAAAAAAATCCCACTCCTCTCATATTGTTCCTGAATATGAAGAATTTTCTGAAGTTCAATGAATTCTTTCTAACCTAACTATAATTATCTGCGGCCTCATTCCTACCAGCAAAATTTGAGAGAAACAGGTATAAGCAGAATAGGTAAAGGTTTCCCTTGCTCGAAAGCCAATCGTATCCAACTCTAGGGTTCAGTGCTCATCTCTGTTTCAAAGCCAAAGAGCCAGCACTGTCTGCTTCTGCAAATGTTTCTTTTTTCTTTTTTAAAAAATTATTAAACATTTTCAAATATACATAGAAAAACAAGAGAAAAGTAATAAAACATACATCTCAAAAGTAAGTAATGTATAAAAATGGAAACTAATCAAAAATAAAAATAAATGATATATAACATTGACCTTCTAAATTCAATAAAAATAAAAATATATCATCTAGTACAAAACACGCTTATAAAAAAGTAGTGAGGTCCTATACAATTATCATATTTGGTTGTTAGTTAATTGTTATTATTAAGCTATTCAAAGCTAATCTAAGCTAATAAAATGAATAACCTCTTGATCATTATCTAACAAATAATAATAACTCCAACCCACTATAAACTAAAATCTCCTTCTCAACTAAAATACATAAAAAAGACATTATAAATCACCCAGTGATATATTACATTCCCAAGGAGGAATGTGGCTTGTCTCAACAAATATCAGTATTTCCAAAAACTAAGTTGTTCCGATACCGGCTTATTTTCTCCATTCTTTTTAAAAGAATATTCTACATATGGTTTCCAAATCTTCCAAACATTGTTTTCTTTAACTATTCCTCTCTTTTCATTTAGTTCCCACATCAGTTTATCATTCAGGACCAGCTGCCATAATTCCTTATACCAATCTTCCAATTTTAATTTTATCGGGTCCATCCATTTTCTTGCTATATAAAAATCACAATCAATTCTTGCTCATCCTTGTTTATTTTTAGACCTTCTAAATCTGTTAGCATGGGGGCACCTATTCCAATCCTAATCCTATTTCCAATCATTCCAACTATCTCTTTCTCAATCTCTTTCCAAAAATCTTTGACCTCTTTACAATTCCACCACATATGTTTATAAGTTCCAACATCTTTATAACATCTCCAACACATATTATTTTTTGTCCTATCAATCTGATTCAATCTCACTGGGGTCAGGTACCACCTCCATAACATTTTATAATTATGTTCCTTAACGCTAGTTGACAATGTCCTCATTAATCCTCCGTTTCCATAAAGATTGCCATTTTAATTCTGATATTTTAATATTTAAATCCTCTTCCCAAATTTTCCTCGATATCCTCTGTGAATTGCTATCCTTATTTAAAATCTTATAAATTTTAGCCACTAAACCCTTTAACCCCATATCTCCTTGTCTTAGTTTAAACAATAGCTCTTCAAATTCTGTCCTAGCCCTTTTCAAACTAGATCTCTTCAATACTTTTTATTCCAATTATTTACTGCATGCTGCCCTTGCACCCACTGCCATGGAAGGCAGCGGAAGCAGTGAAAACAGCTGAGTTTGCATCATAAATGCTGCCACCCCCGGAAGCACTGGAAGCGGTGGGAGGAACCACACCTCCGGCCCACTCACCTGTGTGAAGGGGGCATGACCAGCCCACAGCTGTAAAAGGTTGGCCAACCCTTTGCTAAAGATTCCTTGACGTACCCAAGACTCTGCTGGGTTTAATACTTTGCATAGTCAATTACTCTTACAGGGGTTTGCATTCCCCCCCCCAACTTGTGTTTCCATGATTTTGTCAGCCACTCTGTGATTTATTAACAAAAGGCAATATTTAAATATTTAAATATATAAAATGAATGTGCTGCAGTGGACCTTCTGCTCCAGTAATAACATGAAAAATGTTTTGTCCCTAGGCTATGAATTGAAGAAACAGCAGTTTGTTATGAATTTCTCAGTGGTTGGAAGGACCAAATCCATGTCCAGTCCTCTGTCTTGGCTGTGGTGAATGGTATATTCAACCGAAGATGGAAGCACTGGCTTGATACAGCAGGTACTTCTACTACTGGGCTTTTTTCTGCTTCTATTGGTAAAAAAGAACCCTAAAACCTGCTCTGATGCAAGTCATCCATGCCCCAAAAAGCTTAAGGGCAGGAGGAGAGACCTGAATCTGCTGGTAGAAGCAGAGAAATCTAATTGAATTAAATGGATCCTGACGATTTACCACAACATTCTTAATTTTGGTAGCAAAAAATAAAAGGGTGGGGAAGGGAAGCAAGACTCATTAAAATTAATTCAAAAGAGTTCTTTTCAGACTCTGCTAGAACCTATCTCAATCCATTTAACAAGTTGAGTTAAAAATAATATTTATTAATCATTTTTATCTTAAAAGCTTTCAAAAAATATAAAAATAATGAAATTTTCTTTTAACTAGTGGTATTTCCTAATATCACTACTTAGTTTGAAGACTTTTCAGAGCACAGTTGTTTAAGTTTTTTTAAAATAGCTTTTGCAGTTTTACTAAGTGATGTATAGTTTATCTTCTACAGTATGTGCTGGTGATGCAGATGAAGTTAAAAGGTCTGTTCCAAAGTGTCAGCATTGTGGTTATGCTTCCAGGATTGCAGTACAGAAACACAGCCAACATTTGGCTTGAGTGACATATACAACAATGAATAATTAATAGAAGAAACCCCATGGGGATGATATGTAAAATAGTATTCCCTAATAGGGGCGGCAGGTTTAATGCAGCTCCTGCATTAGAATCCTTTCAATTGTATTTCTTTTTAGGGAAATAATTAATTGCAGGAATACAGGGCAACTGAAATATGTGATACATTTATGGACAGGCTTACCCAACACAATAACTGAATTCAAATGTAATTTCAAGGTCATCTTTTCTTTTTAAAATCGCTTTTGAGTAGGATTTTCCATACCAATCTGTGAATAAAGAAATAAAAACGAGGATGTAATGAATGTTCACAAATTTACTTATTCACCATGAAAAAATGGTGTCCCAACCTATAAAGATTTTCCCTCACATACCATTATCTACTTTAGCAAACAACCCCACCAGAATACACAGAAATACCCCCATGTGAAAAATGCTCAGAGATAGATACATCACCCACTGAGTATAAAACTTGAAGTTATTTGCTCTTACCTGCAGGAGTGAAATAAGCAGAGATTTGTACCCCTAGATGTGACAATTGGAGGTAACTGGAGCTTGTTGATTGCACAACTAGTATACCATCACTGCACAGCTTCTACTGTGCCATCACTGCCTCAGTGATTTCTCTTCCCTGTGTGTCATGCAAATCAACAGAATACTGGTCATGGTGTCAATAGTGGATTTATTAGCAATTTACTGTTTTAATCAAAATACGTGCATCAGAGTAGGATGAATTTCAGGCCAAACTGAGCAGATATGGACCCATTCAGGATTCATCAAAAGAGAAGTGAAAGTTCCAAATCATAATGAAATAAACATTTTTCACTTTCAAAGTTTAATAAACAGATTGGCAGTCATTCAAAAGAAGTATGTAAGCAAAGCAAGTGTGTCTCCAAATACAGGGGGAAAATATGCCAGGGCAGAGAGAGGGAAATGAAGAATTTTTGTATGTTTCTGACTGACAGTTCCGGTTTCCAAATGGGATGTGAATTTCCCAGGGCTATCCTTTTTACAGGTATTTCCAGTCAGTCTTTTGAGGTAGAAATGATCAATGTATATTTCATATCACTGTTACTGCATTTCTTTCTGGGGTCAAATCTGATTATACAGTTAGCTTGTTTTAGAAGAGGTGTTTCCGTGGTGGCAAAAGGTGTCTGTCATAGCACATGCTTTTCCTTGCCCATACATCTTGAATTTATTGTGTTTTTATTTTGAGGATGTCCTGGGAAGGGAAACACACACTTTTCCTGCTAATCTGATTCCCGAGGCACATTCTCTCTTAGGAGGTAACATCGTGGGAGGGAAATTTGATTAACTTTATTCTCTTCAATGTCTAGTTTGACCATCGAATACATCCAGGAAGGTAACTATTACTTCTATTGTGTCTCTTGATAGACTCTTTTTTAAAAAGCTACCCACATAATACAACCCTCTCTTGTACCATCTGAGTATTATGTCTATCAATTTGTTTCCAGCTGTATGATGAAATATAGCCATCCCTGATGAAGAAGTAATGTGAAGAGTCTTAGCCCTGCCTAGCACCCAGTAGACTTGTCAGTTGTAACTCAATCCAAGTAGAGTACATGTTTCTTTCCTGCCCCAGGGAGCTGGGAGGCCTGGTCTTAGAGGCCAGCTGGTTCAGGACTGCCTTCTCACTCCAAGGCAATCAGAAAAAATGCCACTGGCATGGATTTGTTTAAGGTGGATCCCAGCCTGCCATAAAGTGACCCATACACTATGATCTCGGAGCCATCTCCTGCGGCACACATGAAATTATTATTATTATTATTATTGTTAGATTTTTATCCTACCTTACTTGCGAAAGCATGACTCAAGGCGGCCATACAACAAAAATAAATACATAATACAATGTCAACAAATTATGCAACAATAATTATACAATAAAACAGCATTAAATAATGAAATAACAAATGCTCTAGTCATTTTGGCGGGGGAGGTTGATTGTAATTTTTGCCTTTTTTCACTTGCATTTTTGTATAGTCTTGAGGCTCCCAAAGGCTTCTCTAGCATAAAAAGAATCTGTAAGGAATCTTGAAACAGCAAAGTCCAACCTTCTCCCGGGCTGGCTATAGGCTATGCAAAGCCTTGTTGTCCTGGCTTGAGGAAAATATCATAGCCTCCAGGCTCAGTGTCTCTGCTAGGCGTTGCTTCTGGAAACTGTACTCACTTTGTCCATGCAGTTGGATTCCAATCATCTCTCTCCTCCAGAGATTTCAGGAAAGCCAATAGCAGAACCCCAGGAGCTGAAGCATCCTGGCAGCAGCAGTTTTGGCAATAAGGCAGTATGGCTAGCATGTAGTTCGGCTAGCAAGAGTTTTGGCTAGAAGTTTTGGCATAGAAGCAATGTGGCATAAAATGAGATATGCAGGATTTAACACTGGGGCTGCAATAGACTGCCACAGCCTCAAATATATGGAGAAGGTGCACCTTCACAGCCAGTCCATCTGACATTGCCTCTTCCGCCTCCATGACCATTGAGAAACAGAGTTCCTCCACTCATTTTGCCATTGGGCCCAATATAATGGTTTCCAGTGTCATTTCCTCCACTGAGGGGGCCCATCACTCCACCTAAAGGGGCTCATCTGCCTCTAGCCATTGGCCCCTTTCAAGTCAAGTTATTTACCACTGCCCAACACTCAGCATTGAGTCACTGGCTGTACAGTCTATTCCATTACTGTAGCGAGACATCCGGCTAGACAAATCCAGTAGAATAGAGTCCTTGCTAAGGACATAGAAGTGGTCCTCTCCTTATTCTATTTTATTTTTATACCACCAGATTTAGTGACAGACATTATTCACAACAGTTTATAAGAAACATACATAAATAACAGTGGAGAAACAAAGCTCAAACGGAATGCAATACAAAATACATGCAATTAAAATGCAGATAGTGAAAATGTCCATTGTTTTAGAGTCTGTCAAATGTGGTCACTCTAACATCTTCCTTATAGATCTGAGAAAAGCAAAAGCATAAAATACATTCTCTTTCACTTGGGAGGAAGCTCTGTGAAGGCCTCCTGTATAGATATGTTTTTGAATGGTACACAGAAAGAGCCTCCTTGTAGATTGTGTTATTTTTTAAAACCACAATCAGGTGTACCCAGAGCAATGGCACCCTTGTGCTGGTTAATCTTTCTCACACTAGGTAAGGAGAAAGGACCTATGGAATGAATTCACCAAGATGTGGCTTCATTTTGGCAGTTTCACATCTGGCCTGGACATGGATGATGATGATGAGGAGGAGGAGGAGGAAGAAGAAGGAGGAGGAGGAGGAAGAAGGAAGAAGAAGAAGAAGTTTTTGCAGATCTGGAGAGAAGAAACTAAACAAAGCTCTACAATGAGATCTGCTCAAGAACATCAGAGTAACAGTCAGGATCCAACAGACTATTGACTCTTTCCCTCTCCAGGCTGTGTTTAGCGCTGCAATCATGTGGGTGGTTTGCATAACCCAGCCCTTAACTTTCAACAATGGTTGGCCAGATCCCCTAGTAAGCTCATAAATGTAACAGTAAAAGAATTACTCTTTTCAGATACTTTCAGCATCGAGGTTAAATGGATTGTCAAGCTGGGCTGGGGGAAACATGTGGCCTTCCTGATGTTGGTAAGCTTTTCAGTGTTCCTCACCATTGACTATGCTGGTTAGGATGATGTGAGTTGCAACATCTGGAGAACCACACATTTCCCATCCCTGGGACAGAGAGCAAGAAAAAGAGTCAAAACAGAATTGTTGGGAGGGGGTACCAGGTGGCAAACCTCAAAATACTATTGGGTGTGTGTGTGTGTGTGTGGAGAATAGAAATTGAACAACATTTTAAAGAGAGCAATATCTCTTTGTGGGATGGGACCAGATATAGTATTCAATTTATTGAAAATAACAAGTCCCACAGCACCTTAAAGACTTGTGTACTGTAATTTGTGGGCTACTGCCACAATTAGCACACCTTTGGGAATTTCAACTTACAAAATTGGCTATTTATTTCTCATATTACAGTGTATTTTACCATTTATTGTTCAAGCCTATACCACTCTCTTCCTCTGTCTAATTTGTGTACACAGTGCCATATGCGCACATATTATTAATTGCACAGTAAAACTTACCGTACTAAATTATTGCATGTGGTACCCTATTCAGGATTTTTTGGATCAGTTGCTAAGTCAGACTGGATTCCTGCATCATACTAGTCTGACAGCAGGAAATGAAGCTGGGCTCTAGCGTGTAGAATGGAGCTCCAAAGAGAGGTAAAGCTCTGTGCTGTTTTGATACTGGAGTTAGAACATAAGAATATAAGAACAGCCTTGCTGGAACAGGCCACAGCCCATCCAGTCCAGCATTCTGTCTCACACAGCGGCTCACCATTTGCTTCACCTGCTTAGGATTCCCGGGAAATGGGATTGAGAGATATCCTGCCTATCTCTCCAACTCGGAGGTTGTCCTTAGGTATCCATAATTATAGCCATTGATACACTTGTCCTCCATGAACTTGTCTAATTGTTTCTTAAAGCTGTCAAGACTGACAGCTGTCACCACTTCTTCTGGCAGGGAGTTCCATAGACCAGTGATCCTCTGGGTGAAAAAGTACTTTGCAGGCGCACCCACCCAAATAAGGACACAGACACCGGTATTGGATATAAGGCATTGGGCCACTTTTATTGAATAATGCCCTAGTCCCTATTATAACTTTCAATTGGTGTTTCATCCAATTGTAATTCTTTAAGGCAAGCAGGCCGCAGTAGCACTGGTAAGGTTCCACCCAAATTGCCAATGGCAATTGGCTATTATGTATCAATTTGTATCAAATTGTTTGTTGTCACAAACAAATTGTTGACCGAAGTCAATATACTATCTATTGACCCCACCCTCTGACGTGTATCCATTAAAATATCAAGGTGATGCAGGCTGTGAAGCTCCTAGCATCACCCCTTTCATGGTTCACCCTTGACCGGCCAAGCCTGTTTCCCCTGTACCTATCTACATGTTGGCCAATCAATTGCGAACCTGCCGGATATCTATGGGTCATAAATTTTACCTTACCCGTGCTACCCGCCACACAGGGAGGTGTCCATGATGATTCACCGCCCCCCCTTACCTACAATTCGGTCACCAGGCCCGCTTGCACGTCATCCAAAAAGAGGTCCATACCCCTTGCTGATAGGTGAACCCCATCTCCAGAATACAGACGAAAAAATCCTGCAACACTATCCCCGGAGGACGAATGGCTGTCCCCAAGCCATTCTCGATAAGGAACCGGGCAACAGCCCTGTTCACTGACCGCCGGGCACGGTCCAAACCACGGGGGTCAATGCCTCCCTTATAATAGTGTCTCGGTACGATGTCTGACCATAGCAACCGTGTATATGGCCATAAATGGTGAAGAAACGCCAGGTCACTGCACACGGAAGTCTTTAATGCCAGGCCAGTGATCTGTGCAAGATCGTCGCCTCCGAGGTACAGAATTAAGACATCTGGCGGTCCGGCATCCCCAATGGACATCAGGAATGGCAACAGTTCCCGCCACCTCGTGCCGCGCACACCATACCACTGCATACGCGCAGTTGCACATAGCCCGAGATGGGGTCCCCACTCTGACGAAGCCGCATACTGTGCCACCCATTGCACATAACTGTGGCCCACCATCCACACTGCCACCGGTGTGCGGAAACACACAGGGTCTGTAAGAGAAGGAGAGAGAATTGAGGGCATAACGAGGCACTCATGCAGTGAGGGGACGAACAAACGGAGAAAAATGTGCAGATCCCCACCTACCCATGCGACGTATGTCCGCCTCAGAGTACCCAAATGCAGCCACAGTTGATGCAGTGCCTATCCGAAATGAATGGTACCGTAACGAGCCCTAGGGACCCCCGCACTGTGAAGCGCCGTCCCAGCAACCCTCCAGAATTGGAATTTGGTAAGGGGAGACCCATCCTGGTGGCAGAACAACAGGCCAGGGCGTGAACCACGCACTGCTTCAAATGCATGTAGGGCACCAACTGGACAGATGGCAGCATCATACTATTCTTTCCTCACTGACCGGCCCTTGAGGAGCAAATCCTCCACAGATCCCACTCCTGGTCAAGCGACACATCTTCCAGTTCCAGTGCCCTGCGGAACATGTCCCCTGTTGAAAGTGGGACCAGCTCACTGATTCTTAGATCCCCAAAGAAAGCCACGGAGGTAGCTGCCTGAAAATAGATTCTTCGTACGGATCATAGCGAAAGCTATGCCGACCTTTAGTGAGGCCTGCCATCAGAAAAAGGGAAACCGGGTGACGTGTGTCCGGGCAGCAGCCACGTTCACGTGTCCACCCCTCCATCACCCGGTGTATTCGGAAGACACCCATGTGAGCAGCGTAACCCCGTGCCTAGCCATAAATGCCATGGCAGAAAGCCTGGCGGCAATGGTGCGTGGGGGCAGACCTTGGTCATGAAGGTGCACCATGTACTGCAAAGTATGTTCAACTGGGATCGGCGACATGTCAGGCAGTTGCACCTCCCTACAGAAAGCCCTAAATTGTGTGAACATGTGCAGATACGCCTTACGCGTGCACAGGGCCGATCGCCCAGTTCGCCTCTCCTCACCAAAGGTCTGCATCTCGCGCAGAAGTGGAGAGGGAAGTTCCTCTGTGTCTGGTGCCCAGGCTCGGAACCGGGGGATCTGCAGGCGGGATAAAGCATCAGCAAATTTAAAGATGTAACATGCTGTATAGATGATATCCGTTCCTTGTCTCTTGGTCCACCCTAAAGTGGCCAGCCCAAGTCTCACTGTCCCTTGTCCTATCCGGTGGCCAATCAGCCGTGTCCCTGCCAGATTCCTAGGGGGGGGAGTGCAATGCCTCGGGCAGATTGAGGGGGCGCACAACCCATGCTGCAATGAAGAGGATGATACCTCAGGTACTCTAAGTAGGTGCACAGCCTCACACTGGAAGGAGGAGGACCATATCACAGGCACACAGAGGAGGTGTGCTGCCTCGTGCCAAAAGGAAGAGGACCATGCCTCAGTTACCCCTATGAGGTGCCCACCTAATGCCACAAGAAGAGGACCATGCCTCAGGTACTCCAGTGAGGTGCCCCGCCTCATGCCGCAGTAAGAGGACCGAGCCTCGTGTATCCCCATGAGGTGCCCCACCTCATGCCACAGTAAGAGGACCATGCCTCGGGTAATTGCCTGCGGTAGCCCGCCCCATGCTGTCTTAAGAGGATATGCCTCAGGCACTCCCATGAGGTGGCCTGCCTCATGCCACTGTAAGAGGGCCATGCCTCCGGTACTCCCATGAGGTGCCCCGCCTCATGCTCCAGTAAGAGGACCATGCCTCTGTTAGTCCCATGAGGTGCCCCGCCTCATGCCACCATAAGAGGACCATGTCTCAAGTACCCACATAAGGTACCCTGCCTCAAGCCGCATTAGGAGTGCCATGCCTTGGTAGCTGCAGCAAGAGGACCATGCCTCGAGAACTCACACGAGGTGCCCAGCCTCCTGCAGTAATAGGACCATGCCACGGATACTCCCATGAGGTGACCCGCTCCAAATCACAGTAAGATGACCATGCCTCAGTTACTCCCATGAGGTGCCCCGCCTCATGCCGTATTCAGAGGACCATGCCTTGGGTGAACCCATGAGGCACCCCGCCTTGTGACCAAAGGAAAAGAGTAGGGCCATGTCTTAGGTACACTGAGGTGGCTCATCATCCCAAGCTAAGATAAAAAAGGGAGGGCATACCTCGGGTACCCCAAAGCGCAGGTGAGCCTCACGCCAAAGGAAAGAGGAGCATGCCTCGGGGTACTGATATCCCTAAATCTTGCAGAACTAGGAACCATGTGACAACTCTGTTCACTGACCGCTGGGCATGGTCCAAACCATGAGGATCAAGCCCTCCTTTATAGTGTGGCCTGTATATGCTCTGGGACCATAGCAGCCGCAGCCGCAGCCACATGCAGTGTAAAACCTCCAGGTCCCTGCGCACGGATACCTTCAACCAAAGGTTGGTGATCCGTGCAAGATCAGTACCTCCCAGGTGAATTCCGAAGATATCCGGAGGTGGTGCATCCCTAATGAACGTAAGGAATGGGATCAGTTCTGGCCACCTCATGCCGCGCAGATCAAGTAGGCCGGTGACCAGGTAGGCCACTTACAAGGGGGCTTGCCACGACAGGACCAATCCTTGTCCCCGTAGTCTCGCCCCTCCCTTCCCTCCAAGGTTGGTTCCCGGGTAAGGGGGGGGGGAAATGTCAACATACTCGCCCCGCCTATCTCCTCCCTGGTGGCTTGAGACAAGTGGTCCCCAGGGGAAGCGAGTAGCCGGCTGTCGTCATGGCCCGAGTCGGTGTGGATCTAAACGAAGGAGTGGAGAACGGGCCATAGGCCCAATAGACAAAGGCGTTGGTGTGAACTACACCTGTAATTGTATATGGCAGTGTAAATGGTGCACTAATTTGACCACAATACTCACAAGTTGCACCCCCCCTTGGCCGCCCCCACGGGGGGTTCCAGCCTCAGAGGGGCGTCGGAGCTTGTGATGGAAGTCGAGCTCTGAGCCACCAAAGGTCCAGGCCAGGTCGCACTGGGCACTAGCAGAAGGCCCCGCCAGGGCGGCCGCACAGGGAGTGTGGAGCACCAACAGGCGTAGGTCTGATGGCCTCTGGCAGCTCAACCCGGCTAAGGGCTTGCCGCGGAGCATTGGCAGGCAAAGGGGGAGCAGCCGGATGTGGCCCTGCCCCGGGGTCCTGAGGTGGTGAAGCAATTGTCTTGGAGGCTTCCAAGGCAGCAACGCGGGCCATATGTGAATGATCGATCAAATCTGGTCCACTGAAATAATGTGGGCCAGATGCAACAGACAGCCCACATACATTCTATGTCCTAGAATGGCCCACGAGCTCTGGCCAAGCCCAGGTACACCCGCGGCTGCAGTAGGGCCAGGCCAAGTAATGTGGCCCATGGGTGGAGGAGCAAGGGCGGTGCACAACCCCACTCTGGGCCGCACTGGGCCACCCTGGTTTAAAGCAAGCATCACACTAATATACCACCCCATAGCACTTAGTGCACTACATTGGTGGCTACAGGTTAATTAGTATTTTTGCCCCCAACATACTGACATCGGAGGAACGGATCAACCTCGAGCCCGGTCAGGATCACACCAACAACCCTTTGGCTGCGGAACAGCAGTTTGACCACTACACCACCTGGGCTCTACCATGATCCAAGGCCCATGGGGCCCGAAGCCCCTGGGGAGCTAGGCTGCCCTGCCCCGCCCGAGTTTTCTGCCTGGATGGCAGTTAGGCAAGTGCCCAACCTACCTCATTGATGGCAGTTGGGGGGTAAAACAGGCCAGTTTGTTTGCTTCCCTGTCAGAGAGTACTCTGGGTTGAGATGATTTTTGCAGGGGACACCCGAATGAGGCTCCTTTATGTCCCCATGGTGCAGTCCCAGGAACCAAACCCATCTGTCCAGTCCCCAAGCCCAGTGCCCCAACCACTGTGCCACAAGGGCGCTGTGAATCCCAGTGCTGATCCTCTCTGGCGCTCCTGCTTGAGCTATGGGTCCGGGCGAATTGGGTGTGTGGTCGACCTTTTGGCCAAGCAAAAGCGAGCCACGTTCGCAGTCAAACTGCTTGCAAAGCAGGGAAAAAACAGCTCAATCCTTCCTGCAGTACTAGGGAATCGAACTGCTGACCTTCCCAGTCAGCGTCTTATCCACTTGAGCCACTGCAGGAACTAAAGGGACAAAAATAGAAGTGTCGGAGCGAACTTCTCCGCTGCGTCACTTTTCTAAAATGGCGAAGGGCCGCTTTGCGGCCACCCCTTTTATAAGGGGTTGGCCATGCCCCCTAACTACCCGGATGTCTGAGTCCAGCCCCCCCCCCCCCGGCGTGGCCATTTTGGCGCCGCACTTACCTTCTCTTATTTGTTTGAGAACTAGTACCCAAAAGTTTCATGGAGTGCCCCCTAGTTCTAGTGTTATGCAATAGGGAAAACAGTTTTTCCTTATCTACTTATATGGAGGAAACTAGTATTGTGGTGCAGTTCCTGCTGCTTCAGAACAAAACTACCATAGTTTATAGGTCAGTCTGGACATAGGGAGTCTCTTGGGAAGTCTTCATGTCTAAAATATTTTCACCACAGCTCCTCAAAACTCTTCTAGTCTATTGATTTTGTGTTTTGCAAGTTGATCCCAGATTATATTTGCCTCTTTGCTACAGCAACAAAAAATTGCTTTGTCACATTCAGCCTTTGATATACTATGAAAGTAGCAGCTCCCATCTTGATCTCTGTTCAGTGTTGAGAGTTAGAAGAAAGGTTGTACAGTACATATTTTACTTCCTCTACCCTATAATCCCTGATAACTAGAGCTTCTGTCCCTGCCCTTCTAGAATGTGGCCCTGTGCTCTGCAAGCGATGTAGTCTCTTGTCTTTCAACACTTCATTGTCAAGATAAGATCCACCTTCCTAGTTCATTATTGATTATGTGTAACAAAGGTTCTAAATTGGGGAAAATGCAATTATAAGACACATAAGAAGCACAAAATGAAATGAGTTGGTGCTTCTTGGTGCATGAAAGTGGAAGTGCTACTACAAAAAAGTTGCATTAGGAAATGAAAGAACAGACACCTCATATATTTAAGATTATAGTAGTTAAATTACCAACAGGAGTTAAATCCCAGTACATTTTTAGCTCTAGCGATTTCAGTGGTAGAACTATAGATTTCAGTCTCTCATGGTGAAACCAATGAGACCTTAAAGTGCTGTACTTATGGCTTTGTCTGGCATAACCCTCCTAGAATGGATTGCTCCTCATAAGCTGGATGTCACCAGGTAACCTCAGCAGATCAAAAAGACTGCAAGCTACACACAGTTTTCCCCACAACAAGACATCAACATCTTTCTATCACTCTTAGAGAGATTGTTGTGTACATTTTAAACTGGTCTCACCCACACCCAACATTTTTGCAAAATACCATATTTGCCGGTGTATAAGACACACCATTCCCCCTTAAATTATATCAAAAAAATTGAGTGTGTCTTGTGTGCTGGCAAATATGGTATTCACTGTATATAGTGGCCTAGACTGGCCCATTTTTGTAATAACGGGGTGTGTCTTATACTCCAATGCATCTTATAAGCTGGCAAATATGGTAGTTATTATTGGAAAATTCCATTGTGAGAGGGAGACTAAGGAAAAGGAGATCCTGGGCAGTGTGCTGTCAACCCCAGCTCATCATCATCACTTTGAGTTTTTTACCTCCAGGTTAAGCTTTCATACTGGAGAGAGGTGCCAGCAGTGGGACAAAGTCCATGTGGGGCAACAAGATCGCAACCCAGGTGCCCTTCACTGGTCTGAACACAAGGTCACTTTCTGGCAAGGAGGGTGAAGCCAGCTGCTGTCACCATCACCTTACCTTTGTGTGGGACTAAGACCAGTTGCTGACTCATCAGTGAAGGGAAATGGAGAGGGAGAGGCTGAAGACAAAAAGAAGTGAGAAGCAGTGGGTGACAGGAATACCTCTCCCTCTAAGTTATAAGAACATAAGAACAGCCTTGCTGGAACAGGCCACAGCCCATCCAGTCCAGCATTCTGTCTCACACAGTGGCTCACCATTTCCTTCAGGGTATTCCCAAGCAGATGCCTTCACCTGCTTAGGATTCCCTGGAAATGATATTGAGAGATATCCTGCCTATCTCTCCAACCCGGAGGTTGTCCTTAAGTATCCATAATTATAGCCATTGATACTCTTGTCCTCCATGAACTTGTCTAATCCTTTCTTAAAGCTGTCAAGACTGACAGCTGTCACCACTTCTTCTGGCAGGGAGTTCCATAGACCAGTAATCCTCTGGGTGAAGAAGTACTTTCTCTTATTTGTTTGAGAACTAAGTCAGTGGTTCCCAACATGGGGCACATGCCCCACAGTGGGACTTCAATTCCCATAAGCCTTAGTCAGTACATTGGCTGATCAGTGCTTTGGGGAATTGACTTCAACCTCTGGGAATTGAAGTCTAAAAACCAAAGGTTGGGGAACGCAGCTCTAAGTGCTCATTTGTCACTGTTATAGTTCTGTTTGGTTTTTAATAAACTGTTGTGTTGCAAGGCCAAAAAGTTTGCCTGGTTCTATGATGGAGGAAGGACTCGGAGACCCTGGCTGAGGCAGACTTCCATATCCACAGCCATAAATGTGGCTTATTACATGAACTAGGTAAAGATAAAGGTTTCCTTTGCCCAAAAGCCAGTTGTATCTGACTCTAGGGTTCAGTGCTCATCTCTGTTGCAAAGCCAAAGAGCCAGCACTGTCTGCTTCTGCAGACGTTTCCGTGGTCATGTGGCAGGCATGACTAGACACCGGAGCACACGGAAATGTAAATGTAAAATCACTGAATGGATAATGCATACCTTTTCCCCATCAATCAGCCAGTCCTGTTGTGTTTGCTGTGTGTGTAAGAGTGTGTGTATGAAGGTGTGCACGTTAGCTACAGAAAGGGATTTTTGCAACAAATGTAAAAGCAACACAAATCCTATGAAAGATGCTTTTCGATCTGCTTTTGCACTGGAACTGAGAACTCTGGCTGGGGTTAGAGAATTGTCAACAAGATGTTACTCGTTGTGAGACAGCAAGTCCCAACCAGCTCTGAGACAACTGGATGGTTCTTCCTCATCTGTACCTTCCAGATCTGTTCCTGAACAGGCAGAATGCTCCGCTTACTTCCTTAGGATCTAAGATCACTGCAGATGGAGATTGCAGCCATGAAATAAAAAGGCGACTGATTCTTGGGAGACAAGCTATGAGAAACCTGGGGAACATAGTGAAAAGTAGAGACATCACCTTGCAAACAAAAATTCACATAGCCAAAGCAATGGTATTCCTGGTAGTAATGAATGTATGGGTGTGAGAGCTGAGGAAAGCTGAGGATCGTAAGGAAAGAGCTGAGGACCATTAGGAAAGCTGAGCACAGAAGAATAGATGTGGCATTGGAGGAGAGTTATGAGAGTACCTTGGACAGTGAAAAGAATAAATAGGTCAATCTTAGAAGAAATTAACCATGACAACTCCTTGGAAGGTCAAATAGCGAAGATGAAGCTAAAGTACTTTGGGCATCAAATGAGAAGATTCACTGGAGAAAGCCTTGATGCTGGGAAAAGTTGAGAGCAAAATAAGAAGGGGCAGCAGCATATTGTTGATGCAATGGGAACAGGGTTGGACGGGTTGAGGAGGATGGTGTAGGACAGAGGTGCCTGGAGGACACTGTATAGAACACATTATATATACATCATACATGCATTCATTTTCCTTTTTGCAGGAACGAGTGCAGAATATAATTATTCTGTGCGATCAGTTGCTCCAGTTCCATTGAACCAGCTCTTAGATCCTGTAACTATCCATCAGGCCTACAGATACAGATGGCAAGAAAACTCATGGAAATTATCGAGAGAGCTATTTCTGTGTATCCATAGAAACAACATTTCTATTTTTCAAGTTCAGAAGGATTGCACATCGTTAGGGTATCTTCCTTTCCTAGTTACTGAAATTTTGCCAGCTCATCTTTTTTACACTCATTCATGCTTTGGATATTTTTGCTGCAGAACACTCTTTGGGCAAGGTGTGTGAGTTACTTGCCTAAGATGCCTTGATCTCCATTGAGGTCACAATTGCATCCAGGTGTTCTATGCAACCTTATGATCTCACTGTCTCTATGTTCTTTTTAGTACTTGTTGTTGGTAAAACACTGTCTTTGTTTTGTTTTTCAGAGGCATGCATGCATGCATGTCTGCTTTCTTTACTTCTTTTTTAAAAATGGGTTTGGGTGTGTATGAAATGCTCAGCTTTTACATTTCCTCTCCAGAATCTTTAGGAGTTAACAGTCAGTGAGGAGGAGGAAGTGGTGAACTTGCATCCTAGTCTACAAATGCATGTAAAAGCACACACATATGCTAGTGTGCTACATACTAGGAGGGAAATGCTACCATTTGAACAATAGTTTCTATCTGTTTTGGATGCTGCAGTTCAAAACAGTCGCCTTTAGAAGATCTGGGCCAGATTTTATGAAAATCTGTGTTACTGGACCATAAGGAAAGCTGAGCGCAGAAGGATAGACACCTTTAAGATGTGGTGATGGAGGAGAATTTTGAGAGTACCCAGGGCAGTGAGGAGAACAAATAGGTCAATCTTAGAAGAAATCAATCCTGACTGATCCTTAGAAGGACAAATAGTAAAGATGAAGCTAAAGTACTTTGGACATCAAATGAGAAGACAGGATTCACTTGAGAAGGCCTAGATGCTGGGAAAGGTGGAGAGCAAAAGAAGAAGGGGCAGCAGAGAATGAGATGGCTAGATGGCATTGTTGATGCAATGGGCACAAAGCTGGGCAGGTTGAGGAGGATGGTGGGGGATAGGGGTGCCTGGCGCGTGGTAGTCCATGGGGTCGAAAATGGGTCAGAATCAACTTTGCAACTGAACAACCACAACCACAAATACTAACATCCATATATTAGCTAAACCTGCATACAGAAATGTGTGTACTACAGGTATATGTAGATGTTTCTCCCTGCCATCCATGCCATTAACTCCTATTGATGGAGTCTTCTTAATCAATCAGTTAATTAATTAATCACCACATATATGCCTTATGTATAGCCATACATGAATGGTTTCCTCATGAATCAAATAGCTGCTTTTATTCATAAAGTCCCCTTTGCCTAAATTACAAAACTACAGAAATGCATTAATCTAACCCAAAAAGCTACTTCCTCCTGTTTGCTCAGGCTGAACACTGTGCTTTCTTGGAATGTGAAGGAAGGAGAGAGGGGAAGAGCTAACGAATAAATAGAGCTTCTGTACTCAATAGGCTCTGTGCTGAAGATTGTGAGAGCAGGCATATCCAGCCGGTTCTCAATGTTGCAGTTTAGGTGGCCAGTGGGATTGGAGGAAAAGGACTATAAAAAGGGAATTATTTGTTTGCAACTTGCGTCACCCCTGAACCTTTGTTTTAGGAATGGCGTCTGGTCTTTTTACTCAAATGATTAAAAATACTGATTAAAAGATATCTTCTTGCCTGATTGGTCTTATGTTCAGCAAGCATTACAGGGAGGGATTAGTCCCCCAGCACCCCAACACTATGGGATAGGGACAGAAGAAACCTAAAAATGTAAAAATAAAAAGTGACATATTTCAAATGTTTGAGGTACAAATATGTTGCACATTGATTCGGAGTCCTCAGAGGTTTATAGCAGGTTTATTAACAGGGTTCTATATAATTTCCTCACTGTTGTTGTTTTTAACGCACATCTAAGTCCAAGAGAAGAGATGAAAGAGAGGACATCACAGATGTATGAAATGCATAGTTAATTTACTATACCTCAGTCCAAGACAAAGCCACTTCTATTTGACTGTGCACATAAATACAGGCTAGTCAAAGCAAGAATAATTTTTATTTTAGCTTCTTTAGCTGCAAAGATCATGAAACCCATATTTCTAGATGCCAGATAAGTTCATACACAATTAGCAGTACCTAGGCCTGGTTCCCTTTACAATGTTGCTTAAATGCCTATTTGTGACTTCGCGTTGCCATGGAAAATTCCCAGTGGGGGAAAGAATATGTTTAATATGCATGCAGTGATTTCTCAGAAAGAAATTGCATGTAATATTAACTATAGTGTATTTATTATTGCATTGTATATTTCCATTAGTCTAGAAATTAACTTGGTATGGAACTGGAAATAATTCCCAGAGATTGGATGTACTTAATTCAAGATACTGAACTATAAATTCACATGTAGGTTTACTAAAATGCCTATAATACAGGAAATTCGTTATATGTGACTATAACCCAATGGAGAAACAACAAACTATCTGGTAATAAAAAAAACTAAAAAAAATCTGAAAGAAAATTCTAACCCATTCCTTGTA
This sequence comes from Bradypodion pumilum, assembly GCA_035047305.1. Taxonomy (NCBI): domain Eukaryota; kingdom Metazoa; phylum Chordata; class Lepidosauria; order Squamata; family Chamaeleonidae; genus Bradypodion; species Bradypodion pumilum. The sequence continues at coordinate 158,857,069 of JAWDJD010000001.1, read as the reverse complement.
GACATTAGCAACTGTGTCACTTTCACATTCCCTTATATCTGATGGTTTTTTTGCTAAATTCTGATCAATAATAAACTTCAACAAAATGTTGTCCCATCTGGGTTTCAGAGAGGCGAAACAGGTTGAGAGCTGTGTTTGTTGTATTAGATCATACCCATTTGATGAAAGCATTGCAGAGCTCTTACTCAAAAAGAATGTAAAAGCTAAACATCTTTAAACAGAGGGTGAAGCTATATAGTAAAGGAACACCAGATTTAATTGGCTTGCTTTGCATTTTTAAAAACCAGGTCCATGGTAGTTTCTGCTGTGCAAACTGTTGCAGCAGTCCACATCAATAACAGAAATGAACCCATGGCAAGAATCCACACAAGTCTTCACGGTTGGTTCAATTTCAATGACAACCACAGCCCAATTAATACTGCTCTTCTTCTCCTTATCATTTCTCCTTAATTCGCCCTTGTCTTGTCAGCTGCTGTGGCTCTCAGCTCTTAGAACTGGAAAGGGCCCTGCGCTGCGCTGAGGAGTAAAATGAACTGACTAGCATGATAAAGTAAGCAAATTAAAGAGCCAGCAAGGCAGCCTCAGCACTGCGTTGCTGATTTGATACAGTGTTAAATTGGCAGACATTTTTTTTGTTCGCTCATTTGTTTGTTTGTTCGTTCGTTCATGGAAGCATCAGGAGAAAATCAGAGAGTGAGAAAGAGTTACTGTGGGCTACACCCTTGACTGCACATTTACACCAAGACAGGTGATCATATATATCAGAAAAGGAGAGAAAAGGCCATGAGCTAAATTAGTGCAAAAGAAACAAAGCCCTGCTGGTTCTTCAAAAAATAAATAAATGAATGAGCAGAAATGGATTCCCCACACTTAGTGTTCCATTATGTAGTCAGAGAATTTTACATTGATTTCAAGTGTGCAAACTCCAGTGCAAAAAGTACAGCATCATACTGTGTGATAGACAGAACCCAGAATAACTTCCTCTGCTACATTCTGGCTTGGGACAACTCATAGCATTTTGTTCCTAAAGGAAAGCAACAAATGTCCACTTTTCGCCTAAATTATTGTCTATCAACATTAAACAATTACAGCAGCTTGATTGCACCTCATCTTTTGTGGTTCAATCTTGCAAAACCCTAGGATATATAGCTTGCTGGGGTAGTTAGATTTGTCTCAAACGGTTCGAGTACACTGTCTTAAACCACAGCTCATAATTTCACATGATCACAGAAACGTCTGCTGACTCAGACAGTGCATATCTGTCAAATCGCAGTTTTCAAAATCCGGGAGCCGGGCATGCATGTGCAGTTAAATTCCAAACGCTGGGCAGGAAATGGGTTACTGCGTATGCACGGTCATAAGAGGCAGTGGAGCACATGCGCAGTAACCCCTTCAGCCAGGAAAGGGGTTACTGCACATGCGCAGTAACCCAGTAACCCCTGCACACATGCGCAGTAACCCCTTTCCTGGCTGGTCAAATTACGGGATGGTCGTGGGAAGGAGCATGAGGGAGCGGTGAAATATGGGATTTCCCGGCGAATCCGGGATACTTGACAGGTATGAGACCGTGCTGGCTCTTTGGCTGTTAAAGGAGATGAACACCACAATCTAGAGTTGGATGTGACTGGCTTTTGAGCAAGGGAGACGTTTACCTTACACAGTGTAGAACCATCAGCCTGTTGATGAATGCCCAGTTGAACTAGTCATACAAGGGGTGGCTTTAAAACTGTCTCCTGATCTAAAGTAAGAAATATAAGAAATGGAAATTTATTATTTATCCCTGGAACTCCATGTCTTCTCAGTCATGACATTTACCTTTCAGCTAATTTAGGGCTCTATGAGACAAGGTATTTGTATCTCCTTGTTCTATTTCCTTTTTGTTGTTGTTGTTGCTTGGTGATAGACGATGATGGGATTTATAAGGAGTTGTGACTGTCAAATGTAAAACTCTAAACGTCTTCTTGGCTTCAGCCCTGTGCTTGCACTGTACTTGTGTGTGTACAAGCATCAATGAAAAATTCAATTCACGGGTGCTTTCACAGGCTGTCTTAGCTGTTAATTCCTTGTGCTCATTGTGTGCTAGAGCTGAAAATGCTTGGGAATCACCATAGCACTGAACTTTAATCCCTAGCACAAAATAAATTGAAAAATAAACAGAGGTTTGGAGAAGGTGGAAAAAATGTGGAAAGAGAGAAACAAGTGCCAAATGAGATGAGAGGAATGCCATTTGGATGTTGGGGGGAAATTCCAATAAGATCAGTGCAGAACCCAGAAAAATGTCAGTACTAATACTCCATCTGGAAAAGTCCTAATTATGGAGCTTTTGTAATTTAAGAAACAATAAACCAAACATGCTCACATGTGCATTTTACAAGGACCCCTTATAAATATACGAGAAGGAAACATGAGTCCTTGGGTGAGCATTCTAGCCAAAGACCTACTGCACCTTGATGCTTTAGAAAATATGAAGATAAATTAAATTTCAATTGCAAATGTACTCTGATGTTTTGTTTCTGTTGTTTTGTCACAAATCAAAAGTCTTTGCGCAGGGATATCTCTGCTTCCATTCATTTGTGATTTCCCAGAAATTTCCTCTGTTCATTATAAACTCTATTGAACAAAAGGGAGTGTATGATAAATCCAGCTGTTCAGAAAGTATCTCTTGCAAAAGGCACCAAATTTGCTGTCATATGTTTTCAGCTTACACAGCTGTGTGTATCCCACGAACCCTCCCTCACAATGTGCTCCATCTGATTAACCGGGGAGGATGTGGTGGTATCTACCTCAAGAATACAGATTCCATTTAAAAACACGAGAGGGCAATCAACATAACCATTGACCAAATTTCAGAAGCCCTCTGCTCCTGGCAAAATAATGATCTCTGCCTTGCCCAGAAACATGTTGGCTGGGGACAAAGGAAGAGATGGCAAAGGCAGAAAGAAGAAGGTAGCAGTGGGTGGTTAGGCATGGGTAGTAGAAAGAGAGCCTCGGGACCATGGTGGCTTAGTGGGTAAGACACTGAGCTTGATGACTGGAAGGTCAGCAGGTCAGCAGTTCAAGTCCTAGGTGCTGGATGACAGAGTGAGCTCCCATTATCTGGCCTAGCTCCTGCCAACCTACCAGCTCAAAAGCAAGAAATTGTGAGTAGATAGAGAGGTACTGCTTCGGGAGGAAAGGTAACAGTGTTTTCGGCACTCCAGCATCTAGTCATGCCTGTCACATGACCAAGGAAACATCTGCAGATGCAGACAACACTGGCTCTTTGGCTGTAAACGGAGATGAGCATCGCACCTTAAAGTCAGATGCGACTGACTTTCAAGTAAGGGAGACCTTTACCTTTACTAGCAGAAAAAGAGAAGGAAGAGGCAGCAGAAAAAAGGGAGAGAAGAATGTGATTTTAAAAATAGAGAAGAAGTATCAGAAAGATACTGTGACTGTGAGGGAATGGGAAAGAGGGGCAGTGAGAAGAAAGAGAGCGAGAAGGAGACAGAGAGTGAAGGAGCAGCAGCAGAAAGACCAAGGAAGGGTGGCAGTAAGGGAGAAAAAAGAGGTGCACTGCCTGAAATTTGCATGCTTCCTTTAAGAGATAACTCTTAGGAAAGTAATGGCTCTCATTTAATGCAATATCCCAAAGCACCAGCCAAAGGGGATAAAGCAAAGCAACTAAACGTACACACCACCCCATAGCACCTAATGCACTCTCTAGACCAGGGGTTCTCAACTTAAGGCCTGTGGGCCAGATCTGGCCTGCAGCACAATTTCATGTAGCACACCATCCTTGTTCCTGCCGCTGCCACCACTGGAAGTGGTGGAAACAGCCAGAAACACATCTACAGCTGTCGTAAATGCACTTACAAATGCCATAAACGTGTAAAAATGTGTTTACATTAGCTGTAAATGCATAAAAACACATTTATGACAGCCGCGGATGCTGGCTACTCATTTTACAGACCTTGGAAGGATGGAAGTCAACCTTGAGCCCTGGTCAGGATCCAACTTGCAACTTTTTGGTTGCAGTACAGCAGTTTAACCACTGCATCACCAGGGCTCCTACATAATGCATGACAATACGGATGTCACAGCTAGTTCATGCCTCTATATTGAATGTCTGGGAGAAGGAAGGAAGGAAGTAGATGGAATGTCAGTGCCCAGTTCATCTCCATACTATCTTGTAGACTGAGTGGCCCAATATGTGCTCCTTATGAGAGAATAGTCCACCATTGGAAGAGCTGTCCTCCTGCTGGTAATGCATGCCCCCCCCCCACCGCAAATGGCTACCATATCACCCCTCAAGTGAGTTTCCCTGGTGAGCAGGGATTTCAACTTCCATCTCCTGATCCTGAGCCTGACACTCTACACCGGTGTTTCCCAACCTTTGTTTTTTGGACTTCAACTCCCAGAAGCCTACGGCAAGTCAATTCCCCAAAGCACTGATCAGCCGATGTACTGACTTAGGTTTCTGTGAATTGAAATCCTCCTGTGTGGCATAGGCCCCAATGTTGGGAACCACTGCTCTACACCCCACACCACTATTGGGTGATATGTTTATTATAGCAACAAAACCTTGAAACCAGTTTACTTTTTAAACTCTAGATTAGACTGGACTTTGTAGAACTGGGATGGAGGAGGGAAAAGCTCTCAAAATTATCTTGGTTAGAAGTTGAGGTAGGCTATTAGGAGTAAGGAGTTTATGAAGTTAAATATTTGTGTGCAGTAGAGGGTTTGACTGGTAATTGTATATATTAATCCTCTCTAATTTAAATAAAATGATGTTGCCCCTCCCCCCTTGAGGGGATCATTTGGTAAGAAAAGGAACAAACTCCATTGACTGATACAACTACGGATGAATGGCAGGAAGGATGTGACATGCACATATCGATTCTGCAGGAACCTGGAATATCAATACAGTAGAACCTCGGATAAAGTCCAAACTCCATCCCACAAGTTTGGACTTTATCCAATTTTGGACTTTATCCAAATCAAATGGGCGATGCATCGGATAACGTCCAAAAATGGACTTTATACGAGGTTCCAATACCAAATACCTCAGATGATGTCCATTTTTTTAGTGGTTTTGGACTTTATGTGATGCATCACATGTGCATGAAAAACATGATGTTATTTGAATCAGACTTTATCCGAATCCGACTTTATCTGAAGTACCACTGTATCAGGAATGGACATTCTGAAAGCACTAGGCAGGCTCTTCTTCTGAAATAACTAATTGTTGCCTAACTACTGTAGACATTTCAAGAAAACTGTTGGTTCACTTTCTATAGATATTCATTTTCCATAAGTTGCTAAAAAGGAAAGGGATAGAGCATTTCGGAGAGTTATTAAACTTTGTGCCTTATTGATTCATTTTATGTGTATCCCATCTTTCTCTCAGTTCCATGTCCCAAGATGGTTACCTTGCCACAGTCTTGAGCAATAGGGTGAGCAATAGTCTATTTGTATTTAAACTAAACAACACTATCCAATAGCCATGATACTTGTATATATTAGTTTAAATTAGCATATGCAAAATTAATGCAAAGGTGTCCTCTTTTTGTGAAGAGTATCCTCCTTATTGGAATGTTTTTACTGTCTTCTATGTCCTTCTTTTCGGTGACGGGGCCATGGCTACCCTACTCATGGAAGAAATGAAAATTAAATAAGCAAACCAATGTAATTTGCTCCCCCCTCCAAAACTAATGTGTATGTGTTGTCTTTCTGGCACAAAATCAGGAGTACTGTTTTTAACAGTCAGTAGGCAAATCACTGATTATAGCCCTAATCGCAGTCCTGTGCTAACTGTCTCAGCACAACATTTCTATCTACTTGTGATCGCTGCCTGTGGATGGATATCTGTCAAGCAAATAACTAGTGTTGCCACTTCCAGAACTCCTTCTGGGGCCTGAATTGCTTAGGTGCAAAATAACAAATTACTGTATACTCTCTTTGCCCCTCACTTTGTCTTCACGATTCACCCTGCTTTTAAAATGTATTTTCATAAGCCTTCTTTCAAAATGACTGCCGGAAGCTCAACAAAGATTTGCTGAGCTCATGCTGTGATCTAGGCTTCTATGAAGCACATGGTGGTGTCTGGTAATAAGGAAAGTATCTTCTATCTTCTTCTAGGCCATGGCTTCACACTGCTTATTAGTGATGAATGCTAGTTGACTCATTTCTTACATAATCAACTTTATAAAAATTCATGGTGATGCATTTGTGTAGTTATCTAATACATTTTTAATAGACTTACCCTAAAAGACAAAGGATAGATCGGGACAACAACAAAAAAAAAGAATGCAAAAGCATATGATGGAATCAAATGTGTACAGGCAAGCCCAGAGAAATGCAGATGTCCCTGCAATGCTCAAAGGAACGGGCATTTGCAAAACACCAAGAAGTCCCCAGGCCAGAATGTTTTTCATTTCAAATCTCTCCTTTCCACTTCTTTCTCACACCACCTTGAAATCAGCTCCACATTTTCCTTCAGCCGAAAGGAAATAAAAGCATACATACAATAATTGTAAAAGTACAGTTCTATTTGACGTTGTAGTGTTGATTTTTATGGCTCATGTTTTAAAAGAAATTACACACAGTGACATACAGAATATTTCAAAAGTTATCTCATCCTTTTAACTACTTTTTGTCTTAAGAAAGTTGAGATTATTAAAAAAAAACATTCAGACCCTTTGCAACCCCATGGACCACAGCACGCAAAGGCTAATTTGGCATTTGCTTCTGCTTAGTGGTTAAGATGCTCAACTTGACGACTGCAAGGTTGGCGGATCAGCAATTTGAGACCTGAGTGCTACATGACTGAGTGAACTCCTGCCATCTGTCCCAGCTCCTGCCAATCTAGCAGTTTGATAGCAAGAAATTACAAGTAGGTAAATAGGTAGATGCTGCTTCAGTGGGAAAGGTAACAGCATCCTGTGTACTCCCATGTCTAGTCATGCCTGCCACATGACCACGGAAATGCTTGGAGACACAGACAGTATTGGCTCTTTGGCTGTAAATGCAAATGAGCACCATACCCTAGACTCGGATACGACTGGCTTTCAAGCAAGGGCAACCTTTAGCTTTATCTCTTTTCCTTCGCTATTTAAAATTGGTAGAGTTGGATAAAGGTGGAGAGCTATGGCAACATTTTAAAAAACTTCAACCTGTTCCTTACCTGTATGTTATCTTTAAACTTTTATATGGAGCTGCTCTAATACATCATGTCGCTTAGCAGCTGAGGTTCTGAACTTTCTGGTGTCATACATCACTTTTGGATTTTTAAAGAAAACGTCACACTTCCCTTCCACTCTTTAATCATCAGTTCCAATCCCAAGAACGTTAAATTTGTAACATAAGGCTTTTTCCTTTAGCATTATGTCTTTCTGGATGAAAGGCCTGCCAGACAATGGCATTTTGGCTCTTGAACATAATAAAATATGCTTTAAATCTGTAAATTGGAGTAAGGAAGCAGGTTGCTAACTGGCCTCTACAATGTAATTTATGAAATTATGGCAGCTAAAGCAGACTGTCACAGTTGCCATGTACGTGTGTTGTTTCTCTGGAAGCAGATCAAATACCATCCTGTGGTTGTAAAAATGGACCATTTTGTTCCTTTCACCTGATAGCAATCCAATTTTTAAAAATTAGCCTAAGATATAACCAAACTTCTACTATTTTCTGTTCTAGTCAGAAATAGAGAATGCTGTCTCTTTTTCTGCTGGACTAGGGGGAAAAACTGTTTCCAGTTTGAATTCATTTTGGATAGGGGGAAATGCTTTGGAAAAGAGACAGTCAGGACGTACATTGCAAGTTCTCAGTTTGCAACCCAGGAGCTGATAGTGAATGACAGAGGAAACACTGTAACTACAAAAATTGACAATTTAACTGCAATAAATGGGCTGTATTCCAGAACAAAGACTCTTGGGTACTGCAATCTGCACTGCAGTGAAATTGTAGCCCTCTCCCTCATTATCACTTCAAGGTTTCTAGCCTTCTAGGCTTCAGGGGTGCCTGTAAGAATGCCTGAGCTCTACATTAACCGCATCAGCTTTCCAAGTCAAACAACAATTCATAAATCCATATGCCAGCAGTGACATTACCATTCATCAAAACAAGGGCAAATGGAAGATAACAGCCATCTCAAGTTCCACCTCAGCGCCTCCCTACCAAATATAAACATATTCTCCGAGCCTTTTAATGGGAGCTTTTCATAGACACCCATTTGTGTTTAATATGGCATCTTAGTTTACAGATAATAATGATGTATTCATTTTGAATTTTTTCCTACTAGTGCATAGTAGGCTGTGAATTATAAACTCACTATGGGAAAGCCCTGTCAATTCTTGCTATGGCAACAAGGGACAAATGAATTGTGGTTTCTACAAAGAACTGGCTGAGAGACTGTTTCTTTTTTAAATGAAGAACGTACTCCTGGGTATTAAATCTCACAAAGAGGTTAGTGAAATCAGCAGGATTCTCTTTGAAGTAAATACTTTAAAAGGAAACCTTTGTTTATACTAGAATTTAAAATGGTGGAGTAGTCAGTGCAAAGATTTGTGAGGAGGAGGAGGAATGAGGAGGAAAATAAAGTTGTGGTGATGAAATTGTCTCTATGTATCCATGTAGGAATCGGGGCCGCTGAGGGCCGTAGGTCCCGGAGGAGACTGATCAAGGAACGATAAGAGGCAGTATGGAGGAGGATATGATCAGTGGTTTATTGAGGAAAAGGCATAACCATTTATAGATCAGAAGGCAGGTAGAAAAAACCATCACCCGGGAGTCAATCACATCACCTGTTTACTCAGGTTAATTGGGAAACCTCTCGAAGGGAAGTTAATTATTCCAAACAAACACGGGATGAGGGAGACCATTGTTTAGGGCTTAGGCAGGGGGTAAACATCTTCCCTGTTTGCACCGGAGATTTCCTTGGCCAGGAGATGAGTGTTTACCTAATCAGTCACTGGAGTTAGCGATCTGCCTACCTTGCAGAATCGTCGGTCAGGTCATGTAATTGGGTGAATCAAACCCTATCATTTATTCACCCCCCTTAATTTAGCTGCCCGCAGAAGCCACCGCCAGGAGCCTTCTCACCTAAGCAGCCTCTGCAGGGCTGTTCCATGCCAGATGGGCATGGGGAATCCGCATATCCATCTATATACTGTTTCAGTATACTTTAGGATAAGATTTCTGCAGAGCAGCTAAACGAGTTCCAACATTTTCAACAGAGAAAGGCAATTGGGTGGGACCGAAATGATTTTGTGGTTTCCTGAAAATGTTCCTAAATTCTCACTTTGTATATGAGCCATCAAGTCACTTCCAACTGGCAACAACCCTAAGTCCAAAGCATTGTGTGGTTAATGCTCAGGCTTTGCAAACTAAAAGTTATGGCTTTAGTTTCTTGCGACTGTCCATTTTAACATTTTCATTATAACACTTTCATTTCTCATGAAAATATGTTTTAATTCTCAGATTAAATGTGGGCGATTCTTTACTAATCCAAAAATGAAAGCTGGAAGAGGAACCATGTGTGCATTTTCACTTTGCAATCCAACAATATTCCTGTGGTGAGGAGCAGGTTGATTATTAGGCAGAGCAAGGGGACCACTTCAGATAGAAGATGGCTGGGAGTAACAGTGGCAACCAACCCTAGAGCCACCTGGCCTTGCCTTTCTTTTTGGGCTTCAGAGCTGTGTAGGCCACAGATGTGTTCTGCACCATTAATCTGATGTATTGCCCTTATGTGTAGTGAAGGAAGCTATGGTGTTATCAGTGTTAAAATCCAATCCAGCATTTAGTCCAATTTCTGTATGTAGAATGTACATAATATCGTCCTTTGTCTCAGCCAGGAACTTGTCTTTAGACAGGTCAACCTGAAGTCTAGCAGAGTCACAGGTGTAGAGGCTGAGAGATCTTTCTTTTATGAAAGAATGAAGAGCATCAGAACCCACAAACCCACCATTTATTATATGTATTCACTAAATTTATATCCAGCTTTAGATGCAAAACAATACTTACTTACTTACTTACTTACTTACTTACTTACTTACTTACTTACTTACTTACTTACTTACTTACTTACTTACTTACTTACTTACTTACTTACTTACTTACTTACTTACTTACTTACCTACCTACCTACCTACCTACTTACCTACTGCCGGATTTAGTGTCAGGCATTACTCACAGTAGTTTTCAATGTTACATACATAATATGTCAGTCAACCAAACAACCATTGAAGACAAATAAAACCAAACCTCACAATGGAACCTATATTTAGTCCCAGATGGCAAAAAAGCATCAAGCAAACAATAATCTAAATTCTAGAAATTTAGTAACAATAACATTTAGATCAAATAATTCTTCTTCCGTGCCTAGGCCAGATGTGAAACTGCCAAAATGAAGGCACCTTTTGGTGAGTTAATTCTACAGTTCCTTTCACTGGACCAAGTGTGAGAAAGAATAGCCAGCAATACAAGGTTGCCATTACCAGGGTACACCTGATTGTGGTTCAAAATTACCACAATCTTCACGGAGGCTCTTTCTATGTGCTCTGTTCAAATAATGAAGTGATAGTTAAGACATTGAAACCATAAAATAAAAAATTCAGATAAAATCACATAAGAAAGAAATATCATCATCCACCATCTTAAAATTGATTAAAATTGGTAATAGGTCAGATTAAGTATTAAAAGCTGTTAACAAATGTCTTTGCCTGCGGTTGGAACAGCAATGAATATAGAACTAGCCTGGCCTTTTCAGATAGGTCATTCCAGAGCTTGAGAGCAAACTCTAGGAATCCTTTCCCTTAAATTCCATGGTTAATGAGAGAGGTTCTGCTACTGAATGACTGAAAGGTTCAGTGATAATGTCCCTCACCAGTCCCTGGAATGTATTGTCCACCCAAGTGGCCAAAGCAATATTGCAGGCGCACCCCCCAATAACGGACTCAGACACCATTGAAAGTGGATAACGGCATTGGGCCACATTTATTGATTCATGCCCTAGTCCGAATTATAAATTTGTATTGGTAAAACGACCAATCATAATTCATAAGGCAAGCAGGCCGAAGTAACACTGGTAAGGTACCACCCAAAATTGCCAACGGCAATTGGTTACAATGTATCAATTTGTATCAATTTGTTTGTTGACAACAAACAAATTGTTGACCGTAGTCAATATCTAACTAATGATCCCACCCTCTGACTCGTATCCGTGAAATCACAGGGTGATGCATGCTGGTTAGCTATCGCCATCACCCCGTCGCCTGGTTCGTCGTTGACCGGACAACGTTTAACTAATTTATTCCTATCTAGTGTTGTCCAGTCAATTGCGAACCTGCCGGATACCTGTGGGTCATAACTGTTTACCTTACCAGTGCTACCCGCCCATGTGACCAAAGTCAACAGTAGTCGTAGAAGAACCCCTATATCAAACCATAGCAACAGTGTGGGATGGGCAAAAAAACCAGGACCCGGAAGCCAATGTGGGTCCCAGCCAAAAATTCCCACCCGGCCCCGAAGCGACCAAAATATTACACTGTTAACTAGGGAGGGGGTGGAGGGGAAAAAGCTTCTCCGCTCCGTCGCTTAGGTAAAATGGCAGCTCGGCTGCCTCGTGGCCACCCCTTTTATAAGGGAGCTGGCCACGCCCTAAACTACCCGGATTATTCGTCCTGTGGGGGGGGGGCCGCAAAGAGCGCGGCGGCCATTTTGGCACCGCGCTTGCATTGCAGGCGCACCCCCCAATAACGGACTCAGACACCATTGAAAGTGGATAATGGCATTGGGCCACATTTATTGATTCATGCCCTAGTCCGAATTATAAATTTGTATTGGTAAAACGACCAATCATAATTCATAAGGCAAGCAGGCCGAAGTAACACTGGTAAGGTACCACCCAAAATTGCCAACGGCAATTGGTTATAATGTATCAATTTGTATCAATTTGTTTGTTGACAACAAACAAATTGTTGGCCGTAGTCAATATCTAACTAATGACCCCACCCTCTGACTCGTATCCGTGAAATCACGGGGTGATGCATGCTGGTTAGCTATCGCCATCACCCCGTCGCCTGGTTCGTCGTTGACCGGACAACGTTTAACTAATTTATTCCTATCTAGTGTTGTCCAGTCAATTGCGAACCTGCCGGATACCTGTGGGTCATAACTGTTTACCTTACCAGTGCTACCCGCCACACGGAGGGGCTTCACAGAAGGCCTGACGCCCCCCCCAGACCGTCAGCTCGGTCAACAGGCCTGCTCGCCAATCACCCAACAGGAGATCCATACCTCCTCGCGACAGATGGACCCCATCCCCTGCATACAAATCATAATTTTCTAGTCCAATAGCGGGGTGACGACTGACCCGTCCCCAAGCCTTGTCAGCAAGGAACCGCGCCACCGCCCTATTGACCGCGCGCCTAGCACGGTCAAGGGCCATGAGGTCAACTCCTCCCCTGTAAGAATGGCGCGGGACCATGTCCGACCAAACCAGGGTTGCGGGAGGCCAGATGTAGTGCAAGTAGGCGAGGTCCTCGCAAATCGCATGCTTGAGCGACAAGCCGGTGACCTGACCCAAATCGTTGCCCCCAGGTGCATGATGAGAATGTCAGGCGGGGCAGCACTTCTGCCTGAAAAAAGAAAAGGCAGCAGCTCCCGCCACAACATCCCAGGCTTACCATGCCATGTGAGACTGGCGTGTTCACCCAGTCCCAGTCGGGGTCCCCACTCTGTCGCCGCAGCGTAACGCGCTGCCCTTTGCACGTAGCTGTGGCCCACCAGCCATACTGTCACCGGTGTAATAAGACACCCAGGGTCTGTAAGAAAATTGAGGAAAAAAGGAAGGTAAGGTGACTGTATTGGTACTCACGGCGGAAGTGGGCGCACATAAAACTGAAAACATTGTGAACCCCACCTCCCCATGCTGCGTATGTCAGCCCCGGAGTACCCAAAAGCAGCTGCTGTAGAGGCTGCCCCAATACGGAATGAATGTGTGCCATAACGGGCACCTGGTAGGCCCACCCTGGCGAGGGCTCTGCCTGTCACCTTCCAAAACTGAAATTTAGTAAGGGGAGACCCATCTTGGTGACAGAAAAACGGGCCATGGTGCGTGCCACGCAGTGCAAGAAACTCCTGTAGGGCACCAACCGGACAGATGTCTGCCAAAGAACACCGTAGCAGTCTTACACCACTGCCTGCGCCCTGCTGATCAGTCTTAGAGGAGCGTATCCTCAACTGGGCCCAGTCTTTGGCAACATAAACATCTTCGAGTTCCAGTGCCCTACAACTTGCATCCGCCTTAGACAGCATCACAAGTTCGCTGATGCGGAGCACTCCAAAAAATGCCACCGTTGTGGCTGCATGAAAAAGGGCTGCCTCATAATGATCAAAACAGAGGCCTGGCCAGCCCCGGGCCAACTGGGTAAGAACCCCTGGGGAAATAGGGTGCCGGTCGTCCGGGCAACGCCCACGCTCGCGCACCCACCCCTCCAAAACATGTCTCACACGGAAGTCAGAGGTGCTGTCCACATGACCCCCCACCTTGGCCATGAAAGCCAGCGCCGAGAGCTTGGATGCTATGGTGCGAGGTGCGAGGCCCTGGGAATGCAGGTGAACCATGAACCGCAGAACATGATCCACCGGGATAGGCCAGGTCTCTGGCAGGTGAAATTGGGCAGAAAACGCCCTATAAGAATTAAAAGCTTGTTGATACGCCTTACGCGTGCGGGGCGCCAGTGACAGGCCGATCGCCCGGTTCACCTCTCCCTGCCAATGGTCCATATTTCGTCCGGGAGTGGCGAGGGAAATTCCTCCGCATCCGGGGCCAAGGCACGGAACCGGGAGATCTGCAGGCGGGACAAAGCGTCAGCAATATCATTATTAACCCCTGGGACGTGCCTAGCCCTGAACAAGACGTTGAGGCGCAGGCAGCGCAGCACAAACTGGCGCACTAGGTCCATAACCCTGGGCGATTTGGAAGTCTGTGCATTGACAATGTGGACAACAGCAGCGTTGTCACACCAGAAATTCACGACCGAGTTGGCCCATTCCTCGCCCCACAGCATCAAAGCCCCCAGGATAGGAAAAAATTCAAGGTATGTGAGATCACGCAGACGACCAGTGCCTGCCCAGGCCGGTGGCCACCCACCATAGGCCCACTTCCCATTGAAGTACATCCCATAACCCAGGGATCCTGAGGCATCAGACTGGATCTGAAAATTTGGGGAAGCCAGGAGGTCAGACCTCCAAAATGAGACCCCATTGAACTCCCTCAGGAACTGTAACCAGACGAACATGTCTGCCCTGATACCCCGGGTAATCCTGACTCTATGGTGGGGCCTGGATAACCCTGCCATGGCGTCGCATAAGCGCCGAGCAAAAGCCCTGCCCGGTGCGACCACCTTGCAGGCAAAATTGAGGTGACCATGTAAGACTTGGAGTTCCCTCAGCGATGCCTTGCGCTTGGCCAGCAAATCCGAGATGAGGGCCACTAACCGGGACACCTTATCCCCCGGTAACCTAGAAGCCTGCGCTACTGTGTCGATCTCCACCCCCAGGAATACTAGCTTGTTAGATGGGCCCTCGGTCTTTTCGGGCGCTAAAGGGACACCGAGTTCCTCCATTAGCGTCTGAAATGTGTTGAGGAGACGTGTGCACGTGTCCCAGCCCTGTTCACCCCCGAATAAAAAGTCATCCAGGTAATGGGCTACAGACCGGGACCCTGACCTGCGGACGAAAGCCCACTCCAGGAAGGTACTGAAACGCTCGAATGCAGAGCATGATATGGAACAGCCAAAAGGCATGGCCTTATCAAAATAATATTCGCCCCGAAATTTGAAACCCAGCAACTCGAAGTCGGCCGGATGCACCGGCAGTAGGCGAAAAGCCGACTTGATGTCGCATTTAGCCAGTAAGGCACACGGGCCGCACGAGCGCACCATGCGCAGCGCGTGGTCAAAGGATGTATACCTGACCGAACAAAGGTCATCAGGGATAGCATCATTGATCGATCGGCCGGCCGGGTAAGACAAATGATGAATAAGGCGAAATTCGCCTAGGGACTTTTTGGGAACCAAGCCTAGGGGTGATACCTTAAAATTGGGGAACGGGGGTGCAGGGAAAGGGCCAGCGACCCTGCCCGCATCAACCTCCTTCCTAATGCTGGCAGCAGCCACCTCCTCCCTTCCCCTAAGAGATAAAAGATTGGGGGCATCCAGAGGGGACCTATCACCCATGAAAGGGATACGGAACCCGTGCTGAAAGCCTCGAAGGAGATACTCCGCATCCTCCCTCTTCGAGTACGATGCGAGCCAACGCTCCAACATACGCACATTAATTGGGGAGGGGGCCTTTTGGTACACTACCTCCATCTGCGGCAGTCTTGCCAGCCCACTGTCCGCCCTTCCCTCTGCCACGCGTCCCTCCAGGCCTGGGACACGCAGAGGCTGCGTGGGGACCCGCACAGGTGGGACACTCATGCCTGTACTTGCAATTTTTCCTATTGCAGGAACCATTGGACGAGAAAGTCCAGCACAGCAGGCGGGCTGGAACCCCCTGCCCCGCCACCTGGCGGGGAACCTGAGCTGGAGCCGCTCGCTGGACCGCATGTCCGCAATGGTATCTCTCCCCTGGCGCGGGGCGCGTGGGCGTCATGTACAGAAGCCAAAGCCTCTGGCACGGCTCATCCCACCTCATCTCGGGGTGCAGGGGAATCCGCATACGAAATTCCTCGTCATAAGCCAACCACGAGGGGCCCGGAAAATCGACCATCGCCCTATAGATGTTGTCCAAATATTGGACCATCGGAATAGCCAAATCCGGCCGCGCTCTCAAATACACTGCCATGTAGATTAAATAAGATGGCAGCCAGTTGGCCCAGGTACGTGGTGGCTTGCGACGACGTGCCTGCTCCTTATCCTTCTCGTCCTGGCCCTCCCTCTCCTCCTTGGTGGGCTCTCTGTTTAAGAGTGAGAAGATATCTACGTACTCCCCCCGCCATATCTTTTCTCTGGTGGCCTGTGCCAGGTGGTCACCCAGTGGCAAAGAATATCCCACCGTTGGCAAGGCCGAAACAGGGACCGCAGACAACGCGGGCATCTGAAAAGGGGCCTGTGCTGGCCCCGCCACCCCCAATACATTCCCGGCAGGGTAGGGAACACCTGTAACCCCAGGGGCCTGGGTAGCATTTGCCATCGCCGAGTGGGGCGCCGGCGGCTGGGCCACCGCACCACCCGCGCGAGGCCAAGGCCATTGAAAGGCCACCCCCGTATTGGCAATGTGTGTAGGTGTATTGACTTGTACTGCATACTCACCTGTTGCACCCCCGCAGGCCGCCCCCACCGGGGGTTCCGGCCCACCGGGGGCATCGGAGCTCACGACCGCCGTAGAGCTCATCATCGTGGCCTGACCCACACCTGCTTGCTGGCCGGGGAGCTGCGAGGCAGTGGCCGAAGGTGCGCCACGCGCCTGCAGCAGCTCGACCCGCCCCGACGCCTGCTGCTGCCCGACCGACGGCGCCTCGAGACGAACCCCACAAGTAGCCCCAGCATGGCTGGCCCGAGCCAAGGAGGCCTCGAGGGCCGCCACGCGGGCCAGTAAGGCCTCAACGCTGACCTGGGGCCAAGGGCCGGCCGGCCCGCCTGTTAGAGGCGCGGGTACAGGTCCCTGTACCCCAGGACCCGAATAGGGCCATTGTCCCGCACCGAAGCCCGGAAGGGTCGGTGCAGGCGCCTGCCAAGGCAGGGGGCCACACCACCCCCCAAGGCTAGAAGGCCCCGGGGGGAGCTGCGCCACAACCGCCGCAGGCCCAGCAGAATGGGCAAAGCCAGGAGCGGTGTCCACCGCTTGCGGGCCGGGGGCCGCAGCCCTCACCAGGCCCATGCTCGGGTCTCCCGCTGCCGGCCAAGGGGTGATCGACCCCATCCCGCCGGTCCCGGCGGGTGCCGGCAAAGGCGGCTGCTGGGGAGGCGCCACCGTGGTCCTCCAACCCGGATTGCGCCTCCTACCCGTGCGAGCCGCACTCGAAAGCGCCTTCTTCTTCGGAGGCATCTCACTGAAGGCAAAAGGAAGCCGAAAGAGAAGATTCGCCGCCAAAAGGCTTCCAACCTAGGTAAAAAGCGACGGAGACACAGGGGAAAAAGCTTCTCCGCTCCGTCGCTTAGGTAAAATGGCAGCTCGGCTGCCTCGTGGCCACCCCTTTTATAAGGGAGCTGGCCACGCCCTAAACTACCCGGATTATTCGTCCTGTGGGGGGGGGGGCGCAAAGAGCGCGGTGGCCATTTTGGCGCCGCGCTTGCATTTGCTGCATACC
The DNA here is from genome assembly GCA_035047305.1 of Bradypodion pumilum. Classification (NCBI taxonomy): domain Eukaryota; kingdom Metazoa; phylum Chordata; class Lepidosauria; order Squamata; family Chamaeleonidae; genus Bradypodion; species Bradypodion pumilum. The sequence goes on along the minus strand of JAWDJD010000001.1, from coordinate 158,839,770 downwards.
AAACATAGAAACCAGATTGAAATAGATTTAGAAAATCCATTGCAGGCGCACCCCCCAAAGAAAGACTCAGACACCGGTATATGGATAAAGGCATTGGGCCACTTTTATTGAATAATACCCTAGTCCGAATTATAACTTTCAATTGGTACTCATCCAATTATAATTCTTAAGGCAAGCAGGCCGCAGTAACACTGGTAAGGTTCCTCCCAAAATTGCCAATGGCAATTGGCTACAATGTATCCATTTGTATCAATTTGTTTGTTGACACAAATAAATTGTTGACCGTAGTCAATAAACTATCTACTGACCCCACCCTCTGACGTGTATCCGTCAAATCACGGGGTGATGCATGCTGAAAAGCTCCTGCCATCACCCCTTGCCTGGTTCGTCATTGACCGGTCTGCGTTATTACACCTGTACCTGTCTAAGTGTTGGCCAGTCAATTGCGAACCTGCCGGATACCTATGGGTCATAAATCTTTACCTTACCAGTGCTACCCGCCTAAGTGACCAAAGTCAAGAGCAAAAACCCCTATGTCAAACCTTATCAACAGTGTGGGATGGGCAAAAAAGCCAGAACCCAAGGGCCAATTGTAGGTTCCGGCCAAAAATTCCCACCCGGCCCCGAAGCGACCAAAATATCACACTGTTCACTAGGGAGGGGGTGGAGGGAAAACTTCTCCTCTCCGTCGCTATTTTAAAATGGCAGCTCAGCTGCCTCGTGGCCACCCCTTTTATAGAGGGGTGGCCACGCCCCCTAACTCACCCAGATGTCTGAGTCCGGGTGGGGGGGGCCCTGCAAAGAGCGCGGCGGCCATTTTGGCGCCGCACTTTCATTGCAGGCGCACCCCCCAAAGAAAGACTCAGACACCGGTATATGGATAAAGGCATTGGGCCACTTTTATTGAATAATGCCCTAGTCTGAATTATAACTTTCAATTGGTACTCATCCAATTATAATTCTTAAGGCAAGCAGGCCGCAGTAACACTGGTAAGGTTCCTCCCAAAATTGCCAATGGGGAGACCCATCCTGGTGGCAGAAAAACGGGCCAGGGTGCGTGCCACGCACTGCCAAGAACTCCTGTAGGTCACCAACCGGACAGATGTCTGCAATGGAACATCGTAGCAGTCTAACTCCACTGCCTACGCCGTGCTGATCAACTTTTGAGGACCGTATCCTCAACTGAGCCCACTCATTAGAAACATAGACATCGTCGAGTTCCAGTGCCCTACGAGTCGCATCTGCCTTAGACAGTAGTACCAACTCACTGATGCGGAGCGCTCCAAAGAAGGCCACCGTGGTAGCCGCATGAAAAAGAGCCGCCTCATACCTGTCAAAACACAGGTTATGCCAGCCTCGTGCAAGGTGGGTAAGCACCCCTTGGGAAATTGGGTGACGAGTGTCTGGGCGGCGGCCACGTTCCCGTGTCCACCCCTCCAAAACATGTCGTATGCGGAAATTGTTCATGCTGTCAGCAAAACCCCTCACCTTGGCAACAAATGCCAGTGCTGACAGCCTGGATGCTATAGTGCGTGGAGCGAGGCCCTGACTGTGTAGATAAACCATAAATTGTAAAACTTGTTCCACTGGAATGGGCCACACTTCGGGCAACTGAAGTTGCACGCAAAAATTTATAAATTGAACGAAAGCATGATGATACGCCTTACGCGTGCGGGGTGCCAAGGACATGCCGATCGCCCGGTTCACCTCTCCTTGCCAAATGTCCAAATCTCGGCCGGGAGTGGCGAGGGGAATTCCTCTGCGTCCGGAGCCAAGGCGCGGAACCAGGGGATCTGCAGGCAGGATAAAGCATTGGCAATATCATTATTAATGCTTGGTACATGTCTGGCCCTACAAAGCACATTCAGGCGTAGGCTACGTAACACAAACTGGCGAACTAAAGCCATCACCCTGGATGATTTAGACGTCTGAGCATTGACAATGTGCACTACCGCAGCATTGTCACACCAAAAGTGGACCACAGAGTCGGCCCACTCCTCGCCCCATAGCATCAAAGCTCCCAGGATTGGAAAAAACTCAAGGAATGTAAGATCACGGAGGCGATCCGTGCCCCGCCATGCTGGAGGCCATTGGCCATAAGCCCACCTCCCCTGGAAGTAAATCCCATATCCCAGGGAGCCAGAGGCATCCGACTGTACTTGAAACCTAGGGGAAACTAAAAGGTCGGATCTCCAAAAGGAGACCCCGTTGAAGTCCCACAGGAATGTGAGCCAAACCAAAAGGTCAGCCCGCATGCCCCTGGTCAGTCGGACCCTATGATGGCACCTTGACAGGCCCGACATGGCGTCACATAGGCGCCGAGCAAATGCCCTGCCAGGCGTAACCACCCAGCAGGCAAAGTTAAGATGGCCATGTAGAACCTGAAGCTCACGAAGTGACACTTTACGTTTGGCCAGCAAGGCCAAAACCATCGCGGAGATCCGGGTGACCTTGTCGATGGGTAACCGGGATGCCTGTGCGATTGTGTCAATTTCAATACCCAGAAATGTGAGGGTAGTGGATGGGCCCTCGGTCTTTTCGGGCGCTAAAGGGACACCCAGTTCCTGCATTAGCGTCTGAAATGTGGTGAGGAGACGCGTGCACGTGTCCAAGCCCCGTTCACCCCCGAACAAAAAGTCATCGAGGTAATGGGCTACAGACCGAGACCCGGACCTGCGAACAAAGGCCCACTGAAGGAAAGTGCTAAAACGTTCAAATGCTGAACAGGATATAGAGCAGCCAAAAGGCATGGCCTTATCTACATAAAACTTCCCTTGGAATCTAAAACCCAATAGCTCAAAGTCCTCCGGGTGCACTGGCAACAATCGGAATGCCGATTTAACGTCGCATTTTGCCTGGAGGGCACCAGGACCACAAGAGCGCACCATTCGCAGGGCTTGGTCAAAGGACGTATACCTGACCGAACAAAGGTCATCAGGAATGTCATCGTTGACAGAATAACCCACCGGGTACGATAAATGGTGGATTAAACGAAATTCCCCCGGGGCCTTTTTGGGTACCAACCCCAGAGGGGAGACCTTCAGGTTGGGAAAGGGTGGTACAGAAAAGGGGCCTGCCACCCTCTTGGCCTCAACCTCCTTAGCAATACTCAGGGCAGCCACCTCTTCTCTACCCTTCAGGGACAGTAAATTGGGTGCATCTTGGGGTCCCCGCACTCCTTTGAATGGGATACAGAAGCCCCACTGAAAACCCTCGAGGAGGTACCTCGCGTCCTCTCTCCTTGGATAAGTTGAGAGCCATCGCTCCAACATATACACATTAACTGGGGAGGGGGCCTTTTGTCTGGCTAGCTCCATCAGCAGAAGCTCTGCCCGCTCCCTGTCCACCTCTACCTCTGCCCCGTGACCCACCGGCCCACGGGCACGCGGCGGTGGCGTGGGGACCAGCGCAAGAGGGACACTCGTGTTTTTATCGGCACTGCCGCTTATTGCACATGCCGTTAGCCGAGAAGCTCCAACACAGCAAGCGGGCTGGAACCCCCTGCCCCGCCGGCTGGCGGGAAGCCTGCGTTGGAGCAGCTCGCTGCACGGCATGGCCACAATGGTACCTATCCCCAGGCGCCGGACACGTGGGGGTCATGTACAATAGCCACAATTTCTGACAGGGCTCATCCCATCTCATCTCCGGGTGCAAGGGCACCCTCATTCTAAATTTCTCATCGTAAGCCAACCACGATGGGCCAGGAAAATCCACCATTGCCCTGTAAATATTGTCCAAATATTGGACCATAGGAATGGCCAGGTCAGGCCGGGCCCTAAGGTACACCGCCATATAAATAAGATATGCGGGCAACCAGTTGGCCCAGGTGCATGGTGGCTTACGACGGCGGGACAGCTCTTTGTCTCTGTCGTCCTGTCCCTCTCTCTCCTCCTTAGTGGGCTCACGGTTCAATAGGGAGAATATATCCACGTACTCCCCCCGCCAAATCTTTTTCCTCGTGACCTGGGACAAATGATCACCAAGGGGCAATGAATAACCAGCCGTCGGCAAGGCCGTCACCGGCACATTAGGTACACGGGGCATATGCAGTGGAACCTGGACAGCCCCTGCGATGCCCGGCACTGCCCCGGTGGCGGAGACCCCCACCCCCAACGTTGTGCCAGTATGGAACCAAGGGGCACTGGGATAGGCTGGCAACTGATGCCCACTCGCCTCGACTTGACGAGGCCACGGCCACTGAACCCCACCACTGGAAGTGGACTGTGATGTGGGTGCATTAACTTGAACCTGATACTCACTAGGTGCACCCCCGTGAGCCGCCCCCACTGGGGGTTCCGGCCCACAGCGGGCGTCGGAGCTCGCGACTGGAATCGAGCTCTGGGGCCACACCTGACCACTCTCCTGCTGTAGCTCTGGACGAACAGGGAGCTGCGAGACACCGGCAGGCGCAGGCCGGAGCGTCTCAAGCAGCTCAACCTGGCGGCCGTCGAGGTAGCCGGTGAACACGAAGGGCCCTCGGCAGAGAGAGAAGGCCCCCCTATCATGGGGTTGTGTGCAATCCCCAAGGATGCCTCAAGCACAGCTAAACGCGTTAGCAGTGCATCCACTGCCACAGATCCCCCAGTATAAAGTGGGCTGGGTGGGCCGGACGGCCCACCAGGCATTTGACCAGGAACCCCAAAATGAGAGCCTGGGCCCGAATAGGGCCATGCCCAAAACTCCGGCCCATGAGGGGCCGGAGGGGGAATGTGCTGTGAACCAGCACCGGGCCCTCCCCCGCTGACCTGACCCGTGGCCGGCAACTGCGGGCCGAGGGCCGAAGCCCCTGAAGGACCGGTCGGAGGCCGGCCAGTCGAGGGCCAAGCACCAGCCTGCATCGCCCCACCGGTATCGGTGGGGGTAGTGCCCTGCCGCGTGGGCGCAGCCCTGGTCCTCCGACCTGAGGGCTGCCCCCCGCGCTGCGCAGGGCCGGCAAAAGTCCTCCCCGTTGGCCGCGGTTTCGTCGCCGGGGCCTTCCGTTTGGGAGGCATATCTCTAGAAATAGCAGGATTCCTGTCCAGGGATCAACCTATGCCAAAAAGCACAGAGCAGCCAGCAAGCCAAAGGCTCTGCACAACTCGTTCCTTCCCAGCCGGGAAAGCCAAGGGCTAAAGAGCCGAAGAATCGAGGAACAGCGACGGAGAAAACTTCTCCTCTCCGTCGCTATTTTAAAATGGCAGCTCGGCTGCCTCATGGCCACCCCTTTTATAGAGGGGTGGCCACGCCCCCTAACTCACCCGGATGTCTGAGTCCGGGTGGGGTGGGGGCCTGCAAAGAGCGCGGTGGCCATTTTGGCGCCGCTCTTTCATTACATTCACAAAACCTTGGTACAGTATATTGGAAATTGCAAAGAAACGGAGATGATTTTTTAATTACACACCTTAGCACTCCTTTCTCTTTTAGGCACAGGAGAATCACACTCTCTTGTATGTGTTGTACACCAGCCATCACTTTATAGGTTAAAGAGGGAAAAGATTGAGGAAGAATGATACCTAGTGACAGGCTCTTTAAGGTACCACATATTTTCCAGTTGCAGATGACAAATTGTTGATTTTTCCTGTTTTATTCTAAGGACAGAATTCACACTGGGTACTATCCAGTCATGCTTGCAAGAAAGAAGTGATTGTTGCATACTGAAAATTCATGTAGTATAACAAGACAACAGACTCTTCCTTTCCTTCTGTTTCTCCCTGTTATTTTAACTTTTTGTATTTATTCTTTCTTTGTTCATTCATATCAGAGTGCTTCACAATTATATTATTTTTGACCAGAAGTGGGCTACTTCAATGGTGTTATCTTAGTTGTTTGCTAGCTTTTCTTTAGTACATGCGGTGGGGCATAAATTGCATGCGCATAAATGATGTATTGATTGAATTTTCTCCATATTCACAGAAAATTTGTCCTATATCCAAGTAGGCCTATTCTTTGATCTTCCTAGATCACTTCAAAGTCTGTTAAGTGATTTCCAGATGGTTGAGCCAGAATCTTATCCTGGGAGACACTCTTTGGCATTGGTTCATTTGGCAGGGTGCATAGTTTTTGCTCTCTGTAGGTTTGACATAGTCTCTTCTGGTTTAATACTTAGAACTGAGAGGTGTGCAGAAAACTGTTCCTTGATATTAGCTGTCAACTATGGGGATAATGTCCATGAAGTGGGTGAGTTTGGTGTTCTATTACTTTATTTCCTTCACATAGTTTGCTAACACCTCTCAACATACTTCCAGAGAAGCAATACCAGCCAAATAATTTTCTTTTTCCATGGGGAAGGTTTCAGGCAGCCAGTAATTATCCTGCAATGATTCATTACGAGCAACATGCTCCTCAACAAGTTTATAGTGCAAAGCCTTTGGTTTGGAAGGATTATCCGGATCCAAGCTTTTTGCCTAATTTTTGCCATGTCAAGTTGTGCTACAGTGTCTATCCAGCAATTTCTTTTTATTTCCACAAAAGTAAAAATCAAATTTCTCCCAGCTTTCACTGTATGTTTACAAAATTGATTTTCTTCAATGTGTTAAATATAACATGTGTATATTTAGCATGTGTTTCTGGGGTGAGATTTGGGATGTCATTGGTCTGGCACCCTTTTGCAATGGAGGCATGAGTACATTCCAAAATGGCAATTACAAATTGACCATAGTTCTCTGGTTGAGGGGGAATCTGAAGCATGGCCGTGTCTAGCATTGTTGAAAACATTTCCCAGTTGGCTTTTTTTGAAATTATATCTTCTATTGAATGGTATAGATTGAAGTCTGATGGTTGACTAGAATAGGTCTCTGCTAAGGGTTTGGGATTGGATCACCTACATTCTCAATGCACTGATGAGCTATAGACTCACTAAAAGAAAATAAGATCTGGATTGTAGCCTCTCTGCCCTCTCCCACTGTTTAATGAACTGATTAGTTTAGGATCACATATAAAGCACATTCCAGTGGGATTCTGCCTATTTTATAATGGCTTCACCATTATAATCTTTCATAGCCCCAAATGTTCCTATCTCCAACTAGAAAGTGAGTGTTTTAATTTTCCATATTGAATTGGAATGACATATTAGGTGATTTATAAATCAATGCTACTATATACACAGCCAGTTCAGCCATGAAGATTTCTTTCTTGTCCTCTTCAGCAGAGTCCATGAGAAAACTATAATACCTTGTGTTAAAAAATACAGTGGACCCTCGATTAACAACGCATTCAAATAGCGTTATTTCTGCTTACCGATGCATCGTCACTCGCCACGTGACTATCCACACAATGACGAAAAACCATCGTTGTGCGGATAAATGACGTTTCTTAACATCATTGTGTGGATAATGACAGTTTTTTGCCGCTGGATGGCGGAGCTGCCATTGAAAACCGCACAACGACATTTCCCCTATAGCAATGCTACTTGGGGAACCAAGCAACGTCATTATGTGAGGGTCTACTGTATGGCACTCCCATATTGTTTATGGGACTTTTCAGCAACTATACTCATCCCAGGAACTTTTGGTCAATGCTGATCCTCTGTGAGTTTCTTAGACATAGGCAAAATTGTATTTCTGTTTGCGACAAAGTGAAGCTGAGAGTTTCTCTTTAGATGAAGAGATGCCCTCTACGTTAATAGGAATTATTGTTTAAAGTGCAAAGCTTTTGGTTTGGAAGGATTATTCAGATCTACGTTGTTACCCGGGGAACATCCCAGTGTACTTGCAATGCTCTCCATTCATCAACAAGACCTCTTTTATGTCCCACTTTGTCCTTCTATGTACTGATGGAAATCTAGAGAGAATTTATTTGCATTGACACACTTGTAGCATCTTTATCCTGAAGAACAAGAGAAGGGCAGCTTAATGTCTTATGTTTTGCATGTACATGAATGAGAGTGACTAGCTTAAACATATTTGTTATGTGTTTGTCTTTGTCCCTGTGGGATGAAATCAGATTACATTTGTGGAGAGGGAACTCAGGACAAACAATGCACAGCCTTGGGAAAGATAAAAGAAAACAGTATACTAAATCTGCTATACTTCTGAAGGAAGTACTGTACAAATAACTACAAACTCAGCACTCAAAAACCTATCGGGAAACAGTGCTATATGAAAAGGCTGAGTTGTCAATGTCAGCCATCTCTGGGACTGAAACATACTTGCCAGTTTTTGCACCAACATTGGGGCTGGCAAGGAGAAATAAGATAAGTGAAGGGTGCATTGCTTCTCTCAATGGGCTGCAAAATAGGAATAAGTTACAGCTATGCATTGCTGCAAACAGCTTTCACTGCATGTTAATACGCCATAAAATAACATTTGACTACAAGTTGCCAACTCAAGGTAACAGCCTGAAACATGGCTTCAGGATCACAGTTTCAGACTTTCTTTCCATCTCTCTTCATAGCTTTCCATTTTCTCTTCTTTTCCTGTACCATTTAAAATAAACGTATCAAAGACAAGGCATTCTAAAAAGAGAAAAGACATAGAAGATAGTATTGTTCCAAGAAGTAATAATCTTCTCCCAAACCACAGATTTGAATAAGAGGACAATGCTACTAAAGACTGCTAGTTCCTTTCCTGACTTCATAGACATGAAAATAACATTCCTCATTATAAAACACGGACCTATGGTATCATATAAGAATGGGTAGCCAAATGCTTCCCATTTTCCCTTTGGAGACTAAATAATCTTGCATTTATTTGTCTCCCACTCTGGATGGTGTACAACAACTAGAAAACCCCAATACAAAATAAATTTCTAGCTATCATCACTTCAGGGAAAATATATAATTTTTATCTCTCTCTCTTTCTCTCTCTCTCTCTAACTATATCTATCTATCTTTTTTAAAAAAATAATTTTATTTGAGAATACAACAACATACATGTATCATATACATAAAAGAGAACATTACAAATACATAAAGCATTAAAAATTAAGAACATTCACCACGTACTATTTAGAAACCATGGAGATGGAGTTACCTCTTTTCATCTAAAACTCATTTCCAGAATGAAAGCTGATCAGGTATTGGTTTCTGTCCTTGTCCACTATTCAATGCAAAGTCACAATTTTTTCCCCAAATTTCTAGAAATTTATTCTCTTTTATTAATATTTTCCTTCAATTTAATTCCCAAGTAAGTTTGTCATTTAGTGCAATACTCCATAACTCATTGTACCATTCCTCAATATTTGGGGAGACCTCATTTTTCCATTTCCACGCTATACAATATAATAACATAATTATATTGATAACATAATCGTCAGTAATTCTCTTTTAGAACGATCCACCTTTTCTACATCTGTTAGTAAAACTGTAACTGCATCCAGTTTAAGCTCTATGTTCAAGATTCTTTTGATTTCATACTCTACTTTCATCCAGAATTGTTTCATCTTCTTGCACCCCCACCACATATGCCCATACCTTCCTATATCCCTCTCATATCTCCAAAGTCTACCTTTGACTTTGTTATAACTGTTAAGTGCAACCGCACTGGGGTCATATACCATTTCCACAATAACTTAAAGTTGTGTTCCTTAATTCTTACAGATAAATATCTCATTATCCTTTTATTCCACTTTCCATTCATCTCTCTCTCTCTCTCTCTCTCTCTCTCTCTCTCTATATATATATATATATATATATATATATATATATATATATATATATATATATATATATATATATATATATATATATATATATATATATATATATATATATATATATATATATATATATATATATATATATATATATATATATATATAGAGCCCCATTTTATTTATTTTTATTGAGAATCATGATTGGAAACTGGCAGCTTTGGCTTAAATAAAGGTACTATTTTAGGACTTGACCTTGTAGCTGCAAACAAGATTTCTTGAGGCACTAGAGATAACTGGTGGTTACCCCTGTCACCACACAGGGCTAATGGAACAAAAGTATCTGTCATTTTTATATTGCTGATCAGAGACAAAGACAAAAGTCACAAGACCTTGTTAGATTTTTCAACATTTCATTTTCCTACAATCTCTTTTGCTGTTGTTTTAAAATCAATTTCATCTAGAAGACTAGATCTAAATAACCTGAAGGTTTGCCATACTTGGGGTGTTCTAGTGGTCCATTAAAGGTACTATGCAACCATGAATTTCATTCTCCCCTAATATGTGCATCTTATATTAACATTTTTGCTAATCTATGCCATTTTATTTGCACCTTTTGAGGTGGTAATTGCAATACAAAATTAATAGAAGTGCCTAGTCTAAAGCAAAATAGCATTTGAATCCACACATTAAGATGAGAACTCCAAATTATGTCAAATAATTTGAAATACAAATCAAGCAAAATCCATTTCATACCACCATGGGATTGTTTTCACTATTAACTAAAACTTTAACAGTACTTGTGCTTAGGACTGATTGCATTGTTACTTGTTTTTGAATGGGAAACCTAGTGAAATAGCTGGATATATCTATGTGAACACAAATGAATAAACATCTATTTAGGAAAAGGTAAAGGTTTCCCTTGCTCGAAAGCCAGTCGTAGCCAACTCTAGGGTTTAGTGCTCATCTATGTTTATAGCCAAAGAGCCAGTGCTGTCTGCATCTGCAGATGTTTCTGTGGACATGTGGCAGGCATGACTAGACACCGGAGCACACGAAATGCTGTTACCTTCCCACTGAAGTGGTGCTTATTTATCTACTTGCAATTTTTTGCTTTCAAACTGCTATGTTGGCAGGAGCTAGGACAGAGATGGGAGCTCACTCTGCCATGTAGCACTTGGGTCTCCAACTGCTGACCTGCCAACCTCCAAGTTGTCAAGTTCAGTGTCTTAACCACTAAGCTACCACAGTCCTAAATATGTATTTGCAATAGCATTTTAATGGTAATACAACAAATAATCCAAACAACAGAACTGTGAAATCCCAGTTCGTTATGGTAGCAAAACGCCTAATAGCCTCATTATCTGAGCAGGAATTTCAGTCAATTATATATATTTTTCTTGGATGAAGAACTAAAACAGATTGGATCCATCTGGGATTTGTACCATGATCTCATCTGACTAGAAGTGGAGCTTCATAAGAGAAGCAGTAGAGTAATATTCAGGCTACGTGACTGACAGCTCAGGCTTAAAATGTCCTTTGCCAATTTGTATGTGTTTAGGAGAGGGCACAGCAAAAGAAGGGTGAAAAACAAGGAAAAGGAGGGAGGAGAAAAGAAACCAGGCTGTGAAACTTAGTGCCAGTATGGGTGATGTTGCATGCTGAAGAAATGGGCAAAATTGCCAGCTAATGGATTAAAGAATTCAGAAAATCAGTATACAAGAATTTTAGTGCAGGTAAATTCCACTGGATATAGAAATGGTACTCGAGTTTTAGATCAGCAGTGTGATTCCTGATCCTATGTTTTCAATAGGCTGCTAACACTGTTCACTCAAGCCAAAAAGTTGAAAGGAAAAGGATACAAGGTCAAACTGCACAACACTACTCGCAGACATCTGCACAAGCTCTATGGCGGTGCCACGAAATCACAGTGTTGTGCTTCTGCAGTGCCTTTACATCAACCATATCTTGTAGGAACCAGTCCATAATTGATGGTAAGGAAATGTCTCCTGAAAAATTACAAGGCTACTACAGCTCCTTTAATCTTTGGACCTGAAGTCGTGCCCCTTGATGACCACCAGAGTTCCTGGCAGCATTGGTATCTAGTGTACATCATAACACACAATCCTTTTCAAAGGCAGACAAACACCTTTCCAAGGAAGGAGGGGTATTCCAACATGACAGCCAGAAACAGAGTCAGTACTGTGGGGTAACAGGTAGGCTGTTCTTGAAAGAGCAACCATTTCTGTAGCTCAGAGGTTTGCAATGTTTTTGCACCATGGGCCAGACCCGCCCCTGATGCACAGCTGCACAGGCTGTAGGAGTGTTTTCACCCTCTGCATCTGATGCTTTCGGTTTCTGTGGTGGATGCCGCTGCCACAATTGCAGCATTTTTTCCAGCTGCTTTTGCAGCCTCTGCTGCTTCCCATGGTGGTGGGAGGGAGGGGGGGGACCATTTTCACCACTTTTTAAAAAAATTCGCATGTTTTGGCACTTGCGGTTTTGGCACTTCCAGTTTTTGGCACTTCTGCTTTCCACAGCTGTGGCGGCGGAGGGAGGACTATTTTCACAGTGTTTTTTTTAAAAAAAATTGCTGCCTTTTCGCTGCATATTCTCAGTGTAAATGTGGCATTTTTGGCACTTTTGGTGGTGGCGGGAAGCTTCCGGCAGTGCCTAGGCCCCCACCATGAACCAGATTAATTGGTGCCATGGGTTGGATTAGGCCTGAGGGCTGTAGGTTGCAAATGCCATCTGTAGCTTATTCCAACTGAACATTTCCTTATTACCAGAAAGGAGAGAGGTGCCTGTGGGCCCTCCCTAATTCATGTGCCAAACATCACCTGGCAGGGTTAGAGATCTAGGAGCATTGAGTTGGGGTGGGACACTTGTGGTGCTGCCTTGGGAAGCAAAATATGTTAGTTTAGCATTTCTCAGAATGATCTCCACTTCTTTCTGGGGGGGAAAAACAGTGCTTATGCTCCTATTAGGCCGAAAGAGTCATTAGCCTCAGGTGGTAGCTGCTGAAAGACAGAGGACAGCAATGTTATGTGAGTGGAGAGACCTTTGTGCAGCAAGTAGGCTTCCTCTAGCCATCTAAACTGATTCGATGCCCTTCAATACAGTGCTGGCCTGCAGGGTATATTATTGTCCATCTCCTTAACTTTTGTGTCTGAAGAATGAATAGAGGTGCCATCTTGCCTTTCTGCACAGGGAACAGAACCTGTCAAGTTAACCCTAGGACTGGGTTCCTTAAACTTGGCTCTCTGGGTGTTCAGTTACCAGAACCCCAGGTCAGTACACCTGCTGATCAGGGCTTCTGGGAATTGAAGTCCAAGAGAATCTGGAGAGCTATGTTTGAGGAACCCTGCCCTAGAAGATGTCTGCAGCAAAGTCCACCAGATATCACTGCAGATTTAAGATTTTTCTGATAAGAACATCTGGTTGCACATTTTATCTAGGTCTACAGTTTTCTCCATTGATTGGAGTAGATTATGTGCATTCCCCACATCCACCCCCATTATGTGCATTTTAGCTATTCACATTTAAACATGTACCCATTATTTTGAGTGCATTCTATGTCTCTGAATCAACCTATGTACCTCAAAAATGTGTGAAGTGAGGTGCATTTTTTCTTACAACGAGTCTCACTAAATGTCAAAATGCTACTTTTGTCAATACTGTTAAATTTGATAATAAAAAATATTTCTGTACCATAATGCCTAATGTGGAATGGCTTTACCTGATTCTGTGTAGCAGTATATTTTCTGTACAAATGGTAGGTAATAAAGCCTGTTCTAGAAAGATCTTTGTTTCACCGTTAATTAACTAGCTACATTGATTTAAAAGGGGGGGAGCCAATATTATTTACCCTCTTGAGTCTCATGAAGAGTCAAATTTAACAAGAAAGGAAAGCCCAGTGGGAATATTTGCAGATTATGAATGGATTAAACATGGTCCAGGAGGAGAGTAATGTTATGGAAAAATATATTAAGTAGAAGACCAATCTCCATCTTTGCCAATGATAAGAAACACTTCATGTGCAGTTTTCTGTACTAGAAAAATGTTCTGTGCAGCAGTTCTGCATGAGAGAGACCTCCCTACTCCAAGTAAAATCACGTAGCTTGAATGTATTGATCTCATAGGATAACTGTAAAGATTGCTTGATGAGACCCAAAAACAGTTGTTATAATGATAAAGGCAGGCAGAATTCTTATACACTATTCATTGAAAATCAGCTTGAATTGTGTAGTTCAGAACATGAAATCTCTTCATCAGATTTGGGGCTGTGTTGGAATTGTTCAATGAATATTGCTGCTTTGCAGGCGCACCCCCCAATAAAGGACTCAAACACTGATGAAAGTGGATAACGGCATTGGGCCACATTTATTGATTCATGCCCTAGTCCGAATTATAAATTTCTATTGGTAATTGACCAATTATAATTCTTAAGGCAAGCAGGCCGAAGTAACACTGGTAAGGTACCACCCAAAATTGCCGACGGCAATTGTTACAATGTATCTATTTGTATCAATTTGTTTGTTGACAACAAACAAATTGTTGGCCGTAGTCAATATCTAACTAATGACCCCACCCTCTGACGTGTATCCGTGAAATCACAGGGTGATGCATGCTGTCTAGCTGTAGCCATCACCCCGTCGCCTGGTTCGTCGTTGACCGGACAACGTTTAACCAACTTATGCCTGTCTAGTGTTGTCCAGTCAATTGCGAACCTGCCGGATACCTGTGGGTCATAAATGTTTACCTTACCAGTGCTACCCGCCACACGGGGAGGCTTCCCAAAAGGCTCACCGCCCCCCCCCCAAGACCGTCAGCTCGGTCAACAGGCCTGCTCGCCAGTCCACTAACAAGAGGTCCATACCTCCCTGCGACAGATGGGCCCCATCCCCTGAGTAAAAGCTCGTAATTTTGCAGACTGATGGCGGGGAGGCGAATGACGTGTCCCCCACCTTTGTCGAAAAGGAACCGGGCAATAGCCCTGTTCACGGAGCGTCGGCTCGGTCCAAAGCCTCGAGGCCGCACGTCCCCCTGTAAGCGTACCGCGGTATCGTGTCTGACCAATTGAGGGTTGTGGCAGGCCACACATAACGTGAGTAGGGCAGGTCACTGCAAATCGCAAGCTTCCGTGATAGGCCAGTGACCCGCCCTAAGACATTGCCCCCAAGGTTCATAACCAGGACATCAGGCGAGTCAGCATCCCTGATGTAGAAAAGGAATGGCAACAGTTCCCGCCATAACATGCCGCGCTTACCATACCACCTGAGACGTGCGGATGCACCCAGTCCCAGTCGGGGTCCCCACTCTGTCGCCGCAGCGTAACGCGCTGCCCTGTGCAGCGTAACGCGCTGCCCTGTGCAGCGTAACGCGCTGCCCTGTGCAGCTTAACGCGCTGCCCTGTGCAGCGTAACGCGCTGCCCTGTGCACGTGGCTACGGCCCACCAGGCACACTGTCACCGGTGTAATACAACATCCAGGGTCTGTAAGGAAAAAAAAAGGGGGGGAAGAAACAGTGCAGTGACGAAACTGGTACTCACGGTTGAAGAGGGCAAACACAAACTGAAAACATTGTGATCCCCACCCTCCCATGTGGCGTATGTCAGCCCCGGAGCACCCAAAAACAGCTGCAGTAGAAGCCGCCCCTATCCTGAATGAATGGGTGCCACAACGAGCCCCAGGGAGGCCAGCTCTGGCTAGTGCCTTCCCGGCACCCTCCAAAATTGAAATTTAGTAAGGGGAGACCCATCTTGGTGACAGAAAAAACGGGCCATGGTGCGTGCCACGCAGTGCAAGGAACTCCTGTAGGGCACCAACCGGACAGATGTCTGCCAAAGAACACCGTAGCAGTCTTACTCCACTGCCTACGCCATGCTGATCCGTCTTAGAGGAGCGTATCCTCAACTGAGCCCAGTCTTTGGCCACATAGACATCTTCGAGTTCCAGTGCCCTACGACTTGCATCCGCCTTAGACAGCATCACAAGCTCGCTGATGCGGAGCGCTCCAAAAAAAGGCCACCGTTGTAGCCGCATGAAACAGGGCTGCCTCATAACTATCAAAACATAGGTCCTGCCAGCCCCGTGCCAGTTGGGTAAGAACCCCTGGGGAAATTGGGTGGCGTTCATCCGGGCTACGCCCACGCTCCCGCACCCACCCCTCCAAAACGTGTCTCACATGGAAGTCAGCGGTACTGTCCGCATGTCCGCCTACTTTGGCCATAAAAGCCAGCGCTGACAGCCTGGATGCTATGGTGCGAGGTGCAAGGCCCTGGGAATGCAGGTAAACCATGAATTGAAGTATATGGGCCACCGGGATCAGCCAGGTATCTGGCAGCCGGAATTGGGCACAGAATGCTCTGAAAGAATTGAATGCGTGTTGATACGCCTTACGCGTGCGTGGCGCTAGCGACATGCCGATCGCCCGGTTCACCTCTCCTTGCCAAGGGTCCATATCTCATCTGGGAGTGGCGAGGGAAATTCCTCCACATCCGGGGCCAAGGCACGGAACCGGGAGATCTGCAGGCGGGACAAAGTGTCAGCGATATAATTATTGACCCCCGGGACATGCCTGGCCCGGAACAGCACATTAAGGCGCAGGCTGCGCAATACAAACTGGCGCACCAGGTCCATGACCCTGGGTGATTTGGAAGTCTGTGAGTTGACAATGTGGACAACGGCCGCATTGTCACACCAGAAATGAACGACCGAGTTGGCCCACTCCTCACCCCATAGCATCAAGGCCCCCAGGATGGGAAAAAATTCCAGATACGTAAGATCACGCAGGCGACCCGTACCTGACCAGGCTGGTGGCCACCCACCATAGGCCCACTTCCCATTGAAGTACATCCCATAACCCAGGGACCCAGAGGCATCGGACTGTATCTGGAAACGAGGGGAAGCCAGAAGGTCAGACCTCCAAAATGACACCCCATTGAACTCCCTAAGGAACTGGAGCCAGATAAGCATATCTGCCTTAATGCCCTGGGTTAGTCTCACCCTATGGTGGGGCCTGGATAAGCCTGCCATGGCGTCGCACAAGCGCCGAGCAAATGCCCTGCCCGGTGCGACCACCCTGCAAGCGAAATTGAGGTGACCATGCAGCATCTGCAGTTCCCGCAGTGATGCCTTGCGTTTAGCAAGCAAGTCCGAGATAAGGGCCACTATCCTTGACACCTTATCTCCTGGTAACCTAGAAGCCTGCGCTACCGTGTCAATCTCCACCCCCAGGAAGACTAGCTGTGTAGATGGGCCCTCGGTCTTTTCGGGCGCTAAAGGGACACCAAGTTCCTCCATCAGCGTCTGAAATGTGTTGAGGAGACGTGTGCACGTGTCCCAGCCCCGTTCACCCCCGAATAAAAATTATCCAGGTAATGGGCTACAGACCGGGACCCAGACCTGCGGACAAAAGCCCACTGTAGGAAGGTGCTAAAACGCTCGAAGGCCGAGCATGATATGGAACAGCCAAAAGGCATGGCCTTATCGAAATAATATTCACCCTGGAACTTAAAACCCAGCAACTCAAAGTCACCCGGGTGAACCGGCAGGAGGCGAAAGGCAGACTTAATGTCGCACCTAGCCAACAGCACACCCGGGCCACATGAGTGCACCATGCGCAGCGCTTGGTCAAAAGATGTATACCTGACCGAGCAAAGGTCATCAGGGATAGCATCATTGACCGATCGGCCGGCTGGGTAGGACAAGTGATGGATCAGGCGGAACTCGCCCGGCGACTTCTTGGGCACCAAGCCCAAGGGTGACACTTTAAGGTTGGGGAACGGGGGTGCACGAAAAGGGCCAGCGACCCTGCCCGCATCAACCTCCTTAGAAATGCTGGCGGCAGCCACCTCCTCCCTCCCCCTAAGGGACAAAAGGTTGGGGGCATCTTGGGGGGACCTATCACCCTGGAAAGGAATACGGAACCCCAGTCGAAAACCTTGAAGCAGGTAAACCGCATCTGCCACCCTCGGGTACGATGCGAGCCAACGCTCCAACATGTCCACATTAATTGGGGAGGGGGCCTTTCGGTGGACCAGCTCCCTCTGCGGCAGTCTTGCCAGCCCCTTGTCCGCCCCTACCTTTGCCCCGCATCCCTCCAGGCCTGGGGCAGGCGGAGGCCGCATGGTGGCCAGCGCAAGAGGGACACTCATGCCTGTACCGGCAATTCTTTCTACTGCAGGAACCATTGGACGAGAAAGTCCAGCACAGCAGGCGGGCTGGAACCCCCTGCCCCGCCACCTGGTGGGGTGTCTGTGCTGGGGCCGCTCGCTGGCAGGGCTCGTCCCACTTCATCTCAGGGTGCAGGGGAATCCGCATACGGAATTCCTCGTCGTAAGCCAACCACGACGGGCCCGGGAAGTCGACCATCGCCCGGTAAATGTTGTCCAAATACTGGACCATCGGAATTGCCAAATCCGGCCGGGCCCTGAGGTAGACCGCCATGTATATGAGGTACGCCGGCAACCAGTTGGCCCACGTACGTGGCGGCTTACGACGACGTGCCTGTTCCTTATCCTTCTCATCCTGCCCCTCCCTCTCCTCTTTGGTGGGCTCTCTGTTAAGAAGGGAGAAGATGTCCACATACTCCCCACACCAGATCTTCTCTTTGGTGGCCTGGGCCAAATGGTCCCCCAGGGGCAAGGAATATCCTGCTGTCGGCAATGCCTACACCGGCACGGTGGGAACCACGGGGATCTGGAAAGGAGCCTGGACCAACCCGGCCACCCCTAACACATTCCCGACTGAGTAAGAGGTACCACCCAAAACGGGGCCCTGGGTGAGAGGTGAAGTCACCGGGTGGGACGTCGGCGACTGAACCGTCGCACCACCCGTGCGAGGCCACGGCCACTGGAATGCCCCCCCAACGCGGTTAGGTGTGTGGGTGCACTAGATTGAACCGCATACTCACATGCTGCACCCCCACGGGCCGCCCCCACCGGGGGTTCCGGCCCGCTGGGGGCGTCGGAGCTCACGACCGCAATTGAGCTCGTCGACGGGGCCTGACCAGCATCAGCCTGTTGAGTGGGGAGCTGCGAGGCAGTGGCCGAAGCCGGCCCATGCGCCTCGAGCAGCTCGACCCATCCTGCCGCCTGCCGCTGACCGGCAGGCAAAGGATCAACCTGCACCCCAAAAGGCACCTCCGGGTGGTTAACCCTCGCAAGGGATGCCTCGAGGGCCGCAACGCGGGCCAGAAGGGCCTCAACACTAACGTAGCCCCCTAAGCCAAGTGGGGGCAAAGGGCCGGCCGGCCCACTGGCTGCAGGTGCCGGTCCGGGTCCCTGGACCCCGGGGCCCATATACGGCCACGACCCCAGGCCCGGCCCCTGCAGGGCTGGGGGGGTACCCTGCCAGGGGAGGGAACCCAGCCACCCCCCATGGCTGAAACCCCCCGCAGGAAGCTGCGCACCAATGGAAGAAGGCCCCGCAGAATGAGCCATGCCAGAGGCAGTGGCCACTGCTTGCGGGCCGGGAGCCGCGGCCCCTGCTGGGCTGGTATGCGGACACCCCGCCTCGGGCCAAGGGGCAATTAACCCCATCCCACCGGTCCCGGTGGGCTCAGGCAAAGGAGGCTGCTGGGGAGGCGCAGCCGCGGTCCTCCGACCCGGCTGGCGCCTCCGCGCAGAACGAGCCACGTTCGCAGTCGCCCTCCTCTCAGAGGGCATAACAGCTAAACGATGGGAAGCCGGAAAAGTCAAGAAAACTAGCCGCCAGAGGCTTCCCGGTAAAAAGGCAAGAGCGACGGAGGTAAGAGGGAAAAACTTCTCCGCTCCGTCGCTTCGCAAAATGGCAGCGCGGCTGCCTCGTGGCCACCCCTTTTATAAGGGAGCTGGCCACGCCCCCTAACTACCCGGCTGCCTTCGTCTGGTGGGGGGGCCGCAAAGAGCGTGGCGGCCATTTTGGCGCCGCGCTTGCATTCTTTGCAAAAATGAGATTGCAACTCTAAGGATATTCTGGCAACAATGATGCTGGCTGGGAGTTGTATTGCAAAAGATTAACTTCTTTTTTTAAAAAATAAAGTTTTTATTTGTTTCAGAACAAAAAAATATAACAACAAACATACAAAAAAGAAAAACAACAATAACAATACATTACAATATTACATAAAACGCATGAAAGATAACACGTACATAGTAATTAAACTAATTATTTGTCATGGAACACACACTGTTAAATACCCACAATGTAAGTTATTACTATAACCATAACCATAACATTCATGAAAGTTTTCAACATTACAATTGTTTGTTACTTCTTTACTAATTACACATCACCCAGTGAATATTTACAATGCCCGGAGAGTTTAGTATCTGTATCATCTCCAAAACCC
Source organism: Bradypodion pumilum (assembly GCA_035047305.1). Classification (NCBI taxonomy): domain Eukaryota; kingdom Metazoa; phylum Chordata; class Lepidosauria; order Squamata; family Chamaeleonidae; genus Bradypodion; species Bradypodion pumilum. Next base: position 158,819,867 of record JAWDJD010000001.1, on the reverse strand, counting down.
ACTTTGAGATGGTACAGGTCCAAAACTATCCCTAGCCATAAGAGAATGATCCACAAATGGCTTCCAAATATTCCAAAACCTATTTTCCTTCAGTTTATCCGTTTTTACTTTTATCTCCCATGTCAATTTGTCATTAAGTGCTAAACTCCACATTTCCTTATACCACTCTCCAGTCTGTATAGTTACATCATTTTTCCAATTTCTGGCGATACATTGTCTACCTGTAGTTAACATAATTTCCAATAATGTTTTTTCCACCTTGTTCAAACCCATACCTTCCACATCTGTTAGCAAAATGGTACCTGACACCAACTTAATTTTTTTACCCATGCTTTATTGACTACACTAAGGCATTTGATTGTGTGGATCACAACAAGATGTGGCAAGTGATTAAAGAGATGGGAATACCAGAGCACCTCATATGCCTCCTGAGAAATCTGTACATGAACCAAGAAGCAACAGTTAGGACAGAACACGGAATGACAGAGTGATTTGGAATAGGAAAAGGAGTAAGACAAGGCTGCATTTTGTCACCCTGCTTATTCAACTTATACACAGAGCACATAATGCGCAATGCAGGGATGGAGGAATCACAATATGGGATCAAAATTGCTGGGAGAAACATCAACAATCTGAGATATGCAGACGACACCACCCTAATGGCAGAAAGTGAGGAAGACCTAAAGAATCTCTTGATCGGTTTGAAGGAAGAGAGTGCAAAAGCTGGCCTGAGACTCAATATCAAGAAAACCAAGATAATGGCAACAGGCCCGATCAGTTCCTGGAAAATAGACGGGGAAGAAGTAGAAGCAGTGACAGATTTTACTTTCTTAGGATCTAAGATCACTGCAGATGGAGATTGCAGCCATGAAATAAAGAGGCGGCTGATTCTAGGGAGACAAGCCATGAGAAACCTGGGGAACATAGTGAAAAGCAGAGACATCACCTTGAAAACAAAAATTAGAATAGTCAAAGCAATGGTATTCCCAGTGGTAATGTACGGATATGAAAGCTGGACAATTAGGAAAGCTGAAGGCAGAAGAATAGATGCCTTTGAAATGTGGTGTTGGAGGAGAGTTTTGAGGGTACCTTGGACAGCGAGGAGAACAAATAGGTCAATCTTAGAAGAAATCAACACTGACTGCTCATTGGAAGGTCAAATAGTAAAGATGAGGCTAAAGTACTTTGGGCATCAAATGAGAAGGGAGGATTCACTTGAGAAGGCCGTGATGTTGGGAAAGGTGGAGGGCAAAAGAAGAAGGGGGAGGCCAAGGATGAGATGGATAGATGGTATTGTAGACACAATGGGCACAGAACTGGGAGGACTGAGGGGGATGGTGGAGGACAGAGGCGCCTGGAGAACGATGGTCCATAGGGTCGCAAAGGGTCGGAATCGACTGTGCGACTGAACAACAACAACAAATTATTTCCCCAATCTCTCCTTCTATTCTTCTCCAAAATTCATTTATATTTTTGCAACTCCACCACATATGTTCATAAGTTCCAACCGTTTCTTTGCATCTCCAACATAAATTATCCCTTTTATTATCCATCTGATATAACCTCAGTGGTGTCAAGTACCATTGCCACAACATTTTATAATTATGTTCCTTGATTCTTACTGACATTGTGCTCATTATCCTCTTTTTCCACTTGTTTCTCCATTCATCGTTTCCTATTTTTATATTCAAATTTTGTTCCCACTTAAATTTCAAGTCTTCCTGTGGATCACTACCCTTATTTAATAGAGTATAGAGTTTGCTTACTAGACCCTTAATATTTTTCTCACCTTTTCTAATCTTGAAAGCCAATTCTTCAAATTCAGTCTTTGCTCTATCTATACCTAGTTCTCTTCTATATTTTTTGTTCCAATTAGCAACCTTCAATTTCTGAAACCAGTCCAATTTTAACTTTCCAAATATTTTTTTTACTCTTGGTTTCGTCGTCACAAACTCTTAACCATTCCTTCACTAGGAACACTTCGTTTTTATCCAATATTTCGTTTTTTTCCTTGTCTATTTTTATCGGAAAACACACCATATCAGCCAATTCCAAGATTGGAGAGGGATCTGGGACCAGGTCTTTCTTTAATCTTTTCCACACCCTCATGAGTCCTTTCATCATAGTATTGCTTGTATTTATCGTTTTATCCTTAATTCCCAAAAAGATCATTTTACCAATGTTCCTATAATCTTTCATCTCCAATTCCTCCCAGATTACCTTTTCTCTTGCCAAGATCTTCACAACACTCTTAATTTGAAATGCTTGATAGTGTGCTAACAAATTTGGCATACCCAAACCCCCTTCTTTCTGAGGCAGGTACCATAGTTTCTTTGGAAGTCTAGATTTTTTACCTCCATTACAAAAATTATTGAACATCTTTTGGAACTCATTAATCTCCTTTTCCTTCAAATGGATTGCAAGTGCATCAAATAAAAAATTAATCTTCAGCAGCAACATCATTTTACAAATTGCAATCCTCCCAAACCATGACAATTTCAGCCTCTGAAAACTTTGTATTTTATTCTTAAATTCTGCTTTCAAGTTGTCATAGTTCAGTCTTTTAAGTTCTTCCCATTTATTTGAAATAGTTATCCCCAAATATTTCAGCTTTTCTTTAATTTGTATATTGGATATCCCCACTATCTTTCCCATCTCCTTTCCCCCCATATTACACAACATCATTTCTGATTTGTCCCAGTTTATCATCAGTCCAGTTATAACCTCAAATTCCTGAAGTTGGTCTTTAATCCTACCCATTATCGCCTCTGGGTGTTTCACCATTAACAACGTATCATCTGCATACATACTCACCTTATTACTCAATAACCCTTCTATAGTTGAATCCTCTCTTATATTTTTGGCTAAAATTTCCATTGCCATAATAAACAGGATAGGAGATAGTGGCCAGCCCTGCCTGGTGCCTGCCTCGAGCTTTACCTCATCCGTAACCTCTTCATTTACTCTAATCCTAGCACTCCCTTTTTGGTATAATAAATCAATTACCCTTCTAAATCTATCCCCGAATCCGTAATTTCTAACTATTTCCTTAATCGAAGACCATTGTAGTGAATCAAATGCCTTAAAAATATCTAAAGATAATAAGCCCACTTTTTCCTTCTTTTGATTGACATTATCAATTAGGTCTAATACCCTTCTAGTCAAATCAGCCATGTGCCTACTTTTAAAAAACCAACTTGGTCAGCATTTATATATTCCCCCATAAAACTGTTTAAGCGATTAGCCAGTATTGCTGTGAAGATCTTGGCATCCTGATTTATAAGAGAAATTGGTCTGTATGATTCCACCTTTTCCAAATTCTTTCCCGGTTTTGGCAGCAGAACGATTATGGTACTGTACCATGAAGTCGGAATTTGTCCTCCATCTAAAATATAATTATATAACTTCACTAACTTTGGAACCACAACATCTTTAAATTCCTTATAAAACTCTGTCGATAAGCCATCATCTCCTGGAGCTTTTCCCATCTTCAGACCACTAATTACCTCTTTTACCTCTTTATCAGTAACCCGTTCCTCCATTTTTTCTCGATGTTCCTGTTTTACTCCATCCCCTAACTGCCTCTCCAAGATCCCTTTAAGCCTCTCAACATCAATCTCTTTTTTTGCATATAATGCTTGGTAGAATTCCTTCACGATTTTACATTTATCCCTATTCTTATTACACCTTAACCCTTGTTTGTTAACCAACACCCCAATTTCTCTTTTTTCCTTTTTAGCCTTAGCCACTCTTGCCAGTAATCTTGAATTTCTATTACTAAATTCAAAGTACTCTCTATTTAGATATATCAAATCTCTTTTAACTTTATCTATATCCTTACCCATTAATTCTGCCTTAAGTCTTTGTAATTTAGCAAAAGTTTTTTTATCCTTGCTTTTTGAGTGGTCTTCCTGTAATTGCTTTATTTCTTTTTCTTTTTCCACCTGGTCTGCCTTATACCTTCTGTACTTTATACTCGCCAACCTTATACTCTCCCCTCTAAAAACCGACTTCATGGCATCCCAAACAATATTAAAATTTACTTCATTATTATTGTTCCACTGCCAACTTTCCCTCCAATTTTCCATAATTTGTTCTTTACATTTTTGGTCTTTAAATAGATTAGGATCATACCCCCAACTTCTTCCTCTTCGATTGTCTTTTTGTAGTCTCAGTTCCAAAAGTACTTTAGCATGATCTGATTCCTTAAAAATCCCTATTTCCATTCCCTCAATGTTTTTAATCAAATTTTCAGTAAGCAGAACATAGTCTATTCTAGAATAGGTCCCATGAACGTGTGGAAAAAAAAGAATGTGCCCTTTCCGAGCCCTTGACCTCTCTCCAAGAATCCTTCAAACCCATCGCAACCATCCATTTGTCTAAAACCTTCCCTTTCAAACCAGTTCCACATCTTGCTAAGTTCGTAAATCTAAATTTGACCTTATCAAGTTAAAATCTCCAGCCACAATAATTTTTGCAACATTTTCTAGCTCCGCAACTTTCCAAACCTTTTCCAAAAACTCCGCTTGATGTTCATTTGGAGCATAGATATTTACCAACATTATTTCCTCATCTTCTATTTTTCCTCTTACAATCAGATATCTACCTTCTTGATCGGCAACACTTTTTATTATCTCAAATCCTAATCTTTTAGAAATCATAATTGCCACTCCTCTCGCTTTTGAAGTACCAAACGCCATCGTGTTGTATCCATCCCAAGATAAGTTTGTTTGTATCTTTCGATTTTTGGTGCATTTCCTGTAAGAACACTATATCGGGTCTATCTTTCTTCAAAGCCAATTCCAACCTCCGCCTCTTAAGAACAGAACCTGTACCCTTTACATTCCAAGATAATATTTTAATATTTCCCATAGTCTATTTCCTTTCTAGCTTCTAAACTCTCCATTGGGTGTGCCACCACCAACCCCTTTCCCCAGAGACATAAAATTCTACATAAAACACACAATGTCTCTCTCCCCGCTTTCTTCGGAAAAAAAAAGACACCTTCAATAACCAAAGAGGGGAGAGGGGGGACATGCAAGATGTGCCTACAGATTAGTGCTGCGCTCTACCCTCCCTTATATAATGCTTAGATAGTTTTTTAAATCTATTTCTCATTGCTCCTTACTTGCCTCCTCCTCCACCATGATCCATTACAACTCCTCTTCTTCTCTTCTCTGCGGTGTTCCACCTGTAGCACCACCAGCCTCTGCCCCCTCATACTCCCTTCCTATAGCACCCGATTCTAGCAAATCTTTCTTAAAAGTTACCCACTCTTCCGAACCTGCTTTCACCAGCTCCAACTGACTCAGATACTCCAGTGGATCAGTCCCTTCATCAATTACTTGCATTCTTTTCTCATAAAAAACCGCAATTGCTGTGGAAATCTCCAATTATATCTTATACCTTTACTCATCAGCATTTTGGTTACAGGTCTCATCTTGTATCTCCAAATTCTTTCCTTCATTGAGATATCATTATATACTTCCACATCAGAGCCATCAAATTTCAGGGCGCCAGAACCAGCTTGTTTTAGAAAAGCCATTACTCTAAGTTTATCTCCCCAATTTGTAAATTTTACCAAAACATTTCTTTGAACCGCCTTCCCTCTTCTTGGACCCACCCTGAATGCACTTACAATATCTTCCTGTACAAATTCCTTTCCCATGTTCAAACTGTTTAACCACTGAACCACTCTTTCTCTTAGCTGGTCTGGCGTCTGCTCAACCACCTGACGGATCACAATATTCTGCTTTCTCACCATATCTTCCACAGCATCAATCCTTTTCTCATATTCATCCAATTTCAGCTTATTCTCCCGCACCGCCTCCTGAGTCCCTTTTATTTCCTTTTTTATAACATTTACCTCATTTTGGACCAATTTCACATTTCCCTCTATTTTTTTGCAAACTTAAATCCACTTTTTTTGAAAAATCCATAACGGATGCTACCACCTTATCCTGTTTTTTCATCATTTCATTTCTATCTTTCACCCTTGAATCCTCATTTTTCTCCAATTTCTGAAACAATTTACCAATTTCCACCATAATTTGGGTATGATCATAGGGTTCAGGTGGTGGTGATGAAGACTGAGGAACCTCTTCCATTGGTGTTTTTTCTTTCCTCTTAGACTTCACCGCTGGTTCTTCCTCCTTTGCTTTCCCTCTTGTGCCCTTATCCATAGTGACGCCCACTAAGAAAATCCAAAATTGCAGCGCGTTATAAGAAAAATAAAATCGTAGCCAATCCACTCAAACCTGTACCGCTGCAGCCAATACTAACGCCTGTCCAAAGAGTTCTGTCGAAGATTGAAGAAAGGAAGGAATCCAGCAAAAAGTTAATTGATATAATCTATAAAAGAGCAGGAACCGGAAAGCAGCCCAAACAAAAAGAAGTAATCCACAACAGGCCCATTTCCCCAGAGTAAAAACCCAGGTATTTGCACTCCAGAGCACAAAGATAGGAGCTCCAAGGAAACAGTCACTCAGCTTTTTCCACTTGAATCAATACCGTAAGGAAGAGAGGTCAGAAAAAAAAACCCAGAATCCAAACTGTAAAACAAGGAAGAGGAGCAATATATCAAAAAAGAAAAAAAGAGTTAGTTATAATTCACACCGTGAAGGGGTAAAGAAAAATTAATCCTTCTCTTGGAGTGAACGAATCAAAACGCCCTTTTCCAGCGGGTGAGTCGACTTCAGGGGGAAACCCCCCTTCTTCCTCTGTAAATCGGCAAACTTTCCCCACACTCCTCAATTTTAACCTCAAAAAGCACTGGAAGCATCGGAGGGTGAAGCCCAGACAAAGTCTTCTTTAACCACTTTACTATCACCAAGCCACGGCGCGGTTCTCCTGGAGCGCAAAGAAGCCATTAACCAAGACACAGCCACTTTCGTTTTCCAGGACCGCCACCATTAACGGATCGACAACCCACTTTTATCCACTTCCACACACACTTCCAAGTCCGGGCTCTTCAGAACATGATCCCCAGTTACCTTTAGCTTTCAGCCTTGACTTTCATAAACTCACTTTCTTGCCGTTTTTACTGCCACCTTCGAATCTCCGCCGTCTTGCTGGTCCCGTTTTCGGCTCCTCGGCAGGAGAAGCCGCGGCTTCCGTCGCGCGCCTCTCCCACCCAGGATACCTCCCAAACTTCGACCGCCCAGCTTCAGACTTTGCAAGTAGGCAAGCAGGAGTCTTATCGACAAAAAATACCACTTTGAAATTTTCCCTTTTTGCTCGTTCACATTAATTACCACTTTGATAAGTGCGAGCGTCCAAATCAAGATGTTACTCGTCGGCCATCTTAGCCACGCCCCCCTCAGAGATTAACTTCTCACATCTTTGTGTGTGTGTGTGTGGTTTGGAAAATTGTGGGTGACAAACATTGCTTTCCTCAGTATTGATCGTGGCAGCAACATAGAATTATTCTTTGCAGCCTGGCAGCTTGGGGGTGGTGGTGATGGGGGAAGACAACCTCAGAGCGATCAAGATGCACCATGTAATGGCACAGTGGACTGTTATTCCTCATTTAAGGTGATTTCTTGAGAGACAGATGCTTTAGCATTCAGATTTACAAATGAAACCTGTCAAGATAGGAATATCAAACTGCTATGAACTACTTGTACCACAATGCTGTGCTATGCCTGACCTGTCCCTAATGACCCCTGACCTGACCTGATCCTTTGCCTGATACAAATGATCCTCCCTTTGTCTTCCCTGGCCATTCCTCCCTCTTGCCTTCCAAGTGACCACTACTACCACTATGAATGTAATGGGAATAAAAATGAATACATGAATCTCAATGACTCCGAGTTATTCAATCGACCATCATTAATTTTCTACAAAACCTATGTTTATTTTCAAGTGGCCAATCACAAAACAGAACATTCAAGAACAAGATACAGAAATGAGAAAAACTTGCATTGTTGTCAGCAAGAGATACTTGATACTTCTCCTGTTACTTGTTTTTGTTTATATGCTGTTTTGTCCCAGATCACCTTTAATTTTAATGTTTATATGCTGTTCCATTACTGTGCATTTTAATGGATTGTCACTGAAGAGACATTTCAAATTATTTCCCCAAGATGTTACAAGAGCAATTGTGTTCATTGGATTGGGCTATATTCCAGGCCAATAATTTTAAAAAGGCTCAGACTGAAGGTTCATCACAAGATTCTTTTACATTTCTGAAGTACTGCAGGTTTCTTAGGTAAAGGTCTCTGTTTACAGTTAAAGAGCCAGTACTGTCTGCATGAGCAGACATTTCTGTGGTCATGTGGCAGGTATGACTAGACGCCAGAGCATGCAGAACACTGTTACCTTTTCTACCAAAGCAGTACCTATTTATCTACTTGCAATTTCTTGCTTTCAAACTGCTAGGCTGACAGGGGCTGGGACAGATGGGCACTCAAACCGTCATGCAATGCCCACATTACCCACAAAGGCAAGAAAACAAGTAAGCAAACAAACAGAGTCCAATATCTGAGAAGAAATATTTCTCAATTTGATAGAATATTCCAGAGGATGAAAATAGACATGGTCTCACTATGTGGAGGACATCCTACCCTGTAGAACCATTGTGAAAGCATGTGTTTTGGTTCTTCTTTGCTTTTGCTTTAGTTCTTTTAATAGAGGGAAAGAAAGAGGAACTTTATTTGATGGTTCCTGAGATAGATAATGTACATCTCTTGAAATGATAAAGACTGAAGATCCAAAGCCAGTGCTGCAAGTAAAACATGAGGTGGTCACCTCTGGCAATAGATTGGGGCTGTCATGAGAGCACAATAACTTAATATTATACCTGTTTTATTACATCTATTCAGTGGTGAGCCTCAGCAGGTTTGCACCAGTTTGCCAGAACCGGTAGCAGAAATTCTGGCTGGCCTCGCCCATCCAAGTGGTCCTAATTCGGGTGCAACGCAGGGCTTTCCCTCTGGCCATGCCCACCATACTACGCCCACAGTGTGGTAGTAAATTTTTTTTGAGCCCACCACTGCATCTATTACTAGAAGTAGGAAAGGATTTGTAGGATTTTCAGCAAATATTCTAAGGAAGAAAGGGCAGGAGGGAGGGAGGGAAGGAGGAGAAGAAAGGATGAACAAAAAAAGAGAAACCAACCAACCAACCACTTGAATGGCATTGAGTACTATAGATCTTGACTTGAACAGGGAATCTGTCCTACGTTGTAAAGCCTCTTTGCAATAGCTCTGAGAAGGTCAGAACATTATACATAATCTTCTGGACTTGACATGCTTGTGGAGCCTTTCTTTTTTTTATGACACTGTCTAGTCTTATGGCTCTGAATTTTCTTATCTTCAGATCTGATTGAATCCCAAGAGCTGGAAGGGAAATTGTCAGAGCCAGGTCCCCTAGTATAATCTGCATTTCACTTTGTCATTTAACTTTGGCAGTGTATAACAAATGAGTTTCAGCCAAGGAATGTATCATGGAAAGAGCAGAAGTTGAATTATCTCCGGTGGATCATCAGATGAAACCCAGCTAAATTTAGATTAGGAATACATATGATGAAACCAGATTATTTTTATAAAGTTCTTTTCTGCCCATTGACATCTTTTCACCTACTGTGATTTTTCAGCCATATTCTATTGTCACTGATCTCTTAACTGCAGCATATAATCTAAAATAAAATCTTTTTTTCATAAACTAGCTTTCTTTTAAACAAATTCTGACCTTCCTGGCTCAATGCTTTATTTACCTAATTTCTCTGAGCTTTTAATCAGTATAAGTCTTTAATTCTGATTCAACCCAAACACCCGTTTCCACCTATTGATTTACATACACAGACCAACATGGAATGGGGTTATCTACGGCTGTGGTGATTTAGAAAAGGTAACTGAAAATGGATATGATAGTAGTTTTCAAATACAGTACTTGAAAGACTGTCATAAAGAGGAGGGGCAGGATCTATTCTTTATCATCTCAGAATACAGGATGCGTAATAATGGGCTTCTTCTTCTTCCATGTCTAGGCCAGATGTGAAACTGCCAAAATGAAGCCACCTTTTGGTGGGTTCATTCTGCAGTTCCCTTCACTTGACCTAGTGTGAGAAAGATTAGCTGGCAACCGAAGGTTGCCTTTACCAGGGTATACCCGATTGTGGTTTAAAAATACCACAATCTTCAAGGAGGCTCTTTCTGTGTACCACAATAATGGGCTGAATCTACAGGAAGCTAGATATAGGCTGAATACCAGAAAAAAACTTCTTAATGCAGTACAACAATGGAACCAATCACCTTGAGAAGTGATGAGTGCTCCAATGCTGGAATCATTCAGGAAAAAAATTGACAATCATCTGTCAGATTTTTGCACTAAGCACGGGATTGGGCCAAATGGCCTCATAGGCCCCTTCCAACTCCATGATTCTAGGATTCTAGGATTTGCTTAAAGAGAGCCCAGATCGGAGAGTGGTATAAGGAAATGTGGACCTTAGCATTGAACGACAAACTGACATGGGAGATTAACGTAAAAAGGGATAAATTAAAAGAAAATAGGTTTTTGGAGTATTTGGAAGCCGTTTGTGGATCACTCTCTTATGGCAAGGGACAGTTTTGGACCTGTACCATCTCAAAGTGGTTTTTGGAGATGATATAGATACTAAACTCTCCGGGCATTGTAAATATTCATAGGGTGATGTGTAATTAGTAAATAAAAAAAACAGTTGTAGCACTGTAAGTTTTTATGATTGTTATGGTTATAGTAATAACTCATAATGTGGGTATTCAATATTGCGGGTTATATTGCAAATAATTAGTTCAATTATTATCATGTGCTAACTTTTATGAATTTGATGTAATTTTGTATTGTATTGTTATTGTTTTTCTTTTCTGTATGTCTGTTTAGTTGTACAATAACAAAATTATATATATATTAAAAAAGAGAGCCCTGCTCCCAAATCTTAAATAAATATTGACACACAACAGATCATGCAACATGGTTATGAAGATAGGAACAAGATCATGTGTCCTTACATCTATTTTGGCAGCACTCAAAAATGCACCCCCACAATTTCAGAATCTTGCTTGCCTATTCGTCTCCTGATGTAATTGGTGTTATCCTTTATGGCCTCTTTGTATTTTACTCAGGAATACAGTACTATATGCATGCATGATGAGTCTGACTTCAGAAACACACAAAAACTAGCTTCAGAGCTACTTCATTCCCCCAGGATACTCTCACATTAAGTGTTATGGAGAAAAAGAATGTGTAAAGGGAGCTATGATGGTGGAGAGAGAGAGAGAGAAAGAAGAGAGAAAGAGGTGGTGGTTGTCGTGGGGGAGGAGTCGGAAGGGGCTATATTTACAAATCCAGTGTAGATAAAAAGGATTAAATAAAAATCAGAGATTCTTAGCACAATAAGTCTATTAATATATACTTTTCATCTACAATCTTGTGAATAGCTGGAGGCAAACAACTTATTTCCCTTGGCATACCCTTGACCTTAACATAATTTTCCTGAAAACATGTCTATCAACAACTCATTGAGAGCAGCCTACCATTGGTATCAACTGACAGGAAAGCTGATTTCTCAAGCTTTTACAGGATATCTATGTCATCATTACAGTGGAACCTCAAGTTATGAATGGTTAGAGTTACGAAATAATCACTTGTGTTATGAATTTTTTTGGAGCGGATTAACTGGTTTTCAATGCATTCCTATGGGAAACCACGTTTCGAGTTACAAATTTTGGCTTTCAGTATGAGAAATTGCATTCAATATATTCCTATGGGTGTCATGGAACTCAAGCAATGTTCCGTTTTATTAAGTTACTTTTCATGCATTCATGTGTATCAATGTGAAAAAGGGTTGAGAAACTATCTGTGCCTTGTTTAGAGTACAGCTTTTCTGAGTACATTCCAAAGACATTCCATAGGAATGACATCACATGTTTAGTGCCCCTAGTGGACAGAAACATCTGAGTTAGAGACAGAGGGTTCTCAAACTTGTATTTGACCCAAAGTAAACTTGTCTCCAGAGTTCGATAACTTCTGGTGACTGGTCATCCACCTGACCATCTGGTTTGGAGGGAGTGCCCAGGAAGGGATCCAGCATGACCCAGACACCACCTTTACACCGGACATCTGAACTCTCAAATACAGGGAGAAAGGATGGTGGGAGACCCAGATAGATAGGAATCTGGTCCCCATGGAACTGTGGGACTCACAGATGATTCTCACAGGAAAGTATATTTTTAAGGTATGGTTAGAGGGCAAATCTCTCTATCTAAAATCGAAGGTTAACCGTTGGAACTTTGCATAGGCTCCTTAGCCAGGCCCCACTAGCCTGCACCCTCCATTCGGGAACACGTCCGAACTGGGTACGCAGGTAAATGCAGGATTGAGAATTGCGCCAGTGGGGCAACAGCTCCACAAACGCGAAAAAGGGAAACAACTTCATTTCCCAACGTTCCTTGTGCCGCGCCGCACCAGAGCCAATCAACCTCAGAGGCTCTGCCGTGGTGAGGCGCAAGGAACGTTCGGAAACGCACCGCGGCCAATCAAAACAAAACAATTTTAAAAAAACGTAGCACAAACACAAAGCATAAACCCATTACGACAAGCCCCAGCGTCCTGCGCGCCATGAGCGCGCAGAACGCTGAGGAAGCCGGCACCCGAAAAATTAAAAACAAACTCACCATCTCACAGCCACGCAAACACCAACCACCCTTCTTTCTCTCACCAACGGCGCCTGAAGGACCCGATTGGAGCTTTGGAGCTTCCCCTTTAATATCAGTGGGTGGGGGGTTGCGATCCCCCCCTCTGCTGCCTCCCCTAGAGTTGGGAGGTTTGTGGGGACAAAAGGGGTATGTCCCCCCCACACTTCTGGAACCAGGAGACCAGGGAAAAGGAATCGATTCCCCCCGCCCAAAAAAAACCCCGTCTTTAAAGAGAAGAAACCAAGTGGTTTCTTCTCTTTAAACACAGAGTTTTCTTTAGGAGGGGGAGGAACCGATCCCCTCTCCCTGGTCTCCTGGGTCCAGAAGGGTTGTGGGGACATACCCCTTTTGTCCCCACAAACCTCCCAAATCCCGGGGAGCCAGCGGAGAGGGGGATCAACACCCCCCACCCACTGATATTAAAGGGGAAACCCGATCTACTTTCATGACTCCACACAATCAAAGCACCATAACACAATAAAGCCAGCGGAAATAAACCAACCCCCCCCTAAACCACCACAACAACAAAAATTATAAAAACAAATAAATAAATATCCAAAAATACCTTTAAACAGAATCAAAAACATCCAAAAAATACACAAAAACAATACAAAGTAAACAAAAACAATCAAAAACAAAACAGTCAAAAACAAAGCAAAACCCAAACACCCCCCCCCCCACACACACACAAAATAAAGAAAACAAGCCAAACAACAGCACACGTCCTACCTGCATGATGACTGGAAACAAAATGAATAAAGAAAGAGACTACTTACTGGAAGAAGCTCCACCCAGAGGCCAGGAGAGAAAAAACAGTACCAGCCACAATAGTAAAAACAATTCAAAAACACACAACAGCCCCAAACAAAAGGCCACAACAGTAAAAACAAATCAAAACAATAACAAAACAATCACAATTTTACACAAAAGGTCACAATAATGTTGTTGTTCAGTCACACAGTCAATTCTGACCCTTTGCGACCCTATGGACCATTGTTCTCCAGGTGCCTCTGTCCTCCACCTTCCCCCTCAGCACTCCCAGTTCTGTGCCCACTGTGTCTACAATACCATCTAGCCATCTCATCCTTGGCCTCCCCCTTCTTCTTTTACCCTCCACCTTTCCTAACATCAAGGCCTTCTCAAGTGAATCCTCCCTTCTCATTTGATGTCCAAAGTACTTTAGCTTCGTCTTTACTATTTGACCTTCCAATGAGCAGTCAGGGTTGATTTCTTCAAAGATTGACCTTTAACCTTCCAACACAATTTAAAACAGCCCAGCAACACCGGGCAACCTCTGCTAGTTATGTATAAAAACCCCTGATTTTAGCTAGTTAAGGGAGGAACCAATCCAGGACAGCGGGAGCCTGTGATGGACATCACTATATTAGAAGAGCAGATTTGGACTTAGTAAATCTTTGATCAGAATGGGGGTGAAGAGCCCAAAACTTAGTCGAATTCCAGCATTGGCTTGATTCAGTCTCTGAGAGAGAGAATAAGATGGAAAAACTTAGAGAAGTTAGCTCTTTGTTATTTTCTTATTTTACTAAGTTTAGAGGTAGAAGTACCCCAAATGGGGTACCAGTACTTTGTTATTTTCTTAAGGAAAGTATTTTTAGATTTAATAGTTAGTTTATTAGTCTGTTTTCTGAAATGGATTATTTTTGGATTTTCAACATTTCTTCAATAAATTTGCAAAGACAAAAATGCGTCTTTGTTTTGTGAACCTGGAGGAGCAGGATTCATGCGATGAGGGGGGAAGCAGAGCTGAGAATTGCTACTTTCCCATAAAGAGATTTTGTGAAGTGCAGGAGCAAGGAGAGTGGATCAAAAGAAGCATTGGCTCAGACTTACTGATAATGGGACCCATGCTAGACTGTGGGAATATTATTCTCTCAATGCCGCAAGGTCTGAGTGAGGCTTGAGCATAAAGCAATGCAAACCGCCGTCATGTCCCTGAAAATGTGGTTGCTCAAAGTCTCGTCCTCTCGTCCTTGAAGGGGGTTTTCAGCCGTTGACTGATACTAGGTTGAGACCGCCCCTGTGCCCCCTGGACCCCTGGTAGAACCATTGTTACAATGGAAAATCTGAGTTACAAATTTTTTGTAACACAAAACATTCTGGGGAATGCATGGCATTTGTAATTCGAGGTACCTCTGTACTCTAAATATTCATTACCAGTGTTAATAATGCCATTTCCACTATATGGGTTCATTATCATAGTAACAGGTGCTCTTTCCCCCATCCCATTTGGTCCCTTCACCACACTATCCTGCACTCTGTGCATATAAGCCTGTGACCTAACTGTTGCACTTCTATCCAAGGAAGTGGGTTGCAGTCCATGAAAGTTCCTACTGAAATAAATCAGTTGGTTTATATTTTACTTTTTGGTTTATTTTTGTTATACATGCTGAAACAGGCTAATATTGCTACTTTCAAAGATACCACAATGTTTTTCTTCAGTTTTGCTTTGATTCTTGCTGGAACAATGGGATGTTTTTGATGTGCTGTCCCTGATAGCTCAAACCCCTGTGAGTGTTGAGATCCCCACTAACCTTGGTTGAACAAATGGGTACCATGTGTCTTCTTTTTACTTCTGTCACCAAAGACATTTGCTTTTTAAATGGAAAGCTAAATCTTAATTTTACAAGTACATTGTTCAACTGTAGTCTGGCCTTTGATACTTACAAAATCCATTGTGTTCTGTGTTCATTAAAAATTCAGCATTCTGAAAACCTATGAATTTTTATGGCACAGCAGATGCATACTTATTTATTCTTTAAAAGCAGAGATAAAAAGAGAGACAGAGAGAAAAATTGAAAGGAAAAATAATGACATATCAAGCAATGACAAATAAAGGAGCATATAAACATGAGCAGCGTTATATATAATAATAATAATAATTTTGTGTCAGAAATTATTCTGGGTTTTTAGTGTTCAAGGAATGAAGAAGCAGATGAATGAAGTAGTGAAATTCAGCTCTTTATTAGTGGGGTTTGAACACAGTTTGGATGGGGCAAAACTCGGACTTATATACACTATAAACAGTAATAGTAACAATAATACAACAAGGCCATTGGCTAACAGAGTGCACATTTTTCGATCCACTTATTTGCATAAGAATAGATACATGAGAAAAGATACATTCCGCTCCTGTCAGAAAACACAGTCAACATACATAACAGGGTTGAAAGGATTTTTTATTGCAGGAGAAACTCCACTCAGGGGATGCTTGATTAAGGCTCCTTTCATGTCCCCAAGAGCTGGGACAGAGATGGGCGGTCAATCATGCAGTATCCAGGTATCGAACTGCCGACTTGCCGGTCTTCCAGTTAACAAGGCAAACGTCCCATCTTCATTGCTTCAATAGGCTATTCTAGTTGCAATTTACTTTAGCATATAAAATCACAGCTAGAGTAAGCTCATTTGAATCAGCGAAACCTATGGAGGAACACCGACTCATCAAATCCCTAGTAACTCATGAGGCCTATTACAGTGCAATTTAATACACTAAAGCAGCAAAATTTCAGTGATTTTGTAGCAGATGCAATTCTAAGAAGTTCTCGTTCATTTCCATGGAGACAGAATATTCAATTTACAACAACACATCATCTTTTATATGATATATCATACAAATTTTTGTTTATATACACATGTGTTTGGCACAGAAATAAAGAGAAGGAGAAAGAATTGTAATTTCAGTTCTTCTCTTAAGCAGAGATTGACAGCCAACATGATTTAGTGATTGACATAGTGGTTTCCAAACTATGGGCCCTGAAGTTGTTATATTACAATCCTCAGAATCATAGAATCATGAATGAATGTTTATTAATTGATTAGTCTTATGACCTTATCAATAACATAGCAAAATAATTAAAATCTGTGCAGTACAATGGGGGTGCAATGAAATACAATAAAATACAATATAAATACAATACATACACACCTGAGGTATTTTTAAAAGGAATGTAATCTGGAGATGGTGCCTTAATACAGTTAATACATGCATATCCATAATCAGACAAGTGCCATAATCAGATAAGTAAATCTCCATTTCAGGATACCCCAATTTGATTGATATATTGGATTGTTTTAGCCATTGCTTTAATTATAAATTTGGCAGTTCTACATACAATGTGCATGTTAGAACCCAAGAGGAGATAGGACAGTTTGTGATTAGCGTCCCGAAAAGTTGTTTTCCCCCAATAGGGATGCAAGGTATTTAAATCTAACATCAGTGTATAACTGGCAATCGAATAAAATATGAGAGATATTTTCAGTATCTGGAGAACCACATATGTACGTTCTCATAGAGTCATAGAATGACCAGAAAAGACCATATTGCTGAAAAGTGGAGGAGAGTCAGTAGGAAAAGAAGGATACCTAACATGAGATGAGTAGACTCAATAAAGGAAACCACAGTTGTCACTTTTCAAGACCTGAGCAAGAAAAGACCTTGTTGCTAGGAAGGGTGGGAGTGAAATAGTAGAGAGAATGGCCTAACATGAGATACAGTTGGTTTGCAAAATCTGACCAGAGATGTTAATGATGTGGCATTTTAGAGGTAACTAGTATATTTTGCCCGGTGGTGCCGGGCTTTTTAAAATTGTGTTGGATAGTAAAGGGTTTTTTCTTCTTGAACAAATGGTGCCGGGCTGTTTTAAATGGTGTTGAAAGGTTTTCTGATTTTGTGGCTTTAAGGCGCTGCGTCCGCCTGCGGCGGACTTGCACTCCCAGTGTGTGTTTTATTTTTATATTTTGTGTGCCGGCTTCCTCATTGCCAGGCTCTTTAAAATGGTTTTGGCAGGTTTTTGTTTTATGTTTATGCAAATGAGGTTAGTTTTTAATTTTGATTTTTTTAAATATTTATTTTTACGCATTGTTTATTTTTTGGTTTGGTTTTTTGGTTTTTCAAAAGAGGAAAGGATGATAAAACATTTTATAATTATTGTATTTAACCAAATAATGTGTTACTATGTGTTTTATTAAAATAGTTGTGCTTTGGATAATCATTTTTAAAATGTGTAAGAATATGTTTTTTTAAAATCACTGTTCCATACTGTGTTTAGATGGTTTTTTTTTGTTTTTTGAGTGAAAAGTTTTTTCTGTTGTTTTTTTTGGTATTTTTTGTGATTAGTGTGAATATTTTTGAATGTTTTGATAACTTATTTGATTAATTTGGGAATTAATCCTATTATTTTTAATATTTTAGAATGCTTTTTTTTCTTGTGGCCTCTGGGTGGGGATGGTGAGTTTTTCTTCTACTCTAAAATTCTTCTCTACTGTCCTCTGGGTGTCGCTTCTTCTTCCGGTGAGTATTTTCATTATTTTCTCAGTTGAGTTCCGGGCGTTGTGGAGTGAAGACGTCTCCTGGTAAGCTCTGCGGTGTGTTTTTTTTGGGGTGGTGGTGGTGGTTTTTTTGTGGGGGGGGGTCTGTGTGATGTTTTTGTGTTTACTTTTTGGATGTTTTTGTGTTTCTTTTTGACTGTTTTTTGACTGTTTGTGGATGTTTTTGTGTGTCCTTTTTTTGGGGGGGTCTTTTTTCCACGGGTCAGGTGCGATCCTTGGTCCATGGAAAGAAAAGGGCAGGGTGGTGGTCTTTTTCCCCCCGGGCCAGGCTCGATCCCTGGCTGGCCCGTCTTAAGTAAGGGCAGCAGCGGTGGTGGTGGTTTCTTTTTTTTGTGTGCCAGCTGGCCCGTCTTAAGTAAAGGCAGTGGCGGCGGGGGGTTTATTTTAGTGTATTTTTCGCGCTCCGGCTGGCCCATCTTAAGTAAGGGCAGCGGTGGCTGGGGGGTTATTTTTGTGTATTTTTCGTGCGCCGGCTGCCTCAGCGTTCTGTGCGCTCATGGCGCATAGGACGCTGGGGCTTGTAGTTTGGCGTGCATGATTTTGGTTACTGCAGTGTTTTTTGCCTGTGGCTTATTTTTGATTGGCCGTGGCGCGTTTCCGAATGTTATTTTGCCGCGCCGCTCAGCCTGATTGGCTCTGGTGAGGTGCGGCGCAAGGAACATTGGGAATTGAAGTTCCCTTTTTTTGCATCCGGGGGGCTCCTGCCCCCCTGGCACAAATTTCAACCCGACAGTTACCTGCGAACCCCGTTTGGGCGAGTGCACGGAGGCTTGGACGGGGCTAGTGGGGCCTGGCTAAACAACCTTTGTCACATTCCAACGGTTAACGCACCATTTTATAGGT
The DNA here is from genome assembly GCA_035047305.1 of Bradypodion pumilum. Lineage (NCBI taxonomy): Eukaryota > Metazoa > Chordata > Lepidosauria > Squamata > Chamaeleonidae > Bradypodion > Bradypodion pumilum. The sequence continues at coordinate 158,801,004 of JAWDJD010000001.1, read as the reverse complement.
ATAGATTAACTCACATAGTCACCACAATCAAAAGTAATGTGATGGCACCTATCATCTTTGGAGGTTTCCCCCGTAATTATCAAGCAAATCTATTGTAAACAAGAAGGGTGGAATGGTTGATGTACTAACTACTGAGAATGACAAGATATGGGCACCAAAGCTCTTGGTAACATCAGGAAAGATCATTCCCAGCCATAAAGGAGGGAAAACCACAATATTTTCACAGCTTAAATGAAGCTTTTCTCTGCATTTTAAAATAATTTTAATAGATATATATTTAATACATGTACATATATTTTAAATAATTATATTCATTTTATGCCACCATTTTAACAACCAGAGACAGAATCCACTTGAAATCATGAATTGCATAAGCCTGTATGGCACAAATAGAATTTCTGTTTTTATTTATTTATTTATTTATTTATTACTCACATTTCTACTGCTGCACCCTTGCCAAGGTGACTCCAGGCCGCTCACAACAAATAAAAACTTACAAAAAATCAAAAATAGCATTAAAATTAAATTATTTAAAATTAAGAAATTAATTTTTTTTAAAAAATGCCCTCCCAATACAGCATACTAAAACTGACATCCTGAGCAATAGTTAAACAAGCCAACCCAGGGTGGCTATTTCCCCAGCCGCTGCCCCCCCCCCCCCCCCGCTGCACCTGCCAGGTCTTAAGACTCTTGAGAAAGGATTTTTGCTCTGCCTGGAGGTGAAGTTTGGTTGGCAGGAGGTTCCACAGGGCTGAAGCAGACACAGAAAAGGCTCCACTTCTCCTGCTAGTGAGGCAAGCCTCCCTAGCGGATGGAACTATCAAGGAGTCCCTCCGGTCTGCTCTAGTGGGACAGTCTGCTCTAGTGGGATTTAATTCTCTTGGGGACCGTCACCCTTCCTTGTGGACTTCGCCAAGGCCGCTAGTCCTCAGGGTTGCCAGGTTAGTTAACCACCTCCTGATTCTTGGCATTGAGTCATTGGCAGTATAGTATACTCATGTACCCAATGTAAGTATATACCCAACATATACCGATAATAATCATATACCCAACATAGTCAAATTGTATAATGTTCAGGATAATTATGCCATCATTCCATTTCTTCTTTGGGTTAAAGCCAATGTGCTAAGTGTAGAAGTCTATTAACATAATACCCTCCCCACCTCAGTCTCTTGATCTCCTCAAGAAAGTCCATTTACCCTAGAGAAAAGATCTGGGGAGGTTGCAGGTAGGAGAAGAAATGCACACAGGCAGAATCCTCCTTCAGCAGGAAGACATACAAAGAATTGCATCCTTTGCTTCTTAATGTAGGGATTTGAAGAAACTACAGGTGCTTTTGTTTTTAATGATGGAGAACCGCTACATCAGAGGGAAATGCAGTTGTGAATAGTTGACTATGGGGAGGCAAGCAGCTTTCCTAATGTTTTATTCCACCAGTTAAAACCCCTTTCCTTTGAACAGCTGAATAAACCAAATTTCAGTGCAGCGCTAATAAGCCCATATTAGGGCTTTCTAAACCAATTGTTGGGGAAATCACGGAGAAGAGCAGGCAACTCCTGCTGCATTGCAGATCTGCAGCTTCCTTGATTGTGAAAAATAACAGACTGCAGCGAGGAGGGCAGGAGCAGCCAACATCGGAGGATTAACCAGAGTACTATAAAATTAGATTTTGGAAATTGCCCTTTGTCTCCTCCTGTCTGTATCTTCTAAAGAGAGACTGCAGAACGGTGAGATCTATTTTAAGAGCTCCAAATGTTTTCACTGAGCAATGTATTCAAAAGATAAAAAACAAAACAAAACAACAACAAAAAACAACAACGAAGAATACAAATGTTATTGCCAGAAAATCAGTCAAGTAAATCATAAACGAGGTAAACTGCAAAATAATCCAAGCACCTTGAGGAACTATATCTGCAGTCAAACCTCAGACTGCAACTCATGATGTTTTTAAAGTATACATTAAGAATGTCTACATTAGATAGGAAAGACATTTATAGTCACAGCATACTGGAAATAATGTCAGCGTTTGCCACTGAAAACTACTTACTTAAGATAGCACTCATGTCCTGATTAAAATCCATCACTTTAAAAATCAGGATCATCTGACAAAGATGTTTCTCTTTACCTTATCCAATAAATGATTTGCACACATTTTGCATAGTTTCATTCTCTGAGCCCACACCAGATTTTTTATTTTTATTTATTTTTAAAATTTGTATGCCACCCCCTCGCCCTAGGGCAACTCCGGGCGGCTCACAACAAGCATAAATGACATAAGAACATCCCTACAATTATTTTTTAAAAATCATTTAAAAAACTCATTAAAACCCCTACCCACCCACCAACCCATCAGTAAAAGAGGGACAATATATTTTATTTTAGAAGAGCCAACGGGCGGGGGCCACCTCCCCATCAGCTCCCTACACCTGCCTTGCCAGCCAGGTTTTAAGCTCTTTCCTGAAGATTCAACAACATGTGGCCTAGAGACCAGCTGCGCTTCCCAAGCTGTGTCTTGCAAGGGCTTGTTGCCTTGTAATTGCTGCCAATAAACTAGGCCAATGAAGAAAATGAACAAATCCCATTTCTCTCTTCTGTTCTGGAAGGAAAGAGGGCCCTCTGCCCACATGCTGGAAAGACTCTGTTGCATAAGGATGCTCTTGCAAACCAATTGCGTCATAGAGAGCTCCCACCATGGGCATCAGTTTAGGTAGTGACAATGGCAAAATGCTCAAAATCAGTAGTGGATACTGAGGTTCAGTGGTGGTATGGGTCAAGACATCAGAGCCCTGATGCCGCAGTGATTAAATTGCTGTACTGGAGCCAGAACATTATGAATTTGATCCTGACGGGGATCTAGGTTGATTCAGCCTTCCATCCTTCGAAGGCTGATAAAATGAGTACCCAGTATGTTGGAGGCAAAATGCTAATTACTCTGTGAACTGCCCAGAGAGTGCATTAAGCACTATGCAGTGGTGGGATTCAGCAGGTTCGCCCCAGTTCGCCAGAACTGGTAGCAGAAATTCCAGCTGGCCTCACCCATACAAGTTTTGAAATAAAGTAGTTCTAATTCAGGTGCAACGCAGGGCTTCCCCCCTGGCCACACTCACCATACCATGCCCACAGAGTAATTATTTTTGAATCCCACCACTTGCACTACGGGATAGTATATAAGTGTAATTGCTATATTGTGGGATCCGCGAACACAATTGGTATACTGGCCCTGACAGAACCCCGTGCCGTGGTTTTCCCATGGCCGCGAAGCAGGAAAGGAGATGTTGCTCCACATGGGAAGTCGTTTCTCCCTTCTGTGCTGTAGCCCAAATGAACTGTGAAAAAGTGTCAATGCAAACGTGCATGTCCTGCCATCTGCCAAAATGTGGGACATGTGTGACGTCCATCTGCCACACCTGGTTGGCCTCTGTCCCTCGTGGGTTGACCCCCATGAGGGCCCCCCTACCGCCCCTGCACAATGTGGGCAGGAATGGACTATGCCCCAGGCTTGGGAAAGTGGCAGGTCGAAGTGCCTTGCGAGTGCTTTGGCATTCTGATGAAAGAATGCATGACTTTGAATTGGAGTCGTGAAGACTCCCAAAACTGACCGTTGCTGAATTTCCTTTGCGGCCGCGGCCGCTCTGCTATTGCCCGCAGAAATCGGACCAGGCAAGTCCTGGTAACTTCTGATGTGGGCTATATAGAGCGCTTCAGTGCGGTTCCGCAAATGAAATTGAGTTGTGAGGAAAAGACTCAACAAGTTCTTGTCTATCGCGGGAGTGATGTATGCACCTGGTAGACTGTGAAGCAAATTCCTCACATACTGGCTGTCAGTAATTATGTTCAAGCATTCTTTGGCAAAGGTGCGCAAAGCGAGGTTCACTGCCGCCAACTCTGCCCACTGCGCGGACTTCTGTGGAAGAGTTAGAAGCGTGCGCCAAGCCTGGCCCTCTTGCCAAGTCAGAACACCATATGTACGACCCCCATCAGTGAAAACTGTCCTAGCCCCTTGAAGTAGAACCAGTGACATTAACTCACACAAACTGACTGTCTGCGTTTGAAGCGAGACAAGTCTGGGGTCTTTCGGCAAATGGTATGCCAAGCATCCAGTGAATCCTTCCAATGCAATTGGAAGCGAGTCACCAAGCTGCATCAGTTGCTGGATTTGCTCTTTCGTGAATGGGACCATGTTTTTTGCTAAATTGTGCCCTGAGATGTCCCTAGCTCTCAGCCTTCCTCGGTAAATCACCGCGGAGACCAGTTCCTGCGGAGGAATGATGTTTCGGGAAGAGGTGTGTGGTAAATACACCCATTCCACGATACTCGCCCCCCGCTTGGAGTCCACCCCTAGGGCTCCGGTAAACATGGATCTGGTCCGAACAATGTACAGGTTTAGAACGGGAGCATATGGCCCCTGACTAATCCTGTCCACCCATCTCTGGCTGAGAACTTGGTTGACCTTTTCAAGAGTCAAGCGCGCCTCTCGAGGAATGTGTATCCGGTCTGCCGGCTGCTTACCTAGCGTTAGCAGCGAGAAGAGCGGTTTCAAAAGGTCCGTATCTAGCCTAAAATACGGTCTGGCCCAATTAATATTCCCCAGAATCTGTTGCTATTCTACAAGGGTGACTGAATCCTTTAAGTTGATCTGTGGCAAAACTGGTGCTGCAAAAGAACGGAGAAGCCGATGGCCCAAGTATGAGAATGGCTCGGTTCTCTGAACTTTCTCTGGGGCAATGAGTAACCCTTTCCCCCCCAGAGTGGCCTGGAGGTTTTTAAACATTTCACTGCCAAGTTGCGGTGCTGCGACCAGGATGTCATCCATGAAATGACACACTAAGACTGTGGGGTGAAGGTTTCGGAACTTTTCCCATGCGTTGTGAACGTAAATTTGGCACAGGGGGGGGGCGAGTTGAGCATCCCCTGTGGCAAATATTTCCACACAGAACATTGCATAGGCTCTCTGTGGTTCACAACTGGCACTGTAAAAGCGAACCTTTCCCGATCCCTAACATCTAAAGGAATTGTATAAAAACAGTCTTTTAAGTCTACAACCAAGATCTCCCAACCCTCGGGGATCATGTTTAGACTTGGGATGCCGCATTGAAGCGGACCCATTGGCTGGATACATTTATTGATCTCTCTGAGATCGTGAAGGAGTCGCCACTTCCCTGACTTTTTCTTGATAACGAATATGGGCGAATTCCAAGGACTGGTAGACCGTTCTATATGTTCTGCGTCTAGCTGTTCTTTTACCAGCTGTTTCAGGGTGACTAATTTCTCCCCTACTACCAGCCATTGTTCTACCCAGACTGGCGTGTTGGTCAGCCATTTAAGCGGTAGAGCCATTACCCGAAGGTAAGAGTGGCACAGTACTGCTGCAGAATGTCTCATCCCCAAAGGTTGACGTGCACGTCCAAAATGTGCGGACGGATGATCGCTGTGCCGTCAGCTTTGGGGATTGTGACTTCTACCCAATCTTGGCTTCTAAATGCTTCTTGAACACTGCCTACCCCCCACACATCGGAGACCGGCTCGAGAGCCAACTCACGCGGCCACTGACTCTGGCTGACCATGCTGATGTCAGCTCCGGTGTCTAATAGCCCATCAAAAGGTTTTTTATTTAAAATACCTTTATGACTGGCCAGCGCTTCCACTCTATGTTGGTTTCCACTGCCGCTAAGACCTAGTATCCTTGCACTGTCCCTTCTGCGCTCGAGCGGTCTTCCGACCCGGACTCTGAGCTGTCCCTGAGCCTTTCCTGGCTACCTGCTGGCGAGTGACAAGGAACCATGATCAGTTGTGCTAATGTGTCTCCCTTGTGAATGGTTTGGGGTAGGTGTGTCCAGAGTTGAACTTGGAGAACACCCGAAAAATTGGAGCCGATGACTCCCGGAATTACAAGAATTCCTCGTGTTCCTGCAATACTACGGGGCAAAACTAAACCTACATAGCCTTTAGGCAGGGGTCTCATGTACTGGGAATCAACCAGATAGACTGTGCCTGGCAAGTTACATGTGACTTCTGACTGGCAAGTCAAATCTAGTCCCGCACTACCTCTAGGGCTGGCCTGCGCCTCCGGAATGCAGGGAATGTGATTGGAATTTAATCGAGCTCTGGCTCTCCCAGAGCGATTGAGGTCTCTGTTTGGACCGGGGCCAGAGACAAGCCCGCGCTCTGGTTTCCCGAATTCGGGCAGTTCCTGGCCCAGTGGAGCCTTTATTATACCTTGGACATGGGGTGGTCGGAGCCTTGGGACAGATGGCGTTTTGGCTGCTGCCCTTGGTGGATCGGCATTCCCTAGCAAAATGACTGGTCTTGCCACAATTGTGACATGCTCCTTTGGCCCTGTTTTTGGGCTTCCTACCACCTTGTACCGCCGCTGCCAACAGACCCATTTTGTAGGAATCTGTACCAACGTCGGCACAAGCCCTAATCATGTCCGTGAGAGTCAGATCGGGACGATTGCCCAGTGACTGCAAGATCTTACGGCAGTCAAGGTTGGCGTTGTCTTTCGCCAGCTTCATCATGAGCTCCTGTTGGGCTTGCTCATTATCAATCTGTCTACTGACTGCTTCTTCCAGTCTATTGATAAAGTCCATGTAGGACTCCTGGGCACCCTGTTTGACTGCTGTGTAATTTTTGGCTGCTTCGCCAGCTGCCGGGACCTTGAGATAAGCCCTGAAGGCTGTCTCAGCCGCCAAATGAAGGGTGGCGATTGGCAAGGTGGTCTGTGAATCAACGGATTCAAACGGACCTGAACCATATAGCTGGTCAGGGATTACTGCTCCACCCATCCTGGCAGCCCTTGCCTGTGCTTTGAGACGATACTCGCTGTCCCATAGCAAATACTGGCTGGGGTTGAGCATCATTCGCATGATGGCTTTCCAGTCATACGGAATGAGCATGCCCCTGGTGAAGTGACTCTGAAGTCCTGTCTCTGTGATTGCCTTCCGTATAGCCATAAGCAGCTTATACGGAACTGGCGAATGGACTGTTTGCTGTTGGCCCATGAGGGCATCTATCTCTATGCGAACTGGGCATATCTGCCTAAGCTCAGCTAGTTCTTCTGCTGGCAACTCCCCCTTACTGATTTCTTCCTCAACCATGCGCTGGATGGAACTCTTGGTAGCTTGGGAACCTGTAACTGTCAGAGAAGCGCCAGCGCTTCTCATTCCATGCATTCCTTTAGTGACGTCTGCAGCTGTCACTGAGGGAAAGCTCCCTACACTACCCTGTTTGAACTGAAATGACGGATAGAGAGCCGTTGGGGCTGATGGCTCTGACTGTGCCTGGGGTTCCTGGGGCTCTATCCGGACTGGGTCTACCTCTGCTAAGAGCTTCCTACACTTGCTCCACATGCTGGTTATGCTATCTGGAGCTCTCGGGGCTTGCTGAATGAAGGCTCCTATCCTGTCCCAAAGTTGGAGGCTAAGCATGCCTGTTTCTGGATAAAGCAGACAGTTATCCCCCAAGTACACCAAAAGATCCGCTAACTGGGCGCTGTGAATGCGTATATGCGTACCCTGGCCAGGGCCTTGAGTTCCATTAAGTGAACTCTCTGGTTAGCGGTCGGACATTGCCTCTGAGGACAAGTCCCCATATTACCTGCCGGTCCTTTGAAGTTTTCCTCCTCGGGACGAAGCGACGCGTCTGAGTTTAGGTAACAGGTCTGGCGTGACGAACCTCTGGGAAGGAACTCGGAATGTGGGCTGCTGCCACAGGCCCTTGGCAGCCTCTGCACTGAAGTCAGGGTTTCACTGCCGACCCTGAGCGGAACGCGTTTTCCACTGAGCAAGCCGCCTCAGAGCTTTGGAGTGTGTTCTGCCGCTCTGGAATGCCTTGCAGCGTAGCTGTCACTCAGATCGGATGGCTTTCCGACCAGAGCTGCCGCGCTGTCCTCTGGGACGATTCGGACATGGTTCTGGCATAGAACCGGCATAGAACCGGACCGCAAATATCACTTACTTATGAGTAGAATCACATCGGGGTCACCATATGTTGGATCTGGACCACGAAGCGGATTGCACAAACTGGATCGGCACCGCGAAGCGGCTGTTGGGTCCCGGAGGAGACTGGTCAAGCAATGAGACATGAGGCAAGATGGAGCAAAGACCAGTGATTTAATGAAGGCAAATCATCAGGAGGTAACAGGTGGCTGGGTTGGGGGGATAATAAATGCTTCTTTACTGGAGGGGGTATTTCCTGCACAGCTAAAACATGCTTTGGTGCGACCCCTCCTGAAGAAAATGTCCCTCGACCCAGCTGTCCTTAACAACTACAGGCCGGTTTCCAACCTGCCCTTTCTGGGTAAGGTTTTGGAGAAGGCGGTGGCGCGCCAGCTGCAGAGTGTCCTGGAGGAAGCGGATTATCTAGACCCCTTTCAATCAGGGTTCAGGCCCGGGTATGGAACAGAGACGGCATTGGTCGCACTGATGGATGATCTCTGGCGGGAGCGGGACGGGGGTTGTCCATCCGTCCTTGCTCTTCTTGACCTCTCAGCGGCCTTCGATACCGTTGACCACGGTATCCTTCTGGAACGGCTCGAAGGACTGGGGATCCAGGGCACTGTGTTGTCCTGGTTTTCCTCTTTTCTGGAGGGCCGTACCCAGTCGGTGTGGTTAGAGAGTGAGAGGTCCAGCCCTAGGCCCCTCAAGTATGGGGTGCCTCAGGGCTCTGTGCTCTCTCCTCTCTTATTTAACATCTACATGAAGCCACTGGGTGAGATCATTCGTTCCCACGGGGTGCGGTACCATCAGTACGCGGATGATACTCAGCTGTACATCTCGGCCCGTGGGGACCCCAGTGATGCTGTTGAAATCCTATCCGGATGCCTGGAGGCCATTGGGGTCTGGATGGGGGTCAATGGGCTTCAGCTGAATCCCGGCAAGACAGAGTGGCTGTGGATAGGGGGCCCCGTGTTATCCAGGGAGTTACCACCTTTGGTACTGGATGGGGCTGTTTTGCCCCAGACAGACCCAGTGCGCAACTTGGGGGTCCTTCTGGACTCACGGCTGCTGCTAGAAGAACAAGTAGCGGCTGTGGCCAGGAGGGCTTTTGCCCAACTTCGGGTGATTCGCCAATTGCGCACGCTCCTTGACCGGGGCTCCTTGCTTATGGTCACCCATGCTCTGGTTACTTCCTGACTAGATTACTGTAATGCGCTCTACATGGGGCTGCCCTTGACGACCATTCGGAGGCTGCAGCTGGTCCAGAATGCGGCGGCCCGGGTGGTGATGGGGTGTGGGCGATATGCCCATGCCTCACCGCTACTTCGGGAGCTGCACTGGTTACCAGTTTGTCTCCGGGTGCAATTTAAGGTGCTGGTTTTGACCTTTAAAGCCCTATATGGCAGGGGGCCAGGATACCTTAGAGACCGCATCGTCCAAAGAGTGTCTGCCCGTCCAACCAGAGCGGACCGGAGGGGCTGTCTAATAGTGCCATCAACTAGGGGTGCACATCTGTCTAGCACCCGAAGGAGGGCCTTCTCCGTGTCCGCACCAACTCTCTGGAACCTCCTGCCAATAGACCTAAGACTCCAAAGTGAACTGCTGCCCTTCAGGAAAGGAGTGAAGACCTGGCTGGCAGGGCAGGTGTGGGGCCCGAATGGGACTATGGTGCCCGCCTGCTGGCTTTTATAAGAACTCTCTCTTCTTTCCTTTTGTATAGTAGGTGGATGGGGTTGGGTGGGATATGGGTTTTTTAAATGGGGTGGGATGTGGGTTTTATAATGTTTTTATGTATTTTTAGAATTGTTGTAATGCCGCCCTGAGTCGGGTTCTGCCTGAGTGGGCGGCATATACAAATATGACTATAAATAAATAAAAATAAAATAAAATTTATCATGTACAGGCTGCATGTAAAAGCATCGTGATCTGCAGAACTCACACTCCGTGTTTACACAAGTTAATTGGGGAAGTCTACAGGGGAAGTTAATTAACTAACTTAATTAATGGCAGGGGAAATACATTGTTCCGTGTTATCCGGGGTAAACATGTGGCTGGTATTGGTTCTAGGGCTAAAGGTAATCTGAAGGCGTGAGATTGCCTATTACGCACCTAGCGAGTTAGTCATTAGCTTCCTATTGTCCAAGCAGTTTGTCAGATCAGCTATTGATGAATTAAACTCTATCTAATATTCTGCTCCCACACTCCCCATTTATTTGTTTAGTTGGACCTGACAGACGGCTCGACGTAGGAGCGGCATCAGTTGACGTGGAGTGAGGACATTCCAGGGTTCTCTCCATGGGGGACATCTTGACATCAGTGAGGGAATACATTGCATGAAACAACACACAGCCATTCCCAGTATTATTACCCCTACAATCACCTTGAGTGTCATTTGTAGCCAACCCCACGGGAACCAAGACCATAACAAATTCCACCACGCCCACGTAGCATCTTCCTTGATGTTTTTCACCAAGGTATGGAGGTCTGTGAGTTGACTCTGTACCTTACGCAAGTTGTCCGTGAGGTTAAAACAACACATGCCATGGACAGACTCGCAACACAAATGATGTAACAGTAAGAGGTAATTGATAGCTGCTCGATTATCCAGTATGGCATGGCGAAGCTCTATCTGCTCTTGATTAAGCAGCGCTATCACCGAGGAGGTGTGGTTAATGACTTTTGCCAAAGCGCAAGCCAATTGACCCATTCTCTGAGCGTTGCCTACGGCTAAGCCTGGCACGCCAAAAAAGCTGACTGCTAATGAAACATACTCAGCCTTACTCAGAATCCTGATGTTGCTATCACATGAACTGTCTAACTGGGTGGCACGAGCGTGCCATATGTGTGAAGGTACATTTATGCTTGGGGCAACCATGTCTCTAGTGGGAAGCAACAATGTCAAATGACTGATACAGGAAATCAGATACATTTGCAGGAATGTAGTTCCAAGTATACTGGTTACATGTAAAAAACCATCCTGAAGGCAAAGTAACATGAGCATACATTGAGTTAATAGTCTCTGGGTTATTACAAGTCCAATTGCTGCTGCCGGGGTCAAGGCAACGGCGCTGTGGCCCTTCGACCGCGGAACAGCCGGTCATATGAGCACAAGTAGAGTTCGGGCTGACTGCCACTCAGGGAGTGTAGAGAGTGGCTGCATCAGCCGGTAGGACTTTGGTGATTTGGGTTCCCCAATGCGCATACGTTGAAAAGGCAGTCTTGTAAAACGGACCAAATATCCGCTTCACCAACCAGTCACCGTTCCTGATGCGCGCATCTGGGGAGTGACACACCGGGATGAGACAAGTACTCAGAATAGAGGCAGAAGCAGTGGTCTGCCTCAGGCAAAAATCGGACTGATTGACGAGGTTCACCAATCTTTCCCAAACGTTGTACTGCAGCCGGGCAGAGAGTTCTCCGCCTGGTATCAGGTTGTTGGCTTCCAGTGAAGCTGCTTGAACACCTCCCCCCACAAGCAGGGAAAAGATCAAGATGATGGTCGCCATCATGGAATTAGCAGTAATCAGGGAAAAGGCTGCAATCAAGATGTTCTCTGGTGTCGGCTCCTTGTCCTCCCGCCAAACGGTGTCTGCCGCCTCCTGGCACAGGGACTTGGCCATCCCCAGGTGATCTTCGGCACTGTCATCTGCTGTTGCCGCCTCCTCCGCTTGGCTCTCCCCATCAGGGTTAGTTCCTCCATCTCCGGGATTGGGTCCGGGAGTGCCTGGGTCCACGCCATTGGACTCGAAGTGAGGCTTGACACACCAGGCTGGAATCCAGATGACGCCTGTAGGAGACATAATTGCAGCATACCCTCTTCCCCATGTTATGAGTGGCGCCAGGCCCTTCCAAAAAGGATCTGGTGCCACTGAGTAATGCACCATTGGCCGTGGGAGAGCCTCCGTGTGACGGAAGTGCTTTTCCTGCAGAGTGTAATCCGAAAAAAAAAACATTAAGGTGATTGTACATAAACAATACCTTGTTCAGACAATGTTGTGCCTGACCCTGATTTTTGGGGAGGGCTGGTGGTTCCCCCCTTTCTGTTTGTTTGTAAATGTAGGACTTAAGCATCCGGTTGACCCGTTCCACAATCGCTTGCCCTTGCGGATTGTACGGAACGCCAAAGGTGTGCTTAATGTCCCAGGTGGCCATGAAGGTGGCCAGCTGCCTGGAGCTATAAGCCGGAGCATTGTTGTGTCTCATTGCTTGACCAGTCTCCTCCGGGACCCAACAGCCACTTCACGGTGCCGATCCAGCTTGCGCAATCCGCTTCGCGGCCCAGATCCAACACTAATCTGTTCCCCTGAAGCCTGGAAGGATCCCATCCTTCTTCTACAACTTAACAGTCATGATGTATCTTCAATAAACAAGGAATGTCTGTCTGTTGTTTTTCATACAGGCTCAAGGTTGCTTATCACTCTCATTTGGCAGGGAGAGATTGAGAAGAGGAAGTACCAGCATCCCTGAGTGGGGACACTCATCTAGGAAAAGTGCATGAGGCATGTAAGGGGGTTCCTCTCTCCCTATGTACTTTTCAATCTCATAAATAGCAGAATTAGCTTGTTAGCTTGTACTATAGCAGGGATGCCCAAACTACAGCATGTGGGCCAGATCTGGCCCCCGATGTCAATTCATCCAACCCTTGCCACTCCTGGAAGTGGAAGTAAAACATGCCCATGAAACAGAATGCTGCCATAAATGCACCTGTGGCTGTCATAAACACATTTACCACACCTGCAGGTGCATTTATGGCAGTCTTCTGCGCATGGGTGGGCGAGTTTTACTTACGCTTCCAGTGGGAGGAACCATGTAACTGGCCTGCTAAACCATGTGACTGGCCCACAGCCCAAAAAGTTTGGCATCCCTGTACTATAGTCTGTGGTTGAATAGGAATGCTTCAATCTGCCCTAATTTATTGTTTAGATCCATATTTCCCTCAACGTTGCACTGGTAAGACAGCTTTGCTCTTTCTCATTTGACTAACTGGTTTGTTATTCGTTCCAATGAACTCATGGGATGTACAAATGCTCTCTAAGTTCCAGGTCAGGGGTCACTTTTCTATTTTATTTTATTTTTACAGTTGGTAAACCCAAGAAAGTGGCCAGAAGGGATCGGCTTGGTGTTCACCATTGTGGTAGAGAACCAAACAACATCCTCTGTTTGTTACATATCTAATAGTGATGAGAATGTCAGTGATGAATGTCAGTACAGCTATCTTTAGCTGGGATATGATTAAAATCACAGAGATACAAACCTCATAGCTGGGGGAAAACAGGAACTTGTGGTAAAGGTTTGCCAGTATTTTATTTTTATTCAGTAGTAATGTGAATGTTTTAGAGATGTTTCTCAAGGCAATTATAAATTCACCTAATCTTACAGGACAGAAATAAACTCACTGACATTTCCCATGAGAGCTATAGGCATGAATTATAAATATGCTCCATCAACAGCACAATCCTATGCCAGTTTACACAGGGGAGCAACTACTCACCAAATTTGGTTTAAGGTAATTTTTAAAAGGGATTGATTTCAAAGGCGTAGTGCAGGGGTTCCAAACCTATGGTCTGTGGGCCGGACCTGGCCTGGACACCATCCCATCCAGCCTGTCGCAACCTCTGCTGCACCCAGAAGTGGAAACGGGCGTGTTTACATCAGCTGTAAAACAGGCCTGTGCATGCGCAAACGCGCCCACAGTTGTCGTAAATGTGGAAGTGGGCGCATTTATGACAGCCGTAAATACACCTGCTTCCGGGAGCATGGTATGGCCTGCTCAGGTGTCCGGGGGTGTGGTCAGGCCCACGATGTAAAAAGGTTGGCAACCCCTAGTGTTGTGAGTAGCCATATATACAATGTACTCATTTGTGCCATCTTTTCATTAATTTTTTTTAAAGTCATAGAACCTCCAAAAATAGAGTGAGCCTTGCTTTTTTTCATTTATACTAATGAAACAAGACAAAAACCAATATATGTAGCAAAAGTAGCAACAAGATGACTAGAGATGAAGCAGCCCAACATCAAGACCTGAAAGAAAGCTCTTTAAGTCATCTATATCACAGTTGGTCAACTAGGGATCCAGTCAGATATAAGGGGCTGGCAACACCCATCAGTTTTAGCTAGCACAGCCAATGATAATGGGATCTGTTGTATACTTGTTTACTGGATAGGTCTCTGAATTAGGTATATGGCTGCAAAGCCAGAGGTCACGAGGAGAATTCCCCACTGTGCATTCCAAGAGGAGCCAGCCTGCTTGGCCTTGAGCAAGCTGCACAGTCCCAAGGTGCCCCCAGAAGAAGGCAGTGGTAAATCACTTCTGAGTATTCATTAAAAATCTAGTAAAGGATCACCATAAATTTGTATTCACCTGACCACATGCAATTATACAGATTATTATTAGTGTGCTTGCACTGGGAAATGAAAACAGTTGTGACCTTTTCAGATATATTTTTTCCACTGATGTATGTGAAATTTAGAGATATCCTGGACAGGAGAAGAAACCTGCCAAATTTGTGATAGTTAGTTTTGGGGGTTTGCATACTAGACTCCTTTAAAATATGTGTTGTTGTTTTTTAAGAAAAGAAGCAAAAAAAAGTGATTAGTGCCCCAGACACAAGCTGATTTACAAATTCATTTTGCTGTGGCAAGAATTGAATATGGTCATTCTGCTTCAACAAAGGAAGTGAGCACTGGTAAGTTTTGCAGTTGGAGTAGAGCTGCTTTAGAGGCAAACTAGTAACAAAGGAAGAATATAGTCTTACTAGGTAGAAAGGTAGTATATGTGTACATTTTTGAAGCCCAGAATACTGCACTTGTTAAAATGGATTCTGAGGGAACAGCTGTAGTTACCTGCAATACTTGTGCCATGTTTGTGTTCTTGCCAAAGCATATGGAGAACTACACTTGCAGCAAGTGCAAGCTGGTTGCACTACTAGAAGAGAAGGTCCAGCAGCTAGAGGACCGCATATCTAACCATCAACAAATTAAGGAGCTTGAGCTGTTCTTGGACAGAGCGGAGCAGACTATGCTGGACAAAGAAGAGACAGGGCACAGTTCTGAGGGAGAAGGCCCTTCACTAACTCAGGAGGGAGATGTTTGGAGGAATGTGACTCAAAGGAGGAGAAGAGTAGGGGATCACTCTGAGAGTCTGAAATTACAGAATAAATTTGAGGCTCTTTCCCTCATCACACCTGATGAGGAACACACAGAGGAACAACTGGTTCCACCTGATGATCTCTCCTTCATCACACTTGATGAGATCCAGGAAGATAAACAACAGGAACAAATTGAGTTTCTCTCCCTTAATGTGGTTGATGAGGTGCATGTAGATGAACAGATTGCAGGAGAGAGGCTCCTTGTACTAGGCGATTCAATAATTAGAAATACAGAGAAATGGATTTGTGATGCACATGATAACCGTATGGTGACTTGCCTGCCAGGTGCAAAAGTTGCAGACATCACAAGAAATCTAGATAGATTGTTAGAGAGAACTGGGAACGAGCCAGTTGTCATGGTACACGTTGGTACCAATGATGTTGGGAAGGCCAAGCGGTCTGTCCTGGAAGCCAAATTCAGGTTGTTAGGAAGAAGATTGAAGTCCCGGACTTCCAAGGTAGCATTTTCAGAAGTGCTGCCTGTCCCTCGCGCAGGACCTACCAGGCAGGCAGAGCTCAGAAGCCTCAATGCGTGGATGAGGCAGTGGTGTCGAGAGGAGGGTTTCAGATTTGTCAGGAACTGGAGAACATTTTGGGACAAGCCAAATCTGTTCAGGAGGGATGGGTTGCATTTGAACCATGATGGGACCAGATTGCTGGCACTCAACATCAAAAAGGCTGCAGAGCAGCTTTTAAACTGATAACTGGGGGAAAGCCGACAGGAGCTGGGCAGCATCCGGTTCGGGAAATGTGTACTTGAGTAGTGAGGAGGATGCAAAAATTACTGAGCAGAGCAAGGAGCTAGTCACCAGCACTCTAGCAGAAGGATGCAAGAGGCAGTCTAACAATGCAACTGGACTCAAAAGACTGTATCAGGAAAGCATATATAAATGCTTGTATACAAATGCCAGAAGCCTCCGGAACAAAATAGGGGAGCCGGAATACTTAGCAATAGATAAGAATATTGATATTATTGGTATCACTGAAACCTGGTGGACGGATGATAACCAATGGGATACAGTTATCCCAGGCTACAAACTGTACAGGAAGGATAGGAAGGGGCAAACGGGAGGTGGTGTAGCCTTGTATGTCAAAGAAGTGATAAAATCGTATGAATTGGAATATCTAGGTGATTTGGAGTCACCATTAGAAGCTCTGTGGGTAAGAGTACCAGGCCACAAGGATGGTCTAACAGTAGGCATATACTATCGGCCTCTGACCCAAACTCTTGAGGGAGACTGGCAGTTGGAGAATGTTGTAAAGGAGGCATCCAAGAAGGGAAGCCTGGTTATAATGGGGGACTTCAATTACCCTCATATAGACTGGGTGAACTGTTGTTCAGCACATGATAAAGAGATAAAGTTCCTAGATATGCTAAATGATTTGTTCCCTGGGACAGATGGTTGAAGACCCAACTAGAGGTACAAGAATCCTTGACTTGATCCTGAGTAATACTCAGGATCTGGTGCAAGATGTTAATGTGACTGATCCAATAGGGAACAGTGACCACAACTAAATTATGTTTAACTTGATCATAGACTGCAAGTCACTGATAAAATCTAACACAGAGACCTTAAATTTTCAAAAAGGAAATTTCCCAAAGATGAGGAAACTAGTAAAAAAGAAGCTGAAAGGGAAAATTGTGAGAGTCCAAACACTCCAAGAGGCATGGAGGCTGTTTACAAAAACAATAACAGAGGCCCAATTGGAATGCATACCCAAAAGGAAAAAGGGCACTGCCAGGTCCAAGAGGACTCCAATGTGGCTTACAGGAGCTGTTCGGGAAGTGATCAAGAGCAAGAAAAGCTCATTTAGAAGATGGAAGGCTTGTCCGAATGAGGACAGCAGGCAGAAACATAAATTCTGGCAGAACAAATGCAAGGCCACAATCAGGAAAGCAAAGCAAGACTTTGAGGAGCCTATAGCTAAAAATACTCAGAGAAATAACAAAGACTTTAAGTACATTAGAGGTAAGAACCCAACTAGGAAGGCCATTGGACCATTAGATGACAATGGAATGCAAGGGGTTATTAAAGAGGAAACAGAGATTGCAGAGAGACTCAATGAATTCTTTGCTTCAGTATTCACTGAAGAAGACGGAGACCACATGCCCAAAACAGAGCCTATCTTCATAGGGAGGGAAACCGAAGAATTAAGCCAGATAGAAATAACCAGGGAGGAGGTCCTTGCATGTCTTGTTAAACTAAACACTAACAAATCACCAGGATCAGATGGCATCCATCCACGAGTTCTCAGGGAACTTAAAGATGAAATTGCTGATCTCCTAGCCAAAATATATAATCTTTCCCTCAAATCAGGCTTTGTGCCTGATGACTGGAAGGTAGCGAATGTAACACCAATTTTCAAAAAAGGATCCAGGGGTGATCCAGGAAATTACCGACCTGTCAGTTTGACATGTGTCCCAGGTAAAGTGATGGAAACCATCCTAAAAGATAGAATTAATAGGCACATAGAAGAGAAGGCGCTGCTAAAGGAGAGCCAACATGGCTTTTACAAGGGCAAATCATGCCTCACTAATCTGTTGGAATTTTTTGAGAACGTTACAAGCATGTGGATAAGGGGGATCCAGTTGACATTGTTTGTCTGGACTTTCAGAAGGCTTTTGACAAGGTCCCACACCAAAGGCTCTTGAATAAACTTACCAGTCATGGAATAAAGGGACAGGTCTTATCCTGGATCAGCAACTGGCTAAGGGACAGGAAACAGAGGGTAGCACTAAATGGACACTTCTCCAAGTGGAGGGAAGTAAAGAGTGGGGTCCCCCAAGGTTCAGTACTGGGACCCCTGCTTTTCAACCTCTTCATAAATGATCTAGAGGTAGGAGTAAAAAGCAAGGTAGCCAAATTTGCTGACGACACTAAATTATACAGGGTAGTGAAAACTGTGAGACATTGTGAGGAGCTCCAGAGGGATCTCTTGACACTGGGAGAGTGGGCAAAACAGTGGCAAATGAGCTTCAACATTAATAAGTGCAGAGTGATGCATGTTGGGGCAAAGAACCCCAATTACATTTATAAACTGATAGGGTCTGAACTCTCTGCGACAAACCAGGAAAGGGACCTTGGTGTCCTGGTGGACAACTCAATGAAGGTGTCAACTCAGTGTGCCTCAGCAGTGAAAAAAGCAAACTCAATGCTAGGGATCATTAGGAAGGGTATAGAAAATAGGTCAGCAAGTGTCATTTTGCCTCTTTATAAATCTATGGTGAGGCCCCATCTGGAATACTGTGTACAGTTCTGGTCGCCATACCTCCAGAAGGATATTATGGAGCTGGAAAAAGTGCAGAGGAGGGCAACCAGAATGATTAGGGGACTGGAACACCTTCCTTACCATCTGAGGCTGCAACGGTTGGGCCTCTTCACTCTTGAACGACGACGTCTAAGAGGAGACCTGATTGAAGTTTATAAAATCATGCATGGTGTGGACAAAGCAGATAAGGAAAAACTGTTTTCCCTATCGCACAACACTAGAACTAGGGGACACTCCATGAAACTTTTGGGTACTAGTTCTCAAACAAATAAGAGAAAGTACTTTTTCACCCAGAGGATTAGTGGTCTATGGAACTCCCTGCCAGAAGAAGTGGTGACAGCTGTCAGTCTTGACAGCTTTAAGAAAGGATCAGACAAGTTCATGGAGGACAAGGGTATCAATGGCTATAATTATGGATACTTAAGGACAACCTCTGGAGAGATAGGCAGGATATATTTCAATGCCATTTCCAGGGAATCCTAAGCAGTTGAAGGCATCTGCTTGGGAATACCCTGAAGGAAATGGTGAGCCACTGTGTGAGACAGAATGCTGGACTGGATGGGCTGTGGCCTGTTCCAGCAAGGCTGTTCTTATGTTCTTATGCTTTAATGCAGGCCACATATAGATCAGGCCAAATCAGGCCAATTTTGGTTTGTAATTTGGGATTTCCCTAACTCTTGTATGCAATTTTAGTTACAATCTCACTCAGTAAAAAAACTTGTGCATATGAGGACCTAGAGGAAAATTATTTTTGCTTAATGTAAAATATTTTTTTTGCTTTTGCCTTCCAGATAGGACTGGTCCTATTATTAGGCAAAATAAGGCAACCAAAGATTTGGGGTGTTGTGAAATAGCAGTAAATTATTACTTATTTAATCAATTTTCATCTTTTTTCCTGCTAGAGAGGGAAAAGGATGTTTGTGTGATTTTCTCCCCATTATTCCAAAATAAGTTGGGTAGTTTGGGATATTGTGCACTTCAACAATGAGGGGAGGGGGTAATGAGAAGAAGTGATGGGCCTCAGGCAGAAAAATATCTTGGGTCAGCCCTTGGTGTAGAGGCTCACAAGGCATCTTACACAGACATAAACAGTTCCCCTTTCTTTTGGTTACACACAATAACTGAGAAGCCAACTTTGCATCTGTGTGAATACATATAGAATCCTTGTTGGCCTTTGTGGCGTTTAATCTGAAAACAGGTGAAAATGGGGTGACTGGGTGCAAAAAACAACAACCCAGACAGAGCTTGCTTAGCATTTAATAACTATGTAGTTCAGTAGATGTCTGAGAGTATTGTCATGCAAACATCTTCTGACATTCCCTGCATTATTATTATAATATTATTATTATTATTATAGTTTAATTTGTATACCGCTTTTCTCAACCCTGCGGGTGACTCAGAGCAGTTCAACAGCAAACCAAATACATGATAAGTTACAAAATTCCAAAAATACAAAAACAATAGCATACAAAAACAAAATAATAAGCCACTAATTACAATTCCATAGTATCGAACAAAACAGTAATACAAAATATATGGTCAATATCAATATGTACAAGCTAGAGCTTGTCCAAACAGGGCTCACAAAGCCTGGGTGCTGCAGTAGCAGTGGCTCCAGTTCTGGCGTCCTTTTGAATCCCCCACCTAGATGGGCCAAGCGGAGGGGTGCCGGGCGCCAGTGCTCCCATCTCGGGGCCAGGAGAGGCTCGCAAGTCCAGCTGCAGCATTACACAACTATTCAAGGTGCAAGGAGCCTTGCCTACTTTCACATCAAGCCAATGTAAGAGAAAAAGAAAGTGATAGTTGTCTTCCTAATAAAATTAAGAACCACATATTTTTAAAAGATGTAGAGGAATGATAAGCAGAAAGATGTCAGAGAGGTGCAAAGACAAGGGACTCCTTGCTATCTGCTTCCCACACAAGTCTCACTGGCGCCTGTCCTACCTATTGACAGATGGCTTGGTCTTGCTGGCATCTGAACAGTGATTTTAACAAGGGATTTTGCACAATAACCACCCAGTAATTAAATCTAATGTGTCTTTGTAGCACAAAGAGAGCCTGCCAGTATGTCTGCCAGCTCTTCTACTTCAAGCAAAGCAACAACCTTCCTGAACAACACTGGACTACCTCCAGGGTTTCTAAAGCCTGCCTCAAGAATCCTATTCTCTTCTCTTTGCTTGAAATCAGGGCCTATTTTTTATACATCATACAATTCATGGCTGTGTAATGATGATCTTGAAAGGAGACTGGTCAAGCCCTCTAGGTTCTCAATATGGAAAACAGCCCTGCACATTTACCGTGGTTAGCTAAATTGACACTCTTTGCCTTTTAAAAGAGGCATCAGCATCTTCCCCGAGCCAGGGTTCCCTTCTAGCTGGGACAGTCACAGAAGCTCAGGCATATCATCCAGCATCTGAAAAGATGACAACAAGACTCAGCTGCTCCCAGTCGCCTGGGAACACAAAGCACAAGTATTCTGTTCTCTCAGTCCTCCCACATTGCCTGCGAGGGTTGGGGACTTCTGCGACTGCCTCTTTCAAAAGACGGTGCTAAATGCAAAGCAGAATGTCCATATAGGACAGGCATTCTCAACCTCTAGCCCACGGACCAGACCTGACCCCTGAAGCCTTTTCATCTGGCCCCCGACACCCTCCTTGTTCCCACCACCACTGCTAGCCACTGCTGCCATTGCTGCCACCACTGCCACTGTCCAAGAATGCCAAAACCAGCAAAAACACACATTTTTGGCATTCTCACATGATTTTGGGGAGTTCCCGTATGATTTCGGTGAGTTCTTGTGCAATTCCGGTGAGTTCTCACATGAAACTGCATGAGAACTCACCAAGCTCGCACAAGAACTCATGCAGAAACATGTGATCGGCCATGCAGCCATTCCGAGGGGAGTGATCTGCCCCCCCACCCCAAAAAGGTTGAGAAAGCCTGATGTAGGAACTGATGCTCTGGAAAGGAAGTTTCAAAAGTTAAGGGGAGGGGGAAGTAACAAGCACAACACAACCCCCTCAGAACACTATTATTTACAGGGCTGGTGTGGTGTCAGGAGTGGAAAGTCTGACATTTCGGTAGAACTCTGCCAGCCATTATCCATAATGAAAACTTAGTTTGACTTGGGACGCGAATCCCAATGGACTTTGGCAAATCTATCTCTAGAGCATGAGAATAAGTATTTTTTACTCTGTAAACATTCACTCTAGAATCAATCACCAGCTGTGCAAGAAGCCTCTTTCCTTCCACCACTAGTTCTAAATCATGGCTCAGAAAGAAAGATAAGAGAGTTACTACAGACGGCAGTGGCTCAAGTGGCTAAGATGCTGACTGGGAGGTGGAAGGTCAGCAGTTCGATTCCTGAGTACTGCAGGACAGAATGAGCTCCCGTCTTTGTCCCAGCTCCTGCCAACCTAGCAGTTCGAAAGCAAGAAATTGCAAGTAGATAAATAGGGACGACTTCGGTGGGAAGGTAAACAGCATTCCATGCGCTCCGGTGTCTAGTCATGCTTGCCACATAACCACGGAAACGTCTGCAGAAGCTCTTCGGCTTTGAAACAGAGATGAGCACTGAACCCTAGAGTTGGATATGACTGGTTTCTGAGCAAGGGAAACCTTTACCTTTACATTTACAGACTACAAACTCAGGAACTGCAGCAGAAAAGAACATGGTACTGTTAATGCTTGTTAAAAAGTCCCCCCTCCTTTTTTAATAGTCTCTGGTATATTCCTATAAGGAGGAGAGAAAGAGGTGTAACTATCTCAGCACTGAGAACTGATAAACTGCTGTGAAGCATGAGCTAATAAGGATCAATCCTGTTTATGTATTTAAAATGGAAACTGTAGTTCTACAACCATTGCTGTTAATGTGGCATGGACTTGAGATTGTACAGTGTTTTAGCTTGCACTTAGGCTTCCTGACTTTCCTTGGTCTCAGAAAATCAGTGGGCAACCAATGGATTGGATTGAGAAGGAAGATTGGTAGATAAACCTTCCCTAAACTGGTGTTCCCCCAAGGTGTTGGGCTGCAACTCTCATAGTGCCAGAAGGTCCGTCCAAAATATTTTGTTTCTAGAAACAAAATTATGATGATACTCCATGCCATTCTATGTACAGAAGCCTCCTGAATTGGCAGAGGAAACTTACTTCAACATTGGCAGTGGAATATGAGAAGACAGCAGGTGGATTTACAGGTTGCAGAATAGACCGTGTAGTGTACATTCCACTGTCCTCCAAGAAAGAGGGATGCCAGAAGTACAGGAGAAATAGGTGGGACTCCGTACTGTTGCTTAAATAATTGTATTACTCTACCTAATGAAAGCCTTGCTATGGGATTATGGGATTTATAGTCCAAAACTTTTGAAAGCCCTTTAGAAAATAACTAAAAACCTGGCTGGCGGGCCAAGTTTGGGGTGCAGGTGGAGGGGTGGCTTCCGTTGGGTGGTTGTTAGAGAGGAGTATGTCTTTCCCCATGGTTCCTCGGTACCTGCACCCCTTTTTAGGGGTGGATTCTTAACTCTGTTTTTATCTGTTTTATTCATGTTGTGAACCGCCCTTAGTCGGCCGGGGTTGAATGGGCGGTATAGAAATCTAACAATAAAATAAATAAATATAAATATTGGGGGAAATGCTGGTATGATTTGCTCTCCTACTATGAGTATAGCAGCATTCCCCCTGTTTTCCTAACAGGAAGTTTACATAAAGTTGTGTAGGAATGGCTTAGTCTTCACCCCCAAAGTATTCCTAGCTCACCCCAAGAAATGCCCTCATCCCATAAGCCTTCACTCCCTGACAGGAGAAAGGTCAGGTTTAGGGTTGCCATATGTCCCATTTTCCTGGGATTTTCCCAGATTCAAGCTGATTGTCCTGTCCAGTTCAAGAAAAACATGTAAAAGTCTCAGATTTTTAAATTCGAACAAAGGAAGCAAGATCACCCCACCGCCACCACCAAGGGATTTTTGCAAAGAGTTAATTCATTGCCTCCAAGCCTTTCAATTGTCTTGCTTGCAAGCAGTGAAGGCAAAACAGCACCCTGAGAAGCCTGCTGGGGAGGGGGAGATGCTTGTAAGCGGGATAATTGAAAGAAAGGCAGGGAGGCAGTGAATTAACTCTTTGCAAAAATCCCTTGGCTCACTTTGAGCAATGAAAAGGTAAATGGGGCCAAATGGTGTGACTGGAAGGAAAGAGCAAAAAACCATTTGTGAAAGTAGTTTCTTTACTAGTTCATTCACTGTAAATGTCCAGCATCAAAATAGATAAGAATTATACAAATAAAAATCCTTGTAATCAGGTATAAAAATTCGTTAAAAATACATAAGCAGTAACACTCAGAAGAAGAAGCTCAGTTGCCAAAATTAAATCGTGTGAGTATCCACAGGTAAATTCTTGAAAGTCCACCATGTTCAACTTTGTTAATAGATTTGTAGAAATGAAATTATTTCCAAAGCTATCCGGTTTATTAGCGTTTCAGACTGGCTATCTTTTATCAAGGAATCATTTCTTAAGTTATAGTGTATTCTGCATCCATTGCCTCGCTACGAACTCTGTATAATGTGCGATGGGACTCACACGATTTAATTTTGGCAACTGAGCTTCTTCTTTTGAGTGTTACTGCTTATTTATTTTTTACGAATTTTTATACCTGATTGCAAGGATTTGTATTTGTATAATTCTCATCTATTTTGACGCTGGACATTTACAGTGAATGAACTAGTAAAGAAACTACTTTAACTTTGAGCAATGGCACAGACAAGAGGTGTGCTGGAGCACCAGCCCAAAGAGCTCCAGCTCACGAAGCCACTGAAGAAAAAAAAAAAGGGGGGGGGGAATGGAAAGATGGAAGCTGCCTACCCCGAGTGGGGATTCTGTGGGGTCTTAGAGCCGTGGCCTCCTCGACAGTCCCATCCGATGCATGCACAGTTTGAAGAATGCAATGACATCACATGGCTGTCCCGGTTTGGTGGGAAAGAATTATGGCAACCCTAGTCAGGTTGCGCGGGCCGTGCGACCTGAGAGTCGTGGCCAAAGGCATGGGAGTAAACCTCTGGACATCTCCTGGACCCCGCTGATAAGCACATCCAAAGCATAAGCCCCTTATCAAGATTCACAGGGCTGCTTCCCTAGTCACGAACTCCCTGCCTGTCTTTCCCACCAGACCATCTTCGCCACGCCATCCCATGACCTCTAGCTTAACCTTGCTTTCTGGTAGCCCTCTGACATGCAGGTCTGCTTATCTCTGACCAAACTGCCCATTCCTTCAGCCTGTAAACGGACGCACAGTGGTTCTCAGTATGACGCAAGCCAAGGTTTCTAGGCAGCCAATAAAGGAGGCAACTTAGCATTCCTAGGTGTTGTCTCACTTGCACCCTGATCTCTGTGTGTGCATGTTATTTCATCCCTGCAAGCAGCCACGATGCCTACAAAGTTGTACGGTTGTAAATAAAACACATTTGTGTTTATTGGTTCTTACAATAATAATTCATTGCTGCTCCAGTCTTTATAAAAAAAAACCTAGAATGTCTAACAAAAGAAGTTTCTTGAAATCTGCACATTTTTTTGTAGCAATATTGTCATGACTATCAAAAATAGCTACATGCATCACATGTAAAAAACTGTATAAAAACCCCTGTTATCACAAGATGGTGAGACATGTAATAGT
Source organism: Bradypodion pumilum (assembly GCA_035047305.1). Taxonomy (NCBI): domain Eukaryota; kingdom Metazoa; phylum Chordata; class Lepidosauria; order Squamata; family Chamaeleonidae; genus Bradypodion; species Bradypodion pumilum. The sequence continues at coordinate 158,775,988 of JAWDJD010000001.1, read as the reverse complement.
TCCTCTGTCTCATGTTCACACATACAAACTCATTCTATTCATCGCTCTGCATTTTCTGAAGGTGAAATTTGACCTTCAGGAAGAATGTTTGTTCTCTTATGGTTAATTCAATTAATTTGTTTTCTCTCTCTGACAAATGGATTTCCTCAGAGAGGCATGCATTACCAAACAGCCTTGCAAACAAAGCCTGTGATGATTTTCTGTTTATTGGTAGCAAAACAAAGTATGCTAAATGCAAAAGGAATTAGTGAAGGGAATTGGCTGTTCTGTTCCAGACTCTAAAATGGGAATGAGAATAATGACAGAAAAGTCCCTAACAACATGGTCCCTGTATACTTTGGGCCACTTCTCTTTGACAGAGAAAATATGGGGAATCAGATGCTGTGACAAATATGACCTTCCTTTGAGGGAACACCTTTTCAAATGCGAGAGTAATAGCAATTGAAAACTAGTTGGATGTGAGAAAGAGTAATGAGCTCATATGATTTCAGGCAACCTTGCAGAAGTCCATCTTTCATGCAGTGCAACTATTGCAATGCCACATCTAGCTTCAGGGTAGATGTTGCTCATTTTTCACTTGCAGCAATGGTAGAAACTGCCAGGTACTGGTTTGTGTATAAATACAGAGGGGGAGGGGGGACTACTTGACAGTAATATATTCTTTAATATGTTGTTTATTAATACTACATAAATTCTGCCTTACATTCAGGAGAGCACTGAGGCTTTCATAGGTACAGAAGCTTTTCTTAAAAATGATGAGGAATTTACCGAACCCCACAACTATGCTGTGAGAAATGAACATGTTCAGCAGGCACTGAATGTTGAATATAAGTTGAGGGGAAAATAGAAAAGTATATGAGACAGACAGAAAGAGAGAGGGTGTGGCTTTTTACAGTTTATAATATTCTGGCTATATTACAGCTTATAATATTCAAAAGCATGGCTGCCTGATGAGAATGCAGAATCAGAGAATTCACCACGACAGAAACGGTAAAAGTAGGTGAAAGATTAGGTGAGATGTTTATAGAGGGTCAAATTTTCCTGATTGTTCCAAGTTTCAGATCTTACCCGTAGTTGTTAATACTTATTGTGTGATGCTACATAAACATGCTAGGAATTTGTGCGGTCACTAGCATAATTATCAAGTGACAGCACAGCCTATGAGTAAGATCACCATTTTGTTACAGCCACATGGTCGGTCTTCTGTAAGGACTTTAACAAAGCAGAGCATGTTTTTAGCTCTGAGTTAATAGTAAGTGTAGGAATTGGGGCCGTAAAGCGGCCCTTGAGGTCCCGGAGGAGACTGGTCAAAGGAATGACACGAGGCAAGATGGAGCAAAGACCAGTGATTTATTGAGGGAAAATCATCAGTATATATTATGCAGAAGGCTGTGCATGGTAGGATGGTTATCTGACAGAGAATCACATCACCTATTTGCTCGTGTTAATTGGGAACTTCTCTTGGGGAAGTTAATTAACTAGGACAAACACTGACCATTGTCTGAGGCTTAGGCTAGGGTAAATATGGCTTCTATTTGCACCAGAGATTACACTGAGACCTGGAGATGAGTGATTTACTCTAATGGGTAACCGGGTTAGATATTCGCGCTTTCAGCAGATCCGTTGGTCAGGTCAAAGGAATTGGGTGAATCAAACCCTATCATTTATCCACCCCCCTTACGCCCTGACAAGGGCCAGAGGCCAGGAGTTTGCTCACTGGTTTAACCTCTGCCAGAAGCCACTGATGCCCAACCGGGCACGGGGAATCTTCACCTCCCCTTACTTTTTTATATTAAGAGCCTGACCAGCGGCTCTGCGTCAGAGAGGTGCCAGCTGATGAGCGGGAATGACGCTTCGGGGTTCCCTCCATGGGGGACATCTCGATAGTAGTGAGGGAATACATTGCACGAAACAACCCACTGTTGTGCCCAGTATTACCACCCCCACAATCACTTTGAGTGTCGTCTGAATCCATCCCCATGGGAACCACGACCACAAGGAGTCCTCCCACCCCCATGAAGAATCCTCCTTGATGTTCATAACTAGGGTGTGGAGGTCCGTGAGCTGGCTCTGTATCTTGTGGGTATTGTCTGTGAGATTTAAGCAACACATGCTGTGGACAGACTTGCAGCCCATAAGATGTAACAATAGGGGATAATCGATAGCTGCTTGATTATCCAGTATGGCATGGCGAAGCTCTGCCTGCTCCTGGTCGAGCAGCGTTATTGCTGAGGAGGTGTGGTTGATGGCTTTTGCTAATTCGCAGGCCAATTGAGCGTTGCCTATGGCTAAGCCTGACACGCTGAATATACTGACTACAGCCTGGTTTTTCAGAGCTGTGGGTCTGAATCCAGACTGCTTTCTGTAGCAAGGCAAGATAGTGAGATGTGTCATTGATACTGTGACCTGGGGTGACTCTAAGCTATTTCTGCAGCTTCTGGTGTTGTGCAAATGTCTTTTCTAACACCTATGGGGAGGTGTGAAGATTACAATGGCTGGAGATAGCCGGCTACCGGGTGCTCAATCTTTCCAAGCAATGGGCCGGTGCAAAACATGGGCCGGTCTGGCTTCCTTTGGTGGAAGCTGGCCGTTATTAACAACATACAGAAATTCAAGTGTCCCTTGCAAATCCCAACTGGAGCATTGTACAAGGCATGTATAAATAATAGCAACTACAGATAACAATAGCAATAAAAGACATTCAGCTGCTTCTTGAGGCTTCCCTTCTTGGTGGGGCTTCATGTGCAACTTGAATTTGGAAAAGTCCTTAGAAGTGGCACTGAGTGTGCAAAATGTTCATAGAAATGTCTTTGGAGATGTAAGTCATAAAGGAAGACGGACAGCTGATGACCTCCAGGACAGTGACTGGTGCCGCTCTTTGCAATCATCCGGGTCTGATCCTGGCCTCTGGGACCTGCATGGGGAAGAGACTTGTTTGGGAGATAAAAATTCTGAAAGAGTTAGTTAGTTTTTGCACTTATAGGATAGCAATTGCTGTGCAACTATGGGACGTTGTTCCCCCCCCCCTTTCTGTTTGTTTGTATTGTAGGACTCAAGGTCCGATAGGCCCGTTCCTCCACAATCGCTTGCCCCTGCTGATTGTAAGGAACGCCAAAAGTGAGCTTAATATCCCAGGTGGCCCTGAAGGTGGCCAGCTGCCTGGAGCTATAAGCTGGGGCGTCAAGGGACGTTGTGTGCCGACGTTCGCCCTTGGCCGTGGGAAAGGAGATGCTGCTCCACATGGGGAGCCGTTACTCCCTTCTGTGCTGTTACCCAAACAAACTGTGGGAAGGTATTAAGGCAACGTGCATGTGCTGCCATTTGCCAAAATGTGGGGATGTGTGACGTCCATTTGCCACACCTGAATGGCCTCTGTCCCTCGTGGGTTGACCCCCCACGAGGGCCCCCCCAGTGGCAGGTTGAACTGCCTTGTGAGCGCTTTGGCATTCTGAAGAGGGAATGCATGACTCTGAATTGGAGTTGTGAGGAGCAAACTTAGCAAATTTTTGTCTATCACGGGAGTGATGTGTGCTCCCAGTAGACTGTGAAGCAAATTCCTAGGAAACTGGCTGTCAGCAATTATGTTGGAGCGTTCTTTGGCAAAGGTGCGCAAAGCGAGGTTCACGGCTGCCAACTCTGCCCGCTTGCGGAAGAGTCAGGAGCGTGCGCCAAGCTTGGTCCTCTTCCCAAGTAAGAACCTAATATGTGCGACCCCCATAAGTGAAAACTGTCCTAGCCCCCTGAAGAGGAACCAGTGACATGAATTCACACAAGGTGACTGTCTGCGTTTGAGACGAGTCTGGGGTCTTATGGCAAACCCTGGCACATGAAGCGCCAGGCTTCCCTTGGGTAAATTTCTCATGGAGGCCCCCCTGCGCACATCCGCCCACGGTGTGCGTGCACACTTTTAGAAGAGTGCCAGATGGTGGCTTAGCCTTTTGCCTGTGCTTAGACTAGCAGCAAAAAGGGAAGGGGTGGCCTAGAAAAATGCCTGTATCTGATTGAAGGTGTGACCTGATTGCACTCTTAAAATGGTCCTAGGCAGTCCTGGCTAATGGGTGGCACCCTGCACATGCTCGGGAGCTCAGGGACTAATCCTTCCTCTGTGCTCTGGAGTTTACAAAATGTGTCTGCACACTAGAGAGGGTGCTGTGGGCCAGGTGCCATACTTAAAATGACCTACTAAGACATTAAAAACAAGCCAACTATGACGTGCCAGCTGTATGGAAATAATACACAAAAAATGAAAAGACACACAGTTAAATATTTCCAGCAGGGAGTTCCACTGGCGAAAGGAGGGAAGGAGGAAAGACAAGTCAGCAGTTAGCACAATGAAAATGCGACAACTCTTATCATAACGAAATCAGATTAGGTCAGGTAACCAAGGCAACTGGCTGGGATCCTCCTTTTAAGGGATCCCTATCAGTAATTAACTCCTGGAGCCTGTGAAAGGAAGCAATTTAAGACTTAGAAGGAAACAAATTGGTTAGTTTTGTTCCTGTAAAGAGGCAAGCATCTTTTGAATATGCAGAGCGCAAGAATGTTTGCGTGCTTTTTCCTGTGAAAGGGGTACAATGAGTGAGTTACTGATTACAGTCAAAATACCAGAACAGTATCTTCCTAAGAGAATGAAGGAGAGTTAGAGCGATTCTCAACCTGCGGCCAGATGTGGGCGAGTGGGCCGGATGTGGCCCATGTTGCTCTGCCACTTCCCCCGCCGAGCGAAGAAGGGCTGTGCGGCAAAGGAATGGCAGGATGACTGTCCAGGCGCCCAGAGCTGCCTGCAGCCCCGGAACTTTGGCCCCTGACTTTAAAAGGTTGAGAACCGAGGTTACAAGATGATAACACAATACACACATGAAGACAATGCAATTCTCTCACTCCTAGTGAGATACGACTTCCAGACGCTAAGAGACATTCAAAAAACCTTAAACACTGAGATGGTGGTTTGAGGAACACACACAGACGTAGGAAGGGGCCCCATAGTTTATGATCTGGTGAGGAAAACTCATAGAAGTAATTTTTGTTTTCAGATCGCGCTTCTGAAAAGAAAAATCTGTTTTCCTTGAGTGGCAAAACCGGTTTCCAAGAGCGGCTTAATCCTTTGACAAAGAAAAAGTCTCAAGGGAAGGAGGGGGAACCACCCTGCCCTATTTCAGGTGAGGATTCCCCCCCTTCTGCTTTTCGCCGCCCTTAAGCTGCTAGGCAGGCAAGGCAAAGGGTTTCGTTCATCATGCTTTCTCAACCTTTAAATAGCTCCTGTCCATGAGCAGAGTGCAAATTGTTTTAACACATATTTCACAGTGACATTACCACGCAGTTACACACAAGGAACACTTTTTCAGTCATACTGTGGTCATAGAGACAAGGCTTTTGCAATCATACACAGTTCTTGCAGTCATACATTCAGTGGTGCACCACACATACACACATTTATTTACGCATTCGCACATTCCTCCCCTGATCTGCAGTGTTCTATACTACACATGAGGAGATGACTTTATGCACAGATGGCTATTTACAACCACCTGGGTGCTTCTACTTAGGGGCAAGTTTCTCTGGGCTACTCCCAAGGTGAGACAAGTAGATTCTGCCTGTGCCCTGGGGGAACTCGGGGTACTATTGCTGGGATGGTTCTTCTGGCATGGCCAGGGCGATGGCCGCCTCCTTTCTAGCCTGGGCCAGATGCATGCCAGGGTGGCCATTTGGCATGAAGACAACCTTTTGAAGATCTGCCTGGTCTAGATTGGCTTTCTCTTCTAAGGTGTCTCACTTTTCCACACTGGAAGCAGGCGCCTTGGGGTTTTGGCACTGCTCTGCGCCTGAGTGTGGTGATGGGTCTGCTCTGGAGCCCTGCGTGGCCAGGGGCCGTGCAGATTTCCGTGAGCAGTGGGCGCTGAGCAGCCCTGCCTGAACGTGTGTCTGCCTTCAGATAGGCTGAGCACAGCAGTTGGGCGCTAGCTGATTGTGCCACTGGCAATTTCCCCGTGAATGGATCTTCCTCACCCCTGCGCTGAATGGAGTTCTTTCTTTGCAGGGAACTTTTCACTGTCAGAGAAGCGCCAGGGCCTCTCATGCCATGAATTCCTTCAGTGACGTCTGCAGCTGCCACTGAGGGAATGCTCCCTACACTGCCCTGCTGAAGCTGAAATAACGAATAGAGACTTCTTGGGGCTGATGGTTCTGACTGCGCTGGGGTTTTCTGGGTCTCTATCCAGACTGGGTCATCCTCTACTGAGAGCTTCCTACATTTGCTCCATGTGCGAATTATGCCCTCTGGAGCTTTCGGGGGTTGCTGAATGCAGTCTCCTATCTGATCCCAGAGCTCGAGGGTTAACGTACCTACTTCTGGGTAAAGCAGGCAGTGTTCCCCTAGGTACACCAAAAGTCTCGCTAGCTCCCTGCTGTGAAAACGCAACTTAAATATCCTGGCCAGGATCTTGAACCCTTCCTCATGAGTTCTTTGGCTAGCGGATGGACGCTGTCGCTGAGGACAGGTCCCCATATTACCTGTGATTGGGTCCTCGGAAGATTTCTCCTCGGGACGAGTCGACGCGTTTTTGGCAGGCAATAGGTTCTGGCGACGACGCTTCTGGGTAGAGCTCGGAGCGTGGACTGCGGCCACGGGCCCTCGTGGCCACTGCGCTGTCAGGGGCTCACAGCTGCCCTGAGCGGAACGCGTTTTTCCCTTTGGCGCAAGCCGCCTCGAAAGTTGGGAGCAAGCTGTAGGATGCCTCTCTGTAATGCCTCACCACGTAGCTGTCTTCCCAATCGGATGGCTTCCGACTGGGGCTGCTGCTCTGTCCTCCGGGACGATTGGACAAGGTTCAAGCGCAGAACCTGGCTGTGCTGATCGCTTACTCACGAGTAGACCGCTCGGGGGTCGCTTACTCTCGAGTAGATCACGTCTCGGGGTCACCAGATGTAGGAATTGGGGCCGTAAAGCGGCCCTTGAGGTCCCGGAGGAGACTGGTCAAAGGAATGACATGAGGCAAGATGGAGCGAAGACCAGTGATTTATTGAGGGAAAATCATCAGTATATATTATGCAGAAGGCTGTGCATGGTAGGATGGTTATCTGACAGAGAATCACATCACCTATTTGCTCGGGTTAATTGGGAACTTCTCTTGGGGAAGTTAATTAACTAGGACAAACACTGACCATTGTCTGAGGCTTAGGCTAGGGTAAATATGGCTTCTATTTGCACCAGAGATTACACTGAGACCTGGAGATGAGTGATTTACTCTAATGGGTAACCGGGTTAGATATTCGCTCTTTCAGCAGATCCGTTGGTCAGGTCAAAGGAATTGGGTGAATCAAACCCTATCATTTATCCACCCCCCTTACGCCCTGACAAGGGCCAGAGGCCAGGAGTTTGCTCACTGGTTTAACCTCTGCCAGAAGCCACTGATGCCCAACCGGGCACGGGGAATCTTCAAGTAAGCAAATACTATTTTGTTACTTTTCTAAACATTGTGTGGAGTGTGTTTAATTGCTGGGCTAAAACAGGAAAAAAAGTTTGAGAACTTGCAATTCAAACTAAAGCTGCTTGTAAAAACTGCCCCGCTTTATTGCTGCTACATAAAGAAACTTAACAGTTCTTTCCCCAAATCCTCCAGCTTATTTGTAAGCAGAGAAATTCAGCAAACCAACTTATGGAAGAGAAATCTTCCAGCAGTTGCTTGTGGGTAGGACAACAGCCCTAGGTCAACCAGAAGGTTTAATGGCTGGGTGGGGGCTAGAACCTGGATCTCCCATGTTTGGACCCAAAATTTGGAAATGACATTAGATCTTAACACATTACCATAATTCATTGAATTTTTTTCTTAACATGCAAAGACATTAACAATGTAATCATACTAAACAATGCTTAAACATTGGCAAAAGCTTACAGAAAATTAACAAATTCTGGCTCATTAATGTTATGTCTATTTGCCGAATAAGCAGCAGAAGGAGGATGTGCTAGGTCTTCAGTCACCAAGCTGTACTTTTCTGCTTTTTATATCCTGGTCAGGTATATATCATCTTACACATTACCACACTTTATCCATACAATATTAATCCTAAAGTTAATAAATGATTTAAGTCTACAATATTGATCCTGTAGTTAATAATGATTGATGACAATAATGTAAATGATAATATAACAAACTAAAATTTTCTTTACTAGCATTAATATTAGGAGACAATATTACTTTTAATTTTCAAGAATTAATGAAAATTAATTGTTTTCATCCCCACATTCCAGCCTCTCTCCGGTCCAGCACTCTCAAGAACTGCATATACCACATTATTTTCTCAGTATGTTTTCCATTTAAAAAAGGTATTTTAATGTAACCTTGGATCCATACCCAAGTTGTTGATCCAGTTCTACAGAAGGATAATAGAATCCATCATCTGCACCTCTATAATTGTCTGGTTTGGTTCTGCATCTCAACAATATAAACATAGACTCCAACGAGTAATTAGGACTGCAGAAAAAAATATTGCTGTTAATCTACCTTCCATTGAAGATCTATATACTACACGAGCTAAAAAGAGAGCGGAGATAATATACAAAGACCCAACACATCCTAGCAATAACTTGCTCCAGCTTCTACCATCAAAACGACGCTTTAGAGTATTACATACTAAAACAACCAGATACAAGGATAGTTTCTTTCCAAATGCCATCAATCTGTTGAATAACTAAATTGTGTGATTTTATTTTATTGTTATTGTTTCTCTAGGGATATGTGAGATTGTTGTTAGTATTATGATTAGCACCAATTATTAAGTGTAGTAGATGATCTAGTAAATGTAATTTAATTTTTCATGTATATAGAGAAAAATGTACCAAAGACAAATTCCTGGTGTGCTACCACACCTGGCCAATAAAGGATTATATTCTATTCTATTCAAATCAATATCTGTCTCTATGCTATTGTTCAGTTTTGACTTGATTTCTCCAATTTTGGTGTCTCGGTAGCTGTCTTCTCTTAATGTTCAAAGAACAACAGCCTGTTGCAAAGCATCTTGTCCTAAAATCCAGATAGGACGAGAAATTTCTGTGTCCCTAATCACAAAATTCTCAGGGAAGTAGGCAACAAATAACAAGAGCAAACCATCAAGTACACATCTTTGACCAGTATCTACATCAGTGATGCACTGCAGCAGGTTCGGTCAGGTTCTGCAGAACCGGTAGCGGAAATTCCCTCACGCCACGCCCACTTGGTTGACCATGCCCACCTCCACAGCCTATAATGCAGGATGTTTGGCCACGCCCACAGATTTGGCTCCACCCAAAATTTGGCCCCGCCCACAGAGTAGGCAGTAAATTTTTTGCAGTGCATCACTGATCTACATGTATCTCAGAAGACAGCTTCAGCAGTTATACTGGGAAAAAACAATCTGCTACAATACGCCACTTTCTCAAATAAAAAATATCAAACTTCCTGACTGTTTAGTTGCAAAAGGTCTTACCAATAAGACAATTTTATGATAACACAGTTTCCCTTACCTCTAGCAACAAAGAACGCCCCCTTGCTTCCAGTTATGTGATTTTCTTGATCTAGAGATTACATTCTGTTTTGGTAAACCCAGCTATACTCTTACAATGTACCGACACAAAGACAAGTCTTTTTCTTTCATGTCCTGATCAAACCCAGGACTGCCAACATGAAGCCACTTTCTTGGCTTTGTCATTGGCCAAACTCAAGTCCTCATTGGTGCATGTTTCTGGCAGTAATCGACCATGGCAGCATGCAATGTTTCTACTAAAAGAATTAGTACTGGTTGTGTCTCTGGTGGACAAAATTCAGGGTTTGGTTGTTAGCATATAAAACCATAAACAACTAGGGACCTGGTTTTCTGAGAGACCACATTTTCCCTTAAAGATGCATTCTGTTCTTTAGGTCACATGGAAAGTGGTGTCACCTGTAACTGAAGCAATTGGCATAAGCTAGGTCCATATTGTACCAAGTTTAAAATTTGTTATTAGTATATAGATTCATAAATAACTTGGAATCTGATTATTTGGAAGACAACATTCTTCTTTAAAAGAGTCTTCATTGCTTGACATCATCTGAAGAGGCCTTCCTGGCAGTGTCACCTCTACTGAAGGAATTTATGGCAGCTATATCTATACTGGGATAAGTCCAGGGCTTTGTTGTTAATATATAAAGCTCTCAGGAGCTTTGGATCTGATGGTCTGAAAGATTATCTTATTCCTTACAGCCTCATTCATTTCTAGAGGTCTCCTGGAGAAGCATTCCTGGTATTTATCTGGTCTGCTGTCATTTGGAACAGCACATTTAGCAAAACACACAAAATGATAAAACTTCCATCTGATATCAGGCACCAGCATTCTTATTTTTAAGGGCATGCTAAGACTTAATTTTTGTAAGTCTTCCTATTTTAATTTAGCAGCTCTGTCTGTTTTGTAATAACGGCAATTTGTTGTAAATGTATCCTAATTTTGTGCATCATTTTACAGTGTATATTTGATAATTGTTGTATATGGCTTTGAAATTTTTGAATATAGGCATTTTATAAATATTTACAAACCAATAACTAAATAACTAAATTTCGGGGAAAACATACTCAGTGTCTTTGTGAGCTTGAATTTGGGAATGAAGATATACAGGTAAAACTTGGAAAATTAGAATATCATGCAAATGTTCATTCATTTCACTTAACAGGTGAAACAAATATATGAAATAGACTCTATGAGATAGACTCACTACATGCAAAGCGAGATATGCATACCTGTCAACTTTTGGGAAATTTCTGTCAAACCCCAGTATATTACACACTTTCCCGCCATCATCCCATATTAGTTAGACTGCAATTAGACTGGAGTTAAACTGGAGGCCAGCACAGGATAACCATAGCTGTCAGTTTCCTGTTTTGGCCGGGAAATTTCCCTTATTTGACAGAAATTTCCCGAAACTTGACAGGTATGGAGATATGTCATACCTTAATTCATTATAACTGTGAAGATCATGGCGTACAGTGTACATGAGATTATGTGATGATTATGGGGTACATGAGATTGGTGTGTGTGTGTTGGGGTTTTCATAAACTGTAAGCCATAAGCATCAATAGTATAACAAAGTAAGGCTTGAACTATCTTGCTTTGCATGTAATGAGTCTATCTCATATAGAGCCCTATATGGTAGTGGGCCAGGATACCTAAGAGACCGCATCACCCTAAGAACATCTGTCCGTCTAACCAGAGCGGACCGGAGGGGCTCCCTAGTTGTTCCATCATCTAGGGGAGCTCAACTCTCTGGAACAAGGAAAAGGGCCTTTTCCATGTCCGCACCGGCCCTTTGGAACCTCCTGCCAGTAGAGCTACAGCTGCAGATGGAGCTGCTGCCATTCAGCAAAGGAGTTAAGATTTCGCTGGCGGGGCAGGTGTGGAGCCCTGAGGGCAATGTGGTTCCTGCTCGTTGGCTTCTTTCATAAGAGGCACCATCTCTCTCCTGCATGGGGTGGGTGGGATTTTAATGGGGGTGGGGATTTTAACTGTTTTTATTATTTGGGGTTTTAAATTATGTAAGCCGCCCTGAGTCGGGCTTGCCTGAGTGGGCGGCGAACAAGTCGAAAAATGAAATTAAAATTAAATTACATTTGTTTCACCTTTTAAGTGGCATTACTGAACTGAATGAACGTTTGCATGATATTCTAATTTTCAGAGTTTCACCTGTACATAGGGTGAAACCTTGATATCACAAAACCCCATGGTGATAAGCTAATGAAGAGGTTTCCAAGCTGTTTTGATTGGTATTTATCTTATGTTCATTGAAATTTGTAAGATATTAAAAGCATCCCTAATGCACGCAAATGAGATTGCAGCCATATGGATAATTTTTAAAAGGGTTATAGTATAAATTCCTCAAGTGTTTAGTATGCCTTTGATGTTGATCTAATTACCCAGCTGAGAAACAATAATAAGAATTGTGTTTGATAAATTATAGAATAAAGGGGGGAGTCTTTTTTTTAATTGAGGGAAAGCATTTTAAAGTGACAGGTTTTTCTTTGGTTATCTTGGGTTTATAATTTTATTAAATGTTTTAGGAATGTTAGATCAGTGGTATGGATGTCAATCTGCAATGCAGAAGAATGGAAAGCCACTGCATTATATTCTCAAGACAATCTTCATGGGTAGGGTTGCCATATGTCCTGGAAAACCGGGATTGTCCCGGATTCAAGGTCAGAAAAATTGTCCCACCCAGTTCAATAAAAATCATGCTAAAGTCCCGGGTTTTTAAAACCTACTGATTGTGTATTATAACACACACTATTAAAATAAATTCAAACTCTCGCCATCAAACGAGCGATTTCCTGCCACATTGGAGTTGGAGTATACCTGGAGACAAACCTTAATGTCCTCACCTCACACCACTGCCTGATAAGTGTGACCAGTGTGTTTCCTGGAACTGAGGACATTAAGAGTTGACCACTACACAACTTCTCAGAAGTACAACAGATTATCTTACAGTAAGAATTAACTGTTGTAAATAAATTCATTTATGTATTGATATATTTAATGTGAAAGTGTTTTATAGCTGTCATTATATTATGTTTGTTTTTAAAAAGATTATTTTGTAGATAACCTGCTCTTGTTTGTCTAATATACTTCTGTCCCGGTTTTGTGGGAGAGAATTATGGCAACTCTATTCATGGGTGATCGCCACAATGAATTGTATTGATTTATGTACTGTATTATATATTTATGCTGTTTTGTATTACTATATTATTATGTTGTTATTGTATTGACATTGATATGTTGTTGCCGCTTTGAGTTGGCCTTGGCCGAGAAAGGCGGGGTATAAATTAAAATTGAAAATTGAAATTGAAAATCATCAATATTTGGAATCGGATCTGAAACAAGAAGAATATACAAGTGCAGAACTCGTTCTTGGATAAACCTTTATATAGTGAGAGAGTTGAGTGTGCCAGAGAAAGTAAGAGCAATGTTATCAAGAGTCTAGACTTCATTAGGAGCCTGCATTCCAAGGTAGGTCACCCAGGGTGGAATGTTCACAGCTAAGGTACCAGACTGAAACATATACTCTTGAGGGGTTACAGCTACATCAGCAGAAGAGAATGAATAGATCCAAAGGTGATGCAGGCAGAGAAACGTTTGGAAGACAGCTACCAGGCAGCAGCAATAGCTAAAGCCAATGTTGGGGCAGAATCTCCAGTATAGTGCTGAAAGATTAGACTTCCAGGTCAGAAGGCACTCAATCAGTTACTGGGAGAGAGCAAAGTATAAACATGAATAGCGTCATCACTAATGATACAACTAGATTAAAGTCACTGCTTGATTTAACTCCTGGCTCAGTTATGGTCACTTGTAGAACAACACTGGTTTGTCCATTAAAAGAAAGAGTAAGCTTCAAAAGAAGTTAAGCTTCTATTCAAGCAGAAATACTTTTTCAAACTGATTTTTCAAAGAACGTTGTTCACTCTCTTGTTCCTAACAGGAAAAAAATTCCTGTCTGTCTTGTATTCCTCCTTTCTGGAAGGAACCATCACCCTGATTACAAAGTGTCTGATAAATTGTGAGAAGCATAATGTCACACTATTTTAGAGCATGAAGTCTCTCAGCATCTCTTTCTGACAGAGCTTTTGACCTTTTGCAGAAAATAAATTATGTCTCTCTCCCACACACACTCAAATGCATGCGTTCACACACACATACACACTCTCACTCTCTCTGAGTTATAAATCTGTAACTGAGATGCTCATGAAGCCTTATAAACTGTTTAGGATGAAAAAGACTTAAGTATGAGCACAAACCTAACTCTAAATTAAGAAAGACTGAGATGGGTTTGGACAGGGCATGAGCCCGCTTGACCTGGCACAAGTGCCCTTAGGTCAGCCTAACCCAGGGGTTCCCAACCTTTTATGCCATGGACCTGACCATGCCCCCCAGACAGCTGAGTGGGTTGGACCATGCCCCCCAGAAGTGGAAGTAAATGTGCCCGCTTCTGTGTTTATGACAGCTGCAGGTGCATTTACAGCTGACATAACCATGTTTACACATGCAGTGGTGCATTTTATGGCTGTCATAAATGCACCCACTTCCACTTCCGGGTGCAGTAGAGGCAGCAGAGGGCCACATGAAATGGTGCTGTGGGTTGGGAACCCCTGGCCTAACCCCTTGTAGTGGCTGCTAGTTGCTGATTGATAGCTTTCCACTCAGTTTCCATAGTGATTGTGCTGGGCTTGTGGTTTTTAACCCACCCACCCCCATGCTGAAGTTCCTACCCTCCTAAGCTGGGAGAGGTTTGAATACAACATAGCCTCAGCCAGCCTAAAGTCTTCTGTCATCCGAATTATGCGTACATGGAAGAAAAAAAACGTACAAAGTGAATTATCCACATCGCAAGAAGCATGAATTAGTATTCCTAAAATTGAGTCCCATTGTAGAATTCATAAGGCCCACTCTGTTGTTGGACGCAGCTACTTCATCCTGCCAATACTGGGAGTAGTTCCATCTCCGCAACCTGGCTATTCTCCACTGTTGAAGGACAGGACTGTGTGTCCCTTTTGACCTGTCCTATTCTCCTAATATGGAGAACTGCTGCTATCAGGTGTGATACAGGTGTTGATGTAAATGGTTAGCAGAGTGGTATGCAGTGGCCAGCAAGAGGTTCGCACCTGGCAAGGTGGTCCCTTGTGAGAAAAACAGGCGGACAGATCTTGGTGCAGAAGAAAACTCAAAGTAGGTTTACTCAGGAAGTAAAAAGGTGCAAGTATATACAGTGCAACAACTGTAACACAAAACAGATATATTCTCTTGGGCTGCTCAGTTGACCTCACTGAAACAGTTCAGTTGTGCAATATACAAGTCCATACAGTTCAGTAGCAGTCCAGTCCAGCAGGGTAAATGCAAGCTGTAATTACAGACAAAGCCAAAGAGTTCTGCAGCCTCTGTCCTTCTGGTGGCGGTTTACCCTAAGTAGTCCTTCTTTGTCCAGCAAGCACAGATGGCATATCAGGCAAAAGCCATCATCAGAATCAGTGCAAAGATTCAGTCCTCGTAGCAGGTTCTGGAAGATGCAGGAATCTTCGTCCAGACTGTCAGCAGAGGAAGGTGAGCATTAAAGCTGAGGCAAATTGAGCATTGTAGCTGGAAGTCTGCAATCCTGCTCTGACCTAAATACACTGGCCCATGGAGCACACCAGGGAAAAGTCCCAGCACCTGTGGGCCCCTGCAGTAGGGTCTTAAAGGCATCACAGACACAATATGCCTTGCAACCAGTTAGGATGTGAGGTGAAGACTTACATCCCCTAACAGCAGGTTCCTATTCCATTGCCCCTATTCAAATGGCAATCCATCCAGCTGCTGTATGGGAAACAGAGAATTGAGGTGGCATTTTCCGCTTTCCTCAGGTAGCAAAACATTTTAGGGCTGGATCAGAATTAATTGTACTCATGGTGCGCAGAAGACTTACATTCGTAATCATATCCTCTTTGAGAGGTGTTCACAAATATATTTTGTAAAGAAACAGTCATGGGAACACCTTTTGTAAATAACAGTTTAAAACCAGCACGTATGATACACGATGTACTGAAGTGGCACCATTTCACCTTCTACACCCATAAATACGTTTAATCTCCCTGCTGTGAGACTGAGGGACTCAGGAGTGTCAGAAAATAGAATTAAGACAGGGTAATAAAGAAAAGTCTTTAAAGAGAATTTGCTCATTAAGGCTTTTCTGTCACTATTAGTCATGTTTTATCATAACTATGAGCTAATAGGGATGAGCTCAGTGTTTTCAAGCATGCAAATGGCAGGAAGGACAAAGGGACAAATGTATTTCTTTTTTTAAAAATTCCTTTATGTTACCACTAAAAAGCATTTGTGCTTTGCAGGCGCACCCCCCAAAGAAAGACTCAGACACCGGTATATGGATAAAGGCATTGGGCCACTTTTATTGAATAATGCCCTAGTCCGAATTATAACTTTCAATTGGTACTCATCCAATTATAATTCTTAAGGCAAGCAGGCCGCAGTAACACTGGCAAGGTTCCTCCCAAAATTGCCAATGGCAATTGGCTACAATGTATCCATTTGTATCAATTTGTTTGTTGACACAAATTATTGACCGTAGTCAATAAACTATCTACTGACCCCACCCTCTGACATGTATCCGTCAAATCACGGGGTGATGCATGCTGAAAAGCTCCTGCCATCACCCCTTGCCTGGTTCGTCGTTGACCGGTCAACGTTATTACACCTGTACCTGTCTAAGTGTTGGCCAGTCAATTGCGAACCTGCCGGATACCGATGGGTCATAAATCTTATCGATGGGTCATAAATCTTTACCTTACCAGTCTACCCGCCACACGGGGAGGCTTCAATGAAGACTCACGCCCCCCCCAGAACGTCAGCTCGGTCAACAGGCCTGCTTGCAAATCTTCCAAAAAGAGGTTCATACCTCTAGCCGACAGGTGGACCCCATCCCCTGCATAAAGATCATAATTTTGTAAACTAATGGTGGGGTGTCGGATGACCATCCCCAAACCCTTGTCTGCCAAGAACCGGGCAACTGCCCTGTTCACCGAGCGGCGAGCGCGGTCAAGGGCATGGAGGTCAATACCTCCCCTGTAAGCGTGACGTGGTATGATGTCCGACCATAGCAGCCTTGTGGACGGCCACATATAATGCAAATAAGCTAGGTCACTGCAAATCGTGAATTTTAAAGAAAGGCCAGTGACCTGGCCAAGGTCATTGCCCCCGAGGTGCAGTACAAGGACATCAGGCGGTTCAGCATCCCTGATGGAGAAAAGGAATGGCAACAGTTCCCGCCATCTCATTCCACGCTTACCGTACCAACGTATGCATGCGGCTGCACGCAGTCCAAGCTGGGGTCCCCACTCTGTTGCCGCAGCATACTGCGCTGCCCAGTGCACGTAACTGTGGCCCACCATCCATACTGCCACCGGTGTGCGGGGACACACAGGGTCTGTAAGAGAAAACAGAGAACAGTGACTTAACTGGTACTCATGCCTGAAGAGGGCGAACATATAATGCAAAACGCATAGATCCCCATCTTCCCATACGGCGTATATCAGCCTCAGAGTACCCAAATGCAGCCGCAGTTTAAGCAGCACCTATCCCAAATGAATGGGTGCCGTAACGAGCCCCTGGGAGGCCAACACTGGATAGTGCCATACCGGTCACCTTCCAAAATTGAAATTTAGTAAGGGGAGACCCATCCTGGTGGCAGAAAAACGGGCCAGGGTGCGTGCCACGCACTGCCAAGAACTCCTGTAGGGCACCAACCGGACAGATGTCTGCAATGGAACATCGTAGCAGTCTAACTCCACTGCCTACGCCGTGCTGATCAACTTTTGAGGACCGTATCCTCAACTGAGCCCACTCATTAGAAACATAGACATCGTCGAGTTCCAGTGCCCTACAAGTCGCATCCGCCTTAGACAGTAGTACCAACTCACTGATGCGGAGCGCTCCAAAGAAGGCCACCGTGGTAGCCGCATGAAAAAGAGCCGCCTCATACCTGTCAAAACATAGGTTATGCCAGCCTCGTGCAAGGTGGGTAAGCACCCCTGGGGAAATTGGGTGACGAGTGTCCGGGCGGCGGCCACATTCCCGTGTCCACCCCTCCAAAACATGTCGTATGCGGAAATCGTTCATGCTGTCAGCAAAACCCCTCACCTTGGCAATAAATGCCAGTGCTGACAGCCTGGATGCTATAGTGCGGGGAGCGAGGCCCTGACTGTGTAAATAAACCATGAATTGTAAAACTTGTTCCACTGGAATGGGCCACACTTCGGGCAACTGAGGTTGCACACAATAATTTATAAATTGAACGAAAGCATGATGATACGCCTTACGCCTGCGGGACACCAAGGACATGCCGATTGCCCGGTTCACCTCTCCTTGCCAAATGTCCAAATCTCGGCCGGGAGTGGCGAGGGGAATTCCTCTGCGTCCGGAGCCAAGGCGCGGAACCGGGGGATCTGCAGGCGGGATAAAGCATCGGCAATATCATTATTAATGCCTGGTACATGTCTGGCCCTAAAAAGCACATTCAGGCGTAGGCTACGTAACACAAATTGGCGAACTAAAGCCATCACCCTGGGTGATTTTTAGACGTCTGAGCATTGACAATGTGCACTACCGCAGCATTGTCACACCAAAAGTGAACCACAGAGTTGGCCCACTCCTCGCCCCATAGCATCAAAGCTCCCAGGATTGGAAAAAACTCAAGGAATGTAAGATCGCGGAGGCGATCCGTGCCCCGCCATGCTGGAGGCCATTGGCCATAAGCCCACCTCCCCTGGAAGTAAATCCCATATCCCAGGGAGCCGGAGGCATCCGACAGTACTTGAAACCTAGGGGAAACTAAAAGGTCGGATCTCCAAAAGGAGACCCCGTTGAAGTCCCGCAGGAATGTGAGCCAAACCAAAAGGTCACCCCGCATGCCCCTGGTCAGTCGGACCCTATGATGGCGCCTTGACAGGCCAGACATGGTGTCGCATAGGCGCCGAGCAAATGCCCTGCCAGGCGTAACCACCCTGCAGGCAAAGTTATGATGGCCATGTAGAACCTGAAGCTCACGAAGTGACACTTTACGTTTGGCCAGCAAGGCCAAAACCATCGTGGAGATCCGGGTGACCTTATCGATGGGTAACCGGGATGCCTGTGCGACCGTGTCAATTTCAATACCCAGAAATGTGAGGGTAGTGGATGGGCCCTCGGTCTTTTCGGGCGCTAAAGGGACACCCAGTTCCTGCATTAGCGTCTGAAATGTGGTGAGGAGACGCGTGCATGTGTCCAAGCCCCGTTCACCCTTGAACAAAAAGTCATCGAGGTAATGGGCTACAGACCGAGAAACCGGACCTGCGAACAAAGGCCCACTGAAGGAAAGTGCTAATACGTTCAAATGCTGAGCAGGATATAGAGCAGCCAAAAGGCATGGCCTTATCTACATAAAAATTCCCTTGGAATCTAAAACCCAATAGCTCAAAGTCCTCCGGGTGCACTGGCAACAATCGGAATGCCGATTTAATGTCGCATTTTGCCAGGAGGGCACCAGGACCACAAGAGCGCACCATTCGCAGGGCTTGGTCAAAGGACGTACACCTGACCGAACAAAGGTCATCAGGAATAGCATCATTGATAGAATAACCCACCGGGTACGATAAATGGTGGATTAAACGAAATCCCCCCGGGGCCTTTTGGGGTACCAACCCCAGAGGGGAGACCTTCAGGTTGGGAAAGGGTGGTACAGAAAAGGGGCCTGCCATCCTCTTGGCCTCAACCTCCTTAGCAATACTCAGGGCAGCCACCTCTTCTCTACCCTTCAGGGACAGTAAATTGGGTGCATCTTGGGGTCCCCGCACTCCTTTGAATGGGATTCGGAAGCCCCACTGAAAACCCTCGAGGAGGTACCTCGCGTCCTCTCTCCTTGGATAAGTTGAGAGCCATCGCTCCAACATATACACATTAACTGGGGAGGGGGCCTTTTGTCTGGCTAGCTCCATCAGCAGAAGCTCTGCCTGCTCCCTGTCCACCTCTACCTCTGCCCCGTGACCCATCGGCCCACGGGCACGCGGCGGCGGCATGGGGGCCAGCGCAAGAGGGACACTTGTGTTTGTATCGGCACTGCTGCTTATTGCACACGCCGTTAGCTGAGAAGCTCCAACACAGCAAGCGGGCTGGAACCCCCTGCCCCACCGGCTGGCGGGAAGCCTGCGTTGGGGCAGCTCGCTGCACGGCATGGCCACAATGGTACCTATCCCCAGGCGCCGGACGCGTGGGGGTCATGTACAATAGCCACAATTTCTGACAGGGCTCATCCCATCTCATCTCCGGGTGCAAGGGCACCCTCATTCTAAATTCCTCATCGTAAGCCAACCACGATGGGCCAGGAAAATCCACCATTGCCCTGTAAATATTGTCCAAATATTGGACCATAGGAATGGCCAGGTCAGGCCGGGCCCTAAGGTACACCGCCATATAAATAAGATATGCGGGCAACCAGTTGGCCCAGGTGCGTAGTGGCTTACGACGGCGGGACAGCTCTTTGTCTCTATCGTCCTGTCCCTCTCTCTCCTCCTTAGTGGGCTCATGGTTCAATAGGGAGAATATATCCACGTACTCCCCCCACCAAATCTTTTCCCTCGTGACCTGGGACAAATGATCACCAAGGGGCAATGAATAACCAGCCGTCGGCAAGGCCGTCACCGGCACATTAGGTACACGGGGCATACGCAGCGGAACCTGGACAGTCCCTGCGATGCCCGGCACTGCCCCGGGGGCAGAAACCCCCACCCCCAACGTTGTGCCAGTATGGGCACTGGGATAGGCTGGCAACTGATGCCCACTCGCCTTGACTTGACGAGGCCACGGCCACTGAACCCCACCATTGGAAGTGGACTGTGATGTGGGTGCATTAACTTGAACCTGATACTCACTAGGTGCACCCCCGTGAGCCACCCCCACTGGGGGTTCCGGCCCACGGCGGGCGTCGGAGCTCGCGACCGGAATCGAGCTCTGGGGCCACACCTGACCACTCTCCTGCTGTAGCTCTGGATGAACAGGGAGCTGCGAGACACCGGCAGGCGCAGGCCGGAGCGTCTCAAGCAGCTCAACCCGACTGGCCGCTTGTTGCAGTGTGGCGGCCGTCGAGGTAGCCGGTGAACACGAAGGGCCCCCGGCAGAGAGTGAAGGGCCCCCTGTCATGGGGTTGTGTGCAATCCCCAAGGATGCCTCAAGCACAGCTAAACGCATTAGCAATGCATCCACTGCCACAGATCCCCAGTATAAAGTGGGCCGGGTGGGCCGGGTGGGCCGGATGGCCCACCAGGCATTTGACCAGGAACCCCAAAATGAGAGCCTGGGCCCGAAAAGGGCCATGCCCAAAACTCCGGCCCATGAGGGGCCGGAGGGGGAACGTGCTGTGCACCAGCACTGGGTCCTCCCCCACTGACCTGACCCATGGTTGGCAACTGCGGGCTGAGGGCCGAAGCCCCTGAAGGGCCGGTTGGAGGCTGGCCAGCCGAGGGCCAAGCACCAGCCTGCATCGCCCCACCAGTATCGGTGGGGGTAGTGTCCTGCCGCGTGGGCGCAGCCCTGGTCCTCCGACCTGAGGGCTGCCCCCCCGCTGCGCAGGGCCGGCAAAAGTCCTCCCCGTTGGCCGCAGTTTCGTCGCCGGGGCCTTCCGTTTGGGAGGCATATCCGTAGAAATAGCAGGATCCCTGTCCAGGGATCAACCTATGCCAAAAAGCACAGAGCAGCCAGCAAGCCAAAGGCTCTGTGCAACTCCTTCCTTCCCAGCCGGGAAAGCTAAGGGCTAAAGAGCCGAAGAATCGAAGGAACAGCGACGGAGCTATTTTAAAATGGCAGCTCGGCTGCCTCGTGGCCACCCCTTTTATAGAGGGGTGGCCACGCCCCCTAACTCACCCGGATGTCTGAGTCCGGGTGGGAGGGGCCTGCAAAGAGCGCGGCGGCCATTTTGGCGCCACGCTTTCATTCTCCCCCGCCCCATGAAAGGTCACAGGCAAAGTATGTTCGGTTTCCATTTGATCAGTTTTTTGACATTCCCTCTCCAAAATTATAGTGGTTCTAGACTCTTAGATTCCCAGTGGTAATGTATGGTTGTGAGAGCTGGACCATTAGGAAAGCTGAGCCCAGAAGAATAGATGTCTTTGAAATGTGGTGTTGGAGGAGAGTTTTGAGAGTCCCCTGGACGGCGAAGAGAACAAATAGGTCAATCTTAGAAGAAATCAACCCTGATTGCTCCTTAGAAGGTCAAATAGTAAAGATGAAGCTAAAGTACTTTGGACATGAAATGAGAAGAGAGGGTTCACTTGAGAAAGCCTTGATTTTGGGAAAGGTGGAGGGCAAAAGAAGAATGGGGTGGCCAAAGATGAGATGGCTAGCTGGTATTTTAGACGCAGTGGGCACAGAGCTGGGCAGGCTGAGGAGGATGGTGGAGGACAGAGGTGCTTGGAGATCAATGGTCCATAGGGTCGCAAAGGGTCCGAATCGACTGTGTGACTGAACAACAACAACAAAAGATCTGTTTGCACAGAGGACTCATTTTTTGTGCATGGCTGTGTGTGCCTATGTGTGTACTTCTTCTGTTTCGGTTAGCCTCCCATATGCCTGCCCTTGAATTTTTCACAGTGAAATCTCCAGTGGTAAAAGATACCCACCTAAGATCTAAAACCTCCATGGGCACTTTTCCAGACCTTAAAATCGCTGTCCACTTTCACATGTTATAACTGTCACTGGCCTCCTCCTTATGTGGGTATGCCAATGCTCAGAAAAGCTTCAGCTGACAAAGAATCCAGATGGTTTCTTTCAGATAAACAACTCAGTTAAATCCCATTTTATAGATGTTTTCAATAGGCGAGCAATATTGCTTATCTTCAACAAACATCTGACATAAAAATGTAATGGGTGCTGCTTTTAAAGAAATCCTCTCTGTGGTGCACCAAAGAAAAGTGGTTTCTGAGAGTGCTTTAGCAATTGTTTATAAGGTAAGTTTCTCAGAAATCAGCTAGTTTCTGTTTCCTCTAGAAAAATGCTATCTTTATCAGAGCCATCCATATCTATAGTCTTTTTAATGCTTTTTTATATTGTTTGCCTCTAAATAATTTATATATCATAACACAAAACTCAAGGTTCAATGAATTAAGACAAGTTAAAACGAATGTTTTCAGTCAGGTGGGTTACTTACTTTCTGAGTTTTTCACACCATCTCTGGGCAACAGTGCCCCCCCCAAGTGTTTGGACAACAACTCCCATAATCCTTCATCTTTTTAGGATTGATGGAAGTCACAGTCCAACAACTGGGAAGAAGGTTTACAGTTGCGCATCTCTGTTCTACTTGTCAGAAAAAACCTTTTTCATACAACAGAGGATATAGTACATGTTTATCTGAATGAATATCACATTTGAGGTTTACCTCTGCAAACGCCTGCACACTAGACCTTGGACAGCACTGAACCATAGAGGCAATATTAGACGCAATAAACTCTTGTCAGCCAATATAGTAGTCACTGAGTATGCCATTATAGGAAAATGTTAATGGCATGCACATCTGCAAAGAAATGAATAAATATATTCTAAAGCTCCCAGTTGCCAGTTAGTTTTTAACAGAAATTTCCCCACTTATATTATTCACAGGAAGAAAATGGAGCAATTGTATTATTTATGCTTAAATTAAATGCTGCTTTGGTTTGGGCTGTGGTGAAAATATTAACTTTGGAGTACAGGAACAGGATTGAGGGATCTGATTCAAAGTCAAATGGAAAACTACTTTCTTTTCTTTCTTTTCTAAACAAAAGACTCTAGAGACCAGCAGCTTTTGTGCTTATAACTCTGTTTTCTGGCCTCTCACATTGGCACTCAGCACATTGTGGAAATGGAACAGATTTAACAGGAGGGAGACAAAACCATACTAATACACAGCTCTTCCATGTGTGGGGATTTGACATTGTCACACTCATGTTCCCTCTCTAACACCCTGAGAAATATAGCTTCATGTGGATAAACTTAAATATGCTGGCCAGCATCTTATGGAGGGAACAGAAGGAAAATTGCATAACTGCATAAAACCTGGCTCCCTCTCTCTCATTTTTGTGACCAGTTGTGTAATGAATCTCATAACCCACAGAAGAACAGGCATGTACTGTAGCAGGGAGCCTTCTGTAATGGAAGTGGATGTTTATGAAATTGCCCTGCCAGTTAATGTTCTCTCAGTGGCTTCTATAACTTTAAATAGGGCTTTGGTATGACCAGTACTAACTTGATGAGAGTTTCTGCCTTCAATTCAGCAAAAATGAATCACCGGTCAGTTACATGGAGCCGTTCTCCCTTAATCCCTTTCAAAGCTTTCCTGGCACTAAAAGATAATAAATTCTCCTTTACATGGTTGTTTGATGGTGCTTCTTTTAGCATCTGTGCTTAGCCACTCCCTACCAATTAACAGTAACAAGAATTTATGAGGATTTATCTACAATCTCTTCATCATCAATTAAATATCACATTTTAAAGATGCCCCTCTTTATTGAAAACTTTCCCAAAGACCATGTTAAACAGCTACAGTTTTATCACTGTGGACATCATCTCTGAAATATTTTGCATTTGGCTTCAGGCCCAGGCAGATTTAACAAGCCTTCTGTAATTAGAAAGGGATTCAATAACTTTGTTTTCTTTGTTTTTGGTGTATCCCAAAAGGGTTTACAGTCTATATATGCAGTTTTATTATGACTGTTGGTGGCTTGCAGAGATACCAAACATATTGGGTAGCTTGGGCCTCTGGTGAACTTCTGGAGTGTTAATCTGATGGCATCTATTGCAGGCGCACCCCCCCAATAACGGACACAGACAACATTGAAAGTGGATAACAGCAAAGGGCCACATTTATTGATTCAATGCCCTAGTCCGAATTATAAATTTGTATTGGTAAAACGACCAATCATAATTCCTAAGGCAAGCAGGCCGAAGTAACACTGGTAAGGTACCACCCCAAAATTGCCAACGGCAATTGGTTACAATGTATCAATTTGTATCGATTTGTTTGTCAACAACAAACAAATTGTTGACCGTAGTCAATAACTAACTCATGACCCCACCCTCTGACGCGTATCCGTGAAATCACAGGGGTGATGCATGCTGGTTAGCAATCATCATCACCCCATCGCCTGGTTCGTCGTTGACCGGACAACGTTTAACTACTTTATTCCTGTCTAGTGTTGTCCAGTCAATTGCGAACCTGCCGGATACTTGTGGGTCATACTGTTTACCTTACCAGTGCTACCCGCCCATGTGACCAAAGTCAACAGTAAGAACGAAGAAAGACCCCTATATCAAACCATAGCAACAGTGTGGGATGGGCAAAAAAGCCAGGACCCGAAGCCAATATGGGTCCCAACCAAAAATTCCCACCCGGCCCCGAAGCGACCATGATCACACTGTTAACTAGGGAGGGGGTGGAGGGGAAAAAACTTCTCCGCTCCGTCGCTGAGGCAAAATGGCAGCTCGGCTGCCTCGTGGCCACCCCTTTTATAAGGGAGCTGGCCACGCCCCTAACTACCCGGATCCTCTGTCCTGTGGGGGGGGGGGCCCGCAAAGTGCGCGGCGGCCATTTTGGCGCCGCGCTTGCATTGCAGGCGCACCCCCCCAATAACGGACACAGACAACATTGAAAGTGGATAACAGCAAAGGGCCACATTTATTGATTCAATGCCCTAGTCCGAATTATAAATTTGTATTGGTAAAACGACCAATCATAATTCCTAAGGCAAGCAGGCCGAAGTAACACTGGTAAGGTACCACCCCAAAATTGCCAACGGCAATTGGTTACAATGTATCAATTTGTATCGATTTGTTTGTCAACAACAAACAAATTGTTGACCGTAGTCAATAACTAACTCATGACCCCACCCTCTGACGCGTATCCGTGAAATCACAGGGGTGATGCATGCTGGTTAGCAATCATCATCACCCCATCGCCTGGTTCGTCGTTGACCGGACAACGTTTAACTACTTTATTCCTGTCTAGTGTTGTCCAGTCAATTGCGAACCTGCCGGATACTTGTGGGTCATACTGTTTACCTTACCAGTGCTACCCGCCACACGGAGGGGCTTCACAGAAGACCTGACGCCCCCCCCCCCAGACCGTCAGCTCGGTCAACAGGCCTGCTCGCCAGTCACCCAACAGGAGGTCCATACCTCCACGCGACAGATGGACCCCATCCCCTGCATACAAGTCACAATTTTGCAGGCTAATATCGGGGTGATGACTAACCCGTCCCCAAGCCCTGGTGGTGAGAAACCGCGCCACTGCCTTATTGACCGCGCGCCTAGCTCGGTCAAGGGCCAGGAGGTTAACGGCCCCTCTGTAAGAGTGGCGCGGAACAATGTCCGACCAAACCAGGGCTGTGGCAGGCCAGACATAATGCAAGTAGGCGAGGTCCTCGCAAATCGCATGCTTGAGCGATAAGCCGGTGACCTGGCCCAAATCATTGCCCCCCAGGTGGATGATTAGAATGTCAGGCGGGTCAGCCCCCAGGCCAGAAAAAAGGAAAGGCCGCAGCTCCCGCCATAACATCCCAGGCTTACCGTGCCATGCGAGACTGGCGTGGTCACCCAGTCCCAGTCGGGGTCTGTCGCCGCAGCGTAACGCGCTGCCCTGAGCACATAGCTGTGGCCCACCAGCCATACTGTCACCGGTGTAAAACGACACCCAGGGTCTATAAGAAATTGAGAAAAGGAAGGTAAGGTGACTGGATTGGTACTCATGGCGGGAGTGGGCGCACATAAAACTGAAAACATTGTGAGCCCCACCTCCCCATGCTACGTATGTCAGTCCCAGAGTACCCAAAAGCAGCCGCTGTAGAGGCTGCGCCAATACGGAACGAATGTGTGCCAGAACGGGCACCCGGTAGTCCCACCCTGGTGAGGGCTCTGGCAGTCACCTTCCAAAACTGAAATTTAGTAAGGGGAGACCCATCTTGGTGACAGAAAAACGGGCCGTGGTGCATGCCACGCAGTGCCAGGTATTCCTGTAGGGCACCAACCGGACAGATGTCTGCCAAAGAACACCGTAGCAGTCTTACTCCACTGCCTACGCCATGCTGATCTGTTTAGAGGAGCGAATCCTCAACTGGGCCCAGTCTTTGGCAACATATACATCTCCGCGTTCCAGTGCCCTACCACTTGCATCCGCCTTAGACAGCATCACGAGTTCGCTGATGCGGAGCGCTCCAAAAAATGCCACCGTAGTGGCTGCATGCAATTGGGCTGCCTCATAATGATCAAAACAGAGGCCTGGCCAGCCCCGGGCCAACTGGGTAAGAACCCCTGGGGAAATAGGGTGCCGGTCGTCCGGGCAACGCCCGCGCTCGCGCACCCACCCCTCCAAAACGTGTCTCACACGGAAGTCAGAGGTGGTATCCACATGACCCCCTACTTTGGCCATAAAAGCCAACGCCGAGAGCTTGGATGCTATGGTGCAAGGTGCAAGGCCCTGTGCATGCAGATGAACCATGAACCGCAGAACATGGTCCACCGGGATGGGCCAGGTCTCTGGCAATTGAAATTGAGTAGCAAAAGCCCTATACAAATTGAATGCTTGTTGATACGCCTTACGCGTGCGTGGCGCTAGTGACAGGCCAATCGCCCGGTTCACCTCTCCTTGCCAATAGTCCACATCTCGTCCGGGAGTGGCGAGGGAAATTCCTCCGCATCCGGGGCCAAGGCGCGGAACCGGGAGATCTGCAGGCGGGACAAAGCGTCAGCAATATCGTTATTAACCCCTGGGACATGCCTGGCCCTGAACAAGACGTTGAGGCGCAGGCAGCGCAGAACAAAATGGCGCACTAGATCCATGACTCTGGGCAATTTAGAAGTCTGTGCATTGACAATGTGTACAAAAGCCGCATTGTCGCACCAGAAATGCACCACCGAATTAGCCCACTGTTCGCCCCATAGCATCAAAGCCCCGAGAATGGGAAAAAATTCCAGGTATGTGAGATCCCGCAGGCGACCTGTGCCTGCCCATGCCGGTGGCCACCCACCATAGGCCCACTTCCCATGGAAGTACATCCCATACCCAGGGATCCTGAGGCATCAGACTGTATCTGGAAATTGGGGGATGCCAGGAGGTCAGACCTCCAAAATGAGACCCCGTTGAACTCCCTCAGGAATTGCAACCAGACTAACATGTCTGCCCTGATACCCCGGGTAAGCCTGACTCTGTGGTGGGGCCTGGATAACCCTGCCATGGCGTCGCATAAGCGCCGGGCGAAAGCCCTGCCCGGTGCGACCACCCTGCAGGCAAAATTGAGGTGCCCATGTAGCACCTGCAGTTCCCTCGGGGATGCCTTACGCTTGGCCAGCAATTCCGAGACAAGGGTCACTATCCTGGACACCTTATCACCCGGTAACCTAGAAGCCTGTACTACTGTATCAATCTCAACCCCCAGGAATACTAGTTCGGTCGACGGGCCCTCGGTCTTTTCGGGCGCTAAAGGGACACCAAGTTCCTGCATTAGCGTCTGAAATGTATTGAGGAGACGTGCACACGTGTCCCAGCCCCGTTCACCCCCGAATAAAAAGTCATCCAGGTAATGGGCTACAGACCGGGACCCTGACCTGCGGACGAAAGCCCATTCTAGGAAGGTACTAAAACGCTCGAAAGCCGAGCATGATATGGAGCAGCCAAAAGGCATGGCCTTATCAAAATAATACTCCCCTCTAAACTTAAAACCCAGCAATTCAAAGTCGCCCGGGTGCACCGGCAAGAGGCGAAAAGCTGACTTAATGTCGCACTTGGCCAGCAAGGCACCCGGGCCACACGAGCGCACCATGCGCAGCGCATGGTCGAACGATGTATACCTGACCGAACAAAGGTCATCAGGTATCGCATCGCTGACCGATCGGCCGGCTGGGTAGGACAAATGATGAATAAGGCGAAACTCACCTAGGGACTTTTTGGGAACCAAACCCAATGGCGAAACCTTAAGGTTGGTAAAAAGGGGGTGCGGGAAAAGGTCCGGCGACCCTGCCCGCGTCTAATTCCTTTTTAATGCTGGCCTCGGCTACCTCCTCCCTTCCTCTGAGGGATAAAAGGTTGGGAGCATCCTGAGGGGATCTATCGCCCATAAAAGGGGTACGAAATCCTTGCTTAAAACCTTGGATGAGATACTCTCTGTCCTCTCCCCTTGGGCACGATGCGAGCCAGCGCTCCAGCATGTCCACCTTAATTGGGGAGGGGGCCTTTCGGAGAACTAGTTCCATCCGTGGCAGGCTTGCCAGCCCACTGTCCACCCCTCCCTCTGCCCCGCGCCCCCCCAGGCTTGGGACAAGCAGAGGCTGCATGGGGACCAGAACATGTGGGACACTCGTGCTTATACCTGCAGTTCTTCCGACTGCAGGAACCATTGGACGAGAAAGTCCAACACAGCAGGCGGGCTGGAACCCCCTGCCCCGCCAGTTGGCGGGTACCCTGCGCAGAAGCTGCTCGCTGGACCGCATGTCCACAATGGTATCTATCCCCCGGGGCAGGACGTGTGGGTGTCATATACAAGAGCCACAGTCTCTGGCACGGCTCATCCCATCTCATCTCGGGTTGTAGGGGAATCCTCATACGGAATTCCTCATCATATGCTAGCCATGAGGGGCCCGGGAAATCTACCATCGCCCTGTATAAGTTGTCCAAATATTGGACCATGGGAATAGCTAGATCCGGCCGCACCCTCAAATATACCGCCATGTATATCAAATAAGCGGGGAGCCAGTTAGCCCAGGTACGCGGAGGCTTACGGCGGCGTGCCTGCTCCTTGTCCTTCTCATCCTGACCCTCCCTTTCTTCCTTGGTGGGCTCTCTGTTCAGGAGTGAGAAGATAGCTAAATACTCCCCTCACCATATCTTTTCTCTGGTAGCCTGTGCCAAGTGATCACCCAGTGGCAAGGAATACCCTGCCGTCGGCAAAGCCGAAAAGGGGATAGCTGGCCTACCCAAAGGGGCCTGAGTTAACCCCGCCACCCCAAGTACGTTCCCAGCAGTGTAAGAACCGAGGCCCACCCCAGCGGGCATGGTGGCAGTAGTTGTCGCCGGGTGGGTCGCCAGCGGCGTAGCCCCTGCGCCACCCGCGCGAGGCCAAGGCCACTGAAAGGTCCCCCCTATATTGGGAATGTGTGTGGATGTACTCGTTTGCACCATATACTCACATGCTGCACCCCCGCGGGCCGCCCCCCACTGGGGTTCTGGCCCACTGGGGGCGTCGGAGCTCACGACCGATGTAGAGCTCATCACCGGGGCTTGACCCGCACCAGGCTGCTGGCTGGGGAGCTGCGAGGCAGTGGCCGAAGCCGCGCCACCCGCCTGCAGCAGCTCAACCCTCCCCGCCGGCCGTTGTCCTGCTGCCGATAGCGCCTCAAAAGGTACCCCGAAAGGGGCACCCGCCTGACTGGCCCGGGCCAAAGACTCCTCCAAGGCCGCAATACGGGCCAGTAAGGTGTCTACATTAACCATGGGTAAAGAGCCGGCCGGCCCACCTGACCCTTGCATGGGGACAGTTCCCTGCACCCCAAGGCCCATATATGGCCATTGGCCAGGGCCGAAGCCCGGTAGGGCTGGTGAGGAAACCTGCCAAGGCAGGGCACCGGGCCACCCCCCAAGGCTAGGGGGCCCCGGGAGAGGCTGCGTCCCAAAAGTAATCGGCCCAACAGATTGGGCAGGAGGAGGAGCGGTGTCCACCGCTCGCGGGCCGCGGGCCGGAGCGCCCTCCGCGCCCCTCTGATCGGGCCAAGGAGCGATAGACCCCAAGCCACCAGCCCCGGCCGGGGATGGCAAAGGTGGCTGTTGAGGAGGCGGCACCACGGTCCTCCGACCTGGGTTGCGCCTCCTAACAGCCCGGGCTGAATTCGCAGCAGCCTTCTTTTTGGAAGGCATCCCGAGCAAAAAAGGGGAAGCTAGCTAGGCAAAATCGACCCAAAAGGCTTCCCGGTGATACCAACGAGCGACGGAGGTGCAGGGAAAAAACTTCTCCGCTCCGTCGCTGAGGCAAAATGGCAGCTCGGCTGCCTCGTGGCCACCCCTTTTATAAGGGAGCTGGCCACGCCCCTAACTACCCGGATCCTCTGTCCTGTGGGGGGGGGGGGCCCGCAAAGTGCGCGGCGGCCATTTTGGCGCCGCGCTTGCATTGCAGCATGAAGCAGGGACATTTGTTTCTTTTCCTCTCACATTGTCGTAAGCAGTTCTTGTGGCTCAACAGCAATGTGCAAGGCAACATCAGCCTCCTCTCCACTGACCAGTAACCAACAGAGAATTCCATGTAGGGAATGGCTTCCCTGCATGGGTACCCCAAGTCTGGGGTTCCCTTGATACCTTGTGAGACCTCCTCCCTGGGTTCATGGCACAGTTCCCTTAAACTCTAGCTTTACTTCCTTGTGGGACAACTTAGGAAAAGAATCAGTTGTATCTGACTCTAGAGTTCGATGTTTATCTCCATTTATAGCCAAAGACACTGTTTGTGTCTACAAATGTTTCCGTAGTCATGTGGCAGGCATGATTAGTCACTGGACTGCATGGAATGCTGTTTACCTTCCCACTGAAGTAGTACCTATTTATCTACTTGCAATTTCTTGTTTTGAACTACTAGGTTGGCTGGAGCTGGGACAACAGCTCACTCTGTTGTGTAGCACTTGGGTCTTGAACTGCTGACCTGCCGACCTTCCAGTCATCAAGTCCAGCATCTTAGCCACTAAGCCACCACAGTCCTTAGCTTGAGAAAGGCAGAGATAAATAATAAGTAAATAAGTAGTCTAAAGAAAAGGCCACCATATTATGGATGACTGTGCTCAGATCATGACAGCATGTACAACAGAACTAAAATACAGAAACAAAGGAGGTTGACGAGCTGTGTTAAAAATGTGAAGTGTGTTTAGCCGTCTCCCAAAACCCCATCTTTCTCATAATATGCAGGTATTTCATTCTTATCAAATCCAAATGTTTGCAAATACATCAGTATGGTCAACAAGCTTTTTAATAACAGTTCTATTACAGCCTTTCTGAGCTGAATATTATCATCAAGCATGCTTAGAATCAGTAAGGATGACCGTTCCCCAGTCAAGCAAAGAAAATGCAAAGACCGGAAAAGAGGTTCTTAAGTGTAACCATTTGATAAAGACAAATTCTCCACTGCAAAATCTAAGACTGATTTGGCAATGTATACCTCCTGCTGCTTGAATGGTAAAAGTGGGACCCGTCTTGAGAGAAAATAGTAATATTTGAGAAGAATTCTTATTCCTCATTCATCATTATACACGAGTGGAAGGGAACAATTTTCAGAATTTGAGAAAAGTAGGATTCTGTTTTTATTAAGGTCACAGTGTGTGCTCATTTCTCCTATCTCCACAGCTGAACATCATCACATCTATTGTATGCTATGTCTATTGTGTACTCTGCTAGGATGAGATTTTCTTCTTCTTTTTATCACCCTCTGCATATAATTCTCTCTTTCTGTATTCAAAAGGCTGGTTAGAGAATTTTAAATGCTGCACATTCCAGAAACCATTCCCCAGCTTTTTTGGTAAAATAAAGAACATTTTGGGTTTAGAATTCTGAGTAGTAGTAGTAGTAGTAGTAGTAGTAGTAGTAGTAGTAGTAGTAGTAATGTGTCAGAAATTATTCTAGGTTGAAAGGATTTTTGCTGGGGAAACTCCACTCAGTGCATGCCTGAATGAGGCTCCTTTTATGTACCCATGATCTTTTCCTACTGAAGTGGTTCCTGTTATCTACTTGCAACTTCTTGCTTTCGAACTGCTAGGTTGGCAGGAGCTAGGACAGAGATGGGTACTCAAACCGTCATGAAGTACCCGGGTCTCAAACTGCTGACTTGTCGGCCTTCCAGCTAAGGCGAACTTCTTGTGAGTGATAGCTTAGATATGGTTGGCAATGTTTTATTTCAAAATCCCTGGTACCTACTGGTGGGGGAGCTGGCAACTAATCATGAGATGATACCTAGCAACTTCAACATAGAGTTTTGAAAGATTACATTATGAATTTCATCTCCCAGAATCCCTCAACAGCAATTGTCTTATGGGCGAAGAAATAAATCTATTCTGGGTATTCTTTGGATAGGAGTTTTATCAAACAGAGGAAGATGTTTGTTCCAAAAATAAGCAGAAGAAGTTTATTCTTCTGAATATTAGGATGGTATTATTTTACTCATGCACTATTTACTGCCTGCCTAGAAGCATTCCTCTGTAGGACTAGGATGAAGGACTAGATAGGTCTTCAGTCTGATCCAGCAGAGCTCATTTTAAAGTGTTTTCCTGTTACCTCCTGATTCAAAGGATTCTTACAACAGAAGAGGTTTCCACACACTCGAGAAGCTTCCACTACTTGTGAGCACTTCAGAGAATGGGCCAAATTTGGCACAGGAAATCATGATATCTTGATGGATAAGGAATTACTGGGGACTCTGGGTGTCAGAATGATCAGAACAGCAAAACAGGTCAAACACTTGCAATAAAAAGCCAATTCAAGCCAGCTGGAAAAGAGTTGCAGGTCAAGGTGACTAAATATCACCACCCTAGTCAAATCTGGTTCAGTCTGGCCAGGTTATCCTGCTATGGTAATAGAGTAGAGCATATGGCCAGCAACTCAATGCCAAGTGTTAACTAACCTGGCAACCCTGAGGACTAATGGCTTGGGTGCCACAGGGGAGGGTGATGGTCCTCAAGTGGGTCAAATCCCACTTGAATCCTGATAGGGATGTATTGTATACATGTGACTTGTATTGTATAAGATACATGAAACTATGTCTTTAAGGGTTTCAACAGAGCAGCACCCAGCTGAATTCACTGAGTGGGTGACTGAGCAGAATATCATGTATAAATTAGGGCTTCTCAAAAGCCACATTGCTTCCTGCCAAAAACTACTGGATGCGTGCTAGCTGAACTGCATGCTAGCTTTACTGCCTTATGGACATCACTGTTTTGCCTGGAGGACAAGGCTGCTGGCTTTGCAGATACTCTCTGGAGGAGAGAAAGAGCCAGAGCATTCTTCAGAGGTCTGGAACTCAAATGAAAGAACAAGCCAGGACAAAAAGGGTTTTGCCCAATGAACAGCCAGCCAGGAGAAGGCTGGAGTTGCAGTGAGTACTTTTACAGTACCTCAGGACTTAAAGTAGTGCTCACAAGGACTTATAGATTGTTTATCTGCCAGAGAGGAATCTGTTGTTTCTGTTATCTTTATGAACTATTCTGCTGAGTAAAAGCTGTTTCTGTTGCACTGTTACTCTGCATCTCTGCTTGTTATTATCTGGGAGAGAGAGATAAAACCACACGGACACTGCCGCTGCTGCCAAAAGCTAACTACTTAATGCTCCATGATTTGAACCCAGACCACAACACCTAACAAATCCATCTTGATGGAGGACAGTAGCTTCATCTATGCTTGCTCAGAGCCAGAAAATGACTCAGGGAACGGGATCAGTGATATGGGTGTCATGCTACGATGCAGAAGGCAAATGAAAGGCCACTGCATTATATTCTCAGGTCAATCATCATGGCTGATCACCATGATGATCACCAATATTCGGATTCAGATATGGCAGAAGAAGAAGTCATCAAATCCAGAGTGGTTTTAATCACATTCTGTTCTGTTCCTCCTTGTATCACATTGACTTGACATGTTGATTTGAACTGTTGTAGGCCCGCTCTTGTTTGCTTCCTCTTGGTCTTGTCATATTGGGATAGGTATGATTTAACCCTTGATTACTGGCTCTTTCCTCCTCTTGCACGCTGCTTGAACCAGAGTTTGTTTGATCTGGACCAGTTGATTCACTTTGGTTTTCCTTTATAGATATTTGTGGTTCTTAGAACATCACAGCTCTAGAGGGGAAACAAGCTATCCATTTTTAATTAGGAAGTCAGCATCGTAATTTCTTTGATCCCGTTTTGTGTAGGAGATGATTCCTTCTATGAATACAGGGTTTAGCCTTCTGCATGGGTATTCCACCACATGATATAAATTATTTATACCAGAGGGATTTCTGAATTAATTACAAGGAAAACCTCTGCAGCTACATAGAGCAGCTTGGCTTCTTTCCCTTTATGCCAATGCTCTAGCTTTCTTTTGTGTATATGACAGAATTACATCTTAGCTCTGTTTTCATTTTCAGAGATGGGGAGCTCTGAATTCACTTCTTGAATACAGCTTTGTCATAAAAGAGCCCTCTTCCTTCTCATATGAGAAGGAGAATAACAACAACACCCTTTCAGAAATCCCAGCTCACTTATCCCTCTCATCATTTACTGAATGGCTTAACAGCTTCCTCCTGAACCCCCATGAAACAATCTCTGCAATTTTCTTGATTTTGCAGCGACACCAAGTACTGTATATTTATCAAACATTACTAGTTAAGTTTGTCCTCCTTGAGAAGGCTGTTTGCCAACAACATCTTAGAAGGAGCTTTATCTCCAATGCCTTGGTAACTATCTTTACCGGCAAAGTCTCTCTTTCTTTGATAAATAAAGTTGTTAACAAAGGCTGTCTGCTACTGCTACTATTCTGGAAGATATGGCCATGGCTTTCTCAGTGTGATCTAACTAGCCATTATTTTTATATTAATTGTTGTCTGTAGGGGAATATCAATTGTATTCAGTTGGAACCTGAACACAAATAAATACCTTTGGATGGGATTGGGCTAGGAGGCACTGTTGGGGCTTTTTTAAAAAAGTCCTCATTTGATAAAACCTGTGAACTGCAATTCAGCTCTCACCGGCATAGTCCAATGCTCTCCAGGGTTAGGGAAAGGCTAAGTCCAATTCCTCATCCGAGGTGCAACTACATTGACAAATAGTAGTAGTCAGCTGCCATTATAATTACAACTTTTAAAAAAGCTTTTTATTAGCATCTTTCTCAGAAGTATCTAAATAGTAAAAGTAAAGGTTTCCCTTGCTTGAAAGCCAGTCGTATCCGACTCTAGGGTTCAGTGCTCATCTGTTTCAAAGCTTAAGAGCAAGCGCTGTCTGCTTCTGCAGACGTTTCCGTGGTCATGTGGCAGGCATGACTAGACACCGGAGTGCACGGAATGCTGTTACCTTCCCACCAAAGTGGTCCCTATTTATCTACTTGCAGTTTCTTGCTTTCAAACTGCTAGGTTGGCAGGAGCTGGGACAAAGATGGGAGCTCATTCTGTCCTGCAGTACTCGGGAATCAAATATTTATACTTTAGTTCTGTGATGCTGTAAATCCCTGGTCTGAGATACAAATGTTATTAATTTCCCACAACAGAGCATGTGGAACAGCACATGGCACAGAACAAGCAAGCATTTGAACCAGGGAATTTGCTTCTCCCATTAATTTATGAGGCTGCACCCCTGTAACTAAAAAGAGCAACTAAAACAGTGCAATTACTACAGTACAGTATAGGAGTTGTCTTCTCCCTCTTTAAGGAAGATGCATTATACTTCAACTTGGGCCAAAATCCTGTTGCTTAGCTTAGTGAATCTCACTATGGTAGGCCCATCGAATCAGTGGAATTTATGAAAGAATTAAAGTGCAAGAATCTGTTTTACCACAGCAAGAATCACAAGTAAATTAGTTCTGGAGTTAATAATGCTTTTAAAAATAATTTCCTTCCTTCCTTGCCTTCTTCCTTTCTGTCACAGTTGATAAATAGGCTTTCACCAATCCATCCAAAGTAAGTCATGACTAAATCATATTGGAAACAAAACACAGCTTAGTCATGATTAATTTGTTCCTTTCTGTTTTAATACTTCTTTTATCGCTCTTTGTAGTATAAGACAGACAAGACAAATTATCTCTAACTCCAACCTACGGCAACATGCTCAGTGACCTCTTACTATTGACAAGTGAGTGATAATTATATACAAATGAATGTCTTCTCTTGACCACCTTTATGGCAGCTGAAAGACGTTTTTGCTTCACCCAGCCACTGTGCCCTTTTCTGACAAGATGAGGCTCAGTTGAGCATCTCAAAACAGATTCCTGCCAGTTGGGCAAAAGCAGAGGTGTGGGGGAAAGCAACAGATCTTGTTGGCTTTCATTAGGTACAAAAATGTACGTTCATAAAACAGATTAGATGAGTTCATAATGAAGACCACCTTTATCTGCAGAGAAAAATTTAAGGTGGCTCATAATTATGGGCAGATCCTTTACAGAAACACAACTCTTCGGCCTGAAGCAGAGAGTGGCACTTCCACCCAGTTCCTGTTTCTATTTAGCAAGCAAAAGAGCCTACTAAGGATGTATCTGTTGTCAGTTTTCATACTGAATCACCCACTGGGTCGAGTAAAACGGTATAGAAATTAAACCTAAAATGAAATAAAATCTGGTTAGCTATGGTTTAGTTTCTGTGTACTGAAGAGATGAGTGGGAAATGACTTGCAAAGCACCCATCATTATAATGGACAAAGTGCACTGCATGCTTCTTCAACAGGCCTGTTTGTTGTTACATATCAAAGAGACTTCTGGATGGTCTGTGTTGTTCCAAGCTACTTCTGTTACAGGGCTTGCTAAATGAAGAACGACTTAACTTGAATAATGTGGCAGTCGCTCTTGCAGTCAGACCACGTAGGATGCCCAAAGAGAATAATTTCACACTCTGTGCATAAAATGTGAAGCATCTCATGCTGTCAGTTTGGTCTAGGCAGATAGATCGATCTTCTCCCAGAAGATACACAAAAATGATTAGCTTTATCATATTAGGTAAATGCAGGCCCAGCTAGCCCTTGCACAGAAGCACAGTTGAAAGTTGGCGATAACGGAGGAAAGATGTAATGCCAAAAAAATAAAGATGATGATATGCTTTTCAGATAGATTTTGATGGGAAACCTGGGAAGATTTTTCAGGTTTAAAGTTACTTGTCCTAAAAAGAAAGAAAGAGGAAAGAGAGGTAGTAAGCATAGCATTTTATCAGTATTTTTATTTACCCTGCTCATCTTCCAGGAAGCTCCAAGCAGCATAAACAACTCTGCTTCTCCTCACATATTCTCACAACAAAGCAATAAGGTAGTTTAGGCTGAGACAGAGAGAAAAGCTGACCTACAGTGACACAGTGACTTTCAAAGTTGTGTGAGCTCGTGAACTCAGTTCTCACAAATCCCATTCCAATATTCTAACCCAGTACAAGATACTGGCTGCTTTAAATAAGGCAGGAAGGACATTCTTCAAGAGTCATATTTTCTCTTCCCTTCCTTTTTTAAAATTAAAAATACCCCCAGAAGCAGCCAGAATGAGATGGTGAGCTCATCCAATAATCCTGGGGAAAGGACTGATTGCTTAGGAGGAGAAATGCCAAGTAATTTTGAAGGTAAGATTACGAGATCACACTGAGGATAAGGGGACTTTTTTTGCCCTTTTCCAGAGGGCAGTGTATGTATAATTAAATAAATATAGTGATATACAAGACAAATAACAAAAGAAATAATCTCACCCCTAATAAAACACAATCCCCTTAATAAACATCAATATGAAGATGGCAATAAAATCAAATACATGGCAAGATATCACCTTGGCCAATTTACCAAATATGGTGAGGGAGGGGGGCTGTCATCCATAGTGATGGCATCACCACCAAGAAGTAAAGGTAAAGATTTCCCTTGCTAGAAAGCCAGTCGTATCCGACTCTAGGGTTCAGTGTTCATCTATGTTTCAAAGCCGAAGAGCCAGCGCTGTCTGCTTCTGCAGACGTAACCATGGTCATGTGGCAGGCATGACTAGACACTGGAGTGCACGGAATGCTGTTACCTTCCCACTGAAATGGTCCCTATTTATCTACTTCCAATTTCTTGCTTTCGAACTGCTAGGTTGGCAGGAGCTAGGACAATGCAAGCGCGGTGCCAAAATGGCCGCCGCGCTCTTTGCGGCCCCCCCCCCACCGGACGAAGGCATCCGGGTAGTTAGGGGCGTGGCCAGCTCCCTTATAAAAGGGGTGGCCACGAGGCAGCCGAGCTGCCATTTTGCGAAGCGACGGAGCGGAGAAGTTTTTCCCTCCTACCTCCGTCGCTTGTACTCCTGAGCCTCTTGGCTGCTGATTCTCTCCTTTTAGGCTTCCCATTGACCAGCTGCAATGCCCTCGAAGAAGAAGGCGACTGCGAACGCGGCTCGTTCCGCGCGGAGGCGCAATCTGGGTCGGAGGACCGCGGCTGCGCCTCCCCAGCAGCCTCCTCTGCCCGAACCCACCGGGACCGGTGGAATGGGGTTAATTCCCCCTTGGCCGGAGGCCGGGGGTCCGCGTGCGGGCACAGTAGGGGCCGCGGCTCCCGGCCCGCAAGCGGCGGCCGCCGCTGCTGGCATCACCCATTCTGCTGGGCTTTCCTCCGTTGGGGCGCAGCTTAATGCAGGGGCTTCCAGCCTTGGGGGGTGGTGTGGCCCCCTTCCATGGCAGGGTTCTTCCCCAGCCCTACCGGGCCCGGGCTTTGGATCGTGGCCCTATTCCGGCCCCGGGGTACAGGGACCTGTGCCGACGCCTGTAGTTAGTGGGCCGGCTGGCCCTTTACCCCCCCTTGGTTTAGGTGGCTATGTCAGCGTGGAGGCCCTCCTGGCCCGCGTTGCGGCCCTTGAGGCATCCCTGGCCTGGGTTAGTCACCCTGGGGCCCCTTTTGGGGGGCTGGTCGGTCCATCGCCTGCTGGGCAGTGGCAGGCGGTGGGACGGGTTGAGCTGCCTGAGGCGCGTGGCCCGGCTTCGGCCACTGCCCCGCAGCTCCCCAATCAACAGGTCGGTGCTGATCAAGCCCCGTCGACGAGCTCTAGGGCGGTCGTGAGCTCCGACGCTCCCAGTGGGTCGGAACCCCCGGTGGGGGCGGCCCATGGGGGCGCAGCGTGTGAGTATGCGGTCCAAAATAGTGCACAAACACACATGGCCACGTTAGGGGGGGCTTTTCAATGGCCTTGGCCTCGCACGGGTGGTGCGGCGATCCAGTCACTGACGCCCCACCCGGTGACTTCAACTATCACCCTGGGCCCCGGGGTAGGGGGTCCTTCTTACCCGGTCGGGAATCTTCTAGGGGTGACCGGGTTAGTCCAGGCTCCTTCGCAGATGCCCGCAGTTTCCACCGTGCCTGTGTCGGCTTTGCCAACGGCAGGGTATACTTTGCCACTGGGGGACCATTTGGCACAGGCCACCAGAGAGAAGATCTGGCGGGGGGAGTATGTGGACATCTTCTCCCTCCTTAACAGAGAGCCCACCAAGGAGGAGAGGGAGGGGCAAGATGAGAAGGATAAGGAGCAAGCGCGTCGTCACAAGCCACCACGTACGTGGTCCAACTGGTTGCCGGCCTACCTCATCTACATGGCGGTATACCTCAGGGCCCGGCCTGATTTGGCGATTCCGATGGTCCAGTATTTGGACAACATTTACCGGGCGATGGTTGACTTCCCGGGCCCGTCGTGGTTGGCTTACGACGAGGAATTCCGTATGCGGATTCCCCTGCACCCAGAGATGAGGTGGGACGAGCCCTGCCAGCGGCTGTGGCTGCTGTACATGACTCCCACGTGCCCTGCGCCCGGGGAAAGATACCATTGTGGACATGCGGTCCAGCGAGTGGCCGCAGCACAGGCTCCCCGCCAGGTGGCGGGGCAGGGGGTTCCAGCCCGCCTGCTGTGCTGGACTTTCTCATCCAATGGTTCCTGCAACAGGAAGAATTGCAAGTACAGACATGAGTGTCCCTCCTGTGCTGGCCCCCATGCGGCCTCTGCTTGTCCCAGGCCTGGGGGGATGCGGGGCAGAGGAAGGGGCGGACAGGGGGCTGGCAAAACTGCCGCGGAGGGAGCTGGTTCACCAAAAGGCCCCCTCCCCAATTAATGTGGACATGTTGGAGCGTTGGCTCGCATTGTACCCGAGGGAGGAGGATGCGGTTTACCTTCTTCAAGGTTTTAGACGGGGGTTCCGTATCCCTTTTGTGGGCGACAGGTTCCCCCAGGATGCCCCCAACCTTTTGTCCCTTAGGGGGCGGGAGGAGGTAGCTGCTGCCAGCATTACTAAGGAGGTCGATATGGGCAGGGTTGCCGGCCCTTTCCCTACACCCCCGTTCCCCAATCTTAAGGTGTCACCTTTGGGCTTGGTCCCCAAAAAATCGCCGGGCGAGTTTCGCCTGATTCATCATTTGTCTTATCCAGCCGGCCGATCGGTCAATGATGCTATCCCTGAAGACCTTTGCTCAGTCAGGTATACATCTTTTGACCACGCGCTGCGTATGGTGCGCTCATATGGCCCGGGTGCGCTGTTGGCCAAGTGCGACATTAAGTCGGCGTTTCGCCTCTTGCCAGTGCACCCGGGCGATTTTGAGTTGCTGGGTTTCAAGTTCCGGGGTGAATATTATTTCGATAAGGCCATGCCTTTTGGCTGTTCCATATCATGCTCGGCTTTCGAGCGTTTTAGCACGTTCCTACAGTGGGCTTTTGTCCGCAGGTCAGGGTCCTGGTCTGTAGCCCATTACCTGGATGATTTTTTATTCGGGGGTGAACGGGGCTGGGACACGTGCACACGTCTC
The DNA here is from genome assembly GCA_035047305.1 of Bradypodion pumilum. NCBI lineage: Eukaryota > Metazoa > Chordata > Lepidosauria > Squamata > Chamaeleonidae > Bradypodion > Bradypodion pumilum. The sequence goes on along the minus strand of JAWDJD010000001.1, from coordinate 158,734,977 downwards.
CTCACCACATTTCAGATGCTAATGGAGGAACTCGGTGTCCCTTTAGCGCCCGAAAAGACCGAGGGCCCATCTACTCAGCTAGTATTTCTGGGGGTGGAGATTGACACGGTAGCGCAGGCTTCTAGGTTACCGGGGGATAAGGTGTCAAGGATTGTGGCCCTTATCTCGTACTTGCTTGCTAAACGCAAGGCATCCCTGCGGGAACTGCAGGTGCTACACGGTCACCTCAATTTCGCTTGCAGGGTGGTCGCACCGGGCAGGGCGTTTGCTCGGCGCTTGTGCGACGCCATGGCAGGCTTATCTAGGCCCCACCATAGGGTTAGACTCACCCGGGGTATCAGGGCAGATATGTTTATCTGGCTCCAGTTCCTGTGGGAGTTCAATGGAGTATCATTTTGGAGGTCTGACCTCCTGGCTTCCCCTCGCTTTCAGATACAGTCTGATGCTTCAGGGTCCCTGGGTTATGGGATGTACTTCAATGGGAAGTGGGCCTATGGTGGGTGGCCACCAGCCTGGGCAGGCACGGGTCGCCTGCGTGATCTCACGTATCTGGAATTTTTCCCTATCCTGGGGGCTTTGATGCTATGGGGCGAGGAGTGGGCCAACTCGGTTGTCCATTTCTGGTGCGACAATGCGGCCGTTGTCCACATTGTCAACTCACAGACTTCCAAATCGCCCAGGGTCATGGACCTAGTGCGCCAGTTTGTGTTGCGCAGATTGCGCCTCAACGTCCTCTTCAGGGCCAGGCATGTCCCGGGGGTCAATAATGATATCGCTGACGCTTTGTCCCGCCTGCAGATCTCCCGGTTCCGTGCCTTGGCCCCGGATGCGGAGGAATTTCCCTCGCCACTCCCGGAAGAGATATGGACCATTGGCAAGGAGAGGTGAACCGGGCGATTGGCTTGTCACTGGCGCCACGCACGCGTAAGGCGTATCACCATGCATTCAATTCTTTTAGAGCCTTCTGTATCCAATCCCAGCTGCCAGAAACCTTGTACTTCAGTTCATGGTTTACCTGCATGCCCAGGGCCTTGCACCTCGCACCATAGCATCTAGGCTGTCAGCATTGGCTTTTATGGCCAATGTGGGAGGTCATGTGGATAGTACCGCTGACTTCCGTGTGAGACATGTTTTGGAGGGGTGGGGGCGGGGGCGTGGGCGTTGCCTGGACGACCGCCACCCGATTTCCCCAGGGGTTCTTACCCAACTGGCCCGGGGCTGGCCTGGCCTCTGTTTTGATAGATATGAGGCAGCCCTATTTCATGCAGCCACAACGGTGGCATTTTCTGGAGCGCTCCGCATCAGCGAGCTTGTGATGCTGTCTAAGGCGGATGCAAGTCATAGGGCACTGGAACTCGAGGATGTCTATGTTGCCAAAGACTGGGCTCAGTTGAGGATACGCTCCTCTAAGACGGATCAGCATGGTGTAGGCAGTGGTGTGAGACTGCTACGGTGTTCTTTGGCAGACATCTGTCCGGTTGGTGCCCTACATGAGTTTATTGCACTGCGTGGCACGCACCATGGCCCGTTTTTCTGTTACCAAGATGGGTCTCCCCTTACTAAGTTTCAGTTTTGGAAGGTGACAGGCAAAGCGCTCGCCAGTGTAGGCCTCCCGGGGGCCCGTTACAGCACCCATTCGTTCAGAATAGGGGCGGCCTCCACTGCTGCTGCTTTTGGGTACTCCGGGGCTGAAATACGCCGCATGGGGAGGTGGGGTTCGCGGTGTTTTCAATTTTATGTCCGCCCTCTCCCACAGTGAGTACCAGCCTGGTCACCACATCTTTTCTCTCCCTCGTTTTTTCCCTTGACAGACCCTGGGTGTCGTATTACACCGGTGACAGTATGGCTGGTGGGCCATAGCTACGTGCACAGGGCAGCGCGTTTCGCTGCGGCGACAGAGTGGGGACCCCGACTTGGACTGGGTGCATACGCAAGTCTCACATGGTATGGTAAGCCTGGGATGTTATGGCGGGAGCTGTTGCCATTCCTTTTTTCAGGTCGGAATGCTGACCCGCCGGACATTCTCATCATACACCTTGGGGGCAATGATTTGGGCCAGGTCACCGGCTTATCGCTAAAGCATGCGATTTGCGGCGACCTCGCCTACTTGCATTACGTGTGGCCCGCCACCACCATTGTTTGGTCGGATGTGGTGCCGCGGCACACGTATAGGGGAGGGTTCGACCTCCCGGCCCTTGACCGGGCTAGATGCATGGTGAACAGGGCTGTGGCCCGGTTCATTGTCAGCAGGGGTTGGGGGAGGGTCAGCCCTCACCCCGCCATTAGTCTGGGAAATTATGACCTTTATGCAGGGGATGGGGTCCATCTGTCGCGAGGAGGTATGGACCTCCTGTTGGGTGATTGGCGAGCAGGTCTGTTGACCGAGCTGACGGTCTGGGGGGGGGGCGTCGAGCCTTCTTTGAAGCCCCTCCGTGTGGCGGGTAGCACTGGTAAGGTAAACATTATGACCCACAGGTATCCGGAAAGTTCGCAATTGACTGGACAACACTAGACAGGCATAAGTTGGTTAAACGTTGTCCGGTCAACGACGAACTAGGCGACTAGCATGCATCACCCGTGATTTTACGGATACGCGTCAGAGGGTGGGGTCATTAGTTAGATATTGACTACGGTCAACAATTTGTTGTCAACAAACAAATTGATACAAATAGATACATTGTAGCAATTGCCGTTGGCAATTTTGGGTGGGACCTTACCAGTGTTACTTCGGCCTGCTTGCCTTAAGAATTATGATTGGTCAATTACCAATAGAAATTTATAATTCGGACTAGGGCATGAATCAATAAATGTGGCCCAATGCCGTTATCCACTTTTATCAGTGTCTGAGTCCTTTATTGGGGGGTGCGCCTGCAAAGACGGGAGCTCATTCCGTCCTGCAGTACTCAGGAATCGAACTGCTGACCTTTCGCCTCCCAGTCAGCATCTTAGCCACATGAGTCACTGCAGACCACCAAGAAAGTCCTATTTATATTTGGCATCTTTCTGGGTGGGCAGCCACAGTCTGCCCAAATGGGAGGACCAGGTTATCCAGTCATGTTCATCATAGAGATATGTTCCACCAGATGTTGAAGTCTTAAATCATTGAAGTTTTTGTAGTTTAAAACAAAAAGTTTGAACTGGGCCTGGAAGCCTTCAAATAACTAATGCAGCAGCATCAGTGTCAGGGAGATAAATTCCCCATGTTTAATTCCCCACTACCAGCTAACTAGCTGCATTTTGGATTGGTTGCAGTTTCTGGATCATCTTTACAGGCAGCCCTACGTAGAGCATATTACAGTAACTAATTCTTGAGGTTATTGATGTGTGAACCAATGTCAAGAGGGGCTTCTTGCCAAGGAGTGGACAGAGCTGGCTATCTGGTTAAGATATTTGCTTCTCTGTGGAGAGAGCTGGGTCCAGATCTTGAACCTGGTTCCTTCAGGGGGATAGGAATGCTGTCTAGACAAGGCTGGATACCAACCAACCTATCAGATAAACTGCAGCATCTATGCAGTGGTGGGCTCCAAAAAAAATTACTGCCACACTGTGGGTGTGGTACGGTGGGCGTGGCCAGGCGGAAAGCCCTGTGTTGCACCCGAATTAGGACTACTTTATTTCAAAACTTGGATGGGCAGGGCGAACCAGAATTTCTGCTACCGGTTCTGGTGAACTGGTGCGAACCTGCTGATGCCCACCATTGCATCTATGTTTTGTCTGGATTCAACTTCAACCTGTTAGCCTTTGTCCATTTCATTGTCAAGGACAGGCAATGGTACAAGACTTTCACAGCATTCACTGTGGATGATGAAAAGGAGAAGAAGAGTTGTGTATGATTGGCATATTGCTGATAACGCACTCAACATCTCTGAATAATCTTTCCCAGCAGTTTCATATAGATGTTAAACAGCATGGATGAGAAATTGTTGGCATTGTTGTCTTTTTGTTTTGTTTTTACTGTGGACTGATATAGGCTCTTTCAAGAAAGATACTGTAAATAAGAAGGAAGGTCTGCCTTAGTGGAGTGCTAGATAGAAAGTCACAGCTCCCACCAGGAAATTGGGGCTTGGCTTTTATTTAATAATCCCACTCTGTAGATGCAATCAGTATTGAGTAATGGCTGTTAACAATGGCTTGTAAAACATCAGACACATAATGGGAAATTAATTAAGAGATTAAAAGAGTCCCTTTAATCTCAACAATTGACCATCCTATATCTAATTACAAAGCTGCAGTTCTTCATCTTTCTTGCTCCTTTCTCCACCATAGGTCACCTTCCAAAACAGGTAAACAAGGGCCAGTTTATCTACCAAGCAGCTGTTCCTTTAGCCATTCAGAAAATTGCAGTGGGGCTCACAGTGTGGGTGTGTGCCCACACTTAAAGAAAGTAGGATGAAGTGGATGGAGAAAAAGGAAATGAAAGCACAGTAGTTGAGTTGCTGAGGAGGGCTACAGTTTCTACAATCCTCCAGGCAATATGGCCAATGTGTCTGGCACTTGTAGCTCAAAGAAATAATGGCAGGCATCCAGCTGAAAAATAATGCCATTGTAAGTTGGCTGAGGAAAAAATTCAGTGGTGCAATTCCCACAGGTTAAGCCAGCACAGACAATGGCTGTCATGTGTCAAATCTTCTGACCAGTATTCAACAGCATGAACTCATGCTGCGTGCTTAATGGGCAGTAACGTGTTGAGCTTCCAATTGATGGATTTAGGCTGGTAGATACCAAGACTATCATGCCATGCATAAAGGTGAGATGAGATAACTTAGAAGAGACAATGTTGCTCAGAAAAGTATGGGGGGGGCAGTAGGAAAAGAGGAAGACCTAACATGAGATTGATTTACTCAGTAAGAAGAACATCATTGTTCATTTTCAAGACCTGAGCAGAACTTGCTGAAAAAGACCATATTGCTACGTATTATCAAAGGGACAATATGAAGAGACAACGACATAACATGAGATGGATTCACTCAATAAAGAAAGCCACTGCTCTTTGTTTTCAAAGTTCAGATTGCCCCAGAGAGAGTGAGCTGATTTCCCATTTGAAAAAGAATGCTATAAACCTCAGCAAAGAAACAGGAGAGAAGGGGTGGGGGGGAAATACAATGAAGGAGGGGAGCTGCCTATGATCAATGAGTGGCAAAATTTGCAGAAGGATAATAATGGGGGTGGGGAGATAGGGGAGGGAAAGGATTACTTCTTGGAGCTTCCAGAGGTAAAATGAATAAGCTACGTATGCATCCTTGGAAGGGGAGAAAGAAAGACAATTCCAAGCTTCACAATCCTTTGTTAGCCACCCAGCTAGACTTGCATCCTTTTGCTCTGGGATGGCACATGAGTAGTTTAGCACTAAACTACTCACATGTACCAGACGACTGTCACTCCATTACTTTCTTAAAAGTAGGCTCATGGGGCCCAGTCTGAGGGAGGACAGGGAAGTGGAGAGTGTCATGCAGGGAGTCAGGAGGTGTTATGTATGTATGTATGCATGTTCATTATACTGTAAAGGCAAGAATGTAACCACTCCAGATACAAACGATACCAGCTGTAAAGGAACGCGAGCAGACAGCCCATAGAGGGCAGCTGCGAGCGTTCAGCCTCACATGGTTCACATTGCTCAATCACGGACAGCCGCGGGAAAACCTTCCCCGCATTCAGCAGCAGAAGAAAGAGGCGTGCCTGGGCGAGGCCACGCCGGTAGCAGCCAATGAGCTACCGTGCTACAAGATTCAAATGTAGAGAGCTACTGTATATATTGAGATGTATCACCGCCATTACCTCATGCTTCACTGGAACCTCATGCAATAAACCTGTGTTAAACCAACCCTTCGGTTGTCCGGTTGTCTTTGGTCCCATACACTAAATTGGCGACGAAGGTGGGATATGGCTGCCCACGGGACCAAGACATGCGCCGGCTACGAGATCAAGAAGCCGGGAGACTTGGAGCTGTTTGAGATAGACTTCAACGCAGCGCTGGTGGAGCTCGAAGTCTCAGATGAGGCCAAAAAGAGGGCCATTTTCGTCCGCATGCTCGGACACGAGACCAAGAGGACCTTGGTGGACCAGATCGCGCCGAGGAAGGTGAGCGACCTCAAAGCTACAGAGCTCCTGGCGGCGTTGCGCGCCCATCTCCGGCCAGCAATAGCGATGTTCCCCGCTCGGAGCGCGTTCTGGAGGCGAGTCCAGGCACCCAGGGAATCGGTCGATGAGTTCGCCGCGGCCCTGCGGTTGGCCGCCGGCCCATGCAAGTGGGAGCTCCCCGACATCACCCTCCGGGACTGCCTGCTCTGCGGTCTGAGGGACACAGAGACTCAGCGCGCGCTGATGAAAAGGGAGCCGCCTCCCACGTGGCAACAAGTCCTCGACACGGCACAGGCCGCGGAGGCCACTACTGCCGGGGTGCACGAGCTTCAGGACTGGCGCCCAAAGACCGCCAAGGCAGAGAGCTCGGTGCGCGCGGCCCGGCGAGTTTCGAACTCGTCTGCGGAGAGCGGCGACGACGAGGACGTCCGGAGGGTCCAGAGAGAGGGCCGGCGCTGCGACGGCTGCGGCGCCGCCCACGCCCGTGCCAAATGCCCATTCCGCAAGGCCGAGTGCCACAACTGCGGCCGGCACGGGCACATCGCCAAGGTCTGCCGGAAACGGCGCGAGGCCACCAGGAGTTCTCCAGACCGCTCGGCGAGGCAGGACCGCACCACGAGGCCAAAGGACGGCACCCGGACCACGAGGACGCGGGACGGAGTAGGGCGCATCTCCGACGACAGCGAGGACGACGCGCCGGTTTGCAGCGTTTCCACGGAGCACCCCCGTTACTTCGTTGAGGTAGTAATACAAGGGGCCCCTGTTAGAATGGAGGTGGACTCGGGTTCTTCATACTCCATTATTTCCCAGGGGGAGTTCATGAAAATCGCCCCCCGCATGCGGTCCAAGCTCAAGGCGTTGAGGGCCACACTGAAGGACGTGCAAGGGAACCGCATCCCAGTGTTGGGGGTTGGGAAGTTCCGGGTCCAGTTTAAAAAGCACACCGCAACGCTTCCCCTAGTCGTCCTCAAGGGAGGTAAATGCAGCCTCCTCGGGACTCAATGGTTCCAGCCCCTGGGGTTGTTCATTGGGGGGGTGCACGCCGTGGGAGCACACGCCTCCGGGACTGATCCAATACAGAGCGTGTGCGACGCGCACCCCGAGGTTTTTAAAAAGGGGCTCGGAAAATTCAAGGGCCCCCCAGTGACTTTCGACCTGGACCCTGGAGTACGTCCAATCAGACTTAAACCGCGCAGAGTGCCTTTCGCACTAAAGGACAAAATAGAGGCGGAGTTGGACAAATTGGTGGGCCAGGGGATTCTTGTTCCTGTTGATTCTGCGGAGTGGGAAACTCCAATTGTAACAGCGCTCAAGGCCAACGGGGAGGTCCGCATATGCGCTGATTACAAGTGCACCATCAATAAGGCGATCCGCCCTAATGCGTATCCGGTGCCGGTAGTCAGCCACTTGTTGGCCAGGTTACACGGGGGGAGGTGTTTCGCTAAACTCGACCTGGCCCAAGCCTACCAGCAACTCCCGGTGACCCCCGCCGCAGCTGCTGCGCAGACCATAGTCACCCACAAAGGGGCGTTCCAGGTATCGCGCCTCCAATTCGGCATGAATTCGGCGCCCGGGATCTTCCAGTCACTTGTGGAACGCCTCCTGAAGGGGTTAGAGGGGGTGTTACCCTACTTTGATGACGTATTGATTACAGGGGGGAGCCGGGCCGAATTAGCAACAAGGTTGGGAAAGGTCCTGACAATATTCGAAAAGGCGGGGTTGCGGTTGCGGAAAGACAAATGCGTCTTCTTCGCTACAGAGGTTGAGTTCCTAGGGTTCCGTGTCACTCCCGAGGGAATAAGGCCAGCCCAATCCAAGGTAGCCGCCATCAAGAAGGCCCCTCGCCCCACCTCCAAGCCCGAGTTGCAGTTGTTCCTCGGACTGCTCAACTTTTACCACTCCTTCCTTCCGCGGAAGGCAGCAGTAGCGGAACCGCTACACAAATTGTTAAAAAAGGACGAGGCATGGAAGTGGGGCGACGACCAGGAGAGGGCTTTCAATGACCTGAAGCGACTCCTGGCATCAGATGCCGTACTGACCCACTTCAATCCCAAACGCCCAGTGGTCCTGATATGCGATGCATCCCCGGTGGGGGTGGGGGCGGTGTTATGCCACGTGCTGGAGAACGGTAGGGAGGCCCCGATAGCGTTCTACTCTAGGTCCTTGTCCCAAGCGGAGAGAAACTATGCTCAGACAGACAGAGAAGCACTAGCAATAATTGCGGGGACCAAGAAATTTCATGATTTTGTGTACGGCCGCCCCTTCACCATAGTGACTGACCATAAGCCTTTGCTAGGCATTTTCACCGCAGATAAGCCCACACCCCAAATCCTGTCCCCGAGAATGCTCAGGTGGGCCATTTTCCTCAACGCGTATCAGCACGCGTTGGTATACCGGCCCGGGAAGGAGATCAGCCATGCCGACGCCCTGTCGAGGTCCCCCATTCCCCGGGATTGCTGCCACGTGGGCGAAGTAGAGAGGGACCATCAGGTCTTAATGATAGAGGTTCTAGACTCCCCTCCAGTAGTACCGGCCGACATCGCCAAAGCGACAGGCAAGGACAAAACACTGGCCACAGTTTGCTCCTGGGTACAGAAAGGGTGGCCCGTGTCTTCCCCAGCAGCGGAATTCGACACATTTTTCAAAAAGAAACTAGAGTTGTCCCTAGAGAGGGGTTGCCTTTTGTGGGGACAGCGAGTAGTGATCCCCACGCCTCTCCGGCCGAGGGTGCTTAAACTGCTGCACGTCAGCCACCCGGGGATCGTCCGCTCAAAGGCGCTGGCCCGCAGTTACTTTTGGTGGCCCCAGCTAGACGCCGACATCGAACACATGGTCGGCACTTGCGAAGCGTGCCAAAGCTCAAGGCCAGAAGAGGCTCGCTCGCCACCTAGGGAGTGGGACACGGCAAGGGGGCCCTGGTCCCGGGTACATGTAGACTTTGCTGGCCCGTTCAGGGGAACGCTTTTCCTCCTCGTGGTGGACGCGTTCTCCAAGTGGTTGGAGGTCATTCCAGTCTCAAGCACCTCCTCGGCCACAACAATCAAACAGTTAAGGAGGGTCTTTTCCACGTTCGGTTTACCCGACACCCTCGTCAGCGATAACACTAGCTGTTTCACGTCCGCCGAGTTCGGGGCATTCATGGAGCGAAACGCCATTCGGCACGTCACCTCTGCCCCCTTTCACCCGGCCACCAACGGCCAAGTAGAGCGCCTCGTGCGCACCACGAAAGACGCGCTGCTGCGCATGGGCCCCGGAGACCTCGACCTGAAATTGTGCCAATTCCTGCTAAGATACAGGGTCACCCCACTAGCGTCAGGGTACTCCCCCGCAGAGCTGTTGATGCGCAGGAAGCTGGCCACGGGAATCTCCAAGCTAGACCCCACGAGAGTAGAGGACAAAGGGCGGAACATAGGGGTGGAACCCACAAAGAGTTTCAGCGTAGGCGCCCCGGTGCATTGCAGGAACTACGCCAGCGCGGGGCCAGCCTGGGTGCCGGGCACCGTAGTAGAACAAGCCGGCCCCGTCTCATACCGCGTAGAGACCAGTACAGGTTTCCTGTGGAGGCGACACGTGGACCAACTCAGGCGCAGGGTCCCCGGAGAGCAGGACGGAGATGAGAATAGCATCGAATCAGCGTTAGGGTACTCCCCCACCCGCTTAGCCCAAGGGGGAGGAAAAGGGGAGCATGGGTCCCCACCAAGGGGGGAGGAAAGGGAATCGATCCACAGAAATCTTTTGCGGGAGTCCCCGAAAAAATGGAAGAGCCCCGACCGCACACATACCCCGCGGGAGTTTCCCCGAAACACAGATGCCCATAGAAGTTTAGACGTTGATTTACAGTACCAGGGGGAGTTAGCGGAGTGGTCCCCCACCCGTCCTAGCGAAAAGAGGGGTTTCAGTTCAGCCCCTGGTACCTCCAGTCCCAGTAGCCCCTGTGAGTTAGAATGCGATATAGCGCCATTTTCCCGGAGACCGACACCCCCAAGACGGGAGGCATCAGCGAGTCCGCCCACCACAGTCTCAAGGTCCCCCGAGCAGGGATCAGAAGGTAGCCGAACCACAAGGGCGACCTCATCGGTTCCGCGGTTCACAATAGGAGGGTCCCCGGGGTCAGAGAGCAACAGGCAGGGGTTCACCTCCCAACTATTCATTCCCTTCCCATCCCCGGGCGCGAGGCAGGCACGGACGCCCCACAGAGCCACTAACGAATCCCCGTTTCCCGTTGCAGGACAAGCACCCGCGGAGTCAGGGATCACAGGCTCTCCAGTACTAGGTCAGACGCAAGCGCGTCCCAAGCGCACGTGCGGCAAGCCACAATGGTTGCGGGACTTCGTCCCATCCTAGGGGGGAGGGATGTTATGTATGTATGTATGCATGTTCATTATACTGTAAAGGCAAGAATGTAACCACTCCAGATACAAACGATACCAGCTGTAAAGGAACGCGAGCAGACAGCCCATAGAGGGCAGCTGCGAGCGTTCAGCCTCACATGGTTCACATTGCTCAATCACGGACAGCCGCGGGAAAACCTTCCCCGCATTCAGCAGCAGAAGAAAGAGGCGTGCCTGGGCGAGGCCACGCCGGTAGCAGCCAATGAGCTACCGTGCTACAAGATTCAAATGTAGAGAGCTACTGTATATATTGAGATGTATCACCGCCATTACCTCATGCTTCACTGGAACCTCATGCAATAAACCTGTGTTAAACCAACCCTTCGGTTGTCCGGTTGTCTTTGGTCCCATACACTAAAGGAGGACAGGCAAGATAAGGAGGCAGCCAAACAAAAGTGGAACCAAAAATGGCTCCGTATATGCCTCACTGCGGGACACTTGAGGAGGGAGAGGCAAAAGCTTCTCCAACGGACAAGTTTAAGGAAGGGCAAGGCAGGAAGGAGCCTTATAAAGGGGCCGCTGGCTCCTCCCTGCCTGACTGGGGTGTGTGAACTTGGCACACTCCCATCTCATCCGGGGGCCCTGAGCAAAGCGCACACCATACGTATGCGCTACCGGTGCGTGTCCCTTCAGAAAAATGTCTGGTTGGTCCCTACACTTCTCTGGGCATTTATGGAGATGTGTGCTATATGGCAGTTTCTGAGGCCATTGGATACAGGGTTGCTATAGAATTAGAAGAGTACAGTGGGATCTTGGTTAACAAATGGCTCGGTTATCATAAAAATCGCATAACAAAAGGAAATCCATAGAAAATAGGGGCTTGGTTTACAGATTTTTTCCCCAGAACGGATTAATTGGTTTTCAATGCATTCCTATGGGAAACTCCATTTCAGTTAAAGTATTTTGGTTTTCAGTGCATTCCTATGGAAATTGCATTCAATGCATTCCTATGGGAAATTCAGTTAAAGTAATTTTCACTGTAAGAAACATTGTGGAGAATGCATTAATTACATTAACTGAGGTTCCACTGTATTTGCATATGAGATAATCAAGTATTGCACACTGATCTAATGTTGAGTGTCCCTCTCTGAACCCTCCCTTGTTTGTCTGCCATAAAGTTATAATGTTCTAGCCAATCCTGGAGCTTCTCCTGAAGTTGTTGTGCATAGAGATTGTTTATTACACTTAATAGACTTATCGGTCTATAATTGGTTGGGTCGTTCATTCTCGTTCATGATCCCTTTTTTTGTATATAGGGACAATAATTACCATTTCCCAACTCCTTGGAATTCTGCCCATTTTATCTATTACTGTAAATACAGTAGATTGGACAAAACGGGCCCACCATTCCATATTTCTTTTTATTAGATCCGACAGAATTAGATCAAAACCCACTGCCTTATTGGACCTCAATCTTCCTATCAAGCTTTTGATCTGAGAGCTGAACAGGAGGCCATAATGGGAGATTATCCAGATTTATCAAATTTCTTTGGCTTGCTTCAGAAATGTTTGTGGTCATATAAAGATAATGGAAATGTTTTTCCCTAATCTCTGGCAATATAGGTATGACTGAACTTGGATATTGCTTGTTTGTACAGACAGAGACTAGTCTCCAAAATTGGGAGGGATTATTTTGCTTTATTACTAACTTTAGCACTTCCCAGGCCCTACAAGCGTCATCTAACTTTTTGCTTTTAATTAATACTTTGCATTGAGATTCCATTTCCTTTAATTCATCCCCTGAAGTACATGTTGTATTGAGTCTGTGTTCTCTATATTTAGTTCTTAAAACACTCTTGGCCTGTCTACATTCCTTGTCATACCATGATTTGTTTGAATTTCTTGCCACCTACTTCCATTTTGCTTTCACATTTTTAAAGACCAGCTGCACCTTACCTATCAGACATTAAAACACCTTTATCCCAGTGTCAAAATGTACACAATTTAGAAATTTTTGTGATACCTCTCTAAAAGCAAGGAAATTGAGTAAATCTGCAATAATCTTGTCCATATTGGCATTCTATCTAATTATGCTTGACTTAATTTCACTATCTGTGGGTCCACTGATCCTTTCTTTTAGCCGCATATTAATTGATGGAAAGCTATATACAGTAAAACCCCGACTTACATATGCCTCGAGCTACATAAAATTCAACTTACATAATCATTTTGTGCAAAAATCATGTCCTGATTTACACAATTTCCTATGGGTTTGCTTCAAGTTACATCAAAATTATTTTCCCTATGGGTTTTATTTTGAGTTACGTAAAAATTCATTTCCCTATGGATTTGTTTCGATTTACATAAAAATTTCATTTTTCCTATTGGTTTGTTTCGAGTTACTGTACATAAAAATAATTTTTTCTATGGGTTTGCTTCAAGTTACATAAAAAAGCTATTTAAGCAAAAGCCTACGGAACAGACTTATTTTTTGTAAGTAGAGGTTTTACTGTACCAAGTTCAAAGGAAGATGGTTACTGTTGTAAAAGGATGACACTTTAAATGATCTGATGAACTGAACAAAGTCTTTGGATACAATAATATAATCTATCACACTTCTTCTGTCTCCAGCCCAAAAGGTGAACTCAGCCAGGTAAGTTGTCACAAAAGGAGGCAAGGGAAGAGGGCAAGAGGAGAAACCTAGTTTTATGGTTATCTATTCTCCTTAGTGACTTGAGGTGTATTAAAAGTGAAAGAATGTGCAGGGATTCAAATGGGTCTAATTAGGTGATGCAATGGTCTGAAGATTTTACCCAAAGCAGGCCACAGACTTTCTCAGAGCTGGGGAAACAGAGAAGTTGGGTTTGTTATCTTAGAAAACATAAACATTACTTTGGGATGAAGATTGGGGTTGGCTTTTAACAAAGTATTTATCTATTTACTAGCATAGTTTGCCTGGCCTTGCCGGGCAGTTTTTATTTGTGTTTTTTTGGTTAAGGGTGGTTTGGGTGGGGGTGTTTTGCATTTGTAGTTTGTGACTTTATTTGATTTATTATATTTATATTTATTATATATTTTACATATTTTTTGACTGTTTTTACTCTTCCGGCCTCTAGGTGGGGCTGTTATTAAGATTATTGTGAATTTCCTTTCTTTGTTCAGTTTAGTTCTGGACCCCATGGAGGGAGGACGTGTTTGGTAAGTGCTCTTGATTGTTCATTCTGGTTTTTTTTGTTATGATTTTGTGGTGTTGGGTTGGGGGGTTTAAGTAGAGAGTTTCTACTTAAACCCCCAAAGTGTTTTTTGATTGTTTATTCTGTTTTTTTAATTTTGATTTTGTGGTGTTGGGCTGGGGGGGGGTTATAATCTATCACACTTCTTCTGTCTCCAGCCCAAAAGGTGAACTCAGCCAGGTAAGTTGTCACAAAAGGAGGCAAGGGAAGAGGGCAAGAGGAGAAACCTAGTTTTATGGTTATCTATTCTCCTTAGTGACTTGAGGTGTATTAAAAGTGAAAGAATGTGCAGGGATTCAAATGGGTCTAATTAGGTGATGCAATGGTCTGAAGATTTTACCCAAAGCAGGCCACAGACTTTCTCAGAGCTGGGGAAACAGAGAAGTTGGGTTTGTTATCTTAGAAAACATAAACATTACTTTGGGATGAAGATTGGGGTTGGCTTTTAACAAAGTATTTATCTATTTACTAGCATAGTTTGCCTGGCCTTGCCGGGCAGTTTTTATTTGTGTTTTTTTGGTTAAGGGTGGTTTGGGTGGGGGTGTTTTGCATTTGTAGTTTGTGACTTTATTTGATTTATTATATTTATATTTATTATATATTTTACATATTTTTTGACTGTTTTTACTCTTCCGGCCTCTAGGTGGGGCTGTTATTAAGATTATTGTGAATTTCCTTTCTTTGTTCAGTTTAGTTCTGGACCCCATGGAGGGAGGACGTGTTTGGTAAGTGCTCTTGATTGTTCATTCTGGTTTTTTTTGTTATGATTTTGTGGTGTTGGGTTGGGGGGTTTAAGTAGAGAGTTTCTACTTAAACCCCCAAAGTGTTTCTTGATTGTTTATTCTGTTTTTTTTAATTTTGATTTTGTGGTGTTGGGCTGGGGGGGGTTAATTAGAGATTTTCTACTTAAACTCCCCAAAGTGTTTGGGTTTGTTTGTTTGTTTGTATTGTGGGTTTTAGATGTGTTTAAGTGTTTTAATTATTTCTGGTTGTTATTTTTTTTGATTTTTTCTGTATTTATTTCTTTAATTTGTGTTATTATTGTTTGTTGAGTTAGGTATTTTCGTGTTGTAGATAGGTGTTTTTAGTGTGCTTTTATGGTTTTTTGTTAGCCTTTGGTATTTTGGGTGTTTTTTGTTGATTTTGTTGTTTATTGTTTTGTTGTTTAATGGGTTTATTTTAATTATTTGTTTATTTATATGTGTTTTATTAATTTTGATGCTTTGCGTTTTGGTTAACTGTTGGGTTTGTTGTTGTTGTGTTTTGTTGTGTGAAGAACGGCCTGTCTGTCATTTCTTCTTTTTCCCCATTGCTGCTTTGAAATTAGGTTTCGATGCAGCGATGGGGAAAAGGAAGAGCCGACAGTCAGCTCGCTCTTCGACCAGTAATGTTTGTTAGGTAGGTCGGGTGAAAAGGAGGCAGAGAAGAGCTATCTGCTTCACGATGGTTCTCTTCTCTGGGCCTCCTTTTCCCCTGGCTTCCCTAATGGGGAGATCGGCAGGCAACGATCCGTAAGGGATGGTGCTCTTCCTTGCGGATTGCTGGCCGCTGATTTTCTATTACCTCCACTGCTGTGTCGTGCTAGTTCTCGAAATAGCAGTGTGGGTAGTAGAAAGGCAGAATCCAGTCATCCGCCAGGGAGGGTGCTTCCCCTGATGAATTGCTGCTTGCTTCTTTTTTCCCCACCCTGGCTCAACTTACCTTGAGGCCAGCAGAGGTCTCGCCATGTCTTTGGCGGGGTAGCTGGGAGGAGAGGGAGTCCCTCTTCTCCCCGTTGCTCCGGGAAAGAAGGGCGGTGGTTGTCTCATCGTGGTTTTTTGCGGTTTTTTGTTTGCGAGGCCATGAGGTTCTGTGTCCACCTGCGGCAGCCTTGTGTGCCCGTCGCATGAGGCGGTTTTTATTTTATTTTTCACGTGCTGGCTTTTTCAGCATTCTGCGCGCTCGCACCCTTCAGCATGAATGGCTGAAGTGGTCAGGGCGCGGAGGACACTGAGACTTGAAGTTTAGTTCATTTTGTTTGTGTTCGTACGGTGGTTTTTTCTGCAGCTCGGTTTCTATTGGGCTTGCCGCTTTTCCCAACGTTCTCTTTGCTTTTGCCTGTCAGCCTGATTGGCTGAGGGGTGGCGTGGCATGGAGGACATTGGTAATTGAAGTTGTTTTGTTTTGTTTGCGTTCGTGGGTCTGTTGCCCCACTGCCGACTGCGGGACTCTTGCGGCGCTCTGCGGGCAGGGTTAAGGTGAGTGCAGGTGGCTCGGTACGGGATACTATGGATGGGTGCGGGTGTGTATGCCGGAGTCCAACAGTTAACGTCCCTTTTTATAAGTATAGATTTATTTATTCAATTTGTATAGCCGCCCCAATAGACATGGGACTCTGGGCAGCGTACATAAAATCCCCAACATTTAAACTATAGAGACCCTTAAAATTCCTAAAAACACTGAAAAACTACCTCCCACCTGCACCAATTAAAAATCTAGTTAAAAACTATTAAAAGCATGAGTGATCCTGCTCTAAATGAGCCAGGGGGATTGCTCCCTCTCCACCATCCCACACCTGACCTGCCAGCCAGGTTTTCAGCTCTTTCCTGAAGGGCAGCACCTCTGTCTGGAGACACAGTTCAACAGGCAGGTATTACTCCACTCTGGATTTTGGAATGTCTTTCATGAACAATTTGGCTACTTTAATTTAATTTAATTTAATTTAATAGGCATATTTATATATGCTGCCCACTCAGGCAGAACCCGACTCAGGGCGGCATTACAATAAGTTCTAAAAACACATAAAAACACTTTAAAAGACCCATATCCCACCCACTTTAAAAGACTCATATCCCACCCATCCCACCCACTATAAAAAGAAGAAGAGAGAGTTCTTAATTGTTTACATAAGCCAGCAGGCGGGGACCGTGTTCCCGCCCTGCCTGCCAGGTCTTCAATCCTTTCCTGAAGGGCAGCAAATCTCTTTGAAGTCTTAGTTCTGTTGGCAGGAGGTTCTAGAGGATTAGTGCGGACACAGAGAAGGCCCTCCTTCAGGTGCTGGATAGATGTGCACCCTTAGCTGATGGCACTATTAGAGAGCCTCTCCGGTCCGCTCTGGTTGGACGGGCAGACACTCTTGGGATGATGCGGTCTCTAAGGTATCTTGGCCCACTGCCATATAGGGCTTTAAAGGTCAAAACCAGCACCTTGAATTGCACCCAGAGACAAACTGCTAACCAGTGCAGCTCCCGAAGTAGCGGTGAGGTGTGGGCATATCGTCCGCATCCCATCACCACCCGGGCTGCCGCATTCTGGACCAGCTGCAGCCTCCGAATGGTCATCAAGGGCAGCCCCATGTAGAGCGCATTACAATAATTGAGTTGGGAAGTGACCAGAGCATGGGTGACCATAAGCAAGGAGCCCCGGTCCAGGAGTGTGCGCAACTGGCGAATCACCCGAAGTTGGGCAAAAGCCCTCCTTGCCACAGCCGCTACCTGTTCTTCTAGCAGCAGCCGTGAGTCCAGAAGGACCCCCAAGTTGCGCACTGGGTCTGTCTGGGGCAAAACAGCCCCATCTAGTACCAAAGATGGTAGCTCCCTGGATAACACAGGCCCCCTTATCCATAGCCACTCTGTCTTGCTGGGATTCAGCCAAAGCCCATTGGCCCCCATCCAGACCCCAACGGCCTCCAGGCATCCGGAAAGGATTTCAACAGCATCACTGGAGTCCCCACGGGCCGAGATGTACAACTGGGTGTCACCCACGTTATGATGGTACCGCGCCCCGTGGGAATAAATGATCTCACCCAGTGGCTTCATGTAGATGTTAAATATGAGAGGAGAGAGCACCGAACCCTGAGGCACCCCATACTTGAGAAGCCTAGGGCTGGACCTCTCACTCTCTAACTACACCGACTGGGTATGGCCCTCCAGAAAAGAGGAAAACCAGGACAACACGGTGCCCTGGATCCCCAGTCCTTTGAGCCGTTCCAGAAGGATACCGTGGCCAACGGTATCAAAGGCCGCTGAGAGGTCAAGAAGAGCAAGGACAGATGGATAACCCCTGTCCCGCTCCTGCCAGAGATCATCCATCAGTGCGACCAATGCCGTCTCCATACCATACCTGGGCCTGAATCCTGATTGAAAGGGGTCTAGATAATCTGCTTCCTCCAGGACACTCTGCAGCTGGCGTGCCACCGCCTTCTCCAAAACCTTACCCAGAAAGGGCAGGTTGGAACCGGCCTGTAGTTGTTAAGGACAGCTGGGTCAAGGGATATTTTCTTCAGGAGGGGGAGCACCAAAGCATGTTTTAGTGGTGCAGGAAATACCCCCTTCCGTAATGATGCATTTATTATCGCCCCGACCCAGCCACCTGTCACCACCTTGGAGGCTTTCACCAACCAGGTGGGACAGGGGTCCAAAGGACATGTAGTGGCATGCACAGCTGCAAGGTGCATGTCCACTTCATCAGGGACAACAGGATCAAACCGATCCCAGATCGTACAGCAAGACTGTGCTCCGGTGCCCCCCCAACCCTCCCCATCCATGCTGGGATTCAGCCCTGAACGAATCCGATTGATTTTCTCCACCAGATGGTCAGCAAAGTCCTCAGCCGAACCCTGCCAACCGGGCACCGATCTCCCCCTACCGAGGAGGGACCTGGTTACCTGGAACAGGGCGGCTGGGCGATTATCAGCGGAGGCAATAAGGGTGGTGAAGTATTGCTGCCTCACCACCCCCATCGCCACTAGGTAGGTCCTAATAGCAACTCTAGCTAGTGTCCAATTGGAGTCATCCTTGGTCTTCACCCAGTGGTGCTCTAGGCGTCTCTTTGCCCGTTTGAGTTCCCGCAGTTCATCCGTGAACCACTGGGATGATCTAACCCCACGGGCACGGAGAGGCCGCAGTGGTGCGATTTCATCCAAGGCTGCTGTTGCCGTCCTGTTCCACAGGTCGACAAGTGCCTCGGGTGAATCGTGTAGCCGATCCAGAGGAACATCCCCCAGTTCCCTCTGGAATCCATCTGGATCCATTAGTCGCCAAGGGCGGGCCATTTCCCTACGATGAAGCGTCAGCCCCAGAAAGTCAAGAGTCACCAGATACTTCTGCTTTTTGGCATTTTAAGAAGTATTGGTGATGGTCTTATTTTGCCTCTTACCTTTACTGTTGCTGTTTTCTCCACTGCACTTATGACCTACAGTATATTGAAAAACCTACCAGAAGAATGCACAAGAGCCATGGGACAATGTATTAGTATGATTGCTATGCTGTATATACAGACCAACACACCCTGAAGTCAAATCCTATGAAATTCAGAGGAAGTTTTTTCTAAGGAGATCACATACAGGTTGCCCTGATAATAATAATAATTTCGTGTCAGAAATTATTCTGGGTTGAAAGGATTTTTGTGGGAGAAACTCCACTCAAGGGAAACCCGAATGAGGCTCCTTTCATGTCCACAAGAGCTGGGACAGAGCTGGGTGCTCATGGAGTATCCAGGTCTCAAACTTCCAACTTGCCAGCCTTCCATCTAACAAGGAAAACTTCTTAAACACAGAGCTAGAAAAACCTTCCCCTGAATTTCATAGGATTTGTCCTTAGGGTGTTGGTCTGTATATACAGTATAGCAATCATACTAATATAGTGCCCTATAGCTCTTGTGCACTCTCTGGGCTGTTCATAAACTAACTACTGTACCAGAAAAAATATCTCTCCCCCCCCTCCCCCATTAAGCTAAGATTAACAAAATAAAATGCACTAGTCCATTAAACATCCACTCAATTTATCTCCTCCCACATCTGACAGCTTTATGTCAGTGTAACTGTGTGAATGCACACACATATATAGACTGCCACGCCAATCTGATTTAATTTGCAAAAGAGAATTATTTTCCTTCAACTCTTGGCTCCAGCCTCCCTTCAGTTACAATCTCTTGCTGTGAGCACTGCAGCTTTCCTCAACAATAAGCAAAGCTGGCACATTTGTTTAAAATTGGAAAGCAAAACTATTCAGTTGGTTGCCAATTAAACCCAACTTCTATTTTTTTCCCAAATGCCAGGCTTTTATTACTCAGGTGCACAGAGTTTATCTATGGTAGCAAAGGAGTGCTAAAAAAGATCTGTAGGCATCTAAGATCTAGGCTTGAAATACAACATTAAGAAAACAAAGATAATGCAAGCGCGGTGCCAAAATGGCCGCCGCGCTCTTTGCGGCCCCCCCCATCGGACGAAGGCATCCGGGTAGTTAGGGGGCGTGGCCAGCTCCCTTATAAAAGGGGTGGCCATGAGGCAGCCGAGCTGCCATTTTGCGAAGCGACGGAGCGGAGAAGTTTTTCCCTCTTACTCCGTCGCTTTTACCTTGATTGGAAGCCTTTTGGCTGCTGACTTTTCTCTTTTCGGCTGCCCTTAGGTTGGCTGAGATGCCTTCGAAGAAGAAGGCGGCTGCGAGCGCGGCTCGTGGGGTTCGGAGGCGCATTCCAGGTCGGAGGACCGCGGCTGCGCCTCCCCAGCAGCCGCCTTTGCCTGCACCCACCGGGACCGGTGGGATGGGGTCTATTCCCCCTTGGCCGGAAACTGGGGGACCTTGCACGGGTCCAGTAGGGGCTGCGGCCCTCGGCCCGCAAGCGGTGGACACTGCTCCTGGTGTTCCCCATTCCGCTGGGCCTTCCTTCACAGGGGCGCAGCTCGCTCCGGGGCCTTCCAGCCTTGGGGGGTGGTGGTCCTCTTCCCTGGCAGGTTGCTACATCGGCCCTACCGGGCCTGGGTGCGGGGTCGTGGCCCTATTCGGGCCCCGGGGTACAGGGACCTGTACCCACGCCTGTAGCAGGCGGGCCGGTTGGCCCTTGGCCCCATGTCAGCATGGGGGCCTTACTGGCCCGCGTTGCGGCCCTTGAGGCATCCCTGGCCCGGGCTAGCCATGCTGGGGCTCCCTTTGGGGTTCATTTCGATGCGTCGTCTGCTGGGCAGCGGTAGGCGACGGGACGGGTCGAGCTGCTTGAGGCGCGTGGTGCGACCTCGGCCACTGCCTCGCAGCTCCCCAACCAACAGGCCGGTGCGGGTCAGGCCCCATCGATGAGCTCTACGGCGGTCGTGAGCTCCGACGCCCCCAGTGGGCTGGAACCCCCGGTGGCGGCGGCCCGCGGGGGTGCAGCATGTGAGTATGCGGTCCAAACTAGTGCACCTACACACGTGGCCACGTTGGGGGGGGCTTTTCAATGGCCTTGGCCTCGCGCGGGTGGTGCGGCGGTCCAGCCGCTGACGCCCCACCCGGCGACGACAACTACCACGCAGGGCCCCGTGGTGGGGGGTGTTTCCTACCCTGTGGGGAATGTTTTGGAGGTGGCTGGGTTAGTCCAGGTCCCTTTTCAGATGCCCGCAGTTTCTGCTGTGCCTGTGTCGGCCTTGCCGACGGCGGGGTATTCCTTACCACTGGGTGACCGTTTGGCACAGGCCACCAAAGAGAAAATCTGGCGGGGGAGTACGTGGATATCTTCTCACTCCTAAACAGAGAGCCCACCAAGGAAGAGAGGGAGGGGCAGGATGAGAAAGATAAGGAGCAGGCACGTCGTCGCAAGCCACCACGTACGAGGGCCAACTGGTTGCCGGCCTACCTCATGTACATGGCGGTGTACCTTAGGGCCCGGCCGGATTTGGCAATTCCGATGGTCCAGTATTTGGACAACGTCTATAGGGCGATGGTTGACTTTCTGGGCCCGTCGTGGTTGGCTTATGACGAGGAATTCCGTATGCGGATTCCCCTGCACCCCGAGGTGGGATGAGCCATGTCAGAGGCTGTGGCTTTTGTACATGACACCCACACGCCCCGCGCCCGGGGAGAGATACCATTGTGGACATGCGGTAAAGCGAGCGGCCCCAGCACAGGTTCCCCGCCAGGTGGCGGGGCAGGGGGTTCCAGCCCACCTGCTGTGCTGGACTTTCTCGTCCAATGGTTCCTGCAATAGGAATTGCAAATACAGACATGAGAGTCCCACCTGTGCTGGCCCCCATGCGGCCTCTGCTTGTCCCAGGCCTGGATGGACGTGGGGCAGAGGGAGGGGCGGACAGGGGGCTGGCAAGACTGCCTCAGATGGAGCTGGTTCACCGAAAGGCTCCCTCCCCAATTAATGTGGACATGTTGGAGCGTTGCCTCGCATTGTACCTGAGGGAGGCAGATGCAGTTTACCTGCTTCGGGGTTTTCGACTGGGGTTCCGTATTCCTTTCATGGGTGGTAGGTTCCCCCATAGACGCCCCCAACCTTTTGTACCTCAGGGGAAGGGAGGAGGTGGCTGCTGCCAGCATGGCTGAGGAGATTCATGCGGGCAGGGTCGCTGGCCCTGTCCCTGCAACCCCGTTCCGGGGAGCATATATTATTTCGCCGATGCCATGACTTTTGGCTGTTCCATTTCGGGCTCGGCATTCGAGCGCTTCTGCACCTTCCTAGAGTGGGCTTTTGTCCGCAGGTCAGGGTCCCGGTCTGTAGCCCATTCCGTGGATGATTTTATTCGGGGCTGAACGGGGCTGGGACACATGCACACGTCTCCTCAACACATTTCAGACGCTAATGGAGGAACTTCGTGTCCCTTTAGCGCCCGAAAAGACCGAGGGCCCATCTACACAGCTAGTCTTCCTGGGGGTGGAGATTGACACGGTAGCGCAGGCTTCTAGGTTGCAGCGGGATAAGGTGTCAAGGCTAGTGGCCCTTATCTGGGACTTGCTGGCCAAGCGCATGGCATAACTGAGGGAACTGCAGGTGCTACATGGTCACCTCAATTTCGCTTGCGGGGTCGTCGCACCGGGCAGGGCATTTGCTCGGCGCTTGTGCGACGCCTTGGCAGGATTATCCAGGCCCCACCATAGGGTTAGACTTACCCGGGGTATCAGGGCAGACGTGCTGGTCTGGCCCCAGTTCCTGAGGGAGTTCAATGGGGGTCATTTTGGAGGTCTGAGCTCCTGGCTTCCCCTCACTTTCAGATACAGTCTGATGCCTCGGGATCCCTGGGTTATGGGATGTACTTCAATTGGAAGTGGGCCTATGGTGGGTGGCCACCAGCCTGGGCAGGCACGGGTCGCCTGCGTGATCTCACATATCTGGAATTTTCCCTATCCTGGGTGCTTTGATGCTATGGGGCGGGGAGTGGGCCAACTCGGTTGTGCATTTCTGGTGTGACAATGCGGCTGTTGTCCACATTGTCAATGCACAGACTTCCAAATCGCCCTGGGTTATGGGCCTAGTGCGCCAGTTTGTGTTGCGCAGCCTGCGCCTCAACGTTCTTCAGGGCCAGGCATGTCCCGGGGGTTAATAATGATATTGCTGACGCTTTGTCCCGCCTGCAGATCTCCCGGTTCCGTGCCTTGGCCCCGGATGCGGAGGAATTTCCCTCGCCACTCCCGGACGGGATATGGACCATTGGCAAGGAGAGGTGAACCGGGCGATTGGCCTGCCACTAGCGCCACGTATGCGTAAGGCGTATCACCACGCATTTAATTCTTTCAGAGCATTTTGTGCCCAATTTCGGCTGCCAGGAACCTGGCCGATCCCGGTAACCCATGTTCTGCGGTTCATGGTTTACCTGCATGCACCTCGCACCATAGCATCTAGGCTGTCAGCGTTGGCTTTTATGGCCAAGGTGGGAGGTCATGTGGACAGCACCACTGACTTCCGTGTGAGACATGTTTTGGAGGGGTGGGTGCGGGAGCGTGGGCGTTGCCCGGACGACCGCCACCCGATTTCCCCAGGGGTTTTTACCCAATTGGCCCGGGGCTGGCCTGGCCTCTGTTTTGATAGATATGAGGCAGCCCATTTCATGCGGCTACAACGGTGGCCTTTTTTGGAGCTCTCCGCATCAGCGAGCTTGAGATGCTGTCTAAGGCGGATGCAAGTCGTAGGGCACTGGAACTCGAAGATGTCTGTGTGAACAATATTGGGCTCAGTTGGGGATACGCTCCTCTAAAACAAATCAGCACGGCGTAGGCAGCGGAGTAGACTGCTACGATGTTCTTGGCAGACATCTGTCCGGTTGGTGCCCTACAGGATTTCCTTGCACTGTGTGGCACGCACCATGGCCCGTTTTTCTGTCACCCCCCAATAAAGGACTCAGACACTGGTAAAAGTGGATAACGGCATTGGGCCACATTTATTGATTCATGCCCTAGTCCGAATTATAAATTTCTATTGGTAATTGACCAATCATAATTCTTTAAGGCAAGCAGGCCGAAGTAACACTGGTAAGGTACCACCCAAAATTGCCAACGGCAATTGTTACAATGTATCTATTTGTATCAATTTGTTTGTTGACAACAAACAAATTGTTGACCGTAGTCAATATCTAACTAATGACCCCACCCTCTGACGCGTATCCGTGAAATCACGGGGTGATGCATGCTGTCTAGCTGTAGCCATCACCCCGTCACCTGGTTCGTCGTTGACCGGACAACGTTTAACCAACTTATGCCTGTCTAGTGTTGTCCAGTCAATTGCGAACCTGCCGGATACCTGTGGGTCATAAATGTTTACCTTACCAGTGATACCCGCCCATGTGACCAAAGTCAACAGCAGCAACAGAAAACCCCTATATCAAACCATAGCAACAGTGTGGGATGGGCGAAAAGACCAGGACCCGAGAGCCAATGTGGGTCCCAGCCAAAAATTCCCACCCGGCCCCGAAGCGACCAAAATATCACACTGTTAACTAGGGAGGGGGTGGAGGGGAAAAACTTCTCCGCCTCGTCGCTTCGCAAAATGGCAGCTCGGCTGCCTTGTGGCCACCCCTTTTATAAGGGTGCTGGCCACGCCCCCTAACTACCCGGATGCCTTCGTCCGATGGGGGGGGGGCCCGCAAAGAGCGCGGCTGCCATTTTGGCGCCGCGCTTGCATTCTCTCTGCAAGCTCTAAGAAACAACTCTCTACCTTCCCCACCTCCATTTATTATCCTTTTGCAAAGAGTGCCACCCATGGACCATAGGCAGCTCCTTTGCTCACTGTATTTGGTTGCCCTTTACTTGCTTTCTTGACTGTTTCCTGTTCTCTTTCCCTCTCTTTCCTTCCTCCTCATGCATTTGGTCTCTCTTTTTTCTCCTTCAGCTTTACAGAGGAAAGGTTGCTATGCCTCTTACTGGAAACTGTTTTTTCCTTTGTTTTGTTTTCTCTCTCATTTCTTTGCAAAGCTTTCTGATAGCATTCTTTTTCAAATGGTAAATTGGGTCTTTGAGCTTTCCAATTAGGACCCGCCTGTCACCTCAGGTGAGAACTTTTAAACTCCTTCCTGGCCAAAGTGACTGCTGTGTATTCATGCTTACAAGGGGATTCTGTGTCTAGTTGTGAAGACCCTCACAGATATATTAAAGAAAGAATAAAAGAGAAAAGGTTGCCCTTGTTTGAAAGCCAGTTATATCTGACTCTAGGGTTTGGTGTTCATCCCCATTTATAGCCAAAGAGCCATCTCTGTCTGCATCTGCAGATGTTTCTGTAGTCATGTGGCAGGCATGATTAGACAGCAGAGTGCACAGAATGTTGTTTACCTTCCCACTGATGTGGTACCTATTTATCCACTTGCAACTTCTTCAAATTGCTAGGTTGGCAGGAGCTGGGGCAGATATGGGATTTCACTCTGTCATGTAGCACTCGGGTCTCAAACTGCTGACCTGCCAACCTTCCAGTCATCAAGTTCAGCATCTTAACCACTAAGCCACTCCAGTCTCTTTGAAAGAATAGGGGACAAATATTTAGAAGCTCACTCATTTAACCTAGGAAATAGAAATAATCCAATGGTGTTTTCCTTTGTGCTTCATGGGGGTATTGCAAGAAACCTCACACTAGGTAGATGATGACCCCTTTTCAAATGCCTCCCAAAACAGAAGGCATTTTAGCTGCTTTCTAAATGTCAGTAAACAAGTGGTCTGACGCAATTACACCGGGAATGAGTTCCATAGGGTTGGCGCCACCACCAAAAAGGCTCTTCTCCAGGTTGTAGCCTTCCTTGCCAGTTTCAGTGTCAGCACCCAGAACTGACTCATCTGGGAAGATCATATGTTGCAGTATGATGTTCTAAGAGGTAGACGTTCCACCAAGTAGGAAGGTCCAAAACTGCTTAGGGCTTGAAAAGTCAAAACTAACACCTTGAACCTGATATGGAATGGAACGGGCTACCAGTGCAGCCCTGCCAGCACTGGTGAGATATGTTCGAATTTCCTTACCCCAGTGACTAGCCTGGCTGCTGCATTTTGTACCCATTAAAGTTTCCGTACCAGGGTCAGGTTAATCAATCTCATGTTATTTCTTCCTCTCTTCCTACTGTTCCCCATATTTTTCTGGACAACACTGTCTTTTCCAATAAGTTCTGTCATCTCACGTTACTTGCAAGGCATGGTAGTCTCGATTTACTCATTTTTGCTCCAATGAAAGTTCTGGCTTGACTTGATTGAACACCCGCTTAACTGCCTTTTCAGTGGCCTTGACAATTGCTTTGTGTTTGGGTGAGATGTAGTTAACAGTTAATAGAAATTCATCCAGCTGTGGGATTCTCCTTTGCAAAGTGTCTCTTTGTGAATAGTAGTGAGCACAAGAGGGTATCCTATAAACCAGGGGTGGCCAACTTTGGTGCCCCAGGTGTTCTTGGACTTCAATTACCAGAAGCCCAAGTAAGCACACCTGCTGATCAGGGCTTCTGGGAATTGAAGTTCCAGAACACCTGGAGCACCAAGGTTTGTGACTGCTGACATTGGTGTCATCAACATTAAGGCTGCTTTTTGCTATGTAAAGTTCGCCTTCTTTTTCTTGCTTGTAACATGGGCACAATATTGCACACCAATATTGGACATATCATGGCAGTTTGAATCATGGATAGAGAAGCAGCACATCCCATATTAATAAACTAGAGGGTATTTTGTGAAGAATATAATTACTGACAATCCAATTCGGAAAGAAATTGACATTTTCTCAAAAACCAAAGAAGCCTTTCCTGTTCATCTTGTTTCAGTTCCAAATTACAAAATATATCATTATGTGTGCATGTGGTGGTTTGATATTATCTATCTGAATTATTAAACACTCTCCTTTGATAGAAGCAAATCGAAAACCAATTTCTTGGCATTTTGAATTCTCCAAAATGTTAATTTTTTATCATTTAAAAATAGGTAACAAAAAAGCTAAAATACAATAAAACAGGATTGAGATTGTGAGGGTAGCCAGACCCAACCCAAATGTGAAATATATAGGTACTCTTAAAATGACACCATCTTCCATTAAATTATATTTCCAACATGTGAGGCTTTGCAGGCGCACCCACCCAAATAAAGCCTCAGACACCGGTATTGGATTAAAGGCATTGGGCCACTTTTATTGAATAATGCCCTAGTCCGAATTATAACTTTCAATTGGTGTATCATCCAATTGTAATTCTTTAAGGCAAGCAGGCCGCAGTAGCACTGGTAAGGTTCCACCCAAAATGCCAATGGAAATTGGCTACATGTATCAATTTGTATCAATTTGTTTGTTGACACAAACAAATTGTTGACCGAAGTCAATATACTATCTACTGACCCCACCCTATGACGTGTATCCATTCAAATATCAAGGTGATGCAGGCTGTGAAGCTCCTGACATCACCCCTTTCATGGTTCGCCCCTGACCGGCCAATTCTGTTTCCCCTGTACCTATCTACGTGTTGGCCAGTCAATTGCGAACCTGCCGGATACCTATGGGTCATAAATCTTTACCTTACCAGTGCTACCCGCCACACGGGGAGGCGTCCATGATGACACACCGCCCCCCCAGACCATCAGCTCGGTCGCCAGGCCCGCTTGCACATCCTCCAGGAAGAGGTTCATACGTCTAGCCGACAGGTGGACCCCATCTCCTGCATGCAGGTCAAAATCCTGCAACCCTATCCCCGGGTGTTGAATGGCTGTTCCCAAGCCATTCTCAACATGAAACCGGGCAACAGCCCTGTTCACTGACCGCCGGGCACAGTCCAAACCACGGAGATCCATGCCTCCTCTATAACACTGTCTCGGCACGATGTCAGACCATAGCAACCGTGTGTACGGCCATAAATGATGTAAAAATGCCAGGTCACTGCACACCACGTGGGGGTCATATACAGCAGCCACAACTGCTGGCAGGGCTCGTCCCACCTCATCTCAGGGTGAAGGGCCACCCTCATCCTAAATTCTTCATCAATAGCCAACCGTGACAGGCCAGGGAAATCAACCACAGCTCGCTAAATATTGTCCAGGTACTGGACCATTGGGATGGCCAAATCAGGACGAGCCCTTAGGTATACTGCCATATAAATCAGATAGGCCGGTAACCAATTGGCCCAAGTGCAGGGTGGCTTACGACAATGGGACAACTCCTTGTCCCTGTCATCCTGCCTCTCCCTCTCCTCCTTAGTGGGTTCACGGTTCAGGAGGGTGAAAATGTCCACGTATTCACCCTGCCATATCTTCTCCCTAGTAGCCTGGGATAAATGGTCGCCCGGGGGTAGGGAGTAACCAGCCGTCTGCAGGGCCGCCGTTGGCACGGATTGAAGTGGGGGCTCCCATAATGGGCCCTGTGGGACCCCCGAGAAGTTAGGCATACTCATAGGGGCGGTCACCCCTGCAATAACCGGGGGAAAATTGGGTACCCAGGAAGTAACAGGGTAGTGAGGATTAAACTGCCCTCCCACGGTAACTTGTTGCGTCCATGGCCACTGTACCCCCCCCCCCCCGGATTATTAGCTAGTGTCACCGGTGTACTGACTTGACCAGATACTCACTCGGTGCATCCCCGTGGGCCGCCCCCACTGAGGGTTCCGGCCCGCGATGGGCGTTGGAGCTCGCGATGGCTATCGAGCTCTGTGTCCCGGTGCGTCCCTGCCAAGCAGGACCGGTCCCCGGTGGAAAGCCTTGCTGTAATGGTCTGCTGGGGAGCTGCGAGGCGCCAGCCTGTGCTGGCCTGATGGCCTCCAGCAGCTCAACCCTGTTGGTGGCCCGCTGCACGGCCGTGGCCGGTAGGTGGGCCGGGACTGAAGAGCTGGCAAGCCCACCTGCCGAAGGTGGTGGGGCAATGGCCATTGATGCAAGGAGAGCATCCGCAGCGTCTGACCCACCAGAATAAGGTGTGCCGGATGGGCCGGATGGCCCACTGGGTACTTGATGAGCGGACAGAGGGATAAACCCGTGTGGCAATCCCTGGCCAGAATAGGGCCATGCCCAATAATCCGGCCCATGAGGAGCCGGTAGAACGGTGGGGCGCAATCCCACACCGCGCCCAAGTGGGCCGCTATGCCCCAAGCCGGGCAAAGGCGCAACAGGGGTAGAAACCCCAGGGGAGGAGGCCTGTGCAGCCCCCACCCGAGTCCTCCGACTGGGCGGATAGGCCGAGGCCAGATCACCCTCATTGGTGGCAGTGGGTATTATGACCCCACCACCCCCCTGTGGGGCAGCCACCCGAGCCCTCCGGCCCGGTGGTAGCCCCAAGGAGGTCGAGGGGGTGGGCCAAGCCCTCCCCCTAAGTCATGGCCTAGGGGCCGCCTGGGCCTTGCGCTTGGGTGCCATAGCCACCCAAGCAGGTGCTGATCGGAGGAGAGATATCCCCCGATCAAAGTTTTAGAAAAGGAGCAATCCGGGGAACAGCGTCGGAGCGAACTTCTCCGCTCCGTCGCTTCTCGTAAAATGGCAGCGAGGCTGCCTCGTGGCCACCCCTTTTATAGAGGGGTGGCCACGCCCCCTTACTAGCCTGGATGTCTGCGTCCGGGTGGGCCCCCCCGCAAAGAGCACGGCGGCCATTTTGGCACTGCACTTGCATTTTAAAAATGAATGTGCAGTTCTCCCTGGCCCAGCCATTGGCCAGGGCTTTGAGGCCAGCTGTAGCCGCTCTGCCGGAGCCCCGCCTTGGTGGGGATAAAAGGACAGTGCAGCCCGATGCCGCGGGACTTTGCCGCCACCTCTCCCTGGCCTCATTGCCGCCACCAACGTTGGTCCTGAGGGGAGAGTAGCATCACTGGACTTTGCCTTCCCCCAGCCTGATGGCTGCGGGAGGTATGAGCACCTGTGCTGGCCTCCTGTAACCATAAAGGAACTATTTCTCCCACCCTTGCTGTAGACACAGAGTTGTAAACTTCTTTCCCCCATTATGTGCTGTTTTTAGAGTAATGTTTGCACACTGTATTATTGCATATTATTGTATATTTGTGTATTATTGTATACTTTATTATTTCTTGTATTTTTTGGTATTCTGTATATGTTAGATTATTTTTACCTATGGTTTGCATTGTTTACTGATTTTTGTACTGAATTTACTTTTGTATCATTATATTATTATGTTGTTACTTTGTATTGTATTGATTATGTTGTTGTCGCCTTGAGTCGGCCTTGGCCGAGAAAGGCGGGGTATAAATTGAAATTGAAATTAGGTCTCGAGTTGAGCAAATTCACAGCAAAGGTCTGTGGTGTGTGTGCAGCTCAGATTAATTGATGGCTGTGTTATCAAATGAATTGATTGAGTTGTTTTAACCCCTAACATTTCGATTCACCAGAATCATTTTGGTAGTTAATGAGGACAAAATTAAATTGTGCATTTAAATAAGAATTGCGGTTGAGGAATGACAACAATGCACATTAATCTAAAATGCTATGTCCTTCAACTTCCAAAATAGTAGTGTGAGCAAATGAACAATAACTAGACGTGAACTCACATGTGCAAGATCAGAACTGTTACATCACAATCCGCCTGTGAAGTTTCAGACAAAGTCTTTAACTGAAGTTTGTACATTGATATTATTTTCAAAAGACAGGATTACCAAGTTTACCTTTGATGATAAAGCAATGAATACCTGCATGATGTCAGCATGTGTCAAAGCTGAGAGTGCTTTTTCACTTAGGTCTGCTGAGTCACAACATATGCAGCCGGCTATAGACACTGAACAGCTGCTCAATGGAATTTTCTACTAAGATTTCCCTTGAATAACATCTGTGAATTGTTTTTTCTGTCCTGTAGTGTTGCCCTTTCTCAGTGTACTGTCTGGAGTGTATAAAACTGCTATCTTTCTCTGGGTTTCTAGGCGGGGGGAAACCCCTCAAAGCAAGAAATGCTGATGGAGGAGCAGGTTTGATTTTGGGAAATGAGGAGTCTTTACAGTATGGACACTCATCTTTATCCAATTCCAGGCAGTACCAATGCTCATTGTCTTGACAAGGATATTTTCCAGCATGTTGTGCTTGCTTTTCTCCAGCTTCTGTCTTCCTTCTTTCTGTGGCATCATAAAGGTCAACTTCTTGATCTCAGGCATTAGCATTTATATAAATATCTCAAGGAATGTGGTGCTTGTTGATATGGTAACCCTGCCCATGCATTACTCTTACTTTTCCGAAAATGTAAAAACCTCTATCTAATTTTAAAGTTACATGTAGTTCTCATTGTACTGAAGAGGTAAGTAACTTCTCCAGATCTCTTTCAATATCAACTCCTGTAATCACTTCCTATTAGCTATGAGGGAGGGTTCCTGGTAAATATCTGGAAAGAGCACTCCTGTGGTACTGGAGCATTCCATGCAAATACCACCTATTTATTTATTTTTTATTTATATTCAAATTTATATGCCGCCCAATCAGGTAAACCCGACTCTGGGCGGCTCACAACAAGTTAAAACACACATAAAACAATACAACCAAATAAAACCCAACATACCCACCCACCTACCCCATTCCTCTTAAAAACCCATATTAAAAAACTGCCTTCATTGACAATTAAAAGAAATGGGGGCTTAATTTATAAGCCAACAGGTGGGGGGCACTCTTCCATCTGGGCCCCACACCTGCCCTGCCAACCAGGTTTTTAGGTCTTTTCTGAAAGGTAGCAGCTCCATCTGCTCCTGCAACTCTACAGGCAGGAGGTTCCACAAGGCCGGTGCGGACACGGAAAATGCCCTCCTTCGTGTACCAGAGAGACGGGCCCCTCTGGCAGATGGAACAATTAGGGAGCCCCTCCGATCCACTCTGGTTGGACGGGTGGACACTCTTGGGACGATGCGGTCTCTAAAGTATCCTGGCCCACTACTATGAAGGGCTTTAAAGGTCAAAACCAGCACCTTGAACTGCACCCGGAGGCAAACTGGTAGCCAGTGCAGCTGCCGAAGTAATGGTGAGGCACGAGCATAACGCCCGCGCCCATCACCACCCGGGCTGCCACATTCTGGACCAACTGCAGCCTCTGAATGGTTGACAAGGGCAGCCCCATGTAGAGCGCATTGCAATAATCTAGCCTGGAGGTGACCAGAGCATGTGTGACCCTGAGCAGGGAGATATATAACTGGGTATCATCAGCGTACTGATGATACCTTACCCCATGGGAATGGATAACCTCACCCAACGGCTTCATGTATATGTTAAATAGGAGAGGAGAGAGCACCGAGCCCTGAGGCACCCGATACTGTAGGGGCCTAGCGCTGGACCTCTCACTCTCCAACCACACCGACTGGGTACGACCCTCCAGAAATGAGGAAAACCAGGACAGCACCTATGTCTTCTGTGTTTTAGTTGTGGGTACACAAAAGGATGTGCTAACTACATTTATTTCAGAAAATTGAGAAGATAGAAGGGGAAGAAAAGGCTTTAGCAAACTTCCTCTCTAGACATATCATCCATAGTGGTTGTAGCTATTCCATATCTTGATTCTGTAATTGTTAAGTGTTGACTCTTCTTTCTTGTTTGTTCATGACTCTGGGTACATATTATAATTTGTCTAGCCTGAAAAAAATGAGATATTTAAGTGTGTCCTTCCCTTTATGTGTTGTATTTGTTACTTGGTTTCACATTTGCCTAGTTATGACTGACTGATCAGCATTAGTCAGTATTCGTCACTGCTTCGGGAGCTGCACTGGTTGCCCGTGTGCCTCCGGGTGAAATTCAAGGTGCTGGTTTTGACCTTTAAAGCCCTTCATGGCATTGGACAAGGGTACTTAAGAGACTGCGTTGCCCCAAGATACTCAGCCCGTCCTACGAGGGCAGACAGGAGGGGCTCAGCATTGGTCCCATCAGCAAAAGAAGTACATCTCACTGGGGCCGGGAAGAGAGCCTTCTCCGTGTCTGCCCCAGCCCTGTGGAACCTCTTACCACCCAAACTATGTCTCCAATCTGAATTACTCCCCTTTAGAAGAATGCTAAAGACTTGGCTATGCCAGCAGGTGTGGGGCACATGTGGCTCTACCACTCAACCACGCTGGCTGCTTTAGCCCGTGCGGGGGATTCTTTTGTCCTGGTAATCCTGTTTTAATGGGGGTGGAGGGAGGGTGAGGGTAGTTTTTATGTAATAAAATTGTTAGTTTTTATGTGTTTTAACTTGGATTTTAGCTGGTTTTTTTTAGGTAATTGTTTTTAGCTGTGATGTTTTAATTGTTTTGTATTGTATTTTTTTCTCCTGTTGTTTGGTCGCCCTGAGTGGTGCGTGTATCAGGAGGGCGGGGTACAAATAAATAAATAAATAAATGGGGACCTAAGCAGTAGGTCTAAAATCTGAGATTTTATGTGACTGTGATATAAGAAATTTGAAGATCTAAAGAAAATGATTTAGACAGACTCTGCCCCATTTTCATCCCTGTTTTTCTACCCTCTGGACTGATTTTTTTTCTTGTCTCATCCTTCAAGTAGGCTGCTGGGGTTATTTGTGATTTTCCTTTTTTCTCCAGCCACTTCGCTATTTGCTCATAATGTCTACACCCCTTTGAGCAAATTTTGTGTGTGCATGTGCTCTTTTTTGTCACAGGCCAGCAGCTTGTGGCATTCAGATTTTATAACTAACTAAAAATAATAATTATGTTATATATGTTGAAAACAGGAAGGTAAAGAAGGACATTTTTTAAAAAAAACTGCCTAATTTGATTTGGGGTATTAGAAAAAAAGTATGTAACTAATTGCTTTTAAAAATAATGCCGATTGTTCTAAGTATGTGACAAAAGCAAATGACATTTGTTTCAGAAAATCAGGCCAGCAGAAGGAGAAGGGAAAGGCTTTTTCAGGAGATGTGAGGATGTTTTTCAGCATTTTTGATATTAATATTTTGAACATTCTTCTTTAAATCTTATCAAGGGCTAAGTGATTTAATGTATGAATATTTCTAATGTAAATGGTTGGCTCTCACTGGTCCCTCAGGCCCATTTGCTGCAAAAGACCACATTTAATACCATAAAATGAGTGTTCAAATGAGAAAGAGCATGAAGTTGGGCCTCTTCAGCCCAGTGAAAATGAGGAAAAGAAATTGAGCTGGCCGTGACAAATACATAATGGCCTAGCAAGTAGTTTATATTAATAGGTATGCTTTAAAAGCTTTGCAAAATTATATTTAAAAGCATGTGAAATTAAATTAATTTTTTTAAACATTGACCTCAACATTGTTCCCAAGAACCTCTCAATGGTAGCAGACAGTTATAATTACATTTGAGTCAATGAGTGTACTGAACTGAATTTCTTTTCCAGAGGTTCAGAAAAGCAAGGTATAATCAGAAAGGCATTGGTAGCTTAGCAACACAGGAAATTCTCCTACAACATTTTTGACACATGGGGACTTAAAGCAGCTCTTGTTTCAATTGCGTTTGTGCTAAACACGTCAAATTTTATTTTGGTCAAAAAGCTCCTTTGGATTGCAATTCTCAGTCCGTTTTGTAAGGACAAAGTCCAGATAATAGGATTTGTAAGGAAAACTTACTGGTATTTAAAACTCTGCATATGAAAATTCACAGTCCTCCCTCGACAACTATCTTGTCATGCTCAGTAAATGCTGTGATGCCTTCATAGCAGGATTTGGAAACAGGAATCTACCACCACCCCTTTTTGTAGAATAAGTGGGAGGGTCCCATATGAAACATGCATGTAAGTAAGAGACTTTGTCTGGCCAGGTTATCCTGTTTTGGTAATAAGATCAGGGGTTCCTATGGCCCATGAGCTGGACCTGGTCCATGATGCCATCCCATCTGGCTTGTCGTTGCCTCCTCCACACCTGGAAGTGGAAGGGGGAACATTTACGTCAGCTGTAAAATGCACCTGTGCATGCGCAAATGCACCCACAGCTGTCGTAAATGCAGAAGTGGGCACATTTACGACAGCCATAAATACGCCTGCTTCCTCTTCCAGGGTGCATGGTCTGGCCTGCTCAGCTGTCCAGGGGCATGGTCATGCCTGCAATGTAAATAGGTTGACCACCCCTGGAGTAGACCATACAGCCAGCAACTCAATGCTGAGTGTCAGTTAACTAACCTGACAACCCTGAGGACTAACGGCTTGGGTGCCAAAGTCCACAAGAAAGGGGGATAGTCCCCAAGTGGATTAAATCCCACTTGAATCCATCTTGATGGAGGGCAGCAGCTCATCCATACTGGACTGGGGATGAGGAGGACTTTGTGTGCCAAAAGGGCTCAGGACCAGAAAGTGGCTCATGGAACTGGATCAGCGGTATGGGTGTCATACAGAAGGCAGATTAAAGGCCACTGCATTATATTCTCAGGACAGTCTTTATGGCTGATTTCCATGATGATCGCCTAATTTCAGATTTGGATATGGCAGGACAACAACAAGAAGAGACTTCACCATCTGAAGAGGGGAGGTTAAGACCATTGAATCCTGAAATTAACACTGCCTGCTTGCACCAGTGAATTAATAAATTCAGTTAAGAAAACCTCTTGGATAAGATGTAAATCCTGGAAACCTGTCATGCTTCATGGCACTATTTGAAAAGAAGCTGGTCTTGATTAAAATACCACATCAAACTGAGTCATTGAAAGAATGGCCAAAGTTGTTTTTCTGAAATTCAATGCAAACAGATAGCATTTACTGGAGAGAAAAAGAGGATTCTTACATCCAGCTAGCTTCTCCACAATTTCAGTAAGAGAAGGGAGGTACTGGCTGTTGAAACCAAATCCACAAACCAAGCTGAATTGGAGACACACCTTGTTCACCACAATGATGGGCACACACTGAAGAAATACAAAAATTATACAACTTATAAGGAAACACATGCAGGATTTTTTTTTAGATAACCAGTGCTGTCAAACAGAATTATAATCTGTGGCCTAAATAGCTCATTACACAGCACCTAGTTGTTTCTGCTCCTCCTTCTCCTCTGTTTTGATGAATATCAGCTCTCCTGCACAGCCAGTCGAAGAGAACAAGACAAAAGACACAACAGAATTTGCAGGCGCACCCCCCAATAAAGGACTCCGACACTGGCAAAAGTGGATAACGGCATTGGGCCACATTTATTGATTTATGCCCTAGTCCGAATTATAAATTTCTATTGGTAAAACGACCAATCATAATTCTTAAGGCAAGCAGGCCGAAGTAACACTGGTAAGGTACCACCCCAAAATTGCCAACGGCAATTGGTTACAATGTATCAGTTTGTATCAATTTGTTTGTTGACAACAAACAAATTGTTGACCGTAGTCAATATCTAACTAATGACCCCACCCTCTGACGCGTATCCGTGGAATCACGGGGTGATGCATGCTGGCTAGCTATCGCCATCACCCCGTCGCCTAGTTCGTCGTTGACCGGACAACGTTTAATCAACTTATGCCTGTCTATTGTTGTCCAGTCAATTGCGAACCTGCCGGATACCTGTGGGTCATAATGTTTACCTTACCAGTGATACCCGCCCATGTGACCAAAGTCAACAGCATCACAGAAACCCCTATATCAAACCATAGCAACAGTGTGGGATGGGCGAAAAAACCAGGACCCGAAAGCCAATAGTGGGTCCCAGCCAAAAATTCCCACCCGGCCCCGAAGCGACCAAAATATCACACTGTTAACTAGGGAGGGGGTGGAGGGGAAAACTTCTCCGCTCCGTCGCTTCGCAAAATGGCAGCTCGGCTGCCTCATGGCCACCCCTTTTATAAGGGAGCTGGCCACGCCCCTAACTACCCGGATGCCTTCGTCCTATGGGGGGCCCCGCAAAGGGCGCAGTGGCCATTTTGGCGCCGCGCTTGCATTGCAGGCGCACCCCCCAATAAAGGACTCCGACACTGGTAAAAGTGGATAACGGCATTGGGCCACATTTATTGATTCATGCCCTAGTCCGAATTATAAATTTCTATTGGTAAAACGACCAATCATAATTCTTAAGGCAAGCAGGCCGAAGTAACACTGGTAAGGTACCACCCCAAAATTGCCAACGGCAATTGGTTACAATGTATCAGTTTGTATCAATTTGTTTGTTGACAACAAACAAATTGTTGACCGTAGTCAATATCTAACTAATGACCCCACCCTCTGACGCATATCCGTGGAATCACGGGGTGATGCATGCTGGCTAGCTATCGCCATCACCCCGTCGCCTAGTTCGTCGTTGACCGGACAACGTTTAATCAACTTATGCCTGTCTATTGTTGTCCAGTCAATTGCGAACCTGCCGGATACCTGTGGGTCATAATGTTTACCTTACCAGTGATACCCGCCACACGGGGAGGCTTCCAAAAAGGCTCACCGCCCCCCCAGCTCGGTCGACAGGCCTGCTCGCCAGTCCACTAATCCAGAGGTCCATACCTCCCTGCGACAGATGGGCCCCATCCCCTGAGTAAAGCTCGTAAATTTGCAGACTGATGGCGGGGAGGCTAATGGCGCATCCCCCGCCCTTGTCAAAAAGGAACCGGGCAATAGCCCCGTTCACGGAGCGTCGGCTCAGTCAGAGCCCTGAGGCCAAACGCCCCCCTGTAAGCATACCGCGGTATCGTGTCCGACCAATTGAGGGATATGGCAGGTCACACATAATGTGAGTAGGGCAGGTCACTGCGAACCGCAAGTTTCCGCGATAGGCCAGTGATCCGCCCCAAACCATCGCCCCCAAGGTACGTAACCAGGACATCTGGCGAGCCAGCATCCCTGATGTAGAAAAGGGATGGCAACAGTTCCCGTCATAACATGCCGCGCTTACCATAGCACCTGGGACGTGCGGATGCACACTGTCCCCGTCGGGTACCCACTCTGTCGCCGCAGCGTAACGCGCTGCCCCATGCAGCGTAACGCGCTGCCCTGTGCATGCGGCTACGGCCCACCAGGCATACTGTCACCGGTGTAAAACGACACCCAGGGTCTGTCAAGTAAAAAAGGGAGGGGGGAGAAACAGTGCAGTGACTAAAACTGGTACTCGCAGTGGAGGAGGGCGAAGACAAAACTGAAAACATTGTGATCCCCACCCTCCCATACGGCGTATTTCAGCCCTGGAGTACCCAAAACAACTGCAGCAGAAGCCGCCCCTAT
This sequence comes from Bradypodion pumilum, assembly GCA_035047305.1. Classification (NCBI taxonomy): domain Eukaryota; kingdom Metazoa; phylum Chordata; class Lepidosauria; order Squamata; family Chamaeleonidae; genus Bradypodion; species Bradypodion pumilum. The sequence goes on along the minus strand of JAWDJD010000001.1, from coordinate 158,697,129 downwards.
CCGGAACGAATGGGTGCCGCAACGAGCCCTTGAGAGGCCAACACTGCCTAGTGCCTTCCTGGCACCCCCCAAATTGAAATTTAGTAATAGAAGATCCACCTTGGTGACAGAAAAAATGTGCCATGGTGCGTGCCACACAGTGCACGGAAATCCTGTAGGGCACCAACCGGACAGATGTCTGTCGAGGAACATCGTAGCAGTCTACTCCACTGTCTACGCCATGCTGATTCACTTTAGAGGAGCGTATCCCCAACTGAGCCCAATATTGTCCACACAGACATCTTCGAGTTCCAGTGCCCTACGACTTGCATCCGCCTTATACAGCATCTCAAGCTCGCTGATGCGGAGCGCTCCAAAAAGGCCACCTTTGTAGCCGCATGAAGTGGGCTGCCTCATGTATCAAAACAGAGGCCAGGCCAGCCCCGGGCCAATTGGGTAAAAACCCCTGGAAAAATCTTGCATCCGCCTTATTCAGCATCTCAAGCTCGCTGATGCGGAGCGCTCCAAAAAGGCGACCATTGTAGCCGCATGAAGTGGGCTGCCTCATTTATCAAAACAGAGGCCAGGCCAGCCCCGGGCCAATTGGTAAAATCCTTGGGAAAATCTTGCCTCCGCCTTATTCAGCATCTCAAGCTCGCCGATGCGGAGCGCCCCCAAAAAGGCCACCGTAGTAGCCGCATGAAATGGGCTGCCTCATCTATCAAAACAGAGGCCAGGCCAGCCCCGGGCCAATCGGGCAAAAAACCCCTGGGGAAATCGGGTGGCGGTCGCCCGGGAAACGCCCGCGCACGCGCACCCACCCCTCCAAAACATGTCTCACACGGAAGTCATTGGTGCCGTCCACACGACCTCCCACTTTGGCCATAAAAGCCAACCCTGACAGCTGAGATGCTATGGTGCGAGGTGCAAGGCCCTGGGCATACAGGTAAACCATGAACCGCAGAACATGGGCCACCGGGATCGGCCAGGTTCCTGGCAGTCGAAATTGGGTACAGAATGCTCTGAAAGAACTAAATGCGTGGTGATACGCCTTACTCATGCATGGCGCTAGTGACAGGCCAATCGCCCGGGTCACCTCTCCTTGCCAACGTTCCATCTCTCGTCCGGGAGTGGCGAGGGAAATTCCTCCGCATCCGGGGCCGAGGCACGGAACCGGGAGATCTGCAGACGGGACAAAGCAGCAGCAATATCATTATCAACCCTTGGGACATGCCTGGCCCTGAAGAGAATGTTGAGGCACAGGCTGCACGACACAAACTAGCGCACTAGGTCAATAACCCCGGGCGATTTGGAATTCTGTGCATTGACGATGCGGACGACAGCCGCCTTGTCATGCCAAAATTGCACAACCGAGTTGGCCCACTCCTTGCCCCATAGCATCAAAGCCCCCAGGATAGGGAAACATTCCAGATACGTGAGACCACGCAGGCGACCCGTGCCTGCCCAGGATGGTGGCCACCCACCATAGGCCCACTTCCAATTGAAGTACATCCCATAACCCAGGGATCCCGAGGCATCAGACTGAATCTGAAATTGAGGGGAAGCCAGGAGGTCATGCCTCCAAAATGAGACCCCATTAAACTCCCTCAGTAACTGCAACCGGACAAGCATGTCCGCCCTGATACCCCGGGTAAGCCTAACCCTATGGTGGGGCCTGGATAATCCTGCCATGGCATCGCACAAGCGCCGAGCAAATGCCCTGCCCGGAGCGACGACCCTGCCAGGGAAATTGGGGTGACCATGTAGCACCAGCAGTTCCCTCAGTGATGCCATGCGCTCGGCCCGCGAGTCCGAGATAAGGGCCACTAGCCTTGACACCTTATCTCACTGCAACCTAGAAGCCTGCGCTACCGTGTCACTCTCCACCCCAGGAATACTAGCTGTGGAGATGGGCCCTCGGTCTTTTCGGGCGCTAAAGGGACACCGAGTTCCTCCATTAGCGTCTGAAATGCGTTGAGGAGACGTGTGCACGTGTCCCAGCCCCGTTCAGCCCCGAATAAAAACCATCCAGGGAATGGGCTACAGACCGGGACCCTGACCTGCGGACAAAAGCCCACTCTAGGAAAGTGGTGAAACGCTCGAATACCGAGCCCGAATGTAACAGCCAAAAGGCATGGCATCATTGAAATAATATGCTCCCCGGGACGGGGAGCAGGGACAGGGCCAACGACCCTGCCCGCATAGACCCTCTTGTCAAAGCTGGCAGCAGCCACCTCCTCCCTCCCCCTAAGGGATCAAAGATTGGGGGCATCCTGAGGGGACCTATTACCCAGAAAGGGATCCGGAACCCCCGCCTAGAACCCTGAAGGAGATAACCCGCGTCCTCTCCCTTCGGGTACAATGTGAGCCAACGCTCCAACATGCCCACCTTAATCGGGGAGGGAGCCCTTCGGTGGACTAGATCCATCTGCGGCAGTCTTGCCAGCCCCCTGTCCGCCCCTCCCTCTGCCCCGCATCCCTCCGGGCCCGAGACAGGCAGGGGCCGCATGGGGGCCAACACATGTGGGACACTCCTGTCTGTATTTGCAATTCTCCCCATTGTAGGAACCATTGGACAAGAAAGTCCAGGACAGCAGGCGGGCTGGAACCCCCTGAGCAGGGTGCGTGGGCGTCACGTACAAAAGCCACCGCCTCTGGCATGGCTCATCCCACCTAATCTCGGGGTGCGGGGAAATCCGCTTACGGCATTCCTCGTCATAAGCCAACCACGATGGGCCCGGAAAGTCAACCATCGCCCGGTATACATTGTCCAAATAGTGGACCATCGGAATTGCCAAATCCGGCCGGGCCCAGAGGTACACCGCCATGCCTATGAGGTAGGCCGGCAACCAGTTGGCCCACGTACTTGTTGGCTTGCGACGACGTGCCTGCTACTATCCTTCCCCGTCTGCCCCGCGCTCTCCTCCTTGGTGGGCTCTCTGTTTATGAGTGAGAATAAATCCACGTACTCCCCCCGCCAAATTTACTCTCCGGTGGCCTGTGGCAAGTGGTCACCCCGCAGTAAGGAATACCCGGCTGTCGGCAAGGCCGAGACAGGCACCGCAGAGACTGCGGGCATCTGAAAAGGGGCTTGGACCAACCCAGCCACCCAACACGTTCCCCTCAGGGTAGGAAACACCCCCCACCACGGGGCCCTGGGTGGTAGTTGTCGCCGCCGGGTGGGGTGTCAGCGGCTGTACCGCCGCACCACCCACGCGAGGCCAAGGCCCTTGGAAAGCCCCCCCCAACATGGCCACGTGTGTAGGTGCACTAGTTTGAACCGCATACTCACACGCTGCACCCCCGCGGGCCGCCCCCACCGGGGGTTCCGGCCCGCTGGGGGCGTCAGAGCTCACGACCGCCGTAGAGCTCGTCACTGGGAGCTGACCCGCACCGGCCGTAGGTTGGGGAGCCGCGAGGCAGTGGCCGAGGCCATGCCATGTGCCTCAAGCAGCTCGACCCATCCCGTCGCCTGCCGCTGCCCAGCAGACGACGGGTCGAAATGAACCCCAAAGGGAGCACCAGAGTGGCTAGCCCGGGCCAGGGATGCCTCGAGGGCCGCAACACGGGCCCATAAGGCTTCAACGCTGACAAGGGAGAAAAAAGGGGGGCCAGCCGGCCCGCCTACTGCAGGCATGGGTACAGGTCCCTGTACCCCGGGGCCTGAATAGGGCCATAACCCCACACCCAGGCCCGTTAAGGCCGATGTAGCAACCTGCCAGGGGAAGGGGACCGGACCACCCCCCAAGGTTGGAAGGCCCCGGGGCGAGCTGCGCCCCTATAGAGGAAGGGCCAGCGGAATGGGCAACATCAGGAACGGTGTCCACCGTTCGCGGGCCGAGGGCCGCAGCCCCTACTGGACCCATGCGTGGGCCAGCAGTCTCCGGCCAGGGAAAAAAGACCCCCATTCCACCGGTCCCGGTGGGTGCAGGCAAAGGCGGCCACTTGGAGGCGCGGCCGCGGCCCTCCGGGAACCTCACGAGCGGCACTCGCAGCCGCCTTCCCCTTCAAGGGCATCTCAGCCAATCGATGGGAAGCCGAAACGAGATAGTTCAGCAAGCAAAAGGCTTCCCGGGAAAGGTAGAAGCGACGGAGGTAAGAGGGAAAAACTTCTCCGCTCCGTCGCTTCGCAAAATGGCAGCTCAGCTGCCTCATGGCCACCCCTTTTATAAGGGAGCTGGCCACGCCCCTAACTACCCGGATGCCTTCGTCCTATGGGGGGGCGCAAAGGGCGCGGCGGCCATTTTGGCGCCGCGCTTGCATTCTTGTTGGTAATTTAAGAACCACTCACTGAACCTGAGTGGCTGATAACTAGCATTGCCACTGACATTGTAAGCAACCTTTCTCTGAGTATTAAACTTTCCCAGCCTTTCCAGGTACATATGTTAAAAGCCTGTAGCACAACTTTGAGATATGTTGCTATCTTATGTTCTTCTGTAAGCCACCTTGGGTTATCTATGGACAAGGAAGGCGGGGTATAAATGCCATAAATAAATAAATAAATAAATGTCTAATGACATGTATGAATCTGCTTCCATGACACTGGTTTCCCAGCTTTTATATTTTCCTCCCATTTTGAAAGGATAAGCTGCCTCTCTTAAGGCTTAGAAGGAGCCTGAAATAAAAATATCATAGCATTTGGTTCCATACTCTTGCTTTTGGCCATGGTTGTAGGTAGTATGCAGCCTCATCCTTCAGTAGCTTCTCTGAATTTATCCTTCCAGCTGGATGTTTCTCCATTTTTTCCAGTAATATAAATTGTATTATAGTATAATTTTTGTATTAAATATATTACTGTATAATGTATATCACATACTATGTTGCCATTGTTCAGTCGCACATTTGAGTCTGACCCCACAGACTACAACACACTAGGCACTTCTGTTATCCACTATCCTCTGTCTGGTCTGCCCAGATCCATGATTATATTGCATTCAAGATCCTTAAATATTTTGGTGAAAACTTAATGAAATGCATGTGATTGTTTCTCATAAGACTGCAAATGGATATGTGCCTCAAGTTTGCTGGCTCAGATCCAGGAAAAGCTTTATGGCAAGAACAAACATTCTTGAGGATACGCAAGAGCAAAATCAAATTAAAAGATGGAGGAAGGAGCTCACTCACTGGACAAAGAAAAACATTAAAGGAAGATAAGGTTGAGGAACTCAACCTCCCCTGTGTCACTTGGAGGACCCTGAATAAGCTGAGGGTTGGAGTCCCTAAATACAAGACCAACATGTTCAAGTGAGGGCTACTGGCAGACAACAACACACTGTGTGGATGTGGAGAGATACAGAATCCGGCTCATTTAATGGTCTGCTGATTAGTGCCAGAAACAATGAGGACTTAAGTTTGGCCAATGGCAAAACCAAGAAAGTGGCTTCATTTTGGCAGTCCGAAGTTTGATCTGGACATGATGAATGAAGAACAACATCTGTGAAAACCATCTTTGGCCTTTGTGGGGGTGAAGTGGAGAGAGAATGTGCTTGGAAGTCTGACAGCAATAATTTCTCTCTTCTGCTGCTTTGAGATACAGGTAATGTATACAGGTAATGTACCTTCTTCTTCAGTACTGATATCTCACCAGAAACAAATATAAAGGCCCAGCTATATTCTATTCTGCTCATAGCATCATCTAATATTCTTGAAAACTAATGTCCCACAGGGAACGGTTTAATAGAAAAATCTCTTAAAGTCACAGGAGTGGTGAGAATTGTTAGAGACCTGGTGCGTATTGATATATCTGCACTAAACACCATGGGCTGCTGTTGTCTGACTGTTCCAGATGTGCTGAGGCAATAGCAACCTCAAGTCTTCACAAGCAGACTGAATCTGAATTTCAGTGTTCTCAAATTATTTTTAAATGATTTGATTCAGTGGAGCATGGAGATCCAGAGAATGTGTCCCCAACATTCGATGTATTTGTTCCCTGGCTCTCTATATAAAGAAAAGACAAGAGCAGTGAAGGGTGCCCAGGAGACAGATGGCATAGATTTGGCTTTAGACTCTAGTTTCTCATCAAATTAATGGGATTACCAGGATGCTGCAATCCCAGAAATGATATGTCACAGGACTGATACATTTTATACAGTACTGTATAGTTCCTAGATCCTAGTTCCTATTCCTAGGAAGGCATAGCATGGGGTGCCTACTTTGAAAATGCTGGTATCGAAGTATTTCAGTGGTTTAGGTACTGGCTCTGGAGCCAAAGGCTGGGAGTGTGCTAACCGAGAAAAAAGAGCCAGTCTGTGTAGTCATGGGCAAGCAACATAACCCAGAGTGCTCCCAGAAGAAGGGAATGGTAATCCACTCTGGTGTATTCTCTACCTAGAATACCCTTGAAAGGGTTTCTGTAATTTGTATCAACTTGATTACAATTTTGTTGAACACAAATCTACTATTTGATTCACAGTTGAGGACTTGTATAAAATTAACAGTTCAAGCCCTAACCAAGGACCTAAAAACTGTTAAGGTAATGTCTAAGTATATATGCAGTTCCTAGTAAAGTTGTTTTTTGGAGAGTTAGGATGTCAAGTCCAATAGATTCAAAATTTCCAACTATCTAGGCAGTCTTTTAAGTATTGACCAAGGGCTCCATTCTCTATGGGTACAATAACAGATTTCTTCCTCCATAGACGCTCAACTTCAATTTGCAAATCATGCTATTTTGTGATTTTCTCCAGTTGTTTTTCTTCAATTCGTGCATCTCCTGGTATAGCAATGTCAATAAACCAGACCTTCTTCTTTTTCACAACAGTTATATAAAATGTGTTGTGAGGCAGATGTCTGTCTGTTTGAATTCTAAGGTCCCACAGGATCTTGACTCTCTTGCTTTCTAAAACTTTCTCTACTTGATATTCCCTACTTGATATTTTACTGTGTTCAAATCCAAACTGCTGGCAAAGTTTCCAATGAATAATTTTTGCAACCCTGTAATAGTGTTGCAAATAACCAGACTGTGAAATTTTGCTGCATCCACTGATCAAATGATCTATTGCAGGGGTTCGCAACCTATGGCCCACGGGCAGGGTCTGACCTGTGGTGCTATTTCATGTGGCCCGCTGCTCTCACTCCCACCACTGCCCCTGATGCCCCTGCTGGAAACAGCAAAAACAGCCAGAAACATGTCACCCTCACTCCCGCCACCACCACCAGAAGTGGTGAAAACAGCAAAAAAACAAAAAGAACAACTGTAAATGCACCTGTGGCTGTTGTAAACACATTTATGATAACCATGGACATGTTTAATGGCAGTGTTTATGGCAGGGAGAACCACGTTTCTGGCCCACTCAGCTGTATGAGGGGGCATGGTCCGGCCTACAGCTAGAAAAGGTTGAGAACCCCGATCTATTGTTTCAACCTTTTCATTACAAAGCATCCATCATTACAATAATTTTTCACAACCAACTGCCTGTTCAATTTATTCTGGCTTGAAAAAGTAGAATCCACCCCACTCAACCCCATGTGGGGTATAATAAAAAAACCCACTTTGGTAGCAAAATGGTCTGGACAAATTCAAATCAGCCTTTGCATCATGTGGTCAGTAAAAAATAATACTTCAAATTCACCCGTTTTATAAGTGGAGGAAATCTTGTGGTATTTCACCATATAATTGCAGCCTCAGTCAAACATTGGTCTCAGGGTTCATCCCTTCAACAGTAGCCCTACCATAGTATAAATATAAGCAGTGGCTCAAGTGGCTAAGACGCTGACTGGAAAGCGGGAGGTCAGCAGTTCGATTCCCGAGTACTGCAGGACGGAATGAGCTCCCATCTTTGTCCCAACTCCTGCCAACCTAGCAGTTCGAAAGCAATAAATTGCAAGTAGATAAATAGGGACCACTTTGGTGGGAAGGTAAACAGTGTTCTGTGCTCTAGTGTCTAGTCATGCCTGCCGCATGACCACAGAAATGTCTGCAGAAGCAGACAGCACTGGCTCTTCAGCATTGAAACAGAGGTGAGCACTGAACCCTAGAGTTGGATACGACTAGCTTTCGAGCAAGGGAAACCTTTACCTTTACTAAATATAAATATAAATATAAATATAAATATAAATATAAATATAAATATAAATATAAATATAAATATAAATATAAATATAAATATAAATGAATGAGAAGTTACATCTGCAGATATATGTTAAGGTGACAGATCATTCCTGGTTCTGAAAATATTGGAAAAGGTAAAAAAAGAGATGATTATCAATACTAGAATGTACTCATGTTAACAAAAGGAAGACCAGGCTCAAAGCTATATTTATTTTAACTACAGTGGTCAAAAGCACCTGCCTCACAGCAGCCTGCCCCAGATATTAAATCATGAAAGCAAGGGGTCATTTGGCCTCCTCTGAGCTTGGTTGTATGTCATACTGCAGCCAGGAAGTCAAATTACGCATGTATTTCAGATTTAATTTCTTGGTAGAAAAAAGCAATTAAACTCTGCTTTGCCCTTTGGAGACATTGATAAGCAGGTTTCCCTCCACTTACTGTTATTGGCTTCTTTTTTGCTTTGCAGTGCTGCTGGTGGTTAGCAAAGATATGATGTATGGCTATGTCTCAACAAGTAATGCATGTATGTATATATTTTTGAGAAAAGTTCACGTAAACGCATAGACTAAAGAAGGACTCCTGGTTCCTTTGTCTTGACTTTTCTTATTTCTTACTTTGTTAATAAAATACAAGTTGCTTTAATACTATGCTGATGTAATGGCACTTATGTTCTCAGAGAGTGAGCTGTGGACCCAGGCTCTTAATTATTTTGGTTAACTGAAGAGCATAGAATAGGGGCTATTCTTAATTTCAAAGTCATCTGAACAACTCATCACCATATATTACACTTCATATAAAACCTTCATGCATTCAACACAGTGGCCTTTTGTGCCATCATAACTTGGCTGGTTTGGCTGATAATAATGTGACTTACCAGGTGAGTGAGGGCACTGTTTATTACTTCAGTTCAGATAATGACATGGAGGGAGGGAGTTCATTTTCATTTGCAAAGCTTTAATTGGTTAAAGCTGGTGCATGCAACAATTCTGATTCGTGATATTTGTGTATGCTAGTTTTATAAGCTTAGAAGAAAACATTTTGTGGTTTTTTCTTAGTATAAGCTTAAGAAAAAGTTCACCTTTGTTCGAAAGCCAGTCATATCTGCCTCTAGGGTTCAATGCTCATCTCTATTTGTAGCCAAAGAGCCAGTGCTGTCTGCATCTGCAGATGTTTCAGTGGGCACATGGGTACCAGGCATGGCTCAACACCATAGCATACCTGTCAACCGTGGCTCCGGTGAATCCGGGACCTGCGCGGACCGGGTTTGCGCAGGTCGCGTTGTACGCATGCGCGTGGAGGGCTCCGCCGCTTGCGTAGCCTTCTACGCACGTGGCGTAGCCTTCTGCGCATGCATGGAAGGGAGCTACGGAAGTGTAGAGCCCTTCCACGCATGCATGCAACGCGACCTGCGCAGATGGGCTGCGCAGTGCCTCTTTTCCCCCACTGCCGAAATCCGGGGTTTCGGCAGCGCGGAGCGGGAAAGGGCAAAAATCGACGCCGAAAACCGGGAAATCCCGGCCAATCCAGGAAGGTTGACAGGTATGCACCAGAGTGCATGGAATGCTATTTACCTTCCCACCGAAGTGGTACCTATTTAAAGGTAAAGGTAAAGGTTTCCCTTGCTCGAAAGCCAGTCGTATCCGACTCTAGGGTGCAGTGCTCATCTCTGTTTCTAAGCCGAAGAGCCAGCGCTGTCTGCTTCTGCAGACATTTCCATGGTCATGTGGCAGGCATGACTAGACACGGAACGCTGTTACCTTCCCACCGAAGTGGTCCCTATTTATCTACTTGCAATTTCTTGCTTTCAAACTGCTATGTTGGCAGAAGCTAGGACAGAGATGGGCGCTCAAACCATCATGAAGTACCCGGATCTCAAACTGCCAACTTGTCAGCCTTCCAGCTAACTTCAGTTGGGAAGCGACATCTCACAGCGCATACCCATCCACATTCCAGAGGCACAATGTCACTAAGTTACTACCTCTGGCAGGCAGACAACTGTTAAAGGGCCAGGAAGTGAAAGGTAATAAGCCTTGTTCACTCAGTTTAATTGTCGGTCATTAACCCTGTTTGAGTTGGGAGGGGGAAGCCCAGGAAGGAAAACACTTCACCCAGACTCAGCCTTTAACCAGGACTTTTGAACTCTCACATCCGAGGTAAAAAGGTAGATGGGAGACACAGATAGAATTCTGGATCCCCCACTGTGAGATGCATCATGTTTATGGAAAGACACCTGTGAGAAGTTGATCATTCCCACATAACTGACATTCTTAAAGGAGGAAGAAGAGAGCCAAAATGGTATTAAAAAACCTTGATTTTAGACACTAGAAAACACAACTAAGAGGAAGACGGGAGACTTTCTCTCTGCATTATCTGAAGGGAACATCGACTTCAGATGGAAACTTAGAGACGGGTATGAGGGCCAGAGAGCCCATACTTAGCTGATATTTTGATTTCAGCAGGACTCTTTCTCTGAGACCTGAGAGATGGAGATTTTTTAGCAAAGTTAGATCTTTGTTATTTTTCAAGTATTAGAGTTAGAATAGATTAGGTACCCAAATGGGACACTTTGTTATTTTCTTAAGGAAAGTATTTTTAGAGCTAATAGTTAGTCTATTAGTTTTCTTTATGACATAGATTATTTCATCGTTTGCATCATTTCTGCAGTAAAATATTAAAAGACACCAACGCCTCATCTTTGGTGTGAGAAGAGAGGATTTTGGAGCTGTTTCTTCTGCCTAGATAAGATTCCTAGGTAGCTGAGGCTTGGCTACAATTTCACACGTATGGACCTTTGGAACAGAAGTGGGTAGAAAAGGAGTGGATCTTCAAAGATACACTGGCTCAGGATGTTGATAAAGTCGCTAGGGAACTGAAGTGGGAGTATAACCCTCATTCCTGAACAAGGCTTGAGGACAATAATTTGCCTGTGCATCCCATAAGGAAAGGAAAATTACATCAAGGCAGTTCTCATAACCAGGTCTACTCCATCTCTGGGGAAAGGTGGATGTTGAAAGGACTTTTATCAAACCTAACCACCTAGCTCTCCTTGGCCCCAGGGTAACCTAGGCCCCACTCTGTGCACCCCAAGAACAGTCAGTGAGTTCAGTGTCTTAACCACTTGAGCCACTGCAGTCCCTAAGCTTAATAAAAACCATTGATTAAAATGAATTGCTTCTGTGTGATAAAATTAAAATTGTGGAAGGTGATGGTAGACAGTTCAGGGGCTTTAGGATGAAGGGGAAAAAAGTTGGAGTACCGAGTGTGATTTGAGAAAGATCACTGCAGATGGCAACTGTAGCCATGAAATAAAAAGACGACTGATTATGGGGAGACAAGCTATGAGAAACCTGGGGAATATAGTAAAAAGCAGAGACATCACCTTGAAAACAAAAATTTGCATAGTCAAAGCAATGGTATTCCCGGTGGCATTGTATGGATGTGAGAGTTGGACCATTAGGAAGGCTGAGCACAGAAGAATAGATGCCTTTGAGATGTGGTGTTGGAGGAGAGTCCTGAGAGTCCCTTGGACAGCAAAGAGAACAAATAGGTCAATATTAGAAGAAATCAACCCTGACTGTTCATTGGAGGGACAAATAGTGAAGATGAAGCTAAAGTACTTTGGACATCAAATAAGAAGGGAGGACTCACTTGAGAAGGCCTTGATGCTGGGAAAGGTGGAGGGCGAGAGAAGAAGGGGGCATCCAAAGATGAGATAGATAGATGGCATTGTGGATGCAATGGGCACAGAGCTGGGCGGGCTTAGGAGGATGGTGGAGGACAGAGGTGCCTGGAGGAAAATGGTCCATGGGGTCGCAAAGGGTCGGAATCGACTGTGCGACTGAACAACAACAAAATGGAGGGCATTTCCCCCAGAGCTTTTCAGTCTTTTTACTGAAAAATGTTTAGGTTTGTTAATTGGGAATCAAGAAGAGTATGTAAACAATACAGTACACTTCAATCTGGATTGTGGTACATCAGAATGAAGGTGGCAAAATGCATGTATGAACATTCTTGCATGCCAAAACTTTTCTTTATTTGGACAGTTAGAATGTAAGAAAAAGACTAAAACCTTTCCCTGGGTAAGTTTTGTGGGATAATACTGGTTTTAAAGATGAGCTGAGAAGGCAAGGAAATAATTAACAATACCAACCCATTTAAATGATTGTTTTGAATGATAATTAGAAGTTAGAAATCCACCAAAAATATGGGTTTTCTTATATCATTGTGCAAAAGGATATGAAAAAAAATCAACTGCAACACTAGATATGATAGATTATATTTTCAAGTCTTGGTGTAGTGTGAAAACTGCTAACATCACAGATGCAGCCCAAAAGACTGAAATTCCATAACATCTGGCAGTTTATATCTCTTTATCTGCTTGAACATTGACACCTATTTCAGAGTGTCCTAGACTAAAAAAGAGATTGGAAATATTTTACATTTTTAGATGGTTTAATAGGGAACAAAGAGGTGGGGAGTGATTACTACTACTACTACTACTACTACTACTACTACTACTACTACTACTACTACTAATAATAATAATAATAATAATAATAATAATAATAATAATAATAATAATAATAATAATAATAATAATAATAATAATTCCATGTCCAGATCAAACTGTAAACTGCCAAAATGAAGCCACCTTATTAGGTTTGTCATTAGCCAAACTAAAATCCTCACCGGTACATGTTTCCGGTAGTAATTGGCAGACCAGTAAATGAGCCAGATTCTGTATCTCTCCACATTCACACAGAGCTTCTGGTGGGAGGAACCACATGACTGGCATGATCAGCTGTCTGGGGTGTGTGGTCAGGCCTACAACCTGAAAACATTGAGAACCACTGGTTTACGGTCTGCAGATAAAATGCTTTCCCCTCCTTCTCTGAATGTTTAAGGCAGGGGTCCTCAACCTTTTAAAGCCAGAGGTGGATCACGCCCCCTCAGACTGTTGGTGGACCACCCTGAGCCCCTCCTCGCTCTCTCCACATTGCCACAGACTGCAGCAGGACCACCCACAAGCCACCCATCACTCCATCCACACTGCTGCCACCCATGATCACCCTGAGCCCCCCATCCCTAGGGCCATAGCTGGGAGGCCTGGGGAGATCAGCCCACCACCCAGCTAACCACCCCCTCAAACTGGATTTGCCCAACCAAGGGGCAAGCTCGAATTTTTACAAAGCAGGGGGTGCGCTTGCCCATAGCCTGCCCAGCAAGCCTAAATGCCCTGACAGTGGTGGCAGCGGCAGCATGCTTCCACCTCCACTCCCACCTCCACTCCCACCCCAGCTGTCTCCTCTTCTTCCTCCTCCACCAGGCTCCTCGGGGGCAGGCTCCGTAGTGCCAGGATCAAAGCCCAGTTTGGGCCCCATGGCACCTCACTCCATGGCCTTGGCAACCAGGAGATCCTGGGCTTGAACAAGGAGAGACCTCCATACCCGCATGTTGCCCTGGAGTCAGGGAGTTCCCCATAATCCCTGTACACCAACCCCTCTGTCCTTGGGTGGCATGTCCGGCTTGGACCACCAAGCCGCCAAGTACCTGGCTGCCAAGTGCCAGGTCTCCATCTCCACCAAGGCCCTGATCCACCCACCAGCCAGGGAAAGAGGAGGAGGAGGAGGTAGTGGAGACACAATGGCTAAGCCTGCAGCCCCCCGTACACCCCGGTGTGGGCATTTTGCAGCTTTCTACCCTCTCCCCCAGGAATGATTCTGAGGTGGGGCATGGCCTCAGGGTCCCCGCCACCCTCCCCTCTCCCTCAGTCCCCAGGAAGCACCAGTTGTTGTGAGAATCCATGTTGTGAGAAGCAGGGCCAAATTGCTAAACTAAGAGGTTGCTTGATATGTATTCCTATCTCTCTAATATTATGCTTTGCTTAGCATTATTTCTGTTCCATGTATAACATGTATCCAAAAATCCCTTTAGCATGTCTGTTCTAAAAACAACAGGCTTTGCCTGCCACAGCAATAAAAATTGAGCTATGTGGATAGTGAAAATGAGATTAGGCATTCTCAGGATTCCTTCACCAAGAGAGAATGCATATTTGTACTCATGTTTGGGTTAAACATGGATTCCCGCTTTTAGGGAAATTAACCAGGTCTAGATTGGGAGAGCAGGTGCGCGCCCTGCCTTCTTACTCTAGACCTAAGTAGCAGTCTGTCAGTCAAAAGCATTGATTCACAGACAAAGCAAACATTGATACCAAGATATGGAACCAGGAGCAGTCCTGGGTCCTATCCTAAAGAGGTGCACGGTTAACTGTCAATCAAGGCTTTGACACACAGACATCGTAGATTGATTTATGAACTTTCTCACCAGCGGTCTATAAGAAGTCACCTTTAATGTAAACAGAGAGAGGAGATCAGACCAACTTTAAAAAGTTAATAGGCATGCTGTTCTTTTTACCCTAATTCCCTATTGAATTCTATGGGCGGCCATGTGCCGCAATATTAATGCAATATTAAAAGACTCTTTGAATCTATGCAGATTTCTATTTTGAACTGTTACTTTTTTTTATGAAATAAAAGCCAGAAAAGATACTTTTGTATCGGAGTCTTTACTAATTCCCAAAGGCTCTAACTGGGAGTAAAACAGGAAAGGGGTCTGATTGCTTAGAGTGTGGGAAACAGAACAATTGTTCTGCTATGTAGGTTCTTAGAGAAAGAAGCTGCAACATGATTTCCAGAGGCCAGCCAGCTGGAACTACGAAGCTGGAGGAAGGAGGAGAGGTATGCTTTTACTCCCACACCTTACACTGGCAGTCAGGAGCAAATCTTCAAGCACCCCCTAGTATGGAAGGGTAAACAAAGATCCTTTCTCATGGGAATGTTTTCTAGGAGCAGGGCTTTGCTAGCTCTAATCAGATTTTGGACTTTATTTTACCTGTGGGTAAATCAGGAGAATTCACAATTTTTCTCTCATCCGCTCAGGAGAGACCACGGATCTTTGTATCCCAGCTCAGGGAACCCTTCCTGGCCACTTAAAATCCGGGACTGTTTCAGTGAGTGCTGCTTGCTACCGGCGTGCTTATTGGGACAGCTCCTCGACACTGGTGCCCCTTTCAGGGCTGCCTCAAGCGCTATGGGAAGTCCTCGCATCTCAAAGCACATCTCCGGACGCACATGGGTAAGTTCAGATCTGAGCCTCACCTCTTCCAGTCCAGTCCCCCTTCTTGGGGTCCCGATTCTCCCCCAATCCTCCTTCCTTCATTCCATCCCCACCCCTCCAGGAAGAGATGGGGGGGGCTGATCCCGGACAGGGCAGTAGGAGGAGAGGAAGCCGGAAAGATGAGATGGATAGAAACAGCCACAGAACCACAACTCTTGGAGCTTGAAAACTCTGGAGGGCAGAGTGGAAAGGGAGGCCAGGCAAACAGGTGTAGGCAAAGCTGCTAGGCTGGTTACTTCTCATGCCCCTTGCAATGCCAGCCGCCCTAAACACCTCCTCTGTCCCTAAACCACATTGTTTCTAATGCTTCTTTCTCCAGGGAGGCTGGCTTTACATCTCATTTATTGAAAGGTAAAGATAAAGTTCGAAAGCAAGAAATTGCAAGTAGATAAATAGATATCACTTTGGTGGGAAGTAAACTGTGTACTCCGGTTTCTAGGCATGCCTACTACATGTCTACAAAAACGTCTGCAGACACAGACCATGCAGGCTCTTTGGCTATAAATGGAGATGAGCACTGAACCCAGGAGCCAGATATGGCGGGCTTTCAAGCAAGGGCGACCTTTACCTTTTTAAAGATACGGGCATGTTTTACTTCCACTTACAGGCTTCGAGTGTCAGATGAATTTGGATCAGAAGCTGGATCCAGCCCATTGGCCAAAGTGACCAGCCCCCTGAATGACGTGACTGGCCCGTGGCCCAAAAAGTTTGGGCACCCCTGATCTAGCATATAGTCTTTCCCCACTCCTGCTGGCCAGTACATGGACCTGTCCAGGGTGCTGAAAATTGTTGGTGACTTCAGTCTCTGGATTGCAAAATGAACTCTGCCTATATTCTCAGAGGCTGACTAAACAAACTGTTTTACTTACTGTCTGAAGTGCTGCGGGAACATACTGGTTTGCTCTTAAAGATCAGGCAGCATCTTTGCTAGAGTGCACCAGCCTGTGCCCAGAGCATTCCTAACTTGCATCTTAAAAAGGCTCCAACCTCTCTGGTGTGGGCTCTGGTTTCGATCCGTTCTAGCACATGTGATCATTGGGACTGATTCAAAGCAAGCGTTCTAGTTTTTATTTGCCAATAATGTGAAGTGGCTAAGGGAGAGAGCTGCTTTAAAGGTAAAGGTCACCCTTGCTCGAAAGCCAGTTGTATCCGACTCTAGGGTTCAGTACTCATCTCTGTTTCAAAGCCGAAGAGCCAGCCAGCGCTGTCTCCTTCTGCAGACATTTCCGTGGTCATGCGGCAGGCATTACTAGACACCGGAGCACATGGAATGCTGTTTACCTTCCCACTGAAGTGGTCCCTGTTTATCTACTTGAAATTTCTTGCTTTTGAACTGCTAGGTTGGCAGGAGCTGGGACAAAGATGGGAGCTCATTCCGTCCTGCAGTATTTGGGTATCGAATTGCTGACCTTTAGGACATTGTAAATTAAATACTTCCTTGGCTCTGTGGAAGTGGTTTAATTTCCAAACACAGCGCAAATTCTTGTTTATGTCTGTATGTGTGTACACAGCTGTATGTCTGACTGACTGTCTGACTGTGTACACAGATATCCCTATTTGTGTGTGTACATGCTTGGCTTTTTAAAGGGGGCAGGCGGAACGGCAGTGGCAGAAAGGGACTAGAGAGGGGTATTGGTTTGCTTTTCTCTTCAAGAGCCATTTGAGAAAAAGAAGCACAAATCCTCCTCCTACCATCTTCACTGCTCTGCTTATACCCTTTAAAAAGCCAAGCCTCTCACTGTGTGTCTGCACAAATAGACACATGCAGTGGTGGGCATCAAAAAAAATTCCTACCACACTGTGGGTGTGACCATGTGACTGGGTGGGCATGGCCTGTTGGCCATGTGACTGCTGTTCACTATAGAGCTATGAAAATAGGAGCCTCTTCTATTTTCATCATTCTATAGCAAACCTCTGAAGCTATTTCCCCTTTGTCCAAGGCTTTTCCTGGGCTCCATTCCAGAGTGGCTGGGGATGCACTTTGGGGTGAAATGGAGGCCAGGAAAAGCCTTTGATGAAGGAGAAAATTGAGCCAGCCCCCTCTGAACCCTCTTCTAGGAAGAGGAGGAGGGCATGGCCAGCCTTTTTTACTACCAGTATGCGCATACTGGTGTGAACCTGCTGATGACCACCACTGGACACATGCACATACACACCTTCCTGTCTTCTCCAGCTTCTGACAGTGGGTTGGTGGGGACCAAATGCTGTCATTCATATGCCATTTCGATCACAGGCTGGGTGGCCTGTGGGAACGAACTGCAGCGGCAGCGGGGGTGCCTTTCGTTTCCATGGGCCATGCTGGGTGGCCCGTGGGAACGAAGTGCAGCAGCGGGGGGGGGGGGTGCCTTTCGTTTCTATAGGCCATGCTGGGTGGCCCGTGGGAATGAAGCGCAGCAGCGGCGGGGGTGCCTTTCGTTTTCACGGGCCATGCTGGGTGGCCCGTGGGAACGAAGTGCAGCGGCGGGGGGGGGGGTGCCTTCCGTTTCTATGGACCATGCTGGGTGGCCCGTGGGAATGAAGCACAGCAGCGGCGGGGGTGCCTTTCG
Organism: Bradypodion pumilum; assembly: GCA_035047305.1. Classification (NCBI taxonomy): domain Eukaryota; kingdom Metazoa; phylum Chordata; class Lepidosauria; order Squamata; family Chamaeleonidae; genus Bradypodion; species Bradypodion pumilum. The sequence goes on along the minus strand of JAWDJD010000001.1, from coordinate 158,679,381 downwards.
TTTTCACGGGCCATGCTGGGTGGCCCGTGGGAACGAAGTGCAGCGGCGGCAGGGGTGCCTTTCATTTCCATGGGCCATGCTGGGTGGCCCGTGGGAACGAAGTGCAGTGGCGGCAGGTTTTTTTATTCTTTTACTTTTCGCGCGCCGGCTGCCTCAGCGATCTGCCAGCTCATGGCACCCAGGATGCTGGGGCTTGTAGTTTTGGCTGCACGTGTTTGGTTATTGGAGTGGTTTTTTTCTGCAGCTTTTTTTTATTGGCCGTGGCGCATTTCTGAACGTTCCTTTTGCAGCACCGTTCAGCCTGATTGGCTCTGGCATGGCGTGGCGCAAGGAATGCTGGGAATTGAAGTTCCCTTTTTTTGTTTGTGTCCGGGGGGCTCCTGCCCCCGGGCCGAAAATTGCAACCTGACAGTTACCTGCGAACCCCGTTCGGGCAAGTGCACGAAGGCTCGGATGGGGCTAGTGGGGCCTGGTGCAACATCCTTTGCCACATTCCAACAGTTAACGCACCATTTTATAGGTATAGATAAAAATACATAAAGTTACAAATTACTATGGTGACAAAGAAACCAATCCAACATTTCTTTTTTAAAATTGAATTTAAAATAAAACAAATAAAAATACATAAAGTTACAAGTAATACAATAGTATTTTTTTACAAAGGATAGAAAAATAATACTATAATTGATACTGCACCCACTTCCAGGACCATTAGAGACACAACTAACCCATTTTAACATCCATATTCCTTCCAAAAAGACATTAGATTCCTTTTAGTCATTCAACCTTCCCCTCTCACCGAAGCAAATTCAATAAAATCTCTCCATGTAACATTCAATTTATTCTCCTTTAATTCTCCCTTTTTTATTTTGATTTCACAAGGGAGTTTATCATTAATTTCCAGCTTTTCTTCTTAAGGGTTTTCCTAAATGAGAAAATTGCCCTCCTGCGCTTAATTTAAAAATAAATAAAATTCCTCTTCTTCTCAGGAAGGAAGACAGGTGGCATGCCACATAATAGAAAGTTTCAATTTTCTGTCATGATTCAGCAATGTGAGAGAATGAGCTGGTGTTATTTATCTGTTTTAAAATATTTTATGATCCAAAATGTAGCAGGTGTTTGTTTGCCAGACCAGATGTTACAAGTTAGCAAACATTAGGTGACAAAGAAAAGATTCCACGGCACATAAAGTTTTTAAAAGGAAAAAGATAGGGGGTGGGGGAGCAAACTGTGTGTACGAAATGCACAATCTGGAATGAGGTAAGTTTAGGGGGAAGCAAAATTTGAAGCTGAAGGAACACAACACTGGTGTTTCTCTGTACAGGAATCACAGAAATATGAGCAAATGAGAGTGGAGAGAGTTGAAATGGGAGTAATATAGCAATAGCAATTACACTTATATACTGCCCCATTGTGTTTAGTGCACTCTCTGGGCGGTTCACAATTTAATTAACATTTTGCCTCCAACATGTTTGGTACAGGTACTTAATTTACCAACCTCAGAATGATGGAAGGCTGAGTCAACCTTGATCCCTGTCAGGATTAAATTAACAACATTCTGACTACAGTATGGCAGTTTAGCCACTGTACCACCAGGGCTCTTGTCCTATTAAATGGTGGGATGATGACCATTATTTTATGTATCCAATAATGTGTGTGCACCTAGGAAATAGGTGAAAAGATGGTTAAAGAAAATATTTTAAAACTGAAGACTGCTCCCACAGCTGTGGGGAGCCCCTTCCTTCCTTCCTTCCCAGTCCATCTGTGGGGAGGATAAAGGGCTGTGGGCTACCAGGCTGAGCCGAAGACCTGCTGCCGCCTGAGGACTGCTCCCACAGCTGTGGGGAGCCCCTTCCTTCCTTCCTTCCCAGTCCATCTGTGGGGAGGATAAAGGGCTGTGGGCTACCAGGCTGAGCAGAAGACCTGCTGCCACTCAAGGACTGCTGCTGCTGCTGCTGCTGCGGGGGGGGGGGGAGGGGGGAAGCGCCTTTTCTTTTCTTCGCACTCCTGGGTCCTGCCTCAGGCCGATACGAAAAAGCTGGACTGCTTCGCCTCCACTCCTTCGCCTGGGGAAGTATACCTTGTGTTATTAGGGCTGTGGTCTGTGAGGCAAGACGCTTTGTATCGCACTGTATGGGCTTATGATCTGTTGTACATTGTATCTCTGGGGATCTTATCTATTGTTACTATGTTATTGATTATATGGATTTGACTGTATTATTTTGTATTTATTTATCTTTCATTTTGCTGATTATTGTATTGTTATTGCTATTTGTTCTGATATTGTAATGCTGTATTTTGTTTTAGTGTTTATTTTACTGTTGTGAACTGCCTTGATGTAGGAATCTGATTCATGTAAAGATCTCTTCTCACTCAGTCTCATGAAGCAGCAGTTTATATCATCAGATCTTTTAAGATAGAAACTTAAGAGTCCACGAAGTCCAGCTTCATTAGGCTCAGAGTAAGGAAGGAACAGAGCGAGACAGAAAACACGGCTGCAGTCTTTGGCTGAACAAAGGATACTAATGGCTTCTCTTTATTCAAGCAGAGTATCTCAGAAACAAAACTTAACAGAAACAAAACTTAAGGCCCATACAACCAATCAGAAAGTCAGAACCCAAATAAGGAGAAGAAAGGAGAAATCTTCTCATATTCTACGCATGCCCAAAATCCAGTGTTATCTCTCATGCAGACAAAGAGGACTTTTGTTTACACAATGTGAAGGCAGACAGGAAGACGGAAACCAGATGCCTTCCCACATGTCCTCCTTTTTCATTAAAATTTGAGAGAGGGACGGCTAATCATACCCCTGCATGTCATCATACTCCATAACTACTCCTCCATATACATCATCACTGTCCTCCTGGACATCGTACCCCTCTTGACTCCTGGTACCTTGTTCCGGAGGATGATACCTCATTGAGTACAATTGCCGTCGTGCAAAACCCGATGTCTCCCTTCTACGCAGTGGACATGTGTTACACATAGAAATAAGGTTAGGAATACTATTAATGCAAAAACACAAAGATATAAGGCAGATAATAATAATGAACCCATAAAAGAAAACTAGTCTAAGGACAGACAAATCAGGCAACCAAGAAGTCACCCAATCAAAGAGATTAACATCAGTGCGTACATTGTTAATAATGCTCTCCTGTAAATTCTGAAGCTCTTTCTCAATAGTATTATTCAGATCCTGGAATTTTACCCGACATCCCTGGTTCCCGACCAGTTTACAAAATCCTCCGGATTTTGCTAACAGGTAATCTATGGCCAGTCTGTCCTGCATTTGGTCTTGATGAAGCTCAGTGATTTCCATTTGAAGATCCCGTATGACCCTCCCTGTGGCATTGATTGATTTCTCCAGCCTACAGGTGAGTCCCAAAATGGACCTTCTATTCTCCTGGGAAATGACACCTGGGTATGATCCCAATGTGAGTGCTCCAGTGATAGCACCCCCTATAGCTCTCCCCCAGGAGCTACCATCAGAAAGCTGAACATCGATTATCACTTCATCATTGCAACCAGAACCCATCGGGCCGGCAGTAGCTCTCCGGCGCCGTGCATCTGCCCGAAGCGGCATTTGCACTTGTACGGGTAAGGTAAAATAACCCAATGCTGCACATTGATATTGTCCTGGATGGAAATTCGTGGCAACTCCATTAAAAAAGAACCACATGTTAGGATCCTTGATTTGCCATCCATTGCAAATTGAACCACTACCTATAGCAGAATAATCAGGAGTAAACATAGGAAACACATCATATATATCTTCAATAGTAGTGTTAAACAAGGTATAATTAAGCTTATAAGAACTGTTATAACTACCCCATAACCAAAAATAATCATCACAACCCGTATAATTGCCTACATTCCGCAAAACCCTTTTTGCTTGAGTCCAGTACTTCCATTTACTATTCCAAACTCCAGAACTATGACAGCAGAAACAAAGTCCTTTAGTGTATTTCTTGAATGTCATGCTTCGCCAGCGGGTGTTGTTAAATTGTTCTGGGGGATTAGAGAAGAGCGTAGACCTATCAACATGTTGCAAATGTCCAATAACCAACTCCGGCGTGTTGAACAATGCCGGAAGAAAGGCCATTTGAGACACTGCCAGTGGATGCTCATAGTATAACGTTGCATTCTTACCATGAACCTCAAACATATCTCACAGCTGGAAGCACAGTAAGAAAGAAAAGAACAAATGTCAGCAAATTTAGTCTACTGGTGAACCACCATCCTGGAGCTGAGTAACCTTCTCCTCTCTCCATGGGCGGATCGCTCGAGCAGGAATCCACACAGGTCCTGAGGTTGTAGAAACCACTGCGTATCCTCGTCCCCAGGTGATTAGAGGTACAGGACCCTTCCACTCAGGATCCGGCTGCTGCCGATAAACGACCAATGGCTTAGGAAGACACTCCTCGGTCCTGAAATGCAATTCGACTGGAGAGTGTGACCTGTTATGGGGAGCAAGAAGAAAATTAAGAGTATACAGTACTTTAGCAACAGCTGTAGGTATTTCAGCCACAGGAACCCCTCTATCTCCCACTTGCTTGTGTAACAAATTTTTGAATGTCAGGTGGGCTCTTTCAACAATCGCCTGTCCAGTCGAGTTATAGGGTATTCCATGGGTTAGCTTAATGTCCCACTGACGGCAAAAGTCCTGAAAGGCAGAAGAAACATATGATGACCCATTGTCTGTCTTAAGGCTTTTAGGTTTACCCATTACCGCAAACGAACGAATGCAATGCTGTATAACATGTCTGGATGTTTCACCCCGTAAGGGTGTAGCCCATATAAATCCAGAGAAGGTATCAACAGTCACATGTAACTTAGAAAGCGGAGCCAAAGCAGGTACTTGCGTGACATCCATCTGCCATAGCTGATTGGCTTCTGTTCCTCGAGGATTAACAGCATCAACTGGCAGGAATATAGGAGACTTCGTACAGGAAGCACAGGATGACACAATGTCTCTAGCCTGTGACATAGGAATGGAAAATCGTTTATGCAAAACCTTAGCAGATTGATGAAACATTGCATGACTGTCAATGGGGTTGTCAAAGAGAGAAAAAACCTCAGCAGAGTCCTGGAGAGCAGAATCTGCTCGTGCATTGCCCTCCGTCAAATAACCTGGGATCCTTGTGTGAGAGCGTATGTGGGCAATGAAGAATGGGACCGTACGGTTGGAAAGAAAACCTTGAAGTTGTTGGAATAAAGCAAAAAGATCCCTATCCATCGATGGAGACAAATAAGCTTGAGCTAAAGTAAAAACAAGGCGGTAAACATATTGAGTATCCACAATCAGGTTAAAAGGCACATCAGAAAACGTAGAGAAAGCAAGTATGACCGCTGCCAGTTCCGACCGCTGGGCCGATGCTTGAGGTCCTGTAAAAACAACCTCCCATTCCCCAGTAGGACCCTGCCATGTAAGGACTCCACGGGAGGGGGAGCCATCCGAGAAAAGAGTAACGGCATGCAAGATAGATTGCATGCAAAGCGAGGATGACAGGGAGTAAGAAGTGAGATTCAGCAAGGTAAACCGCTTATCCTTGGGGGGGTTAAATTTAACTTGTCCCACAAAGTCCGCCATGGCCACCTGAAATGCCTCAGAATGCTGTAGCAAGGCGGTTAGCTGATCCTGCGAAAAAGGAAAACAAACAAAGTCAACGTCATAGCCAGTCAAATGCTTTGCCCTAGTACGGCATTTAAGAAAAAGATCAGCAATTGCATCAGGCAGGCGATAACAGTTTTTCGAGGGAGTGTGCGCCAAGTGAAGCCATTCCACGATGGCCACCTTCTGAGCGTTGACAGGTGCAAACAAAACCGCAGTAGGCAGCCTCGGTGTGGGAAGAAGAGCGCATGCCAGCGCAACGGTGCCTGAGGGCACCCGATCCACAGCGATGGTATGCAGCTTTTCGTTGAGGCGTTGAAGAGCTGTACGCATCTCCGTTGTGCAGGGAATGATGTCCGCTGGAGAAGTGTGTCCAGAAAGAGCAGCAAAGAGTGGTGACAGTTCCTCCGTGCTCAGGGCCAAGAAAGGACGAGCCCAATTTATGTTCCCTAGCAATTGTTGCAAGTGTACAAGAGTGAACTGCTCTGGAATAGCTATCGTTGGCAATAGCGGAATTGAAGCGGTAGCTGAGAGCCTATGTCCCAGATATTGGAATGGATACATCCGCTGCACTTTTTCAGGAGCTATGATCAAGCCCGCTTGTTGCAAAATGTCTGCTAGGTCCTGCAGGTGTTTCTCCGTGACTTGTGGACCATGCAATAAAATGTCATCGGTGTAATGATATACTTTAACCTCTGGATGACGTTGCCTGAAAGGTTCCAAAGCCATGTTCACAAAATGTTGGCATAGAGTCGGCGAGTTGGCCATACCCATAGGCAAGACACACCATTCAAACCGTTGAGTATGATGTTCATTATTGTATACTGGCAATGTAAATGCAAATTTTTCTCTGTCTGGTGGCGCTAGCAAGATTGTATAAAAACAGTCCTTTAAATCTATGACCATGAGTTGATGATCTTCCGGAATCATGTTCGGATTAGGAAGTCCAGATTGTAGAGGTCCCATTGGCAAGATGTGCTCATTAACTTTTCTCAAATCATGTAACAATCGCCATTTTCCAGACTTCTTTTTCACCACAAAAATTGGAGAGTTCCAAGGACTAGTGGTTGTTTGAATATGTCCCAGATTTAATTGCTCCTGTACAAGGGCCTCCGCCGCCTGGAGCTTTTCTCTTGAGAGCGGCCATTGATCCGTCCACACTGGCGGGGTGTTTTTCCATTGTAGTGGAAGTGCATGCAACGGCACTGCAGGGGAGGCCCGTATCAAAAATTCGTCTGCAAGGTACACCCTGTTTTAGCTAGGAGATCCTGGCCCCACAGAGTAATAGGAATATCCATAATCAGGGGGTGAAGAGAAACTTTTGTTCCCCCTGAGGTCTCAAAGATGATTGGATGAACACTTTGCTGTGCTGGCTCGTACCCGCCCACCCCATAAACCTCCCTACAGGGGCGGACGGCCCATCCAGTTGGCCAATCTTTTTTTGCCACCACTGAAATATCGGCTCCTGTATCGACCAATCCAGACACTGAACGTCCACCCATAATCAGCGAGCGGGTCGGTCTATCCTCGGTGATTTGTATCACCGCCATAGCTGCTGTTACAGTCCCCTCCTGGGATGGAGTTACAGTGGTCCCTAGTGGGAGCAGATGAAGGCGTCCTACAGGTTGTCCCTTAGGCAGGGTGAGATGTTGCGTGGCTGATGCAGGGATGACAATTTCTTGGTGACCCAATGTAACTGACCCTGCTGCAATGTGTACAGAAGCGGGTAAGGCGTCTGGGCAAGGAAGAACGATGCCCATCATGCCCTGGGGAATAACATCATCAACCAGTGTGGGAAGAGCCTCCACACACCCTGGCATAGTAAAAGTACAGTCCTTGGATAACCTCAATACAAGCCCTTCTTTTAGAGGATGGTTTTTTCTATATCGTGAAATCATTTCTTGGGCAAGTTCCATATCTTCTTCCATCTCTTCCAAAACTTCCTGTATTGCTTCCTCACTGACCTCTGGTAGCCCTATTATTTTGCCTGGGCCCGAGCCTGGCCCGCACTCCCATTTCCCTGCTGCTGTGGAGAAAAGTCAGAGTCTTTGTGCTGAGCAGCTGAGGGGTTGGCATTAGGATTTGAGCAGCACTGATTGGCCCAATGGTACCCCTTCTGGCAAAGCCGTTCCTCCCCACCCCCTGCCACCGGGCGGGGAGGTTGTAGGGGCTCCCGGGCCAAGGGAGCCGAAGACGCAGACGCCGCCACAGCTGCTTTGCGGGGCCGGCACCCCCCGCCCCCTGCCACCGGGCGAGGAGGTTAAAAGGGCTCCCGGGCCAAGGGAGCCAAGGACGCCGCAGTCGCTGCGCGAAGCCGTCCCTCCCCGCCCCCTGCCACCGGGCGGGGAGGTTGGAGGGGCTCCCGGGTCGAGGGAGCCGAAGACGCCGATGCCGCCACAGCTGCCGCGTGGGGCTGTCACTCCCCGCCCCCTGCCACCGGGCGGGGAGGTTAAAAGGGCTCCCGGGCCAAGGGAGCCAAGGACGCCGCAGTCGCCACGTGAAGCCGTCCCTCCCCGCCCCCTGCCACCGGGCGGGGAGGTTGGAGGGGCTCCCGGGTCGAGAGAGCCGAAGACGCCGACGCCGCCACAGCTGCCACGCAAAGCCGTTCCTCCCCGCCCCCTGCCACCGGGCGGGGAGGTTGGAGGGGCTCCCGGGCCAAGGGAGCCGAAGACGCAGACGCCGCCACAGCTGCTTCGCGGGGCCGGCACCCCCCGCCCCCTGCCACCGGGCGGGGAGGTTAAAAGGGCTCCCGGGCCAAGGGTCCCGGAGATGCCGCCGTCGCTGCTGTGCAACTCCCCGGGCGGGGAGTCTAGGATGGCTCCCCGTGGCCTTGGGGAGCCGAAGACGCCACCGTAGACGCCATGTCCGTACATGGACGTCCCTCCCAGCCCCCTACCGCCGCCCTCCCTGCCTGGGGGGAAGAAAAAGGAGATGTCAACGACAGGACTCGCCAGCGCTCCCTGTGCGTTTCGGGAGCCCATGCTTGTTGCTGGAACCAGGGGGGGATTGCGGATGGGGTGGGAAGAGAGAGAGTTGGTCCTGCCAGCCAGGAAGGAGGGGCAGCATTCCATCTGGGGAGGTTCCGGGGACCCATATAGGTGTTGTGACGGGCATGGGGTGGTATGGCGGGTACCATGGGGCGGGCCGCACTCGGGGAATGCGGGTCCGATGTTTAAGTGCGGTCCCTCATTCCAGCCCTGCAGGTACATCTCTGGGCCCTGAGCAGCAGATCCAGAGTGACCCCGCCCTTAGGCTGCTGCTGGTGAATGCCAGATCGGTCTGTAATAAGGCCCCCCTGATTCAAGATGCCATCCAGGAAGGGCTGGCCGATCTGGCATGCATCACCGAAACCTGGCTGACTCCTGAGGATGGAGTACCTCTTTCGGACATGTGTCCAGCTGGGTTCGGCATTTGGCACCAGCCTAGAGGTGAGGGGAGGGGCGGTGGTGTCGCCATTGTTGCCAGGGAGTCTTTGGGAGTTGCTAGGGCCATTGCTCCACAAGTGTCTGGTTGTGAGGCCCTGCTTCTACGGCTGGGCCCCAAGGGTCAGTTGGGGATCTTACTCCTGTACCTGCCCCCTTGCAGGGTAAGGGATGCCCTGCCTGAGCTCCTCGAGGCCGCCTCGATGCTGGCATTGGAGTTCCCGAGGCTTATGGTGCTGGGGGACTTCAATTTGCCATCGCTGGGGATGGCTTCTGAGGTGGCAAGGGGGTTCATGGCCTCCATGGCAGCCATGGGCCTGACTCAGGTAGTTCGGGGTCCGACCAGGGGCAGTGGTCACATGCCAGACTTAGTTTTCTTGTCGGAGCGGTGGCAGAGTGATCTGAGACTACAGGATTTAGCCATCTCACCTGTGCCATGGTCAGATCACTATCTGGTGACTCTTGACTTTCTGAGGGTGACACTTCATCGTAGGGAGGCAGGGCCTATTAAAATGGCCCGCCCTTGGCGACTAATGGATCCAGACGGATTCCAGAGGGAACTAGGGGATGTTCCTCTGGATCGGCTCCACGATTCACCCGAGGCACTTGTCGACCTGTGGAACAGGACGGCAACAGCAGCCTTGGATGAAATCGCGCCACTGCGGCCTCTCCGCGCCCGTGGGGTTAGGTCATCCCCGTGGTTCACAGATGAACTGCGGGATCTCAAACGGGCAAAGAGACGCCTAGAGCGCCGCTGGGTGAAGACCCGGGATGACTCCGATTGGACACTAGCTAGAGCTGCTATTAGGGCCTACCTAGTGGCGATGGGGGTGGTGAGGCGGCAATACTTCACCACCCTTATTGCCTCCGCTGATAATCGCCCAGCCGCCCTGTTCCGGGTTACCAGGCCCCTCCTTGGTAGGGGGAGATCGGTGCCCGGTTGGCAGGGTTCGGCTGAGGACTTTGCTGATCATCTGGTGGAGAAAATCAATCGGATTCGTTCAGGATTGAATCCCGGCGTGGATGGGGAGGGTCGGGGGGGTGCCGGTGCACAGTCTTGCTGTAAGATCTGGGATCAGTTTGATCCTGTTGTCCCTGATGAAGTGGACAGGCTCCTTGCAGCTGTCCGTGCCACTACATGTCCTTTGGACCCCTGTCCCACTTGGTTGGTGAAAGCCTCCAAGAAGGTAACAGGTGGCTGGGTTGGGGGGATAATAAATGCATCACTGCGGGAGGGGGTATTTCCTGCACAGCTAAAACATGCTTTGGTACGCCCCCTCCTGAAGAAAATATCCCTCGACCCAGCGGTCCTTAACAACTACAGGCCGGTTTCCAACCTGCCCTTTCTGGGTAAGGTTTTGGAGAAGGCAGTAGCACGCCAGCTGCAGAGTGTCCTGGAGGAAGCGGATTATCTAGACCCCTTTCAATCAGGATTCAGGCCCGGGTATGGAACGGAGACGGCATTGGTCGCACTGATGGATGATCTCTGGCGGGAGCGGGACGGGGGTTATCCATCCGTCCTTGCTCTTCTCGACCTCTCAGCGGCCTTCGATACCGTCGACCACGGTATCCTTCTGGAACGACTCAAAGGACTGGGGATCCAGGGCACTGTGTTGTCCTGGTTTTCCTCTTTTCTGGAGGGCCGTACCCAGTCGGTGTGGTTAGAGAGTGAGAGGTCCAGCCCTAGGATCCTCAAGTATGGGGTTCCTCAGGGCTCGGTGCTCTCTCCTCTCCTATTTAACATCTACATGAAGCCACTGGGTGAGATCATTCGTTCCCACGGGGTGCGGTACCATCAGTACGCGGATGATACTCAGCTATACATCTCGGCCCGTGGGGACTCCAGTGATGCTATTGAAATCTTATCCGGATGCCTGGAGGCCATTGGGGTCTGGATGGGGGCTAATGGGCTTCGGCTGAATCCCAGCAAGACAGAGTGGCTGTGGATAGGGGGCCCCGCGTTACCCAGGGAGTTATCACCTTTGGTACTGGATGGGGCTGTTTTGCCCCAGACAGACCCTGTGCGCAATTTGGGGGTCCTTCTGGACTCGCGGCTACGGCTAGAAGAACAAGTAGCGGCTGTGGCCAGGAGGGCTTTTGCCCAACTTCGGGTGATTCGCCAATTGCGCACGCTCCTGGACCGGGGCTCCTTGCTCATGGTCACCCATGCTCTGGTTACTTCCCGACTAGATTTTTGTAATGCGCTCTACATGGGGCTGCTCTTGACGACCATTCGGAGGCTGCAGCTGGTCCAGAATGCAGCGGCCCGGGTGGTGATGGGGTGTGGGCGATATGCCCATGCCTCCCCGCTACTTCGGGAGCTGCACTGGTTACCAGTTTGTCTCCGGGTGCAATTCAAGGTGTTGGTTTTGACCTTTAAAGCCCTATATGGCAGTGGGCCAGGATACCTTAGAGACCGCATCGTCCCAAGAGTGTCTGCCCGTCCAAATAGAGCGGACTGGAGGGGCTCTCTAAGAGTGCCATCAACTAGGGGTGCACATCTGTCTAGCACCCGAAGGAGGGCCTTCTCCGTGTCCGCACCAGCTCTTTGGAACCTCCTGCCAATAGATCTAAGACTTCAAAGTGAATTGCTGCCCTTCAGGAAAGGAGTGAAGACCTGGCTGGCAGGGCAGGTGTGGGGCCCGAATGGGACTACGGCTCCCGCCTGCTGGCTATTGTAAGGATTAAGAACTCTCTCTTCTTCTTTGTGTGGTGGGTGGGATGGGTGGGCGGGATATGGGTTTTTAAATGGGGTGGGATGTGGGGTTTTTTATAGTGTCTTTTAAGTGTTTTTAGAATTGTTGTAATGCCGCCCTGAGTCGGGTTCTGCCTGAGTGGGCGGCATATACAAATGTGTCTATAAATAAATAAATAAAAAATGTTGCCCAAATTTCTCATTGCTTGGTTCCCAAGAATTAGTTGTCTTTTTCTTTCATGGCTGCACTCTCCATCTGCAGTGATTTTGGATCCTGAGAATGTAAAGTCTGTCACTGCTTCTACTTCTTCCCCATCCATTTTCCAGGGAATGATAGGGCCTGTTGCCATTATCTTGGTTTTCCTGATGCTGTCTCAAGCCAGCTTTTGCACTCTCCTCCTTCAACCTAAGCAAGAGCTTCTTTAGGTTTCCCTCACTTTCTGCCATTAGGGTGATATCATCTGCATATCTCAAATTGTTGATGTTTCTCCCAATGATTTTAATTCCAACTTTTGATTCATCCAGCCCTGCATTGTGCATTATGTGCTCTGTGTATAGATTGAATAAGCAGGGTGATAAAATGCAGACTTGTCTCACTCCTTTTCCTATTCCAAACCACTCTGCCATTCCGTATCCTGTCCCAACTGTTGCTTCTTGACTCGTGTACAGATTTCTCGTGACACATATAAGGTGTTCTGGTATTCCCATCTCTTTAATTACTTTCCACATTTTATTGTGGTCCACACAGTCAAAGCCCTTGGTGTAGTCAACAAAACAGAAGTAGACTTGTTTCTGGTATTCCTTTCTTTTCTCCATGATCCAACGTATGTACATGTAATACAACCAGGGAAATGGTCATTCATTCTGTATTTGTTCATCTGTTTTTTCCTGCCTAAATGGAGAATTTTACTTTACTCTCGCTGAAACTCATTTTGTTTTTTGGTACAGTTGTTCAATTTGTAATGGTCATATTGAACCACAAACGTGTCTCAGTGTCATCTGCATGTGAAAGTGTCCCCTCCATGTCCTTGTTGAGTTGTTTCTACAGATGTTGAATACCTGCAGGCTCAGGTCAAAGATTTGTGGCACCCTGCCTGTCACTTCTTTGCAGGAGGATGAGGAACTCATTGGTGAGGATTCTTTGGCCCATGGACGGTTTGGATACAGTCCATCAACCAGCTACACATCCACCTAAGAGTAGCATTGTCTTGTACATTTTACCAGTTTGCCCCACCACCCCATAAACTGCCTTTTGAAAAGCCAAGCTGTGCTATTTCCACAGCATCCCTCTCATTTAACAAGTCATTGACTCTATAAAAGAAGAGGTTAAGTCTAAACATGACTTGTTTGTGAAAAACGTTTCTGAATCTTACTTCTTTTATCTTCTCACAGATTGACTTTTTAAACATCTGTTCCACAGTCATCCCTGATAGTGATGTCAAGCTGACTTGTTGATAGTTATCTTGATTTTTTTCTTTCCACTCACCACACAGAGGTTCTGCCTATCAGGGACGTAGGGGAAGGAACATGCCTCACCAAGGCTACGTTGGGCACCCATAATTTTTCTTGGGGGACACCCGGCAGGGCAGATCTTAGATCCAGCGTCCTGTTGCCTCAATGAGCACTCCTCTCCCTAGCCCGATTCGCTGGGGACAGGGACAGAGTAGCCTTCTGCATATGGCAGGTAATATTAATCACTTGGCAGAAGCTAGGCTTCTTAGAGCTGCTACTCCTCGCCTCCCTTTTAGAGACAGAGCTATCCCTCTCACCTCGTTCCGGATCTCGAAGCGATGAGGACAAATCGGAGTCACTTCAGCTCTGCTTGGTTTCTTCTTCTTTACAAAGGCAGGCAACACACAATTGACTTTTGAAGATTTATTGAAGGAACACAATACTGGATACAGATCTTAAAATACTCTACACTATAAAACACAATCTAATAAAACAAATAAAAGAAATAAAATCTTGCTAGCTCCCTAGCAGGTTTAGCTTCTTACGTTTTGGGGTGGTTCTGCCCGTCATGGCATTGCATTAGTCCCGAAGAGACATTTTGGGGAGCTGTCGGACAAGGGCTTCTGCTGAAATCAATATCATGGTGATAAGAGACAAGGGTTCCCCCTTGTCTCAGAAGTGGCTACCGAATGAACAAATTGAGTCCTTTTTATAGAGAAAAAGAGCTATGGAATGTGGTGATCTAGTGAGAAAGCACCTTTGTTTCCCATGAGAAAGAGTGAGGTCTTCAAGGCCCTTTGCAGGTGCAGGTGCCATCTGCTCCGCATGTGGCCCCCACCTTTGCTTTCTCTGGGAAAGTTTTGTACTAACAGGTGTCCTGGCAATTAGTTTGATTGACAGGAATGGAGACATCATCACCCTCATGGTGTAGTCAGCTGACCTAGCTGTCACTCAAATCCCTCATGGGGACAGCAGGTGTTTCATTGGAATGAGTCCAGTCCTGGACACTCACTTCCCCCCTCCCTTTGGGAAGGCAACATATTCTAACTATACATCATTGTCATGTCAGACTAACAGCCTGGCATTGCAATGTGTTTCTAAAATGAAAACTGGCATTTCTAATCCTAAGAAAACTACAAAATGTGTCTTAACACTACATGAATCAAATGTCACCTTAAAATTAAGACAAGGTCGCATGTGGAAACCATGACACTGCCTCTTTGTTATTCCCTCTCTTATTTCAGCTGAATTATAAATTGTAAGGTCATCCTTGCTCCAAAGCCAGTTGTGCCCAACTACAAACAAACACCCTGAAAGAAGCCTTTCCATTATGCTGAGTTAAAGGAGGGGGGAAATTGTTGAGGAAAGAAGACAAAAATTTTGGTGTCTTGCTTCAAGCATGGAATTTAACTTGGATACAATTGCCTTCCTTGTTTTGCTGCTCTTGTCTCCAATGTTTTTTCCCCTTTAATCAGTAGTTCCTTTAATCAAAATAGCTTTGTGTCCAAAAGCGCCCAAAGTCTAGAACTGGCAGAAAAGATCTAGTTCTAGTTGGCAAAATCTATGTTGCTAAAGTTGCAAAGTAGTTTGTTTGTAGGCTAGCTATACCATTAGGCAGAGTAAGCTGGCTGCCTCTCAGGAGGCAGATCTTGGATGTGATTAAAGTGCAGTAATTTATTAGTTGTTTAATTTGTTATTATTTGTATCTTTATTGTTGTGCGGAGAGACATCCTTGTGAGATTTTCTCCCTATGTGCTGAATAAGATGGCTGGAATGTGGCCCTCTTTCTCTTGAACTGGCATATGACTGGGATGCCATTTGTTACTCAGTTGCATGGACAAAAATGGTTGGTGTGACTTCTTTGATCTCCCATACTACTGCTCGAAGAGCAGGTGGCAGCCGTGGCTAGGAGGGCCTTTGCACAGCTTCGTGTCATTTACCAACTGCGCCCATTCCTGGACCGGGACTCCTTGCTCATGGTCACTCATGCTCTGGTCACCTCCAGATTGGATTATTGTAATGCGCTCTACATGGGGCTGCCCTTGTCAACCATTCGGAGGCTTCAGCTGGTCCAGAATGCGGCTGCCCGGGTCGTGATGGGGTGCGGGCATTATGCTCATGCCTCACCACTTCTCCGGGAGCTGCACTGGTTGCCGGTGTGCCTCCGGGTGCAATTCAAGGTGCTGGTTTTGACCTTTAAAGCCCTTCATGGCATTGGACCAGGTTACTTAAGAGACCGCGTCGCCACAAGGAATTCAGCCCATCCTACTAGGGCAGACAGGAGGGGTTCACTGGTGGTCCCATCAGTGAAAGAAGTACATCTTATTGGGACCAGGAAAAGAGCCTTTTCCGTGTCTGCCCCAGCCCTGTGGAACCTATTACCACCTGATTTGCGTCTCCAGACGGATCTACTCCCCTTTAAAAAGAGGCTGAAAACATGGCTCTTTCAGCAAGTTTGGGGCACGCTTGACTCTACCAGTCAGGCCCGGTGGCTGATTTAGCCTATGTGAGGGGCTGCCCCCCAGGCTTGGCTATTCTGTTTTTACAGGGCTAGGGTGGGGGTGGGTTGTTTTTTAATGACGATTTGTTTGTGTTTTAATGCTGGTTTTAATTGGGGTTTTAGGTTTGTTTTTAGTTATTGTCATTGAATTGTTTTTATTGTAATTTTTATTATATTGTTAGCTGCCCTGAGTGGTGTACTCACCAGGAGGGCGGGATATAAATGTGCAAAAATAAATAAATAAATAAATAAAACATAGCTGTTGAACATTTTCTTCAAGGGTAAAATAAAGGGGTTTGCTATCCATTACTTCTTAAACCACATCATGTGTGACAATAGCTATCTAGAGGGCAGGACATGCAAACAGCCATTACAATCATGAGTGCAGAATAGGGGACATCAAAAGAGAGAACAGCACAATGTTCTCACATATAATGATCACTTGACCAAAAAACACACACATGCTTTTTGTTCAATATAGCTGCTGAGCTATCAAATAAAAAGAGATCAGCACCCTCACTCTCAGCCATAGAATTCAATGTTTATTTTAGCAGTGTTATTAACTCTTCCTCCCTCTCGGTTCAGTTAAGTTTCAAAAACAGCTTTTGTTTACTTTTCCTACTACTTTTAGCCCATTTAACAAGATCACTCCCTGTCCCTTTTAACTGATGGGGTGGGTAACTTTGTGGGTATTTTTTGGGTGGGTGGGTGGGGGGTTAAAGAATTTTTATGGTAATGTTTGTTTTAATGCTGTTAGCCACCCAGAGTCAGTGTCGAGTTGGGCGGCAATAGAAATTTGAATAAATAAATAAATAAATTTTCACTGAAATCAGTTTTCAATAAAAAAAAGTACGTTGTAATTTTTAACCTCACTTATTACAACATATCTCTGAGGCAAGTTCTATGGAGATCCACATTGCAGACCATTAAGTACAAATGATAGCAGAGGAAAAATCTGATTCTGAGAGTCCTTTGTCCCTTTGCATGGCCATTAAATTTGTTATTATTCCCACTATAATGAATAGTGGGTTGGGATTGTGACACCACTACAAGCTGCAAGTCTACCGACATAAGGCATGAAGTAAGCCCCAAAGATCATACTAGGGCCTACCTGTGAGTGCACATGCTGTAAAAATGAAGCACGAATAGTGGGCATTTGCTAACTGATAGCCATGCCAGCTGCTTGTTCTCTGATGGGAGAAGTGGAAGCATGGTCATAACTCAGTCCCTGGCATTACCTAATTAGGTGAAATTCCTTCCATCTACAGAAAAAGCAGAAGGAAAGAATGGTTTCTTTTGGAGAAGTTACTATTTTAGGAAGGTTCAATACACTGGGATATTATATTGTTGTATCCCCTCAAAGGATCTGGAAAATTGGTTGATGGGCATAAAAATGGAAAATTAAATTATTTAGTTTAGCTTAGCACATGTCCAGATCATGCATACTGCCCACACATTGGATCTCTTGGGGTCAATCCTCCTTACAGTATTCAGATGTTGCAGAGACTGGAATGTTTCAACCTCCTCTTTAGGGGTTTCAGCTTTTTGGGTACATTCCCATGGACACTGGGAACAGCATATATGGAAAGCTAGCCATTGCAAGTAGATAAATAGGGACCACTTCAGTGGGAAGGTAACAGTGTTCTGTGCGCTCCAGTCCTAAAGAAAACAGGAACAGGAGAGGAAAGGGGGGGATCATAAAAAGGGACAAGAAAACGGCTCAGATACAGATCTGATTCCAATATAGGGCAGGAAATACAAGCTGTTTGGGACATGGGATGCTGGAAAAACTTTTTGGTACTGACACAGCTTCTTTAAGACCAAAACAATGTGGACAAATGAAGATGGATACATAATGCCTAGATCCCTGGAAATCTGTTATGAGTATGTGATGTTCTTTATACAGAAGTATGTTGTCTAAGATTATGTCACCCCCTGAAAACAATGGAAAACTGTTCCAGAGAGGTTGTGGTCTCACAATGATATTTGCCAATGAAGGACCAGCTTGCAGTTGACAATTGGGGAAGCAGGTAGAGGAGCCAACCAGAAAGAGGAAACATTTAGGGTGTCAAGGGACCAAAAAATTTTTGTACTCCAAGAGAAGCAGTTTTCTCCCTTCCACCTCTAAACTAAATCTTGGTTCCTGAACCCCTAAACTAAATCTTGGTTCCTGAAACCTTTCTCTTTCAAAGGGAGAATGACTTTCTCTCTTCCTGACCGAGCCTTCTCCCTACCAACCCTCCTACTGAGCCTTTCCATGATTCTATCATCTGGGGCCTAGAAGGAGGGTCTGCTGAACCTACCCATTCTGATCTATAAGATTGAGCTTCCTCCTCAGTTATAATACTGCATCAGTTAGAAGATTTTTTTCATTTTTCTTTATAATGGTGATTGAAATCACAGCTGTGAGCAGTTTCTCAATTGGTGCTACAGAGAAAAACAAAGAAAAAATATTTTCCCTCTCTAACAGAGGCATATCAATAGTGATTAAACAGCAAGGAAAAAATAATTACACTTTACCTGCAACTTCACAGAGGAGCAAGGAAAGTGTTTAATTTGCTCATACAGTATTGTATGAGCAAAGGTCATTTTACTGTTTGGCTGGGGGTGGGTGGGCTAAAAAATATGATTTAGCTCCTCCCCCATCTTTAAGCAGTTATTAAAACTGTGATGCCAGGCCACCCCCTGAAGGAAGTTTGGATGTGCTCTGAGTCTCTCTTGGGAGAATGCTATGCTTACTTGCTACCAGAATCTGAACTCTGTGTATGTTATGAAATCATGTGGAAACTCTTATCAGATTATGAGTATAGTCTCAGAATAACTAGAACTATTACAGTATTTTCTTACAAGTTCTTTTGAATGTTATTTTGCTCCACATCTTTTTTTTGCTGTTTTTAAAAAGTTGCTTGAAATGTACCCTTCTGGTACTCTCTCCCCCCCCTTAAATAAAATATAAAATTTTACAACTGTTTGGCTTATTTTGTGAAAGACAGTTTGTTGGTTCTAAATCCAACTAGCTTTTATTGAGAACTTTTAAATTGTTGTGAATATTCCTATCTTACAGGGTTGGTGCAAGAGTTAAAGTGCTCAATCTTGTGATCCCTGACCACTCCCTTGTGCCCTGTAAAGCCAGAAGAGTTGGAGTGCATGGAGGAGGCCCTAGGCAGGAAAGTTTTCCATGAAAACCCAATAAATGTTCATAGAGGGAGGTATGATCCTTCAGATAGTCATGCACCCTCTCTTGTGTCTTCATACTGCATGTTGTTCCCACTAATGGAACAGTGAGGGTGGCCCCTCCAGCAGAATCCAGAGCTTGACACCTATATAGAAAACAAGTGTGCCTCCAAAGTCTTTTGCAGGCGCACCCCCCAAAGAAAGACACAGACACCGGTATATGGATAAAGGCATTGGGCCACTTTTATTGAATAATGCCCTAGTCCGAATTATAACTTTCAATTGGTTTATTCATCCAATTGTAATTCTTAAGGCAAGCAGGCCGCAGTAACACTGGTAAGGTTCCTCCCAAAATGCCAATGATAATTGGCTACAATGTAACTATTTGTATCAATTTGTTTGTTGACACAAACAAATTGTTGACCGGAGTCAATAAACTATCTACTGACCCCACCCTATGACGTGTATCCGTCAAATCACGAGGTGATGCATGCTGTAAAGCTCCTGCCATCACCCCTTGCCTGGTTCGTCGTTGACCAGCCAAAGCTATTACCCCTGTACCTGTCTAAGTGTTGGCCAGTCAATTGCGAACCTGCCGGATACCTATGGGTCATCAATCTTTACCTTACCAGTGCTACCCGCCACATGGGGAGGCGTCTATGAAGACTCACCACCCCCCCAGACCGTCAGCTCGGTCACCAGGCCTGCTTGCAAATCTTCCAGAAAGAGGTTCATACCTCTAGCCGACAGGTGGACCCCATCCCCTGCATAGAGATCGTAATTTTGCAAACTAATCATGGGGTGCCGGATGACCATCCCCAAACCCTTGTCTGACAAGAACTGGGCAACAACCCTGTTCACTGAGTGGCGAGCGCGGTCAAGGGCACGGAGGTCAATACCTCCCCTGTAAGTATGACGCGGCACGATGTCCGACCATAGCAGCCTTGTGGATGGCCACACATAATGCAAATAAGCCAGGTCACTGCAGATCATGAATTTTAAGGAAAGACCAGTGACCTGGGCGAGGTCATTGCCCCCGAGGTGCAGTACAAGGACATCAGGCGGTTCAGCATCCCTGATGGAAAACAGGAATGGCAACAGTTCCCGCCATCTCATTCCGTGCTTACCATACCAATGTATACGTGCGGTTGCATGTAGTCCAAGCTGGGGTCCCCACTCTGTCGCTGCAGCATACTGTGCTGCCCAGTGCACGTAACTGTGGCTCACCAGCCATACTGCCACCGGTGTGCGGGGACACACAGGGTCTGTAAAAGAAGAAAAGAGAATAATGAATTAACTGGTACTCATGCCAGAAATGGGTGAACATACAATGCAAAACGCATGGATCCCCATCTCCCCATCCAGCGTATATCAGCCTCAGAGTACCCAAATGCAGCCGCAGTGGATGCAGCACCTATCCTAAATGAATGGGTGCCGTAACGAGCCCTGGGGAGGCCGACACTGGTTAGTGCCATACCGGTCACCTTCCAAAATTGGAATTTAGTAAGGGGAGACCCATCCTGGTGGCAGAAAAACAGGCCAGGGTGCGCGCCACGCACTGCCAAAAATTCATGTAGGGCACCAACCGGACAGATGTCTGCAATGGAACATCGTAGCAGTCTAACTCCACTGCCTACGCCGTGCTGATCAACTTTTGAGGACCGTATCCTCAACTGAGCCCACTCATTAGTGACATAGACATCGTCGAGTTCCAGTGCCTTATGAGTCACATCCGCCTTAGATAGTAGTACCAACTCACTGATGCGGAGCGCTCCAAAGAAGGCCACCGTGGTAGCCGCGTGAAAAAGAGCCACTTCATACCTATCATAACACAAGTTATGCCAGCCTCATGCAAGGTGGGTCAGGACCTCTGGTGAAATTGGGTGGCGAGTGTCCGGCGGCGGCCACATTCCTGTGTCCACCCCTCCAAAACATGACGTATGCGGAAATCATTCACGCAGTCAGTAAAACCCCTCACTTTAGCCATGAATCCCAGCGCCGACAGCCTGGATGCTATAGTACGAGGAGCCAAACCCTGATTGTGTAGATAAACCATAAATTGTAAAACCTGTTCCACTGGAGTGGGCCACACTTCGGGCAACTGTAGTTGCACGCAAAAGGTTCTAAATTGTACAAAAGCATGTTGATACACCTTACGCGTGCGACATGCCAAGGACATGCCGATCGCCCGGTTCACCTCTCCTCGCCAAATGTCCAAATCTCGGCCGGGAGTGGCGAGGGGAATTCCTCTGCTTCCGGAGCCAAGGCATGGAACCGGGGGATCTGCAGGCGGGATAAAGCATCAGCAATATCATTATTAATGCCTGGGACATGTCTGGCCTTAAACAGCACATTTAGGCATAGGCTTCGTAACACAAATTGGCGAACCAATGCCACAACCCTAGGCGATTTAGATGTCTGAGCATTGACAATGTGCACCACTGCTGCATTGTCACACCAAAAATGGACCACTGAGTTGGCCCACTCCTCGCCCCATAGCATCAAAGCTCCCAGAATGGGAAGGAACTCAAGAAAGGTAAGATTGCGGAGGTGATCCGTGCCACGCCATGCGGGAGGCCATTGGCCGTAAGCCCACCTCCCCTCAAAATAAATCCCATATCCCAGGGAGCCGGAGGCATCCGACTGTACTTGGAATCTAGGGCAGACCATAAGGTCTGATTTCCAGAAAGAGACCCCGTTAAAATCCCATAGGAATGTGAGCCACACCGAAAGGTCAGCCCGCATGCCCCTGGTCAGTCGGACCCTATGGTGGCGCTTTAACAGGCCAGACATGGCGTCACATAGGCGCCGGGCAAATGCTCTGCCGGGTGTCACAACCCTGCAAGCAAAATTAAGATGGCCATGAAGTACCTGGAGCTCATGAAGTGACACTTTACGTTTGGCCATCAATGCCAAAATCATCGCGGAGATCCGGGTGACCTTATCCATGGGTAACCGGGATGCCTGTGCGACCGTGTCAATTTCAATACCTAGAAATGTGAGCGTAGTAGATGGGCCCTCGGTCTTTTCAGGCGCTAAGGAGACACCCAGTTCCCGCATTAGCGTCTGAAATGTAGTGAGGAGACGTGTGCACGTGTCCGAGCCCCGTTCACCCCCGAACAAAAAGTCATCGAGGTAATGGGCTACAGACTGAGACCCGGACCTGCAAACAAAGGCCCACTGAAGAAAAGTGCTAAAACGTTCGAATGCCGAACATGAAATAGAGCAGCCAAAAGCCATGGCCTTATCTACATAGAACTTCCCTTGGAATCTAAAACCCAATAGCTCAAAATCCCCAGGGTGCACTGGCAGCAATCGGAATGCCGATTTAATGTCACATTTTGCCAGGAGGGCACCGGGACCACAAAAGCGCACCATCCGTAGGGCCTGGTCAAACGACGTATACCTGACCGAACAAAGGTCATCAGGAATAGCATCATTGACAGAAGAACCCGCCGGGTACGATAGATGGTGGATTAAACGAAATTCCCCCCGGGTCTTTTTAGGTACTAGCCCCAGAGGGGAGACCTTCAAGTTAGGGAAAGGCGGTTCGGAAAAGGGGCCTGCTACCCTTCTGGCTTCCACTTCTTTGGCAATACTCAGGGCAGCTACCTCCTCCTTACCCTTCAGGGAAATTAAATTGGGGGCATCTTGGGGTCCCCGAACCCCTTCAAACGGAATACAAAAGCCCCACTGGAAACCCTCCAGAAGGTACCTCGTGTCCTCCCTTCTTGGATAAGTTGAGAGCCATCGCTCCAGCATATACACATTAACTGGGGAGGGGGCCTTTTGACTGGCTAGCTCCGTCAGAGGAAGCCCTGCCCGCCCCCTGTCCACCTCTACCTCTGCCCCATGACCCACCAAGCCTGCGGGCACGCGGAGGCGGCGTGGGGGCCAGTGCAAGAGGGACACTCATGTTTGTACCGACACTGTCGCTTATTGCACACTCCATTAGCTGAGAAGCTCCAACACAGCAAGCGGGCTGGAACCCCCTGCCCAGCCGGCTGGCGGGGAGCCTGTGTTGGAGCAGCTTGCTGCACAGCATGGCCACAATGGTACCTATACCCAGGCGCCGGACGCGTGGGGGTCATGTACAAGAGCCACATTTTCTGGCATGGCTCATCCCACCTCATCTCTGGGTATAGGGCCACCCTCATTCTAAATTCCTCATCGTAAGCCAACCACGATGGGCCAGGGAAATCAACCATCGCCCTGTAAATATTGTCCAAATATTGGACCATAGGAATGGCCAGATCAGGCCGGGCCCTAAGGTATACCACCATATAAATAAGATATGCCGGCAACTAGTTGGCCCAAGTGCACGGTGGCTTACGACGACGGGACAGCTCTTTGTCTCTATCGTCCTGTCCCTCTCTCTCTTCCTTAGTGGGCTCACAGTTCAATAGGGAGAATATATCCACGTATTCCCCTCACCAAATCTTATCCCTCGTGACCTGTGACAAATGATCACCCAGGGGCAAGGAATAACCAGCCGTCGGCAAAGCCGTCGTCGGCACATTCTGTATAGAGGGCATACGCAGCGGGACCTGGATAGCCCCTGCGATGCTTGGCACTGCCCCAGGGGTGGACACCCCCGCCCTTAACGAGGGACCATTTTGAAACCATGGGGCACTAGGATAGGATGGTAACTGATGCCCACTCGCCTCAACTTGACGAGGCCAGGGCCACTGAACCCCACCACTGTAAGTGGGCTGTGGTGCTGGTGCACTAAATTGAACCTGATACTCACTAGGTGCACCCCCGTGAGCCGCCCCCACCGGGGGTTCCGGCCCACGGCGGGCGTCGGAGCTCGCGACCAGAATCGAGCTCTGGGACCACCCCTGTCTGCTCCCAGTCGGGACATCGGGATGAACGGGGAGCTGCGAGACACCCGCTGGGGCCGGCCGGACCGTCTCAAGCAGCTCGACCCGGCTGGCCGCCCGCTGCAGCGTTGCGGCCGGCAAGGTAGCTGGGGCCATCGAAGGGGCCCCACTGGGAAGAGTAGCGCCCCTCTCCGAAGGAGGCTGTGCGATGCCCAAGGATGCTTCCAGCACTGTTAACCATGCTAACAGAGCATCCACTGCCCCAGAGCCCCCAGCATAAGGCGGGCCAGGTGGGCCGGACGGCCCACTAGGCAGTTGAGGAAAAGGTAACCCAAAAGGAGAGCCAGGGCCAGAATAGGGCCATGCCCAAAACTCCGGCCCATGAGAGGCCGGAGGAGCAGTGGGTTGGACACCCGCACCAGGCCCCCCCAGGCCGCCCTGCCCCATGCCCGCCAAAGGCGGGCCGAGGGCCGAAGGCCCGGTGGGGCCGGCCTGTGGCTGACCAGCCAAGCTGGGGCCAGGCTGCCAAGTGTCAACCTGACCAGCCCCACTGGTACCAGTGGGCAAGGCTGGCACATTGCCCTACCGAGGGGGTGCAGCCCTGGTCCTCCGACCCAAAGGCTGGCCCCCATCCGGCGCAGGGCTGGTAAAAGTTCTTCCCCTTGGCCACAGCTTCAGCGCCGGGGCCTTCCGCTTGGGAGCCATGTCTCCCTAGGAGAAGAAAGGCTGGATCCCTAGCCAGGGATCAAACTCCTAACGCTCAAGCACCGCGGTAGTCAAGCAGTCCGAGGCTCCGCGTGCTTAATCCTCCTTTCCCCAGCGGGAAAACGAACTGCAATGGCTCAATAGCCGAAGACTAAGAGAAAAAACAGCGACGGAGAAAACTTCTCCTCTCCGTCGCTATTCTAAAATGGCAGCTCGGCTGCCTCGTGGCCACCCCTTTTATAGAGGGGTGGCCACGCCCCCTAACTCACCCGGATGTCTGAGTCCAGGTGGGGGGGCGCAAAGAGCGCAGCGGCCATTTTGGCGCCGCGCTTTCATTCTGTAAGGTATCCCTGTCAATAGTTTAGCTGTCATATACCATACTAGGTCCTCATCCATCATTATGTTGATGACATCACACTGGATGTACATATAATGTTAGGTGACATCTAATTCCAGCTCTCATTATGACAGATTCTTTGAAATCTGTACATCTTGTTTCTGCTTTTTTTAAAAAAAGTATTATGAATTGTGATAAAAGTTGTTCTACGTGCATACAAGAGATGCCCCTGTGTAATTTATGTTGAACTTGTTTCTTTGTGTGCCTGGGTTAATACATTCAAGGCTTGCAGGTGTTGCTATGGTGCTGAGTCCCTAGAAACAAGTACCTCAGTTCTGGACATTGTGTTGCATCTACAATTGCTTTCTGCCAAGTAGCAAACAATTGAGAAATAAATCAATACCAATAAAAAAAGTACTTTTGTGAAATCAAGACAAGAAAGACCCATGCGAATGAATCTGATTTTTAATAATCCACCACATTATTTTTAAAGATGTGGACTACAATAAGAATAAATTGGTGTTTGTTTCATAAATACAGTGATTGATTATGTGATGGTAGAAAGGACCATTGAAATAAATGTGTTTTATTCCTCTCCCCCTCCCCTCCTGGGGACCAGCTTTCACCAAATCTCATTTCAGAGTCCAAGTGAAACCAAAGATGCAGGATTTGACAAAAGCATAGTCTAAGTAAGACACACATCGGGTGACTGATAGAACAGACATGGCAAAGACTCCTCAGGGGCTGGAACAAGGCGAGAATAGAATTCCAGGAGCAAGAATACAGGCAAGGAAACAACAGTCCACAGGAACAAGGAAGGAGATCTTTCGGAGCAGGAATCAGGAGCAACACACAGACCTTCAACAGCAGAAACCAGAAATAAGACAAGAGATCCAGGAGTCCATCAACTGCAAACCTCCTGAGATTTATTGATGAGACAGTTTCTGGGAGGAAGGACATAGCTAAACCACCCAGGGACACCAGGTGGAGCCTATTAACGTCCAGAACCTTCTCCAGGGCTCTCAGGTGAGGGCTTTAGCAGCTTCAGCAGGGTTCAGTTCTGCAGGACTTAGAGCAACTGCTTTTAGGCTGGGGGCTCCAGTCCTGCAGGATTTACAGGAGCAGATGCAAGTCCTGACAGTCCAGCTGGAAGTGTTCAGAAATCTTCTGATAAGCTGAATTTTGCACCAATGGAGTGAGCAGATATGAGGGAGGCCCACTTGGTCAGATTAGCACTATCTGTTCTTTGAGAAACAATACAGCTGTGCGATGACTCTAGAGCTGCTAGAAGAAGTGTCAGCCTAAAAGGGATAATGTGTGTGGCGGGTTCATCTTGGCACTGATGACTAGTGTATCTCATCATCACTACAGAATACAGTGCAATTTAGGAGCCATTCATAGGTTGTTTACCAACACCAGCATACAAGCCAACTTTGCCTCAGGTAGCAAAATGGTTTGGCGTATCTTGGAGTTATGCACAGGTAACAGAGATAGGAACCAAAGATCCTTGTGACACCTGTTCTTGGTATCACCATTGCTTTAATATACTATACCCTCTTGAAAATGTGTTTCAATCTCTTCACTTGGAGACAAACATATACATAAATGATGAGGTTGGGAAGATCCTATTTGAAATTATTTAATTTCTCTTGTGCCGCTGACATTACAGGACAAATTCTCATCTGTGTTGACTTCTTCCCACAATAAACATTCATGCTGGGTACTCATTTTACCAACCTTGGAAGGCTGGAAGGCTGAGTCAACCTTGAGCCCCATTAGGATTGAACTCTCAATGTCTTAGCTGCAGTACAGCAGTTTAACCACTGTGCCACCAGGACTATTCCAATCTTCAATCCAAAATCCTAGCTAATATATTTGAATGCTTTTTGTACCATGTGCAAAACAGCTCTAAAGTGATATATCACAGGATCCTGGTCATGCTCACTCTGAAGTCACTGTCCATACAGGAAGGGCGTCAAAGTGAGTTTGTGATGGAGAGGAGAAACCGGGACCACTGTGGGGACTTAAGAACATTGAGGTGTTGATAAGGCCTGGGGTCTTATGAGGAGGGACCTTAAGCTCTCTAGCAGAGAATTCTAAGTACCTCACCAAACTACAAGTCCCAGGATTCTATAGGATTATACCGTGTCAGTTAAAGTGGCATCAAAATTATATTAGTGTGGGCACCCTTGAAGGACATTTAAATTAAGTCCAACTTTTTTTTATATAACTGCTGCTTCCAAATGGAGGCTCCTTGACCTAACCATATGAAAACACTAAGCAGCTACAGTCAACCCTCACATAACAACGCATTCGGATAGCATCATTTTCGCTTAACAACGCATTGTTATGCACCACGTGTTCCCCCACATAACAATGTTTTTAGTGTCATTGTCCGGACAACAATACTAAAATAACTGTCATTATCCGAACAACGGTGCTAAAAATGTCGTTATGCAGGAAACTCCATAGAAACCCACATAACAACAAAAATCGCTTAGCAACACTACTTGGGGAATCAAGTAACGTCGTTATCCTGTATCTGTTTTTTCCTTTGTAATTGAATTTTCAATGATGAGGGGAAAAGAGAGAAAAGGCAATGGAGAAACAAAGGGAGGATACAACTGGAAGATGACACTGGAATCCTTCCCTGTTCCCACAATTCTGTGCATGAAGTGAGGCCACAATGCAATAAAAGCCTCACTGAAAACAACCACAATACCTACAGGTAAATCCTTCCTGCATTGGCCTAGGACTTATATTTCTTGTCTTCTCATGATATCTCCAAAGCACAGTAGCTCGGTTTATTCATTTTAGATGCTTTTTCTTTTTTCTTTTTGTAAACATGCTTTGAAAATGTTTCTTCCTTACAGGAAAAAGCATAGTTTTTTTAAATGTAAGAAGGAGAAAACGTCCTTTGCTGCTAGCAATGCAATTATCTTTCCCCCCTCCCCTCGCCTATGTGACTTCTACTTTAGGTTTGTTTAGTTACACACAGAGTGGAGGGAGCTTTGAAGTGTTTCAAATGGTTCCAGCCTTACTAGCACTGCTCTGCACAGTCCCACTGTGCAAATTGGCACTTTATGTAGGTGGCACTTCTTGTAAGTAACTGGCATCCACCCCGGTGTGACAACTTGAGAAAACAATTATGCTAAACTGTAACTCTCATCCGAATTTCACATCTACTGGCATGAAATGGAATACAATGAGCAGCAGACCACGAGTCCATCTTGAGAAAAGGCAATGAAATTATATGGGACGACCTGCATTTCACATTAGGTCTTCCTCTTTTCCTGCATTCCACTTTCCCTAGCATTATTGATTTTTCCTGTGAGTCTTTTCTTCTCACAGCATGTCCAAAGTACAGTAGTCTAATTTTAGCCATTTTAATGTTTAGTTATTTTAGTGTTTAGTAAGAATTCAGATTCGATTTAATCTAGAATCTACAGTATTTGTCTTTCCGGTGATTTGTGGTACCCAAAAAGCTCTCCTGCAACACTACATTTTGAATGAATTGGATTTTCCCCCACCAACCTTTCCCAATATTCAGCTTTCACATCTGTGCATACTTGTTGTGTTTTGGGATCAAGGAGACAGCGGAGGCTTGATTCATGAAGAGGCAACCAGGCCACCGGGCAAGGCAGCCCGGCCACCGGGCAAGGCAGCCCGGCCAGAGTTTATTAGGAATAACAGACAAAGACATTCCAGAGAAGCATATGCAATTAATCCCTATTGGTTACCTGCGATAGCATAAAGCTTACTTAATTGGCTAAATATCGGCATGTCTGCCTCGTGCTCACTTTGCTGATTGGATGAAAGCTGCGTGCTAGGTGAATGATAGCGTGCCATCCCTAGGCATAGTGGGGAGGGCCAAAAGCCTTGAGTAATGCAGAGGCCCGAGCTGGGGGCCTCTAAGTTACAGCATAAACAGATGAGGTAAGGAGAACGATCACCCATGATTTATGGCCATCCACTAGCCACAGCGATCGTGCTGTGAAACTTCCCACACATACTATTACTATAGTACAGATAATTTTGGCCTTGGTTTCCAAGTGATGCATTATCATGCTTCAGGATTTTTTTCTAGTTCATAGCTGCTCTTCCAAGTCTCAATCTTGTTGTAATTTACTGGCTCCGATCTCTGTTTGGATTGATGACTGATATGAAATATAGAAAGTCTTTAACAATTTCCACTTCTTATTGTTCATTTTAAAGTAATGTAATCATCATTTTGTTTTCTTAATTCAACTTTAATTCTGCTTTTTTATTTCCTTTTTATGTGGTAGTTGTTTGACATCACGGATGTTATCTATCAGCAATACGCTCACATGAGTATCATAAGTCATTGATGTTTCCTCCAACAGTTTTCACCCCTCCTTCACCTGGGAGTAATAGTAGAACAATATAGTTCAGCCAAACATACACAAATATACAAGAGCAAACAAGTCTGTTGCAAAAAAGAAAAAGATGGCTGAAGAAAGGGATATCTGCAAGTGAAGATACTGAATTGGTGACTTCTGGGTAGCATCTTTCATGCTCCATCACAGATTTAAATAAACAAAGAGTTTCAAGAAATGAAGCAAATAGTCTCTTCCATTCTTGCTTGTAAAATGCTGTTTTATCTTCTCTGACTAAATCCAAGAGATCTTCTCTGTACTGTCCTTTATACTGCTACATACTAGGGGAGGAATGTAATAGCACCTATTTAATGTCTTGCACGGAAGACAAAGAAGGAGCCGCAGTGAGGGCTAAAACACAACTTTATTGCATGATGGTCAGGGTGAACATGAGGTAATGGCGGACAAAACAGCTCTATTTTTTTATTATTATTATTATTATTTATTCAATTTATATCCCGCCCACTCAACACAAGGCCGACTCTGGGCGGCTAACAACATAAAAAGTAACCCTGTGTATTTATAGTACACTGTACATTTGAATATCCCGGGTGGTAGCTCATTGGCTATTGTCCGCGTGATGTCATAGATCGTTACGCCGATCTTCTCCAGGTGTGGTATGGCGGGAAGGTTTCCCGCTCTTCAGGTATTCTGGGAATCTGTGCCATGTGAGCCGGATGCTCGCTACTGCCACCTGTGGCCACTTGGCTCACATCCTTATACAGCTTGCTACAATGTGTCTCTGATTAGATACAAATGGATGCATTGACCGGATACATTCTGTTAAAGGGGACTTGCAGTATTCATTCAATACATAACACCCCTCCCCCCTAGGTGAGGACAAAGTCCTTTAGCCATTGAGGCTTCCCGCATGTTCGCTTTGGGCGAGAGGTGGCCGCACTTCAGGCTGGAGTTCCCGCACGCTCCTGATTACTCTGCCCCCGTCCTGCAGTGGGAGAAAGTGGCTCATTAGCAACTGGCTGCGAGTCCTGAGCCGGGGATTGGGGAGGTCTAGGTGTGGGAGTAAACTCCAGGGATGTGAGACTGGGGGCTCCAGGGACTAAAGAAAAACCCTGCTCTTCACTTGGATGGGTGGGGGACCACTCCGAAAAATCCCCCCGGTCTCCTAAATCAAAGTCTAACAACTCCTTGAAATCCCTCTCTTCCAAGTTGTCCCTGTTACCCGGGGGGTCAAAAGGATGCGGATTTGTCTCATTTCCCTCCCCCCTGTGGCCCTTGGGATAAGTGGGTGGGGGAGAACCCTAACGCTGAATGCTCTGCCTGGTCACTCGAGTCTTGCCTTCTTACTACACTGCTTCTGAGCTGGTCGGCGTGCCTTCTCCAGAGGAGTCCTGTGCTTGTCTCGATGTGGTAGGATACTGGCCCTGTTTGCCCGACCACTATTCCAGGCACCCAGGTAGGCCCGCCGGCCGCGTAATTACGGCAATGCACTGCCTGGCCGATCTCGAAACTATGTTTCTACCCGTGTCCTCCACCCTGGTTGGGTCTAACCTTGAGAGGATCGTGGCGGGTTTCCTCCCCATAAGGAGCTCAGCGGGTGACAGACCTGACGCTAAGGGGGTTACACGATACCTCAGTAGGAATTGGTAGAGTTGCAAGTTCAATTCACTGGGGCCCATCCTACGCAGTGCGTCCTTCGTTGTGCGCACCAGGCATTCCGCTTGACCATTTGTAGCGGGGTGAGAGGGGGCCGCAGTTATGTGGCGAATTTTGTTAATTTCCATGAAACCCTGGAACTCTGCTGATGTGAAAGTTGTGGCGTTATTGCTCACAAGTACGTCAGGTAAACTGAAACAGCTGAATACCTTGCATAATTGCTTAATCGTCGCAGCTGATGATGTACTGGCCATCGAGATTACCTCCAGCCATTTGGAGTAAGAGTCCACTATTATAAGGAAAAGGGTGCCCCTGAAGGGACCCACAAAGTCCACGTGCAGACGCAACCACGGCCCCCGGGCTGTGTCCCATTCTCTGTGCAGTAGTTGGGACTCCTCAGGCCGGGTGCTCTGGCAGCTCTCGCAAATGCCAATCATGTGTTCTATGTCTGTGTCTAGTTTGGGCCACCAGACATAACTTCTAGCTAGTGCCTTGGAGCGCACGATACCTGGGTGGCTGATATGGAGCATCTTGAGCACCCGAGACCTCAGAACTTCGGGGATTATTAATGCTGTCCCCAGAGCAGGCAGCCCCTTTCTAAGGAGAGCTCATCTCTCCATCTACCATAAATTTTGAATTCCTCTGTAGGGGAGGTTGCCGGCCAGCCTTTTTGTACCCATGAACTGACTAGGGCCAGTAACTTATCTTTCGCCGTAGCCTTGGCGATCTCAGCTGGCAGAATCGGGGGTGACTCTAGGGCTTCGATCAGGAGCACCTGGTGGTCCTGCTCTACCTCGCACTCTGGGTCCCCTGCCTGTGGGAGGGGTGACCTGGAAAGGGCGTTGGCATGGCTGATTTCCTTGCCGGGGCGGTAGGTCAACGCATACTGGTACGCGTTTAGGAAAATGGCCCATCACAGCATCCTTGGGGATAAGATCTGTGGGGTTGGCTTATCTCTGGTGAAAATCCCTAACAGGGGCTTATGGTCGGTCACGACTGTGAACGGTCTGCCATAAAGGAAGTCGTGGAACTTTTTGGTTCCTGCGACGATCGCCAGGGCTTCCCTATCTGTTTGTGCGTAGTTGCGCTCTGCCTTGGATAGGGATCTCAAATAGAACGCCATCGGGGCTTCTCACCCACTCTCTAGCACGTGGCAGAGGACCGCCCCCTCCCCCACCGGTGAGGCATCACAGACTAGCACAACGGGTTTCTTTGGATCGAAGTGGGTCAAGACATCCTCAGAAGAGCCCTCGGAATGCCCATTCCTGGCTTTCTACCTCCTCAGCGAAAAACACACACTTATCCTTTCTCAATCTGAGCCCCGCTTTCTCAAACACGGTTAGTACCCGGTCTAACCTCTTGGCCAATTCCTGTTCCCCTCCCGCCATTATCAAAACATCGTCAAAGTAGGGGAAAACACCTGGGAGTCCTTTCAACAATCTTTCCACGAGGGACTGAAAGATTCCTGGAGCCGAATTTATGCCATATTGGAGGCACATCACTTTAAAGGTTCCCTTATGGGTAACAATGGTTTGAGCGGTGGCTGCAGCTGGCGTCACCATTAATTGTTGGTATGCTTGCGCTAAGTCTAGCTTGGCGAAACACCTCCCCCCATGCAGAGTTGCTAACAGGTGACTTACTACCGGCACCGGATACGCATTTGGGCGAATTGCCTTGTTAACCGTGCACTTGTAGTCAGCGCAGATTCTGACCTCCCCGTTAGCCTTAAGTGCCGTAACAATGGGGGCTTCCCACTCGGCAGAGTCCACTGGTACCAAAATCCCCTGACCCACCAGTTTGTCCAGTTCAGTCTCAATTTTGTCCTTTAGTGTGAAATGCACTCTCTTTGGCTTCAGTCTGATAGGTTGGATGTCAGGATCGATGTTGAATGAGACTGGGGGCCCCTTGAACTTTCCCAGCCCCTTCTCAAAGACAGCAGGGTGTGCGTTACACACCTCCGTGATCAGGTCAGCCAGCACGGTGTGTATGCCTCCAATGAAAACCCCCAGGGGACCAAACCACTGTGGACCCAGGAGGCAGCAGGATCCTTCCTTTAAAACTACTAGGGGCAACTGCGCTGAGCACCTTTTGAATTGTACCTTGAACTCTCCCACCCCCAACACTGGGATACTCTTGCCCTTCAGTTTGGGACGTGACTTGGGGGGAATTCGCAAAAATTCCCGGTGGGAGATGATGGAGTACGATGACCCCAAGTCGATCTCCATTCTTACTGGGACCCCCTGTATCAGTACCTCAACAAAGAACCGGGGGTGCCGCAAGGGCACACTGTGAACCGCCTGGTCGTGGTTGTTGGGAACCCGTCGAGACACACGGTGCTCCTGGGGCTCATCGTCATCGAAGATTCGGCTGACCCCATCTGCTTTCCATTGGGGCCATTCCGCCTGGCCCTTGCCGTCATTTCGACACCGCCTGCAGACCTTTGCGATGTGCGCGCACCACCCGCAATTGTGGCACTCCACCTTCCAGAATGGGCATCGGCTCTGGTCGTGGGATGCCCCGCATCTGTCGCAGCGGCAGTCCTCTCTGGCGCGGTCTCGAACCTCGGGCCTCCTCTGCACCCGCTGCACGTCGTCATCCTCGTTGAAGTCGGAAGCGGACGTGGTGGACTCGGAGGGCCCCTGCTCTCCATGGGAGGAACAGCTGTGGACTGGGACCGCCGGCGGGGGGCCTCCAACCGCAGCGGTCCTGGCCCGGCACAACCGTTCGCCTTGTTGCATTGACTCAGTGGCTTGGGCGATGTGCAGGACATGCACGAAGGAGATGCTCTCATCCTTGGCCAGTAGTTTTTTCCTGGCCCCCTCATCTCACAGGCCCAGCAGGACCCTGTCTCTCAGCACCTCGCTCAGGGATGCTCCCCACTGGCAAGGCACGGCAGCCACCCTCAGGGCTGCCACGAAGTCGGCAATGGACTCACCGGCCCACTGGCACCGCTGCTGAAAGGCCAGCCTTGCCGGGAACACCAACACTTTTGGCCGAAAGTGTTTCCTCAGCTCGGCGAGGATCTCATCTAGGGATACCTCCCTGAGCGGCCTCGGCAACAGGAGGTTCGTTGCCAGTTCTAATGTTTCCAGGCCGCACTGGGCCAGCAGGAATGCCCAGCCCTGGGCTTCCTCCTCGATGCCCTCGAGGTCCATTGCATAGAAGAACTGCTGTTCGTAGAGCTCCTATTTCTCTGGCTTCGTGGTGTCGAAGGGCGCGATGTTCACTTTTCGGGACGCCATCCCACCTTCATCGTCAATTTAATGTTTTGCACAGAAGACAAAGAAGGAGCCGCAGCAAGGGCTAAAACACAACTTTATTGCATGATGGTCAGGGTGAACATGAGGTAATGGCGGACAAAACATCTCTATTTATAGTACACTGTACATTTGAATATCCCGGGTGGTAGCTCATTGGCTACTGTCCGCGTGACGTCATAGATTGTCACGCCCATCTTCTCCAGGTGTGGTATGGTGGGAAGGTTTCCCACTCTTCAGGTATTCTGGGAATCTGTGCCATGTGAGCCGGATGCTCGCTACTGCCACCTGTGGCCACTTGGCTCGCATCCTTATACAGCTTGCTACAATGTGTCTCTGATTAGATACAAATGGATACATTGACCAGATACATTCTGTTAAGGGGACTTGCAGTATTCATTCAATACATAACAACCTCTCAGCATTAGTGATAATGCATCAGCCAACAAAGCATAAGGAAACACGTGTGTCCACTCTCTCTTCACTTCATGACTTCTTTCTGGTCTGTTCCCATTGGGAGGTTTTGAATGGACCAAAGAACAGGATGGAAGGGAGGCCTGAAATAGCCAAGTGGGAGCCAGACAGATTGCTGGGCTAATTCCCTGACTTCTTGCATTCATGACCTGAGCATAGACAGGGAGAGGCAACTGCTTCTCCATGGGGGTGTGGGGGTCGGGAGGAGCACTTGGTTGGTCTCAATAAATGAAGCAAAGGGAATCAAGCTGTATGCTATGCTAGGCACCTCCTCACAGACAAAGTGTGGCAGTCAATGGACCCCCTTAGAGGGAAGCCATGGGACAATGTTTGCACCGAAGCAGCAAAGAACTTATTAGGCAAGTTTTGACACTGAGTCCCAGCAAACCTGGGGATTTGCCAACATCAAATGGGGGTGGGAGTGGAGCCAAGGTAGAAGACAAAACAATACAAATGCCTTGTCTTTCTTGCGGAGTCCTCCACACACTCCACCATCCTGCTGCTAACTTTAATTAATTAAATAAAATGTTATACTGCCCATCTGGGATATTTCCCACTCTGGGCAGCGTACAGACAAATAAACAACAGCAACATAATAAAACAAACAACAAAATAGAATCAAGAACAAAATAAACAGCTGATGGCATCTGAGGGCAAGCAAGCTTACAGCTGACCTGCTAACTTATTGTCAATGGCATGATATTCTTAAAGGCTTCTTTAAAAAGGAAAGTTTTAAGTTGTTTTTTTAAATGTCCAGGGACATTACTGACATTTCAGAACTCTTCCCCCATTCTGCTTTCACATTTTATTTGGAACTGTGCAAAACGGCAAGTGATACCCTTTGTCACGGACACTATTAAACTGCTCCCTCGGTATTTTGAGCCCAAGCAATTTCCACAAAACGCATTGCTATTGTTTCTAGCAGGCAGAGGATGAATGTGTCTGCCCAGAGTGCAGCATAAGGCAGAGTGGCCACATATATATATTTTTAGAGCAGTTAAGCTTATTTCTATTCTTCAAATAGAGCTGAAATGGTACTTATGCTTCTGTTCTTTTTTTAAATTATTTTTTATTGAATTTTATCATATAAAATACAAAACACAAATACAAAATTGTACAACATAATACTTGGGGGAAAAAAGAAGTAATAATTCATGTACAAAATACAAAAAACAACTAAAAATAATAATAATACCAAAAAATACACAAAAAAATGTGTACAGCTATCCTGGTAATTAACACCCATCTTTATAGGTACAATCTCTTAACTTATTACTTTCAATTTATTCTCTAATCTTGATTCCCCTCTCTAAAACTCGTTTTCAAGTAAAACATTTAATGCCAATATTGATAGTTATACAAAAATGTAAATGCAAATAATAAATCACCCAGTGTTTATTTACATTGCCCTGGAGAGCTCAGAGTATCTCATTAGCATTAATCCCAAAATCCATTTTGTTCAGGTACAGGTCTATTTCTCTTATCACCCTTGAGGGAGTGATCCACAAAAGGTTTCCAAATATCCCAGAATCTATTTTCTTTCAAATTATCTCTCTTTTTCTTTATCTCCCATGTCAATTTATCATTCAAGGCTAAATTCCACATTTCTTTATACCACTCTTCCATTTGTATAATTACATCATTTTCCCAATGTCTAGCTATACAATGTCTAGCCATTGTAATCATTATTTCTAGTAGCTCTTTCTTATCCTTGTTTAAATTAATATCTTCCACGTTTGTCAACAGAGTGATACCTGATCCCAGTTTTACCATCTTACCCAAAATTTCTCCAATTTCTTTCTCAATTCTATTCCAGAAATCTTTAACCACTTTACAACTCCTCCTCATGTGTTCATATGTTCCAATAGTGTCCTTACATCTCCAACACATATTATCTTTTTTATTATCCATTTAATGTAACTTCACTGGGGTCAGATACCATCTCCACAACATTTTAAAATTATGCTCTTTTATTCTAACCGACATAGTCCTCATTATCCTCTTTTTCCATTTATTTCTCCATAAATCCTTTCCTATCTTCATATTCAAATCTTGTTCCCACCTTAATTTCAAATCCTCTTGTGGATCACCATCCCTATTTAATATTGCATACAATTTACTAACTAATCCCTTAGTATTTATATCACCTTTTCTAACTTTTAGAATCAGCTCTTCAAATTCCGTCTTTTCTCTTTCCAAATCATATTCACTCATGTATTTACTATTCCATTTAATAATCCTCAATCTTTGGAACCAATTAATTTTTAATTGCTCAATTTTGTCCTACTAGCTTCATTTCTGCATATCCGAAACCAGTCCTTCAACAGGATAACCTCATTATCTTTCAAAATCTCCTTTATCTCCTCATTTATATTAATTGGAAAATTCACCATATCTAAAAATTTCCAAAATTGGAGAGACATTTGGGACCAAATCCTTTTTTACCCTCTTCCATACATTCATTAAGCCTTTCATCATAGTATTCTTAGTCGCTACCTTTCCCAATTTGTCTCCTAAAAAGACCATTTTGCCCAAATGTTTATAGTCCCTCATCTCAATTTCCTCCCATATTACCTTTTCTCTTGCCAGGATCTTCACAACATTCTTGATTTGAAATGCTCGATAATATGCCATCAAATTCGGCATTCCCAAC
Organism: Bradypodion pumilum; assembly: GCA_035047305.1. NCBI lineage: Eukaryota > Metazoa > Chordata > Lepidosauria > Squamata > Chamaeleonidae > Bradypodion > Bradypodion pumilum. The sequence continues at coordinate 158,642,264 of JAWDJD010000001.1, read as the reverse complement.
CCTCCTTTTTTCTGCGATAAATACCATAACTTTTTTGATAACCTAGATTTCTTTCCACCATTACAAAAGTCATTGATCACATTTTGAAACACCTTAATTTCCTTATCCTTCAATTGAATTGCTATCGCATCAAATAAAATAAAATATTTTAGGTAGCAGCGTCATTTTAGCAAGTGCAATTCTTCCAAACCAGGACAATTTCAACTTTTGAAAACTTTGTATCTTGTTCCTAATTTCAGTTTTCAAACTATCTTAGTTCAATCTATTAAGCTCTTCCAATTTATTTGATATAGTTATTCCCAAATATTTCAACTTATTCTTAATCTGAATATTAACTATATCCTTTATCTTTTTCTGATCTTTTTCATCCATATTACAAAGCATCATTTCCGATTTATCCCAATTTATTTTCAACCCAGTAATATCCTCAAAATCCTTTAATTGTTGCTGAATTCTGTTCATTGCCTTCTCTGGTTGTTTTACAATTATCAAAGTGTCATCCGCATACATACTTATCTTATTCCCCATAATTCCCTCTATTTTTGCTTCCTCTCTTATAGCATTTGCTAATAACTCCATTGCCATTATAAACAATATTGGAGATAGTGGGCAACCCTGTCTCATGCCTGCCTCCAACTTGACCTCATCTGTAACCTCATCATTCACTCTAACAGTGGCTATTCCTTGTTGATATAATTGACCCTTCTAAATTTAACGCAAAATCCATAGCTTTTTATTATTTCCTTGATTGAAATCCAATGAGAGTCAAATGCCTTAAATATATCCAAAGATATTAATCCCACTTTTTATTTTGTATGACTCACCATATCAACTAAATCAATTACTCTTCTGGTCAAATCTGCCATGTGTCTACCTTTCAAAAACCACACTTGGTCAACATTTATATATTCCCCCATGAAAACATTCAATCGATTGGCAAGTATTGCTGTGAAGATCTTGGCATCCTGATTTATCAATGAGATGAGTCTATATGATTCTACTTTCTCTAAATTCTTTCCAGGTTTTGGCAAAAGTACAATTGTGGTCCGGTACCATGAAGTCGGAATTTGCCCTCCATCTAATATATAATTATATAATTTTACCAACTTTGGTATCACGATATCTCCAAATTCCTTGTAAAAATCCACAGGCAACCCATCTTTCTCCGGAGGCTTTTCCCAACTTCAATCTGGCAATTATCTCTTTTACTTCTTTCTCTGTCACTAATTCTTCCATTCTATCCCTATGTTCCTGTTTTATTCCCCTAATTATTTGCTTTTCTAATTGCTTTTTAAGTTTCTCCTCATCTATATCTTTTCTTGCATAAAGAGCTTGATAAAAATCCTTCACAATTTTACATTTGTCCTTTATTTTATTACATCTTATCCCTTGATTATCAATCAAAACTCCAATTTCCCTCTTTTCCCTTTTATCCTTTGCTGCTTTTGCTAAAGGTTTTGAATTTTTATTGCTAAATTCAAAATATTCCCTTTTTAAATAAACCAAATCTCTTTTCACCTTTTCTATTTCTTTACCTACCAATTCAGTCTTTAATTTTAATAAGTTAGCAAAGACTTTTTTATTCTTTGTTTTTGAATGTTCCTCCTGTAACAACTTTTTCAAGCTTATCCTGTATCAACTTATAATTTTTATATCTATTACTTGCCATCTTTATACACTCCCCTCTAAAAATCGACTTCATGGTATCCCAGACCACATTATATTCTACCTCCCCATTATCATTCCATTGCCAACTTTCACTCCAATTCTTGATAATTTGTTCTTTACACTTTTGGTCTCTAAATAAGTTAGCATCATATTTCCAAATTCTCCTTGGTCTAGTCTCATTCCGTAATTTTAAATCCAATATCACCTTAGTGTGGTCCGATTCCTTAAATATTCCCACTTCCATGTCCTCCAAGCTTTTAATCAAAATTTCAGTTACAAATATATAATCTAATCTGGAATAAGAGTTGTAAACCTGCGAAAAATATGAGTATACCCTTTCAGTACCCTTAAGTTCTCTCCAAGAGTCTTTCAAGCCTAAAGCAGCCATCCAATTGTCCAACATTCGGCCTTTAATCCCTTTCCCACTTCTTGCTGTACAATCCAAGTTTGATTTTACTAAATTAAAATCTCCAGCCACAATCATCTTTGTTGACTTTTCTTTTACCAAAATCGTACATATTTTTTCTAAAAATTCCCCTTGATGATCATTTGGGGCATATATATTCACCAATGTTATTTCCTCATCGTCTGTTTTCCCTTTCACTATCAAAAATCTCCCTTCCAAATCTGAAATACTATCTATTATCTCAAGCCCCAATCTAGCTGAAATCAAAATTGCTACTCCTCTTGATTTTGATGTACCATAGGATTTCTCATTGTGCTGCATCCAACCTAAAAAGATTTTATTTGTATCATGAGATTTTTGGTGAGTTTCCTGTAAGAAGACTATATCCGGTCTATCCCTTCTCAGAGCTGATTCTATCCTCCTCCTCTTAATCTGAGATCCTGTACCTTTCACATTCCATGTTAATACCTTTATCGCTCTCATAATTTGAATTGTCCCCCACTTTTATCCCTCCTGAGCTCTCCAATGGGCGTGCTACCAATTAACCTAACAAAATAAAAACAAAACATAAAACACTCATTAGCAACCTCCCTGCTTTTTCCTTCAAAAAAGAAGAGAAAAAACAACACGCCTTTGACCTCCAAAGAGGGGAGGGGGGAACGTGTGGGATGAACCTAGTAAGCATCATAATGAAGGCTCAAGCGCATTATCACATTTTGAAAATAAAACTGTTGTAAATACCACTTTACCTTTAACAATTCTCCATTATTATTATTCTTTCCCTCTAACCCTTGCTTGATTCCTCCTCTACCATTATCAATGACAATTCTCCCTCCCCTCCCATTTGTTCTCCTCCTGCTGCACCTCTCTCATCAATTCCATACTCTCTTTTTATCCCTCCCGATGCCAACAAATCCTTCCTTAACTCCAACCATTCATTTGAACCCGCACTAACCAAATCAAGTAAAGTCAAGTATTTCAAAGCATCAGTTCTTTCGTCAATCACCTGCATCTTTCTTTCATAAAAAAATCTTAACTGTTGTGGAAATCTCCAATTATATTTTATCCCTTTTTTAATCAAAAATTTTGTCACTGGTTTCATTTTGTATCTCCACCCACGTTCCTTGATTGGAATATCATTATATACTTTCACATCCACTCCATCAATTTTCAAAGCTCCAGAACCAGCTTGTTTAAGAAAAGCCCTCACCTTCAATTTATCCCCCCAGTTTGCAAATTTGACCAAAACATTTCTGTGATCACTTTTTCCCCTTCTCGATCCCACTCTATAGACACTTACAATGTCCTCATTAACAAACACTTTCCCCATATTCAAATTATTTAGCCAATTTACAATTCTATCTCTTAGCTGGTCTGGAGATCTTTGAATCACATGACGAATCAAAATATTTTTGCTTTCTCATCATCTCTTCCATCACATCAATCCTTTTCTCTTGCTCCTCCATTTTCATCTTATTTTCTCTCCCCTCCCCTTGTATCCCTTTAAAATCCCCTTTCATCACTTTCATTTCATTTTGCATCAACTTAACATTACCCTCTAACTTATGAATATTTAAATCAATTTTTTTAGAAAGATCAGTGATCGATCCAGTCAATTTATCCAACATTTCATTTTTATCCTTCTCCCTCGCTTCATCCATCCTATTAATTTTTTGAAATAATTTGCCGAGTTCCACCATAATTTGAGTCTGGTCATATGCAAGTTCAGGCGATGAAGAAGATGTTAGTGGGGGTTCCACATCCTTTGCTTTGCCCTTTCTTTTTGGCTTCACAACTTCCTCCTCCTCTTCCCTGCTCCTTGCAGCCTTATCCATTATAATGTCAAATAATAGCTTCAAAGCAGAAATTGGTTTTGATCCCCCACCACGCTTTCCTTGAAAATGTTCCAAAATTCTTAGCAATTGCAGTCAAAACCCAAACACAAAAATCAAACCAGAAGCAATCCAATAATACTGAATTTTATATCCGTATTTTGGTCTTGTTATAATCCAAATCTTCTTAATTATTATAATCCAATTGTGTAGATATAAAAATAAAAACAGTTCCCCAATTGTAAGTATTCCAAAGAGGTGAGGTTACAGGAAAGAAAGAAAGAAAAAAGAAAAAGACGGCAAAGCAAACTGAAAAACAAAATGAGGAAACTGCCAACACTTATATTCCACCAATATTCCACCAGTGTGATGAAACGGTCTCAGTCCAAAAATAAAGAGGGACCCACATTAACTATCCCAGAGTGGAAGGAGCAAAAATAGGAATGAAAATAAAAAATATTCCACCAGTGTAAGGAAGCAGTCACAGTCCAAAAATAAAGAGGGACCCACATTAACTATCCCAGAGTGGAAGAAGCAAAAATAGGAATAAAAGTAAAGAATAAGTAAAAATCTTTGTAAGATCCAAACCACAGCAGCGGCAGCGGCTTTCAGACGAGAGCCCTCTTCATACCTCCTCAGCCAATCCAACCAGAAACAAACTCCAATTTTCAATTCTTCTTATTTCTTAAACCTTTCCTCTCGGCCACCTGGCTTCTCTTCCTCACTTCTCACGCTTTTCACTTTCTCAGCTACAACTTTGTAAACAATGTTGCACCATTACATTCCTTTCTTTCCCACTTTAAGTTTCGATTCCTTCTCCTCTCGTCGCCATTGCACTTCTCATCTTTCCCGTCCTTCTCTTTCACACACACCTCCTCCGCCTCCCCTCTTTACCTTCTTTACCTTCTTCCAGCTCACGAACTCAATCCTCGGGTCTCGTCCTCCACCGGCGCCAGTTATTTAGCCCTCCTTTTCCACAGGAGCCCCAAAAAACAACAAACACCAGGTCTTGTCCAGCCCCGAGCGGCTCGTTTAGCGCGGCCTGCACCGCACCTCACTCACCCCCCTGTCGGCTGAACTCCAACTCCGATGGCACTTCTGCTTTAAAATAATTGTAGCAAATACTTCCAAGGCTCCGTGGTCTTATTTCCAAAGATTAAAATCCCAACTTTAGGCGTAAAATCTCATTTATTTCCACATTCAAGTGCGAGTTGATTGAACTATGTGCTACTCCGGCATCATCCCAGCCACGCCCCCCTTATGCTTCTGTTCTGTCATTTTAAGGAGTAATAAAAGCTTTCTTCCCCCATGGAAACAACTGAAGAAGTATATAGATCTTTAAAATAAAAATATGTTTGTGCCTCAGAAGCAAGGTATTGGCCACCCCCTGGCTATGGCCCTGGCTCATCTTAATTGGCCATTGCTCTTATTTATTCATTTTATAATAGTAAATTGGGGGGGGGATACTTGAAATTGGTGGGCTTTAATTGTGGGAAAGGGCTGAAGGGAAGCAATCAAATGGCTTTCTGAAAAGTAGTGTTGGTCCTAACTAGCCAAGATGGCTGAGGAGACACTAAGCCGGATGGGGCTGTGCTGGATCCGAAATTGTGTCACTGAGGGATGCTAGAAATTACCAATAATATTTATTTTTTGCCAACCAACCCACCTACCCATTGTCTCTTCCTTTAACACCCACTTTCCCAGGAGAGAGAAGAGACAATGAGGCAATCAGCTTTAAGTATATTTGCATACAACATAAAGAGGATATTTGGGTGGTTTTGTCTTAAACACAGTTTTAAAAAATGAAATTGGGGTACACAAGGCCAAGACAGTAGACAATTAAGTGATATAAGTGTAAAAAGCAGTTCCATGAAAAATCACCACATTCTAAAATGCCATCACAGCAGAGAATAGGGAGAAATTTAAAATAGAATTATTACAGTGAGGCTGCACTCTAGGGGCTTGCCCATTGCCTTGCTCTCCATGGGAGGCAGCACATCAGTGGTGCTAAGGGGAGAGGGGGAGTGCCTAGGGGGTGGTTCTTCCTCCACTGGGGGGGGGGGAGCCCAACACTCCTCCCTGGCTCTGGTGGCTCCTCCTCTTCTTAGGCTCTTGGATGTGCCTGGAATTTGAGGAGGAGGGTGTGTGGCCTGGTGGGGAGAGGGGTGTGGCCCAAAATTTCCCTTATTTTCATTTCCAAAACTTGACATGTATGCACAAGCTATGTAAACTAAATAAAGCTCAGATCCTCAGAAAACCAACCAACAAACTGAACAAAAGAAAACAAAAATCAAGCAAAACAAATACACATTCTTGGGTGACTTGACATAGCATACCTCCCCTCATCTTCCTACCTCCAGCTACGCACCACATTTTCCAGGTATTTGCACCTGAGCAAACATCCAGGCATTATTCTTAATGGCTGTGTATGACTGGTGGTCCCAGTAGTATTGTACATACTACCAGCTATTCATAGGAGGATATAGCTCATTTCTCTCCAAGTTGGCATCTTTTAGATGTGTTAAAATGGAGCACACACATACCATCCTCAGCCAACATGTCGGGAAGGCTGATACAGTTCAAGCTCAGCAGTATGTCTCAAATGCTGCTAACAAGGTACATAGTCAGGATGGCAATGCATTTTGATATCTATGAACTATTTGTACTACTGTATTGTGTATTAAATACAATGTGACAGTGCATCCTATACTTGCAAGAGGGATTATTAATGGTTACAAAGATAAACGAGCTTTCCCTGCATGCATGTTATTCAGCCAGCTGTAGTTTCAATTCATTGTTATGTAAGACTCATTTACATGAATTTAATATTAAGAAGATACAATAATGTTGGAAGAAACAGTTAGGTTACTAGACTTTGACAGAGGTGTATTATCTACACCTAGGATCTATTTTAGTTATATTTCATCCCATAATAATTTAAACTGCATAGATGTATTTTAAAAGTTCTATTTATAAATATGTTCTGCCTTCACGTCAAGGGAAAAAACTGTGTAAAATCACAAGAAATTTTGACAATGTTGTGTCTGTTCAGAAGCAGAAGTGAGGTAAAATGTCATATTCCACATATTTTGTGCCTTGCATTTTGGAGACTGGGACTCTGTATAAAATCTACACACAGCTTCAGGAAACCTTGCATTTTATGAGCCTTGGTATACAATGGATAGTGAAATTATTAAGTCTTAAAATAAGTGTAAAAAGCAGCAACAACCAACTATATTTTTAAAAAAATACCAGTATTAATTTTTAATTTTCCATTCATCATCATCATCATCATCATCATCATCATCATCATCATCATCATCATCATCATCATCATCATCATCATCATCATCATTATTATTATTATTATTATTATTATTATTATTATTATTATTATTATTATTATTATTATTATTATTATTATTATTATTATTATTATTATTATTATTATTATTATTATTATTATTATTATTTGGTGCCCCACTCGATTGCTTGACTCTGGGTGGCTTTTTTGGCTCTTCTGCCAACAGATCTCAGGCAGCATATCACGGCTATTAACAAAGGCATCCACTGGCAGATTTCTAAGATCAGCTAGCAGGAGAGAGAGTTGTTCAGCAATATGGGAGGCTCTGCCCACAGTTTTAGCACACTTTTGAATAAGGACTGCATTACTGCATTGTTAGTGCAATTTTTATTCTTCCATGAAAAAAACTTGGTCTGGACAACAGTAACAAACAAATTGGGGATATTCATCCCTGTCTTCAAACATAAACAACCATTATCATTACCGATAGCCTAACTGAAGAGCAATCTTTACAATATTATTTTGCAAAACAAATTTAACTATATCTATCCACCAATTCACAGAACCACACAGCTTCTCAGTAGGTTTTAAACAAAAGTCATCAAGGAAATGACCGCCAATAAACATCTGATGCCTCAACTATTAGTAGCTGGCTCAAAGTCCCCAGGTGATGAAAATCTTTTGTCAGATAAACATTTATAAAATGGCACCGTAGCTTTAAATAATCATTCCATTCAGCCTTCTCATCTCAGATGCACAGCATGCCCAGTTCCCTTTTATTATTATTAAAGAAAAAGGATTTGCTATTTGAGGTACCTGCAGCTCCATCTCAGTTGCATGGGCCTTATTTTAGATTTCCAAACAACACTCCTCCTCCTGCCGAATTCCAAATTACTATATTTAAAGCAATTCTGCCTGTCACTTATTAGTAGACAACCAGCAACTACATACTCTGTCTAGCAGGTTAGGATCATTGAGAATCCCAGCACAATTTAACACTACGGGGAATCTGTCCCACGTAGAAGAAAAGTGAAGTAGTTGCACATGATTATTTTCCAGCAACACCCAGTGCTAAGAAACTTTCCTGTGAGGACAATGTGTTGTGTTTAAAGCTAGAATATTTTCTGTTTCCAGATCCTTAGCTGTCCTTCCTTACGTGCAACACAATAATAAGAGGACACTTATGGGGCTTGCCCTACTTTTAGGTAAAGAGAGATAGTGGCCTCAAGTGTTCAGCTTTTAGTGTCATGAAAGAGAAGCAGATTGCTGGTTACACAATTAGCAGTTCTTAAATATACTGGGGTGAATGAGTTGAAGGAGCTTCTGAGATTTATTCTTGTACATAACATAACTCTGTTCATGACCTGCTAGCAAAGATAACACAGAGAGGTTGATAGGGAACAAAGCAACAAATAACTTGCTTAATTGAAGCAGTCACAATGATAATGGCAGCTGGCTACTGAAAAGTTATAAGTGACAGAATGAGTTAATATGAAATTTTAAGTTTCCAGGTTGTGGCATACTATGATAAGGCCAATGATCATCACTGGGCCATACCTGTCAAGTTTTGGGAAATTTCTGTCAAATAAGGGAAATTTCCCAGCCAAAATGGGAAACTGGACAACTATGGTTATCCTGTGCTGGTCTCCAGTCTAACTCCAGTATAACTAATACAGGATGACGGCAGGAAAGAATGTGAAATACGGGGGTTTGACAGAAGTTTCCCGAAACTTGACAGGTATGCACTGGGCATGTGGAAGAAAGGTGTTTATACTTCAAGCATTCATAACATCTCCAGTATACATTAGTATATTTTTCATTTGGAAGTATAACAGCATTCTCTTGCAAAATTACTTCAAGCCAAGGTTTGATCACCTATGTCAGAAATCAAACTAGGTGTTGAGTTCAGGTGTAATCAGGGGAGAGAGACAGAATTTGCCTCTTTATTTTATGCACCCTAATGCAGAGTTGCACATTTTTCTCCATTAGAGTGAAAGACAATAATACACTGATATGGGTATAAAACAAGGCATATGCTCAGGGACACTGTTTAATGAGAGCCAACACAAAATTTTGAATTCATGGAAACTTGGGAAAGTACATAGCAAATCAGAATGGAATGGAGTAAAAATCTTTTATTACCAGCTTTATTATTGCAAATTAAGGGTAAGATTGTATGTGTGTAATTAAAATCAACTCTTATTATTTTGATGATTGTAGATGATTGCCCCCCACTGCTGTGGAATAATGTTATGTTGCAACACTGGTAAAAAGGCCTTTGGTTCTTTAACATTTGTATGTCTTAATACTTCCAGCATGCTATGTGTTGTAATGATCCGTGGGAGTAAAGGGACTGAATTCAAGGAAGGCGAGGAAAGGCGAGTGTATGGTGGAAAAAGCCAGTCCCGAATCCTCGGGTGGTCTGTATTTATTCTATTCCTGGATCTCACACACACAGCCTGTGTGAGACCCTGTGACAGAAGGCTTGTTTTCCTAGCATATTATTGGCTAAGTACATTTGCCAGGCTAAGAAGTTACTGCGTGCCTAGGTTAGCCATGGGTATGCTAATCAACAGGAACAGTGGAACTGACTGTTCTTGCCTATCTGGAGTTCTTCTAAACATCAGGCATCTTTGCTCTAGTTGTTTGGTCTAACTGTGGTTTGGTGTCTCCTAGGATGTGAGAAATCTTCCGTGTGCTGTTTACTAGTCACTGCGACATTTGGGTGACACTTAAACTACATCCAATCAGTGCTCCCAGCCAAGGAGACATGGAGTCACTTCTGCTAATGCACTATTAGCCCATACCAATGTCCTCTCCTGTAAAGGCCGGTTGGTTTTCTGCTCGTGTGCGAGCTAGACGACCCAATCGGGAAAGGTAGCTGACCAATCAGTGACCTGGGCTACCCACAGCGGTGTTTGTATATTTTGGAGTTTTACCATGTACATACCAAATATATTGTACATTCAGGCATGGGTTCACTATTATTACTCATGTTTACCTATTTATTGGCTTGTATTACAATCTGGTTACCTTCTGCTTTCTATTACCAAAAATTACAATTTTTAACCAAGGCATTCTCCAATTTTTCATGTAGCAGGTGTGTGTATGTTATGTACCATTAAGTTGCATCTGACTTATAGAGGTCCTAATAGGGTCTTCAAGGTAAGTGAGGTATTTAATTTTGTCACCTCCCCACCCCAGGTTTCCATGGCTGTGCGAGCTAGACGACCCATCTACAGGGATTCAAGTCCAGGTCTTCTGAAGCAGAGTCCATCATTTTATCCACTACATCAAATTGAAAAGGAAGGAACTGAGAAGAAAAGATTTTAGATTTTTCTTTTCATGTTATTCAATTTTAGTTTTCCATCTGCTTTTCCAAATTTCCATGGATGTTGTTCTCTTTATATTTTGCTTGGGACTCATTTTATACACTCTCTTTGTTTCTAAGTAAGAGCTAAATTGTGTATTAGCCTTTCCTGTCTCTGGAAAATCCAGTTTTTGTGAATCTGAATTGCTTTACCTCTTCACCTGCATTGCAGGTATTTTTTACGAGAAAGGAGCTTCTGGGTTGGCTTAGACCAGTAATGTCCAACCTTGGTGCTCCAGGTGTTTTTGAAGTTCAATTCCCAGAAGCTCTGACCGGCTGGTGTGCTGACATTGCCTTCTGGTTATTGACGTCCAAGAACACCTGGAGCTTCTGGGTTGTCCACCACTTATCTAAACCAACCCAGAAGCTCCTTTCTCACAAGAAATACCTGTAATGCAGGTGAAGAGGTAAAGCAATTCAGATTCACAGAAACTGGATTTTCCAGAGACAGGAAAGGTTGGCCACCCCTGACTTAGACAGATGCAACCACTGAATTAGATACAAAGTCATTCCAGTCATTGGGTGGGATCCAGACTCAGTCATGTTTACAGTTGACTTATGAGTGGAAGTGAAATAGGACTAACTGAAATCCCATTGATTTTGCTTTTTGCTTTAAGAGTACAGTAATACCTCATACAAAGTCCGCTTCATACAACATCGAATTCATACAACATTGCCTAATTTCTTGAAAAAGGTTACCTCATACAAAGTCGCTTGACTTTGTATGAGGAATTGGGTTTTTCCCAGGTTGCATTGTGCCTGGGCAGGATAAAAGGCAGGAAACATGTGTGCATTGCTCTTGTGGGTTTTGCATGAGGCAAAGTCGCAGTGACTTTGTATGAGGTAACTTTTTTCAAGAAAATAGGCGATGTTGTATGAATTCGATGTTGTACGAAGCGGACTTTGTATGAGGTATTACTGTATTACCATCAGTGACAACTACATACAAAACAATCTTTCACCATCATCTCAAAAAAAAGGTGGACAAAGCTTATAAGCTAATTTTCATCTTACCAATAAGCTCCCCCGGTGGCTTAGTGGTTAAGACACTGAGCTTGGAGACTGGAAGGTCAGTGTTTGATACCTGAGGGTTGCATGATGGATCTTGGGGACATGAAAGGAGCTTCATTCGGGCATCCCCTGAGTGGAGTTTCTCCAGTAAAAAATCCTTTCAACCCAGAGTAATCTGTGACATGAAATTAATTATTATTATCTTACCAATACAAGGCACCTACAACTGTGCAAAATTTAGTTTTTGCTAGTATTATAGCTTTGTTACCAATCAAATTGAATTTACTTTATTATTTTGGCACACAGGCCTTTGCAGATTACATAATAAAGAAAACAAAATCACACATACAATTAGTACAATACAAGAGAATTTAAATTAAACTTGTGTTCTAAAATCTACATCACACTTATCTAAACATAAACATTAATACAGTTAATACACTTAAATATGAAAGTTTATATCAAGGGCAAATGACCCTGAATAATAACAGTCTATTTTATTTATTTTTATTTTATATTTATATAGCCACCCAACTCACAAACTCTGGGTGGCATACAATTTTTAAAACCCTTAAAACAAGAACAACCCCATTAAAACAAATTAAAACAACAAATCTTGCCATTCAAAATGTGAGAAACATAGCTTTATCCGAAAGTAACATCCTAAATTTGTATTGATTACATGTTCGGAGGAATTGTTCCAAAATAGTCCTCAAGTAGTAGCTCTGCTGTGAGCAAGAGACAGTAAAGAGTGGTATGTACCAATTTCTTGATTGTTTTTTGATCACAGGAGTAGACTCATTATATTGCATGCCTTTTTACCAGACTTGTAAGGCATCAAGTTGGGACATATCTAAACTTGCCTTAGTGAAGGCTTTTCTGTGGTCAAAATTCATTAAGTTCAGCAAAATAATATAAATAGGTGAAGGGAAGAGGAAATGTGGTTTGTGTAAATGGATGCAATTCTTGAGGTGCCAAAAGAATCTACACCTGTTTGAACATTGAGATCTAACAGGCTTTGTTTTAATTAGAGGTTTGCTGCAGAAAAAATAAGATGTCTTACAAACTCTTCTGAAAAGCCAAATTAGCAACAAAATTTAGAACAAGGCTGTTCCATGATCCAAGGTCATCTCCTTGTATGATAACGTCAAAAAGTCTGAAGATGCACAGCATAGAATTTCCAACCAATAGTTATTGACTGCTTTATAAGCTAATGTCATTGCTGGTATTGGTGCAAATTCCAGTCTAACTAGAAGGGGTTGAAGGAGACATTGCCGGTAATAGCTGAGTAAATTTATTTTGGATGGCCTTTAATGAATATAAAATCCCGAGTTCACGAATTTCAGTGCCATACAGTGTGGCAGGGGATCCAGCACCTTACTGACTACAAACACAGTAATTCATCGCCTGTAGAGAGCAGTGCTTCTCTGGTGGAGGAGCTGAATACCTTCTTCGCCCAATTTGAGGTGACACCAGCAGTGGATACAGCAGTGTTGCCAGAGTCATCGTCATTACTCCCCTTAGGGAATGTTGCCAGGGTGGAAGAGGGAGAAGTGAAGCGAATATTAAAAGGGATAAACGAGAGCAAGTCTATGGGTCCTGATGGAGTGGCTGGTAGGGCACTGAGAGACTGCTCAGAACAGCTGGCAGAAACTTTTATGAAGATTTTTAATCGGTCTTTGGCCCAAGCCACTGCCCCACCTTGTCTGAAATCCTCTACTATTATACCTCTGCCTTAAAAACCTAACATAGATAGTCTGAATGACTTCCGCCCTGTGGCGCTTACACCTGTCATAATGAAATGCTTTGAAAATTTGCTGCGGAACTGTATTATGGCTTGTTTACCAGTTGGACTTGACCCTTGTCAATTTGCATATAAGAGAAAGAGATCCACGGAGGATGCTGTGGCTACGGCCCTACATGCTGTTCTGACCCATTTGGAGAAACAAGGGACTTATGTGAGACTGTTATTTGTAGATTTTAGTTCTGCATTTAATACTATTCTTCCGCATAGACTGGTGCCGAAATTATTAGATCTGGGGCTTCCACCATGCTTATGCAGGTGGATACTAGATTTTCTATCAGATCGTTCCCAACGGGTCAGGATGGGCTCTCATGTTCCTGCGGATCTCAGTATAAGTACGGGGACACCGCAGGGGTGTGTGGTGAGCCCGCTTCTGTACATGCTTTACACATATGATTGTGTTCCCAGTTACCCCAGCAATAAGATCATCAAGTTTGCAGATGACAACGGTGGTGGGTCTGATTACTGCTGGGGAGGGGGAGTCGGCTTACAGGAAGGAGGCTGAGATGCTGACGGAGTGGTGTAGGGAAAACAATTTATTCCTCAATGTAAAAAAGACAAAAGAGATCATTGTGGACTTTAGAAAATGCAAATTGAACATCCAGCCACTTATTATTGAAGGGAATTGTGTGGAACAGGTCTCAGTGTTTCGATTTCTGGGAATGGAGCTGAGGGATGATCTAACATGGGGAGCAAACACCAAAGATCTGATCAAGAGAGCACAGCAAAAGTTATACTTCTTGAGAATCCTCAGGAAGAACAATCTTTCAAAGGATCTGCTGTTGGCATTCTACCACTGTACCATAGAGAGTGTGTTAACCTATGGTCTGTGTGTATGGTTTGGGAGTTGTACAGCTAGGGAAAGAACAATGCTGTCCAGGGTCGTAAAGACTGCGGAGCGGATAATCGGGCGTACTCTTCCCACTCTAGATCAAATCTATGCCACCAGGTGTTATAAGAAAGCTGTAGAGATTGTGCAAGATAGTACGCACCCCGGAAATGATCTCTTTCAGCTTCTGCCTTTTAGAAGAAGGTACAGGGTCATAAACAGGACCAGCCACTTGAGAAATAGTTTCTACCCAAAAGTGGTTCTGGCTTTGAATGCAGTGCAATGCAGTCTATGAGGGAGCTTCTGTATATAGTTTTTAGAGTTTTAGAGCTTTTTAGGGGTTAAATGTGTATATGTGGGGTGGGAATATGTTGATAATTTTGTATAGTTGTATTGTATTTTGTTTAGGTTTTGTTGGGTTGTTAAGTGTTTTTTTCTCCCAATCTCGTTCTGTCCATGACAATGACAATAAAGATTTATCTATCTATCTATGAGGGAGCAATTTGGTTTTGAAAATTTCACAAATGACAGGAATCAAATGCCCTCCTCTAGTTCTACAGAATCTGAGTATGCCAAACATGACCTTTTTCAAATTTCTACTCAGCAAACTTATTTCTGTTATGGCTTTTAGCCAAACATAATTCACCACTGCTGCTACTACTTAAAGACTTGCAGCAGCTTGATGATTAAATACTCATGGGCCAAAAGTATTTTGGAACGCTTCTTGCTGAGATGCAATTGTCTGTCGAAATATGAAGACCTGCAAAATACTCTGGAATGAATGTGGATAAAATGCAGCACGCACTATGAAGCTTAACTCACATTAGGATTTACTTATTTGTGGTTTTGCAAATGCCTTCTTTGGAAAGCTCAGAGTTTTTTACATGGTTCTGGGATATTCTAGCAGATAATATTAACTATATTAGCTTGTGGCAGCAAAACTAACAAATATTTAAGCTGAAGAATATAATAGGAAGCAAAACTTAAAATGGGCTTTGGGGAATTATGTTGCAAAGCTCTATTTTTTATTTTTTGGTCTTACAGTTTAGAAAAGATTTGTGGATTTTCATGCAAGTTATATGAGCTACCACAAAAAGAATACAGACATGTGAAATGTGGGTTTGTTTCAAGATGCTAAAATTTCATTAGAGGGGAAGGGGGACGGCGGGGGTGTCAAGAAGACAAGGGAAGGAGAGAAAACACCCCAAAAGAGAAAATGTACTGCAAAATATATATTTTTAATAGGTGAGGACACGAGTAAAAAGACACTCAGAAAGCGGACAACAGAGGAATACAATATAATATAAGTAGGCAACCACCACGAGGAAACCCACGCAACCAGAAGAGACTAAAACAATGGTATGTCCGAAAAAGCTAGTATATCAGCAAGATGGAGCCTGATAATAAGGTAAGAACGTCCGTAGAACAGTTCCAAGTTGCAAATAGCTAGTACAAAACTTGGGTTCCGTGGAGGTCCGTGTATGCAAAGGCAGAGTTCACAAAAAAGCCAAGTATAAGAAATGCAATAACAGCCGGGGGGGCTATATATACATCCAAGCATACAGGAAGGAACGTGATAACTACGTAGGCTGATGATGACAGCCAGGAGGGCTGTGTAGACGTGGGAGGGTAGCGTGGTGGCTGAGAGCATTAATCAAAGTCCATGTACATAATCCATAAAAAGTCTGGTAGTCCGGTCACAAACATGCAAGAAGAAAAATACATTATAACAGCCAGAAGGGCTAAGCAAATGTCACCAAACAGGTACGAGGGAAGAGCAGATACAGGTCGATATTCTTCCGGTAGAGAATATTTCGTACTCTTTATCAAGATCTGCAAAAAAATCAAAACCTGAAGTGACAGTAATAAACATGAAAGAATGAAGCATATATACACATATAGATAAACAATAAAATGCATCAAACAACACCAAAAATGAAGCTAGTAATTAAGCAAACATAACTGACGAAACAAGTAGTACCTGTAACAACGCGCTAACAACACCGCTATGTAGTAACTGATGTTGGGTGGAAGCGTTAGGCAAACTGCAAAAGTACAAACTAGATATAGTTCTCAGGTGGGGACATGTGAAAAGGATGACAATAATGGGCAATTAGACAATAATTACAAGAGAGAATTCTTCTACATTCTTTTAAAGAGGCAACGACAAAGAAAAGACAATTGGAAAACTTAAAGGAAAACTAAAGGAAAGCCGAATAATCCTGTTCCGTATTTAAACCTGTGGGATGCAAAGTGGAAAAACGGTGAATGTAAAAGGCTTCACGTTGTAACAAAAAGCGTTCTTTGTTTATGGAATGGAATTTGCGCGGTGAAAACGATTCCAATACAGCAGCCTTCAGATCTGTTGGAGCGTGCTTCTTGTCAACGTAATGGGAGACAAGAGATGCTGTAAGAACCTTGTTACGGATCCGTGAAATGTGTTCCCCGAGTCTAGTTTTAAGGGGTCTGGAAGATTGTCCCACATAAGGTAGACCACAAGGAGATATTAAAATATATACAATATCACGAGAATTACAGTTAGAAAACCGTGAAAGGTGAAGTATGAAAGTACAGTTCAGAATAGAAATTACATCAGTTCTCCACATGTAACAGCAAAACTTACAATGTCCACAAGGAAAATGCCCAACTGGAAAGACCGAAGGGCTGGTGGTAGAAGAAAGGCAATCAGTTCTGGAAAGGATCCCGGCAATGGTTCTAGTTTTTCTGAATCCTATTGTAGGTTTATCTTTGCACCCCGAGATAGAATCTAAGATATGCCAATGGCGATGTATGGTTTTCTTTATTTGTTGCGCAAACGGAGTGAAATCAATGGACCAAAAGATGTTATTGTTATGTGTATTTTTCAGTTTACGTTGAAACATTGACTGTCTAGATCTATTAGTTACTTTCTGGTAGGCGTTGTTAATGACATGAATGGGATACCCTCTGATAAGTAAAGATTGTCGAATGCTGGTAGCAGATGATTTGAAATCGGAATCAAGTGTAGAATTCCTTTTTGCCCGAAGGAATAAGCTATATGGTATGTTGTTTTTTAAGGAAAATGGATGATAAGAGTGGAACTGTAAATAGGCATGCCTATCTGTTGGTTTATTAAAGAGGCGCATGTTGAGTTGATTGGCAGCAACAAAAATTTCTAAGTCAAGAAACGATACTGAGACAGGGCTGGAAGTATGAGTAAATGATAAATTTGTGTGCAAGGAATTAATCCAAGTGAAAAAACCAGATAGAGAAGCCGGATTGGAGAAAACAAAAAACAAATCATCAATATATCGTTTATAAATTAAAATATCCATAAAGAAAGGATTGACAGCTGAGTTAAGGATGAAAGTTTGGTCGAAATTATTCATAAAAATATTGGCAACTGAAGGAGCAAAATTTGAACCCATGGCCACACCGTGTGTCTGTAAATAAAAAGTGTCCAAGAACCGGAAAAAATTGTGCTCAAATACTATATCTAAAAGATCCAGAAGAAAATGTGTGGGAGGGTCGGGATTGGTGCGCAAAGATAAGAGATGCTCAACCAAAATCCTGGCTTCTTGAAGAGGGATATTGGTGTAGAGGGAAGCCACATCCATGGTGACCAACATACAGTTATCAGGAACAGGAGTGTGTTCCAAAAGTTGGATGAAATGAGAAGAGTCCTTAATGTAGGAGGGAGTATCTGTAACAAAGGGACATATAAAATGATCAATGAAAATAGAAATAGGTTCTAAGAGACCATCGTTGGCAGCTATGATGGGTCTACATGGTACAAGATTCGAACCAGATAGGAGTTTGTGAATTTTTGGTAATAAATGGAAAATAGGTACTCGTGGGTGTGTTTTGTAAAGAAAACGAAAGGTGGATTCTGAAATAAAACCCAAGGCAAGTCCTTCTTGTAAAACTATTTTGATAATGTTAGACACATGGGGTGTGGGATCTTTTTGTAGTCTGCTGTAAAAAAGAGGATTGGAAAGTTGTTTGTGTGCTTCCTCAATGTAGTTAATCCTATCCATAATGACTACCCCACCCCCCTTGTCAGCTGCTTTGATAATGATGTCGGGGTCATGTCCCAGATTTTCAAGGAGACGCATATCATTTAAAGATATATTATGCGAGAAACGAAAACGTTCTTCTAGAGCAGAAATGTCTCGTAGAACTACCCTGCGAAAAACTTCGATAGCAGGACTATCTACAGCTGGTGAAAAAGTAGAGCGGGGAGAGAATGGTTAGAGCCACCAGAGGTATCTGGTAGATAAACAATAAAATGCATCAAATTTCATTAGAGCCAGAGAGTAACAGAGAAGTAAGAAAATGAATGAATAGACATCATTCTTTAAATGAAGAATGCCACAATAGCTAGGACACATAGCAAAATCTGCAGATTGTTTCATCCGACCATTTAAGGTAGAATACATGTGGACAGAAGTGCAGGAAGAAAAAGATATCAGCTGAAGAAGTGTGAAACTGGCTTGGATACAAGACAACAGCTTTGTCTGGAGTTGCATGATCCAACTAGCCATAATGATATCTGGCTTCTGGCAACATAAACAAGAGAGTACCCCAAAGATAAATGGTCTCATTATAGTATAATGCTTATACTGAGCTGGCAGGATAGCTCAGTGGTTTAGGTATCTGGCTTTGGAACCAGAGGTTGGGAGTTTCATTCCCCACTGTGCCTCCCAAGAGAAAGAACCAACCTGTGTAGTCATAGGTTGTTTTTGAGGGGGGGGGGGCTCAGACCTCCATATCAAGAGTCAGTGTGGGGTAGCAGATAGAGTGTTTTAGAATCAACTGGAGATTTAAAGGCTAGCTCCATCAGGGTTAAGATAAAGTGCATCGTTTTCTGTACGCTTGATGAAAAATGTAGCTAATCACATGCATGCAGCAGATAATAAGCAATCTTCACTGCCATAGAAAATCACGATGCAGGCCATAAATCAGTATTAAGCATCTTCTGCAATTGAAGATTAAATATTAAGATCATGTTTCATAATTGGGCAAATTGTTCTTTAGCCTTCTTGATTTTCTTGGGCAACTTTGTATCACTTTGCTAATGAGGACATGCTAATATAATCCAAAAGTCTTGAAGCAAAAGAAAGAAAGAAAAAGCTCATGATACTCAATAGCAGGGATGGGCATTTCATGTTTAACATATAGTAATTCATATTTATTCATTGATTGTCAAAAAAGCAGACAAACACAACTGATGCGTGGTTATAAAAGAGGGGTACACAGACCGTTGTGTGAACCCCATTATTCATTCAGAGGTTTGTTTTCTCTGTGAAGGTGGAGGCCAGAGAAAACCCAAATCCTGTCACAACGCATGCTGCTCTGGGCCATGTTCTTACAGGCATACCAGTTCGACCTATAGCATCGCCCAGGTGCCAGCATCAGCAATGCAGATGTGCTGTCCAGATCCCCAGTCGCAATCGGGGGCAAAATTGAAATGGACCATCAGGTACTCATGTTAGAGGTGTTAGATTCCATGCTAGTGTCTGCTGTGGACATTGCAGCTGAGACAAGGAAGGATCCCCTCCTAACAAAGGTCTCCATGTGGGTTCAGAAAGGGTGGCTGTCACCACCAGTCCATACCTGTCAACCATCCCGTTTTACCTGGGAAAACCCCTTATTTTTACCCCTCTTCCCACCGCCCTCCCGTTTAATTGATTTCCCTGTATTTCCCCTTATTTTTTAAAAAGAAATAAGCTGCAGTATTTTTCCCAGCCACCAGAGGTCGCTGTGTGGCTTTTCGCATGTGGAAGGGGAGAGAGAGGGGGGGCATTCTGTAGTTAGTTTCTCTTTCATTTTCCTGCCAGCCACATGGCCAAGATGGTGCTTCGTTTCATGCTGGGACTAGGGACGGGAGTCTACTCTAGGTGAGCAATATTTCATATATGCAGGGGCAAATCAGCTCTTGGTCTGGGGGCAGAGATTTCTCTCTCACTCTCATGACACTCAATGAAGGTGTCAACTCAGTGTGCCTCAGCAGTGAAAAAAGCAAACTCAATGCTAGGGATCATTAGGAAGGGTATAGAAAATAAGTCAGCAAGTGTCATTTTGCCTCTTTATAAATCTATGGTGAGGCCCCATCTGGAATACTGTGTACAGTTCTGGTCGCCATACCTCCAGAAGGATATTATGGAGCTGGAAAAAGTGCAGAGGAGGGCAACCAGAATGATTAGGGGACTGGAACACCTTCCTTACCATCTGAGGCTGCAACGGTTGGGCCTCTTCACTCTTGAACGACGGCGTCTAAGAGGTGACCTGATTGAAGTTTATAAAATCATGCACGGTGTGGACAAAGTAGATAAGGGAAAACTGTTTTCCCTATCGCATAACACTAGAACTAGGGGACACTCCATGAAACTTTTGGGTACTAGTTCTCAAACAAATAAGAGAAAGTACTTTTTCACCCAGAGGATTACTGGCCTATGGAACTCCCTGCCAGAAGAAGTGGTGACAGCTGTCAGTCTTGAATGGGTCCAGTCTTGAATGGGTCCAGATATTCTGTGGCCTGTTCCAGCAAGGCTGTTCTTATGTTCTTATGTTCTTATGCTTTATTGAGCTGTTTCTGCCCTGCCTTCCATTTCTGTTCTAGAGTTAACTTGGGAGGGGGGAAGTGCTTGCTCACTATATGCTAAAGGTTTCCCTTGCTCGAAAGACAGTCGTTTCTAGAGTGCCAAGGTTCGCCATCACAGCTTTGTGCCCATTGCATCTACAATACTATATGAGAGAGAGAGAGAGGGTGTGTGTGTTCCGTTTCTGTTCTAGAGTTAACTTGGGAGGGGTGGGGGTGGGGGTGCTTGCACGGTTGTGTAAGGGGATCTGAGTTAGGTAAAGGTAAAGGGTCACCCTTGCTCAAAAGCCAATCATATCCGACTCTAGGGTTCAGTGCTCATCTCTGTTTCAAAGCCGAAGAGCCAGCGTTGTCTGCGTCTGCAGACATTTCCGTGGTCATGTGACAGGCATGACTAGACACTAGAGTGCATGGAACGCTGTTACCTTCCCACCAAAGTGGTCCCTATTTATCTACTTGCAATTTCTTGCTTTCGAACTGCTAGGATGGCAGGAGCTGGGACAAAGACGGGAGCTCATTCTATCATGCAGTACTCAGGAATCGAACTGCTGACCTTCTGCCTCCCAGTCAGCATCTTATTCACTTAAGCCACTGAGCAAACAAGAAATAAAACAAAAGTCCCCCAAGAAGATGGGAAAAGGGTTCTTTGGCCCACACAGCTTTGTGCCCATTGCATCTACAATACCATCTAGCCATCTTATTTTTGGCCACCTCCTTCTTTTGTCCTCCACCTTTCCCAGCATCAAGGCCTTCTCAAGTGAATCCTCTCTTCTCATTTGATGTCCAAAGTACTTTAGCATCATCTTTACTATTTGACCTTTAATGAGCAGTCAGGGTTGATTTCTTCTAGGATCGACCTATTTCTAACACCACATTTCAAAGGCATATATTTTTCTGCGCTCAGCTTTCCTAATGGTCCAGCTCTCACACCCATACATTACCACTGGAAATACCATTGCTTTGACAATGCAATTTTTTGTTTGCAAGGTGATGCCTCTACTTTTAACTATGTTCCCCAGGTTTCTCATAGCTTGTTTCCCAAGCATCAGATCTTTGATCCTAAGAAAGTAAAATCTGCCAGTCGTATCCAACTCTAGGGTGCAGTGCTCATCACCATTTACAGCCAAAGAGCCAGTGCTGTCTGTGTTTGCAGACATTTTCATGGCCATGTGGCAGGCATGACTAGAGCCCAGCAAGTCACATGGCTATATTTGGCCACACCCATGGATTTGGCCACACCCACAGAGGGGTGTGGCCAAAATTCCCTTATTTTCAAATCCAAAAGTTGACAGGTATGCACCGGTCTCTGAAGAGTTCAAGGTATTTCACAGCAAACGTAACGAGCTGTCAATTGAACAAGGTTGTTTGGTATGAAGGTACAGAGTGGTTGTTCCATCAAGTCTAGGGAACAAAGTGCTTCATACACTACATGTTATCCACCCGGGAATTGTCTGGTCAAAGGTCCTAGCACGTAGTTATTTCTGGTGGCCCAGATTAGACCTTGACATTGAGGCATGGGTCGGGCGATTTAGGGAATGTCAAGCTTCCAGGCCGGAGGAAACACATCTTCCCAGTAGAGAGTGGGACTCTGCCGAAGGTCCCTGGTCACAAGTCCATATTGACTTCAGTGGTCCCTTCAGGGGAGCCACATTTCTGCTTTTCGTAGACTCACACTCCAAGGGGTTGGAAGTCATTCCTGTATCCGGGACTTCTTCTGTTTTGGTTTATCTGACATTGTTGTGTCTGATAACGCATCGACCTTCATGTCGGCAGAGTTTCAAGATTTTCTTTGCCCAAATGGTATCCGGCACATTACTGCTGCCCTTTCCACCCCACAACTAATGGACAGATCGAGAGAAAGGTCTGAACTGTCAAAGATGCTCTAAAGCACACGGGGGCTGGAGATCTAGAATTGCAACTATGCTAGTTCTTACTGTCCCATAGGATCACCCCTTTGGCATGAGGTTTTTGGCAAGCCGACTTCTTAATGAAGAGGAAACTGTCCACGGTCTTGGACCGCATGGATCCCCATCGTCTAGAGGACATGGGTTGTAATATTGACATTGCAAGTGCAAAGGGTTTTGCGGTAGAGCAACCAGTCAATTGCCGGAATTACGCACTAGGGTCTCCATGGTTGGGGGTGGGGGGAGAGATCTTAGAGCAAACAGGTCCAGTATCATACAGGCTACAAATGGACAATGGCACAGTGTGGAGGAGGCACACTGACCAAATTCGGCCATGGGTATCTGGCCAAAATGCTGAACCAGAGAGAGAGCCACAGGGGGAAGCCACTGCTTCCAATGAGCAGGATTTTGAGTTGGAGCTCTTTAGCAAGCCACTGCCCTCAACACCTGTTCCCCCTTCTCCTGGGACCCGGCTGGAGTTGCCAGAAGCCAACATAGTTCCTGAGGCTACCTCCAGCGAACGACCCACTCCTGAACTAGTAAGAGTTCAAATAGATCGGGCACCAAGCCCTGACGTCCACAGGCGCCCAAAATGGGCATGTGGTCCGTCCAAACATTTGGGGGAATATGTTCCTCGCCAGGGGGGAGGAATGTTGTGTATAAGGTTTTATTATGTTTAAATGTAAAACCGCACCAAACTGGGAACCCGGAAGCATGCCATTTCTAAAGGCACCAAATTCAAAGCCATGTCAAAATGGGAAAAGACTGAACTCTTTTTGACCTCCAGATGCCCACCTAAATGTATCTTGTTTTGTAACAGCCTAAACACTGTATATATATTGGCCACCCCTGTACATACTGCCCAGTCCGGAACCTGAGCTGAATAAAGATCACTGAGTTTAACCTAATCCTGCTGGTTAGAATACTTCTTTGTCCAGACTCAACAACACCCATACAGCATTTTCACATATCTATCAAGAAAGGAGGAGTACTGTAACTAAGTCTACCGATCAGCAAAGTTTCATAATGTCCTTTGTGGTTTTTTAGACACATAGGCAAGAGACTGTGGAAAGATATCTTGAAACTTTAAGAAAAATCCTGAGCATGTATGTGTGACTTTTAAGGTTGCTGACTAGCCAAAAAGATTATACAGCTATCTAAAAGGAATACGGTAAAAAGTAATAAGATACAAGGAAATATTCATTATAAAGAAGCATTAACTTTTATATTTTCCCCCACATGGATGTTTTGTGGATTCCCCCTCTCTTGTGTGTAACATTTCTTTTGCCGTTTGTCAAATTAGCTGAGAAATTTTTCATCCAATATCACTGGCATAAGGACTTTCAGTAGTCATTCTGGAGGGAAGGAGTAGGTCTTTTGAAAAGTGACTGTTCCTTGTGGATGGGATTACTGTGTGCTGAACTCCT
This sequence comes from Bradypodion pumilum, assembly GCA_035047305.1. Taxonomy (NCBI): domain Eukaryota; kingdom Metazoa; phylum Chordata; class Lepidosauria; order Squamata; family Chamaeleonidae; genus Bradypodion; species Bradypodion pumilum. The sequence goes on along the minus strand of JAWDJD010000001.1, from coordinate 158,618,129 downwards.
GGTGCCCTTCATGTTGGATTAATGCTTCTGCCTGTCTTCATCTTGGATACTTTTTTGGGAGCATTTTTTTCTTGACTGTTTTCAGGGGGGCCCCCCCTATTTCTTTTGATTATTTTTATTGATGCTGGCCGATTGTTTTTTGAATCTCTTAGCCCTTTGGTTCTTTCCTTTATTGATTACTTTTGGTGCAGCTTGCTTGGCCTGTCTACTGCTACTTGCTGGACTTAAGGAAAAGAAGAGAAGGCATTAAATGGAGGAAAGAAGAGAAATTTCATATTCTTACATTTTTAGTTGGACACAGCATAAATTTGGGTATTTTTTGTTTTTGACTATTTTTCCTTCATTTGTTTGCTTTTTTTTTGGGAAAGGGAACTATGTATGTGCCTAAAACAATGTACCTTCTTCAAATTATTAATTTGTTTCTTTCCCCCCAATTCTTTTACGGATTCCAATCCCCCACTCTTTTGATCCTTCCCTTTCTTAGGTTACTTTTACTGCTTGCCTGTTGCTGTGCTGGACTCAAGAAGAAAAGAGAAAGCAGGTAATAGTGGTGGAGAATCTCCCCATAATCTAGTACTTTTGGTTTGTGATGAGGGTCTTGGGTTGTATTTACAGTATTTGCATTTCCTGGTTCCCACCCCCCAAAAACAGCTCAGCCCAGGGCACTGCCTTACCAAGGCAGACAGAGCCCAGGCTGAGGGAATGGTCTGCCTGCCACCCCTTTCATGCCACCTGAGCACATGACTGGGCGAGGCGGCGCTATAGGTGCTGCCTCTGCCCTGCCACCCTTCCCGCCCTCAGCCGTGCCTGACGGCTCTCTCCCATGAAACAGTGGAAGGAAAAATACACAGGTGGCAGCCAGCAATGCGCCAGGGAGAGCGCCTCCCCTGACGGATTGCTGGCTGCCGCCTTTGCATTTTCCCCCTCAGCTGTTTCAAGGAACAGCTCTAGAAACACCAGAGGGGGTAATGCAAAGGCAGCAGCCAGCGATCCACCAGGGAGAGCACCTCCCCTGATGACAAACCCATTCAAACATCTAAAGAAATATCCTCAGCCCATTACGAAAGAACGGCACACCCCTATACTCAGAAACGAATCAACAATATCACAACAAAACCTACAGTTGCAAAACATTAATTTTTCAAAAAAATAAATTCACAAAACAATACCAGAAAATCAAAATCGACACTGATATGCAACTCAAACTACAAAACATATTCCAGTTGCAAAATGAAAACACAGAGAAGCTAAGATAAAGACGGAATCACATGCTATCCAACAGCAATCAGGGATTGAACTACTTACCTACAACATCCCAGTAAGCCTCCATCCACACGAACAACCGTCTGCTTCAGGAACAGTCGTAAACACAAAATAAAGACGCAAAATCAAGGAGACGAAGAAGAAACGAAGAACAGAATGATGGGAAAATAAATGAAAATATTGCAACAATAACATCAAAACGTCATTGAACATTCAACGCCCAGGGGGTGCTCCAACCCTAAAATCGAACCACACCACAAATACTATGAGCCAACACATGCCAAATTTACTTTACTCCAAACAAACATTAATAAAACAAATAACCAATTCATGAAATAAATTTTTTTTAAATGGAAGATTTACCTATATAAAAAAGCAGGTGGGGACACAGAAAACCACGCTTTCAGATAACCACAAAACCAGGAGCTTTATTATTGTTGCAAAAAAAAGTTGAAAATATTTGATTACAAAATATATGAATATAAAATCTGAAATATAATATTATTATTTAAAAAAATAAAAATTACAAACATTTGTTTAAAAATATATGAATATAAAGTTTGGAAAATTATAGTTTTATTATTATTTTTAAAAAATCTGTTTAAATATGAATTAAAAATTCAAAAATTATAGTTTTATTATTTTTAAAAAAGTTAAAAAAATAATTTGCAAAATATTTGACTATAAAGTTAGAAAAATTATAGCTTTCTGATTTAAAATGTTTAAATGTTTAAACATACAATGTAAAATTGTAAATATGTTAAATAAATATTTTGTTATTCTTTTACACAATCAAACAAAAAAACTTTTACAGCATCCTCTCTTTATTATAAAGCCCAATAAAAAACAAATTACAAACAACAATACAGAAATACAGTAAACTATCATCCAAAATTCATAAACCTAAATACAAATTAACCACATAAACAAATCACAACAAAGGACGTACCATCCAAAATTTAAAAATAACGATATAAATCCTCCAGCAAGGCTGGGTAATCAACTAGTCCTATACTAAATCAAGAGCGCTGAATCCAAATCTGAAGTCCAATTCAGCCTAGGACATCAGGATCTTAAGTAAGCAAATCTCATCCTCTTGGTTAGGTTCTTGCATTGATCATGCAGGGTATATTTGCCACAAATGTAGCAAAAATTGTCTGGTTTATTAACACAGCTGCACCTATTCATCTTTAGCTCAAAACAGACTCACTATGCCCTAGCTGTACTAGCCAATAAAATTGTTTCACACTAGAGACAAGCCCTTGGTCCATCTTGCCTTATATACCTATTTTTGACATCAGCTCACTGACTTGCCCAGACATGCGCAGCCACTGCAGGAACATGCATGCCACCAGGGGATGTGATTCAGCTGAGGCATCAGCAGACATAGTGGTAGCCATGCCACTGCACTCTCCTTGGCCCTCCCACCAGCTGGGAGGATGAAGAGCCCCCATGGTCACGGGAGGCTGAAGACGCGGTCACAACCTCCTTGGCCCTCCCACTGGCTGGGAGGATAAAGAATCCCTGTGGCCATAGGAAGATGTCAATCAATCAATCAATCAATCAATCAACTGTTATGTTCCCATGTAAAAATACACTATCCAATACCATTTGAACAGCTATAGGACACCTATAACTTAAAATCTGTATGTGATTGACAAATTCTGAGTTCAGATTTGGAATTAGCACACTTGATATCATTTAAATCACATGTGTTATTCCCAGTAGCAAAATCATTGTTGTCCAGTCTTATAGTTATTGAAAATAAAAGATGTGCAGATCAGCCCTTATTTGTTATTATTTCCGTTGACTACAAAACCTGAATATCCTGAAGCAAATATTTGTGTTAAAGAAACACAACTGCTGAACTGTTTTTTCAGAAAAGATGATCCTGCTGTTGAATAATTACAAAATAAATGAGGCTTCTCTTTCTCTCATTCTTTTCTTCTTTTCTTTTCCTTTTCCTTTTGCAGACCTGGGTTTTAGAAAGCAAGGCTCTTGAGCCAAATAATAGAAAACAGAAGATTGCAGTGGGATTTAAGAAGAGAACATCTGAGCAATGATGGGAAACTGGAGAGAAAGGAATCATTTAATAGCCACTCAATTGCCAAACAGACGATGGAATAAATTTGGCACAAACATCTGTGAAGTGCAAGAGTATACGTACTTCATTGCTTTCCCCCCAAATATCTGTAAACAGCATACATTAGCAAGCTTGTTTAATGGCTGTATTTGCTAGGTGGTAATGCCAGAACGAACTCGGAAAATGCCACACAATTTGTCGGGAATAAGGTCCTCCAGTTTACAAAGAAAAACAATTTTAACACCATTACAACAAACAGAATTGCCAAGCCTGAAAGCAAAGGGTGAAGTCTCAGAAAACTGTTGTGGTTCACAAATTCTCCAGCTGGGTAGAGGATGAAAAGTGTTGAAGGAGAAAGATGCTCAATTGTTATTGGTGGTAGGGTTGTGTGCACGTGGTGTGACTTTTTTTAAAAAAGTGGGGGGGGGAACTAAAGTGTCTTCTGTGCATAATATGCTACCTCCAAGAGATTTCCCCCCCCGAACCACCCCATGTCACTGAAGTAATTTTTTTGAAAAGAAATGCTGGCAAAATGTATTTCACATAAAACAGGCTAGAGGGGTGATTTCTTAATCCTCTTGAATTGGCAGAAACCCAAGCACATCAGTGTTGATATTTTAAAATTATTATTATTATTATTATTATTATTATTATTATTATTATTATTATTATTATTATTATTATTATTATTATTATTATTTATTTATTTATTTATTTATTTATTTATTTATTTATTTATTTATCACGCTTATATACCGCCCACTCAGGTACAACCCAACTCAGGGCGGTTTACATAGCGGACAGTAAATACATAAAAGACACATGATAAAACAAAATTAAAAGTTAAAAGTTAAAAAAACCACCCCTAAAAGGTGCGCAAGAACTGAAGGGACCTTGGGGGAAGGCATACTTCTCTATACCAACCACCCAACGGTACCCCCATCCCCACCTGCACCCCAAACTTGGCCCGCCAGCCAGGTCTTTAGTTCCTTCCAAAAGGGCAACAACTCTGTCTGGAGACGCAGTTCCACAGGCAGGAGGTTCCAAAGGGCCAGTGCAGACACCGAGAAGGCCCTCCTCCTTCTGCCAGAGAGGCGAGCCCCCCTGGCTGATGGCACAATTAGAGAGCCCCTCCGGTCCGCTCTGGTTGGACGGACAGACGTCCTTAGGGCGATGCAGTCTCTAAGATACCCTGGCCCAGTACCATGTAGGGCTTTAAAGGTCAAAACCAGCACCTTGAATTGCACCCAGAGACAAACTGGTACCCAGTGCAGCCCCCAAAGCAGTGGTGAGGCATGGGCATAACGTCCACACCCCATCACCACCCGGGCCGCGGCATTCTGGACCAGCTGCAGCCTCCGAATGGTCATCAAGGGCAGCCCCATGTAGAGCGCATTACAGTAGTCTAGTCTGGAGGTCACCAGAGCGTGAGTGACCATGAGCAAAGTGTCCCGGTCCAGGAGCGGGCGCAACTGGTGAATCACCCGAAGTTGGGCGAAGGCCCTCCTGGCCACAGCTGCCACCTGTTCTTCTAGCAGCAGCCGCGAATCCAGGAGGACCCCCAAGTTGCACACCGGGTTGGTCTGGAGCAAAACAGCCCCATCCAAAACCAAAGATGGTAGCTCCTGGGATAACGCAGGACCCCCTATCCATAGCCACTCAGTCTTGCTAGGATTCAGCTGTAGCCCATTTGCCCCCATCCAGACCCCAACAGCCTCCAGACAGCTGGAAAGGACTTTGACTGCATCACTGGGGTCCCCACGGGCCGAGATGTACAACTGTGTGTCATCCGCATACTGGTGGTACCGCACCCCGTGGGAACGGATGATCTCACCCAGCAGCTTCACGTAGATGTAAAATAGGAGAGGAGAGAATACCGAGCCCTGAGGCACCCCATATTTTAGGGGCCTAGGACTCGACCTCTCACTCTCCAACCACACCGACTGGGTCCGGCCCCTCAGAAATGAGGAAAACCAGGACCACACCGTGCCCTGGATCCTCAATCCTCGGAGCCGTTCCAGAAGGATACCGTGGTCAACGGTATCGAAGGCCGCTGAGAGGTCAAGAAGAGCAAGGACGGACGGATGACCGCCATCCCACTCTCACCAGAGATCATCCATCAGCGCGACCAATGCAGTCTTAGTACCATATCCAGGTCTGAATCCTGACTGGAATGGGTCCAGATATTCTGCTTCATCCAGTACCCCCTGCAGCTGACGTGCCACTGCCTTCTCCAGAACCTTCCTCAAAAAAGGAAGGTTGGAGCTAGGTCTGTAGTTGGTTAGGATTGCTGGATCGAGGGAAGGCTTCTTCAGGAGGGGGCACACAAGAGCATGTTTCAGCAGTGCAGGAAACATCCCCTCTCGAAAAGACGCGTTAATTATAGCCCCGACCCAGCCACCTGTCACCGTCTTAGAGGCTTTTACCAGCCAGGCGGGACAGGGATCCAATGGACAATTAGTGGCACGGACCGCCGCAAGGAGCCTGTCCACTTCATCTGGCGCAACTGGATCAAACCGATCCCAGGTAACACCGCAAGACTGCGCACTGGCTCCCCCCCGGACCCTCCCCGTCCATGCCAAGTTTGAACCCCGAGCAAATCCGATCGATTTTCTCCACCAGATGGTCAGCAAAGTCCTCAGCCGAACCCTGCCAACCAGGCACAGGCCCCGCCCTACTCAAGAGGGACCTGGTCACCCAAAACAGGGTGGCTGGGCGATTATCAGTGGAGGCAATAAGGGAGGTGAAGTACTGCCTCCTCACCACCCCCATCGCCACTAGGTAGGCCCTAATAGCGGCTCTAGCTAGTGTCCAATCGGAATCGCTCTGGGTCTTCACCCAGCTGCACTCAAGGCGTCTCTTTGCCCATTTGAGCTCCCGTAGTTCTTCAGTGAACCACGGGGATGACCTAGCTCCACGGGCTCTGAGAGGCCGTAGTGGAGCGATTTCATCCAAGGCAGATGTCGTCGACCCGTACCACAGGTCAACAAGTGCCTCAGGTGAATCGTGTTGCCGATCCAGAGGAAATTCCCCCAGTTCCCTCTGGAATCCATCCGGATCCATCAGTTGCCGGGGGCGGGCCACTTTAATCGACCCTGCCTCCTTACGATGAAGTGTCGCCCACAGAAAGTCTAGAACCACCAGATAGTGATCTGACCATGGCACAGGTGTTATGTCTAGCTTCTGTAAACTCAGATCACTCTGCCACCGCCCCGACAAAAAGACTAAATCTGGCGTGTGGCCACTGCCCCTGGTCGGGCCCTGAATTACCTGAGCCAGGTCCATAGCTGCCATGGAAGCCATGAACTCCTGTGCCACCTCGGAACCAGACCCCAGCGAAGGCAAACTTAAGTCCCCCAAAACCATTATTATTATTATTATTATTATTATTATTATTATTATTATTATTATTATTATTATTATTATTATTATTATTATTATTATTATTATTATTATTATTATTATTATTACCTGTTAAGGGTGCCAACCTTTGTTTTGATATATATCCTGGTCTTCAGAACATCTGATGATGCTCTACAACAGAGGTGGCCAAACTACAGCCCGTGTGCCGGGTGGATTGACGTCAGGGGCCAGATCTGCCCTTGCCACCACTGGAAGTGGATGCACCCCACACATGCACAGATGCACCCACACATGCACACACACTGTTGTAAATGCACCTGTGGCTGTTGTAAACACAATTATGACAGCCACGGATGCATTTTATGGCAGCATTTGCATATGTGTGGGCACGTGACTTCAATTTCCAGAAGCCCAAATCAATTCCCCAATGCACTGATCAGCCAATGTACTGATTTAGGCTTCTGGGAATTGAAATGCCCCCACATTGGGAACCACTGAAATTATTCCATTTTTGTTTTATAAGTATGTTTTCCCAAACTAATAAAAAGTAAACTATTTTCATAGGTTTTATCATAAGACTTGGCCCTCTTGATACTAGGCACAGGAAAACAGAAACAGAAAGGAAGTATTGGATATCCAAATAAATTCCTTTGTCACTTGTGGCAGTTGAAAGAGACAAAAACAGTCATGAGGAAAGTCAAACAGAATGTGGGTCTTTTTGAACAGGAAACTAGGACATTAAGACTTTCAGCTAGGTCTTTGTCAGGGTGAACCATGTTTAGGTGTCTGCATCAACATGGACATCTGTGATGGTGAACCTTGGCACTCCAGGTGTTCTTGGACTTCAATTACCAGAAACCCAAGTCAGCACTCCTGCTGATCAGGGCTTCTGGGAAATGAAGTTCAAGAACAGCTGGAGTGCCAAGGTTCACCATCACTGATATAAATCTAGATATGCCTGTTGAAACTTAGACTAAAAAGAGATTTCTCACTCATCATTCATATTCCCTTGCAAGTTAAACATTCAGTACACATGCTAGTCATGGATCACTGTGAACATTCAAAACAGGTGATGGCCTTTTGCAAGGTGGAGGCATAATCAAACAAGACTGGATTGAGGAGGTAAGTGACTTTAACAAACATGTTGTTAAACCCATATTCAATCACAAAGGGCTTTTGTCTAAGCAGTGAGCCATGCAGTACCCAACATGGAAGACCCATTCTGAGCAAAGAATACATTAATAAACTGAATGCCTGTGAGCAGAAAATGTTCACACTTCGGTTGAGACTGAAGGCCTGAAGTGAGTCAGAAGGAATAAGCAAGCCTTTAATAATCAGGCCAATGTATAAAGAGCAATAAAACGCTGTCTTTGTGCAAAATAAATGTGATTCACCTTTTTCTTGCACCCTTTGTAATGATGCATGGTCAGTTTCTTGGTCATGTGATACCTAAAAGATTGACTTTTATTCAAACAGGCTATATACGGTTAGGAATACGGAAAAGATAAACTACCATTCTGGGTTTCTGATTATTCACCCATTGTAGAGCTTAACAATAACTGAATGAGAGACCAAACTTTGGTTTAAACTTTACTACTTCAAAATTGTATCCTAGTGAAAAAAGAAAGACAGCAACAAAGGAATTTTTATTCAGAACTAGACTACATTGATTAACTTTTGAAAGATTAAAGCTGTTTTCAGTTAATGACCTTGTACAAGCTTTTTAATTCTTGTGATCTGCAAGTAAAGGGAAAAAAATGTATTAGACTGAATACTGACAGAAGTGTGTCCCATGGATTAATTACATGTTTGGGTATGAATTCATTTGGGGTATATATTAAAACTTTTAATCAAGTGAAATTTGGATTTCAGCACGCCTTTGGTTGTGACTCAGAGGTGGCAGACGGAACACGGGAAGAACTGAACCACTTAAGACCAAAGGCTCGGCTTATCCAGTATCTTGATTCCCACAATGTGTCGAAACTGATTTATTATTAATTCGTTAATATTTCCATTTAATGTACCGTATTTTCCGGCGTATAAGGCGACTGGGCGTATAAGATGACCCCCAACTTTTCTAGTTAAAATGTAGAGTTTGCAATATACTCGCCGTATGACTACCCCTCTTCGGAGCTTCCCGGGCTGGGGATGGCTCCCTTTTACCTGCTGGGGGTGGTGGTGCGGAGGAGGAGCAGCTGACCGGCGGGGAAAACCAGCCGCCGCTGATGAACATGCTTGGTAGTAATGAGAAGCAGGACCTTTTCTCTGTCATAAGAAAGAGTACCTGCTCTAGTTATCCTGCCCCTCCTGCTGAATTTCTTTTAGTTTCTAGTATGAATGAAGAATGGATGATCTATCCTCGCATTCTATGCTTCCCAAATTCAACCAAGATCCCACAGAGAGTGAGACCGAGGATATAAACCAGGGGCTGCCAATCTACAGCCTGCAGGCCAGCCCCACAGCACCATTCCATGTGGCCTGTCACCGCCCTCACCCCTAGCAGAAGCGGAAGTGGAAGAGGATATATTTATGACAACCATAAAGCATGCCCATGCATGCATGAACGCGCCCGCACCTGCCGTAAACGCTGCAGTAAATGCACCCAAAGCTGTTGTAAATGCATTTATGATAGCCGCTGATGTGTTTTATAGCAGCATTTATGGGAGGAAGAACCATGTGACCAGCCCACTCATCTATCTGGGGCTGTGGTGCACAGTCAGTGATACTATGCTAGGTCTAATGCTCAGAGAACTAGTATATCCCAGAAAAAATTGTCTGCTAGATGATGGGGTATTCCTTCAACTTGATAAGACATGCTAGCATTCTCTGTACACCCTGTTGCACCCTTATGCTGCCGCTGCTGCCATCACCACCAGGTGTTGTGCAAAGCACATTGGGAAGCAGATGTTCTCCTGTGACCTCTGTCATTCATAACAGTTTCAGTATTGTCCCAAGAGACATTAATGGTTTCAAGATCCTCCTTAAAAGTCTGGCACCAAGTTTTGATGCCAAGATAGATATGGCCCTGATCCAGTAGTCCAGCTACACGGTCCTTTCCTACCACCTTCACTGGTGCTATTTTCTGCATAGCAGCAAACTTTAGCATGAGTATTGTCTGATTGCTTTCTTAAAGTCCTTGAGTAGAGACTGCAATAAATCTAATCTGGTACAAATAATCTCTCTATTTACTTTCTATTCAAGAACATCACAGATACCTTTAATCCAAAGGGCTCTCGATAAGATTTTATAGACCTTGAAACATTTGTGTAACCTGTTAGAACCACCAAACAAAAACAAACAGCTGAACACAATAAAAGCAAATCGAAATTGTACCATCAAAAAGAAGGAGATGAAAGACAGATAAACACATATAACAGCTTAAAGAGCTACAAGAAGCGCTTGGCCACTGTTGGTTCTCTCTTCATTTTCCACTCCTCTGGGTAACCTTGAAGAGGACACACACCAGCTGGTTGATGTAAAAACTAATTACTTTGGCAATTAATTTAAATGATATATGCAAGACTGTTGACTGTGAGGATTTATTTTATGAGGGCCGCTTCAATGGCTAACCTCTTCCAGAAAGTTGTTCCACCTTTCAACAGTTAATACTATATAGTTCAGGGCCAGGAGTGCATGGGGCAGCAAAACTCATTTTCCTTTTCAACATTCCAGAAGCATTATTTCTTTAAAAAGTAATAATGAAAAACTGAAGGAATTCAATATTTCTGTGTGGATCATAGATTTGTAAAAAAATATTACAGGAATGCATTGACAATACAAACTGGGGAAAATTGGAATCAACGACATCATATTTTCATCAGTACAGCGCAGCTCTCTTGGATAGGTGGGGGGGGGGGAAATCATTGAGCTTCACTAGATAAATCTTTAGAGAGCTCAGCAAGTGTTGAAAACACCACCAATGCATGGTGTCTTGGAGAAAATGTAGAAGATCCTTGGAGCACTGTAGATCTGCCCAGCTCCTCTGCCTACAGAGGTTCAGTCTGTTGAATCAGATGAAGCCAGTCACCATGGAAACATCAAACGGGAGAATACTTCATCTTCTGGTTACTGAATGAAGAATTTCCCCTCTTACTCTCAATTCATGAGATTGATGTATTTGCTAAATCGAATTAAAAAACATAAACTTTTATGCTATAGCAGAAACTTTCTCTCTCTCTCTTTTTTAAATAAATGGCTCTCCTTTGACTTGGTCTTTAAAACACCTTTCCTTTGCCTTGCACTCTTCAGGGATGCACAACTGAGATAAACAGAAACTTTGTGTTATTATTTGATCAGCTATGGTAGTAAAGTTGTATAATCTTTATGTTATCAACTCCATCCCTATCCTAAAAAAGAAAGGCGTCATATGGTGTCATCTTGTTTAATCATTTATGTGCAATTATGGAATAGAATAGACTTGGACCTTAGACCTACTACATGTTTACTTGAAATGGAAACTCACAGTTTTGAAAGAACTTACTTAAAATGCATACATTGCAGGTATAGGATTATTTTTGATACACATACTGCATGCACACGCATATACACATTTTAGGGGATGATAGTTCAAAAGGCTATGGAATGCTCATCTGAATGTAATAGGCAATTTTTTTTCCAGAATGTGGAAAATGTAATTCTCATATTCTTGCCCAGCAGAGCAAGTTCTCACTCATGAGAATAAGGAATACAGTAGTTCACTTCTCTAAGTTTAAATTAGTCATTTCACCCGCGCCTTGCCAGTGCTGTGGGAGCTGCACTGGCTGCCTATATGTCTCTGGGTGCAATTCAAGGTGCTGGTTGTCACCTTTAAAGCCCTTCATGGTAGCGGACCAGGATACCCCAGAGACTGCATCATCCCTAGGACATCAACCTATCCCATGAGAGCAAACTGAGAGGGTGCCCTTCATATACCATCCATTGGGGAGGCACGCCTCTCCAGCACGAGGAAAAGGACCTTCTCAGTCATAGCCTTTCTGGCTCATTTGAGGCTTCCCCCCTCCTGTAACTAATTTCAATGTTAATGTTATGCTGATTTTATATTTCTTTTTAGAGAGCAAAATGGCACAGCAGTGGGCAATATTGCTAAATGTTTTTAAGGGTTTTTAATTGTTTTTATATTGGTTTTAACTTGTTTCATTGTGTGGTCAGTTAGGTGCTCGCTGGCCTATGTACACCACCCAGTTTCCATCAGATTAGGGCAGTATATAAATAAAATAAAATAGAATAAAATAAAATAAAATAAAATAAATAAATAAATAAATAAATAAATAAACAAATAAACAAACAAACAAACAAACAAACAAACAAACAAACAAATAAATAAACAAACAAACAAATACATACATACATACATACATACATACATACATACATACATACATACATAAATGGAAAGGCCATGATTCAGAGGAGGTGTAATGAACTTCCTGCTGCTCACTCCCAAAACAATTGAGTTTACCAAGCATGCCAACTAAACACTTATCAAGGCTTAAGGTTTTTGCAGATTTTGTATGGGATTAGTCATAAAATGTCTGGAGGAAGTATCCACAAACAGTCATCTGTTGCTACCTCCCTGTTTGCACTTCTGGATTACTTGAGTACAGTAGAACCCCACATAATTTTAAAAAAAAACTCCATTCCACGAAGCTCTTCGCTATGTGGGTTTTTTTCATTATGCGAAGCTAATGGGAGATGCCCTGGATAACGAACAAAAAGTGTTCATTATCTGGGCATCCCATTGACCGGGTATACCCCAGTTACCAAAAAAACCTGCATAATGGGAAAAATTCATTATGCGGGGTATCACCATTGCCTAACAAATGCTTTGTTATGTGATTTTTTTGTTATAAGAAGCGTTCGTTATGTGAGGTATTACTGGCAAAGGAGAGAAAGGAAACTAGGATTGGAGGCATTCTCCAATCCCAGGGAACTGACACTACCAGATCCAGAATGCTTGAGTGAAATGGAGAATGTGCTGGTTCAAGAATCCTTGGTTAAATTATTTGCTGTTCCAGAACATAGTGGGAAACTCTTTTCACTGTCCTCTGAGAACACCAAAGCAATACTGTCTTCTTCATATGTCCAAATGTATAATTCTAGGCCTTGGGCCAGGGGAAAAGGCCACAGAACTGAGTAAAGAAAGACATGTGCACACTACTTAAATCAGGCATGCAGAGGGCCAACTATGCTCACAAGAATTTTTACAAATACTCATAACACTTGTACACTGATTTGAATCACTAATTCATGACACCACTTATCTGCATTTGTCCTTGGGAATCATTTCAAAGATTGATGGCATTCCCATTCTCATTATTTGTATTAGTTTCATTCTTCATCACTGGATGACTTTTTGAGGGTTTCTACAGCTAGTAAGAGCTGGGATTCACTTAAAATATCAGTTAGTCCTACTAGTCCTCCATGGCATATAATTCACTATTAAACCATCAGCAGGCATGGATTCACGCTGTTTTATAATCCTAGGCTGTTTGGGTGCAAAAACCATATAACTGGGTTTGGAGGTAGAACAAAATTCCTCTCTCTGATTTATTTACCAACTAATGGAAAAGGAGGAGTAAAGAGGTAGTACGTGGCTAGTTACATGAGCACAGCGCTCATTCCCACTGTGATTTAATAAACCAGGGGCACCAGTTTAAAGCAACATGAGAATATCATCAATATTAGTTTCTCTATGCACTGATGAAGAAGTATTTTATAATTTGATTTTGATTTATTTCTCAAGCTCTTGCTTTGCCAAAAGGAAACTGAAGGTCTTCTTAATGCACCACAGGAAAATCATGGAAAATCCTCCCAATAATTAAATACCTGTGGTGAATCTATACCTATAAAAAGTGGCCTTAACCGTTGGGTTCATTCAAAAGCTCCCGCACCCAGCCCAACCATCCCTGACTGAGCCCTCCACAGTCACCTTAACCCCTGCCTTCCCAATGCTGCGGGGGTCCGGGGTTCGCCAGTGGGACAGCAGCCCTACGAACGCGACCCCCCAAAAAAGAACTACGAGTCCCAGAGTCCTCTGTGCTGCACAACCCCTCAGCCAATCAGGCTGAGGGACATGAGCGCAGAGGAAGCTGAGAAAGCATGGCGCGGCAACTTCAAAAAAAAGAAAAAACAAACCGCCGGGAGGGAAAGACTTTGAAGTACCCAGATGGAGCCAGGAGGTAGGCGGGTCGGCAGGGGTTAGGGAGTGGGGGGAGGTACGGCCCCAGTAAACATGCCGCCGCCCTGGCCCCACCACCTACCCTCACCTTCATAACCCCCACCGACTGCGCTTACCTCCTGGCTCCGGCTGGGTCTTTAAAAGTCTTTCCCTCCTGGTGCGGCCTTCTACATAGGGAGAAGCACCAGCCTGTCCTTTGTCTCTGCAGGTGCCGTGGCCTCAATGCCCACAGGGACAAAGGACAGGCGGTGCTTCTCCCTTTTGTTCCCAGCCAACCCAGAGAGAAACGAGTCCTTCTCTTCGGGAGGCAAAGGTACCTTTGCCTCCCGGAGAGAAGGAATCTACATCACGGAGAGGCTTTGCTTCTCTCTGGGTTGGCTGGGAACGAAACTTTCATCCCCAGCCAACCCAGAGAGGAGTGAGTCCTTCTTTTTGGGAGGCCTTTGCCTCCCGGAGAGAAGGAATCCACAACACAGAGAGGCTTTGCTTCTCTCAGGGTTGGCTGGGAATGGAACTTTTGTCCCCACCCAACGTAGAGAAAAGCGAGTCCTTTTCTTCAGAGAGCAAAGGCACTTTTGCCTCCCGGAGAGAAGGAATCCACATCACACGCCCCCCCCCCCCGCCTTGCTTATGGATTGTGGGGGAATCCATAAACCCCACCGATCACACTTAACAGTGTTTCTCCCCACCCACCAACCCACCCACCATGGGAAAACCCTACACCCCTGACCACCCACCCACCCACCCACCAACCATGGGAAACCCTCCACCCATGGCCCACCCACCCACCAACCCAACACAGTAAACCCTCCACCCACCCACCCCCCACACAACAAAAACAGAAAACAAAAAACGGGAGCACTTACAGGAGATGTCTTCCCTCCATGCCTCCAGGAACGAACTAAACGAAAATTGAAAACTCTTACCACAACTTCACCTTCAGGCCGTAAGAGTAAAAACAATAAAAAACAAAACAAAAAAACCCCAAACACAGTACTCTTAACCACAGCCCCACCTAAAGGCCACAAGAGAAAAAAACAGTCAAAAGAATAATAAAATCTAAATAAACAATAAAATAAATAAAAAACTAATAAAGTCAAAAACAACAAATTCAAATCATCACCACCCAAACCACCCCTAACAACCCCCCCCCCCCAAAGAAACTGCCTGGCAAGGCTGGGCACAAATATGCTAGTATTCTACAAGAATAAGAGATGAAGAATCAGCAGGTGTGTGGCAGGACACAACCATAAATATTTCCCATAAAGAATACATGCATACCAATATCAGTTTATTTATTTTTATTGTAATGCTGCTGTCTTCAGAGACCTATACCTGCACTTCTTCAGGGTGAAAAGCCTTGTTATGCTATATCTGTGCTGAAATCACCACATTGACCTCTAGCCCTTCAGAGCAAAGATCTCCAAGGCAATGTGTTAACATGGGGTTCCCAACCTTTTCACACTATGGGTGGGCCACACCCCATGGACAGCTGAGTGGGCCAGTCACGTGGTTCCTCCTGCCATAAACGCTGTCGTAAAATGCATCTGCGGCTATTGTAAATGCATTTACGACAGCATTTACAGCAGGCATGGGTGCGGTTATGCATGCACAGGTGCATTTTATGGCTGTCATAAATGTATCCACTTCCACTTTTGGTAGCAGCAAGGGTGGTGGTGGGCCACATGAAATGGTGCTAAGGGCCAGGTCTGGCCCATGGGCCGTAGGTTGGCCACCCCTGTATTAACATGTTAAAATCTGAGATTTTCTTTTTAACTGTATAACAAACTGTTGAGTCCTCCTAACATTGCTGGTAATTGACAGAAATGATTAGTTACATCACTGTAACTATATAGTTGAACATAGGGAAAAGGATTGGAATTGTATTTTGGAGTATCAGATGCAATGGAAATCTCTAGGAAAATGCAAGGTTTTGTTTGAAGTTTTGTTTAAACAATTTCCTGTGATAAACATAAAATGATGACTGATTTTTGTTTTACATTTCTCTTATAATACTTTTAAAAAAGGAACAATAACACATTTCTTTTGTAATTTGGCTACCTTTGTTTGGCAGAATTTATATCCCTTTTATTCTGAATTAACAATTCACATTGAGTTTTGGAAACTTTATTCAGCAAATTTCTATTTTCTTCTTTTTCTTTCTTCCCCCATGACAATTTTTTTATTAAAGACTATGGAGATTCCTGACCATTTCTGTATGTGAATATTTTCTGAAGCTTTTATGCAGAACTACAGTCTGATGGAATCCAGGTAGTTTCATCTGCCAACAGTAGGTTTTCCATGAGAAGAATAGGGACAGATAGGATTTTCAGCAATTTCCGCTCTAATTTGCAACATCTGCTCTAGAATATTGTCCACATTTTGGAAGGCATGTGTGGCTGCCAGGAAAAGGGAGATGGATAGAAATCTTTTCTTTCACTTTAGTTGTATTCCACTTGTAGTAGTTTGAATCCTAACTGGCTGTACAGTATAAAGGATACAGGATACCTAAGAGACAGGATACCTAAGAGACCGCATCACCTGAAGGCATTCGACTCGTCCTACAAGGGCGGACCACAAAGGCTCTCTGGTGGTTCCATCAGCCAGTGTGGCTCGCCTTACTAACACCAGAAGGAGAGCCTTCTCAGTAACCACCCTGGCCCTTTGGAACCTCCTGCCATCAGAATTGCACCTTCAGGCAGAGCTGTACCCCTTCAGAAAGGCCCTTAAAACATATCTGTGCCAGCAGGCATGTGGGCATCTGGCTCTATATCTCAGCCCTGCTGGCTAATCTAAATAGCCTGGATTGGGGGGTGGGTGGGTTTAAGAAGAGGTTAGGGTGTGTGTCCATGTGGGCTTTTTAAGTATTTTTATGGTTTTAATTTAGTTTGAAGGTTGTTTTATACGATGTGAGCCGCCTTGGGTCACTGAGGTGAGGAAGGCGGCGATATAAGTTTGACAAATAAATAAATTATATTGGTGCATTTATACAGCAGAAAACATAGGGTACGGGCATACCCAAACATTTGACAACTGCAATAGCAGCTGTTACTTGTATGGAAAAGTATTGTTCTATAGCAATATTACTCTGAATATATCAATCTTGCTCATCTTGGAAGCAAACAATGTTGAAACTGATTCCTTCTTGGTGAAAGGCTATACGAGAATGACACATGCATGCACGCATGTATGCCAGCACTGTATAGAAAAATGCCATGGTTCAGTGGCAGAATCACCATTTCAACTGCCGCCACCATCTCCAGATACAATGAAGGAAGCCATCTGTCTGAAACCACAACGAGCTCCATAAAAGTAAAGGTAAAGGTCACCCTTGCTCGAAAGCCAGTCGTATCTGACTCTATGGTTCAGTGCTCATCTCTGCTTCATACTTGAAGAGCCAGCGCTGTCTGCTACTTTGGTATAAATCTATAAATCAGATTTATAGTTGGTATAAATCAGAGGCGGGCAAGTTCCAATGAATTCTGGGGCGGGGGGGGGGGGGCATTTCTTCCAGGTTCTGTATCATCCCAACCCCACAACATTGACCCTCAAAAATGAAAAATCTCTATGGAGAACTCTAGGTATGGAATTTGTGCTATAGAAACAATTTCCTCTCTGGAGCATTTTTAAGAAACAAAGAATGCCCAATCTATTTTTTAAAATGGACATTGAGGGCTGAAATAGGCCCTAGAAGAGGTAAAATAGTGAGACCTCTAGGAGGTACATTGTGACTTTCACTACAAACATTTGAGGTGACCATTTGGGGGGTCAAGGGAGGATGACTATGCAATTGGCCACCAGCAAATCCCGAGTACCATCTTGTTACAGAAACACACACAATGGATGTATAATGATTTTTATTATAGTGTTTGTGTAAATCTCTTTCTCTCATGTCAACTCACTTCTTAATGAGAAAAGACAGATGAAAACAAAGTGACACATATTATATAAACAAGCAAATGTGTTTTGTTGAAAAAGTAGTTTATAGAAATATTTCACAATATTTCACAACCAATTATAATTTATGTCATGTATTTAAAATGCACCCAAATAATAGAAATCTGGCTTTACAACAATCTCTACTTCTATTTACATGCAGGTACATTTCTGGGTTGTGGAAAGGCAATATCCAGACACTATGGCTGAAATCCTGTAGCTTAGTGCATAAGTTGCATTAGAATCAATGGGTATTTGGTGAATGTGGCGTTGGAGGAGAGTTTTGAGAGTACCCTGGACAGCGAGGAGAACAAATAGGTCGATCTTAGAAGAAATCAACCCCGACTGCTCATTAAAAGGTCAAATAGTAAAGATGAAGCTAAAGTACTTTGGACATCAAATGAGAAGAGAGGATTCACTTGAGAAAACCTTGATGCTGGGAAAGGTGGAGGGCAAAAGAAGAAGGGGCAGCAGAAAATGAGATGGCAAGACTGTATTGTTGACGCAATGGGCGGGTTCGGAAGGATGGTGGAGGATAGGGGTGCCTGCAGGGCATTGGTCCATGGGGTCGCAAAGGGTCGGAATCGACTGTGCGACTGAACAACAACAACAAAAACTACTGCATACATTTCCATTGATTCAAATGGGCCTATTTCGATTGTGACTAAGCTAAAGAAAGGGCCTATGTAGAGTGCCTACCTGGATTGGCTGTAAAAATTTCCATTCCCCTTTGGGGAGAGGAGTGAGGTACCCTTTGGGTGCATTCCTCCAATCTTAATAGGAAGCTTCTGTGTGCGTGTGTGTGTGCTTGTGTGTGCATGTGCATGTGTGTGTGCGCACACACACACACACACACACACGTGCGCATGCACACATACACATGCACACACAAGCACACACACACGCACACAGAAGCTTCCTATTAAGATTGGAGGAATGCACCCAATGTGTGTTGCTGATCAAAGCTGCAGCTGTGGATATGGTTTTGATCAGAAACACACACACATTTTATTTAAAAGAAAGACACATTGCTTCAGTGATGATTAGCAGATCTGGGGGGGGGGCGGGGGGGGCGAGAATAATTCTCCTGACTGCAAACAATCATGAGAAGTATTTGATATCCAATATGCCGAAGGTGCATAAATAAATAAATCTATAGCCACATAGAGTTGCTAGTCTCCCATCAGGCTCCTCCCAAGGTGGCAGATTGGGGAGTGCTTCTAAGAGATGGGTGGTGCCGAGGAATTGAAATACTCAGGGCAGACCAAAACTAGCACCAAAACTAGCAAACTAGAGTGCTGTTACCTTCCCACTGAAGTGGTCCCTATTTATCTACTTGCAATTTCTTGCTTTCAAACTGTCTATTATTTTTGGGATTTTTTATAAAAAAACTATAGATGTAAAAAATTATCACCCACCCACCCAAAATGTAATTTAATTTAATTTAATTCTTCAATTTTTATCCCACCCACTCAAACAAACCCGACTCAGGGCAGCGTACAAAATTAAAAACATATAAAGAACAAGTTAAAAAACCAAAAAAACCACACCCACCTACCTACCCTTCTACCACTACCCCATTAATAAAAAGTTAGAAGGAAAATAGGAGGAATGCGGAAATACAGAGGAAGGACTCTAGCTGGAAATGAGCCAACAGGCTGGGGCCATATTCCCATCAAGGCCCCATACCTGCCCTGCCAGCCAGGTCTTCAAATCTTTCCTGAAAGGCAGTAATTTTGTCTGTAGCCTCAACTCTGTTGGCAGGAGGTTCCACAGGGCTGGAGCAGACACGGAGAAGGCCCTTCTTCGTGTGCCAGAAAGGCGAGCCCCTCTAGCTGAAGGCACCACTAGAGAGCCCTCCACTCTGGTTGGACGGGCAGACACTCTTGGGACGATGCGGTCTTTCAGGTATCCTGGCCCACTGTCATATAGGGCTTTAAAGGTCAAAACCAGCACCTTAAATTGCACCTGGAGGCAAACTGGTAGCCAGTAACTCAGAATCAGGGTTTGGTTACATTGTTAATAATTAGTTTAACTAATTGGCTATTTATGAGCCTTCCTCAAATTGATCCTGACTAGCAACTCTGTGTGGCTATAGATTTATCTATCTATCTATCTATCTATCTATCTATCTATCTATCTATCTATCTATCTATCTATCTATCTATCTATCTATCTATCTATCTATCTATCTATCTATCTATCTATCTATCTATCTATCTATCTATCTATCTATCTATCTATTTATTAAGGTTTATTTATACCCTGCCATCCTGGTGCAAGCACCACTCAGAGCGGCTTACAATATAAAACAGTTACAGATCACAAGGTTGCATATCAAAGGTTACAAGGTCAAAGGTTAAAAGGTTACAATATACAATATAGCAACAGTAATACAAGACACATTATAGCAAAAAATACAATTTGTATACATAACATATGAGCAGAAGGGCATAATTTATACCTAAGACACAATTTGGCACTAAGACCAAAAGGTCGAGGTCCTCAAATGGAGCCCGGGCTCAACATCACCCAAAGGGCCCAGGCTCAATTTATATTGCCCAATTTATATTGCCACCCGCTCACCACAGCAACCCAGATTGCTCTTATATGTATGGGGATAGATTGCTCTGTGTGGTAACAGATTACTCTTAAATGCTTTGGCACTTTTAAGGTTGCTTGAAAATAAAATTACATTCAAAACCCTATTTTTTAATTAGTTACTTCTAAACTCTGACATGTTTGTAATGCAAACTTTACTTCAAGAACGTGGATTCAGTGTTCAACTCTGAAAAAATATAGCCATTGTTTGGCTTTTTGAAACACCTGCAGCAAGGAGCAATGGTTTTGGTTTTTTTTAAATGACAGAATGATTTCTAAATACAGGTCTCCCCCTGTATCTGCAATATGTTCCAAGACCTACCACAGTTTCTTAAAACCATGGACAACAGCAATCCCTATATTTTACATTTCAGATAGTGACCTTTAGTGGTCAGCTCTGGTAAAGCACCAAAGGAAAAAAATGTGTGTGTGTGTGTGTGTGTGTGTGTGTGTGTGTGTGTGTGTGTGTGTGTGTGTGTGTATAAACTGCGAAAAAAAGGATACTCTATTTCAATATTACTTTTCTATGTGGTTGGATGAAAAACATGTAAGCTTATCCCTCTGAGTTTTGAATAGTGAGAGCTGCTGTACAACTCCCATATTTCCCCATGGCATTGTGTGCAATAGCTCCAGTATCACTACTCAGTACTGTTGTGATTAATTGGACTAGGATCATGTGCAGATCTGCCGAAGATTGATAAAGTCAGGTGCTCTGCTCAGTAAGGCCACAATCATGCAGAATAATATTTACCTGAGATATGAAGAGCATTGGATTAGGTCTTCAGACATAATCACGCGAACAGATGAAAATAAAGTTCAAAATTAATATTAGGTGTTAACATGAAACTACCCCTACTTTCAAATCAAATGTCAAATCAGTCAGAATTAATGCAGTGTGTTGGTCACATTTGAAACATTCTCTCTCTCTCTCTCCCTCCCTCCCTCCCTATCATCTTTTTTAAAAAAAAAACATTATTTATTATTTTCCATATACTCACAAAACAATATTTACTTGAAGTACATTGAAACTGTCAACCAAGACAAACAAGAAAAGAACAATAAACAAACCTTCTTCCCACCCTGTACTGTACATTTTGGAATTTGTAGTATCCCCTTGTTACTCTTTAACTTTCCCAAAATTTACACATGTCCAGGCTTGGTTTAACCGCCTCCTCATTCATCGAAGCATACGTTACATAGGGTTTCCATATTTCCCAAAATTCGTTGTGCTTTATTATTCCCTTTTTCTTTCTTATTTCCATAGTTAATTTTTCACTTAATGCCAACTGCCACACTTCCTTGTTCCTTGTACTATCTATCTATCTATCTATCTATCTATCTATCTATCTATCTCGGACTGCAGTGGCTTAGTGGTTAAGATTCTGAACTTGACAACTGGAAGATCCGCATGCCAGCAGTTTGAGACCCAGCTCCTGCCAACTTAGCAGTTTGAAAGCAACAAATTATAAGTAGATAAGTAGGTACCACTTCAGTGGGAAGGTAAACAGCTTGCTGTGCTCTCTGGTGTCTTGTCATGCCTGCCACATGATCATGGAAATGTCTCCAGATGCACACAGTGCTGGCTCTTTGGCTATAAACGGAGATGAAAGTCAGATATGACTGGCTTTCAAGCAAGGATAACCTTTAACTTGTCTATCCATCCATCCCTCTCCTTTCTCTATCTTTACTTATAAGGAGGGACATTAACCGTTGGACTCTGGCATACACGCCCGCACCCGCCCATAGTATCCCGTACTGAGCCACCTGCACTCGCCTTAACCCAGCCTGCAGAGCGCCGAAATGGTCCCACAGTCGGGCTGACAGGTGAGAGCAAAGAGAATGTTGGGAAACACGGTGTGCCCAACCAAGCCGCAGAAAAAAAGCTGCCGCATGAACACAAACAAAATAAACTAAACTCCAAGCCTTAGGGTCCTCCGCGCCATGAGAACTTCAGCCAATCAGGCTGAAGGGCACAAGCACGCAGAATGCTAAAAAAGCCGGTGCACGATTTTTTTTTAAAAATGGCTCACGAAATGGGAGCGCAAGGCCGCTGCAGGCGAACGCAACACCTCATGGCCTTGCAAACAAAACCCCCGCAAAAAAACACGATGAGACAAATGCCGCCCTTCTTTCCCGGAGCAACGGGGAGAAGAGGTACTCCCTCTCCTACCCGCTACCCCGCCGAAGACACTGCGAGACCACCGCTGGCCTCAAGGTAAGTTGAGCCGGGGTGGGGAAAAAACAGCAGGCAGCAATTTGTCAGGGGAAGCACCCTCCCTGGTGGATGACTGGATTCTGCCTTTCTACTACCCACACAGCTATTTTGAGAACTATCACGAAATAGTGGTGGACGTAATAGAAAAGCAGCAGCCAGCAATCCGCAAGGAAGAGCACCACCGCTTATGGATTGTTGCCAGCCGATCTCCCCATTAGGTAAGCCATGGAAAAAAGGAGGCTCAGAGAAGAGAACTATCATCAAGCATATAGCTCTTCTCTGCCTTCTTTTCACCCGACCTACCTAACGAACATTACTGGTTGAAGAGCGAGCTGACTGCCACTATTCCTTTTCCCCATCGCTGCATTGAAACCTAATTTCAAAGCAGCAATGGGAAAAAAGAAGAAACGACAGACAGGCCGTTCGTTCTTCACACAACAAAACACAACAACAACAAAACCAAACAGTAAACCAAAATGCAAAACACCAAAATTAATAAACCACAAATAAACAAACAAATAATTAAAATAAACCCATTAAACAACAAAACAATAAACAAAAACAACAACAAAATACACCTGAAATACCAAAGGCTAATGCAAAATCATAAAAGCATACTAAAAACACCTATCTACAACACAAAAATACCTAACTCAACAAACAATAATCGCAAAAACTAAAGAAATAAATATAGAAAAAAATAACAACCATAAATACCGAAAACAAACAAACACATCTAAAATCCAAAATAAAAACCAACAAACAAGCCGATTACACTTTGGGGGGTTTAAGTAGAAACTCTCTACTTAAACCACCCAGCCCAACACCACAAAATCAATAATAATAATAATAATAATAATAATAATAATAATAATAATAATAATAATAATAATAATAATAATAATAATAATAAAGAGAACTTATCAGACACATCCTCCCTCCATGGGTCCTGGAACTAAACTGAACAAAGAGAAAGGAAAGTCGCAAAAATCTTAAAATTAAATAAACCAAATAAAGTCACAAACCACAAATGCAAAACACCCCCACCCAAACCACCCCTAACCAAAAAAAAAACCCACACAAATAAAACTAGTCTCTCATATTTGTAATTAACTGAAATAGGAAAAACATGGTTCTGACGCGTTGAGACAATATGGAAAGATTGAGCTTCACACTCTGACACAAACTGATACAGCCAAGTTGATGTGGTATTTGTATTAGAGAGAAAGAGGAGAACTAACAATGATGAACAGCACCAATTTCAGGATATGATTTATTCTAGAATTCCATTTTGTCTTTTAGTACATTTTGACAGGGAAATTGCTAAGCTTATGAGTTTTAAACTCTGCTATAGAAAAAGCCACATTAACCATGTTTCACTTCATAACTCTGCCTCCAGCAAATGGCCTTTTGCAATATTAATGACTGGGAACATATTTTTAAGAAACTGTGTATATACCAAAATGAACAAAAATTAATGTTCCTTTTTAATAAACAATCAACAACGTAATTATGTCTTTCACGGCCTATTATTTCTGCACAGCAAGTACGAAGGAAGGTTTGGGTGGCTTTTCTTAAAGTGAAGCTGCAATCTGTCTCCCTCCAGCGACATCATGGAAGTAAAGGGACTAGGCAAAATGTTAAAAGTTGCAATTTGAATTTAAAAAATTATGTAGAGTGTAGGAACAGTGTGTCACAACAGGAACAGGCACACACTGCTAATTTTCATGACAATGTTCCTGCTAGAAGAAGGGGGCTGTTTCAGTTAATCCAGCCTTTCTCATCATAGTGTTCTCCAGCTGCGTTGAGCAACAACCCATTAAATGGGAAATAACCATTCCATATAAACCATATCCAAAAGCTTTACATTGAAAGGTTGCTCACGGCTAAGATGGGGCGGGGGACACTTTCTCCCAATTTTGGGTGACATGCTTTGAAACTCAGACCATGATCCAACACAGCTTATGTCTTCTCTTGTGCAAGAAAGAAAAGTCAAAACATATGGACCCAGTCATTGCCATGATTTCTTCAGATGGTCCCCACCATGTAGTGTAAAGTATAAATGTTCCTCTCCAGGGATTGTTGATCTGCAACCTCCAGCAGCTCTCATTATTGTCTCAGCTGGCTAGGGCTGCTGGGAGTTGTAGTCCATCAACATATGGAAATCTGTAGCACCTGCTCATCTCTGTTGTAATACTAAACCAGTGATGGCCAACCTTGGCATTCCAGGTGGTCTTGGACTTCAATTCCCAGAAGCCCAAATCAACACAACTACTGATCAGGGCTTCTGCAACTTGAAGTCCAAGAACATCTAGAGTGCCAAGGTTGGCCATCACTGTACTAAACCATGGTTTAGCATTGAATTGGAGCATCAGCATCATAGAAGCCAGCCTCTGTTTTGATATTTTAAAAAATGCAGACTGCCTCTTCAGAAATTCCACCTGAGGTCAAAATTTTCTAAATAGTATGTGGTTGTGTTAATTTATGGCTAGCTACATGCACGTCTCACATAGTTAATGGTATCCAAGTATTAATTGTGCCTTATGTGAAGTGGCCCTGGGATAGTTTAACAGGCATGTATTCCATATTTCCCAACAACAGTTCAGTCACGTAGTGTTTAGCCTGGGGCTATTTTTTATAACTTGACTGAACCTGCTGTTTATTTGGCACAAAATAAGTCAGGGTAGTTTGGGGACATATAATAATGTGTTGGCTTGACTACCTATGACTACATGGAGTGAGCACTAGATTAATTCATTGTTGACATTAAACAAAAGAGAAATTAACCCAACAAAATCTAGCATGTTCTGTGAAGATTGTGTAATAGAGGTTAATACATACTAATTTTCTGTTACATCATATAGGAAAAAAAACCATTTCATGGGTTATTGTCCTATAAAATAATTTACACTTTTGGGGATGGAATTTAAGATTTGGGCATTTTTCAAAAAAAAAAACCTCAAAAAGTCACCATCTTGATAAAGATGCTTTTATAGTTTTGGGCAAAGCAAGCTGAGATCGTTTTATTTGCTGACATCAACAAGAGGACACGAGGCTGCATTCAATCTTGACACATTTATGTCACACAAGAAAAGATATACTGTAACTCACTGCTGTTTTAGTGGATCTGGCTTTACTGTGCCTCCAGCTAAGGGAAATTTGGGCATATTAACTCTGTATCTGAAATAAAATATGCAGTTTAATGAGAAGTGGGCATATCAGCCTGCACAGCAAAAACAGTAAAGTCTTTCAAAGGCAAATTGACCTTTTTTGACAGGAGTGCACCACAGAGTATATCATCTGATACAGATTTATTATTCTTTCATTTTACTGTGCCTTTCTGTTGAAGGCTGCATGCTGGCTACAGGGTTAGGCTAGTAGTAGATGGACTATATCCCCCACCCCCACCCCCTCACCTAGTTGGCTGCTGTGGAAGAAGAACCAGACTGTTCTTCAAGTGAGCCTCCCACTTGCCCATTTGTATGTTTTTTGCACCAGGCTCCTGGAGACCCGCAGTTACTGGCCATGGGCTTTGAGCAGGTGGGAGGGCCTGGTGCGGTTGCACAGCAGGGCTTACCCCCGGCCCCTCATGGGCCAGAGTTTTGGGCATGGCCATATTTAGGGCCGGGCTCTCAAGTCATGGGCCCTGGACCATTGCCCGGTGGGCTATCCGGCCCGCCTGGCCCACTTTATGCAGGGGGATCTGCGACAGTGGATGCATTACTGGCCTGCGTGGCGGCGCTGGAGGCGTCCCTAGGGATCACCAACAACCCCATTGGGGGGGGCTTCATTGCCATCTGGGGCACCCTTTGGCCAGCCGGTGACCACGACGGCCGCCACCCTTCAGCAGGCGGCCAGTCGGGTTGAGTTGCTTGAGGCACACAGGCCTGTACCCGCCGTAGCCTCGCAGCTCCCCGTACAGCAGGCACTACAGATGGGTAGTGGTCGGATGTGTCCTCAGAGCTCGATTTCAGTCGCGAGCTCCGCCGCCCGCTGCGGGCCGGAACCCCCAGTGGGGGCGGCCCACGGGGGTGCAACCAGTGAGTATCAGGTTCAAGCTAATGTGCCCACATCACACTCCACTTCAGGGGCTGGGTTCCAGTGGCCATGGCCTCGCAATGTCGGGGTGGGTGGGCATCAGTTACTGGCTTGCCCGGGTGCAGCTTGGTCTTATACTGGCATGACATCGGGTGGGGGGGTTTCCGCCCCCGGGGCTGCTCCGGGTGTTGCAGGGATGGTCCAGCCACCTCTCCTGATACCCCGTGTCAGTACTGTGCTGGTGTCGGCATTGCCGACAGCAGGCTATTCTTTGCCCCTCGGGGATCATTTGGCACAGGCCACAAGGGAAAAGATTTGGCAGGGGGAGTACGTCGATATTTTCTCCCTATTGAACAGGGAACCCACCAAGGAAGAGAAGGAGGGGCAGGATGAGAAGGATAAAGAGCTGTTTCGCCGTCGCAAGCCACCACGTACATGGGCCAACTGGTTACCCGCATATCTCATTTATATGGCGGTGTATCTCAGGGCTCGGCCTGACCTGGCCATTCCTATGGTCCAATATTTGGACAATATTTACAGGGCAATGGTGGATTTTCCTGGCCCATCGTGGTTGGCTTACGATGAGGAATTTAGAATGAGAGTGCGCTTACACCCATAGATGAGGTCAGAAGCTGTGGCTTTTGGTATATGACCCCCACGCGCCCGGCGCCTGGGGAGAGGTACCATTGTGGACATGCGGTCCAGCGAGCTGCTCCTACTCAGGCCCCCCGCCAGCTGGCGGAGCAGGGGGTTCCAGCCCGCCTGCTGTGTTGGAGCTTCTCGGCCAATGGTGCATGCAATAGAAAACTGTGCCGCTACAAACATGAGTGTCCCTCTTGCGCTGGCCCCCACGCCGCCGCTGCGTGTCCGCGAGCCGGTGGGTCACGGGGCAGAGGTAGAGGTGGACAAGGTGCGGGCAGACCTGCCGCTGATGGAGCTGGTCACTCAAAAGGCCCCCTCCCCGGTTAACGTGGCTATGTTGGAGCGGTGGCTCTCAACCTACCCGAGGAGGGAGGATGCTAGGTACCTCCTCGAGAGCTTCTAGCGGGGCTTCCGCATCCCATTTAGAGGGGAGAGGTGCCCCCAAGATGCCCCTAATTTACTTTCACTGAAGGGCAGGGAGGATGTGGCCGCCCTCAGTATTGTAAAGGAGGTTAATGCAGGTAGGGTTGCTGGCCCCTTTCCCGTGCCACCCTTTCCCAATCTTAAGGTTTCCCCTTTAGGGTTGGTGCCCAAAAAGACCCCTGGGGAGTTTTGTTTAATTCACCATCTGTCATACCCGGCAGGCCATTCGGTCAATGATGCCATTCCTGATGACCTTTGTTCGGTCAGGTATACATCATTTGACCAGGCCCTGTGCATGGTGCGCTCTTGTGGCCCGGGTGCACTTTTGGCAAAATGTGACATTAAGTCGGCATTCCGTTTGTTGCCAGTGCACCCGGGTGACTTTGAGTTATTGGGTTTTAAATTCCAAGGGAAATTTTATGTTGATAAAGCCATGCCTTTTGGCTGCTCTATTTCCTGTTCAGCATTTGAACGTTTTAGCACTTTCCTTCAGTGGGCCTTTGTTCGCATGTCTGGGTCCCGGTCTGTAGCCCACTACCTCGATGATTTCTTGTTCGGGGGTGAATGGGGCTGGGACACGTGCACGCATCTCCTCAACACATTTCAGACGCTAATGCAGGAACTTGGTGTCCCTTTAGCGCCCGAAAAGACCGAGGGCCCATCAACTAAGCTCACATTTCTGGGTATTGAAATTGACACGGTCTCGCAGGCATCCAGGTTACCCATGGATAAGGTTACCCGGATCACTGCATTGATTTTGGCCTTACTGGCCAAACGCAAGGTGTCACTTTGTGAGCTCCAGGTTCTCCATGGTCACCTTAACTTTGCCTGCAGGGTGGTTGCGCCTGGCAGAGCTTTTGCTCGACGCTTGTGCGATGCCATGACTGGCCTATCCAGGCGCCATCATAGGGTCCGACTGAACAGGGGCATGAGGGCTGACATGTTCGTTTGGCTTAAGCTCCTCAGGGACTTCAACGGGGTATCATTTTGGAGATCTGACCTTTTGGTTTCCCCTAGGTTCCAGGTTCAGTCGGATGCCTTGGGGTCCCTGGGCTATGGGATTTACTTTGAGGGGAGGTGGGCCTACGGCCGATGGCCTCCAGCTTGGAGGGGCACGGATCGTTTACGCGATCTTACATTCCTTGAGTTCTTCCTGATACTGGGAGCTTTGATGCTATGGGGCAAGGAGTGGGCCAATTCGGTGGTTCATTTCTGGTGCGACAATGCTGCAGTAGTGCACATTGTCAATTCCCAGACATCTAAATCACACAGGGTCATGGAGTTAGTTCGCCAGTTTGTGTTGCGCAGCCTACGCCTCAATGTGCTCTTCAGGGCCAGACATGTGCCAGGTATTAATAAGGATATTGCTGATGCTTTATCCCGCCTGCAGATCTCCCGGTTCCGAGCCTTGGCTCCGGACGCAGAGGAATTTCCCTCGCCGCTCCCGGACGAGATTTGGACGTTTGGCAAGGAGAGGTGAACCGGGTGATTGGCATGTCACTGGCGCCCCGCACGCGTAAGGCGTATCACCATGCATTTAGTCAATTTACGACTTTTTGTGCGCAACTCCGGTTGCCCGAGATGTGGCCCATTCCAGTTACACACGTTCTCCAATTTATGGTCCACCTACACAGCCAGGGCCTAGCTCCCCGCACCATAGCATCCAGGCTGTCAGCACTGGCATTCATGGCCAAAGTGAGGGGCTCTGCTGACAGCATGAATGATTTTCGTATACGACATGTTCTGGAGGGGTGGACACGGGAACGTGGACGCCGCCCGGACAATCGCCACCCTATTTCTCTAGGGGTTCTTACCCACCTTGCACGAGGCTGGCATGATCTGTGTTAAGACAGGTACGAGGCAGCTCTGTTTCACGCGGCTACCACGGTGGCCTTTTTTTGGAGCGCTCCGCATCAGTGAGCTGGTGCCACTGTCTAAGGCGGATGCGGCGCGTAGGGCACTGGAACTCGAAGATGTCTATGTTTCCAATGAGTGGGCTCAGTTGAGGATACGGTCCTCAAAGGTTGATCAGCACGGTGTAGGCAGTGGTGTAAGACTGCTATGATGTTCCATTGCAGACATCTGTCCGGTTGGTGCCCTACAAGAGTTCCTTGCAATGCGTGGTACGCACCCTGGCCCGTTTTTCTGCCTCCAGGATGGGTCTCCCCTTACTAAATTTCAATTTTGGAAGGTGACCGGTAAGGCACTGTCCAGTGTTGGCCTCCCCGGGGCTCGTTACGGCACCCATTCTTTTAGAATAGGAGCTGCTTCTACTGCGGCTGCATTTGGGTACTCGGAGGCTGATATATGCCATATGGGGAGGTGGGGATCGAAGTGTTTTGAATTATATGCCCGCCCTCTTCAAGTATGAGTACCAGTTAAGTCACTGTCCTGTCTCTTTTTATTTTACAGACCCTGTGTGTCGCCGCACACCAGTGGCAGTATGGCTGGTGGGCCACAGCTATGTGCACTGAGCAGCGCAGTACGCTGCGGCGACAGAGTGGGGACCCCAGCTTGGACTCCATGCATCCGCATGTATCAGGTGGTATGGTAAGCGCAGAATGTTATGGCGGAAACTGTTGCCATTCCTTTTCTCCATCAGGGATGCTGAACCGCCTGATGTCCTGGTGCTGCACCTCGGTGGCAATGACTTGGGCCAAGTCACTGGCCTTTCTTTAAAACATACGATCTGCAGCGACCTAGCTTATTAGCATTATGTGTGGCCTGCCAGAACCCTGCTATGGTCGGACATCATACCGCATCATGCTTACAAGTGGGGTATCAACCTCCAGGCCCTTGACCGCTCTCGTCACTCGGTGAACAGGGCAGTGGCCCGGTTCTTTGCTGACAAGGGTTTGGGGCAGGTCATCCGACACCCCACCATTAGTCTCCAAAATTATGATCTTTACACAGGGGATGGGGTCCATCTGTCGCCCAGAGGTATGCACCTCTTTTTGGAAGATTTGCAAGCAGGCCTGTTGACCGAGGTGACGGTCTGGGGGGGGGGCGGTGAGTCTTTATTAAGCCTCCCCGTGTAGCGGGTAGCACTGGTAAGGTAAATATTTATGACCCACAGGTAAATGGCCGCTGCGCTCTTTGCGGGCCCCCCCCCACCCGGACTCAGACATCCGGGTAGTTAGGGGGGCGTGGCCAACCCTCTATAAAAGGGGTGGCCACGAGGCAGCCGAGCTGCCATTTTGTGAAAGCGACGGAGAAGGAGAAGTTTTTCCCTCCACCCCCTCCCTAGTGAACAGTGTGATATTTTGGTCGCTTCGGGGCCGGGTGGGAATTTTTGTCTGGAACCTACAATTGGCTTCCGGGTTCTGGCTTTTTTGCCCATCCCACACTGTTGCTACGGTTTGATATAGGGGTTTCGATGTTGACTTTGGTCACATGGGCGGGTAGCACTGGTAAGGTAAATATTTATGACCCACAGGTATCCGGCGGGTTCGTATTTGACTGGCCAACACTAGATAGGTACAAGTTGGTTAACGTTGTCCGGTCAACGACGAACCAGGCAATGGGGTGATGGCAGGAGCTCTTCAGCATGCATCACCCCGTGATTTTATGGATACACGTCAGAGGGTGGGGTCAGTAGATAGTTTATTGACTATGGTCAACAATTTGTTTGTTGTAAACAAACAAATTGATACAAATGGATACATTGTAGCCAATTGCCATTGGCAATTTTGGGAGGAACCTTACCAGTGTTACTGCAGCCTGCTTGCCTTAAGAATTATAATTGGCTGAGTACCAATTGAAATTTATAATTTGGACTAGGGCATGAATCAATAAATGTGGCCCAATGCCGTTATCCACTTATACCGGTGTCTGAGTCCTTTTTTGGGGGGGTGCGCCTGCAAAAACATTTTACTATAATATTTCATTATGAATATTGTATGATATAGTATATTGTGAAGAATTGGATTATAAACCATGAAACTACCTTCAAATATAAACCTGTTAGTTTTCCAGGTGCCGCAACACTTTTATCTGGGTTTTGTTTTGATTCTTCTTATGCTTAGGATTTGTAGGAGCACATGTGTCCAAGAGGAAAACCAAGACAGTTTATTTCATATCCCTGAGCAGTTAAATAACAGAATAGGAATATATTATGAGCTCAGTTTGAGAAATGTAATATTTATGGCTATTTAGACATATGAAGGACACAAATAGCTATGTAGAAGGTGGTTGAGAAATATATGAGGCATTCTTCCTTCCTGATTCTGTTGCTCACTTTGCCTGAGTTTATCAGCTGTTGCTTGTCACAAAAATACTCTGAACAAGATATATTGTACTGGTTGTTGGGAAGTTTAAAAGGACAGTCCTGTTCACAACAGTACTTGCAAGCACACAAATGACAACAGGCTTTTTAAAGGGCACAAGCTAAAAGTTCAGCACCAGAACAACCATGCACAACATTTGAAAGAATCAAAGCTTCAAGCAGTGCTTCCAATGTAAAAATAGAGGAGCAGAAAGGTCAACACAGCTTTAATGTATTGCTATTTCTCCTCAATAGCTCCACTTAAGATATAACAAGCAAGGTATTAAAGGATGTGGGAGAAAGCCAGTTGGTATAGTGGACAGAATGTTAGGAGTGAGAGTGGGGAGACCTGAGTTAAAATCCCAGCTTGGCTGTGGAAAATCTGTGGGTGTCTTAAGCAGAGAGACAGGAAGTGGAGGATACACCTCATGTCTCACGACAACAGGGGTGAACAATGTCAGAGGTCAGAGTTCTGCGCTACCCTCTTTTCATTCAAGAAGTCTCTCCCTGTCTATGCCAGCTCACTGTTTAAAAATAATTAATATGGCTGCTCATGTCCTCTGAGGGGCGTTATCATTATTTAGTTAAATTTTTAAACTGTTGTTTATTCTATCTCACATAGCATACCAATTGCTTTGTTAAGATACATGAAATCTCATGTAAACACATAGTTAAATACTATAAAAGCATGTAAGCCTAGAATGTATTGCACTATATTTCTCTTTTAAATAAATTTACCTATTTTGTTCTATTCCTGCTCTGACATAATTCAACTACATAATTTTTTCTTAGTTACATTTAATTGTTTTATTAACTATTGATTTAAGCCAGGGGTTCTCAACCTTACCGCACCACAGGCTGTACAACTCCCCCTCAAACCATGCCGTCACCTGGACACGTGGTTTTCCCCTGCCGCAAACGTTGCAGCAGGCACATTTGCACATTTGTGTGGGCATGTTTGCGTATATGCGGACATGTTTGCATGTGCATGGGCATATTTACAGCTGTCATAAACACAGCCGCTTCTACTTCTGCTTCCAGGGTCACCGACACACACACACACACACATGCACGCATGCGCGCACACACGCACACACATGCACACACACAGGAAAAGAGCCCTTCAAACAGTTTAAAGTAATCTTAACTTGCTCATGGGTGATGCTATTTTAAATGGCTTCAGGGCAGAAGGAAAAGGAAAAAACCTAGGAGGGATGATGGAATGGAATGGAGTTTTCTGGAAAAGGACATGGAATGGTGCTGGGAACCACATAGAGTAGCACTGCAGTTTCAGTCACAGTCAACCCTTTGCACTCTGGCTCCTAGAACTACTGTTGTTTTGGCATGACTGGCTTCTGAGCAAGGGAGATCTTTAAGAAGAATTGTAAATTTTAGTATAAATAATTGCAATTCCTCCCCCTCTCCCCTCAAATTTGCATATCTAGGTAGCACACACAATTTTTACAGATCTATATATACAGTGCATGGTAACTCATACAATGATTTTAATTCATTCCACGGAGCTTGTTTTTGTATGAAACAATTGCTATATGATGCATGCATCGTATAGCGATTTTCCCTATGGATGCATCGTACAATAATTTTTTTCGCTAAGTGGTTTTTCCCATTGAAAAATTGTTGTACAATTTTTTTCCGTAGGGAAAATTGTTATGCAGAATCCCATTTCCTCCTAATTGTTATGCAATTTCGTTGCTATACGGGGCGATTGTTGTATGAGGATCCACTGTATTTCTTTCCAAGTGAAAGACAGGCTACAGAGGGATCAGAGAGGGATATTTCACAACAGGGCCAGAGCTCAAAATTATATGTTGATATTATTTAAGAACAGAACGGTAAAAACAGTAGGCTTTTTAGCCTAGCTGTGGCCCCTTTTTCCATTTTTTGTTTAACTCATTGACTAAAACTGAATTGATACACTTTGTACCCAATGGTTGCATAAAAAAACCTGAGCAGGTGCAAAATATATATTTGAATACAGACTTGTTTTAGCCCTATCACCTTTTATGTTAAAGTTAAAACATTCTGAGAAAAAAGATGAAGCATAGGGTTTTTCCCCATTTTAGAGTGTTTAGACTGCAACTGTGCCACATCTTTCTCTTTCTCGCACAGATTCAACTGTTGCTGTTTAACACAGTTCAGTACATCTGAGAACGCATGTCAAGTCCGTGCTGTCAAGTGAAAAGGAAGGCTGAGAACAGAAGGTGAATGCAAGATCATATTTAAACTACAGCTACAGCAATGTGAAGTGGCATCCTGTTAGTATAGTAAAATACGGCAAAATTCTGCTATACCTGTCTTTCATCTCTGTTTGATTGCCAGATCAAACTTGCATGAGCTGGAGATCGCCTCATCCGTGACAGTAAAGCTTTCTCTTCTGCAAGGGGTAATTATGCACAAAATGGACATTTAAGCATATAGGAAAACCAAACAGGATTGTGCCTATAGAAACCAAAGCTGAAGGCATTTCTGGAGCACCTGTAGAGGTAGCAAAGAAAATTGCATGAAGACCTTTAAGATCTGCATAGAATAATTATAAAATAAAGGGTTTTATCCATAGCCAAAATCTGCAGACAATTCTTACTTGCATAAGGAAAATCATATAAGTCTGCCTGAATGATGCTGACTTGATACTGTGCAGCATTGTCCTCTAGAATTACATGATGATCACCTGTGGTGGCTCAGTGGTTAAGAAGCTTGCTACAAGTTGGCAGTTTGAGACCTGGGTACTGCATCATGGTTTGAGCACATGTCTCTTTCTTAGCTCCTGCCAACCTAGCAGTTGGCACTTCAGTGGGAAAAGATCTTGGGAACATGAAAGGAGCCTCATTTGGGCATCCCCTGAGTTGGAGTTTCTTCAGCAAAAATCCTTTGCCGGACTGTTGTGTTCTGTAAAGCTGTGCCTTTAACAATGTACCTTAGCCATGTGGTAACAATGTAACCTTTCTGTGTGCAACATTATAACCTTCAGCTGTATCAATGTAAACCTGATAAGGGGACGCGAGCTAGTGACCACTAGATGGCAATAGCGAGCGTCCAGCTCTCTTGGCTCAGATTCACCCGGATCAGCAGCGCGGGAAGATTCCCGCCACCTCTTCACCTGGACAAGAAGGGCGTGACCTTCTACGACGTCACGCAGGCAGCAACCAATAGTCTGTCGACGAGCCACTTTCAAATGTATAGCCAGCTGTATATATTGAGCTACCCATCCGCCATTACCACATGTTCCTCCGGATCATCATGCAATAAACCTGTGTTAAGCCAACCCTTCGGCTGTTTCGTTGTCTTTGGTCCCTTACACTAAATTGGCGACGAAGGTGGGATCATGGCAGCCCACGGGACCAAGACATGCGCCGGTTTCGAGATCAGGAAACCGGGCGACTGGGAGATCTTCGAAAATGGACTTCCAGGCAGCACTGATTGAGTACGAAGTCACGGAAGAGGCAAAGAAAAGGGCCATCTTCACCAGGATGCTCGGACAAGAAACCAAAAGGACCTTGGTGGACCTGATCGCACCGAGGAGGGTGAGCGAATTCAAGGCCAAAGAACTCATGCAGATGCTGCGTGAGCACGTCCGGCCCGCCATGGCGATGTTTCCCGCTTGGAGTGCGTTCTGGAGGCGAGTCCAAGCACCCGGGGAGACGGTCGCCGCATTCGTGGCGGCCCTGCGGCTGGCGGCCGGCCCGTGCAAATGGGAGAATGCCGAAATCACCCTCCGGGACTGTGTGCTGTGCGGCCTGAACGACGGCAAAACCCAGCGCACATTAATGAACCAAGAGCCGGCTCCCACGTTGCAGGAGGTCGTCAGAGCGGCA
This sequence comes from Bradypodion pumilum, assembly GCA_035047305.1. Lineage (NCBI taxonomy): Eukaryota > Metazoa > Chordata > Lepidosauria > Squamata > Chamaeleonidae > Bradypodion > Bradypodion pumilum. The sequence goes on along the minus strand of JAWDJD010000001.1, from coordinate 158,582,291 downwards.
CAGGCCGCGGAAGCTACAAAGGCTGGGGTCCAAGAACTCCAGGACTGGCGGCTGAGGTCGAGCAAGGCAGAGACTCCGGTGCATGCGGCCCGGCGAGCTTCGAGGTCGTCCACGGAGAGCAGCGACGACGAGGACGTCCGGAGGGTCAGGAAAGAGAGCCGGCGGTGCGACGGCTGTGGAGTGGCCCACGACCGCGTAAAATGCCCGTTTCGGAAGGCCGAGTGTCACAACTGCGGCCGCCGCGGGCACATCGCCAAGGTGTGCAGGAAGAGGCGCGAGACCTGGAGAAGCTCGGCAGACCGCTCCGCGGGACAAGACCGCTCAACGAGACCCAAGGACGGCGCTCAGGCCACGCGGAAGCAGGACGGCGTGGGCCGCATCTCCGACGGCAGCGAGGATGACGCCCCAGTATTCAGCGTGTCCGCAGGACACCCCCGTTACTTTGTTGAGGTACTAGTTCAAGGGGTTCCCATTAGCATGGAAATTGACTCGGGGTCCTCATATTCAATCATTTCCCAGAGGGAGTTTTTGAGAATTGCCCCCCACAGGCGACCCAAGCTCAAAGCGTTGAGGTCCACACTACGGGATGTGCAAGGGAACAGCATTCCAGTGTTGGGGGTTGGAGAATTTCAGGTTAAATTCAAGAAGCACGCCGCGTCCCTCCCTCTAGTCGTGCTTAAAGGGGGAGATTGCAGCCTCCTCGGGACTCAATGGTTCCAGCCCCTGGGGTTGTTTATTGGGGGGGTGCACGCCGTTGGGATGCACGCTGTTGGGTCTGACCCGATTCAGGAGGTGTGCGAGGCGCACCCCGAAGTTTTCAAAAAGGGACTGGGGAAATTCAAGGGGCCCCCAGTGACTTTCGACCTGGACCCGGAGGTCCGCCCAATTCGACTCAAACCACGCCGGGTGCCGTTCGCACTCAAGGACAAGATAGAGGCGGAACTGGACAAATTGGTGGGCCAGGGAATCCTTGTGCCTGTTGATTCTGCAGAGTGGGAAACTCCAATTGTAACCGCACTAAAGGCCAATGGGGAGGTCCGCATATGCGCCGATTACAAGTGCACCATCAACAAGGCGATCCGCCCGAATGCGTATCCGGTGCCGGTAGTCAGCCATCTGCTGGCCAGGTAACACGGGGGAAAGTGTTTCGCTAAGCTCGACTTAGCACAGGCCTACCAGCAGCTCACGGTGTCCCCTGCCGCAGCTGCTGCGCAGACCATAGTCACCCATAAGGGGGCGTTCCAGGTGACGCGCCTTCAGTTCGGCGTGAATTCGGCGCCTGGAATCTTCCAATCACTCGTGGAATGCCTCCTGAAGGGGCTAGAGGGGGTGTTGCCTTATTTTGATGACGTGTTAATAACGGGGGGGGGGGGAGTCGGGTCGAATTGGCCAAGAGGTTGGGGAAGGTCCTGACAATATTCGAAAAAGCGGGGTTGAGACTGCGAAAGGACAAATGCGTCTTCTTCGCGACCGAGGTTGAGTTCCTGGGGTTTTGTGTGACTCCTGAGGGGATAAAACCATCCAAATCCAAGGTGGCTGCCATTAAGAAAGCCCCCCGCCCCACCTCCAAGCCCGAGCTGCAGTTGTTCCTAGGGCTGCTCAACTTTTACCACTCCTTCCTCCCCCGGAAGGCAGCAGTAGCTGAACCGCTACACAAACTGCTTAAAAAAGATCAGACATGGAAGTGGGGCGAGGACCAAGAAAGGGCATTTAGCAAACTAAAAAGTCTCCTAGCGTCTGATGCCATACTGACCCATTTCAACCCCAAACGCCCGGTAGTCCTGACCTGTGATGCATCCCCGGTGGGGGTGGGGGCGGTGCTGTGCCACGTGCTGGAAAACGGAAGGGAGGCCCCGATAGCATTTTACTCCAGGTCCCTGTCCCAAGCGGAGAGAAATTACGCACAGACAGACAGGGAGGCACTAGCAATAGTTGCGGGGACGAAAAAAATTCACGATTTTCTGTACGGCCGCCCCTTCACCATTGTAACGGACCACAAGCCCCTGCTAGGCATTTTTACCGCAGATAAGCCCACCCCACAGATCCTGTCCCCGAGGATGCTCAGGTGGGCCATTTTTCTCAACGCGTACCAGCACGCGTTGGTCTACCGGCCCGGGAAAGAGATCAGCCATGCGGATGCGCTTTCAAGGTCTCCCCTCCCCCTGACGCCCAGCCAGGTGAGCAAGGGGGAGCGGGACCATCAGGTTCTTATGATAGAGGTGCTGGATTCGCCCCCCCGTAATGCCCGCCGACATTGCCAAAGCGACAGAGAAGGACAAGACGTTAGCGGCAGTTAGCTCCTGGGTGCAGAAAGGGTGGCCGGCGTCCTCCCCAGTGGAGGAGTTCGCCCCATATTTCAGGAAAAAGTTAGAGCTGTCCCTAGAGAGGGGGTGCCTCTTGTGGGGGCAGCAGGTGGTGATTCCCACTTCCCTTCGGCCGCGGGTGCTCAAACTGCTGCACGTCAGCCACCCCGGCATCGTGCGATCCAAGGCGCTGGCCCGGAGTTACTTCTGGTGGCCCCAGCTGGACGCCGACATCGAGCACATGGTCGGCACTTGTGAAAGTTGCCAATGCTCCAGACCAGAGGAGGCCCGCCTTCCCCACAGGGAATGGGACTCGGCCAAGGGGCCGTGGTCCCGGGTGCACATTGATTTTGCGGGCCCGTTCAGAGGCACCCTGTTTCTTCTTGTCGTGGATGCCTTCTCCAAGTGGTTGGAGGTTATCCCAGTCACGAGCACCTCCTCGGCCCAGACCATTAAGCATTTGCGGAGGCTCTTTTCCACGTTCGGCATACCCGACACGTTAATTAGCGACAACGCTAGTTGTTTCACGTCCTCCGAGTTTAGGGCATTCATGGAGATTAACGCCGTTCGGCATATCACCTCCGCCCCGTTTCACCCAGCCACCAATGGTCAAGTAGAGCGCCTCGTCCGCACCACGAAGGACGCGTTGCGGCGCATGGGCCCCGGGGACCTGAACCTACAAGTGTGTCAGTTTCTGCTAGGGTACAGGGTGACCCCGTTGGTGTCAGGATACTCCCCCGCAGAACTCTTAATGCGTAGGAAACTGACCACCATCCTTACTAGGCTAGACCCCACGAGGGTAGAGGACAAAGGAAGGAACATTGGGCTAGAGGCCACAAAGAGTTTCAGTGTAGGCGCCCCCGTGCATTGCAGGAATTACGCCAGCACGGGCCCAGCCTGGGTACCGGGCGTAGTTGTGGAGCAAACCGGCCCCGTGTCGTACCGCGTGGAAACCAGCACAGGGCTACTGTGGAGGCGGCACGTGGACCAGCTCCGACGCAGGGTCTCCGATGAGCAGGGCACAGACCAAACAGAGAAAAAATCAGTGTTAGGGTTCTCCCCCACCCGTTCAGCCCAAGGGGGAGGGAAAGGGGGCCGCGGGTCCCCACCAAGGGGGGAGGAGGATGTTCTCGTAGATATCCTAGGGGATCTTTCTGAGGAGGAGGAACCCGACCCCATACATATCTCGCGGAATTCCCCCACAAATGCGGATACCCCAACTGAGTTAGAATTTGATTTTCAGAACCGGGGGAGTTTTTCGGAGTGGTCCCCCACCCGTCCAAGCGAGAAGAGGGGTTTTTCGTTAGCCCCGATTGCCCCCGGTCTGCCCACAATGGAGTTCTTCCCTTCCCCTAAGGCCGCCAAACCGTGGCAAGCCACTAACGAGTCTCCCTCTCCCATTATAGGACAAGGGACCAGGGAACAAAGAAGCAGTAGCACCCCCGGGGGGGTCAGCCCTCATCACGGCCCAAACGCACATGCAATAAGCCATCTTGGCTGAGAGACTTCGTCTCATCCTAGGGGGGAGGGATGTTGTGTTCTGTAAAGCTGTGCCTTTAACAATGTACCTTAGCCATGTGGTAACAATGTAACCTTTCTGTGTGCAACATTATAACCTTCAGCTGTATCAATGTAAACCTGATAAGGGGACGCGCGCTAGTGACCACTAGATGGCAATAGCGAGCGTCCAGCTCTCTTGGCTCAGATTCACCCGGATCAGCAGCGCGGGAAGATTCCCGCCACCTCTTCACCTGGACAAGAAGGGCGTGACCTTCTACGACGTCACGCAGGCAGCAACCAATAGTCTGTCGATGAGCCACTTTCAAATGTATAGCCAGCTGTATATATTGAGCTACCCATCCGCCATTACCACATGTTCCTCCGGATCATCATGCAATAAACCTGTGTTAAGCCAACCCTTCGGCTGTTTCGTTGTCTTTGGTCCTTTACACTAAACGGACCCACTCCCCAATGATGACATGGACACTTCATTTGGATGAAAAATTGGGCCACTTTATTAACTTTATTTTAATTTTGCTTGGCTACTACCAAGAACCAAACGGGCCATCATAGCACTGGTAAGGAGTACACTAATTATGAACCCAACTTAAATGCACATCACAATTTGCTACCACTTCAATAAACTGTGTGACCCTGTCCACAACCTGTTTCCACTGAAACACGTTGTGGACCCTAGTCAGGCTGCTACTATTTAGCACCTGATATTGGAATGCCTCCTGTAAATATTGGAGGAGTTGCCTGCTGATTAAGCATAGCAACAGTTTTAGTTAAAAGCTGGTTGGCCATTCACACATCTTGTTTGTTTCATGTCCTCCCTATGGCCAACCAACTGTGTATACCAGATTAAATGGGTCATGCATTTCTTTCCTTACCAGTGCTATCCGCCAAAGTGACCAGTAAGAAACATAACTGAAACCCCAATCTCAACCACCAGCAACAGTGTGGGATGGGCAAAAACGCCAGGAACCAAGGTGCCAATGCAGGTTCAGGCAAAAATTCCCATCGTCTGAGTATATGCAGTAGAGTTGTTTTACGGAGAGTTTGTATGTTCAAATCAGATAAGTCCAAAATTTCCAGATATCTAGGGAGTCCTATAGGTACTGCTCCAAGGGCTCTGATCACTATGGGAACAACAACAGATTTCTCCCTCCATAGACGCTGGACTTCAATTTGCAAGTCATGATATTTTGCGATTTCCCCCCCCCCCCAGTTGTTTGTCTTCAAATTGTGCATCTCCTGGTAAAGAAATGTCAATAAACCAGACCTTCTTCTTTTCCACCACCACCCCCCACCACCACCACCATCATCATCATCATTTCTGATTTCCTGAAACATAGGAATAGCTTTGCCTGAAACAGCTGACTGCTCCACTGGGAAGTTCATCGAGTATCTGGAGAGCCAGCGTGGTTAGAGTTTTGGACTGCAACTCAGGAGGTCTGGATTCTAGTTCCCACTGAGCCGTAAAACACTCTGGGCAATCCTGGGGCCAGTCATGTTATCTCAGTCTGGCCTATCTCATAGAGTTGTTGTGAGGCAAAAATTGACAGAAGGATAGCCATATGTACTGCCCTGAGCTCACTGGATGGGAGCTGAGTATTTATTTATGTAACTAACAAATGTCTAACTTGAAAGAGTTATGCTTTTTTTTTTTGCCTCTCTGTTAGCATTCAGTCCTACTGAAGCCATTTCAGGACCGATGTGTACAATGGTAGGACAAAGGAAGCCTTTTTCATTTGTGTACTTATCCTTAGTGTTTATCTGCCGACTTTCCAAGAGCACACATTAATCTGGTCTTCAAGCATTCAAACCACACATCAACATTCTGGCATTGAGACAGTATTTAAGGAAACTTATGGGAGATGTGAAAATAAGCTGTGACAGATATTATTATTTTGAATGACTGATTTTGTTTAGATCAAGTATTAATGATTTTTCCCAGCTGGAAATATATTATTTTCATAAAAAATTGTGATGCTTCAGTGATCCAGAACAGATAATTTCTTCTCTTTCTCTGACCACAGTTGACAGAATTACAACATGAGGTATTCGAAGTGCAGGCTAGAAGAAAGATGTGAAATTTATAGCCACTGACCAAAACTGAACATATTTCTTCAAAGTTGGTCTCTAACTTTAAATGTGCAGATGCTGAGAAGATAGCATGAAACCTGATTTTATGACTGCTTACTAAATATTAGGAATGGGTTATCCCTAATATTAGCCAGAAGTAGATCACTATGTTATGTTATAGGAGGGGTGGGGATGACTAGGGAGAGTTACCTTTGAAAGATAATTGGTTCCAGTCCAAAGGTCCCCAAAGTAGTCACATACAGTTATAGTTACTTTTTAAAAGGAGTTATTTATTTTGTCCACTTCTTTTAAAAATATCTAATATACGATTGTTATTTACTTTTCAAAAATCTGAATGCCACAAGCTGTTTGGGGCTGGGATACCAGCATTGTGCCTTCTCTTTTAGCCCTCACATCAACATTCACAAGATGGCAAGAGGCAGTATTTGAGCCATGTGATATTGGTCGTGTATTGTCTAATGAGGCCGCACCTTTGTAATTATACAAGTAATTTAAATGATACAGCTACACTACACAATGAGAGTGAAGGCATATCAGAAGACAAAAACAAAAAATAAATTAAAATAAAATAAAAACACTGCAGCACTTTAAAGACTAACTACTATATTTTTATTGTGAGTTTTCGTGGATCAAGTTCACTTCTTCAGACATAGGAATGAAATAGCAAGGCATGAGCTTATATACACCAAATACAGAGTCATAGATGATTAAAGCAGAATGGCATCATCATGAAAATCAATACAGCTTCCCACAGCTGACAGTGGTAGATGATCTATGGTTGTTATTTGGATCTGCTCTAACAGGTTACAAGGTTACAATGAGAGTGAAGTTAGTCTGTGCTACATTTTGATGGCAATGTGATCATGCTAGTAGTTTCCAAGCTCTACTAAGGGTGTGAAGAAGCAGTTGTAGCTTATCCAGGTTTTCTGAAGAAATTTTCAAAGTAAAATTGTGCTCACTAGCCCTGCATTGGAGCTATTATTTTTCATCAGTCATGCTTGCTTTCTCTGGCTGTGAAGAAAAACAGTGTTTCAGTGCCATTGTTGTGTTTCTTACTACTTAATAATAATAATGTGCCATCAATTCTGACTAATGGCCACTCTTTCCATGGTTTTCTAAGTAAATATGTCACAGAAGTGGTTTACCCTTCCCTTCTTCTGAAGAAGCCTTGGGACTGTGCATCTTGCTCAAGGCCACACAGGCTGGTTCCTCTTCCAGGAGGACGCTTGCTTGCTTGCCTGCTTGCTTGTTTACCTACTTACTTATTTAACTTGTATCCCATCCAATTGGTCCAATTGGTGCACTCTGGGCAACTCACAAACATTGAATAAACCAAAACAGAAAAAAGACAAACAATATCAAATAACTAATACCATAAATAAAATCATATAAACAAAATGCTAGTCTGGACAGGTTATTCTGCTATGGTAATAGAGTAGACCATACTGCCAGTGACCCAACACTTATTGTCAAATGGTGGTTAACTAATCTGACAATCCGGAGAAATATTGGTCTTGGATGGTGACGTCCACAGAGAAAGGTGATGGTCTCCAAGTGGATCAAATCCTACTTGAATCCATCTTGATGGAGGATAGCAGATTCATCAATACTGACTGGCCTGGGGCTGAGGATGACTTTGTGTGCCAGAATGGCTCAGTCAGGACCAGAAAGTGACTCGCGAACTGGCTCTGTGATACGGGTGTCACACTGTGTCACAGAAGGCAAATGGAAGGCAACTGCATTATATTTTCAGGACAATCTTCATGACTGACTACAATGAGGATAACCAATATTCAGAATCAGATATGACAGAAGAAGAAACAAAATGTAATACCTACCAAGATGGCATCCAATAAATCAACAAACCCTACAAATAATTCACAATCTATATTGTCTTATTCAGAGCTCAGTAAAACTCAGTGTAAATCAAAAGAAAAAAGTATAATACTGCAACTGTAACATCATTTTTCAAACAAGGGGAAAGATTGATGAAATAGGAACATTTTAGTTGTTTGTGGAAAGCCATTAAAGTGGGTGCATATCTGATTTCCACTGGCAACTTATTCCATAATGAAGGAGCTACAGCCGAGAAAGATCTTGCTCTGGTCACAACCTTTTAAATCTTTTTAGGAGTGACAATTTCTTAAGAAGTCTGCAGCCAGATACCTAAACCACTGAGCTATTCGGCCAACTTCTTTCTAATTAGACAATTTTTTTAAACTGGAGATTGAAATAGCTTTGCTTCTGAATCTCTTTTCCGAACAAGTATGCTGCTGTCCTAGACTGGAGTTGTGGTTAGGGCACATCTTCATTTTCCATAGCAAGCTGTTTGTTCTGGGTAACAGTAATGGTGGATTCAACTGGGGGAAATTTATTCAAGAAGAAACTCTCCCGGGCAGGGAGTACATTATTGCTACTTTTTCTTTCCTCCAGTTTGGTCAGTCCATCAAAGGCTTTTTTTCTATGTGTCAGCTTACAACACCCTAGCAAGGTAGGTCAAGTTCAGCAAGAGTGACAGACCAAAGATCACCCAATGAATTGACCTGAAATTGGAACCTGGATTTCACTCCAGCATTATAACCACCTAAGTACTTGTAGCCCTATGCCCTTTCCTTTCTTTTGACTCCTTATAGGTCCTTACCAGGTGGTATCCAGTGTGGTATAGTAGACAGTGTGATAGGTCCTTACCTGGTGGTATCCAGTGTGGTATAGTAGACAGTGGTGATGGACTAAGGTAGGTAGGTAGAGGTGTGTGTGTGTTTGTGTGTGTGAATACATGCATATGTGCATGTGTGTCACAGTCTGGAGTCACTATCTATACCTATAAAATGGTGCATTAACTGTTGGAATGTGACAAAGGATGTTTAGTCAGGCCGCCCCACTAGCCCCGTCCGAGCCTCCATGCACTCGCCCGACCGGGGTTTACAGGTAACTGTCGGGTTGAATTTTGCACCAGTGGGGCAGGAGCCCCCCGGATGCAAGCAAAAAAAGGGAACTTCAATTCCCAACGTTCCTTGCGCCGTGCCGCACCAGAGCCAATCAGGCTGAGCGGCGTGAGCAAAAGGAACGTTCAGAAACACGCCGCAGCCAATCAAAATCAAACCCGCAGAAAAAAATGACACACAAGCCGAAAATGCAAATGCCAAACTACAAGCCCCAGCATCCTGTGCGCCATGAGCACGCAGAATGCTGAGGCAGCCGGCGCGTGAAAAATAAAAATAAAAAAGGCAGGCCGCGAAACCCGCACCCCCCACCGCCGCATACAGCGGAGATGGAATTCCCGTGGTCCAGCCACCCAGGCTGGCCCACAGAAATACCTCCCCCCACGCCGCATCAAGTGGCGATGGGATTCCCGTGGTCCAGCCACCAAGGCCGGCCCACAAAAAAACCCCACCCCAATGCCGCATCAAGTGGCGATGGTATTTCCATGGTCCAGCCCCCAAGACCGGCCCACGGAAATACCCCCACCCCCAACACAAAACAACACAATCCAAAAACAGTCAAAAATAATCAAAACCAAAATAAAAACAGAAAAAGTAAACACAAAACATCCAAAAACAGTCAAAAACAATCAAAGCCAAAAATAAAAAACAGAAAAAGGAAACACAAAAATATCCAAAAACAAACAAGAAAAAACACACAGACACTCCCCCAACCCAAAACAAATCTCCCAAAAAATAAAATCAGAGACCTTAACAGGAGATGTCCTCACTCCATGAAGACTGGAACTAAACTGAGGAAAGAAAGAGACTATTTACCGGAAGAGGAAGCGACACCCAGAGGACAGTAGAGAAAAATTATAAAATACAAGAAAAGCTCACCAGCCCCACCCAGAGGCCACAAGAGAAAAAACATTCAAAAATATTCAAAATAATTACAAATAATTCCCAAATTACTGAAATAAGTTATCAAAACATTCAAAAATATTCACACTAATCACAAATAATTCAAACAAAAAGAAATAAGTTTTCACTCAAAAAACCCCATCTAAACACAGTATAGAAACATTGATTTTTTAAAAAACATATTCTTACACATTTTAAAAATTATTATCCAAGGTACAACTATTTAAAAAAATTCACATAGTAACACATTATTTGATTAAATACAATAATTATAGAAAATTATATCATCCTTTCCTCTTTTTAAAAACCAAAAAACAAAAACAGAAAATAAAAAATCATAGTTTATAACAGCCCATGCATAAAAATAAAAATATAAAAAACCACAATTAAAAACTAACATCATTTGCATAAACATAAACCAAAAACCTTCCAAAACCATTTTAAAGAGCCCGGCACCACCAGGCAAAATATGCTAGTATAATATACAATATACAATATACAATATACAATATACAATATACAATATACAATATACAATATACAATATACAATATATAATATATAATATATAATATATCTGTTATACCCCCCCTCCACTGTTGCTGGCACAGTGTGGGTTAACTGCACAAAGGAGCAAGGAAGAGAGAGAAACAGAAGCATGGTTCAAATAGCCAAGTTCAATTACCAGTTCAATCAAGTCTAAAGGATAATTCAAGGGGCGTAGTCAGAGTACAGGCTGAGGTCAGAGTCCAGCAGACAGAGTATACAGAATGGAGAAACACAGCATCGGAGGATCAAGTTTTGTTCCAACAAAGCCTTAGCTGCCGTGGGCAGTTCCTTAAGAGTTCTCCCTCTCTGGACAAACAGCTGGAAGTGGTCTGTGTAAATGAGCGCGTGCTTCTCTCCTTCGCACATGCAGCTCATGTCTCAGCTGATGATGATATCTCTCCCAAAGTACTTGGCTCCCCCTGCTGCTGCTACTCACTGACATTTGGAACCTCGGCATGGGCTGGCTGAGCTGCTGTCACTTTCTGATCTCTTTGATCAGCTTTATCCTGACAAGCAGCTCTGATCTGACAGTAGGCTGGGGAGTTGACTCTTCCTCCCTGAACTCAGGGTCTAAGGCCATCACAATATCATAATAATATAATGATATATCATATATAATATAATTATATATATATATATATATGTACCAGACCTCCTCATCTGTCTTCTGAGAAATCTGTATGTGAATCAAGGAGCGACAGTTAGGACAGGATACAGAACTACTGCGGTTTTGAATAGGAAAAGGAGTACAACAAGGCTGCATATTGTTACCCTGCTTATTTAACTTAAATGCTGAGTAAATCATGTGTAATGTAGGACTGGGTGAAGCACAAGCTGGAATTAAGATTGCTGGGAGAAACATCAACAACCTGAGATATGCAGATGATACAACCCTAATGGTGGAAAGTGAAGACCTAAAGAGCCTCTTGATGAGAGTGAAAGAGCAGAGTGCAAAAGCTGGCCTGAAACTCAACATCAAAAAAATCAAGATCTTGGCATCTGGTCCCATCACTCCCTGGCAAATAGTAGGGATAGAAATGAAAGTATTGACAGACTTTCCTTTCCTGGGATCCAAGATGACTGCAGATGGTGACTGAAGCCATGAAATAAAAATATGCTTATTTCTTGTGAGGCAAGCTATGAGAAACCTAGGCAGCATAGTATAAGGTAGAGACATCACCCTGCCGACAAAAGTCTGCATAGTCAAAGCAGTGGTATTCCCAGTAGTAATGTATGGCTGTGAGAGCTGGACCATAAGGAAGGCTGAGCACAGACTCTTGAGAGTCCCCTGGATGATAAGGAAATCAAATCAGTCAATCCTGAAGGAAATCAACCCTGACTGCTCATTGGAAGGACAAATACTGAAGCTGAAGCTCAAGTACTTTGTCCACCAAATGAGAAGAGAGGACTCACTTGAGAAGGCCTTGATGCTGGGAAAGATCGAAGGCAAAAGGAGAAGGGGCGGCAGAAGAGGTGGATGGATGGAATCATTGACACAATGGATGTAGATCTGTGTGGGCTGTGGAGAATGGCAGATGATAGAGGAGCTTGGCATGCAAAGGTCCATGGGATTGCAAAGGTTTGGACTCGACTGTGCGACTGAGCAACAACAAATCAGTTCTGACTTGATGTGACATTACACATATGGACACACAAAATAGCAAGCAAAGAGTCTTTCTCTTTCTGAGTAGCTGGGCAACTCTATATGGCCAAATCCCATTTCCCATTTCCAATTCAATATATATATGAATTAATGATCCAAGCAAATAAATGTTCAGAGGTAATTTGGCTCTTTTAAGACACAATGAACAAGCAAAACATTAGCTAACTAAATGGTTTTTGCAGGGTTGTAGGACTCACCAAAGCAATTTTGAGAGGAAGCTTCTTCATGGCTCTTTCCATAATGCCTTCTCAGCTGGCTGCTTTGCTTGACTGTGCAATCAAAGGCACAGGGATATTCTTTCATAGCTGAAAGGGATGGGATGAAGGATGACCAGCTGTGAGAGAGCTGGCCAGCCCCTAATGACTGGTTGATAGTCAGGATGACTGGTCAGTAGCCTTGAAAGACTTGGCCATCTAGGTGATTTCTGTGACACCAAGACAGCATGGAAGATGTGAAGAAATGCACATCGGGGCCTCCAACTCATACTCATTTCCAGGTTACAGGAAGCAGGAAGTTTGGATTTCTTACAACACACTGGGCAAATAGTGGGCTGAGTAGTCAGGGATCGATCACCACATTGCTTCCTCTGGCCATAAGCTGCCTTTGAGACAACGCTATGTAGATGTGTGTGTTACTATGCTGCAATGTTTCTAATGGGGCTTGGACAGATCTTCAACTGCATTTAACAAATAACTGGAAAAATGATTTGTTGGAGCCTTTGCGCAGCTACTTTTCATGCTGTCTTGGGTATCAAGAGGAATGTTGGAAGACAGCTGGCCACTTTGTCCATAACAGAGATTGTTTCTCTTCAACGTGTTGCCTGGCCAAGCTGTATGATGATGCTTTGGAAATCTAGTGATGAGGAGGAAAAAAATGTGAGAATATTTATAGCAATTTTAAATCCACCCGACTCTGAGGTTTCAAAGGTGCATTTAGTGCTTCAGTAAGAGCAGTAATGGGTTAGCACAAAAAAGCAATTCTGAACAACACAAAAATGAGGTTAGCGCTAATCAGTATTTCTCTGGGATGCATAAAGGCATAAAGCTTGCCCTCACTTTGCATGATAATAAACAGCATATTAATAGGATTAAGTGAACATTGTAATTACCAAGCATTTTCTGCCTTAGTGATTAAAGGGGAAACATGTCCCGGAGTTCTTCTTTTAATGAACTTTTAAATGGCACAGATACAATATGATAAACATATGGAAGCTGTGATGCTTGTACTTCATGGAACAGAAAATAACCCTGCCAGGCATAACTTGTGCAGATTAAATGTATCCACAAACTGAATTTCCAAGCAGCTGCTGTGAAAAGAGTGGAGTATGGTGTGAGAAGCAGGCCCAAAAGGGATAATGAGTATATAAAGTTATATTTTCTTTCCTGAAATGGCTCAGCCAATTCTTACACAGCCGCTTAGGTTCGAATTTGAAGCCAAGCTTATCTGAGATTTCATTTTCCTTATTTCAAACCCAGTGGCTGAAATCCTGTGGCTGTAGTGTACACCATAATAGGCTGATGACATCATCAGCTGCAGTAATTTTTAAAAACCTAAACATTTCCAATCCCTTAACGAAGGTCCCCAAGGTGCTTTGGGATCCTTTTTGTCCTAGGTGACCTGTTGTGAGCCCTGGGATGGGGAAGAGAAGAATTGGTAAAGAATTTTTGAAATTAAAGACTTACCAAATCCTGCTGCCCCAAAGTTTTCCTGTGCAACAGAAGAGACCTGGGGTGGGTGAGAAATTCGTAATTTGAAGAGAGAAAAAAATCACTATGGCAGATGACATCATCTGCCTTACACAGTGTAAATTAAAGCAACATGATTTCAGCCACCCAAAATTCAAATTGGAATTGGTTGCCATGGATACTCTTAAGCTTGTTAAGTTTTCCAAGACAGTTCAAAGTAGTGAGGTGATTGGTGCATATTTTCGGTAGTAAATTCTGAGGTCTCATTCATTATTTTGTCATGCTGAATTTAAAATCTGCATTTTAAAATTAGAGAGATTTTAATGAACTGTAGTTGCAATCCTGAACACACATGCGGTTCTGTGCTGCCAAATAGCTTCCTACCTATGGGGAGCTTAAAAATCGATACCTTCTGAAAAGTGCTATTAACAGCCCTGCTCAAACTAAAAACTAAAGTGTCCTTTATTGAGTCATTCAATCTCATATTAGCTCTTCTTTTTCCCAGGCTTTCCATTTTTCATAGCTCTGTTTTTAGTTACAGTTAGTCTTGCCTTCTCTTAATATAACCAAATAGGATAGCCTCCATTTAGTCATGTGAGGCATTGTGCTTAATTTTTATAATCTAACTATTTTTCTTATTTATAATTCATAGCTTTTCATGATTCACATACACAAAGGATTTATTTTTAATGTACAGTACATACATATATATTGATTTTCCTCTGAGATTCTTTGTTATACACTAGTAGTGAACAGGTATTTCCATTATAGTCTCTAGTGGACATCTTTATTTTGTGCCAATGTACTTTGAGTATCAGGTATTTTTCATGCACTATGTGGTAAACTTTTGTGTTTGCTTGCACAGGAATTTAATCTCCTTTTTTGATGCTGGAACTGAGGGTCATTGATTTACTTTCTATACTTGGTATATTCTTGTAAGGATTTTGATATTCTTTCTTTGTAGTTTAAATTAATTCTATTGATAACACATCTATTCCTTTTGATTTTTTAAAAATTGTTTTGAGAATATCTATCATTTTACATTTAAAAACTGCAGGTTCTTCATTCAAATACTCATCTTTGAAAGAATCTTTCATCCTTGCTGTTTTTCTATGCTTCTGTTCTTTAAGGTATTATTTCAATTTTCTCTTTACATTATGCTATTCTTGTTGATCTTTCAGCATCCTGATCTTGATTTAAATTTCCCTCTTAATTTTCTTTTTTGTTGTTTTTATTCAATTGCATTGAATATTATAAAAGCTCAATTTATTCCTATGTAACAGTTGTTTAAAAAATTGTATTTAGGAATCTGACCCTATTTCTGTCACCCCATTTCTTTTGCTTCTGTCTGTTGTTAAGAATTTTAACCATTTCTTCAGTTATCCATTGTGGCTCTTCCTTTGACTCCATAAAGAGACTTCTTTTGCATTCTTCCCTTTTAATATCTCTGGTTTCAATCCATACTTTTTCTGTGTCACAGTAAATAAAGTTTAGTAATGTAAACTTGTTCTTCACACAGACATTAAATTAATCAGGAATGTCTTCTAAATTATATTTTGGCAATATGATTGTTTTACTATTCTTCCTCAGCTTTACTCTAGTTTTTTGAGTTTATGTTCTGTCTTACCATCTTCTCTTGCTTTTATTTTTGAGCTTCATCTTGTTTCTGATTGTGTTGTCTATTTTATTTCTATATTGGCCATCTATGTGTACAAATGTTTGTTTGATTGCATGGTAGCTTTTATAAAAGTTTTACATTCCTTCAACATCTGTATTTGGATCACAAACTTGAATGATGGCTAGTTTAATAGTTTTCCATGATGTCTGATTCATTATTCAGTCAGATTTTGTGTTACAGCCCTTTACCTCACCCAAGGGTGAGATTCACATCATTTTTCTTGGTTTGTCATTTTCAGAGTAAAACAATGGAAACTACCTGATGGAAATGTCCCATTTCAATATAATTTTGTTTTCTCACACATTTGTTTGCAATGTTTAAACACACGCATACACTTACTTGGGAATAAATATAGGAAGTGCTCACCAGTTTTAGACTCAATTTCTGCTGTTTAGTCTGATTACCTTATTTCTTCTATGAGAATCGAGAATCAAGTTTTTGTTGAGCTTTGCCCCTGTAGTCTACTGACCTTCTGTCACAAATAACAAATATTGCTTTTATGTGGCTTTCAGACTATATGACAAGAAGAACCGTTTTTTATTAGTGACTGTGGCTTAAAGAAGAATGAAGCCATAATATATAAGCAAAAATCTTTATGAAAAATATATTTCCAAAAGCGTAACAACAAAAATAATTCCTCTGTGGGTAAGTTAGTTAATGAGAGTTACAGTAATGACGTATTCTTGGATAAACAAAATTAATTCCTCTGTGGGTAAATGTAAATAGTTCGCTGTTTCTTTCACAGGTAGATATGAATGATTCACTGATATAGCAATATTTTCTTTCAAAGTCGATACCAGTTATTTCGACTTTTCGAATTACTATATTCTTCTTCAGGAAGATCTGCACATAAAAATTATATACAAACATGATAATTAGCATGACTAAAAATGGTAACTACTGTTGCACATGAGTTCTCAAAGATATATAACATTACTATGAATGTAAGAAAGTCAAAAGGCACAAGCTTACCAATATGTAAAAGAGTCTCTTGAAATCGCGTCCTGATTTCAACATGAAGGAGGGCCTTTTCTGTGTCTGCACTGGCCTTGTGGAACCTCCTGCCAGTAGAGTTGCGGGAGCAGACGGAGCTGCTGCCTTTCAGAAAATAATTAAAAACCTGGTTGGCGGGGCAGGTGTGTGGCCCGGATGGAACAGTGGCCCTCACCTGTTGGCTTATAAAATGAAGCCTCCCCATCTTTTAATGCAGGCAGTTTTAATGTGGTTAGTTTTTAATAGGTGGGTGGGTATATTGGGGTTTTAATTGTTTTTAATATGTGTGTTTTAATCCTGTAGTGAGCCACCCTGAGTCGGGTTCGCCAGATTAGGCGGCATAGAAATGTGAATTATAAATAAAATAAATAAATAAAAATAAATTAAATTGCTGGCACATCTCAATCTGACACAGTCTTGGGATCCTTGTGGTCGTTGACCCGAGTATAAGCCATGTCCCCTTTTTGGGGCTAAAAACTCAGCTTATACTTGAGTATATGCAGTATTCTCTCCCTGTCTTCTTGGTGTCAAAATGGTGGCTGCCAAAACTGTGAGTTTATACACCTTCTTCTCCCATTCCCTGAGCCTAATAAGAAAGAAAGAGTTAGCTTGTGTTTTAGACTTGATAATTCTCTTTATAAAAGTGCCTTCAAGGGCACAGACTGTTTACACATATTGCTTGGCAGACAGCTTTCAAATGTTTGATTGAAAAATCATTGTTTTGTACTTGCTGTTGATTTTTTGTTGCTATACATTTGCCCTTTTACACATTAATTTAAAAATGAAAGACAACAATTAAAAAAGGTTTTTATGCTTTATATGTGACTTGTGGGGTTTAAGGTTGTAGATAACCCTGGAATCCTTTCTAGAATGGTTTCAAAATTATTTATGGTGAACTCTGAAATGTTTGGGAAAGTAGTTCTTATACTTATAGCCTAACTTTATCATCTTCTTTGTCCAAATGTTTCCTTTCGATGACAGAAGTGCTGACACGTCACTAAAACAGACTGATGTGAGAGAACCAGAAACTGCAGTTTCAAAATTTCTGACTCTAAATTGTGTCCTTTAAAAGGAATAGATTTGAGAGAAAGAGCCAAACTTTTAGAAACTCATGCATAGCAAGACTCGATTACACTGACATTATTTAACCTTCCTATAATTCATTCCTCATAGGCTAACTAAACAGGTTTTTTAAAGCAGCAATTTTGGAGAGGAAATGCAACTTGTTTATAATTAGAAACCACACATTGCATCCATAGTGGGTTGCAGTGAAATGGTGGTTATACTGTACTTGTAGCTGAAGAGGTAGCTTTTCTTCTTTTTTGATCGAGGTGTGCAGCTATGGCAGAAGAAGTGAATCATCATCCAGTGCCCCCAGGGCCTCCATCTCAATTAAATAGCAGAGGAAGAATTAAATCACTTTCTTCCACTAGCTAGGAATCTATTAATACCAACCTGTAAGGTTTAAGGTTGCGGAACCTCTTTAACCTAAGGGCCAAAATCAATTTATTGTTTCAATTGTTTTTCAATAATCATATGACTCCTGAGGATCAAAATCTATTCTGTGTTCCAATTTTTTTTTACTCTAGTCCTCTGAAAACCAAATTCTCAACTCTGCACTAAGTAGGGAAGGGGGGGGGGATTAATCTCTCTTTAGTGGCTTCCCTCTTAAACTCTCACTCTCTCAATCTTTCCAACATGTGATGACCCCAACATATGATGGCCCCAAGCCAAATTGAGCTCCTTATACTTATTCTGGAGTCAAAAACAACTAGAGCGACTAAGAATGTAACTCTACTTTTACCTTGAATCTGCACCGAGTTAAATAGAAGAATAAACCCATTATAATTTGACAATATTTTACAATTAGGCAGATGCCTTTCTCTAGGTAAAGGTAAAGGTCACCCTTGCCAGTCGTATCTGACTCTAGGGTTCAGTGCTCATCTCTGTTTATACCTGAAGAGCCAGAACTGTCTGCATTTGCAGACATTTCCGTGGACATGTGGCAGGCATGCCTAGACACTGAAGTGCACAGAATGCTGTTTACCTTCCCACCGAAGTGGTGCCTGTTTATCTACTTGCAATTTCTTGCTTTCAAACTGCTAGGTTGGCAGGAGCTGGGACAGAGACAGGTGCTCATGGCAACATGCAGTACTTGGGTTTTGAACTGCTGACCTTCCACCTCCCAGTCAGTGTCTTAACCACTTGAGCCACTGCAGTTCCCTGCCTTTCTCTAATGTTATTTAAATCATGAGGATTCACAGAGGGGTAAATATGCAGGAGGCAGGTGATACCTTTATTGGATCAATAAGAAAAACAAAACATTGCACAAGCTTTCGTGGTTGAAGATCACTTCTTCAGGAATTTATTAAAATGTTCATGGCGTGGTGGTCTGCCAGACTCTCTTCTTAAGAACAGCAAAATATTTAATGGAGTTAGGATGCCACTCCCATAGGAAGCTGGGCATCTGCTCCCAGCCCATTTGACCCTCTCTGAAACGTAGCTTCCTTTTGTGGCCTTTTGTATAGTAGTGTGCTCTTGTGTTTTCAGCTGAAATTTGCTGAGGAATTATTTTATGATAGAAGCTGGAGCTGCTTGTACAACAAATCCCAAATTCACAAAGGTTAGGAACCATTATATAGGACAAAACATTTTGCAGCCTGAGGTAACTAACAAGATGGTGACCCTTTTCTACATATGAAAGTCAAATGGATGTACATTCTTTAAGATGATATCACCCATCCTGTGGCATCAATCTAATAAAAGCTCCAGCCCTCAGCAGGAGGAATGGGGAAAAGTTGTTGTTGTTTTTTTGTCAACTCCAGGTTGGGTTGGAGATTATGGAAGTTCTGCTCCAAAAAGTAATTTCTCTAATATCCACCCATGAAGAGCCATGCATATGATATATACAGCTCTGCTGTCCCCATAAGAGCTGGGAACAGGAGGGAGGGACTTCAAAAGAAAAATGAATCACCAAGTATCACCAGTAGCAGAAAAGGAAGACAGCATTCCTTAATTCAGGCATTTGCAACCTATGGCCTGTGGGCCAGACCTGGCCCCCAAAGCCAATTCATCTGGCCCCCGACGCCCTTGCCGCTCCTGGAAGCAGAAGTAAAATATGCCCCACGCATGCAGAGAACACTGCTATATGCATTCTGTGCATGCGCTAGGTGCGTTTTACTTCTGCTTCCGGGTGGGAGGAACCATGTGACCAGTCTGATTAGCTGTCCAGGAGGTGTGGTGAGGCCCGTGACCTGAAAATGTTGAGAAACACTGGCTTAATTCAAGAAACATATTGAAGAAGAAGAAAGGATATATCCATTGCAGCAATCGACACCTAATTATTCTAAAATCTCTAATATGAAACATACTGTGCAGGATCAGTCTCCATTCTTTTGTGTTGTGCCAGGAGGCTTGCTTTTCCTTTGCATGTGATTTGCTAATACATATCCAAAAGGAAATTTCTTGTCCGATAGCCATTTCTTTGCCAGTTTGTTAGATTGCAAGGGAAGAGAGAAACATACCTAAATGTTTCTAAGCTTTTTAAAAAAAATTGGATGGTGGTAGTGAAGAGAGCTGAAATCAATTTGTTGAAGCATGCTTTTCTTAATGCTGTGGCAAGCAGCTCTAATCAGTACAAGACTCTACCAATTTCAGATAATTGCTGTTAATCTTCTAACAGCGAAAAGAGCTGGAGCATAAGCTTTTATCAGTGTATGTAGCATGGAAAGTGAACTTCTTGAGCTCTTTATCTTTGTACCCTAAGTGGATCAACACATGGATTCTCAGTGAAAACACTTGTGTTCAAGAATGAGCCCATGAACTACTTGTTTTCAGAGCCAAGGAACTGGATTATTGTTGGCATTATCATGTAAAAATATATCTTCTTGATTTTTAATAGTTATTTAATGTACTCAACACACATATGCCATGCAACCTGTGCACCTGATTTCAGAATGTGGAAACATTACTTTGTTTTAGTGAAAGCCAAGGACACCCCCCCCCACCCCCCACCCCGGTAACATGGTGAGGTTGCCTACTTTATCCATCACTCACAGGAAGTTTAACCACTGATGAAGTGTAGTTCACTGATGTGGACTGTAATTCAAAAACATTAAATGTAACGGTCTTTCTTGCTTGAAAACCAGTCATGCCTGCTTCTAGGGCACAGTGCTCATCTCTTTTTTTATCCAAAGAATTAGTCTGTTGGTTATGTAGAAAGCATGACTAGATGTCAAAGTGCACAGAACACTGTTACCTTTACTGCCAAAGTAGTACCTATTTATCTACTTGCAATCTCTTGCTTTCAAACTGCTAGGTTGGCAGGAGCTGGGACGGACTACGAGCACTCACCCAAAAACATTATCTAACCACAATTGCTGTTATTGTTTATGGGGAAACTCTTTTAGCCTAGGAACTCTTTGGGGAGGGTCTCTGGGGATTCCTTTAGTGCTCAGCGTCAAGAGTATTGGACAGGACCAAAGGTGGAGTAGGCAGAGTCACTATGAATAGAACAGAAGCAGATGTCTTGTTATGAATAAGCTCCAAAGCTATAGCTTCCAGGCTTGTAAAACACAAATTAGAGCTATGCATAAACAGCTCATGACAGGAACAAGGTGTCCTCCCTACTATTTCAAAAATACCTCTCCAGTGGGTCCATGAGATGCTTCTGATAAATGCACAGTGTTTAAATTGTGAGTGCCTTAGGTACTTTCTGACCTCTAATGGGAGATAACAGCAAAAGATACTTGTAGACTGGATGGAGGAATCCCATTGGGTTTTGTCCTACCTAGTTAGGGTTAGATTAGGTTAGGTTAGATTACTAATATCCTCAGTTGCTTCTTGCATATTGGCTGCTATTGAATTCAGATAATGGAATATCTAAATATCTCTTAGAAATAGAAAAGATAGAAGAAAGTGTTGCTTGCACCAAAAGGGTGGGGTATAAATAAATAATTTAATTTAATTTAATTTCCCAAATTAAAGAGGTTAACTGAAAAGATTTCTAACCTCAAGAATCTTTCTGGTTGGCTTGTCCAAGTCGAATATTTAATTATTAGACTATTGTTGTGCACTAATTTATAGACATTGGGCATCCATTTCCACACTCCAAGGCCTGCATCATTAAGGTGTCCTCATTTTTCCTGTTACTAGCTATTTGCTTATGCAGAATAATAAAACCACAATGATTTTCTCAAAAATCTAAATTAATTTCATCTGGCTGCCTTGTGGAACATCAAGATGATTGGCAACTTGGAAGGTAACATGGTCCGGACATTAGCGAGTTGATGTCGGGTCTTCATCTGACCGCAACTGTAACTTTAGCTAATTTATATATGCTCCCTTTGAGAGTGGCCGTTGTCTTTTATCCATTCACTAGCAGAGTTTGCCTGGCGTTGCCGGGCTGTTTTAAATTGTGTTGTAAGCTTATTGTTTTTTTGGTAATGTATGTAAAAAAGAGGTTAGTCTGTAATTTTTTAAAAGTTTTTTTATTTATGCACAATTTTTGTGCATTGCCGGGCTGTTATAAAATGTGATCAGCTTTTTTTGTGTGGATTTAAAAAAGAACAAAGGATGATATAATTTTTTCAAATTGTTTTATTTAACCAAATAATGTTTTATTTTGTGGGGTGTTTTTTAAATAGTTGTACCATAGGTAATAATTTTAAAAATGTGAAAGTACATGTTTTTTTACATTCAATGTTTTTAAACTGTGTTTAGATGTTTTGGGTTTTTATTTGAGTTAAAACTCAGCACAGGATTTTAGAAATCTTTTTATTTATTTTTTGACATATGTTTGTGATTTGTGTAAAATTGTGATTTATTGTTATGTTTTTGACTTGTTTTTACCCTTGTAGCCTCTGGGTGGGGCTTTTGAGTCTTTTTGAGTTGCTTTTACTATTCTGCCCTGCAGGTGGGGCTGCTAGGGGTTCTGTTTTACTTTCACTGTTTTTTCTCTCCTGGCCTCTGGGTGGTGCTTCTTCCGGTAAGTAGTCTCTTTGTTTCTTCATTTCTGTTCCGGTCGTCATGGAGGGAGGACGTGCTGGTGAGTTGGCTGGTTTTCTTTCTCCTGGGGTTTTTCTTTGTTTTGCTTTTGTGGTGGTGGGCTGGCAGGTGTTTCTGTTTGTTCTTTTTTGTTTTGGTATAGTTTTAGGTTGGTTTAATTGGTTTGATTATTTCTGGTTGTGTTTAATTTGTTTTATTTTGTTGATTATTTTTATAATTAGTTGTTGTTTGTTTGTGTACTTTGTGGTTTTTTTTGTGTTGTAGTTAGGTGTTTTCTTTTTGGTTTTGTTTCATTGTGTATGTTTTTGTTTCGGTATTTTGTGGTTAATTTTTTTTGTTAGGTAGGTTGGGGGAGAAGGAGGAGGCAGATGGTTCTCTCTTCTCTGTCTCCTTTTTCTCCCAGCTTACCTAACTGGAGATGGGCAGCCAGCGATCCATAAGGGGTGGGGCTCTTCCTTGCAGATTGTTGGCTGTTGTCTTTGTATTCGGAAATAGAAAGGCAATAGCCAGTCATCCGCCAGGGAAAGTGCCTGCCCTGATGAACTGCTGCCTGTTTTTTTTGGGGGGGGTTTCCACCCCGGCTCAACTTTACTTGAGGGGAGGGGAACGGCAGGGGTGTCAACAAGACAAGGGAGGGTAGAAAACACCCCGAAGGAGCAAAAATACAAGAAAATATGAATTTAATAAGTGGAAAAGCAGGTAAGTGGACACTCAGGAACCAGACAAACCGTGGAAATACAATCTAAGTAAACAACACCACGGGACGGCCCACACAAGGGTGGGAAAAAGTCCATGGAACAGTAACAAGTTTTACAGCTGATTCAGAACATGGAACACATGGTAGTCCGTGTAAGCGTATGAAAAATTGACGAAACAAGCCAAATAAAAGCTATACAATAATAGCCAGGAGGGCTATGTAAAAATCCCAGCATACAGGGAGAAACGAGGTAATTTCGTAAACTGGTAATGACGGCCAGGTGGGCTTGTATTGATGTGGAGAGGTGGCGTAATGGCTGAAAACGCTAATCAGAGTCCATATCCATGATCCATGAAAAGCCTGGTAGTCCGGTACCAACGTGCATGTGGCAATAGCAATATAACAGCCAGAAGGGCTGAGCAAATGTCACTAAACGAATACACAGCCAGAGCCGATACAGGTCATGTCACTAAACAAATACACGGGTCGAGCAGATACAGGTCGATATTCCTCCGGTAAAGAATATTTCGTATTCTTTATCAAGATCTGCAAGAAAATCGAAACCCAAGGTGACAGTAATATACATGAAAGAATAAGGCATGTGAATATAGATATGTAGATAGTATAAATATATAAACAGTCAGTAAAATACATCAAAAAGCACCAAAAATGGAATAAACTGAGCATACATAACTAACAAAAGAAGTAGTACCTGTAACGACGCGCTAGCAACACCTCTATGTATAAACTAATGTAGGGTGAAAGTGTTAAGCAGATGCAAAAATACAACCTAGATATAGTTCTCAGGTGCGGACACGTGTGAAGGATCAGAATGATAAGCAATTAAACAATGATAAGAAAAGCTGTTTACAGATTCTTTTAAAGAGGCAACGACAGAAAGGCGAGTACGAAATTAAGGTTTAAAGAAAAGCTGAATAGTCTTGTTCCGTGTTCAAACCTCTGGGGTGCAAAGTGGAGAAACGGTGAATGTAAAAGGCTTCACGTTGTAACAGGAAACGTTCTTTGTTGATGGAATGGAATTTGCGCGGTGAAAATGATTCCAATACAGCAGCTTTTAGATCTGTAGGAGAATGCTTCTTGTCGACATAATGGGAGACAAGAGGTGCTGTAAGAACCTTGTTACGAATACGTGAAATATGTTCTCCGAGTCTCGTTTTAAGTGGTCTGGAGGATTGTCCTATATAAGGTAGCCCACAAGGACACAAAAGAATGTAGACGATATCGCGAGAATTGCAATTAGAAAACCGCGAAAGAGGAAGTGTAAAGGTACAATTAGGAATGGAAATAACATCAGTTCTCCACATATAAGAACAAAACTTACAATGTCCGCAGGAAAAATGCCCAGCTGGAAATGCCGAAGGGCTAGAGGCAGAAGGAAGACAATCAGTTTTGGAAATAATCCCGGCAATAGTTCTAGTTTTTCTGAATCCAATGGTAGGTTTATCTTTGCACCCTGAGATGGAGTCTAAGATGTGCCAATGGCGATGTATAGTTTTCTTAATTTGTTGTGCCAGGGGAGTGAAATCAATAGACCAAAATATGTTATTGTTATGTGTATTTTTCAATTTACGTTGGAACATAGACTGTCTAGATCTATTGTTAACTTTCTGATAAGCGTTATTGATGACGTGAATGGGATATCCTCTGATGAGTAGAGACTGTCGGATATTGATAGCAGATGATTTAAAATCAGAATCAAGTGTGGAATTTCTTTTTGCCCGAAGGAATAAACTATATGGTATATTGTTTTTTAAGGAGAATGGATGATAAGAATGGAATTGTAAATAGGCATGCCGATCAGTTGGTTTATTGTAGAGGCGCATGTTGAGTTGATTATTAGCAACAAAAATTTCTAAATCGAGAAACGAAACTGAGACAGGACTGTAAGTATGAGTAAATGATAAATTTGTGTGTAAGGAATTAATCCAAGTAAAGAAACCAGGTAGATTAGCCGGGTTTGAAAAAACGAAAAATAGATCGTCAATGTAACGTTTGTAAATTAAAATATCCATAAAAAAAGGATTAACAGCTGAATTGAGGATGAAAGTTAGATCAAAATTATTCATAAAAATGTTAGCGATTGAAGGAGCAAAATTTGAACCCATGGCTACGCCGTGTGTCTGTAAATAAAAAGTGTCCAAGAATCGGAAGAAATTGTGCTCAAATGCTATATCTAAAAGATCCAAAAGAAAATGTGTGGGAGGGTCGGGATTGGTACGTAAAGATAAGAGATGCTCAACTAAAATCCTGGCTTCTGAAAGAGGGATGTTTGTGTAAAGGGAAGCAACATCCATCGTAACTAACATACAGTTATCAGGAACAGGGGTGTGCTCTAAAAGTTGGATGAAATGAGAAGAGTCTTTAACATAGGAAGGGGTATCAGAAACAAAGGAACATATGAAATGATCAATGAAAATGGAAATGGGTTCCAAGAGGCCATCGTTGGCCGCTATGATGGGTCTACATGGTACAAGGTTCGATCCAGATGGGAGTTTATGAATTTTTGGTAATAAATGAAAAATAGGTACCCGTGGGTGTGATTTGTAAAGAAAACGAAAGGTGGATTCTGAAATAAAGCCCAAAGCAAGTCCTTCTTGTAAAACTACTTTGATAATGTTAGACACATGTGGTGTAGGATCGTTATGAAGTCTGCTGTAAAAAAGAGGATTGGAAAGTTGTTTTTGTGCTTCCTCAATGTAGTTGATCCTATCCATAATGACTACCCCACCGCCCTTGTCAGCTGCTTTGATAATAATGTCAGGATCGTGTCCCAAATTCTCCAAAAGATACATATCATTTAAAGATATATTGTGTGAGACACGATAGCGATCTTCTAAGACAGAAATGTCTCGTAGAACTACCCTGCGAAAAACTTCGATAGCAGGATTATCAACAGCAGGTGAAAAAGTGGAACGGGGAGAGAATGGGTTGGAACAAGAAGGAGTGTCTTTAAAGAAAAGGCGTAATTTGAGTAAACGGATAAGTTTGTAAATATCGATACGTGTTTTGAAAGAGAAATATTTAGGAGTAGGGACGAACCCCAAACCAAGATCTAAAAGTTCCTTTTCCCTTACCGTAAGGACTCTCTGGGATAGGTTGAAAACTAAGGAAGGTCTTATTTCCTTTTGTTCTTGCGAACATATCGCTGTCCTAAAAAATCAGTACTGGGGTTGTGTTTGTTGGTAGACTGTTTGTTATGATGGAACCTAGTGTTATAAGGTGCACGTATCCTTTCGTCAGCAGAAGAATCCGCAATATCTGAATCGGTGGTTTCAAAGTCAGTGTCTTCCAAGGGTCGGCGCCAGGTGACCTGTTTAGATGTAGTTGGGCGGGCGAACTGCCATTTATAAATCCTGGAGGTCTTATAATCGTTGCGGTCACGATTGAGCTTCTTGTTCTTGAAGGATAATAATCCATCTTGGAATTCCTTAATCTTATTTGTCAATAAGTTCATTTTGCTGTCAGAAGAAGGGACATTGGAGGAAGTGATAGAGTCCTTGATTTTATCGATTTCAGTAGTAATATTTTCTGCTTCTTGATTGCATTGATCAATGACTAAAAGGATGAGATCAAAAGAGCATCTGTCCAAAATAAGGGTCCATTTTTCTAGGAACTGTTTATTATGTGAGAAAAGAGTCGGACCTTTAGGCATGCGTAAACCACGTGGGATAATGGAAGACTTATAGTATTCGGACAAAAAGGAAGAGTGTAAATTCATTCTGATACGTCTTTTCTCCAGAGCCTCCAAGTTGTTGAAGGCATCATCATCACTGGAGTCCCCAGGGGAAAAAATAGAGTTGGTGCTGTTGAGAATGCGATCCCGTTCAAGGGTCGAAAACGCGAAGCCCTTGTCGGTCATGCCAAAAAAGCAAGAGGGGAGGGGAACGGCAGGGGTGTCAACAAGACAAGGGAGGGTAGAAAACACCCCGAAGGAGCAAAAATACAAGAAAATATGAATTTAATAAGTGGAAAAGCAGGTAAAAGGACACTCAGGAACCAGACAAACCGTGGAAATACAATCTAAGTAAACAACACCACGGGACGGCCCACACAAGGGTGGGAAAAAGTCCGTGGAACAGTAACAAGTTTTAAAGCTGATTCAGAACATGGAACACATGGTAGTCCGTGTAAGCGTATGAAAAATTGACGAAACAAGCCAAATAAAAGCTATACAATAATAGCCAGGAGGGCTATGTAAAAATCCCAGCATACAGGGAGAAACGAGGTAACTTCGTAAACTGGTAATGACGGCCAGGTGGGCTGTATTGACGTGGAGAGGTGGCGTAATGACTGAAAACGCTAATCAGAGTCCATATCCATGATCCATGAAAAGCCTGGTAGTCCGGTACCAACGTGCATGTGGCAATAGCAATATAACAGCCAGAAGGGCTGAGCAAATGTCACTAAACGAATACACAGCCAGAGCCGATACAGGTCATGTCACTAAACAAATACACGGGCCGAGCAGATACAGGTCGATATTCCTCCGGTAAAGAATATTTTTTTCCACCCTTGTGTGGGCCGTCCCGTGGTGTTGTTTACTTAGATTGTATTTCCACGGTTTGTCTGGTTCCTGAGTGTCCTTTTACCTGCTTTTCCACTTATTAAATTCATATTTTCTTGTATTTTTGCTCCTTCGGGGTGTTTTCTACCCTCCCTCAACTTTACTTGAGGCTGGTGGTGGTCTCGCCATGTCTTTGGTGCGGTAGCGTGGAGGAGAAGGAGTCCCTCTTCTCCCTGTTGCTCCTGGAAAGAAGGATGATGGGTGTCTTGCGGTGGCGTTTTGTGGCTTTTTGTTTTGCATGACTGTGAGGCGCCGAGTCTGCCTGCTGGGGACTTGCACTCCCATTGCTTTTTAAAAGTTTATTTTTCGCATGCCGGCTTTCTCAGCATTCTGCGCACTCATGGCGCGCAGGATGCTGGGACTTGTAGTTTTGCGTTTGTGGTTTGCGTTCATGCGGCGTTTTTTTATGTGGCTCGATTGTGATTGGCCGCGATGTGTTTCCCAACATTCTTTTTGCTCGTGCCTCTCAGCCTGATTGGCTGTGGTGCGGCACAAAGAATGTTGGGAATTGAAGTTGTTTCCCTTTGTTCATGTTTATGGGGCTCCTGCCCCACTGGTGCATTTCTCAAACATTTGTTGACCCTCAGACCCGGTTCGGGTGAGTGTAGTAGGCTTGGTATGGGCTAGTGTGGCCAGGTGTGGGAGCCTTTGTCACATTCCAACGGTTAATGCTTGGATTTATAGGTATAGATCTTCTTATTCAGACCAAGTCTAAGTGTTTTTGCTTGCATTTAAATAATTTATGTCTCAAGTGATTGAGAAGACTTTTTACAATCCTTTTATATCTATCTATTTATTTATTTATATTTATATATACTAATACCTCATACAAAGTCCGCTTCGTACAACATCGAATTCATACAACAATGCCTAATTCTTTGAAAAAAGTTGCCTCATACAAAGTAACTGTGACTTTGTATGAGGCATTGGGGTTTTTCCCAGGTTGCATTGTGCCTGGGCAGTATAAAAGGCAGGATGCATGCGTGCATTGCTCTTGTGGGTTTTGCATGAGGCAAAGAGTGGGGAGGTGGATGGGGGAGGGCAATTTTTTGGTGGGGTGGGTTAGGTGTTTGCTGTTGTGGTTTTTAAAAACAGATTGCATGCTCCATAATGTATCTTGTGTTGGTCTTTTTTGTGGGAGCACTGTTTGGTGGGGTGGGCAATTGTTTGGTGTTTGCTACTGTTTGGATGATTAACACTGTGCTGCATGATGGGACATGTTAACTTTTAAACCTGCACTTCATAAAGTTTTCAAAATTTAAAAACTTGCTGTATGGTTTGTCCCCCAAAATCAGGGTTGTTTGACATGTTT
Source organism: Bradypodion pumilum (assembly GCA_035047305.1). Taxonomy (NCBI): domain Eukaryota; kingdom Metazoa; phylum Chordata; class Lepidosauria; order Squamata; family Chamaeleonidae; genus Bradypodion; species Bradypodion pumilum. The sequence goes on along the minus strand of JAWDJD010000001.1, from coordinate 158,553,366 downwards.
TTGTAATGTATTTAGCCTTTAGACAATGATTTCTTAAAGTTCTGTCAGTTTCCTGTCTGTTTCCTTGACTTTGCCCTGAAGTCTGTGCTGTTACAGTACAATGTATCTCTATGGAAATGACATTGTACGAGGCATCACGGCAAGGATTTGGATGTTGGCAAGGCATTGGCAAGGCATCGCGGCTAGAATTTTGCATGCCTCATACAAAGTCCAAATCCGTATAAAGTCCAAAATTGTGGAACGAAGTTTAGATGTTGTATGAGGTATAACTGTATATATATATATATTAAAAATTCCTATGTATTAGCAAAATTCTTTGGTTTTTCATAGGTTGAGATAGCCCCTAGGTTGATATATTCAAGTTTACAAAGTTACAGGACCAGATTTGACACACTATTCAGACACTATCTGTGTTGCCTACACTCCTGGATATAAGAGCCTCCTGAAGAAGGGATTTTGTAATTCCATGCAAGCATGAGGGAAACGGGCAATTTTATAATATGGGTTTCAAATGGTATTGAGTGGAAACTCTGGTCCTAGTTATGGAAGTAAGCCATCTAATTACTGGAGATGGTAACACATTCTTAATATCCACAATATGAGGCTGCTCAGAAGTGACATTCAGGACCAAGGAAATGTGTAGTTTGTAATTCATTGTTTCTGACGGTGCAGTTCTGTACCTAAAGGAAACATAAATTCCCATATCCCCTGGCAAAAGCTCATCATCATGTCTGTCCCAGGCCCCATTAAACCATCTCAATGGTCCTGTCAGTTGTGAAATTGGACCTTACTGAAAATATGAGGCAATCACTAGGAGGGCAATCCAGCAAACCTCTGGTTCCAGCCCTTCCACAATGGCAACCATTGAGTTCATTATTATCCTGATGAACATCATTCTCATTGAGTTCACTTTGAAAGAGATTACAGTTGCTCATATAAAATCACATTCTGTTCTAAAAAGTTTTAGAATCTTCATATAATTAAAGGCTGTATGCAGAATTGCCAAACCAAAATTCTAGCAATAAAAGTACATGTTGGAGCCACAGTGTCTTAAATGAAGGCAATACATTGTGACTCTTATGTCTAAAGTAGTTTTGCAATAAGGTAGCATTTCATTTCATATAAGAGACAGCTTATTTTATATGAAATGTTTCTATTTGTATGACTATTTTTATAAGACCCTGCTCTGCTATTGTTGCAAGCAGTTGCCCTGAGGCAGTGATTGCTAACCTTGGCACTCCAGGTGTTTTTGGACTTCAGTTCCCAGAAGCCCTGATCAGTAGGTGTGCTGACTTGGACTTCTGGTAATTGAAGTCCAAGAACACCTGGAGTGCCAAGGTTAGCCATCACTACCCTAAGGCCTAAGCAGTATTTCAGCCATAGGTCCTTATACACAGGTTTAATGATGGCAGTTTGCAGATGGAGTACTATGGGTTGGAGAAGGTAGGTTGCCTTGAAAGAGTGGAAGAAGGTGTATGCCCTACTTCAGCAATGGCAAACCTTGGCACTCCAGGTGTTCTTGGACTTCAATTATCAGAAACCCAAGTCAGTGCTCCTGCTGATCAGGGCTGCTGAGAATTGAAGTTCAAGAACATCTGGAATGCCAATGTTCACCATCACTGCCTTACTCTGTTCATGTCCTGCCTGTTAGTTTCAAGCATCTATTTGCAGTTGGCTGAGATCTTAACAAAGCAGGCAATTTATCTTGTCTGTTGCTACCGATACGTGCAAATGCTAAATCTCTCAATTTCCTTAGAATGCCCCAAGCATCTGCTAGCTGTTTCACATGCTCTAGCCATGCCACAGCTTGAGTCCCCATACCCTGCCTACCTTATTCTGCAAGGTGAGCAAAGAGCCTCTGTAACAAGCAAAAGCACATAAGGTAAAAATAACACAGATCAGGTTCTCATTAAAAAAGAAGGCTGTGAGAAGTTGAACCTCCATGCAGGGGGGATAACTCAGCATGTTGGTGTGGATGCAGATTAGCTCATCTAACAATGGAAGGGCTGTTTCCACAGGATGGCCATTTGAGTGCTGGCAGAAGACAAAAAGTGCACACCTGGCTTTGAAACAGTTTCCCTATGTGGCACTGGCAGTGTGAATGCAATTGATAGTGCCCTCCATTTTCTCCAGTTGTGTTTTATCTAGCTATTACATTTTAAATTGGAGAAGACCTACATACTTGGAATTTGGAACACAGAGTTCAGTAATAATACATTTTTGGGGATAATAAAATTTGAGCCCTAGGAGTTATTCTATGCTGCTTCACAGAAATCATAACATTCAATTTAATGTTACCGTTTGATGCCTACAAGAGTTATTATACTGGCACACATTCTTCTGTTCAATATATCAATCTGCATATTTAGCTCCACTTTCATTTTAGATCAGATATTCCATAATAATAGAGTATAAGTGTGTCTCTGCTTTTCAGAACAGTAGCTTCAAAAGCCAGACATCTAAAACTCAGTATGTACATTGAAGGAACGGTAGCATAAGGGTTCTGGATTAGGATGCTAATACAAAAACAGAGGATCACAAAATTGTAGGGTCCTTTCTGTGGTGGTTCAAATGGTTAAGATGCTGAACCTGAAGATTGGATGGTCATAGTTCGATACCCAAGTACTGCATGATGGAGTGAGATCCCATCTCTGTCCCAGCTCCTGCCAACCTAGCAGTTTGAACACAAGAAATTGCAAGTAGATAAATAGGGACCACTTTGGTGGGAAGCTAAACAGCGTTCTATGCACTCCAGTGACTAGGCATGCCTGCCACATGTCCACAGAAACATCTGCAAATGCAGATAGTGCTGGATCTTTGGTGATAAATAGAGATGAGCACTGAACCCTGGAGTCAGATATGACTGGCTTTTGAGCAAGGGTGAACTTTACCTTCTTTTTTTAATTGTAAAAATACCCACAATCTCACAGTGTGTAATGTCCAAGTGTTACCTCACTTCAAAGGGACACATCGCGTGAAGAGGATCCAACAGGATCTGCCAGAGGGGCGCCCTCTTCAAAAGGAAGGGCACATTTCAAAGCAGAGCAGGGGACCAAATGGTTGTTGTAAACTATGATTGTCCCGCTGGTATGTTCCTTTGTTGTTGAATGGAAAACCTCTGTATATAAGATACCATCTTCCCCCACATAAGTTCAGTCTCGACTCCCGATCTGAATAAAGAATCACTATGTTTAACCCACACTCCGCTGCATAGCCTACTTCTTGCGAGAATCTAACATTGGCGACGAAGGTGGGATATGGCTGCTACTGCATCTTCTATCGGACCGTTCGACATTGCGAAGCCAGAGTCATGGCCCATGTACGAGATCCAGTTCGAGAACTTTATAATCGCTGGGGAGATCGAGGACGAAGGGCAACAGAAGGCCGTGTTCCTGGCCCATTGTGGGTTGCCCACGATTGAGCTGGCTGGGCATCTACTGCTGCCACAAGCACTGAGGGAAGCCCCATTGGCCGACATCCTGGCGGTGCTCCGAGAACAGTTCAAGCCCGTCATTTCCATCTTCCCAGCCAGGGTTGCCTTTTACTGGCGAGACCAGAAGGAGGGGGAGTCAGTCGCCGAATACGGTGTGGCTCTTCGAAATGCTGCTGTGCCGTGTCAATGGCATGACCTGGAGGAGGCCCTAAGAGACCGGCTTCTCGTGGGCTTCAGGGACGAAGCTACTCAGCGGCGGCTGATGAAGAGAAATACGTTGACTTTTGCCCAGGTCCTGGAAGAGGCTCTGGCGTCCGAGGCTGCACATGCCGGGGTGAAAATCTTCCATGCCAAACCTGCTGCTCCTGCCCGAGGAGAATCAGCCATCCAACTGCATCAGTGCGCTAATCCAATGGACACAGATGATGCGGAAGAGGAGGGTACTGTTGGGATGGTTCGCCAGCAAAAACCCCAAGCTTCAAGGAGCAACATCGCGCCATGCCAAGGCTGTGGGGGAACGCACCTCCGCTCACAGTGCCCATTCAAGACTGCCAAATGCCACAAGTGTGGGCGGAAGGGGCACATTGCACGGGTGTGCCGCCAGTGATCCAAGGGTCACCCGGGGGACAGAGGTCATCGCCGGATGGAACACCCAATTTCCAAGGTCCGCATTGGAGGGAAGGCATCATCTGGTGTACAGGCAGTGTCCAGGAGGTTCTTCGTCGATGTTCGTCTCCAAGGGTGCCCCGTCCGCATGGAGATCGACTCAGGCTCAGCATACTCAATCATCTCACAGAGGGAATTCCTTCAACTTCCTCCAGTGAACCAGCCGAAACTGCGGGCTCTGCAGGTCAACCTGACCGATGTTCAAGGTCGGCACATTCCGGTGTTGGGAATCGGCAACTTTGATGTGCGGTTCAAAGCCATCTCAGCAAAGCTTCCCCTAGTCGTGGTGAAGACTGGTAGGAATAACCTTTTGGGTGTGCAGTGGTTTGGGCCCCTGGGTATTGGGCTCTCGGGAATTAATTCAGTCAAGGCCGACCCCATTCAGGCTGTGTGTCACTGCTACCCAGATGTTTTCCGTTCCGGGCTGGGTATGTTCAAGTGGGCCCCTGTTAATTTTGAGCTGGACCCAACTGTCCAGCCCATTCGCATGAAGCCACGGAGGGTGCCTTTCGCGCTGAAAGACCGCATTGAAGCGGAACTGGACAAGCTGGTGGCACAGGGCATTCTGGAGCCAGTGGACTCTGCTCCATGGGAGACACCAATAGTCACAGCTATCAAGGCAAATGGGGACATCCGCATCTGCGCGGACTACAAATGCACAATTAATAAGGCTATCTGAGCTAATTCTTATCCTGTTCCAGTGGTTAGCCACTTGCTGGCCACCCTCCATGGGGGAATGTGTTTTGCTAAACTGGACTTAGCCCAAGCATATCAGCAAGTGCCTGTTACCCCTGAATCTGCATTGTAGTCAGACTATTACTACTCATAAGGGTGCATTCCGAGTGAAACGTCTACAGTTTGGGGTTAATGCGGCGCCGGGTCTTTTTCAGGATCTTGTGGAAAGGTTATTGAAGGGTCTCCCTGGGGTGCTGCTATATTTTGACGATGTGTTGATATCTGGGACAGACAAGGGGGACCTGGCCACTAAACTGGGGAAGGTGCTGGAGCGTTTCCAAAATGCAGGATTGCAGGTAAAAAGGGAGAAGTGCTGTTTTTTTGCTCATGAGGTTGAGTTCTTGGGGTTCAAAATCACCCCTGCTGGCATCAAGCCCTCCGACTCCAAAGTGCAGGCAGTCTGGGAAGCCCCGCACCCCACTTCAAAGACGGAGCTCCAGGCATTCTTGGGTCTCTTAAACTTCTATCACTCCTTTCTACCCTGAAAGGTGACTGTAGCTGAGCCCCTGCATCGTTTGCTGAAGAAACAGGCGGTGTGGCAGTGGGGGCCTCCCCAGGAAAAGGCATTCCAGGAAGTCAAGGAGCTGTTGACTTCGGATGCTGTCCTTACACATTACGATCCGAAGAAGCCCCTTTTTCTTGTATGTGATGCCTCGCCGGTGGGGGTTGGGGCTGTACTGTGCCATGACATGGGGGGAGGGAAAGAAGTGCCTATCGCATATTACTCCAGGTCTTTAACAGCGGCTGAGAAAAGCTATGCTCAGATTGATAGAGAGGCGCTGGCCATAATTGCTGGAACTAAGAAATTTCATGACTTCATTTATGGAAGGGCTTTCACGATTATCACCGATCACAAACCGCTTCTTGGTATATTTGTGCCAGACAAGCCCACCCCCCAGATCCTGTCTCTGCGGATGTTACGCTGGGCAATGTTCCTTCAGGCGTACCAGTACATGCTCCAACATCACCCTGGTATCAGCATTAGCAACGCAGATACTCTGTCCAGATCCCCTGTTGAGTATGTGGGTCGAATTGAGGTGGAAGAACAGGTCCTCATGTTGGATGTTTTAGACTCTCCCCCGATCTCCGCTGCTGACATAGCAGCCCAAACAAAAAAAGACCCACTCCTGTCAAAGGTTGTCATGTGGGTTCAGAAGGGGTGGCCATCGCCACCAACCCCTGAGGAATTCAGGGTATTCTACTCCAAGAGAAACGAGCTGTCACTGGAGTGGGGTTGCTTGGTTTGGGGGGACAGAGTGGTCATCCGATCTGCACTTCAGAACAAAGTGCTCCACATGCTCCGTGTTAGCCACCCGGGTATTGTCAGGTCAAAAGCACTAGCGCAAAGCTACTTCTGGTGGCCCCGATTAGACCTCTGCATTGAGGCTTGGGTGGGGAAATGCAGGGAATGTCAGGCTTCACAGCCCGAGGAACCACGTCTCCCCCGCAGGGAATGGGACACGGCCAGAGGCCCCTGGTCTTGGATTCATATAGGTTTTGCTGGACCTTTCAGGGAAAAACACTTCTGATTTTTGTAGATTCCTTTTCCAAGTGGGTAGATGTCATCCCAGTGTCAGGAACTTCCTCTGCCACCACAATCCGTAAATTAAGGTGGGTCTTTAGTACCCTAGGCCTGCCTGACATCGTGGTGACCGACAACGCGTCTAGTTTCATGTCGGCAGAATTCCAGGATTTCCTAAGTCGTAATGGGATTAGACACATCACGGCCTCTCCCTTTCACCCTGCCACAAACGGTCAAGCCGAAAGGCAGGTACGGACGGTCAAAGACACGCTCTCACGCATGGGACCTGGGGATTTGGAACTGCAGTTGTGTCAGTTTTTGCTGTCCTACAGGGTCACCCCATTGGCCTCAGGGCTGTCGCCAGCCGAACTTTTAATGAAAAGGAAACTGCCAACTGTTTTCGACCGTTTAGATCCTCAGCGCCAAGAGGATCAGGGCCTCAATATAGACCCCAAATTTAAAAGGTTTTGAGGTTGGGCAACCAGTCCACTGCAGGAATTATGCCAACGGGCCTCCATGGTTGGGCGGGGAAGTGTTGGAACAGACTGGCCCAGTGTCTTACAGAGCGCAAATGGAGAATGGCGCAATCTGGAGGAGACACACTGATCAAATGCGGCTCCGGGTCCTGGGGCAGAACTCTAACTCTGGCCCAGAGAGGGAGCCACAAGGGGAAACGAGTGGAGATATGGAGAGAGATGTTGAGTGGGAATTACTCAGTGACCCCCTGACCACGTCTTCCCCAGAGCCCGAAGAGGGAGGGGAGGCTACAACGAACTCAGAGGCTGGAATGGAAGGGGGCCACCACGAGCTCTCCCCCCACTTCCGAACCAGTCGGGGTGTCCGTTGAGCCTACCGTGGTGCCAGAGACGCACGGGCGGCCCAGACGAGTTTGAGGGCCACCCATCCGTTGGGGAAAGGTTGTTTCTCACTGAGGGGGGAGGGATGTAATGCCCAAGTGTTACCTCACTTCAAAGGGACACATCACGTGAATAGGATCCAACAGGATCCGCCAGAGGGGCGCCCTCTTCAAAAGGAGGGGCGCATTTCAAAGCACAGCAGGGGGCCAAATGGTTGTTGTAAACTGTGATTGTCCTGCTGGTATGTTCCTTTGTTGTATATAAGATACCATCTACCCCCACATAAGCTCAGTCTCGACTCCCGATCTGAATAAAGAATCACTATGTTTAACCCACACTCCGCTGCATAGCCTACTTCTTGTGAGAATCTAACACAGTGAAAGCAGAGTTTTCAAGTAACTGGTGCTAGGGCTGTAACCAGGGCCATGCCACTGGCCTGGGGCTAAATAGGACTTTGTGTGCCAAAGGGGCTCAGGGTCAGAAAGTGACTTGAGGAACTGGATCAGGAGTACGGGTGTCACGCTGCAGTGCAGAAGGCAAATGGAAGACCACTGCATTATATTGTCCCCAGGATATTTTTCATGTCTGATCACCATGATGATAGCCAATATTTGGAATGAGATACAGGGTCGCCATCAGGGGGGGACCATCAGGTCTCCTGTCCCAGGCCCAGAGATAACGGGGGCCCGGTGGCGCCAGGAAACCACTGATGTGTGCATGCACAAACAAACAACACATGTGCAGAAAAATCACAGGGGTGTGGCGGTGCTGGGAAACCTCTGATGTGTGCATGTGCAAACAAATAATGCATGCACAGGAAACCACAGGGGCATGGCCAAATGTGGGGGCACGTGTACTGGGCCTGGAAATTTCTGATGCCAGCCCTGATCAGATATGACACTCAAAGAAGAAGACCAAATTTTAGAGGGTATTGAAATTTTAGAGCTGTATCTATTGGTGTGTGTTAAAAAAATAAATGGCAGCATCTCCCAGATTGGTTCCTTACCCCCCTTTTTTTGTAGACATCATACTTTCCCCTTTTTTTGGGAGTCGTAAACCACATTCCCTATTTCCTTTGTCTTCTGTGCCTGAAAGTGGAGTACCGGTAGGTCGGAGATAGAGCTGCTTTGCCCCACGTGTCAAAATTGCTAGTTACAACTCTACATTCTACAGCTACACACAGTTACATTGTTTGAATTAATTGCTTTACCCAATTCCCATGGTGTGCCAACATTATGTCACATTGCAAATGTTATGGGATGCCAAGATGGAGTCTTCCTTCAATTGAACATCTGTGAGGTCAAACATCCTCCTCTTTAAGACATTCCAGTGAAGTACATTGAGGGAAGAAAGGATACAAAATTGTCACCACTTGTTATAAACTGCATGGTACACCTGTATTGCTAGTCACCTGTATTTACACATGTCCTTTATTTAAAATTGTTTATAATATAATATATATTGACTTGGTTCCCTGCTATTTATTCAGATTTCATAGAGCTATCTGATGGAGAGGATGTTTTTTTCTTGGCTAAATTAATTGGTCAATTCTGATAAGAATGACCCTGTGTCTCTGCCTGAGGCATCCTCTAGACAATAATTGTTATGGAAGGCATGTCATCCCAAATGCTCATGTTTGACCAGTATCAAGGAGAAGTTAAAAATGCTGCAGACACATTCAGAGCAGAATCATTGTTCAAACACTTTGAGAGAGAGAGTGAGTATGCAGTCGAAGGCAGACAGACAAAGGGCTGTGGCGCATACAGATGAAGCAAAAGGAGGAGACAGACTGCAGTGGGAGCTTTGCATGGAGAAGTGAAAGAGAACTCAGAGGCTGTAAAAAAAGATATATTCTGATTTCTTAACCCCCCTCCCCTCAGGGCCTTACTAGAAGAGCCAATGATTCTATGTCTTAGAAACATTTTTACACTTCAGAGGAAAATGCAGAATGTTTATTCTGCCATAAGCATGCCTTAATCCATACTTGGCACATTAACTCACTTCTGTTTTGTAATTTGTCACTTAATGGCTAGTATGCGGATCATTTAATGACTTGAACACATAGCTGTAAAATGTACGTGCCTAGAAGGATTGCATTGGAGGATGACAAAATATTGTTTTTGCCTCAACATTTGAGCTCACCAATCAGTTCAAGCAGAGGCGCAGTGGCTCAGTGGTTAAGAAGCTCGCCTTGTAAGCTGGATGGCTGGAAAGTTGGCAGTTCAAGACCCAGGTGTTGCATGACGGTTTGAGTGCCCGTCTCTGTCCCAGCTCCTGTCAACCTACAGGTTCGAAAGCAAGAAATTGCAAGTAGATATATAGGGACCACTTCTGTGGGGAAAAGATCTCAGTCAGGTATCCCCTGAGCAGAGTTTCTGCAGCAAAAATCCTTTCAACCCAGAATAATTTCTGACACAAAATTATTATAGATCAAGCAACCACATATTGAGCAGAAAAAAGAAAGAGCCCTAAAGAGCCCTAAAGCAGGCATCGGGTACTTATATGGATCTATGTAAATATTGGAAAGCACCACTAAGCGAAGTGTCACAAGAAGGATATGGCAGTACAACAGTAGCTGATTAATTATATTCTTAGATTTCTATCAGGATAGACAACCAAGGTGTTGTTTAATGCATGAAAGATACAAGAGGATGCATCCACTGTCAATGGAGGACTGCCCAGCTCATGCATGATTCCTCCTGTGGACTCTCTAGTGATTTTGGCTGCAGGGCAGACTGAAGTCAAGGACACAGAGCAGTGATCTATGGACAGGAAGGGATGTATAGAGAAATAATACCCCTAGGAGAGGGTTGCACAGGTGTAACTGGTGGGTGTGGAAGCACAGTTACAGCTGGTTAGAAGGAAAGGGAATAAACAAAGAGAAAGGGGAGGAAGGGGGATGTGCTGGAGGAACAGCCACCTGCATTCTGCTCAATGGGGGAAGAGGAGGAGTCCTTCATCCTCTACCACCCCTGAATTGGGGTGTGGACTATCTTCTATATGATCCCATTGCAGATAGGATGTCTCATTTCCCCCCAACTTGTGAGCCAATCCTTGATGCAGAAGAGGTGTTGTGTCACCAGTTGCTTGTGTGAGAGGAGAGTCTGAGGCAGAAAGACCAGCTGCTGTAGGGGTGTGTATCGGCTTACACAGGAAAGTCTGTCCACTGGAACCAGTAACACAAATCAGCCCTAACCACTACAAGGAACTCAGGCCCAGTGACTGTAAACAAGATCCCAGACAGGAGGACTGTCAGAAATCATGGATGAATCTGGAAGAGATAGGTGTTCTGACCCACTAGTCAGATAAACAATCTGCATCCAATAACCCGCCTACTGAGTCAATTTTGCCTATGCTGGAGGATATATGCAGGAGCAGCAGGGATAAAAATATTAGCCAGTGATGATTGACGTACGTGTCAGGAGGCTACAGTGCCAGTGTAAAATATTTTGGTATCTAAGATGGAGAAGCAAATGTCTTCTGCCAGAGTCAAGGTGAGCAGTACCTAAAGCCATGCCAATTATTTTGGCACAATTTGATACATAGTTCTCATACTTTTTAATGGTATGACTGAGCTCTAAAGGCATTGCCATTCAAGGCAGGCATTTCACAAATTCAGCTGCAAGTCAGCTGGAAAGAAGTCACAGTGATACACAGAGCTCATCCTGTTCAGTCAAGCACAAAAAACACATTTAAATCAATTACAATAAAGTGATGTGTGTTCATAAAAATACTGTCCTCAAGACTTTTCAATATGCATGTCAGGATTCAGATACTGAGGTTTCATGGGCTTGGAGCAACCTCTCTGACATACACAAGCTGACACTTTCATTACACACTGAGGGGAATATTTTGACTTTGGGTGAAATGTGGCTACTGCCATACAAGATTTCACCAAATACAACATGACCAACATTTCCAGAGGTCTGTCTCATATATGCAGGGTCTGGGATTCCTGCAAAGACTGTTGGACTAGATCAGTGATGGCTAACCTTGGCACTCCAGGTGTTCTTGAACTTCAATTCCCAGAAACCCTGATCAAAGGAGTGCTGACTTGGGCTTCTGGTAATTGAAGTCTAAGAACACCTGGAGTGCTAAGGTTAGCCATCATTGGACTAGATGGGTTACTATTCAAACCTATATATTGGTCTGTTTTGACATTCATCCTTTTCATTTGATGCAATGGGTTATACTTACCAGCCTTAAATAATATTGGACTGTGCCTTTATCTTCTTAAGGAAGAATGCATTTTTGAGAATGAAAATAACTTCATGTATATCAGTTATCCCTTGTTTGTAAAATCATCTAAAATTAATAGGGTTTCTTTTTAAAGGTCATCAAGCTTGTCATACAGGAAATGAGAAAGCAGGACCAAAAACAGCCACACTGTATATACCATAATGTGTCCTACTCCATTTATTATACAAGGTATACTTTTTTTGCTGTCTAGTTTCAGTTTTTGCCTTCTCAAAGAGACCTCGCCCCTCGGTTTCTGTTTTACATGCAGGAATCTGTCTCCTCCGTTTTCTCCAAAGTACATCATCCTATTTGACATACTCTGTTAAACAACCAGCTCCATTCATGTGTGAGCATCATCTGCAATATGTGTAGAGAGCAGAGGAGAAGGGAGCTGAGGGGAAATATGTTTCTAGTATTTATTTAAGTGTTTATCTTCCATAATCCTGGGGGCATATTACCAGGGCAGAATAAAATCCAAAACACGCCTGCACAGCTTGTGACTCCCCAAGCTGAATGCAGTTCATTGACTGCTACTGACAGAATATGGTTTCTTGGAAGGTGCTCTCAGGTGTTCATGTGCATTATCTGGTCATAATTCATACAACTGCGCTATATAGTGAGTCACTAGTACTCCTATTCCCCATATTACAAATGGGAAGGAGATAAAAAGGATAGGTTTTGCCTGACATGGCGGCAAAAAAGTTGATACCCTCCTGATTTTCTTTGTCACAGCCCCCATAACCTCTCAGCTGCAAGTCCTTTGCAGGCGCACCCCCCCAATAACGGACACAGACAACATTGAAAGTGGATAACAGCATAGGGCCACATTTATTGATTCAATGCCCTAGTCCGAATTATAAATTTGTATTGGTAAAACGACCAATCATAATTCCTAAGGCAAGCAGGCCGAAGTAACACTGGTAAGGTACCACCCCAAAATTGCCAACGGCAATTGGTTACAATGTATCGATTTGTATCAATTTGTTTGTTGACAACAAACAAATTATTGACCGTAGTCAATAACTAACTCATGACCCCACCCTCTGACGCGTATCCGTGAAATCACAGGGGTGATGCATGCTGGTTAGCAATCGTCATCACCCCATCGCCTGGTTCGTCGTTGACCGGACAACGTTTAACTAATTTATTCCTGTCTAGTGTTGTCCAGTCAATTGCGAACCTGCCGGATACTTGTGGGTCATACTGTTTACCTTACCAGTGCTACCCGCCAATGTGACCAAAGTCAACAGTAGGAACACAGAAAGACCCCTATATCAAACCATAGCAACAGTGTGGGATGGGCAAAAAAGCCAGGACCCGGAAGCCAATATGGGTCCCAACCAAAAATTCCCACCCGGCCCCGAAGCGACCATAATATCACACTGTTAACTAGGGAGGGGGTGGAGGGGAAAAAACTTCTCCGCTCCGTCGCTGAGGTAAAATGGCAGCTCGGCTGCCTCGTGGCCACCCCTTTTATAAGGGAGCTGGCCACGCCCCTAACTACCCGGATTCTCTGTCCTGTGGGGGGGGGCCCGCAAAGGGCGCGGCGGCCATTTTGGCGCCGCGCTTGCATTGCAGGCGCACCCCCCCAATAACGGACACAGACAACATTGAAAGTGGATAACAGCATAGGGCCACATTTATTGATTCAATGCCCTAGTCCGAATTATAAATTTGTATTGGTAAAACGACCAATCATAATTCCTAAGGCAAGCAGGCCGAAGTAACACTGGTAAGGTACCACCCCAAAATTGCCAACGGCAATTGGTTACAATGTATCGATTTGTATCAATTTGTTTGTTGACAACAAACAAATTATTGACCGTAGTCAATAACTAACTCATGACCCCACCCTCTGACGCGTATCCGTGAAATCACAGGGGTGATGCATGCTGGTTAGCAATCGTCATCACCCCATCGCCTGGTTCGTCGTTGACCGGACAACGTTTAACTAATTTATTCCTGTCTAGTGTTGTCCAGTCAATTGCGAACCTGCCGGATACTTGTGGGTCATACTGTTTACCTTACCAGTGCTACCCGCCACACGGAGGGGCTTCAAAGAAGACCTGACGCCCCCCCCAGACCGTCAGCTCGGTCAACAGGCCTGCTCGCCAATCGCCCAACAGGAGGTCCATACCTCCTCGCGACAGATGGACCCCATCCCCTGCGTACAAGTCATAATTTTGTAGACTAATATCGGGGTGATGACTGACCCGTCCCCAAGCCCTGGTGGTAAGAAAACGCGCCACCGCCTTATTGACCGCGCACCTAGCGCGGTCAAGGGCCAGGAGGTTAACGCCCCCTCTGTAAGAATGGCACGGGACAATGTCCGACCAAACCAGGGTTGTGGCAGGCCAGACATAATGCAAGTAGGCGAGTTCCTCGCAAATCGCATGCTTGAGCGACAAGCCGGTGACCTGGCCCAAATCATTGCCCCCCAGGCGTATGATTAGAATGTCAGGCGGGTCAGCACCCAGGCCAGAAAAAAGGAAAGGCCGCAGCTCCCGCCATAACATCCCAGGCTTACCATGCCCTGCGAGACTGGCGTGGTCACCCAGTCCCAGTCGGGGTCCACTCTGTCGCCGCAGCGTAACGCGCTGCCCTGCGCACATAGCTGTGGCCCACCAGCCATACTGTCACCGGTGTAATACGACACCCAGGGTCTGTAAGAAAATTGAGAAAAAAGGCGGTAAGGTGACTGGATTGGTACTCATGGCGGGAGTGGGCGCACATAAAACTGAAAACATTGCGAGCCCCACCTCCCCATGCTGCGTATGTCAGCCCCAGAGTACCCAAAAGCAGCTGCTGTAGAGGCTGCACCAATCCGGAACGAATGTGTGCCATAACGGGCACCTGGTAGGCCCACCCTGGTGAGGGCTCTGGCTGTCACCTTCCAAAACTGAAATTTAGTAAGGGGAGACCCATCTTGGTGACAGAAAAACGGGCCGTGGTGCATGCCACACAGTGCCAGGAATTCCTGTAGGGCACCAACCGGACAGATGTCTGCCAAAGAACAACGTAGCAGTCTTACACCACTGCCTACACCATGCTGATCTGTTTTAGAGGAGCGTATCCTCAACTGGGCCCAGTCTTTGGCTACGTAGACATCTTCGAGTTCCAGTGCCCTACCACTTGCATCCGCCTTAGACAGCATCACGAGTTCGCTGACGCGGAGCGCTCCAAAAAGGCCACCGTTGTAGCCGCATGAAGTGGGCTGCCTCATTTCCAAAACAGAGGCCAGGCCAGCCCCGGGCCAATTGGGTGAAAACCCTGGGGAAATCTTGCATCCGCCTTACTCAGCATCTCAAGCTCGCCGATGCGGAGGGCTCCAAAAAGGCCACCGTTGTAGCCGCATGAAGTGGGCTGCCTCATTTATCAAAACTGAGGCCAGGCCAGCCCCGGGCCAATTGGGTAAAACCCTGGTAAAATCTTGCATCCGCCTTATTCAGCATCTCAAGCTCGCTGATGCGGAGCGCCTCCAAAAAGGCCACCGTAGTAGCCGCATGAAATGGGCTGCCTCATTTATCAAAACAGAGGCCAGGCCAGCCCCGGGCCACTTGGGTAAAAAACCCCTGGGTAAATGGGGTGGCGGTCGCCCGGGAAACGCCCGCGCACGCGCACCCACCCCTCCAAACATGTCTCACCCGGAAGTCATTGGTGCTGTCACACAACCTCCCACTTTGGCCATAAAGCCAACCCGACAGCTGAGATGCTATGGTGCGTGGTGCAAGGCCCTGGGCATACAGGTAAACCATGAACCGCAGAACATGGGTTACTGGGCTCGGCCAGGTTCCTGGCAATCGAAATCGGGTACATAATACTCTGAAGGAACTAAATGCGTGGTGATCCGCCTTACTATGCATGGCGCTATTGACAGGCTAATCGCCCGGTTCACCTCTACTTGCCAACATTCCATCTCTCGTCCGGGAGTGGCGAGGGAAATTCCTCCGCATCCGGGGGCCGAGGCATGGAACCGGGAGATCTGCAGGTAGGACAAAGCAGCAGTAATATCATTATCAACCCTTGGGACATGCCTGGCCCTGAAGGGAACGTTGAGGCGCAGGTTGCATAACACAAACCAGCTCCATGACCCCGGGCGATTTGGAAATCTGTGGAGTGACGATGCGGACAACAGCCGCGTTGCCATGCCGAAATTGCACAACCGAGTTGGCCCACTCCTTGCCCCATAGCATCAAAGCACCCAGGGTAGGTAAACATTCCAGATACGTGAGACCCTGCAGGCGACCCTTGCCTGCCCAGGATGGTGGCCACCCACCATAGGCCCACTTCCAATGGAAGTACATCCATAAACCCAGGAATCCTAAGGTATCGGACTGCATCTGAAAGCAAGGGGGAGCCAGGAGATCAGACCCCAAAATGACACCCCGTTGAACTACCTCTGGACCTATGGCCAGACAAGCACGTCTGCCCCGATACCCCGGGTAAATCTGAGCCTGTGGTGGGGCCTGGATAATCCCGCCATGGCGTCGCACCAGCGCAGAGCAAATGCCCTGCCCGGTGCGACGACCCTGCCAGGAAAGCTGGGGTGACCATGTAGCACCAGAAGTTCCCTCAGTGATGCCACGCGCTCGGCCAGCAAGACCAAGACAAGGGCCACTAGCCTTGACACCTTATCCCGCTGCAACCTAGAATCCTGCGCTACCGTGTAACTCTCCACCCCAGGAATACTAGCTGTGGAGATGGGCCCTCGGTCTTTTCGGGCGCTAAAGGGACACCAAGTTCCTCCATTAGCGTCTGAAATGTGTTGAGGAGACGTGTATACGTGTCCCAGCCCCGTTCAGCCCCGAATAAAACCATCCAGGGAATGGGCTACAGACCGGGACCCTGACCTGCGGACAAAAGCCCACTCTAGGAAAGTGGTGAAACGCTCGAATACCGAGCCCCCATGGACTAGCCAAAAGGCATGGCATCATTGAAATAATATGCTCCCCAGGACGGGGGTGCAGGGACAGGTCCAACGACCCTGCCCGCATAGACCCTCTTGTGAAAGCTGGCAGCAGCCACCTCCTCCCTCCCCCTAAGGGATAAAAGACTGGGGGCATCCTGAGGGGACCTATTACCCATGAAAGGGATCCGGAACCCCTGCCTAGAACCCTGAAGGAGATAACCCGCATCCTCTCCCTTCGGGTACAATGTGAGCCAACTCTCCAACACGTCCACCTTAATTGGGGAGGGAGCCCTTCGGTGGACTAGATCCATCTGCGGCAGTCTTGCCAGCCCCCTGTCTGCCCCACCCTCGGCCCCGCATCCCTCTAGGCCTGGGACAGGCAGAGGCCGCGTGGGGGCCAACACAGGCGGGACACTGCTGTCTGTATTTGCAATTCTTCCCATTGCAGGAGCCATTGTCCGAGAAGGTCCAGCACAGCAGGCGGGCTGTAACCCCCGCCCCGCCACTTGGCGGGGTGCCTGCGCTGGAGCAGCTCGCTGGACCGCAATTCCACAATGATACATCTCCCTAGGCGCAGTGCGCGTGGGGTCATGTACAGAAGCCACAGCTTCTGACAGGGCTCATCCCACTTCATCTCCGGGTGTAGGGGCACTCTTGTACGGAATTCTTTTTTTCCATAAGCCAACCACGACGTGCGTGGTGGCTAGCCAATCATCGGGAAGGCCGTTGTCGGTACAAAATGTAGACCAGGCATGCGCAGCGGGACCTGGATAGCCCATGCAGTGCCACATACTGCCCCGGGGCAGAAATCCCCACCCCCAGGGTCGTGCCATAATGCAACCAAGGGCACTGGGATAGAATGACAAGTGATGCCCCACTAGCCTCTAATTGGCAAGGCGAAGAGCACTGAACCACCCCGCTGAAAGTGGACTGAGATGTGGGCGTATTCAACTTGACCCCATACTCACTAGTTGCACCCCCGTGAGCCGCCCCCACTGGGGGTTCCGGCACACCGTGGGCGTCGGAGCTCGCGACCGAAATCGAGCTCTAGGACGACCTCCAATGCATTCCAATCGCTGTACCGGACAAACAGGGAGCTGCGAGGCAGCGGCAGGCACAGGCTGGACTGTCTCCATAAGCCCGACCCAGCCGGCCGCCTGTTACAGAGTGACAGCGGTGGAAGTAGCCGGCGGACAGGAGGGCCCGGTAGATCGGAAAAGGACCCCCCACCCACTGGATTGCTAAGGATGCCTCCAGTACAGCCAAACGTGCCAACCAGGCACCCCCAGCCACAGTAAACCCCCAGTAGGTGGGCCAGGCGGGCCGGACGGCCCGACGGGAAGTGTGCCAGAGGCCCTGAATTCAGAGCCTGTGCCCGAATAAGCCATGCCCCAAAATTCCAGCCCCTAATTGGCAAAAACATGCTGTGAGGCAGCACCAGGCCCTCCCCCCAATTGTCCCGGCCCCTGGCGGGCCGCCGTGGGCCAAGGGCCGCATCCCCTGCAGGGCCGGCCTGGGGTTGAAAACGGCACGGCACGGGAGCTCATCCTGTCCTGCATGCGCAGAAATTGAAACACTGACCTTAAACAACCCAGTCAGCTTCTGTAGCACTGGATACACTGCAGTCCTACTTAAAGTTTGGGCACCCCTAAGTTGGAAAAATCAGTGAGCGACGGAGCAAACTTCTCTGCTCCCCCGCGCTCTGAAGGCAATAGGCTGGAAAGCCGAAAGGAAGCCTCGAACAAAGGCTGGCAACTCAAGCCTCTTGCAAAGCGGCAGAAGGGAATAAAGCGACGGAAAAAACTCCTCCTCACCGTCGCTTTATTTGTACACTCACCAGCCATTCAAGGAGTATAGAGCAACACGATCCCTATCCAGGGCTCAGCACCCACTGACTGGAAAGCCGGAGCACGAGAGCGTTTGCAGTGCTCAGGAATCAAACTCCGACCCTCCAGGCAGCGAGTTCAGGATCTTAATCCCCTGAGCCACAGGGGTCCGACAGAGCGACGGGGGGAAAAAACTTCTCCGCTCCGTCGCTGAGGTAAAATGGCAGCTCGGCTGCCTCGTGGCCACCCCTTTTATAAGGGAGCTGGCCACGCCCCTAACTACCCGGATTCTCTGTCCTGTGGGGGGGGGGCCCGCAAAGGGCGCGGCGGCCATTTTGGCGCCGCGCTTGCATTATCTCCTAGATCCAGTCTTGCCCCCCCCCTTGAAGTATTATTCATTGTAGCTGCCTGATTATTGTTGCTGTTATTAAACAACTGGAAATCAAAAATCCTTGTAAATCGATCACTCAGCCCTGATGTACCAATGAGCAGTCATGGTTGATTTCTTCTAGGACCGACCTATTTCTAACACTACATTTCAAAGGCATCTATTTTTCTGCGCTCAGCTTTCCTAATGGTCCAGCTATGCAATTTTTTGTTTGCAAGGTGATGTCTCTACTTTTAACTATGTTCCCCAGGTTTCTCATAGCTTGTTTCCCAAGCATCAGCCGCCTTTTTATTTCATGGCTGCAATCACCATCTGCAGCGTTCTTTGATCCAAAGAAAATAAAATCTGCCAGTCGTATCCAACTCTAGGGTTCAGTGCTCATCTCCATTTACAGCCAAAGAGCCAGTGCTGTCTGTATTTGCAGATATTTTCATGGCCATGTGGCAGGTATGACTAGAGCCCAGCAAGTCACATGGCTATATTTGGCCATGCCCACAGATTTGGCCACACCCACAGAGGGGTGTGGCCAAAAGTTCCCTTATTTTCAAATCCAAAACTTGACGTATGCTGTGCATCCAGATCTACCTTCTGCCCATCTATGCTGTAAGGTCATGTTATCACCTGCCTATTGTGGAAGGATAGGAAGCAGAGACTTCAATCTATATACTGTATGGTTTGCATACCAATATATACAAATGTTTAGTGCTGTAAGAACATCTTAATGGATTAAGTTGCACTGAATTTAATAAGGTTTATTTTAGATTAGCCTTCAGGGAGAAAAGCCAGCCTGTGTGCACTGCTGCTACTGCTGCTGCTGTGTAGTAGTAGTAGTAGTAGTAGTAGTAGTAGTAGTAGTAGTAGTAGTAGTAGCAGCAGCAGCAGTAGCAGCAGCAGTAGCAGCTGCGGTGGTGGTGGTGGCAGCAGTGGTGGCGGCAGTGGCAGTGGCAGTGGCAGTGGCAGTTGAGGAATGGTATAAAATTAAAAGTTTAAGACCTAATCAAGGACTTAAGAACTGTTAAGGTAACATCTAAGTATATAGGCAGTTCCTAGTAAAGCTGGTTTTTGTACAGTTAGGATAGTCAATTCCAATAAATCCAAAATTTCCAAAAATCTAGGGAATCCTTTCAATATTACCCCAAGGGCTCCAATTACTGTGGGTACAACAACAGATTTCTTTTTTCCATGAATGCTCAACTTCAATTTGCAAATTGATTTTCTCTAGCTATTTGTCTTAAATTCGTGCATCTCCTGGTACAGCAATGTCAATAAACTA
The DNA here is from genome assembly GCA_035047305.1 of Bradypodion pumilum. Lineage (NCBI taxonomy): Eukaryota > Metazoa > Chordata > Lepidosauria > Squamata > Chamaeleonidae > Bradypodion > Bradypodion pumilum. The sequence goes on along the minus strand of JAWDJD010000001.1, from coordinate 158,533,518 downwards.
GGTCTTTTTCTTTTCCACAACAGCTATAACAGGTGTGTTATGAGTCAGATGTCTATCTGTTTGAGTTTTAAAGTTCTATAAGATCTTGCCTCTCTCATTTTCCAAGACTTCCTCAACCTGATGTTCCCAATAATTTTTACTACATTCAAATCCAAATTCTGGCAAAGTTTTCAATGAATATTTTTTGCAACCTTATCATGGTGTTGGAAATAATCAGTCAGTGAAATTTTGCTGTATCCTCTGATCAGATGATCTACTGTTTCCTCCTTTTCATTGCAAAGTTGGCATTTGCTATTGTTGGAGACATGCTGTATTTTAGCCTTCATGCAATTTGTTGGCAAAGCTTTTTCTTGAGCTGCAAAGATCAATCCTTCAATTTCCTTCTTCAACACGCCTGCTCTTAACCATCCCCATGTCAGCTTTTGGTCAGATTTCCCTTCTGTTTTTCCAGTATTCACCTACATCAACACATTTCCGCTTGGAACTTTGGCAGGTGCATTTTGCCTTGACATTAGAGGAAAATTAGCATCTATCCAAATCCTCCCCCACTTCTTCACTGCTATTAAAGGCACACTCCAAATGTGCTGCTTTATTTATTTCAGGTAGGCTTTGCTCAAGTCCCTCTCTCCACATGCTCCTCTTAAGTTCATCTGACATTTCTCCAGAGAAAGCACTCTTGCTAATGAGGCACTTTTATGTCAGCAGGTACAAATTGTTAGGATCTTAAAATAAAAAGGGAAAGGAAACTAAGACCTGGTAGGAGGTAAAAATATACAGTACCAAAAATGTAAAATATACTCTATAACTTCTTGGCCACTCACTCAACTGCACAGACTGACTGACTGACGGACTAGCCAGATGACCAGCCAGACAAACAGCCCTATCATTAGGCAGAGGGAAGCTGGACCTAGGAAAGAATGCAAGCACGGCGCCAAAATGGCCACCGCGCTCTTTGCGGGGGCCCCCCACCCAGACTCAGACATCCGGGTGAGTTAGGGGGGCATGGACACCCTCTTTAAAAGGGGTGGCCAGCTCGGCTGCCATTTTTTGGAAAGCGACGGAGCGGAGAAGTTTCCTCCGTCGCTTTTCTCCCCGGCTTTCGCCTTGCGCTTTTAAAAAGGGAATTTCCCCCTTTTCTTCTTTATTCTTCGGCTTGGGAGACATGGCTCCCAAGCGAAAGACGGCAGCTCCTAAGCCGTGGCTGAGGGGGAGGGCTCTGCCCACACACACACCCACATCTAGGGGGCCTCCCCCAGGCCAGAGGGCTTGGGCGGCGCCCCTGCAACCAGGTAGTAGGGTCGGTTTAGCCACTACCACCAATGTGGGCGGACAGGCTGCTGCCTACCCGCCCGATGCCGGGGTTCAAGCAGGGGCGGCACAGGCCGGCCCCTCTGGGATCACTACCCCATGGGGTCTTTGCCCGGTTCTGGGCAGGGCGGCCCACTTGGGCCTGGTGCAGGTTTCCGCCCCTCCATTCCCCCGGCCCCACATGGGCCGGATTATTGGTCATGGCCCTATTCGGGCCCAGGATCCACACTTGGGTTTGTACCTCCGCAATTGCCCGGGGGGCCATCCGGCCCGCCCGGCCCACCTTATACAGGTGGGTCTGAGGCTGTTGATGCCCTCCTTGCATGCATTTTGGTGCTGGAGGCATCAATGGGCATTGCCCCGCCACCTTCCGAAGGTGGGTTTGCACATCCTGCATTTCCGGCCCACACGACGACCATCACTGTCCAGCGGGCTGCCACCAGGGTTGAGCTGCTTGAGGCCATCAGGCCAGCCCAAGCTGGCGCCTTGCAGCTCCCCGCCAGATCATCGCAACGGGGCTTGCCGCAGGGGTCTGGTCCTGCGTGGCAAGGGTGTAGCGGCACGCAGAGCTCGATCCCCATTGCGAGCTCCGACACCCGCCGTGGGCCAGAACCCCCAGTGGGGGCGGCCCACGGGGGTGCACCGGGTGAGTATCCTGGTCAATTGTGTACACCAGTGACACTACCTAGCAACACTGGGGGGGGTGCACTGGCCATGGCCACGACAGGTTACCACGGGTGGACAGTTGTATCCACACTGTCCCGTTAACTCCTGGTTCCCCAATTACCCCCCGGTTATGACAGGGGTGACCGCCCCTATGGGTATGCCTAATGTTTCAGGGGTTGTTCAGGGCCCACTGTGTACACCCTCGATTCAATCTGTGCCAACTGCAGCCCTACCGACGGCCGGTTATTCCTTGCCTCTGGGTGACCACCTTTCCCAGGCCACGAGGGAGAAGATTTGGAGGGGGGAATATGTGGACATTTTCTCCCTCCTGAACCGTGAGCCCACCAAGGAAGAGAGGGAAGGGCAGGACAATAGGGACAAGGAGTTGTCCCGTTGTCGCAAGCCACCACGCACCTGGGCCAATTGGTTACTGGCCTACCTCATTTATATGGCGGTATACCTGAGGGCACGCCCTGACTTGGCCATTCCAATGGTGCAATACCTGGATAATATTTATCGGGCGGTGGTTGATTTCCCTGGACCATCATGGTTGGCCTATGACGAGGAGTTTAGGATGAGAGTGGCCCTCCATCCTGAGATGAGGTGGGATGAGCCCTGCCAGCAATTGTGGCTCTTGTACATGACCCCCACGCGGCCGGCGCCTGGTGGCCGGTACCATTGTGGCCATGCCATGCAGCGGGCGGCTGCTACACAGGTTCCCTGTCAGACAGCGGGGCAGGGGGTTCCAGCCAGCCTGCTGTGTTGGAGCTTCTCCGCCAGCAGAGTGTGCAACAAGCATCAGTGTCAGTTCTGGCACGAGTGCCCCTCTTGCTCTGGCCCTCACGCCGCCTCCGCGTGCCCATGGGCTGGTGGGTCACGAGGCAGAGGAAGGGGAGGGCAGGGGGCGGTCAGAGCTCCCTCTGATGGTGCGACCAATCAGAAAGGCCCCCTCCCCAATTGATGTCCAGGTGCTGGAACATTGGCTTGCCGCTTATCCTAGATGGGATGATGCGAAGTACCTACTTGAGGGTTTTCAATTTGGCTTCTGCATACCATTTCAGGGGGTATGCGGGCCTCCAGATGCCCCGAACTTAATTTCCCTCAGGGGTAATGAGGATATCGCCGCCCTATCTATAGCTAAGGAGGTTATCACACTGAAGGTTGCTGGGCCATTTGCTGACCCACCATTCCCCAACTTGAAGGTGTCACCTTTGGGTTTAGTCCCTAAGAAGTCCCCGGGTGAATTTCGGTTAATTCACCACCTTTCTTACCCTGCGGGTTCTTCGGTCAATGATGCAATACCTGATGACCTTTGCTCGGTCAGGTATACTTCTTTTGACCAGGCCTACGCTCATGTGGCCCAGGGGCGCTACTGGCAAAGTGTGATATCAAATCGGCATTCCGATTGTTGCCAGTGCACCCGGACGACTTTGAGCTGTTAGGTTTCCGTTTTCGGGGCAGTTTTTATGTAGATAAGGCCATGCCTTTTGGCTGTTCTATCTCATGTTCTGCTTTCGAACAGTTTAGCACCTTCCTTCACTGGGCTTTTGTTTGTAGATCAGGGTCCCGGTCTGTAGCCCACTACCTCGATGACTTTTTGTTCAGAGGGGAACAAGGCACGGACATGTGCGCTCGTCTCCTCTCCACTTTTCAGGTGCTTATGCGGGAACTGGGTGTTCCCCTGGCGCCTGAAAAGACTGAGGGTCCAGCCACCACTCTCACCTTTTTAGGTATCAAGATTGACACTGTTGCCCAGACATCCTGGTTGCCCATGGAAAAGGTGACGCGGATCTCTGATGCGATTCTGGCAATGTTTGCCAGGCGTAAGGTGTCTCTCCGAGAGTTGCAGGTGCTTCACGGCCACCTCAACTTTGCCTGTAGGGTAGTAACACCTGGCAGGCCTTTGCCAGGCATCTGTGTGACGCCATGGCAGGCCTTTTAAAACGCCACCACAGGGTTTGGCTGACCAGAGGTTTACGGGCAGATCTTACGGTCTGGCTCACATTCATGCAGGATTTTAATGGCATCTCCTTCTGGAGATCGGAGCTTATGCTCAGCCCGCATTTCCAAGTACAGTCGGATGCCTCCGGCTCCCTGGGTTATGGGATTTACTTTGAAGGAAGGTGATCCTATGGCCAATGGCCTCAGATATGGCAAGGCACGGATCGTTTACGCGATCTTACTTTCCTGGAGTTTTTTCCCATCTTGGGTGCCCTGATGCTCTGGGGGGATAGGTGGGCTAATTCAGTGGTTCACTTTTGGTGTGACAATGCTGCAGTGGTGCACATTGTCAACGCCCAGACATCCAAATCCCCCAGAGTTATGGCTTTAGTTCGCCAATTTGTTTTGAGGTCTTTACGCCTTAATGTGCTTTTCAGGGCCAGACATGTACCAGGCATTGCTAATGATATTGCTGAAGCTTTATCCCGCTTGCAGATCCCCCGGAGATGAACCTGGCGATCGGCATGTCTTTGGCACCTCGCACGCGTAAAGCATATCTACATGCACTCCTACAGTTTAGGAACTTTTGCGAGCAAAGGCAGTTGCCCGAAGTATGGCCGATCCCGGTCGACCAGATTCTGCAGTTCATGGTTTACCTTCATGATCTAGGGTTAGCCCCTCGCACCATTGCCACTAGGCTTTCAGCTTTGGCATTTATGGCTAAGGCGAGGGGTTTCGTTGACTGCGTGAATGACTTCCGCATACGTCATGTATTGGAAGGGTGGACACGTGAACGCGGCCACTGCCGAGACACACGTCACCCTGTTTCACCAGAGGTTCTGACGCACCTTGCACAAGGTTAGCATAGCTTGTGTTACGATAGGTATGAGGAGGCTCTCTTTCATGCAGCTACCACTGTGGCCTTTTTTGGAGCGCTCCGTATCAGTGAGCTGGGCCCATTGTCAAAGGGGGACACGTCTCGTAGGGCACTGGAACTCGACGATGTCTTTCTTACCCAGGAGTGGGCCAACTTCCTCAAAGGCTGATCAGCACGGAGTAGGCAGTGGTGTCAGACTGCTACGGTGTACGATTGCTGACATCTGTCCGGTTGGTGCCCTACATGAGCTTTTCGCTGTGCGTGGCACGCACCCTGGCCCATTTTTCTGCCACCAGGATGGGTCTCCCCTTACCAAATTCCAGTTTTGGAAGGTGACCGGTATGGCACTTCACAGTGTTGGCCTCCTTGGGGCTCGTTACAGCACCCATTCATTTAGGATAGGCGCCGCTTCAACTGCGGCTGCGTTTGGGTACTCTGATGCTGATATACGTTGCATGGGCAGATGGGGGTCCACGTGTTTTTCTTTATATGTACGCCCCCTTACTGCATGAGTGCCAGTTATGTCATTAATTCCCCTTTTTCCTTCTTTTACAGACCCTGTGTGTTTACGCACACCGGTGGCAGTATGGCTGGTGGGCCACAGTTTTGTGCACTGGGCAGCGCAGTATGCTGCGGCGACAGACTGGGGACCCCATCTCGGGCTATGTGCAGCCGCACATATGCGTTGGTATGGTAAGCGCGGCATGAGATGGCGGGAACTGTTGCCATTCCTGATGTCCATCAGGGATGCAGGACCGCCTGATGTCTTGATTCTGCACCTCGGCGGCAATGATCTCGGACAGATCACTGGCCTCTCTTTAAAAATGTCGGTGTGCAGTGACCTGGTCTATTTACATCACTTATGGCCGTACACGCAGCTGCTATGGTCTGACATCGTGCTGAGACACCGTTACAGGGGAGGCATTGACCTCCGTGGCTTGGATTGTGCTCGACGGTCACTGAACAGGGCTGTCGCCCGGTTCCTTTTTGACAATGGCTTTGGAACAGCCATTCAACATCCTAGGATAGGCTTGCAGGATTATGGTCTATATGCAAGAGATGGGGTCCATCTGTCGGCCAGAGGTTTGGACCTCTTTCTGGAGGACATGCAAGCAGGCCTGGTGACCGAGCTGACGGTCTGGGGGGGTGAGTCATCACGGACGCCTCCCCGTGTGGCGGGTAGTACTGGTAAGGTAACAGATTTATGACCCATAGGTATCTGGCAGGTTCGCAATTGACTGGCCAACACGTAGATAGGTACAGGGGAATAAGATTGGCTGGTCAAGGGCGAACCATGCAAGGGCTGATGGCAGGAGCTGCACAGCCTGCATCACCCTGATATTGAACGGATACATGTCATAGGGTGGGGTCAGTAGATAGTATATTGACTCCGGTCAACAATTTGTTTGTGTCAACAAACAAATTGATACAAATAGATACATGTAGCCAATTTCCATTGGCATTTTGGGAGGAACCATACCAGTGTTACTGCGGCCTGCTTGCCTTAAATAATTACAATTGGATGATACACCAATTGAAAGTGATAATTCGGACTAGAGCATTATTCAATAAAAGTGGCCCGATGCCTTTAATCCAATACCGGTGTCAGAGTCTTTGCAGGCGCACCCCCCAATAAAGGACTCAGACACCAATGAAAGTGGATAACGGCATTAGGCCACATTTATTGATTCATGCTCTAGTCCGAATTATAAATTTCTATTGGTAATTGACCAATCATAATTCTTAAGGCAAGCAGGCCGAAGTAACACTGGTAAGGTACCACCCAAAATTGCCAACGGCAATTGCTACAATGTATCCATTTGTATCAATTTGTTTGTTGACCACAAACAAATTGTTGACCGTAGACAATATCTAACTAATGACCCCACCCTCTGACGCGTATCCGTAAAATCACGGGGTGATGCATGCTGTCTAGCTATAGCCAACACCCCGTCGCCTAGTTCGTCGTTGACCGGACAACGTTTAACCAACTTATGCCTGTCTAGTGTTGTCCAGTCAATTGCGAACTTGCCGGATACCTGTGGGTCATAATGTTTACCTTACCAGTGCTACCCGCCCATGTGACCAAAGTCAACAGCAGCAACAGAAAACCCCTATGTCAAACCATAGCAACAGTGTGGGATGGGCGAAAAAACCAGGACCCGGAAGCCAATATGGGTCCCAGCCAAAAATTCCCACCCGGCCCCGAAGCGACCAAAATATCACACTGTTAACTAGGGAGGGGGTGGAGGGGAAAAACTTCTCCGCTCCGTCGCTTCGCGAAATGGCAGCTCGGCTGCCTCGTGGCCACCCCTTTTATAAGGGAGCTGGCCACGCCCCCAACTACCCGGATGCCTTCGTCCTGGGGGGGGGGCCCGCAAAGAGCGTGGCGGCCATTTTGCCGCCGCGCTTGCATTGCAGGCGCACCCCCCAATAAAGGACTCAGACACCAATGAAAGTGGATAACGGCATTGGGCCACATTTATTGATTCATGCCCTAGTCTGAATTATAAATTTCTATTGGTAATTGACCAATCATAATTCTTAAGGCAAGCAGGCCGAAGTAACACTGGTAAGGTACCACCCAAAATTGCCAACGGCAATTGCTACAATGTATCCATTTGTATCAATTTGTTTGTTGACCACAAACAAATTGTTGACCGTAGTCAATATCTAACTAATGACCCCACCCTCTGACGCGTATCCGTAAAATCACGGGGTGATGCATGCTGTCTAGCTATAGCCATCACCCCGTCGCCTAGTTCGTCGTTGACCGGACAACGTTTAACCAACTTATGCCTGTCTAGTGTTGTCCAGTCAATTGCGAACTTGCCGGATACCTGTGGGTCATAATGTTTACCTTACCAGTGCTACCCGCCACACGGAGGGGCTTCAAAGAAGGCTCGATGCCCCCCCAGACCGTCAGCTCGGTCAACAGGCCTGCTCGCCAATCACCCAACAGGAGGTCCATACCTCCTCGCGACAGATGGACCCCATCCCCTGCAAACAAGTCATAACTTTGGAGGCTAATAGCGGGGTGACGACTGACCCTCCCCCAAGCCCTGTCGACAAGGAAACGCGCCACTGCCCTATTCACCATGCGTCTAGCGCGGTCAAGGGCCAGGAGGTCAACGCCCCCTCTGTAGGAATGGCGCGGGACCATGTCCGACCAAACAAGGGTTGTGGCGGGCCAGACGTAATGCAGGTAGGCGAGGTCCTCGCAAATCGCATGCTTCAGCGACAAGCCGGTGACCTGGCCCAAATCATTGCCCCCCAGGTGTATGATCAGAATGTCAGGCGGGTCAGCATTCTGGCCTGAAAAAAGGAAAGGCAGCAGCTCCCGCCATAACATCCCGGGCTTACCATGCCATGTGAGACTTGCGTATGCACCCAGTCCCAGTCGGGATCCCCACTCTGTCGCCGCAGCATAACGCGCTGCCCTGTGCACGTAGCTATGGCCCACCAGCCATACTGTCACCGGTGTAATACGACACCCCGGGTCTGTAAAGGAAAAATGAGGGAAGGTAGGTAAGGTGACTGGGTTGGTACTCACGGCGGGAGTGGGTGCACATAAAATTGAAAACATTGCGAACCCCACCATCCCATGCTACGTATGTCAGCCCCTGAGTACCCAAAAGTAGCTGCGGTCGAGGCCGCCCCTATACGGAATGAATGAGTGCCATAGCGGGCGCCTGGGAGGCCCACACTGGCCAGCGCTTTGCCCATCACCTTCCAAAATTGAAATTTAGTAAGGGGAGACCCATCTTGGTGACAGAAAAACGGGCCATGGTGCGTGCCACGCAGTGCCAGGAATTCCTGTAGGGCACCAACCGGACAGATGTCTGCCAAAGAACACCGTAGCAGTCGCACACCACTGCCGACGCCATGCTGATCGGTCTTAGAGGAACGTATCCTCAACTGAGCCCAGTCTTTGGCAACACAGACATCCTCGAGTTCCAGTGCCCTACGACTTGCATCCGCCTTAGACAGCATCACAAGCTCGCTGATGCGGAGCGCTCTAAAAAATGCCACCGTTGTGGCTGCATGGAACAGGGCTGCCTCATATGCATCAAAACAGAGGCAAGGCCAGCCCCGGGCCAACTGGGTAAGGACCCCTGGGGAAATCGGGTGGCGGTCGTCCGGGCAACGCCCGCGCTCGCGCACCCACCCCTCCAAAACATGTCTCACACGGAAGTCAGAGGTGCTGTCCACATGACCCCCCACCTTGGCCATAAAAGCCAACGCTGAAAGCTTAGATGCTATGGTGCGAGGTGCAAGGCCCTGAGAATGCAGGTAAACCATGAACCGCAGAACATGGGTTACCGGGATCGGCCAGGTTCCTGGCAATTGAAATTGAGTACAGAATGCCCTGAAAGAATTAATTGCGTGGTGATACGCCTTACGGGTGCGTGGCGCTAGCGACAGGCCAATCGCCCGGTTCACCTCTCCTTGCCAATGGTCCATATCTCCTCCGGGAGTGGCGAGGGAAATTCCTCCGCATCCGGGGCCAAGGCACGGAACCGGGAGATCTGTAGGCGGGACAAAGCGTCAGCAATATCATTATTAACCCCTGGGACATGCCTGGCCCTGAACAGTACGTTGAGGCGCAGGCTGCGCAACACAAATTGGCGCACTAGATCCATAACCCTGGGCGATTTGGAAGTCTGTGCATTTACAATGTGGACCACAGCCACATTGTCACACCAGAAATGCACGACCGAGTTGGACCACTCCTGGCCCCATAGCATCAAAGCACCCAGGATAGGGAAAAATTCCAGATATGTGAGATCACGCAGGCGACCCGTGCCTGCCCAGGCCGGTGGCCACCCACCATAGGCCCACTTCCCATTGAAGTACATCCCATAACCGAGGGATCCCGAGGCATCAGACTGAATCTGAAATTGAGGGGAAGCCAGGAGGTCATGCCTCCAAAATGAGACCCCATTGAACTCCCTCAGGAACTGTAACCAGACACGCATGTCTGCCCTGATACCCCGGGTAAGCCTAACCCTATGGTGAGGCCTGGATAATCCTGCCATAGCGTCGCACAAGCGCCGGGCAAAAGCCCTGCCCGGTGCGACCACTCTGCAGGCGAAATTAAGTTGACCATGCAGCACCTGCAGTTCCCTCAGTGATGCCTTGCGCTTGGCCAACAAGTCCGAGATAAGGGCCACTATCCTTGACACCTTATCCCGCGGTAATCTAGACGCCTGCGCTATCGTGTCAATCTCCACCCCCAGGAAGACTAGCTGTGTAGATGGGCCCTCGGTCTTTTCGGGCGCTAAAGGGACACCGAGTTCCTCCATTAGCGTCTGAAATGTGTCGAGGAGACGTGTGCACGTGTCCCAGCCCCGTTCACCCCGAATAAAAAGTCATCCAGGTAATGGGCTGCCCAGCAGACGACGCGTCAAAGTGCACCCCAAAAGGAGCCCCGGCGTGGCTGGCCCGAGCAAGGGAAGCCTCGAGTGCCGCCACGCGGGCCAGTAAGGCCTCCACACTGGCGTGGGGCCACGGGCCAGCCGGCCCGCCCGTTACGGGCGTGGGTACAGGTCCTTGCACCCCGGGGCCCGAATATGGCCATGACCCCCCACCCAGGCCCGGCAGGGCCGGCGTAGGCACCTGCCAAGGGAGGGGACCACACCACCCCCCAAGGCTGGAAGGCCCTGGAGTGAGCTGCGCCCCGATAGAGGGAGGCCCAGTAGAGTGAGCACCAGGAGCGGCGTCCGCCGCTTGTGGGCCGCGGGCCGCAGCCCAAGCTGGACCCCTGCTTGGGTCCCCTGCCTCCGGCCAGGGGGTAATAGACCCCATCCCACCGGTCCCGGTGGGAGCCGGCAAAGGCGGCTGGTGGGAAGGCGCAGCCGCGGTCCTCCGACCTGGATTGCGCCTCCGAACTGCCCGAGCCACGCTCGCAGCCGCCTTCTTCTTCGAAGGCATCTCAGTCGGACCTAAGGGAAGCCGAAAAGAGGAAGGTCAGCAGCCAAAAGGCTTCCCGCTCAAGGTAAAAGCGACGGAGTAAGAGGAAAAACTTCTCCGCTCCGTCGCTTCACAAAATGGCAGCTCGGCTGCCTCGTGGCCACCCCTTTTATAAGGGAGCTGGCCATGCCCCTAACTACTCGGATGCCTTCGTCCTGTGGGGGGGGGCCCCCGCAAAGAGCGCGGCGGCCATTTTGGCGCCGCGCTTGCATTCTTTGGGGGGTGCGCCTGCAATGGCTTATGGCTGACTTTTCTTGTAGAGGAGCTGAATGACATATAGCCTGCAGGCCTCAGGCAGCTCACAGGGCTGTTTCTATGGTCCCCAATGTTCCTGTTTGCTACTGCTGCAACTAACAAAACTACCCACGGAGTCACAAACATGCTGCTAGATAATAAACAATGAGCAAGGAAAAAGGGACAAACGGTCACAGAAGTTTGAGGCAAAAATATCAATAATGAAAAAACTTTCAATGTCTTTGAATATCATTTAAGTAATAAAGTTTAGCTTCAGTATTTCAAGCATTGTCTCGATTCTTTTAATAACACAGTTCAATTGTGAGTGCTATCCCTTTATTCTCTGCATCACTTCACATGGGATTGCTTGGGAACACATGTTATTGAAAATTTGTTACGTATAAATATATCCTTTAACTAGTGCTTCTTTAGCATCTAAAGCACGGAAAGAAAAAATGACAAAAGGCTTTTTGACATTACAATAAGAGGTATTATTTTCCTTGTGATAAATTATTTTCCTTGTGATAAATAGTTTACGGAAGGGTAGATAAGTAAGAATACTTTCTGTTGTAATATGTAAATACTGTAATTGTTCTGTTGGGCTATAATTATATCGATATTGATTAGTACAACTTAGTACATATGAAACACAATTGCAGCTTGTAAATTCTTGTTTTTATCATTTATTACTTAGTGTATATATATCCTGAAGAAGTTTCTATGAAAACCGAGTTTTACCGGAACGGTTTCGATGTTGAATATATGATGTGGATATTTCTGCAATTGAACTGTGTTATTAAAAGAATTGAGACAACGCTTACACTACTGAAGATAAACTTTATTGCTTAAGTGATATTCAAAGGCATTGAAAGTTTTTTCATTATTGATATTTTTGCTTCAAATGGTATCCATTGTTTCCTTGGCTAAATAATAAACAGCATTAACACACACACCCTCTCCCTTGGTATTTGTAGCATTCTTAGATGCTTTGCCCTGGTGACCAGTAGGGTTTTATGGGATAGCACAATGATTTTGGTAGCTTCTGGGACCATACCTATATCTATTGCAATTGCTACCAAAATTTGGTAGGAGCCGAGTGGGATGGCTGGGTCCAAAGTATACCCCTGGGAAGTTGCCATCTTGATCAAGGTATCTTGACTCATGGTGACATGAAAGGTGCTGGTAGGCTTCAATATACAAATGTCCTTGTACTAAACCTGTTTCTGTAAACTTCCTGTGAACATTACGAGTGGGGTGGCATACAAGTCAAATAATAAATGAATGAATGAATGAATAAAACATGTCTCTGTATATTTCTTACTGAAGAATGGCCATTTATTAAAATATTAGAAAATATGGGATGGTGAAAAAGAGAAAGGTGCATCATCATTATTGCACTGTTTCAGAAATCAGTATGTTGGTAAGTCCCTTCTTATTAACAGCACATAGCTAAAGTCGGTTGTTAATTATGATTCTTTGGTCATCAACTTTAAGTTTGGTCAGAGCTTGAGAAGTTTGTTTTCTGGACTGTGGTTCCCACACATGGTCATGTTGGCTGGGGGATTCTAGAAGCTATAGTTTAACAAAATAATTTATCTAAGTTCAGAAATTGGTAGAAAGAATGAAGCTCTTATCTATGTGGTATCAGGCAATAGAGCAAGCTCCAGATTCCTGGAGTGCTCCTAAATCCATAACCTGCTTCAGAAGAAAGGGACAGAACAGAGTGGCAAATACTTCTGAGAAGCAATCAACCCTATCAAAATAAATCAGCAAGGAAGCTGCCAGTAGTTGGCTGCACCCTTTCCTAAATGTGTTTCCATGTAATAACAATTGTTTTATTGGTATGACTCAGAATTGGGAAGAATTCATCGCTGAGTGTTTGTACTGTTGTTATTGTTTCTGAAAGAAGATATTGTTGGTGATCAGATCCAAGTTCTTTGGAGCTTAACTCTCTTGGAGATGTTCTCTGCTCAAATTGTATACAACTGCAAAGCTATATGTTCTTTAAAGAAATGGATTAGTTCAAAGCTAGGCAACAGTAGAACTTTCATCAGTTCTAGCCAGGATGATTAATGAGACCTATGGAGGCCAAAACATCCAGAGGAACCAGGTTATCTACTGTTGGGTGAGAAGATAGGTTAGCGAGGGCTCCTCTGTTATTAAAGACCCAGGACAGATCTGTAGTCATCTGATTCATGAAGATGTCATTTATTTAATTGTTTGTTTATTTATTTATTACTCACATTTCTTCATGATAGGGACAACAGAAGCTGCTGAATTTATCAAATGGATTCTGCTTTGCTATTATGACACATTCATGATTCACTTTGCATGCTCCAAAGGGCCTCCTCCGCTTTGTTTTGGGGAATGAAATTGGGTGAAATATGCAACATATCCATTTGAATACCATCACAGCTTCATGGTGGGTGTTCTTAGGGTACTAATGACTTGGAAGAAGCACCTCTATAATCTTGGTTATTCCTGCCAAGAAGCTCTACATGCACAAAGCCAAATAACTTCGAAGAAGAGATATTAATGCCTCTTTTGCTTCTCACACCCATTAGAAGAGAAATGGTTGTTAGTAGTCTGTAGCTGGGGAAGAACAATTCAAGGAATGCACGAATGGGTCTGCCAGGAATGGGAGCATCCTGTGCAAACATTTGTGAATCGAATGCAAGACGAGATGCTATACTGCTTACCGTAAAAGGTAAAGGTTTCCCTTGCTAGAAAGCCAGTCATTTTATGCCTATGGTGTTCTGCTTCCCTGCTTGTAAATGAAAGAATAGCATAAAGATGCAGTAGGTTTTCAGGACTGTCCTCCCTCCAAAGGTAACTAAATTAGTCACTGCTGCTCTGCGACTTCATAGGACAAGGGGCAATGGAAAGTACCTGATATGGCTAATAAACATTCTTAAGTTGAAGAAAATACAGTAATTGTTTATTTCTTTCAGAGGATTGAACAAAATAAACAGTCAAGCTGGTTACCTTCCACAAACACGAGAAATCAACAGGAAGACATCTGTTCAGGTTTTGTAATAGAGCCAGGGCTCATAGAGCTGGAGTGCCTGGAATTTCATCTGACTGATCATCAGTGGTGATGATTGAAGGATTCACTACTCCCTCTGAAGCAGTATGAAACCATCACAGTATCTGGGGAGCAGGGTGCAATTCCTATCCTAAGCAACAATATGTTGTTTTCAGATATCCCTGTCATTATGCAAATTGTTTTGCAGATGGCTGGGCTTGAGTAGCATTAAAGAGCCATTAGCTTTCTTCTTCTTCTTTTTCTTCTTCTTCTTCCTCTTCCTCATCAACCCTAGGCCAGTATTGATGAAGCTGTTTCCTTCCAACAAGATGGATTCAAGTGGGATTTAATCCACTCGGGGACCATCACCCTTCCCTGTGGACTTTGGCACTCAAGGTTGTTAGCCTTCTGGGTTGTCAGCTTAGTTAACTGCTGCCTGACACTCGACATTGAGTCATTGGCAGTGTGGATGACTCTATTACTATAGCAGGATAACCTGGCCAGAAAACATATTCCTGCTAGAGATGAAAATGACCAAAACTACCTATAATTTTGCATTCTCCTTGCAGAGGATGGGGCATCTTATGACAGTCACAATCAGTGCCTGCACTTCAACTTTGCCACTATCCTTCCAGTGCTTGTATCAGTAGACCACACCTGAATAAGATACTTTATTTCTAGACCTTGTGTGAATCAGGTCTAAACTGACTCGTCAGTGAAGATGTCCAGGCTCTAAATACATGAAGAGTTGTACTGGGGATAGAGGGAAAGGAGACTGCATTATTCAAGAGAATGTCAAACATTAGTATCAAATTTTCAGGCTTAAGACATGGGTTCCCAAACATTTCCAAACAAATTATTCCCTTCCCTTTTTCATAGCCTCAGATGTTAATAGTTTTCCCCCCACTGAGTTTGTTATTGGTGTTCATTTAAATTTGTCACTTATAGTGCTTCTGTCAACTCTGATATCTCTTTAACTAAAGACATTTCTCCACATAAAACAAAAGTATTGATTAGGCATCAATGTGGGGGCTTCTTACAGGAGAGATCCAAGGATAATCAGAAGACAACCCCTCTACAAAGCCTAGGGTGAGTGGTGCATCATTGTACAATTATCAGTGGTTGCTAGATTAATTTATCAAAGCTGATTAGAAGTTTTTTCCAAACTTCTCAAAGTTTGAGCTAGTAAACATTATATATCCCAAACTGCTGGATACCTCAGTGGTTTAGGTATCAGGCTGTGGAGCCAGGATATATTTATGGGTTTCTTCAAGAGGCTGATGAAGATCGCTATGGGTGAGCCTCTGGCAGGGTCAGCTTAGCCATTAGCCAAACTGAGGCACTTATCCAGGGGTGTGCAGGGCACCATGGGAAGGTGCTGGACAGGGAGTGGTCGGGTTGTGGGAATCCCGTACCTTGCTATTGGTGCCCCAGGACACCAGAGGCAAGGGCGGGGTGGGACAAAGCCCGATTGCTTGATATACCAGCATGTGCCTGCACTTACCTCCAGGGGCATAGCTCTGGGATAGGCTGCAGAATCACCATTGCCACCCCCTTTGTGTTACCTGAGCCAGCTACTATGAAAGTGATTTTTGGTCCAAAATCCCTCACCAAAATCCCCATAGCTTGCAGAGGAGTGGCCAAAGATAAGCAGGAGATGGGCAGCAGGCAGCACCTTCCTCCTTCTCTCCCTTCTCTGCAGCAGTGAGTGTTGTGGGGCAAGGTTTTGGAGTGTGGTGGTGATGATGGCATCATTGGCAGAGGTTAGTACTATGTTTCTCAGGTGCCAGGAGAGAGGAGACCTTGAGCTATTGTTGACTTCCAGTGTCCTTCTCTGAGCACTTTCTAGCAGAGTCAGAGCTCTCAGTTTCTCTTTGCAATTTTATCCACTTGTATATTTATGTAGTTTTGTTTGCTTTGCTTACTTCTTGTGCTGGAGACATGCGTGACTGAGGTCAGAGTTGAGAAGCCAACAGAGATGCTGGGAGCTTCAAAAAACCTGTGAAAAGTTTATCATTGGTGTCTGAACCGTATGTATTTGCAGAGAAGTTAACAAGGCACATTCTGGAGGTTGTTTCTTTGAAAAGCATGAGAGGGAACTGTTGTATCTGTTTGAACTCTCTCCTTTTGATACACTATCTCTCTGACATCTAAACTGTTAAACAGAGAATATCAAGGCAAGTGTATTGAGGAAGGTGAAGATTCAGGAAGTATATATATTTTAACTTATCTTCCTATTTAATTGGTCTTCCCTTAGTACATGATTGTTGCTGCAGATACAGCCCCAGTTTTCTTTAGCAAATATGAAGAGAGAGAGAGATCAAGAGGCCAATGAATTTCCCCATCATTTCCAAATTCCAGACAACCAACAGTAGGTCAACTTTATGTTAGGGGAACCCATGTTGATTGGTGTCAATCCCTCAGCCTCTCGATCAATAGTTTATGCAAACAGTGGAGGAAGATTATTTCTATCCTATGGCCGCTGAAAGTGTAGCAAGAAGGGTGTCCTCATCTCCTCTGTCTCATGCAGAAATGCATCACCATGAAACTCCTCTTCTTGAGAATGTAGCTGACTAATGCTTGCTAGTCCCCAAAAACTGAAATAGTATTTATAAAATGTTGATTAATAGTAAACTTGGTGGCTTAGTGGTTAAGATGCTGAGCTTGACGACCGGAAGGTTGGCAGGTCAGCAGTTTGAGACCCGAGTGCTGGATGAGTGAGCTCCTGTTGTCTGTCTGAGCTCCTGCCAACCTAGCAGTATGAAAGCAATACATTGCAAGTAGATAAATAAGTACTGCTTCAGCAGGAATGGTAACAGTGTTTCATACACTTCAGTGTCTAGTCATGTCTGCCACATGACCACGGAAAGGTCTGCAGATGCAGATAGTGTTGGTTCTTTGGCTATAAATGGAGATTGAGCACCACACTCTAAAGTTGGACATGACTGGCTTTCGAGCAAGGGGGACCTTTACCTAAAAGCTCTGGTTCCCTTTTAATTTTTTTTTTAGAAAATCCCAAAATTAATCCCAAGATCAATTTCACCAACCTAATGTCATCTGAACCTGTCACAGAAGAGCCAATTAAAATAACCTTTCAAAACACTTCAGATCTCCCATTCTCCAGAATGGTCACATTCTTGTTGACTGGGTGGGATATCTCTAGGAGGTAGTTGAGTCAAACTGAGCTGTGTGGTTGCTGCCATGTTAATGTTTCAATGGATGGCACTAGTGAAAGGTATCCTTCTACTGTCCAATGTGTTTATTGCAGCACTGCGGTGGCTTAGTGGTTAAGACAATGAGCTTGAAGACTGGAAGGTTGGGGTTCGATATTTGAGTGCTGCATAACAGATTTTGGGGACATGAAAGGAGCTTCATTTGGGTGTACCCTGAGTGGAGTTTCTCCAGCAAAAATCCTTTGAACCCAGAGTAATATCTGACATGAAATTTATTTTTAATGTGTATATTCTCCCCCCTGTTTGTGAACTTGAACTATGTAGGCCTTACATTTAGATGAGGAGCTTGGTTGGAATCAAAGCAGGGTTAAGCCCCATCTGTGAAAGTTCCTTCAGCAAAAAATTGTATGTCCAGATGTACTTCAGTGACCTCTACTGCCTAAATCCCCCCCCCCCCCCAATACTACCAAGCCAAGGGTAAAATAATATATTTTTGTAGTGAGTCCCTTTCTTCTCCCAGGACTCATGATCCCATAAAGTATTTTTTTCCTCTGTCAAATGAAGTTACAGTTCTTTTTAGAGAAAAAATCATATCAGAGGCATACAAAGGTGCTGTCTGGGTTGAAAGGATTTTTGCTGGAGGAACTCCACTCATGGGGCACCCGAATGAAGCTTCTTTTGCATTTCCAAGATCTTTTCTCACCGAAGTGAGAAAACTGCTTTCAAACTGCTAGGTTGGCAGGACATGGGATAGAGACGGGAGCTCATTCCGCCATTCAGTACTCGGGTCTTGAACTGCCGACTTGATGATCTTCCAGCTAACAAGGCGAGCTTCTTAACCACTGAGCCATTGCAGTCCCTTACGGTTCTCCTGTCACACTTGAAAAGCATCTGTGACTCATTTAAAAGGAGAAATAAAAAAATTTCAACATTTGCATTCGCACTGCGGTATCTCTGCCAGAGTACTGCAAGCATTTGTAAGCAGAGGCTGTGGTTATTATTATTTTTCTTTTAGCTAACTATTAATCCCACATTAAATAGTCATGTTTCTTAAAGTGCAAGCAGCTTATTGCTCTAATTAAACATGATCACCTGCTTGCTGCATAAATAGACATCAAAAGAAAGAGATCTTGCACCTTTCCTCAAAGGGCACAATTTGTAAAGGAAATAGTGAGGTGGAGAAAGTTCAGGCTTTATTACAACTGTGCAGTGACACAATCAGGCTATTATCCTTCCCACACTTTTCTAACACATATTTTACCTCCACTGCATGCATTTTTGCTCATATTTAAAAATTGGAGGCATAGTTTTGTGGGTATTGTATTTTTCCTTGAGAACCTTCCCATCTTTTATGCCATTCCTCAAATTATTTTCATGTTTTCTCTTCAAGCTTCCTGGATGGCATTTGGTTGAGGTAAGTAGATTAGATGTTCTAGCTAGCATGTATAATGGAAGAGACTAAATAATCAGCTCTGGAACATATGGAGGAAACTGCTTCTTATAGAATGTGATTTGGAAGCAGTTGCTATTAGTACACTTTTAGCTTGCCCAATCTATGGCTGTGATTCTACAAGTCACATATTTAGGCCCAAAACTTCCCTAAGCAGTTCTGGAACATAGAAATCAACAGAAGCACTACCTTCCAGTAGTCTTCTCCTTCTAGGTAGAAAATAAGCAGAAATTTATCAGGGCCTTCTTCTGGAATGCCCTTGGAATCAAGGGCATCCATAGCCAGATACTTATCTCACTGAGCTGTTGTTGTTGCTGACTGAATGTAATGGCATGTTTGTGTGATTTTTCTACTCCCCACCCCCACACACATTTTGGGCACCCTACGTAGGCCCTGGAAGGTTCTAGGAACAGAAACATTGAGTCTAGAATTAGATCCATTAAAACTACCCTCTCATTCTATACACATATGATTCTGAATGGTAATCTGATAAATGATCCATTTACATTTTAAACCTTTGACAAAACCTACATAGATCTGTAATAATTTTTATCTAGCAAGATATGAAATATTGTTAGCTAACTGTGTAGTAACTACAAGGTACAAAACAACATGAAACATATCTTTTCTTTAATTCTGCACATTAGCCATATTTCATTATCCCGTTTTTCTTTTCATTGCTCTTATTTTGGTTGAGAGGTATCTCCCCCTCTCCTGCCGCCGCCAAAACCCACACAGACCTAGATGCAAAGATGTGTTTTACTGTTCTTCATTGTCTATAGGGGAACACCGTACAATACTATTCAGTCAGCAGGCATTTTAAGACTTGCCAGTTTCTATAATTGGTATTCCCCACACTCTTGGCAGCAGAGAAATCACTGGGACTTCCAGTCCGAGAGAGAAATTTATTGAAGATAGCTTGCTCATACCAGAAGGCCATAAAAATGTCAACAAGATACCAGCAGTTCAAAAAGTAGCCCCTTGAAGCCAATCTGGTGGAAAACAAACTTTTTAAAAATCCTCTCTCTGTGCATAGATTTAATCTTGTAACATTCAAAATGTAATACACCTGCATAGTGCTTAACAGTGCTGGTTACCTTATCCTTGAACTAACACCCTAAAAAATTCCTTTTGACTTTGACATATGATGTGGTTAGACAATCAATGCAACTCCTTCTTTCCAAAATCCTGATGCTCCTTTTGTGTAACATTTTTGTCTTAAAATGTCTTAGGTAAAGGTAAAGGTTTCACTTGCTCAAAAGCCAGTTGTATCTGACTCTAGGGTTCAGGGCTTATCTCTGTTTCAAAGCTGAAGAGTCAGCGCTGTCTGCTTCTGCAGACATTTCTGTGGTCATGTGGCAGGCATGACTAGACACTGGAGCGCACGGAATGCTGTTAGGTGAGTTCTTATCAAGAGGATTGGAATAGAGGGACCACAGAGAGACACAAAGCTCATCAATACTGAAATGTGAGCCTCAGATCTGCAGTGAGGAAGGAGGTGCCTAGTCCTGTGGGATAAAGGTAAGCAGGAAAACAGCTGTTTGTCTGCTGTGAAGTGTAGGGAAACTGCGAGTTGCTGCTATTATCAGCTACCTATTACATTCGGTCCAATGGACAGACAACCTTTGGAGAGGGAATGGGAAGGATGTGGCCCTTTGTTATTTTTTTTAAAGGTATTTCACTTTTATTCCAACTGACTCCCTGTACCAGGTCCCAAGGCAGCTCTTGTTGAATTGCAACTCCCATCAATCTTAAGTAGGATATCCAGCGGTAAAGAATTATTGGAGTTCCTATTCTGCAACATTGGAGGGCAATACATTCTTGATCCTGACTGAGAAAAATTGAGAATGTCACATACAAGAACACTTTCCAGAGTCCGTACTTCTAGGCCCACTGGACTCTTCTCCATTTTGAAGTGAGGGACGCTAGACCAGCCCTATCATTGGGCAAATTAAGGTGGCAATCTCAGCTAGAAGATGTTGGGTGGCAGGAGAAAAATGACAACAATTTATTAGTTGTGTTGTTTATGTAATTTAACAGGATTTGGAAGAAGTGTTTGTTGGATTGTATGAAAATAACATGGGTAACCTTGAATACTCTAACCCTGGACCTAGGTGGGTACGTGACACTGTTCTGCCTCAGGCAATGAAATGTCTTATGCCAATCCTGGAGGAAACTGCCAAAGGCAAATATAAGACAAGGCAAAAAAGATCCATTTAGCTCTTTGTTTCTTATTCCATCTGTTCTACCTTTTTAATATGAATCATTAGATAATTTGACATGCTCTTCAAAGCATGGATGCAGTGAATGAATGGGAACTACTGAAGTTGTAGTCATGCAAGAATTTCTTCTTGGTTTCTCAGTTTCCTGCTCCTCACAGTGTCACTGATGACAAAGGAGTATATAGTGATTTCTTTGGAAACAACAGTCTAAGCCTGGATATATAATTTGCTCTGTTATTTATTTATTCAGACCATTTACATCTCAAACCAGGACTTGGGTGTAGTTGCCATCTAGGAACTGATAGGTCTAGACATATTTAGCACCCAAGTTGCTATCTCATGTGCTTTCAGTTCATACTAAAAGAGCCTGAAAAGAAAATGACAACTATGGCAACTCTTTCTGAAGCAACTCTCAACCAGTTTCTTGAGATTTGATTCTTATCCTATCAGAAAACTGTTATGTGTATTGCGATAATACCTTATAACTAATTATCATTACATAGGTGTGCCAACTTAAAAATATATATGGAATGTTTTTCTCCCTGCTTAATTTAAGAAAAGAAATCTCAGGAAAAGACCCTAGATCAAAACATTTTGGCAGCGGTTATAGCGGTAAGTAGAGTCATGGTTCCCAATGTGGGGCAATTTGATTTTTAAGGGAGGCAATACAAGAATGAGTTAGATCAAGATAATTGCCCTTAAGGCTTCCTCCACATGAACAGGAGTTTATTTTTGAATAATAAGAATTATATGTCATGGTGGCATCAGGATTTGGGGGGGGGGGACATGGCCAAAAAAAGGTTGGGAACCACTGGTCTAGAACTATATAAAGCAGGGGTGCACAAACTTTTTGGGCCATGGGCTTGTCACATGATTGAGCAGGCCAGTTACATGATTCCTCCCACTGTAAGTGGAAGTTAAATGCACCCATCATGTGCAAAATTCTGCCATAAATGCACCAATGGCATTTATGACATCTGTGGGTGCTTTATGGCAGTGCAGATGTTCAGGTGTGTTTAACTTCCTCTTCTGGGAGTTGCGTGGGTGGCGTGGGCCAGATCCAGCCCATGGGCCATGGTTTGGGCACCCCTAATACAAAGGGATTTCACTAATGGCCAATGGATGATATAATGGCCAAAATCCTGTTGATTAGTGCAAATCATCACTTTTATTCTGCGCCTCCCTGGTAAACAAAGCAACTCCTCCCAGTGGTGTGCTGGCCCACAGAGATACAGGGACTCATCCTGGTGTGCCCCAGCAATTGGTCCCCCCCAGGCAAGCAGAGGTAATGGGAATGTATGGGATTTCTCCCCCAAACCCCTCCAATAGACGTACCATCACTTCCTGTCCATCGCCCTCCCAAGGTACCCAGCACACCCTGTCTCCTCCGTGATTCTCAGAGCATGTATGTGCATGCTCCTCCCCAAGAATGGCAATTTGTTTCCTGGGATGGAATGGATCAAAAGTTATGCAACAAGGTTTCATTTTGTCTCATCTACCTCACTGAGAGCTGATCAGCTGAGGATATTGTCAAAGAGTGTTTTTTCCCTAATCCTTTCCACACTACAGATCTGTGTACAAATCGACATGTGGAAGGAGCTCAGGATCCAGCCGTGGCAGATGACCACATCTGTATATTGCTCTGAACCCTGAACAGCAGCTGACATTTCTAGAGGCTGTGCACTTACAGTCCACCAAATCTGCATGCTGACTTTTTACAAGGGTAAATCCATATACCCTGGAATATGCATATGCATAGGCAAGGCTCAGAGTCAGAACTTCATATCAAAGCCTGGGAGTCTAGCTCCATTCTCCTCTGCCACAAGAACGGAGGGACTTAGTGCCCCCCTGGTGTTCATGAATTACTGTTAGCTTTGCCTCAGAGGACTAATGGGGCTCAACATCATTCTAGAGCAGTGGTTCGCAACATGGGGCCCACACTTCGCAGGGGGGCTTCAATTCCCAGAAGCCTAAGTCAGTACATTGGCTGATCGTGTTTTAGGGAATTGAAGTCCAAAAACCAAAGGCTGAGAAACACTGATTTAGAGGGATATCTGTAGCCTTTCTCTTACTTTCTCCAACTTCTATTTATATATAGAATTGTTGCATAACATTGGAAGAAATAGTATCTTCTGAAGATTCTGCACAGTGGGTAGAAACAATAAACCAAATCTGTGCTAAGAAACAAAGACAATGTAGGGAAAAGATGGTTTAACTAAACAAACTTCAGTGAAAAATAAAATTCAGATATTTGGCTGTGCTAAAAAATAACAATTGGAATGCCTTGAAACTGTCCCGATAATTTGGCTGTTCCATGTCACTGCCTCCACATCCAAATAGGCTTATTTCCCCCCCTGCGTAGGCTATTATGAATGATGAATGGAACCTATTGAGACCCAGTATTGCCAATCTTCTTTCTCTATTTTGTGTTCCTGCCTTAATTTGAGGTTCCTGCTTTCTAAAGTGTTGATGTTTTATTCCATATGTTTCTTGCCATGCAGCCACTTAGCCCAACCGACACAACAAAACAACGACACATTACAAGCTGGCATTTTGAAACAAACACTTCCACATGATTGTTTTGGATGTTAACAATTGGAAATATGTGTGGTCTTTTGTTTCATTATTGGGCTCTTTTAACATTTTGCTTTGTGTAACACTTGAAAAACAGGCAATTGCTGCTTCCAGAAGGCTAAAAGTAAGTATAACAGATTTGGAGTTAATCATATATGCAAATAAAGAACAGGTCAGATGTTGTGTCTTACTTTAAATGTCTATTTCAAGCACTAGTGGGTGTGGCAAATTTTGATTTGCATGCAC
This sequence comes from Bradypodion pumilum, assembly GCA_035047305.1. NCBI lineage: Eukaryota > Metazoa > Chordata > Lepidosauria > Squamata > Chamaeleonidae > Bradypodion > Bradypodion pumilum. The sequence continues at coordinate 158,509,829 of JAWDJD010000001.1, read as the reverse complement.
TCATCATGACAGATCTCATAGCCAGATACCAACCAATGCACCTGTAGTGTGGATTACATATCTTGCACAGTTTACGCAAGTGAGTAAGGATATGCATAGCACAATTTCAGGTTACTTGAACAGGTTTTCCCTATTTGAGCTCTGGCACTCCTAAATCCCTAAAGAACCCTTTAAAACTACCCTTAAAAAGCAAAGAGGCAAGACAACAGAGAATCAGTCTCCTCCAAACCCAAGGAGAAATACAAGAGAAACAAAATTCATCATCTAAGACAGGAGTGCCCAAACTTTTTGGGCCGTGGGCTGGTCACGTGGTTCCTCCCACCGGAAGCAGAAGTAAAACATGCATGTGCATAACACTGCCATAAATGACCTGAGGTTGTTGTAAACACATTTACAACAGCCATGGGTCATTTATGTCAGGGTTATGTGCATGCGTGGGCATCCACACATGCGTGTTTTGTTTCCACTTCTGGAAGTGGCAAGGGCAGCATGGGTTGGATGATTTGGTACTGCGGGCCTTAGTTTGGCCACCCCTGGTCTAAGGTATAGGGACAACATAAAACACCCATAGTCATTAGGTAATCACATGTGACACAGGATTACACTTCTAAACTGTGTATTGTTTAAACCAAAGCAGTTCTTTTCTCAGGGTACGACTATGCTGCAAATTTCTTTTGCAGCCTGCATTACATTTGAAATTTCAATCAGTGCCCACATGGGAACTGCAAATTGATTCAGGAGTTTACTGTTCATAGTGGATTCCTTCCTTCCTATGGTCATGCCTGTGCTGATCCTTTTAATTTTTTTTGCTGTGAAGCCACTTTCTCATTTAAAACTTCAAAGTACTATGTTTCTCAAATTTCCTATAGAAAAACAACATCCATCCATTATCTGTTCTCTTTCTTTCATCTGTGAACAGAGATGAGGTAATTTATGCGTGTATAACTTGAAAGTACTGTAATGGAAAGGAATAATGGATGGACAATGGGAAGTGGTGATCAGAATGGAATCATTCCAACATGTGAATCATAATCTCTCTTGATTCCATCTGCCGGTTCGCGTCCCAGCCCAGTCGGGGCTTGAGGGAGCCAAGGAACACCTGGGGGTGGCTGGTGTGGCTTCAAAACGCCAGCGCCAACCCCCCCCCCACCGGACTGCTCTTCCACCTGCCGGTTCGCGTCCCAGCCCAGCCAAGGCTTGAGGGAGCCAAGGAACACCTGGGGGTGGCTGGTGTGGCTTCAAAACGCCAGCGCCAAACCCCCCCCCCACCGGACTGCTCTTCCACCTGCCGGTTCGCGTCCCAGCCCAGCCAAGGCTTGAGGGAGCCAAGGAACACCTGGGGGTGGCTGGTGTGGCTTCAAAACGCCAGCGCCAAACCCCCCCCCCCCACCGGACTGCTCTTCCACCTGCCGGTTCGCGTCCCAGCCCAGCCAAGGCTTGAGGGAGTCAAGGAACACCTGGGGGTGGCTGGTGTGGCTTCAAAATGCCAGCGCCAACCCCCCCCCCCACCGGACTGCTCTTCCACCTGCCGGTTCGCGTCCCAGCCCAGCCAAGGCTTGAGGGAGCCAAGGAACACCTGGGGGTGGCTGGTGTGGCTTCAAAATGCCAGCCCCAACCCCCCCCCCCCACCGGACAGCTCTTCCATCTGCCGGTTCGCGTCCCAGCCCAGTCGGGGCTTGAGGGAGCCAAGGAACACCTGGGGGTGGCTGGTGTGGCTTTAAAACGCCGAACTTTCTCTTTCCCCTGCCCCGCCCACCAGGAGGGTTGCCGGAGCAACGCAGAAATGCCAAGGCCAGGCTTTTCCTGACTCCGCCGAGGACATCTGAACTATGGGGCTCCGTCGCGGTCGTAGAGTACGGGTCATGGACATTAGGTGGCCGTGATCATTGCAGTACTTATCTTGTTATTTGTTATTTATTTATTTGGTGTTTCATTGCATAATTTGTATTGTACTTTTTTTGCAGCTATTATATTTGTTTGATATATTGTACCGCAGAATTTGTATCTATTTGTAATAGCATTTTGAATATTGTATTTATTACTGTATTTTGAATTTTGTATTTCGTATGTAAACTCCTTGGGTTACCTTGGGGTTATTTATATGTTGTTAGCCGCCCTGAGTCGGCCATGTGCTGAATAGGGCGGGGTATAAATCGAATAAACATTAACATTAACATTCTGTTCACTGTTCACCCTCTGCAGTCATGGGTGGGTATCATTACTGCAATAGCGTCAATATATCCCCAGTATTCACAGAATGCCAGGGAAGGCCCAGTTAAGTAGTTGTGGGTACAGATAGGTTTTGTGTTTAGAAATCAAACTATCCTGAGATGCACACTTAGAGGAATTTCTTAGTATGAATGCCAAGTTTCAAGTCTCCTTGCGTATTACATTGACATCTGTCTAGCTGTTCTCTGATCAAATGCTCCTTATTTTCATGTTTTTTGTTGTTGTTCCCAATCATATTTATTTGTACTTAACTGCCCTCCAAGAACAATTCACATTGCACATTTACGTAGAAGTAAGTCCATCTGAGCCTCTTAGTGCTCATGCAAAGAACTATGTTTCAAAGCTTCAGGCTTATACACAATAAATTAGAAATGGAGTCCTTCTAAACATAGACACAGGCTTACTTTTCTTTAAATGTCTAGTATTGCCTTTCTGCAAATCCTACTGAAATGTACAGGTATAGGTAGAATCTGTTTGAGTGTAGTACTTCTGGACTCCATGCTCAACTTCAGAATGCTGTGGCAAATGATGTATTAATCAGAGAAATGCACTACTTCCCCTACTGCTCAAGGCAGTGTGTCTTATTTACAAAGTACTGATTGCACCATTACTCAAGCAGAAGATTGAGGCTGTTGGGTTTTCCAATTAATGAATAATTCAGATGCCAGACCTCATTTATTGATGGGGGAGGCAGTATAAATATCCAGTTTAGAAAGATGTCAGAAGTGGGGGGAAATACCTCATAATAAGAGTTACTAACAATGAACGATAAAGAACATCTTTAACAATGTGAAACAAGTGAATCAGACAGATAACATTGGGCTATGTGAAGCTTTGCAGAATTCTGTCATGTTATATTGTATCTCATTGTTCATCTACATACACTATACCTTTTAGTAAATTGGGTAAATTAAATATATTTTATGAACCAGAAATTAAATATACAGCAATGTCACCATCAGTGCTATCATCTTTTATAACCCAGAAATCTGATGAATGACCAGCACAGAATATCAATATTCTTTTCAGCCAGTTTGAAGCAGTTTGAAATTTGTGTTTCTTTGAATTTTGTGTCCTTATTTTCTGTAATTATTGATAGTCATTAAAACTCTACTGGCTGACATGCTATATACTGATCAAGAGGGCAAGTCTGCATGGGAAAAGCAGTATTTAATTTTGTTGTTGTTCAATCACACAGTTGATTCCAACCCTATGGACCTTTGCCCACCAGGCACCTCTGTCTTCCACCATCCTCCTCAGCCCACCCAGCTTTGTGCCCATTGCATCTACAATACTCTTGTAGGCTGGATATTGCATAATTATTTTATATATTGTATTATTGTGTATATTGTATAACTATTGTATTGTATAACTATTGTGTGAGCCGCCCTGAGTCGGGTTTCCTGATTGGGCGGCATACAAGTGGGAAAATTAAATTAAATTACAATCTAGCCACCTCAATTTTGGCCGCCCCTCCTTCTTTTGCCCTCCACCTTTCCCAGCATCAAGACCTTCTCAAGTGAATCCTCATTTGATGTCCAAAGTACTTTAGCTTCATCTTTACTATTTGACCTTCTAATGAGCAGTCAGGGTTGATTTCTTCTAGGATCGACCTATTTGTTCTCCTCGCTGTCCAGGGGACTCTCAAAACTCTCCTCCAACACCACATTTCAAAGGTATCCATTCTTCTGCTCTCAGATTTCCTAATGGTCCAGCTCTCACAACCATACATTACTACTGGGAATACCATTGCCTTGACTATGCAAATTTTTGTTTTACAAGGTGTTGTCTCTACTTTTCACTATGTTCCCCAGGTTTCTCATCGCTTGTCTCCCAAGAATCAGTCACCTTTTTATTTCATGGCTGCAATCACCATCTGCAGTGATGTTTGATCCTAAGAAAGTAAAATCTGTCATTGCTTCTACTTCTTCCCCATCTATTTTCCAGGGACTGATAGGGCCTGTTGCCATTATCTTGGTTTTCTTGATGTTGAGGCTCAAGGCAGCTTTTGCACTCTCTTCTTTCAACCTAAGCAGAAGCTTCTTTAGGTCTTCCTCACTTTCTGCCATTAGGGTAGTATCATCTGCATATCTCAAATTGTTGATGTTGATCCCAACTTGTGATTCGTCCAACCCTTCATTGCTCATTATGTGCTTTGTGTATAAGTTGAATAAGCAGGGTGACAAAATGCAGCCTTGTCTTACTCCTTTTCCTATTCCAAACCACTCTCTCATCCTGTATTCTGTCCTAACTGTTGCTTCTTGACTCATGTACAGATTTCTCATGAGGCATATAAGGTGTTCTGGTATTTCCATCTCTTTAATTACTTGCCACATTTTGTTGTGGTCCACACAGTCAAAGGCCTTGGTGTAGTCAATGAAACAGAAGTAGACTTGTTTCTGATGTTCCTTTGTTTTCTCCATGATCCCACATATGTTGGCAATGTGGTCTCTAGTCCCCCTGACTCTTTGGAACCAAGCCTGCACTTCTGGTAATTCTCTCTCCACGTGCTGCTGCAGTCTATCCTGTATTATCTTGAGCATGACATTACCTTGCTAGCGTGTGGGATGAGCGCATTTGTTTGATAATTTGAACATTCTTTGGCATTACCCTTTTTGGGATTGGAACTTTGGTGTATGCAAACCAAGACACAGGACACAGCCTCGGGCTGGGTTAACTCAGGTTTATTGCATCGTGGACAGAGGGAACATGAGGTAATGGCGGATCGATAGCTCTTTATATACAGCAGTAATACATTTGAACGTGGTGCCATGGTAGCCCATTGGCTACTGTCTGCGTGACGTCATTGCAGGTCACGCCCTTCTTGTCCAGGTGTAGGTGGTGGCGGGAAAACTTCCCGCGCTGTTGCCTTTGATGAGTTCGGACCAAGAGAGCTTGGACGCTCGCTGCTGCCAGCTGGTGGTCATTAGCTCGCGTCCTATTACAGGGTTTATATGATACAGCTGAAGGTTACATTGTTGCTATAGGCAAGGTTACATTGGCTCAGATACATTGTAATCCATGTGTACAATAAAACCATCAGAACACAACACCCCTCCCCCCTAGGACGAGACAAAGTCTCGAGCCCACACTTAAACACACTCCCCCCCCCTTAGGAGACAAAGTCTCTCAGCCAAGATGGCTTATTTCGAACACGCTGGGGTCTCGATGCGGGCTGCCTCTCCCCGGGTTTGCTACCTTCTCTTTGTCCCCTGGTTTCCTGTCCTGTAATATGAGAGGGAGACTCGTTAGTGACTTGCCGCGGCTCCGCGGCGTTGTTGGGAGGTGTGCTCTTTCTTAGGGAGGAACCGGGGGCACTGGGGGCTAACGAAAAACCCCTCTTCTCGCTTGGATGGGTGGGGGAACACTCCTGAAAACCCCCCCGGCTCGCAAAATCAAAATCAAAATCACAATCGGGGGCAGCGGTCGCGAACTCCTCTCCCCCTTCCCCGGCCCCTGATAGGACTGGCGTATCAAAAGGATATGAGTCGGGGCCGCTGCTACTGCTTCCTTCCCCCCTTGCTTGGGACTGTTGTCCACTGCCGTCTCCCCCTTGGGTTAAGCGGGTGGGGGAGAACCCTAACGCTGAATCCTGTTGCTGAGCTCCACTGACTGGCCCACTCACTCGGTGCCTCAGTTGGTCTGCGTGCCTCCTCCAAAAGAGGCCGGTGTTAGTCTCGACCCGGTACGACACTGGCCCCGTCTGTTCTACAACCGTCCCTGGCACCCAGGCTGGCCCTGCGCTGGAATAGTTCCTGCAGTGAACAGGGTCCCCGGCGGCGAAACCTTTCGAGACTGCCAACCCTATGTTCTTCCCTTTATCCTCGACTCTCGTCGGGTCTAGCCTGGACAGGATCGTGGTCAGTTTCCGCCGCATCAAGAGCTCCGCCGGCGAGTAGCCTGACGCTAAAGGGGTTACCCTATACGCTAAGAGGAACTGGCATACTTGGTGATTCAGGTCCCCCGGGCCCATGCGCCGCAGCGCCTCCTTCGTTGTCCGCACCAGCCGTTCCACTTGGCCATTCGTGGCCGGGTGAAACGGTGCGGACGTGACATGCCGAATGGCGTTTGCCTCCATGAACGCCCCGAACTCGGCGGAGGTGAAACAACTAGCGTTATCGCTGACCAAAGTGTCGGGTAAACCGAATGTGGAAAAGACTCTCCTTAGCTGGCTAATTGTCGTGGCGGAGGACGTGCTCTTTACTGGGATAACCTCCAGCCACTTGGAGAACGCATCTACCACCAGGAGAAACATGGTTCCTCGGAATGGGCCAGCGAAATCCACGTGCACTCTGGACCACGGCCCCCTCGCTGTGTCCCACTCCCTATGCGGGAGACGGGCCGCCTCAGGTCGGGATCCCTGGCAAGCCTCGCAAGTGCCGACCATGTGCTCAATGTCCGCGTCCAGCTGTGGCCACCAGAAGTAACTCCGGGCCAGCGCCTTTGAACGAACTATGCCCGGGTGGCTGACGTGCAGCAGTTCGAGCACCCTCGTCCGCAGGGGCGCAGGGACCACCACCCGTTGGCCCCACAGAAGGCATCCCCTCTCTAGGGACAACTCTAGCTTTTTCCTAAAGAATGGGTCGAACTCTGTACTCGGGGACGAAGCCGGCCATCCCTTCTGCACCCATGAACTAACTTTCCCCAGCGTTCTGTCCTTGCCTGTCGCCCTAGCAATGTCGGCTGGTACTAGTGGGGGTGCGTCTAAAACCTCAATCAGCAACACCTGGCGGTCTCTTTCTGCTCTCGCCTTTTGGTCGTCCGACAAGGGCAGAGGGGATCGCGAAAGCGCATCAGCATGGCTGATCTCCTTTCCGGGCCTGTACTCCAACTCATGTTGGTACGCGTTGAGGAAAATAGCCCATCGCAGCATTCTCGGGGACAGGATCTGCGGCGTGGGCTTGCTTGCCGTGAAAATCCCTAACAGCGGTTTGTGATCGGTCACGATTTTGAACGGGCGGCCATACAAAAAATCGTGAAATTTTTTGGTCCCCGCTACTATTGCTAACGCTTCCCTGTCGGTTTGCGCGTAATTTCGCTCCGCTTGGGACAGGGACCTTGAGTAAAACGCTACCGGGGCCTCCCTTCCGTCCTCCAACACGTGGCAAAGCACCGCCCCCACCCCCACCGGGGATGCATCACAAACTAGGACCACAGGCCGTTTGGGGTCGAAGTGCGTCAGGATTGCCTCAGATGTTAGGAGTTGCTTTAGCTCTTTGAACGCCCTCTCGTGCTCGTCACCCCACATCCATGGCTCCTCCTTTTTAAGTAACCGATGGAGCGGTTCGGCCACGGACGCCTTCCGCGGGAGGAATGTATGGTAAAAATTGAGGAGCCCCAGGAAAGACTGCAGCTCGGTTTTGGATGTGGGGCGAGGGGCCTTTTTAATGGCTGCTACCTTGGATTTAGACGGCTTAATCCCCTCGGGTGTGATCCGGAACCCTAAAAACTCGACCTCGGTTTCGAAAAAGACACATTTATCCTTCCTCAATCTCAGCCCCGCTTTCTCGAACACGGTCAGTACCTTGTCCAACCTTTTTGCCAGTTCAGCCTCACTCCCCCCTGTTATCAACACGTCATCAAAATAAGGCAACACCCCCTCTAGGCCCTTTAGGAGGCGTTCCACGAGCGATTGAAAAAGGCCGGGTGCCGAGTTCACGCCGAACTGTAACCGCGACACCTGGAACGCTCCCTTATGTGTAACTATTGTTTGTGCCGCGGCCGTGGCGGGGGTCACAGGAAGTTGCTGATAGGCTTGTGCCAAATCGAGTTTAGCGAAACACTTTCCCCCATTTAGCCTGGCCAAAAGGTGGCTGATCACTGGTACCGGGTATGCATTAGGGCGGATCGCCTTGTTAATTGTACACTTATAATCAGCGCAAATGCGCACCTCCCCGTTAGCCTTTAGAGCCGTTACAATTGGAGTTTCCCACTCCGCGGAATCAACAGGAATAAGAATCCCCTGGCCCACCAGTTTGTCCAGTTCTGCCTCTATCTTGTCCTTGAGTGCGAACGGCACCCTGCGTGGTTTGAGTCTTATCGGGCGGACCTCCGGGTCTATGTCGAAAGCTACAGGGGGTCCCTTGAACTTTCCGAGTCCTTTCTTAAAAACGGCGGGATGCGCATCGCAAACCGCTTGTATTGGGTCCCCCCCCACGGTATGCACCCCCCCTATGAACAAACCTAAGGGCTGAAACCACTGTGTCCCTAGGAGGCTACAGCTTCCCCCTTTGAGGACAACTAGGGGCAGTTCCGCAGAATGTCTCTTAAAATTGACCCGAAATTTCCCGACCCCCAACACCGGAATGCTGTTTCCCTGTACGTCCCGTAGTGTGGACCTCAACGCTTTAAGCTTGGGCCGCACGTGGGGGTCGATTTTCAGGAACTCTTTCTGGGGAATTATGGAATAGGAGGACCCCGAGTCAATTTCCATCTTAATAGGGGCCCCTTGTACTAATACCTCAACGAAGTAATGGGACTGTCCCGCGGACACGCTGAACACTGAGGCGTCGTCCTCGCTGCCGTCCGAGACGCGGCCCACGCCGTTCTGCTTCCTCGTGGTCTGGGCGCCATCTTTGGGCCTCGCTGGACGGTCCGGTCTGGCCGCGCGGTCTTGTGACTGCCTCCGGCCCTCTTTCCTCTTTCTGCACGCCTTGGCGATGTGCCCCCGACGGCCGCAGGTGTAACACTCGGCCTTCCTGAACGGGCATCTCGCGCGCTCGTGGGCCGCTCCGCAACCCTCGCAGCGTCGACCACCCTTCCGGACCTTCTGGACCTCCTCGCCGTCGCTGCCTTCCGTAGACGACTTTGAGGCCCGTCGAGTCGCGTGCACCGACTGTCCGGTCTTCCCGTGCACCGAATTTTCCGCCTTGCCGGCTCTAGGACGCCACTCACGCCACTGGTGCATCTCGTCCACTCCGGCATTCGTGGACTCTGCGGCTTCCGCGGCCTCTATGACCTCTGCCAGCGTGGGTGGCGGCTCCTTATTCATCAAGCTGCGCTGTACCTCCTTGTCTTTCAGGCCACACAACACGCCGTCCCTGAGGACCAACTCCAGGATATCGCCCCATTTACAGGGGGCGGCGGCTATCCTCATGGCGGCCACGAATGCCTCAACCGACTCATCCGGCGCTTGGACTCGCCTCCAAAACGCGCTCCGAGCGGGAAACATTGCCCTCGAGGGGCAGAACCGCTCTCGCAGCAGTTTCATGATGTCGCTCGCCTTAAAGTCGCTCACCTTCTTCGGAGCGATTATGCCCACCAGCGTCCGCTTGGTTTCCATCCCGAGCATTCTGGTGAGGATGGCCCTCTTCCTCTCCTCGTCTTCTCCTTTGACTCTGAGTTCCACCAGGGCCGCCTGGAAATCCATCTCAAGCAGCTCCCAGTCTTGCGGTTTGGTGATGTTGAAACCGCTCTGTGCCCTGGCTGTTCCGTGGGGATCCATTATCCCACCTTCGTCGCCAATTTGGTGTATGCAAACCAAGACACAGGACACAGCCTCGGGCTGGGTTAACTCAGGTTTATTGCATCGTGGACAGAGGGAACATGAGGTAATGGCGGATCGATAGCTCTTTATATACAGCAGTAATACATTTGAACGTGGTGCCATGGTAGCCCATTGGCTACTGTCTGCGTGACGTCATTGCAGGTCACGCCCTTCTTGTCCAGGTGTAGGTGGTGGCGGGAAAACTTCCCGCGCTGTTGCCTTTGATGAGTTCGGACCAAGAGAGCTTGGACGCTCGCTGCTGCCAGCTGGTGGTCATTAGCTCGCGTCCTATTACAGGGTTTATATGATACAGCTGAAGGTTACATTGTTGCTATAGGCAAGGTTACATTGGCTCAGATACATTGTAATCCATGTGTACAATAAAACCATCAGAACACAACAGGAACATATACTGCTTTTCCAGTCCTGTGACCATTGTTGTGTTTTCCAAATTTCCTGGCATATAGAATGCAATAATTTGATTCCATCATCTTTTAGGGCTTTGAAAAATTCAGCTGGGATTCTACCATCTCCACAGGCTTTGTAGTTTGCAGTGCTTTTAGGGCCTTTCTGATTTCACTCTCTAGGATGTCTGGTTCAAGTTCAATGTTCTCATCATTGTAATTATCAGGGGTGTTGAGGTCCTTTTTGTAGAGTTTCTTGCCATCTTTTCTTAATCTCTTCTGGATCAGCTAACTCCTTGCCATTTTTGTCCCTTATCATGGTCATTTTTGCTTTAAACGTTCCCTTGATTTCCCCAAAAAATTTTTGAAAAGATATCTAGTCCTACCCCTTATGCTGTTTTCCTCTATTTATTTGCATTGTTCATTTAGGTAGGTTTCCTTATCTCTCCTTGTTTTTCTTTGAAATTCTGTATTCAATTGATTGAATTTTTTTCCTTTTTCCTTTGCCTTTTGCCTTCCTTCTTTCCTCTGCTATTTTAAGAGCCTCATCAGACAACCACTTTGCTTTCTTATGCTTCTTTTCTTTTGGTATGGTTTTCCTTGCTGCCTCCTGTATGATATCCCATGTCTCTGTCCATAATTCTTCTGGCACTCTGTCTATCAAGTCTAAGCCATTAGATCTGTTCCACACCTCCACTGTGTATTCCTTAGGGGTGTTGTCTAGGTTATACCTGTCTGGCCTAATTGTTTTCCCTATTTTCTTTAGTCTAAGCCTGAATTTTGCAATCAGTAGATTATGATCTGAGCCACAGTCTGCTCCAGGTCTCGTTTTTGCTGATTATATGGAAGTTCTCCATCTTTGGCTGCAGAGTATGTACTCAATTAGGTTTCAATGTTGGCCATCTGGTGATGTCCAAGTGTAAAGTTTCCTCTTGTGTTGCTGCAAGAGGGTGTTTGCTATGACTAGTGTGTTCTTTTGGCAGAACTCTATCATTCTTTGCCCTGCTTCATTCTGTGTTCCAAGACCAAACTCGCCTGTTATTCCATTTACTTTTTGATTTCCTACTTTGGCATTCCAATCTCCTATGATAATGTGGACATCATTTCTTGGTGTCTGTTCTATGAGGTGTTGTAGGTCCTCATAGAACTGGTCAACTATGGCTTCATCTGTATTTAATATATGTATTTAATATATGTAATATATGGCAAGTATTTAATGTGACCACCCCTTATACTGGCACATAGCTCCTGCAAACCTAAATGGAATGGAACTACTAATTACTATCATTGCTAATAGCTGTATGTGTCCTATTACAGTGATGGTGAACCTTTTTGAGACCAAGTGCCCAAACTGCAACCCAAAACCCACTTATTTATTGCAACCTGCCAACACAGCAACAGGGGACAGAAGGAAGTGCTCCCATTGGGCTGCTGGGCAGAGGGGTGGTGTGAACTCTGTGCTGGGGGAAGGAGGAAGCACTCCCATTAGGCTGCTGGGCAGAGGGGTGGGGCAAACTCTGTGCTGGGGTGACTGCATGGGTGCCCAGAGATAGGGTTGCTTGATGATATCCTAAAGTAGGACATGTCCTCCTTTTCTATGATTTGTCCTCCCGTCCTCCCTTACCTACTGTATGTACATATGGGCATATAGTGGGTAAGGGAGGACGGGATGACAAATTATAGTAAAGGAGGGCATGTCCTCCTTTAGGATACCATCTGGCAACCCTACCCAGAGAGGACTCCGAGTGCCACCTCTGGCACACATGGCATAGGTTCGCCATCACTGGCCTATTATTACATGACAAAAAGACTGCTGTGGGAAAGGTCTTTTACACAAGGTTTTTGCAAGACCTGCTTGAGCATCTCATACATTGCATACCCATATTTGTATGACTATAACTCACTGGAAGCTTGCCAATAAGTCCTACTTTCAATCACATCATTCCAGTCAAAATGCCAAGGATCACAGAATTTGATAGACATACAAACATTATATTACATCTACAAGGCCACTGTCAAAGGGAAATCAATAAACAAACTGGATACTCAAGATGCTGTATTCAAGCTGTTATAATGAAACATGAAGAATCAGGAAAGGCCAAGGAGGAAAAAAAAGGACTGGAAGGCCAAGAATACTTTCAAATTCTGATAAGAGGTCCCTAAGAGTTTCTTCTTTGCAATCCTGGAGGAAGTCCAGCAAGGACCTGGCAGCTTCATCAGGAGGGCAAGTTGGCCTTTCTGCAGTCCAAAAAAGCTTGAGCAGCAAGAAAGTTAGCAACAAAGAAATAACTTTTGCAGAAGAGGACAGGGTGAAAAGTCTAAAATATGCTAAAGCTCACAAAGATTGGAATGAGGATTAGTTGAAAAGAGTATTATGGAGTGATGAAACCAAGTTTGAAATGTTTTACACCAATCATCGACAACAGGTGAGAAGAAGAGTTGGAGAGAGATGGTTGAATGAGTGCTTGTAGCCTTCACTGAAACATGGTGGAGGGTCTCTCCTGATTTGGGGCTGCATTTCTGCCAGCGATGCTGGTGATATCATCCATATTGATGGAATCATGAATGCTGAAAAGTACAGACAGGTTTTAATTCACCATGCCATTTCTTCTGGAAATTGCCTGATTGATATTGCTTTTATTTTTCTGCATGGTAACAGTCACAAGTACCTGCTAAGGCAGTGAAATCATATGGAGCGAGAAAGACAGCTGAAAAAACACCAACAGTGATGGAGTGGCCTTCACAAAGTTCACATCTGAATATTATAGAGGCAGTATGGGATACCCTGGACAGAGAAAGAGATAATGGCTCCGAGAATTGGGGATCCAGGGCACTGTGTTGTCTTGGTTTTCCTCATTCCTGAGGGGCCATACCCAGTTGGTGTGGTTGGAGAGTGAGACATCCAGCCCTAGGTTACTCCAATATGGGGTGCCTCAGGGCTCGGTCTCCTATTTAATATCTCCTTGTATGTCTCCTATTTAATATCTACATGAAACCACTGGGTGAGATCATCCATTCCCACGGGGCACGGTACCATCAGTACATCTCGTCTCGTGGTGATCCCAGTGATGCTGTCAAAGTCCTGTCCAAGTGCTTGGTCTGGATGGGGGACAACAGATTACAACTGAACCCTGTCAAGACTGAGTGGCTATGGATTAGGAGCCCAGTGTTATCTTGGGAGCTACCATCGTTGGTTTTGGATGGGGCTAGTCTGCCCCAGACAGATCTGGTGCGCAACCTGGGGGTCCTCCTGGACTCACGACTGCTGCTTGAAGATCAGGTAGCGGCTGTGGCCAGAAGGGCTTTCGCCCAACTTCGGGTGATTCGCCAGATGTGCCCACTCCTAGACTGGGACTCCTTACTCATGGTCACTCATGCTCTGGTCACCTCTAGACTAGATTATTGCAATGTGCTCTACATGGGGCTGCCCTTGATCACCATCCGGAGGCTGCAGTTGGTCCAGAATGCAGCTGCTCGGGTGGTGATGGGGTGTGGTCATTATGCTCACGCCTCACCACTGCTTCGGGAGCTGCACTGGCTTCCAATTTGCCTCCGGGTGCAATTCAAGGTGCTGGTCATTACCTTTAAAGCCCTATATGGTAGTGGACCAAGATACCTAAGAGACCGCATCGCCCCAAGAATGTCTGTCCATCCAACCAGAGCAGACCGGAGGGCTCCCTAGTTGTTCCATCAGCTAAAGGAGCCCGCCTCTCTAGCACAAGAACGAGGGCCTTCTCTGTGTTCGCTCCGGCCCTATGGAACCTCCTGCCAGTGGAACTAAGGTTGCAGACAGATTTGCCGCCCTTCAGGAAAGATCTGAAAACATGGCTGGTGGGGCAGGTATGGGGTCCTGAAGATGTTATGACCCCCAGCTGCTGGTTGGTTTAATATCAAAGTAATTTTCCTCTTTTTAATATGTGTGGGGGTTTTAGCAGGGTAATTTGTTTTAATGGGGTTGTTTTTTTAAAAGGGTTTTTAAGATTGTATGCCGCCCAGAGTCTTCGTGAGTTGGGCGGCTATATAAATATGAATATAAAATAAAAATAAAAAAATAAGTACTGATGGAAGTCTGGTAAAATATACAAGAAGATTACTTCAGAAAACGTCAGGACAGTCTCCTCAAAAGAGTTCAAAGTGTGCTTAGAGCCAAGAGAGGTCACACTAACTCCTGACTTTTGCCTAAGAAAGCCATTTTATTCTGAAAATTGTGTTTGTGTATTTTCTGTAATTATGGTTGGTCATTAAAACTCTACTGGCTGGCATGTCAAATGGCTTTTTCCATGCAGACTTGCCCTCTTGATCAGTTTATATATGGGAGAAAATGCTGCTGCATGGCAAAAAGTGCTTGAGTCTGAAGAATGTGTAATTCTCCTCTTCCTTTTGCATCACCTCCCTTATCAGTTGTTGTGGTTGTTGTGGTAACAAATGGAAGATATAGTAACAAGGAGAAATAGGGATGAGCTGTACACACTGTCATATTACAGACTTCAATGGGCATGGAATGGGTACAATGCATGTAGTTGGGCTGCCCATAATCACAACCTTTGAGGGGCATGAATCCACATGCTATTTCTAGCTGGGAAACCAAGTGGACTTTTCTTCCCATTCTTTCCCCACTATCCAGCCCCCTGAGAAAAGAATTATTTTCTCTTTCATATTTCTGCCTCCTTTGCAAGTCGCTTTATTAACAGTAGGGGATATATATAACATTTATAGCTAAAGCAGATTCCACCTGGATTACACTTTGGGGCTCAGAACATGTAAATGCAAAGAAGGAAACTTACTTCAGCAGTGAAATCAGCTTGGATGCTACAAGAGCTTCTAAATAAAAGTGCTCTTGCCCATCCAACAGAAGGACATCAGAACAGTGCTAACCTGGCACTGAAATTAAATTAGGTTCCAAATGAGCCTCCCTGGGGAGAGAACATTGCATAATCAGGGTGTTACTACCAAGAAGGTCCTGTCCCAGATCCGGACCATATCTCTAAAAGCCAGGGCACCTGAAGAAGAGTCTCTGCTAAAGATTTTAGTACATGAAGAGGCAGATCTGGAGACAAGTGGTCCTTCAGATAATCTGGTACCCATTATTATTCTAATGAAGTTGGGAAAAGTTATACCTGCCTTGTTGTGAGGAGAAAATGAAACATCACTTTATTTCCTTAGAAGAATGGTGGGACACATTTGGGATGGGAAAACAAATACTCATTAATCCTATGTATTATATTCAGTTTTTTGTGGGTATGGATCCTTATACAGCCATCCATGTCATGACACTTGGGTTGCAAGAGAGATAAAGGTACAGTAAAACCCCTACTTACAAAAAAGTCCATTCTGTAGGATTTTGCTTAAAACAGTTTTTATGTAACTCGAAGCAAACCCATAGGAAAAATGATTTTTTACATAACTCAAAGCAAACCCATAGGAAAAATAATCTTTATGTAACTCGAAGCAAACCAATAGGAAATCGTGTAAATCAGGACATGGTTTTAGCACAAAATCATTATGTAAGTCAAATTTTATGTAACTCGAGGCATATGTAAGTCGAGGGTTTACTGTATACAGAAAATCAGTCTGGTGAAGAAAATTCAAAATAAGATAAGAAAAATATATAGAATATTAGTAGGGCAACAGCAGAGTAAGAATAATTTCAGAAATTGATTTAGGTTAAGAAATAAATGAGGAGGAATGGAGAAGTTTATGGGGAAAATAATTTTGAAGACCATATCCGTAAGGATTAAAACAATTCATAAGGTCATAAAACAATATAGAAATGGTATTTAACACTAGTGAAAGTGAATTGTTCAAATTCATGATATTCTGCAATATGCTGGAGAGCTGTACAGTCAGGACGTTGGTACCTATTTTCATTTAAGGTGGGAGAAGTGAGGAGATTCAGAAAGTCTAGAAATTGGTTTTTGATGAAATGAATGAGATTATATCTATAAAACTTAATGTATGTCCAAAAATAGGATTGTTATCCAGCTTTGGAGATGTTCAATTGAAATGGCAAAGAATTTTTTTAAAGTTACAATCTTGGTAACTGCAGCAAGATTAATTATAGCAAAAAATGGAAACTAAGATATGAGTTTCAGCTCATTGAATGATATAAAGAAGTCTGAAATATAGCTATTAATGATAAATTAATGTGTGAGCTTAAAGTTAAAAAAAGGATTGTCAAAAGTGAATAACTTTGAAGATATATGGGGAGATTTTATAGAATTTGTTCTGTGAAAGGAATGGGTCAGATGAAAACACATGAAACAAGGTAGTTTTGGAGATAAAAAGGCTCAGAAACTAAAAAGAAGAAATGAAGAAAGGTAAAATGAGGACCCAGAATCTTAGGGGCAAAATGCTAATTAGTTTGTGAACCACCCAGATGGTGCACTAAGCGCTATGGGGAGGTATATAAGTATAATTGCTATTGCTATATTCTATAGTATCCAGCGACTTGACGCTGAGTGTCAGGCAGTGGATTCTCACTTGAATCCATCTTGATGGACGGCAGCAGCTTCATCAATACTAGCCTGGGGTTGAGGAGGACTTTGTGTGCCAAAAAGGCTCAGGACCAGAAAGTGACTCGCAGAGCTGGACCAGTGGTATAGGTGTTACACTGTGTTGCAGAAGGCCTTAATAAAAAGTAATTTCACACAAGATTTCCTGACATAAACACATTTGAAATGTGGTGTTGGAAGAGAATTTTGAGAGTTTCCTGGACAGCAAAGAGAACAAATAGGTCAATCATAAAAGAAATCAACCCCAACTGCTCCTTGGAAGGTCAAATATTGAAGATGAAGCTAGAGGACTCACTTCAGAAAGGCTTGATGCTGGGAAAGGTTGAGGGCAAATGAAGAAGGGGGCAGCAAAGAATGAGATGGCTAGATGGTATTGTTGACGCAATGGGCACAGAGCTGGGTGGGTTGAGGAGGATGGTGGAGGATAGGGGTGCCTAGCGTGTGGTCCTCCATGGGGTCGCAAAGGGTTGGACTCGACTATGTGACTGAACAACAACAACAAAAGCAGTTTGAAAGCAAGAAATTGCAAGTAGATAAATAGGTCTCTCTTAAAGGAGAACCATTGGTCCCATCTGGTTTTTTATTCAGCAAAATCCTAGCTGCAACAGCTGAAAATTGATCCTAAAAGTGGCCTCTGAAAAGGGTAAATATTGTGTATGCAAGCAGCTAGTTCCACATGGAATTCAGCAGGTAGCAACTGAAGGGGATAACAGCTGAAGGAGCCAAGCCCATGCGGCTCCAATCACCCAATTAATAGCTAGTGCTCCTGACCATGAACACCGCCTCCAGGTGTTCATGGTCAGGAATACAACACAATAGGTAATCATGGTGTTCATGGTTGGGAATACAACACAATGGGTAATCATGGGCAGGAATGCAGTGACGTCAACCAATGGGTATTGTGGTGGGGAATTCAAATGCATTATAAAAGGAGCTGCATCTCCTCATGTACAGATTGACCATGCTGAAATAAAGAAGTGTTTGGCCCGCCTGCCGGCTCCGTGTGCAATCAGTCTGCCTACATCAAAGTAAAACACTGACTTTTATAAATTCTGTGGGAGAGTCTTACCAGCACCACTATTCCAAAATTATTGCAAGTTCCTTATTGATGTTGTTGCAAACTAACAGTGAGGAGAACTTTTAAACTCTTTTCTAACCAAAGAGGCATTAAAAAGGGATTATGTAAAAATGTTTTTGTAAAAATATTTTTAAAAGATATTTTAAAAAACATAGAGGACAATTATTCAAAAGCTCACTTGTTTAAGCAGAAAGATTACTTTTTTGCTTTATGGCTGGAGATAATCTTACTTGAAGTTAGCAGAACTTTAGTGCCTATACCACCCCTCTTGTCACAATACTATTGTTTGGTAGTTAAGAAAATCCCATCACCACCACCAAAGATGCTATATGCCATCAAATCACTTCTGATGTGCAGGGACTGTTTGAGTTAATAGCCTCTAAAAATGCCCTATCATTAACAGCTCTGCTCAGATCTTGCAAACCAATGGCCTCTATCTCACCGTTAAGGATTTGGTAGCTGGAAAGTATCCTGATTATCACTGGAGATGGTGAGCACTAAGGGACTGTGGAAAGGTTCTTCAGATAAATTGTGAAAAACTGTGACCCTCCAGATTTTTTGAGACTACAATTGCCATGACCCTTCAATATTGACTGTGATGGAGCACACTAATGGGAATTATTGGCCATCAGAGATATACACTAGCCCCAGACCCATTCCATCTCTCTCTACGCTTTGACTGCTTTCTAACTGTATCTTTTCTCAGCCTCATAAAAATATCTATCTTCAACAAACGTCAATTAGAGTCAGGTTTTGGCTTGTTCTCTCAGCTTTTATCAAGAAGCCAGAGAAAATCATTGCTGGAATTGTAGTCTAGCATCTACAGATGCACTTGACGAGAGGAATAGTCAGGTTTTGGAGAGTAAGTTTGTTTCCCCTTCACCATCGCTTTCCTTCTTACACAGCGGCTATTCCTCAGACAGATCTTTAAAGACCAAAGAGATAATGCTGATTAGCTATCTGAGAGCTGATCATTTGAGAATAATAA
Source organism: Bradypodion pumilum (assembly GCA_035047305.1). NCBI lineage: Eukaryota > Metazoa > Chordata > Lepidosauria > Squamata > Chamaeleonidae > Bradypodion > Bradypodion pumilum. Next base: position 158,491,132 of record JAWDJD010000001.1, on the reverse strand, counting down.
GTAGCATAGGCAGCATCATTAGATTGGATACAAAGCTATCTATCTCAAAGGTTTCCTGTAGCTCAGGAGGTAAAATAGACACCATTTAATTGTCTTCTGTGGTGGCAGTATGATAATAATGAACCATGAACAAATCCTTTGCTCAAGTGTTAATTACCTAGCTGAGGTTAATGGCCTAAAACTTTGTTTCAGACCATCAACTCTCCTAGTCACTCATTAATCCATTGGAGATGGCTTTAATAGCCCTTGTTGTGCTATTTTCTTGATAAATTATGACTATTGTGTTCAAATCAAAGGGTTTAATTTGTTGTAGCAGGATTAATTTAATAGAGAAATTATTTTTTTCACCGTACACACATATAGCTAATAATTTGCACCTGGTAGTATGAACAATTTCTGAAGCCAGATCTATACTTCCTTTTCTTCTAATACAGGAGAAATGTTTAATTTGTTATCTCAGCTCTCAGATCTTAACTGCATTGGAGGAACATGTGGTAATACAGTACTATAGTTTGAGGGAATGCTTATTCTTTCTCATTGATCATATGATGCAAGAGCCCAGAATTGTGCAGCCTCAATTTATAGCTTTTCCATCTTACCAGAGACCATTCCACTTTTCTATAAAATCAAATCCTTTCCCTTCCATTCAAAGTGTGTGATTGTTTTGAACTAATGCAGTAAAGAAAGACCAAATGGTGCAACAAACAAACAAAAAGCAATGCTTTGGCAATACACAGAGGGTTATTTCATTTTATTATTGAGCTTATTAGTCCTTGCCAGGTAGGCTACCCCAGCTACAATGATTTGAAATTCAACAAGTATAACAGGTTCACAGAAAGAGCCTCCTCGAAGATTGTGGTATTTTTGAACCACAATCAGGCATACCCTTGTGTTGCCAGCAAATCTTTTTCACACTAGGTCAAGCGAAAGGAACTGCAAAATGAACTCACCAAAAGGTGCCTTCATTTTGGCAGTTTCACGTCTGGCCTAGACATGGAAGAGGAAGAAGTCCTCAAACAATATTTGGTTTGACTTACTGTGTAGAGCTGTAAGATTGTGCTACACAGGTACCTGTCTGTAATTCCTCAGAAACCAAGCTATGGGCAAGAAAGAAACATTTGTGTAGCTGCATGCAGTTTAAAAAGTTTTAGGTAAAGTTAAAAGTTGTTCTTGCCTGAAAGCCAGTCATATTCGTCTCTAGGGTTCAGTGCTCTGTCTACAGCCAAAGAGCCAGCACTGTCTGCATCTGCAGATATTTCCATGGTCATTTGGCAGGCATGACTAGAAACTGGAGCACATGGAACAGTTACCTTCCCACCAAAGCAGTACCTATTTATCTGCTTGCAATTTCTTGGTTTTGAACTGCTAGGTTGGCAGGAACTGAGATAGAGATGGGTGCTCACTCCATCGTGCAACACTCAGATCTCAAACTGCTGACCTGCTGACCTTCCAGTAGTAAGTTCAACATCTTAACCACTAAACCACCACAGTTCCTTTTAAAAAAACGTTTTACTCTTCAGCTAATCATCTAGTTGGTGGGTCGTCTGAAGTTTTGGATGGTTTATCAGATGTCAAAGATATTTATAATGGTACTTTTTATTCCTCCACCCCCTAAATACAGTTTTTTTCCATGATTCCAAAAAACAGACATTCCTGTAAAAACAATGTCCCAAAGAAATTTGCACAAGAGTTTTGCCAAATCAGCCTCATAGTTCCATTTATGACTGTCAGTTTCTAACGTGCTAATGTTATCTGCTGTATTTCCAAAATGTCACCAAAGTAAGAATCAGTTATGAAAGAAGAAGAGGAGTTGTTTCAGTACCAATGATAATTTGTTCATATATTTTGTTAGGAATGAGCACCATCTTCTGGATCTAATCTGACAGCAGAAAAAAAGACAGCATACTTTGCAGGCATGAATATTTAAGTCCCTTTGGTTTTTGGACTTCAATTCCCAGAAGCCTAAATCAATTCCCCAAAGCATGGATCAGCCAATGTACTGACTTAGGCTTCTGGGAATTAAAGCCTCCCTGTGAGGCGTGGGCTCCACATTGGGAAACACTGATTTGGGCCAAACTAAGGCTGCTGATCTTCACATCTTTGGTTAAAAAGTGTCTTCAAATGTCAAATTGAGGTGTGCACATTTTCCTCATGCATGCATAAATTCCTAGTAAGATTCTGACAACGGGACATTCGTCTCCCCCCTCCCCCATACACAAATATTCTTTATATGCCTTAGTTTAATTTCACAACAGGCCAGTGAAGATGGCTGATAATTTTGTTCTATTCATTTCTCAGTATGAACTTTCCAAAATCTATGATTTTTATGATTTCTTCATAAATTCGGTGGAAGTATGTGAGAGAAAGGGAAACTGACAGATTAACTATTTAGAAGTTTTACTTGACATTGGATTCCTCTCTGTCCCAGAATGCTCATGGTGTTTCCAGTGTGACAGGCTCTTCATTTTGATAGCATCGTCCTTTCCACATTGGGACAAGTTGTACTTCATGAATTTGGCTTGTAGAGTTATTGGAGAACTGAGTTTGCTTTGTTTTTGAGACGAACTTTCTTGAATCCACAGATTGCATCATAAATCTTACAGGAAGAGCTTGAGACTGAATGAATTTGAATGTGCTCACAAATGAAACCGACACATTCATCTCTCCCTCATGTTTGAATGGCATCTAGACTCAACCACCTGGTACTTCTCTGCTTAGCAGTAACAATCCCCTCCCAACCCACCAGCCCTTTGGGGGGGGGCTGAGTTTTCGTTACTAGTCCCCTGGGTTGCTCAGTCTTTATTCAACTTCAAATTGTCTCATTAGTCTAATATTACCATGGTTTCAATACCTGTCCCTGCAATCTAACAGCCATAGGGACAAGTGTATGACCAACTACCAGTTACTCTCTGGAGGTTCTCCAGGAGGCCACACTGCTATTCATTCTCTTTATTGCATCTACAGCACCTCCTTATGGTGGAGAAGGGGGCTAAGAGCCCTGCCATCAAGGCCTACACTGGGATATGGGGATTGTGGAGGAAGTATCTGATTGAGGGTAACCTTCCATGACTCGTTCAGTTCCATAGTTACCCCTGAACCAGGACTTTAGTCCAGAGGACTTTGATGTGTAGTCCACCACCCCTTCAGCACAGAGCACATTGGATTGGCATATTGTGTCTTTCTTAATCGTCAGTCTTTCTCTGTGTGGATCTAACTGTGCTTTGCTACTCAGAGGGGGAAAAACACTATAGATGTTTGGCACAAGTTGCAGAGACTTTGTGGAGGTAAAGGAAATCTTTGGACAGTATTCATATGGAAATAAGGCATTTTGAAGGGCTCTTAAAATTCCTCATTTGGTTTTTCATCCTGTGACCCTATTGTGAAAACTGACACCAACAAGGAAAAGGAATCTAGCACACACAAAAAATTCCCCAGATATATGGCTCCAAGTAACCTGTAAACACAGCTGGCTACAGAATGGTATCTATTGCTGCTTCTTAAACTACCACCATGCCAAAGGCAGTTAAGAAAAGCTAGTATATTTCTGAAATACTGTACCTACTTCTGTTTATCCCAGCACTGGCTGTTTTTATCCCTTAACTGCCTGTTTCATGGCTGTAGCTTTTGTGGATCTGTTCAGTTGAATTTTGACAGAGCTTAAGTATGACAATGGCCTTTTGCACCTCAGAAGACCCTAAAAGCAAGTAGGAGAAGTAGAATGACATTTGCGTAGCAATTTCCACTATGAGTTAACTCACATTTCATAAAGGTTGTAGATAGGTTAGGTGGCACTTACTTGCTCAAAATTATTTTTACTTTTCCATGTTTCAAGGGATATGCAGAGAGATTTCGTGTAAACTTTCATCTCAGAATACATCTGGCTCCTGAACAGATTTATCATAAATACAGGCAAATTCCATTATTATCATTACCACCTTAACCTGTTTCCTTCACTAGCTTTTTTGGCAGGCAGTTGCTGTTTTCACCTTCATTATCGCTTTAGCCTGATGGATGTTTTATACCTTGAATAGTTTCAACCTTTGTATGGAGGGAGAAGTTGATGGTTCAGTGAAAGGTAACTGTGAGTGGATTATCAACTCCCTAAAGTATGTATCAGGGACTGCGGTGGTTCAAGTGGTTAAGACACTGGACTCAACAACTGGAAGGTTGGAGTTTGATTCCTGAGTACTGCACGATGAATTGAACTCCCGTCTCTGTCCCAGCTTCTGCCAACCTAGCAGTTTGAAAGCAAGAAATTAGAACATAAGAACAGCCTTGCTGGAACAGGCCACAGGAGCCCATTCAGTCCAGCATTCTGTCTCACACAGTGGCTCACCATTTGCTTCAGGGTATTCCCAAGGAGATGCCTTCACCTGCTTAGGATTCCCTGGAAATGGCATTGAGAGATATCCTGCCTATCACTCCAACCCGGAGGTTGTCCTTAAGTATCCATAATTATAGCCATTGATACCCTTGTCAACCATGAACTTGTCTAATCCTTTCTTAAAGCCAGGGCTGCCATCAGAAATTTCTGGGCCCCATACTGAGCAATCCTATTGCCTCCCCCCCCCCCCCACACACACACACTTTTCTCTCTCCTCGCATTGGGGCAGCGGCTGCAGCTGGAATACACAATTTCCCAAAAGAAATCGATGGGTAGTTGTATCCAACTTTAGAGTTCAGTGCTCATCTCTGATTACAGCCAAAGAGCCAACAATGTCTGCATTCACAGATGTTTCCATGGACATGTGGCAGGCATGACTAGACACCGGAGCACACAGAATGCTATTTACGTTCCTAATGATGAGCTCCCGTCATCGCTCCCAGCTTTTGCCAGTCTAGCAGTTCAAAAGCAAGAAATTGCAAGTAGATAAATAAGGATATCTACCAGCAATTTCTTGCTTTCCAACTGCTAGGTTGGCAAGAGCTGGGAGGGATGATGGGAGCTCATCATTACACACACACACTCTCTCTCTCACACACACACACACACTCCATTCACCCCGCCCCACCCCCAGAGAGAGAAAGAGGAAGAGAGGGGACTCACTGGAAGTTGCAGCTTCACCTTCCAACAGGAGCTCTGCTGCTCTGGAGCTGAAGCAGCCACTGCCGGGTGGCCTCCCTCCTTCCTGCGCCGGGGAGGGGGAGGGGGAGGCATCACTTCACCCACCCACTGCCCTGTTGCCACCACTTGGCTTGCCCAGAGCAGCGTGGCTAGGAGGAACTTGCCGGGGGGCACGCTTTAGGATCCGTCTGTGTCTGTACTTCCTTTCTGCGACTGCATGCATCCTTTGGCAATGCTCCCATGTGCCTCGCTTGCCCAGGGTCGAAGCCCGAAGGTTCCTGGAGGAAGCAGCCCCGGTGTGTGCGGTCTCTTCCTGACCGAGCCTGGCACAGCACGCCTCGTGGTCAAGGCTTCAGCCCATGATGCGCGCTGGTCCCGGTCCGGAAGAGACTGTGCACTGGGGCTGCTTCCTCCAGGAACCTTTGAGCTTCAGCCCTGGGCAAGCGAGGCATGTGGGAGCATTGTCGAAGGACGCACACAGTCGCAGAAAGGAAATATAGACACATACTGATTCTAAAGCGTGAGCCCTGGCAAGTTCCCCCACTTAGCCATACCCACGCTGCTTTGGGAGGAGGCAGAGCCCTATGGAGGTGGTGGGGCATGCACAGTGGCGTTGTGCATAAAAAAGTAAAAATAAAATAAAATAAAAAATTTTAAATAATGATTTAAACAATTTTTTAACTTAGCACTGTCAGGCCCCTGCTAGCTCCGGGCCCAGGATGGCAGTCCCCCCTGTACCCCCTGATGGCGACCTTGCTTAAACCTGTCAAGACTGACAGCTGTCACCACTTCTTCTGGCATGGAGTTCCATAGACCAATGATTGCAAATAGATAAATAGGTACTGCTTTGGTGGGAAGGCAAACAGCATTCCATCCACTTCGGTGTTGAGGCATGCCTGCCATGTGTCCACGGAAACATCTGAAGATGCAGACAGGAGACAGCGCTGGCTCTTTGGCTGTAGATGGAGATGAGCACTGAACCCTAGAGTCAGATACAACTGGCTTCCGAGCAAGGGTGACCTAAAGAATGTATCTTCTATTGAGCTCTCTCTTTCCAGTTGTTCAAACAGCTAGCACAGTGCTTACATAAATAAGATGAGGATGCCAATCAGTGAAAAATATACCAGCAAGAAGGTTAACCAGCACTAAGCACTTTGGACATATTCTGCCACAAAAGTGCATGGATCAACACACAGTACATAAATGTAGTACTAGGGTCCACACAAGTAGATCCAGGACTGCAGCAATACTGAAACAAAGCAAAACAAAAGCAAGCATTTATTTACTTGCATAGGATTCCAGTTCATATTCAAGCCTGAATCAAAGCGCCAATTTTGACCTATAAAGCTGTTTAAATTTCATTATCTCATAGAAAGGTTCTTCCTGTATGCATCCATTCTACAAAAGTACCTAAAAGCCAAGCCTAAAGGAGTATTGCCCATGTACAATGGATTAATTTAATAGAGTTTTGATAACAAGGTGCATCAACAAATATTTACTGACAAGGTGTACCAACAAATATTATTCTGAATCACTGTGTATAAGTATCACCAACAACATAATTGTAATCATGAATGCAAAATTGCTGGCAAGATTTCTCTTTAAGCAAAGGGGTGTTTCTTTTTTATCTTTTGTATCTGAAAATTCAAAAATGGTCAGAGTTAGAGGAACTCATTAAAGTTTCTGTCCAAATGTGGATTTTGGATCCTTTTTCCCCATGGTCTATTTGTGTCACCCAGGTTTTTGCATTTTATATGCCAAGGAAAAACTGTTTTTAGTTTTTACTTAAAGAGATAACCCCTTTCATAAATCTTACAGTCTCCAGCAGATGGCACTATCTTCCACCCAGCAATTTTCACTCCTAACTTTAGCTTGCTTTTTGTTTTTTTAATCGTGTCAGAAGCACACAAAGGTGTTTTCTTGGTTGAAAGGATTTTTTTGCTGGAGAAACTCCGCTTAGGAGATGCCCGAATGAGGATCCTTTCATGTCCCCAAGATATTTTCCCATCGAAGTGGTCCCTCTTTATCTACTTGCAATTTCTTGTTTTCGATCTACTAGCGTGGCAGGAGCTGGGACAGAGACAGGTGCTCATTCTGTCATTCAATACTCAGGTCTTGAACTGCCAACTTGCCGACCTTCCAGCTAACAATGTGAGCTTCTTAACCACTGAGCCACCACAGTCTCTCTAATCTATACCTATAAAAAGGTGCATGGGCCATGCGTGTCTGGCATGCACATCCACACCTATCCCAACCATCGTGTACCGAGCCACCCACACTAACCTTATGACCCTGTGAGCATCACCACAAGGGTCCAGAAGCCGAGAGTGGGGCAAACGCCCCACAAATCAGAACAAAAAACCTACACTTCCCAGTGTCCTTCGTGCCACACAACCCCTCAGTAAATTAGGCTGAAGGATGCGAGCGCAGAGTAGGCGGGGCAGCCGGCACGCACATTTAAAAAAAAACACCGCTGCATGAACCACTTCCCTCTGGGAGACGAAGGCCATAAATGGTGCTCTGTTCTCAGCCTTCGGCTCCCAGAGGGAAGCCATCCCCACCACCCCGGGGATGAAGGCCCGCACTGGCCTCGCCACGGCTTCAGCAGGGTTGTGGGGAGGAGGAGGAGCCCCTCTTCTCCCTGTGGCCCTGGCGATGAAGGCCGGCGCCAGCCTCACCATGGCTTCAGCGGGGTTTGTGGGGAGGAGGGGGAGCCCCTCTTCTCCCCGCTCCCCCGGCGACAAAGGCTGGCACCGGCCTCGCCGCTGGTTCGCCGGGGGAGCGGGGAGAAGAGGGGAGCCCATCTTCTCCCCGCATGCCTGCCACTTCCCTCAGGGAGACAAAGGCTGAGAATGGTGCTCTGTTGTGTTATATTCTCAGGACAATCTTCATGGCTGGACATGGCGGATTCGGATACAGCAGCAGCTGCAAAAGAAGAAGAAGAGAAGAAAAAAACATAAATCTTGTCCTAAGGTCCACAGAAGCAGATCTTGCATTGCAGCAATTGGAACAAAAGCAGGGAAAAAATACCCAATAACCCAGCAGTCATGTTTTTTAAAAATGCCAGAAAGCAAGCTTTTTCTTTTTTTTTTTTTGCTCCCACTTTGTCTGCAGATTAAACACCAGGATGTAGAATTGGCATCATCGATGCAAGGAAAGTTGAACAAATGCCTGGTATGGACATTCCATAAATTGAACAAATGCTAAGATTTTGCCTTAATATAGATTTTAAAAAAAATTGAGATTCTTAATAAATCACAGTATGAAGTTAATAAACTCCTAGCATGTTGTTGAGAGGGGGGGAGGGAACGCTAATTAACTTGTGAACTGCCCAGAGAGTGCACAAAGCGCGATTGAGTGGTATATAAGTGTGATTGCTTTGCTTTGCTTAAGCTGGGTGTCTCTTGTCAAGTGAATTCCAGAGCAGAGGAATGGCCATGTGCTCTATTCCCTTCCAGTAAGAAAAACATGAAAAAACAGAATATATCTATGCTACATAATTATAGTGGCCTGTTTCCACCTTGATTGCATGTGGACTTTATTCTGGTTCTGTACAAGGCAGTAGACATGAGCGCTCTATAGAGAATTCTAAGTACTGTACCTCACCAAGCTACAAATCCCATTGCAGGCGCACCCCCCAAAAAAGGACTCAGACACCGGTATAAGTGGATAACGGCATTGGGCCACATTTATTGATTCATGCCCTAGTCCGAATTATAAATTTCAATTGGTACTCAGCCAATTATAATTCTTAAGGCAAGCAGGCCACAGTAACACTGGTAAGGTTCCTCCCAAAATTGCCAATGGCAATTGGCTACAATGTATCCATTTGTATCCATTTGTTTGTTTACAACAAACAAATTGTTGACCGTAGTCAATAAACTATCTACTGACCCCACCCTCTGACGTGTAAAATCACGGGGTGATGCATGCTGAAGAGCTCCTGCCATCATCCCATTGCCTGGTTCGTCGTTGACCGGACAACGTTAACCAACTTGTACTTATCTAGTGTTAGCCAGTCAATTGCGTACCTGCCGGATACCTGTGGGTCATAAATATTTACCTTACCAGTGCTACCCGCCACACGGGGAGGCTTAATAAAGACTCACCGCCCCCCCCCCCCAGACCGTCAGCTCGGTCAACAGGCCTGCTTGCAAATCTTCCAAAAAGAGGTTCATACCTCTGGGCGACAGATGGACCCCATCCCCTGCGTAAAGATCATAATTTTGGAGACTAATGGTGGGGTGTCGGATGACCCGCCCCAAACCCTTGTCAGCAAAGAACCGGGCCACTGCCCTGTTCACCGAGTGACGAGCGCTGTCAAGGGCCTGAAGGTTGATACCCCCCCTGTAAGCGTGACGCAGTATGATGTCCGACCATAGCAGGGTTGTGGCAGGCCACACATAATGCAAATAAGCTAGGTCACTGCAGATCGTATGTTTTAAAGAAAGGCCAGTGACCTGGCTCAAGTCATTGCCCCCGAGGTGCAGCACCAGGACATCAGGCGGTTCAGCATCCCTGATGGAGAAAAGGAATGGCAACAGTTCCCGCCATAACATTCCGCGCTTACCATACCACCTGATACATGCGGATGCATTGAGTCCAAGCTGGGGTCCCCACTCTGTCGCCGCAGCGTACTGCGCTGCACAGTGCACATAGCTGTGGCCCACCAGCCATACTGCCACCGGTGTGCGGCGACACACAGGGTCTGTAAAATAAAAAGATACAGGACAGTGACTTAACTGGTACTCATACTTGAAGAGGGCGGACATATAATTCAAAACACTTCGATCCCCACCTCCCCATATGGCATATATCAGCCTCCGAGTACCCAAATGCAGCTGCAGTAGAAGCAGCCCCTATTCTAAAAGAATGGGTGCCGTAACGAGCCCCGGGGAGGCCAACACTGGACAGTGCCTTACCGGTCACCTTCCAAAATTGTAATTTAGTGAGGGGAGACCCATCCTGGTGGCAGAAAAACGGGCCAGGGTGCATACCACGCATTGCAAGGAACTCTTGTAGGGCACCAACCGGACAGATGTCTGCAATGGAACATCGTAGCAGTCTTACACCACTGCCTACACCGTGCTGATCAACCTTTGAGGAACGTATCCTCAACTGAGCCCACTCATTGGAAACATAGACATCTTCGAGTTCCAGTGCCCTACGCGCCGCATCCGCCTTAGACAGTAACACCAGCTCACTGATGCGGAGCGCTCCAAAAAAAGGCCACCGTGGTAGCCGCGTGAAACAGAGCTGCCTCATACCTGTCAAAACACAGGTCATGCCAGCCTCGTGCAAGGTGGGTAAGAACCCCTAGAGAAATAGGGTGGCGATTGTCCGGGCGGCGTCCACGTTCCCGTGTCCACCCCTCCAAAACATGTCGTATGCGAATATCATTCGTGCTATCAGCAGAGCCCCTCACTTTGGCCATGAATGCCAGTGCTGACAGCCTGGATGCTATGGTGTGGGGAGCTAGGCCCTGACTGTGTAGGTAGACCATAAATCGGAGAACGTGTGTAACTGGAATGGGCCACATCTCGGGCAACCGGAGTTGCGCACGAAAAGTCGTAAATTGACTAAATGCATGATGATACGCCTTACGTGTGCGGGGCGCCAGCGACATGTCGATCGCCCGGTTCACCTCTCCTTGCCAAATGTCCAAATCTCATCCGGGAGCGGCGAGGGGAATTCCTCTGCGTCCGGAGCCAAGGCGCGGAACCGGGGGATCTGCAGGCGGGATAAAGCATCAGCAGTATCGTTATTAATACCTGGCACATGTCTGGCCCGGAAGAGCACATTGAGGCGTAGGCTGCGCAACACAAACTGGCGAACTAACTCCATGACCCTGTGTGATTTAGATGTCTGGGAATTGACAATGTGCACTACCGCAGCATTGTCACACCAGAAATGAACCACTGAATTGGCCCACTCCCCGCCCCATAGCATCAAAGCTCCCAGTATGGGAAGACTCAAGGAATGTAAGATCGTGTAAACGATCCGTGCCCCTCCAAGCTGGAGGCCATTGGCCGTAGGCCCACCTCCCCTCAAAGTAAATCCCATAGCCCAGGGACCCCGAGGCATCCGACTGAACCTGGAACCTAGGGGAAACCAAAAGGTCAGATCTCCAAAATGATACCCCGTTGAAGTCCCTTAGAAACTTAAGCCAAACGAACATGTCAGCCCTCATGCCCTTGTTCGGTCGGACCCTATGATAGCGCCTGGATAGGCCAGTCATGGCGTCGCACAAGCGTCGAGCAAAAGCTCTGCCAGGCGCGACCACCCTGCAGGCAAAGTTTAGGTGACCATGGAGAACCTGGAGCTCACGAAGTGACACCTTGCGTTTGGCCAGTAAGGCCAAAATCAATGCAGTGATCCGGGTAACCTTATCCATGGGTAACCTGGATGCCTGCGAGACCGTGTCAATTTCAATACCCAGAAAAGTGAGCTTGGTTGATGGGCCCTCGGTCTTTTCGGGCGCTAAAGGGACACCAAGTTCCTGCATTAGCGTCTGAAATGTGTTTAGGAGACGCGTGCACGTGTCCCAGCCCCGTTCACCCCCGAACAAGAAATCATAGAGGTAGTGGGCTACAGACCGGGACCCAGACCTGCGAACAAAGGCCCACTGAAGGAAAGTGCTAAAATTCTCAAATGCTGAACAGGAAATAGAGCAGCCAAAAGGCATGGCTTTAGCAACATAAAATTTTCCTTGGAATTTAAAACCCAATAACTCAAAGTCACCCGGGTGCACTGGCAACAAACGGAATGCCGACTTAATGTCACATTTGGCCAGAAGTGCACCCGGGCCACAAGAGCGCACCATGCGCAGGGCCTGGTCGAATGATGTATACCTGACCGAACAAAGGTCATCAGGAATGGCATCACTGACCGAATGGCCCGCCGGGTATGACAGATGGTGAATTAAACGAAACTCCCCAGGGGTCTTTTTGGGCACCAACCCTAAAGGGGAAACCTTCAGATTGGGAAAGGGTGGCATAGGGAAGGGGCCAGCAACCCTACCTGCCTTAACCTCCTTAGCAATACTAATGGCGGCCACCTCCTCCCTGCCCTTCAAGGAAAGTAAATTAGGGGCATCTTGTGGGCACCGCTCCCCTCTAAATGGGATGTGGAAGCCCCACTGGAAACCTTCGAGGAGGTACCTAGCATCCTCCCTCCTCGGGTAAGTTGAGAGCCACCGCTCCAACATAGTGACGTTAACCAGGGAGGGGGCCTTTTGAGTGACCAGCTCCCTCAGCGGCAGGTCTGCCCGCTCCTTGTCCACCTCTACCTCTGCCCCGTGGCCCACCAGCTCGTGGACACGCAGCAGCGGCGTGGGGGCCAGCGCAAGAGGGACACTCATGTTTGTATCGGCACTGTTTTCTATTGCATACACCATTGGCCAAGAAGCTCCAACACAGCAGGCGGGCTGGAACCCCTGCCCCGCCAGCTGGCGGGGGGCCTGAGTTGGAGCAGCACGCTGGACCGCATGTCCACAATGTACCTCTCCCCAGGCGCCGGGCGCGTGGGGGTCATATACAAAAGCCACAGCTTCTGACAGGGCTCATCCCACCTCATCTCTGGGTGCAAGGGCACTCTCATTCTAAATTCCTCATCGTAAGCCAACCACGATGGGCCAGGAAAATCCACCATCGCCCTGTAAATATTGTCCAAATATTGGACCATAGGAATGGCCAGATCAGGCTGAGCCCTGAGATACACTGCCATATAGATGAGATATGCGGGTAACCAGTTGGCCCATGTGCGTGGTGGCTTGCGACGGCGAGACAGCTCTTTGTCCTTCTCATCCTGCCCCTCTTTCTCCTCCTTGGTGGGTTCCCTGTTCAATAGGGAGAAAATATCGACGTACTCCCCCCGCCAAATCTTTTCCCTCGTTGCCTGGGCCAAATGATCCCCGAGGGGCAAGGAATACCCAGCCGTCGGCAATGCAGACACCGGAACAGCATTGACACGGGGCATCAGGAGGGGAGCCTGGATCGCACCTGCGACACACGGTGCAGCCCCGGGGGCAGAAACCCCCCACCCCCTGCTATGGCAGTATGAGGCCAAGCTGCACCCGGGTAAGCAAGGAACTGATGCCCACCCGCCCCGACATTGCACGGCCATGGCCACTGGAACCCAGCCCCGGAAGAGGAGTGTGATGTGGGCACATTAGCTTGAACCTGATACTCACTGGGTGCACCCCCGTGGGCCGCCCCCACTGGGGGTTCCGGCCCGCGGCGGGCGGCGGAGCTCGCGACCGAAATCGAGCTCTGAGGACACATCCGACCACTACCTGCCTGTAGTGCCTGAGGTACGGGGAGCTACGAGGCCGCGGCGGGCACCGGCCTGCGCGCCTCAAGCAACTCAACCCGACTGGCCACCTGCTGAAGGGTGGCAGCTGTCGCGGTCACCGGCTGGCAAAAGGGGGCCCCAGATGGCAATGACGCCCCCCCAATGGGGTTATTGGTGATCCCTAGGGATGCCTCTAGCGCCGCCACGCAGGCCAATAATGCATCCACCGTTGCAGATCCCCCTGCATAAAGGGGGCCAGGTGGGCCGGATGGCCCACTGGGCAATGGTCCAGGGCCCATAACTTGAGAGCCCGGCCCTAAATACGGCCATGCCCAAAACTCCGGTCCATGAGGGGCCGGGGGTAAGCCCTGCTGTGCAACCACACCAGGCCCTCCCCCCTGCTCGAAGGCCATGTCCGGCAACTGCGGGCCGGGGGCCGGAGCCCCTGAAGGGCCAGTCTGAGGCTGGTGAGCCGCGGGCCATGGCATGAGCTGCCCCATCCCACTGGTCCCGGTGGGAGCCCCTGTTGAGGGGTCCTGTTGAGGGGGTGCAGTCGCGGTCCTCCGACCCGACTGCAGCCTCCTAGTCGGGCGAGCCGAAGTCGCCATAGCCTTCTTCTTAGGAGGCATAGCAAAGCAGATCCCTTTCCAGGGATCGAGAACCGATGACTGGGAAGCCGAAGATTAAAGAGGCGAAGATCACGCTAAGATTTCTGCCGCCCAAAAGGCTTCCCCAGCAAGACGAAGAGCGACGGAGAAAAACTTCTCCTTCTCCGTCGCTTTCACAAAATGGCAGCTCGGCTGCCTCGTGGCCACCCCTTTTATAGAGGGGTGGCCACGCCCCCTAACTACCCGGATGTCTGAGTCCGGGGGGGGCGCAAAGAGCGCGGCGGCCATTTTGGCGCCGCACTTTCAGAATTCCACAAGATGGAGCAATGAGCAACAGTGTCACTTAGACATACTCTCAGCCTCAGTTTTGTTGTATTTCTTCAAATCTCACTTGTCTCACCTTAAGTCTATTTCAGTTTGTGAGTCATCATTTTTATTTCCTTCATAGCAATTTATATTTATTTTTCTATACATTTCCCTTAATCTACACATTTATTTGAGTGCTTTCTCTTATTTACACATATGCGTTCATATTTTCCCTAATTTACATCTTTTTGTAGATTTTTCTCTATCAACTAGAGCATGTTTGTGTGTATTTTCAAATTTTTTCCATTTTCCATTTTAAAAAAACTTGTGTGTGACTTCATGTACCTTAGACCCGTGATGGCAAACCTTGCATTTCAGATGTTCTTGGACTTCAATTCCCAGAAGCCCAAGCACCCTGTTAATCCACATGAGTGCGTTTACTGCGATTCATCTGGCTCATGCTGCCCTCGTTACTCCCGGAAGCGGAAGTAAAATGCGCTTCCAGGAGCGACGAGGGCAGCGTGGGCTGGATGAATCACAGTAAACCCATTCATATGGATTCAGAGGGTGCTTGGGCTTCTGGGAATTGAAGTCCAAGAACATCTGGATTGCCAAGGTTTGCCATCATGGGCCTAGACCTTGAAAGTGTGCGATTTCTATGGCAAAGTATGTTTTGTCTTCCTATATCTTGTCTTCCTATATCTTGCAACGAGTCTGTGGAAATACAAAATAGGTAATTTTGGCACAAATCTTAAAATTAGAAAATTTTGAATCCATTCCTATCTAGTCACTTAGTGTTTCCTGTCTGTTCATTTGGGAGTTCCTGTCTTTCACTCCTCCTTCTCCTTTTCCTTCCCACCCTGCTTTTTGATGTAAAGTTGCCAGTATCCCCAAGGGAATAAGCCTCTACATATAACTTGATGGGGTAGCGAGGATATTCCACTTTCATATGCAGCTGTATTTAAACTGTAACAGGAAATAAAGAGAATGGATCAAAACCTGTGAACTGCAAACTGGAATAGCTTGCTTTTACTTCCAACCTCTCTTCTTTCAAAACATTTGCTCTGGTGTACAGTGAGCTTCAAAAACTCCCAAAACAGATCAGAGCAGGATGCTTCCAGCAGAGCACAGCAGTAGCTGACTAAGCACCTGCTTAAGGGGAAAAAATACCTTTGATGTTTCCAGTCATTCTGAACACAACCTTAAATCCTTTTGTCCGTTCCTTCATCTTTCTGCCCAGACCTCAAAGATCAAGAGAGAGCAATCTGACAGTTATTTTAACTCCAAGAAATTGTATGTCTAGATTAAGGCCCTGAAATATCGAACAGTTTGTGGTGTTCTTTCAGAAGACAGGAGTGGGATGTTTCATATAACTCGGTTAGGAAACGCTTATGCTGTGGGTTTCTTCATGCCGTTGGCAGCTAGGTTCGAGCAATTTGGGGTCAGAATTGCGGTTTTTGTCATTCTTCAAAGTTTATCACTTTCCCCAGGCCTTTTAAAATGTTGTGTTTTTGAAAAAATCTTTGCAGACTGATTTGAGTCTTCATTTCAGGTACAGTACAGTACTTGAAAAGCTCCTTCTCTGTAAGAGGCCTGAGAAAGGGCAGTGTTATATCCAGTGATATAGGAAAAAGGTGAACCCAGTGCTACTCCATATTTTCCTTTCAATTTTCTCAAAGCTTTATTCCCCAGTTTTATTTGCCTCATTCTCATTGCTCTGTGGAATATATTTCATATACAGTATTTTATTGAGCTTCCAATAATAATAATAATAATAATAATAATAATAATAATAATAATAATAATAATAATAATAATAATAATAATAATAATAATAATAATAATAATAATAATAATAATAATAATAATAATAATAATAATAATAATAATAATAATAATAATAATAATAATAAAGTTTAATTTCTATCCCGCTTTCCTGACACAGGTGCCATTCAAAGCGGCTTACAACATATATAAATACAATAAACAGAGCAAAATATACAATAAACTACAAAAGGCAATACACAATTAATACAATCAAAACATCAGAATATGCAAAAATACAATACAAAATATAAATAATTAAGCAATATCACAATGAGAAATTACACAAAAAAAATCAACCTCAACCACCCAGCAGCCACAAAGGCACCCTATAGTTCAACGTCTGTGAGGCAGTTGCGTCGGCGGCAGCAATGGCTCCCACCTGTCTCTCCCCAACGGGGCCGGTGGCGTGGGCTCCTGGGGCGAGACAGGGAGCTGCTTGAGGAGGCAGCCGTCGTCGTCCTTTTTTGCTCTCCGGGCGGGCCATCCCGGAGAGCGAGGGCAGCTGTGTCGGCGGCGGCAATGGCTCCCACCTGTCTCTCCCCAATGGAGCCAGTGGCGTGGGCTCCTGGGGCGATAACAATGTAAGGTGGCTGAAGCTACTGCATTTTAAAAAAATTCTCAAGACTACTTTGCAGCTTTCCTCCTTGTTCTATGCAGGACAATGACAATAAAGATTTATCTATCTATCTATCTATCTATCTATCTATCTTGTCATCCATACTTCCTTAGCTAAAATAATTTATGGCTTTTTCTCTTCAGCTATGTGGGCAGTTGGTGAGGCAGTGGGCAGTCACTGTGCCATTGATTCTACAGTGAAAGGTAAGACAAATTGTCAGGTACATGAAGATGATCTGGCTATGACTTCTGCCATGCTACTGATCACCAGTGATGATTCAGCTTACATCACCACCCATCTCATAAGGAAAGTAAGCATTAGAATGCAGAATGTGACTGTGAGAATTTCTGTGATATGTCTTCTTCTCAGAAGTTCTTTCAGAAGAGGATTTCTTTCCTAGCAAATTGATTGAGACTGGAAGATTTCTTAAAGGAGAAAATGTTGGCACAGTGAGTATAATAAACAAGTTAGTGATAGGTAAAACTATGTATATTTCAAGAACAGCAAGTGTCTTCTTCCGTGTCTAGGCCAAATGTGAAACTGCCAAAATGAAGCCACCTTCTCATGAGTTCATTCTGCAGTTCTGTTTGCCTGACCCAGGATGAGAAATATTAGTTGGCACAAGTGGCCATTGCCCGGGTACACCCGACTGTGATTCAAAAAATACCACAATCTTCAAGGAGGCTCTTTCTGTGTACCCCAAGTGTCTGATCTGAGCAGATTGATGGATACCTTATTCACTTCCCATTTGAGGTACTGTGACACAAATACAGTGAACGCTTGCTTTATGGTCTTAATCCGTTCTGCTGGTTTGTCCTTAAAGCGATTTGTCCTTAAAGTGAACTACGGTTTCCCATAGGAAAGCATTGAAAACCTGTACTTTTTTGGGGACCATCTATTTTAAAAATTATATTTATACCTATTCTTTCTGCTAAAAAATAGCAATCAAGGCTGGTCCAAAATGTTACTGCAGATACTAACAAAAAAAAAACACACAACCATCTTGTTATGACAACTTAACTGAGAATCAGTCTGTTTCTAGGCACAGTTTAAACTGCTGGTTTTGACCTATAAAGCTCCATAGAACTTGAAACCAGGCTGCCTGAAAGGTTGGGTCATTTTCTCCTATGGGGCTTTCTGGGTTTGGAGATCTTCAGGGTGGCTGTTCTCTCAACTCCACCCCTTTCAGTGGCAAATTTGATGGAAATGCAAAAGAGAGCTCTTTTGATAGCTGATCTCAGGTTCTTAAACTTCCTCTTGAGGGAAGTTAGCATACCCCCTTGCCTGTTGTCCTTCTGATGGTAGGCAAAGACCTTTCTATTCAAGTGAACCTCTAGAAACTGGCTTTTAACTAGGTTCCGGTAGTGCATTTTCTTTTATTGATTTTGCTTAAAATATGTTAATCTGTTATACTTCAACTTTTATATTTAACTAGCAAGGGTTGCCCGGCGTTGCCGGGCTTTTTCACCTGTGTGTTTTATTAAAAGAGAGGCTTTGAAATTTTTGCCAGAAAACTTTTAATGTATAAATTTTTTTGTTTTGCAATAGTAATTTTCTTTGTCTGTTGAAAAAACATATTTAACATTTAAAACTTTGTTTATAAACTGTTTTGGACTTTACTGCAAGTTGCATAATAAAGCATTTTAATTTTTTTGTTTTAAAACATATGAAACATTTAACTCTTTGTAATGTTTTTTTTAATATTTTTTTCTCCAGCGATGTGTCTGCAGCATCTGTAAAACATAACACACAGGGAGAGATATTGATATTTGTCTATTGTTATGTGACATTTCATTAATGATGTTTTTTGTTTTTAATGGATTATTTTTGTAAATATTTTGGATTTAGTTTTTTGTTTAACTGTTAATATGTTTGTTAGTAAGCATTTTTTTAACATTTTACTAAATAAGTTTATAGTTACCTTCAGTAACAGTTGTTTTTGTTTTTTGTGGTTCAGTTTGTTGACTGTTGCTTTGTTGGGGTATCTGTTTAATGAGAAGAATGACAAAGTTATATATAACTGTATTTCTCCGAAATTTGGAATGAAATTGTTTTGTTTATTTACCTGTTGATTTCTGGGTCTGTTGACTTTTTATTTTCAGAAAATGGTGCAGCATTATTTCTGCTAATGGCTGGTTGAATTTAGGTGGTGGATGAGTCATCATGAGGAGATGTCTTTGTATTATTGAGTCTATATCTACCTCAGGGTGTTTTGGTATTGGTGGTTTGTTTTGTTGTTTTTCTTGGGTGTTTTCATGTTGATTTTCATTGTTTGTGTTTTTCATTTCCTGTTGCTGTATTTGTTTGTTGTTTATTTGCTGTATTATTTCTTGTAAGGTATAATTCTTTTGGTGTTGTTTAAATTGTGTGTCCTTTTCTTCTATTTCTGAATTTTCTGTTGTTTGTTGTTTCCAGTGCAATATTGACTGTTGGTTGGATGTTGTTTGTTTATCTTTTTTTCTGACAATTTGCATTTCTGGTTGTTTATTCTCTGCGTGTTCTTGTTTGTCAATTTGTTTGTTTGTGTTTGTGGTTTCTTTTTCCTCTGTTGTCATGTTTCTGTAGGTTTGGTGTCATTGTCTGTTATTTCTGTGGTTTGTTGTTTCCATGGCAATATTAATTTTTGTTTGGATGTGGTTTGAATTTCTTTCTTCCTGACAATTAGTATTTCTTGGTGTTTATTTTCTGGCTCTTCTTTTTTGTACATGTGTTTGTTTGTGCTTGTTTTGTCTTGTTCCTCTGTTGTGTGGTTTTTGTACGTTTTGTAGTTATTGTCAGTTGTTTCTGTGTTTTGCTGTTTCCATGGTAATATCAATTTTGTTTGTGATGTGGGTTGCATTTGTTTATTCTTGACACTTAGGTTTTGTTGTTGTTTATTTTCTGGATCTTCTTTTTTGTTCATTAGTTTGTTTGTGTTTGTATTTTCTTGTTCCTCTGTTGTGTTATTTTTGTACATTTGGTTGTCATTTTTGCTTATTTTTGTGGTTTGTTGTGTTTCTGTCAATAATAATTGTTGTTTGGCTGTCCTTTGAATTTCTTCATTGCTGAACATTTGCTTTTCTGGTTGTTTATTTTCTTCCTCTGCTTTTTTGTTTATTTGTATTTTTGTTGTTGTTGTTTCTTGTTGTTCATTGGTGTGGTTGTTGAAAGTTTTTGAAGTGTTATGTATTTTTCCTTTTTGATTAATGAGATGAATGATTTCCAGTGTTTCCTTTTTTAGACCAATTTTAGTTTCCTCATTGTGAGATTTTTCAAATTCTGATTTTTGAAATTGTTTATTTATGGATTTTGTTTCATCTTGTGTTGTTGTGTATTTTGGATATTTTGTGGATGCTGACTGTTTCTGATTAATTTTTCTACAATTTCAGCAATTTTTCTTTGGGTCTCCTTTGATAAGCATGCACTGCTTTCTGTTGTCTCGAACTTTGGTAGCTGTTCTCCTTCTTTCTGATCTTGTTCCTCTTGTTCTGGTTCTCCCTCTTCGCTGTCTGACTCATAATCTTGCATGCATATTATTTTGCAATCATCCATGTAAAATTCTACATGTGTAATAATTTTGGAGCATTTCGTACCTTTTGAGTGATGCAGAGTCATTTTTTCCGCGCTCAATGGTCCGGTGGGGTATTGCTTTGTGTTACAATTTTGTTCCTCCCGATCTTTGGTGTCTGGTGATTGTGGTTTTTGCACTTTGTTGGTGTGTGCCTCCATCGCTCCTTATTATTTTGGGTAGCGTTTCTTATTTACGTCTTTTCGATGTCACCTACAGCTTTTGCAAGTCTCCGTTCATGGATCAGTTTCGTTTTTAAGCTGTTTGCAGACTGTGTCTTATCAAACTCTCGTTATCGCGTTGTTTTCCCTCGCTATTTTCGGAGTTCAGGAGAGCTAGTTTTGCGAAGTGGATTTGCATGTTTTGGAGGTGTGTCTCTTTTCCGCGTTGCTGTTTGGCTGCTTAGATGGCATGGCTGTAAGTGAGTGAATATTTTCCTGTAAAGTTTTCCGTGCTTTGCTTCCTATTGCACCGTCTGTGAGTGTGCCTCCACGCATATTTCGAGTGTTTTTGGAGGCGCGTTGGTTTCTGGATTTGTATGCTATGTAATATTTTGGACAATGAAATGCGTTTGATGTTTTTCAAAGGATTATGTCCATCCTTTTTTTCATTGTGTGTAGATTTTTGGTGGTCACTTTAGTCGTCTTTTGGTAATTCTAACTGTGTTTATGTTTTTGTTGGTAATGGTGCTGCCCTATTTCTATTTATTAATCTCTGCCTTTATTCCAATAGCATTGGCCCTACACTTCTGGACACAGAGGAAAAGGCAGAGAGGATCGATCCCCCACCCCCCCTTCTTAAAACAACTCCAGTTTTAAACAGAAGAAAAGACAGAGTTTTTTTAATGAGGGGTGGTGGGGTATCAATCCTGTCTGCCTCATGTTTTGTTTCTTGATGGGTTGGGGCAATATAGTCCTTTTATCTCCAGAAACCTCCCAACAGTAGGGTAGGCAGCGGAGAGGCGGTTCGCCACCCCATCCCACTGTTGTTAAAGGGGAAACTCCATTCGGGACCTTCAGGCGGGAGAGTAAAAGAAAGCCAGCTGCTGTTTGCTTGCCTGTGAGCTGTTTTTCTTTTTAACTTTCCGTGCGCCGTTTTCCTCAGCGTTCTGCGTGGACGCGCAGGACGCTGGGACTTGTAGTTATGGGTTGGTGCTTTGTGTTTTTGCTGGGTTTTTTTTAAAATGCGTTTCTGTCGATTGGCTGCGGTGCGTGTCGGAATGCTGCGCCATGTGAGAGCCTCTCAGCATGATTGGCTCTGGCGCGGTGCAGCGGAAGGAATGTTGGAAAGTGAAGTTCTTTCCCTTTCTTGCCATATGTGGGGCTGATTCCCCCGTGCCGGATTTTTAAATAGTAATAGGGTTTATTTCCCTTAGTGGAACACTTGTCTTTTGGTTGTTATGGTTGTTTTTGGTTTTTTCTTTTCATTTTAAAATTAATAGTGACTCTTTTTATTTTTCGAAAAAACATTATTTATTTTTTTAACAAACAGTTATAAAATGTAACTTTCCTCTTTTCACTATGTCCTATCAAACACTGGTTTTATTTACAAAGGATAAATGTTTAACTTTAATGTTTGTTTGCATATTGTTGTGTTTTGTGTTGTTTGTCCCATCCGTTGTTTTCTTCCATATCTGCAATATAAGGAAATGTAGTGTTAGTATATGATTTTGGTCATTTATTTCTTTTGGCTTTGTTTTTGAAATTTGAAATTTTGTTGTGACAGCTTAAATGCATATTAATTGTGTTAGATTGTTTGGTTTACCTTCATTCATCTTGTGTTGTCCGTTCTCCTTGGGCATTTCTTTTTCTTCATTTTGTGGGTGAACTGTGGAAAGAGATTACTTGGTTAAGTTTTTCTTTTTATGTTTATGATTCATTGTCAATTCATTTATGTGTAGATTTGTAAAAACATATTTTGCAGGCGCACCCCCCCAATAACGGACACAGACAACATTGAAAGTGGATAACAGCAAAGGGCCACATTTATTGATTCAATGCCCTAGTCCGAATTATAAATTTGTATTGGTAAAACGACCAATCATAATTCCTAAGGCAAGCAGGCCGAAGTAACACTGGTAAGGTACCACCCCAAAATTGCCAACGGCAATTGGTTACAATGTATCAAATTGTATCAATTTGTTTGTTAACAACAAACAAATTGTTGACCGTAGTCAATAACTAACTCATGACCCCACCCTCTGACGCGTATCCGTGAAATCACAGGGGTGATGCATGCTGGTTAGCAATCATCATCACCCCATCGCCTGATTCGTCGTTGACCGGACAACGTTTAACTACTTTATTCCTGTCTAGTGTTGTCCAGTCAATTGCGAACCTGCCGGATACTTGTGGGTCATACTGTTTACCTTACCAGTGCTACCCGCCCATGTGACCAAAGTCAACAGTAGGAACGAAGAAAGACCCCTATATCAAACCATAGCAACAGTGTGGGGTGGGCAAAAAAGCCAGGACCCGAAGCCAATATGGGTCCCAACCAAAAATTCCCACCCGGCCCCGAAGCGACCATAATCACACTGTTAACTAGGGAGGGGGTGGAGGGGAAAAAACTTCTCCGCTCCGTCGCTGAGGCAAAATGGCAGCGCGGCTGCCTCGTGGCCACCCCTTTTATAAGGGAGCTGGCCACGCCCCTAACTACCCGGATTCTCTGTCCTGTGGGGGGGGGCCGCAAAGGGCGCGGCGGCCATTTTGGCGCCGCGCTTGCATTGCAGGCGCACCCCCCCAATAACGGACACAGACAACATTGAAAGTGGATAACAGCAAAGGGCCACATTTATTGATTCAATGCCCTAGTCCGAATTATAAATTTGTATTGGTAAAACGACCAATCATAATTCCTAAGGCAAGCAGGCCGAAGTAACACTGGTAAGGTACCACCCCAAAATTGCCAACGGCAATTGGTTACAATGTATCAAATTGTATCAATTTGTTTGTTAACAACAAACAAATTGTTGACCGTAGTCAATAACTAACTCATGACCCCACCCTCTGACGCGTATCCGTGAAATCACAGGGGTGATGCATGCTGGTTAGCAATCATCATCACCCCATCGCCTGATTCGTCGTTGACCGGACAACGTTTAACTACTTTATTCCTGTCTAGTGTTGTCCAGTCAATTGCGAACCTGCCGGATACTTGTGGGTCATACTGTTTACCTTACCAGTGCTACCCGCCACACGGAGGGGCTTCACAGAAGACCTGACGCCCCCCCCCAGACCGTCAGCTCGGTCAACAGGCCTGCTCGCCAGTCACCCAACAGGAGGTCCATACCTCCTCGCGACAGATGGACCCCATCCCCTGCATACAAGTCACAATTTTGTAGACTAATATCGGGGTGATGACTAACCCGTCCCCAAGCCCTGGTGGTGAGAAACCGCGCCACTGCCTTATTGACCGCGCGCCTAGCTCGGTCAAGGGCCAGGAGGTTAACGCCCCCTCTGTAAGAGTGGCGCGGAACAATGTCCGACCAAACCAGGGCTGTGGCAGGCCAGACATAATGCAAGTAGGCGAGGTCCTCGCAAATCGCATGCTTGAGCGATAAGCCGGTGACCTGGCCCAAATCATTGCCCCCCAAGTGGATGATTAGAATGTCAGGCGGGTCAGCCCCCAGGCCAGAAAAAAGGAAAGGCCGCAGCTCCCGCCATAACATCCCAGGCTTACCGTGCCATGAGAGACTGGCGTGGTCACCCAGTCCCAGTCGGGGTCCCCACTCTGTCGCCGCAGCGTAACGCGCTGCCCTGAGCACATAGCTGTGGCCCACCAGCCATACTGTCACCGGTGTAATACGACACCCAGGGTCTGTAAGAAAATTGAGAAAAAGGAAGGTAAGGTGACTGGATTGGTACTCATGGCGGGAGTGGGCGCACATAAAACTGAAAACATTGTGAGCCCCACCTCCCCCTGCTACGTATGTCAGCCCCAGAGTACCCAAAAGCAGCCGCTATAGAGGCTGCGCCAATACGGAACGAATGTGTGCCAGAACGGGCACCCGGTAGTCCCACCCTGGTGAGGGCTCTGGCAGTCACCTTCCAAAACTGAAATTTAGTAAGGGGAGACCCATCTTGGTGACAGAAAAACGGGCCGTGGTGCATGCCACGCAGTGCCAGGTATTCCTGTAGGGCACCAACCGGACAGATGTCTGCCAAAGAACACCGTAGCAGTCTTACTCCACTGCCTACGCCATGCTGATCTGTTTTAGAGGAGCGAATCCTCAACTGGGCCCAGTCTTTGGCAACATATACATCTCCGCGTTCCAGTGCCCTACCACTTGCATCCGCCTTAGACAGCATCACGAGTTCGCTGATGCGGAGCGCTCCAAAAAATGCCACCGTTGTGGCTGCATGCAATTGGGCTGCCTCATAATGATCAAAACAGAGGCCTGGCCAGCCCCGGGCCAACTGGGTAAGAACCCCTGGGGAAATAGGGTGCCGGTCGTCCGGGCAACGCCCGCGCTCGCGCACCCACCCCTCCAAAACGTGTCTCACACGGAAGTCAGAGGTGGTATCCACATGACCCCCTACTTTGGCCATAAAAGCCAACGCCTAGAGCTTGGATGCTATGGTGCGAGGTGCAAGGCCCTGTGCATGCAGGTGAACCATGAACCGCAGAACATGGTCCACCGGGATGGGCCAGGTCTCTGGCCATTGAAATCGAGTAGCAAAAGCCCTATACAAATTGAATGCTTGTTGATACGCCTTACGCGTGCGTGGCGCTAGTGACAGGCCAATCGCCCGGTTCACCTCTCCTTGCCAATAGTCCACATCTCGTCCGGGAGTGGCGAGGGAAATTCCTCCGCATCCGGGGCCAAGGCGCGGAACCGGGAGATCTGCAGGCGGGACAAAGCGTCAGCAATATCGTTATTAACCCCTGGGACATGCCTGGCCCTGAACAAGACGTTGAGGCGCAGGCAGCGCAGCACAAAATGGCGCACTAGATCCATGACCCTGGGCGATTTAGAAGTCTGTGCATTGACAATGTGCACCACGGCAGCATTGTCGCACCAGAAATGCACCACCGAATTAGCCCACTGTTCGCCCCATAGCATCAAAGCCCCCAGAATGGGAAAAAATTCCAGGTATGTGA
Source organism: Bradypodion pumilum (assembly GCA_035047305.1). Classification (NCBI taxonomy): domain Eukaryota; kingdom Metazoa; phylum Chordata; class Lepidosauria; order Squamata; family Chamaeleonidae; genus Bradypodion; species Bradypodion pumilum. The sequence continues at coordinate 158,465,768 of JAWDJD010000001.1, read as the reverse complement.
GATCCCGCAGGCGACCTGTGCCTGCCCATGCCGGTGGCCACCCACCATAGGCCCACTTCCCATTGAAGTACATCCCATAACCCAGGGATCCTGAGGCATCAGACTGGATCTGGAAATTGGGGGATGCCATGAGGTCAGACCTCCAAAATGAGACCCCATTAAACTCCCTCAGGAATTGCAACCAGACAAACATGTCTGCCCTGATACCCCGGGTAAGCCTGACTCTGTGGTGGGGCCTGGATAACCCTGCCATGGCGTCGCATAAGCGCCGGGCAAAAGCCCTGCCCGGTGCGACCACCCTGCAGGCAAAATTGAGGTGCCCATGTAGCACCTGCAGTTCCCTCAGGGATGCCTTACGCTTAGCCAGCAATTCCGAGATAAGGGTCACTATCCTGGACACCTTATCACCCGGTAACCTAGAAGCCTGTACTACTGTATCAATCTCAACCCCCAGGAATACTAGTTTGGTCGACGGGCCCTCGGTCTTTTCGGGCGCTAAAGGGACACCCAGTTCCTGCATTAGCGTCTGAAATGTATTGAGGAGACGTGCACACGTGTCCCAGCCCCGTTCACCCCCGAATAAAAAGTCATCCAGGTAATGGGCTACAGACCGGGACCCTGACCTGCGGACGAAAGCCCACTCTAGGAAGGTACTAAAACGCTCGAAAGCCGAGCATGATATGGAGCAGCCAAAAGGCATGGCCTTATCAAAATAATACTCCCCTCTAAACTTAAAACCCAGCAATTCAAAGTCGCCCGGGTGCACCGGCAAGAGGCGAAAAGCTGACTTAATGTCGCACTTGGCCAGCAAGGCACCCGGGCCACACGAGCGCACCATGCGCAACGCATGGTCAAACGATGTATACCTGACCGAACAAAGGTCATCAGGTATCGCATCGTTAACCGATCGGCCGGCTGGGTAGGACAAATGATGAATAAGGCGAAACTCACCTAGGGACTTTTTAGGAACCAAACCCAATGGTGAAACCTTCAGGTTGGGAAAAGGGGGTACGGGAAAAGGTCCGGCGACCCTGCCCGCGTCTAACTCCTTTTCAATGCTGGCCTCGGCTACCTCCTCCCTTCCTCTGAGGGATAAAAGGTTGGGAGCATCCTGAGGGGATCTATCACCCATAAAAGGGATACGAAATCCCTGCTTAAAACCTTGGAGAAGGTACTCCCTGTCCTCTCCCCTTGGGTACGATGCGAGCCAGCGCTCCAGCATGTCCACCTTAATTGGGGAGGGGGCCTTTCGGAGAACTAGTTCCATCCGTGGCAGGCTTGCCAGCCCACTGTCCACCCTTCCCTCTGCCTCGCACCCCCCAGGCTTGGGACAAGCAGAGGCTGCATGGGGACCAGAACATGTGGGACACTCGTGCTTATATCTGCAGTTCTTCCGACTGCAGGAACCATTGGACGAGAAAGTCCAGCACAGCAGGCGGGCTGGAACCCCCTGCCCCGCCATTTGGCGGGTAACCTGCGCTGGAGCTGCTCGCTGGACCGCATGCCCACAATGGTATCTATCCCCCGGGGCAGGACGTGTGGGCGTCATATACAAGAGCCACAGTCTCTGGCACGGCTCATCCCATCTCATCTCGGGGTGCAGGGGAATCCTCATACGGAATTCCTCATCATATGCTAGCCATGAGGGGCCCGGGAAATCTACCATTGCCCTGTATATGTTGTCCAAATATTGGACCATGGGAATAGCCAGATCCGGCCGCGCCCTCAAATACACCGCCATGTATATCAAATAAGCGGGGAGCCAGTTAGCCCAGGTACGCGGCGGCTTACGGCGGCGTGCCTGCTCCTTGTCCTTCTCATCCTGACCCTCCCTTTCTTCCTTAGTGGGCTCCCCGTTCAGGAGTGAGAAGATATCCACATACTCCCCTCGCCATATCTTTTCTCTGGTAGCCTGCGCCAAGTGATCACCCAATGGCAGGGAATACCCTGCTGTCGGCAAAGCCGAAAAGGGGATAGCTGGCCTACCCAAAGGGACATGAGTTAACCCTGCCACCCCAAGTACGTTCCCAGCAGTGTAAGAACCAATGCCCACCCCAGCGGGCATGGTGGCAGTAGTTGTCGCCGGGTGGGTCGCCAGCGGCGTAGCCCCCGCACCACCCGCGCGAGGCCAAGGCCACTGAAAGGTCCCCCCTATATTGGGAATGTGTGTGGATGTACTCGTTTGGACCATATACTCACATGCTGCACCCCCGCGGGCCGCCCCCAACGGGGGTTCCGGCCCACTGGGGGCGTCGGAGCTCACGACCGATGTAGAGCTCATCACCGGGGCTTGACCCGCGCCAGGTTGCTGGCTGGGGAGCTGCGAGGCAGCGGCCGGAGCCGCGCCACCCGCCTGCAGCAGCTCAACCCTCCCCGCCGGCCGTTGTCCTGCTGCCGATAGCGCCTCCAAAGGCACCCCGAAAGGGGCACCTGCCTGACTGGCACGAGCCAAAGACTCCTCTAAGGCCGCAATACGGGCCAGTAAGGTGTCTACAGTAACCATGGGCAAAGAGCCGGCCGGCCCACCTGATCCTTGCATGGGGACAGTTCCCTGCACCCCATGGCCCAGATATGGCCATTGGCCAGGGCCAAAGCCCGGTAGGGCTGGTGAGGAAACCTGCCAAGGCAGGGCACCGGGCCACCCCCCGAGGCTAGAGGGCCCCGGGAGAGGCTGCGGCCCAGAAGTAGTCGGCCCAACGGGTTGGGCGGAAGGAGGAGCGGTGTCCACCGCTCGCGGGCCGCGGGCCGGAGCGCCCTCCGCGCCCGCACTCTGAACGGGCCAAGGTGCGATAGACTCCAAGCCACTAGCCCCGGCCGGGGATGGCAAAGGTGGCTGTTGAGGAGGCGGCACCACGGTCCTCCGACCTGGGTTGCGCCTCCTAACAGCCCGAGCTGAATTCGCAGCAGCCTTCTTTTTGGAAGGCATCTCGAGCAAAAAGGGAAGCTAGCTAAGCAAAATCGACCCAAAAGGCTTCCCGGCAATACCAACGAGCGACGGAGGCGCAGGGGAAAAAACTTCTCCGCTCCGTCGCTGAGGCAAAATGGCAGCGCGGCTGCCTCGTGGCCACCCCTTTTATAAGGGAGCTGGCCACGCCCCTAACTACCCGGATTCTCTGTCCTGTGGGGGGGGCCCGCAAAGGGCGCGGCGGCCATTTTGGCGCCGCGCTTGCATTCTTACCTTTTGGTGTTCTGAAAGGATGTCTGCTCATGTTGACGAAGTTGTCTAGTAATTGTAATGGTGTTTCAATTCTGTTGTGGTTGTTTGGACTCATGAGCCACTGCAGTTGAATGGCTATTAATTCGTCTACTGTGAGAGTGGTTGGGTTGCTGTATTGTCCATAGGTGTCCTTTGCGTGTTTATATTTTCCCATGCTTGTTGTAGTTGCATTGTCCTGTCCGTTTTTCTGGGTAATTTTATGTATTATGTTCTGCAATTGTTCATTTTCCTGGATTGTTCTCATTTTGTTGTCTAAATCTGTTTGTGTGGATTTGTCTATGTTCAATTTCACTTCTGTTTGGGATGCTTTGTCTTTTGGCTGTCTAATGTCAATTTGCTGGTTTCTTGGTTGTTGATATGTTGGTTTTGTTCCCTTTGTGGTAATTGGTTTAGTTTTCCATGGCAAATCATCCTGTCGATTCATATTTTTTCGGGGTGTCCATGTCCATTGATATCTGGGTGAATCAGTTTTGTTTGCAATGTCCTGTATTTTTGATTTCTGTTGGGGTGGCCTTTCCTTTCTTCTCACTACTTGCATTTGGTTTGCTTGTGCTGATGTCTCTATTTCACTTTGTTTGGTGTTTTCTGGAATTGTTGGTTCGTTTTCCTCTCTTTTTGTTTCTGTGTTTGATTCCCCTTTTTCATTATCAGTTATTTCTTTTGCTTTATTGGGCTCGTTATTATTATCATGTTTGGAATCTCCATCCCCCATTAGTTTGTCAGTTTCAATTTTGTTTATCAAGGTATCCTTGCCTTGCATTTTTGTAGTTTGCTGCATTATTATCTCCTCTCCCTAGTTTAAATCTTGTGCGATCCGGTTTCGCAATGCAGTCCTTGTTGCTTACTCTTGCGATCTTGTTTTGCAATGCAGTCCCTGTACCGTACGCCTGCGATCTAGTTTTGCAATGCAGTCCCTCTACCGTACTTTTCAGTACTTTTTCTCCTTTTTGCTTTGGCTCCTTGCTGTGACGTTAACGAATGCTCCTCCTTCGTTTTAATTTTTTTTCTTCTGATTTGTTTCTCGCGTTGTTTGGGATGGGATTTTGCGGCCTTTTGAATTGGCTTTCGCAACCTTGCATAATTTTGAATGGTGTCTGCTTGATGCTCCTGGTGTGTTTGGGTAAGTCCGTTCAACTTTGTTTTTCAATTAAGTTAGCTATAGTGGCTTATATCTAGGACGGGGTGCTTGCTGATTTCTAAATGGGGTGGGGGGGCTGTGTAAATAAGTTAATGGGGGCTAGGACGGGGTGCTTTTGGCTTTGCTTTTGCGGAGGGGGGGGTTTTGAAAATGTTCTCGGAGACTGTTCCTGGGCGCTGGTTGTGGAGCATTTGCGGGTTGGGGGGCTGGGTTATCCTTTTTCCCTGTTATGGTCATGCTGCCTTAGTTTATTGTTGAATCCTGGATATCGGCGACAGTAATGGGGAAGACGGGCACGGGTGGCGTGCGGTTGGTTTGTTCCTTCCCTCCCCTGGAGGCAATTCTGCCTTTTTTGTGGGGTAGATGATCATGTGCGGTGGGCTGTTTTTAAATTGTTTTTTCTTTCTTTTCGCGCCGGCTGCACCTGCGTTTTGTGGGTTAATGGCGCGCAGGACGGGGTGCTTTTGGCATTGCTTTTGCGGAGGGAGGGGGTTTCGAAAATGTTATCGGAGACTGTTCCTGGGCGCTGGTTGTGGTGCATTTGCGTGTTGGGGGACTGGGTTATCTTTTTTCCCTGTTATGGTCCTGCTGCCTTTGTTTATTGTTGAAGGATCGATCCCCCACCCCCCATCCTTAAAACAACTCCATTTTTAAAGAGAAGAAAAGACGGAGTTGTTTTAAGGAGGGGTAGTGGGGGATCGATCCTCTCTGCCTCATCTTTTGTTTCCAGATGGGTTGGGGCAATTTAGTCCTTTTATCCCCACAAACCTCCCAACAGTAGGGTAGGCAGCAGAGAGGGGGATCGCCACCCCCTCCCACTGATGTTAAAGGGGAAACTCCATTCGGGAGCTTCAGGCGCCGCGGGAGAGTAAAAGAAAGCCGGCTGCTGTTTGCTTGCCTGTGAGCTGTTTTTATTTTTAACTTTCCGGGCGCCATTTTCCTCAGCGTTCTGCGTGGGCGCGCAGGACGCTGGGGCTTGTAGTTATGGGTTGGTGCTTTGTGTTTTTGCTGGGTTTTTTTCAAATGCGTTTCTTTCGATTGGCTGCAGCGCGTGTCGGAATGCTGCGCCGTGTGAGAGCCTCTCAGCGTGATTGGCTCTGGCGCGGCACAGTGCAAGGAATGTTGGGAAGTGAAGTTCTTTCCCTTTCTTGCCGTTTGTGGGGCTGAGGCCCCCGTGCCGGATTTTTAAATCCTTCGTTGACCTGCGTAGGGAATTCGGCCATGCACATGAAGGGTGGGTGTGGGTCAGTAGGGCGACGCATAGCAGCCTATAGCCAGTTCCAACGGTTAATGCTTGGTTTTATAGGTTAAGATTATCCTTGTTTTGTACATTTTTTCTTGGTCAATTCTTGGGTCTCAACTCATGTGTTTTACTTAATTACAATAAAAACCTGACTTACATATGCCTCAAGTTACATAAAATTCAACTTACATAATGATTTTGTGCTAAAACCATGTCCCGATTTACACGATTTCCTATGGGTTTGCTTCAAGTTAAATAAAGATTCTTTTTACTATGGGTTTGCTTTGAGTTATGTAAAAATTCATTTCCCTATGGGTTTGCTTCGCTTTACATAAAAGTTTCATTTTTCCTATGGGTTTGCTTCAAGTTACATAAAAATCCAATTTAAGCAAAAGCCTATGGAACAGACTTTTTTTGTAAGTAGGGGTTTACTGTATATTGTACCTTAACTCCTATTTGTGGGGGAAATGCAAGATATCAATTGAATGAGTGAAAGCAAAAATGAATATAAGTCCCTCAAAAGGATAGAAAAATTATATTCTTGGGAAGCATAAGCTTCTTGGATGAGTACTGTTGTGGTTACCAGAAACAGATGCATTTGAGACAAACTGATGGTTTCATAAGTGTCATAGCTTCAGTGAAGCCATCTAGATCCAGTATAATTTGGCACTTGGTCATCCATTCCTCTTGTGCTACAATGAGACTGACTCCATTTCAAGGCTGGGAAAAGAACAATTTAAAGCAGTGCTTCCCAACCTTTGGTTTTTGGACTTCAGTTCCTAGAAGTCTGTCAATTTCCCAAAGCACTGATCAGCCAATGTAATGTCTTAGGGTTTCTGGGAATTGAAGTCCCCTTGTGGGGCATGGGCCTCACTTTGGGAACCACTAATTTAAAGGATTAGGATGACTCTGAAAGGCTGGGTGCAGTGAAAATGCGGCAAACGTTTAACATTCCCACAACTGTTGGCAAGTCAGCAGAAGCCTTTGTAAGTCTTTCCATCCTGGTTACCAAATGTCTGCCAAAACCCAATATTAGGCATGTATGTGAACAGCTGAGCCCTGTTTGGCTTCTATCTTGCTATGCAGTATCCACTTTAGTAAATTTTGCAAACAGCTCCCAATTTGCACATGACATTGAGCTTGGAATGCAAGTTGACTTACCCTTGTAAAATCAGGAATCACATTGCACAGACCAAAGGAACATGCCCAGTTCTAGAAAAGAGAGATCTCTTTTTCTTCATTCAAAGATTCTGTAATCCAGAATAAAATGTGTGGCTTCTGCAAAAATACCTTTTGTAGATGTAAAATAAGAGTGGGAATTTAGTGTAAGGGACCAAAGACAATGAAACAGCCGAAGGGTTGGCTTAACACAGGTTTATTGCATGATGATCCGGAGGAACATGAGGTAATGGCGGATGGTTAGCTCAATATATACAGCTGGCTATACATTTGAATGTGGCTCGTCGACAGACTATTGGTTGCTGCCTGCGTGACGTCGTAGGAGGTCACGCCCTTCTTGACCAGGTGAAGAGGTGGCGGGGAATCTTCCCGCGCTGCTGAACCAGGTGAATATGATCCATGAGAGCTGGACGCTCGCTACTGCCCTCTGGTGGTCACTAGCTCGCGTCCCCTTATTAGGTTTACATTGATACAGCTGATGGCTATAATGTTGCACACAGAAAGGTTACATTGTTAACACATGGCAAAGGTACATTGTTAAAGGCACAGCTTTACAGAACACAACATCCCTCCCCCCTAGGATGAGACGAAGTCTCTCAGCCAAGATGGCTTGTTGCATGTGCGTTTGGGCCGTGACGAGGGCTGCCCCCCCGGGGGCGTTATTGCTTCTTTGTTCCCTGGACCCTTGTCCTGAAATGGGAGAGGGAGACTCGTTAGTGGTTTGCCGCTGTCTGGCGGCCTTAGGGGAAGGGAAAAACTCCATTGTGGGCAGACCGGGGGCCGTCGGAGCTAACGAAAAACCCCTCTTCTCGCTTGGATGGGTGGGGGACCACTCCGAAAAACCCCCCCGGTTCTGAAAATCAAAATCTAACTTGGTGGGGGTACCCGCATTTGTGGGAACCTTCCGCGAGATATGTATGGGGTCGGGTTCCTCCTCCTCGGAAAGATCCCCCAGGATATCTATGAGGACATCCTCCTCCCCCCTTGGTGGGGGCCCGCGGTCCCCCTTCCCTCCCCCTTGGGCTAAACGGGTGGGGGAGAACCCTAACGCTGACTTTGTCCCTGCTCGGTCTGCGCCCTGCTCGTCGGGGACCCTGCGTCGGAGCTGGTCCGCGTGCCGCCTCCACAAGAGTCCCGTATTGGTTTCCACGCGGTACGACACGGGGCCAGTTTGTTCCACGACTGTGCCCGGCACCCAGGCTGGGCCCGTGCTGGCGTAATTCCTGCAATGCACGGGGGCGCCTATACTGAAACTCTTTGTGGCCTCTAGCCCGATGTTCCTCCCTTTGTCCTCTACCCTCGTGGGGTCTAGCCTAGTAAGGATGGTGGTCAGTTTCCTACGCATTAAGAGCTCTGCGGGGGAGTATCCTGACGCCAAGGGGGTCACCCTGTACCCTAGCAGAAACTGGCAGACCTGTAGGTTCAGATCCCCGGGGCCCATGCGCCGCAACGCGTCCTTCGTGGTGCGGACGAGGCGCTCTACTTGGCCATTGGTGGCTGGGTGAAAAGGGGCGGAGGTGATATGCCGAACGGCGTTGATCTCCATGAATGCCCTAAACTCGGAGGACGTGAAACAACTAGCGTTGTCGCTAATTAACGTGTCGGGTATGCCGAACGTGGAAAAGAGCCTCCGCAAATGCCTAATGGTCTGGGCCGAGGAGGTGCTCGTGACTGGAATAACCTCCAACCATTTGGAGAAGGCGTCCACTACAATAAGGAACAGGGTGCCTCTGAACGGGCCCGCGAAATCAACGTGCACCTGGGACCACGGCCCCTTAGCCGCGTCCCATTCCCTGTGGGGAAGGTGGGCCTCCTCTGGTCTGGAGCATTGGCAACTTTCACAAGTGCCGACCATGTTCTCGATGTCGGCGTCCAGCTGGGGCCACCAGAAGTAACTCCGGGCCAGCGCCTTGGATCGCACGATGCCGGGGCGGCTGACGTGAAGCAGTTTGAGCACCCGCGGCCGAAGGGAAGTGGGAATCACCACCCGCTGCCCCCACAAGAGGCACCCCCTCTCTAGGGACAGTTCTAGCCTTTTTCTGAAAAATGGAGCGAACTCCTCCGCTGGGGAGGACGCGGGCCACCCTTTCTGCAGCCAGGAGCTTACTGCCGCTAACGTTTTGTCCTTCTCTGTTGCTTTGGCAATGTCGGCGGGCACTACGGGGGGCGAATCCAGCACCTCTATCATGAGAACCTGATGGTCCCGCTCCCCCTTGCTCACCTGGCTGGGCGTTAGGGGAAGGGGAGACCTAGATAGAGCGTCCGCATGGCTGATCTCTTTCCCGGGCCGGTAGACCAATGCGTGCTGATACGCGTTGAGAAAAATGGCCCACCTGAGCATCCTCGGGGACAGGATCTGAGGGGTGGGCTTATCTGCGGTAAAGATGCCTAGCAGGGGCTTGTGGTCCGTCACAATGGTGAAGGGGCGGCCATACAGAAAATCGTGAAATTTTTTCGTCCCCGCGACTATTGCTAGTGCCTCCCTGTCTGTCTGTGCGTAGTTTCTCTCCGCTTGGGACAGGGACCTGGAGTAAAATGCTATCGGGGCCTCCCTTCCGTTTTCCAACACGTGGCACAGCACCGCCCCCACCCCCACTGGAGATGCATCACAGGTCAGAACTACTGGGCGTTTGGGGTTGAAATGGGTCAGTATGGCGTCGGACGCCAGGAGGCTTTTTAGCTCGCTAAATGCCCTTTCTTGGTCATCGCCCCACTTCCATGCCTGGTCTTTCTTTAGCAGTTTGTGTAGCGGCTCAGCCACCGCTGCCTTTCGGGGGAGGAAGGAGTGGTAAAAGTTGAGCAGCCCTAGGAACGACTGCAACTCGGGCTTGGAGGTGGGGCGGGGGGCCTTCTTAATGGCTGCCACTTTGGACTTGGATGGTTTTATTCCCTCAGGAGTCACACAAAACCCTAGGAACTCAACCTCGGTTGCGAAGAAGACGCATTTGTCCTTTCGCAACCTCAGCCCCGCCTTTTCGAATATCGTCAGGACCTTCCCCAACCTCTTGGCCAATTCAGCCCGACTCCCCCCCATTATTAACACGTCATCAAAATAAGGCAACACCCCCTCCAATCCCTTCAGGAGGCGCCGAATTCACGCCGAACTGGAGGCGCGTCACCTGGAACGCCCCCTTATGGGTGACTATGGTCTGCGCAGCAGCTGCGGCAGGGGACACCGTGAGCTGCTGGTAGGCCTGTGCTAAGTCGAGCTTAGCGAAACACTTTCCCCCGTGTAACCTGGCCAGCAGATGGCTGACTACCGGCACCGGATATGCATTCGGGCGGATCGCCTTGTTGATGGTGCACTTGTAGTCAGCGCATATGCGGACCTCCCCGTTGGCTTTTAGTGCGGTTACAATTGGAGTTTCCCACTCCGCAGAATCAACAGGCACAAGGATTCCCTGACCCACCAATTTGTCCAGTTCCGCCTCTATCTTGTCCTTGAGTGCGAACGGCACCCGGCGTCGTTTTAGGCGAATTGGGCGGACCTCCGGGTCCAGGTCGAAAGTCACTGGGGGCCCCTTGAATTTCCCCAGTCCCTTTTTGAGGAGTTCGGGGTGCGCCTCACACACCTCCTGAATTGGATCAGTCCCAACGGCGTGCATCCCAACGGCGTGCACCCCCCCAATAAACAACCCCAGGGGCTGGAACCATTGAGTCCCAAGGAGGCTGCAATCTCCTCCTTTGAGCACGACTAGGGGAAGGGACGCGGCGTGCTCCTTGAATTTGACCTGAAATTCTCCAACCCCCAACACTGGAATACTGTTCCCTTGCACGTCCCGTAGTGTGGACCTCAATGCTTTGAGCTTGGGTCGCTTGTGGGGGGCAATTCCCAAGAACTCCCTCTGGGAAATGATTGAATATGAGGACCCCGAGTCAATTTCCATCCTAATGGGAACCCCTTGGACTAGTACCTCAACAAAATAGCGGGGGTGTCCTGTAGACATGCTGAACACTGGGGCGTCGTCCTCGCTGCCGTCGGAGATGCGGCCCACGCGGTCCTGCTTCCGCGTGGCCTGGGCGTCGTCCTTGGGTCTCGTTGGGCGGTCTTGTCCCGCGGAACGGTCTGGGGAGCTCCTCCGGTTTTCGCGCTTCTTCCTGCACACCTTGGCGATGTGCCCGCGGCGGCCGCAGTTGTGGCACTCGGCCTTCCGGAAGGGGCACTTTACACAGTCGTGGGCCGCTCCACAGCCGTCGCATCGCCGGCTCTCCTTCCGGACCCTCCGGACGTCCTCGTCGTCTCTGCTCTCTGTGGACGACCTCGAAGTTCGCCGGGCCGCCTGTACCAGAGCCTCTGCCTTGCTCGACTTCGGCCGCCAGTCCTGGAGTTCTTGGACCCCGGCCTTTGTAGCTTCTGCGGCCTGGGCCGCTCTGACGACCTCCTGCAACGTGGGAGGCGGCTCTTGGTTCATTAATGTGCGCTGGGTCTCGGCGTCGTTCAGGCCGCACAGCACACAGTCCCGGAGGGTGATTTCGGCATTCTCCCATTTGCACGGGCCGGCCGCCAGCCGCAGGGCCGCCACGAATGCGGCGACAGTCTCCCCGGGCGCTTGGACTCGCCTCCAGAACGCACTCCGAGCGGGAAACATCGCCGTGGCAGGCCGGACGTGCTCACGCAGCATCTGCATGAGTTCCTTGGCCTTGAATTCGCTCACCCTCCTCGGTGCAATCAGGTCCACCAAGGTCCTTTTGGTTTCTTGTCCGAGCATCCTGGTGAAGATGGCCCTTTTCTTCGCCTCTTCCGTGACTTCGGACTCAATCAGTGCGGCCTGGAAGTCCATCTCGAAGATCTCCCAGTCGCCCGGTTTCCTGATTTCGAAACCGGCGCATGTCTTGGTCCCGTGGGCTGCCATATCCCACCTTCGTCGCCAATTTAGTGTAAGGGACCAAAGACAACGAAACAGCCGAAGGGTTGGCTTAACACAGGTTTATTGCATGATGATCCGGAGGAACATGAGGTAATGGCGGATGGTTAGCTCAATATATACAGCTGGCTATACATTTGAATGTGGCTCGTCGACAGACTATTGGTTGCTGCCTGCGTGACGTCGTAGGAGGTCACGCCCTTCTTGACCAGGTGAAGAGGTGGCGGGGAATCTTCCCGCGCTGCTGAACCAGGTGAATATGATCCATGAGAGCTGGATGCTCGCTACTGCCCTCTGGTGGTCACTAGCTCACGTCCCCTTATTAGGTTTACATTGATACAGCTGATGGCTATAATGTTGCACACAGAAAGGTTACATTGTTAACACATGGCAAAGGTACATTGTTAAAGGCACAGCTTTACAGAACACAACAGGGAATGAGTTTTATTTTTGATCTTGTTAAAATGTAAGATAATACAAATACTCTATTTTTATATTATAAGCGTGATGCTTTATCCCCTTGTTTTTACCCAGTTTCCTTCAGCATAAATCTGCAAATAAAATATTTCAGTGGGAAGACCAACGTCACTTTGCTGCAGTAGCATAGTCCACAGCTAGTGGTTCCCCATTCTAGGTTTCCAAATGTTGCTGGTCTACAGCTTTTAGAATCCCTGTAAATTTGCCACACTCTTTGTGTTTTTTCCATTGATCCTTAGAAGGGGGAAAGTGCCTGCACTTTCCTCTGAGACAGTTCATAAGGAATGAGCCAATTACAAATGAAGCCAAAGGAGATTACTTGTCACCAGTAATATTCAGTGACAGTAAGACACTGGTGTGCATGTAATTAAACCTATGTAATGGTTTTATTGTAATAATGGCTTGATGCCCATGGTTAGACAGCTTTTTGGAATGTGAAGCAAGAGGAAGGATCCACCAGATAACAATTCTCTAATGCAAGCATAGCTGTAGCTCTACAATTTGCTTGTTTATATAAAAAGTTGTGCAGCACTGCAACTTTAAAATGAAATGCTGAATAGTGAAGTGGCCATCTTATTAGGGCTTAGTTCCAGGATTTCTTCCCTCTTGATATTCAATGAACACTACACTGCTAACTTCTGCACTATAAAACTTTCATCCTTGAGTCTTGAAAATCAACGTTTTTTTGTGTTAAAAATGATTCACTATATTGAGCAGTCAACTGTAATGCACCCTGAATGAACTGGATGCCTAGAGTCAATATTTATTCTGACACCTGAATGTGTTCTCATTTTGGCAATTGATATTTTGCATGGGTATATGCACATGTGCATGAAGGCAAACAAGATCCCTGCTGGGAGCTGTCTCTAGAAGGCCATCAAACCACAGTGTCAGCTCATGATGTGTGGTGTATCTATATTCAGGGCACATTTGTTTGCTATGTACAGATGCTATTTTTCCTCTTTCCCTCCTCTCACCTGTTAAGTTTCAGTGCCTGTTGGCTGAAGTCAGGCTGTAGTGGACACTTTTAAAGAATAGCAAAGAAGCTGAGCCCCTGAGGTGTTGGGAAGGTACCTTATATTCCGAAGCAGATACTTGGTTGTGATTGCTCTAGGGCTGTAGCCAGGATTCTAGATTTGGTGGGGGGGGGAGGGGAGTGAATATTTTATTGTCATCCTGGGGTGGGGTGTGAGCAGGCTGGTAGCTCAGGGGGGGCTGATTCCCCCTCCCTGGCCACCTTCTGGCTACAACCCTGGCTAGCTAACTAGAGATCCCTGCTATTCTCATCGATTGCTTGCACTAATTGGGTGGGATACAACTCAAGCAAGCAAGCAAGCAAATCCCAAAACTAACCAAACTTCACCCTGCTAAATTTCCAAGATCAGATGGGATCAGTTTGGCAGTCTCAGGTTATAACCTCCATCTTCCCTAACCATTTGAACTGGGCTAAAGGGAAATGGAATCCAACAACCTGTGGAGGGCTCCAGCCCAACTAGTCCAATATTTTTTTTTATGCCTAAGCAATGAAAATATGGGGCCCGGCCTTTGCCACAAAACTCAACTAGACTGGCAACTGAATCTTTCTTCAACACTAGAGATGTTGGAGTCACTCAGTACTGTACCAGAGAATGGCAAGAGGTACGCTGTTGCTGCCATCAACACCCACACCCTCTCCACATCACATAGCGTTCAGTGTTTGTACTTTGCTTCACTTTGCCTACATGTAAGGCCAGTCTTGGACCATACCTTCTCCACCTACCCCTGTAGTCAACTATGAGAAAATGAACATCTTCACATAATGTTTCCTCTCTTCCATTCAAAAACAAAAAAAGCATGCATGCAACCCTCCATGTGTAGAAGTGCACATGCACACACAGGCACACAATCTGTGCTTCTTTCTAGTGAAAGTTAAAATTGGACTCATTCCGTTATTTTTGTTACACTTTTGTTGTTCAGTCGCACAGTCGATTCCGACCCTTTGCGACCCTATGGACCATTGTTCTCCAGGCGCCTCTGTCCTCTACCATCCCCCTCAACCCTCCCAGCTCTGTGCCCATTGTGTCTATAATACCATCTAGCCATCTCATCCTTGGCCTCCCCCTTCTTCTTTTGCCCTCCACCTTTCCCAACATCAATGCCTTCTCAAGTGAATCCTCCCTTCTCATTTGATGTCCAAAGTATTTTAGCTTCATCTTTACTATTTGACCTTCCAATGAGCAGTCAGGGTTAATTTCTTCTAAGATTGACCTATTTGTCCTCCTCGCTGTCCAGGGGACTCTCAAAACCCTCCTCCAACACCACATTTCAAAGGCATCTATTCTTCTGCGTTCAGCCTTCCTAATTGTCCAGCTCTCACATCCATACATTACTACTGGGAAAACCATTGCTTTGACTATTCTAATTTTTGTTTGCAATGTAATGTCTCTGCTTTTCACTATGTTCCCCATGTTTCTCATCGCTTGTCTCCCAAGAATCAGTCGCCTTTTTATTTCATGGCTGCAATCCCCATCTGCAGTGATCTTTGATCCTAAGAAAGTAAAATCTGTCACTGCTTCTACTTCTTCCCCGTCTATTTTCCAGGAACTGATGGGGCCTGTTGCCATTACCTTGGTTTTCTTGATATTGAGTCTCAAGCCAGCTTTTGCACTCTCCTCCTTCAGCCCAATCAAGAGATTCTTTAGGTCTTCCTCACTTTCTGCCATTAGGGTGGTATCGTCTGCATATCTCAGATTATTGATGTTTCTCCCAGCAATTTTAATCCCATATTGTGATTCCTCCATCCCTGCACTGCGCATTATGTGCTCTGTGTATAGGTTGAATAAGCATGGTGACAAAATGCAGCCTTGTCTTACTCCTTTTCCTATTCCAAACCACTCTGTTATTCCATGTTCTGTCCTAACTGTTGCTTCTTGGTTCATGTACAGATTTCTCAGGAGGCATATGAGGTGCTCTGGTATTCCCATCTCTTTAATTACTTGCCACATCTTGTTGTGGTCCACACAGTCAAATGCCTTAGTGTAGTCAATAAAACAAAAGTAAACTTGTTTCTGGTATTCCTTTGTTTTCTCCATGATCCAGCGTATGTTGGCGATGTGGTCTCTAGTCCCCCTGCCTCTTCTGAAACCAGCCTGCACCTCTGGTAATTCTCTCTCCACATGCTGCTGAAGTCTGTCCTGTATTATCTTGAGCATCACCTTGCTGGCATGTGGGATGAGCGCGATTGTTCGATAATTTGAACATTCTTTGGCATTGCCCTTTTTTGGGATTGGGACGTATACTGATCTTTTCCAATCCTGTGGCCACTGTTTTGTTTTCCAAATCTGCTGGCATATTGAATGCAGTAATTTGACACCATCATCTTTTAGCGCTTTGAAAAATTCAACTGGGATACCATCATCTCCACTAGCTTTGTTGTTTGCAGTGCTCTTTAGGGCCTTTATGACTTCGCTCTCCAGGATGTCTGGCTCAAGTTCAATTTCTTCATCATTGTGAGTATCAGGAGTGTTGAGGTCCTTTTTGTAAAGTTCCTCTGTGTACTCTTTCCATCTTTTCTTTGTTACACTTTAATGATAGGGAAAATGTGTACGTGTTTCCTTTTAGAAGTGAAGGACGCATGGTCAGGATATGGACTGTTAATATGACAAATGTAATTATTGTGTAGGAGGAAGTTCATTCTGTTTAATGAGAATTCTGTTTTTATTGTACTGCCACTCTCTTTGGGTAAACTTTCCTTGTTTCATAGAGATCCAAGAGAAGGAATTGTGTGCAGGAAGTGACAGGTTTTTAAAAAAGGGGGAAACTTCCACAACCAGGATTGCTTTGGGAAAAGGCCAGAAAGCAAACCTCGCTGTGAGTAAAGACAGTGAGATTTCCACTGTGCCTCATTTATAGAATGTTTGGGAGTTATAGATGGCCAATTCTTCTTCTTATGACCCTCCTGCTGGGAAGCGACAGATCTGGATGAAATAAAGCCATGGGGCATATTTCCTCTGATGTACAACTCCTGCTAAGCCTCCCATGGTGAGAGGTTCAGGAGTGATTAATAAATAAAAAGGGGGATTTGCTGATGAAAGTGACTGACAAACAATTGATTGAAGCTATCAACGGTTGAACAAAATCATTTCAGACTGAAAGTGCAGAATCCATGTTTGGATACTGACTCTGCTAAGAGAAATACGTGAAAAATGCAAAACCCCTGCAGGTAGGTATTAGGACAAGCTTTGTTTCTGTCTTTAGTCATATCAGAACATTGCACAATTTAAAATTATAGGCATATGTGAAATATAGATACAATTCAAATAAATTAAAATATTAAAATGATTAGATTATTTTAGACCAGGAGTGGGCTACTTCAATTGCATTATCTTGATCATTTACTAGATTTTCTTCTGTACATGAAGTAGAGGATAAATTCCATGCACATAATTGCTACATTGATTGTATTTCTCCACAATCACAAAAAATGTCCTATATCAACATAGCCTCATTTTACTTGACTACTTTGATCTTCTTATTTCACTTTGAAGTCTATTAAGTGACTTCCAGACAATCCATCCAGAATGCTGTACATAGATTTGGTGTATCATCTTCTGGTTTAATAATACAGTAATAGCTTGAGATGAATGCAGAAAACTTTTCTTTTATTATAGCCATTGTTTAGTGCTTTCTGTCCATGAAGTGTATAGGTTTGGTGCTTTATTACTTTACTTTTCTCATCATTTGCTAGCATCTCTCATTGTACTTTCAGGAGTGCAATGCCAGGCAAATAAGAAACTTTTCAGTAGGGGTAGGTTTCAGGCAGCGAGTAGTAATCCTGCAAGATTCATTAAGAGATACATCCACCTGTTTGACATGTGCTGATTTAGACAACCTTGAGCACCACTTCAGCCATTTGATGGCGTCAAGTAAAATATAACAAATACTGCATCAAAAACATCCCAAAACTGCATCAAAACAT
This sequence comes from Bradypodion pumilum, assembly GCA_035047305.1. NCBI lineage: Eukaryota > Metazoa > Chordata > Lepidosauria > Squamata > Chamaeleonidae > Bradypodion > Bradypodion pumilum. Next base: position 158,448,692 of record JAWDJD010000001.1, on the reverse strand, counting down.
CCGCCACTTTGGCACTTGCAGGTGCTAATGATACGTTACCATGTCCAGGCTGGTGCATTCAGTGCAACAGGTAATGAAAGACTTGCAGGCAAGATGGAAGCCAGGCACCCGTAAACTCAATACAGCTGTGACCTATAAGATATAGTTGCTTTCATAATGATTTGTTGTTGTTGTTCAGTCGCACAGTCGATTCCGACCCTTTGCGACCCTATGGACCATTGTCCTCCAGGCACCTCTCTCCTCCACCATCCCCCTCAGCCCTCCCAGTTCTGTGCCCATTGTGTCTACAATACCATCTAGCCATATCATCTTTGGCCTCCCCCTTCTTCTTTTGCCCTCCACCTTTCCCAACATCAAGGCCTTCTCAAGTGAATCTTCCTTTCTCATTTGATGTCCAAAGTACTTCAGCTTCATCTTTACTATTTGACCTTCTAAAGAGCAGTCAGGGTTGATTTCTTCTAGGATTGACTTATTTGTTCTCCTCACTGTCCAGGGTACTCTCAAAACTCTCCTCCAACACCACATTTCAAAGGCGTCTATTCTTCTGCGCTCAGCTTTCCTAATGGTCCAGCTCTCGCAACCATACATTATACCAGGAATACCATTGCTTTGACTATTCTAATTTTTGTTTGCCATGTGATGTCTCTGCTTTGCACTATGTTCCCAAGGTTTCTCATAGCTTGTCTCCAAAGAATCAATCGCTTCTTTATTTCATGGCTGCAATCCCCATCTGCAGTGATCTTTGATCCTAAGAATGTAAAATCTGTCACTGCTTCTACCTCTTCCCCATCTATTTTCCAGGAACTGATTGGGCCTGTTGCCATTATCTTGGTTTTCTTGATAGAGTCTCAAGCCAGCTTTTGCACTCTCCTCCTTCAGCCATTTGGCGGCATTTTGCAACACTAATATGCGAGTGGGGTGGCATACAAGTCCAACAAATAAATAAACATGGCCAGAGGTCATATACAGTAGTATGTCAAACCATTTCATGTTATTATTTCCATTAGTAAACATATGACTCGCTCGTGGCACAGGTAAATATGAACTGATCTCGCTCAGATTTTTAGAGTGTGGTATAAATGCCTAAAGGAAACTTTTTTTAAAAAAGTTGCAGTTGAAAATTCAAATGTTGACTTTTAAGGGACAGACACCCTATCCCCGGGTTGGCAACACTGTATTGTAAGCACTAGCATATTCTGTTGTGGAGTAGCACGGGGACCAAGCTACTGTTCTTATTGTTTGTGGGTGTGTATCCCAGTCTCAACCAGCCAGTTTCCCAAGTCATGTTATTTGTGGTAGCAACTTTCTGTTTGATCTTGAGAACAATGTTTTTTGTAGGTCAGGCTTTAATCCGGAGTGATGCTGAAATACTTTGTGGTAGGGCAGTGTTCTAAAATCTTGCATTTCCAGTTAACTTGGAGTTTTCTCTCTGTTTCTTTGTTCCTTTAAGTGGAAGGCACACACCTGTTTCTTTAATGGGTTTGGTTTCTGCTGGTTGTTTTTATAATATAGGTAAAGATCTTCTAACACAGAGTTTAGTAGGTGCTCAGTGGATTCAAAGGTTTTCTCCTGAGTTGTCCAGGAAAGATCATCAGCACAGATGAAACTTCTGGAGTATGGGAATATAAGTTGATCAGTTATGTAAATGTGTTTTTTTTTTTTAAAAAAAAGGTAACAGAATGCTTCTGAGTGACAGACTGTTCATCTCATTTCTCCAGTGAATCTCCCTTGAATATTAACATAATCTTTTAAAATTAACATCATCAGCAGCACATTATTAAAGAGTTGAAGTTGTTGTTTAATTTGCTTGATCTGGTTATCATTGAGCCATTTTGCCATTCTTGCTTTTTTATGATTTCATTTTATTCTGTCAATACGGAGGCAGTAAAAAATTTATTGGATCCTGTCAGAGTGGGGGATATAGGCAGACGACTAGCAGTACAGGCACCATATATATATATATATATAGACCCAGGACAACTAAGCTAAAGGTCAAACATCAAACTTTATTCATGTCCAATTCCAAGCTCAAAGGCAGGAGCAGACAGAGGAGAAAAACTAGTCCACTAGACAAGGCATAGTCCAAGCAGGCCAGGAGTCAGACAACAAAAGAAGCAACCAAAGCATAATACCTTTAGGGCTGGAGCAAGAGCAGGAAGGAGCCCACAGCAAGTCCAGAAGGCTTCACTGCTGAGGTAGATTCTAGGGGTGGTGGTGAATGGTTTTTATATATAGCTGTTCACCCAGAGCTCCTGGATGGAGATCATGAGGGCCCTAGCTTAGTGATGGCAAACCTTGGCACTCCAGCTGTTCTTGGACTTCAATTACCAGAAGCCCAAGTCAGCTCTCCTGCTGATCAGGGTTTCTGGGAATTGAAGTTCAAGAACAGCTGGTGTGCCAAGGTTTGCTATCACTGCGATGCAGCAGGGGGTGGGTTTTATCCCGCAGTTACCAAAACTTCTTTCTTAGCAGATGGAGTCCTGAAGCTGCCTCAGATCCTGACAGATTCACTCTGAATATTCCTATGATATATATTTTTTATGTTTATTGTGTGCAGGTTGGTCCTCACAGCCAAAAGCATTTCATTTGCTATTTGGTTTGGTCATTGTCAGTCTTTTCAGTAGTCTCCAAGTTTTCTGGCTGCTTCTTGCCACGTGAAGCTCTGATACAATGTCTACAACAGGATGCTGTTGTCATTAACTATTTCAGTGGGGGTTTTCCTACTTTGAAAAACATTCTTGGGGCTGCTTTCTCGTATATGCTAGTGATTTTCTGAAGTATTCCCAGAATTTGCTTTTTTGAGTAATCTGTTGGTATCTCTATATTGCAATCTATAGTTTATATAATCTTCTTCTTTCCATGATTTTATCCAACATTTATATAACTCTTCCCCCCTCCCCAGCTTTACTGCTTCTTTAACCTATTTACACCACCATACAGTGTGTTTGGACCCATACCATCTTCTTCTGCTTTACCTCCACATAGATATTCTGCAACACTAAGAAGGGTAATTTTGTATCCCCTCCATTCATCCTCCACATTCTTCACCTCCGGTGACTGTGGTATCCGCGAGCATAATTGGCATAACTGTCCCTGACAGAGGCTACGTCACGTGAGCACACTCCGGGCCTCTGGGTTCTGCGGGGACAGAAATTGGGGAGCAGATTAATAGTCATAAGATTGATTCACCCATATCTGACCTGACAGGCAGTCCAAACAGGAGGAAATTGAATGTCTAACTAAGCAGTTAGGAAATAGGTAATTCCGCACCTGCAGATTACCCCGAGCCCTAGTGCAAATAGTGGCCATGTTTACTCTTGTGTAAGCTAGGAACAATGGACTTCCTCTGCCAGTGTTTGCCTTAGTTAATTAACTTCCCCGAGAGAGATTCCCAATTAACCCGGGTAAACATGTGATGTGATTTTCTGTCAGATGACGATTCTATCACATGCTGCCTTGAATTCCTATATATGATGATGATTTTCCCTCAATAAATCACTGGTCTTCGCTCCATCTTGCCTCATGTCGTTACTTGACCAGTCTCCTCCGGGACCCAACGGCTGCTCCGCAGCCCCGATCCAACATCTGGTGACCCCGACGTGATCCTACTCGTGAGTAAGCGATCTACGCGGTCTGGTTCTACACTAGAACCGTGTCCGATCACCCTGGAGGACAGTGCGGCAGCCCAGTCGGAAAGCCAGCCGATCGGGAAGACAGCTACGCGGTGAGGCATCTCAGAGAGGCATCCTACAGCTTGCTCCGGCTATCGTGGCGGTTGCAGCATGGAAAAACGCATTCCGCTCAGGGTCGGCTGTTAACCCCTGACAGCGCAGAGGCCACCGAGGGCCCGTGGCAGCAGTCCACGCTCCGAGCTCTACCCAGAGATTCGTCACGCAAAACCTATTGCCTGAACTTCAGATGCGTCGACTCATCCCGAGAAGGAGACTTCAAAGGACCGGCAGGTAATATGGGGACTTGTCCTCAGCGGCAACGTCCATCCGCTAGTCAAAGAATTCATGTAGAGGAATTCAAGACCCTGGCCAGGGTATATCAGATAAGCTTTCACAGTGGAGAACTAGCGTGGCTTTTGGTGTTCTTGAGGGAACACTGCCTGCTTTACCCAGAAGTAGGTACGTTATCCCTTCAGCTCTGGGATCAGATAGGAGTCTGCATTCAGCAACCCCCGAGAGCTCCAGATGCTGTAATTCGCACATGGAGCAAATGTAGGAAACTCTTAGCAGAGGTGGACCCAGTCCGGGTAGAGGCCAAAGAACCCCCAGCACCATCAGAGCCATCGGCGCCCACGGCGCTCTATCCGTCATTTCAGTTTAAGCAGGGTAGTGTAGGGAGCTTTCCCTCGGTGACAGCTGCAGACGTCACCGGTGGAATGCATGGAATGAGGAGTGCTGGCGCTTCTCTGATAGCTACAGGTTCCCGAACTACCAAGAGTGCCCTTCAGCGCACAGTTGAGGAAGAGATCAGGAAGGGGGAATTGCCAGCAGAAGAACTAGCTGAGCTTAGTCAGATTTGTCCAATTCGCTTGGAGGTAGATGCCCTCACAGGGCAGCAGCAGATAGTTCATTCACCAGTTCCGTACAAGCTCCTCATGGCTATACGGAAGGCCATTTCAGAGACAGGACTACAGAGTCGCTTCACTAGAGGCACGCTTCAGCAAGTGTGCGAGAACACGATGTTCATTCCGCATGACTGGAAAGCCATCATGCGGATGATGCTCAACCCCAGCCAGTATTTGTTATGGGACAGTGAGTATCGCCTCGAGGCTCAGGCAAGGGCTGCCAGGATGGGCGGGGCAATAATTCCTGACCAACTATATGGTTCAGGTGCCTTCGAATCCATCGATGCACAGACCGCCTTGCCGCTCACCACCCTTCAGTTGTCAGCTGAGATGGCCTTCAGGGCTTTTCTCAAGGTCCCGGCAACTGGCAAAGCGACCAAAAATTACACCGCAGTCAAACAGGGCACCCAGGAGTCCTACATGGACTTTATCAATCGATTGGAGGAAGCGATCAGTAGACAGATCGATAATGAGCAAGCCCAACAAGAGTTCATGATGAAATTGGCTAAAGACAACGCCAATCTCGACTGCCGTAAGATCTTGCAGTCACTGGGCAATCGTCCCAACCTGACTCTCACGGACATGATTAGGGCTTGCGCCAACGTTGGCACGGACTCCTACAAAATGGGTCTGTTGGCAGCGGCGGTGCAAGGGGGTAGGAAACCCAAGAACAAGAACCAAGGAGCATGTCACAATTGTGGCAAGGTCGGCCACTTCGCTAGGGAGTGCCGATCCAAGGGCGGCGGACAGCATTCCGGCCGTTCCAAGGCTCCAACCATCCCATGTCTGAAGTGTAACAAAGGCTTCCATTGGTCCAAATTCTGTCCGAATTCGGGAAACCGGAACATGGGCACATCTCTGGCCCTGGTCCAAACAGAGGCTTCCCTCGCTCTGGGAGAGCCAGAGCTGGATTAAATTCCAATCACATTCCAGACATTGCGAAGGCGTAGGCCAGCCCCGAAGGTAGTACAGGGCTAGAATTGACTTGCCAGGCAGACGTCACATGCGACTTGCCAGGCACAGTCTATCTGGTGGATTCCCAGTACATGGGACCCCTGCCCAAAGGCTTCATAGGCTTAGTTTTGCCTCGTAGTTTCGCAGGAGCACGTGGAATTCTTGTAATTCCGGGAGTCATTGACTCCAATTTTTCGGGTGTTCTCCAAGTTCAACTCTGGACGCACCTACCCCAGACCTTTCACAAGGGAGACACATTAGCACAACTGATTATGGTTCCTTGTAACTCGCCAGCAGATAGCCAGGGAAGGCTCAGGGACAGCTCAGAGTCCGGGTCGGAAGACTGCTCAAGCGCAAGTGAGGCAGTGCAAGGATACCAGGTCTTAGCGACAGTGGAAACCAACATAGAATGGAAACGGCGGCCAGTTATAGAGGTATTTTTGAATAAAAAATCGTTCACAGGGCTGCTAGATACCGGAGCTGACGTCAGCATGGTCAGCCGAAGTCAGTGGCCGTGGGAGTGGGCCATTGAGCCGGTCTCCGATGTGTGGGGGGTAGGCGGCATCCAAGATGCGTTTAGGAGCCGGGAGTGGGTGGAAGTCACGATCCCTAAGGCTGACGGCACAGCGGTCATTCGGCCGCACATTCTGGACGTGCACATCAACCATTGGGGGCAAGACATTTTGCAACAATATCGTGCCACTCTTACCTTCGGGTAATGGCTCTGCCACTTAAATGGCTTACCAACACGCCAGTCTGGGTGGAGCAATGGCCGGTAGTGGGGGAGAAATTAGTCGCCCTGAAGCAACTGGTTAAGGAACAGCTAGACGCAGGACATATAGAGCAGTCCACCAGTCCTTGGAATTCGCCCATTTTTGTCATAAAGAAAAAGTCGGGGAAGTGGCGACTCCTCCACGATCTCAGAGAGATCAATAAATGTATTCAGCCAATGGGTCTGCTTCAATGCGGCATTCCGAATCCAAATATGATCCCCGAGGGTTGGGAGATCTTGGTCGTAGACCTTAAGGATTGCTTTTATACTATTCCCCTAGATCCTAGGGACAGGGAAAGGTTCGCCTTTACGGTGCCAGTTGTGAACCACAGTGAGCCCACGCAGCGTTACGCGTGGAAATATTTGCCACAGGGGATGCTCAATTCGTCCACCCTGTGCCAAATTTATGTTCACAACGCACTGGCAAAGTTTCGAAATCTTCACCCCACAGCTTTAGTGTGTCATGTCATGGATGACATCTTGGTCGCAGCGCCGCAACTCGGCAGCAAAATGTTTAAAGACCTCCAGGCCACCCTGGGGGAAAAAGGGTTACTCATTGCCCCAGAGAAAGTACAGAGAACCGAGCCGTTTTCATACTTGGGTCATCGGCTTCTCCGTTCTTTCACAGCACCAGTTTTGCCCCAGATCCACTTAACAGACTCAGTCACCCTGGTAGAGTTGCAGCAGGTTTTAGGAAACATTAATTGGACCAGACCGTATTTCAGACTGGATACAGATCTTTTAAAGCCGCTCTTCTCGCTGCTAACGTTAGGTAAGCAGCCGGCAGACCGGATACAAATTCCTCGAGAGGCACGCTTGACTCTCAAAAAGGTTAACCAAATTCTCAGCCAAAGCTGGGTGGACAGGATTACTCAGGGGCCATATGCCCCGATCCTGAACTTGTACATCGTTCAGGCCGGATCCATGTTCACTGGAGCCCTAGGAGTGGACTCCGAGCGAGGAGCGAGTATCGTGGAATGGGTGTATTTACCGAACACCTCTTCCCGAAACATCGTTCCCCCCAAGAGTTGGGCTCCGCGGTGGTCTACCGCGGAAGGCTGAGAGCAAGGGACATCTCAGGGCACGATCTAGCCAAAATCGTGATCCCATTCCCAAAAGAGCAGGTTCAGCAGCTGATGCAGCTCGGTGACTCGCTTCCAATTGCCTTGGAAGGATTCACCGGATGCTTGGCATACCACTTGCCAAAGGACCCCAGACTCGTCTCGCTTCAAACGCAGACAGTCAGCTTGTATGAATTGATCTCGCTGGTTCCACTTCAGGGGGCCAGAACAGTTTTCATGGATGGGGGTCGCACATATGGTGTCTTAACTTGGCAGGAGGGCCAGGCTTGGCGCACGTTTCTAACTCTTCCACAGAAGTCCGTGCAGCGGGCAGAGTTGCAGCAGTGAACCTCGCTCTGCACACCTTCGCCAAAGAACGCCTCAACATTATAACTGACAGCTAATATGTTAGGAATTTGCTTCACAGTCTACCGGGAGCATACATCACTCCCGCGATAGACAAAAATTTGCTAAGTTTGTTCCTCACAGCTCAATTTCACTTGCGGAACCGCACAGAGCCGCTCTATATCGCCCACAACCAAAGTCACCAGGACCTACCTGGTCCGATTTCTGCGGGCAATAGCAGAGCAGATGCGGCCGCAAAGGAAATTCAGCAACGGTCAGTTTTGGGAGTATTCACAACTCCAATTCAGAGCCATGCATTCTTTCATCAGAATGCCAAGGCGCTCGCCAGACAGTTTAACCTGCCACTCTCTCAAGCCCAAGGCATAGTCCGCTCTTGTCAGCATTGCGCAGGGGCACCAGGGGGGCCCTTGTGGGGGGTCAACCCACGAGGGACAGAGGCTAATCAGGTGTGGCAAATGGACGTCACACATGTCCCGCAATTTGGCAGATGGCAGTACATGCACGTTTGCATTGATACCTTTTCACAATTCGTCTGGGCAACGGCACAAAAGGGAGAGACAGCTTCCCACGTGGAGCAGCATCTCATTTCCTGCTTTGCAGCGATGGGCAACCCATGGCACGTTAAAACCGATAACGCTCCAGCCTACAGCTCCAGGCAGCTGGCCGACTTCATGGCCACCTGGGATATCAAACATACCTTTGGCGTTCCATACAATCTGCAGGGGCAAGCGATTGTGGAACGAGTCAATCGGACACTCAAGTCCTACATTGACAAACAAACAGAAAGGGGGGAGCCACCAGCCCTCCCCAAATCTCAGGGTCAGGCACAGCATTGTCTGAACAAGGTGTTGTTCATGTACAACCGCCTTAATGTTTTTTCGGATTGCACGCCGCAGGAGAAGCACTTCCGCTGCTCGGAAGCTCTCCCGCGGCCAATGGTGTGTTACCGAGTGCCACCGGATCCTTCTTGGAGGGGCCCGGCACCACTCGTAACCTGGGGAAGAGGGTATGCTGCAATTATGTCTCCTACAGGTGTCATCTGGGTTCCAGCCCGGTGCGTCAAACCCCACTTGGAGCCACATGGCGAGGACTCAGGCCGTCCCAAATCCGATCCCGGAGATGAAGAACCTCACCCTGACCACGGGAACCAGGCGGAGGCATCGGCGACCGCGGGTGACAGCGCCGAGGATCACCTGGGGGATGGTCAAGACCCTTTGCGACGAGACAGTGGACGCCGTCCGACGCGAGGACAAGGACCCAACACTGGAAAACATCTTGCCAGCAGCTTTTTCCCTGATCACCGCTAATCCCATGGCGGTCACCATCATCCTGACCCTCTCCCTACTTGCGGGGGGAGGCGTTCAGGCAGCTTCGCTGAAAGCCAACGACCTGATGCCAGGCGGAGACCTCTCTACCCGGATGCATTACAACCTATGGGAGAGGTTGGCGACTCTCGTCAACCAGTCTGATTTTTGCCTAAGGCAGAATACTGCTTCTGCCTCAATCTTGAGCACCTGTCTCATCCCGGTGTGCCACTCTCCGGAGGCGCACACCAGGAACGGCGACTGGCTGGTGAAGCGGATTTTCGGTCCATTTTACCCAACGGGTTTCTCAACGTACGCTCGCTGGGGAACTCAGTTAACCAAGACCTTGCCGGCTGATGCAGCCACTCTCTACACTTCTCGAGTGGCGGTCAGCTCGAACTCCACTTGTGCCCGAATGACCGGCTGCTCCGCAGCCGGCAGGACTCAGCACCATTGTCTCGACACCGGCAGAGGCAATTGGACTTGTGATAACCCAGAGACAATTGGCTCAATGTATGCTCATGTTACCTTGCCTTCAGGTTGGTTCTTTACATGCAATCAGTACACTTGGAATTACATTCCCGCTAATGTATCAGATTCCACATGTTGTATCAGTCGCTTAACATTGTTGCTCCCCACTAGGGATATGGATGTCCCAAGCATGAATGTCCCTTCACCCATACGGCACGCCCGTGCCACTCAGTTAGGCAGCTCATGTGATAGCAACATTAGGGTTTTGAGTAAGGCTGAGTACGTCTCCTTGGCAGTCAGCATACTTGGCGTGCCAGGCTTAGCCATTGGCAACGCTTGGAGAATTGGTCAATTGGCTTGTGCTCTGCCAAAAGCCATCAACCACACCTCCTCAGCGATAGCGCTGCTCAACCAGGAGCAGGCGGAGCTTCGCCATGCCATACTAGACAATCGAGCAGCTATCGATTACCTTCTGTTGTTACATCATTTGGGTTGCGAGTCTGTCCACGGCATGTGTTGCTTTAATCTTACAGACAACACACGTAAGGTACAGAGCCAGCTCACGGACCTCCACACCCTGGACAAAAACATCAAGGAGGATGCTTCATGGGGGTGGTGGGATTCGTTGTGGTCGTGGTTCCCATGGGGTTGGCTTCAGACGACACTCAAGGTGATTGTGGGGGTTGTAATACTGGGCACAACAGTGTGTTGTTTCATGCAATGTATTCCCTCACTGATATCGAGATGTCCCCCATGGAAGGAACCCCGAAGCGTCATCCCCCCACACCAGCTGATGCCACTCCTACGCAGGGACGTCTGTCAGGTCCATAACAAATAAAGGGGGAGTGTGGTATCCGTGAGCATAATTGGCATAACTGTCCCTGACAGAGGCTACGTCACGTGAGCACACTCCGGGCCTCTGGGTTCTGCGGGGACAGAAATTGGGGAGCGGATTAATAGTCATAAGATTGATTCTCCCATATCTGACCTGACAGGCAGTCCAAACAGGAGGAAATTGAATGTCTAACTAAGCAGTTAGGAAATAGGTAATTCCACACCTGCAGATTACCCCAAGCCCTAGCGCAAATAGTGGCCATGTTTACTCTTGTGTAAGCTAGGAACAATGGACTTCCCCTGCCAGTGTTTGCCTTAATTAATTAACTTCCCCGAGAGAGATTCCCAATTAACCCGGGTAAACATGTGATGTGATTTTCTGTCAGATGACGATTCTATCACACGCTGCCTTGAATTCCTATATATGATGATGATTTTCCCTCAATAAATCACTGGTCTTCGCTCCATCTTGCCTTGTGTCGTTACTTGACCAGTCTCCTCCGGGACCCAACGGCCGCTCCGCGGCCCCGATCCAACAGGTGACAGTTGGTTAAATGCTGTCTCCATTTTTCATTGTAACTGTTCTACTATTTCTCCTTGTTTAAGTTTTGAAATCTTAATTAACTCTTTGTTTTTGTTTGACGCTCTTCTTTTAATATTGAATCTATTATTTCTTGCTGTTAACGCCACAATTTTATGATTGGTGTCACATGGTCCATTGGGGATTGCTTTTGCATCAAGTATTCTAAATCTACTTTCAACTCTTGTTAATATATAATCAGTAGTGATATCATTCCATTTATACCATGTATAGTGTTGTGAACCTCAATGTTAAAAAAAAGTAATAAAAAGTTGGTGTTGGTTACATAAATCCAGTATCCTTTTCCCATTCACATTTCTTTAACTGTTCTCAGCAGCATATGGGACAATAAACTGTTCACACTCTATTCTGTTAGTATCCACATGACCATTAAAATCTTCCATTATATACAATATACTATTAGCTTCCACTTCCTCTATCACCTCAAATAGTTAATCAAAAAACTGATTCTTTTGTTCTTCTGTGTCGCTATCATCACATGGAGAATATAATTGTACAGGACATACATTTCAATTTGCTCTCCTCTCTTGATTTCACTGTATTATTATTCTGTCTGAATAGTTGTTAATGTCTAGTATGCATTTTGCTATGTCTGAATGTATGAAGAAACCCACTCCATTCTTCGCTGTGACCCCTTCAGAGTATCATTTATGAACTTCCTTATTCCCTTGACCTTCCAATCTTATATTGGCTAGACTCATCTTAATCCCTGTTATTTCCATTATTTCTAAAATTTCTTCTTCTCCCAAGTTGGTTATATTCAGAATTCCTATTTTGTACTTTGTTGTTCTGTCTCTGAGTCCTTTAGCATTGCTGTGGTCATTTCCTGTTTGTTCAGTCTGTTTGTTTAGATTTCTGTAGCAATATACTATCTATTGCCGGCTTGCTGGGCCTGTCACAATTTCACCACAGCCCCTTTTGCCAGATTGTTTCAGGGTGACCCAGAATGGCCTTCATGGCTGCCATTGCAATCCTGTGGTGCAAGGCCACACCATACTTTGCCATATCCTAGCAATCCCTTACTTTGACTTCTCACAACATGGACGCAGGATTGGACTTTGAAAGGCAAATTACAAATTCAAAACTAGTTTTATAGGCAGAAAGATTGGGCAAATAACAATTTTAGAAAATCTCACTAAAGCCTAGGATACAGTGTTATGAAAAGAAACCATGAAACAAATCACTTTTCGTATCAGAAGGTACCCCTGGCTTAGAAAGCAGCACTGTTAAGAGAGGCTCAGGAGTTAGAAGACTGAGATATCTTGCTTTTTGAGTCTAAGAAGCAAAGGAAGTCTCGATCAGCTGTTTGGGTTGAGGTGCATTATATCCAAAGCTACTCCACTTATGTTTGGCACTGATAGAGGAAAATCACTTAAGTATCTCTCCTTAGCTCTAGCAATAAAAACACACTAAAAATTAGAAAACAATTTGCTGCCCTTTAATGATATTCATAACTTGCTGCCTATGGAAGCTGCCTTGATGTGCCTAATGGTAGGGCCTGCCTGGTATGCAATGTGATGTTTTCAGTTCCACATTGCTTGCTGAACATTTCAAGGGCTGCTCTCACAAATGATACTTGCCTGGAGTGATGTCTTTGTGTATTACCTGAGTGCTGAGCTATGTAAATGTATCATGTACAAAAGCAGCTCTCCGGTGGCTCAGTGGGTAAAAGCACTGTGCTTGGAGATGAAAAGGATAGGGTTTGATCCCCCAAGAGCTGCACGACAGGGACATGAAAGGAGCATCATTCAGGTGTCCCCTGCAAAAAGTCCTTTCAACCCAGAGTAATCTCTGACGCGAAAACACACATCATGTACAAAGAATATTGCATTTTTAATAAAGTTGAGAATGAAAGCGCGGCGCCAAAATGGCCACCGCGCTCTTTGCAGCCCCCCACCCCCACCCGGACTCAGACATCCAGGTGAGTTAGGGGGTGTGGCCACCCCTCTATAAAAGGGGTGGCCACAAGGCAGCCGAGCTGCAATTTTAGAAATGCGACGGAGCGGAGAAGTTTTCTCCGTCGCATTTTTGGCTTAGATTTTTGCCCTTCGTACCTTCTCTTCGCTACTGCAGTACTCAGGGCTCAGGATCCGATCCCGGGCCAGGGATCCTTCAGTAGGTCTCCGGTGGTCAAGCCGCGCCGAGGGGAAGGGCTTTCCCTGCTCTTCATAGAACTTTGATTGCCTCTTTGCGAGGCTTTATTTCATTCAGGACTGCAGTGGCTCAGGCGGTTAAGAGGCTGACTGACAGGCTGAAAGTCGGCGGTTCTATTCCGAGCACTGCAGCACGGGATGCTTCAATGTGGTGGGCTCTGCCCACCCCTTTCTTTTGCGAGAGTCCCACCGGGCCGGAGGGCTCGGATGGCAACTCCGCAGGTCCCACAAGCCCACGATGTGGGCTTGGGTGTGGGGTGGCACAGGCCTGCCCTGCTGGGGTTCTTACCCCTGCTGCTTATTGCCCCCCTGTATCAATTACCCGGTGGGCCATCCAGCCCATCCGGCCCACCTCGTCTTAGTGGGTTAGGTGTTCCGGATGCTCCCTCGCCTCCACATCGGCAATGTAGGCATCTCTGGCCCACGTGCCGGCCATGGCTACGCAGTGGGCCGCCAACAGGGTTGAGCTGCCGGAGGCCTCAGGCCAGTGTAGGCTGGTGCCTCACAGCTCCCCATCCGGCCCCAGCTCCCCATCCCATCCTGGGATGCACGGGAACATGGAGCGAGAGGGACATCGCAGACTCCGACACCCGCCACGGGCTGGAACCCCCAGTGGGAGCGGCTCGTGGGGGTGCATCGAGTGAGTATCCTGGTCAAGTTGGCGCACCTCTGACACTAGCTTGTCACGCTGGGGTGTGTGTGTAGTGGCCATAGTTGCAGCAAGACAATTACACTCTGGTTCTTATTGGGGCTACCGCCCCTATGCCTTTATTTACTTACCCTGGGCCCGTAGGGCCGGTTATGTGTTTATCACTACAATCAGTGCCAACGGTGGTTCTGCTGTTGGCCGCTTGCTCTATGTCCCTGGGTGCCCTCTTGTACTGGGCTTTTAGCTGGGCACTGTGGTATGGGGAATGTATTCACGTTTTCTCCCTCCTGCATTGTGAACACACTGATCAGGGGATCAGGGGTAGGACGACAGGGTCAAGGTGTTGCCCCGTCGCCGCAACCTGCCCCCCCATGGGGCTGATTGGTTGCCGGCCTATTCGGCATCCATGGCAGGATGTATGAGGGCCCGTCCTCATTTGGCCATTCCAATGGTGCAGTGCTGGGACAATGATGGCAGGGCCGTGGTTGTTTTCCCTGGCCCGTCATGGTTAGCATACGTCAAGACCTTAGGCTTATGGCGGCCCCTTCCCCTATGAGGCCCCTGTTAGCCAGTGGGGTTACTGTATGTGACTCTTATGTGGCAACGCTTATGCTGCGTGCGGAGGATCCATTTTCGGGCAACCACTTGTACCTTGATATGGAGCACCCAGATTGAGTTAGCTGCTACTACCTTTCACGGGGTAACATGTTTTGCAGGGCACTGGCGCTAGATCATGGGTTGTGAGATTAGGAGCGGGCTTTGTGAGGCTTAGCCCCTCAGGGGCCGATCAGCCGGGAGAGGCTACTAGCCTGGCGCTGCCATATGTCTGGTCGCCCCCCCCCCAGGTGTTTGTGCCAGGCCTGGGTTTGCTTCCCGGCCTGTCATCTGCCACCGATCCGGGTCTACCCTGACTGAACTGAAGTTGGTACCCATTCCTCCTGGTTGGGCGCCGTATCAGCTGCGGCTCCATTTGGGTGCCCAGAGCCCGACATATGTTGCAGGGGCAGGTGTGGATTTGCCCAATTTCCTCTGTCCATTCGTCCCTGCACTGAGTGAGTGCCTTGTCTGTCCTCTATTCTCCCTCCTTATTTTACAGACACAGTGTGTTCCCGCATGCTGGTGGTAGTGTGGCTGGTGGGACACAACTCTGTGCACTGGGGAGGCGCAGTATACTGCTTTGTTAGAATGGGGACCCCATCTTGGACGACGCGTAACCACGCGTATGCAGTGGTATGGGTGCATGGCATAGAGGTGGCGGAAACTGTTGACATTCCTGATGTCCATTGGGGATGCTGGGCCGCCACATGTTTTAATGCTGCACTTCGGAGGCGGTGATCTTACCGGATTGCTGGCCCGGACGTAAAGTCTTCCGAGTGCAGGGACCTGGCGTTTCTTTGCCATTTATGGCTGTCTACACGATTGCTATGGTCATATATCATGCCGATGCAATATCATGGCTGACACTTTGTCCCAGCGTTTGGACCGTGCCCAATGGTCAATGAACAGGGTTGCTGCCTGGTTCTTTATCTAGAATGGCCTGGGGAAAGCCATTTGTAGTCTGGGGATAGGGTTACAGGAATTTGGCCTGTATTCTGGAGATGGGGTTCACCGGTCAACAAGTCGAGGCACCTCTCTTTTGAATGACGTGCAAGAAGGCCAGGTGACCGAATTGTCGGTCAGTGTGAGCGGCCCCTGCTGCAAGGTGGCAATGTGCCACGTGGAAGGTGCCTCTACGAGAGCCACATGTGATGCAGGGCCGCATCAACTTCGCCTGTAGAGGGGTAATATCAGGCAGTGCTTTCGTCTAGTGCCTGGGTTACACTAGGGCGGTCTCATTAAACGAAGCTGCAGGGAACAGCTGATTAGGGGTTTGCGAGTGGACCTGTTGGTTTGGCTCACATTACCGCAGGACTTCCATGCTGTCGCATTAGGAGGTCTGAGCTTCTGGTCAGCCCCAGTTGCAAGTACAGTCGGATGCCTCCGGCTCCCCGGGTGAGGGGATTTATTTAAGGACAGGGGTCTATGGTCATGGGCCCCAGGGATGTCAGGGCACGGATCATTTACGCAATCTTATGTTTCTAACATATCTTCTCCATCCCAGTTACAAGTATAGTCGGATGCATCCGGCTCCCCGGGTGGGGGGATTTTATTCAGGACGGGGTGTATGGTCATTGGCCCCAGGGATGTCAGGGCACGGATCATTTACACGATCTTATGTTTCTAACATATCTTCTCAATTCTGGGTACCCTTTATGCTCTGGGGGACAGGCGGCCTGATTCTGTGCTTCACTTTTGGCGTGGTAATGCTGCGGTGGTGCACATTGTCAATGCTCGAACGTCTAAATCACCTGAGTCATGGCTTCAGCTTGCATAATGTTCTGGGGTTCATGCGCTTTAAGGCACTTCTTTGGGCTAAACATGTGCCAGTCATTTATAACGATATTGCTTATCCTCTCCCCCGCCTGCAGATCGCCCGGTTCCCGGCTGTGCTCCAGATGCTTGTGAGCTGCCCTTTCCACTCCTGGCTGCGGTATGGTCATTTGGCAAGGAGACATGAACCGGGCGAATTGCATGTATTGGTAACCCGCACGCGCACTGCGCATCGGCATCCAATCCTTCACTTTAGAGCCTTTTGTTGGTAAAGGCAATTGCCCGAAATCCGGCCGACATTGATTGACTGGGTTTTGGATTGTATGGTCTGCCCTATGATCTGGGGTTGGCTCCACGCACCATAGCCACTGGGCTTTGAGCATTGATACTCATGGCCAAAGCACGGGGTTTTTCTGACTATGCTAGGGTCTTCTGATTAAGCCATGTATTAGGGGGGTGGACACGTGTACGTGGCTGCCGCCTTACACAAGTCACCCTATTCTCACAGATATTCTGACCCACCTTGCACGAGGTTGGCATAGACCATATCGCAGTAGGCAGGAGGAGTCTCTTTTCATGAAGCTACCGATGTAGCCTTTTTTCTGGAGCTTGCCGACTCAGCGAGCTGGTCCCATGGTCAGGAGGGGACGTGTTTTGTAGGGCACTGGAACTCGAAGATGTCTATGTCAAACAAGAGCGGGCTCAGTTGGGGGTTCGCCCCTCGAAGGCTGATCAGCATGGAGTGGGCAGTGGTGTATACTGCCATGACGTACATTTGCTGACATCGTTCCGGTTGGTGCCCTACATGCGATTGGCAGTGCCTGCTGCACGCCCCAGCCTGTTTTTCTGCCACCAGATGGGTCTACACTTACCAAATTTAAGTTCCGACAGATGACCGGTGCCGCGCTTCCCAGTGTGGGGCCCGTTATGGCACCCATTTAATTCGGAGAGGCGTCGCATTGACCGCGGCTGCGTTTGGGGTACTCTGAAGCAGATATAGGTGGGCACGTGGGGGTGTGCGCATAATTTTTCTATATGTACGTCCCCTCACTATATGAGTACCTAGTTATGTCCTTAACCCCTTCTTCTCTTTTACAGATCCTGTGTGTATCCGCACACCGGTGGCAGTGGGGCTGGTGGGCCGCAGCTATGTACACTGGGCGGCAGTATATGCTGCGGCGACAAAGTGTGGACCCCAGCTCGGGCTGCGTGCATCCTCATGTATGCGGTGGTATGTATGCGCGGCATGAACGGGCGGGAACTGTTGCCATGCCTGATGTCCATCAGGGATGCTGGACCGCCTGATGTTCTTCTGCACCTCGGCAGCAATGATCTCACACGGATCACTGACCTTTACTTAAACTGTCGAGGTGCGGTGACCTGCCGTTTTATATCATTTATGGCTTACATACGGTCGCTATGGTTTAACATCATGCCGAGACACCAATTTAGAGGAGACATCATGCCGAGACACCAATTTAGAGGAGACGTGGATCTCCGCAGTTCGGACCGTCCCGGCGGTCAGTGGACAGGGCTGTTGCCCGGCTCCTTGCTGAGAATGGCTTGGGGGATAGCCATTAGATATCTGAGGATAGGCTTACAGAAATTTTGACTGTAGGCAGGATATGGGGTCCACCTGTCGGCTAGAGGTATGTACCTCTTTTGGATGAGCTGCAAGAAAGCCTGGTGACCGAGCTGATGGTCTGGGGGGGCCCTGTGAGTCATCATGGACGCCTCCCCGTGTGGTGGGTAGCAATGGTAAGGTAAAGATTTATGACCCATAGGTATCCGGCAGGTTCGCAATTGACTGGCCAACACGTAGACAGGTACAGGGGAAATAGGTGTGGCCGGTCAAGAGCGAACCAGGCAATGGGTGATAGCAGGAGCTTTACAGCCTGCATCACCTTGATATTTAACGGATACACGTCATAGGGTGGGGTCAGTAGATAGTTTATTGACTCCGGTCAACAATTTGTTTGTGTGAACAAACAAATTGATACAAATAGTTACATGTAGCCAATTGCCATTGGCATTTTGGGAGGAACCTTACCAGTGTTACTGCGGCCTGCTTGCCTTAAAGAATTACAATTGGATGATTACACCAATTGAAAGTTATAATTCGGACTAGGGCATTATTCAATAAAAGTGGCCCGATGCCTTTATCCATATACCGGTGTCTGAATCTTTCTTTGGGGGGTGCGCCTGCAAAGCTGAACTGCACAAAGTGTGCTATGGGGTGGTGTATAAATGTAATTGCTATTGCTACACACAAAATTCTCCATGGACCCACTTTTCATATTCCATTGCAAATACTAATGAGACAGTGATTGCTTAGTAACATGCAGAATTCCTAATTTCTTTTGAAATCTGCTCATGGTTTTAGCCTTAGGATGAGATGCCTGCAGCTGCAAGCCTACCTTATAGAAGACACAATTGCAGAAGTTGTGTTGTGCGTATAGGGGCTATACACTGTTCTGCTTTCTGTAGGGGCTATCCTTAATTCTGATTATTTTAATCTTCTGTGATATCAGGAGGAAAAGGATACCAGAAAATGTTTTTCTTTATAGAAGTGTCTGGGAGTGGAAGTTTATTCTTTCCTTTCCTGTTTTGTATGTGCATGTTTACAGGCAGAATCTATTACACAGCTAAGCTGTTGCTCAACTCTCCAGCTAGAATGTATGTAGGCTTTGTGGTTATCCTCTGTATTGTTCCCCTGATTTTCAGCAAAAAGTGTTTACTAAACTCTTGAAGACATGGATTAACACCCGAACTGAAACTACCTTCCTATTCCCCCCGCCCCCAGTAAAGAGTTACTGTGTAATTGGGTCTCAAACCTGGACACCATCTAATATTCAAAGTCCTCTACTCATACCAAGATAATGGAACTAAATGCCTTCATTGTAACCTTTACGGACATTCCAGTCATGATCTAGCTTGTATCAAGTTGAGCGACCTATGGTGTATTATATGCACCCTTATTTGCATCAAAATACGCATTCATTTAGTTCCATTAGGTTTCATTGGTAATGAAATGTAATGGAGGGGAAATTCAAAGATTCGGAGATGTAAAACAAGTGGGGAAAATATGTATCTTCAGTAAGGTGATGTGATTGAAATTGGGTTTGGCTTTGCTGATGGACAGCTCAAATATGCAAAGTTATGCAAGAATCTCACCATTACTCTCACAATGCTTGTGGTGAAGTATTGTTATCTTGCTCATGCAAATCTGCCAAGTTTTGCATTCTTAAACTATCCGTAGTTTGCAGTAGTCCAACTGAAAAGACTCTGAGAATGTAGTTGTGTTGATTGCACATCGAATCTAACCTGGGTTACCTCCATATCTTGTGTATTTTTAAATATGACTCTAGTAGCCTTTAGCGCAAGTTTCCCTTTGCCTTTTATTTTGTATATTTAGCAAAAATCTGCTCTTTTCTGCTCAATATTTAGTGTATTTCAAGTTGTGAGGCTTATCCAACCCAACCCACCCTGCCTGATCCAGTTGTCCTAAATTATTGTCAAATGTTTGATTTGTTTTTTCTATATGGTTCATCTTAACATTGTTTCTCTTTCCCCTGTTATTTTCCTCATTGTTTGTCTGTGTGCTCAATTATGAATTATGTTTTACACAGAATTACGAATCTGAATTAAGTCAGTAATCATGTTTATTTTATTCACAAAGCACATCTGAATTTGCAAATTAATTTCTAATCTGGAGATCTGATCGAATTATGAGGTCCGAATTTCATCAGCCTGAATCAGGATCCATCCTGAAGTGCTGAATTGACCTTTAAACTGAATTAGGGGACTGCTGCACAGCCTTAATGCTGGCATGATTTGCATTCATGGTGCCCATTATTACAAAACATTGTGTCTATCTATGCACTTTAAGAGAATAAATATATTTGGGATTCTGAGGGAATAATCTTTCCCCCTAGAAAGCCACTGTACACCTATTTTCTGGGTGGTGTTTTTCTCTGGAGACAAGCATCAGGCCAGGAACCTGTTGCATGCCATCAAAATTTAAAATCCCCCTTGTGTAAAATCGAAGAATCTTCTACTTATACAAGTATTGGCCTTATAGGAGCAGTGATCACAATTCTGAATAGTCAGCTTATGCTTGTGTAAGAAAGTCCTGGATAGCTTCCTGTGCAAGTCCCCTGCCTCCACTATAAATAAATAAATAAATCAAACTGTGCATTATTTGTTCTATGGAAACAATCTGACTTACATAAGATCCCAATTCAGGTCAGTAATCAGAAAAACGTCTTCATTTATACTTCTATCCTTATATGCCGAGTAACTTTCTCTACCTAGTACTTTTGTACATCTGGTACAAATTGCAGATTCTTGCCAACACCTCTACAAAGAACCACCAATCAGTAACCAAGGAAGAAGCCCCTAATTATTTTGTGATGCATCATGAAAGTGCTTGGATCACTGTGTAAATGAGCTCCCACCGCCTTATCTTTTAATAATGTTCTCTATGAAGTACACATTTTCTGTTTAGCACAGATCTTTCACATATAGAATATCATTCCAGGAAAAAAATGCATTTCCACCCAAAAACTACGGTATCAAAACAGATTAGGATGCAGTTTTAGAAAAGTATATGTGAAAATAGTCTGTGTTTGAAAGACAAGTCAGCAAATTTGTGTAAAATCAAATTGTATTGGACATTGCAGGTGCACCCCCCAAAGAAAGACTCAGACACCGGTATATGGATAAAGGCATTGGGCCACATTTATTGAATAATGCCCTAGTCCGAATTATAACTTTCAATTGGTACTCAGCCAATTATAATTCTTAAGGCAAGCAGGCCGCAGTAACACTGTTAAGGTTCCTCCCAAAATTGCCAATGGCAATTGGCTACAATGTATCAATTTGTATAAATTTGTTTGTTGAGACAAACAAATTGTTGGCCGTAGTCAATAAACTATCTACTGACCCCACCCTCTGACGTGTATCCGTCAAATCATGGGGTGATGCATGCTGAAGAGCTCCTGCCATCACCCCTTTGCCTGGTTCGTCGTTGACCGGTCAACGTTATTACACCTGTACCTGTCTAAGTGTTGGCCAGTCAATTGCGAACCTGCCGAATACCTGTGGGTCATAAATATTTACTTTACCAGTGCTACCCGCCACACGGGGAGGCATCCATGATGACTCACTGCCCCCCCAAGACCGTCAGCTCGGTCGCCAGGCCTGCTTGCGTCACACCCAGAACGAGGTACATACCTCTAGCCGACAGGTGGACCCCTTCTCCTGCCTACCAGCAAAATTTTTGTGTAAGCCTATCATCCGGTCTCCAATGGCCATCTCACAGCCATGCTCAGAACGGGACGGAGCCACAGCCCCGTCCCCTGACTGCCAGAACAGTCCGAACTAGGGAGATCCGCATCTCCCCTAAATTGGTGTCTCGGCACGATGTTAGACCATAGCGACCGTATGTAAGCCATACGTGATATAAAATGCCAGGTCACAGCCCCTCGACGGTTTAGTAACAGCAGTGATCCGTATAAGATCGTTGCCGCCGAGGTGCCTGTAAAACATTGGGCGGTCCAGCATCCCTGTCAGACAGCAGGAATGGCCACAGTTCCCGCCCCCATGTGCCGCGCATACCATACCATAGCATACGTGCGGATGCACACAGCCCAGCCGGGGTCCACTCTCTGTCGCTGCAGCATATACTGCTGCCCAGTGTACATAGCTGTGGCCCACCAGCCCCCTGCCACCGGTGTGTTGAGACCCCTGGGATCTGTAAAAGAGGAGAAAAAAGGTGAAGGACATAACTAGGTACTCGTACAGTGAGGGGACGTACAGATCTGAAATTGCGTGTAGACGCATATCCACCTCCGAGTACCCCCAAATGTAGCCGCGATCAACGCGACGCCTATCTTAAGTAAATGGTGCCAAAACGGGCCCCACACCACGAAACGTGGCACCCGTCACCCTCAGGGACTTTACTATGGTAAGGGTAGACCCATCCCGGTGGCAGAAAACAGGCCGGGGCGCGCAGCAGGCACTGTCGAAAATTCATGTAGGGCACCAACCGGACAGATGTCTCAAAAACTTCGTAGCAGTATACACCACTGCCTACACCGTGCTGAATAACCCGTGAGGAGCGCATCCCCACTCGAGCCCACTCATGTGTGACAGAGACATCTTCGAGTTCCAGTGCCCTACGAGACACATCCGCCTTACACAGGTGGCACCAACTCTGGCACCCACTCACTGATGCGGAGCGCTCCAAAAAGGCTACCATGGTAGCTGCGTGGCCAAGAGCCACCTCACACCTATCTGTACATAAGTAATGCCAGCCTCGTGCAAGGTGGGTCAGAAACTCTGGGAACAGGGGTGACGCGTGTAGGGGCGGCGGACACGTTCCCGTGTCCACCCCTCCCAAACACGATGCATGAACGCATAGTGATACGCCTTACGCGTGCGAGGTGCCAATGACCTGTCCAGTTCCCTTCTCCTCGCCAAACGTCCAGCCATCGGCCAAAAGTGGCGAGTGGAATCCCTCTGCTTCCGGAGTAAGGCACAGAACCGGGTGATCTGCAGGTGGTGGAAAGCAGCAGTAATGTCATTATAAATACCCAGAACATGTCTGGCCTAGAACGGCACATTTATGCGTAGACTTCTCAAAAGAATAGACAAACTAATGTCATGACCCTGGGGGATTTGCATGTCTGGGTGTTGACAATGTGCACCATTGCCGCATTGTCACACCGAAATTGGACCACTGAGTAGGCCCACTCATTGCACTACAGCATCAGCGCTCTCCAAAATGGGGAAAAACGCAATGAAGGTAAGATCGTGGAGGCGATCCGTGCACCCACCCTCAGAGTAAACCCCCATAAGTCCAGGAGCCGGAGGTATCCAACCGTACTTGAAATCTAGGGCAGACTATCAGGTCTGATCTCCAGGAAGATACCCCGTTAAACCCAGGAGTAATTTGAGCCAGACCGGACAAAATTAAGGTGGCCATGAATTAACTGCAGCTCACGAGGGCACACTTTATGTTTGGAAATCAATGCCAAACTCGCCGCAGAGATCCAAGCCACCGTATTCATGGTTAACCCGGATGCCAGCGCGACAGAGTCGATTCAGAAATGTGAGCTTAGTAGATGGGACCTCGGTCTATTCAGGCGCCAAGGGGACACCCAGTTCCCACCTGAGTGTCTGAATTGTAATAAGGAGACGCGTGCACATGTCCAAGCCCCGTTCACCCCCGAACCAAAAGTCGTCGAGGTAATGGGCTAGAGACCGAGACCCCGACCTGTGAGCAAATGGCCACTGAGTGAAGTCCCCAATCGGTCGAGTGCTGAACATGAATTAACTCAATCAGAAGGGGGTTGGCCTTATCTAAGTAAAATTCCCTCCAGAACCTAAAAAACCCAATAGGTCTAAATCATTGGGTGCACTGGCAATAATCTGAAAGCCGAGTGCATATCACACTGTGCCAAAACAGCACCAGAACTGCGTGAGCGTGCCACCCATAATAGCCGAACCAACTACGAGTACCTGACTGAACAAGGTCATCAGGAATGGTATCCCTGAATGGAGAACCCACAGGGTAAGCTGAATGGAGGATTAAATGACATTCACCCTAGTTCTAGCTCAGTATCAGCTTCATGGGGGAGACATTCGACTTAGGAAAGGAGGTTCCAAGAAGTGCCCCCGCTACTCTCATAGCCCCAACTCCCTTAGCTGTGGACAGTGGAGCCCCCTCTTCGTTACCCTGTAAGGGAACCAGATTAGTAGCATCCTGGGACCCCCAACACCCCCGAATGGATACAAAAGCCCCCATAGAAAACCCTCCAGCAGGTACCCCGCCCAATCCCTTCTTGGATGAACTGAGTGCCATCTCTCCAGGCTGACTATACTAATTGGGGCGGGGGGGGGGCCTTATGACAAGGTTAGTTGCTTCAGGTGGAGCTCTGATCGCCCCTGTGCACCCCTACCTCTGCCCCGTAACCCACCAACCCGCGGGCACACGGAGGCGGCGTGAGGGCCAGCGCAAAAGGGGACACGAAGTCGGTAACGACCGTGGTGCTTAGTACACGCATCATCAGCTGAGCAGGCCGAACACAGCAGGCGGGCTGGAACCCCCTGCCTGATCAGTTAGCGTGGAGCCTATGTCTGAGCAGCCCGTGGTACCTATCACCAGGCACCAGTCACGTGGGAGTGATGTACACGAGCACACTTGCTGACAGGGCTCATCCCACCTCCCCTCAGGGTATAGAGCCACCCTCATCCACATACCTCACCGTAAGCCAACTGCCATGGGCCCATCCAATCAACCATTGCCCTGCAAATATTAGCGATGGATGGAAGCACCAGGATGGCCCAAGCAGGTCAAGCCCTGCGGCATACCACCATACGTACAAGGTATGCCGCCAACCAGTTGGCCCAAGGTGCGCGGTGGCTCACGACGATGGGACATCTCTTTGTCTCAGTCGCCCTGTCCCTCTCTCTCCTCCTAGTGGGCTCGCAGTTCAATAGGGAGAATATCCACATGTCCCCCTCCAGCCCTTACCCCTCATGGCCTGCGGCCAATAATCACCCAGGGGCAAGTAATAGCCGGCCATCGGCAAAGTCCTCGACGGGACATTCTGCATAAAGGGCATGTGCAGCACGACCCGGACAGCCCCTGCGATGCTCAGCACTGACCCGGGGGCAGACACCCCAATGCGTGGTGGCTTACTACGGCGGGACCGCACATGTCTCTGTCCTCCTATCCGCACCGCCTATCCTTATTGGGATCTCGGTTCATAGGGAGAATATATCCACGTACTCCCCCCACCAAATCTTTTCCCTCGTGACCTGGAACAAATGATCACCAGGATGCAATGAATAACCAGACATCGGCAAGGCCGTCACTGGTACATGATGTACACGGGGCAGCCCCTGTGGGGCAGGACCTGGACAACCCCTGCGATGCCACGTACTGCCCCGAGGGCGGAAACCCCCACCCCCAACGTCGTGCCAGAATGCAACCCAGGGGCACTGGGATAGGCTGGCAAGTGATGCCCACTAGCCTCAAATTGGCGAAGCCATGACCACTGAACCCCACCACTGGAAGTGGACTGTGATGTGGGTGCATTCAACATGAACCTAATACTCACTAGTTGCACCCCCGTGAGCCGCCCCCACTGGGGGTTCCAGCCCACGGCGGGCGTCGGAGCTCGCGACCGAAATCGAGCTCTGGGGCCACATCCGACCACACCCCAGTTGCAGTTCTGGACAAACAGGGAGCTGCGAGACGGCGGCAGGCACAGGCCGGAGTGTCTCAAGCAGCTCGACCCGGCTGGCCGCCTGTTGCAGAGTGGCAGCAGTCGAAGTAGCCGGCAGACACGAAGGGCCCCGGTAGATAGGGAAGGGCCCCCTCCCACTGGATTGCCCATGATGCCTCCAGCACAGCTAAACATGCTAACCAGGCATCCCCTGCCACGGAAACCCCTAGTATAAGGTGGGCCAGGTGGGCCGGACATCCGGCTAGGGATTGGGCCAGAGGCCCCAATTTGAAATCCTGGGCCAGAATAGGGGCCATGCCCAAAACTCCGGCCCCAGAGGGGGTAAAACGTGCTGTGTGCCAGCACCAGGCCCTCCCCCCAATCGTTCTGGCCCATGGCCGGCAACTGCGGGCCGAGGGCCGAATCCCCTGAAGGGCCGGCCTGAGGCTGAGAGCCGAGGGCCATATCCCAATCTGCCCCATCCCACCGGTAACGGTGGGTAAAGGTGTTGTCTTGCTCCATTGCAGGGGCGCAGCCATGGCAAGGTGGGCCACACAGCCCACTGGTTGATACACTGGGGACCCCCATTTGGGAGCCAGGTCCTGAATAGGGCCATGCCCAAAACTCCGGCCCATGAGGGGCCGGAGGCAAGCCCTGCTGGGTGACCACACCAGGCCCTCCCCCGTTGTCTGGACCCATGGCTGGCAATTGCGGGCCGGGGGCCAAAGCCCCTGCAGGGCCATCCTGAGGCTGGAGAGCCGAGGGCCATGCCCTAATCGGTGCAATCGATGCGGGGCCCTGTTGCTGGGGCACAGTCGCGGTCCTCCAACCCGAATGCTGTCCCCTTGCAAGCGCAGGGCCAGGCAAGTTCCTCCCTCTTGGCCGCGGCTTGGTTGCCGTGGCCTTCCTCCTGGGAGGCATCTCTGAAGGAAGACGATCCCTGTCCGGGGATCACAAGCGCCGAACTGGCTAAAAAGCCAAAGACTGGAGAAACGAAGAGCGACGGAGAAAACCTCTCCTCTCCGTCGCTATTTCTAAAATGGCAGCTCGGCTGCCTCATGGCCACCCCTTTTATAGAGGGGTGGCCACGCCCCCTAACTCACCCGGATGTCTGAGTCCGGGTGGGGGGCCCCCGCAAAGAGTGCGGTGGCCATTTTGGCGCCGCGCTTTCAGTTTCTTTGGAGGTATATATTTCAATATATTGTGGTGCTGAAAAAGAAAACAGGCAACCATATTTTTCTGAATTTTTGTGTCAGAAATTATTCTGGGTTGAAAGGATTTTTGCAGGAGAAACTCCACTCAGGGGACACCCGAATGAGGCTCATTTCATATCCCCAAGAGCTGGGACACAGACGGTTGCTCAATCCGTCATGCAGTACCTGGGTCTTGAATTGCCGACTTGCTGGCCTTCCAACTAACAAGGCAAGCTTCTTAACCACTGAGCCACCACAGATGAAAGGTATTGTGGCTCCATAATGTCATGAAAACCAAAATTTTATAAGGCAATTCTAAAAAAATGGGGGCAGCCCCCAAAAAGTATAACTTTAAAACTGGATCTCTGATCAGGATCAAATATGGCACAGGTGTAGCAGACCATCTGCTCTTGCACTGTTTGATATTTGGGGACATTCAGATAAAGGATGCTCAAGTTGTGATTTTCTAAACATAAAAGTGTTTTACCATCCTGGTTCAGAAAGAGGCAACCCTAAATGCCATCAAATTTAAAATAGCTCATATAAACTGAAAAGACCAATTTTGCTTATCTTGAAAGAATCCAGGCTCCAGCGGCTGAGACATTGATCCTTTAAAAAGGCCTTTCAAAGGGGGAAAACCAATGACTTTGTTATAAACTGTCTGGAGCAGGCTTACCAGCAAGAGCTTTGCAAGGTTGATGCGCTGTTGTATCTTTTTGGAGGGAAAGGGCTACAAGGTAGTGGAAAGTCACTTTGTTTAAAAAAAAACCAATAACCAACAGTCATGTTTTAAAGAAAGTAATGGAATGACATTCCTCCAGAAATGAGGGCATTTTGCCATGTATCTCCTGGGAATAAACATACAATTTTGTAAGGTATATTCAGCATTACAAATGCTTTGTTTGTCCCAGGCCCAAATGTATTCAAATAAAATTCTTCCTGACACCAGACTCCTGAAACATGTTTTCAAAGGGGAAATCAACCCCAGGATTGGAAAAATCTAAACTTTTGAACAATTCTGTCAGGATCCAATTGAGGTTTTAACTCCTTCCTGGCCAATTAGGGATTTGTGCTTACAAAGGAATTCTCTGTCTGATTGCAAATATTTTAAAATATATATTTTAAAAGGAAAGAGAACCAATACTCAGAAGCTCACTCTGTTGCACGTCATCAAGTCACTTTTGATGTGTGGTGACTGTATGACTTAATGACCTTCAGAATTTCACATCATTAACAGCGCTACTCAGATCTTGCAAATCAAAAGTATCTCATGTTAGGTTGTTCTTCCTTTCTATGCCCCTCCCTTTCTAGTAATATTGTCTTTTCCAGTATGTTTTGCTCAGGTCTTGCAAACTAACAGTTGTGACTTCTTTTATTGAGTCAACCTGTCTCATGTTAGGTCTTCCTCTTTTCCTACTGTTCCCAGAAATATTGTCTTTCCCAGGCATTTTTGTATTCTCATTAGGAGAAGAGCCTCAATTACTTCATTTTCTCTCTCTAGTCAGAGTTCAGATTTGACTTAATTATCTGATTTTCTGGCAGTCTGCAGTATGAATAGGCCTCTGCTCCAACATGTTTCAAATGAATTAATTTTCTGCATTGTCCTTCTTCCCTGTCTTTCTTGTACATAAAATGGATGATTTTGACCTTAGTCAATAGTGATAATATTTGTTAACTTCCAGTTTTCCTTTCCTTTATTAATTTTAAAAAAGCAAGGATACATCTTTTGGAAAACATGCAAACAACAAATTTATAGAACATTGGGACTGATACAGCTTTTCTTCCTCAAGTTGCCTAACAAAAGGAAATGGTTTAGAGACTGGAACGTTACTTTCTAGTCTGCATTCTGTGGAGTTGGCATGGCAGCCTGAATTTGGCTGAGGTTAAATGGTGTGTCTATTTCTCTGTTTTATGTGTTGCACTTACTGACACCTTTGCTTCACCATTTCATTAAGTTCAAAAGAGCCCTTTGAAATATTTTGGCACAGAGGGACTAGACATGATGGCTAACTTTGGTACTCCAGCTGTTCTAGAACATCAATTCCCAGAAGCCCTGATCAGCAGGAATGCTGACTTGGGTTTCTGGGAATTAAAGTCCAAGAACAGCTGCAGTGCCAAGGTTAGCTGCCAGGGACTAGAACCACATCCCAGCTGTCTTTGCTTCTGTTCCCCCCCCAACAACCTTAGTACAGCTCATTTGTTCATCTTCTGGAATCCTTTACATACCTGTCAACCCGCGACTCCAGAAAAACGGGACCTCGCACATCACTTGTGCACAGGTTGCTTTCCACACATGCGTGGAAGGGTTTTACCCCTTCTGTGCATGCACAGAAGTGCTACGCCGCTTGCGCAGCCCCTACGCAAGCGGCGTAGCGCTTCCACACATGCGTGGAAAGGGTTTTTCCCCACTGCCAAATTACGGGATTTTGGCAGCGCGGGGCGGGTTATGACGTCAATGGACGTCAAAATATGCGGTTTTCCCGGCCAAATTGTGATGGTTGACAGGTATGATCCTTTAGCATTGGCAATTCTTCATCATAGAAATTTCTGTTGGAATTTGTGTGTAATATATACACACTTCAACTTTCATTTAAAAAACTAGAAAATTTAATTCTAAACTCCCCCCCCCCCAATAATCCAGTTTATGATTATGAGATATTATGCTTCTGTATCCACAATTCAAAATGCCAGGAAATAACATTGTGCCCACATTACTAGCATGAACAAGATGCCAAGCTTTACATACACAAGGGCTGCCTTAAAGGCTCATAACACAGGTGACAGCAGTCAAAATGGTCTACACGATACCCTCTTGTGCTCACCACCATTCACAGTTGTCAAAAAACAACCTTGACAATTGCTTTGTGTTTGGGGGAGAAGTGGTTAACTGATGAAAAAAGGAGTTAGCTTCTGGAATTTTCTTTTCCTAATTGGTTCTCTCTCTCCACGAATTGTAGTCAGCAGAAGAAGGTATCTTGTATGTAGACCATCTTGATTGCTGCAGTCATGTTGCCAACATTTGCTATGAAAGGCCAGGCATCTTTTTCCCAGCTGGTAATGCGGGCATGGTTTTCTTCAGTCATATCAGCCCATTCAGTCATATCAGCCCATTTCCTGGTGTTTGAATTATGGATACCCAAGTGCAATATCCCACATTTATAAATTGGACAGTTTTTGAAGACCTGAATTTTATCAGTTTACCATAGTACAAAACAGCAGACAAACTGTCCTATCAGTGATTATGTAGAAACAGACTGACTCCCAGGAGCTCAGGTTCTGTTCATATTCATTTTACCAAGGATTCTTTTAAGAAAGTGTTAAATCACTTTTCTCTTTGCATTTCCTGTCTGAGTGAGATTTTAAAAAATGTATGTTGTCTAAATGCCAAATACTGT
Source organism: Bradypodion pumilum (assembly GCA_035047305.1). NCBI lineage: Eukaryota > Metazoa > Chordata > Lepidosauria > Squamata > Chamaeleonidae > Bradypodion > Bradypodion pumilum. The sequence continues at coordinate 158,418,757 of JAWDJD010000001.1, read as the reverse complement.
ATTTGTAAAATAAAAAATGTATATGAACAGCACATATTCACATTCATTTCTGCATGCCAAGAACAATGTGACCTTCATTTTAAATGATCAGATATATAAACATACGGATGCCATTGTATCTACCTTGAGCAAATTTTGCCATTCGCTCACTGATCTTAGCATTTGCAGCCCACAGCTAGCATCATGCAATCACTTGCGCACGATAAACAGAATAAATAGTTAGGGATCCAAAAATATAATGCTGTTGCCAAGGTTACAATCTCTTGGTTTCACAATGTAGCTGAAGTCAATTTCCTAAACTAGCGATATTAGTAAGATCCAAATTAATATGAAAAATCCATTGAGCAACATCTGGCAATATTATGAAGAATCACCTTTAAAGTACTTCCCATTTTGAGATCATTTTCTCAAATTGTAAAAAAGTTAAATTTATGGTATTTATATACTGTCAAGGCCAGTCGTTACTATGGATTCATCATCACATTGGATAGTTATATTTTGTTCTGAGCGCACTATAGAAGATTTAGTTATTGTTTTATGTGAGCTGTATGTAAATGTCTCTTTCAAGTGCAAACTACCAGAACAATTTGCTTACCAGCTTTACCCTGTTTTTTTAAATGATGTTGTAGAGGAGGGAGCAGAGGTTTAATTCACAGCTCTTTTCTTGTTTTGTCCCTTTCTTTTCTAGAAGATTAAGTGTGAGAAGGGGCATCTAGTTTTGTTCTGTGCTTTTTATTATAGACATGTTCAGTATTTTGGAAGGGTTCAATGTTAAGGTTTCACAGGAACATTTTCAGAGGGTTAGCATTCCCTGAGACTCCATAAGGCATTTGAAAAAATTAAAATCACTTGATTTTAATTGCCTTTCCTCTTTCTTCTCTCAATAGCAAATCTTCATCTGTGCTGATGTGGGAGATGAGTATGCTGTTACACTATATTTGACTTGGTTCTGGGTTCTGGGTGAGGAATCAGCAGAAGGATAAGGAGGGGGCAGCTACACTGGGAAATAGTACTGGGACTACGGCAGTCAGATTAACATTATTTTCCATTGACTGCACAACATATAAGTTGATGTGAATAAGTCTAGAGTGCTCCTCCAATACAAACATTTGTTCCCCTCTACCACTGGGACTTCTACTCCCCCCTCCCCACCACACACACAGAGAGCTGTCCAGCCAATGTTTGTGCCAATGCATACAATTCTTTTATTGAGGCGATTGTAGCCATTCTATTTCAACTATTCCTCCCAGTTGCAGCTACAGTGAGGCATGTGTGCTCCTTCAGATGGGAAATTGACTGCTGTTTGAATCCTTCCTATTCCAAATCTGGTGCCTGTTTGTTTACCTCTTCCCTTTTTTGCTTCTGTTTCTTCTTTAATCACAGTGCTAGGGTGCTAGGGTGCCTAGGAAATCAAAGGGGAGGAGAGAGCGGGAATCAGCAGAGGATAAGGAGGAGGAAATTACTAATCAGCCCTTCTTTGCAGCTTGTTAAGGTAGCTCTGCTTTCTCCATGCCTCCTGCAAATGTATATGACTAGAGCAGAACTACCTTAAACAAGCTGAAAAGACTGGTTGCCAATTCTGCATCAATGGTTGGGGAATATACTTGGATTACTGTGATATTGAATGGGTTGCCTTTAATATGGACTGAAATAATTCTGCCATTCTTAAGATTGCATATTATTAATGCTTTCTTCTCTCTTTTATCTATACCTATAAGAATGGGTTGGGCCATGCGTGTGCGGAATGTGTGTCCACACACCTCCAGCCTTTCCTGTAATGAGCTGGCCACACTTACCTTGCCAAACTGGGACCATCGCTGTGAGGGTCCGGGGCCCAAAAGTGGGGCCTAAGCCCCACAAAATGGGGGAAAGAACGGAAACTAAAACTCCCATGGTGCCATGGGAGAAAAACAGCAGTTTAACAGCCAGGCCTGGAAACAGAATGTTGGAGAGAGCTGATTTGCATGTTGGACTGTGATTGGTTGGCAGAAAATCTAGCCAGGCCTGGAAACAGAATGTTGGAGAGAGCTGATTTGCATGTTGAACTGCAATTGGTTGAACTTGAGAGTGAATGACTGACAGGGCAAGGTCCTGATGCAGATGGAACAAACCCATTCTATTTAAGCCTCTACAGCCCTGAACGAGACACTTTCAATGTACATCAATGCTGTGTGAGAGAGAGACAGAGAGAGACAGGGAGTGTGTAAGACAATGCACAAGACAGTGGGTTCTGGATCAGTCACTTGTGTGTGTGTGTGTCTGAATGAATGAGAGAGAGAGAGAGAGAGAGACTGTGTGTTGAGGTGTATCAGGGTCCGAAAAACCTAAACATACAATTAGCTCTCATCCTTTCTTCCCTACCTCCAGCCATTCTTCTCCCCTTCCTTCTTTCTTTCCCTCCCTCATTCTTACCCTCCTGTCTCCCTTTCCTCCTAAATTTCCCCCTCAATACCTACCATCCCTCCCTCAACATCACACCGGGGTGAGTCTTCCCAGGTTCCTTTACTGAGAGCCAGGGGGCATCACAAATGGTGTGGGGGGGAGGCAAAAAGGAAAAAACCCTCCCCACGGGTTGACCCCCCCCAAAAAAACCCCCGTAAGTAATAGGCACCTCCCAGGAAGCCTCCATCAACACACAAATCAATCTGCTTCTGCATATGTTTCTGTGGTCATGTGGCAGGCATGACTATACACCAGAGCACATGTAATGCTTTTTACCTTCCCAACAATGTGGTGCCTTTTTATCAACTTGCAATTCCTTGCTATCGAACAAAAAGGTTGACAGGAGCTAGGAGAAAGACAGGAGCTCATTCTGTCCTGCAATACTCAAGAATCAAACTGCTCACCTTCCACATTCCAGTAAGCCTCCATCAACACACGGATCAGTCTGCTTCTGCAGACGTTTCCGTGGTCATGTGGCAGGCATGACTACACACCGGAGCACACGTCAAACCATCTATGACAAAACAAAACTCTGCATCTGCATCCCAAATACACACACAGAGAGACACAATAACTAGATAAACATATCATAAGAAGGGAATACCTTCCCACAATTTTTAAAAAATTAACCACCACCACCATTGCCGGGCAATCAGCTAGTTGACTATAAAGGCAACTCCACACCACAGCGATGTGGTGACCCCTGCTTGCTGGCTGATTTAGTAAGAACATTCTCTCCCTCTTTTAATCTCTTTTTATCTGTAGGAGTTGGAGTAATTTTTGATGGCAGTTTTAATGGGGTTTTTAAAATGTGCTTGGTTTTATTTTCTGTGAGCTGCCCAGAGTCTTCGGAGTTGGGTGGCAATATAAATCAGAAAAATAAACAAACAAACTCTATTTCTTCTAAGGGATTCTTGCCCAAAGTAGTAGATATAATTGTCCCCTGAGTTGAGTTTACCCATTCCCATCCACTTTAGTTTACTGATTACTAAGTGTTAATGACTTCTAAAAGTATTTTTCATTAACTCCTCTGCACAGGTCTTGCAATTAAAGGCCATGGCTTCCTTTATTGAGTCAATCTATTTCATATTAGGTTTTCTTCTTCTTCTACTGCCTTTCACTTTTTGTAGAGTTATTGTTTTTTCCTGTGAGTTTTATCATATTCTAAAATAGGATAGTCTTAGTTTAGTCATATTTTCTAATGATAGTCCATGTTTGATTTAATCTAGCTATTTATTTGTCTTTCTGGAAATCCATGTTATCTCTAAATGTCTCTTCCACGAAAATGTTTTGAATAAATTGGGGGTTGTGTGTGTGTCAGCTTTATTCAATGACCATCTTTCTTATCTGTGCATAATAATGAGGAATACTATTAAATATACAGGTAGATTATCTTGACCTTTGCCTCCTACAACAAATCCTTAAATTTAAGGATCTTTTATCAATTTCTTCAAAGCTGCCCTTCAACATCTCAGTCTTCTGATTTTTTGACTACAGTCCTTTTTTATTGAACCAAATTACGTATTTTCCGGAGTATAAGACGACCCCCAACTTTTCCAGTTAAAATATAGAGTTTGGAATATACTTGCTGTATAAGACTACCTCTCTTCCAATGCACACCAAATAAAAATTAACCCACACTCAACCCGAAGACGGGGCAGCCCTCCAAGTCGAATGGGCAGGTTCTGGTGGAGAGCCAATCCACGCTCACGTTCTCCTCCTCGAGATACAGGAAGATGTGTGCAGCTTGCTTCCCCTTGCTTCATACTCCCCGCACAGAGCAGGGACTCGGCCGCGGCACCCCCCCCCCACCATATGCGCCGGACATATGAAGCAAGGGGAAACAAGCTGCAGTTAAGTACCTGTCCTATAAGACGACCCCCGACTTTGGCACATATTTTTCGGGGTTAAAAAGTAGTCTTATACGCCAGAAAATACAGTATTTAAAATATTCAAAAGTTTTAATTTCTTCATTATCAGGATTAAAATTATGAAATTCTTTTTTCAGAAATTATATTCTCTTAGTGTTCAACTATAATCCTGATTTTGTACTTCATCAGCTGTTGTTTCAGGTTGTTGCTATTTTCTCTCATCCCATATCTTAAATTATTAATATATCTTCCACCAAATTTGATGTCTCTTTCATTTGAATCTAAAGCGGTTTTTTATGACATGTTCTGCATGATAAGTACATCCATGCCCAACCTCTTTTCTTGTTGGAAACTATTGTGTGGCTTCTTGTTCTGCCCTAACAGTAGCTTCTTGTTCACAGCAGAAATTGTACATAATAACAGTCAAAGGTTGTGGGATACCTTTTCCAAAGGCTCTAATTTAATTATAAAGTAGAAACTATTATCTTCTGAAATTCTTTGGCAGGTTCTAGCAGGCAACATTTATTTGCAATATGATCTTTAGTGCCTCACTCTTTTGCAAATCCAGCTTGAACATCTGGCATCTCTTTTTCTATTCATAGTAATAGTTTTTGCTGTAAAATCTTGAACGTCACTCACAGTTAGATTAGATTAGATAGATAAATAGTTTTAATATCAGAAATACTGATGTTAAATTTTGACTGTACATAATTTATTCTACTTACGTATTGCTTTTATAAATAAAAAGACAAGTGTGCCAAATAGTCAGCCTCTCAATAAATATCTTTGGACAGTGGTAAAGGTAAAGGCTGCCCTTGCTTGAAAGCCAGTCATATCTGACTCTAGGGTTCAGTGCTCATCTCTGTTTATAGCCAAAGAGCCAGTGGTGTCTGCGTTTGCAGACGTTTCAGAGGACATATGGCAGGCATGCCTCAACACCGGAATGCACTGGAATGCTGTTTACCCTCCCTCTGAAGTGGTACTAGGTTGGCATAATCAGTAAAAGGTCTTTGAGTGTCAGTTTTAACATGTTTAAGTCTTCATACCATCCTGGATGAACAGCTGTTGGAGCAAAACTGATAGCTACTTACATACAAATCCTTCAATGTATGGTTTCAGAAGAAAGGACAAGGTAAACATATGTCAGTGTGTAACATTGTGGATAAGACAGGAAGCCTTCGCCTCTCTACAGGCACAGAGCCACCTGTCAAGAGGTATTGAGCCGATTATATAGCTTCATGACTCAACATAATCTCTGTGCTGCTGAAGGTCAGAAAAGGAGTAGAGAGCAATCAGTCCCCCAGAAGAAGTGTTATCCAGACAGAGTGTGCAAGGAATACCACCGGTACAGAGACAGTATGTGGTACTAGGAACATCTGCTGGACATCAGCACATGAGTGCATGAATGTCAACTGCTTGCCAGGAGTCTAAAGCCAGGAATGGCAAATGAAGGCTGGACAGCAGAAGTTAATGTGCTACCACTGACATCTGCTTTCACTATCAGTGAAAGGAAGTTTAATTTCTTCACACATCAGCAGAGACTTCCCATCTGGCTCTTGGGATTTCCTGTGAGATACTTGGGCTGGGTTTTCCCCGAGTCCCCCCAGCTTGAGTCTCCTTAAGATTATATAGCTTTGCTCAAGGTGTGTGTGTGTGTGTGTGTGAGAGAGAGAGAGAAGTTGGTCCTTTCTTACTAATCTTTCTCACACATGGTCAGGTGAAAGGAACTGCAGAATGAACTCACCAAAAGGCGCCTTCATTTTGGCAGTTTCACATCTGCCCTAGACATGGAAGAAGGATCAGGAAAGAAATAAGGGGTCAGACTTCCTTTGCAAGTCTAACTGTTCATGTATGAAGCTCTGAGACATCCCAATGTTACCAGCTTCTAATTGCAAGCTGAGTCTAGAGTCCACAGCATCTCATAGTTTGACCAAGTGTGTGTGTGAGAGAGAGAAAGAGAGAGAGAGAGAGAGAGAGAGAGAGAGATTGTTGCCCCTTCCATCTATAATCCTGGCTACGGCTCAGCATTCAACCCAGAATAATTTCTGACATAAAATTATCATAAATTGGGTGCTTGATTCCGAGGCGACCGCAATGATCCTGTTGTCAAAAAAACAACGCCGAGGAAACACGCCTCACAAAGCAGCCACGGACGGCTGTGCCCTCTTCCGCGGGGAGGGTGTGAAGACGTGCAGTTGAGGGGGGGGGAGTAGGGACGGGGACGGGAAGAGGAACCCACGGCTAAGTGCCCGTGGGGGCAGTGTGCCGTGTGTGTCTGTGTGAAGAATCCCCCCTCCCTTCGCGGGCAGCGGCCTGGGGCGGCGGCGTCTGCGTCAGGCCAGGCAGGAAAGCAGAGCGCCGCCTCCCCTTAGACGACAAATACACAGAAGGAGGCGGAGGAGGAAAAAGGAGAAGCGGCGCCTAGGGAGTGAACCGCCCGCCTGCCCGCCTGCCTCCTCCTCCTCCTCCTCTAGCTCCTGCTGCTGCTTCTCCTTTTACTCCCGTGCACAGAGAGCCGGCCCGGGTCGTCGGGTCATCATCATCCTCGCGAGCGCCGGCTGGGCATGCATGGCTGAGGGTCCCCCGGCTCTGCCGCAGCCTTGTGGAGCCTAAGCAGCAGGTGAGAAGGAGGGCGCGGCGGTGAGGGGCGGGGGGGGGGGAAGGGGGGAAGGGGAGGGGGCTGGAGCAGCAACCGCAGCCCTACAACCAGGAGTGCCCGCGGGGTCGCGGAAGCCCGTCTTTCTGTCTGGGGAGAGGGAAGGAAGGAAGGAAGGGATGGGGTTATTTTTTGGGGAGGGGGAGAAATGGGCATGCCCGGGGAGGGCGCGCAAGCCAAGGGGCCTGGGCTGGGGCTGGCTGGGTTTCTCTGCAGTGTGAAGCTCAGCGGTTCAGTTCAGAAAGCACGCCTTGTTTTAGCGGGGGAGGCGGGCGAGTTCGAGACCCGGGTGCGCTGCTGCTGCTGCTGCTGCTGCTTGACGGAGAGTGGAGCGCCCGCCCGCGTCTCTGCCCCCCACTAGCGCCTGCTCAACCTAAGCCAGATCGAAAGCGAAGGAATGGCGAAGGGAGGGAGCAATTAGGGGCCACTTCGGTGGGGAAAGGGGGAGGGAAGCTTGGCGCCATGAAAGGAGCCTCATGTGGGCGTCCTTTCAGCGGAGTCCTGACAGAAAAAAAAAATCCTTTTAAAAAGAATAATTTCTGACACGAAATTCTTATTATATCCTTTTGGGGAGCTGGGGGGGGGAGAGTTTTTTTTCGGGTGGGCTTGGCGGGACGCCTCCCCCCCCCCCCGTCGAGGGAGTGGGTCCTACTCTACCCAAGGCGCTCATTGGGATGCATTATCCCCGCCCCACAGCTTCCCATTTTTTCTTTCTTTTGGAGACCCAAAGAAGCCCCCATGGCAGAGTGCAGTCGTGGTGGGTTGGTGTTTTTTTTTTGGGGGGGGGGGCAGTTCTTAAAGCTTCCAAAACAAAAATCCTGTCCAGTGTGATGTGTGTGGAAAAGACACCTGTTGCGTCTGTGTGTGTGTGTGTGTGTGTGTGTGTGTTTAAACTTGCTCTCCTTTCCCTCCCGGCCATGACCTCTGCTTCACCCGCGGCCAGAGGAGCGAAAGGGACAAGAGCAAGAGGTCCTTGGGCCTCCTCCGCCTCCCCCCCTCCCAAACCAGAAGGTGGCTGAGAGCTCCTCAATGGGTTTATATGTCCCTGGTAGGCCTTCGAGAGGGCTGGGCTGCTTTTGCCAACGTCTTCGCCTCTGCCTCTTCCCCATCGCTCTGGGGAGGGGAAAATCACAGATGCAATGAGTTGTCCTCGTCTCCCCATTCTCTCTCCCCCCCACCCCCACCCCGAAATCCAGCTTTGTGTGTCTTCCCTCCTTTCCTCCTATACAGCATCCTCCCACTGGGGATGATGATGATGATGATGATCATCATCATCATCATCAAGTGACATTTTGCCTCTTTATAAATCTATGGTGAGGCCCCATCTGGAATACTGTGTACAGTTCTGGTCGCCATGCCTCCAGAAGGATATTAGGTAAAGGTAAAGGTAAAGGTTTCCCTTGCTTGAAAGCCAGTCGTATCCGACTCTAGGATCAAGTGCTCATCTCTGTTTCAAAGCCGAAGAGCCAGCGTTGTCTGCTTCTGCAGACGTTTCCGTGGTCATGTGGCAGGCATGACTAGACACCGGAGCGCACGGAATGCTGTTTACCTTCCCACCGAAGTGGTCCCTATTTATCTACCTGCAATTTCTTGCTTTTGAACTGCTAGGTTGGCAGGAGCTGGGACAAAGACGGGAGCTCATTCTGTCCTGCAGTACTCGGGAATCAAACTGCTGACCTTTCTCCTCCCAGCCAGCGTCTTAGCCACTTGAGCCACTGCTCAAGGATGATGGAGCTGGAAAAAGTGCAGAGGAGGGCAACCAGAATGATTCGGGGACTGGAACACCTTCCTTACCATCTGAGGCTGCAACGGTTGGGCCGTTGTTGAAGTTTATAAAATCATGCACGATGTGAACAAAGTAGATAAGGAAAAACTGTTTTCCCTATCACACAACACTAGAACTAGGGGGCACTCCATGAAACCTTTGGGTACTAGTTCTCAAACAAATAAGAGAAAGTACTTTTTCACTCAGAGGATCACTGGTCTGTGGAACTCCCTGCCAGAAGAAGTGGTGACAGCTTTAAGAAAGGATTAGACAAGTTCATGGAGGACAAGGGTATCAATGGCTATAATTATGGATACTTAAGGACAACCTCCGGGTTGGAGAGATAGGCAGGATATCTCTCAATGCTATTCCCATGGAATCCTAAGCAGGTGAAGGCATCTACTTGGGAATAGACTAAAGCAAATGGTGAGCCACTGTGTGAGACAGAATGCTGGACTGGATGGGCTGTGGCCCGTTCCAGCAAGGCTGTTCTTATGTTATTACAACAACAACAACAACAACAACAACAACAACAACAACAACAACAACAACAACAACAACAACAACAAGTTTCAGAAATTATTCTGGGTTGAAAGGATTTTTTGCTAGAGAAACTCCGCTTAGGGCCATGATGGCGAACCTTGGCACTCCAGATGTTCTTGGATTTCAATTCCCAAAAGCCCAAGCCCCCATGAATCTGCATGAAGGGGTTTACTGCAATTCATCCGGCCCATGCCGCCCTCAGCGCTCCTGGAAGCAGAAGTAAAACGTGCTCAGGTCAGATGAGTCCCTGGAAAATAGATGGGGAAGAAGTAGAAGCAGTGACACTGCAGATGGCGACTGTAGCCATGAAATAAAAAGATGACTGATTATGGGGAGACAAGCTATGAGAAACCTGGGGAATATAGTGAAAAGCAGAGACATCACCTTGAAAACAAAAAAATCGCATAGTCAAAGCAATGGTATTCCCAGTGGTAATGTATGGGTGTGAGAACTGGACCATTAGGAAGGCTGAGCGCAGAAGAATAGATGCCTTTGAAATGTGGTGTTTTAGGAGAGTCCTGAGAGTCCCCTGGACAGCGAGGAGAACAAATAGGTTAATCTTAGAAGAAATCAACCCTGACTGTTCATTGGAGGGACAAATAGTGAAGATGAAGCTAAAGTACTTTGGACATCAAATGAGAAGGGAGTACTCACTTGAGAAGGCCTTGATGCTGGGAAAGGTGGAGGGCAAGAGAAGAAGGGGGCGTCCAAAGATGAGATGAATAGATGGTATTGTGGACACAATGGGCACAGAGCTTGGTGGGCTGAGGAGCATGGTGGAGGACAGAGGTGCCTGGAGGAAAATGGTCCATGGGGTCGCAAAGGGTCGGAATTGACTGTGCGACTGAACAACAAAAAATGGATGTGCTTTACTTCCGCTTCCAGGAGCGACGAGCGCAGGCCAGATGAATTGCAGGAAACCCATTTGTGCAGATTCATGGGGGCTGGGGCTTCTGGGAATTGAAGTCCCAAGAACATCTGGAGTGCCAAGGTTCACCATCACAGGCTTAGGGGATGCCCAAATGAGGCTCCTTTCATGTCGCCAAGATCTTTTCCCCAACCAAGTAGTCCCTGTTTATCTTGTTGCAGTTTCTTGCTTTCAAACTGCTGGGGCAGAGACGGGCACTCAGACCGTCATGCAGTACCCGGGTCTCGAACTGGTGACTTGTCGGCCTTCCAGCTAACAAGGTGAGCTTCCTAACCACTGAGCCACCGCAGCCCACTAGTGCTAATTTGCGGTTTCTGCATTATTGTGACAAACTGGGGAGGTAAAACAGAGGCGCCTCCCCCCCCACACACACACACACAACAGTGGCTTTGCAAGTGGACCATCTTTAATCTTTGGGTGCCACTAACGATTGACAGAGTTGCAGACCAGCAGCCCTATGGCTTGTGGGGTTTGGGGGGCTTTGAGGCCTGCCAAACAAACCTTGGGGGAAAATGGATTTCAGATGATTCCAGGCACAAAGCCCAGGGCCATAGCCAGGATTCTGGATGTGGGTGGGCATTGCTTGTGTTTGGTGGTGGTGGTGAGGGTCACCACCCTGCATGGTTGATGTTTGCAGACAACATCTATGTGGGGAATTTCACTGTTCTCTCATGAAGCCATGCTGTAGAAAGTTCTGATGTGAATGATCATTTAGTTGGGTTTATGTCGTGATGAAGGTGAGAGGCAAACCTATAAATAAACTGTAACTGAAAAGGTATTCTTGAGATGCCTCTGGAATAAATTGAACTGCATTAAGGACTAAATTGAAACATAGTATAAAGGGTAGAACTATGTGAAATAGTTATGTGAAGTTATGATTCAAACTACCTGTTAGGTGGGCAATATTTTTTTATTTTCTATCCCTTCAAGGAAGCTTTGTTTGCATTCTTCCTTCTGAAGTGAATGGAATTTACTGTAACTGTGCTTTTAGTTTCCTTAGCCCAGTTCTTTCCAGATTCAGCAATGGTCTTTAATCTTTCTCACAGGGAAGTAGGAGGAGAGAATTTTATTTGGAGGGAATTAATGACTTCCAAGCCTAGTTTCTCGTGTATTTTGCTTAAAGCAAAACTCTGGGGACATCCCATCATGATTCTCCCATAGTATGTACTTTAGGGTGCTTCTCATAGGGTGCTTCTTTTTGTCTTTACACAACCAACATTTTCCCAGGCATATTGGTGACTATTCTCATGTTACTGTAGTTCTAAAATTTGGAAAACAGGCAAATTGTATTTGGTTTCTTGGATTTTTCATGCCAATCAGGGGAAACATTAATATGGGTAATAGCTTGGTTTATATGCAAGTAAAATCCTTAAAATCCTCTCTTAGGGCCATGGTTGCTTAGTGGTTAACATGTTGAACTTGATGACTGAAAGGTCAGCAGTTTGAGACCCCAGTGATGCGGGACAGTGTGAGCGCGTATCGTCTACCCCAAGTCCTGCCAACCTAGCAGTTCGAAAGCAAGAAATTGCAATTAGATAAATAGGTATTGCTTTGACAGGAAAGGTAACAGCATTCCATGTGCTCCAGCACCTAGTCATACCTGCCTGCCACATGACCACAGAAATGTCAGCAGACACAGACTTCGATGGCACTTTGGTTGTAAACGGAGATAAGCGCTACTCCCTAGAGTTGGACACAGCTGGTTTTCAAGCAAGGGAGACCTTTACCTAAAATCCTTTCTTATCCTGTGGAAATCTGGTTGAGGCTGAAAGTAGTGGATACAATACTGCAGTAGTGCTACATTAAACATTCAGGAGTACCCCAGGTTAATTGTATGGAGGATAGGCTTGCGTGAGTGCCAAATTTGTCATACCCTTTGATCTCTGCATTGAACAAGTTGGTACTAATTACAGTCTTCTCCTAAGTTATTGCTGTATGTTTATTTTGTGCATTTAAATGGGCTTTGGAAGCTGGGAACAAAACATGAATTGATAAGAGTTTATTATGTTTCTGCATAACTTACTTTCTCCCTTTAGCCATGAATGCTAAAATCATCTTAGTTTTCAAAACAAGGTTTGGATTCAGGAGTTAAGATTTTAAAGAAATTTCTAAATACAAAAAAATAGGATTTGTGTGTGTGTGTGAGAGAGAGAGAGAGAGAGAGAGAGAGAGAGAGAGAGAAGTGTCATGGGTTGCTAGTGTAGCTGTGTTATTTCTTGGTGGTTGTTCCCTTATCTGGGTCATAGGAATGCCTTGTGGTGCCAACAAGGGTTCTAGTGTTCCAGGTCCTTCATTAATACATTAATGCAGAGAGATGGAAAAATCCATTTTGCAGACAGCTTACTGTCTTATGCCAGGCCATGCTGGAGGGAAGAGACAAACAGAAAATGGCAGAGCAAAGATTGCTGATGAGGAAGACAAGCAAACACTGAATAATTGGCATTGCTATACAGTATTTTTAAAGAGAACCATTGGCTCCTTTGGGTTTTTTCCTTTTATAGCTGTAATGAGCAGAGGCATTAACAGTCCCACTGGATGACATTCTTTTATTTTTATTTTTTTTGTATGTTACTGATCTGTAACATTAGAGCTGTGGTTCCCAACGTGGGGGCAATTTGATTTTTAAGAGGGTCAGATGTAGCGTTGTTAACAATGAATGGCCTTTAGGCTTCCTCCTCATGCATAGGAGTTCACTTTTTGAATAATAAGAATTATACAGTAAAACCCCTACTTATGAAAAAGTCCATTGTGTAGGCTTTTGCTTAAATAAATTTTTTTGTAACTCAAAACAAACCCATAGGGAAATGAATTTTTACGCAACTTGAAGCAAACCCATAGGAAATTGTGTAAATCGCGACATGGCTTTAGCATAACATCATTATGTTAGTCGAATTTTATATAACTCAAGGCATTTGTAAGTCAGGGTTTTACTGTATGTCCCAGGGGTGAGGGGGCACCAGGGTTTTAGAGGTGCTTAGGTGGTGCATGGCCAAAAAAAGGTCGGGAACCACTGGTCTAGAGAAAAGGGTTAAATGAGTATTTTAGTTATAGCTCTTCCTTTTGGAGAGAAAATAATTGTGGCACTGGTCATTTACCTGCCCCCCCCCATCTGAAATACAGCCTTAATTCTCCTGTGGCCTGTTTATCTTTTGGTTGCTGCTAAAACTTAGCAGTGGCGTGAGCCGGTTCTTTTCCTTGCCTAAATGCTCAAAATCTCATTGTCTGAAATCGAAGGCAGAGAGAGACATTGCATGAAAAGATTCTTTGTAATGATAGTTGTGCTCTCTTGGTTCATCCTCTTGTTCCTTTCTGTGCACTGGTCTTTTTAATGGGATCAGCATTGGACTACATTTTATCATGGCTGTCTGTCCAGCCTGGCTTTACAAACACTCCACCCACTCCTCTCTTGGCTTTGTCTTTGTAGAGTGAGAAACAACATGAATACAAAGCGCACCTCTGCACAGAGAACCCTTGTTAAAAAACACTTCCTATTTTCCTATTGTCTTATTCCTAGCATCTTTCCTCTCCCCCTGCAACTTTCCCCATCTTCATATCCTTTCCTCATATCTTTAATAGTCAGAAACAAATATTGATGGTGGACTTTCTTTATTCTCAGTTTGTCTCAACACAGACTTTAAAAAAAAAACATAAGAAAAACCGCTAATGGTTGCTTTAGGCTAATGTTGTACACAGAACCCTTGTGCTATTTTACAATATCATTCTGTGGGTTCTTTGAAGTATATTATATTTTTGGTGAGCTGTGATCTTCCTGTATCAAAAAGGAAAAGGGTTGGCCTAACGAGAAGAAAAGTAGTTTGTTTCAAGCTCTGTGTTTTCCCCCTTCTCCCCTACCACATAGTTGCCTTATCATGACAGTTTCACAGATACCCACTCATTGTCTTTCAGAGAATGGCAGGTGTATCTGGAAGTTAATTGATGTCTCTCGGAGAGCAAAGGATCACAAACAAGTTTCTCCATGGGAAGCAGTCAGGAAATCCTGACATCTCTGTTGCTATATATTAGATTCTAGCTTTCATGTTTTATTAGGAAACCTTTAAAATGAGGCTAAGCTTTAAAGACTGCTTCTCCCTGTCCATCTTGCTTAAACATGAAATGCTCTCTTAACTGGAAACCCCATCCTTGTAGACTTTTCATATAAGGCAGGGGTTCCCAACCTATGGTCCTTGAGCTGGACAGTGAGGACCTCACCACCAGCACCAGAAGCACCGGAAATTAGCTGTAAGTGCCAAAAACATGCCGAAAATGTGCCAAAAATGCAATGAAAATGCAACAAAAATGTGCTGGAAGCACCAGAAATGTGGTGAAAACAGCCAGAAATGCGGCAAAAATGCGCCACCCTCACTCCCACCACTACGAGAAGCGGCAAAAACAGCAGAAAACACACTGTGGTTGCATCCGCTTCTGCCGCCACCACCGGAAGTGGTGGAAGCAGGAGGAGGAACCACATCTGCACATCTGTCTGTGGCGGTGTGGTCCGGCCCACAGCATGAAAAGGTTGGCCAGCCCAATACAAGGCATCATTTGGATGATGGCCAGTTCTACAATATGACCTCATAGAGCTACATTGTCACTGAAATCCCATCATGAGAAACAAAATAATGGAGCAGTTGATATAGGGATAACCATGTAACTAACGTTCTGCTTATAACATGTTGCAAGTTGGGCTTCTGATTTAATTTGTGTTTGATTTCTTGTAAAATCTACGCTGTAGTTTTTGTTTAGTTTTTGCATTACATTTGCTCTTTAGGAAAGTCAGTCCACTTGAATATTTTTCCCATCTACATTCTACAAAATATATTTCTGTCTAGCCTTGTTAACTTTATCAATATGTTCAAACAAAGAATACAGGAATTATTGTTTGGAACCCTGTTGTAGGTAAGCTTTAGTAGAATAGCAGTATGCAAAGAAGCATACTGTGCTCCAGATTTTTCTGTGGCATAGACAATTTCATTTCATATACGTTTTGTATAAATCACATAATTTGCAGGTTCATTACATGGGGCTGTGCTTGCAAAATTGTAATTTTTATTCACATGTTTTGCTAAGTTGTTGGAAAAAAATAAATATTTTTAAAGAACTGGTTTACTCAGTTCATCAGGGTGATTTTCTCTTGTTCTTGATATTGGATTATATTTTTAATTGTGTCAGAAACACATAAAGAAAGGTGCTTTCTAGGTTTAAAGGATTTTTGCTGGAGAAATTCCTCTCAGGGGATGCCCAAATGAGGCTCCTTTCATGTCCCCAAGATTTTTTTCCCTCCCAAGTGGTTCCTATTTATCTAACAATTCCTTGCTTTCAGACTGCTACTGTAGGTTGGCAGAAGCTGGGACAGAGATGGGAGCTCACTCTGTCATGCAGTACTCAGGTCTTGAACTGCCAACTTGCTGACTTTCTAGCTAACAAGGCAAGCTTCTTAACCACTGAGCACTGCAGTCCCTTATTGATATTGGATGAGCTGCCCATTTCTTGCTCACACTTTGGCCATATAATTCCATCCCCCATGTTCATGTTGCAGCATCCAGCCTTGGCTTACCGGGTTGAACCCTTCCCAACTATAAGGAAAGGATATGATGGGAGTTTACCCCCAGACTGCTTTGCTCTATGATCCACCTCAGAAAATGATGGTCTCTCTAAGCTCTCTCCCTCTTCCCAAGGCTCTCTTCATCAGTGTTGTTAGAGTCTCCAATCAACTTCCTCCTTCCTCCCCCTTGCAAAAAACAAACAGAACACTTCTGGTTATTGCTATATAGCATAACGACAGTGATCTCTCTCCAGAAAACACTATGCAATTTACTTGGGGGTCACAATCCACAAGCTGGGAACCTGTGTTCTATACTTACATTGTAGTTCTACTTAGGCACCTTCTTGTTTTTTTCCAAAGGGAAGGGCATTTTAACTGTTCTTTTAGTTTTCTTAATCCAGTTATTTCCGGATTCAGCAATGGTCTTCATCCTTACTCATAGGGAAGCAGGAGGAGACAATTTGATTTGGAGGGAATCAAACTCTCTTCCAGTCCTCCATTCACATGTATTTTGTTTAAAGCAAAAATCTGGGGACATCCCATCATGAGTCTCCCACATAGTATGTACTGTAGAGTGATTTACACATTGTGGTTCTATTTAGGCACCTGCTTGTTTTGTCTGAGATAGATTTTTGAGTTGCCGTCAGCCTCATTGTTTTCTGCAATGGAAATCAGCCACAGCTTCTTCTTCCTTTTTGGTCAGTGTTGCAAATGTCTAGGTGTAATCTGATTCCTGCACACCTGCCTACTTTTGTGTGTAGTTTCCATATTAAAATTTAATATAACTACAAACCTCATGGCAATAACTAAACTAATTACTGGAAGTTACTTTTGCTTCCCACATCTCTTCTTCATTATATCACAGTCTCATGAAAAACTTCTGCAAAATTGGTCCCAATAAAGATACCGTCCAGTGGTGAGTTTGGATTATTTAAGCACAAAATAGTAACTCTGCAATAAATCATATCTTGCATCCACATTTAAGTAGTCTGTGAACATTTTTAATGTAAATAATTAATTATCAAATGCTAGTGGTCCTTTATAAAAATCTAGATTTTTTAAAAAATAGCACAATCTTCTTCCTTCAAGGAAGTGCATGGTGCTAATTAGTAATTTTTCATAATTTTATATAGCTCTCCTTCGGTTTCTATCTTCCAGACTTTTGCATTCTTGCCATCTTTATGACCCATTTTAAAGTTGGCACTTCCTCTTTAATATGACCCAATTTCTTCCATAATTTCCCCCCTCTGGTGAATTTGGGACCATTTAATTAATCATAGTTGGAATACAGTTGAATATTGTACCATATTAATTAATTGAATATATTCTCTCTTATGACTGCAAACTGATGCGCTTTAAATCTCACAGAGTATGACTGTGAGACTAATTGCACACATTTTTTTAAAAAAAGAAAAACCCTTGATCTATGGAGTGTGGTGTCATATTACTGACTTCACTGCAATTCTGGCCTTCCCCCATCTACTTTAAATATGTGCCATGGTGCTTCTATGAAATTCTGTTCTCTTCCTTTACCCCACCCCGTCTCATTTTGTTGTACAGCAGGTACAGAAAGCATTTTAAATGGTTTTGGTACAATCATGTATAATGAGTTGGATCCAGAATGTTACTTTGAAGAAGTAACAGAAGGATTTGGATCTGTTGGATGGTTGCATGGGGGAAAGGGTGACCCCGGTTGTATGGGGGAAAGGGTGACTTTTGCTGTTTTCCTCCTCCACTGCTTTCCCCATTTCCTATTGGTCTGGTAAGCTGAAGACTATGGAAGAGCAGAGGCGATTGAACTGGCCATGCAGTGGTAATGAGGAATCAGCAGTGATGGCCTTCTCTGCTTTCTGCTGAGAGCTTCTTTGAATCAAATTCTTCTCAGACAGTGTACCTACTAGTAGTCAAGAAGGTAGATTTAGCCCAGGTATTCACAACATTTTCCCACCAGGGGCCAGACCCGCCCCTGACATTTCTCACCAGGGGCCGGAGGCCTGGTGGCTCCCTAGACTTACATTTTTGTCATCATCAGTGGCGTGCGGTGGTGGTGATCATGTGTTTCTTCAGGGTTTTTGGACAGCCCCAGCCACTTCCCAGGGCAACAGGAGCCTTTTTGGAGCACTATGATTTCTAGGTCATAGGCTAGTGATTGGTTTAACAAAGTAGCATATAGATTGAGGAATGATGCTGACTAGCGCTCCTCTAGCTGTGAGGCTAATCTATAAAGGTGATAGGGTTTTATTTTGCTTTTTGAAAAATCATTTCACTAATGGTGTAGTAAGTACAGACTAATTGTTTTGCTCCACTTCCATTTTGCTAAAATGTTGTTCAGCATGTCAGGTTGAATCAAAGGCTTTTAAAAAGAGTGGGGGGGGGAGAGGGGGAGAACTATTGAATAATGTGGATTGTTCCTTTGCTTCTGTTTATTACAGTCATGTGTCTGTGAAGCAACTTTAAAAACCAGTGAATGTTACTCTTTTTTGTTGCAAATGCCTGTCATAAATAAAGAAACCCTAAATTAAACAAACCTTTTTGGCAATCTGTTTTCTTTGATTGTAAGTTTAAAATATGTGTGCCTGAGAGACAAGCCCATTTTCAAGGCGTCCCTGTCACACCTATTTGACTGTACCAGTAATTGCAATTGGGTTTGAAAAAGAAGTATTTTCTACATCAGTAGTCCTATTTACCAGCAGTCTTATCTAAAGTGGGGAGAAGGATTCGTTGTGGCTTTGACACATTTAATTTATGTTTTAAAACAATTAAAGGTCTTGAGATTCCTATTACTTCCTTTGTATTGTATATTCCTATGATTTATATGTCATTCTGTGATTAATTTAATTTAATAATAGATTTATATACTGCCCTATCCAACACAAGTTAAAACCAATATAGAGGTACAGTGATACCTCATACAACGTCCAAACTTGGTTCCACAAGTTTGGACTTTATATGGATTTGGACTTTGTATGAGGCATGCAAAATCCTAGCTGTGATGCCTCATACAATGTCCAAATCCTTGCCGCGAAGCCTCATACAACGTTGTTTCCATAGAGATAAATTGTACTGTAACAGCACAGACTTCAGGGCAAAGTCAAGGAAACAGACAGGAAAATGACAGAACTTTAAGAAATCATTATCTAAAGGCTAAAAACATTACAAAAACATGTCAAACAACCCTGATTGTCCAAGAACCTGAAGAATGCTGCAGAAATCCCAGGAATACTTCAAAAAATTATGATGAAAAAATGCACAAAAATCCAAAATCGCGCTGAAAGCCACTCCTAAACACTCTTTGCCTCATGCAAAACCCACAAGAGCAATGCATGTATCTGTCCTGCCTTTTATACTGCCCAGGCACAATGCAACCTGGGGAAAACCCCAATGCCTCACGAGAGAGCAGCGAAAAACACTCCCGAAAAATTGGCAGAATATCAAATTTTAATAACAACTGATTGTGAAACTCTATCAGTGGTTCGCTAAACTACTAACTGAGGGGTCTGATAATATCATTATATATACAAAAACACGTGAAGTGTATAGCATGAATATCCATAACGAACGGGATCACCCTCCCTCTCCCAAAAGTTCCTGAGTGAGCCGAAAAAGTTCATAAGAAAGTTCATGAACAAAGATAGATATCCACGTGTGTCCGGCTCCTATCAGCAGAGACACCCGTCCATGGGGGTGCTGTGCCGCAGCGAGTAAGTGTAAAGTCCTCGAAAGTTCAGTAGCTGCGCGGCCTGGACCATGAATTAATTATATAAAGTGTTGACGAGGCGACTCAACCCAGAACAAGAGAGTGCGATGTTCACTGAGTTCTGATGTCCCTCCGGTAAGACGACATTTCGAAGACTTCCTCAGAGTCTATTGGTGTACATCGATGTCCCTCCGGTAAGACGACATTTCGAAGACTTCCTCAGAGTCTAAAGCATGTAATAACAGAAAGAACACACATACAATATTCACAACTAATACCTTACCACATGTAAGCATCATGACAATCACTTAAACATATATAAAGACATGTAAATACACAGATACAGAACGAAGAACGGACAGGGACGTACCTATTGGTGTACATCATTTGGCGCGTAAACCTCTTTGGTTGATTCTTATTGTGTTCTCGCGTTGAATTACACTAATGAGTACTGGTTTAAATACCTTGGACAGAAGGCTATACTGCATAATGTTCTTCAGCTGAGTGATTGCACATGCAATTATTAAAGGCGAAAAGCACAGATGGCACTAACAGAACTACTTGTAGAACCCTCACGGAAGACCTCATAATGAAAGAATCCTTAAAAAACTCACAGGAAAGCGGATAGGTCCCAATCCGTATTCAGCCCAAGAGGAGACAGCGTTTTGAAATGATGAATGTAAAACGCTTCCCTCTGTAGGAGGAAGCGTTCGATGTCAACTATCTGATGTTTTGTCTGCGAGTACGTTTCAAGTACCACCAGTTTCAAGTCTTTGTGGCTATGTTTACTTTCTAAAAAATGATTGACCATGGGGGCGTTTGGGACGCAATTCTTGATCCTAGAAATGTGTTTGCCCAAACGCACCCTGATAGGTCTGCTGGATTGCCCAATGTAGGCTAACCGACATGCACATATGATCATATATATGGACTGCCTTGTACTGCAACTAGAAAATTATTTTAAATCCAATGAGAAGTTACTAGAGGGTAGCTGTACGCAATTGGTCTGCCACATGTAAGTGCAGTACTTACAGTGTCCGCATGCAAAATGTCCTATGGGGGAACTGGAGCTGACAGAGCGGGGAGAAATGTCCGCTCGAGAAACATAATTAGCGATGGAACTGGTTCTGCGGAAGCCGATAATTGGAGGTTGTTGACACCCAGGTGTGGTGTCCAAGATATGCCAGTGTCTAAATACGATGTTCTTAATTTTGTTGGCAAGCGGGGTGTAATCATAGCAACTTTGTATGAGGCAACATTTTTCAAGGAATTAGGCGATGTTGTATGAATTTGATGTTGTATGAAGTGGACTTTGTATGAGGTATTACTGTAATACAATTTTAAAAATCCCTTAAAAACATAACAATATTCCCTCCCCCACCATGCCTTCTATTATCTAAAAACAAATATAAGATCTACAAAAACCTTTAAAAAATATTTACAGGAGGGGGGAAGCCTTAGATGAGCCAAAAAGGGGAGCTTGTTGACACTCCTGGACCCCAAACCCATTTTGCCAACCATGTCTTCAATTATTTCCTAAATGGTAGCAACTGGACCTGGAGGCGTAGTTCTACTGGGAGGAGGTTCCATAGTGTGGGGGCTATGACCGAGAAGGCCCGTTTCCTCATGCTGGAGAGGCGAGCCTCCCCAACAGATGGTACCTGAAGGGTGCCCTCTCGGTTTGCTTTTGTGGGATGGGTCGATGTCCTAGGGATGATACGGTCCCTAATCAATGCATGATTAAATGATATAACAAAATCCAAAATCATTATAGCTGAGGAATTTGCCAGGAGTATACTTGCACAGCAGAAGCGAGTGTCCTAGTCAAGATGTCTTATCTGGCTGTAGTAATCTATGCCTCAGTTGTGTTTCCTACAGACCAGGGTTCCTCAAACTTTGCTCTCCAGATGTTCTTGGACTTCAGTTCCCAGAAGCTCTGATCAGCAGGCTGTGCTGACTTGGGCTTCTGGTAATTGAAGTCCAAGAACACCTGGAAAGCCAAGTTTGAGGAACCTTGCTCTAGACCAGTGAGGGCCAACCTTGACACTCCAGATGTTCCTAGACTTCAATTCCCAAAAGTCCAAGTCAGCACTCCTGCTGATCAGGGCTTCTGGAAACTGGAAGTCCAAGGAACACCTGGAGTGCCAAGGATGGCCATCACTGCTCTAGACTACTGTAACATATTTAGTACTAGCCTTTGAAGGGCACTTTTTTGGGGGGGGAGGCTCAACCTGTGGGGTGGTGGTGGCTTGGGGAGGGTCTCTCTCTCTCTCATTCAGGCACACCTACAAGTGACTGGCTGCCAACTGCCTCTCTGCCTCGCTGTTTTGAAGCCGGGCTCGACACAGTGAGGCAGAGGGGGAAGCTTACAGACCACTTTCTGTCCGGTTTGGTGCATTCCCGGGTGGGAAGCAGCTTGTCTGTCAACTTACCTCTCAGTCTCGTTGTTTCGAAGATGGCCTCGAAACAGCGAGGTGGAGGGGGAAGCTTACAGGCCGCTTTCCATCCGGTGTGGCGCATTCCTGGGCAGGAAGCAGCCTGTCTGTCAACTTACCTCTCTGCCTCGCTGTTTCGAAGCCAGGCTCGAAACAACGAGGCAGAGGGGGAAGCTTACAGGCCACTTTCCGTCCGGTGTGGCACGTTCCCGAGCAGGAAGCAGCCTGGAAAGCTGGCGGTAGGGAAGGGAGGAATGAAGGAGGGCAGTGGAAGGGAGGGAAAGAAAGAGGGATGGATGGAAGGAAGCAGTTGGGGAAGGAGGGAGGGTCTCGCCTCAGTCACTCGCACCTCCTCCTCCGTCAATGGTGTGGGGCGCAGCGGGGCAGTGGCAGCGGTTTGCGTGGCGGGCGAACGGCGAATGTGGGGTGTGGTTTGGCAGTGGTGGTGGTTTGCATGGCGGGCGAAAGGCGAGGGGCATGTGCGCATTGAGGCTCGCATGCTGGGCACGTGGCCCCTTGTTGTTAATTGTGCATGCACAGGGCTGTCCCACCTCCTCCACGCTCAGGTCCACACCGGCTGTCCCACCTCCTCCACGCTCAGGTCCTCCTTCCTGATTGGCTGAGGTGTCCCGCAGAGGACGCTGGGACTCGCCCATGTTTTGTTTCACATGGGTGGGGCGAATGCCCCACCCTTGGCCCCCAGACCCTCATGGCGCTGATCTTGGGGACAAAAGGTAGGTCTGCATGGCACATTACGGGATAGGCTAGACGGGTGTGGAAACGCATTCCGCACACGAACGGCCACACTCCTTCTTTATAGGTATAGATGGAGCTGCCTTTGAAAGTGAGACTTCCCTTGGGCCAGAATGTTGGCTGTGGCGTGTAGTCCTCTTGTTATGACAGCTCCACTGGATACTGGTCTGATTCTAGAAACAATTCAAAGTGCTGGTTATGGTGTATGAACTCTGATAAGACGGGTCTGGGTTATCTGAGAGGCCATGATTTTCCCACATGAATAGTTTCTGTATCATTGGGGAAGCTCTTTTCTTGGTTTTGCCACAGGGTTGGAAAAGACGAAGAGAGGGGAATGTTGTAGTTACTGCTCCCAGTTTCCAGGGGAAGCTGGAGTGGTTCCACACCTGTTGTCTTTCTTTTGGGTAGCAAAAATATTTCTTATCCCTGCAGATGTTCAGAAATTGAACTGAGTTGATGTGGAACAGAACCCATGCTTTCTTTTTATTTAATAGTGTTTTAAGTTTTGTATGCTTATATTTGTTTTCATGTGTTTATTGTAATTGTTTTTTCAGTGTAATCAGTGGCTGTATTGAAGGGAGTTCTGTTTTGAGAAAGTTGTAGAATTTAAATCCAGTATAAATCATACAAAAAAATAACATAATGATTTTACCAATTAGAAGTATCATTTAGTTAAGTAGCAAAGAGAAGTCCTGATTAAAACTCATTCAAAACAATAACATTATAAATATATATCTGAGAGTATATAAAATAGAACAGCAAAAAAAAGACAATAAAGACAAAACACTGTTCTGTTTTATTTACTCTCAGATATGCTTGCACAGACTAACATAGCTACCACTTCAAACATTATAATTACAGAAAGGATTAAAAGTCCAGAGAGAATTTCGGAATGTCTTTGCCTGGGACTGAGAATATCATGCAGTGGTAGCAGGTGGATGTCCCAGGGGGAAGTATTCTACAAATGATGGAGACTAGAGGCTTTCTTCCAGCTGGTTTACTTCTGTACGTCAGCATGGGAACACAGTTGTAACCAGGGATCTGATGACAGTAGTAAGAGTTGGGTTCAAATATTATAGGAGTGAGGATATTTAGGATTGTAAATGCACACTGGTCCTTGCAGGGAAGGATAAACAATTGTAGCATTCTTCTTTCCATTAAGGATTTCTTTATGTTCCTGATAGGGTTGTTGCAATGGTGAGAAGAATGTGAGAAAAAACTGATGAGAAATACTGTCCAGTTTTCTACAAAATTTCCTTTTTAGTGGAAATTTGTGCAATTTACACAACTGTCTGACCTGAATGAGTAGGTTAAACTAGAATGGTGGCTGCCTTTTTAAAGAATTGTAAGCACTACACAAAAATTATACAAAAAGGACCTTAACACCCCTGATAATCAAAATTATGAGAATATTGAACTTGAGCCAGACATCCTAGAGAGTGAGGTCAGGAAGACCCTAAAAAGCACTGCAAACAACAAAACTAGTGGAGATGATGGTATCCCAGTAGAATTTTTCAAAGCCCTAAAAGATGATGGAATGAAATTACTGCATTCAATATGCTAGCAGACTTGGAAAACAAATCAGTGGCCACAGGATTGGAAAAGATCAGTATACGTTCCAATCCCAAAAAAGGGCAATGCCAAAGAATGTTCAAATTATCGAACAATTGCGCTCATCCCACATGCTAGCAAGGTGATGCTCAAGATAATACAGGACAGGCTTCAGCAGCATGTGGAGAGAGAACTAACAGAGATACAGGCGGGATTCAGAAGAGGCAAGGGGACGAGAGACCACATTGCCAACATACGTTGGATCATGGAAAAAACAAAGGAATACCAGAAACAAATCTACTTCTGCTTCATTGACTACAACAAGGCATTTGACTGCGTGGACCACAACAAACTGTGGCAAATAATTAAAGAGATGGGAATACCAGAACACCTTATATGCCTCATGAGAAATCTGTACATGAGTCAAGAAGCAACAGTTAGGACAGAATACGGAATGAGAGAGCGGTTTGGAATAGGAAAAGGAGTAAGACAAGGCTGCATTTTGTCACCCTGCTTATTCAACTTATACACAAAGCACATAATGTGCAATGAAGGGTTGGACGAATCACAAATTGGGATCAAAATTGCTGGTAGAAACATCAACAAAGTACTTTGGACATCAAATGAGAAGGGAGGACAAAAGAAGGGGGTGGCCAAAAATAAGATGGCTAGATGGTATTGTAGATGCAATGGGCACAGAGCTTGGGTGGGTTGAGGAGGATGGTGGAGGACAGAGGTGCCTGGAGGACAATGGTCCATAGGGTCTCAAAGGGTTGGAATCGACTGTGTGACTGAACAACAACAAAAGCACTACACAGGCTATTTATTTATTCATTACATTGCTATTCACATCTTTATTATGTCTCTCTGTTTCCTGTGCTTGATTATGTATGTATGTATGTATGTATGTATGTATGTATGTATGTATGTATGTATGTATGTATGTATGTATGTATGTATGTATGTATGTATGTATGTATGTATGTATGTATGTATGTATGTATGTATGTATGTATGTACTTTGCTCCTTAATGTAAGTTTAGCCACTGTGAGTTCAATCCTGGCCAGGGCTCAAGGTTGACTCAGCCTTCCATCCTTCTGAGGTCAGTAAAACGAGTACCCAGTATGTTGGGGGCAAAATGCTAATTAACTTGTGAACCACCCAGAGAGTGTACTAAATGCTGTGGGACAATATACAAGTATGATTGCCTTTGAGAAGTTTGATGCAAATTAAAGAGAATTGAGGGAGAAGTAGAGTTCTTGACTTTGGCTTAAGGACCTTGCAGGGCTTTAACATTTATTTATTTGAACTTATAAAAAAAAGTGTTTCACCATGGCAAGAAATCTGAATTGGTGATGGAAAAGTAGTTTAAACATGCTGTTTTCCCCTTTAGCGAACTTTCAGTACTGTGGTTTGGGCTGAGAAGTAAAATAAAAATGAGTTCCTTAGCTTTTAATGTTTCAGTGGGTAGTGTTCACAGGAAGTGTTTCAGAGCAATAACACATAGGGTAGAATATCTCTGTTCTGAAGCAGGTGTTTGCAGCCTGCTATACATTCAATTAAGCTGTTAAGCGAGACCTTTAGACAAGACCCAATTTTCTTGTACTATATTGTGAATAGGCAATAAGTGGGGCTGAACACTGAAATAATTTCCAAGGTATATTGGGCCCTCTTTCAACCACCAGTGATGGAATATTGTTCTTTCCATGAACAATATTTGAGATATTGTATATGTATCTCATTGATACATCTATAGACAAGCAGGGGTGCCCGGCTTCGCCCGGAGTTGTTAGGGGTGGTGGTGTCAGAGACACACACACACATACTGCTTCGTACACACAGACACACACACTGAGTCCTCCCAATGCACCCTTTCTCCCATTGTGAGCACGCACGCGCGTACACACACACACAACACACACCCTCTTTCCCTCACTCCTCCTTTCGTGGCTCACCCATAGGCGAACCGCAGGATGAAGAGCCTTGCCCGGGTTGCTGTTGAGTAGGACAAATCAGGGATGGCGCTCTCCTCTTCGGCCTTGCTCTGTCCACTGGCCCGCCCTTCCAACTATCCTGCCCTGCCAGCTGACCTGCCTGTGATTTCACAATGGCCCAGACCTGGTTGGGGATCGGCCAATCCCAGTCCCTTGGCTGACCACTCCCAAGGGCCGGCCATGTCTGGCCAGGACATTACAAAGGGCATGACATCACAAAGAGCCAGACCTGGTCATCCCTTGAGTTTGGTTGAGGACTAAATAATCAATTTGGGGGCATGCACCCCACCGCTGGGTCTGGGACCCAGATGGGTCCCATCTGGGAAAAGAAAGGTAAGTGTGTGCCAACTCTCATGGGGTTTGGTCAAGGGGTGCGGGAGCCCATTCCGGACACGCCACCCATACCTGCGTATAGATATAGCCAGTTATGCACTGAAGCAGGTTCTGTCCTGCTCAGGAGAACAGGTAGCGGAAATTCCCCCAGGCAATGCCCACATGGCTGGCCACACCCACCTCCATACCCCATTGTGTTGCCTATGCCTACAGATTTGGCCCCACCCACAGATTTGGCCCCATCCACAGAGGTGGTAGTAATTTCTTTTGGCGTGCATCACTGGATATAGCGGGTTTAGAAAGAAGAATGTTAGTACAAATAACTACTAGAGGTTCAGAAGAGGGAACTTCCATATATGTGATGTAGGCGTGTCCATTTTTCCCTTGCAGAAGAAAGCCATATAACTCAATATCTTTTCCTTCTGTGATATTTTTTTCAGCACTATTCCAAGCCTTCAGTGTGAAGCTTCTGAATAATCCTTGTAATAGAGATTGTGAGACCCAGGTTGACAGTACAGGCAAGACTGAACACAAATGTAGGGTAACTTTATGTTGAAATGTACTTTTTAATATAGGAACATGGGGACTTTCTTTTAATGAAGCTAAGTGCTAGGATATTCAGGACAGATAGAAGGAAGAGATTTCTTATCACATAATCAGTTTTTGAAATTCATTTTGACTAGGTGGTTATCTCATCATTTTCCAAGGTCTTTGTCAGAGGTGGCACAGAATGTAAAGACAAAGGCTTGTCTGTAGCATTTCTTAGCAGTTTCATCCCAGTGATATACGTTCTGTTAACAGCTGACTGTGGTGGACACCAACTTGGGGGATAGCTTTCAAAAGGCTATCAGACAAGAAACAAAACAAAAGTAGAAAAATAAGACAAAAATTGTTGCGGTAACTTAGAAACTAGCCAATTTATTTTAATGTGAGCTTTCATGGATCATGTCCACTTCCTCAGACATAAGAGTAGGTCTGATATGCATGCACAGAATAATACGGCTGCCACTTTGAAAACTTTTTAAAGGATGTTATAAGTGTGAAGGATACAGCTGTTATATAGGTAAAGGTTTCCCTTGCTCAAAAGCCAGTTGTATCCGACTCTAGGGTTCAGTGCTGATCTCTGTTTCAAAGCTGAAGAGCCAGCACTGTCTGCTTCTGCAGACATTTCCATGGTCATGCGGCAGGCATTTTATTTATTTTATTTATTTATTTTTCACGCTTATATACTGCCCACTCAGGTACAACCCAACTCAGGCATGACTAGACACCAGAGCACACAGAACGCTGTTACCTTCTCACCAAAGTGGTCCCTATTTATCTACTTGCAATTTCCTGCTTTCGAACTGCTAGGTTGGTAGGAGCTGGGACAAAGACGGGAGCTCATTATATATTCCTTTGTACATACTGTACCTTTTTATACTAGTTGCCTGTGGTTCCTTAGACAGAATGAACAGGATGCTAAAATGAGGACAGTGAAATGATAATTTTTGCTGTGGAAGTAGCAATGTATGCTATGCTTCAGAGATTTACAGCAGCTAAAATGAGGTTGTTGAAACTGAGGGGTGGATTAAAAGCATATTTTCTAATTGCACAAGTGCCCTCCCAGGCTCCCCCACCCCCAGCCAAATGCAAGCTAAGTTGCTTTGGTGTCTATTAAGTAAAGCTTATTTTAAGCTTGAATCTTTTCCAGATTTCACAGTGATTGCCTGTGGTGCATACAATTTGGTTGCTGGCTTAAGCTAGCCCATTTTATACTGAAATTAATATCATATATAATTTAAGTTTTTAGTAAATAGATATGAATAGTCTTTCAATCCCCCCTTAATCTTGAAAATGAAGATCTAAGAGTAGTTGAACTTTTGATCTTGCCCAACAAGGCTCTCCTTATTTATGTAGGGTTTATTTAAAGACATGTTGAACATGCATGACTCACAGCATCTGAGAACTGTAGCATCTTGAGAGATGACTTGTGCATGTTAATGAAGTCACAGATTTGAATTAGTAGAGTAAATGTGTTTACTTATGAGTCATTGAAAAATGAGGTCAAGGAGCATGACCCATCCATGTGTGGATCAGTGCTGAGGACCAGAAAGGATGTGTGTGTGTGTGTGTTGAAGTTGAAATACTCAAAGCAAGTTTTGTTATATTAAACATCCTGGTAATGGTGTTTAAGAAAGAAAGAATAGAAATAGAAACAAGAGTGTCCACGAGTAAAGGAATTGATGTTATTATATGCCATCAAGTTGCTTACAATTTATGGTGACCCCATTGATGAGCAGTTTCCAGAATGTCCTGTCCTCAGCAGTCCTGCTCAGCTCTTGTAAAGTCACACCAGTGATTTCCCTTAGAGTAGTGTTCCCCAGCCTTTGGGTTTTGGACTTCAATTCCCAGAAGCCTAAGTCAATTCCCCAAAGCACTGATAAACCAATGGACTCAACTGAAGCTTTTGGGAATTGTAGTCCAAAACCCAAAGGTTGGGGAACACTGGTTTAGTCAATCCATCTCGTATTTGGTTTTCCTCTTTTCCTGTTGCCTTCAACCTTTCCCAGCATTGTCTTTCCCAAAGAATCTTGCTTTCTCATGATGTGCCAAAGTAGGAAAGCCTCAGCTTCATCATTTTTGCCTTAGAGACAGGTCAGGTTTGTTTTGTTCTAGGGCCCACTTGTTTGTCTTTTTGGCAGACCAGGGCACCTGCAAAGTTCTCCTCCAGCACCATATTTCAAACAAGTTTTTTCCTGTCAGTTTTTTTCACTGTGTAATTTTAACACCCACACACACACACACACACACACACACACACACACACACACACACACACACACACACACACACACACACACACATATATATATATATATATATATATATATATATATATATATATATATATATATATATATATATATAGATATAGATATAGATATAGATATAGATATAGATATAGATATAGATATAGATATAGATATAGATATATAGATAGATAGATAGATAGATAGATAGATATAGATATAGATATAGATATAGATATAGATATAGATATAGATATAGATATAGAGATAGATAGATAGAGATAGAGATAGATAGATAGAGATAGAGATAGATAGATAGATAGATAGATAGATAGAGAGAGAGAGAGAGAGAGAGAGAGAGAGAGAGAGAGAGAGAGAGAGAGAGAGAGAGAGATCAGTAATACAAGAGCGTGGATGATCTTGTCTTTGTCTCCAGTGACACATCCTCATACTTGATGATCTTTGCTAATTCTTTCATTGCTGCCCTCTTGAGTCCCACTCTTCTGATTTCTTGGCTACAGTCTCTGTTTGGATTGATGAGTAAAACAATTTATAGAAAATCTTTAACTACTATATAACTTGAGTATAAGTCAGGTTTTTTTAGCCCCCCAAATGAGGTCCAAAATGGGACTTAACTTATACTTGGGTCAATGTAAATACTCAAAAGCATACCCACACAAATGTCTAAGTGAATTAATTTTACCATATTTTCATATATTTTAATTATTGAAACTCACTAGCAGCTGCTGCATTTTCCACCCTGGACTTATACTCAGGTCAATCTATTTTCTTAGTTTTAGAGTTCCAAATTAGGTACCTCAACTTATATTTGGGACAACTTATAGTCGAATATATAAGGAATGTCAATTTTTTCATGGTCATTGTTAGATTTGTGCAGTTCTTCTGTAGTCATTATTTTTGTCTTCCCAAGTTTCAACTAAAGGAATAATATATAGGCTTAAATTCTGCATCTTCTATCAGATTGGTCAGCATGTTAGCATTGGTTGGTGGTTAAGCTGACATTGCAGTCATGGTTAATGGGCTTTGAAATGGTTACACCCAATGATGTATCATGAGTCTGTTAACCCAATAATGCTTCTTTCATGATTTTTTTTAAAAAAATAAGGAAGGCTTCTTATCCCACAAAGTGTTGCATTTTGCTTAAGACTACAATCTAGATGCCTCTTCTGTAGAGTAAGTCCATTATTTAAGACTTATTTTGTGTAGATGTTGTGTAAGATTGTTCCCTAAAGGTTTTCTATCCAGGCAGCCAATTCATGGTTTCTGACACTGCTTTATTTTAGTTGTGCATAGTTAGAGTGCATATTTTTAAAAATATACTGGTCGTTTGTTCAATAGCCAAAGATGAAAAGGAGTGGTTATTGCTAGGGGGAAACTATAGCATGATCTGGAGACATGGAAAAAGCCCAGAAGTGATTTTTAAAAATATTTACCGTATTTATTCGAGTATAACGCGCACTCGTGTATAACGCGCACCCCTAATTTTCCATGAAACCTCGGTATAAAATTTTCTCGGCTAGCTGCTCGGTTTCCATGCATTTCAGCATGATCAACAACTTTGAGCTTGAACGAAGCGTCATATGCACAACGTTTACGCTTGATACCCTGAGATGCCATCTAAAGGGGAACCAGTTATATCGGTGAAAAAGAGCACGCCTTAAAATATTGAGGGAGGGGGGGATAATCAGACCCACCTGTTGCAGAAAATGCAATCCGAAACGAGCACTTCCGACCTCCAGGAGCCTCGCTCGAACTGCGAGCTACCTCCGGGCCACGCCTCGTCTCCCGCGCCACCCAATCAGATCCCGTCAATTTCTTCAAAGCCACCCCCCCGCCTCCTCTTCACCCGCCGCAGCAATAGACAGCCGACCCAATTCTAAAAAGGAAGTAAAAGAGGCTCGTTTATAACGCGCACCCAGTCCTCGTGTATAACGCGCACCCCAACTTTGATTTCTTTTTTTGGTATAAAATTTTGCGCGTTATACACGAATAAATACGGTATTTTAAAATATATTTACATTTTTGAAGTTTGTACAATATATTTTGCACCATATATATGAGAAAAATTCATTTCTGTAGATCCAAGCATGCTCTTCAGTTTGTTTACCAGCTTTCCTTGTTTTTATATCTGGTGCAAGCTAATTTGTGCCATCCTTTAAAGGTGTCTTTGTTATTCTGCTTCACTCTCCATTTGGCCTCACTCTGCCCTCTTACATATAACTGAGAAATTGGTAAGACCTTATGATAGGATTGGGAAGCATGTAGACTACATAGCAGCATGAAATCTATATGTCTGTATGGTTATAAAAACTCCCAACGGGATTTCAGAAAATCCTTTAGAAAGAATTGCTATTCCTGGAAGCTAGATTTAAGGATTGGCAGCTCTTTTTCTTTTCTAAAGGTAGCTGCAGAGCCTTGTTTTACTCTGTATGTTCTGGCAGAGTCTTCTGTTCTGTCACCTCACTTGATAACTTTCTATTTTTTCTTCCTGGAATTTCCTTCCAGAATGCTTGCATTTTGTTGTGTCACCCTCCTGTTTCAAGTTCTGCTTCAAAACCTTGTTAGAATCTCTCTTCCCCTTTTGTCAATTGCAAAACCGTGTGAAACGTCTCATGTGTTCTTTTATTTCACCTCCTTTTCCACTTAGTTTTCTGAATTGTACCCTTTAGTACATATTCCTTTGGTTGCAAGAAGCATTGTTTATGAACTTGGGGAGAGTATTGGTAGGTCAAGACTAAAATCTTCTCTAGCCTGGTATCCCCCCCCCCCTTTTCAGTGGCCAAATATATGCCTCTGAGAAGCCCCCATAAAGGGTGTCCAGGGAACAGTATGTCCCATTTTATATCTATGCAACTGATAATCAGTTGCATAATAGAGTCTGGCCATGTTATCCTGCTATGGTAATAGAGTAGGCCATACTGTCAGTGAATCAAGACCAATTGTCAGTTGGCAGTTAAGTAACCTGACAACACTGAGGACTAGTGGTTTTGGGTGGCAAAGTCCACATGGAAAAGTAATGGAACCCAAGCTTGCCATGAAGTGACCCACACACTATGATCATGAAGCCATTTCCTGCGGCACATATGAAATGAGACATGCAGGATTTAACACTGGAACAGCAATGGACTGCCGCAGCCTTGAGGATATGGACAAGGTGCGCCTTCACAGCCAGTCCATCTGGTATGGCTTCTTCTGCCCCTATGACCATTGGGAATCAGAGTTC
This sequence comes from Bradypodion pumilum, assembly GCA_035047305.1. NCBI lineage: Eukaryota > Metazoa > Chordata > Lepidosauria > Squamata > Chamaeleonidae > Bradypodion > Bradypodion pumilum. Next base: position 158,386,210 of record JAWDJD010000001.1, on the reverse strand, counting down.
CTCCTGCAATGATTTTGCCATTGGGCCCAATATGATGGTTTTCAGTGGCATTTCCTCCACTGATGGGACCATCAGCCAACTTAAAGGGGCTTATCTGCTCATAGCCATTGGCCCCTTTAGGGAGTCAGGTTTTTTACTGCTGCCCAACACTCGGCGTTGAGTCGCTGGCTGTACGGTCTATTCCATTACTGTAGTGGGATGTCCGGCCAGACATATACTTTAACAACATTAAGAATCCTAATGAATAACACTCCAACAGAGGTGCTCATTACGTGTGGGGTGGCGGAGGGAGAGAAGGTATTAGGTAAAATCCTTGGCAATGCGGTCTGTCTGCTTAGGAATGGAATGACATGTATCCAGTACAGAGAGCAGTGATGACATCCCAGCTCAGATATTGTGGATTAAATGGAAGTGAATGAAATAGAAGAGTCTCCATTTTATTTATCATTTTTAAAATATATATATATATATAGCCCACTTTATATCATAGGATCTCAGAGCAGGTTACAAAGCTGTATAAGACAATTTTAAAATATAAGAAAAAATCACTGAAACTTTGTTAAAACATTTGAAACATTGTACAAAAACCTGCATAGCCCACTGTCTTCCACCCTCCAAAGGTTCTAATGAATAAGCTTTGACTTAGTTCTGAAACAATGCCAATATTGGTTCCAGTTGAGTCTCTAAGGGAAGTCTACAGTTTGGACTTCAGAAAAGGGCACAGTCTTCTAGGGAGAGACCTTAAATTCATAATAGATTGTATGAGCACTTTTTGGCTAGTCACTCTTAGGCAGTGGTGGGCTCCAAAAAAATTACTACCACACTGCGGGCATGGTATGGTGGGCGTGGATGGGCGGGGCCAGCCCAAATTTCTTCTACTGGTTCTGCCGAATTGGTGCGAACCTGCTGATGCACACCACTGCTCTTGGGTACATTGGAAGGTTGTTTTTAGATTGCAGCAATTTCAGAAATGCCAGGAAAATTAGGCCAAAAATAGCATTTGGAGGTTGTGCATGATTAGACTTTAAAGCACATGTTAATGTGACAGAGAGGTGACTGAATTGGTCTGTCCATGTTTCTGAAATAGACTTCAAAGGAATTCTATGCTTAAATCTTGAAGACCAAATAAATCAAGCTAGGCTGCATAACCTCAGAGGTGAGATAACTCAGCTGCTCACAATAGTGCAAAATTCATCCCTTCACCTGTCCAGGCAAATCTTTCTGTTCCTTGGTTCAGAATGCTTGAACTAACCATTGTCCAGTTAAAGTCTTTATTTCCTCAGGTGGGTTCTTGTCATCCTTTAACCCAGGGATTCTCAACATTTGGCCTATGGCATCATTTCATGTACCCCCCCGCCTCCACCACACCAGGAAGTGCTATGTGGTGGAAGAAGGGCAAAATGGCCATCCAGCTGTCTGAGGGGAAATGACCTGGCCCCTGGGTTAAAAAGGTTGAGAACTCCTGCTTTAACCGTTTGTGAGAAGAGGTGTTCATAAATTCTTCTTCTGTATTATTTCTTAAACATATCAGCTGTTATTTTTGCATATGCAAGTGTTCCATTTTATTTAATTTCACATTTACCCAGAAACATCTGAAGTCAGGTTTTTGGGGGGCAATGGTCCCCAAAAGATAAGTTTGTCAATCTTTGTATATCCACTTTGGCACATAAATATCAATAATTTATTTCTCTGTAACATCTGTGTTTTCCCCATGTGTAATAGTTTCAAATGTGGAGAAGTGTTTAAATTGTGAAAATATCCTAGGAAAATGGCCTCTTTCATTGGTCTTATCCCAGGGTGGATTTTATATAAATCAAATTTAAATCACTAGTCATTAAGACTAGATTTAAATTATGGTTTTCTACATAAAGACTTGTAAAGGCTCAAAAAGGTTTACTTTCATTTTTCTCCTTCCTCCTCACACTTAGCTTCTTGTGCAGATCTATTCCACTTCCAACAATTGTTATCTGTTCATTTAATCTATTAAAAATTAGCATTTAAAGGGAAAGGGATTGAATATTTGTAAATAGATTTGGAAAGAAACAGTGGGTTTAATATTTTTGTTGCAAAGAAGAGGCATACGATCTCGGATGACACAAATTCACAGTTTTTAGAAATGTAAAACTAAGCATCTGTGATAATATCCTCCACAGAAAAAAATTGCCCATTAATCTCATACAAACCTCTGGCACAGCATGACATTGTGAATGGATTAATGGAATTCATTTTCCAAAATTTTTAAATATTGTATAGCTTTGTGTTACATAATTGAAAACCAATACATGTTTCATGTATTCACCTTTGGACCACGTACATGTTTCATGTATTTTACCTTTGGACTATAATGTATCTTAAAAAGAAAGATATTTTTAGATTTTTCCTCAAAAATATTTTTTGAAAAAATCCAATTTAAAATTTTAGAATCAGGTTTTTTAATATGTTTTTTAAAAATCTTTGCTCTTTTATCCACCCTCTATGATCCGTACTGAAACGGTAATAATAGTGTCTAGATTGGCACTAACTAACCTACAATTCAATTTGTTCTGAAAACTGCACTTTTTCTATACTCTTCTATACTGATATAAGACAATTTTTTTGTGTGCAAGTTAAATTATTGGTTTCATTTATAAATGAATATATATTCCGATTTCCAGGGCAAGAAAATTCTTCCAAAGTAACTCTCATTGCCTTTGTGACGATGGCCCCTTTCAGACCTTCTCAGATAGCTTCTGTGCACCACTGCTGTCCTTTTTACCTGAGCTGGGAACACTCAGGAAAAGATGTATGTGGTGGAAAACTATCAAGTCTGATGAGAATCATGTTTTGCTCCCAGTGCTCCAGCTAGACCAAACCTGGCCGCACTTCCAGGGAGTTTGACTAAAAGACCACACAGTTCACTTTACCCAGTGAATGTTGCCACTATTCCCATACACCTACCTTAAACATCAGAAGCATGCAAAGCTAAAACATTGGATTATAGCAGGGGTGCCCTAACTTTTTGGGCTGTGTTTTGGTCATGTGGTTCCGCAGGCTGGTCATGTGGTTCCTCCCACTGGAAGACTATGGCATCATTCTGCACATGTACGAGCGTTTTTTACTCCCACTTCCGAGAGTGGCGCGGGTGGCACAGGCCAGATTAATTGGCATGAGGGCTGGATCTAGCACATGGACCATAGTTTGGGCACCCCCGGATTATAGGATCAAGAATTTTCTTTTACACAAATCCACCCACGGTAAATTTTATTTTAAAAATGAATGACAAAAAGGAAAAAAACCAGGGAAAATAGAGTAATTCAAAACAATGTAAGCAAACACACATTTGGATTATGGAGTTTCACTCACAAAACAACAAATAATTCCTGCCCTATCTATTTATACTAACGCTAGAATAAGAAGGAGAAACTGGCATGTCCAGCTTGACAGTTTAGGGAAGCTGTCTTGTCCCTCTTCCAGGGAAATACCACATGGGAGTAGCAATTTCCCCTTAGGGGTGAGCTGTCATCCAAATAAACTTTGTTTGAGTAAAGCTTTTAATAGTTCAATAGATTTCAGGCTGGATGCCTTAATCAATTTGATTATTTGTGAAAGGTTACCATGATAAAGCCATTTGCTGCTACAATCCAGGTCTGTCTTGGAGGTGCAAGATGAACCTGTCCAGTGCTAACTTTCAGGAAAACATCTGTGAGATATGCACTTATTTAAAAAAAAAAACCTTTTATGAGTTGCAACATCCTCTTCTACTCAAAAGGTGATACAGAAATGGGATCTCACTAATGGTCATCTTCAAAGACCATGGAGATGAGAGGAAAGCATGAGACAGTTCTCTTCCTCTCTACCACTTTCATATTTCCACAGGAATATAGATAAATCACCATAATCCATGTTCTGATAAGTGTAAATCTTTAATCTGGTGACAGCCTCCATAAGTAATTATGCACAGTACTATCAGTTCTAGGACTGCAGTGTCTTAGTGGTTAAGATTTAATTTTAATTTAATTTAGTTGTTGGAACTGCAGTGGCTCAAGTGGCTAAGACGCTGACTGGGAAGCGGAAGGTCAGCAGTTCGATTCCCGAGTACTGCAGGACGGAAATGAGCTCCCGTCTTCGTCCCAGCTCCTGCCAACCTAGCAGTTCGAAAGCAAGAAATTGCAAGTAGATAAATAGGGACCACTTCGGTGGGAAGGTAACAGCGTTCCGTGCGCTCCGGTGTCTAGTCATGCCTGCCACATGACCACGGAAACGTCTGCAGAAGCAGACAGCGCTGGCTCTTCGGCTTAGAAACAGAGATGAGCACTGCACCCTAGAGTCGGATACGACTGGCTTTCGAGCAAGGGAAACCTTTACCTTTACCTAGTTGTTGGATTTGTATACCGCCCACTCGACCGAGGTTCACAGTCATAGACAAAAACAGATAAAAACAGAATTAAGAACCCACTTTAAGATGCTGAACTTGACGACTGGAAGGTCAGCAGATCAGCAGTTTGAGAGCCAAGTGCTGCGTAACAGAGTGCAATCCCCTCATCTGTTCTAGCTCCTGATAACCTAGCAGTTCGAAAGCAAGAAATTGCAAGTAGATAAATAGGATGGAAAGGTAACAGAGTTTTGTATGCTGTGGTGTTTAGTCATGCCTGCCACATGACCATGGAAGTGCCTTGACCTTGTCTCAATTCTGACTTATGGTAACCCTTTTCAAGGTTTTCTAGGTATAGAGTACTCTGAAGTGATTTTCTAGTCCCTTGCTCTTGCATCGCTCTGGGACTTCAGTTTGCCCAAAGCTACATAGACTGGTTCTTCTCCTGGAACATTCACTGTGGAATGGAGTTCCCATCATCTGAATGCCTGACTTACTCAGCCTTCCAGTCAGCCGTTGCCTCTGAAATAATTACCGTAGCATTTCATTTGGGTCCACTTGATTCCATATCACCCTGCCCTAGAACAAAGATTGAAGTATTTAGTGTCTGTTCCAGGAGACATAGAAGGAGTCGCAGTATGGACTAACACAGGTTTATTGGTTGATGATCAGAACGAACATGTGGTAATGGCGGAGATACCTCACATTATATACAGTGGCACAATACATTTGAATCTGGCTGCATGGTAGCTCATTGGCCGCTACCGGCGTGACGTCATCCGGGTCACGCCCATCTTCGGTGGTGGATCGGTAGTAGTTGGTTGTTGCGGGGAGTTCCCGCGGCTGCAGGTGATTTGAGGAATGATAACCATGTGAGTTGAACACTCGCAGCTGCCCTCTATAGGCAGCTTGCTCGCGTTCCTTTAACAGCTGGGTTACATTGTGATTGTGGCCAGGTTACATTCATACATTTCTTAAAGCGACAATGTACATAATATCAAGCAACATTGTACATACACAACATCCCTCCCCCCTAGGATGGGACGAAGTCCCTCAACCATTGTGGCTTGCCGCACGTGCGCCTGGGGCGAGCGGCCGCTTGACCTAACACAGGGGAGCCTGGCTCTGCGGAGTCCTGTCCTGCAACGGAAAGGGGGGACTCGTTAGTGGCTCGGTGTGGGCTCTGTGGTAACCTTGCATTGGGGGACGGGAATGGAATGAACAGTTGGGACGTGAACTCCTGCCTGCCGTTTGAGGAGCTAGGGGTCCCCCCCCAGCACGAATCTTGGGACCGACGAAGAGACCCTCGTGGTCTCGCCACCCCCCGTTCCCTGCCTGGGAGTTCCGGGAGCTGTGGTGGTTGGACTCCCCCCCGATGCTTGCCTTGGGGGTGTTGGTCTCCGGGGAGCTGGAGCTATGGTATATTCTAACACAAAAGGACTGGGGGGACTGGAGGTACCAGGGGCTGAACTGAAACCCCTCTTTTCGCTAGGACGGGTGGGGGACCACTCCGCTACACCCCCCTGGTACCGTAACTCATAATCATCATCAAACTGATCCCTCTCTTCCAAAGTATCCTCCTCCGTGGCTGAGAACCGAGGATATGCATTTGTATCCCTGGGTTCCGCCATGTCTCCCCCTTGGGTAATGCGGGTGGGGGAGGACCCTAACGCTGAGTTCCCTTCACTAGTGACCCGCCTTCTGAGTTGGTCAGCGTGCCTCCTCCAGAGTAGACCCGAGCTAGTCTCGACCCTGTAGGACACTGGCCCCGTCTGCTCGATGACTGTCCCTGGGACCCACGCTGGCCCTGACGCCGCGTAGTTCCTGCAGTGAACCGGGTCCCCTGCCGAAAAACTTTTGGAGCTCCCTCCCCCTATATTTATGTTTCTCCCTTCATCCTCCACCCTGGACGGATCCATCTGGTCAAAAAGTGTTACCGACCGCCTCCTCATGAGGAGTTCGGCTGGGGAAAATCCTGAAGCTAAGGGGGTTGTCCTGTAGCAGATGAGGAACTGGCACAAATGCAGGTTCAACTCACCGGGACCCATGCGCCGCAGTGCGTCTTTCGTAGTGCGCACTTGGCGCTCTACCTGACCGTTTGTGGCGGGGTGAAATGGGGCAGCGGTGATGTGCCTGATGGTGTTCCGCTCAATAAACGTCTTGAACTCTGCAGATGTGAAGGTACTAGCGTTATCGCTAACAAGTACGTCTGGCAGGCCAAAACAGGCAAAAAGCTTGCGCAACTGCTTGATGGTTGCGGCGGAGGAGGTGCTGTTCATAGGGATTACCTCCAACCACTTGGAATAGGAGTCGACTACCAGTAGAAACATGGACCCGCGAAAAGGGCCAGCGAAGTCGACATGGATCCGGGACCATGGCCCGCGGGCCGTATCCCATTCCCTATGGGGCAACCGGGACTCCTCAGGCCGAGAGCCCTGGCAGCTCTCGCACGTGCTCACTAAATGCTCTATGTCCCCGTCTATCTGGGGCCACCAAAAGAAACTCCTGACCAGAGCCTTGGAGCGCACGATCCCGGGGTGACTGGTCTGCAATAGTCTCAGTACCTTGGCCCTCAGCTTCTCTGGGATAACTACTCGCTGGCCCCAGAGTAAGCAGCCCCTTTCCAGCGACAGCTCTACTCTGCGCCTAAAAAATGGTCTTAACTCTTCATCGGGGGGAGTCATGGGCCAGCCCTTCCTAACCCAGGAACTAACTTGGGCCAGCATCTTGTCGGCCGCCGTGGCTTTGGCGAGGTCGGCCGGGACAATGGGGGGTGAGTCGAGAGACTCGATCAGTAGGACTTGGTGATCCTGCTCTACCTCGCATGTGGGGTCCCCTACACTTGGGAGGGGAGATCGGGACAGTGCGTCCGCATGGGAGATCTCCTTCCCTGGGCGATAGACCAGCTCATACTGGTAGGCGTTGAGGAAAATGGCCCAACGCAGCATTCTGGGGGATAGTATTTGCGGTGTGGGTTTGCCGGTAGTGAAGATCCCCAAAAGTGGTTTGTGATCGGTCACTACCGTAAACTCGCGGCCGTATAAAAAGTCATGGAACTTTTTTGTTCCGGCGATGATGGCTAGGGCCTCCCTATCAGTTTGCGCGTAATTGCGCTCGGCCTTTGAGAGGGACCTAGAGTAGTACGCTACCGGGGCTTCCCTCCCGCTTTCCAACACGTGGCACAGGACCGCCCCCACCCCCACTGGGGATGCATCACAGACTAAAACCACTGGTTTTTTCAGGTCGAAATGGGTCAGGACAGCGTCCGAAGACAGGAGTGACTTAAGCTCCTTGAATGCTCTCTCCTGCCTGTCCCCCACCGCCAGGCCGCGTCCTTTTTGAGCAGCGCGTGCAGTGGCTCCGCGACCAATGCCTTCCGAGGCAGGAAGGTATGATAAAAATTCAGGAGCCCTAGAAATGACTGTAGCTCCGGTTTTGCGGTGGAGCGAGGGGCGTTCTTCACAGCTGCAACCTTTGACTCAGAGGGTTTGATCCCATCCGGGGTTACCTTAAAGCCTAGAAACTCAACCTCCCTCGCAAAGAATACGCATTTGTCCCTCCTCAGTCGAAGGCCTGCCCTCTCGAACACTGAAAGGACCCCATCTAGCCTCTTTGCCAACTCTAATTCGCTCCCCGCCGTTATCAACACGTCGTCGAAGTATGGGAGGACACCTGGAAGCCCCTTTAAAAGGCGTTCCACAAGGGATTGGAAAATTCCGGGGGCCGAATTCACGCCAAACTGAAGGCGCGTTACCTTAAACGCCCCCTTGTGCATCACTATCGTTTGCGCGGCGGCAGCAGACGGGGTTACAGAGAGCTGCTGATACGCCTGAGCCAGATCTAACTTGGCGAAACACTTCCCCCCATGTAACGTGGCCAGCAAGTGGCTGACCACGGGCACTGGATATGCATTTGGCTGAATGGCCTTGTTAACGGTACATTTATAGTCTGCACAAATCCTGACTTCCCCGTTCGACTTAAGGGCTGTAACAATCGGCGTTTCCCACTCCGCCGAGTCAACTGGAACCAAAATCCCCTGCCCCACCAATTTGTCCAGTTCCGCCTCGATCTTGTCCTTTAGGGCGAAAGGCACCCTCCTTGGTTTGAGGCGGATGGGCCGGATTTCTGGGTCCAGCTCGAAGGAAACCGGGGGCCCCTTGTATTTCCCGAGCCCCTTCTTGAAAACGTCCGGGTGCGCGTTGCACACGTCCCGCATTGGGTCAGTCTCGATGGCGTTAATGCCGGACAGTTCGATTCCCAGGGGAGCAAACCACTGCGTTCCCAAAAGGCAGCACCTCCCCCCTTTGAGGACCACTAAGGGCAGTTTCTCGGAGTAGTTCTTAAACTTCACCTTGAAGTTTCCCACCCCCAACACCGGGATCCCATTTCCCTGCACGTCCCGAAGGTGTGACCTCATGGCCCGCAGTTTGGGCCGCTTGTCTGGGGGAATACGCATGAACTCTTTTTGGGACAGGATGGAATAAGATGACCCCGAGTCTATCTCCATCCTCACTGGGACCCCTTGCAACAGTACCTCTACGAAAAACCGCCGGTGCTCCAGGCCCACGCGGTTCACGCCTTCCTCATCGTAGCTGTCTGCGACCTTCCTGGTGCCGGCCGCCTTCCGCTGGTGCGTCTGGGGATGGCTGGAACTCCTCTTGTCCTCGACTCGCCCGCGCCTGCATACTCGGGTGATGTGCCCCTTTCGGCCGCAGTTGTGACACTCGGCCTTTCGAAACGGGCACGTTGTGCGGTCGTGGGACGCCCCACAACCGTCGCAACGGCGGTCCTGCCGTTCTCGGGACTGCCGCTTCTTACCACGCTTCTTGATCCTCTGGACGTCGTCGTCCTTGCTGGAGTAGGGGTCCGCTGTCGTGGACGACTCCTCGGACGACGTTGGTGTGCCGGCGGGCGGCTTGGGGGCCCACCAGGCCATCTTCGCTGGTGTCCGCCGGGCCGCCTGTACTGGTGACTTGGCCCTCTCGGACGCGGCCCCTCAGGACTTGAACAGTCTCACCCCGCTTCTGGCCTCCTCGGCTGCTTGCGCCTCCCGCAGTACCTCATTGAACGTGAGGCATTGGTCGCGGGTCATCAGCCTCCTCTGCAGCTCCTCGTCCCTCAGACCACACAACATGCGGTCACGGAGGGCCTGGTCCAGGTCATCCCACTGGCAGTGGACCGCTGCAAGCCTGAGGGCCGCCGCGTAGGCGGACATGGATTCGCCCGGTCGCTGGTCTCGCCTGTGGAACGCGACCCGTGCTGGGAAGATCAAGACGGGCGGCTGGAAATGCTCACCCAGTCTCTCCAGGATACGGTCGATGGGGACCTCGTCTACCTTCCTGGGGGCCACCAGGGTCATCAGGATCCGCAGCGTGGCTGGCCCCACTTGGGCCAGGAAATGGGAGCGCATCTTCGCGTCGTCGTCGACGCCCGCGGCTTCCATCGCGTGCCGAAACTGGCACTCGTAGAGCTCCCATTGTTCGGGCTTGCTCACATCGAACTGGTACGCCTTGACCTTGGGATTCGCCATCGATCCCACCTTCGTCGCCAATTTAGTGTCTGTTCCAGGAGACATAGAAGGAGTCGCAGTATGGACTAACACAGGTTTATTGGTTGATGATCAGAACGAACATGTGGTAATGGCGGAGATACCTCACATTATATACAGTGGCACAATACATTTGAATCTGGCTGCATGGTAGCTCATTGGCCGCTACCGGCGTGACGTCATCCGGGTCACGCCCATCTTCGGTGGTGGATCGGTAGTAGTTGGTTGTGGCGGGGAGTTCCCGCGGCTGCAGGTGATTTGAGGAATGATAACCATGTGAGTTGAACACTCGCAGCTGCCCTCTATAGGCAGCTTGCTCGCGTTCCTTTAACAGCTGGGTTACATTGTGATTGTGGCCAGGTTACATTCATACATTTCTTAAAGCGACAATGTACATACATATCAAGCAACATTGTACATACACAACAAAGTATAAATCCTTATTCCGGAGATATGACAAGTTAGTGTGAGGGATAAAGCCTTCTTTAAGGGAACCATGACCTTGAAAAGCTACCCTCTCCCACCTGGAATTGATCAGATTCCTATGTCTTTTATTTCAGCAGTCTTAATATGCAAAGCTTGGTTATATACCAGATAAGACAGAAATACTGTCTTCTATTGGTGATACCTCATACAACGTCCAAACTTGATTCCACAAGTTTGGACTTTATACGGATTTGGACTTTGTATGAGGCATGCAAAATCCTAGCCGCGATGTCTCATACAACGTCCAAATCATTGCCGCGATGACTCATACAACATCGTTTCCATAGAGATACATTGTACTGTAACAGCACAGACTTCAGGGCAAAGTCAAGGAAACAGACAGGAAACTGACAGAACTTTAAGAAATCATTGTTGAAAGGCTAAAAACATTACAAAAGCATGTCAAACAACCCTGATTGTCCAAGAACCTGAAGAATGCTGCAAAAATCCCAGGAATGCTTCTAAAAATTCTGACGAAAAAAATCCCCCCAAAAATTCCAAAATCGTGCTCAAAACCACTCCTAAACACTCTTCGCCTCATGCAAAACCCACAAGAGCAATACACGCATGTGTCCTGCCTTTTATACTGCCCAGGCACAATGCAACCTGGGAAAACCCCAATGCCTCATACAAAGTTGTGTGACTTTGTATGAGGCAACTTTTTTCAAGGAATTAGGCAATGTTATATGAATCCGATGTTGTATGAAGCGGACTTTGTATGAGGTATCTTGTTTTATGGTTTGCTTTAAATGTTGGGAGTTATTGTCACTTGCTTTGAAAAACTGTTGAACTTTCATTTATTTTTCCTTTGCTATTGTGTTGTACACCACTCTTGAGTAATTTTAGTAGAACAACCTCATAGAAAACTGTATTGTAGAAGTATTTTGGATGTTAAGACTCCACTATAATTTTCGTGTGTTTATCTCCTTATCCAATGGAATCCATGGAAATCTTGCATAGGTAGCCCTAAATAGCTTTGGGGTGAATGAGAGTAGACATGTCGTGACTTAATCCAGGCACAGCTGAGTCCGAGGACAAAGGAAGACCCCTTTTCTGAATTGAGGTGTTCAGTTTCTCTATGGTACTATGCCTCTTTTGAAGGGTTACTTTGAAAGCTTGTGAGCACTGTCTGTGGAAGGATAATTTATATAAGCTTGGGCCAATATACCAGATACTACCCTATCTGGATATGGCAGAAATTGCCTTAGTTGCTCATGTTATATCTAGATTAGATCACTAGATTGCAGTCTATGGAAATAATTTGGAAATTTTGGCATCCGTTTGCTTCCAGACTAATTTCAAATGCTAGGTATTGATCTTTAAAATTCTTGGCCAGAATCCACTTAGCCAGATAACCCTGCTGTGGCAATAGAGTAGTCCATGCTGCCAGTGACTCAAGGTCGATTGTCAGGCAGTGGTTAATTAATTTGATAACCCTGAAGACTAACGGGTTTGGATGGTGAAGTCCACAGGGAAGCATGATGGACCCCAATTGGATTAAATTCCACTTGAATACATCTTGATGGAGGGCAGCAGCTTCATCAATACTGGCTTGGGGCTGATGAGGACTTTGTGTGTGAAAAGGACTCCAGTCCGGAAAGTGACTCACAGAACTGGGTCGGTGGTACGGGTGTCACTGCAGTGCGGAAGGCAAAAGGAAGGCCATTGTATTATATTGTTCCCAGGACGATCTTCGTGACTGATCGCCATGATGATTGCCAAAATTCAAACCAGCTTTCGAGGCTTGATACATATTTCAATGAAAACCTGATACTGTAGTGGTGAACATTTGCTAGAACCAGTAATATTTGCACTAAATTCACTAAGAATAAATAGGTTTAAATCTCATTGAAGAGAAAAATCATTTGGGATTACACACTTGGTCTTTAGGGTTTAGGCTATGCTTCTGTGATCCATCTCAATCCCAGAAGATTTAGCCATCTGAATATGTTTGAGAAATAGTGCAAATTTGGCTGTTGGGACATTGTAACTAAGTGGCTCTTGTGACATGCATACAGTAGACCCTCGCATAATGACGTTACTTGGTTCCCCAAGTAGCGTTGGTAAGCGATTTTTGTTGTTATGCGTGTTTCTATGGAGTTTCCCGCATAACAACGTTTTTAGCGTCGTTGTCCGGATAATGATGGTTATTTTAGCGTTGGTGTCCGGACAATGACACTAAAAGCATTGTTATGCGGGGGGACACATGGTGCATAATGACGCATTGTTAAGCGAAAATGATGCTATCCGAACACGTTGTTATGTGAGGGTTGACTGTACTTAGTATGCTGAAAAGTGCCATGCATTAGTATAGTATGATATAAATAATAAATGTCTTAAGCCTTTTTAGTAACAAAGTTCAGAGGACCTTTTTTCCCATTCTTTGCTTTTCTGTTTTTTAAAATAGATTAACAGAAAAAATTAGTTAAATCATTTGCCTTGTGCTGGAAATGGCACAGGAATGTTTGCTGTTGCCTGTGGAAATTTCTGGACTAAATCCTAGTATTAACTTGACTAGGGTAGTCCCGTTGAAAAGAATAGGACTTATATTACTCCCACTTACAAAGGTCCCATTTATTTCAGTGGATCTTCTCTCTCTTGAATTACCATTGGATTTAGCCTTACAGTGATATCTCATACAAAGTCCAAACTTGGTTCCACAAGTTTGGACTTTATACGGATTTGGACTTTTTATGAGGCATGCAAAATCCTAGCCACGATGCCTCATACAACGTCCAAATCCTTGCCGCGATGCCTTGTACAACGTCATTTCCATAGAGATACACTGTACTATAACAGCACAGACTTCAGGGCAAAGTCAAGGAAACAGACAGGAAACTGACAGAACTTTAAGAAATCATTGTCTAAAGGCTAAAAACATTACAAAAACATGTCAAACAACCCTGATTTTAGGGGACAAACCATACAACAAGTTTTTAACTTTTGAAAACTTTATGAAGTGCAGGTTTAAAAGTTAACATGTCCCATCATGCAGCACAGTGTTAATCTGCAGCCATGTGGCCAATCATCCATTTTGTACCAGCTACTGTAAACAATTACTGGATGGAAGCAAGGACAAAATGGATACCAACATGTCCATCATCCACTGTGCCAAAGAATGGTCCAAGACCCTGAAGAATGCTACAAAAATCCCAGGAATGCTTCCAAAAATTCTGATGAAAAAATTCGAAAAAAAATCCAAAATCGCGCTCCAAACCACTTCTAAACACTCTTCGCCTCGTACCAAACCCACAAGAGCACTGCACGCATATGTCCTGCCTTTTTTACTGCCCAGGCACAATGCAACCTGGGAAAAAACCCAATGCCTCATACAAAGTCACAGCGACTTTGTATGAGGCAACTTTTTTCAAGGATTTAGGCGATGTTGTATGAATTTGATGTTGTATGAAGCGGACTTTGTATGAGGTATTACTGCATTTTTCTTTTGCAATATGAAGCCTAGATTTTTGTGTGTGTGTGTTGTGCAATAACAGTATTTTATATGTACAATGAAATCTGTACTTAGTGCAAGCTATTCAAAAAGCACCTTCCGTCACTAGATTAGAGGATTCTAGATTGTAGTCTGAAATAAAAATCCTACAACTGGTTGGCAGAATGCTGTGTATATATTCAGCTGTGTTTTTCTGGTTCTGAACAAAAGCAACATTTAGCAGATCCATAGAGGGAGGGAGATGCTGAAACATTATAGGACATCTGTAGAAATCTATGGAATGTTAAGTAGCAGATTATGCAAGCATGCAGTTTCGTTGCTGTTTGCCGCTGTTAGTACATCAGTTTGGGGAAAACAAGATGCATGTAATGATTATAAAGCTGTGATTGCACTTCTACAATAATGAACGTAACAGAAGGCAAATGCATATTTAAATGTACCCTCTTTTTAAAAAACTTCTCTGTTTCCAGTTACCAGAAACATATTATTTATAGAACTCTTGTTGCACCATTGAGAAGACTGTATCATAGTTACATCCCCCCCACCCGAAGAATATCCTGTGTTTTTTATTCATGTGTCTGAAGTTAGCAGTTTTCTGAGCCAACTGAGCTTCCTTCTGTTTTTTGTCCATAAAAGGAGAAAAGCAATGCCATGTGACTTGTATCGTTGGAGGGAGGGTGGGTGGGTGTCACAAGATCAAAACACTGTCAGTTTTAGAAGACATTATACTGGTGGTGTTTAGGTCACGATGTTCTGTATTCACGTTGTATAGAATTAACATTTTTACAGTATCTCTATCTTTCTCTAGAGCCTCTCCGGCACAGCTTTTCTGTGATTATTAACTTTGACAGTTTTAAATTCAGTCTTTAATTTATAACATTCTGAATAGCTCATTTAATTCGAGGTTTATTACAGTTAAGAATGAACATAAATACAAACTAGAAGGAAAGTTTAAAACTCTGAATCAGCCTCCCTCTTATTGGAATTGAATTATGTATATATTTACTTTTTAAAAACCTCATTCTGTTGCTGAGAACATCCAATTAACTTGTTCATAAATTTTCTGCAAGCTGGCAGTAATTTCATCTCTGTTCATTTTTGCATGACAGTCCTGAGTAACTTTCTGAGCAGAGGACCCGGATGAGGAAGTATGATAACCTAATGTTCCCTAATTTCGTCTTCTTCCCATTTTCTGAAAGCACATGAGGCCATTAAAAGAAAAGTCCCCTTTACTTTGGTTGCTGAGATAAGCGTCTGACAATGTCTACCTGTTTGTTGGGTCTAGTGAGCTAATTTCTATGAAATCTTTATATCATGGCCTAGAGCAGGAGTTCTCAAACTGCGGTCCATGGCACCATTTCACATACCTGTCAACCGCGGCTCCGACCAATCCGGGACCTGTGCAGAACGGTTCTGCGCAGGTCGCCTTCTACACATGCATAGAAGGGTTTTACGCTTGCGTAGCCCCCTTCTATGCATGAGTAGCCTTCTACGCATGCGTAGAAGGGTTCTACGCAAGCCTAGAAGGGTTCTACGCAAGTGGAAAACCCTTCTATGCATGTGTAGAAGGCGACCTGTGCAGAAGGGCTGCGCAGTAACTCCTTTTCCCCGCTGCCAAATTCCGGGGTTTCGGCAGCGTTGGGCGGGAAATGGCGAAAATCGGCGCCGAAAACCGGGAAATCCCGGCCAATCCGGGAAGGTTGACATAAGAACATAAGAACATAAGAACATAAGAACATAAGAACATAAGAACAGCCTTGCTGGAACAGGCCACAGCCCATCCAGTCCAGCATTCTGTCTCACACAGTGGCTCACCATTTCCTTCAGGGTATTCCCAAGCAGATGCCTTCACCTGCTTAGGATTCAAGCAGGTATGCCATTTCACTGACTCCACCACACCCGGTTTCTATTTAATATACATGCCACCCTCATCGTGCAGAAAGGGTAAAAAGGCCATCTGGCCCCAGAAACTGTCTGAGGGAGCATGAACTGGCCCTCGGCTAGAAAAGGTTGAGAACCCTCTGCCTAGAGGTTAGCTACATGGCTGTCAGTTCAATATAAGTAGGGCATGTCCAGACAGAGGACGTTGGATTGGTCTGGTTCACGCTTAAAAGGCTCCCACTAGAGCCGTGATGGTGAACCTTGGCCCTCCAGCTGTTCTTGAACTTCAATTCCCAGAAGCCCTGATCAGCAGGAGTGCTGACTTGGGCTTCTGATAACTGAAGTCCAGGAACACCTGGAGTGCCAAGGTTAGCCATCACTGCACTAGAGTGATCCTTCCATCCACACTGAAAATAGTCCAGGTAGATCTTTGGATCACTCCAATTGGTCCCCTTTCACGATTAATGACACACCTTTTCCCTTCCCCACCTTTTTCTGTAGCTGTCATTCAGCAGACTAAAGCAACTTCCATTTTTTTCTTTTGTTACAATATATGACTAATGAAACAGGAACATATCTCCCAACGTATCTGACTTATTCTTGTCACTGCTCAGAGCAATATTTTGCTGTAGACTAGTGGCTCCCAAAGTTGGGCCTACCGCTACGCCCCACAGGGGGACTTCAATTCCCAGAAGCCTAAGTCAATTCCCCAAAGTACTGATCAGCCAATGTACTGGCTTAGGCTTCTGGGAAGTCCCAAAACCAAAGGTTGGGAAACACCGCTGTAGACTAAACATCTGCATGAACTACAGAACATGATAATCAGGAGAGCTCTGAATCATGCCTAAAAATCAGTAGCCTGGGAACGGTGCCAAAAAAGATTGGGACAGCTTGAAAAAGATGTGGGATGGATTGCTTTTGGTCAAATCATGTGTGGATGCTATAATTTGAACCGAACAGCCTGTCTGGACGTGGCCTAAGTGAAGTGCTGTCAGATTGGAAACGACTGAATTCCCAGAAGCCCAGGCTCCCCTCAAGACTGCAGGTTCCCTAACCAAGCCCTAGGCAGTGGTTCCTAGTGACTACCTCATAATGAAAGTCATCCTATGGGAACCCCAGCACCTTGGGTGTGGGTGGTCGGTCAGAAAACGTCTATTTCTAAAAAATCTCTGTAGTTGATGACACCATCAACCTTAAGTGGTGTAAGTTACAGAACAAAATTTCAGCCAGTGCATGAGAGAAGAAGATTCTGATGTTTCATTTTCTAACTAGACATGGGAGTAGGAGCTAACTTAAGCAGAGAGGTTTAGTGTATATTATTTGCTTTGCAAGTTACCTGCATAACCAGAGATATTTTCTGCCAAGTACAGGAAGGACAGATTCACAGGCAATCTGAAAAAGCGTAATTAACATTCTGCTGTTCTGTGAAGTATTGTTAGTGTTAGTCCATAGTTAGTTATGGGTCTAATTATTTTCTGCATAGACTTCCAGCAGAGGCTAAAGTTAATTAAAGGGTGCAGATTACTGCCCTTCTGTAGCCTAGTGTTATATTATTTCCATATCATATCATGAGAAATGAGCAATTGGTTTAGAAAAATCATATATGCTCATGGACATGTACTGTCCTTTCCATTATTTAGAGTCAAAAGTAAGAAAAGGGTAGAGTAGTCAAAAACATTTCCATTTTATATGGGAGATTCATCTTGCCAGTCATGGTTAATTTTGTTTTTGACCACAGTGTTGCACTAAAGTTTCCCCCCAATGCATGTGGGTAAACCCACCATGTGGCCTTCATTATTTCTTCCTCAGCAGGAAACCTCTGAAGCAGCAGCTGTGTGCTGCCTTAAGTTAAATTGACTGTGAAGTATGATTTGCTCAAAATTGGCACGCATAAGAAAGTTTTCTCCCAGAACATAGCTCGCCTTGTTAGCTGGAAGGCTGGCAAGTCAGCAGTTCGAGACCCAGGTACTGCATGATAGATTGAGTGCCTGTCTCTGTCCCAGCTCCTGTCAACCTAGCAGATTGAAGGCAAGAAATTGCATGTAGATAAATAGGGATCACTTCAGTGGTAAAAGATCTTGGGGACATGAAAGGAGCCTCATTCAGGTGTTCCCTGAGCGGAGTTTCTCCAGCAAAAACCCTCTCAACCCAGAATAATTTCTGATATGAAATTACTATTATTCCAAGAACATACAGAAAACTGCTATGTGCAGGTATTGAACTGGCTATTTAAAAATGTGTTTTAGTTATGATTAAATTCATTCATCAGGTAATAATAATAATTTAATGTCAGAAATTATTCTGGGTTGAGAGGATTTTTGCTGGAGAAACTCCACTCAGGGGACACCCGAATGAGGCGCCTTTCATGTCCCTAAGATCTTTTCCCGCCAAAGTGGTCCCTATTTATCTACTTGCAATTTCTTGCTTTCGAACAGCTAGGTTGACTGTAGGTAGGACAGAGATGGGTGCTCAATCTGTCATGCAGTAGCTGGGTCTCAAACTGCCGACTTGCCTGCCTTCCAGCTAACAAGGTGAGCTTCTTAACCACTGAGCCACCACAGCCCCTATTAGTCAGGTGTCACTTAGTGTACCACTGTCTCTTCCCCCCTCACTTTTCCCCTACTAGAAACAAAAAAAATTGCATACTGCATAGGCTTAGAGTAGCCAAGGAGGCTGTGGGTTTGTACACCCCTCTCCCATTTGGTAGACTGCCAACCACATCTGAAACTCCAAGGAGCTTCAAAAGTACTGTACTGTAATTTGTACTCTGGCATGGGATCCTAATGCTTGAAGGATAAAACAGAAACCAGCAAAGTTTATTTGTCATGGTTAAAGTTACATTAGTCATATTAGCTCATACAAGCATGAAAAAAGCACTTTTGTTAATAGCAGACAGCTTCCTTTGTTGGTCATATGTCTTCTTCTTTTTTGACCATTAATATTAAGAACTCTAGGGATGGGATCGAAGATAAGGTGGTCACATGGGGAACTGAGGCTCAAGAAGAGTATGGGTTTCTTGGACTCTTGAATCCTAGCTACTTGTACAATTACTTTCATTTGTCACTTTTCTGACAGTGAGCTTGAGGCAGTGTGCATTTCCCACCTTATTGCCACTGTAGTTTTATGGTTGGTGGGAACTTGATGCTGAATATTCAGAGTTCTAGCCCAAAATTACATCAGACTGAATCTTATTGGCCACCCTGCCCTCTGATCACAGAAAAAATGTAAAGGATAGGCAGAGGCAAGACCAGAAGCTGGAAGGGACAGGAAGATGGCTGTGGGCTGGAATGCAACTCGTGGCCCATTGTGTATAAACACTGAATCCTCAAACCTAGTATAAGCACTGGTTATGATTTTAAGTGTAATAGAGGCTGTGTTTCAAATCGCAGCAGAAATCAAACTATAGCAGTACCCTTAGTCTTACATAGAAGATAGAAATGAGCCAGATATAAAGTTAGTTGTGGCTGCTAAGACCCGTTTGTTTCAGTGGGCTTGATGTTGGATCCCCCCCCCCAAAGTAGTAGGTATGAATAGTGGCTAGGCCATACCTGTCAAGCGCAACTCCGGAGATTACGGGACCTGCGCAGAACGTTTCTGCGCAGGTCCGTTTTATGCATGCGTAAAAGCCTTTTACGCATGTGTAGAAGGCTTTTATGCATGCGTGGAAGGCTTTTATGCATGCGTGGAAGGCTTTTACACATGCATAGAATGCACCTGCGCAGAAATGTTCTGCGCAGGTCACTTCTACGCATGCATAGAAGGCTTCTACACATCCCCTTCTGCACAGAAGCCTTTTACGCATGCGTAGAAGGGTTCTACGCCTGCGTAGAAAGGACCTGCGCAGAAGGGATGCGCAGTAACTCCTTTCTCCCCGCTGCCAAATTACGGGGTAGCGGCAGCTCCGGGCGGGAAATGGAGAAAATCGGTGCGGAAATATGGGAAATCCCGGCCAATCTGGGATACTTGACAGGTATGGGCTACGCCTGTGACTGATGGGTTAAAGCAGTGGTTCCCAACATGGGGCACACATCCCACATGGGGGCGGGGAGCTTCAATTCCCAGAAACCTAAGTCAGTACATTGGCTGATCAGTCCTTTGAGGAATTGACTTAGGCTTGTGGGAATTGAAGTCCAAAAATCAAAGGTTGAGAAACATTGGGTTAAAGCAAGAGTTGATAATTACTGAGCAAAACAAAATAACTTTTTTGCATGTGTCAAAAAGGAGGTACAGTGGAACCTCATACAACAATCGCCCCATATAGCAACGAATTCGCATAACAATTAGGTTTGGGGGGAAATGGTGTCCCGCATAATAATTTTCCCTATGGAAAAAGTCATACAACAATTTTTCAATGGGAAAAACCACTTAGCCAAAAAAAAAATCATTGTATGATACATCCCATAGGGAAAATCACTATATGATGCATGTATCGTGTAGCAATTGTTTCATACAACAATGAGCCCTGTGGAATGGATTAAAATTGTTGTATGAGGTACCACTGTATCTGCATTTGAAAGCAAAGCTGTAAAGACATATTTTTGAGAAATTATCATATTGATTCTCAATCTACATAGAAACTGTTTCTTTACTGAATGTAACTGGTAGAAGGCATTGATTCGTTTTGCAGATGTATTGTGCAGCTAATGTCTTTATATCAACAATACTTAGCATTAGCTATTCAACCTTTTTTAAAATGTTGATTTTTACACACTCTTCACAAAATTACTATTGTTCTCAGAGTGTGCTGTGATTTCAAAAGTTCAACATCTTCCCTTTCCCCCCTAGTTGTTCAGGTATCACTTTCCTTGTAAATGAAGACAAGTAGAATCAGGAAACAGAAGTAATATTGGGGATTTTTTTTCCTTTTGGTTATTTCCTCTAGTTAGCAAAGTATGCAGTACCGTATATATTTGAGTATAAGCCAACCCGAATATAAGCCAAGGTACCTAATTTTGACCTGAAAACCCAGGAAAATAGATTGACCCAAGTATAAGCTGAGGGTGGGAAATGCAGCAGCTGCTAGTGAGTTTCAATAAACAAAATACATGGAAAATATGGTAAAATTAATTAAATTGTTGGTGCATCTCAATCTAGTGCGGTCTTGGGACCCTCGTGGTCATTGACTTGAGTATGAGCCGTGTCCCCTTTTGGGTGCTCATTCTTAGGGCTTAAAAACACAGTTTATACTCAAGTATATATGGTGGTAGAGAAAACAACACTAGCTCAGTCTCATCAGTCTCTTCCTCCTTAGAATTTTTGCACACACAAACTAGCATTTTCTATGATAAAGTCACTCTAGAATTATTAAAATAGAATAATATCTTTACTTGCAATTGTCATCTCTAATTATGGTTGAAATAAGAAAGGAGAAAGCTGAAGTCTCTAGCATAGGGGTTTCCAACCTTTTTATGCTGTGGGCCTGACCACGCTCCCAGTCAGCTGAGCGGGTCAGACCACACACCCTGGAAGCAGAAGTGGGCACATTAATGGCTATCATAAATGTGCTCACTTCTGCATTTATGACAGCCATGGGAGCATTTACGCATGTGCAGGTGCATTTTATGACTGACGTAAATGCGTACACTTCCACTTCTGGATGTGGTGGAGGCGGCAACCGGCCAGATGGAATGGTGCCGTGGGCATAGGTTGGAGAATTGTACTGTTAATCTATTTTAATTTCCTGCTGTGGTAGTGTTTTAAAACTAATTTAATTATTTTATATCCCTTTTGTTCTGTTGTTTGGTATTTGTATGGCATATCCTATGCATATCATATGCATGTTAATTTAACATAATTGAATACAAGGATTTGAATTGATGTTTTTATCTTATATTTATTACATGTTTGTATTTTGGAATTAAGATCTGTCATGGGACTTGGAAAGTAAAATAGAAAATCCTGCATGAGAATGTTTATTTACATTGCCCAAGTGTGCAGTTTTTGTTGTTGTTGTTTGTTGTTTTGCAATTTGATAGAGAAAAGTTTTGCCCCTTGTGATTTTTCACTGCCCCACGAGATGTAAAATTTCTGGGCATTTTGAAGCTTGGAAAATCCCCCGGTTTTTTCAGGAAAAAACGGAGATTTTCGGAAAAATTGAAAATAATCTGATACCATACATATATTTTTAGAAATGATTTATAAAATATTTGAACCCAGCCTTATCTTAAGATATTTTATTCATCATGTTAAAATAAAACATTTCATAATGTTTGCCTCCGGGTGCAGTTTTCCTCCAGGTACAGTTCAAGGTGCTGGTTTTGACCTTTAAAGCCCTTCATAGTAGTGGGCCAGGATACCTTAGAGACCGCATCGTCCCAAGAGTGTCCGCCCATCCAACCAGAGCGGATCGGAGGGGCTCCCTAATTGTTCCATCTGCCAGATAGGCTCGTCTCTCTGACACACGAAGGAGGGCCTTTTCCGTGTCCGCACCGGCCTTGTGGAACCTCCTGCCTGTAGAGTTGCGGGAGCAGATGGAGCTGCTACCTTTCAGAAAAGACCTAAAAACCTGGTTGGCAGGGCAGGTGTGGGGCCCAGATGGAAGAGTGGCCCCCGCCTGTTGGCTTATAAATTAAGCCCCCATTTCTTTTAATTGTCTTTTTTTTAAATGTGGGTTTATGTGGGTTTTAAGAGGAATGGGGTAGGTGGGTGGGTATGTTGGGTTTTAATTGGTTTTAATTGGTTGTACTGTTTTATGTGTGTTTTAACTTGTTGTGAGCCGCCCAGAGTCGGGTTTACCTGATTGGGCGGCATATAAATTTGAATATAAATAAATAAAAATAAATAATATATTTTTTATTTTTTCAATTTTTCGGAAAAAAACAAAAAAGGCTTCAGGAAAAATACAGAAAAAAACTGGTTTCCCCTCAATTTTTTCCATTTTTTTCCGGGCCTTCACATCTCTACCCACAACCCAACCTTCACATCTCTATTTCTTCAATGTGCACAGACTTTATGCATGCCATTGAATCACTGGTTGTATGGTACCATCGTAAGTGCAGCCAGGTGTTCTGCTGTTGACTCCATCTAAGATCCCAAAGGAAAGTTGAGCAGTGTGCAAAACTGCTTTGCAGCAAATCAGATGACATATGGAATATCTATTTAAAACTAAATTGGTTACATGGTAGTGGGAAACATTTTGGGTGTGGCATTTTATGGTTCTCTTGTCACAGGAGACTGCAGTGGCTCAAGTGGCTAAGATGCTGACTGGGAGGCGGAAGGTCAGCAGTTCGATTCCCGAGTACTGCAGGACTGAATGAGCTCCCGTCTTTGTCCCAGCTCCTGCCAACCTAGCAGTTCGAAAGCAAGAAATTGCAAGTAGATAAATAGGGACCACTTCGGTGGGAAGGTACCAGCGTTCCGTGTCTAGTCATGCCTGCCACATGACCATGCAAACGTCTGCAGAAGCAGACAGCGCTGGCTCTTCGGCTTTGAAACAGAGATGAGCACTGCACCCTAGAGTCGGATACAACTGGCTTTCGAGCAAGGGAAACCTTTACCTTTTTGTCACAGGCATTTCTAATTTAAGAAAAGCTTTCAAAAACTATGATTATCCATGTTTGCATTCATGAATGATACGTTTACAGTCCCTTCCAATTTCTATGTTCCTTAGTTTATAAAAGTAACTTTTTGGAACACTGGTGATTCTGGGAGTTGCTGTTCAAAAAAGCTGTTTTTCTGGTCTGTGCTGGATAATGTAGAAAATGTATTATAGTAGCTGGTAAAATTAAAATTTCTTTTTCCAAACCGCTGACTGTGGGAGTGGGTTCTGGTTAACATTTCAACCCAAAGGTATCTTCAACCTAAAGCATTGCTTTTATATTTCTATATTCAGAAGCTCAAAGCAAAACATGTATTGTGGACGGGTAACTTGCATCATACAGTATGACTGAGAGAAGTTAAAATAAAGCAAATTTTGAATGGATCCCTGTATTTGAACTTGTTATTAAAAATAACATATTTGTTTCACTTAATTTTGACTGGGATGCTGTAAATGTACAGTTCTGATTTCTCTGGAAGAGAGGGGGGTTCTAGAAAGGATGGACGAGTACAGTATTTGGTTGCCCTGAAGAGAGAAAGAATTATAATTCGAGGAAGGAGGAGCTCAAGGGGCACATAAAGTACAGTGGTACCTCATACAACAATTTTAATCCATTCCATGGGGTTCGTTGTTGTACGAAAAAATTACTATACGATGCATGCACCGTATAGCGATTTTCCCTATGGAATGCATCATACAATGATTTTTTTCACTAAGCAGTTTTTCCCATTGAAAAATTGTTGTATGATTTTTCCCATATGAAAAATAGTTATGCGGGACCCCATTTCCCCCAAAAACCTAATTGTTATGTGATTTTGTTGCTATACGAAGCAATTGTTGTATGAGGTTGCACTGTACTTTCAAAATTAAGGAGTCTTGAGTCTAACGTTTAGAAGTCACAGCTCAGCTATTTTCTCTGTTTTCATCTTTCTTTTCTGCAGGGAGAAAAAAGCAGAGTGTGGTGAAAACAAGGGGAGGTGAACGAATAGGGACTGGTATTGTCTGAAGTCCCCACATAGTGAATGAGGTAGGTTTATGGCAGGGAAAAGCTGCATCTGAAGTTGCTCTGAATGTAATTGTTTCTGTTATATTCAGAAGATAGACGTTAAAAGCTGTGCACTTGTAGCATTTTGAAATTATCCATCTGGTTTTGCAAAAAAAAAATTCAGAGGAAGCAAAAATTCTCCTAACATTTCTCAAAGGCGATCCTTGCTATTAGAACGGTTGTAGCACAGCTTTGTTCTTTTGTTCGACAAGATTTTATTTTCTGCTCTGCTGTTGAATATGGTAGCAGTAGCAACTCTGCACTTTGGCCACCAATTTTGCTTCATCCACAGTGTCTAATACCATTTTAAAGCATGCTAATGAGAATGAGTGCTGGGAAGGCGGACACTAAGAGAATTACTTAAACCAATGCCATTTCCCATAAGAACGCATTGAAAACCAAAATATGTTAAATGAAACATGTTTTCCTATAGGAATGAATTGAAAATCAATTAATCCATTCCAAAAAAATTCTGTAAACCTAGCCACTATTCTCTATGGATTTCCTTTCATTATGTGATTTTTCATTAAGCAAGCCATTTGTTAGCTGAGGTTCCACTGTATCTGTGACATAATTGATGACTACTCATTTTTTTTGGTTGCAGATTGTTGTTGCAGATTATTGAACCTGGTCCAGAAGAAATACATTTCCAGGTAAGGAATTACACAGTGTATCAAATATCCTTTTAGGTAGCACACCAATAAGGATTTCTGGGTATATTTTATTTCTAGTTTTATGTACAGGTTGCCCCTTGTATCTGTGGAGGATCTATTCCAAGATCTTCCACGGATACATGAAACCATGGAGAGCAGTGAACCCCATATTATAGCCCACAAACCTGAGTCATACAAGCAGGGGATGCTGCAAAAGCCTCCATTGATCTTTCAGGTCTTCTCAGGAAAAAAATGCCCTGGAAACAAATCTGTTCCTTCTCAACATTACATTATCGATACTGGCCTCTAGGGACCTGGTCTGGTTATGCACCTTTGAAATATATATGTATTTTATAGATTTTTCACTGAATATTTTTGGACCCGTGGATAAATGAAATTGTGTACACTGAATGTGCAGATATGGGGGTGGAGGTGGAGGGATGATCTGTATTCCACTCATATATGAATAAATTTATCAACAAGCTAAAGCTCAGTTCCCCTGTGAGTTTCTGTGTACATGATTACTAGTTTTTCCATAGGTGTGTGTCCTTAAATGACTGGAAAATTCCCTCATCTTAATAAACTCCATTGAAGTGTTAGAACATTGGGTGTATTAAAAAAAACCTACTTTATGAGAACTAGTGTCTTCTTACATTAAAAGGAAAGAGGGTTTATGTTTCCAAAAACTATACCCTATATATCTGAAAGTAAACAAAACAAAAAGACAAATACGTGGCACTTTAAAGACTATCTGCTGTATTTTAATGTTAGCTTTCATGGATCAAGTCCACTTTGTTAGATATAGGAGTGATGCTTAATGGCATCAATTTTATATACATCAAGGTACAGAGGTTACAAAGTGGTTAGTTGGCATAACAGATAAATATACAAATCAATATGGCTTTTACAACTGGTAATAGCAGAAGATTCTAGTTATTATTCAGAATAGTTGTGAAGTTTTACCCTGTTGAATTGCAAACATAACTATACCCTACATGGTATTCTTATTTTGAACTCTGGCTTTGCTTTTGCTAAATATCTTAATAGGGATTTTTACAAAAAATAAATATTTTTTTTTGGAATAATCTACCCAATCTGAATGTCCTGTAAAAAGTGTAGACCACACTGGTTTCAGTGTTCAGTATTGGGATTTTCTTCATAACCAGTATTTGAGGATGCTTAAGAATTTTATTCAGCTCTCATTTTAAAGCAAACTAATCAGATTTTACACTTACTGCATTAAATGTAGATTGGTCCATAGGAATCCTAACATTGTGCACTTCTTTAATAATGCAATGTTTTGTCAATACCCCTCTTAGCATGAAACACCAAACAAAGAAACAAAAACAGTTGTGTATAAAGACCCCGCACGGCCGCATAGAGTCACCTTCCCACTTTTTACTCTCCGGCTCCGAAGCTACACTTTATCACGAGAGCCGCACTGGTTGGAGGCGAAGGCTCGGAAAGAGATGAGATGAGAGGCAAGCCACACGCGTCCCATGCCGTCCTTGTTTGATAGTGAGAGTTCGAAAATTCAGGACATTAACAAGATTTTTATTAAACCGACTTGCACAATTTTTCCAAACATGAATCCGGGACAATCCCGGTTTTCCGGGATGTATGGCAACCCTGAAGAAGTTGCTCAATTGGCTTTGCTTGGCCTTGCTTCCTTGTAGCTTTTGGCATAATAAGAGAGCACACTGGAAAAAGCACCTCTCAGTTTTCTGTCGTAGAGGCTGTAATGAATC
Source organism: Bradypodion pumilum (assembly GCA_035047305.1). Lineage (NCBI taxonomy): Eukaryota > Metazoa > Chordata > Lepidosauria > Squamata > Chamaeleonidae > Bradypodion > Bradypodion pumilum. The sequence continues at coordinate 158,359,510 of JAWDJD010000001.1, read as the reverse complement.
TTCTCAATGCCATCAGAAAGTTTTTCGCCTTTGCTTAACTATTTGAAAACAAGCCCAGTATGACTTGGATGGAGGGTGAACAGCTTCCATGATGCTACAACATGTGCTGGTTTGCAACATCCATTACAGGCTAATGGTTCTAAATATACAAAATGTGTTTTTCTAGGTACAGAGCATATTTTAAGGGTAAATATCTGTATTTAACTTTTTAAAATACACACTTTGTGCAGTATTTATTCTTTTAAAAATTACAAGTTGATGCAGAAATCTGCTTTTGAATACACAAAATCTGCTTTTGAATACAATCAGTGTGAACTCTCCATTCTTAAATATCATATAGGCTAGAAATGATGATGTGTAGCTATCCAGTAGGTAGTTGAATAGAATAATATTTTTATTGATCTTGTGTTTTCCTGCGCTCTGTTCTGTGCTCCTCAAAACAACCGCAGACACCTAGTTATACCTGCTTCTAGTAGTGTTTGTAGGATACTGATGCCCAGGGTTGTTTTGAGAAGCTTCAAGCAAGAAGCCACATGGCCTGGAAAGTTTTGCAAATTGAGCGAACTGGTGGTAATAGCAACATGCTTCTGCAAAGCTATGTGTTGTGAAATGCAGAAGATGAAGGAACAGAGTTTTGTGCACCTTGATTTATTGAAATCCACCTTATTTTTTCTGCCATCCTATTCTGATCTGAAGCAAAAGTAGTCACATTTGTGTTATTTTTCTCTTGCTGTAGGGTTACTCTGGCTGCTCTTGTTGAGTACAGTACAGTTGGAGGTTTCCCCATGAATGAAGGTTCCTCCCGTGGCTATCTGCAGGGGGGTAGATACAAAAAACCTCCCTCTTGTTTTGGCTCTGCACTCTCTATCTGCCAGAATATTACCTGTGTTTAGTTAAATCAGGGGTTCTAAACATTTTCATGCTGCGGGTCAGACCACATCCCCTCAGACAGCTGAGCGGGCTGGACACATGGATCCCCCCACCGTAAACCCTGCTGTAAAATGTGTCCACGGCTGTTGTAAACAGTTTTATGACAGCCGTGGGTGCATTTTTGGCACATTTTTGGCTGTTTTTGCCACTTCCATTACTTCTGGCAGCACTGGCGGTGGCGGGAGCAAGGGTGGTGGACCACATGAAATGGTTCTGTTGGCCAGATCCAGCCCACGGACTGTAGGTTAAGAACCCATGGGTTAAATCCTACTGTTGTCTGTAGTGCTTACAACAATGATGTTAGATATCTGAATCCAAAAGAGAAAAGTGGAGGATAAAGTTAGAGCAAGATACAGCGTAAAAAACACTATGAAGTTGTTATGTCCTTCATTCACAGTTTTTTTTTTTTAGCTGCAAGGAAAGAAAGGCATAAGAGGCAGTGGAAATAAGAGCATTACAAATGGAAAACAATGTTGACCCTCTGCAGCTCATCAGTAGCTGCCAAATGCTTTTCAGAACAGAAGCATGTTAACCTGGTAACAAAAGATGCCCAAGGTATAGAGGCATTAGTACTCTTATACTAAGTGTTCCAAAAAGAGAAGGCTAGGATAAGGGCCCTTGTATACAATTGAGAGAGTTTGCTTCCATGCGAGACTTTTATTGTGTAAATTACCCTGCCTCAAATATGGATTTTAAAAAAATATTTTTGCAGAACCTGGGAAAGTTTTTTTGTCTTGTCTACCATTCCGAGAATCCCCTGGCACATAGGTGAGAATTGTGGAGAGGGTCAACATAGTTTTCCATTTGTAATGCTCTTATTTCCACTGCCTCTTATGCCTTTCTTTCCTTGCAGCTAAAAAAAACACCCTGTGAATGAAGGACATACAGTGACAGCTTCATAGTGTTTTTATGCCGCTGCATCCTGGTCTGCAGTGGCTCAAGTGGCTAAGACGCTGACTGGGAGGAGGAAGGTCAGCAGTTTGATTCCCAAGTACTGAAGGATGGAATGAGCTCCCATCTTTGTCCCAGCTCCTGCCAACCTAGCAGTTCGAAAGCAAGAAATTGCAAGCAGATAAATAGGGACCACTTTGGTGGGAAGGTAACAGCATTCCATGCGCTCCGGTGTCTAGTCATGCCTACCACATGACTATGGAAATGTCTGCAGAAACAGACTCTTCGGCTTTGAAACAGAGATGGGCACTGAACCCTAGAGCCAGATACATCTGGCTTTCGAGCAAGGGAAACCTTTACCTTTACCTATCTTCTCAAAGCCATAACCAGTGGAGTGTGAAACCGAAATCATAGTTGTATCTTAAAGTGCAAGAAGTTTAGAGTTGCCATAATTCTCTCCCACAAAACCAGGACAGAAGTATATCTGAGAAAAATGGGCGGGATATCTACAAAATAGCCTTTTTTTCAAACAAGCATATAATGACAGCTATAAAACACTTTCACATTAAATATATGTCAAGTTCAGCGTCTTAGTCACTAAGTCGCTGCAGCTGACAATATACATTATTGTAGGTATTATTTGGTGTTTTTTTTAGTCTCTTTACTTTGTTATTTTTTAAAAAAAGAAATCTATTTCAACATGAAAAGAAATCCCAGAAAGAAGTTACTATCTTCCATGCAATATTGTGCAGAAGCACAAGCTACTTTAAGGAACTGGTCAGCTTAACGTGTGTTACCAAGTTAAGAGATGTTCGGGACAGATTTTCTAAACAAGCCAAGTGTAAGGAAGCTTGCGCAAAAAGTCCTTCTGAGCATGCTTCTTGGCCTTTCATCCCCCATCTCTTTGCTCTCAGATCTGCTCATCAGCTTTGCTAGTTGATGCAACCAGTGGTGGGCATCAACAGGTTCACACCAGTAAAAATGGCTGGCCCTGCCCAACGCCCAACCCCACGCCTCCTCCTCCTCCTAGAAGAGGCCGGAGGGGGCAGGCTCCATTTCCCCCTTCATCAAAGGCTTTTCCTAGGCTTTGTTTCACCCCAGAGCACATCCTCAGCCACTCCAGAGTGGTTGGGGAGGCGCTTCAGGGTGAAACACAGCCCTGGAAAAGCCTTGGAGGAAGGGGGAAATGGCTTTGGAGGGGACTTCGCTATAGAGCTGTGAAAATAGAAGCCTGCAGTGGCTCAAGTGGTTAAGATGCTGACTGGGAGGTGGAAGGTCAGCAGTTCGACTGCAGGACGGAATGAGCTCCCGTCTTTGTCCCAGCTCCTGCCAACCCAGCAGTTCGAAAGCAAGAAATTGCAAGTAGATAAATAGAGACCACTTTGGTGGGAAGGAAACAGTGTTCCGAGTGCTGTGGTGTCTAATCATGCCTGCCACATGACCATGCAAACGTCTGCGGCAGCAGACAGTGCTGGCTCTTCGGCTTTGAAACAGAGACAAGCACTGCACCCTAGAGTCAGATATGACTGGCTTTCGAGCAAGGGAAACCTTTACCTTTACCTATAGCGAACCTCTGAAGCCATTTCCCTCTTCGTCCAAGACTTTTCCTGGGCTCCATTTGACCCCAAAGCACATCCCCAGCCACTCCACAGTGGAGTGGAAAAGTCTTGGACAAGGGGGAAATGGCTTCAGAGGTTTGCTATAGAGTGATGAAAATAGAAGAGGCTTCTATTTTCATACCTCTATAGCATAGAGCAGTCACATGGTCAAAAGGCCATGCCTACCCAGTCATGGCCACACCCACAGTGTGGTAGGAATTTTCTTGATGCCCACTACTGGATGCAATGCAAAACAAGCAGCCTTACCTGACAGCTGGCACTTTCACCTTGATACGCAAAGCACACACAGGTTCCCTTTTCGGCATGCCCGTCGAGATTTTGTGAGCCAGCGTGGTATTAGGGCCCTCCATGCTAGCTGCCTTTCCCTCCTCCTGCACAGTCAGGAGGATGCTTCATTGACCCTGCGCGAAACCCTGCAAAGTCTCCGCATGGCCGCGTAGAGTCACCTTCCCGCTTTTTTCTCTCTGGCTCCGAAGCTACACTTTATCACGAGAGCCGCACCGGTTGGAGGGGAAGGCTCGGAAAGAGATGAGATGAGAGACATGCCACACGCGTTCCATGCCGTCCTTGTTTGATAGTGAGAGTTCGAAAATCTGGGACATTAACAAGATTTTTATTAAACCGCCTTGCACAATTTTTCCAAACATGAATCCGGGACAATCCTGGTTTTACAGGATGTATGGCAACCCTGAAGAAGTTGCTCAATTGGCTTTGCGTGGCCTTGCTTCCTTGTAGCCTTTGGCATAGTAAGAGAGTACACTGGAAAAAGCACCTCTCAGTTTTCTATCGCAGAGGCTGTAATGAATCTTCTCAATGCATTCAGAACGTTTCCGCCTTTGCTTAACTATTTGAAAACAAGCCCAGTGTCTGGCTTGGATGGAGGGTGAACAGCTTCCATGATGCTACAACATATGCTGGTCTGCAACATCCATTACAGGTTAATGGTTCTAAATGAGGGTTTTATATGTCCTCAATAGGAAGTAATGGGTGAGCTGTACAGAACTCCTCATATTAGATCCCAGTACTGCAGGGGTGCAGAAAGTCTGACCTTCTAACTTTTGTGACACTGCAGCTCCCATTGTGCCATACCATTAGCAACACTGACTTGGAATGATGGGAGTTGCAGTCCAGTAGCATCTGGAGGACATATGTTCTTGCCATTTTGCAAGCTGTTGCTTTACTTTCATCTTGTACAAGACTGCCAGATTCCCATTTAACTCTTGTGTTCTCCCAGCTGTTTGTCTCAATGCCAATCTGTACAGTATATTAAATATATCCTTGGATTTCAGGTCTCTGTTTTCTTTTAAGTAACATCTGCAGCGATGGGGACTTCAGGAAAGAGAGGTTTCCTTTCCTCCCTCCCAAACACACACAGTATCGTCCTAGAATAGTTTGCCATCCCACAATGACTCTGGTCCTGGAAGAAACAGGAAAACAGATTTATCAGGATGGTTTAGAGGGGAGGGCAAGCTCTGTTCAACTGTTATCCGTCACCCCCCAATTTTAAAAAAAATAAAAATAAAATAAAATAAATGAAAACCAGGGCTTGGAGAGCTGTCTTGTGGGAGAAGTTTGTTATGTAATTAAAAACTGATTTCCCCAAATGTAATTTGTTAAGGGTTTTGATCTCTAAAGCAATTCATTAGTTTAATTGTTGCTTTTATGTTATCTTTGTTTTGAGGAGTAGGGACTCTTGAAATTTATAAGAGAATGACTTAAGCCTGAATATATTTTTTTTGGGGGGGGGGGATCCCTTCCTTAATGCTTCTAAGCATAACTGGAAAATGTTCTGCATTAAAATAGCAACAACAGAAATATAAATGTTGTTCCTGCTTGTGTAGCTTTGTTGTATTCTTCTTTTAAAAAAGTAACTTGTCCCAAGTAACTATTTAATTCATAACGTAGGCTTATATAGTACAATTTCACATTTAATGCTTCGTCCACTTTTGCCTTCAGGCTTCAACAGTGTAGGTAAATTATTTTGTTGAATCTCCCACTCCATATTTAGAGTTACTTCAGACCCATTCACAGGAACCAGAAGCGGCGTACAGTATTATTGTCAGGCTCTGCTGTACACTGACACACTGGGTCACATGCATCCTAGTTTTAGAAATTAATTTCTTTAGTTTCAGAACACCACAATCTCCTGGAATATAATAAATTCCTCTTATTTCCATATTACATAGTGTATGCCTTGGAGTACAAAGAAAGAGCCTCCCCAAAGATTGTGGTATTTTTGAACCAGAATTGGGCGTACCCAGTGGTGGCATACCGGTCAAGTATCCTGGATTGGCCGGGAAATCCTGTATTTTGGCCCTCCTTTCCCCTCCTTCCTGCTGTCATCCCATATTGGGGCATCCGGGGAAAGGAGTTTCTGTGCATGCACCCCCCAGAGGCAGTGGTGCACATGCGCAAAGGGGTTTCTGCGCATTCATAAAGGGGTTTCTGCACAAGCGTGCTGCACCCGGAAAACTTCCCAGATTTCTACCGAGACAACTTGACAGGTATGAGTGGTGGGCTCCAAACATTTTTTACTACCACACTGTGGGTGTGGTATGGTGAGGATGGCCAAAGGGGAGCCCTGCGTTGCACCTGAGTTAGGACTACTTTATTTCAAAACTTGGATAGGCAGGGCCAGCCAGAATTTCTGTTACCGGTTCTGACAAACTGGGGTGAACCTGCTGATGCCCACCACTGGGCGTACCCTGGTAATGGCAACCTTGTTTTGCCAGCTAATCTTCTCTCACTAGGTCAGGCAAAAGAAACTGCAGAATGAATTCACCAAAAGGTGCCATCATTTTGGCATTTTCCCATTTGGCCTATACACGGAAGAAGAAAAAGACATGCATGCCTTAGGTCAAGGCAACACAATTCCTAAGTGTCCCTTATCATTTGGAGTGATGCTTGTCACACACCGTCTTATCCATTGGCTAATGGGGTTTCATTTGCATGGAGAAGCATGTGAATAAAGTGCTGGAACACTAGAACTTTCATATGGTTCATTCATAGAAACAGACGAGCCAAATGTTGGTCTGTTTTTCCTATACAACAGGAACAAATCTGGATGCTTTACTGCCCTAGGACATATTTCCAGAAATGGATTCAGAGCCACACCCAGGCAAAGTTACAAAACAGGATATGGTTCTGTAGGGTGTGAAGCCATCTGCAAATATTATAAATAATATCTGTAGGGAATGGTAATCTCAGACAATAAACTCTACATACTGTGTTGTATTTTTATAAAAGCAAAAGGGTTCTGATGTTGTCCAGTACATTTCTCTTGTATACCAGAGTTAGAAAAGATTATTTAGTATTTCAGCTAGTGAGACAAATGACTATTCCTTATGCGAATACTATAAATTTTGTAGGCTTAGGTTAGGTGGGAGTTAGTTCTCGGTTTTTTCCATTTTGGACCAGAGTAGGTGCATAGTACCAGTATTTAAGAAAATGTCCCCTGTTTAATGGTATTTTAAAAAGCAAGTTAAACATGATTATAATAAAAGTATTTGTGTTCCTAAATATTTAGGCAAGCATCCTGTTACATAGTCATGGAGTATATTGTACAGGGATGCACAAAATGTGCCTGGCGGGCAATGGTTCATAGGGTTGCAAAGGGTCGGAATCGACTGTGCGACTGAACAACAACAAAACACTCCCAGAGATTGCATTGTTGCAACTAGTGATGCTTGCACTCATGCAGGGAGTTCTGGATACCTCCTTAGCCCTTTGCACAACAGATGGTTGTGTGGATGAGATGGGCAAAGAGGATTCTATCCTTCATGAGGGCAATTTAACTCTTTTCTCAGTTATATCATTCTGTATAAAACTATAACCCACCCCCATGTATTTTGACCTTTTCAGTACCTGAATCATAGCAGCCATTTAAGACACCGTTAACAGTATCTTATGGTCAGTTTTTGTGTAGTGGCAATGAGTAATCTGGTAGATTACATCTACAGTGAGTAATCTGGTAAAACTGGTAAAGAGAGTTTAGTGGTGGCTTCTGGGGGGAGGGAAAAAGGGAGGATAAGAGGCATTGACTGCAGGGAGTTGAGCCCTCCTGGGCCCCTTGGTGGTGCGAACTTTAAAAAAACCTCGCCAACTCCTTTCCGGTCCGGCTGAGCCCACTTGTCTACCGTATTTTTTCTTTTTCTTTTTTTCCTGATTTGCATTTGTACTTGAATTGTATTGTATATTTTCTTATCGCACCTATTATGCTGTATTGTTTTGTTTTGTATATTGCTTATAGTATTATTGTATTTATATTGATAGTGTATTGTTTTTTGCTGCTGTCTGCTGCGCAGGCAGCATGCTTCACTTGTGAACCGCTTAGAGTCGCCTTTGGACTGAGATAAAACAGTATACTGTATAAATAAAACATTATTATTATTATTATTATTATTATTATTATTATTATTATTATTATTATTATTATTATTATTATTATTATTATTATTACATCTTTATTTTTCTGAGTTAATTATACCTGGCTGGATAACTCAGTGGGCTGGATACCTGGCTATGGAGCCAGAGGAATTCAATACCCCACTGTCCAGCCCAGAAAAGCCAGCTTATGTGGCTTTAGGCAATCTCCACAGGCCCGAAATATACTATGTACATTATATTTAATCTGGATTCAATTCCCGTTTTTATAGAATTTGGTTACTAATTTCTATCTGAGCTGATGGTTGCAATAAAGGATTACAAAATGGTGTTGATAAATGTGGTTTTGCATGTTTTGTATGTATTATTGATTTTACTGGAATGCACTCTGGCATAGAGGTAGAAGAAGAAGAAATAATTTATATTGCACTCTACATTCAAGTGCATTCCAGTAAAGTCAATAAAACATACAAAACATGAAAAAACACATTTGCTGGATTTTACTAAAGGTTGTTCAATTACACTTAATGACTAAGAGATCAAAGAGACAGGAAAATGTTTTAGAATACAAAAAGGCAATCTCAACAACATTGCAGGTACTTTATTCATTTAGCCACTTGGGATAGTATGCATTGGATCAGTTGTGTCCTCTTGGGTACACATAAAGAGCCTCCTTGAAGACTGTGGTATTTTTGAACCACAATTGGGCATACCTCGGGCAATGGTAATCTTGTGTTGCCAGCTAATCTTTCTCACACTAGGTCAGGCCAGAGGAACTGCAGAATGTATTCACCAAAGGGTGCCTTCATTTTGGCAGTTTCACATCTGGCCTAGACACTGAAGAAGAAATTGTTTCCTCTTAAACACGCTCCTGAAAAGAACTCCCCGCCCCCCTCCACACACACACAAAGAAGAGGAACCAGGGATGAAAGCAATATCCTGAATGTTTCTGGTCCATAGCATGTTTCTTAGCTGCAGATTATGTTACCTCTTGTGTTGTGTTAACAAGCCCAGCAGCACAGTTTGAGAGAGCACAAGTGTACCTCTCCTTTCCCTTGGTAGCATCCTTATATTTGCAGGGTTTCACCTGCCACCGCCAAACAATGGGAACTGTGGGCTTGACAGCTCAGCACTTTATTCAGAGCTATGGCCTATTGGCGCACATTGTTCCGTGTGCTAAATACATTTTATTGATTTTAAAAAACTGAATAAAACATGAGAGTTTTAGTTGTGTGTGTGTGTGTGTGTGTGTGTGTGTGTGTGTGTGTTTGTTTGTCAATATATTTCTGAAAAAGAAAAGTAATGGCTCCTAAATCATGTAGGATGTGCACTGTTTTCAGGCATATATACAAAAAACGGATGGCATTTGAATGATTCTGCAGTTACTGCAGCAAAATAGCCATGAAAGATGAAGAGTCAGAGCAATATCGTAGTAAATCCTTCATGTCCTATTATTCAGTATTCATAGGGTTGAAAAGATGATCAGTGATTTGAATTGAGGAATACCGTATACCATTTATTTGCATCCAGAGCACATTGACACATTCACAATCTCCTCTAATCTTCCTTCTACTTTCTCTTTTAAGGCTGGGGTTTAAAATATACATAAAAGAGTCTGCGGTAATGTTCTGCCCATTTTAATTTTTTAAACAATTATTTGTTCAAATCAAAATAAATGTAAATATGGGGGAGTATAGAAAATGTAATCGTAAGGGAAAGAAAGAATGACATTTAAAGGGAGTCACAGGAAATTCCTGGGTGCTTTTATGAAAAGGAAGCAACTGCAAGGCTCAGCTGAAAAGTTTTGTATTGATATTATTTTTAAAAAACACAAAGGACACAAAACTGTCAAATTTCTTCTTCTATGTGGTGTTTTATTTTCAATTTGATCCCCTATCCCTGCCGCAACACAGTTCTAGTGTAAAATCAGTTTCTTCATTTCGTCAAATAAGAATCAGGGTTGTAAGAATATTTCTTTGCCTGCCTGTATGATCAGCTCTGCCTTCTAAAAGAATATTTTTTCACCTGCTATGGTAATAGAGTAAACCATACAGCCAGTGACTCAACGCCAATCCTCAGGTGGCGGTTAACTAACCTGGCAGCCCTGAGGACTAACAGCCTTGGGTGGTGAAGTCTACAGGGAAGGGTGATGGTCCCCAAGTGGATTAAATCCTACTCGAATCCATCTTGATGGAGGGCAGCAACTTCATCAATAATGGCTTGGGACTGAGGAGGACTTCTGTTCTCAGGAACAGAAAGTGATTTGCGGAACTGGATCAGGGGTACGGATGTCATGCTGTGATGCAGAAGGCAGATGGAAGGCCACTGCATTGTATTGTTCCCAGTACAATCTTCATGGATGATCGCCATGGTGGTAATCAATATTCAGAATTGGATATGACACTTGAAGACAAAGATTATTATATTTAAAATGTCTCCATTATTTTTATTATTTAAAAAAAATGTTTCCATATGTTGGCAGTTTTAAAATGTCTCAGTTTGTTCTGTTGATGTTTAATTTTAGTTGCTTCCTCTCAATTAAGGGGCCCAGGAATTCCTTTCAGGTTAACTCTTGTATGTGTTGCTGCTCCCCCGCATCAATTAATATTAATTTGATTTTGAATCTAATGATGTGTGGCTTTCTTTGTTAGTACTTTTCCAAACAGTTAGTATCCATTGTGCCAATGATCATCCACTTCCTCTTTGCTCCCTGCCCTCAGAAAAAACAAACAAACAAGTACAGTACTGTACAGTATCTGTAATGTGTCTTGGGGGATTTTTCACCTTTGCAGGCTGATATTGCCACATAGTGGATGATTCCTCTAATTACAACCTGCCTTATAAATATACAGAAGGCTTTTTAATTTTAATGTGGTTTTAATTGCTGAGTTTCTTAAACTTAAGCATTGCAGTGTGTATGTGTAAATTTTCTCTGTCTTTAGGGGAAACATGAGGCATGCTTCTACAGTAGTAAGACTAAAGAAGACAGAACTCTTTAATACAGAAGAGGCTGAATGAAACAGGCACAAAGTCATTGAGTTTAACCAATATTTTGGTAGCATTTAAAATAAATTCTTATATACAGTGGTACCTCGCTTGAAGAGCATAATGCATTCCATGGGATTGTTCTTTAAACGAGTTTGCTCTTTAAGCGAAACACCATTGTAAATGACCAATTGCGACTTCTGGTGGGGGAGATTGCGAACCCTGATTTAGTTGTAAAGCGAGTTTTTGGTTGGTTTTAGTTGTTAAGCAAGGTGACCATTCAGAGAAAATTCTGCTCTTTAAGCAGGTTAGTCTCTAAGCGAGGTGCTCTTTATGCGAGGTTTTACTGTATACCAAAGAAAGTTAATTGTCCAAGTATCAAGGAAAGGAAACTCCTCTCAAAACTAAACTGTATGAAGCAAAAAAAGAGGCTTCCAATAAGACATTTGCCTCTTAATGCTAAAATAAGGAGTTTTCCAGCATAGTTCATGAATAGATGGGAAAGGATGCTTAGTCTTTTCCCCATTGACTAGTTCTCTTCCATATTCCAATCCTCCCATGTATTTTTAATGCATCTGGTGGAAAGATTGTGAAAGAGAATTGGCAGGTACTGTAGAGGAAGAGTTAACGAATCTTCTTTGTTTATTGAGAAATATGTTTGCTGATGTAATATCCAGTTCTGCCTGTTGCTTGCTATTTTCAGTGTTTCATAAAGGCACAGAATCATATTACTCTATGTACGGGTCCTCATGCTATCCATGGGCAAGGAGGCACCAAAGGGATTGGTTGCCACCACACTGGAGAGTAGTTGATGCAGATGAAAGGAACTTTAACTAAGTACAGGTGACTTGCTGGCTTTTCAGGGATCTTCCATACAGATCATTCTCCCATGGTCTTTTTAATTCTGTCAGGTGATTAAACTTCAATACTCAAGTCCTTTGACATTTGAGTGATTCATCTCTGGCGGCTTTTGCTTCTCCTCTTAAAGTGTACATGTCTTTTGTTACTTGGGGTTATGTGCTGACCCACCCAGGCAAGCATGGTTGCCACATGAGGGCACTATTTATTTATTTATTTTTTCGGTTTCTATACCGTCCACTTGGCCAAGGCCAACTCAGGGCGGTTCACAACATAATAAAAACACAATTAAAAACATAGTTAAAACTGCTTTAAAAACTACCCACCCACCCACTAAAAAGGGTGCAGGGGCCGAGGGTGCTGGGATTCGCTATACCTCTCTCTCACTACACAGAGAGTCTAGTTCAAGGATAGTCCAGATATCAAAATCCAAAAGGCAAGCTGAGGTCTGTTTACTGGTAGTCCGAGTCAGTAGTCTAATCCAAAGGGTGTCCAGGGGCGTCATCAGGGTTGGCAGAGAAGTCAGGGTCTAAGCAGGCAGTCTGGAGTCAAGCAGGATGTCAGTCTTCACTCAAGGGGTCCCGCACTCTCCCTGGAGCCACCTGTGAGCCGCCGCCCCCCCTTCCAAGCCACACCTGGTTGGAAGGGGAGAAAAGCCACCGCCACCGCACAAGGGGTCCCGCACTCTCCCTGGAGCCATGCCATCGCTCCAGGAATGAGAGCCACCTGTGAGCCACTGCCACCCCTGCCCCCTTCCGAGCCACACCTGGCTGGAAGGGGAGAAAAGCTGCCACCGCCGCACGAGGTGTCCTGCACTTTCCCCTGAGCCACGCCATCGCTCCAAGGATGGGAGCCAGCTGTGCCTGCTGCTTGTCACTGTTCTAGAGGACTCCATCTGTCCAGACTCTGTTTTTGATGTAAGTACAGGCTGTACTTGCTTAATTTTGTATTTGGGCCTTTGATTATATGTATTTTGAATATTGTATTTTTTACTTGATTATGCTATTTTATTGTATTGTGTTTGATGTACTTGACTTTCTATACTGTTACTGCTGTATCTTTTTCACTTTTCTGTTGCTGTCTGCTGTGCAGACAGCATGCATCAATGTAAACCGCTTTGAGTCGCCTTCAGGCTAAATAAAGCGGTATACAAAATAAAAGTGAAATGAAAAAAAAATGAAAGAATTGTACCAACGCTGGCAGGCTGCAAGAAGCTTGCTTTTAAGCCTCCCAGCCAGGGCTGCCATCAAGGCAGTACTACCAGTACTGCTGTATAGGGACCGGAGCAGACAGGGACAGCTTTTTTGCCTCCAGCTGCTTCTGACTCCCGCACTGATGTGGTCACTGATGTATGTGGTCATCAGAGAAGCCACAAGTAAAGGCAAGCCCATCCTGAGTAGAACCACAGCAAGGGTGCCACCCATAGACCTCCTCCCAGTTAGCTTTTTGGAGGGTTGTGGAAAATGCTGAGACTAGCTTATATCAGAGCCAAACATTCACCTTCTCATGCTGTGCTTATATAACATTGCCAGATAAGGATTGTTTGTTAACAGTTTTAAAATAAACCAATAAAGGCACTAACAATAATGGCAGAAGGAGAGCTTAGAAAAATTATTCATAGGGCATATGGCTCAGCCGTGCTGGGTGAAGGATTCTGGACGGAGATATGGCCAGAATTCAGTTATTTCTATGTTAATTTGTTGTTGTTGCTGTTGCTATTGTTGCTGTACTTGCCTTGAATCATTGTCAAGCAAAGAATTTTTTATTATTCTTAATACCTTCTTTTGCATTTAGGACTGATTTATATGTGAGAAATTTAATCAAACTTTTAAGAAGAAGCTCAGTCTTTTTTAAAGCCCTTACAGATGGCTAGATTGAGTAGTTTAAAAATAGTATGTTCATGTGAAGTCTCAAGTAGTCATAGGTTTTGAGTCAACTCTATTAATAGATGTCTTTCAGCACTGAATTGAGGAATTGTTCCTGAAGTATAATGTGGGTCTTGCCAGCTGTTAGATTGTACATGAAAAACATTAACCCTCGCCCCAGAATCCTGCTGAATAGGTTGATGCCCAATAAATAAAGTTGCTTTTAGCCATAAATAAAGATGCTGACTGGAAGGCGAGGGGTCAGCAGTTCGATTCTTGAGTACTGCAGGACGGAATGAGCTTCCATCTCTGTCCCAGCTCTTGCCAACCTAGCAGTTCAAAAGCAAGAAATTGCAAGTAGATAAATAGGGACCACTTTGGTGGGAAGGTAAACAGTGTTCCGTGCGCTCCGGTGTCTAGTCATGCCTGTCATATGACCACGGAAACGTCTGCAGAAGCAGACAGCGCTGGCTCTTCGGCTTTGAAACAGAGATGAGCACTGAACCCTAGAGTTGGATACGACTGGCTTTCGAGCAAGGGAAACCTTTACCTTTAAATGTTAATAGAGTGTTCAGTACTAAATTCTATTTTAAGGTACATTACTTGCCTCATTAGTGTTGTATTGTAACCATTAGTGCATGTTGTGGTCTGGGAGGAGGGGTGGGTAATTTACTCATGGTGGTGATGATATGTCATCAACCTGCCTCCAATTTATGATGATGCTGTGAATATGTGACCTCTGAAATGTCCTTAACAGACATCTCAGTTCTTGCACATTGAAGATTATGGTTTCCTTATTGAGTCAATCTACCTCATATTTGATGTCCTTTTTCTGTTGCCTTCATGGTATTGAGTGTATCATATTTTCCCATACTAATTACATTTTTCCGATATGGAAACAGTTATTGGTATGGTATTCCCAACTTGTTCTGCATGGGGCAGAACTCTAGTCTCGTGTCCTGTCTCATCTATACCTATAAAATGGTGCATTAACTGTTGGAATGTGACAAAGGATGTTGCACCAGGCCCCACTAGCCCCGTCCGAGCCTCCGTTCACTCGCCCGAATGGGGTTCGCAGGTAACTGTCGGCTTGAAATTTTCGACCCAGGGGCAGGAGCCCCCCGGTCGCAAACAAAAAAAGGGAACTTCAATTCCCAAAGTTCCTTTCACCGCGCCAGAGCCAATCATGCTGAGCGGCGCGGCAAAAGGAATGTTCGGAAACGCGCCGCAGCCAATAAAAAAAAGCCGCAAAAGAAAAACCGCCGCAGAAACCAAACACGCGCAGCCAAAACTACAAGCCCCAGCGTCCTGCGCGCCATTAGCGCGCAGGACGCTGAGGCAGCCGGTGCGCGAAAAATAAAAGCAAAAAAAATTAAGCCCGCCGCCACTGCAATTCATCCCCATGGGCGAGCAAGCATGGCCCATGGGGGAAAAAATAAACCCCCCACCGCCGCCGCTGCCCTTCCGTTCGAAGGGCCAGCCGGCACGCGAAAAAAACAAGTTAAAATAAAAACACCCCGCAACTGCCCTTCTTCACCACAGGCCAGCAAGTATGGCCCGTGGAGAGAAAAAAAATACAACCCCGGCCGCCGCTGCCCTTCCGTTTGAAGGGCCAGCCGGCACGCCAAAAATAAAAGCAACCCACCCACCCACTCCCGCAACTGCCCTTCTTCCCAATGGGCCATCAAGCATGGCCCTTGGGAACGAAAGGCACCCTCCCCGCAACAACACTCCCTTCCCAAGGGCCATCCAGCATGGCCCATGGGAAGAAAAGGCACCCCCGCCACCAGTGCCCTTCCTACCCACGGGCCACCCAGCATGGCCCGTGGGAAGAAAAGGCACCCCTGCCGCAAGTGCCCTTCCTTCCCACGGGCCACCAAGCATGGCCCGTGAGAACAAAAGGCACCCCCCAAAACAAAAGAACACACCAAAAACAAACCAAAAACACTCAAAAAGACACACAAAGAAACCCCCAACCAAAACCCAAAAACTTTTTAAAAAAAACACACAAAACCCCACACAAAACCCTAAACAAAAACGGAACGCCCCCAACCAAAAAAAAAACCCCCTTAAAAAAAACGGAGAGAACTTACCAAGAGACGTCTTGCCCCGATGAAAACCGGAAATGAAATGAGGAGAAGAAGAGACTCACCGGAATAAGCAATTCCAAAAAATTGCTCAACACCACCACCCAGTGGCCAAAGGAGAAAAAACATCCACAATATTCCCAAATATTCAATAAATCCCCAAAAATAGGGTAATCAATTCAAAAAACATTCAAAAATATCAAAAAAATCAAAAAGAATTTACAGATAATAAAAAAAATTCAATAAAAAATAAAAAAACACTGTAAAATACATTCAATTTAAAAAAACATAAATTTACACATTTTTAAAATTATTATCCAAAATAAAACAATTTACAAAAATTCACAAAGTAACACATTCTTTTTTAAAATGCAATAATTAAAAAAAAACAACAACCTAACCTCTTTTTAAAATCCAAAAAACAACAACATAACAACACAGTTTAAAACAGTTTTAAAAATAAACATTTTCACAAACACAAATAACACACTAACCTCATTTCCAAAAACAAAAACTTTAAAAAACCACTTCAAACAGCCCGGCACTGAGGAAGCCAGCACACAAAAAAAGCCAAAAAAAAGCCCCCACTGGGAGTGCAAGTCCGCCGCAGGCGGACGCAGCGCCTCAAAGCCAAAAAAACAAAAAGCCTTACACCACCATTTAAAAAAGCACAGCACCATTGGTTCAAGAAAAAAAAGGAACCCTTTACTATCCAACACAATTTTAAAAAGCCCGGCACCGCCGGGCAAAATATGCTAGTTTATATATATGATAGTATCTATGCATTTATTGAAAGAGTTCTAACCCAGTCTAAATCAAGAGCTTTCAGGCAAGGTACAATCAATACATTTCCATTAAAATAATGTGATATAATTTGAAACAGTTAAAAACATGTTAAAATGTTTGAATTTTGAAGTGTTACAACTGCATACTGGATATGTCTGAATTGGCTGTGATGTCACATGCCTTGTGTTTCTTGAATAATTGCAATGAGGTTGCCTTTGAAGAGTGTCCAGAAATTTCAGCTGGACTAAAATGCCGCAACCAGATTGTTGGCCTAGACTAGTTCCAGCGAGTATGCAACTCCCCCTTTACAACCTCTCCTCTGGTCTTGTTTCTAAACCCAATTTAAATTTCCTGGTTATGAACTATAAAACAGTTTGGCTTGAGGGCAAATATCTGACAAAATGTATCTCCCCATAGAAGCCTTTCCCATTTTTAAGGTCTTCAGAGAAGACCTGCTTCCTTCCAATCTCTGTCCCTCCTGCATATTTGATGTGAATGTGAGAGAGGGCCTTCAGCGGAATTGTACCCATGTTGCATAACACCTTCTCAATCTTCCAGTGACAGTTGAAGACCTTCTTTTCTAGGCAATTAAAAGAGGAGTATTCTTATGGAATACTGTTCTTATGGTGTGCTTTTAAAGTGTTTCATAACTGTTACATGTTTAATTTATTTTGATGGCGCAACTTACAAATGCTTTTAGTTGTATCTGTTTTTCAACCACCGATGAGCAATATTGGATCCCTTCACTGGGAGCAAGGTGGCATAGAAATAAAAGAATTAAAGACATTAAAAGTTATTTAACACATAAGACAAATAACATACCCAGTGCACTAGCAGCTTGATTAAAAACCAAACTATAGTCTCTTTAGTTACTAAATAGCTGGATGAAAAACCAAGTTGCAATTGTGTGCCATTGTAAAATCTAGGTAGACACCAGCCAAATCTCCAAGGGTGTGTGTGTTTGGCAATGAGGGTGCTAGAGGTGGAGAAGGGGTCCCCCATCTCTACATAATACATGGCTCTCAGTGTTGGGACAGCAAAACATAATGGTGAGGCAAGTATGTGTGACTCAAGTCTGAAGACATGGCATACTGTTATAAGGGTGAAGTTGGAAGTTCTGAATAAGAAGTCACCATCAGCAGCTGCAATTAAATGTGAGTATACATTTTTTCCTGCCCCAGGGCGCCGGGAGGCCTGGTCTTGGAGGACAGCTGGTTCTGTGCCCCCTTCACCATCCGAGGCAATCAGGGGAAATGCCACTGCTGTGAATTTGCTTAAGGTGGGTCCCAGCTTGCCGTGAAGTGACCCACACACTGTGATCACAGAACCATCTCCTGCAGCACTTATGAAATGAGACATGCAGGATTTAACACTGGGATGGCAATGGACAGCCCCAACCTTGAGGTCAAGGTGCGCCTTCACATCCAGTCCATCTGACATGGCCTTTTCCGCCTCCATGACCATTGGGAATCAGAGTTCCTCCTCTGCTCATTTTGTTGTTGGGGTCAATATGATGGTTTCCAGTGGCATTTCCTCCACTAAGGGGGCCATCACCCCATCTAAAGTAGCTCTTCTGTTCATAGCCTTTCTTCCCTTTAGGGAGTCAGGTCATTTGAGTCGCAGGCTGTATGGTCTCCTCCTGTTGACCACGTTGTACCCCCATGCTGGTTTGGCATTCTCTTTAGATTTCAGAGCTAGTTTTACTTGTCCTACATTCTTGAATATCTCCTTTCTTATTATGTTACTGTAGTATACTATGATTGCTTGGTAATTCAGTGATCAAAAAACTTTCTAGTTTAAAACCAGGCTATTATGTTGGGTAAAATTTCATAAAGCCAGAAAATAGGAAGCTCAGGTTGGTGTTTTAATAGTTGTGCCCATGAACAGGAATGATATTGTGTTGTGTCACAAATGTACTTATCGTAAAACCCCAGTTAATGTTTGCACTGCACAATGTTAAAATTGGATAACAAAGGGAAATCGGGGAAAATTTGCACTGCACAATGTTAAGTTAACGTTGTGCGGTGCATCCATTTCCCTCCAGATTTCCTCCAGAGATCTCTGCCCCAAAGGTGGCAGGTTCTGCTCTCCTCTCACATGCCTCCTTGGAAAGGGAACTGGGGATCGGACGCTCCGATGTCTGGTTCCCTTTCCGAAGAGGCAGGCAACCCACTCGGCCCCAGACGAGGCTTGTTTTGGATGTGGATGGATCAAGCGCTTGGCCCCTTCCCTTCCAGGACAGGGTGAGCGTGAGTGCAGGCACATCCACAGCTCATCCTGGAAGGGATTGGGCCAAGTGCTTGTCCCCTCCCTCCCTTCCTGGATGGGCCGTGGGTGAATGCGCACACACCCGCAGCTCATCTGGCGAGGGATCAGACCAAGCACTTGGCCCTTTCCCTCCCTTCCAGGATGGGTTGCGGGTGAGTATGCACTCACCCACAGCTCATCCTGGAAGGGATCGGGCTGAGCACTTGGCCCCCTCCCTCCCTTCCAGGATGGGCTGCGGGTGTGTGCAGGCACACACCCGCAGCTTGCCCTGGAAGGGAATGGGCCAGGCGCTTGGCTCCTTCGCCAGGACGGGCTGTGAGTGCATGCAGGCACACACCCGCAGCTCATCCTGAAAGGGAACGGGCCAGGCGCTTGGCTCCTTCCCCGCCAGGAGAGGGCAGCTCCGATCCCTGGCTTCCTTTGGGGGAAGACGGACTCCTTTCTCTGAAAGGAAGCAGGCGTTTGGAACGTCCCAGCGCTGGATTCCTTTTGGGGAGGACAACACTCACCAGAGAGCCAAGCCCCAATGTCGGGAGGGCTGGTCTGTGCCTGGGAAGGCACTTTGGGGTTTGGAGGCTTGGCTCGATCCGCCTGCCACTTTGGAAAGGGCAGCGGGTATTCCACACATCCTCTCTCCTAGGAAAGAGGGTGTTAAAGGGAAGAGACAATGAGCCAATCGGCTTCAAGTATATTTGCATACAACATAAAGAGGATATTTCCGTGATCCTGTCTTAAACAGAGATTTTTTAAAAAATAACATTGAGGTACACAAGGCTAAGACAGTAGACGATTAACTGATATAAGTGTAAAAAACAGTTCCATAAAAATCACCATATTATGAAATGATATGGGAGCGAGTGGAGAGAGGGACTTAAAATTACAATATTTTTCTCTTCCACTGCAGCTGAGGCTTGCCTATAGGGGTGGCTTGTTGCATTGTTCCCCATGAGGGGCAGCAGTGGTGCTAAGGGGAGTATCTAGGGGGTGCTTCCTCCTCCCCTCAGGGGAGCCCAACACCTCTCCTCCCCGGCTCTGCTGGCTCCTCCTCTTCTAGGCTCTTAGATGTGTCTGGATTGTGGTGAGGAGGGGCTGTGGCCTGGTGGAGAGGGCATGGCCCAAAATTTCCCTTATTTTCAAATCCAAAACTTGTCAGGCATGGCTATTAAGGTGGTAGTCCATGATTGGGGGTTTGTGTAGTGTTACCTTTTTACATCTGCCCTTTGCATGAGGAGGTCTCTTTTCTGAAGCATGTGAAGAGAGATGTCCAGTTCCTCCAGGCAATAGAAGTTCTCCATTTTTCTGTTTGCAGCTCCCCAGTGGCCACTGATTGATCCAGGAGGGCCCCAGCAACTTGCTGTTAGCTTTGTGACAGCCTGCTCCTATTTCAGTGTTGTTGGTCTCCATCATCTCCAGAGAGTTCAAGAGATTTTGTAAGTCCACTCATCGGACTTTTTCCTCCACCAGCATTGTATAGGGTCTTGGCAGTAAGTCTTAGGATCAGAACTCACTATTATCTGATCTCTTGATAGTAACAAAGATCTCACTCAAGGCTTGCTAACTGTGAGATTCTGAAGCTGTAGTCCACAAATGTACCTTCTCCAAGCTCTGATGCTACTGTTTAACACTGTAACACTTTAAGGCTAAGCAGATAAATTGTGTGTGTTGTCAGTGAACAACAGAAAAATGGCTTCCCATAGGGCACAAAACAGATAATATTTTGCAGTGCATAGTTAAGCCTGCTGCCTTTTGCTTTATTCGGTCTGCTCTTGATTGCTTTTGACCAAAGCAAATTTACTTCAAACGTACTCTGAAGTTGCACATTCTTTGGTGAGCTGATTAAAGTTGTAATTGCAAAGGGCAGTCTTGACTGGCCAAGTTGGTTGGGGACTGGATAAACTGACACTAGGCCAACCGGCTGTTGTTGTGCTGAATCTGAAGTTCTTCCAGTGAAGGAAGGATTCCTGGAAATTACCCGACCTCCCTCTCTCTCTTGGTCTTTGCTGCCACCATATCTCAGCCAGCATAGCAGTTGTGACTGCAGATCTGGTTGTGCTGGGATATCTGACATCAGCTGGCTGCTTCTGCCCATTCCAAATGCTATACAGCTGGTGTCTCTTTGAGTTGGCTTGCAACTTCCTGCCTATTCAGATTTGAGTATGATAGTGCTAGCATAGTATTCTGCCATCTCAACTTTAGAACACTGTTTCTTTACTTTTTCAACCCACGCCCCTTTTGATAAACATTAGCATCTTAAGCCTCCTTTTTCAATAATTTGATTTGAACTATTGCAACTAAAATCAAGCCCAAGCATTTGTAAATTTGGTGGGGGAAGGAGAGATACTTGTTTCAATTTGTAGCTGATTTATATTCATTGGAACTTAACTAAGGGGTAAAGAAATATAAAGAAAGGTAATAGGTGTATGTAATAGAGCAGTGATGACAAACCTTTTACAGACAGAATGCCCAAGGAGGAGGAGGTGTGCCCATGTGCTGTTGCCAGTGCACCTCAAGTGACATACGTGTGTGGGCCCACCCACACACCCCGCTGCCTTCCAGGTGGGATTTCAGGCTCCCCTCTCACCTCCCCATTGGTTGGTGGGGAAAGGGCACTTCCAGTGGCACCAGTGATGCAAGGTGGGGCTCGCCCATGATAGCATATGTGCCCCCAGAAAGGGCTCTGCGTGCCACTGCTAGCATGCATGTCATAGGTTCACCAACACTGTATTAGAAGTTGTACTTCTATACACCATTGAATAATAAACTGCATACTGAGATAACAACAACTATGTATTTTCTCATTTTCTAAACTAAAAATATATTGTTGTTTTTGTTGTTCAGTCACAAAGTTGAGTCCGGCACTTTGTGACTCAATGGACTACAGCGCGACAGGCTCCTCTGCGATCTGCCATCCTCCATAGTCCACCCAGATCTACACCCTCTGCATCAATGATGCTGTCTAACCATCTCATCCTCTACCTCTGCCTTCTCCTTTTGTCTTCAATTTTTCCTTGTATCAGGGCCTTATCCAGTGAGTCATCTCTTCTCATTTGGTGGCCAAAGTACTTGAGCTTCACCTTCAGTATTTGTCCTTCAGGATTGATTTCCTTAAGGATTGATTAATTTGGTCTTCTTGCACTCCAGGGTACTCTCAAGAGCAGGGGTTGCCAAACTACAGCCTGCAGGTCGGATCTGGCCTGCAGCACCAATTCATCCAGCCCATGCCATCCTCCTGCTCCTTTTCCAATCCTGTGGCCTCTGCTGCAGTTTCCAAATCTGTTGTCATATTGAGTGCAACACTTTAACAGCATAATCTTTTAGGGCTTTGAATAGCTCAACTGGAATACATCATCTACATTAGCTTTGTTGTTAGTACAGTAATACTTTCTGGGGCCCATTTGATTTCACACTCCAGGATATCTGGGTCGAGGTCAGCGATCACAGCATCATGGTTGTCAGGGACATTAAGGTCCTTTTTGTAGAGTTCTTCTGTGTATTCTTACCCTCTTTTCCTAATCTCTTCTGCTTCTGTTAGGCCCCTATTGTTTTTGTCCTTTATCATGGCCATTTTTGCTTGATACATTCCCTTAATTTTTCCAATTTTCTTTAAGAGGTTTCTAATCCTCCCCTTCAGTTGTTTTCCTCTGTTACTTTGCACTGTTCATTTAAGAAGGCCTCCATAGCTCTCCTTGCTGTCCTCTGGAATTCTGCATTCAGTTGGGTTAATCTTTCTCTTTCACCTTTGCTTTTCACGTTCCTTCTTTCTTCAGCTATTTGTATAGCCTCATCAGACAACCACTTCACTTTCATGCATTTCTTTTTCTTTGGGATGGTTCTAATTGCTGCACCTTATACATTGGTCACCAAATGAGAAGAGTACTTTGGCCATCAAATGAGAAGAGAGGACTCACTTGAGAAGGCCTTGATGCTGGGAAAGATTGAAGGCAAAAGGAGAAGGGGTGGCAGAAGATGAGGTGGATGTATGGAATCATTGATGTAATGGGCATAGAACTGTGTGAGCTGCAGAGGATGGCAGAGGACAGAGGAGCCTGGCATGCTGTGGTCCATGGGGTCACAAAGGTCGGACTCAACTGTGCGACTGAACAACAGCAAAAATATGATGTTATGAACCTCAGTCCATATTTCTACAGGCACTCTGTCAAGTCTAATCCCTTAAATCTGTTTTTCATATCCACAATATATTCATGAGGGATGTTATCTAGATCATACCTGAGTGGTTTAAAGGTTCTCCGTACTTTCTTCACTCTAACCCTGAATTTGGCAATCAGTAGCTGATGATCTGAGCCACAGTCCGCTCCAGGTCTCATCTTTGCTGACTGTATAGAGCTTCTCCATCTTTGGCTGCAGAGTACATAGTCAATCTGATTTCAGTGTTGGCCATCTGGTTATGTCCATGTGTAGAGTCACCTCTTAGGTTGTTGGAAGAAGGTGTTTGCTATGACCAGTGCATTCTCTTGGCAAAACTCTATTAGCCTTTTGTAATCCAAGCCAAACTTGCCTGTTATTCCAGTTACCTTTTGACTTCCTGCTTTGGCATTCCAGTCTCCTATGATGATAAGGACATCACTTTTTTGTGTCAGTTCTAGATGGTGCTGTAGGTCTTCATTGAACTGGTTGACTATGGCCTCTTGTGCATCAGTGGTTGGGGCATACACTTGGATTACTGTGATGTTAAATGGGTTGCCTTGAATTTGAACTGAGATCATTCTGTCATTTTAAAGATTGTATCCCATTACTGCTTTCCTCACTCTTTTATTGACTATAAGTGCCTTTCCATTTCTTCTAAGAGATTCTTGCCCACAGTAGAAGATTTAATGGTCTCCTGATTTAAATTCACCCATCCCTGTCCACTTTAGTTCACTGATTCCCAAGATATCATCGCTCAGTCATTATATAAAAATATATTATCATACTGGTTTTCAATCTACACATGCCACCTCTGGAAATCATGATATATTTTCCTTGAGAAAGGTGGGCATACCCTATTAGTTAAGAATCAGGAAACCTTGTTTCCACCTGTATTGTTTTCTGAATGATATTTCCCTTTTTAATTTTTTAGTTCAAACAGCAGATGGCACTGTATAATTAACAAAACTTAGGCTGAGCTTGTATTACTCTCCCCCCACTCCCCCCCCCTGTTTCCATGTGAAGCCATGTTGAATGAGCAAATGTCTATAGGCTGGTCTGCAAGTTTTAAATGTCTCCTTTACAGGAAATCCACTGTGTAGCACTGCAGGGTTGTCCAAACAACTGCACAATGTCCACTTCTGTGCATATGTTTAACTTTGCTCACATCACTGAACAATGTCTGTTTTCTTTGTATAATAGATCACTGCAGTCACGTGCATCTAGTATTATGAAAGGGCAAATGATATTTGCCATAAAGGGTGTCTGTGTGTGATTAATCATCATGTGGATTTGTCATGGCTTAAAACTAGCCGTTTTAGAACAGAGCTGATCTTGAATGCATAAGTAGGACTTTGTATAAACCTAATTGTCTCAACAAGATGTTACTGTATGAATTTTACTACTGAATTGAGATACATTTCGAGCTGCTTGCTATTAAAGACATCATTTTAAAAATAACTTACTATTTACATTTTACAGTTTTCAGCTTGGAATGTATGGCTGCCTTTATTTGAGAGCATTTTTAAATCAGCTGCTGGACTCTTTAATTGCCAGACTAGCCATTATTTTGTTTTTTCTAGGCAATAGGTTCTTTTTATAAGGCACAATAAGAATCTCCCCCCCCCCCCTATAAATTGATTGAGTACAACTGGCTGATCTTAAACCTTTCTCTAGTTAAACCTAGTTGATGTTTTGCCCAACAATTCCTACTGTTTCAGCCAGGACACAATACAGAGGTGATACTTTTTTGTTCATTAATATGTGTTCAACGCTTATATGATCTGTTCACTATTATTAATAAAAATGCACATGGGTTAAACAGACCCAGGTTTTTAATGCTTCATGTAGATAACTGTTCTTTTTCTGTGGACTGTCCACAAATAGCAGAAAGATGAGTGAAGACACTTCTAGTAGGAAAAAGAAGTTACTAATGAAAGGATTTTATCAGTAGATTGAAAATGAGCACAGTTTACATGATACTGGATTCTCATTGGGAAGTAGTATCATTTTGGGTACTAGACGAGTGTTCACAGCTACAGTTCTCTGAATAAGCCCCTCTAAACTCTGTAGGACCTGGGAGTAAATATACAAAGGAACTGTGCAGGAGTACCTTCTATATTCAAGTATATGCCAATTTTATTTATTATTTCTCATTTTCATTCCTTTATCTTAGTAAAATACCTGGACTGAAACTACACAATTGCAATAAATCAAAGTCGGTGCAGTAGCTGCAAGTTAGCTGCCAACAGGTGTGACCTCACTTTTAACAAGCATTCAAGTTGCGTTGCTTTTCCCCCTTTGTTTTAATCCACCTTATTGACACACATGATGGGAGATACTTCAGTGTAGGTGGCTGTGCGCGCTGTCTCTGTGGGTGTGTCAGGGGACAAGCACAATGCCATATGACAGAGATGTCATGTCTCATTCCTGCCCTTTCTTTAATTTCCCCCAAAATATATCTTTTTATGCATTTGTGCAGGCATTCTGTTGTTTTGTCTCTATGCCTATTTTATCTGCCTATGTACATTGAAATAAATAATTTAGGATGAGGAGCAGCACCCTCTTCCAATATCAACAGGAATCCATGTACAGTATATACATATAGGAGTCCCATAACACAAAGAACAGATTGCTTGGAAAGCTCATTGATTACAGCTTCTTCTGTAAGAGTTCTGCAATATTTGGAAGAACCACCACTTCTCTGTGAGGCCACAATACACTCTGGCCCCCAGTCATCTCTGCACGGAGCTTCATGGCAAATGTCTAAGTGAGGTTCTTCACAGATGAGGTTTCTGGCCAACCTAAAAAATATCCACAAACCCCAAAGTTTTAGCCTGCCAGTAAGTTAGCACAAAAGACGCACTATAGTTAAACATATATTAGCTGAAGGCACATGTTCAGCTTCTCAGATGCAACCTAGTTTGTGATGTGGTATTGAATAATAATAATAACATAAGAACAGCCTTGCTGGAACAGGCCACAGGAGCCCATCCAGTCCAGCATTCTGTCTCACACAGTGGCTCACCATTTCCTTCAGGGTATTATTCCCAAGTAGATGCCTTCACCTGCTTAGGATTCCCTGGAAATGGCATTGAGAGATATCCTGTCTATCTCTCCAACCCAGAGGTTGTTCTTAGGTATCCATAATTATAACCATTGATACCCTTGTCCTCCATGAACTTGTCTAATAATAATAATAATAATTTTGTGTCAGAAATTATTCTGGATTGAAAGGATTTTTTCTGGAGGAACTCTTATCTCAGGGGACACCAAAATGAGGCTCCTTTCATGTCCCCAAGATCTTTCCCCACCAAAGTGGTCCCTATTTAGTAAAGGTTTCCCTTGCTCGAAAGCCAGTCATATCCAACTCTAGGGCTCAATGCTCATCTCTGTTTCACAGCCGAAAAGCCAGCGCTGTCTGCTTCTGCAGATGTTCCCGTGGTCATGTGGCAGGCATGACTAGACACCGGAGCGCACAGAATGCTGTTTACCTTCCCACCGAAGTGGTCCCTATTTATTTACTTGTAATTGCTTGCTTTTGAACTACTAGGTTGTCAGAAGCTGGGACAAAGATGGGAGCTCATTCCGTCCTGCAGTACTCGGGAATCAAACTGCTGACTTCCCGCCTTCCAGTCAGCATTTTAGCCACTTATTTACTTGCAATTTTTTGCTTTCAATCTGCTAGGTTGGCAGGAGCTGGGACAGAGATGGGCACCCAAACCGTCATGCAGTACCCAGGTCTTGAACTGCCCACTTGCCGGCCTTCCAGCTAACATGGTATCGAATGATATGTGATTGCTTATTTTTGCTATTTTCTTCTTATTCCCTCAGTTTTATTAATACTAATTCATTTTAAAAATCTAATTTGAGTTGCAACTGGAATATAAACTGTCAGCCTTATAAATATTTCTTCTGTGTGTGTTTCCTAGCATATACTGTTCTTCTCTCCCTATCAATGCCTGCTGTTTCTCATTGTATAGTATCCTCTAATCCTTCAGACTGTAAATATTATTTCCTCCTTCTTTCTCTCGCTCTCTCTTTTCACCTCCTAGTGCTTTTCAAGGATTGTTTTGAAAAATATGTTTTGGAAATAAGGGATTTATTTTCATTAGGTGGGGTGTAAAATAGTGCGGAAGTGCCAGAACAACCTTCCACAAACATACATAAAGAACTTCCTTAATCTGGGTCATTGGAGTGCTTGGTTTGAATTGCCTTTGGAGGGAGATACTGGCTTGTCATAGGATAACATTTCCAGGCCTGAGTCAAATGTGTAATTTGGACTGTCAGGCCCGTTTCATATTGGACTGTCATATTCCCTTTCACTGGAAACCATGCTGAAACTGGAGTAATGTGTAGTCACCAGCTGTACTTCTGTGTCTGAAATGTGTTGACACAAAAGTCAGCATTGCCACTCCACCACCAAAGAAGACACAGACAGACACCAATGTTGATTGAAAACTAGGGCCACCTTTATTTAAATATAACTCTGGACTTGTTCCAGTCATAAGATCTTCAGAAGGAGTCATGGCAGTGTGGTCTGGGTTGTTCTTCGGTCTATTGTGCCCCTCCCCTGGGCCTAGAGAGCCAAGTCCTTCACTGGACTCCCCTCCCTTCTGCTACCAACCATCCAGCCGACGCATGACCTGGAAGAGATAGCCTACATCTCCAGGTGAAAACCCCACCTGGGGACAGTTTGTTCAGAAGATCAGTGACTAACCCTGGGCCCTTAGGGGACCCTATTGATTGCATTACCTGCCAAGGTGACCTAAAGCAAACCGATCCCAGCTAAAACCCTAATCCTTCCATGTGAACCCCCCCCCCCCACATACACACACACATACACACACACACCAATTGGCCAATCGAGGTGTGAGCCAAAAAATCCTGTCCAGCTCCAGATTGACCAGCTAAATCTCATCATGCACTTTACGGTGGGAGGGAGGGTAACTGTGTAGCCTGCAAATGACTGACAGTGCTATGGAGAAAACAACGGTTGTTTATGATAACTTTGGGCCACACCCCAAAACCCTGCCTAGTGGTCTGATGTTCTCCTCTGGTTTGTGATTGGCAAATGGCATTCTGCTGGCACAATTACACGGGCGAATGCTTGCCTTGTAGTTTAGCCACTATGCCCTCCTAATGGGAACTTGTGCATTTTATGGTTATATGGAGGCAGTGAGTTGCAGGGTGAGCAGGCAGATTGATGGTGTGGAGAGGGAGGATGTATGAATTTCTACCAGTCATGTGGAAATGCAGAATGTGTATGTGATATGTTCCCTAGGGCTGTTGAAACAATCCTAGATAACAACATGGTAATAACATTGATAGCATTTGTTCTTTCCTCGGAATACCAATACTCTTTCCCCTCAGGATATGAAGAACCAAGGCTGAAGCTTGCATGTTTCCTTTTCTCTGTATCCTCAAAGGTCCAGAGAAACATAGGGTATGTCTACATTGCACAGTTATAGCAAGCTGAATATATTTTGACTACCATGGTTCTGTCTCGTGAAATCTAAGGAGTTGTAGATTTATGAGGGCCTTAGAACTTTGTGCTCTAATGCACTACCTACCTAAGCCAGGAGCCCTGGTGGTGCAGTGGTTAAACTGCTGTCCCGCAACCAAACGGCTGTGAGTTCAATCCTGACCAGGGATCAAGGTTGACTCAGCCTTTCATTCTTCCGAGGTCGGTAAGATGAGTACCCAGCATGTTGGGCGCAAAATGCTAATTAACTTGTGAGCCGTGCTCTAAGTGCTGTGGAGCGGTATATAAGTGTGATTGCTTTGCTTTGCTTTGCTTTAAACTACACCAAAGACTGCAAATCCCAGGCTTCCATGGGGTGGAACCATTGGTAGCTATAATGGAATCAAACTGCTGTAACTGTGTAGTGTAGACTAGAGGTGTAAATGTGTACATTAAATGTATTTACATATTACAATGCAGTAAGCCTACCTGCTTTTCAGCACTTGCTGGAGCTCTACAATTCCCAGAATTCTCCAAGAATCCCACAGGCAGAATTATGGGGGTCCCTGCCCACAGATGCACACCTGCACTGCACTTACCTGGAACAAGGGCCGTTTCCAAGGACATTTCCTTACAAAAGGGAAACTGCCCCATTTCTTCCTTAGAGACCTAGCCCTTGGTGAGAGGTGGCAGTTTTTTGGAGGAGCCCTCAAGTAGATCCTAATAGACAACAGGGCCACAGCTTCTGTAAAAACCTAGACCTCTCAGGAAGCACTCGGGGAGGAGTTGCTGTTTTTTGTACACGAAGTGTGCCTGATACAGCCTGTTCCAGGTGAGTGAAATGTGACTTGCTGTATATGTGTGTGTTTATAGGCAGGAACTCTGGGGAATTCTTGGAGAATTTTGGGAGTCGGCGATCCAAACGCATCAGAACGGCACGGTTGCTAAGGAAACACATTTTTTTTCTTGGAAGCGTGAGGTTTGTTTGAAGCTGGATCCAGGGCTATTGAGCTATAAGCCATTTGCTCTTGAAAAGGGTATTACATTTGTTGCTCTTGCAAAAGACCCTTTGAAGTCTCAGGTATGGCTACAGGTATATAAATTTATGGGGTTAGTTTGTCTTCCTGTAACAACAATGCCTTGAGATTAACTAGGGTGGTTTGTGGTTAGGGGGAAATTAACATTTACACTGCGATTGCATTCTCATTTCGTTTGTGTCATGAGGTAATTTGTGTTTTTAAAGCTAAAGTTGGAAATGTAATCCCTAATTATATGCAATTTTGAAGTGAATTATCGTTTGAAACGCATTTTCATTCAAATTGCAGTTACATCATCGGTGTATTTAAATTTGTGCATGATGTAATTGGGGATGGTGTGCAAAAGTATTGATGGGATTTAGCAGAAAGTTTACAAAATGTGGTGTAGCTGACTATGAAATGTATTTTATTCATGTGTCATATTTCAAACTTCAGTTTGAAAAATAGATGTAGTATTCCCCCTCCCCCTTGTTGTTTTGTAAACTTGTTAAATTTCCTTAAAGTGATGTTAGTTTTGCATGTTTTAATACACTGTATGCAAAATGTTACTAATAGAAAGGGCTTGACATACTTGCTCCTAGAGAGGTTTTGCTCACCATGACTGTCACATGTCTGACAGTCAGTGATATGAAGCTTGCAAGATTTTGAGTAGTGTGATCCTTGAAACTCCTTAAAAGCATTTCTGAAAGGATCACCCCAGATCAGAAATTGCTATCACTAGACTTATCTTAATACTATATTTTTCGTAGCATTTTCAGCAATGAAGAGTACTGTTAAAATTGGTCTTCTTAAGTCTGTTTTTAGAGGCCTCAGTTTCCTTGTGAGGCTAACCCATTTACATGTAATGTCAAAAGGGCACTAGCTTATAAAGTGGCAAATATGTATTACATTGAACCCTTCTTTGGATATCCTGCTTTCATTACTGGAAACTGGTTGTTTCGGAGTATGTTTCAGAATATTTATAGTAATTATACTTTGTGCTACGTGCACAGCTAATTCTCAATTAAGTCAGTATGATTTATTGATTCATTCAATTTCCATACTGCCCATGTAGCTTAAAAGCTACTCTGGGTGATTTACACAATTAAAAGCATATAGACATGTAATCATATAAACAATACAAACAAATTAAAGATCTACAGGCAGGAAGTAGTACAATAAATTAAGGGGAAATATCCTGGGAAGAGTCTCCCCAAAGACTTCCCTAAAAAAGCAAGGTTTTCTTTTGCTATAAGGATAAGTGGGAAGGAGTCTCATGGATTTCACAAGGAAGGATAATCCATTGTGAGGGTGTTACTACCACCGAGAAGGCCATTGCTGAAGATATGCAGACCTCTCTTGGAGTAAGCACCCTCAACTGCCGAGACTCGTTGGATCTAGTAAGACAGGTTGTCAAACTAGGATGGAGGTTGCTCTGATAAGTTATTTATTTATTCATAATGACAAATAACACAGCCAAAATTACTTGTCTGGAAATATTTTTATTACACCAACTCCTATAGATAAACTATTTATGGTATGCCAGTGCCTCTGAAAGAGAAAAAAACAAATCAATACTCTGTTTGGGTGTAAATCATTTAGTGGCTATTTACAATTAATTATTGTAAAATAAAAATACTGTGTGAATTGCGTTAAATAGCTGAATATAAAGGTAGCTGAGAAATAATATAAACACTGTGTAGATTCCAACTGTTTTCAAATCAAAGTTTAGAGGTCTTAAGTTTATGGCTGCATTTCCCAGGATTCTGGGATTTATAATCCAAACATACGGCAGTTTTTTCCAACTTCTGGTTCAGAATTCATTTGGAGGGATACATTTGAGCAATTATGTTTTCTCTTGGATATATTTGGTTATATCCATTAGTACTCATCTAATTAGGAGATGGATCCTCCATCCTCTGCAGGGCGCTGCCTGTTCACCTAGTTTGAGGTGAAGTATTGGAGAATCTTTCAGAAAAATTTTGGCAAGCACAAAAGAAGTGATGGAGAGGAAAGAGTGGCTTTTGGACCTTGGCTTTCATAATGTTGGATGTCGTACCACCAAATTGTGCTAATCTCATATTTATAGCACCAAAAATTTTCAAAAGCTGTTTTGCCATAGCCAGTAATAGTACCAAAAATAAAAGGTAGTGTCTTTGTATTTGATCCCATGTCATACTATTATAGCTTCTCTTAAATACTCTCTTAACTCCAGCCTCAGTAATGAATTTTAATTTATTTGCTTTGAGTTTCTTTATTTTGGGCTCTTTCTCTGCTGGAGACTGTGTGAAATATTCCCAATTGTAGCTCTAGCTTTAGAAGACTGCACTTTAGTTAGTTTTCCATTTGAAATAAGAATAGCATTGTATGTCAAGCCCTTACTTTTCCTACATTCTAATTTTGCATATATAACTCTTTATGATTTTGTTGCATTCACTAGGTTTGCTGGTATGGGTAATCTTCTTAAAGTCCTTACCAGGGAAATTGAAAACTACCCACATTTTTTCCTGGATTTTGAAAGTAAGTTCAAAGATTGGAACGTCTTTTTCCCTGACTTGGGAACTGGTTGAGAAGGAATGTTTAAGCCTGAATTGCTTTGACAGATGAACATGTTCAAGCAACAGAAATGATCTAAGTCAGTGTTTTCAAGATTCGTTGTCTGAGCACCTTTCCTGTCCCCTTTCTGTTTTTCAGGAGCCAAATGGGAAATCTTTTAAAAGTTCTCACTTGCACAGAGTTTGAGCAAGGGCCAAATTTTTTCCTTGACTTTGAAAGTGAGCAAAGCTTCCTGCCTGGCGTGCATTCTCTTCTTGATATTTTTTTACTCCTAATACTTTGCATGCATTAATAATCTGCCATACAAGCAGTATACAGTGCGCGCACACACCTTGTACATTTCCCAGTTAATTTTGAATGTTGGTTATTCACTTTGCTCAGAATACCAGCCATGCTGTTGCAGTGTTGTCACGTGATTTAAAAAAAAACCACTAGGCCAATGGACTACCATTTCCTGGTACAGTATTCAAGACAAGTGGCTGCTTATTACAGGAGCCTATGTTTCAGAATTTTGTTATTACAGCTTACAGAGAACAGAGTTATAATGACTTTAGTTAAATTTGTTAAATTTACTAAATTGGTAACTTGGGTTATATCTCCTGTCATGATCTGTACAAATCGATCATTTTTAAGTGGTTTGCACTGTATTCAAAAGAGACTTGTAAGCAAATTATTCAGCCCTTTTTAATTTTGGAAACACATACAGGCATTTTGTATTACTATGAAACTGCCAGTTAGGCAAAGAAAAGGTGTCGAGACAATATGTAAAGAGTAGACATATTTTTCTCCCTGTCTTTCCAAACCTTATGTCTCATATAAAAGCAAATCAGGCAAATTCAAAGATTTTTGACACTAGTTTCCTTTGATGCCCTTAGCATTTCTTGAAAGATTTAACGTAACTTTTCAAATATATTTGTCCTATAAAGAATAATGATTACTTATTCTTTACATGACACTTTTCTATCTTTTGTTCAATGTTGAATTAATGCAGACATGGACAACCTTTTCACCTTCACTGCTGTAGTCAGTGGTTAGAGTAGTTGAAGGTGACAGCAGAACTGGGTATGTCTGTGTGTGTGAACCTCTTTGCCATTCCATCTCTGCATGTGGCGATAAGGTAGTATACATTTTTCCTCCTAGCATATTAAGACCTCATAACATGAGTGTCTCCACCTACTGTACAGCTCATTAACACTGGTAATGGCAGATAAATTGGCACCCTCTTGGTTGCCATTACTAATCAGTGAGACAGTAGAGGCACACGTTAGATGGAGAGAACTCACAGGCCACACCTGTGAGTGATAGGTGAGCTACAGGTTGTCCATGCATAGAATTATCTGCATAAATTGCAAAAATGAAAAAATGCAGCAATTGAATTAGAATCTGTGATTGCTTTTTGTATCAGTCATCTGGTGAAATGCAAGTTCGCACCAGTTCGCCAGAACCAGTAGCAGAAATTCTGGCTGGCCCTGCCCATCCAAGTTTTGAAATAAAGTAGTCCTAATTCGGGTGCAACACAGGGCTTTCCCCCTGGCCATGCCCACCATACCATGCCCACAGAGAAGGTAGTAAAATCTTTTAGAGCCACCACTGGTGAAATGTACTGTGCTTTGCTCATTAATTTTCTAATCACAACTTTTACTGGATTATAGTTAATACATTTCTCCTGCTTACAGACTGAATGCTTATCATTGCTTTGAAAACTTATCAACAAATGGATTTTATGCCCCTCATCTACTAAAAATATATTATATCTCAGCTCTGTTTGCTTTATAATATCTAATTAACCATAGATGAAACTGGTTTGTGTTGATTTTTAGCACAAGCCACTGTATTTTTCAACTAGCATTTTATGAAGGGGATTTGCTAATGGTCATTATGTCAATTATCATTCAAACCCCTACTTCATTTTTAAAATACCGGTGAATTTTGTAATGTTCCCTGGTTATTTTGAATAAGAGTACCTGTAACTATTCATAGACTCTAGTATTTAGATTAATATCCCTGGTCATGCTGGACAGGGGTCAGGAAGAGTCATTGGCCAAAACATCTGGAGGTCAGAGGTTCTCCATCTCTCTCTCTTTTGGTAAAGGCATATTCTCCAGTGTATTTTCAAACTGTGCTTTACTGAAGCATAAGAGCAACAGATATTAAAGTGGGATACTAATGGAATCACCTACATATTGGCATCTTCCTAACACACAAGTACAACATGTCTTATATTCTAGAATAAAATAAAAAGAATGTCTCATCATGGTTAGGGCTTGGTGCACATGCTCATTCTTGGACCTTGAAGGACTACTCCTGCAACCCAATCTCAAAGTTTTATTTTCAAAAAAATAGGTTAGTGGGTAGGTCAGAAGTGTTGGGAACCCTCAAAATATGGCAGAATTCTATCCAAACTTCCTAGGAGGCACAGAGGGACTCTTTGAAAGCAAATGTTTATCACCTTTAAATTTTAGGTATATTGTCGGTACTAGAGTCCACATTTGGGGGAGGGAACATGTTGTATTGCCATGTTCTACAGTCCATGTAAAAAAGAGGTGGTGAACCTATGGCCTTGGCAGATGTTTTGATGATTGTTACTCAAATTACACCCAGCAAATATGGCCTGTGGTGAGCAATTCTCAGAAATGGAATCTATGAACATTGGATTGGATAGACATCTGTATATTTTCTATCCTAAAAGAGGTGTTCAGAATTGATATACTTACAAAGATATCATTGACATGCTTCTCATTGCTTATGTTTGATGTTTTCTTGTGCTTGAGGCAAACATTCAGGTCAATTGGAATATTTTAGGGACTGTGCGTATGTAGGGTAATGAGGAATACCTGATATTTTGCAGAAGCATCACATTCACCTAAGTATAATATTTCTTCTAAAGCGCTTTCACACATACCCCCCAAAAAACAACAACAACAACAACAACAAACAAACCCACAGTTGAAGCATTGGAAGCAGAGGACTTGGGCTGAGTGCAAGCATACGACATTAAAAAAAAAACCTACACAAGCTGTCAAGTGAACAAGACCTTTTCTGAGACAATCATCTTTAAGATTGCATGAGATTCGTATGGACATCAAAGTGTTTGCTGTTCCTTATGATCTTAACTGTTCAGGCTAAACTCTTCACCTTTCTTGGGAGTGAGCAGCTCTAGTGAGTATGCCTGTCTATTTTTCCAAACTACTGTATAGGGGAATAATAATCATAATGGTACATCACAACATAATGGTTTAGGACTGCTACATCCAAGGTCAGTATAGACATGGTGATGGGCAGCTGCCAGCAACTCAGAGAGGCCTGTAATAGTAATTAAATGGAGAAGCATGCTCCTGGAAACTCCACAGAACACAATTCTCTATTTTGGCCCTGGTTGTTTTATTTTGTGACCCAAAAGGGTATGTGTGTGTTTGTGTCTGTGCATACTTTCCTCCCAGTGTAAGTCAATTCTGGCTTCTGTTCCTAGGTCACATTCTCAACCTGTGCAGATTTACTAGCCCTTGAGTAGCTTAGCCATTTGCATCATTTTGTCACACATCACGTGGAAGTGCATGTTGTATAAGGTTTGTCAATCTGTAATACATGATATTATGTTGTGGATTGATATAAGTATAATATAGTAGATTTTAAAAAGACATATTGCTCTGCTAGCTAAATTCTGACAATCACGGCTTGCTAAAGTGACGAAAGAAAAAACTTAGCTTAGTTTGGGTGTTGCATATCTGAGTTTTCTCCCCTAATGAACGTCTTTTTTTCATTTGCACCTGCAGTAAATTCCATCACACCAAATCTTGTTAAAAACTAAGGGTTTTTTTAGGCCTTGTACCTGCCTAAATTAATAACTTCTAAGCTGAACTTGGAACACTTAAAAGCTCTTTGCAGCATGCATTTTTCTTGTAAAATGTGTACTGCTAGATTTTACAGCTGCACTTAAACATTAGAAGCCTTTCATGTGATGTGCACAAAGGAGGAAGAAAATGATATTCAAGGGGAGTCCTTCTTCCAGTCCAGCACATTGGGCTCCTTGATTTTTTTATATGAGAGTTTTAGAGTCTTAAATAAGCACATATCATTCCTGATTTAGGGAATTCTGAGTCAGAAGGCTTCCTATTGGCTTTTGTACTTGCGGGATACATACATGCAAGTTGTCTAGCACAGTGCCTTGAAATATCATGTTGCTTTGAGTTACACCTCCTGAAATCTCTCAGTGGCTGTGTTGGTCAAGCAAGCAGAGGAACTGTAGTCCAGTATAATAAATTTTCCATGTTCTGGTTTGATCTGCTTATTGCTATTAGTTAAACACACTAATCCTGAATATTTGAGAGGAGGAAGGACTGCTTAAACCTTTTTCTAGTGCCTACTTCTTCCTCTACTCCTCTATCACCTGTGCTATTGTCACTTGTTTATTAGTAGTAGAGACAATCCACATTCCAAAACTTGTTACCCCACATGATGGACTTTTCTAAATTTTGGAGTCAGTACTATATTTGAAATCGTATTTGCCAACATATAAGATGCATCGGAATATAAGATTCACGCCATTACTACCAAAATAGCCCACTATAGTCCACTATATACAGTACAAGATGCATTCCATTTTTCCGGTGTATTATAAGGGAGGGAGGATCTTATACACCAACAAATACAGTAATTCCTTTCTTTTCCCCCATAAACTCAGGATATATGAAATTCAGTTTCTAAGGATGGTGATCCTTAAGTCCAGTTGTTTAGTTTTGACAGAGTGTGACACAATAGGTATTGTTTATACTCTATTGTGTTCTTTTGACTCTGGCTGCCATTAAGTATAATGTGGTAGCTGTTATTCTTATAGATACAGTGATACCTCATACAACGTCCAAACTTGGTTCCACAAGTTTGGACTTTATACGGATTTGGACTTTGTATGAGGCATACAAAATCCTTGCCACGATGCCTCGTACAACGTCATTTCCATAGAGATATATTGTACTGTAACAGCATAGACTTCAGGGCAAAGTCAAGGAAATAGACAGGAAACTGACAGAACTTTAAGAAATCATTGTCTAAAGGCTAAAAACATTACAAAAACATGTCAAACAACCCTGATTGTCCAAGAACCTGAAGAATGCTGCAAAAATCCCAGGAATGCTTCTAAAAATTCTGATGAAAAATCCAAAAAAATCCAAAGTCACGCTCAAAACCACTCCTAAACACTCTTTGCACTGTGCAAAACCCACAAGAGCAATGCACACATGTGTCCTGTCTTTTATACTGCCCAGGCACAATGCAACCTGGGAAAAACTGAATGCCTCATACAAAGTCAAGCGACTTTGTATGAGGTAACGTTTTTCAAGAAATTAGGCGATGTTGTATGAATTCAATGTTGTATGAAGCGGACTTTGTATGAGGTATTACTGTACTTAGGATCTACATGCAACCTGGTCACATGCCTTACTTAGAACTCTAGTATCTTTTTTCAGGCTTTCCCTTCCTTTCCTTTTTGAATTTTCAAAGTAGATGTAGTTTGGAATAAATCAATGCTAGTGGAATCAGGGTCCATTATTATCAGTGATTTAGTGAGGCCCATTTCCCATATTTGTTCTAATCTTGGAAGACTAATTCTTTTAATGCCTGTTCACCCGCCCTCTTTAAGTGACTAACCAGAGAAAATGAATAGTATCTATTTATAACTTATCTTCTTTATCTAGATCAGGGATTGTCAACCTGCGGCCCACGGGCCAGATGTGGCCCTCGGCACCATTTCATGTGGCCCCCACTGCCTCCAGGAAGTACCATGTGGTGGAGGAAGGGCAAAATGGCCATCCACCCCCCGAAGCTGTCTGAGGGAGCGTGACCCAGCCCCCGGCTTAAGAAGGTTGAGAACTCCTGCTCTAGATGATGGTTTGGAAGGCAGTATAGCCAGAATGTTTATTTTTGTAGACAATCAGGTTTCTAGTTGATATGTGGATAATATACCCTTCAGTCTGAATTAGGGAAGGTTGTCCTAAACACCATTCTGGCGAGTAGATACACCAGCATTAAGACTGTGGTTTCAGTGACCTGAAATAAGGGCTTGACATTCTTTTGTCTCTTTTGCATTTTATGTGTCTAGTTTGCATGAGGTAGGCCGTGGCATGTTGGAACTAACAGTACAAAGCTAGCTCAAGTCATTTCAGTATTGCCTGTTGAGAGCAGGTTCAAGAACACATGGCTCTTTAGATAGGGTTGCCATAATTCTCTCCCACCAAACCAGGACAGCCATGTGACATCATTGCATTCTTCAAACTGTGCATGTGTTGGACTGGGCTGTCAGCTCCAAAACCCTGCAGAATCCCCGTCCATAGCGGGCAGCCACTGTCAGTTTAAAATAAGCTGTAGTCAAGAGGTTGTTTCCCATATGATTCTTCCTGCAAAAGATGATTCTTGATGGTTCTCTTTTTATTTCTTTTCCCGTCTCTGTCCCACCTCCTGCCAACCTAGCAGTTTGAAAGCAAGAAATTGCACGTAGATAAATAGGGACCACTTTGGTGGGAAGGTAGACAGTGTTCCGTGCCTAGTCATGCCTGCCACATGACCATGGAAAAGTCTGCAGACGCAGACAGCACTGGCTCTTCAGCTATGAAGCAGAGATGAGCACTGAACCCTAGAGTCATATATGACTGGCTTTCAAGCAAGGGTGACCTTTACCTTTTTAAAATTTCTTGGGCCACTCTTGTAACCCCCCTTCCTCCCCCTGAAGTCACCCCTTTTCCTCCCCCCATTGAATTAGACTCAACTTCAAACCCCACACAAGGATCTCTTGGAGGAAAGTTCTAAGGAGGGGCCCGGAACGGCAATGCAGTCCATGGAGCCTCCGTTTCCCTCCAGAAGGAGGAAAGCAGGAGACAAGAAGGAACTTATTTTGGAGGAGGACCTTTGCAACAGACGACTCTTAACTTTCTGCCCACCCTGTTCCCTTCCCTTCTCTAGGAATAGCAACTCTATGCAATTAACCTTTTGTGGTCACATGAAGAAGAAATCCTCCATCCCAGTGTCTGGTAAAGGTTTCTGGGATTTTTACATGTCTTTTCTTGAACTGGCCGGGACTGCTTCAATCTGGAAAAATCCAGGCGGGACATATGGCAACTCTATCTTTAGACAAGTTTGACTCGTGACTGGGCAGAGAGATCCTCCCCACCACCCACCCACCCACCCAAAAAAAAAAAAAACAAACTGGAGAGGAGTGCCCTCTGTCAAAGTCCAAAGCCACCCCTGCCAACATATGTTGTTAGACTGCATCTTCCATCACCCCAACTTTAGCATTACACCATCAACATTGTTTAGGATTTTCCTAAACTACAGAAGAAAGGGAAAGTGTGGAAAGGGGAGAGATGAGCCTATACTTTCTGGCCTTTGAATTCTGGAAGAGAATGAAGCCCCCCCCCCCTGATTCCCTGTGATTTGTTAAGAAAGAAGTAATATAGATAGCTGCGTGCTAAGTATATAGCAAACATTTAAATTTGAATTACATTTTAAATGGTGATGTCTATAGGGCCAGCCATTCACACTGATGTATCCTACATTAGAAGAACTTTCAGAAGCGGGTCCTCACCTTAAACACCTCTCTTTGAAGAGGTTTCCAGTCCACATTTAATTCAGAGAGAAGGAGGGAAAAGAAGGGAAAATGAGAATTAGTGAGCCAACTTGGTGAGATGTACCATTACTTCTATTTAAATTATATTACTAAATAATACATTTTGTGTCAGAAATTAGTCTGGGTTGAAAGGATTTTTTTCTGGAGAAACTCTGCTCAGGGGATGAAGTTCCTTTCATGTCCCCAAGATCCATTGTGCAGCACTTGGGTATCGAAACCCGAACTTCCAATCTCCAAGCTCAGCGTCTTAACCAATAAGCCACCACAGTGCTGCACAGGGGCTGCGGTGGCTCAGTGGTTAAGAAGCTTGCCTTGTTAGCTGGAAGTCCAGCATGTTGGCAGTTCAAGACCCGGGTACTGCATGACAAGTTGCGTGCCCGTCTCTGTCCCAGCTCTTGGGGACGTGAAAGGAGCCTCATTCGGGCATCACCTGACTGGAATTTCTCCAGCAAAAATCCTTTCAACCCAGAATAATTTCTGACACGAAATTATATTACTAATGCCAAAAATTGAAACTGTACACCATAACTCAGAATATGCAAGTTCATGCAGATATATGTGCTCTTTTCTCCTGCATTTGGGAGTGAATATTCTCTGTTTTGGCATTGCATTAAAGCTATTGTACACTAATGAGGTTGGCAGTATCTTTGGGGCATCAAAGAGCTTGAAATCCTTTTAAAAACCTGATTAGTCTAGCAGACATTCTTCTAAGTCAGTTTTCTACTGGCTTATTTCTAAATTTGGTGTCGCTCCTTCTGATGTGATTAATTTTTGTTTCTCATTGGTATTTTATTTTCGGCTCTTAAGGAAAGCAAATAAAGAAATGTCACAGGGAGGAAACAACGGTGATATGGGACTATGATTAGGAATTACTTTTGCCCCCCTATTTAAAATGTGTCCTTTGAGTTGGGAGACCCATGATTTTATCCCATCACTTTCAAGTGAGTCTGTCCCACACACAGACCATGAGTCTTAGTATAGCACATTAGTAGAGGCACTTAGTAGTTGAGGACAATTGTGATCCAACATAACAAAATCTACAACTAAGTGGAGTCCATTACATTTTTCACCCCTTGTCTGTTGAAATGATGAAGTTTTTTTAAAAATTGGTAAATAAAGTTGCATTAGGTTCTTTTGAGAGAGTGTGCAGAAGCATTTTGAATCCTATTTATATTTGCTCTAAAAACCAAGACCTGTCTCCAGATTGGCAAAGCATTTCTGAAATTGTCTGTAAGCTAATTACATATGGAGTAAATAAGCAGTATACTGTAATTTTCGGAAATGAATTGTGTTTTTGTTCTTATGATTGCAGCCCAACTCTTTTTGTAATATCTGCTTTTCATGTTCTGCCTAGATGCTCAGCCTTCTGATGGAGAAAGGGAAGTATGGAACCAGGTCAATGCTGTCTTACAGGATTCAGAAAGCATGCTTTCAGACCTACAGTCTTACAAAGGAGCTGGACAAGAGATTAGAGATGTGCGTTAAACCATACTACAGTGCCAGATTTTGCAAAGAAGAAAATTCAAGTGCCACTCTTCAGTATTGCTTTCAACTTTGCATAGCTCAGCAAGACAGACTAGTATCATCTTAGGATCATAATGCCCTGAGTTCAAGGTGCTTTGCATGAGTTCCAACTTGCAGTCGGCTT
The DNA here is from genome assembly GCA_035047305.1 of Bradypodion pumilum. Classification (NCBI taxonomy): domain Eukaryota; kingdom Metazoa; phylum Chordata; class Lepidosauria; order Squamata; family Chamaeleonidae; genus Bradypodion; species Bradypodion pumilum. Next base: position 158,318,396 of record JAWDJD010000001.1, on the reverse strand, counting down.
GAGCCTGAGCCTTCCCCATTGAAAAATAATAGGGCCATCACATGTTCAGGTAAAGGTAAAGGTCACCCTTGCTTGAAAGCCAATCATATCCAACTCTAGGGTTCACTGCTCATCTCCATTTATAGCCAAAGAGCCAGTGCTGTCTGCATTTGCAGACGTCTCCGTGGAATGTGGCAAGCATGCGTAGACACCAGAGTGCACGGAATGCTGTTTACCTTCTTGCAATTTTTTGCTTTTGAACTGCTAGGTTGGTAGGAGCTGGGACAGAGATGGAAGCTCACTCTCTCATGTGGTATTCGGCTCTTGAACCCCGACCTTCCAGTCTTAAAGCTCAGCATCTTAACCACTAAGCCACTGCAATCCCCTTCACGTGTTCAACAGGGTAGTGAATACCTCATTGAGCAGATGCCGGAAAAGATAACCATGTGTGAAGTGGATGACGAAACTGAAGATTCTAGTCTAGATTTTTTTTTAAAAAAACTATTATTAATTCTGCAAATTTTGAAACTACAAGTTGTGAGGATTTTCCTGGCCATTGTGTGGATTTTATAGACAACACATTATTGCTACTGTATGAAATTACCAAGAGAATAATCTTATTGAAGAGAGAGAGAGATTTTTTTAAAAAAATGATTTGGATTAGAGCTTGGAAAATCTGTTTTGAAGCACAGTTTCCCAACCCTTCCTTCTGGCCATGCTTGTTGGAGGAGCCTGAGAGTTATTTCATTTCACTTTTTATTTATATACCGCTTTACTCGGCCCGAAGGCGAATCAAAGCGGTTTACACCCATGCGTGCTGTGCACAGCAGACAGCAGCAGAAAAAAGCGAAAGAAGTACACAATGCAAATATACAGCAATACAACGTTCAAAAAAGCACTACAATCAATACACTATTCATATTAAAACACACAATGGAAAAAAAACCCGCAAAAATCACAAAACACAATCCCAGAGTTCGATGTCCATAAGCGGAACATAGGACCCGGAAAAGTTCAGAAGAGGAAACCTCTGTGAGGGTGGGCGGCTCCTCCCTGCCACAGACCCCGGAGCCGATGGCATAGGCTCCTGGGGCTGGACAGGGAGCATGTGGAGCTGCAGCGGCGTCGGCAGCTCCTCCTTTTCAGCTCTCTGTGCTGGCGAGGCCCAGAGAACAAGGAACAGCTGTGGTGACGGCGGCTCCCACCTTCTTGCAGACCCTGGGGGCCAATGGCATGGGGCTGGGCAGGGAGCGTGCGGGGCTGCAGCGGCGTTGGCAGCTCCTCCCTTTCAGCTCTTACCTTTTCATGGAGTTATAATCCAAAGAAGTAGATCTTGTCTCTGTTTTTGCCAAAATGTTTTACATTTAGGTCTGCACTAAAAATAGCATTACAGCAAATTTAGGTTTTTTTTAAAAAAGGGCTTGAATTTGATAATCTGTGTATCCTTGTTTTATCTTAGATACCTCTTGATTTAATACATGACATTTATGTTACATGATGCTTCACAGAGGGGGGTTGGAATGAAATAGATTATTCTTCCCCTGAGTCATAAATTAATTTAATTATTTTTTGATAGGAGAAGTGCAAAAGTAATGAATGCTAGTTGATCTAATAGAATACTTGGACTATTGGTTGAGGGGGTCATCACCATATTGTAAGTCAAAGATGGGGAAACTTTAAATATTCTGGGTCATACTTCCTCAAAAATAATAACTAAGAGGCCACATAGTAATGGCAAGAAAGCCAAACCTAGTAGGGTTGAGTCCAGAATAGCAGCACACCTCTTCTTGTCTCATGGAAACCCACCCTTCTCTGTGCAATGGGCCCTACCTATGGCTCAAGGAGGGGAAAGGTATTTTCTGTCTTGCTGAATCCATGAAACTCCAGTACCTCCATAAGTTTGTTTTTAAATGGTGCTGGTGGCTGCATAGAATTATGCATGTCATTCACCCATCCTGGTAATAAATGCACAATTTTGAAAAGTTTTTGTTTTGGTTATACTATATCATAAGGAGAATTGTTATAATAGCTATTGCTAACCGTCTTTTTGCTATTTTGGGTACTGTCACCTATATTACATGAATCAGATGCCATCTATCTGAGTAGCCTATACGCATTAAAAAGATAATATCTGTATCTCTTTATAAATAAATAAAATTTATCAAGGAATTTATGTTGTTTTCCAGGCAATACAAAATCCAAATGATATTCAGCTTCAGGAAAGAGCCTGGAATTCCGTTTGTCCTCTGGTGGTGCGATTGAAGCGGTTCTATGAGTTTTCTCTTAGGCTAGGTGAGGATCTAATACAGTAATCAGAAAATAATGTATATCTAGTGAGATAGATTTTCTGTTTTACTGCCTTAATAGTTGCAGTTGCTTTTTTCCTTTGGATTGTGTACTCCTGTTGTCATGGTAGTTATTGCTATTTTGTACTTATACAAGTCCCTGTCCTTAGGCTAGAGCAGTGTTTCCCAACGTGAGCCCACGCTCCACAGGGGGCACTTCAATTCCCAGAAGCCTAAATCAGCATATTGGCTGATCAGTGCTTTGGGGAATTGACTTAGGCTTCTGGGAATTGAACTCTAAAAACCAAAGGTTGGGAAACACTTGTCTAGGAGCATACCTGTCAACCATCCCGATTTGGCCGGGATTACCCTGTAATTTGACATCGATTGATGTCATAACCCGCCCCGCGCTGCCAAAACTCCGTAATTTGGCAGCAGGGGGAAACACTTTCCACGCATGCGTGCAAGTGCTACGCCGCTTGCGCAGCCCCTACGCAAGTGGCGTAGCGCTTCTGCACATGCGTGGAAGGGTTTTACCACTTCCATGCATGCGCGGAAGCGCTACGCCGCTTGCGTAGGGGCTGTGGAAGCGGCGTAGCGCTTCCACGCATGCATGGAAAGTGACCTGCGCACAAGCGGTCTGCGCAGGTCCCGTTTTTCCGGAGCCGCGGGTTGACAGGTATGGTCTAGAGGCTTATTTGTTAATCTTAATAATCCCTTTAATACCATCAGGAGCAGTTTTGTATAGCTAGGCATTTGTTGATTCTTTAATACTGAAGTTTAGAGGACCAGAACAAGGCTATGAAATAGGAGAGTTTTGAAAACATGAAATAGCCCCCCCCCCCCAAGGGAGTCAATGCCAACAGAACAAACAATCTTGGGTCAATTGAAAGACCTAAATTGGTTTTTGTACTTAGCATCTGCTGAGTGGAAGATGCCACCAGTATAGTAATGGGAAAATGCAGTGCTTTGTGCAAGTGTTGACTTTGTGAAAGCAGCCATGAAGAAAAATTCACCCTCTATTTGCCAGTTGCAATGCCTTACACAAATAGTGCAGCCTTGCACTACTTCTTCAGCAGAGCTTCTTTATGCCTAGAAGAAGCTCAATATGTCATTGACCTAACAAATGTTATTATTTCATGGGCAAGAGCTCACCTTATCTGCATCAATTGCCTTTGATAAAGTTAGCTGTTATTAGGAAGCCTGTTCCACTATACATTTCTTAGTCCATAAGGTGACACCTGCTTCTGTTATTTGCAAGATGCAATGGAAATGGAGACAATGAGCAAAAGGGCTGATCCACATAAGCCAGTATCATGTGCAATAATTGGAAGCGAAGTGGAAAAGACTGTAGTAGTAGTAGTAGTAGTAGTAGTAGTAGTAGTAGTAGTAGTAATAATAATAATAATAATAATAATAATAATAATAATAATAATAATAATAATAATAATAATAATAATAATAATAATAATAATAATGGCATGCCATCAAGTTGATTCTGACTTATGGTGACACTTATGATGCACATAGTGTAGCCAGGTTATCCTGCTATGGCAGGGGATTCCCAACCTGTAGCCATCGGCACCATTTCATGTGCCCCCCCCCCCCGCCTCCAAAACACCAGGAAGTGCCATGTGGTAGAGGAAGGCAAAATGGCCATCCGCCCCCCTAAGCTGTCTGAGGGAGCATGACCCGACTTAAAAAGGTTGAGAACCTCTGTGCTATGGTAATAGAGTAGGCCATACTGTCAGCGATTCAACGCCAATAATCAGGCGGCGGTTAACTAACCTGACAACCCTGAGGACTAATGACCTTGTTGATGTTCACAGGGGAGGGTGATGGTCCCCAAGTGGATTAAATCCCACTTAAATCCTTCTTGATGGAGGGCAGCAGCTTCATCTATACCAACCTGGGGCTGATGAGGACTTTACTTGCCAAAAAGGCTCAGGACCAGAAAGTAACTCACAGAGCTGGATCAGTGATGCGAGTGTCATGCTGTGTTGCGGAAGGCAGATTAACGGCCACTGCATTATATTCTCAAGACAGTCTTCATGGCTGATCACCATGATGATCACCATTATTGAGCATCAGATATAGCAGAAGAAGAAGATGACAATGACACTTCCAGGACTTTCTACATCGAGAAAACACAGAAGTGGGTTAGCATTCCGTTGTTGGGTCACCCTGGGACATTGCAGTTTGACCATGGTAACACAAGCTGGCTCTTTCTGCAAGATACACAATGCGAAGTTGAACTCCAAACATCTGAAATCCATAGCCAAATACCTGAACTACTGAACTATCTAGTCAGTGATGGTGGTGGAAGACTGTAGATACAGCTTTTTCCTTGTGTTTGAACTGGGCCTCCATAAATTTCAACAGCTGAACACCCAACCCTGCCTATCCAATTTTAATTGGTAACAAACCACAGGTCTAAGGATTTCCAAGGACTTTATTTGTCAAAGTGATTGTTCTTAACCATGCTTGCTGTAATGTGAAGTATTCCATATTCCAAAGTGGCTGATTAGCTCAGTGTTTTAAACAGATGTTTCCTCAACCAGAGGTTGGGGGTTTGATTCTTCACAATGTTTCCTGGGAGAAGAGCTAACCTGTGCAGCCATGGGCAAACTGCATAGTCTCAGGGCACTCTCAGAAAAACACTAGAACTAGGGGGCACTCCATGAAACCTTTGGGTACTAGTTCTCAAACAAATAAGAGAAAGTACTTTTTCACCCAGAGGATGACTGGTCTATGGAACTCCCTGCCAGAAGAAGTGGTGACAGCTGTCAGTCTTGACAGCTTTAAGAAAGGATTAGACAAGTTCATGGAGGACAAGGGTTATCAATGGCTATAATTATGGATACCTAAGGACAACCTCCAGGTTGGAGAGATAGGCAGGATATCTCTCAATGCCATTTCCAGGGAATCCTAAGCAGGTGAAGGCATTTGCTTGGGAATACCCTGAAGCAAATGGTGAGCCACTGTGTGAGACAGAATGCTGGACTGGATGGGCTGTGGCCTGTTCCAGCAAGGCTGTTCTTATGTTAAAAAGAGAATGGCAAACTATGTGCATTATTTAATCAGAAAGTCCTGGAAATAGTGACCATAAGTCTGAATCAACACAACACCATGCAATTAAAATTATTCTATATTCCAAAATGGGAAGTAAAAGAAGTAATTGAAGATGGTGCTTTCTTTAACAGGAATAAAAACAATTGAATCGCTTTTGTTTCTTACATTATGAGTAATTTTATGAGGAAAAGGTAGCTTCTCTCCCTTTAGGTTCCTCTAAAACAGGGGTTCCCAACCTAAGGCCTGTGGGCCGGATCTGTCCCATGGTGCTATTTCATGTGGCCCCCCACTCCCTCCAAGGGCATTAAAGAAACAAAATGACCACCCCTTTGAAGCTGTTGGGACAAAGTGGCCACCCCTATCATGCAGGCAGGTCCAGGTGGCCATTCAGCCCTCAATGCTGCCTGAGAGAGCATGACCTGGCCAGTGGATTGAAAAGGTTGGGAACCCCTGCTCTAAAAGTAGTCCTTGATGAGATTTTTAATGTATAATCTTTAATAGGTTATGAGCTCTACTAAAGCCACATAGAGGTTTACATGTGTATAGTTTAAAAAAAATTGAAGAAATAAACTTACATGATTCTATTTCTGGATATGTTTTCTTTCCCCAGAGAAAGCCCTGCTGAGCTTACTGGAATCCTTGACATGTCCTCCTTATACACCAACTCAGCATTTAGAGCGTGAGCAGGCTTTAGCAAAGCAGTTTGCTGAGATCTTGCATTTTACTCTCCGCTTTGATGAACTTAAGGTTAATATTGACACATATATACTAAATATATAATAAGAGTAGTAAAAATATTTATATGTTTAGGAGTACTGTTTCTTTTTAAAAATATATTTTTCCTTTTTTAAAAGATGAGAAACCCAGCAATTCAGAATGACTTCAGCTATTATAGAAGGACACTAAGTCGCAACAGAATAAACAATATGCATGTAAGTAGAATCTTTCCATCCAGAATTTATGTGTTCTGTAGTGGGAGACTATGCATAGGAAACCGTTTTGCTCCCAAATCAAACCATTGATACCTCAATTCTAGCATTGTCTACACCAGGGGTGGCCAACTTGGACTTCAATTACCAGAAACCCAAGTAAGCACACCTGCTAATCAGGGCTTCTGGGAATTGAAGTCCAAGAACAGCAGGAGTACCAAGGTTGGCCATCCCTTGTCTACACTTTCATCGACTGCCACCAGCTTTCCAGAATTTCCAAGAGGAGTTTTTTTTAAAAAAAATAGCTTTAATTGAAGATTGAACATAGAGCTTATGCATGCAAAATGTGTGAGCTACTTAACCTATCTAAAGTCACATGTTTTGGCCATTTGTTGCATTTGCAGTAAAAACAGATTTCACACACATATGGAACAAAGCTTTGCACGTTGTTTTTTATTTTAAAAAAGCTCACTGTTATTTATTACGTATTACTCAAGGTTGTCATTATTGCCGCTTCGTTTCCCTATCTAATTAATCACCTTGCACATTATCAGCATGTTGCACTGGCCTTACCAAAAGGCCAGAAGAATACAGGGAAATACTATTAGATTTCTTCTAAGAATCGATTCTTACATTGCACCTTGGAAATATTTATAAAAAGATAAGTGCAAAAAATACGTCCCTTCCTATTTAGAATGAAAAGGAAAATGACAATCGGGAGTAAAATTCTGTGAGAGTGGCTCTAAAAATGCTTTTAAATATAATTTTTGAAAGGAACAAGGGAAATAATGCAAAGGTTACTAGTACCTTGTTATATTACTGCTCACCCCAAAGGTAACTTATAGGTAACTGCATCCCAGGATCTGCCATGGGCTAATTTTAAGGGGTTTTGTTTTCCCAGGGATACAGCACTTCTTGTTGTTTTGTTTTGAAGGAATCTTTTATTGTGAATGGAGCTTTCATTAGCCAGCGGCAAGGTTTTGATATGACAGACTTGATAAATACCATCTGTTCAGATTTTTGCACATAAATAGGCCCTAAACATAAGACTTGTTTTTTCATGATGTCATTTCTTTCTTTGAAATTTAGATTTCTCTGAGACATCCTGTTACAGTTAGGGTTGTGGTTAGTGCTGCACACCCCATCTTGGTGTGTGAGTGAGTATCTGCATTCAGTAGCTTCAGGCCAGGTTGATCCAACCTTAGTCCAATAGGTGGCTCGTGAACTGAGCAGAAGTGGTACCTTCCACTTAAGATTTAGAAGGCATCAGTGGTGGGCATCAGCAGGCTCACACCAGTACGTTTGTACCAGTAGTAAAAATGGCTGACCCAACCCACCTCCCCGCCCCGCCCACCTCCACTCCTCCTAGAAGAGGCTTTGGAGGGGGCTGGCTCCATTTCCCCCTTCATCAAAGTCTTTTCCAGGGCTCCGTTTCACCCCAAACCACATCCCCAGCCACTTTAGAGTGGCTGGGGAGGCGCTTTGGTGTGAAACGGAGCCCTGGAAAAGCCTTGGACAAGGGAGAAATGGTTTCAGAGGTTCACTAAAGACTGATGAAAATAGAAGAAGCTTCTATTTTCATTAGCTCTATAGCAAAGAGCAGTCACATAGTCAACAGGCCATGCCCACCCAGTCACATGGCCATGCCGACAGTGTGGTAGGAATTTTTTTTTATGCCCACCACTGGAAGGCATTCCATGTTTGGCAATGAGCTAGTTATCTGTGGCTACTCCCTTGGTTTCTCTGCCATTTGTTGGAGTGTCTAGTAGCATGTCATCAAAGTAGTGTTGTGGAACTATGGTTACTAACCAAATAGTAAGCGTGAGGGCATTTATACTGTCAAAAGAACAGTAGAAAGTACATGATTTCATTGCATTCAAAAAGCTACTTTACCTATGGATATAGGTACTGTGGATATACCCAGTTGGATTCCCCACCACCCTTTTGGACTGACCACTTCTTCAGCAGTTGTCATATGATGTTGTTTTACAAATGCAGGGTGCAAAACCATAACTTTACTGGATCACACACGCGCAAAAATCAAGCACCGTACAAGTGTTTGTGATTCAAGACCACTTCTTCAGGCATGCACCAATATCTTGTGGATGGTACAGGAAAATTATCAATGAGAGTTTTAAAAGTTCATGGCATAAGTCCATACCAGGCTTTGTTTCTTCAGGGGGACAGGCTGCCTCTGATAGTTGTTGGTTAAACATTATCCCCTGCTCCTCAAATAAAGAGAACTAGGTATATACATAATGCCCCCACCCCACAAACGCCCCTTTCCCCTCAAAACTGTGAGTTTTTATTTGACCAGGGAACAGGACAATGCAAAAACCCAGATCCCCCTCCATCAGGAAACTGGGGTTAAATTTTAGTTGACCTATAGGTAGCGCCAGTTGTAGCCAAATCAAAGTCCATTAGGAATATTACCTAGTACTTGGAAGTAGCTATTTCCTTCAGTTTACAATCCTGCTGGGCTGATGTTAAAAGTCCATGCAATGCTGTAGAGCGGCTTTTTCCTTGCTTTCTCAGTAATTCCAAAACACATACCTCCATACCCAAAAAGAGTTGTGTGATCCTTATACTATACAAAAGCAGAAGCAAGGCAATACCTTTATTGGATCGCAAATAAAAATAAAACACTGTACAAGCCTCATGATTCAAGATCACTTCTTCAGGCATGTATCAATTTCTTGTGCATAGTCTAGGAAAAATATAAATGAGTTCTCTCACCTCTCATTTTCCTGCACTATTCACATGAAGTGATCTTGGATCAGGAAAACTCATACAGTATTTTATTATTATTATTATTATTTTAAATGATCCAATGAAGGTATCACCTTGTTCCTGTATTCATATTTTGTGTAATCTCTCTGTTTCATTTCGAAATTGTTTTGGGAAAGTCCTCTCTTGGTTCACTCTCTCTTTATAATGAGTCGTCATTGGCTGCAACTCGTATCCAAGAATGCATTTTTTCTTGAAGCAGGAAAAATGTCACTGGTGTGAATTTGTCTAAGATGGATCCCAGATTTCCACGAAGTGACCCACACACTATGATCATGGAACCATCTCCTGTGGCACATATGAAATGAGAAATGCAGGATTTAACACCAGGACTGCAATGGACTGCCGCAGCCTTGAGGATATGGACAAGATGCGCCCTCACAACCAATACATCTGGCATGGCATCTTCCACCTCCATGACCTTTGGGAATAAGAGTTCCTCCTCCACTCATTTTGCCGTTGGGCCCAATATGATGGCTTCTGGTGGCATTTCCTCCACTGAGGGGACCATCACCCCACCGAAAGGGACTCATCTGAACGTAGCTGTTGGTCCCGTTCAGGAGTCAGGTTATTTACCACTGCGCAACCCTCAGCGTTGAGTCACTGGCTGTACAGTCTACTCAATTACCATAGCAGGATGTCCAGCCAGACAATATTCAACAGTATTGAATAATATTAGAGGAACACAAGCCAAGATTTTCTTGATGGTGTATTAGTCACATGAATCTTAGTATCCCTGGCCATGTGGTCTTGGAGTGTTTTATGCTTCTTACGTACAAGATGGTCAGCCAAACAGATAGTGTGACACTGTTGTGTGTGTTTTTTTTAAACCAAAATTCCCATTATCAGTGTGACACTGCTGTGTGGTATTTTTAACCAAAATTCCCATTATCTTGTGTTTCTCATCAGCTTGATATTGAGAGTGAAGTGAACAACGAGATGGCTAATAGAATGTCCCTGTTTTATGCAGAAGCCACACCAGTGCTGAAAACATTGAGCAATGCTACAACACGTTTTGTTTCAGAAGTGAGTTGTGCTTTTATTTATTTAAAACATTTTACACCATTCTCTTGTTTTAACAACCTCTAATTATCTGCAGTATTACCTTGTAATACAATACTATAAAATTTGGAACTACAAGAGGTAATCAGTAGTATTAACAGTCGGGGATGGGGGGAAGCAATTACCTACTCATGCTTTCCACCCAAAATTAATTATGAGAGATAGTCAATGGCTGAGTTGACTGGTTTTTATTTTTGTTTTTTAACTTTAAGAACAAAACGCTGCCTATCGAGAATACGACAGACTGTCTGAGTACAATGGCCAGTGTATGTAAAATCATGCTGGAAACACCGTAAGTTATTTATGGGTTATTTATGGGTGTGTGCTTTACCTTTATTTATTTACTTTGATTTCATGCTTCAAAGTCAACATATTGAAACTTGATAGAATTGGTGGGACATTCCTTCTGAGACAGGATAGAAGTGGCAATTATTTTAGAGAATATGAAGGAGGCATTGTGGATCCTGATGGGTACTTGTACCGCCCCTTAATCTTGGACAAAAAGGCTTTACAGGTTTTTTCAGTGCTTTAAGAATTTGCACTATATACAGTATCTGGTATATATCTGACATATCTTGATATTAACGTACTTGTATTTGTTGTTTGTAGTTTTCATAAATCACTCTGATTTGCTTTGTCAAAGACGAAAGAGTGAAGATTTATAAAGATTTTTCTTTATTTTCTCCAAGCAAGTACAACATATGAGGGATTAATATTTCAATTTGTTGCATTGACTATATGTGTGTAAAAGGTCCGTGCATCATTAAAGTACAAATATTTAAAGTTGAAGAGGGGAATAGCAAAAAATGCAGAAGGTCAAAAAGCGGGGGTCAGAGATTTTTTAAAACAGGTCACTTTCCACATGGCTTACCCTTTTAGCCAATTGTGTATTTTTACAGGCTTTGATGTTTGAAGATTGGTCATTCTGTCAGGAAAACTAGTGAACCTTTCACCCATCACTGAGGTGGTTGTATATATTCTATGCAAACATTTACACATGCACCAGTGAGGACTTAAGTTTGGCCAACGACAAAGCCAAGAAAGTGGCTTCATTTTGGCGGTCCAGGGTTTGAACGGGACACATCGCACAATAACACTGCAAAACTATAGAGACAGATCCATTCTAAGAAAGACAGCAAGATTCATAATGCTCTATATTAAAATCATTACTGTATTTGCATTTAAAGCATACTTTAAACCAGGAGTTCTCAACCTTTTTTAAGCCGGGGGCCAGATGGCCATTTTGCCCTTCCTCCACCACATGGCACTTCCTGGTGTGGTGGAGGTGGTGGGGGCCACATGAATGGTGCCATGGGCCTATGGGCCACAGGTTGAGAATCCCTGCTGTAAACTCAAGCAAGTAGTCCTTTGATTATGGGAGAATCAAAGTGAATAAAATTGTGTGTGTACATTTGCACACAGATGTGCATACACGTTTATCCTGATTGCAGGTGATTTAAGGGATTCAGATTACAATTCCTGCCACGTTATGTATGTTACTCAGAGTCTCTCTATAATTAAAACGAAGGCCATTCTTAGAAAAATATGTAGGATCAATGAAGTGAAAGATGCTTTCCTCAGGAAATAAATAACGTTGTTGTTGTTCCTCTCTTTGTTTTCTTGCTGTGTCTGCTTATGTTTTTATTACTCCTTTGTTACCAGTTCTTTTCCTTAACCCAGGACTCTTGATGCAAGTTGCTTTGGCATTATTGGCCTTACTGTATAACTTCATTCTTCTTCATGGTCTCTGTGATGTACACGAAAGGGTTAAATCTGTGCCTGCACAGATTAAGCCCTTATGTGTGAATCACAGGTGACCACTTGAAGAACTACAGTTACAGGTAAGTAATGTGTCCTTCTGTCATGGATAAGGTAACCTTATGCTGCTTTGAAAGTGAAATGTTTTAATTTGAGATGTGAAATACTGTCAGACTAAAAAGTATGAATGGTTTTTGTTCTTCTAGAGAATACAGAAGTAGGTTCACCAGTGAAGAAACCCTTATGTTCTGCATGAGAGTCATGGTTGGTGTTATTATTCTGTATGACCATGTCCATCCGGTGGGAGCGTTTTCCAAGGCCTCAAAGATAGATGTAAGTGCAATATGTAACTGGATTTTTTGCTTTCTAGCAAAAGCTTTTGGGTATTGTGAAGATACTCCACTTGTGTCATCGTGATTAGTACTCTAGTTTGATATGTCTGTCATGTGCTGTGTATGTAGTGTTAGAAAATGGCTTTGTTTTGTTGCCAGAGACACAGTGTTTATTACCAGATCCATGTTTGTCAAAGCGATGCAAGGAAATGGGGTATTTAGGCAATAGGTACTTAACCCACCCACCCACTCAGCCTTCTTCTCTGTTGCAAATGTTTTTCTCAGATGGGTGTTATTTCTGATCTCAGAACCTAGGGAGAATGAGGAGAAGGCCATTTGTAAGTGAGGATATTGAAGCAAAAATTCAATAATCACCATTCCATTTGCAGTCAGTCAGTCAGTCTTTATTATGGTCCAAGATGAGCATAGTATAGCAAAAAGAACAAATGTTAAAATGAGGGTATTTAAAATATACCAAGAGACAAGTTAAAATGAGAGCTGGACCATAAGGAAAGCTGAGCGCAGAAGAATAAATGCCTTTGAAATGTGGTGTCGGAGGAGAATTTTGAGAGTACCCTGGACAGCGAGGAGAACAAATAGGTCAATCTTAGAAGAGATCAACCCTGACTGCTCCTTAGAAGGTCAAATAGTAAAGATGAAGCTAAAATACTTTGGACATCAAATGAGAAGAGAGGATTCCCTTGAGAAAGCCTTGATGCTCGGAAAGGTGGAGGGCAAAAGAAGAAGGGGGCAGTAGAAAATGAGATGGGTAGATGGCATTGTAGACGCAATGCGCACAAAGCTGGGCGGGTTGAGGAGGATGGTGGAGGACAGAGGTGCCTGGCGGGCAATGGTCCATGGGGTCACAAAGGGTCGGAATCGACTATGCAACTGAACAACAACAAATATATATTTCAAAAAAAGGAGCATTTCTGGTCAGAGTTAAGGAGTAGTAAAATTAGTACTTAAGATTAATAATGTTACAACTATTGCTAAGCCTTTGATGTAGCATTAGTATTTTATTTAGCTGAAGGACCTGATCTTACACGCTGCAGCACAGAACCTGGCAGTATTGTGGGTGAAGGTGGTGCTTTTATCAAATAGCAGCCAGTGGGTGTATGTGCTGTTTGACTGGCCAGGATACTTTCAGAACAGCAGGGATATGAACTTGTTCCGATGTCTCTTAAAAAAGGGAAGGTGCAGAGAACATGTTATATGGTTCCATTCCATTTGAAATACAAAGGACAGGCACCAGGGGAATCTGATCATATTATATACCTTTCGTGTCACATCTAGTTTGATCCTGGGAGTATAAATTGCAGCTGCTCTGGGTTCATCCTGAAGGTTCTTGTCATTGAACATACCGAGATATATTCCAGTCTGGAGAAGATATTTGGGGATGACTCAGAATTGAAGCTTCAGGAAAGGAAGGTTCTAACTGATTTACAAAGCACCTAGAACTGTTACTATGTGGGATAAATAAAGAACATGAGGAACCAGCACTGAAAGAAAAACTGCAGTTTGATCCTCTGCTGGTAGAGTCAGTATGCTTTAACAGCCATGTCTTGATAAGAGGACATACTTAATCGCAGACTATTACTGCCTGGAATTCTTTGTGCAACTCTGTTGGGCTTAAATAGTGATGATGTCACTACCCAGCAACATTAACCTTTATTTTAATATAATTTGAAACTTCTTATTCCCTTTGCTTCAGGGTCTGAGACTTTCTGTTGGTCCTATTTGCCCTGGGGACAAGGGGAGTCCTTAATATTAGAAATCATTCTGTAGCAGCCCTGATCTGGTGGTGGGGCTGGTAGTTGTGGTGATCTATTAAAGATCCACCCCCCACCAAAAGTCTTTCTTTAGACAAAAAGGATTCCTGGGGATCCTCAGAATCTGAAATAGGAGGTTTTAGGTTAAATTAAAGATGATTATCAGATAATGATATCATCACCATTTATGTGGCATAGTTGCACCAACTGGATTTCAGCCAAAGTATATTTAATGTAGTTGATCATCCTGTATGTGGTTGACCAAAGGGGGGGAAAATCTTGAAATGGAGGGATCCAGAGAACCCAATGAATATTGAGCATGCTCTTTGGGCACAGAAGGATGACTAATGTTTTGAGTGGAGAAAGGAATGGAATTGGAATAGACTATTCTGCAAGAAGGCATGGTTGTCTGGCAAACTAAGCAGGAGCACCCATCATGGCCAAATCATTTATTTGTATCACTGACATTTGTACTGTATAACTGTTTTCTCTTTTCACCATTAAAGGTGAAAGTAAGCTCTTCAGCCACTTACTGGTAGGTAAAGACCTTTGCAAGAGATCTTCCGCTTCTTCTTGATTACATAGGCACTTAGTGGTGTTCTCCAGATGGAAATTTGTTGTTCTAAATTTATGGAGCTCTAGCTTTCTTTAATATCCCTAAATAGAGCTTGAGGCTATGTGAAGACTTTGAAGCAGGGAGCCAAGGAGATAATGCAGACACATGTATAAGAGGAGTTATCTTCTGGTAGAAAATATCTGAAATGCTTTGCATAATCAAACTGTGGTATGTTGAGGGTGGCCTGACTAATATGTCTTGACTTTAAAAACACCAGGTCTCTGGGGGTTGGGAGACAAATAAGAGGAGATGTGATAGAGATACATAGTTAATGTGGTGTAGTGATTATAAATGTTGAGCTACCACTTAAATGAATGGGACTGCAGTGGCTCAAGTGGCTAAGACGCTGACTGGGAGGCGGAAGGTCAGCAGTTCAATTCCTGAGTACTGCAGGACGGAAATGAGCTCCCATCTCTGTCCCAGCTCCTGCCAACCTAGCAGTTCGAAAAGCAAGACATTGCAAGTAGATAAATAGGGACCACTTCAGTGGAAAGGTAACAGCGTTCCATGCACTCTGGTGTCTAGTCATGCCTGCCACATGACCATGGAAACGTCTGCAGAAGCAGACAGTGCTGGCTCTTCGGCTTTGAAACAGATGAGCACTGCAACCTAGAGTCGGATACAACTGGCTTTCGAGCAAGGGAAACCTTTACCACTTAAATGACAGGGGTTCAGGGGCTGATCATGAAACGACTTGGGTTGACTTCAGGACATTTACTTTCTCTAAGTCTCTTCTACCTCACAGGGTTATTTTAAGGATAAAGTGAGGAAGAAAGCAGGAGAGCCACCTTGAGAAAAGGCAGGATAAAATATGAGGTGAAGGCACCTGCTTGGAAATACTCTGGAGCAAATGGTGAGCCACTGTGTGAGACAGAATGCTGGACTGGATGGGCTGTGGCCTTTTCCAGCAAGGCTGTTCTTATGAGAGAGAATCATGCAAGTGGGCAGGGGGGAATTTTTCAGATCTATATATCTATCTACCTGTTGGGCCTGTCAGGGTACTGTTGCACTCGTGCCTTGCTTTGTTGCTTCCTGTAGGGCAGAAGTTCTTAACATTTTCGTGCCACGGGCCAGACCATGCCCCCTCAGACAGCTGAGCATGCTGGACATGTGGTTCGCCCTGACATAAACACTGCTGTAAATCACATTGGGCACGTTTGCACAAGCATGGGCACTTTTATGGCTGTTGTAAATGCGTCCGCTTCCGGCGGTGGTGGGGTCATCGCCACAGACTGGATTATTTTCCACTGTCCTGCCTGCGGGCTGTAGGCTGTGAATCCCTGCTGTAGCACAAACAAATGGCAGTGTGTGAAAAAGAGTTTTGGACAGGATTTGGCTTGAGCCTGTATGGATCTTATATAACTCTTAGGTGCACTAAGCTAAGCTTAAGGTCTTCACTTGTTTGGGGTGTTCCTTTCTGTTCTGTTCTTTATATTTCAAAACAAAACAGATGGGGCTGTTCTTCTAGTATATTGGCTGAAATATAAAATTATGATGCAAATAGAATAGGCCCATTTAATCAGAGAATTTCTGGAGAGTCAATCCCTTCTGTAAGCTCCATCAATTCAGCAGCCTACTCTGGTTGTATTCTTATTATTACTGGATTTTAACTAGTATCCTTTTTGGGGTAAAATTCAGAGAATGGCTTCAGAGCTGAGACATGCTCCCACTTTCACTTTTGTTATTTATACATGTATCTAAATAGTAGCATTTATTCTTGATTTTTTTTCTCCCTAGATGAAGGGTTGCATAAAAGTTTTAAGGGAAGAGCCACCAGACACTGTTGAAGGGCTTTTGAATGCTCTCAGGTAACATGCTGTTGTTTCTCTTTAACAGTCTGCTTATTTTGTATGCATAGTGTGTCCCCTCTTCCCCATGCTGTAAAGTGAAAATGATCCAGTCTACAACTCAGAAGTTCTTCCTTACATGTTTAAATGAGAATTTTCCATGCTACAAGAAATGGAAGGATCCAAAACCGTTCACAGCAAGTCGATGAAAGGCCAGACAAAAACAAGATATGTCGAGACCAAAAGCGTAACTTTTGCAGGTGCGACGTTCCCTTTAAAACACATATCTAACTGTATTACCGCATGCTGCGTATATTTGTGGGTGTGTCACTGTGGATTAGGTTATGTGGGGAAAACTTTGAGACCGCTGAAAATTCGAATAGCTGAACATGGTTCCTGAATAAAAAATTCAGTCCTACAGGCACCTTTAGTGATACATTATAAGGATCGGGGCCACAATGAGAATCAGTTTAAATTTGTGGTTCTGGAAGTCATTAGGAACAAGGCATATGAAAAAGCAGACATTAACACAATTCTTCTACGGAGAGAAGTATTTTACATACAT
This sequence comes from Bradypodion pumilum, assembly GCA_035047305.1. Classification (NCBI taxonomy): domain Eukaryota; kingdom Metazoa; phylum Chordata; class Lepidosauria; order Squamata; family Chamaeleonidae; genus Bradypodion; species Bradypodion pumilum. Next base: position 158,301,452 of record JAWDJD010000001.1, on the reverse strand, counting down.
AAATTGCAGACTTTGGCCCCTAAAGGTTTTAATGCAGACTTGGATTTTTCTTGTTATCTTTAACTAGAAGCTATTGTGTTACTCATGCAGACAGCCACAACTTCCTTTCAGAACCCTTTAAAAACTCACCATCATGCGCACCTGTGAAGCATTAAGCAACAGTCACACGTGTACAGCTAGCGTAGGTATTTATGTATCAGATCAGTAAACTTTTGTTAACGTCAGAACAGCCCTGAAAGAATTCACATATGAGGCTCTATTGACGCGATGAAATATTTCATTTGGATATAGGTATGTGTTTCAAGTTGCCTTATTGTGTTTCTCTATAATATCAGAAGTTTATGTATTATTGGGTGGTCATAATGTATTTCTTGTAAATCAACAGTGTGTACCTCATTCTCTTGAAGAAGGAATTTTCATTCTGAAAAATCTGTATACCGGATAAATTTTGAGAGAGAGGACAGAAACTTGGAAGATATTTTGAGAGAGAGGAAAGAAACTTGAAAATATATTTTTGCTTAAAACTACCAGACATCATTTTTTTGTATACTTTTGGGAATAATTTGAAGACCTGTGAGTGAGAGGATATTAACTCATAAGACTTCTAAACTTTTTGTTTGAAACTGCCAGATGTATTTTCCAGTACATTTTTCCATGTAGTTTTGAATGTGTGAATATAACACAGTCCTTTCGGTTGATTTTGTGGATATATATATTTATTTGAAGCAGTTTTGGAAGAAATTCTTTAAAGTGTGACTATAACACATTAAGACTCATTGTCTCAATACAGCATTATTTCGACATATCTTGTTTTTGTCTGGTCTTTTACCGACTTGCTGTGAACGGTTTTGGATTATTTCACTGGTTCCCGTCAGCCATATAGTTCGCACAAGAAATGGAAGGGGCATGAGAAGCAGAATGAGAGGAAATCGTATAAGAGTGGAAATGAGATGCATGTTGGTTTGGTATGCTTACGTGGGCGATCTAATTTTAAAAAATACTACATTGATCTCTATTTGTACAGCTATGTCTACATTTATACATGAAAGATTTATATATTAATTTATAGTTTGAGCAGTAAGCACTATTGCAATGTATGGATATTTTGATTGCTCATTATGTGGTCATTGATAGTGCATGGATAATAGGCATATAACAGGCATTTTAGTGTTGCTGATGATGTATTATTTTCTTCTTTTATATAGATATGTCTTTTTAAAATGGTGTTCTGCATACATTCTTTTTAATACTCCGTGTGCTCGGTGATCTTGGGGGGTGGGGGTTGAGCATGGGCTCATCCTGAATTTTGAAGGGCCCTCTACACATGGGCCACCTATGGTCATCTGTGTTGGACTCTTCATAATTTGAGGACCAGTTCTTGTCAAGATGGCCATACCAAGAATTAAGTGAAAAGCTTATGTTATGTCAGATGATGAAAGCTGAAACCTTGTATACAGACAAACTAAGAGTATTCTTAATTGAACACAGTGGGACTTGCTTTTGGTTAAATATAAGTAGCCCTGTAGAATAAATAACCCTATATCAATGATGGGGAACCTTGGCACTCCATCTGTTCTTGAACTTCAATTACCAGAAACCCATGTGAGCAATCCTGCAGATCAAGAACACCTGGAGTGCCAAGGTTCCCCATCACTGCCTTATAGCAACTCTTCACTTTGTCAGCACAGCTAGCTCAGCTTGGAGCTAATTCTGATACATATTCAGCCCTTTGACTGTGCCGTTTGTAACTCCTAGGTTTACCACGAAACATCTGAATGATGAATCTACTTCAAAACAAGTCCGAGCTATGCTGCAGTAGCACCTTCCTTGGAAAAAAGGACTTTTGCATTGTTTAGAGATATTTGTTTACATAATTTAATAGTGTGTGGTGTTATTTACATATGTGTAATTTACATAATGCTACAACTGGTTTCTTCCTGTTGCTGAAATATGTGAACTTGTATCAATAACATGACTGACTGTATGGCTCAGCATCCATTTATCTACCACTCTTTACTATTCAAGAATTCTTAAAGGTACCTTTAACTTGAATATATTAATAACAAAGTTGTCTATGTGCCTTGCTTATTTATTTATTTTCTGGTTGGCTGTGGTGTTTTTTGTTTTGTTTTTGGTGGATGTATGCAATAATTCTTTGTTTTGGTCTTTGAGCATTCCACAAATAAGTATGTGCCTGCAAAAACTTGGTGAAGTACCTTTCAGTGAGTAGTTGCAGGCAACTTTGGCATGTCCTTATGGACTGGTTTTGCCCTTCTTAGACACTGTTTTACTTTAAAAAAAAAAAAAAACACCGTGTAGGTCTAGTTTAGAAGAGAATTGCCATGCCCAGGAAGCTTCCAGGAGTGACTGTTTTGCTATTTTTTTAAACTATTTTTTCTAGCTATGACAGGATTGGCCTCAGAGTGTACAGAGCATCCAAAAAAATGAGTGGGTGGTAATGGTTCACCATTTGTACTCCATTGTAGCATTGCGTGCATACACTAAAGAGCCCTGAGCATTTTTCTATCATTGATGTTAAGCACACTAACTGTGCTGGGGTGGGTTGAGGGCTTTTCTTTGGGCTGGAAAAAATTCCTTTTCTTGACATTTCTAATAGGTTTTGTATTGAGGCCAAGACACGTAGGGCAAAGTTTTTTTAACATGAAAATTGGCTAAAATTCTTTTTCAGTTTTTTCACTGGCATAAATCTAGTCAACAAATAGCTGAAAATTAAGCAGTTACTGAAAGTGTTTGCTATTGCACACCAAGTCAAATGGTTTAGCAAATTAACAGTAGCAAATGGCTATAACAAACTTCTTATATTGTGCCAGTTCAACAAATTTACATCAATTGCATTATGCCGGTGGACATAACTAATCAGATTTTGGCCATAGTTCTTAAGTTTATGTAATTGTATGTCTGCAGAGTGCCTTTTACCAGAAAGGTGTGGTATACATTACTAATATGAGAAAATATAGAGCCAGTCCAGACATGTATAACTCAGCTTCCAAAGCCAATATAGACAAAAGTCCTGTACCCATTCACTTTCAAGTTTTTGGATTAAATTATTATAGCTTCCTGTTATAGCTATATTGGGAAAATATGGTGTGGATTGCAACAAGCCCAGGTTTTAAGCCAGTAGACAAAGGAAGGTGACATGCAAGGACAGATTGCTGAGAACAGGTACTGCACATGTCTTGACCTAACCAGCCAACATCTGTATCACTTAAAACTAGGCCAGTGTGAAGGGATGCACAGAGAACCAATGAGATGTGAGTATTGTTGAATATAAATAGATATGATATATTTGACAGGATTTATATTAATCCTAAATGGCAGTGGAAGTGGATTAGTATGTGGAATGTCCTGTTCCTCATGCTTCTCTCCATTGTTCAGAGAGCTATGCATGCATTGGGGATACCACTCTTTAATTTTTTTTGACAACATATGCCCATTTTGGAGTTCATGTTTGTGACATTTTCCCCAGCCTTGAAAGTCTAAATAGGTTTAGAGATAGCTTAGGTCCTGCTCATTCTGTCTCTAATTTCTGATGAAGACAGTGAGAGGTGCCATAGAGAAGAGTTCTCCAAGGTGATTCTTGTTTCAACAATTCTAAGAAAGATTTAATTAACAGGAGCTCTGCATCATTTTAGGCTCACTTTGAGCAACTTGAATTCCTAGTTCTGTAACATTTATTTGTCTGTTGTCTTTAGGATGGCTATCTTGAGCCACATTGCAGGATTTTCAAAAATTTATAAAATAAAGTTTAAACAACTTTTCACAATCGCTGCATTTGAGCCCCTTCGGCTCATTAGTTAAACTGCAGTCAAAATTCTGCTCGTCATCTTGAGTTTTATCCTCATGAGCTAAAGGTTGACTCAGCCTTCCATCCTTCTCAGGTCAGTAAAATGAGTATCCAGCTTGTTTGGGGCACACTATAATTTGCATTGATATATCAATGGAAAAAAACAATAAAATCCTTGTTTAATTTTCATGTTTTGATTCTTATGAGGCAAGGAAACTATGAATGGTTCTCTATTTTCTTAACTGGTTAACACTGCTGAAGTTAAATCTCCTCCATCTACATTTACTCCCAGGAAAATACTCAGAAAACTAATTCTTAATAGATTCTATCTCCCAGGAGCATACCTGTCAAGTTTCGGGAAATTGCTGTCGAACCCCCGTATTTTACACTCTTTCCCGCCATCATCCCGTATTAGTTAGACTGCAGTTAGACTGGAGTTAGACTGGAGGCCAGCACAGGACAAGCATAGTTGTCCAGTTTCCTGTTTTGGCTGGAAATTTTCCCTTATTTGACAGAATTTTCCTGAAACTTGATAGGTATGCCCAGGAGCAACCCTGACAAAACCCTGCATGATTGTATCAGTTACTTTGAATATTATCTTATTTATAATGCATTTATCTTACAATATACAAGACAGCATTCTCATTACTTCCATGATGTGTGGATGTTGGTTTGCTAAGAAAATAGACATTCTCAGGATGTATTTATAAGATGATGCTCCATTAATTTAAAAGTTTTGTATTGTCTAGCATTAGCAGGTTATCTTTGAAATGAGTTGTTAACTGTTAATTCAATTTTCTTTGGATATTTCATACCATCCACCTGTATTGACATGAAACTACAGTTGTTAATCTAGCAACAAAATTAACCACTTGCCTCATACTCGAAAGGCAAAAACTCTTGCCTGGCCCTGCCTTTCTCTACATCTCCACACCTCTGAGCTTGTGCTGTGCCACAATGACTTCACAGGTACTCACATAATAATAATAATAACAATGATAGATTTTACAAAAAAACTGATTCCATTGTTATGTGAGTTGAGTTACTTACAAGAATGCTAATAAGCTCCACATATGGGTATGTTCAGCAGTTAGCCACAGTGTGAAATGTGACAATTCTATTTCAGTCACTAACTAGCCTGAATACCCAAATATGATGCTTCAAAAAAACAAAAACAAATTTTCTTTACTAAACTGCAATTGTTCAATTTCCCACTAGAGCATGCCTATTAAGTATCCCGTATTGGCAGGGATTTCCCATTTTTCTGCACTCGTTCCTCCCCTTTCCCACCGCCATCCCGTATTTGAATGGTGGAGAAAGGGCTTACTGTGCATGTGCGGCCACGGTGCACATGCACAAATGGGTTACTGCGCACATGCGCAGCCACAGTGTGCATGCACAAATGGGTTACTGAGCATGCGTGTCCATGCATGCACAGTAATTTCCCGTATTTTGCGGAGCCGCACTTGACGGGTATGCACTAGAGTCTTCATTCAACAAAAACCTTTTGCCTACTACCCTTTTTGCATATCTCTTTCAGTGTTTGTGTGTGGGAGAGTGTTAACGCCAGAAATAAAGGGGGTTGGGCAGAAGCATTCCCCTGTAACCATGGGAAGTAAACATGATTTCTGAACAACTATGTGGGCTTTACATGTTGGTAGTCATATGGGTGGCTTATGTAAGTAGGGTGATCTAGGATGAAATCATCAGCATTTACTCACAAATCCAAAAACTAGAAATTTTAGAGTAGCCACTAGAGATGTACCTTTGTGTGTTTGATGTTTGTTTGGATCCAAACAAGTTTTACTCCCCCCCCCCCCCGCAGAACACCTGCAGACACTATCACTTCACTCACCTGGAGAAAGGCTGAGGACTTTTTTAGGCCTTATTTCCTTCCAAAATGCCACCTAGGAAGAAACATTGGGGCAGCAAATACAGTCCAGAAGAGGCCTCAACCTTTGTCCAGGTGACTGAAATGAATGTGTATGCATGTGTGTGTTTGTGGACTGGTACTCCCAGATTTCTGTGTGGAGATTCCTTGCAAAGTTCTGGCATTGGAAGTCCCCCACCCCTCTTAAAAAAAAGTGAAGGGAGAGAAGTAATGAACAAGTAGCCCATCCCAAGTAATCATAAAGATGTTGCTTTGACTTCTTTAAAATAGGGCATTTTAGATCTAGCCTTTCAGGACTTATTGTAAGATGCTGAGGGCAGGGATGAGTTTCTATTGCTATATTTGAGATAGGATTCAGCACTCTGTAGCTTGGATCTGTACAGGATCCTGTTCTGAAATCATAATGACAGTTACAGGCTGTGTTTGGATACAGAATGAAAGAGTCTTGCCTGTTACTCAGAACCAGTGGGCAAACCTAATGTTCAGAGGATCCCATTCTCATGACTGATGGGGATGCAAAGCCTAATAAAAGTGAATGGGCATATGTGCATAAGAATGAATGAAGAATTGCAGCAAACTGTTTGTTCACACCTTGACTCCTGTCTCAAAGGTAAATGACAGATACAATAACCATCTATCTGAAGAATAGATTAGTGCATCTCTTTCCCCTGTTTTGGACAGACCATCTAAGGTTGTGTGTGTGCGTGCGTGTGCATGTGTGGCTTTTGTTTTGTTTCTGTTTTTTTGTCTTGCTTATTCCTATGGATTGGAGAGGGGCATTTTGAGTTCTGGCCAATAACAGTTGTGCATAGACAGTTTGATCAAGATCAGAAAATTATGTGTTTGAGTGAAACAGTCAGTAGACATCCATTGCTCTACCAAAAACCAGCAATTTCTCTCCCACTGGAGAATTACATTCTACACAGATCTATAAACATTGAATAGACAATATAGATTTGAGTACTCAGATTTTAATTGTATTTGGAATTAGTGTTTTAATAATGGAGTTTTGTTTATAAAAGCCAAAATAAAAAACTTATTTGCCTTCTGTACAGTAAAAAAAAGGTTCATAAAGCTATTGTGTGATAATTACAACTTGTGCATATGTGTATTTGCCGGTAGTAAATGTTTGTACTCAGATTTAAGCTAATACTTGTTATAAAAAGAATTATCTAAATTAACTACATAGGTTTCTGATGTGTATTATTTGAAACTGAAATCTGTAATTTGACAGGTGGGCAAAATACGAATAAAACAAGAAGAAATGATTAATAGGTCCTAATCCAAAGCCTGTTACTCTCAAGCAGCCATCTGGCTATAAGAGATCTGCCTGAAACTTTGCCATTGAAAGTTTACTTTGAATATTTCCATCAGTTGTTCTATAGTGGCTTACAATACTGAATAAGAAAGGACAATAAGAGCAGGTAAGCCATGTAAAGTTAGCAAGAAAAGGGAAAGGCCGTATATTTTGTCACTTCCATATTCTGACTGCATGTGAATGGCTGTTTACAGGATGCATCCTACTGTGTAATTCTGCTGGCAGACCAATACAATACAATACAATTTTAATTTATACCCCGCTTTTCTCGGCCAAAGCGGAAACAACATATCAATGCAATACAATATAACAGCATCAGTATAAAGATACAATAATTCAAAATACAATATGACCAGATACAGTTACAAAAAAATTCATCACAATTCACATTATACAATACAGTATATAGAAACACACAATGCAAGAAGAGCACAAGCAAAAATACAATCCGATAAAATACAATCTCACCATAGTACGCAATATACTCGGTGATACAGAAAATCTAATACCCCAAACACAGTGGCCTCTCTGCAGACATGTGTCCAAGACAAAGTCCTCAGAGCCAGGGTCCCACGCCCCCCCCCAAAGGAGCCCATGCTCCAGGAAAGGCACGGTGAGGCTCCTCGGAGATGACGCCAGTCAGGCGGGGCCAGAGGGAGGTGGGCCAGTGGCTGCAGCTGACTCCCATTCGGAGCCGATGGGAGGCCAAGTTTCTCATTCTCGCTATCCTTGCATGCCTCAAATCTATTATGCACCTTTGGTGGAGAAGGAAGAGAAGGAAACCTATAGTGTCAGTGGGAATCAGGTCACATAACATAGGATCCCCCTTGATCTGGGTATGGGAGAGAAGTGTGATGCAAAAACAGTGGTCTGAAATCACCAGAGATCTTGAAGTAGGGGTGAAAGAATTAAGAATTATATTGTGTGGGTGGTTAAACCATTGCGTTCCCTGATGGTAGCCCTTGAATTTTTCGGGTGCCCCAGGCTGATGGTAGTGTTTAGTTTAGAATGGGTGCTGGTAGTAGCGTTCCAAGAACGCCGCTACAGTGTTTCCTTGAGAACTTTGAGATATTTACACCAGAGACACATGAACCCCCTTTAACAAAATTTAAGTTAAGAAAGTTTTGTGAATATGAATGGCCCAGTTTCCAAGTAGGGGTGCCTCCAGAAGGTTCCTTAGATTTGGGTCTTATAAATAGAGTGTTTCAAAGAATAATGCAGAATAAACATTGGGATCAGTATCCTTATATGTCTGTATGGTAGGCAACAGTTGCAGAGAAAGCCGTGACACACACACACCCCTTGGCTACGGAAATGCCAGGCTGAATGTGTAAAAGCATATTTAATGAAGGAAAAGAAATCCAAAGATAAGAAATCTAAATTAGGAAGGAAAGTGGTCAGAACACCCAATACCCCAGAAATAGAATGGCAGACAGAAGAAAGATTGAAAATTTTAAGCAGAAATGAAAAAGATGAAATTCTGTTTTAAAGACCTCCACCTTATGTCATGCCAAAATCAGTGCCACAAGATGGCCAAGTTTCACATATTTATCCAGACCTTGCATTAGCAAATGCAGGAAGCAGTCACTCTGCAGGAAGATTTCAGACCCCAGACAGAAATGAGACTTCCCCAACCACAGAAAAACTAAGAAAAGTAACTGAAATCTTGAAAGATGTAATTGAACAGGGAGAAGAAAAATTCAAAAGGTACAGCCAATCTTCTCCCTATAACAATGAAGCTGGTAGGGAGCCACCTCCGAACACCCCAATGGCACACGTCATGCCAACGATGAAAAAAAGAAAGGAGATAATGGCCCCACTGGGGGAGATGATAACCAGCCATATGAGGGAAGATGATGAACTAGTAAATCAGTCAATCTTCCAATATTTACCACAACAGACCTGTTAAATTGGAAACAGCATTATGGACCTTTTAGTACCAAGCCTAATGAGGTGATTGAACTAATTGGAACCATAGTCCAGACACATAACCCCACATGGAGTGATATGCAGCAAATAATAAATACGCTCCTTAATATGGAAGATAAGCAAAAATTGAAACTGGCAAAAGACAAAATTCTCCGTAGAAATTTCCCAGACGCAAATCAGACTGTAGTGCGTATGGCAACAGCTGCTGAACAAAACCCAAATTGGGATCCTAATGATTCAACACACACGACAAGTCTTCAACAGTACAGATATTTGATTTTGGAAAGCTTAAAGGAAGCAGCAAAAGGTCCTGTTAATTTTAGCAAACCTGCTAATATAATTCAAGAGAAAGAAGAATCCCCTGAAAGTTTCTTAGCCAGGTTAATTGAGGCTTATAAAGTGAACACAGGGATTAATACGGAAGATCCTGAAAACCGCCAGATGTTAAATGAAAGATTCATTACACAGAGTGCACCGGATATAAAGAAAAAGTTACAAAAGCTGGAAGGCGCATTGGGAAAGAACACAAGCGAACTGGTGCAAATTGCGAGGAAGGTCTACTTTAATAGGGAGGAGGAAGAAGAGAAGAAGGGGAATATGAGAGAATATAAAAGAGCTGAGATGATCGCCCTTGCTTTGGGAAGAGGCAACCACCAGTATGCTTACTGCAAGCAAGAGGGCCATTGTCAGAGGAATTGCCCCGAGAGAAGAATGGGAAAAATACACCCATTTGGCAGAGGAAGTTATGAATACAGACAAAAAGAAGAGAAAAAGAAAAAACAAACAAACAAACAGCTGAGAACTTGATAGCTAATCCCAATATTTTGAATCCCTAGTCAGCCCCAAGCTTTAAGGCTACTAGGTTTGTCCCAACTTTTTCAGGCAGTATGTGAAAGTACGCAGAAATAAAAGTATAAATGTCACAGGTCAGTTGCTTAACTCCAGAGGAACTTGAAGGCCTGCGCAAGAAGGAAGTTTACTTTTTCTGCAGACGTACAAGTACATACTGGCCATGCCCTCCAGATAATTTGGAAAATAAGGGACATTTATGGGTTAGTAATCAAAGACTGATCAAAGCTGCCCAGAATGCCTAGATCCCTTGCAATTAATCAGAAAACAGAAATCACAGTTGGCAAAAGGGAGCAGAAGAAGCAAAGCGAAAAACAGCTATGTTTAAACAGCCAAACAAACACAGGAGTTGTATTTGATTAAAGAATTTGAGGACTTGAAAGTATAAAACATCTGAAGTACATGAAAATAAAATGAAAAGCCAGTAAGGGAATACTTACTTAAAGCAGGGAGTCTTAGTGGAATCATCCTTGTTCATTTAATCCACAGATAGGAAGAGGTTGAGAAAGCAAGTGGGATTGTTGAAAGCATTGCAGAATTGTATGAAAGTAAATCAATAAGTCCAGGTTTTAGCCAATGACAATGCATGATATGAGAACTCCCTTCTGTACAAAGTATCCTATTTCCTCATTTGAATTTCTGTCCTAAACACATACAGATGGCCAGATCTGGCCCGCATAGAAGGAAATTATTAACTCAGTCACTGCAGTAGAAATCAATATGTGAATCAGTGCAGGAGGCTTGCCCTCCCCATCTCCACAGCAACACATGGCTTTAAGCCAGGAGATCGGTTATAGTTAAACATTGATAAGATGGATCATTGAACTATATACTGTTGGTAGTATCCTTTCTCTTACAGCTTAAGACCCTGGAAAGATTGGAATGCATAGATTTTGCTTAAATAATCAACGCAAGAGAGAAGACGGCAGCTTGGCTAAAGACCCAAACTGGAGGCGGTCTTTTCAACGCCCAGCCGAAGCCTGAGGAATCGGCAATCAACATGATAGAAATGTTTATTTATTGCAATAGAATGTTAAAAAGTTATTAAACTTTAATAATTTTCAAGAAATCAGGAGGGAATGAAGTAGGGGTGAAAGAATTAAGATATTAATTCTGGTTTAAAAGTAAAAATTATTTTCTCAGTACTCTGTAAAGTTAAACAGATCAGATTGACCTATCATATAGAACTGATGACGAGGCTAAAGTAAACAGAAGGCTTTGTGTCCACAAGCTCAGCACAGTTTGTACAGCTGACAGGCAACCATAAATAATATTTGTGTGACATCACATGATGTGACATGAGACATGTTCCTTATATGACATGATCTAAATAACAGTTTCTGAATGTTCTAACCTGAACTCAATGAAAATGTCAGAAGGTTAATTAATAATTTTGGCTTATCCCAAAAGGGGTTATTAAAGAAGAAACAGAGATTGCAGAGAGACTCAATGAATTCTTTGCTTCAGTATTCACTGAAGAAGACAGAGACCACATGCCCAAAACAGAGCCTATCTTCGTAGGGAGGGAAACCGAAGAATTAAGCAAGATAGAAATAACCAGGGAGGAGGTCCTTGCATGTCTTGTTAAGCTAAACACTAACAAATCACCAGGACCAGATGGCATCCATCCACGAGTTCTCAGGGAACTTAAAGATGAAATTGCTGATCTCCTAGCCAAAATATATAATATTTCCCTCAAATCAGGCTTTGTGCCTGATGACTGGAAGGTAGCGAATGTAACACCAATTTTCAAAAAAGGATCTAGGGGTGATCCATGAAATTACCGACCTGTCAGTTTGACATGTGTCCCAGGTAAAGTGATGGAAACCATCCTAAAAGATAGAATTAATAGGCACATAGAAGAGAAGGCGCTGCTAAAGGAGAGCCAACATGGCTTTTACAAGGGCAAATCATGCCTCACTAATCTGTTGGAATTTTTTGAGAGTGTCAACAAGCATGTGGATAAGGGGGATCCAGTTGACATTGTTTATCTGGACTTTCAGAAGGCTTTTGACAAGGTCCCACACCAAAGGCTCTTGAATAAACTTGCCAGTCATGGAATAAAGGGACAGGTCTTGTCCTGGATCAGCAACTGGCTAAGGGACAGGCAACAGAGGGTAGCACTAAATGGACACTTCTCCAAGTGGAGGGAAGTAAAGAGTGGGGTCCCTCAAGGTTCAGTACTGGGATCCCTGCTTTTCAACCTCTTCATAAATGATCTAGAGGTAGGAGTAAAAAGCAAGGTAGCCAAATTTGCTGACGACACTAAATTATACAGGGTAGTGAAAACTGTGAGAGATTGTTAGGAGCTCCAGAGGGATCTCTTGACACTGGGGGAGTGGGCAAAACAGTGGCAAATGAGCTTCAACATTAGCAAGTGCAGAGTGATGCATGTTGGGGCAAAAAAACCCAATTACATTTATAAACTGATGGGGTCTAAGCTCTCTGCGACAAACCAGGAAAGGGACCTTGGTGTCCTGGTGGACAGCTCAATGAAGATGTCAACCCAGTGTGCCTCAGCAGTGAAAAAAGCAAACTCAATGTTAGGGATCATTAGGAAGGGTATAGAAAATAAGTCAGCAAGTGTCATTTTGCCTCTTTATAAATCCATGGTGAGGCCCCATCTGGAATACTGTGTACAGTTCTGGTCGCCATACCTCCAGAAGGATATTATGGAGTTGGAGAAAGTACAGAGGAGGGCAACCAGAATGATTCAGGGACTGGAACACCTTCCTTACCATCTGAGGCTGCAACGGTTGGGCCTTTTCACTCTTGAACGACGGCGTCTAAGAGGTGACCTGATTGAAGTTTATAAAATCATGCATGGTGTGGACAAAGTAGATAAGGAAAAACTTTTCCCTATCGCACAACACTAGAACTAGGGGACACTCGAAACTTTTGGGTACTAGTTCTCAAACAAATAAGAGAAAGTACTTTTTCACCCATAGGATTACTGGTCTATGGAACTCCCTGCCAGAAGAAGTGGTGACAGCTGTCAGTCTTGACAGCTTTAAGAAAGGATTAGACGGCTTCATGGAGGACAAGGGTATCAATGGCTATAATTATGGATACTTAAGGACAACCTCGGGGTTGGAGAGATAGGCAGGATATCTCTCAATGCCATTTCCAGGGAATCCTAAGCAGGTGAAGGCATCTCCTTGGGAATACCCTGAAGGAAATGGTGAGCCACTGTGTGAGACAGAATGCTGGACTGGATGGGCTGTGGCCTGTTCCAGCAAGGCTGTTCTTATGTTCTTATGTTCATAGTGATGAAATGTGTAGAAGTTTCCAAATTTTATGCTATAAAAAGATGACTCTGAAAATGTATATTCATTCAGGGATTAATTAGCTTGATAAAGCGTTCCTGAATCTGTTTGGCTAAACAATATTAATAAAACTCCTAAATCTGTCTTAGCATGTGGAATGTGATTTTGTCTAGTTCAGTATTCCATAACAATCTTAGCATTTATTCTTGGCCAGAGTAGAATACACTGACTAAAATGCAGTGAACACAATGGACGTTGGTGCTTATGGACACTGCATCCCTAGGCAGGCCCAAAGAACATTAAACTTGGTGGCATTCCCTAATTCTAGAACCGCCTTTAAGAAAGATTGAAGACAACGCATTAAGAGCATTATGTTTCATTAAGTTAGGTATCCTTCCTAAATAGCTTTTTTTCCCTTGGCGCTATTACAGGTGTAACTTGCATAATGTTGACTTGAGCAAATGTATTTATTCAAATGGATTTCAGCTAGTAGGTGTCATTTTAAATATGTTTTATCCATTGTACATATTTCCCTATTTATTTATTTATTAAAATTAGATATCCTATTGCAAAGCTTTCCTCACCCTTGAATTTCTTAAAAGCAGTGGTTTATAAACAGTAGCTTTCAGTTTGCATCTGCTTCAAACTAGTTCTTGGAAGGGCATAGGGGAAATCTTTCTACTTTTATTTTGCTTTTCAACTTGTGCTCATGTTTATTTGCTGGGGGGCAAAGGAAGAACTGGATTGAAGAAAAAAAGAAAATGCCAAAAAGAAAAGAAATGAATAATAAAATGATATATAAACAGAAGCAGATTTGCTGTGATACATCCCCCTCCCTTATTAAATCTGATAATGTTTCCCAAATGTGTCAGTTGGACTCAAAACTGATATGACTAGTCAGGTTTTTATATGCTATTTTTAATTTGACTGTTTAAGAAACTTGACATCATCCTGGAGGAATTCCCTCCCACTGCATAGCTGTATCTAGTTATTTGTAGGTTGAAATTCATCTTAATATAGATTCATGTGAAACATGTGTTACCACAGAAGCAGATATGGGTGGGTAAAACAAGCATCACTTGCAAGGAAACGATGTTTCTGTTGGGGATGGTTTCCTCCACTCCCCCAACTTCTCCCTCAAAGGAACATATTTTTCTTTAAGGTCACCTCACTGTTTGATATTGTAGACTCTAAGGTCTCTCTGTTCAGTAAACTTCCCTTGCCCTGCATGCAATGAAACCAGGCTGTGAATTGGGAATACAAACAACCTAGGAAAGGAAAGTGAAGAGACATTTTTTAAAACTTCTTTGAATTCACAAAAGATGTTTGGCAAGCTTCTGTTATATTGATTTGACAAAATAATTCAGTACATTATCGCTTGTATAGAAGTTCAATTCTTAAAAGAACCTTTGGTTGCTGAATGTGGGATATTGTGCTTCCCATGATGCAAAATGCTAGAAAATGGCCCAATATTGGTGCACAATATTGCAGGCGCACCCCCCCAATAACGGACACAGACAACATTGAAAGTGGATAACAGCATAGGGCCACATTTATTGATTCAATGCCCTAGTCCGAATTATAAATTTGCATTGGTAAAACGACCAATCGTAATTCCTAAGGCAAGCAGGCCGAAGTAACACTGGTAAGGTACCACCCCAAAATTGCCAACGGCAATTGGTTACAATGTATCAATTTGTATCAATTTGTTTGTTGACAACAAACAAATTGTTGACCGTAGTCAATAACTAACTTATGACCCCACCCTCTGACGCGTATCCGTGAAATCACAGGGGTGATGCATGCTGGTTAGCAATCGTCATCACCCCATCGCCTGGTTCGTCGTTGACCGGACAACGTTTAACTAATTTATTCCTGTCTAGTGTTGTCCAGTCAATTGCGAACCTGCCGGATACTTGTGGGTCATACTGTTTACCTTACCAGTGCTACCCGCCAATGTGACCAAAGTCAACAGTAGGAACACAGAAAGCCCCCTATATCAAACCATAGCAACAGTGTGGGATGGGCAAAAAAGCCAGGACCCGGAGCCAATATGGGTCCCAACCAAAAATTCCCACCCGGCCCCGAAGCGACCATAATATCACACTGTTAACTAGGGAGGGGGTGGAGGGGAAAAAACTTCTCCGCTCCGTCGCTGAGGTAAAATGGCAGCTTGGCTGCCTCGTGGCCACCCCTTTTATAAGGGAGCTGGCCACGCCCCTAACTACCCGGATTCTCTGTCCTGTGGGGGGGGGCGCAAAGGGCGCGGCGGCCATTTTGGCGCCGCGCTTGCATTGCAGGCGCACCCCCCCAATAACGGACACAGACAACATTGAAAGTGGATAACAGCATAGGGCCACATTTATTGATTCAATGCCCTAGTCCGAATTATAAATTTGCATTGGTAAAACGACCAATCGTAATTCCTAAGGCAAGCAGGCCGAAGTAACACTGGTAAGGTACCACCCCAAAATTGCCAACGGCAATTGGTTACAATGTATCAATTTGTATCAATTTGTTTGTTGACAACAAACAAATTGTTGACCGTAGTCAATAACTAACTTATGACCCCACCCTCTGACGCGTATCCGTGAAATCACAGGGGTGATGCATGCTGGTTAGCAATCGTCATCACCCCATCGCCTGGTTCGTCGTTGACCGGACAACGTTTAACTAATTTATTCCTGTCTAGTGTTGTCCAGTCAATTGCGAACCTGCCGGATACTTGTGGGTCATACTGTTTACCTTACCAGTGCTACCCGCCACACGGAGGGGCTTCAAAGAAGACCTGACGCCCCCCCCCAGACCGTCAGCTCGGTCAACAGGCCTGCTCGCCAATCACCCAACAGGAGGTCCATACCTCCTCGCGACAGATGGACCCCATCCCCTGCGTACAAGTCATAATTTTGTAGACTAATATCGGGGTGATGACTAACCCGTCCCCAAGCCCTGTTGGCAAGAAACCGCGCCATTGCCTTATTGACCGCGCGCCTAGCGCGGTCAAGGGCCAGGAGGTTAACGCCCCCTCTGTAAGAATGGTGCGGGACAATGTCCGACCAAACCAGGGTTGTGGCAGGCCAGACATAATGCAAGTAGGCGAGGTCCTCGCAAATCGCATGCTTAAGCGATAAGCCGGTGACCTGGCCCAAATCATTGCCCCCCAGGTGGATGATTAGAATGTCAGGCGGGCCAGCACCCAGGCCAGAAAAAAGGAAAGGCCGCAGCTCCCGCCATAACATCCCAGGCTTACCATGCCATGCGAGACTGGCGTGGTCACCCAGTCCCAGTCGGGGTCCCCATTCTGTCGCCGCAGCGTAACGCGCTGCCCTGTGCACATAGCTGTGGCCCACCAGCCATACTGTCACCGGTGTAATACGACACCCAGGGTCTGTAAGAAAATTGAGAAAAAAGGCGGTAAGGTGACTGGATTGGTACTCATGGCGGGAGTGGGCGCACATAAAACTGAAAACATTGCGAGCCCCACCTTCCCATGCTGCGTATGTCAGCCCCAGAGTACCCAAAAGCAGCTGCTGTAGAGGCTGCACCAATCCGGAACGAATGTGTGCCATAACGGGCACCTGGTAGGCCCACCCTGGTGAGGGCTCTGGCTGTCACCTTCCAAAACTGAAATTTAGTAAGGGGAGACCCATCTTGGTGACAGAAAAATGGGCCGTGGTGCATGCCACGCAGTGCCAGGAATTCCTGTAGGGCACCAACCGGACAGATGTCTGCCAAAGAACAACGTAGCAGTCTTACACCACTGCCTACGCCATGCTGATCTGTTTTAGAGGAGCATATCCTCAACTGGGCCCAGTCTTTGGCTACGTAGACATCTTCGAGTTCCAGTGCCCTACCACTTGCATCCGCCTTAGACAGCATCACGAGTTCGCTGACGCGGAGCGCTCCAAAAAATGCCACCGTTGTGGCTGCGTGAAAAAGGGCTGCCTCATAATGATCAAAACAGAGGCCTGGCCAGCCCCGGGCCAACTGGGTAAGAACCCCTGGGGAAATAGGGTGCCGGTCATCCGGGCAACGCCCGCGCTCGCGCACCCACCCCTCCAAAACATGTCGCACACGGAAGTCAGAGGTGGTATCCACATGACCTCCCACTTTGGCCATAAAAGCCAACGCCGAGAGCTTGGATGCTATGGTGCGAGGTGCAAGGCCCTGTGCATGCAGGTGAACCATGAACCGCAGAACATGGTCCACCGGGATAGGCCAGGTCTCTGGCAAGAGAAATTGAGTAGCAAATGCCCTGTAAGAATTGAATGCTTGTTGATACGCCTTACGCGTGCGTGGCGCTAGTGACAGGCCAATCGCCCGGTTCACCTCTCCTTGCCAATAGTCCACATCTCGTCCGGGAGTGGCGAGGGAAATTCCTCCGCATCCGGGGCCAAGGCGCGGAACCGGGAGATCTGCAGGCGGGACAAAGCGTCAGCAATATCATTATTAATCCCTGGGACATGCCTGGCCCTGAACAAAACGTTGAGGCGCAGGCAGCGCAGCACAAAATGGCGCACTAGGTCCATGACCCTGGGCGATTTGGAAGTCTGTGCATTGACAATGTGGACAACAGCAGCATTGTCACACCAGAAATGCACCACCGAATTAGCCCACTGTTCGCCCCATAGCATCAAAGCCCCCAGAATGGGGAAAAATTCCAGGTATGTGAGATCCCGCAGGCGACCTGTGCCTGCCCATGCCGGTGGCCACCCACCACAGGCCCACTTCCCATTGAAGTACATCCCATAACCCAGGGATCCTGAGGCATCAGACTGGATCTGGAAATTGGGGGACGCCAGGAGGTCAGACCTCCAAAATGAGACCCCATTAAACTCCCTCAGGAATTGCAACCAGACGAACATGTCTGCCCTGATACCCCGGGTGAGCCTAACTCTGTGGTGGGGCCTGGATAACCCTGCCATGGCGTCGCATAAGCGCCGGGCAAAAGCCCTGCCCGGTGCGACCACCCTGCAAGCAAAATTAAGGTGCCCATGTAGCACCTGAAGTTCTCTCAGTGATGCCTTACGCTTGGCCAGCAATTCCGAGATAAGGGCCACGATCCTGGACACCTTATCACCCGGCAACCTAGAAGCCTGCACTACTGTGTCAATCTCAACCCCCAGGAATACTAGCTTGGTCGATGGGCCCTCGGTCTTTTCGGGCGCTAAAGGGACACCAAGTTCCTCCATTAGCGTCTGAAATGTGTTGAGGAGACGTGCGCACGTGTCCCAGCCCCGTTCACCCCCGAATAAAAAGTCATCCAGGTAATGGGCTACAGACCGGGACCCTGACCTGCGGGCGAAAGCCCACTCTAGGAAGGTACTAAAACGCTCGAAAGCCGAGCATGATATGGAGCAGCCAAAAGGCATGGCCTTATCAAAATAATATTCCCCCTTAAATTTAAAACCCAGCAACTCAAAGTCGCCCGGATGCACTGGCAAGAGGCGAAAAGCTGACTTAATGTCACACTTGGCCAGCAGGGCACCCGGGCCACACGAGCGCACCATGCGCAACGCATGGTCAAACGATGTATACCTGACTGAACAAAGGTCATCAGGGATAGCATCATTGACCGATCGGCCGGCTGGGTAGGACAAATGATGAATAAGGCGAAACTCACCTAGGGACTTTTTGGGGACCAAACCCAGTGGCGAGACCTTAAGATTGGGAAACGGGGGTACGGGGAAAGGTCCAGCGACCCTGCCCGTGACTAACTCCTTTTGAATGCTGGCCGCAGCCACCTCCTCCCTTCCTCTAAGGGATAAAAGGTTGGGAGCATCCTGAGGGGACCTATCACCCACAAAAGGGATACGAAATCCCTGCTTAAAACCTTGAAGAATATACTCCCTGTCCTCCCCCTTCGGGTACGATGCGAGCCAGCGCTCCAGCATGTCCACCTTAATTGGGGAGGGAGCCTTTTGGAGAACTAGCTCCATCCGTGGCAGCCTTGCCAGCCCACTGTCCACCCTTCCCTCTGCCTCGCGCCCCCCCAGGCTTGGGGCAAACAGAGGCTGCGTGGGGGCCAGAGCATGTGGGACACTCATGCTTATACCTGCAGTTCTTTCGATTGCAGGAACCAATTGACGAGAAAGTCCAGCACAGCAGGCGGGCTGGAACCCCCTGCCCCGCCGCCTGGCGGGTAACCTGCGCTGGAGCCGCTCGCTGGACCGCATGTCCGCAATGGTATCTATCCCCCGGGGCAGGGCGTGTGGGTGTCATATACAAAAGCCAAAGCCTCTGGCACGGCTCATCCCATCTCATCTCGGGGTGAAGGGGAATCCTCATACGGAATTCCTCGTCATATGCTAGCCATGAGGGGCCCGGAAAATCGACCATCGCCCTATATATGTTGTCCAAATATTGGACCATGGGAATAGCTAAATCCGGCCGCGCCCTCAAATATACCGCCATGTATATTAAATAAGCGGGGAGCCAGTTGGCCCAGGTACGCGGCGGCTTACGGCGGCGTGCCTGCTCCTTGTCCTTCTCATCCTGACCCTCCCTTTCCTCCTTGGTGGGCTCTCTGTTCAGGAGTGAGAAGATATCTACGTACTCCCCTCGCCATATCTTTTCCCTAGTAGCCTGTGCCAGGTGATCACCCAATGGCAAGGAATACCCTGCCGTCGGCAAGGCCGAAAAAGGGACAGCCGGCCTGGTAAAAGGGGTCTGAACTAATCCAGCCACCCCCAGAACATTCCCTGTAGTGTAGGGACCAATGCCCACCCCAGTGCCCAAGGTGGTAGTCGTCGTCGCCGGGTGGGTCGCCGACAGCGTGGCCCCCGCACCACCCGCGCGAGGCCAAGGCCATTGAAAGGCCCCCCCTAGATTGGGAATGTGTGTGGATGTACTCGCTTGCACCGTATACTCACACGCTGCACCCCCGTGGGCCGCCCCCACCGGGGGTTCCGGCCCACTGGGGGCGTCGGAGCTCACGACCGACGTAGAGCTCATCACCGGGGCTTGACCCGCACCTGGTTGCTGGCTGGGGAGCTGCGAGGCAGTGGCCGAAACCGCGCCACACGCCTGCAGCAGCTCGACCCTCCCCGCCGGCTGTTGTCCTCCAGCCGACAGCGTCTCAAAAGGAACCCCGAAAGGGGCGCCCGCCTGACTGGCCCGCGCCAACGACGCCTCCAGGGCCGCAATGCGGGCCAGCAAGGTGTCCACGTTGACCATGGGCAAAGGGCCGGCCGGCCCGCCTGGCCCAGGCATGGGTACAGGTCCCTGTACCCCGGGACCCACATATGGCCATTGGCCAGCACCGAAGCCCGGCAGGGTTGGTGGAGAAACCTGCCAAGGCAGGGGGCCGCACCACCCCCCAAGGCTAGAGGGCCCCGGGAGAGGCTGGAGCCCAAGAGGAGTAGGCCCGACAGAGTGGGCAGGAGCAGGAGCGGTGTCCACCGCTCGTGGGCCGCGGGCCGGAACCCCTTCCGCGCCCGCCCTCTGATCGCCCACCCCGGGCCAAGGGGCAATAGACCCCATTCCGCCGGCCCCGGCCGGGGCTGGCAAAGGTGGCTGCTGAGGAGGCGGCACCGCGGTCCTCCGACCTGGGTTGCGCCTCCTAACAACGCTAGCTGAACTCGAAGCCGCCTTCTTCTTCGAAGGCATCTCCACCGGAGCAAAAAGGGAAGCCGGAAAGGCAGAACCGCTACCAAAAGGCTTCCCGGTAAGCTAACGAGCGACGGAGACGCAGGGGAAAAAACTTCTCCGCTCCGTCGCTGAGGTAAAATGGCAGCTTGGCTGCCTCGTGGCCACCCCTTTTATAAGGGAGCTGGCCACGCCCCTAACTACCCGGATTCTCTGTCCTGTGGGGGGGGCCGCAAAGGGCGCGGCGGCCATTTTGGCGCCGCGCTTGCATTGTGCCTGTATTGCCATCAGGAAAAAGATGCTAGGCTTTACATAGCAAAGGGCATGGTAAATGTTGACAATACCAAAGGCAGCGATCAGGATGGTCTATAGCAGTGGTTCCCAACATGGGCTCCACGCCCCACAGGGGACATCAATTCCCAGAAGCCTAAGTCTACATTGGCTGATCAGTGCTTTGGGGAATTGACTTCAGCTTCTGGGAATTGAAGTCCAAAAACGAAAGGTTGGGAGACACTGGTTAATATCTATAGCAGTGTAGGCGAACCTATGGCATGTGCGCCAAAGGTGGCATGTAGAGGCCTTTCTGTGGGCATGTGCAATGTCATGGTTAAGCCCTGCCCCATGCCATCCCATGCCACCAATGGCAGCACTGCTTCCCCAGCCACCCAACTCCCTCCACCAATGGGGAGGTGAGAGGGAAAGATGAAATTCCACCCAGGAGGTGTGGAGGGGATGAGGTGAAATGACCAGATATCCCCCTCCTAGGAGATGGTGTGTGCACACGCTCCTCTTCCTCTTTGGATGGGTGTGTGTGAGGTGTCTCATCATCTCACCTTGTCCCTGGGGCAGCTCCCCAGAGGAAGTTCAACCTCCCCATTGGGGTGGCTGGGGAATCAGTATTGCATTTGGCTTTTTCCTCCTCCTCTTCCCCAGCAAATGTCAGATCCGCCACAGAAACGTGGGGGGAGCTTGCAAGGCAGGGGAGGGGAGGTGTGATTGCCAGCCGGCGGAGGCTTCCCCACAGTGCAGCTGCCTTGGAGGCAGAAGTGACGGTGAGCAAAAGGACAGAATGGTTGAAGGTTTTCTACCCATCCTACGAGGGCAGATCTGAGAGGCTCTTTGGTGGTCCTCTCAACAAGAGAAGCGCACATGACGGGGACCAGGAGATAGACTCCTCTTCCCAGGCATATTGCCTTTGAACCTGAACCTTCCCATCTAGCCATGACCCCCTTGAACAGCACACTCATAGAGTGCCAGCAAGATGAGAGTGCAAATAGGTTCTGGAGGATCAAACTATGCAAGATGGTCAGCTCATAAATTTGAATTTTGTGCACAGAGGTTCACACCTGTGCAAATATTCTTGCACATTTATCTCCCAGCAATCAACTGCAAAATGACCTAATTTGCAAAATGCAGCGCTGATGAAACAAATTAGGAGAAGTGCATGTCTTTTACCAATCAAGGAAACTCCACTTTTCAATAAGGAGCTGAACATCTCATTCTCTACATCCATGGCTCCCTCAGTGGGGCAATATGTTTTTCGGGCTTTTTTTTTGGGGGGGGGGGTCGAGAATGAGCTATTAACAGTGAATGGCCTTTTAGACTTCCCCCAAGAGAATAGGAATTCACTTTTTGAATAATAATTATATGTTCTGGGGGCAGGGCATCAGGATTTAGAGATGCTTAGGTGGGACATGGCCCAAAAAAAAAAGGGGGGGTTGGGAACTACTGCTCTATATCTTAAGAAACAAGAAAGGCTGTCACCTATGCATGTGAGGAAACCAGCGTTTACACAGTGTAAAAGAAAAAAAAAGTGAGGCAAGGAAGGAGAATAAAATGTCTCCCTTGACTCCTTAACAGAATATAATACCCTAGAGGACTGTTTGACTGGAAACCTAAACAATTCTGCTTCAAAACAAGATGTGTGCACTGTGTGCATTTTCTTTTAAAAGAAAAAATGCTGCTTTTTGCCTTTTTTCGCACTGCTGTGGCATCCTCATTCAACAGAATGGGAGCGTCTACAAGATGGATTGGAGTGCAAAGAACTCACAGGCTTCTGTGCAAAGGGGATGAGCAGGATTTATGCCTAATAATCATTAACAGACCTATCTTCACTGAATTCTCATAATCCTCCTCCTTTAAAGCCTTGTATTAAAATGACGCTACATAGTCTAAGGACCGAATCTCACAGAATCCAATTTTCAAACTGGAAACATTGCATTTACCTGGTTTTGTGTTTTTTTTTGTCTCTGAATAGCTAGCTTTGAATGCATGCAATTACTAGTCTTGGTAGCAGTAAGCTTCCTCTCGCGACTTTGGGGATTTTGTCATAAAACAAAAACAATTTAGCTAACAGCTACAGGGCAAAGAGGGTGACAAATTTTTATAGCAAGCTTGACAGTCCGGGAAATATTCCACTTTTAATGCCTGGCTCTGCTTAAGAGGCTGCTTAATTCACAAATGCTGACACCATCTGCTGCTCCTTTGATGAATGGAAAACCGAAGCAGCCCTTTCAGCAGGACTTTGAAAATGGATCTGGTTTACAATCAATGAAGCCAGATGAGCTCCAGTCCAAACAGTATTGGTTCTGGCCCAATGGCACCTTACACGCCAGAGAGGTGACAGCACTGAACATAAAGCCCACCCCCAAAGGTGCTGTCATAATAATTCTCTTGCCTTCTCCAGGTTCTGAATGATCTCATGGAGATTAAGGGGCCTCCCTCTCAAAAAAAGGAAAACACCAACACTCCAAATTCAACTTCAAGCTCTTTCAGCTGTTGGGGATCATCTTTTGCTGGAAAAAATGTGTGGGCACTCACAGATGAGAGCAGGATAAAGGCATTCTCTCAGCCCGCTTGTTTGCTTGTTCACTAGTTCTCAGAATAGGAATGGCACAGGCAGATCCTGGGAAGAGGGTGGACCACTGCACGTATATAAAACCTGATTGTCTGGTGCCCAACCAGAAACATCAGCTGCTAGCTGGCAAGCCAGACGTACTCTTTTCACCTGTCTTTGCAGCTGTTGGTATGTGACTGGAAATTACAGCCAGGATCTATTTGGCTACTGCTCGTGGCCTGTGTCCATCCAACATGGCTCTGTCTTTCTCCAAGCCACTGGTGAGGTGGCACCGTTCCAGAGTCTGCAGCTTATACAACAGAGTTATGCATGAAAATGTTTGTAAAGCCTTGCATTGGCCTAAACAAACAAACTTCAGGTGCCCTTTGCTTACATCAATAGTAGCCATATGTTAGACCACACTTCCCATTATCCCTCAGTATTGGCTGTACTGGCTGGGACTAACAATAACAAGCTAGAAATACACAAGTTGCTCTCATGGGAAAGAAGAATGAAAACTACATCAATGGGTTTTCCACCCTTCAGTTATGTGTCTCTGAAGGTTCTATGGGTCATTGCATTACAGTGATACCTCATACAGCATCCAAACTTGGTTCCACAAGTTTGGACTTTATACGGATTTGGACTTTGTATGAGGCATGCAAAATCCTAGCCGTGATGCCTCATACAACGTCCAAATCCTTGCCGCGATGCCTTGTACAACGTTGTTTCCATAGAGATACATTGTACTATAACAGCACAGACTTAAGGGCAAAGTCAAGGAAACAGACAGGAAACTGACAGAACTTTAAGAAATCATTGTCTAAAGGCTCTTTGAGATATACCTGTAGATAGTATAGGAAACAGGCACTCTGGACCAATGACAGTTACACCACGGCCTATTAAGATTGGCAGCTTACCTGGATTCCCTGTGTGTTGTGAGAGTGAAGTGAGTCCTTGCTGGCTCCCCTACCAGGACTGGCCATAACATAGACCAAATCAAGGCAGTCATCTCAAGCAGCAGATGCTGGGATACAGTTGTGCAGTATAGAGCAGTGGTTCCCAAAGTGAAGCCCCACAGGGGACTTCAATTCCCAGAAGCCTAAGTCAGTATATTGGCTGATCAGTGCTTTGAGGAATTGACTTAGGCTTCTGGGAAATGGAGTCCAAGAACCAAAGTTTGGGAAACACTGGTATAGAGGCATCAAATATAGATTGTGGGTGTCATATTTGTTGATATTTATTCAATGATATCCATCACTTTCATAAATACAATGTTCTTTCATGCAGAGATGGGGCAACTGTTAAACAACAGTGGATACCATTGTGTTCTTTACCTCAGGCATAGAAAGATCTTGGGCCAGCCATGTGCTCTATCAATTGCCCATTCCTGTGCACCAATTTTTTAGAAACTTTTTTGAAAGAGATGGGTGTCTGGTGTGAATTTTTTATTATTTTTATTCTTAGAAAATAAATAGCACATCTAATAAAAATAAATGAAAATCTACAAACACCCTCAGGATCATTAGAGTAAAACAAGTCTCTTCTCACCTTTTCAAAATTGTACAGATGCTTGAGTTGGGCTTTCCCCCCTTCCCCTTTAGTAATACAGAATTGATAAATTTTCCTCATAGGTACAAATATAAATATCAAAAACAAATATGACACCCTTGTTTCCATCTGATGCTTTTGCACCACTGAACTCCTTCATACTCATCTCTCTCTCTCAGAGGAATAAAACACATAATCATGGTTGCTCCATTCCGCAGGTTTGTCTTTAAAGTGATTTGTCCTTAAAGGAATGCATTGTGTGGTTTCCCATAGGAATGCATTGAAAACAAAAAGTCCATAAAGTGAACCATGGTTTCCCATAGGAATGCATAGAAAACCAAAATAAAAAAGTCAGTGAAGCGGACCATCATTTCCTATGGCTTTCTTTCCTTGAAGTGAGTTTTCCAGTAGGTGGACTGTCTGTAAAGTGGGGGTCCACTCTACCCCAGTAAGGCTGTAACTACATGGCGAAATGTCACAGGATTTGCTCCACTTATGAAATAGGTGAATTTGAAACTGAATATATGATGCAAAAGCTGATTTGAATGAGTCCAGTGCTTTTTGCTCCTTCTGCCACTGGGCAAGGCTTCCATTTTTCAAGCTGGAACTATTTGAATTGTGACTACTCTGTTTTTCCCCTGTGTGGTTTATTGTGATTCCTTCTTGTAAAAGGAGGGGGAACGTGTCTGTAGGGGGTGCTTTGGTGATATAGGCAGTTGGGACATGATATTCAAGATTGGAGGAACACTCCCCCACAGTCTTTCCTCATCCTCCAAATTTATTGTTGAAAAAATTCTTACATATAACTCATAAGAGAAGATCTGCTGCCACCCGAGGACTGCTCCCGCAGCTGTGGGGAGCCCCGCCCTTCCTTCCCCATTCCTCTGCGGAAAGGATAAAGGGCCATGGGCTACCGGGCCAGGCCGAAGACCACCCCCCCCCAAGGACTGCTGCTGCAGCTGGGGGGGGGGAGCACCTTTTCTTTCTTTCATTCTCCTGGGTCTCACCTCAGGCCGATACGAAAAAGCCGGCTCTGTTAGGGCTGTGGTCTGTGAGGCAAGACGCTTTGTATCACACTGTATGGGGTGATGATCTGTTGTACATTGTATCTCAGGTGATCTTATTTATTGTTACTATGTCATTGATTATATGGATTTGACTGTATTATCTTGTTATTTATTTATCTTGTATTTTGCTGATTATTGTATTGTTATTGCTACTTGTTCTGATATTGTATTGCTGTATTTTGTTTTATTGTTTATTTTACAGTTGTGAACCGCCTTGAGTTGCCCGTTGGGGAAAAAAGGCGGTATAAAAAAAACCTAATAATAATAATAATAATATATGAGATTAATACTAAATTGCTCTATCGCCTTATTGTTAAGTCATTGCTGCTACTATTATTTCCCATACTTACACCCACATAAAAGGACTGGCAGAGGCAGGAGCGGAGGAAGGATGGAAAGCATGAAGACCGTGGGCTGAAATGTGACTTGTTTCACATTCCATTTGAATGGTGAACTCCTGAATCAATTCACAGCCAACCCTTCTGTGAGCAATGACTGCAATTTCAAATGTAATAAAGGATGCAAATCAAATTGCAGCAAAACCCTGCTGCTCCAATGCAGCTGCAACCATTGTGAACAGGTTCATGCTCAAGCCAAAAGCATGCTGGTACAGAGCAGTCATCACTGCCCACCAAAATGGGCAGACAATAGTGATGTTTAGCATACATCCGTAAGGAGGCTGTACCACAATTTGGTGCCAAGCCATCTCCTCTCTGAATGTCTGCTCATTATACTTCAGATGGCAGCAAAACAAGAAAGAGGCTTTGAAAGCAGAATGAAAATGGTGATGGCAAGTTTGTACAGCAAGGGATAATGGAAATGTGCTTGCTTCTCAACCCTGCAGTCTCTAGGGGGTGTGCATGTAGAAGGCAGGATATATTGATCCCATCAAGACGTATTTCTGTTATAAAGGCCCATGGTAACATGCACTGCCATGTTATCAGAGGCCACTCTAAGAGGAGCTCTTCTTAGTCTAGAGCAGGGGTGGGAAACCTGCGGCCTTGAGAGGAGCCTGGGTTTCTGGGAATTGAAGTTCCAGAACACCTGGATGACTAGCCTGGTTTCTTCTAGGCCAGAATTTCTCAACCTTGGGCCTCCAGGTGTACTTGAATTTGATTCCCGGATGCCTAGGCTCCCCTCAAGATCACAGGTTCCCCACTCCTGGTCTAGAATAAAGAAAGAAAATATAATGGTCCAGAATCTGTGATGTTGAGATTTCCATACCAGGTACAGAGAACCAACAGGTAAAGTTTTCCCTCCAGTTAACTCATAAGAGAGGGAACTTTAATGTCTCAGTTTCCACATACTAGCATAGAACAGCCTTCCTTCAAGTGATGCCTACCCATTATTTAGACCCACCATTCCCATCACCCCTCATTAACATGGCCAGTGATGAGAAAATAAAGGAGTTGCAGTCCAAATCATTTCGTGTACATTAGCTTGAGAGGTGGTGGCATAGAACTTCCCTTCAGAAGAGCTGCTATTTCATAAAGGAAAAACACGATTTCATTGCCATTACATATAGATTCCCCCCCTCCATTTCTTTATGTGTTTATCTATTTATTGCTTCAAGACAGCCCCTGAGTGAAGCTCTTACTTACTGGTTTTATTTGAGTGGATCTGAGGATGACAGACTATTCCAGCTGAACTGATAACTTGGGCCACGAGTAATACTGGATGCGTCCCCCCCCCTCCGGTGTGAGCAGGGGCAGGAGGAGGAAAAGACTGGCCCCAGCTGAAAGGCGGCCTGGCGTGGCCATAAAGGAGACCTGCCATGCCGGGGCTGCCAGATGCTTCCCCTCCCTCCAGTGCGAGCAGGGGTGGGAGGAGGAAGAGACTGGCCCCAGCTGAGAGGTGGCCTGACGCGGCCATAAAGGAGACCTGCCACACCGGGACTGCCGGATGCTTCCCCTCCCTCCAGTGCGAGCAGGGGTGGGAGGAAGAAGAGACTGGCCCCAGCTGAGAGGCGGCCTGGTGCGGCCATAAAGGAGACCTGCCACACTGGGACTGCCGGATGCTCCCCCCCCCACTCCGGTGTTAGCAGAGGCGGGAGGAGGAAGAGACTGGCCCCAGCTGAGAGACAGCCAGCATTTCATTTCATGTTTAATTTCTATACCGCTTTACTCGACCCAGCGAGTGACTCAAAGCGGTGTACACAATCACAATAATACAGTAACACAAGTAAATATAACTCAATGCAGTCAATAATACAATAATAATACAATAATTTCGAGTTACAAAATTACAAATCAAGAAAAAATACAATATAGAGACCTGCTACACCGGGGCTGCTGGTGTCTCCACCGCCGATTTGTTTCCGTGCCCAGCCAGGGCTGGAGAGAGCACAGAAAAACCTGTGGACGCCTGGCGGGGCTTTAAAACACCATCGCTGTGGCTGCCAGTTTGCTTCCTTGCTGGTTTGTTTCCTTGCCTGGTTGGGGGTTGGAGGAGGCAGAGGAAAGGAGGAAGATGGGCCGCTGGACAGCTGGGTGAGGGAGGGGGTGACTATCACCTGGATGCTTGCCTGCCCTTGGCCGGCTTGGTGGGAGGCTTTGCTCGGAGGCTTTGCTCCTTTCCCGGTCTGGTGTTGGCCACAGGGTAGTCGAGCATACCTGGGGATTCCTGGGTAATTTGAAATTTTTATATTTGTAATACTGCATTTTTATATTGTATAGTGTTCTGCTTGTATTATTATGCTATTGTGTGTCTATATTGTATCCTGTACTATATTATTATGAATATGTTGTTGCCGCCTTGAGTCAGCCTTGGCCGAGAAAGGTGGGGTATAAATTAAAACTGGAACACAACAACCTGACTTGGATTCTGGCCATATTTTAAGTATTAACACTCCTAGCCTGAAAAGTGCTTGAGGGAATTATTTACAAGTGCTGCTTCTCAATGGCTCTAAACAAGGAGCTGCAAGCAACTACCTCCTTTGGCACAGTCAGTCTGTGCCACACACCGGCCTCTCTGTGCCACTTCTCTCTGCAACCTCTTGGACTCTTTGTTTTTAGCACAGCAGGGAGAGGGAAAAGAATATCTATGAACCTACCAAATGCCTGTGCAGAGCCTGCAGCCTATTAGTCTGTCCAGCTCAATAAAATGAATTTGAGACAAGAACTTGGAAAGGTCATCCATGCTGGCTACAGTTTCCGGTATCCCACTGTCACTGCCCACCTTGGGCCTGAGTATGCTGACAGATGATGTGGAGGAGACATCATGCACTACTTCTGCGGACAAAAGGATTATGGTCTTTTAAGATGAAGGTGGGAATGAGTGGTGCTTGCACCAAAAGGGTGGGGTATAAATGTAAATAAATAAATAAATAATGTTTGAGTATAATAGTTGCTGTATCTAAAAGTAGGTATTTAGAAAATAGAGAGGGGGCAAGATGCCTGGACTCATCTGGTTCTCCTTTCCAATCCTATCCATCTTTCTATCCATGCTGAGTAAGATTAGCACATTGTCACATCAATTGGTGCATTGACTTTCATTAATACTGTGTCTCAGGAACTTGGCCAGCATTTTTGTCACTGAAAATGGGAAGAGAATCACCCCCACTGTACAGTGGCCCTTACTGTCATCATTGCCAGGGCAACATTTACCCAGTGGAGGAAGAGGAGGTGGGCAAAGGCAGACAGAGCTGAAGTCAGCAGTAGTGTCAGTCACTGAGTGCCCTCACCTGCAAGCTCATGAAAGAATGAATCAGAACAGCCATTGCCTCAGGAGCACTGGTGGTGCAGTGGTTAAACTGCTGTACTGCAGCCGAAAGGTTGTGTGTTCGATCCTGATGGGGATCAAGGTTGACTCAGCCTTCCATTCTTCTGAGGTCAGTAAAATGAGTCCCAGCATGTTGGGGGCAAAAAGCTAATTACCTTGTGAATGACCCAGAAAGTACACTAAGCACTGTCGGGTGGTATATACATGTAATTGCTAATTGCTGTTACTGTTGCTCAGGATGGACAGTGATGGGCCATTGCCTTCTCACTTCTTGACCAGCCAGTTCCACCACCTAACAGTCTTCAAGGTCAAGAGAAGGCCAAGCTTGGCTATTTAACTATCTCTGCCAGAGGACTGCCTGTCAGGACAATGGCTCCATTTTTGTGTTTTATGAAGAGGGGGAAATGAGGGTTTTGTTTTGTAACTGTCTTAAGGTTGGAACAAGAAATGGAAAAAGCAGTTGTGTTGTGGTTGTCTTTTTTATAGAGAAAGCACTTGTTTAGAATAATATCTATCTTTTAAAAAGTTTCCTAAGGATTATTTTTATTAAATTTTATTATGTTTGTATATTATTATATATTGCAGAGATAGGCAGCTTCCCAGGATATATCATGTATCAAAATGCAATAAAGCCCACTGAAAAATGGATGATGTGAGAAACACGTAGCTGGGCACTAGACAAATACTATAAAAACTAGGCAAGCACCGAGTAGTCGTCAGGTGGCCGAAGGCTAAAATGTACATGCATAAGAAACTTCTGAGAATATATAGATATAACAATCTGAATATGAAGCAAATCGTTTCTGAGGAGCCTAGTTATAAAGTCCATATCAAAGTCCATAACAGAGTCCATATACAATGGGGGCAAGGACCAAAGTTCATATCCAAAGGTCCGTATCAAAAATTCAAGGTCCTAATCAAAGTCTGTAGATGACAAAGAGAGGTACGAGGTACAAAGTGATGCAGCCAGAAGGGCTATGCAAGCATAATAGGAGAACAACGTCATTGCAGAAAAAACAGGTCGATATCCTACCGGTAAAATATATTTTGTGATCTTTGTCAAGATCTGCAACAAAAGGAAACCAAGACCTCACAATAATACTAGAAATACAATAACACGAAACAAACACCATATATAAAACATATATAAAACAGAGTAACAGCAGTACAATAAATACCTGTACAAATGCGCTCAAAATCACCTCTGGTAGTATTCTCATCATGGGTGGGAGCGTTAAGAAAGCTTAGGGTGTGACTGCTACATATAGTTCCTGGGAATTCTCATGTGAATACAGTAACAATACTTAGCAAGGAAAATGAGTACCGTGTTTAAAGAGAAAGAAGGATGAGCCGAAACACAAGAACATAAGCAGTTCGAAGCAAGGGCTAAAGGAAGGCAGAATAATCCTGATCCGTGTTTAAACCTAAGGGATGTAAGGTGGAAAAACGATGAATATAGACTGCTTCCCGTTGTAGTAAGAAATGTTCTTTGTCAATGACATGAAACTGGCGGGGGGGGGGGGGGAAATGATTCGAGTACAGCAACCCTCATGTCAGTTAGGGCATGCTTTTATCAATAAAATGAGAAACAAGAGGGGCTGTAATCACGTTGTTACGAATGCGTGAAAGATGCTCCCCCAATCTAATTTTCAACGGTCTGGCGGACTAACCCACATAGGCAAGATCATAGGAACAGATGATAATATACACGACGTCTCGTGAATTACAATTGGAGAAACGGGATAGTTGTAGTCTAAACATCCTATTCGGGATGGCAATCTCATCGGTTCTCCAAATGTATCAGCAAAACTTACAGTGCCCGCATATTTCAGTGGGCTTTATTGCGTTTTGATACATGATATATTAAAACTCCTGTTTCTATTTTGGGTGTATTTCTTCCTCCCCTCCTTGATTATTTACACCCTTGCCGCTTTTCCTCCCTTGAGAGCTTCCCAGGATAGGCATTAAAATTATATTTCATACAGATCATGGACCACAGTCGTGGAAAGCAGGGCCATGCCATGGGGCCAAGGCCAGAGGATATGGGGATCTATGGCAGGAGGGTGGAAACAATTAGGTAAGCATGATCAGATGTGGGTCTTCTTAATTACCCAAAAAGAGTACAATTCAGTTCCATGAGTTTTATGGTAATGTTATAAATTGGAGCATAATATTTTGGAATTGTAGTAATACTCAACCTGGCTTTGAAGCCTTTTTTGCTGAGTTTTTTTTAAAAGACAAACAATTGAGTTTAGTGCTATATCACATTATCACAGCATTGGTACATTATTTTAACACTAGATCACTTCTGTACAGAAAAAAAGAAATATAAATATTGATACAAATATGAAAAAAAATCTGGCAACAATGTTGGTGTTTACATGTGTACAGAGGCCTTTGGGAAACTGTCCCTTTTTTCTTACCATCAGCAACCATTTAAACAGTCCCAGCAGTGTGATGGCAGACACAAAAGAAATGCCAGGGTTCAAAGGAAGATAGTATCAAAGGAAGAGGGTCAAGCCAAGCCCAATTGAGGGGCTAGTGTGGATACTGGCACTGAAACAAACCTGGACTTCTTGTGGTCACCAAAATCACAGGCTGTCGCAAAAGAGACTGCAAGCTAAGCCAAAGCCAAATCGCTATGATTCAGTTTGCCAATGAAGTCATTCCATCCTCTCTCATTCCAAGTTATGCCAGAGGCTTTTTATCAATATAAAGTGGGAAAGGCTCTGAGCCTCTGGGGTATGGTTATGACCAACATTTCTCCACAACCTGCAGCCCTCCAGCTCTATTGGATCAGCACAATTCACCATCAACATCCATTTAGGTCCAGTAGGTCTGGAAGACGCCAGGTTGAGAAGCTCTCATGGTCAATAAGCAGCAATAAAGGAACCACCCAGTTTTCAATGTTTTTCCTCACAACCTCCAGATCAGGTCAGATCCCTCTAGTCGTCAACTTGCATCGGGGACACCATGGTGAATTTGCATGGCTTAAGGGGGAAATGGGTCCCTCCCTTTGTCCAGCAGGCAAGGGGATCACCGATCCAAAAACCGCCGCCTTTTATTGATCTGCGGATGGGTTGTGCCACGGCTTGCTCTCTGGGGAGGGGGCTCTACCATCTGTCAGGAGAAACGTGTAGCTGGCTGGCATCAACAGCTGAAAGCACCCAACTGCTCTGTCTGTCTCTCCCTCCCTCCTTCTCATAAAACTGAAGACAAAGGAAAGTGCCAAGAGCCAGCCTCAAGCAGGGATGCCCCAGCCTTCCGCCTCAACTAATCTGGCTCTCCTGGCCGATTCATCTGCAATGCAGATCCTATCCATTTTCCTGCTGTGACAGCAGCAGCAAGGGAATTTGTTGGCCTTGGAGGGAGGGAGACGAATAAACCAAGGAGAAGGAATCAGCAGCCCAAGGAAAAGAGCAGGATTAAGGAAGGAAGGCCTGGCAAGAGGCAAAATAATGGCCGCAGTGTGCCTGAAGATAAACCGAGCAGTGTTTTCTATGAAGATGTTAGGAAGTTGTGTTAGTTTCTGCTAATCCATCACCTGTCAAGAGACTGTTTCAACAGGCCTGAGATTAAAGAAAGCAGCATTGTCTATTGTCTTGATTGCCAGTCATTCTGGAGCTGTTCCCACTTTGGAGCCTTGAAGTTAATCCCAGTTTAGTAGGGGGGCTGTCAAGAAAAACATTCCTTTTAACTGCTGCAATTTTGTAAAAGAAAAAAGGAAGGAAAAAAACAGAGAAAAAAGAATTGTGTGTGTGTGTGTGTGGGGGGGTGTTGTTGTTTAAATCATTTCAGGGAGCTATGTTCTGCTGAGTTATCTTCCTGATCCTATCGCTCAGTGTGTGTGTGTGTGTGGGGCAGAGAGCCTAATCTTTTCCCCATCAGCAGCAAGGCGTGGAGGCCGTGCTCTGCCCCTGCCCTCCATTCACATCCAGGCATCCCCAGTGGGATCATTGAAATCACGAACTGTGAAAAATCTTCACACGACTTCCTGAGAGGTTAACGGAGCAGGGCTGAAGTTCCAAAGAAGAGCCGGAAAAAGATTCCCTTTCACACCGGCTGGAGAGACTGGCTGGAAATGTCAGCCATGTTCGGGCTCCATGACCCATGCAGGTCTCCCTCTTCACTGTTATTATTTTAACCTGGGATATTATTTATTTTTACACCCACCCACCCCACTCCAGGAACTAACATCTTCTGCCCAAGGGAACAATACAAATGGCGCTCAATCCTTTGGGCTTGAGCTACCTTTGAAAATAACTTAAAATGATTCTAGCCTTCTTGCTTTCAATTTTGTGAGAAAGTTGCAAAGCTAACTATTCTCCCTTGAAATTTAAGACTGATTTAAAGAAACACACAGGAAAAATAAAAGAAATTGTGTTACTCATGTGTAGAAACAAAAATTGGAGTTAAGTAGCATATTTATTAGATAGTTAATATGTTACAGCTACAGAGGTCATAGGAAGGCTTTGGTCTACAAACACCAGACATGTTTGCATCTTTGTTTTTCACTGAATTTGCAGCTTCCATTTTGCAAGCCAGGCTACCCTATAAGAACAAAGGCTATTAAATCTGGCAATATTTTTGGGACTTTTTATTTCTTCCCTGACCCCCTAATTTTGTACTATAAACCTAAAATGAGGGACTGCAGTGGCTTAGTGGCTAAGATGCTGAACTTGAGGACTGGAAGGTCAGCAGGTTGGCAGTTTGAGAATTGAGTGCTGCATGACAGAGTGAGCTCCCGTCTTTTTCCCAGCTCCTGCCAACCTAGCAGTTGAAAAGCAAGAAATTGCAAGTAGATAAATAGTACCACTTTGGTGGGAAGGTAAAGAATGTTCTGTGCACACTGGTGTCACGCCTGCCACGTATCCATGGCAGAAAGTGCTGTCTCTTTGGCTGTAAACAGAGATGAGGACCTTTCCAGCAAGGGTGAGCTTTACCTTTATGCCTAAACCAGAGCTCTGGATTACTCAAAAACTCATCCTGTTTGGAAGTATTATGCTACCCAAAATCCTGGATCCACTTAAGTGAATGGAATTTATTTCTCTAAATAACTAATGTCACAATTTGAATCCCTTGCTTCTCTCCCCATTCAGGCAAGATACCCAACTCTCTCTTCTCGATCCCCTTCCAGTGGTCTTAGTGTTTTGGTGTGCTAATGCTCATCAAGAGCAACACAAATGCAGAAATCTGTTCCTGCACCTTGGATCCCTGATGCCAGCAGTGGAGGGGGGGGGGGAAGCACCTATACTTTAAAGCTACATTACACACAATGTTTAAACAATTTCCTCCTTTAGCTCCAAGAATGTTGGGAAAGCACAGCAGTTACCTGAGACATGAGCCTTCCTACTCTAAAACCTGGCAACCATCTTGGGAACTATAATCCAACATTGTTTGGAAAGCTATGTATGCTCTGTTTCTGATTTGAAACATTAGAGAGAGAACAATGATGTCCATGTTGTAGATGGCAACCCTAAATTGTAATTTAGAAGGAAGCAATTTTATTTACTGTTAACATTATCAATAAATTCTCAATGGCTTTTTCAGCATAACCAAACTCTACATTTGACTTTGACAATATTGATTTAAATGGATATCTTTGGAACCATTCAGGAATAGTTAAAAACAAGCAACAACTATAACACAACCCTCAATCTGCTGTCTTTTTCTGACTGCTAAATTCTCTGCATAGCAACCCATTCTATTTTCAGATTCAGCACATTAAGTGGTAATATCTTCCTGTCTCCCAGGAAAGATGGATCTTGGATTCATTAATTTGTTCCCTGTTTATCAGTTTCCTCAATGCATCGATTACAGCTTCTGACCAGATGTGTAGCCTCACTTAAACCTGTCTCAAACAGTAATGCTATGCTCAGTAATCATCTGCCCAGACTCTTACAACAGGCAATGAGGCCTTTGTGGATGGCACAGGGTGATTCTTTCAAAGAATGTGTCAGGATCTTTCTCATTCACTGTAGCATTCATTTACAGCACCTCAATCACTGTTTACTTTGAACGAAATAGTGTGAGATGGATATGATAATGCACAGAAAGAAAGCTTGGGCAAAAAGATAGATGACTGGCTTTTGACCTGAGAGTAAATTCCAGTTTAGTTGTGGACTTGTTTGGTGGTCTTAAGGAAACCTTTACTTTGACCTTCTAGGGCACATTCTCGTGACTGCTCTGTGCACGAAGCAGGGTAAGGCTTATTTTGTTTGCCCAGATTAAAGTGTTTTGCATAGCTAAAAGGGCAGTCAGGTTGCTATCTGTTTCCTCAAGAGGCCCTGTGTGTTTTATGGCTGCAATGAGGACATAAATCCAGCACATCACATCTGCTCACATCACTGCATTGGTTTGCAAAGGAAAGTCTTCAATTAAGCAAAATCATGTCTGTTGGGCAGCTTCAACAATTTTGCAAAATGTTTAAACATTAGTTGTTGTTTTTTTTTAAAAAAAACTATATTGTTTTTCCAGCTAAAATGGGTAGTTTGCATGTAATATTTACAAGGTGCTTTCTACAGAAACATATGCCTAGCTGAATTTGGGAGGCTCCTGGAGGCAGCTAGAAAACCAGGAATGTGAGCACCTGTTCCATCAGAGAGAGGGGGGGAGGGGGAAGAGGAGACAGAAAGTAAAGTTCACACTTATAACAGCAGTCATTGGCAAATTATGGCATTGTTAAAGACGTGGTATGGATGATTTGCATGGATTTTATTGGTGATTCTGTGATCCACCTTAGAAAATCCCTACAGGTTCTGAGAAGGCCCTAATAAAGGCTTGCATCAAGCTGTTCCAATAGTTTGGACACAACCACATTTACAGCCCTGGAAAGAGAGGGCTAAGAGAACAACCTACAGCCACAACTTTATATTTGCAGGCATCAGCAATCCTATAATGATGCTGGAGATATGGTTTTTTCTTTCATTTCAGCCAGCAACAATATTGATAAATTGTAGTGCTGTACTCTGCCTGTTAACAGCAGTTAGGCAATTGCCTGGCATGTAGAGTTGGATAGCCAGATAGTGAAGACAGCCCCAGTTCTGGGCTAATCTCTTTCAGATCAGGAGAAAAATCCAGATTAGTGGCTCACAAAGAAACACAAGGTGTCATTTCCACATGTCCATGTTTTAAAACAGATTCATATCCTATTCTGTAATTTAAAAAGCTGGACAATTCAGCTCTGATCTCTTTGGGTGTCTCATAATTCAACTTATATCTGAATTATGACCTTGTTTCAGGAAATTTGAGGTGTTGATATTCTCATGTGACTGGGAAATCGAAAGAGAGGTTGGGGGTGGGGACAGAGCTTCAGTATATCACATTTGCAAAGTAGTTTCTTTTAACAAGATGAAGTGTGAAATAATTTTAGAAAAACGGGCACAGGTTGTCAAAGGACAACCCTACCATTAGGCAGACTGTCTCAGTTAGTGGATTGGGAATGCATTTACACGTTAAAACAAGAGGGCAGGAGATTGTTAGTTGCTTAAGGTTCTCACTAGTCCCAACTAGAGTAGTCCTTCTAATTCAATAGGATTAACACTTAAGTATTAACATACAATTTCAACATTTTATTCAATAGGTCTACCCTTTTATGGACTAGCAAGAACATTCTGGTCTTAATTCTTAATGCTGTCATATCAGAACCGACTTATAGTGAACTTCATAGGGCTTTCTAGGTAAGTGAGATATTCAGGAAGCAGTTTTACCAGTTCCACCTCCACAGTGAGTCTTCATGACCAAACTGGGATTTGAACCAAGTCTTTTGAATCCTATTATATCGCTCTGTACACTATTCCACACTGGGTATCAAATTAGTTCTTACATTATTGTTATTGCCAAGGATTGGGGAAGGCATTTGTAGGATCTTTAGCCTCATCTGTCAAAATGACTTGGTTGGCTATGAATACTGTGCACTTTGACTTGGGGTTGGGCCTGCAATTTGTTTCCCTACTGCATGCAGCGATGTTTTGAACATATCCTGGGGATGGTTCCTGACCACAACAAAACCTAAGGCATAAACATTTCTAGTACCTTAAAACCCCTCTCTTTTCATACCCAAGATACAGTTTCTTGCTAATGATGGTTTGAGACAGCCTACATACCTGTGGAATTTTTTTTGTCTCAATATATATATATACCCACAAGGGTATGCTCAGCATATTTAAATAATTGCCACTGAGAATACTTAGGTTATGCAATATTAAGTCTGTTCCTACTATGAACTGAAATGTGACTGTATCAGGTTTGAAACAACAGTAAATTTATTGGATGGTATATTTGTTAAAAGCAGCTTTGAATACAGGATGCATTTTGAATTACCTACTGAAGGAACCAAACTGTCAGGAATCAGGACCATCAAGAATAAACAACTATGTAAAATCTTAAGTATACATATCAAAAAGAAAAATGGGCTATGGCTGCTGAATTTTGTGGGGATACACTGTTAATATGGTCCCATTTGCCAAAGTTTGGTCTTCTCAGTTTGCCCTTTACCTCAGACAGTTTGATATCATCAGGTCAAGAGGGCAATAGAAATCACTGTCTACAGCTTTTCAAGAACCACCACCAAAGAAAATGTTTTATGGCTGAGATTAGCAAAGCCTTGCCTGAGTTTTAACCTGAGGTGTCATGTGGAACCCTCTTCATGTCAGCTAAATTGACTGTTTATGGATTTGTGCCAGAAAGGCCTGACCGGAGCAATGTCAGGAATGCTGTAGAGGTCAGCTGTGTGAATACGACCCTGACTTTTCCTGAAGATGTGAGACATATTCTGAGGGAGCAGTGATAACAGCTATGTGTTTGTCAGGGCTGAAGAGAAAACAATTAGGGAAGGGCATCTATTTTTCACTAACTGTTCTTACTTCTGTTTAGTAGCACAGAAAATTGAGGCAAGAATGGGCATGGGTTACCCCTTACCCAACTGGCAGGTTCTGGGAACAGTAGTCTGGAAAAACGAAGTCAAGTTCATCAAGGGGCTGCTGTGGCTCAGTGGTTAAGATGCTCACCTTGTTAGTTGGAAGGCCAGCAAGTCAACAGTTTGAGACCCAGTTTCTGCATGACCAGCAATGTCCCAGCTCCTGTCAACCTAGCAGTTTGAAAGCAAGAAATTGCAGGTAGAAAACTAGGGACCACTTCAGTGGGGAAAGATCTTGGGGACATGAAAAGAACCACATTCGGGCATCCCCTGAGTGGAGTTTCTCCAGCAAACATCCTTTCAACCCAGAATGATTTCTGACACAAAATTATTATTATCAAGTCCTAATTTCTCTATAACCTCATTCGGGCATCCCCTGAGTGAAGTTTCTCCAGCAAAAATCCTTTCAACCCAGAATTATTTCTGACGCAAAATTATTATTATCAAGTCCTAATTTCTCTATAATCTCATTCGGGCATCCCCTGAGTGGAGTTTCTCCAGCAAAAATCCTTTCAACCCAGAATAGTTTCTGACACAAAATTGTTATTATCAAGTCCTAATCTCTTTATTACTTTTCTTTATGGAGCAATGAGAAGACAAGAATGCATGAAGTATTATTCCTAGCTGCTTACTGTGGCCCAATTAAAAACCACAAAGACCCTTGGCTACTGGATTTCATGTCCATCTTGTTCTGCACTGATTCCCTTTCCTTTGATTCCTCCCAAAGCCATATCAGATTATCAACCCTATAGCCTTCCTGTCCCACTTCACCTGCTGTTACTCCGGCTGAGCCATAGCCACGTCTGCACGCTCCACTGCATCTAGGCTCTTTACCTCCTAGTCCATCTTGCACAAATTAATCCAACACTCCTGTGCTCCCTTCCCCCAACACCATCCCTTGTGTTTTCAGGACAAGCACAAGCTGGGCTGTCCACAGGACCCAACCAAGGCACCTTTCAGCACATTGGTAGCTACTGTGGCATTATTGGGGGCAGGAAGGCTTCTTCTGTGCTCTTAGGGGGAAATCAAGATATGATCCAGTGGAATCAGACTGAGAACATAACACAGTACAACTCTAAAGCCCCTTTTTCCAGAGCAATGGCATCAGATGTCACAGTGTGAGGATGCTTACTTTTTCTAGCAAATGAATAAGGTATAGTAAAGGTAAAGGTTTCCCTTGCTCGAAAGCCAGTCGTATCCAACTCTAGGGTGCAGTGCTCATCTCTGTTTCTAAGCCGAAGAGCCAGCGCTGTCTGCTTCTGCAGACGTTTCCGTGGTCATGTGGCAGGCATGACTAGACACCGGAGCGCACGGAACGCTGTTACCTTCCCACCGAAGTGGTCCCTATTTATCTACTTGCAATTTCTTGCTTTCGAACTGCTAGGTTGGCAGGAGCTGGGATGAAGACGGGAGCTCATTTGCACAAGGCTTTAAATTTTCATTCCTGTATGTGGGTTCAAGGACATCTGAAAGTGAAGAAAACAATCAAGCAATGGCTGGATAGTTCTTTCCTCTTCTGTAAAGGGATTTCTACTTCACACTATCCATTTTAATGATAAATGTCATCTCTCCCCCCCCCCCCGGACTACCAAAACAATGGCTGGATTATTCTAGGACCTATTGTTTAAAAAAACAGATTTCCTTTCTCTGTTTGTTACAGTAAAACCTCGCATAAAGAGCACCTCGTTTAGAGACTAACTTGCTTAAAGAGCAGAATTTTCTCTGAATGGTTGCCTCACTTAACAAATAAACCAACCAAAAACTCACTTAACAACTAAATTTGGGTTTGCAATCCCCCCTGCCAGAAGTCACAATTGGTCACTTACAATGGTGTTTTGCCCATGGAATGTATTATGCTCTTTAAGTAAGGTAATACTGTACTTGCATTTTTAATTAAAAATAAAATGAAGCTTTTGTACCTCAGGTAGCTGAAGATCTTTTATTAAAAGTCAGTGTGTTCTACAAGGGGAAGTATATAATCAGAAGTAAACAACAGACAGACAACTAGGCCAAGATCCTATATATTGTATCATTGAATTTTGGGGTATTGTATTTAGTGAATCAACTCCTCCATAAGTCCCATTGATTCAAAGGACCTATTCCATTTGTGACTTACCACTAGAGTCTAGGCACAGAGTTTTGGGTGCAATTTGATTGCACAAGAAGCAAAGTCTAATGAATGAACAATGTGTGTAGAAATGTCACATGGCCACAGTTGAAAAGGGGTAATGAATTAAAGAGAAGATCACTGCCACATAGGAATTATTAATATCAAAAGAGGGAAAATTACAGCCTAACAAACGATGTCAATGAATGGCAGTTCATAAATGCTTCAGTGCTAAATATATATGCTTTGTTGTTTGTGGATGCACAGAGTGCCTGTGTTTATTAATATGCCCTTAAAATCAAGCAGAAGCCAAATCTCAGGTAACAGATGGAGATCAAATAAACAACAAGCAGATGGTGTGTGAGAAAAGGAAGGAACGTAACCCTCCTTTTCAACTGAAATTAGTTAAAGGATGGGGTGGGGCTCTGTCTTCTGGAGACTCTTGTGTAAGTATGAAGACAAAAGCACAGTGGAAATGAATTACAGCCATGTAAATATTTCCTTGCCATCATTACCTAACATTAGTGCCTCACTTCATGGCCAGTCCTACAATTTGGCAGAGTGACACAGGCATCTTGGGCTTGAGTTTGGGTTTCAAGTTATTCAGTTTATTACCACTGTACTTTGACTGCCAGGGAGAGAGAAGGAAGGGTGAAGCCATGCTAAAATAACATGGCTAATGGCCATTATGTACCTTGACTTATGAATGTGTATGGTGGTGGTGGTAGGTGCAACATCATTTGCTGCTCTGCCACAAAAAAGGGAAATATCTTCTGCAAGCCATAAAGTGTTCATTTCTGTCTCCCCAGCTAATATCATAGACAGAAACAGGTAGGATGCCTGCTGCACTGGAAAGGTTAAAACCATATCACTGAACTAGGCACAAACCCATCTCAGGGCAGAACTGCCAAGAAATGAAGCAACCACGGAGCAGGAATTATCCAATTTCTGTGTGCTTTATGGTCTCCACCATACTTTTCTATTAGCATATAGATCGGACATTCTCAACCTTTATAAGCCAGGGGCTGGGTCACACTCCCTCAGACAGCTTTGGGTGCCAGACAGCCATTTTGCCCTTCCTCCAGCACATGGCACATGCTAGTATGGTGGAGGCAGTGGGAGGCCACATGAAATGGCACTGCAGGCCACAGGTTGAAAATCCCTGATATAGATTGTGCCCATCTTCATAACTGCATTCTTCCACTATTCTCAAATCCAAAAATGGAGCTAGATATGAAATACCCTTTTGCATTTAACATGCATGTTGTTGTTTTTCAAAATGCTGGATAAGTGGCTGAACATGTCTATGGACCAGTCTACCCCCCCCCCCCAGTAGACCTG
The DNA here is from genome assembly GCA_035047305.1 of Bradypodion pumilum. Classification (NCBI taxonomy): domain Eukaryota; kingdom Metazoa; phylum Chordata; class Lepidosauria; order Squamata; family Chamaeleonidae; genus Bradypodion; species Bradypodion pumilum. The sequence goes on along the minus strand of JAWDJD010000001.1, from coordinate 158,259,268 downwards.
CTGTCCCTGTGAAGAGTGATGTCTTCTGCTTGATATCTGGGCCAAAGACCTGGTCTACTGAACCTTGACTAGATCTGCCTTCTATTTGGCCTTCTAATGGGTTGCAGATGAGTTTGCCCTGAAACTTGATCTCCTGCCATCTTTTCCCATGTCTGATTAGGGCAAACCCTCTGTTGTCCCACCCTGGTTTTGGTCATAACCTGCCCTAATCTATGTTTGGGTCTATGATGAATGTTGTGGATTTCAGATGTTTTGGTTCTCTGCAAGAAACCCATTCCTGCAAGCTGGGAGGTCCGAACATATACACTAGAGCAGGGGTCAGCCAACTTGACTCTCCGGGTGTTCTTGGGCTTCATTTACCAGAAGCTCAAGTCAATATGCCTGCTGATCAGTGCTTCTGGGAATTGAAGTCCAAGAACATCAGGAGAGCCAAGTTTGCTGACCCCTGGACTAGAGCATAGATTGAATGGTGAAGGCAGAACAGAAGGTCATCAGTTGCAGTCTGAAGAGCTGGGGGATTTGCTTTATTTTATTCATTGTTCTCTCCCCCCCCCCCCAAGTCATCATGAGAAGGTCAGAAGTGCTTCCCAAGACAACCACTGGGGAGCCAAGAGACTTTAATGCGCAATATGGTGACCCTGTTCTTCTCCATATTGCTTCCTTTCTTTCCCTACACTCCCACTCTTTTCTTTTCCTTTGATTTACAATTAGCAGCACTTTGATGATTTAATCAAAAATTTGGCAACAGGAAATTCAAGAGAAGTTCCTATCTAAGGTACAGAATATACCTTCCTTTGCCTCCCTTACTTTTCTTTCCTTGTGTCTAATTGCAACACAAGAACATTGGATTCAACCTGAGGGAACCATGGCTCTGGGCTCTTTGATTTGCCTCATGGTTACTCCAGAAGTGCATAAATATCCATCATTCAGTTCTTTATTACAAATTTGCTCAACGACAGCACACATTCCTTCTGTAGATGTACAGGTTTAAGAATTTCCGTTAATCAAGCCTGCATTGACACAGCCTGATCTTTACAGAAACAATCCAATCCAAAAGAGAGTGATACAGAGCTTGGAAAAGTTGTTGGATTGGGGGAATATTCTGTCCCTTAGTGTTGTAGGGGCTAGCATGCTGCAACTGTAGCAATTACTTTTCAAAAGTAATATATCCAAGCTCTGTTTTTCTTGATGCAGTGTGAGAGTACATGTATTTGTCCACAAGCAAGACATGGTTATTTTCTCCAGCTCTCTGCACAGCTAGTGCAGGACCATTAGTTGCAATGAGGTGGTCATGACCTCAGCTAGCAGAGAGGTATCAATAATCATGGATGCACCACCACCAACCAAGGTAGATTACTGTCCCAGCCAGGGCCTCATTTTGTCAAACCATTGACCTCTCCTTCAGCGTTTTGGCTCCAGGGCTCTCAGGGTCAAGGCTCATCCAAATAGCCAACTGAGAAGCAGCCCCAATAAGGAGGTGACAATTGGATGAAAGATGATAAGGTGTTGTCACTGCCTGCTTCCTCTTCTTTCTCCCTCTTTCCCTTTCTCTCTCTCTGTGAGTATTGCTCTGCAGTGGGCATGTGTGATGTGATGAGCAGTACTTTCCCCTTTCCTAGACTTTCCAGCACTGGGAAAACTTGTGCTGAACCTGTGTTGCTTGCACTTTATCTGCCTCTTTTGCTTCTTTTTGGCTTCCAAGTCTGAAGCAGTCTAACTGTAACAGTAAAAATATGCATTTTACCATCAGAGACTCTAGTCTTGTACATATTCCCCCACTTCCCCCAATAATATGTATTTTTATTGTGTGGGAAGCAGATGGATAATGGCTCTCTTCTTACCTTTTAACTCATTTCTAATTCCATTCTCATAATCACATACACTTGAGGTTTGAATATTGCATTTCACTCGATGAAGGAAGTGAGTTATAATTCATGAAAACGTATGCTATAATAAATGTATGAGATATATAGATACCACAAGAGCCTTTCCCACTTCTGTGATGGCAAAGCAGATGAATTAGCCTAGCTCACTGAACACTAATTTTTATCCTATTCCTCTGTCTGACCAGGTGGTGGTGGTATCTGCATTGCTATCATAAACAAAAGAGTATTGTTGGTTAATTTTTTCCATGTCCTTTTTCTTTCTTTGGGGTAGTGGTGGTTGTAAAATGTGACAATCGATCTTTTGCTGATACGACAGGGTGGGCTGCTGAACTGGAGTGTTTATTGCGGTCAGATTGTCCAAGGCTGTCAGACTACATTTCCTGCCTAGTTAAAGCTTGGGATTGCTTCTTTTGTATGCATTCTACATACCTGTTACACCCTGAACTGGAACTGTAAACCCTTCTTACTTGGAAGTCTTATATTTACCAAAGGAGGAGAAAAAGAAAACTGATAGAAAAGACTTGGGCATACAGGAGTCACCTTGGAGGTGGAAGTGTGGTTTCAAAGTGTAACCTTTCCCAGGGTGGGTCTGAGATATATTGCTGCTAGAGGTCAAGAACAAGATGGTACCCAACTCCTGTTCATTGTAGAAAATAATCGACCAGCAGCTGGTGTTGACTTCAGCACTGGTGATGGGACAGCACCTTCCACCACAGCTGAAAGCAGTAGGTTACAGTAAGCTGGCTAAAGAGTTACCAGGCCACATACCTGTAGTGATCTCAGCTAACACTGAGTTTCTGCCTCCCAGTACCTGCTGCCTGAGCAAAAGCCTCACTTCTGCAGCATGGAAAAGTTATGCATCTCCCACAACCCCCTGCCAGCACTCCAAAAAGTGACTCTTTCAAGTTCTGCCTTCTGCTTCCCTAGTAGATCCAGACATGCCTCTTTTAAATACTAGATCTCTCTATAGTCTCTTGTTCAATATAATAAAGAAACTGAGCAAATGACCATTGGGGGAAAAAGGTCTTCCTCTGATGCAGTCCAGAGATCCACAACGGACTTGAACATTGTTGGGATTCAAAAAAATTTGCTACCTACTCTGTGGGCATGGTATGGTGGGCGTGGCCAGGGGAAGCCCTGTGTTATTTCAAAACTTGGATGGGCAGGGCCAGCCAGAATTTCTGCTACCGGCTCTGGCGAACTGCGGCGAACCTGCTGAATCCCACCACGCAGTGGTGGGCTCCCCCCCCAAAATTACTACCACACTGTGGTCATGGTATGGTGGGTGTGGCCAGGGGGAAAGCCCTGCATTGCACCCGAATTAGGGCTACTTTATTTAAAAACTTGGATGGGCAGGGCCAGCCAGAATTTCTGCTACCAGTTCTGGGGTGGGTCTGTCCCATGGCGCTAAAATGTTGGCTACCACTGAGATAGGTTAACAGGCAGATATGCAAAGAAAATCAGCAAGAGGACTTAAGACCTAGACAATCATTTTAGTAAAATCCATTTCTTGTGATCAAAATGCAACTGGTCTTACTTCTTTTTGTCACAAACAAATAAACAAAACCTCCAACTGGGATCACTTGTGGAATTAGGTAACTTTTCACACACAAGTACCTAACTTGTTTTTCTCTGTGAGCCAGAATTCTTTGCATGTTTGAGCAGGAATGACAGTCTTTCTCTGTTGTTTTTATTTCCTTTTTAACCTGCAGTTTATCCTCCTGCTTCCATGCCTTGTAAATAAAGAGAAGATATATAACCATCACTCTGTTAGAGTGCTCTGCCATGGGGCTGAGTAACATAAATTTCAGAGACAGAGATGAACTGGCTAAAAGGATTTATCCTGTCTAAATTCAACAGGCACACAATTTGGTGTAAATCCATATGCATGTGGTGTGGTGGCAGTGAAGAGAAAAATAATAATAAAGAACTCCAGAATTGAGCAAAATAAACAAGAAGCTAAATTCTTACTGCTCTATTGTCATGATTCTGGGAATTGATTTATGTTTTGTGGTCAACATTTCTAAAGAGATAATAATATTTTCAAATACAGAGGAAAGCAGGTTGGAACAGACTGGATATCTGAAGTGCAGAGGGGCTAGCTGCATTGAATGTTTTATATATTGTAAACTGCCCTAGGTGGTGCTTGCACCAAAAGGGGAATGAAATGAATGAATGAATGAATGAAAATTCCATGTCAGAGATTACTCTGGGTTGAAAAGATTTTTAGAGGAAGCCCGAATGAGGCTCCTTTCATGTTCCCAAGTGCAGTTTTCAGGTACTGAAACCCGACCTTCCAGTCTCCAGCTCAGTGTCTTACCACTAAGGCACTGGGGGAAGCAGCAATAAATAAATAAATAGCTGGAACAAATCCTACTGATAGGCATTATGGAATGGCTGCCTCATGCTGCTGACTTTACCATCCTCAAAGGACAGCAGTTGTTAGTTATTTAAATTACCATTATTTTATTTTACTGCTAGAGATGAGAAAAGGCACTTGTTGGATTTTTCAGCCTTAGATGCTGATACAATGGCTACTCTAAGTATGATTGAATTTAGTGAGACAAATGCCACTACAAATTAAAAAATAGCCGTCATCCTTTTTCTTGTCTAATAGCCTGAGCCAGGAGATTCTCAGTCCTTATGGGCATTCTTGTCGCTATCAAAAGGGGAAAAAAGAAAGAAAGAAAGAAAGAAAGAAAGATTCAAGACCCTGTTAGAGTTTTGCAACAACTTTGCATGTCAGAACTGACTGAGAAGTTCTTTTCTGGGCTGAGGTGACTTTCTATCTTCCTAGTACTAAGAAATAATTCTGAACAAAGAGAGCCCCACCTTTCTCTGCTCTGTGTTATTTCCCTCTCTTATGTCAGTTGGTGTCAGTTGTTTGTTGCTGTTGATCTGTTCATTTGGTTGCTAGCATATGTGCAATAAAAAGCAGCATGCACATATCTGTAATTCCAAGTACAGTGGAACCTCATACAACAATCGCCTCGTATAGCAATGAAATCGCATAACAATTAGGCTGGTTTTTTTTTTTGGGGGGGGGGGATGGCATCCCGCATAACAATTTTCCCTATGGAAAAAAATCATACAACATAGGGAAAATCACTATGCGATGCATGTATCGTATAGCAATTATTTTGTACAACAACGAGCCCCATGGAACGGATTAAAATTGTTGTATGAGGTACCACTGTAAGTGTAAGTAAAGAAACACTTGTATTCTTTCTCTTGTAAATGTCTCATTGTGAGTTATTTAGACTTTGAGTGCCAGATAATGATAAAGGGATGGATTCTGGGAGATTGGCCCCTTTTGCACCTACTGGATTAGCTTCCCCCAGCTGCTCCTTACCAGCCATCCACCTCTCCACCACCAGTGGCATAATTTCTCTCCTGACCCAGGACGGCAGAGACCTGCCCTCTCCTAGCCTAGGCAGGATTTAACAGCTCACTGTGGACACATTCAGCCACCCCCTCACATACCCAACAGCTAATTACATAACACTCAGAACTTTCCAGGAATTGTGCATGCATAAGTTTTCATTGGGTTGCCAAATATAATGACTTCCCCAATTAGTAGGCCTTGTGAGTTGACCTTAGCTAGCCATGATGATAGATACGCAATGGTCTCCTAACCTGTCATAGTAAAGAATCTGCTAAGGTCTGAAACTACAGGAAGTCAGATATAGGCTGAATATTAGGAAAAACCTCTTAACAGAGCAGTATGCCCATGAAACCAACTGCCTCAAGAGGTGGTGAGCACTCCAACTATGGAAGCATTCAAGAGAGAATTGGACAACCATCTGTCATATCTGCTTTGATTTGGATTCCTGCATAGAGCAGGGGGTTGGACTCAATGGCCTATATGCCCTTTCCAACTCATTTATTCTATGATTTTATAAGGTCCAATTATGAAGGCAAAAGATTAATATTTGATTTCTTCACAAATGCTCATACTCAGTTGGCTTGGTTTTCAACTGGGGAAAATCTCTGTCTGAGATTTCAATCACTGTATAGGCGAATCAGAGTAAAAATTGACCATCTCACACAACTGGAGATGTCAACTTCTGAAAGAGTAAAACTCATTCCTCATTGTTTGTGTATATGAATTCTGCTTGCAGTATTAAAGTGCCAAAGGATATAGGGTGCTTAACACTGTGGAAGCGCAACTGTGCTCTTAAAATTAGGTAAGTTTACTGTTTTATCCAGTGGTGGGCATCAACAAATTTTCCTACCATACTGTGGGCATGGCCATGTGACTGGGTGGGCATGGACTGTTGGCCATGTGACTGCTCTTCGCTATAGAGCTATGAAAATAGAAGCCTCCTCTATTTTCATCACTCTATAGCAAACCTCTGAAGCCATTTCCCCCTTGTCCAAGGCTTTTCCAGGGCTCTATTTCACCCCAAAATGCCTCTCCAGCCACTCTGGAGTGGCTGGGGATGTGCTTTGGGGTGAAACGGAGCCCAAGAAAAGCCTTGGACAAGGGGGAAATGGCTTCAGAGGTTAGCTATAGGGTGATGAAAATAGAAGAGGCTTCTATTTTTTTAGTGTATGGGACCAAAGACGACCGGACAACCGAAGGGTTGGTTTAACACAGGTTTATTGCATGAGGTTCCAGTTAAGCATGAGGTAATGGCGGTGATACATCTCAATATATACAGTAGCTCTCTACATTTGAATCTTGTAGCACGGTAGCTGATTGGTTGCTACCGGCGTGGCCTCGCCCAGGCACGCCTCCATTCCTGCTGCTGAATGCAGGTCTTTCTTCAGCTGCTGAATGCAGGTCTTTCTTCAGCTGCTGAATGCGGGGAAGGTTTTCCCGCGGCTGTCCGTGATTGAGCAATGTGAACCATGTGAGAGTGAACGCTCGCAGCTGCCCTCTATAGGCTGTCTGCTCGCGTTCCTTTACAGCTGATATCGTTTGTATCTGGAGTGGTTACAATCTTGCCTTACAGTATAATGAACATGCATACATACATAACATCCCTCCCCCCTAGGATGGGACGAAGTCCCGCAACCATTGTGGCTTGCCGCACGTTCGCTTGGGGCGTGCTTGCGCCTGCCCTAATTCTGGAGAGCCTGTGATCCCTGACTCCGCGGGAGCTTGTCCTGCAACGGGAAACGGGGATTCGTTAGTGGCTCTGTGGGGCGTCCGTGCCTGCCTTGCGCTTGGGGAAGGGAATGGGATGAACAGTTGGGAGGTAAATCCCTGCCTATTTCCCTCGGACCCCGGGGACCCTCCTAGTGTGAACCGCGGCACCGATGAGGTCGCCCTTGGGGAATGGCTACCTTCTGATCCCTGCTCGGGGGACCTTAAGGCTGTGGTGGTGGGCGGACTCGCTGATGCCTCCGGTCTTGGAGGTGTCGGTCTCCGGAACATGGGCGCTATGTTGCATTCTAACTCACAGGGGCTACTGGGACTGGAGGTACCAGGGGCTGAACTGAAACCCCTCTTTTCGCTAGGACGGGTGGGGGACCACTCCGCTAACTCCCCCTGGTACTGTAAATCAACGTCTAAACCTCTATGGGCCTCTGAGCCTCGGGGGGACTTCCGCGGCTTCCGCGGGGTATGAGTGTGGTTGGGGCTCCTCCTTTCTGACGGGGACTCCCGCAACCCGGGGCTCCTCCTCTCTGGCGGGGACTCCCGCAAAAGATTTCCGTGGATCGATTCCCTTTCCTCCCCCCTTGGTGGGGACCCATGCTCCCCTTTTCCTCCCCCTTGGGCTAAACGGGTGGGGGAGTACCCTAACGCTGAATCAATGCTGGTCTCAACCTCGTCTTGCTCTCCGGGGACCCTACGCCTGAGTTGGTCCACGTGTCGCCTCCACAGGAACCCTGTACTGGTCTCTACGCGGTATGAGACGGGGCCGGTTTGATCTACTACGGTGCCCGGCACCCAGGCTGGCCCCGCGCTGGCGTAATTCCTGCAGTGTACTGGGGCGCCTATGCTGAAACTCTTTGTGGGTTCCACCCCTATGTTCCGCCCCTTGTCCTCTACTCTCGTGGGGTCTAGCTTGGATATCCCTGTGGCCAGCTTCCTGCGCATCAACAGCTCTGCGGGGGAGTACCCTGACGCTAAGGGGGTGACCCTGTATCTCAGCAGGAATTGGCACAATTTCAGGTCGAGGTCTCCGGGACCCATGCGCAGTAGCGCGTCTTTCGTGGTGCGCACGAGGCGCTCTACTTGGCCATTGGTGGCCGGGTGAAAGGGGGCGGAGGTGACGTGCCGAATGGCGTTGCGTTCCATGAATGCCCTGAACTCGGCGGACGTGAAACAGCTAGCGTTATCGCTGACGAGGGTGTCGGGTAAACCGAACGTGGAAAAGACCCTCCTTAACTGTTTAATGGTTGTGGTCGAGGAGGTGCTCGAGACTGGAATGACCTCCAACCACTTAGAGAACGCGTCCACCACGAGGAGGAAAAGCGTTCCCCTGAATGGGCCAGCAAAGTCTACGTGAACTCGGGACCAGGGTCCCCTCGCAGCGTCCCATTCCCTAGGTGGCGAGCGAGCCTCTTCTGGCCTAGAGCTTTGGCACGCCTCGCAAGTGCCGACCATGTGTTCGATGTCGGCGTCTAACTGGGGCCACCAAAAATAACTGCGGGCTAGTGCCTTAGAGCGTACGATCCCCGGGTGGCTGACGTGCAGCAGTTTAAGCACCCTCGGCCTGAGAGACGTGGGGATCACTACCCGCTGTCCCCACAAGAGGCAACCCCTCTCCAGGGACAACTCCAATCTCTTTTTGAAAAATGTGTCGAATTCCGCTGCTGGGGAAGACACGGGCCACCCTTTCTGCACCCAGGAGCAAACTGTGGCCAGCGCTTTGTCCTTGCCTGTCGCTTTGGCGATTTCGGCCGGTACTACTGGAGGGGAGTCTAGGACCTCTATCATTAAGACCTGGTGGTCCCTCTCTACTCCGCCCACGTGGCAGCAATCCCGGGGAATGGGGGACCTCGACAGAGCGTCGGCATGGCTTATTTCCCTCCCGGGCCGGTATACCAACGCGTGCTGATACGCGTTGAGAAAAATGGCCCATCTGAGCATTCTCGGGGACAGGATCTGGGGTGTGGGCTTGTCTGCGGTGAAGATGCCCAGCAACGGCTTGTGGTCAGTCACTATGGTGAAGGGGCGGCCGTACACGAAATCATGAAATTTCTTGGTCCCCGCAATTATTGCTAGCGCCTCCCTGTCTGTCCTCCAGCACGTGGCAAAGCACCGCCCCCACCCCCACCGGGGATGCATCGCATATCAGGACCACCGGGCGTTTGGGATTGCTGTTCTTCCAGGTGGAGCATCAAAGAAATTAATAAGAAATGAAGTATTGCCTTATAACCAGTATAAACATCTATGTATCTTTAGTATTTGACTAAAACAAGGCTTTGGATAGTTAGCAGAATAAATCTATCTAAGAGCCATTAATGTTCAGAAACTTTCAGGGCTTAACTGATCTTTGTAACTCTTTTTGGCTGCTCCCTTTGTGTGTGTTATGTGCTATCAAGTTGCTTCTGACTTAGGGCAGCTTTGTGAATTAATTACCTCCAAAAATCCCTAAAATTAATGTCCTTGTTCAGGTTTTGCAGATGAAGAGCCATGGGTTCCTTTATAGAGGCAATCCATCTCATGTAAGATCTTCTTCTCTTCCTGTTACCTAAACTTTTCCTAACATTATTAACTTTTCCAGTGCCATCTTATAATATGCTCAAAGTACAATAGTGCCAGATTAGTCATTTTAGTATCTAGTAAGAGTTCAAGCATGATTGCTTACTTGTCTTTTTAGAAGCCCATCAACCTCTCTTCCAATGCCATATTTCAGATTAATTGCTACTCCCTCCCAGTGAGATTTTTTCATTGTTCAACTATGGTATGAATGATCTAGATCTTTGTTCTAACAACACACTTCTATTATTTAGTTTTTCCTCTAATTTCTATATGGTGGCCCTTCCAAATCTCTGTCTCCTTTTGATTTCTTGGTTGAAGCCTGTATTTTGATTAATGATTGTTTCCAGTTATAGAAAACTTTCAATAATATCAGGTTTTTTGGTCCACGTTGAACTTATCTCATTCCTCTGTCATCATTATTTTTGTCTTCCTAAGGTTCAGCTTTCATCCTGCTTTTGTGCTTTCTTCTTCCACGTTTCTTAGTAATTATTTCAGATCACTGCTATTTTCTACCTACAGGCAGGATATTTTGCAAAATTTTAAGAGGCTATAGTGACTTCTTGATGGCTACAATGGATGTCATCATTCTCTCCACCCCAAATATCTGTTGTTGGGTAATGATCCTTCTCCTTCGCTAGCTCCATTCTGAAAAGATTTCTGGAAGAGAAAATGACATCTGCCAGCTGGTGGCTACTGAAAGAAACACTGCTACCACTGGAATAGAAAGTGTGCAGCAATGACCACAAAATTTGTAAACAGGATGAGTTTTGGTGCATTTCTTTCCCGAATTCAGCCAAAATGTCTTCCTAGAACACTTTGGGCTACTTTTAAAGTCACATATAATAAATCCCTTCCTTACATATATACCTACTCATAGAATCTTAGAATAATGGAGTTGGAAGGCCTTCAGATATAACTACCGTGTTTCCCCGAATATAAGACACTGTCTTATATTTTTTTAAACTCTAAAATTAGCACAAGGTCTTATTTTTAGGGGATGTCTTATTTTTCCATGAAGAAGAATACCAGTCTCGATCGCGTCCTTGGTTGTGAGTGGGGAAGCGTGATCGAGACTGGCCTCAGCTGTGAGGCAGCCGGCGTGGCCCATAAGATGGCGTGCCATGTCGGAGTCTCGATCCCGCTCTCACCAGGGGAAACTTCTCTTGGTTGTGAGCGGGGAGGCAATCAAGACTCCGATGCGGCAGGCTTTCTTATGGGCCATGCCGGCTACCTTACAGCCAGGAGGTTAGGAGGTCTTATTTTTGGATGGGGCCTTATATTTCAAAGGCAGGGGAAAAAAGGGGGGGAATGTCCTATTATGGGAGGAGGTCTTATATTCAGGGAAACAGGGTAGGAATCCAGATCAAAGTAGATCTGGCAGATGGTAATTACACATATATCACCCCATAACAGTGCACTCTCTGGATGGTGCACAAGGTAATTAGCATTTTGCCCCCAACATGCTGGGTACTCATTTAACTGAACTCAGAAGGATGGAAAGCTGAATCAACCTTGATTCTTGTCAGGATTGAACTCAAAATGTTTTGGCTGCAGTACAGCAATTTAACCACCAGGGTCCCTATTGGTTACTACCTGTTGGTTCTAGATTGCATTGTTGCATTGATCTAAAAGTCAAGAAAGTTTTCCTGACATTCAACCAAAATCTGACTTACTATAACTTGAGCCCATTACTACATGTCTTGCATTCTGGAGTGGTTGAGAAGAAGATCCTGCCCCTCTTCTGTATGGCAATCTTTTAAGTACAGTATTTGAAAAGTGCTATCATATCGCCACCCTCCAGCCCAGTCTCCTTTTCTCAAGGCTAGGCATGCCCAGTTCCTTCAATCTTTTCTCATAGAGTTTGGCTTTTGCTCATCCTTGTTGCCCTTCTCTGAACCTATTCCAGTTTATCTGCATCCTTCTTAAAGTGCAATGTCCAGAATTGGACACAGTACTCAAGATGAGGTCTAACCAGTGTTGAATAGAAGAGAAATAGTACTTAACATGTTTTGGAGATGACACTTTTGTTAACACAGCATAAAATGCCATTTGTCCTTTTTGTAGCCAGGTTGCATAGTAGCCTCATATTCATCTTGTCATCTACAACAATTCCAATGTCCTTCTTACATGTAATTACATGTAATTACATGTAATGTTTTGTAACTGTTCATTTGGTTTCTTTTTCCTAGGCACAAACTTTGTTCTTATCTTTGCTAAATTTCATTCTGCTGTTTTTAAGTGCTCAAGATCTTTTTGAATTTTTAAAATATCTTCCAGCGTATTAGCTCTTCCACGTGCTTGTTATCTCATATCATTTTGAGAAGGAGCTAGTTTTAAGCACTCCCTGAGTATAATTCTGTAACAAACTGTGTCTCCATCTGACACTTGTACTGTCTAGCCCACACCTAGTTAGCTTGCTAATCAGAATATCATAGGGCACTTTGAGAAAAAGTTTGCTGAAGTCAAGATATATTACACCTACAGCATTCTTCTTTCTACTGAAGAGGTTATTCAATCAAAAATGAAGAAAATTACTTTGGCAGTTGGCTTCCAGTTTAGACTGTACCACTTTCAATTTGCTTGCAAAGTGACTGCTCTATAATCTGCTTCAGAATGTTCCTTGGGATTGATGTCCGGATGACTGATCTGTAGTTCCCCAGTTCCTCCTTTTTTGTCTCTTTTGAAGATAGGGACAATATAAGCCCTCCTCCAATCTTCTGGCACTTCATCCATCCTCCATGATTTCAAGAAAATGATGGACAGTAGTCCTGAGTGTTCTTCAGCCAGTTCTTTCAACACTCTTGGGTGCAGTACATTGTGCCATGGAGATTTGAACTCATCCCAAGTAATAAAGTATCCCTTGACTATTTGCCAATATCAAGCTGCACTCCTGTCCCCTCTACTTGTTTGTCTCATTTGTCTGAAGGGTCATAGATTGTCTTTAGAGAATTTAGCCCTTTTTCCTTTTGTTTGTCAACATATTTCCATCTCCACTGAGTAGCTTGGCCACTATTTCTATTCTCTGTCTTTTGCTATGCACATATCTGAAATATGCATTTTTGTTGCTTTTAGTGTCTTTTGCTAAAATGAGTTGATGCTCAGCTTTTGCCTTCCCAACATTATCCTTGCCATTCTTTGCTCCCTGTCTGTTCTGTACTCTTGGGATGTTCTCTTTCATGTGTAACCACTTAGAGCAGTACTCTTTACAGAGATGGGGGAGAATGCCTTCTTATTTGCAGCTCCCAAGTTGTGGGATACTCTTCATTTGGAAGTCTGACTGATACTATTTTAATCTCATTGCTAAGCAAAACCCTGGTTGTTCATCTGAGCAACTCATACCTAGAAAGACTGTGGGGTTGTTTTCATCCTTCAGAATACTAATTACTGTTTTTATTTATTAGTCTATTTAGACTGCTTTCAACTAGTTCAGATATTACAAGTTCTTTTCACATGATTTTAGTCATTGAGCCCCACTATAAGATCTGTGAATATAGAGTAACCAACCAACCAACCAACCAATCAGCAAACAAGTAAGCTAGTTTAAACTTGTTTAAACTTATTTTTACTTTTGTAATTGGCTCATTTGATTTCTACTTAATAATCATGTTTTGTCAGTGGCCTCTGGAGTGCTTTATCTTAAGAGCTATCACATAAATAGTTTAAGTCAAGTCAAGGATGTGCCTTGTATTCCAACAAATGTGCATAAATGGACAAGACCTGTGTTTATGCATTTTGGGGGCTACTACAGTGCAGAGAAAGCAGTCATTGGTCACTCACAGAGCAGAGCAGCACAGATTGCAAACTCTAACAGACTAACAGCTCTTGCTCCTTTGTTTTGCCAATTTATCTGGTTAATCTGGACCCCCTGAGGGGTCCATGATTGGGATTTACAGGAGAGTTTGGGCTTTTCATTCCCACTTGAGCTGTCAATCTCCTTTCACTTTGGGCTTCCTTCCAAATAAGAATTGTTGGCATCAAAGGTTTGGTTTTTCTTCCCCAGCATTTAAACTAAACCTTCATAGTAATATGAAGATATATTACACCTACAGCATTCTTCTTTCTACTGGAGAGATTATCCAATCAAAAACGAAGAAAATTACTTTGGCAGTTGGCTTCTAGCTTAGACTGCACCACTTTCAACTTGCTTGCAAAGTGACTGCTCTATAATCTGCTTCAGAATGTTCCTTGGAATTGATGTCCGGATGACTGGAGTATGACATAGAGTATGGATTTGACTTGAACACCATTTTGGTTTCCTCACTTTGCTTAAGAATGGCTTAGAAACTGATGAATATTCCCATTTTGCTTCAGATTCTGAATAATTCCTGAACCCAAAGCACATCATTACTATATCGTTGTCAGCTGCTACTCGTATCTGAGTATATATATACACCGTATTTTTCGCCGTATAAGACGCTCCGGCATATAAGACGCACCCAATTTTAAAGGAGGAAAATCTAGAAAAAAAAGATTCTGAACCAAATACTGTACTAAAATATTTTATATCAACTGTATAAAGTAAACAGCAGTTTAAGAACAATTTTATTTCAACCATGTAACATATTAAGAACAATCTTTACTCTCATTAACAGTCAGTAAAGTCAGTAAACAGTGAAAGTAACAAAAATCAGTCTGTAATGTTTTTATTTGAACCCCAAGAATTCCTCTTCTTCGCTGCTATCAGAAATGAGGAAGGACAGATCCTCGCAGTCATTGTCATCACTTTCTTCCTCACTGGTGTCAAATAAGACGTCGTCTTCTGTTCCGTCCAAGGCATTACTAATGCCACACTTCTTAAAGGATTTTACAACAATGTCCTCCTTCACGGAGTCCCATGACCTTTTAACCCATTCACACACTTGTGTGATAGTGGGCCTCTTCATCCGCCCAGTAGGAGTCAGATCATGGTTCCCAGCTGCCATCCAGGTGTTCCACTCCTCACGCATCAGAACTTTGAATGGCTTGTTAATGGAAACGTCCAGAGGTTGCAGCTGGCTAGTGAGGCCACCAGGAATCACAGCTATTTGGGTTTTAACTTCCTTAAAGTTCTTTTTAGTATTTTCCGTAATGTGCGCTCTAAACTGGTCAAGCACCAACAAGGAAGATTTCTTCAGAAGACCGCCAGGACGTTTGGACCACACTTTGTCAATCCACAGCCTCATGCCATTTTCGTCCATCCACCCTTTATCGTGAACATGCACGACGACTCCCCGTGGGATTGTTTCTTTTGGGAACGTTTTCCTTTTAAAAATCAACATCGGAGGCAGTTTGGTACCATCGGCACAGCAGGACAGCACAACCGTGTAGTGGGTTTTCTCATGCCCTGAGGTCTTTACGGTTATGGTTTTTGCTCCTTTGTTATCTACGATTCTGTTAGATGGCACATCAAACGTTAGCAGGACTTCATCCATGTTCCCGATCTGGCTAATTTCAAAGTTACCGGTATTCTTCTTCCTCGCATCAATAACAAACTTGTGAAAAGAAAGAATCTTTGATTCGTATTCCTTAGGCATTTTTTGTGCAATTCTGGTTTTGGTGCGCATAGAAAGGCCAGATCTCTTCATAAATCTATAGCACCACGATGGTGATCCGGTGAAATCCCGAATGCCTTTCTCCACAGCAATACGTCTGGCCTCATAGATTATCATTTTTGTTGAGACAGAAAGTCCATTTTGCCTGTGATGTGCGATCCACTCCTTCACTTCCACCTCTAACTCTGGCCACTTTGCAGTTGGTCCACGTAAGGTGTGCTTGCCTTTATCCAACTTTTGGAGCTGATCCTCCTGTTTCCTCCACTCTCTTATCATTTTCTCAGTTGGAGGTGGCCCGAAGTGTCTCTCCGCTGCTCTATTCCCATGCTCCTTAGCAAATTTAATTACTTCCAGCTTGAAAGCAACTTTATATGCCATTCTCTTCTGCTTAGACATCTTGAGGAGATGGTACTATAATTTTTCTGCAAGAAATGTAACCCCCTCATATTTAATCTGGTGCTCTCTAACCCCCATATTTCCTCTGGTGGTCTCATAACCCCCTCATATTTCATCTGGTGCTCTCTAATCCCCATATTTAATCTGGTGGTCTCATAACCCCCTCATATGCCATCTGGTTTGAGTGAATGCTGCTGGAGAGAATGTTGTGGGATAGACTGCAGCCTTGGTTTACAGACTGTTACACTGACCACAAAGGGTAACATACATGTGTCATGAGAACAGCTATATGGGGAGAAGGCCAATGGCAAATTTATAATCATATGGGGGCACAGGAACAGCCATACTGCAACTTTAAATCATCAGTAAAATCAGCCAATGCTTGGCTTTGAATGTTCATTATGCTCTAAGCTCTCCTAGACCCTAGGTGTGTGTGTGTACATGTGTATGCACATTTTACATTTCATTTACCCTGTAGTTGGTCCGCCTGATCACTTTCTCACATACACCATACACGTTGTCTGTGATCTACCCAGAAGGCACATTATGACGTAGGGAGGGCGGTGTGTCTTCTCCCCATGATTCGGGGGCGGAGCTTGTGGAGCCATTTTTCTGCCCATCAATCATGGGCATCCAATAGACTAGTGGGGGAGGAGCAAGACCGGCAGTATGAGGTAGGGAGGGCGGTATCTTCTCCCCGGGATTCAGGGGCGGAGCTTTGGCGGATCAATCCTTCTGCCCATCAATCACGGGCATCCAATCAACTAGGAGCGGGGCGGGGCAGAGTACGGACAGCAGTAAGCATTGGCTGGAGGAGGCGGAATGAGGAGGCAGACATGCGGACATTTCAGGGCAGCATGGATTGATCGGGTGCCCGGGAGATATGCAGAGAAGCGGCGAAATTGTGCCCACACTGCCCAGCAAAGAGTGGGACTGCTCGGGGAGACATGAGGAGACGCAGCCTGCGCTGATGGATGGAGGTACCGGCAGTAAGCTCAGCATGATGCCCGTGCAGCACATGGTTAGACTGTCGGGAGGGGGGCATGGCGCGCTATAGGAGGGAGAGGGAAGCCCGAACACACACAGCCTGGCCGTGCAGGGAGGGTCACAGAAGTCACCACAGCCCGCAGTACGTGCCCCAAATCCAGACCGCAGCACACACTGCATAAGGAGAGGACTGCGAGCAAGCGCCACACAAAGTTGGGGGCAGTTTTAATGCATGTAAAATGTGTATTTGCCATATAAGACGCACCAACTTCCCCCCCCCAGTTTTGGGGAAGAAAAAGTGCGTCTTATACGGCGAAAAATACGGTATTTCCTGGAAATCATTTTCACACAGGAAAAATGCCATGGACATGTTTTACTTCCGCTTCCGGGAGCGATGAGGGCAGTGTGGGCTGGATGAATTGATGTTGGGGGGCCGGATCCTGCCCACAGCCCATAGTTTGGGCACCCCTGGGTTAAGCAGAGTAAATGGCATCTTAAAATCTATCTCATCCTGTTGCAAAACAGATTGCAAGGCATGTTTTACTTCTGCTTCTGGTTGTAGGAAACACATGACCGGCCCACTGAAGCACGTGACCAGCCTGTGGCCTGAAAGGTTTGGGCACCCTTTTTCTATAGTCATGATTTTTGTCTTCATAATGTTCAGCTGCAATCCTGCTTTGGCACTTACTTCTTTTGCTTTGACTGCAACTCATTTCAACTCATTGCTACATTCTTCTAGGAAGTTGATGTCATCAGCATACCTTAAATTAGTGATGTTTCTTCTACCAATTTTCACCCCTTTTTCATCCTCCTCCTAAATCATTCAGATTGAACATATGAAAGGATAAAATACACTCTGGTCTGACACCTTTGCCTAGAGGAAGCCATTCTATCTCTCCATATTGTGTCCTAACAGCTTATACATCAAGACAATCAAGTGCTGAGGGGCCTCCATTTGTTTCAGAACAATCCATGGTTTCTCATGATCCACACATTCAAAGGCTTTTTATAGTCTGTAAAGCATACATTGATCTTTTCCTGAAATTCTTTGTTGCACTCTAGTAGCCAGTAGATATTTGCAATAGCATCTTGAATGCTGCTTCTTCTGAACAACAGGCAATTTTCATTCCATATAAGATAAAAGCCTTTGTTGAGTCATTAGAACAATGGCCCTTTAGTTACTGCTCTCCTCGGCATCTCTCTTCTTTGGTATAGGAATGTATATTGAATGTTTCCAGTCTGCAGACAATTTCCCCCATATTTGTTGGCATATTCTCGTTAGAATATTAGCAGAGTCAGGCTCTGTGACTTGGAATAGTTCTATTGGTTTCCCATCTACACCTGGTGATTTATTTATTGGATAGAAATACAGTTACAGATATATATGCTTATTTACAATACAATCCCATGAAACAGTACAATTGAGGATCTTGACTAGGTTTCTGAAAGTGTTTTTTTTTCTTTAATTTTGAAAAATCCAAATAAAATAGCAGTCCAACAGTTGCTGTCTTATGCTTACTATGGAATCTTATTTTGATTTTTTTTCTAGATAAAGGGTCATCTGCCTGCAGTTTTCCATTTTAAAGGGTGATTGTGAGAATAAAATGGGGAGGGAGGACAACTATTTACCATACCTTCAAATCAATGTAAATAATTAATCAAATAAACAAATAAATAACAGGGCAGACTAGAACTGGCTAGTCCTTCGGTCCCTGTCTGAAAGGCTGGCAGCTTCTGAAGAACCAGCTAAATTTTTTTTAGATCTATTAGTAAATTTTAGACATAAATTCTAGTTCAAAATCTGAGTGTTGTTCTAGACCAGGGGTGCCAAAACATTTTGGGCTGAGTGCCAGTTCAGGGGGCTGGTCACTATGGCCCGTGGGCTGGAACTGGCCCTGACACCAATTCATCCGGCCCACAAAGCCCTTGTTGCTCCCAGAAGCGGAAACAAAATGTGTCCATACGGGTGAATTTTACTTCTGCTTCCAGGAGCAGTGAGGGCTTCATGGGCCTGATGAATTGGCATCGGGGGCCGGATCCAGCCCCCAGGCCATAGTTTGGTCATCCATGTTTTAGACAGATGAAACATACATAATCAAAGCCAGGAGTGCCTTTCATTCCATAAGCGTAAGCTGTATAAATGCATCTGGCAAAAAGACAAAATTCCTTCCTATTTGCTGCAGAACTGGCAAAACTCCTACACCTGAGCAGATGGTTTGAAATAATTATTAAAGCCTGTTTCCTTATGCTATAACAGGAAGCCTACCTGATGAAATAATGTTCAGAACTAATGACCATAGGTTTTTTTTCTATAGGTGCATAAATCTAGAAGTTGAAAATGAATTTAAGATGAATCTTCTTTTCTCCATCCAAGGGTGGAGAATCTTTGGCCTTTGAGATGGTTGGGACTACAGATTCCACAAATCCTTGCCACAGGCCATGCAAACAGTCGGATGGGACTTTGTTAGATCCGGCCCTTATAAGTACGAGTCCAGGACAATGATGAACAAACAGCAACAGGCTTAATTATAACAGTCAGTTGATATTAGCTTACAAGGTGTTCCAGATCCCGAGATGGCTATACAATCCTAACAGAGTCAGTCCGGGGGTTTGGCTAAGATGGCCGCTGTGTAACATCTAGTTTCGGATGCTCGCGCTCAACAAAGTGGTGAACGATGTGAAGGAGCGGAATAGAAAATTTTTCAAGTGGTAAAGCTTAAAGTTAAGATCCTTGCCTGTCTCCTTGGAAAGTTTGCTGAGCTTTTGAAGCTGGATGATCGAAGTTCGGGAGGTTTTTCTGGGCGGTTGAGCTGTGACGGCAGTCGCGGCTTTCCCGCTGGAGAGCCGAGGAACGGGATCAGCGAGAGGAGAAGGCTATGGAACTGGTTTTGGAAGTGGCAAGAAGCAGCTGGAGTGAAGGCAATTTGTGTGTAAGTGCCTGAAGGGAGCTACATTCCTAGCTATAAGCTATAAAACCGGCTGAGTTTTTTCAGAAGAAAAAGAAGGGGGGGAAGAGCTGGAGGTACTGTAATGGCGACGGCCAGGGAAAACGAAAGTGATCGTGTATAGACTGTGGTTTTTTTTTTCTACATACCAGAGGAACGCGCCACATTCTGAAATCAATAAGGTGGATTAATTTTCCTTTTTCTTTTTTTTTCACCTCCTCTCTGGTCTGGAAAAGAGGAGAGCTGTGGGAGTTTGTTTTTTTCTCTCTCTTCTCTTCTGCCTAAACTGCCTGCTCATTTAGGGAAGAGGGGGAAGAGGGGGGGCCTCTTCTCACTACAAAGTTAAGGCACTCGCTGGAAAAGGGTGTTTTGATTATCCACTTCAAAGGAAGGATTATGTGGCTTTGATTGAAGGGTTCCATTACTGTGTGGATTACAAATAGCTGCTCAACTTCTCACCTTAACCCCTTGGTGGCTGGATTTTTCTTTCCTTCTGAGCTCCCCCCCCCCTAAGCAACTTGATTAACTGTTTTTCTGAAGCCTTTTTGCTGTGGTTGGAAGACGTCATTTGACTGCTGGCTTTGTGGGAAAGGATTATTTGTGGTTAACAAGTTTTACTTTTAAACTGCCTGTTTGGAGAGCTGTTTTCTTTTGTTTTCCTTTGTTCCATCGTTGTGGATTACAGTAAATTTTGGATCTTCTGCTGACATAAGAACTTGCCGGTTGTATTGGTGGAACCTATGGCTGCAGTGTAGTAAGCCTTACTATATTGGAATTGTTACAGCGACCTGCAACATTGGGTTTGAAATATATTACATCACTATGGATAAAGGTACGAGAGCGAAAGCAAAAGAAGAAGAACAGGTTGTAAAACCTAAGAAGATTGAAAAAGCACCAATGGATGAATCTGTTCAGCCAACAGCTCTGCCCACAGTGTCATTGGACCAGACTCAAATTATGGTGGAAATTGGCAAGTTGTCACAAAAAATGGAGAAAAATGAGGCTTCAAGGGTGAAAGATAAAAATGAAATGTTTAAAAGGCAAGAAAAGATGATGTCAACACTGACAGATTATACCAAAAAGGTGGACTTAAGTTTGAATAAATTTGAGGGAATGCTGAAAGTGGTTCAAATCGAGGTGGATGCGGTAAAGAAGGAAGTAAAAGGGACTCAGGAGGTGGTGCGGGACAGTAAGTTAAAACTGCAGGAACAAGAAATGAGGATAGATGCTGTCGAAGACATGATGAGAAAGCAGAACATTTTGATCCGTCAGGTACCGGAACGCACTCCGGATCTGTTAAGAGAGAGGGTGGTTCAGTGGTTAAATGGTTTAAAAATGGGGAAGGAATTTGTTCAAGAGGATTTAGGAAGTGTATTCCGGGTGGGTCCAAGAAGAGGGAGAGTGGCTCAAAGAAATGTGTTGGTTAAATTTGCAAATTGGGCAGATAAATTAAAAGTAATGGCTCATCTGAAAAGTGTTGGTTCAGACGCGTTGAAATTTGATGGCTCAGATGTAGAAGTCTACAATGATATTTCACTAAAAGAAAGAACATGGAGATATAAGATGAGGCCTGTTACTAAATTATTGATGGGTAAAAATATAAGGTATAATTGGAGATTTCCACAACAATTGCGCTTTTTCTATGATAAAAGAATGCAAGTTATTGATGAAGGCATTAATCCATTGGAATACCTGAGTTTGTTGGGATTGGTACAAGTAGATTCAGAAGAATGGAAAAATCTTAAGAAGGAAATGATGGATTCTGGAGCTTTGGGGAGGGAATGTGGGAGGGAGGAGCCCAGTGGGGCAACAGGTGGAACACCACAACGGGGGGAGGAAGAGGAGGAGCCGTCTTTGATTATGATGGAGGAGGAGATAGGTAAGGAAGGATGAGCATTAGATAGTAGTAATCTTAATTATCTAATAGAGGTAGAATGGGTAAGTAGCGCATAGCGCCGGCAGTAGGGCGCATCTTGCAGGTCCCCCCTCTCCCCTCTTTGGTTGACAGAGGCGACTTTTCGTTGGAAGGTGGGGAGAGTGAAAAATGTGTGTTTTATGTAGTGGGTATGGTGAAGGGTTTTTGGTGGCACGCCCGATGGAGAGTTTAAAGTTGGGAGAAGAATTTGGTTATGGATAGTATTAAAATAATATCGTGGAATGTGAAAGGTACAGGCTCTGTTCTTAAGAGACGGAGGGTGGAATCGGCGTTGAAAAAAGATAGACCAGATATTTTATTTTTACAGGAAACACATCAGAAATCAAAAGATACGAATAAACTTTATCTGAGTTGGATGCAACAATATGAGATGGCGTTTGGAACATCTAAAGCAAGAGGGGTGGCAACTATGATTTCTAGGAAGTTAGGATTTGAAATCACAAAAAAGATTGCTGATCAAGAGGGTAGGTATCTGTTGTTAAGAGGAAAATTGGAGGATGAGGAAATATTGTTGGTAAATATTTATGCTCCGAATGACCACCAAGTAGTGTTTCTTGAAAAAATTCGGAAAATAGTGGAGGGGGAAAATGTTGCAAAAATTATTGTGGCTGGTGATTTTAATTTGATCAGGTCAGGAATGGATTGCACAAACATAGCTAGAAGTGGAATGGGTGTGAAAGGGAAGGCGATGGACAAATGGATGAAAGTTATGGGTTTGAAGGATTCATGGAGAGAGTTTAAAGGCTTGGAAAGGGCATATTCCTTTTTTTCGCATGTACATGGGACCTACTCGAGAATAGATTATGTTTTTCTGTTGGAAAACTTAATTGGGGATATAGAAAGTACGGAAATTGGGATTATTAAGGAATCGGATCATGCTAAAGTATATCTGGAATTGAA
Organism: Bradypodion pumilum; assembly: GCA_035047305.1. NCBI lineage: Eukaryota > Metazoa > Chordata > Lepidosauria > Squamata > Chamaeleonidae > Bradypodion > Bradypodion pumilum. The sequence goes on along the minus strand of JAWDJD010000001.1, from coordinate 158,237,027 downwards.
AGCACCAAAAAATATTCAAAGAGTTAGAAATTGGAGGTACGATCCTAATTTGTTCAAAGATCAGAAAAGCAAAGAGGCAATTATGGAAAGTTGGAAAGAAAGTTGGCAATGGAATGATAATAATGAGGTTGATTTTAATATTGTATGGGATACCATGAAGTCAGTTTTTAGGGGGGAAAGCATAAAAGTGGCAAGCCTTAAATATAAAAGGTATAAAGCAGAACACATAGAAAAAGAAAGGGAAATAAAACAATTACAGGAAGAACACGTAAAGAGTAAAGATAAAAAAATTCTCTTGAAACTACAAGGACTCAAGGCAGAAGTAATGGGTAAAGATATTGATAAAGTTAAACGAGATCTGATTTATTTAAATAGAGAATATTTTGAATTTAGTAATAAGAACTCAAAACTATTAGCAAGAGCAGCTAAGGTTAAAAGGGAAAAAAGAGAAATTGGGGTGTTAGTTGACAGGCAAGGTTCAAGGTGTAATAAGAATAGCGATAAATGTAAAATAGTTAGGGAATTTTACCAGGTGTTATATGCAGAAAAAGAAATAGATATGGAAAAGCTTAAAAGGATATTGGAGAGGCAGTTAGGGAATGGGATAAAGCAAGAGCATAGGGAGAAAATGGAGGAAAAGATAACTGATAAAGAGGTTAAGGGGGTAATAAGCGGATTGAAGATAGGGAAAGCCCCGGGGGATGATGGATTATCAACAGAGTTTTACAAAGAATTTAAAGAGGTGGTGGTCCCGAAATTGGTGAAGTTATATAATTATATACTAGATGGAGGATCAATCCCGACTTCATGGTATAACACTACAATTGTTCTTTTGCCAAAACCTGGTAAGAATTTGGAAAGAGTGGATTCGTACAGACCAATTTCGCTTATAAATCAAGATGCGAAGATCTTCACGGCAATATTGGCTAACCGTTTAAATAGTTTTATGGGGGAATATATAAATGTTGATCAAGTTGGGTTTCTAAAAGGACGACACATGGCGGATTTGACTAGAAGGGTATTAGATTTAATAGACAGTGTTAATCAAACAAAGGAAAAAGTGGGATTACTATCATTGGATATTTTTAAGGCATTTGATTCATTGCAGTGGTCTTCAATTAAGGAAATAGTTAGAAAATATGGGTTTGGAGATAAATTTAATAGGGTTATAGATTTACTATATCAAAAAGGAAATGCCAGGGTTAGAGTAAACGAGGAGCTCACGGATGTGGTAAAGCTAGAGGCAGGTACTAGGCAGGGTTGCCCATTATCTCCTATTTTGTTTATAATGGCAATGGAGATTTTAGCTAAAAGTATAAGGGAGGATTCAAATATAGAAGGGATTATGGGTAATAAAGTGAGCATGTACACTGATGATACATTGCTTATGGTGAAGCACCCCGAACAGGTAATGGACAGGATTAAAGATCATCTACAAGTATTTCAAGCTATAACAGGATTAAAGATAAACTGGGATAAATCTGAATTGATGTTGTGTAATTTGAAATTGAGCGAGATGGGTAGGACGGTGTCGACACTTAATATACAAATCAAAGATAAGTTGAAGTATTTAGGGATAACTATTTCAAACAAATTAGAAGAACTTAAACGATTGAATTATGACAGCTTGAGAATTGAATTTAGGAATAAAATACGAGAACTTCAGAAGTTAAAGCTGTCATGGTTTGGAAGGATTGCTATGTGTAAAATGATACTGTTACCAAAGATTAACTTTTTATTTGACACGCTCGCGATCCATTTAAAAGAGAAAGAAATCAATGAGTTTCAAAAAATGTTTAATGACTTTTGTAATGGAGGAAAAAAATCTAGGCTTCCAAAGAAATTATGGTATTTGTCTCAGAAAAAAGGGGGGTTGGGTATGCCAAACCTCTTAGTATATTATCGAGCATTTCAAGTCAAGAATGTTGTGAAGATCTTGGCAAGAGAAAAGGTAATTAGGGAACAATTGGAAATGAAAGAATACAGAAATATTAGAAACTTGAATTTTCTGGGAATGAAAGATAAGGCGAAAAGGTCAAATAATACTATGATGAAAGGTCTCATGGAGGTGTGGAAGAAGGTAAAAAAAGATATGGTTCCGAATCTCTCCCCAATCTTGGAATTGACTGATATGATGTGTTTCCCAATAAAATTAGACAAAGAAAAAATAGAAATATTGGATAAAAATGGGACGTTGTTATTGAAGGATTGGTTAAAAGCATGTGATGTTGATGCCGAGCGGAAAAAAATGTTTGAGATATTAAACTTGAATTGGTTTCAGAAGTTAAAGGTGGACAATTGGAATAAAAAATATAAAAGAGAACTAGGATCAGATAGAGTACTTGTTATGTATGTATGCATGTTCATTATACTGTAAAGGCAAGATTGTAACCACTCCAGATACAAACGATATCAGCTGTAAAGGAACGCGAGCAGACAGCCTATAGAGGGCAGCTGCGAGCGTTCACTCTCACATGGTTCACATTGCTCAATCACGGACAGCCGCGGGAAAACCTTCCCCGCATTCAGCAGCTGAAGAAAGACCTGCATTCAGCAGCAGGAAAGGAGGCGTGCCTGGGCGAGGCCACGCCGGTAGCAGCCAATCAGCTACCGTGCTACAAGATTCAAATGTAGAGAGCTACTGTATATATTGAGATGTATCACCGCCATTACCTCATGCTTAACTGGAACCTCATGCAATAAACCTGTGTTAAACCAACCCTTCGGTTGTCCGGTCGTCTTTGGTCCCATACACTAAATTGGCGACGAAGGTGGGATAGATGGCTGCCCACGGGACCAAGACATGCGCCGGCTACGAGATCAGGAAGCCGGGAGACTTGGAGCTGTTTGAGATAGACTTCAACGCAGCGCTGGTGGAGCTCGAAGTCTCAGATGAGGCCAAAAAGAGGGCCATTTTCGTCCGCATGCTCGGACACGAGACCAAGAGGACCTTGGTGGACCTGATCGCGCCGAGGAAGGTGAGCGACCTCAAAGCCACAGAGCTCCTGGCGGCGCTGCGCGCCCATCTCCGGCCAGCGATAGCGATGTTCCCCGCTCGGAGCGCGTTCTGGAGGCGAGTCCAGGCACCCGGGGAATCGGTCGATGAGTTCGCCGCGGCCCTGCGGTTGGCCGCCGGCCCATGCAAGTGGGAACTCCCCGACGTCACCCTCCGAGACTGCCTGCTCTGCGGTCTGAGGGACACAGAGACTCAGCGCGCGCTGATGAAAAGGGAGCCGCCTCCCACGTGGCAACAAGTCCTCGACGCGGCACAGGCCGCTGAGGCCACGTCGGCCGGGGTGCACGAACTTCAGGACTGGCGCCCGAAGACCGCCAAGGCAGAGAGTTCGGTGCGCGCGGCCCGGCGGACGTCGAACTCGTCTGCAGAGAGCAGCGACGACGAGGACGTCCGGAGGGTCCAGAGAGAGGGCCGGCGCTGCGATGGCTGCGGCGCCGCCCACGCCCGCACCAAATGCCCATTCCGCAAGGCCGAGTGCCACAACTGCGGCCGGTGCGGGCACATCGCCAAGGTCTGCCGGAAACGACGCGAGGCCACCTGGAGTTCTCCAGACCGCTCGGCGAGGCAGGACCGCACCACGAGGCAGGACCGCACCACGAGGCCGAAGGACGGCACCCGGACCACGAGGACGCGGGACGGAGTAGGGCGAGTCTCCGACGACAGCGAGGACGACGCGCCGGTTTGCAGCGTTTCCACGGAGCACCCCCGTTACTTCGTTGAGGTAGTAATACAAGGGGCCCCTGTTAGAATGGAGGTGGACTCGGGTTCTTCATACTCCATTATTTCCCAGGGGGAGTTCATGAAAATCGCCCCCCGCGTGCGGCCCAAGCTCAAGGCGTTGAGGGCCACGCTGAAGGACGTGCAGGGGAACCGCATCCCAGTGTTGGGGGTTGGGAAGTTCCAGGTCCAGTTCAAAAAGTACACCGCAACGCTTCCCTTAGTCGTCCTCAAGGGGGGTAAATGCAGCCTCCTCGGGACTCAATGGTTCCAGCCCCTGGGGTTGTTCATTGGGGGGGTGCACGCCGTGGGAGCACACGCCGCCGGGACTGATCCAATACAGAGCGTGTGCGACGCGCACCCCGAGGTTTTTAAAAAGGGGCTCGGAAAATTCAAGGGCCCCCCAGTGACTTTCGACCTGGACCCTGGAGTACGTCCAATCAGACTTAAACCGCGCAGAGTGCCTTTCGCACTAAAGGACAAAATAGAGGCGGAATTGGACAAATTAGTGGGCCAGGGGATTCTTGTTCCTGTTGATTCTGCGGAGTGGGAAACTCCAATTGTAACAGCGCTCAAGGCCAACGGGGAAGTCCGAATATGCGCTGATTACAAGTGCACCATCAATAAGGCGATCCGCCCTAATGCGTATCCGGTGCCGGTAGTCAGCCACTTGTTGGCCAGGTTACACGGGGGGAGGTGTTTCGCCAAACTCGACCTGGCCCAAGCCTACCAGCAACTCCCGGTGACCCCCGCCGCAGCTGCTGCACAAACCATAGTCACCCACAAAGGGGCGTTCCAGGTTTCGCGCCTCCAATTCGGCGTGAATTCGGCGCCCGGGATTTTCCAGTCATTGGTGGAACGCCTCCTGAAGGGGTTGGAGGGGGTGTTACCCTATTTTGATGACGTATTAATTACAGGGGGGAGCCGGGCCGAATTAGCAACAAGGTTGGGAAAGGTCCTGACAATATTCGAAAAGGCGGGGTTGAGGTTGCGGAAAGACAAATGCGTCTTCTTCGCTACAGAGGTTGAGTTCCTAGGGTTCCGTGTTACTCCCGAGGGAATTAGGCCAGCCCAATCCAAGGTAGTCGCCATCAAAAAGGCCCCTCGCCCCACCTCCAAGCCCGAATTGCAGTCGTTCCTCGGACTGCTCAACTTCTACCACTCCTTCCTCCCGCGGAAGGCAGCCGTGGCAGAACCGCTACACAAATTGTTAAAAAAGGACGAGGCATGGAAGTGGGGCGACGACCAGGAAAAGGCTTTCAATGACCTGAAGCGACTCCTGGCATCAGATGCTGTTCTGACCCACTTCAATCCCAAACGCCCGGTGGTCCTGATATGCGATGCATCCCCGGTGGGGGTGGGGGCGGTGCTTTGCCACGTGCTGGAGAACGGCAGGGAGGCCCCGATAGCTTTCTACTCTAGATCCCTGTCCCAAGCGGAGAGGAATTATGCGCAGACAGACAGGGAGGCGCTAGCAATCATTGCGGGGACCAAGAAATTTCATGATTTCGTGTACGGCCGCCCCTTCACCATAGTGACTGACCACAAGCCTTTGCTGGGCATCTTCACCGCAGACAAGCCCACACCCCAGATCCTGTCCCCGAGAATGCTCAGATGGGCCATTTTTCTCAACGCGTATCAGCACGCGTTGGTATACCGGCCCGGGAGGGAGATAAGCCATGCAGACGCTCTGTCGAGGTCCCCCATTCCCCGGGATTGCTGCCACGTGGGCGGAGTAGAGAGGGACCACCAGGTCTTAATGATAGAGGTCCTAGACTCCCCTCCAGTAGTACCGGCCGACATCGCCAAAGCGACTGGCAAGGACAAAACGCTGGCCACAGTTTGCTCCTGGGTGCAGAAAGGGTGGCCCGTGTCGTCCCCAGCAGCGGAGTTCGACACATTTTTCAAAAAGAGATTAGAGTTGTCCCTAGAGAGGGGTTGCCTCTTGTGGGGACAGCGGGTAGTGATCCCCACGTCTCTCCGGCCGAGGGTGCTTAAACTGCTGCACGTCAGCCACCCGGGGATCGTACGCTCTAAGGCACTAGCCCGCAGTTACTTTTGGTGGCCCCAGTTAGACGCCGACATCGAACACATGGTCGGCACTTGCGAGGCGTGCCAAAGCTCAAGGCCAGAAGAGGCTCGCTCGCCACCTAGGGAGTGGGACGCTGCAAGGGGGCCCTGGTCCCGAATACACGTAGACTTTGCTGGCCCGTTCAGGGGAACGCTTTTCCTCCTCGTGGTGGACGCGTTCTCTAAGTGGTTGGAGGTCATTCCAGTCTCGAGCACCTCCTCGGCCACAACAATTAAACAGTTAAGGAGGGTCTTTTCCACGTTCGGTTTACCCGACACCCTCGTCAGCGATAACGCTAGCTGTTTCACGTCCGCCGAGTTCAGGGCGTTCATGGAGCGCAACGCCATTCGGCACGTCACCTCCGCCCCCTTTCACCCGGCCACCAATGGCCAAGTAGAGCGCCTCGTACGCACCACGAAAGACGCGCTACTGCGCATGGGTCCCGGAGACCTCGACCTGAAATTGTGCCAATTCCTGCTGAGATACAGGGTCACCCCATTAGCGTCTGGGTACTCCCCCGCGGAGCTGTTGATGCGCAGGAAGCTGGCCACTGGGATCTCCAAGCTAGACCCCACGAGAGTAGAGGACAAAGGGCGGAACATAGGGGTGGAACCCACAAAGAGTTTCAGCATAGGCGCCCCGGTGCACTGCAGGAACTACGCCAGCGCGGGGCCAGCCTGGGTGCCGGGCACCGTAGTAGATCAAACCGGCCCCGTCTCATACCGCGTAGAGACCAGTACAGGTTTCCTGTGGAGGCGACACGTAGACCAACTCCGGCGTAGGGTCCCCGGAGAGCAGGACGCGGACGAGGACAGCTTCGAATCAGCGTTAGGGTACTCCCCCACCCGTTTAGCCCAAGGGGGAGGAAAAGGGGAGCATGGGTCCCCACCAAGGGGGGAGGAAAGGCAATCGATCCACAGAAATCTTTTGCGGGAGTCCCCGTCAGAGAGGAGGAGCCCCAACCGCACTCATACCCCGCGGAAGCCGCCGAAGTCTCCCCGAAATTCAGATGCCCATAGAAGTTTAGACGTTGATTTACAGTACCAGGGGGAGTTAGCGGAGTGGTCCCCCACCCGTCCTAGCGAAAAGAGGGGTTTCAGTTCAGCCCCTGGTACTTCCAGTCCCAGTAGCCCCTGTGAGTTAGAATGCAACATAGCGCCAATGTCCCGGAGACCGACACCCCCAAGACCGGAGGCATCAGCGAGTCCGCCCACCACAGTCTTAAGGTCCCCCGAGCAGGGATCAGAAGGTAGCCGTTCCACAAGGGCGACCTCATCGGTTCCGCGGTTCACATTAGGTGGGTCCCCGGGGTCCGAGAGCAATAGGCAGGGGTTTACCTCCCAACTATTCATTCCATTCCCATCCCCGAGCACAAGGCAGGCACAGACGCCCCACAGAGCCACTAACGAATCCCCGTTTCCCGTTGCAGGACAAGCACCCGCGGAGTCAGGGATCACAGGCTCTCCAGAATTAGGGCAGGCGCAAGCACGCCCCAAGCGAACGTGCGGCAAGCCACAATGGTTGCGGGACTTCGTCCCATCCTAGGGGGGAGGGATGTTATGTATGTATGCATGTTCATTATACTGTAAAGGCAAGATTGTAACCACTCCAGATACAAACGATATCAGCTGTAAAGGAACGCGAGCAGACAGCCTATAGAGGGCAGCTGCGAGCGTTCACTCTCACATGGTTCACATTGCTCAATCACGGACAGCCGCGGGAAAACCTTCCCCGCATTCAGCAGCTGAAGAAAGACCTGCATTCAGCAGCAGGAAAGGAGGCGTGCCTGGGCGAGGCCACGCCGGTAGCAGCCAATCAGCTACCGTGCTACAAGATTCAAATGTAGAGAGCTACTGTATATATTGAGATGTATCACCGCCATTACCTCATGCTTAACTGGAACCTCATGCAATAAACCTGTGTTAAACCAACCCTTCGGTTGTCCGGTCGTCTTTGGTCCCATACACTAAAGTACTTACGGAATTTGAGGAATTGGTAAGGAAGATTAGAAAAGGCGAAAGTAGTATTAAGGGTCTTGTAAGTAAGCTTTATAATATATTGAATAGAGGTGCAGATCCACAGGAGGATTTGAAACGGAAGTGGGAACAAAATTTGAATATAAAAATTGGGGAGACTGAATGGAAAAATAAATGGAAAAGAGAATTATGAGAACAATGTCTGTAAGAATTAAAGAACATAATTTCAAGATGTTGTGGCAATGGTACCTGACACCATTAAGACTTTACCAGATGGATAATAAAAGAGATAAGTTATGTTGGAGATGTAAAGAATTTGATGGAACATATGAACATATGTGGTGGAGTTGTAAAAAAATAAGGGATTTTTGGGGAAAAATAGAAAATGAATTTGGTGAAATATTGGGTAAAAGTGTTAAGTTGGTGTCGGGTACTATTCTTTTAACGAATGTGGAAGATCTGGGTTTAAACAAGGAGGAAAAAGAACTACTGGAAATTGTACTGACAACGGGTAGACAATGTATAGCCAGAAATTGGAAAAACGATGTAGATATTCAGGTTGGAGAATGGTATAAAGAAATGTGGAGTTTAGCATTGAACGATAAATTGACATGGGAGATTAAAGTCAAAAGAGATAATTTAAAAGAGAATAGATTCTGGAATATATGGAAACCGTTCGTGGATCACTCTATTATGGCAGGTGATAGTTCAGGACCAGTACCATCTCAAAGAAGTTTCTGGACTTGAGTTAAAAATAAACTCTCCGGGCATTGTATATATTCACAGGGTGTTTTTTTTTTATTTTTTTTATTTTTTTTATTGGTTAAAAAGATTAGTGGTAGTACAGAAAGTTTTTTTCTATTATTTTGGATTTTGAAATAAAGGTTCTTAATATTTGGTGGTTAAATAGTAGTTAATGAATATAGATATTGTTATGTGCTAGCATATAGTAATGTTTGTTAGTATGATATTATGGACTTGTTAGTGTAATGTACTGTTAATGTATTGTTAATGTTTTCTTTTCTTTTTCTGTATGTTTATTAAAGATTTAATAAAAAAATTTTTAAAAAAAAAAACAGAGTCAGTCCCTCCGGACTCTTACCCGGCAATGGGCAATAAAACTAGCTATCCAGAATTGTAGCATAATGGAGACACCAAGGTTTAGCGCTACCCAGGCTACCTGTGTGGTGTAGGAAGTATAGATCCGGTCCAGCCCCACCCTTGTTTATCCATGGGACTTATATAGTGTCTCCCCGGCGGTGGCTATTGGATACAAGGTAGTGACCTGCCGGACTAACATAACTAGAGAAGAAAGGGGCGCAAACGGTGAAGAGCTCAACTGGTGAAAAAACCGTTTGGAGAGATATCTTGGCTAAGAAAGGAGTACAACCGTCGTATTTTCATAAAAGTCTTTATAGGTGTAAATGTAGCCAGGAACGTAATAACATAAAAAATTCCTCTATGGGTAGAAACAAAAACTATAGCTGATCGCTGGTAAATAGGAAAATGAGCCAAGATGAACAAAAATGAGCTGTACAAACATGGAAGTGCACAGAAATAGCGATGTAGTTCTCTAAGTCGATACTAGTTATAGCGACTTTTCGAATAAGAAATGTCTTCTTCAAGGAGATCAATGTGTAATGCTGATTTCTTAAACCCGCGTCCTGCCTCCGCTCAAATTATTAGGTGCATATGAGCCATGCTGAGATATCAAGTGGCAAGAAACATACAATTTGAATTGTCCAGGAAACATATAATAATGGAGTTATTCTTGCCTTTCCAAAGGAGGAAGCCGTCTTGGGTGAGCAGAGGAATGTAGATATGGATTTGCTTCTTCTCCTGTAGAGGTGGAGAACATCTGGACATAGGCATTCCCATCCCATCATTGGATTGCCTCACCCCAAATCTTTTAGATGGCATCTCCATCATCCCTGGCATCTTTTGGTATGCTTAAGTAGAGAACCACTCAAAAGGGAAAAAAATAAAAGGAGGAAACTGGGCAAGTTTTGTAGTGAAAAATGAGATTTAATCCAATGTAATCCGTGCGTCCTCAGAGATCATAAACATTTAAGAATTTAAGAAAGTAGGGAACAGTCCTTGAAGCAACCACTTGTCGAAACACTGGTGAAGTCTTAAAGAAAAGATCTTAAAGGAAAATGTCAGTCACACTCAGGACGGTAGTAATGGGCACACAACAAATATCCTCTCAGTAATATAGTTCATCAATCCAAAGGTAAATATATAATGGGTAAATCATCAATTCAGGTAAATACGTAGTGGTATTGTAAATCCCAAAAATTGTCTCAAAGAACCACAGTGTCATAATATCCTTCTGGTAAATATCCGGTAAAATGGATATTTTGAAAATCTTCATCAGAAGACAGGTTACATCTGGAAATACAATATACATATAATCATAGCACAGAGAAAATATAACATAGAATACAATATCGTAGCAGCATATTAATCAGAAGCAATTCGTACCAACAATATAAGAAATGTGTTCGAAAGCCTCTAGGTGCAAGCTCTTATTGGGCCAGAACGTTAGGGGACTAATAGTGAGGAAAGGTATTTATAAGGAGGAGTTACGGAAAGCACCTGTCATAGAGGAAAATGAAATCTGTTTAAAAAGCCAGCGTTAAAAAGACTTGAACTAGAATCAAAGGTCTTTCATAGATAACAGGAGAAATCCAGGTCTATATTCAAACCATGTGGAATTAATGTACGAAACTGATAAAGAAAGAAAGCATCTCTTCTGTGGAGTGTTAATTCTACATCTATAACTTGGTGAGGGCAAGGTTTGTAAGTCTCCAAAATAACAATACACATGTCTGTGCACTGGTGTCCCTTTTCTTAAAAAATGTTCGACCACAGGGGCTTGTAGAGTTGCATTCCTGAAATCTCTGTCCCTGATGTCCAGTGTAAACATATTCCCCAAATAAATGCATTACATTCAATTAAAAACTAGATGGTCCTTCTTCAGTCCATGAAACAGGCATCAAGATGGCTGTAACAGGAGTGCTCCCCCCTCCCCCCATAGATGTACCTGGTTGAACAAGGAAGTAGAACTTTATAATCAATCCTTTCCAGTGAAGCAGCAATCTTATCTGCCTGTCCATCAGTAGTAACTAGAATCACATAGGGTGGAATCAATCCTCTTCTGTCTTACTTGCCACATAAAAAATTGATTCCCTATGAAGAATTTTGGCTGAAGTTGGATAGGAACCTCTTCTTATTTTTGAGTCTATAGCATGCTATAACAAGACAGTCCAACATGAACAGGCATGTTGTAAATATGCAATTAATAAGCAGGACATTTTGGGAGACAGCATGAGAAGCAAACTACTACAAAACCAAACATAAATCAGCTTTTGTCTGTACAAGATATCCAAACCACAGGATGCAGTGGAGATGTCCGCAATTAGCATGAGATAAACCAGGTTGCCGGAGGTGGCTTTCTGACTGTGTTACACATATAAAAGCTGTTTATGGGACAACATCCTCCACCACACCTCAGGGAGCAGAACAGGTTATAAGTACCAGCATATAGTTTTGCTCTCAAGCAGAAGGAAAGAGCCAGAGACTTTAGTTTGAGAGGTATCAGGAGGCTCCTACAGTTGCATTTCAGTGGCTGGTGTCTCAAATGACCATTTCTATCACCTTAACACTGGTGCTGGAATGTGTGCACACACCTACACATTAGTACTCAAAGGCAGGTTACTATGTGAAAACTAAACTCCCACAAACACCCCTTCCTTGTTTTGGTGGTGAAAATATAATCATAATAACCTGAAAATCTAAGAATCTGCTACCTTTTTAAGTTTCCCAAAATCATCTGCCTGAGCAGGCCTGTTCTGACTCCACATCCTCCAACACACACACACACACACACACACACACACACACACACACACACACACACACACACACACACACACACACACACACACACACACACCTTCTTTTTGTGTATATGGGACAAATGACTCTATCAACATCAGCATATCCTTCATCAAAATACTTTTCTTAACATTGGGTCATTATGTGAGAATCAGATGAGCAGCAGAGGAGTTCTTCATGGGAGGTTAGTTTGGATCCCCCCCCCACACACACACACACAAATGCAAAATAATTTGGCTTAGAATGGCCTAATTAGAGCAGTCAAAGATGGCCATGTGGGACTAATAGGCACTTATTTTGCATTCTAGACTGAGATATTTGAAACAGGCTATTTGTTCCCTGGCATGCATCTTTGTAGCTTGGTGGCCTTTATCATATGCTTTAATCACTCTGATGAGAGAATCAAAAAGCTGGAATATGTTGGAGCTCTTTAAACACGTGTTCTGTCGACTACCTCTGGCAAGAAACACATTCATAATTGGACTTTCTTTCATCTGCCCTATCTTGCCATCTTATCTTTTCTTTGGATTTTGTTCATCTCTTGCCCTTTCAACTCTTTTTTTCAAACCAGAGCTAGTAACCTTTGCTTCCCAGAAAGATTTTATATCAGCCTCATACTTACAGGTACGTATGGACTAGAACTGCTGGTTGGGGGATTCTGGGAGTTGTAATCCAAAAAGGGCCTCTTCTAAGCTCTGCAGAATCACCTGGCATCTCACCAATTTGTCTGGAGCAAATTAATGCTTCCACTTGAAGGCATTAAACCCAATGACACACTTTGTCAGAAGAAGCTCCCCAGTTAGAAAGCTACAATTTACAAGTTTTTTCCTTCCTAAATATACCACAGAGGTAACCAGAGAAGGTCTTCTATCATGCTTTTGGATTCTTTATAGAGACAGGTCGTACTGCTCAAAGTCTCCTCATCCTAACAGCACACATCATATCCTGATATAACCTTTATGAAATGCCATGAGGAAATGGTTGATTTACATGCCACAAAAAGACTGGTAAGATATCTAATTAGAATGCAACATATGTCGCTTCACAGCATTTTTGAAACGTTTAAATATCAAGTCATGAATAGTTGCATTATTTTGCAACCTGTCAGTGCAGTGTTAGCTTTGCCCCTTCCTTCTCTTGTGACTGGATTTGTACTTCTCGAATATCAGAAAGGGAAACAAGGGAAGTGCAAACTGTGAGAAGATAAAACATGACAAGTCATGATTAGGAACAGACCTACAATGAAATTCAATGGAAAACAATGGGATAAAGAAAGTTTGGTTTAGATCAGGGGGTCCTAACCTTTTCAAGCCGAGGGCCAGGTCATGCTCTCTCAGTCAGCTTTGAGGGCAGGATGGCCATTTTGCCCTGCTTACACAATGGAGGTGGCCATTTTGTCCTAACAGCTTCAAAGGGTTGGCCATTTTGTTTCTTGGATATCCTTGGAGGGGTGGGTGGGGCCACATGAAATCGTGCCATGGGCTAAATCTGGCCTGTGGGCCTTAGGTTGGGAACCCCTGATTTAAATTCCCTCACCAGCTATAGTTCTAGTATTGTTGTGTTTATTTTTAGGATCTGTAGTGCATCAGATTTATCTCACTTAAAGGCTTTTCACGAAGTGTCTTTGACAAGAACTCATGCTGTTGATCTCAGTTACGGAGGATGATATGCTTCAAAGACCTCATTTTTTATGTGGCAGATTTGTTGTGGAATGAAAATGAGACAAACCCACATCCCAGCTAAGACAGATAAGGAGTTTTATTATTATTTGGCCAAACAAATCCAGAGGAGCTTTAACAAGCTAATAATCCCCCTGAATGACAATACATTTTCAGAGCCATCTTTTTATACCATTTAATTAGGAAATTTCTACACCTTTCATCACTATGGGATAAGCCAAAATTATTAATTAATCTTTTGACATTGTCATGCAGTTCAGGTTAGAACATTCAGAATATTTGTTCATGTCATGTCACACAAATATTATTCAGCATTATGGTTTCCTGAGTCTAAGAGAAATCCCTGTCAGCTGTACAAACTGTATTTTATTTGCTGGGCATGTGGACACAAGGCCTTCTGTTTACTTTAGCCTCATCATCATGTTCTATATTGATTAGGTCAATCTGATCTGTTTAACTTTACAGAGTAGCTGAGAAAATGATTTTTACTTTTAAACCAGAATTACTATTAGAATTAATATCTTAATCCTTTCACTCCTATTTCAGATTGAGAGTTTAAGTGTTATGAGAGAAACATAACTATTGCTCCTAAATATTTCTTCCCCTTACTCCATTCTCATCACATTTAACTAAACACACTGCCCCAAATCTTCATACTTAGGGCTTGACTATACAGGGGGGGGGGAATGTGAGAAAATACTACAAGTATGGGGCAGGTTGGTTTAGTGTATGAGAGTCAAGACACAAGGCACAGCCAAAGGCTGGGGTAACTCAGGTTTATTGCATGGTGGGCAGAGGGAACATGAGGTAATGGCGGACGAACAGCTCTATATATATGGTAGTAGCGTCTTTTGAATGTGGCTCCACGGTAGCCCGTTGGCTACTGGTCCGCGTGACGTCATGGCTGGTCACGCCCTTCTTGTCCAGGTGTAGGTAGCGGCGGGAAAACTTCCCGCGCTGCGGTCCTTGATGGGTTTGAACCAAGAGAGCTTGGACGCTCGCTGCTGCCAGCTGGTGGTCATTAGCTCGCGTCCTATTACAGGGTTTATGTGATACAGCTGAAGGTTACATTGTTACTCATAGGTAAGGTTACATTGGTTCAGATACATTGATATCACATGTTGGAAGGTTACACTCTTAGAACACAACACTCCTCCCCCCTAGGATGAGACGAAGTCTCTCAGCCAAGATGGCTTATTTCGAACACGCTGGGGTCTCGGCGCGGGCTGCCCTGCCCCGGCTTCGCTCCCTCCTCCTTGCTCCCTGGCTTCCTGCCCTGCAATCGGAGAGGATGACTTGTTAGTGGTTTGCCGCGACTCTGCGGCTTTGTTGGGAGGTGTGTGCTTTGTTTGGGAAGAACCGGGGGCACTGGGGGCTAACGAAAAACCCCTCTTCTCGCTTGGATGGGTGGGGGAACACTCCGAAAACCCCCCCCCGGCTAGCAAAATCAAAATCAAAATCGGATTCGGGGGAAGCGGCAGCGGCGGCCGCACACTCCTTTTCCCTCCCCCCGGGCTCGGATAGAACTGGGGTATCAAAAGGATATGAGTCGGGCTCGCTGCTTTCCCCCTTGTCTCCCCCTTGGGCTAAACGGGTGGGGGAGAACCCTATCGCTGAATCCTGTCGCTGTGCCCCACTGGTCGGCCCCTCGCTCACTCGGTGCCTCAGTTGGTCCGCGTGCCTCCTCCATAGGAGGCCGGTGCTAGTTTCCACCCGATAAGACACTGGCCCCGTCTGCTCTATTATCGTCCCTGGCACCCAGGCTGGGCCTGCGTTGGCATAGTTCCTGCAGTGTACAGGATCGCCTACGCCGAAACCTTTCGAGACCGCTAACCCTATATTCTTCCCTTTGTCCTCGACCCTCGACGGGTCTAGCCTGGACAAAAGCGTGGTCAGTTTCCTCCGCATCAGCAGCTCCGCCGGCGAGTATCCCGACGCTAAGGGGGTCACTCTATACGCTAATAGAAATTGACAAACCTGGTGATTTAGATCTCCCGAGCCCATGCGCCGCAGCGCATCTTTTGTGGTGCGCACCAACCGTTCCACTTGGCCATTCGTGGCCGGGTGAAACGGTGCGGATGTGACATGCCGAATTGCATTTGCCTCCATGAATGCTGCGAACTCAGCGGACGTGAAGCAACTGGCATTATCGCTGACCAAAGTGTCGGGTAAACCGAACGTGGAAAAGACCCTCCTTAGCTGGCGAATGGTAGCGGCGGAGGATGTGCTCTTTACCGGGATGACCTCCAGCCACTTTGAGTATGCATCCACCACCAGGAGAAACATGGTTCCTCGGAACGGGCCAGCAAAATCTACGTGTACCCTGGACCACGGTCCCCTTGCTGCGTCCCATTCCCTGTGCGGGAGGCGGGCCACCTCCGGTCGGGAGCACTGACATGCCTCACAAGTGCCAACCAAATGCTCTATGTCGGCGTCCAGCTGGGGCCACCAGAAGTAACTCCGGGCCAACGCCTTGGAGCGGACGATTCCCGGGTGGCTGACGTGCAACAGCTTTAGCACCTTCGGCCGCAGGGACGTAGGAACCACCACCCGTTGGCCCCACAAAAGGCACCCCCTCTCTAAAGACAATTCTACTCGCTTTCGGAAAAATGGGTCGAATTCCGCGCCTGGGGATGACGCCGGCCACCCCTTCTGCACCCACGAGCATACTTTCTCTAGTGTTCTATCCTTTCCGGTCGCCTTGGCAACGTCGGCCGGTACTATCGGGGGTGACTCCAAAACCTCTATTAATAATACCTGGCGGTCTCTTCTTGCCCCTGCCTTCTGGTCGTCCGACAAGGGTAACGGTGACCGCGAGAGCGCGTCTGCATGGCAGATTTCCTTCCCTGGCCGGTATTCTAACTCATGTTGATATGCGTTAAGAAAAATAGCCCACCGCAGCATCCTCGGGGACAGGATCTGTGGCGTGGGCTTATTTGCAGTGAATATTCCTAACAGGGGCTTGTGATCGGTAACGACCTTGAACGGCCGACCATACAGAAAATCGTGAAATTTCTTGGTTCCCGCTACTATCGCTAATGCCTCCCTATCGGTCTGTGCGTAATTCCGTTCCGCTTGGGACAGGGACCTTGAATAAAATGCTATCGGGGCCTCCCTTCCGTCGTTCAACACGTGGCAAAGCACCGCCCCCACCCCCACCGGGGATGCATCGCAGACTAAAACTATGGGCCGTTTGGGGTCGAAATGCGTCAGGATTGCCTCGGATGTGAGGAGTTGCTTTAACTCTGTGAACGCTCTTTCTTGCTCGTCACCCCACTGCCACTTTACCTCTTTTTTAAGTAACCGATGGAGCGGTTCGGCAACAGACGCCTTCCGTGGAAGGAAGGTATGGTAGAAATTGAGAAGCCCCAGAAACGACTGTAGCTCGGTTTTGGAAGTGGGGCGAGGGGCTTTCTTAATGGCGGCTACCTTAGACTTGGACGGCCTAATTCCCTCGGGTGTGACACGGAACCCTAAAAACTCAACCTCTGTTTCGAAAAATACACATTTGTCTTTTCTCAGTCGCAGCCCCGCTTTTTCGAACACGGTCAGGACCTTATCCAATCTGTGGGCCAGCTCGGCCTTACTCCCCCCCGTTATCAACACGTCATCAAAATATGGCAACACCCCCTCCAGCCCCTTCAGGAGGCGTTCCACAAGCGACTGAAAAATGCCAGGTGCCGAGTTCACGCCGAACTGTAACCTCGACACCTGGAACGCCCCCTTATGTGTGACTATAGTTTGTGCCGCCGCTGTGGCGGGGGTTACCGGGAGTTGCTGGTAGGCCTGTGCTAAATCGAGTTTAGCGAAATACTTTCCCCCATTCAGCCTGGCCAGAAGGTGGCTGACCACTGGCACCGGGTATGCATTAGGGCGGATTGCCTTATTAATGGTACACTTATAATCAGCGCAAATGCGCACCTCCCCGTTAGCCTTCAGTGCTGTTACAATTGGAGTCTCCCACTCCGCGGAATCCACAGGAACAAGAATCCCTTGACCCACCAGTTTGTCCAGTTCCGCCTCTATTTTGTCCTTTAGCGCGAACGGTACCCTGCGCGGTTTAAGTCTTATCGGGCGGACCTCCGGATCTAAGTCGAAGGCTACAGGGGGTCCCTTGAACTTTCCCAGTCCACTTTTAAACACAGCGGGGTGTGCGTCACACGCCGCTTGTATTGGGTCCTCGCCTACGGCATGCACCCCCCTATGAACAGACCTAAGGGCTGAAACCACTGGGTTCCGAGGAGGCTACAACTCCCCCCCTTTAGCACCACTAGGGGAAGTTCCGCAGAATGTCTCTTAAAACGGACCCGGAATGTTCCGACCCCCAACACCGGAATGCTGTTCCCCTGTACGTCCCGTAGTGTGGCTCTCAACGCCTTAAGTTTGGGCCGCACGTGGGGGTCAATTTTCAAGAACTCTCTCTGGGGAATTATAGAATAGGAGGACCCCGAGTCAACTTCCATCCTAATGGGGGTCCCTTGTACTAGTACCTCAACAAAGTAATGGGGCTGTCCCGCAGACACGCTGAACACAGGAGCGTCGCCCTCGCTGTCGTCCGAGATGCGGCCCACGCCGTCCTGCTTCCTCGTGGCCCGGGCGCCATCTTTGGATCTCGCTGGACGGTCCGGTCTGGCTGAGCGGTCTTGTGACTGTCTCCGGTCCTCTTTCCGCTTCTTGCACGCCTTGGCAATGTGCCCCCGACGTCCACAGTTGAAACACTCGGCTTTCCTGAATGGGCACTTCACGCGCTCATGGGCCGCTCCGCAACCATCGCAGCGGCGCCCGCCTCTCCGGACCTTCTGGACCTCCTCGCCATCGCTGCTTTCTGAGGATGATTTCGAGGTCGGTCGGGTTGCATGCACCGACTGACCGGACTTCCCGTGGGAAGAGTTTTCCGCTTTGCCGGCCCTCGGACGCCACTCACGCCACTTGTGCATCTCATCTACTCCAGCATTCGTGGATTCCGCGGCTTCCGCGGCCTCTACAACCTCTTCCAACGTGGGGGGTGGCTCCTTGTTCATCAGGCTGCGCTGCACTTCCTTGTCCTTCAGGCCACACAGCACTCCGTCCCTGAGGGCCATATCTAGGATGTGGTCCCATTTGCAGGGGGCGGCGGCTACCCTCATAGCCGTTACGAAGGCTTCTACCGACTCGTCCGGCGCTTGAACTCGCCTCCAAAACGCGCTCCAAGCGGGAAACATTGCCCTCGAGGGTCGGAACCGCTCACGCAGCAGTTTCATGATGTCACCGGCTTTGAAATCGCTCACCTTCTTCGGTGCGAGGATGCCCACCAGCGTCCGCTTGGTTTCCATCCCGAGCATGCGGGTGAGGATGGCCCTCTTCCTTTCCTCATCGTCTTCTTTGACTTTGAGTTCCACCAGTGCCGCCTGGAAGTCCATCTCAAAGAGCTCCCAGTCTTGCGGTTTGGTGATGTTGAACCCGCTCTGTGTCCTGGCTCCATGGGGATCCATATCCCACCTTCGTCGCCAATTTAGTGTATGAGAGTCAAGACACAAGGCACAGCCAAAGGCTGGGGTAACTCAGGTTTATTGCATGGTGGGCAGAGGGAACATGAGGTAATGGCGGACGAACAGCTCTATATATATGGTAGTAGCGTCTTTTGAATGTGGCTCCACGGTAGCCCGTTGGCTACTGGTCCGCGTGACGTCATGGCTGGTCACGCCCTTCTTGTCCAGGTGTAGGTAGCGGCGGGAAAACTTCCCGCGCTGCGGTCCTTGATGGGTTTGAACCAAGAGAGCTTGGACGCTCGCTGCTGCCAGCTGGTGGTCATTAGCTCGCGTCCTATTACAGGGTTTATGTGATACAGCTGAAGGTTACATTGTTACTCATAGGTAAGGTTACATTGGTTCAGATACATTGATATCACATGTTGGAAGGTTACACTCTTAGAACACAACAGTTGGTTTGCAATTTTTCCTGTTGACCACATGATACAATGGGAAATGTGAATAAGCCTGGAGTCCCAGAGCCCTAATCTGTAGTCTTTCATACCAAACCATCACCCTTCTACTTAATACAATCAAATAATAATGCTGAAAGGAAAAACAAGGCATGCACAAACAAAGCAGTAATTTGACAAAGTACCTTACCTCTTGCTTCTCAGGGGAGGACAAGCATATCTCTCTCACACATGATCAGCACCAGCATTCAGCTCTCTCCACAAAATTCCTCCTCTCCCAAGATGATGATTCTTCTTCCTTTTTATAAACAGATGCCACTCAGGTGGGCAGTCCTAATCTTTTTGTTTATTTATTAACAGCTTCTCAGACTCTACCACTGGCAAGATAAAATATGGAAATAAGGAAAGAAAGCATTCTTAAGGAAGTTCCTCTGAGATGTGTCACTTACCAGCACTTCAAATTGAACTACAAGTAGAAGGTTTTTTTAATCCTCTGCTTGTGTAACGTTATTTGTTTATTTTATTTTATTTGTATTCCACCATAATTAGTGCCCGACACTACTTTTGGTGGCTCACAATAAATAAAAAGACACCAGAAGATGCAAACATACAGGTACATAAAATGAGAAGGAACACTCAAATAAGTTAAGACCAAAACCCACATAGCAATACAAAGCAAAACACAAAAGAAAAAATATAATCAGACAAAGACAATGATATTAATATTATCTCAGTTATAATGGGTATGATTCATATATCAAAACCTCTAATCAACTTATAACTTATTATAATATTTGTTTAAGGTTTAAACACAAAAACAAATCATCCATGTGATATTTACAATGCCCTGGAAAAAGCCACTTTGCCTGCCACATACTATTACATCCAAAAATTCATTTGATCAGGTACTGGTTTGCCACCCTTGCACTTAATCAATGTGTAGTCCAAAAAAGGCTTCCAGATATCCCCAAATTTATTTTCTTTAATTATACCTTTTTATAATTTCAATTCCCATGTAATCTTATCATTAAAAGCAATTTGCCACATCTCTTTATACCAATCTTCCATTTCTATCTTCAAATTATTTTTCCAATTTTTCGCAATACATTGTCTTGCTAGAATTAAAAATATAGATATTAAATCCTACTTATTTTCATCTATGTTTATTCGCTCTAAATCCATCAACAATGTGGTCTTTGGCTCCAGTTTAAGATCAGTTCCCATTATTTTACCAATTTCCTTTTCTACCCTACCCCCCAAAATCAGATACAAATCCACCACATATGCTCATATCATCCCAACACATTCTGGCATCTCCAACAGTTTTTTGTTTTAGCATTATCTATTTGATTTAATCTCACTGGAGTCAAGTACCACATCCATTATATCTTACAATTATGTTCCTTTACCCTTACAGACAAATTCTTCATAATTCTTTTTTTCCATTTACCTTTCCAATTTTACTCCAAATTTTTTATTTTTTACATATGATTCCCATATTGTTCTTAGGGTCTCCTGTGGGCTTCCTTCTTGGTTTAAAAACTTGTATATTTTATGCCCTAATCCTTTCACCCCATAAATCCCTTTCTAATCTTAAATATTATCCCCTCAAATTCCGTCATCTTCCTCTCCAAACCACTCATTCCAATATACCTCTTATTCCAGTTATTTACAGATACTATTTCAAGCCAATTTAAGTTCAACTGTTCATATATTTACATCCTTCTGTCTTTATTACCACAACATTTTATCCAATCTTTAAACAAATACCCACTATATTTATAAAGTATTTCTTTCTTCCTTCTATCTATCTTAATTGGGAAATTTTTTATACCTTCCAATTCAATAATTGGGGAAATATCTGGTGCCAATTTATTCTTTATTCAACCAAGTTCTAATCATCACTTTGGTTAATTTAGTTTTTTATTTTCACTTCCTTGATTTTCTTACATAAAAATATTGCATTCCCAATATGGTCCACACTTTTCATTTCAGTTTCCCTACAAATAATGCACTCTTTTGTCTATATCTTCCCCACATTTTTTAATTGAAAGACCCTAAAATAATCTATCTATCTATCTATATATATATATAAAACAGAGGTGTCATCTTTTATGTTCTTTATACAAATCCACACCCCTGCAATTACACATTGCAATTACACATTACACATTGCAATCCTGCCAAACCAACACAAATTTAGCTTTGCAGGTGCACCCCACAAAGAAAGACTCAGACACCGGTATTGGATTAAAGGCATCGGGCCACTTTTATTGAACAATGCCCTAGTCTGAATTATCACTTTCAATTGGTGTATCATCCAATTGTAATTCTTTAAGGCAAGCAGGCCACAGTAACACTGGAAAGGTTCCTCACAAAATGCCAATGGAAATTGGCTACATGTATCTATTTGTATCAATTTGTTTGTTGACACAAACAAATTGTTGGCCGGAGTCAATATACTATCAACTGACCCCACCCTATGAGGTGTATCCGTTAAAATATCAAGGTGATGCAGGCTATGAAGCTCCTGACATCACCCCTTGCATGGTTCACCCTTGACCGGCCAATGCTATTTCCCCTGTACCTATCTACGTGCTGGCCAGTCAATTGCGAACCTCCCGGATACCTATGGGTCATAAATCTTTACCTTACCAGTGCTACCAGTTCTGGTCGCCATACCTCCAGAAGGATATTATGGAGTTGGAGAAAGTACAGAGGAGGGCAACCAGAATGATTAGGGGACTGGAACACCTTCCTTACCATCTGAGGCTGCAACGGTTGGGCCTTTTCACTCTTGAACGACGGCATCTAAGAGGTGACCTGATTGAAGTTTATAAAATCATGCATGGTGTGGACAAAGTAGATAAGAAAAAAACTGTTTTCCCTATCACACAACACTAGAACTAGGGGACACTCGATGAAACTTTTGGGTACTAGTTCTCAAACAAATAAGAGAAAGTACTTTTTCACCCAGAGGATTACTGGTCTATGGAACTCCGTGCCAGAAGAAGTGGTGACAGCTGTTAGTCTTGACAGCTTTAAGAAAGGATTAGACGGAGGACAAGGGTATCAATGGCTATAATTATGGATACTTAAGGACAACCTCGGGGTTGGAGAGATAGGCAGGATATCTCTCAATGCCATTTCCAGGGAATCCTAAGCAGGTGAAGGCATCTCCTTGGGAATACCCTGAAGGAAATGGTGAGCCACTGTGTGAGACAGAATGCTGGACTGGATGGGCTGTGGCCTGTTCCAGCAAGGCTGTTCTTATGTTCTTACCCGCCACACGGGGAGGTGTCTGTGATGACTCAACGCCCCCCCAGACCGTCAGCTCGGTCACCAGGGCTGCTTGCACATCCTCAAGAAAGAGGTTCATACCTCTGTCCGACAGGTGGACCCCATCTCCTGCATAGAGATCAAAATCCTGCAAGCCTATTGTTGTGTTCTGTAAAGCAGTGCCTTTAACAATGTACCTTTACCATGTGTTATCAATGTAACCTTTCTGTGTGCAACATTATAACCATCACCTGTATCAATGTAAGCCTAATAAGGGGACGCGAGCTAGTGACCACCAGAGGGCAGTAGCGAGCGTCCAGCTCTAATGGATCATCAGCCACCTGGTTCAGCAGCGCGGGAAGATTCCCCGCGACTTCCTCACCTGGTCAAGAAGGGCGTGACCTCCTACGACGTCACGCAGGCTGCAACCAATAGTCTGTCAACGAGCCACATTCAAATGTATAGCCAGCTGTATATATTGAGCTACCCATCCGCCATTACCACATGTTCCCCCGGATCATCATGCAATAAACCTGTGTTAAGCCAACCCTTCGGCTGTTGTATTGTCTTTGGTCCCTTACACTAAATTGGCGACGAAGGTGGGATGGCAGCTCACGGGACCAAGACATGCGCCGGTTTCGAAATCAGGAAACCGGGCGACTGGGAGATCTTCGAAATGGACTTCCAGGCCGCACTGATCGAGTCCGAAGTTACGGAAGAGGCGAAGAAAAGAGCCATCTTCACCAGAATGCTCGGACAAGAAACGAAAAGGACCTTGGTGGACCTGATTGCACCGAGGAGGGTGAGTGAATTCAAGGCCAAGGAACTCATGCAGTTGCTGCGTGAGCACGTCCGGCCCGCCACGGCGATGTTTCCCGCTCGGAGTGCGTTTTGGAGGCGAGTCCAAGCGCCCGGGGAGACGGTCGCCGCGTTCGTGGCGGCCCTGCGGCTGGCGGCCGGCCCGTGCAAATGGGAGAACGTCGAAATCACCCTCCGAGACTGTGTGCTGTGCAGCCTGAACGACGCTGAAACCCAGCGCACATTAATGAACCAAGAGCCGCCTCCCACGCTGCAGGAGGTCGTCAGAGCGGGGCAGGCCGCCGAAGCTACGAAGGCCGGGGTCCAAGAGCTCCAGGACTGGCGGCCAAAGTCGAGAAAAGCAGAGGCTCTGGCACAGGCGGCCCGGCGAACTTCGAGGTCGTCCACAGAGAGCAGCGACGACGAGGACGTACAGAAGGTCCGGAAGGAGGGCCGACGATGCGACGGCTGTGGCGCGGCCCACGACCGTGTGAAATGCCCCTTCCAGAAGGCCGAGTGCCACAACTGCGGCCGCCGCGGGCACATCGCCAAGGTGTGCAGGAAGAAGCGCGAGTCCCGGAGGAGCTCCCCAGACCGTTCCGTGGGACGAGACCGCCCAGCGAGACCCAAAGACGGCGCCCAGGCCACGCGGAAGCAGGACGGCGTGGGCCGCATCGCCGACGGCAGCGAGGACGACGCCTCGGTGTTCAGCGTGTCTACAAGACACCCCCGCTACTTTGTTGAGGTACTAGTCCAAGGGGTGCCCATTAGGATGGAAATTGACTCGGGGTCCTCATATTCAATCATTTCCCAGAGGGAGTTTTGTGGAATTGCCCCCCAAAAGCGGCCCAAGCTCAAAGCGTTGAGGGCCACACTACGGGACGTGCAAGGGAACAGTATTCCAGTGTTGGGGGTTGGAGAATTTCAGGTCAAGTTCAAGGAGCACGCTGCGTCCCTTCCCCTGGTCGTGCTCAAGGGAGGAAATTGCAGCCTCCTCGGGACTCAATGGTTCCAGCCCCTGGGTTTGTTCATTGGGGGGGTGCATGCCGTGGGGATGCACGCTGTTGGGACTGACCCGATTCAGGAGGTGTGCGAGGCGCACCCCGAAGTCTTCAAAATGGGACTGGGGAAATTCAAGGGGCCCCCAGTGACTTTCGACCTGGACCCGGAGGTCCGCCCTGTTCGCCTAAAACCACGCCGGGTGCCGTTCGCACTCAAGGACAAGATAGAGGCGGAACTGGACAAGTTGGTGGGCCAGGGGATTCTTGTGCCTGTAGATTCTGCGGAGTGGGAAACTCCAATTGTAACTGCTCTTAAGTCCAATGGGGAGGTTCGCATATGCGCCGACTACAAGTGCACCATCAACAAGGCGATCCGCCCGAATGCATATCCGGTGCCGGTAGTCAGCCATCTGCTGGCCAGGTTACACGGGGGGAAATGTTTCACTAAGCTCGACTTAGCACAGGCCTACCAGCAGCTCACGGTGTCTCCCGCCGCAGCTGCTGCGCAGACCATAGTCACCCATAAGGGGGCGTTCCAGGTGACGCGCCTCCAATTCGGCGTGAACTCGGCGCCAGGAATTTTCCAGTCACTCGTGGAATGCCTCCTGAAGGGTCTGGAGGGGGTGTTGCCTTATTTTGATGACGTGTTAATAACAGGGGGGAGTCGGGCGGAATTGGCCAAGAGGTTGGGGAAGGTCCTGACTATATTCGAAAAGGCGGGGCTGAGGTTGCGCAAGGACAAATGCGTCTTCTTCGCAACCGAGGTTGAATTCCTGGGGTTTTGTGTGACTCCTGAGGGGATAAAACCATCCAAGTCTAAGGTGGCAGCCATCAAGAAAGCCCCCCGCCCCACCTCCAAGGCCGAGTTGCAGTCGTTCCTAGGGCTGCTCAACTTTTACCACTCCTTCCTTTCCCGGAAGGCAGCGGTGGCTGAACCGCTACACAAGCTGCTAAAGAAAGAGCAGGCATGGAAGTGGGGCGATGACCAAGAGAGGGCATTTAGTGAGCTGAAAAGCCTCCTGGCGTCCGACGCCATACTGACCCACTTCGACCCCAAACGCCCAGTAGTTCTGATCTGTGATGCATCTCCAGTGGGGGTGGGGGCGGTGCTGTGCCACGTGCTGGAGAACAGCAGGGAGGCCCCGATAGCATTTTACTCCAGGTCCCTGTCCCAAACAGAGAGAAACTACGCACAGACGGACAGGGAGGCATTAGCGATAGTCTCGGGGACGAAAAAATTTCACGATTTTCTGTATGGCCGCCCCTTCACCATCGTGACGGACCACAAGCCCCTGCTAGGCATTTTTACCGCGGATAAGCCCACCCCTCAAATCCTGTCCCCAAGGATGCTCAGGTGGGCCATTTTTCTCAACGCGTATCAGCACGCGTTGGTTTACCGGCCCGGGAAAGAGATCAGCCATGCGGACGCCCTATCTAGGTCTCCCCTTCCCCTAACGCCCAGCCAGGTGAGCATGGGGGAGCGGGACCATCAGGTTCTCATGATAGAGGTGATGGATTCGCCCCCCGTAGTGCCCGCCGACATTGCCAAAGCGACAGAGAAAGACAAAACGTTAGCGACAGTAAGCTCCTGGCTGCAGAAAGGGTGGCCCGCGTCCTCCCCAGCGGAGGAGTTCGCTCCATTTTTCAGAAAAAAACTGGAACTGTCCCTAGAGAGGGGGTGTCTCTTGTGGGGGCAGCGGGTGGTGATTCCCACTTCCCTTTGGCCGCGGGTGCTCAAACTGCTGCACGTCAGCCACCCCGGCATCGTGCGATCCAAAGCGCTGGCCCGGAGCTACTTCTGGTGGCCCCAGTTGGACGCCGACATCGAGCACATGGTCAGCACCTGTGAAAGTTGCCAATGCTCCAGACCGGAGGAGGCCCGCCTTCCCCACAGGGAATGGGACGCGGCTAAGGGGCCGTGGTCCCGGGTGCACGTTGATTTCGCGGGCCTGTTCAGAGGCACCCTATTCCTCCTTGTTGTGGACACTTTCTCCAAATGGTTGGAGGTTATCCCAGTCACGAGCACCTCCTCGGCCCAGACCATTAGGCACTTGCGGAGGCTCTTTTCCACGTTCGGCATACCCGACACGTTAATTAGCGACAACACTAGTTGTTTTACGTTCTCCGAGTTTAAGGCATTCATGGAGATTAACGCCGTTCGGCATATTACCTCCGCCCCGTTTCACCCGGCCACCAACGGCCAAGTAGAGCACCTCATCCGCACCACGAAGGACGCGTTGCGGCGCATGAGCCCAGGGGATTTGAACCTACAAGTGTGTCAGTTTCTGCTAGGGTACAGGGTGACCCCGTTGGCGTCAGGATACTCCCCCGCAGAGCTCTTAATGCGCAGGAAGCTGACCACCATCCTTACTAGGCTAGACCCCACGAGGGTAGAGGACAAAGGAAGGAACATCGGGCTGGAAGTTACAAAGAGTTTCAGCATTGGCGCCCCCGTGCATTGCAGGAATTACGCCAGCACGGGCCCAGCCTGGGTGCCGGGCGTAGTCGTGGAACAAACTGGCCCCGTGTCGTACCGCGTGGAAACCAGCACAGGGCTCCTATGGAGGCGGCACGCAGACCAGCTCCGACGCAGAGTCTCCGATGAGCAGGACACGGGTCACGCAGGAAATAAGTCAGCATTAGGGTTCTCCCCCACCCGTTTAGCCCAAGGGGGAGGAGAAGGGGACCGTGGGCCCCCACCAAGGGGGGAGGAGGATATCCTCGTAGATACCCTGGGGGATCTTTCCGAGGGGGAGGAACCCGACCCCATACATATCTCGCGGAAAGTCCCCACAAATGCGGGTACCCCTACCAACTTAGATTTTGATTTTCAGAACCGGGGGGGGGTTTCGGAGTGGTCCCCCACCCGTCCAAGCGAGAAGAGGGGTGTTCCGTTAGTCCCGACACCCCCCGGTCTGCCCACAATGGAGTTTTTCCCTTCCCCTAAGACCGCCAGACAGCGGCAAGCCACTAACAAGTCTCCCTCTCCCATTTCAGGACAAGGGACCAGGGAACAAAGAAGCAATAACGCCCCCGGGGGGGCAGCCCTCTTCACGGCCCAAACGCACATGCAACAAGCCATCTTGGCTGAGAGACTTCGTCTCATCCTAGGGGGGAGGGATGTTGTGTTCTGTAAAGCAGTGCCTTTAACAATGTACCTTTACCATGTGTTATCAATGTAACCTTTCTGTGTGCAACATTATAACCATCACCTGTATCAATGTAAGCCTAATAAGGGGACGCGAGCTAGTGACCACCAGAGGGCAGTAGCGAGCGTCCAGCTCTAATGGATCATCAGCCACCTGGTTCAGCAGCGCGGGAAGATTCCCCGCGACTTCCTCACCTGGTCAAGAAGGGCGTGACCTCCTACGACGTCACGCAGGCAGCAACCAATAGTCTGTCAACGAGCCACATTCAAATGTATAGCCAGCTGTATATATTGAGCTACCCATCCGCCATTACCACATGTTCCCCCGGATCATCATGCAATAAACCTGTGTTAAGCCAACCCTTCTGCTGTTGTATTGTCTTTGGTCCCTTACACTAAACCTATCCTAGGATGTCGAATGGCCGTCCCAAAGACATTGTCCACAAGGAACTGGGCAACAGCCCTGTTCACCGACCGTCGAGCATGGTCCAGACCACGGAGGTCAATGCCACCCCTGTAAGACTGTCTTGGCACGATGTCCGGCCATAGCAGCCACGTGTACGGCCATAAGTGATGTAAAAAAGCTAGGTCGCTGCACACCGACAATTTTAAAGAAAGGCAGTGATCTGTGCGAGATCATTGCCGCCGAGGTGCATAATCAGGACATTGGGTGGTCCAGCATCCCTGATGGACATCAGGAATGGCAACAGTTCCCGCCATCTCATGCCACGCATACCATACCATAGCATAGGTGCGGCTGCACATAGCCTGAGATGGGGTCCCCACTCTGTCGCCGCAGCATACTGCGCTGCCCAGTGCACGTAACTGTGGCCCACCAGCCATACTGCCACCGGTGTGCGTGAACACACAGGGTCTGTAAAAGAAGGAAAAGGAATTAATGACACAACTGGTACTCATGCAGTGAGGGGGCGTACATATAAGGAAAAAGGTGTAGACCCCCACCTGCCCATCCGGCGTATATCAGCCTCAGAGCAGTGGAAGCGGCACCTATCCTGAAAGAATGGGTGCCGTAAGAGCCCCGGGGAGGCCAACACTGTGAAGTGCCATACCGGTTACCTTCCAAAACTGGAATTTGGTAAGGGGAGACCCATCCTGGTGGCAGAAAAATGGGCCATGGTGCGTGCCACGCACTGCCAAAAACTCATGTAGGGCACCAACCGGACAGATGTCAGCAATTGTACATCGTAGCAGTCTGACACCACTGCCTACGCCGTGCTGATCAGCCTTTGAGGAGCGAATCCTCAACTGGGCCCATCATCGAGTTCCAGTGCCCTACGAGACATGTTCCCTTTTGCAATGGGAACAGCTCACTGATACGGAGCGCTCCAAAAAAGGCTACGGTGGTAGCTGCATGAAAGAGAGCCTCCTCATACCTATCGTAACACAAGCCATGCCAACCTCGTGCAAGGTGGGTCAGAACACCTGGTGAAATGGGGTGACGTGTGTCCGGGCGGCGGCCACGTTCACGTGTCCACCCTTCTAATACGTGGTGTATGCGGAAGTCATTCACGCAGTCAGTGAAGCCCCGTGCCTTGGCCATAAATGCCAATGCTGAAAACCTAGTGGCGATGGTGCGAGGGGCTAACCCTTGATCGTGAAGGTGAACCATATACTGCAAAATCTGGTCAACTGGTATTGGCCACACTTCGGGCAACTGCCTTTGCCCACAAAAAGTTCTAAATTGTAGGAAAGCATGTAGATACGCCTTACGCGTGCGAGGTGCCAAAGACATGCCAATCGCCCGGTTCACCTCTCCTCGCCAAATGTCCAGATCTCGGCCGGGAGTGGAAAGGGAAGTTCCTCTGCTTCTGGAGCCAAGGCACGGAACGGGGAGATCTGCAGGCGGGATAAAGCATCAGCAATATCATTATTAATGCCTGGCACATGTCTGGCCCTGAATAGCACATTAAGGCGTAGGGATCTCAAAACAAATTGGTGAACCAATGCCATGACTCTGGGGGATTTGGATGTCTGGGCGTTGACAATGTGCACCACTGTAGCATTGTCACACCAAAAGTGAACCACCGAATTGGCCCACCTATCCCCCCATAGCATTAGTGCCCCCAAGATGAGAAAAAACTCTAGGAAAGTAAGATCGCGTAAGCGATCCGTGCCTTGCCATGCGTGAGGCCATTGACCATAGGCCCACCGCCCCTCAAAATAAATCCCGTAACCCAGAGAGCCGGAGGCATCCGACTGTACTTGGAACTGAGGGCTGACCATAAGCTCTGATCTCCAGAAAGAGATACCATTAAAGTCCTGTAGGAATGTGAGCCAAACCGTAAGGTCTGCCCGTAAACCTCTGGTCAGCCGCACCCTGTGGTGACGTTTTAAGAGGCCCGCCATGGCGTCACAAAGACGCCTGGCAAAGGCTCTGCCTGGTGTTACTACCCTACAGGCGAAATTGAGGTGGCCGTGCAGCACCTGCAACTCTCGGAGAGACACCTTACGCTTGGCAAGCATTGCCAAAATCACAGCCGAGATCCAAGTCACCTTTTCCATGGGCAACCTGGATGTCTGGGCGACGGTGTCAATTTCAATACCTAAAAAGGTGAGAGTGGTGGCTGGGCCCTCAGTCTTTTCAGGTGTTAGGGAGACACCCAGTTCCCGCATGAGCACCTGAAATGTGGCGAGGAGACAGGCACACGTGTCCGAGCCATGTTCACCCCCGAACAAAAAGTCGTCAATATGGTGGGCTACAGACCGGGACCCTGACTTACAAACAAAAGCCCCGTGACTGCACGAGCATACCATCTGTATGGCCTGGTCAAAGGACGTATACCTGACCGATCAAAGGTCATCAGGAATCACGTCATTGACTGAACAACTCGCAGGATAAGAAAGGTGGTGAATTAGGCGAAATTCACCCGGGGACTTCTTAGGGACTAAACCCAGAGGAGATACTTTCAAGTTAGGGAATGGTTGGTCAGCAAATGGCCCAGCGACCCTCCTTGCAGTGACCTCCTTGGCTATATATTGGGCAGCAATATCCTCATTACCCCTAAGAGAAAGTAAGTTCGGGGCATCCTGAGGCCCGCGAACACCCTTAAAGGGTATACGGAAACCAAACTGGAAACCCTCAAGTAGGTACCTCGCATCATCCCATCTAGGATAAGCGGTAAGCCATCGTTCCAGCACCAGGACATTAATTGAGGAGGGGGCCTTTTGAATGGGCGGCACTGTCAGAGGGAGCTCTGACCGCCCCCTGCCCACCCCTACCTCTGCCTCGTGACCCACCAGCCCGCGGGCATGCGGAGGCGGCGTGAGGGCCAGAGCAAGAGGGACACTTGTGCCGGAAACGACACTGATGCTTGTTGCACACTCCGCTGGCAGAGAAGCTCCAACACAGCAGGCAGGCTGGAACCCCCTGCCTCGCCGGCTGGTGGGGAGCCTGTGTAGCAGCAGCCCGCTGCACGGCGTGGCCACAATGGTACCGGTCACCAGGTGCCGGCCACATGGGGGTCAGGTACAAGAGCCACAATTGCTGGCAGGGCTCATTCCACCTCATCTCAGGATGGATGGCCACTCTCATCCTAAACTCCTCATCATAGGCCAACCATGATGGGCCAGGGAAATCCACCACCGCCCGATAAATATTGTCCAGGTATTGTACCATCGGAATGGCCAAGTCAGGACGGGCCCTCAGGTATACCGCCATATAAATGAGGTAGGCCGGTAACCAATTGGCCCAGGTGCGCGGTGGCTTACGACGACGGGACAACTCCTTGTCCCTATTGTCCTGCCCTTCCCTCTCTTCCTTGGTGGGCTCACGGTTTAGGAGGGAGAAAATGTCCACATATTCCCCCCGCCAAATCTTCTCCCTTGTGGCCTGGGAGAGATGATTGCCCAGGGGTAAGGAATAACCGGCCATCGGCAGGGCCGCCATCGGCACAGATTGAATTGAGGGTGTGCGCAGTGGGCCCTGAACAACCCCTGAAACATTAGGCATACCCATAGGGGCAGTCACCCCTGTCATAACCGGGGGGTAATTGGACAACCAAGAATTAATGGGACAGTGTGGATACAACTGTCCTCCCACAGTAACCTGTCATAGCCATGGCCACTGTACCCCCCCAGTGTTGCTAGGTAGTGACACTGGTGTACTTAATTGACCAGGATACTCACCCGGTGCACCCCCGTGGGCTGCCCCCACTGGGGGTTCCGGTCCACGGCGGGCGTCGGAGCTCGCGATGGATATCGAGCTCTGCATGCCGCTGCACCCCTGCCACGCAGGACTGGTCCCCAGCGGCAAGCCCCGTTGCGATGGTCTGGCAGGGACCTGCGAGGCACCAGCTTGGGCTGGAATTGCAGGATTTGTAAGCCCACCATCAGAAGGTGCCGGGGCAATGCCCATTGATGCCTCTAGCACCGAAATGCGTGCAAAGAGGGCATCAACAGTCTCTGACCCACCTGGATAAGGTGGGCCGGATGGGCCGGATGGCCCACCGGGCAATTGTTGCGGAATAAACCTGAATGGGGATCCCGGGCCTGAATAGGGCCATGTCCAGTAATCCTGCCCATGTGGGGCCGGGAGAATGGTGGGGCAGAAACCCGCACCGGGCCCAAATGGGCTGCCCTGCCCCGAGCCGGGCAAAGACCCTACGGGGGTAAGAACCCCAGAGGGGCCGGACTGTGCTGTCCCTGCCTGAATCCCCAGACCGGGCAGGTAGGCAGCAGCCGGTTCGCCCGCATTGGTGGTAGTGGCTGAACCAACCCTACCACCCAGTTGCGGGGGTGCCGCCCAAGCCCTCTGGCCCAGAGGAGGCCCCCTAGATGCGGAGGGGGTGGGCAGAGCCCTCCCCCTCAGCCGAGGCTTAGCAGCAGGTGCCTTGCGCTTGGGTGCCATGCCTCCCAAGCAGAATAAGAAACAGCAAAGGTAAAACTCCCTTTAAAAAGAGAGCGGGGCAAAAGCTGGGGAGAAAGCGGCGGAGCGAACTTCTTCGCTCTGTCGCATTCAAAATGGCAGCATGGCTGCCTCGTGGCCACCCCTTTTCGAGAGGGTGGCCACACCCCCTAACTCACCTGGATGTCTGAGTCCGGGTGGGGGGGCCCCGCAAAGAGCGCGGCAGCCATTTTGGTGCCGCGCTTGCATTTTATATTGTTCTGTTTTTGCTTTAATCTCCATCTTTTGTTTCTCAAAATTCAATTTTTTAAGTTCCTCGAATTTATCAGAAATATTATCCCCAAATATTTTAAATTAGATCCAAATTGTATTTTATATTTTCCCTTTATCTTTTCCGCTTCTTCCCTTCCCACATTACAAAGTATAGCTTCGGATTTGTCCAAATTTATTTTTAAACCAGTTACTTCTTCAAATTCTATCAAATGCTTTTGAATCCTTTCTAAAAAATTTTTATGGTTTTTTAATATTACTAATGTATCATCTGCATATAAACTTATTTTTGTGCCTTCTATACCCTGAATATTTTGATCTCTTCTTATCACATTCACAATCAGTTTCATTGCCATGACAAACAATACCGGCAACAGAGGACAACCTTGTCTAGTCCCTGCTTTCAGACTTATATCCTCCGTTGTTTCCTCATTTACTCTGACTGTTGCATAACTTTCTTTGTATAGTTGATTAATTACATTACTAAATTTTATTCCATGAATTAATTTTCATTTCCCTTGTTTTGTAATTGCATTTTTAGTTATGCTGGCATAGCATGTATAGTGCAACTTTGGAGGCAAATTGTCTGAGGTTAAGAAATCACCATAGACCTCACTTGCTTGCTGAATTGTGTGACTCAGCACTCAATTAATAGTGACTATGATGATTTCTTAATATAGGGCAATTTTCCTCTAAATGTTTGCATAGCTTTAGAAGAGAATTTGGGACAGTGCATTGCATGTTACCACCATACTGTGAATTCTTCCAGCCTCGGTTCATAGGAAATCATATAAGTTCAATAATATAGGTTCAATAGTATATTTTAACATTAGTCAAGTCACTGCCTCAGTTGTGATGCACAAGCAAGGTAGCTGTCAAAAGCCATTCTCTACTGTACAAATAGCAGGAAAAGAGAACACCAAATGTGAGATGAATTGACTCAATAAAGGAAACTAGAAACTTAAGTTTGATTGCTCTGACACAGGTTCACCTGAAGTTGGGAACAGCAATTATATGAAGTTCCCTAGGTTTGTTGTATAAGAAGGATATAGGAGGCTGCCTTACACTTAGTCAGAGCATTGGTTGGGGTATGCAGAATGAAAGCGTGGTGCCAAAATGGCCGCCACGCTCTTTGCAGCCCCCCCCCCCCGGACTCAGACATCCGGGTGAGTTAGGGGGCATGGCCACGCCTCTATAAAAGGGGTGGCCACGAGGCAGCCGAGCTGCCATTTTAGAAATGCGACGGAGCGGAGAAGTTTTCTCTGCCACGTTTCTTGCTTCTTCGCCCTTTGTACCTTTGCCTTTGAACGGAGTTCCTCCTCTTCACTTCTGTGGTACTCAGGGCACAGGAACTGATCCCTGGCCAGGGATCCGTCGGTAGCTTATTCGGGAGACATGGCTCCCAAGCGCAAGGCCACGGCGGTCAAGCCGCAGCCGAGGGGAAGGGCTTTCCCTACCACTCCCTCTACTGGGGGGCAGCCATCGGGTCGGAGGACTCGGGCTGCACTCCCCCCCAGCTGGGCAGCAGGACGGCTTTGCCCACCGCTGCCAGTGGGGCTGATCAGGCTTCCACTGGTCAGCCTGGCACAGGCCTCCAGGCTGGGCTGGCACAGGCTGGCTCCTCGGGGATCCATGCCCCTGGACGGCATTTTCTTAGCTCGGGTCAGGGTGGCCCTCTTGGACTTGGTGGCGGTTTCCACCCCACCATTCCTCCGGCCCCCCACGAGCCGGAGTTTTGGGCATGGCCCTACTCGGGCCCTGGATCCCCATTCGGGGTCCCCATCCAGCAATTGGCCACAGGGCCGTCCGGCCCATCCGGCCCACCTTATACTGGGGGCTCGGAGACTGTCGATGCGCTTCTTGTACGTATTTCAGTGTTGGAGGCATCACTGGGCATTGCCCAACCACCTCCCGATGGGGGTTTAGCTGCTGCTTCTATGACGGCCCCTTCGTCGGTCCCGGCAGACACGTCGGCCGTGACTCTCCAGCGGGCCGCCAACAGGGTCTAGCTGCTTGAGGCTGTCAGGCCAGCCCAGGCTGGTGCCTTGCAGCTCCCCGCACGTTCGGATTTGCCGGTGGGGAGCAGTCAGATGTGGCCCCAGAGCTCGATGCCTGTCAGGAGCTCCGACGCCCACCATGGGCCGGAACCCCCAGTGGGGGCGGATCACGGGGGTGCGACTAGTGAGTATCCAGTTCAATTTAGTGCACTGACACTGTCCAGTCACACTGGGGGGGGGGGTACAGTGGCCATGGCCATGCCAGGTTACTGTGGGTGGGCAGTTGCTTCCACACTGCCCTGTTAATTCCTGGTTGCCAAATGGCCCCTCGGTTAGGGCAGGGGTGTCCGCCCCGGGGGTATGCCAAGCGTTGCAGGGGCTATTCAGGGCTCGCTGCGCATACCCTTCATCCAACATGTGCCAACGGCGGCTCTGCCAATGGCTGGTTATTCCTTGCCCCTGGGTGATCATCTCTCACAGGCCACGAGGGATAAGATTTGGCGAGGGGAGTACGTTGATATTTTCTCCCTCCTGAATCGTGAGCCCACTAAGGAGGAGAGGGAGGGACAGGATGATAGGGACAAGGAATTGTCCCGTCGTCGTAAGCCACTGCGTACCTGGGCCAATTGGTTGCCGGCATATCTCATATATATGGCGGTATACCTGAGGGCCCGGCCTGATTTGGCCATTCCGATGGTGCAATATCTCGACAATATTTATAGGGCGATGGTTGATTTTCCTGGCCCGTCGTGGTTGGCTTACGATGAGGAATTTAGGATGAGGGTGTCCGTACATCCTGAGATGAGGTGGGATGACCCCTGCCAGCAATTGTGGCTCTTGTATATGACTCCCACGCGTCCGGCGCCTGGTGATAGGTACCATTGTGGCCATGCCATGCAGCGGGCGGCTGCGATGCAGGTTCCCCACCAGCCGGCTGGGCAGGGGGTTCCAGCCCGCCTGCTGTGTTGGAGCTTCTCAGCTAGCGGCGTGTGCAACAAGCGTCAGTGTCGTTTCTGGCACAAGTGTCCCTCTTGCTCTGGCCCTCATGCCGCCTCCGTGTGCCCATGGTCACGAGGCAGAGGTAGGGGTGGGCAGGGGGCAGTCAGAGCTCCCTCTGATGGTGCTGGCCACGCAAAAGGCCCCCGCCCCAATTAATATTCCCATGCTAGGACGATGGCTTTCCACTTATCCTAGATGGGATGATGCGAGGTACCTGCTAGAAGGCTTCCAGTTTGGCTTTCGTATACCATTTAGGGGTGTTCGGGGACCGCAGGATGCCCCGAACTTACTTTCTCTAAAGGGGAATGAGGAGGTCGCTGCACAAAGCATAGCTAAGGAGTTGCAGGCTATGAGAGTTGTGGGGCCCTTTACTGAACCACCATTCCCTAACTTGAAGGTCTCTCCTCTGGGGCTAGTCCCAAAAAAGACCCCAGGTGAATTTCGCTTAATCCACCATCTCTCTTATCCTGCGGGTTCCTCAGTCAATGATGCTATTCCTGATGACCTTTGATCAGTCAGGTATACGTCGTTTGATCAGGCCCTACAGATGGTACGCGCCTGTGGTCCCGGGGCCCTCCTGGCAAAGTGTGATATCAAATCGGCATTCTGATTACTGCCAGTGCACCACAAGGACTTTGAGCTGTTGGGTTTCCATTTTTGGGAAAAATTCTATGTAGATAAGGCCATGCCTTTTGGCTGCTCTATTTCATGTTCGGCATTCGAACGATTTAGCACTTTCCTCCAATGGGCCTTTGTTCGCAGGTCAGGGTCCCGGTCTGTAGCCCATTACCTCGACGACTTTTTGTTCGGGGGTGAATGGGGCTCGGACACGTGTACGCGTCTCCTTACTACATTTCAGGCCCTTATGCAGGGACTGGGTGTCCCCTTAGCTCCTGAAAAGACCGAGGGCCCAGCCACCAAGCTCACCTTTTTAGGCATCGAAATTGACACTGTCGCACAGGCATCCAGGTTACCCATGGACAAGGTGGCTCGGATCTCTGCAGCGATTCGGGCACTGATTTCCAAACGTAAGGTGTCTGTTCGTGAGCTACAGGTACTTCACGGCCACCTCAACTTTGCCTGCAGGGTGGTGACACCGGGCAGAGCTTTCGCCAGGCGTCTGTGTGATGCCATGGCTGGCCTATTAAAACACCACCACAGGGTCCGGCTCACCAGGGGTATACGGGCAGACCTATTAGTTTGGCTCACATTCCTCCAGGAATTTAACGGGGTCTCTTTTTGGAGATCGGACCTTATGGTCTGCCCTAAATTTCAAGTACAGTCAGATGCCTCCGGCTCTCTGGGTTATGGGATTTATTTCGAGGGGCAGTGGGCATACGGCCGATGGCCTCACGCATGGCTGGGCACGGACCGTCTCCGCGATCTTACTTTCCTGGAATTTTTTCTCATTTTAGGGGCACTAATGCTATGGGGTGATAGGTGGGCCAACTCAGTGGTCCATTTTTGGTGTGACAATGCTGCAGTTGTGCACATTGTTAATGCTCAGACGTCCAAATCCCCTAGGGTCATGGCATTGGTCCGTCAATTTGTCTTGGGAAGCCTATGCCTTAATGTGCTGTTCAAGGCCAGACATGTACCATGCATTAATAATGATATTGCTGATGCTTTATCCCGCCTGCAGATCTCCCGGTTCCGAGCCTTGGCTCCAGAAGCAGAGGAATTCCCCTCGCCACTCTCGGCCGAGATTTGGACATTTGGCGAGGAGAGGTGAACCGGACGATTGGCATGTCTTTGGCACCTCGCACGCGTAAGGCGTATCAACATGCATTCATACAATTTAGAACCTTTTGGGGGCAACTACGGTTACCTGAAGTGTGGCCCATACCAGTCGAACAGGTTTTACAATTTATGGTCTATCTTCACAGTCAGGGTCTGGCTCCTCGTACTATAGCATCCAGGCTGTCGGCACTGGCATTTATGGCCAAAGTGAGGGGCTTCGCTGACTGCGTGAATGATTTCCGCTTAGGTCATGTTTTGGAGGGGTGGACACGGGAACGTGGCTGCCGCCCGGACACTCATCACCCAATTTCACCAGAGGTCCTGACCCACCTTGCACGAGGCTGGCATAACTTGTGTTATGATAGGTATGAGGTGGCTCTTTTTCACGCAGCTACCACTGTAGCCTTCTTTGGAGCGCTCCGCACCAGTGAGTTGGTACCACTGTCTAAGGCGGATGCGTCTCGTAGGGCACTGGAACTCGACGATGTCTATGTTACACAAGAATGGGCTCAGTTGAGGATACGGTCCTCAAAGGTTGATCAGCACGGCGTAGGCAGTGGAGTCAGACTGCTACGATATTCCATTGAAGACATCTGTCTGGTTGGTGCCCTACATGAGTTTTTTGACAGTGCGTGGTACGCACCCTGGCCCGTTTTTCTGCCACCAGGATGGGTCTCCCCTTACTAAATTCCAGTTTTGGAAGGTGACCGGCATGGCACTTACCAGTGTGGGCCTCCCTGGGGCTCGTTACGGCACCCATTCATTTAAGATAGGCGCCGCGTCTACTGCGGCTGCATTTGGGTACTCTGAGGCTGATATACGCAGGATGGGTAGGTGGGGATTCATGCGCTTTGCATTGTATGTACGCCCCCTCCATGTATGAGTACCAGTTATGTCATTATTCCTTTTTTCCTTCTTTTACAGACCCTGTGTGTCCCCGCACACCGGTGGCAGTATGGCTGGTGGGCCACAGTTACATGCACTGGGCAGCGCAGTATGCTGCGGCAACAGAGTGGGGACCCCATCTTGGGCTACGTGCAACCGCACGTTTGCGATGGTACGGTAAGCGCGGTATGAAATGGCGGGAACTGTTGCCATTCCTGTTTTCCATCAGGGATGCTGGCCCGCCTGATGTCCTCATCCTGCATCTCGGTGGCAATGACCTTGCTCAGGTCACTGGCCTCTCTTTAAAGTTCACGATTTGCAGGGACCTAGCCTATTTGCATTACGTATGGCCGTCCAGGCGGCTGCTATGGTCGGACATGGTGCCGCGACATACTTACATGGGAGGTGTTGACCTCCATGCCCTTGACCGCGCTCGCCGCTCAGTGAACAGGGCTGTTGCCCGGTTCCTGGCAGACAAGGGGTTGGGGACAGCCATCCAGCACCCTAGGATAGGCTTGCAGGATTATGATCTTTATGCAGGAGATGGGGTCCACTTGTCGGCCAGAGGTATGAACCTCTTTCTTGAGGATATGCAAGCAGGCCTGGTGACCGAGCTGATGGTCTGGTGGGGGGCGGGGGGGCGGTGAGTCATCATGGACGCCTCCCCGTGTGGCGGATAGCACTGGTAAGGTAAAGATTTATGACCCATAGGTATCCGGCAGGTTCGCAATTGACTGGCCAACACGTAGACAGGTACAGGGGAAATAGGTTTGGCCGGTCAAGGGCGAACCAGGCAAGGAGTGATGGCAGGAGCTTCACAGCCTGCATCACCTTGATATTTAACGGATACACGTCATAGGGTGGGGTCAGTAGATAGTTTATTGACTCTGGTCAACAATTTGTTTGTGTCAACAAACAAATTGATACAAATAGTTACATGTAGCCAATTGCCATTGGCATTTTGGGAGGAACCTTACCAGTGTTACTGCGGCCTGCTTGCCTTAAAGAATTACAATTGGATGATTACACCAATTGAAAGTGATAATTCGGACTAGGGCATTATTCAATAAAAGTGGCCCGATGCCTTTATCCATATACCGGTGTCTGAGTCTTTCTTTGGGGGGTGTGCCTGCAAAGAGCCTTCTCGATGACTGTGGTATTTTTGAACCATAAAGAGGCATACCATGTTGTGCAGGCTAATCTTTCTCACACTTGGTCAGGTGAAAGGAACTGTAGCATAAAATCACCAAAAGGTGGTTTTGTTTTGGCAGTTTAAAGTTTGACCTAGACAAGAAAGAAGAAGAAGAACAACATTGGTTCACACAGCTCAGGTCATTATTTTGTGTAGCTCCACCAGCTTTGCTGAACCTTTGGTCTTCTAAACATTTTGGACCTCCATTTCCACAGTGGTGTGCCTTTGGCCAACTAGTACTGTTGATAGCTGACCGTAGGGAGTAGTGGCTCCCCAGACTTGAGACATGAGATGTCAGGAAATTACTTTAAATGAATTAAGGCACTTATTTACCACCTAAGACCCTGACTGGGAAGCAGAAGGTCAGCAGTTCGATTACCGAGTACTGTAGGATGGAATGAGCTCCCATCTTTGTCCCAGCTCCTGCCAACCTAGCAGTTTGAAAGCAAGAAATTGCAAGTAGAGAAATAGGGACCACTTTGGTGGGAACGTAACAGCGTTCCGTGCCTAGTCATGCCTGCCACATGACCACTGAAACATCTGCATAAGCACACAATGCTGGCTCTTCGGCTTGGAAACAGAGAGGAGCACTGAACCCTAGAGTTGGATACAACTGGCTTTCGAGCAAGGGGAACCTTTACC
Source organism: Bradypodion pumilum (assembly GCA_035047305.1). Classification (NCBI taxonomy): domain Eukaryota; kingdom Metazoa; phylum Chordata; class Lepidosauria; order Squamata; family Chamaeleonidae; genus Bradypodion; species Bradypodion pumilum. The sequence continues at coordinate 158,196,933 of JAWDJD010000001.1, read as the reverse complement.
TTTAATCCTTTAGTGGGCTGCCGATGTACTGTTCTATTACTATTCTAGGAAGGGCATGGGTGAACTTTGAATATTGCTTACTACACTTACTACAAACAGCAGTTTCAAGTGGCCTTTGTGGAACAGCTATACAACATGTAAATTGGGCCTTTATGTCACAGGAACCTGTTGCAAATGTAAACTGTTGTCAAATGAAAAGGCTGCATTGGTTATGATTTATGCCATTTATTTTAATGGGGTGGGAGAACCAACTATTACATTTAAGATTAGAGCTGTTTGCAAGAAATTATTGTAGCAAGAATTATTCCATCTTGGCAAAGATTCTGAAGGGAAGACTGCTATAGGCCACATGTGAAATGAGAAGGATTTGGAACAGGCTTGGGTTAAGCCATGGGAAGAAAATGAGAAGGAAAGAAATGCATTGTGGTCTTTAACGAGGAAAGAAGGAATGGACACAATCTCATCTGTTTCAAATCCAATCTGTTCAGCTGTTCATTCTGAATTGTCAATTAATTAATTGATTAATTAAAAATTAAGCACTTAATCTGTCCATTTACATGTCATGACGCCAATTTGAGAGCATTGTCTGTGGGCATTCATCAGGAGATTCCATCCTTTTCCAATCACAATTGGCTCCAGAACATATACTTTGCAAACAGGAAATGACACTGTTGGCTCTGTGCCCTTGTAGTATAGCAGCATTGCCATCTGCCAGGATCATGCTAAATGTAGTCAAGATGCAACAATATAATTATTGGGGACATCTGTCAGCAGCTGAGGCTACATCTGGGATTAGTATTTACAAAGACCTCTGTCAAAAAGAGAGGGGGGAGAGAGAGAGAAGTGGGGGGAAAGGAGCACCAAGATATATTTTATTAATTGGGTTTTGCAAGCTTTCTGTGAGATAAATGGTTTCAACCAGCTCATCTTACTTTGATGTCAATGAAGCTGTGCTAAATCATATGAACTGGTGATCTAGCTAAATATGTTTGTAAAAACAAAGCATTTATTGGAGTAACCAATAGAACAGGTGTACTTCCAGTCAATCTCTTCCAAGAGTTACAATCCCTAGTGGTGTTCAGTATAGAATATTTTTCATTAGGATAAAGTGTTCAGTCCAGGTAACCTCTATTATTAATATTTCAAAGAGGTACAGCATGTACATTTAGCAGTGACTAAGGGATAGATAACTCAGTGGTTTAGTTACCTGGCTGTGGACCTATGATCAATTCTCCACTGTGTCTCCTAGAAGAAGAGCAACATACGTAGACTTGAGCAAGCCACACAGTCCTAGGGCACCCCTAGAAGAAAAGAATAGTATTCTTTACCTGGAAAACCATGAAAAGGACCACCATTGATAAATTATATTGAGTAACTTTTATATCTCATTGTATTGTGATTGTCTCTTCTTACTTTTAATCTATTGTTATCTTGTTTTATCTAGTCATACTTTATCTAATTTATTTTATTTTAACCTGATATGGTCAGATGACTAATCAGTTAATAAAGGATGGTGGTAATAAAGGATGATGACCACCACAAGTCAGAATTGACTTGACAGCACTTAATGCATACAAGCAAGTGTTGTAGAGTACAGTGAGAGTCCTTGTAATACTGACTGGAGGCAAAATGTAAGTTTCTGACAAAATGGGACTAAGGTTTGAGTTAAATATAAATATTTACATAATTAAAGTAGTCTTAATTTTTATGGCAACACACTTGATGTTAGCCAGATTAATTCATCATTGCAATATTTCCTGTTAAAAATATTTAGTACTAGCTGGGGTGCCCGGCTTCATCCGGATGGTCCCAACCCGGCTAGTTGGGTGCCAGTGTTGCCTGGGAAACCCACTGGCCAGGGGTGGGCCTGTGATGTGAGCTCGGCAATGACATCATAATCCCCCCCCAGTTGGTTTAGCACTGGGGCAGACACAAACCCTCCTGTCAAATATACCCCCCTTTGCAGATCAATTTAGGGTCAACCTCCCCCATGGCCTTTGGGAGCACGACAGTGACCTGCTCACATGCGCGAGGTACGTATGTGCCAAATCTCATGGGGTTTGGTCAAGGTGTGTAGCAGTCCATTCCGGACACCGAACCCACACCTTTGCTTTATAGGTATAGATTTTGGGTCTCTCACTTACTTATTCAGACGGCTAGGCAAGCGGGTGGGTGGGCAGGCAGGCAAAATGAGTCTTAATTTATTTTTACTTCTTTTGATATTACAATGAGATCTTATAGCTTTAAAATGCACACTGCTACACTGCATCTTCTAGTTTCATGCAAAACATCCTACATGCTACAACAGTGACCACTTCTACCAGCAGTGCTTTGGAAGTCCAAAATATCTGAAGTCAAGGGACAGGACAGCTGAGAAGCAACAGAAGTAGCTTTCTGGAAATTCCTTCTGAATCTTCTTGCCATTCCCTTGATTTGAAAGACAGAGCTGCATACACCATGAATGCTGCCCTATACTCCTTAAACCAGCTACTGTGTTCGTATGTCATGGAGGACACTGTTCCCAACATGATGGCCAGCTTGCTTCTGCACATGACACTGGTGTGTATGTGTGAGGGGGAACACCGTCTTGTTCTTTTTGCTATATGCAGCAAAATGTCTTTGTGCATCCTATGAAACATGTTATCTATAAAAGTCTATATGAAATATATGTGCAAATGATCATGGGGCTGTTCATTCTTTCTATTAATCAGAACCTTATATATGTGTATTAACCTGAACATGAAATATGATACTGTTTTTCTATTTGGGCATGCCAGAAAGAGATTGTCTTTTGAAGCCACTGTGACAAAAGATCCAATTCATATTTGGTTTTGAATTTGCATTCAGTATTACAAATGATGAGTGCAAGTTGGCAATATTTTTTTAGGCCCAACTAAAATTTCCATTCCTCGTAGGTTTTTTGTTGGTCCTAATAAAGTTTTGTTTGTTTGTGAATCCTAATCTTGTTCTGAAAGTGGCATGATCCAGGACAGACGATAATCAGTTCCCAAACTAATGGATAAGACAGGGTAGGATATGAAAGGCCCTTGCAGTTCTGATGTTATGGAAACAATCTGTGGGACTTTTTCACTAGACTGCCAGTGTTCTTGCTGCAAGACTAAAAAAACATGATTATAATCAGATGATTCATGTGAGCTTCTGTCGCCACTCAGCTTCTATTTTAAACAACACCCCATTGAAGTTGATAATCAAATAGTTACATATTTTTCCTAATGATATTAGTAAGCAATGATCCTTTTGTCTGTCCTTCTTAAGTATAAAGCCAACTGTTGTTCCATGTTGCCTCAGCTATAGGTAGAGAGGCCTTTGTTTATCTTTATCCTGGTACTTATGACTAATTTTCTAATTCCGTCGCAGCTACATTTTCCTTGGCAAGTAGAAAGGACATGGTTTGCCAAAAGAGAACTCATGTGAGAGGGGGGAAGACATATTCCACATCCAGACAGCTGATGAATACATTTGATAAAATGAATTGGACATTATTCTGCTCCTTTTCTAGTATGACTCTTTACTAACTGGGAGTGCAAGACAACTTTTCTTACCACGGAAGACTGAGAATGTAGTGCTCAGATCCATGCAGGATATCAAAATCGATGTGAGTGCTCTTCGGCAAAATTTTCTCTGTGCCATTTTATCATAGAAACCTCAGTGGCAGCACCATTGCTCTTATACCAAGGAGCAACTTCCGGGAACAATCCTCTGAACATTTCAGAGGGCAAGCGATGAAATAATCCATATCACAAAGCAAACTCATAGGCTAATTATTAGCTCTAAAAATACTTTCCTTAAGAAAATAACAAAGTATCCCATTTGGGTATCTAATCTATTCTAACTCTAATACTGTACTTAGAAAATAAGAAAGATCTGACTTGGCTAAAATCCTCCATCTCTCAGCTCTCAGAGACAGAGTCACTGCTGAAATTGAAATATCAGCTAAGTGTGGGCTCACTGGCCCTCATTCCAGTCTAAGTCTTCCCTCTCTGATGTCCCATTATCCTCATCAGATGTAGGGAGAAAGGCTCCCACCTTCCTGGAAATGTTCCTCTCTTAGTGTCTAAAATCAAAGGTTTTTAATACCATTTTGGCACTCTTCTCCCTCCTTTAAGAATGTCAATTATGTGGGAATGATCAAATTCTCACGGGTGTCTTTCCATAAACATGATGTAAGATTTTCCAACAGGTGGATCTCAGGATTGGGTGACCCAGAATCCTATCTGTTTCTCCCATCTACCTTTGAACCTAGATCTGGGTCAAGAGTTCTGGGGAAAGGGTTGAGTCTGGGTGAAGTGTTTCCCTTCCTGGGCTTCCCCCTCCCAACTCTTTCTAGGTGAATGACCGGCCATTTGTCAGAACGAACCAGGGTTATTCCAGTTCATTTCTGGCCCTTTACAAGGTTGTGCAAGTCCCAGGGACTCTAACAAGTGTCTGTCGACTAGGGGCAGCAGCTTAGTGACGTCGTGTCTCTGGAATGTGGATTGGCATTCACTGAGAAATGTCACATTTAAAATAGAGGCTTGTGTTTCTCAATCTATTCAAATCCTAATACACATGGATATGTAAAATGTAACTCAAGAAATGTAACATTCCTTGGGTTTCTCATGACAGTACATACCCTTTGCTAGAAATACAATATGTTCAGATGCAAATTTCTAAAGCACATTTTGATTTTTGCATTTTCTTCTAGTATAACTGTTCCATCTTCTCTGGTAATTATGGTTACAAATACATCGTACCCAATGTAGGCAATGGCTCTCTATTTTTTCATGTTTACATGTCTCTCCTCAATACACAGAACAAGGAAGCCCCTTGAGTGATCTGGATGCCAGAACGATATGCAAAACAAAATTAATGAACATGAAAAGACCCCATACTAGTTAACACTTAAATTGTAATTAAATATTTAATCTTTTTTTTAAGGCTAAACAAAATGACAGAGATATATTATGTAGGGTGCTCCCCCCACCACCCTGCCCAGAAATAATTTTATTCATAATTTTTGTGGAAGAACTTGAATTATAGTCCAATCAATTTGGAATATCTGTCATTTGTGCTGGTGGGAGAATCAGCTTCCTGCCTCATGGTGTAGCGCTGTGATAAAAAGTAGGTGAAAAGGTGGAGTCAGACCACAGGTAGAAGAAAGTTGCAACCAGGTATTGAAATTGGCAACACTAGCAATATCATCATGCCAGTGATATTTACTGCTGACTACCACAGTAGGTGAGTTAGATATCTGCCTGAGGTTGAAGGTTTGATTCCTGTGTGGCTTGAACAAGCTGTACAGTCATAGAATGTCCCCAGAATAAGGGAATTGAGAACAATTTTTGAGTACTTTGTACCTAAAAACACTCTTGAAAGGGTTGCCATAACATGGAATCATTTTTTAATGATTAATGCCCTATTATTTATTATTGCCACTATTAATAGTAATAATTGTGTGTCATCAAGTCAATTCATCAAGTAAAACCTTTCCAGGGTTTTCTAGGTAGAAAATACATAGAAGTGGTTCTTTTCCTGGAAGGCCCAGTGAAGACTCAAATTCCCACTGAGCTATCCAGTCAGCTAATGTTATTGGTTATGCCAATCACAAGTAGTCTTTGATTAGACAATATAAACTCTAGTCTATGAGAAGTGAAGGTGTGAGATCTGTTATTATTCATATGATATGTATGACCAACATCCTGTTAGCTGACAGAATTAGTCCTATGACTGGGCAGAGTGAAGTGTCTACAGTAACTTCAAAGTGTCATGAAAGGCAGCAAAGTATTATCCACCTTTTTTTTTTCTATTAATGCATCTTAACTGCCCCGACAGGAAATAAGTAGTTCTTGTGAATTTTTCTGCCTCCTGTGCTAAATTAATGCTTTGACGTAGTTGGGTTGGTACCATTCACCATTTCTACCTCAGGCAGCAAATTGTTTTTACTACCCGCCCCCCACATCCTCTCAGCATTTCCCCAAGATTGTCCATTTCCCCAGCAAAGCTTGAAAGTAACATCTTATGATGACAGAATAAGTAATACATTACATTTGGGAGTAACAAGGGAATAACATCTTACTTTCCCATGTTTTTATGTAATTCTGATATGTGATTTGGGGAAATTATGTAACAAATAATGTTTCCTTATGTGTCTTTCACAAAATAATCCATACTTTTAATGCATTATTCATTTTTGGAACAGCAACGTGGAGTAATGTCCCAAGCTCTGCTCTGAACTGATAAAATGTTGACTTCAACATTCACATGCCATTCTAAGCCAGACTTGCTGAGAACAATTTCTGGTTTATAAACTAAGAGAGCAGCAAATCCACTTTGGAGAAAGCTTGGAGGTTCTCTAGTTTTTTAAGTCACTTCAGCTGACACAAGGAGCAATGTGGGAACAAGTAGGTGGTATGTACTGACACAGCTTCTTCTTCACAACAAGCCAAAATTCTCTGAGGTTTGGTCTTACTACAACACAGAAATATGTCTTATGTCTCAAGCCAACTTTACATTTTCATATTTCCTCTTGGTGGAAATAAAAAATGTAGGTGGTGGCGGCTTGTGGTCCAAAGAAGGGAGCAGCTCACTATGAGACTTGAGGGTGAGGCACACCTCTGCTCTACCCTGAACTCTACCACTTGCCTGTACTATGGTTCCTCTAGTACAGGGGTTGTCAACCTATGCCCCATGGGCCAGCCCCAGCCCACAGCCCCATTCCATATGGCCCATGTCACCACCACTGCTGCCACCAGAAGTGGAAGTGGACGTGTTTATGACAGACATAAATGCACCTACAGCTGTCATAAATGTGTTTACAACAGCAACTGACATATTTTACAGCAGCGTTTATGGTGGAGGAAACCACCAGTCTGTCCCGTACAGCTGTCTGAGGGGGCGTGGTCTGGCTTGTGGCTTAAAAAAGGTTGAGAACACCTGCTTTAGTACCGTCAGAAAATGTGAAAAGTCAGAATAAGTTCCAGGACAAAAAATAGGCATATACAAACCATCTGCTACAGCCAACCATAACTATTTATCACCAGTATTTTTTTAAGGTGTGCATTCCAGCTTTTCATGCTTAGAGATTCAGTGGGGAAACCAAGATGCAACACATTACGGCATCAAGATAAGGTAAAATGGATCCAAGAGTGCATCCCTTCATATGCCTTTTCAGAAGTAAATCCAATTTAGTTCAATGGGTCTTATCTTCAGGAAAGTCTGTACAGGATTGAAGTGTAAAAGTCACAGAAAGGCAATTATTGCTGCAGATTTCGTGATATGCACATGAAAACTGGATATCTAAAATTAAACAGTATCAAAAATGTTGAGAAAGCTGACCATGCCATAGTCATTGGCTGCAGCAGCCCCTGTTAGAAGCCACATGAAACTGTAAGGTAAATTTAAACATACTTGAATAATTCCTGGATTCCCTAAACATTAAGAACCTTAGCATAATTGGACTCTTGCGTACATAATGTCTGCAGATCATTTCCCTGCCTCTGAATGCTCTTGTGATTTCTCATTAGTGAGGATGGCTGCCTTCTGCCACTAACAGACTTAACTTCTTTCCATCTGTTACGTACCTAATTTAATTGTAGATTGGTACCAAGAGAGCAAGATAAATGCTCTCCACCAGGAATGTACAAGCTTTTAAGAAAGTAATATAATACTGGGGGGGGGGGGGGTTATTTCAGAATGTCAATGGTGTAGGCAGAAGGACTTTCTGTGGAACTGCTGGTTTTAAAAGAATAGACTGTGTGATGTTCCAAAGTAGTCATAATACAAGACATCAAATTATATATGGAAGGGGAGACACAATGGTTGTGCACAATGTGCAACATTTAACTGTCAAATGCAAGGCATCACAAGTGCACAACCAAGTGCTGATACACTTATCCTGGAAAAATGATGGTCTCATTGATGACTAAAGCCAAGCAAAGTGAAAATAATAGCAAGCTGCTATTGGCTAGAAGCAGTTTCTTTAATGGCATCAAAATGAATATTCCCGAAACCTGCAGGTTTCATTTCACTTTACTGTGGAAGGTTTTCTAGATTCTAGGTTTAGTATGAACTAACTTCAGGATACCAACTTCATCAGTGCCATTGGTTTATTGCAAAAAGTTCTCTCTCTTTCCCAGACTTTTTTTTTTGAATTTTATTTTGAAATAAAGTTGGGGTGGGGAAGGGCATAGGAAAGAAGCACATGCACAACTGGACAACAAGGATCCAGTGCTGAACTTCTGCTGGCGTAACAACAGAGTCCCCTGGGAATTGGATTCTGATATCTGTGCAGTTTCCAGTCCATTCCAAAAATTTGCTCCAAAGTGCTGGGGATCTTCTTGCACTCTGTCCAGGCAGTTGAGAGTGGCTGCAGGGGAAGGAAAGCTCTGCTGGGCTGATGCTGCAGCCTCAGCTACTGATGGGGTTTAAGCCAAAAATCAGTGTTTAAAGGGAAACAGAGTTACAGGCAGATGTACAAAATAGCTAGTATCTCTTTTTTCTTAAGTTACAACATTTTAACTCTAGTAGCCTTAGCTCACTTGTGGTATGTGAAAATATAGTCAAAAGGAAGCCTTGTATACATTTCAGTGCTGTTAAATTCCTCCAGTGCCCATGACTCATTACTTCCTGTCCCACTAATTGTATTGCTCTCTGTTGCTGGCATAAACATTCTTTGTAGAAACCATGCAACAATCAAGAAAAAATGCTTTACATTACCACACTTAAGAACAGCCTTGCTGGAACAGGCCACATCCCATCCAGTCCAGCATTCTGTCTCACACAGTGGCTCACCATTTGCTTCAGGGTATTCCCAAGCAGATGCCTTCACCTGCTTAGGATTCCATGGAAATGGCATTGAGAGATATCCTGCCTATCTCTCCAAACTGGAGGTTGTCCTTAGGTATCCATAATTATAGCCATTGATACCCTTGTCCTCCATGAACTTGTCTAATCGTTTCTTAAAGCTGTCAAGACTGACAGCTGTCACCACTTTTTCTGGCAGGGAGTTCCATAGACCAGTAGCCTTTACTTTACAAAAATCACAATTGGTGGCACTAAAACCATGCTATGGGGGTGATTTTCAGTAATTTAAAGACATTCCCCTCCTGTCCTAGGTCTGGACCTCTAAGGAATGTATCAGGTGCATGAAACTCAACAGGGAATCTCTGGGAGAATGGGAAATGAAGGGGGAAGTCGGGGAATCCTAGTACCCGAAGCATACTTTATTTAAACATCACAGATTTTTCCTGATGTTGGAAGCTAAGGAGGGTTAGGCCCAGTTAGTACAGTTAAGCATAAGAAGGCTCTCAAATAGGGCTTGGAAAGAATCCTTCCTAAAATCCTGGTGAGCCATTGCTAGTCAGAAATGGTGGGATGTGGCTAGATAGCTCTCACTCACTTTGTAACTCTCACTACAAAGATCTGAACAAGCAAGATCCACCTTCCTAAAAATGTGACATTTGCTATACAGTAGAGATCTAAATCTCGCTAAGAAGATCCGACTAGTGAGATGTTATGTATTCCCAGTGTTGCTATATGGAGACGAAGCTTGGACATTGACTAAAGCATCTGAAAAGAGAATCGAAGCTTTTGAAATGTGAATCTACAAACGGCTGCTAAGGATATCATGGGTTGACCATGTGACTAACGCAGAAGTATTGGGCCGATTGGATAAAGAACAAGAACTGTTTAAGACCATTTAACAAAACAAAAAAAAGCTCCAATTCATTGTGCATATCATGAAGTATAGAGTTCTCCAGCTCACTATTCAAGGGAAAATTCCTAGGAAGAGAGGCCCTGGACATTGATGGACTTCGTGACTAAAGAACCTGACAGACTGGTGTGGAACGTCCTCAGAAGAACTGTTCTGAGGAGTTAAGAACAGGAAGACTCATTGTCGGCCGCTGCAACTCATAACCGGCAATGCATTTTTTTCCCTGAAGCATGTGCGTTCTTGAGGAAGTCTGTGTGCATGGGCATCCCACAGGGGTGGGCATCTGACATGTTACATCTCTTGAGGAGTTTGAATATCTTTTCCTTCTGGGAGATCGCAAAACCCTCTTGTACTCTTGAAATTTGTACCCCTAGATACATGTTTATTTCTCCTAGGCTTTTCAGGGAGAAGCGTTTCCATAGGTCCTGAGCAAATTTGTCACACTTTGATTTGTCCTTTCCGAAATACAGTAGGTCATCAATGTAAACCAGTAATTTCTCTGTTTCCCCTTGCGATTTCCTTACAAACACGCATCTGTCATCCTCGTTTGGAAAGAAGCCCAATCTCTCCAGTGCTTCAGACAGGCATTCGTACCATCTTTTACCGGACTCTTTGAGCCCATATAAACTCTTGTTGAGCAACCAGGTTTCTCCACTCTTACATCCAATACCAGGTGGTGCTTTAACATACAATTCCTTGTCTAGTTCTGCATGCAGGTAAGCAGTCTGTACATCGAATTGGTTTACTTGTTCCCCTAGGATTGATGCCATCACTACGGCTGCCTTGACACTCTTTGCCTTAACAGTGGGGGAGTATGTTTCGTCATAGTCGTCTGGGTATCTCTGGGAGAAACCCTGTGCTACTAGTCTGGCCTTGTACAGTTTCTGGCCATCTTCTAGTTGTTTGATCCTGAATACCCATTTTGTCCCTATCACCTTCTGATTTTCTGGAACTTGTGCAGGCGTGTACAGGTTTAGGGCTGTGAGGCTCTCCATTTCCTCTTCCATTGCCTTTTTCCACCTGTCCTGCTCCTCTAGCGGCAGTTTGGTTATATTGTTGTAATTGATAGGCGTCTCGGTGTAGGCGTCTATACCCATTACATAATCCTCCAGCCCTTTCGGGGTTTGGCTCTTGGTTGACCTGGTTGACCACCTGGGTGCCCTTTCTGGTGGATTTGGCAATTCGGCATCTTCAATGTTCACAGTGCTCTGTTGTGATTGTTGCTTTTCAACCCTATTATGTGTCGTGTCTCCTCGCTTGCTGGGTCTTGGATGGATTGACGATGCTTCGGCTGCCTCTTGTTTGTGCCCACTCATCAGGATTTCATTCGCATGTATCCTGCTCCAGTTCACATGCTCATGAAAAGTGGCTGACCTGGATTCCACTATCCTGAGGTTGTGGTCCAGGAACCAGTACATCTTTGACCCTGGTTTGTACCCTAGGAACCTTAATTGTCTTGTCATCTTTTCTCCCTTCTTCCTCAACTGTTTTGGTATGTGCATGTCTGCAAATACCCCAAAGACGTGAAGGTGTGTCAGCTTGGGTTTCTGGTTGTACATGGCTTCATAGGTTGTTTTTCCAACGACGCTGGACCACAGCCTATTCAGCGTGTAGTTTGAGTACAACAGTGCTTCCCCCCAATAGGAGAAGTTCAGGTCTGCATCTTCAATTGCACACCTGATCATGGTTTGGAGTACCCCATTCCTTCATCCGGCAACCCCATTTTGGAATGCGGAGAATGGTGCAGTCTTGAAATGCAGCATCCCCTTCTTGACTACCCAATTCTTAAACTCCTTGGATAGGAATTCTGAGCCATGGTCCATCATCAGTTGCTTTATATTGGTGTTGTGTTGGGTTTGTACCCTTTTATAGAATTCCTTGAATTTGGTGAAGGTTTCATCCTTGCTCTTGAGAGTGTATACGAAGCCGTACCTGCTGAAGTCATCCACTATTATCAGGAAAAATCTTTTTTTGCCCAGGGACTTCTTGAGCGGCCCTACTAGGTCAAAGTGTAACAACTGGAATGGGTGGTCTGACCTCCTGGTGGACATTTTTGGCCATGGTTCAACCCTTGATTTGGAACTTTTGCATATGGAGCATTCCAGGTAGTTCTCACAATTCTTGACCTTTAGCCCTTCCGAGCATTCCAGCATTTCTCTTGACTATTGGAAACCCTATGTGTCCTAGCTTTCGATGTAGATTTGGGACACTACCTGTTTTGCATCTGCGGCCCCTTCAATTTCTGCTGAATCATGGGGATTGTTTTCCTCCCCTTCTGAGCTCGTGTCCTCAGTCTCTTCAGGGGTGTTTGGGTTATTCCCTTGTGTTACCTCTTCATCGTTGTCATCGAGTAGTCTGATCATGACTTGGGCTTCGGTCTCCTTCTTGGCCAGGATGTATGACAGGCCCCCTATGGTTTCCATTTCCTATTTCCTCTCCTCTTCCTTTGATGGATGCCTTACTATTCTTGAATACTATCATCAGTTCTTGGTTTTCAGTGAGCTCGTTGGTGGCAAGCACATTGTATGGTATTACAGGGACAAAAAGCACGTCCCTGATCACTCCAATTTTGGGGGTGTTCATGTTGCCCCTGCAGGCTACCCTTGCGTGTTTCTGGTTGGCAACCTTGATCCTGAAGAAATCTTCCTTGAATGAACTGGATAGTTCTTTGTGGCATGATGTGTGGGTGCTGGCCCCAGAGTCTATTAGTCAGCACTGCCCATGGCCACCTGTGGGCCAGTCTGCATTGTGATGCCTGGTTTCATTGCTGTGTTTCACCATGTTTATGGAATCTGGCTTATATTTTCTTGGCTCTGTCTGTGTCCTGAGTTCCCTCCCGGGGCTAGGTGACTTCCATTGTCTGTCATTCCTATCTCTGTCACTTCCATATCTATGTGGATGCCCATCCTGTGACCCATGTCTTGGCACTGGTGTGCTGTCATGATGTACCCTATCATGTGAACATGATTGGTTGCTGATTCTCTTGTCCTTGTTGGACATGGGGCAGTCCCTTCTGAGGTGCCTGCTGGATCCACATGTATAACATCCTGAGGGCAGGCTTTACCCTTTTGGGTGATCTACCTTCCCTACACATTAGGGCCCTTTCCCTCCTAATGTTATCTTCAGATATGATTTTTCTGGTGAGAAACTCAAGGCTAATGTTGTCGCTGCCCATATTGTCTAATTGAGTCAGGAAGTAATCCCAGCTTGGGTTCAGAGAGTTGTATATGATGCTTACTAGAGACTGCTCTGTGATGTTTTCACCCCTTCTTATCAGATCCGACCTCATGTTGCCTAATTTCATTAAGTGTTCACTCATTGGAGTCCCTTCCTTAAGTTTGAATGCGTACAACTCTCTCAGCAGCAAGCTAGTCGTACTGCTGTTTGTGCAATAAAACATATTAGACAATCTCTCCCATACCTCAGACACGGTTAACCCATGTGGTTGCCATAGAAGGCAGAGTCAATGGAGCTTAGCAGCAGGCAGAATACCCTATGGTGCAACCTGTCCATCTCTAAGTCCCATGGCTTCCTTGGTGGGTTTCGGATCAGAAATTGAGCATCCTCTCGCATTAGGATCACTTGAAATTGTTGAGCACAGTCGATTAGGTTTCTGCCATTCATGCAGAGCATGGGGAAGTTGCTTGGCAGTAAGCTTTGTTGGCTGGGGTTGCTGTTGGTGCTGTGTCTTTAACCCAGGTGTCCTGGTCTATCCTGGAATTGGCAATAAGGAATTGGAACACAGTCTGTCAGTTTTGAAAAACCTGCCTGCTGTAATCCTTGTGCCCTGCAGGGGGAGCTCTCCTGTCTTTCAGATGTTAGTTGGCTGGTTCTTGTTTGTCTTTCCCCCTCATTTTCCCCTTCTGTCCGATAGGTGGAGCTGATTTGGGATGTCTGTACCTGCGCGAAGCTCATTCTGCGCTGATCGTCATAGAGGAAGGAGCTCTGCTCAAGTGAGGCCTTTCCGGATGGCCTGCTTCCGCGCCGATGGGGTCCGCTGTCTCCTGGAAGCCTTGCGGTAGCCACTGCTGGGTTGTTAAAGAGGTACTTCACTGGAGTCGCATTGCTTGGGATTGGTGCTCAGTCGGATGGGTTGCAGCAAGGTAGATTCCTTCACCTCGCCTGTCTGTTACACGCGTTCTCTCCCTGTAGGTGTGGGATTCATGGTTGTGGTAGGGGTATCCGGGATCGCCTCTCTCTCTCTCTCTTTCTCTCTCTCTCTCGTGTCTGCATTCAGACCTCTCATTGCGTGCAGGTTCTGGGGAGGGGCCGTACTCAGGATGGGTGCCCCCAAGGCTGTGGTCTTCAGGGTGCCTTATCGGGGGGGAGAAATTCCAACCCCCCCCCCCCGGGAATGCGGCCACGCAGTTCCCGGCTTGAGCTGTGTCTTCCCTGTACGCTAGCTGTAAGCTGGGGGGTTTCTCTCTCACTGTCGTCCCTGGGGGAGGAAGGCCGGATTCACCCATGGGTCCTGTGGTGGGAAAATTGTGGGTCCTTGTGCCACCTCCTGCCGTGAGTCCCAGCTCCCTTCCATATTTTCCATTGGGGCCCCTGGTGTGTCTTGTCCTTGCGTGGCTGGGGTGTTCGGTTTGTTTTTTTTGGCCTTGTTTGCTCATTCGAGCGGTTGTTTTGTTCATTGTCTCTGTTGGGGCTTTCTAGGTTTCCCACCCCTAGGTCTGAATCCAGGGCCGCTGGTTGTGATTGGTCGGCCATCTTAGCTGGATTCAAACTCGGTGTGGCACCAGGAGTTCCCACCGTGGAGGTTCTCAGGTTTGTGCTTACCATGCCGATGATGGGGGATTCTCTTTCCTGTTGCATCAGGGCCAGTAGCTCCGCCACAGAAATCATTCCTCCTCCCACTCGACCGATGGCCTTGAATAGCATGTCCATTGTGATCACACTGCTCCCGTCAAAGTCTTTGGTAATTGCCCCTCCGGTCCCGGCCTCCACCTGGTCATCTGGGTCCATCTTCGTGATGGTCCGGTCGGGGATACCTTCTTCCGCCACTGGTTCGGGTTCTCCACTGGCCCCCGCGGGGCTGGCCTGTGCTATTATCCTTTAATAGTCTTTATTTCCACTGCCCACGTGGCAGTCAGTGGTGATCTCTAGGGTCAGCAAGAAAAGAGAGGAGTGGGAAAGGTTAGGGTCCTTTAATAGGGTTGGTGATGTCACCGGTTCATGAGTTATAGGGCAACAGTGTCATGATACATTAGAGAATTGCATTGTGGTATATGGAGATCGTAAGTGTGATATTATATCTGACAGGATCTCAGCTTGCCATGAAGTGACCCAAACTATGATCATGGGGCCATTTCCTGCGGCACATATGAAATGAGACATACAGGTTTTTATACTGGGACTGCAATGGACTGTTGCAGCCTTGAGGATATTATCAACGTGCGCTTTCACAGCCAGTCCATCTGGCATGGCCTCTTCCACCTCTATGACCATTGGGAATCAGAGTTCCTCCTCTGCTCCTTTTGCCGTTGGGCCAAATATGATGGTTTCTAGTGGCATTTCCTCCACTAAGGGGATCATCACCTCACCTAAAGGGGCTCATCCACCCATAGCCATTAGCCCCTTTAGGGAGTCAGGTTATTTACCACCACCCAACACTCAATGTCGAGTCACTGGCTGTACAGTGTACTCCTTTACCATAGCGGGATGTCTGGCCAGACAATAACAGAAAAAAACTATTGCCATGATGATAGCAAATATCTGGAACAGATACAGCATAAGAACAGCAACAAGAAGAAGATCTCACTCAGTGTGAGACAGGTTCCAGTGTTGTTATACTACTGTCTAACTATGTAGAATGAGGCTGCTTGCTGTGATTTTGGGGTTGTGTATGTAGATTTGAAGTCTCTTAAGCCAGAAGGGAGTAGTCGCTGTGTCCCTGAGCAAAAGAATCTTTCCACACAAGCAAAGAACAGATGTGTTCCTAGAGCGATCTCAGTCTTTAAGGGTTCTTTTCCTCCATCCTTCCCACAGAGACAATACAATTCTTTTCTTAGTGTATTGTAAAATATTCCAGTCATGTGGACACATAGTGAACCTGAACATTTTTTAAAATTTCTTCCTTTCCTTTTGAATAGGTCACATCTAGACACCCATAGTTTTCTTTACTTTTTATTTCTTGGAAAGCAATTCATTTTAGCAGTATTAGCCATAACTAGATGTTAATATTCCCTTTAGATTTTATGGGTGCAAATCTAAATATAAAAAACAGATGCAGACTGGATAAGTGTAATTCTTTCATCGCAAGTGGAAATGGGTCCCCACAGTCTTGGTTGATTCTTATTAATCTTCTCAAAGAATAATTTACAAGTATGCCATTTCCCCAGGTTGACAATCTCAGATATTCTGGGCTATAATGTTCTAATCCCTGATCATTATCCCATATTGGAGGTGGGTGGGTGAGAACAGCTGTAGCGTAATCAGGAGAGGATTCTTAACATCTACCACAAAATTGATGCACCCTCCACTGTCCCGTCACGGTAGACTAATTGTGCCTCATTAGAAATGACCAGAAGAAACTAGGTCAGACTTCAGATTATGGCATCCATCCCCCAGTTAGCATGGCCAACTTGGGGGCTTGCATTTTACTGATATGGTTGGCTCATAAGAAAGAAAAAAGATTTAGTTTCCAATTAGGTAATTACAAATCCCTAATTATAGGCCAATAATCTTTCCAAAGACCTGGGCCTAGAGAGGGGAAAAAAAGGAATCAACAAGGCCCAGCTCTAGTGCTCATCCCATGCAGAGAGGCCCACAGGGGAGGTGAGTAAAGGATCCAGCCCCTCCCTCCCCATCCAAAGACCTGGGCCTAGAGAGGGGAAAAAAAGGAATCAACAAGGCCCAGCTCTAGTGCTCATCCCATGCAGAGAGGCCCACAGGGGAGGTGAGTAAAGGATCCTGCCCCTCCCTCCCCATCCAAAGACCTGGGCCTAGAGAGGGGAAAAAAAGGAATCAACAAGGCCCAGCTCTAGTGCTCATCCCATGCAGAGAGGCCCACAGGGGAGGTGAGTAAAGGATCCAGCCCCTCCCTCCCCATCCAAAGACCTGGGCCTAGAGAGGAAGAAAAAAGGAATCAACAAGGCTCAGCTCTACTGCTCATCCCATGCAGAGAGGCCCACAGGGGAGGTGAGTAAAGGATCTTGCCCCTCCCTCCCCATCCAAAGGCCTGGGGCCAGAGAGAAGGAAACTTCCGGAGACCCCCGACCACCCCCAGGAGATACCATCCACAACCACCATCACAGCGAGGCCCGAGCCGGCGCCTTTGACCGACTCCATGCGGCCGAAGAGAGGCAAGAGCTGCTGTGTGCATGCAAAGGATAAGTAATCAAACTGAAATAATATAGTTGACTAAATATAGATGGCTTATGGCAACTGACATAGTGACAGTACAAGAAACTGACTTACATAGAGACTTGATATAGTGGACTTTTTCTTTCTCTCTTTCTTTCTTTCCCTTTCATTAATTAGTTCAACTTTTACTTTGATACTATGTGATAAACTGTGATATTGTGCATGATAATACTTTGTTTTAAAACTGTTTAAACGGTGATAACATGTGTGATGGGAAAAGACTGGCGTAGAGACCGGCAAGGCACGCCACAAAGTCTGCCAAGAGAACCCTATGGACCAAAACAAAAGGCAAAACAAGGGGATGCTCAGCACAGCAGATCTGAAAAGGGAGAGGGATACGAAAGGGGGAAGAGAAATACAGTGTTGCAGGGAACAATACTGCATAGGGACATGGAATGTGAGGTCTATGAATCAAGGAAAACTGGAAGTGGTAAAAAATGAGATGGAAAGAATAAGCATTGACATCTTGGGCATCAGTGAGCTCAAATGGACAGGGATGGGTGAATTCAGCTCTGGAAACCATCATATCTACTACTGCGGGCAAGAAAATCTTAGAAGAAATGGAGTAGCCATAATTGTCAATAAAAGAGTGAGAAAAGCAGTAATGGGATACAATCTCAAAAATGACAGAATGATGTCAGTCAGATTTCAAGGCAAACCTTTCAATGTCACTGTGATCCAAATATACGCACCAACCACTGGTGCAGATGAAGCCACAATGGACCAGTTCTATGAGGACTTACAACACCTCATAGAACAGACACCAAGAAATGATGTCCAAATTATATTAGGAGACTGGAATGCCAAAGTAGGAAATCAAAAAGTGGAGGGAATAACAGGCAAATTTGGTCTTGGAACACAAAATGAAGCAGGGCAAAGATTGATAGAGTTCTGCCAAGAGAACGCACTGGTCATAGCAAACACTCTCTTCCAGCAACACAAGAGGCGACTTTACACATGGACATCACCAGATGGCCAACACCGAAACCAGATTGACTACATACTCTGCAGCCAAAGATGGAGAACCTCCATACAGTCAGCAAAAACAAGACCTGGAGCAGACTGTGGCTCAGATCACAACCTACTGATCGCAAAATTCAGGCTTAGACTAAAGAAAATAGGGAAAACACGGAGACCAGAAAGATATCACCTAGACAGCATCCCTAAAGAATACACGGTGGAGGTGATGAACAGATTTAATGGCTTAGACTCGGTAGACAGAGTACCGGAAGAATTATGGACGGAGATGAGGGACATCATGCAGGAAGCAGCAAAGAAAACCATACCAAAAGAAAAGAAGAGTAAGAAAGCAAAGTGGTTGTCTGATGAGGCTCTTAAAATAGCAGAGGAAAGAAGGGACGCAAAAGTCAAAGGAGAAAGGAAAAACTACAACCATTTGAACACAGAATTTCAAAGAAAAGCAAGGAGAGATAAGGAAAACTACCTAAAAGAACAGTGCAGAGAAATGGAGGAAAACAACAAAAGAGGCAGAACCAGAGATCTTTTCAAAAAAATTGGGGAAATCAAGGGAACATTTAAAGCAAAAATGACCATGATAAGGGACAAAGACGGAAAGGAGCTAGCTGATGCAGAAGAAATTAAGAAAAGATGGAAAGAGTACACAGAGGAACTTTACAAAAAGGACCTCAACACTCCTGATAATCACAATGATGAAGAAATTGAACTTGAGCCAGACATCCTGGAGAGCGAAGTCATAAAGGCCCTAAAGAGCACTGCAAACAACAAAGCTAGTGGAGATGATGGTATCCCAGTTGAATTTTTCAAAGCGCTAAAAGATGATGGTGTCAAATTACTGCATTCAATATGCCAGCAGATTTGGAAAACAAAACAGTGGCCACAGGACTGGAAAAGATCAGTATACGTCCCGATCCCAAAAAAGGGCAATGCCAAAGAATGTTCAAATTATCGAACAATCGCGCTCATCCCACATGCCAGCAAGGTGATGCTCAAGATAATACAGGACAGACTTCAGCAGCATGTGGAGAGAGAATTACTAGAGGTGCAGGCTGGTTTCAGAAGAGGCAGGGGGACTAGAGACCACATCGCCAACATACGCTGGATCATGGAGAAAACAAAGGAATACCAGAAACAAGTTTACTTTTGTTTTATTGACTACACTAAGGCATTTGACTGTGTGGACCACAACAAGATGTGGCAAGTAATTAAAGAGATGGGAATACCAGAGCACCTCATATGCCTCCTGAGAAATCTGTACATGAACCAAGAAGCAACAGTTAGGACAGAACATGGAATAACAGAGTGGTTTGGAATAGGAAAAGGAGTAAGACAAGGCTGCATTTTGTCACCATGCTTATTCAACCTATACACAGAGCACATAATGCGCAGTGCAGGGATGGAGGAATCACAATATGGGATTAAAATCGCTGGGAGAAACATCAATAATCTGAGATATGCAGACGATACCACCCTAATGGCAGAAAGTGAGGAAGACCTAAAGAATCTCTTGATTGGGCTGAAGGAGGAGAGTGCAAAAGCTGGCTTGAGACTCAATATCAAGAAAACCAAGATAATGGCAACAGGCCCCATCAGTTCCTGGAAAATAGACGGGGAAGAAGTAGAAGCAGTGACAGATTTTACTTTCTTAGGATCAAAGATCACTGCAGATGGGGATTGCAGCCATGAAATAAAAAGGCGACTGATTCTTGGGAGACAAGCGATGAGAAACATGGGGAACATAGTGAAAAGCAGAGACATTACATTGCAAACAAAAATTAGAATAGTCAAAGCAATGGTTTTCCCAGTAGTGATGTACGGATGTGAGAGCTGGACAATTAGGAAGGCTGAACGCAGAAGAATAGATGCCTTTGAAATGTGGTGCTGGAGGAGGGTTTTGAGAGTCCCCTGGACAGCAAGGAGAACAAATAGGTCAATCTTAGAAGAAATTAACCCTGACTGCTCATTGGAAGGTCAAATAGTAAAGATGAAGCTAAAATACTTTGGACATCAAATGAGAAGGGAGGATTCACTTGAGAAGGCATTGATGTTGGGAAAGGTGGAGGGCAAAAGAAGAAGGGGGAGGCCAAGGATGAGATGGCTAGATGGTATTATAGACACAATGGGCACAGAGCTGGGAGGGTTGAGGGGGATGGTAGAGGACAGAGGCGCCTGGAGGAAAATGGTCCATGGGGTCGCAAAGGGTCGGAATCGACTGTGCGACTGAACAACAACAATCTTTCCAATATCTCCTCCTAACATGCACCAGTGACAGATGACTGAGATTTAACCATAAGGAATGTAAGTCTCGCTACCCCTCTGTTTGGAGATGGATTGTCTATAGTTCATGGATGCTTGGGTATAACAATGGGATGCGACTGCATATGCAATGTGCTGTATTCAAGAAATGTATAAACGGTTTGTCCTGGTTGGTTCACATAAGCAAATCTGACAACAGAAGTGCTGTTTAGGACAGGATCTCAGGGCATTCAGCAGTTTTAGTGCCTCATGGTGAGGGTGTCAGAGTAGACCACCTGCATATGTAGCAGGTGATCGGCAATTTTCATGGAAGGTCATCTTCTTCTTTCATGTCCTGATTAAACCCTGGACTGCCAAAATGAAGCCACTTTCTTCACTTTGTCATTGCCCAAATGCAAGTCCTCATTGGTGCATGTCTCTGGCAGCAATCGGCAGACAAGCAAATGGGCCGGACTCTGTGTCTCTCCACATTCACACTGTGTGTTGTCTGCCAGCAGTCCCTACTTGAGCATGTTGGTCTTGCATTTAGGGACTCCAACGCTCAGCCTACTCAGGGTTCTCCAGGTGACATAGGGGAGATTGAGATCTTCACATATATCCCCCTTTAATGCTGCTCCTTGTTCAGTGAGCTCCTTCTTCAATCTTCTAACTTGGTTTTACTCTTTATTTTATTTTTTAAAAATTATTTATTTTATTTTTGGACTTCTATACCGTCCACTTGACCAAGGCCGACTCACAATCACAACATAAAACAGATAAAAACCGATAAAAACAGAATTAAAATCCACCCCCTAAAAAGGGGTGCAGGTGCCGAAGGAACCAAGGGGGAAGGCATAATCCTCTAAACCAGCCACCCAATGGAAACTACCCCTCCACCTGCACCCCAAACTTGGCCTGCGAGCCAGGTTTTTAGTTCTTTCCTAAAGGGCAGCAACTCCGTCTGGAGACGCAATTCCACTGGCAGGAGGTTCCAAAGGGCTGGTGCGACATGGAAAAGGCCTCCTCCTTGTGCCAGAGAGGCGAGCCCCCCTGCCCGATGGCACAATTAGGGAGCCCCTCCGGTCCGCTCTGGTTGGACAGACAGACGTCCTTAGGGCGATGCGGTCTCTTAGGTAACCTGGCCCACTACCATATAGGGCTTTAAAGGTCAAATCCAGCACCTTGAATTGCACCCAGAGACAGACTGGTAACCAGTGCAACTCCCGAAGCAGTGGTGAGGCATGGACATAACGTCCACACCCCATCACCACCCGGGCCACAGCATTCTGGACCAGCTGCAGCCTCCGAATGGTCATCAAGGGCAGCCCCATGTAGAGCGCATTATAGTAGCCTAGTCTGGAGATCACCAGAGCATGAGTGACCATGAGCAAAGAGTCCCGGTCCAGGAACGAGCGCAACTGGCGAATCACCCGAAGTTGGGCAAAAGCCCTCCTGGCTACAGCCGCCACCTGTTCTTCTAGCTGCAGCCGTGAATCAGTTGCGCACCCGGTCAGTCTGGGGCAGAATAGTCCCATCCAAAACCAAAGATGGTAGCTCCCAGGATAATGCAGGACCCCTTATCCATAGCCACTCAGTCTTGCTAGGATTCAGTTGTAGCCCGTTAGCCCCCATCCAGACCCCAACAGCCGCCAGACATCTGGAAGGGACTTTGACTGCATCACTGGGGTCCCCACGGGCTTTCTGGATCTGAGCTGGCAGACTTGAGGCTCATATACATTCAGATGTATCAATGGTCATTCTCTTGCTTAGTTCTCTCAGCACCTGCTGCTACTTCTCTCCTGATCTTACGTGGAGCAATATCAACAAGAGGGTATATTTTCTCAACTGGTGTAAGTTTAAGGCATCCTGTCACTATCCACATGGCTTCATTAACAGCAATGTGAACTTCTTTTGTGTGTGTGGATGCGTTCCATACTGGAGTAGCATACTCTGCTTCAGAGACACTCAGTGCCAAAGCTGATGTGCACAGTATCATTTATAGTTTGTGAGTTTCCTGATGATGTTCCTTGTACTAAAATGAAAATGGGGTTCCTCCCTTTTGCACCTTCCACAGTTTGTAAATTAGTTTACCCTGCTGTATTATTGGTCTTCTGGAGGAAAAAATGGGTTTCATTTGCAAGTCTAATTTCTTAAAAACAGAAGCAATCGGGAATCATGTTTCTGGAACAGTGATGTTATTTCAGCTAGAATAATACCTTAATCTGTAACATATACTTTGGCTCTCACAGGCTCTGCATCAAGAACTAGTAACTGCTCTAGTTCAGATCCTTATGTTCATGTAATAATGATGATGCATTGACTAACATCTGCCTGAAAGTATGTATGTGGTGTGCTTCACTGAATAGCTGTAGCAAGTGACTGTTAACTCACAGGCTATCCAAACTGCCTGTTTAGGCATAGGTCAGATTGGCCGCATAAGTGTCACTTATGGCCAGAGGAAGGAGTAATGTGCAATTTGACATTGTCCTCCCTTCTGAACATGAAAGAGCCATTTGTCTACATCCCCTGATCATCTGTGAACAGTCAGGGGAAGTGAAATATATATTTTATATCTGTAGATCATTACTGATGTGGTGCATCACTTCATTTATTTATTTTTAAAAATCACTTCCTCTGACAATCAGGGAATCAGCTTTGACAACTGCAAGCATACATAGGAGCAATTTGAAAATGTAGAACTCTCTTCAAGAGGTTCAAAAGTCATGAGTTTTGAGGAGGGACTGAACCCGCTCCATCACCCAAAGTGTGTGGAATGGATGCTGCAAAAAAAAAAAAAACCAAAAAAACCAGACCAGCTTGCCTACATAAGCCCCCTGGACAGCTGATCTAATGCCCCTCTGGATAGGCCCTCAGTAATGCGTGAATGAAATACTGTGCTATAAAAATGATACCATAGAAAAGGGAAAGACTGCAGTGCTTGACCTGCTTACAATTTAAAAGTGTAGAAAATATTTTTTATTGCAATATTTTTTAAAATCCTTTACATAATTACTTTAGATATTATTTTCTATGTTTTTTAAATGTACACTTCTGAGGACATTTTGGTTTATGAAATAATCAAGTTGTAAACAGTAAACAGTATTGTGCTCTGAAAGTTGAAAGAGTGATGAGATGGGGAAAATCCATTCTTCTACAGGAAGTCAGTTGTGGTAAGGTTAGTCCCTTGACCCAAAGTCTTTCTTTTTTTCAATTGATCCTGGTAACTAATTGTTCACTAGAGTTGGATGAAGGAAGACATCCTTCCACTTAATGGAGGAAACTGCAGCTCATAATTCTTCCACATGCACACAAAGCCCAACTTTGTATTTTTCAAGCTGTCTAAATGTTCAGTTCTGATTAGATTATAAAATGCTTAGGTACCTTTTGTAAGTCTGTACATCAGGAGGCAGGAGGGAAATGCGGCAAATGTGCTGAGAAAAGTCCTAGAATCCTTGTTGCATCTTCTGCATTTGCATATTCACTAAACATTACAAGTTAGATTTAACATCATCCTTGCTCGAAAGCCAGTCATGTCCAACTCTAGGGTTTGGTGCTCATCTCAGTTTACAGCCAAAGAGCCAATGCTGTCTGCCTCTGCTGACATTTCAATGGACATGTGGCAGGCATGACTAGACATCAGAGCACTCTTAGTGACACCCAAATTTTGTCTCCAGTTATCTAACACAGGTTTGGGAGCTGATTTGGAAATGAAATGAAGAGTAGAAATTGGTTCTCTCCTTGCCCCATGTTTGCTGACAGTGCCAATTAGGAACAAGGACAAACAATTTGGACAAACGGTGAAAATTAGGAAAGCATTGGTGCCCTTTGGCTTTATGCCAGAATCCCTTTACTTATCTTCCTTTGTTTGAATGGGCTGATACAAAAAAGACATATTGAAAAGTAGAATCTAATTAATGATTTTTCATTAAAGATGACCATCAACTGCAGTTGTAGATCCAAGTACCCATTTCTTTGGAGAAGATTCATTTAAGCTCACACTTGAGATGCCATATAAATTAGCTTATTATCAGGTTTTGAAATATGATATATGCCCTTTTGTATCAATTTCTGTTATTTAACTGATTTTGTTGGTGGTAAATTATTGATCTTTCAGGGCTGAACTAGAGTAGGCTCACTGAATCAGTGGAACTTTCAGAGCAGTTGGCTCAACAGGTCATCAATCATCCAATGGGCCTACTCTACATGTGACTTATGACTTAATTTCAGCCAATGATTCAAAAATGTTAAAATACAGTAAGCTATCTCATCTCCTGATAAATTAGTGATGTGCCTTTCCTGCTCTCAGTCATTTGACCTTGCAGTTCTGAAAATAAGAAAAAAGCAAACTAAGGGCATATATAGACTGGTAAAGTTAGAGCTCTCTTGTTCATGCTTAAAAGATTTTTATCTTTGGTGTGATCCATTTTATCTCTTGCTTGAACTATCCTTCTGCTCACACTGACCATCTGATGAAAAGTGAGGAGAGAGGTTCTGTGTTGTCCCTTTCAATAACACAACACACCAAATATATTGATACACTAGCAAAAGTGCCCAGCTTCGCGTACGCGGACACAATCCTTCCCAAGGGAAATCCCGGGCCCTTTCCCCCAGCTGCTTCAGTCCCTGGCCAGTGGCCACCCTACCTGCCTAGGATGGGACTTCCTCCCTCACCATCTCTGCCTTCAATGGTCTTGCCAAGGCCCCCTGTGCCCGGCCCGGGGTCTGGGCCACTCCTCCCACTGGCAGCAGGTTTGTGGCTCTCCCCTCTTCCTGACAACTTGGTTGCTGTGGGCCCAGGCTGCACTGAGGACTTTCCCGAGTGCGCCTGGAGCCACAGGGCAGCAATGCTGCATGGTCAGTGAGGTCCGCACATGGGCTGTGGCCTCAGGTGGTGGGGGCAGAATGATGGCAATGGCAGTGTGTTCGCTGGGCCCCCACCCTCCGATGGCTGAGGCCATGCCATGTCCTTTTTCCGGGGTGCTCAGAGTTGCAGGGCAGCAGTGCTCTGCATGAAGAGAGGGTTGCTTAGAGTCCACAGCCTCAGGTGCAGGCGCCTCATGCATGGACAGCATGGTGTTTTCCTGTGCTCCGGCATGGCAGTCCTACCCACTCGCATGTCCTGCAGGTGTCCTCAGCCCCAGCAGCAGTGGCGGTTGGCACGGCGCGTACGCAGTGGGGTCTGTGCACATGACTGTTTCCCCTCCATGGATCCATGCACATGCTTTTTTTACCATTTTTTGGGGGGTGCGGCCTCTCCTGCACTCGTGACAACCACCCTGATTGGCTGCGCCATTGTCCCGCCTCTCCCTCTCTCATGCTGGGCTCCCTGATTGGCTGTGCCATGCCGTGGTGGCCTATGGGAGTTGTTTTTTTCCTGGTTTTCTGGTTTTTGGGGGGCACACGGCCCCTCATAGGCCACGTTTCACCAACACAAACCTGCCAGGACACACAAGGTAGATGTGTGCCGGCTTTCAGGGGGTTGCATCGAGGGGTCCGGGAGCCAAGGCGGGACCCACAAATGCACACCTTAGCTTTATAGGGATAGATTCAGTCACCACTGCCCCCAGCTCCATTTTGTTGTGAATTGCACATCCACACGGGCTGAAAAATGGCATAATTAGGAACGCTTTGAATTGCACCAAAAAAAAGCCCAGTAATCCCAGTGCTGAACCAAAAAGGTACAGAACAGCTCTACAATCGGGCAGGAAGGATCATTCTAAGTAAAACCACCTGTAAATGCCATAATTTGATTCAAACAAAAAAGCACTAAATGTGATCCAAATAGCCCATTTGGATAGGCCCTAATTTCTTCTCTTAGTGAAATTTCTACAAAAGGTAGAAGGCAGAAGGAATACCAAGGTTGGGGAGAGAGAGAAGTGTTGCAAGTGAAGGACCACACAGTATGAAGTCCGCCTGAAAGCCAGTGAAACAGGCAGGGCAACGACCTGACAAAAATCTCCTCTGAAACTACTCAAAGAAACAGTCCCATGAAAAATAGCTCTTTCCAATGCTCTTCTCATCTTCAGCATTCAAAGGTTTTAAAAGTGCCCTTCAGTCCTTTTGCCAAACCTTTTGATCCCCCAAGGCATTCTCAAACAAACCTGCAAAATGCTTTCCTTCCTATACTTCCTCCTAAAGCAAACAGAGTCTTAGACACTGAACAGTGGTGTGCAAAGAAAAGACTGAGAACATATTTTTCATCCTTCCCTTTATATTTGTTGCCATAATAGCCTTGAGAGTCATGGGAAACACCATTCTCTCTCTCTCTCTCTCTTAATGAGGATATGTGTGGCTGCTACACTGCATAATTGCATTGTGTTATCAGGATGAAGACTTGAAATGTTAGGAAACACAAATGAAGGGAGCCCATGTGGGGATTAGGAAGGCCATGTGGGATAGCAAAAAGATGCCCATTCCTTGAAGGATCTTGCAGCATCCACAAAATGCACAGAAATGCACTCCACCCCAGGTGCCTTTTCACAGTCTTCACAACACAGAGGAGAAATTGAATTGATGCTGTTGGTATATCCACATGCACTGGCATCACAACAACAGGTGTTTGGCTTATTGGGAACACTTGCCCTCAGTGTAGCTTTGACGTTGATCCAGGTGGTTTGGCCTAATTAAACCAAGCCAATTTCTCCTTTACATTTTATTGGACAAACAGGCCAGGGTCTGAAAAACTTGTTCTACCATTAATAATCATGGAGGAGGCATATTGGAGATTACCCTTGCAAGTCAGCAAATTGACAAGTACAATTTTTCTTTTCCCCCCATCAAGAATGGGAATTAGCCTCTGGTATTAGACTGAGAGCTCTTTCCCTAACATGTTCAGGGCTTTCAAATGAATGCCACAGGAGTGGAATCTGAGACCTACCATCTCTGGGAGTTTGTTTTGAACATCTGGCTGTGGATTACTTTGATATTTCTTCTGCACTTCCCCTCTATGAAGCTGGAAAGCCCAGCTTCACAGAGACTGAAAGCTAGCTTCCATGAATAGATTTTAGTGGTATAATGAAGGGATCGCTGGTCGTTTTCTTCAAATGGTGTACAAAGACAACACGTCGTCGTCGTCGTCGTCGTCGTCGTCGTCGTCGTCGTCGCCGTCGCCGTCGCCGTCGCCGTCGCCGTTGTTGTTGTTGTTGTTGTTGTTGTTGTTGTTGTTGTTGTTGTTGTTGTTGTTGTTGTTGTTGTTGTTGTTGTTGTTGTTGTTGTTGTTGTTGTTGTTGTTGTTGTAACTGCTGCTGCTGCTACTGCTGCTGGCCCTTTCTGGTATGTTCTCTCTAGTTTTGGTAGATATTCTCTCTCTGACACTTCAAATCAAAATGTAAGTCTAGCACTGCAGAAATAACTCCAGTATCCTGCCTGTTATTTATACATACTGTATTGAACTCCTTTATTGTGGAAGCTGCTGTCGTCACGCACAGACAGCACCTCATCTAATCACTGAGGCAGATTCCACAGTCTGAGTTCCCAATGCATTTTGTTGTTGTTCAGTCGCACAGTCGATTCCGACCCTTTGCGACCCCATGGACCATTTTCCTCCAGGCACCTCTATCCTCCACCATTCTCCTCAGCCCACCAAGCTCTGTGCCCATTGTGTCCACAATACCATCTATCCATTTCATCTTTGGATGCCCCCTTCTTCTCTTGCCCTACACCTTTCCCAGCATCAAGGCCTTCTCAAGTGAATCCTCCCTTCTCATTTGATGTCCAAAGTACTTTAGCTTCATCTTCACTATTTGTCCCTCCAATGAACAGTCAGGATTGATTTCTTCCAGTATTGACCTATTTGTTCTCTTTGCTGTCCAAGGGACTCTCAGGACTCTCCTCCAACACCACATCTCAAAGGCATCTATTCTTCTGCGCTCAGCCTTCCTAATGGTCCAGCTCTCACACCCATACATTACCACTGGGAATACCATTGCTTTGACTATGCTAATTTTTTTTCCAAGGTGATGTCTCTGCTTTTCACAATATTCCCCAGGTTTCTCATAGCTTGTCTCCCCATAATCAGTCGTCTTTTTATTTCATGGCTACAGTCGCCATCTGCAGTGATCTTAGATCCCAGGAAAGTAAAATCTGTCACTGCTTCTACTTCTTCCCCATCTATTTTCCAGGGACTGATCGGACCTGTTGCCATTATCTTGGTTTTCTTGATATTGAGTCTCAAGCCAGCTTTTGCACTCTCCGCCTTCAATCCAATCAAGAGGTTCTTTAGGTCTTCCTCACTTTCTGCCATTAGGGTGGTATCATCTGCATATCTCAAATTGTTGATGTTTCTCCCAGCAATTTTGATCCCATATTGTGATTCCTCCATCCCTGCATTGTGCATTATGTGCTCTGTGTATAGATTGAATAAGCAGGGTGATAAAATGCAGCCTTGTCTTACTCCTTTTCCTATTCCAAACCACTCTGTCATTCCGTGTTCTGTCCTAACTGTTGCTTCTTGGTTCGTGTACAGATTTCTCATGAGGCATATGAGGTGTTCTAGTATTCCCATCTCTTTAATTACTTGCCACATTTTGTTATGGTCCACACAGTTAAAAGCCTTGGTGTAGTCAATAAAACAAAAGTAGACTTGTTTCTGGTATTCTTTTGTTTTCTCCATGATCCAACGTATGTTGGCAATGTGGTCTCTAGTCCCCCTGCCTCTTCTGAAACTGGCCTGCACCTCTGGTAGTTCTCTCTCCACATGTTGTTGAAGTCTATCCTGTATTATCTTGAGCATCACCTTGCTGGCATGTGGATGAGCATAATTGTTCGGTAATTTGAGCATTCTTTGGCATTGCCTTTTTTGGGGATTGGAACGTACACTGATCTTTTCCAATCCTGTGGCCACTGTTTTGTTTTCCAAATTTGCTGGCATATTGAATGCAGTAGGTTGATTCCATCGTCTTTTAGGGCTTTGAAAAATTCAATTGGAATACCATCATTTCCACTAGCTTTATTGTTTGCAGTGCTTTTTAGGGCCTTTCTGACTTCACTCTCCAGAATGTCTGGTTCAAGTTCAAATTTCTCATTATTGTTATTATCAGGAGTGTTGAGGTCCTTTTTGTAGAGTTCCTCTGTGTACTCTTGCCATCTTTTTTTGCCATCTTCTGCTTCAGCTAACTCTTTTCCATCTTTGACCCTTATCATGTTCAATTTTGCTTTAAATGTTCCCTTGATTTCCCCAATTTTTTTGAAAAGATCTCTAGTCCTGCCTCTTTTGTTGTTTTCCTCCATTTCTTTGCACTGTTTGTTCAGGTATTTTTCCTTATCTCTCCTTGCTTTTCTTTGAAATTCTGTATTCAGGTGGTTGCATTTTTTCCTTTCTCCTTGGAGTTTTTGCATTCCTTCTTTCCTCTGCTATTTTAAGAGCCTCATCAGACAACCACTTTGCTTTCTTATGCTTCTTTTCTTTTGGTATGGTTTCTCTTGCTGCCTCCTGCATGATGTCCCGCATCTCTGTCCATAATTCTTCTGGTACTCTGTCTATCAGGTACAGGACATTAAATCTGTTCATGACCTCCACCGTGTATTCTTTAGGGATGTTGTGTAGGTCATATCTGTCTGGTCTAATTGTTTTCCCCATTTTCTTTAGTCTAAGCCTGAATTTTTGCGACCAGTAGGCTGTGATCTGAGCCACAGTCTGCTCCAGGTCTTATTTTTGCTGACTGAATGGAGGTTCTCCATCTTTGACTGCAGAGTATGTAATCAATCTGATTTCAATGCTGGCCATCTGGTGATGTCCATGTGTAAAGTCACCTCTTGTGTTGCTGGAAGAGGGTGTTTGCTATGACTAGTGCATTCTCTTGGCAGAACTCTATCAATCTTTGCCCTGCTTCATTCTGTGTTCCAAGACCAAACTTGCCTGTTATTCCATTTACTTTTTGATTTCCTACTTTGGCATTCCAATCTCCTAAGATAACGTGGACATCATTTCTTGGTGTCTGTTCTATGAGGTGTTGTAGGTCCTCATAGAACTGGTCAACTGTGGCTTGATCTGCACTAGTGGTTGGTGCATAGACTTGGATTACAGTGATATTGAAAGGTTTGCCTTGGATTCTGACTGAGATCATTCTATCATTTTTGATGTTGTATCCCATTATTGCTTTCCTCACTTTTTGTTGACAATTATGGCTACTCCATTTTTTCTGAGGTTTTCTTGCCCACAGTAGTAGATATGATGGTTTCCAGAGCTGAATTCACCCATCCCTGTCCATTTTAATTCACTGATGCCCAGGATGTCAATGCTTATGTAACATGATATTTTGAATGCAAAATATTTTTGAAATATTATAATATCATGCTTAGTCTGATTTCTATATTCTTAAATAAAGTTACTTAAAACTTCTAATTTCCCTTGACTCAGGTGGAGCTGGAAAGTTAATGGGCAATAAGCCAGGTGCCTGACTTCTTGGAAGCTACCTTTTGGGATGTTAATTTGTCTGTCCTGGCTGCCCAAGAACTATTGTTAAACTTGAAGCTCAGAGTGGCATTAGAGTGATTTCTTTTAAAATAGGTAACTTTCATGAAAACCTGCCTGTGTGCACGATTACTAACCCTGAATGTTATATCTTATCATTTCAAGGAACAGTGCTGATAAATTCTGATAAAAGCATATATATCAATGACCATACCCTGTGCTCTCAAGGAATTGTGTGAAAGAAGGAGTCAACTACCATCATCCAGATATGGACAATTTGTTGCCATGGTTGCTTCTTATCTAGCCTTTTGTTTTACTTAAATCTCTAATTGTAACACTTGCAATAGCTATTTGGTTTCTGCTACATGAAAAATAATTGTAAAATGCTGTTTCTGCCACATGAAGAATATTGTAAAATGACTCTGTATTTTCTGAACTCCCAAAATATTTCTTTTTCTTTAAAACCTGAAGTACATCAGGATTGGTGTTTATGCATGGGACAGGATGGAGGATTTAACAAGGAGGTGACACTGCTTTCATCCACAGATCAAAGACCACTATCTCAGGAAATGGGCTGTTTGGGAGGGGGCGATGTAGATTTCTGTATTGAGATTTATAGTTATGCAATTTGGGGGTTTAGCCATTTGCTACTGATATTTTGGGCATCACTTCATGGAGGAGGTGACATGTCCATCACTAATTTACCATGTGATCCTATTTGGACCAATTGAAATTGTCTGGATTTTTGACTTGTTTCATCTATAAAGGAAGGGTTTCTTGAGACTCTCGGCCCTGCTCCCTCTTCTTCTGGACCTTCACCTTCTCACTCCCTGATCCAGCGTGGTCAGGATGGCTTTCTCTCTCTCCCCCCCCCCTTTCCTTCTCTCTCACTCTTTCTCTACCTCCAGCAAGCTTTTCCTCCCTATCTCTTTCTTTTCCTTAGGCAAATCTTAAGCATGTGATTTCTAAGCAATCTTCTCTTCCTTTCCCCTTTCTATCTTTACATAAGCTTTTCATTTATAGTAACTTCTTCATTTATTTTTATTCCTGAGTAACTCCATATGTTTAAGTATTTTTAAGCAATCTTCTGTATTTCTAAAGTGAACTCCATCTAACTGGATTTCTTAATTCTCTTATTTGGTACTTTATTTCCTTATTTGATTCATAAGTAAACATCTTTAAATTTGTATCAAAACACTTTGTCTGTGAGTTTGTTCCTGATTCAACCCTGCCTGTGTATGGTCCCATAAAAGGTTGCCAGTTTTCAGGTAACAGTTTTTGGTGGAGAATGCGGGCACCCACAGGTGATTGGAATCCTCTTCCCCATGGAAAGTGCACGTTCTATGGGAAATTGGACCAATCTAACAAAAGGGGCAGATCAGGAGCCAACTCCAAGCTAAAAATTAAAGATTAGGCCAAATTTTTAGGAGGTGAGCTATCTGAACTCCACTCTCTATAAAGCTGCAAGATCAGGTAAGTATGGATAGTTTGCATTTCGGGTACGGTACTGTGAATTTTAGTTTAAAAAGGTTAGACTGCTACTGTGATTTATATCTCTCCCCAGGCTAAGAACCTGGTTTAATTCTCAGCAAGATAGGGTTGGGTTCCTTGAGCTGACTATTGGAAGCCACCACGTCTCGTCAACGTGGTAGCAAAATTTTATTGGTAGGGACTGAAGTGTCGTCTTTTCCTGAATGACCACGTGGAAAGCGGCCAGTAGCGAGGCTTAATCACCCAAGCTACAAAACTTAATTGGACTGCTTTCCAACAAGAGATGACCCCCACTTGAGGAAAGTCAAATTAGCACCGAGACCAGTGCGGCCGGCTGTGAGGTGCGCCTGAAATAATTGATCTGCTAAGCAAGATAGGAGTTATCCACCTTGAGCTAGCACAAATTGACAGCAAGATTAAGTGATTCTTTGAGCTGTCACAACTGGATAATGATAATTACAGGGGACGCTGTCCGTAGAGGGATTTAACTCGGAACCTGAAAAGTCTTTGGGTCCAAAGCAAAACAAAGCCTTAGTAAACCATGGAGAGTGGAGCTAAGCAATCACGAGCAGAAAAAGGGGAACTTCGTCACAGGGACGCCTCTGACGCATGTTCTTAGGAAAAATTTGAATGAATTGGCAGGCCCGAATCTGAATTAAGCAGACGTAGAGCCTTGATCAGGTGGTGTGAGAGATTGGGAGAGGAGAGGAAACACCTCTCAAATGAGAAAGGGGAACCCCCCAAGTATAAGGAAATCATGTGAAAAGATGCCCAGTGGCAATTAGAAGGGTATTTGAAAAATTAGAATCTAATTGGACCCTACATAAATGGAAGCCCATGTTGGATTGGAATGTAACTGAATTAGAATGCATTGAAAGTAACTTGTAAACCCCTAGGTCAAAAGGCCTAGAGAGAAAAGTAACTTGCCATCTAGCAATAAAATCAATATTAAATACATAGCACCCAGGATTGTCTGATTATGGCAGCCTCCTGAGAATCAAGAAGAATATGTAATGTGTGTTTAATGTGTGGTATGAATGGGCGCCCTGAGTGTATGGAAATGAAAGGACTGTGTGTTTGTTAAAGTTTTAATAATAATAGTCTATATAGTGTGAAAAGGTATAGAAGATTAAAGATATTTTGTATTTTGTCTTGTCTAATATAACACCAAGACAGGAAAAATTGGTTTAAGTCTGGCCCACTTAAGCAAGAGTATTTAGAATGCACTAGTGCTGGCCCACTTTGCCATCAGGCAATGTAAATTTAAAATAAGGATGGTGGATTCTAGAGTTAACAATCAGATTTGCTGCAGAGGTTAAAGATTGGGATGGATTATTAGAAATATCCCTTTCTCATAGGAAATGCATCCAAGTTAATGCGCAAACTGCATTCCAGATGAATATGAATTCAAGGAAATTGGTTTCCAACACAATTGATCATTACAAGGCCTCAGTGTAAAAACTGCAGGCTCTTCTAAAATAGCCATGAGGGGGAAATACCACCCCCCTCCTTTTCTGCCCAGCCAAGCCTGTTTTTAAAAGTACAGGTTGGCAATTCTGGTGGCTGGTGCTTCCACAGATCATGTCAATGTTTAATCTCATTCATGAATCAAAGCGGGACATAATGGTTCTCCCTTAATTCATACAAATGAATGCTAAGATTGGAAAGTAAATAAAGTTCTTGATCCCTTCTGGGTCCAGAACATTAAAAATATTCAAAATACTGCCAGCTTACATAAATCCTTTGGGAAAGAGGGAAGTGACTTCCGAAGTGGGAAATTGCCTACTATAAAAAAATTAAAGGGATTGTGAATTGTGCAGTTTTGAGACTCCTAGATGCCTTTGTACAAACTCAGCATAAATTGGCTGGCACAAAATACGCCGAGCAGAGTCTCCCTGGACACCTCAAAAGGCATTCAGCTGTCCTGCGATTTCAAACTGCTGATACAGCCAAAGGTAAACCCACGAGGGCAAGGAAAACCCTATACATAGCAGAGGCCTATGGTGAAAGCCAGAAAGTTTGTCTGTCTATTTGGGTGAATGGGCAAGGGAAGATGCTACAATCTGGCAATTCCCTGCAGAGTTTAGAAATGGGGACAGATTAGAATGTGGTAGAGGTTTCAGGAAGGGATCCCTGTTCAAAAATTCATGAATCAGACCATCCCTTCAGTGGGCCAGAACAAGGATCTGGGGGTCCCAAATATGTCATAATTCCTCAAATTCGATAAACAGGAAGCACAGCCTCATGGTTCTTGGAGGAGAAATGGTGCGCTCACAGTATACATAAATTGCAGTATCCATAAATTGCAGTACACTATGTGTGAAATGTCTCATAGGCCAGGTGCCTGCATCCATGAGGTTGGGGAAATATGGCTAGAATTTGTCTGAAGAAAGGGAGAAGGGAAAACTTGATGTTAAAATTGACAGAAGGCCTCTCATATTGAGAAGCTCAGAATAAATAAATTGGAATATTATTGGTATTACTTTGGGCTTGTATGCAGCCTACTCTGTGGAATCATTAGTTGCCTGTGCTTAGAAATTGATGAAAAATTAAATTTGGATATGTACATGTTATAGTTCTTAGAACTTATGTACTTGAATTTGGCTGTTGCAATTGTTTAACCTTCTGGGAGTGATTTAATTGTTGGACAACCCCAGTAAGTAAATTTGAAAAGGATTGGAAACATGGAAATTGTGAACATAGATTTGTGACTTGAACCCAGAACAGTGTCAGTGGGTAAAACTTAACTAGCTATAAGGGGAAGTGGGAAGCTTCAAGTGAATTTTTAGTGACTCCACAATTGCCCTTGGCAACAAGGTGGGTCAA
Organism: Bradypodion pumilum; assembly: GCA_035047305.1. Lineage (NCBI taxonomy): Eukaryota > Metazoa > Chordata > Lepidosauria > Squamata > Chamaeleonidae > Bradypodion > Bradypodion pumilum. Next base: position 158,161,912 of record JAWDJD010000001.1, on the reverse strand, counting down.
AAGCAGTCTACACAGTGGACTGTTCATAATTTTTTTTCCTGTCCTTATCCAGGACTAAGATTGTCCTGTTTTTCTCTTAGAAAAGGAGGGCAATGTGTGTGTGTTGTATGTGTAAGAAATCCTTTTTCTCCTTGCAGGATGCATTGGGTTAGCCTTATAAAGAGGCCAGTGATGTATGTAGTAATGAAATCAACTCATGAATGTTAAAATTGTGTAAAGTGGGTTCTGGAGAAAGTTTATCTTTCTCTCCTGCATAGTTCCTCTTCTCCTAAGTCTGAAGAAATAAAGAGGGGGGGCTGTGTCTGGTTGAGAATAGTGCTGCCAACCTCAGGAGAAAATGAGTAAATTGTTGTCTAAAAGTTAAAAATAGCTTAAATCACAGTGGTAATTTGATTTATGCATTAATGTTTTCTGAAGTATATCCTATTTTAAAGTTGGAATGTAGTAGAAGCTGTGTTATGCATGGTTTCTATGTCCCTATATCAGCAGCCTGCTAAAGATAAATTGTAAAGTTAAAAAGCAAAAGGAAACATAATGGGTTTTATTAGTAATTAGTGTAAAAGTTAGAAGCATCTTTAATCCCAACAATTTAGGGAAATAAAGGGGGGAAGTTGTGTGTTTTGTTCTCTTTCTCTCTCCCCCTGCAGGTGATAATCAATTGAAGAAGCTGATACTATGTAAATTCTGCAGATGTCCGTTTGTAATGGACTGGAAGTGAAAAATACATCTAGGATTTCAATAAATAAAGCTGGTGATAGTTTCTTTTTATACATTTCTTTAATATAAAATTGATTAGCTTAATTTGCTAGTAAGTTGGTGTCGTGAGCAAAATTCCTTTCATAATTTAAATTCCGTTGTCATTTAAATTTCTCCAGTTCATTTTGTCACGAAAAGAAAAGGAGGAATTGTAACATGATATTTTGAATGCAAAATATTTTTGAAATATTATAATATCATGCTTAGTCTGATTTCTATATTCTTAAATAAAGTTACTTAAAACTTCTAATTTCCCTTGACTCAGGTGGAGCTGGAAAGTTAATGGGCAATAAGCCAGGTGCCTGACTTCTTGGAAGCTACCTTTTGGGATGTTAATTTGTCTGTCCTGGCTGCCCAAGAACTATTGTTAAACTTGAAGCTCAGAGTGGCATTAGAGTGATTTCTTTTAAAATAGGTAACTTTCATGAAAACCTGCCTGTGTGCACGATTACTAACCCTGAATGTTATATCTTATCATTTCAAGGAACAGTGCTGATAAATTCTGATAAAAGCATATATATCAATGACCATACCCTGTGCTCTCAAGGAATTGTGTCAAAGAAGGAGTCAACTACCATCATCCAGATATGGACAATTTGTTGCCATGGTTGCTTCTTATCTAGCCTTTTGTTTTACTTAAATCTCTAATTGTAACACTTGCAATAGCTATTTGGTTTCTGCTACATGAAAAATAATTGTAAAATGCTGTTTCTGCCACATGAAGAATATTGTAAAATGACTCTGTATTTTCTGAACTCCCAAAATATTTCTTTTTCTTTAAAACCTGAAGTACATCAGGATTGGTGTTTATGCATGGGACAGGATGGAGGATTTAACAAGGAGGTGACACTGCTTTCATCCACAGATCAAAGACCACTATCTCAGGAAATGGGCTGTTTGGGAGGGGGCGATGTAGATTTCTGTATTGAGATTTATAGTTATGCAATTTGGGGGTTTAGCCATTTGCTACTGATATTTTGGGCATCACTTCATGGAGGAGGTGACATGTCCATCACTAATTTACCATGTGATCCTATTTGGACCAATTGAAATTGTCTGGATTTTTGACTTGTTTCATCTATAAAGGAAGGGTTTCTTGAGACTCTCGGCCCTGCTCCCTCTTCTTCTGGACCTTCACCTTCTCACTCCCTGATCCAGCGTGGTCAGGATGGCTTTCTCTCTCCCCCCCCCCTTTCCTTCTCTCTCACTCTTTCTCTACCTCCAGCAAGCTTTTCCTCCCTATCTCTTTCTTTTCCTTAGGCAAATCTTAAGCATGTGATTTCTAAGCAATCTTCTCTTCCTTTCCTCTTTCTATCTTTACATAAGCTTTTCATTTATAGTAACTTCTTCATTTATTTTTATTCCTGAGTAACTCCATATGTTTAAGTATTTTTAAGCAATCTTCTGTATTTCTAAAGTGAACTCCATCTAACTGGATTTCTTAATTCTCTTATTTGGTACTTTATTTCCTTATTTGATTCATAAGTAAACATCTTTAAATTTGTATCAAAACACTTTGTCTGTGAGTTTGTTCCTGATTCAACCCTGCCTGTGTATGGTCCCATAAAAGGTTGCCAGTTTTCAGGTAACACTTATTCTTTCCATCTCGTTTTTAACTACTTCCAGTTTTCCTTGATTCATAGACCTCACATGCCATGTCCCTATGCAGTATTGTTCCCTGCAACACTGTATTTCTCCTCCCCCTTTCGTATCCCTCCCCCTTTTCAGATCTGCTGTGCTGAGCATCCCCTTGTTTTGCCTTTTGTTTGCCTTTTGTCATGAAGTACCTGGGTCTCAAACTGCTGGCTTGCCGGCCTTCCAGCTAACAAGGCAAGCTTCTTAACCACTGAAACACTGCAGCCCCTTCCAATGCATACGAATATTGATTGGGATACTGGCCCAAGTGTTTATTAGCATCTGGATATAACCAATTCTGTGTCTGAAATAGTGGCATCTTTGAAACCATAATTGTTGGATCAACGTTTCACAAATAATATTGAACCAGCAGTCCATCTGGCCCTGGTGCTTTATTATCTTTACAACTTTTTATTGCAGTTAATGGTGCATTTAGGTTTTTTTCCCCAGAACTTCTAAGGATTGTGGGTACAGCTGCAAGGATTCTCTATGCAAAAAATTGGAAAAGCCAAGAAACTCCTGTGTCAAAGACTGGATTATGAAACTACTAGATCTAAGAGAAAAAGAAAAAATATCATGTAAATTGAAAAATAAATCAAGAAGACTTTTCAAAAAGATTTGGAACCCCCTCACAGAATATTTGAAATATATATATGGAGATAATATGATGTTATGATAATCATCAGATGAGGGTTGGTTTTAAAATATTAAAATTTGATGTATAAAAATAATTTCATGCCAAAAATTATTCTGGGTTGAAAGGATTTTTGCTGGAGAAACTCTTCTCAGGAGATGCCTGAATGAGGCTTCTTTCATGTCCCCAAGATCTTTTCCCACTGAAGTGGTCCCTATTTATCTATTTGCAAATTCTTGATTTTAATCTGCTAGGTTGTCAGGCGGTGGGACAGAGACGGGCACTCAATCTATCATGAAGTACCTGGGTCTCAAACTGCTGGCTTGCCGGCCTTCCAGCTAACAAGGCAAGCTTCTTAACCACTGAAACACTGCAGCCCCTTCCAAGAGTGGTTTAAATTTAAAGTTGAACCAAGAAATCAAATACTATAGTGTATATAATGTACAGTATATACAAAAAAGTTCATAAAATAGAATGCAAGTTACAATTGTTCTTGTTCTTGGTTTTTCTCTTCCTTGTAGTAAGTCCAAAGGGGAAATGTGAGGAATGAAATGCAACAATATATAAAAGATGTTATAAAATTACCTTATTACTGAGGGTTGCACATTGCAATCAAATAAGTTTGAAAAGGTATAATGTATGAATTCCCTACATGTAGTTGGAATTGTCATACAATTTGTTCTATGCGTTTTATGTTTGTTTATGTTGTTTATTTGTAAGAAATAAAAAAAATAAAAATCTGGTGGCTAATCAGGAGAATGCAAGCGCGGCGCCAAAATGGCCGCCGTGCTCTTTGCGGGCCCCCCCCATTGGACGAAGGCATCCGGGTAGTTAGGGGGCGTGGCCAGCTCCTCTATAAAAGGGGTGGCCACGAGGCAGTCGAGCTGCCATTTTGCGAAGCGACGGAGCGGAGAAGTTTTTCCCTCTTACCTCCATCGCTTTTACCTTCACCGGGAAGCCTCTTGGCTGCTGAATTTTCTCCTTTTCGGCTTCCCATCGGTTAGCTGCGATACCCTCTAGGTAGAAGGCTGCTGCGAACGCGGCTCGTTCTGCGCGGTGGCGCCAGCCGGGTTGGAGGACCGCGGCCGCGCCTACCCAGCAGCCTCCTTTGCCCGCGCTCACCGGGACCGGTGGTATGGGGTTGATTCCCCCTTAGCCTGGGGCAGAAGGTCTGCGTACCGGCCTCTGGCGTGGCCCATTCTGCGGGGCCTTCCCCCATTGGTGCGCAGCTGCCTGCGGGGGGTTTCAGCTCTCTCCCTGGCAGGGTTCTCCCCGGCCCTGGGGCCGGGCCTGGGATCATGGCCCTATATGGGCCCCGGGGTCCAGGGACCTGGACCCGCGCCTGCAGTTAGTGGGCCGGCCGGCCCTTTGCCCCCTCTTGGCTTGGGGGGCTACGTCAGTGTGGAGGCCCTTCTGGCCCGCGTTGCGGCTCTCGAGGCTTCACTGGCCAGGGTAACCACCCAGGGGGCCCCTTTTGGGGTGCAGATTCGGCCATCGTCTGCTGGGCAGTGGCAGGCGGTGGGATGGGTCGAGCTGACTGAGGCGCGTGGCCCGGCATCGGCCACTGCCTCGCAGCTCCCCGATCGACAGGCTGGTGCTGGTCAGGCCCCGTAGGCGAGCTCAGATGCGGTCGTGAGCTCCGACGCCCCCAGTGGGTCGGAACCCCCGGTGGGGGCGGCCCATGGGGGTGCAGCATGTGAGTATGTGGTTCAATCTAGCGCACCCACACACATGGCAATGTTGGGGGGGTTTCAATGGCCTTGGCCTCGCATGGGTGGTGCAGCGGTTCGGCCGCCGACGGCCCACCCGGTGACTCCAGCTCTCACCCAGGGCCCCGGTGTGGGGGGTACTACTTGCGCAGTTGGGAATGTTTTAGGGGTGACCGGGTTGGTCCAGGCTCCTTTTCAGATGCCCGCAATTCCCGCCGTTCCTGTGTCGGCATTGCTGACTGCGGGGTATTCGTTGCCCCTGGGGGACCATTTGGCCCAAGCCACCAAGGAAAAGATCTGGCGTGGGAAGTATGTGGACATCTTCTCCCTCCTTACCAGAGAACCCACCATAGAGGAGAGGGAGGGGCAAGATGAGAGGATAAGGAGCAGGCACGTCATCGCAAGCAGCCACGTACGTGGGCCAACCGGTTGCCGGCCTACCTCATACGTGGTGGTCTACCTCAGGGCCCGGCCGGATTTGGCGATTCCGATGGTCCAGTATTTGGACCACGTTTACCGGGCGATGGTCGACTTCCCGGGCCCGTCGTGGTTGGCTTATGATGTGGAATTCCGTATGCGGATTCCCCTGCACCCCGAGATGAGGTGGGATGAGCCCTGCCTGACGCTGTGGCTTCTGTACATGACTCCCACGCGCCCTGCGCCTGGGGAGAGATACCATTGTGGACATGCGGTCCAGCGAGCGGCCCCAGCGCAGGCACCCCGCCAGGTGGCGGGGCAGGGGGTTCCTGCCCGCCTGCTGTGCTGGACTTTCTTGTCCAATGGTTCCTGCAATGGGAAGAATTGCCGGTACGGGCATGAGTGGCCCTCTTGTCCCGGCCCCCATGCTGCCTCCGCCTGTCCCAGGCCTGGAGGGATGCGGGGCAGAGGGAGGGGCGGACAAGGGGTTGGCAAGACTGCCGCAGGGGGAGCTGGTTCACCAAATGGCCCCCTCCCCAATTAACGTGGACATGTTGGAGCGTTGGTTCGCATTATACCCGAAGGAGGAGGAGGCGGTTTACCTGCTTCAGGGTTTTCGACTGGGGTTCCGTATTCCTTTTGTGGGTGATAGGTCCCTTCAGGATGCTCCCAACCTTTTGTCACTTAAGGGGAGGGAGGAGGTGGCTGCTGCCAGCATTAACAAGGAGGTTCATGCGGGCAGGGTCGCTGGCCCTTTCACTGCACCCCCGTTCCCTGACCTTAAGGTGTCACCCTTGGGCTTGGTGCCCAAGGAGTTACCGGGCGAGTTTCGCCTGATCCATCACTTGTCCTACCCCATATCATGCTCGGCCTTTGAGTGTTTCAGCACATTCCTGCAGTGGGTTTTCATCTGCAGGTCAGGGTCCCGGTCTGTAGCCCATTACCTGGATGAATTTTGTTCGGGGTGAACGGGGCTGGGAGACGTACACACGTCTCCTCAACACATTTCAGACGCTAATGGAGGAACTCGGTGTCCCTTTAGCGCCCGAAAAGACCGAGGGCCCATCTACACAGCTAGTCTTCCTGGGGGTGGAGATTGACTCGGTAGCGTAGGCTTCTAGGTTACCAGGGGATAAGGGGTCAAGGATAGTGGCCCTTATCTCGGATTTGCTTGCTAAACGCAAGGCATCCCTGAGGGAACTGCAGGTGCTACATGGTCACCTCAATTTCGCTTGCAGGGTGGTCGCACCGGGCAGGGCATTTGCTCGGCGCTTGTGCGATGCCATGACTGGCTTATCTAGGCCCCACCATAGGGTTAGACTCACCCGGGGTATCAGGGCAGATATGCTTATCTGGCTCGAGTTCCTGAGGGAGTTCGATGGAGTATCATTTTGGAGGTCTGACCTCCTGGCTTCCTCTCGCTTTCAGATCCAGTCTGATGCCTCGGGGTCCCTGGGTTATGGGATGTACTTCAATGGGAAGTGGGCCTATGGTGGGTGGCCACCAGCCTGGGCAGGCACGGGTCGCCTGCGTGATCTCACGTATTTGGAATTTTTCCCTATCCTGGGGGCTTTGATGCTATGGGGCGAGGAGTGGGCCGACTCGGCCGTCCATTTCTGGTGTGACACTGCGGCCGTTGTCCACATTGTCAACTCACAGACTTCCAAATCGCCCAGGGTCATGGACCTAATGCGCCAGTTTGTGTTGCGCAGCCTGCGCCCCTACGTCCTCTTCGGGGCCAGGCATGTCCCGGGGGTCAATAATGATATCGCTGACGCTTTGTCCCGCCTGCAGATCTCCCGGTTCCGTGCCTTGGCCCCGGATGCGGAGGGATTTCCCTCGCCACCCCGGACGAGATATGGACCATTGGCAAGGAGAGGTGAACCGGGCGATTGGCTTGTCACTGGCGCCACACACGCGTAAGGTGTATCACCATGCATTCAATTCTTTCAGAGCCTTCTGTACCCAATTCCGACTGCCAGAATCCTGGCCGATCCCAGTGACCCATGTACTTCGGTTCATGGTTTACCTGCATGCCCAGGGCCTTGCGCCTCGCACCATGGCACCTAGGCTGTCAGCGTTGGCTTTTATGGCCAAAGTGGGAGGTCATGTGGATAGTACCGCTGACTTCCGTGTGAGACATGTTTTGGAGGGGTGGGTGCGGTAGCGTGGGCGTTGCCCGGACGACCGCCACCCGATTTCTCCAGGGGTTATTACCCAATTGGCCCGGGGCTGGCCTGGCCTCTGTTTGATAGATATGAGGCAGCCCATTTCATGCAGCCACAACGGTGGCCTTTTTTGGAGCGCTCCGCATCAGCGAGCTGGTGATGCTGTCTAAGGCGGATGCAAGTCGTAGGGCACTGGAACTCGAGGATGTCTATGTTGCCAAAGACTGGGCTCAGTGGAGGATACGCTCCTCTAAGACAGATCAGCATGGCGTAGGCAGTGGAGTAAGACTGCTACGGTGTTCTTTGGCAGACATCTGTCCGGTTGGTGCCCTACAGGATTTCCTTGCACTGCGTGGCACGCACCATGGCCCGTTTTTCTGTCACCAAGATGGGTCTCCCCTTACTAAATTTCAATTTTGGAAGGTGACCGGCAAAGCGCTGGCCGGTGTTGGCCTCCCAGGGGCCCGTTACGGCACCCATTCATTCAGAATAGGGGCAGCTTCCACGATGGCTGCTTTTGGGTACTCCGGGGCTGAGATACGCCGTATGGGGAGGTGGGGATCACAATGTTTTCAATTTTATGTCCGCCCTCTTTCACCGTGAGTACCAGTCGAGTCACCGCACCTTTTCTCTTACTCGTTTTTTCCTTGACAGACCCTGGGTGTCTTATTACGCCGGTGACAGTCTGGCTGGTGGGCCATAGCTACGTGCACAGGGCAGCGCGTTACGCTGCGGTGACAGAGTGGGGACCCCGACTGGGACTGGGTGCATACGCAAGTCTCACATGGTATGGTAAGCCCGGGATGTTGTGGAGGGAGCTGTTGCCATTCCTTTTCTCGGGCCGGAGTGCTGACCCGCCTGACATCCTGATCATACACCTTGGGGGCAATGATTTAGGTCAGGTCACCGGCCTATCGCTGAAGCATGTGATTTGCGGTGACCTCGCCTACCTGCATTACGTGTGGCCCTCCACAACCCTCGTTTGGTCAGACATGGTGCTGCGGCACGCGTATAGGGGAGGGTTCGACCTCCAGGCTCTGGACCGGGCTAGACGCATGGTAAACAGGGCTGTTGCCCAGTTCATTGTCAGCAGGGGTTCGGGGCGGGTCAGTCGTCACCCCGCCATTAGTCTGCAAAATTATGGCCTGTACGCAGGGGATGGGGTCCATCTGTCGCGAGGAGGTATGGACCTCCTGTTGGGTGATTGGCGAGCAGGCCTGTTGACCGAGCTGACGGTCTGGGGGGGGGCATCGAGCCTTCTTTGAAGCAGGTATCCGGCAGGTTCGCAATTGACTGGACAACACTAGACAGGTATAAGTTGGTTAAACATTGTCCGGTCAACGACGAACCAGGCGACGGGGTGATGGCTACAGCTAGACAGCATGCATCACCCCATGATTTCATGGATACGCGTCAGAGGGTGGGGTCATTAGTTAGATATTGACTACGGTCAACAATTTGTTTGTTGTCAACAAACAAATTGATACAAATAGATACATTGTAACAATTGCCGTTGGCAATTTTGGGTGGTACCTTACCAGTGTTACTTCGGCCTGCTTGCCTTAAGAATTATAATTGGTCAATTACCAATAGAAATTTATAATTCGGACTAGGGCATGAATCAATAAATGTGGCCCAATGCCATTATCCACTTTCATCGGTGTCTGAGTCCTTTATTGGGGGGTGCGCCTGCAAAGAGGAGTCCGCTTACTTAATAGCACGTGACTCGGAAGTTGGCTCTTGTATGTTTATGTATTTATCATATAAAGTTCAAAAAAAAATAAACACATAATAAAGTAAACTGCTGGATAGCTCAGGAAAAAGCATCTATTAACTTAGGTAACTGGCTATGGAGCCGGGGGTTGAGAGTTTGAGAGTACTTCCTTGAAAGGGACTGGACTTGATGATCCATAGGGTCCCTCCCAGCTCTGGAAAAAAAGTTCAAAGATTTGAAATTTGATTTGAAAGATTTTGGCAGCCTAAAAGTAGTGGCCACATTTCTTGGCAGGAGATAAACCAACAGGATTTGTCTGCAGGGCACACAACCCATTATTTTCTGTAGACTGAGACTGACACAAGCCTGGTTTCCATATAATGCATTCTGATTTCCTTACCTAGGCCTCCCTATAAACTAGATCTTTCTTTCTTTCTTTTTTAATGCAAATATTCTTGAACTGGCCTTGTTAAAATAAATGAACCAATGAAATGAAGCTGAAAGGTAAGGAAAGGTGCTGAGTGTTAAACAAGCTCAAGGGAGGGGGAAATCTGTTAATCATTTTATTAGTGTTTTCCTTTCAGGCCAAGTCTTTAGAAATAGTGGTAATTCCTTACAGCTGACAAGCTGCCAATTATGTGAGAAAGGAAAGCTGTTATTCCCAGTCATGGTTCTGACTTGTTTTGACTACTGAAGTTCTAGTTCAAAAGCCCTGTGTATATGCTCTTGGGTATGAAATTGAAAAGGGTTTACGCTTGTCCAACTGTTTTTATTCAGACAAACTCAAAACTTAAATGGAAATCCCTATTGTTTTAGATTTAGGGATGTCAAAGGCTGATCTCAAAGGGAATGTGTGATATCCCATAATGTGCCTGCTGCCTGATAACATTGCTGTGTTGGGAGATGGTTACATCATCTGGAAAAAGAAAATGCTCCATAATATCCTAAAAACAGGATTCTCTTGCCTGATTATTCAGTGCTTAGAATTGTTACACTAATACGTTACTGTATCTTTGAAAGTAGATGACATTGTGGGTCTGTTCTACTTCAGACAAAGTAGTGAAGCAATGGTTCAGCCATCTTTCTTTCCCTTCCATGTTCTAATTCTTTCCCTCTCTGGGGGTCAGAAAACTAGTGATTGTCATGGTGTTCAGATTACATGGATTATAGTTGGCATAAAGCATTGTTTATCTTGAAAGAAGACATAGAAATCATAATGCAATATGCTGACTATAACTGAGCCTTTGTATTCATGCCATGAGTAGAAGGAAATACCTACCCAAAAAGATGCATGAAACTCTTCTTTTTGCATATAATTAAGGGGAAATGGGAGTACAGTACAATGTACTGAATAAGAGGAGATGGGGAAATGACTTTTGGGAAAATAATAATATAATAATCAAGACTGATGACATTGTTTCACACAGAAAAGTGTCTTATCTCTCACTTGAACAATCCTTCTGTACATATGGGAGGTGTTTATTCTCCTGTGACAAGGGCCTGCACTGGTGTTTGGATTGTTTCAATTTGTTCCTTCCTCTTGATGACCGACAAATATGTCTGATGCCTTCACATGTAAGAGAAGTTGGAAGTAAAGGTGTTGCAAACATTGTTTTAAAAGTAGCCAATTCCTTTGCCTTGCCATGAGAATAAAGGACTCCCATGGGTCTTCTCCGATCTTTTCAATGAGAACTGGGTAACAACAAGTAGTGGAAGGAATTGATTTTAAACATAATGTTTCAAGTTCTGCTCTGCAGCTGTGTCGTACCAAGGATGTCTAATACCCCAAGTTTCAAGGAAAAGGTCCACTGAAGGTAGGCCTGGTTGCAGGCAAGGCCATCCAGCTTTGCAGGCGCACCCCCCAATAAAGGACTCAGACACCGATGAAAGTGGATAACGGCATTGGGCCACATTTATTGATTCATGCCCTAGTCTGAATTATAAATTTCTATTGGTAATTGACCAATTATAATTCTTAAGGCAAGCAGGCCGAAGTAACACTGGTAAGGTACCACCCAAAATTGCCAACGGCAATTGTTACAATGTATCTATTTTTATCAATTTGTTTGTTGATAACAAACAAATTGTTGACCGTAGTCAATATCTAACTAATGACCCCACCCTCTGACGCGTATCCGTAAAATCACGGGGTGATGCATGCTGTCTAGCTGTAGCCATCACCCCGTCGCCTGGTTCGTCGTTGACCGGACAACGTTTAACCAACTTATACCTGTCTAGTGTTGTCCAGTCAATTGTGAACCTGCTGGATACCTGTGGGTCATAAATGTTTACCTTACCAGTGCTACCCGCCCATGTGACCAAAGTCAACAGCAGCAACAGAAAAACCCCTATATCAAACCATAGCAACAGTGTGGGATGGGCGAAAAAACCAGGACCCAAGAGCCAATTGTGAGTCCCAGCCAAAAATTCCCACCCGGCCCCGAAGCGACAAAATATCATACTGTTAACTAGGGAGGGGGTGGAGGGGAAAAACTTCTCCGCTCCGTCGCTTCGCAAAATGGCAGCTCGGCTGCCTCGTGGCCGCCCCTTATATAAGGGTGCTGGCCACGCCCCCTAACTACCCGGATGTCTTCGTCCGGTGGGGGGGGGGCGCAAAGAGCGCGGCGGCCATTTTGGCGCCGCGCTTGCATTGCAGGCGCACCTCCCAATAAAGGACTCAGACACCAATGAAAGTGGATAACGGCATTGGGACACATTTATTGATTCATGCCCTAGTCCGAATTATAAATTTCTATTGGTAATTGACCAATTATAATTCTTAAGGCAAGCAGGCCGAAGTAACACTGGTAAGGTACCACCCAAAATTGCCAACGGCAATTGTTACAATGTATCTATTTGTATCAATTTGTTTGTTGACAACAAACAAATTGTTGACCGTAGTCAATATCTAACTAATGACCCCACCCTCTGACGCGTATCCGTAAAATCACGGGGTGATGCATGCTGTCTAGCTGTAGCCATCACCCCGTCGCCTGGTTCGTCGTTGACCGGACAACGTTTAACCAACTTATACCTGTCTAGTGTTGTCCAGTCAATTGCGAACCTGCCGGATACCTGTGGGTCATAAATGTTTACCTTACCAGTGCTACCCGCCACACGGGGAGGCTTCCCAAAAGGCTCATCACCACCCCCAAGACCGTCAGCTCGGTCAACAGGCCTGCTCGCCAGTCCACTAACAAGAGGTCCATACCTCCCTGCGACAGATGGGCCCCATCCCCTGAGTAAAAGCTCGTAATTTTGCAGACTGATGTCGGGGAGGCGAATGACGCGTCCCCCACCTTTGTCGAAAAGGAACCGGGCAATAGCCCCGTTCACGGAGCGTCGGCTCGGCCAAGAGCCTCGAGGCCGCAGGCCCCCCTGTAAGCGTACTGCGGTATCGTGTCCGACCAATTGAGGGTTGTGGCAGGCCACACATAACGTGAGTGGGGCAGGTCACTGCAAATCGCAAGCTTCCGCGATAGGCCAGTGACCCGCCCTAAGCCATCGCCCCCCCCCAAGGTGCATAACCAGGACATCCGGCGAGTCAGCATCCCTGATGTAGAAAAGGAATGGCAACAGTTCCCACCATAACATGCCGCGCTTACCATACCACCTGAGACGTGCGGATGCACCCAGTCCCAGTCGGGGTCCCCACTCTGTCGCCGCAGCGTAACGCGCTGCCCTATGCAGCGTAACGCGCTGCCCTGTGCAGCGTAACGCGCTGCCCTGTGCAGCGTAACGCGCTGCCCTGTGCACATGGCTATGGCCCACCAGGCACACTGTCACCGGTGTAATACGACACCCAGGGTCTGTCAAGGAAAAAAAAGGGGGGGAGAAACAGTGCAGTGACTAAACTGGTACTCACGGTTGAAGAGGGTGAACGCAAACTGAAAACATTGTGATCCCCACCCTCCCATGCGGCGTATGTCAGCCCCGGAGTACCCAAAAACAGCTGCAGTAGAAGCCGCCCCATTCCTGAATGAATGGGTGCTGCAACGAGCCCAAGGGAGGCCAACACTGGCTAGTGCCTACCGGCACCCTCCAAAATTGAAATTTAGTAAGGGGAGACCCATCTTGGTGACAGAAAAACGGGCCATGGTGCGTGCCACGCAGTTCAAGGAACTCCTGTAGGCCACCAACCGGACAGATGTCTGCCAAAGAACACCGTAGCAGTCTTACTCCACTGCCTACGCCATGCTGATCCGTCTTAGAGGAGCGTATCCTCAACTGAGCCCAGTCTTTGGCCACATAGACATCTTCGAGTTCCAGTGCCCTACGACTAGCATCCGCCTTAGACAGCATCACAAGCTCGCTGATGCGGAGCGCTCCAAAAAAGGCCACCGTTGTAGCCACATGAAACAGGGCTGCCTCATACCTATCAAAACATAGGTCCTGCCAGCCCCGTGCCAGTTGGGTAAGAACCCCTGGGGAAATTGGGTGGCGGTCGTCCGGGCTACGCCCACGCTCCCGCACCCACCCCTCCAAAATGTGTCTCACGCGGAAGTCAGCGGTACTGTCTGCATGTCCGCCTACTTTGGCCATAAAAGCCAGCGCTGACAGCCTGGATGCTATGGTTCGAGGTGCAAGGCCCTGGGAATGCAGGTCAACCATGAATTGAAGTATATGGGCCACCGGGATCGGCCAGGTATCTGGCAGCCGGAATTGGGCACAGAATGCCCTGAAAGAATTGAATGCGTGTTGATATGCCTTACGCGTGCGTGGCGCTAGCAACATGCCGATCGCCCGGTTCACCTCTCCTTGCCAAAGGTCCATATCTCATCCGGGAGTGGCGAGGGAAATTCCTCTGCATCCGGGGCCAAGGTGCGGAACCGGGAGATCTGCAGGCGGGACAAAACGTCAGCGATATCATTATTGACCCCCGGGACATGCCTGGCCCGGAACAGTACATTAAGGCGCAGGCTGCGCAATACAAACTGGCGCACCAGGTCCATCACCCCGGGTGATTTGGAAGTCTGTGAGTTGACAATGTGGACAACGGCCGCATTGTCACACCAGAAATGAACGACCGAGTTGGCCCACTCCTCACCCCATAGCATCAAGGCCCCAAGGATGGGAAAAAATTCCAGGTACGTAAGATCCCGCAGGCTGGTGGCCACCCACCATAGGCCCACCTCCCATTGAAGTACATGCCATAACCCAGGGACCCAGAGGCATCGGACTGTATCTGGAAACGAGGGGAAGCCAGAAGGTCAGACCTCCAAAATGACACCCCATTGAACTCCCTCATGAACTGGAGCCAGATAAGCATATCTGCCTTAATGCCCTGGGTTAGTCTCACCCTATGGTGGGGCCTGGACAAGCCTGTCATGGCGTCGCACAAGCGCCGAGCAAATGCCCTGCCCGGTGCGACCACCCTGCAAGCGAAATTGAGATGACCATGCAACACCTGCAGGTCCCGCAGTGATGCCTTGCGTTTAGCAAGCAAGTCCGAGATAAGGGCCACTATCCTTGACACCTTATCCCCTGGTAACCTAGAAGCCTGCGCTACCGTGTCAATCTCCACCCCCAGGAAGACTAGCTGTGTAGATGGGCCCTCGGTCTTTTCGGGCGCTAAAGGGACACCCAGTTCCTCCATTAGCGTCTGAAATGTGTTGAGGAGATGTGTGCACGTGTCCCAGCCCCGTTCACCCCCGAATAAAAAATCATCCAGGTAATGGGCTACAGACCGGGACCCAGACCTGCGGACAAAAGCCCACTGTAGGAAGGTGCTAAAACGCTCGAAGGCCGAGCACGATATGGAACAGCCAAAAGGCATGGCCTTATCGAAATAATATTCCCCCCGGAACTTAAAACCCAGCAACTCAAAGTCACCCGGGTGAACCGGCAGGAGGCGAAAGGCAGACTTAATGTCGCACTTAGCCAACAGCGCACCCGGGCCACATGAGCGCACCATGCGCAGCGCTTGGTCAAAAGATGTATACCTGACCGAGCAAAGGTCATCAGGGATAGCATCATTGACCGATCGGCCGGCTGGGTAGGACAAGTGATGGATCAGGCGGAACTCGCACGGTGACTTCTTGGGCACCAAGCCCAAGGGTGACACTTTAAGGTTGGGGAACGGGGGTGCAGGGAAAGGGCCAGCGACCCTGCCCGCATCAACCTCCTTAGAAATGCTGGCGGCAGCCACCTCCTCCCTCCCCTTAAGGGACAAAAGGTTGGGGGCATCCTGGGGGGACCTATCACCCTGAAAAGGAATACGGAACCCCAATCGAAAACCTTGAAGCAGGTAAACCGCATCTGCCCCCTTCGGGTACAATGCGAGCCAACGCTCCAACATGTCCACATTAATTGGGGAGGGGGCCTTTCGGTGGACCAGCTCCCTCTGCGGCAGTCTTGCCAGCCCCTTGTCCGCCCCTCCCTTTGCCCCGCACCCCTCCATGCCTGGGGCAGGCGGAGGCCGCATGGGGGCCAGCACAAGACGGACACTCATGCCTGTACCGGCAATTCTTCCTACTGCAGGAACCATTGGACGAGAAAGTCCAGCACAGCAGGCGGGCTGGAACCCCCTGCCCCGCCACCTGGCGGGGTGTCTGTGCTGGGGCCGCTCGCTGGATCGCATGTCCACAATGGTATCTGTCCCCAGGCGCCGGGCGCGTGTGAGTCATGTACAGAAGCCACAGCTTTTGGCAGGGCTCATCCCACCTCATCTCAGGGTGCAGGGGAATCTGCATACGGAATTCCTCGTCGTAAGCCAACCATGACGGGCCCGGGAAGTCGACCATCGCCCGGTAAATGTTGTCCAAATACTGGACCATCGGAATTGCCAAATCCGGCCAGGCCCTGAGGTAGACCGCCATGTATATAAGGTACGCCGGCAACCAATTGGCCCACGTACGTGGCGGCTTACGACGACGTGCCTGTTCCTTATCCTTCTCATCCTGCCCCTCCCTCTCCTCTTTGGTGGGCTCTCTATTAAGAAGGGAGAAGATGTCCACATACTCCCCATGCCAGATCTTCTCTTTGGTGGCCTGGGCCAAATGGTCCCCCAGGGGCAAGGAATACCCCGCTGTCGGCAATGCTGACACTGGCACAGTGGGAACCACGGGGATCTGGAAAGGAGCCTGGACCAACCCGGCCACCCCTAACACGTTCCCAACTGAATAAGAGGTACCACCCAAAACTGGCCCCTGGGTGAGCGGTGAAGTCGCCGGGTGGGACGTCGGCGGCTGAACCGTCGTGCCACCCCTGCGAGGCCACGGCCACTGAAATGCCCCCCCAACGTGGGTAGGTGTGTGGGTGCACTAGATTGAACCGCATACTCACATGCAGCACCCCCGCGGGCCGCCCCCACCGGGGGTTCCGGCCCGCTGGGGGCGTCGGAGCTCACAACCGCAATTGAGCTCGTTAACGGGGCCTGACCAGCATCAGCCTGTTGAGTGGGGAGCTGTGAGGCAGTGGCCGAATCTGGCCCACGCGCCTCGGGCAGCTCGACCCGTCCTGCCGCCTGCCGCTGACCGGCAGACAAAGGATCAACCTGCACCCCAAAAGGCACCCCCGGGTGGTTAACCCTCGCGAGGGATGCCTCGAGGGCCGCAACGCGGGCCAGAAGGGCCTCAACACTAACGTAGCCCCCTAAGCCAAGTGGGGGCAAAGGGCCAGCCAGCCCACTGGCTGCAGGCGCCGGTCCAGGTCCCTGGACCCCGGGGCCCATATACGGCCACGACCCCAGGCCCGGCCCCTGCAGGGCCGGGGGGTACCCTGCCAGGGGAGGGAACCCAGCCACCCCCCATGGCTGAAACCCCCCGCAGGAAGCTGCGGACCCATGGAAGAAGGCCCCGCAGAATGGGCCATGCCAGAGGCAGTGGCCACTGCTTGCGGGCCGGGGGCCGCGGCCCCAGCTGGGCCGGTACGCGGACCCCCCGCCTCGGGCCAAGGGGCGATTAACCCCATCCCACCGGTCCCGGTGGGCTCAGGCAAAGGAGGCTGCTGGGGAGGCGCAGCCGCGGTCCTCCGACCCGGCTGGCGCCTCCTTGCAGAACGAGCCGCGTTCGCAGTCGCCTTCTTCTTCGAGGGCATAGCAGCTACACGATGGGAAGCCAAAAAAGTCAAGAAAATCAGCAGCCAGAGGCTTCTCAAAGCAAGGCAAGAGCGACGGAGGTAAGAGGGAAAAACTTCTCCACTCCGTCGCTTCGCAAAATGGCAGCTCGGCTGCCTCGCGGCCACCCCTTATATAAGGGTGCTGGCCATGCCCCCTAACTACCCGGATGTCTTCGTCTGGTGGGGGGGCCCCCGCAAAGAGCGCAGCGGCCATTTTGGCGCCGCGCTTGCATTCTGATTCAATCTGCATTGATGTGGATAAAAGGCTAGAACCCTACTGATGATTTATGCTTCTTCTTCTGCCATATCCATATCCAAATCTGAATATCGGAGATCATCAAGGTGATTAGCCACGAAGATTGTACTGAGAATATAATCAGTGGCCTTTCATCTACCTTCTACATCTCAGCATGATACCCATACCACTGATCCAGTTCTGTGAGTCACTTTCTGCTTCTGAGCCCTTTTGGCATGCAAAGTCCTCATCAGCCCCAAGCCAGTATTGATGAAGCTGCTGCTCTCCACCCTTCCCTGTGGGCTTTGGCACCCAAGGCCATTAGTCCTCAGGTTTTGTCAGGTTAGTTAACCACTGCCAGGCACTCAGTGTGAGTTGCTGGAAGTATGGTCTACTCCAGCGATGGCAAACCTTGGCACTCCAGCTGTTATTGAACTTCAATTCCCAGAAGCCCTGATCAGCAGGAGTGCTGACTTGGGCTTCTGGGAATTGAAGTCCAAGAACACCTGGAGTGCTAAGGTTCACTATCATAGGTCTACTCTATTACCATAACAGGATAACCTGGCGAGACATGCAGGTTATTCTTATATAAGTGAAATTGCATAGATGGGACATTACCCAGGGATGTAACCAGCACCTTGTTAATGAGGGCAATTTGCCACTGATACGTATGCAATTTTCTTGAGGTTGGACATGGGATTCTGACCAAGGTGTGGTCAATCTGCAACATATTTTTAGCCATTTTCATGCAAAATTTATTTTTTAAAAAAGTAATGTATGATAACACAAATGAGATAACTACAGCACAAGTGGAGGCATTAAAATCTATAGCACTTCAGAGGTAATCAGTAAAATCAGGATCATTATATAAGTAAAGCCGAATGATCTTTTTTTAAAAAAGGTTTAAAAATATGTTTCCTTGCCAATGACAGAAAAGCTTGGTAAAGACTTTGCTTGGTGAAGACTTCTCAAAGCAAAAAGAATCTACAAATATTGCAAGGAACCTGCAATGTGTGAAATAAAACAGTGCCACCACATTAAACCATAAGTATCTTGCTCCAGTGAAAGTAGTGCAGGGAAAATGTTCCCCTTCATCATTCCACTGCAGGACTGAACAGGAATTGGTACTATGAAGCAAGTTGTACTGGCAAGCTGAAGATTATACAATGACCCAGTAGAAAGTTACTTTAAAAATATTTTTTTTCTGCTTCAAAAGCTTCAGGAGTGTTTTATTTCTGCTTTAACTGCGTTTTTTAAAAATGTCCCTTTAATGCTCATAGAGCAAAAATCACAACCAGTGTGTTTCTGCAGAACCTCAGACTTGGGGAAGAACACAGAGGTGCCCACCTTGTTGTGGGCCAATTAGTGGCCATATAGACTCATGAAGGTAGTGGAAATGTGCATCTGTGCCCAACTGGCATATATGCCATCTTCTGCTGGCAGGGTGATTGGGATAGGGAACAGAGACTAGGGAGAAGCAGTTGTGCAAAGAGTGATCAGATGCCTGCTTGTGCATGCTTTGACAAGATACAACCATTTACACAAATGGCAGTTGTGTAAACATTCTGCCATCTTTTGATGCAGGCCTGCCCTGATTTTGACCTGCAGGTACCTGCAAATCAGCAGATACAATCAATAAAAAAGAAGTCTCTGTAAAGGCAAAATGAAAGTCCTAAACTAAGCTGAGTTAATACACAGGGGAAGTATCAAACAGAGTTCAAGGACGAATCAGAAGAACAGACAGGATTCCCGCCAGGGTCATACCATAATTCAAGGCCTTACTGGTGTGACAAATCAGACAGAGAACAAACAAAGGTGAGGTCAAGAAGCAGACCAGGTCAGATTGGTGGGAGGTCTACTGAGAAAGTAGACAAGGAATGCTGAAAGCTGGGTGCAAGGATCAAGGCAGGTCACAGAAGGAAGCTTTTCTTAGAACTCTATTTGGGTTTGGAATCTGTATTTCTCTGAGCTGCAGTGTGGAGAAATTCCTTCCACAGCTGCAGCTACTCAGTTGCATTGCAACATCTGGAATGCCTTTCTCAGAAAGGCTCTCCTCATCTCATCTATGTGTCCAGAAATCTGGGATTAAGAAGGTATTCTTTCTCAGAAGTACCTTGCCTGCTAAGGACAGATTCTTTTTATACGGGCCAAATTCTTCCATCTTTGTACCTGTGCAGGGCCTGTCAGGTGGGGTTTCAAGGCCATCCTCTGAACCTTCTAACTGAGGCATGTCATCCTTTGAGGAGGACTCTGCAATGTAGAGATAACAAAGCCTATCTCTTACCTGCATGTAACTAATATAGTTGCTCTTTAAAAAATCTCAATGTTATAAGCAACTGGACTTGGATAGAAAGCACATTGTCCTCCTGTCCAACCCTTATTACCAAAAGAACAACAGAATGCAAGCAAACATTACATTGAAAAAGGAGATATACTATCCTTCCTAAACTTAAAATAATAAAGTAACTTAGTTATACCAAATAATTGCTAAAATGAATTAATTATAAGTATCTATTAACTAATTAGTTTCCAGGCCAGGCTGCAAGAAAATCTACACATAAATGAGTGATTTTTAAAACAGCAAAGGAAGTCCTTATATGGAATTATATGAAGGAATTTAAGACTTAAAAATCATAAGTGTGTGCGTGCCCCCAGCAACAGAGAGAGAGAGAGAGAGAGAGAGAATGGGCATTCTGGTTTAGGTGCAGGAAGTTTTGTGGCTGGAGTGAAGAATAAGGATAACATTAGTCAGAACCATGTAGGTGAGCAGAAGATGGCTGCCTAGAAATACATAATTTTAGACCTGGTGTGGGTAGCCATGTTCATGCTCCTTGCCAGTAAATACCAGTGTGCAGTAATACCCCGCATAACATGTGCACCACACAATGTTAAAACCGCACAATGTTAAGAAATCTGAAGAATATTTTGCACCGCACAACTTTAAGTTAACGTTGTGCGATACATCATTTTTAATGCTTGATTGATAATTAATGCCCACAACTACCAGTAGAGGGAGCCATCATCTTGGTTTTTGAATACAGTATCTCTATGGAGTTTGACGTTGTGCGATACATCCCATAGGGTTTAATGTTGCATGATACATGTATCACCATAGCTGTCAAGTGTTCCGTATTGGCCGGGAACCTCCCGTATTTTACCCTCTTTCCCGGCAGCTTCCTGTATCAGTCTGACTGTAATGCCCTAATGCCGCCACTGGAGGACTGCACTGGATAAGCATAGCTGTCAAGTTTCCTGTTTTGTCCAGGAAATTTCCCTTACTTTCAAATCCAAAACTTGATAGCTATGTGTATCACACAATGTTAAACATTGTACAATGTTAAGAATCATGGAACCAAGTTTTAACGTTATGTGGGGTATTACTGTATTTTAAAAAGTCCATCTAACTGCATCTATTATGGAGCTTGCCCATATTCCTTTTATAAAATGGTGACTCCCTGAAAATACTGGGCAGCAGGACCCCCCCCCCCAAAAAAAAAGAAAAAAAGAAAAAAAAGAAAGGACATTTCCAGGCTCCAATCCAGTGCCATCTCTCATCTCCTGATGGTGTCACATATCTGGAACCTTTCACCTCAGGCACCCTTCAGCAATGTCCCCTTCTCATCACATCTTCCTAGCCCTTTGTGCTAGCTCACTTGCTGCAGACTCCAGTTTCAGGAGGATGGTTATAAATCCACTCTAGGTTTTATAATAGTTATCTGAGGTGCTGAGCCTCTCTGGGGGACAAGATTCACTGCTTTGCAAGAGTGCAAACTAAAACCTGGAACAGATTCTCAACCATTCCTCAAACTGGAGTCGCCAGTGCCCCATTGTCCCAATGAAAGTTTTCCTGTACCTGTCAGTTGTGTTGAACACATCTATTATTTCCACCTTTCATGGGTAGGATGACAATATTAATGACCAGAAATATTTCTCCACCATTGAGGATACACTCCAGTTGCTACTTTTCAAGAGGGAAATGAACCTGTCATATTTAGGGTTTGCATAGTTTGATACATAACAAGCGTTGCCCTTGAAAAGTAATCCTGTTTACTTTAAAACATATCTCTGGACTAAATTTGCCAAGAGCTTGTTTTACTGCTGCAAACATCATCTTATCTTAATCTTTCTTTTTTAAAAAATACCTAAGATGTTGGGGCACCCTAAACTTGTGTCCATAATATTCCTCAAAGGCCTTTTTATTCTCTCCCTCAATGCATTGAAGAGATAAAACCTTCATCGTTGCCTTAAACCTTGGTTTCTCTATAAATACCAGTGTTTGCCAAAGAACGAGGCACACCATATTGTGGCTGGTCGGCCTTTGCAATAAAGCGGCCCAGACCCTTAGTTTTATCAACTGCTAGTATGCCTTTAACAAATCACAATTAAACATTAACAACATAAGGAGCAAGGTGGAGGGGTCTCAATGCCTTTGAAGGGCTATTTGCCAATTAGGCAATGTCTGACATGAGAGTAAAGGTGGCAGGGAACCAAGCCAGAGAAATGAAAGTCGGCCACTTCAGTAGCATTCATTCATTAGTGCAACAGGCATTCTTTGTGTGGCCTGTTTCTTGATGATTGCCAAATCCACACCCTGCTCAGGAATTCAGTAAAGAGCTCTGGGAAAGTTTGCTCAGATAAGCTTATTATGGAACTAACACTTTATCACCTTTTGCAATTTGCTTCTTGTTAAATTATCTCCTCTCTGCTCTCTGGATTGTTTGCCACTTTTCTGTAGGTTACGCCATTCTGAAGTGTGTGTGTGTGTGGGGGGGGGGGGAGAATGTTGTTGTGTTTGCTTTGGATGGTTCGATCCCCAGTAACAGCAAAGTATATTTTGGGGAGAATAAGAAAAGGCTTTGGGATGTGCAAAGTTATTTAGTGTGTGAATTAAAGCACCTTCATAATTATCCACAGGACTGCTAAACCACCATGCATGCAGTTGTCTGACTAGGAGTTCATCCACACAGAACATTTTTCCACTTCCACTACATTGGTGATAACAGCATTTTCCACCACTGTCCATGTGACACAAAATTGACATTGGTATCAATAGTATTGGAACAGACAAATAGCCTTAGCTTTCTGGGGTTTGATTACACCACCACCTACCCATGGGGTATTTCTGTTCTGCATTACTTCAGCCTGTACTGGTGAACAATCTCCTCATGCTGACTATTGTACTGCATTGACCTTTGTTATTTTATGTCATTTGTGGGAGTGTCTCATGAGGTTTGATGCTTCCACTGGTCCCCACAACTACTGCTCTTTCATTTCTTTCCTTTAACTGTATAGAAAGTGGGGGTCAATCAGAAACAGCAACACTTCCTCATTCCCAGAATTGCTTTGTAATAGCCCTAGGATACAAGCTGTTGCTGCCTTTCATTTTGTCTCAATGGAATTGAGAAAATAATATATTGCGGGACTGCAGTGGCTAAGATGCTGACTGGAAGGCAGCAGGTCAGCAGTTTGATACCTGAATACTGCAGAACAGAATGAGCTCCCGTCTTTGTCCCAGCTCCTGCCAACCTAGGAAGGTAAACAGCGTTCTGTGTGCTCTTGTGTCTAGTCATGCCTGCCACATGTCCATGGAAATGTCTGCAGAAGCAGATAGCACTGGCTCTTCAGCTATGAAACAGAGATGAGCACTGAACCCTAGAGTTGGATACAACTGGCTTTCGAGCAAGGGTGACCTAAATAATATATTTGCTACTCTTTGATGGCATCCAAAGTGTATTGCTTGAATTGGATGTCTCACCTGTTGCAATATCAGGCCCTGATAGGACATCTAGTCTGGTTCCTGCCATGGTATTTCTGATATGTATCATGGTTGTAGTTGTCTTAATAAATTCACCTTCATCTTGGATATACATTTTGCCTCATTTTGTGACCTCCCCTTCTTTACTCAAGTGATATTTGTAAACTCTCTTCATTAGCCTCTCCTAACCTGATTTTCTCCAGATGTTTTAGACCAGGCATATGGAACCTGCAGCCTTGAGGGGAACCTGGGCTTCTGGAAATTGAAGTCCAAGAACACCTAGAGGATACTTAACCTTTGGCCTCCAGGTTTGCTTGGACTTCAATTTCCAATAGCCCAGAAGCCCAGACTCCCCTCAAGGTTACAGGTTCCCCACCCCTTTTTTAGACCATAACCTTCATCATTACTGACCATTGACCTTGTTGGTTGGGGATGCTGTAGTCTAACACAGGAGTCAGCAAACCTGGCTCTCCAGATGTTCTGGGACTTCAGTTCCCAGAAGCCCTGATCAGCAGGTGTACTGGCTTTGGTTTCTGGTAATTGAAGACCAAGAACACCTGGAGTGCCAAGTTTGCTGACCCCTGGTCTAATACATCTGGGATCTGTGGCTGCAGTGGCTCAATGGTTAAGAAGCTCGCCTTGTTAGCTGAAAGGCTGGGTACTGCATGATGGATTGAGCACACATCTCTCGCCCAGCTCTTGGGGACATGAAATGAGCCTCATTCATGGGTCCCCTGAACAGAGTTTTTCCAGCAAAAATCCTTTCAACGCAGAAATTTTCTGACATTAAATTATTATTATTATTTCCTTAACTTCTACCAAAATAAGGAAAGTTACAGTACTTGTCATTAACAACATTTATTCCACAAATCACTATAGGAAGGAGCCTGAAAATTATATTAGAACACAATTCTATATTCTCAACTCAGAAGCAATTCCCATTGAGTTCAATGATTTTCTGGGTTGGTGAACATAAGACTGTAGCCTATGTGAAGACAGTGAGTAAACATGTTTAGAACTACAATGCAAAATATTCTAAGATCCTAGGTCACTCATAGCACGAGCGTTCCCCTTGTATTATTAATGCAAAGATGCCAGAGGACTTATTATACTTTTGATTGAATGCATAACAAACTTTTTCAAAGAAAATATTCAAAGCCATCAAAGTCTGTCCTTCTTTCTTAAATATAGGCAGTTTCAGCTCCTGGTATCCCAAAGCTTAATTTATAGGGATGCCTGCAAACTAATATGGCACAGGAAATCTTAATATTCTACTCAAAGCATCCCAAAATGCTGAGAATCCTGATGCCCGGGGAAGGTGCCCTCATCCTGAAATATTAGGGTGAATCTCCCCATCTCTTGGTTCATGAACCTCCCCAGGTGCACCAAAAGCTGTGATAGGGAAACAAATTTCATATGTAATACATAAATGGATCTTGAAGGTAGATGGAGAGGAAGCTGTGAAAAAAATTGCTCTAATTTGGCTGACACTTTTGCCAAAAATATGCCTCAAAGTTGTTTAAAGAATCTTAATGCCACTCTGGAAAGAAAGAAAAGCATTTGTGTACACTGAAAATGTGATGAAAATAATAGTACTGTATTATACACTCAATGTCAGCCCTATGTGGGATGTACAATACTAGTACAGTGGAACCCCATGTTACAAATGCCTTGAGTAATGAAAAACTTGGGAAATGAAAGGAAATCCATTGAAATTGATGCCTCGACTTACTTTTTTTTCACCATACGAACAGTTTTTTGGAAACAGTGGGTGCAATTGTGCCATTTTTTTGACTGCTTAGGCAACCTCCACCACTTTCCATGGTGGTGGGAGAGTATGGAGAGCATTTTCACTCCATTTCTGGATTTTTTTTGTCGTGTTTTTGGTGCATTTCAGCAGCTACAACATAGCATTTTTGGCACTTCCAGTAGTGGTGGGGAAAGCTTACAGCTGATTGTCAGGGATGGGTCAGGCACATTACCAGAGCTGACCACTAGAAATTGCTGTCAGAAGTGCTGAAAATGCATTGAAAACTAATTAATCCTTTCCGGAGGTCAGAAAAAAGTGGGACAAATAATTTATCTGTTCAAATCTCTTTATAAAGTGGCAAAAATGCAGCAAAAAAATCCAAAGTGCACTTTATAAAGTATTTTGAACAGAAAAAAATGGTGTTTTTAACTTTTTTCCGACCTCCAGAAGGGATTATTTGGTTTTCAGTGCATTCCTATGGTAAACCGCACTTCGAGACATGAAATCTTCATGATATAAAAATCCCCGAATAATTAACTAATAATTGTTTACAAAAACAATAACAGAGGCCCAATTGGAATGCATACCCAAAAGGAAAAAGGGCACTGCCAGGTCCAAGAGGACTCCAATGTGGCTTACAGGAGCTGTTCGGGAAGTGATCAAGAGCAAGAAAAGCTCATTTAGAAGATGGAAGGCCTGTCCAAATGAGGACAGCAGGCAGAAACATAAATTCTGGCAGAACAAATGCAAGGCAACAATCAGGAAAGCAAAGCAAGACTTTGAGGAGCGTATAGCTAAAAATACTTAGAGGAATAACAAAGACTTCTTTAAGTACATTAGAAGTAAGAACCCAACTAGGAAGGCCATTGGACCATTAGATGACAATGGAAGGCAAGGGGTTATTAAAGAGGAAACAGAGATTGCAGAGAGACTCAATGAATTCTTTGCTTCAGTATTCACTGAAGAAGATAGAGACCACATGCCCAAAACAGAACCTATCTTCGTAGGGAGGGAAACCGAAGAATTAAGCAAGATAGAAATAACCAGGGAGGAGGTCCTTGCATGTCTTGTTAAACTAAACACTAACAAATCACCAGGACCAGATGGCATCCATCCACGAGTTCTCAGGGAACTTAAAGATGAAATTGCTGATCTCCTAGCCAAAATATATAATATTTCCCTCAAATCAGGGTTTGTGCCTGATGACTGGAAGGTAGCGAATGTAACACCAATTTTCAAAAAAGGATCCAGGGGTGATCCAGGAAATTACCGGCCTGTCAGTTTGACATGTGTCCCAGGTAAAGTGATGGAAACCATCCTAAAAGATAGAATTAATAGGTACATAGAAGAGGAGGCGCTGCTAAAGGAGAGCCAACATGGCTTTTGCAAGGGCAAATCATGCCTCACTAATCTGTTGGAATTTTTTGAGAGTGTCAACAAGCATGTGGATAAGGGGGATCCAGTTGACATTGTTTATCTGGACTTTCAGAAGGCTTTTGACAAGGTCCCACACCAAAGGCTCTTGAATAAACTTACCAGTCATGGAATAAAGGGACGGGTCTTGTCCTGGATCAGCAACTGGCTAAGGGACAGGAAACAGAGGGTAGCACTAAATGGACACTTCTCCAAGTGGAGGGAAGTAAGGAGTGGGGTCCCCCAAGGTTCAGTACTGGGACCCCTGCTTTTCAACCTCTTCATAAATGATCTAGAGGTAGGAGTAAAAAGCAAGGTAGCCAAATTTGCTGACGACACTAAATTATACAGGGTAGTGAAAACTGTGAGAGATTGTGAAGAGCTCCAGAGGGATCTCTTGACACTGGGGGAGTGGGCAAAACAGTGGCAAATGAGCTTCAACATCAGTAAGTGCAGAGTGATGCATGTTGGGGCAAAAAACCCCAATTACATTTATAAACTGATGGGGTCTGAACTCTCTGCGACAAACCAGGAAAGGGACCTTGGTGTCCTGGTGGACAGCTCAATGAAGGTGTCAACCCAGTGTGCCTCAGCAGTGAAAAAAGCAAGCTCAATGTTAGGGATCATTAGGAAGGGTATAGAAAATAAGTCAGCAAGTGTCATTTTGCCTCTTTATAAATCTATGGTGAGGCCCCATCTGGAATACTGTGTACAGTTCTGGTCGCCATACCTCCAGAAGGATATTATGGAGTTGGAGAAAGTACAGAGGAGGGCAACCAGAATGATTAGGGGACTGGAGCACCTTCCTTACCATCTGAGGCTGCAACGGTTGGGCCTTTTCACTCTTGAACGACGGCGTCTAAGAGGTGACCTGATTGAAGTTTATAAAATCATGCACGGTGTGGACAAAGTGGATAAGGAAAAACTGTTTTCCCTATCGCACAACACTAGAACTAGGGGACACTCCATGAAACTTTTGGGTACTAGTTCTCAAACAAATAAGAGAAAGTACTTTTTCACCCAGAGGATTACTGGTCTATGGAACTCCCTGCCAGAAGAAGTGGTGACAGCTGTCAGTCTTGACAGCTTTAAGAAAGGATTAGACAAGTTCATGGAGGACAAGGCTATCAATGGCTATAATTATGGCTACCTAAGGACAACCTCCGGGTTGGAGAGATAGGCAGGATATCTCTCAATGCCATTTCCAGGGAATCCTAAGCAGGTGAAGGCATCTCCTTGGGAATACCCTGAAGGAAATGGTGAGCCACTGTGTGAGACAGAATGCTGGACTGGATGGGCTGTGGCCTGTTCCAGCAGGGCTGTTCTTATGTTCTTATGTTAACTAATTTCATAACTCGGGGTTCCACTACATTTATCCTATGGTTACAACATGCAGGAAATGATATCTGTTATCTGGTAAATAGTATCTATCTTAAATCAGCTGCTGCAGATCAGTTACACTATTACACACAACTTGTACTATTGTTCAAACTGTTTTTTGACAGTTCTTAGCCAGTTTCCATAGCTGCCAAGAAGTCTTCATTGCCTAAAAATTGAAGAAAGAAAGAAAGAAAGAATTAGGTGGGGGAATAAATAAAATAAGGGCATTACAGGCAGTAAGTCGTATGGAAATTATTTCACTTGCATAAAAGAATAGATCTTGATTAAAGCCCCAAATTGTATGTAATAAAAGAGGTAGCATACACTATGTGTTTGCTATGATCTTTTCACTTTAATTCTTCACATAAATGAAGACACCCTTAAGCATTTATGTCTTGCTACCATTTTTTAACCTTTAACTAATTACAGGACAATCCTTTACAAGTCATAATGGGTGACATGAAAGGAACCACAAATAAGATGCCTCTTTCTTCTCATTAAAATTTCCAGATGTAAGTTCTGTTAAACCATTGTATAGATTTTTAACAGCAAAGCTATTTTATGTAAGGGCCCCCCATTTTTATTACTACATATATATATTAAAAATCTTGACTTTTGCTTACAATAAATTTATGATGGATGTTAACATATGTGTATTTTTAAATTAAAATGTTGAATAAACACGTTAGTGTTAATTTGCTTTCAATAGTTGCTTTAAGCCCTTTAAGTAGTTTTGGTTTTACTTACTGAAACATTGCCTTGAATTAAATCAAAACACTCAGGTCTATATATCCTTCTTAAATATGGCAGTTTCTCAAAAATTTAAATGGACATGAAGTGGCTGAATGAAAATGGGCAGGCTGATATGAGCATGGGGTAACATGTAAGGTAAAATCTAATTTGCAATAAAATTTGCTCTTAGTCTGTGAATTACACAGCATTGAGACGTGGCACTTTCTTTTCCGATTTTTTTAAACTTCAAAGTACCAAAATCTACACCAGACAGTAAAAGGCCCACATATGTGTGTGTGTAAAGGTACTAATGGCTTACAAAACATACCCTAGCAACTGGTGTTAAAAAGCTTATTGTCTCTGCAGAAGCATTACCACAAATATATTGAGGTAATGTAAGGCTAGCCTGATGGACAGCTAGGAACAGATCTATTTTCCATGAATTTTAAGCTTTCTAGATAATGAGTGGCATTATTTGGACAGTACAATGGATTTCTAAACATTTTACTCAGTCAAGATCAACACTGGAGACACTGTGATCCCACTATTATAATTAAAGTCAAACTCCCATCCAACAGCCTGGCCGTTGGTGAAGGATGATCAGAACAATAGTTCACCAACAGCTGGGAGACCAAAGTGATTCTCCCAACATTGGTCTATACAGATGGTCATACTAGCCTCTGTACCCTTCCAAAAACACATTATTATACTTCAATGCATGCTAAGAAAATGTCTGGTGGGTGCAAAGTGGCTTGAACTCCAGATGACCTGAGATGTTCAAAGGTAATTGATCGAATTTGGATGTTCTACATCCTCTTCTGTACACATGTCACATATGATCCTTGCCTTAGCTTAGTGCTTAAGATACTGAATCTGATGACTGGAAGGTCAGCAGGTCAGCAGTTCAAGACCCGAGCGCTGCAGAACAGAGTGAGCTCCTGCAGTTAAAAAGCAAGAAATTGCAAGTTGATAAATGGGTACCACTTTGGTGAGAAGATAAACAGTGTTTTGTGCACTCGGTATTGAGTCATGTGTGCCACGTATTCACGGAAACGTCTGCAGACGCAGATAAGCTGGCTCTTTGGCTGTAAACAGAGATGAGCACTGAACCCTAGAGTTGGATATGACTGGCTTTCAAGCAAGGATGACCTTTACCCTTACACACTAACATTTGGTATTAGTACTTTGCCACTAACCTTGATGGGTAAAGTTCTTTTCCCACCTCTGGCATTTGAGGCAAATTTTTTACTACCCCCACCATGGGTGTGGCTAACTATGTGGGCATGGCTAACTCTGGCCCACGCCCACTTATCCTCCCTACACCATGGCCTGGGGTAGGGAGGTGGGCGTGGCCAGCTAAGTGGGCATGGCCTGGGGAATTTCCGCTACCGGTGCCTGGACACCTGTAGCAATGTAATACTGGCTTTGTCCCATCATTTGTTCGCTTGTTTCCATTGTTTTTGTTCATAGCTCTTCTTCCTCCGGTCATCTTCCAGGCAGCAAGCATGCAGGGTCCCATATGTGCTGGAGATTCCATTTCCCCCCTTGTTTTTCCTCTGACTGTCACTAAAGATACTAAGTATGAATAACAATATTCTTTCTTTTACTTTAAATGCTTCTAGAATGATTTTATCACCCAACTTAATCCAAACACTATTCTGGGCAGTATTACAGCAACAAATTCACTAAAACTCATCAAAATCAGCCATGCCCCATAAACTGCAAAACTATGTGTGTGTTTTTTTGTCATAGATTACTCTGGGTTGAAGGGATTTTAAGGGATGCCTGAATGAGGCTCCTTTCCTGTCCCCAAGTGCAGCTCTTGAGTATTGAAACCCATCCTTCTAGTCTCCATCTCAGCGCCTTAACCACTAAACCACCAGGGGAGCTGCTAACCCCAAAACTAAGTGGTAGCAATAGAAACCATGCAAATGAAATTAGAACTAATATATATATATCAATCAGCACTACCCCACAAACTAGAATACTGAGAAGTACATGGGCACAGGGTGAGGGACTGCATGTGATTTGTTGGCTGAGGCACTAAAGCTGATGCCAAGAAAATGCCTCCCCATGGTACAAAGTGATATAAAAACAAAAGAGTTTAAGACAGACAGAGAGACATGGGAACTCTTTTTTTTTTTGAAAAGCGTTATGATGGAAAGCAAGAGGAGTGCAGTGTCACCCATAGAGAAATTTCCATTAAAATCTGGGCACAGCCCAATCCTTAAAGAGCGATCTAGAAGACCCATTTCTTGAGAAGATTTATATTTTGCTTCTCTATGATGATGTTATTGTTAAAAAAACACAATGCAGAGAAACAATTTCTTGTGTCACATGAAAAAGCCTCACTGTTTACTTCTTTCTACTGTTTACTTCTTTCTACTGGCACTTTCTCTTTTTTCTTTTGGTGAAGATGTTTGACACATTGATTTACTTTGAATGCCTCCAGACATCTGTCAGACTTGCATAAAGAGCTGAATGTCATGAAGCCTGCTAGGAATCTATAAAGGCCATTAGAAAAACATATCATGCTTAGACAATACAGATAAAGTTTTCAAGAGGCAGATGAAAAAAAAAATGTTGAAAGAGCAACTGTATGGATATATGTCTCACTGTTTGTGCTGTGTCCATCAGTGTTCCTTCTGATATTATTCCATTCAACTGCACAACATAACTGCTAACTAAGAGTGAATCTGATCTTTTGGCATGAGTATGTGGCATATTTTGTTTGGTGAGTAAGGCTTTTTAAATTGTTTTTAACTTAACTACTGCTTGGGGAACACAGAAAAAGCCTCCTTGAAAATTGTGGCATTTTTGAACCGCAAATGGGCGTACCCTGGTAATAGCAACCTTGTGTTGCTGGCTAACCTTTCTCACACTAGGTCTGGTGAAAGGAACTGCAGAATGAATTCACCAAAAGGTACGTTCATTTTGGCAGTTTCATGTCTGGCCTACACAAAGAAGAAGAAGAAGAAGTCGTAGTAGTAGTACTGATTCCATTTGCATTATTTTGTCTTGTTTTTGGCTTGTGTGACTGTATTGGCTCATTGGATTAGTTCCTGGGCATGTCTAAATAGCATTACTGATGAAGTACAGGGTGAGATGTGGTGTGGGAGTGAAGCCTATTCCTTCTGCTGGCCTTCTGCTCAAACTGGCATGGACAACAAATGCAAGCAACTGACAAATTGTAGTTTTAAAAAGTCTCACCCAACCCTCCTCTGATTTCCAGGTAGGATTGATCAAGAAGCTTGCTTGAAACCCTAGAAAGCCACTGTCAGTATTATCCAGAAGAGGGAGATCTTTGACCTTACTGGTGCTTAGACCAACAATCTCACAACTTCTTACCAATGGCTGTAGTGAGTTATGGGAATTGTAGACTTGGAGCATCTAAAAAGCCAAAGATTTATTAAATACTGAAGGAATAAATAAACCAATGGTTTAATACTGAAGAAGGCAGTTCTAGTCTTCCTATCAGTAAGATGGGATCTATTGTGATTTCCTACTTGCCTTATTGTGTACCTCTCAGAATACTGTTCAAGGAACATCCAATTGCTGCAAGAGAAACATATGGTACTGAGCTTTTATTTATTTTACTTCAATTTTTTGAGTTTTAAAATTAATTTTTAAAATACATAAAATATAAATCAAAATACACTCAGAAAAAAGAAATATAATTTTGTGCTTCCAACCACCTTCAGCACCAGTTAGATATCTATTCTCTCCCCCTCATCACCTCACTTTTTCTTTTTTTTCCCCCTGGTTACTCTGACTCATTTCTCTCTCTCTTAAAAAAGTGTTTCTTGCCCTAGCACCTGACTTTTCCCCTTCAGTAGGACAAAATGGTAAAATCTCCCCATAAATTATTCTCTTTTAACAGTTTTTTAAAACTTTAATTTCACATGTTAATTCATCAAAAAGTAAAACCTCAGTACATAGCCGCCTTGGTTTACATTAGCTGCAGTTCACAACGGCAAATCCAAAGAAAATAACATCCCATTTCACAACTGTTTTTTGCTATATGACTGGGAATTCCCCAGAGTGCATCACACCTAGGGGGTATATATGATCACCCACAGGCATTCTGGACTCTGTTGTGGAGTTTGAGTGGTTTTTTTGGGTGAGTTTTGGTGCCATTTTTGAAAACGGCAGCCACTTCAACTCTCATTTTTCATTCTCCTTCTGCTGCTCAACTTTGGCACAGGCTGGGGAAGTCCTGCTGACCTCAACATTACTTGCTCAACAGTGCCTTCCTCACTGATGTCCACTGGTTGGAGTGAGCAGAGTTGGGGCTGGCAGGACTTCCCTGGCCATGCCATCGTTGAGCTGCTGGAAGGAAGGGCAAGTCCTCAGCCAGTGTTCCCCTTCTGGTGGTTCCTTCTGCCGGACATCGTCCCAGTGCACCATCTATGACAATGGAAATATAAGTCTAGGGTGCACAGCGGTAGCAGCACCGGTGGTGGCCACATGTTTTTTCAGGGCTTTTGGACAGTCTCCACCACCTCCCAGGGTGGCAGCAGGCTATCTTGCTGCACCATGAAATAGCTGCTGGGACCAAACAGGGAAGCAGTAAAAAATTTCAAAAATGGACCGATTGGGCTCTGCAAAGCCTGTTGCCACCCAGGGAGGTGGTGGAGACTGTCCAAAAGCCCTGAAGAAACATGTGACCACTGCCGCCATGACCTGGACTTATGTTTCCATTGTCATTGGTGGTGCGTGGGGACTCTGTCCGGCATAAGGAACCACCAGAAGGAGAATGCTGGTCAAGGACTCACCCCTCCTTCCAGCAGCTCAGACTCGGCATGGTTGGGGAAGTCCTGTTGGCCGCTCCTCTGCTCGCCCCAGCCAGCTGACATTGGCAAGGAAGGTGTGCCCAATTCCCACCATTAGGAAAAAGCACTGGAGCCCAGGAAAGTCAAGGGCAAGGTTGGGAGCTTTGCAGCATCTTTTATTCAGTTTAATTATGTTTTTGGGATTTTTTGGCGTTTTCTTGGAAGGTCAGGAACATTTTTTTTATTTTCAATGCATTCCTAATGGGAAAATGTGCTCATGATCCAGTTTCCGACATAAAATCATGAACCGGGGTTTTACTGTATCCCAAAGTTCTTTATACCATTCATTAAATTGAAACTCATATTTAACTTTCCAATTTTTCACTGTAATTAATCTTGCTGCTGTTATTAAAGTTGTCATTAGCTCTCCCTTTTCCCCAATTCAATTGACCATTTCCAAAACTGAATAAAAATGCAGTTTTTGGACATCTAGCTTTATAGATAAAATCCCATTCATTTCATTGAAGATCGATTTCCAAAATTTCTGAATCTAATCAAATTTCCACCATAAATAAAAAGAGGCATCAACATATTGATAATCTCTCTAGCATGATACAGAATATTTTAAAGTATACAAATTCATTTTTACTGATGGTAATTACCATCTTCATAACTGTAATTACCATCTTCATAACTGTTCTTCAATAAACTTCTTCATTCCTCATTAGTTATTTCTGGATCTAAGTCTGTTTCCCAAATTAGTCTAAGCTTTTTGCTTTTGGTCTTTTGCCTTTACTAACATGCTATTAATTTTATTTAATAACCCCTTCATCTTTTTTATTTTTTTCATCAATTCCCCTCTGAGCTATTAATTTTTTCAAACTTTGTCATCTCTTTACATTTACCATGATTCTATACTCAATTTAAATTCGTCAATCCCACAAAATCATATAATATCATAATATCCTTTCTCCTTCTCCTTTTAATGTACCTTATAATTGCTCTCTGTTAGTAATTTCTTTAATCTATACTTCACTCTCATAACCTGTTTTCTTTTCAATATGTTTATTAAATTCTTTCTTAAATTAAATGGGAATTTTCCCAATTACACTATCTGAGATAAGAAGGAAATTATCAGATGAAATATTTTCCTATAGCTATTTCAAATTTATAACAGGTTTTTAAGAAACAGGGTATTTATATGTTTTATAATGTTTTGATATCTTCTTTAAAAATAATCTCCATATATTCTTCAGCTTCCTGAAATTCTATATTACCCCAATTTTCTCATTTTTTCTCATTAAATTAATTATAATATCAGGAATATTTTTCATTTGATTAGCCATACAAAAAATAATAATCTCATATCAGGAATATCTAACCCTTCCTTATAGAACTAGTTGACTTCAGCCTCTTCTGCATCAGTGGTTGTGGTATAGACTAGGATTACTGTGATGGTGGATGGTTTCCCTTGAATTTGGACTGAGATAATTCTGTTGTTTTTAAGATTGTATCCTGCTGCTGCTTTCCTCACTATAAGGGCCTTGACTATAAGGGCCACTCCATTTCTTCTAAGGGATTCTTGGCCACAGTAGTAGATATAATGGTCCTCTGAGTTAAAGCCGCCCATTCCCATCCATTTTAGTTGAATGATTCCCAAGATGTCGATGTTCAGTTTTGCTATCTCATGTTTGACCAAGTCCAACTTACTTTGATCTATAGATCTTACATTTGAGGTTCCTATGCAATATTCCTTATAGGATCTGATGTTCCTTTCATTGTCAGACACATCCACAGCTGAGTTTACTTTTGGCTTTAGCTCTGGCACTTCACTCTTTCTGGGGCTACTTGCACCTTCTTTCCACTCTTCCCCAGTAGCATATTGTGCACCTTCTGGCCTGAGGGATTCACCTTCTGTTGTAATGTCCTTTAGCCTTTTGATACTGTCCATGGGGTTTTCTTGGCTAATATGCTAGAGTGGATTGCCATTTCCTTCTCCAGGGGATCCCATTTAGTCTGAGTTCTCCACTGTGGCCTATCCATCTTAGGTTGCCTTACATGGCATAGCCCATAGCATCTTTGAACCACAGAAGCCCCCTTGTTACAGCAAAGCAATGGTCCTTGATGGGAGTGTTCCTAATAGGTTTTGCTAATTTGTCATCACTACTAGTTCTGGCAACTGGCAATGCAAGTGTAGCATGAGGAGTAGAGGTGATTTCAGTTGCATGGACTTCTGAAACAGTGCCCACCTGAGTCCCCTCTGTCTCCTCCTCTCCCATGCCAGAATGTATTTGAAGAGGAGTCCCACCCATCACAATGCTACTTTGCATTGGAGAGATTTGCTGGAAATGGGGGCTGGGGGTAAATCCTTCCTTGAACTTGATGGAATTGCATGGTATGGAAATGGAAGGCAAAGTCTGGTGTTCTTCATAAATCTCTTTCTCAACTATAAAACCAGCAGGACTGCTGCTGCCAATGCTGACAGTGCCATTCTGAGTGCTGATCATCCTTTGTCCTTCTCTGGCACATGAGCATTCTGGGAGAAAAGTAACTTGTTCAATATATGTTTTGGCCTGGCTGGATTGCACAAAGTTATGACATGAACATGTCTAAGGTTCACTCATATCTGCCCCAACCTTGAACCAGAGCCTTCTTTTCCACCTCTTTGGCAGGGAGACATACACCCAATACTGCTGCCTGCTGCTTTTTTATAGTGTCAGTGCTGAGCAAGGCAGCTGGGGGACAGATTTTATTCGGAATGCTCATCATAGCATTTGCAGGCAATCTTTTCCCTCTCCCTCTTCCACTACTCTCAGTATTCTTGAAGTCTTCCCCAAGTGTCTACTTCTACTACACTTCTACTACACCCATGTTTCATACATCTGCAGACACCATCTCATACATCTGCAGACACCATCTCATTCTCTGCTGCAGCAAAACGCATGCTTTCAATGAAAATCATATACACACACAGACATAAAATATATTTTGTATATCCATCTCTATATAACAAATCTTATTCCCCTGCCTGATATATCTCAAAAGGGTCTAACCTAATATAATGTTTCTCTGTTTATGTCTAATGTATTAATCTATGGACCTATTAATATTAAACCTCATTTCTAACTATGTTAATTAAATAATATACAATAAACAATAAGATGTAGAGAATGTATATGTAAGCTGATGGTTCAGAAATTGACACAGAGAAAACTGCTGCAGTGTAGGCTCACATCAGAATGTATCCTAATAGCAAGACTGAATGGATTTATAAACAGCTATACCCACATTTTAATTGAAAAGAACCAATGTAGAAAAAATATTCCTGGTGCTTGTGACTGCTTGTAGATTCCTTATTCCAAAACATATAGTTATGTTAACTAATGAGCAAGTTTTATCCTCCAGTAAAAGAACTAGTAAAGGTAAAGGTTTCCCTTGCTTGAAAGCCAGTTGTATACGATTGTAGGGTTCAGTGCTCATCTGTGTTTCAAAGTCAAAGTGCCAGCACTATCTGCTTCTGCAGACGTTTATGTGGTCATGTGGCAGGCATGATTAGATACCAGAGCACACGGAACACTGTTTACCTTCCCACTGAAGTAGTCCCTATTTATCTACTTGCAATTTCTTGCTTTCGAACTGTGGAGTCAAATTTGGCTTATGCATACAATGCAGCACAAACCATCAGGTTGAGTTAAGAATATCAATATTTTTGATACCATTAAATCACATACTATAGCCAGCAATATTGTTTTGTCATGAAAAGACCTCACAGGCACGTCTCCCACTTCCTGTCGATAAAAATACAATAGTAGCAGATTATTAGCTGTATTTACTCATTGATTTCCTACCTTACCTTTCCATTAAAAAATTGTTTTGGTGATTAAGAGGCATCATTGAGTAAAAACAGAATCAAAGCAGACGAGAAGTAAATTAAAAACAAATACAAAATAAAAAGTTTCTTCAGTGACAACACTGACAGCCACAACATGCATTTGGATACAGCAGCCAACACTGTCCCTGCACCTGCCAGGTGGGTTAGGCTACAGTCTCCAGCATCAGCATGACCAGTGGGGCTGGAGATGATGGGAGTTCACAGTCCAACACATCTGGAGGGTTCTGGGCTTGGAAGGACTGATGAAAAGCATGTGGTAATGTTGCTTTATAATTCCTTTTCATCCAGCATTTGGCTATGTCTCTAGTCCCAACGGGTGTGAAGATAGTAGTGTGAATGAAGCCATAGGGGTGTGAAATTCCAGAACATCAAGTGACATATGCAGAAAATGCATGGCTTGACTGAGTACTTCTTCCTTACCCCATCTCAGCCGTTGTTTCTACTACTATCTGCTTCCATGGAAACTCCACCTGGTAACATTTGTTATCTCTAAGTGATACTGTGTTGAAGGTACATCAGTATGCCACGTGCTCAGGAGTTTGTGCTTCTTCTTTTGCTTCCCTCTCCCCATCCCAAACTTTTGGTTTTCCTTTTGTTGATACATCTTGTAAAAAAAAAATGCCTATGTTTCAGCAGAAATACAGAAAACATGAAACTTTTGTTTTCCTGGGGAGAAAACCATACTGCACAGCATGAAGAGGAGGAGGAGGAGGAATGAATTACTTGCATGAACAGTGATGATTATAATGGTAACCTAGTTGCCGAGAAATACTAAGTAAAGCAACACATTTCTTTTTAAATGTAAGTTGGGAGTATGTAGCTGTGCTACCTCTATCACCAATTCTGTTGTAATATGCATGCTGCTATTCTACATCTGTGATGATGAACCCTGGCACTCCAGATGTTCTTGGACTTCAATTCTCAGAAGCCCAAGCCCCCGTGAATCCACACAAATGGGTTTGCTGCAATTCATATGGCCTGCGCCGCACCGCCCTTGTAGCTCATGGAAACGGAAGTAAAACGTGCCTGTATGGGTGTGTTTTACTTCCCCTTCCAGGAACGATGAGGGCGGCGTGGCGTGGGCCGGATGAATCGCAGCAAACCCATTCATGTGGATTCATGGGTGCTTGGCCTTCTGGGAATTGAAGTCCAAGAACATCTGGAGTACCAAGGTTCGCCATTACGGTTCTACATTTCTATTCAGTGAGATGTTGCACATGATTGGGAATGCAGGATTTCCTGCATAGCCTTCTCAAAGAACAGAATTGACCCATAATGATTAAATGACAATTTCATCTTTCCAGGAAAGCATGAAGCTGATGGTCCCATCAATGTTCCTAAAAATACCTAGTGGCCATTGCTATAGTTTCCAGGTCAGCAGCTTTCAATTCCCTGAAATTTCAGGCCAGAAGCTGAGACAAAGTGTCTTCTTCTAATGTTGCAGCAGATGGACTCTTCTGTAAACACAGGAAAGCAATATGCACACATTTATCTGGGTGTGAAAGAATGAGACAGATAATGTGAGTTTCATGCACTACCTGGTTAGAAAAATTACTCCATGCAAAGCACACCTACAAAACCATTGGCATTCAGCCAGTGAGGCCCAGGCACTAGCTGGAAGAGGTTGGCACACAGACATTAGAGCCACCACAAAAGATAAAATCTAGTTTCCCCTTCCCCAGCAGTGCTCAGTCTGGTACTGATCCCTCTGTTTAGAAAGCAAGATGAGTCTTCAGTTGGTCTGAGGTCTGGCAACCCAAGTCACCACAACCATTGAACCTCTAAGAACAGCACTGAGTGCAACTTCAGACTATTAGTCTGAAAACCAGTCATATCCAACTCTAGGGTTCAGTGCTCATCTCTGTTTCATAGCCGAAGAGCCAGCACTATCTGCTTCTGCAGATGTTTCTGTGGATGTGTGGCAGGCATGACTAGACACTGCTGACCTGCTGCCTTCCAGTCAGTGTCTTAGCCACTTGAACCACTGCAGTAGACTATTAGTATCTAAGTCCAATTTCCTGGATATCAGCTCAATAATTAAATACAGGAGAATCCCTGAAGATGATGATATTCCAGTTTATATACAAGTAGGGTTGCCATATGTCCCAGTTTTCCAGGATTTTCCTGGCCGGTTCAAGAAATTTGAACAAAGGAAGCAAGATCACCCCTCACCAAGGGATTTTTGCAAAGAGTTAATTCACTGCTGCCCTGCCTTTCTTTCAATTATCCTGCTTGAAAGCAGCGAAGGCAAAACAGCACCCCGAGAAGCCTGCCAGAGAGGGGAGACACTTGCAAGCGAGATAATTGAAAGAAAGGCATGAAGGCAGTGAAATAACTCTTTGCAAAAATCCCTTGGCTCACTTTGAAGTTTCGGGGACAAGGAGTCATCCTCAGCCCTTTCCTTGAAAGCTGGGAGGGAGCAAGAAATACCCATATCTAAGAAGCCAAACCTCCAACATACCCTGGGATGGAGGATTCTTTCTTCATGTGACTGCAAAGCGTTAATTGAATAGAGTCTGTATTCCTAGAGATAAAGGGAACAGTGAGGACAGAAAGTAAAGAGTCCTCCATTGAAAAGGTCCTCCTCCAAAATAATTTCCTTCCTGTCTCCTGCTTTTCTCCTTCTGGAGGGAAACAGAGGCACCATGGACTGCATTGCCATTCTAGACCCCTCTTTAGAACTTTCTTCTAAGGGATCCTTGTGTAAGGTTTGAGGGTGAGTCTACTTCAGTGCAATGATGTCATGTGTCTGTCCTGGTTTGATGAGAGAGAATTATGGCAACCCTATATACAAGCTATGCTTCCAGCACAACCAGCAATCCAAGGGTGCTTCCAAATAAAAGGCATTCCTAGCTCTTCTGGTCAAAAGGCACTTGCTCTAATGGATGTTCTGGGGCAGAGGTCAGCAAACCTGGCTATTCAGATGTTCTTGGGCTTCAATCCACATCAGGTGTGCTGACTTGGGCTTCTTCTGGTAATTGAAGTCCAAAAATACCTGGAGGGCCAAGTTTGCTGACCACAGTTCTGGTGGAAAGATGTAGGACAGAAGAAGCACTTGGGAAAACACAAGGAAGTAGCAAGTTAAAGATGATCTCTGGACCATCATTCCCACCATCCCTATAAAGTTTCATGACCAGAGCAGTGTAAAACACACACAAAAAAAAACCTAATCTGGAAGCACCCAAAGTATAATCTAATGAAACATTTGTCCCAAAGTACAAACAACCTGCTGGCCCTCCGGAAGGCTGATTCAAAGCTCTGCATTCCTTTTATTTGTTGTTTGTGCCTTCCCACCCCTTCCCCATTTTGCAGCCCTCCTTTTGACTTCAGCAGGTAAATTAGAAATAAGCACCCACAGCAATGCAAGGACCTGCCTTTATTTAATGCTGCTTAAAATGCTTTTATCTATAGATTTCCCTTGAACAAAAGCCTATTCAAATTGTATATTCCTTTTAAAAAAACCCCTAAGATAAATCTTTCAGATTTTTTTCCAGCTGAACTGTGCACTGAAGAGAGAGACCGACCAAAATTCTTGCTTGCTGCTTCCAGTAATCCCTTGAGCTTCCCTACAGGGTTTAAATTTCCTAATGGATGCTTTGATGACAGGAGATAAGAGCCAAAGGTACCTTTATTCTCTTAGAAATTGCTCCAAATAAACAATCTTGATGATTAAGGCTAATAGAAATACCTGTAAGACTGATAGCTTGAAGGCGCTGCTGAGTGAATGAATAACTCTCCCCCTCTCACTTTAGATTCAAGAGCTAATATTTGTCCACATTTGCTGCCTGTTAAGAAAGTGCCACCTTTCCCCCTTTTTTCTTTTCCTACAGAGTGTTGGTCAGAAACAAACAGACACCCGGTTGCATTTGGCAACTTCACTTATTGGATCTGTTGGGGTCTATTTATTGCAATTCAAGCACATCACAAGCAAGATTGATAGTGGAAAGTACAGAGATGCCTGAAAATGATCCCACTTATAATGAAGTGGACTGGCCTGGTTCTAGGGTCATTCTGCATGGAGATTTGAGACGTTACAAAGGAGCAGGAGATGTTCTATAACTGTTTCCCCATGAAATGCACATGGATACATGCAGTGGTGGGATTCAGCAGGTTTGTCCCAGTTCACCAGAACCGGTAGTAGAAATTCTGGCTGGCCCCATCCATCCAAGTTTTGAAATAAAGTAGTCCTAATTCGGGTGTAACACAGGGCTTTCCCCCTGGCCACGCCCACCATACCATGCCCACAGAGTAGGTAGTAAAAATGTTTGAATCCCACCACTGGACATGAGAAAGCTGAAGATCATTCTCAATCTCGTTCTCTCTCTCTCTCACACACACACACACACATACACGCACACAAACGGAATCTTGGTTTTGCAATGCTGAATTCCAATATGGTTTGTTTCAGGAGGATTTTCCGACTTCTGCTTTCACATTTGATGAAATCACTGCAGGCCAGTGCCAAGAAAAATTTTCAGCTGTAAGCATTTGGAAACACAAGGAGTTTCCTGCCATGGAAACCATGCCTTTTAAAACATCTGTGAGGATGGAATTTGGTCCCCGAACTATAAAAGGCCTCCAGAAGAGCCCAACTCTTAGTCACATCTCATAACCCAAAGGTTGTATAGTGACACCACCCTCTGGCCTATGGAATATAGGCAGTGGGGATTTCAGCCGATGTATTTCAATGTAGGAATGTCTTATGGTTCACTCTGCATCTTTTCAAATATAGCAAGGGAATTAGCAAAGAGTAAACATAGCATTTGGCTCCAAACCATTTAAAATGTAAGTTTCTAATAATATATTCTTTCTCTCTATCTCAAATTCTTTGAATATAAGTTTGGCTTTCTTTGCATATAGGATAAATCAAGAAAGCACTTGTGAACATCTGGCAAGAACAAAGAAGAGAAAAAGGAATTATCATTTAACTGTAATTGTAGGTTCCAGAATGACTTTTGGTACAGAACTCATTCCCTCGCCTACAAAAGAAAAGATAGCTATATAGTAACAAATTCTTTTCAAATACCCATATGGAGTTAACTAATCTGCTCCTCTCAGACTAATATCCTTGCTCAACTGAAGCTATTCACTGTTCTTCATACTTCTTCCAAAGCTTCTCTGAATATATCAAAACACAGGTACTGTATAAGATACTGTATAAGATACTCCCTCCACTGTGCCTTGCAATGTGGAAATGGAGCTGAGTTTAATGGGTATAAAAATGTGAAAATGACAAAATGACAAAACTGGGAACAAGACAGCTTTGCCTGTGCATTAAGAATGAAGAATGGGATATCATGATGACCTGCAAGTTTAAGAGAAAAAGAAAGGATGGGAGACATGCAGGGGACATTGCAGTAGTGTCTTTCTGAACCAGGAACCTGTGGCTCTCTTCTAGATGTTGATGAACTATTATTCCCATCATTCCTCACCATTGGCTAATCTGGAAAGGGCTGATAGGATCAAAAGTCCAATAACATCTGCAAGGCTACACAGTCTTCTTCTTTGTAAAGAAGTTTAGTGTAAGGGACCAAAGACAATACAACAGCCGAAGGGTTGGCTTAACACAGGTTTATTGCATGATGATCCGGAGGAACATGTGGTAATGGCGGCTGGGTAGCTCAATATATACAGCTGGCTATACATTTGAATGTGGCTCGTTGGCAGGCTATTGGTTGCTGCCTGCGTGACGTCGTAGGAGGTCACGCCCTTCTTGACCAGGTGAGGAGGTCGCGGGGAATCTTCCCGCGCTGCTGATCCAGGTGGCTTTGATCCATTAGAGCTGGACGCTCGCTACTGCCCTCTGGTGGTCACTAGCTCGCGTCCCCTTATTAAGCATACATTGATACAGGTGATGGTTATAATGTTGCACACAGAAAGGTTACATTGATAACACATGGTACAGGTACATTGTTAAAGGCACTGCTTTACAGAACACAACATCCCTCCCCCCTAGGATGAGACGAAGTCTCTCAGCCAAGATGGCTTGTTGCGTGTGCGTGTGGGCCGTGAAGAAGGCTGCCCCCCCGGGGGCGTTATTGCTTCTTTGTTCCCTGGTCCCTTGTCCTGAAATGGG
Source organism: Bradypodion pumilum (assembly GCA_035047305.1). NCBI lineage: Eukaryota > Metazoa > Chordata > Lepidosauria > Squamata > Chamaeleonidae > Bradypodion > Bradypodion pumilum. The sequence goes on along the minus strand of JAWDJD010000001.1, from coordinate 158,118,816 downwards.
AGAGGGAGACTCGTTAGTGGCTTGCCGCTGTCTGGCGGTCTTAGGGGAAGGGAAAAACTCCATTGTGGGGAAACCGGGGGCCATTGGGGCTAACGAAAAACCCCTCTTCTCACTTGGACGGGTGGGGGACCACTCCGAAACCCCCCCCCCGGTTCTGGAAATCAAAATCTAACTTGGTAGGGGTACCCGCATCTGTGGGGACTTTCCGCGAGATATGTATGGGGTCGGGTTCCTCCTCCCCGGAAAGATCCCCCAGGGTATCTACGAGGATATCTTCCTCCCCCCTTGGTGGGGGCCCACAGTCCCCCTTTCCTCCCCCTTGGGCTGAACGGGTGGGGGAGAACCCTAACGCTGACTTATTTCCTGCCTGATCAGTGCCCTGCTCATCGGAGACCCTGCGTCGGAGCTGGTACGCGTGCCGCCTCCATAGGAGCCCTGTGCTGGTTTCCACACGGTACGATACGGGGCCGGTTTGTTCCACGACTACGCCCGGCACCCAGGCTGGGCCTGTGCTGGCGTAATTCCTGCAATGCACGGGGGCGCCTATGCTGAAACTCTTTGTAACTTCCAGCCTGATGTTCCTTCCTTTGTCCTCTACCCTCGTGGGGTCTAGCCTAGTAAGGATGGTGGTCAGCTTCCTGCGCATTAAGAGCTCTGCGGGGGAGTATCCTGACGCCAACGGGGTCACCCTGTACCCTAGCAGAAACTGACCCACTTGTAGGTTCAAATCCCCTGGGCCCATGTGCCGCAACGCGTCCTTCGTGGTGCGGACGAGGCGCTCTACTTGGCCGTTGGTGGCCGGGTGAAACGGGGCAGAGGTAATGTGCCGAACGGCGTTAATCTCCATGAATGCCTTAAACTCGGAGGACGTAAAACAACTGGCGTTGTCGCTAATTAACGTGTCGGGTATGCCGAACGTGGAAAAGAGCCTCCGCAAATGCCTAATGGTCTGGGCCGAGGAGGTGCTCGTGACTGGGATAACCTCCAACCATTTGGAGAAAGCGTCCACTACAAGGAGGAACAGGGTGCCTCTGAACGGGCCCGCGAAATCAATGTGCACCCGGGACCACGGCCCCTTAGCCGCATCCCATTCCCTGTGGGGAAGGCGGGCCTCCTCCGGTCTGGAGCATTGGCAACTTTCACAAGTGCCGACCATGTGCTCAATGTCGGCGTCTAGCTGTGGCCACCAGAAGTAACTCCGGGCCAGCGCCTTGGATCGCACGATGCCGGGGTGGCTGACGTGAAGCAGTTTGAGCACCCGCGGCCGAAGGGAAGTGGGAATCACCACCCGCTGCCCCCACAAGAGACATCCCCTCTCTAGGGACAGTTCTAGCTTTTTTCTGAAAAATGGGGCGAACTCCTCCGCTGGGGAGGATGCGGGCCACCCTTTCTGTAGCCAGGAGCTTACTGTCGCTAACGTTTTGTCTTTCTCTGTCGCTTTGGCAATGTCGGCGGGCACTACGGGGGGCGAATCCAGCACCTCTATCATGAGAACCTGATGGTCCCGCTCCCCCATGCTCACCTGGCTGGGCGTTAGGGGAAGGGGAGACCTAGATAGGGCATCCGCATGGCTGATCTCTTTCCCGGGCCGGTAGACCAACGCGTGCTGATACGTGTTGAGAAAAATGGCCCACCTGAGCATCCTTGGGGACAGGATTTGAGGGGTGGGCTTATCCGCGGTAAAAATGCCTAGCAGGGGCTTGTGGTCCGTCACGATGGTGAACGGGCGGCCATACAGAAAATCGTGAAATTTTTTCGTCCCCGAGACTATCGCTAATGCCTCCCTGTCCGTCTGTGCGTAGTTTCTCTCTGTTTGGGACAGGGACCTGGAGTAAAATGCTATCGGGGCCTCTCTTCCGTTCTCCAGCACGTGGCACAGCACTGCCCCCACCCCCACTGGAGATGCATCACAGATCAGAACTACTGGGCATTTGGGGTCGAAGTGGGTCAGTATGGCGTCGGACGCCAGGAGGCTTTTCAGCTCACTAAATGCCCTCTCTTGGTCATCGCCCCACTTCCATGCCTGCTCTTTCTTAAGCAGCCTGTGTAGCGGTTCGGCCACCGCTGCCTTCCGGGAAAGGAAGGAGTGGTAAAAGTTGAGCAGCCCTAGGAACGACTGCAACTCGGGCTTGGAGGTGGGGCGGGGGGCTTTCTTGATGGCTGCCACCTTAGACTTGGATGGTTTTATCCCCTCAGGAGTCACGCAAAACCCTAGGAACTCCACCTCGGTTGCGAAGAAGACGCATTTGTCCTTTCGCAACCTCAGCCCCGCCTTTTCGAATATCGTCAGGACCTTCCCCAACCTCTTGGCCAATTCAGCCCGACTCCCCCCTGTTATTAACACGTCATCAAAATAAGGCAACACCCCCTCCAGTCCCTTCAGGAGGCGTTCCACGAGTGACTGGAAAATTCCTGGCGCCGAATTCACGCCGAATTGGAGGCGCGTCACCTGGACGCCCCCTTATGGGTGACTATGGTCTGCGCAGCAGCTGCGGCAGGAGACACCGTGAGCTGCTGGTAGGCCTGTGCTAAGTCGAGCTTAGCGAAACATTTCCCCCCGTGTAACCTGGCCAGCAGATGGCTGACTACCGGCACCGGATATGCATTCGGGCGGATCGCCTTGTTGATGGTGCACTTGTAGTCGGCGCATATGCGGACCTCCCCATTGGACTTTAGAGCAGTTACAATTGGAGTTTCCCACTCCGCAGAATCTACAGGCACAAGAATCCCCTGACCCACCAATTTGTCCAGTTCCGCCTCTATCTTGTCCTTGAGTGCGAACGGCACCCGGCGTGGTTTTAGGCGAACAGGGTGGACCTCCGGGTCCAGGTCGAAAGTCACTGGGGGCCCTTTGAATTTCCCCAGTCCCATTTTGAAGACTTCGGGGTGCGCCTCGCACACCTCCTGAATTGGATCAGTCCCAACAGCGTGCATCCCCACGGCATGCACCCCCCCAATGAACAACCCCAGGGGCTGGAACCATTGAGTCCCGAGGAGGCTGCAATTTCCTCCCTTGAGCACGACCAGGGGAAGGGACGCGGCGTGCTCCTTGAATTTGACCTGAAATTCTCCAACCCCCAACACTGGAATACTGTTCCCTTGCACATCCCGTAGTGTGGCCCTCAACGCTTTGAGCTTGGGCCGCTTTTGGGGGGCAATTCCAAAAAACTCCCTCTGGGAAATGATTGAATATGAGGACCCCGAGTCAATTTCCATCCTAATGGGCACCCCTTGGACTAGTACCTCAACAAAGTAGCGGGGGTGTCTCGTAGACACGCTGAACACCGAGGCGTCGTCCTCGCTGCCGTCGGCGATGTGGCCCACGCCGTCCTGCTTCCGCGTGGCCTGGGCGCCGTCTTTGGGTCTCGCTGGGCGGTCTTGTCCCACGGAACGGTCTGGGGAGCCCCTCCGGGACTCGCGCTTCTTCCTGCACACCTTGGCGATGTGCCCGCGGCGGCCGCAGTTGTGGCACTCGGCCTTCCGGAAGGGGCATTTCACGCGGTCGTGGGCCGCGCACAGCCGTCGCAACGCCGGCTCTCCTTCCGGACCCTCTGCACGTCCTCGTCGTCGCTGCTCTCTGTAGACGACCTCGAAGTTCGCCGGGCCGCATGTACCGGAGCCTCTGCTTTGCTTGACTTTGGCCGCCAGTCCTGGAGTTCTTGGACCCCGGCCTTCGTAGCTTCTGCGGCCTGGGCCGCTCTAACGACCTCCTGCAGCGTGGGAGGCGGCTCTTGGTTCATTAATGTGCGCTGGGTCTCGGCGTCGTTCAGGCCGCACAGCACACAGTCTCGGAGGGTGATTTCGACGTTCTCCCATTTGCACGGGCCGGCCGCTAGCCGCAGGGCCGCCACGAATGCGGCGACCGTCTCCCCGGGCGCTTGGACTCGCCTCCAAAACGCACTCCGAGCGGGAAACATCACCGTGGCGGGCCGGACGTGCTCACGCAGCAACTGCATGAGTTCCTTGGCCTTGAATTCGCTCACCCTCCTCGGTGCAATCAGGTCCACCAAGGTCCTTTTTGTTTCTTGTCCGAGCATTCTGGTGAAGATGGCTCTTTTCTTCGCCTCTTCCGTAACTTCGGACTCGATCAGTGCGGCCTGGAAGTCCATTTCGAAGATCTCCCAGTCGCCCGGTTTCCTGATTTCGAAACCGGCGCATGTCTTGGTCCCGTGGGCTGCCATCCCACCTTCGTCGCCAATTTAGTGTAAGGGACCAAAGACAATACAACAGCCGAAGGGTTGGCTTAACACAGGTTTATTGCATGATGATCCCGAGGAACATGTGGTAATGGCGGCTGGGTAGCTCAATATATACAGCTGGCTATACATTTGAATGTGGCTCGTTGGCAGGCTATTGGTTGCTGCCTGCGTGACGTCGTAGGAGGTCACGCCCTTCTTGACCAGGTGAGGAGGTCGCGGGGAATCTTCCCGCGCTGCTGATCCAGGTGGCTTTGATCCATTAGAGCTGGACGCTCGCTACTGCCCTCTGGTGGTCACTAGCTCGCGTCCCCTTATTAAGCATACATTGATACAGGTGATGGTTATAATGTTGCACACAGAAAGGTTACATTGATAACACATGGTACAGGTACATTGTTAAAGGCACTGCTTTACAGAACACAACAAGAAGGCACCCCACAACAGCAAAGGCAGGAGATTAATTACCCTCGTTACTGGACTTCAACTCCTATTCACCCTAAATAGCACAATGAATGGTGTAAGAATGCTGGTTGGCAGCAATACTCTAACAACATTTGGAGGCCTTCAGTTTGCCCATCCCTGCTTGACACTTTTATAACCGAGAAGTCATTCTGAAATCAATGAAGTTTATTTCTTAGCAGAGTCAGGCGTCTGACTCTGAAGCCAGATGATGTGAGTTTGATTCCCCACTGTGCTTCTTGGGAGACAAGCCAGCCTGCATGGCCTTAAGCAAGCTGCACAGTCTCAGAGCATCCCCTCAGAAGAAGGGAAGAGTAAACCACTTTTGTATATTCTCTATCTAGAAAACCCTGGAAAGTGTCACCATGGGTCGGTTGGTCAGTTGGTGTCGGAGGTTTGGTCGGTGGTTCGGTCCTTTCTTTCTCTCTTTCTTTCTCATATAACACATTCACATCATAATTCAATAAAAGAAAAAAAGATAAAATATAAAATTATAAATCTATATCCAAATTATATAATTGTATTGCAAATATTTTTTTGTATCATTTGTCATAGCCATGAAATCAGCAAAATGTCCATTATAGGCTCGGTTTTGGCACTATGTGTTGTGTAGTTTGGTTTTCAGCCCCATAGTCACAAATGGGTGATGTTATTTTGCCCCACTTATAAAGGAGATCTGCACATCTACTGTGGCCTGTGTGGATTCTGTTCAAGGTTGCTCATATCACATGGTGCTGGTCAAATCCAGATGCTTTCTGAGATGCAGGGCAAGCTTCAAAATTGTGGGAGGCAGTTTTCTAACCAGTGCTCTTTCCACATATATTAAAACCATCTTCTACAAGTGCTTTAGCAATTGAGATGGTCGGGTGTCTAGATCTCAGCCTGTTTTGCTCCAGGCAGGCTAAGTCACTCAATATTGGCAGCTGGGGATTATCAATAATCTTCTGGTATTTTTGAAGGAGAACATTTTTTGTCTTACATCTGGGGAGGAATATGACTCAGAATAGTTACCCAGTATGTGGGGGAAGGGGTTAGATCTTATTGTCCCCCTGATGATGTGCAGTGTCTCATGCAGTTGTACACCAATCCTGCTTGTATACAAACTATTAAAGCCACACTGGGCACAATACTCTGCTGTTGAACATACCAAACTGTATGCAGACTCTTGTAGCGTATCTCATTGCTGAGCCCCAACCAGTGCCGCATAGTTTATTTAAAATGTTGTTTCTACATCTCAGCTTAGTGGCAGTCTTCATCAGATGTTTATAGGAATGTGTCCTTTCTAGAGTAACCCCAAGGTATTTGGGATGGATGTCGTGATTGAGTCGATTTCCTTTAAATCTTACCTTACGCTCTCTGTCTATCATAAGTAAGAATTGACTAGATGACACATGATGACAATAATTTCTGAGTATACCTACATGAGATTTGCTGTAAATCAATCTATGTATTATGGGATGGGAAGCTTGGTGGTCTGTGAATTTAATAAACTTCCTTATTAATCTGGCTATGCAGTTTCTTCTTTCATCAGTATTCATGCAATTAAATTTAGAAGTGCAGAGATCTGTTTCACTTATCTCCTGCTTTTTGTTGTTCAGTCACACAGTCCAACCCTGTTACAAGTTCTTTTTCTTCTGTTTGTGAAGAAACTTGTGTATTTTGGTAAAACTGAACAAAATTCTCATCAATCTCTACTAGCTCAATCTTGATAGGCATAGGCAGTCCTTATAATGGAGGAGAACACATTGTACCTGCTTGCCATGTAGGTATGAACATAAGATCCTATTAGTAAAAACAGGTGGCATCCATAATTCAGCATTAATATGGTTTAACACATAGAGATTCTGTTTGTTTGTTAAATACCTAACACCCTGGTCCCAGATGAATTAATCTCTCAGTTTTGTTTCCACCTAAATCAAATTTAAAACAAAATATTTTTTTTTAAAAATTGATTTATGAAGAAATTAATGAAAACATTTCTCATCATAGATAGCTTCTGACCAGCCTGACCATGTTGAATGGTAAATTAGTGGAAGTCCAGAAATCAGTCTTTCCCAAGCTTTGCAAACAAACCACTTCCATTTGGATGCTGTATCTTGCCTACAAAAAGTGCTGAACACATTTACACGTTTTTACTTTTTGGCTGTTTGACATTTGTGATAGATTTGTGAGAAATGTGAAGAGTTTCTGGATTAATTATCAGAATATTTAGAAAAAGAATTTGGAACAGGGAAGGAAGAGCATCAGGCCTCAAGTTCCCATTAAGGAGTTGTTCTCCATTCCTTCCACCCTCAGAAACAAGACATATGACGACAAGGTGTCAGACAACAGCATGGGAATTGGGAAGTGGACGCTTCTCCCACCTCAGGGATCAAAAGAAGCTAGGCTACTGCTGTGTGGTGCCATTATGCCTGCTCAACAACCTAGTGAGTGGATAAAAGAAGGAATCTGGAATAACCTGCAGGGCAAAACAGAGCTGATGAGGCAGATACCTTCTATCTCCATTATCTTCTATCTCTATCTTCAATCTTCTATATCTTTAAAGCCAAACAACTATTCAACAGATACCTCTACAGGAAGAGGGGGATAGAGATTAGGTTAGCCCTGGAGGGGCTGATCAACCCCTTTCTCTTGTGCTGTTTCAACAAGAAACATTGCCAACTCAAACTCCTGCAATGGTTCCAGAAAGTGGTAAGGGTACAATCTGGATTACGCTTGCATTCTACTATATCAACAGGTTTAAAAGCACTTTTGGTTAACTTGGAAAACAATGGCTAGATGCTACCACCAGTGATTTTCTATCCTTTCCAACACAAACAAAACAAACAAACAAAAACAGAATCTGGTCACAGAATGTCAGCATTAACACCTTCTCTGGTTCAAATCTGGAGGCTCAAGAAATGTAGTATACAGTTTTGATATTAGGAGCAATATCCTCTTTTATCACTAGCTTTATGTATATGCTGTTTATGACCAGAGCAAGAGGGTTCTCTACTCTGAAATTTTGGAAGGAAGCAAATCTTCAGAGAGACAGAGAGAGAGAGAGAGAAACAAGCTCTCCTTCAAGATGATGCTTTCCAGATGCAGTTTTCATAAACACTTTGTCAGATTTTGGGTCTTGCAATCACAAGCCCCATTAGTACTTGCTTCAAAGCAGTGGAATTGTAAGCCTTTAATTACCCCTTTATGGGCAGGGGAAAGGTGCCGGATGTTGTCAGGGTGGCAGAAACACTATTTTCTTTATAACTGAATTATTTTAAAAATATTTCTGTCATGTTCTTTGTTTGATTTCTTTGCCTTTCCTAAGATATTTTTTCAGCCATTTTCTTTAGGTTATCCCAGTTTATTCTCTTGTTGAAACTGATGAACTCTACAGCAATTTGTTGGATGGAAAAAAGTGGTCAGAAGTCAAATTCTTTGGGTAATGAAGGGAGTATTATAGTAGCAATTGAAAATATGTAGATTTAAATATGTATTAGCATGAGAAAATATATTATCATAAGGAAGAAAGTAATAACCATTCATTTTATGTTTATTTTATTTATTTATTTGTATTGTATTTTAATGTAAAAAATTATTTTTGTGTTTCATTTATATAGTGTATTGTGATGTAATGTTATATATTGAATTGTTTTAAAGTTAATAAAAATTATTTTAAAATATTTAAAATGAAGTCAAATTCTTAAGTCTAACTTAGGGTACAGTAAAACCCCCGACTTACAGTACATATGCCTCGAGCTACATAAAATTTGACTTATATCATGATTTTGTGCTAAAAACCATGTCCCGATTTACCCAATTTCCTATGGGTTTGCTTTGAGTTACATAAAAGTTCCATTTTTCCTATGGGTTTGCTTTGAGTTACATAAAAAACCTGTTGTGCCTCTCCTTGATGTCTAATGTCTTTGGAAATGCAGATCTCTTCTCCTTCATTTATCCTCTTGTCATTTTTTTGATTATGTAACAAGATATCATAGCAAATCAACCCATCCTGATAGTACCTCAATGATGTGTGTTATTTTTGTTCATTTTAAGATAGTGTCTTTGTTCCATATTCCTTAACAGGGTCCGATTCATTATTGCCTACATTTAACTTCCTTCATAAACTACTGGTGCCCTGTCTTTTCCTACTCTTCCTCACGGTCCATGCTTGACTTACTTGGTTATCCCTGCTTCACCTTGCCATCCACCCATCCATGTAATTTGCATATTGTTTTTCTATCTTACTGGACTCAAGTTGGTTTATACCATGTTTTTTAAACATACACACTTGATTATGCAAGGAAAAATGAAGTGCAGAAAATGTTATGCTGGATGTACAGCAGCACATTAGGTTTTCCTGCCTTCAGGAAGATGCAGATTAGTGGTGACATAAGTTTCAATTGCCAATCCAACCAGTTTGTATACATTGCAAGTGTAGGGGGCATCCTCTTCTACCTAAGGCAAGAATCTTTCTTGGATTGCCCCTACAGCTGGTGTTTGTATTTGCCCATCATCACTTGAAGACCAAGTGTATACCTAAGGAGGAACATGTCTTTTAAATTTTAATCATCATATTAGATGTAAAACTTTTATCACAACACTGTTCTTTCAGATGAGACTGTCCAGTAAGGTAGGCAGCACATAAAAACATGATGATCACAAACTCGTAAAACAGTTATAACAGGGATAAGTCAATTAGTGTAAATTTTAGGGGTGATGTGCTGTTTGTTAAGAAGTTGCCATGTGTCAAGTCATGTGGCTGGCATGTGACCAGTAGTAGTGTGCTGGCCCACAGGGATACAGGGACTCATTCCAGTGCACCCCAGCGACTGACGCCTCCCAGAGGTAGGCAGAGGTAATGAGAATGTATGGGATTTCTCAACAACCCCCCCCCCCAATAGGCGACCCCATCACATCCTGTCCACCGCCCTCCCAAGGTGCCCAGAACACCCCTGGTGACCAGAAATATAACTACCATCTTCTTAACTTAGCAGCAATTTACTCCTGAGCTTTTTATAGCAGCAGGCATAAAATAGCAGGATTCCAACCATATTCTTAAAGTTGCCAAGTAATTGCCCAAAGTGGCATGCAAATGTATATGATGCTCAGAGGTATGAGGTGATTGGCTTTGCATAATAAAGTTTTTAGTGCATCATGACAAATGCATAGGAAACACTAATAAAGTTCAATTGAGGTAAGAAAATTGAAAAACAAAGTGGTAAAATAAATGCACAGTCTGGTTCATTATCCTTAAACAACCTGATTATGCAAGGAAAAATGAAGTGTAGAAAATCCAAACAGTGAATGAAAATTGACACAATATATTAATGCCAGAAACACTCCCCTCATATGAGAATAGTGTAAATAACACTGACTAGTTCATTAAAACATTCCATATGTAGATGGTGGAATTAGGGGTTTTTTGGGGGGGGAGGGGGATAATTAACACTTTTAAAAGCTATTTCCATTGCCATTAGCTGAAAAAGTGTCAACACTTTCAAAAGTATTTAAATCTGTTAATATAAGGGAGATCTGTTATTATAAAATTGAATTTATTTTGTTTGGAACTGTTCTCTAAATGATTTTTGTCCTAGTAATGTGCAAGAAATCAACCCTGACTGCTCCTTAGAAGATCAAATAGTAAAGATGAAGCTAAAATACTTTGGACATCAAATGAGAAGAGAGGATTCACTTGAGAAAGCCTTGATGCTGGGAAAGGTGGAGGGCAAAAGAAGAAAGGGGTGGCCAAAAATGAGATGGCTAGATGGTATTGTAGACGCAATGTGTACAGAGCTAGGCAGATTGAGGAGGATGGTGGAGGACAGGGATGCCTGGTGGGCAATGGTCCATGGGGTCACAAAGGGTCAGAGTTGACTGTGTGACTGAATAACAAAATGTGTAAGGCTGCTATACTGTAAGATACCAAATACTGTTTCATTGCATTGCTTAGATCTGGGATAAGAAAACATTTTCTATGAGGTAATACTTTGCTACATAAGCTAGAGTAGTAGGTAAAACAGTTTTTCTGTGGTATACAATATTTGCTCAAAGATGGGAAAAGTTAATTTTTTTGGACTACAATTCCCATAACGCCCTAGTTCCAATTTGCACATATGACAAAGAATGTCAACTGGGCTTGATAACTATTCGTCTAATTTGGAGTGTTTTTTTTTAAGCCCACCCTCATGGAGAAAAATTATTTTAGTCTGCTGACCCACATATGAACTCTCTTAGCCTTTTAAAGTCTTGGATAAACACCAAAAGCTGCACATGCCTATTTCCTATTATGGAGTAATAATAACTTGCATCATTTTGTTTTTCAAACAAAGTAGGTTTATTCCCCCATTAGAGGAACTTTTAAAAAATGTGTTGGAAAATGTCACTATCTATCCTTCAAGCAGCTTTTAAAAACAAGCCAATCCCATTTCCGTCTTTTTTAAAATAAAAAAAGTCTGAAACCACAAGAACTGTCTGCCAAGTTTAAGGCTGGAACCTATTTTTACTGGACTTTTAAGCCACTGAAAAACTGCATTTACAATGGAGGTGCTGACAGACCTTTAACTCTCACAGCTATTCTAATAGCTCAGCTGTATTTATTTTTCATTATGCTTAAATATAATTGGCAGAGGCTTAACTACAGTTCAGGCTGATGAGAACCTTTTTCATTTCAGCATCACTTCTGGAAAACTAGGTCCTTTTAGGATGCCTTTTTTTATTATTGCATCTTTTATGTTTTGGCTGCCTTTCATATTTCTTCCCCTTGTTAGTCTGTCCGTGCCACTGTATCTTTCAAAAGGGCATGTCAAACAAGTACTTTCAGTCTTTTTTTATATATAAAAAAAATGTGGCATTCTTGGGTTAGAGAAGAAGCCTGTCTTAGAAAAATCCCACTTGCAGGGTTTAAGCTGTGCAGAGGTGCATTGATAACATAGAGGTGCCACTGAGCCCATGTAAAATGCTTGCTCTTCCTCTGTGTCTAAGCCACCACATTCTTAGATTTGTCAGGGAGGGGGAATGGATTTCTAAACAAGCATCAAAAACGGTTTTGAAATCAAGGGGGAAATTCTAATTTTAATGCACCAATGTTTATCCCACTCGCTAGGAAATCCCAAAACTGGGTAAAACCTCATTGGAAGTAAGAAGGGGTTAAAACTGGGGAAAGGATATTGAACCCTAAACCAAAGCTCTCCACATTGTGACACCTTCATGACTTATCCCACTTACAGATACTAAGCAATTAGCAATTACATATATATACTGCCCCATAATGCTTAGTGCACTGTCTGGGTTGTTTACAGGTATTCAGCATTTGGCCCACAACATGCTGGGCTCTCATTTTACCTATTTTGGAAGGATGGAAGGCTGAGTCAACCTTGCGTCCCATCAGGATCAAACTCACATCAGCAGTTTTTGCTGCATTACTACAGCTTAACTATCACACCACCAGGGCTCTTGTTATCTACGACCAAACTATGTTTTCCAAGTGCTACCGTGTTTCCCCGAATATAACACACTGTCTTATATTTTTTAAAACTCCAAAATTAGCACAAGGTCTTATTTTCAGGGGATGTCTTATTTTTCCATGAAGAAGAATACCAGTCTCGATCGCACTTCCCCACTCACAACCAAGGGACGCTTCCCTTGGTTGTGAGTGGGGAAGTGCGATCGAGACTGGCCTCAGATGTGAGGCAGCTGGCGTGGCCCATAAGAAGGCCAGCCGTGTCGGAGTCTCGATCCCGCTCTCACCTGGGGAAACTTCCCTTGGTTGTGCGCGGGAAGGCAATCGAGATTCCGATGCGGCAGGCTTTGCAGGCGCACCCCCCAATAAAGGACTCAGACACCAATGAAAGTGGATAATGGCATTGGGCCACATTTATTGATTCATGCCCTAGTCCGAATTATAAATTTCTATTGGTAATTGACCAATTATAATTCTTAAGGCAAGCAGGCCGAAGTAACACTGGTAAGGTACCACCCAAAATTGCCAACGGCAATTGTTACAATGTATCTATTTGTATCAATTTGTTTGTTGACAACAAACAAATTGTTGACCGTAGTCAATATCTAACTAATGACCCCACCCTCTGACGCGTATCCGTAAAATCACGGGGTGATGCATGCTGTCTAGCTGTAGCCATCACCCCGTCGCCTGGTTCGTCGTTGACCGGACAACGTTTAACCAACTTATACCTGTCTAGGGTTGTCCAGTCAATTGCGAACCTGCCGGATACCTGTGGGTCATAAATGTTTACCTTACCAGTGCTACCGCCACACGGGGAGGCTTCCCAAAAGGCTCAGCTCCCCCCCCAAGACCGTCAGCTCGGTCAACAGGCCTGTTCGCCAGTCCACTAACAAGAGGTCCATACCTCCCTGCGACAGATGGGCCCCATCCCCTGAGTAAAAGCTCGTAATTTTGCAGACTGATGTCGGGGAGGCGAAGGACGCGTCCCCCACCTTTGTCGAAAAGGAACCGGGCAATAGCCCCGTTCACGGAGCGTCGGCTCGGCCAAGAGCCTCGAGGCCGCACGCCCCCCTGTAAGCGTACCGCGGTATCGTGTCCGACCAATTGAGGGTTGTGGCAGGCCACACATAACATGAGTGGGGCAGGTCACTGCAAATCGCAAGCTTCCGCGATAGGCCAGTGACCCGCCCTAAGCCATCGCCCCCAAGGTGCATAACCGGACATCCGGCGAGTCAGCATCCCTGATGTAGAAAAGGAATGGCAACAGTTCCCGCCATAACATGCCGCGCTTACCATACCACCTGAGACGTGCGGATGCACCCAGTCCCAGTTGGGGTCCCCACTCTGTCGCCGCAGCGTAACGCGCTGCCCTATGCAGCGTAACGCGCTGCCCTGTGCAGCGTAACGCGCTGCCCTGTGCAGCGTAACGCGCTGCCCTGTGCACATGGCTATGGCCCACCAGGCACACTGTCACTGGTGTAATACGACACCCAGGGTCTGTCAAGGAAAAAAAAGGGGGGGAGAAACAGTGCAGTGACTAAACTGGTACTCACGGTTGAAGAGGGCGAACGCAAACTGAAAACATTGTGATCCCCACCCTCCCATGCGGCGTATGTCAGCCCCGGAGTACCCAAAAACAGCTGCAGTAGAAGCCGCCCCTATCCTGAATGAATGGGTGCCGCAACGAGCCCCAGGGAGGCCAACACTGGCTAGTGCCTACCGGCACCCTCCAAAATTGAAATTTAGTAAGGGGAGACCCATCTTGGTGACAGAAAAAAGGGGCCATGGTGCGTGCCACGCAGTGCAAGGAAATCCTGTAGGGCACCAACCGGACAGATGTCTGCCAAAGAACACTGTAGCAGTCTTACTCCACTGCCTACGCCATGCTGATCCGTCTTAGAGGAGCGTATCCTCAACTGAGCCCAGTCTTTGGCCACATAGACATCTTCGAGTTCCAGTGCCCTACGACTAGCATCCGCCTTAGACAGCATCACAAGCTCGCTGATGCGGAGCGCTCCAAAAAAGGCCACCGTTGTAGCCGCATGAAACAGGGCTGCCTCATACCTATCAAAACATAGGTCCTGCCAGCCCCATGCCAGTTGGGTAAGAACCCCTGGGGAAATTGGGTGGCGGTCGTCCGGCCTACGCCCACGCTCCCGCACCCACCCCTCCAAAACGTGTCTCACGCGGAAGTCAGCGGTACTGTCTGCATGTCCGCCTACTTTGGCCATAAAAGCCAGCGCTGACAGCCTGGATGTTATGGTTCGAGGTGCAAGGCCCTGGGAATGCAGGTCAACCATGAATTGAAGTATATGGGCCACCGGGATCGGCCAGGTATCTGGCAGCCGGAATTGGGCACAGAATGCCCTGAAAGAATTGAATGCGTGTTGATACGCCTTACGTGTGCGTGGCGCTAGCGACATGCCGATCGCCCGGTTCACCTCTCCTTGCCAAAGGTCCATATCTCGTCCGGGAGTGGCGAGGGAAATTCCTCTGCATCCGGGGCCAAGGCGCGGAACCGGGAGATCTGCAGGCGGGACAAAGCGTCAGCGATATCATTATTGACCCCCGGGACATGCCTCGGCCGGAACAGTACATTAAGGCGCAGGCTGCGCAATACAAACTGGCGCACCAGGTCCATCACCCTGGGTGATTTGGAAGTCTGTGAGTTGACAATGTGGACAACGGCCGCATTGTCACACCAGAAATGAACGACCGAGTTGGCCCACTCCTCACCCCATAGCATCAAGGCCCCAAGGATGGGGAAAAATTCCAGGTACGTAAGATCCCGCAGGCGCCCCGTATCTGACCAGGCTGGTGGCCACCCACCATAGGCCCACCTCCCATTGAAGTACATGCCATAACCCAGGGACCCAGAGGCATCGGACTGTATCTGGAAACGAGGGGAAGCCAGGAGGTCAGACCTCCAAAATGACACCCCATTGAACTCCCTCATGAACTGGAGCCAGATAAGCATATCTGCCTTAATGCCCTGGGTTAGTCTGACCCTATGGTGGGGCCTGGACAAGCCTGTCATGGCGTCGCACAAGCGCCGAGCAAATGCCCTGCCCGGTGCGACCACCCTGCAAGCGAAATTGAGATGACCATGCAACACCTGCAGTTCCCGTAGTGATGCCTTGCGTTTAGCAAGCAAGTCCGAGATAAGGGCCACTATCCTTGACACCTTATCCCCTGGTAACCTAGAAGCCTGCGCTACCGTGTCAATCTCCACCCCCAGGAAGACTAGCTGTGTAGCTGGGCCCTCGGTCTTTTTGGGCGCTAAAGGGACACCCAGTTCCTCCATTAGTGTCTGAAATGTGTTGAGGAGACGTGTGCACGTGTCCCAGCCCCATTCACCCCCGAATAAAAAATCATCCAGGTAATGGGCTACAGACCGGGACCCTGACCTGCGGACAAAAGCCCACTGTAGGAAGGTGCTAAAACGCTCGAAGGCCGAGCACGATATGGAACAGCCAAAAGGCATGGCCTTATCGAAATAATATTCCCCCCGGAACTTAAAACCCAGCAACTCAAAGTCACCCGGGTGAACCGGCAGGAGGCGAAAGGCAGACTTAATGTCGCACTTAGCCAACAGCGCACCCGGGCCACATGAGTGCACCATGCGCAGCGCTTGGTCAAAAGATGTATACCTGACCGAGCAAAGGTCATCAGGGATAGCATCATTGACCGATCGGCCGGCTGGGTAGGACAAGTGATGGATCAGGCGGAACTCGCACGGTGACTTCTTGGGCACCAAGCCCAAGGGTGACACTTTAAGGTTGGGGAACGGGGGTGCAGAGAAAGGGCCAGCGACCCTGCCCGCATCAACCTCCTTAGAAATGCTGGCGGCAGCCACCTCCTCCCTCCCCTTAAGGGACAAAAGGTTGGGGGCATCCTGGGGGGACCTATCACCCTGAAAAGGAATATGGAACCCCAATTGAAAACCTTGAAGCAGGTAAACCGCATCTGCCCCCTTCGGGTACGATGCGAGCCAACGCTCCAACATGTCCACATTAATTGGGGAGGGGGCCTTTCGGTGGACCAGCTCCCTCTGTGGCAGTCTTGCCAGCCCCTTGTCCGCCCCTCCCTTTGCCCCACACCCCTCCATGCCTGGGGCAGGCGGAGGCCGCATGGGGGCCAGCACAAGAGGGACACTCATGCTTGTACCGGCAATTCTTCCTACTGCAGGAACCATTGGACGAGAAAGTCCAGCACAGCAGGCGGGCTGGAACCCCCTGCCCCGCCACCTGGCGGGGTGTCTGTGCTGGGGCCGCTCGCTGGACCGCATGTCCACAATGGTATCTGTCCCCAGGCGCCGGGCGCGTGGGAGTCATGTACAGAAGCCACAGCTTTTGGCAGGGCTCATCCCACCTCATCTCAGGTTGCAGGGGAATCCGCATACGGAATTCCTCGTCGTAAGCCAACCATGACGGGCCCGGGAAGTCGACCATCGCCCGGTAAATGTTGTCCAAATACTGGACCATCGGAATTGCCAAATCCGGCCGGGCCCTGAGGTTGACCGCCATGTATATAAGGTACGCCGGCAACCAATTGGCCCACGTACGTGGCGGCTTACGACGACGTGCCTGTTCCTTATCCTTCTCATCTTGCCCCTCCCTCTCCTCTTTGGTGGGCTCTCTATTAAGAAGGGAGAAGATGTCCACATACTCCCCACGCCAGATCTTCTCTTTGGTGGCCTGGGCCAAATGGTCCCCCAGGGGCAAGGAATACCCCGCTGTCGGCAATGCTGACACCGGCACAGTGGGAACCACGGGGATCTGGAAAGGAGCCTGGACCAACCCGGCCACCCCTAACACGTTCCCAACTGAATAAGAGGTACCACCCAAAACTGGGCCCTGGGTGAGCGGTGAAGTCGCCGGGTGGGACGTCGGCGGCTGAACCGTCGCGCCACCCCTGCGAGGCCACGGCCACTGGAATGCCCCCCCCCAACGCGGGTAGGTGTGTGGGTGCACTAGATTGAACCGCATACTCACATGCAGCACCCCCGCGGGCCGCCCCCACCGGGGGTTCCAGCCCGCTGGAGGCGTCGGAGCTCACGACCGCAATTGAGCTCGTCGATGGGGCCTGACCAGCATCAGCCTGTTGAGTGGGGAGCTGCGAGGCAGTGGCCGAATCCGGCCCACGCGCCTCGGGCAGCTCGACCCGTCCTGCCGCCTGCCGCTGACCGGCAGACAAAGGATCAACCTGCACCCCAAAAGGCACCCCCGGGTGGTTAACCCTCGCAAGGGATGCCTCGAGGGCCGCAACACGGGCCAGAAGGGCCTCAACACTAATGTAGCCCCTTAAGCCAAGTGGGGGCAAAGGGCCAGCTGGCCCACTGGCTGCAGGCGCTGGTCCAGGTCCCTGGACCCCGGGGTCCATATACGGCCACGACCCAGGCCCGGCCCCTGCAGGGCCGGGGGGGTACCCTGCCAGGGGAGGGAACCCAGCCACCCCCCATGGCTGAAACCCCCCGCAGGAAGCTGCGGACCCATGGAAGAAGGCCCCGCAGAATGGGCCATGCCAGAGGCAGTGGCCACTGCTTGCGGGCCGGGGGCCGCGGCCCCAGCTGGGCCGGTACGCGGACCCCCCGCCTCGGGCCAAGGGGCGATTAACCCCATCCCACCGGTCCCGGTGGGCTCAGGCAAAGGAGGCTGCTGGGGAGGCGCAGCCGCGGTCCTCCGACCCGGCTGGCGCCTCCTTGCAGAACGAGCCGCGTTCGCAGTCGCCTTCTTTTTCGAGGGCATAGCAGCTACACGATGGGAAGCCGAAAAAGTCAAGAAAATCAGCAGCCAGAGGCTTCCCAAAGCAAGGCAAGAGCGACGGAGGTAAGAGGGGAAAACTTCTCCGCTCTGTCGCTTCGCAAAATGGCAGCTCGGCTGCCTCGTGGCCGCCCCTTATATAAGGGTGCTGGCCACGCCCCCTAACTACCCGGATGTCTTCGGCCGGTGGGGGGGCCCCGCAAAGAGCACGGCGGCCATTTTGGCGCCGCGCTTGCATTCTTATGGGCCACGCCGGCCGCCTTACAGCCAGGAGGTAAGGAGGTCTTATTTTTCGATGGGGCCTTATATTTCAAAGGCAGGGGGGAAGGGGGGTGTCCTATTATGGGAGGAGGTCCTATATTCGGGGAAACAGGGTAGTTTTCACTTAGATTAAATGGAATTATGGCTACAAATGAGACAGGTATCAACAGTCTTGCTCAGTGTGGTGGTGCAGTGGATGAAAAAAGAATCAGAAGGCACGTGGGTTTGAATTTCTGTTCAGCCACTTAGTGGCATGTAAGATGAGGTGGAAAACCAAGGGAGATGTGAATACAGTGAAACGCTTGGTTCTACAACAGTTGGTTGCAGCTCTCATCTGTTATTTTTGCACAGCTTGCTAGGCCTCTAAATGTTTCATCCTAACTCTCTCTCTCTCTCTCCATTCTACTCATTTCTTCACCTTTTGACAAGTTTCCCACCATTGCCACTCCTAGAGTTACAACAGCAGATATTTAATATGTCATTTGTGATAACCTTTGGATTAATAAGAGCCTTGACAGCTAAACAGATTGCAGTAAAAATAAGCATTTAATTCAAGCAAGTACTGCCTTAAAAAGATTATTTTTAGCACTGTACTTTTAATTTTGTTCTCTTTAAATAATCTCTTTTGTATTGTTGTTGTTGTTTTTTTAAAAAAAATATGTGTTTTCTAATCTATACCTGGTGCTCTCCTGGTGTCTCAGTGTGTAAAGTGCTGAGCTTGGAGAATGGAAGAATGGGGTTCAATTCCCCAAGAGCTGCATGATGGGGGACATGAAAGAAGCTTCATTTGGGCATCCCCTGCAAAAATCTTTTCAACCCAGAGTAATCTCTGGCAGGAAAAAACACACACACATCTGGTGCTGAATGAGTTGACAGTATTTTGGGGAGGGGTGGGTAAGAATGACATAGTTAATACTTCTATGTATTAAAAGCTTCCACAGAAAATTGTTGCATCTTGTAATGGGCTAAATGCTATTTGTTTACATATGTTTGGTTTTATTATATGATATTCATGATATTTATATGGATACAGTATTTATTATGTTGTGAACTACCAAGTGTGGTAAATCCATTTCTCCAGGTGGTGGTATATATATTTAAATAAATAAAAACATTTAATAAATGTATTTTTGAACACTCTGGGCCTATTTTGATGTATTTACATTGAGTGTTTGGTTTTAATGTAGAGGAAGACTCAAAAATGGTCCAGTCCATTCTAAAGCTTCACTTTGCTGCATACAGACCCACTCTAAATGTTTAGTACTGTACGTAGCTATACACTGATATAAAATGAGTGGTGTCCCTAGTTATGGGGCTGAGGTAAGCTATAACTGTGGGTAAGTCCTCAGACTTCCTAACATGCAATTGTCTGCACCTTTAAAATGCATGTTCAGGCTCTCTGCAAATCAGTAGTGCAGTGAGTACAGTATTGTGTTTCAGTTGAGCTTTGCACAGAGAATTTACCTTGCTGTCATCATATGGCCATAAAAACCAAACAAAAACAAAACTACACAAAACCAAAACTTTGAGGCACATGTGGTACATGTTAGCAGACATGTGTTTGCAGGTACCAGTGGCTTTGCAGGGTGACAGAAAGAGTGAAAGAATGAGAATAAGTCACCTCCATTGGGTGGCTGGTGTAGAGGAATTCCTCCCCATGGTGCCTTTGGATCCTGTACCCCTTGTTTTAGGGGGTGGGTAGTTTAAACTGTTTTTAACATGTTTTTAAATTGTGATTGTGAACCACCCTGAGTCGGCTTTGGCCGAGTGGGCGGTATATAAATTTGACAATTAAATTAAATTTAAAATTAAATTAAAAGGGGAAAGACCAGAAGGCCGCTTTATTGCTAGAACTGTGGGAGATTCTAGCCAAGAAGGAAAGTAACAAAAATTGAGATAAAAGATCTCATTTGCCTGCTGGTCTAAAGTCTGGTCAAATATTTTAGGAATGCTCCTCTCCTTTCCAGCTGACCTGATTCAGTTTCATTTCTAGTGGGTTTAGTTCTCACTGTCAACACTCCAGCCACGACAGTTGCTATAGTGAATGAGGAAAGTGCCTTGCCCAGTTTTGCCTGGAAACAAAAGGCGGTCTGTGTGCTTTTCCGATTTGGCTGGATGCCCTTTTGAGCTGGCTGATGTGGAGCGGTATCCTGATTCTCTCCAGACTTGAGCTGAGCTTACCCGCTACATTCCAGGAAAGAAGGAAGCACATGCAACCCATCCCACTGGCCCTTCCCCTCTGCCCCATGTGTTCCACCAGCTGTTCTCCCAACATTTTATAGGCTCCACACCTGTTTAGTCAAAAGAAGCAGACAGAAGGGAAGGAGGCCTCAAAACCAAGCAGAAAAGCTGACTAAGAGGTTCCCTCCATTCATTCTTACCTACACTGAAAACTAAGGAAAAAAGGCTAATAGCTGTAGTTACTTTTGCTGGCTTGGGGTAGGGTTGTTTAAAAAGCATCCATGTCTTGGTATCGTCCATATGATCTCTCCCCCACAAAGAAAAAAATCCAGCTCATTTTTCCTATGGAAAGAAGAATTTAATTCTGCACAAAAGGAGTAAGAGATTGATTGATTGATTGATTGATTGATTGATTGCTTTCCCGCCCATCTGGAATACCTCCCACTCTGGGCGGCGTATAACAAATTAAAATATTTTTACAAGTATCAATGTAAAATTAAACAAAACAATACAAAAACCACTAAACTGTAAGCCAAACAGAATAAAACTATGGGCAAAACATGTGTTGGCAAGGGTAAAATATCAAGTTAATTAAATATATTTTAAAGGTATACTTTAAAACTGTTTCAAAACCTGCAATAAGTAGGTTGTTGGTAGGATTGCCTATAAAAGTGTCACAAAGCATAGTAGTCATTTCACCTAAAACTACACTTTTCAAAGATGTATTGATATTTTTTGTTGTATGTACATTACATAACTTTCCCCACCACTCTCAATCTGGAAGATGCCTGACGTGATTGGCTTGATTGTATCAGCAGGTGGTAATGCTGGTTCTCTCTTCTCACAAGTGGCTTCAGCATTAATATGGCTTAACCACAGTGCATATGTTCAGTATTCCATGTGTTGCTAAGTACTTGCATGTACCTAGCCAGTTAGGGTGAATCAGTGTCACATTTGCATCACATACACTGGGATTTGTAAGACAACACACAGTGGGGAATACTATTCTCAGAACCTGGAATTTGATAGTAATTCTGCAGAATGTAAAAAGGATAATGAACTCCTGTATTGTTGGATTGGGGCCGTGAAGCGGCCCTTGGGTCCCGGAGGAGACTGGTCAAGTAACGACACGAGACAAGATGGAGCAAAGACCAGTGGTTTATTGAGGGAAAATCATCATCATATATAGGAATTCAAGGCAGCGTATGATAGAATCGTCATCTGACAGAAAATCACATCACCCATTTACCCGGGTTAATTGGGAACTTCTCTTGGGGAAGTTAATTAACTAAGGCAAATACTGACAGGGGAAGTCCATTGTTCATGGCTTGCACAAGAGTAAACATGGCCACTATTTGCACTCGGGCTTGGGCTAATCTGCAAGTGTGGAATTACCTAATTCCTAACTTGAGTTAGCTATTCAACTTCCTCCTGCCGAACTGCCTGCCAGGCCAGATATGAGTGAATCAATCTTATGACTATTAATCCGCACCCCAATTTCTGTACCCGCAAAGGCCAGTGACCAGGAGCCTCCCTCAACCGGTGTAACCTTTGTCAGGGACAGTTAATGCCATTTGCGCCCACGGACACCACACTCCCCCTTTACTTGTTATTTTTGGACCTGACAGACGGCCCTGCGCAGGAGGGGCATCAGCTGGTGTGGGGGGATGACGCTTCGGGGTTCCCTCCATGGGGGACATCTCGATAGCAGTTAGGGAATACATTGCACGAAACAACACACTGTTGTGCCCAGTATTACCACCCCCACAATCACCTTGAGTGTCGTCTGAAGCCATCCCCATGGGAACCACGACCACAACGAATCCCACCACCCCCACGAAGCATGTTCTTGACTAGGGTGTGGAGGTCCGTGAGCTGGCTCTGTACTTTGCGTGTGTTGTCTGTAAAATTAAAGCAACACATGTCGTGGACAGACTCGCAGCCCAAATGATGTAACAACAGAAGGTAATTGATAGCTGCTCGATTGTCTAGGATGGCATGGCGAAGCTCTGCCTGCTCCTGGTTGAGCAGCGCTATTGCCGAGGAGGTGTGGTTAATGGCTTTTGCAAATCCACAAGCCAATTGACCAATTCTCCGAGCGTTGCCGACGGCTAAGCCTGGCACGCCAAGTATGCTGACGGCCAACGAGACGTACTCAGCTTGACTCAGAACCCTAATGTTGCTATCACATGAGCTGTCTAGCTGGGTGGCGCGAGCGCGCCGTATGGGTGAGGAAACATTTGTGCTTGGAACAACCATATCCCTAGTGGGGAGTAACAATGTCAAACGACTGATACAACATATGGAATCTGATACATTAGCGGGAATGTAATTCCAGGTGTACTGATTGCATGTAAAGAACCAACCTGAAGTCAGGGTAACATGAGCATACATTGAACCAAGTGTCTCTGGGTTATCACAAGTCCAATTGCTGCTGCCGGTGTCGAGGCAGCGACGCTGAGTCCAGCCGACTGCGGAGCAGCCGGTCATTCGAGCACAAGTAGAGTTCGGGCTGGCTGCCACTCGAGGGGTGTGGAGAGTGGCTGCATCAGCCGGCAAGGTCATGGTTAACTGCATTCCCCAGCGAGCGTATGCTGAGAAACTCGTTGGAAGAAACGGACCAAAAATCCGCTTCACCAGCCAGTCGCCGTTCCTGGTGTGCGCGTCTGGAGTGTGGCACACCGGGATGAGGCAGGTGCTCAAGATTGAGGCAGAACCGGCGTTCTGCTTCAGGCAAAAATCGGACTGGTTAATGAGACTCGCCAACCTTTCCCATAGGTTGTAGTGCATCTGGGCAGAGAGGTCTCCGCCTGGCATCAGATCGCTGGCCTTCAGTGAAGCTGCCTGAATGCCTCCCCCCGCAAGTAGGGAGAGGGTCAGGATGATGGTGACTGCCATGGTGTTGGTGGTAATCAGGGCAAAAACTGCAGACACGATGGTCTCTGGCGTCGGTTCCCAGTCCTCACGTCAGACGACGTCCTCGGCCTCACGGCAAAGGGTCTTGACCATCCCCCAGGTGACCTTCGGCTCCGTCTGCTGTCGCCGCTTCTTCCGTCGGGTCCCCTCGGTCAGGGTGAGGTCCTTCATCTCCGGGATCGGACTCGGGTCGGTCTGGGTCCACGCCATGTGGCTCCAAGTGAGGTTTGACGCACCGGGCTGGAATCCAGATGACACCTGTAGGAGGCATAACTGCAGCATACCCTCTTCCCCAGGTTATGAGTGGCGCCGGGCCCCTCCAAGAAGGATCCGGTGGCACTCGGTAACGAACCAGCGGCCGGGGGAGAGCTTCCGAGCGGCGGAAGTGTTTCTCCTGCGGCGTGCAATCCGAAAAAACATTAAGGTGATTGTACGTGAACAACACCTTGTTCAGACAATGCTGTGCCTGACCCTGAGACTTGGGGAGGGCTGGTGGCTCCCCCCTTTCTGTTTGTTTGTCAATGTAGGACTTGAGTGTCCGATTGACTCGTTCCACAATCGCTTGCCCCTGCGGATTGTAAGGAACGCCAAAGGTATGCTTGATATCCCAGGTGGCCATGAAGTCGGCCAGCTGCCTAGAGCTGTAGGCCAGGGCGTTATCGGTTTTCACGTGCCGTGGTTTGCCCATCGCCGCGAAGCAGGAAAGGAGATGCTGCTCCACGTGGGAAGCTGGCTCCCCTTTTTGCGCCATTGCCCAAACGAATTGTGAAAAAGTATCAATGCAAATTTGCATGTACTGCCATCTGCCAAACTGCGGGACATGTGTGAAGTCCATTTGCCACACCTGGTTAGCCTCTGTCCCTCGTGGGTTGACGCCCCACGAGGGCCCCCCGGTGTCCCTGCACAATGCTGGCAAGAGCGAACTATGCCTTGGGCTTGAGAAAGTGGCAGGTTAAACTGTCTGGCGAGCGCTTTGGCATTCTGATGGAAGAATGCATGACTCTGAATTGGAGTAGTGAAAACACCTAACACTGACCGTTGCTGAATTTCCTTTGCGGCCGCATCCGCTCTGCTATTGCCCGCGGAAATCGGACCAGGTAGGTCCTGGTGACTTCGGATGTGGGCGATATAGAGCGCTTCTGTGCGGTTCCACAAGTGAAATTGAGCTGTGAGGAACAAACTCAGCAAATTTTTGTCTATCGCGGGAGTGATGTATGCTCCTGGTAGACTGTGAAGCAAATTCCTAACATACTGACTGTCAGTAATAATGTTGAGGCGCTCTTTGGCGAAGGTGCGCAAAGCAAGGTTCACCGCTGCCAACTCTGCCCACTGCGCGGACTTCTGTGGAAGAGTTAGAAGTGTGCGCCAAGCCTGGCCCTCCTGCCAAGTCAAGACACCATATGTGCGACCCCCATCAGTGAAGACTGTTCTGGCCCCCTGAAGTGGAACCAGCGAGATCAATTCATACAAGCTGACTGTCTGCATTTGGAGCGAGACGAGTCTGGGGTCCTTTGGCAAGTGGTATGCCAAGCATCCGGTGAATCCTTCCAAGGCAATTGGAAGCGAGTCACCGAGCTGCATCAGCTGCTGAACTTGCTCTTTGGTGAATGGGTTCATGATTTTTGCTAAGTCGTGCCCTGAAATGTCCCTAGCTCTCAGCCTTCCGCGGTAGACCACCGCGGAGACCAACTCTTGGGGGGAACGATGTTTCGGGAAGAGGTGTTCGGTAAATACACCCATTCCACGATACTCGCTCCTCTCTCGGAGTCCACTCCTAGGGCTCCAGTGAACATGGATCCGGCCCGAACGATGTACAAGTTCAGGATCAGGGCATATGGCCCCTGAGCAATCCTGTCCACCCATCTTTGGCTGAGAATTTGGTTCACCTTCTCGAGAGTCAAACGTGCCTCTCGAGGAATTTGTATCCGGTCTGCCGGCTGCTTACCTAACATTAGCAGCGAGAAGAGCGGCTTTAGAAGATCCGTATCCAATCTGAAATACGGTCTGGCCCAATTAATGTTACCTAAAACCTGCTGCAATTCTACCAAGGTGACTGAGTCTTTTAAGTTGATCTGGGGCAAAACTGGTGCTGCGAAAGAACGGAGAAGCCGATGACCCAAGTATGAGAATGGCTCGGTTCTCTGTACTTTCTCTGGGGCAATGAGTAACCCTTTCTCCCCCAGGCTGGCCTGGAGGTCTTTAAACATTTCGCTGCCGACATGCGGCGCTGCGACCAAGATATCGTCCATGAAATGGCATACTAAGGCTGTGGGGTGAAGGTTTCGAAACTTCGCCAGTGCGTTGTGAACATAAATTTGGCACAGGGTGGGCAAATTTAGCATCCCCTGTGGCAAATACTTCCACGCGTAACGCTGCGTGGGCTCACTGTGGTTCACAACCGGCACCGTAAAGGCGAACCTTTCCCGATCCCTCGGATCCAGGAGAATGGTGTAAAAACAATCCTTAAGGCCTACGACCAGGATCTCCCAACCCTCAGGGATCATATTTGGATTCGGAATGCCACATTGAAGCGGTCCCATTGGCTGTATAATTTATTGATCTCTCTGAGATCGTGGAGGAGTCGCCACTTCCCCGACTTTTTCTTAATGACAAAAATGGGCGAATTCCAAGGACTAGTGGACTGCTCTATATGTCCTGCGTCTAGCTGTTCTTTAACCAGTTGCTTTAGGGCGACTAATTTCTCCCCCACTACCGGCTATTGCTCTACCCATACTGGCGTGTTGGTAAGCCATTTAAGTGGCAGAGCCATTACCTGAAGGTAAGAGTGGCACGGTATTGCTGCAAAATGTCTCGCCCCCAGAGGTTGATGTGCACATCCAGAATGTGCTGCTGAATGACCGCCATGCCGTCAGCCTTAGGGATCGTGACTTCCACCCACTCCCGGCTTCTAAACGCTTCTTGGATGCCGCCTACCCCCCACACATCGGAGACCGGCTCAATGGCCCACTCCTGCGGCCACTGGCTTCGGCTGACCACGCTGACGTCAGCTCCGGTATCTAGCAACCCTGAGAACGATTTTTTATTCAAAAATACCTCAATAACTGGCCGCTGTTTCCATTCTATGTTGGTCTCCACTGTTGCTAAGACCTGGTATCCTTGCACTGCCTCACTTGTGCTCGAGCGGTCTTCTGACCCGGACTCTGAGCTGTCCCTGAGCCTTCCCTGGCTATCTGCTGGTGAGTTACAAGGAACCATAATCAGTTGCGCTAGCGTGTCTCCCTTGTGAATGGTCTGGGGTAGGTGCGTCTAGAGTTGAACTTGGAGAACACCCGAAAAATTGGAGTCAATGACTCCCAGAATTACAAGAATTCTGCGTGCTCCTGCTACACTACGAGGCAAAACTAAGCCTATGAAGACTTTGGGCAGGGGTCCCATGTACTGGGAATCCACCAGATAGACTGTGCCTGGCAAGTCGCATATGACGTCTGCCTGGCAAGTCAATTCTAGCCCTGTACTACCCTTGGGGCTGGCCTGCGCCTTCGCAATGTCTGGAATGTGATTGGAATCTAATCCAGCTCTGGCTCGCCCAGAGCGAGGGAAGCCTCTGTTTGGACCGGGGCCAGAGACGTGCCCGCGTTCCAGTTTCCCGAATTCGGACAGAATCTGGACCAATGGAAGCCTTTGTTACACTTCGGACATGGGGTGGTTGGAGCCTTGGAACGGCCGGAATGTTGTCCGCCGCTCTTGGATTGGCACTCCCTAGCGAAGTGACCGACATTGCCACAATTGTGACATGCCCCTTGGTTTTTGTTCTTGGGTTTCCTACCCCCTTGCACCGCCGCTGCCAGCAGACCCATTTTGTAGGAGTCCATGCCAACGTCGGCGCAAGCTCTAATCATGTCCGTGAGAGTCAAGTCGGGACGATTGCCCAGTGACTGCAAGATCTTACGCCAGTCGAGATTGGCGTTGTCTTTAGCCAATTTCATCATGAGTTCTTGTTGGGCTTGCTCGTTATCGATCTGCCTACTGATCGCTTCCTCTAAGTGATTGATAAAGTCCATGTAGGACTCCTGGGCGCCCTGTTTGACTGCGGTGTAATTTTTGGCCGCTTTGCCAGTTGCCGGGACCTTGAGAAAAGCCCTGAAGGCCGTCTCAGCTGACAACTGAAGGGTGGCGAGCGGCAAGGCGGTCTGCACATCGATGGATTCGAAGGCACCTGAACCATATAACTGGTCAGGAATTATTGCCCCCCCCCATCCTGGCAGCCCTTGCCTGAGCCTCGAGGCGATACTCACTGTCCCATAACAGATACTGGCTGGGGTTGAGCATCATCCGCATGATGGCTTTCCAGTTGTGCGGGATGAACATCGTGTTCTCGCACACTTGCTGAAGCGTGCCCCTAGTGAAGCGACTCTGTAGTCCTGTCTCTGAAATGGCCTTCCGTATAGCCATGAGGAGCTTATACGGGACTGGTGAATGAACTATCTGCTGCTGCCCTGTGAGGGCATCTACTTCCAAGCGAATTGGACAAATCTGACTAAGCTCAGCTAGTTCTTCTGCTGGCAATTCCCCCTTCCTGATCTCCTCCTCAACTGTGCGCCGAAGGGCATTCTTGGTAGTTCGGGAACCTGTAGCTATCAGAGAAGCACCAGCGCTCCCCATTCCATGCATTCCACCGGTGACGTCTGCAGCTGTCACCGAGGGAAAGCTCCCTACACTACTCTGCTTAAACTGAAATGACGGATATAGCGCCGTGGGCGCCGATGGCTCTGCTGACACTGGGGGTTCTTTGGCCTCTACCCGGACTGGGTCCACCTCTGCTAAGAGTTTCCTACATTTGCTCCATGTGCGAATTACGCCATCTGGAGCTTTCGGGGATTGCTGAATTCAGACTCCTATCTGATCCCAGAGCTGCAGGGATAACGTACCTACTTCTGGGTAAAGCAGGCAGTGTTCCCTCAAGAACACCAAAAGCCGCGTTAGTTCTCCGCTGTGAAAGCTTATCTGATATACCCTGGCCAGGGTTTTGAATTCATCCTCATGAATTCTTTGACTAGCGGACGGACGTTGCCGCTGAGGACAAGTCCCCATATTACCTGCCGGGTCCTTTGAAGTCTCCTTCTCGGGACGATTCGACGCGTCTGAAGCTCAGGCAATAGGTTTTGCATGATGAATCTCTGGGTAGAGCTCGGAGCGTGGACTGCTGCCACGGGCCCTCGGTGGCCTCTGCGCTGTCAGGGGTTCACAGCCGACCCTGAGCGGAACGCATTTTTCCGTGCTGCAAGCCGCCGCGAAAGCCGGAGCAAGCTGTAGGATGCCTCTCTGAGATGCCTCGTCACGGAGCTGTCTTCCCGATCGGCTGGCTTTCCGACCGGGCTGCCGCGCGGTCCTCCGGGGTGATCGGACATGGTTCTAGCGTAGAACTGGACCGCGTTGATCGCTTACTCACAAGTAGGATCACGTCTCGGGTCACCAGATGTTGGATTGGGGCCGTGAAGCGGCCCTTGGGTCCCGGAGGAGACTGGTCCAGTAACGACACGAGACAAGATGGAGCAAAGACCAGTGGTTTATTGAGGGAAAATCATCATCAGATATAGGAATTCAAGGCAGCGTGTGATAGAATCGTCATCTGACAGAAAATCACATCACCCATTTACCTGGGTTAATTGGGAACTTCTCTTGGGGAAGTTAATTAACTAAGGCAAATACTGACAGGGGAAGTCCATTGTTCATGGCTTGCACAAGAGTAAACATGGCCACTATTTGCACTCGGGCTTGGGCTAATCTGCAAGTGTGGAATTGCCTAATTCCTAACTTGAGTTAGCTATTCAACTTCCTCCTGCCGAACTGCCTGCCAGGCCAGATATGAGTGAATCAATCTTATGACTATTAATCGGCACCCCAATTTCTGTACCCGCAAAGGCCAGTGACCAGGAGCCTCCCTCAACCGGTGTAACCTTTGTCAGGGACAGTTAGTGCCAATTGCGCCCGCGGACACCACACTGTATAAATTGGAGACATTCAAAAGCCCAAAGATGATGAGTTTTTCAAAACAACACAGAGATGAGTGGCTGCAATTCTTGTCTCCTATACTGTATCATTTTCTGCAATGAACACAGGATGTTAAAGATGGTGGTTTATCTGGAAGTGACAATTGCCCCCCCCCAACCTTGCTTGCCCTTTTCTGTAGTAAATATGATATGTGTGTTGCATTGGAATCATGATAGTGGCATATATGGGTCTTGGTTTGATTCAGCAGGCTGAATGTTCCAGCTATTTTAAATAATATATATATTAAAAACACAGTTGATAAGAACAATGAATTGTTTTTTTAAGCTATTATGTTTGAAGCCTTTTAGGCAGCAATTTAAAATGGCTACTCACTCTCTTCAAGGAAAGCATTTACTTAGTGAATCTGGGTGGAG
The DNA here is from genome assembly GCA_035047305.1 of Bradypodion pumilum. Classification (NCBI taxonomy): domain Eukaryota; kingdom Metazoa; phylum Chordata; class Lepidosauria; order Squamata; family Chamaeleonidae; genus Bradypodion; species Bradypodion pumilum. Next base: position 158,089,208 of record JAWDJD010000001.1, on the reverse strand, counting down.
GCAAATGGTAAAACGTTTATGTGCTTTAGACAGATAGCTTCAATAATGGAAAATCACATTGTGCTTAATTTATATCTCAATACAAAATTTTCCCTGTGGTTGAAAACAGAATTGAATGCTAACATTTGCAGGAGAATTCAAAACACATTCCTTCACAATGTGCCTTAAGACCATCCTATCCTAATCAAATCCAACCCTCTTGAAGACTTTTACTGGAAAAAAAATCCAAAGAATTTTAATCCTAGGACTGAGCTGCATACATTTTCTTTGCTTGAGCACTTATTTACGATGTGATTAATGAGTTTCTAGGATGAGTTGTGCTTTTGGAGCTCCGGTTTCCATTCACCGGTTATGAGAACACCCGCAACATAAAAGGAGATCTTTATTGCAGTCCAGTTTCTAAGCCCTGCATCTGTCTTTAGCTACCTTCACTTTGGTTCTATGAGAAATAGTTGTTAAAACACTCATTCTTTTGTGTGCATGTGTGTGTGGGGTGGGGGTGGAATGTAAAACCTGAAGCAGATACTTTTAGAACCGATGATGTCTTTACCATATAATCTGTGACTTTTATTTGTATTTGCTTGTTTGTTTTGGCTTTCATTAAGATTTTTTTTAAAAAGTTTAAGGAAATTTCTACATCCTGGCTTAGTAGGAAAAGAGTGGTCTGGAGATAAACCACCTTTTAAGCTCATTAATGCTGTTGTTTATATTTTTAACAGTAAGCCGCTCTGAAAGTCTCTGAACTGAAGGATTGGGTGTAAGTCTTTCTCAACAACCATCACCAGTCTAAAGAAAGCATCATGCTGGACTATGATAATTCTCTGTTATCTTATTGAGAATTAGAAACAGGCAAGACTGTCACCTCAGTTCATTTTTGATGAAATATATTTGCCAACATTCACAAATTTCTTCATATTTAGCTTGGAAAGGACCAAAGATTTTGTTTTATCTTAACAGGGAATATGCCAGAAAGACAAACAAGTGGGTTCTGGAGCAAATCAATCCTGAACAGTCTCTGGAGGCAAAATTGATGAAGCTGTGGGTGTCTTACTTCAGGTACATTATGAGAAGGCAAGATTCTTTGGAAAAGTTAACAATGCTGGGAAAAGTGGAAGGCAGTGAAAGCCATGGGCTATAAATTGCAGGAGCTGAGCCATTATTTTGCAAATGAAGCCTGTGGTTACTTCCCAAAGACCAATCACAAATCAAGCTACTTTTCAAACCAAAGAAGTGACAAAAGCTCCTTCTCCAGGAATCAGAATGTTCTCAGTGTTGGAGCAATAACAATCCTGCAGGTAACAGTGGGAGAGAGCAATTTATAACCTAAGGTGATAGTCCTTTGCCACTAACCTACTGAAGTGGCACACATGCCTCTGGCTTGCCCCTCCTCTCTTTTTTCTTTAATGCTTTACTTCTATTGACCTTCCTTCTCCATATGTTGGAGACTCCATTTTTTTCGATGTTTGTATTTTCTATAACTATAGATGGCAATTGTAAACAAAGATGGCTTTTTTCTACTTACATTTCTTCTAGAGCATTTGTACAACACAAAGTGCTAGTAGAGTGGAGTGGGTAGTGTATACTTGGTTCATCCATGTTTCATACATCAGGTTGACATGATGGATTGAAGCAGCATCTTCCATTGTTTCTGATCCCATGCCAGCCTCATCCAGAGCCTCAGGAACTTTGCCCTGAACTGGTCTTCCCATCTGGTTGCTGGCCTTCCTAGTGATCACTTTATGTCAAGTGGTATCCATTCTGTGATAGCTTTCATCCACCTGCCATCTTTGAAGTGGCACACATGCCCGGCCCACCGATGCCTCAGTCAATGTTGACGCTTGTTTTGCACCTAATTTTATATTTATTGTATAGTATGTAATGTAATCATATGTAATAATAGTATAATATTGCTATATAAAGGATTAATACCCCAAAATGCCAAAAACTCAGCACTTAAGGAATTCTAATCTTCTAATTATGGGCTATCTGTAGCGTATAGTTCAATCCATAGTTGCATGTATAATATAGTAAATTAGGTAGAAGTCCCTGAGTGATATTTCTCAGTGATATGCAAAATAGCAGCCTTGGGCTGAGAGACAGAAAGAATTTACTATGAGAGTATGCATGGATATCCTAAATCCAGTGACCCCTAAGCGCTAGATTGGTGCTTAGCAAGTATGCAGGTCTCCATGCATAAGGAGTCATCTGACCAAAAGGGTGAAAATGGAGCTACAATTGAAGCTGGGAAACATCTACACCAGTGTTTCCCAACCTTAGGGTTTTTTGGACTTCCGTTCCTAGAGCCTAAGCGAATTCCAGAAAGCACTGATCAGTCAATGTACTGACTTAGGCTTCTAGAAATTGAAGTCCTCCTGTGGGGCATGGGCCCCATGTTGGGAAACACTGGTCTACACTGAAGGTGGGACAATTAAATGAGGTGTGGGAGAGAGTACAAAGCCTTTATCTGGAGCACTGGTATATTGTTTTATTACAATGGAGAATGTACCTCCTGCTAATGTGCCTACATGAAGAATGAGTTCCCAGTAAATGACCATGAACAAGGCTATCACCATAATCTTATTGCTTTAATTCTTACTCTGTCTTACCTCATCACCTCCAGAATGTTCATTATCCACCTCATATTACAGCTATTGCATTTAGAGCCATGCTTTTCCACACTGGGAGTAAAGCCTTCTTCTGCCTTTGTCCTATAAAGCTTTGGGGAAACCATTGGAAATGGGGTTCTTAAAAAAAGATAATTGCTGTAATTAGTAACACAATATTTGAAATGCTCTAACAATAATCAGATGGAAGTGGCTAGTTAACTACATTATGGCAACACAATTATGGAAATGTGTTTCGGAAGCTATTTTAAATCATCTAAAGAGGAATAAAGATGTCTTCTCAATTGATTTTTTTTTAAAAAAGCATAAGCCAGGTGGTTTCTATTACTGAAGAACTCACAAAATCTTTTGATCCAAAATTCAGACTTGAACTTCCTTTGAAGTTTTTAATGAGTTTGGTTAATTCCTCCACTCCTTGCAACCATCTAGCACACCTCTGTATTTTCTGAAACATGTACCAAAGCAATACAAGCATGGGCTTCCAAACAGACAGTAGGCACCAGTCTCCCAGGACAAGGCACTTGAATGTTTCTTAAAAAGAGAAATTCCTTTTACAGCAAAATGCACATTTCAGTACATATATGCTTGTTCAAAAGTTTTAACTGACCATTAAAATTCTGTCATGATTTATAATGGGCTATAAACACAGTAAAATAGCAATAATCACTACAGAAACTATTGCAGAAGTCAAAAAGGGTGGAAAAAATGATCAGTGCAGCAATAATTTTTTTCCAGATTTGCAATATCTGGGAAGTAGTATCATTTGGCACCTAAATAATGGTCCTTGGCACTTAATGATAGTAGTACAGATTGGGTTAGGAATCTTTGGACTTCCAGATGTTTTAGGTTTCCATTCATTGAAGCGTTATAATACAAATATTAGCCAAAAAAATCAACTTTTGTAGTAGGAAACATCCAAGGAACAAAGAGATCTCCACCTGTGGGCAGAGATACAAAGTAAGCCTCCCTGGAGAGAATGTTCTACAGGCAGAACCCAACATCTGAAGATGCCCAAATCAATGGGCACCTCAAATGGTGGGGACACCAAAAGGAGGAGATTCAAAGAATATATTCTCTGCTCAACAGAGCTGCTTGCTATCCTGCTCCCTGGAAAGATAAGTCATCCACTGTCTTACTGGGACCCAGCTTCTGTTTGTTGTTCAACAATTAATTAATGGTATTGCATTGGAAGGGATAGTTGGACAAGCCTTCAACAGACTACTGTGATTTATTATTCTTCAGATATAGTCACCTGTACAGTGGGTAATCAATGACTGACTGACTGACTCACTCTGTGTGTGTGTGTCTCTGTGTGTGTGTGTGTGTGTGCACGCGCGTGCGTGCGTGTGCACGCGTGTGCACACGCGTGCGTACGTGTGCACGTGCGCACCATTCTCCCCATTTTTGAACCAACTTGAAAGCTTGCACACTTCTTAGAATTTTACTTCTGGACAAAGCTGAAATAGATTTTACTTTTACGTATGGTCTTTTAACATACTAGAGGAATTACTGGACTTAACAAAAGTACAACATTTACAACTTGTCACCAGCAGCATGAATTGACTCAGGAAGCTGCATGGCACTTGCTGTTCCAGCTGTAAATTGATCCAATCCAATTCGACACACCTGTGGTAGCAAATACACCTTTAATTTGAGCATCTATTAAGCTACGTTATTACAGACAGTGTAAATAAACATGGCTGCTTTTAAAGGGGCCTGGGGGGGGGGAAGATGATCAGCTCTTCCAAATTAATAAATATAGTTGGTTTCTAGCTAGGGCAGGGCTACTGCAGAAGACTTCTGAAGGGTGTGTTAACACAGAACTTAGTCTATAACCTTTCTTTCTTTTTATATATATATATATATATATATATATATATATATATATATATATATATATATATATATATATATATATATATATATATATATATATATATATATATATATATATATATATATATATATATATATATATATATATATATATATATATATATATATATATATAATTCATTAAGTTTTGCAAAAATGAACATATAAGACAATACATACAATATATAATTAAAATATAAAGAAAAAGAAAAAAGAAAGAAAAAACATATAAAAGACATTCTAACAATTATTAAGCACCTTATGATATTGCTATATTTATGCTCATCAGGGAAGGAATGAAAAAAGAAATATTCCAATCAACCCAGCTATATTAACTTCCCCAAATTTTAAATGATATTTTCTAGACCTTATACAATATATCTAAGATACTTAAAGTATACATCCTTTATAACAAAAGAAAAAAAATCCTCATAATTAACTCCACCCTGTGATATATACAGAGCCCGAGGGGGATGCGGCATATCCCAGGCATACTTTATTGCATCCAAAACTTTTCTTGATCTGCTACTGGATGACAGTCTTCACCTTTTCCAAGAGCGTACTCCACAAACAGTTTCCAAATTTTGCAAAATCTATTCTCTTTAATAAATCCTTTCTTTTCCTTCAATTCCCATGTTAATTTATCATTCAACGCCAATTGCCACATTTCCTTATACCATTCCTCCAGCTTAATGCTCTCATCATTCTTCCACTTCCTTGCAATACAAAGCCTCCCTATCATCATCATATTTGATAACAAATCCTTTGTATCTTTATCCAAATTAATTTTCTCCAGATTTATTTACATGATGGTACTCGATCCCAATTTTATTTCCTCTCCAATTAATCCCACCATTTCCTTTTCAATGTCATCCCAAAACCCCTTTATTACCTCACAATCCCACCACATGTGTAAGTAGGTCCCCACACCTTTCTTACATCTCCAACATAAATTATTCTTAGATTTATCAATCTGACTCAATCTCACCGGGGTCAAGCACCACCCCCACAACACCTTATAATTATGTTCCTTAATTCTGACGGACATTGTTTTCATAATTGTTTCCACCCATTGTTTCCACCCAGCCCCTTTCCCAAATGCCTCCTTCGCTGGACCAGGCAGACGGCTTCAAGAATTGCAGCCCAACTCTAGCCATGGAGAACAGACACTGCCTTTCCTCCCAGCCGCTCCGGTGGGAGGGAATTGGTCACAGCCGGGGAAGCCTTGGTGGATTGATGGACTGGCACATTGCCGCCCTCCTCCTTCACCTCTTGTGGGGTTAGGGAGGAGAGAGGGAGGTGGTGCCAGCAGTGAGGGCCCTTACCCCCCTTTTTGAGTAATTGTAGGGGTTGGAGGGGTGGGAAGGGAATGGGATTGGGTTTGGGGAGGGATGGCCGGCACCCCCCACCTCTGATAAGGGGCTCTTGGAAATGCCCCAAGGAGGGTAGGGGGAGTGTGGGGGTGGGTTCTGGGTCTGGAGGGGAGAGAGGGTGGGAGAAATGGCCTTGTCAGCTGGGTAGGAGGGGTAGCACTCCATCTGAGATGGGTGGGGAGGTTCTCAGGGCTCAAATTGGGGTTGTGACGGGCATGGGACGATATGGCGGGTACCGAGGGGCAGGCCGCACTTGGGGAACACGGGACCGATGGTTGGTATCTGTCTCTCGTTCCAGTCCCCCAGGTACATCTCTGGGTCCTGAGCAGCTGATCCAGGGTGAACCCACCCTTAGGCTGCTGCTGATGAATGCCAGGTCGATCTGCAACAAGGCCCCCCTAATTCAAGACTCTATTCGGGAGGGGTGGGCCGACCTGGCATGCATCACCGAAACCTGGCTGAGACCAGAGGATGGTGTACCTCTGTCAGAAATGTGTCCAGCCGGCTTCAGTATCTGGCACCAGCCAAGGGATGAGGGAAGGTGCGGTGGCGTCGCCATTGTAGCCAGGGAGTCCTTGGGAGTCGCCAGGGCCACTGCTCCACAAGTCCCGGGTTGTGAGGCCCTGCTCCTGCGGTTGGGCCCTAAGGATCAGTTGGGAGTCTTACTCCTGTACCTGCCTCCTTGCAGGGTAAGAGACTCCCTGCCTGAGCTCCTCGAGGCCATCTCAGCATTGGCGTTGGAGTTCCCTAGGCTGATGGTTCTGGGGGACTTCAATTTGCCTTCGCTGGGGACTGGTTCAGAGGTTGTACAGGAGTTCATGGCCTCCATGGCAGCCATGGACCTGACTCAGGTAATTCATGGCCCGACCAGGGGCAGTGGTCACACACCGGACCTAGTTTTTTTGTCGGAGCGGTGGCAGAGTGATCTGAAACTACAGAAATTAGAAACTATACCTGTGCCATGGTCAGATCACTATCTGGTGACTCTGGACTTCCTGGGGGCGGCGGTTCACCGCAGGGAGGTGTGGCCTATTAAATTGGCCCGCCCCCGGCGACTGATGGATTCTGACAAATTCCAGAGGGAACTGGGGGATTTTCCTTTGGATCGGCTACACGATTCATCCGATGCACTCATTGACCTGTGGTACAGGATGACTATGGCTGGCTTGGATGAAATCGCACCACTACGGCCTCTCCGAGCCCGTGGGGTTCGATCTTCCCCGTGGTTCACAAAAGAACTGCGGGAGCTTAAACGGGAAAAGAGACGCCGAGAGCACCGCTGGGTGAAGACCCAAAGTGATTCCGACTGGACACTGGCTAGGACTGCTATTAAGACCTACCTGGTGGTGATGGGGGTGGTGAAGCAACAATACTTCACTGCCCTCATTGCCTCTGTGGATAATCGCCCAGCTGCTCTGTTCTTGGTTACCAGGTCTCTCCTTGGCCGGGAGGGGCCGGTGCCCGGTTGGCAGGGTTCGGCTGAGGTTTTTGCAGACTATCTGGTGGAGAAAATCGCTCGGATTCGCTCGGGGTTTAATCCTGGCGTGGATGAGGAGGGTCCAGAGGGGATCAGAGCTCAGTCTGGGTAGTATTATCTGGGATCGGTTCGATCCAGTTGTCCCTGAGGAAGTGGACAGGCTTCTTGCAGCTGTTCACACCACCTCCTGCCCTTTGGATCCCTGTCCCACTTGGTTGGTGAAAGCCTCCAAGGGGGTGACGGGAGGCTGGGTCGGGGCTATAATAAATGCTTCATTGCAGGAGGGGGTGTTTCCTGCACCTTTACAACATGCTCTGGTGCGCCCCCTCCTGAAGAAACAATCTCTCGACCCAGCAGTTCCAGCTAATTATAAGCCAGTCTCCAACCTCCCTTTCTTAGGGAAGGTACTGGAGAAGGTGGTGATGCGGCAGTTGCAGGGGGTCCTGGATGAAGCGGATTATCTGGACCCCTATCAATCGGGTTTCAGGCCTGGATATGGTACTGAGACTGCATTGGTCGCACTGGCTGATGACCTCTTGCAGGAGCAGGACGGGGGTCATCCATCCATCCTGACTCTTCTGGATCTCTCAGCAGCCTTCGATACCATTGACCATGGTATCCTTCTGGAACGGCTCAAAGGTTTGGGGATCCAGGGCACTGTGCTGTCCTGGTTTTCCTCATTTTTGGAGGGTCGTACCCAGTTGGTGTGTTTGGAGAGTGAGAGGTCCAGCGCTAGGCCCCTACAGTATGGGGTGCCTCAGGGCTCGGTGCTCTCTCCTCTCCTATTTAACATATACATGAAGCCGTTGGGCGAGGTTATCCGTTCCCATGGGGTAAGGTATCATCAGTATGCTGATGATACCCAGTTATATATCTCGGACCATGGGGACCCCAGTGATGCAGTCAATGTCCTATCCAGATGTCTGGAAGCGGTTGGGGTCTGGATGAGGGCCAACGGGCTACAATTGAATCCCTCCAAGACTGAGTGGCTTTGGATAGGAGGTCCCGCGTTATCCAGGGAGCTGCCAACTTTGGTCTTGGATGGGGCTGCTTTGCCCCAGACAGATCCAGTACGCAACTTAGGGGTCCTCCTGGATTCGGGGCTGCTACTAGCAGATCAGGTGGCGGCTATGGCCAGGAGGGCTTTCTCACAGCTTTGCATCATCCGTCAGTTGTGTTCGCTCTTAGACCGGGACTCCCTGCTCATGGTCACACATGCTCTGGTCACCTCCAGACTAGATTATTGCAATGCGCTCGACATGGGGCTGCTCTTGTCAACCATTCGGAGGCTGCAGTTGGTCCAGAATGTGACAGCCCAGGTGGTGATGGGGCACGGGCATTATGCTCATGCCTCACCATTACTTCGGGAGCTGCACTGGCTACCAGTTTGCCTCCGGGTGCAGTTCAAGGTGCTGGTTTTGACCTTTAAAGCCCTTCATGGTAGTGGGCCAGGATACCTTAGAGACCGCATCGTCCCAAGAGTGTCTGCCCGTCCAACCAGAGCGGAATGGAGGGGCTCCCTGATTGTTCCATCTGCCAGAGGGGCTCGTCTCTCTGGTACACGAAGGAGGGCCTTTTCCATGTCCACACCGGCCTTGTGGAACCTCCTGCCTGTAGAGTTGCGGGAGCAGATGGAGCTGCTACCTTTCAGAAAAGACCTAAAACCTGGTTGGCAGGGCAGGTGTGGGGCCCAGATGGAAGAGTGGCCCCCGCATGTTGGCTTATAAATTAAGCCCCCATTTCTTTAAATTGTCTTTTTTATGTGGGTTTATGTGGGTTTTAAGAGGAATGGGGTAGGTGGGTGGGTATGTTGGGTTTTAATTGGTTTTAATTGATTGTACTGTTTTATGTGTGTTTTAACTTGTTGTGAGCTGCCCTAAATAAATAAAATAAATAATCCTTCTCTTCCATATTGATTTCCAATTTATATCTAAAATGTTTGTGTTTAAATCTTGCTCCCATTTTTTCCTTAATTTATTTTGTGAATCACGTTCTAAATTTAATAATTTATAAATCTTACTTACCAAGCCCTTCACCCCTATTTCTCCTTTTCTAACCTTCCATAACAAATCTTCAAATACTGTCTTATTCCTTTCCAAACCAGGATCTCTCAAATATTTACCATTCCATTTATTCACCATTGCAATTTGCAACCAGTTCAATCTCAATTCTGCAAATAATTTGTTCCTTTTAGTTTCGTCAGCACAAGCTCTAATCCAGTCCCTCAGCAGAAACAGGTCATTTTTGTTTAACACCTCCCTCACTCTCTTATCAATTTTAATTGGGAAATTTGCCATATCTTCCATTTCAATAATTGGAGATATATCAGGTGCCAATGTTATTTTCACCTTTTTCCAAACTTCCCACATTGACTTTAGCAATTTATTTCCCATATTAATTTTCCTTACATCCTTATCGAGAAAAGCTGCTTTACCTATTTGACCCAGTTCTCCTATCTCTATATCTTCCCAAATCACCTTTTCTTTCATCAAGAGCTTAACAATATTTTTAATCTGAAATGCGTTATAATAGTTTTTGAGATCCGGAATACCTAAACCACCCTGACTTTGAGGAAGATACCATAAACTTTTTTTGGAATTCTAGCTCTCATTCCCCCATTACAATAATCATTTAACAAGCTCTGCACTTTCTTAATCTCTTTATCTGTAATTTGGATTGGTAGGGCATCAAATAAAAAAATAATTTTAGGTAACAACATCATTTTACATATAGCTACCCTACCAAACCAAGACAAGTTTAATTTCTTATACTGCTGAATTTTTTCTTTAATCCATGTCCTTTGTTTGTCATAATTTGCTTTCTTAATATTTTCCCATTTGTCTGTAATGTTAACCCCCAGATATTTCAAACTTTCTTTAATTTGAATTTTAAATTTATCCAGTATTCTTTGCTGCTCCAATTATATCTGTACCATACATAATCATTTCAGATTTTCCCCAATTTATCCTTAATCCTGTAATTTCCTCAAAATCTTTCAAATGTACCTGAATTCTTTCTAATGCCTTCATTGGATCCTTCATAATTAGCAGTGTGTCGTCTGCATATAAACTTATTTTGTTGCCTAAAATTCCCTCAATGCTAATGTCATTTCTAATGGTGGTTGCTAATATCTCCATTGCCATTATAAATAAAATTGGGGATAACGGACAACCTTGTCTAGTGCCAGCTTCCAACTTTGTATCTTCTGTATAAACATTGTTCACTTTAACAATTGCACTTCCCTGTTGATATAATTGTTCTATAATTTTTTTAAACTTTTCTCCAAATCCATATCCCGCTACTGTTTCATTAATAGTTACCCATTGAAGTGAATCAAATGCCTTAAATATATCTAATGATAATAATCCATCTTTAATCTTATTTTGAACAGTATTATCCACCAAATCTAATACTCTCCTCATTAAATCAGCCATGTATCTCCCCTTTAAAAAGCCAGCTTGATCCTTACCTATATAGTTACCCATAAAACTATTCAACCTATTTGCCAATATTGATGTAAAGATCTTTGCATCTTGATTAATTAAGGATATAGGTCTGTATGATTCTATTTTTCCAAATCTTTCCCAGGTTTTGGAATTAATACTATTATTGATCTGTACCATGAAGTCAGACATTGTCTTCCATCTAACAAATAATTAAACAACTTTGTTAATCTCGGAATCACATTATCTAAAAACTCCTTGTAAAATTCTGCTGACAAACCTGGCGACTTATCATTTTTAAGCTTTACAATGGCATCCCTTATTTCTTTTCCTGTTTTTTTGTCTTCCATTTTCTCCTTGTGCTCTTTACTCACTTTTAATCCAATATATTTTCCCAAAAATTCCCTTAATTTATCTAAATTAACTTCCTTCTCTGAATATAACTCCTGATAGAATTCCTTTACTATTTTAATTTTATCTTTAATCTTGTTACACCTTATCCCTGTTTTAGAATTTAAAGACCCTATTTCTCTTTTATCTCTCTTTCCTTTAACTGCCCTTGCTAATAACTTTGAATTTTTATTACTATATTCAAAGTAGTCTCTCTTCAAATATATCAAATTTCTCTTTACCTTTTCAATATCCTTCCCCACTAATTCCATTTTCAATTTCTGCCATTTGTCATAAACTTTCCTGTTCTTAGTCCTTTGCGTACTCCTCCTGTAGTTGCTTAATTTCCTTTTCAATTTCTTCTTGTTCTGCCTTTACTTGCTTATATTTGATACTGGCCATCTTAATACACTCCCCTCTAAACACAGACTTCATGGCATCCCACACCATATTATAATTTACCTCTCCATTATCATTCCAAGTCCAACTTTCTTCCCATTTTTGAGAAATCTGTTCTTTAATTTTAAGATCCTTAAATAAATTAGTATCATACCTCCATGTCTTTTTTACACCAATTTCACTTTTAATTTTCAAATCTAAACTCACCATCACGTGATCTGACTCTTTAAATATACCAGCCTTAACTTCTTCTAAATTTCTCATCATATTCTCTGACACCATAATATAATCAATTCTAGAATATGTGTTATGAACCTGCAAGAAGAAAGTATAAACCCTTTCCATTCTATGCAATTCTCTCCAAGTGTCTTTCAACCCTAAAGATGTCATCCACTTGTCCAAAATTTGAGCTTTCATTCCTTTACCACCTCTACCAACATTAGTACAATCTAAAGATGATCTTATTAAGTTAAAGTCGCCGGCAACAATCATCTTTGCACATCTTTCTCTTTCCAGAATGCCATACATCTTTTCCAAAAACTCCTCTTGATGTTCATTAGGTGCATAAATGTTTACCAACGTAATTTCATCCTCATCAATTTTCCCATTAACTATCAAATATCTTCCTTCCGGATCAGCAATACTTTTAGTAATTACAAATCCTAATCTAGATGCTATACATATTGCTACCCCCTTGACTTTGAGGAACCATAGGCTTTCTCATAAATCTGTGTCCAACCTAAAAACCTAAAAACAATTGATTTGTTTTTCCTGATTTTTGGTGTGTTTCTTGTAGAAGGACTATATCAGGTTTATCTTTCCAAAGTGCTGCCTCTATCCTTCTTCTCTTAACCTGACATCCAGTACCTTTCACATTCCAAGATACTACTTTAATACTCTTCATTTCTTTTCTCAATTACATTCCTAAACCTGTGATTGCCGCATCCCCCTATGGGCGTGCACAAAACCATTCCGAAATACCCTACTGGAAGCAGCCTCTGAAAAACAAAGAGGGGAGAGGGGGAAAGCGCCACAAAGAAGGCGTGATCATCAAGGACTCCCAACAGGTGCAATCTAATTTAGACTCCTCCTTCTGCACCCTTGGGCATGCTTTCTTCTTCTTCATCCATATTTCTTCCAAAGTACAACCCTCCCGAAATTATCAATCCCTCCTTTAAAACCTCCCATTCCTTGGTACCATTCTCAAGTAGCTTTGCATCCACCAAAATATCCAAAACATAATGACCCTCTTGCATTAAAAATCTTCTCCCCAAGTACCAGAAGATTAATTGTCTTGGAAACTTCCAATTATACTTAATGTCCTTGTCAATCAAAAATTTTGTCACCGGTTTCATCACTTGTCACTACATTCTCTACTCCACAGCAATATCATTATAGATCTCAACATCAGCACCATCTAGCTTCAAAGCTGTTGGCCCAACTTGTTTAATATGCACCATTAATCTTGTCTTATCTGCCACATTTGCAAACTTCACCAATACATTCCTAGGACCAACTATACCCCTCTTCTGTCCAAGATGATATATACTTTCAATTTCCTCAGGAGAAAATCTATATTCCATTTCAAGAGCATTCAGCCACCCCAATAATCTATCTTTTAATGTGTCCAGTGTCTTCTCAGGGAAGTTCCGAATTACTATATTTGGGTGTCTTAATTGTTCTTCCAACATTTCGACTCTTTTTTCCAATGATCCCACCTTAACATCTCTTTCCTTCTCTTTTTCCTTCATCTTCCTCACCTCCACTTTAAGTTCTGTCTGTTCTTTTTTAATTTCATCCTGTTCTTTTTTTAACTCAGCCTGCCCTTTCTTCAGTTCCTCAAACCCTTTATTAGAGTCTATTGACATGTCTGAGATCTTATCCTGTAAATTTAGTTGTCCTGCAGTCAATTTAGCTTCCATCTTTTCAAAACTTTCAAGCATCCTTTCAAAATCACTCTTAGGACCCGGCACTTGAGTCTTCAAAATTGGGGTGACAGAAGCACCTGCTGATGCAACTATCGCCGAGACAGAAGTTGGGGTTGACGATACTGTTGGAACTATTAATGTCTTTGACATTGCCATGCTTGATGTTTTTGGTGAGGTTGCTATTATCGGTATTTTCAGTGTTACTGTGGTGGGTATTTTCGATGCTGGTGTTGAAGTTGTTGTTATTGGTGATGTTGCTATTGTAGTTATTACTGCTGTTGTGACTGCAGCTATTATTGTTGTTGCTGTTGTTGTTGGAGTCATAACTGATGATTTGGCGATTGTTGTAGTTGTTGTTGGTGCTATTGTTGTTGTAATAGTTGCTGTTGTTATTGGAGTTGTAACTATTGTTTTAGAGATAGCTCCTTGCTGTTGTTTTTGCTGTTGTTGTTGTAACATCTTCATGACTCTCTCTTGCTCCTCAGCATCAATCACCTCTTGTTTCAAAGTCTTCTTCATTACGTCATTCTCCACCTCCAACCGAACAAGTCTTCGATAACTCCTGTCAGATGATGTTTCTCTATCTCTCAACCAACCTGGCTTCTTTTCCTTTTCTTTACCTCTTCCCTGTCGACTCATCCACTTACACTTCCAGTTACAAATCATAAACAGTACATAACATGTGCTTTAAAATCTTAATTCAAATGTACCCACTTTAAATGAAAAATAAAATAAAAATAAAATAATAATAGTAATAATAAGAAGAAGAAAATCAAAAAATAAAAAAGAATAAGAAAAATAAAAGAGAAAAGGAAAGAAAAAAAGAAACACAAACACTTAACCACACATGTATAGAATAAAACAAAATTTTATACCATCCCTAAAAATTATTAAAATCCAATTTTCAAAAATTTGTGCAAAAAAATCAGTTATTCAAAAATTCTTGAATAAGCAGTGTAAATTTCCCCACTCAGTTCAGTTCAGTTCAATTCCTTTTTATTTATATATATAGCTTATTCAGTCTTTTTTATGTGAAAAAGAAAAAAAGAGGGGGGAAAAGGAAAAAAAGGAATAATAAAAAGAAAAAAGGGAGGGAAAATAAAACGTTGGAAAAAAACACCTTGATTTAAAAATATCCAGAATAAATTTTCAAGCTTGCCACTGTCTGTACTGTATGATCTATACGACCTTAAAAAAAAGTTAGGCATGGAAAAATGCCCAGAAAAGAAGGATAAACAATTTTAGTAGCAACTGCACCAGAGTCTCAAATTGCCATCTTGCATCAACATAAAAATAGCGTTTAATGAGGATCAGTACTGTAGTCTCCAACACAAAACAAAAATAGTCTTATTCTCCTTGTCAATAAAACAAGTATAAAACTGCAGCAATGTTGTATTATGTCAATCAATCCAAAACCCTCTTTAAAAAAAATCCAGTGTCCAAAAGACAGCGGGGAGATAGAAAGCGGCTTCCAAGAGATATAACGGAGAGATGTAACAGTTATTCTGCCAAAAGTTAGTCAATGAAAGAAAAAAAAGTTTGATTGTAAGGTAGATAAGCTCCCGTTCTCACAACCTGGGATTATATATCCAGCACCGACCTCTACGACTCCACAAAACCCCGCATGGCTCCATTCGGGATCTGTTAGGTGCCGATGGGGCCAACTGAGGCCAGCTTCCATTCCCCCCCCCCATCTGGACCCCCGGACTTACCCTATTAACTCCATTTGCCCGCTTGTTTGTTCACTGATTGTCAGTTCTTCACTCCTTCTCCTTCATTTCTCTTATCCACTGGCACTGTAAATTCTCCACTATCCCAATCTTGAGCCTTCAGCCACAGCCCACCTCGTCCACCTCCGTCCGGTAACTCTCAGTGCTCTCCTCCGGTCAGTACCGCTTCCACCCAAGCTTCCTCTCACTCAGTCTCGTATCCACCGACCATACAAAAATCCTCCTTCACTTTCACTCTCGTTCTCACCTTGCAGCAGCCTGAATCCTGCACTTAGCACTCCACTCCACTCCCACCTTGAATTGCGAGAAACAACTCGTACTGCCCGTCTTTTTCGATCTTGCCATCCAGAGCCGAGAGAAACTACCAGTTCCTCTCGGTGCTCCACACGGTCCAATTTGAGAGAGATCAAAAAAGCCGAAAATACTCACTCTTCTTCAGGCAGGAATTTCCTGAGCCACCACCAGCCCGGTACGGTTTATTTTTAGATAATTTTCATTTCTATTTGTCCACTTTTAACAACATTTAACTGCTTTAAACAGCCCTCCTTTGAAGACCTGATGAAAATTGCAACTGATCAGCCTGCCGTATTGGAATGCCCCCTAGTCTATAACTTTTCTATGGGAGGAACAAATCATCCATGAACCTCAAATTTCACTTGGATCAAACATGCAATGTATACTAAGGCCCAGGCTAAGACATATTGCTGTCTTCGGGTAGAAGACCAGGTGGTCCCCTTCCTATCATTCTATTCAGTGGTGGGCATCAGCAGGTACACACCAGTATGTGTGTACCGGTAGTAAAAATGGCTGGCCCCATCTACCTCCCCACCCCGCCCACCACCTCCTCCTAGAAGAAGCTTCGGAAGGGGGTGGCTCCTTTCCCCCCTTCATCAAAGGCTTTTCATGGGCTATGTTTCACCCCAAAGTGCATTCCCAGACACTCCAGAGTGATTGAGAAGGCCCTTTGGGGTGAAATGGAGCCCAGGAAAAGTCTATGAGGAAGGGGGAAATGGCTTCGGAGGGGGCTCTTCGCTATAGAGCTATGAAAATAGAATCCTCTTCTATTTTCTTCACTCTATAGTGAACCTCTGAAGCCTTTCCCCCCTTGTCCAAGGCTTTTCCTTGGCTCTGTTTCACCTGAAAGCACATCACAGCCACTCCTTGGAGTGACTGGGAAGGCACTTTGGGGTGAAACAAAGCCCTGAAAAAGCCTTGGACAGGGGGGGAAATGGCGTCAAAGGTTCGCTATAGAGTGATGAAAATAGAAAAGGCTACTATTTTCAGAGCTCTATAGCAAAGAGCAGTCACATGGCCAACAGGCCACGCCCACCCAGTCACATGGCCACACCCACAGTGTGGTAGAATTTTTTTATGCCCACCACTGATTCTATGTATGACAGCTGACTTGACTGGCACACAATGAGGCGATAGCCTGTGATGCAGTGAGACAGCAGGCCAGTTTAGGATTTTCAGAACAAATCATGTAAGACAATAAAAGGAACAGCTGTAGAGTTCAGGAGGAACAGTCCAGGCACTGCCACCATTGCCATACAGAATCTGCACCTCTGGAAGTTGCTTCACTTTGTCTAATGGTGGGGCTGGCTCTGCTGATATCATTTTAACACCGGATACATTAGTAGAATATAGTAAGTGTGGCACCACTATACATGGTTGCCTGCTTATCATCTGAGAACATTTGCTCTCAGTAACTGTCCACTTCATCAGAAGTATTTTAGATTCAGTTAGCAATTGCCTGAGTAGACCACTGAAATCATTGGTACACTGAAATTGTGACAAATCAAAATCCTATTTCTTTCAGTTGGTCTGATTTAGCCTGGTAAATTGCACAACTTGTATTATATGATTTTATGAGTGCATTACCATCATGTATCCCCTGGGACAGCCATTGATCTGAGTAGAAGGTGGTGCTTCACCTCAAAATGGAGTGGGGCACTCCTCGCACTTTGAACACAACCCTGTGATCATATAAACTTGCAAATCAAAGAATGCTAACTATTGAAATGAGAATTATCTGTAGCTAGTGTCACAATACTGAAGTAATTTTAATACTTTCTTTCATCAGGCTTTCTACACGCACCAAATTCATAATAAAAATGTCTGAAGAGTTTTTTTCTTTCCCTACCATAATGAATAGTTAATTAACATGGGGTTTGTTTGTTTGTTTTTAGTATTTTGTAGCATGAGATGGATCCAGAAACTGAACTGGTTAATTTTTTTAATGAATCATTTTTCCTTGACGGTATCCCTTCAGGTTTCATTTTTATTCCAGGCCATTTTCTTTTATCTTCTTTTGTGGTTTAGGAGATTCATTGTGCCTTGCTTTCCCCCACCCCCACCCCTAATTAGTTTTTACAGCACTTTGCAAACTTTCACTTACTTTTGCATCTGGAGAGCACAGCTAATTTGGACACAATAAGACAGTCATCTGCATTGGCATTCAGTGCTGAAAAGACTGGTTTCTCATAACTGTTTCTGCGGAGAAGCAGACTCCTAAAGAAGGTTCAGAAGTAGATAAAGCTTGGTCTAAGGTTCATATGGGTACCTGCTCAACTTTGATAATACACTTTACACTTTTGAGATCAAGAGAGGAGCATTGTTTGCCACAGTTATCTCTTTGTTTACCTTTTGCAAGAAGAATTTAAGCAATTTAATAGCAATCCTAATGTATTCACTATGAATGATCCAATCCTTTTTAACTGTTATCAACACTTATAATTTTTGCAATAACGGGGGTACATTGGAATCCCTGTATCATGCAATTTTGCCTGTGCTGTGAAATGGGGGTTCAGAATTTTAATTGTCCTAATCTGGTAATTCACACTGGATTCAAAGTCAGGCCTCAGATAGTGGAGTCAAAATATGCTCCTCCAAAGCATGTATAAATGAAATTTCAATTTGTGTTTGCCCAAACCAAGTGAGTATACATGTTTCTGTGTGTTTGTAAGTGAGACAAGGAGAGACAGAGAGATGTGCATACATCAAATCAATGATCAAAATATATGGATGCACATGAAAATCAAACCCATTCTCAGCTCATGCTTGCTCTTATCCAGTAATTTGGGTAAAATGGGCCAGGGGTGGGATTAATTGGGGCTCCAGGAGCTTTACCGGGGAAAATTATACTTCCATGTCAAGCACGATAGCTATGCTGTTGCTAGAGGGTGTGAGAATGTCAATATCATCTTGAGCAATCCATAAATTACTCCTAAAATATATATGAACTTAGCTGGATAAATACTGGAGAGTAGTTCTGGACCAGTGCACCCCTGGCTCATACCACCACCAGCAAAACAAATACAGTAGTAGGATACCTACTGAACATTCTTCAGTTCAGTCAGACATTACAAATTGACTTGCACTGTACTGAAGTCACAAGGAGGAAGAAGGGAAGAACCCAAGAGTTTTAGTCCTGAAATTTCAGGGAATGACTTGATGTGCCATGCTAAGTGTCATGACGGCCATAGCCCCAACACTTGTTGACTTTAGTAACAAACGCCCAAGCCACATTAATTATGATGCATGTTGGAAATGATAGCTGAGATTTTAATCAATTCTGCAATGTCTACAATATTCTCTGCCACTACATTTCATTCCTTGGGGTACACAGAAAGAGCCTCCTAAAAGACTGTGGTATTTTTGAACCACAATCGGGCATATCCTGGTAACGACAATCTTGTGTTGCTGGCTAATCTTTCTCACACCAGGTCAGGCAAAAGGAACTGCAGAATGAACTCACCAAAAAGTGCCTGCATTTTGGCAGTTTCACGTCTGGTCTAGACACGGAAGAAAAAATTCATTCATTCATTCATTCTCTCTTTTTGCTTTCAGTACTGGCAAAGGGTGCAGATTAGTTTTACAAAGTTTAAAGAAAACTGAAAGAAAAGCAAATAGGATAGATAATTCCACATATATTAAGGTCATGCTTTGTTTTTTGATTTTTTTTAAAGACAGATAAAAAGTTTGAACAATTTAACAAAAGCCAGGCTATTCTATGTTTTCTTTGCCTCAGTGTGAGAACTTTAGTGTCCCAATACCTCTTAAACTATTTGATGAGAGACTAATAGCCTGACAGGCTAACACTTCACTTCCTTCCAATTAGGAGACTTTAACATCAAAGCCAAGGTCTTCCACTCGACAAGGGCTTACTTGAATGAATTATCACAGGAGAATAAGTCCAGTAGTTTCTTGTTCTTTGCCACTACTACCAGTACCCCCTCCCTTGTGGAAGTTCTGCATAGGCTTTAATAAGATGTTTGAGGTCAAAAGGTTTTTGGTCCCTCGCTGTGAGCACTAGAAAACTGCCAGAGTGTTTCAATATGTGTGGTGTGTGTAATGTAATCAAGCAAAGCTGAAAATACCATGAAGAAACATCATGCCGTTGACTTCCGCTTGGAATGCTCCTGTGTGTTGTTAAAAGCAAAGAGTATGGCAGCTTTAGTGCCCTATGAATCTTACATGGTGTCATTTCAACATTCTGGAACAAAATGTGTGCTACATTTGGAAGCAAAGTAAAGTGGACTGCCGAAACAGCAGGTCTCTAATAAATTTGCTAGTTCTATACAGGCTGGTATGATAAGATAATTCAGACTTTGAAAAGTACATAGTGTGACAATCATAAATGTGTTGAGGTATTCCCCTCTCCGTTCAATTTTTCAGGACTGCCTTACAAAAGATAAGAAATCTACATACTATGTACTATTTTAAACAATGGGACTGGATATACAGTACTTCTAAAGAGAAGGTGTCAATAAGTAAACTAAACAAAATGTTTGGAGGGCATTATTAAGGCAGGAACTGACATGCAGGAGAGTAAACCTTCCAACACACAATCTGGGACACACTCTCAGGGCTTACACAACCATAGGCAAATGAGGTTGTCACCCAAGGCAGCAGATACTTTCGTCTTAGCTTTTTAGAGACATCAGTGGTGACTGTAACCTGGTTTTCTTTCTAAAAAATGAAATGGTCCCTCCCTTTGAATTTTTCTAAAGAGGATTTCCCTTTCCTTACTTCCTACCTTTCACTTGTGCCATCACTCCCTTAAGAGTGGGGGAGGGCTGAGTCTGGGGACCAAATGAAAGCAGAAGGTGGATGGGTGTGACTTTTTCTAAGACATACTGCTCACTCTCTGATCCAGAGCTTGCAAACATTACTGTTTGAGAGTCAATTCTCAGAATCTGAGAGCTGTAGCCTTAACAGCAGCACACAACTCCAACATACACATATATTCAAGCTTTGGTCCTGTCTCAGGTTTCGGCCCTGAAATCTCAGTGAATACGAAGTTACCAATAAGCTATCCATGTCTAATTTACAAATATGTACAATGTTCATAATTACATTATTGATAGCTGCCCAAATATTTATAGCATTGTCTTCTTTCTTATTCAAAGAGAGCTCATCTAGATATCAATATACTCCTGTATTTGCATTGGGTTTCCCAAGGTATCAATTGATTCAAAAATAGGGAACCACACAATATATAGTTAAGCATGAAAATTATTTTGGTCAAAAAGGGTAAAAAATTTTAAACATTCCAGAGGGAACTGTTCATTTTGAATCAATTATGGTTCCAGATTATTTTGAATCATTATGGCATCTCTGACCCATACCTGTCAACCGTGGCTCTGGAAAATACGGGACCTGTGCAGAACGGTTCTGAGCAGGTATCCTTCTACGTGACCTGCACAGAACGGTTTTGTGCAGATCGCCTTCTACGCATGCGTAGAAAGCTTTTACACTTGTGTAGAACCCTTCTAAGCTTGCATAGAACCCTTCTACGCATGCGTAGAAGGCTTCTACGATCCCCTTCTGTGTAGCTCGCCTTCTACGCGTGCGTAGAAGGGTTCTACGCAAGCGTAGAAGGCAATCTGCGCAGAAGGGATGTGCAGTACCTCTTTTTCCCCTGCTGCCAATTCTGGGGTTTTGGCAGCTGCGGGCGGGAAATGGCGCAAATCGGCATCGAAAATCGGGAAATCCCGGCCAATCCGGAAAGGTTAACAGGTATGCTCTGACCAGCTCTTTTGGGATGAGATGAAGGGAGTGAATAGGTAATCAGGTAAGCTGGAAATGAGTATTGTTACCAGTAGGGAAGTTGTTAATGAACCCAGAGGAAGAAAACTTCCTCACACTTCTCTACCCCAGGATTGGGATGGGTGGGGTGAGGTGGAAATAAATATCTTCCAAATTCTTTAAAATATTTTAAACTGCATAGCACATATTGTTTATGCAATTTAAAAATGTGAGTTTTCCACTATCTCCTCACCCCAGAGCAACCAGACTGGTACTAAGGTTTATTAAGGTAAGGTATTATAAGGTACTAGCTGAGGACCTGGACCTGGCCGGGCAGACCTAACTCTGTCTGAGGGGACGGCCAGGCCCTTTTCCCCTATCTCGGTTCCCTGCCCTTGGTGCCCCTACCTGGTGATAGAGTGGCATTCTCCTTCATCGCTTCTGGCAGCCGCGCTCCCGCCGAGGCCTCCAGGCTGTGGGCCGGGCCGCCACCAGTTGAGCCGTCCAGCCAGGGGCTGGGTGGTGACTGTGTGGAGGTGGCGGTTCGGCAGGCCATCAGTGGTGTGCTGTGGCATGACTCTCCGGCCTGGGCCAGAGGTCTGCCAGGCTTCAGTGATGCGTTCGGTCTGGAGTGCATCCAGGCAGCAGGGCCACCACTGTCGCCATGGCTCACTGTTAGCAGGGACATCGGGGCCTGCCCCTGGCCTCGGGCGGAGGCTTGTCAGGCGCCTCCAGTGTAGTGGGGGTGGCCCTGCTGACCAGACACATTCAGGTCCAGGCACACTGGAGGAGGCTGGCAGACCTCCGTCTGAGTCTGGAGTGGGGGAAGGGCAGACGGCTAGTCCTGGCCATGTGCTCTACTGGCAGGGCTCCGGAGAAGAAGGGGACGTTCAGGTTGGAAGGTCTAGGTACAGCAGTCTGCTGGCAAGCCTCTAGAGACGGCCAAACAAGGTGGCATTCCACCCTGCCTGATGGACACAGGCACTGCGCTCTGTCAGGGGATAATCCCTCAGCCACCACAACCCCCATTGCAGCTCTGTCCTTGGGTGGGGGGCGCAACTGGCAACGGCCCGGACTGAAGCCTGGAGGCCTTGGTGGGGCTGGTGGAGGTGACAGAGGAAGACGGCTGTCCTTGACCAGGTAGGGTGGCCAAGTGCTGGGATATGAGGGGGGAAGGGGCAGACCATCCACTCAGTCTGGGTTTGGTCTGCTTGGGTAAGGCAGGGCCCTCAGCTGTAGCACATGCGTGCATCAGCCATTGATTTGTGCATTCATGCACTGGCCTTCTTCCTCCTCCACGTTGGTGTCCCCCTGCCGGATTGGCTGTGGTGTGGCGCGGAGGACACTGGGACTTCTAGTCTTTGCATTTTTCGCTTGTGTCAGGCACAGGGCCCACTCTCTGCCTCCGGACCCTCGCGGGGCTGATCTCTGTTATGATAGGTAGGTGTGTACAGAGCATTACAGGATCGGCTCCAGGGGTGTGGAAACACATTCCGCACACGTACGGCCACATCCCTTCCTTATAGGTATAGATTTTATTGATGCTTTGCTTAAGCACTTAAACGGTGGCTAACCACTTAATCCTGGTGGCGCAGTGGTTAAATTGCTGTACTGCAGCAAAAACATTATGAATTTGATCCTGATGGGGATCAAGGTTGACTCAGCCTTCCATCTTTCCAAGGTCAGAGAGTGCAGTAAGTGCTATGGTGCAATATGTATAATTGCTATTGCTATTATGTGCTGTGACATTTTAAAAATTATATGAAAATTAAATATTTAAAGATATTTATGCCCCCTCACTAATCCTATTGTGCTGAATTGCCAAATTACTCGCAAATGCAGTGATTTGAAATCCCATGCAGTCCCTGTAGTGAAATAATACATCAAATTACAGTTTCTCCCATTTGGAGAAATGGATGCACACACCAACACAAAGGCCACATGACAATGAATCGACTTAAAAAAAACCTGATCCAGCTCCCAATATTTCTACAGTGTAGACAAGCCTACAGTTTCCTTCCTACACACACACACACACTAGCAGAGGTTGCCCGGTGTTGCCGGGCTGTTTTAAATGGTGTTGGAAGGTTTTTGTTTTGTTAATGTTTGTACAAATGAGGTTAGTCTGTAATTGTGAGTTTTAAAATGTTTATTTATACACACGGGCTGTTATAAACTGTGATCAGCTTTTTTGGGTTTGTTTTTGTGGATTAAAAAAAGAGGAAAGGATGATATAATTTTTTACAATTATTTAATTTTACCAAATAATGTTTTAGTATGTGACTTTTTTTTAATTGTTGTACCTTGGATAATAATTTTTAAAATGTGAAAGTGCATGTTTATTTGCATTCAATGTTTTTAAACTGTGTTTAGATGTTTTGGTTTTTTTAGTGAAAACTCTACACAGGATTTTAGAAATGCTTTTATTTTATTATTTTGTGATTTGTTTGTGATTTGTGCGAATGTGTGATGTAATGTTATGTTTTTGACTGTTTTTTCTCTTGTGGCCTCTGGGTGGGGATGTTGAGTGTTTCTTTTACTTTGACTGTTTTTTGTCTACTGGCCTCTGGGTGGCACTTCTTCCGATAAGTAGTCTCTTTCTTTCCTCATTTCATTTCTGGCCATTGTGGAGAGAGGACGTGTGGTGGTAAGTTGGCTGCTTTAATTTCTTTTATTTTTTGGCGTTTTTCTGTGTGTTTTTTCTGTTTGTTATTTTTGGTTTTGATTAATTTTGGATGTTTTTGTTTGTGTTTTTTTAAACTAATGGTTTATTTATGATACTTATTTTTGTGTTTGTTTTATACTTTTGTTTCTCTTTCAAGGGGGGAAGGCACTGGTGCCTTGGCCCCCACTTGAAAGCGAAACACTTTTCCGGTAAGTAAAGTCAGCAGGCGGAGTGCTGTCTACTAGTTTTACTTCCCTGGAAATGGGTTCACTTTCCTTCCCGCGGCGTGGCCTCGCTGGCCAGACCACGGAAATCCCAGTGCCACTTCAGGCTGCATTTGGGGTGGGGGGCTTTCCTTCCCGTGGCCCGGCCTCACTGGGCAGACCTCGGGAACCCCTGTGGCGCTTGAGGCCGCTTGTTTGTTTTGTGTGGCTGTGAGGCACTGAGTTTTTAATTTTTATTTTTCACGCGGAGGGCTTCTCAGCATTCTGTGCACTCATGGTGCACAGGACTCTGGGGCTTGTAATAATGGGTTTGTGTTTGTGCTGCGTTTTTTTCTGCGGCTTGATTTTGATTGGCCACGGTGCGTTTCTCAATGTTCTTTGTGCTCGCGACTCTCAGCCTGATTGGCTGTGGCGCGGCATGGCGCAAAGAACATTGGGAAATGTAGTTGTTTCCCTTTTTTGTATTTGTGGAGCTCTTGCCCCACTGGTGCATTTCTCAATCCTTCGTTGACCTGCGGACCCAGTTCGGGCATGTGCACAAATGGTCGGTGTGGGCTAGTAGGGTCTGGTTTAGGATTGTATCTGAAGTTCCAACAGTTAAAACTTGATTTTATAGGTTAATATATATAACCACCAGAAAACCAAACAAAATGATCTCTGAGTAGAAACATTCTATATCACATAGGCAGCTGAGCTAACTAATTGCCAAACAGAATTTATCCTATTCAACCAAAGGTAAATCTTTCACATGTCTGGCCAGACATCCCACTATGGTAACAGAATAGACCATAGAGCCAGGAATTCAATGCCAAATGTTGGGCAGCAGTAAATAACCTGACTCCCTAAAGGGGCAAATAGCTACAGGCGGATGAGCCCCTTTAGATGGGATGATGGTCCCCTCAAAGGAGGAAATGCTACTGGAAATCATCATTTGGGCCCAATGGCAAAATGAGCAGAGGAGGAACACTGATTCATAACATTATGGAGGCAGAAGAGGCCATGCCAGATGGACTGGCTGTAAAGGTGCACCTTGTCCATATCCTCAAGGCTGTGGCAGTCCAATGCAGTCTTGGTCTTAAATCCTGCATGTCTCATTTCATATGTGCCACAGGAGATGGCTCCATGATCATAGTGTGTGGGTGACTTCATGGCAAGATAGATCCCACCTTAAACAAATTCAATCCAGTGGCATTTTTCCTGCTTCAGGGGGAAAATGCATTCTTGGATATGAGTTGCAGCCCCTGCAACCAAGTTCTTTCACACCAGTTGTGATTTCAAAAGAACTGCAGAATGATTTTGTCACAGGTTGAATGCAGGAAAATTAGAGGTTGATAGAGGCTTGGGAGAAGAGACTTGGACTCAGATATACGCTCATTCACACAACTTTTTCACTTCACTTTTTCTCCACTTAACCAATTAGTGGTTAAGACACTGAGCTTGACACCCAGAAGGTCAGCAGTTCGAGACCCGAGTGCTGAATGATGGAGTGAGCTCCCATCATCTGGCCCAGCTCCTGCCGACCTAGCAGTTCGAAAGCAAGAAATTGCAAGTAGACAAATAGGTACTGCCTCAGCGGGAAAAGTAATAGTGTTCTGTGCACATGTCTGCAGACACAGAGTGCTGTCTCTTTGGCTGTAAACAGAGATGAGCACCGCTCCCTAGAGTCAGACATGACTGGCTTTCAAGCAAGGGAGACCTTTACCTTTAAATAGGATGTCTGTCATTCTGACATTCCTTTGTCTCTTTTCATGTCCAATCAATGTGCTAATGGACAACGGGCAAGGTATCTTGTAGATCAGTTACAGAAGGCTTCAACGATTGCTCAATTGTCGATCATGTTCTGTGGGCTTTTGAAATTAGGAAAAGGGCCGCAGAGTGCTGAACCCATTCTTTAATATTTCTTACCTATTTTAGATAAGGTATAGCTGAATGCTCCATAGGATTCACATGCCTGGATGTGGGCATAGTTTTTAAATAGAGGAAGGTGGAGCAGGAATATACTGCTTTTCCCCCACTCAAACACCTGTAGCATTTCATAGCTAGACCAAGCCATGGTGTGTGGGTTCTTTAGATATTATTAATATGTCTGTCACAAATGTTTTAAGGCAATCAGTGCAGCAGTAAGTCAGAATAAATTAACATCATTGTTTTAAAAGAGTTATCAGTAAATCTCATTTCTAGGAACCACATTAAGCTGATAAAATTTGCATAGAAATTAGAGAGAAAAGAGTCTGTAAAACCCATAATATCTAAGGCAGGGGAGCCCAAACTACAGCCCATGGGCCAGATCTGGCCCCAATGCCAATTCAAGAGATGGCTCTGGCCCATGGGCCATAGTTTGGGCACCCTTGGTTTCAGCAGAGAAAACGGCTGCTTAAAATTGTT
The DNA here is from genome assembly GCA_035047305.1 of Bradypodion pumilum. Lineage (NCBI taxonomy): Eukaryota > Metazoa > Chordata > Lepidosauria > Squamata > Chamaeleonidae > Bradypodion > Bradypodion pumilum. The sequence goes on along the minus strand of JAWDJD010000001.1, from coordinate 158,062,665 downwards.
GTAAAACAGATTGCAAGGCATGTTTTACTTCCACTTCTGGTGGAAGGAACCCTGTGACCAGCCTGCTGAACCACATCACCAGCCCACTGAACCAGGTGATTGGTCCATGGCCCCAAAAGTTTGGGCACCCCTGATCTAAGGCTTGTGGCTTGTACATGTGGATGTTTTTCCATGATTGGCTGCAGCTGAACAAAAGATCATTCTGGGAATCATTTCTCAGCATTTCCTGGTTAATATTGTTACACAAAAAAAGAAGAAAGCAGGAAGGAAGGGTTTAATTTGCTCCATCGTACCAGTAAAAGACAATAATTCTCATGTCAAATATGGGGACTGAAGCATCCTTTTTGAAGAAGGATGACATGATTTAATAATAACTCGCCCTCCCATTCTTTAAATGATTTTTGAGGAATGTAAAGCTCAGCAGGAGAGCTGCAAAAGCCCTGTAATGAAAAGAGACAGTTCTGATCGCTCTGTGCCAAGCCTGTTCCCTCTCCTGGGTGTTCAGTTGTCTTTCCCCCTTTTATCTTCCTTTACTTCCTCCAAGTCTTGGCAATATCCAGGGGCAAAGGAACTAGGTAGCTTCCCTCACATGTCTGGCTGGTCCATCATTTCAACAGACTGAAGATCAGATAAACTTGCTGAGTTATCAAGGCTAGTGGGACAGGATAGCCAGTTCAAAGACCGACGTACTGAAAAGCTCTGCTAATTACTCGATTATTAATGGAGATATCAAAACTGCACGTTATCTCCTCCCCCAGCTGACAACCATCAGAAAAGCATACATGCATTTTAGACAATGAATTATGATACCCAAAGACAGCATGCGGTTATAGTGATTGGAAAGCTCAGGGCTGTAAAGAGGGGTGGACTAGGATTGGGAAGATTCCAGTGATTTACTCTAGAATCCACTTGTTTTTCTAACAGCCCATAAAGCTTCCCTCCATCACCACATTTCCAATAATCATGTTTTGTTGACCTCAGCTTGATCTTCAGAGATTTATATATATTTCTTATAGTGTTTAAAGTGCTGAGCTTGGAGAGGTCGGGTCTCGAAACCCAAGGACTGTATTTGGGGACATGAAAGGAGCCTCATTCAGGCATCCCCTGAAAATCCTTTCAACCCAGAGTAATCTGTGACATGAAATTATTATTATGACTGCCCTTCCCAGTCACACTCTTCTTTTAATTATAGCTGCTATTTTAAATAAGGATTGCAGCAAGGTGAAGGAAATATTTAACAATGTCAGTGTCTCAATTTGCAACCTTAATTTCTGTAGTCATTCTTTTGTCTACCCAACATTTCTTTCTCTCTCTTTCTTTCTTTCTTCATCCTTCAGGTCAGCTATTGACTGAAGACAGTTTGGTGCTGGGACCTCATTAAACCATCCTTTGGAACTTGAAGTAAATAGTAAATAAAGGAAATATTGTAGTTCAGTATGCCATCTTCATAGAAAAACATGACTTCCATGCATCCACAGTTTAAAATCTCCCCACCAAAGGAATTGAATTAGCTGCTGGAAAGGGCAAGAACTTATTCAGACAGCAACATCAGATAAGGGAAACAATTAGTTGCTCATACCTGCTGACAATTAAGCTATTTGCTTTGCTGCTGAGGCACAAAATACATTCTTCACACCTTGACAATAAGACAAATGTTTGCGGAAATAGGTTATATGGTAAAAAGCAGCAAGATGGTGCTGAATTGAACTATCCCACTAGACTCAGATGAAGAGTAGAAAACCTGAAGAAACACCTTTGGGGTAATTTAGATGGAAGTTTAAAAGTTCATTTACATAATACAGTGGTACCTCATATAATGATTTTAATCCATTCCACAGGGCGTGTTATTGTACAAAACAATTGCTATACGATACATGCATCGTATAGCGATTTTCCCTATGGGATGCATCATACAACGATTTTTTTTTGCTAAGTAGTTTTTCCCATTGAAAATTGTTTTATGATTTTTCTATAGGGAAAATTGTTATGTGTGATGCCATTTCACCGAAAAACTTAATTGTTATGTGATTTCATTGCTATACGGGGTGATTGTTGTATGAGGTTTCACTGTACTCATCTTTTGTCTGACAACATCTTGCCTTGTAGATTTCAGTTGTGTGTTGAAATAAATTGGCAATGAACAAAAAAGGGAGGAAATTTGTTGAAATTGTATGCACACTGGGTAGGAGTAAACCTCATGGAACTGAATGTGACTTCTTTCTAAGAAAACTTTATTTATTTTATTACACTTTTGCCCCCATCGCTACTTAGATGTAGTTTTGACATTCTCAACATGCCATAGGAAAATGTATGCCAATAGTTAATCCAGTTTAAAGGAAGATACTTCAGGGGAGCTATTCTAAGAGTCTTGTGCAACATCTTTTTAAAAGCTACATAATTTTGTGTCTAACTTTAATCTAGGGTGCAATTCTGCAAACATGCATACCTTCTCCACCTCTAGGGAGCAATCCATTCTGCAGGTGTTTCTCTCCTCAAAACTAGGCTGGGAAGTAATCGCTGCCATGGCAACCCTATGCAAAAAGAACAATAAGAGGAAGCTGTGTCCTGATGAAACTTCACAGCAGATCTCAACGATGCTTCACGAAACTGTAATTAGGTTTGTGTTGAAACATATTTTTCCATTCTGCTCTGAGCAGCAAGCAGAAATGTCTGTGATGTCTCTTTTCTATTATCTCTGAAATAAACTTCTGCCTTTGCACACACAGAGAGACAAAATTCAAACTAGCTTTGTATAGTGTCTTAGCGAGACTGCATGAGAACTGAACATGTGGCATTCCTCAGAGGGGCACCAGAAGCAAAGTCTTTGTTGAAGACACTTCTTTTTATAAAGCATGTGGAATAAAACTGAGTAGAAGCATTCATTGAACTTCTAAAGGGATCATGATTTTGTTTCTTCCTTACATGAGGCTGATTTTTAAATTGATGATAAACATAGGCTGGGAAGCAACTGGGCTTCATTCCTAGTCAGGTGTGAGCAGAACTAACAGGAGTCACATTGAATCCTTTCCAGCTGTATGATTCTATTACCCCTGCTGAACCCTCACAGCAGGTTGCTACCTAAGTCACGTAATGAGCAAACCTCCACCCCCCTTGCATCAAATGCAAGTAAAGGCTTATATAAATGGCAACTTTGGCAAGGAAACCTGGATGGTAGAACTTGCTGAATGCATGAATAGGCAGAGACAGAGACTTGCTGAAGCTAATGTTTGCTAAGAAGAGCTGTCATATTTAGGATACCTGACCAGGACTAGGGGGAACAGTTCAAAACCCAATTTAGCCAAAAACCATGCTAGGTAATGTTATCTTGGGTTAGTCAATAACTCTTCACATTAGAGAATGTGGGTGGCTCTGAAAAAGTTTCTTATCTTCTCTGTGATCAAATTTATCTCTAACTGTGTATCACTGGAGAAATGTTACTTCTTTTTCTGTCTCTAGGCCAGATGTCTCTAGGCCAAATCCCAGTCGAATTTTTCAAAGCGCTAAAAGATGATGGCGTCAAATTACTGCACTCAATATGCCAGCAAATCTGGATAACAAAACAGTGGCCACAGGATTGGAAAAGATCAGTATACGTCCCAATCCCAAAAAAGGGCAACGCCAAAGAATGCTCAAATTACCGAACAATTGCACTCATCCCACACGCCAGCAAGGTGATGCTCAAGATAATACAGGACAGACTTCAGCAACATGTGGAGAGAGAACTACCAGAGGTGCAGGCCGGTTTCAGAAGAGGCAGGGGGACTAGAGACCACATTGCCAACATACGTTGGATCATGGAGAAAACAAAGGAATACCAGAAACAAGTTTACTTTTGTTTCATTGATTACACTAAGGCATTTGACTGTGTGGACCACAACAAGATGTGGCAAGTAATTAAAGAGATGGGAATACCAGAGCACATCATATGCCTCCTGAGAAATCTGTACATGAACCAAGAAGCAACAGTTAGGACAGAACATGGAATGACAGAGTGGTTTGGAATAGGAAAAGGAGTAAGACAAGGCTGCATTTTATCACCCTGCTTATTCAATCTATACACAGAGCACATAATGCGAAATGCAGGGATGGAGGAATCACAATATGGGATTAAAATTGCTGGGAGAAACATAAACAATCTGAGATATGCAGACGATACCACCCTAATGGCAGAAAGTGAGGAAGACCTAAAGAACCTCTTGATTGGGCTGAAGGAGGAGAGTGCAAAAGCTGGTTTGAGACTCAATATCAAGAAAACCAAGGTAATGGCAACAGGCCCAATCAGTTCCTGGAAAATAGATGGGGAAGAAGTAGAAGCAGTGACAGATTTTACTTTCCTGGGATCAAAGATCACGGCAGATGGGGATTGCAGCCATGAAATAAAAAGGCGACTGATTCTTGGGAGACAAGCCATGAGAAACCTGGGGAACATAGTGAAAAGCAGAGACATCACATTGCAAACAAAAATTAGAATAGTCAAAGCAATGGTATTCCCAGTAGTAATGTACGGATGTGAGAGCTGGACAATTAGGAAAGCTGAACGCAGAAGAATAGATGCCTTTGAAATGTGGTGTTGGAGGAGAGTTTTGAGAGTACCCTGGACAGCGAGGAGAACAAATAGGTCAATCTTAGAAGAAATCAACATTGACTGCTCATTGGAAGGGCTAATAGTAAAGACGAAGCTAAAGTATTTTGGACATCAAATGAGAAGGGAGGATTCACTTGAGAAGGCCCTGATGTTGGGAAAGGTGGAGGGCAAAAGAAGAAGGGGGAGGCCAAAGATGAGATGGCTAGATGGTATTGTAGACACAATGGGCACAGAACTGGGAGTGCTGAGGGGGATGGTGGAGGACAGAGATGCCTGGAGAACAATGGTCCATAGGGTCGCAAAGGGTCGGAACCGACTGTGCGACTGAACAACAACAACAACAAGGCCAGATGTGAAACTGCCAAAATGAAGCCACCTTTTGGTGAATTCTGTAGTTCCTTTCGCCTGACCTAGTGTGAGAAAGATTAGATGGGATACAGTGCCCAGTGCCCATGGTACGACCGATTGTGGGTCAAAAATACCATTGAGGAGGCTCTTTCTGTGTCCCCCAGCAATATTACTGTTCATATTGTAGATATTTATTTTCCTGTGCCAAGCGGCCAAATATGTCTTCCGATCATTCCACTTCATACCCTCTGTTCACTTATTGAAACTCCCCTACCAGACCCCTTCCCCGCCTTTTCCATGGTTGTCACTCATGGGCCTATCTCCTCACCATTTTAATGTCACAACCCACTACATACATCACATTTTAAAAAGAGAGATGAAAACAGAAGGGCTTTACTCATACTTCATTTTAATGTTACAACCCACTACATGTGTCACAAGGTTGCCACCTCAGATAGCACCACCGAAAGATCCAAGCTACACAGCAAGATCTTTACAAGTGCGCCCCCCCCGCCCAAAAAGAGCAGCCCAAAAAGATGGCAGTAGCTTAAAAAAGGAGGTTGGAGCACTCTAATGAAAAATAAATGTGGACGCCATAACATTGAGCCAATGAAAAGAGTTTCACTTATCAAGCTATATGCTCTGTCCAGACAGATCTCAGTGTACCAACTTCACCAAATTCTTATAAGCATGAAAATGGGTATTATGAATGATTGATTCTGACTTATGATAATCCTTTGCCAATTTTTTCCAAGTAAGAAGTACTCCAAAGTTGTTTACTTTCCCCTTCTTCTTCTGAGAGTGTCTTGGAACTGTGCAGCTTGCCTAAGACCACACAGGTCTCACTCTTTTCCTGAAAAGTGGGAAATCAAACTCTCGACTCTTATACTATCTGGTGAAATGAGTAGGATGATGATATACACCACCATGAGATGAATGGAGGCTCAAGTGGTTAAGACGCTGACTGGGAGGCAGGAGATCAGCAGTTCAAAACCTGAGTACCGCATGACGGAATGAGCGCCAGTCTTTGTCCCAGATCCTGCCAAACTAGCAGTTCAAAAGCAAGAAATTGCATGTAGATAAATAGGGACCACTTTGGTGGGAAGGTAAACAGTGTTCCGTGCACTTCAGTGTCTAGGCATGCCTGCCACGTGTCCACGGATATGTCTGCAAATGCAAACAGCGCTGGTTTTCTGGTTATAAACAGAAATGAGCACTGAACCCTAGAGTCAGATACTGGCTTTCAAGCATTGGTGATCTCTACCTTTACCTTTACCCTAAACACAGCAAACAAACTTTAGAGGGTCATGGACACTTGGGCAACCCTTTGGATGCTGATTGAAATGGGGCCTCAAGACAAATTTCATTCATTCATTCATTCATTCATTCATTCATACATACATACATACATACATACATACATACATACATACATACATACATACATACATACATACATACATACATACATACCTTGCTCTTTTGATGCAAGTACCACTCAGATCAGCTTGCAATATTTTTAAAAAATATACAACACACACTGTAATATATATAGAAGAGATCAGAATAAAATCTGCTTCTGTTCTCTTCTATCCTGTTCTTTTCTCAGACATATCATTCATCAAGCCCTAATTCTGCAGAAAAGAGGGGGGAAATCTCCTCTTCAATTAACTTACATAAATGGTCAATGAAGCAGGAATGTATACTAAGGCTGTATAGAAAGTGGCTGTGTTTTTCACCAACATTTTTGACAGTGACAAAAAAACACCCCAAACACTCTTTTTTAAAGCAATATTTTCAGTTTCCTTTGATATTGGTGAAAGTGCAGATATTCTGTAATAAGATGCCCCTATCCCCAGAAGACGGCAATGCCCATTCAGGAAGCAGCATGACCTCCTCTCTCAGTCACCTGTTTTCAGTGATGATGTCACATCACTAATTCTGCCTTTTGAGCCAAATCTCCTTTAAGGCAGTCCCATATATAGAAAGCACCAAATTCTTCTTAATATACTAAAGGCATGTGTAGTCACACTCAGTTTGGCCACCTCTAGAAATGACCACTGCCCACACTGGGAAGAACCCATGGCACCCACAACCACCTGAGAATCTGAAAGAAAGAACAGAACCAGGAGAGCTTCCGGATTGTAGATCTGTTATTTCAAGGGAGGGATGTGTGATACTGAAACCCCAAGCAAACTCAATCCTCACCATTAGATTGAAGTAGGGGTGAAAGAATTAAGATATTAATTCTGGTTTAAAAGTAAAAATTATTTTCTCAGTACTCTGTAAAGTTAAACAGATCAGATTGACCTATCATATAGAACTGATGACGAGGCTAAAGTAAACAGAAGGCTTTGTGTCCACAAGCTCAGCACACTTTGTACAGCTAACAGGAATTTCTCTTAGACTCAGAAAACCATAATGCTGAATAATATTTGTGTGACATGACATGATGTGACATGAGACATGTTCCTTATATGACATGATCTAAATAACAGTTACTGAATGTTCTAACCTGAACTTAATGAAATGTCAGAAGATTAATTAATAATTTTGGCTTATCCCATAGTGATGTAATGTGTAGAAATTTCCAAATTGTATGCTATAAAAAGGATGGCTCTGAAAATGTATAGTTATTCAGGGACTATTAGCTTGGTAAAGCATTCCTGAATCTGTTTGGCCAAATATTAACAAATAAAACTCCTAAATCTGTCTTAGCGTGTGGAATGCGATTTTGTCTAGTTCAGTATTCCATAACAAGATCAGTCAGCATAATAAGCAAGATTGTTCCCACCTTGCCTGTATTAAACTTCTGCTTATTTAAATACATATTGGTTGCCACCATCTGAAAAAGTATGGCTAAATATTGTATTGCATTCCAAGTTGCCACTCCTTACAGAGTTAGAACATCATAGAGGAGCTGCATGTCTTTAATTATTTAACTCTGCTTTTACTATGTTTTATTGTCAGAGATGAAGATTGGTAGCTATGTGGATATCTGTCTTAAACATCAAAATGGTTTGCCTGACTTCAGATACTGTACGCTTTGACTCAAAAGGATGGACTCCATCTTTCACTACATTACCTAAGGTGGCAAAATGTCTTAGCATGGCCTTGTCCTATTTGTACCATACAGCTTTCTCCCCTCTTTCCATTCCACATCTCCTTTTATCTGCTCTGCAAGGGGATGCACAGAACCTGATCTTGGAATTGTTGTAGGTCATAGGTTGAATATGAGCCAACAATGTGATGTGGTTTTTAAAAAGGCAAGTGCTATTTTAGGCTGCATTAACAGAAGTAGATTCTCCAAATTCAGCGAAGTACTAGTTCCATTCTATTTGGCTCTGGTTAGGCCTCATTTTGAGTTCTGGACACACTTTAAGAAGGATACAAAGTGGAACAACTTCAGAGGAGAGTAAGAAGGATTATCAGGGGATTGGAAACCAGGACCTGTGAGGAAAGACTGGAATATTTGGGCAAGTTTAGCCTTGAGAAAGGAAGACTAAGAGAAGACATGATAGCACTCTTCAAAGACTTGAAAGGTTGCCATACAGAGGAGGGGCAGGATCTGCCCTGTTCCAGCATGTGATACACATAATAATGGACTCATGTAACAGGAAGCCAAATTTCAGTTGAATTTCAGGAAATACTTCCTAACTGGTAGGGCAGGTCAACAATGGAACCAGTTCCCTCAGGAGGTGATAAATGCTTCAACACTGGAAGCATCCAGGAGAGAATTAGACCACCACCCATCAGATCTGCTTTTATTTGGATCCTGCAGTGAGCAGGGGGTTAGACTTGATGGCATAAAATGCCTCTTCCAGTTTAGTCCTTCTATGATTCCAAACTGCCTGGGATCTTTGAAGAGATAAGAAATATTCTAAAATGAATTATTTTATATTGTAATGTGTTGTATTTTTAGATATCTGAGAAATATTTCTGTTTTATCTAATGACAAGATGAGAAATGGAAGAGATAGAAGATGATTGGGATTTGTAGATATGCTGCAGAGGAGTTCTGTGACAAGAGTATTGAAATTTGTACTGACAGTTTTTGCTAATTATATAATGTAGGAAGTAAGATGTCTGCTTTGCCTCATGTAGTCGTCTTTGCTGTTGTGATGAGGTACAAAAGATAATATCAGATTCCTTTAATCATTTCTAATATACTCTCATATCCATCACTTCTTTTTATAATCAGAGGGAAATCTCTACATTCCTTCCCTAAGAGGGCCTACAGTCTTGCTAACACAGAGACAGACAGACAGACAGACAAACAGACAGGAGACATAGAGAGAGAGGTGTTTCCTGCTTACTAATCAATTAAAAAAAGAAAGCTGAAGGGTGGTTTACAGTTATTACATGAAATGCAATTTGTTTGCTTGTTTTAAAACATAAGATATTTTAAACACTTTCAAGAGCAAATAGCAAAAACATTAAAATACTCAAACATTAAAAGCATTTTAAAATAATTGTTTGTTGTTCAATCCTCTTGGACCATTGCATGCCAGGCACCTTGATCCTCCACCATCCCTCTCAACCCACCCAACTCTGTGTCCATTGCATCAACAATACCATCTAGCCATCACATTTTCTGCCGCCCCCTTCTTCGTTTGCCCTCAATCTTTCCCAGCATCAAGGCCTTCTCAAGTGAATCCTCTCTTCTCATTTGGTGACCAAAGTATTTTAGCTTCATCTTCACTATTTGACCTTTTAAGGAGCAGTCAGAGTTGATTTCTTCTAAGATGTGTAAGATGTTATTGTATCTTTGAAATGTTATTATATTATTGTATTACTGAGATGTTATTGTATCTCATTGTATTATATTTTGTATTTTGTCACTTTAATGTGTAGCACCTTTGTTTGACATGCTGTGTTTTTGGCTTTTTGTAATTGCCCTGGTACTATGATTTTGATATTGTGCCTTGATGTAATGTTTTTGTATATCTGGTACCTTATTTTGTGAACCACTTTGAGTCATCTGGGAATGAGGAAGGTGGTATATAAATATGGTATAAATAAATAAGATTGACCTGTTTGTTCTCCTCCCTGTCCAGGGTACCCTCAAAACTCTCCTCCAACACCACATCTCAAAGACGTCTATTCTTCTACACTCAGCTTTTCTTATGGTCCAACTCTCACAGCCATACATTATGACCGGGAATACCATTGCTTTGACTATGCAGACTTTTGTTTGCAAAGTGATGTCTCTACTTTTCACTATGTTCCCCAGATTTCTCATAGCTTGCCTCCCAAAAATTAGTTGCCTTTTTATTTCATGTCAGCAATCACCATCTGCAGTGATCTTTGATCCTAAGAATGTAAAGTCTGTCACTGCTTCTACCTCTTCCCCATCTATTTTCCAGGTGCTGATAGGGCCTGTTGCCATTATCTTGGTTTTCTCAATGTTGAGTCTCAGGCCAGCTTTTGCACTCACTTCTTTCAACCTAAACAGGAGTTTCTTTAGGTCTTCCTCACTTTCTGCCATTAGAGTAGTATCATCTGCATATCTCAAATTGTTGATGTTTCTCCCAGCAATTTTGATTCCAACTTGTGGTTCTTCCATCCCTGCATTGCACATTATGTGCTCTGTATATAAGTTAAATAAGCAGGGTGTTAAAATGCAGCCTTGTCTTCCTCCTTTCCCTATTCCAAACCACTCCATCATTCTATATCCTGTCCTAACTGTTGTTTTAAATAAGTTTAAATAAATAATTTTAATAATTAAGAACATTAAAACCATTGCACTAAAATCTATGCAGGCCATGATCCTTAACCCCCAAAGGCTCTAATAAATAAGTACATGTTGACTTGATAGCAAAGAATTCTATTGTCAGTGTCAATTGAGTTTCTCAGGGGAAGGCATTCCACAGTTGGGTGATATGGCAAGAAAAGCCCTTCCCTGTGTCTCCACATAATGAACTATTCTCAGCTTCGTGGAACATTTTTTAAAAATAATTTTTAAATTAAATTTTAAGAAATAACATACAAAGTAAAAGAAAAAGCAAACAACCAAACAGCCATTACATCATACAATAAAACACAAAACACAAACCAAAAAAGAAAGATTTCTCTGATATAAAGAACAATTCTCATGTTACTAAATTATACATTTCTTTATAATGAATTTATAATAATAATATCTATTAGTAATGGTTAATTATACACATATTTACTCTATTTTATCTAGTAATCAAATTATGTAAAATATTCCCAGTATTTCAGAAAAGCATAATAACAAAAAAAATCTAAAACCCCAGTGATATTTACAAAGCCCTGAAGACTGTGTTTGCCTTAGCAAATATATTAATACTTCCAAAAACTCAGTTGATCTGATACTGGTGTGCCACCTTTACCTTTAAACAATGTATGATCCACAAATGGTTTCCATATTTCTCAAAATTTATTTTTCTTAATTATACCCTTTTTTGGTTCAATTCCCATGTCAACTTATCATTCAACACAATATTCCATATTTCTTTATACCGTTTCTCCACTTTCAACCTTTGGTTATTTTTCCAATTTCTTGCAATACATTGTCTTACAGCTGTTAAAAATAGATAATAATTCTTTTTTATTAGTATCTATAACTATATCCTCAACATCTGTCAATAAGGTGGTACCTGGCCATACCTGTCAACCGCGGCTCCGGCGAATCCGGGACCTGCGCAGACTGGGTTTGCGCAGGTCGTGTTGTACGCATGCGCGTGGAGGGCTACGCTGCTTGCGTAGCCTTCTACGCACATGGCGTAGCCTTCTGCGCATGCATGGAAGGGAGCTACGGAAGTGTAGAGCCCTTCCACGCATGCGTGCAACATGACCTGTGCAGATGGGCTGCGCAGTGCCTCCTTTCCCCCGCTGCCGAAATCCGGGGTTTCAGCAGCGCGGAGCGGGAAAGGGCAAAAATCGATGCCGAAAACCGGTTGACAGGTATGTACTTGGCTTCATCTTAAAGTCACAAATTTCTGATATCTCCTTCTCAATCTTTGTTCAAAAATCCCTTGTCACATTACAACTCCACCACATGTGTTCATAATTCCCCCATGAATTATTACATCTCCAACAATATTTTGTTTTTGTATTATCCATTTGATGTAACCGAACTGGAGTCAGGTACCACCTCCACAACATTTTATAATTGTGTTCTTTAACCCTGACAAAGTCCTCATAATCCTTTTTCTCCATTTACTTTTGCATTTTACTTCCATCATTTTTATTTTTAAATCTTGCTCCCAAATTGTTCTCAATGTATTTTGTGGATTTCCTTCCTGATTTAATATTTTATATATCCTACTTACCAGCCCTTTTGAAATAGGAGTGAAATAATTAAGATATTAATTCTGGTTTAAAAAGTAAAAACTATTTTCTCAGTACTCTGTAAAGTTAAACAGATCAGATTGACGTATCAAATAGAACATAATGACGAGGCTAAGTAAACAGAAGGCCTTGTGTCCACAAGCTCAGCACAGTTTGTACAGATGACAAGGATTTCTCTTTGACTCAAGAAACCATAATGCTGAATAATATTTGTGTGACATGACATGAACAAATATTCTGAATGTTCTAACCTGAACTGCATGACAATGTCAAAAGATTAATTAATGATGAAATGTGTAGAAATTTCCTAATTTTATACTATAAAAAGATGGCTCTGAAAATGTATATTCATTCAGGTCTTGTTAAAGCGTCCCTGAATCTGTTTGGCCAAATAATAATAACACTCCGAATCTGTCTTAGCTGGAAAGCGGTTTGTCTGGTTTTCATTCCATAACACTTTAATTCCTATTAAACCTTTTCTTATTTTATAAATTAATTCTTCAAAATCTGTCATTTTTCTTTCTAAATTGGTTACTTCACTATATTTACTATTCCATTTATTCACTAACACTTTTTGAAACCAGTTCAGATCCATTTGATTATATAATTCCAATCTTTTTTCATCATCCTTACATACCCATATCCAATCCTTCAGCAGGAACACACCATTTTCCAGGAGTATTTCTTTTATTCTCATATCTATTCTAATTGGAAAGGACTTAATATCTTCCAGCTCCACAATTGGGGAAATGTCTGGAGCTAATTTCTTCTTCAATATTTTCCAAACCTCCATCATTGATTTTGTTATTTTATACTTTACGCTTACTTTTGTCATATCTTTATCTTTAAAAATTGCATTTCACTTTCTTCGTATATCTTACAATTCTAGCTCTTCCCAAATTGCCTCATCCTTCATTAAAATCTTTACCACATTTTTTAGTTGAAAAGCCCTATAAAAATTCTTAACATTTGGCAGTCCCAATCCACCTTCTTTCTGTGGTAAATACCACAATTTTTAAAATATTCTTGACCTTTTCCCTCCGTTACAATGGTTATTTAACATACTTTGAAAACTGCAATTTTCTTTTCCTTCTGTTGGATTGGCAAGACTTCAAACAAAACAAATATTTTTGGTAACAATTTCATTTTACACATTGCAATCTTGCCAAACCAAGACAAATTCAACTTTTTATATTGTTGTATCATATCTTTAATTTCCAATTTTTGCTTCTCAAAATTCAATTTTTTTAAATCCTTCATATTTTCTGAAATATTTATCCCCAAATATTTCAAATTACTCTTAACTTGTATATTATATTTATCCTTTATCTTCATCTGTTCCTTTTTCGCTATATTACAAAATATTGCTTCCGACTTTCCCCAGTTTATTTTTAAACCTGTCACTTCCTCAAACTCATTCAGATGTGTTTGCATCCGCCCCAAAAAAATTTATCAGATTTTTCAACATCACTAATGTGTCGTCTGCATACAAATTCATTTTTATGCCTTCAGTTCCCTCAATATTCTTATCCATCTCTGCTTCTACTGTGTCAAGCTTAGAGGGAGAGACAGCTGAAGGGAATAAATCCCTTACAGATTTAGGTGATAGATCTAGGGTTTTTTCCTCCTCCATCTAACACACTGTTTCCCAACCTTTGGTTTTTGGACGTCAATTCTCAGAAACCTAAGTGAGTACATTGGTTGATCAGTGCTTTGCAGAATTGACTTAGGCTTCTGGAAATTGAAGTCCAAAACCCAAAGGCTGGGAAACACTGATATAACTCTATATTGTGGATGCCAACTTATTGTAGAGCAAGTTGGCATTTGACAGCAATAGTGGATAATGCAAAGGGAAGACCCTTAGGGTGTGACTACACTGATGAGCTGTATCAGAATGATTTGATTTGTCATCAATTTAATGGTTGCATTGGGTTTAGGTGATTACATGAAGACCCCAGAGAGTTTCAGTGTCCGCATTGGCTCTCAATCCAATGCAATTTTATACATTCATGCAACCCATGCCCCCTACCTTTAATAATCACCAACTTGGTGATCTCTGACTCTCCTTTATTAATGGTTTTTTCTGTGCAGAGGTGATCTAGTGCTAAACTAATGTTTAATCCTGGTAGTTTATTTTTTAAAAAAATAGCTTGTAAAATGGAGGGGTGGGTGCTCTTTCTATTCCCAAATGCCATTCCCCAGCTTAATACATCACTATAGAATCATGGGCACCCCTGTCCTTTTGTAGAACAAAATCAATGATCACACAGGGAAAATACAATTCAATTTATTCTGGCTTTTAAAAAAAATAAAAGTAGAAGCACCCAGTAGTAGGGATACATTTCTGAATATGAAGGAAAGGGGCTGGGTTAATTTGCATTGACCTTTGCAACAAGGGCAGAAGGGCCCTCCTCAATGCCTCATCAAGGATGGCGAGAACTGGTGGCAGAATAAAAAAGGAGGGTGTCGTCTGCTCTGCCATTCTGGCTCTAGAAAGTGCTTCTCATGGAGGGTGAATTGGCACCAACACAGATCTCATTTCAGCACCAGCTAAAATGTGACTCTTCATCAAAATATGTAGGGCTTATGGATCTTGACATGAGGAGATAGTGGGGTTAAGTACACTGTCTTAAACAGAAAGACTGTTTCAAATTGTTTCAAGCGGCATATACTTGTACCCTGGCCCAAGATCTTGTGATATATTGCAGGATATGAATTCTGTTTAAAACCTGTCAGGACAACTCTGGCTGAAATATGAACTGGAACAGAGAAGATTTGGTAGGATTCTGCCTGTAGCCTGTGAGATATGATGGGCTGGCAACTCCTATCAGCCATAATGAGTATAGGAACTACAGATAACAATGTAAGGCGAGAGACCTGCAATTTGGCCATCTCAATTCCTTGTTAAATTGGTTAAGCCCCCCAAATCTCATATTACAAGTTTTCGACTGAGTTATTCCTTTGTATCTGTACCTGATGTTTTTAATCTCAGAGTTTGTGTCAATAAATGTCTCCTTGTTTTCTCAGGTTTTCTTACCTGTTTCTCTTTCAGCTGTTAATGACTTGTTTCTTCTAAAAGGAAGCCTTTGGCCTTCATAGTTCCCTTAGGCACATATGCACAGTGGAGAGGGGGGGAAATGTTAAGATTTGTCAATTCCTTTAACATCCTTTTAGGATTATTGTCAGTGTTTATAAATCCATAAGCAAATCATTCCCTTGAGACTAATTCTACTTGATGGTTGCTGGGGCTAGGTCACCCAGCAGGGAGTAATCTCTTTGGTCTGTAGTGGAGCTTCAGTGCATTCCTCTTATTAAGGATCTTGCTGTCATTTTAATACTGATAACAATAAACATTTCCTTCTGGTTTCTTTGTTGGAGAAGTATAGACAAGGTTTGGATCCAATTTAGGAGCCAGCAACTGGACTAGCTGAAGTGGATTTCATGCCCCATCCTTCGTATAGCAGCCCCAACAACCTCCCAAAAATGCTGCAAAAATGATTAAGGGCTCCACAGAATGGGGTGAGCTGTGTTTATGTTGTTTATGTTTATGTTTATTGGATTTATACCCCGCTCCACTCAGCCCAAAAGGCCAACTCAGAGCGGCTTACAACACAATAATATAAGTACAATTACAACAAAAAATTAATATACATACAATTAATAAACATACAATTATAACAGTATAATAATCCAAAAATACAATATAATCATAGCAAATCAAATATAGACACAATATAACAGCATGAAAATACAATAGGAAAACAATAATAATACAATACAGTAAATTACACAATGAATTATACAATAGACATTTAATTACACAGTCCCTCTGCTACTAATGTCCCCAAAGCTGTGGTATATGGGGCAGAATTCTTGAAAACTGGGCAGGAAGAATTTTTTGAGCAGAGCCCTCATTATAATGGAAAGTATGTCCTGGATCTGATCCATTAATTCCAGCGAATGTTGGCAATTTGGTCTCTAGTTCCCCTGCCTCTTTGGAACCCAACCTGCACTTCTGGAATCAATCCATGTACTGCTAAAACCTAGCTTATATGATCTTGAGCATGACCTTGCTAGCATGTGAGATGAGTGCAATTGTTCAACAATTTGAACATTCTTTAGCATTGCCCTTCTTTAGTATTGGAATGTATACTGACCTTTTCCAGTCCTGTCGCCACTGCTGCATTTTCCAAATCTGCTGGCATATAGAGTGCAACGCTATAATTGCATCATCTTTTGGGGCTTTCAATAATTCAACTGGAATATCATCATCTCCACTAGCTTTGTTGTTAGCCATGTTTTGCTGTTAGCAATGCTTTCTAGGGCCCTCTTGACTTCACACTGCAGGATGTCTAACTCAAGGTCAATGTTCTCATCACCAAATTTAGCTAGTCAGACATTTCTGTTGCTGCTACTGCAAACTAGAACAGCCATTTCCCCTTAAGCTTCTTGACATGTTACATAAGAACATAAGAACAGCCTTGCTGGAACAGGCCACAGCCCATCCAGTCCAGCATTCTGTCTCACACAGTGGCTCACCATTTCCTTCAGGGTATTCCCAAGCAGATGCCTTCACCTGCTTAGGATTCCCTGGAAATGATATTGAAAGATATCCTGCCTATCTCTCCAACCCGGAGGTTGTCCTTAAGTATCCATAATTATAACCATTGATACTCTTGTCCTCCATGAACTTGTCTAATCCTTTCTTAAAGCTGTCAAGACTGACAGCTGTCACCACTTCTTCTGGCAGGGAGTTCCATAGACCAGTAATCCTCTGGGTGAAAAAGTACTTTCTCTTATTTGTTTGAGAACTAGTACCCAAAAGTTTCATGGAGTGTCCCCTAGTTCTAGTGTTATGCGATAGGGAAAACAGTTTTTCCTTATCTACTTTGTCCACACTGTGCATGATTTTATAAACTTCAATCAGGTCACCTCTTAGACATCGTAGTTCAAGAGTGAAGAGGCCCAACCGTTGCAGCCTCAGATGGTAAGGAAGGTGTTCCAGTCCCCTAATCATTCTGGTTGCCCTCCTCTGCACTTTTTCCAGCTCCATAATATCCTTCTGGAGGTATGGCGACCAGAACTGTACACAGTATTCCAGATGGGGCCTCACCATAGATTTATAAAGAGGCAAAATGACACTTGCTGACTTATTTTCTATATCCTTCCTAATGATCCCTAGCATTGAGTTTGCTTTTTTCACTGCTGAGGCACACTGGGTTGACACCTTCATTGAGTTGTCCACCAGGACACCAAGGTCCCTTTCCTGGTTTGTCGCAGAGAGTTCAGACCCCATCAGTTTATAATTGGGGTTCTTTGCCCCAACATGCATCACTCTGCACTTACTAATGTTGAAACTCATTTGCCACTGTTTTGCCCACTCCCCCAGTGTTGAGAGATCCCTCTGGAGCTCCTCACAATCTCTCACAGTTTTCACTACCCTGTATAATTTAGTGTCGTCAGCAAATTTGGCTACCTTGCTTTTTACTCCTACCTCTAGATCATTTATGAAGAGGTTGAAAAGCAGGGGTCCCAGTACTGAACCTTGGGGGACCCCACTCTTTATTTCCCTCCACTTGGAGAAGTGTCCATTTAGTGCTACCCTCTGTTTCCTGTCCCTTAGCCAGTTGCTGATCCAGGACAAGACCTGTCCCTTTATTCCATGACTGGTAAGTTTATTCAAGATCCTTTGGTGTGGGACCTTGTCAAAAGCCTTCTGAAAGTCCAGATAAACAATGTCAACTGGATCCCCCTTATCCACATGCTTGTTGATTTGAGGGAAATATTATATATTTTGGCTAGGAGATCAGCAATTTCATCTTTAAGTTCCCTGAGAACTCGTGGATGGATGCCATCTGGTCCTGGTGATTTGTTAGTGTTTAGTTTAACAAGACATGCAAGGACCTCCTCCCTGGTTATTTCTATCTGGCTTAATTCTTCGGTTTCCCTCCCTACGAAGATAGGCTCTGTTTTGGGCATGTGGCCTCTGTCTTCTTCAGTGAATACTGAAGCAAAGAATTCATTGAGTCTCTCTGCAATCTCTGTTTCCTCTTTAATAACCCCTTGCCTTCCATTGTCATCTAATGGTCCAATGGCCTTCCTAGTTGGGTTCTTACTTCTAATGTACTTAAAGAAGTCTTTGTTATTTCTCTGAGTATTTTTAGCTATACGCTCCTCAAAGTCTTGCTTTGCTTTCCTGATTGTTGCCTTGCATTTGTTCTGCCAGAATTTATGTTTCTGCCTGCTGTCCTCATTCGGACAAGCCTTCCATCTTCTAAATGAGCTTTTCTTGCTCTTGATCACTTCCCAAACAGCTCCTGTAAGCCACATTGGAGTCCTCTTGGACCTGCCAGTGTCCTTTTTTCTTTTGGGTATGCATTCCAATTGGGCCTCTGTTATTGTTTTTGTAAACAGCCTCCATGCCTCTTGGAGTGTTTGGACTCTCTCAATTTTCCCTTTCAGCTTCTTTTTTACTAGTTTCCTCAACTTTGGGAAATTTCCTTTTTGAAAATTTAAGGTCTCTGTGTTAGATTTTATCAGTGACTTGCGGTCTATGATCAAGTTAAACATAATTGAGTTGTGGTCACTGTTCCCTATTGGATCAGTCACATTAACATCTTGCACCAGATCCTGAGTCAAGGATTCTTGTACCTCTAGTTGGGTCTTCAACCATCTGTCCCAGGGAACAATCATTTAGCATATCTAGGAACTTTATCTCTTTATCATGTGCTGAACAACAGTTCACCCAGTCTATGTGAGGGTAATTGAAGTCCCCCATTATAACCAGGCTTCCCTTCTTGGATGCCTTCTTTACAACATTATCCAACTGCCAGTCTCCCTCAAGAGTTTGTGTCGGAGGCCCATAGTATATGCCTACTGTTAGACCATCCTTGTGGCCTGGTACTCTTACCCACAGAGCTTCTAATGGTGACTCCAAATCACCTAGATATTCCAATTCATACGATTCTATCACATCTTTCACATACAAGGCTACACCACCTGTAGGAATGCATCTGGATTCTGTCTTGCCTGTCTTCTGACACATATTGTAAACAAGGCCTCTTTGCCTGAGAGACAACGCTGTACTTTAGGCATGCGTAGAAAAGTGAGAGAAATTCTTTCTCCTTATTTGGGTTCTGACATTCTGATTTATTATGTAGGTTAAGTTTCGTTTCTGGTATACAATGCTTGCTAGTTTCGTTTCTCTCTCTCTCTCTGCCTAAAATAAAGAAAAGGCTTCAGTAGCGTTTGACCAGCCAAAGAGAGCAGTCGTGTCTGCTTTTGTCTGTCTCTGTTTCTCCCTACAAAAAGCCTAATGAAGCTGGACTCATAGGTACCTCAAAAGATCTGAGAATATAAACTGCTGCTAATGAGGCTGGCTGATTGAGACTAGATCTTTACATGAATCAAATCCCAACAAGTGGTGCTCCGTGATGAGGCGATTGAATGAACTTCAAAGGACTCTCTGTGAAAGCTGCTTCAGCATTTAGCATCTAATTAACACCCCATAATTGGCGACCGGGGACAAGGTCTCATTTACCCCCGACCGGGAAGGTCATAAATCGAGCTCGAAAATTCATCCAAAGTCAACTTTGGGTCCCATATATAGGGTAAGTGGAAAGAGAAAAATATATTTTTTTATCATGGGGTGTTTGCTTTCTTCAGAAATGCAGGAACTTTGTAAAGATATCTCAGATCTTTTGCATGAGAATGGGTGAAAGGTAGATGAGAAGAAGATACAGCAGCTGGTTAAAGTTATAGCAAAAATCTGTCCTTGGTTTAAATATGAAGGTCTGGACTTAAAACAGTGGAAACAGATCGGGAGAGAAATGCAGAAGCATAATGGAATTTCTGTGTCAATATTATTTATATGGGAGGAAATTGAAGGCTGCCTTCAGAGACTTACTCCAAAAAATATTTTATTGTCTCAAAGACTTGATGGCCATCCCCTCCCACAGCCTTTGCCTTCAGAGAAAGGGGGGGCCATGGCGACTGCTCTTCCATCATATGAGAAACAACAGCCCCCTGATGGGGATGGAGGTGGAAATGGAGATGGGACATTATGTCCTGACTTGCAACAATCAGGTCCTTTTAGCCCTACAAAAGACCTGTTCTCTGCTGCTTTAACGACAGCTGTGCTGGATATGGAACCTGTTGATGTATATCCAGTGAACAGAGAGCCGCTGGCAAATGAGACTGTTGCAATACTAATGCCAGCTGATGGGGAACAAATGGTAGGGAACTCATCACAGATTGAAGCTGTTAATGCATGCAGAGTGGCAGGAAGCAAGGACTGTGTTTCAAAGAGCAGCTTAGGGGATCTCAGCCCCCCCGTGAATCAACCCTCATCACAAAAGCAGGAGAAGCTGAGTAGTAAATTTGATACCTCACGTTTGGGCAGGAAGATCCTGCAGAAATGGAAGGATGGCCCAAAGGAGGAACGCACAAAACCCAAGACAAAAAAGGGGTGCAAGTACAAACTAACAGATGCAGGTTGTCATAAGGTTGAGAATCATATGCTGGAGATGAAAGAAATACAGAGAAAGAGGGGGGTGAATATTTCCTGTATGGATAGCAGGCTGTGGCAAAAATACAAGGAGGAAGAAGACATACAGTTTTTTGCTGATTTTGAACTGCCCAACCCACAAACAAAGAGATACAGAGTGAGCTGTCCCACGTTTCAAGCATCAGGATTGCAGGGAAAGCAACTTGGACTTCCCTGTGATTTTCTTCTGTGTGAAAATTACTTGCAACTTCTGGAGAAGTCTTTGTGCCCTCACACCTCCTCGGCCTGCCTTACTGCAGATGGGTGTGGCTGGAGCATGAAGGAATGTGTGTCTGCCTGAAAAGCTGAAAAAGGGGGGTTGTGTGGGATTGTCTTGTGAAGTCAGTGAGACTTAATTTATGGCTTAATTTCAACTTGCCATGCCAAGGACTGTGCTGGAGAAGAGATGGTGTTTCAGAGAGCTTCAATCAAGATTGGGACTTTTAATTTGGACATTTTAATTGGACTAAAAAGGAAAAAAAGTTTGTGTGGACTTTAAAAAAAAGAATTGGCTTTGTTTGCATTATAAAACCTGACAGCCTTTTTAAGAAATTGTCTACCTGCACATGCTAATGAGATTTGTACTGTATTTGAGTTACCATGCTATGCTGATTATAAGTTATTGAATGCCTCTTTCACTTTACATCTAGTGGGAGAAGAAGAAGTTTAATGCCTTACTCATGTACTTGGGGAAGTAAGAACTGCTTTCTAATATGCAACCAAGCCTCCTTCATGTAAGGAAGAAAAAAATGTTCATGTCTTGTTTATGCTTAAATGTTTTGCTTATTCTTTTGCAGGAGAAAGACCTGTCCTTGTTTATATTATGTATTGTCTTATGAAACTGCATATCTCAAGGTACCTTCAGAAGCACATGGCAGAGTTTCCAATACCCTACACATGTAAATGGGTTTGTGATATTGCATTTGTGTTATATGTCACTCATGTTTCATGTTTAGTTACATGGTACTAGTAATAACAGGGCATGCTCCTGTTTCTTAGGGGAGTGTCTTCCTAAGCCATTGGTCGTTTATTGGCAACAAGGGGATCCTGAGTGGAAGGATTCCTGCTGGAGCGATCCGTCCATGGAGAGAGAAGAAGGTTACTCAGCTCCAGGATGGTGGTTCACCAGTAAACTAAATGTGCTGACATTTGTTTTCTTTCTTACTGTGCTTCCAGCTGTAAGAACAATACCTCATGGGGGCAACCCCAACTTTTGGATTCGTCATGCTAACTATATGTTTGAAGTTCATGGTAAGAATGCAACGTTATACTATGAGCATCCACTGGCAGTGTCTCAAATGGCTTTTCTTCCGGCATTGTTCAACACACCAGAGTTGGTTATTGGACATTTGCAACATCTTGATAGGTCTACACTCTTCTCTAATCCTCCAGAACAATTTAACAACACCCGTTGGCGAAGCATGACATTCAAGAAATACACTAAAGGACTTTGTTTCTGCTGTCATAGTTCTGGAGTCTGGAATAGTAAATGGAAGTACTGGACTCAAGCACAAAGGGTTTTGTGGAATGTAGGCAATTATACGGGTTGTGATGATTATTTTTGGTTATGGGGTAGTTATAACAGTTCTTATAAGCTTAATTATACCTTGTTTAACACTACTATTGAAGATATATATGATGTATTTCCTATGTTTACTCCTGATTATTCTGCTATAGATAGTGGTTCAATTTGCAATGGATGGCAAATCAAGGATCCTAACATGTGGTTCTTTTTTAATGGAGTTGCCACGAATTTCCATCCAGGACAATATCAATGTGCAGCATTGGGTTATTTTACCTTACCCGTACAAGTGCAAATGCCGCCTCAGGCACATGCACGGCGCCGGAGAGCTGCTGCCGGCCCGATGGGTTCTGGTTGCAATGATGAAGTGATAATCGATGTTCAGCTGTCTGATGGTAGCTCCTGGGGGAGAGCTATAGGGAGTGCTATCACTGGCGCACTCACATTGGGATCATACCCAGGTGTCATTTCCCAGGAGAATAGAAGGTCCATTTTGGGACTCACCTGTAGGCTGGAGAAATCAATCAATGCCACAGGGAGGGTCATACGGGATCTTCAAATGGAAATCACTGAGCTTCATCAAGACCAAATGCAGGACAGACTGGCCATAGATTACCTGTTAGCAAAATCCGGAGGATTTTGTAAACTGGTCGGGAACCAGGGATGTCGGATAAAATTCCAGGATTTGAATAATACTATTGAGAAAGAACTTCAGAATTTACAGGAGAGTATTACTAACAATGTACGCACTGATGTTAATCTCTTTGATTGGGTGACTTCTTGGTTGCCTGATTTATCTGTCCTTAGACAAGTTTTCTTTTATGGGTTTATTATTATTATCTGCTTTATACCTTTGTATTTTTGCATTACTTGTATTCCTAATCTTATTTCTATGTGTAACACATGTCCACTGCGTAGAAGGGAGACATCGAGTTTTGCACGACGGCAATTGTACAGTTTGTAGCCTGGGATAACTGTATCCCATTGGTTATCATCCGTCCACCAGGTTTCAGTGATACCAATAATATCAATATTCTTATCTATTGCTAAGTATTCCAGCTCCCCTATTTTGTTCCGGAGGCTTCTGGCATTTGTATATTTGTATACAAGCATTTATATATGCTTTTCTGACACAGTCTTTTGTGTCCAGTTGCATTGTTAGACTGCCTCTTGCATCCTTCTGCTAGAATGCTAGTGACTAGCTCCTCGCTCTGCTCAGTAATTTTTGCATCCTCCTCACTACCCAAGTACACACTTTCCCAAACTGGATGCTGCCCAGCTCCTGTCGGCTTTCCCCCAGTTATCAGTTTAAAAGCTGCTCTGCAGCCTTTTTGATTTTGAGCGCCAGCAGTCTGGTCCCATCATGGTTCAAATGCAACCCATCCCTCCTGAACAGATTTGGCTTGTCCCAAAATGTTCTCCAGTTCCTGACAAATCTGAAACCCTCCTCTCGACACCACCGCCTCATCCACGCATTGAGGCTTCTGAGCTCTGCCTGCCTGGTAGGTCCTGCGCGAGGGACAGGCAGCACTTCTGAAAATGCTACCTTGGAAGTCCGGGACTTCAATCTTCTTCCTAACAACCTGAAAACATGTTAGAGTGTTTGGACAGGTATATTGGAAGATTCAGGTTCAAGCTTCTCCTAAGCCATAAAACTCACTGCATAAACTTGGACTGGTCACGTTCTCTGAGCCTTCTTGAAGGATTATTGTAAGCCTAATGTGAACAGTTTGTAGAGCCGTATATGCCGTCTTCTTTTTAGAGGTAAGCAAGTTATAAATGGAGTTAGGCCAGTGATGGAGTTAGGCAGTCTTGGCCCTCCAGCTGTTCTTGAACTTCAATTCCCAGAAGCCCAAGTCAACACACCAGCTGGTCAAGGTTTCTGGGAATTGAAGTTCAAGAGCAGCTGGAGGGCCAAGACTGCCCATCACTGAGCTAGGCAATGCACAAATAGGTGTAACTTAAATGTAGAGCAAATGGGCTTTGAGAATACAGTGGCTGGAATTCAGAAGTAATTTGCATCTAAAGTAGGCTCAGTGAATTGATGGAACTTATGGATGAATTAACTTACTAGATCCCCACTGATTCAAAAACCCACTCGGGTTGTGATGTCTTACGCAGTTTAAGCCATAAATGCTTCTTTTTATTCAAGCCCATGAAAACATTAGGACCAGGATACTCTTAATTTAGTGTCAAATGCTAAATAATGTGCCATCCATATTTTTCATAGGGAGGGAGGTAGTTATAAATGCAAAGAAATAAAAGCAAAGAAGAAGCTCAAGTAACACAGAGAAGTTCCACGACAGAAAACATTGAGGGAGAAACCATTTTGCCATACATAGAACATAATGATACTCAGTCCCAATGGCCCCATTTCTGATGGATTACAAGTGTCTCTAACATCCTCTATTGCAGACTCCTGGGTATTAGGGTAAGTGAATGCACAAAAAGGAAGAAAATCAATCTCACTACACTGATAATGGGCTGGTGCAGATGGTCACCAAACACCAGGAGCTCAATGACAGACTTCTGCTTGAATGTGGTAGCAAATTCCCTCAGGAAAAGGAACAAATACAGAATGCTATTTTGTTTGCTTGAGGAATTGGCTGCTCTTGTTTAAACATTCGTTAAGATAGCCTGCTCTCTTTTTATTTGTTACTCATTTAGAACAGTGAGATTGTCACAACATAAAAGGTGTCTTAAAGGTGGAGTGTAAATGTATGTTCTCCCAAGTGGCCCCTATGCTGTTTAGCTTTATTTCCTGGTTTACAATGCACATCATCCCTAAGACAAAGGGCAGGTCAAACAGTGGAAAATGTATTATATTTCTTTTTCTTCAAGAGTGAAGGCTGGAGTGAAAGAGAGCACTCCAGATCCATGGTGTTCTTGAAGGGTTTAGGTCAATCCTATGCACTCACCATTTCATCTCCTTTATCTGAGAAACTGTAGTGAACAGCAGTGGAAACCTTGGTTGATGTAATTAATGTGTTCTCCGGGACGTTTCTTACAGCAAAAATTACCTCAACCGAATTTCCCATAGGAATGCATTGGATGCAATTTCTCATAGGAATGCATTGAAAACCAAAATACTTTAACCAAAATGTCATTTCCCATAGGAATGCATTGAAAACCAATTAATCCATTCCAAACAAATTCCGTAAACTGAGCCACTATTTTCTATGGATTTCCTTTTGTTATGCGATTTTTATGTTAACCGAGCCATTTGTTAACTGACGTTCCACTGTAATCTTTTTTTTTTGTGAGCAAGCTGGAAGGGCTGCAGCTCAGTTGCTAAAGAACCATAGTGAGAGGGTGCGGTCGCACTTCTGTCCTGCCCCAACTGGACAGCATGGGACTGATTGCTGAAGTAGACAAGAGCATTGGTCTCATCTAACATAGCTGTTCTTATCATCATTCTGCTAACTGTGTTGAAGTAGTATTTGCTCTTGAAAGGCCATATAAGAGGTTTCCTTTAAGAAGAGGAAATGGATTACAGAGGAAAATAAGGTTTACACCACTGGAAAGCGGTTCATTTGACAGAAAGATGAACTTCAACAGCTGTTGCAGCATGAGAGTTAGAGAGAAGCTTGTCAAGGGAAGAAATGTGATGACTGATTTTTCTGGCATGTGAGTTCTCTGAGCAATCAGATCAGGAAATGAGGTCTCTTGTACACAACTTGACTTAGAAAGAACCGCTTGTCAGCTCAACAAAGTGTGCGGTACAAATAGCACAATTCCCATGACACCACCAGGATTAATCTCAAAGGAAAGGTCCCATGGATATTTTCACTTCTCTAGGAAGGGTCAAGGCAAATTAATTAAAGCTGTTTGCATTGTAAGAACTATTTTTAGATTCTCCTCATCCCCTGCTTGCTCCTAGCTTCCTCAAGTCCATGGCAAGCAAAGTCTGAGCACTTAAGAAACAGATCAATAAGGAAATATATATTAGGGACTCTAAACATCTGCCTTAAAAAGAAACAATTCATCATAAATGCTGAATGAGTGTAAAGTAAAATTAGAAAAAATCTTGTCAATTCGTCTACCTTGATCCCATAATGGGATAAATATCAGTACAATATTGACATAATTACATGGAAGTTGTTTGCCAGCCTTGGGTTTCAGGTATCCATTAACCTGTTTGGGATTTAATCTTCTTGTTTTAGAGCAGAACCCTCTGATGGAAGAAAATGTACAGCAGTGACTGAAAATGGCTACTTCAGGTGATGGAATTTAGAGAAAAGGAAGAAGGCAGTAAATGATACAGTCCAACTTTTTAAAATGATGTCCTTAGCATATGTGTGATACGATTTCTCAAAAAAAGGTTTCTGGCCACCATTGACCTACTACAATTGTAGTCTTTATTATGATAGTTCAAACACTGACCTTTTAGGCTTCCTTTCACTTACAAACTCATCAAAGCCTACTAAATCATTCATTTTGTGTATGTGTCTGTCTGTTACATTTTAATGTTGGGCAGACTTTATGGGAAATAAAGACATATAACCTCTCAGGTTCACAAAGGCCATATCTTTAAGTACTCAGAGGTCAATCGGCCATAGACTGGATGTTTCTAAAGACTGAAATCACAATCACAGGTAGACTGGATGTTAATGAACATTGGAAATCCAATCAGTGGCACATCTGATCTTTCTAGTGTCTGGAATACCAATCAGTAGTAGATTGAATATTTCATAAAAACATGAAAAAATCTTACAGAAATTTCCTTAAACCCAAATCCTAGCTTTCATAACTGAGATGCTCAGCAGACATATTAAGAGCTAAGATACACAGTCCACATGATATCTGCATAGTGCTTTTTGCTGTTTTAGTATCATGCTGGTCTTCAACTAGTGGTGCATTACCAAGACCTGGCTGACCAGCCAGGACGGGGTCACCTTGTCCGAGATGTGTCTGGCTGGGTTTGGGTTTGAGGTTTGGCAGTCTAGGGGGGAGGGGAAGGGCAAGGGAGTTGCTGTTTTGGCAAGAGAGTCTCTAAGAGGCACCAGGGCAACAGCACTGCAGATAGTGGGTTGTGAGGCCATGTTACTGCATGGGGGCCCTATGTGGATCCTTCTCCTATACCTGCCCCCTTGTAGGGTAGCTGATTCCCTGCCCAAGCTCTTGGATGCTGTCTTGGGATTGGCAGTGGAGTTCCCTAGACTTAATGTGCTGGGGGATTTCAACCTGCCTTCCCTGGGACTGGGGTCCAAGGTGGTGAGGGAGTTCATGGCTTCCATGGCAGCCATGGACCTGGCTCAAGTAATTCAGGGCCTGTCCAGAAGCAATGGCCACACACCTGACTTAATTTTTCTCTTGGAGCCATTGCAAAGTGGTCCGGGATTACAACACCCAAACATTATCCCTATGCCATGGTCAGACCACTATCTAGTGACCCAGGGGTAACTCCTAAATGCAGGGAGGTGGGGCCTATTATTCTGGCCCACCCTAGGCACCTGATGGAACCAGACGGATTCCAGAGGGAGCTGGGGGAGTTTCCTATGGATCGGCTGTGTGATACTTCTGAGGCTTAGGTCACTCTCTGGAATGAGAGGACTGCTATGGCCTTGGATGTCATCGTGCCGCTATGGACTCTCTGCACACATGGCCCTCAGGCCACCCCTTGGTTCTTGGAGAAGCTAAGGGAGCTTAAATGTGTAAAGAGATGCCTAGAGCACCGCTAGAGGAGTTCCCAGAGTGTCTCAGACCGAACACGAGCTAGAGCCTCTATTAGAGCCTACCTCATGGTGATGTGGGTGGCAAAATGGCAGTATTTCATCTCTCGTATTGCATTGGCAGATAATCGCCCAGCAGCCTTGTTCTGGGTGGCTAGGTCCCTCCTTGGTGGGGGGAGGATCTGGCCCCTGATGGCAGGGGTGTGCCGAGGAGTTTGCTGATTATCTGGAGGATAAAATCACTCAGATTCGCTCAGGGTTTAACTCTGGGTTTAACATCGTGTCACAAGAGTTGGTCAGGAGCCAGTCTTGCCAGGTTATCTGGGATCAGTTTGGTCCAATTGACCCTGATGAAGTAGACAGAATCCTTGGGAGTGTATGCACCACCACCTGCAATTTAGACCCATGTCCAGCCTGGCTAGAGAAAGCGGGCAGGACCGTGATGGGCGGCTGGATTCGAGCAGTGGTCAATGCTTTGCAGAGGGAGGGGGTGGTCCCACTGCAACTCAAACATGTGCTGGTGTGCCCCCTCCTAAAAAGACCACCACTCGATCAGAATATACCATCCAATATCCGCCCTATCTCAAACCTCCACTTTTTGTGGAAGGTTGTCTAGAAAGCGGCAGTGTGGCAGCTCCAGGGGGTCCTGGAGGAAGTAGATTATTTGGACCCTTTCCAGTCAGACCAGGCCGGGTCATGGTATGGAGGCTGCATTGGTCATGCTGTTCAATGATCTCTGGTGGGAGCAAGATGGAGGGTACCCCTCCATTCTCACTCTTCTTGACCTCTCAGCGGCTTTTGGTACCGTCAACCACAGTATCCTTCTGGACCGACTCCAGGGGTTGGTGATCCAGGGCACTGTGTTGGCCTGGTTCTCTTCCTTTCTGATTGGCCGGACCCAGTTGGTGTGTGTGTGTGGGGCACGGGGTCATGTCCAAGGCATCTTATGTATGGGGTGCCACAAGGCTTGGTCCTCTTGCTCCTACCCTTCAACATCTACATGAAACCACTGGGTGAGATCATCTGATCCCACGGGTGAGATATCACCAGTATGCTGATAATACTCAGCTGTATATCTTTGCCCGTGGTGATCCCCGCAATGTGGTCAAGGTCTTGACCATCTGCCTGGAGGCAGTTAGGGTCTGGATGGGGGACAACGGACTACAGCTGAATCATGGCAAGACTGAGTGGCTGCGGGTGAGGGAACCTTATAAGGAGTCATCACCACTGGTTTGGGATGGGGCATTGTTGCCCCAATCCGACCAGGTGCACAACCTGGGGGTCCTCCTTGACTCGCAGCTTCTGCTCCAGGAGCAGGTTACGGCTGTGGCCAGGACAGCCTTCGGGCAAGTGCGTGTTATTACTCAATTATGTGCACTCCTGGACCATGAGGCCTTGCTCACAGTCACCCATGCCCTGGTCACCTCCCATTTGGACTATTGTAATGCGCTCTAAATGGGGCTGCCCTTGATGACCATCCGGTGACTGCAGTTGGTCCAGAATGCGGCAGCCCATGCAGTGGTGGGGTGTAGTCATTTTGCCCATGTCACACCACCATACCTGTCAAGTATCCTGTTTTCCCCGGGGGAAACCCCTTATTTTTACCCCTCTTCCCACCCCCCTCCCATTTTATTAATTTCCCCGTAATATCCCTTATTTTTTAAAAAAGAAATCCTGACCGGAGCCCTCACAGGCGAAGCTGCATTATGTTTTTCTTGCCACCAGAGGCCGCTGTGGCTTTTTGCTTGTGGAAGGGGAGAGAGAAGGTGGTGGTGCTGGGGGCCTTCTCTTTCATTTCCCTGCCACATGGACATGGAGGCTTCGTTTTTGCTGCTGTTGGTCGGAGCCACCATGGGACGGGAGTCTACTCTAGTTGAGCGATATTTCATATATGCAGGGGCAAATCAGCTCTTGGTCTGGGGCAGAGACTTCTCTCTCACTCTCATGGTTTATTGAGCTGTTTCTGTCCTGCCTCCTGGAGGTTTCGTTTCAGTTCTAGAGTTAACTTGGGAGGCAGGGGTGTTGCTTGATCACTATATGAGAGAGAGAGAGCTGAAGTTTATTTTACTTGCTGTTGCCTGGCTGGGTTCCTTTTACAGTAGGAAAAGCTGCCGCCGAAGGTTTCCCCACCATGCCCAACAGGCACCCCACCTTCTAACAAACCATCTGGAGGGAGATTAACTCCTCAGCTGCTGGAAGGCTTGGAAACTACAGAAGTTGATTTTTACTTTACTAATTCCCTTCCTTAAGCTGGATCCGACATTCTCAGGTGTTGGTGCTTCAATTGGTTGCAGTGAGGAACAAATAGATTGGTTCACTTGGGGGAATTAATCCCTTGCTCCTCCACCCTAATGGGGTGTGTGTCTAGCCATGTGCAGGGCTAGTTCATTAAAGCCAAGCTGCTTAAAAGCAGTTGGTAACATTAGGGGACTGGTTTACTATTCTGCACTTTGCTTCCCAGGAAAAAATAATAATTAAAAATGAGTAAACAAGAAAGATAAGAAAGCAATAGTCCCCCAAGAAGATGGGAAAAGGGTTCTTTGGCCCACACAGCTTTGTGCCCATTGCATCTACAATACCATCTAGCCAACTTATTTTTAGCTACCCCCTTCTTTTGTCCTCCACTTTTCCCAGCATCAAGGCTTTCTCAAGTGAATCCTCCCTTCTCATTTGATGTCCAAAGTACTTTAGCGTCATCTTTACTATTTGACCTTTAATGAGCAGTCATGGTTGATTTCTTCTAGGATTGACCTATTTCTAACACCACATTTCAAAGGCATCTATTTTTCTGCACTCAGCATTCCTAATGGTCCAGCTCTCACACCCATACATTACCACTGGGAATACCATTGCTTTGACTATGCGATTTTTTTTTGTTTGCAAGGTGATGTCTCTACTTTTAACTATGTTCCCCAGGTTTCTCATAGCTTGTTTCCAAAGCATCAGTCGCCTTTTTATTTTGTGGCTGCAATCACCTTCTGCAGCAATCTTTGATCCTAAGAAAGTAAAATCTGCCAGTCATATCCAACTCTAGGGTGCAGTGCTCATCTCCATTTAGAGCCAAAGAGCCAGTGCTGTCTGTGTTTGTAGACATTTTCATGGCCATGTGGCAGGCATGACTAGAGCCCAGCAAGTCACATGGCTATATTTGGCCATGCCCACAGATTTGGCCACACCCACAGAGGGGTGTGCCCAAAATTTCCCTTATTTTCAAATCCAGAACTTGACAGGTATACACCACTGCTGCGGGAGCTGCACTGGCTGCCTATATGTCTCTGGGTGCAATTCAAGGTGCTGGTTGTCACCTTTAAAACTCTTCATGGAAACGGACCAGGATCCCTCAGGGACTGCATCATCCCTAGGACATCGACCCGTCTCACGAGAGCAAACCGAGAGGGCACCCTTCAGATACCACCCGTTGGGGAGTCCTGCCTCTCCAGCATGAGGAAAAGGGCCTTATTGGTCATAGCCCCCACATTGTGGAATCTCCTCCCAGTAGAACTATGCCTCCAGGCCCAGTTGCTACCATTTAGGAAAGAGCTGAAGATGTGGTTGGCAAAATGGGTCTGGGGAATGGGATTGTCAACAAGCTCCCCTTTCTGGGTCATCTGAGGCTCCCCCCTCTGGTTACTAATTTTAATGTTAATGTTATGCTAATTTTATCTTTGTTTTTAGATAGCAAAATGGCACAGCGGTGGACAATATTATCAAATGTTCTTAAGGGTTTTTAAATCATTTTTATATTGGTTTTAACTTGTTCTATTGTATGGTCAGTGAGGTGCTCGCTGGCCTATGTACACCGCCCAGAGTCCACCGGATTAGGGTGGTATATAAATCCATTAAATAAATAAATGAACTTCATTCATGTCTAGGTCATTCCAGCTATGGAATACATTCCATAGCTCCTTTAGCCAAACCTAATGTGAAAAAGATTGGCCAGCACAACAAGGTATGCCCGATTGTGGTTAAAAAAATACCACAATATTTGAGGAAGCTCTGTGAACTCTGGCACATTAACTTTGTTTATTACACTCTCGCGTTGTGTTGTACTCCTTGTGCCTTTTCTATGAATGCCTGTATTAAGAAAAAGAGGAAAAGGCTCGGGGAGATAGGAAAAAGGTGAGAGAAAGAAGAAGAAAGTGAGAGATTTTTTTTAAATAACACATATAGAAATAATTTAAAATTAGTCCCACACTACAGGTTGGGTTTATCTGGATTTGGAAATGTTGGAGTTTAATCTAGTATGTTGCTGCCTTTTCAACTTAATTCTCAACATTCTCCCTTGAAGCCAGCAGAAGCCAGCAGTGGCCTACCTTCCGGGAAAACAAAATAGGAGCAGCTATAAGGCACACACAGGTGGATACCAACCAGGAGAAACACTTCCATAAGGAAATGCCAGCAAATGACACAAACCTACAAAGTGTGCAGATCTGCACATATCAATGGGTTCCACATGAATAGATCCTGCACTGGAGTGAAGTAGAACATAGCAGAACAAAAGCACAGGATCGCCTCTGAGTGTAGTTTCAAACAAACAAACAGACAGACAGACAGACAGACAAAATGCAGGGTTTTAGCCTTGTATTGTGTGGACACCAGAATGCAATGCTAGTATAGAGGTGAGGACTAGCTCTCAATTAAGTATGTTCTGGTTGTCATGGAGGCTGCCTTCAATACAAAGGAACAAGTTTGACAAAGATCAGATTATGCTCACGGCAACCAGCCACGGTTCTTTTTGTTGCCTTCTATTGGGATGAGGTTTTCAGTGTAATAAATTTTGCTGGGAAACTGAAAATGACCCATATTTTGAAGTAAGTTGGTACTGATATATCAA
Organism: Bradypodion pumilum; assembly: GCA_035047305.1. Taxonomy (NCBI): domain Eukaryota; kingdom Metazoa; phylum Chordata; class Lepidosauria; order Squamata; family Chamaeleonidae; genus Bradypodion; species Bradypodion pumilum. Next base: position 158,029,843 of record JAWDJD010000001.1, on the reverse strand, counting down.
TCTGTAGTCTCCAGAGGAAGCAAGTGGGAGGTGAAAGAAGAGCCTGCCTGTTTTGCAGCTGCCAGTATTAGTGATCCAGCTCATCAGAGAGCTGCCCGGCCAGATCTAGTGTCCAGATAAGCATAGCATTCATGCTAACCATCTGCCCATGGGTCAGTGGGGACAGAAATTTAAAATAATTACCTCTAATGAATGAATACACAATAATGGTCCTGTGTGAGGTAGAGTATCATTGCTGTGCACATAGACAGAGAGGAGCAATGTGTAAAAGGGCAGTTGTTCTTTAAGATGGACACTGGAAATGATATCTTGAAATTCCTTACATGCCTCATCTTGGATTTGTGCTTACATGACTATGTCAACAATACTGCTTGTTTCAAAACTCGAGCAATACATTTTCATCTCACCGTTGTTATCATTTAGTATTTTCATCCATTCCACAATGGCTGACAGTATTTGTGTGTCTACTCTGAAGTAAAGCCTGTAGCATGCTTTGGAGCTTTGGGCCAACTTCATGGTTAGAATGTAATATAATGTCCTCTCCTTCAGGACCAAACACTTTTAAAGTTCTTCTGCTCACACAAACAGATGTGCAAATGAATTCTGTGTTTTATATTCTGATGACCAATTAAAAAACCCCAACATCAAGTCATTGCAACTTGCAAAAATGTGGGAAATAAAAGCTGTCTTTTACTGTTTAAGCCAGCCCACACTTTTAACAATATTCTTAGGCTGAAATCCAGTAATACACCAGTGGCGTAGGCCCACTGAATCAGTGAGGATTTGGTGAGTGAGCTCCTCCATAAATTCCATTTATTTACTACTGAATTTCAGCCTCAGTGTATAATACGGACAGTCTTTTATTCCTAAGTAAGCATGGGATTGCAATTTTAACCAAGTCAGATCTTCTAAATGCAATTCAGGATGGCTGGGACAAAATGAATATATTGTTTATTTGTGTTTGAAAATACATGAGCACAGTAGCACAGATGATGTGAAAATGATTAGAAAGTATAAAACTTTAGGGTTGTTTTAAAAAAATCATCATTTTAGAAAATGATCATTTATAACTAGCTGGTTTAAAGTAAAAGTCAAATGTAATGTTGTTGTTGTTCAGTCGCACAGTCGACTCCGACCCTTTGCGACCCCATGGACCATTTTCCTCCAGGCGCCTCTGTCCTCCACCATCCCCCTCAGCCCTCCCAGCTCTGTGCCCATTGTGTCTACAATACCATCTAGCCATCTCATCCTTGGCCTCCCCCTTCTTCTTTTGCCCTCCACCTTTCCCAACATCAATGCCTTCTCAAGTGAATCCTCCCTTCTCATTTGATGTCCAAAGTATTTTAGATTCATCTTTACTATTTGACCTTCCAATGAGCATTCAGGGTTAATTTCTTCTAAGATTTACCTATTTGTTCTCCTCGCTGTCCAGGGGACTCTCAAAACCCTCCTCCAACACCACATTTCAAAGGCATCTATTCTTCTGTGTTCAGCCTTCCTAATTGTCCAGCTCTCACATCCATACATTACTACTGGGAAAACCATTGCCTTGACTATTCTAATTTTTGTTTGCAATGTGATGTCTCTGCTTTTCACTATGTTCCCCAGGTTTCTCATCGCTTGTCTCCCAAGAATCAGTCGCCTTTTTATTTCATGGCTACAATCCCCATCTGCAGTGATCTTTGATCCTAAGAAAGTAAAATCTGTCACTGCTTCTACCTCTTCCCCGTCTATTTTCCAGGAACTGATTGGGCCTGTTGCCATTATCTTGATTTTCTTGATATTGAGTCTCAAGCCAGCTTTTGCACTCTCCTCCTTCAGCCCAATCAAGAGATTCTTTAGGTCTTCCTCATTTTCTGCCATTAGGGTGGTATCGTCTGCATAGCTCAGATTATTGATGTTTCTCCCAGCGATTTTAATCCCATATTGTGATTCCTCCATCCCTGCACTGCGCATTATGTGCTCTGTGTATAGGTTGAATAAGCATGGTGACAAAATGCAGCCTTGTCTTACTCCTTTTCCTATTCCAAACCACTCTGTTATTCCATGTTCTGTCCTAACTGTTGCTTCTTGGTTCATGTACAGATTTCTCAGGAGGCATATGAGGTGCTCTGGTATTCCCATCTCTTTAATTACTTGCCACATCTTGTTGTGGTCCACACAGTCAAATGCCTTAGTGTAGTCAATAAAACAAAAGTAAACTTGTTTCTGGTATCCCTTTGTTTTCTCCATGATCCAGCGTATGTTGGCGATGTGGTCTCTAGTCCCCCTGCCTCTTCTGAAACCAGCCTGCACCTCTGGTAATTCTCTCTCCATATGCTGCTGAAGTCTATCCTGTATTATCTTGAGCATCACCTTGCTGGCATGTGGGATGAGCGCGATTGTTTGATAATTTGAACATTCTTTGGCATTGCCCTTTTTTGGAATTGGGACGTATACTGATCTTTTCCAATCCTGTGGCCACTGTTTTGTTTTCCAAATCTGCTGGCATATTGAATGCAGTAATTTGACGCCATCATCTTTTAGCGCTTTGAAAAATTCAACTGGGATACCATCATCTCCACTAGCTTTGTTGTTTGCAGTGCTCTTTAGGGCCTTTATGACTTCGCTCTCCAGGATGTCTGGCTCAAGTTCAATTTCTTCATCATTGTGATTATCAGGAGTGCTGAGGTCCTTTTTGTAAAGTTCCTCTGTGTACTCTTTCCATCTTTTCTTAATTTCTTCTGCATCAGCTAGCTCCTTTCCATCTTTGTCCCTTATCATGGTCATCTTTGCTTTAAATGTTCCCTTGATTTCCCCGATTTTTTTGAAAAGATCTCTGGTTCTGCCTCTTTTGTTGTTTTCCTCCATTTTCTCAAATGTAATAGCAATATATTAATGTTTACATTCAAAATCTCTGTAAGTTGAATACATGTGCCTTTATCAGTCTCAATAAACTAAAGTATGTTTTTCTTTGTCCAAAATCCTGTTGTTTAGTGTAGGTTGCCCGCAGAAATAATTGGCAATTAAATCTCTCCTCAGGGGTTTGCTCGGTGTCAAAAGATCTGGGGACCAACCGGGCTCGGCTGGAGGGGAAATTGGGAAGATAAGCGGGCTAGTTAAAGATGAACCATAGCCCAGGATGAGGGCAAATAGAGCTGGGCAAGCAAGCAGGGGCAAACAGGGGACAAAGATTAGGTGCCCGGGTCAATACACATAGACTCCGAGTTTAGGGCAGGAACAATGGGTTTTGCCAACCCAAGGAAATTTAGTGCGAGTTGTCCATTAACCACCAGGCAGCCACAGAGTAGCCCCCAGTCATGGGAATCACGGGACTCATGGGGAAATGCCACGTACGCAAGCCTTCTGTGCAAGGGCGACACAACTGCCCTAGGCACGTGTCCCAACCACTAGGCAGGGTAATAAATACGTACCCCAACTCTGGTCGGGGCTGGACTTCGCCACATGGCTGCCTCCATGTGTCTTCCTTCTGGTCCACCATTGCAACAGTTTAGCATAGTAAATTACAATAGAATAGGTACATTGAATTAAAGGAGATATGGTGAGTCAGTCCCTTTGTAAATTTCATTGTTTCAAATGGGCCTATTTAACTGTGATTTACTGTACTTTAGCATACTAAGTTATAGTTAGAGTAGGCCTACTTGAATCAATGGAATCTAATGAGTTGATGATTTACTAAATCATCATTGATTTAATGGGTGTACTCTAGTGTGATTTACTATATCATGCAATAGGATTTTGGCCTTTAAAAGACTGCACCAGGGGCAAAAATACTTGCCTTTTGAGGCCAGGCATTGGAGATATGAAAAGCAGCCAGGTATAATTTTTTCAGTAGTGAGAGCAGGTTTCACCTGCTAGGTGAGAGCCTTGTCGTAGCACAAGGACTTGAGTGGTCTACCTAGGCAGTGATGCCCATCTCTTGTCAATGATGTTAGGCCAGGACTAAAACTCACCAAAGAGTCTCCTGTCAAATCCCTTGGGCAAGTGACTTGATATCCAAATGGCTTTTTTAAAAAAACCACATGCAGATGGACTTGGTTTCTCAAATCCATCTGCCTGCGTGAAATGTCATTGCAGAGACTTCTACCAATTAGTGGACTCCTCACTGAATATGGTAGTGTGTGTGTCTGTGTGTATGTTTAAAGGTAGGTGCAAATACATAACAATAAATTAAGATATTAAATTAATTAAGATAAGTAGCTGCCAAGTTTTTTCAACCTTAAGAGCCCTACAAATCCAAATAATACAACATTAGGACAACCATAAAGAACTATATCTCCTAATTACACATGCACAAAATAAATTCATCAACACAAATTATATTCCCTGTCTCCTCCTCCTCAAACTAAACTAGCCTAGCACAACCTCCAACTCAGAAAAAGTCCCCTAAATCAAACCGGAATAATTTTAGTTTATTTTAGTTTATTAATTTATAACTTAAATTAAACAAAGTAAGACTTTGGGATTTTATTAACCAAATCAATTAGTAACAAATAAGCCAGGATAGACATAACTCGAAGTAACAAATAAGAGTAGTAACAACTAAACAAATACTAGTGTTACAATCCTCACCACATTGAAAAAAATGTCATGAAAGATAAGCTAATAAAGGTAAAGGTTTCCCTTGCTCGAAAGCCAGTCGTATCCGACTCTAGGGTGCAGTGCTCATCTCTGTTTCTAAGCCGAAGAGCCAGCGCTGTCTGCTTCTGCAGACGTTTCCGTGGTCATGTGGCAGGCATGACTAGACACCGGAGCGCACGGAACGTTGTTACCTTCCCACCGAAGTGGTCCCTATTTATCTACTTGCAATTTCTTGCTTTCGAACTGCTAGGTTGGCAGGAGCTAGGATGAAGACGAACAGACTAAAACCAAAATTTCAGGTAAAATAGCCAGACAGAGCTGCAGTCTGACCCATAAAATTAAAATTCTTAAATTTTCCTCCATATTTAATTCATGCTGCCAGCTGGTTGAACACATAACTTGCCAAATATCCCATGGCTTTCTGAAGGATAAAGATGAAGAATGATTCAGTAAAGCTTATAATGTCTGATAACTAAACATTTCTCCAGTCTTCTTACTCCAGGAGACAAAGGATTCAAAGGCTGTGAGCTAGAGGAAGATTAATTGCATTTGCCAAGGCTCCAAGATAGTTCTTGTTCCTCAAGACCTTCAGAGCCAAGGAGGTGGAAGTTTGTCTATTAATTATCCTCTCAGCACCTTCTTATGGTGGGCACCACACCAGGAAATATAACCCTGTTCCCTGTGCCTGCTATACTTTGCTAAAGGTAAAGATTTCCCTTGCTTGAAAGCCAGTCGTATCCAACTCTAGGGTTCAGTGCTCATCTCTGTTTCAAAGCCGAAGAGCCAGCACTGTCTGCTTCTGCAGACGTTTCCGTGGTCATGTGGCAGGCTAGACACCAGAACGCATGGAACGCTGTTTCCTTCCCACCGAAGTGGTCCCTCTTTATCTACGTGCAATTTCTTGTTTTCAAACTACTAAGTTGGCAGTAGCTGGGACAAAGATGGGAGTTCATTCCAACCTGCAGTATTGTTGGAAGCCTCTCTGAGTGGTGCATGCACTAGAAGAGCAGGGTATAAATAAACAATTCAATTCAATTCAATTGATATCTATTTGTTGTTGATTTTAAAGGGTAATAATTGCATGCTGTCAAGTCAATTCAGACTTACGGTGACCCTCTTCCAAGATTTTCTAAGTAGAGTCTACTCAGAAGTGTTTCCCATTCCCTCCTTCTGTAGGTGCCCTGGTACCATGAAGCTTGCCCATGACTACACAGGTTGGCACTTCTCCCAGGAGGCACAGTGGGGAATTGAACTCCCAACTTCTGGCTCTGCAGTCAGATACCTAAATCACTCGAACTAGCTTTTTGTTCTATTTTAGTGGTTCCTTTGATATAACTTATTTCCAGTTTGTTTCACTGATAGTTGCCTTCAGCACTCTTATTTAGTAGAAATGCTATATTAAAAGATAAGATACAAAAAAACTGTAGGTCAATGGAACAGCTAAAATGCTCTTCCTTAACTTCAGTGTCTTTTTAAAATATTGTCTGAGGTTCACCTCAGCCATATCTGAAATATTCCCAAAAGAGAGACCATTCCTTTCATCCACTCTTTTCCACCCAGTTGATAACCTGTTATTTTGTCAAAATGCCTCTTTTGTGCTTTGCGTGTGCAAACTGCCACTCTGCCTTACTCATTCCCCTGCCAAACATGATGCCTTGAATTATCAATTAATGAAAAGAAAGACTACTTTTTTTCACTCTCCCAAGGTGCCCCCCTGCACCATGTGTCCCATTGAGAAACTCAGCTGTGTGAAGGGTAAGGCTGCTTTCATTTGGGCCTTTGCCCACAGTTTCAGAAAATAAAATAAAAACTGTGCTGAAACGTTACTAGTTTTAATCTTTATTCACACTGTGCATTCATCTACTAGCACTTTATGGACAATCACTGCCCATGGCCAAGGGTTACTTATTACACAATATCTAGTAACCAGGTTGTTTTCCTACAAATTTCTCATTCATTTTTTGCCATCCAAGCTGTCGCCTTGATGCCCAGCAGTGCAGTGATACTGGATGGCTTTTCCTGGCTATTTCAGGTACATGTGTAATGAAAGAGATGGCTCTCCTTCTCCTACTCTGTCTTCATAACACTTTCTGTACAAAAACTGTGATTACACAGAATGGTGTATTTGTTTCCCAGCTGCTGGTATTCATGTTGTTGGCATTGGACAGGATGCGGAACACATTTCGCATAGTGTCATGCTGGCTGCCCGTCTAAAGCCTATTGTTACTTGGTCCTAATGCCCAGAGCAAAAGGTTTGGCCAATGTACAGTTGGGCACCGTTCCATTGCAACAGATGGATGTCAGTGCGGACAATCAAGAGAGTATATTTGCTCATCAAATAAGAGCGTGGGGGCATTTTTTCCAACTGAGATGGCCAAAGCAGCTGTCTTCTTGAAACATGTGAGTCTATCCTTAAAAGGTCTATAGTTACAGTGATCTATGGATTCTTTCACCCTTAGAACAAGAGTGTGTGGTCAGAGGGATCTATGACATCAAAATCCATTTATACAAGAAGTTGTCTCATCTTGACTCAGGTTTATGGTGCTTCTAGCCAGGTGCAGATGCTATTCTGGCCTCAGGGAACTTTTGCATGTACAACACCAAAATTCAGGCCAGACTGGGATACCTATTATCTAAATGTAGGAAACCAATTTCCAGAATGGTTTCTCAGTCCACTGATTATTGACCAGTTGCTAACATCCTTTTCTGGGCAAGCTGGTGGATAGAGTAGTGTTAGGGTAATAAGTATTCGCCTAACTAGTTGTATAGGATATTATACACAACTGTAATACTGTTGTATCACTTTAAGAAGTTTGTGGCTGCAACAACACAGGTGTTGCTGACTGACTGTGTAATCCCAATACCTGTATATAAATCAAGCCACTTGTCCACACATCCTCAGCCTATATGCTCACCAGAGCCTATGTGCTCACCAGTGCCTTCGTGCTTGCTGGAATCCATGCACAAGATAATGCTTGTGTGCCGAGGACTTCTACTGGTTGCTACACTCTGAAAGAGGAAACTGCAGACTCACCAAGGATCGTCTTTGCCTGAGGAAAGTGTAAGACTAGCTTCTTTATTTGCTGAAAGTTTTTGGAACTGTTTTTGCTTGTATATGCTGACTCACTGCTTCGTCACCATACCAAAGGACTTTACAACTTGTATTGTAAGCAGAATCAATTGCTCAGCCTAGGACTGCTGTTTTGCTGAGACATGTAACTTGTAAGTTACAGGCTGTATTATTTGTCCCACAGTGAACTGAACTGCAAGCCACCAAAAGAGAAGTTATCTAATTTGAGTTGCTGTTAGACTGGTATTTGTTGATGTAATTATTTGAAGCCTCCTGTTTTGCACCATAAGCAAAGAAACAACCTTCCACAACAACATGTCCAGAGGGTTCAGTTTGGGGATATAGTTTCACTCCCCTGGATGCAACATTATGAGGTATCACAGGGATCAGTCGTATCCCCAAAGTTGTTAAACATCTATATGAAAATGCTGGGTGAGATCATATGGAGATTCAGAATTTGTTGTCATCAATACACTGATGGCATGTGGTTCTATCTCTCCTTTACATCATCATCAGTGACTACAGTTCAGGTACTGGACCATTGCCTGTCCAGGTCAAACTTTGGACTGCCAAAATGAAGCCACCTTCTTGGCTTTGTCATTGGCCAAACTAAAATCCTCATCAGAGTAGAAAGCTTTTTAGGTGCACAGATGGAGCATGCATTTGGCTTCCTTTGGAACAGGTTTACTGAATGATTATGTGATTTTATTGTGTTCACATTTATTTACAAATATGCAGATTGAGAGTATGGATATGTACAAAAATAGCATTCTGATAGATTTTCTGACCTCAGATTTCTTGGGGGCCAGTCAACACCCCTTATAAAGTCATTGGGAATGGAACCTTAGAGAAAGTCCATGACCTGAAGAGAAATTTCTTACTAATGTGCCTCTTTGATTGTCACCACAAAGTGTCACAACACGGGTGTCTCTTACTACCAGGTTCAAGCAGGCTTAGCTTAATTTATTTGCCAATGCCTCTTGGGTACCTTAGCACTAGAATCCTCTGAAGTCTGATTTCATAAACCCAGAAAGACTGCTTCAGTCACCCCTCTACAACACTAACACATTTCCAGTTCCATTTATGGGTTGCCTCGAATATCCATTTCTGACCTGAGTGCTCTGAGTCTGCTTTTCTTTAAAATGGTCATTTCTTCACACACAGAAAGAAAAAGAAGCAGACAGGCATATAGGCACACAAACATACAAGCAAACAGACAGAGAAAGCACTGTTTAACAGAGATGGAAGATTCAAAGCAGTCTCCCTTGACCCATCTTAGGGCTAGTTCTTGACACCCACAAACCTAATCCCAAGGCATTTGGAAACCAGAGGTTGTGTCTTATCCAGTTTTTATTCATTGATTGCAGACTGCTTATCCCCAATCTTGTTTGTGCACATAAGAGTTGAGCTAAAAATATTTAAGATGAGTAAAAATAAAAATTGGGACCATCTTTTAAAGGGCTTCCATCTTTTATTAACCCAGCACAGGCTGTTTGGAGGTTGAGGGTGGCCACAATAGAGCCACAAAAGGCAAATCCTCTTACCCTAGCAACTTTCAGAAAAAGAAGCCAGTCAGGAGGGAAATCTTGTGTTCATTTGTTTGTTTCCTTTTATGTGTGGGGAGATGGGGTTGGTGTGAAAGGAGGATGGGAGAAAAATCCAGCACAGTGGGTGGCCCCAACATCTGACCATTGATGAGTCTGGCAGAGCATTCCCTTAATTCTAGATTTCTGGGAGGGTTGATGTAGAACTGAGAAAAGAGGAATTCCTGAAAGAGGAATTCCATTTGACATTTCATCTCCTTCCTGGCTGCCTGTCTGCTTGAGGATGTCTATTCTTGTCTCTTCATCCAAGGCACAGAGGAATTTCAGCAACAAGGTGAGGTGGGGTATTCTAGAATCATTTGGTATTCTTATTTCCACAGTGTCTTAGCCCAGTGCTGAGATTGTGAACTAGGACTGCCTTGAACAGCTGCATCCCATTCTTTGAGATCTTAGGCCCAAAATATAAAACTAGGCGGTGAGCCTTCCTGAAGTCATAGAGATGAGGCAGTCAAAGACTAAGAGAGGAGCCACAGCTGTGGAAGAAACCACGTAAAGGCCCTAGAAACTGGGTGAAACTGGTAACTTGAGGGCTGTCAGCCAAGGAGGAAAAAATACACCATTTTTGACCAGCTGGGCAAGGAGAAGAACAAATGTAACAGCTATAATGGTTGCTGTGACTCTAGCTATATCTTGCATCCTTCATGGCCATATCTGAAACACAACATGTGGGGAGTATTTCAAGGTATTGTGCTACTGCTGAGATCCAGTCCTCGTCGGACTCTGAGGATGGCCTAGATCAGGGGGCACTCCCTATGCCCAGCCCAGTTCTGCCTTCACCGGAACCTGAGGATGTCCTGAGCCAGGGATCTCAGCCTGTGCCTGGCCCAAGTCTGTCCCCCCCCCCCCCCTGGCAGCTGATCTGTCAGATCAGGAGTCTGATTCTGACAGTGATCAGCATTCAGTCAGGGAGAGGTCCAGAAAGGAGCTACACCTGAGACGCAGGCAAGCTAGAACAAGAGCCAAAGAAGGCTCCCAGCTGATACTGATTAGCTGGGAGGCTTATAAGCAAGCTTCTTGCAGCCTGCCAGCATCAGTACAACTCTTGTATGAAGACTGACATTCTGCTTCTGTTGTGTTCTGATGGTTTTATTGTACACATGGATTACAATGTAACCTTGCCTATAGCAACAATGTAACCTTCAGCTGTATCATATAAACCCTGTAATAGGACGCGAGCTAATGACCACCAGCTGGCAGCAGCGAGCGTCCAAGCTCTCTTGGTCCGAACTCATCAAAGGCAACAGCGCGGGAAGTTTTCCCGCCACCACCTACACCTGGACAAGAAGGGCGTGACCTGCAATGACGTCACGCAGACAGTAGCCAATGGGCTACCATGGCACCACGTTCAAATGTATTACTGCTGTATATAAAGAGCTGTCGATCCGCCATTACCTCATGTTCCCTCTGTCCACGATGCAATAAACCTGAGTTAACCCAGCCCGAGGCTGTGTCCTGTGTCTTGGTTTGCATACACCAAATTGGCGACGAAGGTGGGATAATGGATCCCCACGGAACAGCCAGGGCACAGAGCGGTTTCAACATCACCAAACCGCAAGACTGGGAGCTGCTTGAGATGGATTTCCAGGCGGCCCTGGTGGAACTCAGAGTCAAAGGAGAAGACGAGGAGAGGAAGAGGGCCATCCTCACCAGAATGCTCAGGATGGAAACCAAGCGGACGCTGGTGGGCATAATCGCTCCGAAGAAGGTGAGCGACTTTAAGGCGAGCGACATCATGAAACTGCTGCGAGAGCGGTTCTGCCCCTCGAGGGCAATGTTTCCCGCTCGGAGCGCGTTTTGGAGGCGAGTCCAAGCGCCGGATGAGTCGGTTGAGGCATTCGTGGCCGCCATGAGGATAGCCGCCGCCCCCTGTAAATGGGGCGATATCCTGGAGATGGTCCTCAGGGACGGCGTGTTGTGTGGCCTGAAAGACAAGGAGGTACAGCGCAGCTTGATGAATAAGGAGCCGCCACCCACGCTGGCAGAGGTCATAGAGGCCGCGGAAGCCGCAGAGTCCACGAATGCTGGAGTGGACGAGATGCACCAGTGGCGTGAGTGGCGTCCTAGAGCCGGCAAGGCGGAAAATTCGGTGCACGGGAAGACCGGACAGTCGGTGCACGCGACTCGACGGGCTTCAAAGTCGTCTACGGAAGGCAGCGACGGCGAGGAGGTCCAGAAGGTCCGGAAGGGTGGTCGACGCTGCGAGGGTTGCGGAGCGGCCCACGAGCGCGCGAGATGCCCGTTCAGGAAGGCCGAGTGTTACACCTGCGGCCGTCGGGGGCACATCGCCAAGGCATGCAGAAAACGGAAAGAGGGCCGGAGGCAGTCACAAGACCGCGCGGCCAGACCGGACCGTCCAGCGAGGCCCAAAGATGGCGCCCAGACCACGAGGAAGCAGGACGGCGTGGGCCGCGTCTCGGACGACAGCGAGGACGACGCCCCAGTGTTCAGCGTGTCCGCGGGACAGTCCCATTACTTCGTTGAGGTATTAGTACAAGGGGCCCCTATTAAGATGGAAATTGACTCGGGGTCCTCCTATTCCATAATTCCCCAGAAAGAGTTCCTGAAAATCGACCCCCACGTGCGGCCCAAGCTTAAAGCGTTGAGGTCCACGCTACGGGACGTACAGGGAAACAGCATTCCGGTGTTGGGGGTCGGGAAATTTCGGGTCAATTTTAAGAGACATTCTGCGGAACTGCCCCTAGTTGTCCTCAAGGGGGGAAGCTGTAGCCTCCTAGGGACACAGTGGTTTCAGCCTTTAGGTTTGTTCATAGGGGGGGTGCATACCGTGGGGGGGGACCCAATACAAGCGGTGTGCGATGCGCATCCCGCCGTTTTTAAGAAAGGACTCGGAAAGTTCAAGGGACCCCCTGTAGCTTTCGACATAGACCCGGAGGTCCGCCCGATAAGACTCAAACCGCGCAGGGTGCCGTTCGCACTCAAGGACAAGATAGAGGCGGAACTGGACAAACTGGTGGGCCAGGGGATTCTTATTCCTGTTGATTCCGCGGAGTGGGAAACTCCAATTGTAACGGCTCTAAAGGCTAACGGGGAGGTGCGCATTTGCGCTGATTATAAGTGTACAATTAACAAGGCGATCCGCCCTAATGCATACCCGGTGCCAGTGATCAGCCACCTTTTGGCCAGGCTGAATGGGGGAAAGTGTTTCGCTAAACTCGATTTGGCACAAGCCTATCAGCAACTTCCTGTGACCCCCGCCACGGCCGCGGCACAAACGATAGTTACACATAAGGGAGCGTTCCAGGTGTCGCGGTTACAGTTCGGCGTGAACTCGGCACCCGGCCTTTTTCAATCGCTTGTGGAACGCCTCCTAAAGGGCCTGGAGGGGGTGTTGCCTTATTTTGATGACGTGTTGATAACAGGGGGGAGTGAGGCTGAACTGGCAAAAAGGTTGGACAAAGTACTGACCGTGTTCGAGAAAGCGGGGCTGAGATTGAGGAAGGACAAATGTGTTTTTTTCGAAACCGAGGTCGAGTTTTTAGGGTTCCGGATCACACCCGAGGGGATTAAGCCGTCTAAATCCAAAGTAGCAGCCATTAAAAAGGCCCCTCGCCCCACATCCAAAACCGAGCTACAGTCTTTCCTGGGGCTCCTCAATTTTTACCATACATTCCTCCCGCGGAAGGCGTCCGTGGCCGAACCGCTCCATCGGTTACTTAAAAAGGAGGAGCCATGGATGTGGGGTGACGAGCACGAGAGGGCGTTCAAAGAGCTAAAGCAACTCCTAACATCTGAGGCAATCCTGACGCACTTCGACCCCAAACGGCCAGTGGTCCTAGTCTGTGATGCATCCCCGGTGGGGGTGGGGGCGGTGCTTTGCCACGTGTTGGAGGACGGAAGGGAGGCCCCGGTAGCTTTTTACTCAAGGTCCCTGTCCCAAGCGGAGCGAAATTACGCACAAACCGACAGGGAGGCGTTAGCGATAGTAGCGGGAACCAAAAAATTTCACGATTTTTTGTATGGCCGCCCGTTCAAAATCGTGACCGATCACAAGCCACTGTTAGGGATTTTCACGGCGAGCAAGCCCACGCCGCAGATCCTGTCCCCGAGAATGCTGCGATGGGCTATTTTCCTCAACGCATACCAACATGAGTTGGAGTACCGGCCCGGAAAGGAGATCAGCCATGCTGATGCACTTTCGAGGTCCCCTTTGCCCTTGTCGGATGACCAGAAGGCGAGAGTTGAAAGAGACCGCCAGGTGTTGCTAATTGAGGTTTTAGACGCACCCCCAATAGTACCAGCCGACATTGCTAGGGCGACAGGCAAGGACAGAACGCTGGAGAAAGTTAGTTCATGGGTACAGAAGGGGTGGCCGGCATCGTCCCCGAGTACAGAGTTCGACCCATTCTTTCGGAAAAAGCTAGAGTTGTCCCTAGAAAGGGGGTGCCTTTTGTGGGGCCAACGGGTGGTGGTCCCTACGCCCCTGCGGACGAGGGTGCTCGAACTGCTGCACGTCAGCCACCCGGGCATTGTGCGTTCGAAGGCGCTGGCCCGGAGTTACTTCTGGTGGCCACAGCTGGACGCGGACATTGAGCACATGGTCGGCACTTGCGAGGCATGCCAGGGATCCCGACCTGAGGCGGCCCGTCTTCCGCATAGGGAATGGGACACAGCACGGGGGCCATGGTCCAGAGTGCACGTAGATTTCGCTGGCCCATTCCGAGGAACCATGTTTCTCCTGGTGGTGGATGCGTTCTCCAAGTGGCTGGAGGTTATCCCAGTAAAGAGCATGTCCTCCGCCACGACAATTAGCCGGCTAAGGAGAGTCTTTTCCACGTTCGGTTTACCCGACACTTTAGTCAGCGATAACGCTAGTTGTTTCACCTCCGCTGAGTTCGGAGCATTCATGGAGGCAAACGCCATTCGGCATGTCACATCCGCACCGTTTCACCCGGCCACGAATGGCCAAGTGGAACGGCTAGTGCGTACAACAAAGGACGCGCTGCGGCGCATGGGCCCGGGGGACCTGAATCACCAAGTATGCCAGTTCCTCTTAGCGTATAGGGTAACCCCCTTGGCGTCAGGCTACTCGCCGGCAGAGCTCTTGATGCGGCGAAAACTGACCACGATCCTGTCCAGGCTAGACCCGACGAGAGTCGAGGATAAAGGGAAAAACATAGGGTTGGCAGGCTCGAAAGGTTTCGCCGCCGGTGACCCTGTTCACTGCAGGAACTATTCCAGCGCAGGGCCAGCCTGGGTGCCAGGGACGGTTGTAGAACAGACGGGGCCAGTGTCGTACCGGGTCGAGACTACCACCGGCCTCCTCTGGAGGAGGCACGCTGATCAACTGAGGCACCGAGTGAGTGGGCCAGTCAGTGGGGCTCAGCAACAGGATTCAGCGTTAGGGTTCTCCCCCACCCGCTTAACCCAAGGGGGAGACAGCAGTGGACAACAGTCCCAAGCAAGGGGGGAAGGCAGAAGCAGCGGCCCCGACTCATACCCTTTTGATACGCCAGTCCTATCAGGGGCCGGGGAAGGGGGAGAGGAGTGCGCGACCGCTGCCCCCGATTGTGATTTTGATTTTGATTTTGCGAGCCGGGGGGGTTTTCAGGAGTGTTCCCCCACCCATCCAAGCGAGAAGAGGGGTTTTTCGTTAGCCCTCAGTGCCCCCGGTTCCTCCCTAAGAAAGAGCACACCTCCCAACAACGCCGCGGAGCCGCGGCAAGTCACTAACGAGTCTCCCTCTCCAATTACAGGACAGGAAACCAGGGGACAAAGAGAAGGTAGCAAACCCGGGGAGAGGCAGCCCGCATCGAGACCCCAGCGTGTTCGAAATAAGCCATCTTGGCTGAGAGACTTTGTCTCCTAAGGGGGGGGGAGTGTGTTTAAGTGTGGGCTCGAGACTTTGTCTCGTCCTAGGGGGGAGGGGTGTTGTGTTCTGATGGTTTTATTGTACACATGGATTACAATGTAACCTTGCCTATAGCAACAATGTAACCTTCAGCTGTATCATATAAACCCTGTAATAGGACGCGAGCTAATGACCACCAGCTGGCAGCAGCGAGCGTCCAAGCTCTCTTGGTCCGAACTCATCAAAGGCAACAGCGCGGGAAGTTTTCCCGCCACCACCTACACCTGGACAAGAAGGGCGTGACCTGCAATGACGTCACGCAGACAGTAGCCAATGGGCTACCATGGCACCACGTTCAAATGTATTACTGCTGTATATAAAGAGCTGTCGATCCGCCATTACCTCATGTTCCCTCTGTCCACGATGCAATAAACCTGAGTTAACCCAGCCCGAGGCTGTGTCCTGTGTCTTGGTTTGCATACATACACCAAAGCTTCACTCCAGACTGTCTGTCTACTCTAGACCCTGACCTGCCTGACTGCCGTGGCCCTGACTTCTCTGCCAGCCTTGATGATGCCCCTGAACACTCTTTGGATTAGACTAATGACTCAGACTACCAGTAAACAGACCTTGGCTTGCCTTTTGGACTTTTATATCTGGACTATCCTCGAACAAGACTCTCTGTGTAGCACCACTGTGCAGTGGCCATGCCTACCCGGGTGGGTCAGCACAAGTATGGAGATAAAACTATGTTATGCCATTGAGCCCTTTACCTTCTAACCTAGCATGCTGCTTTTTGCTGGGGTGGAGGATGATCTCTTAGTGCCACCACTGAATAAAAATTCAGCTTCCATCCTGTTGGCTTTTGTACATAGAATGGGAGAGAGTGTCACCTTGTTTGCCTCAGTCAGAAAAAAATTCTTTGCTTCTGCTTTTGTTTACATGGTTCTGCAGCTACCTGTGTATATTAATGAAGTTATCAAACTTTGAAAAAGCTTGGTCCTGCCCCCATAGGGAAAATGGTTATGCGGGACACCATTTTTTCCAAAACCTAATTGTTATGCAATTTCGTTGCTATATGGGGAGATTGTTGTATGAGGTTCCACTGTACTTATTTTTCATGTGAGTGAGGAACAGAAAGACTCGGAGCTCAGAAAATGTATTTCTTTGGACTGCAGTTCCTAGACTCCTTCAGCCTGCATGGCCAAAAGAAACATCCCAAGCTCTGTTGTGACTTAAGCTTTTACAATGAAGAGTCCAGCAAGGGGTGATTCAAACAACAATGCAACGGTTTATTCACAACTCTTGGAACAATACTACAGCTTAATAGACATGAGTTTATACATGAGTTGGCTGCACTTGTTCCACTATTCTGCTACCCGGGATTAGTCCTGCACCTGTGCCTACTGGAGGTAATCCACATGTGTGTGTGCTGTGCAAGCGTGCAAACCAAGAGCCAACACCCTATTTGCAAGCAGCGCTTATATAGTGTCCGATAGGCCATTACCCAATGTTACAATGTAGCAACCTTTTTGGACAACCTTAATTAACCAATTATTAATGCTATATTTAAGTAATGACGAATCCCTGCTAGGATCCAAAATAGTAACCAATCGGGCATATGACATTTGCATATGAGCACGCCTTGGCCTGGGGAAGGCGCGCCAAAATTACCTTTAACTAGAATGGTGTGAATCGCCATTCTAACATGCAATAATAAATAATGATAATAATACTAATAATTATCTCAATACACAACAGTATCACAATTCATCATAATAGCTTCCTGCAGAAGAACCAGCTACCTGAAGTTCGAAGTCATTTTGATTCTCATTTGAAGCAGAAATATAAAAGGGATCACTTTTATCAGTTTCCGGATTCCCTTGATGCAACTGCTCTTCACGTACCTTACCTATTGTTATCTTAAGGATCGGATGAGGGGTGTTTGATGTTGGCAGATTGATACACAGCAGTTACAAAGCTAAACACATCTTTATTTGGTGGTATGCAATCTGAACATGTGGTAATGGCGGAGGTACAGCTCCTTTTATACAGCAACAACTCATTTGAATATGGATACACGTAGCCCATTTGCCACCGCCTGCGTGATGTCATTCTGAGTCATGCCCTTCTTCTCCAGGTGAAGCAGTGGTGGGAATGTTCCCACGGCTGACAGTAATTGGGGAATTTGTACCATGTGAGCTGAACACTCGCAGCTGCCCTCTATGGGTAGCTAGCTCGCGATCCATTACAGCTGAGAAACATTGTATTCATTACAAGGTTACATTCTTCTTAAAGATATAGTGTTTCCATACACAACACCCCTCCCCCCTAGGATGGGACGAAGTCCCTTAACCATTGTGGTTTTCCGCATGTGCGCTTGGGGCGTACGGCAGCTTGGCCGAGCTCGGGGGAACTAGGAGTTCCGTGTTCCGCGGATTCTCGCCCTGCAAGGGGAGAATGAGATTCGTTAGTGATCTGCTGTGGATTCGCTGTCCTCGATTGTTTTCGTTGAGGGGTAGGGGTAAATTCTAACCCTGAGAAACTGGGGGCACCTGGGACTAAACAAAAACCCTGTTTTTCGCTCGGACGGGTGGGAGAACACTCTGTAAACCCCCACCCCCCTGGTTTCAAAAATCAAAATCAAACACTTCATTATCCTCTTCCCCCGCCCCCTGATGCTTCCCAAGGATATGGATTTGTATCATCCCCCTCCCCTCTTGGTGGGAGCCAAGGACATGCATTTGTACTCTGAGAGCCCAAAGGATATGGGTTTGTATTCGAGGAGTACTCTGTGTCTCCCCCTTGGGATAAGCGGGTGGGGGAGGACCCTAACGTTGACTCTCCTTGTTGGCCCTCCTCACCTTGGTTGCTGGTGATCCGATGCCTGAGTTGGTCGGCATGTCTTCTCCACAGTAGACCCGTGCTGGTTTCTACCCTGTATGACACCAGCCCCGTTTGCTCAACTATCACCCCTGGAACCCATGTTGGTCCTGAGGTCGCGTAATTTCTACAATGCACCGGTTCCCCTATTGCAAAACTTTTGGTGCTCTCGATTTCTATATTCCTCCCCTCATCCTCCACCCTGGTCAGATCCAACCGATCAAATAGGGTCACAGGTTTCCTACGCATGAGGAGCTCAGCAGGTGAGAGCCCTGATGCCAGGGGAGTTGCCCTGTAGCAGATTCGAAACTGGCACAGTTGGACGTTCAAATCCCCAGGGCCCATTCGCCGCAGCGTGTCTTTTGTAGTCCGCACCTGGTGTTCTACCTGACCGTTCGTGGCGGGGTGGAAAGGAGCAGAGGTGTTGTGCCGAATGGCATTCCTCTTGATAAACGCCTTGAATTCGGCAGACGTGAAGGTACTGGCATTATTGGAGACCAGCACATTGGGTAAACCGAAGCAACTAAACACCCTGCGCAACTGCTTTATTGTTGCGGCTGATGAGGTGTTGGACATTGGAATGACCTCCAAACACTTGGAGTACGAATCTACTATTAACAGAAAAAGGGAGCCCCAGAACAGGCCAGTGAAATCAATGTGCACTTGGGACCATGAGCCATGAGCCGTGTCCCACGCCCTGTGGGGAAGCTGGGACTCCTCGGGTCGAGATCTCTGGCAATTCTCACAAATGCCCACCATGTGCTCTATATCAGTGTCTATTTGGGGCCACCAGAAATAGCTTCTGGCCAGAGCCTTAGAGCGTACAATCCCCGGGTGGCTGGTATGCAGTAGCTTGAGCACTTTCAGTCGTAGCTTTTAGAGAATGATCACCCGTTGGCCCCAGAGGAGGCAGCCCCTCTCTATGGAGAGTTCAACCCTCCATTTGAAAAATGCTTTGAACTCCTTCACAGGGGGAGTCATGGGCCACCCTTTCTTAACCGAGGAACTGACTAGGGACAGAGCTTTGTCCGCTGCTGTGGCTGTAGCGAGGTCTGCACGTACTATGGGGGGTGAGTCGAGAGACTCAATCAGCAGGAGCTGGTGTTCCTGTTCTACCTTACATTTAGGGTCCCCCAACTGTGGGAGGGGGGGACCAGGAAAGTGCATCTGCATGGGAGATTTCCTTCCCCGTGCAGTGGACCAGTGTGAACTGGTAGGCATTGAGGAAGATGGCCCATCGTAGCATTCTGGGAGATAGAATCTGTGGTGTGGGCTTGCCCGTGGTGAAAATCCCCAAAAGGGGCTTGTGGTCGGTCACAATGGTGAACAGTCAACCGTACAGGAAATCGTGGAACTTCTTCATTCCCGCGATTATGGCTAGGGCTTCCCTATCTGTTTGTGCGTAATTGCGCTCTGCCTTTGAAAGTGACCTGGAGTAAAAGGCAACCGGGGCTTCCTGCCCATTTTCCAACATGTGGCACAGCACGGCCCCCACTGGTGAGGCATCACAGACTAGGACTGCAGGTTTCCTCAGGTCGAAGTGGGTCAGAACGGCATCTGAGAACAGGAGCCTCTTGAGCTCTATAAAAGCTTTCTCCTGTTTCTTTCCCCACCGCCAAACCGTGTCTTTCTTCAGTAATTCATGCAGTGGCTCTGCAACGAATGCTTTCCTTGGCAAGAAGGAATGGTAAAAATTTAGGAGCCCTAGAAATGACTGCAGCTCCGGTTTTGCGGTGGGGCGAGGGGCATTTTGAACAGCCACAACCTTTGACTCGGAGGGCTTAATACCATTGGGGGTTATCCTGAACCCAAGAAACTCAACCTCCCTCGCAAAAAACACACATTTGTCCCTTCTCAACCTCAGTCCCGCTTTCTCGAATACTGTTAGGACCTTGTCTAGCCTTTTCGCTACTTTTGATTTGCTCCCCCAGTTATCAAGACATCGTCAAAGTAGGGGAGAACACCTGGGAGGCCCTTTAAAAGGCGCTCCACCGTCGAGGTCGTTCTGCTGAGCCCTTTTACTGTATTTCGTATTATTGTCTGCTATGTAAACCGCCCTGAGTCGGGTTCGCCTGAGTGAGCGGTATATAAGCACGAAAATTAAATTAAATTAAATTAAATTAATTTTCCTCCATTTGCTGTCACCTGCACACCTTGGCGATGTGGCCTCGCTGCCCGCAGTTGTGGCACTCCGCTTTCTGAAAAGGGCACCTTCTCCGCTCGTGAGATGCTCCACATCCATCGCATCGGTGGCTCCCTTTTGAGCAAGTGTGACTCTCCGCTGATTTTTTCCACACGTTTTGGATGTCATCGTCTTCGCTGGAGCCCGAACCCGCGGTGGCAGAGGCCTTCAATGAGGATAGTGGGCTCTTTGGGGGCTGCGGCGCATGCCAGGCTGCCTTCACTGCGATCGCTGGCCCTTTGAGAGCCGGGGGTCGTGCCTTAAACATCTTGACCCTGCTCTTCGCTGCCTCGGCTGCCTGAGCTTCCTTCATCACGTCTTGGAGCATCAGGTCACAGCCCCGGGTCATTAGCTTTCTCTGGGTCTCCTTGTCCCACAGACCGCAGAGTAGCCAGTCTCTGAGGGTTATCTCCAAAGTTTCCCAGTCGCATGGGCCTGCCGCCAGTCGCAGGGCCACTGCGTATTCAGCCATGGATTCTCCTGGTTGCTGGTCTCTCCTCAGGAACACTGCCTGGGCCGGAAAAATGGACACCATCAGCTGGAAATGTTCCCGCAGTGTCATCAGGATCTGTTTGATTGGAACCGTCTCCACCTTCCTCAGTGCCAGCAGGTTTACCAGGAGCTCTAGCATGGGGAACCCCACGCTTGTGAGGAGATGCAACTGCTTTTTCCCCTCGTCGGCGATGTTGGCAACATCCATTGCATGCCGAAAATGCATCTTGAACAACCCACATTTTTCGGGGTGCTTGATGTCGAATAGAGGTACATGTACCTTCTGGGATGCCATTTCCCATTCTCATCGCCAATTTGATGTTGGCAGATTGATACGCAGCAGTCAGCAGTTACAAAGCTAAACACATCTTTATTTGGTGGTATGCAATCTGAACATGTGGTAATGGCGGAGGTACAGGTCCTTTTATACAGCAACAACACATTTGAATATGGATACACGGTAGCCCATTTGCCACCGCCTGCGTGACGTCATTCTGAGTCATGCCCTTCTTCTCCAGGTGAAGCCGTGGCGGGAATGTTCCCACGGCTGACAGTAATTGGGGAATTTGTACCATGTGAGCTGAACGCTCGCAGCTGCCCTCTATGGGTAGCTAGCTCATGTTCCATTATAGCTGAGAAACATTGTATTCATTACAAGGTTACATTCTTCTTAAAGATATAGTGTTTCCATACACAACAGGGTGTGAGTGTCCCAATCAGAAACAGTATATGCAGAACAATCAGGAGGAGGTTTATTTTAGAAAGAAACCACAAAGAACTTCAAAGCCATACTGTAAATCTCCACAAAGACTTGGCTTCTGTTCATTTTAAGAATCGAGGATAGTTCCTGTTAGTTTACTTGTTCTTAAAACACATATATAATTAAAGAGGCAGCAGGACACCACCCAGGGTGATTATTCTAGAATTAAAATTCTACAAATTAGAGACAGTGTTTGCTCTGCATCTTGTTGAAAGAAAGAAAGAAAGAACAATTCACATCCACTAGCCTGGAGAAGACTGTGGATAAAGAGGAAGCATGATCTTGTGATAAAGCAGAGGCATGTGGGATGCCGGAGGATATATCCCCATTTCCTGTCGCTGCCACAGATATCCTGTCTGACCCAGACTAAATCAAGTAAATTGTGTGCCTTTGTTCATTTGGCCTCAAAATATGCAGGTCCTGAAAACGCATCCATTGTTGTTATAGCCTGGTTGGAAACATGCCTACCTGCAAGATATGGCCTTCAAGGTAACCATCTTTGATCAGTGGCAAACCTAAGGGATTCTGCAAGCAAAGGAGCTAAAATAGAACACCAATGTGTTTAGCAATTGATTTTGTGGGGGCAAGAAGCAATAGACTGTGTTTTCCCTTCTTATCTAGATTTATGTGTAGACTGGTACTTCCAGACTTTCTTCTTCCTTCTCTCCAAGATCATTTGCTAGTTCCTTGTCTTCTATAGGGCAGGAACACATGACTTTTTGATAATGACTGCCCAGATCATGGGCAGTCATTGTAGATTAGTTAGTTTGTAGGGTAATATTTTTCTCAATTGGCTCTATCTCGGCAGTTTGGACTATGAAATCCGTATAGAAATCAGAACAGAAATCATGTCTTTGGACTATGAAATCAGCATAGAAATCATGTCTGGGCACATGGTAAATGAGGTCCATAATTCCAACATCTCTAGGAAATTCACAGGTAGGGTGATAGAGAAAGTAATAAAGACTAAAGTTATATGAGGGTCACCTAATTTATTTCAGAGTCCAGTCTGACAATCTGGATCAACTTCCTGATTCAGAGCTCAAATTCAAATTGAGATTCAGAAATCCTGCTCACCAGCCATCCCAAAGTAAACTAAAACATTTTTCTTGACTAATGTGTATGAAATTGAAGATGTGATTGAGTCTGGAAAGGAATGACATATGTCAAATTTCAAACAGCTTGTTTCTGGAGCTTTTGTGCTAGAAACTGTAAAAGTCTGCTCTTTTTAAAAAAAAAACAACAAAATGAAATTTTTAAATGTTTAGTCTTGCCCATTCATGCACCTTGCTCCTCTCAGCATTCCTCTAATACCAGAAGCACATTCATAGGGCTCTTAGAGAATCCCTGAACTTTGAAGTCAAAGCACTGCTGGAGACAAGAACCAGTTAAAGAAAGGCAATAGAGTATACACTGGGCAGGCAGGCAGGTAAGCTAACAGCCAGCTCAGACCAGCTATATCAATGATGTCTTTTCATGTGGACATACACAGTCTTTGTATTTGGGGATACCAAACAAAAGTGTCCAAGAACATTTCTAAGGTTCCGAGATAAGAGCACTGCTGCACTAAATAATGCAGGAAAAACAGACTGGAA
Organism: Bradypodion pumilum; assembly: GCA_035047305.1. Taxonomy (NCBI): domain Eukaryota; kingdom Metazoa; phylum Chordata; class Lepidosauria; order Squamata; family Chamaeleonidae; genus Bradypodion; species Bradypodion pumilum. Next base: position 158,006,867 of record JAWDJD010000001.1, on the reverse strand, counting down.
TGATCAGAACCAAAATATTTAACAAAGGGAACCTGAAGAAACCTAGATGGGTAGAAGGAAGCAGACCAGTGATGACATTAAAGCACCAAAACTGAGGCATGGGAGAGGGGGCACATCAAAATCCAGAGGTGAATCTTTTTAAAATAAAACAATTACACTTATATACCACCCCATAGTGCTTAGTACACTCTCTGGGTGCTTCATAAGTTAATTAGCACTTTCCCCCCCAAGATACTGGGTGCTCATTTTACTGACCTCAGAAGGATGGAAGGCTGAGTCAATCTTGATACCTGGTCAGGATCAAACTCACAACCTTTGGGTTGTAGTACAGCAGTTTAACCACTGCGCCACCAGGCTCCATGTTAGTTAGTGTTTTCAGCATATCAGAGAGTGAACTAAACAAAACAAAAAGACACCCCCCCCAAAAAAAAAAGTTGTGGCACTTTAAAGACTAACTGCTGCATTTTAATGTTAGCTTTTGTGGATCAAGTCTACTTCCTCAGACATAAGAGTGAGACTTCATGACATCAATTTATGCACATCTTTTGTGGCAATACCACATACTTCTACTTTTTCATGGGGGTGGGGGTGGGGGTTATGCCTATGTTTTAAGGCAGAGTAGATAGAAGATATATCAGAGAGCAGAAGATGACATCACTTGCCCTTGGTGGTCTGTAAAGAAGGCAGGTGTGGGCAGTTAAAGAGATGGGACAATGTAGAGCAGTGGGCAAGACAGTAGGCCTAACAAGATATACTTACAGGCCAGCATCCCTCCCACATGCACACATTTATAGGCTGGCATCCCCACATGCTAGATCCCCTAAATTATGCCCAAGGTTCAGGACTCAACCAAAGAGCATGGAAAGATCTATATATGTACTATCCAGCAAAAGACACTTGGTATTCTAGGCAAGTACCAGAACCCTCTTTTACCTCCTGGCCCTATATTTTTCCCTACCCCATCTCCTTCATGGTTGCAGGCATATGATTCCTGCAGGGGAGATTGCCTTCCTGGGGTGAACGCAAAGCATTCCACCTCTCTGTAAACCTGTAATACTGCTGTAGAGGTGCCTCAAGACTCATTCAGCAGAACTAATGTTCAGATGTAGCACTAATAATAGTAATCACAGAAATTATCAATGTTATACAACTTGAACTGAAGAGGAGCTATGATCAGAATTAAATACAGTGATTTGCTCAGTGAAATGAAAAGGGCAATAAAATGAGAACACCATGCCATGTGAATTAAAAAGTCATAAAAACAACAGTTGCACTCAAGAATATGAATAAAATAAGTGTGCTGGCTTGCAGACAAAAGAACCATAGACTTATAGGATAACTGTGCGGGAAGGGGCCTATGAGGCCATCAATTCCAATCCCCTGCTCAAAGTAGGAGTCCAAATCAAAGCAGATCTGACAAAGCTAATAGGAGGACTAAAACTCCCCAAGCGGTAAATCAAACAGCAACAGAAAGGGCTAAAAAGGTTGGGGGAGAATACTATACAGTAAAACTTTGAGATATGAAATTAATTCATTCCTTGAAGTTTTTCATATTTTGAAATTTTTTATCTCGAAATGTGGTTTCCCATAGGAATGCATTGAAAAGCAAAAGAATCTATTCCAGAGCTCAGGAAAAAAAGCAAAAAACAAAAACACAAAACACCCATGTTTTTTCTCTTCAAAGCTCTTCATAAAGTGCACTTTAGAATTTTTCACTGTGTTTTGTCCACTTGATAAAGATATTTGAACAGATAAAAGACATTTATTTGGCCTTATTCTGAGCTCCAGAACTTATTGTTTTGGTTTTCAATGCATATTCAGCACATTTCCAACATCACCCTCTAGTGGCCAGCTCTGGTAATTGCCAGCTCAGTAACCAACTATCAGGGGATAGGGAAATTTTCAACAGTTCCTGGTTGTGGGGAAAACTTCTGATGGTGCCAAAACATGACAAGAAAATAAAAAAAAATGTAGTGGAAATGCTCCAAACACCCTCCTGCCACCGTGGGAAGCATCAGAAGACCCCAATTTTTTCATATCTTGAAAATAAATTGTATCTTGAAGCAATTTTTCCTGAGATTTCCTTTTGTATCGAAAGTTTTTCGTAGGTTGAGCCGTTCATAATTTGAGATTTTACTATACAAACACATATTAGTGATACCTAGTAAAGTAGGAAGAATTAGGAAAAATCAGTGTGTGGTCCTTATGATTACATAAAAGCAAGCATAGGTAGTACCTTTATTAGATCACTATAATTTAAATTACCAGTGAGCTTTCATTGGCAAAAATCCACTTCTTCAGGCTAGGTACTAATTAATTTATGGACAGCACAGATGCATTGTAAATAAGAGTCTGAAAAATCCATGGCAGACTTCTCACAAGCAGACCAGCACAGACATTTATCATGAATTTCTGAGATGTTTAAAGCATGCCCAGACAGAGCACTTGATGGAGATTTGGAATTGAGGATCGTTTTGTGTACATTGTCGATACTGGAGTGTCTCATCCTCTACCCAGGCATTGTGTATTTTGAACCTCCTTCAGAGGGTTCTAGTTTTGTGGGGGATCTCACTTTTAGCATGTTCTGGGGCATGTGTGTTTTGTATATTGCCCTGTAATTTAGATCAGCCATTTGCACACACAAGCTTTTTTAAAATTTAAACAAAGTGATGCATTGCTTCAGTGATGCTCTCCCAAATGATAAAACCCCCCACTTCTCCTGACCATTCATGGATGATTGGAGGGGGGTATTCAATTAAAATTCAAAGTGTTCCCATTCAGATAAGAAGAGAAAACTGAAACTTTTCTGTTCTTCTTGAGAAGGTACCAATACTTTCCCAAGTGATCCAGCAGCTCAGTCTGGGCAAACCCTCTTAGTCACAATTTATCTGCATTATCCATAAAATAATAGTGCATAGCCTAACAAAGTGGAGTTTTGCCCACAAAAGCTTAGTGGTTCTTTCATTTTTTAGTGGTCTAATAAATGTGTCTCCTACTCTTACCATGACATAACTGTCAGCTGCAACTCATATCCAAGAATGCATTTTTTTCCCTGAAGCAGGAAAAATGCCATTGGTATGAATTTGTTTAAGATAGATCCCAGCTTACCATGAAGTGACCCATACACTATGATCACGGAGCCATCTCCTGCAGCACATGTGAAATTAGGCATGCAAGATTTAACACCAGGACTGCAATGGACTGCCACAACCTTGAGGATAGTAACAAGGAGCACCTTCACAGCCAGTCCATCTGGCATGGCCTCTTCCGCCTCCATGTCCATTGAGAATCAGAGTTCCTCCTTTGCTCATTTTGCTGTCGGGCCCAAAATGATAGTTTCCTGTGACATTTCCTCGACTGAGGGGACCATCACCACACCTAAAGGGACTTATCCTCCTGTAGCCATTGGCCCCTTTAGGGAGTCAGGTTATTTACCACCATCCAACACTCGCCGTTGAGTTGCTGGCTGTACAGTCTACTCCATTACCTTAGCAGGATGTTCAGCCAGACTGCACATAATAACAGGTTACTAATTAAATAAACTAATCAGCGTATCAATGCAAACAGAGGATTAGACCAGCCTATTAGGAATCAAATTAACAAGATAGAAAGTTTGGACATGAAACGACAATGATTCAAAGCTTAAAATCCAATCCAAATGTTCTACAGGTCTTTCAACTTGCCACTAACAGCCAATTGTGCAATCTGAACTCAAGCTCCAATAATTACAAGAAGGTAGAAACTAGCAGCAGGTTCTTCCTTTGGAGGAATTCCTTATACTAGTTGATTTCAGAGATCTGCTGGCAAAGGGATCTTTTGGCAGAACTGAGGAAAAGAAGGAAAAGAATGAAGGAGGAGATGAATAATGCCAGATTCAAACCTTTTCTTGCCCAGATGTATGGGCAGCTATGCTGGTATTAAGCTATGGCAATGCTAGTCCCAAGGAGTTTCCAATGTACCTGGACTAAAAGAAAGTTGGATTCAGTCCATCTTTGACCTGGCCTAGTGTTGATTCAGCTGGCTTCAGCTATCTTGGCTAAGTAAGATTACATTCTAAATATGATGAAACAGGACAGTGACTTACATGAAATAACTGGATGTAAACCTTTAGTAACCTCACCATCATACCTCTCAACAAGCACTTGATTAAAGAGTACTGGTGAGATTCTTGTCCCAGAGCATATGTTAGAGTTGTCAGTGAACAGAGGCCAACTCCCCTCCTCTTATATTCTGTGTTCATCATATGGACCTGTTGGAGGTATTGCAGCTGAATTTTCCTCACTTAATTTTGGTGCCCAATTCTACATCACTTCAAACCATGACACTTGACACTAGAACTTAACTGAACCAGTCCACTGTAAGCCAGGCTTGTCACAAATTCAGCTGAGTATGTGAAGTGCATTCTAAAAGCAACACATGTCTCCCAGAAGACCCTTAAGATAGATTTTCCTGAAGCTAAATGGGGTCATGAGAAGTCTTTCCATTCTATCCCCCAGAACTCCTCATACAGATGAATTCTCTCTCTCAGGAAAGTATCTGTGTGAAATTGGTATGAAATTGGCAGCGGTGAAATGGGAAGGTGGGGACGGAATCAGCCTACCCACAGAAGGATGCACTGAGGGACATTTTCTAGTGGTTTCTTATCCCCTTAAGAAACTAACGAATTGCCCCACAGGTTCACTAAGATACTAGGCAGAGGTCTTGATCTCTCTAGAGGACAGAGCTCCATCTCTTTAGTGAGAAAGTGTAACAAGACACCCGCTGTGGCTGTGAGAGACTAGTTATGAATTCTGGGGAAGCATCTTTATCAGCCAACGGACATGTAATTCCAGAAGTTGACATTCAGGCTGAGACCTATAATTTTCATATCATAGTGGTGAGAATTGCTTCTGATCTGCCAACATCCTGTGAAAGGATCACTCTCCACCATTGTTCCCACTGCTGTAGAGATCTCAACCTGATTTCCCTCCCTTGCTTTCTCTGGGACCCGTCCTGTCCAATTATAACCGGAGAGCTCACCCTTCAGATATTCCCATTGCTCCTATGAGCACACATTCACAACAGGGCCTTGCAGGTCCACCCACTTCTACAGGAAATGTCATGAGAAAAATATTTTTGTAGGCCTTCCCCACGAAAATGCTATGAGAATGCTAGCTATCAATTCTGTGTTTTTATAGCATCTTGGCTGGAAGTGATGTGAAAATGTTTGGTTTCCCTCCCCCCCCCACCCCCTTTCCTGACCCATTATTTCCACAAGAAAGACCCTGAGAATATTGTGGGATATTATACTTTGCCAAGATAAGAAGTTCTGGAATGGTTGTGGCCACAGAATGCAGAAAGCATTGTAAACATTTGCAAGACGGGCAAAACCTGTCTCTCCTCTGAGGGTAATGGAAAGAGTTTAGCACAAAATCTTGTTCTCATTTGAAACTTGATTGATTGATTGGAATGGTCTATTCATTTCTTACTCCTTCCCCCAAGGCACATGCATGGCAAAACAATCCAGACTGGAATCTATTACCATTATGGCATTTATATGATTTATGCAGGTCTTCTTAAATTATTTTTTTATTAAATTTTAATAATCATAATAAAAAAAGACAAAACAATATAACATAATACCAAATAATATCTCAGTTATAATTGGTATAACTCATGTTTATAACACCTGTTATCCATCTTAAAACCTATTACTTCTATATATTCTCTTTAATCCACATAAAACTATATTGTTCATTTACCCAATTCTTATTTCTTAATCTCCCTTAATAATTCAAAATAAACATTTTCACCCATGTGTTATCTCCAATGCCCTGGAAAAAGCCGTATTTTGTCATACAATACATTATTATTTCCAAAAACCCATTTGCTCTGGTATAGGGCTGCCACCTTTACTCTTAACCAATGTATATTCCCAAAAAAAGCCACCAGATATTTATTATTATTATTATTATTATTATTATTATTATTATTATTATTATTATTATTATTATTATTATTATTATTATTATTAATATATTTATATTTATATTTATATTTATATTTATATTTATATTTATATTTATATTTATAATAATAATAATAATAATAATAATAATAATAATAATAATAATAATAATAATAATAATAATAATAATAATAATAATAATAATTTTCTTTAATTAGTTCTGGGTTGCTCTTTTGTAATTACACTGGACTAAAGAGGGTGGGAGGACAACAAACAAGTGGATAAGACTTACCTGTCAAACTGTAAGCAGGTAATTCTAAAAAGGCAGGAAGACACAACAAGAACATCCTTTATGCAAGCAGTCAACCCTGTGCACTTTTACTTGTCATTTGGAAGCTTGCTGGTAATGGATGGGATCCAAAAAACTCTAAAAACTTTTAACATGTTCAGTGGGGGCTTCTAGTTTTTAAAATAATACTTAGCAGCTGAGTTGGAGGCAGTTGCAAAAAGGTCTTCTAAAGTTACAGAGCAGATTTCCCCAGAAACAGAGAGACAGACAGTTGCTATAGCACAACTCATTTTGTGTGTTCATGTTTGCTTCTTCATGCAACATCCTTATGTTGTTTGATGAGGAAATTATGGCTATCAATGTAATTCCAGAGCATTAAAAAAAACAGATAGTGATAAAATTAAGAGACCTGGAGGCGCAGAGGATAAACTGCTGCACTGCAGCCAAAACATTGAGTTCGATCATGACAAGGTTCAAGGTTGACTCAGCCTTCCATCCTTCTGAGTTCGGTAAAATGAGTACCCAGCATGTTGGGAGCAAAATGCTAATTACCTTGTGAACTGCTTTGAGAGAGTACTAAGTGCTGTGGGGTGGTATACAAGTGTAATTGCTGTTGCCATACAGCAGGGATGGGCAAAGTTTGCACCAGAAACCTTATGCATTTTTCTGGCCTCTGAGATCACCATCCTGCAGTGGGGAAATATGAGTTTAAAAATTACTACTGAAAATTGTTCCTGCCCAACATCAGTGGTGCTGCTTCCTGGAGACTTATTTGCCTCTGCAGTTGAGTTTTGATCGTTTGATAAAATCGTTTGGTGACAAAAAAGAAATGTTTAAAAATGTACTTGCTCCTCACCTACCCCATCTGTTAAACAGTGTAGAAATAGCATTATTTGATTAACTCTTAGGAAATCTTTCATCTCCCTGCTGTACTTCAAGGACTGAGACTTCCTGTTTGCCTAATTAAAGAGTGGCAGTGGCTGGACTCCTGTCATTATATTTCCTGCTAGGCAACAGTAATGATGTCATAAGTGGTGGTAAATTGCTGCTCATTAAACGCTGGCTCTTTGGCTTTGAAACAGAGATGAGCACTGAGCCCTAGAGTCGGATATGACTGGCTTTTGAGCAAGTTTAGTGTATGGGACCAAAGACAACCGGACAACCGAAGGGTTGGTTTAACTCAGGTTTATTGCATGAGGTTCCAGTGAAGCATGAGGTAATGGCGGTGATACATCTCAATATATACAGTAGCTCTCTACATTTGAATCTTGTAGCACGGTAGCTGATTGGCTGCTACCGGCGTGGCCTCGCCCAGGCACGCCTCTTTCTTCTGCTGCTGAATGCGGGGAAGGTTTTCCCGCGGCTGTCCGTGATTGAGCAATGTGAACCATGTGAGGCTGAACGCTCGCAGCTGCCCTCTATGGGGTGTCTGCTCGCGTTCTTTTACAGCTGGTATCGTTTGTATCTGGAGTGGTTACATTCTTGCTTTCACAGTATAATGAACATGCATACATACATACATAACATCCCTCCCCCCTAGGATGGGACGAAGTCCCGCAACCATTGTGGCTTGCCGCACGTGCGCTTGGGATGCGCTTGCGTCTGACCTAGTACTGGAGAGCCTGTGATCCCTGACTCCGCGGGTGCTTGTCCTGCAACAGGAAACGGGGATTCGTTAGTGGCTCTGTGGGGCGTTCGTGCCAGCCTCGCGCCCGGGGATGGGAAAGGAATGAATAGTTGGGAGGTGAACCCCTGTCTGTTGCTCTCTGACCCCGGGGACCCTCCTATTGTGAACCGCGGAACCGATGAGGTCGCCCTTGTGGTTCGGCTACCTTCTGATTCCTGCTCGGGGGACCTTGAGACTGTGGTGGGCGGACTCGCTGACGCCTCCCGTCTTGGGGGTGTCGGTCTCCGGGGAAATGGCGCTATATCGCATTCTGACTCACAGGGGCTACTGGGACTGGAGGTACCAGGGGCTGAACTGAAACCCCTCTTTTCGCTAGGACGGGTGGGGGACCACTCCGCTAACTCCCCCTGGTACTGTAAATCAACGTCTAAGCTTCTATGGGCATCTGTGTTTCGGGGAAACTCCCGCGGGGTATGTGTGTGGTCGGGGCTCTTCCATTTTTTCGGGGACTCCCGCAAAAGATTTCTGTGGATCGATTCCCTTTCCTCCCCCCTTGGTGGGGACCCATGCTCCCCTTTTCCTCCCCCTTGGGTTAAGCGGGTGGGGGAGTACCCTAACGCTGATTCGATGCTATTCTCGTCTTCGTCCTGCTCCCCGGGGACCCTGCGCCTGAGTTGGTCCACGTGCCGCCTCCACAGGAAGCCTGTACTGGTCTCTACGCGGTATGAGACGGGGCCGGTTTGTTCTACTACGGTGCCCGGCACCCAGGCTGGCCCCGCGCTGGCGTAGTTCCTGCAATGCACCGGGGCGCCTACGCTGAAACTCTTTGTTGGTACCACCCCTATGTTCCGCCCCTTGTCCTCTACTCTCGTGGGGTCTAGCTTGGAGATTCCCGTGGCCAGCTTCCTGCGCATCAACAGCTCCGCGGGGGAGTACCCTGATGCTAATGGGGTGACCCTGTATCTAAGCAGGAATTGGCACAATTTCAGGTCGAGGTCTCCGGGGCCCATGCGCAGCAGGGCGTCTTTCGTGGTGCGCATGAGGCGCTCTACTTGGCCGTTGGTGGCCGGGTGAAAGGGGGCAGAGGTGACGTGCCGAATGGCGTTTCGCTCCATGAATGCCCCGAACTCGGCGGACGTGAAACAGCTAGCGTTATCGCTGACGAGGGTGTCGGGTAAACCGAACGTGGAAAAGACCCTCCTTAACTGTTTAATTGTTGTGGCCGAGGAGGTGCTCGAGACTGGAATGACCTCCAACCACTTGGAGAACGCGTCCACCACGAGGAGGAAAAGCGTTCCCCTGAACGGGCCAGCAAAGTCTACATGTATCCGGGACCAGGGCCCCCTAGCCGTGTCCCACTCCCTAGGTGGCGAGCGAGCCTCTTCTGGCCTTGAGCTTTGGCACGCTTCGCAAGTGCCGACCATGTGTTCAATGTCGGCGTCTAGCTGGGGCCACCAAAAGTAACTGCGGGCCAGCGCCTTTGAGCGGACGATCCCCGGGTGGCTGACGTGCAGCAGTTTGAGCACCCTCGGCCGGAGAGGCGTGGGGATCACTACCCGCTGTCCCCACAAAAGGCAACCCCTCTCTAGGGACAACTCTAGTTTCTTTTTGAAAAATGTGTCGAATTCCGCTGCTGGGGAAGACACGGGCCACCCTTTCTGTACCCAGGAGCAAACTGTGGCCAGCGTCTTGTCCTTGCCTGTCGCTTGGGCGATGTCGGCCGGTACTACTGGAGGGGAGTCTAGAACCTCTATCATTAAGACCTGATGGTCCCTCTCTACTCCGCCCACGTGGCAGCCATCCCGGGGAATGGGGGACCTCGACAGGGCGTCGGCATGGCTGATCTCCTTCCCGGGCCGGTATACCAATGCGTGCTGATACGCGTTGAGAAAGATGGCCCACCTGAGCATTCTCGGGGACAGGATTTGGGGTGTGGGCTTATCTGCGGTGAAGATGCCTAACAAAGGCTTATGGTCAGTCACTATGGTGAAGGGGCGGCCGTACACAAAATCATGAAATTTCTTGGTCCCCGCAATTATTGCTAGTGCTTCCCTGTCTGTCTGGGCATAGTTTCTCTCCGCTTGGGACAAAGACCTAGAGTAGAACGCTATCGGGGCCTCCCTACCGTTCTCCAGCACATGGCATAACACCGCCCCCACCCCCACCGGGGATGCATCGCAAATCAGGACCACTGGGCGTTTGGGATTGAAGTGGGTCAGTACGGCATCTGATGCCAGGAGTCGCTTCAGGTCATTGAAAGCCTTCTCCTGGTCGTCGCCCCACTTCCATGCCTCGTCCTTTTTTAACAATTTGTGTAGCGGTTCTGCCACGGCTGCCTTCCGCGGGAGGAAGGAGTGGTAGAAATTGAGCAGTCCGAGGAACGACTGCAGCTCGGGCTTGGAGGTGGGGCGAGGGGCCTTCTTGATGGCGGCTACCTTGGATTGTGCTGGCCTTATTCCCTCGGGCGTGACACGGAACCCTAGGAACTCAACTTCTGTAGCGAAGAAGACGCATTTGTCTTTTCGCAACCGCAACCCCGCCTTTTCGAATATAGTCAGGACCTTTCCCAACCTTGTTGCTAACTCGGCCCGGCTCCCCCCTGTAATCAATACGTCATCAAAATAGGGCAACACCCCCTCTAACCCCTTCAGGAGGCGTTCCACAAGTGACTGGAAGATCCCGGGCGCCGAATTCACGCCGAATTGGAGGCGCGATACCTGGAACGCCCCTTTGTGGGTGACTATGGTCTGCGCAGCAGCTGCGGCGGGGGTCACTGGGAGTTGCTGGTAGGCTTGGGCCAGGTCGAGTTTAGCGAAACACCTCCCCCCGTGTAACCTGGCCAACAAGTGGCTGACTACCGGCACCGGATACGCATTAGGGCGGATCGCCTTATTGATGGTGCACTTGTAATCAGCGCATATGCGGACCTCCCCGTTGGCCTTGAGCGCTGTTACAATCGGAGTTTCCCACTCCGCAGAATCAACAGGAACAAGAATCCCCTGGCCCACCAACTTGTCCAACTCCGCCTCTATTTTGTCCTTTAGTGCGAAAGGCACTCTGCGCGGTTTAAGTCTGATTGGACGTACTTCAGGGTCCAGGTCGAAAGTCACTGGGGGGCCCTTGAATTTCCCGAGCCCCTTTTTAAAAACCTCGGGGTGCGCATCGCACACGCTCTGTATAGGATCCGTCCCGGCGGCGTGTGCTTTCACGGCGTGAACCCCCCCAATGAACAATCCCAGGGGCTGGAACCATTGAGTCCCGAGGAGGCTGCATTTACCTCCCTTGAGGACGACTAGGGGAAGCGTTGCGGTGTGCTTTTTGAACTGAACCCGGAACTTCCCAACCCCCAACACTGGGATGCGGTTCCCTTGCACGTCCTTCAGTGTGGCCCTCAACGCCTTGAGCTTGGGCCGCATGTGGGGGGCGATTTTCATAAACTCCCCCTGGGAAATAATGGAGTATGAAGAACCCGAGTCCACCTCCATTCTAACAGGGGCCCCTTGTATCACTACCTCAACGAAGTAACGGGGGTGCTCCGTGGAAACGCTGCAAACCGGCGCGTCGTCCTCGCTGTCATCGGAGATGCGCCCTACTTCGTCCCACGTCCTCGTGGTCCGGGTGCCGTCCTTTGGCCTCGTGGTGCGGTCCTGCCTCGTGGTGCGGTCCTGCCTCGCCGAGCGGTCTGGAGAACTCCTGGTGGCCTCGTGCCGTTTCCGGCAGACCTTGGCGATGTGCCCGCGCCGGCCGCAGTTGTGGCACTCGGCCTTGCGGAATGGGCATTTGGCGCGGGCGTGGGCGGCGCCGCAGCCGTCGCAGCGCTGGCCCTCTCTCTGGACCCTCCAGACGTCCTCGTCGTCGCCGCTCTCCGCAGACGAGTTCGAAACTCGCTGGGCCGTGCGCACCGAGCTCTCTGCCTTGGCGGTCTTCGGGCGCCAGTCCTGAAGCTCGTGCACCCCGGCAGAAGTGGCCTCCGCGGCCTGTGCCGTGTCGAGGACTTGTTGCCACGAGGGAGGCGGCTCCCTTTTCATCAGCGCGCGCTGAGTCTCTGTGTCCCTCAGACCGCAGAGCAGGCAGTCCCGGAGGGTGATTTCGGGGAGCTCCCACTTGCATGGGCCGGCGGCCAACCGCAGGGCCGCGGCGAACTCATCGACCGATTCCCCGGGTGCCTGGACTCGCCTCCAGAACGCGCTCCGAGCGGGGAACATCGCTATTGCTGGCCGGAGATGGGCGCGCAACGCCGCCAGGAGCTCTGTGGCTTTGAGGTCGCTCACCTTCCTCGACGCAATCAGGTCCACCAAGGTCCTCTTGGTCTCGTGTCCGAGCATGCGGACGAAAATGGCCCTCTTTTTGGCCTCATCTGAGACTTCGAGCTCCACCAGCGCTGCGTTGAAGTCTATCTCAAACAGCTCCAAGTCTCCCGGCTTCTTGATCACGTAGCCGGCGCATGTCTTGGTCCCGTGGGCAGCCATATCCCACCTTCGTCGCCAATTTAGTGTATGGGACCAAAGACAACCGGACAACCGAAGGGTTGGTTTAACTCAGGTTTATTGCATGAGGTTCCAGTGAAGCATGAGGTAATGGCGGTGATACATCTCAATATATACAGTAGCTCTCTACATTTGAATCTTGTAGCATGGTAGCTGATTGGCTGCTACCGGCGTGGCCTCGCCCAGGCACGCCTCTTTCTTCTGCTGCTGAATGCGGGGAAGGTTTTCCCGCGGCTGTCCGTGATTGAGCAATGTGAACCATGTGAGGCTGAACGCTCGCAGCTGCCCTCTATGGGCTGTCTGCTCGCGTTCTTTTACAGCTGGTATCGTTTGTATCTGGAGTGGTTACATTCTTGCTTTCACAGTATAATGAACATGCATACATACATACATAACATCAAGGGAAACCTTAAAGGCTTCCTTTTGTGATTTTGGGGCCTGCATGGCTCTCACACAATGCCAATAAGGCATATGCACCTTGAAATTGCAAAAGAAAGCATTTAATCATTGTTTATCTGCTGCTGGTGGTGATGAGTATGACATATTTCCTGTTATGTGGTCAGAACCCACCCAACAGGATTTTGGTCACTGTCTGAACCTTTTGAGCCCTGGTGGTGCAGTTGTTAAACTACTGTACTACAGCCAAAAACTGCCGACACTGTGAGTTTGATCCTGACAGGGCTCAAGGTTGACTCCATCTTCCATCCTTCCGAAGTTGGTAAAATGAGTCCCAAGATTGTTGGGGCAAGACACTAATTACCTCGTTAACAGCCCAAAGAGAGCACTAAGCAATATAGCGGTATAGAAGTGTAATTGCTATTGCTATTTTGCTTTGTCATATCTTAATGCTCAGGAAAGTTTGTGCATCAGAGAACTGCAGAGCTAGGATTCTCCTAGGCCAGTGATAGCAAACCTATGGCACGCGTGCCAGAGGGGGCACTCAAACCCATTTCTATGGGCACATGGACTGTCACCTTAGCACAGAGTTCACCCCACCCCTCTGCCCAGCAGCCCAATGGGAGTGCTTCTTCCCTCTCCCCAGCACCTCCTCCTTCCCCCAACACAGAGTTTGCCCCACCCTGTGTTTGAGCACTCAGTCTCTAAAAGGTTCACCATCATTGTCCTAGACTGTTGTTGCAGTTGTTTCTGCTTCTCATTGTATCAGCAAAGTTGGAGCTAGTACTGGAAACCTTAACAGTACATTCGAAAAATAAATCAGAAAATGTGTTTCATTGGCTGACTTTGGTTTTCAGGAAATAAATATGATTTCATAAGATTGGTTTTAAAAAACCAAAGGCCAGCATCTTACACCTCCTGACACAATTCCAGTGGCATACATGTCAACAGTAAATTACCATTAGTTAAGAAGGTGACATTTGTGTTTCTTGTTTTAGACTAATTGCATGACATAGCACCCAACAAGAAATGCAAGCACTGAGGTCTTAAGTAGCCTCCGTTTGATGTTGACACTTCCACTGCTGGATTTAAGCTGGTTTCTGGACAAAACCATTCCTCAGTTACTCTCCTGAACATATGTGCCTCAAGAAAATAATTAATTGAGTCTGTTTAGAGCAGGGGTTCCCAGTTTGGGGGGGGGGTATGCCCTGCAGGGAGACTTCAATTCCCAGAAGCCTAAGTCAGTACATTGGCTGATGAGTGCTTTGGGGAATTGGTTTAGGCTTCTGGGAATTGAAGTCCAAAAACCAAAGGTTGGGAAACACTGGTTTAGAGTATGGTTTATTTATGATTTTGTTGAGGAGAAAACATTTAAAATATTCAAAAAATATGAGCTGATATACTTTACATTTTGTTAAAGCAGGGGTGCCCAAACTCTTTGGGCCATGGGCTTGTCCATGGGCCAATCACGTGGTTCCTCCCACTGGAACATACCTGTCAACCTTCCCGATTTGGCCGGGATTACCCCATAAATTGGCGTTGATTGACGTCATAACCCGGCCCCCGCTGCCAAAACCCCGTAATTTGGCAGTGGGGGAAACGCTTTCCGCGCATGCGCGGAAGGGTTTTACCCCTTCCACGTATGTGCGGAAGCACTACGTCGCTTGCGTAAGGGCTGTGCAAGTGGCGTAGCACTTCCGCGCATGCGTGGAAGGGGTAAAACCTTTCCACGCATGCGTGGAATGCGACCTGCGCACAAGCGATGTGCGCAGGTCCTGTTTTTCCGGAGCCGCGGGTTGACAGGTATGCACTGGAAGTGGAAATAAAACACACCTTACAATCTGTTTTGCAACAGGATGAAATAGATTGTAAACTGCCATTTTCTCTGCTTAAACCAGGGATGCCCAAACTATGGTCCATGGGCTGGATCCTGCCCATGGGCCATAGTTTGGGCACCCCTGTGTTAAAGTATTAAAATGCTAAGCTGTTTTTTAAAAAGATATGCAAATTGGTATATTTGGCCACACCACCCCCTTTAGCCCCAATGCTTGAGACCATGGCTCACAGACTGCTGATCAATCAGAAAAATGACTCTAAGCTCTGCTGTAGTTATCTGCTCCTAATATATAGCTTCATATGATGTTGCCACACCCTTTTCACATACCTGAATCCATGTTTTCTTTCTTTTCACACATAGATCTAGACTACAGCTTCCTTCCCTAGGGAAAGAGATACAGTACCTTCTTATTTTTCATATGAGGATCAACCCAGAGCAGTCCTGTATTCAGAATCAACCACCTAACAAACAGTTTATAGGGAAATACATGAACTATTCCCAGGCTATTAACACACCTTTGTCAACTCCATGATGCTAACCAAGTCTGTCTGTCTGTCTGTCTATCAATCACAAAAATGGAAACGGCTGGTTTCTGATAGTTACCAACTGTGAATATGAAAATAATAAAACAGTGGACCCACACTTTAAGGAAGGTCCACCTTCAGGAAAAGTCACTTCAAGGAAAGAAATCCATAGGAAATGATGGTCTGCTTCAAGGAAAAGAATCACGATAAAATTGTTTTACACAATGGGTTTCCCCCATGGTTTTCAATGCATTCAAAACATTCCTATGGGAAACTACTATAAGGAAAACCCTACAGAACAAATTAATTCCTTAAAGCATGGGTCCACTGTAATCCTATTTTCGCATTAATGCATATCATGACAAAGAATCAGAGGAAAAGTTTCTTCCTCTGTGTGCCTGTAAATTTCCTGAAACCATAAAGAATTCCTCAATAACCAGAAGATGGCACTGCACAGTAAATTAGTTAAAGTCACTGTTAGCAGCGATAGTACTTAGAAAAGTTATTCTCCTTAATACTTTAATTAAAAAAGAAGAAGAAACAGGGAGATATTTTATTGTCAGATATGCATTTTAGGAATGTAAATCCATACATTGAAGACCGAAACCTAACTTGATGAGGTGATCCATTGCCTTTGAACAGACAGAGGCCTCTATTTATGGTATTTTCCAAAAAGGAATGCAGCCATGTTGATACATAAGAATAAAAGACAAACAAGAATTCATGGATTAGAAATATTTCTGTTAGGATAAAGTGTAGATGCATAAAATATGCAGACTTTTGGGTTCTAGTGAAAGAGTTCTGTATACCTGTAAGACCTGGGATTTATATAATGGATTTTCCTCAGTACCTGTACTGTCAAGCTGTGCATAAAACACTATTGCCCTTAATTTTTTTTAGAGGATATTGCTTCATGATCATGTCCTCACTGGATGGATGGTGAGGTCCTTTCAGCCATGTTGCTCTGGGATGCTGGGCTCAGGAAGAGCCTCATTGTCCCAGAGGTGAGGAGCAGGAATCCCAGAGTAGCATGGCCGAAAGAACGAAGCAGCTGCGGTCGCTGCTGGCAGGTAGGCTGGTCTTCTGCCTCTGGGAGCTACTTGCGGGTCGGGCTCTAACCATCCAAGCAAGGCACACAGGAAGCGCTGCGGGAGCTACTGGCAGGTCAGCTGCTCTTCTGCAGCCAGGCGCTGCTGGCGAGTCAGCCCCTCACCGTCTGCACGCGCTTTCACCTTCGTGCTTCCCGTGCACCTTTGGCCCCGGGCAAGGTGCATGTGAAGTGTTGCCATGCTGCTGGGAGGTTGGTGGGCTGGGGGCCTCCGGTGCAAACCGGCTGATGCCCAACACTGCAAACAAATATCCTTTTACAACAGCCTTGCTGGACAACATTCAGACTATAAGATGCACCCTCATTCCCCCCCCTTCCTACTTTTGGGGGGAACAGACACTTATGGTCTGAAAAATATGGTACTTTTTGGACTGTACCATCCACAATTCTTCTCCAGAATAGTAATTGACCATCTTGGACTGAGGATTCTGGGCACTGTTTCCTTGATTCCTTGATTGACCAGACTATCAAGGAATAAGTTCCTGCTGATCGCAACTTGTTTTCCATTCATTTTGCTGCTGTGCTCTTCTTCTCCAGGTTTGACCAAAACTTTTCACAATTGGGTCTTCCCATCTTTTGGTGGTGTGCTGCCAAGGGGTCTTTTTACTCCTCTGGGATACCACTCGGTGACTGTTGCTGGCCAACACCCACCTGTCATTTGAGAGATGTGTCCAGCTCAGTGCAGTATCCATTTGTGATATTCAGCAACAGCTTTGTTGATTCTCTTTGTTCTCTTATCTTGGCGTTGGGGATGTGGTCGTGAAGGGATATCTTTAGCATTGATCTTTCCATGGCTCTTATGGGTCTTGATAGTTCTTCTTCCTCGGCCTTTGTTAATGACCATGTTTTATTCCCATAGAGGACTGCAGGTAGTACTGCTGAATTAAAAAGTTTGACATGTTTTTCCTTGTCGATTTTCTCATTTAGCAAGATTTCTTTGATGGTGTTAAATGCCCCCCTTCCTCTGGCCACAAAGGAAGCTTCAGCTTTTAAAAAAAGAGGCCATTTGGGAATAGAGTTGCCATAATTCTCTCCCATAAAACCAGGACAGAAGTATACTTAATAAAAATGGGCAGGTTATCTACCATATAGCCTTTTTAAAAAACAAATGTAATATAATAACAGCTATAAAACACTTTCAGTTAAATATATCAATAAATAAATGAATTTATTTACAACAGTTAATTCTTGTTGTAAGATGATCTGTTGTACTTCTGAGAAGTCATGTTGTGGTCAACTCTTAACATCCTCAGTTCCAGGAAACACACTGGTCACACTTATCGGGTGATGGCATGGGGTGAAGACGTTAAGATTTTTCTCCAGGTATACTCCAACCACAAAGTGGCAGGAAATCACTCTTTTGATGGCAAGAGTTTGAATTTATTTTAATGGTGTGTTATATAATACACAATCAGTAAGTTTTAAAAATCTGGGACTTTAACATGATTTTTAGTGAACTGGCCGGGACAATTTTTCCAACCTTGAATCCAGGACAATCCCAGTTTTCTGGGACATATGGCAACCCTATTTGGGAAGGTAATATGCAGATACCTGGCTTCCTGTGTTTGTTGAATGAGGACCATAAAAGATGCAGCCTGCTGTTTCCCCCTCACAACACATCTAAGAGGCAACACCTGCTGAAGATCATGGCATGAATTTTTGGGACTTTCCTTTATAATTTTCCTATTCCATCCACAAGAAATTGATGCATGCCTGAAGAAGTGATCTTGAATAATGAAAGCTCGCACATTTGATTTTTTTAAAAAGTTATCCTATGAAGGTATCACCTTCCTCCTGTATTTATTCCTGGATGGAGCATACCATTTGACTCAGACACTAAAAGGTTTTAGGTTAGCCTTGCCAAGTTCTTTCAAAATTGCCAGTCCTTGTTCTGCAGTCCCTATTTTTCCAGATACATTTGTACTGTAGCCTCAGTCCACATAGTTTTAATCTGTGTATGGCTTCAAGCAGTACAGAGAAAAAGGCTTTTTTTAGCAGAAACTCTTTTTATTGGGTTTGATCACACAATTAGAACTAAAAAGATTACTTCTTTTTCAATTAGAACTAAAAAGATTACTTCTTTTTCATATTTGTCTCGATTACACCAATTAATGGTGTTGGGGCTTTTAGTTATTTTTTGCTATTTCAGAAGGGAAAAAGAATATAAGTAGAGGATTCTACCAAAGAAACACACAGAATTTCAGATGAAATAATAAACTGCTGTTTCGATATTGGCACTAACTTATCTAATGAGATTTCCTGCATTAATATAATTGGCTATAAAATTAGACCACATCTCAATGAATGCTCTAAGTTCTCTAGAACAAAACTTCCCACTGGATTATTATTTGCAGGCTTGTCAATCAGGTGCTCACCGTTCCTTTAAAGTTTAAGCCTTATTAACCTACACACTGGATTTGACTGATGATAGGGCCATAACAAACAAAGAGAACCCAGTCTCAGGTCCCAAATCCTGTCATCCCTGTTCACAGGGTCTCCACAACCCCCCCTGAAAGAGATGAAAGGATCACTCAAATGTCTGATTATTCAAACATACAAGCTATGAAGGGACATTGTGGTTTTTTTAAAAAGTTAGCAGAGTTCCCTGCGGAATGGAATATCTTTTTTTAATTGCTCAGTATCAATCTCAACACAAAGCAACCATTGGGTTTGGAGCCGTCCTCTTCATGGGCGGTGTCAAATGCATGCTGGGAACACCATACGCGAGATCTGGATTGAACCGACACTTGGCAAAAGCAGCCCAATTCAAGATGCACCATGCCAAGGTTTCCCAGAAGCAGGCAGAAGCCCAGAATGCCTTTAGCTGGTGAGGGGATAAATCAGAGAATCTCCAGTACTGGTCACATTTTCTGCTCTGTTCCATAGCAGCTTTCATTTCAACATTTGCAGGGGTTTTCGCCAAGGCCTCCATAACCTGAAGCATGGGTGGCCGTGCACTGCATGATGTTCTTGGCCTGGGTGAGCAACAAAGCAATGATGCTGCAGGCTTGTCAATCAGGTGCTCACCACTCCTTTCAATGTCAAGCCTTATTAACTTATACACTGGATTTGTTTCCCAAGCATTTCTCACCGTTGGCCTATCCTGGCTTAGGACTGCTAGGGCCTACAGTCCAATAAAATCTATAGGACCATGTTCCTGCCCACCTCTGCTCTAGCCCCAATTATTTGATCACAGGATTCCTGGGAACCTGCTTTTTACTCCATCCTCTTTTAGTGGGGGTTGGGTGCTATAAGTTCAAAGCAGCTTTCAGTACTGGATACTGCATCTCCAAACAAGAATGTTGTTTTATATCCTAACCATCCTGAAAGTTTTTCAGCCTAGTTCTTCTCCTTCTTTCAGTTCTTTTTCTCTTTGTTGTACCTTGAATGGTCAGCTGCAACCATCTATACTTTTCAAAACTCATTATATGGTTAAAACAGGGACTCTCAACCTTGGGTCTCCAGATGTTCTTGGACTTCAGTTTCAAGAGGCCTTGAACAACAGGTGTACTGGCTTGGGCTTCTGGAAATCAAAGTCCAAGAATACCTGGGGACCTGGAGAAATACTGGATTAATTTTTTTAATCTTTTTTACATTTTACATATGATTGGTATGCCTTCCTTTTCTTTCATATTTCTTCCTAGGCCAGTTCTCCATTCAAGACATTTTGGCACATTGCCATCACTTCTCAACAACTTTATAGGAAAAGGGGCATATGCCTCGACCAGGCCTGAGCCTCTTTCAGTCCATTTTCGCTCCACAGTCTATTGTGCCCATATGAAGCCCAAATAATCACCCCGTTTTGTATCTTGCATCTCCCATAATTCCAAGATGCCCCAAATAGTGTCAGTCCAAACAAGGGGGTTTGGGTGGCCTTTGCCAAGAGCTGGAAATATTACACTACAGTTGATGTATTGTTCATATTTATCAGTTTGTTGGATTAATTGTGAGTTGTTTATTACTTAATTACTAGAGAGTAACACAAAATATTATTACTGCATTATGATGATAATTTTTTTGACAAAAACATAGCCAAGTATTTGCAATAACAAGTAAACATTATTATTCATTCAAAAATTGCAGTATTAGCACCATTCCTTATTTGAATACTAAAACTTTACTAATGTTGTTTGTTGATTCTCATAAAATAAAATAACAATTTTAAACTGTAATGACAGGTATCACTGTCTGTAACATATTACTTCCAGGATCTGGTTCGTAGATCGCAGAGGCCTGCCTTTGATCTGCACTGCAGCCCTGTTATCCTGAGAAAAGAAATTAAGTCTAAATTATAATTTCTTGAAGATATTCATGGGGTTTTGTTTTAAACAAGTAGCATTCAGTCTAGTCATTTTGAGAGAAAAAGAGAGTGTCTAGAACAGGGATCCTCAACCTACGACCCATGGCACCAACTCATCCAGCCCATGGCCTCACTCCAGCTACTGCTTCTACCACCACCGCCACCTCAATCCTTGTCCTCTCCGCTTGGCTTGGCTTGGCATGTCACTACCTGTGCTTACAACATCCGCCCTGATGTGGAGCATTGTTAGGGACATGCCAAGACAAGTGGAGGGGACAAGTATTGAGGCGGAAGCAGCGGCCATGCATGGATGCATGTGTCTTTCCCAGGGGCTCCTGTCTAAGAGCACCTTTCCCGGTGGATGCACGCAGCCACCCACATCTTTCCCAGGGGGCGCTCTGGCCGAGCATGGGCAAAAAGGACAGCCTGGACCCCTCCTTCATCCACGCCATGCAGCTTTTCCAGGCTGGTAAGCAGGGAAGTGGTATAGGGTGGAATAATGGGTGGCTAAGAGTGGCCCTGCTGGTGGCAGCGGCAGCTGTGTGGGGTGGAGTGGGGTGGGCTCAGGGTGGTTCCACCACCACTGGCAACAGGTGGTGGTGGTGAGACCATCCTAAGCCCCCACCTCACAACTGGCAGCAGTGGTGGGACCACCAGTCCAGCTCCTCGACAGTCTCAGAAGGCATGAACCGGCTTTAAAAGGTTGAAGACCCCTTGTTTAGAGAGACTCTAGACTAGTGATGTTGAACCTTGACACTCCAGATGTTCTGGATCTTCAATTCCAAGAAGCCCTGATCAGCAGGAGTGCTGACTTGGGCTTCTGGGAATTGAAGTCCAAGAACACCTGGGCTGCCAAGGTTGGCCATCACTGCTCTAGGCTGATCTCTCCATGCTTTTGTCTCCTCTAAAATGGAATCATCAAATTCCACATCTTTAGTGTAAGGGACCAAAGACAATGAAACAGCCGAAGGGTTGGCTTAACACAGGTTTATTGCATGATGATCCGGAGGAACATGAGGTAATGGCGGATGGGGAGCTCAATATATACAGCTGGCTATACATTTGAATGTGGCTCGTCGACAGACTATTGGTTGCTGCCTGCGTGACGTCGTAGGAGGTCACGCCCTTCTTGACCAGGTGAGGAGGTCGCGGGGAATCTTCCCGCGCTGCTGAACCAGGTGACTATGATCCATGAGAGCTGGACGCTCGCTACTGCCCTCTGGTGGTCACTAGCTCGCGTCCCCTTATTAGGTTACATTGATACAGCTGATGGTTATAATGTTGCACACAGAAAGGTTACATTGGTAACACATGGCAAAGGTACATTGTTAAAGGCACAGCTTTACAGAACACAACATCCCTCCCCCCAGGATGAGACGAAGTCTCTCAGCCAAGATGGCTTGTTGCATGTGCGTTTGGGCCGTGAAGAGGGCTGCCCCCCCGGAGGCGTTATTGCTTCTTTGTTCCCTGGTCCCTTGTCCTGAAATGGGAGAGGGAGACTTGTTAGTGGCTTGCCGCTGTCTGGCGGCCTTAGGGGAAGGGAAAAACTCCATTGTGGGCAGACCGGGGGCCGTCGGGGCTAACGAAAAACCCCTCTTCTCGCTTGGACGGGTGGGGGACCACTCCGAAAAACCCCCCCGGTTCTGAAAATCAAAATCTAACTTGGTAGGGGTACCCGCATTTGTGGGGACTTTCCGTGAGATATGTATGGGGTCGGGTTCCTCCTCCTCGGAAAGATCCCCTAGGATATCTACGAGGACATCCTCCTCCCCCCTTGGTGGGGGCCCGCGGTCCCCTTTCCCTCCCCCTTGGGCTGAACGGGTGGGGGAGAACCCTAATGTTGACTGACTCCCTGCGTGATCTGTGCCCTGCTCATCGGAGACCCTGCATCGGAGCTGGTCCGCGTGCCGCCTCCACAGGAGCCCTGTGCTGGTTTCCACTCGGTACGAAACGGGGCCGGTTTGCTCCACAACTACGCCCGGCACCCAGGCCGGGCCCACGCTGGCGTAATTCCTGCAATGCACGGGGGCGCCTATACTGAAACTCTTTGTAGCCTCTAGCCCGATGTTCCTCCCTTTGTTCTCTACCCTCGTGGGGTCTAGCCTAGTGAGGATGGTGGTCAGCTTCCTGCGCATTAAAAGCTCTGCGGGGGAGTATCCTGACGCCAATGGGGTCACCCTGTACCCTAGCAGAAACTGACACACTTGTAGGTTCAGATCCCCTGGGCCCATGCGCCGCAACGCGTCCTTCGTGGTGCGGACGAGGCGCTCTACTTGGCCGTTGGTGGCCAGGTGAAACGGGGCGGATGTGATATGCCGGACGGCGTTAATCTCCATGAATGCCCTAAACTCGGAGGACGTGAAACAACTAGCGTTATCGCTAATTAACGTGTCGGGTATGCCGAACGTGGAAAAGAGCCTCCGCAAATGCCTAATGGTCTGGGCCGAGGAGGTGCTCGTGACTGGCATAACCTCCAACCATTTGGAGAAAGCGTCCACTACAAGGAGGAACAGGGTGCCTCTGAACGGGCCCGCGAAATCTACGTGCACCCGGGACCACGGCCCCTTAGCCGCGTCCCATTCCCTGTGGGGAAGGCGGGCCTCCTCTGGTCTGGAGCATTGGCAACTTTCACAAGTGCCGACCATGTGCTCGATGTCGGCGTCTAGCTGGGGCCACCAGAAATAACTCCGGGCCAGCGCCTTGGATCGCACGATGCCGGGGTGGCTGACGTGCAGCAGTTTGAGCACCCGCGGCCGAAGGGAAGTGGGAATCACCACCCGCTGCCCCCACAAGAGACACCCCCTCTCTAGGGACAGTTCTAGCTTTTTTCTGAAAAATGGAGCGAACTCCTCCACTGGGGAGGACGCGGGCCACCCTTTCTGCAGCCAGGAGCTGACTGTCGCTAACGTTTTGTCCTTCTCTGTTGCTTTGGCAATGTCGGCGGGCACTACGGGGGGCGAATCCAGCACCTCTATCATGAGAACCTGATGGTCCCGCTCCCCCATGCTCACCTGGCTGGGCGTTAGGGGGAGGGGAGACCTAGATAGGGCGTCCGCATGGCTGATCTCTTTCCCGGGCCGGTAGATCAACGCGTGCTGATACGCGTTGAGAAAAATGGCCCACCTGAGCATCCTCGGAGACAGGATCTGTGGGGTGGGCTTATCAGCGGTAAAAATGCCTAGCAAGGGCTTGTGGTCTGTTACAATGGTGAAGGGGTGGCCGTACAGAAAATCGTGAAATTTTTTCGTCCCTGCGACTATTGCTAGTGCCTCCCTGTCTGTCTGTGCGTAGTTCCTCTCTGCTTGGGACAGGGACCTGGAATAAAATGCTATCGGGGCCTCCCTTCCGTTTTCCAACACGTGGCACAGCACCGCCCCCACCCCCACTGGAGATGCATCACAGATCAGAACTACTGGGCGCTTGGGGTTGAAATGGGTCAGTATAGCGTCGGACGCCAGGAGGCTTTTTAGCTCGCTAAATGCCCTTTCTTGCTCATCGCCCCACTTCCATGCCTGGTCTTTCTTTAGCAGTTTGTGTAGCGGCTCAGCCACCGCTGCCTTTTGGGGAAGGAAGGAGTGGTAGAAGTTGAGCAGTCCTAGGAACGACTGTAACTCGGGCTTGGAGGTGGGGCGGGGGGCTTTTTTAATGGCTGCCACTTTGGACATGGATGGTTTTATTCCCTCAGGAGTCACACAAAACCCTAGGAACTCAACCTCGGTTGCGAAGAAGATGCATTTATCCTTTCGCAACCTCAGCCCCGCCTTTTCGAATATCGTCAGGACCTTCCCCAACCTTTTGGCCAGTTCAGCCCGACTCTCCCCCCCCGTTATTAACACGTCATCAAAATAAGGCAACACCTCCTCCAATCCCTTCAGGAGGCGTTCCACGAGTGACTGGAAAATTCCAGGCGCCGAATTCACGCCGAACTGGAGGCGCGTCACCTGGAACGCCCCCTTATGGGTGACTATGGTCTGCGCAGCAGCGGCGGCAGGGGACACCGTGAGCTGCTGGTAGGCCTGTGCTAAGTCGAGCTTAGCGAAACACTTTCCCCCGTGTAACCTGGCCAGCAGATGGCTGACTACCGGCACCGGATATGCATTCGGGCGGATCGCCTTGTTGATGGTGCACTTGTAGTCGGCGCATATGCGGACCTCCCCATTGGCCTTTAGAGCGGTTACAATTGGAGTTTCCCACTCCGCAGAATCTACAGGCACGAGGATCCCCTGGCCCACCAACTTGTCCAGTTCCGCCTCTATCTTGTCCTTGAGTGCAAACGGCACCCGGCATGGTTTTAGGTGAATTGGGCGGACCTCCGGGTCCAGGTCGAAAGTCACTGGGGGCCCCTTGAATTTCCCCAGTCCCTTTTTGAAGACTTCGGGGTGCGCCTCGCACACCTCCTGAATTGGATCAGTCCCCACGGCGTGCATCCCAACGGCGTGCACCCCCCCAATAAACAACCCCAGGGGCTGGAACCATTGAGTCCCGAGGAGGCTGCAATTTCCTCCTTTGAGCACGACTAGGGGAAGGGACGCGGCGTGCTCCTTGAATTTGACCTGAAATTCTCCAACCCCCAACACTGGAATACTGTTCCCTTGCACAGTGTGGACCTCAATGCTTTGAGCTTGGGTCGCTTATGGGGGGCAATTCCCAAAAACTCCCTCTGGGAAATGATTGAAAATGAGGACCCCGAGTCAATTTCCATCCTAATGGGGACCCCTTGGACTAGTACCTCAACAAAGTAGCGGGGGTGTCTAGTAGACACGCTGAACACTAGGGCGGCGTCCTTGCTGCCGTCGGCGATGCGGCCCATGCCGTCCTGCTTCCGCGTGGCCTGGGCGCTGTCCTTGGGTTTCGTTGGGCGGTCTTGCCCCGTGGAACGGTCTGCGGAGCTCCTCCGGGTCTCGCGCTTCTTTCTGCACACCTTGGCGATGTGCCCGCGGCGGCCGCAGTTGTGGCACTCGGCCTTCCGGAAAGGGCATTTCACGCGGTCGTGGGCCGCTCCACAGCCGTCGCATCGCCGGCTCTCCTTCCGGACCCTCTGGACGTCCTCGTCGTCGCTGCTCTCTGTGGATGACCTCGAAGTTCGCCGGGCCGCCTGTACCGAAGCCTCTGCTTTGCTCGCCTTTGGCCGCCAGTCCTGCAGTTCTTGGACCCCGGCCTTCGTAGCTTCTGCGGCCTGGGCCGCTCTTACGACCTCCTGCAACGTGGGAGGCGGCTCCTGGTTCATTAACATGCGCTGGGTTTCGGCGTCGTTCAGGCCGCACAGCACACAGTCTCGGAGGGTGATTTCGGCATTCTCCCATTTGCACGGGCCGGCCGCCAGCTGCAGGGCCGCCACGAATGCGGCGACCGTCTCCCCGGGCGCTTGGACTCGCCTCCAAAATGCACTCCGAGCGGGAAACATCGCTGTGGCGGGCCGGACGTGCTCACGCAGCATCTGCATGAGTTCCTTGGCCTTGAATTCGCTCACCCTTCTCGGTGCAATCAGGTCCACCAAGGTCCTTTTTGTTTCTTGTCCGAGCATTCTGGTGACGATGGCTCTTTTCTTCGCCTCTTCCGTGACTTCGGACTCGATCAGTGCGGCCTGGAAGTCCATCACGAAGATCTCCCAGTCGCCCGGTTTCCTGATTTCGAAACCGGTGCATGTCTTGGTCCCGTGGGCTGCCATTATCCCAACTTCGTCGCCAGTTTAGTGTAAGGGACCAAAGACAATGAAACAGCCGAAGGGTTGGCTTAACACAGGTTTATTGCATGATGATCCGGAGGAACATGAGGTAATGGCGGATGGGGAGCTCAATATATACAGCTGGCTATACATTTGAATGTGGCTCGTCGACAGACTATTGGTTGCTGCCTGCGTGACGTCGTAGGAGGTCACGCCCTTCTTGACCAGGTGAGGAGGTCGCGGGGAATCTTCCCGCGCTGCTGAACCAGGTGACTATGATCCATGAGAGCTGGACGCTCGCTACTGCTCTCTGGTGGTCACTAGCTCGCGCCCCCTTATTAGGTTACATTGATACAGCTGATGGTTATAATGTTGCACACAGAAAGGTTACATTGGTAACACATGGCAAAGGTACATTGTTAAAGGCACAGCTTTACAGAACACAACAACATCTCTTTAACTTCTTCTGTGTTTTAACAAGGTTTGTAGCATGCTTCAGCATTGTATCAGACAAAAACTGAAGAGGAGAAGGTGACATTTTGGCAAATGGCAGAAGAGATTCAGTGCGGACCGTTGTGAAATTTCAGAAACAGAAAAGTTTACTTGAGAATTAAAATTGAAACTTTTTTTCATGGCTCATTAAATGGCAGTTATGGAACAGCATTGTGGTATGTGACAGAGAGGAAGCCTCTGTTACAGTTTTGTACTGTCTTCCCTCAATTTCTGTGCGTGCCATGGAATAGTGATTTATGTGGATGCTGATCACAAGGACGAGCAACTTGGGCTGGCTTGGGGGTCAATTTTCTCCAGAAACTATTTGAATCACCAAAAATTTAAAAAGAACAAAATCTGAAGTAACTGGAAATCTATTTTGTGCAGGCTTTTTGTTTTTTGTTTTACCCATACATCTTGTCACTCTGTTCTCCCAACTTTGTGGGACTCTCTTCCAGTTGAACTGCGCCAGGTCCCATCCCTTCCTATATTTAAAAAACAGTTAAAATCATTTCTTTTTAAAGAGGCTTTTAAGAATATATTGCCAACCACTGAGCATTAGGTATTTAATTTTATTTCTCTCTCTCGCCAATAGGTTTTTTTGTTCCTGGTATAGCTCTCCAAACTTTGTAATAAAAATGTATACATAAAATATATAACAGGGAAAGCATGAAATGTGTATTTGTTGAAAAATAGCACACAAAATTATTTTATAATAGAAAAGACAGCTTACAAAATATGTGCATTAGAAAATGTGGACATGAAAATCTATTCTACTGCATTTTTAAAGTAAAAAGCCTGATGAGGAAAATCAATAAAGTAGATTTAAATTGGAAAAATTTGAAACCTTTGTGAAACAGCAGTGATAGATTCTCCCATTTCTATTCACTGTGGAACTAAATGAGAAAGTTCACTAGAACTGGATGTCCCAGAAGTGAAAATAAGTTTCTTCTATATATCATAGATTGTTTTGTTAAGTTATCTGAAAAAGTTCAAAATAATTTTCCTAGTATTTCAGTACTAGAGTTTTAGGTTCTGGAATTAACTCAAGAGTTGTATCTCTTCAACCCATGACCAAACAACTCTTTCTTCTTTTTGGGAATATTATGTTTGTTCTTTCTGCCATTTTCCCATTTCATTTCCCATCCCATCCCCCTCTATCTGTGTTAGTAATTTTTTTCCTCTTGTTTTTTTTTTAAAAAAAATGCTTCTCTAATCAGATCCTGCCTTCTCTTTGTATTGGAATTCATCATCATATGGCTCTAATTCAGGCCTGTAATATGAATAAGGCTTGGTATTTATCATACCTGCTCCAAAGGAAGTGTGTTTAAAAGGAAAAGCATCAAGAAATTCCCTGCCCTCCACTTTCTCCTCAACCTTTAACCTTTTAATCAGTAGCTGTAACCCAAGGAGATCGTACAATGGAAAGTTAATTATGAGGTCATGAAGATGAAAGAGGTAGGCTTGCATTTCTAAAGGTACTTTACTTCAAAATTATCCATGATTTACCTGCATGAAAGGAAAGGAAGTTCCTAAAGATTATTCTAGTCAGATCAGACTTCCAAATCATTCAGATGCCAATATATCCAAATGGGAAGGCAGTCTTCTCAACAACTTCTTGGTTAATTCTTATATACAAGTGAGTAGGAGAGAGTCTTTAAGTTTTATTGCACTACCTGAGGTATGTGCATGTGTGTTTTTGCATGGACACACATTGAGATATGATAAAGGTTTTGAGGCCATGTAAATCCTGAGGTCTGCTTCCCAGGGAGTAATACAATGGAGCTAGGAATGATGCTCACCAGTCGCAACAGAGGCGAAGAGCAAGCAAAAGGCTTTTTAAACATATGCTTTCGGTTTTCAGCGGAAGGCACTAGAATTAAAGAGACATGTCCATTGCTGTTTTAGTTGTAAGGATTGGCCTTACTCAAAATGGTGGTTAGTCTGTATGCTTTACAAGGCACCAAGCTATTCTGTCTTTCCATGCTTGATACTTGACAAGAATATAGGGAGGTTGTATTGTTGCCTCATCCACCTTCATAAGGCCTTGAAATGTGTTTTTCCTGTCAGTACCCATTCTTGCACCAGGGGAAGTTTGTACAAATTTTACATATGCACAAAACTAAAATCACTGTTCCCTTGTTGTGAGTAGTTTTTAAAATTTAGACACTAAGTGGATTGTTTGCATCTTTGTGATCAATCAGTCAGCCTTTCTATGTTTGCTCTGGGTGTGTGCTTTTCTAAAAGCACAGACATAGTAGTTTTGTACAAACACATTTTGAGGAAAGATCAACCAATTATTTTCCAGAAGGATAGTCTGCTTCAGGGGGAAACCCCAGCAAGACATTTTATGGCACCTTAAATAAGTAAAAGTAATCACCAGGTGATTTAAAGGACTCGAGACCTGAAAGTGACTCATGGAACTGGATCAGTGATATGGGTGTCATGCTGCAATGCAGAAGGCAAAGGGAAGACCACTGCATTATAGTGTTCCCAGAACAAACTTCATGACTAATTGCCATGGTGATAGCCAATATTTGGAATCATATATGGCACTTGAAGAAGGAGGAGGAGGTGGTGGAGGAGGAGGAAGAAGAAGACCCAGAACCACCACCACCACCACCACCATCATCATCATCGCCACTTGGTATAAGATTCAATCACTCACTCATTCATTCATCTTATGTCTTTCTCCCAGTAAAGGCACTCAAGGCAGCATGTAACAGCTAAAACAATCTGTAAGTTTAGAATTGCAGGTAATTTTAAAATATAACTAGCATAGTTTGCCCGGTGTCGCCGGGCTGTTATAAAGTGTGATCAGCTTTTTGGGGGCTTTTTTGTGGATTAAAAAAAGAACAAAGGATGATATAATTGTTTCATATTGTTTTATTTAACCAAATAATGTTTTAGTTTGTGATTTCTTTTGTTAATAGTTGTACCGTAGGTAATATTTTTAAAAATGTGAAAGTACATTTTTTTACATTCAATGTTTTTAAACTGTGTTTAGATGTTTTGGCTTTTAATTTGAGTTAAAACTCAACACAGGATGTTATAAATCTTTTTATTTTATTTATTTAACATATGTTATTTGTGTAAACTTTTGATTTATTGTTATGTTTTTGACTTGTTTTTACTCTTGTGGTCTCTAGGTGGGGCTGTTGTGTTTTTGAGTTGTTTTTACTATTCTGCCCTGCAGGTGGGGCTGTTAGTGGTTTTGGTTTAATTTCATGTGTTTTTTCTCTCCTGGCCTCTAGGTGGGGCTTCTTCCGGTAAATAGCCTTTGTTTCTTCATTTCTGTTCCGGTTGTCATGGAGGGAGGACATGCTGGTGAGTTCTCTGGTTTTCTTTCTTCTGGGGTTTTTGTTTTGTTTTGTTTTTGTGATGGTGGGTTGGGAGGTGTTTCTGTTTGTTCTTTTTTGTTTTGGTTGAGTTTTAGGTTTGTTTAATTGGTTTGGTTATCTCTGGTTTTGTTTAATTTTTCTTATTTTGTTGTTGTTTATTTGTGTAATTCATTGTTGTTTATTTGTGTAATTTGTGTTATTTTTGTGTTGTAGTTAGGTGTTTTGTATGTGCTTTTGTGGTATTGTGGATGTTTTTATTTGTGTATTTTGTGGTTTACTTTTTGTTTATTAATGGTTTTTTAATTATTGATTTATTTTTGTTTTATTATTTTTTATTAATTTTGGTGTTTGTTTTTGGTGTTTACTTTAGCATGAAGAATAGGCTACCTGTCGGTTCCTCTTTTCCCCATTGCTGCTTCGAATTTTGGTTTTGATGCAGCAATGGGGGAAATGAGGAGGAGGCAGTCAGCCCGTTCTTCTCCCAGGAAGGTTCGTTAGGTAGGTCAGGGGAGAAGGAGGAGGCAGAGAAGAGCTATCTCTGCCTAACAATGGTTCTCTCTGTCTCCTTTTTCTCCTGACTTACCTAACCGGAGATCGGCAGGCAGCGATCCGTAAGGGGTGGTGCTCTTCCTTGTGGATTGTTGGCTGCTGGGACTCCTTGCTCATGGTCACTCACACTCTGGTGACCTCCAGACTAGATTATTGTAATGTGCTCTATATGGGGCTGCCCCTAATGTCCATTCGGAGGCTGATGCTGGTCCAGAATGCTGCGGCCCAGGTGGTGATGGGGTGTGGGCATTATGCCCATGCCTCACCATTGCTTCGGGAGTTGCACTGGTTACCAGTTTGCCTCCGGGTGCAATTCAAGGTGCTGGTTTTGACCTTTAAAGCCCTATATGGTAGTGGGCCAGGTTACCTAAGAGACCGCATCGCTCTAAGGACATCTGTCCGTCCAACCAGAGCAGACCGGAGGGGCTCTCTAATTGTGCCATCAGCCAGGGGGGCTCACCTCTCTGGCACAAGGAGGAGGGCCTTCTCTGTGTCTGCACCGGCCTTTTAGAACCTCCTGCCAGTTGTTGCCCTTTAGGAAAGAACTAAAAACCTAGCTGGGGGGCCAATTTTGGGGTGCAGGTAGAGGAGTGGCTTCCGTTGGGTGGTTGATATAGAGGAGTATGCCTTCCCCCATGGTTCCATCGGTATCTGCACCCCTTTTTAGGGGGTGGGTTTTAATTCTGTATGTTTTTATCTGTTTTTATCTGTTTTATCTATGATTGTGAACCACCCTGAGTTGGCCTTGGTTGAGTGGGCGGTATAGAAATTTAACAAAACAAAATAAAATAAATAAATTCAGAAGTACAAAGGCATCAGCCAGTCATCCGCCAGGGAGGGTGCTTCCCCTGACAAACTACTGCCTGTTTTGGGGGGGGGGGGTGTTTCACCCCAACTCAACTTTCCTTGAGGCTGGCAGTAGTCTCGCCGTGTCTTCGGTGTGGTAGCATGGAGGAGAGGGAGTCCCTCTTCTCCCCATTGCTTCAGGAAAGAAGACTGGCAGGTGTCTCGCGGTGGTTTTGTGGCTTTTTGTTTTGCGAGGCTGTGAGGTGCTGCGTCTGCCCGCAGTGGACTTGCACTCCCATTGCTTTTGTAATTTTATTTTTCGCGTGCTGGCTTTCTCAGCATTCTGAGCGCTCACAGCACGCATACCTGTCAACCCGCGGCTCCGGAAAAATGGGACCTGCGCAGATCGCTTCCCCCCCTGCCAAATTATGGGGTTTTGGCAGCGCAGGGCAGGTTATGACATCAATTGATGTCAAATTACAGGGTAATCCCGGCCAAATCAGGATGGTTGACAGGTATGAGCCTGGGCTCAACGTCTATGATGGAGCCCAGGGCTCAATGTCCATGATGGAGCCCTGGGCTCAACAGCCATGATGGAGCCTGGGGCTCAATGTCCATGATGGAGTTGTCATGCTTACACAAATGCACAGCCTAGGAAATAATACTTTCTGAACTTTAACCCCCCAATTGTCTTGAATCTCTGCTTCAAGTGGAGTGGTTGAACCCACTGAAATGGAAGATAAAAATCTGACACAAGGGACACGCAGAATTCACACACAAACAAACAAAAAATCAGTATAAGCACAGGATTTTCTGTTGTCACAGGTGACCACATTATGCATGTCAGATAACACTGACCAAAGCCTGGATCCAATCAACAGAAAAGCCTTTTAGAGAGCTGTTAAGTAGTACTGGCTGCTGATTAATTTGTTTTAGTTGACATAGAAGAAAGCAAATAGGGAATTCATTTTTTAAATTATTATTATGAAGGTCCCATAAAGCTTGTGAATATTATGAATTGTATGCACAAGCTTACCACAATAGTGTTTGGGCTTGATGCATGGAGTGTACAGGGCTGAAAGCTAATGTGTCACAGCAGTTTTGGGGGAATGTGTGCATACACACAGACACATGCATCTCAGGGGCAATATTTTCTTCTCTTGTACTGCTGTCCTTAGTTATCCATGTGGAGTTGGATTTTTAAAATGTGTGTGTGAGAGAGAGGGGGGAGGGAGGTGGAGGGAGGGGGGAGGGAGGGGAGGGAGGGGGAGGGAGGGGGGAGACTTTGAAATGGTTTTGTGTATTTTATCATTGTCCTCAGGTCTGTAGGAGATTTTTCACTGTGTTGGTCTCCGTGCTGAGTAACTGTTTTTGCCAATCCTTGGGATGAACATTCTATAGAGACAGTCGCTCTGCTGTTGCCTGGGTGACCTGGTCCATTGGCGCCATACTTCTTGGGCTCATCAATTTCTAGGCAAGCACTGTGGCATAAGAAAGCTGTTCAGGCCTCAAGCCTTGACTGAATAAACCCTGCCATGAGTCTTCCCGTAGCCAGTCATTCTGTCACAGAAGAGTTGTCCTCTTCAAAAGCTTCAGAAATCTTTTCACAGTACCAGAGCTTGGAAACCATCAACCATTCCAGCTTTGCATCCTGGTGGTTGTAGTCCAAGGGTGGCCAACTTTGATGCTCCAGCTGTTCTTGGACTTCAATTCCCAGAAACCCTTGGGAATTGAACTCCAAGAACAGCTGGAGCACCAAGGTTGGCCACCCCTGCTGTAGTCTTTAAAAGTACCACTTCCAAGCCAGGAAGTGCCCAATACATCAACTCTAAAGTAATCTGAAGTTCATTGAGTGTATAAACTGCAAGTAAAAGCGCAATTTATCCTAAAATCATGTAATCACTTATCTGGATAGAAGTCAGAGGGAATTTACTCTCTTTTGGACTTAAACTCTGTGTTTAGAGTCTCACACGTTTATTATGTCACAAGCTTTCATGGCCTGTACCCTACTTCATCAGATGGATGGAACATTATCCAGAGTTTCTCTCTTTCTCCCTCTCTCTCTCTCTAAATACAGACTTATTAATGAAGAAAATTATGTTATTAACTTGGCTATTGATAAAACTATGCCCAAAACTTCCAGTTAAAAAATACTGGCTTATGACACTATTATTCATTCTTTTTAACAACAACAACAATAATAATAATCCATTTTTATCTTTGTAAATAACATTTGCACAGAATACAGTTTGCTTCTGAGGTCATTGTTTCTCATCCTCCTAATCAAATTGGACAAAAGGTAATCTGATCCCATTTTCTTTCTTTGACAGTGGTCAGCTGCAAGCCTTGAGAAGCTCACTAGCAATACATGGTGGAAACTAGCAAGTAGCAATTAGAGGTAAACTAACCTACCCACCACCACCACCACCAAGGGATGTTGCCTTACCATGGCAAGGGGGCTTGTGTGGTTCGATGAGACTATGGGCTATGCTGTGTAAGGCCACCCAAGACTGACAGGCCATAGCAGAGAACTCAGACTAAATACAATCCACTGGAGAAGGAAATGGCAACCCACTCCAGTATCCTTACCAAGAAAACCTCATGGACAGTGTCAAAAGGCTAAAAGATATGACATTAGAAGATGAGCCCCTCAGGTCAGAAGGTGTCCAATATGCTACTGGGGAAGAGTGGAGGGCAAGTACAAGTAGACCCAGAGAAATTGAAGCAGCTGGGCCAAAGCCAAAAGGAGGCTCACCATGTGTCCAATGGTGAAAGGAAATTCCAAAGCTGTAAACAGGCAGGCAGGCATTTCAACTTCTATGCCTCTGCATTAGTACAAACAGTCTCTGGGCAGTTGACAACATAGAATGAAATAATATAATAAAAAAACCACAGTAAACAATAAATATATTTAAAAATACAATTAAAACCCTGTAGCTAACTGAAACAACATAACTGAAATCTACCTTTAAATAGAAGTATACAAAATGCAAGTGCGGCGCCAAAATGGCCGCCGCGCCCTTTGCGGGCCCCCCCCCCACAGGACAGAGAATCCGGGTAGTTAGGGGCGTGGCCAGCTCCCTTATAAAAGGGGTGGCCACGAGGCAGCCAAGCTGCCATTTTACCTCAGCGACGGAGCGGAGAAGTTTTTTCCCCTGCGTCTCCGTCGCTCGTTAGCTTACCGGGAAGCCTTTTGGTAGCGTTTCTGCCTTTCCGGCTTCCATTTTTGCTCCGGTGGAGATGCCTTCGAAGAAGAAGGCGGCTTCGAGTTCAGCTCGCGTTGTTAGGAGGCGCAACCCAGGTCGGAGGACCGCGGTGCCGCCTCCTCAGCAGCCACCTTTGCCAGCCCCGGCCGGGGCCGGCGGAATGGGGTCTATTGCCCCTTGGCCCGGGGTGGGCGATCAGAGGGCGGGCGCGGAAGGGGTTCCGGCCCGCGGCCCATGAGCGGTGGACACCGCTCCTGCTCCTGCCCACTCTGTCGGGCCTACTCCTCTTGGGCTGCAGCCTCTCCCGGGGCCCTCTAGCCTTGGGGGGTGGTGCGGCCCCCTGCCTTGGCAGGTTTCTCCACCAACCCTGCCAGGCTTCGGTGCTGGCCAATGGCCATATGTGGGTCCCGGGGTACAGGGACCTGTACCCATGCCTGGGCCAGGCGGGCCGGCCGGCCCTTTGCCCATGGTCAACGTGGACACCTTGCTGGCCCGCATTGCGGCCCTGGAGGCGTCGTTGGCGCGGGCCAGTCAGGCGGGCGCCCCTTTCGGGGTTCCTTTTGAGACGCTGTCGGCTGGAGGACAACAGCCGGCGGGGAGGGTCGAGCTGCTGCAGGCGTGTGGCGCGGTTTCGGCCACTGCCTCGCAGCTCCCCAGCCAGTAACCAGGTGCGGGTCAAGCCCCGGTGATGAGCTCTACGTCGGTCGTGAGCTCCGACGCCCCCAGTGGGCCGGAACCCCCGGTGGGGGCGGCCCACGGGGGTGCAGCGTGTGAGTATGCGGTGCAAGCGAGTACATCCACACACATTCCCAATCTAGGGGGGGCCTTTCAATGGCCTTGGCCTCGCGCGGGTGGTGCGGGGGCCACGCTGTCGGCGACCCACCCAGCGACGACGACTACCACCTTGGGCACTGGGGTGGGCATTGGTCCCTACACTACAGGGAATGTTCTGGGGGTGGCTGGATTAGTTCAGACCCCTTTTACCAGGCCGGCTGTCCCTTTTTCGGCCTTCCCGACGGCAGGGTATTCCTTGCCATTGGGCGATCACCTGGCACAGGCTACTAGGGAAAAGATATGGCGAGGGGAGTACGTAGATATCTTCTCACTCCTGAACAGAGAGCCCACCAAGGAGGAAAGGGAGGGTCAGGATGAGAAGGACAAGGAGCAGGCACGCCGCCGTAAGCCGCCGCGTACCTGGGCCAACTGGCTCCCCGCTTATTTAATATACATGGCGGTATATTTGAGGGCGCGGCCGGATTTAGCTATTCCCATGGTCCAATATTTGGACAACATATATAGGGCGATGGTCGATTTTCTGGGCCCCTCATGGCTAGCATATGACGAGGAATTCTGTATGAGGATTCCCCTTCACCCCGAGATGAGATGGGATGAGCCGTGCCAGAGGCTTTGGCTTTTGTATATGACACCCACACGCCCTGCCCCGGGGGATAGATACCATTGCGGACATGCGGTCCAGCGAGCGGCTCCAGCGCAGGTTACCCGCCAGGCGGCGGGGCAGGGGGTTCCAGCCCGCCTGCTGTGCTGGACTTTCTCGTCAATTGGTTCCTGCAATCGAAAGAACTGCAGGTATAAGCATGAGTGTCCCACATGCTCTGGCCCCCACGCAGCCTCTGTTTGCCCCAAGCCTGGGGGGGCGCGAGGCAGAGGGAAGGGTGGACAGTGGGCTGGCAAGGCTGCCACGGATGGAGCTAGTTCTCCAAAAGGCTCCCTCCCCAATTAAGGTGGACATGCTGGAGCGCTGGCTCGCATCGTACCCGAAGGGGGAGGACAGGGAGTATATTCTTCAAGGTTTTAAGCAGGGATTTCGTATCCCTTTTGTGGGTGATAGGTCCCCTCAGGATGCTCCCAACCTTTTATCCCTTAGAGGAAGGGAGGAGGTGGCTGCGGCCAGCATTCAAAAGGAGTTAGTCGCGGGCAGGGTCGCTGGACCTTTCCCCGTACCCCCGTTTCCCAATCTTAAGGTCTCGCCACTGGGTTTGGTCCCCAAAAAGTCCCTAGGTGAGTTTCGCCTTATTCATCATTTGTCCTACCCAGCCGGCCGATCGGTCAATGATGCTATCCCTGATGACCTTTGTTCAGTCAGGTATACATCGTTTGACCATGCGTTGCGCATGGTGCGCTCGTGTGGCCCGGGTGCCCTGCTGGCCAAGTGTGACATTAAGTCAGCTTTTCGCCTCTTGCCAGTGCATCCGGGCGACTTTGAGTTGCTGGGTTTTAAATTTAAGGGGGAATATTATTTTGATAAGGCCATGCCTTTTGGCTGCTCCATATCATGCTCGGCTTTCGAGCGTTTTAGTACCTTCCTAGAGTGGGCTTTCGCCCGCAGGTCAGGGTCCCGGTCTGTAGCCCATTACCTGGATGACTTTTTATTCGGGGGTGAACGGGGCTGGGACACGTGCGCACGTCTCCTCAACACATTTCAGACGCTAATGGAGGAACTTGGTGTCCCTTTAGCGCCCGAAAAGACCGAGGGCCCATCGACCAAGCTAGTATTCCTGGGGGTTGAGATTGACACAGTAGTGCAGGCTTCTAGGTTGCCGGGTGATAAGGTGTCCAGGATCGTGGCCCTTATCTCGGAATTGCTGGCCAAGCGTAAGGCATCACTGAGAGAACTTCAGGTGCTACATGGGCACCTTAATTTTGCTTGCAGGGTGGTCGCACCGGGCAGGGCTTTTGCCCGGCGCTTATGCGACGCCATGGCAGGGTTATCCAGGCCCCACCACAGAGTTAGGCTCACCCGGGGTATCAGGGCAGACATGTTCGTCTGGTTGCAATTCCTGAGGGAGTTTAATGGGGTCTCATTTTGGAGGTCTGACCTCCTGGCGTCCCCCAATTTCCAGATCCAGTCTGATGCCTCAGGATCCCTGGGTTATGGGATGTACTTCAATGGGAAGTGGGCCTGTGGTGGGTGGCCACCGGCATGGGCAGGCACAGGTCGCCTGCGGGATCTCACATACCTGGAATTTTTCCCCATTCTGGGGGCTTTGATGCTATGGGGCGAACAGTGGGCTAATTCGGTGGTGCATTTCTGGTGTGACAATGCT
This sequence comes from Bradypodion pumilum, assembly GCA_035047305.1. Lineage (NCBI taxonomy): Eukaryota > Metazoa > Chordata > Lepidosauria > Squamata > Chamaeleonidae > Bradypodion > Bradypodion pumilum. Next base: position 157,969,248 of record JAWDJD010000001.1, on the reverse strand, counting down.
GCTGTTGTCCACATTGTCAATGCACAGACTTCCAAATCGCCCAGGGTCATGGACCTAGTGCGCCATTTTGTGCTGCGCTGCCTGCGCCTCAACGTTTTGTTCAGGGCCAGGCATGTCCCAGGGATTAATAATGATATTGCTGACGCTTTGTCCCGCCTGCAGATCTCCCGGTTCCGCGCCTTGGCCCCGGATGCGGAGGAATTTCCCTCGCCACTCCCGGACGAGATGTGGACTATTGGCAAGGAGAGGTGAACCGGGCGATTGGCCTGTCACTAGCGCCACGCACGCGTAAGGCGTATCAACAAGCATTCAATTCTTACAGGGCATTTGCTACTCAATTTCTCTTGCCAGAGACCTGGCCTATCCCGGTGGACCATGTTCTGCGGTTCATGGTTCACATGCATGCACAGGGCCTTGCACCTCGCACCATAGCATCCAAGCTCTCGGCGTTGGCTTTTATGGCCAAAGTGGGAGGTCATGTGGATACCACCTCTGACTTCCGTGTGCGACATGTTTTGGAGGGGTGGGTGCGCGAGCGCGGGCGTTGCCCGGATGACCGGCACCCTATTTCCCCAGGGGTTCTTACCCAGTTGGCCCGGGGCTGGCCAGGCCTCTGTTTTGATCATTATGAGGCAGCCCTTTTTCACGCAGCCACAACGGTGGCATTTTTTGGAGCGCTCCGCGTCAGCGAACTCGTGATGCTGTATAAGGCGGATGCAAGTGGTAGGGCACTGGAACTCGAAGATGTCTACGTAGCCAAAGACTGGGCCCAGTTGAGGATACGCTCCTCTAAAACAGATCAGCATGGCGTAGGCAGTGGTGTAAGACTGCTACGTTGTTCTTTGGCAGACATCTGTCCGGTTGGTGCCCTACAGGAATTCCTGGCACTGCGTGGCATGCACCACGGCCCGTTTTTCTGTCACCAAGATGGGTCTCCCCTTACTAAATTTCAGTTTTGGAAGGTGCCAGCCAGAGCCCTCACCAGGGTGGGCCTACCAGGTGCCCGTTATGGCACACATTCGTTCCGGATTGGTGCAGCCTCTACAGCAGCTGCTTTTGGGTACTCTGGGGCTGACATACGCAGCATGGGAAGGTGGGGCTCGCAATGTTTTCAGTTTTATGTGCGCCCACTCCCGCCATGAGTACCAATCCAGTCACCTTACCGCCTTTTTCTCAATTTTCTTACAGACCCTGGGTGTCGTATTACACCGGTGACAGTATGGCTGGTGGGCCACAGCTATGTGCACAGGGCAGCGCGTTACGCTGCGGCGACAGAATGGGGACCCCGACTGGGACTGGGTGACCACGCCAGTCTCGCATGGCATGGTAAGCCTGGGATGTTATGGCGGGAGCTGCGGCCTTTCCTTTTTTCTGGCCTGGGTGCTGACCCGCCTGACATTCTAATCATCCACCTGGGGGGCAATGATTTGGGCCAGGTCACCGGCTTATCGCTTAAGCATGCGATTTGCGAGGACCTCGCCTACTTGCATTATGTCTGGCCTGCCACAACCCTGGTTTGGTCGGACATTGTCCCGCGCCATTCTTACAGAGGGGGCGTTAACCTCCTGGCCCTTGACCGCGCTAGGCGCGCGGTCAATAAGGCAATGGCGCGGTTTCTTGCCAACAGGGCTTGGGGACGGGTTAGTCATCACCCCGATATTAGTCTACAAAATTATGACTTGTACGCAGGGGATGGGGTCCATCTGTCGCGAGGAGGTATGGACCTCCTGTTGGGTGATTGGCGAGCAGGCCTGTTGACCGAGCTGACGGTCTGGGGGGGGGCGTCAGGTCTTCTTTGAAGCCCCTCCGTGTGGCGGGTAGCACTGGTAAGGTAAACAGTATGACCCACAAGTATCCGGCAGGTTCGCAATTGACTGGACAACACTAGACAGGAATAAATTAGTTAAACGTTGTCCGGTCAACGACGAACCAGGCGATGGGGTGATGACGATTGCTAACCAGCATGCATCACCCCTGTGATTTCACGGATACGCGTCAGAGGGTGGGGTCATAAGTTAGTTATTGACTACGGTCAACAATTTGTTTGTTGTCAACAAACAAATTGATACAAATTGATACATTGTAACCAATTGCCGTTGGCAATTTTGGGGTGGTACCTTACCAGTGTTACTTCGGCCTGCTTGCCTTAGGAATTACGATTGGTCGTTTTACCAATGCAAATTTATAATTCGGACTAGGGCATTGAATCAATAAATGTGGCCCTATGCTGTTATCCACTTTCAATGTTGTCTGTGTCCGTTATTGGGGGGGTGCGCCTGCAATGCAAGCGCGGCGCCAAAATGGCCGCCGCGCCCTTTGCGGGCCCCCCCCCCACAGGACAGAGAATCCGGGTAGTTAGGGGCGTGGCCAGCTCCCTTATAAAAGGGGTGGCCACGAGGCAGCCAAGCTGCCATTTTACCTCAGCGACGGAGCGGAGAAGTTTTTTCCCCTCCACCCCCTCCCTAGTTAACAGTGTGATATTATGGTCGCTTCGGGGCCGGGTGGGAATTTTTGGTTGGGACCCATATTGGCTCCGGGTCCTGGCTTTTTTGCCCATCCCACACTGTTGCTATGGTTTGATATAGGGGGCTTTCTGTGTTCCTACTGTTGACTTTGGTCACATTGGCGGGTAGCACTGGTAAGGTAAACAGTATGACCCACAAGTATCCGGCAGGTTCGCAATTGACTGGACAACACTAGACAGGAATAAATTAGTTAAACGTTGTCCGGTCAACGACGAACCAGGCGATGGGGTGATGACGATTGCTAACCAGCATGCATCACCCCTGTGATTTCACGGATACGCGTCAGAGGGTGGGGTCATAAGTTAGTTATTGACTACGGTCAACAATTTGTTTGTTGTCAACAAACAAATTGATACAAATTGATACATTGTAACCAATTGCCGTTGGCAATTTTGGGGTGGTACCTTACCAGTGTTACTTCGGCCTGCTTGCCTTAGGAATTACGATTGGTCGTTTTACCAATGCAAATTTATAATTCGGACTAGGGCATTGAATCAATAAATGTGGCCCTATGCTGTTATCCACTTTCAATGTTGTCTGTGTCCGTTATTGGGGGGGTGCGCCTGCAATGAAAGCACATTCGAACATCTCATGTCAATAGTTCAGCACTAGTAGGAGACAGCTTTACATATTCTGTCTTATTTAGTTTCTTAAACATTCAAAGATAAGCCTCTGTAGGAACCTTATTCCATAGGGAAGAGATTATGAACACTTTTGGACATGTTGGGTGTCACAATTTTCAACATCAAGGACTGTAAAGAATGGGTGAGATAGGATAGCTAGTTTGTGGCAGAGACGTTCTCCCAAGTATCAAGGATGATAGTTGTTTTTGTTTGTGGCATAAAAATATAAAACTAGCTAGTTTTAAGGCAACCAATTACAGTGGTACCTCACTTAAAGAGCATAATGTGTTCCACGGGATTGCTCTTTAAGCGAGTTTGCTCTTTAAGCGAGTTTGCTCTTTAAGTGAAACACCATTGTAAGTGACCAATTGTGACTTCTGGCGGGGGGATTGCGAACCCCAATTTAGTTGTTAAGTGAGTTTTTGGTTGGTTTTAGTTGTTAAGCAAGGCGACCATTCAGAGAAAATTCTGCTCTTTAAGCGAGTTAGTCTTTAAGCAAGGCACTCTTTATGCGAGATTTTACTGTAATTGTACTTAAGGGGAACATTCTTAGAGAAAAATAATAAAATCGTGAGATAAATTGGTAGTACAGGGCTCAGAATGTTACATCTCAAGATGTACCATTACTTTTCTGTAGCCAAGTTGCTACAGTTATTGTTGTTTTGGTTGTGCAGGTTATTTATTGTGTTGGGGACTGTTGTGGTTTAGAGGTTAAGACACTGGACTTGATGACTGGAGGGTCAGCAGGTCAGCAGTTCGAGACACGAGTGCTGCATGACGGAGACATGAGTGCTGCATGACTGTCTCAGTTCCTGCCAACCTAGCATTGTGAAAGCAAGAGATTGCAAGTAGATAAATAGGTACTGCTTCGGTGGGAAATGTAACAGCATTCCATGCACTCTAGTGTCTAGTCATGTTTGCCACATGTCCATGGAAATGTTTGCAGACACAGACAGCACTGGCTCTTTGGCTGTAAACAGAGATGAGCACCATAACCTAAACGACTGGCTTTTGAGCAAGGGGGACCTTTACATTTACTATGTTGTCAATGTGTTCTGTTATTATTCTGTACAGCTTGGAGATACAAACAGACAGAAGTTTAAAACCAAAGAATGCTTGCCTTCTTGTTAATGTAGATTTCATAAGAAAACACAACACCCCAATAATTTGTGTCAAAATAACTTCCATGGTCATGTTACTTGAAATCCTTTTTTAAAGTAATATTTGAAAGTAACTATTGTGTATTTAAGGAAATGTGTTTGCCATTTTGTTTTGTTGTGAAAGAGTTTGATATGTATTTGCTTTACTATGGTCCAAAGTCTCGTGAGACTTCAGGAGGATTCTGAACGAGAACAGAGCTGTCAACTGTTCTAACGTCCCCCCCCCCAACTGTCAGTTCTGATCAGAAATAGTTAAGGAATGTGAGGGTGTGTGGTTAGCTCTGGTCACCTATTCTTATTCCAAATAAAGTTGTGTGTTTGGCCTGTATTGCTGGCTGCTGCCTATTATTTCCAGAACACTAAAGTAACTTAGTTTAACAACTAGTGACATTACCTACTACGGTACCTCCAACATAACTGGTCCCAGAAAACTATGTTACTTATTATTAGTTTCCCCCATGCTTAATCAAATTTGTCTATAGACAAATGTCTTCTTTTCCTTCCTTTTCACTACTATTGAAGTCTTGGAGGTCTTAGACTGGATGACTTACTACAAATCAGTCAGGAAACTTGTCCTTCGGCCACTTTCTGCCTATCTCCGCTCTAACGCAAACAGATTGCACTTACACATTTCTTGAACCAGAAGGAAGCAGGAAACCTAGAAGACATTTTTGTCATGTGGTTTCTGGTCCACCTACATGGATTTCTATTAAAGTTTTTTTTCATGCCAATGCTCCCCCACCCCTCAATTCCCCAAAAGTTTATTCAGAGTCAAGTGTGCATGGATGAGCAATTGCAGAGTTTATCAACCATGCAAGTTAGGCTTCCCGGTGAGGCATCGCTGGGAACAGAAATAAGCTACCTTCTCGAACTTCAGCACAAAACTCCAGTGTTCAGTAAGTTATAAGCCTTACATGCTGTTCCTTCAAGGTATTTGTGCAGACATCTTTCATTAAAAAAAAATACACTCCAGGTTGGCCAGCAACCATTCAAGTTAAATGAACATAAGAAATGTAAGATGCAGCTTTATTATACTGCTAATCCTTGCTGGAAGGCTTCCTGAATTGTTCAAGGCTAGTATTGGGACTGATGATAAACTAATTTGCCATGGGTCTTAAGTTCATGTTATCTTTTCTTATCACCCTAAGGGTAAGTTGGATGGGTGGGAAAGCGAGTGAGGAGAAGCAGAATTAAAAACACTTGGGAAACCAGAGTGAGCAAAGTTGGCAATTCACCTTCTGTCACAGACTGTCACTGTAGCCACCTCCATTTCTCTCCAAATAAACAGAGTGGTTCATTACATGTTTCAGAATAATTTAATTTCTGCTGCTTTTTATAACATCAAAAATACAAATGTATTGTATCTGTAAATCATGTATCATACCTAGGATGCATGTCTCCTTTGATGCTAGCATCTCTTTTCTTGCAGAAAGTTGATCTTTTTAGAGAACAGACCAATACTTGGGTAGATCTTGTTCCATGCAAACAACCAAACTTGAGATTGCCCCTCATGGTGTGTGTGAGACCACTGTATTCTTTTAAGAAACTTTTCAAAGCCTCCATCATGATAGAATTGCAAATAGAGCTTAATAAGAAGCCTGGGTTTTCTTCTTAAAATAAAGATTGTTATGTTCATACCCATAATTCTGTCAAAATAGCAGAAATATGCATATGTACACTGTGTCTGTAAACATGTGGCCTAAATATTGTACTCTGTGTACCTGCATATATATATGTTCATTATAATGAAGTGGTGTCTCCTACTAGATGCTGACTGGGAGGCGGAAGGTCAGCAGTTCGATTCCCGAGTACTGAAGGATGGAATGAGCTCCCGTCTTTGTCCCAGTTTGAGCTGTCATGGATTAAAAGGTAAAGGTTTCCCTTGCTCAAAAGCCAGTTGTATCAGACTCTAGGGTTCAGTGCACATCTCTGTTTCAAAGTCAAAGAGCCAGCGTTGTCTGCTTCTGCAGACGTTTCAGTGGTCATGTGGCAAGCATGACTAGATACTGGAGCGCACAGAACGCTGTTTCCTTCCCACCAAAGTGGTCCCTATTTATCTACTTGCAATTTCTTGCTTTCGAACTGCTAGGTTGGCAGGAGAAATTGCAAGTAGATAAATAGGGACCACTTCGGTGGGAAGGAAACAGCATTTGATGTGGACTGAACCCTAGAGTCAGATACAACTGGCTTTTGAGCAAGGGAAACCTTTACCTTTTAATCCATGACAGCTCAAACTGTGTATCTTAATGGTCCACAATATTGTCCATTCTCCCTTTTTTTTTTTTTGAAATAGACTAACATAGCCACTTGTTTGAAAACTGTTGAAATCTAACTCACTGTTCTGTACACACTATGGTACAGCATGTCCACAATACCCAGAATGGCCTACGGCTATACCACCCTGAACACACCCGATCTCATCTGATATCGGAAGTTAAGCAGGGTCAGGCCTGGTTAGTACTTGGATGGGAGGCAGAGTCCTAACTAGCTATTTTGGTACCCAGGGCAAGCAGTGAAATATGTGTCCCAAAATCAACTTTGCAATTCATAATATAAAAATAAAACGCACACCCACACACAAATTATTACATAGGAGATCAGCGGCAATGTCAGATGTTCTGTTACTTTGTTATTTTAGAAAATCTATATACTTAAAGTGTGTGTGTGTGCGTGCGTGCGTGCGTGCGCGCACGCACAGAGTACAGGCATGCACTTACACATATGTGTGTGTCTCTGTGTATATGAGGTACCCAGTGGGATGTAATAGATAGAGTGATGATCTAAGACTCTGCAGATCAGGGTTCAAATTCTTTCATTGAGTCAATTCACTTCATATTTAGTCTTCCTCTAATCCTGCTGGCCTCAATTTCCCCTCATATTATTGTCTTTTCTACTATGGCATATGCAAAGTACATGATGTGGACAAAGTACAAAAGATTCAGTTTAGTATTTATTTATTTATTTATTTGCTTTTAAAGAGAGTTCAGGCTTTCTTTGATCTAGCACCAACTTGTTTTCCTTTCTGCCTGTCCATTGTATCCATAGCTGGAATGCTAACCATTCCAGTGTTCATGAGTTGAACACACAACTTTAACTTAGCCTGCTGCATGCTTCTGCATACTCTGCTAACTTCACACATACTCACTCTATGGCACAGATTAGGCATTTGCCAATTGTAGTCTGGTATAAAAGGGACTGTGGTGGCTTAGTGGTTAAGATGCTGAACTTGACGACTGGCAGGTCAGCAGTTCAAGACCCCAGTGCTGCACAATGGAGTGAGCTCCCATCTCTGTACCAGCTCATGCCAACCTAGCAGTTCAAAAGCAATAAATTGTAAGTAGATAAATAGGTATCACTTCAGTGCTAAGGTAAACAGTCTCCCTTGCACTCTGGTGTCTAGTCATGGCTGCCACATGACCATGGAAACATCTGCAGATGCAGACAGCACTGACTTTTTGGCTATACATAAATGGATATTAGCACTGAACCCAAGAGTCAGATATGACTGGTTTTCAAGCAAGGGTGACCTTTACCTTTTACCTTTAGTCTGGTATAAAGGTAGTGATTAACACTAATGCCAACAACACTAGATGGTGTGGAAAATCAGTCACAATTTTAGCTTAATGCACTCTCATTCACCTTCCTGCTTCTCTTGCTTTTCAACTTAGGTGCTTGAGCAAATCTTTCCTCCCTAGCCTCAGAGTTGATATGTTCCCTGGAGAAGTGCCAGCAAGATGTTAAAGATTGGCACAACTTGCTAGTGTCATTTTATCAAGACAATGGGATTTGAGTGAAAGGGGGTAAGAGTTCTCCATGCAGAATTTAGCCACTTAATCCAGCCTTCTGGCTTGATATCAATAAAATAAAAGAAACCAAATTACCCTGCTCTGCTTTTTTGGCAGACTGAGCCCCTGTCAGCAGGCCAGAAGTTAATTCCCTCATATTCCTTGTTTGCCACCAACTTGGGCAGGCCTGGCTGAGCCAGGTTTCCTGTGTAAATCTGTCAGCTGCAATGATGCACAGCATGAAGTGGTACAGAAACGACAGAGCATAGAGTGTGGTCCTTTTTCTCTGAATTGAGTGCCTAGAAGCCAGAGACTGGCATCAGTTTCCCCCTCCTTTCCTTGAACTTGATGGACAGTTTTGATATGACATGAAAGAGATTCATGTCCTTCTTCCCACTCACTCCCCTTCTTCTCAACCACAAATGCAAATGCTAGCTAATAAGTGGAGGTTGCTCTGACGTTGGTTGTTGCACATTCATCTCTCTCTCTGTGTGGCATCCCATATCCCTCCTGGCAGAAAGGTCCGGCTGTTCAGCATCTTATTGGGAGAGAGAGAACACCGTTATTAAGGTATGATATGTTAATAAGCCAGCTAACGAATGAGTCATTGACGCTGTGCAGGGCAAGAGAAGAAAATATGGCATCAATTAGCTAGGCTGCAAAATGCCTCTTTGACTAGTCATTGCCCACAATGCTTTTAAAAGGTCCAAATGGAGCTCTTGAATGGATGCTGTGACCCATGGGGAAGCATGCCCAACAACAGTAGCATTTTTAGCACATGAGACATCATTCCCTTTCAAGAACTAAAATGGCAAGAATGGCACTGTGTGAGAGAGAATGATAGAGCATGTCAAATATTTGTAATTTTAACTCTTCTTACAAGGTAATTTATTTCGTGTACCTCCACTCCCTTTCAGCAGGAACTCTAGGAATGATCCAGCCAGAGGGAAGGGATTTGAATGCCCATTGACTTCATTGGGAATGATTTAAATGAGTGCCTAAAGGTGGGACTCCCAAATTACACCAGAAAATGGTACAAGAAGGGGAGGAGACAAAAACAAATCAAAGAGAGGGATTTTGGATTCAGTTGCATTCTCCTGTCCTCCCCTCCTATACCTTTTTGAACACAATGACTGTGGTTTCAAGTCAGCAAAAGAAGGTGAGCCAAGGGGAATACGTGTGACCAACCTATATTGAATCTAACTCTTTTACCACTGGTGAAGGTATCTGACTGCGGTGGCTTAGTGGTTAAGACACTGAACTTGACGACTGGAAGGCCAGCAGGCCAAAACCCAAGTGTTACATGACAGAGTGAGCTTCCATCTCTGTCAAACCTAGCAGCTCAAAAGCAATAAATTGCAAGTAAACAAATGGGTATCACTTTTGGCAGGAAGGTAATTGTGTTTTATGCACTTTTGTGTCTAGTAATGCCTGCCACATGACCATGTAAATGTTTGCAGATGCAGACAGTATTGGCTTTTTGGCTATAAAACAGAGATGAGCACTGAACCCTAGAGTTGGATATGACTAGCTTTTGAACAGGGGTGAAGATATCTGAAAGCATCTCAGCTCAGTGCTATTGGAAATGCCTCCCTTTGTGAATATGCACCCAATATCTTTACAATCACAATTGTTCAGCCTCCAAAAATAATCCATTCTTCATTTGACCAGTTGGTCAATTGCTATATCATTTCCAAATGGGTTAATGAGAGTGAATGAATTAACACTTTGTGTCTTCAAATATACACAGATACCATCAAACTCATCACTATAGTATCTTTTCTAAATGGCTGTAAGTACAAGAGTATCAAGCAGCTGCCTTTGTTACTTGGCCCAAACAAGTCAGCACAAGAAATCGCAGGTTGATCATGGAAGCTATATTTTAAACCAGGAATTCTCAACCTGCATCCTGTGGTCTGAATGCGGTCCATGGCACCATTTCATGTGGCCACCACCACCTCCACCACACCAGGGAGTGCCATGTGGTGGAGGAAGGGCAAAATGGCCATCCAGCCCCCAAAGCTTCTGAGGGAATGTGACCCGGCCCCTGGCTTTAAAAGGTTGAGAACTCCTGCTTTAAGCTAACCACAGTTTGAACTTGTTCAAATGCCCTAGGAAACAGAGGTTAGTTGAACATAGATGTAGATGCTTCCATTTTCAGCCATGCTGGAATGAGCCTAAAGCTCATTCTTATAACATTAATCTATTATTTAGTGCAAAATCGAAACATAGGCAGAAGGTAGTGGATTAAAAATCAATGAATATCAGAACATGATGGTTCCTCAGTTTTACCAAAACAAAGCAGAGAAATGATTAATGTATTTCATTATTATTTTTTGTATACATCTCATCCATCTGGCAAAAGCTACTCTGGGGGGTTCAAATACAAAATTAAAACCATATCATGCCCAACAAAATGGATAAAAATAACCAGAGCAACATACAAAATATAACACCAGCATCAGCCAAATAACCATTTAAAACCAGTACATAAAAATTGGTCAGTGGTTAAACAATTAGGCAGGTCTAGATTAAGGTAACAGCAAAATGTTGCTAAATGCCACTTTTACCAGCTCCACTTTTACCAGATTGTGGAAAATTTGAAAGGAGGGGGCCCTTCATGTATATTGGATGATAAAATGTTCCAAGCTGGTAGGGGATTTTTGAGAAGGCATGTCTTCTCACTGAAACCTCCCAAGCCTCTCTCAGCATGGACATCCACAGCCCTAAAGTCTGGGAGGACTGGATGGTCCAGACCATATTCAACAGGGAGAGATGCTCTGACAAGTATTGAGGACCCAAGCTGTGTAGGGCTTTATGAGTCATTACAAATACCTTAAACCTGGCATGGAAGCCTACAGGGAGCCAAGGCAAACAGGCCAGAATTGAAGGGATTCAGCCAAAAGTACACACTCCTGCCACTAGCTGTGCAGCGGCATTTTGAATCTGATGAAGATTCCTTACTGTCTTCAAGAGCAACCCCACATAGACAGTATTCAATTCTCAACATTACTAATGCATGAATAAACATTTTCAGGGACTTCCTATCCTGGAATGGACACAGCTGGGAAATCTGCCTAAGATGGGATAAAGCAGATCTGGCCATGTCAAATATTTGCTTCTCCATTGAGATCACCAGGTCCAGAATAATGGCCAGATCCTGAAAAGAATCCTTTAAGGGGAGTGTAGTCCCATCCAGACCCTGTGGCTGTTTCTGCTGCTGTTGCTGGCCTGTCCGCCGGGTCCGCAGGCTCTGGAAGGGTCTGGAGATATATCCATAAGAACATAAGAACAGCCTTGCTGGAACAGGCCACAGCCCATCCAGTCCAGCATTCTGTCACACACAGTGGCTCACCATTTGCTTCAGGGTATTCCCAAGCAGATGCATTCACCTGATTAGGATTCCCTGGAAATGGCATTGAGAGATATCCTGCCTATCTCTCCAACCCGGAGGTTGTCCTTAGGTATCCATAATTATAGCCATTGATACCCTTGTCCTCCATGAACTTGTCTAATCCTTTCTTAAAGCTGTCAAGACTGACAGCTGTCACCACTTCTTCTGGCAGGGAGTTCCATAGACCAGTGATCCTCTGGATGAAAAAGTACTTTCTCTTATTTGTTTGAGAATTAGTACCCAAAAGTTTCATGGAGTGCCCCTTAGTTCTAGTGTTATGTGATAGGGAAAACAGTTTTTCCTTATCTACTTTGTCCACACCGTGCGATTTTATAAACTTCAATCAGGTCACCTCTTAGACGCCGTCGTTCAAGAGTGAAGAGGCCCAACCGTTGCAGCCTCAGATGGTAAGGAAGATGTTCCAGTCCCCTAATCATTCTGGTTGCCCTCCTCTGCACTTTTTCCAGCTCCATAATATCCGTCTGGAGATATGGCGACCAGAACTGTACACAGTATTCCAGATGGGGCCTCACCATAGATTTATAAAGAGGTAAAATGACACTTGCTGACTTATTATCTATACCCTTTCTAATGATCCCTAGCATTGAGTTTGCTTTTTTTCACTGCTGAGGCACACTGGGGTGACACCTTCATTGAGCTGTCCACCAGGACACCAAGGTCCCTTTCCTGGTTTGTCGCAGAGAGTTCAGAACCCATCAGTTTATAAATGTAATCGGGGTTTTTTGCCCCAACATGCATCACTCTGCACTTACTAATGTTGAAGCTCATTTGCCACTGTTTTGCCCACTCCCCCAGTGTCAAGAGATCCCTCTGGAGCTCTTCACAATCTCTCACAGTTTTCACTACCCTGTATTATTTAGTGTCGTCAGCAAATTTGGCTACCTTGCTATTTATTCCTACTTCTAGATCATTTATGAAGAGGTTGAAAAGCAGGGGTCCCGGTACTGAACCTTGGGGGACCCCACTTTTTACTTCCCTGGGTGGAAGTCTGCGGGGCTTATTCAATAGCAGTGAAGCTGGGCTTCGCAGAATGGCGGGGACAGATGGGATCCCTTTCCCAAAGCCTTCCGGAGGTGGAGGAGTGGCGGATACACTGGACACAGTGGCACAATCGGCCACAAGGATGTTGTAACAAACGTCCTTATGGCTGTTTGTGCCACAGTGTCTGGCATGTCCGCCACCCCCTCCAACTCCGGAAGGCTTTGGGAAAGGGATCCCATTGGTCCCCATCATTCTCCAAAGCCCAGAGACTTCACTGTGACCGAAAAAGTCCCCTGGGCTTTGTCAATCACAGCTAAGTCTCTGGGCTTCGCAGAATGGTGGGGACTGAAAGGATCTTTCCTCACAACCCTTCTGGAGCCTGCGGACCCAGCAGACAGGCCAGCAACAGCGGCTGTAGCTGTTTCTGCCGCTGTTGCTGGCCCGTCCGCTAGGTCTGCAGGCTCCAGAAGGGTTGGCAGATGCACCCGCCGCCCCTCCTGCAAGGGAACAGGCCATGCGCTTGGCCACTTCCCTTCCAGGAGGGGCAGCAGGTGTGTCTGCCTCTTCGGAAAGGGAACCAGGGATTGAGCGTCCGATCCCCGGTTCCCTTTCCAAGGAGGCAGGCGAGATGAAATCCAAGCCCCAAACCTGGCAGGGCTGTTCTCCGCCTGGGAAGTGCTTTCCCAGACGGAGAACAGCCTTGCGGGATTTGGATCTCCCGTGGTGCCCTTGCTGTTTAGAGCCAAGCCTCGAAACAGCAAGTGCACCTGGGAGGTCTCTGCCCCAAAGCCGGCAGGGCTGGTTTCCTCCTGGGAAGGTCTTCCCAGGCAGAGACCCTCCTGCCAACTTTGGGGCTTGGCTCGATCTGCCTGCATAATATCCCCGCTGCCCTTTCCAAAGAGGGAGGCGGATCGATCCCCAGTTCCCTTTCCACTTTGGAAAGGGAACCAGGCTTTTTTTAACGTTGTGCAATCAATGCACTGCACAATGTTAAAAACTGGATAACGCTAAGACTTGTGGAACCAAGTTTTAGCGTTATCCGGGGTATTACTGTCTTGTAATAGAGAAATAACAAGTTTGCTTTATATTAAAAATAATAGACATAAAGAGAATAATTTGATGAGAAAGAATTACTACATTGCATGCAGGTCAGTTTGTTATTTTATTGAAATGTTTTTATGTAGTAGTGTAACTGTTTTTTATTGAATTGTTATGTATATATTTTGTCTGTACTTTCTTTTTTCTGTATTTTTTTATTTTTCTTTGAAAATTAATAAAAAATTAATTTAAAAAATCTCTGGATTATCTCCCCCAATGGCTTCATGGTGATATTAAAAAGTGTTGGGGAGATGATTGACCCTTGCTGGACCCAAGAGGCTAAGGCATCCTGTCCAAGCTGTACCACCTGGACTTAGTCTTCAAGGAAAGAACAGAGTCAGTGCAAAGCCAGATACCTAACCTTATTAGCTTGTCCAGAATGATACCATAGTTAATGGTTTTGAAGGCCATTGAGAGATGAAGGAGAATTAACAGGGTCACACTCCCCCTATCAGCTTCCCTTAAACGATTATCAGGCAAAGAAACCAATGCGGCCTCAATGCAGTGCCATGGCCTGAACCCCAACTGAAATGGATCTTGACTATTGGTCTTCTCCAAGAATACCAGCAGCTGGTCTGCCACCACCCTCTCAATCATTTTGCCCATAAATGGAATGTTGGCAACAGGTCTGAAGCTGTTCATGTTGTCTGTTGCCAGAATAGATTTTTCAAGAACAGGGTGCACAACAGACTCTTTCAGGCAGGGAGGCATGTGTCTCTCCTGAAGAGAGAAGCTAACTATCTGGATGGCTCACTCTACTGCTAAGACTTTGGTCAATATAATGGGCCAAAAATGGCAAGTATCTAATGGAGAGGTAGTAGGTTTACAGCTTGCAAGAATCTAGTCCAGGATATCAGGTGCCATAGGCTGGAATCAATCCAATACAACCAGACAGGATGATTGCATTTCATTCTATATTGAAATCTGAAAGGGAAAAGGAAGTAAAGGGAAGGGAAAGAGACAAGACAAGATGACATTTAGATGAAGAAGTACTCGGATTCTTAGACATCATGTTCCAGATGTTCCATACATTCAACAATTCTGCTGAATGCATGATGGACCAGCCATATATATATGGGCATGTAATTCTGTGGCTTGTACAATGTGCTCTATAAATTTAAAGAAGTGGGCTGTGTCCCATGAAAGTTCAAGTCAGATTGTTAAATTTAATTTTTAATTTAATGTAATCTTCACATTTATATGCTGCCCACTCAGGGAAGCCTGACTCAGGGTGGCTTACACGATGATCATACAATATAAAAATTCAAATATACCATCAAGTTTGACATGCCATAAAATCCTTTGTTGTTCGGGGTGCAAAAGACTCACATGCTTACCTGGGGGTGGTGGTGGTGGTAATCAAATGGGTGATTATTCTGAATGGAAATTCACTGCTTCCTCTCTCCACAAAGGAGTAGGAAGTGGAATTTTCTGTCTGTTAATTTTGCATATAATTCATATTGCCCCAGGTCCTTATTGGCTAAGCTTATTGTAATGTATTTTTGATAGTGTCATTAGCTGCTAATGATACCTATTGTAACTCAACAAGCAATCTCTGTAATGGCAATCATGAAATATTTTCAATCCTGCTAATAATTATCTGTTCTCCTTTTTAACTGCATTGTTTCAGCCATTGAGCAAAATGTGATTAAAGTATCAATAGCTGATTATAACATTTAAACAAAAAGATGATGGCTTGGATTAGAACTTCAGAAGACCCTGCTTCTTCCTTTAGGCATAGATGATTCCCTGTGTTTCAGGGCTGCCCAATAGTTTGCCTTTGTGCCTCAGGGTATAGTTGGGTAATTGTTCAAAACTGTTTCATGAATTACAAGCTTCTTGCATCATTGGCACAGTTGCTCTAAAAATACCCCCAGCCCAAGACATCTGGTTGCCTGAGGTAGATGCTCCCTTCCCTGGAAGTCCAGTTGTAGTATCCAAGACTGATTGAGTTATCCTTCACCAAACTCAACCATTGTCATCGGCTGCTACTCGTATCCGAGCATACATTTTTCCTGGAAGTCAATTTCTCAGTTGATGGATGAGTCTCTGGTGACTCAATAAATATGGGCACATTTTACTTCCACTTCCAGTAGCAGCAAGGGTGGTGTGGGCCAGATGAATTGGCATCATCTGCCGGATCCACCCCATGGGCCATCATTTGGGCACCCCGAGCTAGATGCATGTTGTAGATACTGTGATTTTACTAAATAAATAATTCAAGAAAACTACAGCAACTTTGGCAAAATTTCTTCAGAAACCTCAGGAACTATAATAGAAATGCTAACATTCTTGAACAGGGATGAAAATTGGTTAGGAACACTGTATCCTTTACCCACTAGTCCTCATGGAACCAGTGATGCACTCTAAAAAAATTTACTACCCATACTGTGGCCATGGCTAATTGTGGGTGTAGTTATCTGTGGGCTCAACCCCCCCCCAAGAAAAAAGAAAAGAAACCTACCTTGCTCTCTTGTGGTGTGGCAGGGAGGTGGGCATGGCCAACCAGTTCTGCTTCCGGTCCGATTGGACAGGACTGGCTTCAGTACATCACTGCATGGAACCCTCCATAGAGGACACCAAAAATGTATAAGGTGATAAAACACATTTCAGACCTTAACAGTCCACCATCAAGGATACTGAGAGGAAAAGAAGCTGCCATTTCCCAATATGCTGGCGATTTAATTTCCTAAACTACTGTACAAGAACAGGAGAGAAGGCTGGCTTACAGGACAAGTCACCTTCCTCGGGGCATAATCAGAGAGAGAGAAATAAATTGCTATCTGGACTATTTATGTGGTCCAGTGTGATCTCTTCTCAAGTGATCATACAACATGCAGGGAAAGGTACTCCAGATGGCACCAATGTGTCCCTAAGATCGAAGGTCCAGTGGGTTTTGCTGTTCCAGACTGAACACCATAGGCTTCATACATAGTTGTAGAATGTAAGGTTTTGGTGGTGTAGTGGTTTGAGTTTTGAACTAGGACTGTGGGAAGAACTTGAGGCAGTCACATTCTACTTCACTGGGTTGTTGGGAAACTAAATCAGAGTTGAACAGAACCATGCTTTCTTGCTTGAACTCTTTAGAAGAAAGTTTTGGTACCGTATATACTCGAGAATAAGCTGAGTTTTTTTAGCCCCAAAAATAAGCCCCCAAAAGAGGACATGGCTTATACTCAGGTCAATGACCACGAAGGCCCCCAAGACCACACCAGATTGAGATGTGGCAACAATTTAATTAATTTTACCATATTTTCATGTATTTTGATTATTGAAACTCACTAGCAGCTACTGCATTTCCCACCCTCAGTTTATACTCCAGTTAATCTATTTTCCTGGGTTTTCAGGTCAAAATTAGGTACCTCGGCTTATACATGAGTATATACAGTAAATTGTTGCTACATGCCATCAAGTGACCTCTGACTTACAGCAAATCTATGCATGAATAAACTCCAAAATGACCTTTCCTCAACACTCCACCTCAGCTCGTGTAAATTCAAAGTTCCTTTAGGAGTCAATCCACCTCATATGTGGGTTTTCTCTTTTCCTACTGCCTTCAGCTCTTGCTAGCATTATTGTCTTTTCTAGAGGGTTTTTCCTTCTCATAATGTGCTCCCAAAGTATTGCCGAAAAAGAAAACATTTATTTGGTCTGCATTAATGGTATAGTGTTCATTTGCCCTTAAGCTCTGCAGATAAACCTTTCTAGAACTTTGAGGATTTAAAGTTTATCCTCCAAGATGATCCTAACCTAATGAAAATGCCTTGTAATTATCTACATTAGCTTATTTAAATTGTTTTTACTGTCTTCTTTTCCCTCGTCTTTTTTTAAAGAAAGAATGAAACATAATAGTTTCCAGTAAAGGCATGCAGTTCCAATGATGGTTTTTGATCACATCTGGAAAGGTCATCCAGGTTAAATTAATAAATTTCCTTATTTTTCCATTACATTTTCAAGATGAGCATTTGTTTGCTATCAGGACAATGTGCTAACAGAGACATGATAACATCAATATTACCAGATGTGGAATGCAGTGCCATTAGCCCATTTTTCTTCAATTTTACAATATGTAAATTTTCCTTTACATACAGTACCATATGGACCAAATTGTTGTGGTTTTAATACTGCTGTTAATTTATCCTGCAGCATTTGTGTCATTTTCTTTATTGTTTTATTTCTGGTTTTACCTATAATTGTACATGCATTTTGGTAAGCCATCCTGGAAATGTCTTTGCGATGAAGGATAAAATATGCATTTAGAAAATAAATGTAAAAGTTAGTGTTTTGTTGCGTGCACACAGTGTAGATGGGAATTGATGTCAGCATCCCTCCCAGTCCAGCAAGCTCCGTGTTGTGTGTCTACTCTTGGACTTGCAAGATTGGCCATGCAACCAGTGAAACAATGGGGAGCTTGCTGGAATTGGTCAGGGCACTTATCATGGTGTCCCTTCTGCTCTGCATTTAGACAATAGACTATTAGCCAAACTAAGTCATCAAAACATTATTGGTAGCTCATAATATGCATTGCAACAGTGATCAAAGACATGATAATAAAATTGGTTGAGCAGGACACTGTTTGGGATTGGTGGTCTTGGCCAGTCACATTCATGACTTTTTGACTTCCCACTCCCAATATGCTTGTTGCTTGCTTTACAACTGCTTTCTTATATATTTATTTATGTTCATGTTGTTTCTCCTCAAATAGTCTAATAATTATTTGTTTATTTAGTAGTCACATAATAAATAAATAAATAAATAAACATAAATAAAACAACATAAATTTAGTAGTCACAAAAATATCTTGATTTATTGTGCCTGAATCAAATAATGTAAGAGCTTAAATCAGTGTTTCTTGCCTTCCAAAGCAGAATAACTGAAATTACTACTTAGAAGTGATATTCTCCTCTACTGCTGCATCATTTGGGCAACCATCAACATGTAGCCATTTAACAACACTACTTGAAATGTGCCTTCATTCATTTTGAGAGACATAGGATTTTATTTATTTACGGTATTTATACCCCGCCTTCCTCATCATAAGATGACCCAAGGTGGCTTCCAACATATTATAAAAAAGCATCAATTAAAACCATAGTTAAAAACATCAATTAAAAACCACAGTTAAAAACCAAAAAAAAAAATACAAACTCAGTCATAAAAATACTATCTAAAAAATCCTCTAAAACCTTCTAATATCCTACCTAGCCCCTTAAAAATCCAATCAGAGGACCAGCCATGCATGCTCAAATGCTGTTTGGATTTCTTATGTGAACTGTTCTCCATCCATTGTACTTTAGGAGGCAGGAAATGCCCACATGGATGTTTTTCATGCATAAAAATGACCAAGGCATTGCAGACAGCATATGAAGGTCAACACCAATTGTATGCAGTAGCTCTCAGAGCAGACTTCTAGAAAAGTGTTTCAGAACATTTCCCCTTTTTAAAATCTGCTTCAGATGTTTAGACTTGGAAGTCTAGAGACCATATAAACTCTCAGAGATAAAATGAAAGAAACACGAAGTCATAAGGATTTTACTTATGTGGGAGCAACATACAAATTCCTCATAAATTCTTTTCTCTTTTCTGAAGTAAAAAAATGGTACAGAAGGGAGTATCCTTACTTGAGCTTTCATTTAAGAATAATTAAATAAAGATCCTTCAAAATTATAATTCTACAAGAGGAAGGTTCAATAAGAGTCTTTTGAGTTTTACATCTACATTTTCTTATGAAAGAGTCAAAGCATTTTAAATATATATTTCAATGAAGATTGCTAATGTTTTGACTAATCCTTCTATTCTTATGTAAGGAGACCTTTTGGATGTTGAATCTGTTCATGCTGTTATGCTTGTTGTTTCATGGTATCATATTTCTATTTCTCATATCTTCAGCTTATCACAAGGGCTTTTCACCAGCATGTGAAACCAACTGTGATTGCATTCATTTACTACTCTTGGCTTTCATTTACCACTCTTGCTCCTCTGTTAACAGATAACATCTTTCCTTTTGGTGTGTATTAAGGAGACCTTTGTTCTCAAGAAACATCACTAAACAAGTGTCAGGAATCTTCCTCTTGCTTAGAACCACAACTCTTTGGAGATAAAATCTTCAGCTGAATGCCAGAGTCCTGGTAAAAGCTATAGTTAAATAGACTGTTGTCAATTATCTGCAGCCATTTTTCCTCATCCCTATCTCCAAGTTGCTCTTCCTGAACCTCCCATCTTACATAATTAACTTTCAGGCAGTGTGTGGCTGCCAGTCTTACTTTTTGTGGGGGGTGCTGGAAAAGGAACTCTAACTTTGTAACTCCTACCTCTTTGGCCTGTCCTATAAAACACAGGGGGGCTGTGGTGGTTCAAGTGATTAAGACACTGGACTTGATGACTGGTAGGTTGGCAGGTCAGCAGTTCAAGACCCGAGTGCTGCATGATGAAATGAGCTTCTGTCTCTGTCCCAGCTCCTGCCAAACTAGCAGTACAAAAACAAGAAATTGCAAGTAGATAAATAGGTACTACTTTGGTGGGAAAATAAACAGCATTCTGTGCACTCTGGTGTCTAGGCATGCCTGACAAATGTCCATTTAGATGTCTGCAGTTGCAGACAGCACTGGTTCTTTGGCTGTAAACAGAAATTAGCACTGAACCTAGAGTTCGATATGACTGGCTTTCGAGCCAGGGAAACCTTTACCTTTACAATACACAGGCATAGGTTTTGTTGTTGTTCAGTCACACAGTCGAGTCTGACCCTTTGTGACTTCATGGACAATCATACGCCAGGCTCCTGTGTCCTCCACCATCTTCCTCAGCCCACACAGATCTATGTCCATTTTGTCGACAATGCCATCCATCCACCTTATCCTCTGCCGCCTCCTTCTCCTTTTGCCTTCAATCATTCCCAGAATCAAGGCTTTCACAAGTGAGTCCTCTCTTCTCATTTGGTGGCCAAAGTACTTGAGCTTTATCTTCAATATTTGTCCTTCCAGTGAGCAGTCAGGGTTGATTTCCTTCAGGATGGACTTATTTGATTTCCTTGCTGTCCAGGGTACTCTCAAAATCTTCCTCCAGCACCACAGTTCAAAGGCATCTATTCTTCTGCACTCATCCTTCCTTATGGTCCAGCTCTCACAACCATACATTACTACTGGGAATACCATTGCTCTGACTCTGGAGATTTTTGTTGGGAGGGTGATGTCTCTACTTTTTATTAGGCTGCCCAGGTTTTTCACAGCTTGTCTCTTAAGAAGTAAGTGTCTTTTTTATTTCATGGCTGCAGTCACCACCTTTAGTGATCTTGGAACCCAAGAAGGGAAAGTCTGTCACTAATGCCATTTCTCCCCCTTCTATTTGCTAGGGTGGCCGGATGCCATTATCTTGGGGGTTTTGAGGTTTAGTTTCAGACCAGCTTTTGCACTCTCCTCTTTCAAGTAGAGCCTCTTTAGGTCTTCTTCACTTTCTGCCATTAGAATACTGGCATTATGGAATACTGAACCAGACAAAATTGCATTCCACACGCTAAGACAGATTTAGGAGTTTTATTTGTTAATATTTGGCCAAACAGATTCAGGAAAGCTTTACCAAGCTAATATTCCCTGAATGAATATACATTTTCAGAGCCATATTTTTATAGCATAAAATTTGGAACTTTCTACACATTACATTACTATGGGATAAGCCAAAATTATTAATTAATCTTCTGACATTTCATTAAGTTCAGGTTAGAACATTCCGTAACTGTTATTTAGATCATGTCATATAAGGAACATGTCTCATGTCACATCATGTCATGTCACACAAATATTATTTACGGTTCCCTGTCAGCTGTACAAACTGTGCTGAGCTTGTGGACATAAAGCCTTCTGTTTACTTTAGCCTCGTCATCAGTTCTATATGATAGGTCATTCTGATCTGTTTAACTTTACAGAGTACTGAGAAAATAATTTTTACATTTAAAACAGAATTAATATTATCTTAATATCTTAATTCTTTCACCCCTATTTCAAGAGTAGTATCATCCGCATATCTCAGGTTGTTGATGTTTCTTCCAGCAATCTTAATTCCAGTTTGTGATTCATCCAGCCCTGCATTACGCATGATGTACTCTGCATATAAGTTTAATAAGCAGGGTGACAATATGCAGCCTTGTCGTACTCCTTTTCCTATTCTGAACCAATCAGGTTTTCTGTATCCTGTCCTACCTGTTGCTTCTTGAAACATATACAGATTTCTCAAAAGACCAATGAGGTAGTCTGGTACTCCCATCTCTTTAAGTATTCGTCACATTTTGTTGTGGTCCACACAATCAAAGGCTTTGGTGTAGTCAATGAAACAGAAGTAGACAATAGGTTTAGACCAAGAATAAACCAAACCAGAAAATAAAACAAGGCTGGGGCAAGTGCCATGAAGGCAAGAATTATGGATTTAAGATTGGAGACACTAACGTTGAACTTCTCAGAGAGCCACAAAACTATTGGATTGCTCTGGTCCAGTCGCATAAACTACTTCATGCAATCCTTATGAAGATAAAAGGAGAGAGCCATACGCCTATTGGAGAGTGGCATTACAAATAATATAGTGACATATTTGGAAGTACTTCATGACAGTTCCCATAGTCACACTACCCTATAAAAAGTCCAATCAACAATACAAACAACCCAACAAACACAGACAACTAAATAGATGTACACCACCAAGTGAAGAGCAGGTTTTTTTGTTTGTTAAGCTAATGGTCTTAATTTATCATTTACAGCCAAGGAGCCAGTGCTGTCTGTTTCTGCAGATGTTTCTGTAGCCATGTGGCAGGCATGAATAGATGCCAGAGCATATGGAATGCTTTCACATTTCCAAACAAAGCAGTATCTATTTATCAACCTGCAATTTCTTGCTTTCGAACTGCTAGGTTGGCAGGAGCTGGGATGGACAACAGGAGCTCACTCCATCATGCAACTCCTGGGTCTCAAACTGCTGACCTGCCAACTTTCCGGTTGTCAAATTCAGTGTCTTAACCACTATGCTACTGTGGCCCCACAGTCCACTATACCAATCCTAATAAACCTTCTCCAGAGTTGTACAATCACCTGGAAAGCATCTCTGAGGGCTGCAAGGGGGAACCTATAAGAAAACCTTACCCACCTATTTCAAGCCAGGATCTTGAATTACAAGTCAATTAATCTCACAGCCTGCTTGGGGGATCATGAGAAATGTACTCCACTCTATCTGGTGGACACCCATTGGGCAGGCCTGGTTTAGAGGATGCATCTTCATCAGCCTGCATTCTTTGAATCCGTCTGTCAAGACTCAGTTTTGAAACATGCCACATAAAGAACATCTTCAGAGCATTATGAACTCTTCTTTCATTTTTGATATATCTGCAATCAGGATATCTAAATCTACCAAAGATTAGGTAAAGACCTTCCAGGTCAAAGGTTGTGACTTCCAGGCAGGCACAAGCACAGCTCCTTTCCTTTCAGAAATTAAGTACTGATGACAAATTTCTCTTTCAACTTGTAACAGGCTATGATTCTGTTGTTAGGAGGACTGTGTGCCCAGTAGTGTCATTCACATATGCATGTTCATCACAGATAAAACATGTACATCAGCTGAATAGAGACAATTTATATTGCACATATTATTTCTATATCCTGTAGATGTGTGATTTGCTGGAGTAATACAGGCCACAAATGAGGAAAAAAATTGGGTGGGTGCGTGGGGGGAATTTGAGCAAAAATACAACTGAACCTAGTCAGTTTTTTACATCTTAACCTATAAAATTGAGGGTTAACCGTTGGAACTTTGCATAGGCTCCTTAGCCAGGCCCTATTAGCCTGCACTCACCATTCGTGCACACACCCGAACTGGGTACGCAGGTAGACGCAAGATTGAGAAATGCGCCAGTGGGGCAAGAGCCCCACAAACACAAAAAAGGGAAACAACTTCATTTCCCAATGTTCTTTGCGCCGCGCCACACCACAGCCAATCAGGCTGAGAGGCGTGACCACAAAGAACATTGAGAAACGCGCCGCGGCCAATCAAAATCGAGCCGCAGGAAAAAAAACGCACCACAACCACAAATCACAAACCCATAACTACAAGCCCCAGAGTCCTGCGCAACATGAGAACGCAGGACACTGAGGAAGCTGGCGCCCGAAAAATTAAAAAGAAAAACAACTCACTGCCTCACAGCCAAGCAAACACCAGCCGGCTTTCCCTCACCCACGGCGCCTGAAGGTTCCGACTGGAGTTTCCTCTTTAACATCAGTGGGTGGGGGTGTGTGATCCCCCTCTCTGCTGGCTACCCTAGGGTTGGGAGGTTTGTGGGGACAAAAAGGGTATGCCCCTCCAACCTTTCTGGACCCAAGAGACCAGGGAGAGTGGATCGATTCCCCCCCTTGTAAAAAAACCTCTGTCTTTAAAGAGAAGAAACCAAGCGGTTTCTTCTTTTTAAAAACGGAGTTGTTTTAAGGAGGGGGGATCGATCCACTCTCCCTGGTCTCCTGGGTCCAGAAGGGTTGGGGGGACATACCCCTTTTGTCCCCCCAAACCTCCCAACCCCAGGGGAGTCAGCGGAGAGGGGGGTCGCAACCCCCCTGATATTAAAGGGGAAACCCCGATCTACTTTCATGACTCCACACAATCAAAGCACCATAACACAATAAAGCCCCCTCCCCACCACCTAGCCCACCTTTCCTATCCCCCACCGGCCACGCCCCCTCCCCACCACCTAGCCCACCCTTCCTAACCCACACTGACCACACACCCCTCCTCACCACCTAGCCCACCCTTCCTAACCCACACCGACCACGCCCCCTCCACATCACCTAGCCCACCCTTCCTAACCCCCACCGACCACGTCTCCTCCACACCACCTAGCCCACCCTTCCTAACCCCCACCGACCATGCCCCCTCCACACCACCTAGCCCTCCCTTCCTAACCCCCACCGACAACGCCCCCTCCCCACCACCTAGCCCACCCTTCCTAATCCCTACCGACAATGCCCCCTCCCCACGACCTAGCCCACCCTTCCTAACCCCCAATGAACATGCCCCCCTCCCCACCACCTAGCCCACCCTTCCTAACCCCCACCGAACATGCCCCCTCCCCACCACCAAATAAATAAATAATTTTTAAAAAATTACTAAAAACACAGTAAAAACATACAAAAACACCAAAAACAATACTAAGTAAACAAAAACACAATCAAAAACAAAACAAACAGACAAAAAATACAAATTCCAACCCCACCCCCACACACACACAAAAGAAAGAAAACAAGCAAACTTACCAAAATATGTCCTACCTCCACGAGGACTGGAAAAGAAATGAATAAAGAAAGAGACTACTTACCAGAAGAAGCTCCACCCAGAGGCCAGGAGAGAAAAAACAGTCAAAATACAATAACCCCTACCACCACCACCTGCTGGCCACAATAGTAAAAACAATTCAAAAACACACAACAGCCCCAAACAAAAGGCCACAAGAGTAAAAACAAATCAAAAACATAACACAAATTCAAAATTTTACACCAAAGGTCACACCAATAAAAACAAATTAAAAAATTGCACTAAAACACACTTTAACACAAATCACAAACATATGTCAATAAAATACAATAGAAACTTTTTTTTTCAAAAATTTATTTCTCGATACACGTCCAATAATTAAAAAAACAAGAGATAACAAACAGAACAATTTAAGAAAATAAAAGACAAAATACACAGTAATATAAATAAGCAAAGAAAGAGAGAACAGGAAAAAAAAGAAAGAAACAGAACAAAATATCACCACGTGCTATATACAATGCTACGGAGACAGAATTTCCCCTTTTATCTATTATCATCTCAAAAATGCAATGTAATCTGGCACCGGCAGTTGCCCATGACCATTAATCAAGGTATAATCTATCAAACATTTCCAAATTTCCTGAAATTTGCTTTCTTTAATTAACCCTTTTCTTAAATTTAACTCCCAGGTGAGCTTATCATTCAGCGCAGTATTCCACAACTCCTTATACCAATCCTCTATTTTTGGGGTAACATCACATTTCCAATATCGCGCTATACACTGTCTAGCACTGGATAACATAATTGCTAACAATTCCCTTTTTTGTTGCTCTACCACCTCCACATCTGTTAACAAAATTAAAATTACATCCAATTTCATTCTTACATCTAGAATTCTCCCAATTTCGTGTTCCACCTTCAACCAGAATGACTTCGTCTCTTTACACCCCCACCACATATGCTCATATGTTCCAATTTCCCCCTTACACCTCCAACAAAATTTCGACTTTGTATTGTCAATTTGGTGTAGTCGTACCGGAGTCAAGTACCACTTCCACAATAATTTATAATTGTGCTCTTTTATTCTTACAGACAAAGACCTCATTATTCTCCTTTTCCATTTAGCATTCCACTGCTCGTCTGTAATTATGATATTCAAATCTAGCTCCCATGTTTCTTTTAAAGCTTTCTGATGCTGATCTGAGTCATCTAAAACCTTATATATTTTGCTTACTAACCCCTTAACTTTTACCTGCCCACTTTTTAGACTAAGTACCAACTCTTCAAATTTCGTCCGCTCCCTATCCAAGCTCATTTCATCTAAATATCTTTTATTCCAACTGTCAATAGACATCAATTGAAGCCAATTCAATTTAAGTTGTCTACCTATATCTAACACCAAAAACAATACTAAGTAAACAAAAACACAATCAAAAACAAAACAAACAGACAAAAAATACAAATTCCAACCCCACCCCCCCACACACACAAAAGAAAGAAAACAAGCAAACTTACCAAAATATGTCCTACCTCCACGAGGACTGGAAAAGAAATGAATAAAGAAAGAGACTACTTACCAGAAGAAGCTCCACCCAGAGGCCAGGAGAGAAAAAACAGTCAAAATACAATAACCCCTACCACCACCACCTGCTGGCCACAATAGTAAAAACAATTCAAAAACACACAACAGCCCCAAACAAAAGGCCACAAGAGTAAAAACAAATCAAAAACATAACACAAATTCAAAATTTTACACCAAAGGTCACACCAATAAAAACAAATTAAAAAATTGCACTAAAACACACTTTAACACAAATCACAAACATATGTCAATAAAATACAATAGAAACTTTTAAAAATCCTGTGCTGAGTTTTAACTCAAATTAAAACCCAAAACATCTAAACACATTTTTAAAACATTGAATGTAAAAAACATTTACTTTTACATTATTAAAATTATTACCTACGGTACAACTAATTTAAAAAATTCAAAAAAACTAAAACATTATTCGCTTACATAAAACAATTTGAAAAAATTATATCATACTTTGTTCTTTTATTAATCCTAAAAAACACACCAAAAAAGCAGATCACAGTTAATAACAGCCAAGCCAAAAAAAATTTACATGAATAAACATTTTAAAAATTAAAATTACAGACTAAGCAATTTTTAAAAAACATTAACACAATTTAACCTTCTAACACAATTTAAAACAGCCCGGCAATGCCGGGCAACCTCTGCTAGTAACTATATAAGAAATATACACTTTTATTTGAGAAAATTAGTTTCTTCTATCATCATTGCTACTAAAATCTATTATGCAAAGAATTGGAAACAAACAGTTTTAATTTCATAAATTGTTGAATGGGAATTGAAATTATATGATCATGGTAAAAATTTGCCAACTCTGTGAGGTTCAAAGTGGGTAGGTAGAAATATTATTTCAGAACTGGGAGACTTGGACAGATTTTTTTGTGAATCACATCCAATGTATACAGACTCTAATGGGCTTTTGGGATAGGTGACATAAGGAATATTTATACTATTACCACTCACCACAATGTCCATGTGTGTGTGTGTGTGTGCGCGCGTGCACATGCAATATATACACCTACACAATCTTGGATAATATTCAGAAAGCCAGTGTGATATAGTATATAGGGCAATGTAGGACTGGAGAGACTCATATTCAAATTCTCATTTGACCATGAAATCGTTTATTCCACTAATATCTTCAGCAAAGGAGGCCTGTGTGGTCAGATTATCATGCTACTGTAATAGAAGAGACCATAACCAGTCTGGCCAGGTTATTCTGCTATGGTAATAGAGTAGACCATAACCAGTCTGGCCAGGTTATTCCGCTATGGTAATGGAGTAGACCATACTGCCAACGACTCAACGCTGATCATCAGGTGTCAGTTAACTAACCTGACAACCCTCAGGACTAACAGCCTTGGGTGGCAAAATCCACAGGAAAGGGTGATGGTCCCCAAGTGGATTAAATCCCACTTGAATCCATCTTGATGGAGGGCAGCAGCTTCATCCATACTGGTCTGTTTGTGAGCCAAAAAGGGCTCAGGACCAGAAAGTGATTTGCAGAACTGGATTTATGGTTGTCACACTGCAATGTGGAAGGCAAAGGGAAGGCCGCTGCATTTTATTCTTAGGACAATCTTCATGGCAGATTGCCATGAGGATCGCCAATATTCAGAATCGGATACAACACAAGAAGGAGGATGAGGAGGAAGGAGACTGTCCAGAGGTTAGACCACTGCCTGGCTGCAACACTGGACAAGGATGAGCAGGCTGAAGCTGAATCCAGACAAGATGGAGATCCCATTCAAGCTAAACAACCCAATCTTGATGGGGTCACATTCTCCCTGAAGGATCTGGGTGTCATTCTCTATTGAGAAGCAAGTATTTTCTATGATCAAGCCCACCTTTTTCCATCTTAGGCAAATTGCCCATTCTTTGATGTGAGGTCCTTGTTTATGCTGGTTCATACCTTGGTACTCTCAAGAATCAATTACTGCTGGAAGTTTGGTCACATTTCCCTGAACTTGGCCCACCTCCATTGACTTCCTGTAAGCGTCTGTGCTTGATTCAAGGTATTAGTACTAACATATGAGGCCCCTGAGAACATAGTATTTGATGGAGCATCTCTTCCAATTAAATTCAGCCTCTCAGCCATTAGTGCTTCAGGTTCCCACCTTGAAGTAGGATTAAAAGGCTGTCATGAAGAGTCAGGCCTCAGTGGAACGCCCTTCTATCCTACATATGTGTGGGGCCCTCTTTTCAAATATTCTGGAAATTATTGAACATTTTGCCTCTCTCTTAATGCTTCACACTTCAAGATTGTTTCTGATTATTAATTTTTGATTTACTTGGCCTACCTGCAATGGCTGCTTGATTGAGGTTTGTTATTAGTCTATTTTATGTTATTGTTTTATGATGTTTCCTTTTATGTTGTTTTAATGATATATGTTAATTGTCCAGAGAGGCTTTGGTCAGTGTTGTGGTAAATAAGTACAAGAAAGAAAGAAAGTTAGGACAAAGCCATAAATAGTACTTTGCTGGAGCCATTTAGTTTACCTAGTCCAGTTTGATTTGGTGTTTTATTTTAATATTAAGGTAATTTGTTTAATTTCCCAAACTTGCTTTTTGTGAAGTGGGTAAATTTATTGAGATCTATTTACCATGTTTTAACATGTCACCAATGGATGGGTCCTGTTCATTACTAATATTATTGTATAGATTTTAACTGTGTAAACCACCCAGAGTGGGAACTTTACAGATGTGTGATAAAGACATCAAATCAAATAAGTAAGTAAATAAGTAAATAGCAGCAGTGGTAATGATGACATTACTGTCTTGATTCTCATTTTGCAGTTTTAAGTCAATCAGCAGCCAAAGCTATTTATGCTGCACATTTGCTTGTTTTCCTTCTTTGGCATAGTTATTTACATATACAATAATCTTACTTAACTGATCCAAAACAGGTGTAATTCTATCCCATCCACTAAGGGAATGGGATATGCCCTTTCTTAGCTTGGCACCCCCTTGCAGTGCAAAATATACTTCAGGAGAAAAGATGGGGGTGGTCTCTCCTGTGCAGAGCTGGGTGGCCGATAGAAAGCAAGGATTGGAGAGTAAGAAGGGGATATGTCATTGCTCAAGTGGAAATCTAATGTGGCATTGGATATATCCCTTTATTTTTCTGTTCAACATACATTCAACTGATTCTTTCGATTTAGATAGACTCCTATTAATACCCTGAAGTTGAAGGATTATTGTCATAATAATTCCATTCACATTTGTAATTGGCGAGTCAATGGTATTCTTTTTTTAAAAAAAGTCCATCAAAACCAAATTAGACATTTTTTCATTCCCAGAAATATCAGGAGCAAAAGAGTTTAGCTCTTGGTAACAATGGAAATTAAAATGTGCTTACTTAGCTAAGTGCATTTACAGAAATTCTTTTCTAATCTGTGTCAGAAATAGTTGTCTATGCATACACGGGAAAACCAACATAATGGCAAATACACTCTGTAACCCAAACCCCTCCCCCCATGACTTAAAATGTTTGCCATGCAAACATGAAAATCTCTCATTCCTAGGGTTGCCATAAATCGGAGGCAACTTGACTGCATGTAACAACAACAACACAACTAAATGAAAGAGAGCTTTTACCCTTTCTTTAAAGGGTCCATGCATTGTCTGAGTTGAAGCCAATGGAAAATTAAGATGACCTGTCTGCCTCTGTCCATTAAGGTCTTTTTGATCGTCATTGTCATCAGGAAAAATAATTGCTTCCCCCAGAATTCTCAGCTAAATTATTTTATGAGTATAAGCAGGATTAGAGGTTATAAGGAAGTCCCACTTGTTACTTACCCAATAATATCTGACCATACATATCAAAGAGTAAGAGAGACAAATTATTCATTATTTTGCCAGCATAATGAAAGCATAAGGGAAGGCAGAGGAGTGGGGGGTCTTAAAAGGACACTATCTGCAGCAGGAAACTGTCAAAGAACGTGGGAACACAAGCCCTCCTGCATTTTTGTTTCAGCTCCGTTGATCAGAAGATTGAAAGGCCTGCTCTACCTACAGGGGTTCTCTGTTCAGGCCCCACAGTGCAATTATAATCCATCCTCACCTCCTTTAGAATGACAGCCCAAAAAACAAAGCCTAGAGCTTTTATATGGCTTAGCATTCCTAAGAAACAAAACAAGGCTCCCCCCCCCCGAAAAAACAACAACAGAACCTTGATTCTTTTTTTAAAAAAAAAACCTGCAGTTCTTCTTCATTCCTAGGAATTAATTTAAGCTGTTCTTACATAATATTGAGGAATAAATCCAAAATGGAAAAC
Organism: Bradypodion pumilum; assembly: GCA_035047305.1. NCBI lineage: Eukaryota > Metazoa > Chordata > Lepidosauria > Squamata > Chamaeleonidae > Bradypodion > Bradypodion pumilum. The sequence continues at coordinate 157,938,517 of JAWDJD010000001.1, read as the reverse complement.
AGCTTTAAAGTTGCCCAAATACTGAAAAGAGTGCATCGTCATCACTGCCATGGTCATCATTATTTTTTGAAAATTCTGAGAGGATCAGTTGCTAATTGGCAGGGCAGCACAACAATGTTACCCACATGTTAGTTGGTGTGCAGTAAATAAGAAACCAAGCAACTTTAGATTACAAGAGAGCAATGCCATTAACAATGTTAAATGTGCATTATATCACTTCCTAAACCCAAGCAACACCTATGGGACATGGTAAAATGTTTTTTATGGTAGTGCTCGAGTTATTCACTCTTCTTTGTTCAACTGAGGATAAATAGGAATGAGGCTGTTTGTTCACATGTTGGTGTTTAAAATACTTAAATTTGCAGGAATTCAGTGTTAGGGGAGGATGTAACTGGGAAATTGATGCATTCTTCTTGTACCTGGACTTCATTGCCAAGTAAATACAACATTTTTTGTTATCTAATTAACAAATGCTTCTCTTTACCAAGGACTTAACCCATTAAACACAAGTGGATTTCCTTCCTTGAATTACAGATCAAGTGAATTAATCTAGTGAAGATTGTGCAGTTAGAGATAGGACTGGGTTGTAGATTTGCTGTTTGTAGACAATGACTTCTGTTTTATGTCAGAGCTTGCATACTATTTGTAATATACTGTAAAGACTAGTGAGGTTGTGCTGTAGAAGTTACAATTGCATGGCAACGTCCTCCAGAATAAGATGGAAACTTCTGAATGGTTATATTCCTCCACCAACCTACTGTATATTATTTCTATCTTGAATACATTAAGTCTCAGATCTCATAGAAGGAGCCTCTCCCAAAGAACAGAGAGCACTGTGAGTACACTTGGGCATTCCCTAGGCAGCGGTATGCAGTTGGCTAATTGTTCCTATCCAGAGGCATTCCATCATAAACTTGCTGACGAGCAAAATGATCCAACAGTCCTTTTTTTAGGACTATAAATGGCAGTGATTTTTATTAATATAGAGGGTACCTCTTCATCCGAAGAGGAAGTCTTAGCTCCACTTTGGCACAAATGGAAATGTGATGTCCTTTGTGTCCAAGAAACTTACAAAGGATCTCACAAACATCAACCAGAGGTTCTAGGGATGCTTCTAGTTGCTGAGACCCGACAAAAAGGATAGAAGTGCAATTTTTGTAGAAACAAGTATTATAGTTCTCTCTATTAAAGTGGACGACAACATAGAAATCTTAATGGTTGAATGGCTGTGTGCATAGTACCATCAATTTATACAATTCTGCTTTAAGAAATCATGTAATATGGGAAATGAAAACACTTTCTAGTAGGAGATTTTAACAGCTGTCGCAATATATGGGACTATGAACACAATAACAGAAATGGAAAAACCATTATAAAATAGAATCCAATTCAATATGCTTGTACATGATCCTAACGCATCAAGTTCAGTTAACAGTGACAGGCAACAAAAAGGCTACAATTCAGATCTAATTTTTTTTTTAGTGAGCCTGGAGCTCAAGAGTGCATTAAGAGCTTAAGTTATTCAATCCCAAACACTTAGAACAGAACCATTCTATGTCAGATCTACTCAACCATCCAATTTCAATCTATACCATTCTGTAGGAAGTATAATTTCAGAAAAGCCAAATGGGAAAAATTAGCAAGAATGCTAGATGAAGCAGCTGTGTTTCACATTGCCACTCAATCTGTAGCTTTCATTTTGGAATGTTCTCATGCCCCCATTGCAAGAGGATGATGGACAATCTATATCTGTGGTTTCCAATGTGGGGCACATGCTCCACAGGGGGCAATTTGATTTTTAAGGGGGAAAATTCGAGAATGAGTTATTAACAGTGAAGCCTTTTAGGCTTCCTCCATGTGAATAGGCATTCACTTTTTGAATAATAAGAATTATCTGTCAGGGAGGCATCAGGATTTTAGAAATGCTTAGGTGGGGCATGGCCAAAAAAAAAGGTTGGGAACCAATAATCTACACTCTACGTCTCATTCCATAAACACATGGCCAATACTAGGATTTCATGTTGTAGTTTGAAGAAAATCCCCTTAGTGAACATATTACTGTTATAATTGAAAACTGAAGGTTCCTTGTTGAATTTCACATGAGATGCAGTCACTGGAGAGTCAAAGGAAGGCTCCCCCAGAGGCTGGCATCCTTGCACCATTAGGTTTTTTAACATTTAAACAAACAATTAAATGTCATTCCAAAATGCCAGGAGTTTTATTTATACTGATGATCTTGCACTAACAGTCCATCAAAGGGGAAACCTTTGAGTCCATCAAGGGACATCTATTCTCTATATTAGAAGATCTTTCCTCGTATTATAAAAACAACCAGGTATAAAGGAACCCTTCTTCCACTTAAAGAACAAAGAAGCAGAGAGGAAACTCAGAGTTGGCTTAGAAGGCAAGATTTTGGAATATTACCCTAGAGTAGTGTTTCCTAATCTTTGTCTTTTTAGACTTCAATTCCCAGAAGCTGAAGTCAATTCCCCTAAGCACTGATTAACCAATGTACTGACTTAGACTTCTGGGAATTTTTTTTTATTTATTTTACTTCTGGGAATTGAAGTCCACTAGTGTTCCACAGAACATAGTTTGAGAAATGCTGCCCTAGAGCAGGGTTTTTCAAACTTGGGCCGCTCAGATGTTCTTGGACTTTAATTCCCAAAACCCCTGATCAGCAGTTGTGATGACTTAGGCTTTTGGTAATTGAAGTCCTGGAACACCTGGTAGCCCAAGTTTGAGAAACCTTGCCCTAGAGCAGAGATGGTCAATCTTGGCCCTCCAGGTGTTCTTGGACTTCAATTCCCAGAAGCCCAAGTCAACACACCAGCTGGTCAGGGTTTCTGGGAATTGAAGTTCAAGAACAACTGGAGGGCCAAGACTGCCCATCACTGCCCTAGAGTATTTGGGTGTCACTCTGGATAGAACCCTGGCCTACAAAAACATTATGTAAACATCAAATAGAAAGTAGTCACCAGAAATAACTTACTTAGAAAACTGGCTGGATCAGACTGAGGTGCACATCCACAAAAAGTAAGAACAACAGCTCTGTTCCTATGCTACTTACAGCAGAATATGGCATATGGTATAAATCAGCACATGCCAAACAAGTGGATGTAGCTCTTAATGAATCTTACAGAATTCTTATTGGCTCCCTGAAACCTACCTCCATTAAACAAGTCTGTTATTTGGCTGGCATTGTCCCTCTATGGGAATTCATCAAAAAGTTCAAGCAAGTAAACTATTTGTAAAATAAGTTAGTACAGTACATCATCAAACCTATCCGCTTCATGGACACCAACCCACTAGAATAGACCAGCGTTTCCCAAACTAGGTTCCACAGAACACTGGTGGACTTCAATTCCCAATAGTTCAAGACTTGAACTATTAATTTGATGCCAGTCTTCAACTGTGAATCTAACAGTAGATTTTTATAATGATAATATGCCATCATGTCAATTCTGACTTAAAGTGTCTGTTTCCAGGATTTTCTAGCTTCATGGTACTCATGAGTACTTTACCGTTCTCTTCTTCTGGAAGCACCTTGCAGCATAGCCAAGGCCACACAAGCTGGCTTTTCTCCTTGAAGGCACAGTGAAGAAGTGAACTCCCCACTTCTGGTTTTGCAGACAGATACCTGACTCACTGGGCTATCTAGCCCAGTGATGGCGAACCTTGACACTCCAGCTGTTCTTGAACTTCAATTCCCAGAAGCCATGATTAGCAGGAGTGCTGACTTGTGCTTCTAGTAATTGAAGTTCAAGAACACCTGGAGTGCCAAAGTTTGCCATCACAGACCTAGCCTGTTCCTCCCTGATCTTACCTGATATAAAAAAGATCTATAAATCCACACATCATCCAAAGACTAAGGACAATTCAGTTCAAACTGTCATGATCTGGATGAACCAAACTGCATCCATTTTACTTTCTGCCTGCAACTTAGGCTACTTGGAGTCAAGGACAGAGCAAAGGTGGGGAGCCAGGAGGACTTGGAAATTCCCCAGGTCCCTAACCAACCAGGTTACACTCCACCTAATCTGAAAGGAGGGGTAGGAGCAGATCTCTCTGATTGGAATCTCTTATCAGTGGTCAGATTTCATTGGATAACCTTATCTAATAGGAGTTGATTCTGATTGGTATCTCTTATCTGATAAAGGTGCTAGCCTTTTTCATTGGTTCCACTTATCTTGACCAAACCAACAAGTGGGGCTCCTAACTAGAGATCTTGAATTTTGTCAGGACTTTGCCTCTATCTCTGAGAAGAGACTAAATATCTGAGGTGCTAGTCCTGCCTGGGGCTATGCCAGAGTGAATCTTTGACTAACTCTATATTTCTGTGTTTTCTGTACTTTGTCTTTTTCAGATATATTACTCAATAAAACTTTGCTGCTATATGGAAAGAGTGGAACTCAGTTTATCAGGCATAACAATTTGTTATCCAGCTCTCTGTCTCCATGCTACCAACATAAAATTGCATATTCCCTGGTTATTGGAACTCCACCCCGGGGCTTAAGGACAGGTAGTGAGAGGCCTCAGTAAATGCTGCAGGAGGGAGTGTGTGTGCCGATTCAAACAGGTGCAGCTTACTGAACCAACCCGGCCTCCTTGCCATGGTCCTTGGTCACCGGTGGGTGTGATACAACCATCTGAATCCTTCTTCCAGCTATGTTAAGTTGGTGTTACTGAGTTTTGGATGTGAGCTGTAACAATGAGGCACTTCCATTGTTTACCTTTGCAAAGGTTTCTACAACCAGTCGATTTTAAGGTCTACGTTTTTTGTTTGTCACAACATTGGCTTGGGAAGATCCTGTCCCATTCCAGTTTTTTGACATGAAAATATCCTAAATTACCAGCAGCATCCCATGTGTACTCGGATCAGAGAACTCTGAAGTGAAAGAAGCCCATCTTTTTCCTGGAAATCTGATCTTTTTTGTCTGATTCAGAATAATTTCCTGTTCTCCACGTAATGAACAAAAGACTCTTTCAAATGGAAGCTAGGCAACAAAGGGAGAAAAGGGAGTTTTGATTACTGGTTCTCTCTACTAGAGTATACTCTGTCCCTTTCTTAGTGGCATTGAAGGAAAAGAGTAACCAAACTCCAGTTTTAGGGAGAAGATTATATCAAATGCACCACAATGCATGGGTGTATTACATATCTCTGTAGCAGCTTCTCCATCTGTTAGTTCAGTTCATGACTGCAGAATGGAGAGAGCCTGGTGCAAACAACTCAAGTGCCCAATACTTAAAGGTTGGTAACCGATTAGATTGGGGCTAAGAAACTGTAGCTGTGGCCAAACAACACAGAAGAACTCCTGCTGGTAGAATTACTGATCTGAGAAGAAGTATTTAGTTTGTTTTCAGATGTGAGTAAGCCCTACAATGCAACTTTACAATCTGGGAATGCTCCTGGAAAACTCTGTGCTCTTTGGTACCCAGGTAATGGCTACAGCCAAAATATCTTTGGCTGTGGTGCCTCAGCTATGTCTTTTCTTAGAGGAGAAACAGAAACATAGGAAGCCAGTTTAAAATGAGTCAGGTCACAGCTTCATCCAGTCCATGATAGTCAACTCAGAGCATGATGGTCACTCATTTTCAGATTGATTGAAGACAAGGGAGGGGCTAAATTACATCTAACTGGTTCCCCCATCCAAATAACAGTAGACCCCTGCATAACAATGTTACTTTGTTCCCAAAGTAGCATTGCTAAGCGATTTTTGTTATACAGGTTTCTATGGAGTTTCCCGCATAACGACGTTTTAGCGTCGTTTTCTGGTTATTTTAGCGTTGTTGTCCAGACAACAACACTAAAAATGTTGTTATGCGGGGGAACACGTGGTGCATAACGGTGCATTGTTAAGTGAAAATGATGTTATCCGAATGCGTTGTAATGTGAAGGTTGACTGTACCCCAAGTTATCATTGTGGTTTTTGTTGCCCAGAGGACCCCTTTAGCTTTTATTTTACTAATTTTTACCCTTATACTTTTTTGTAGCAACAGCTGAAGGTGTGCCCAGTCAAACACAGCTGGGATTTAAAAGCCACCTTCCTGTAGATCCTTTCCAGCAGCCGCCATGTGGACTTCTAGAAAGGATTCAGTGGTGGGTGTAAACAGCATGCGGAAGCATTAGTGGTGGCTGTGGCAACAATTACTGAGAGCCTCACTAGCTGATCAGTGGCTGGGAGGCCTCTCCATCAGATAGGCCAGGGGTCCACAAACTTGGCTCTCCAGGTGTTCTTGGACTTCAATTCCCAGAAGACCAAGTCAGTACACCTGCTAATCAGAGCTTCTGGGAATTGAAGTCCAAGAATATCTGGAGAGCCAAGTTTGCGGATCCCTGAGGTAGGCAACTGGATGATGGGCACCGCATTGTGTGTGTGTCCCTGAGTGTGTTTCAACAGTCACAGCTAATGGTGCCTGCAGATTCTGCCCTCTTCTGGAGTCAGTGTAAATTTCTACACTGAAAGAAACTCTGGGGGAAGTTGTAGTGCACCAGCACCTGTGAAATCTGGTTGCATGGAACCCAAACCAACTTCCAGGAGCTCAAATGAGCATTCTAAATGCTTGTCTAAGTGCTGTTTCTCATCAGGAGGGTGGGATACAAATTCATAAATAAATAAATAAATGTTCTCATTTGGCAATGGATCTCCAAATTTTCAAACAGGATTCATCTTTAATCCTATCTAGAGATTCCAGGTATGCCTTCATGGCTTTTCATCCAAGTACCAACCAGGTTTCACCAGGCATTTTATACAACATAGGGATCATTTTTCTTTTAAGCTAGATGGATGGATGGATGACAAATGAAACTTTGCCTTTCTCTAGCTCCTGTTGAAAAGAGCAAAAGGGGGGCACTAAATTTGGCAAGATTTGGTTCTTCTTGTTTTTTTCATCTTCATTCAGTTGTTAGATCTAAGTCAGCTCTCTGTGAGCTTACTTTGGAGTAAAAAGGTAACGTTTATTTCCACAGTATGCCTTCAATATAGTGCATAGTTCAATTATGAAGCAGAGAACCTTGAGGCGTTTTTAATTCCAAATTCTGACAGAAAGTAATCTAGTTTGCCCTCAGATCAGAATTTACTACTCTGCCAATGGTCACACATCTTTAGTGTTATAAAGGGGATCCACAGAAAGAGCCTCCTCGAATATTGTGGTATTTTTGAACCACAACCGGGCATCCCCTAGTAATGGCAACTTGTGTTGCCAGCTAATCTTTCTCACACTAGGTCTGGTGGAAGGAAGTGCAGAATGAACTACCTTTATTTTGGCAGTTTCACGTCTGGCCTAGACATGAAAGAAGAAATGTTATAGAGCACTTCTCTGACAGAATGCTTATGTTGGAGCATTCATTAACCATTTCAAAATCCCATTCTGACTGAAAATGTTTTAATAAATGTCTGTTTCGAAATCTTAATTAAAAACTATTTCTTTCAAAGTCAATAAGTTAATGGTTGAAATGGGGTGGAATGTGGCCATAGACTCCACTAGCTGTTCGTCTTGAATGGCTCAGCATCCCCCATACACCATGCAGTGGAGTTCTGTTTCATACGTCACAAGGCCTTAACAATGACATCTTTCAAAAGTTCATGTAGCAGCCCTTACAGCCAAAAAAAATATTAGTAGCTGGGAGAGGAGCTCAAGAGCCTGTTTCACATGAGCTATGAGTATGTGGAATTCCCCTCCACCACCACCCCTTTCCATTGTTGAATGAAGGCTATTGGCATTTAAGGCAACATCAGATCTTATTTCTATATCCTGATCAGTGAGAGGCATTTCTGGGAACAGCTATGCAGGCCACAATGATTGGCTGCTACAGTGTCCTGCACCAGACAGAATGGTGACATTTCCCTGGCCTCAGTCTGATGTTGAGAGTTTCTTCGGAGACTGAAATGGATAAGAACCTATTTATCTCTTTTCAAAGTCCTCCAGTGTCTCACTGCGCTGACAGCTGCAGAGGTCTCGCTGATCAATGAACTGATGGCCTTGTGTTGAATCTTCTGACCGACTGAGTGATCAGCTTTGCCTTAGATGAAAGAGAAAGGTCTACTTTATACAGATTTGGATTGCTCTGAATTACCTGCTTTATTGATCATGAATATACACACTGTATACATTGTATTCTTTGATTAATGATTTTTTTCCTTTTTTTAATTTAGTCTGCCTATGATTTTGCAGTTTGCTGCTGTGTTTTTCAATTACTCTGGCAATGTTTAACTCCTAACTCTTTTGAGGTGGGTTAATGATTTATTTTGATGCTAAATTTAACTGATGGTTTGTCTGGAAGTGAGTTTAGGGGACAAAGTGTATGTGCGAATGCATGCATGTGGAAACCCATCTTTTTCCCCTGCTGCCTTTGTGCCATTCCTGATGGCCATCAAACTTGTGGAGAAGACTAGCTTTATGAGCTGTAGAATGCAGTGGTGGGCCAGGCCAAGCATTAGCATCCATATGGTGAAAATATTTTGATACCAGCCAAGCCTATTTCATGTCTGAAACAAAACCTAACTAAGTGGATTTTCACGTATAACTTTCTGCATACTAGAATTAAGTTTAGATTGCAAATTTTACCAAGGAAATCACTAAAGTTAATCCCAAGAGAAAAAGGGATGGCTATGTCATCCATCCTATGGAGGGTGTTTTTGATAACTGTTGTGCTACCACACAGGAAGAGATCAGGATCTGTATGTTGTATTGTTTTGTTCCTATGTTGCCCTCAGAGCAAACAAAGGGGGGGGGGGATAACACAAATTGTGAGCAAAATATCCAGACTCTTATTTAATCCCTTTAATCCTGTTTCCTCACTCCCAGCCTTGTTCTTTCTAGACAATAAAGCAGAAAAACAAATGTTGATATTTTCCATGATTTTAAAAAAGTGACAGCAAAAGCTCTTTCTCTCCACTTACACGGGCACTGCCAACTTCATAGCATTAGGGGGGGGGGAATCAGGATAATAGGGCTTGTAGTCCCTTTCATAGTATTGTATTGGTTCGCAGTTTCCCTTTTAAGAGTTCCTCTGTGCTGTGTCACAGGTGTATCAGATCACAGAGTGATTCATCAGTTCTCAACTATTTTAGGAGTGCTATCAGTTGAGCATTTGGAGGGCCTGATGGGGTGTCTGTTGGAGCAGCATACTGGCTCCCATGCCTTCCTGATCATTTGGCTTCCTATGCTCCATGTTTTTGCTGGTTTACTGCTTGGCTAGCTTACTGACTCAACTGAAGTGCTTGACTAGAACTGCTGATTGGGGTCACTACAATCTCCAGCTGTTCCTGAGAAGAGGACTGGTGGCTTTTGCCTATGCCACAAGGATACAGCTAACTACTTCCCAGAGGTAACCTCTGCAAAAGACTATTTGCTTGGACAATTCTTATCTGTTTTGGACTGCTGCCAATGTTGCTGAGAGCAGTTATCTCAAGCTTGTGTTTTTCCAAGTTGAAGTAAAGCGTCTTTCTTTTGCCTTTTACTGCCTGCTTGTCTGTGTGAGATTCATCCCAGCTGATGCTGCATGCCCACAGCTTTGCTCTGCTATACACAGACAAGCCACATTGGTGTACCCCTCCAGCGTACCCCAATACCCCAACAGAGTGGGAGTGTGGTGATGTGATGGTGGCAGGGGGATAGCAATAGTAGTTACACTTATATAACCTCCATAGAACTTAGAGGACTCTCTGGGTGGTTCACAAAGTAATTAGCATTTTCCTTCCAACAAGCTGGCTAATTTTTTTACTGACCTCATTAGGACAGAAGGCTGAGTCAATCTTCAGCATGTGGGGATAAAACTCAGATTATGAACACATTTTTGGCCATGAGGGCTCTCTTCTTTTTCTGGAAAGGCTGTCTGCCAATTTGCATTGCTGGGCCACTGTTTGAGTGGCTATGTGGTGAACACCTGGGGTCAAATTTATGGCTCCCTTCCCCCATAATACATTAGCCAGGAGCACTGTGAGGACCAGCCTTTATCTAAATACAGTGGACCCTCATATAACAATGCCCCATATAGCCATGAAATCACATAACAATTAGGTTTGGGGGAAAATGGTGTCCCGCATAGCAATTTTCCCTATGGAATGGGAAAAACCACTTAGCAAAAAAAAAAAATTTGTTGTATGATGCATCCCACAGGGAAAATCGCTATATGATGCATGCATTGTATAGCAATTGTTTCATACAACAATGAGCCCCATGGAATGGGTTAAAATCATTGTATGAGGTACCACTGTATTCACTATCCAAAAAGTTGGCCAAGAAGCAGCCACACATTTGCAGTGACTGGAGAACAGAAAGCCATGCTGGTCAGTAAGGTAGCAGTGAGTGAGTGATGGTGAAGCTTCTCTCTCAGTTCCTCACCTTGGCTAGTGGTTTGGTTGGACTTGTAGAGACTCGGCCATGGTTTCTAATTGGCTTCCAGTTAATTTCTATCTTTAATTCAAGGTGTTGTTTATGACCTATAAAGCCCTGGATGGTTTAGGGCAGGAGTTCTCAACCTTTTAAAGGCAGTGGCCAGGTCACACTCCTTCAGACAGCTTCAGGGGCCGGATTGCCATTTTGCCCATCCTCCACCACATGGCACTTCCTGATGTGGTGGGGGCAGTGAGGGCCACATGAAACGGCACTGTGGGCCACATCTGGCCCATGGACAGCAGGCTGAGAATCCCTGGTTTAGGTCCTCAATAATCATTGGATCATCTCAGGAAGCAGATATTCATTTCACCAACTCCTCTCAATCTATGCTGCTAAAAGCAGTCACACTCCTTCTTCGTCCATGTCTAGGCCAGACATGATACTACCAAAATGAAGCAACCTTTTGATGAATTTATTCTGTAGTTCCTTTTCCCTGACCTAGTGTGAGAAAGATTACCCGTTGCCCAAGATACACCCAATCATGGTTCAAAAATATCACAATCTTTGTGGATGCTCTTTCTGTGTACCCCAGCAGCCAACAAGCGGCCCCCATTCTCTGGATCAAGTAATCTCTGGATATCAGCCAGGCTCCCAGAAGCCGGTGGCTTAGTGGTTAAGGTGCTATGCTTGAAGACTGGAAAGAGGAGTTTCATACACTAGAGCTGCTTGATGGGGGACATGAAAGGAGCCTCATTCGGGTGTCCCCTTCAAAAATCCTTTCAACCCAGAGTAATCTCTGACATGAAAATGAACGAGCCAGGCTCCCTCCCTCTTTATGTTTAGAAAATTGTTGAACACAAAAATATTCAAAGCTGCTCCCAACAACCAATTTTCCCAAATGCTGTTAGTATTAATATTCATATATTCTGTTGGTAAGAATTGCCATATTGTGGAACATATGTTATGTGGGGTATTGTGAGTTTTTATGTTTTCACTACTAAAAGTATTGATTTCACCAAAGGGGCAACTAAAATAAAAAGTAATTCATCAATCAAAGTCATAAACCAGTCCTGAGAGAAAAATGCCCTAATCCATATTCAGCCATAAAACTCACTGCTTGACCTTTAATAATTCACTATCTTTTAAACTACGCTTCACATGGTGATTTTTGAAAATAAAATGGGGTGGGAGAGTAAAAGAGAGAGAAAGAGACTCTCCTCCTCACCCCCAAAGCATTTTAAGCTCCATAGACATTGCAAGTAGATAAATAGGGACCACTTCAGTGGGAATGAAACAGCGTTCTGTGCGCTCCGGTGTCTAGTCATGCCTGCCACATGACCACAGAAACGTTTGCAGCAGGGTGCAGCTCTAGGGTACAGCTGGATCTTCGGCTTTGAAACAGAGATGAGCACTGCACCCTAGAGTTGGCTTTCGATCAAGGGAAACCTTTACCTTTACCTTTTAGAGGGGGGAAATAGGCAATAGGACAGTCCACTACCTTTGCTCAACATGCATGGTTTTACATGCATTTCTGGACTTGAGGTGAACTAAGAAATTGTAGTTCTATGATAGAAGACAGGGGTTTTCTAACGGAAAATTATCAGCAATTACCACAAATAACAGCTCTCAGAAAATGCCTAGAAAAAAAGATTATATTTTCTCCTCCTCCTCCTCTTCTCTCTCTCTCTCTCTCTCTAAGCCAACATTCTCAAATTTTCTGCTTTGCTCCCATACTTAGTCAATACTCTCTGCCTACTCAGCACACATCATTGTCACTGGGCTGTGTGTTGTCAATTTCCCTATGATTGATACTGTAGTTAGTACTCAAGAACTGCGACATGTCATTTTCCACATGGGAAACTATTGCCAAAACAGATCATCCTCAGGAAGGATCACATTTTGTTATTTTTTAAAAAAAGCATGCAATTTCAAAAAGAAAGATGGTTTCTCTTTAACTTACAGGGATGTTGGGTTTGTTCCTTTCTCAAGTCTATCTTCTTAGGACATATAGCAATTTTGCTTTGCATCTTATTCTCCAAAATTACATGGCACATGAGAAGTGATTGACAACAAACCCATCACATTTGAGAAATTTGCCAACAGATTTGTGGAAAAATTCTAAAAAAGAAGTACCAGAAAAGGCAAAGAATGGAGCATCCTGCTATTGCCACCAGTTGCTTTTGAAAGTTGTTGAAATTCACACTATATAAGATTGAATGTAATAAAGTAGGAACATAAACAGTTTGTTATACAACAGTGAGAGGCAAGAGACCAGCCTCTCTTCCAAAAAGAAAGAAAACAAACAAACAAACAAACAAACTTTGGGTGGTATTTGTTCTGCAGCATGTGTACTTATTTCTGCTTGTTCTAATGCAAATTGGTGTGTGATATTTCTCAGTCCCTGACAGCCTTCAGCAAAGCTAACATCCTTAAGAACACTTGAATTGCTTAACCAGCCATGACAATAGTCCAAACTGAATATGTTCTTCTAATTGCTATTTGTGTTTCTATCTGTCTCTAGCAAGACAAGTTTGGGCAATCATATTAACCCCTCAGATGCTTTGGTCTTCTCCTGGACTGAGCACTTTCTTCCTGTCTTTTAATCATTAATAAAATTAGAGAAGTTGTCACTTTAACTTTGAGGCCATGTATTTCTCCCAAGCAGCAGTGAAATTACATAGAGAAGTCAGATTGCATGGCATTTTGGCTCAGCAGCAATGAGCATTTGGTGCTACTGGGTGGCACTTTAACCTTCTAAATCCTCACTATGACTCTGTTCATTGTGAATGCACTGGGGTGGTGTCACATTATGACCACCACCAACAGAATAGTTTCTGGCTTGTTTCACAGTGGGCTTGATTAATACAAGGGATGTCCAAAACACAACAAGCACATACAGAAAAAAACATTTTGTTTTATTCCAAATCCATACCAACATCCAGATCCAGTCCCACTCAGGTTTACTTCTTTCCCACCTTCCCTTCACATTCCTTTTCCTACAATTTTAGCAACAATGGTTTTCATGACACCTTCCTTGATGCCTTGAGTCTTTAACATGAGGACCATTTGAGAGCATGCCATTATCTATTGTCCCTTGCACTTGGTTCTGACATTGGGTGTCCTGTGCTTCAAAGCTCCTTGTGCCTCAGATACTGTTAACTGTGTTCCTGAGATAATGAGCCTTCTTGCTACTGTTACCAGGAAAAGGCAAGTAAAACCAAGTGTGTCTCTGTTTGCATATGTTGTGGCAGAATCATCATCATTTTGTTGGAATCTGGGTGGTTTTTCTTTAGTTTTCGTTTAGGATCCCCATAACAAATTTGCAAGTTCCCCATTATGAATCTTCTGTTTCCAAGCACTGGTGCATCTCTGCTATACATGTCATGCTTTTCCTCTGACATTTATCCAGGAGTCCTTCTCTTTCTGCTCAATTAAAACAACACAGAACATGCCACCTACTTCCAGCTGCCATCTAACTGGCAGGCATTCCATCAGACCACCTGAAGAAGTGCCATATTGGTTACTCACAGTGAGAATTGCCTAGGTTTCCAAACATACATCTTCCTCCTCCTTCCTTCCCAACATTTCCTCCCTCTTTGACTGTCAGGTCCTTCCAATTCTGTAATCTTGAGGACAGAAACTGATTTGTAGCTGAGACAACTCAAACTGTTCTGGAAGCTTTTGGGGGAGTGTGTGTAAGAAAAATGCTGTAAATAAATACATTATAGAATACAACAACCTATCTGTTACAGGTCAAGACTGCTTGGTGTACAAGCCACGGATCCAGACACTGGAGTCTTAATGTTTATTACACTCCTGCATTTGCCTCCCTACCACTTGTTCCAGTTTTTTCTGTGCCTACAGAAAAATCCAGGAAGGAGTGAAAGATGAAACAGCTGCATAGAACATCTTTCAATGGCTAGCACTAGCAGCATCCCATTCTGTCCCTATGCTCATCTCTGATAAAGAGGGTGAGACGGCCTATAGAGATGAGGTGGAGCGGTTGACAAAGTGGTGTAGAACCAATAATCTGCTCCTCAACATAAAGAAAACAAAGGAGCCGATGTCCAGCCACTTTTGATGGATGGAACCTATGTGGAGAGGGTAGTGACGTTCAGATTTCTGAGCATTGAGATACAGGAGGATCTATCCTGGATTGCCAACACAAGGGGGCTTGCAAAGAAGGCACAGCAGAGACTGGTTTTTTTTTTTTTTTTTTGAGAACTTAAAGGAAAAATCATCTTCCGCAAAAGCTGCTGCTTGCCTTCTATTGCTGTGCTTATGTATGTATGGGAGTAGTATTCAACAGGATAGGATAATGTTGCACAGAATTATTAAAACAGTGGAGAGTATTATTGGCTGTCCACTCTCCACTTTAGAACAAATTTACACCATCAGGTGCCACAGTAAAACATTAGATATAGCAGGAGATCCATCGCATTCTGGCCACTGCTTCTTCGAGCTTCTGCCATCGGGACGGAGATATAGAACAATGAAGGTAAAAATGAGCCGTCTCAAGAACACTTTCTCCTCCAGAGCAATTGTGGCCTTAAATGGAAACTCTGGACTCTGAAGTCATCTTATTTTAAATTTTTATATTGTACTGTATGGTACTGTCTTAATTAGTGTTTTTGTAGCTGTTTTAAATTATGGGGTATGCCTTTTTGAGTTGATATATAGCAACCGAGAAATTTTATTGTTCCCGCAAGGGGACAATGACAATAAAAATTTATCTCATTCTCTCTCTGCTGTTGGATTGTTGCTGACATTTTACATAAGAGGTGGTTGAAATACAGCTTGGGGCACTTAAGCTCCTCCCCCTACTAGTGTTCCCTTCAGGGCTCCCATCCCAATTTTCTCCAACAAAATTGGTGAAATATAAATTCTTGAAGCTTCTAGAAATGGTGATTCAACTTTAAAATCAATTACAGGGGCACCCTAAAACTTTAACACCCTCCAGGCCTTTTTCATCACTGAGATTAGGCTTCTAGTGACATCTGGTTGGACTATGGTGGCTTAGTGGTCAAGATGCTGACCTTGATGACTGGAAAGTTGGCAGGTTGGCAGATCGAGACCCAAGTACTGCACGACAGAGTGAGCTCCTGCCAACCTAGCAGTTCAAAAGCAAGAAATTGCAAGTAGATAAATAGGTACCACTCTGGTGGAAAAGTAAACAGCATTCTGTGCACTCTGACACCTAGTCGTGCCTGCCACATGACCAAGGAAACATCTGCAGACACAGACAGCACTGACTCTTTGGCTATAAATGGAAATGAGAACCACACCCTAGAGTTGGATACAACTGGCTTTCAAGCAAGGGTGACTTTTATCTTTAACATCTGTTTTTTTTTCCCATCTTCCCCAGTCCCTATTTATTGTGAGCATTTTAGTCCATGTTGTAGGGTACACAGAAAGAGCCTTCTCGAAGACTGTGGTATTTTTGAACCACAATTGGTCATACCCCAGGCAATGGCAACTTTGTGCTGGCTGATCTTTCTCACACAAATAAAAACACCCAGCATATTTTTAATGTACTATGGCTGGTTTGTATTCTAATGTCTCCTTTGAGTATTTCTCTGCAACAGAAATGGGTGATAAGCTATTTTGAGAAAGAGAGATAAAATTACAACTAGTTGACATTCTAATACTGGTTTCCTGCTACATGGATGGATGTAGAGCTCAATGAGTTCAGTATCTGGCTGTGGAGCCAGAATTTGGGAGTTTGGTTCCCCACTGTGCCTCTTTGAAGAAAAGCCAGCCTGTGTGTGTCCTTTGGGGAGGCATCACAGTCCTAAAGGAAGGGAGTGATAAATGACTTCAGTGTATTCTGTACCCTGAAAACCTCGCAAAAGTTCACCATACATCAGAATTGACCACACAGTGTACAATTATTATTTCCTGCTGCACAACAAAAGAGTAGACATTGGAGTGACTTACAAAATATTTTTTTATTGTAGGCAAGGCTACTTCATTGCTATTGAGAATCTTGAAGACAACATTGAGAAATGAAATTGCAAACTCTCCAGGCTTAGAACAGCTCTTGCCTCTCACACATCTCCTAATGAAAGTGTATACATGCGACAAGGTTTCCTCTTCTCCCTTGTAGGGTATAAACTCATTTTTCCAGGTGCTACAACATTAAATTGTTAATTTAACCATCCCTTCAATTAAGACAGAGTTATGGAACAAGGACTGGAATGAACATATGACATCACAGCATGGGGCAAACGATGCCACAAATTATAATGGCTATGGTAAGTGTTCTCAAGATGCCATTTTGAGCAATAAAACAGTGTTTCACAGGCCACTGAATTCCATCTTAGATGCAGCCCTTAAAATGAACTTCAGCCTAAATGTAAAAATAAGAAGTGAATCAATACCTTCTCTTGCCACTATGTCAAACA
The DNA here is from genome assembly GCA_035047305.1 of Bradypodion pumilum. NCBI lineage: Eukaryota > Metazoa > Chordata > Lepidosauria > Squamata > Chamaeleonidae > Bradypodion > Bradypodion pumilum. The sequence goes on along the minus strand of JAWDJD010000001.1, from coordinate 157,921,772 downwards.
TCCTATGCTCACAGCTTCTCTACAGTTGCCATGTTCCTTTGTTGTTGTTGTTGGTTTCATTTTTTAAGCTTTATCAGAAAACTTCTGCAAAAGGGGAGGGGGAAAGGACTCGCCCCCTGATCTGCTAATTTCTTCTATACAAAACTGGCTCCACAAAAAAGACGCAACAGTAAAAACAAAACAATAAGAAAGAAAGGGGGAAAAGCTGCCCAAGATTTGCATGAAAGGAATATTTGAATGAGTTTATCAGGTTAAAATCTTGTTTTGTTGTGGTTTGCCACTGTTGTTGTTTTTTCTGGGTCCCACATGGAGAGCAAACATGGCCTGGAAGAGTGTTATGTCAAGTACCTCCCATCATGCATTGTCGCTGTTCAGTGAACTGGAGTCTCAAAAAAAGTAATTCCTCATTTTCATCTTGACTAGGATTCCCCTTTTCATTGCTGCGAAGCTGCACTAATCTTTCATTCAGGGCAACCCACACCCTCTGGTTCCACTCGGAATTCTCCCTTTCTATCCAGCATTGTGTTCTTTATCTGAGCCGCCTTCTCCCAATAGAACCCCTTGAAAGCTCTTTCACTGACAAGAAAGAGCCAGTTCCATAATGACCAAGTTGGCCCTTCTCTATTCTCTCCTTCTTTTTCCCCCTCCTGAGCTTCCGACTGAGCTTTGCTATTTAATCTTCTTGAGGCGTTCAAGATGTCACTTGCCTCTGATGACTGTAGACAAAAGAGAAATCCACCCAGCCTGAATGCCCGTATTTCTTGAATGCATTGGGTCTGCTTTGAAGGGAGTTTCTTGAAGTCTCTGTGTTTCATTGGCTGTCCCGGTGGCCTTCATGGGGGGACTCTGTGTGAAAGTGCATGTCCCAGCATCATGAGATGTGTGCGCTACCTGCTTTTACAGCCGTACATTTTAGCACAGGGAAAGGAGGGGGATACTGGTTGTTACTATTAGCAATGGAGACAAGACTTTAAAAGCACTCTTCTCTGCTGTATCTGTGTTGCAAACATTAGGCTAAAATCTCCTTTAATCAGAATGGCAGAGGCTGTATTTACATTTTACATTGTGGGTTCCCACAGCACCTAAAATACTAATAAGCCTCCAATGTCTCTCCCACCACCACTGCCCATAAATCTGCTTCATATATTGCCTTTATGTACTCTAGAAACTATTCCCGAGAAAAAAATGCTCATGGAACACCATGCTCATGAAAAAATTATGAACTATGTGCCATTGATAATTTGTATTTTCCTCAGCATAAACAAATAAAAATGATCAAATGGCCCTTAGGGCACTAGTCCACAGTCTTCTACAGGAGGGGATTCTCAACCTGTGGTCCATGGGCCGGATGTGGCCCACAGCACCATTTCATGTGGCCCCTCAATGCCTCCACCACACCAGGAAGTGCCATGAGGTGGAGGAAGGGCAAAATGGCCATCTAGCTCCCAAAGCTGTATGAGGGAGCGTGACCTGGCCCCCAGCTTAAAAAGGTTGAGAACTCCTATTTTACAGTGACAGTAATGGTCAGGTGTAACTGAGGCATAGTGAGCAGGCAACATTTAGCTCCTGCTTAGATATGGCCTGTCTAATATTCCTGTTTAGAAATGACCAGTCACATGACACATTCTGAGGGTGCCCACAGAAATCTATGGGTCACATGACCTGGTCAGAGGATACTGGCCATAGTCTTCAGACTATTACTCTTCACATGCAGAAAATCGCACTAGAGTGGGGAATGCTGGTGTTCTCCCTCTTGTTGAATATTCAGATAAACTCTTCTTTGAATGCCTGAATAGGGCATAGGTCAACTTTTCTTGGCTAGTTATCTATTAAATGTTCCATGAGGGTTCAAATGAAGGGTAGAATGTAGAATGAAGTTTTTCGCAACCAGGATTGTCAGAATGAGAGAGAGAGCGCATCCTGGCCACCAACTGGATGTTCTTATGATGATCCTTGAGGAGTTAGCAAGTTTTCATTTCTGGAACCTGAACATTGTCTTCTCCAATCAGCAGTAGCTGCTGTTATTTACTTCTAGGCAACAAATGAGATTATTTAGACATTGAACCCAAATTCTTCATGACCCTAAACAAGAATCTCAAAAGTGCTGAAAGCAAAGAACATTTTTTTAAAAAATTAAGGCCAGGATGCTTAAAAAATAATATTAATTGCATGCCATCAATTCAGTTCTGACTTACAGTGACCCTTTCCAGAGTTTTCTAGATAGAGACAAAACAGAAGGGGTCTACTGTTCCCTTTTTCTGGGGTTGCCCTGGGACTGTGCAGCTTACCCAGGGCTATGCAGGCTGACTCTTCCTCCTGGAGGAACAGTGGGGAATTGAACTCCTGACCTCTAAACACTCAGCTATCCAGCTCCAGGATGCATATTCAAAGACAAAAGTACAAGGTGTGCACTTACTTAGGCTCTGGGACATGATGCTGATCTACAGATGCTCTAGGGGACACTGTTGAGCTGATTACAATGCAAGGGTTTGTCACACCAGCCATCCAACTTTCAGTTTTTAGCATGCTTGGATTCTAAAGATTATATTACTGATCCTTTCAGTAATTTAAATGGCTGTGAACCTTCCTTGTGTACCTTTGGTATGTAACAACACTAAGCAAGCAAATACCATTCAGAGACATGATAATTCCTTCAAGGTGAATTTTTCCACTGGGCTTTGCATGCACCAGCTTGCCCAGTAGAGAAATTGATTGTACTATATAAATTGTTGGCAACAGGAGTCATGTGTCACTATATCCCTGGTGAATGCCAGAGTTAATGTTCTTGTGATGTGGGGTTCATGCTTTGTGAGTTGGTGTTGATACAGTTGCTGTTGCTCATCTGAAGTAATTTATTGGTTGGGCAAGCAAGTCTTAAGCCAAGCATAAGATCTGCAAGATATATAGCACTTCTTCTTTGATAGGTTGCCCCATTCTTTTTTAAATATATATATATATATATATATATATATATATATATATATATATATATATATATATATATATATATATATATATATATATATATATATATATATATATATATATATATATATATATATATATATATATATATATCTCAAATCACCACAAGATAATTTAAGAGACAACTGCTAGTCATTGTAACTGAAGCTGCCAACAGTTTCATGAAATGGAAACCCAAACCGGCATGGATGTAAATTAAAAAGACCAGAACTTTCATCAAGGGACTAAAAACATGCCATCTTTGCTAGAGATACATACATTTTTTCATTTCCCATATCAATCATGAGAACAAGTTGAAGTTCAGATAATGGGCAGTTCAATTTTCCCTAATTGTGAGGGGCTTAGCCTGACTGTTTGCATTACAGACTGCGGCCAGTGGGATCTCGGTAGGGGTTTGCGGCCTACTCCATCCCATAACAAACCCATGTTCATGCGTCAATTCAGATCCATCACCCTGAGATAAACTGTGAATATTGTCCTTTGTCCTGAGCCACATTCTTTCTTGCATTGTGTGTTGACTATTTAAGGATTTAAAGGCTCATTTGCACAATTCCTTTGTCAGTGGCCTCCATACAGAATGAAAAAGTGGTGGGCTCTTCTCTCTCCCACTATTGCCCAGGAGCTCTTCTGAGGGAAATCTACATATATAAGCTCCCCCCCTACACACACACACACACACACACACACACACACACACACACACACACACACACACACACACACACACACACACACACACACACACACACACACACACACACACACACACACACACACACACACACACACACACACACACACACACACAAAATTTACACATACCCAAACACACAATGTTAGTGCCAAAACAGCCAGGAGTGGTGGTGGGGGAGAACTAGTTTGTCTATTTCTGAAGCTTCATAAGGCTACAGGTTAATAGAGTATTTGTTTTCATCCTTTGTGACTTGCTGAATGGAATGCTTGAAAACAATTTTGTGTTGTTGTTGTTTTAAAGAAAAACCAATAGAGAAATATAAGGTGGATATGAAGCTTAACTTGACAAGATTAGGCTCCAGATTGGCATTTTACATCATAATCAAGTAGAGGAAAATGTGACAGAAACGACTGGAAGGGAGCCAGGAAACAGCTTAGGGACGTGATGTTTCTGTTGTCCAGTAACATCTACAAAGGCACTGTCCATTTTATTCAGGATGTTAAGAGTTGGCTCATTGCTGTTTTCAGCACCCCAAACTGACTGCTGTTTGGAAGGAGTGCCCCTACTAATTTCCCTCAGAGGCCAAGAGGGCTGACTGAATGGTTATGGAAAGGATTAGTGTCTGAAGAACTCTCTTCACTGCCATGCTAGTTCACATTAAGGTCTTCAATGACTGTGCTAATTCTCTTTGACCTTTTTACCTGTCCCTTGGCAAGGGACATTTGGTGTATGCAAACCAAGACACGGGACACAGCCTCGGGCTGGGTTAACTCAGGTTTATTGCATCGTGGACAGAGGGAACATGAGGTAATGGCGGATCGATAGCTCTTTATATACAGCAGTAATACATTTGAACGTGGTGCCATGGTAGCCCATTGGCTACTGTCTGCGTGACGTCATTGCAGGTCACGCCCTTCTTGTCCAGGTGTAGGTAGTGGCGGGAAAACTTCCCGCGCTGTTGCCTTTGATGAGTTCGGACCAAGAGAGCTTGGACGCTCGCTGCTGCCAGCTGGTGGTCATTAGCTCGCGTCCTATTACAGGGCTTATATGATACAGCTGAAGGTTACATTGTTGCTATAGGCAAGGTTACATTGACTCAGATACATTGCAATCCATGTGTACAGTAAAACCATCAGAACACAACATCCCTCCCCCCTAGGACGAGACAAAGTCTCGAGCCCACCTTAACACACTCCCCCCCCTTATGAGACAAAGTCTCTCAGCCAAGATGGCTTATTTCGAACACGCTGGGGTCTCGGTGCGGGCTGCCTCTCCCTGGGATTGCTACCTTCTCTTTGTCCCCTGGTCTCCTGTCCTGCAATATGAGAGGGAGACTCGTTAGTGACTTTCCGCGGCTCCGCGGCGCTGTTGGGAGGTGTGCTCTTTCTTAGGGAGGAACCGGGGGCACTGGGGGCTAACGAAAAACCCCTCTTCTCGCTTGGATGGGTGGGGGAACACTCCTGAAAACCCCCCCGGCTCGCCAAATCAAAATCAAAATCACTATCGGGGGCAGCGGTCGCGAACTCCTCTCCCCCTTCCCCGGCCCCTGCTAGAGCTGGCGTATCAAAGGGATACGAGTCGGGGCCGCTGCTTCTGCTTCCTTCCCCCCATGCTTGGGACTGTTGTCCACTGCTGTCTCCCCCTTGGGTTAAGCGGGTGGGGGAGAACCCTAACGCTGAATCCTGTTGCTGAGCTCCACTGACTGGCCCAATCACTCGGTGCCTCAGTTGATCTGCGTGCCTCCTCCAGAGGAGGCCGGTGTTCGTCTCGACCCGGTACGACACTGGCCCCGTCTGTTCTACAACCGTCCCTGGTACCCAGGCTGGCCCTGCGCTGGAATAGTTCCTGCAGTGAACAGGGTCACCGGCAGCGAAACCTTTCGAGACTGCCAACCCCACGTTTTTCCCCTTATCCTCGACTCTCGTTGGGTCTAGCCTGGACAGGAGCGTGGTCAGTTTTCGCCGCATCAAGAGCTCTGCCGGCGAGTAGCCGGATGCCAAAGGGGTCACCCTATACGCTAAGAGGAATTGGCACACTTGGTGATTCAGGTCCCCCGGGCCCATGCGCCGCAGCGCCTCCTTTGTTGTACGCACCAACCGTTCCACTTGGCCATTCGTGGCCGGGTGAAACGGTGCGGACGTGATATGCCGAATGGCGTTTGTCTCCATGAATGCCCCGAACTCAGCGGAGGTGAAACAACTAGCGTTATCGCTGACTAAAGTGTCGGGTAAACCGAACGTGGAAAAGACTCTCCGTAGCCGGCTAATTGTCGTGGCGGAGGACGTGCTTTTTACCGGGATAACCTCCAGCCACTTGGAGAACGCATCCACGACTAGGAGAAACATGGTTCCTCGGAATGGGCCAGCGAAATCTACGTGCACCCTGGACCATGGTCCCCGTGCTGTGTCCCATTCCCTATGTGGAAGACGGGCCGCCTCAGGGCGGGACCCCTGGCAAGCCTCGCAAGTGCCAACCATGTGCTCAATATCCGTGTCCAGCTGCGGCCACCAGAAATAACTCCGGGCCAGCGCCTTTGAACGAACTATGCCCGGGTGGCTGACGTGCAGCAGTTCGAGCACCCTCGTCCGCAGGGGCGCAGGGACCACCACCCGTTGGCCCCACAGAAGGCACCCCCTCTCTAGGGACAACTCTAGCTTTTTCCTAAAGAACGGGTCGAACTCCGTACTCGGGGACGAACCCGGCCACCCCTTTTGCACCCATGAGCAAACCTTCGCCAGTGTCCTGTCCTTGCCTGTCGCCCTAGCAATGTCGGCTGGCACTATTGGGGGAGCGTCTAAAACCTCAATTAGCAACACCTGGCGGTCCTTTTCTGCTCTCGCCTTTTGGGCGTCCGACAATGGCAAAGGGGATCTCGACAGCGCATCAGCATGGCTGATCTCCTTTCCGGGCCTGTACTCCAACTCATGTTGGTACGCGTTGAGGAAAATAGCCCATCGCAGCATTCTCGGGGACAGGATCTGCGGCGTTGGTTTGTGTGCCGTGAAAATCCCTAACAGCGGTTTGTGATCGGTCACGATTTTGAACGGGCGGCCATACAAAAAATCGTGAAATTTTTTGGTCCCCGATACGATTGCTAATGCTTCCCTGTCGGTTTGTGCGTAATTTCGCTCCGCTTGGGACAGGGACCTTGAGTAAAACGCTACCGGGGCCTCCCTTCCGTCCTCCAACACGTGGCAAAGCACCGCCCCCACCCCCACCGGGGATGCATCACAAACTAGGACCACAGGCCGTTTGGGGTCGAAATGCGTCAGGATTGCCTCAGATGTTAGGAGTTGCTTTAGCTCCTTGAACGCCCTCTCGTGCTCGTCACCCCACATCCACGGCTCCTCCTTTTTCAGCAACCGATGGAGCGGTTCGGCCACGGACGCCTTCCGCGGGAGGAATGTATGGTAAAAATTTAGGAGCCCCAGGAAAGATTGCAGCTCGGTCTTGGATGTGGGGCGAGGGGCCTTTTTAATGGCTGCTACCTTGGATTTAGACGGCTTAATCCCCTCGGGTGTGATTCGGAACCCTAAAAACTCGACCTCTGTTTCGAAAAAAACACATTTATCCTTCCTCAATCTCAGCCCCGCTTTCTCGAACACGGTCAGTACCTTGTCCAACCTTTTCGCTAGTTCAGCCTCACTCCCCCCTGTTATCAACACGTCATCAAAATAAGGCAACACCCCCTCCAGGCCCTTTAGGAGGCGTTCCACGAGCGATTGAAAAAGACCGGGTGCCGAGTTCACGCCGAACTGTAACCGCGACACCTGGAACGCTCCCTTATGTGTAACTATCGTTTGTGCCGCGGCCGTGGCGGGGGTCACAGGAAGTTGCTGATAGGCTTGTGCCAAATCGAGCTTAGCGAAACACTTTCCCCCATTTAGCCTGGCCAAAAGGTGGCTTATCACTGGCACCGGGTATGCATTAGGGCGGATCGCCTTGTTAATTGTACACTTATAATCTGCGCAAATGCGCACCTCCCCGTTAGCCTTTAGAGCCGTTACAATTGGAGTTTCCCACTCCGCGGAATCAACAGGAATAAGAATCCCCTGGCCCACCAGTTTGTCCAATTCCGCCTCTATCTTGTCCTTGAGTGCAAACGGCACCCTGCGTGGTTTGAGTCTTATCGGGCGGACCTCCGGGTCTATGTCGAAAGCTACAGGGGGTCCCTTGAACTTTCCGAGTCCTTTCTCAAAAACGGCGGGATGCGCATCGCAAACCGCTTGTATTGGGTCTCCCCCCACGGTATGGACCCCCCCTATGAACAACCCTAAGGGCTGAAACCACTGTGTTCCCAGGAGGCTACAGCTTCCCCCTTTCAGGACAACTAGGGGCAGTTCCGCAGAATGTCTCTTAAAATTGACCCGAAACTTCCCAACCCCCAATACCGGAATGTTGTTTCCCTGTACGTCCCGTAGTGTGGACCTCAACGCTTTAAGCTTTGGCCGCACGTGGGGGTCGATTTTCAGGAACTCTTTCTGGGGAATTATGGAAAAGGAGGACCCCGAGTCAATTTCCATCTTAATAGGGGCCCCTTGTACTAATACCTCAACGAAGTAATGGGACTGTCCCGCGGACACGCTGAACACTGAGGCGTCGTCCTCGCTGCTGTCCGAGACGCGGCCCACGCCGTCCTGCTTCCTCGTGGTCTGGGCGCCATCTTTGGGCCTTGCTGGACGGTCCGGCCTGGCCGCGCGGTCTTGTGATTGCCTCCGGCCCTCTTTCCGCTTTCTGCACGCCTTGGCGATGTGCCCCCGACGGCCGCAGGTGTAACACTCGGCCTTCCTGAACGGGCATCTCGCGCGCTCGTGGGACGCTCCGCAACCCTCGCAGCGTCGACCGCCCTTCCGGACCTTCTGGACCTCCTCGCCGTCGCTGCCTTCCGTAGACGACTTTGAGGCCCGCCGAGTCGCGTGCACCGACTGTCCGGCCTTCCCGTGCACCGAATTTTCCGCCTTGCCGGCTTTAGGACGCCACTCACGCCACTGATGCATCTCGTCCACTCCGGCATTCGTGGACTCTGCGGCTTCCGCGGCCTCTATGACTTCGGCCAGCGTGGGTGGCGGCTCCTTATTCATCAAGCTGCGCTGCACCTCCTTGTCTTTCAGGCCACATAACACGCCGTCCCTGAGGATCATCTCCAGGATGTCGCCCCATTTACAGGGGGCGGCGGCTATCCTCATGGCGGCCACGAATGCCTCAACCGACTCGTCTGGCGCTTGGACTCGCCTCCAAAACGCGCTCCGAGCGGGAAACATTGCCCTCGAGGGGCAGAACCGCTCTCGCAGCAGCTTCATGATTTCGCTCGCCTTAAAGTCGCTCACCTTCTTCGGAGCGATTATGCCCACCAGCGTCCGCTTGGTTTCCATCCCGAGCATTCTGGTGAGGATGGCCCTCTTCCTCTCCTCGTCGTCTTGTTTGACTCTGAGTTCCACCAGTGCCGCCTGGAAATCCATCTCAAGCAGCTCCCAGTCCTGCGGTTTGGTGATGTTGAACCCGCTCTGAGCCCTGGCTGTTCCGTGGGGATCCATTATCCCACCTTCGTCGCCAATTTGGTGTATGCAAACCAAGACACGGGACACAGCCTCGGGCTGGGTTAACTCAGGTTTATTGCATCGTGGACAGAGGGAACATGAGGTAATGGCGGATCGATAGCTCTTTATATACAGCAGTAATACATTTGAACGTGGTGCCATGGTAGCCCATTGGCTACTGTCTGCGTGACGTCATTGCAGGTCACGCCCTTCTTGTCCAGGTGTAGGTAGTGGCGGGAAAACTTCCCGCGCTGTTGCCTTTGATGAGTTCGGACCAAGAGAGCTTGGACGCTCGCTGCTGCCAGCTGGTGGTCATTAGCTCGCGTCCTATTACAGGGCTTATATGATACAGCTGAAGGTTACATTGTTGCTATAGGCAAGGTTACATTGACTCAGATACATTGCAATCCATGTGTACAGTAAAACCATCAGAACACAACAGGACACTTCCTTCCTTTGCTTCCAAAAGCTTTCCCTGATACTAACTAGAAGTGGGGAAGACCTAAAGTTATGATATCCGGAGCCCAGAGATGACACTTTTTACTACACCACTGTGGCACTACATTCTTTCACTCTCTTGGTTAATCCTCAAATTGCCCAACACCAGTGCCTCAAAGAAGGGACAGGATGCTCTCTCCCAAAATTTGTGATAATCCCCTTCAGATACTGCTGACTTTTTACTTTTGCCTCTGTTCAAGGACCTTCTCTCATGGCTCACCCTACATATTTCTACCATGATCTACTCTGACTCAAGGCCAGCTGCCTGAGGGCATAAGAGCTAACTTCACTCCCACCAAAATCACCACACTTATTTCTCCAAACCATTGATGTTACAGTAATACCTCATACAAAGTCCACTTCATACAACATCAAATTCATACAACATCGCCTAATTCCTTGAAAAAAGTTGCCTCATACAAAGTTGCTGCGACTTTGTATGAGGCATTGGGGGTTTTCCCAGGTTGAATTGTGCCTGGGCAGTATTAAAGGCAGGACGCATATGTTCATTGCTCTTGTGGGTTTTGCACAAGGCGAACAGTGTTTAGGAGTGGTTTTGAGTGCGATTTTGGATATATATTTTTTTGAATTTTTTCGTCAGAATTTTTGCAAGCATTCTTGGGATTTTTGCAGCATTCTTCAGGTTCTTGGACCATTCTTTGGCACAGTGGAAAGGTAGGTAAATGAGGTTTTCTGTTTCCAATTGGCTTGGGGTGGGGAGGTGGATGGGGGAGGGCAATTTTTTGGTGGGGTGGGCAATTGTTTGGTGTTTGCTGCTGTTTGGATGATTAGCACTGTGCTGCATAATGGGACATGTTGGCATCCATTTTGTCCTTGCTTCCATCCAGTAATTGTTTACAGTAGCTTGAACAAAATGGATGATCGGCCACATGGCTGCAGATTAACACTGTGCTGCATGATGGGACATGTTAACTTTTAAACCTGCACTTCATAAAGTTTTCAAAAGTTAAAAACTTGTTGTATGGTTTGTCCCCTAAAATCAGGGTTGTTTGACATGTTTTTGTAATGTATTTAGCCTTTAGACTATGATTTCTTAAAGTTCTGTCAGTTTCCTCTCTGTTTCCTTGACTTTGCCCTTAGGTCTGTGCTGTTACAGTACAATGTACCTCTATGGAAACGACATTGTACGAGGCATCATGGCAAGGATTTGGACGTTGTATGAGGTATCGTGGCTAGGATTTTGCATGCCTCATACAAAGTCTAAATCCATATAAGGTCCAAATTTGTGGAACCAAGTTTGGATGTTGCATGAGGTATCACTGTATTTTGGAATTTGAGGCAGAAAAATTCCACCAGCCCTCTCTCTCAAGCCTGACAGTAAAAATGCAATCATGAAACAATTGACAATTTTCAATTGTCCTTTTATGAGGCACCAGTCTGCTGCCTGAGGCAGCTAACTTCCTTTGCCTACTGGTAGAGCAGGTCCTATGTACCATGTGCCCGGCTAGTGTAAAGAATTTGGCTTACAACATCCAAACTTGGTTCCACTACACCAAAAGTGACAAAGAATCTTGTGGTCCCTTGACATTTTATTTGCCATAGGCTTTCAAGGGCTGTACCAGTGAGTGGAGCCCTTAAAAGTTTATGCCAAATAAAACTGTTCAGTCTTTAATATGCCATGAAAGTCTTCTTTCTTTCTTTTTTCCTCTCACAACAGACTAGCAGAGCTACCACCATGAGTACTACTACATTGCTTTGACTGCCCACACTGTCTTTTGTTCAGTACCTGAACTGCAGAGGGCCATGGAAGGCAGGAAGGAAACCAAGATTGCCAGAGATTGGAAGATGTTAATTCTTATAGGACGATGTGTAATATAAGCAGAATACTCCCTGGTTTCTTACACGCAATGATGATACTTGCTGCCATCAAGAAAGATACTTTACCATGGAATTAGGAAGCAAGGACCCTTCACACACACCACATAACACACTTCAATTTACAGTCCCGCTGTAAGATCAGTTCTACTAATGTTGTTCAGATCAGGTCTATTAATCCAGTGTATTACATTAAGGACAAATTATCTTCCCATTACTTCTAGAACCCTGATAAGGATCCAGCACAACATTACACTATGGAAGTGGGACTTGTAAAATGGTGTCCTGAGTTTACTCACAATGCTTTCCACACTTTGGGGAGGCTCCTACTGTGTTCCCCATACTGAAACCAGGCAAAGAACTAACATATTCCAAAAAGTGACATGCCAACCTCCCTATTTATACAAATTCATTGAATGAATTCCAGACCTGGCAACCCATCAAATCTTAAATTTAACCCAACAAATAGGAGAGTGTTTTGAAATTCATAAAATAAAGGGAGCAGCATTTGTTGAACTGAAGATATTGTCCCCCATCAACTGCTGCTCAATAAAACTTTACTTCCTTACTAAGGATCATGGACTAACACAGGGGTCGGAAACCTTTTTAAGTCAGGGGTTGGGTCATGCTCCCTCAGACAGTTGAGGGGGCCAGACTGGTGCTCCCCTGTAAACACTGCTGTAAACGCATCCACGGCTGCCGTAAACACGTCTAGCAGCAGTGGCGGTGGCAGCAGTAGTTGGAGCAAGGGCAGGGGCTGAATTATTTGGTGCCGTGGACTGGATTCGACCCATGAGCCATAGGTTGCCGACCCCTGAACTAACATAAATGGTTGCCCTTCTACTTAGAAACTAATGATTCTTTGTGAATTTCAAGGGAGGCACAATTGCAGGAGAAATCAAAGGAACAATCTCCCACAGGGTAGCTTCCTGTCACTTTACTTTTTAACATTTACATAAGCAATCAACTGACATTCTCAAAGCCAAGAGTTTTATTTATGCAGATGATCTTGCCTTGACAGTCCATCAAAGGAAAAACCTTTGAGTCCATCAAGGAACAGCTATTCTGTACATTAGAAGATCTTTCCTCATATTAGAAAAACAAGCAGGTGTTAACAAAGCTTTTAAAAACACACATCTGTGCCTTCCACTTAAAGAACAGAGAAGTATAGACAAAACTCAAAGTTAGCTGAGAATGCAAGATTATGAAACATTACCCTAGAGCAGTGAGAGCAAGCCTTTTAGAGATGGAGTGCCCAAACTGCAACCCAAAACCCACTTATTTATCGCAAAGTGCCAACACAGCAACAGGGGAGGAAGGAAACATTCCCACTAGGCAGAGGGATGGGGCGAATTCTGTGCTAGGGGGAGGGAGAAAGCACTCCCATTGGGTTGTTGGGCAGAGGGGTGGGGTGAACTCTGTGCTGAGATGGGAGGAAACACTCCCATTGGGCTGCTGGGTAGGGGGCAGGGCAAACTCTGTGCTGGGGTGACTACACAAGTGCCCACAGAGAGGGCTCCGAGTGCCACCTCTGGCACATGTGCCATAGGTTCGCCACTACTGCCCTAGAGCAGAATTTCTCACCTTTGGGCCCCCAGATGATCTTGGACTTCAATTCCCAGAAGCCCTGATCAGCAGGTGTGTTGACCTGGGCTTCTGGTAATTGAAGTTTAAGAACACCTGGAAGCCCAAGGTTGAGAAACCCTGCCCTCGAGTATTTGGGCATCACTCTGGATAGAATCCTGACCTTCAAAAAAAAAATCTAAACATCAAATAAAAAGTTGCCACCAGGAATAACTTACTTAGGAAACTGGCTCAGTCAGACTGAAGTGCACACCCACAAACAGTAAGAACAACAGCTCTGTCTCTGTGCTAGTCCACAGCATAATATACTAGTGCCATACAGTATAAATCAGTGCATGCCAAACAACTGGGCACAGTTCTTAATGCAGGATTCATATTCACTGCCTGAAACCTACCCCTACTGAACAGATATCATATTTGGTTGGCATTACCTTTCCAGATGTACGCAAAGAGTGCTAGGAAAAAATGAACAAAATAAGGTATTATAGCACCAAACCCATCCACTTCATAGACATCAACCCCACTAGCTGACAGCTAAAATTGAGGGAATGTTTTCTGCATATCTCTCAAGCTATAAATCAGGGATGCCCAAACTTTCCAGGCATGGGCTGTTCATATGGTTCAGGGGGCCAGTCACTATGGCCCAGGGGCTGGATCCATCCCGATGTCAATTCATCCGGCCCACAAAGCCCTCCACGAAACACACCAGTACGGGCGCATTTTACTTCTGCTTCCAGGAGCGATGAGGGCTTCGCGTGTCAGATGAATTGGCATTGGGGGCGGGATCCGGGCCATAGTTTGGGCACCACTGCTCTAAATATTGATCCAAAAGAGGCTAGAGCAAGAACAAAACACCTTGCTGAAGAGCATCTCCCACAAGACAAGATTCTGGCTGGACCATCTGAAAGTCACCTAATAGACTTTCAAGCAAAGTGGGAAGATCAAAGAATAATCAATTAACATGGAGCTACACAAACACAGGACATATTTTCTGTGAATATGGAGAAATTCAGTCGATGCCTTATTTGTGTGCATGCAGTTTATACCCCACCATGTGTACAAAGGAAGATATACCCAGTTTCCCTGAAAATAAGCCCTAGCATGATTTTTCAGGATGCTTGTAATATAAGCCCTAATGCAAAAATAAGCCCCAGTTAAGATTGTCAACCAGACAGACGTATCTAGTATGTCTGTTGTAACACACAATGGGCATATTGAATTATAAAATAATAATATTAATATACAATTATATTATTGACATTAATATTTAAAATAAATGATAATATAAATTATAATTGAGTATTGTAAATAACAAAGCGGGTGTCTTTGGATGAGAGGTAAATGTCTATGTAAACAGATGAACTCAAGCCTTATTGCCAAATGACCAATCAGAGTACAGACACAATGCACAAATAACATACACACTTGATAACGAACTGATGTGGTTGTGGCTAATATGAATCTTCATAATTCAATATGCCGTATGTTGTAACGGACAAAATAATAAGATATCCCTGAAAACAAGCCCTAATGTGTCTTTTGGAGCAAAAATTAATATAAGACCCAATCTTATTTTTGAGGGGAAACTTTTTGAGGAAAAAATTGAGGCAAAAGGTCAGCCGTTCAAAACCCAAGTACTGCATGACAGAATAAGCACCCGTCTATGTCCTAGCGCCCACCAAGCTAGCAGTTCAAAAGCAAGAAATTGCAAGTAGATAAATAGATACCATTTCAGTGAGAAGGTAAACAGCATTCTGTACACTTCGGTGTCTAGGCATGCCTGCCACATGTCCACGGAAACGTCTGCAAACGCAGGCAGTGCTGGCTCTTTGGCTATAAACAGAGATGAGCACTGAACCCTAGAGTCAGATATGACTGGCTTTCGAGCAAGGGTGACCTTACCTTACAGTAGTAAATGGCAAAGGTAACAGTATTGAAATAGGCTGCATCTGGCCAAAAATAGTCCTATTATTTTAACATTTTAATTTGTTTTGAATTTTATCTATATTTCTTATACATCCATAATTTTAAATAGTGCAACACTCTGATATGAATAAAGAAAGATCTTTATGTCACCTGC
This sequence comes from Bradypodion pumilum, assembly GCA_035047305.1. Taxonomy (NCBI): domain Eukaryota; kingdom Metazoa; phylum Chordata; class Lepidosauria; order Squamata; family Chamaeleonidae; genus Bradypodion; species Bradypodion pumilum. Next base: position 157,906,558 of record JAWDJD010000001.1, on the reverse strand, counting down.
ACCCGTAGACCAGAGTGGCAACAGCCTTGATAGCTCAATGGTGATCTTAGCCCACAGGTTCCCAGCCTATGGCCCATGGGCCAGACCTGGCTCATGGCACCATTTCATGTGGCCTGCTGCCACCGCACCTGGAGGTGGAAGCGGACACATTTACATCAGCCATAAAGTGCACCTGCGCATGCATAAATGCGGAAGTGGGCACATTTATGACAGCCGTAAATGTGCCCGCTTCCACTTTGGGGTGTGTGGTCTGGCCTGCACCATAAAAAGGATGGGAACTCCTGCTTAGCCTATCACTCAGCCTAATCTGCATTGCAAGAGGCTGTTTTTTAAAAGCCAAAGAAACAAATTCCCTCAGCACTCAAAGGGATAAAAGAGGAAGCAAAGCAGAAAGAAACAAATGAACAAATAACGAAGCTAACATGTGCCTGCTTTTACATATTGAGTTGCCTTTTAATTTGTTGTCACCATGTTTACTTTTGGGCCCCTTCTTTTTATATGTTGAATTATTATATGTGTTGTTTGTCTGTATTTGGTCACCCCGAGTGACTATTTCACTCTAAGTCTAAATCTAAATCGAAACAAATAAGTTAATAAATAGGTTTGGCCTGTATTTGAAGCCACACGCCTGCTATCATTGCATGCCGCTCATTCCCTTGAAAGCTCGGGCTGCCGGAAAATTCTTCGCTCCTTGTGGAATTGTGTTGGCAGTGCCGTGGTCTGCCAAAATTCATCTTCAAAGAGGCAGAGCTCCGGCAATAGCTATGTCCTGCTTTAACTCAGACAACCCTTCTGTCCTTTCATTTTGCCAGACCCCTGGGAATGTTTGCCAAGAAAATTCTTTTCATTCACACATTTTGATACTCTACCCCTTCTTTCACCTCTACGGTCCCCTTTTACCAACAGCCCTGATTATTCCTCTAATTCTTCCCAACAGTCACAAATGAAAGTAATTCAAAGCTCTCTGGCCTCCCTGTAATATTTCAGCAGGGCAGTGGGGTGGGGGAGAGAAATCCATCCCTTTTGAAAAGTATCCACCCGCCACAGATGGGAATGGAGAAGCACTATGAATGCTTCTAATATGTACACGTGTGCAAGGCAAGCAAGCAGGCAGGCACAGGGAGCACAGCCTTTGCAAGCACTCTCCTGCTGGCACAGAGCAGGATGGCTGCGAGCCAGGTAGCCACACTTCATGGCCAAATGCACGCTCCTGTTCCCATTGTGAAGAGGAAGCCTTGTATAACTTCAGCCTCTGCCCCGCAACAAACCTCAGCATGGGGGCGAAAACTAGCTGTGGAGGAGCGCTTGGCCTCCTTGTCCTTGAAACTATACTATGTCAGTCACCACACAGTTAGTTCTCCTCTTTTGCAACCTTTTCTTCTGTGTGGGAATCCTGCCCTGCTGTGGAGGAAAGGTTGAAGGTCTTGCCATATACCAGTGTACAAACATTGGATGGCTGTGTAGGCAGGAAGGATGGATTTCAAAAGGACTGGTGACTCAATTCGCCATTCCCCTTGCAATGCCTGCCTCTCAGTTTTCTTCTGTCCAGAGTCCCCACCATCAACAACACATACTTTCAAAGATTAGGGATAAAGTTGCTGCTGTTCTTAAACTCCTTTTTTCACTTAATTTCTTTTCTTAAAACTGAAATAGAGGCCATGAATTTCTGCACTTGCCAAGGCTGTTGATTTGTCTCCCTCTACCACTTTTTTTTTTAAAAAAACCTGCACATCATATATTACTTTGTGTCTCAACATTGTATACCCTACTCTTGTATTTCCTTTTTACCATTTCCTAGGTCCAATTTTATTTTACCATTGGGTAAAATGTCTTTACTATTCCCAAGGCAGTTCATGACTGGCACAGGGGCACCATTATGAAAATCTGGGGTGAGTTCACCTATGTGCTTGGTCCACAGGCTGCCGGTAAAGGTAAAGGTCTTCCTTGCTCAAAAATCAGTCATATCTGACTCTAGGGGGCAGTGCTCATCTCCCTTTTACAGCCAAAGAACCAGTGCTGTCTGTGTGTGCAGACGTTTCTGTGGTCATGTGGCAGACATGACTAGACTCCGGAGCAGATGGAATGCTGTTACCTTTCCCTAATTATCTATTTGCAATTTCTTGCTTTTGAACTGCTGGTTTGGCAGGAGCTGGGACAGAGATGGGAGCTCACTCCCTCATGCAGTACTCAGATCTCGAACTGGTAATCTGCCAGACTTCTGGTACTCAAAGTCAGTGTCTTAGCCACTAAGCCACAATCCTACCTGTGTCGTAGTTACTACTTGTTTTAGCCAACTAACTTTTCTGCTGTTCCCTCTTCTTTATCTGCTAATTTGAAGCAATTTATTTATTTATTTATTTATTTATTCAATTTATATCCCGCCCACTCAACACAAGGCGGACTCTGGGCGGCTAACAACATAAAAAGTAACCCCAGGGCAACCCAAGGAGTTTACAGACAATATTCACAAATACAACAATAATCCTAAAAACAGTTAAAACAGTAAAAAAAGTTAAGACTACCCACCCCCTAAAAAGCAAGGGCTGCAGGATCGAAAAGGCACCATGGGGAAGAGTTCCTCTACACCAACCACCCCATGGTGGTTACCCTTCCACCCGCACCCCACACTTGACCTGCCAGCCAGGTTTTAAGATCCCTTCTGAAAGGCAGCAACTCCGTCCGAAGACGTAATTCTGTTGGCAGGAGGTTCCAGAGGGCCGTTGCAGACACGGAGAAGGCTCTCCTCCTTGTGCCAGAGAGGCGAGCCCCTCTGGCTGATGGAACAATTAGAGAGCCCCTCCGGTCCGCTCTGGTTGGACGGACAGACGTCCTCAGGGCGATGCGGTCTCTTAGGTAACCTGGCCCACTACCATATAGGGCTTTAAAGGTCAAAACCAGCACCTTGAATTGCACCCGGAGACATACTGGCAACCAGTGCAGCTCCCGGAGCAGTGGCGAAGCATGAGCATAACGGCCACACCCCATCACCATCCGGGCAGCAGCATTTTGGACCAGCTGTAGCCTCCGAATGGTTGTCAAGGGCAGCCCCATGTAGAGCGCATTGCAATAGTCTAGTCTGGAGGTAACCAGAGCATGGGTGACCATGAGCAAGGAGTCCCGGTCCAGGAGTGGGCGCAACTGGCGAATCACCCGAAGTTGGGCGAAAGCCCTCCTGGTCACAGCCGCCACCTGTTCTTCTAGCAGTAGCCGTGAATCCAGGAGGACCCCCAAGTTGCGCACCGGGTCTGTCTGGGGCAAAATAGCCCCATCCAGAACCAACGATGGAAGCTCCCGGATTAACGCAGGACCCCCTATCCATAGCCACTCAGTCTTGCTGGGATTCAATTGTAGCCCGTTAGCCCCCATCCAGACCCCCACAGCTTCCAGGCATCTGGAAAGGACTTTGACAGCATCACTGGGGTCCCCATGGGCCGAGATGTACAACTGAGTGTCATCCGCGTACTGATGGTACCGCACCCCATGGGAACGAATGATCTCACCCAGCAGTTTCATGTAGATGTTAAATAGGAGAGGAGAGAGCACCGAGCCCTGAGGAACCCCCCATTTGAGGGGCCTAGGACTGGACCTCTCACTCTCCAACCACACCGACTGGGACCGACCCTTCAGAAATGAGGAAAACCAGGACCACACAGTACCCTGGATTCCCAAACCTCGGAGCCGTTCCAGAAGGATACCATGGTCAACGGTATCGAAAGCCGCTGAGAGGTCAAGAAGAGCAAGGACGGATGGGTGACCACCGTCCCGCTCCCGCCAGAGATCATCCATCAGTGCGACCAATGCCGTCTCGGTACCATATCCAGGCCTGAATCCTGACTGAAAAGGGTCCAGATAATCCGCTTCATCCAGTACCCCCTGCAGCCGACACGCCACTGCCTTCTCCAACACCTTCCCTAAAAAGGGGAGGTTTGAGACAGGCCTATAGTTAGTTAGGACAGCTGGGTCGAGGGAAGATTTCTTCAGGAGGGGGCGCACCAAAGCATGTTTTAAAGGTGCAGGAAACACCCCCTCCCGCAATGATGCATTGATCACAGCCCCAACCCAGCCACCTGTCACTGCCTTGGAGGTTTTCACCAACCAGGTGGGACAGGGGTCCAAAGGGCAGGTAGTGGCGTGCACAGCTGCAAGGAGCCTGTCCACTTCATCAGGGGCAACTGGATCAAACCGGTCCCAGATGGCATGGCAAGACTGTGCTCCGGCTCCCTCCGGACTCTCCCCATCCACGCCAGGATTAAACCCAGAGCGAATCCGATCGATTTTCTCCACTAGATGGTCAGCAAAGTCCTCAGCCGACCCCTGCCAACCGGGCACCGGGGTCCCCCTACCAAGGAGAGATCCGGTAACCCGGAACAGGGTGGCTGGGCGATTATCAGTGGAGGCGATAAGGGTGGTGAAGTATTGTCGCCTCACCACCTCCATCGCCACTAGATAGGCCCTAATAGCGGCCCTAGCTAATGTCCAATCGGAGTCTCTCTGGGTCTTCACCCAGCGGCGCTCTTGGCGTCTCTTTGCCCGTTTGAGCTCCCGCAGTTCATCTGTGAACCATGGAGATGACCTAGCTCGATGAGCTCTGAGAGGCCGTAGTGGTGCGATTTCATCCAAGGCCGCTGTTGTCATCTTGTTCCACAGGTCGACCAGTGCCTCGGGCGAATCGTGTTGCCGATCCAGAGGAAAATCCCCCAGTTCCCTCTGGAATCCATCAGGATCCATCAGTTGCCTGGGGCGGGCCATTCTAATAGGCCCTGCCTCCCTACGGTGAAGCGACGTACCCAGGAAGTCTAGAGCCACCAAATAGTGGTGCTTTGCTTTTTTCACAGGGAGCCCTTACAAATGCAGAGGAGTCCCCACTGCAGAGCTTCACCCTGCAGAGAAAGGGGGTAAGAAGATGCATACTGTTCCATGGCTCTGTGAATAAATGTGCTCATTCTCCCTCTCCCTTGTCTGAATCAGACTTACAGCACCCAAACCCTGCCAATGACAGAAAACATTGTTTTTTGTAATTGTTACCTGTTTTCCTCAAGCCTCTCTGCTGAAATGCTAGAGTACTGATAAAACAAAATAAAATGATTTGCTCTCCAGCTCTTCCTGTGTGATGTTATTACATAAGAACATAAGAATGCAAGCGCGGCGCCAAAAGGGCCGCCGCGCTCTTTGCGGGCCCCCCCATCGGACAAAGGCATCCGGGTAGTTAGGGGGCGTGGCCAGCTCCTCTATAAAAGGGGTGGCCACGAGGCAGCCGAGCTGCCATTTTGCGAAGCGACGGAGCGGAGAAGTTTTTCCCTCTTACCTCCGTCGCTTTTACCTTCACCGGGAAGCCTCTTGGCTGCTGAATTTTCTCCTTTTCGGCTTCCCATCGGTTAGCTGCGATACCCTCTAAGAAGAAGGCAGCTGCGAACGCGGCTCGTTCTGCGCGGAGGCGCCAGCCGGGTCGGAGGACCGCGGCCGCGCCTACCCAGCAGCCTCCTTTGCCCGAGCTCACTGGGACCGGTGGTATGGGGTTGATTCCCCCCTTAGCCTGGGGCTGGAGGTCTGCGTACTGGCCCTGTAGGGGCCGCAGCCCTCGGCCCGCAAGCAGTGGCCAGTGCCTTTGGCGTGGCCCATTCTGCAGGGCCTTCCCCGTTGGTGCGCAGCTGCTTGTGGGGGGTTTCAGCTCTCTCCCCTGGCAGGGTTCTCCCCGGCCCTGGGGCCAGGCCTGGGATCATGGCCCTATATGGGCCCAGGGGTCCAGGGATCTGGACCCGCGCTTGCAGTTAGTGGGCCGGCCGGCCCTTTGCCCCCTCTTGGGGGGCTGCGGTGGCTCACATGATTAAGACACTGAACTTGCCGACTGGAAGGTCGGAGTTTGATTCCCGGGCACTGCATGACGGACTGACAGGGCCGCCATCAGAAATTTCTGGGCCCCATACTGAGCAATCCTATTCTTGGGGGGCTACGTCAGTGTGGAGGCCCTTCTGGCCCGCGTTGCGGCCCTCGAGGCTTCACTGGCCAGGGTAACCACCCAGGGGACCCCTTTTGGGGTGCAGATTCGTCCATCGTCTGCTGGGCAGCGGCAGGCGGTGGGACGGGTCGAGCTGACTGAGGCGCGTGGCCCGGCATCGGCCACTGCCTCGCAGCTCCCCGATCGACAGGCCGGTGCTGGTCAGGCCCCGTCGGCGAGCTCAGGTGCGGTCGTGAGCTCCGACGCCCCCAGTGGGTCGGAACCCCCGGTGGGGGCGGCCCAAGGGGGTGCAGCATGTGAGTATATGGTTCAATCTAGCGCACCCACACACATGGCAATGTTGAGGGGGGGTTTCAATGGCCTTGGCCTCGAACGGGTGGTGCAGCGGTTCGGCCGCCGATGGCCCACCCGGTGACTCCAGCTCTCACCCAGGGCCCCGGTGTGGGGGGGTACTACTTGCGCAGTTGGGAATGTTTTAGGGGTGACCGGGTTGGTCCAGGCTCCTTTTCAGATGCCCGCAGTTCCCGCCGTTCCTGTGTCGGCATTGCCGACTGCGGGGTATTCGTTGCCCCTGGGGGACCATTTGGCCCAAGCCACCAAGGAAAAGGTCTGGCGTGGGAAGTATGTGGACATCTTCTCCCTCCTTACCAGAGAACCCACCATAGAGGAGAGGGAGGGGCAAGATGAGAAGGATAAGGAGCAGGCACGTCGTCGCAAGCAGCCACGTACGTGGGCCAACCAGTTGCCGGCCTACCTCATACGTGGCGGTCTACCTCAGGGCCCGGTCGGATTTGGAGATTCCGATGGTCCAGTAGTTGGACCACGTTTACCGGGCGATGGTCGACTTCCCGGGCCCGTTGTGGTTGGATTAAGATGTGGAATTCCGTATGCGGATTCCCCTGCACCCCGAGATGAGGTGGGATGAGCCCTGCCAGACGCTGTGGCTTCTGTACATGACTCCCACGCGCCCTGCGCCTGGAGAGAGATACCATTGTGGACATGTGGTCCAGCGAGCGGCCCCAGCACAGGCACCCCGCCAGGTGGCGGGGCAGGGGGTCTAGCCCGCCTGCTGTGCTGGACTTTCTTGTCCAATGGTTCCTGCAATGGGAAGAATTGCCGGTACAGGCATGAGTGGCCCTCTTGTGCCGGCCCCCATGCTTCCTCCGCCTGTCCCAGGCCTGGAGGGATGCGGGGCGGAGGGAGGGGCGGACACGGGGTTGGCAAGACTGCCGCAGGGGGAGCTGGTTCACAGAATGGCCCCCTCCCCAATTAACATGGACATGTTGGAGCGTTGGCTCGCATTATACCTGAAGGAGGAGGAGGCGGTTTACCTGCTTCAGGGTTTTCGACTGGGGTTCCGTATTCCTTTTGTGGGTGATAGGTCCCTTCAGGATGCTCCCAACCTTTTGTCCCTTAAGGGGAGGGAGGAGGTGGCTGCTGCCAGCATTAACAAGGAGGTTTATGCGGGCAGGGTCGCCGGCCCTTTCACTGCACCCCCGTTCCCTGACCTTAAGGTGTCACCCTTGGGCTTGGTGCCCGAGGAGTTAACGGGCGAGTTTCGCCTGATCCATCACTTCTCCTACCCCATATCATGCTTGGCCTTTGAGTGTTTCAGCATATTCCTGCAGTGGGCTTTCGTCCGCAGGTCAGGGTCCCGGTCTGTAGCCCATTACCTGGATGAATTTTGTTCGGGGTGAACGGGGCTGGGACACGTACACACGTCTCCTCAACACATTTCAGACGCTAATGGAGGAACTCGGTGTCCCTTTAGTGCCCGAAAAGACCGAGGGCCCATCTACTAAGCTAGTATTCCTGGGGGTGGAGATTGACTCGGTAGCGTAGGCTTCTAGGTTACCGGGGGATAAGGGGTCAAGGATAGTGGCCCTTATCTCGGAGTTGCTTGCTAAAGGCAAGGCATCCCTGAGGGAACTGCAGGTGCTACATGGTCACCTCAATTTCGCTTGCAGGGTCGTCGCACTGGGCAGGGCATTTGCTCGGCGCTTGTGCGACGCCATGACTGGCTTATCTAGGCCCCACCATAGGGTTAGACTCACCCGGGGTATCAGGGCAGATATGCTTATCTGGCTCCAGTTCCTGAGGGAGTTCGATGGAGTATCATTTTGGAGGTCTGACCTCCTGGCTTCCCCTCGCTTTCAGATCCAGTCTGCTGCCTCGGGGTCCCTGGGTTATGGGATGTACTTCAATGGGAAGTGGGCCTATGGTGGGTGGCCACCAGCCTGGGCAGGCACGGGTCGCCTGCGTGATCTCACGTATTTGGAATTTTTCCCTATCCTGGGGGCTTTGATGCTATGGGGCGAGGAGTGGGCCGACTCGGTCGTCCATTTCTGGTGTGACAATGCGGCCGTTGTCCACATTGTCAACTCACAGACTTCCAAATCGCCCAGGGTCATGGACCTAATGCGCCAGTTTGTGTTGCGCAGCCTGCGCCCCTACGTCCTCTTCGGGGCCAGGCATGTCCCGGGGGTCAATAATGATATCGCTGACGCTTTGTCCCGCCTGCAGATCTCCCGGTTCCGCGCCTTGGCCCCGGATGCAGAGGGATTTCCCTCGCCACCCCCGGACGAGATATGGACCATTGGCAAGGAGAGGTGAACCGGGCGATTGGCTTGTCACTGGCGCCACGCACGCGTAAGGCGTATCACCATGCATTCAATTCTTTCAGAGCCTTCTGTACCCAATTCCGGCTGCCAGAATCCTGGCCGATCCCAGTGACCCATGTTTTACCTGCATGCCCAGGGCCTTGCACCTCGCACCATGGCATCTAGGCTGTCAGCGTTGGCTTTTATGGCCAAGGTGGGAGGTCATGTGGATAGTACCGCTGACTTCCGTGTGAGACATGTTTTGGAGGGTTGGGTGCGGTAGCGTGGGCGTTGCCCGGACGACCGCCACCCGATTTCCCCAGGGGTTCTTACCCAATTGGCCCGGGGCTGGCCTGGCCTCTGTTTGATAGATATGAGGCAGCCCATTTCATGCAGCCACAACGGTGGCCTTTTTTGGAGCGCTCCGCATCAGCGAGCTTGTGATGCTGTCTAAGGCGGATGCAAGTCGTAGGGCACTGGAACTCGAGGATGTCTATGTTGCCAAAGACTGGGCTCAGTCGAGGATACGCTCCTCTAAGACAGATCAGCATGGCGTAGGCAGTGATGTAAGACTGCTACGGTGTTCTTTGGCAGACATCTGTCCGGTTGGTGCCCTACAGGATTTCCTTGCACTGCGTGGCACGCACCATGGCCCGTTTTTCTGTCACCAAGGTGGGTCTTCCCTTACTAAATTTCAATTTTGGAGGGTGCCGCGAAGGCACTAGACAGTGTTGGCCTCTCAGGGGCTCGTGGCGGCACCCATTCGTTCAGAAGGGGGGCGGCTTCTACTGCAGCTGTTTTGGGTGCTCCGGGGCTGAAATACGCCGCATGGGAGGGTGGGGTTCACAATGTTTTCAATTTGTGTTCGCCCTCTTCAACCTGAGTACCAGTTTAGTCACTGCACTGTTTCTCCCCCCCCTTTTTTTTCCTTGACAGACCCTGGGTGTCGTATTACACCGGTGACAGTATGGCTGGTGGGCCATAGCCGCGTGCACAGGGCAGTGTGTTACGCTGCACAGGGCAGCGCGTTACGCTGCATAGGGCAGCGCGTTACGCTGCACAGGGCAGCGCGTTACGCTGCGGCGACAGAGTGGGACCCCGACTGGGACTGGGTGCACCCGCACGTCTCAGGTGGTGTGGTAAGCGCGGCATGTTATGGCGGGAACTGTTGCCATTCCTTTTCTACATCAGGGATGCTGACTCGCCTGATGTCCTGGTTATGTACCTTGGGGGCGATGGCTTGGGGCGGGTCACTGGCCTATCGCGGAAGCTTGCGATTTGCAGTGACCTGCCCTACTCACATTATGTGTGGCCGGCCACAACCCTCAAGTGGTCGGACGTGATGTCGCGGTACGCTTACTGGGGAGCGTTCGGCCTCGAGGCTCTTGAGTGAGCCAACGCTCCGTGAACGGGGCTATTGCCCGGTTCCTTTTTGAATAGGGTGGGGGACGTGTCATTCGCCTCCCCACCATCAGTCTGCAAAATTAAGAGCTTTACTCAGGGGATGGGGCCCATCTGTCGCAGGGAGGTATGGACCTCTGGTTAGCAGACTAGCGAGCAGGCCTGTCGACCGAGCTGACGGTCTTGGGGGGGCGGTGAGCCTTTTTGGGAAGCCTCCCCGTGTGGCGGGTAGCACTGGTAAGGTAAACATTTATGACCCACAGGTATCCGGCAGGTTCGCAATTGACTGGACAACACTAGACAGGTATAAGTTGGTTAAACGTTGTCCGGTCAACGACGAACCAGGCGACGGGGTGATGGCTACAGCTAGACAGCATGCATCACTCTGTGATTTCACGGATACGCGTCAGAGGGTGGGGTCATTAGTTAGATATTGACTACGGTCAACAATTTGTTTGTTGTCAACAAACAAATGGATACAAATAGATACATTGTAACAATTGCCGTCGGCAATTTTGGGTGGTACCTTACCAGTGTTACTTCGGCCTGCTTGTCTTAAGAATTATAATTAGTCAATTACCAATAGAAATTTATAATTCGGACTAGGGCATGAATCAATAAATGTGGCCCAATGCCGTTATCCACTTTTACCAGTGTCTGAGTCCTTTATTGGGGGGTGCGCCTGCAATGCAAGTGCGGCGCCAAAAGGGCCGCCGCGCTCTTTGCGCCCCCCCCATCGGACGAAGGCATCCGGGTAGTTAGGGGGCGTGGCCAGCTCATCTATAAAAGGGGTGGCCATGAGGCAGGCGAGCTGCCATTTTGCGAAGCGACGGAGCGGAGAAGTTTTTCCCCTCCACCCCCTCCCTAGTTAACAGTGTGATATTTTGGTCGCTTCGGGGCCGGGTGGGAATTTTTGGCTGGGACCCACAATTGGCTCTCGGGTCCTGGTTTTTTCGCCCATCCCACACTGTTGCTATGGTTTGATATAGGGGGTTCTGTTGCTGCTGTTGACTTTGGTCACATGGGCGGGTAGCACTGGTAAGGTAAACATTTATGACCCACAGGTATCCGGCAGGTTCGCAATTGACTGGACAACACTAGACAGGTATAAGTTGGTTAAACGTTGTCCGGTCAACGACGAACCAGGCGACGGGGTGATGGCTACAGCTAGACAGCATGCATCACCCCGTGATTTCACGGATACGCGTCAGAGGGTGGGGTCATTAGTTAGATATTGACTACGGTCAACAATTTGTTTGTTGTCAACAAACAAATGGATACAAATAGATACATTGTAACAATTGCCGTCGGCAATTTTGGGTGGTACCTTACCAGTGTTACTTCGGCCTGCTTGCCTTAAGAATTATAATTGGTCAATTACCAATAGAAATTTATAATTCGGACTAGGGCATGAATCAATAAATGTGGCCCAATGCCGTTATCCACTTTTACCAGTGTCTGAGTCCTTTATTGGGGGGTGCGCCTGCAATATAAGAACAGCCTTGCTGGAACAGGCCACAGCCCATCCAGTCCAGCATTCTGTCTCACACAGTGGCTCACCATTTCCTTCAGGGTATTCCCAAGCAGATGCCTTCACCTGCTTAGGATTCCCTGGAAATGGCATTGAGAGATATCCTGCCTATCTCTCCAACTCGGAGGTTGTCCTTAAGTATCCATAATTATAGCCATTGATACCCTTGTCCTCCATGAACTTGTCTAATCCTTTCTTAAAGCTGTCAAGACTGACAGCTGTCACCACTTCTTCTGGCAGGGAGTTCCATAGACAAGTAATCCTCTGGGTGAAAAAGTACTTTCTCTTATTTGTTTGAGAACTAGTACCCAAAAGTTTCATGGAGTGTCCCCTAGTTCTAGTGTTATGCGATAGGGAAAACAGTTTTTCCTTATCTACTTTGTCCACACCGTGCATGATTTTATAAACTTCAATCAGGTCACCTCTTAGACGTCATCGTTCAAGAGTGAAGAGGCCCAACCGTTGCAGCCTCAAATGGTAAGGAAGGGGTTCCAGTCCCCTAATCATTCTGGTTGCCCTCCTCTGCACTTTTTCCAGCTCCATAATATCCTTCTGGAGGTATGGCGACCAGAACTGTACACAGTATTCCAGATGGGGCCTCACCATAGATTTATAAAGAGGCAAAATGACACTTGCTGACTTATTTTCTATACCCTTCCTAATGATCCCTAGCATTGAGTTTGCTTTTCTCACTGCTGAGGCACACTGGGTTGACACCTTCATTGAGTTGACCACCAGGACACCAAGGTCTCTTTCCTGGTTTGTCACAGAGAGTTCAGACCCCATCAGTTTATAAATGTAATTGGGGTTCTTTGCCCCAACATGCATCACTCTGCACTTACTAATGTTGAAGCTCATTTGCCACTGTTTTGCCCACTCCCCCAGTGTCAAGAGATCCCTCTGGAGCTCCTCACAATCTCTCATAGTTTTCACTACCCTGTATAATTTAGTGTCGTCAGCAAATTTGGCTACCTTGCTTTTTACTCCTACCTCTAGATCATTTATGAAGAGGTTGAAAAGCAGGGGTCCCAGTACTGAACCTTGGGGGACCCCACTCTTTACTTCCCTCCACTTGGAGAAGTGTCCATTTAGTGCTACCCTCTGTTTCCTGTCCCTTAGCCAGTTGCTGATCCAGGACAAGACCTGTCCATTTATTCCATGACTGGTAAGTTTGTTCAAGAGCCTTTGGTGTGGGACCTTGTCAAAAGCCTTCTGAAAGTCCAGATAAACAATGTCAACTGGATCCCCCTTATCCACATGCTTGTTGACACTTTCAAAAAATTCCAACAGGTTAGTGAGGCATGATTTGCCCTGGTAAAAGCCATGTTGGCTCTCCTTTAGCAGCGCCTTCTCTTCTATGTGCCTATTAATTCTATCTTTTAGGATGGTTTCCATCACTTTACCTGGGACACATGTCAAACTGACAGGTCGGTAATTTCCTGGATCACCCCTGGATCCTTTTTTGAAAATTGGTGTTACATTCGCTACCTTCCAGTCATCAGGCACAAAGCCTGGTTTGAGTGAAAGATTATATATTTTGGCTAGGAGATCAGCAATTTCATCTTTAAGTTCCCTGAGAACTCGTGGATGGATGCCATCTGGTCCTGGTGATTTGTTAGTGTTTAGTTTAACAAGACATGCAAGGACCTCCTCCCTGGTTATTTCTATCTGGCTTAATTCTTCGGTTTCCCTCCCTACCAAGATAGGCTCTGTTTTGGGCATGTGGTCTCTGTCTTCTTCAGTGAATACTGAAGCAAAGAATTCATTGAGTCTCTCTGCAATCTCTGTTTCCTCTTTAATAACCCCTTGCCTTCCATTGTCATCTAATGGTCCAATGGCCTTCCTAGTTGGGTTCTTACTTCTAATGTACTTAAAGAAGTCTTTGTTATTTCTCTGAGTATTTTTAGCTATACGCTCCTCAAAGTCTTGCTTTGCTTTCCTGATTGTTGCCTTGCATTTGTTCTGCCAAAATTTATGTTTCTGCCTGCTGTCCTCATTCGGACAAGCCTTCCATCTTCTAAATGAGCTTTTCTTGCGCTTGATCACTTCCTGAACAGCTCCTGTAAGCCACATTGGAGTCCTCTTGGACCTGGCAGTGCCCTTTTTCCTATTGGGTATGCATTCCAATTGGGTCTCTGTTATTGTTTTTGTAAACAGCCTCCATGCCTCTTGGAGTGTTTGGACTCTCTCAATTTTTCCTTTCAGCTTCTTTTTTACTAGTTTCCTCATCTTTGGGAAATTTCCTTTTTGAAAATTTAAGGTCTCTGTATTAGATTTTATCAGTGACTTGTGGTCTATGATCAAGTTAAACATAATTGAGTTGTGGTCACTGTTCCCTATTGGATCAGTCACATTGACATCTTGCACCAGATGCTAAGTATTACTCAGGATCAAGTCAAGGATTCTTGTACCTCTAGTTGGGTCTTCAACCATCTGTCCCAGGGAACAATCATTTAGCATATCTAGGAACTTTATCTCTTTATCATGTGCTGAACAACAGTTCACCCAGTCTATGTGAGGGTAATTGAAGTCCCCCATTATAACCAGGCTTCCCTTCTTGGATGCCTCCTTTACAACATTCTTCAACTGCCAGTCTCCCTCAAGAGTTTGGGTCGGAGGCCGATAGTATATGCCTACTGTTAGACCATCCTTGTGGCCTGGTACTCTTACCCACAGAGCTTCTAATGGTGACTCCAAATCACCTAGATATTCCAATTCATATGATTTTATCACTTCTTTGACAAACAAGGCTACACCACCTCCCGTTTGTCCCTTCCTATCCTTCCCGTACAGTTTGTAGCCTGGGATAACTGTATCCCATTGGTTATCATCCGTCCACCAGGTTTCAGTGATACCAATAATATCAATATTCTTATCTATTGCTAAGTATTCCAGCTCCCCTATTTTGTTCCGGAGGCTTCTAGCATTTGTATACAAGCCTTTATATATGCTTTCCTGATACAGTCTTTTGAGTCCAGTTGCATTGTTAGACTGCCTCTTGCATCCTTCTGCTAGAGTGCTGGTGACTAGCTCCTTGCTCTGCTCAGTAATTTTTGCATCGTCCTCACTACTCAAGTACACACTTTCCCGAACCGGATGCTGACCAGCTCCTGTCGGCTTTCCCCCAGTTATCAGTTTAAAAGCTGCTCTGCAGCCTTTTTGATGTTGAGTGCCAGCAATCTGGTCCCATCATGGTTCAAATGCAACCCATCCCTCCTGAACAGATTTGGCTTGGCCCAAAATGTTCTCCAGTTCCTGACAAATCTGAAACCCTCCTCTCGACACCACTGCCTCATCCACGCATTGAGGCTTCTGAACTCTGCCTGCCTGGTAGGTCCTGCGCGAGGGACAGGCAGCACTTCTGAAAATGCTACCTTGGAAGTCCGGGACTTCAATCTTCTTCCTAACAACCTGAATTTGGCTTCCAGGACAGACCGCTTGGCCTTCCCAACATCATTGGTACCAACGTGTACCATGACAACTGGCTCATTCGCAGTTCTCTCTAACAATCTATCTAGATTTCTTGTGGTGTCTGCAACTTTTGCACCTGGCAGGCAAGTCACCATACGGTTATCATGTGCATCACAAATCCATTTCTCTGTATTTCTAATTATTGAATCGCCTAGTACAAGGAGCCTCTCTCCTGCAATCTGTTCATCTACATGCACCTCATTAACCATATTAAGGGAGAGAACCTCAGTTTGTTCCTGTTGTTTATCTTCCTGGATCTCATCAAGTGTGATGAAGGAGAGATCATCAGGTGGAACCAGTTGTTCCTCTGTGTGTTCCTCATCAGGTGTGATGAGGGAAAGAGCCTCAAATTTATACTGTAATTTCAGACTCTCAAAGTGATCCCCTACTCTTCTCCTCCTTTGAGTCACATTCCTCCAAACATCTCCCTCCTGAGTTAGTGAAGGGCCTTCTCCCTCAGAACTGTGCCCTATCTCTTCTTTGTCCAGCATAGTCTGCTCCGCTCTGTCCAAGAACAGCTCAAGCTCCTTAATTTGTTGATGGTTAGATATGCGGGCCTCTAGCTGCTGGACCTTCTCTTCTAGTAGTGCAACCAGCTTGCACTTGCTGCAAGTGTAGTTCTCCATATGCTTTGGCAAGAACACAAACATGGCACAAGTATTGCAGGTAACTGCAGCTGTTCCCTCAGAATCCATTTTAACAAGTGCAGTATTCTGGGCCTCAAAAATGTACACGTTTACTACCTTTCTACCTAGTAAGACTGTATTCTTCCTTTGTTACTAGTTTGCAATCTCTAAAGCCTCTAAAGCAGCTCTACTCCAACTGCAAAACTTACCAGTGCTCACTTCCTTTGTTTGGCTCTCCTCAGCAGCAGCTCTGTTTAAGAGCACATGCAGAGTCAAAAGGGCACATTACATGAGCCACATATTATTGTCTAACAACTTTGGCCAGTTTATACCACTAGACAATTGGGTGCAAATTGCTGCATCTTCCTGGTTGACTGGGTAGATTAGGTCACCCTTCACTTTGTATTCAAAGCTCCCTCAGGTGAGGCAAAATCAATACAGTGCTGTTGGCTTTGGTGGAGCAGTGCTAATTTATATTGGTTAGAGACTGGGGAGCAGAAATTTTCCAATGAAAACCTGCTCAGACCCTTCTAGCATTGCAGTTGACTGCCCATGTCATAAAATGTGTGCTGCCAGTTTGGGCAGCAGATGCAAATGAGGCCTTGGCTCCTGTACCTATAATAATGGGAAAGAAGAAGGCTAGTCTTGGTCCTTCCTTGTGGCTTCAAGGAAAAAAGCACTTAAATGACTAAAAGGTGGCTGCATGGCTTGTTTTGCAGATGACAGTTTTCTCTTTGAAGCCTTCCTTCAGTTGAGCCCCAGTCTAATTTAAAAGGAAAGAAATGTAAGTTGAAAAAGCAGAAAAGGCCTTGAGATGGTCCATTCACAATTAGCACCCAAAGAGTAGAGGAAGCATAGACTTGTTCACAATCTTTCCTTCATGACTTTTTTCACAAATCAAAATGATAGTTATTACTTCTAAATCAACATCTATACCTATACAGTCATACCACAGCTTCAGTATGAAGTCAGACTGAGAACATTGCCCTGGTTTAGTGCCCTGTTAAGATGACATTCCTGGTCCAGCTGGCAGATAGTATCTCCACAAACATACAGTACCAATGTTCCAGCAAGCCCTTAAATAGTAAAGGTAAAGGTTTCTCTTGCTTGAAAGCCAGTCGTATCCGACTCTAGGGTTCAGTGCTCATCTCTGTTTCAAAGCCGAAGACCCAGCGCTGTCTGCTTCTGCAGACGTTTCCATGGTCATGTGGCAGGCATGACTAGACACTGGAGCACACAGAGCGCTGTTACCTTCCCACCGAAGTGGTCCCTATTTATCTACTTGCAATTTCTTGCTTTCGAACTGGTAGGTTGGCAGGAGCTCATTCTGTCCTGCAGTACTCGGGAATCGAACTGCTGACCTTCCACCTCCCAGTCAGCATTTTAGCCACTTGAGCCACTGCAGTAAGCAAAATTTAAAAATGCAATTTACAAATCATCTTGGGTAGATGTCTGGGTTTATTTTTTGAGAATATGTGAGCAAACATTGGAAGAGTATGGGATCAGAGTGAGAATATTATTTATTTATTTTTATTTATTAGCTATTTGTGAAATCAGATTGGACAATAAAAACCCTGCAGCCAGGCATTGCTTAAGGGATAATAAATCTTTCAGGACTAGTTACATTAAAATCTCGCAACTCTAGGCGAATACTGCTTAGTATGGGACAGAAATCTCTCTCTTTTTTTTTTTTACCTAGCCTCTGGGGAATTCCACAGTGTCTTTTTCTCAAATATATGTTCCTCTCTAGAAAGCAGTTTTACTGCTCCCTCTCTTGGATTACATTGTGTAGCCTCAAGATATACAAAATTCCCATTGTTGCAGAAGTACTTTTCCCCAGAACACTTTAAAGGTCAAGAGTTGACTTTGAACTCTTATTTTGTAGCCCTGTGCATAGCTGCCTTCTTTGTCTTCTTTTTATTAGGTTTTTAAATAGTTAGGTAGCACTATGGGCTTTTATGGTCCAGTGTCTTGCTGATGCGTGCTTAACAAGCTGTATTGACTTTTGTGTTACCTCATTTTGTTTAATTCATACTGTTCAAACGTTTCCAGCTACTAAAGATATGAAACAAGCAATAGGTGCTAAAGTGCTCTTGAGGGGTTTTAATGTATATATGACCTTGTAAGTCAGGGATTCTCAACATGCGGCCCTTGGGCTGCATGTGGCCCATGGCACCATTTCATGTGCCCTCCAATGGCCTCCACCACACCAGGAAGTGCCATGTGGTGGAGGAAGGGCAAAATGGCCATCCAGCCCCCAAAACTGTCTGAGGGAGCATGATCCAGCCCCCAGATTTAAAAGGTTGAGAATTCCTGTTGTAAGTCAACTTAGAGCAGCTGATAACAGAGTTTCAAAAAGATTCAATCAAGTCAATCTCACACACATAGATACATGGCGGGCATCCACTCGCAGGTCTGCACAGGGTGGGTGCTCTTTGCCACACACCTTCCCTGGCCTCAAAATGGTCAGACCACTTCTTTGGGCCACCATTTCATGGTAGCAATGAGTGGGTGGTCCCATCTGGTAGTTGGGCAGAGGCTCCCTTTCCCCAACTCACGTTGTAGGTTGGCAAGCAGCAAGGAAGGTTGTGCTTCACATTCTTTGGATCTTTGCTTGGCAAATATTCGGTTTCAAGGTTTCGTTAAGCAGTCAGCTTGCGGCCTCTGTGCGTACGCGCACACACACATAGAGGTATCTGTGCACACATACACACGAGTGCATGCACACACAACATTCAATTTTATATTTGTCAGAAGAGAGGCTGGTCTAAGTTATGGTACTGCTCAAAGCAGAGAAGATGGTACTCAAGTTCCATATGCAAAAGATAGCTAGACTGGCAGCTGAACTGCTGTGGAAGAGGACAACATCCTACATCCTCCACTGCCCTTGAGGTGAGCAGGCTAGTGCAGCAGAGAAAGAGAAGGCTACATTGAACACAAAGCTCAATCTGCCAACATCTTGCTGTGACTCTGTATCACCACTTCACCCTCAAGTATATGCTGTCCCAGGTGACTGGTTAAATTTGCCTTAATGGGAAGCTAGAAGTTGCCAAAATCCTAAACTGCTCCAATCGGCTATTCAGATTTCTTGTACAGTATTCCAAAGCCTGGTTTAAAGAATGTCTCAAACAGAGGTTGTTCCTGTGTAGGAACCAGAAATATTGGCTATGAATAATGATGATGATGATGATGATACATTACTGGACACTGTTTTCCATTGTGACTGGAAACAGCAAAATAAGCATGCGTGCATTCGTTCCTTGGGATGGTGAGTTTATTCAAGAGTTCCCTACAGTAACACTGAGCCACATAAGCAATATCACTGTACATTGTCCCAAACACTCAAAGCACTTATCTTAGAAATCCTTGCATTAACTCTATAGTGAGTAATAGATGCCTTATTCTTATTCTGCCTTTGGAGCCTCTAACTGGAGAGGATGATTGCTTGATGAAAACCACCAAAGCAGTTGATGATTGAGGAAGATTTGGACCAGAGGCTTGGACATGTTTACTCTTAATGAAAGTGCCATAATGTGGAAATGATATCACAGTGAAACAATATCACAGCAACTGTATATTTTGCACTGAGACACTGCCTAGTATCCCATGGTGGTGCTTATTGTTTTGGTCATCTTGTTGGGTCATGGCTCATCAAAGTTTAAGGCTGAAACTTTCCTATGATTTCATCTTACCTCCTTAAAGCCAAAGCTTTAAAAGTTACTTTTAAAAATAATTATTTATAGTTGTAGTTCATAGAGCTCAATAATAGTTAATTATTGTTCTAACTCCTTTAAAAAAATAAACCTGAACCCGCTTTTATTTTTCCCAGGGGTGGGGAGGGAAAGCCCTGACCAATATCACTACTGATGCCTCATGGTAATGTGGGCTGGATCAGGATGCCTCAGATTGGCATGGAGCTACTTTGGAACTTGGGGGGGGGGGAATTTGCCCCCTGCCCAGCTGCTCTGCCTCCAGAACATTTGAGGCTTGTTTTTGAGTGAGTTATAGAATTTTCCAGGAATGTAACTAGGATCTGAATTGGAACCCCACCCCTTGCTGACAAGACTTCTGTTTGCCAAAGAAGAACCACATTTATCTAATCCCACTCACAATTTTTGACTTTAAAAAAGTAAGCAGTTATAGTTACATCTCAAATGCCTCCCAAAAATGTTAGTTGCCAACATACTTACAATTTTGAAGAAACAGCTCTACTCCCCAATTTCTCAAGAGCAACTAAAGCAGGAATTAAAAGGAATTAGTCATAAGGAGTTGCTAACTTATAATTAACCTGTGTAGTGTTGGACATCTTGCCCAGTCCCAGGGCACACCAGAAGAAGGAAATGGTAAACCACTTCTGAGTACCTCAATACCTAAAAAACCTTGAAAAGGATCACTGTGAGTTAGAGATGAAATTTAGATAAAAACTCGCCCGCACTACCCACCACACGGGGGCAGCAAACTGGCACCGGCCTACCCCAGCCTGACCTATCGGACTGGAGGCCCCAGTGCAGGCCAAAGGTAAGTGACTCAGAACAAGATCAGATAAGCAAGGGAGGTGTGTCCCCCCACCCTGAAGGTATGCCAACAGAGTAGGACAGACCAGTCTGTAGGAGACGCCGCCGCCCAGGCAGGTGGATTCTGAAAGGCAGAATGCTGCACCAAGTGACCGCAGTCATACCAGTCGCCAAGGACTGACCAAGATGGGGTCATGAACTGGAGCCAAAGCTACAGCTGGGGTATGTCCCAGTGCATGTTGGGTTGGAGCATGGCCCTCATATGAAAATTCTCATCATATGAAAGCCACGCGACACCCAGGAAATCCACATAAGCCCGGTAGATGATGCCAAGGTATTGTATGAGGGCCCGGAAGGGGCAGGTGCGGGTGCAAATACCCGCTTCAATAAGGTAGGCCGGAAGCTAGTTGGCCCATGTGCAGGGAGGCTTCTTACACCTGGCTAGCTCCTTGTCCCCATCATCCATTTTATCTTTATCAGTCTTGGAAGAATCCCAATTAAGGTCAAAATACTTCCCCTGAACAATCTTGTCCCTGGTGGACTGAAGTAGATGGTCCCCCCCAAGAGAGTGACTGGCCCTCAAAAGGCAGGGCCACAGTGGGGACAGCACTGGTGTCAGCCCCAACCGGGCCACGGTACGGCCACCCATAGGGGGTTGTGGACTGGGTCAGGGGCAGGTAAGGGGGGACCAGCTGCTGAGGTGGGGCAGGCCAAGGTGGAGACCAACAGTACCCCTGCATCCCAAGCAAAGGTGTGAGGTCTTGAGCGAGCGGCGGTCATGGCCACCCAAAGTTGGGCGGTGGAGCACTCCTGGGAGGACTCAGGTAGCTGGCTGGCCAGGGGGAGGATGGGGGAAGAGAGCTGAACTAGGCAGCGATGGCAGCGAGCCGCAGTGCAAGCCACAGAAGTGCATAGGCCTGGGCTCGAAGGTGGCGTGCATTCTGAATATTGGTGATCATCATGGCAATCAGCCATGAACATTGTCCTGAGAATATAATGCAGTAGCTCTTGGTACGCAACTCTCAAGTCCTGGGCAATGGCCCTCCTTCATAGCAATGGCACTACTGCAAAGGGCAGACTGGATGTTTTATGATTTAGAGATTGCTCCCTACATTTATTCTCTTGTCTCTGTGATGTTAATTTAATTCACCAGTGCCGGCTGCATGGAAGATGTTAATTAAATGGTTTATTTTATTCAAATACTGTATAATTATAGGATATTATTTAATTTGCTTTGTTTTGGAATGATTCCCACCCTTGTGTCCTCAGAGGAATCTTTGCCAGAGCTGTTGAATTGATGGCATTTGTATTTGATAATTTGTACAGTATAATTGGAGTAAATTCACGTAAGCCGTTGCTTGCGAGCTAAAAAAAAATGCAGAGCTCAGCAGTGCCAAAGCAGACGATAAGAGATCTGACTTTTTAAATAGCTGCCGTAAAATCTCTCTTTTTAAGCCACAAAATAAAGCTAATTAAGACAGGGGGGAATCCAATACCAATTAAAACTGACTTTCCCCTCAGCCATAAAAGGCTTTCTCTTTTTCTCTCTCTGTATGTATGTGTTTTGGTTTGAAAATAGGCATGTACAGCACAAGTCTTTTCAGATTTGTGCCTAGAAGAATCCTAAGGCAGTTGACATATCCTCAGATTAAGATACAAAGGGAAGTATTGAATCAGCTGGCTGTGAACCTCAGGGTTGTGGAGTTTGACCCCCCACTTTGCTTCCAGGGAGAAGAACCAGCTTGTGTTGCCTTGGGCAGGCTGCACAGTACCAAGGGACCTCAGAAAAAGGGACTGGTAAACAATTTCTGAGAAGGATCATCATAAGTTGGAGTCAATATAAGAGGGTACAACTATTATTTACATGAAAAATAAAGCAAGGAGAAAACAAATAGAAGGGACCAATACCTAATAATAATAATTTCATGTCAAAAATTATTCTGGATTGAAAGGATTTTTGTGGAAGAAACTCCACACAGGGAGTGCCCAAATGAGGCTCCTTTTATGTCCCTAAGAGGTGGGACCGAGACGGGCGCTCAACCCATCATGCAGTACCCGGGTCTCAAACTGCCCACTTGCCAGCCTTCCAACTAAAAAGGTGACCTTCTTAACCACTGCACCACCACAGCAAATAGGACCAATACCTAATTCCTATACAGTATATAGGAGAAAGAGGGGGAGAGATAATGGTCTGGTTCAGACAAGCACATCTCAGCCTTATAAGCCTTGTAAACATGATAAACTGAGGTATATACAAGCAATCTCAATAACAATTACACTTATATACCACCCTGTTGTGTATGTAGTGGAATGGAATGCTTTAACAATTTGTATTCATTGCTGGGATCGGGTGATCCTCCATTTTGTGTTCTTCTTAGAACTAAGCTCTCGCGGGACTTGGGGTCCCGCCCTTTCTAACCAGATGTGCGAAGGCTCCATAGTCTTGGGTCACTCCACAATCACCCTATTGTTCTCCCAACCAATCCAGTTGCTTCCCTCCTGAATGTATCTTTCCTGTATTGTAAATATAGGCGCTACTGTGCCATTGCTCTCCATGTTCAGTTCCCGAAATAAAGTTGTGTTTGGCCCTATTATGCTGGCTGCTGCATATCAATTCCTGAACATCAAACACCCCATAGTGCTTTGTGTACTCTTTGGGTGGTTCAGTAGGTAATTAGTCCAAATTAGTCTAAGAAACACTAAGGAGAAATTGCCACAGAAATTCAACATGTTCTGATAGCAGCTGGAATAGCATGGGTGACCCAGGATATAATTTTATCAACTTCTAGTGAGGATAAAAAAACAAGGCCAGTATCTTGGTTTTTTTAAATATCATAATCAGAGATCTGCAGTGTAACATTAAAGTACAACTTACCAAGGTGACAAATAGGTGGCACCTATCCATTTGTTTCCTAAAAGCAGGATTCCCAAAGTAGATGAAAGCAAGTCAGAATGAATGAAAGAATTAGGGAACAAGATGGCTGGAGAAAGAGTAGCTCTTTCACTCATTTTCTTTTCATATGATTTGCAGGCTACAAAAAATTCGCAATATACAGGACATATTCATTCATTAATTTATTGCAGGCGCACCCCCCAATAAAGGACTCAGACACCAATGAAAGTGGATAACGGCATTGGGCCACATTTATTGATTCATGCCCTAGTCCGAATTATAAATTTCTATTGGTAATTGACCAATCATAATTCTTAAGGCAAGCAGGCCGAAGTAACACTGGTAAGGTACCACCCAAAATTGCCAACGGCAATTGCTACAATGTATCCATTTGTATCAATTTGTTTGTTGACCACAAACAAATTGTTGGCCGTAGTCAATATCTAACTAATGACCCCACCCTCTGACGCGTATCCGTAAAATCACGGGGTGATGCATGCTGTCTAGCTATAGCCATCATCCCGTCGCCTAGTTCGTCGTTGACCGGACAACGTTTAACCAACTTATGCCTGTCTAGTGTTGTCCAGTCAATTGCGAACTTGCCGGATACCTGTGGGTCATAATGTTTACCTTACCAGTGCTACCCGCCACACGGAGGGGCTTCAAAGAAGGCTCGACGCCCCCCCCCAGACCGTCAGCTCGGTCAACAGGCCTGCTCGCCAATCACCCAACAGGAGGTCCATACCTCCTCGCGACAGATGGACCCCATCCCCTGCATACAAGTCATAACTTTGGAGGCTAATAGCGGGGTGACGACTGACCCTCCCCCAAGCCCTGTCGACAAGGAAATGCGCCACTGCCCTATTCACCATGCGTCTAGCGCAGTCAAGGGCCAGGAGGTCAACACCCCCTCTGTAGGAATGGCGCGGGACCATGTCCGACCAAACAAGGGTTGTGGCGGGCCAGACGTAATGCAGGTAGGCGAGGTCCTCGCAAATCGCATGCTTCAGCGACAAGCCGGTGACCTGGCCCAAATCATTGCCCCCCAGGTGTATGATCAGAATGTCAGGCGGGTCCGCATTCTGGCCTGAAAAAAGGAAAGGCAGCAGCTCCCGCCATAACATCCCGGGCTTACCATGCCATGTGAGACTTGCGTATGCACCCAGTCCCAGTCGGGGTCCCCACTCTGTCGCCGCAGCATAACGCGCTGCCCTGTGCATGTAGCTATGGCCCACCAGCCATACTGTCACCGGTGTAATACGACACCCCGGGTCTGTAAAGGAAAAAATGAGGGAAAGTAGGTAAGGTGACTGGGTTGGTACTCACGGCGGGAGTGGGCGCACATAAAATTGAAAACATTGCGAACCCCACCGTCCCATGCTACGTATGTCAGCCCCTGAGTACCCAAAAGCCGCAGCGGTCGAGGCCGCCCCTATACGGAATGAATGAGTGCCATAGCGGGCGCCTGGGAGGCCCACACTGGCCAGCGCTTTGCCCGTCACCTTCCAAAATTGAAATTTAGTAAGGGGAGACCCATCTTGGTGACAGAAAAACGGGCCATGGTGCGTGCCACGCAGTGCCAGGAATTCCTGTAGGGCACCAACCGGACAGATGTCTGCCAAAGAACACCGTAGCAGTCGCACACCACTGCCGACGCCATGCTGATCGGTCTTAGAGGAACGTATCCTCAACTGAGCCCAGTCTTTGGCTACACAGACATCCTCGAGTTCCAGTGCCCTACGACTTGCATCCGCCTTAGACAGCATCACAAGCTCGCTGATGCGGAGCGCTCCAAAAAATGCCACCGTTGTGGCTGCATGGAACAGGGCTGCCTCATATGCATCAAAACAGAGGCAAGGCCAGCCCCGGGCCAACTGGGTAAGGACCCCTGGGGAAATCGGGTGGCGGTCGTCCGGGCAACGCCCGCGCTCGCGCACCCACCCCTCCAAAACATGTCTCACACGGAAGTCAGAGGTGCTGTCCACATGACCCCCCACCTTGGCCATAAAAGCCAACGCTGAAAGCTTAGATGCTATGGTGCGAGGTGCAAGGCCCTGAGAATGCAGGTAAACCATGAACCGCAGCACATGGGTTACCGGGATCGGCCAGGTTCCTGGCAATTGAAATTGAGTACAGAATGCCCTGAAAGAATTAATTGCGTGGTGATACGCCTTATGGGTGCATGGCGCTAGCGACAGGCCAATCGCCCGGTTCACCTCTCCTTGCCAATGGTCCATATCTCCTCCGGGAGTGGCGAGGGAAATTCCTCCGCATCCGGGGCCAAGGCACAGAACCGGGAGATCTGTAGGTGGGACAAAGCGTCACCAATATCATTATTAACCCCTGGGACATGCCTGGCCCTGAACAGTACGTTGAGGCGCAGGCTGCGCAACACAAATTGGCGCACTAGATCCATAACCCTGGGCGATTTGGAAGTCTGTGCATTTACAATGTGGACCACAGCCGCATTGTCACACCAGAAATGCACGACCGAGTTGGACCACTCCTGGCCCCATAGCATCAAAGCACCCAGGATAGGGAAAAATTCCAGATATGTGAGATCACGCAGGCGACCCGTGCCTGCCCAGGCCGGTGGCCACCCACCATAGGCCCACTTCCCATTGAAGTACATCCCATAACCGAGGGCTCCCGAGGCATCAGACTGAATCTGAAATTGAGGGGAAGCCAGGAGGTCATGCCTCCAAAATGAGACCCCATTGAACTCCCTCAGGAACTGTAACCAGACAAGCATGTCTGCCCTGATACCCCGGGTAAGCCTGACCCTATGGTGAGGCCTGGATAATCCTGCCATAGCGTCGCACAAGCGCCGGGCAAAAGCCCTGCCCGGTGCGACCACTCTGCAGGCGAAATTAAGGTGACCATGCAGCACCTGCAGTTCCCTCAGTGATGCCTTGCGCTTGGCCAACAAGTCCGAGATAAGGGCCACTATCCTTGACACCTTATCCCGCGGTAACCTAGACGCCTGCGCTATCGTGTCAATCTCCACCCCCAGGAAGACTAGCTGTGTAGATGGGCCCTCGGTCTTTTCGGGCGCTAAAGGGACACCGAGTTCCTCCATTAGCGTCTGAAATGTGTTGAGGAGACGTGTACACGTGTCCCAGCCCCGTTCACCCCCGAATAAAAAGTCATCCAGGTAATGGGCTACAGACCGGGACCCTGACCTGCGGATGAAAGCCCACTCTAGGAAGGTACTGAAACGCTCGAAAGCCGAGCATGATATGGAACAGCCAAAAGGCATGGCCTTATCAAAATAATATTCGCCCCGAAATTTGAAACCCAGCAATTCAAAGTCGCCCGGGTGCACTGGCAAGAGGCGAAAAGCCGACTTAATGTCGCACTTAGCCAGCAGCGCACCCGGGCCACATGAGCGCACCATGCGCAGCGCGTGGTCAAAAGATGTATACCTGACTGAGCAAAGGTCGTCAGGGATAGCATCGTTGACCGATCGGCCGGCTGGGTAGGACAAGTGATGGATAAGGCGAAACTCGCCTGGTGACTTCTTGGGAACCAAGCCCAGGGGCGATACCTTGAGGTTAGGGAACGGGGGTGCAGGGAAAGGGCCAGCGACCCTGCCCGCATTGACCTCCTTATTAATGCTGGCGGCAGCCACCTCCTCCCTCCCCCTAAGGGACAAAAGGTTGGGGGCATCCTGAGGGGACCTATCACCCATGAAAGGAATACGGAACCCCTGTCTAAAGCCCTGAAGGAGATAATCTGCATCCTCCCCCTTCGGGTACAATGCGAGCCAACGCTCCAGCATGTCCACATTAATTGGGGAGGGAGCCTTTCGGTGAATCAGCTCCATCTGCGGCAGTCTTGCCAGCCCACTGTCCGCCCCTCCCTCTGCCCCGCGTCCCTCCAGGCCTGGGACAGGCAGAGGCTGCATGGGGGCCCGCACAGGTGGGACACTCATGTCTGTACTTGCAATTCTTCTTATTGCATGAACCATTAGACGAGAAAGTCCAGCACAGCAGGCGGGCTGGAACCCCCTGCCCCGCCACTTGGCGGGGAACCTGTGCTGGAGCCACTCGCTGGATCGCATGTCCACAATGGTATCTTTCCCCTGGCGCGGGGCGCGTGGGCGTCATGTACAGAAGCCAAAGCCTCTGGCATGGCTCATCCCACCTCATCTCAGGGTGCAGGGGAATTCGCATATGGAATTCCTCGTCATAAGCCAACCACGACGGGCCCGGAAAATCAACCATCGCCCGATAGATATTGTCCAAATACTGGACCATCGGAATTGCCAGATCCGGCCGGGCCCTCAGGTACACCGCCATGTAGATGAGGTAAGCCGGCAGCCAGTTGGCCCACGTTCGTGGTGGCTTGCGACGATGTGCCTGTTCCTTATACTTCTCATCCTGCCCCTCCCTCTCTTCCTTGGTGGGCTCCCTGTTTAGGAGTGAGAAGATATCAACATACTCCCCTCGCCATATTTTCTCTCTGGTGGCCTGTGCCAAGTGGTCACCCAGTGGCAAGGAATAGCCCGCTGTCGGCAAGGCCGAGACAGGCACAGCAGAAACTGCGGGCATCTGGAAAGGGGCTTGGACTAGCCCAGCCACCCCCAAAACATTCCCCACAGGGTAGGAAATGCTCCCCACCCCGGGGCCCTGGGTGGTGGTTGACGTCGCCTGGTGGTGCGTCAGCGGCTGTACCGCCGCACCACCTATGCGAGGCCAAGGCCATTGGAAAGCCCCCCACCCAACGTAGCCACATGTGTAGGGGCACTAGTTTGTACCGCATACTCACATGCTGCACCCCTGCGGGCCGCCCCCACCAGGGGTTCCGACCCACTGGGGGCGTCGGAGCTCACGACCGCCGTAGAGCTCGCCGCCGGGGCTTGACCCGCGCTGGCCTGTTGGTTGGGGAGCTGCGAGGCAGTGGCCGAATTCGCGCCACGCGCCTCAAGCTGCTTGACCCGTCCCGTCGCCTGCCGCTGCCCAGCAGATGACGCGTCAAAGTGCACCCCAAAAGGAGCCCCAGCGCGGCTGGCCCGAGCAAGGGAAGCCTCGAGTGCCGCCACGCGGGCCAGCAAGGCCTCCACACTGGCGTGGGGCCATGGGCCAGCCGGCCCGCCCGTTACGGGCGTGGGTACAGGTCCTTGCACCCCGGGGCCCGAATATGGCTATGACCCCACACCCAGGCCCGGCAGGGCTGGCGTAGGCACCTGCCAAGGGAGGGGACCACACCACCCCCCAAGGCTGGAAGGCCCTGGAGTGAGCTGCGCCCCGATAGAGGGAGGCCCAGTAGAATGAGCACCAGGAGCGGCGTCCGCCGCTTGCGGGCCGCGGACCGCAGCCCATACTGGACCCCAGCTCGGGTCCCCAGCCTCCGGCCAGGGGGTAATAGACCCCATCCCACCGGTCCCGGTGGGAGCCGGCAAAGGCGGCTGGTGGGAAGGCGCAGCCGCGGTCCTCCGACCCGGATTGCGCCTCCGAACCGCCCGAGCCGCGCTCGCGGCCGCCTTCTTCTTCAAAGGCATCTCAGTCGGACCTAAGGGAAGCCGAAAAGAGGAAGGTCAGCAGCCAAAAGGCTTCCCGATCAAGGTAAAAGCGACGGAGTAAGAGGAAAAACTTCTCCGCTCCGTCGCTTCGCAAAATGGCAGCTTGGCTGCCTCGTGGCCACCCCTTTTATAAGGGAGCTGGCCACGCCCCTAACTACCCGGATGCCTTCGTCCTGTGGGGGGGCTCCCGCAAAGAGCGTGGCGGCCATTTTGGCACCGCGCTTGCAATCATTGAGTACCTAGGTTGTTGGGGGCAAACTACTAATTAACTTGTGAACCGCTCAGAGAGTGGACTAAGTACTATGGGGTGGTACAGTATATAAGTGTAACTGCTATTGCTATTAATTTCTATACCACACATCTGACTTAAATATCACTCTGAGAAGTGAAAATAATTATTGTTGTTGACTGCAACTCGTATCAGTGAAAGCAGGAAAAATGTCAGTCGAGTGAATTTGTTTAAAGTGGATGCCACCTTGCCATGAAGTGACCCACACACTATGATCATGAAGCCATCTCATGCGGCATGCATGAATTGAGAGAAGCAGGATTTAACACTGGGACTGCAATGGACTGTCGCAGCCTTGAGGATATTGTTATGGAATGAAAACGAGATAAACCGCTTTCCAGCTAAGACAGATTCGGAGTTTTATTATTATTTGGCCAAACAGATTCAGGGATGCTTTAACAAGCCAATAATCCCTGAATGACCATACATTTTCAGAGCCATCTTTTTATATGATAAAATTAGGAAATTTCTACACATTTCATCACTATGAGATAAGCCAAAATTATCAATTAATCTTTTGACATTGTCATGCAGTTCAGGTTAGAACATTCAGAATATTTGTTCATGTCATGTCACACAAATATTATTCAGCATTATGGTTTCTTGAGTCTAAGAGAAATCCCTGTCAGCTGTACAAACTGTGCTGAGCTTGTGGACACAAGGCCTTCTGTTTACTTAGCCTCGTCATTATGTTCTATTTGATTAGATCAATCTGATCTGTTTAACTTTACAGAGTCCTGAGAAAATAGTTTTTACTTTTAAACCAGAATTAATATTAGAATTAATATCTTAATTCTTTCACTCCTATTTCAATAAGAACAAGGCATGCCTTCACAGCCAGTCCATCTGGCATGGCCTCTTCCGCCTCCATGACCATTGGGAATCAGAGTTACTTTTCTGCTCACTTTGCCATTGGGCCCAATATGATAGTTTCCAGTGGCATTTCCTCCTCTGAGGGAGCCATCACCCCACCTAAAGGGGCTTATCTGCCTGTAGCCATTGACCCCTTTAGGGAGTCAGGTTAGTTAACTGCTGCCTGACACTCGGTGTTGAGTCACTGGCTGTATGGTCTACTCCATTACCATAGCGAGATGTCCAGCCAGACAACATAATCAATAAAACATATCTATATAAATAAAATGGAAAGGTATGTCTGTGTGTCCCGAATGCGTTACCATGCCCTTGAACAGAGCCCCCTTAAAGCTTGCGCACACCTTCCTTTGGCATCACAGATTGCATAGCCAAAGTCTGGGGACAGCGGGTAGGGCGTGAGTCCCTCAAAAGGCAAAAGAAAAAACTACAAGCCCCAGCATCCCTTGTGCCATGCCACAGCCAATCAAAAAGGCCACAACGAGCACAGGAGAGGTGGGGCAGAGGCCACGCGCATAGAGAGTGAGAGAAGGCAGTTGCCGGGTGTGTGCGCCTGGCTGCCCCCACCCCTCCAGTGTGTGTGTGTGTGTGTGTGTGTGTGTGTGTGTGTGTGTGTGTTCTCCTGCCTGTATCATTCCTTCCTTCATTCCCTCACCCACTTCCTCCTCCTCCTCCTCCATCAGCTGGAGCTTGCCCACCATGTTCTTTGGAAGGTGAGGAAGCAATGCCTTTTTTGGGGGGGAGGGGGCAAGCGGAGAAGAAACATGGGTGCAACATGTGTGGATGGAGAGGGGTGGTCCAGGGACACCCACCCAGAGAGGTGTGCACCCCTCCCCAAGCCCCTCCCCCGGGCAAAGCCGGGCAACTCTGCTAGTATAATATAAAAACCAACACAATCCATGTTATTGTATGGCTGTGAAACATAGACCCTCTATCATCAAGACATCAAAAAGCTAAAGCGCTTTCACCAACAGAAGCTAAGGTCCATCTTGAACATCAAATGGGATGCCTTATACTGTTTTGGGAGTGTTAATGTGATGGTAAGATGGATGAAGGGACAGTATTGTTATGACATGCTAGGAGTTTAATATTAATATTTTAAGTAAAAAGCAATAGTTCCTTTAGTTACTCTAGTTACTTTGAGACATGGGAAAATAACATTGTGAAAAGTAACTTTTCACAATGGCAATTACAACAATAACTAATTGGTTTTTAACTTTTGGAATATAATTGTGATTAAGCACTTTTAAAAAAGTAACTTTTCAAGATTTGGTGGGTACATAACTGCGAGTTTTTTCCTGTTGTGATTCTCAAACAGCTGGGAGTAAAAAAAAAACAGCAACTTGATGATGTCTTACTAATCACCCTGACACCTATCAGCACATTTATGTTCTGTACATGCCAATCCACTTCACCCCATTCTCAAGTCTAGAAGAATAAAGACGCTTACTTCCTAGCAAGGTATCCATATCCAATTACTTCACAGCTCTCAAAAGCAAAGGCTATAGTCGGGGTGATTCTTTGTGAGCTAAACATAGCTCTTGTCCTACTGTCATCAAAATCACTTTGTGGATTACTAACGGAGCTTCTTTTATTGGTTGATTAATGTATGGCACTGAAAAATCCTATAATCGCTGAAAATGACATCATCATTTCTGAAGAGCAGAAAGCGAGGGGAGACACATTCCTGAATGAGCTTAAATAATACACATCCTGTCACACAGATGCAACAAGCAAGAGTGAGCAAAGCAATTAGGCTATTATAGATTATTACTATGATTCCGAGGATCCGGTGTTATTCCCTGAGCTGCACACACACACACAGAGAACAGTTGCCTTTCACAGTGGGTTAGTGAAAGCCCTTGGTTTAAGTGGGGGAGGATGCTACACACAGGGACACACACACAGAGAGAGAGAGAATACAACTATGAGTAAGTGATGTTCCTGGAAATGCAGACACTTGGGTGAAATTCTGGATCATATTCAGTCACAGTATGTAGGACAGAGAGTACCCCAGAGGCCAGTTCATGCAGAGTGCACACTGCCTGGAAACCAAACCAGCAGTAGACGCTCCACAGTCAAAGAGAGACCATGTCAGACCAATATAGTAAATCCTGGAAATGGCCTGACTGTGGCTGACTTGAATTCGTTGATTTACATTCTCTGTGACAATGGGCAGTTTCTCTTACTAGTTACACATTTGGTTTTTAAGCTATACCTCGTACTCTGTGTATCGTGTTATAACTTGTTGTTGTGTGTGAGGGAGGGGGGGGTTGAACTTGAGCAGGAAGGATAAACCTATTGTGTGAGATCATCTATAACTATTTATGATATCCAGTGTGATGTAGTGGATATCATGACAGACTAGGAGTCTGGAAACCAGGGTTCAAATCCTTACCTGGCCACGGAAACTCACTGGGGAAGTAGAACTGCCAAAATCACTCTTTAGATATCTCACTTACATTGAAAACTCTTTTAGGATGGTTGTAGGTCAGTTTTCACTTGACAGCACATAATTAACTTTAGATATTATATAGAAAGAATCAATCACACTGAAAAGCTCAATGAAAAGCAAGGGTTATCCGTGCTCCGTGTTCTCAGTGTATGACATCTTTGGAAAGATTAAAACCAACAAAGTATACACATTCTGTTTGTCTTGCAAGAGCTGAGAAGTTTAACATGGGACGCCCACCAGTTTATAGACAAAGAACCAGAAGAACCTTTTTTGCAATTAAAGCAAAAAGCAAAAGCAATCACACTTATATACTGCCGCCTAGCGCTTAAGACACTCTCTTGGTGGTTCACAAGTTAATTAGCATTTTGCCCCAACATGCTGGGTACTCATTATACTGACTTCGGAAGGATGGACAGCTTAGTCAATCTTGATCCCTGGTCAGGATTGAACTCAAAATGTTTTGGTTGCAGGGCAGCAGTTTAACCATTGACATTTCTTTAGTGTATGGGACCAAAGACGACCGGACAACCGAAGGGTTGGTTTAACACAGGTTTATTGCATGAGGTTCCAGTTAAGCATGAGGTAATGGCGGTGATACATCTCAATATATACAGTAGCTCTCTACATTTGAATCTTGTAGCACGGTAGCTGATTGGTTGCTACCGGCGTGGCCTCGCCCAGGCACGCCTCCTTTCTTCAGCTGCTGAATGCAGGTCTTTCTTCAGCTGCTGAATGCGGGGAAGGTTTTCCCGCGGCTGTCCGTGATTGAGCAATGTGAACCATGTGAGAGTGAACGCTCGCAGCTGCCCTCTATAGGCTGTCTGCTCGCGTTCCTTTACAGCTGATATTGTTTGTATCTGGAGTGGTTACAATCTTGCCTTACAGTATAATGAACATGCATACATACATAACATCCCTCCCCCCTAGGATGGGACGAAGTCCCGCAACCATTGTGGCTTGCCGCACGTCCGCTTGGGGCGTGCTTGCGCCTGCCCTAATTCTGGAGAGCCTGTGATCCCTGACTCCGCGGGAGCTTGTCCTGCAACGGGAAACGGGGATTCGTTAGTGGCTCTGTGGGGCGTCCGTGCCTGCCTTGCGCTTGGGGAAGGGAATGGGATGAACAGTTGGGAGGTAAATCCCTGCCTATTGCCCTCGGACCCCGGGGACCCTCCTAGTGTGAACCGCGGCACCGATGAGGTCGCCCTTGGGGAATGGCTACCTTCTGATCCCTGCTCGGGGGACCTTAAGACTGTGGTGGAGGGCGGACTCGCTGATGCCTCCGGTCTTGGAGGTGTCGGTCTCCGGAACATGGGCGCTATGTTGCATTCTAACTCACAGGGGCTACTGGGACTGGAGGTACCAGGGGCTGAACTGAAACCCCTCTTTTCGCTAGGACGGGTGGGGGACCACTCCGCTAACTCCCCCTGGTACTGTAAATCAACGTCTAAACCTCTATGGGCCTCTGAGCCTCGGGGGGACTTCCGCGGCTTCCGCGGGGTATGAGTGTGGTTGGGGCTCCTCCTTTCTGACGGGGACTCCCGCAGCCCGGGGCTCCTCCTCTCTGGCGGGGACTCCCGCAAAAGATTTCCGTGGATCGATTCCCTTTCCTCCCCCCTTGGTGGGGACCCATGCTCCCCTTTTCCTCCCCCTTGGGCTAAACGGGTGGGGGAGTACCCTAACGCTGATTCAATGCTGGTCTCATCCGCGTCTTGCTCTCTGGGGACCCTACGCCTGAGTTGGTCCACGTGTCGCCTCCACAGGAAACCTGTACTGGTCTCTACGCGGTATGAGACGGGGCCGGTTTGATCTACTACGGTGCCCGGCACCCAGGCTGGCCCCGCGCTGGCGTAATTCCTGCAGTGTACTGGGGCGCCTATGCTGAAACTCTTTGTGGGTTCCACCCCTATGTTCCGCCCTTTGTCCTCTACTCTCGTGGGGTCTAGCTTGGATATCCCCGTGGCCAGCTTCCTGCGCATCAACAGCTCTGCGGGGGAGTACCCTGACGCTAAGGGGGTGACCCTGTATCTCAGCAGGAATTGGCATAATTTCAGGTCGAGGTCTCCGGGACCCATGCGCAGTAGCGCGTCTTTCGTGGTGCGCACGAGGCGCTCTACTTGGCCATTGGTGGCCGGGTGAAAGGGGGCGGAGGTGACGTGCCGAATGGCGTTGCGTTCCATGAATGCCCTGAACTCGGCGGACGTGAAACAGCTAGCGTTATCGCTGACGAGGGTGTCGGGTAAACCGAACGTGGAGAAGACCCTCCTTAACTGTTTAATGGTTGTGGTCGAGGAGGTGCTCGAGACTGGAATGACCTCCAACCACTTAGAGAACGCGTCCACCACGAGGAGGAAAAGCGTTCCCCTGAATGGGCCAGCAAAGTCTACGTGAACTCGGGACCAGGGTCCCCTCGCAGCGTCCCATTCCCTAGGTGGCGAGCGAGCCTCTTCTGGCCTAGAGCTTTGGCACGCCTCGCAAGTGCCGACCATGTGTTCGATGTCGGCGTCTAACTGGGGCCACCAAAAATAACTGCGGGCTAGTGCCTTAGAGCGTACGATCCCCGGGTGGCTGACGTGCAGCAGTTTAAGCACCCTCGGCCTGAGAGACGTGGGGATTACTACCCGCTGTCCCCACAAGAGGCAACCCCTCTCCAGGGACAACTCCAATCTCTTTTTGAAAAATGTGTCGAATTCCGCTGCTGGGGAAGACACGGGCCACCCTTTCTGCACCCAGGAGCAAACTGTGGCCAGCGCTTTGTCCTTGCCTGTCGCTTTGGCGATTTCGGCCGGTACTACTGGAGGGGAGTCTAGGACCTCTATCATTAAGACCTGGTGGTCCCTCTCTACTCCGCCCACGTGGCAGCAATCCCGGGGAATGGGGGACCTCGACAGAGCGTCGGCATGGCTTATTTCCCTCCCGGGCCGGTATACCAACGCGTGCTGATACGCGTTGAGAAAAATGGCCCATCTGAGCATTCTCGGGGACAGGATCTGGGGTGTGGGCTTGTCTGCGGTGAAGATGCCCAGCAACGGCTTGTGGTCAGTCACTATGGTGAAGGGGCGGCCGTACACGAAATCATGAAATTTCTTGGTCCCCGCAATTATTGCTAGCGCCTCCCTGTCTGTCTGAGCATAATTCCTCTCCGCTTGGGACAGGGATCTAGAGTAGAAAGCTATCGGGGCCTCCCTACCGTTCTCCAGCACGTGGCAAAGCACCGCCCCCACCCCCACCGGGGATGCATCGCATATCAGGACCACCGGGCGTTTGGGATTGAAGTGGGTCAGTACAGCATCTGATGCCAGGAGTCGCTTCAGGTCATTGAAAGCCTTTTCCTGGTCGTCGCCCCACTTCCATGCCTCGTCCTTTTTTAACAATTTGTGTAGCGGTTCTGCCACGGCTGCCTTCCGCGGGAGGAAGGAGTGGTAGAAGTTGAGCAGTCCGAGGAACGACTGCAACTCGGGCTTGGAGGTGGGGCGAGGGGCCTTTTTGATGGCGGCTACCTTGGATTGGGCTGGCCTAATTCCCTCGGGAGTAACACGGAACCCTAGGAACTCAACCTTTGTAGCGAAGAAGACGCATTTGTCTTTCCGCAACCTCAACCCCGCCTTTTCGAATATTGTCAGGACCTTTCCCAACCTTGTTGCTAATTCGGCCCGGCTCCCCCCTGTAATTAATACGTCATCAAAATAGGGTAACACCCCCTCCAACCCCTTCAGGAGGCGTTCCACCAATGACTGGAAAATCCCGGGCGCCGAATTCACGCCGAATTGGAGGCGCGAAACCTGGAACGCCCCTTTGTGGGTGACTATGGTTTGTGCAGCAGCTGCGGCGGGGGTCACCGGGAGTTGCTGGTAGGCTTGGGCCAGGTCGAGTTTGGCGAAACACCTCCCCCCGTGTAACCTGGCCAACAAGTGGCTGACTACCGGCACCGGATACGCATTAGGGCGGATCGCCTTATTGATGGTGCACTTGTAATCAGCGCATATTCGGACTTCCCCGTTGGCCTTGAGCGCTGTTACAATTGGAGTTTCCCACTCCGCAGAATCAACAGGAACAAGAATCCCCTGGCCCACTAATTTGTCCAATTCCGCCTCTATTTTGTCCTTTAGTGCGAAAGGCACTCTGCGCGGTTTAAGTCTGATTGGACGCACTCCAGGGTCCAGGTCGAAAGTCACTGGGGGGCCCTTGAATTTTCCTAGCCCCTTTTTAAAAACCTCGGGGTGCGCGTCGCACACGCTCTGTATTGGATCAGTCCCGGCGGCGTGTGCTCCCACGGCGTGCACCCCCCCAATGAACAACCCCAGGGGCTGGAACCATTGAGTCCCGAGGAGGCTGCATTTTCCCCCCTTGAGGACGACTAAGGGAAGCGTTGCGGTGTACTTTTTGAACTGGACCTGAAACTTCCCAACCCCCAACACTGGGATGCGGTTCCCTTGCACGTCCTTCAGCGTGGCCCTCAACGCCTTGAGCTTGGGCCGCACGCGGGGGGCGATTTTCATGAACTCCCCCTGGGAAATAATGGAGTATGAAGAACCCGAGTCCACCTCCATTCTAACAGGGGCCCCTTGTATTACTACCTCAACGAAGTAACGGGGGTGCTCCGTGGAAACGCTGCAAACCGGCGCGTCGTCCTCGCTGTCGTCGGAGACTCGCCCTACTCCGTCCCGCGTCCTCGTGGTCCGGGTGCCGTCCTTCGGCCTCGTGGTGCGGTCCTGCCTCGTGGTGCGGTCCTGCCTCGCCGAGCGGTCTGGAGAACTCCGGGTGGCCTCGCGTCGTTTCCGGCAGACCTTGGCGATGTGCCCGCGCCGGCCGCAGTTGTGGCACTCGGCCTTGCGGAATGGGCATTTGGTGCGGGCGTGGGCGGCGCCGCAGCCATCGCAGCGCCGGCCCTCTCTCTGGACCCTCCGGACGTCCTCGTCGTCGCTGCTCTCTGCAGACGAGTTCGAAGTCCGCTGGGCCGCGCGCACCGAACTCTCTGCCTTGGCGGTCTTCGGGCGCCAGTCCTGAAGTTCGTGCACCCCGGCCGACGTGGCCTCTGCGGCCTGTGCCGCGTCGAGGACTTGTTGCCACGTGGGAGGCGGCTCCCTTTTCATCAGCGCGCGCTGAGTCTCTGTGTCCCTCAGACCGCAGAGCAGGCAGTCCCGGAGGGTGACGTCGGGGAGTTCCCACTTGCATGGGCCGGCGGCCAACCGCAGGGCCGCGGCGAACTCATCGACCGATTCTCCGGGTGCCTGGACTCGCCTCCAGAACGCGCTCCGAGCGGGGAACATCGCTATTGCCGGCCGGAGATGGGCGCGCAGCGCCGCCAGGAGCTCTGTGGCCTTGAGGTCGCCCACCTTCCTCGGCGCGATCAGGTCCACCAAGGTCCTCTTGGTTTCTTGTCCGAGCATGCGGACGAAGATGGCCCTCTTTTTGGCCTCGTCGGAGACTTCGAGCTCCACCAGCGCAGCGTTGAAGTCTATCTCAAACAGCTCCAAGTCTCCCGGCTTCCTGATCTCGTAGCCGGCGCATGTCTTGGTCCCGTGGGCAGCCATATCCCACCTTCGTCGCCAATTTAGTGTATGGGACCAAAGACGACCGGACAACCGAAGGGTTGGTTTAACACAGGTTTATTGCATGAGGTTCCAGTTAAGCATGAGGTAATGGCGGTGATACATCTCAATATATACAGTAGCTCTCTACATTTGAATCTTGTAGCACGGTAGCTGATTGGTTGCTACCGGCGTGGCCTCGCCCAGGCACGCCTCCTTTCTTCAGCTGCTGAATGCAGGTCTTTCTTCAGCTGCTGAATGCGGGGAAGGTTTTCCCGCGGCTGTCCGTGATTGAGCAATGTGAACCATGTGAGAGTGAACGCTCGCAGCTGCCCTCTATAGGCTGTCTGCTCGTGTTCCTTTACAGCTGATATTGTTTGTATCTGGAGTGGTTACAATCTTGCCTTACAGTATAATGAACATGCATACATACATAACAATTTCATTAGCCTGTATTTTATGAAATTATATTTTAGTCATTTGAGTGCTTTTTATGGTGACCACTCCAGGGGGAGAAACAAACAGAACAAAACAATTATCTTGGACTTGAGCAGAGGAGGGCAGTGAATTGGCCCTTCTTCCAGCATCACTCACTTTACATGTCAAGTTTTCCCGGAACTTCCTTGCACAGATAGCTCATATCTGCAGTGGCAACTGGTGACACTTACTTTGGGAATCCATTCCAGGGTTTTGTTTGTATTTTATAAAAGTCTTCCAAGATGATGAACCTATTTTGGAGATAGGATTCAACACTTTGGGTAGCATCTGTGCATTGCAGACTAAAACCCCAACATGGATTCATAGCAGGTACACAAACAAAACAGACTTTGGGGTCACCAGATACCAGCTGTAGAGTTTGCACCTCTATGTCCTGTCACTGGGAATCATATTCACACAGTTGAGCTCCTTCCTTTCAAATGGGTGAAGGAGCTAAGGTCAGAGCCAAAAAGAGCCCCTAGCATCAAATGATGTACTGGAAGGTTAGAGCCTGCTCCACCCATTCTTCCAAGTATTTGCAACACATGGGATAAAGATCTTGATGTGCCAATTATTGTCATTGCAGTAAATAACTTATAGTACTAAGCACAGAGTCTCAAAACTGCTTTAAAATGAAATCAAAACAAAAAACAACATTGAGTTCCTGTTTTGCTTTGATGTGGTTGTCCTTGTTCTGTTAAGGACAGTGACAGGTGCTGGTTCTGCCTCATATAGTCTTCCTTGAGATATATTAAGCTGGCTTTGGGTGATGAAGCAGCCTGGAATGACAGTACCATTTCTGGCAGAGAGATGTCTTGGTCTGGCTTTGGTAAAGAATAACTGAGTTAGCTTTTCACTTCACAACTCAAATGAAGTCTAAAAGATTCAGGATTTTGAGTGGTTACAAGGTGCCTATTTCTGTGAACCCATGGAAGAGGTGGTGTTAACTCTGGGCTGACTCAAGTCGTTATAATTGCTTTGATTGGACTGACATACTACTGAGGACATTTTTTTGGAAACCAGTTTAAACTCAGTAGGTTGGCACATCCTTTCGTAACAGTTGGAGCCAAACTGCTTATTAACATGAGTTTCATGATATCCACAAGAAATGTAACCACCATTATTATCATTGTGATCACCACCAAAGAACACAACATGCCTATTAACTAATGGGAACCAGTCATGGAGTGTCTATTTGATAGAGTAAGCTTCCTGCACTAAGATGACACAATATCACAGAAATGGATCATCTATTCAAAAAGTATGTGAGTTGTGGAGAAATTGGTTATCAAGTTGGAACCATCTTATAATGACCCTAAAAAGGTCTTCCAGGAAAAACAAGGGCACATTTTTACCCTTGCCACCCACGCTCCCAAGAGTTTCAATGGCCAAGCAAAGAGTTGAACCAGGTCTTTTGAGTTCTAGTCCATCGTTCTATCCCCTACACCACACTGAACTGAGAAATTAGACATATAGATAAATCAGCAAAGCAAAGCATTCAACTAAAATATGCATGTCTTTACTGATTTAGATGCATCCTTCCTCCAGGCTAACTCTGAATTTTCACATAAAACGTATTGCTGCTAAGCAATTGATGGCTCTTAATTGGTGTGTGGTGTGTGTGTGTGTGGTTATTTAATGTTTTGTACAGTAAGTAGGGAAATGGGATTCCCAGGTAAAATGCCAGTTAGGTAAAATTTATTTGAATATGTACTGATTGTATCGTTTCTATGAATCTATACCTATAAATCTGTGCATTAACCATTGGAATGTGACAAAGGATCCTGCACCCAGCCCTACTAGCCTGTACCGAGCATTCGTGCACTTGCCCAAACCGGGTTCGCAGGTAAATGTCGGGTTGAGAAATGCACCGTGGGGCAGGAGACCCACGGACGCAAACAAAGAAAAAGGACTTCACTACCCAACGTTCCTTGCGCTGCGCCGCACCACAGCCAATCAGGCTGAGAGGTGTGAGCAAAAAGAACGTTGGGAAATGCACCACAGCCAATCAAAAACAAGCAGCAGGAAAAAACCGCTACACAAACGCAAACCACAAACTCAAAACTACAAGTCCCAGCGTCCTGCACTCCGTGAGCTCGCAGAACGCTGAGAAAGCCAGCGCATGAAAAATAAAAATAAAAAACACAATGGGAATGCAAGTCCGCTGCAGGCGGACGCAGCGCCTCACAGCCACGCAAACACCCGCACGGGAATGCAAGTCCGCTGCAGGAGGATGCAGCGCCTCACAGCCATGCAAACACCCGCACAGGAATGCAAGTCCACCACAGGCAGATGCAGCGCCTCACAGCCATGCAAACACCCGCACGGGAATGCAAGTCCGCCGCAGGCGGATGCAGCGCCTCACAGCCACACAAACACCCACCAGCCTTCTTTCATGGAGCAACGGGGAGGAGAGGAACTCCCTCTCCTCCATGCTACCCCCCCGAAGACAAGGCAAGACTACCACCGGCCTCCAGAAAAGTTGAGCAGGGATGGAAAAAAACCACAAAAACAGGGGGGAGGTCAAGGGGGGGAAGGTACTGATGCCTCCCCCCCCCCTGCAAGCAAAACAATTCCTCCGGAAAGCAAAGGCAACGAACGGCGCTCCGGCGCTGCCTTCGCCTACCGGAGGTAGTCACCTGGCAGCAGCCTCCTCTCTCTCCCTCACACACTGAGACACACACATACACACCTAACCACCTAACAAAAATAAACCATAATTAAAAACAACCATTACTTAAAACAAAAAACACACAAAACCACTTACAAAACACCTAACAACAAAATGAAAAAACCACAAATTACACAAACAAACCAGGAAAAATAAACAAACCCACAAATAAACAAACCAATTAAACCAAAACAAAAAAGAACAAACAGAAACACCGCCCAGCCCACCACCACAAAAGCAAAACAAAGAAAAACCCCAAAATAAAGAAAATCAGACAAGTCACCACCACCTCCTTCCTCCACGACGACCGGAACACAAATGAACAAACCAAGAGACTATGAACTGGAAGAAGCTCCACCCAGAGGCCAAGAGAGAAAAAACAGTCAAAGTAAAAGAGAACCACTAGCAGGGCAGAAAAGTAAAAACAAGTCAAAAATACACAACAACCCCAAACAAAAGGCCACAAAAGTAAAAAGAAAAATCAAAACCATAACAATACATCACACTTTTAAACAAATCACAAACATATGTAAAAAATAAAATACAAATATTTCTAAAATCATGTGTGGAGTTTCAACTCAAATAAAAACCAAAAACATCAAAACACAGTCTAAAAACATTGAATGTAAAAAACATCTACCTTCACATTCCTAAAATTATTACCTACAGTACAACTTTTAAAAAAATAACATACTAAAATATTATTTGGTTAAATTAAAAATATATAAAAAATTATATCATCCTTTGTTCTTTTTTTAATCCACAAAAACAAACCACCAAAAAACTGATCACAGTTTATAACAGCCTGGAAAAAACAAATTGTGTATAAATAAACATTTTAAAACTTTCAATTATACACTAACCTCTTTTGTACAAACATTAACAAAAAAAAACTTCCAACACAATTTAAAACAGCCCCACACCACCAGGCAAACTATGCTAGTATAATCTAATTTCTCACATACCTGTGGTTGCAGAATACTCTGGTCCTTGTTTGTTTGTTTAATTTCATAATATATTTTCAGTTCTTCACAGATTATAGCCAACCATTTGCATCAGCTGTCCAGGAACACTCATGCATAGTCTCCCATAGGTGGCTGTCTAGTCCAGGGTTTCTTAACCTTGGGACCCCAGATGTCCTTGGACTTGGAATTCCCAGAAGCCCTGATCTGCAAGTGAACTGACTTGGGCTTCTGGTAACTGAATTCCAAGAACACCTGCAGGCCCAAGACTGAGAATCTGTGGTCTACTCCATATTTATGATGGGTTTCCAGCTGTCAAAATCTGACTTTGGAATTCTATACTTCAGATGGTCCATCTTGTCTCTTCTAGCTTTCTTTCCATCACAAATTTAACTCACTTGTTTAAAAAGGTCTCCCTTGCTCAAAAAAACAGTCATGTCCAACTCTAGAGGTGTGTATGTTTATCTCTGTTTATAGCCAAAGAGCCAGCTCTGTCTGCATGTGCAGATGTTTCTGTGGTCATGTGGCAGGCATGACTAGATGCCAAAGTGCACAGAACACTGTTACCTTTCCCACTAAAGCAGTATCTATTTTTCTTCTTGCCATTTCTTGCTTTTGAACTGCTAGGTTGGGAGGAGCTGGGACAGTCAACAGCAGCTCACTCGGGCACACAGCACATGGTCTTGAACTGCTGATCTGCCGACCTTCTAGTTGTTAAGCTCAGCATCTTAACCACTAAGTCACTGCAACCTGGAATGTTTTAACTATACCAAGTACCAATCTTCCTCTGATTAGAAAATCACTTCTAGGGATCCTATTACTGCTATGTTCTTTTTAAACCTTATCTTTGCCACACTTAATCAGATGGCTTTTAGACAACCATTTGCACAATTGCAATTAAAGGATAGCTATTTTTAGAAATTTACTCTACTATCTGACAACACTATTAATTGTGCAGTTCAGTGGGCTCCAAAAAATTTTTTACTACCACAATGTGGGTGTGGTATGGTTGCCATGGCCAGGGGGAAAACCCTGCATTGCACCCAAATCAGAACTACTTTATTTCAAATCTTGGATGGGCGGGGCCAGACAGAATTTCTGCTACCAGTTCTGGCGAGCTGGTGTGAACTTGCTGATGCCCACCACTGGTGCAGTTCTACCTATTCACTCAGAAGTAAATCTCATTATTTCAATGAGGTTCCTTCTCTAGCAAGTATTGTAGAATTGCAGCCTAATAATATGAAGAGAGGTTTGGCATTACATGTCACATATTGTATAAAATTTGATGAGCATTTGGGTAAATATTAATCATGTTTCCTGATAATTGTTATTCTCCCAATCTCGTTGTGTCATGCATACAACTCTTTATTGTGTAAAAATTACCTGGTTCTAAAGATGGCTCATCAGAAAGGAAAACTGTTTCTATGGCTGGTGTCACTGTGAGGTTGTGTCAGG
Organism: Bradypodion pumilum; assembly: GCA_035047305.1. Lineage (NCBI taxonomy): Eukaryota > Metazoa > Chordata > Lepidosauria > Squamata > Chamaeleonidae > Bradypodion > Bradypodion pumilum. Next base: position 157,863,335 of record JAWDJD010000001.1, on the reverse strand, counting down.
AAACCCAACACTCTTCCTGGCTTTCCAATGCCTATCCCACCTGTTTGTTCTCCTTCAACCTGAGGTTGGAGGAATACTCAGAAGATACAAAGCCTGGCTAATGTCACTATAATAATAATTTCATGTCAGAAATTATTCTGGGTTGAAAGGAATTTTTCTGGAGAAACTCCACTCAGGGGACACCCAAATGAGGCTCCTTTCATGTCCCCAAGATCCTTTCCCACTAAAGTGGTCCCTATTTATCTACTTGCAATTTCTTGCTTTCGAACTGCTAGGTTGGCAGGAGCTGGGACAGAGATGGCCACTCAAGCCATCCTATAGTACCTGGGTCTCAAACTGCCGACTTGCCAGCCTTCCAGCTAACAAGGTGAGCTTCTTAACCACTGAGCCACCACAGCCTCTTCCTAAGGTCATTGACCAGCTGAGAGTGGTTTTCTTAGGGTAAAATCTATGCTGCCACAACATCCTGCACTTCTTCAAACCCAAAATCATTTAATAATCAATATTTATCTTTGTAGATTGTAGACCGAATGATCAAGGACTAGACTTAGTACAAGATTTCCCATAACCAATTCATTTCCAAATGCCAGAATGAATTTTATGACTTTTATTAAAAAGAGAGCAAAAACCAGATAAAATGCACAAAAAATACCACAAAATAATAAAGTCTGTCTCCTAGCATCCACTCATGCAAACCCCTTAGATTCTTAGGAAGATAGAAAGACTTCTATCAATCTATGTCTTCTATAGTTCTATAGGATGACCTATCTGAATTTCCATCTTCTCCCTCAGGGGAGGTGGATAAAAGACATCTTCCTTCCCTCAGAATCCCTCTTTTCTAGAACAATTGGTTATTCCTCTCAAAGGTTCTGGCTATCAACTTTCAATGGCTCTGTGTGGCTCCTAATGTCCCTCCATGTCTCTGTGGTTCTGCATTGATATCCTTCCTCTCTTGGTAGATTATAGAGATATTTCTTTCTTCCTTCCCCTGCTTTGTAGTGAGTTATTTTAATTTAAAAATGAGATCTTTTCCCTATCTCTATTTTATTAGTATGACACACAGTTATAAACCACATTTTTAGTAAGTCTTTCTAGCTCCTATACACTGCTCTAGCAAGTTCTTAGCACACGAATACGACAACTGAGCCTGTAGAAGAGGCATTGTGCATCTCCCTAAAAAGCAAAGTGCAACTGAGCTCTAGTGCATCTCTATGTTATTAGTCCTTTTGGACTGGGGTCTACCTTCTTTGTAGGCTGGAAAATGCCATGTGTGTTTATGATAAGTGGATGTGTACATGTGTCTCCACATAAATATGTTTTTCCCAAGCTGGCACCTATTGAGTAGGTCGTACTTACATTGTCATAAACCTCAGCACATTTTGCAGGCACCAGATTTGGAGACACACATGTACACAGCCACCCATTGCTAATTCTGGTGCTTCTGGGTTGAAAAGATTAGTCGGTGAAAAATTTCCATTGCTGGTGAAAAATATCTGTTACCCAGGGGATGCCTGATCACTGAAGTAGCAATCTTCAGGGAGGCTCCTTTCATGTCCCCTAATCTGAGAAAGTGGGGTATCCCTGTAGATGAAAGCCTGTGTGAATGCGGAGAAGTACAAACTATCTCCCATATGATACAATTCACACAATGCACCTTAACATGCACTGAGGAGGATCTTATGTTGACAAGAGGAAATGCTGTTGAAGTGGCTCAATATGGGGCAGATGTCATCTAGCCCTTTTTATTTCTATTTTGTTTTTAGAAGTGTTAATTTTAGCTTTGTATGTTATTATATGCTGGTGGTGCATCTGACACAAATAAAGAAAGAAAGCCACCCATTTTTGTGTGATTTCCTTCTTTCATGTTCTGGGACCAATTCAATGAGTCTTAGCTCAAATGAAGCATTGATATGCCATCTCTTCCTAGTTTTGTTATTTTTTACCCAAAATATGAAGAAAAGAGGAGCTTTTCTAGCAGTCTCTGCTATGATCATTCCATTGGAATGCATTTAATAAATCTAATTTTTGGTATTATTGTGAAAGTACAGCAGCTTCTCCTTGAAAGAAAGGAAGGAAGGAAGGAAGGAAGGAAGAAACCTGCTGGAGCTTAGGTGCTCTGGGATTTCCAAGATTAGTCTTGCAGCCACTGCAGCACATTAACAAACAAGATTGAGCTTGTCACATCTAGTTAATACGTGGAAGAAACAGACACAATTTCTTCTTTAGATTCCTTTAGGCATTTAAGGGAGAGAAAAGAAAGGTTAGAGCATCCAAGAATTTCAGGAGGCAGCTCTTGAATATGAAGAATATTGATGGTAAAGCTAACTGCAGCATGTGGCAGGCTATAAACAAATCACTGCACTAGGTGTTGGTTTCATTATACCATAACTTTAGTGTTTAAGAAATGATGAGCAGCAGCCAGCAATACGGACCAAACACATAACTTTATTACAACGTACTGAACACAATTTTAACTGCACCACAATGACTTATATACAGGTGTGCAAGGATACATTTTGGCAGGCTTTAATGGGATTGGTTCAAGGAGAGTGGGGTGATTGAGGACTTGTTCTCAATCGTGCTTCTCATAGTAAAATGGCACGAGCCCCAATCTCGTGATACTTATAAGCTGAGGGGAACACAAAATGGTGGACAAATTTTATTCAATACACAAAAATAACAGAGATAGTTCACATGCAAATCAAAAACTCCTGCATAGTAGCTGTTGAATTTCAGCCATTGGATAGAGATGTCATGATTGTGTATATTATTTGAACATCTATTAGCACCTCAAAATTTCCCAATTTGCCATTGGAACCAAAATCAAGACAAAACACCACATCACCAGACAGTACTGAATGGAAGACATCTCTGTTATTTATCCATTGGCCTGAGTTCTCCATACTAGAAGGGACAAAATTAATGAGTAGTTTTAGAGCATTTTCTCAAAACATACTATCTACTCGTCCAAGTCCACTGTTATGCCCATAGGCACTTTTAAACCATACAGTTTATTTGCTAACAGGCAATTTTGCTGGTGCTCAGATGCCCTTTGTATTTTGGTATAATGGTCCCCAGGGATACTTCTCAAGTGATTAAGCTGAACATGGGCACATTGTTGGCAGAAGTATCTCTTGCTTTTGTTGCTGTCCTTCTGTTGTACAATCGATTCTAACCCTTCACGACCCCATGGACCACCGCCCTCCAGGCACCTCTGTCCTCCACCATCCTCCTCAGCTCTGTGCCCATTGCATCTACAATACCATTCAGCCATCTCATTTTTGGTCGCCCCCTTCTTCTTTTGCCCTCCACCTTTCCCAACATCAAGGCTTTCTCAAGTGAATCCTCTCTTTTCAGTTGATGTCCAAAGTACTTCAGCTTCAGCTTTACTATTTGACCTTCTAAGGAGCAGTCAGGGTTGATTTAGTCTAAGATTGACCTATTTGTTCTCCTCATTGTCCAGGGTACTCTCAAAACTTTCCTCCAACACCACATTTCAAAGGCGTCTATTCTTCTGCGCTCAGCTTTCCTAATGGTCCAGTTCTCACAACCATACATTACCATTGGTAATACCATTGCTTTGACTATGCAAATTTTGGTTTGCAAGGTGATGTCTCTACTTTTATGTTCCCCAGGTTTCTCATAGTTTGTCTCCCAAGCATCGGTTGCCTTTTTATTTCATGGCTGTAATCACCATCTGCAGTAATCTTTGATCCTAAGAAAGTAAAATCTGTCACTGCTTCTACATCTTCCCTATCTATTTTCAAGGGACTGATAGGGCCTGTTGCCATTATCTTGGTTTTCTTGATATTGAGTTTCAGGGCAGCTTTTGCACTCTCTACTTTCAACCTAATCAGGAGCTTTTTTAGATCTTCCTCACTTTCTGCCATTAGGGTGGTATCATCTGCATATCTCAAATTGTTGATGTTTCTCCCAGCAATTTTGATTCAAAATTGTGATTCTCCATCCCAGCATTGAGCATTATGTGTTCCCTCTGTGTATAAGTTGAATAAAAAGGGTGATAAAATGCAGCCTTGTCTTACTGCTTTTGCCTACTCTTGCTTTTAGGGAGATGAATATCGCTTAAGTTAAATGCTTAGAGCGAAGTTAATATATTTAAGATGAATATTTCCCCTTGGATACTTTACATTTTTCTCAATACTCTGCTATTGCCCGCCCGCCCCCAAAGGTCTTATTTGACATTTTTATTTTGGGAATCCCCTACCTCAGGTTGTTTTTTTAAACTCAAAAAGATGCACCTTTAATTCCCTGAAGATGGATTATTATGTACTTAGTATATATCACTTTGTGAGTGATATATATTTTGGCATGCACAAACAAATGGAGGGTTTTCATTCCCGGAAATACCAATTCACAGTTAATGTGGAAGCCAACTTTTCCAGCAACCCTTTTCAGGTGAATGATACTAGGATCTATATATGGTGGGGAGGGGGGGGAAATGAAAAAGAGAGTTCAGACTGCTGTTTCAACAGTTACAGAGGCTTAATCTGTTGTCAATTATAGTCTAATACACATGCCCATGTTAAATTAACCTGATGGGGAAATTCTGACTTGAAAATAGAAGGCAGTCCTTTTTATAGAAGAAGGAGGTGAATATATGGTGGGACAGACAACCAAGTACATTACTGATACATGATGGGAATGGGTTTATATTTGAGGACTGTGGCCCTTCCATTCTACAACTAGCCTAATAAACCAGTGTGGGATACACATTTCAGAAGTTCCACATTGGTGAAGAAGACATTCTAAGTGCTTCTAGGAAATGGTTTTTTAGCCTTATCTCCTCTGCTTCATTTATGCAATTTTATGGGGTGGGGTGGGGTCCATACATCCTTCTTTTACATTTTTTCACTATTTCTCTTTTTTTCCTTTCCAAAGAAGGGAAGGAGGAGGGAAGGGACGGAAGGGAGGGAGGGACGGAAGGAAGGATGGATAACTGCACAACATCTTTGGATTGGTAGCACTGGGTGACATCAACAGGAAAGCAACCTCCATGGCCATACAGTCTTGAGTGTTCAGTATGCTGTTGGAATGGTGATGGAAAATGTTTGGAGACCCACCCCAAAGACTAAGTTTCTTCTTAACCTAAGTCTAGGTGGAACCCTTTCCATGAAGCACCCATGGGGCGATGGCATTAAATTTGCTTCAGGTGGGTGCTCATGACTTGAATCCTGACTTGGATAACCTATGAGAGTCCTAAAACAGACATGGGCAATCTGTTCTTGCTACTCAGCAGTGAGCCTTGGCTGTTTCTGCATAGTGCTCCTTCATCAGGCCACCCACCACTGGATTCTATAATTTGAAAAAATGTAGGATTAATTTAATTTAATTTTTATTTATTTATTTATTTAGATTTCTATGCCACCCAATCAGGTAAACCTGACTCAGGGCAGTGTACAACAGCTAAAACATATAAAAACAGATTAAAAAAACCCATCACCCACCCACATTACCCACCCTACTACCCCTCCCCCCTATTTAAAAGAATAAAAGGTAATGAAGGGAGTCAGAGGGAAACAACCGCATAGAGGGAGGGACACTAACTGAACACCAACTGGGCACTAACTGGGGATAAGCCAACAGGCTAAGCAGTTCTCTCATGCTAAGCTTGAGATCCACTCAACCGTCTCTCCAAGTGCAGTTTGCTTATTTAAAGATCCCAATGGTAGTAGTTTTGTCAATACAAGTTCCTGTTGTGCTAGCATAACTTTTTCAATATTAATATAAGGTTATGCTAGGCCACATCAAGGAATAGCCTGTGGGTAAACACAAGTAGTAGGTAGGATTAGTCTGCCTGTAATAAAATATTGTGGTCTGATATCATATAAATATTAAAACATCATTATCAGTTTCATGCTGGTTATATTGTTCTTCATCCAAAATTCTTGTTCAGAATGCTAGGGACTGTGGTGGCTTAGTGGTTCAGACACTGAACTTGATGACTGAAAGGTCAGCAGGTCAGCAGTTTGAGACCTGGGTGACAGCATGGAATAATAATAATAATAATAATAATAATAATAATAATAATAATAATAATAATAATAATAATAATAATAATAATAATAATAATAATAATAATAATAATAATAATAATAATAATAATAATAATAATAATAATAATAATAATAATAATAATAATAATAATAATAATAATAATAATCCCATGCTGTCAATTTTTCTAGGTACAGAATATTAAGAAGTGATTTACCATCCCCTTCTTCTGGGAGGCATCCTGGGACTGTGCAGCTTGGCCAAGGCTTATACATGCTGGCTCTTCTCTCGAGAGGAACTGTAGGGAATTGAATGCTCAACCTCTCCACCAAGCTATTCAGCCAGCTCCCCTGCAATTAAGAAAGGAAGAATCTAGCCATGCCCTCATTGTTCCCTGTTTTTCTGTTTTTCCCCCCTTTCCCCCCTGGTGGGCAACAAGTCTAAAAATGGAGAAATATTTTCCCTAGTTGGGACCCAAGAAAATTAATTCCCATCCAACCTATCATGGCCTTAACAGGTTACCATTGCCACCCACAAGGGGTTTCCATAGCAATGGGAGAATTTGAACCCACGACTAGGTAAAGGTCATCCTTGCTCAAAAGCCAGACTCTAGGGTACCATGCTCATCTCTGTTTACAACCAAAGAGCCAGCACTGTCTGCATTTGTAGACATTTCCATGGTCATGTGGCAGGCATGACCAAACACCAGAATGCACAGAACTCTGTTACCTTCCCACTGAAACAGCACCTGTTTATCTACTTGCAATTTTTTTGCTTTCGAACTGCTTGGTTGGCAGGAGCTGGGGAAGACGATGGGAGCTCACCCGTTTGTGCAGCACTCAGGTCTCTAACTGCTGACCTGCCGACCTTCCAGTCATCAAGTTCAGTGTCTTAACTACTAAGCCACCGCAGTCCCTTGAACTCAAGACTTCTGAGTGGTAATCTAGCAGGATACCATACTGGCTGTCAAGGATTAGGTAATTCCATCCTAGCATTAAGTCTTAGAGAAAGACAAAGAATAATGATCCTTCTTGGTGGTTAGTTTTGAATCCTAAGTGGACAAAATCAATCTGCGGTTGAGGCTGAGCATTTGTGGCAAAAATATTCATATAATCAATAATTTAGATCAAAAAGAAAAGGGAACAATTGAAGCTCTTCCAATATGTATTAGACAGGTTTTCTTGAAACAGTGTTCATATACATAGGAAAAGCAAACAAATAATGAAGTTTAGCCCCCACAACCCTAGCCCCCAACTTTCACAAAGTCTGTATTAAAGGAAACCTGGGTATCTGTAAATTGCCCAGGATAGCTAGTACGTCTCGGAAGGCTGCACTGCCACAACACCCCTTTAAACAGTGTTCTCAGAATCATGTCCCTGTAATGAAGCCATAATCAGGTCATGAGGAGATGCCAGTTTGAATGTATTCATCCTGACAGCTCCCAGTGATGTTGTTTACAAACAGACATGAAACCAGCTACTGGGTGAATAGGATACCCCTGTTTTCTTACCAATGAGACTAAATTGCACAATATTGTGTTGACTGAGGTCAGTTTCTACAAAGTTTTGGGTGATACCCATTATAAGAGAAAATAGGTTGTGAATTTTACAGAGCCTTCCTTCCTAGCTAATTATTACTTAATTGCTTTTACTCTAATTTGCTCAGTAGCTTCTTAGCAGCATTTTGCCTTTTTGTTGTTGTTGATACTTTACAAATGCATGCCCACAGAAAACAATCTGGAGAGAAGTGTAAGATTCAAGTTCTGAATGTATCTAGACAGAAATATACCTTGCTGAAGTCAAGGAGTTTGTTGATTTTTATTCCTTGGCAAGTATGCCAATCCTGCAAGCCAGAACAAGGCACAATAGGGTCTGGCTTGCAGTTTCAGAGTTTTGAGGGTACCCTGGACAGTGAGGAGAACAAATAGGTTGATCCTAGAAGAAATCAAACCTGACTGCTCATTAGAAGGTCAAATAGTAAAGATGAAGCTAAAGTACTTTGGACATCAAATGAGAAGAGAGGATTCACTTGAGAAAGCCTTGATGCTGGGAAAGATAGAGGGCGAAAGAAGAAGGGGGTGGCCAAAAATGAGATGGCTAGATGGTATTGTAGATGCAATGGGCACAAAACTGGGCAGGCTGAGGAGGATGGAGGAAGACAGAGATGCCTGGCGGGCAATGGCCCACAGGGTCGCAAAGGGTCGGAATCGACTGTGCAACTGAACAACAACAAAAATAATTTTAAAAACTTGCCAATATGCTGGTGTGCTTATAGACAGCTAAGAATTTTAAGTATTGCTTCATTTCAGTGGCTTTTCTGTAGGAGTAGCGTTTGCATTAGGTACTAGAATTTCAGTATGTTTGTGTAGAAAAAACCCTGGAAGGATGAATCCACATAGTTATGTCAAGCATTTGCATTTGTATACTGTATATATTTTTAGGGTTTGGAGGTGGTATAGAATGGAGCTGATTCCTCTATATTGTGAATGAGCTACTGTGGTTGATGAATATAAAATAGGTTTGGTTACCATTTGGTTTCAAAGAGACATTTAAACTGGGGTTGTTGTTTTTTTAAATCTTCAAACAACTCTTGCTCTGGTGCTGGTGGAAATAACTCAGAATGTACAATTTGTAGTATCCAAGGCTGTTCCATCATGGTTGTTGATTGTTATATACATATATAGAGAAATTTTTTGTGTGAAGTTTGTGTTTATAATACCCGGGGGTGGGGGGAGTTGTGAATGCCTCCAGATATAAAGTTATCTCCAGAATCTTCTCTTCTTACAGCTGCTGGATGCTACATACCAGTTGCCATGGGCATTATGAACAAGGAAAGAGTGACGCTTCATTTCCTGTTTCAGAGGCTTTCCATCACAGACTTTAATGATAGATTCACACAGTCCATCTGACCCCTGGTTCCTTAAGTACCTCTTCTCTGTCTTTCCAGTCAACACACTGTCAAAGCTAGAAGATCACTGGCATTCTTCAGGCTGTTCCTGTCCCCCACCCAAGTATTTTTCTTTTAATGTAGGAAGATACAAACGTGTCCACATGCTGGATAGGAAACCCATGCCTTATTTTTGGGTGGACACATTTTGTTTGCAACCTGATAGGAGGTACTCAATTCCCAGATCAGACTATAAGGGGAAATAATGATTGAATAAATCAGGGGTTCACAAATTATGGCCTGTGGACCGGACCCAGCCCCCAATGCCATTCCATTCAGCCTGTGGCAACAACCCCAGAAGCCGAAGCGGGCATGTTTATGACAGCCATAAACGCACCCACACATGCACAAACACACCCGCCACAGTTTGTGGCAGCGTTTACAATGGGGGAAACCACATGTCTGGCCTGCTCAGTTGTCTGAGGGTAAGTGGTCCAGCCCATGGCAGGAAAACCTTGGGAACTCCTGGAATAAACTGACATTCTTTAAATGCAAGTCTATAAATAAATAAATAAATAAATGAATGAATGAATAAATAAATAAATAAATAAGTGTGTGTGTGTGTGTGTGTGTGTGTGTGTGTGTGTGTGTGTGTGTGTGTGTGTGTGTGTGTGTGTGTGTGTGTGTGTGTGTGTGTATGCAGTGGCTCAAGAAGCTAAGATGCTGACTGGGAGGCAGAAGGTCAGCAGTTCGATTCCCGAGTACTGCAGGACAGGATGGAATGAGCTCCCGTCTTTGTCCCAGCTCCTGTCAACCTAGCAGTTCAAAAGCAAGAAATTGCAAGAAGATAAATAGGGACCACTTCGGTGGGAAGGTAACAGCGTTCTGTGCGCTTCGGCGCCTAGTCATGCCTGCCACATGACCACAGAAACGTCTGCAGACAGCACTGACTCTTCGGCTTTGAAACAGAGATGAGCACTGCACCCTAGAGTCAAATACGACTGGCTTTCGAGCAAGGGAAACCTTTACCAATATATATAGACCTGTATATTGCAGAAATCTGCTTCTCTCAAATTTAGAAAAAGAGGAAATAAAAATGTGAAATGGAACAAATCTTGTTGAAACAAATGCAATGTGCACTGGCAATATAAAACTGTTCCTGATAGATTGTGCCTGTGTCGTCTTTTCCACAAACTGTGCACGGCTTTTTCAAGTACATTTTAGAGCCAAACCAAGCTTGCTTTCTTTTTGCAGTGGAATACATGTAGCAGCCAGACTTTCCATCAGATAGATTTGGAATAAATTAGCCAAATGTCTGCATATGCAGAGTATTTTCTTATTTGCATCTGCATTAGAAATTAAAGCATAAGTGGACACAAAAACAGTTATGCATCATTGATGATTAATGTTTCCAAAATGAGTTGCCTGGATGTGTAATAAAAAACATGAGTTTAGTTGGTTCCTTATATTTCTTAAATGAAGTGTTTTGAACGTTTTCTGGCTCCCTGTTGCTTCAGTAATGGACAGATAGGTAATTTTAATAAAAGTAATACCTGCCGTTTTTATTTTGAACACGAATCACACTGCTTTTCATTTAATATTTTTTATGCAGCATTATGCTGATGCAATAAAAAGTTGGAATAATTGCTTTTCTGTCATCTGACTAATCATTTTCTTTAAAATATGCATTTCTTTATACTGAAGGCAGTGACACTACATTTCAGGAATATGGTTGCTATAAGATGCCGAGCTGGAGACTGGAAGGTCGGGTTTCGATACCCGACGGCTGTAATTGGGGACATGAAAGGAGCCTCATTCGGGCATCCCTTGAGTGGAGTTTCTCCAGCAAAAAACCTTTCAACCCAGAGTAATCTCTGACATGAAATTATTATTATTATCTTAGTTCATGCAATTAGCTGGAAGAAAATTGCATGAAAATGGGCTTTCCTTGTGCATAGACCTGCACAGGGTTGTACTGTAAGTCAAAGCTGTATTCTACAAGTAGCAGGGCAGGGTATAAATGGAGCAGAGGGGAGGGGAGATTGTAATTCTAAATTTTAAATTGCTTTAGGAAGTAATTGGCACTTTACTTCAGTGACTGGTATGTGCTAATAGTGAAAGCTGTTGATAAAGAGTTAGATGATGTGTAATTTCCAGGTGGGAAGCAGGAAGCAGAGGTCAAATTATCCCTTGAGCAATAGGTCAAGGCAATCCTTCTTCCAACACCATCAGCTGGTGGTAGCTACAGTCATAAATCTATGGGCCTTAAAAAATTAAAATGGAAGCCATACTTGGGGCCCTCTTTTCAGGTTTTTCCTAGCAATTGTTGTGGCTGTCTTTTTACACTGGAGACGATTTATAAAAGTATTAATTCCAAGGAGAATCTGCAGCAGAATATTCATCAAGTATATGTGCCTTTAATCTAATTGTAACACCATTGATATGGTCTTGGTTTGGGCAGATTTGCTCATTTAAAACCTCACTTTTCAGCACTACTTTGGTGGGGGACACAGAAAGAGCCTCCTCGAAGATTGTGGTATTCTTGAACCCCAATTGGGTGTATCCTGGTATCGGCAACCTTGCATTGGTGGCTAATCTTTCTCACACTAGGTCAGGCGAAGGGAACTGCAGAATGGACTCACCAAGAGGCGCCTTCATTTTAACAGTTTCACCTCTGGCCTAAACATGGAAGAAGAATTTACTTTGGTACCTCCCAAGTCTACTGCCCTGTTGTCCCCTTAAGCCTGAAACAACAGTCCAGTTGCTACTTCATGTGGTGTGTTAAATAACGTTTTGGATTTGGACTGGTGATATTAGTATTCAAGTCATAGCTACCCGGCTATGTCAAACTGGTGAGGTATTATTTCGACAGCAGATGCCTAGAGTAAATGTACAGCTGGATTCTATGCAGAACTATTGCTGGATACCTCAGCTAGGAGGACACATATCCTTTCCCTGGGAACAAAATACAGTAAAACCCCGGGTTACAATGGAGGTCCATTCCAACAGCCTCCATCGTAACCCAAAAAAATCATAAACCGAAGCACATTTTCCCATAGGAATGCATTGAACATTTTAAAAAAGGTCCAAACCGGAAACAATTTTTTTAAAAAAATACAAAAAACCACAAAAACATCCAAAAAATGCTAGACATGATCACACACACACACACACACACACACACACACACACACACACACACACACACACACACACACACACACACACACACACACACACACACACACACACAAAGGGGAAACAGTCCCTACCAGACCAAAAATACTCCAAAAAATATTTTAAAAATCAAAAACCGCCCAAAAAAGCAAAAAAAAAATGCCAGACGTAATCATCCCCCACCCCCACAAAAGTGACAAAGTAATCTCCCTACCTTTTCCATGCCACTGTTTCCACCTGAGTGGTTTGTCCAGCCAACAGGGGAGCCCATTTTCCACCCTACTGGCAGCAGGAGTGTCTATGGACCTTATCCGCTTGGTTCCGATCTTCGCCCGAGCCCCCTGCCTGGGGGATGTGTGAGTTTGCCCAGGGAGCTTGGACGAAGGTCAGAACCTAGCAGATAAGGTCCAGAGCCTCTCCTGTTGCCAGTAGAGGCAGTGGACAGTCTGGAAACAGCAACAAAAATGCCAACGACAACAACAGCAATAGCACCTTTGCAGTGATAAGCACTGAATTGTGACTTCTGGTGGAGGGGGTGGGCGCCATTTTAAGCTCTAAAATGGTGCCTGCCACATGTCCATGGAAATGTCTGCAGATGCAGACAAGCTCTGGCTCTTTGACTATAAACAGAGATGAGCAGTGAAATCTAGAGTCAGATGTGACTGGCTTTCGAGCAAGGGAAACTTTTACCTTTACCTTACAATCATCAGGCCTCCTTTGCTGGACCAGGAAGGAGAAGAGAGAGTGCCGGCAGCTGTATCAAGGCAGGGAGAGGTGGCTGCAAAGACCTTCCATCCAGCCCCTTTCCCAAAGGCCTCCTTCGCTTGACCAGGAAGGAGAAGAAAGAGTGCCGGCAGCTGTATTAAAGCAGGGAGAGGTGGCTGCAAAGACCTTCCATCCAGCCCCTTTCCCAAAGATCTCCTTTGCTGGACCAGGCAGACGGCTTCAAAAATTGCAGCCCAACTGCAGCCATGGAGAACAGACACTGCCTTTCCTCCCAGCCGCCCCGACGCCGACGCTGCGGCTCGCCAACGCTCCCTGCTCGTTCAAGGAGCCCATGCCACCGGCTCCCGGGATTTGGGGCAGGTGGGAGCCATCGCTTCTGCCTCCGCCCTCCCCACCTGGGGGGAAGAAAAGGAGACGCCGATGCCGCGGTTTGCCAATGCTCCCTGCTCATTCCGGGAGCCCATACCATCGGCTCCAGGGATTTGGAGCAGGTGGGAGCCATCGCTTCTGCCTCCCCCTTCCCACCTGGGGGGAAGAAAAAGGAGATGCCGACGCCGCGGCTCGCCAACGCTCCCTGCTCGTTCCAGGAGCCCATGCCACTGGCTCCCGGGATTTGAGGCAGGTGGGAGCCATTGCTTCTGCCTCCGACCTCCCCACCTGGGGGGAAGAAAAAGGAGACACCGACGCCGCAGCTCGCCAATGCTCCCTGCTCGTTCCGGGAGCCCATGCCACCGGCTCCTGGGATTTGAGGCAGGTGGGAGCCATCGCTTCTGCCTCCGCCCTCCCCACCTGGGAGGAAGAAAAAGGAGACGCCGACGCCGCGGCCCGTCAACGCTCCCTGCTCGTTCCAGGAGCCCATGCCACTGGCTCCCAGGATTTGAGGCAGGTGGGAGCCATCGCTTCTGCCTCCGCCCACCCCACCTGGGGGGAAGAAAAAGGAGACGCCGACGCCGGGGCTCGCCAGCGCTCCCTGCTCGTTCCGGGAGCCCATGCTTGTTGTTAGAACCAGGGGGGGATTGTGGATGGGGTGGGAAGAGAGAGAGTTGGTCCTGCCAGCCAGGAAGGAGGGGCAGCATTCCATCTAGGGGGGTTCCAGGGATCCATATAGGTCTTGTGACGGGCATGGGGCGGCATGGCGGGTACCGTGGGGCGGGCCACACTCGGGGAATGCGGGTCTGATGTTTAAGTGCAGTCCCTCATTCCAGCCCTGCAGGTACATCTCTGGGCTCTGAGCAGCAGATCCAGAGTGACCCCGCCCTTAGGCTGCTGCTGGTGAATGCCAGATCGGTCTGTAATAAGGCCCCCCTGATCCAAGATTCTATCCAGGAGGGGTGGGCCGACCTGGCATGCATCACCGAAACCTGGCTGACACCTGAGGATGGAGTACCTCTTTCGGACATGTGTCCGGTATTTGGCACCAGCCTAGAGGTGAGGGGAGGGACGGGGGTGTTGCCATTGTTGCCAGGGAGTCTTTGGGAATTGCTAGGGCCACTGCTCCACAAGTGTCTGGTTGTGAGGCCCTGCTTCTATCGTTGGGCCCCAAGGGTCAGTTGCGGATCTTACTCCTGTACCTGCCCCCTTGCAGGGTAAGGGATGCCCTGCCTGATCTCCTCGAAGCTGCCTCGATGCTGGCGTTGGAGTTCCCGAGGCTTATGGTTCCGGGGGACTTCAATTTGCCATCATTGGGGATGGCTTCTGAGGTGGCAAGGGAGTTCATGGCTTCCATGGCAGCCATGGGCCTGGCTCAGGTAGTTCGGGGTCCAACCAGGGGCAGTGGTCACATGCCAGACTTAGTTTTCTTGTCGGAGCAGTGGCAGAGTGATCTGAGATTACAGGATTTAGTCATCTCACCAGTGCCATGGTCAGATCACTATCTGGTGACTCTTGACTTTCTGGGGACGACGCTTCATCGTAGGGAGGCAGGGCCTATTAAAATGGCCCGCCCTCGGCGACTAATGGATCCAGATGGATTCCAGAGGGAACTGGGGGATGTTCCTCTGGATCGGCTACACGATTCACCCGAGGCACTTGTCGACCTGTGGAACAGGACGGCAACAGCAGCCTTGGATGAAATCGCGCCACTGCGGCCTCTCCGCGCCCGTGGAGTTAGGTCATCCCGTGGTTCACGGATGAACTGCGGGAACTCAAACGGTCAAAGAGACGCCTAGAGCGCCGCTGGGTGAAGACCCAGGATGACTCCGATTGGACACTAGCTAGAGCTGCTATTAGGGCCTACCTAGTGGCGATGGGGGTGGTGAAGCGGCAATACTTCACCACCCTTATTGCCTCCACTGATAACCGCTCAGCCGCCCTGTTCCGGGTAACCAGGTCCCTCCTCGGTAGGGGGAGATCGGTGCCCGGTTGGCAGGGTTCGGCTGAGGACTTTGCTGACCATCTGGTGGAGAAAATCGATCGGATTCGTTCAGGGCTGAATCCCGGCGTGGATGGGGAGGGTCGGGGGGGGCACCGGAGCACAGTCTTGCTGTATGATCTGGGATTGGTTTGATCCTGTTGTCCCTGATGAAGTGGACAGGCTCCTTGCAGCTGTGCGTGCCACTACATGTCCTTTGGACCCCTGTCCCACCTGGTTGGTGAAAGCCTCCAAGGTGGTGACAGGTGGCTGGGTTGGGGCGATAATAAATGCATCATTACAGGAGGGGGTATTTCCTGCACTGCTAAAGCATGCTTTGGTGCGCCCCCTCCTGAAGAAAATATCCCTTGACCCAGCTGTCCTTAACAACTACAGGCTGGTTTCCAACCTGCCCTTTCTGGGTAAGGTTTTGGAGAAGGTGGTGGCGCGCCAGCTGCAGAGTGTCCTGGAGGAAGCGGATTATCTAGACCCCTTTCAATCAGGATTCAGGCCCGGGTATGGTACGGAGACAGCATTGGTCACACTGATGGATGATCTCTGGCGTTAGCGGGACGGGGGTTATCCATCCGTCCTTGCTCTTCTTGACCTCTCAGCGGCCTTCGATACCGTCGACCATGGTATCCTTCTGGAACAGCTCAAAGGACTGGGGATCCAGGGCACCGTGTTGTCCTGGTTTTCCTCTTTTCTGGAGGGCCATACCCAGTCGGTGTGGTTAGAGAGTGAGAGGTCCAGCCCTAGGCTTCTCAAGTATGGGGTGCCTCAGGGTTCAGTGCTCTCTCCTCTCCTATTTAACATCTACATGAAGCCACTGGGTGAGATCATTCGTTCCCACGGGGTGCGGTACCATCAGTACGCGGATGACACTCAGTTGTACATCTCAGCCCGTGGGGACCCCAGTGATGCTGTTGAAATCCTATCCAGATGCCAGGAGGCCATTGGGGTCTGGATGGGGGCCAATGGGCTTCGGCTGAATCCCAGCAAGACAGAGTGGCTGTGGATAAGGGGCCCCGTGTTATCCAGGGAGTTACCATCTTTGGTACTGGATGGGGCTGTTTTGCCCCAGACAGACCCAGTGCGCAACTTGGGGGTCCTTCTGGACTCGCGGCTGCTGCTAGAAGAACAGGTAGCGGCTGTGGCGAGGAGGGCTTTTGCCCAACTTCAGGTGATTCGCCAGTTGCGCACACTCCTGGACCGGGGCTCCTTGCTTATGGTCACCCATGCTCTGGTCACTTCCTGACTAGATTATTGTAATGCGCTCTACATGGGGCTGCCCTTGACGACCATTCGGAGGCTGCAGCTGGTCCAGAATGCGGCAGCCTGGGTGGTGATGGGATGTGGGCGATATGCCCATGCCTCACCGCTACTTCGGGAGTTGCACTGGTTACCAGTTTGTCTCCGGGTGCAATTCAAGGTGCTGGTTGTGACCTTTAAAGCCCTATATGGCAGTGGGCCAGGATACCTTAGAGACCACATCGTCCCAAGAGTGTCTGCCCGTCCAACCAGAGCAGACTGGAGGGGCTCTCTAATGGTGCCATCAGTTAGGGGTGCACATCTGTCCAGCACCTGAAGGAGGGCCTTCTCCGTGTCCGCACCAACTCTCTGGAACCTCCTGCCAACAGATCTAAGACTTCAAAGAGAATTGCTGCCCTTCAGGAAAGGATTGAAGACCTGGCTGGCAGGGCAGGTGTGGGGCCCGAATGGGAACACGGTCCCCGCCTGCTGGCTTATGTAAAGAATTAAGAACTCTCTCTTCTTCTTTTTATAGTGGGTGTGATGGGTGGGTGGGATATGGGTCTTTTAAAGTGGGTGGGATGTGGGTCTTTTAAAGTGTTTTTATGTGTTTTTAAAACTTGTTGTAATGCTGCCCTGAATCGGGTTCTGCCTGAGTGGGCGGCATATATAAATATGACTATTAAATTAAATTAAATTAAGTGACCAAAGGTCACCCAGTTAGCTCTGTTACTAATTCTGGATTTGTATTCTCTCTCTCTTTTCCTAGCCCAATTTAAGAAGAATAATTGTGTGTCGTCAAGTCAATTTTGACTTATGGTGAACCTTTCCAGTGTTTTCTAGATAGTGAGTCGTCAGAAATAGTTTACCATTCCCTTCTTCATGGTCTGTGTGGCTTACCTGTGGCTATACAAGCTGGCTCTTCTTCCAGGATACACAGTGGGGGATTGAATTCCTAATCTTTGGCTCCTCAGCCAGATACATAAACCACTGAGCTACCCAGCCTGTGAGTCCAACTTCACCATCACAGCATCAATTCTCTAAAAAGGCTCCAAACATTTTCACCACTCTCTTCAGCAAACTGTTCCAAGCTTCTGATCATTTTAGCTGAGTTTCTAAATGATCTTTCAGTATAAAGCATCTCTTTTAGAAGCAGAACAGTATTCCAAATGCAGGAGTACCACACAGATTTACCTGTATATAATGCATTCTATATGCTTTTTTTCATTGCTAGGAGAAAATGAGCTAAACTTATATTCCTGTTCCTGCTATTCTAGGAAATGTGGAAAGACTATTTTGGGACCAAAATGAATGTTGTTCTCTCGGTTGTCAGATCTGAGAGACACCTCTGGAAGATGTGATACCAATTTGTGTAAACATCTCACCACCCAATTAAATATTTATCTTTGAATTCATTTTGTAGGTCACATATATAGTTGTAATATTTCATATTATGGCTCTGCATTAAAATTATGCAATGTATCCCTTTGTGTTCCTAATAAACCTGTTTCTGTACATGCAATTGATGCCACAACTCATCCACTTATAGACAACCAGTGGCTCATTTAGTAATCCACATTAAAGATCAGATTGGGCTAAAGCCAATAGAGTTATGGCTGCAGACAGAATTGCTGCCCTTTAGGAAAGGACTCAAAACCTGGCTGTCGGGGCAGGTGTGGGGCATTGATGGAGGTATGACCCCTGCCTGCTGGCTTATATAAGATCCTCCCACTTTTTACAGATGGGGTGGGTGGGATTTTTAATGGGGATGGTTTTTTAAATGATTTTATCATTGATGTTTTATCGTCTATGTTTTTATTTGTGAGCCGCCTGGAGTCGCTTCGGCGAGGGGGCGGCAATACAAATGTAAAAATTAAATTAATTAAAATTAAAGCCCAGTTTCTGACGTTCCCATATACAGTTTACTATATTGAAATAGTTTAGAAGACTGACAAGTTCAATTTTTGATCTAATTCTAGGGTATTTTATATTAGCCTGTGGTAGTGAAAATAACAAGTGGGCTTGCAATGAAAGGTTACACTAAATAAAACTTCTTAGTCTTTAATATATATTTTTAGTTTCTA
The DNA here is from genome assembly GCA_035047305.1 of Bradypodion pumilum. Lineage (NCBI taxonomy): Eukaryota > Metazoa > Chordata > Lepidosauria > Squamata > Chamaeleonidae > Bradypodion > Bradypodion pumilum. The sequence goes on along the minus strand of JAWDJD010000001.1, from coordinate 157,844,849 downwards.
CCTTGCATAACCCCCAGAGTAGCATGCAGCCCAAATTGGCCAATGCATTTTGACAGCTATAACTCCGGCTTGCCACAAAAAGTAGTATTTCCAAGCTCTGAAACAAATAGTCAGTTGCTATTTTAATCAGTTACATCTTCTTTCTGTACAGAAGGAGCCTTATTGTTTAGGTGAGACCAAGACTATGTGATCTAATTATTATTCTTTTGTGTCCAGATCAAACTTTGGACAGCCAAAATGAAGCCACCTTCTTGGCTTTGCTTGTGATCTAATTAAGTTATATGTTTTTTTCAGTCTCTCAGTTTGTGGGAACAATCTTTCTACACAGACAAGGATCCAGTCCCTTTATACAAATAAACTGCTGGCTGGATAGCTCAGTAGGTATCTAAATACAGAGCCAAAAGTTGGGAGTTCTATCCTTATTGAGACTCCTAGAATAAGAGCCAGTCTGCGTAGCCAGGGGCAAGCTGCACCATCCTTGAGGCATCCCAGAAGAAGGGGATGGCAAATCATTTCTGTGCATTCTCTAACTGGAAAACCCTGGAAAGGGTCATCACAACTCAGAATTGACTTGATGGCACACTATTTTTAATAGTCATACCACTAAACAGCTGGCTGGATAGCTCAGTGACTTAGAGATCTGGCTTGGAGTCCAGAGTTTGGGAGTTTGATTCCACACTGTGCCTCCCAGGAGAAGAGGAAGCTCCACCATCCCAGGTTGTGTCCACAAGAAAGGAATGGTAAGCTACTTACCTAGGAAACCATGGAAAGATTTTTCTCTACCTAGAAAACCCTGGAACAGGTCACCATAAGACAGAATTGCCTTGATGGCACACAGTTATTATGCCACTAAACATCCAGCTTACCCTCAGTCATAACAGGTCAACTCAAGTAAATAGAAAATGCAAACTGCTGGCCAAGATTCCAATGCATCCTTGTCATGTTAATTTGAGCATTTCCAGTACAACTAACTGACACCTTCCATGGCCATCAAGTAGCTGGCATTTTAAAAGCTGTTTTTTACAAGTCAATAAAAAGCGGTATCGGCTGTGGCCATTTCCTTTGCTGATCACTGGCCTGACAGCTTGGTGTTGTTCTACCACCCAACCTCCACTTTCATTGGAATAAAACAACAACCTCACATATCCCTTTCAAAAAGGAAGTCATTCATCCCATAATTGCCCTGGCCCCAAACAAGCCATGAGCATACAATAAAAGCAATCTGTCCCACGTTAGGTGGAAACTTAACCAGATGCCTCAAGTCTGTGCTGCATATTCAGCCAGAGCATGGACAGAATTATTCGCTTTTGAACTGAGATTTATTTATATTATAAGAAGGGAGAGGCAGGGGGAGAGGGACACTTTTCTCCTGATCTGAAAGAAGCAAACAGAAAGAATATAGGGCCACTTTGTTTCAAGCTCTGGGGTCAGTAGGGTACTCAGAAGGAAAGTGGGATACAAGAAACATTTAGGAAACAAACATAATTGAAGGCGGATGGCATTTGCTTTCAGAAAAAGAAATTCTACTTCCATAGCATATAATTGTTCACATTGATTTGTAAAGGTTAGGGCTCTGAAGTGCTGCATGGCTAAACTTGGAGGCCTGCGCAAATGTTTCCGAAATTAGGGGGGCAAAATATTTGCCAACAGCTTCAAAGCAATTTCTAAGTCCCCTTTGTCACAATCAAAAGTTATGCTTGTGGTGCAAGAGCCAACACAGTATTATGCTTATCAGAGCGTCTAAACTATGTTTTTCTTTAAAATGTTCATCTCAGAAAGGAGTAGTAATGGAGAATTCTACTCAAATATTAGCATCTCCACTTTCTCTCATTGGGGGTCCACCTGTCATTTCATCTCAAAGAAGTTCTTTAGAGAAGCATAGCTTTTCCATGATTTAACTTTCATTATTATTCTGAGGATTATATGCTGACTTTCACATCTAAGTTAGTTTAAAAGATGGTGAAGGTGTTGATTCATTCAGTGCAGTAACTAGAACATGCTTAATATCAGGTTTATTTTTTTAAAAAATAGAAGCAAGCTTCTGCATATTACCTTCCATTACAAATTTTCAGAACCGTGTATCAATATTAAAACAAATAGCATAAAATCAAACACACATAAAGTGGCCAGCAGAGAAAATGGCAATTGAACATTTTAACGGTGTGTCCAGATGAGAATTACCTTCTCTGATTCACAAATGTTTATGGGGTGGGTTCGTCTAGGTAACATTCTCCTCTAATTGTAGACCTTCTTTTCCCATGGCTAATTTTGTATTTGAAGTACACAGAAAGAGCCTCCTCGAAAACTGTGGTATTTGTGAACCTCAATCGGGTGTACCTTGGGCAATGGCAACCTTGTAGTTGCCGGCTAATCTTTCTCACACTAGGTCAGGTGAAGAGAACTGCAGAATGAACTCACCAAAAGGTGCCTTCATTTTGGCAGTTTCCTGTCTGACCGAGACATGGAAGAAGAATTTTGTATTTACATAGAGAGGAGAAAGAGAGAGAGAGAGAGAAAGAGAAAGAAAAAATAGAGAAGTTGAATTACTGTACAATGTATTCTGATTGATACAACTATCTGACACAAGCTGCCTGTCTAAAAGAAGCAATGGCAATTACACTCATATACTACCCCATTACATTTAGATCACTCTCTGGCTGGTTCACAAGGTAATTAGCATTTTGCCCTGCACTTGCTGGGTACTCATTTTACTGATCTCAAAAGAATGGAAGGCTGAGTCAAACTTAAGGCCCATCAGGATTGAACTCACAAAGTCAGCAGTTTTTGGTTGCAGTACAGCAGTTTCACCACTGCACCACAAGGACTCTTTAAGTATGCAAAAGTTTAAAATACTTTAAATACGAAATGTTTTTAAAGCCTGGGTACCTAAATCAAATATTTTCCCCTAATACTAGAAAGGCAACAATGAAAGCGCGGCACCAAAATGGCCACCACACTCTTTGCGGGCCCCCCCACCCGAACTCAGACATCCGGGTGAGTTAGGGGGCGTGGCCACCCCTGTATAAAAGGGGTGGCCATGAGGCAGCCGAGCTGCCATTTTAGAATTGCGATGGAGAGGAGAAGTTTTCTCCATCGCATTCTCTCTTTAGTCAGCTATAGAGCCTTGCAGAGCTCTGCGCGTTCGATTCCGGACTGGGGAAAAAGAACTCTGAGTACCTGGTGCCTTTTTTAGGATTGCCTCTTGGCTACCGCGGTACTTACACGCAGGAGCTCGATCCCTGGATAGGGATCCTTCAGCGATTCTTATTCTTTTAGGGAGACATGCCTCCCAAGCGAAAGGCCCCGGCACTGAAGCCTCGGCCGTGGGGAAGAGCTTTTCCTGGCCCTGCATCAGATGGGGGCCTGCCTTTGGGTTGGAGGACCTGGGCTGCGCCCCCACGGCAGGGCAGTGATAGACCCTTGCCCACTGGTACCAGTGGGGCCGGTCAGGCTACCACTTGGCAGCCGGGTGCCAGCTTCGTAGCTGGTCTGGTGCAGGCTGGCCCCTCCGGGGCTTCGGCCCTGGCGTGCCTTTGCAGGGCCCGGGACAGGCTGGCCCAGGGGGCCCTGGTGCGGGTGTCCGCCCCACAGCCCCTCCAGCCCCCCATGGGCCTGAGTTCTGGGCATGGCCCTACTCTGGCCCTGGCTCCCCTTTTTGGGTTGCCTTTTCTTCAACTGACTAGTGGGCCGTCCGGCCCACCCGGCCCGCTTTAGACTGGGGGCTGGGGCAGTGGATGCTCTGTTAGCACAGATGGCAGTGCTGGAAGCATCCTTGGGCATTGCACAGCCTCCTTCGGAGGGGGGCACTACTCTTTCTTCAACAGGGGCCCCTTCGTCGGCCCCGGCTACCTTGCCGGCCGCAACACTTCAGTGGGCGGCCAACCGGGTCGAGCTGCTTGAGACGGTCCGGCCAGCCCCAGCTGGTGTCTTGCAGCTCCCCGTTCGACCTGGTGTCCAGGCGGGGAGCAGTCAGGGTTGATCCCAGAGCTCGATTCCGGTCGCGAGCTCCGACGCCCGCCGTGGGCCGGAACCCCCGGTGGGGGCGGCTCACGGGGATGCACCTAGTGAGTATCAGGTTCAATTTAGTGCACCAACACCACAGCCCACTTACAGTGGTGGGGTTCAATTGCCCTGGCCTCGTCAAGTTGATGCGAGTGGGCATCAGTTAACATCCTATCCCAGTATCCCATGGTTTCTAAATGGTCCCTCGTTAAGGGCGGGGGTGTCCGCCCCTGGAGCAGTGCTGTGCATCGCAGGGGCTGTCCAGGTCCCGCTGCATATGCCCTTTATACAGAATGTGCTGACGATGGCTTTGCCGACGGCTGGTTATTCGTTGCCCCTCGGTGATCATTTGTCGCAGGTCACGAGGGATAAGATCTGGTGAGGGGAGTACGTGGATATATTCTCCCTCTTGAACCATGAGCCCACTGAGGAAGAGAGAGAGGGACAGGATGACAGAGACAAACAGCTGTCCCGTCGTCGTAAGCCACTGCGCACCTGGGCCAACTGGTTGCCGGCATACCTTATATATATGGTGGTATGCCTCAGGGCCCGGCCTCATTGGGCCATCCCGATGGTTCAACCCCTTGATAATATTTACAGGGTGATGGTTGATTTCATGGGCTTACGATGAGGAATTTGGATGGGGGTGGCCCTACATCCTGAGATGGGGTGGGATGAGCCCTGTCAGCAATTGTTGCTCTTGTATATGACTCCCACGTGACTGGCACCTGGTGATAGGTACCATTGTGGTCATGCTGTGCAGCGGGCTGCTGCAACACAGGCTCCATGCTGACTGGTGGGGCAGGGGGTTCCAGCCCGCCTGTTGTGTTGGACCTGCTCAGCTAGCGACGTGTGTACTAAGCGCCAGTGTCGTTACCGACATGAGTGTCCCCTTTTGCGCTGGCCCCTACGCCGCCTCCACGTGCCCGCGGGTTGGTGGGTTACTGGGCAGAGGTAGGGGTGCACAGGGGGCGATCAGAGCTCCGTCTGACGGAACTAGCCATGTCAAAGCCCCCCCCACACCCAATTAGTGTACTCATGCTGGAGCGATGGCTCTCAGCTTATCCAAGAAGGGATGATGCGAGGTACCTGCTGGAGGGTTTCCAATGGGGCTTTTGTATTCCATTTGGGGGTGTTAGGGGCCCCAAGATGCTACTACTTTAGTTCCCTTGAAAGGTAACGAGGAGGTTGCAGCTAAGGAAGTTGAGGCTATGAGAGTAGCGGGCCCCTTCTTGGAACCACCTTTCCCTAATTTGAAGGTCTCCCCTCTGGGGCTAGTACCGAAGTAGAACCCGGGTGAATGTCGTCTAATCCTCCATCTAGCTTACCCTGCGGGTTCTTCGGTCAGTGATGCCATTCCTGCTGACCTTTTTCAGTCAGGTAAACGTTGTTTGTTCAGCCCCTATGAGTGGTACGCTCATGCGGTCCCGGTGCTTTCCTGGCACAGTGTGATATGCACTCAGCTTTCTGATTACTGCCAGTGCACCGAAGGGATTTTGAGCTATTGGGTTTAGGTTCCAAGGGGAATTTTACTTAGATAAGGCCATGCCTTTCGACTGCTATATTTCATGTTCGGCATTCGAACGATTCGGTACTTTAATTCAGTGGGCCTTTGCTCGCAGGTCGGGGTCCCGGTCTCTAGCCCATTACCTCGATGACTTTTGGTTCGGGGGTGAACGGGGCTCGGACACGTGCACGCGTCTCCTCACTACATTTCAGACACTCAGGTGGGAACTGGGTGTCCCCTTAGCGCCTGAAAAGACCGGGGGCCCAGCTACTAAGCTCACATTTCTAGGCATTGGAATTGACTCTGTCGCACAGGCATCCGGGTTACCCATTGATAAGGTGGCTCGGATCTCCGCGGCGATTTTGGCATTGATTGCCAAACATAAAGTGTCCCCTCGTGAGCTGCAGTTACTTCATGGCCACCTTAACTTTGACTGCAGGGTGGTTACACCCGGCAGAGCATTGGCCAGGCGCCTGTGTGACACCATGGTTGGCCTGTTAAAACGTCACCATAGGGTCCGGCTGATCAGGGGCATACGGGCAGACCTTTCAGTCTGGCTCAAATTACTCCTGGGTTTTAACGGGGTCTCTTCCTGGAGCGCAGACCTTATGGTCTGCCCTAGATTTCAAGTACGGTCGGATGCCTCCGGCTCCCTGGTTTATGGGGGTTTACTCTGAGGGTAGGTGGACTTACGGCCGAGGGCATCATGCATGGCTTGGCACGGATCGCCTTCGCGATCTTACCTTCCTTGAGTTTCTTCCCAATTTGGGGAGCACTGATGCTATGGGGCAATGAGTGGGCCAACTCAGTGGTCCATTTTTGGTGTGACAATGCGGCAGTGGTGCACATTGTCAACACCCAGACATGCAAATCCCCCAGGGTCATGGCATTGGTTTGTCTATTCTTTTGAGAAGCCTACGCCTAGATGTGCTGTTCAGGGCCAGACATGTTCCAGGTATTAATAACGATATTGCTGATGCTTTATCCCGCCTGCAGATCCCCCGGTTCTGTGCCTTACTCCGGAAGCGGATGAATTCCACTCGCCACTCCCAGCCGATATTTGGACGTTTGGCGAGGAGAGGTGAACCGGGCATGTTGTTGGCAATTCACATGCATAAGGCGTATCAACATGCTTTCATGCGATTTAGAACTTTTTGTGAGTAACTACAGTTACCTCAAGTGTGGTCAATATCAGTGGACCAGGTTATACAATGCATGTTTATCTTCGCAGTCAGGGTTTGGCCCCCCTTACTATAGCCTTCAGGCTTTCAGCACTGGCATTTATGGCCAACGGGGGGGGGTGTTCAATGACTGCGTGGGTTACTTCCGCATGCGTCGTGTTTTGGAGGGGTGGACACGTGAACATGTCCGCCGCCCGGACACGCGTCACCCCAGTTCGCCAGAGTTTCTGACCCACCTTGCACGAGGCTGGCATGACTTATGTTCGGATAGGTGTGAAGTGGCTCTTGGTCACGCAGCTACCACGGTAGCCTTTTTGGAGCGCTCCGCATCAGTGAGTGGGTGCCAGAGTTGGTGCCATCTGTGTAAGGCGGATGTGTCTCGTAGGGCACTGGAACTCGACGATGTCTATGTCACACATGAGTGGGCTCAATTGGGGATACGGTCCTCAAAGGTTGTTCAGCACGGCGTAGGCAGTGGAGTTAGACTGCTACGAAGTTTCATTGGAGACATCTGTCCGGTTGGTGCCCTACATGAATTTTCGGCAGTGCCTGCTGCGCGCCCCAGCCTGTTTTTCTGCCACCAGGATGGGTCTACCCTTACCAAAGTAAAGTTACTGAGGGTGACCGGTGCCGCGCTTCACGGTGTGGGGCTCGTTTTGACATCCATTTATTTAGGATAGGCGTCGCGTTGATCGCGGCTACGTTTGGGGTACTCGGAGGTGGATATATGTGTACGCGTAATTTCTTATATGTACGTCCCCTCACTGTATGAGTACCTAGTTATGTCCTTCACCTCTTCTCCTCTTTTACAGATCCTGTGTGTCTCTGCACACCGGTGGCAGTGGGGCTGGCGGGCCGCAGCTATGTACACTGGGCAGCAGTATCTGCTGCGGTGACAGAGAGTGGACCCCGACTTGGGCTGTGTGCATCCGCACGTATGCGATGGTATGGTATGCACGGCTCAAGGGGGCAGGAACTGTGGCCATTTCTGATGTCCGTCAGGGATGCTGGACCACCCGATGTTCTTATTAGGCACCTCGGCAGCAATGATCTTATACGGATCACTGCTATTCCTAAACTGTCGAGGGGCAGTGACCTGGCGTTTTATATCATGTATGGCTTACACATGGTCGCTATGGTCTAACATCGTGCCGAGATACCAATTTAGGGGAGACGTGGATCTCCGTGGTTCGGACTGTTCCGGCAGTCAGTGGACAGGGCTGTTGCTCGGCCCCTTGCTGAGCATGGCTGGGAGACAGCCATTGGACACCTGCGGATAGGCTTACAAATTTTTTTTGCTGGTAGGCAAGAGATTGGGTCCACCTGTCGGCTGGAGGTATGTACCTCTTTCTGTGGTGAAAGCAGGCCTGGTGACCGAGCTGACGGTCTGGGGGGGGGGTGAGTCATCATGGACGCCTCCCCGCGTGGCGGGTAGCACTGGTAAGGTAAAGATTTATGACCCAGAGGTATCACCTTGAGATTTAATGGATACACGTCATAGGGTGGGGTCAGTAGATAGTTTATTGACTCCGGTCAACAATTTGTTTGTGTCAACAAACAAATTGATACAAATAGTTACATGTAGCCAATTGCCATTGGCATTTTGGGTGGAACCTTACCAGTATTACTGCGGCCTGCTTGCCTTAAAGAATTATAATTGGATGATTACACCAATTGAAAGTTATAATTCAGACTAGGGCATTATTCAATAAAAGTGGCCCGATGCCTTTATCCATATACCGGTGTCTGAGTCTTTCTTTGGGGGGTGCGCCTGCAATGAAAGCACGGCGCCAAAATGGCCGCCGTGCTCTTTGCGGGGGCCCCCCACCCGGAATCAGACATCCGGGTGAGTTAGGGGGCGTGGCCACCCCTCTATAAAAGGGGTGGCCACGAGGCAGCCGAGCTGCCATTTTAGAATTGTGACGGAGAGGAGAAGTTTTCCCCTCCACCCCCTCCCTAGTGAACAGTGTAAATTTTTGGTCGCTTCGGGGCCGGGTGGGAATTTTTGGCCCGAACCTACAATTGGCACCTTGGTTCTGGCTTTTTTGCCCATCCCACACTGTTGCTATTATTTGAGCAAAGGGGTTAGTTGACTTTGGTCACTTTGGCGGTGTTGTGTTCTGTAAAGCTGTGCCTTTAACAATGTACCTAGCCATGTGGTAACAATGTAACCTTTCTGTGTGCAACATTATAACCTTCAGCTGTATCAATGTAAACCTGATAAGGGGACGCGAGCTAGTGACCACTAGATGGCAATAGCGAGCGTCCAGCTCTCATGGCTCAGATTCACCTGGATCAGCAGCGCGGGAAGATTCCCACCACCTCTTCACCTGGACAAGAAGGGCGTGACCTTCTACGACGTCACACAGGCAGCAACCAATAGTCTGTCGACGAGCCACATTCAAATGTATAGCCAGCTGTATATATTGAGCTACCCATCCGCCATTACCACATGTTCCTCCGGATCATCATGCAATAAACCTGTGTTAAGCCAACCCTTCGGCTGTTTCTTTGTCTTTGGTCCCTTACACTAAATTGGCGACGAAGGTGGGATCATGGCAGCCCACGGGACCAAGACATGCGCCGGTTTCGAAATTAGGAAACCGGGCGACTGGGAGATCTTCGAAATGGACTTCCAGGCAGCACTGATCGAGTCCGAAGTCACGGAAGAGGCAAAGAAAAGGGCCATCTTCACCAGGATGCTCGGACAAGAAACCAAAAGGACCTTGGTGGACCTGATCGCACCGAGGAGGGTGAGCGAATTCAAGGCCAAGGAACTCATGCAGATGCTGCGTGAGCACGTCCGGCCCGCCACGGCGATGTTTCCCGCTCGGAGTGCGTTCTGGAGGCGAGTCCAAGCGCCCGGGGAGACGGTCGCCGCATTCGTGGCGGCCCTGCGGCTGGCGGCCGGCCCGTGCAAATGGGAGAATGTCGAAATCACCCTCCGGGACTGTGTGCTGTGCGGCCTGAACGACGCCGAAACCCAGCGCACATTAATGAACCAAGAACCGCCTCCCACGTTGCAGGAGGTCATCAGAGCGGCACAGGCCACGGAAGCTACAAAGGCTGGGGTACAAGAACTCCAGGACTGGCGGCCGAGGTCGAGCAAGGCAGAGACTCCGGTGCATGCAGCCCGGCGAGCTTCGAGGTCGTCCGCAGAGAGCAGCGACGACGAAGACGTCTGGAGGGTCCGGAAAGAGAGCCGGCGGTGCGACGGCTGTGGAGCGGCCCACGACCGCGTAAAATGCCCGTTTCGGAAGGCCGAGTGTCACAACTGCGGCCGCCGTGGGCACATCACCAAGGTGTGCAGGAAGAGGCGCGAGACCCGGAGAAGCTCGGCAGACCATTCCGCGGGACAAGACCGCTCAACGAGACCCAAGGACGGCGCTCAGGCCGCGCGGAAGCAGGACGGCGTGGGCCGCATCTCCGACGGCAGCGAGGATGACGCCCCAGTATTCAGCGTGTCCGTAGGACACCCCCGCTACTTTGTTGAGGTACTAGTTCAAGGGGTTCCCATTAGAATGGAAATTGACTCGGGGTCCTCATATTCAATCATTTCCCAGAGGGAGTTTTTGAGAATTGCCCCCCACAGGCGACCCAAGCTCAAAGCGTTGAGGTCCACACTACGGGACGTGCAAGGGAACAGCATTCCAGTGTTGGGGGTTGGAGAATTTCAGGTTAAATTCAAGAAGCACGCCGCGTCTCTCCCTCTAGTCGTGCTTAAAGGGGGAGATTGCAGCCTCCTCGGGACTCAATGGTTCCAGCCCCTGGGTTTGTTTATTGGGGGGGTGCACGCCGTTGGGATGCACGCCGTTGGGACTGACCCGATTCAGGAGGTGTGTGAGGCGCACCCCGAAGTTTTCAAAAAAGGACTGGGGAAATTCAAGGGGCCCCCAGTGACATTCGACCTGGACCTGGAGGTCCACCCAATTCGACTCAAACCACGCCGGGTGCCGTTCGCACTCAAGGACAAGATAGAGGCGGAACTGGACAAATTGGTGGGCCAGGGAATCCTTGTGCCTGTTGATTCTGCGGAGTGGGAAACTCCAATTGTAACCACACTAAAGGCCAATGGGGAGGTCCGCATATGCGCCAATTACAAGTGCACCATCAACAAGGCGATCCGCCCGAATGCGTATCCGGTGCCGGTAGTCAGCCATCTGCTGGCCAGGTTACATGGGGGAAAGTGTTTCGCTAAGCTCGACTTAGCACAGGCCTACCAGCAGCTTACGGTGTCCCCTGCCGCAGCTGCTGCGCAGACCATAGTCACCCATAAGGGGGCGTTCCAGGTGACGCGCCTTCAGTTCGGCGTAAATTCGGCGCCTGGAATTTTCCAGTCACTCGTGGAACGCCTCCTGAAGGGGCTAGAGGGGGTGTTGCCTTATTTTGATGACGTGTTAATAATGGGGGGGAGTCGGGTCGAATTGGCCAAGAGGTTGGGGAAGGTCCTGACAATATTCGAAAAAGCGGGGTTGAGACTGCGAAAGGACAAATGCGTCTTCTTCGCGACCGAGGTTGAGTTCCTAGGGTTTTGTGTGACTCCTGAGGGGATAAAACCATCCAAATCCAAGGTGGCCGCCATTAAGAAAGCCCCCCGCCCCACCTCCAAGCCCGAGCTGCAGTCGTTCCTAGGGCTGCTCAACGTTTACCACTCCTTCCTCCCCCGGAAGGCAGCAGTGGCTGAACCGCTACACAAACTGCTAAAAAAAGACCAGACATGGAAGTGGGGCGATGACCAAGAAAGGGCATTTAGTGAACTAAAAGGTCTCCTAGCGTCTGATGCCATACTGACCCATTTCAACCCCAAACGCCCGGTAGTCCTGACCTGTGATGCATCCCCGGTGGGGGTGGGGGCGGTGCTGTGCCACGTGCTGGAAGACGGAAGGGAGGCCCCGATAGCATTTTACTCCAGGTCCCTGTCCCAAACGGAGAGAAATTATGCACAGACAGACAGGGAGGCACTAGCGATAGTTGCGGGGACGAAAAAATTTCACGATTTTCTGTATGGCCGCCCCTTCACCATTGTAACGGACCACAAGCCCCTGCTAGGCATTTTTACCGCAGATAAGCCCACGCCACAGATCCTGTCCCCGAGGATGCTCAGGTGGGCTATTTTTCTCAACGCGTACCAGCACGTGTTGGTCTACCAGCTCGGGAAAGAGATCAGCCATGCGGACGCTCTATCAAGGTCTCCCCTCCCCCTGACACCCAGCCAGGTGAGCAAGGGGGAGCGAGACCATCAGGTTCTTATGATAGAGGTGCTGGATTCGCCCCCCGTAATGCCCGCCGACATTGCCAAAGCGACAGAGAAGGACAAGACGTTAGCGGCAGTTAGCTCCTGGGTGCAGAAAGGGTGGCCGGCGTCCTCCCCAGCGGAGGAGTTCGCCCCATTTTTCAGGAAAAAGTTAGAGCTGTCCCTAGAGAGGGGGTGCCTCTTGTGGGGGCAGCGGGTGGTGATTCCCACGTCCCTTCGGCCGCGGGTGCTCAAACTGCTGCACGTCAGCCACCCCGGCATCATGCGATCCAAGGCGCTGGCCCGGAGTTACTTCTGGTGGCCCCAGTTGGACGCCGACATCGAGCACATGGTCAGCACTTGTGAAAGTTGCCAATGCTCCAGACCAGAGGAGGCCCGCCTTCCCCACAGGGAATGGGACACGGCTAAGGGGCCGTGGTCCCGGGTGCACATTGATTTCGCGGGCCCGTTCAGAGGCACCCTGTTTCTTCTTGTCGTGGACGCCTTCTCCAAGTGGTTGGAGGTTATCCCAGTCACGAGCACCTCCTCGGCCCAGACCATTAAGCATTTGCGGAGGCTCTTTTCCACGTTCGGCATACCCGACACATTAATTAGCGACAACGCTAGTTGTTTCACGTCCTCCGAGTTTAGGGCATTCATGGAGATTAACGCCGTTCGGCATATCACCTCCGCCCCGTTTCACCCGGCCACCAATGGCCAAGTGGAGCGCCTCGTCCGCACCACGAAGGACGCGTTGCGGCGCATGGGCCCCGGGGATCTGAACCTACAAGTGTGTCAGTTTCTGCTAGGGTACAGGGTGACCTCGTTGGCGTCAGGATACTCCCCCGCAGAGCTCTTAATGCGTAGGAAACTGACCACCATCCTTACTAGGCTAGACCCCACGAGGGTAGAGGACAAGGGAAGGAACATTGGGCTAGAGGCCACAAAGAGTTTCAGTGTAGGCGCCCCGTGCATTGCAGGAATTACGCCAGCACGGGCCCAGCCTGGGTACCGGGCATAGTTGTGGAGCAAACCGGCTCCGTGTCGTACCGCGTGGAAACCAGCACAGGGCTACTGTGGAGGCGGCACGCGGACCAGCTCCGACGCAGGGTCCCCGATGAGCAGGGCGCAGGCCAAACAGAGAAAAAATCAGCGTTAGGGTTCTCCCCCACCCGTTCAGCCCAAGGGGGAGGAAAAGGGGGCCGCGGGCCCCCACCAAGGGGGGAGGGGAAAGGGGGAATGTTCTCGTAGATATCCTGGGGGATTTTTCTGAGGAGGAGGAACCCGACCCCATACATATCTCGCGGAATTCCCCCACAAATGTGGATACCCCAACTGAGTTAGAATTTGATTTTCAGAACCGGGGGAGTTTTTCGGAGTGGTCCCCCACCCGTCCAAGCGAGAAGAGGGGTTTTTCGTTAGCCCCGATCGCCCCCGGTCTGCCCACAATGGAGTTTTTCCCTTCCCCTAAGGCCGCCAAACCGCGGCAAGCCACTAACGAGTCTCCCTCTCCCATTACAGGACAAGGGACCAGGGAACAAAGAAGCAGTAGCGCCCCCGGGGGGGGTCAGCCCTCATCACGGCCCAAACGCACGTGCAATAAGCCATCTTGGCTGAGAGACTTCGTCTCATCCTAGGGGGGAGGGATGTTGTGTTCTGTAAAGCTGTGCCTTTAACAATGTACCTAGCCATGTGGTAACAATGTAACCTTTCTGTGTGCAACATTATAACCTTCAGCTGTATCAATGTAAACCTGATAAGGGGACGCAAGCTAGTGACCACTAGATGGCAATAGCGAGCGTCCAGCTCTCATGGCTCAGATTCACCTGGATCAGCAGCGCGGGAAGAATACCGCCACCTCTTCACCTGGACAAGAAGGGCGTGACCTTCTACGACGTCACGCAGGCAGCAACCAATAGTCTGTCGACGAGCCACATTCAAATGTATAGCCAGCTGTATATATTGAGCTACCCATCCGCCATTACCACATGTTCCTCCGGATCATCATGCAATAAACCTGTGTTAAGCCAACCCTTCGGCTGTTTCTTTGTCTTTGGTCCCTTACACTAAAGGCGGGTAGCACTGGTAAGGTAAAGATTTATGACCCAGAGGTATCTGGCAGGTTCGCAATTGACTGGCCAACACTTAGACAGGTACTGGGGTAATAGCTTTGGCCAGTCAACGACGAACCAGGCAAGGGGTGATGGCAGGAGCTTAACAGCCTGCATCACCTTGAGATTTAACGGATACACGTCATAGGGTGGGGTCAGTAGATAGTTTATTGACTCCGGTCAACAATTTGTTTGTGTCAACAAACAAATTGATACAAATAGTTACATGTAGCCAATTGCCATTGGCATTTTGGGTGGAACCTTACCAGTATTACTGCGGCCTGCTTGCCTTAAAGAATTATAATTGGATGATCATACCAATTGAAAGTTATAATTCGGACTAGGGCATTATTCAATAAAAATGGCCCAATGCCTTTATCCATATACCGGTGTCTGAGTCTTTCTTTGGGGGGTGCGCCTGCAAAGCTGATTGCAGGAGTGCTTCCTTGGAGAGGACAGTCCAAAGCTGGAATGTCATTAGTACAAAAAGATGCCTTTCTCCCTTGTTGGGGTGAACTTTGCCTTTGTAGGAAGGGTTATTTAGAGAAGGGTTTTAGTGAGTTTTCCTATGATGCAGGTATGGGGAAGGCAACCTACAGGCACTCATCCAGAATTACAAAGGCTGAGCACATTTAACTGTTTGGTTCTTCCAACCATGAGGGCCATTATAGTGTGACCTACAGTACTTAATGATGGAGTCATGGCTGGTTAAAAAAACAAATCAGTTCATACCTGTCAAGTATCCTGTATTGGCCAAGAAATCCCATAATCAAGCACTCCTTCCCCCTCCTTCCCGCCGTCATCCCGTAATTTGATCGGCCAGGAAAGGGGTTACTGCACCTTGAGTCGCACTTGTGTGAGTAAGGCGGGGTACAAATCTAATAAAATAAAATAAAATAAATTACTGGGTTACTGCACATGTGCAGTAACCCAGTAACCCCTGCGCACATGCGCAATAACCCAGTAGCCCCTGTGCACATGTGCAGTAACTCTTTTCCTGGCCAAAGGGGTTACTGTACATGTGCGCAGGGGTTACTGCGCATGTGTGCTGCTGCCTCTGACGGCCGTGCATGCGCAGTAACCCCTTTCCTGCCTGGCGCCTGGAAACTTACTGCGCATGTGTGCCCGGCTCCTGGATTTTGAAAACCGCGGCTTGACAGGTATGAATCAGTTCTTCTCAATAACTGCACCAATATTATGAAGAAACAGGTGATTCTTTCTTTTGTTCTCTTCTACCAGTTACTACAACTTTTTAAGGTTCACAAACAAGCAGAAATTAGGAGTAGCCTAAATTTTATTTTTATTCTATAAACCTTTCTGTACAAGAAAAAACCTGGCTCCTATGGTAATTTCCACTAAAGTGTTTAAAGCTACTTCCTTAAATAATTACATGTTGCCAAGTCAATACTAACAAGATGATCATTTCAAGGTTTTTCTTATAGTGTAAAAGTATCCAGACGTGGTTTATTATTCCCTTCAGAAGGTGGCATTCCTAGATTGTGCAGATGGCCCTGGGCCACATAGCCTATCTCAGTTGTGGTGAACCTCCAGATGAAACTTGAAAAATTAGAATATCGCGAAAATGTTCATTCATTTCACTTAAAAGGTGAAACAAATACATGAGATAGACTCACTACATGCAAAGTGAAATATGTCATGCCTTAATTCATTATAATTGCATACAGCGTAATGAGATTATGTGATATTATTGGGTACATGAGATTGGGGGGTTGGGGTTTTCATAAACTGTAAGCCATAAATTTACAGGGATTTACAGGGACTGCAGTGGCTCAAGTAGCTAAGATGCTGACTGGGAAGTGGAAGGTCAGCAGTTCGTTTCCCGAGTATTGCAGGACGGAATGAGCTCCCGTCTTTGTCCCAGCTCCTGCCATCGTAGCAGTTCAAAAGCAAGAAATTGCAAGTAGATAAATAGGGACCACTTTGGTGAGAAGGTAACAGCATTCCCTGTGCTCCGGTGTCTAATCATGCCTGCCACATGACCATGGAAACGTCTACAGAAGCAGACAGCGCTGGCTATTCGGCTTGGAAACAGAGATGAGCACTGCACCCTAGAATCAGATATGACTGGCTTTCGAGCAAAGGAAACATTTACCTTTACCTAAGCCATAAGCATCAATATTATAGCAAAGTAAGGCTTGAACTATCTCACTTTGCATGTCATGAGTCTATCTCATATATTTGTTTTACCTTTTAAGTTGCATTACTGAACTGAATGAATATTTGCACGATACTCTAATTTTCTGAGTTTCACCTGTATGGTACACATGCCAGAGGGGGCACCCCATTCTGTGGGCACATGGGCCATTGCCCCAACACAGAGTTTGCCCTGCCCCTCTGCCCAGCAACCCAATGGGACAGCTTCCTCCCTCCCCCCAGCACAGAGTTTACCCCACCCATCTGCCCAGCAGCCAAATGGAAGTGCTTCCTCCCTCCCCCAGCACAGAATTTGCCCCACTCCTCTGCAGCACAGATGGCAGCCTGGTCTCTAAAAGGTTCACACCATCACTGGCCTATCTCTCCTTCACTGCCAAGTGCTCCAAGTCACTGAGCTATCCAGAAAGCTAATTTTTCTATTACAAATGGCTTAATAATCAAGCAGTGTCAGTAAACGGTAACCACCACCATCCTTGTTAGTGAAGACTATATTTTATGCCATCAGGACTTTGCTTTCCCAAGTTAATGTTTTTTTAACTGGATATCATGGTATTTTTTCTAATTTACTCTGCCATTTCCTGTTATAGTTCAAGTTTTATCAATATAGTTGTTTGATGTTAACTATAGATAGACCACTTCCAGAGGAAATACCATTGCCACATACCATTCTGTTTGTGCCAAATCATGCATCCAATCATAATCCTGAGTATTTGCTAGAGAAGAGGTGCCATGGAGCAACAAGACATGAAGCACAATTTTTTATGCACTGGACTGTGTTGTGAAATAATTGTTCTTTTTAATAATTATCTTCCTCTTCCTACATCTGCCAAACTCTTACAACACATTTGCCTAGAAACGACTCATTTCAGACTTTGGGGAGCACCCAGTGGTGGGGATCAGTAGGTTCACACCAGTTTGCCAGAACGGGTAGCAGAAATTCTGGCTGGCCCCACCCATCCAAGTTTTGAAATAAAGCACAGTGATACCTCATACAACGTCCAAACTTAGTTCCACAAGTTTGGACTTTATACAGATTTGGACTTTGTATGAAGCATGCAAAATCCTAGCCACGATGCCTCATACAATGTTCAAATCCTTGCTGCGATGCCTCGTACAACGTCATTTCCATAGATATACATTGTACTGTAACAGCACAGACTTCAGGGCAAAGTCGAGGAAACAGACAGGAAACTGACAGAACTTTAAGAAATCATTGTCTAAAGGCTAAATACATTACAAAAACTTGTCAAACAATCCTGATTGTCCAAGAACCTGAAAAATGCTGCAAAAATACCAGGAATGCTTCTAAAAATTCTGACGAAAAAAACAAAAAAAACCCAAAATTGTGCTCAAAACCACTCCTAAACACTCTTTGCCTCATGCAAAACCCACAAGAGCAATGCATGAATGTGTCCTGCCTTTTATACTGCCCAGGCACAATGCAACCTGGGAAAAACCCCAATGCCTCATACAAAGTCGCAGCGACTTTGTATGAGGCAACTTTTTTCAAGGAATTAGGCGATGTTGTATGAATTTGATGTTGTATGAAGCGGACTTTGTATGAGGTATGTACAGTAAAACCTCAACTTACATATACCTCGAGTTACATAAAATTCGACTTACATAATGATTTTGTGATAAAACCATGTCCAGATTTACACAATTTCCTATGTGTTTGCTTCACGTTACATAAATATTTTTTCATATGGGTTTGCTTCAAGTTATGTAAAAATTCATTTTCCTATGGGTTTGCTTTGAGTTATGTAAAAAAATATTTTTCCTATGGGTTTGCTTCGAGTTACATAAAAAACCGGTTTAAGCAAAAGCCTATGGAATGGACTTTTTTTTGTAAGTAGAGGTTTTACTGTAGTCCTAACTTGGGTGCAATGCAGAGCTTTCTCCCTGGCCACGCCCACAGAGTGGGTAGTAAAAAAAAATTTGAATCCCACCACTGAGGGCTCCTTGTGCTTTTTTGCTTCAAGAAATTAACACATCTACCTCCAAGGGAGGGGGAGGGGATTGTTTAATTTGTGAGCCACTGATGGATTTCTCATCCCACATCCCAACCTTTCCCAGAAAATCTCACAGCAGATGAAGCAACAGATTGATAATAAACAAATGCTCTCCAATTAGGGACACATTTTTCATTCCAAATGGCCATGTTCTGCCACAGAAATAGGATTGATTGATCAGTTGACAGACAGATGGACAGACAGGCAGACAGGCAGCAAATCCTTGGGAAATAAAACTTCTACATGGCCACCCCTGAGTTCATAGCACCCACTCCTAGTTTTCTTTCAGATTAATTTCTTCCAAGAAAGCAAATGGGAGAAGTGAATCTATAATCTTGAGGGTGGGGTGGGTGCCTCATCAGAAGAAGAATGACACATATGTAGGAATACCAATGTGTTTAAGAGAACTTTTAATGTTAGTTTGGTTTATTCTCTCTATTCCTGAATTGGAAGCTAAAACATAGTTAGCACTTATAATTATGTCCATCTATTAAGCTTACAAATGAACTTCATGTTCCTCAAATTTATGATTGTTCAATGAAATCTCAAAAAGTACTCATCGCTAGTGCACCACCAGTACAAGAATCCTATGGTTGAATGTGCAGCAATATGGCCCTTCTTGAGTTAAGAACTCATGCTGTCAAGTCACATCAAGTTATGTGAGACATTTAAGTTGTGGTTCTGTCCATTGTCATCCCTCCCTCATGGGTTTCCATGGCTGAGTGGTGATTTGAACTCAGATATTTTTGAGTCTTAGTCTGCCACTCAATCTGCTACAGTACACTGGCTCTCTAGAACTATGCAAGATGAAAAAAAAACTACGGTCAGGCAATATTGGCAACAAATAACATAAGCCACTGTTATATGAGAGGAAAATTTCTGGAAAATATTAGAGGAAACATAAGGTTCACCTAGTGGTGGTTATACACAAACAAAACATTGTTAGC
Source organism: Bradypodion pumilum (assembly GCA_035047305.1). Classification (NCBI taxonomy): domain Eukaryota; kingdom Metazoa; phylum Chordata; class Lepidosauria; order Squamata; family Chamaeleonidae; genus Bradypodion; species Bradypodion pumilum. The sequence goes on along the minus strand of JAWDJD010000001.1, from coordinate 157,825,681 downwards.
CATTTTCTAAACCATATACTATATTTATCACACTGAAGAAAGGGAGAGGGGGAGGGTGACCATGTGTTGAAATGGAATAATTCCACAAGAATAAACTCTTTATAAGGCAACTGTTGAGGAGTAAAGGAAAGGAGACCCAGTTCTGAACAGGATAAGGTTTTCATAATGTTTTCATATGTAATGGAAAGTGTATGTGAAATCTCCAGAACATGGGCTATAATGACTGTTAATAAAGATGGCAAAGCAGAATGAATGGCATTCTCCTTGCAGTTTTATAATATTATAAAATAATTCCATAACTGCTATAGTCGTGTGTGACTGCTTTTTAATGAAATAACGACACCCATATTATTAAAACAAATATATAGTAACCACCTGTTCATTCCAATAGTTTTTAATTAGTGCAATATTTTGATTATTATTTTTTAAAAGGGGTATCTTTCAGATGAGAAATTCATCTTTGTTTCCAATATTTGTCAAGATTATACTGCATATGGTTTCAGAATAACAAGGCTTCCTAATTATTTATTTTAAATCTATATTTCTGCAAATTTGATAGAGCTTGAAACAGCCACAGGTTGCCTTATCTGCATAACTGATGTGCTGAGGCCCATTCCTTGACTAATCCTGTTAGCTCCTGAAGCAAATTCCATCTCTCTAACTGAATGTCAACCCTGTTAGCTTAACCTGCCTTCAGAAACTTAACTGCAGAGTCTGCTATGTGACTGAAGAGGAAAAATTTACTCCTTCTTTCTTCTCTAGTGTTCCTTTTGGTCTTTCTGTTCCTATTAGCCCCCACCCTAACATAGATAATGGCATAGATAAAGGTCCCATATTGTCCGGAGCCGCGCTTGACAGGTATGAGTAAGACTAGCAGCCACATTTCAAGAAGTCAAAGTCTCTGAACCACCTTCAAAGGCAGCTCCTTACAAAAATGCATGGCATTCATGCAATATAGATATGAGCAAGGCATGGAGCATTACTGGGTTGCCAGGTTTCCAGAGTCTCAAGGAATTGCTGTGTTTCCCCAGATGTCCACACATGGAGAAAAATTGCAGGAGAAGTAGTGTGGGAGGATGAGCAAGTGCCATCCTGTTGGGATGGGAGGGTGGCTTTATACCCATGAACCAATCTCTAGCCATTTCCAAACATTATTTCCAAACATTATGTATTCTGCTCTCTTAAAATTAGCACCCAGAACTTCAGGAATGAGGAGCCAAAAGGTATATTACCTGCTGGCTTGTTTAAACAGTGAGACTCTCTCTTTTTTATGTGTGTGGGTGGGGTTTTTAAATGGGGTTTTGTGGTTTTAATGGGGTTCTATGTGTTTTTAGTGGGTTTTAACATTTTCTATTTCTGTAAGCCATCGTTGAGTTGGGCGGCAATAGAAGTATAAAATAAATAAATAAATAAAACTTGTTCACTAGGCTTAACCTGGATCCTGACTCATTTTTACTCAGCTTGTCCTCATGACCATTTTTCCAATTAGTTGGCACAGACGTAGTCCTGTGTCCTTCTCAGCCGTTACCTTCTTCCCGTTCTGTGACATTACAAGCTCCTCTCAGGTTTTGGATCTTCAACCTCAGGGAAAGGGATGCTAAGGGTTGAAGCCAAATCTGATCTTTGTAGAAAAGAGGTCATTTGGCAGACTACTGCTACTTTGCCATTCAGGTCTAAGGACATAATCCTAGAAGGTTCCTAATCTCTTTTTGGATGCAGTTCCATCAAAAAACAGGTTTTGTGCTTCATCCTGGCTCCAAAGAGCTCATATCCACAATACCTCCATTTTGCCTGGACTACGTTTCATTTCATTTGCCCATCAATATTGGCATTAACACAAGTAGAGAAAGCTACTATGGTGACATCACTTTATTTGGGCTGTTTGTAGATAGTGGCAGCAGTTTTTCTGCTAATGGTTTAGAAAAGAGGTACCACTTGAACCAGTTAGTCCCAGGTTTATTTTAATGCAAGCCTGTTGTGACCCAAGAGGACATAATCTACACACATAAGATGAAATTGATCTCAGGCTGAGCAAAGTGTGGCCTGCTGAGTATGAACGCACTACAACAGCATTTTCAACTCAGTTATTCTATGATTCCTCATCATTGGCTGTTCTGGCAAGGCTTGATGGAGTTGCAGACCAAGAGCACCTGGATGGCCTCACTTTGTTCACTTCTGTCTTTGAATGGGAGACTCCATGACCAAACAAATGCAGAATTTCCCAAATCTGGTATCTCCTTACCATTGCAGGGGAAGCAGAGAAAAAACAAGACTACAAACCATGACACACCCTGGGTCTCCTCTTGACTGCAATTCAAGGAGATTCTCTGGTACAAAGGTCCAGACCCACTGGCAAAACTACACATTACCAGTGTTTGTTATCTCCCCCACTGTTGTGTTTGAATACTTATATTGCTGTAACGTTTTGTAATATTATTTGTGATCAGTACGATCCTCCATTTTGGCTTCTTCTTCTTGGTTTTAAAGTATCGCGGGACTTGCGTTCCCAACTATGTAGTCTTGTATATTCTTCACTCCGGTCCGATGACCTTCCAGTCACCCCACTCCTCTCCCGTCCAATCCTGTTGTTTCCCGCCCAAATCTGTAACCTACATTATTTCACATTTATGCAAATGGAAAACATGTTATTGATTCCCCTAGATGTAATGTTTATTTTGCTAGTTTTTTTTATGATATTGTGGTTTATCCATTTATAACCCAGTGAATATACAGTGGGGTCTGGACCTTAGAGATCCCTTTAACAGTTAGTTTAAGTGATATTGCTTTAGTCTAGTAGTGAATGCATATATTTTACTAACCAATTGCCTTTCTACTATAAACATGAAACTGTGAGCTTCATTCCCCAACTGGAAAATAACAATAATACAAATGCTACAGATATCCTGTGAGCTTTTGTGGATTATAACCCACGTCAGTGATCAGCAAAGGTTTGTAAAGATTGCCCTGTGACAACTAATACAATATTCTTTCATTATTTTATGTCCCATTATGTTATATATATTGCAAAATCGGGGAGGGCATAAAAGTTCACACCAAAACAAAGATTATTAAAATGCCACTATATTTATTTAAATATAGTGGCATTTTAATAACCTTTGTTTTTGTGTGAGCTTTTGTGGATCAAAATTCACTTCCTCAGAAACAGGAGTGCAAATACACGATGGGTATATTTATACATTCCTCTATAACTAGGTGAGGATAGAGATAATAGACAAAAGGACATGCTTCCTTAACACAGGAATGGGGGTAATCAAACAGTTAATTACTTCAATTAGCAAGTCCAGGCTAGGTCAATAGCTGTAGGCCAGGTCAGTTTGGCTGTTACAGGAAGGCTATGGGATAAGATGAGACAGAGGTCAGAGTCGGTCAAGGAAGGCAGCTGTTTTTATACCCACCAAATATTACAAAAAGCTGGATTTTTTAATGTTTTGTGGTACATGAAGAAGCCTGCAACCCATAGAAATGCACTGGAACTTGTTTATGTAGTCAGTTTCTGCTGGGCCCCAGTTGAATCTCCCTTCATAATTCCTTTTTCTGCAGAACCCACTGTGAGATCTGTGGGTGCAACTCAGTGACGCACTGCAATTTTTTTACTACCTATTCTGTGGGCTGGCCAAATCTGTGGGTGGGGCCAAATCTGTGGGTGGGGCCAAACATCCTGCATTATGGGCTATGGAGGTGGGTGTGGTCAACCAAGTGGGCGTAGCCTGGGGAATTTCCGATACCGGTTCTGCAGAACCTGCTGCAGTGCATCACAGGTGCAACTCCATTAGCATCCAGGAGCAATCTAGCCTGATTCACTTTTGAATAGTGAGATTTGATTAGCTCCTTCTAATCAAGTGGCAAAGTTCTAAAGCTAATATCAGGAAATGGACTAATAAGTGAACCACTTTTGTATACTGTACTGGCCATACCTGTCAAGTATTCCCGATTGGCCGGAATTTCCCATATTTTTGCACCAATTTTCACCATTTCCCGCCCGGAGATGCCGCTACCCCATAATTTGGCAGGGCTGTTAATTATGCAATCATTTTTTTCTGTGCAGGTCCTTTCTATGCATGCATAGAACCCTTCTACGCATGCATAGAAGGCTTCTGTGCAGAAGGGGATGTGTAGAAGCCTTCTACGCATGCGTAGAAGTGAACTGTGCAGAACAGTTCTGCGCAGGTCCATTCTACGCATACGTAAAAGCCTTCTATGCATGCATAAAAGCCTTCTACACATGCGTAGAAGTGAGCTGCGCAGAACGGTTCTGCGCAGGTCCATTCTACGCATGCGCAAAAGCCTTCTACACATGTGTAGAATGGACCTGCGCAGAAACGTTCTGCGCAGGTCCCGTAATCTCCGGAGCTGCGCTTGACAGGTATGGTACTGGCAAAACACTTCTTCCCCCTGTAAGTGAGGAATTTTACATTTGAGACTATAGTTTGATGTATTGTATCAGCTATAAAAATATTTTCTTTGCCTTGTTGGTGGAGAAACCTGGTGAACCAAAGAAAGATTTTTTAAAAATTATAACTGACATATTGCATCAGCAACAGTCTTAAACATAAAAAAACAGTTCACTGTCTCTGCCCTCTGCCAAGAAGAAGTAATTAATTTGCCAATATGTGGCAATGGCTTTCTTGAATAATCCTTAATCATTCCAAATAAACGATAGGCTCCAACCCTAAAACCAATCTGGGTTGGAATGATTTCCATTTAGGGAAAATTTGGAATGTTTTAACAACAATGTTGTATTGACAACATTTGTACAGTCATCTGACCATTCCTTTTGTGGGTTACATTATTTATTTATTTATTTGCTTTATAAACACTTGGTAGATTACACTATAACATTTACCACAAGTATGCATCAAGCATAGGGAAAAAGAAAAAAATGTGGTTAAAACATGATAAAATATACCTGTATAGACATAATAGTCTATATTCAGGTTCTTATTCAAATCAATTGTGGGATGAGATAAAGTAAGAAAATATGTCATAATCTCCCTTAAATGCCCTGTTGATTCATTAATGGACTATATGAGAAACAGTTTGGTGTGGATACCCCAGTCATGTTGGGCTGTAGGCAGCTTCCCCCATTTGTAAACTAGATCTGCACACCTTCTATGGCCAGTTTTTATTCTGTTAGTGATCTTCCAGATATGTCATGGTAGATCAAAACCATTGGGCTCCTGATTGGTCTGTTTATTCACATGAATGTCAGTTGGAGTGGACTGCATACATACCTACATCCAATTTCATTGCATGTCAAAATTAGAAGCACAGAAGGAGGCTACAGAGCAGGATAAACTCCTATGTAACTGACCTATGTTACTCTCTCAAACCAACCTCCTCTGTCCTTGGAAGGAGGAGAAAGAAAAATTAGAGAAAGTGTCAGGTGGCGGCAGCGGCTACTCATATCTGCATATAAATTTTTCCTGGAAATCATTTTCAAACAGGAAAAATGCCATTGCCGTGAATTTGTTTAAGGTAGATCAAAGCTTGCCATGAAATGACTCACACACTGTGATTACAGAATCATCTCCTGCAGCATGTATGAAATGAGACATGCAGGATTTAACACTTGGACTGCAATGGACTGCCACAGCCTTGAGGATAATAACAAGGTGTACCTTCCAGCTGGTCCATCTGACATGGCCTCTTCTGCCTCCATGACCGTTGGGAATCAGAATAGTGAAATGTTTCCTCCTCCACTCATTTTGCCATTGGGACCAAAATGATGGTTTCCAGTGGCATTTCCTCCATTGAGGGGGGCCATCACCCCACCTAAAAGGGCTCATCCACCTGTAACCGTTGGCCTCTTTAGGGAGTCAGGTTACTTACCGCCACTGAACACTCAGTGTTGAGTCACTGGCTGTACAGTCTACTCCATTACCGTAGCTGGATGTCCAGTAAGACAGTGTCAATACAATAACCTTAATTACAGCTGTGGCTGTAATTCCAACACCCCTAAATGCAATGATAGTATACCAAAGTTAAAACTTTTAAAATATTACTCTTTAGTTATATTTCTTAAAACTAATTAAATTTGTCACGTATAATTATTTCTGAATGCCATCTGAATGCCAAAAATTGCGGGTGTGGGATATGAAATAGCAATAGCATCCCATATCCTTTATTCACTGATTGGTCATCTGACAATATTAGGTTAAAATGTGATAAAATTCATTAGCTAGAATATGATTACAAAAACAGAATAAAACAGATTAAAAGTAGTATGGTGCAAGCACAATAAAAAGAGATATAAAATTTGCTCAATAAAATTCATCACTATATGTTGTTGTTCAGTTGCATAGTTGACCCCATGGGCCATTGCACACCAAGCACCCATATCTTCCACCATTCTCCTCAACCCACCCAGCTCTGCCCCCACTGCTTCAACAATACCATCCAGCCATCTCATTCTCTGCCACCTCCTTCTTCTTTTGCCTTCAACCTTTCTCAACATCAAGGCTTTCTCAAGTGAATCCTCTCTGTTCATTTGGTGTCCAAAGTACTTTAGCTTCATCTTCAATATTTAGCTTTCCAAGGAGCAGTCGGGGTTGATTTCTTTTAAGATCAACCTTTTTATTCTCCTTGCTGTCCAGGGTACTTTCAAAATTCTCCAACACATTTCAAAGGTGACTATTTTTCTTCAAATAGATTTCCTTATAGTCCAGCTCTCACAACCATACATTACTACCAGAAATACCATTGCTTTGACTATGTGGATTTTTGTTTGTAAGGTGATGTCTCTACTTTTAACTATGTTCCCCAGGTTTCTCATAGTTTGTCTCCCAAGAATTAGTCATCTTTTTATTTCATGGCTGCAATCATCATCTGCAGTGATCTTTGATCCTAAGAATGTAAAACCTGTCACTGCTTCTACTTCTTCCCCATCTATTTTCCAGGGAGTGATAGGGCCTGTTTTCATTATCTTGGTTTTCTTGATGTTGAGTCTCAAGCCAGCTTTTGCACTCTCTCCTTTCAACCTAAGCAAGAGCTTCTTTAGGTCTTCTTCATTTTCTGCCATTAGGGTAGTATCATCTGAATATTTCAAATTGTTGGTGTTTCTTCCAGCAATTTTAATTCCAACTTGTGATTCATCCAGCTCTGCATTATGAGCTCTGTGTATAAGTTAAATAAGCAGGGTGACAAAATACAGCCTTGTCTTACTTCTTTTCCTATTCTAAACCACTCCATCATTCTGTATCCTGTCCTAACTGTTGCTTCTTTACTCATGTACATTTCCTATCTATTGTGGAGTTAGTTTTTATTCTTGTGCTCTGTAACATGTGTATGAAACCACTGCCAAAAATCATCAATGGCTCTGGAGTATCAATATGTTGATGACACCCAGCTATTTCTTACATTAACTAAGCAACCGGAACTAGCCATGACAGTCTTTAGTCATTGCCTGAAGGCTGTGGTCAACTATCTGGAGTTAACAAGCTGAAGTTGAATCCAGACAAGATAGAAATGATTCTTATCACTGTGCAACTAACAAATACAACTGTCACTTATCTAAGGACTGATGGGGGAAAATTCTCTTTGTGAACTAAAAAGTGAAATTGGATATCAATCCTCATCCTGGTATGAACCATGGCTGTGTCATCATTTTATCATCTCCCTCTGGTTGTCATTGTTGTTGTCAGGGGTGTGAAGGGCACTATGGGAAGGTGTTGGACAGGGAGTGGTGAGGGTGCCTATTTGGGGGTTGGGGTTGGAGTGATCCCATACATTGTGCCAGAGGTGAGGGTAGGATGGGACAAAAGCACAATTGCCTGATATACCAGAACACACCTGGTTGTTATTGTTGTTAGAAATAACTATTTGCATCCTCTGACACCAAATATGTTAATGATGAAGTTACCTGTACATGGAAATCAGCTCCTTTACACAACACCCATCTGAAAACGTCTTACAGTGCTTTTTTATTCAGGAGTTATTTCCTGCTATGTTCTGTGGAGTTTACTTTGAAATCGGTGTGTAAAGCACTATAATGTTGTGCACATTTTCTTTTCTGTTGGTCTGCTTGGACTCAGTGGGGCTGACATTTGTATACACACACAGAAAGGGTTGCATGCCTGTATGCCTCCCATGAGACAATGCTGTCTAGCATGATGTTAATGTGTGTGCAAAATGATGTGGAAATTGCATGTAAGTGTAGTTCATTCTTCTAACCTCCCTGCTTAATCTCAGATCAAATTGCTTTCCCTGAAATAGCTAATAACTCCCTTGTAGCTCTGTTTCACTTTGGAACGGTTTTTAGAAAACAAATGTGAGCTGTAAATGCAATGATTTGTCCCAACTTGTCTTGTAAAGGTATGCTTTGAACCACAAAGATATTTGTGTGTTTTTTTTTAAAAAAAGAGAGAGAGAGAGAAAAGAATTAAGTACAGATGCATCAAAATTTGTCCCTTCCTTCACTTGCAGGAATTTTAAGAGATGCAGCTGGTAACTCTGGCTGGCGAAGAACCCATTTGATCAATGCACATACCAAAAGAAGACAAACAAGCAGAGAAACAAAAATAAAGGAAGATAGGCAGTGCTGTAAATCAGCCTTGGGCAACTCTAATTGTAAGTCCAGTACCTCTATGCAAAACTAAGTTTGTATCACAATAAAATACATTGCTAACTCTAATTCCTGGGATCAGGAATTTTAAATTGTTTTTAATATGTATGTTTTAATTTTGTTGTGAGCCACCCTGAGTCGGGTTTGCCTGATTGGGCGGCATAGAAATTTGAACCATAAATAAATAAATAAAAATAATCATGGGGACACATTTATAGTTTGTCCCCATGGGGAAGCCCAATCCTGCACCTCTGCCTTCCTTCTACAGAGAGAAGTCAAAGATGCAGAGATCCTTTGAGCCTGACAAAGCTTGGGTGTTCCATTACTTGGGAGGAGAAGGAGGACTCAGACTTGAACCCCATCTGTATGCCTGCTAAAATTCTGCAACTGAGGATTGAGCAACTGCACAATAAAAGCAATGTTGGAAGTAAATCTAACTTCTGGGTCTGTACATTTTCCAGCCATACTGACCCAAAGAAAAGGTAATGTCACCCTTGCTTGAAAGCCAGTCATATCTGACTCTAGGGTACAGTGCTCATCACCATTTATAGACAAAGAGCTAGTGCTGTCTGTGTTTGCAAATGTGTCCGTGAACATGTGGCAGGCATGACTAAACACCGGAGTACATGGAATGCTGTTTACTTTCCCACCAAAGTGGTACCTATTTATCTACTTGCAGCTTCTTGCTTTCAAAATGCTAGGCTGGCAGGAACTGGGACAGAGATGGGAGCTCACTCCATCATGCAGTACTTGGGTCTCAAACTGCTAATCTGCTGACCTTCCAGTCATCAAGTTCAGCATCTTAACCACTAAGCCACCACAGTCTCTTAAAGAAAAGGTACATGAATCAAAAGGTTCTTGTAGTCCATGGTAGCTCTGAAGACTTATATCTCTGTCCAGTCTCTGCTTCCATGTGAACTTCTCCAGGCAGAGAGGGAACTACACAAACTCAAACAGGCCCCATAAGTAACTGGACAATTATCCAGGGGCTGGATATGTTACCCATTGGGATAAGAGCTTTGGTGGTTTCCACTTGTAGAACATCATTGATGACATTCCTTTGTCAGCTGGGATGGAACCTAGACTTCTGAGTTGGTGGTCTAGTATACATGAAACCTGCTAAGGGTGTACTAAAGAAAGATCTGGCCAGTAACAACCTTCACAACAAAGATTTTGCAAGTGATAATCCAACCTTAGGGGGTCATGTTTACAAATCAGAAATTTCACCCTGACATACCCATGCTAGCTGAAAGATTTTACAAGTCATTAAAAAGTAACTTTTCCAAGCTCCGAGTTCACTAGACACCAGACCTCTGAAATAGTGAGTGTAGCCCTCATTACATTCCTCTCTCATTTGGCTAGAGATGAAAGCAGAGTGCCTTATAATCACAGAGACTCTGTAAACAACTACAGCTTTATGATTTCCTCTACAGATCTTCAGATTACAGAAGAACTACTAAACTTAACGTTGAAAATGAAGAAAGAGAAATAGTGAAATATTTTGTATAGCTTGGTTCAATCATCAATCCAAATGGAGACTGCAGCCAAGAAATCAAAAGAAGACAGACTCGGAAGTGCAGCAATGAAGGAACTAGAAATGATCATTAAGAGTAGAGATGTGTCACTAGAGACAAGATCATTCCTGTTATTGCATTCCTGATCACCATGTATGGGTGTGAAAGCTGGATAGCAAAGAAGGCTGACAGGGGGGGGGGGGGAATTGCATTTGAAATATGATGCTGGAGGAGAGCTTTGCAGATACCATCGACAACTACAATGATTAAATAATAACACCAAAAAATGATTGCATAATTAACAGCCCTGCTTTGGTCTTGCAATGTACAGGCCATGACCTCCATTGTTGAGACTAACTCAATATAGGAAGCCACAAGCTGCAGATATAAAATACCTGGCCTATTTAAACAAAGGTTTCAGCTATTTGAGCTGAAGACAATGCATGTGACTTCTGACGTTTAGGAGCTATTTTTACACACCTTTTGCTCTTTCCCACATGACCCTCATGTGTAACATCCTGAGAGCCCCCCACCATTACTTGAACATTGACTCTTCATATCCTACAGGGAGAAATTGTGTATAAGTAAAGCAACAAGCCAGGAGACTGGAAAAATAGTTTTTGTTAAGCCAGGCAAAAATGGCAGACTAAACACAGTATTCTCTTGCACTCACATTTTAATTCCTTCCATTAGCAAACCACTTTTTTTTTGAGGGGGTGTGTCCCCATTTTCATTTTGGTCATTTCCACATAAAGCAAATCTCTTATAAATGAACAAATGAAGTTTGTTTAGAGTTTAGACAAACTACACCCCATGTAAAATGGTAGGCATTTCCCTTCTAGGGAGTAGTGAATCAGGGACACAACCCCCACCCCCTTGACATTAAAGCCATTCTCCCCTGAGGCTATGCTCCTTTTATCCAAAGCTATGCTTATTACATGTGCTTTGGTCAGCAGATATGCAGGGCCAGACAATAGGGTCTTTTCTGAAGACAATAGCCAGCATTAAGAATGTCATCAGATATAATGGCCATGAGGGAAGAATCATTCTGCTTTCATATGAAAGCTTTCATAATAGAACAGTCTGTGTGAGAGTCTGTTTTCATGGTTTTTATTTTCATTTTATTTTCAAGAAAGATGAATCTGCCTGCCGTGGAAACAGCTTGCTAGTCTCCTCAGAAGATGTGGTTCATGAAAGGTACCATTTACAGAGCATGCCAAGCACTCAAGATTGGAAATATTAGGTAAGAATGAAGTCCCAGAGCAAGATGGGCAAAACGCTAAAACTCTTTCGTTTTACTATATACATTATATTGCACAGGGGACCTCCTAACAACAATTCTTGCCAAGGGAAACTTAGTGATGAATTGGTGTCATGGTAAGATCAAAAATTATCTCAAGTAATAATACTCATTAATTATAGAATAAAATAAGTACTTCATTTTTTCTCTCCATTAATTTCTCACTATTCTCCTCTTGGCCCCATTTAATAAATCCTACCATTCTTACCCAATCCAGTCCAGGAAACAAAAAGTTCATTCATGTAAAAATAAATATTGGGGGTGGGAGGATGAAAGGAAGCAAGAAATTGGTTGCACTTTGATAGTCGAATCAACGAGAACAAATCAAGGTCTTCTCCCAAGGGACTGGGGGGAAAGGTTAGTTGGGTGTTGTATCATATTTTCAGTGGCTTTCTTCAGTGAGGTATAATGCTCTTTGACAGTTGCCACAGGGGCTTGCCTGCCACTTCAGTTACCCTACTGTTTCTTTTTTAAATGAATAGACGTGTCTGTGGAAATTAAGGGGAACAGTCACTTTTCCCCTTAATTTCATCAAATTACATGCACTGTGGTTTTCGATAAGTCAGGCCAGGATGCCGCTTCTTTTAGTTTGCAAGCAGTGAGACTGGCTTTGGAAGAAAAAGTAGGTTTTTAAAAAATGGTAGCATAACCAGTTAGCCAGTATATTTATGCATTTTTCAATGGGTATATGCCACCTTCCTAATAGGTGTTACACATCAACATAACTGAAAATGTAAAAGAGATGGGACCTACATTTTTTAATGAAGAATGTAGGGATAAGCCATCATCAGCTCAAAAAAAATTGTTTCTCCAGAGTCTCTTCCACCTGAGAGAGGAAGTGGTGAGGGGACCTCATTTTATACACGTTTCAACATTTTGTATCAATGGCACAGGAGGGTGACCTATGTCTTGAATTCAGATTTTATTTTACTGTTCCCAAGATGTCATGCTCTTTACCCTGTAAAAGGATCCTAAATAAAGTTATCCAGTCTTACCTTCTTCTACCTGAGTTCTTGTTTTCTATGAGCAGGATTACAATCACATGAGCCCTCACCAGAGGTGAACTGCCATTGCAAACTCGGAGGGCCAGTTGACACAGAGGAAGATGGAAAGGTCTGTTGAAAGGTCTGCACTGAAAAGCTTCCTATCTATACTGTGATTCATTTTATCTTTCCCTTGAGTGACCTTTCCATCCACACCAGAGATGCTTATCCTCCCATGACAAGGATCCACACTGGTCTTTAGACTGGTTCAATTTATCTCCCTTTTGATTGCTCATGTCTCCTTCCCTTTCTCCATCTTTCAGCAGAGGATGTTTTTGGAAGCAGCCCCCTTCCCTTCCACCCTTTCCAGTTTCTTTGATGGGATTCTTCCCAAGAAACCTTTTCATGGGCTCATAGCAAGATTTGTGTCTCTTCCTGAGGAGTAGAGGGGGCAATAGGTTAAGTTAGAGCAGTGGTTCCCAACTTTTTTTGGCCATGCCCCATCTGAGCATCTCTAAAATTCTGATCTCCCCCACCCCCATGAAATATAATTCTTATTATTTAGAAAGTGAACTCCTATTCATGTGGAGGAAGCCTAAAGGCTATGAACTTGGCCTAAACAAGCTTCCAAATAAATTCACTGTTAATAACTCATTCTTTAATTGCCCCCCCAAAACAACAACAACAAATTGCCCCCTTGTGGAATATGTGCTCCACATTGGGAACCATGGAGTTAGTATTGTTTATTACCATTGTGCCTTCACCCTTTTGGCTACTCCTGCTACTTTTGTCATTATGTTCTTCACTCATTAGAAAAGGCATCATTTAGATACTCTAAAATAGCTAGGAAGGGCAAACATCAGGTGCACATAGGCTCTCAACCCACACATTCACAATGTAAAGATTTTAGTGTACTGTATCTGCACCTACATGACCAACTAAGAGCACAATGCCCTTCAGAATCAGTTATGCTATTGGTGTGGAGATCTGGTAGCCAATAGCTCCTATTGTGGTCATGGCTCCCCATTGAGCTTAGTTGTAGTTTTTACTGTTGTCCCAGGAGGATGGAATAGTTTTCCCCAGTAACAGCAAACAGTACTGTTGCAAACTATCTTATTATACAGAATATCTGTTGGTAACTGGGTATTGAATAAGCAATAAAGACCTATCAACTTTTTGAAAGATTTGTTCCTGATGAAGATTAACATGAATCAACATAGCTGTCTGCATTTTAGGACTTTACTCAGGATGTGGCTTTGGAGAATGTCATAATCAACATCTGCAGTTCATACTTTACCTCTGTACTGCTAGTTAGATGCAAAATACCTTTAACTCTTGTGCAGAAAATAGAGTTTCAAAAGGTGTAGCAAGCAAATCCATTCCAACCTGAGGTGGATGCCTACAGCTTTATTTATGAAATTTCTTGTTATCAACCAAGGGATCCATTTCTACTCTCTAAGAGAGAAAATGGAAAAAAACTTCTCACAACCAATAATATATTTGTTGGCTTACACTAAACTAATAAGCATATGATCTCAGGTCAATCCTCAATTATAAGGTATAAAATAGTTCTCAAACAAATAAGAGAAAGTACTTTTTCACCCAGAGGATTACTGGTCTATGGAACTCCCTGCCAGAAGAAGTGGTGACAGCTGTCAGTCTTGACAGCTTTAAGAAAGGATTAGACAAGTTCATGGAGGACAAGGGTATCAATGGCTATAATTATGGATACTTAAGGACAACCTCGGGGTTGGAGAGATAGGCAGGATATCTCTCAATGTCATTTCCAGGGAATCCTAAACAGATGAAGGCATCTCCTTGGGAATACCCTGAAGCAAATGGTGAGCCACTGTGTGAGACAGAATGCTGGACTGGATGGCTGTTCTTATGTTCTTAAAATAATCAGGTATAAAATACTCAGAGGTTTTTTATTGATCCCTCCCTCTGAAGGAGCAAACATGGCACACATATTCACCTCAACCATACTGTACATGTTGCAGGCTATTGGAGTTTTGGACTTTTTAGCCCATTTCAGATACATGGAGTGCTGTCATGAATGCCAGGTATACAAGAGTGCATGATTGTGTCTGTAGACAATGAGATGGCCAAATGTAAAATGATGATGCTTAATGTGATTATGGGTTACTGATGAAAAACTGCCTGCTGATAAAGCAAACATCCAGGCACTATGCAAGGGAGTTGAACTACCTACTGTGGTAAGAATACATTGTCCCAAATCAAATCATTGTTTAATTCAAAAGTTTTTCCTAATGCCTGTGGTTCTCTTCCTTTCTTCTGTAGTACAGTACAATATGCATGTACCACCCCCACCCCCACCCCCAATATATTACCCTGGGTAGTTACATAAACTAGAACATTTTAAAAGTAAAATGAAACAGAGTTTAGGTCCATTTCCTAAGATAAAGAAACATGCTACATTTTGACACTCAAGTTCCTTCTCTGGTGGTGTGATGCTGTTCTCCAGTTCATACATCTCTACTAGGATGCATCTGTTCATTTGATTCTTTTTTAAAAACAAATCTCAAGATTTCTCCAAAACCTTTAAGAAGAAGCTGCATTAGAAAAAGGATGGAATAAGAAAGGAAGAAAGAAATTAAACCCTCATTTTCTTTCTTACCTTTATTTATAATCTTTGCTCACCTTTTCTTTCACAGGCCACTTTTATCAACGACCACAGGCTGCCGAGTATTATCTTGAAAACTCCTCCATTCTTCTGTAATCACATAAGACCAAGTATAATGACTGATTCCATTTTGCACTCCTGTGCTGCATAATTATGTTAAATAATTAGCAGACATGATTCTGTAATACTTGAATCTCAGGTTAATTGAAACTTAACACCTGTCTGAAACAGTAATTGATTAATTGATGCAATAATATAATGCAATTAGGTCTTCTTGAACTGCATATGCTTTCTAGATTGGAATGTTTTAACATTTTCTTCTTAACATAAAACCAGAAGAAGGAATAGAAGTTACCAAATTGAGGTAAAGATGATGAAAAATGAACATCTGGGCTTCCAAATATTTTTTTGGGGGGGAATCAGTGAACATAAATCTTTATCATACAGAAGGGAGGGAATCCCTCTTATTTCTTATATCCAAAATAATTCAGAGATTCACTTGAGAGTTAGACCTCTTAAGCTGATTGAAGCTACAGGCCTAAAATGCCAGTCCTTATCTCCTTATGTAGGAATACAGAGTAAACCAAAAGAATCTGAGATAGGGGTTTATTTATTTTTATTTATTATTAAACTTGCATGCCACTCCACTCACAAACTGACTCTGGGCAGCTAACAAATGTACAAAATATCACATTATAATACCACATTATCATAATACAGAAACATTTCAAAACATTTCAAAAATATCCCAATTACACTTATAATTACAAAATATTGAGTTATGATACAAAACGTACTTTGAAAACAATACAGGGAGGGGAAGCATAAACTCAACCCTTATGTCCAAGAGAGAGTCCGGTGGTGGCAGCAGCAGCGGTGGCGGTGGTGGTGGTGGCGTCAGAGTTCTTGTAGATGGCTGGCTGGGCCGCTCAGCTGTGCCTCCTTCCCTCAGTCGGCTGAGGGAGTCTGGTGGTGATGGTGGTGGCGGCAGTGGTGGCGGCGGTGGCAGAGTTCTTGTAGCTGACTGGCCAGGCGGCTCAGCTATGCCTCCTTCTGTCAGTCAAGCTGGGTTGCCAACTGTTTTCTGGCAAGGCTCCTCTGTCTTTACAGCAAGATGAAATTCAGCAGGGAAGATATATCACTGAGCAGAGGAGCATTCTACTTTGAGAGCTGAAGATCCCAGATTCCCGCTCTCTGGTCTCTAACTTCCAAGTAAGATGAGGAAGTAATCTAGCCTGAAAGACCGAAGAGCTGTTGCCAAACAGTGCAAAGCTCCATGGACCAATAGTCCAACTGAGTGTAAGGTAGCTTCTTATGTGCCTGGTGGCACCTTTTCCAGCCTGCTGATGAAGAAGAGGTACCAGTTTTGCCCTCTGAGATTGTCTCCCCACCCCCAATTGGCAGTTCTGAGCTGGCCCCATACAGTTAGGTAAAGGTAAAGGTCACCCTTGCTCGAAAGCCAGTCATATCTGACTCCAAGGTTCAGTGCTCATCTCTGTTTATAGCCAAAGAGCCAGTGCTGTCTGCATCTTCAGATGTTTCCATGGACATGTGGCAGCCATGACTAGACACCGGAGTGCACAAACACTGTTTACCCTCCCACCAAAGTGGTCTCTATTTATCTACTTGCAATTACTTGCTTTCAAACTGCTAGGTTGGCAGGAGCTGGGACAGAGACAGGCACTCACTCCATCATGCAGCACTCGGGTCTCAAACTGCTGATCTACCAACCTTCCAGGCATCAAGTTCAGCATCTTAACCACTCGAGCCACCACAGTCCCATCCCATACATACTGTTAACTTGGTGTTAAGAACAAAGCTATGGAGGGGTAGTTTTTGGAACTGCAGCATGGCCTGTGCAGAGTAATTTTGCTAGGCTCTGAATAGGCAAGGGAGGATAAGGCGCCTGTGTCTGCAATGGGGAATTTCGGAAGGCCTGGTCTAGCTGTGGAAAAAGGAATCCCCTGAAATCTACTCTTCCATGCAGCTGTTGAAAGGAAAGATGTGCCTTGTTTTCTATTCATTACTAGGTCTCAGACGTTTATAGCCCTGTCTCTGATGCTTAGGGGCTAGGAATTAGTTATCTGGCTGCTTAGGCCTATGGATCCTCCTTATTGGAGACAAAACCGTGAGCTGCTAAAAGAATGGTTTAATTGCTGTTTTACTGAGGCTCTTGATAACCATACCTGATCCAGTGGTATAAAGGCAAAGAAGAAAGGATTCCACTAGTCACTCACTAGAAGTCAAGAATCAAAAGAAGGATTTGTTTTAAACAAGTCTAGACTGTGAAGTTAATGAATAGCTTTCTCCCAGAGCTCATAAAACTCCTATGGTTCACTTTCTTTTGTAGTCCAATATGCATGTATCATTCCCTCCATCCACACAAACATTACCCCCAGGTAGCTAGGTAAACTAGAATATTTTTAAAAGCAAAATGACGCAGAGGTCATGTTCATTTCTGAAGAAGAAGCAGCATGCTACATTGTGAAACTGTTTTCATCAAGTTTCATCTCTGGTGGTGCAACACTGCTCTCCATTTCATATATCTCTGCCTGGATGCATACATTCATTTGATTATTTTTATTTTTAAAATATCAAGATTTCTTCATCCTCCTTAAGATGAAACTGGTGAATTTTAGGAAATTCTTATGAAAAATGAACCAAACAAAGTTTTCAACCATACAGTGCATTTCCAGCATACAGTGCTTGGTGCTACAACTGCTACCATGTAGCTGTTATTGGTGAGGAGTGTGTCAGACAAAGTGGTAGCAATTGCAACTCAGCACCACAAACAAGGTAGAAACATAAGAATTTGAAACCAATTTTCAGAAAAGCTAATCAGTCAAAGCCCTCTATGGATGGGTAAGATTGCCGTAGTCTAGCTTGCCAAATCTGGGTACAGTGATGCCTCATACAACGTCCAAACTTGGTTCCACAAGTTTGGACTTTATATGGATTTGGATTTTGTATGAGGCATGCAAAATCCTAGCCGCGATGCCTCATACAACGTCCAAATCCTTGCCGCGATGCCTCGTACAACGTTGTTTCCATAGAGCTACATTGTACTGTAACAGCACAGACTTCAGGGCAAAGTCAAGGAAACAGACAGGAAACTGACAGAACTTTAAGGAATCATTGTCTGAAGGCTAAATACATTACAAAAACATGTCAAACAACCCTGATTGTCCAAGAACCTGAAGAATGCTGCAAAAATCCCAGGAATGATTCTAAAAATTGATGAAAAAATTCAAAAAAATCTAAAATCATGCTCAAAACCACTCCTAAACACTCTTCACCTTGTGCAAAACCCACAAGAGCAATGCACGCATGTGTCCAGCCTTTTATACTGCCCAGGCACAATGCAACCTGGGAAAAACCCAATGCCTCATACAAAGTCAAGCAACTTTGTATGAGGTAACTTTTTTCAAGAAATTAGGCAATGTTGTATGAATTCGATGTTGGACGAAGCACATATCTGATTGCACTGGAAAGAGTCACTTTATGGGGGATGATCTCCCTTGGGAATTGCTCCATGCTGCCCCTCCCAAAATAGTATCCCTAAAACTGGAGGAAAATGTCTGGCTGGACATCCCACTATGGTAATAGAGTAGACAGTACAGCCAATGACTCAATGCCGAGTGTTGGGTGGTGGTAAATAACCTGACTCCCTAAAGGGCCAATGGCTACATGCGGATGAGCCCCTTTAGGTGTGTTTATGGTCGCCTCAGTGGAGGAAATGCCAATGGAAACCATCATATTGGGCCCAACAGCAAAAAGAGCAGAGGAGGAACTCTGATTCCCAATGGTCATGGAGGCAGAAGAGGCTGTTATAGAAATGGAGTAGACCCTGTGCTTTTCCATGCTTTGTTCTTTGTCCTCCTTCAAAATGGCAATTTAACCATGTGGCCACCTCTTGGCATCATGGGCTGCCTCGTGGTGGAGAGGAAATGGAACCTATTGTGTGATTGACATAGCTTGCTGTAGCATCATTGATTGGAGTCCCTGAGGAGGAGGGCCAAAGGGGAGGAGCTCTAACTCACATACAAAAGCAGACACACAGAGAGAGAGAGACATTCTTCTCTCTGGGTGGCTGGGCTTGAAACAGAAAAATGTCACCTCTTGGAAGAAAGGAGGGGCGGAGGCCTTTCCCTTAGAGAACCAGTTTGCTTTATTTCTTTCCTTTGAATTGTTCCTGATTATTTTCTGGACTGTATCCTGTATCTTGACATGCTTACAATATATTTCTACAATGCCTGAAGAGACTTGGAGTGATTTCTTGGCTCAACGCTACCTTATCTGATGCCTGGTTTGTCCAGCCTTGGGGCTGCAACTCAGAAGGACAATATGGCCTAATACAGAGTAAGGTTTCCTACTGATATAGAGGTCATGTTAGATGGACTAGCTGTGAAGGCCCACCTTGATAATATCCTCAAGGCTGCAACAGTCCATTGCAGTCCCGGTGTTAAATCCTGCATGTCTCATTTCATGTGTGCCGCAAGAGATGGCTCCATGTTCATAGTGTGTGGGTCACTTCATATATTCAAATCCCAGATTCAGTCTTCAGAACTTAAGAAGTTTACAATTTTTGAGGATGTTTCCCTCACACTCATGCATAACTGCTGAAAAGTGATGATGGAAGATTTGCTTTGAGTTGTGGGTATAAAAAGCTACTGCCATTCTTGCAGTGCTCTAACAAGGCAGAACTAAGCACAAGAGGCTCTTTTGGAAACATCTGATGAGTTAAGCAGCTACGGCTAATTTGCATGTGCTATACATACATAATTGGCATGATTTGCATAAGAGTTAGGAGAACACAGAAGACACATGGCTCGGATGGAGGGTGGGTGGCATTTTTTGCACTGACTTCAGAGCAGTTCCAACTAGAACATTTGTTCTGATTAAACCATTATTGGAATGTATAGAAGGATGAGAGAGGCTGTATATCCAGCCTCTCCAGCCCTGTGATGATAAGAGAACTCTTTATATATGGGAGCTGAGTTGAATTCAGTTTATAACTGATGAAACAAGATGAATCTGCTGGGAATTTTTTTCCCCATGTCTTTTAAAATTCAATAATACAGTGTTCTGTTACTTACAAATCTCTATACAGCTTGGTTTCAAGCTTTCTCAGGGGCTGCATTCTGGGACTTCAGATCTTTAGAGAAAGCCATTTTCTCTGGCCCTCTACCACAAGCATGTTTTAGTGGACATATGAGATAATACTTTCTCAATTGCTGCTTTCAGACTGTGGAACTCCCTTACACAGGAGGCTAATTTTTCTCCATCCCCCCTGTCCTTCCAGCAGCCAATAAAGATCATGCAAGCTTCCAGCTGGAAGATGTAATTTTCAATGAAAGAGTGCTCTGTTCTCTTTATTTTTAAAAATCAAGATATTTAGGCTGTGTTTTTAATATAATTGGGTGGCATCCTGTTTTTACAATGTATTCTATTCAGTCTTGTCATGTAGCACCCTGAGAGACAAGGGATATAAATCCAACATCTGTTTGTCTCTGTTTCTTCCTATTTATATGCCAAAGGCTCCCCCCTACCCCCGGTAAATTTATTCAGAAGGGACACACGTGCTGCTGATCTTAGGATCCTATTATTATTTAAGACTGTGATGCCATACAAGTAGAGTAGACTTGCAAACTTTTCTTTGGGCAATATTCCAACAGCAGCTGGGTACCCAGGATGGACCTGAGGAAACAAACAAACAAACAAAAAAAGAACGTGTGCCTTCCTTGGCCCTCAGATTGAGTGATGTCCACCCTGGATTAGAGCAATCTGCAGTCCAAAAAAAGCATCATGTAGGCTAAGGGTTAGTTACCCCAGATCTGAAATTACCCTTATTATTATTTTTATACTTTTATTTCCAGTAAAGATACTAACTCTCTTTATTTTTATTTGCCATCCACTTTAAGGTTAGGCTTCCATATGCACCAAGCACCACACTAACACACACTCATTCACAACACTTTGCAGATAAATAACTGCAAAGATCTATTTTTAACTATTTTTCAAAGTCACAGTTGTGATACTTTGAGCTCCGCAAATGCCATTCACTTGAATAGGAGTAGACAGAGCTTCAGTTGAAGATCATATGCAATTGCATTGGAAGTAGAGCGGGCCTCGCTCAAGAAACAAGGTCAGGGACAAAGTGACTATGTGGGTTTGAGGTGATAGATGGCCCCGGTTAAAAGAAGCCATGGTAGTCTGGGCCTTGGTAGTAAACAGGGTTTTTTTAAAAACCAAAGCTGAGTAGACCAGGGCTATTCAGAGAACAAGGGCTGGTATTTTAAAGGCAGGTAGACTGCCTCAACCTCAAGAATGAAATTTTAAAAAATAGAAGGAATAAGCAAAGTAGACCACCCTGAATTCAAGAACATAATTTTTTTAAAAGTAAAGGACAGAAGACCGGGAAATTATCTCGGACAATTATGCCTAATTGAGAATGGCCAGTAGACCACCATAATGTCTTCAAATGACCTACAAGTTTACATGAATGGGAATCCAAATATGGCAATTCAAAGATATCAAAGGCTGGATGTTTGCAACAATGTATCCATTCTGACTGATTCAATCAGGGCTTCAAAGAACTTCAAAGAAATGGGTACTTTCTAAAGATTCTTCGACAGCACTGCAAAAGAAAAATATTAGCAAAAATTCAGAGTGATGGGGAAGACAGCGGAGGAGATTTCAGATTGAAAGTTAACACTTTACATAAGAACATAAGAACAGCCTTGCTGGAACAGGCCACAGCCCATCCAGTCCAGCATTCTGTCTCACACAGTGGCTCACCATTTCCTTCAGGGTATTCCCAAGGAGATGCCTTCCCCTGCTTAGGATTCCCTGGAAATGGCATTGAGAGATATCCTGCCTATCTCTCCAACCCTGAGGTTGTCCTTAAGTATCCATAATTATAGCCATTGATACCCTTGTCCTCCATGAACTTATCTAATCCTTTCTTAAAGCTGTCAAGACTGACAGCTGTCACCACTTCTTCTGGCAGGGAGTTCCATAGACCAGTGATCCTCTGGGTGAAAAAGTACTTTCTCTTATTTGTTTGAGAACTAGTACCCAAAAGTTTCATGGAGTGTCCCCTAGTTCTAGTGTTATGCGATAGGGAAAACAGTTTTTCCTTATCTACTTTGTCCACACCGTGCATGATTTTATAAACTTCAATCAGGTCACCTCTTAGACGCCGTCGTTCAAGAGTGAAAAGGCCCAACCGTTGCAGCCTCAGATGGTAAGGAAGGTGTTCCAGTCCCCTAATCATTCTGGTTGCCCTCCTCTGCACTTTCTCCAACTCCATAATATCCTTCTGGAGGTATGGCGACCAGAACTGTACACAGTATTCCAGATGGGGCCTCACCATAGATTTATAAAGAGGCAAAATGACACTTGCTGACTTATTTTCTATACCCTTCCTAATGATCCCTAGCATTGAGTTTGCTTTTTTCACTGCTGAGGCACACTGGGTGGACACCTTCATTGAGTTGTCCACCAGGACACCAAGGTCCCTTTCCTGGTTTGTCGCAGAGAGTTCAGACCCCATCAGTTTATAAATGTAATTGGGTTTTTTTTGCCCCAACATGCATCACTCTGCACTTACTAGTGTTGAAGCTCATTTGCCACTGTTTTGCCCACTCCCCCAGTGTCAAGAGATCCCTCTGGAGCTCCTCACAATCTCTCACAGTTTTCACTACCCTGTATAATTTAGTGTCGTCAGCAAATTTGGCTACCTTGCTATTTACTCCTACCTCTAGATCATTTATGAAGAGGTTGAAAAGCAGGGGTCCCAGTACTGAACCTGGGGGGGACCCCACTCTTTACTTCCCTCCACTTGGAGAAGTGTCCATTTAGTGCTACCCTCTGTTTCCTGTCCCTTAGCCAGTTGCTGATCCAGGACAAGACCTGTCCCTTTATTCCATGACTGACAAGTTTATTCAAGAGCCTTTGGTGTGGGACCTTGTCAAAAGCCTTCTGAAAGTCCAGATAAACAATGTCAACTGGATCCCCCTTATCCACATGCTTGTTGACACTCTCAAAAAATTCTAACAGATTAGTGAGGCATGATTTGCCCTTGCAAAAGCCATGTTGGCTCTCCTTTAGCAGCGCCTTCTCTTGTATGTGCCTATTAATTCTATCTTTTAGGATGGTTTCCATCACTTTACCTGGGACACATGTCAAACTGACAGGTCGGTAATTTCCTGGATCACCCCTGGATCCTTTTTTGAAAATTGGTGTTACATTTGCTACCTTCCAGTCATCAGGCACAAAGCCTGATTTGAGGGAAATATTGTATATTTTGGCTAGAAGATCAGCATTTTCATCTTTAAGTTCCCTGAGAACTCGTGGATGGATGCCATCTGGTCCTGGTGATTTGTTAGTGTTTAGCTTAACAAGACATGCAAGGACCTCCTCCCTGGTTATTTCTATCTGACTTAATTCTTCGGTTTCCCTCCCTACGAAGATAGGCTCTGTTTTTGGAGCACTTTAAATGCTGAATCAAAGTAAAATAGTTATAAAAAATCATGTCTCCACTCCCGGAGCCTGGCAGACCCCCAGGATCATTTGATCGGTCAAGGACTGGTGGCAGAACGGATCAGGGAAAGGTCTCATTGGGAGTAAGACAGTAAAAGTTTGTTTATTTCCAATTGGCTCCAACTTAGAAAGTGTGGTTTGAATTAAAATGCAGTTTTCCCATCTTTGGAGCCATGCTTGACCATAGACATGGTGAACTTAACACTTTGAACCCTGATTGAAGTTTAATTAGTGGCTGCAATTAAAAGACTTGTTTGCTTTAAGGATTATTCTCTTGCATTTGTTTCTCGTGTCTTTGTTTCAAGGGGGGGGTGTCTGTTATTACCATATGTACATAATGCTGGTTGGTTTCTGCCTGGAGACAGGATGGAATTATTTGGGTGGGAAATGCCAAGAAATTCATCAAGTGAAGTCATCATCAAGTGAGTTCCATCGATGCTGACTGGTCAGTCAGTCTCCCACTTCGGACGTGCAGCATTTCTGATTGGTTCCTGTCTTTAAGCCAAGCATGTTCATTGGGGGCACACTCAACAACTTCACTCTGCTATTGGTTACTGTATTAACTTGTCTCCACCTAATCCCCCAACCTCCTCCCTCTATTTTATTTACATAAAACTTACTATTGTAACTCAAAATTGACATATTTACCTATGAAATAACAGCCTGCTGCTATGTTATTGTTTTCTGTGTAAACACTTTATTGTAACTTTAGATAGGATATAATTAGTCTGTATTTGTAGAACTGTATAAAAGGACGTCACAATGTTGAGACTCCAGCTCTCTAGCTCACTTTCAAAATGTAGTTAGGGAAGTTCACATTTAGATTTTTGTAGCAAGCAAAAGTTGTGAACTGTCTTTGACCAGCAGCAGGACACTGTTGATTAAATGTATATTCAATAAACATTTCATTTTTGCCTGAAATTAAAGTCTCTGTGGTTCTTGGTGGGCTCTGCCAGTAGAATTTTTTAATTTTGAAACGTATCCCCGGTGGTCACAGATCTTCCTGTGACAGAGCAAAAGGGGATCGCGATTTTTAGGTAACACATTCCCAATGATTTTCAGCCTTGCACCAGATCATGCTCCCACAGACAGCTGAGCCAGCCAGACTGGTGGTTCCTCTGCTGTAAACGTTGTTGTAAAATGCATCTGTGGCTGTCATAAATGCATTTACGACAGCTGTGGACTCATTTATGGCTGTCGTAAACACATTTATGCAACCATAAATGAGTCTGTGGCTGATTCCGGTGGTGGCAGTGGTGGGTGCAGCTGGAGCGAGGTCAGAGGCTGAATTATTTGGCATCACGGGCTGTAGGTTGTGAATCCCTGCCATAGGCAATATAATTATATATATCTTGCCTTCAAGACCACAAATAAAATCATTCATCAAACTACTTTCACTATGCATACCAAAACACAGCAGGTCATCTGGATCCTTCCTCCAACTCATGAGGCAGCTGATGTGTGTTGGCTAGAGGTGGATGTGATGTGCCCGTGTCATATTTTAGTAAATATATCGTCTACACCAGATTTGGGTGGGAGGGCATCAGTGAAATATGGAAAAAGCCCTTTGAATGACTGAAGGGTTATTCCCTTCTGTACTAAATGGGGCCATGTATAAATGATTGCCATGAAGTCTCACTCTTATGTCTGAAGAAGTAGACTGGATCCATGAAAACTCACATTAAAATACAGCAGGTAATCTTTAAGGAATGTTTTTGTATTTGTTTGCTTTGCTTTGTTTTCTTTCCTGTTTGATATACGTACACAGTCTAAAACAGCTGGCATTTTGAAAACTTTAAGGGTTTGCATTCCATTCATTTAAAGGATACATTCTAGTTGGGGCTAAAAATTGGATTTAGGGCATAGTTTTGGAGGGAGTAGCCCATTTCTTTTACAAAGTCTGGATGGAATTTCATGTTTGACAAATTGCTTGGAGGTTTCTTCGACACTGATGTGATGCCTTAGTACAAAGTGAAACCTATTTTGAAAAGTCAACATGGATCACACATTTGGCGGTAACTTAGACAAATATCTGTCATGATTTCTAGGGAGCTTTTGAGAGGCAAGGTGACAGAATGAGACAGTGCAGAAAGAAAGAGAGGCAGATTCTGCCTGAACTGGGTGAGAGAAAGCCTTAGCTGTGGCTCAGTCTAATCTGACCTAGTTTAAAGAAATCAGGTCATCTGTGAGCTCTTCATTACCCCCAGACTAAACAGTGTAAAATGTAGCAGCCAGCATCTCTGTCTTTTCAGTGTACTGCTAATTCTCATTACAACATTGTTATATATTCCTTAATGAATATATTGACTTAGCCATCCAGCCACACCAAAGCTGGTAAACAGTACAGCGGAGGAGAGGAAGTAGAGTAAACATTATTACCAAGTCTCTTAAAATAAAATAAAAAGAAAGGAAAGGGAGGCAGGGGGAGAGAAGAAAGAAATTACAGGGTAAACAAAGCCATGCTTCCAGAACTTTCCGCCAGGGAATGGAGGAACAAAAGAAGGCACAACTGCCTGTCAAACATTAGCCCTGATGGATGGGATTCTCTTCACTGACGCCCAGCAAAATCTCAAAATGCTACTAGCAGTTTCAGCAGTTACTGCTGGGTCCAGAAGGCAAGGTGGATAAAACGGAGAGGATGAAAGGGCGTTCCCTAGTACACATTTTTTCTCTCCTGCATGCCATGTTACAGGAAGGCTGTTTCTGCTGCAGGGATTACTATTGGGTCCATTAGCGCTTTCTAAGATAGGAGGTGTGCATATATCTGTGACCACATGTTTCTTCCAGACAGAAGAACTGTATGTGTTCGCTCACTGAAGAAACTTTGGAAAGTGCTGAAGCCTTGAAAACCAGAAGTCCCATCTAGGAACTCCTCCACTTGGGACAACATGGGACAAAGCTGTCTGCTGGGTGTGTTTGTAATACCTGAACATAGGGGCCTTTAATAGAATCAGGATTTTTCTGATGTATCACTTTACCCTGTGCCACAACAGCTGTTTCTTGAGCTAGTCTTGAGGATGGTGCTGGAGTCCCCTTGACTTGCTCTTTTGCAGGACTTCCACAGTCATGTTGAGAACACCATATCAGGAGTGGCTCAGGCTATGTACACCGTGATGACCGTACGGCTGCTCCAAGTGTTGCAGAACACATTCTGGACCTGGTTTTCTGTGCAGAAGGGTACTCAGCTGAGTGTGGAGGAACTTTCTGCAGCTCTGTTAACCACAAATTAACAATCTGTTAACCATCGCTCCTGGGATTGGAGCCACCTGCATCTGCCCCCCCCCTCTGAGCCACACATGACTGGAGGGGAGAAAAAGCCACCACAGCCGCCGCATGGAGGACCCTCGCTCTCCCTGGAGCCTCGCCATCGCTCCGGGGATTGGAGCCACCTGCGACTGCTGTTGCCGTCGCACTTGAGGACTTTTTGTCTTGTGCCCTGTCTGGGCTTTGTTGTTTGAATCTTGTATCGATGTTTTACTGCATTTTTCTTGTTTGTAATTTTTAACTATGTTTATGGTATTCTTTTGTATATTTTGCACTGTATGCCGTTATTCTCTTCATGTTCGCTTTTTGCTGCTGTCTGCTGTGCAGACAGCATGCATTAGTGTAAACTGCTTTGAGTCGCCTTCAGGCTGAATAAAGTGTATACAAATAAAAGTGAAATGGAAAAAAATGAGAATGAGATTAGACTCACTGGAGCACTGATCCTCTGCATGTGTGGGCAGTACAATTAAGATGAAGGCCTAGAGGAAGCTTATGGATCCAAATGGTTTACTGAGGACCTTCTTGTTCCCACAACAGGTGATGTTGCCTCAGCTCTCATTAATCTCTACAATAGGGAGCTAGCCAGGGCAGTGGACAACTTCTGACCTATCTCTGCCCTTCCACAAACTGGAAGCTATCCCCTTGGTTTCATAGAGACTTGGAGGTGGTGGATCATAGATTAGATCAACAATGGGGGGAAAAAATCTCATGGGAAATCCAAAGAAAAACAATGAAGATTCACCCCACCCCACTCCCGCTACAATTGCTTCTGTATAGCACAGTCCAGCAGAGCATGCTGCACAGAAAGGAACATAAGAACATAAGAACAGCCTTGCTGGAACAGGCCACAGCCCATCCAGTCCAGCATTCTGTCTCACACAGTGGCTCACCATTTCCTTCAGGGTATTCCCAAGGAGATGCCTTCCCCTGCTTAGGATTCCCTGGAAATGGCATTGAGAGATATCCTGCCTATCTCTCCAACCCGAGGTTGTCCTTAAGTATCCATAATTATAGCCATTGATCCCCTTGTCCTCCATGAACTTGTCTAATCCTTTCTTAAAGCTGTCAAGACTGACAGCTGTCACCACTTCTTCTGGCAGGGAGTTCCATAGACTAGTGATCCTCTGGGTGAAAAAGTACTTTCTCTTATTTGTTTGAGAACTAGTACCCAAAAGTTTCATGGAGTGTCCCCTAGTTCTAGTGTTATGCGATAGGGAAAACAGTTTTTCCTTATCTACTTTGTCCACACCGTGCATGATTTTATAAACTTCAATCAGGTCACCTCTTAGACGCTGTCGCTCAAGAGTGAAAAGGCCCAACCGTTGCAGCCTCAGATAGTAAGGAAGGTGTTCCAGTCCCCTAATCATTCAGGTTGCCCTCCTCTGCACTTTCTCCAACTCCATAATATCCATCTGGAGGTATGGTGACCAGAACTGTACACAGTATTCCAGATGGGGCCTCACCATAGATTTATAAAGAGGCAAAATGAAACTTGCTGACTTATTTTCTATACCCTTCCTAATGATCCCTAGCATTGAGTTTGCTTTTTTCACTGCTGAGGCACACTGGGTGGACACCTTCATTGAGTTGTCCACCAGGACACCAAGGTCCCTTTCCTGGTTTGTTGCACAGAGTTCAGAACCCATCAGTTTATAAATGTAATTGGGGTTTTTTGCCCCAACATGCATCACTCTGCACTTACTAGTGTTAAAGCTCATTTGCCACTGTTTTGCCCACTCCCCCAGTGTCGAGAGATCCCTCTGGAGCTCCTCACAATCTCTCACAGTTTTCACTACCCTGTATAATTTAGTGTCATCAGCAAATTTGGCTACCTTGCTATTTACTCCTACCTCTAGATCATTTATGAAGAGGTTGAAAAGCAGGGGTCCCAGTACTGAACCTTGGGGGACCCCACTCTTTACTTCCCTCCACTTGGAGAAGTGTCCATTTAGTGCTACACTCTGTTGCCTGTCCCTTAGCCAGTTGCTGATCCAGGACAAGACCTGTCCCTTTATTCCATGACTGGCAAGTTTAATCAAGAGCCTTTGGTGTGGGACCTTGTCAAAAGCCTTCTGAAAGTCCAGATAAACAATGTCAACTGGATCCCCCTTATCCACATGCTTGTTGACTCAAAAAATTCTAACAGATTAGTGAGGCATGATTTGCCCTTGCAAAAGCAATGTTGGCTCTCCTTTAGCAGCGCCTTCTCTTCTATGTGCCTATTAATTCTATCTTTTAGGATGGTTTCCATCACTTTACCTGGGACACATGTCAAACTGACAGGTCGGTAATTTCCTGGATCACCCCTGGATTCTTTTTTGAAAATTGGTGTTACATTCGCTACCTTCCAGTCATCAGGCACAAAGCCTGATTTGAGCGAAAGATTATATATTCTGGCTAGGAGATCAGCAATTTCATCTTTAAGTTCCCTGAGAACTCGTGGATGGATGCCATCTGGTCCTGGTGATTTGTTAGTGTTTAGCTTAACAAGACATGCAAGGACCTCCTCCCTGGTTATTTCTATCTGGCTTAATTCTTCGGTTTCCCTCCCTACGAAGATAGGCTCTGTTTTGGGCATGTGGTCTCTGTCTTCTTCTGTGAATACTGAAGCAAAGAATTCATTGAGTCTCTCTGCAATCTCTGTTTCCTCTTTAATAACCCCTTGCCTTCCATTGTCATCTAATGGTCCAATGGCCTTCTTAGTTGGGTTCTTACTTCTAATTTACTTAAAGAAGTCTTTGTTATTTCTCTGAGTATTTTTAGCTATACGCTCCTCAAAGTCTTGCTTTGCTTGCCTGATTGTTGCCTTGCATTTGTTCTGCCAGAATTTATGTTTCTGCCTGCTGTCCTCATTCGGACAAGCTTTCCATCTTCTAAATGAGTTTTGCTTGCTCTTGATCACTTCCCGAACAGCTCCTGTAAGCCACATCGGAGTCCTCTTGGACCTGGCAGTGCCCTTTTTCCTTTTGTGTATGCATTCCAATTGGGCCTCTGTTATTGTTTTTGTAAACAGCCTCCATGCCTCTTGGAGTGTTTGGACTCTCTCAATTTTTCCTTTCAGCTTCTTTTTTACTAGTTTCCTCATCTTTGGGAAATTTCCTTTTTGAAAATTTAAGGTCTCTGTGTTAGATTTTATCAGTGACTTGCGGTCTATGATCAAGTTAAACATAATTGAGTTGTGGTCACTGTTCCCTATTGGATCAGTCACATTAACATCTTGCACCAGATCCTGAGTATTACTCAGGATCAAGTCAAGGATTCTTGTACCTCTAGTTGGGTCTTCAACCATTGTCCCAGGGAACAATCATTTAGCATATCTAGGAACTTTATCTCTTTATCATGTGCTGAACAACAGTTCACCCAGTCTATGTGAGGGTAATTGAAGTCCCCCATTATAACCAGGCTTCCCTTCTTGGATGCCTCCTTTACAACATTCTCCAACTACCAGTCTCCCTCAAGAGTTTGGGTTGGAGGCCGATAGTATATGCCTACTGTTAGACCATCCTTGTGGCCTGGTACTCCTACCCACAGAGCTTCTAATGGTGACTCCAAATCACCTAGATATTCCAATTCATACGATTTTATCACTTCTTTGACATACAAGGCTACACCACCTCCCGTTTGCCCCTTCCTATCCTTCCTGTACAGTTTGTAGCCTGGGATAACTGTATCCCATTGGTTATCATCTGTCCACCAGGTTTCAGTGATACCAATAATATCAATATTCTTATCTATTGCTAAGTATTCCAGCTCCCCTATTTTGTTCCGGAGGCTTCTGGCATTTGTATACAAGCCTTTATATATGCTTTCCTGATACAGTCTTTTGAGTCCAGTTGCATTGTTAGACTGCCTCTTGCATCCTTCTGCTAGAGTGCTGGTGACTAGCTCCTTGCTCTGCTCAGTAATTTTTGCATCCTCCTCACTACTCAAGTACACACTTTCCTGAACCGGATGCTGCCCAGCTCCTGTTGGCTTTCCCCCAGTTATCAGTTTAAAAGCTGCTCTGCAGCCTTTTTGATGTTGAGTGCCAGCAATCTGGTCCCATCATGGTTCAAATGCAACCCATCCCTCCTGAACAGATTTGGCTTGGCCCAAAATGTTCTCCAGTTCCTGACAAATCTGAAGCCCAACTCTCGACACCACTGCCTCATCCATGCATTGAAGCTTCTGAGCTCTGCCTGCCTGGTAGGTCCTGCGCGAGGGACAGGCAGCACTTCTGAAAATGCTACCTTGGAAGTCCGGGACTTCAATCTTCTTCCTAACAACCTGAATTTGGCTTCCAGGACAGACCGCTTGGCCTTCCCAACATCATTGGTACCAACATGTACCATGACAACTGGCTCGTTCCCAGTTCTCTCTAACAATCTATCTAGATTTCTTGTGATGTCTGCAACTTTTGCACCTGGCAGGCAAGTCACCATACGGTTATCATGTGCATCACAAATCCATTTCTCTGTATTTCTAATTATTGAATCGCCTAGTACAAGGAGCCTCTCTCCTGCAATCTGTTCATCTACATGCACCTCATCAACCATATTAAGGGAGAGAAACTCAGTTTGTTCCTGTTGTTTATCTTCCTGGATCTCATCAAGTGTGATGAAGGAGAGATCATCAGGTGGAACCAGTTGTTCCTCTGTGTGTTCCTCATCAGGTGTGATGAGGGAAAGAGCCTCAAATTTATTCTGTAATTTCAGACTCTCAGAGTGATCCCCATCTCTTCTCCTCCTTTGAGTCACATTCCTCCAAACATCTCCCTCCTGAGTTAGTGAAGGGCCTTCTCCCTCAGAACAGTGCCCTGTCTCTTCTTTATGCAGCATAGTCTGCTCCGCTCTGTCCAAGAACAGCTCAAGCTCCTTAATTTGTTGATGGTTAGATATGCGGGCCTCTAGCTGCTGGACCTTCTCTGGACCAGAGCATGTGGTGAAGATTTTGTGTGGTAATTGACAAAAGCACATAGATCTGCTCTATTTTAAAAGCTGTACTTGATGCAGGTGCTTCAGGTAGAACATGGCTCCTACCTGTCATGACATAATAGATACATTTCTCTTTCTGCAGTCTGAGGAGGTGAACAGGATCCTTGGAAAGATGAGAGCCTCAGTATGTGTGCTTCTCCCTGGAAGCTATCCCCTTGGTTTCAGAGACTTGGAGGTGGTGGAGCATAGATTAGATCAACAATGGCCCAAAAAAAAAATCTCATGGGAAATCCAAAGTAGTAAGTCCACTGTTAAAATTCCCACTATATTGGGTGATTACTGGCCAGTCGCTAGAATTCAATTTTTGGGAAGGGTGATGTTGTGTACTCAATGTAGTGTGTTGAATGTATTTGTAACCACATGAATGGGTACAGGTAACACTGTAACCTTCGGTATGAGGACGCGAGCTAGTGGCCACCGGGGGCAATAGCGAGCGCCCAGCTCACATGGTTCACATTATTCAAATGCCTTCAGCCGCGCGGGAAAGATTCCCGCGCTCACCTCACCTGGACAAGAAAGGCGTGACCAAGGATGATGTCACTTGGACAGCAGCCAATGCCTGTCGAAGAGCCAGATTCAATTAGATAGCCACCGTATAAAAAGAGCTGTTTGTCCGCCATTACCACATGTTCGTACTGTACTCTATGCAATAAAGATGTGTTAGGCTAGCTTACAGCCGTTTCCATTGTCTTGATTCCCAAACACTAAATTGGCGACGAAGGTGGGATATGGATTCCCACGGGGACAAGACAATATCACAGAAGCCAGTTTTCGAAGTGACCCATCCCGAGCGATGGGACTGGTTTGAAATGCATTTCAAGAGTACGGTGGCGTATGCGGGCATCACCGACGCTGGGAAGAAGAAGGGTCTTCTCATCACGATGCTCGGGTTCCACGCCGTGCAAGCACTGATGGATCTGGTGGCACCACGAGAGGTGGACCAGGTTTCGGTGACGGAAATTCTGGGGGTTCTGCGGAATCATTTCAAGCCCAAGGTATCCTTCTTCTCTGCCAGGGCCAATTTCGCGAGGAGGGACCAAAAGCCGGGTGAGTCAATATCCGAGTATGCAGCGGCCCTCCGCGTTTTGGCAACCCCATGCGAATGGCGGGAAATTCTAGACGTGGCCCTAAGGGACAGGATGCTCTGCGGGATGAGAGACGGGGAGACCCAGAGGAAACTCATGAACCGAGGCCACGACCTCACTTTTAAAGAGGTACTACAAGAGGCTCTAGCAGCTGAATCCACGTGGGCCGGGTACAAGCTTCTCAAGGCAAAGCCCCCACCAGTCGAGGCAGCTGCATCTGCCGTCCAGGCGGCCTGGAGGGCGACCCCTGCCCCACGCTCGCCCACATCCTCAGAGGCTTCTGCCACCCCAGGCTCCAGTGAAGATGAGGGGGTCCGGAAGGTCAGGAAAGGGCTGAGCGAGAAGAAGGGGAAGGGGGGGCGGCGCTGCGATGGGTGCGGAGCGTCCCACGAGAGGAGCAAATGTCCATTCCGGAAAGCTGAGTGCCACAACTGTGGGCGGAAGGGCCACATCGCCAGGGTCTGCAAGCAACGCCGGGAAGAGAGTAAGCGCGCCTCGAGCAGCCGGGATGGCATCGGCAGAGTCGGCGATGGCGGCGACGACCCAGAGGGGAACCACGTGTGCCTGAGAGTGCACGCGGAAGACGACGTGGCCGTCCACAGCGTGCTTCTAGGGCAACCACGTTTTTATGCTGAGGTACTGTTGCAAGGGGTCCCTGTTAAGATGGAGATAGACTCGGGGTCTGTTTACTCCCTCATTTCCCATAAGGAATTTTTGCGGATTCCCCCCAAGGAGCGACCCAAACTCAAGGAGATGGGGCGAACTTAAAAGATGTGCAGGGAAATGCGATTCCAGTATTGGGGATTGGGGACTTCGAGACACGGTACAAGGGACTCCGAAGGAAACTCCCCCTGGTAGTTCTAAAAAATGGGGGGTGTAATCTCTTGGGGACACAATGGTTCAAACCCCTGGACATCTTCATAGGCGGCATCCATGCCATCGGGGGGAATGAGATTCAGGCAGTGTGCGACGCACACGCAGAGGTATTCAAGAAGGGACTCGGGAAGTACAAGGGGCCCCCAGTTTCCTTCGACCTGGACCCGGAGGTCCGCCCAATGAGACTAAAACCACGTCGGGTTCCATTCGCCCTCAAGGACAAAATTGAGGCGGAACTGGACAAATTAGTGGGGCAAGGGATTTTA
This sequence comes from Bradypodion pumilum, assembly GCA_035047305.1. Lineage (NCBI taxonomy): Eukaryota > Metazoa > Chordata > Lepidosauria > Squamata > Chamaeleonidae > Bradypodion > Bradypodion pumilum. The sequence continues at coordinate 157,791,651 of JAWDJD010000001.1, read as the reverse complement.
GTGCCGGTGGACTCTGCAGAGTGGGAGACTCCTATTGTTACAGTATTGAAAGCAAATGGGGAAGTGCGAATTTGCGCTGACTACAAGTGTACAATTAACAAGGCGATCCACCCTAATGCCTATCCGGTGCCGGTAGTTAGCCATCTACTGGCCACTTTACATGGGGGAAAAGTTTTTGCTAAACTAGATCTGGTGCAGGCGTACCAGCAGCTTCCAGTAACCCCAGCCACAGCTGCTGCGCAGACCATTGTAACTCACAAGGGGGCATTCAAGGTGACGCGCCTACAGTTTGGCGTGAACTCGGCGCCGGGGGTATTTCAGTCTCTTGTGGAACGTTTGTTAAAGAAATTACCGGGGGTCTTGCCATTTTTCGATGACATATTGATATCTGGGGAGAGCGAAGCAGAACTGGCCCAGAGACTAGATAAGGTCCTCACAGCCTTCGAATCCGCGGGGTTGAGGTTGCGGAGGGACAAATGTGTGTTTCTGGCCAGGGAGGTGGAGTTTCTGGGGTTCCGCATAACTTCTGAGGGGGTGAAACCCGCTGAGTCCAAAGTCTCAGCCATTCGAAACACTCCTCGCCCCACCGCGAAACCGGAGCTGCAGTCTTTCCTGGGGCTGCTGAATTTTTACCATTCCTTCCTGCCCAGGAAAGCGACGATTGCAGAGCCCCTGCATGGGCTGCTGAAGAAGGATGCGGTTTGGCGGTGGGGGGAGAAGCAGGAGCGGGCTTTCAGGGAACTCAAGCAACTCCTCTCCTCGGAGGCTATTCTAACCCATTTCGACCCAAAGAAGCCGGTAGTCTTGGTCTGCGACGCCTCACCAGTGGGGGTGGGGGCGGTCCTGTGCCATGTGCTAGAGGGGGGGCCAGAAGCCCCAGTTGCATTCTACTCGAGATCATTGTCCAAGGCAGAACGAAATTACGCCCAAACAGATAGGGAGGCTCTTGCCATTGTTGCGGGCACAAAGAAGTTCCATGATTTTCTGTATGGTCGCCCATTCACCATTGTCACCGATCACAAGCCGCTGTTGGGTATCTTCACCTCAGACAAGCCCACTCCACAGATCCTCTCCCCCAGGATGCTTAGGTGGGCGATTTTTCTGAATGCATACAGGGGGGGCGTTAGAGTACCGTCCCGGGAAAGAGATAAGCCACGCGGACGCCCTTTCAAGGTCTCCTCTGCCCCACCTGGGGGACCCAAAGTGTGAGGTAGAACAGGATAGCCAAGTCCTCCTCATTGAAGCCCTAGATGCACCCCCCATTTTGCCCAAGGAAATTGCTGCCGAAACGGCCAAGGACAAAACGTTAGCCCTTGTGAGATCCTGGGTACAGAAGGGGTGGCCCGCAGCTCCCCCCGCAGACGAGTTTGCGGCATTTTTCAGGAAGAGGGTTGAGTTGTCCGCAGAAAGGGGGTGTCTGTTGTGGGGGGAGAGGGTGGTGGTCCCACAGGCATTAAGAGCAAGGGTGCTACGGCTTTTACATGTCAGCCACCCAGGGATTGTGTGCTCTAAGGCGCTGGCCAGAAGCTACTTCTGGTGGCCTCAGCTAGACGCAGACATTGAACACATGGTGAACACCTGCGAAAGTTGCCAGAGCTCTCGGCCTGAGGAGTCCCGCCTTCCACACAGAGAATGGGACACGGCTAGGGGACCGTGGTCCCGCCTCCACATAGACTTCGCAGGGCCATTCAGGGGTTCATTTTTTCTACTTGTGGCGGACGCATACTCCAAGTGGTTGGAGGTAATTCCAATGCGCAACACCTCATCAGCGGGGACTATAAAACAGCCGCGCAAACTGATATGCACGTTCGGGATACCTGACGTCATAATTAGTGACAATGCGAGTTGTTTCACGTCAGCCGAGTTCCAGGCGTTCTTAGAGTCCAACGCCATTCGGCACATTACCTCGGCCCCTTTTCACCCTGCAACAAATGGCCAGGCGGAACGTCTGGTGCGCACAATGAAGGAAGGGCTGCGGCGCATGGGTCCCGGGGATCTGGACCGGCAGCTCTACCAGTTTCTGTTGGCTTATCGAGTGACGCCATTGGCGTCGGGATACTCTCCCGCGGAACTCCTCATGAAGAGGAAGTTACACTCATTATTAACTAGATTGGATCCCACTCGGGTCGAGGATAGAGGAAGAAATATTGAGCACAGCCCCACCAAAAATTTCCAGATAGGAGAGCCTGTTCATTGCAGAAACTACGCCACCACTGGGCCAGCATGGGTGCCGGGGGTAGTCATTAATCAAACAGGACCAGTCTCATTCTGTGTCGAGACCAACACGGGTCTCCTCTGGAGAAGGCACGCTGACCAACTTAGGCACCGAGTGATTGGGGGGCCGGACAGAGGGGATCATCAGCAACGCTCAGCGTTAGGGTTCTCCTCCACCCGTTTAGACCAAGGGGGAGAAAACGTAGGGCAACAGTCCCAAACAGGGGGGGGGAAGCTTAGGGTCAAACTCATATCCTTTCCATACGCCAGCTCTATCCAGTCCCTTGAAAGAGAGGAACGAGTTTGCCCCTGTAGTTCTACCCAGCCCCTCGAAGGAGGGAAATGAGTTTGCCACTGTTGCCCCTGAATTAGATTTTGAGTTATCAAACCGGGGGGGGGGGGTTTCGGAGTGTTCCCCCACCCGTCCAAGCGAAGAGCGGGGTTTTTCTTTAGCCCCTAGTGCCCCCGGTTTGTCCACATCCACGTCGGGAACCCTTCCTCCCCCTTCTCCTGGCCATCCCAAGGCGGCAAGCCCGCGGCGAGTCACTAATGAGTCATCCTCTCCAATTGCAGGACAAGAACCAGGAGGACACAGACGAGGGGGCATGGCCGAGTCAAGCATAACGGCCGCACGGCCAAAACGCACATGCAGGAAACCAGTTTGGTTAAGGGACTTTGTCCCATCTTAGGGGGGAGGGATGTTGTGTACTGAATGTAGTGTGTTGAATGTATTTGTAACCACATGAATGGGTACAGGTAACACTGTAACCTTCGGTATGAGGACGCGAGCTAGTGGCCACCGGGGGCAATAGCGAGCGCCCAGCTCACATGGTTCACATTACTCAAATGCCTTCAGCCGCGCGGGAAAGATTCCCGCGCTCACCTCACCTGGACAAGAAAGGCGTGACCAAGGATGACGTCACTTGGACAGCAGCCAATGCCTGTCGAAGAGCCAGATTCAATTAGATAGCCACCGTATAAAAAGAGCTGTTTGTCCGCCATTACCACATGTTCGTACTGTACTCTATGCAATAAAGATGTGTTAGGCTAGCTTACAGCCATTTCCATTGTCTTGATTCCCAAACACTAAAGGTATAGAAACTTGTGGTGATTTCTTGGAATTCACAGGCTCCTGGCTGAAGCACACTATCAAATAGTGGCTCACACCCCCTTTTTGACCATGCCCCAGCTAAGCATCTCTAAAATCCTGACACTATCACCACCCCATGACATATAATTATTATTACAGTATTTAAAAAATGAACTCCTATTCACGTGGAGGAGGCCTAAAAGGCCATTAACTTGGTCTAACTCATTCTCGAATTGCCCCCCTGAGAAAAATTAAATTGTCCCCCTATGTGGCATGTGCCCCACATTGGGAACTACAGATCTAGATGCTTTGCAGTCTGGCTCTAGGTCTGCTTGGTAACCTTGGTATGCTGGGAAATAACAGAGAGAGTGACTCAGTTATTTCTGCTGGACTTAGGTGGTTGTCAACACACATGCTCAACTTTCTGCCTATACTGAATCAGCAAATGAAAAACAGTTGTTTCTCATTGCTGGGCTTGTTGGAAGAATTACACTGCATCACAAAAAAAAATTGTCTGCTACTTGATATAATCCATCAGCAGATACATCCTGTATGTCTGTGTCTGTGTGTCTGTGTGTGCCTGCGTCTGTGTAGAAACTGTTGGGTCATTCTATCTTTTTGTATCTCTGGCTCAGGAATATGATGTCAGCAGGGCCATAGGCAGAGGGGAGCCGGGGGGGGGGGCAGAAACCCTCCTGAGCTAACAGCCCCCCAACCCACCCTGGGATGCCAATGCTATATGTGTGTGTGTGACATTGTTGCCCCTACTGGGGAAAAATTCGTTGCCCCCTCCCCAAAAATTTTTTTTTAAAAAAAAATCTAGAATCCTGGCTACGGCCCTGGATGTCAGTCACAGCTGTGACCACATAATGGGTTAAAACAATTGGGCAGAATAGTGACTATTTTGCCCCATATCACAATTGCTACAAGAGCTAGCAATTTGCTTTCTAGTTAAAAGCTAGGAACGCAGGCCAGGCAGTGATGCAATCAGACACCAGAAGGCATGATTAGAATTAAACCAACACCCCAACAAAAGACATAAGACAATAATACTTTCCTCACTTTTTCTTTCTCATCTGTTTTAGTTCCTTCAACCCTGTGTACTTATTCAGCCTATTCCTCTGCATCACAGGATAAAAAGCAGCAGGATTTTGTTTTGGTTTTTCATTTCTTTCCGTCTCTCTTTATATTATGTATGCACTAGGCAGGTCACAGTAACACAGAAGTACCATCTCTGTTATCCCAATAGAGGACAGGGCAGAACTGCAGGCTTGGGTAGCCTGGTCCTCCAGAGCTTCGTCCAAAACCAGTGACCAAAATATGGGCTGTACTTTAATACTTTCTGATCCTGAAGAGACCCCCAATCTTCAAGATTCGTCTTACTTCTGAAGAACCTTGTGGCTTCTACAGATCCAGTTCCACTGCTTACAAAGAATAAGTGTACTTCAAAAAACCAAATATTTGTTCTGAAAACCCAGTAATTCTGAGGATGGGGATCCCTAGGATGCCATTGGTGTGCATACAATGTTTCAGATATCCATAGGCATGGCTTTATGGTTACAGACGAGAAAAGCTGCAACAATACACATATGAACAGTTGTATTATTATAGACGGTGGGGCATTTTTTGCTCTTCAGGCACTTGATCTCTACATTGATTTCACACAGTAGACAAATGCAGCTGGGTACTTAACCAACAGTAGCCAAGCACAGCTCCCAGATGAGCATCTAGGTGAAGTGTGTATTTGTCAAGTATGCTTTCAAAGCGAACAGCTCTTTAAAATATGCTTTTAGAAATTGTAAACATGAAGTAGCCCATTGATTGTTGCTGCATAGGTCTTGAAGCAGATATTGATTCTAAACACAAAAGCTCTAGTGCTAAGGTGTCACCTCTCTTATCTGTGTACACTGTCTAGTGCATGTGTGGATTACTGTCTTCTGCCTGATTTAGTGATTGCTCTGATAAGACCAACATGTGCAGCTGAGTACACATGCACCTTGGACTGCCCAGGAATCAAAGGTAGCTACAGTACTTCAATGCTGTTATATAGATTTCAGATGATGCAGGATTGTCATCGCGATCAGTCTTCACAGTGTTTGGGTTGGCGGGACAGCTTAGCTGCAACAAGAGCCAGTGTACAGAACCAGAAATGTTGATGACATTTTCCTTTTCTTTTCCACTGCCCCGCTTTTTCCTGATGGAAGTCAATTTTGCAGTGGCAGTAGTGGTAGGAAGAAGAAAGGAATTGAGCTCTGAGACATTCTCTTTGCTTCCTTCCTACTTTCTGGTTGGAACCACTGACTCCAATGACAGTATTTTTGCTATTGTTCCCATTGTCAGTTTGGTTGTTCTTATCTTCTGATAGGAATACCTTGCAGAAACTACACAGCACTAGTTCTACAGGAATTGCACTGGCTCCCAGTAGATTTCCAGCCTATATACAGGTAGTTGGCCTTGACATTTAAAATCCTAAACTGAGACCTAGATATCTGAAATAGTACCCTCCGATATATACCTGTATATGCATTGATGCCCATATCTGCAGGTTCAGTATTCACTGTTTCAGTTGTCAATGGGTCTAAAAATAGTCAATAAAATTCCTGGTCTTGGAATGTATCTCCCATGGATATTTGAGGGGTGGGGGAAACCAACATTGGCCAAGATGATTGTAACTTCTCTTGAAAAACCATTCTTGATTTTGCACCCATGCATATAAATTTGTGGCCAAGATCCTGCTGCTTAGCATAGTAAATCACACTAGAATACACCCATAGAGTGAACTGGAATTTAGTGAGTCAGCTCCTCCAGATGTTCCATAGATTCAGTTAGAATAGACCCATCTGAATCAATGGAACTTATGGAGGAGCTGATTTCCTAGACTGATTCAACGGGCCTACTCTTATACAATTTAGAGTTAACTTTTGTCCTTTTTGTTAGCAGTGCTTGTCCTCTTATCTGATGACATGTGAGTGGGTTGCCTGAGATCCACAGCTGAGCTATGCATTATCCCAAAATTACCTCCCCACTCTTTAATTTACAAATGCTAATGGTATTTTACTTATATAGGAGTGTATCAAGTAAAAGAAAGAAATAAGTACACATGCCAGTAATAAAAAAGCATCATTATCACAAACATAATCAACTGGATTTATCCCCTGTCTCTCCTAAACAGAAGCATAAGGCTGTCACTCTTCCTCTGACCTCCCGATGCCCTGTGTAGTCCAAATACATCACAAACAATGACAGCCCAAACAATTTGACCAAACAGAGACAAAATAGCATCTTTTTCATATCTGTTTCACCAAAGGCCTTTTGCCCACTTTCACAATCAAGATATGGTGGCCATTACAATAATGTTCAATACTTCTGCTCAGACTTGGTCAACATGGTGAATGCTAGCTTTAGCATGAAAATATTAGCAGTGCAGATTAACTGCCCACTCCTTTTTATTTTTTATTTATTTTATTTATTTATAAACTTTTCTGGCGGCACTGGGAGGGGGAGGCCAGCCAGCGCCAGCCCAGCAACCTGCCCCGCTCACCTCCCAGCAGCGCCGCCAGCAGGGATTCGTTTCCGTTTGCACAAGAATGACATTGGATCTAACTTCTCATCAGACAAGAAATGATCTGTATAACTGTACCTTCTTATACAAAATGTGCAAACAAATTAAACAAAGATTTTGTTAGCTTAGATGGGTGAGTGTCTTCAGTCCCACTTGGGTAGGAAAAAGAGATGGGAATAGTAATGATGTAATGAACTGTGATGTCAATCGATGCAAGATGCAACATATTCCCAGAGCTTAGAAGACTTTATTAGACTATAACTACTAGAGTCCTCTAGTGTGGTCACAGACTTTGAAGAGTAGCAGGTTAAATATATATTTAATATATATTCTCCAAACTTTCCACACCCCTACTATCATTATCTACTTAATCTATTTTATAGTTTGTGACAAATAGAAAGTTCATATGAACCAAATTAGACATCCTAGGGCCACCTGTAAAATGACAAGGTTAAAAACACATGCCTCTCCATAAAATAGGAATGGGAATGTACTAACCTCACAGTTTTTTGAGATACAGTCATCTCTGTAGGTTTACATGGAGACATGACATGTGTGAAACAGTGCTACCAGGTTGGTATCCAATAGGTTATTTATGCTAGCACAAGTGAAACTGGCTAATCACCATTTAACCAGTTATTGCTTCTATTCCCCATTGTACACCAAATCAAGTGACTAGCATACATGAGGAAGAATATAATGGCACTAGCAACCCATTAACAGTAAGTTATCTCTATAGTTTACACCATTGCACATAACTCCAACATAGCTAACCCATAGAATTTTTTCATCTGAACCAGCTACACTGGACTGCCCATTTCCACGGATTTCAGTAGAGGTTAGTAGGAGCCTCTCAATTTACAAAAACCAGTATCCGTAGATCTCTCAAAACAGATAAGGAACCATCTTCTCTTTTGGAGCATATCTCATCTGCTTGTTGGTTAAGCTGAACTGCAAACAACAAACACACACACACAAACATTAGATTTTAGTTCTATCTATGGAATATGTTGGCTTTTTTTTAATTCCCCTATAACAAGGCAAGAATTAATTTTTCCCCAGCTTTGATCTGCCTATATTCCATATATTAATAATTAGCCTGAAGCATCTCTGATTAGGTGGTTTGGAAGAAAAGGGCCATTTAAACTAAAGGAAAAGAAGGAGAGAGAGGGAAACTGTTCCACTTCATCTAGCAGATCTGCAATACATCACTCCAATTAAAACCCAGCCAATAAGCAATAGGAGGACGTGTTAAGTAAAATTCATGAGCTCTGAATGCATGTGAATGAGTCTGTCAATCAGAATCAATGCCACCCATTCATCTGGTATAACTCCATGGTGATGACAATGAGCTTGAAACTGGGCTTTGTTGTCATCAGCTGTGCCGGAGTTGCTTGGATCAAATGCAGGGGGACATTTAAATCTTCTGCAGAGAAGCAACACATATAGAACATCTTATTTATGGCTCAAAACAAGACCAAGGCAAAAGAGGTGCCTCAATCAGCCTTTGAGTAAATGATTCTGGATGGGTTTCTTGGGAAGGGGGCTATCATCTTTCCTACTTTAAAACACACACAGAGATGTTGAAAGAGAAAGAGAGCTGACTGACCTTTTTATTTTATTTTATTTTGCCTGCATATATGAAGATGGCAGAAACACAGGCATTGTGCTTTTTGTAACACATAGGTCTTTTCTCCAAAGGGTTTGTGCAAAGTGTGTCTCTTAGCTAGATTTTGCTATGGCACTCCACTTGGTATTGGTTTTGAAAAGTATTTTGTTGGGCTACTCTCCCCCCCCCTTCTCTCCTCTCTTTCTCTCAGCCCTTTTTCAGAGCTGCAGTGGCAGATGGCAGAGTCTGACTCTTCTTTTACGAGAGGCCATTTCATTTGTAATGCTTGACCTGCATCCCTTGCCGGATGAAAATGTGGAAAGGGCATTGATGTCTCAACCAACGGTTTCCCAAACAGAGTCACTCTGTTGTTTTCCTGCTCACAACTATGCACACGCAGTTGCAGGATGCAGGGGAACCAAAGGTTGTGATGGGAGTTCATGAGTACGGCACTTCAGTGTGTGCAATAAAAGTGACAATGAAAATGTTGCATAACATACTTCACTAAATCAGCATTAAAAATCATTTAAATCCTATGGATACATAAGCCGCTCAAACCCCATTGATTTCAATACAATTTAAGTAGCCAAGCTGTAGTCAAGATGACTGCCAACATTACTACCATGACATTTTCACACCACACAATATTTGAAACACTTTCTAATGCTAAAATCCAGTTGAGTATGTCATATGAATATGCAGCACAATTATATATCAAACAGCAAGGATGGATCTTTTCAGTGTGAAGAATAAAAAAGCAATTTCAGAAAACATTAAAAACAGATTCATGAAGATTTTTTTTCCATGCCTTGCTCTTATTGTTCAGATGGATGGATGGATGGATGGAAGGATGGATGGATGGATAGATAGATAGATGGATAGATGGATAGGTAGGTAGGTAGATAGGTAGGTAGATGGCTTTGTTCTTGTTTGCTGGTTGAGATGAGCTCCTAGTGTTTTGATCATAAAACACATTTATTTCAGAAGGTTTCTGCCAGGGCAAAATGTTGTTCCACTTCCTTTATCTCCATCCCAATGTCTGCTTACAGATCATGTTCCTCTTTTCTTTTAATTTACATTGTTTTATTTTTAGGTAATGAACTTAAGAGTAGGAGATGTGAAATAAATGGACACTGACAGAAGACAGTAATGATAAAGGGGGGAAATAACGAAAAAACATCTATTTCTGGTAAATGACTGGCACTGTTGGACTAATTTGTAGGAATGTGTTCAAATAGGCAATTACATAATTTGATTTGGTAAAGTGTATTTATTTTAATGTACTAATCAATAAAACAAAATTTACTGGTGCACGTCACTTATGTACTTGATTACCTGATTATGTACTTGGTAACTAAGTACATGAGTGATGTGTCCAAGGGTACAGCAGAACCTCATATAATGAACTTTGAATTTGAATTTGAATTTATATACCTCAATTCTCTGCCCAAGGGGTGACTCAATGCAGTTTACAAAGTACAATTTATAAGTTACAGTATAAAAAATCACAAAAATATAGTGTGTCACAGTGCAATATAGTAAATACAATAAAATACAGTTACAGAACAAAATGATATAATCAACAATAACAAAATAGAAAGCTAATAACAGGTTGTGTCGCATCACAAAAAAATATATGCCTTGTACAGCAATTAAATTGTACAACAACGAGGATTTGAAAAAAACATTGTGTCCCGTATAACAATTAAAATTATTATACGATGCAATGCATCTCTCTAGGAAAAATATCTCTATGGGGAAAATTGTACAACAAATTTTGCTGTTGTACAATTTTCCCCATAGAGATATTCATTGTACAATGCATCCCATAGGGAAAATCGCTATACAATGCATGCATTGTATAGCATTTTTTTTGGTACAACAATGAGCCCCATGGAATGGATTAAAATAGTTGTACGAGTTACCACTGTATTTTGTTTTATTGAGAGTGCTTAGGTTATGCTGAATGTGTGAACGTCAGGTGGAAGCTAGTGTATGCAATTCTCCTCACTCTATGTCAGGTATTAACTATCCCAGATACTCATTGCTGTGTTCATGAAGAACAAGATAAAATGTATTCTGGCTATGGCAATGTTTCTTAGGGGCTGAAGAGAGAGAGAGAAAAGCAGTGTATATGACCTAGAAGTAAGCCATAGGCAGGGTTACTTCATGAACAGTTTCAGCATCACTGAAATTCCCCTGCCACCAGCTGTCCTCCACAGTGATGCACTGTAAAAAAAATTTTACTACCCACTCGTTGGGCATGACTATCTGTGGGCGTGGCCTCAAACCCCCACCACCACCACCACCCCACCCTGAAAATGAAAGAAAGAAACCTACATTGCTCTCTTGCTTCGCGGATATATGGAGAAGGAGTCCCAGAGCAGTGGTGCTGCTGGGAGGTGAGCGGGGTGAGTTGGTGGGCTGGTGCTGGCCTCCACCTCCCAGCACCGCTGGAAATGCATCCCTGCTGGTGGTGCTGCTGGGAGGTGAGCGGTGCGGGTTGGTGGGCTGGTGCTGGCTGGCCTCCCCCTCCCAGTGCTGCTGGAAATGTGTCCCTGCCAGCGGCGCTGCTGGGAGGTAAGCGGGGCGAGTTGGTGGGTTGGTGCTGGCCTCCCCCTCCCAGCACCGCCGGAAATGCATCCCTGCCAGAGGTGCTACTGGGAGGTGAGTGGGGCGGGTTGGTTGGCTGGCGCTGGCTGGCCTCCCCCTCCCAGCGCCGCCAGAAACATGTCCCATTTGCCTCACCCAGGGCTGAAGACGCAAGGGAAGTGTGGAGATGAAAGCGCGCCTTCGGCCCTGGGCAAGGCAAATGGGGTGTTTCCAGCGGTGCTGGGAGGGGGAGGCTGAGAGGTGGGCACAGCCATCCAAGTGGGTATGGCCTGGAATTTCCACTACCAGTTCGCTAGAACCAGTGAGAGCTGGCCACAGTACAACACTGGTCCTCCACCTTTGCAACCCTTGATGGTTTTAAATGGGGGAGGGGGAGTTTTTTTCTCATGATGTTTTGTACTGTTTTTTTGTTCAGGATAGGCTTTTCTGTTCAGTGCCCTCACTCAGAATTGGCTTCATTTCTCTAAAGTGATATTAACACTAGAGCAGGAGTTCTCAACCTTTTAAAGCCGGGGGCCAGGTCATGCTCTCTCGGGCACCTTCGGGGGCCGAAAGGCCATTTTGCCCATCCTCCACCACATAGCACTTCCTGGTGTAGTGGAGGCAGTGGGCGGTGTCATATGAAATGGTCCTGTGGGCCACATCTGGCCCATGGGCCACAGGTTGAGAATCTCTGCACTAGAGCATTGTCTCATTCCTTATTGACTTCCCCCAGTGACCAAGATCACCCATGAGACAAAAAGATTCAAGGAAGGGGATGTAGTTGCCAAAGGATGAAAACAGTGCTGCAGCATCAGATAAAGGGAACTTATTATGACAAACAGAATTGTGGATCCGCGTGCCCAGTTGGCACGCATGGCCTCTGGCAGAGGTTAAACCTAGCGAGCACGCTCCTGGCCCCTGGCCCTTGCCAGCAGGGAGAAATTAAGGGGGGTGGATAAATGATAGGATTTGATTCACCCAATTACCTGACCTGACCAACAAACCTGCTGAAAGAGCAAATACATTACCGATTAGAGTAATCCCTCATCTCCGAATCTCAGTCTCATCCCAGAAGCAAACAGGAGCCGTGATTGCCTTAGTCTAAGCCCAAAACAATGGTGTTGTCCCAGCCAGTGTTTGTCCACACTAATTAACTTCCCCCCGAGAGATTCCCAATTAACCTGAGTAAATAGGTGATGTGATTGACTGTTGGGTGACGGTTTTTTCTACCTTGCCTTCTGATCTATAAATGGTTATGCCTTTTCCTCAATAAACCACTGATCATATCCTCCTCCATACTGCCTCGTATCGTTCTTTGATCAGTCTCCTCCGGGACCTACGGCCCTCAGCGGCCCCGATTCCTACACCTGGTGACCCCGACGTGATCTACTCATGAGTAAGAGCGGTCTTCCTCAGAGTAGCGATCACACGGTCCGGTTCTGCGCCTGAACCGTGTCTGAATCATCCCGGAGGACAGCGCGGCACTCCGCCCGGCAGCCAGCCGATCGGAGGGACGGCCTGCGGTGAGGCAGTCCAAAGAGGCATCCTACAGCTTACTCCCGACTTTCGCGGCGGCTTGCACCAAAGGGAAAACGCGCGTTCCGCTCAGGGCAGCTGTGAGCCCCTGACAGCGCAGTGGCCACCGAGGTCCCGTGGCCGCAGTCCACGCTCCGAGCTCTACCCAGAAAGCGACGTCGCCAGAACCTATTGCCTGCCAAAGACGCGTCGGCTTGTCCCGAGGAGGAATCTTCCGAGGACCCAATCGCAGGTAATATGGGGACATGTCCTCAGTGACAGCGTCCATCCGCTAGCCAAACAACTCGTGTAGAGGAGTTCAACATCCTGGCCAGGGTATTTAATTTGCGTTTTCACAGCGGGGAGCTAGCGAGACTTTTGGTGTACCTAGGGGAACACTGCCTGCTTTACCCAGAAGTAGGTACATTAACCCTCGAGCTCTGGGATCAGATAGGAGACTGCATTCAGCAACCCCCGAAAGCTCCAGGAGGCGTAATTCGCACATGGAGAAAGTGTAGGAAGCTCTTGGCGGAGATAGAGCCAGTCCGGATAGAGGCCAAAGAACCCCCAAATCTGCCAGAAGCGCCAGCCAAACCAACGGCGCCTACGGCGCTCTATCCGTCACTCCAATTTAGGCAGGGTAGCGTAGGGAGCTTTCCCCCGGTGACAGCTGCAGACGTCACCGGTGGAATGCAAGGAATGAGGAGTGCAGGCGCTTCTCTGACAGTTCCAAGTTCCCGAGTTACCAAGAGTCCACTTCAGCGCACCATTGAAGAGGAGATTAGGAAGGGGGAATTGCCAGCAGAAGAACTAGCTGAGCTTAGCCAGATATGTCCCATCCGCATGGAGATGGACGCGCTTACAGGCGCACAGCAGATAGTACACTCCCCAGTCCCGTATAAGCTTCTCATGGCTATACGGAAAGCCATTTCAGAGACAGGGGTCCAAAGTCGTTTCACAAGGGGCACGCTTCAGCAAGTGTGCGAGAACACCATGTTCATTCCCCATGACTGGAAAGCCGTCATGCGGATGATGCTCAACCCTAGCCAGTACTTAATTTGGGACAGCGAGTATCGCCTGGAGGCGCAGACAAGGGCTGCCAGGATGGGAGGCGCAGTACTTCCTGACCAGTTATATGGTTCAGGTGCCTTCGAATCCATCGATGCCCAAATCAACTTGCCTCTAGCCACTCTCCAGATGTCGGCCGAGGCCGCCTTTAGGGCATTTTTCAAAGTCCCAGCAACTGGCAAAGCGGCTAAAAATTACACAGCTATCAAGCAAGGAGCCCAAGAGCCCTATATGGACTTCATCAATCGCCTGGAGGAAGCAATTAGCAGGCAGATTGACAATGAGCAGGCCCAGCAAGAGCTCATGATGAAGTTAGCCAAGGACAACGCCAATTTAGACTGCCGTAAAATCCTGCAGTCACTAGGCAATCGTCCCGATTTGACCCTTACGGACATGATTAGAGCTTGCGCCGACGTCGGCACAGAATCCTACAAGATGGGATTGCTAGCGGCAGCGGTGCAAGGGGGTAAGAGATCTAAAGGAAAGACCCAAGGAGCATGTCACAGTTGTGGCAAGGTCGGTCACTTCGCTAGGGAGTGCCGATCCAAGGGAGGCGGACAAAAGTCCGGCCGCCCCAAGGCTCCGAAAACCCAGTGTCCGAAATGTCAAAGAGGCTACCATTGGGCCCGAGACTGTCCGAATTCGGGAAACCGGAACACGGGCATGTCTCTGGCCCCGGTCCAAACAGGGACTCCCCTCATTCAGAGCTCACCAGAGTTAGACTAAATCCCGGTCACACTCCAGACATTGCGAGGGCACAGGCCAGCCCCAAGGGTAGTACAGGGTTAGACTTGACTTGTCAGGCGGACGTTACATGCGACCTGTCAGGCACGGTCTATCTGGTGGACTCCCAGTACATGGGTCCACTGCCCAAGGGCTTTATAGGTTTAGTTTTGCCCCGCAGTGTAGCTGGAGCACGCGGTATTTTCATAATTCCAGGAGTCGTTGACTCGAATTTTTCAGGCGTTCTCCAAGTTCAGCTTTGGACTCATCTGCCCCAAACAATCCACAAGGGAGACACCTTAGCGCAACTGATCATGGTTCCTTGTCACTCGCCAGCAGATAGCCAGGGAAGGCTCAGTGACAGCTCCGAGTCCCAGTCAGAGGACCGCTCGAGCGCCAGTGAGGCAGTACAAGGATACCAGGTCTTAGCGACAGTGGAGACCAACATTGAGTGGAAGCAGCGCCCCGTTATCGAGGTATTTTTGAACAAAAGAGTGTTCTCAGGGTTACTCGATACCGGAGCGGATGTGAGCGTGATAAGCAGAAGCCAGTGGCCAAGAGAGTGGGCCATTGAGCCGGTCTCCGATGTGTGTGGGGTAGGCGGCGTCCAGGAAGCGTTTAGGAGCCGAGAGTGGGTGGAAGTCACAATCCCAAGGGCTGACGGCACGGCGGTAATTTGGCCGCACATTCTTGACGTGCACATCAACCTTTGGGGGCGAGACATCTTGCAGCAGTACGGTGCTACGCTTACCTTTGGGTAATGGCGTTGCCACTTAAATGGCTCACCGATACGCCGGTTTGGGTAGAACAATGGCCGGTAGTGGGAGAGAAATTAGTTGCCCTCAAGCAGCTAGTTAAGGAACAGCTAGACGCAGGACACATAGAACGGTCCACAAGTCCTTGGAATTCGCCAATTTTTGTGATTAAAAAGAAGTCGGGGAAGTGGCGACTCCTCCACGATCTCAGAGAGATCAATAAATGCATACAGCCAATGGGTCCGCTCCAATGCGGCATCCCCAATCCGAACATGATTCCCGAGGGGTGGGAGATTCTAGTCGTAGATCTCAAGGATTGCTTTTATACAATCCCCTTAGACCCCCGGGACCGGGAAAGGTTCGCCTTTACGGTGCCGGTTGTGAACCACGGCGAGCCCACGCAGCGTTACGCGTGGAAATTTTTGCCACAGGGCATGCTCAATTCGCCCACCCTGTGCCAAATTTATGTTCACACGCACTGGCAAAGTTCCGAAGCCTTTCCCCTAAAGCTATAGTTTGCCATTTTATGGACGACATCTTGGTCGCGATGCCACAACTCGGCAGCGAAATGTTTTCTGACCTCCAGGCCAGCCTGGGGGACAAAGGTTTACTCATTGCCCCGGAGAAAGTGCAGAGAACCGAGCCCTTCTCATACTTGGGCCATTGGCTTCTCCGCTCTTTCGCAGCACCAGTTTTGCCCAGGATCAATTTACAGGACTCAGTCACCCTTGTAGAGTTGCAGCAAGTTTTGGGGAACATCAATTGGGCCAGACCGTATTTCCGATTGGATACGGATCTTCTAAAACCACTCTTCTCGCTGCTAACCTTAGGTAAGCAGCCGGCAGACCGGATAAAGATTTCTCGAGACGCACGCTTGGCACTCGAGAAAGTTAACCAAGTTCTCAGCCAGAGGTGGGTAGATAGGATCTCCCCAGGGCCATATGCTCCGATCTTGAATTTGTACATCGTACGGTCAGGATCCATGTTTACAGGAGCGCTCGGCGTAGATGCCGAGAAAGGGGCGAGTATCGTGGAGTGGGTGTACCTTCCGAACACCTCCTCACGAAACATCGTTCCTCCCCAAGAATTGGTCTCCGCGGTGGTTTACCGTGGAAGGCTGAGAGCTAGGGACATTTCAGGACAGGATTTGGCCAAAATCGTAGTCCCATTCACCAAGGAACAAGTCCAGCAATTAATGCAGCTCGGTGACTCGCTTCCCATAGCCCTGGAAGGATTCACCGGGAGCTTGGCATACCACTTGCCAAAGGACCCCAGACTTGTCTCACTCCAAACGCAGACAGTCGGCTTGTTCGAATTGCTCTCGCTGGTTCCACTCCAGGGAGCCAGGACAGTTTTTACTGATGGGGGTCGGACATACGGTGTCTTGACCTGGCAGGAGGGCCAAGCTTGGCGCACGCTGCTAACTCTTCCACAAAGGTCCGCGCAGCGGGCAGAGTTGGCAGCGGTGAACCTTGCCTTGCGCACCTTCGCCAAAGAACGTTTAAACATCATCACTGACAGCATGTATGTTAGGAATTTGCTTCACAGTCTACCGGGAGCATACATCACTCCCGCGATAGACAAAAATTTGCTTAGCCTGTTTCTAACTGCTCAATTTCATTTGCGAAACTGCACGGAGCCGCTCTATATTGCCCACATCCGAAGTCATCAAGACCTACCGGGTCCGATTTCCGCGGGCAATAGCAGAGCGGACGCGGCGGCAAAGGAAATTCAGCAACATTCAGTTTTGGGTGTGTTTACTACTCCAATTCAGAGTCATGCTTTCTTTCACCAAAATGCCAAAGCACTTGCCAGACAGTTTAAATTGCCACTCTCTCAAGCCCAAGGCATAGTTCGCTCTTGCCAGCATTGTGCAGGGGCACCGGGGGGGCCCTCGTGGGGGGTCAACCCACGAGGGACAGAGGCCAATCAGGTGTGGCAAATGGACGTCACGCACGTTCCGCAGTTTGGCAGATGGCAGTACATGCACGTTTGCATAGACACTTTTTCTCAGTTCGTTTGGGCAACGGCGCAGAAAGGGGAGACTGCTTCCCACGTGGAGCAGCACCTCCTTTCCTGCATTGCAGCCATGGGCAAACCTAGGCACGTTAAAACCGATAACGCGCCATCCTACAGCTCCAGGCAGTTGGCCGCCTTCATGGCCACTTGGGATATTAAGCACACATTTGGCGTTCCTTACAATCCGCAGGGGCAAGCGATTGTGGAACGGGTCAATCGGACGCTCAAGTCCTATATTGACAAACAAACAGAAAGGGGGGAGCCACCAGCCCTCCCCAAGTCACAGGGCCAGGCACAGCATTGCCTGAATAAGGTATTGTTTACTTACAATCACCTTAATGTTTTTTCGGATTGTACGCCGCAGGAGAAGCACTTCCGCCGTTCGGAAGCTCTCCCGCGACCGATGGTCCGATACCGGGTGCCGCCGGACCCTTCTTGGAGGGGCCCGGCGCCGCTCGTAACCTGGGGGCGAGGGTATGCTGCAGTTATGTCCCCTACAGGTGTCGTTTGGATTCCAGCTCGGTGTGTCAAGCCGTACTTGGAACCTCATGGCGTGGACCCAGGCCGACCCGAGTCCGATCCCGGAGATGGAGGACCTCACCCTGACCAAGGAGACCCACCGGGAGAAGCAACGGCCGTGGACGCCAGCACCGAAGATCACCTGGGGGATGGTCAAGACCCTTTGCAGTGAGGCCCAGGGCGCCCTCCGATGCGAGGAGAGGGAGCCGACACCGGAGAACTTCGTAGCAGCAGTCTTCGCCCAGGTGATGCCAACACCGTGATCTTCACTATCATCCTGACCCTTTCCCTGCTTTTGGGGGGAGGCGCTCAGGCCGTCTCGTTGGAGGCCAACGATCTACTGCCCGGCGGAGACCTCTCTGCCCGGATGCAGTACAATATTTGGGAGAGGTTGGCGGGTCTCGTCAACCTGTCCGATTTTTGCCTCAGGCAGGACCTTGGTTCTGCTTCGATCCTCAGCACCTGCCTCATCCCTGTGTGCCATTCTCCAGGCACGCACCCCAGGGATGGGGACTGGCTTGTGAAGAGACTTTTCAGCCCGTATAACCCAGAGACTTCTTCAGAGTATGCCCGTTGGGAGATGCGGCTAACCATGACCTTGCCGGCTGATGCAGCCACCCTCCACACCCCTCGGGTGGCGGTCAGCCCGAACTCTACCTGTGGACGAATGTACGGCTGCGCTTCGGCTGGTCGTACCCGGCGCCGCTGCCTCAACGTTGGCAGTGGCAATTGGACTTGCAATAACCCAGTACCACTTGGCACCATGTATGCTCATATCACCCTGCCATCTGGTTGGTTCTTCACATGCAACCAGTACACGTGGAACTACATTCCTGCAAATGTTTCAGACTCTATATGTTGTATCAGTCGTTTGACATTGTTACTCCCTACCAAGGATATGGTCACCCCAAGCACAAATGTTACTAATGTTTTAAATGTTTCCTCACTCGTACGGCACACTCGCACCACCCAGTTGGACAGCTCGTGTGAGAGCAGCTTTAGAGTAATGAGCCCTGCCGAATATCTCTCTTTGGCAGTCAGCATCTTTGGCGTGCCAGTCTTAGCCGTCGGCAACGCAAAGAGGATTGGTCGCTTGGCTTGCGGTCTAGCAAAAGCCATCAACCACACCTCCTCCGCGATAGCGCTCCTTAATCAAGAGCAGGCAGAGCTTCGCCATGCCATTCTTGACAATCGAGCGGCTATCGACTACCTCTTATTGTTGCACCACCTGGGTTGCGAGTCCTTTCATGGTATGTGCTGTTTCAACCTTACTGACAACTCCCGCAAAGTACAGAGTCAGCTCACTGATCTCCACACCATAGTCCAGGGCATCACAGAGGGTTCTGCATGGGGAGCTTGGTGGAGTTCATTGTGGAACTGGATGTGGTCATGGATCCCCTGGGGGTGGCTCCAAACGGTACTCAAGGTGGTTGTGGGGGTGATTATACTAGGCATCGCACTCTGCTGCTTTGCACAATGTATTCCCTCGCTGATCTCAAGGTGCCGCCCCAGAAGGAAACCCCGTGACGTCATTCCTGCTCATCAGCTGGTCCCGCTCCTACGCAGGGTCGCCGGTCAGGCTCTTAAGAAAAATTAAAAGGGGAGATGTGGATCCGCGTGCCCAGTTGGCACGCATGGCCTCTGGCAGAGGTTAAACCTAGCGAGCACGCTCCTGGCCCCTGGCCCTTGCCAGCAGGGAGAAATTAAGGGGGGTGGATAAATGATAGGATTTGATTCACCCAATTACCTGACCTGACCAACGAACCTGCTGAAAGAGCAAATACATTACCGATTAGAGTAATCCCTCATCTCCGAATCTCAGTCTCATCCCAGAAGCAAACAGGAGCCGTGATTGCCTTAGTCTAAGCCCAAAACAATGGTGTTGTCCCAGCCAGTGTTTGTCCACACTAATTAACTCCCCCCCCCCCCGAGAGATTCCCAATTAACCTGAGTAAATAGGTGATGTGATTGACTGTTGGGTGACGGTTTTTTCTACCTTGCCTTCTGATCTATAAATGGTTATGCCTTTTCCTCAATAAACCACTGATCATATCCTCCTCCATACTGCCTCGTATCGTTCTTTGATCAGTCTCCTCCGGGACCTACGGCCCTCAGCGGCCCCGATTCCTACACAGAATTAAAAAAAGAAAAGAATTCTGTCAATATAGAGGCTTTCCTGAGAAACGTACCAGTCCTTCAAGAATCACCACTTTTATCTTGAAAATTACATAAGAAGTTCCTGGGGAGAGCTTGCTTTTTTCTAAAACAGAAATATAAAGAAAGCCAAGATTTCTACTAATAATAATTTCAGTCCTTTTGTCATGCCATTATTTAAAGCTCAGACCTCACGCTTTCATAACAGAAAACACTTTCAGCTTGGCCTTATTCAGATGGAAGGTAAATGTAAAGTATATTTACACTGAGTTACCTACTCAAGATTTATCTATATACAGTCAAACCTCGAGATAAGAACAGCTTGACTTTAGAAAAATCAGGTTGAAGATAAGAATTTTTAATAGGATTTTTTTAGATAAAAAAATTCAATATATTCCTATGGGAAATTGCATTCAATGCATTCCTATAGGAAATTCAAGATAAGAATTTTTCAAGATACAAAATTAACCTCAAGGAATGAATTAATTTTTTATGTAGAGGTTTGACTGTACTGGTATTTTGCAGATGTGTGAATAGATAAACCAGTTGCTTCCTTAAAAATGTCCCTTTGGGGCATTTATGGCAACTATTGTGTGATGAGTTACTCCTCTTTCACTTAGCCATCCATGAACAGTGAGCCCTGCATATGCGATTAACTTCCCAAATAAATTGACAATTATCTCAATTCCATTCCTCCTCCTTCTTCATGCAAGTTATTCTTTACATGTGTTTTTAAAATTCCAAACACCAACATTTTTATCAGGTAAAGCACTGAAAAGAGCCAGCATTTGCAGCAGCCAAGTTCGCAGAAGTTAAATCAGCACAGAAATCTCTCATCAACTGATGACTCTGGTTGTATTTACCTCAGGCATATGGACCATTCTCTTTCCCCTATACTGTAAAACCTCACATAAAGAGCACCCCACTTAGAGACTAACTCGCTTAAAGAGCAGAATTTTCTCTGAATGGTCACCATGCTTAACAACAAAAAACCAACCAAAAACTCGCTTAACAACTAAATCGAAGTTCGCACCCACCCACCCCCCCACCAGAAGTCACAATTGGTCACTTACAAAGGTGTTTCACTTAAAAAGCAAACTCACTTAAAGAACAATCCCGAGGAACACATTATGGTCTTTTAGTGAGATAACACTGTATATGCAAAATATAGCATTAGTAAGAGCAATTACACTTATATACTGCCCCATAACACTTAGGGCACTCTCTGGGCAGTCCACAAGGTAATTAGCATTTTGCCCCAAACATGCTGGGTACTCATTTTACTGACCTCAGAAGGATGGGAGGCTGAGTCAACCGTGATCCCTGTCAGGATCGAACTCACACCATTTTGGATGCAGTTCAGCTGTTTAACCACTGTGCCACCAGGGTTAATATAAGAAAATGTCACAACTTTGTAAGTCAGAGATGAATGGTGGGTGTAATACCATTCTACACATATAGTAAATGTCAAACATATAGGATTACTAATATGCTGATTATTTTGTCCCATGGAGACTTCATCAGGGAATTTAATGCAAAAATGGCAATATGAAGATTTTAGAATTAGAATAGTTTTATGAATTGAGGTTTATGAACAAGAGCTGGGGTATGCAGAAAAAGCCTCCTCAAAGATCATGGTATTTTTGAACCCTGGCCACCCCCTGGCTATGGCCCTGGGTGAAAGGAACTGCAGAATGAACTCGCCAAAAGGTGCCTTCATTTTGGCAGTTTCACATCTGGCCTAGACATGAAAGAAGAAAAACAAGAACGAGAGCTTTGCAACATCAGCCATCAGTTTAAATCCAATGTTCAAAGAAGTCTTCTCATTCATATTTGGATCCATTTGTGTTACCTGTCAGTATATGTGGTGGGATGCAGCACAGATGAAGTCTTCCAAAAGAATGTGAGGACTCTGTGCATACTGGATAGCTTCCAATGCAAACTAAGAAGAAGTGGATCTCACACTGGGAGACGGGATGAAACCAGTTAGTCACTTAATACTCTGTGATGAAACCTATCATGTATTCATTGCTGGTTCTTGGATTATGTTTACCTGCTATCAAGTCGCATCCAATTTGTGGTGACACTTACATGGTTTTCAAGGTGCATGAGATATTTAAGGAGCGGTCTGCCTCTCTGGTGGCTTAGTGATTAAGATGCTTCACTTGATGACTGGAAGGTCAACAGGTCAGCAGTTCGAGACCTGAGTGCTGCACGACGGAATGAGCTTCCTTCATCTGTCCCAGCTCCTGCCAACCTAGCAGTCTGAAAGCAAGAAATCGCAAGTAGATAAATAGGTACTGCTTTGGCAGGAAAGGGAACAAAATTCTGTGTGCTCCAGTGTCTAGTCATGCCTGCCACATGACCACAGAAACATCTGCAGATTCAGACAGTGCTGACTCCTTGGCTATAAACTGAGATGAGCACTGAACCCTCGAATCCAATACGATTGGCTTTCAAGCCAGGGTGACCTTTACCTGACTCCCACCCATGAGTTTCCACAGCTGAAACCCAGGTTTCCTGAGCCCTACTCTGTCACACTGTTTCCTGCACCACACTGATTCTTTAGTGGTTGCAATCATCATGTTCTTAAGAAAGAAGTTAATACTAAAGGAATTCTAACAGCCATTTTTATCTTATTGTATATGTGATCCTTTCAAAATCAGAATGTTTCCTGCTCTGTCTTTTGGCATTTTTTTGCTTCCAAACTAATCAACACATGCTTACTTCCATTTGCACCAGAAACACTAATGCAAATGCAAAGCTGAACTCCATCCCTGGCAGGATAAAGAGACATCCATCACTGCTGTGATTGGTTACATCTTTTCTCCCACTCAGGTAAAAGGCCAGGTGGATATATGATTATTTTCAAAAGGCTGAAAAACAACCCACATTCCTCCCTAATTATAGCTCTTGCAGTTTGCTTTGTATTATGGACCCCTCTCCCACAACTTCTCAGAAGTTAATAGCTGTCACGCTGCAATAATAATATTTGTATGCTGTCAAGTCAATTCTAACTTATGATGA
The DNA here is from genome assembly GCA_035047305.1 of Bradypodion pumilum. Classification (NCBI taxonomy): domain Eukaryota; kingdom Metazoa; phylum Chordata; class Lepidosauria; order Squamata; family Chamaeleonidae; genus Bradypodion; species Bradypodion pumilum. The sequence goes on along the minus strand of JAWDJD010000001.1, from coordinate 157,768,801 downwards.
TCCTTCTAGCAAAGGTAAAGGTTTCCCTTGCTCAAAAGCCAGTCATATCCAACTCTAGGGTTCAGTGCTCATCTCAGTTTCAAAGCCGAAGAGCCAGCGCTGTCTGCTTCTGCAGACATTTCCATAGTCATGTAGCAGGCATGACTAGACACCAGAGCACACGGAACACTGTTACCTTCCCACCGAAGTGGTCCCTATTTATCTACTTGCAATTTCTTGCTTTTGAACTGCTAGGTTGGCAGGAGCTGGGACAAAGACGGGAGCTCATTCTGTCCTGCAGTACTCGGGAATCGAACTTCTGATCTTCCGCCTCCCAGTCAGCGGCTTAGCCACTTGAGCCATTCTGTCCTTCTAGGGACAGAGAAGCCTGATGTGGTTTAACATTCTGTTCTTCTTGGATGTGGGTGTGTGCTCTGCAAGCCTGTTGCTTACCAAAGACCACACAAAACAGTTTTTCTCCCAGATGGCCCCAAGTCCCTGGATGTGCAGCATGATGCTCCAAGCTGACATACTCTCCAGACAGAGTCAATATTATGTTGTGGACTGTTGGTCAGACTAAGAAGATTTGGGTTCAAAACCCAACTTGGCCAAACTCGCAGGGAGCGGGAAGGGCATTTGCAATGCTGAATCTATCTGTTAAATATTTCACATACCTTGGATGCCTTACTAGAGATGTCGTAAGTCGGATTTCACTTGACAGTACCCAAACACCCATTCCGGGGTATAGTGTACATCATTACGATGGTAAAACGCCTAGTGGTATGTCCTGTCTCTGTGTGCTGGTTGGAGCTGACTTAAACCCTCCATCTAGATTCCACTGCTATGGAGCAACGATAACTACTGTACTGCAAACAGAGCCAGAAAAATGGACATAGTATGGACACTCTCTTAGCCAGAGTGAACTATGTGGCTTCACAGAATCACTCTGTAGTTTCCAGTCTGTCAGCTGGAGATGAAGGAGAACGGTTGTGAGTACTCATACAGCTTTTGGGGTAGAATGGATGAAGCCATTTGAAAGTTGTGCATTCAATAGGAGCCTGAGGAACACTTAGATTACAGCAGGAGTTCTCAACCTTTTTAAGATGGGGACAGGGTCACGCTCTTTCAGACAACTTCAGGGGCCGTACAGCCATTTTGCCTTTCCTCCACCACACGGCACTTCCTGGTGTGGTGAAGGCAGTGGGGGGGGCATAGGAAATGGTGCCACGGGCCACAGGTTGAGAATCCCTGGATTACAGTAACACTTAATGACACCTTTTGGGCCACCTTGTGGAGACCTAATCCCTTGGTGTGTGCCAGCAGGGAAAAAATATATCTGTTTAAGTAAAAATATGAGGTTGAATGGATTATAGTATGATTTGTTTAATCCATCACTTACGGTGAGCCCCATAATGCTCACTCAGTGATGTCTTACTTATTTGTATAGAGAGGATGTCTGCCGTAATCTCCAAACTGTGCCGACAGGGATGTGATTGAGAGCCTGCTTGAGTTCAGCGGGATGCTGCCCTTGTAACTTGGAACAGAATAATGCTGTAGGCATTTTATACGTATTTATTTGCAGAAATCACACTGCTGAACACAGCACTCAGCTATGATATAAATCTGTCTACCAGCTCTCAAGTTTAATCAAATCAAAATTCTTCCCTTTCTCTAGCCAAGACCTACAGATACTCCTTTCTACCCAAATGTGATGAAATTAGATACTTGACATATACCCCACTGACAAATTTAGACAGCTAAAAAAAACAACAGCTCCCATCTCCTGTAAGTGGCGCTTTATTTTTTTAGTTTTGTATTCATTCCAAAATTTAAAAAGAGCCATCCCGAGCAAGATGCATGCTCCTGAACTGTGCTTTAGTTGCAAAGATTACTTTGTTTACTGTGAACTTGTGTAACAATTCATGTGAATACATCATACAAATGAAGCCATTCAAGCTGATTCCCAATTCAGAGACCTGCCACACGGCTTACAAGATGGCTTCTTCTTCCCTTCTCAGACTTGGAATACCACACTGAAGAAGAAAAAGAAATCAAAGACTTGTCTTTACCCTATTAACATTCCCTTCAGTGTTTTCTGGACCACCTTCTGTGCCCCATGGTCCTTTGCAGCTTGAATGATAGCAGTGTTCGGTCCTGAGCCCTGGTAACATACAGGGTGGCCAGTAAGTCCTTACCTGGCCACAAAGAGAGTAGGGCTCTGGTGGGGGAGGGAGAAAGTGCTCTCATTGAGCTGCTGGGCAGAGGGGCAGGGCAAACTCTGTGCTGGGAGGAGGGAGGAAGCATTCCCATTGGACTGCTCAGCAGAGGGGTGGGGCGTGTGCCCACAGAGAGAACGGGTAGGGACCTACAGGCCGGGAAGGGACTTACAGGCCACCCTATAGAGTTACTTCCTCATTAGTGTGAAAATGGTAATGTACAATTAAGATGGGGCACCTATAATTTCAGCCTCTGGTACTTCCCAGTGGTTTCTGGCCCACCCAAGATCTCTGGAGAGCTTCCACCGATCAGACAGGCCAAACAAACTGGTCCAGTCTCTGGTTTGGTATGAAGAACTTTCCTCGTGTTCATAAAAAGGTACTGTTGGATGGAGAAAATAAAACATGTGTTTAGATGTCAAACACTGCTTGCTAAAAGCCTATAAATTAACACTGGAGTCTTCTCATGACAGTTTTTTTTTAGACATCTACAGATTGCTCCTATGCTTGTGTTATGGGCCACCAAGTTGGGACCACATATAGTAACCCTAATAGGGCTTTCAAGGTAAATTGGATATTTAAGGAGTGGTTTTGCCATTTCAGCACCCCAGTGAGCTTCCAGGGATTTGAAGCTAGACCTCCTGAGTCCAAGGCCATCACTCTATCCATTTGCACCACAATGGGCATCCTATGCTTACTGTAAACTCAAGGCAATGTTGGATGCTACTAAACAGGAGCTCCTTGTTTTAGCAGTTGGAAGGTATTGTCTAGTTCTCCTGTCTGCTACTCCTTAATGGCTTTTCTGCAGTAAGGAAAAAGATGGAAGGAGGAGGTAAGGAAGTAATAGAAGCAAGAGAGGATTATGAGCAATGGTATGTGAAACCCCCAAAAGACTGAGGAATGAAACAGGATGAGAGAGTAATAAAAGACTTAAACAACTCTTTCCCCCGGAATATGACTGCAGGGCTAAAGCCAGTCATCACAAGACAAGGAGATCATTGGAGGAAGAAACTAATTAATGTGCACTGCCATGGGTGCTTTATCTGCCTGCATGCTTTGTGGATGATCAAAGTGGCCCCTGGAGATGTCAGTGAAAGTGGAGGCTTCGTTGGAGTTCAGTGCTGTCAAGTCATTTCAGACATAGGTGTTCCTATGAATGAATGGCCACCCATGGGCCCTGCTACTAACAGCTCTGCTTAGGTGTTGCAAGCTAAAGCCTGCAGGTTTCTTCATGGAGGCAGACCATCTCATGTTATACCTTCCTCTTTTCCTGCTGGCTTTCACTTTTCCAAGCATTTTTGTCTTTTCCACAGAGCCTTGGCTTCTCTTGATATATTTGTCTCCATTGTGTTGGTGAGCTTGGCCATGGTCTCCTAGACAGGTCCTGATATTTAAGTATCTTTCTGAGTCATGGTATAACTGCCCTTCTGAATCTCATTCTTCTTCTAGTTTCTTGCTGCAGTTTTCATAAGGACTGATGACTGAACAGTATACTTTATAGTTTCAGTTTCTTCATTGTCAACGTTAAAGTTATTTAATTCTTATATAGATATTAGGTTGCCTTCTTATTGTTCATCTGTAATCCTGTTTTTCTACTTCCTTACTAACTTCACCTTTCACATTAGGCATGTAAAGGCACAGATATTTTATGTCAGTAATATGTTGTCATAGCTGGCTGGATAATTACAAAATTAATCCCAAATCTTATGCTAGGACACACCTATATAAGTAAATTAATTCAGTTTAATTAGCTGTTGGTAGCAAGTTCTTTAAAGGTGTCCTTGAAGGAAAATGTGTTTGTAGAAAGAAAGTTTGTAGAACTATAGAAAACGTTGGCATACAAGCAAGCAAGCAAACAGTGGTTTTAGTCTTGTACTTTACTTAATTCTTCCAAAGCAAAAAGAATGTGCTTTTTCTATGGATTTTGTGACGTAAAAGGCATCTCATATACAATTTTAAGGTAAAGGTAAAGGTTTCCCTTGCTCGAAAGCCAGTCGTATCCGACTCTAGGGTGCAGTGCTCATCTCTGTTTCTAAGCCGAAGAGCCAGCGCTGTCTGCTCCTGCAGACGTTTCCGTGGTCATGTGGCAGGCATGACTAGACACCGGAGCGCACGGAACGCTGTTACCTTCCCACCGAAGTGGTCCCTATTTATCTACTTGCAATTTCTTGCTTTTGAACTGCTAGGTTGGCAGGAGCTGGGATGAAGACGGGAGCTCATTTCCGTCCTGCAGTACTCGGGAATCGAACTGCTGACCTTCCGCTTCCCACATCTTTCTAAAATAGCTCTGTTAACTTACCCACTCAGTCTTGAGTGTTGGAGAAATGTGATTTAGGTTTTCTTTCTTGAGAAGCCACTGGGAGCTAATTTTTGTGGTCTGCTGAGAATTTGCTTCTCTATCAATCCATCACATTTAAACCCTGCTCCTTCTTCTGCTGCTTCCTTTAATGATTGCCTCAACAATCCTGTAAGGATGGTCCTGCTAAGAGAAAAAGTGATTGGCCCAGGGTCATCTGGCATTTTTACTTCTTGGCTGGGATTCAAACTTGGGTGTTTCAAATCTCATTCCAACACCTCTGTAACACACAGAGAGAGTTTGAGAGGTAGGGAGGAAGAACCAACATTTAGCCACTCAGCAGTTGGGTAAATGATATTTTTGATTTGCCTTTTAAGTAAGATGTGTCAGAATAATGACATTGGAGCTATCTTGAGGTTTTTTTTAAAAAAAACAGAGGAGGAGAAAGGGAACTTTCACATCTGATTTTGCACATCATGTCTTCTGAAATGGTGCAGTTTCAACTCAGCAATGAATGAAAGAGAACAGGTGGCAACAAGATTTGTGCACCCAGCAGGAAATCTGGCTGAGCAAGGTAGTATTCTGAGTGATGGCTTCTTTAGCTAGGTTTCAAAACCTATATGTGCTGTTATTGCACTGACAGAATTCAAAGGAACAAGACTTCATTTACAGCCTGTCCATCATTCAAATAGAAATGGGAAAGTCTGGAGTAACAGGTCCACTTTGAAAACCTACTGGTCACTGCTTTGGTATTTTGACAATTCATGGGAATTGAGGGTAGTAGTAGTAGTAGTAGTAGTAGTAGTAGTAGTAGTAGTAGTAGTAGTAGTAGTAGTAGTAGTAGTAGTAGCAGTAGCAGTAGCAGTAACAGATATGTATAAACACCAGAAACACACACATACCATAATGAAACCAGGCTCGGTTTAGGTCAGAGTGTCTCTAGGATGGGCTGAGAATCTAACTGCCTGCCTTTGTTTGGTACAGACTAGATTAAAGGGAGCTTTGTTAATTTAGTTTAAAGGTTTTATACTGCACCCTTCCCCATATTCTCAAGGTAAATAATAAACATGAATTTCCAGCAAATGTCAGAGCTAAGTATGACAGTTTGTTTGATACATAGGCAAAAGAAAAGGTTTGTACTACAGACGTTGTCCCCTGACATCCCTCTTGTAATGCAAGGTATTATAGCCACTATGGCTTGTCTAGAATTAATAATTAAAAGCTGCTGCTTTTACAAAAGACCTGTTCCTGGTAGGGATGAAAACTGCTAGACCTGACTTGCTGATATGAATCAACACAGCTGCCTGGCTTTTGTTTCTTCTTGGGACTGTATCTATGTGAAGTGACTGCACTTCAGAAGTCTGATTTCAGTGCTATTGCTTGCAGAGCTGGACTGATAGCCAGAGCTCTCCCATACCAGTGTAATGCTACCATCATACATGGAGACTTTGGTATGGCATTAGACAACTGGTTAAAAGATGGCAATAAAGTTTAGGTTCTCCATTCTGTGGAAACTTGATAATAAATTATGAATTAGCAGGGAAACAGAGAAGGATGAGGGGCGGGAGACTGAAAAGAAACTCACCTCAATACCCTTGAGTAGGGGGTGGGCAGGTAGCTGGTCTTTTGTTTCTTGAAAATCACACATTCATTTCTGTATCAGCGCAGCAGATCAGCAGAGCAATTTCCTTTGTGGAGCTAATTCAGTGTGTTCTCAAACAATGAACCCTGTAATACCATATCATTAATGAAAATGATCACTTTCACTTTGTTCCCTGCATGTAAGAAAGAAAGAAGAATGCACGTTTTAATAGCATAGTCTTTCCCTGTCCAAAAGTACAGTGTGACACCTAAGGGCTTTAATCCTGCACTTTCTTATCCACAAGTAAACTGTGATGAACACAGTAGGACTTCAGTGTCAGTGTTTATAGGACCAGCTTGAAATTGGCCGCCTTCCTTGTGAATGAGATAATGTTGCAGATGAAACAACAAAGCTATCTAGAAGCAAATATTCCTAACAACATTTTTTACGATGTCAACATGCTTGCCCCACAGCAATGTGTCGGTGTGCCTGCATGAATGTGTGTTTTCTTTTTCCTTTCATGCTAATATACCCTGAGTCAGCAATTCTAGGCACATCTGTCCAGAAGTAGCTGCCACTGAGAAGTGTGTGTTGGGAACTTAAGTGAGTGCCATCAAGTCAATTTAATTTAATTTTTAATTTAATAGTCATATTTATATATGCCGCCCACTCAGGCAGAACCCGACTCAGGGCGGCATTACAACAAGTTCTAAAAACACATAAAAACACTTTAAAAGACCCACATCCCACCCACTTTAAAAGACCCATCAATCCCAACTTAGGGTGACCCTTTCCAGGGTTTTCAAGGAAGAGAATATGCAGCTGTAGTTTACCATTCCTTTCTTCTGTGGGTCCCCTGGGACTGTGCAGCTGATCCATGGCTGCATAGGCTGGCTCATTTCCCAGGAGGCATGGTGGGGAATTGAACTCCCAGCCTCCACTACTGAGTTATCCAGCAGCATTATATTTCATTATAGATATAATACAAAAGTATTATATTTCTTCTTTGTTCCCATGAATACTGAGATGCAATTTATAATCTTCAAACTTCCTGATGCATTCAAGATGAAACACAATTGATTAATATTCTGATTTCTGCACTGAAGCCCAAAGGATAAGTTGTAAAGATATCAAATTGGTGTAATGTTGAATGGTGCGAGCACACTCACACACACATATGTACTTGTGTCGCCCCATATTTCAGAAATGACAAAAAATCCCTTACCTTGGCTTCATTTATGAGAAACATGGGCTGAAGTCTTGTTACTTGTGTGTATGGTTTGGGAGTTGTACAGCCAGGGGAAAAAACAATGCTGTCCAGGGTTGTAAAGACTGTGGAGGTGATAATTGGGCGTACTCTTCCCACTCTAGATCAAATCTATGCCACCAGGTGTTATAAGAAAGCTGTAGAGATTGTGCAAGATAGCACGCACCCCGGAAATGAATTCTTTCAGCTTCTGCCTTCTAGAAGACCATAAAGACCAGGACCAGCTGCTTGAGAAATAGTTTCTACCCAAAAGCGGTTCTGGCTTTGAATGCAGTACATTGCAGTCTATGAGGAAGCTTCTGTATATACTGGTAGTTTTTAGAGTTTTAGAGTTTTTAGAGCCTTAGAGTTTTAGAGCTTTTTAGGGGTTAAATGTGTATATGTGGGGTGGGGATATGTTGATAATTTTGTATAGTTGTATTTTGTTTAGGTTTTGTTGAGTTGATAAGTGTTTTTTACCCCCAATCTCGTTGTTCTGTGCAGGACAATGACAATAAAGATTTATCTATCTATCTATCTATCTTACTTTGTTATGCAGATGGAAGGGGAAATAGCATAATATTCACCATTTTCAGCCAGCAATTAAAGACTGTTCCTTAGAATTCTTGAGCATTTGACAAATCAGTGGTGCAAGAAGCCTTGAGAGTTCCATGGTAACTCTTTAATTGCTGGCTAGAAGCAAGTGAATGTGATACTTTGCTTTCCACCTGCATAACAAAGCAACAAGATTTCAGCCACTTCAACCTTTAAAATGGCTTATCTATAATCTGTTTTATTTCTTCTGTGTTCTTGCATTTCATCATCCTAAGAGGAGTCAAGCATGCATGTTCTCTCCCTTCCTCCATCCCAACTAATAGTGCTGTCAAGTATATTAGCTTGAAAAATAGCAAATGGTTCAGGGTTCCAGTGAGCTTCATAGCTGAGTGAGATCTTAATTTTCAGCTTCCATCTTCCAAGTCCAATAATTTAATTTAATTTAATTTAATTTAATTTAATTTAATTTAATTTAATTTAATTTAATTTAATTTAATTTAATTTAATTTAATTTAATTTAATTTAATTTAATTTAATTTAATTTAATTTAATTTAATTTAATTTAATTTAATTTAATTTAATTTAATTTTTACATTTGTATTGCCGCCCCCTCACCGAAGCAACTCCAGGCGGCTCACAATGAAAGCATAAAAGACAGTAAATCATCTATAATAAAATTGTTTTTAAAAACCTGGTTTTAAGTCCTTTCCTGAAGGGCAGCAATTCCGTCTGCAGCCTTAGCTCTGTTGGTAGGAGGTTCCATAGGGCTGGTGTGGACACAGAGAAGGCCCTCCTTCTTGTGCTAGAGAGATGAGCCCCTCTAGCCGATGGTGCAATTAGAGATCCCCTCCAGTTCACTCTGGTTGGATGCACATACATTCTTAGGGAGACGCGGTCTCTTAGGTATCCTGTCCCACAACCATGTAGGGCTTTAAAGGTCTTCACCAGCACCTTGAATTGCACCCGGAGGCAAACTGGTAACCAGTGCGGCTCCCGGGGCAGTGACAAGGTGCGGGCATAACGCCTGCACCCCATCACCACCTGGGCAGCCACATTCTGGACCAGCTGCAGCTTTCGAATGGTCGTCAAGGGCAGCCCCATGTAGAGCGCATTGCAATAGTCGATTCTCTGCAATATATGCTCCAGATGTTGGGTATGAATATTACTCCACTGGTCTCACAGTATCAAGGGTCTAGCAGGAATTTTGGCACAAGCCAACAAACTAGCAAAAGTCAAAGTACTGCTCAGCCATACTGATGTTCCTAAAGAAACCTGTCCTCCCATTGTAGTTTCCTCATGCAGAAAGTGATGTATCTGATTAGGAGAGGTGGGGGGGCTTTCCAAACAAGCAAATTGATGGAAAACTCAATTGATGATTTTGCTCTATAGACAGTCTGGCTGTAGACAGGTCAATTTCTTCTTTCCTCTTTTATTTTCTGTCAGAGGAAAATGAGAGCTTAGATCAGGGGTGGCCAACCTATGATCCATGGGCCAGATCCAGCCCATGATGCCAATTAATCTGTCCATAGTGAGGACCCCAGCACCATCTCCATCTCCATCACTGGAAGTGCTTCAAATGCACTGGAAAATGCACTGAAAACAACAGAAAATGTGGTGCCTTCACTTCCACCACAACAAGAAGCAGCAGAAGTGGCAAAAACAGCCAAAGACACACCGTGAATGCACCCACTGCCAGGGCTGGCATCAGAAATTTCCAGGCCCGGTATGCGCCCCCCCCAATTTTGGCCACACCCCTTTGGTTTCCTGCGCATGCGTGGTTTGTTTGCACATGCACACATCAGTAGTTTCCCGGGGGCGCCGGGCCCCCATCATCCCAGGCCCAGGACGGGAGTCCTGGTGCCCCCCCCCCCGCCATGGAGGCCCTGTCCACCGCTGCCACTGTCAAAAGTGGCAGAAGCGGCAGGAGGAACCACGCCTCCAGCCCGCTTACCTGTCTGAGGGGGCGTGGTCTGACCCACAGTGCAAAAAGGTTGGCTGCCCCTGGCCTAGATAAAAGGAAGGAAGTAATCCTTGGATGAAGCTGGTGACTCTGGCCATTATGAATCAAGCCCGAATCTTCAACTGCTTAGCTCTAAATTCTGTTTCACAGACTAAATTGTGAGTAAATGCTGAGAAACAGCTTGTAAATAAATAGATAGTTAAAACCCCTATCACTCTAACTTCAGTCAAGCTGGTAATCACCTAATAAATAAAGAAAACAATTAGTTTATAACATTAACACTTAATAGTTCTATATGAAAACATGAACAAGTTTACATTTTACTTTTTAAAGACTATAAACTATAAGGTATAAAACTGTAGGGTTTGTATTAACAGCAGTGTTACATGTGTTGACCTGTATACAACTTTAGCTATCCCATTACGTGCAACTTGAATTCAAAATTTTGAAGGAGTTTCCTATATCTTCCAAATACCAAAGCATAAGAGGAACATCCATTCTGAAAAATTAAATAGGAAGAAGATAGATCCCTAATCTGCTCCCTCTCCCTTTCTCTTTTAGCAACAGGGAAAAAGCAAAATCAGAATATAGGTTCAAATGGATAATTAGAAACAACATCTTAATATGCTTCCAAAGATTACATCCAAATTTTTTTTTAAAAAAGAATTATTTTCTCTTACTTCTTTCAAGTGGCAGTGTCTGAACTGAACCATCTGAAAAAAGCAAACTCATGAATAAAACAACTAAATCTCTCAAAAACACAGTTCATAATGAATAATGTATTGCCTGTCAGTATAATCTGGGCTCCCTTGCCTCTGTTATCAGTTCTGGTTTATATTTTAATTACCTGTCCCACATTTCACAGATTGATATCCCTCACTGGGATATTGGCCACTTACAAAATAGACACTGCAATAGTGTTTGTGTAACCCTTTCTCACATATGGGGAACCCCAACCACTGTGATTGTGGGCACTAGATTGTGGGATTGTAGGCACTAGAATCAAAAGAAGCAAACTGGCATTTATTCATCTGAAGAGAAGTCTAATTATTAGTCATAGGAAGGAAAATGCATAGCTTGACTTAATGAACACATATTCCTCAGAAATTTTAGTTGGGTTACTGTGAGTAGCTGCAATTGTTAGCAATAGCCTATTATATCTGTTGTTCTGTCAGAACAATAGATTGTTATGTCCATAAGAAAGGGACTGGGTTTATGTTGATTACTTGTTTTTATTATGCTGTATAACATAAAAGCTACTTTTAGCCTATTAACATGGCAAAGTTCTGCACCTAGCAAAGGTAGTCTGGGAATTTTGAATACAATGACAAGGCTGAAAGTTATTAAAAGAGCTCTTTCTTTCTTTCTTTCTTTCTGTCTGTCTGTCTGTCTGTCTGTTCGTTTATTGCATTTCTGCCCAGGAGAGCTTTAATTTATAATAGATTAACATGGGATACACAGAAAGAACCTTCTCGAAGATTGTAGTGTTTTTTAACCACAATTGGGCATACTCTGTAATGACAGCCTTGTGTTGCTGGCTAATCTTTCTCACATTGGGTCAGGCGAAAGGAACTGTTCATCTCTCCCCAAGTACATATAGACTGAATTATGCTTTCCTGGTGCTGAATCTGCTTCACGTACAAATTATATGTCACCTGCCCCTCCTCCACACTTTATGTAAATTGTGCCACATATTATTTTGAAGAAAATCTTAAACAACTGGCCCATTAATCTTATTTACAGTTTTGTGACTTGGGAACAATAAGGTGTTTGCATGGGCCAAGACGTCATGGAGTTAATAAGCAAAAATGAGTACTGTACACTGATTTGCATAAAATTGGTTGTGGTGATTTTATTGAATTGATGCAGTTTGGTAGTGACTCCAATAGTGTAAACAGAATTGCAATGTAGTCAGTTCTGTGAGGAAGACTGTGGATGAAAGCTTCTAAAGTCCCTGAGCCATCCTTCTTATAATTGTTTATCTTCCTATCAGATTTTTGGGGACTGCAGTGGCTCAAGTGGCTAAGATGCTGACTGGGAGGCGGAAGGTCAGCAGTTTGATTCCCGAGTACTGCAGGACAGAACGAGCTCCCGTCTTTGTCCCAGCTCCTGCCAACCTAGCAGTTCGAAAGCAAGAAATTGCAAGTAGATAAATAGGGACCACTTCGGTGGGAAGGTAACAGTGTTCTGTGCGCTCCGGTGTCGAGTCATGCCTGCCACATGAACACGGAAACGTCTGCAGAAGCAGACAGTGCTGGCTCTTCGGCTTTGAAACAGAGATGAGCACTGCACCCTAGAGTCGGATATGACTGGCTTTTGAGCAAGGGAAACCTTTACCTTTACTTTTACTATCAGATTTGGTGAGCACAACCCTTCAAACACCGGACAATCTCAATAGGAGAATTGTCCTCTGGCAGGTTTTGCACACAGAGGACTGTTCTTTGGAAAAGAGGACACGCAGCAACCCTAAGTGGGACAGGTGTGAGGTTTCACATACTTATTTCACACACTGCCTTTCACAATGGCTTGAATGAACCAGCAAACCCCTTGTCTGCAGGCTTTGCATTGGGACTAAAAGGTGCTTTGCTCTGGTTGGATTGTGCCTATTCTTTTTTTCTATATAATAGGCTTAAGATTATTACTTTTAATAGGAGCTCATTATAGCAGTGCCAATTGTCAGCCAACACTAAGCACTTCGGAAAAACTCTGGTCTTATCTTTAAAAGCCTCCTTCAAATAGCTAAAGAGTTTTCCTGCTTCTTTGTGTCAATGGCTACACCTTCCCAATGATAATGTATTTTTTAAAGCTGAGGAGTCCCTCCCTCACCCCAACCACCACCACCCCCACACACACACACAGCTCAGCAGCTGAAGAGTTGAAGCAATAACAGGTAAGATCAAAGGCTCTGCCTAACCATCTACCATCCGAATGACAAAATGCTTTCAGTTTGGAATAGGATGTAGTCATTAGACTGAGGAAATGAACGATTTTGCTGAATGGGCACAATAGGGACTGATTTGGAGCAAAACAATGGACCTTCACCTATTGTGAGAGATCAGGGGGATTTGCAAGGTACACTGGAACTTTGCTGCTTCATTTTGAAGTTAATACGGGATGAATAAAACAATGGAAGAAATGACCCAAGCTGGGCCACTGCAGAGGAGACCGCTGACAAGGTCAAGGCAGGTTGACCTTTGGGGTTAAACAGATCAAAGGGGTTGCTGATTAGTGGAGTTGCTTTTTTAAAAAATTGCCATAAAATTGGCATCTCCACAGCTATTTGGTACGCATTTGCAGATAGCCCTTGCCCTGTGTAACATGCAACATCATGCAACAGTCAGCTTTTTGAGGTTTCTTCTAAATCAACTAATGTTATTCATTCACATCTTTCATGGGGGGAAAATCTAGCAAAAACCATTATCCTCACACTACTTCGATCCATAGCCTCCAAATCCACTAATTCTCAAGATAACTTTACTCGTTACACAATACTTTCTATTTTATCTCAAAACCATTCAAATTACACATATGAAAGGTTCTTGGAATATTTACTTGGAAGGCAAATCTCACAGAATTCAATTCCATGTTCTTCCCAGTGTGTTTAGGACAGAGGCCTCCAGTTTTCAAGATTGTTTTGGGCTGTTATCAACCGAGACAAAGGCTGCTGTCTTTCAAGTCTTAACCTGGAAGTGAACCCACTGACTCCACCAGGATTTACTTCTGAAAAGACACATAGCAGCATTGCATTGTTAATTAGTTGAATTTACACAGCAGCTGTAAATGGAGCAGAAGGTAAGATCCACTGCATAGTTACTGTGGCATTCACCAGCTAGGAGGAGGGGAAGTTTTTTAAAAAAGTGTCTTTCACCTGTGGAATGGCAGAGTTTCAGACCCAGGGGAAGACTTCCACATCTGACAGTGGATTTATGACCATGGGGCTATCTGCAGACATAATGAGAGCCTACAGGATGGGATAAGCTACCATGTACCTGCAGGCTTTCCATCAAAGTTGTGTGGAGATATATTCCCCGCCCTCCTCCAGTTTTATGATATAGAACAGTAGTATTTTTTTTTGCCCGGCCCTGCTGGGCAGGTTTTATTTTGTGTTGGTGGTTGGGGTGGTTTTGAGGGGTTCACACACACAACACAACCACACACACATAATAAACACACACAACACAACCACACACACAACACAACCCCACACATACAACACAACCCCACACACACAACACAACCCACACACACATGCAATACACACACAACACAAACACACACAGCACAATATACACACACAACACTACCATATACACATACACAATACAAACACAACAAAGCCACACACACAACACAACAACACACACACATGCATGCGTATGGCCCTCCCCCCCGTCTCTGTCCTCCACCCCACTTACCTGTTGCCGGCCATGATACACACACAACACAAACACACACACACATCGAAGCTGCATGGGGAGAAGAGGGACTACCCTTCCTCCCCCCGAAGCCTCGGTGAGGCCACACACACACACAGAGGGGGGAGCTCTGGATGGTTTTCCCTCTGGGAGACAAAGGCCAACAACGGTGCTCCGTTCTTGGCCTCCGTCTCCCGGTGGGAAGCTGTTCGGTGGGCAGGGGCTGAAGCTTTAGGCCCTCACCCTCCGTGGAAGGCATTGTCTTCCCTGTGGGAGACAGTGGCCAAGAACGGAGCGCCATTCTTGGCCTCCATCCCCTGTAGGGAAGCGGTTCATTTTCCTCAGTGGGCAGGGGTCGAAGCTTTCCCAGCCTCCTCCATGCTCATGCCCTTCAGCCTGATTGGCTGAGGGGTTGCATGGCATGGAGGACGCTGGGACGTGTAGTTTTTTTGTTTGTGTTTGTGGGGCGGTTGCCCCACTCTCGGTGACCGGACCCTTGCGGCGACCCTCAGACAGTGTAAAGATAAGTGTGGCCAGCTCAGTACGGGATGGTTGGGCCGGGTGTGGCCGCTAATGTGGAACACGCACCAACTTACCCCCTTCTTATAGGTTAAGATTCAAGATACTTTAACAATGGTTAAAAGTCTTCTGCTAGAAGGAATGGGAAATGTCTTCTCATAAGGCCAGAAATCCACAGATTGCTGAGGAGATTTCCTTTAGGATTAACTGGTTTGATTTCCTTGCAGTTCACGGAACCCTCATAAGTCTTCTCTAGTAACACAGTTCAAAGGCATCTATTCTTCTGCACTCAGCCCTCCTTATGGTCCAACCCTCACAGCCATACATTACTTCTGGGAAGACCATGGCTTTAACTATGCAGATATTTTTTCCAGCAGGGTGATGACTCTGCTTATTATGCTGCCTAGGTTTGCTATAGCTTACCTCCCAAAGAGTTTCTTGAAGGAAGGCTGTCTGCAGTGATCTTAGATCCCAAGAAAGTCTGTTACTGCTTTCATTTAATCCTCTTTTACTTGCCAGAGAGTAATTGGACCAGGTGCCATGATCTTGTGGTTTTTTTATGTTGTGTTTCAAGCCAGCTTTTGCACCCTCCTCTTTCACCCTCTTCAAGATACTCTTTAGGTCTCCTTCCCATCCTGCCATTAGGATGGTGTCATCTGCACATTTTAGGTTATTGATATTTTTTCTCTCTGAAATCTTAATTCTAGCTAGTGATTCATCCAGCCCTGCATTACGCATGATGTACTCTGCATATAAGCTAAATAAATAGGATGACAATATACAGTCTTGTTGTACTTCTTTATTTTCCTATTCTAAACCAAGCAGTTGTTCCATATCCAGTCCTGACTGTCACTTCTTGTCCAGCATACAGGTTTCAGAAGACAGGTGAAGTGGTCTGGTACTCCCATCTCTGGTACTCCCACAGTTTGTAATGATCCACAGAATTAAAGGATTTGGTGTAGTAGTCAGTGAAACAGAAGTAGACGTCTAATCTAATCAAATCTTTATTACGGTCCAAAACCAGCACAGAACAGCAAAAGGAACAGAAGTTAAAATGAGGGTACTTAAAATATATTGAGAGACAAAAGTTAAAATGAGGGTGCTTTAAAAAGGAGGATTTTCTGGTGCTCCTTTGCTTTCTCCATGATCCAGAGAATGTTGGCAATTTGGTCTCCTGTTCCCCTGCCTCTTCAGAATTGAGCTTGTACTTCTAGTAGTTCTCGATTCACATAATGCTGAAGGCTAGCTTGTAAGATGTTGAGCATGATCTTGCTAGCATGGTCTGCATAGTGAACTTGAAACTTCAAGTGAATGGTTACTTCATCTCCCTCTATCATTTGTCGAAGAGATATGTTTTCCTCTTCAAGAATTAGGAGGAAATCTTAAACTATTAGGAAATCTGAACTATTAGGAAAGCTGAACGCAGAAGAATAGACGCCTTTGAGATGTGGTGTTGGAGGAAAGTTTTGAGAGTCCCCTGGACAGCGAGGAGAACAAATAAGTCAATCTTAGAAGGAATCAGTCATGACTGCTCCTTAGAGGGTCAAATAGTAAAGATGGAGCTGAAGTACTTTGGACATCAAATGAGGATTCCCTTGAGAAAGCCTTGATGCTGGGAAAGGTGGAGGGCAAAAGAAGGGGGTGGCCAAGAATGAAATGGCTAGATGGGATTGTGGACGCAGCGGGCACAGAGCTGAGCGGGCTGAGGGGGATGGTGGAGGACAGGGGTGCCTGGAGGAAAATGGTCCATGGGGTCACAAAGGGTCGGAATTGACTGTGCGACTGAATAACAACAACTGAAGCCCACTTCACATGCCTAATTTCCTTTCTCATCATCATTGGCTGCAACTCAATACAAGCATACGGTTTCTCCTGCCCTAGGGCACCAAGAGGCATGGTCTTGAAGGCTGGCTGGCTCTAGGCCGTCTTCGCCCTCTGAGGCAAGCAGGAAAAATGCCATTGGCATGAATTTGTTCAAGGTGGGTCTCAATTTGCCATGAAGTGACCCACATACTGTGATCACGGAGCCATCTCCTGTGGCACATATGAAATGAGACATGCAGGATTTAACACTGGGACTGCAAAGGACTGCTGCAACCTTAAGGATATTATCAAGGTGCACCTTCACAGCCAGTCCATCTGGCATGGCCTCTTCCGCCTCCATGACCATTGGGAATCAGAAAGTGGTTCCTCCTCTGTTCATTCTAGCAGTTCGAAAGCAAGAAATTGCAAGGAGATAAATAGGGACCACTTCGGTGGGAAGGTAAACAGCGCTCCGTGTGCTCCGGTGTCTAGTCATGCCTGCCACATGACCACAGAAACGTCAGCAGTTATATATATAAAAATGAGAGATACTGGAGCTTTATTGTGCCTTTTGTGAGAAGCCAACTATTTACAAACAGCACAAGTTGAGCAAGCAGACATACAGGCAGACAGTGCTAGTCCCAGAGCAGCATCAGTACCCATGTCGTTTCTGCCAGCCAGCTGCAAAAACAAAGCACTTCTTTTTCTCGCCAAATTCAAGTGCCTTCTTGCCAAGAATGCAGCCCTAACTGCTCCCCCCCCCCCCTCCTGCAAGCTTCATGTATCCAATAATGCAGAAAGCTACCTCCTGGGCCAACAGACCTCTTCCCTGCCAGACCACATCTGTGCCTGGCTACCATTTCATAGCATTGTAGCTTGTTGCCTTGAGCAACACAGAGGCAACCCAGTGTGAAGAGGATG
Source organism: Bradypodion pumilum (assembly GCA_035047305.1). NCBI lineage: Eukaryota > Metazoa > Chordata > Lepidosauria > Squamata > Chamaeleonidae > Bradypodion > Bradypodion pumilum. Next base: position 157,751,309 of record JAWDJD010000001.1, on the reverse strand, counting down.
ACCAATAGGAGGACTCCCATAATTTGGATACTGAAGCCATAGTACTGTTCAAATACCAAAACACTTTCATCCCTAGAAGTATGTGCCACAGACCTAAAGGTTGGACAATCCATGGCAGAGGAGACAAAGCTGGGGAGGCTAGAGGGCTGGGAGAAAATTTGGTAGGTAAGCACAATAGAATTAAGGCCTGGTGGATAAAAGAAAGATACAACGAGAGAGGGCTAGAAGCACAGTGATGATATTCTAAATTATTCGGGGAGCACAATATTACTATCACAGTTGTTATAAAATGTATTAGTTATGTGCTGTCAAGTTGGAAATGACTTATATGGCTTTCAAGATAGGCAAGAAACTTAAGGAATGGTTTTACCAGTTCCATACCCCCAGTGAGTTTCTTTGGCTAAACCAGAATTTGAACCCAGGCCTCCCAAATCGTAGTCAAACATTATATCCACCATACCAGATTGAGCACCTATTTGTCATTTGCCATAACACACAATTCCTGCTAAATATACAAAGCTAATTACCTGTTGAAAGCTACCTTGGGAAGGTTTCCCCTTGAGCAGGTATATATAGATTAAATATGTGCATGCATGAATATATATTTATATTGTGTGTGTTTATAGATTAGAAGGGAACTATGGTAGCTTAGTGGTTAAGAAACTGTTGTGTATTCAGGCACATTTGCAAGTAGCACGGGCAGCGCCTTTGCAGGAGGAAAGTGGCAGTTTCCCACCATCCAAATTAGGAACAGAAAGTGGCACGGAAACCCCTGCAGAGGGCGCGCTCATTATGCTAGTCAAAGTCCTGTGATTGGCTACAGTTTTTGATCCTGTTCTCCATTGGTTAAATAAATATATTCCCTGTTATGATCAGTTAGTTATGGTTGTCCAGTGGGTCGCTACTATTGTATCAAGGAGCCACCACTGGGGAGACACTATATAAACCCTATGGGTAAACAAGGGTCGGACCGGACCGGATCTAATCTTCCCTCTCTGTACAGGTAGCCAGCAATGTGCTAGCCTGGGTCTCCTCCATTATGCTACAATCCTAATGTAGCTAGGTATTGCCTCCTTCCTTGGCACACTCCGGAGGGACTGATTCCATGGGACTGTATAGCCATCTCTGTGTCTGGAATGCCTTTTAAGCTCATCTTGAATAGACTGTTAAATAAAGACTTGATGCTGTTTTGTTCACCATTGTTTGGACTATTGCTTTCAAGGGCCGGATATAACAGAAACTGAACTTGACAACTGGAAGGTCAGCAGGTCGGCAGTTGAAGACCCAAGTGTTGCACAAAGTAATGAGCTCCCATCATCTGTCCCAGCTCCTGTCAACCTAGCAGTTTGAAAGGAAGAAATTACAAGTAGATAAATAGGTATTGCTTCAGCAAAAAAAGATAAATGTGTTTTGTGCACTCCAGCATCTAGTCATGCCTGCCACGTGCCCATGGGAACATCTGCAGATGCAGATAGTGCTGGCTCTATGACTGTAAACAGAGATGAGTGCCGCCCCCTAGAGATGTACACTACTGTCTTTCAAGCAAGGGAGACCTTTCCCTTTACTTACAGATTAGAAATATACAGACAGATGTGGACACAGAAAAAGAGATCAATGCACACACACACACACACACACAAGCAACACACAAGCACACAGTCTCTTAAGGTCCTTGGTATCAACTTCATAGCACATAATTTATTTTTATTTAAATGTGATTATTTTATTCTTCTAGTTCCATCTTCTCTAATCAGAACTAGCAAATTGTCCCTCCTTCTTTCAACCCCATCTCCAAAGTATAAATATCTTCTCTCTGGAGGAGAGTTTTGGTGCCACAGACAATTGCAGTGGGAGGCATACCTGTCAAGTTTCGGGAAATTTCTGTCAAATAAGGGAAATTTCTTGGCCAAAACGGGAAACTGGACATCTATGCTTATTCTGTGCTGGCCTCCAGTCTAACCCCAGTCTAATTGCAGTCTATCTAATATGGGATGACAGCAGGAAAGAGAGTAAAATACAGGGGTTTGACAGAAATTCCCCGAAACTTGACAGGTATGGTGGGAGGATTGCAGGGGAGGTGGAGGAAGGATACATTTGGTTTCAGTGGTGTTGAGGATGGCAATACACAGTGCACATCTTTGCCACCTTACTGTCTGTATGGGGCAAACAAAACTGCACCGGAGACTATTTGGCCTTCATGTCACAGTCCAGATGAGGTCGATTAGTTCCACACCTTCAAATGTCAGTGGTGATCGGATGCCTGGCTAGTCCTCAATCAACATTTATTGTCCTTGGGCAATTCAGGTCAAAGCAAAGGAATGTTCAGAGAAACAGAACAGGATGTCTATAAGCCTTGCATTGCATGGGGTGGGACTGCTGTACGTTGATCAGTTTTGCAGGGTGCCTGAAAGAAGTTTGGATGATGTATCTTTGTCACAATGCTAGCTTAGAGGTTGGGAGTTTGATTCCCCACTTACCTTTACTGTATCCTGAGCACATTCTCTGGACAAAGAACTAAAATGAGTCTGAAGAGGTGGACTTGATCCATGAACGCTAACATTAAAATGTAGTCATTGGTTTTTTAAAGTGCCACAACATAGTTGTCTTTTCTGTCTTTTCTATTTTGTTTTATTTACTATCTGATATGCTTGCACAGACTAGCATGGCTACCACTTCAAAAATTTCCACATCTATGAGTGAGATGAGAAGACTTTGAAAATGGTGGCCCAACTGTAATCACACATGCATCCAAATAATTTTGTTCAGCCTCCCAATTGACTTTAAAGGACATTATAAAAGGAAAGCTAAGCATTTTTAAAAGGAAGCTGTGTTTCTTCAGTAACACTATGTTTGCATCTTGTTGCAGACTTCAGTATGTCTAGCTGCTGATTTATGATCTGACGTTATGGGTGCCTGTTCTGTGGTAGCGGAACCATAACATTAACTTCAGTTTGTCACCTTGAACACGCTGTGTGTGAGCTTGGTGTGGTCCGTCTCCCACACATGCCGATGGCAAAGAACCCCTTGATTTTAGTGGATCTGGCTTGTAACGTCAGTTTCAAAAGAAAAGGCAGTGACATGCCAACCCACCCATGGCTTCTCTGTAGATCACCAGACATACCAGGAAGGGAACATTTATATTCCTATGAACATTTCTGTCATGAATATATATTTTTATAAACTTTTATGGCTGCAGTCCTGCATAGTATTACATATACATAAACCCCTTTAATTTAGACAACACTTACCTATCTGTTACTCTGTTTGGGAGGTTAGCTGATGCCTTGTGGGGATTTTCCCCCTCCCCAAGACCAACTCTTACGTAATCACATAGCCATTTTACAAGTCTTCTACATAAGGCAAAGGGTGGGGGTGGGGTTAAACTGTGGAAGGAATCCTGGCTCCCGAATAGGACAAGGGTCCCCAGACTATGGCCTGCAGTCCGGATCCAGCCCACAGCATCAAATCATCCAGCCCACACCCTCCAGCCACCACTTCCACTGCTGGCCACCACCACCTCAACCCTTGTCCCCTCCACTTGGCTTGGCACTTCCACTCCACTTGTCCCCTCCACTCTGCTGGCGCTCCATAGCAGGGCGGATGTTGTAAGGCTTACATCATCCACCCTGCTATGGAGCACCATTAGGAACATGCCAAAACAAGTAGAGGGGACAAGGATTGAGGCAGCGGTGGCAAAAGTGGCAGCCAGAATGGCCATGCACACCTTTTCTGGCAGACGGTGTGAACTCATGGCTGAGAAGGATAACCTGGACCCTCCTTCACCCACGGCATGCAGCTCCTCCAGGCCAGTAAGCAGGGAAGCGGTGAGGGGGGATGCGGTATCCGCGAGCACAATTGGCATAACGGCCCCTGACAGAGGCTACACCGGTTGAGAAGGCTCCTGGTCACTGGGCTCTGCGGGCACAGAAATTGGGGGGCGAATTAATAGTCATAGGATTGATTCACCCATATCTGACCTGACCGGCAGTTCTGCAGGAGGAGGCTGAATCTCTAACTCCCGTTAGACATTAGGCAATTACACACTGGCAGATTAGCCCAAGCCCTAGTGCAAATAGTGGCCATGTTTACTCTTGTGTAAACCATGAACAATGGATTTCCCCTGTCAGTATTTGTCTTAGTTAATTAACTTCCCCAAGAGAAGTTCCCAATTAACCCGGGTAAACAGGTGATATGATTTTCTGTCAGATGACGATTCTATCACACGCTGCCTTGAATTCCTATATATGATGATGATTTTCCCTCAATAAACCACTGGTCTTTGCTCCATCCTGTCTCGTGTCGTTCCTTGACCACTCTCCTCTGGGAACTCACGGCCGCCCCGCGGCCCCAATCCAACATCTGGTGACCCCGAGACGTGATCCTACTCATGAGTAAGCGATCTACGCGGTCCGGTTCTACGCTAGAACCATGTCCGATCACCCCGGAGGACAGCGCGGCAGCCCGGTCGGAAAGCCAGCCGATCGGGAAGACAGCTCCGCGACAAGGCATTTCAGAGAGGCATCCTACAGCTTGCTCCGGCTTTCGCGGCGGCTTGCAGCACGGAAAAACGCATTCCGCTCAGGGTTGGCTGTGAACCCCTGACAGCGCAGAGGCCACCGAGGGCCCGTGGCAGCAGTCCACGCTCCGAGCTCTACCCAGAGATTCGTCACGCAAAACCTATTGCCTGAACTTCAGACGCATCGAATCGTCCCGAGAAGAAGACTTCAAAGGACCCGGCAGGTAATATGGGGACTTGTCCTCAGCGGCAACGTCCGTCCGCTAGTCAAAGAATTCATGAGGATGAATTCAAAACCCTGGCCAGGGTATATCAGATAAGCTTTCACAGTGGAGAACTAGCGCGGCTTTTGGTGTTCTTGAGGGAACACTGCCTGCTTTACCCAGAAGTAGGTACGTTATCCCTTCAGCTCTGGGATCAGATAGGAGTCTGCATTCAGCAACCCCCGAAAGCTCCAGATGGCGTAATTCGCACATGGAGCAAATGTAGGAAACTCTTAGCAGAGGTGGACCCAGTCCGGGTAGAGGCCAAAGAACCCCCAGCGTCAGCAGAGCCATCGGTGCCCACGGCGCTCTATCCGTCATTTCAGTTTAAGCAGAGTAGCGTAGGGAGCTTTCCCTCGGTGACAGCTGCAGACGTCACCGGTGGAATGCATGGAATGGGGAGCGCTGGCGCTTCTCTGATAGCTACAGGTTCCCGAACTACCAAGAGTGCCCTTCAGCGCACAGTTGAGGAAGAGATCAGGAAGGGGGAATTGCCAGCAGAAGAACTAGCTGAGCTTAGTCAGATTTGTCCAATTTGCTTGGAGGTAGATGCCCTCACAGGGCAGCAGCAGATAGTTCATTCACCCGTCCCGTATAAGCTCCTCATGGCTATACGGAAGGCCATTTCAGAGACAGGACTACAGAGTCGCTTCACTAGGGGCACGCTTCAGCAAGTGTGCGAGAACACGGTGTTCATCCCGCACGACTGGAAAGCCGTCATGCGGATGATGCTCAACCCCAGCCAATATTTGTTATGGGACAGCGAGTATCGCCTCGAGGCTCAGCCAAGGGCTGCCAGGATGGGGGGGGGCAATAATTCCTGACCAGTTATATGGTTCAGGTGCCTTCGAATCCATCGATGCGCAGACCGCCTTGCCGCTCGCCACCCTTCAGTTGTCAGCTGAGACGGCCTTCAGAGCTTTTCTCAAGGTCCCAGCAACTGGCAAAGTGGCCAAAAATTACACCACAGTCAAACAGGGCGCCCAGGAGTCCTACATGAACTTTAGCAATCGCTTAGAGGAAGCGATCAGTAGGCAGATCGATAACGAGCAAGCCCAACAAGAACTCATGATGAAATTGGCTAAAGACAATGCCAATCTCAACTGCCGTAAGATCTTGCAGTCACTGGGCAATTGTCCCGACTTGAATCTCATGGACATGATTAGAGCTTGCGCCGACGTTGGCACGGACTCCTACAAAATGGGTCTGCTGGCAGCAGCGGTACAAGGGGGTAGGAAACCCAAGAACAAAAACCAAGGGGCATGTCACAATTGTGGCAAGGTCGGCCACTTCGCTAGGGAGTGCCGATCCAAGTGCGGCGGACAACATTCCGGCCGTTCCAAGGCTCCAACCACCCCATGTCTGAAGTGTAACAAAGGCTTCCATTGGTCCAGATTCTGTCCGAATTCGGGAAACCGGAACGCGGGCATGTCTCTGGCCCCGGTCCAAACAGAGGCTTCCCTCGCTCTGGGCGAGCCAGAGCTGGATTAGATTCCAATCACATTCCAGACATTGCGAAGGCGCAGGCCAGCCCCAAGGGCTAGAATTGACTTGCCAGGTGGACGTCACATGCAACTTGCCAGGCACAGTCTATCTGGTGGATTCCCAGTACATGGGACCCCTGCCCAAAGGCTTCATAGGCTTAGTTTTGCCTCGCAGTGTAGCGGAATTCTTGTAATTCCGGGAGTCATTGACTCCAATTTTTCGGGTGTTCTCCAAGTTCAACTCTGGACGCACCTACCCCAGACCATTCGCAAGGGAGACACGCTAGCGCAACTGATTATGGTTCCTTGTAACTCGCCAGCAGATAGCCAGGGAAGGCTCAGGGACAGCTCAGAGTCCAGGTCAGAAGACCGCTCGAGCGCAAATGAGGCAGTGCAAGGATACCAGGTCTTAGCGACAGTGGAGACCAACATAGAATGGAAACAGCGGCCAATTATTGAGGTATTTTTGAATAAAAAATCGTTCTCAGGGTTGCTAGATACCGGAGCTGACGTCAGCGTGGTCAGCCGAACCCAGTGGCCGCAGGAGTGGGTCATTGAGCCGGTCTCCGATGTGTGGGGGGTAGGCGGCATCCAAGAAGCGTTTAGAAGCCGGGAGTGGGTGGAAGTCACGATCCCTAAGGCTGACGGCACGGCGGTCATTCGGCTGCACATTCTAGACGTGCACATCAACCTTTGGGGGCGAGACATTTTGCAGCAATACCGCGCCACTCTTACCTTCGGGTAATGGCTCTGCCACTTAAATGGCTTACCAACACGCCAGTCTGGGTGGAGCAATGGCCGGTAGTGGGGGAGAAATTAGTCGCCCTAAAACAACTTGTTAAAGAACAGCTAGATGCAGGACATATAGAGCAGTCCACTAGACCTTGGAATTCGCCCATTTTTGTCATCAAGAAAAGTCGGGGAAGTGGCGACTCCTCCACGATCTTAGAGAGATCAATAAATGTATACAACCAATGGGTCCGCTCCAATGCGGCATTCCAAATCCAAAAATGATTCCCAAGGGCTGGGAGATCCTGGTCATAGACCTCAAGGATTGTTTTTATACCATTCCCCTAGATCCGAGGGACCGGGAAAGGTTCGCCTTTACAGTGCCGGTTGTGAATCACGGTGAGCCCACGCAGCGTTACACGTGGAAGTATTTGCCACAGGGGATGCTCAATTCGCCCACCCTGTGCCAAATTTATGTTCACAACACACTGGCAAAGTTTCGAAACCTTCACCCCACAGCCTTAGTATGCCATTTCATGGACGATATCTTGGTCACAGCGCCGCAACTCGGCAGCGAAATGTTTAAAGACCTCCAGGCCAGCCTGGGGGAGAAAGGGTTACTCATTGCCCCAGAGAAAGTACAGAGAACCGAGCCATTCTCATACTTGGGTCATCGGCTTCTCCGTTCTTTCGCAGCACCAGTTTTGCCCCAGATCAACTTAAAGGACTCAGTCACCTTGGTAGAATTGCAGCAGGTTTTAGGTAACATTAATTGGGCCAGACCGTATTTCCGATTGGATACGGATCTTCTAAAGCCGCTCTTCTCGCTGCTAACGCTAGGTAAGCAGCCGGCAGACCGGATACAAATTCCTCGAGAGGCACGCTTGGCTCTCGAGAAAGTCAACCAAATTCTCAGTCAAAGGTGGGTGGACAAGATTGCTCAGGGGCCATATGCCCCGATCCTGAACTTGTACATCGTTCGGGACGGATCCATGTTCACCGGAGCCCTAGGAGTGGACTCCGAGCGAGGAGCGAGTATCGTGGAATGGGTGTATTTACCAAACACCTCTTCCCGAAACATCGTTCCCCCCCAAGAGTTGGTCTCCGCGGTGGTCTACCGTGGAAGGCTGAGAGCTAGGGACATTTCAGGGCACGACTTAGCAAAAATTGTGATCCCATTCACCAAAGAGCAAGTTCAGCAGCTGATGCAGCTCGGTGACTCGCTTCCAATTGCCTTGGAAGGCTTCACCGGATGCTTGGCATACCACTTGCCAAAGGACCCCAGACTCGTCTCGCTTCAGACGCAGACGGTCAGCTTGTACGAATTGATTTCGCTGGTTCCACTTCAGGGGGCCAGAACAGTCTTCACTGATGGGGGTCGCACATACGGTGTCTTAACTTGGCAGGAGGGCCAGACTTGGCGCACGCTGCTAACTCTTCCACGGAAGTCCGCGCAGCGGGCGGAGTTGGCAGTGGTGAACCTTGCTTTGCGCACCTTCGCCAAAGAGTGCCTCAACATTATTACTGACAGTCAGTACGTTAGAAATTTGCTTCACAGTCTACCGGGAGCATACATCACTCCCGCGATAGACAAAAATTTGCTGAGTCTGTTCCTCACAGCTCAATTTCACTTGCGGAACCTCACAGAAGCGCTCTATATCGCCCACATCCGAAGTCACCAGGACCTACCTGGTCCGATTTCCGCGGGCAATAGCAGAGCGGATGCGGCCGCAAAGGAAATTCAGCAACGGTCAGTGTTAGGTGTTTTCACTACTCCAATTCAGAGTCATGCATTCTTTCATCAGAATCCCAAAGCGCTCGCCAGACAGTTTAACCTGCCACTTTTTCAAGCTCAAGGCATAGTTCGCTCTTGTCAGCATTGTGCAGGGGCACCGGGGGGGCCCTCATGGGGGGTCAACCCACGAGGGACAGAGGCTAACCAGGTGTGGCAAATGGACGTCACACATGCCCCGCAGTTTGGCAGATGGCAGTACATGCACATTTGCATCGATACTTTTTCACAATTCATTTGGGCAATGGCGCAAAAAGGGGAGACAGCTTCCCACGTGGAGCAGCATCTCCTCGTCTGCTTCGCGACGATGGGCAAACCACGGCACGTGAAAACCAATAACGCCCCGGCCTACGGCTCCAGGCAGCTGGCCGACTTCATGGCCACCTGGGATATCAAGCATACCTTTGGCGTTCCTTACAATCCACAGGGGCAAGCGATTGTGGAATGAGTCAATCGGACACTCAAGTCCTACATTGACAAACAAACAGAAAGGGGGGAGCCACCAGCCCTCCCCAAGTCTCAGGGTCAGGCACAGCATTGTCTGAACAAGGTATTGTTCACGTACAATCACCTTAATGTTTTTTCCGATTGCACGCCGCAAGAGAAACACTTCCGCCGCTCGGAAGCTCTCCCGCGGCCGCTGGTCCGTTACTGTGTGCTACCGGATCCTTCTTGGAGGGGCCCGGAGCCACTCGTAACCTGGGGAAGAGGGTATGCTGCAGTTATGTCTCCTACAGGTGTCATCTGGATTCCAGCCCGGTGCGTCAAGCCCCACTTGGAGCCACATGGCGTGGACCCAGGCGGACCCGAGTCCGATCCCGGAGATGGAGGACCTCACCCTGACCGAGGGGACCCGGCGGAAGAAGCGGCGACAGCAGATGACAGCGCCGAAGGTCACCCGGGGGATGGTCAAGGCCCTCTGCCATGAGGCCAAGGACGTCGTCCAACGCGAGGGCGGGGAACCGACAGCGGAGAACATCGTGTCTGCAGTCTTTGCCCTGATTACTGCCAACACCATGGCAGTCACCATCATCCTGACCCTCTCCCTGCTTGCGGGGGGAGGCGTTCAGGCAGCTTCACTGAAGGCCAGCGATCTGATGCCAGGCGGAGACCTCTCTGCCCGGATGCACTACAACCTATGGGAAAGGTTGGCGGGTCTCGTCAACCAGTCCGATTTTTGCCTAAAGCAGAACGCTGGTTCTGCCTCAATCTTGAGCACCTGTCTCATCCTGGTGTGCCACGCTCCAGACGCGCGCACCAGGAACGGCGACTGGCTGGTGAAGCGGATTTTCGGTCCATTTCTCCCAACGAGTTTCTCAGCATACGCTCGCTGGGGAATGCAGTTAACCATGACCTTGCCGGCTGATGCAGCCACTCTCCACACCCCTCGAGTGGCAGTCAGCCCGAACTCTACCTGTGCCCGAATGACCGGCTGCTCCGCAGTCGGCCGGACTCAGCATCGCTGCCTCGACACTGGCAGCAGCAACTGGACTTGCGATAACCCAGAGACACTTGGTTCAATGTATGCTCATGTTACCCTACTTCAGGTTGGTTCTTTACATGCAATCAGTACACTTGGAATTACATTCCCGCTAATGTATCAGATTCCATATGTTGTATCAGTCGCTTGACATTGTTACTCCCCACTAGGGATATGATTGTTCCAAGCACAAATGTTCCTTCACCCATACGGCGCACTCGTGCCACCCAGTTAGACAGCTCATGTGATAGCAACATTAGGGTTCTGAGTCAGGCTGAGTACGTCTCGTTGGCAGTCAGCATACTTGGCGTGCCAGGCTTAGCCATTGGCAACGCTCGGAGAATTGGTCAATTGGCCTGCGGATTAGCAAAAGCCATTAACCACACCTCCTCGGCAATAGCGCTGCTCAACCAGGAGCAGGCAGAGCTTCGCCATGCCATTCTAGACAATCGAGCAGCTATCGATTACCTTCTGTTGTTACATCATTTGGGCTGCAAGTCTGTCCACGACATGTGTTGCTTTAATCTTACAGACAACACACGGAAAGTACAGAGCCAACTCACGGACCTCCACACCCTAGTCAAGAACATCAAGGAGGATGCTTCATGGGGGTGGTGGGATTCGTTGTGGTCGTGGTTCCCATGGGGATGGCTTCAGATGACACTCAAGGTGATTGTGGGGGTGGTAATACTGGGCACAACAGTGTGTTGTTTCGTGCAATGTATTCCCTCACTGCTATCGAGATGTCCCCCATGGAGGGAACCCTGAAGCGTCATCCCCCCACACCAGCTGATGCCCCTCCTACGCAGGGCCATCTGTCAGGTCCAAAAATAACAGAAAAAGGGGGAGTGCGGTATCCGCGAGCACAATTGGCATAACGGCCCCTGACAGAGGCTACACCGGTCAAGAAGGCTCCTGGTCACTGGGCTCTGCGGGCACAGAAATTGGGGGGCGGATTAATAGTCATAGGATTGATTCACCCATATCTGACCTGACCGGCAGTTCTGCAGGAGGAGGCTGAATCTCTAACTCCCGTTAGACATTAGGCAATTACACACTTGCAGATTAGCCCAAGCCCTAGTGCAAATAGTGACCATGTTTACTCTTGTGTAAGCCATGAACAATGGATTTCCCCTGTCAGTATTTGTCTTAGTTAATTAACTTCCCCAAGAGAAGTTCCCAATTAACCCGGGTAAACAGGTGATATGATTTTCTGTCAGATGACGATTCTATCACACGCTGCCTTCAATTCCTATATATGATGATGATTTTCCCTCAATAAACCACTGGTCTTCGCTCCATCCTGTCTCGTGTCGTTCCTTGACCAGTCTCCTCCGGGACCTCACGGCCGCCCCGTGGCCCCAATCCAACAGGGGGAGGGGGGGCTCGGGGGAGTGGCAGCAGCAGGACCACCAGTCCAGCCCCTCAACAGTCTGAGGAGCCATGAACCAGCCCCCAAATTAAAAAGTTTGCCTGTGTCTAGGAGTTAGGCATTTACTTTGAATGCTTTCTTGGGCCTGTGAGGTTCGAAATTGTGCCAGTGTGAAGGAGTCTCAGGTATTTGCCTGTAATTATGGGTTTTCCAGAAACTTTCAAAGTAATCTCAGGATCATTAAGATTTTTTTAAATCACTATGTGCCCTTTGGCAACACAGACTATATTAGGCCCTGAGAAGATCTTCAGGAACATTCATTTCTTATATTCCAAAATGCTACAAAATACAAAGAAGGAATTTTTTAAAAGGGCTCTGGATTGTTCTGCTAGATTGGAAGTGGACAAAAATGTGGCCCTTCAGGTGTAGTTGGACTGCAGTTCCCAGCATACCACATCCACAGGTAGCCTAGCTGGGACTGATGGGAGATGTAGTACAACAAATACCTTGAAGGCTACAGGTTGCCCAGCCATTGGAGAAAGAGGGAGAGGGAGGGAAGAGGGAGATTTAAAACTTTTGGTTAACTATTTAATTGTGTAAGTTAACTAAATGTTTTAAATCTCCCTCTTCCCTCCCTCTCTGCTCTCCCTCTTTCTCCAAGGGCTGGGCAACCTGTAACCTTCAAAGTTTTTGGTTAACTGTTATAATTGTGTAAGTTAGGGGGCTGCGGTGGCTCAGTTGTTAAGAAGCTCGCCTTGTTAGCTGGAAGGCTGGCAAGTCAGCAGTTCGAGACCTGGGTACTGCATGATGGATTGAGCACCCGTCTCTGTCCCAGCTATTGGGGACATGAAAGGAGCCTTATTTGGGCATTCCCTGAGCAGAGTTTCTTTCAACCAAGAATAATTTCTGACATGAAATTATTATTATTGTGTAAGTTTACCTAGCTTTTCTGAATGCAGTTGCGTGCCATGTGTGAGTTTGTGAATTCCTCTCAGCAGAAATGTGTATGTACATGAGTGTCTTTTCACTTACTCATCTCATGTGTTTTCCTGGCAACCTTTCCTCAGGCTAAGAGTTTCCTGGCAGGATTAAAAAAAATCATAGGTACTTACCCTAACTACAGTATATGCATATATAATTATCTGCGGCAAAGAAAAAGCTCCTTGGTCCTCCCCTTTGTGTAGTGTTATATGTGTATAGATTTTCCTTTCCCCGAGGCAGCAAAATAAATTAGGTTGGCTTTGCAAAGAAGTCTCAGGTAAAATGAGACACCTATTGTTCCACCTAACTCAGTCTTGCTAGCAGTGACTGACACGGGGGTATCAAAGGCAGGAGTCTTGCACAAATCTGCTTGCTTTTCAATTGGCACAGAGGACCGAACTCAGGATCTTCCACACGAGATGGGGGTGCTCTGGCATTTCACAACTGCCACTTTCTGCATATTTATTGGTATTGCTAAGTGGAAGCAAGGGTGATTTTGTCTGTAATCCATACTGCATGACATTTCATGGCCTTTAAGTTGGCCTAATAAAAGATCTCACCCTAAAGGAGATTTTCAATAAGATAGGCTTTGAGTATCTTGAAGAAAAATACAAAAATCACAGGTATCTTTGTTCTCTGCTTTGGGCATCCAAACCTCTGTTGTAACTAATAGCTGGTTCATGCTTGCACATACAGTACATCACATTTGATTGTTTGCCATTTGGTGACTGTTGGCTTCAGCTTGGTCCAATTCAAATGAGAAACACTGTTTGCAGTAACATCAAGTACTATGAAAATCCTGTTTGATGTTAGACCTCTGATGGGTTGTTCTCACATTTAAAGCCATTTGGGTCCCTAAACTATGACCCATTGGGCAGATCTGGCCCATGGCATCAAATCACCCAGCCCACACCCTCGCTCCGGCCACCACTTCCACAGCCTCTACCACTGCCTCAATCCTTGTCCCCTCCACTTGGCTTGGCATGTCCCTGCCAGCGCTCCGTAGCAGGGTGGATGTTGTAAGGCTTACAACATCCACCCTGCTACAGAATGCTGGCAGGGACATGCCAAGCCAAGTGGAGAGGACAAGGATTGAGGTAGAGGTGGCATTCCTAGCAGACTCTCTGGCTACGTGCGGCTTTCCTGGCAGCCAGAGCAGTCGAGCATGGCATTTCCTACCCAAGCTCATGGCTGAGAAGGGCAGCCTGGACACCACACCATGCAACTCCTCCAGGCCGGGAAGCAGGGAATCAGTGTGGGGTGTGTGGGGTGGACTTGGGGAAGAGTGTGGTGGGCTCACTGTGGTTACCACTGGCAGCAGCAGGGTGTGGGGGAGTGTGGTGGGCTTGGGGTGAGTGCCAGTGGTGGTGGTGAGTGTGGTGGGTTTGGGGTGGTCACTGCCACCATCAGAGGCAGTGGTGGTGGGACCACCAATCTGACCCTTAAACAGTCTGAGGGAGTGTGAATTGGCCCCCAGCTTAAAAAGTTTGGAGAACCCTGTTCTAGGGACTAAATGGTAAATTGAGTCAGTATACAAATGTGAACCATTCATTAAAATCCCTAGAGCAGGAATTCTCAACCTACGGCCTGCGGGTCAGATCTGGCCCACATCACCAAATCATCCAGCCTGCACCCTAGCTCCAGCTGCCACCTCTGCTGCTGCCGTAAGCAGCCACGGATGTGTTCCTGGCAGCTGTGGACACATTCTTGAGTGGCTGCGGATGCATTCCTGGGCAGCTGTGGGAGTTATCCTGGCAGCCACAGACATGTTTTCGATTGCTGCTGACGTGTTTCCAGTGGCTGCTGACGTGTTTCTGTCAGCTGCAGATGCAACCCCAGTGTCTGCGCACGCGGGGGGGGGGGTGTTTCTTCACCCATGCCATGCAGCTCCTCAATGTCAGTAAACAGGAGAGTGGTGTGGGGCAGGGGGGGATGGAGGGGCTTTTGTGTGTGTGGTGGGCTAAGGATGGTCACTGCCTCTGCCTTTAGTGGCAGCGGCAGTGGCAGCAGGTGAAACCCCAGTCCACCCCCTCAACTGTCTGAGGGAGCGTGGCTATACCCCTGATTTAAAAAGGTTGAGAACCTCTGCCCTAGTGATTAAAGGTGAGAATAAGACTAGAAAAGTAGGAGTGGCTGCTTTTTAGGGGGGAAAACCCATTCATGTTAAGGAAACAAAGATGTGAAAGCCTTTTCATGCTTAGCATTTCGACAGTGGAGAAAAAGAGTTTATGTAGCCTTACTTCCTGTTGGTTCTGTTGGACTTCTCAGCAGCCTTCAATACTATCTACTACAGTATTCTTCTTGGCATAGGCGAGACTTGGAGGCATTGTGTAGCAGTGACTTCACTCCTTGCTGGACAGGCAAATCCAGAAAGTAGTGTTGATAGACAGTTAATTAATGCCTTGCCATTGACCAGTGGGATCCCTTGGGATTTGATTTTATCTCCTATAATATCATTCAATATCTACATGAAAACACAGAGTGTTTAGATTTACACATTTGTCCAAATACAATGCATATGCAATCTGAGGATTCCACAGTGTTGCAGAGTTTTCTTTAGATTAGCTACACGTCTCGAAAAGTATTTCCCTTTATTAACTGGCACTTCAACTCTCAATAACTCACTTGGAGACATTTGTAGGAGAAATAATAAAAGATTGTTGTAAGGTCAGAATAAATGTGATGGCACATAATTGTTAATTATTTAAAACAGTTATTTATAATGAAGTATTTACCAGCTCTGCCTGTTGCACATACCGTGCCATCCTATAGCAACGTAACTCCCCGCTCACTACAAGAGGATGTGGGGAAGGACTGTGGGAAGAAATCAGTGGAAGCCTAAGAGGATTTTAATGCTGAAAAGCTCAAAAATCATAAGCATATTTTTCCTTATGATGGTATTATTTTTAGCATTCTTAAAAAGCTGATGACTAAAGTACTTTGGACATCAAATGAGAACAGAGGATTCACTTGAGAAAGCTTTGATGTTGGGAAAGGTGGAGGGCAAAAGAAGAAGGGGTGGCAGAGAATGAGATGGTTCGATGGTATTATATAATATAATAAATATATTATTTATTATATTAATATAATATAATATAAATTTGAACCAATAAATAAATAAATAAATAACTAGTTATTGACACAATGGGCACAAAGCTGGGCCAGGTTGAGGAGGATGGTGGAGGATAGGGGTGCCTGGTGTGTGATGGTCCATGGGGTCACAAAGGGTCAGACTCGACTATGCGACTGAACAACAACAAAAGTCAAGACTCTCCACAACAAGAGACTGCTATTTTGTCATTTGATGCATGGTCTTTCCATTCCAAGGAGCATAAACGAAGAAGGTATTTAATAGATCTAAAGCAAGATCAATACAGTACAGTCAATAGATCATAACAGTATGGTTACTTATTCCCCCTTACTTATAAAACAAAGATAGAAGAGGCAAATCTTCACTAACAAGGACTCTGGAACAGGCAATCATTGGGCTTATATTTGCCATTCATAATCCTTTGAAAACAGGGCCAGCTCAGCCAATTTTGCATATTGTCTTTTAACAGTGACATTGCTGGTAGCTACTGTACTATTTCTGAAAAAGTGTAATTCATTACTCATTGCTTGTAATTTAATTACCCTTGACACCCTCTGAACTGATATGAGCCTCACGTTCACCAGCTCATATGCAGGAAGAGCTTTATGGCAAGAACAAGTATTCTTGAGGGTACACAAGAGCAAAACCAAATTAGAAAATGGAGGAAGGTGCTCACTGGGCAAGGAACATCATTAAAGGTGGATATAGTTGATGATCTCAATCTCCCCAACATCATGTGGATGATCCTGAATAAGCTGAGGGTTGGAGTCACTAAATGCAAGACCAACATGCTGAAGTGGAGACTGCTGGTGGACAACAATATATGGAGTGAATGTGGAGAGAGAGAGACACAGAGTCCGGCCCATTTGCTGGTCTGCCGATTACTGCCAGAGACATGCACTGATGAGGACTTGCGTTTGGGCAATCACAATGCCAAGAAAGTGGCTTCATTTTGGCAGTCCAGGGTTTGATCAGGACACAAAAGAAGAATTGCTTTTCTCATTATTATTACTATTTTTTTTTAAAGTAAATGGCTCCAAATCCTTCCACAAGCATGATGGAAGTAAGGAACGATCATTAACAGCCCTCTTACTGTAAAAGTAAAGGTGAAGGTTTCCCTTGCTCGAAAGCCAGTCGTATCCGACTCTAGGGTTCAATGCTCATTTCTTTTTCAAAGCCAAAGAGCCAGCATTGTCTGCTTCTGCAGACGTTTCCATGGTCATGTGGCAAGCATGACTAGACACTGGAGCGCACGGAACACTGTTACCTTCCCACCGAAGTGGTCTCTATTTATCTACTTGCAATTTTTTGCTTTCAAACTGCTAAGTTGGCAGGAGCTGGGACAAAGACGGGAGCTCATTCCGTCATGCAGTACTCGGGAATTGAACTGTTGACCTTCCGCCTCCCAGCCAGCGTCTTAGCCACTTGAGCCACTGCAGCCAAAACCCTGCTCACAATCTGCTCACAGTTTTGATGGGCTCAAGGTTGACTCAGCATTCTTAGGACAGTAAAATGACCAGTGTATAGTGGTAAAAATGCTGATTACCTTGTGAAGTACCCAGAGAGTGCTGTGGGGCCACTGCTGTTGCTACTTGTAACTTTTCCGCCTTGTTGGGTTTTAAAAGATATTTTTCATAAAAATAACATCAACATGGCCCATAGAAGTAACACTGTTGAAGTAATGATGTTACTGGTAATGTGTCCCATCTAAGATCTGGGCTAGTCGAACCGTTAGTAAAGGGAAGTGTTTGCCCCAGGCAGGTGAATTGAGGGTTTCATGCAAGAACAGCCAATTGTTAGATATTGAATTGAATTGTAAGTGTGGAATTTGCTACTTCATGCATGAAAATAAGCTGTAGGTAGTATACATGGACCTTGAGGTGCAGTGAGCCTTTTACTGTTTGCCCCACACAGCAAAATATCTTCGGCAGCCGGACCTGAAAGAGCTTTCTTGCTACTTCTAAGTTAACCCTTAGTCAGTCTTATGTTAAGGCAGTTGTGCAACAACAACAAAACTTATCATTATAGTGTAAAAAAGAGGGTATCTCTATCCCATCTTCTCTCTCTCTCTCTCTCTTTCTCTCTCAATGCATGCTGTGAACCCTTTGAAATGTACTTGCTCTAGTTACCCGCTAGATTCGCTAAAAGAAGAGGCTGAATGCCACATATCTAATTGTGTGTCTCCACAGAAACTTTCTTCTAATTCCTGGTTGCTAACTCACATTCTTTAAGTCCTCGAGCCCCTTTCCCAACACTCCTCCTCCTGTCTCACAAAGAAAAGAATTTGCTTTCTTTTGCTCCCCTCCCTTCTCCCCTCCACCCCACTTTCCATCCATAGCCTTTTCTCATTTCAAAGCAAGCTACTTGAATGACTATTCAGTATGTGCCGAATGAGGCCTCTCCATAACACTGTGCAATAGTAAAAGCCGTGTGTGCTTATAAAGGCTGGTTGAATGCCGCCCTGCCCTCCGTAGCCTGGGCAGCATACACAGTCCCCCTGACCTAGCCATCTGTATGCAAATCTCTGCAGACTAAGTAAACTTTCATTAAAAAAAAGTTCTTCCCTCTTTTTTTCCTGTGTGTTTAGCAATTATTAGGGGTGCATTGGTCTTTTGTATTTTATTAGGATGCTTTGTGTACAGAGGAGACTCCCTGGCACCTGGACCTGTAGGTGGCAGATGGAAGTTGTTGGCAGCAAGACGGAGGTTTCCTCAATGTAGCCTGTCTAAGCCACAAACTGGCATCTTTAAGTATTGTTTTTCTTAATGTGGCTACTGAGGAGAAAGGATTAGTAGGAGATTACCAGTAGTCTACCAGGGGCATATGAGGAGAGAGAGAGAATGAGCTTGAAATCAAAAGAATGCTTTACCAAGCATAGGGAGAATGAAACTTGAGGCTCTGACAGCAGTTTATGCATTCCATCTGCCAAAAGATAGCTTAATGTAAACATAGATAATGTCTAAGAGAAAGGGGGTTGGACTGGTAGCTTATGTCAACATTTCCCTTATGCTGATAATGTTAATTGATTTCTGATACCATCCTCACCTCATCATATCAAAAAATGAAATATTAGCCTGTAATCTATGACACCCAGAGCCCTCACTCAATTATTTCTTCAGTTACCTTAGAGTTGTTAATTGCTATGCAACTTAGCCCTCAGGCTAATTCACTCAAAAGGCATCCCTTTCCCAGAAAGGAAAGAAGCTCTCTTGTCATTTGTTTGGATTCCTGTGAGAAGGTGCTATCCCTCCCAAGCAAGTCTTTGGCTTTGCTTCATGCGTTCATATGACACAGCGACCCACAGTGCCGTGCACAAATCCTATCCCATGAGGAGGTAGGGCCCTGCTGTGCAAATGCTTTCTGTTCTGATGTGCTGACACATCCTGTTATTGTCACGTGCATCAGGCTGTGTAGGCATAAAGCCCCCTAAAGTCCCAAGGAAAAATAGCTAAGTGGATGGTGGATGAAGACAGGTGATACATACTCACAAGAAAAGCAAATCTTTAACAACGGGCAAAGAATGGTATGGAAATCTAAACTAAAAGCTTTCTCCTTGAGAAATGGAGTTGTCTAATACTTTGTTCTGTCTAGCCCTGGGTGTTGAGCTTTAGAAACTGCATACATGAGCTTTGTGACACAGAATGATGCTGAAACCATAAGATGAAAGTTACTAAATTTTCAAAGATCCAAGTACTGTATCATTAGGACTCCAAAAGAGGTGCCTCAATAAAAGAAACTGAAAAGTCCTATTGGGTGAAATCCTGATTGTGTATGTTATGCCTTGTAAAACTGATTTAATCATTAGCTGGGCAATTTTTTTAAAAAAGAAAACATTTCCTATTTCTGTCCCAAAGCACCCATAGAAACCATGTAATTCCTGACATGCTTTCATCATCATGAAACCTTACAGGCTTTGAAATAGGGGTAGAAAATCTTTAATCAATCAAAAATCACCACCACTGGTGGACTTTACTGATGGCCTTTACTGATGGCAGCAGTTTTCCATAATCAAAAACTTTCTCCACTGTTACATTTCATATGATGAATGTGTGCCGGGGATTACATACGAGGGGCATCGTTCGTAAAGCACACAAAGAAATCTCCAAAATACTGTATGATTTTAGGGCTGATATATTGGAGGCAGAAGGACAGAAAGCTATGGGTAACTTACACCATAAGTATGATTACTAAAGGTGAAGGGGGCCCCCCATGGGCCCCCACAGGAACCCCAGGATTTCAGGTAACATGTAGATAAAGGTAAAGGTCGCCCTTGCTCGAAAGCCAGTCATATCCGATTCTAGGGTACAATGCTCATCTCTGTTTATAGCCAAAGAGCCAACGCTGTCTGCATCTGCAGATGTTTCTGTCAATATGTGGCAGGCAATGCCTCAACACTGTTTACTTCACCCCAATGCTTAACTTTCTAGAATGTAAAAACTTCAGTCAAGATTTCTTTCTGTTGCAAAAGCTTAGGTCTCAGACTAAGCTAAAGTGAGGCAACAAAACATGGGAACCATCACCTTGCACCAGAATGTGACATAGCCATAAGTCCATAAAACATTTCCCGGAAAACAAAGCTATGAAAAACATTTCCCGGAAAACAAAGGTTCAACAGCAAGATGCATTTTTAACATGTAAATGATTGCTCTCCATTTTAATACCTCCATTGTGGGAGCAGCATTGCAGTTTGCCAACAGGAAATACCCATCAAGTGTATTTTTGTATGTTTATAATAAGAGCCCTATGGACATACCACTTGAACATCACTCAGTCCTCCTTCTACACTGATCCCTTAGGCAACAACCAATTATCAAGAACTTATGACCTCTATTAGAATTTGGGACTATCTATCTCCTATGATCTAGGACCAAGCAGATGTTCAGCCATCTCAGAACTGCCTCAGGTATAGTATCCATCTATGAACATATGGTTGAGATATTGAACTTCAGCTGCATGAAACATCTCTGGGTTTAAATATTAATCATTCCTTTCCAGACATCCTTTAACAATTGTTCATAGCATCTGTCACAATATAACCCAAGGACACACATTTACACATGCTTGGATTTCTACTAGTACCCATTTTCTTCTACATGGTAAGTTGTGATGCCATGGCATAAAGTACCAATGTCATTTCTAATTTTATTCACACTTCCAATACCCCTCTTAGTTGGAGGATTCTGGAACATGTCTAGAAATGTTACTTTCCTGAGCTCTGCAAAGCATGCTGAGGAGAACAGACCTATTTGCTTTCATGGTTCTCTTAGACTGGACTGAGTGGGTTTCAAATCAAACAAGGCTATTTCATAGATTCTTTAATTCTCCAAAAATAGTAGTTAACAATGTGTACTACATGATTAATATTTCATTGTAAAGGTTGTGTTTCATTCTGGATACCCTAATTCGGGGGGGGGGGGAGATCTAGCATCCAGGAGATTATTTTTGACCAGAAATCTACCTCTAGTTTTGCAAATATCTATTTGTGGGACAACACAAGGCATCGGAGGGCTTGCACCTTGTTTTAAGGTGCCTCCTGTGGTATCCCAAAAAGCAGAGATTACAATTTTTAGCCAATATTTTGGCCAAAACTCCCCCATTCCTTCTGGAAAGCCATGTTGCATGTTAAACATAGGGAGTGTACTGCGACTGCAGCTCTTCTGCTTTAGATAGTTTAGACTCGTATCAAGAAACTGTGATTGACTTTTATTATTCTCATGCATGGACAAGTTATGTGCATTAAAAGCTATGCTACAGCACAACACCATTCAGTATACTGTACTTTCAGTGTAGCACCTACAGTTGTAACATGTGAAGACATTGGAAGAATTTCAAATTGTTCAGATAAAAAGCAGGTCCTAATAAGAGAAGACACAAGATATAGGCCAGGGGTCCTCAAACTTTTTAAGTTGGGGGCCAGTTCACAGTCCCTCAGACTGTTGAGGGGCCGGACTCCATCGCCGCTTCTTCTGCTGCTTCTGTTGCTTCAATCCTTGTCCCCTCTGCTTGGCTTGCCGTGTCCCTGCCAGTGGGCGGATGTTGCAAGGAACGGCTATATACATGCCTGCCTCACTCACCCAGCCTTTCCAGCAGCAGCCCCTTACAACATCTATCCTGCCAGCAGGGACACGCCAAGCGGAGGGGACAAGGATTGAGGTGGCAGCAGCAGCCACAGCAAGGGCGAGGGCTGGCTTTTTTGATGCCATGGGCCGGATCTGGCCTGTGGGCCATAGTTTGAAGACCCCTGATATAGGCAGTGTTTAGCAGAGATGTTAAAGAAAAAATATTTTCACAGTTGTTAATGTAAAGGAACAAGTTAAGAATAATGGGAAATAGAAAAGCAAGCCAACCAATAAACTAAGATATTCTAGATAATTAAATAATTTCCTCTTTTGAAAAAATAATAATCCAAAGACTTTCCTGTGTTAGTCTATTGCAACAAAACAGAAACAGAGTTTTATGGTACCTTTCATACTAACAAGTTTTATTTGGCATGAGCTTTCATAGACATCATTCACTTAGAATGCAATTTTCAAAACACAGGCTTATATGTACAATTATTCTGATTTATAGGTCTAGGGACAGAGGTAACTGAGATGCAGAAAATGACAATTGTATTATTAATACTAATCATAGGCTTGCAAAAAATTGGCTACTCTAAATTTCCTGGGGATATTACTCACACAAGTCAACCACCCTCCAAGGTTTTCATGGATCAAGTCCACTTTGTCAGAACAAATTATAGAACAATTGGTGGGGCTTTTATTGGTGCTTCTTTTTCAAGAATCCAGGTAACACATGTATTTTCAAAAAATTGCAAATAGATGAGGCTTCATTTTGGCAGTCAAAGGTTTGACCAGGACACAGAAGAAGAAGAACAATTCATTATAGTCCCAAACCCATCATTATCATTTGTCAAGTATATATGTGAAAGGAGTGAAAATCATTAATGCTTAGATTATAGGTTTTACCTTACCTGAATTTAAAATATTTTTGGAAAAGAAATGTAATAGCAAAAGCAAAACAACAAACCCAAACCCTAAAAAAACTAACAAACTAAGAAAACCCTAAGAATTAGATTGGATTACTTAAATCCAAACTAAATTTACATGCACACACAAGCATACATGTATATACTTACTTATTAAGCCATATTAGATGGCTTGGACTGATAATGTTGCATACAGTATTTTCTTTTGTATACCCAGAACTTTCATCCTTGATTAAATCAAACACGTTAAAGAAGGCACTCACAGCTCTGGACCCACACTACTAGAATATCAAAGGAGGCATTTTAACTACCCAGGAAAATGCATATCATTATTTTCATGTGGGGTTCAAGTACTGAGGGCCTTTCGGCAGTAATTCTCTTCTTTTCCTCAAGCAGAGGTATTCCAGCTTGCATTGTCCTCATTAGAGCATGGAGGATTTGACCTCTGCTCATAAATGTGCATCTTTGTCTATTACTTTTGAAGATTATTTAGGGATTCTTTACTGCAGTTCCTTGTGCACTGGAGATAGAACCACTCAAAGTGCAGACTTCAGAGAAAGCATTTAAGTTTAACATTGGCCTGTTAAGCGGATAGAATTCACTATGCATCATTAGCAGAGTTTTGAAGTTACATTTTTTATGATGGCACCCAGAAATGCCAAGGCAGGATAGCTTATGGACCAGGTCATAGAAGGCCAGTCATGTATTGTCCATACTTGTCCTGTCTGTCCTGATCAGCCATGTAGCAGTGACTGGTATAGACCTGCCTGTTTGTATTCTGCAGACTGAATGTGGTGAAGCAGGCAGTGAATCCCCTAAATTGCAGCCTTTCTGACTTAACTTAGACATATAGTTCAAAATGATGAGTTGGGAAGGTCAGCAGTATTGAAACAGCAACAGTAGACTACAGCAAAATCTAATTAGTGAATCTTCATTATTGAACTTGAATGAAGTTATCTGGGGGAGGGAGGGGTTGGAAGAATTTTCTCTCCACTAACAGAAGCAGCGCCTGTTGCAGTGAAAGCAATTACTATAATTTCCTGCTGTAGTAATTCTTATGTCATCTTGTGGACACAGTTAACCCTTTCAGTGAATGGTGGGAAATGACCACAAGTAATCTCTCCAGCTGATCTTTTTCTTTCTCTGTTTCTTAAATGCATATCTGCAATAGCAGATTTAGGTAAAAGGTATACGAACGGCTCAGTTAATGTAATAATCGGTTTGCCAAAGGAAATCCAGAGAAAATAGTGGCTCAGTTTAAGGATTTATTTCACATAAAGCTTTTTGGGGCTGCTTGGGCACACACACCCCTGGCCACTTTTCATGGCAGTGGGAGGGTATTCGAAGCATTTCTGCTCTAGTTTATGGAAATTTTTGCCACTTTTTTGCTGCATTTCGGCAGCTTAAAATCAGTGTTCGACACTTCCAGGGTGATGGGGGAACTAACAGCTGATCGTCGGGGATAAGTTACCAAGCTGGCCACTAGAGGCTGCTGTTGGAAGTGCAGAAAATGCATTGAAATACATTCAAAACCAATTAATCCCTTCTGGAGCTCAGAAATAAGTGAGAAAAAACGTCTTTTATCTGTTCAAATCTCTTTATAAAGTGGTGAAAAATTCCAAAGTGACTTTACAATGAGTTTTGAACAGTTATAACTGGGTTTTCTTTTTTTACTTTTTCTGAGCTCCAGAATGGATTATTTGGTTTTCAGTGCTTTCCTGTGGGAAACCACATTTCAGTTAAAGTAATTTTTGCTGTAAGAAATGTCTTGGAGAACACATTAATTATGTTAACCGAGGCACCACTATATTTACATTCCACAAGATGGTATCTAGCTTATCAATACAACCATTTATTTATTTATTTAATTTGTAATTTGGTTAATTGCAGTAGCTCCTGAGAGATTGGAAGATACTTGAAGCTCCATTCCACTTATGCAAAAGCAACAGCTACCAAATCAATGTTACAATTTGATAATTACAGCAGTAAAGCCCAGAGTAAGCTTTTTTTAAAATTAGTTTTCTCTTTCCCCACTCATCCAGAGGTATTAATATTTCTTGCCTAAAAACAGACTAAGTGTTGTTGGAATACATACACAGCATAAGGGACTGACCATATTCTGAGGGCCTTTTTAAAAAGATAGTATTGTTCTTATTAATTTTTGCCTGTGTTTTAATTTTTGCCTCCACCATGGGTCTTGATTAAATGGAGTTTGTTCTTCTACAACAGTGTGCCTTTAGTAACTGTGTGTCCCCTGTTAGCCTGGCATGAAGAATCGCTTTTAAAACACACAATAAGCAGATTGTTTCTTATACTTGTGCACAGACAACTGTATTAGTGTTCTTCACCCCATATGTCCACACTAACAGAGCTGCAGTGAGCAATTCACTAGATACTAGAATAGATACACAGAAGCTTCTCTTAAAACAGACTAAGCACTACAAGACACAATTTACCTGTTAGACTTGTATCATAATTGCAAATGTTCTGAACCAAAGTAGAAATATTTATTTGGATATTTGTGTGGAGATACTGACATTAAAAGTCAAAAGAAAGTGGAGTGAAGTGTGTGTGGAGGTCTATCTGTTGACCTCTGGGAGTCTTGTTCTCCTCAGATACTTGGAATTCTTCTATAGTATATTATGTGTATTGTAATTCTACCATGGGGACTGCAGTGGCCTAGTGGTTAAGATGCTGAACTTGACAATTGGAACGTTGGCAGCATGGCAGTTTGAGACCCGAGTGCTGCATGATAGAGTAAGCTTCCATCTCTGTCTCAGCTCCTGCCAACCTAACAGCTCGAAAGCAAGAAATTGCAAGTAGATAAATAGGTACCACTTCGGTGGGAAGGTAAACAATGTTCTGTGCACTCTGGTGTCTAGTCAAGCCTGCAATATTTCCATGGAAATGTCTGCAGACATAGACAGCTCTTGCTTTTTGGCTATAAACAGAGATGAGCACTGAACCCTAGAGTCAGATACAACTGGCTTTTGAGCAAGGGTGACTTTTACCTTTACTAATTCTACCATATCAGCTCTCTAATAACACAACACAACTCTTTTCAGGAGACCGGAAACCATGATTCAGTTGCTTTAGAAGAAGGAAGCACAGCAAAAAATGGCCAAACGGAGAAAAGGATACAAACACAATGTACCGTTTGTGTATGCCCAAAAATGATGAAGATAATAATAAACGAATCTTCTTATAAGGTCTTTGTATTCTTAATGTTATTTTTATTTTGCAAACTCTTGTATATTAACTTGTAATGTCATCAAACAGAAACCAAACTCAGATACTTCTCTGCACAAAAAGTCTTCAAGTTCCTTTTGTAATCTTGACAATAGTAACCAAATTCAAATATGTTTTCTTCAACTTCTTCACTATGTCCTTTATAACAATATGAAACAATGATTCATTCCTCTATTGCACTTTCTATCTCTCATCCAAAACAGCTCATAAACTCGTATTCAGTTGGGAAGTCAAACTCCCATATATATTGGCCCCAAACTCCCGACGTCTATCCGGTTAATTAGACATTTCATTCAATAAATTTCATCAGGGGAGTTTTTGCAATATCTGAAAGGTTACAAAATACATGTCTGTTACAATATTATATGTTCAAACCAGCTGCAAGCCCCCATGCTCATTATCCAGTCCAAGCTTACCCAAACTTACCACTCTTGTGTTTCGCGTCCTCTCTGTCTCTTCTGTAATTTCTCTATGGTTGCTAAGGACGTTGCATACCATTAGAGTCCTGTCTCTTAAATACAACTTGCTGCCTGCTCCTGACTGAATCTGCAAGCTCACATTACCACCTGTGTACTGGCTGTTTTACTTACAAGGAGCACCATGGTTCTAATTCCTGTGTACTTACAAAAAGCAGGTTAAATCAGTTTCATAGTTTAAACCCTTAGGATGCATGGTTCCTAGTCTATGAATATGAATATAGTATGCCTCCTTTCCTATCTCTTAAATACAACTTGCTGCCTGCTCCTGACTGAATCTGCAAGCTCACATTGCCACCTGTGTACTACTGTTTCACTTACAAGGAGCACCATGGTTCTGATTCCTAGTTTCATAGTTTAAACCCTAAGGATGCATGGTTCCTAGTCTATGAATATGAATATAGTTTGACTACTTTCCTATCTCTTAGATACAACTTGCTGCCTGCTCCTGACTGAATCTGCAAGCTCACATTGCCACCTGTATACTGGCTGTTTTACTTACAAGGAGCACCATGGTTCTGATTCCTAGTTTCATAGTTTAAACCCTTAGGATGCATGGTTCCTAGTCTATGAATATGGATATAGTTTGACTACTTTCCTATCTCTTAGATACAACTTGCTGCCTGCTCCCGACTGAATCTGCAAGCTCACATTGCCACCTGTGTACTGATTGTTTTACTTACAAGGAGCACCATGGTTCTGATTCCTGTGTACTTACAAAAAGCAGGTTAAATCAGTTTCATAGTTTAAACCCTTAGGATGCATGGTTCCTAGTCTATGAATATAATATGCCTCCTTTTGTAATAGCAATTGTTCAATGTTGATACCTCTACCTGTTGTAACTGTGAGTTTTTCTAACACTACAAATTTGAAATCTGTGTCAAGATGGTTTTTTTCCATGTAATGATTTACCAGTGGTGCATTTTCCACCTGTCCCCTTATCCTGGATCGATGTTCTGCTAGCCTGACTTTTAATTTGCGTGAGCATTTCCCCACATACTTGAGACCACAAGGGCAAATCCATAGATATACACAAAATTGGCTATTACAATTACTAAAAAAATTGAGTGTTTTTTTAAAGTTCAATTCTGGAAAATTGATGTGCTGAGTCTCCCAAGCGAACCTGCAAACAACGCATTGGCCGCACCTGTGATGGCCCTTGACCAGACTGCTCCGTGATTCTTGTCGCGGTGCAGCATCAGCTCTAGTAATCAAGTTGCCAACTGTTCTAGTCCTCCTTAAACCTATCATGGGTTTTTCTAGACACCCCGGAATGTCAGATAATATATGCCAATGTTTGCGTACAATATTTTGTATGTCTCTGGCTCTGGGAGAATAGTCTATGGACCAAAAAATCCCCTGTTTGGGTTGTCTCTCCTGTCTTTTCAATAGTGTGCTCCTTGCCACACTTCTAACCTTATTTAATGATTTTTCCAATACCTGCTCAGGATACCCTCTGTCCAGAAGATTCTCCTTAATCCCCCTGGCTGCTGTTTCAAAATCTTCTTGATGTGAAGAATTACGTTTAGCTCTAGCAAATATTCCGTATGGAATGCTATTGCGTAAATGGGGTGGATGGTATGACTCATATGGAAGATAGGCATTCCTATCTGTGCTCTTCTTAAATAGCCTGACCTGCAGTTTATTGTCC
The DNA here is from genome assembly GCA_035047305.1 of Bradypodion pumilum. NCBI lineage: Eukaryota > Metazoa > Chordata > Lepidosauria > Squamata > Chamaeleonidae > Bradypodion > Bradypodion pumilum. Next base: position 157,723,237 of record JAWDJD010000001.1, on the reverse strand, counting down.
CTTCCTACGAAAACCAAGAGGTCCAGAAATGATATTTCAGTCCTGTTCATGCAATGGGTAAATTTTAGGTTCACATTCTGTATATTCAACCAGGAAACAAAGTCTGGAATTAGATTAAAGTCATCTAACACAAAAAACAGATCATCTATAAATCTTTTAAATAATAAAATGTGGTGAAAAAATGGATTAATTTGTGCATTTAAAACAATATTTCTCTCAAAGGAAATCATATAGAGATTGGCCAAACTTGGTGCCATTGGGGACCCCATTGCCACTCCTTTTACTTGCAAAAAGATGTCTTGGTTGAACCTGAAATAGTTCTTTTCCAAACAGATTTCTAAGAGATCGATTAGAAAATGAGTGGGCGGTTGTTGAACTACTCTGGTATTTAATGCATCCTGGACCACTAATCTCGCATCTTCAAATGGGACATTTGTGTACAAAGCTGCAACATCCATGGTTACCAAACCACCCGTTGCTGGAAGCTGGAAGCCCTCGATCTTATTTATAAAATCGGTAGAATCCCTGATAAAGGAAGTAGTGTCACAGGTGTAATGCCGAATGTGATGATCTATAAATTGGCTTAAAGGCTCCAAAATGGACCCCACCCCGGAGATAATAGGGCGTCCAGGTATCCTAATCTGGGCATCAATGATTTTATGTACTTTTGGCAAGATATAAAAAATTGGAACCCGTGGGTGTTCTTTCAACAAAAATTTGTATGTTCTTGCAGTAATATAATTAAGGGAAAGACCCTCCGTGACCACCACCTTAATAATGTTTTCAATTTCCTTGGTTGGATCCTTGATTAATTTTTTATAAAAGGTTGGGTCAGCTAATTGTTTATAGACTTCTTTTAAATAGTCCGTCTTGTCCAAAACCACGACTCCACCCCCTTTGTCTGCCGGTTTAATCACTATGGATTCATCCCGTCCCAAATCCTGCAAGGTGTTAACCTCCTGCGTTGTTAAATTCCGTCTTACCTTAAGTTTACTTTGTTCTAGTTTTTCAATATCATTTAAAACAATCCTTTTAAACACCTCTATAGACGGGTGATTGATGTTGGGATAGAATTTTGACTTGGGAGCAAATTGGTTCCTAAAATTATTCTCAAAGTCCCCAAAATAAAGTCTTAATTTTAATAACCTGATCAACCGAAATACATCCACCCGTGTACTAAAAGATTGATAATAGGGGGTTGGAACGAAATTGAAACCAAGTCCCAGTAATGCCAGTTCATGTTCAGTCAAGTGCCTAGAGGATAAGTTGAATACTAGGGCTTTGCTTTCCTCTGTTGTCTTCTTCTTCCTAAAAAAGATTGGGTATATTGTGGTCGTTGTCGGAATTCTGTATTCCTGAAATTGTAACTTCTGGTTGATCCCTCATCACCTGATGAGCTGATATCGCTGTTTGTAGTGTCCGAATAAGTAACCTTGTCGTTCCATGACACCCGCTTCATGGGTCTTGGATTGGGTTCCATTCTCCATTTGTATATTTTGTCATTGGAATAATCGTTCTGGTCTCTATCAAATTTTTTCATTTTAAAAGCTACTATGGATTCATGAAAGTCCTTGATCTTGTGATCTAAGTTGTTCATCGATTCTTCAAAACTGGCTCGACTATGCGCCCCTTGTAACGTTGTTTTAAGTTCCTCTATTTGTTTGTCCACTTCTAAAACCTCCTGATTGCTCCTTTCAATAATCAATATCATTAAGTCGAATGCGCATTTGTCCAAAATGGCCGCCCATTTGTTGGTAAACTCCTTGTCTTGTGAAAATAATGTGGGTCCTTTTTGGATCCTTAATCCTCTGGGTATGCAACAGTCTCTGTGGTAATCAGCAATGAAAGCCGCATGTAGTTTGTACCTGACACTTCTCTTGTATAAGGTTTCTAATTTCAAAAAGTCTCCTGTATGTTTGTTCTGAGTGGTTCTAACCGAAGCTATGTTGCTTAGCACTTTTTCCACATCTTCATTTGTATATGAAAAACCTCTATTGGCAGTAGCCATATCAAATTCCAAGCACAGCAAAAAATGGCCAAACGGAGAAAAGGATACAAACACAATGTACCGTTTGTGTATGCCCAAAAATGATGAAGATAATAATAAACGAATCTTCTTATAAGGTCTTTGTATTCTTAATGTTATTTTTATTTTGCAAACTCTTGTATATTAACTTGTAATGTCATCAAACAGAAACCAAACTCAGATACTTCTCTGCACAAAAAGTCTTCAAGTTCCTTTTGTAATCTTGACAATAGTAACCAAATTCAAATATGTTTTCTTCAACTTCTTCACTATGTCCTTTATAACAATATGAAACAATGATTCATTCCTCTATTGCACTTTCTATCTCTCATCCAAAACAGCTCATAAACTCGTATTCAGTTGGGAAGTCAAACTCCCATATATATTGTAAAGTAGATAAATAGGTACCACTTCGGTGGGAAGGTAAACAATGTTCTGTGCACTCTGGTGTCTAGTCAAGCCTGCAATATTTCCATGGAAATGTCTGCAGACATAGACAGCTCTTGCTTTTTGGCTATAAACAGAGATGAGCACTGAACCCTAGAGTCAGATACAACTGGCTTTTGAGCAAGGGTGACCTTTACCTTTACTAATTCTACCATATCAGCTCTCTAATAACACAACACAACTCTTTTCAGGAGACCGGAAACCATGATTCAGTTGCTTTAGAAGAAGGAAGAGCATAAGGGTGAACCTAATTCAGGTCTTGAGCCTCCACGCTTTCCCAATTTTGTGAACTGACAATTGTCCTTAAATTTCAGTGGGTTAAAAGCCCTGTTTGATGTAATGGGATACACTGTACTGTATTTCCAGAGAAGCCATATCATGCTATCATAGTAGCAGGCTATTTATGAACGTGGTGAGGCATATGAAATGTATTCCAAGGTGGAATTCTGCTGTTGATTTCTCTCTACAGGTATCCTGCAGTCTATGACATGAAAGTATGGGAACAAAATGATTAATTGGTCAAGATTTAAAGAGCATAATTGCATCTCAGCATTAGGCCTGATGTGACAAAAGACAACAGCTCAGGATTGATCTGAGTTGTTAGTTGCTACAGTACAGCTACAGTATATCGCCTGACACAGAAAACATTATATAAACTCATACTCTGACATTCTGAAAATGAGAAGAGACTGTCTTTTGTCTCAAATTAAGTTCTAATCTATGGTAAAGACCAAGAGTCCTCAACCTTTTTAAGCCGAGGGCCGGATCATGCCTCCTCAGACTGTTGGTGGTCCGGATAGGTGCCGCCGCTGCCACCGGAACCCCTGGGTAAAGACTGTAGGATTTAATTTAATTTAATTTAATTTAATTTAATTTAATTTAATTTAATTTAATTTAATAGTCATATTTATATATGTCGCCCACTCAGGTAGAACCCGATTCAGGGCGACATTACAACAAATTCTGACAACACATAAAACACTATTAAAAACCCATATCTCACCCACTTTAAAAGACACATATCCCACCCACCCATCCCACCCACTATAAAAAAGGATTCTAATTGTGAACTTATTTTTGCACCATTACGTACTGTAGGCTTCAATTAATCTCTGGGCTGATTTCTCAAGTGGCTAAGACGCTGACTGGGAGGTGGAAGGTCAGCAATTCAATTCCCGAGTACTGTAGGACGGAATGAGCTCCCGTCTTTGTCCCAGCTCCTGCCAACCTAGCAGTTCGAAAGCAGGAAATTACAGGGATAAAGAGGGATCACTTTGGTGGGAAGGTAACAGCATTCTGTGCGCTCCAGTGTCCAGTCATGCCTGCCACATGACCACGGAAACGTCTGCTGGCTTTTTGGCTTTGAAACAGAGATGAGCACTGAACCCTAGAGTCGAATATGATGGGATTTCAAGCAAGGGAAACCTTTACCTTTACCTGAACAAACTTTGGTTACATTATCCATACTAAGCATTTGCTCTAAAACAGGCAAAGTTTGTTCACCCAGCCTTTATATTGGCTGAACAAAAAACACAGTTGCTAGTGGACTGTATTCCATTTTGTACATGTTTTCTTTCCAATTTAATTTTCATTAGAATTTGAGGGCATTTTAAAAATTCACAAATGCTGTGGCAACAACAACCAGGCTATGGTTCTAAAAGTCTCTATCAGAGGAAGCTTGTGGACCAAGCAGGATGAACAAACCCTAACATTAGGTATCTTTTTCATACTTCAGATACTGTGTTTGTGTGTTATGTGTCTTTAAGTTGGAAACCCCTTACCTATTAGGGCTTCCAAAATAAGGGATATATTTAACAATTGTTCACCGGCCCCCAGTTCCACATCTGTGTGAGCTTCCAGGGCAAACAGGAATTTGAACCCATGTTGCCTGAATCCTAGTCCATCACTCTGACCAGCACACCACACTGGTATCTGATTCCTGTGGTTTTGCGGCATTTTAATCACTTATATGAAAACATTTTTAAATCTGTAATCATTGAATCAATTTATAATTAGGTATTATTATGATCTCAGGTTGCTAAACAGAAGAAGGAATCCCAATAAAAAAATCACCCAAACAGTTTTTCCCATTTTGTATTCTACATATTTCCAGAATAAGTATGCTTGGTAACTGGTGTATATAAAACACATTAATTTGTGAGTAAACAAAAGGGGGGTGAGGAGGAGGAAGAGAGCCGGCTGAGTGGCGGAAAGGCCAGCCATCGCCGCCGCCGGGCAACCACCCCCAGCCGGGGGGTGAAGACAAGGAGGAGAGCTGGCCGAGTGGTGGAAAGGCCAGCCATCGCCGCCGCCGGGCAACCACCCCCAGCCGGGGGGTGAGGAGGAGGAGGAGAGCCGGCCGAGTGGTGGAAAGGCCAGCCATCGCCGCCGCCGGGCAACCACCCCCAGCCGGGGGGTGAGGAGGAGGAAGAGAGCCAGCTGAGTGACGGAAAGGCCAGCCATCGCCGCCGCCGGGCAACTACCCCCAGCCAGGGGGTGAGGAGGAGAGCCGGCGGAGAGGCGGAAAGGCCAGCCATCACCGCCGCCGCGAGGTTTCCAGCCGGGGGTACCCACCACCTACAGGCTCCAGCCGAGCGCCGAAGGAAAAGACCCATTGGCAGAAGGGAAGAGGGCAGAGGAGGAAAAGCATGGGGCGAGACTCAGAGTCCCATGTAAAGGATAAGTAGCCGATATGAAAAATGTAGAAGACTTAACATAACAACTCACATAGAGACTTTATACTGACTTAACATAGAAACTGACATAGAGACTGAGTTTTAAAATGTGATAATATGCATGATAGTATGTTGTTTAAGCTGTTTTAAACTTTTTAAAACTGTGATAAGCGGATTACCTGGACCCCTTTCAGTCAGGATTCAGGCCTGGATATGGTACCGAGATGGCATTGGTCGCACTGATGGATGATCTCTGGCGGGAGCGGGACGGTGGTCACCCATCCGTCCTTGCTCTTCTTGACCTCTCAGCGGCTTTCGATACCGTTGACCATGGTATCCTTCTGGAACGGCTCCGAGAATTGGGAATCCAGGGCACTGTGTGGTCCTGGTTTTCCTCATTTCTGAGGGGTCAGACCCAGTCGGTGTGGTTGGAGAGTGAGAGGTCCAGTCCTAGGCCCCTCAAATGGGGGGTGCCTCAGGGCTCGGTGCTCTCTCCTCTCCTATTTAACATCTACATGAAGCCGCTGGGTGAGATCATTCGTTCCCATGGGGTGCGGTACCATCAGTATGCGGATGACACTCAGTTGTACATCTCGGCCCATGGGGACCCCAGTGATGCCATCAAAGTCCTTTCCAGGTGCCTGGAAGCTGTTGGGGTCTGGATGGGGGCTAACGGGCTACAACTGAATCCCAGCAAGACTGAGTGGCTATGGATAAGGGGTCCTGCGTTAACCCGGGAGCTACCATCTTTGGTTCTGGATGGGGCTATTTTGCCCCAGACAGACCCGGTGCGCAACTTGGGGGTCCTCCTGGATTCGCGGCTACTGCTAGAAGAACAGGTGGTGGCTGTGACCAGGAGGGCTTTCGCCCAACTTCGGGTGATTCGCCAGTTGCGCCCACTCCTGGACCGGGACTCCTTGCTCATGGTCACTCACGCTCTGGTCGCCTCCAGACTAGATTATTGCAATGCGCTCTACATGGGGCTGCCCTTGACGACCATTCGGAGGCTACAGCTGGTCCAGAATGCGGCAGCCCGGGTGGTGATGGGGTGTGGGCGTTATGCCCGTGCTTTGCCACTGCTCCGGGAGCTGCACTGGTTGCCAGTTTGTCTCCGGGTGCAATTCAAGGTGCTGGTTTTGACCTTTAAAGCCCTATATGGTAGTGGGTCGGGTTACCTAAGAGACCGCATCGCCCTGAGGATGTCTGTCCGTCCAACCAGAGCGGACCGGAGAGGCTCTCTAATTGTTCCATCAGCCAGAGGGGCTCGCCTCTCTGGCACAAGGAGGAGAGCCTTCTCCGTGTCTGCACCGGCCCTCTGGAACCTCCTGCCAACAGAGCTACGTCTCCGGACGGAATTGCTGCCTTTCAGAAAAGAACTTAAAACCTGGCTGGCGGGTCAAGTGTGGGGTGCAGGTGGAAGGGTAACCTCCATTGGGTGGTTGGTGTAGAAGAACTCTTCCCCATGGTGCCTTTGGATCCTGCAGCCCTTGTTTTTAGGGGGTGGGTAGTTTTAACTGTTTTTAACATGTCTTTTTTAATTTTTATTGTGAACCGCCCTGAGTTGGCTTTGGCCGAGTGAGCGGTATATAAATGTGACAATTAAATTAAAATTAAATTAAATAAGATGTATGATGTGAGAAAAATGGCGTAGAAACCGGCAAACCACGCCGCAAAGCTTGCCAAGAGAACCCTAGTGACCAAAACAAAAGGCAAAACAAAAGGACAGGCTAGATGATACAGGATGCTTAGCACCACAGAGTGGAGGAAGGGGAGGGACAGGAAAGGGGGAGGGGAAATGCAATGTTGCAAGGAACAATACTGCATAGGGACATGAAATGTGAGATCAATGAATCAAGGTAAACTGGAAGTGGTAAAAAATGAGATGGAAAGAATAAGCATTGACATCCTGGGCATCAGTGAGCTAAAATGGAGAGGGATGGGTGAATTCAGCTCTGGAAACCATCATATCTACTACTGTGGGCAAGAAAACCTTAGAAGAAATGGAGTAGCCATAATTGTCAATTGTAAGAAAAGCAGTAATGGGATACAACCTAAAAAAATGACAGAATGATGTCAGTCAGAATTCAAGGCAAACCTTTCAATGTCACTGTGATCCAAATATACGCACCAACCACTGGTGCAGATGAAGCCACAATGGACCAGTTCTATGAGGACCTAGAACACCTCATAGAACAGACACCAAGAAATGATGTCCAAATTATATTAGGAGATTGGAATGCCAAAGTAGGAAATCAAAAAGTGGAGGGAATAACAGACAAGTTTGGTCTTGGAACACAGAATGAAGCAGGGCAAAGATTGATAGAGTTCTGCCAAGAGAACACACTGGTCATAGCAAACACTCTCTTCCAGCAACACAAGAGGTGACTTTACACATGGACATCACCAGATGGCCAACACCGAAACCAAATTGATTACATACTCTGCAGCCAAAGATGGAGAACCTCCATGCAGTCAGCAAAACCAAGACCTGGAGCAGACTGTGGCTCAGATCACAACCTACTGATCACAAAATTCAGGCTTAGACTAAAGAAAATAGGGAAAACAAGAAGACCAGACAGATATCACCTAGACAGCATCCCTAAAGAATACACGGTGGAGGTGATGAACAGATTTAATGGCTTAGACTCTGTAGACAGAGTGCCAGAAGAATTACGAACAGCGGTGAGGGACATCATGCAGGAAGCAGCAAAGAAAACCATACAAAAGGAGGAGGCATAAGAAAGCAAAGTGGTTATCTGATGAGGCTCTTGAAATAGCAGAGGAAAGAAGGAATACAAAAGTAAAAGGAGAAAGGAAAAAATACAATCATTTGAACACAGAATTTCAAAGAAAAGCAAGGAGAGATAAGGAAAACTACCTAAAAGAACAGTGCAGAGAAATGGAGGAAAACAACAAAAGAGGCAGAACCAGAGATCTTTTCCAAAAAATCGGGGAAATCAAGGGAACATTTAAAGCAAAAATTACCATGATAAGGGACAAAGACAGAAAGGAGCTATCTGATGCAGAAGAAATTAAGAAAGATGGAAAGAGTACACAGAGGAACTCTACAAAAAGGACCTCAACACTCCTGATATTCACAATGATGAAGAATTTGAACTTGAGCCAGACATCCTGGAGAGCAAAGTCATAAAAGCCCTAAAGAGCACTGCAAACAACAAAGCTAGTGGAAATGATGGTATCCCAGTTGAATTTTTCAAAGCGCTAAAAGATGATGGCGTCAAATTACTGCACTCAATATGCCAGCAGATTTGGAAAACGAAACAGTGGCCACAGGATTGGAAAAGATCAGTATACGTTCCAATCCCAAAAAAGGGCAATGCCAAAGAATGTTCAAACTATCAAACAATTGCACTCATCCCACACGCCAGCAAGGTGATGCTCAAGATAATACAGGATAGACTTCAGCAGCATGTGGAGAGAGAATTACCGGAGGTGCAGGCTGGTTTCAGAAGAGGCAGGGGAACTGGAGACCACATTGCCAACATACGCTGGATCATGGAGAAAACAAAGGAATGCCAGAAACAAGTTTACTTTTGCTTTATTGACTACACTAAGGCATTTGACTGTGTGGACCACAACAAGATGTGGCAAGTAATTACAGAGAGTTTGGAATACCAGAGCACCTCATATGCCTCATGAGAAATCTGTACACAAACCAAGAAGCAACAGTTAGGACAGAACACTGAATGACAGAGTGGTTTGGAATAGGAAAAGGAGTAAGACAAGGCTGCATTTTGTCACCCTGCTTATTCAACTTATACACAGAGCACATAATGCGCAATGCAGGGATGGAGGAATCACAATATGGGATTAAAATCACTGGGAGAAACAGCAACAATCTGAGATATGCAGACGACACCACCCTAATGGCAGAAAGTGAGGAAGACCTAAAGAATCTCTTGATTGGGCTGAAGGAGGAGAGTGCAAAAGCTGGCTTGAGACTCAATATCAAGAAAACCAAGATAATAGCAACAGGCCCAATCAGTTCCTGGAAAATAGATGGGGAAGAAGTAGAAGCAGTGACAGATTTTACATTCTTGGGATCAAAGATCACTGCAGATGGGGATTGTAGCCATGAAATAAAAAGGCGACGGATTCTTGGGAGACAAGCGATGAGAAACATGGGGAACATAGTGAAAAGCAGAGACATTACATTGCAAACAAAAATTAGAATAGTCAAAGCAATGGTATTCCCAGTGGTAATGTATGGATGCAAGAGCTGGACAATTAGGAAGGCTGAACGCAGAAGAATAGATGCCTTTGAAATGTGGTGTTGGAGGAGGGTTTTGAGAGTCCCCTGGACAGTGAGGAGAACAAATAGGTCAATCTTAGAAGAAATTAACCCTGACTGCTCATTGGAAGGTCAAATAGTAAAGACGAAGCTAAAATATTTTGGACATCAAATGAGAAGGGAGGATTCACTTGAGAAGGCCTTGATGCTGGGAAAGGTGGAGGGCAAGAGAAGAAGGGGGCGTCCAAAGATGAGATGGATAAATGGTATTGTGGTCACAATGGGCACAGAGCTGGGTGGGCTGAGGAAAATGGTGGAGGACAGAGGCGCCTGGAGGAAAATGGTCCATGGGGTCGCAAAGGGTCGGAGTCGACTGTGCGACTGAACAACAATAACAAACAAAAGGTAAAACATAGCAATACACTCTAAGACCCAATATGAAGTAAGTCAGGGTTTGCCAACCTTATGAAGTTGGGGCCGGATCATTCTCCCTCAGACAGTTGGCGGGCCAGACTGGTGGTCCAGCCACCACCACCACCACGACTGGAATCGGCTGTGGACTCATTTACGGCTGTTGTAAACATTTACAACAGCCGTAAATGAGTCCATGGCTGTTGCGAATGCATTTACAACAGCTTTAAATGAGTCCATGGCTGTTGTAAACATGTTTACAACAGCTGTAAGATGAGCCAGTGGCCAATTCTGGCAGTGGCTGGAGAGAGGGTGTGGGCCGATTGATTTGGCGCCACGGGCCAGATCCAGCCCGCAGGCCATAGGTTGCCTATCCCTGGTAAGTGAACATCTATATTTAAAGATACTTTTGGAGGCCATTTTGAAGGCACTTCTGGGGGGGGAATCTCTCCCTCCTCCCCCCTTTATTTCTTGTCTCATCATTTCTAAGCATTTTTTCCTTTCAAAACAACAAAAAGGCAACAAACAATGACAGGAATCCTACTGGTTCACACAAGGTTTGCAGAACTTGCCCTGACTAATTGTGGCTGATTAAGTGCCTTCCTCAAATGCCTTGTTAAGTAGCTAATTGACCAGCCAAGATGCACCCTGAATTTGAAAGCTAAGGCTACTACTGAAGGAAACATGAAGAAATAATCCCACCTCTTATTTCGGTTTTGTCCCCTCCCAAAACAGCAGACTATTCCTCTATTAGGTGGCGAAATGCTTGTCAAACTGAAGGAAGTTTAAGAAGGCATTTTTGCTGTGACATGGGAAGGATGTGTATATGCCAGCTGTTCAAAGAAAGAAAAATAATAATACGTTTAGATTATGCAGGGTCCAGGAAGACTTTTGGTTCCTAGAACTTTCAGTGATGAAGGGTTGATATGGTTATAGCAGGGTTTCTTGTGAGAGGGGAAGTGAAGATTTATGCTGCCTGGTAATGGCAACATTTTAAATATTCATAATTTGTCATAATAAAAAATACAGTACCTGAACAGTTGTGTCCCAGCCTGAATGACTGAACTCAAGTGGACTGTTTCACCTCATACTTTGATACATCACATGAAAATCAGGTGTTTTTTTCTAATTGTATCTGACAGAGTGATCACTCAGATGTCCTTTTGGAACTTGTATTCTATTCAATTTGAGATTAAATTACCTTATTTTACGTATGGTTTTTAAAAAAGAAAAGAAATGGGAACTGTCAATTTGGAGGTAAAAGTTAATTTTCTGGCAACTATATGGATTTGCATTTTGGTTGCTTGGAAGATGACACAACTTTCATCCATTTCAGATTGGTTTAAATAGGGTTCACCACTCCATTAATGAAATTGAAATACTGTTCAAACAGATTGCAGAAATCAAGTTGTCATATGGATTGAGAGATGGACTTGTTTTCATTCGTGTTCTTGGAAACAGTAATTTTGAAAATAAGGTATAAGTATATTTTCTGTAGGGACTGCGGTGGCTTAGTGGTTAAGATGCTGAATTTGACAACTGCAAGTTTGGCAAGTCAGCAATTCGAGACCTGAGTGCTGCACAATGGAGTGAGCTCCCATCTCTGTCTCAGCTCCTGCCAACCTAGCAGTTTGAAAGAAATTGCAAGTAAATAAATAGGTACCACTTTGGTGAGAAGGTAAACAGCATTCCATGCTATTTGGCTTTTAGTCATGCCTGATATATGACCATGGAACGGTCTTCAAATGCCAACAGCACTGGCTCTTTGTCTGTAAGCAGAGTTGAGCACTACCCCCTAGAGTTGGATACAACTGGACTTCGGGAAAGGGTGACCTTTACATTTATGTTTTCTCTATGCTACGAATATTAGAATCTCTTGTTTTAGTTTTTCTCCTATTTTATCAAAGCCACTATTGTATCTCTGGAATGAAATTCTGTATGGAACTTATGTCTGATGAAGTGGACTGGGTCTACGAAAGCTCACAGTTAAATACAGGAGTTAGTCTTTAAGGTGCCACAACTTTTTTTTAAAAAAAAATGTTGCTCTGTTTTATTTACTCTCAGATATTACTAAAACATGATTTTTAAATTATATTTTTGAAAGGAAGGATCTAGATGCAAGAGAGCTGCATCAATACACGCAAGATGGTGTTGGTAGGCAGAAAATATCTAAAAATGTTGTAGCCTAGTTTATTTTTATACACTGACCCAATTTGTTTCAAGCTGGCTGCCTTTGCTTTTTATGAATAAGTTTGAAACACAAGTGGGTCATCTTTGTTACTGTACAGGTGTCCAGGGGCAATATACAGTAGTCCTAAGTCTTCAAATTGCCTGGGGACTTTTCTACTTAAAAAAAATCTGCAAAACCTGGCAGATTCTTTGGACAATCCAAAGTGAACTTTGATAAACTTATCACTAGTCTTGGATGTGGACACTAATCTTTATTCCAAAAGATCAATCTCGAAAAGATACATTGTACATTAAAATCTTTTATCTACCTGCCCATCTTGAAAAAAGGCTATGCAGTCTGAACTGCAAAGTGAATTGGCAGGATGTATTTGTGGCTCATCAAAGCTCCCCTGCTTCATTTTCCCCAAGTAAAGCTCAGGCCAGAAGCTGCCTGTGTGAATTAGCAGACCAATTTTCTTCCAGTGACTCAGCATATAGAATCATAGAATCGTAGCATTGTAGGGTTGGAAGGGACCCCAAAGGTTATTTGAGTCCAGCACCCTGACAATGCAAGAAAATATGGAGCTAAACCATCCCAGACAGATGGTCATTCAACCCCTGTTCAAAAAACCTTGAATGAAAGAGAGTTCACCACCTCCTGAGGCAGTCCTTTCCAAATACCGTCAAAGAGCTCTTTCTGACAGGAAGTTCCTAACAATGTTGCGTTGAAATCTCCTTTCTCGTAATTTGAATCCATTAGTTCAGGCCCTATGGAGCTGCAGAAAACAAGCTTCCATGTGGCAGCCTTTCAATGTTTGAAGATGACTGTTATAATCATGCTTAGCCTTCTCTACTAATAATAATTGTATATTGATTCTAAGTTTATGGGGACCTTTCTAAGAACATGCTAGGTGTGAATTACTCAGAAGTGGGTTGCCACTCCCTTCTTCTGGAGGGCAGTCTGGGACCATGTAGGTTGCTCAAGGCCATGCAGCTCAGCTCTTCTCCAGAAAGGTCCACTGGGAAACTGAACTCCCAATACCTGGCAGCTCTTCCAAATCAATGAGCTTTCTAACCAACTCAGTCTTCTTCCAGACCAAACATTTTCAGTTCGCTCAGCCAGCATTTGGTTCCCATATCCCTGACTATCTTGTTTGTCCTCATCTGGACACAGTGTTCAATTGTACCATGTGTTAAATCGTCTCTCTGTTCCGCAATTTTTGAACCACTGAGGAAAACCGCAATTTGCAAACAAATGGAATAAACAGGCAAGTTAAACAAAAAAGAAACCACTTTCCTTGAGTTACAATTTTTTAGTGTATGGGACCAAAGACGACCGGACAACCGAAGGGTTGGTTTAACACAGGTTTATTGCATTGCATGAGGTTCCAGTGAAGCATGAGGTAATGGCGGTGATACATCTCAATATATACAGTAGCTCTCTACATTTGAATCTTGTAGCACAGTAGCTGATTGGTTGCTACCGGCGTGGCCTCGCCCAGGCACGCCTCCATTCCTGCTGCTGAATGCAGGTCTTTCTTCAGCTGCTGAATGCAGGTCTTTCTTCAGCTGCTGAATGCGGGGAAGGTTTTCCCGCGGCTGTCCGTGATTGAGCAATGTGAACCATGTGAGAGTGAACGCTCGCAGCTGCCCTCTATAGGCTGTCTGCTCGCGTTCCTTTACAGCTGATATCGTTTGTATCTGGAGTGGTTACAATCTTGCCTTACAGTATAATGAACATGCATACATACATAACATCCCTCCCCCCTAGGATGGGACGAAGTCCCGCAACCATTGTGGCTTGCCGCACGTTCGCTTGGGGCGTGCTTGCGCCTGCCCTAATTCTGGAGAGCCTGTGATCCCTGACTCCGCGGGAGCTTGTCCTGCAACGGGAAACGGGGATTCGTTAGTGGCTCTGTGGGGCGTCCGTGCCTGCCTTGCGCTTGGGGAAGGGAATGGGATGAACAGTTGGGAGGTAAATCCCTGCCTATTGCCCTCGGACCCCGGGGACCCTCCTAGTGTGAACCGCGGCACCGATGAGGTCGCCCTTGGGGAATGGCTACCTTCTGATCCCTGCTCGGGGGACCTTAAGACTGTGGTGGTGGGCGGACTCGCTGATGCCTCCGGTCTTGGCGGTGTCGGTCTCCGGAACATGGGCGCTATATTGCATTCTAACTCACAGGGGCTACTGGGACTGGAGGTACCAGGGGCTGAACTGAAACCCCTCTTTTCGCTAGGACGGGTGGGGGACCACTCCGCTAACTCCCCCTGGTACTGTAAATCAACGTCTAAACCTCTATGGGCCTCTGAGCCTCGGGGGGACTTCCGCGGCTTCCGCGGGGTATGAGTGTGGTTGGGGCTCCTCCTTTCTGACGGGGACTCCCGCAACCCGGGGCTCCTCCTCTCTGGCGGGGACTCCCGCAAAAGATTTCCGTGGATCGATTCCCTTTCCTCCCCCCTTGGTGGGGACCCATGCTCCCCTTTTCCTCCCCCTTGGGCTAAACGGGTGGGGGAGTACCCTAACGCTGAATCAATGCTGGCCTCATCCTCGTCTTGCTCTCCGGGGACCCTACGCCTGAGTTGGTCCACGTGTCGCCTCCACAGGAAACCTGTACTGGTCTCTACGCGGTATGAGACGGGGCCGGTTTGATCTACTACGGTGCCCGGCACCCAGGCTGGCCCCGCGCTGGCGTAATTCCTGCAGTGTACTGGGGCGCCTATGCTGAAACTCTTTGTGGGTTCTACCCCTATGTTCCGCCCCTTGTCCTCTACTCTCGTGGGGTCTAGCTTGGATATCCCCGTGGCCAGCTTCCTGCGCATCAACAGCTCTGCGGGGGAGTACCCTGACGCTAAGGGGGTGACCCTGTATCTCAGCAGGAATTGGCACAATTTCAGGTCGAGGTCTCCGGGACCCATGCGCAGTAGCGCGTCTTTCGTGGTGCGCACGAGGCGCTCTACTTGGCCATTGGTGGCCGGGTGAAAGGGGGCGGAGGTGACGTGCCGAATGGCGTTGCGTTCCATGAATGCCCTGAACTCGGCGGACGTGAAACAGCTAGCGTTATCGCTGACGAGGGTGTCGGGTAAACCGAACGTGGAAAAGACCCTCCTTAACTGTTTAATGGTTGTGGTCGAGGAGGTGCTCGAGACTGGAATGACCTCCAACCACTTAGAGAACGCGTCCACCACGAGGAGGAAAAGCGTTCCCCTGAATGGGCCAGCAAAGTCTACGTGAACTCGGGACCAGGGTCCCCTCGCAGCGTCCCATTCCCTAGGTGGCGAGCGAGCCTCTTCTGGCCTTGAGCTTTGGCACGCCTCGCAAGTGCCAACCATGTGTTCGATGTCGGCGTCTAACTGGGGCCACCAAAAGTAACTGCGGGCTAGTGCCTTAGAGCGTACGATCCCCGGGTGGCTGACGTGCAGCAGTTTAAGCACCCTCGGCCGGAGAGACGTGGGGATCACTACCCGCTGTCCCCACAAGAGGCAACCCCTCTCCAGGGACAACTCTAATCTCTTTTTGAAGAATGTGTCGAATTCCGCTGCTGGGGAAGACACGGGCCACCCTTTCTGCACCCAGGAGCAAACTGTGGCCAGCGCTTTGTCCTTGCCTGTCGCTTTGGCGATTTCGGCCGGTACTACTGGAGGGGAGTCTAGGACCTCTATCATTAAGACCTGGTGGTCCCTCTCTACTCCGCCCACGTGGCAGCAATCCCGGGGAATGGGGGACCTCGACAGAGCGTCGGCATGGCTTATCTCCCTCCCGGGCCGGTATACCAACGCGTGCTGATACGCGTTGAGAAAAATGGCCCATCTGAGCATTCTCGGGGACAGGATCTGGGGTGTGGGCTTATCTGCGGTGAAAATGCCCAGCAAAGGCTTATGGTCAGTCACTATGGTGAAGGGGCGGCCGTACACAAAATCATGAAATTTCTTGGTCCCCGCAATTATTGCTAGCGCTTCCCTGTCTGTCTGAGCATAGTTCCTCTCCGCTTGGGACAGGGATCTAGAGTAGAAAGCTATCGGGGCCTCCCTACCGTTCTCCAGCACGTGGCATAGCACCGCCCCCACCCCCACCGGGGATGCATCGCATATCAGGACCACCGGGCGTTTGGGATTGAAGTGGGTCAGTACAGCATCTGATGCCAGGAGTCGCTTCAGGTCATTGAAAGCCTTCTCCTGGTCGTTGCCCCACTTCCATGCCTCGTCCTTTTTTAACAACTTGTGAAGCGGTTCTGCCACTGCTGCCTTCCGCGGGAGGAAGGAGTGGTAGAAATTGAGCAGTCCGAGGAACGACTGCAGCTCGGGCTTGGAGGTGGGGCGAGGGGCCTTCTTGATGGCGGCTACCTTGGATTGGGCTGGCCTAATCCCCTCGGGAGTGACACGGAACCCTAGGAACTCAACCTCTGTAGCGAAGAAGACGCATTTGTCTTTCCGCAACCTCAACCCCGCCTTTTCGAATATTGTCAGGACCTTTCCCAACCTTGTTGCTAATTCGGCCCGGCTCCCCCCTGTAATTAATACGTCATCAAAATAGGGCAACACCCCCTCTAACCCCTTCAGGAGGCGTTCCACCAGTGACTGGAAAATCCCGGGCGCCGAATTCACGCCGAATTGGAGGCGCGATACCTGGAATGCCCCTTTGTGGGTGACTATGGTCTGCGCAGCAGCTGCGGCGGGGGTCACCGGGAGTTGCTGGTAGGCTTGGGCCAGGTCGAGTTTGGCGAAACACCTCCCCCCGTGTAACCTGGCCAACAGGTGGCTGACTACCGGCACCGGATACGCATTAGGGCGGATCGCCTTATTGATGGTGCACTTGTAATCAGCGCATATGCGGACTTCCCCGTTGGCCTTGAGCGCTGTTACAATTGGAGTTTCCCACTCCGCAGAATCAACAGGAACAAGAATCCCCTGGCCCACCAATTTGTCCAACTCCGCCTCTATTTTGTCCTTTAGTGCGAAAGGCACTCTGCGCGGTTTAAGTCTGATTGGACGCACTCCAGGGTCCAGGTCGAAAGTCACTGGGGGGCCCTTGAATTTTCCGAGCCCCTTTTTAAAAACCTCGGGGTGCGCGTCGCACACGCTCTGTATTGGATCAGTCCCGGCGGCGTGTGCTCCCACGGCGTGCACCCCGCCAATGAACAAACCCAGGGGCTGGAACCATTGAGTCCCGAGGAGGCTGCATTTACCTCCCTTGAGGACGACTAGGGGAAGCGTTGCGGTGTACTTTTTGAACTGGACCTGGAACTTCCCAACCCCCAACACTGGGATGCGGTTCCCTTGCACGTCCTTCAGTGTGGCCCTCAACGCTTTGAGCTTGGGCCGCACGCGGGGGGCGATTTTCATGAACTCCCCCTGGGAAATAATGGAGTATGAAGAACCCGAGTCCACCTCCATTCTAACAGGGGCCCCTTGTATTACTACCTCAACGAAGTAACGGGGGTGCTCCGTGGAAACGCTGCAAACCGGCGTGTCGTCCTCGCTGTCGTCGGAGATGCGCCCTACTCCGTCCCGCGTCCTCGTGGTCCGGGTGCCGTCCTTTGGCCTCGTGGTGCGGTCCTGTCTCGTGGTGCGGTCCTGCCTCGCCGAGCGGTCTGGAGAACTCTTGGTGGCCTCGCGCCGTTTCCGGCAGACCTTGGCGATGTGCCCGCGCCGGCCGCAGTTGTGGCACTCGGCCTTGCGGAATGGACACTTGGTGCGGGCGTGGGCGGCGCCGCAGCCGTCGCAGCGCCGGCCCTCTCTCTGGACCCTCCGGACGTCCTCGTCGTCGCTGCTCTCCGCAGACGAGTTCGAAACCCGCCGGGCCGCGCGCACCGAACTCTCTGCCTTAGCGGGCTTCGGGCGCCAGTCCTGGAGCTCGTGCACCCCGGCCGTCGTGGCCTCAGCGGCCTGTGCCGCGTCGAGGACTTGTTGCCACGTGGGAGGCGGCTCTCTTTTCATCAGCGCGCGCTGAGTCTCTGTGTCCCTCAGACCGCAGAGCAGGCAGTCTCGGAGGGTGACGTCGGGGAGTTCCCACTTGCATGGGCCGGCGGCCAACCGCAGGGCCGCGGCGAACTCATCGACCGATTCCCCGGGTGCCTGGACTCGCCTCCAGAACGCGCTCCGAGCGGGGAACATCGCTATTGCTGGCCGGAGATGGGCGCGCAGCGCCGCCAGGAGCTCTGTGGCTTTGAGGTCGCTCACCTTCCTCGGCGCGATCAGGTCCACCAAGGTCCTCTTGGTCTCGTGTCCGAGCATGCGGACGAAAATGGCCCTCTTTTTGGCCTCATCTGAGACTTCGAGCTCCACCAGCGCTGCGTTGAAGTCTATCTCAAACAGCTCCAAGTCTCCCGGCTTCCTGATCTCGTAGCCGGCGCATGTCTTGGTCCCGTGGGCAGCCATTGATCCCACCTTCGTCGCCAGTTTAGTGTATGGGACCAAAGACGACCGGACAACCGAAGGGTTGGTTTAACACAGGTTTATTGCATTGCATGAGGTTCCAGTGAAGCATGAGGTAATGGCGGTGATACATCTCAATATATACAGTAGCTCTCTACATTTGAATCTTGTAGCACGGTAGCTGATTGGTTGCTCCGGCGTGGCCTCGCCCAGGCACGCCTCCATTCCTGCTGCTGAATGCAGGTCTTTCTTCAGCTGCTGAATGCAGGTCTTTCTTCAGCTGCTGAATGCGGGGAAGGTTTTCCCGCGGCTGTCCGTGATTGAGCAATGTGAACCATGTGAGAGTGAACGCTCGCAGCTGCCCTCTATAGGCTGTCTGCTCGCGTTCCTTTACAGCTGATATCGTTTGTATCTGGAGTGGTTACAATCTTGCCTTACAGTATAATGAACATGCATACATACATAACAAATTTATGTACAAAGGACATTCGAGCATTAGGTGACTACAGCCCAGTTGCTGAAAACAACAGATATCACCAAAAAGAAGGATAAGGAGGTCAAGGAAGACCAAAACGGAGAAGTTCTTTGCAAAAAGAAGAATATCTTTGCATTAAACTTGCATGGTTTAAACTAATATATGTAACAGTCATCACCATCTGCCATTACTATAATTTAAATAGAAATACACTGTTGCTGACCATTTTGCACAAGGCTGTAACTAGGTAACTACCCTGGGACACAGCATTAAGAAAAAAGATGTGATATACATCAAATAAATAAATGGATGAATAAATAAATGAATAAATAAATAATGCTATAAAATTTCCTGTGCCTTATATTTTCTGCAGTTTACTGTGGGGCAAATATGTAGAGAAAGAAAATAAATACATGTCACTGTAGTCTTCTTGAAATTTATAGCTAGTGATCAGTTATTTCAAACGAATTGCCTGAACAGTGCCTTTCATCATGTCCTCCCCTGGTATGACATCCCGTGTGAGGTTCACTCAAAATTCACATACCATGCCATATTCTTCCCGCCATTCATCCATAGTTACATCTCCGTGTGTGGTTTGCACCTTGTATTACAAAATGGCAACCCCCTTCCCCCAAACCATTTCAATGATATTTTAAAAGCACTGGTGAGCAGACAGAATTATTGTTAAGGGTTGGGGAAGAATACTTTACATTTCCCTAATTCGTTTTCCTTTAAATCATTTTATTATGCTTTCTCATTTTGTAGTTCTACCCTCCTTCTCCACCAGTTATGTTGCCATGTAAGCTTAAAAATTATCTCCCTCTAAACCGAAAAGATTGCCTGATCTATATGTCCCACACAAATAGAGACTCCTAATGGAAACAAACAACAGGTACCCAAAAGTTACTCTTGGAAATATATTTTTGCAATGGTAGTGGAATCTTGCTGTCTCACTACATATGGGATTTGTGTCTGTGTGTGTGTGTGTGTGTGAGAGAGAGAGAGAGAGAGAGAGAGAGAGAGAGAGCAGCAACAAACAACAATGAGGAACCACCCCTACAGCCACACAAAAACATGTTTAATGTGGAGGCTGGGATTCTGACCTTGCTTGGGCTGGGTAGTGGGGAACCTTTCAATAAAAGCTCACATGCTGGATTTCCAGCTCATTGTTCGCTTTCCAGTTGCTATGACAACCGGAGCAGCTGCTAGATTGCAGCCCTTGGCTTGTGTTTCCAAGGTAGCCCGAGCTGCCTGTGTGTCCAGCCATTCACCCTCCTGCTGCTGATGCCCTCCTGCCAGACTGCGCAGGATAATGTTTACTAACATCAGCCACATGGCTCCCATTTGGACATCACTCTGCCCAAAATATGTCACTCAGAGTCAATTGTCAGGCACTTGGCCAACCTGCCTGCAACATGCTGAAAAATCTGTCACAGGAGACTGCTACCAGTGATCTTTCGCCAATGATCTCCTTTGCGATGAAAGTGTGTGTGTGTGGGGGGGGGGGGGGGGAGAGAGAAAATCAGTGTGTGCTTTCACAGTCGCCCCTCTGCACAAACTGCATTATGATTTGGGACGCATAGCGAGTAAGCTGTGTAACATTGGGTACAGCAGACACTGCTTTGTTTGAACTGGAGCCCATTGTTTATGGTGCGCTCGGCCACTTCCTTTCCCGTACAAAGGCTTCCGTGAATGTGGCATTTTAATTCTATTGATAATGCTGATGCGGCAGAAAGAAAAGGAGATGGTTAGGGCTAACAATATTTTAAACAGAGCCTCCTCGCTGGAATACTGTTCCTCTAGCAAAATAATAATAATAATAATCAAGCAGAGGTTTTCTTTTGGAGTTATCTCTTTAGAAAGAATACAAATCTGTTGGCATAATTCATGTTGTAGGTTACACGGTTTTGCTTTCATGGCCACCCGCTGCAAGATTTAACATGCAGAATGTAACATGCAAGGTATTTAGAGAAATCATATCATAGAATGGAGCTTGAAGTACTTTCACATCTCTTGGCAGAGGTTTTGAGCCAGATTTTCAGCTGGTTTAGAGACATATACCTCATGAAGACACATGAGATCTGGTGGCCATCTGTTGAGAAGACAATCTCCTCATTCTGTGGGAGACCCTATGATAGCATACATTCTCACTATCAACAGGACATAAAACTGGTGTACTTGAGTGACATGGTTTTTTGATGTCACTTTTTACACGGAGACATATTTTTTCCTATATGAGCTTCCTCATCAAACAAAGTCCCATTCAAGCATTGCTGATATGGCTTTAATGAAACCAATGAGCAAAGAGCTGGATTGTTCCATATATCCACCTCCTAAGACATGGTGTAAGTTATGTTTTCCCCTTTATTGCATTCACATGTCAGAGGTGGCTCATGGTCCAAGTGGCGGGGGCACTCCCCAAAATTTCAAGCTGAGGTGTGCTCTGTTTTGATCATGTAGAACATGGAAATCTGGAGGAGAGGCTGTATATGCACAGCTGTACCAGGTCTCCACATCAGCCAGAACACTGATAGCTTGGGTATGTGTACAGAAGACTGGGTGGGAGGTGGGGGGGAGGGTGGGATAAAGAAGCTTTCATTGGCTTCTTCTTCCCATTGTCATTCTGTGTCATTCTGAAGCCACTGTAGCTATATTATGTGAAAAAACTGTAATGTGTAGTTTGACCTATGGTTTATTTTTGTAAATTGAGGAAATCTAAGCGGTGTCTCCCAACTCACCTGAATTACAGGTAGACCTCTGTGTATTTACAGCAAAATTCTGTAAAAGTACTTCTAAGCATGTTATTAGGAGGTTTGATGAGCAGGGCTTTCAAGGATGAAAATAATGTAAGCACCTTCATCAGGAACTGCTCAAAAGCAATGTTATATAGATCACTAGCAAGGGTACCCAGACTTCATCCTGGGTGGTCTTGAAGGGGGGGTTGGGTGAGCTGCAGGGGTGTTTGGGGGGCACTCTGCTCCTGGTGTCCTGCGTGCCTTTCGCTGCCGCTGTGGCCAGGTTTGGGTGGTTTCCCCGTGGGCCTGAACATGGTTGCAGCCTGTGTGGTTTGGGCTGGAGTTGGGGCAGCGCACACATCCCTTCCTCTCTCTGTGTCTCTGTCTGTCTCTCTTTCTGTCTCACTCTATCTGTGTATCTCTGTGTGTGTCAGTCACAGACACACACACACACACAGAGAGAGAGAGAGGGGGGAGTGGGACTTACAGGATCGGCTCCAGGAGTGTTTGAAGGCCTGCCGGACACGTACGTTACATCTCTTCCTTATAGGTTAAGAACATACCTGTCAACCGCAGCTCTGGAAAATACGGGACCTGTGCAGAATGGTTCTGCGCAGGTTGCCTTCTACGCGACCTGCGCAGAACGGTTCTGCGCAGATCGCCTTCTACGCATGTGTAGAAGGGTTCTACACAAGCGTAGAAGGGTTCTACACAAGTGTAAAAGTCTTCTACGCATGCGTAGAAGGCGATCTGCGCAGAAGGGATGCGCAGTACCTCTTTTTCCCCCGCTACCAATTCCGGGGGTTTGGCAGCTGCGGGTGGGAAATGGCGCAAATCGGCACCGAAAATTGGGAAATCCCGGCCAATCCAGGAAGGTGACAGGTATGGTTAAGAAGAAGATTATCTTAGGAATTCCAGGACCTTTCCCTATTAGTCATTCACTCTTAACCAATCACAGTCCAACATGCAAATCAGCTCTTTCCATCATTCTATTTCCAGGCCTTGTTGTTAAACTGCTGTTTTTTTGTCCCAAGGCACCTTGGGAGTTGTAGTTCCCATTCCTTTCCCCATTTTGTGGGGCACAGGCCCTACTCTCGGCCTCCAGACCCTTGCAGGGCTGATCTCAGTGGCATTAGGTAGGTGTGTATGAAGCATTACAGGATAGGCTCCAGGGGTGCGGGAGCCTTTCCTGGACACGTACCTTACATTTCTTCCTTATAGGTTAAGATCATTGTTCTACCTGCCTTCTGGAAGGGATGTAGACGTGGATAGCAGAACTTCACCTCATCTCTATGTCACCACCACACCTCAAGTCCTATATAACACTTGAATAGGATTTCTGTCTCATCTGGCAGAGGTCCTAATATTTCAGTGGCAGAGAATACATGCTTTACATATTAAAGGCACTAGGCTGAATCAAGGTAAGTCGGGGGTAGGGTGGAGATTCTGTCTAAAATTCAGAGAGACACTGCCAATCCGTTTTGCCGGTACTTTATTGCACTTGATGGATTAAGGTTCAAACTCAGCTTAAGAGAGGTCTTATATTCCAGTTCTCAGGATACTGTGCATGCGCTTCACGGAAATTCACTGGCTGACTATAATGAAATGAATAAATGCACATGAAGGGAATAAACCAGCCATGAGGCCTGCAGGAAAGTACAAATAAAGACAGAAATCTTTTAACTTTAAATGCCTCACTGTACCATATCTATCCTTTTGACTTCTTACATTTTAGCATCTGGATTTTTTACTTCGACAGTCATGCTCTCTCAAGTGTGTGTGTGTGTGTGTGTGTGTGTGTGTGTGTGTGTGTGCATTCAGCATCGCATGTAGCAATATATATATATATATATATATATATATATATATATATATATATATATATATATATATATATATATATATATATATATATATATATATATATATATATATATATATATATATATATATATATATATATATATATATATATATATATATATATATATATATATATATATATAGGATGTAAACAGACATGAGCACCACACCCCAGAGCCAGATTCAACTGGCATTCAAGCAAGGGAGACCTTTACCTTTATTAAACATGAGACTAGAAGGAATGGAAACATTTTTAAATGTTGCCATTTATGGGAAGTTCCAAAACCTTTCAGGCACAGAAAACATAGGCCTTCGTTGGACAAATTGTTTGACTATTTACTGCAGATAATAATGAGGCATCTGTGTGCACAATGTTTCATAGGCCTTTTTTAATCTTCAGGTGGTTTTTTTTCTTAATTTTTCAGGTGGTAAGAATAAACTGCCTGCAGTGAGAAGTCAATTTACCTTTTCTCTCATATGCATAATGCTCTCTTTCCTAATTGCACCTTGATCTCCTGTAAGCCTCAAAGGCATCAATGAAATTGTTGTATGTGGTAAGGTGATAAGGCTAGATATGTAAGAAAAAATATGTATGGTCTTCACATTCCATCCATGGAATTGGATATACTACTGTTAATCTCACAATTTTAAGATGCAAATTAAGTTTCATCACAGACCAAAAATACTGCAATTCAACCCATGTGCAATTAATTTTGTGTCTATGAATGAATAAAGAAGAAAATAACTAGGAAGGTGAATACAGCTGAGCAACAAGGAATGCAGTTTAGAAATCCTGCCTAAATGGTTTCTTGGATGGTAAAGTGATGCTGAAAGTCTCCATAATTTTATTTTATAGGTTTGTTTCTATTCAGAAAGAAAGTACAGTAGAACCTCGGATAAAGTCCAAACTCCATTCCACAAGTCTGAACTTTATCCGATTTTGGACTTTATCTGAATCAAATGGGTTCCTATACCAAATACCTTGGATAACGTCCATTTTTTAGTGGTTTTGGACTTTATGCGATGTATCACGTGTGCATGAAAACCGTGACTTTATCCAAATTGGACTTTATCCGAGGTACTACTGTACTTCCTTTAGGAGGGGCTGGAGATGGTAACCTGCTGATGGCTTCTCCTTAACCTTCCGGGTAATATTCTTTTTCCATAGTTCAGTTCAATGAGCCTCAACTAAAGATGGAATTGTTGCTGTTTTATGAAGCTCTTTCTTGACTTCAACCTTGATGGGTGATGTTAAAGGCCAAACATTGGATGTGTTGGGTCTGTTTCTTGCTTTTTCTTCTCAACAGCTTCTGCTACTTGTCTTCTTACATCTAGAGCTGTAATGCCCTTAAACGAGAAGCATTTATGAACAGGCATTGGTCATAAACAGCCTGCGACTATGTGGCCCATTTAATTACAGAGCATATATTGCTCAGTTGATGGGGCTTTACCTGGATTTTACCACCCACTGCTTATCATCTGCCCTGTGTTGTAAACTTCCTTACCACCCATAAGTCAGGAATCAGGCTTTTTCAGCAGTGGCTACCCCTTTGTGAACACCCTGCCTTTTGAGATATTCTCAGGCCCATCACTTTCAATCTTCAGGAGGTCATTAAAAACTCTCCTTTTTAGAGAAGGTTTAGAAGATGTCCTCCACAGTTGAAAGGCAGTTTTTCTAATGCCATTAAAGCCACCATTATTTACCATTTATTACCTTCTTTTATATTGTTTTATGTTTATTTAGTTTCTTTTATTTTAATGATTGGTTTTATCTATTTGTTTTATTGTGAACAACCAAGAGTAGCATATATCACAACATGTGTGGTACATGAATCATATGCATGCCTGTGCACGCGCACGCGCGCACACGCACACGCACACGCACACGCACACACACACACACACACACACACACACACTAACCCTTACAGAATTAGAGATAAAGGGCAAAGTTTGGGCCAATTGTTTAGCATGAAACAAGCCTTCCTGTGTATTTAGATGAAAAATGAAATCATTCATAATATGACAGGGGGTTATAGAGACTATATAAACTAAGGACTCTATGTAAATTAGTAATAGTGGGAAATCTTGGGGGCCCCATGCAGTACCTGGGTCTTGAACTGCTGGTTTGCCAGCCTTCCAACTAACAAGGTGAGCTTTTTAACCACTAAGCCACCACAGCCCCTTATGTTATGTTCTTCTATGTTATGCTTGGTGTGCATAACATAGAAATTAGGGTATCCTGATTTTGGGAACTGCAATGTGGCAAACCTGCATTAGATGTATACTCAACATGTATTTATTCTGTATTTTATCTGTATGTATCTGTGCTCAGCTTTATTCTCCATGGATCCAAGTACTGCACATAGTTCATTTCTCGTAGCATATATGTAATAACATCTCAGAATGACTCATGATGACAGAAGGGGTACATCACTAGATCTGCACAATATCCATGAGGACTGTGCTGGCTGTAATATCATAATGCAACCGATTGGTCCAGAACTAGCAATTGTATTTAAATTCAGACATGGATGAGAGATCTTGTATGCAAAGATTGTCAGTATTTAACAATCATGGGCAATTGAAATTCGTGAAGCTTGCCTTTGAAAATGTCTTTTTTGTCATTATCCTAGATAGATAGATAGATAGATAGATAGATAGATAGATAGATAGATAGATAGATAGATAGATAGATAGATAGATCTTTATTGTCATTGTCCTGCACAGAACAACGAGATTGGGGTCCTATAGGTAAAGGTAAAGGTTTCCCTTGCTCGAAAGCCAGTCATATCCAACTCTAGGGTTCAGTGTTCATCTGTTTCAAAGCCGAAGAGCCAGCGATATCTGCTTCTGCAGCTGTTTCCATGGTCATGTGGCAGGCATGACTAGACACTGGAGCACATGGAATGCTGTTACCTTCCCACCAAAGTGGTCCCTATTTATCTACTTGCAATTTCTTGCTTTCGAACTGCTAGGTTGGCAGAAGCTGGGACAAAGACGGGACCTCATTCCGTCCTACAGTACTCGGGAATCGAACTGCTGACTTCTCGCCTCCCAGGCAGTGTCTTAGCCATTTGAGTCACTGAGTCAAACAGACTGACTAATTAAATAAAATGATTATAAAATGTTTTAAACATCATGTAATCCCATGGAAACACCCGTCAAGTTATTCAGCAAATTGAGTGGCAGAAAAAAAATCTAATAACTGTAATTGGATAGTAGAATGGGGGGAGGATCCCTTTCCCACCACCAAATCTTTACATTTAATATCATTCAGAACTGAAACTCAGGACATTTACCTTATAATTGTAATATTTTGCTGTTATTGTTGCTGTTTTGGGAGAGGGAAGATTTCTACCACAGTAACACTCCTCCCCTCCCCCACTGAAAGTGAGCCATACTAGCTTTGTCTCAGTGAACTTTCTCCAGATGATTCACCACTTTCATGATTCAGTGCTTTATATAGATGGATGGAGAGCTGACATTTCTCACACGTCCTGCACTCCTCAAAATGCATGTTACACAGCAAGAGTTATGCAAAGTATTACACGCCACTGGGTGGAGAGGACATCAGAGACTCCTGATACTGTTAACAACTTGTTTATTTATATCCTTTCAAAATCCCTGTGAACCAAGTGCCTGCAAATCAGGCACATATCTGGGCTGCATAGCTTGGAGGTTCAGATCACTCAACCCACCCTGTTCTTTCTATACCCACTGACCTTGTTCTGTCTACTTTCATTTATATGGGACCTTCCCCGCACCCTTTCTAGATCTGTCTTCTGAACACATGGGACGGTGCTAAGGAACTGTACCTTTCCCTTGAGAAATACTTCTTGAGGTTCTTATATGTGGGGCACAGGTGTCTATGCATTTTTGGATAAAAATTGGACATAAACCACTATTTCACGTTTTAAAAGATTCATTTAAGAAAAACTCAAATCAAATCTTTATTATGGTCCAATACCAGCATAGAGAAAATCTCCTCAAATATAATTACATTCTTACTCAATAAACCCCCTTTTAACCTTAATATTATATGTTAATTAAGGTTAAATAGAGTTTTATATAACAGATTTGCATAGGATTTGTATTAATAAATGGAAAGGGTTATTAACCCTTGCAAGAAACAGTGCAATTCTGGAAGGGCAACAAGGCTCCATAAATGGAGGACATTTTGATGGTATCTTTAATGGTCCTGGTGGTGGTGGTGGTGAGCACTGTTTGCATGATTATTTTAAAGTCATTTATGTGATTTCTATTATTTTTGTTAAAATATATATTTAAAAGTTCATGACTTCACTCACTCATTCAACCTGCCAGTAGAAAAATGGACAGCTGCCCATCTACTAGCATAATTAATAATGTTGTTCAGCATCCCATGGCCTGAAACTTGAGAGGGAGAATGTTGGACACTAAGTGGAACCAGTTGTAAGCTGTAACTAGAGTAGGTCCATTGAATCAGTGGTAATTTGGTGAGTCAGCTCCTGCGTAAGTTCCATTGATTGAAATGCAGCCTACTCTAGTTGTGACGTACTACTGGGTTTTAGACAAGTATTTTGCTACTCAGCTAAGAGGATTTCCTCTTCCATAGTGGTGGCTGTGGTGAGTGACATATCAAATTATTTAATTATTATTTCAAAACACTCAATTTCCCCTTTCTTCAAATTGTCCTAATGTAATTTGGTAGAGGTCTCAGGTCTTCTGCTACTGTGAGGTGGATATCACAAAACAAATTGTAGAAAACCAAAAAGAAAGCAATTTCAGGATAGCATAACTTTGGATTAGAACTAAAGAACGTTACTTTATGGACAACTATTCCGTGGCCAAGATGATGGGATCTGTTGTTCAGAAAGTAGCCTAGGATTATGTTTTGAGATAGAGTTCAAGAAATGGAGTATGAGAGGCAGAAGAGTGGTTCTCTTAACTTTGTAAAATACATTTCTTCTAAAACCCACTGTTCATACTTTTAAAAACCCATATACAAATTGTGTAAAACATTTGGTTAGAAATCTTCTTCCAAACATGAAATAATTGAACATGGAAATGATAGTTTTGAAGCTATAGTCCAAAATGTAATATTTCCAAGCTGTCATCTTTTATTACATAACATTAGGATGACATTTAAAGTGAAGTATGCACAAAATGATTGAATAACATGATACAGTCTAACCTCATACAACAATCACCCCGTATAGCAATGAAATCACATAACAATTAAGTTTTGAGGGGAAATGGTGTCCTGCATAACAATTTTCCCTATGGAAATTGTACAACAATTTTTCAATGGGAAATACCACTTAGCAAAAAATAATAATCATTGTACGATGCATCCCGTAGGGAAAATCACTATACAATGCATGTATCGTATACAGGTAGCAATTGTTTCGTACAACAATCAGCCCATGGAATTGATTAAAATCAATGTATGAGGTACCACTGTATAGTCTTTCACCCAACTCACTGCAAAACATGCAAAATATTCAGTTAGCCCATAAAGATGCAGCCTCAAAGACTACATTGCCCCTTGAGCCCCTTACCCTGATCATGCTGAGGCAGGCTATAGAGTCAGCAGGCATGGAAAGTACTGTTATTGGGCCCTGTAAAACTCACTAAAAAAACTCCAGGCATTTCCTCTTTGTAGACTAGGTGTTAGACAGGAAATACTAGAAGAAGATGAATAGAAGGGGAGGATCAGCCGGTTACACTGACAATAAATCAATTATGTTTTAGGCCACCTCAGAACCTAGCATGTGATTTGCAAAATGTAATCAATGCAAGCCAGTCTGGCCAGGCTATCCTACTATGGTAGTGGAGTAGACAAGGGGTGCCCAAACAAGATGTGGCCCCCAATGCCAATTCATCTGGCCCCCAAAGCTCTCACCCGTTTTACTTCTGCTTCCGGGAGCGACAAGGGATTTGTGGGCCAGATGAATTGGCGTTGGGACTGCATCCGACCCATGGGCCATAGTGACTGGCCCCCTGAGCCATGTGACCGGCCCATGGTCTGAAAAGTTTGGGCACCCCTGGAGTAGACCCTATTGCCAGAGACTCAACACAGATCTCATTAAGTGTTGGGTCAACTAACCTAACAACCCTGAGGACTAACAGCCTTGGGTAGTGAAGTCTACAGGAAGGATGATGGTCCCCAAGTGGATTAAATCTCACTTGAATCCATCTTGATGGAGGGCAGCAGCTTCATTAATACTGGCCTGGGGCTAATGAGGACTTTGTGTGCCAAAAGGGCTCAGAACCAGAAAGTGACACGCCGAACTGGAACAGTGGTATGGGTGCCATGCTGCGATGCAGAAGGCAAATGGAAGGCCACTGCATTATATTGTTCCCAGGACAATCTTCATGGCTGATCTCCATAAGGATTGCCAATATCCGGAATCAGATACGGCACTTGAATAAGATGAATCAATGCAAAATGTATATGATTGTAATGTCTCCGGGAGAAGAAAGGTTTGGCAACAAATTATTGAGCAATGATGTGAAAAGGACAGCACAATAATTGCCAGCTAAAATATAACCTGCCCTATTAAATAGTTGTGTCACAGGTAGGCAACAGTGTCAGGACTGTAGCGGATTCAACAACATTTGACTTCAGGCTACCTGGCAAAATGTAGCAGATAACACTCTAATGCAAATGTTCATTGAAAAAGGGCAAGTGAGGGTGTCAACAGACAAGCAAAACTGTTGGAGCAAATGAGTCTTTTTTTTGTTGTAGTTGGTGTCAAAGGGGACTGTCGTAACCTGGCATTTGCACCTACACTGCAGAAACCACATCTTTGAAAAATCACTTTTCTAGGCTTTTCGGAATAGAAATCCCTACAAATCCGCCCCCTCGCTTGAGCTTTGCCTCTAGACCAGTGGTTCCCAACCTTTTTTGTCCACGACCCAACTAAACATCTTTAAATCCTGAACGACCTCCCCCCACAAGACATATAATTCTTATTATTCAGAAAGTGAACTCCTATTCAGATGGAGGAAGTCTAAAAGACCATTCACTGTTAATAACTCGTTCTCAAATTGCCCCTTAAAATCAAATTGCCCCCCTGTGGTGCATGTGCCCCACATTGGGAACCATGGCACTTAACCATTTGTTTGTTGGGTGGGTAGGTCCCATTTTTAAAAATATACTGTTATTTAAGTTTTCAGGCTTTGTGCCTCTGACATAGAAATACAGTGGAACCTCATACAACAATCGCCCCACATAGCAATGAAATCGCATAACAATTAGGTTTTGAGAAAAAAATGGCATCCCACATAACTATTTTCCCTATGGAAAAAATTGCACAATAATTTTTCAATGGGAAAAACCACATAGCAAAAAAAAAAAATGCAAAAAAAGTTGCACGATGCATCCCATAAGGAAAATCGCTATACAATGCTTTGTATAACTATTGTTTTGTACAACAACGAGCCCTGTGGAACAGATTAAAATCGTTGTATGAGGCACCACTGTACATTCTTTACAGCAAGCTCTGCCTACCAGGGGAAAAAATCCTGAAGCAAAAGAACACTGTTTCCATTGCAAGAAAGACACAACAGGGAAGGCAGATGGAAAGGCATAGATATCTTCAGATTTAAGTCTTGTGTTGGCCCTTCATGGGGGTGGTGAGACCAAAGGACCAGTGGGGAACCATTTTTTTTAAACCTCTGAACAACTCCAGAGCAACAGCTACCTGACACTCTTCTGGATTAGGTCATTAACAGCAATAGCACTCCAGTGTTGAGGCATGCCTGCCACATGTCCACGGAAATGTCTGCAGATGCAGACAGCTCTGGCTCTTTCGCTGTAAACAGAGATGGGCACTCAACTCTAGAGTCGGATAGGACTGGTTTTCCACATGAAGCATATTTCCAGGCACCCATATATAGGTCACAGCCTACAATGACTCAAAGTAAAGGTAAAGGTTTCCCTTGCTTGAAAGCCAGTCGTATCCGACTCTAGGGTTCAGTGCTCGTCTCTGTTTCAAAGCTGAAGAGCCAGTGCTGTCTGCTTCTGCAGACATTTCCGTGGTCATATGGCAGGAATGACTAGACACCGGAGTGCACAGAACGCTGTTACCTTCCCACCGAAGTGGTCCCTATTTATCTACTTGCAATTTCTTGCTTTCAAACTGCTTAGGTTGGCAGGAGCTGGGACAAAGACGGGAGCTCATTCCGTCCTGCAGTACTCGGGAATCAAACTGCTGACCTTCCACCTCCCAGTCAGTGTCTTAGCCACTTGAGCCACTGCAGTGACTCAAGCATTAGTGCAGACCCAATGGAAGTCAAAAGAAGCAATGCAGTATTTTCCGGCTAAAATATAACCTGATCTACTGAATAGTTTTGCCACAGGTAGGCTACAGTGCCAGTGCCAGGACTGTGTATTCATTTGCTAAGCTTACCTTTGAGGAAAAGGCAGAATGGAATGTACTTTTTAATTTTTCCTTTTAAATATTTATTAACAGAATAGCATCCTTTCATTATGGAGAACCATAATGAAAGAACATAGTAAACGGTATTTTATGAGGAAAACACTGATGGGATGGGAGTATTGTCTGCTTGGCAAGAAATAACCATAATTGTGTGCAGTCAATTCTGATTCATGAGAGAATACACAGAAGTGGGCTACCAGTCACTTCTTCTGAGGCCACTTCTGGGACTGTGCAGCTTGCCCATGGTTTTACATGCTGGTTCTTTTTCCTGGAGGCTCAAGTGGCTAAGCTGCTGACTGGGAGGCAGAAGGGAAGCAGTTTGACTCCCGAGTACTGCCGGACGGAATGAGCTCCCGTCTTTGTCCCAGCTCCTGCCAACCTAGCAGGTCGAAAGCAAGAAATTGCATGTAGATAAATAGGGACCACTTCGGTGGGAAGGAAACAGTGTTCCGTGCACTCTGGTGTCTAGTCATGCCTGCCACATGACCACAGAAATGTCTGCAGCAATAGACAGTGCTGGCTCTTCAGCTTTGAAACAGAGATGAGCACTGAACCCTAGAGTCGGATACGACTGGCTTTCGAGCAAGGGAAACCTTTACCTTTACCTAAAGTGCGGAATTGAACTCCCAACCCCACTGAGCTATCCAGCCAGCTAGTTGTGACTGTAACTTTCTTCTGTACAAGACTTGGAAACCTAATTCACGTACATTGGTACTTCACTTAAAGAGCATAATGCGTTTCACGGGATTGCTCTTTAAGCAAAACACTTGGAAAAAGTGCCGCCGCCACCATAGTAAGTGACCGATCGTGACTTTTGGCGGGGATTGTGAACCCGATTTAGTTGTTAAGCGAGTTTTTAGTTGTTCAACCATTTGGAGAAAATACTGCTCTTTAAGCAAGTTAGTCTCTAAGTGAGGCTGCTCTTTATGCAAGGTTTTACTGTATATAATTCTCATCTGGAGGCAAGGCATGAGCCCTTTTGTCACTAATTAACAAGCTTCTGCTTGCAT
Organism: Bradypodion pumilum; assembly: GCA_035047305.1. NCBI lineage: Eukaryota > Metazoa > Chordata > Lepidosauria > Squamata > Chamaeleonidae > Bradypodion > Bradypodion pumilum. The sequence continues at coordinate 157,690,373 of JAWDJD010000001.1, read as the reverse complement.
CTTTATGTGTCAGTATGCTTTCGTATGTGACCTAGAATCAAAGCAGAGACATATTAATCAGTGGCAATTTGCTACTACAAGTTGCAATTTCCTTCTGCTGGCGTTAACTATGCAAGACGATTTGGGCCATTGTTTTGAAATATTTGTAACAGCTTTGCCTGCGGAATCAGGTAGTGTATGTGCTGAAAGAACTTGCATTATTTTAAAGGATTCTAAAACCTAGACCAGTGGTGACAAACCTCTGGCACATGTGCAAGAGGGGGCACTCAGAGCCCTCTCTGTGGGCATGAGTGCTGTTGCCACAGCCAGTTCTGGGAGCGCTTCCTCTGCCCAGCAGCGCAATGGGAGCGCTTCCTCCCTCCCCTGTCTGGGGTAAGGCATGAGGGAAATCAGTATTCAGGTGAAATTGCCATGTTGGCACTTTGCGATAAATAGGTAGGGTTTGGGTTGCAGTTTGGTTCGCTAGCACTGGCCTGGGCTGTGTTAAGCCTCTGAGCAAAAATGACTCACAAATAAGAATGTACTGCTACGTGGCTTCATTTATTCAAATGAGTATGAAACTGGGAAGCAATACATTTTCCTGACATAAAATGGTGGGCAGTTTGTAACATGTCTCTTGAGGACTAGATTAAAAGACTGGCATGAAAGGAGGGCTCAGCTGATGCTTCAGGCTTTGTTTATATGATCTAGATTTCAGCAACTGTTATCCTGAAACAGCACTTGTCTAAACCAATCTGAAGATCTTTCAGCACAACTTCCCTAGGGGGAAAAAGTAATCTATTACACTTGTATTTGATTCTGTCTCACTCTTCTATTGTTATTTTATCAAATTGCTGCTATTTCAGTCAAAAACAAAGTTCAGAAGAAAATCTATTTTTGGATTACAACACCCAAAATCCCCCCCCCCCCCCCCCCCGAATCAAGATCAGGATTCTGGGAGCTGTACTTCAGAAATGTAACTTTCCCAGTACAGTATCTATCTGCTGTGGCCATTGTAAACATAGACAAACCTTTGGGGGCCATGTGATCAGGATATACATGATGTTGCATTCATTTTCTGGAACAAAGATGCCTTTGAATGAACAAACCAGCTCAAATATTAGGGGTTAAAAGCTAAGTGCCTCTCTTCAAGTTTCATACTTTAAAGGTAAAGGTTTCCCTTGCTTGAAAGCCGGTCGTATCCGACTCTAGGGTTCAGTGCTCATCTGTTTCAAAGCCGAAGAGCCAGCGCTGTCTGCTTCTGCAGATGTTTCCGTGGTCATGTGGCAGGCACAACTAGACACTGGAGCGCACGGAATACTGTTACCTTCCCCCCGAAGTGGTTCCTATTTATCTACTTGCAATTTCTTGCTTTCGAACTGCTAGGTTGGCAGGAGCTGGGACAAAGATAGGAGCTCATTCCGTCCTGCAGTACTCAGGAATAGAACTGCTGACCTTCTCTACTAATTATATATTTGCATACCAGGATAGTCTACTTTTTATTATTCTTTAGTCTGCATTATTCAACACAAGGGAGTTCCAGTATCCAACAGTTTCATAATTGTTAGGGATGTGGTTAGCTGACAAGTTCATCCTAATCAAAACTGCTGGGCTTTTGAGTCTACAGTGGCCTGAGAATCTAGCTGAGGATGGTCAAGAAAACAGGTATTAAGAGCTTTATGAAATTGACAGCATGCTGTGGATCACAACCTCAACATCATTTTAGCTATTATTTATGCATAAGGAAGACATTAGCAGGATCACAAGTTTTAAAACTTCAAAAGCATTCTCTGTACATCTCTGCATATGTCACCAAATTAAACATTGGGGGTGGTGGGAGGTTCAGGGATTGTTACTCAAGCATGACAGTCTCTGAATCTGATCAGTAGGAAATCTACACGGAACACAGGGCAGGCTTCTTACACCTTCAATGAATTTAGATGAGAATTTCAACAGATATATCTTTGCTGCATTTTCATCTTGTGTGACTATTAAATATAAAACCCGTGTCCAAAGGATTTCTTGACAAGGCATTTGCGCCTTTAATAGTCACTAAAGGAATATCACCTGTTTTCAACTAGTATCATCCCCTGCAGTATGGCAGACTTGATCTTTTGAGTTGCTTTGAGTACTAAGAGCCCTGGTGGTTAAACTGCTGTACTGCAGCCAGACCAGTATGAGTTCAATCCTGACCAGGGCTCAAGGTTGACTCAACCTTCCAAGGTCAGTAAAATGAGTACCCAGCATGCTGGGGAAAAATGCTAATTAACGTGTGAACTGGCCAGAGAATACACTAAGTGCTACGGAGTGATAGGTAAAGGTTTCCCTTGCTCAAAAGCCAGTCTTATCCAACTCTAGGGTGCAGTGCTCATCTCTGTTTCTAAGCCGAAGAGCCAGCGCTGTCTGCTTCTGCAGAAGTTTCCGTGGTCATGTGGCAGACATGACTAGACACAGGAGCGCACGGAACGCTGTTACCTTCCCACTGAAGTGGTCCCTATTTATCTACTTGCAATTTCTTGCTTTCGAGCTGTTAGGTTGGCAGGAGCTGGGATGAAGACGGGAGCTCATTTCCGTCCTGCAGTAGTGATATAGAAGTGTAATTGCTATTGCTACTCCTTCAAACTGACATGTTCAGTAACAACCCCTCAACCATTCAATGTGCCTACTCTTGTGTGACTTACCATTGCTAAGCCACAGAATTTCAGGCAGTGTTCCTAACATAAAGTAAATCCTGCTGGACTGGATCTAGAATTGTCATCCTAAAAGTAACCTACTGAAATCACAGGGGTTTAAGTTCATCATCACAAATCACTGCTCTAAATTAGACTAACTTAATTTACTACTCAGTCAATTGACTTGAATTGCCCAATCTGACCTACTTCTTCCTTCGTGTCCCGATAAAAACCTGGACTGTCAAAATGAAGCCACTCTGTCATTGGACAAACTTAAGTCCCCATTGGTGCATGTTTCTGGCAGTAAATCTGACCTACTGAATTTACGTTATCTTTCCAAGCCAACATTCCAATGCTGCAAATTTCTGTTTGCTTTTATAGCAGTGCTTTCCAATAGGATTGTGGCTATTGGTTTTATGTACCTATATCCAATAAATCTAGCACATTAAAATCAGGATATTCCTGGTTTTTATTTGTTATTAGTGTGATGTTCTATTCATTTGCCAGTCATCCTGAGTGGTACCTGCATCAAAAGGGTGGGGCATAAATGCAATAAAACAACATCTGAATAGACAATATTACTAATATTTTGTGTCTTGATCTTCAGTATGGAAACCATGGGTGCATCTCTCCAATAGGCTACTAAAGCTCAGAGTGAGCATGGGCAACCTGTAATCTCTCAAGAAACAATATCCATGCTAGAAGCAAATACAGTTCACACTTTTTTCAAATGGCTGTGAATGTTCATGTTATCAGCTAATGAATATCTACATGAGCTAGACTGACCCAACTCTATACAGTATATGATCAATTCAAAATTTACATGGTGTTATTAAGAGACATAGTCCAGCAAGCAATTTAGTTTAAGGCAATACTAAATAGCTAATCATAATTTATACTCTTGTAGGTATTATTTTCTACCAATGACGTGGCAAAAAATAATATAGGAAAATAAGTAATACATCATTTAATTGCTATTTATTTCATAAACATGAGGTATTTCAAAGTGCTATAAAGATGCAGCACTAAATGTACATCGTTGGAAGAAAGTAAACACAGAACTTTGCAATTACCCAGTTCTATGCAACAAACATTAACAAATACATTAACTGGAAGAAACAGGCTAGGAAAAAAGGCATATATAGCAAATTTCTTTACAAAAGTTTTCTTAGTTCAAAAAAGTGATAAAGTAATATCTACTCAAAACTTTCCACAACCATTTTCATACGAAAATATAAGTATCAAATTTAGTTATGTATCAGCATCATACTAAAGTATACAAGCAGTGTAAGAATTAGTACAGTACATAACAGAGATTAACAATATATTTGTATACAAAAACATGCTCCTCAAACATTGAGGTATTACAGTACTTAGGTATGAACTTCCAGTCTACTATTGGTAGCAAAAGTCACCTTTCATAACCCAAGACATGTACAAAAGGCAAGTGTATAATGGTATTTACAGAGGTGTTTTCCCACCATCCACCACAAAGGTACAAAACAGTTTCGCCCCATAACACCTGGTAGAACATAAGCACCATTTAAGAAGGAATTGATGTTTCCAAACTCAACTGGATGTCATGAGCAGATCCAACCGCTTACAACATTTCAAGAACAATTATAGTTCTAAGAGGAAATACAAAGGCGATATTCCATTACAGTTTGGTAGCCTCTTCAGCTCCATGTGTTGAGAACCTCCCATCTGCTCTCCATCCAGATAACAGTGTTTTGTCATGTATTATCAAAGACTGGATTGAAAGGAAAAGCCAACATTCTTAACGTCAAAAAAACATAACTCTCTTTTAAGGAATCAAAAATGTGCAAAGTGGCAGTGGCTGTCCAGATCAGACAATGACCAAAAAAGGTAAGTTTTTATATTTGCTCGCTTGCTTTAAGGAAAAAAGTTAACAAGTCTGCATGTGTTCTAATTTTTTTATCAACTGCTGCTGCTTGACTTGCAATTTCTCCTTTTCTAGCAACAACTTGTGCTCCTCAACTTGCAGAGAATGGACATACTCGGTGGCTTTTTTCAAGATGACCACTTTTGCGGCTTTCTCGTTTTTCACCAGTTCTGGCACATGGTCCCTTAACGTGAGGAAACTGGACCTCAGATCGTTACGCCTCTGCCGTTCCAGGATGTTGTGGTTACGCCGGCGCTCACTGTCTTCTGAATCAGAGTTCCGTGGGCTGGAGCTCTTGGGCTTTGGTTGGGCCACCGGTTTCACCGGGCGAGGGGCTTCAGTTTTTAACTTTTTCTGAGGTGGCACCTCTTCACTTTCAATGTATGGTGAAGGGGCAGCATAGTTGTGTTGCTGATGGATCGGGGCACAGCGTTTTAGGATGATTTCATTTGGCTGAGTTCTCACAGAGGCAAGGGTGGTGGCATTTTTAGGGCGTGCAGAGATAGTCATAGTGGTAACTGACTTGTAAGAAGAGCGCCTTTTTTCCACAGTGACCACATCAATTTCTTCTTCGTCATCATCTTCTTCATCGTCTTCTTTTTAACAGAGAGAAGAAAGAGGGAGGAAAAATGGAGATGTTATACTCACTCTGGGAAATGTACCAGAAGGCTCCTAAGCATTTAGCATTAATTAGCATATATGTGTTGTAAATAACAGCAATTCCCAGGGCAAATGCCAATGTATAAATATTTAAGCATTTAAAATATGCAGCACAGGGAGGAACATGGTAGTTAGCAGTAAAAATAACGTGTTTATATTCTCAGGTCTTAAAGCCTCCATACATTCCATCCAGCCTTCAACAAATAAAATGTGGGCATGGAACTACATAAAAGAGTGCAAATGATGGGAGAGCAAGCTAGGCAATGAAATAAGTATACAAAATTGCAACCCAAAATCATTAAGAGGAGAATAAACAGAATACTGAGAAAAAGAATTTGCATTTTAAGCCACTTTTTCATGCTCTAAATTGCACACACAAAACAAGAGACACAATACACATATAATGTGTGTGTTTCACACGCAGAGACACACACACAAAGCCCTTTCTTGACTGACACAGGGCTGGAAAGCCAAACAATTGCTGGACTTGTTCGAACAGAAAATGCAAAGCTATTCCAGTTGGTAGGTCCCTTTAAGCCAAAGTTGTTGGGTTCCTGCCAAGAAGACAGCTGTTGGAAGGAAGTGCTCCCTGCTCAAAGCTGTCAAGATCTAGACATGAAGAGAGCAGTGAACCTTTTCAACAGGAGGCTGGATTGTCAAGTTTTATGATTATGGTCATATGAATTTTTTTCATTTACATACAATAAACTGTGTTTAGAATTGCACTGGATTTCCTTCCTCTTCATCTGAATGCAGATGTTTCGCTAAACTTGAAGCTAGTATTCCATGTTCACTGTACCAAAGCCCAAACTATTTTCTGCATAAATGCTGCACAGCTGAAAATGTTAATATTGATGCCTTATGCAAAATATATAAAAATCTATCTGCCACACACCCAAACCATGACTGTCTGTTCACACAACAGTTTTACACAACTGCAGCAGAAATAAAACAAGGAATGGAAGTGTGTTGAGTGTCATAATTGTGTTGTGTTAAGCATCATAAGAAAGGCTTTTCATCATCCACTGAAATTGTCTGTAAAAGAAAAGCCATACAACTATCTGTCCATCAGCAAAGCAAACTTTTTAAGGTATGATACTGACCTAACAGAGGCAAATATACTACCATCTACTGGTCAAAATTTGTAACATGTCAAGAAGCAAGCAAGAGGGTACTCTATAGTAGTGTGTTTCCCAACCTTTGGTTTTTGGACTTCACTTCCCAAAAGCACTGATCAGCCAATGTACTGACTCAGGCGATAGCTTTCAACTTTACCCTGAGCTCCCATTTATTTTTCTATATCACCTATCTGGTGAATGGGAAATTTCACCACTCTGAGTACCGTAGTTTACAAAAATCGATACACAAAACAGTACTGATGGGGGCGGGGGGCACACATTAAAATATCAGTAAGATTCAAATTCTAAAACTTTGGGTCCAAATAAAGGCAAAAAAATATGAGGGGAGGTGTCCTTATAGGCATCTCAGCAAAGTTATTTTATTTAGGCATGTTGTAAAGCTGTCCAAAGAGGGAAATTGGGGCAGCTCCATAGTTTAGGGGTCATCACAGAAGGCTCTCTTCCTAGTTGTAACCTTCTTTGCCATTCTCAGTGTTGGCACCCAGAGTTGCACAGTTTGTGAGGACAGGGTAATCTGAGCCACAAATTTCTGGGAAAGACACTCTGACAGGTCAGGTAGTCAGGTCACTTTAAATGGCCTTTTAAATGACCTGTCAAACAGAAGTCCTAGGTTCTGATTTTAACTGGTTGTTTTGTTGCCTTATGGTGTCTGTTTTGCTTTTTGTAATATTGTGAGCTGCCCAGAGCGTGAGATGGGCGGGGTATAAATTTAATAAATAATAACAAAAAGGACATGATGCGACTATGGCTTTACAGGTTTAAATCCAATGGCTAGTTCCAACTAGAGGGACCCACTGAATCAATAGACCAGGGGTGTCCAAACTTTTTTGGGCTGCAGGCTGGTCACGTGGTTAAGGAGGTTGGTCACAGGCCAGATCAACTGGTGTCAGGGGCCGGATCTGGCCCTCGGGCCATAGTTTGGCCACCCCAATATAGACTTACCACTGATTCAATGAGCCTGCTCTAACAGCTGGATTTAGCCCCTATTGTGGTTTATACTGATGTGTACAGTATATGGTTGAGAAAAACCTAGTTTAATTTGAGGGAAGGAAAGGGTTGAGTGCAAGAGAGAGATCTGGACAGAAGAGATGGCCCCAAAATTGGATATTCAAGCCAGACCTTGGCAATGTTACTTCCTTTTTACTCCCAGCATCTTCCAGGTAGCATTGGTACTACCTAGATGGGCCAGCCTAGTTCACAACACAGAAGCATGTTTTGATCTAAATCCACTTCTCGTTCACACTTGGAATTAACTTTAGTAACTCAACACTTATGCAAGTTGTGTTCATTCAGTGGGTCTAATCTGGGGGGACTGAGAGTTGAATTCTGGCCAAAATCATCCAACTTGAGATTTGTATTTCTGTAATTGTGGGGAGTTCTGAGATAGCGAAAAAGGATTGAGCTGTCTACTTAGCCAAGGACGGTGATGATATTTACCAGAATCACTGAGAGTATCATCTCCTGAGCTGTGGTTGGTCCGGCTGTCACTAGTTGCACCAGGGTGGCGTCCACTACTGCTGTTCCGCTGAGCAGGGCCTTGAGCCATCACGCCACTGCTGGCTCCACTGCTGATGTTCACATGGATGCCAGCCACTCCCCCAACAGCTGGAGTTGCCGCTATGGCCAGCTCCCTCTTGTTGATAGGAAAAGGAAACACCATGGCTGGATCCACACACTCGGACACAGAGTTGTTGAGCTCCTCCACTTGGCTGCCGCTATTGTTCCCAGAGCTGGCAATAGGGGGGCCGGTGGTGGCAGCGGTCGTGGCAGCAGAGGTGGAGGAGGCAGCTCGGGTGGCAACAGAACCAGCTGTGGATGGAGCGACCACTGCCCCTCCTTTCGCCTGCAGCTTCTCCTGCATGGCCCTTTCCAGCTTTTCAGTAGCTGAGATGCCACTCCACATACAGTCCTGGAGAATGATGGCATTGAGGTTGCTGCTCTCGCCCAAGCCAGTTTCGAAGGCGTCCCCACCATCGCCGCTGCCCCACAGGTCAACCTCTGGAGGCAGCAGCAACAGCTCTGAAGCCCAGTCCAGGGGGTCGCCGGTTCGGAAGCTCCCGAGGGCTGCAGCTCCCCCCCATGAGGCCGGGACCGATCCTGGTGGGTTCTCCTGCAGTCCTGCCGGGCTGGGAGACAGAGGAGGGGTAGGAAGCAGTTCAAACTTTTTCCAGATGTCTTCCCCTGGGGGCGTGGAGTCCGGACCGCACAAATAAAAATCATCTTCGTCGGGATAGAAACAAGGCTGCAAAGAGTCAAATTCGAGGTCTGGGTTTTTACTGACCATCCCTGGCATCTTAGTCGCAACCTTTTTCCAAGGAAAGGAATCTTCTCCCTTTAGGATGTTTACAACCAAATACTGGGGGTTTGGCGAGATCAAGGACCAGACCCCTTCCTTTCCAAGCAGTATCTGAAACCAAAGAGAATAATCATTTTTTTTAAAAAAAATAGATTTTGTAAACACCACCCTGTGCAGTTTGTATATTCTCAGAGTTAAAACAAACAAAAAGGAGGGAGAAAATCTCTCCACTTATTGTTACACTATAAGGCAATTTATACACAACTTTTGATTTAAAAAAAAATGAGACAAAATGCTTCCCAGGTTTCTACCTTGTGCAGAAAAAGTGAAGGGAAATACTGTATCTGTACCGGGCTGCAGTCCCTGGGATGGGCTGTCTAAAATATATATATATATATTCCAGCAGAGTAAGAGGAAGTTGCTTCCCTCTTTTGTCATCTGCAGAAGGAAAAGGAGAAAGGGGGGATGAGAAAGAAATGAGGGTGGGTGAACCGAGGGAGGGGAGAAGTACTCAGTGGTGCTACTTTGCACATTGCCTTTCCATCCACTTTCAAGCCTGTGCCCAGCAACCCACTGGCAGAGAGATCAGAGGGTGGGGAGATAAGTTAGGGTGGGGTGGGGGACAGTCGCCCCAGGTCCATCCTTATGAAATAGACTGAAGATCCTTCCTCCCCAAAACACACATATGACCCCCCAAGAAAAGCTGGGCAATAAAAGCATAGGAAGTTTGTCCACACCGGCACTCAATCTCTCACACAAAAAACCCACACAGACACAGGCACAGGGAAAGGGGGTGGTTGTCATTCGGCGCACACTTAAAACCAGGTCTTCAAAGCCCCTTCACACCACCTCCATCGAAACAAGCAATCCCCCCCTTTTTTCCCCTTATGTATCACGACTCCTTCTGCATCACTTCTCGTGCATCACCGAGGTAGGCATTAAAAAAAATGAAAATAAAGCTGGAAACCAGCAGAGAGAAATATATATATATATATTAAAAGTCAAGCCAAAGAGAAGCAAACCTCTTCCCCTGCATGTCTAGTTGCAACCGAGCCGGCGATCAATGGCAAGAAGGTGCACTCCGGGTTCACATGCTTTCCGGATCGGGGGGGGGGGGAGGCGCGCATCACACACCCACACGCCCACACATCACCCACACACCCAGAGCCGCCGCCGCCGCCGCCGAAGCGTCCCAGCTGCTGGGGCTCCCGCCTGCCTGCCTGCCTGCCTGCCCCGCCTCCGCCTCGCACACTATTGCCGTCTCCCGCGAAAAGACACCAGAGGCACCCAAACAAAAGCCTCCGCCCCCGCCTTGCAACGCCCCGCACCGATGAATGGGTGGAGGGATGGAGGGATGAATGAAAGGGCCCCCAAGTCCCGGGACGCCCCCCCCCCCCGCCCCCCCTTGCACCCGCGATCTCTCCCCATTGCGCCTCCTGCACCCACACCCACCCACCCATCCCTGCTTGCCCCCATGACTTACCTCCTTCTGTGCTTGCAAGGGCGCAAGGGAGCCCCAACCCGGGGGGCGGTTGGTTGGGGGGCGTCGGGGAAAGGCAAAGGACGGTCTCCTCCTCCTCCGCCCTTTAAAGAGCGCGGCCAGCCGGATCGGGGGCGCCCCCCTTCCCACGCCGCATTCGCCTCCTTCGCCCCCGCAGACGGAGAGGGGGCTGCCAGCCACCGAGTGGGGCTGGCCGGCTTGGGTCCTTGGGAGCAGCAACCGCAGAGAGGATGAGACTCGGAGTCTGAGCTGCTGCTGCTGCTGCTGACACACCCGCGGAGGAGGGAAGCGGCGCGGCGCGGGAGTGCGGCTGGGAATGGGCGGCAGAGGGGGGGGCGCGCGCGTCGAGGGAGCGAACCGAGCCCTGGCCCCACCCCCTCGATTTGCATAAAAGCAGGGGAGGGGCCAGGCGTTTGGCGCCAAAAAAAGCCCCCCTTCATCCCTTCCTCTTTTTTTTTTATTGCCCCTTTCTTCTTTCCAAGGAGGAGGGGAGGGGGAATCGGTTGCAAAGCACACACACACACACACACCCAAGAAAGCCTCGCAACATACACAAGAAATCAATGCAACACATACACAAGAAAGCCTCGCAACACACACACAAAAGCACTGCAACACACACACACACACACACACACACAAATAAAGCTTCGCAACACATACACACGAAAGTCTCGCAACACACACAAACACACACAAGAAACCCTCGCAACACACGCACACAAATAAAGCCTCGCAACACATACACACGAAAGCACTGCAACATACACACACACACACACACACACACAAGCCTCACAACACACGCACACAAATAAAGCCCCGCAACACATAAACACACACACACAAACGGAAGCCTCGCAAAGCCACCAGGTTGCAAAGGTAGCTCCCGCGGTGGCGGCGGTGCTTTGGGAAGAGGGTGTGTCTGTGTGTATTTGTGTGTCCCCGTCTTCCCACTTCCAGTTCTCTGCAAAGGCGACCGAGGTACAGCAAGCAAGGGCCACACACACACACACACACACATTTTAAAAAACCAGCCACCGTGCAGAGAAACAAATCACTCGGTCTACATTTTATTTTTATTTTTTTAAAAGCACCCACTCGGGGTTCACCTTCCCGTCCAAAGGGAAAGAGAGGTGGCGGCGGGAGGTGCTTTGTCGCGGTCGTAGAGGAGGAGGCGCGGCGGAGATCATCATCATCATCATCATCATCCTCGCCATCTGGGTTTGGGGATGCTTGCTTTGTTGGGCGGCGTGTGATGTCCTCTTCCCTCCCTCCCTCCCTCCGCCCGCCCACTCCCACCCGAGAGAGATCGCGGGGGCTGCAGCTGAGAAAGGGATCCGGATCCAGGAACCGGATTGCCCAGGGGGGACGAAACCGACGCCTCCCGCCCTCCTCCTCCTCCTCCTCCGTTTGTGTACATCTACATCCCGCCCTGGGCCACCCGCCGCCGCGTCCGCGCCCGATCCCGATGCGGCGCTCTGGCGGAAGAAACACACACCGCCGCTGCGGCTTAAGGCCTCTCTCTGGGCGCTCTGCAGAAAAGGCGACCCCTTGCGGCCTCGCCCCGCAACTGACGGTGCGAAGCCCACTCGGGAAAGCGCTTTGGATGTTGCCCCTGACGGTTTCCCTTGCTCGAGAGCCAGTCGCATCCGACTCTAGGGTTCAGTGCTCATCTCTGTTTCAAAGCCGAAGAGCCAGCGCTGTTTGCTTCCGCAGACGTTTCCGTGGTTATGTGGCAGGCATGACTAGACACCGGAGTGCACGGAATGCTGTTTACCTTCCCACCGAAGTGGTCCCTATTTATCTACTTGCAATTTCTTGCTTTCGGACTGCTAGGTTGCCCCTTAGGCGAGGAGAAAAACAAAACAACAACAAAGCACCGGGTTTCGGTCTTTCTTGCAAAAACCCTTCTCCTTTCTCCTCCTCCCTCTCATTAGCTTCGGATTTATATGCCGCTTCTCGGAAGGAAGGGAAACACGACCTGTTGAAAGAAGAGAGCGCAAAAGCTGGCTAGAGACTCAATATCAAGAAAACCAAGATAATGGCAACAGGCCCTATCAGTCCCTGGAAAATAGATGGGGGAAAAGTAGAAGCAGTGGCAAACTTTACTTTTTTTGGATCAAAGATCACTGCAGATGGGGATTGCAGCCATGAAATAAAAAGATGGCAGACAACAAATGAGAAACCTGGGGAACATGATGAATAGAGACATCACCTTGCAAACAAAAATTCGCATAGTCAAAGCAATGGTATTCCTTCCCATAAGGCGAATGGAGTGGTCGCTCCAGACGCCCACTCTCAGGGGGTGCCACAGTGGTAAAGCATGTGTAAAGTTTCGCCAAGTAACTTAATTTAACCTCATATATTAGGGGTGATTAAGGGGGCGCCATAGTTGGATCTTGCTCCATCCTAAAACTTGCCTCAGACCGGCACTGCCCAGTGGTAATGTATGGCTGTGAGAGCTGGACCATTAGGAAAGCTTAGCGCAGAAGAATAGACGCCTTTGAAATGTGGTGTTGGAGGAGAGTCCTGAGAGTCCCCTGGACAGCGAGGAGAACAAATAGGTCAATCTTAGAAGAAATCAACCCTGACTATTCATTGGAAGGACAAATAGTAAAGATGAAGATGAAGTACTCTGGACATCAAATGAGAAGAGAGGATTCACTTGAAAAAGCCTTGATGCTGGGAAAGGTGGAGGGCAAGAGAAGAAAGGGGTGGTCAAAAAATGAGATGGCTAGATGGTGTTGTAGATGCAATGAGCACAGAGCTGGGTGGGCTGAGGAGGATGGTGAAGGACAGGGGTGCCTGGAGATCAATGGTCCATAGGGTCGCAAAGGGTCAGAATCGACTGTGCGACTGAACAACAACAAAATCATGAAAAGCACTGTAAAATCTAATGTGACTCAATCAGACCTTACATCAGGGGTGCTCAAACTACGGCCCGTGGGCCAGATCCAGTCCCTGACGCCAATTCATCTGGCCCACACCACCCTCATCGCTCCCAGAAGTGGAAGTAAAATGCACCAGGGCGCGTTTTACTTCCGCTTCCGGAAGCAACGAGGGTGATGTGGGCCGGATGAATTGGCATTGGGGCCGGATCTGGTCCATGGGCCATAGTTTGGGCACCCCTGGTTTAAGCAGAGATAATGGCAGCTTAAAATTATCTCATCTTGTTGCAAAACAGATTGCAAGGCATGTTTTAATTCTGCTTTTGGTGGGAGAAACCAGGTGACCAGCCCGCTGAACCACGTGACTGGCCTGCGACCCACAAAGTTTGGGTACCCCTGCCTTACATGGATGGGGTTAGAAAAGACTGCAGACAAAATCTCTTCCTGCAGTTCTGATTATTCGGGAGTAAGGTCTCCCTTGCTCGAAAGCCTGTCATGTGTGACTCTAGGATTTGGTGCTCACTTCCGTTTGCAGCCAAAGAGCCAGCACTTTCTGAGTCTGTAGGCATTTCCGTGGTCATGTGGCAGACATGACTAGATGCCAGAGCGCATGGAACACTGTTACCTTCCCAGCAAAGTGGTGCCTGTTTACGTAATTGCAATTTCTTGTTTTCGAACCTCTAGGTTGGCAGGAGCTGGGACAGACGGTGGGAGTTCACTCCATCATATAGCACTCAGGTCTCAAACTGCTGACCTGCTGACCTTCCAGTTGTCAAGCTCAGCATCTTAACCACTAAGCCACTGTGGCCCCATTATTTGGGAGTAAACCATGTTGTAATTAGGGGTTTTCTTTGAAGTGCAGGATCGCATTACACAATTTTTTTAAGTAACTGTAGGGGAGGTGGGGAGTAGCTCTGTCCTACTACAGGGAAAACTGGTTCATTGGGTGGAGCATCACACTGAACAAAAACTAAATAAATATGATGCTAGTCTAATGGATTTGTGGAAGTGGATTTGCTCCACAAAAACTCACATTAAAACACAACAGGTAGTCTTTAAGAAGGTGCCATGATATTTTCATCTTTATTTTGTTAATTTTAAGTTTTGTTCCTTCTCATGATATGTCTAAAAAGGATTATTGTTGCATACTGTCATTTCTGACGTATGGCAACCATATGGATTATAATTTTAGAACTGTAGAGCTGGAAGGGACCCTACGGATCACAGAGTCCAGCCCTTGTCCAAGAGGCACAGTGAGGAATCGGACTTCCAACGAGATACCTAGCCTGAACTATTCAGCAGTGAAAGATCTCCAAAATGCCCAGTCCTCAGCAGCTCTGCTCAGCTCCTGTAAGGTATAACACCTGTGACAGTAACATTAAACCTTTTAGAGACCAGTTGCCTAAACTCAACAGGCTGCCGTCTGTGCCGCAGAGGGGTGGGGCGAACTCTGTGCTGGGGGAAAGGAGGAAGCACTCCCATTGGGCTGCTGGACAGAGGGCTGGGGCAAACTGTGCTGGGAGAACGGTACACCACATGCCCACAGAGAGAGCCCTGAGTGCCCCCTCTGGCACGCGTGCCATAGGTTCACTACCACTGCTCTATGGAGTCAATCCATTTTTTAGTTTTCCTCATTTCCTACTGCCTTCCACCTTTCCCAGCATGATTGCCTTTTCCCTACCGTCTTGCCTTCTCCCAGTGTGCCCAAAGTAGGATACCCTCAATTCCATCATTTTTGCCTCCAGAGACAGTTCAGGCTTGCTTTGCTCTGGGATCCCCTTGTCTGTTTTTCTGGCATCCCTAGGCATCCACAAAGCTTTCCTCCAGCACCATATTTCAATTTTGTTTCCCCATCAGCTTTTTTAAAAAAACACAACTTTAACACATACATTGTGATTGTGAATAAAATAGCATGGATGATCTTGGTCTTTGGTTTGATGATCATTTCTGATTCCTTCCTAATGGACGGAGGTCCTGTCAAAAGATCCACAGTACTGTATTCCATATTAAGCAGAAAAGGGAAGGGGCGGCCTCAGATCTCCCAACCAGATATTAAAGTATTTTAAAGTACCGGCACCCTGAAGCTTATCAGAAGACAAATGAGCAACTATGAGCTCAAGCAAAACAGATGGTGTTAGAGGCGTCCTATAGATAACACCCTGGATTAATCTGGTTGTAGGATGCTGAACCAGTTGCAGTTTCCAAACAGTCATCCGAGGCAGCCCCGTACAAAAAAAAACCACATTACAATAATCCCAATTATTCTCATGCACCCACTAGACTAATGTTCGGGACTGTACTTTGCAAAAGAGAGAAAGAGGAGTAATCAGCCACAGATGCAAGGGGTCCTGGCCATTGTTTCAACTTGGTCAGTAAAAAGGAAGTTAAGGACAAAGGACTTGTACTTTTTACCCAAAAGTTGTTGTAGCTCATGGCAAACATGTACACAGTTTTTGTTTAATCGGTACAGAAAGTCTCGCCTTGGGAGTGAGAGACTTGACATGTGCCACAGTCTAAGTAAAGCTTTTCATTGTGCTGCACAGACTGCAAGAACATCATGTTTGTAGGCTGGTGGTATTCTTGACTTCTGTACATAGTTGTCTTTAATCCAGGGTGGGTTTTTGTTTATGTTTTGTTTTTCCTTTTGGCTATGCTTTTTTTTAAAGAGCCTGAGTCAAACCAAACGCTAGTCGTATGACTGGTGTGTGGGGGGACAAATGCACAGGAACTATTGAATCAAGTTCATAGTTTAGAGAAAGCGCATGACATCTGTTTCACTTCCATCCACCTGCAGTGTGCATCATGTTTCTTCTACCCCCATCCCAAATTTTTGTTGTGAATTAGAGCTGGGTGGTGGTGTTAGTGGCCTAGTCACATGAAGAATTGATTTTGTGTCTGTTCCCTCTCCTTTGTCAAACACAAGGATTTCCTTAATCACGGGTTATTTAGGTCCAATTGTCAAAATGCTTTTTGTAACTGGAGTAACTCATTCTATGCACTCCAGCTTCCCACCACTGCAGATCAAGGTTTGTAAAAACTACCTGTATCCTGACTGCAAATGCCTTGACTTTAAGCCATCTCCTGTGCCTAATATATCATCAGGCTATGCAGACTAATGATTTCATAAGGACTTTGATAGAAGTAGTACACAAGAAGTAGGGAACTACACTGGAGACGAAAAACCTGTAGTTTTCTAGGTGACACTGGCCTCCAACTCCCACCACCTCTAACCATGCTCGATGGGAGTTGGTGATCAGTGATATATGGAAAGCAATATGTTTCCCACCTTGGGTGTACTTTTTCTACAATGGATTTCCTTTGTCATAACTCTGCCTTTCAAATGTTGCAACCTTGTGTTTCCTCTTACAGTATTTGCCATTCTTTTTAGCATAGGTGTTAAGTGAGAGTCCGTTGTCCAAACAGCCCAGGAAAAAGGTTAGCTGAAAAGATGCAAAGGTGGGGAGAGAAATCTTGTCACATAAGCCAAGGTCCACTTTCAGGACAATGGATATTGTTCTGACTCTTTAAAGTTTGCTGAATATATTTATATGAAGCATAGACTGCAGTGGCTCAAGTGGCTAAGACGCTAACTGGGAGGCGGAAGGTCAGCAGTTCAATTCCCGAGTACTGCAGGACAGAATGAGCTCCTGCCTTTGTCCCAGCTCCTGCCATCCTAGCAGTTCAAAAGCAAGAAATTGCAAGTAGATAAATAGGGACCACTTTGGTGGGAAGGTAACAGCGTTCCGTGCACTCCGGTGCCTAGTCATGCCTGCCACATGACTACGGAAATGTCTGCAGAAGCAGACAGCACTGGCTCTTTGGCTTTGAAACAGAGATGAACACTGCACCCGAGAGTCGGATACGATTGGCTCTCGAGCAAGGAAAACCTTTAACTTTAGTTAAGTACAGACTGGAAGGTCTGCAGTAGTTGATACAGTTAACTGCAGCTAATTTACAGATTGCCACAACTGCACCAGTGGCACTCATCAATTAGCTGCAAAAAGTTATGCAAACCTTAAGCGAACCTGTTTCAGCCACAGTGTGCTGAAACTGTATATAGAGGCAGAGAAAGACTGCCTTTCTGTGTGCATGTATGGAGGCAAATGTAAATAGCATTGAAGCTTCCATCATAGGCCACCATCTTAGATGGATAGGACATGTCCACCGTATTGATGGTTCCAGGCTTCCTCATCAAATTCTCTATGAGGAACCTAGCTCCGGTGCAAGACCTCATGGAGCTCCTTTGAAGCACTATAACAGGGGTGCACAAACTTTTTGGGCCTCAGGACAGTCACGTGGTTGAGTGGGCTGGTCACATGGTTCCTCCACCAGAAGTGGAAGTAAAATGCACCTGTGCATGCACAAAACACTGCCGTAAATGTGGGTCATTTACAGCAGTGTTTTGCGCATATGTGGGCACAATTTACTTCCGCTTCCAGAAGCGGTGAGGATCCCGTGGGCCAGATGATTTGGCACTGTGGGCCGGATCAAGCCCACAGAACATAGTTTGGGCACCTCTACACTATAAGGACCAGCTGAAACAAACCATGAATGTGTCAGGTATAAACTCACAAACTTGGGAGACAGTGGTCAAAGATCACCAACTTTGGTGCCAAACCATCTCTGCTGCTACTGATCACTTTGAAGGAGATCGCCACAGATTTGAAGAGGCTAAGTGACGAACGCAAAAAGCTTCATCAAACACAACTATGCCCTCCGCCATCTATTCAATGTACTGTGTGTGGTCGCATGTTTCATGCCAGGATCAGTTTATGGAGTCACCAGAGACTCATCCATCATACGTACATGGCCAATCATAGAAATTTTTCTATAACATTTTTCAATTGCATTGGAGAAGCAAGGAAGATGCAAACCTTGTTTGCAGTCAAAAACAGGAAGGCTTATACTTGTTCATGGGGAAGATAATCAAAGATTTCATAGGAGACAGCATAGAAGTGCTCAACAGAACAGAGGCTAACAGATCAGAGAAGGTATTGAAGTTAACTTCATCCTTACTTGATTTTCTGGAACAGTTTGCGGGGGGAAATGTCCCAGTTGGATGCATTTTGATAAGTGATTAATGCATACGCTAGCTTCAAATCACTGTAATATTAACCTATGAGTTTCAGAAATGCTTTCCCACTTTTGCCCTTTGCAGCTGAGTTGCTCTGTCAGTCAGCTCATTTGTGGCTGGCTTTGGTTTCTGAACAAACAATTGATTCAGTTTGCATGACTTCTTTTTATAGGATGATTTTTCTGTCCAATATTTAACTGGAGAGAGACAGTGAAGATAGTGCAGAGGGAAGACTTTGGAGAAAGAACAGTTTCAAACATAGAACTGTAACTTGACGTATAAACCTGTATAAACCAAAATATTTCCAAATGGTATCAATAGAAAGAGACGTTGTCATAGAGAAGTGGCTTTTTGAAGCATGGATTCCTCAGCTTTCAGCTGGAATCTGCTTTCTGTTTAAGAGGATGGCTTTCATTTCCTGCATCTGAAATTGATTTTCCAGTGTATGCTCAAAGAAGGAAGCTTAAGCTTGGAAGGATTCATTGCTTTGAACCTTCGGTACCAGTGAGAGAAGCATTTTTATGAGAGTTCTGGGTTTGGGTATCACCTCTGCTATGGAAGCTCATAGGTGTACTTGGCCTCTGCTAAACCCAAGCGGTTGAATGTGTGGGATGATGCCCAGTGGTAGGTATCAGCAGGTTCGCACCAGTTCGCCAGAACTGGTAGCAGAAATTCTGGCTGGCCCCGCCCATCCAATTTTTGAAATAAAGTAGTCCTAATTCGGATGCAACACAGGGCTTTCCCCCTGGCCATGCCCACCATACCACACCCACAGTGTGGTAGCAAAAATTTTTTTGGAGCCCACCGCTGCTGATGTCATATGGTGATTGAATAGATGACAGCATTTTATATAGCCCATTGGGGCAGTGGGGGGGGACACAAAGATTTGCACTAATTGCTATAAATTAAAAACCCATCATGGATTTTGATTTATTTTGTTTTATATTTTTACTTGCATGGAGTCTGAGTGGGCTTTCACACAAGGAAGTGTCTTGTAGTGGCACTCCCCACTCCCTTATCTGTAACTTGACGTGGTACTGGCCACACTCTGTGATGTCCCATCAAGACTTTGCATTCAGTGGACTCAGCATGATTTTGTTGTTGTGGGCTAAATGCCTCCCCTTCGTTTTTGTTTAGACCACGGCTGAGCCCAATAAACTGTATTTAGTTCAGAGCTAAAGTGTGGAACATATGAGATGTCAATAAAGATGGCACTGATCCTAGGCATGTGCAGATAGCCTTTCATTTGCCACAAATTAACCACAGCTAAGCCCTGGGTCCAGAACCCCACTCAGCCATGAAAATACACCATGGGGCAATGGTAGCAGGAAATCCCTCCTTCAAAAGTTCTGCTAGTTTGAAGTACCTTCATGGAGCTTAAAAACAACAGTAACAAACCCCCCCACATTTTAGGAGACCCAGTTAGGCAGGCAGGGTGGGAAGGCTTTGCCCCATAAACCTTGCAGATTTACAGGATGGTTCAAGACGTTTTACTGCTTAAGCTACTTAAATCAAGGCACAGAGGACCCGATGCTAGGCATTCATTCATTCATTACATTTTTATACTGCCCATCTGGGATATTTGTTATAATCCAGTTATTTTGGATTGTGAGGCAAACCCTCCCCCACAGCCCCTTCGTCCCATTTAGTTAAAAATAATAATGACAAACTCAACAGCTAATATGTTGGTGTCCTTTCACAACACCTAAAGGTGGCTGCTTCTATTTGATTCAAGGTAGGGCCATACCTGTCAAGTATCCTGGATTGGCCGGGATTTCCCATATTTCCGTGCCGATTTTCTCCATTTCCTGCCCGGAGCTGCCGCTACCCCATAATTTGGCAGCGGGGGAAAAGGAGTTACTGCACATCCCTTCTGTGCAGGTCCTTTCTACGCATGCGTAGAACCCTTCTACGCATGCGTAGAACCCTTTACACATGCGTAGAACCCTTCTACGCATGCGTAGAAGGCTTCTGTGCAGAAGGGGATGCGTAGAAGCCTTCTACGCATGCATAGAAGTGACCTGCACAGAATGGTTCTGCGCAGGTCCATTCTACACATGCGTAGAAGCCTTCTACGCATGCGTAAAAGCCTTCTACGCATGCGTAGAAGTGACTTGCGCAGAACATTTCTGTGTAGCTCGCTTCTACGCATGCGTAGAAGCGTTTTATGCATGGGTAGAACGGACCTGCGCAGAAACATTCTGCGCAGTTCCCGTAATCTCCGGAGCTGCGCTTGACAGGTATGGGTAGGCCAGTCTTAAAAATTAAGCTTTTACCACTGTCTGTCATTTCAAGGTTTGCAGTTCTCCCATGCAAACCTTCCTGGCTAAGTAATTTTTATGGAAATCAATAGAACCTGATCCTACTTCCAAGTAAACATGTTCAGTGAACACCGTCTGCCAAAAGAGAGAGTAATATTTCTAGGGGGAGTGTAAACAGATGGTGATCCCTTGAAACCAATCAAGCTTTTCTTGCCTAAACCAACTGATACTCTTGGCTTGGCCTGACTCCCTTTGTAGCCATGGGCCAGAACTTGAAAGTTATCCCTCTGTTTGTCCTGGTTTTACATGCAACAGATAGAGTGGCAGCGATAAGCCCTGGAAAGTTCTTCAAAGCTTGGCCATAAAAACTGTTAACAGCAGAGGAAACAGCCTCACGCTTATTGCAGCAATGAAAGTACCTCCAGCCCCTTTAAAGTCATTTATGGAGTATTGATGGTTTTATTATTGCTAGCCCAGCTTTAGTGCATCAGTGTGAAACATTTGTTTATTTCTGTCACATAAATAATTGGGCTATCTCTGATGGACTGAAGAGCAATAGGGTGTCTTATTGGCCCTTCTTTTTTTCTTGTTGTTCAGTCACACAGCCCAGTCACACAGTTGAGTCCGACCCCTTGTGACCCCATAGACCACTGCACGCCAGGCTCCTCTGTCCTCTGCCATTCTCCACAGCCTACACAGATCTACACCCATTGCGTCAACAATACCATCTAGCCACCTCGTCCTCTGCCGTCCCCTTCTCCTTTTGCCTTCAATCTTTCCCAGCATCAAGGCCTTCTCAAGTGAGCCCTCTCTTATCATTTGGTGGCCAAAGTACTTGAGCTTCAGCTTCAGCACTTGTCCTTATAATGTGCAGTCAGGATCGATCTCCTTCAGAATTGACTGACTTGATCTCACTGCAGTCCAGGGACTCTCAAGAGTCTCCTCCAGCACCACAGTTGAAAAGCATCTATTCTTCTGCGCTCAGCCTTCCTTATGGTCCAACTCTCACAGCCATACATTTTTGTTGTTCAGTCGGACAGTCGATTACAACCCTTTGCGACCCGTACATTACTACTGGGAATACCAGTAGTACAGCACAACAAGGATATTCACTGGCAGTTTATTTGTGCAATTCACTCTCTTCTTCTGCAGCCACCCCAGTGGTGGGCATCAGCAGGTTCACACCAGTACGCACGTACTGGTAGTAAAAATGACTGGCCCCACCCACCTCCCCACCCCGCCACCTCCTCTTCCTCCTAGAAGAGGCTTTGGAGGGGGCTGGCTCCATTTCCCCCTTCATCAATGGCTTTTCTTGGCCTCCATTTCACCTCAAAATGCATTGCCAGCAACTCCAGAGTAGTTGGGGAGGCACTTCAGGGTGAAATACAGCCCTGGAAAAGCCTTGGGCAAAGGCAGAAATGGCTTTGGAGGGGGTTCTTCGCTATACAGCTATGAAAATAGAAGCCTCTTCTATTTTCATCACTCTATAGTGAACCTCTGAAGCCATTTCCCCTTTCTCCAAGGCTTTTTCTGGGCTCCATTTCACCCCAAAGCATATCCCCAGCCACTTTTGGTTTGCCCCAGTTCACCAGAATCGGTAGCAGAAATTCCGGCTGGCCCCATCCATCCAAGTTTTGAAATAAAGTAGTCCTAATTTAGGTGCAACCCAGGGCTTTCCTCCTGGCCATGCCCACCATACCACGCCCACAGAGTAGGCAGCGAATTTTTTTGTATTCTCAACAGCTGTAAGATATGCCTGCACATGTGTAAACACTGCCATAAATGCACCCATGGCTGTCATAAACACATTTACAATAGCCATGGGCATGTTTTACAGCAGTGTTTACAGTGAGAGGGGGCGTGGTCAGGCCCAGGATGTAAAAAGTTTGGGAACCCCAGCTCTATACGGAGACAGGCTTCCTTGGCTGAGCTTCTGCACTGTACACAAGTACAGGATCTTGTTCAGCAAAACAATTGCATCTGAAAACCACCAGCAACAACTCCGTGTTGTGTTCTAAGCCAGAATTTCAGAAATTCCGTATGACACACAAATGGCCACCTAAGTAATAAACCATGGAGCATGCTAAGTAAGATGATTTATCATGCCCCATCACAGGCATTGTGCCAGAAATTAAAATTCTGCAATCAAAGCCATCAAAGTGGGGGTGAAGAGAAGGAGTGGGAAGAGATAAAAAGAGTAAGAAATCATTGTCAAAAGTTGTTTAACTCATTAGAAATATTCTGTGAAATTGAGTCCCTTCTGGGAATTCTGCAAAAGTCCATCAAATCACTTCATTTTCTGCTATACTGCCAACAATTACTTCTAAAAATAGCCCATGTGGTTTGATAGTAATAGTGTACTAAATGTGCAGTTCTATGCACCGTTATTTGTGTGTAAAGTCACAGAAGCAATTGATTTTTAGTTTTGAGTAGAGACACATATAATTGTATTGAGGAGGACTGAACAAAACTCAGGTGGGAATAAATATAATAAATAAATAAATAAAATTTTGTCCTGCCAGGTATTTTTCAAATTGCAGGTTGTGCAATCCTTTAGCATTGGCTACAGGGCATACCTGTCAACCGCGGCTCCAACGAATCCGGGACCTGCGCAAACCGGGTCTGCGCAGGTCGCGTTGTACGCATGCGTGTGGAGGGCTACGCCACTTGCATAGCCTTCCACACAAGCGGCATAGCCTTCTGCGCATGCGTGGAAGGGAGCTACGGAAGTGTAGAGCCCTTCGACGCATGCGTGAGGCGCGACCTGTGCAGATGGGCTGCACAGTGCCTCCTTTCCCCCGCTGCCAAATTACGGGGTTTTGGCAGCACGGGTCGGGAAATGGTGCAAATCGGCGCCAAATTACAGGGTAATCCCGGCCAAATCGGGATGGTTGACAGGTATGCTACAGGGGCGTGCTCGCTACGCTTAAAGGGCACTGGACAGGGAGTGATGAGAGCGTCTAATCCTAACAAAGTATATATATATTCCCACTCGCCTTCTAATTTCAACTCCCCTCTGGGGATTCGAACCAACAACCTCCTGCTTACAAGGAAAAATTGCAACCTCTAATCCACGGCGGCTCCATTGTCAATGGAGCTGCTTTTGTAATCTTATCTTTGGCAGCACAGGAGGAGGAAGGCAGGTAGAGGAACACGGAGCCCCACTCATTTGCTCAATCATTCCGGGCATCGCAGCTCAGCTTGGTTCTTTGGATTGGCACCCAAGGGGGCAGCCATGGTACTGGGGGTCTGGGAGGTGCCCCAGGCTGAGTCCCGGTTGCCCGATGGGCCAGCCCATCACTGGTTTGCTATGCTGACTAAAGATGATGGTGAGTCAAAAAGCACCTGGAGGGCCATTCCCCCCCCCCAAGTCTTTAGATTTTACCATGTAAGATTTGTTGGGTTAAACGAGGATTTGTACACTTGTGTGAAAATGTCCTATTTTGTATTGGTGTAAAACTGCACGCATAACTGACTGAGTTTTATATGTTCACAGTATTATTCAAGTAGGCATTTGTTAATACGTTCAAAGTGTTATTCTCAAATTAATATTAATGGAACATTTAAAAGCATTCACATTACAAAGGGATGCATTTTTCAAGGATTCTCCAATCATCTATGTCATCTTAAGTCTGGTGCCTAAAAATACCACCTGCTTTCAAATGTTTCCTCTCTGTACTTTTCTGAATGATGTAAGGTTAATTAAAGTAGTAGTGCTGATGTATGAAAGATACAAATATTGTTCCTACATCCTTAATCTTTACTACTGATATTAAAAGAGTAATCTGGAAACTGTCACAAGAACCCTGTTTATGATAGCATACAACACAAGGTTGTTCTTTTTCTGTCAGGGGTGCATCTATGCCTTTAACAGCTGCATAACAAGAAAGATGCATTTATATGTTGTGACTGAAAAGCAGAATGACAGGGTGGTGTCATGGCAATGTTCCTGATTTTGCCTCAGATATAGGCTGACTTTCATGTATCTTATCTTCCTCTCCTTCCCTCTTTCAACCTTTCTGTATGTCAGGGATGGGGAACATGTGGTTGTCCAGATGCTGATGAAGTGCAGCTTCTTTCTTCACCACTGGTTGATGTTGGCTAGGACTGATGAGAGTTGTAGCCCCAATAAATCTGGAGGGCCACATGACTATCACCACACTAAGCCCTCTGCCCCTTACTTTCCCTTTGTGAGATTCATACGCACCACATCAAAGGATACCTTGGCTGCTATCTATCTGAGCATCAGGATTGATTTCATTGGCAGTGACAGATTGCTGCTAATCGAAGAGCTCCTTTTTCCTGGGGTATATATGATTTTGTATCACAGTGCACATGCCAGTGTACATGTCAAAATAATAAAAAGGGAACTCTTTAATCGGCATACATCTGCCTCAACTGGAGACTTGATGTGCAAAAAGAAATAAGCAATAGGGTAGGTAAAGTTAAAGGTCACTCTTGCTCAAATGCCAGTCCTATCCAACTCTAGGGGCAGTGCTCATATCCATTGACAACCAAAGAGCAGTGGTGGGCTCCAGCAGGTTCGGACAGGTTTGGGAGAACCAGTAGCAAAACTGGCTGGCCCTGCCCACTGCCTTGCCTTGCCCACCTCCTCCTCCTCCTCCTCTCACCCCACTATGGATGCGACTCCAACATCCTTGCACCCAGAGTGGGGTGAGGCTGAACCAGCAGTTACTCTGCTGCACTTGCTCTTTAAAGGAAAATTAGAGCATCAAAGTGTAATTGCTAACTAATGGTCTGATGAAGTGGACTCGATCCACAAAAACTCACATTAAAATACAGCAGCTTAACCATGCCCACTCAGTCACCTGGCCATGCCCACAGAGTTGGCCACATCCACAGAGTTGGCCACGCCCACAGTGTGGTAGTAAACATTTTTGAAGCCCACCACTGCCAAAGAGCCAGTGCTGTCTGCATCTGAAGACATTTCCATGGACATGTGGCACACATAAATAGATGCCAGAGTGCATGGTACCTCTTTATCTACTTGCAACTTCTTCCTTTCGAACTGCGATGTTGGCAGGACCTAGGACAGAAGAATGGAGCTCACTCTGTCATGCAGCACTCAGGTCTCAAACTGCTGACCTTCCAATCTTTCGGTCATCAAGTTCGGCATCTTAACCACTAAGCCACTGCAGTCACTTAAGCACCAGGATACTGACCACCAATTGTCACCCTGTGATTCTGCCAACACTGCGTGCATAGTTCCTTCTCAATTCAGTGGTGACTATAAAGTTTCAATAGCATCACCGTAGTTTCAGCCAGTGATAAGCAAGAGGATCGTCAAGAAAGAACAATCCTGTTAAGTATATGTCATTCTAAAGTACATAGTACATTGTTAATCAGGCCCTTCTGCAACAAAAGCACTTTTCTCAGTTAAGATGAATTTCCTAGCTGGTGATAATAGTAGAAAAAGAGGGGAAAGCTGAAGCTTAAAAGTTTATCTTGGCAAAACATGGCACAATTGAGAGATTATGCGTATCCTGTTCAAATGCCTTGCTGTGAGTAGGAGTGCTTCAGGCTATATAGAGCCTTCCAGACATTGACACTCCTTGCACATCAGTGGGAGAGTTCACATTCAGAAGAAGAAAGCCTCTCATGACCACAGACACCTCTGATCAGAGGAACTGTGTTGCGCTTTCCAAAAAGAGGAGATCTGATGAAATGCAAACATATGAGTGAGATATTTGCAGGGTGTGTGTGTGTAAGAACAAGAGGAGGTTTTTTTCAAAAGAGAGCAGCAGGAATGAACAAAGCAGAATGACTGCTGGGGAAAGCCGTAAGAACATAGAACTCAGGCAGGGATCTTGCTGAATTATCTACAGACACAGTAACTGTGTCATTTTGCCTCTTTATAAATCTATGGTGAGGCCCCATCTGGAATACTGTGTACAGTTCTGGTCGCCATACTTCCAGAAGGATATTATGGAGCTGGAAAAAGTGCAGAGGAGGGCAAACAAAATGATTAGGGGACTGGAACACCTTCCTTACCATCTGAGGCTGCAACGGTTGGGCCTCTTCACTCTTGAACGACGGTGACTAAGAGGTGACCTGATTGAAGTTTAT
This sequence comes from Bradypodion pumilum, assembly GCA_035047305.1. Taxonomy (NCBI): domain Eukaryota; kingdom Metazoa; phylum Chordata; class Lepidosauria; order Squamata; family Chamaeleonidae; genus Bradypodion; species Bradypodion pumilum. Next base: position 157,663,910 of record JAWDJD010000001.1, on the reverse strand, counting down.
AAAATCATCCACAGTGTGGACAAAGTAGATAAGGAAAAATTGTTTTCCCTATCGTACAACACTAGAACTAAGGGGCACTCCGTGAAACTTTTGGGTACTAGTTCTCAAACAAATAAGAGAAAGTACTTTTTCACCCAGAGGATCACTGGTCTATGGAACTCCCTGCCAGAAGAAGTGGTGACAGCTGTCAGTCTTGACAGCTTTAAGAAAGGATTAGACAAGTGCATGGAGGACAAGGGTATCAATGGCTACAATTATGGATATCTAAGGACAACCTCCGGGTTGGAGAGATAGGCAGGATATCTCTCAATGCCATTTCCAGGGAATCCTAAACTGGTGAAGGCATCTGCTTGGGAATAATACCCTGAAGCAAATGGTGAGCCACTGTGTGAGACAGAATGCTGGACTGGATGAGCTGTGGCCTGTTCCAGCATGGCTGTTCTTATGTTCTTATATGTTCTTATGCAGAAGAGCAAAAACATGGAGAAAGGGCATTCGGTTTTAATTATTAAAAAATGTTCAGTCTCTCAAGCAGCATAGATTGATCTAGCAAAAAGCTTGAAGAGATATGTTTAGGATACAAAGCTTTCCCGGTATGTTCAGCATAATCAGTCCTCATTTTAAAAAAAAAAAATATTAAACTCTAAGAGTATTTGCAGCATCTCAGAGGATTCACTAGGCAAGATATTGATTCCAATCTAGAAGCAGTGTACCCTGAAGAGGAAAAGACTATCTGTTAATTCTAAATATGGGTAAAGGTTTCCCTTGCTTGAAAGCCAGTCATTTCCAACTCTAGGGTTCGGTGCCTATTTATCTACTTGCAATTCCTTGCTTTCAAACTGCTAGGTTGGCAGGAGCTGGAACAGAGAAGGAATGAATAACTTGCCTCAATAAAAAGTTGGTAAATTTCTTTTGTAATGAACCATTTGGGATGTTGTTGTGCTTACTTGCTTGCTTATCTGATGTCTGGCAGTTAATGCTGAATGATTTGCATGACCTGGGGAACAGAGTAAGAAGATAATAGGAGGAAATATCTGATTGCCTTAATGTGTGATCTGACTCATGGGTCCCTGGGTTTATGAAACAGAAGTTCTCTGTATCTGGGACATGGATGGGAACACAGGCATACACCCATTTTACTGCCCCCTGATTCCCTCCTTCTTTAACCCCACCACAGCCACCCAATGGGCACCAAGGCATGCATGCAGAAAAGTGAGAAAGGATACATGTGGAAACCCCAGGAAGTGTGTTCCTTCCGTAAATCAAGGCATGCCAACTTTTTACCAAAATTGTGGGGGTTGGGGTTAAAACCAGGTCAAATGCCCTGTCATCCAGTTTTGCATGATTTTCTTAGGAGATATGCTAAAATGTTGCTCTTTAAGAAGGCATTTGATAATTTTTTTCCTATAGCTATTGAATAAGGGGTTTACTCTTGCAGTTTGTCTGCTGTGCTTTTTAAAAAAATTGCTCTTGTTACTTTTGAAAGTTTTTAAAAAGGTGTCACTTTTTAAAAGGTTTCCTTTGTTCACCACCTTGAGTTCTTCTTTGAGTGAAATATAAATGAAGCTATGGATTTTACAATAATGTCACCGGTATTTGCCAGCTTATAAGACATAAGAACAGCCTTGCTGGAACAGGCCACAGGAGCCCATCCAGTCCAGCATTGCAGGCGCACCCCCCCAATAACGGACACAGACAACATTGAAAGTGGATAACAGCAAAGGGCCACATTTATTGATTCAATGCCCTAGTCCGAATTATAAATTTGTATTGGTAAAACGACCAATCATAATTCCTAAGGCAAGCAGGCCGAAGTAACACTGGTAAGGTACCACCCCAAAATTGCCAACGGCAATTGGTTACAATGTATCAAATTGTATCAATTTGTTTGTTAACAACAAACAAATTGTTGACCGTAGTCAATAACTAACTCATGACCCCACCCTCTGACGCGTATCCGTGAAATAACAGGGGTGATGCATGCTGGTTAGCAATCATCATCACCCCATCGCCTGATTCGTCGTTGACCGGACAACGTTTAACTACTTTATTCCTGTCTAGTGTTGTCCAGTCAATTGCGAACCTGCCGGATACTTGTGGGTCATACTGTTTACCTTACCAGTGCTACCCGCCCATGTGACCAAAGTCAACAGTAGGAACGAAGAAAGACCCCTATATCAAACCATAGCAACAGTGTGGGATGGGCAAAAAAGCCAGGACCCGAAGCCAATGTGGGTCCCAACCAAAAATTCCCACCCGGCCCCGAAGCGACCATGATCACACTGTTAACTAGGGAGGGGGTGGAGGGAAAAACTTCTCCGCTCCGTCGCTGAGGCAAAATGTCAGCGCGGCTGCCTCGTGGCCACCCCTTTTATAAGGGAGCTGGCCACGCCCCTAACTACCCGGATTCTCTGTCCTGTGGGGGGGGGCCCGCAAAGTGCGCGGCGGCCATTTTGGCGCCGCGCTTGCATTGCAGGCGCACCCCCCCAATAACGGACACAGACAACATTGAAAGTGGATAACAGCAAAGGGCCACATTTATTGATTCAATGCCCTAGTCCGAATTATAAATTTGTATTGGTAAAACGACCAATCATAATTCCTAAGGCAAGCAGGCCGAAGTAACACTGGTAAGGTACCACCCCAAAATTGCCAACGGCAATTGGTTACAATGTATCAAATTGTATCAATTTGTTTGTTAACAACAAACAAATTGTTGACCGTAGTCAATAACTAACTCATGACCCCACCCTCTGACGCGTATCCGTGAAATAACAGGGGTGATGCATGCTGGTTAGCAATCATCATCACCCCATCGCCTGATTCGTCGTTGACCGGACAACGTTTAACTACTTTATTCCTGTCTAGTGTTGTCCAGTCAATTGCGAACCTGCCGGATACTTGTGGGTCATACTGTTTACCTTACCAGTGCTACCCGCCACACGGAGGGGCTTCACAGAAGACCTGACGCCCCCCCCCAGACCGTCAGCTCGGTCAACAGGCCTGCTCGCCAGTCACCCAACAGGAGGTCCATACCTCCTCGCGACAGATGGACCCCATCCCCTGCATACAAGTCACAATTTTGCAGACTAATATCGGGGTGATGACTAACCCGTCCCCAAGCCCTGGTGGTGAGAAACCGCGCCACTGCCTTATTGACCGCGCGCCTAGCTCGGTCAAGGGCCAGGAGGTTAACGCCCCCTCTATAAGAGTGGCGCGGAACAATGTCCGACCAAACCAGGGCCGTGGCAGGCCAGACATAATGCAAGTAGGCGAGGTCCTCGCAAATCGCATGCTTGAGCGATAAGCCGGTGACCTGGCCCAAATCATTGCCCCCCAAGTGGATGATTAGAATGTCAGGCGGGTCAGCCCCCAGGCCAGAAAAAAGGAAAGGCCGCAGCTCCCGCCATAACATCCCAGGCTTACCGTGCCATGAGAGACTGGCGTGGTCACCCAGTCCCAGTCGGGGTCCCCACTCTGTCGCCGCAGCGTAACGCGCTGCCCTGAGCACATAGCTGTGGCCCACCAGCCATACTGTCACCGGTGTAATACGACACCCAGGGTCTGTAAGAAAATTGAGAAAAAGGAAGGTAAGGTGAATGGATAGGTACTCATGGCGGGAGTGGGCGCACATAAAACTGAAAACATTGTGAGCCCCACCTCCCCATGCTGCGTATGTCAGCCCCAGAGTACCCAAAAGCAGCTGCAGTAGAGGCTGCGCCAATACGGAACGAATGTGTGCCATAACGGGCACCTGGTAGTCCCACCCTGGTGAGGGCTCTAGCTGTCACCTTCCAAAACTGAAATTTAGTAAGGGGAGACCCATCTTGGTGACAGAAAAACGGGCCATGGTGCCAGCCACGCAGTGCCAGGTATTCCTGTAGGGCACCAACCGGACAGATGTCTGCCAAAGAACACCGTAGCAGTCTTACTCCACTGCCTACGCCATGCTGATCTGTTTTGGAGGAGCGAATCCTCAACTGGGCCCAGTCTTTGGCAACGTATACATCTCCGAGTTCCAGTGCCCTACCACTTGCATCCGCCTTAGACAGCATCACGAGTTCGCTGATGCGGAGCGCTCCAAAAAATGCCACCGTTGTGGCTGCATGAAAAAGGGCTGCCTCATAATGATCAAAACAGAGGCCTGGCCAGCCCCGGGCCAACTGGGTAAGAACCCCTGGGGAAATAGGGTGCCGGTCGTCCGGGCAATGCCCGCGCTCGCGCACCCACCCCTCCAAAACGTGTCTCACACGGAAGTCAGAGGTGGTATCCACATGACCCCCTACTTTGGCCATAAAAGCCAACGCCGAGAGCTTGGATGCTATGGTGCGAGGTGCAAGGCCCTGTGCATGCAGGTGAACCATGAACCGCAGAACATGGTCCACCGGGATGGGCCAGGTCTCTGGCCATTGAAATCGAGTAGCAAAAGCCTTATACAAATTGAAAGCTTGTTGATACGCCTTACGCGTGCGTGGCGCTAGTGACAGGCCAATCGCCCGGTTCACCTCTCCTTGCCAATAGTCCACATCTCGTCCGGGAGTGGCGAGGGAAATTCCTCCGCATCCGGGGCCAAGGCGCGGAACCGGGAGATCTGCAGGCGGGACAAAGCGTCAGCAATATCGTTATTAACCCCTGGGACATGCCTGGCCCTGAACATGACGTTGAGGCGCAGGCAGCGCAGCACAAAATGGCGCACTAGGTCCATGACCCTGGGCGATTTAGAAGTCTGTGCATTGACAATGTGCACCACGGCAGCATTGTCGCACCAGAAATGCACCACCGAATTAGCCCACTGTTCGCCCCATAGCATCAAAGCACCCAGAATGGGAAAAAATTCCAGGTATGTGAGATCCCGCAGGCGACCTGTGCCTGCCCATGCCGGTGGCCACCCACCATAGGCCCACTTCCCATTGAAGTACATCCCATAACCCAGGGATCCTGAGGCATCAGACTGGATCTGGAAATTGGGGGATGCCAGGAGGTCAGACCTCCAAAATGAGACCCCATTAAACTCCCTCAGGAATTGCAACCAGACAAACATGTCTGCCCTGATACCCCGGGTAAGCCTGACTCTGTGGTGGGGCCTGGATAACCCTGCCATGGCGTCGCATAAGCGCCGGGCAAAAGCCCTGCCCGGTGCGACCACCCTGCAGGCAAAATTGAGGTGCCCGTGTAGCACCTGCAGTTCCCTCAGGGATGCCTTACGCTTGGCCAGCAATTCCGAGATAAGGGTCACTATCCTAGACACCTTATCACCCGGTAACCTAGAAGCCTGTACTACTGTATCAATCTCAACCCCCAGGAATACTAGTTTGGTCGACGGGCCCTCGGTCTTTTCGGGCGCTAAAGGGACACCCAGTTCCTGCATTAGCGTCTGAAATGTATTGAGGAGACGTGCACACGTGTCCCAGCCCCGTTCACCCCCGAATAAAAAGTCATCCAGGTAATGGGCTACAGACCGGGACCCTGACCTGCGGACGAAAGCCCACTCTAGGAAGGTACTAAAACGCTCGAAAGCCGAGCATGATATGGAGCAGCCAAAAGGCATGGCCTTATCAAAATAATACTCCCCTTTAAATTTAAAACCCAGCAATTCAAAGTCGCCCGGGTGCACCGGCAAGAGGCGAAAAGCTGACTTAATGTCGCACTTGGCCAGCAAGGCACCCGGGCCACACGCGCGCACCATGCGCAGCGCATGGTCGAACGATGTGTACCTGACCGAACAAAGGTCATCAGGTATCGCATCATTGACCGATCGGCCAGCTGGGTAGGACAAATGATGAATAAGGCGAAACTCGCCTAGGGACTTTTTAGGAACCAATCCCAATGGTGAAACCTTCAGGTTGGGAAAGGGGGGTACGGGAAAAGGTCCGGCGACCCTGCCCGCGTCTAACTCCTTTCTAATGCTGGCCTCGGCTACCTCCTCCCTTCCTCTAAGGGATAAAAGGTTGGGAGCATCCTGAGGGGATCTATCACCCATAAAAGGGATACGAAATCCCTGCTTAAAACCTTGGATAAGGTACTCCCTGTCCTCCCCCCTTGGGTACGATGCGAGCCAGCGCTCCAGCATGTCCACCTTAATTGGGGAGGGGGCCTTTCGGAGAACTAGTTCCATCCGCGGCAGGCTTGCCAGCCCACTGTCCACCCCTCCCTCTGCCTCGCACCCCCCCAGGCTTGGGACAAGCAGAGGCTGCATGGGGACCAGAACATGTGGGACACTCGTGCTTATATCTGCAGTTCTTCCGACTGCAGGAACCAGTGGACGAGAAAGTCCAGCACAGCAGGCGGGCTGGAACCCCCTGCCCCGCCATTTGGCGGGTAACCTGCGCTGGAGCTGCTCGCTGGACCGCATGTCCACAATGATACCTATCTCCCGGGGCAGGACGTGTGGGTGTCATATACAAGAGCCACAGTCTCTGACACGGCTCATCCCATCTCATCTCGGGGTGCAGGGGAATCCTCATACGGAATTCCTCATCATACGCTAGCCATGAGGGGCCCGGGAAATCTACCATTGCCCTGTATATGTTGTCCAAATATTGGACCATGGGAATAGCTAGGTCCGGCCGCACCCTCAAATACACCGCCATGTATATCAAATAAGCGGGGAGCCAGTTAGCCCAGGTACGCGGCGGCTTACGGCGGCGTGCCTGCTCCTTGTCCTTCTCATCCTGACCCTCCCTCTCTTCCTTAGTGGGCTCTCTGTTCAGGAGTGAGAAGATATCCACGTACTCCCCTCGCCATATCTTGTCCCTGGTAGCCTGCGCCAAGTGATCACCCAATGGCAGGGAATACCCTGCCGTCGGCAAGGCCGAAAAGGGGATAGCTGGCCTGCCCAAAGGGGCATGAGTTAACCCTGCCACCCCAAGTACGTTCCCAGCAGTGTAAGAACCAATGCCCACCCCAGCGGGCATGGTGGCAGTAGTTGTCGCCGGGTGGGTCGCCAGCGGCGTAGCCCCTGTACCACCCGCGCGAGGCCAAGGCCACTGAAAGGTCCCCCCCATATTGGGAATGTGTGTGGATGTACTCGTTTGCACCATATACTCACACGCTGCACCCCCGCGGGCCGCCCCCAACGGGGGTTCCGGCCCACTGGAGGCGTCGGAGCTCACGACCGATGTAGAGCTCATCACCGGGGCTTGACCTGCGCCAGGTTGCTGGCTGGGGAGCTGCGAGGCAGTGGCCGGAGGCGCGCCACCCGCCTGCAGCAGCTCGACCCTCCCCGCCGGCCGTTGTCCTGCTGCCGATAGCGCCTCGAAAGGTACCCCGAAAGGGGCACCCGCCTGACTGGCACGAGCCAAAGACTCCTCCAAGGCCGAAATACGGGCCAGCAAGGTGTCTACAGTAGCCATGGGCAAAGAGCCGGCCGGCCCACTTGACCCTTGCATGGGTACAGGTCCCTGCACCCCATGGCCCAGATATGGCCATTGGCCAGGGCCGAAGCCCGGTAGGGCTGGTGAGGAGACCTGCCAAGAGGCACCAGGCCACCCCCCGAGGCTAGAGGGCCCCGGGAGAGGCTGGGGTCCAGAAGTAGTCGGCCCAACAGGTTGGGCGGAAGGAGGAGCGGTGTCCACCGCTCGCGGGCCGCGGGCCGGAGCGCCCTCCGCGCCCGCACTCTGAACGGGCCAAGGAGTCATAGACCCCAAGCCACTAGCCCCGGCCGGGGATGGCAAAGGAGGCTGTTGAGGAGGCGGCACCACGGTCCTCCGACCTGGGTTGCGTCTCCTAACAGCCCGAGCTGAATTCGCAGCAGCCTTCTTTTTGGAAGGCATCTCGAGCAAGAAAGGGAAGCTAGCTAGGCAAAATCGACCCAAAAGGCTTCCCGGCAAAACCAACGAGCGACGGAGGCGCAGGGAAAAAACTTCTCCGCTCCGTCGCTGAGGCAAAATGTCAGCGCGGCTGCCTCGTGGCCACCCCTTTTATAAGGGAGCTGGCCACGCCCCTAACTACCCGGATTCTCTGTCCTGTGGGGGGGGGCCCGCAAAGTGCGCGGCGGCCATTTTGGCGCCGCGCTTGCATTCTGTCACACACAGTGGCTCACCATTTCCTTCAGGGTATTCCCAAGCAGATGCCTTCACCTACTTAGGATTCCCTGGAAATGGCATTGAGAGATATCCTGCCTATCTCTCCAACCCCGGAGGTTGTCCTTAAGTATCCATAATTGTAGCCATTGATACCCTTGTCCTCCATGAACTTGTCTAATCCTAAAACACTGCAGCCAATAAAGCTAGATGGTACTCCAGACATTTGGCAATTGGCACTAAATAAGAAATTAACCATGCAAATCCATCAGAAGAAGGGGGTCCCAATAAAGATCCCTTTTTGGGATATTTGGTTTTTTCCCCCGTTGATTTTGCATTATTAGAAGACAATGAGACTAACCCTAGCCCTGATACAATCCAATTTTGGAAGGAGTAATGAAGTTAAACAGACCAGAATCCTCGCCGACAGTCCCAACAGTTCACTGGTGGGTTTAATGGGGTATTAATGTTTTTTTTAGTGTATATGTTTTATTACTTTAAGTTATTCTTAATTTTGTGTGGTTTTCTTTATTCCATTATTATTATTTTTACGATATTACATAAGGTAAGATAGTACAAGGTGGAATGTATAATTATTCTGTGTTCACAAATTATGTATATCGTACTCTTTTTTCTTTTATATTACTTTAACTATTAATAAAAACTTTACAAAAAAAGACACTTGTTATGTATGATAACTATGCTTGTAACTGTCAAGGCGATTCAAACCGTCATGTTCCTGTGCTTTCCTAGCTGTCAAACAGCGTCCCTGTTTGACAGCTATGAAATCTCGCCAGACAGCGTAGTCTCGCGAGATTTCGATGTGGCGCGCAAATTAGAATCTGACAGGAGCGGAATGTATCTTTTCTCATGTATCTTTTCTTATGCAAATAAGTGGATCAAAAAATGTGCACACTCTGTTAGCCAATGGGCTTTTGTTATTGTTGTTACTGTTTATAGTGTTCAAACCCCACTAATAAAGAGCTGAATTTCACTACTTCATACCTCTCGTCTTCACTCCTTGAACACTAAAATACTGCAGCCATGAAATAAAAAGACAACTGATTCTGGGGAGACAAGCTATGAGAAACCTGGGGAACATAGTGAAAAGTAGAGACATCATATTGAAAACAAAAATTCATATAGTCAAAGCAATGGTATTCCTAGTGGTAATATATGGGTGTGAGAATTGGGCCATTAGGAAAGCTGAGTGCAGAAGAATAGATGCTTTTGAGATGTGGTGTTGGAGGAGAGTTTTGGGAGTCCCCTGGACAGCGAGGAGAACAAATAGGTCAATATTAGAAGAAATCAACCCTGACTGCTCATTGGAAGGGCAAATAGTAAAGATGAAGCTAAAGTATTTTGGACATCAAATGAGAAGAGAGGATTCACTTGAGAAAGCCTTGATGCTGGGAAAGGTGGAGGGCAAAAGAAGAAGGGGGTGGTCAAAGATGAGATGGCTAGATGATATTGTAGACACAATGGGCACAGAGCTGGGCGGGCTGAGGAGGATGGTGGAAGACAGGGGTGCCTGGAGGATAATGGTCCACAGGGTCATGAAGGGTCGGAATCGACTGTGCGACTGAACAACAAAAAGGCACACGGAGTATAAGACATACTCCCCTTTTCTGGTGTATTTTAAGGGTACATTTTATATGCCAGCAAATATGGCATTTTTATTTATTTAAATAAAATGAGTAAAATGCATGTTATCAATCCATCAGCCAGTATCAGGACATTGTGATGCATGGCAATTACAACAAAATTAAAGGACTATAAATCCACTGTCATAAACCTACAAATCATTATCCACATTTGCCCCTCTCCCCAATTCAGGAAAAGAGGGAAGGGATAATAATATAAGGAAGAGGTGAGTGTTGTCTTGATTTTAAAAAAACCCAGAATCTTCCATTATAGCCCAATTGGGTTAAAGTTTGCTTGGATTCATGGCTTTATGTTGTGTTGCTCCCATTTATCTGCAGATGCAAATGGAAGGGAGATGAAGGTTCATAAACCAAAATAATCTACTAAAATAGGTATTGATAAGCTGGTATATCCCCATCCCCATCCCTCCTTCTGTGACTTTGAAAAAAACAGAAGACTTTACTGGAATAATGTATGAAAGCCTAATTACTTTCTTCACTATTCTTAGGTCACAAACAAAAGCAGGGATTGCTTACATTTAAAAAACATCAATGGAAAACACATATGAAGGCAAAACCTTTACTGAGCCAACCAGAAAAGCACAAAAAGTGTGTAAAAGCACAAAAAACTATGCAAGCTTTTGGCAGAGCATTCTCTGTGTCAGGCATATGTGTTGTTGTTTTTTAAGATGGGAGAAAGATTTCATGGTTGTCCTTTTATACACTTTCTATGGCATTCTGCTTAGTCTAATAAAGATGCTGCCTTCATACGTATTTTAGAATTCCTTGTTCCTTATTATATCTCTCTTATATAGTATGGCTCTCCAAATTGTCAGGCCACAGTATGTCTCCTGGAGGTATAAGGGCCAGTCCCAAGTTTCTTTTAACCACCAAAGCTACTCATGTATAGCACACTGCACATATACTGGGAAGGTATATGCAGTATGTGAGACCCACCTCAGCTTCTCAGGTATTATGAGATGTGGGGCTTCCTAACTTTCCTGCTCAGTATGAGGCATGGTGTTCCACTCAGCCTTTTGGATCCTGACTTATGACTTTATCATCCACCTAATTACCTTTCAACAAGATTAAGTTGCCTGATGACTATAGTATTTTATTTGCCTGACAGTAGGTCTTGTTGATTTCTAAATTATGTAATACACTCTTTTGAAAACCTACTAACTTCCTCTTAGAACTTAGAACTTCAGTTTATTCTTTTTTCTGTAATACATAATATGTTGGTTATTTTTTTTAATTGCTCAACTGCCCTATTCAACCACTTTGTGAAATATTTGGATCGTGCCATACAGTAAAACCTCGTATAACAATTTTAATTCATTCTATGGGTCTGTTTGCTAGATAAGATAAGATAAATCTTTATTGTCATTGTCCTGCACAGAACAATGAGATTGGGGATTGCTATGCAATTTTTTGTTGTATGATTTTTCCTATGGGACATGCAATGATTTTTTTTGCTAAGCAGTTTTCCCATTGAATATTCATTTTACGATTTTTTCCATAAGAAAAATCGTTATGTGGGGCACCATTTTTAAAAACCTATTCATTATACTTTTTTGCCATGGGGGTGTTCATTATATGAGGTTCTACTGTATTTGGATTAACTGGTAGCGTATAGGTCAGGCATTTGCAACCTATGGCCCATGGGCCAGACCTGACCCCCAACGCCAATTCAACCTACCCCAATGCCCTCACCACTCCCAGAAGCAGAAGTAAAATGTACACCACATGTGTGCAGAACACACATGCAGGGCGCGTTTTGCTTCTGGGTAGGAGGAACCACCTGATTAGCCTGATCAGCTGGTCAGGCCCACAACCTGAAAATGCTGAGAAATGCTGGTATATGTCCTGTATTGATAATAGCATAGTGTAGGAATGTTATCCCTGGTGACAATTTCCAGCTGTATGGATTGGAAAGAGAAAAATCTGTGTAGACCTCACAAGTGGGTTGCTATAGATATCTGTGGGCAGATGCCAGGACAAATGAGGGAATTGCAGGAAGCCTGGCTTACTCTGTATGATCAGCAGGCTAGTGTACATTGCCCAAATGCTCCAGATTGGTGTGGAGGTGATTTTGCCTCATAGATTGTTTATCGTGTTGTTTGGAAGCAGAAACAGTCACAGCTTCAGCTTGTTAAGTCCTTATTCAGACAATACAAAAAACAAAACAAAATACAAAGCGATGCCCCGTAATGTGTGTAACTGCTCCCATTGACATGGGAGCAGTTGAGTAACATGAATGGTCATGCTACTCATGTCCAGTGGGAGCAGTCCCTATTTTGCAGTATTGTGTAGTTCAGGCTTTCCGTTTTCCCACGAATGACAATAACTTAAAATGTATGGATTGTACAACTTGTATCACAATTCCAACATATTCATAGGAGGTTCGTAACTTGGCCCCTCATCAGTACAGGTTGTAAGACTGTGCTTTAAACTTCGAAACATTTTTGAAAATCACCTGATGAGTTTTCATTTCACTCACTTAAGCGTAAATGGTTTGAAACCTGCCATGATGCCATCTCTGGCAGCAAATTCAGTACTTACAATTGCAAGTTATTCGTGTATGACTGACTTGAGCTCATAAATGGAGGCATAGCAAAACGAATATTAGCCAAAGAAAGAAAGAACATCTACCCTCTGCTACTTTCCATTTTCTTCTTGGAAACAGGTATGTCTGATTGGCTTTACTCCCATGTCTGGGACACAAAGGAATGCATGAGTAAGACCATCCCAGTATAGGAACATCATTTAATTATATGTTTGAATTTCTTCATATGTAACTCCTTCCTCTCTCTTTTCTTTTGTAAGAAGCAAAAAGAAAAGAAAATGATATTGGCATTCAAGTTGGATTCCTATGCTTTCTTTGTTAAGCTCATTTTAGGAATACATGAAACTCCTCCCTCTCTTTAAAATCTACCATGTCCTGATGTAGATCTTTTTAAGCTCACCAAAGCTTTATTCATGCAGTTGTTCTAACTCTTCCCTCCACCTCGCCTATCTCATACATTATATGAATGTGACAAGAAAATTACAAGTGGAGCCTTCTAAAATGACATGTTACCTGAGCTATGTAGTTCTCACCGTGAGTGCCTGATAGGTGGTTCATTCTCCAGGTAGTGTTGGCAAACACACACAAACACCCATCGAGAGCAAAATCCAAATGTGGGGATAATGGGCTTGACTCTTTTATGTCATCCCTAATAAGGTCTCTTTCAATCTACCCCCTTTCCTCACAACATCAGAAATTGGTATTGCTAAAATAAGGACTAATTCTTTTGTTTTTAGTGACATCTTAATTTGGCAATGCAGTTTTCAGGTGCGAAAGGGAGAAAAACATAATAAAGATTCAGGGTTGCCAGGGAGGGGCAAGGCTCTTTGAGAGTGGGGTCCTGTTTTCTAGATGCACCCAGACTCAGCCTGCTTGCCTAAATTAGAAGTAGCTAGAAGTACACTTATGGGACTGCAATGGTTCAAGCGGTTAAGACGCTGAACTCGCTGACTGGAATGTCGGAGTTTGATTCCTGGATACTGCATGACGGAGTGAACTCCCGTCTCTGTCCCAGCTTCTGCCAACCTAGCAGTTCGAAAGCAAAAAATTGCAAGTAGATAAATAGGTACCATTTCGGTAGGAAGGTAAACAGCATTCCGTGCACTCTGGTGTTGAGGCATGCCTGCCACATGTCCACGGAAATGTCTGCAGATGTAGACAGTGCTGGCTCTTTGGCTATAAACAGATACGAGCACTGAGCCCTAGAGTCGGATACGACTGGCTTTTGAGCAAGGGTGACCTTTACCTAGAAGTACACTTGTGCTATCTCTCTTTTTTCTTTTACAAAGAGAAGATGAGGGGGACTTTGCCCCTTGATTTGAAGGAGACACACACTTCTTATACAGTATGTAATTCTATGTTTTAACAAAACTAAAATCAACTGGCGGGGTGTGTTTCCCAAACTATGTTCCGTGGAACACTGGTGGACTTCAATTCTCAGAAGCCTAAGTCAGTACATTGACTGATCAGTGCTTTGGGGAATTGACTTAGGCTTCTGGGAATTGAAGTCCAAAAACCAAAGGTTGGGATTCATATGCAAACTGTTGTCCACTTCTGGTCTGAAGCCTCTTTTGTAACTGCTTGCCCTCAAGTCAGTTCTAATTGATGGAGATCCTTTCTGGGTTTTCTAGGAAGAGAAGACACCGATGTGGTTTGCTGTTCCCTTTTTCTGTGTCTGTTCTGGGTCTGTGCAACTTGCCCAAGGGCCACACAGGCTGGTTTTACTCCCGGGAGGCACTGTGGGGAATTGATCTCCCAACCTTTGGCTCTGCAGCCAAAGACCTAAACCACTGAGCTATTCAGCCAGCTTTAGTCTCACCCAAATGAGGCAGGGAAGGAGCACTTGGCCAAAACTATGCAGCTCAGTTAATGTATAGTTTAACTCTTAGAGGAAGTTAAACTGGACAACTAAATAAACTGTATTCAGTACCATGAGAAGACTTTGATGCTTGGAAAGATTGAAGGCAAAAGGAGAAGGGGCAGCTGAAGATGAAATGGTTAGACTGCATAGTTGATGCAGTGGGCATAGATCTGGGCAGACTACGGAGGATGGTGGGTGACAGAGGAGCCTGGCGTGCGGTGGTCCATGGGGCCGCAAAGGGTCAGATTCAACTGTACAACTGAACAATTCAGTACCATGTAGAAAAATGAAGTTATGCAGCCACAAATGCTACTCTCAAAATAATTCCTATCAGCTGATCAAAAATCTTTGACTAGATCAGGGGTTCTCAACCTAAGGCCCATGGGTTGGATCCGGCCCATGGCACCAAATAATCTGGCCCCTGCCCTCACACCAGCATCCACCGGAATCGGCTGTGGACTAATTTACAATAGCTGTAAATGGTGGGGGGACAACCAGTCCGGCCCCCTTAACTATTTGAGGGAACGTGACCCAGCCCCTGACTTTAAAAGGTTGAGAACTCCTGGACTATCATGGTAGCCCTATTCAGGCATTATTGCAACATACATGGGGCTATGAAAATATTACCTCCCCATCCATCTGTTTCCTCCTGTTTCATTACAACCTTCACACATTAGGTTGGAGGTCCTGAATGAGAGTTTCCACCTACATTTAGTTTAAGTCAGGCAGCAGCCACCACACAATGGGAAGGTCAGGAATGGGGAAGGTGGCGCTAGCATGAGCAGTGTATGTGCATGCATTCACAGACACACCATACATACTGCCATTCCCTGTTCAGGCATCAATGTGGGAAGGGAGGAGAAGCAGAATCCTATATTTCAGTGAGAAACCTTTATATATAGATAGGAGGGACAGTGGTGACTTAATGGTTAAGATTCTGAACTTGATGGCTGGAAGGTCGGATGGTCAGCAGTTTGAGACCTGAGTGCTGCATGACGGAGTGAGCTCCCGTCTCTTTCCTAGCAGTTCAACCAAGCAGTTCAAAAGCAAGAAATTGCAAGAAGAGAAATATGTACCACTCCAGTGGGAAGGTAAACAGCAATGTGTGCCCTCCAGTGTCTAGTCATGCCTGCCACATGACCACAGAAACATTTGCAGATGCAGACAGCGCTGGCTCTTTGGCTATAAACAGAGATGAGCACCAAACCCTAGAGTTGGATACGGCTGTCTTTTGAGCAAGGGCGACCTGTACCTTTGCCTAGGTACATATAAGTGTTGCATGCTTTAACACAGGTATTCTCAACCTATGGCCCATGGGCCAGATCTAGCCCTGGGCACCATTCCATCCGGCCTGCCCCCTCGCTCCCGCCACTGCTGCTACCATACTTTTCCCCTCTGTCTGGTTTGGGGTGTCCCTAACGCTGATCCATAACAGGGCAGATTGATGATGATGATGATGATGATGATGATGATGATGATGATGATGATGATGATGATGATGATGATGATGATGATTATTATTATTATTATTATTATTATTATTATTATTATTATTATTATTATTATTATTATTATTATTATTATTATTATTATTATTATTATTATTATTATTATTATTATACCGCCTTGCTCACCCTGTGGGTGACCCAAAGCAGTTGTAAGAAGCTTGCAACATCTGCCCTGCAATGGATTGGTGTTTGGGAGTCAAGCCAGGTGGAGGGGGAAAGGACTGTGGTGGCGGCAGTGGAAGCAGAAGTGGTAGATGCACGTAGCTGCCCGTGTCCTTCCCTGGTGCTGCTCTGGCTGAGTGCAGGCAAGAACAGGCAGGACTCCATCTGGCCCACCAATAGTCTCAAGGGGTGTGATCTGGCCCCTGGCTTAAAAAGGTTAAGAACCCCTGTAACATATCAGAGAGTCAACAAAACAAAAAGGCAAAAAAAAAACCCCCAACAACAAACAAACCATTGTGGCACCTTAAAGTCTAACTGCTGTATTTTAATGTTAGCTTTCATGGATTAAGTCCACTCCTTAAGACATGGAAATTAAAGGCCAGATGCTTCAATTCTCAGCTCATTCCTTGAGTGACTGTTCTGGGCTGGCTCTGCCATATGCATTTTGCTATGGAGAAATTCAGAATCCAGCTTATTGGCTGGTCAGCTGATTACTACCAGAAACATGTACCAATGAACATTTAAATTTGGCCAACGAGAAAGCCAAGAAAGTGGCTTCATTTTGGCAGTTTAAAGTTTGACCTGGACACAAAAGAAGACCAAAGTTTTACCTTTAAAAAAAAAGTTTTATGGGGTTTAGGTGAAAATAAATCACCATTCTGCTTCCAACAGGGGTCATCTATTGAGCCTTTAATCTTATCATTCCATTATCAAAGCAATAGAAACTTAAACACTAGACCAGGCATTTGTTTGCCTCTTGTGACAGCTATAACAATGATAGGCAACCAAATTGTATCATCAACTGCTAAAGATAAGAAGTAAGTGAACAATGCTTAGAAATATCCATAAAACACCTGTGGCTTAAAAAAACCCTCCCGGTAGCAAAAAAGATGAAGAACCCTTTGTCAAAGCAGTTTAAGGAATGAATGTGCTATTTCTGTGAAAACAAAGAGTTTCATTAGCATTTTCAGGAATGTTAAAGAAATGAGGAATCAGTTCTTCCACCCATTTCCAAGTGCTTTAATGTGTCTTTATGCAGCAATGTTTTTTATGGTCAGTTGAGTATTTCTAAAAACAGAACATCATTTTTGAAAGACTGCTGTTGAAATTTCACTGGTCCCATTTTTGCTACCCGTAGAAAGCCACAATTCTTAGCATAAAACTACCTAAAGATTAGACATAAACATTACTCTAGATCAGGAGTTCTCAACTTTTTAAAGCTTGAGGCTGGGTTATGCTCCCTCAGGCAGCTTTGGGGGCCGGCCGGACAGCCATTCTCCCCTTCCTCCACCACATGGCACTTCCTGGTGTGGTGGAAGCAGTGGGGGGGGGGGGGCACATGAAATTCCGGCTCGTGGGCCGCAGGTTGAGAATCCCTGCTCTAGATTCAAGAAACCATCCTGTCACTTTAGTAATAATTCGTTTTTCACATTGTTTGTGTTATTTATATTGATGTTACTTTTAGTAAAACAGAATGGGAGGAGAAGATTGAGAAGGAGGAATAGTGAAATATGCAGATTGGAATATTTCAGTGCAGACTAACAGCACAGAGTGGCTGGCAGTGACTGAAGAGAAAGGAAATCTAGACAGCGACAGGTCAAGAATAATGTCAACCTGTGTGTGGATGCTCTGGAATAAACCAGAGCGGACCGGAGGGGCTCTCTAATCGTTCCATCAGCCAGAGGGGCTCGCCTCTCTGGCACAAGGAGGAGAGCCTTCTCCGTGTCTGCGCCGGCCCTCTGGAACCTCCTGCCAACAGAGCTACGTCTCCAGACGGAATTGCTGAGTTTCAGAAAAGAACTTAAAACCTGGCTGGCGGGCCAAGTGTGGGGTGCAGGTGGAAGGGTAACCTCCATTGGGTGGCTGGTGTACAAGAACTCCTCCCCATGGTGCCTTTGGATCCTGCACCCCTTGTTTTAGGGGGTGGGTAGTTTTAAGTGTTTTTAACATGTTTTTAAATTGTGATTGTATTGATGATGCCTGAGTCGGCCTTGGCCGAGTGGGCGGTATATAAATTTGACAATTAAATTAAAATTAAATAAACATAAAGGCAGATTCTTACTGAGGATCATAAGGAAAGGAACTGAAAATAAAGCTGCTATTATCATTATGTCTTGTGGCATGTGTGGTGATCCTTGACCTTGAAATACTTCTCTCTCCCTTCCTGCCTCTCCCATATAGTTCTCCCCATGATGGTGAACCTGGGCCCTCCAGGTGTTCTTGGACTTCCATTCCCAGAAGCCCAAGTCAGCACTCCTGCTGATCAGGACTTCTGGGAGTTGAAGTTCAAGGACACATGGAGTGCCAAGGTTCGCCATCACTCTTGCAGGTTTTCCCTTGGGGCATCTAGTGGACCTCTTTTGGAAACTGAACGCCAGAGTAGAGAAGCCTGAAAAATTAACCAAGCAGGGCTCCTTTTTTGTCCTTATGCCTCACCACAGACATTTTCAGAAAGTGCTCTTTTCTCTGTGGGCATTCCTTGTTGGAATGAAAAGGATTCATGAGATATAGTAAAAACCCTACTTATGAAAAAAGTCCATTTCATAGGCTTTTGCTTAAATCGTTTTTTACGTAACTCGAAACAAACCCATAGGAAAAATGAAATTTTTATGTAAATGGGAGCAAACCCATAGGGAAATGAATTTTTACATAAATCAAAGCAAACCCATAGGAAAAATAATCTTTATGTAACTCGAAGCAAACCCACAGGAAACCTTGTAAATCGAGATATGGTTTCAGCACAAAATCATTATGTAAGTTGAATTTTATGTAGCTCGAGGCATTTGTAAGTTAGGATTTTACTGTACAAGCAATGTTTTATTTCAGACACCAGGCCTAAAATCATTTCATTCGCCCCATTTATTAGCTTCGCCCTCCTCTCCCTACACATGAAACTGTGTGTTTAATTTTCCTACCATATAGCTAATAACTCTCTCATCGTTTAACAAACATGATAACTGCTAAATAATGAACACTGCAATTATTAGAAAAGGGGAGGGGAGATTACTCCCAGTTTGTTGTTTCTAGAAAATGATGCATCTGGGGAGGGGAGAGAGCATTAATATATATTTTTAAAGAACATAGTTGTCCTTAAATAAGAACATAATGAAAGAGTTCTTTTAAATGGTAATTTGGTTATGACAGCATTGAACCGTTTTGAAGAATGGTCTGTTGAGGGAGTTGTGTATGGTTCTTGTTGTAGCTCGTTATACAAGAGCTTCATTCTGACTCTTAATGAATCCCTTCAGCTGCTAATTATCTTCTCCACTGCAAGGCCTTCAAAATGATCCTTTAGGTGTTGCAATAATTAGTACTTTCATTTTCAAAGAGCTTTTCAGATTTTTGTCCTTCCATTTCCCCCAATTAAAAAAATAAACTTGAAGTGCAAAACTTTCTTTTATATATATATATATATATATATATATATATATATATATATATATATATATATATATATATATATATATATATATATATATATATATATATATATATATATATATATATATATATATATATATATATATATATATATATATATATATATATATATATATATATATATATATATATATATATATATATATATATATATATATATATATATATATATATATATATATATATATATATATATATATATATATATATATATATATATATATATATATATATATATATATATATATATATGGCCAATTGGAACAAATGCCTCTTGTTATCCATTCCACCCAATAGGTTTCAGCAGCTGCTAGTGCTATGTATGAAGTCAGTTGTTTAAAGGCCAAGCAGCACTGACAAGAGTAGGGTCAGGATCTACCTTGGGGTGTGTTGAGTCTGAGGCAAGAAGTATTCTAACCAGCAATGTCAGGTTAAACTCAGTGATTGTTTATTCAGCTCATACTTCAGACTGGAGACTATGTACAGGGGTGGCCTCTATATATACAGTGATTTGACTGTTACAAAACAAGATACATTTTGGCAGGCTTCCGGAGGTACAAACAAAGTTCAACTTCAACATTTAACTTCGCTGACATGTATTTGAATTTTGCGCCTTTTAGAATGACGCACTTCCTGCTATTTATTTTCGGCGAGGTTTGACTTTTGAAAAGGAATAAACCTTTGGACACAACAGGGTGACAGACCCAGTTTCCACGTGTCTCTTTCCCACTTTAGACTGCTCTTTGCAGTAACCTGACCATCCATGTTGCATTTTTGGGGAATGTCTGCATGTTTATTTTATGGTATTTTATTGTACTTTTAAACTACTCCCAAACCACAACTCTCAGTGTGATGTACAATTCTATCAGAGATGTGTCCGGCCGGGTTCGGTGTTTGGCACCAGCCTAGGGATGTGGGTAAGGGCGGTGGTGTTGCCATTATAGCCAGGGAGTCATTGGGAGTCGCCAGGGCCACCGCTCCACAAATTTCGGGTTGTGAGGCCCTGCTCCTGCGGTTGGTCCCCAACGGTCAGTTGGGGGTCCTACTCCTGTACCTGCCTCCTTGCAGGGTAAGGGACTCCCTGCCTGGGCTCCTTGAAGCCATCTCGGCGTTGGCTTTGGAGTTCCCTAGACTGATGGTTTTGGGGGACTTCAATTTGCCTTCGCTGGGGTCTGGTTCTGGTTCCGAGGTGGCACAGGAGTTCATGGCTTCCATGGCAGCTATGGACCTGGCTCAGGTAATTCAGGGCCCGACCAGGGGCAGTGGCCACACACCAGATTTAGTCTTTTTGTTGGGGCGGTGGCAGAGTGATCTGAGTTTACAGAAGCTAGACATAACACCTGTGCCATGGTCAGATCACTATCTGGTGGCTCTAGACTTTCTGGGGGTGACACTTCATTGTAAGGAGGCAGGGTCGATTAAAGTGGCCCGCCCCCGGCAACTGATGGATCCGGATGGATTCCAGAGGGAACTGGGGGAATTTCCTCTGGATCAGCAACACGATTCACCTGAGGCACTTGTTGACCTGTGGTACGGGTCGACGATATCTGCCTTGGATGTAATTGCTCCACTACGGCCTCTCAGAGCCCATGGAGCTAGGTCATCCCCGTGGTTCACTGAAGAACTACAGGAGCTCAAACGGGCAAAGAGACGCCTTGAGCGCCGCTGGGTGAAGACCCAGAGCGATTCCGATTGGAACTAGCTAGAGCCGCTATTAGGGCCTACCTAGTGGCGATGGGGGTGGTGAGGAGGCAGTACTTCACCTCCCTTATTACCTCCGCTGATAATCACCCAGCCACCCTGTTTCGGGTGACCAGGTCCCTCCTGGGTAGGGCGGGGCCTGTGCCTGGTTGGCAGGGATCGGCTGAGGACTTTGCTGACCATCTGATGCAGAAAATTGATCGGATTTGCTCGGGGTTCAAACTTGGCGTGGACGGGGAGGGTCCGAGGGGAGCCAGTGCGCAGTCTTGCGGTGTTACCTGGGATCGGTTTGATCCAGTTGCCCCGGATGAAGTGGACAGGCTCCTTGCGGCGGTCCATGCCACTAATTGTCCATTGGATCCCTGTCCCGCCTGGCTGGTAAAAGCCTCTAAGACGGTGACAGGTGGCTGGGTCGGGGCTATAATTAACGCTTCTTTTCAAGAGGGGATGTTTCCTGCACTGCTGAAACATGCTCTTGTGCGGCCCCTCCTGAAGAAGCCTTCCCTCGATCCAGCAATCCTAACCAACTACAGACCTGTCTCCAACCTTCCTTTTTTGGGGAAGGTTCTGGAGAAGGCAGTGGCACGTCAGCTGCAGGGAGTACTGGATGAAGCGGAATATCTGGACCCATTCCAGTCAGGATTCAGACCTGGATATGGTACTGAGATTGCATTGGTCGCGCTGATGGATGATCTCTGGCAAGAGCGGGATGGCGGTCATCCGTCCGTCCTTGCTCTTCTTGACCTCTCAGCGGCCTTCGATACCGTTGACCACGGTATCCTTCTGGAACAGCTCCAAGGATTGGGGATCCAGGACACGGTGTGGTCCTGGTTTTCCTCATTTCTGAGGGACCGGACCCAGTCAGTGTGGTTGGAGAGTGAGAGGTCGAGTCCTAGGCCCCTAAAATATGGGGTGCCTCAGGGCTCGGTACTCTCTCCTCTCCTATTTAACATCTAGATGAAGCCGCTGGGTGAGATCATCCATTCCCACGGGGTGCGGTACCACCAGTACGCGGATGACACACAGTTGTACATCTCGGCCCATGGGGACCCCAGTGATGCAGTCAAAGTCCTTTCCAGCTGTCTGGAGGCTGTTGGGGTCTGGATGGGGGCAAATGGGCTACAGCTGAATCCTAGCAAGACTGAGTGGCTATGGATAGGGGGTCCTGCGTTATCCTGGGAGATACCATCTTTGGTTTTGGATGGGGCTGTTTTGCCCCAGACCAACCCGGTGCGCAACTTGGGGGTCCTCCTGGATTCGCGGCTGCTGCTAGAAGAACAGGTGGTGGCTGTGGCCAGGAGGGCCTTCGCCCAACTTTGGGTGATTCACCAGTTGCGCCCGCTCCTGGACTGGGACTCTTTGCTCATGGTCACTCACGCTCTGGTGACCTCCAGACTAGACTACTGTAATGCGCTCTACATGGGGCTGCCCTTGATGACCATTCGGAGGCTGCAGCTGGTCCAGAATGCCACAGCCCGGGTGTTGATGGGGTGTGGACGTTATGCCCATGCCTCACCACTGCTTCGGGGGCTGCACTGGTTACCAGTTTGTCTCCGGGTGCAATTCAAGGTGCTGGTTTTGACCTTTAAAGCCCTACATGGTAGTGGGCCAGGGTATCTTAGAGACCGCATCGCCCTAAGGATGTCTGTCCGTCCAACCAGAGTGGACCGGAGGGTCTCTCTAATTGTGCCATCAGCCAGGGGGGCTCGCCTCTCTGGCACAAGAAGGAGGGCCTTCTCCGTGTCTCCACCGGCCCTTTGGAACCTCCTGCCTGTGGAACTGCGTCTCCAGACGGAGTTGTTGCCCTTTAGGAAGGAACTAAAGACCTGGCTGGCGGGCCAAGTTTGGGGTGCGGGTGGGGATGGGGTACCGTTGGGTGGTTGGTATAGAGAAGTGTGCCTTCCCCCAAGGTCCCTTCAGTCCTTGCGCACCTTTTACGGGTGGGTTTTTTAACTTTTAACTTTGTTTTATTATGTTCTTTTATGTATTTACTGTCCGCTATGTAAACCGCCCTGAGTTGGGTTGTATCTGAGTGGGCGGTATATAAGCATGAAAAATAAATAAATAAATAAAATTGTGTGTGATGTACAATTGACATAAGCTCTAATGGCTTATAACCCATCTCATCAGGTGAAACAGAAATGATGAATTAGGTTACAAATCCAGGAAGGTTTATGCAAAAAAAAAAAGAAAAGTTTTTTGCTTTCAAGGCCATAGGACTCTGTTCCTCCTGCTGCGACATACCAAAACCGCTATACAGTAATTTGTTAATTCAGACCTAAAATTGGGTGATTTACACTTTGGACCAATTAATTGATTATGATAACAAGTTTCTATCACTTCCTAGGTTGCTGGCTAGGCATGATTAGCCAAACTTGATCAAAAGGTAATGTTTACAGTTAAAGCATTTGCTTGTATCTAAATACATGCAAGATAGGTGAACGGTGCTCAAATGTCAAAGATAAGCACAATGTGCACAAACCGTTGAGGAATGAGTAACTTAAACAATCTTTATTCTTCAGATATTCAAAAAATATTCATAGAAATATATTGAAACACCAACGTAAATATTTTTGAAGTTTGCCGGTTTCAAAACTTTTCAATAATAAAAATCTTCATCAGAAATTGTTGCGTGTGGTTTTTTCCTGAAATTAAATAACATATGGAAATGAGTAATATAATGAGTAATACAATATGAAGTATGATTAATAAAACATAGATCAGTGACCTTTCTAACTGAATAATATTGTGCTATTCAATGGCTTGAAGTTCAATTAAAGTAACTTCCTTTCTGTAACACAGTCTACCTTATGACATGATATAATCAAAAAATTACCGGGTACAAGCTGCAACCTGCTGAAATTAATAAATTGCATAAATCTATATAAATTTAATGAATTACATACATTTGAAAAGTATAATGAATTACCTTATATAATAGTTTTATTCTTTTGCATTCTGTGCCTAACTCTCAATCTTACTTGGCTGTAGAACATTAGAGTTAATGCTGTATCTAGCTTGATTATATATACTAGGCAGGTATGACCCAATTTGCAGTGACCTAATTGGAACATATAACAATTTTAAGTTTTCAGGAGACTCTCTATAGGTAGCTAGCCAGATCAAAATCAATATTGAGCCCATATGGAACATAGGTCTTCAGTCTGAAAATATAGTAGGCTTCTCTTTGGAGTAATTTCTTGTCTAAATCTATTTTTTCATAGGACCCACTGTGCACTGCTTCCAAAACAGTAAATTTAAACTGTTAGTCAGTGTGGCCCTTTTCCCAGTAGTGACTAACCAGAGGAGCAAATTCTATATGATTTTTAATCCGGGAGCGATGTTCGCTCACCCGGGTTTTCAATTGACGTAGTGATTTTCCAACATACATGAGGTCACATGGACAGATCCAGAGATAGATGCAAAATTTTGTTTGACAATTAGAAAAATGATTAAGTGTGTGTCTGAAGTTCAAGTTGGGAAAATTAAGCTCTTTAGTCACCATTGCAAATTTACAATTCACACAATTATTGCATCTGAAATGTCTTTTGAGAGAAGATACCTAAGGTGCTGATTTGGTTGAGATATCTGAATGTGATAAAAAAAATATTGCAGATCGAGTTTTGCGCAAACCTATGTATGGTTTTTCTTTGCACCCTGGAATCTGGCCCAGGATGTGCCAGTGTCACAGTATTATACTTTTGATTTGATGTGTCAAAGGTGTTTGACATTCAGCTGTAACATTTACAGTTAAAGCATTTGCTTGTATCTATATACAGGCTTGCAGCACCAAGTAAAATTCTCAGGATCAACCTCACTATCTGTTTACAACGATTTGTTGTTGACACCATGTAGGAATTAACCAGGAAGCCAATTAGAATGGCCAATCCTAGAGCACCAAAGGGAGAAGAGATTGGTGAGCCACTTCTTATACTTAGACTGAATGGCCCTTAGGCAGAACTAGCTTGATAGCACGTGATTATTCTCATTTTCATTATGTATCCTTTTCAGCTGTTTTTATTGTTTCTGTTATGTTTCAAGCATAATAAAATATAATAATTTAAAAACTAACAGAAGTGTCCAACTGGGAACACCAACAATGAAGACTGGGAATAGCAGAATATATACTAGATGAGGTGCCGCCAACCTTTTAAAGTCAGGGGCCAGGTCACACTCCCTCAGAAAGTTGAGGGGGCTGGATTGGTGGTCCCCCTGCAATTTATGGCTGTCGTAAACACGTAGCGTAGCTAGGAAGGTGTGGCAGCAGCGGCTGGAACAAGGGTGGGGCTAAATTATTTGATGCCATGGGATGGATCTGGCCCACGGGCTATAGGTTACCTACTCCTGGACTACATAAAAACAGTAACAAAACCTAGGTAACAAAGCTAAAATCAGCTGCAACAGAAAAATGCAAAGCTTTCAAAGCAGGTTGTTTTAGTGTTATAGAAAACGAGACGAGACAGTATTCCTTTGGCTTAAAAAGCAGAATCAGATTTTATTGGCCAACTGGTTCATAGTCACTCTAGCGAGTGGAAAACTGTGAACAAAAATATATCCTCAGCGCCTCCTCTTTATAGTAAAAAATCACAGGATATTTCCATAAATTACATCATATACATTAGTCATTAATCGATGACATTGTCATTCATATCAGGTTACCCTAAGAATGTCATTTAGGACATGTCATATAAGAGAAAAATATCATGTCACCTCATCATTTCATCCTCTGTATACGATTCTTACTGTTATTCTCACAGATAGAAATTCAGTTGACTTTTGTATATTACTCAGCTTGTGTTTGTTCGGCTTCTGTTTGCTTTTAGCCAGTGTTGTTGTTGTTGTTGTTGTTGTTGTTGTTGTTGTTGTTGTTGTTGTTGTTGTTGTTGTTGTTGTTGTTGTTGTTGTTGTTGTTGTTGTTGTTGTTGTTGTTGTTGTTGTTGTTGTTGTTGTTGTTGTTGTTGTTGTTGTTGTTGTTGTTGTTGTTGTTGTTGTTGTTGTTGTTGTTGTTGTTGTTGTTGTTGTATTTCTATACCGCTTTACTTCCCCTAGGGGAACTCAAAGCGGTTTACAGCATATAAATACAATATCCAAAGTACAAAAGCAACATACATTTCTCAATTCAAACAATATACAAAATCACAATTATAAAATTATATGTAAAACATCAATTAATATCATCAAAAATACAAAATATATAAAATTCAAAATGTCCAAATACAAATAATCACAAAATAACAATATAGCAATATAAAGATATACCCCAACACAGTCCCTTTCAAGTCCTTCGGGGGGGGGGGGGAGAGTGTGCACAAGTCCTAGCACTCCTAGCAGGCGGCAATGGTCCTCGGGGCGGAGGCAGGTCTTTACCTCTCCCGGCAATGGGAGGAAGGACTCACCTCAGCTGGTTAGCGGCAGCGGTCTTCTGCCCCCGGGAGTGCTCCCATCAACTTGAGCAGTGACAGGACATGCCTCAGCGGTGCTCCCACCCCACCGTGACCGGCCGGGCCTCGGAAGGGAACAAAAGGTGCTGATGCTATCATTGGGAGTGGCGGGAGCGGCTTTTCGAGGCCCCACTGTGATGGTCATCAGCTGGGCTCAGCTGGGCTCCCACCGCCCACTCGTCTTCCCTCCTAGCTAGCCGCCGGTCGCGTGGCAGTGGTGGTCTCAGTGGCATGGTGAGCGGCTTTTGAGGGCGTCGAAACTGCCCTCAGGTTCCGCTCGTCTTCCTTCCCGGCCGGCCGCCGGTCGAGTGGAGGTGGTGGTCTCGGCGGCATGGCGAGCGGCTTTTGAGGGCATCAAAACTGCCCTCAGGTGCTGCTCGTCTTCCTTCCCGGCCGGCCTCTGGTCGAGTGGAGGTGGTGGTCTCGGCGGCATGGCGAGCGGCTTTTGAGGGCGTCAAAACTGCCCTCAGGTGCTGCTCGTCTTCCTTCCCGGCCGGCCTCCGGTCGAGTGGAGGTGGTGGTCTCGGCGGCATGGCGAGCGGCTTTTGAGGGCGTCAAAACTGCCCTCAGGTGCTGCTCATCTTCCTTCCCGGCCAGCCGGCGGTCGAGTGGAGGTGGTGGTCTCGGCGGCATGGCGAGCGGCTTTTGAGGGCGTCAAAACTGTTCTCAGGTGCTGCTCATCTTCCTTCCCGGCCGGGAATGTCATGTCATTATCGATCGAATTTTGTTCCCTTTACCTGTCCATGTAACCAGCGAGCTAAGAAATGATTTCCTGTTTAATTTATTTCATTAATTAATACCTTAATTCATTTAACTCCATTTCAGTAATTATGTGCCTTCAAGTCCTCTCCAACTTACATCAGAAAGTAGGAATAGGATTTTTGGTTTTTTAAAGACTACAAACACGATAATTCTCAGCACTGGAAGTTTTGCCTGACTTGTACACCTCATGTACAACTAAATGTGGATTATCTTGGAGGAAGCCCTAAAGCAGATGGAATTTAGGCCCAACTAGGCCTAGCTCTACCTAGTTTCCTATTCAGAATGAAAGCTTTCAGCTAGTAACGAGGCAGGGCTGGGAGGTTTAGGTGGACAGACCTAGCTATGCCTCAAAGCCTTCTAATTTAACCCTTTCTCCAAGCTAAGCAATATTTAAGCCTTTGTAAGGTGTGTAAACAGCGTTCCGTGCGCTCCGGTGTCTAGTCATGCCTGCCACATGACCACGGAAACGTCTGCAGAAGCAGACAATGCTGGCTCTTCAGCTTTGAAACAGAGATGAGCACTGCACCCTAGAGTCGGATACGACTGGCTCTCGAGCAAGGGAAACCTTTACCTTTACCTAAGGTGTGTGTCTGTCCGACAGAACTGCAAAGATGGACAGTTACAGGATTTGTAGTCCAGAAAATTGAAAAAAATCTCATTCCAAATGGTAGGAAAATTACTCTCTCAACATTTGGTGTGTCTAGATGGCTCAGGAGCTGAGTTATGCCCCACAATCAATCATTGAATTTTAAAGAATATCTAGCAAGTTAAATATTGGAAAATTGTTGCAATGAGAGCGTGAACATTTATTTCATATTAGAAAGGACTTCTAGATTGAATGCCAAAATAAAATCAAGGTTACTGAAACTGTACCAGCTAATTATGACTAGTTGGATGGTATGTTCTAATACCTAATATTAGGTATGCAGAAAAATTTACTACATGTCTCAACCCTGCGTAGCTAGGAAGGCAAAAGTTTGTGTTATGCAAACCTTGTCTCAGTGTGGAAATTTACTATTAAAAAGTAATTTATTGCAGTTTTAAATTCAAATATTCCCCAAAGACATTTGTGACAAGAATTGTACATTAAAATTATTGCCATCTCCGATTTCTCAAGAGCATCTCAAATTAATGAATTTTAAAGAAAAGCGTCTTTGCTTATGCCTTTGCCTATGTCATTGGCCTCTGGTTGGAAGCTCCAGGCATGGACACGTTCTGGGCGAAGTGGAAAATCCTTGGCCTTCCATTGGATCTGACCTTCCTGGGATCCCAGTGTGGTTACCTGGACTTTCATAGAAGGCCATGGCCCCTTCACCAAGATGATACCATCTTTTGGCATTTCCTCAGATATTATACAGGATCCCTGCTTTCTAAATGTTTGAAATAGTTTTTCCTAAAGCTTAGTTATTGGCAGTAAAAGCTGTTAAGCTAAAATATATGGGGAATTTTCACCCCACCCTTTTTTGCCTTTAGCTCTGCCTACCCACCCCCGGAAAAATCTCTGGAGTTGATTTTGAAAGATGTTTCCCACCCTTATTCTGGGCAAAGAAAGTTTGTAATGACTCATTGGCATTAATAGAAGAAATCTGAGCATGCAGGGTACTCACCCACTGAAAGGAAAGAACATGGAGAGTATTTTCTCTATAGGGCCTGGGATTTCTCTATAGAAGATCTTTGTAATTAAAAAAGAAGCAGAAAGGATTCATCATTTATGCTTTACCACTTTCTTCTTCTTCTTCTTGCATTCCTCTCCCACCAGAAGTTGGATACTATCATAGTGATACTGACGTGGATGTGATATCTTCAAACAGTTATGTTGTGTTGCATTATGTTGCAGTCTCCAGAGTTCATCATCTGATCCATTCCATTCCCTTTGTCTCTTCCCTTCAATGCTGAGCTATGGCAGTCTGTACATTTTGCGACTCATTAGGTGACAAAAAAAAAATTGCTTCCTGCATTTTATCTAGTTTGTGATTTCTTGGACTTCATGCATTGCTTCACTTGGTCAACTTCTTGATCCAAGAAAAAACCCTGCCACAAACATATTAACAAACTCTTACAATAAATCCACTTCTTCTTCTTCATCATCATCATCATCTTCTTCATCATCATAATCTGAATATAGGTGATCCTCATGGCAATCAGCCATGAAGATTGTCCTTAGAATATAATACAGAGGCCCCTCATCTGCCTTCCGCATCACAGCATGACACCTGCACCACTGATCCAGTTCCACGAGTCACTTTCTGGTCCTGAGCCCTTTTGGCACGCAAAGTCCTCACCAGGTTAGTTAACCACTGCCTGACACTTGGTGTTGAGTTGCTGGCAGTATAGTCTCCTCTATTGTCATAGCAGGATAACCTGGCCAGACTTTTATTTTATTTTTATTAGCAGCCTCTGGTCGATCGATTTCCATACCGCCACCGTAGGTACTGCAGGTTCAAGGGACCTGCAGGATACTGAGACCCTTTGGTGTGAGTTGCTTTAGCCATTACTTTAAAGCACCCACTGGCTGGGATGTCAGTGATATGTTTGCCTCCCCAACTTAGCTAGCCTTGACTTCATGGCACATCCTTTCCCCTATCCAACTAGACTGACACCTTCACAGCTTGGTTGAACCTGCCAGGGCATTTGCCCTGCTGTACTTCACTATCAGATGACCAGGGCCACTGCTGCACCACTATGAGGCCAGTCGTATCCTACTCTAGGGTTCAGTGCTCATCTCTGTTTTTATAGCCAAAGAGCCAGCACATTCCATGGTGCAGTACTCGGATTTTGAACTGTTGACCTTCCGGCTCCCAGTCAGCATCTTAACCGCTTGAGCCACTGCAGTTCCAACAGGTAGGACATTAGTCTGTGATAAAGTTCATGGTTGCACACCATATAGAAGAGTTAAGAATGCTTTCTTCTACTCAAGATTAATTTTAAAAGGTAAGCATCCCATTCCACATTAAAATGGTCACCATTCACCCCTCCTGGGAAGCATATCATCATCATTATCATCATAATGGCCAGATTGTCACTAACAGCCTCCACTAATTAGAGGCCTCCACTAATTTAAATTGATAATTTCAACTGCTGAGAGCCACCTCTGTTCAAACAGAGGAAGCAGTTTGAAGCTTCCAGAAGCAGGGAGGCAGAGCCACACCAGGCCCTTCCCTGAACTGTGACTCATAGGGGCGGAGCCACACTAGCCTTTAAAAGCTCTGAGCTCTTTCAGGGTCAGCCCTTTTGACTCTGCATGTGCTCTTAAGCAGAGCTGCTGCTGAGGAGAGCCAAACAAAGGAAGTGAGCACTGGTAAGTTTTGCAGTTGGAGTAGAGCTGCTTTAGAGGCCTCCACTAATTTAAATTGATAATTTCAACTGCTGAGAGCCACCTCTGTTCAAACAGAGGAAGCAGTTTGAAGCTTCCAGAAGCAGGGGGACAGAGCCACACCAGGCCCTTCCCTGAACTGTGACTCATAGGGGCGGAGCCACACTAGCCTTTAAAAGCTCTGAGCTCTTTCAGGGTCAGCCCTTTTGACTCTGCATGTGCTCTTAAGCAGAGCTGCTGCTGAGGAGAGCCAAACAAAGGAAGTGAGCACTGGTAAGTTTTGCAGTTGGAGTAGAGCTGCTTTAGAGGCCTCCACTAATTTAAATTGATAATTTAAACTGCTGAGAGTGTTCAAACAGAGGAAGCAGTTAGAAGCTTCCAGAAGCAGGGGGGCAGAGCCACACCAGGCCCTTCCCTGAACTTTGACTCATAGGGGCGGAGCCACACTAGCCTTTAAAAGCTCTGAGCTCTTTCAGGGTCAGCCCTTTTGACTCTGCATGTGCTCTTAAGCAGAGCTGCTGAAGAGAGCCAAACAAAGGAAGTGAGCACTGGTAAGTTTTGCAGTTGGAGTAGAGCTGCTTTAGAGGCCTGCACGCCTAACGGCACGCGAGATTGCAAACTAGTAACAAAGGAAGAATATAGTCTTACTAGGTAGAAAGGTAGTAAACGTGTAGATTTTTGAGGCCCAGAATACTGCACTTGTTAAAATGGATTCTGAGGGAACAGCTGTAGTTACCTGCAATACTTGTGCCATGTTTGTGTTCTTGCCAAAGCATATGGATAACTACATTTGCAGCAAGTGCAAGCTGGTTGCACTACTAGAAGAGAAGGTCCAGCAGCTAGAGGCCCGCATATCTAACCACCAACAAATTAAGCAGCTTGAGCTGTTCTTGGACAGAGCGGAGCTGACTATGCTGGACAAAGAAGAGACAGGGCACAGTTCTGCGGGAGAAGGCCCTTCACTAACTCAGGAGGGAGATGGTTGGAGGAATGTGACTCAAAGGAGGAGAAGAGATGGGGATCACTCTGAGAGTCTGAAATTACAGAATAAATTTGAGGCTCTTTCCCTCATCACACCTGATGAGAAACACACAGAGGAACAACTGGTTCCACCTGATGATCTCTCCTTCATCACACTTGATGAGATCCAGGAAGATAAACAACAGGAACAAACTGAGGTTCTCTCCCTTAATATGGTTGATGAGGTGCATGTAGATGAACAGTTTGCAGGAGAGAGGCTCCTTGTACTAGGCGATTCAATAATTAGAAATACAGAGAAATGGATTTGTGACGCACATGATAACCGTATGGTGACTTGCCTGCCAGGTGCAAAATCTAGATAGATTGTTAGAGAGAACTGGGAGCGAGCCAGTTGTCATGGTACACGTTGGTACCAATGATGTTGGGAAGGCCAAGCGGTCTGTCCTGGAAGCCAAATTTAGGTTGTTAGGAAGAAGATTGAAGTCCCGGACTTCCAAGGTAGCATTTTCAGAAGTGCTGCCTGTCCCTCGTGCAGGACCTACCAGGCAGGCAGAGCTCAGGAGCCTCAATGCATGGATGAGGCGGTGGTGTCGAGAGAAGGGCTTCAGATTTGTCAGGAACTGGAGAACATTTTGGGACAAGCCAAATCTGTTCAGGAGGGATGGGTTGCATTTGAACCACGATGGGACCAGATTGCTGGCACTCAACATCAAAAAGGCTGCTGAGCAGCTTTTAAACTGATAACTGGGGGAAAGCCGACAGGAAATGGGCAGCATCCGGTTCGGGAAAGTGTGTACTTGAGTAGTGAGAAGGATGCAAAAATTACTGAACAGAGCAAGGAGCTAGTCACCAGCACTCTAGCAGAAGGATGCAAGAGGCAGTCTAACAATGCAACTGGACTCAAAAGACTGTATCAGGAAAGCATATATAAATGCTTGTATACAAATGCCAGAAGCCTCCGGAACAAAATAGGGGAGCTGGAATACTTAGCAATAGATAAGAATATTGATATTATTGGTATCACTGAAACCTGGTGGATGGATGATAACCAATGGGATACAGTTATCCCAGGCTACAAACTGTACAGGAAGGATAGGAAGGGGCAAACAGGAGGTGGTGTAGCCTTGTATGTCAAAGAAGTGATAAAATCATATGAATTGGAATATCTAGGTGATTTGGAGTCACCATTAGAAGCTCTGTGGGTAAGAGTACCAGGCTACAAGGATGGTCTAACAGTAGGCATATACTATCGGCCTCCGACCCAAACTCTTGAGGGAGACTGGCAGTTGGAGAATGTTGTAAAGGAGGCATCCAAGAAGGGAAGCCTGGTTATAATGGGGGACTTCAATTACCCTCACATAGACTGGGTGAACTGTTGTTCAGCACATGATAAAGAGATAAAGTTCCTAGATATGCTAAATGATTGTTCCCTGGGACAGATGGTTGAAGACCCAACTAGAGGTACAAGAATCCTTGACTTGATCCTGAGTAATACTCAGGATCTGGTGCAAAATGTTAATGTGACTGATCCAATAGGGAACAGTGACCACAACTCAATTATGTTTAACTTGATCATAGACTGCAAGTCACTGATAAAATCTAACACAGAGACCTTAAATTTTCAAAAAGGAAATTTCCCAAAGATGAGGAAACTAGTAAAAAAGAAACTGAAAGGGAAAATTGAGAGAGTCCAAACACTCCAAGAGGCATGGAGGTTGTTTAAAAAAACAATAACAGAGGCCCAATTGGAATGCATACCCAAAAGGAAAAAGGGCACTGCCAGTTCCAAGAGGACTCCGATGTGGCTTACAGGAGCTGTTCGGGAAGTGATCAAGAGCAAGAAAAGCTCATTTAGAAGATGGAAGGCTTGTCCAAATGAGGACAGCAGGCAGAAACATAAATTCTGGCAGAACAAATGCAAGGCAACAATCAGGAAAGCAAAGCAAGACTTTGAGGAGCGTATAGCTAAAAATACTCAGAGAAATAACAAAGACTTCTTTAAGTACATTAGAAGTAAGAACCCAACTAGGAAGGCCATTGGACCATTAGATGACAATGGAAGGCAAGGGGTTATTAAAGAGGAAACAGAGATTGCAGAGAGACTCAATGAATTCTTTGCTTCAGTATTCACTGAAGAAGACAGAGACCACATGCCCAAAACAGAGCCTATCATGGTAGGGAGAGAAACCGAAGAATTAAGCAAGATAGAAATAACCAGGGAGGAGGTCCTTGCATGTCTTGTTAAGCTAAACACTAGCAAATCACCAGGACCAGATGGCATCCATCCACGAGTTCTCAGGGAACTTAAAGATGAAATTGCTGATCTCCTAGCCAAAATATATAATATTTCCCTCAAATCAGGCTTTGTGCCTGATGACTGGAAGGTAGCGAATGTAACACCAATTTTCAAAAAAGGATCCAGGGGTGATCCAGGAAATTACCGACCTGTCAGTTTGACATGTGTCCCAGGTAAAGTGATGGAAACCATCCTAAAAGATAGAATTAATAGGCACATAGAAGAAAAGGCGCTCCTAAAGGAGAGCCAACATGGCTTTTACAAGGGCAAATCATGCCTCACTAATCTGTTGGAATTTTTTGAGAGTGTCAACAAGCATGTGGATAAGGGGGATCCAGTTGACATTGTTTATCTGGACTTTCAGAAGGCTTTTGACAAGGTCCCACACCAAAGGCTCTTGAATAAACTTACCAGTCATGGAATAAAGGGACAGGTCTTGTCCTGGATCAGCAACTGGCTAAGGGACAGGAAACAGAGGGTAGCACTAAATGGACACTTCTCCAAGTGGAGGGAAGTAAAGAGTGGGGTCCCCCAAGGTTCAGTACTGGGACCCCTGCTTTTCAACCTCTTCATAAATGATCTAGAGGTAGGAGTAAAAAGCAAGGTAGCCAAATTTGCTGACGACACTAAATTATACAGGGTAGTGAAAACTGTGAGAGATCGTGAGGAGCTCCAGAGGGATCTCTTGACACTGGGGGAGTGGGCAAAACAGTGGCAAATGAGCTTCAACATTAGTAAGTGCAGAGTGATGCATGTTGGGGCAAAACAAACAAACAAACCAATTACATTTATAAACTGATGGGGTCTGAACTCTCTGCGACAAACCAGGAAAGGGACCTTGGTGTCCTGGTGGACAGCTCAATGAAGATGTCAACCCAGTGTGCCTCAGCAGTGAAAAAAGCAAACTCAATGTTAGGGATCATTAGGAAGGGTATAGAAAATAAGTCAGCAAGTGTCATTTTGCCTCTTTATAAATCTATGGTGAGGCCCCATCTGGAATACTGTGTTCAGTTCTGGTCGCCATACCTCCAGAAAGATATTATGGAGCTGGAGAAAGTACAGAGGAGGGCAACCAGAATGATTAGGGGACTGGAACACCTTCCTTACCATCTGAGGCTGCAACGGTTGGGCCTTTTCACTCTTGAACGACGGCATCTAAGAGGTGACCTGATTGAAGTTTATAAAATCATGCATGGTGTGGACAAAGTAGATAAGGAAAAACTGTTTTCCCTATTGCACAACACTAGAACTAGGGGACACTCGATGAAACTTTTGGGTACTAGTTCTCAAACAAATAAGAGAAAGTACTTTTTCACCCAGAGGATTACTGGTCTATGGAACTCCCTGCCAGAAGAAGTGGTGACAGCTGTCAGTCTTGACAGCTTTAAGAAAGGATTAGACGGGTTCATGGAGGACAAGGGTATCAATGGCTATAATTATGGATACTTAAGGACAACCTCGGGGTTGGAGAGATAGGCAGGATATCTCTCAATGCCATTTCCAGGGAATCCTAAGCAGGTGAAGGCATCTCCTTGGGAATACCCTGAAGGAAATGGTGAGCCACTGTGTGAGACAGAATGCTGGACTGGATGGGCTGTGGCCTGTTCCAGCAAGGCTGTTCTTATGTTCTTATCATATAAGGGGTCTATTTCTCTGCTTGTTGTTGTTCAGTCGCACAGTCGGTTCCGACCCTTTGCGACCCCATGGACCATTGCTCTCCAGGCGCCTCTGTCCTCCACCATCCCCCTCAGCCCTCCCAGCTCTGTGCCCATTGTGTCCACAATGCCATCTAGCCATCTCATCCTTGGCCTCCCCCTTCTTCTTTTGCCTTCCACCTTTCCCAACATCAGTGCCTTCTCAAGTGAATCCTCCCTTCTCATTTGATGTCCAAAGTATTTTAGCTTCATCTTTACTATTTGACCTTCCAGTGAGCAATCCGGGTTAATTTCTTCTAGGATTGACCTATTTGTTCTCCTCGCTGTCCAGGGCACTCTCAAAACCCTCCTCCAACACCACATTTCAAAGGCATCTATTCTTCTGCGTTCAGCCTTCCTAATTGTCCAGCTCTCACATCCATACATTACTACTGGGAAAACCATTGCTTTGACTATTCTAATTTTTGTTTTCAGTGTGATGTCTCTGCTTTTCACTATGTTCCCCAGGTTTCTCATTGCTTGTCTCCCAAGAATCAGTCTCCTTTTTATTTCATGGCTGCAATCCCCATCTGCAGTGATCTTGGATCCTAAGAAAGTAAAATCTGTCACTGCTTCTACTTCTTCTCCATCTATCTTCCAGGAGCTGATTGGGCCTGTTGCCATTATCTTGGTTTTCTTGATATTTAGTCTCAAACCAGCTTTTGCACTCTCCTCCTTCAGCCCAATCAAGAGATTCTTTAGGTCTTCCTCACTTTCTGCCATTAGGGTGGTATCGTCTGCATATCTCAGATTGTTGATGTTTCTCCCAGCGATTTTAATCCCATATTGTGATTCCTCCATCCCTGCACTGCGCATTATGTGCTCTGTGTATAGGTTGAATAAGCATGGTGACAAAATGCAGCCTTGTCTTACTCCTTTTCCTATTCCAAACCACTCTGTCACTCCATGTTCTGTCCTAACTGTTGCTTCTTGGTTCATGTACAGATTTCTCAGGAGGCATATGAGGTGCTCTGGTATTCCCATCTCTTTAATTACTTGCCACATCTTGTTGTGGTCCACACAGTCAAATGCCTTAGTGTAGTCAATAAAACAAAAGTATACTTGTTTCTGGTATTCCTTTGTTTTCTCCATGATCCAGCGTATGTTGGCGATGTGGTCTCTAGTCCCCCTGCCTCTTCTGAAACCTGCCTGCACCTCTGGTAATTCTCTTTCCACATGCTGCTGAAGTCTATCCTGTATTATCTTGAGCATCACTTTACTGGCGTGTGGGATGAGTGTGATTGTTCGATAATTTGAACATTCTTTGGCATTGCCCTTTTTTGGGATTGGTACGTATACTGATCTTTTCCAATCCTGTGGCCATTGTTTTGTTTTCCAAATCTGCTGGCATATTGAATGCAGTAATTTGACGCCATCGTCTTTTAGCGCTTTGAACAATTCAACTGGGATACCATCATCTCCACTAGCTTTGTTGTTTGCAGTGCTCTTTAGGGCCTTTATGACTTCGCTCTCCAGGATGTCTGGCTCAAGTTCTACTTCTTCATCGTTGTGATTGTCAGGAGTGTTGAGGTCCTTTTTGTAGAGTTCCTCTGTGTACTCTTTCCATCTTTTCTTAATCTCTTCTGCATCAGCTAGCTCCTTTCCTTCTTTGTCCCTTATCATGGTCATTTTTGCTTTAAATGTTCCCTTAATTTCCCCGATTTTTTTGAAAAGATCTCTGGTTCTGCCTCTTTTGTTGTTTTCCTCCATTTCTCTGCATTGTTCTTTTAGGTAGTTTTCCTTATCTCTCCTTGCTTTTCTTTGAAATTCTGTGTTCAAATGATTGTAGTTTTTCCTTTCTCCTTTGACTTTTGCGTTCCTTCTTTCCTCTG
The DNA here is from genome assembly GCA_035047305.1 of Bradypodion pumilum. Lineage (NCBI taxonomy): Eukaryota > Metazoa > Chordata > Lepidosauria > Squamata > Chamaeleonidae > Bradypodion > Bradypodion pumilum. The sequence goes on along the minus strand of JAWDJD010000001.1, from coordinate 157,626,688 downwards.
CTATTTTAAGAGCCTCATCAGACAACCACTTTGCTTTCTTACTCTTCTTTTCTTTTGGTATGGTTTTCTTTGCTGCTTCCTGCATGATGTCCCTCATCTCTGTCCATAATTCTTCTGGCACTCTATCTATTGAGTCTAAGCCATTGAATCTGTTCATCACCTCCACTGCGTATTCTTTAGGGATGTTGTCTAGGTGATATCTTTCTGGTCTCCGTGTTTTCCTTATTTTCTTTAGTCTAAGCCTGAATTTTGCGATCAATAGGTTGTGATCTGAGCCACAGTCTGCTCCAGGTCTTGTTTTTGCTGATTGTATGGAGGTTCTCCATCTTTGGCTGCAGAGTATGTAGTCAATCTGGTTTCGGTGTTGGCCATCTGGTGATGTCCATGTGTAAAGTCGCCTCTTGTGTTGCTGGAAGAGAGTGTTTGCTATGACCAGTGCGTTCTCTTGGCAGAACTCTATCAATCTTTGCCCTGCTTCATTCTGTACTCCCAGACCAAATTTGCCTGTTATTCCTTCCACTTTTTGATTTCCTACTTTGGCATTCCAGTCTCCTAATATAATTTGGACATCATTTCTTGGTGTCTGTTCTATGAGGTGTTGTAAGTCCTCATAGAACTGGTCCATTGTGGCTTCATCTGCGCCAGTGGTTGGTGCGTATATTTGGATCACAGTGACATTGAAAGGTTTGCCTTGAAATCTAACTGACATCATTCTGTCATTTTTGAGATTGTATCCCATTACTGCTTTTCTCACTCTTTTATTGACAATTATGGCTACTCCATTTCTTCTAAGGTTTTCTTGCCCGCAGTAGTAGATATGATGGTTTCCAGAGCTGAATTCACCCATCCCTGTCCATTTGAGCTCACTGATGCCCAAGATGTCAATGCTTATTCTTTCCATCTCATTTTTTACCACTTCCAGTTTACCTTGGTTCATTGATCTCACATTCCATGTCCCTATGCAGTATTGCTCCTTACAACATTGCATTTCCCCTCCCCCCTTCCTGTCCCTCCCCTTCCTCCACTCTGTTGTGCTAAGCATCCTGTATCACCTAGCCTGCCCCTTTGTTTTGCCTTTTGTTTTGGTCCATAGGGTTCTCTTGGCAAGATTTTTGGCGTGGTTGCCGGTGTCTACGCCATTTTTCTCTCCTCATACATTGTATCACAGTTTTTAAAAGTTTAAAACATTTAAGACAACATAATATCATGCATATTATCACACTTTAACAGTCTCTATGTAAGTTTCTATGTTTAGTCAGTATAAAGTCTCTATGTCAGTTGCTATATTAGGTCTTCTACATTTATATATCTACTACTTATCCTTTGCCTGGATCTCTGGCTCTCCTCCTCCTCCTCACCCCCCATCCCCCTTGGGGGTGGTTGGCCGGCGGCGGCGGCGGCGGCAGTCCCCTTTGCCGCTCGCCCCGGCTCTCCTCCTCCTCTTCTTCACCCCCGGCTGGGGTGGTTGGCCGGCGGCGGCGGCGGCGCAGGCCCCTTTGCTGCTCGTCCGGCTCTCCTCCTCCTCTTCTTCCCCCCCGGCTGGGGTGGTTGGCCGGCGGCGGCGGCGGCGGCAGGCCCCTTTGCCGCTCGCCCCGGCTCTCCTCCTCCTCTTCTTCACCCCCGGCTGGGGTGGTTGGCCGGCGGCGGCGGCGGCGCAGGCCCCTTTGCCGCCCGCCCCGGCTCTCCTCCTCCTCTTCTTCACCCCCGGCTGGGGTGGTTGGCCGGCGGCGGCGGCGGCAGGCCCCTTTGCCGCTCGCCCCGGCTCTCCTTCTCCTCCTCTTCACCCCCGGCTGGGGTGGTTGGCCGGCGGCGGCGGCGGCAGGCCCCTTTGCCGCTCGCCCCGGCTCTCCTTCTCCTCCTCTTCACCCCCGGCTGGGGTGGTTGGCCGGCGGCGGCGGCGGCGCAGGCCCCTTTGCCGCTCGCCCCGGCTCTCCTCCTCCTCTTCTTCACCCCCGGCTGGGGTGGTTGGCCGGCGGCGGCGGCGGCAGGCCCCTTTGCCGCTCGCCCCGGCTCTCCTTCTCCTCCTCTTCACCCCCGGCTGGGGTGGTTGGCCGGCGGCGGCGGCGGCAGGCCCCTTTGCCGCTCGCCCCGGCTCTCCTTCTCCTCCTCTTCACCCCCGGCTGGGGTGGTTGGCCGGCGGCGGCGGCGGCGCAGGCCCCTTTGCCGCTCGCCCCGGCTCTCCTCCTCCTCTTCTTCACCCCCGGCTGGGGTGGTTGGCCGGCGGCGGCGGCCTACACTATCCAAGCAGCTGGTGCTTGAATTTCATCAAAATCATTTTGTGATCAGGAATCTTTTCCTCTGGCATTAATGTTTTTGTGCTGCATGAATGGCTCAGGGATTTAACAGCAAATAGTTTGAAGAAATCAACCCTGACTGCTCCTTAGAAGGTCAAATAGTAAATGTGAAGCTAAAGTACTTTGGACATCAAATGAGAAGAGAGGATTCACTTGAGAAAGCCTTGATGCTCGGAAAGGTGGAGGGCAAAAGAAGAAGGGGGCAGCCAAAAATGAGGTGGCTAGATGGTACTGTAGATGCAGTAGGCACAGAGCTGGCCGGGTTGAGAAGGATGGTGGAGGACAGGGGTGCCTGGAGGGCAATGGTCCATGGGGTCCCAAACTGACTGCGATTGAAGCTAAAGGTAAATGTCACCCTTGCTCGAAAGCCAGTCGTATCGAACTCTAGGATTCATAGCCAAAGAGCCAGCACTGTCTGCTTCTGCAAATGTTATGTGGTCATGTGGCAGGCATAACTAGACACTGAAGTGCACGGAACACTATTCACCTTCCCACCAAAGTGGTCCCTGTTTATCTACTTGCAATTTCTTTCTTTCAAACTACTAGGTTGGCAGGAGCTGGGCCAAAGACGGGAGCTCATTCCGTCCTGCAGTATTTGGGTCATGAACTGTTGACCTGCCGCCTTCCAGTCAGCATCTTAGCCACTTGAGCTGCTGCAGTCCCTGAAACAATAGGAGCAACAACTAAATAGTATTGTTGTGCAAAGCATCAGCAGAGTTTCCCACATTAAGCATCCTGATGTTCCATGTCTACTTGAAACCGCTCACCACCACTTAATGCCTTCAATAAATGTATAAACATAGAGGTCTTGTTTACATGCCAAATGACAAAGATCTGCATTGACAAATAGAGTGTTGAAGATGTGGTGATGTGACCAGGGAATGGTTCCCATTCATCTTAGATAATTTTCCCCTTTTCATTGATTAAGAGCCAGTTCAGCTCCCCTGGTATTCCATTAGTATGCAAGCTTTGCTTTTTTATATATAAAACAGGAATTAGGATTCAATTAGAATGTCATGCTATAGTGAGCCTTTTCTAAACTTTTATTTACCCCTGTTTTCAGGAGTCTGTGCAGCATGTGAAGCTCTTGAGGACCACTGCAAACACAGGTTTTCCTATGATGATAAAGCCAAATGTGGTATGATGGTAGCTATCTGGTGTCTTTAAAGCCACAACTCTGTAGTTACTGGTGGGTACAGTGCAGTTTTCTAATTTGTTTTAAAATGTCTTTTAAATTAACAATATTTTAGTAGTACTCTTTGTTTTTTGCTGAACTGCTTTGGATTCCAATTTTGGAAAGAAAGTGGGATATCATTGAATTGGTCAAACTAACTAATAAACTAATTCAGAATTGGCCCACCATTAGAAACATGTGATTGGCTGATGATGGGAAGCATCAATGGCAGTACCCTAGATTTAGCTCCTGGACTGCTTTACTGGACCCTTCAATATGAATTGTCAATCTAGATTCAGATATCCTTTAATCTTCCTGAAGACAAGAGCAGTTTCTGCCCACTCTCCTCACACAGACGAAATTGTTTTTCCAATTAGAGAAGTACAGTACCAAGGAACAAGCCTTGAAGACAACACTCACACTCATAACTGTAGGCATATGCCTTTTCAATCACTAACAACCATTTCTAGCCAGCTAAATTCAAGGTACAAACTACAAAACCTAAACTCTCTCGAAGGACACCAAAACCTACAGCTTGAGGAAAGAGCCAGTGGATACCACATTCCCTGTCCTTGGCTCTACTGAACTAGCCTCTACCATAATGGAGGATGGCAAGATGTCACCATGTTGAAGTAGACCCACAGTAACCACTCAGTAAATTGCAGGTTACCTACTGTGGGTAACCTAAAGAGTCAATATGGTGATGGCTGGGGGAATCTTACTATCCTGGTGTTGTGGAATGAAAACGAGACAATCCTTTCACTCCTATTTCACTGGCACTCTCCCAACATCTTAGTCTGACCTGACTAAGCAGTGCTTCTAGAGTGTTCCAAAAATACACAAACTTAGAGTGCTTTTAACTTCCACATTGAACCAGCAAGGTTGTATTTCCAGTATAATCACCAAATAAACAGTGTTGGTAGATGGTCAAGTCAAAGAGTAGATTTAGGTGCCACAAACGTTCTTGAGCTACAACACATTTTATTTATTTATTTATATTTCTATACCGCCCCAATCAATAGACTCTGGGCAGCATAAACAGTCCAACGAACACCTCACTGGCTGCTCAACAAAACTTAAAAACAAGAGCGGAGCATACAAGAGTGGAACTATTTTTACACAGTATTTTATTAAACATGGCAAAAATTATTTAAAAGACAAAAACTGCAAAAAAAAACAAAAAAACAAAAGCCCATAAAAGTATTTCTTAAAAAAGGATAATAAGAGAGGCAGGAACAAAACAAAGCAACACAAGAAGACAGTAAAAGGCTAGCTGAATTATTTACTTCTTATATTCTCACTTAGCTTCAGCATAGTCTCACAGCATAAACAAAGTTTATCACAGCCTGGCAGAACAGGGAACTGAGTATACCAAATCCTAAGGGTAATTAAGCTGCTAAAGTACGTCCTGACCTCCCCTTTTTATATACAGGATGGGCTGTAAGTCCCTATTGACAATTTCTCTAAATTTGCCACTTATTGTATCCAGGGTGTCACCAGTATTCTTGCGCTTATGTACCCACACACTTGTTACAATACGCTCTTCAAGTGTAAATGGGCTTAAATCAACCATATTTCTCTGGGGAAAAAGAGAAAAATCATAATAAATATGGACAGGTAGGGACTTACAGGCCACCCTGTATATACAGTAAGTCTCACCTTCTGAACCCTTCAAGATGAATTCTCACTCTAGATTCAGATTTCCCTTAATCTTCCTGAAGACAAGACCAGTTTCTGCCCACTCTCCTCACACAGTTGAAATCATTTTTCCAATTAGAGAAGTACAGTACTTTAGTGTTCTTGAAGTAACGAGCAGCAGTCAGTATAACGGGCCAAACACATCACTTTATTAGGTAGTTAGAAACACAATTCCAACTTCGTCACAACAGCTATATAGAGGTAAGAGTAGTTACATTTATGTGGGAATTAACTGGATTGGCAAATTGCAATCAGAAGAGAATGAGGCGACCCTGAACTAGATACAATACATGCTTCTCGGAGCATAATGGTGAGAACCCCCAATCTCGCGTTACTTTTAATTAAGGAAGAAGACAAAATGGTGAATACTTTTCATTTAATACACAACAAGTACCAAGGAACAAGCCTTGAAGGCTACACTCACACTTATAATTGCAGACTTGTTCCTTTTCAATCACTAACAACCATTTCCAGGTAGCTAATTCAAAGTACAAACTGCAAAACCTAAACTCTCTCGAAGGACACCAAAACCTACGAGCTTCTCAATCTCTTATTAGAGGACTCTACCCAATTGCCAATGTTGGGGTGACATTCAACTGCTGCTTGCTGCCTTCTTATATGTGTCATTATATCCTTTGCCTCCGGCACAAAAAAGATTTTAGGCTGATGTTTTCCAGAACTAAGAGAGTCATTCTAATCTCCCCCTGCAATGGGATTCCAGCAGGGACAGTAAGGATGAGCATGATAGGAACTCCATCCCCAAGCCTGAGGGTGAACATCTGCAGTGGGGAATCTGTTCTCTTTGCAAAACCTTCCTGCCAGCCTTAGGAAAAAGACAGGGATTATGGCAGAGAGAACACAAGCTAGTACACTTCTATGGGCTAATTGTTTCAATCCTTTGGGAACAGTTAAAGTTTAAAAAAACGAGAGAATCAGACAAAGAAGGAGCTTCTATTTCTTTGGAGCAGAAATCAGGTCCTGATCACCTTGGTTTAGGTAATAAAATATCAATGCATGTGGGCAGGAGGTGCCATGAAGGGTAAATCATTGGAGTGGTATCCTGTGTTTGCACCTGTCCTTGTATGTTATTTCACACTCTTCAAGATTTTGTCTCTAGAACTACTGTATTTGACCTTTGGCTTCCTGTGCAAGAGGAAGACTTTGAAAGAGAGAGCTCTCATGAGATTTTTTCCTGACCCATCCATGTGCTTAGCCCAAACAGGATTCAGGAATAATATATACATTCACATACATGTGTGTGAACACATGCACACGCATGCACACACACACACATACATTGTGTGCAGAGGAGCAAAACACCATGGTTTATTTTACTATTTCACCCATTTCTAAAATACTAAGCTAGCTCTGGGTTTTAGGGCTATCCCAAAAAGTGACTTCCCCTCTCATCTATGACCACTCTGCCAACTAAGATCTTCAGTTCTCTCTGAGCTTAGCTGCTAACAGTAGCTGGAGCAAAAATATTGAGTGCTATCATAGTTGTAATGCTAATTTCTTGGGGGTATCTTCGTCTAGAAGAGTCAGCAGAGGGTCATTTGCTTTACAAAATACCTGCTCTTGTTGAAGATAACTGTTAAAGGGATTTGTGGATAAGGCATCAATCTCATAGACATCCATCTCAAGCAGTCTACATTTTTGGACTTTCCTTGGGGACAGGGCTATGGGGATGGTCAAGATGAGCACATGCATTTCAAAAAGCTTCCACCATACTACTGACCAGAACATTTGGATAGGGCTGGGAGTGCCTCAGGAAAAGAGACATATAGATGAGACATGAAAAGCTTATTTGCATATCATTTACTTTTCTTCATCAGGCCGAGAACTTGCACATGACAAACTAGAAGAAGTTATGGAGCCAAATGCTTTGCCTTGGCACTCAAAGCAGGGAGCAGTTAATTTTCAGATTATTAATTCTGAGAATTTCCCAGTCAACATTTAGTCTTCCTACAACCTGTTCTACCAGATCTCCATGTGGAACCATGTTTACAGCTTCTCTCTCTTCAAGAAAGCTTTTTAACTAACTGCATATAGAATAAATAAATAAAATGGGAGGACCTCTGTGGGTCTAACCAAGGCTCATGTTTAATGGAGCACTTGTGCACTTCGGTGTCTAGGCATGCCTGCCACATGTCCGTGGAAACATCTCCAAATGCAGACAGCACTGGCTCTTCGGCTATAAACAGCAATGAGATCTGAACCCTAGAGTCAGATACAACTGGCTTTTGAGCAAGGGTGACCTTTACCTTTACTAATTGTACACAAGGGCGCAACAATGCATGTTTTTTGGTCCATAAAGATTTCCTTGTTACTATTTTGGAACATATATATTGATGCAGCTATTGATAAGCGAGCATCATTAACTTCACTGGGACTTACTCTCAAGCAAGCATATCAGATTGCAATTTAAGAACATAAGAGTTGGGAGTCAAATTCTGCGCTGAGCCTCCTTGACAGGGACTGGACTTCATGATCCATAGGGTCCCTTTCAGCAGTTCTACGATGATGATGAAACTTGGGAAGGCAAAATAAATGAATATCCATTTGAAATATTGAGTATTGTTGGTGAAATCCTCTGTTGGTCCCAACTAGAATAGACCAACTGATACAATACACACTCTTTAATTGGAACTACTGTTGTTAGAATTGAGAGTTGCATTTAGCACAGGTTAATATTAAAATAGTTTGACCAGGAGGAGGACAATCCATGCTCATAATTCTCCATTTTCCATAGAATGTTAAAGACTAAAGGCAAAATACAGCATACCCTTCCCCCTTAGGTTGTATAGCAGACAAATGGAAAGGTGAGAAATCCTGACACCTCAAGGACCTTTGCAGAAAATTAGTGCCTCTTTAATGAAGCATTCAATTTCCCATGACAAAAATCAGGACAGCACCCAGGATGCACTGCAGACAGCAGACAGCTTGTTTCACAGCATGGGCCGAGACATATGCCAAGAGGTACATCTGGGGAAGTCAGACTCTTGTTGTTTGTCTAGTCCAAACTATGTTGCTTGGAGGAAAGATTCAGAAAACAAAATATAACAGTGTGTTTGGAGCAGAAGCAGGATTTCCTTCAATTGATAAAAGAGCTCTTCCCATAAGACATTGCCCTTCTATCTTCTTTCATCAATGCTCAGTCCATTCATTAGGATTATCCAACATACTGCATAGTATTTGCAGAGAGGTTGGAAGGGCTGCTGTGAGAAGTACAGTTAGGCATGATGCATCATGATCTAACATGACACATTTAGGGTCTAGATGTTAAGGGCCATTCCTAGTGGGTTGATGTTACACTTATCCACATTCACATTTGGAAGTCCCACTAATGTCACTGTATCTACTCTAATTATGACTAAACATGGCTCTAAGAAAATGGTGCTTTTACTGTTGTGAAATGTCGCTGGAGGTTTTTGCTGCTTGGAACTTTCATGTCCCTGGTTTTCAGGAACACGAAAATAATGTGTTCTTCAAGGAAGCTCTGGACTCCCAGAAGACAACATCTTTTCCAATCTCTCAGTAAAGAAACCATTTACAGTAAACAAAATTTCAAGACTTCTATTAAGTAGTACGGCAGAAAGCATGTAGAAACTAGGAGTATGAACAGGAGCCATAAATTAATGGAGCTTGATCATCCTGGTTAATATCTATCTATCTATCTATCTATCTATCTATCTATCTATCTATCTATCTATCTATCTATCTATCTATCTATCTATCTATCTATCTATCTATCTATCTATCTATCTATCTAACTGCCTGCCTGCCTGCCTGCCTGCCTGCCTGCCTGCCTGCCTGTCTGTTATACATAAATAAATAAAATATCAACCAGGATGATCAAAAGTGAGTCCTATTGATTAACAGCTCCTGTTTGTAACCCTGACTCTGACAGACAGATAGACAGACAGAAAGACAAACAGACAGATAGACAGATAGATAGACTTGACTGTGCAACTGAACAACCCTGAGTCGGGTTCACCTGATTGGGCGGCATAGAAATTTGAACTATAAATAAAATAAATAAATAAACAACAACAATAGATAGATAGATAGAAGTATATCTTTCTTTTTAAATGATAAAACATTATCCCACCCACCAACCCAAGCACACATTGAGTTTAAACTACACACATAAAATAATTTAAAAAGATAAAACAATAAAACTGATAGCAGTTGTGGAATTCATTAAAAACAGACATGGATCAGACAAGAGGATTTTTGAGAAAGCTTCATCATAGCATTCTGTCTTCAGCAATTTACAGAAGTTTTGGAGGGAGGAAGCTGTAATCGTTCCCTTTTGCATCCTTGTTATTAAGGTGGCCTTTGGGCAATGAGAGATGGAAGTCCCGTTGTCAACACAGACCGGATCTGGCTTCCCTTCCTTCTGTTCCTGTAAATACTGAGGTAGTTATGATAGTATTCTGGCAGAGACTGCATCCAGGATGAATTGGAAGGTAAGAAAAACCACTCTGAGAAATAAAGTTTCCCCGGGCCTGACTCTGTATCTGTATAAAATCCTGCCAAGGGGAAGAAATTACTTAACAATAGAATGATGGCTTCAAAGGTCAGTACCTGAGATCTCCAGCCAGGCGACTCAAAAAGAAAAGAATATGGAGATAAGGCTGTTCCTGTATTGGATGACTTTCAATGACTGTAATTAAGGCATGGGAAATAGAGACATTAAAAGTTTCACCTCAGGGACTCCCAATAGCCAAATATCCTCTGCAGGAGCTGGCATGTGGCAGAGAGGAAAGCCTTTGCATCCTTCCAGAGACTCTCCCTTTTGTGAGGAGAATCCTAAAGGAATTGTGGATAATTTCATCCAATTCCAGGGATGTAGTTCTGTTACTTTGATGCAGCAGAAGCAAGAAATTGTCCTGCAGCCCCTTAAAAATTAAAAATTTCTATTTGCACGAAGCTTTTGAGAACTTCTCCAGATGTGTAAAAGTGAGCTACAGTCCATAAAAGCATGTGCCAAATAGAAATGTATATGTCTGGCCAGTTTATCCTGCTATGGTAATAGAGTAGACCAGTGGTTCCCAACATAGGGCACACACCCCACAGGAGGACTTGAATTCCCAGAAGCCTAAGTCAGAACATTGGCTGATCATTGCTTTGGGCAATTGACTTAGGCTTCTGGAAATTGAAGTCCAAAAACCAAAGGCTGGGAAATTCTGGAGTAGACCATACTGCCAGCAATTCAACCCTGATTGTCAGCCAGCGGTTAACTAACCTGACTGAAGACTAACGGCCTTGGGTGGCAAAGTCCACAGGGAAGTCCAAAGTCCACCTGAATCCATCTTGATGGAGGGCAGCAGCTTTGTCAATACTGGCCTGGAGCTGATGAGGACTTTGTGTCTCAAAAGGGCTCAGGACCACAAAGTGACTAGTGGAACTGGATCAGTGCTGTGATGCAGAAGCCAAATGGAAGATCACGACATTATATTGTTCCCAGGCTGATTGCTATGATAACAGCCAATATTTGGAATCGGATACAGCGCTTGAAGAAGAAGAAATAAAACTTGTTAGTATGTAAGGCGCCACAAGATTTTTTTTTTCTAAATGAATTGAGTGAGACGAACTCAACCGCTGCCCTATATTTTACCCCTTTTGTCCCTGGAAGGCTACAGAAGAAAAGAAAACAGTTGCAATGGTATCTGACAAGAATGCCCATAACTCACAGACCAGGATTTTGGGGAGTGGAGCAGTGAGCACTGGAACCCAAGCAGAGATTACATTCTAGTGCAGTGGTTCCTACTTTTAAAGCCCAAGATGTTCTTGGTCTTCAACTCCCAGAAATCTTGGCCAAAACAGCCAATGGTGAAGGCTTCTAGGAGTTTTCGTCTAAGAACATCTGCAGACCAAGGTTGGGAACCACTAGTCTAGTGCTAAATTCCACCATCCCATGCAAACCATCTTGAGAAGAAAGCCTACAGGAAGCGTGAGTTAGTGGGTACAGTGTCAGACAAAGTTTTGGAAAACTAAGTTCAAATCTTTGCTGGGCCATGGAAAGAATAGCAGTGATGTGCCACTATTTGAACATCTTGCATAGGTGATTTGACAGCACATAACAGCAGGTTTAAATTATACCTGTTTGCTTTGGCCACCCACCCACACCCACCCACACCTAAAGTTCTACGGAAAGAAATCATATACTGTTCTTATTCTTTTGTCTCTGAAACATCTGCTTCCTGTTCACACCACTGCAGTAGTTGGGATTTTTGAGGGTGTTTCCTAGGGCCACCATTAGGGTAGGGTGAGATGATTGTCTCTCACAATAGATCATAATGGGTTGGGAATGGCAGTGAGCAGAGAGACCCAGACCACATAGCCTGCTCTGTGTTCACAATAAAGTCTCCTCTGGAAGGCATAGGAATTTCTCATCCCCTCATCTGTAAACTTTCCAAGCCCACCAAGTTAGCAAATGTACCCCTGATCTTTGAGACACATTTGTTGTCAGCTAATTGATCAGTATTCCCCAATCTTTGGTTTTTGGACTTCAATTCCCAGAAGCTTAAGTCAATTCCCCAAAGCACTGGTCAGCCAATGTTCTGCGGAACATAGTTTGGAAAATGCTGGGTTAGCTTATCCCAGAGCACTGAAAACTTTCGATGATAGGTGCTCTCTGATGAGAAAGGGATCAAATGAAGGAATCCAATGCACCATGTTGATGCTCATTCTTTTCTCAGGACATCTTCCCAAGTCAGAAAGGATGCTGCACCTTGGTGTAGAACAATGGTTTGTTTTATTTAGCATCACCATTAGGAAGATCACAAAGGTGATGAATGACAAACACATGGCTGGCCCGAACCAGAGCCAAGTAGAGCAGGTCACAGAGAGTAAAAAACAACAAAAAACCTTCAAGCTGACTTCACATTTCCCCCCTAACCTGGATATGTAAGGGGAAATAAAAATATCCTCTTACACAAGAGAGATATAAAAACAATATTATCCAGCAGCATTTCCTTTACTGTGTAAGGAATACCTCATCTACTAGGGATGAAAAGCAAGAGAACTTCCTAGAGGAAGTTGAGTAAGAAGGATGTGGAAATATCGCATCCTTCTGTGTCTGGAAATAAAAAGAGATACATAAGTATCTGGCAGAATGCAGCTGGGCCAAAATATTTTTTTGCCTGAGGTGGAACTTGAGGTATATCTCACCCAAAAGGTAGCCAAAGTACTTTGGCTCCTGCAAGTGTCTTTTTATCTTCTCAACCTAGCAATAAAATGACATTACAGTGGTACCTTGCTTTACAAATTTAATGCATTCCATGGGATGTTTTGTATTGTAAAAATTCATAAAGTGAAACACGGTTTCCCATAGAAATGCATTGAAAATTGTTCTGGGAAAAAATCGTAAAATGAAACACATTTTCCTATAGGAATGCATTGAAAACCAATTAATCAGTTCTGAAAAAAATCATAAAGCAAGGGTAAAAGAGTTAAGTTGGTGTCAGGTACCATCCTTTTAACAAATGTGGAAGGCATGGGTTTGAATAAGGAGGAAAAAGAATTATTGGAAATTATATTAACTACAGGTAGACAATGCATAGCCAGAAATTGGAAAAACGATGTAGATATACAGATTGGAGAATGGTATAAAGAAATGTGGAGTTTAGCATTGAACGACAAACTGACATGGGAGATCAAAGTAAAACGAGATAAATTAAAAGAGAATAGGTTTTGGAGTATTTGGAAGCCGTTTGTGGATCATTCTCTTATGGCAAATGACAGTTCTAGACCTGTACCATTTCAAAGAGGTTTTTGGAGATGAAATAGATACTAAACTCTCCGGGCATTGTATATATTCACAGGGTGATGTGTAATTAGTAAAGAAACAAAAAATAGTGGTAGCACTGAAAGTTTTTATTACTGTTATGGTTATAGTAATAACTTACAATGTGGCACTTAATATTGGGGGTTATATGGTAAATAATCAGCTTAATTATTATTATGTGCTAGCTCTTATGAACTTGAGGTAATACTGTACTGATGTTGTTTTTGTTGTATTATTTTATTGTACTGTTATTGTTTTTCTTTTTTGTATGTTTGTTAAAAATTTAATAAAAAATTAATAATTAAAAAAGAGCAAGGCATTAATTTCAATGAATTTTCATTCATGAAGTGAAAATTACGTTAACCAAAGTGTTTGTAAAGTGAGGTATTAATTATTTTCTCTTGTTTAGTGATATCCAGAATCTGGAGGCAGATGTCTCTTGCTTTTCCTAGGGCAGTGGTGGTGAACCTAAGGAACACATGACAGAGGTGGCAAGCAGAGGCCTTCTGTCAGCATGTGCATTGTTATGGGTAAGCCCCGCCCCGCCCCACCCTGTGCAGTTGGCATCAATGGCAGCACTGCTTCCCCACCCATCCCTCTCCCTCCGCCATGGGGAGGTGAGAGGGGAGGCTGAAATCCCACCAGATACCCCACACCCACTCTGCCTAGGAGGAAGAGGAGGTGTATGTGCATGGGGGGCATGCACACATGGGGGGGAGGGTGGCGGCATGCACAGCCATGGGGGGATGTGCATGCACCCATGTGATGTCAGCAGCACGCCTCAAGTGGTGACCCATGTGATGTCACTGGAGGCATGGTGTCAGCATCATATGGGTGCCTGGATACACACAGTGACTGCCCACAAGCCTCCTCCTCTTTGTGCACTCGATCTCTAAAAGGTTCACCATCACTGTCCTAGGGTCAGCTGTTTGGTTCGTTAGTGACTGAAACACTATTCAATTTTGTCTAAGTTATGGTGACCTTATGATTAAGCAATCTCCAAAATGCCATGTGCAGCTCTTGCAAACCCATGCCAGTGGCTTCCCTTAGGAAGTCAGTCCATCTCACATTTGACTCTTGATTATCTTTTCTAGTTCCTTCATTGCTGCCCTTCTGAATCTCAGTCTTCTTTTGATTTCTTGGCTGATGATAGAGCCAAGATATATACAGTAAAAACTTGGATAATGACCGCATCGCATAACGCTAAAATCAGATAACGACCGGATACTGTATTTTGGGGGAAAAAATTGCATCGGATAACACTGTTTTAGCATTACGCAATGCATCGTTTTTCTGCACTCACCCGCCACTGCTGCAGAAAGGGAGCTGGTCAAGCGCTTGACCGGCTCCCTGCCCGCAGTGGCGGTGGGTGAGCACAGATCCACCTGCTGCCGCTGCCACCTTTGGTAGGGTCAGGGGACCTGATACGCACTGTTTCTGACATCCCCCGACCTTCCCAGGCACGGCTGCAAGGCAAAACGCTGGGGGAAACTCCTTCCTCAGCTGCAGGTTCTGCCTTGCAGCAGCACCTCGGAAGGTTGGGGGCCATTTGAAACAACGCGAATCGGGTCCCACAATCTTCCCAGAGGTGGCAGGGATGGCAGAGAACCCAAAATGAGAGATGGCTTTTTTTTAGCGATATTGGCTAAAAATCAGATAACGACCAGACTTGTGGCACCAAGTTTGGTCGTTATCTGAGGTATTACTGTACAATCTTTGACAATTTCAGTGTCTTCATTTTCAACATTAAAGTTGTCCTATTCTTCTCTATAGTAATTATTTTCTTCTTCATGTTCAGTTGCATTCCTGCTTTGCCTTTTTCTTCTTTCATCTTCACCAAAAGTTCTTTCAAGTCTTTACTGCTTTCTGCTAGTAGGATGGTATCATATGCATATCTTAAATTATTGATTTTTCATACACCAATTTTTATTCCTCTGTCATCCAAATCTAGTCCAGCTTTCTGTATGATGTGTTCTTCACACAGGTTGAACAGACAAGGGGATAAATTGCACCCATGTCTGACACCTTTGCCTATGGGAAACCATTCTGTCTCTCCATATTTTGTCCTAATGGGAGTTTTTGGTCCATAGGTTACATGACAGGACAATCAAGTGTTGAGGCACTCCTGCTTCTTTCATGACAACCCATAGTTCTGTTCCAAGATCTGAAACCCAACTGGTCTTCTTCCTCTTCTTTGCTTCCTCTTTTACTCCTTTAGGTGTAAAGGGAGATACAAGGTTCTTGTTCTGACCCTCCCTGTTATTTGAGTTGCTGTTTTCGCAAGGGAGTCTCTGAGAGGCACCAGGGCAATGGCAATGCAGAGAGCAGTTTGTGAGGCCATGTTACTGCACCTTGGCCCTATGGGTCAGTTGGGACTCCTTCTCCTATACCTGTCCCCTGTAGGGTAACTGATTTCCTGCCCGAGCTCTTGGATGCTGTCTTGGGATTGGCGGTGGAGTTCCCTAGATTTATTGTGCTGCGGGACTTCAACCTGCCTTCCCTGGGATTGGGGTCCAAGGTGGTGAGGGAGTTCATGGCTTCCATGGCAGCCATGGACCTGGCTCAAGTAATTCAGGGCTCAACCAGGAGCAGTGGCCACACACCCAACTTAATTTTTCTCTCGGAGCTATTGTGAAGTGGTCCGGGATTACAACACCCAAACATTATCCCTGTGCCATGGTCGGACCACTATCTGGTGACCTTGGAGCTCCCAGGAGTAACTCTTAACTCCGGGGTAGTGGGGCCTATTATACTGGCCTGCCCTCGGTGCCTGATGGAGACAGAAGGATTACAGAGGGAGCTGGGGGAGTTTCCTATGGATTGGCTGCACGATGCTACCAAGGCCTTGGTCACCCTCTGGAATGAGGGGGCAGCTACAGCCATGGACGTTATCGCACTGCTATAGACTCTCTGCACACGTGGGCCTCGAGCCACCCCTTGGTTCTCCGAGGAGCTAGGAGAGCTTAAATGTGTAAAGAGACACCTAGAGCACCACTGGAGGAGATCCCGGAGCATCTCAGACCGAACACAAGATAGAGCCTTTATTAGAGCCTACCTCGTGGTGATACAGGGGATGAAATGGCAGTATTTCGCCACTTGTATCATGTGGGCAGATAATTGCCTGTTGACCCTGTTTTGGGTGGCTAGGTCCCTCCTTGGTAGGGGGGGATCTGGCCCCAAATGACAGGGGTCCGCCAAGGAGTTTGCTGATTATCTAGATTATAAAATCACTCAGATTCGCTCAGGGTTTAACTGTGGGTTTAACACTGTGTCACAGGAGTTGGCCAGGTGCCAGTCTTGCCAGGTTATCTGGGATCAGTTCGGTCCAATTGACCCTGATGAAGTGACCCTGGGGAGTGTACATGCCACCACCTGTGAGTTAGACCCATGTCCTCCCTGGCTCGTGAAAGCGAGTAGGACCATGATGGGTGGATTTGAGCAGTGGTCAATGCCTTGCTGAGGGAGGGGGTGTTCCCATTGCAACTCAAACATGTGCTGGTGCGCCCCCTCCCAAGAAACCATCACTCGATCCAAATATACCATCCAATTTCTGCCCTGTTTCGAACCACCCCTTTTTGGGGAAGGTTGTCAAGTAAGCGGTGGTGTGGCAGCTCTAGGGGGTCCTGGAGAAAGCAGAATATCTGGACCCTTTCCAGTTAGGCTTTAGGTCGGGTCATGGTATGGAGACTGCACTGGTCGCGCTGTTCGGTGTGTGTGTGGCTGAATCCCAGCAAGACTGCGTGGCTGTGGGTGAGGGGCCTCGGTCCTCATATGGAGTTATCTCCACTGATTTAGGATGGGGCATCGTTGCCCCAATCCGATCAGGTGCGCAACCTGGGGGTCCTCCTGGGCTTGTGGCTACTGCTCCAGGAGCAGGTTATGGTTGTGGCCAGGAGTGCCTTTGGGCAAGTACATGTCATTAACCAATTGCACCCACTCCTGAACTGGGAGGCATTGCTCATGGTCACCCATGCCCTGGTCACCTCCTGTTTGGACTATTGTAATGCGCTCTACATGGGGCTGCCCTTGATGACTATCCGGAGACTGGAGTTGGTCCAGAATAAAGCGGCCTGCGCAGTGGTGGGGTGTAGTCATTTCGCCCGTGCTTCACCACTGCTGTGGGAGCTGCACTGGCTGCCTATATGTCTCCGGGTACAATTCAAGGTGCTGGTTGTCACCTTTAAAGCCCTTCATGGTAGCGGACCAGGATACCTCAGGGACCGCATCATCCCTAGGACATCGCCCCATCCCACGAGAGCAAACCGAGAGGGCACCCTCCATAAACCATCCGTTGTGGAGGTGCCCCTCTCCAGCACGAGGAAAAGGGCCTTCTCAGTCATAGCCCCCACATTATGGAACCTCCTCCCAGTAGAATTACGCCTCCAGGCCCAGTTGCTACCATTTAGGAGAGAACTGAAAAGGTGGTTAGCGAAGCGGGTCTGGGGGCTGGGATTGTCAACAAGCTCCCCTTTTGGTCTTGTCTAAGGTTCCCCCGTCTTGTAATTGGTTTTTAATGATTTAATGATTATATGGTTTTTAATGTCATGCTGTTTTTATACCTGTTTAAGAGATCAATAAGGCACAGCGGGGGCGGGGGGGCGGGGGGCAGTATTGTTATGTTGAAAGAGCTTTTAATGGTTTTTTATATTGTTTTTTCATTGTTGTGTTGCTGAGCAGCCAGTGAGGTGCTCTCTGGTCTGTGTACACTGCCCAGAGTCCATTGGATTGGGGCGGTATATAAATCTACTGTAAACAAATAAATAAGTAAATAAATAAATCAATAAATATTTGGTGTTGTAGTATGTCTTTGATGTTGTCTCTCCACTTTCCTCTGGGTCTGCCTCATGGTTTTTGTCCTTTTCTTTTTTCTCACATATGCCTTGTACGGTGTGGAGTTGAGACAGGCACAGCAAGCCAGCAATGGGTAATCTAGGTGAAGGTAAAGGTTTCCCATGCTCGAAAGCCAGTCGTATCTTTGGTGTATGCAAACCAAGACACAGGACACAGCCTCGGGCTGGGTTAACTCAGGTTTATTGCATCGTGGACAGAGGGAACATGAGGTAATGGCGGATCGATAGCTCTTTATATACAGCAGTAATACATTTGAACGTGGTGCCAGGGTAGCCCATTGGCTACTGTCTGCGTGACGTCATTGCAGGTCACGCCCTTCTTGTCCAGGTGTAGGTGGTGGCGGGAAAACTTCCCGCGCTGTTGCCTTTGATGAGTTCGGACCAAGAGAGCTTGGACGCTCGCTGCTGCCAGCTGGTGGTCATTAGCTCGCGTCCTATTACAGGGTTTATATGATACAGCTGAAGGTTACATTGTTGCCATAGGCAAGGTTACATTGGCTCAGATACATTGTAATCCATGTGTACAATAAAACCATCAGAACACAACACCCCTCCCCCCTAGGACGAGACAAAGTCTCGAGCCCACACTTAAACACACTCCCCCCCCCTTAGGAGACAAAGTCTCTCAGCCAAGATGGCTTATTTCGAACACGCTGGGGTCTCGATGCGGGCTGCCTCTCCCCGGGTTTGCTACCTTCTCTTTGTCCCCTGGTTTCCTGTCCTGTAATATGAGAGGGAGACTCGTTAGTGACTTGCCGCGGCTCCGCGGCGTTGTTGGGAGGTGTGCTCTTTCTTAGGGAGGAACCGGGGGCACTGGGGGCTAACGAAAAACCCCTCTTCTCGCTTGGATGGGTGGGGGAACACTCCTGAAAACCCCCCCGGCTTGCAAAATCAAAATCAAAATCACAATCGGGGGCAGCGGTCGCGAACTCCTCTCCCCCTTCCCCGGCCCCTGATAGGACTGGCGTATCGAAAGGATATGAGTCGGGGCCGCTGCTACTGCTTCCTTCCCCCCTTGCTTGGGACTGTTGTCCACTGCTGTCTCCCCCTTGGGTTAAGCGGGTGGGGGAGAACCCTAACGCTGAATCCTGTTGCTGAGTTCCACTGACTGGCCCACTCACTCGGTGCCTCAGTTGGTCTGCGTGCCTCCTCCAAAAGAGGCCGGTGTTAGTCTCGACCCGGTACGACACTGGCCCCGTCTGTTCTACAACCGTCCCTGGCACCCAGGCTGGCCCTGCGCTGGAATAGTTCCTGCAGTGAACAGGGTCCCCGGCGGCGAAACCTTTCGAGACTGCCAACCCTATGTTTTTTCCTTTATCCTCGACTCTCGTCGGGTCTAGCCTGGACAGGATCGTGGTCAGTTTTCGCCGCATCAAGAGCTCCGCCGGCGAGTAGCCTGACGCTAAGGGGGTTACCCTATACGCTAAGAGGAACTGGCATACTTGGTGATTCAGGTCCCCCGGGCCCATGCGCCGCAGCGCCTCCTTCGTTGTCCGCACCAGCCGTTCCACTTGGCCATTCGTGGCCGGGTGAAACGGTGCGGATGTGACATGCCGAATGGCGTTTACCTCCATGAATGCCCCGAACTCGGCGGAGGTGAAACAACTAGCGTTATCGCTGACCAAAGTGTCGGGTAAACCGAAAGTGGAAAAGACCCTCCTTAGCTGGCTAATTGTCGTGGCGGAGGACGTGCTCTTTACTGGGATAACCTCCAGCCACTTGGAGAACGCATCCACCACCAGGAGAAACATGGTTCCTCGGAACGGGCCAGCGAAATCCACGTGCACTCTGGACCACGGCCCCCTTGCTGTGTCCCACTCCCTATGCGGGAGACGGGCCGCCTCAGGTCGGGATCCCTGGCAAGCCTCGCAAGTGCCGACCATGTGCTCAATGTCCGCGTCCAGCTGTGGCCACCAGAAGTAACTCCGGGCCAGCGCCTTTGAACGAACTATGCCCGGGTGGCTGACGTGCAGCAGTTCGAGCACCCTCGTCCGCAGGGGCGTAGGGACCACCACCCGTTGGCCCCACAGAAGGCACCCCCTCTCTAGGGACAACTCTAGCTTTTTCCTAAAGAATGGGTCGAACTCTGTACTCGGGGACGAAGCCGGCCACCCCTTCTGCACCCATGAACTGACTTTCTCCAGCGTCCTGTCCTTGCCAGTCGCCCTAGCAACGTCGGCTGGTACTATTGGGGGTGCGTCTAAAACCTCAATTAGCAACACCTGGCGGTCTCTTTCTGCTCTCGCCTTTTGGTCGTCCGACAAGGGCAGAGGGGATCTCGAAAGCGCATCAGCATGGCTGATCTCCTTTCCGGGCCTGTACTCCAACTCATGTTGGTACGCGTTGAGGAAAATAGCCCATCGCAGCATTCTCGGGGACAGGATCTGCGGCGTGGGCTTGCTTGCCGTGAAAATCCCTAACAGCGGCTTGTGATCGGTCACGATTTTGAACGGGCGGCCATACAAAAAATTGTGAAATTTTTTGGTCCCCGCTACTATTGCTAACGCTTCCCTGTCGGTTTGTGCGTAATTTCGCTCCGCTTGGGACAGGGACCTTGAGTAAAACGCAACCGGGGCCTCCCTTCCGTCCTCCAACACGTGGCAAAGCACCGCCCCCACCCCCACCGGGGATGCATCACACACTAGGACCACTGGCCGTTTGGGGTCGAAATGCGTCAGGATTGCCTCAGATGTTAGGAGTTGCTTTAGCTCTTTGAACGCCCTCTCGTGCTCGTCACCCCACATCCATGTCTCCTCCTTTTTAAGTAACCGATGGAGCGGTTCGGCCACGGACGCCTTCCGCGGGAGGAATGTATGGTAAAAATTGAGGAGCCCCAGGAAGGACTGTAGCTCGGTTTTGGATGTGGGGCGAGGGGCCTTTTTAATGGCTGCTACCTTGGATTTAGACGGTTTAATCCCCTCGGGTGTGATCCGGAACCCTAAAAACTCGACTTCGGTTTCGAAAAAGACACATTTGTCCTTCCTCAATCTCAGCCCCGCTTTCTCGAACACGGTCAGTACTTTGTCCAACCTTTTTGCTAGTTCAGCCTCACTCCCCCCTGTTATCAACACGTCATCAAAATAAGGCAACACCCCCTCCAGGCCCTTTAGGAGGCGTTCCACAAGCGATTGAAAAAGGCCGGGTGCCGAGTTCACGCCGAACTGTAACCGCGACACCTGGAACGCTCCCTTATGCGTAACTATCGTTTGTGCCGCGGCCGTGGCGGGGGTCACAGGAAGTTGCTGATAGGCTTGTGCCAAATCGAGTTTAGCGAAACACTTTCCCCCATTTAGCCTGGCCAAAAGGTGGCTGATCACTGGCACCGGGTATGCATTAGGGCGGATCGCCTTGTTAATTGTACACTTATAATCAGCGCAAATGCGCACCTCCCCGTTAGCCTTGAGAGCCGTTACAATTGGAGTTTCCCACTCCGCGGAATCAACAGGAATAAGAATCCCCTGGCCCACCAGTTTGTCCAGTTCCGCCTCTATCTTGTCCTTGAGTGCGAACGGCACCCTGCGTGGTTTGAGTCTTATCGGGCGGACCTCCGGGTCTATGTCGAAAGCTACAGGGGGTCCCTTGAACTTTCTGAGTCCTTTCTTAAAAACGGCGGGATGCGCATCGCAAACCGCTTGTATAGGGTCCCCCCCCACGGTATGCACCCCCCCTATGAACAAACCTAAAGGCTGAAACCACTGTGTCCCTAGGAGGCTACAGCTTCCCCCCTTGAGGACAACTAGGGGCAGTTCCGCAGAATGTCTCTTAAAATTGACCCGAAATTTCCCGACCCCCAACACCGGAATGCTGTTTCCCTGTACGTCCCGTAGTGTGGACCTCAACGCTTTAAGCTTGGGCCGCACGTGGGGGTCGATTTTCAGGAACTCTTTCTGGGGAATTATGGAATAGGAGGACCCCGAGTCAATTTCCATCTTAATAGGGGCCCCTTGTACTAATACCTCAACGAAGTAATGGGACTGTCCCGCGGACACGCTGAACACTGGGGCGTCGTCCTCGCTGCCGTCCGAGACGCGGCCCACGCCGTCCTGCTTCCTCGTGGTCTGGGCGCCATCTTTGGGCCTCGCTGGACGGTCCGGTCTGGCCGCGCGGTCTTGTGACTGCCTCCGGCCCTCTTTCCGCTTTCTGCATGCCTTGGCGATGTGCCCCCGACGGCCGCAGGTGTAACACTCGGCCTTCCTGAAGGGCATCTCGCGCGCTCGTGGGCCGCTCCGCAACCCTCGCAGCGTCGACCACCCTTCCGGACCTTCTGGACCTCCTCGCCGTCGCTGCCTTCCGTAGACGACTTTGAGGCCCGTCGAGTCGCGTGCACCGACTGTCCGGTCTTCCCGTGCACCGAATTTTCCGCCTTGCCGGCTCTAGGACGCCACTCACGCCACTGGTGCATCTCGTCCACTCCAGCATTCGTGGACTCTGCGGCTTCCGCGGCCTCTATGACCTCTGCCAGCGTGGGTGGCGGCTCCTTATTCATCAAGCTGCGCTGTACCTCCTTGTCTTTCAGGCCACACAACACGCCGTCCCTGAGGACCATCTCCAGGATATCGCCCCATTTACAGGGGGCGGCGGCTATCCTCATGGCGGCCACGAATGCCTCAACCGACTCATCCGGCGCTTGGACTCGCCTCCAAAACGCGCTCCGAGCGGGAAACATTGCCCTCGAGGGGCAGAACCGCTCTCGCAGCAGTTTCATGATGTCGCTCGCCTTAAAGTCGCTCACCTTCTTCGGAGCGATTATGCCCACCAGCGTCCGCTTGGTCTCCATCCCGAGCATTCTGGTGAGGATGGCCCTCTTCCTCTCCTCGTCTTCTCCCTTGACTCTGAGTTCCACCAGGGCCGCCTGGAAATCCATCTCAAGCAGCTCCCAGTCTTGCGGTTTGGTGATGTTGAAACCGCTCTGTGCCCTGGCTGTTCCGTGGGGATCCATTATCCCACCTTCATCGCCAATTTGGTGTATGCAAACCAAGACACAGGACACAGCCTCGGGCTGGGTTAACTCAGGTTTATTGCATCGTGGACAGAGGGAACATGAGGTAATGGCGGATCGATAGCTCTTTATATACAGCAGTAATACATTTGAACGTGGTGCCAGGGTAGCCCATTGGCTACTGTCTGCGTGACGTCATTGCAGGTCACGCCCTTCTTGTCCAGGTGTAGGTGGTGGCGGGAAAACTTCCCGCGCTGTTGCCTTTGATGAGTTCGGACCAAGAGAGCTTGGACGCTCGCTGCTGCCAGCTGGTGGTCATTAGCTCGCGTCCTATTACAGGGTTTATATGATACAGCTGAAGGTTACATTGTTGCCATAGGCAAGGTTACATTGGCTCAGATACATTGTAATCCATGTGTACAATAAAACCATCAGAACACAACAGTATCTGACTCTAGGGTGCAGTGCTCATCTCTATTTCAAAGCCGAAGAACCAGTGCTGTCTGCTTTTGTAGATGTTTCTGTGGTCATGTGGCAGGCATGACTAGACACTGGAGCACACGGAATGCTGTTACCTTCCCACCGAAGTGGTCCCTATTTCTTGCTTTTGAACTGCTAGGTTGGCAGGAGCTGGGTCAAAAACAGGAGCTCATTCTGTCCTGCAGTACTCAGGAATCGAACTGCTGACCTTCCGCCTCCCAGTCAGCATCTTAGCCACTTGAGCCATGCTACAGAAATTCAAACCCATCTTGTAATTCAAATTAAGATTCCTGAGAGAGGGAAATTTTACTATCAATAAGGAAGGAGCAGAACATGGGCAGTTTGGAATGGAGATGGTAGGCAGTAAGGCTTGTTCTGAACAAAGACTTTTATTTTTGACTTTTCAACTAAAGGGAAATGTTGAAGCATGAACAGGAAGCTTTGTAAAAAAAAAAGGATATTGTGCTATGTCTTGTTTTTGAATAAGATACATGCAACACAGATTAGAGAAATAAACGAAGAAAATAGTCATGCAGCATCACACAAAAGTTTACATAGTGGTCAAAATCCTGTTGGGGGAAGCCATATACACAAAGGCAATAGTACAAGAGGGTTTTCCCTCTGGCTTGCCAACCTTTGTGCTGCCAGATGCATGACCAGACTATATGATTGTTTATGTGTCCAGTGGATTCAGGGATGTGTGAAGGATAGCAGAGTGATGACACAGAGTTGTTTTCATAATGCAATAGGATTCTGCCCAACTTTTATGGTTCAAGAATGTCTAACAGTGTAAAAAAAATCCCAGGGCATCCAGAAGGTTTTATTGCCAGGTGTTCCAGCTCCTGAAAACCTAGCAGTTTAAAACATACCTGTCAAGTGCGACTCCGGAGAATACGGGACCTGCACAGTAGCCTTCTGCACAGAACCCTTCTATGCATGCGTAGAAGCCTTCTACTCATGCGTAGGTTTCTGCGCAGAAGGCTACTGTGCAGAATCCTTCTATGCATGTGTAGAAGGGTTCTACGCATGCGTAGAAGAGTTCTCCGCAGAAGGGGATGTGTAATAACTACTTTCCCTCACCATCAAATTATGGCATGTCGGTGGATGTCGGTGGGAAAGTAGAGTTTGCGGCGCTGAATGATGGGAAATCCTGGCCAATCCAGGATACTTGACAGGTATGGTTTAAAAGCAAGAAATTGCAAGTAGGGAAATAGGTACTGCTTTGGTGTGAAAGTTAGCAGAGTTCCATGCACTCTAGCATCTACGTAGTCATACCTGCCACATGACCACAGAAACATCTGCAAAAACTGATAGTGCTGGCTCCTTGGCTGTAAATGGCTTTTTAGATGTGAAAGTAGGGCTAAAGTTGTTATGTTCCAATTACAAACTCTCTTCCTCCACACTATCACTAGAAATGTGCATTGAACTGAAAATGAATGTGTTTTCAGAAAAATAAATGAAATGTATGAAGAAAAGACAAATAAACAAAACTATGTACAGGCTTACAAACATGGCAAGAATTTTCCTCTGAATAAATCCTCATCAGATTGCACTCTTAGGCAACTGCAACCCTGTGAAAACTTTTCCTAGTAGAGTAGACTAAAGAAGAGTTGGCATAAATCAGAACTAAGTTGGCATCAACTGTTGAAAATGTCTTCCACAAAATTAACTAAAATAGATTTTAGCTAGCCAACTAACGGCTAACTTAACTGTATATTGTTTTCTACTACTGTTTCTATCTCCGCCTGTTGTATATATTATATTTAGTACTTGCATTTTAGCTATTCGATATGACCTCCTGGGTTTCAGGCTGGACCCTGAGAAGAGACCTAACAGCTGCTACAGATAATGTTCCCCAGTACATCATCAAAACCTCTCAATGTACATGTGTAATTTCCCTTCATATTCAGAAGGAAGGAATAAAAAAAGCCTTCTCCGTGATGCAGTATCACTTGCCAGCCTCTGTTTACAACCTACTCATCCACTGAATGAATTCTGTACCTCAGGATTACTCTGTGGTTACTAGCTGAAATGAACACAGCTGATGATGCAGTAGCAGTAGAACTCTGCAGAGTTGGAATGCTAAATTGCTCTCTGCAGCTAATGGCTCTCTATACACAGTACAGAGCGATGCATCAATAAGGAACATCCTTTGGTTTCCTGTGGGAACTGATACAGAGAGGATTATCCCAAAACTGTGGCTGTTGTTCTGCCCTAAATCCAGTTCTTCGTCCCAACCAGTATAGGTTCAGTGAATCAGATGGAATTTGGCAGTCCGCAATTACATAATTTCTATCAATTTAATGGGTCTTCCACTAGTGGGGATTAGCAGGTTCGTACCAGTTTGCCAGAACCGGTAGCAGAAATTCTGGCTGGCCCCACCCATCCAAGTTTTGCAATAAAGTAGTCCTAATTCGGGTGCAACACAGGGCTTTCCCCCTGCCACGCCCACTATACCACACCCACAGTGTGGTAGTAAATTTTTTTGGAGCCCACCACTGGGGTCTTCTGGGGATCCAGTTGACATTGTTTATCTGGACTTTCAGAAGGCTTTTGACAAGGTCCCACACCAAAGGCTCTTGAATAAACTTACCAGTCATGGAATAAAGGGACAGGTCTTGTCCTGGATCAGCAACTGGCTAAGGGACAGGAAACAGAGGGTAGCACTAAATGGACACTTCTCCAAGTGGAGGGAAGTAAAGAGTGGGGTCCCCCAAGGTTCAGTACTGGGACCCCTGCTTTTCAACCTCTTCATAAATGATCTAGAAGTAGGAGTAAAAAGCAAGGTAGCCAAATTTGCTGACGACACTAAATTATACAGGGTAGTGAAAACTGTGAGAGATTGTGAGGAGCTCCAGAGGGATCTCTCGACACTGGGGGAGTGGGCAAAACAGTGGCAAATGAGTTTCAACATTAGTAAGTGCAGAGTGATGCATGTTGGGGCAAAGAACCCCAATTACATTTATAAACTAATGGGGTCTGAATTCTCTGCGACAAACCAGGAAAGGGACCTTGCTGTCCTGATGGACAACTCAATGAAGGTGTCAACCTCAGCAGTGAAAAAAGCAAACTCAATGCTAGGGATCATTAGGAAGGGTATAGAAAATAAGTCAGCAAGTGTCATTTTGCCTCTTTATAAATCTATGGTGAGGCCCCATCTGGAATACTGTGTACAGTTCTGGTCGCCATACCTCCAGAAGGATATTATGGAGCTGGAAAAAGTGCAGAGGAGGGCAACCAGAATGATTAGGGGACTGGAACACCTTCCTTACCATCTGAGGCTGCAACGGTTGGGCCTCTTCACTCTTGAACGACGACGTCTAAGAGGTGACCTGATTGAAGTTTATAAAATCATGCACGATGTGGACAAAGTAGATAAGGAAAAACTGTTTTCCCTATCGCATAACACTAGAACTAGGGGACACTCCATGAAACTTTTGGGTACTAGTTCTCAAACAAATAAGAGAAAGTACTTTTTCACCCAGAGGATTACTGGTCTATGGAACTCCCTGCCAGAAGAAGTGGTGACAGCTGTCAGTCTTGACAGCTTTAAGAAAGGATTAGACAAGTTCATGGAGGACAAGAGTATCAATGGCTATAATTATGGATACTTAAGGACAACCTCCGGGTTGGAGAGATAGGCAGGATATCTCTCAATATCATTTCCAGTGAATCCTAAGCAGGTGAAGGCATCTGCTTGGGAATACCCTGAAGGAAATGGTGAGCCACTGTGTGAGACAGAATGCTGGACTGGATGGGCTGTGGCCTGTTCCAGCAAGGCTGTTCTTATGTTCTTATGTAGTTAGGATTAATATTTGCTTAATATTTGCTTTTCGCTCATTCTGGTCCACTGGCCCAGTATCTGGGATATAACCCAGTCATAAAACCCACATTTGCACGTATACAGCCCTGTCATTTCCAGTAACATAATTGTGGGTGCAAACTGGACATTACACCATTTGCACAATTAGCATGTGTAATTTAAATGTATGAACAGAAATGTGTTTGAGCTGATTTATATCCGGGGTTTTTTGACAGTAGAGAATTGTCCAAAGTAAGTTAAAGGTGTAGGTTGCCCTTGCTCGAAAGCCAGTCATATTCAAGTATAGGGTTTAGTTTCATCTCTGTTTTTAGCCAAATAGCCAATGCTGTCTGGCAGGCCTGACTCAATACCAGAGTGCATGGAACACTGTTTACCTTCCTGCCAAAGTAGTACCTATTTATCTACTTGAAATTTCTTGCTTTTGAACTGCTAGGTTGGCAGGAGCTGGGACAGAGATGGGAGCTCACTCCGTTGTGCAGTTTTAGTGTAAGGGACCAAAGACAATGAAACAGCCGAAGGGTTGGCTTAACACAGGTTTATTGCATGATGATCCGGAGGAACATGTGGTAATGGCGGATGGGTAGCTCAATATATACAGCTGGCTATACATTTGAATGTGGCTCGTCGACAGACTATTGGTTGCTGCCTGCGTGACGTCGTAGGAGGTCACGCCCTTCTTGACCAGGTGAAGAGGTGGCGGGGAATCTTCCCGCGCTGCTGAACCAGGTGAATATGAGCCATGAGAGCTGGACGCTCGCTACTGCCCTCTGGTGGTCACTAGCTCGCGTCCCCTTATCAGGTTTACATTGATACAGCTGATGGTTACAATGTTGCAC
Source organism: Bradypodion pumilum (assembly GCA_035047305.1). Taxonomy (NCBI): domain Eukaryota; kingdom Metazoa; phylum Chordata; class Lepidosauria; order Squamata; family Chamaeleonidae; genus Bradypodion; species Bradypodion pumilum. The sequence goes on along the minus strand of JAWDJD010000001.1, from coordinate 157,598,799 downwards.
ACAGAAAGGTTACATTAATAACACATGGCAAAGGTACATTGTTAAAGGCACAGCTTTACAGAACACAACATCCCTCCCCCCTAGGATGAGACGAAGTCTCTCAGCCAAGATGGCTTGTTGCATGTGCGTTTGGGCCGTGACGAGGGCTGCCCCCCCCGGGGGCGTTATTGCTTCTTTGTTCCCTGGACTCTTGTCCTGAAATGGGAGAGGGAGACTCGTTAGTGGTTTGCCACTGCCTGGCGGCCTTAGGGGAAGGGAAAAACTCCATTGTGGGCAGACCGGGGGCCGTCGGGGCTAACGAAAAACCCCTCTTCTCGCTTGGACGGGTGGGGGACCACTCCGAAAAACCCCCCCGGTTCTGGAAATCAAAGTCTAACTTGGTGGGGGTACCCGCATTTGTGGGGACCTTCCGCGAGATATGTATGGGGTCGGGTTCCTCCTCCTCGGAAAGATCCCCCAGGGTATCTACGAGGACATCCTCCTCCCCCCTTGGTGGGGGCCCGCGGTCCCCCTTCCCTCCCCCTTGGGCTGAACGGGTGGGGGAGAACCCTAACGCTGACTTATTCTCTGCTTGGTCTGCGCCCTGCTCATCGGAGACCCTGCATCGGAGCTGGTCCGCGTGCCGCCTCCACAGGAGCCCCGTGCTGGTTTCCATGCGGTACAACACGGGGCCGGTTTGCTCCACAACTATGCCCGGTACCCAGGCTGGGCCCGTGCTGGCGTAATTCCTGCAATGCACGGGGGCGCCTACACTGAAACTCTTGGTAGCCTCTAGCCCGATGTTCCTTCCTTTGTCCTCTACCCTCGTGGGGTCTAGCCTAGTAAGGATGGTGGTCAGCTTCCTGCGCATTAAGAGCTCTGCGGGGGAGTATCCTGATGCCAATGGGGTCACCCTGTACCCTAGCAGAAACTGACATACTTGTAGGTTCAGATCCCCTGGGCCCATGCGCCGCAACGCGTCCTTCGTGGTGCGGACGAGGCGCTCTACTTGGCCGTTGGTGGCCGGGTGGAACGGGGCAGAGGTGATATGCCGAACGGCGTTAATCTCCATGAATGCCCTAAACTCGGAGGACGTGAAACAACTAGCATTAGCGCTAATTAAGGTGTCGGGTATGCCGAACGTGGAAAAGAGCCTCCGCAAATGCCTAATGGTCTGGGCCGAGGAGGTGCTCGTGACTGGGATAACCTCCAACCATTTGGAGAAAGCGTCCACTACAAGGAGGAACAGGGTGCCTCTGAACGGGCCCGCGAAATCAATGTGTACCCGGGACCACGGCCCCTTAGCCGCGTCCCATTCCCTGTGGGGAAGGCGGGCCTCCTCTGGTCTGGAGCATTGGCAACTTTCACAAGTGCCGACCATGTGCTCGATGTCGGCGTCCAGCTGGGGCCACCAGAAGTAACTCCGGGCCAGCGCCTTAGATCGCACGATGCCGGGGTGGCTGACGTGCAGCAGTTTGAGCACCCGCGGCCGAAGGGAAGTGGGAATCACCACCCGCTGCCCCCACAAGAGACACCCCCTCTCTAGGGACAGTTCTAGCTTTTTTCTGAAAAATGGAGTGAACTCCTCCGCTGGGGAGGACGCGGGCCACCCTTTCTGCAGCCAGGAGCTGACTGTCGCTAACGTTTTGTCCTTCTCTGTCGCTTTGGCAATGTCGGCGGGCACTACGGGGGGCGAATCCAGCACCTCTATCATGAGAACCTGATGGTCCCGCTCCCCCTTGCTCACCTGGCTGGGCGTTAGGGGGAGGGGAGACCTAGATAGAGCGTCCGCATGGCTGATCTCTTTTCCGGGCCGGTAGACCAACGCGTGCTGATACGCGTTGAGAAAAATGGCCCACCTGAGCATCCTCGGAGACAGGATCTGTGGGGTGGGCTTATCAGCGGTAAAGATGCCTAGCAGGGGCTTGTGGTCTGTTGCAATGGTGAAGGGGCGGCCGTACAGAAAATCGTGAAATTTTTTCGTCCCCGCGACTATCGCTAGTGCCTCCCTGTCCGTCTGTGCGTAGTTTCTCTCTGCTTGGGACAGGGACCTGGAGTAAAATGCTATCGGGGCCTCCCTACCGTTTTCCAACACGTGGCACAGCACCGCCCCCACCCCACTGGAGATGCATCACAGGTCAGAACTACTGGGCGTTTGGGGTTGAAATGGGTCAGTATGGCGTCGGACGCCAGGAGGCTTTTTAGCTCGTTAAATGCCCTTTCTTGGTCATCGCCCCACTTCCATGCCTGGTCTTTCTTTAGCAGCTTGTGTAGCGGTTCAGCCACCGCTGCCTTTTGGGGGAGGAAGGAGTGGTAAAAGTTGAGCAGCCCTAGGAACGACTGCAACTCGGGCTTGGAGGTGGGGCGGGGGGCTTTCTTAATGGCTGCCACTTTGGACATGGATGGTTTTATTCCCTCAGGAGTCACACAAAACCCTAGGAACTCAACCTCGGTTGCGAAGAAGACGCATTTGTCCTTTCGCAACCTCAGCCCCGCCTTTTCGAATATCGTCAGGACCTTCCCCAACCTCTTGGCCAATTCAGCCCGACTCCCCCCCCCCCGTTATTAACACGTCATCAAAATAAGGCAACACCCCCTCCAATCCCTTCAGGAGGCGTTCCACGAGTGACTGGAAAATTCCAGGCGCCGAATTCACGCCGAACTGGAGGCGCGTCACCTGGAACGCCCCCTTATGGGTGACTATGGTCTGCGCAGCAGCTGCGGCAGGGGACACCGTGAGCTGCTGGTAGGCCTGTGCTAAGTCGAGCTTAGCGAAACACTTTCCCCCGTGTAACCTGGCCAACAGATGGCTGACTACCGGCACCGGATATGCATTCGGGCGGATCGCCTTGTTGATGGTGCACTTGTAGTCGGCGCATATGCGGACCTCCCCATTGGCCTTTAGAGCGGTTACAATTGGAGTTTCCCACTCCGCAGAATCTACAGGCACAAGGATCCCCTGGCCCACCAACTTGTCCAGTTCCGCCTCTATCTTGTCCTTAAGTGCGAACGGCACCCTGCGTGGTTTAAGGCGAACTGGGCGGACCTCGGGTCCAGGTCGAAAGTCACTGGGGGCCCCTTGAATTTCCCCAGTCCTTTTTTGAAAACTTCGGGGTGCGCCTCGCACACCTCCTGAATTGGATCAGTCCCAACGGCGTGCACCCCCCAATAAACAACCCCAGGGGCTGGAACCATTGAGTCCCGAGGAGGCTGCAATCTCCTCCTTTGAGCACGACTAGGGGAAGGGACGCGGCGTGCTCCTTGAATTTGACCTGAAATTCTCCAACCCCCAACACTGGAATACTGTTCCCTTGCACGTCCCGTAGTGTGGACCTCAATGCTTTGAGCTTGGGTCGCTTGTGGGGGGCAATTCCCAAGAACTCCCTCTGGGAAATGATTGAATATGAGGACCCCGAGTCAATTTCCATCCTAATGGGAACCCCTTGGACTAGTACCTCAACAACGTAGCGGGGGTGTCTTGTAGACACGCTGAACACTGGGGCGTCGTCCTCGCTGCCGTCGGCGATGCGGCCCACGCCGTCCTGCTTCCGTGTGGCCTGGGCGCCGTCCCTGGGTCTCGTTGGGCGGTCTTGTCCCGCGGAACGGTCTGCGGAGCTCCTCCGGGTCTCGCGCTTCTTCCTGCACACCTTGGCGATGTGCCCGCGGCGGCCGCAGTTGTGGCACTCGGCCTTCCGGAAAGGGCATTTCACGCGGTCGTGGGCCGCTCCACAGCCGTCGCATCGCCGGCTCTCCTTCCGGACCCCCCGGACGTCCTCGTCGTCGCTGCTCTCTGTGGACGACCTCAAAGTTCGCCGGGCCGCCTGTACCGGAGCCTCTGCCTTGCTCGACTTCGGCCGCCAGTCCTGAAGTTCTTGGACCCCGGCCTTCGTAGCTTCTGCGGCCTGGGCCGCTCTGACGACCTCCTGCAACGTGGGAGGCGGCTCTTGGTTCATTAACATGAGCTGGGTTTCGGCGTCATTCAGGCTGCACAGCACACAGTCCCAGAGGGTGATTTCGGCATTCTCCCATTTGCACGGGCCGGCCGCCAGCCGCAGGGCTGCCACGAATGCGGCGACCGTCTCCCCGGGCGCTTGGACTCGCCTCCAAAACGCACTCCGAGCGGGAAACATCGCCGTGGCGGGCCGGACATGCTCACGCAGCATCTGCATAAGTTCCTTGGCCTTGAATTCGCTCACCCTCCTCGGTGCGATCAGGTCCACCAAGGTCCTTTTTGTTTCTTGTCCGAGCATCCTGGTGAAGATGGCTCTTTTCTTCGCCTCTTCCGTGACTTCGGACTCGATCAGTGCGGCCTGGAAGTCCATCTCGAAGATCTCCCAGTCGTCCGGTTTCCTGATTTCGAAACCGGCGCATGTCTTGGTCCCGTGGGCTGCCATATCCCACCTTCGTTGCCAATTTAGTGTAAGGGACCAAAGACAATGAAACAGCCGAAGGGTTGGCTTAACACAGGTTTATTGCATGATGATCCGGAGGAACATGTGGTAATGGCGGATGGGTAGCTCAATATATACAGCTGGCTATACATTTGAATGTGGCTCGTCGACAGACTATTGGTTGCTGCCTGCGTGACGTCGTAGGAGGTCACGCCCTTCTTGACCAGGTGAAGAGGTGGCGGGGAATCTTCCCGCGCTGCTGAACCAGGTGAATATGAGCCATGAGAGCTGGACGCTCGCTACTGCCCTCTGGTGGTCACTAGCTCGCGTCCCCTTATCAGGTTTACATTGATACAGCTGATGGTTACAATGTTGCACACAGAAAGGTTACATTAATAACACATGGCAAAGGTACATTGTTAAAGGCACAGCTTTACAGAACACAACAGCAGTACTCGGGTCTCGAACTGCTGACCTGCCGACCCAGTTGTCAATTTCATTGTGTTAAACACTAAGCCACCTCAGTCCCTATCCAAAGTAGGTTGCAATAAACTTCCCAATGGATCTTCATCAGCCCTTTTGTGTCTTAGCCTTATTGGTTGTGTGTGTGTTTGCAGATTTTTTTTAAGGTAGAAAAAGTGGGAATAGGTATTGACATTGTTTGTTTCTCTCTCTCTCTCTCTCTCTCCTTCTTGTGCCAAGCACATCGGGCTGCAAGTGTATCCCACAATGTTTGATCCACAGCCACAGATTCCGCATCTTTCTACTTAAGATTGATCCTTTTTAGGACATCATGGAAAGTTTGGCACCAGATCTTCCTTGGTCTTCCTCTCTTCCTCCATGCACCTGATGGTATCCAGTTAAATCACAAGCTTGGCAGGGCATTGTTTACCCATGCAGAGCACATGTCCAGCAAAGCACATTCTTCATTCTGTGATCAAGTCTTCCGAAACCACTTCTTTGCAATACTTCCTCGTTGTTAACATGATCCCATTATACAGTATAATATGGAGAATCTTCAGAAGGCAACATTGTTGGAAGATATTAATCTTGTGAGTGATTTTTGTTGTAGATTTCCAGGTCTTACGGGCATAAATGGCAATCAGGTCAACAATGGCATTAAATAATCTAGTCTTAAATCCAACGTTTATAAAGGGTGATGTCCAAACCAAGCACAACAGTGGTTGCTATGCCTGTTTGGCATTTTGCATCTGCTTCTGTTTTCTCTTTTGTGTCCATGAAGCTTCCAAGATAATAAAACTGTTCCACAAATTTTTATGACCTGGCATTGTTTGGATTGCCTTTAAAATTCTAAAGAAGCAGTTGTTCGTCTGTCTCAGCATATTGCCATAATTGAAGGGGTGGGCGTGGAAAAACAGGGGCAAAATATTGTGGAACTTTAATCACTAAAATTTTTGTTTCATTTTCAGTTTTCACAGATGGTCACGAGAGGATATAGATGACAAAGTTGCAATGTATCATTGATGTGGTTCTGACTCCTCACAGATAGATGTATAAACAATAGAGGATATAGTATGGCTACTTTTTGTTCCACACTATAATAATTTCACGGTGCTGGTTTTGACCTTTAAAGCCCTTCATGGTAGTGGGCCACGTTACCTAAGAGATCACATCACCCCAAGAGTGTCTGCCCAACCCACAAGGGTGGACTGGAGGGGTTCCCTCAGTGTTCCATCGGCTAGAGGGGCTCGCCTCTCTAGCACTAGGAGGAGGGCCTTCTCTGTGTCCGCCCCAACCCTATGGAACCTCTTGCCAGCAGATCTGCAGCTACAGACAGAATTGCTGCCCTTTAGGAAAGGGGAGAAAACCTGGCTGGCAGGGCAAATACGGGGGACCGACGGGGTGGTTGCTCCTCCTCGTTGGCTCTATTAGTGGATTAGCCCCTCTACTGATGGGTGGGGGAGGGAGGGGTATTTTAATTTGGGATGTTTTTATAGAGTCTTTAATGTATTTTTATTATTTTTATTTGGATTTTTAGGGGTGTATGTATACTGTTTGTGTGTTGTGAGCTGCCCTGGGTTGCCTTAGAGCAAGTGGGCGGGATACAAGTTTAAGAAATAATAATAATAATAATAATAATAATAATAATAATAATAATAATAATAATAATAATAATAATAATAATAATAATAATAATAATAATAATAATAATAATAATAATAATAATAATAATAATAATAATAATAATAATAATAATATTTTCATGTCAGAAATTATTCTGGGTTGAAGGGATTTTTGCTGGAGAAACTCTGCTCAGAGGACGCCCAAATGAGGCTCCTTTCATGGCCCCAAGATCTTTTCCTACCGAAGTGGCCTCTATTTATCTACTTGAATTCCTTTTCTTTCTTTCTTTTCTTTTTTGCTTTTCTATCTGCTAGGTTGGCAGGAGCTGGGACAGAGACAGATGCTCAATCCATCATGGGTCTCAAACTGCCAACTTGCCAGCCCTCCAGCTAACAAGGCGAGTTTCTTATACACTGAGCCACTGCAGCCAGCCCCTTAAAGGCCACACTGAAAAAGATTTAATACTCTTTTTTTTGTTCAGTTGCATAGTCGTGTCTGACCCTTTGCGACCCCATGGACAATTGCATACCAGGCACCCTTAACCTCCACCTTCCTCCTCAACCCACCCAGGTTTGTGCCCATTGCATCAACAATGCCATCTAGCCATCTCATCTTTGGCTGCCCCCTTCTTCTTTTGCCCTCAAACTTTCCCAGCATCAAGGCTTTCTCAAGCAAATCCTCTCTTCTAATTTGATGTCCAAAGTACTTTAGCTTCATCTTCAATATTTGACCTTCCAAGCAGCAATCAAGATTGATTTCTTTTAAGATTGACCTATTTGTTCTCTTTGCTGCCCAGGGTACTCTCAAAATTCTCCTCCAGCACCACATCTCAAAGGCATTTATTCTTCTGTGCTCAGCTTTCCTTATGGTCTAACTCTCACAACCATACATTACTACTGGAAATACCATTGCTTTGACTATGTGGACTTTTGTTTGCAAGGTGATGTTTCTACTTTTAACTATGTTCAACAGATTTCTTATAGCTTGTCTCCCAAGAATTAGTCGCCTTTTTATTTCATGGCTGCAATCTACATCTGCAGTGATCTTGGATCCTAAGAATGTAAAGCCTGTCACTGCTTCTACTTTTTCCCCATCTATTTTCCAGAGACTGATAATAATAATAATAATAATAATAATAATAATAATAATAATAATAATAATAATAATAATAATAATAATAATAATAATAATAATAATAATAATAATAATAATAATAATAATAATAATAATAATAAAGTTTTATTTCTATCCCGCTTTCCTGACACAAGTGCCACTCAAAGCGGCTTACAACATATATAGATACAATAAACAGAGCAAAATATACAATAGAATTCAAAAGGCAATACACAATTAATACAATCAAAACATCAAATTATGCAAAAAATACAATACAGAATAAACAGTATACAATACTGTGTAATAGGAATACAATACATATAAGCATAATATCATGAATAAAATGACAATGAGGGGGAAGGGGGAGGGAAAAGCCACATAGAAATAATAATAATAACACATACATTATAAAAACTACAGAATTAATCTCAACCACCCAGCAGTCACAAAAGTGCCCAATGGTTCAAAAGACCATAAGGGCAGCTGCGTCAACAGCAGTGGTTCCCACCTGTCACTCCCCTCGTGCAGAACGAGTCCCCCGAGCGATGGTGTGGCTGCGGGGTGAGCGCGGGCCTCTCTGCGGCGGCGGTGGCGGTGGCTTTTCACCCCTCCAGCCAGGCGTGGCTTGGAGGGGGGCGGCGGCAGCGGCGGGCGCAGGTGGGCTCGATCCCCCGAGCGATGGTGTGGCTGCGGGGTGAGCGCGGGCCTCTCTGCGGCGGCGGCGGCTTTTCACCCCTCCAGCCAGGCGTGGCTCGGAGGGGGGCGGCAGCAGCGGTGGGTGCAGGTGGGCTCGATCCCCCGAGCGATGGTGTGGCTGCGGGGTGAGCGCGGGCCTCTCTGCGGCGGCGGCGGCGGCTTTTCACCCCTCCAGCCAGGCGTGGCTTGGAGGGGGCGGCGGCAGCGGCGGGCGCAGGTGGGCTCGATCCCCCGAGCGATGGTGTGGCTGCGGGGTGAGCGCGGGCCTCTCTGCGGCGGCGGCGGCGGCGGCTTTTCACCCCTCCAGCCAGGCGTGGCTCGGAGGGGGGCGGCGGCAGTGGCGGGCGCAGGTGGGCTCGATCCCCCGAGCGATGGTGTGGCTGCGGGGTGAGCGCGGGCCTCTCTGCGGCGGCGGCGGCTTTTCACCCCTCCAGCCAGGCGTGGCTCGGAGGGGGGCGGCGGCAGCGGCGGGCACAGGTGGGCTCGATCCCCCGAGCGATGGTGTGGCTGCGGGGTGAGCGCGGGCCTCTCTGCGGCGGCAGCGGCGGCGGCGGCGGCAGCGGCGGCGGCGGCGGCAGCGGCTTTTCACCCCTCCAGCCAGGCGTGGCTCGGAGGGGGGCGGCGGCAGCGGCGGGCGCAGGTGGGCTCGATCCCCCGAGCGATGGTGTGGCTGCGGGGTGAGCGCGGGCCTCTCTGCGGCGGCGGCGGCAGCTTTTCACCCCTCCAGCCAGGCGTGGCTCGGAGGGGGGCGGCGGCAGCGGCGGGCGCAGGTGGGCTCGATCCCCCGAGCGATGGTGTGGCTGCGGGGTGAGCGCGGGCCTCTCTGCGGCGGTGGCGGTGGCGGCTTTTCACCCCTCCAGCCAGGCGTGGCTCGGAGGGGGGCGGCGGCAGTGGCGGGCGCAGGTGGGCTCGATCCCCCGAGCGATGGTGTGGCTGCGGGGTGAGCGCGGGCCTCTCTGCGGCGGCGGCGGCTTTTCACCCCTCCAGCCAGGCGTGGCTCGGAGGGGGACGGCGGCAGCGGCGGGCGCAGGTGGGCTCGATCCCCCGAGCGATGGTGTGGCTGCGGGGTGAGCGCGGGCCTCTCTGCGGCGGCGGCGGCGGCGGCGGCGGCTTTTCACCCCTCCAGCCAGGCGTGGCTCGGAGGGGGGCGGCGGCAGCGGCGGGCGCAGGTGGGCTCGATCCCCCGAGCGATGGTGTGGCTGCGGGGTGAGCGCGGGCCTCCAATAGGCTGATAGAGCCTATTGCCATTATCTTGGTTTTCTTGATGTTGAGTCTCAAGCCGGCTTTTGCACTCTCTTCTTTCAGCCTAAGCAAGAGCTTCTTTAGATCTTCTTCACTTTCTGCCATTAGGGTAGTACTGTAAAGGGCTAGAATATTTTGCCCTTGGTTTCCCCACCTTTAATTTCACCAGCACTTGACAATTCTGTATCTGAGGTAGATCCAAGAAAAGCAAGGCTCAGGGCATACTTGTTGGGGTGAAGGTGGGGAGAGAAAGAATTGGTGTCAGAAGACACGTGGACTCAGGAATGAGCTTTCCATGTTTCTTTTTCCCCTTTCAAAGGAACATTTAAGCTGCCACATTCTCAAAACCTTGCAGTACAGGTGGCCAAAGATATTTTGCTCCCTGAAGCAAGGATCAGGATTATGCATCCTGCATCACATCCATCCAAACTGAGCAGACAGATAGTTCTCTTTCTTTTGTGTCTAGGTCAGATATTAAACTGCCAAAACAAAGCCACCATTTGGTGAATTCATTCCCCAGTTCCTTTCCCAAATGTGAACAGCATTAGCTGGCACAATGTGGTTGCCATTGCCCAGGGTACACCTGATTGTGTTTCAGAAACCACAATCTTCAAGGAGGCTCTCTTTGTGTACTCCAGACTGATCGCTGAACTCATCCTTGTCCTTCAAAATACCTGAGGAACAGTGGCAAGCAATGGTGGGCTAAAAAAAAATACTACCACACTGTGGGCGTGGCCAGGGGAAAGCCCTGCATTGCACCCAAATAGGGTTACCATAATCCTATCCTCCCAAACCGGGACTGCCATGTGTAAAAGTAAAGGTTTCCCTTGCTCAGAAGCCCATTGTATCTGACTCTAGGGTTCAGTGCTCATCTCTGTTTCAAAGAGAGCCAGCATTGCTTGCTTCTGTAGATGTATTCCATAACTAGGCTTCACCATTTTGATATACTGTATACTTGGGACATACTATTTTCTTGACAGTTGCCTTTGTACCTTTTGGACTTTCTTTTGGTGTATGCCTAGTATCTATAGTGTCTGCGTTTACTAGCTTTTGTCTGGTTGGCTTGTTCATGCTTTATTATTATTATCCTTGTTTACCATTTATTAAATCTATTAATTTCTTAGTTTTTGTTTCTATTTCTGGGGTGTTTCGTCCTCCCTTTCTTGTTTCCATAGTCATGTGGCAGGCATGACTAGACATCAGAATGCATGGAACACTGCTTACCTTCTCCCCAAAGTGGTCCCTATTTATCTACTTGCAATTTCTTGCCTTTGAACTGATAGGTTGGCAGGAGCTGGGACAAAGACGGGAGCTCATTCTGCAAGCTCTTGCTGCTGCGACTTCAATAGAGGCAGCAATAAAATGGTGTGTTGTTTTTTTGGGTTTTTTTTTTTTTTGCTATTTTCCTTTGCTATTGCTGCACCACCTGCTGGTGTTCAATAGAAGCACAGCTCTATTGCAAGAGAAAAGTGCATATTTTTTCTTCAAACCCCCTTGGTCTGAAAAGTGGGAATTTTAAATGATTTTTTTGGAACCGGGCTGGGACAGGTTCAATCCGTGCAATTCCCGGTTTTCCGTTATGTATAGCATTCCTACACCTGAATTAGGAGCCTGCCAGAATTTCTGCTACTGGTTCTGGTGAACTGGTGAGAACCTGCTGACTTTTGAACCTCAAATGGTTTTTCTCACTCTGCTGATTCACTCTGTTTGGCCCCATCTCTCTTTACCCTGAGAACCCGCTGAAGCCCACCACTGGCAGGGCTGCCATTTCTTTTGGGGTGGTTGCCTCACTACTCAATGAATGTGTTGGCAGCTAACAAGGGGTTGTGTCAGGAGGAATGCACATATAGTATACCTGCCTCTTTATTGAAAAGCCAAAGTTACTGGAAGGTCATTTCTGACTGGGGGTGGGGGGGACGACACTTGTTTTGTACCTAAATATTCCTTGAGGTGAGAGGGAGAGAAATAGACTTCAAAGCTGCCTGTTGCACTATTCAAAACATTTGGGGGTTTGACTGTTAAGAGGATATAATGGTGAAAGGCTGACATTGCCTTGCTATTTAAAAGGCCACAGAGGGGAACAGGTAAGGCGTAAGGACATGTTCCCACCATAGTTTCCCTCTCCTATATTTTTTACCTGTGAGCAAAATATCCCCTCTTGCTGGTATCACTCCACCTAAGATAAGGAGAGAAGTAGCAGCAGATGCCAAGAGAACTAAGTAAGAGAATGAACCTCGACATCCTCTGAATGGATATGAGCCTCAAGTCCACCAGCTCAGGTCCAGGAGGAGCTTTACAGCAAGAACAAATACTCTTGAAGGTATGCAAGAGCAAAACCAAATTAGAAGACAGAGGGAGGAGCTCACTGAATGAATAACATTAATGGAGGATATAGGATATATCTGTCAGACGTATCTCCCTCAGAACAATTCTCCACATCAGCCATTCATCACAGTCTATGCAGCTCCAGGTGTCGACCCTGATGACAGCTAGAAATAGAGCCTTCTCGGGGGCAGCACCAATGCTGTGTAACACACTAACGGTGTAGCTGTGCAAGGTCCCATCCCTGGATATCTTCAAAAAACAATTAAAAATTTTCCTATTCAAGGCAGCCTTTCAGAATGTTATCCCCTTTAGCAATAAATTAACCAGTCAGTTGATCCTCTGCGCCCACATACACCGGTTATTTTATTTTAGGATGTGTTTCTTTGGTTGGTTTATTTTTAATATGTTGTGTGTTTAATTATGTTATTTTGATATTTGTATGTACACCGCCCAGAGTAAATGGGCAATATAAAAATGTAATAAATAAATAAATATACCTCAGGAACTCAACTTTCCCTGTGTCACTTGAAGGCCTCTGAATAGTCTGATGGTCAGAGTCATACCTGTAAAGTTGCCGGTGTCCAAATACGGGGAGGTTTCTGGGCACTGGTGTTGGCGCATGTGCGCTGCTGCCTCTGATGTCAGAGGCAGTGATGCGCATGCACAGAAACCCCTGTGTGCATGTGCAGAAACCCCTTCAGCCAGGAAAGGGGTAACTGCGCATGCGTGCTCATCAGAGGCAATATGGGATGACGGCGGGAAGGAGCGTGACTGAGTGGTGAATTACAGGAAATCCCAGCCAAAACGGGATACTTGACAGGTATGGTCAGAGTGCCTAAATGCAAGAGCAACATGCTCAATTGGGGGCTACTGGAGGACAACAATACACTGTGTGAATGTGGACAGATATAGAATCCAGCTCATATGATGGTCTGCTGGTTACTACTGGAAACATGTACTGATGTGGATTTCATTTTGGCCAACAACAAAGTGAAGAAAGTGGCTTCATTCTGACAGTTCATGTCCATTCAGTTTGATCTGGACATGAAAGAAGAAGAACCTGTGGGCAGATTTCTTTCAATGGTGAGGCAATCCTCTTTCTTGAGTCAGTAAGGAATGTTGAAGAATTCTAGAAAACACATGGATGTTGTGGAATGAGCCCCACCACAGAAGTTAGCAGACTTTCCCGCCGTGCCAAAATGCTTTCCTAGCAGCCAAGGTGTCTGGGAAAATAAAGGATTTGGATGTGCATACCTTGTAAGATTACTTCAATTACATTCCTTTATTTAAAAGCCAGAGGGTATGAAAGTTATTCTCTTGTCATTCATCGGAAGCCATAATAATAAGGCATCAGCTTGTAGGCTGATGTTGTGACTATATGCCATTACCTTCATCAAAGGTACACTAAAGAACAGATAAAATGTGCCCCACAGGCAGGGGAGAGGTGGAGGGGGGTGGGGAGAGACAGTGCACATTGCAAGGAGTTCTGTGTAACTTTTCTGCTTGCTTTTGGCCAATTGCTTTTTCCTTCACAAAAGAAAAGATTCACGTTTCTGAACCTTTTTCCCTTCTAGGAGAAAGGAAACCTGAGAAGAGTGGAAAAAAGCCAGAAGTGAAATATTTTTCCCCACCCACATTTTGTCTGCTCCTATTTTTTTAATTCGTAAACACAGCAGGATGTTAATTCTCATTCACATAATGTGTAGTTTGGCCCTGCGTGAAGTGCAAGATTGAGGAATATGTACTGAGAGGAGACCAGTGTGCCTCTTTGGTGGGATTCTGTACAGTAGACCCTCACATAACGACATTACTTTGTTCCCCAAGTTGTGTTGCTAAGCAATTTTTGTTGTTATGCGGGTTTCTATGGAGTTTCCCGCGTAACAACATTTTTAGCGTCGTTGTCTGGTTATTTTAGCGTTGTTGTCTGGACAAGGACACTAAAAATGTTGTTATGCGGGGGAACACATGGTGCATAACGACACGTTGTTAAGCGAAAAGGATGCTATCCAAACGCATGATCATGTGAGGGTTGATTGTATTACATACGCCCCATCATTGGGAGAGGAAATTCACTGAGTGTTGATTCTCTGTTATTGTCATGGCAGGAGCTTATCTCACCTCCTGTAAACTGCAATTTAGCTTGTTGTGTTTTGTAACTGTCCCCCAGGACATAATAAACACATTTTTTTTTTTGGAAGATTGATTTCTTTGGCATGAGAGACTTCCTAAATCATGTCTCTGAACACCAGCATGATTTCAGGTAAGAGATGAGCTATAGTTTTGTCCTAAGCTGTCCCATTATTGTTTGTTCACAGATATTTCCTCTGGTATCTCCATGCTTAAGAGTTCATATTTGCTTTGTGAAAACAAAACACCTGCTACTTCTCTGTTCAGGATGAAAGATTTGCTGTCTTATATTCAACACTGAACAATTCGTCTGCTACCTTTATTCTGTTGCTGTGTGCCAGCGCTGAGAAGTAATTGACAACAAATAACTAGTCATTTGTAATTGATTCCTTTTTGCCACAGTGAAGGCATAACTATATTGAAACACTGTAATGTAAGAATGGGCAATGTTCCTCTTTTTTATAGAATATAGCAGGTTATTTAAGAGAAAGAGCTGGACCATCAAGAATACTCAGTAGAAAAACAGCTTTACTGTATTGTAAAAAATACTCAGTCTAAAACAGCAGCATATCTGACTTCTTCATGTTGTCCGTAGTGCCACCTATAGTTGGAACAGCCTAACAGCACAATGCCTCATCATTTTGGAACTGTCAACAAGTAGATTTGAACATTAGACTTTAGAATTAATTCATTGACATTAATCACTGCACAGCTTAATTTTATTACTGAAAAATTTTGAGTGGTGAAATTTGGGATTGTTGTTGTTGTTCAGTCGCACAGTCGATTCCGACCCTTTGCGACCCTATGGACCATCTTTCTCCAGGCACCCCTGTCCTCCACCATCCCCCTCAGTCCTCCCAGTTCTGTGCCCGTTGTGTCTATAATACCATCTATCCATCTCATCCTTGGCCTCCCCCTTCTTCTTTTGCCCTCCACCTTTCCCAACATCACGGCCTTCTCAAGTGAATCCTCCCTTCTCATTTGATGCCCAAAGTACTTTAGCCTCATCTTTACTATTTGACCTTCCAATGAGCAGTCAGTGTTGATTTCTTCTAAGATTGACCTATTTGTTCTCCTCGCTGTCCAAGGTACCCTCAAAACTCTCCTCCAACACCACATTTCAAAGGCATCTATTCTTCTGCGTTCAGCTTTCCTAATTGTCCAGCTCTCACATCCGTACATTACCACTGGGAATACCATTGCTTTGACTATTCTAATTTTTGTTTTCAAGGTGATGTCTCTGCTTTTCACTATGTTCCCCAGGTTTCTCATGGCTTGTCTCCCTAGAATCAGCCGCCTCTTTATTTCATGGCTGCACTCCCCATCTGCAGTGATCTTAGATCCTAAGAAAGTAAAATCTGTCACTGCTTCTACTTCTTCCCCGTCTATTTTCCAGGAACTGATCGGGCCTGTTGCCATTATCTTGGTTTTCTTGATATTGAGTCTCAAGCCAGCTTTTGCACTCTCTTCCTTCAAACCGATCAAGAGATTCTTTAGGTCTTCCTCATTTTCTGCCATTAGGGTGGTGTCGTCTGCATATCTCAGATTGTTGATGTTTCTCCCAGCAATTTTGATCCCATATTGTGATTCCTCCATCCCTGCATTGCGCATTATGTGCTCTGTGTATAAGTTGAATAAGCAGGGTGACAGAATGCAGCCTTGTCTTACTCCTTTTCCTATTCCAAACCACTCTGTCATTCCGTGTTCTGTCCTAACTGTTGCTTCTTGGTTCATGTACAGATTTCTCAGGAGGCATATGAGGTGCTCTGGTATTCCCATCTCTTTAATCACTTGCCACATCTTGTTGTGATCCACACAATCAAATGCCTTAGTGTAGTCAATAAAGCAAAAGTAAACTTGTTTCTGGTATTCCTTTGTTTTCTCCATGATCCAACGTATGTTGGCAATGTGGTCTCTAGTCCCCCTGCCTCTTCTGAAACCAGCCTGCACCTCTGGTAATTCTCTTTCCACATGCTGCTGAAGTCTATCCTGTATTATCTTGAGCATCACCTTGCTAGCGTGTGGGATGAGCGCAATTGTTCGATAATTTGAACATTCTTTGGCATTGCCCTTTTTTGGGATTGGAACATATACTGATCTTTTCCAGTCCTGTGGCCACTGTTTTGTTTTCCAAATCTGCTGGCATATTGAATGCAGTAATTTGATGCCATCATCTTTTAGAGCTTTGAAAAATTCAACTGGGATACCATCATCTCCACTAGCTTTGTTGTTTGCAGTGCTCTTTAGGGCCTTTATGACTTCGCTCTCCAGGATGTCTGGCTCAGGTTCAATTTCTCCATCATTGTGACTATCAGGAGTGTTGAGTTCCTTTTTGTAGAGTTCCTCTGTGTACTCTTTCCATCTTTTCTTAATCTCTTCTGCATCAGCTAGCTCCTTTCCGTCTTTGTCCCTTATCATGGTCATTTTTGCTTTAAATGTTCCCTTGATTTCCCGGATTTTTTTGAAAAGATCTCTGGTTCTGCCTCTTTTGTTGTTTTCTTCCATTTCTTTGCACTGTTCTTTTAGATAGTTTTCCTTATCTCTCCTTGCTTTTCTTTGAAATTCTGTGTTCAAATGATTGTATTTTTTCCTTTCTCCTTTGACTTTTGCGTTCCTTCTTTCCTCTGCTATTTTAAGAGCCTCATCAGACAACCACTTTGCTTTCTTACTCTTCTTTTCTTTTGGTATGGTTTTCTTTGCTGCTTCCTGCATGATGTCCCTTATCTCTGTCCATAATTCTTCTGGCACTCTATCTATTGAGTCTAAGCCATTGAATCTGTTCATCACCTCCACCGTATATTCTTTAGGGATGCTGTCTAGATGATATCTGTCTGGTCTCTTTGCTTTCCCTATTTTCTTTAGTCTAAGCCTGAATTTTGCAATCAGTAGGTTGTGATCTGAGCCACAATCTGCTCCAGGTCTTGTTTTTGCTGACTGTATGGATGTTCCATGGGATTTCCAGAGAATGGAGGGTGGGTTATCACTACTAATTCCATCTCAAAAGTGCTCCTTTTGTTGTTTTAATGGTGCCTTATCCAGTCTGGCTCTTTTTCCTCAGATGGGCTGTAATTGCCATAATGCAGCTCCCCTGGTTGCTTGGTGGTTAGGACGCTGAGCATAGAGACTAGAAGGTTGGGTTTTAATACTCGAGGCCTGCACGGGAACATGAAAGGAGCCTCATTTGGGCATCCCCTGAGCGGAGTTTTTCTAGCAAAGATCCTTTCAACCCAGAGTAATCTCTGACATAAAAATATTATTATTACTGCCATAACGCTACTGTCAGTCGGGGAGGGTGGAGACCAGAAGGTTTGGAAGATTTTAGGATGGGATGGATGTCCGTCCTAAAGCATGGGATATCATCTGACAAATCTATTCAATTGTGTTTTTTCACAGAGCTGCATTAGTCCTTTTTCTCTTCTTTCCACTCCATCTTTAAAGCCTTACATGGTAGTGGGCCAGGATACCTAAGAGACCGCGTCACCCCAAGAACATCTGTCTGTCCAACCAGAGCTGACCAGAGGGGCTCTCTAATTATCCCATCAGCTAGAGGGGCTCGTCTCTCTAGCACATGAAGAGGGCCTTCTCCAGTGGTGGGCTCCAGCAGGTTCAGACAGGTTTGGGAGAGCCAGTAGCAAAACTGGTTGGCACTGCCCACTGTCCACTGCCCACTGCCCCACCCACCTCCTCCTCTCATCCCACTCCAGATGCGACTCCAACATCCTTGCTGCTGGGTCCGGGCGCCCAGATTGGGGTGAGACTAAGCTAGCAGTTACTCTGCTGCAGTTACTCTTTAAAGGAAAATTAGAGCATAGAGGTGTAATTGCTAACTAATGGTCTGATGAAGTTGTCTCGAACCACAAAAGCTCACATTAAAATACAGCAGTTTAACTACGCCCACCTAGTCACCTGGCCAATGCCCACAGAGTTGGTCACACCCACAGAATTGGCCACACCCACAGTGTGGTAGTAAAAAAAATGAAGCCCACCGCTGGCCTTTTCTGTGTCTGCTCCAGCCCTTTGGAACCTCCTGCCAACAGAGTTACGACTCCAGACAGAATTGCTGCCCTTCAGGAAAGAACTCAAAACCTGGTTGGCAGCGCAGGTGTGGGGCACCAATGGAGAGGCGACCCCCACCTGCTGGCTGGTATAGATAAGCAGATTCCTCCCT
Organism: Bradypodion pumilum; assembly: GCA_035047305.1. NCBI lineage: Eukaryota > Metazoa > Chordata > Lepidosauria > Squamata > Chamaeleonidae > Bradypodion > Bradypodion pumilum. Next base: position 157,580,670 of record JAWDJD010000001.1, on the reverse strand, counting down.
CTTAGTTCTCTTTTTATGGAGGGGGTAGATAGTTTTTCTAATGTTTTAATGTTTGAGAGTGTTTTTAATATTTTTATGACAGTTTTTGTATGCACTTTTATGATTGTATTTTGTTTGATATGTTGTGAGCCACCCTGAGTCGGCATGCACTGAGTGGGTGGCATACAAATCAATAAATAATCCATAATCATTCAGTATATGTGGTATGTCAGATAGTCTTTCACTGTGAATGGGAAGCTCCCTGACTTTCTGGCTACTTAGGTGGAGACATAGTGATGGATTGACTATGAAAATCTCATTCAGGTGATGCTAAAAACACCAAATTATGTCCTTCCAGTTTCAGCTGCATTGTTTTGATGTGACAACGCATGAGTGGTGCAGTCTCACCAGAAGTCCCAGGCTGCTTCCCTACAGGATGTTTGGTAGACACATACTAAGTTTTTCAACTTTGGCTGATACGTAGTTCTAGTCCTGCTGGCAATAACAGCTTTGTCACATGCTTTTAAGACTCCGCTGATTGCTTGGGTCATTTTATGGGCTGTTATCAGCCTATCATTTGGGTTTAGCCCAACATACTATGCTGCCTGAAGCAGAAGGGAAGACAGCACATTCCTCTGATTCACATGAAAGGTGCATATTACCCAATGCCAGCCCAGTTGTTGCTGCAACTAAGGTAAACAAACAAACAAAAACATAAACACATACAACCACAACCCCACATTGTACCCACGTACTTCCAAGTTCCTCTACCTATTTCTGGCAGTAAAAATACAATAATTACAAGGTAAGTAATAGCATCCTGCCTTTTCATGACACTCATAATTTGCTGTTTGTGAGGGCTGCCCCCATTCTGCCTAACAGTAGGGCCAGCCCAGCTCCTTCTATGTTGCTGAAACAGAGTCTATGTGCAGAAACAGAACTCTTACTCAGCAGTGTGTTGGGAATGCAGAAGTACCCATTGTGAGGAAAATGCTGATAGCACATCTGATTAGAGAATGGCATTCCTGAAAGGATTATTGTACCAGTAATGCTGCACTGAAGATTTCTCCCATGAGAACGTCAAGCATTCCCAATCCATTTGTGAGAAAACCAATTCCACTGTAAAGGAGAGGTTCAGGAAAAGGGCAACATTTTGGAGTGAGGCCCAAGGTGAAGTTCAGGAATCTTGGGCTTACCCAAGATATGAGGTGGCTGGTGACAATTGAGCATACCTGTCAACCGCGGCTCTGGAAAATACGGGACCTGCGCAAACAGTTCTGTGCAGATCGCCTTCTACGCATGCGTAGAAGGCGATCTGCGCAGAAGGGCTGCGCAGTACCTCTTTTTCCCCGCTGCCAATTCCGGGGGTTTGGCAGCTGCGGGCGGGAAATGGCGCAAATCGGCACCGAAAATCGGGAAATCCCATCCATTCTGGGAAGGTTGACAGGTATCCAATTGAGTGCAGGTTCTGCATTTCACTGTATAGTCTTCTCTGTGACCAATTCTGTCTTCCTTCACAAGCCAATCCAGCTTCCAACACAGCCAAGAGGAAGAGGTCATGAGGTACAGCCTCTTTGAGAGGGATTTTTCAGATTGGTGAAGGGTTTAACTTCTTCTTCTTTCTTCTTTGCTTCCTCTTTTACCCAATCTGGTGTTGAGGGAGAAAGGTTTGACAGAAATCAAAAACAAGCGCCATCTGTTTGACTGCCTTACAATCTTATGGTAAGCTCAATAATAAATATAACCCAAAGAAATTCTAAAGATCCCAGAAAACATGGAATTAATTAATTAATTATGATACAAATTGTATTAATTAATTATGATACAAAAAGATAGCTGTCTCGAACTACAACAAAGAATCCAGTGACCCTTTAAAGAGTAACAAATTTGATATGGCATCGGCTTTTGCAGACTATGTTCAAAAGAGTGATCATTCAGTTATTCAGCAAGTCAGAAGACCTCTGCTCTCTACATTTGACTGTATATTCTTTTACTGTCAATTCCATTTGGCCATTTGTCTAAGGAACGTACGGACTGCTTATCTTACTTTTAAATATTGTATGCAAGTTGCTATTGCTCTTCTATTACTGAGGTCATTGTGAATTGCCTTTGCTTCTTTCCACTTGTTTCTTTTTCTTCTTGTTTGGAAAAGAAAACCACATTTTTAAAAAATAGTGAAAGAGGAAAAGGTTATTAGAATGGTTCTATTTATTTATCCAAATCCGAAGCACTTAATTTAAAACCAACATAATTTTTTTTAAAAAACACTAATCATCTAAAAATGTATGCATGCATAAACTACATGCTTACGATATTCACATCCTGCTTTTCCATTATTAAGCAGTTTGACTAACCCTGTTATTTGCCTCAAACAAATCCTCAATATCACACTGTTCAATCTATTAGCAGATGTTCAAAGCCTTGTCTCTTGCCACATTCGCATTGTTCACTTCAATATAGCCCTGTCACTTTAGGTTTGTTTTGCATAGTGTCATCCCAAGTGAAGAAACATTCCTCATCCTTTCATTTGGATATTCTGAATTCCAACGGATTGCCAGTGCTGCTTTTAAGGATTGAAATTAGTTTTAGTTTAGTTAATTTGCCGTCACACAGGCATAATCTTTGCCCATATATTTCTCAGACAACTCTTGAACCAGTTTGTAATCCAATCAATCTATAATTTATATGTACTTATAGTGAGGACTGCAGTGGCTCAAGTGGCTAAGACACTGACTGGGCAGCAGAAGGTCAGCAGTTTGATTCCCGAGTACTGCAGGATGGAATGAGCTCCCGTCTTTGTCCCAGCTCCTGCCAACCTAGCAGTTTGAAAGCCAGAGATTGCAAGTAAATAAATAGGGACCACTTTGGTGGGAAGGTAAACAGTGTTCCGTGCGCTCCAGTGTCTAGTCATGCCTGCCACATGACCACGGAAACGTCTGCAGAAGCAGACCGCGCTGGCTCTTCGGCTTTGAAACAGAAATGAGCACTGAACCCTAGAGTTGGATATGACTGGTTTTCGAGCAAGGGAAACCTTTACCTTTACTATAGTGAGGAGGGGCCATGGTGGCTCAGTGGTTAAGATGCTGAGCTTGAGGACAAGTAGGTCAGCAGGTCAAGAGTTTGAGATCCGAGTGCTGTGCAACAGAGTGAGTGACTGTTATCTCTTTCACCTCCTGCCAACCTAGCAACTTGAAAGCAAGAAATTGTAAGTAGATAAAGAGGTACTGCTTTGGCAGGAAAGGTGTCCTATCCTTTTTAGCGTGTAGTCATGCCTGCCATATGACTACAGAAATGTATGCAAATGCAGACAGCGCTGGCTCTTTGACTGTAAACGGAGATAAGCCTCGTTCCCTAGAGTCAGACACAAATGGTTTTTGAGCAAGGGAGACCATTAGGTTTACTATAGTGAGTGGAGTCAGTTCCTATCTTATGTCAATTTTATGGTTTACTAGCAAGGGTTGCCCGGCGTTGCCGGGCTTTTCCCCCCGTGTGTTTTAATAAAAAATGAACCAATTATATTTTTGCAATAGTTTTAAATTGTGTTGGAAGGTTAAATTGTGTTAATGTTTTTAAAAAATTGCTTAGTCTGTAATTTTAAATTTTTAAATGTTTATTTATGTTATTTTTTTTTGGCTTGGCTGTTATTAACTGGGATCTGCTTTTTTGTTTTTTTTTTAGGATTAATAAAAGAAGAAAGTATGATATAATTTTTTCAAATTGTTTTATGTAAGTGAATAATGTTTTATTTTTTTGAATTTTTTAAATTAGTTGTACCGTAGGTCATAATTTTCATAATGTAGAAGTAAATGTTTTTTACATTCCTTGGTTTTAAAATGTGTTTAGATGTTTGGAGTTTAAATTTGGGTTATAACTCAGCACAGGAGTTTTAAAGGTTTCTATTGTATTTTATTGACATATGTTTTAGTGTAATTTTTTTTACTTGTTTTTATTGGTGTGACCTTTTTTTGTAAAATTGTGAATTTGTGTTATGCTGTTGTGTGTTTTTGAATTGTTTTTACTATTGTGGCCAGCAGGTGGTGCTGGTAGGGGTTATTGTATTTTGACTTTTTTTTTCTCTCCTGGCCTCTGGGTGGAGCTTCTTCTTGGAAGTAGTCTCTTTCTTTATTCATTTGTTTTTCAGTCCTGGTGGTGGTTGCACATGTTTTGGTAAGCTTGCTTGTTTTCTTTGTTTTGTGTGTGTGTGTGTGTGTGTGTGTGTGTGTGTGTGTGTGTGTGTGTGTGTGTGTGTGTGTGTGTGTGTGTGTGTGTGCGGGGGGGCGGGGGGGGGTTGGAATTTGTATTTTTTGTCTGTTTGTTGAGTTTTTGATTGTGTCCTTGTTTACCTCGTATTGTTTTTGGTGTTTTTGTTTTTGTGTATTTTTGGATGTGTTTGACTGTTTTTAGTTATGTTTAAAAAATATTTATTTATTTGGTGGTGGGGAAGGGATGTGGTCATTGGGGGTTAGGAAGGGTGGGCTAGGTGGTGGGGAGAGGGGCATGGTCGTTGGGGGTTAGGAAGGGTAGGTTAGGTAGTGGGGAGGGGGGCATGGTCATTGGGGGTTAGGAAGGGTGGGTTAGGTAGTGGGGAGGGGGGCATGGTCGTTGGGGGTTAGGAAGGGTGGGTTAGGTAGTGGGGAGGGGGGCATGGTCGTTGGGGGTTAGGAAGGGTGGGTTAGGTAGTGGGGAGAGGGGCATGGTCGTTGGGGGTTAGGAAGGGTGGGTTAGGTAGTGGGGAGGGGGGCATGGTCGTTGGGGGTTAGGAAGGGTGGGTTAGGTAGTGGGGAGAGGGGCATGGTCATTGGGGGTTAGGAAGGGTGGGTTAGGTAGTGGGGAGAGGGGCATGGTCGTTGGGGGTTAGGAAGGGTGGGTTAGGTAGTGGGGAGAGGGGCATGGTCGTTGGGGGTTAGGAAGGGTGGGTTAGGTAGTGGGGAGAGGGGCATGGTCGTTGGGGGTTAGGAAGGGGGCGTGGTCAGGTAGTGGGGAAGGGACGTGGTCATTGGGGGTTAGGAAGGGTGGGCTAGGTGGTGGGGAGAGGGGCATGGTCGTTGGGGGTTAGGAAGGGTGGGTTAGGTAGTGAGGAGGGGGGCATGGTCATTGGGGGTTAGGAAGGGTGGGTTAGGTAGTGGGGAGGGGGGCATGGTCGTTGGGGGTTAGGAAGGGTGGGTTAGGTAGTGGGGAGGGGGGCATGGTCGTTGGGGGTTAGGAAGGGTGGGTTAGGTAGTGGGGAGGGGGGCATGGTTGTTGGGGGTTAGGAAGGGTGGGTTAGGTAGTGGGGAGGGGGGCATGGTCGTTGGGGGTTAGGAAGGGTGGGTTAGGTAGTGGGGAGGGGGGCATGGTCATTGGGGGTTAGGAAGGGTGGGTTAGGTAGTGGGGAGAGGGGCATGGTCGTTGGGGGTTAGGAAGGGTGGGTTAGGTAGTGGGGAGAGGGGCATGGTCGTTGGGGGTTAAGAAGGGGGGCGTGGTCAGGTAGTGGGGAAGGGACGTGGTCATTGGGGGTTAGGAAGGGTGGGCTAGGTGGTGGGGAGAGGGGCATGGTCGTTGGGGGTTAGGAAGGGTGGGTTAGGTAGTGGGGAGGGGGGCATGGTCGTTGGGGGTTAGGAAGGGTGGGTTAGGTAGTGGGGAGAGGGGCATGGTCGTTGGGGGTTAGGAAGGGTGGGTTAGGTAGTGGGGAGAGGGGCATGGTCGTTGGGGGTTAGGAAGGGGGGTGTGGTCATTGGGGTTAGGAAGGGTGGGCTCGGTGGTGGGGAGGGTGGCTTTATTGTGTTATGGTGGTTTGTTTGTGTGGAGTCGTGAAAGTAGATCGGGTTTCCCCTTTAATATCTGTGGGTTGGGGTTGCGATCCCCCTCTCCGCTGGCTTCCCTAGGGTTGGGAGGTTTGTGGGGAGAAAAGGGATATATTGCCCCCACAGTTCTGGAACCAAAAGATCAGGCAGACTGGATGGAATCCCCCCCTTCTCCTTAAAAGAAGTCCGTTTTTAAAGAGAAGAAAAGACGGAGTTGTTTTAAGGAGGGGGAGGGGTGGGGGATCGATCCTCTCTGCCTGTTCGTCTGTGTCCAGAAGGGTGGGGGCAATATATCCCTTTTCTCCCCACAATCCTCTCAACCGTAGGGAACCCAGCGGAGAGGGGGATCGCAACTCCCCCACCCACTGATATTAAAGAGGAAACTCCAGTCGGGAGCTTCAGGTTCTGTTGGTGAGGGAAGGAAATCCGGCTGGTGTGTGCTTGGCTGTGAGTTGTTTTTCTTTTTCATTTTTCGGGCGCCGTTTTCCTCAGCGCTCTGCCGCTCATGGTGCGCAGGACGCTGGGGCTTGTAGTTAGGGGTTGCTGCTTTGTGTTTGTGCTGCGTTTTTTTAAAATGCTTTTCTTTCGATTGGCTGCGGCGCGTTTCCGAACGCTGCCCCGTGCGAGAGCCTCTCAGCCTGATTGGCTCTGGCGCGGCGCGGCGCAAGGAATGTTGGGAAGTGAAGTTGTTTCCCTTTCTTCGCGTTTGTGGGGCTGTTGCCCCACTGCCGGTTTTTTCAATCTTTCGTTGACCTGCGTACCCAGATCGGCCGTGTGCACGAAGGGTGAGTGCAGGCAAGTAGGGTGAGGCATAGCAACCTATAGCCAGTTCCAACGGTTAACCCTTGGATTTATAGGTTAAGATAATGTTTTAGAGATTTAACTTGTGAATTCTGTCACACACTTTTCAGAGCTTCTAATTGGGCAACAAAGGCAACCTTGTGGCTCATGCAAGAGAAATTCACATTTCTCTTTCTGTGTCTAGGTCAAACGTGAAATTCCCACTGTTGTTGCTCAGTTGTACAGTCAAGTCCGACCTTTTGCGACCCCATGGACCACTGCACACCAGGGTCCTCTGACCTCTGTCATTCCCCACAGCCCACACAGATCTATGCCCACTGTATCAACGATGCCATCTAGCCATCTCATCCTCTTCCTCCCCGTCTCTTTTTGGCTTTGATCTTTCCCAGCATCAAGGCCTTCTCAAGTGAATCCTCTCTTCTCATTTGGTGGCTGAAGTACTTGAGCTTCATCTTCAGCACTTGTCCTTCTAATGAGCAGTCAGGATCGATTTTCTTCCAGGGAACTCTCAAGAGTCTCCTCCAGCACTACAGTTCAAAGGCGTCTATTCTTCTGCGCTCAGCCTTCCTTATGGTCCAGCTCTCACAGCCATACATTACTACTGCGATATCATTGTTTTGACTATGCGGACTTTTGTTGGTAGAGTGATGTCTCTACTTTTTATTATGCTGTCTAGGTTTCTCATAGCTTGCCTCCCAAGAAGAAAGTGTCTTTTTATTTCATGGCTGCAGTGACAATTTATAGCCTCTGTTAACTATTTCAGCAGCTTAGAGGGAGTGGAATTTGGCAGAATATATGACTTAATATTTTGGGTGCAGTTGTTGCTCTATGTGAAAAAAATAAGGAGGTTTTTCTCTGGCAATACTGTGGTTTATTTAATACATGCAAACTTTGGAAAATAATTACCTTTTTAAAAAAAAAACATACGCTTTGTGATGCAGCGTTACTCACTCCTTCTACACAGTCATAGGATTTTCAATGCCAGTATTATACTTTACATTGCCATTGCAGGCAGCAAGAAATCCCTGCTTTGGCAGCATAAGATGCTGCTTGCTGACAATTCCAAAGTGGGTTGGTTAATCCTGCCATGCCTCAGAGTCAAGAAACGTTACTCTCCCCACCTAAAACCCAGACTCATATATCCCTCAGACAACATGGAGAGACAATTAGCATGCTGGTGGAAGAGTTCTGAGATCTGAAGATTAAAAAAGAGCGAGCAAGCAATATTTCCTAGTTTTGACTTAATTGGCATTGGATCTCTAAGGAAAAAGGAAAGGTTTTTGGTCCCTGGTAATTCAGCTCCATTTACCTGGAGGTGCCATCTATCTGGAGGTCAAAAAGCAAGGGCAGCCAAATGGTGTAAAAACGCAACACTGTAGAAAATCATTTGGCCTTCTTTCCTGGAGCAATGGGGAGAAGAGGGACTCCCTCTCCTCCACGCTACCCCACCGAAGACACGGCGAGACCACTGCCGGCCTCAAGGTCAGTTGAGCCGGGGTGGGAAAAATACCACCAGCAGGCAGCAGTTTGTCAGGGGAAGCACATTCCCTGGCGAATGACTGGTTGCTACCTTTGTACTTTGGACACCACTGTTTTGAGAACTAACACGAAACAGCGGTGGAGATAATACAAAAACAGCAGCCAGCAATCTGCAAAGAAGAGCACCACCTCTTACGGATCGCTGCCTGCCGATCTCCAGTTAGGTAAGCCAGGAGAAAAAGGAGACAGAGAGGAGAGAACCATTGTCAGGCAGATAGCTCTTCTCTGCCTCCTTCTCCCCCAACCTACCTAACTAACCTTACTGGATGAAGAGCGGGCTGACTGCCGGCTCCTCCTTTTCCCCATTGCTGCTTTGAAACCAAAATTCAAAGCAGCAATGGGGTAAAGAGGAACTGACAGGCAGCCCATTCTTCATGCAAAAATACACAGCAACAACAAAACAAAACATTTACCAAAAACGTCAAACACCAAAATTAATAAAACACAAATAAATAAATTAATAAAAATTCATTAATAAACAAAAAAAGTAAACTACAAAACCCACAAACAAAAACATCCACAATACCAGAAAAACACAGAAAAAACACCTAACTAATCTAAAACCCAACCAAACCATAAAAGAACAAACAGAAACACCTCCCAGCCCACCACCACAAAAACAAAACAAAGAAAAAACCCAGAAGAAAAAAAACTAGAGAACTCACCAGCACGTCCTCCCTCCATGAGACCGGAACAGAAATGAAGAAACAAAGAATACTTACTGGAAGAAGCCCCACCTAGAGGCCAGGAGAAAAAAAACAAGTGAAACAAAAAAAGGATCCAACACTATTACTAACAGCCCCACCTGCAGGCCGGAAGATTAAAAACAAGTCAAAAAGATTCAAAGCACTCTTGCTAACAGCCCCACCTAGAGGCCACAAGAGTAAAAACAACTCAAAAAATAAGAATAAATCAAAAGTTTATAGAATTAAAAAAATATGTTAAATAAAAAATACTAAACATTTGTAGCATCCTCCGTTTATTTTTTACTCAACCCCCCTCCCAAAAAAACAAAACACACATCTAAACACAGTTTATAACAGCCCGGCAATGCCAGACAACCAATGCTAGTTGTAAATAAAGTTCTTGAAGTCAAAAGAGAATTGTTTCTTCACAATTTGTTGATAAGGATGTAGGTCAAAATTGAACCAAGGTATGTTTCTTCACATAGATTCTCAAAAAACAGAAGTTATAATCCAATAAAGTTGATTTCAAAGTTGAGCTGCTTAATCAAAACTTTTCAGAATAATCTTTCTTCAGGAAATCAGTAATTTTGTTAGCATCTGGAGCCTCTCTATGTGTTATTTCTTTGGTGCTCATGATGTAGCTTGGGAGTTCCTGTTGGCAAAGCATGTACTGTGCATCTTTGGATAAGCTGTGTGACATTACTGTAAGTATGTAGTATTCACTCCGTTTCTATTTCCCTTTCCCCTATAATAACTGCATGAAGCTCCAAACTGGATTGTGATTACTGCATAAGAGAAGGTAAAGTTCTCCCTTGCTCTTAAACCAGTAATGTCTGCCTCTAGGGGGCGGTGCTAATCTCTGTTTACAGCTGTGGTTCCCAACAAGGGGTGGGGTGCAATTCGACAGTGAGTTATTAACAGTGAATGGCCTTTTCGGCTTCCTCCACATGAATAGGAATTCACTTTTTGAATAATAAAAATTATATGTCACCGGGGGTGGGGATCAGGATTTTAGAGATGCTTAGTTGGGGGCATGGCCAAAAAAAGGTTGGGAGCCACTGGTTTACAGCCAAAGTGCCAGTGCTGTCTGCAGACATTTAAATGGTCATGTGGCAGGCAACACTAGATGCTGGAGCGCACACAATGCCTTTCCCTTTCCCACTGAAGCAGTACTTATTTATTTACTTACAATTTATCCCTGAACATAATGACCGGAAGGTTGACAGGTTGGCAGTTCAAGACCCAAGTGCTGCACAAGAGAAGGAGAGCTTTAAATATTTCCCCACCAGCTACTGAGAAGCCTAAATCTATACATCATGTGCAGTAGCTAAAACAAGGAGGGGAAAGCCTTCTGTAGTGCCAGCTGGAGTTCTTCCCCATTTATTTTAGATGCCAGGTCTAATAGTTACTAAAGTGCAAAATATATTTAAAAAACCCCAAGGTCCCCATACAGGAGGGATAATATAAAAGCACAGTGCTTTTCCAGAAAATGTGTGTGTGTGTGTGTGTGTGTGTGTGTGTGTGTGTAAGGTTTCCCTTGCTCGAAAGCCAGTCGTATCCAACTCTAGAGTTCAGTGCTCAACTGTGTTTCAAAGCCAAAGAGCCAGCGCTGTCTGCTTCTGCAGACGTTTCCATTGTCATGTGGCAGGCATGACTAGACCCTGGAGCGCACGGAATGCTGTTACCTTCCCACCGAAGTGGTCCCTATTTATCTACTTGCAATTTCTTGCTTTCAAACTGCTAGGTTGGCAAGAGCTGGGACAAAGACAGGAGCTCATTCCATCCTGCAGTACCCGGGAATCGAACTGCTGTGTGTGTGTGTGTGTGTGTGTGTGTGTGTGTGTGTGTGTGTGTGTGTGTGTGTGTGTGTGTGTGTGTGTGTGTGTAAAAATTGGAAACAACACATCATGATAAGGCAAGACCTTCTGGAAAAAGACAACATTGCTGGGAAAGGTGGAATGCAGAATGAAAAGAGGAAGACCAAATGCAAGATTAATTTATACCCTAAAGCAGGGGATGCCCGCCTTTTTAAGTTAGGGACTGGGCCACATTCCCTCAGACAGTTGTGTGGGCCAGACTGGTGGTTCCCCTCACTCTAAATGCTGCCATAAAATATGCCCCTGGCTGTTGTAAACACATCCACATCCACTTCCAGTGGTGGCAGCGTGGGCTGGATGATTTAGTGCCATGGGCCGGTTCCAGCCCGTAGGCCATACGTAGGTTGCCCACCCATGCCCTAAAGGAAGCCAAAGGTTGAGTTTGCAAGAGCTGAGTAGGGCTGTTGAGGTCAGAAACTTTTGGATATCTCTCATTTATAAGGTCATCATAAATTAGAGGGGACTTGAGGGCACATACCAACAACCTTGCCATAATCAAAATGACCCTCATTAATTCCATTGATTCTTCAATTAACACCCTCATGGGCAGTCCCGTAAAAAGTACAGAGTGATTTAACAGGTTTGCAAAATCCACATCCTTAACAAGTGTGAAGACCACTCACATGTACGGAGCATTTCTAACAACGTTTAAAATTTCACCCATGACCAGATCCTTTTGAGCATAAAAATGTTTACAGCACCTATAATGCTCAACAACAAACTTTTTTGAAAAGTAGATTGTCTTTTCATATGATGCAAGGTAATATCCAATATACCACATCGGTCAGCATATGCCCCAAGGAACTGAATTTCCATCTTAGAGTTCTGTAACATCCATCTGAGTTCAATAGTTGAGACAAATCTTTAGACTCAGTGACCTTTGAGTACCTCACAGTGACCTACCTAAAGATCTGTAATTGAGTTTTCTTGAGAGATGGACTCCTAAGCCACTGCTGTGCCTTTGAAAATCCTAATCTAAATAGTTATTGCCTGCTTTAAAACAAAACACACAGTCTAAAGCAAGGAAAGCCATTACTCACAACTCATTATTCTTGTACAAACACCATCCTGACCTCCAAACGGTAGGTTTAAACAAATGGTATATGAGTGTGGAGGATCATTTATAAGGTGACTTTTGGAAATCCTGCCCATTCTGTTTGATCAATAATCATGAAAATGTTCTGGCATTACTAAGAGGTTGGGCAGGCTGTTTTAGAGCAGATACCATCACCGTTCAAGTAATCATAGCCTATGGGTTATATCAGAGCTGTCCCATTCTTTTAAACACGACTGACCACTTTCCCAAGAACTACTACTTGACTTCTGACAGAGCTTGGAAAAATTACTAAATTGGACCAAATCTCCTGGAATCTCCCAGCTAGCAAAAACATGTTGGTTTGAGGATTATGGAAGATGTACTCCAAATGATAACATACCAAAACCATCGGTAGTAACAGTAGTAGGTTATATCTGCCGCTACTGAAACTTCTGATGGTCTTTCCAATTGATAGGTTGATCAACCCTATGCTCATTTACTTTCTTTTTTTTATTAAGTTTTGCTAAAATAAAAAAGAATCAAAAAGACAATACAATATACAATAAAACCAAACAAAAAAGAAAAACAAATACATTTCACTACAACATTTGAATGAAACCAAAATACATAATAATCATAACAAAATGATAATATCATACAAGGCCCCGAAAACCACAGTTTTGTCACAGCTCTATCATTTCCAAAAACTCATGTGATCTGGTGCTGGTTTCTTTCCTTGTTGTTGTTCAGTCGCACAGTCGACTCCGACCCTTTGCGACCCAATTGGCCCTTTTTCCTCCAGGCGCCTCTGTCCTCTACCATCCCCCTCAGCCCTCCCAGCTCTGTGCCCATTGTGTCTATAATACCATCTAGCCATCTCATCCTTGGCCTCCCCTTCTTCTTTTGCCCTCCACCTTCCCCAACATCAATGCCTTCTCAAGTGAATCCTCCCTTCTCATTTGATGTCCAAAGTATTTTAGCTTCATCTTTACTATTTGACCTTCCAATGAGCAGTCAGGGTTAATTTCGTCTAAGATTGACTTATTTGTTCTCCTCGCTGTCCAGGGGACTCTCAAAACCCTCCTCCAACACCACATTTCAAAGGCATCTATTCTTCTGCGTTCAGCCTTCCTAATTGTCCAGCTCTCACATCCATACATTACTACTGGGAAAACCATTGCTTTGACTTATCTTATATATTGATATATATATATATTTGACTATATATATATATATTTGACTTATCTTATCTTATATATTGGTGAAGGATAAGGAAAGAAATTTGACATTTCTTTCCTTATCCTTCACCAATATATGCTCCACAAGTGGTCTCCATATTTCCCAAAACCTACTTTCTTTAATTAAACCTTTCTTTTTATTCAACTCCCATGTAAGTTTATTATTTAATGCAATTTTTCACATTTCTTTGTACCATTCCTCCAATTTCAACACCGAACCATTTTTCCAATTTCTTGCAATACATTGTCTTGCCACAGTTAACATTATAGACAACAAATCTTTTTTGTTTATGTCCATATTCATATTATCTATTTCTGTCAGTAAGGTGGTACCTGACTATAATTTCAAATCAAAATCCAAAATTTCTGATAGCAATTTCTCTATTTTGATCCAAAAAGCCATAGTCACTGTACAGATCCAACACACTTGTTCATACGTCCCCAGACTATCTTTACATCTCCAACAATTTCTAGTTTTAGAGCTATCCATTTGATGGATTTAGTTTCAATTCAAAGATTTTTGATTCAGATTTCCAAAGTTAACATATCACAACCTAGGTCCTATTCCAAATTCAGTTTGAAGGATCCAATTAATCAATGCATATGTGTGAAATATACCTGTATTTTTCACTTTCCATTTCAAATAATGTACAACCTAAAGCTTTGATTTTATTTGAATGAAAGCATGGAATATGAGTGGAGTAAAATACTGTAAAAGCCATCATGGGGCCCTGATATGGGAGGTGTCTGTGATATGGCTCTGATCTTGTGGTAGTTTTCTGCTGAGGAATGCCTCCCGCTTGGCTCCCATTTGTCTTAAAAATATGTTTGTGAGAGACAACCAAGTCCCATTACAGTGCAAGAACAGTTATCCATGTGGCTACTGCCATCATATTTTGACCCTTAACTAAGTCCCCCTCAACTAGTGTGGAATATGAGAACCTGGGAAGGAATTTTTTCCTTATTTATCCTTAGCTTGCTGTGATGGAATAGTTTTTCTGAAATATTAATTTGAAATATTTTTTTAATAAGTGGGAATATTTTGGGAGCAAAGCTGATGATGGAGAACCCATTACAGCATAACTGCTTCACAATTAGATGAACCCCAGTGTCACTTGTACATGACTGGAATGGAAAATCTGTTCTCACAACACTGGATATCATTATTTGTCTCCTCATTTTTGATATCAGGGGCTGCGGGGGCTCAGTGGTTAAGAAGCTCACCCTGTTAGCTTGAGGGATTGGAAGCCTGCAGTTTGAGACCCAGGTACTGCATGACAGCTTGAGCACCTGTCTCTGTCCCAGCTCCTGTCAACCTAGCAGTTTGAAAGCAAGAAATTGCAAGTACGTTGTAATGGGGGTAAAAGATCTAGAATTTTGAAAAAGTTATGGTACATGAGCCAAAAGGAGGGTGGCTTGGGATTTCCTGATGTTCAAAATTATTATAAAGCATTCCAACTGAGAAATTTGTGTAAATTATTATTTAAAAAAGACGTTATATGGGGAAGAATAGAAATGAGGGAGCTAAAAGGTATAGGGAGAGCTGCTTTCCTAGATAGGAATAAAGTAACTATCAGTTCAGTTCAGAAAGTAAGCTCTTAAAAGCAACAATGAAAACATGGATGGACTTGAAAAAGAAATTAACTCCTAATACATCACCTATTATAGAATTAAAAGATATTGCAAATTTTCCAATAGTAATGAACAAAAGAATAGAGGAAGTTATTAATAGTAATGAGGTGTCACTGTTGAAAGATTGGATAAGGGTTTGCAAAGATAAAAAAATGGATATATATAAACAGCTAAAATTATATTGGCTTCAAACCATTTCTGTAGACAATTGGAATAAAAAGTATATGGCAGATAATAATCTGAATAGAAAGAATACAAAATTTGAAGATCTGTTTCGTAGTTTGAGATCAGGAGTAGTAGAATTTAAGGGGTTAGTGAGTAAACTGTATAAACTACTAAATTCAGATAAAAAAACACAAGAGGTTTTAAAAACAGTATGGGAGCAGGATTTAAATATAAAAATAAGCAAAGAAAATTGGAAGAGAAAATGGGATAAAAGGATTATGAGGACATTATCAGTAAGGGTCAAGGAGCAATATTTTAAAATGCTCTGGCATTGGTACCGAACACCCATTCGTCTACATCAAATAGATAGTTTAAAGTCGTCGGAATGTTGGAGATGCAAATGTATGAAAGGCACCTACACACATATGTGGTACGAATGTAATGAATTGAAACCTTTTTAGTTGGCCATCGAAAATGAAATAAAGAGTATAACTGATGTAAAATTCAGTTTAGGGGTGCGTACTGCGCTATTAACCAATGTAGAAGATTTAGATACTGATGTTTATAGAAAAGATCTTATTTCAATCATGATGTCCATTGCAAGGCAGTGCATAGTGTGTAAATGGAAGTGTGAAACTGCTCCCTACATTAAAGAATGGTAAAAAGAAATGTGGGCGATGGCCTTAAATGACAAATTAATTTGGGAACTGAATTTGAAAAAACAAATTGTCAAAGAAAATATATTTTTTACAATTTAGAAGGTTTTCATAGAATACGCAATACATAAAGGAAATGACTGTGCGCTGGCAACCGACCAATTAGGATTTTGGAAATCAAATGTATAATCATTAGTGTTTTCAGCCTCCTCGACAAATATAAATATCATGTGGGCTTAATGTAATGTCTCAATGTGTATTAATTTAATGTATCACTAGTAGAGCTATTGGGTTACTAGATTATAGATAGAAAATAATGTAGTATAATAATGTAGACCGGCGGGAGATGAACATCCGCAGCTGGAGGGAGTTTCGGCAGGTGAACTCAAAAGCGGGGCCAACGCTGCCGACGCCAAGGACTCCGGGTGCTCCCTTTCCCTCCTGGTCGGACCAGTGGGAGATGAACTTGCACAGCTAGAGGGAGTTTCGGCAGGCGGACTCAAAAGCGTGGCCAATGGTGCCGACCCCAAGGACTCTGGGTGCTCCCTTTCCCTCCTGGTCAGTCCGGCGGGAGATGAACATCGATAACTCAAAAGCGGGGCCGACGCTGACAACGCCAAGGACTCTGGCGCTCCCTTTCCCTCCCGGTCGGACCAGCGGGAGATGAACAGCCACAGCTGGAGGGAGTTTTGTCAGGCAGACTCAAAATCGGGGCTGACGTCAAGGACTCCGGGAGCTCCCTTTCCCTCCCAGTCAGACTGGCGGGAGATGAACTTCCACAGCTGGAAGGAGTTTCGGTTGCAGGGACCACCGCTGGTGCTCATCCAGCTAACACCTTTTCAACTTCTCCTGTGGCCCGGCCGGCCTTGGGAATTGGAGGCTCAGATGACAGATGTCACATGTGGCTGAGTCTATTTTTTTTATGTTACTCTGATTTTGTGTTGGGGTGGGGAAACTTTGGTAGGGCTACTGTGTTATACTGTATTCATATTGATAGTGATGTTAAGACTTTTTTGATTGCAATGTGATAATTTGTATTATGTGATTTGTACCGATTATGTTATTTTTATTTTTTGTTGGACTTATTTTTGCCTTGACTATTGTATTTATGATGTATTTTTATCTGACAGCTCTATTTTTGTTACTGATATTCTGTTTTTCATATGAATCAAGTTTATTGCATTTTTGAATTGATTGTATGATATGTATTGTACTTTTCTGACCTTATTCATTTTTCTTATTGATATTCTGTATGTTTCCTATATTTTGGTTTTGTTATATTGTATCTTTAATTATGTTGGAAGCTGCCCTGAGTCGACCTACAAGCTGAGTAGGGCGGGGTACAAATTAAAAATCTAATCTAATCTAATCTAATATTTATCTATATGTGTATTTAAGTAAGAAAAGGAAAAAAGTATACATAAAAATCTAATCTAATCTAATCTAATCTTTATCTATATGTGTATTTAAGTAAGAAAAGGAAAAAAGTATACATAAAAATAGTTTATCTTAGAGGTTGATTTTTGTAATGTACACGTAAGATAAATTTAAAGAATATTAATATGATTCAATTGTGCTATTAATTCAAAAGATATATATGTATCTCGACTAATAATTATGTATATCCTTTTGTTGTTGATATTTGTTATTTTTTGCCTTTTTGTTTTGTTTTTCTGTTAAGTATTTAACTTGAATAAAAAATTTAAAATTTAAAAAAATAAAAAAGAAATTGCAAGTACATAAATAGGGACCACTTGGGTGGGAAAAGATCTTGCGGACATGAAAGGAGCGTCATTTGGGCATCACTTGAGTGGAGTTTCTCCAGCAAAAATCCTTTCAACCTGGAATAATTTCTGACACAAAATTATTATTATTTCTGACATCCATCCTTGATCTTTATTTAGGTGTTTTTGAATCAAGAGTCTTTCAGATACCTATTTGTTACCTTTTGTTCAATGTCCCCAAATTTGTACAGTTTCAAAGATCTGTGAAAGAGAAGAAAGTCCTCTCTGTTTTTCATCAGACTTAAGGAGGATATTCTTGTGTCACCACTTTTGTCTTTGATTATGCTTCTTTTACTGTTGGGACCTTATTTTTGTTTTTACTGCTGGATATGGGAGGAAAACAAGTATGCACTTCTGCTGAGCTGCAAGATTAGTACTCTATATGGTACACCGAAGTATAGCCTGGGCCTCTCAAGTTCTTGATGTGTTTATCTTGCAGCTAAAATAGATGCCATTCGCTACACCACAGCCGTACACAGTACATAGAAACCAGGGGGGTCTAAGGAAAGATGAAAAGTACACCCACTTCCCAGCCATCCCCACCATTTGTAAACAAACATAATAAAACAAACCCTACAAGTTTATCTTAATGCTTCTCACCGGAGCCACATAAGAGGAAAAGAAAACAGAACTTTAGCAGATGGGAAGGATGGAGTGAAAATGCTTGAAAGCATCCAGCATAGCCCTGCAAAACCATTCAATTTGCACTGAATGTTATCTTATGTTTCAATAAGGAGGCTTATGGACACTTTGGACTGCAACTCCCATCGCAACTCCCATTGCCTCTGAACATTGGCTTTATATAAAGAGCTATTGGGAATCTTGGTCCCAATCTTCTGTAGGCACCTTGGGTTGAGAGAAGGCAATTTATAAAGTTGGAATCCTGTTGCACATTTATACCGACATGAGCGTAGTTCTATAAATTGCAGAGATGAATTGCAAATAATTAATGAGTTGCCACTCACTAGCAATGGGACCTTTTGTGTCTTTTGGTACTCCAAAATTTGCCAGGAATCGCCTGAGAGAATCCTGTGAGAAGCAGCCTTCCTGTGGGTCTCTGTTGCCATCTTATTGGCCTTTCAGGAAGAAGGAAACTTCTCCTGGTGGTGCCTGGAAAAGCCAAGGGTTCATGGGAGTTTCAAGACATTATGGGACAGTTTAGTGTCTTTCCAGGAGACATAGAAGGAGTCGCAGTAAGGACTAACACAGGTTTATTGGTTGATGATCAGAACGAACATGTGGTAATGGCGGAGATACCTCACATTATATACAGTAGTACAATACATTTGAATCTGGCTGCATGGTAGCTCATTGGCTGCTACCGGCGTGGCGTCATCCGGGTCACGCCCATCTTCGGTGGTGGATCGGTAGTAGTTTGCTGTTGCGGGGAGTTCCCGCGGCTGCAGGTGATTTGAGGAATGATAACCATGTGAGTTGAACACTCGCAGCTGCCCTCTATAGGCAGCTTGCTCGCGTTCCTTTAACAGCTGGGTTACATTGTGATTGTGGCCAGGTTACATTCATACATTTCTTAAAGCAACAATGTACATACATATCAAGCAACATTGTACATACACAACAGACAGGTAGTTTCACTTGCCAATTATGTCATATAGAGGTTGCTTCTCAAAGAACTACCCATGCCATTAACCCTGTATCCTAATGTCCACTTAATCTCTGGTATCCTCAGCAATATTGCTTTTTGCTCCTCCTTCAAACTGTAAACTTAGACTAACACAACACATAAGAAAACTGAACTATAGCTGAACCCCCAACAAAAGTATCACATGCAAACATAATGGGTTTTTGTGGGGTTTAAAGTGACAAAGTTCTGCGCCACACCATTTTGAGTTAAGATGGAAGGGTTGCTAACAGCAATGTCATGCAAGACATGAAGCCCAATGTCCTTGCATTGTCCAGGCAGCTTGGTAGTCTTGAGTAACTTCCCATACCATACTTTGATGCTTCAGTGCAAGCTTGTAAGAACAGGGAGCTATTCTCATACTGCATGCTCAACAAGGGGTATGCTTCCATCTTCTGTGGATGAATTTTATCCCACTCTGTTGATTGCCTGCTGAAACACTGGCAAAAGAGTGACTGAACTTCACAACCTTAACCAAGGTTTCTGAACAGATGACCTGAAGATTATTTCTTCAAGGCTACTTTTGGATGTTGGAGCCTATTTTCCGCTTTCTAAGAGAGAGAAAAAGTTTTCATTATATTTTCTTAAAATTGTGGAATCATGCATCCAGTGGTGGGCTCCAAAAAAATTTACTACCACACTGTGGGTGTGGTATGGTGGGTGTGGCCAGGGGGAAGCCCTGCGTTGCACCCAAATTAGGACTACTTCATTTCAAAACTTGGATGAGCGAGGCCAGCCAGAATTTCTGCTACCGGTTCTGGTGAACTGGTGCTAACCTGCTGATGCCCACCACTGCATGCATCCCCACCTTGCGATATATTTCAGAGTTAGAATATTTCAACATGTGGTTCCAACCCTGATTTCAGACTGATCTCTTATTCAAAATATGCTGTGATTAAAACAGGATTGTCTAAAAAGAAAAAGTAATTCATTACAGTTTTTAAATCCAAAAATAAGCAATTTTTGAGCAACTCTTTACGTTTTTGATTGTTAAAACTAAAATAGTTGTATTAGTTACTTTCCAAAAGTACATTTAAATACAAGGCAATCACCTGTAGTACAAAACACACTTCCATCCTGTCCAACTAGTTGTAGCTTCATCAGCCACAACAAAGGACAGGCAACTCGTTTGCCATTCAGCATTAATCTTGTTGCTTTGGAAATGTATATTTTCTCTGACAGTTTAACTAGCAGTTTCAAGATGGAGGTTGATTTTAAGTGGGAGAATGGGATGGAAAATTGTTTACTGACTTCCTTCCCTTTACCACAGACCACAGACCAGTCTGAGGTGTGTTTTCCACTGTTGCTAGTAGCTTGTTTTTTTAGACAGATAGGAGTTTATGATCATTGGTCCATCATAGTTTAGCCCTCACTGAAGGAGAAAAGCTAATTCTGCCCTGCTAATCTACACAAAACCCTCACCATCATTCAGATATAGGAAACATCATAGAAAACATCGAACTGGAAGGTTGGCAGGTCAGCAGTTCGAGACCCAAGTGCTGCATGATGGAATGAGCTCCAGTCTCTGATCCAGCTTCTGCCAATCTAGCAGTTTGAAAGCAAGAAATTGTAAGTAGATAAATAGGTACCACTTCAGTGGGGAAGGTAACAGCATTCTGTGTGCTTCAGCGTATGGGTGGGAATGGGAGTGTTAACCCCAGGTAAGTACCAAAGAATTCAGCTGTACAGCACCATCCTACAAAGTGTCTACTCCAAATTAAACCCCAGGGGCTTCGGTGGGACATACACAGGGAAGTGTATATGGGATTTCAGCCTTAATTTTCTAAATCTGTTTTCTAAATTTAGGGAAGAATCTTTAGTGTGATTTGAGAGATAGTCTGAACAGCTCTACCTTCTATAACCCTTACCTTCATTTACCTCCAATAACCTCAATAAACTCATGCATAATGTCACTCTGACTGGTTGTGTGGGTTTGAGTGAGCACTTAAAATTATGATGAGATTATAGCATTTTGTGGGGTTATCCAGTGTCATCTAAAAAGCTCTGTTAACTAAATTGGCCATCAACCAGTTTGTCTGTGCCACATAATGGTTTTTTGCACAAAATGAATATTTTTCAGAGCACTGGAAATGTCACATCTTAATCAATGCCTATTTACATGTTGCATTTTTATGAAAGCTTTAACTGAGAGAATAGAAATGTGCAGAGGGGGTTACCATGGAAACAAGGGAAGTAACATTTTAGGAAGGTGCTAGGAACACATAATGTGTAACACAACTGATGGTATTTTCAAGGCATCACTCTCCTGAGGTAGTGCAGCACTGCAGTGGCTTAGTGGTTAAGACACTGAGCTTAGAGACTGGAAGGTTGGGGTTTGATACCCGAGTGCTGAACGATGGATTTTAGGGACATGAAAGGAGCCTCATTCGGGCATCCCCTGAGTGGAGTTTCGCCAGCAAAAATCCTTTCAACCCAGAGTAATCTCTGACACTAAATTTATTTTATTTTCTGAGGTAGTGTTACTAGACAGATGTAAGGAAAGAAGGCGTTCATAAAAAAACACTACTTTGGCTCTGATTCTGTCACAGGAAATAGTGAGGAATGATGAAAAAAGGGTTAGGAGGAATATGTTAGTGAAGAGTGAGATTTGGTCGAATCAATAGAGTTGATCTAATTCATATTGGTTATATCCCTTTCTTCCTCAGCATGGTATCTCAGCTGGTTTTTAGAACAGCCATCTTACATTTGACTGGAAAATAAATGGATGGTATCCAAATTTAGATGTGTCCATGCGTGCGTGCATGCATGTACACACATAACTAAGCTGGAAGAAAGGCAGTTTCCCACCCTGGGCCCTGGAAGCGCAAATATTGCCCAATATCTGCCTTAGCATGCCAGATCATATCCCAGACTGGCAGACCTGCTGCATAACTAGATTTGATATTAGTCAGACTCTTTTACCTGGGGCAAATCCAACTTTTGATGGGAAAGAACCTGAAGCACAGCTCTCACTGATGATCTCACTAAGTGTGTGAGGGGGGAAGCTGGTGTGGTCCAGGTTGCATTTCTTTGTTTATTATTTTTTATTTCTTACAAATAACAACATAAACAAACATAAAACACATAGAACACATTGTAAGACAGAGCTGACTCAGGGCTGTAGCCAGGATTCTAAATGTGGGTGGGAAAATATTTTTTCAAGGTAGGCAACAAAGCCTCTTTTCAATTAGTTCCTATGGGAAACCACACCTTGCCAGGGGTGGGCAAACTGCTAACTCAGGGTGGGCCAAGCCCACCCTGGGGCCCCTCTGGCTACGGCCCTGAGCTGACTATAGCAGGGGATTCGTGCATTAAACTTATTTGATTGCAATATGCAACCCTCAATAATAAATTAATTTCATAACATTGTTTTTATATTGTTGCGTTTCATTCCTCACATTTCCCCATTCTCTCAAGGAGAGGAAAAAACAAAAACAAGCATAAATAAAACAGACTTCCTCCACTGGGTAAGAGTCATGGGGGCAACTCTGTCACATTTTAAGGGACTCACAGCAGTCCTGGTTCCATCCCCACACCTCCTCTATAAGGAAAAGTTAGAACTTTTTCTTTTTTTCCTTCCTGGTACTAAAGGGAACCTTTTCAGTTTGAAATGTGTGGGGTAAATGGAGAGCAGGCAGAAAAAATGGAGAAGTAGACTCAGCCCTCCATTGGCCAGGGATGGATATATCTTGGACCTTGGACTTCAAAAAATTGCCAGTTCCTGATTTGGTAATCAAAGGAAGTCTTTCCTCACCAAAGCACATAATCAAGTTACGGCATTTACTGCCACAAGATGAGACAACAGCCATCAGCTTAGAGGATCAAGTAATTTAATGAAGGACAGGCCACCAAAGGCTATTTATTGTATTTATTCTATGGAGGGTCCCAGAGCAAACATGCCAGGATGTGTTGAAAACAGGATTTTAATCCAGAGGAGAAGATAAATCATGCTGTTTCCAAAGACATCTGCTTGATCCAGGATCCAAATCAAAATCGTCTTCTTGGCAGTGCATGTTCTTTTGTCCCACTTTGGGTGGGAAATGGAAGTAATGTATCACATATTTTACTTCTTTGGAAGAAATGGATGAAATTTGCAGGCAAAATAGCTGTTTCTGTGAATTCACCAAATTTCAGATTAATAGCTGGAGGTCTTCCTGTGCAATTTGCCTTTAAATTTTGAGCTTTTTTAATAAAAAGAGAGGAAGCAAGCTTATAACTCATTTTCTTCTTGAAAGAAGTTGGTGAATAATTTAGCTCCAGTTGTCCCTTCTAAAGAGGTATGACAGCTGGGGTTGTTTGTATAGGGGGAGATTTTACCATTTGTAGGAGGAAGGTTTTGCTCACACCTGCCCCACATGGCTCTGTGGCCAGGCTGTGTATGTAAATCACCAGCATCACATTGGTGCCACTGGAAAAACAACCGTAACATATCAGTCAAATAGTTACAGCAGTGATTAGAGAATTATAGTTACTGAAAGACTGTTTGATGCTTTGTTTGTATTTTCTACACAACTGACATGTACTGTGACATTGTCCTTTTTCACCCCAGCCCCAAATACAGTTCAAGAAAAATAGAGAGCTCACACACAAGGTCATCCCTGCCTTGGAAGCAACTAAGGCTTAAAACTACCACTTCTCACTCCCCCTCCACCCCTTGGCATTTTTCATATATAGAGATCTTGGCAGAAAACTGCTATTTTGGCAGACACACTGTCTGTGTGATTGTATCCCTCCCAATATCTGAAGCACGTCTGAACCCTAAGGAAAAACTGGATTGAGTTCAGCCTGCTTTGGATGACAGCTGCCTGCCTCAATACAGGATCTGGAATTCATCCCAAGTGAGTGTGTACTCCTGCTGAATTCTATTAACCAGGGAGAAACAGCAGCAAGAGCAATTGTCCTTGTTCTAGGGTTCCCCCAGGGTGTCAAGTTGGTTGGCCATTTTGGGACATTAAGGTCCTTTTTGTAGAGTTCTTCTGTCCCTGACAATCACAGTGGTGTGATCATTGACCTTGAGCCAGACATGGAGAGTGACATGCTAGTGGAGATGATGGTACAGTATTCCAGTTGAACTATTTAAAACTCTAAAAGAAGATGCATATGGCCAATTGGAAGACATAACTGTGAGACTATGGCCAATAACCATTAGAATCAACAAAAAAGGCAGAATGAGTTCATGCCTGTAAAAATAAAGATAAGAACCCCTGCTTTCTCTTCATGCTGGGTGGAAGGCTTTCTCTTGCCTGATGTTTTGAAACTCATCTTCTAGAAGCTCAACCACCATAGCTAATATGAATAATTATGTCAGGGTTTCTCAACCTTTGGCCTCCAGGTGTTCTTGGACTTCAATTCCCAGAAGCCCTGATCAGCAGGTCTACTGACATGGGCTTCTGGGAATTGAAATCCAAGAACACCTGGAGGTCTAAGGTTGATAAACCCTGGATTATGTGACTCGTAGTTTTAAACATTTTGTAGTCCTAAACATCATAGCCCAATATTTTTTTAAAAATATTTTACAACATATAAAAAATGGAGGTGTAGAGAGGGAAGGGTGCTGGTAGAGCCCAAAACACTACAAAATTGGTTCTTATTCCTCCCTCAAAAGGAGCAAGGGAATTTTTGTTAGCAAACTCTGCATAAAGGTTTTTAAATATTGTGGCCTAGAGGGGGCGTGGGTGCTAGGAGGTTCCATGTCAGCTCCGGGGATGGGGACATGCTCTACAGAACACAGTTGTCCAACATCTGGCACATGCTTGCAAATTTAGAGGGGAAATGTTTCCAGTTCAACAAACAGGCTGCATTTCTAGCAAACTGAAGTATAGTATGTGTTCACTGTTGCTCAGGGCATTTTTGCATTTCTTTCAGAAAGCAAAGATGAAAGTTTTAATCCTGTGAAGAATAACAATGGAATGGCTGTGGTTTGAGTACAGAAAGCTAAACTGTACAAATCAGAATCAAAGTGCAGAAAAGATGAGGATAAGAGAAAAGCTTATCAAAACAAAAGGAAAAAAGAACATACACAAGTAACACTGTATTACTGTAATTTCTTTTATTTTCCTTTCAATTTTTGTTGCACATGCAGAGACCGGTCATGGATCAACATCTGCATTCCACTATGACATTACTTCCACAGTCCCTTTTGGAAGGGTCAAATAGGAATACTTATTTATTTCACTTTCTGTCTCTCCTGCCTTTTGGTGCAAAAGAATCCAAAAATAGCATTAGAAAAATGAAATCCATGCATTCTTTCATCCTGAACCAAATGTTGTTTCTATGTGCCATCAAGTTGTCTCGGACCTACGGCGATCCTATGAATGAGCAAACTCCAAAATATCCTACCCTCAATAGTCCTGCTGAGCTCTTGCAAATTTAAGCCTGTGGCTTCCTTTAGGGCCATGGTTCTCAACATGGGGCACATACCCCACAGGGGGGCAATTCGAGAATCAGGTATTAACAGTGAATGTTTGTTTGTTTTATGTTTGTTTTTCAGTGTCCTTTCGTTCTTTTATTTTTCTCTTTCATGGATGCCATAGTCTTTGGAAGCTTGTTTAGACCAAGTTAATGGCCTTTTAGACTTCCTCCACATGAATAGGAGTTCACTTATTGAATAATTAGAATTATATGTCACAGGGCTGGGGGGCATCAGGGTTTTAGAGTTGCTCAGGTGGGACATGGTCAAGAGAAGGTTGGCCATGTACCACCTAAAACATTTGGTCTTCCTCTTTTCATTATACTGTCTATTTTCTTTTCTTCTCTCCTGGTCAGATAGTGTGCTATGTTGTGGATGTGGAATGTTCTGCAGCAAATTTCCAAATAGCTTGACTACTTTGCACCAATTGGTGGGCAAGGGGAAAACACAATTTCTTGAACCAGCTCCTGCCAACCTAGTAGTTCAAAAGCAAGAAATTGCAAGTAGATAAATAGGTACCTCTTTGGCAGGAAATGTAACAGTGTTCCACGCACTTTGGTGTCCAGTCATGCCTGCCACATGACAATAGAAAGGTCTGCAGACTCAGACCATGTTGGTTCTTGGGCTGGAAACCAGTGGTTCCAAACCTTTTTTTGCCATTCCCCACATAAGCATCTCTAAAATCCTGATATCCACCCCACCCACCCCCATGACATATAATTCTTATTATTCAAAAAGTGAACTTCTATTCACATGGAGGAAGCCTAAAAGGCCCTTAAAATGGTCTAAACAAGTAAATAACTCACTCTCAAATTGCCACTCTTAGAAATCAAATCCCCCCCCCCCCCAAGTTGGGAACCATGGCTCTAAACAGACATGAGCACACACACCCTTGCTTTCGAGCAAGGGAAATCTTTACCTTTACTAGGTGTTACTGGAGTCCTTTTCATACCAGAACATGGGAGTTGGGGGTTGGACAGGGAAATGGACCCCCCCGGCAGTGGTGGGCAATAGCAGGTTTGTTGCAGAAATTCTGTTTTCCTTTTCTGCACAGAAATTCTGGCTAGCCCCGCCCATCCAAGTTTTGAAATAAAGTAGTCCTAATTCGGGTGCAACACAGGGCTTTCCCCCTGGCTACGCCTGGCTACGCCTACCATATCATACCTACAGTGTGGCAATAAATTTTTTGGGAGCCCACCACTGGGCCCCAGGATGGGGTGGGAAGAATAAGACCAGGACTGCTTGGCGACATTCCACACACCCAGAACAGAGGCTCTCAAGGTGTAAGGCAGCTCTCTGGGCTAGGACTGGCAATGCCCAGTAACACAACAAAATTTTGTACTGATTTTGCAAACAAGCATTTGGGGAAAATGGCATCCAGGCAATCTGGTGAGCAATGTTTTAGATTACCTTTCTTTTTGTAGAAGCTACATTTTTAAATGTAATAACTCCAAATGCTCTCCCATCTGCTTCCTCAAATGTGATAATTGGGTGTTTATGTTGGTAGTGATAGGAAACAGTCATGCTATATATATATTTCAAAAAAATATGAAATCAGAGCTGTACATTTAGCTTTAGAGGTAATGGCAGAAAAACAAGACAAAGGGGTTGAGGTTCTTTGTAGGTTTGGGATTAGAAACTCTAAATTGACTCTGATAACAGGAAAAACAGTTTGACCTCTGGTCTTCATGCATGTTAGGCACCCTGATATTTGTGGCATCTAATAGACGCTCTTTACCATTCATCAGCAAAGATCTTCTTGTCTCTCACAAATTGAATGAACTACATTTCAAGCTGAATGAACTACATTTCATCCCATATGTTTGATATCTCTCCAGTACAGGTTGGACATTCCTCTGGGCAATATTTGTTATCATACAAGCCAGTTCCTACTAGCTATTATCTTTACATTAAGTGGGATGCACAATCATGACCCTTGAGTTTATCGGAGATAAGATCTTATGGCTTCCATTGCAAGCTGCTCAGTTCTGAAAGGAATTTTAAGGGCAGGTAGTCCTTTCCCAAAGCGCACACTTACACAGCCAGAATCAATGTTTTATAGCCATTGCCTTCCATCCTTTCCCCCCTGCTCTGTGGTTGGAGTTCTCCAAGTATTCACAATTTGCCACCCTGCCAGCTCCATAGATCATATTTCCCCCCAGTCTGTCTTTTAACTGTTACAAGGTATGCATATCTGATATCCAGTACCATTTCATTTGCAGTTTGCCATGATTAACTCTTAATTCTATGCAGAAAAGGAAAACAACTATATATACTAGGTAGTTCCCATGTAAGTTTCATACTGCCTCCACCATTCAGAGCCTGACACTTTCTATCTGTTCTCCATCACTGAACATGTTCTGATTAATATGGTATCAATATATTGCCATTATATCATAATCTTTCTTTCATACCTCCAAACAAGATTATTGTTTTATGGAATCTAACTTCTAGGACAAGGGTTCCCATACTTTTTGGGCCATGAGCTGGTCACATGGTTGAGCATGCCGGTCACATGTTTCCTCCCACCTGGAAGCAGAAGTAAAACGTGCATGTGCATGTGCAGAACACTGTCATAAATGACCCACAGCTGTCATAAATGCATTTATGACAGCTGTGGCTTATTTATGGCAATGTTCACATGTGCAGGCACATTCTGTGCACACACATGTGTGTTTTACTTCTACTTCCGGGAGCAGCAAGGGTGGTGTGGGCTGGGTTAATTGGCACCATGGGCCTAGATTGAGCACCCCTGCTCTAGGAAGTCAACTATTGCTGTGTTATGTTTGTGAAATGTATTTTTAGTAGTGATTTCCCATTTTGTATCAATTTTGATGCAAAGTGGGAAAATTAGGAATAAAATCTCTATTAAACAGTAACAATAGAAATGCAATTCCAATGTTGTTTCTGCTTTTGGGTAAATTAAGATTGGGTGGTGAAATAAAGGGAATGTATCAGTGCAGGGAGAGGGTCATGTTCTGCAAGATTCAAAAGATTTTTATTTCATGTATTTCTCTATTATAATCATACCTGTCAAGTCTCTGGAAATTTCTGTCAAACCCCCGTATTTTACACTCTTTCCCACTGTCATTCCGTATTAGTTAGATTGCATTTAGACTGGAGTTAGACTGGAGGCCAGCACAGGATAAGCATAGCTGTCCAGTTTCCCATTTTGGCCGGGAAATTTCCCTTATTTGACAGAAATTTTCCAAAACTTGACAGGCATGATTATAATCTGGGTAGTTTTGTCTGCTATGTAACTCAGGCCCTATAAATCTCAGCAGTATATTACTGCATTTTAAGAAGTCAGCCTAGGCATTCACGGTTGCATGTGAAGCCAATGCCTACGCTGGCTTCTTTATTTATAGGAATTTTGTTTGACGATATTTGCCATTTGAATGATGCAGGTATGAATACGTAATATAATTACAGCCATTGTTTATTAGTTATCTCACCTTTCCTTTAATGAGTTCAAGGCAGAGCATGAAGCGCTCCTTTTCCCCACCAGCTCTGCCAGATAGGTCATCTTGAGGGACAGTGGCTGGCTCAAACTCACCCAATGCCTTCTATCTCATAGTGTGGATTAGAACCTGAACTTCCCTTGTTCCAGATTGATTCCTTTAACTGCAGCCACACTAGCTCTCTGTTTTCCAATCTTTTTCTTGTTGCAATTACTCTTTCTGCTGCATAATTACTGTAGCAAGGTCATCTGTTAAGGACAGCCATGTGTGCCCTTTGGTCCAGATGCCAATTTAATTGTTTCTAAAAATAGTCAGCCACTTTGTAGAACTAGGGAAGGAGGAAGAATTCCAGTTGGTTCACACTTTTAAAGGAATCAGTCTAATTGGCACTACCCGGCAGATCAGAACAGATTATTCCTTTTAATTAAACATTTCCCCTAAATCAGTGGGGATTTGGTAAATGATGCCACTCTTGGCTTAAATGTTGTATACAAAGAACATGAATGTTATGGGAAATTAAGTCATTAGAAATGGTTATATTAGGGAAGTTTGCATTAAAAAAAGTCAGAATACAAAAATAAATGCAAATATTTTGCATTTTTAAAAAATCTAAGATGATCAAGAACTTACCAATGAATACGTGTAAAACAGACATGAAGCTGAACTTGGAAAAGTAGTCCATCCCTTGTTGGTTGTCAGTATGAATACTGAGTTTGCCATAAATACAAGACTGCTAATAATCATCTAATGAATATAATTTAAATAACAGCCCTGAAAAATTTAAAGAGCAAGTGAAGAACAGATTTGTATCATTGAACTTACTGACTGAAAATCACAAGAACTGTGCTTTGAAGTCAGAAAAATTATCAAGGAAGAATAAAGAAGGGAAAAAACTATTCTAGTTGTCAAAAGAAATGAAAAACCATAATGGATGGCTAATGAAAATCTTAAGATAGTTAACAGTAGAAAAGAAAGAAAAGCAAAACGTAACAGAAATAAGGTTAGAATTATAAATGCAATTTTGAAGATCCTTGCATACAAGGACAAGGAAAACTATTATATTAAAATACAGTAAATCCCTGACTTATGGAATTAACCCATTCCAGGTCTTTTTCTTTAAATCAGTTTTTCCGTAGGTAGAAGCACATTTTCCCGTAGGAATGCATTGAAAATAAAAAATCGCTCCCGACCTTCAATTTTTTTTAAAAAAAAATTTAAATAAATGCAGAACTGCACCAAAGGCTGGCCGAAGGACTCACCTCTCCTTCCGCCAAGTCATTATCACTACAGGGCTGATGACCCTGTCATTGTTGACCTAGCAATGATGATTCGGTGGAAGGAAGGGAGAGTCCTCAGGCAGCCTTTATTGCGGCCAGACAGCAGCGTTGCGGCCAGACTTCCATCCAGCCCAGTGGCGAAGTTCACCCGGTGGAAGGAGGAGCGGCTCCCTTCACTCACCAGTGGGCTTCCTCATTTTAAAAAACCTGCTCAAATCTTCAAGAGTCGACTCTTTGCACTACCGACTGACTCTAAAATGGTGCGGGGCTGGCACTATAAACCTTCCCAGATGCAATGCGCTCTGGGGAAACCTGTTCTGTAACTCATATTTTTTCCTGTAACTTGGGACGTCATTCCCTCAGGATTTCCTTCTGTAAGTCAAGTTTTCCTTTACTAGGGGCTTCTATAACCCAGGGTTTTACTGTATTAATCACTGCGAACAAAAGAACAACAAAAGAACTTATTTTATTTATTTATTTGATTATTTGTTTATTACATTTTAGGGACTGTGGTGGCTCAAGTGGTTAAGATACTGACTGGAAGGCGGTAGGTCAGCAGTTTGTGACCTGCGTACTGCAGGACGGAATAAGCTCCCATCTTTGTCCCAGCTCCTGCCAACCTAGCAGTTCGAAAGCAAGAGATTGCAAGTAGATAAATAGGTACCACTTCAGTGGGAAGGTAAACAGCGTTCTGTGCACTCTGGTGTCTAACATAGCTGTCAATTCTCCCATATTGGCCAGGAAACTCCCGTTATTTACCTCTCTTTCCCGCCATCATCCCATATTTGTATTTTCCCATAAATCTCCCATATTTTATAATTTTTTAAAGAAATGGGCCGGGAACTACACACACACACCCCATGGTGCCTTGCGCAGAAGGAAAAGGCAAAACCCATTCTGCGCATGCATGCGCACTGGCACAAAATGGGCCAGGAACTACAGCCCCCATGGTGCCTTGCACAGAAGGAAAAGGCAAAACCCATTCTGTGCATGCATGCACACTGGCACAAAATGGGCCAGGAACTACATGCGCACTGGCGCAGTGACTGCCCAGCACCACTGGATTTCCCTTATTTTTAAATACAAAACTTGACAGGTATGGTGTATAAACATGCCTGCCACATGTCCACGGAAACCTCTGCAGATGCAGACAGCGCTGGCTCTTTGGCTATAAACAGAGATGTGCACTGAACCCTAGAGTCAGATATGACTGGCTTTTGAGAAAGGGTGACCTTTACCTTTATTACATTTTATACCACCCATCTGGGATATTTCCCACTCTGGGTGATGTACAGACACATAATCAAGAGCAACGTAATAAAAGTAAACAGCAAAATAAATACCTGATGGTGTCTCAGGGCAAGCAAGCTCAAAACTGATCAGCTAATTTATTGTCAAAGGTATGGTGTTCTTAAAGGCTTGCTTGAAGAGGAAATTTTTAAGTTGCTTCTTTAAAATGTTGAGGAACAACTAACACAAGAGATAACTAGTGAGAGTGCTTGGAGGGGCTGATGAATTGAACCTGGGGAACCTGCTGCTCCCATACATTCATTACCATCACCAAGGTCTGCTGGAATTTATGGGAACTGGAGTCCAGCAGTATATGGTTTCTCAGACTTGGAAGAGGTAGACATCAGGTGCCACTGCTCTTTCCAAACTGGAAATGCAGCCTTAATTTATTTAAATTTGCCCATTGATGAACTCTTTACCTGGATCATTTGTTGTCACAAAAGCAGTCCCCAGGGTGCACATGTTTTCATGGCATGCTTGGGGGCTAGTTCAAGGCACAGAATATATTGCTTCCTGTTTCCAAAGAAAGAGCTGGTTCATTTATAGTTCCTCTGAAACTTTGCTTCCAATCTGGAACAAAGTGCTCTGGCATGTGGTTTACTGCAGCCCTCATCTGTCTTTTGCAAGAAGCATGAGGTCTTTCCTCACTTTCTGAAGCATACTGAGTGTGCAATGTAGAACGGGAGTGTACATTCAGTTAAATGTGCCCTGGGTTTCTGTTATGTCCGGCCCTTATAAGCAATAGTCCAGACAACGATGAACAGAACAGCAACTAGAGTTTATTCAACAGTCTTTTCAGGTTATGCTTACAAGGTGCACCAGACAGAGAGATGGCTATACAATCCCATGAAATTAGTCCCTCCAGAATCTGCCGTGTAGGAGGCAAAGGCTAGTTACACCAGGAGCTGTAGCATAGTGGAGGAGACCCAGGCTTAAGATGTTGCTGGCTACCTGTGCGGAATGGGTAGTATAGATCCGGTCCAGACCCACCCTTGTTTACTCGTGGGCTTATATAGTGTCTCCCCGGTGGTGGCTCTTTGATACTAAGTAGCGATCTGCTGGACAACCATAACTAACCAATCATAACAGGGTATATATGTAATTTACCAATGAGGAACAGAATCCAAAACTGTAACCAATCATAGGGCTTCGATTAGCCTAATGAGCACGCCCTGGTTTTGGCACCAACTTTAGCTCCTAATTTGGATGGCGGGAAACTACCATTTTCTTCTTGCAAGACGCTGCCCATGCAACTTGCAATTGTGCCTCAAAACACAACAGTTTCCCACAGAACAGGAAACCTGTGGTCCTTTCTTGCCATTACACAATTTTGTAGAGATGCAGCCAGTCCTTATAGTAGCAGGGGATGTGATTGATTTTTCTCAGGAACAGGACATTGTTGTAAGATACCCCTGCTTAAGTATTTGAGAGTGGCTTGATCTAAGAACAATTAACTTCACCAAAGAACTAACTGTTCTTTATTTGTAATGATCATGACATCTGCCTGCATATTTGAATTCTGCTTATGTGGTGCTGGTGGCTATGGAGGTTGTCATGATGAGCATCTCTCCTTCCAAATTTACCACTACACCACTGGTGAGGTGAAGGACAAGATCCTCCCCCTTCCCATCCCACATATGGAATTGGACTGGATTTACAGTTGAACCCTCCATCAACACAGGGAATGGGTAAGTGTCCTTCATGATACCTCAAACAGTGGACTGAATCAGGAAATCCAGAATTGATTGGTAGGCTGTCATCTGCAACTTCAGTTGATCACCCCACCCTGCTTAATGACTTGAAAACGTTAGTTGTGTGCAGGTACAAGTGGCTGCTCTTTCTGAGCTTAAACTTCAGGTGATCTTATCCCAAAGAAACTTGGTCACTTCAGTGAACTGAAGCTGCCCCACTTTAGATTCATAGTATTCATTTCCTGTACAAAACAAGGTGGTTTAAAAAAAATATTATGAACTTGGCAGTTGAGAAAGAACTATTGCTCTGTGAGGAAAGCATCTATCTATAGACCTGCTTCTGCATTGTTCTCACTGAAGAATAATCACATCCCTTTAAGAAACACCTGCTCAAGTCAAGTTGAGTAAGAAGTCATACTTTTTAAATGATTTTAATTTAGGAAACAGGAAGCAGTATACTCCCGATTTTATATGGAGGTTGGTTATGTCCCTTTGTAAATTCTAAGGATTAATCCCATCTCAGGTTTTCAGATGTAGAGAGCATGTTTTCTGACACTGTGGTTCTGAAATAAGTTTTTGTTAATATGTCAGTGTAGAAATAGCTATATTGCCTCATGCTTGGGACAATGAAGCCTCCCCATATTTTTGTATGAGTGGAGGGCAAGCAGGAAGTTTAGTGTATGGGACCAAAGACAACAGGACAGCTGAAGGGTTGGCTTGACACAGGTTTATTGCATGATGATCCGGTGGAGCATGAGGTAATAGCGGTGATACATCTCAATATATACAGTAGCCCTATACATTTGAATCTTGTAGCACGGTAGCTCATTGGCTGCTACCGGCGTGGCCTCGCCCAGGCACGCCTCTTTTCCTGCTGCTGAATGCAGATCTTTCTTCTGCTGCTGAATGCAGATCTTTCTCCTGCTGCTGAATGCGGGGAAGGTTTTCCCGCGGCTGTCCGTGATTGAGCAATGTGAACCATGTGAGACTGAACGCTCGCAGCTGCCCTCTATGGGCTGCCTGCTCACGTTCCTTTACAGCTGAGATACCTTGTATTTGGAGTGGTTACATTCTTGCCTTTACAGTACAATGAACATGCAATCATACATACATAACATCCCTCCCCCCTAGGACGGGACGAAGTCCCGCAACCATTGTGGCTTGCCGCACGTGCGCTTGGGGCGTGCTTGCTCCTGACCTAGTGCTGGAGAGCCTGTGATCTCTGACTCCGCGGGTACTTGTCCTGCAACGGGAGACGGGGATTCGTTAGTGGCTCTGTGGGGGGTCCGTGCCTGCCTTGTGCCCGAGGATGGGACTGGAATGAACAGTTGGGAGGTGAACCCCTGCCTGTTGCTCTCGGACCCGGGGGACCCTCCTATTGTGAACCGCGGAACCGATGAGGTCGCCCTTGTGGTTCTGCTACCTTCTGTTCCCCGCTCGGGGGACCTTGAGACTGTGGTGGGCGGACTCGCTGTTGCCTCCTGTCTTGGGGGTGTCGGTCTCCGGGAAATTGGCGCTATGTTGCATTCTAACTCACAGGGGCTACTGGGACTGGAAGTACCAGGGGCTGAACTGAAACCCCTCTTTTCACCAGGACGGGTGGGGGACCACTCCGCTAACTCCCCCTGGTACTGTAAATCAACGTCTAAACTTCTAGGGGTATCTGTGTTTCGGGGAAACTTCCGAGGGGTCTGTGTGCGGTCGGGGCTCTTCCTTTCTGCCGCGAAGTCCCGCAAAAGATCTCTGAGGATCGATTCCCTTTCCTCCCCCCTTGGTGGGGACCCATGTCCCCCTTTCCCTCCCCCTTGGGCTAAACGGGTGGGGGAGTACCCTAACGCTGATTCGTGGCTATTTTCGTCTTCGTCCTGTTCTCCGGGGACCCTGCGCCTGAGTTGGTCCACCTGTCGCCTCCACAGGAGGCCTGTACTGGTCTCCACGCGGTATGAGACGGGGCCGGTTTGTTCTATTACGGTGCCCGGCACCCAGGCTGGCCCCGCGCTGGCGTAGTTCCTGCAATGCACCGGGGCGCCTACGCTGAAACTCTTTGCGGGTTCCACCCCTATGTTCTGCCCCGTGTCCTCTACTCTCGTGGGGTCTAGCTTGGAGATTACCGTGGCCAGCTTCCTGCGCATTAACAGCTCCGCGGGGGAGTACCCTGACGCCAATGGGGTGACCCTGTACCTTAGCAGGAATTGGCACAATTTCAGGTCGAGGTCTCCGGGGCCCATGCACCGCAGCGCGTCTTTTGTGGTGCGCACGAGGTGCTCTACTTGGCCGTTGGTGGCCGGGTGAAAGGGGGCGGAGGTGACGTGCCGAATGGCGTTGCGATCCATGAATGCCTCGAACTTGGCGGACGTGAAACAGCTAGCGTTATCGCTGACGAGGGTGTCGGGTAAACCGAACGTGGAAAAGACCCTCCGTAACTGTTTAATTGTAGTGGCCGAGGAGGTGCTCGAGACTGGAATGACCTCCAACCACTTGGAGAACGCGTCCACCACAAGGAGGAAAAGTGTTCCCCTGAACGGGCCAGCAAAGTCTACGTGTACCCGGGACCAGGGCCCCCTTGCTGCGTCCCACTCCCTATGTGGCAAGCGAACCTCTTCTGGCCTGGAGCTTTGGCACGCTTCGCAAGTGCCGACCATGTGTTCGATGTCGGCGTCTAGCTGGGGCCACCAAAAGTAGCTACGGGCTAGTGCCTTAGAGCGGACGATCCCCGGGTGGCTGACGTGCAGCAGTTTAAGCACCCTCGGCCGGAGCGACGTGGGGATCACTACCCGCTGTCCCCACAAAAGGCAACCCCTCTCTAGGGACAACTCTAGTTTCTTTTTGAAAAATGTGTCGAATTCCGCTGCTGGGGAAGACACGGGCCACCCTTTCTGTACCCAGGAGCAAACTGTAGCTAGCGTTTTGTCCTTGCCGGTCGCTTTGGCGATGTCGGCCGGTACTACTGGAGGGGAGTCTAGGACCTCTATCATTAAGACCTGGTGGTCCCCCTCTTCCTCGCCCACGTGGCAGCAATCCCGGGGAATGGGGGACCTCGACAGGGCGTCCGCATGGCTGATCTCCTTTCCGGGCCGGTATACCAACACGTGCTGATACGCGTTGAGAAAAATGGCCCACCTGAGCATCCTCGGGGACAGGATTTGGGGTGTGGGCTTATCTGCGGTGAAAATGCTTAGCAAGGGCTTGTGGTCAGTCACTATGGTGAAGGGGCGGCCGTACACAAAATCATGAAATTTCTTGGTCCCCGCAATTATCGCTAGTGCTTCCCTGTCTGTCTGGGCATAGTTTCTCTCCGCTTGGGACAAGGACCTAGAGTAGAACGCTATCGGGGCCTCCCTCCCGTTCTCCAGTACGTGGCATAACACCGCCCCCACCCCCACCGGGGATGCATCGCATATCAGGACCACTGGGCGTTTGGGATTGAAGTGGGTCAGTACCGCATCTGATGCCAGGAGTCGCTTCAGGTCATTGAAAGCCGTCTCCTGGTCGTCGCCCCACTTCCATGCCCCGTCCTTTTTTAACAATTTGTGTAGCGGTTCCGCCACTGCTGCCTTCCGCGGGAGGAAGGAGTGGTAAAAGTTGAGCAGTCCGAGGAACGACTGCAACTCGGGCTTGGAGGTGGGGCGAGGGGCCCTCTTGATGGCGGCCACCTTGGATTGGGATGGCCTTATTCCCTCGGGAGTAACACGGAACCCTAGGAACTCAACCTCAGTTGCGAAGAAAACGCATTTGTCTTTCCGCAACCGCAACCCCGCTTTTTCGAATATTGCCAGGACCTTCCCCAACCTTATTGCTAATTCGGCCCGGCTCCCCCCTGTAATCAATACGTCATCAAAGTAGGGTAACACCCCCTCTAACCCCTTCAGGAGGCGTTCCACGAGTGACTGGAAGATCCCGGGCGCCGAATTCACGCCGAATTGGAGGCGCGATACCTGGAACGCCCCTTTGTGGGTGACTATGGTCTGTGCAGCAGCTGCGGCGGGGGTCACCGGGAGTTGCTGGTAGGCTTGGGCCAGGTCGAGTTTAGCGAAACACCTCCCCCCGTGTAACCTGGCCAACAAGTGGCTGACTACCGGCACCGGATACGCATTAGGGCGGATTGCCTTATTGATGGTGCACTTGTAATCAGCGCATATACGGACCTCCCCGTTGGCCTTGAGCGCTGTTACAATTGGAGTTTCCCACTCCGCAGAATCAACAGGGACAAGAATCCCCTGGCCCACCAATTTGTCCAACTCCGCCTCTATTTTGTCCTTTAGTGCGAAGGGCACTCTGCGCGGTTTAAGTCTGATTGGACGTACTCCAGGGTCCAGGTCGAAAGTCACTGGGGGGCCCTTGAATTTTCCGAGCCCCTTTTTGAAAACCTTGGGGTGCGCGTCGCACACGCTCTGTATTGGATCGGTCCCGGCGGCGTGTGCTCCCACGGCGTGCACCCCCCCCCAATGAACAACCCCAGGGGCTGGAACCATTGAGTCCCGAGGAGGCTGCATTTACCTCCCTTGAGGACGACTAGGGGAAGCGTTGCGGTGTGCTTTTTAAACTGGACCTGGAACTTCCCAACCCCCAACACTGGGATGCGGTTCCCTTGCACGTCCTTCAGTGTGGCCCTCAACGCTTTGAGCTTGGGCCGCACGCGGGGGGCGATTTTCATGAACTCTCCCTGGGAAATGATAGAGTATGAGGAACCCGAGTCCACCTCCATCCTAACAGGGGCCCCTTGGATTACTACCTCAACGAAGTAACGGGGGTGCTTCGTGGAAACGCTGCAAACCGGAGCGTCGTCCTCGCTGTCGTTGGAGATGCGCCCTACTCCGTCCCGCGTCCTCGTGGTCCGGGTGCCGTCCTTTGGCCTCGTTGTGCGGTCCTGCCTCGCCGAGCGGTCTGGGGAACTCCTCTTGGCCTCGCGCCGTTTCCGGCAGACCTTGGCGATGTGCCCGCGCCGGCCGCAGTTGTGGCACTCGGCCTTGCGGAATGGGCATTTGGCGCGGGCGTGGGCGGCACCGCAGCCGTCGCAGCGCTGGCCCTCTCTGTGGACCCTCCGGACGTCCTCGTCGTCGCCGCTCTCCGTGGACGAGTTCGAAACTCGCCGGGCCGTGCGCACCGAGCTCTCTGCCTTGGCGGGTTTCGGGCGCCAGTCCTGAAGCTCTTGCACCCCGGCAGTCGTGGCCTCCGCGGCCTGTGCCGTGTCGAGGACTTGTTGCCACGTGGGAGGCGGCTCCTTTTTCATCAGCGCGCGCTGAGTCTCGGTATCCCTCAGACCGCAGAGCAGGCAGTCCCGGAGGGTGACTTCTGGGGTCTCCCACTTGCATGGGCCGGCGGCCAGCCGCAGGGCCGCGGCGAACTCAGCGACCGATTCCCCGGGCGCCTGGACTCGCCTCCAGAACGCGCTCCGAGGGGGGAACATGGCTATCGCGGGCCGGAGGTGGGTGCGCAGCGCCGCCAGGAGCTCTGTGGCCTTGAAGTCGCTCACCCTCCTCGGCGCGATCAGGTCCACCAAGGTCCTCTTGGTCTCGTGTCCGAGCATGCGGACGAAGATGGCCCTCTTCTTGGCCTCATCTGAGACTTCGAGCTCCACTAGCGCTCCATTGAAGTCTATCTCAAACAGCTCCAAGTCTCCCGGCTTCCTGATCTCGTAGCCGGTGCATGTCTTGGTCCCATGGGCAGCCATAATCCCACCTTCGTCGCCAATTTAGTGTATGGGACCAAAGACAACAGGACAGCCGAAGGGTTGGCTTGACACAGGTTTATTGCATGATGATCCGGTGGAGCATGAGGTAATAGCGGTGATACATCTCAATATATACAGTAGCCCTATACATTTGAATCTTGTAGCACGGTAGCTCATTGGCTGCTACCGGCGTGGCCTCGCCCAGGCACGCCTCTTTTCCTGCTGCTGAATGCAGATCTTTCTTCTGCTGCTGAATGCAGATCTTTCTCCTGCTGCTGAATGCGGGGAAGGTTTTCCCGCGGCTGTCCGTGATTGAGCAATGTGAACCATGTGAGACTGAACGCTCGCAGCTGCCCTCTATGGGCTGCCTGCTCGCGTTCCTTTACAGCTGAGATACCTTGTATTTGGAGTGGTTACATTCTTGCCTTTACAGTACAATGAACATGCAATCATACATACATAACAGGAAGGAAATGAGAGATGTCAGGAAGGTAGCTAAATGTGTGGGGGTGGGTGGGTGGTGAGAGAGAGAGAGAGAGAGGAAGTGTAGGATGAATTATCACTTGCAAGAGTGTTGGAAAAATGTGAACAGGTATGGCATCTCTGATTTCTTTTTTAAACATTGGAGAAACATTGAGGGTTGGGTTGAGACATCTGCCTGGCATGGTTCTTTTGTGTAGCTCTCAAATACAAGGTACAGTTACAGGACAAGGCATTAACCAGGGGAAAAGAACTCAACCCAAAACAGCAGCATCAACAAACTGTTTAACCCCTACTGTCAGTGGTGGGATTCAGCAGGTTCGCACCAGCTCACCTCAATCGGTAGCAGAAATTCTGTCTGGCCCCACACATCTAAATTTTGAAATAAAGTAGTCCTAATTCGGATTCAATGCAGGGCTTTCCCCCTGGCCACGCCCACCATACCACACCCACAGAGTAGATAGTAAAAAAGAGAAAAGAATCCCACCACTGACTACTGTTATATTCTGCATTCCATAAAAAACTCAGTGGCTTGGTTGATATAGCATCGGACGTGAAGTACCACCAGCCATACAGGTATAGTCAAAATTGGGGTGGGGAAGAACTACATGTATTAAGGAAATTATTTACAGAGGTGTCATTCCTCAACTAATATTAATAAGTCAAGACTTCATAAGTGTTAGGTTAACAAACAAATAAAAATGCAGCATTTATTCATGGTGTGAACTGTTGGTGGAAGGGATTCTGGTATTGAGGATCTGCTGATCCTAATCCTTTGACTACTGATCCTAATGCTGATCTGACAATAGCAGTATGCCTGATTTTGTATTCGACAAGAGTTTTTATTTCTTCCACTGGATTCCCCAAAGAAGAGGAGATCTCTCGGTGACAAACTGTCCCTTCAGCCAGCTGAAGTCTTGCCAACTGGGAGGGCAGGAAGGCACCCCAAGCTTACTGTGTTGCGATATTTTCACACGAAGGCTGTCAAACATGCTCCGATTGAAGCAAGAAATGTACCGCTCCC
The DNA here is from genome assembly GCA_035047305.1 of Bradypodion pumilum. Classification (NCBI taxonomy): domain Eukaryota; kingdom Metazoa; phylum Chordata; class Lepidosauria; order Squamata; family Chamaeleonidae; genus Bradypodion; species Bradypodion pumilum. The sequence continues at coordinate 157,540,549 of JAWDJD010000001.1, read as the reverse complement.
GAGCACATCATTACTCTCTGAATACACAGACTTGTCATTCTCTTTCATTAAGTGCTTGGATGGGTGGGTTAGAGAGCTAAAGGAGCCAAGCTTTCCCAGGCTAAAGAGACAATACATTTATATAGCTCTTTGAAGATGAAAAACTCTATAAGCACAACACGCTGTCATTATATTATTATTCTTACCGCCAATGGACTGACACTGGTTGGTACTGAGTTAGTGAAAACTTTGCCGGCATTTATATTATGGACAGTTGCATTCTTTTGGATCCTTCTGATAGCACTTGCATTTGGGTATCTAAAAGCGATGCCCTTTCATCATGAGCTTGTTAAATTTGAAATATTAAGCAGAGAAGGTTGTGTGGACACCATCTACGAATATGATACAAGAACCCCGACATACTCCCTAAACGAAATTGTTTGCATAGACTCAGAAGAGGTGTTAAGCCTGCCATTTGTAAGCCATCTGCTCCTGTTGACCTTGTTGACAGTAGTTGGATTCGAATATACACAGTTAACAAATGGCTCGGTTAACATAAAAATCACATAACAAAAGGAAATCCATAGAAAATAGTGGCTTGGTTTACGGAATTTTCCCCCAGAATTGATTAATTGGTTTACAATGCATCCCTATGGGGAACCACGTTTCGGTTAAAATATTTTGGTTTTCAATGCATTCCTATGGGAAATTCAGTTAAAGTAATTTTTGCTGTAAGAAACATCCAGGAGAATGCATTAATTATGTTAACCAAGATTCCATTGTATTTAAAATATTTAAAAGTTGATTTAGACCAGTAGTAATGAACTTTCTACAAAAGGACAAAACATAATGCAACACAGTGGTTCTACAGAAGAACCGAGTTAAAAATTAGAGTGCTGAAGTGCCAATTTTGTGTATAAATGCAATGATGTAAAAGCCCATATAATCTCATGGACTGAGATATTGCACAACCTACAACCAGACTAAAAGTTGTTCCATGGATCACTTATTGATGCAAAGACAACATCACTTTATATAAAAAACCAATCCAGCTCCCAATCTATTTCAACAGTATAATCACCGACTCTCTCCGCCTGCCCTTTGCAGGCGCACCCCCCAAAGAAAGACTCAGACACCGGTATATGGATAAAGACATTGGGCCACTTTTATTGAATAATGCCCTAGTCCGAATTATAACTTTCAATTGGTATTCATCCAATTGTAATTCTTAAGGCAAGCAGGCCGCAGTAACACTGGTAAGGTTTCTCCCAAAATTGCCAATGGCAATTGGCTACAATGTATCCATTTGTATCAATTTGTTTGTTGACACAAACAAATTGTTGACCAGAGTCAATAAACTATCTACTGACCCCACCCTCTGACGTGTATCCGTCAAATCATGGGGTGATGCATGCTGAAAAGCTCCTGCCATCACCCCTTGCCTGGTTCGTCGTTGACCGGTCAAAGTTATTACGCCTGTACCTGTCTAAGTGTTGGCCAGTCAATTGCGAACCTGCCGGATACCTATGGGTCATAAATATTTACCTTACCAGTGCTACCGGCCACACGGGGAGGCTTCAATGAAGACTCACCGCCCCGCCCCCCCCCCAGACCGTCAGCTCGGTCAACAGGCCTGCTTGCAAATCTTCCAAAAAGAGGTTCATACCTCTAGCCGACAGGTGGACCCCATCCCCTGCATAAAGATAATAATTTTGTAAACTAATGGTGTGGTGTCGGATGACCATCCCCAAACCCTTGTCTGCCAAGAACCGGGCAACAGCCCTGTTCACCGAGCGGCGAGCGCGGTCAAGGGAACGGAGGTCAATACCTCCCCTGTAAGAATGACGCGGTATGATGTCCGACCATAAGGCTGCGACAGAGTGGGGACCCCAGCTTGGACTGCGTGCAACCGCATGCATACGTTGGTACGGTAAGCGCAGAATGAGATGGTGGGAACTGTTGCCATTCCTGTTTTCCATCAGGGATGCTGAACTGCCTGATGTCCTTGTACTGCACCTCGGGGTAATGACCTCACCCAGGTCACTGGCCTTTCTTTAAAATTCACGATTTTGCAGTGACCTAGCTTATTTGCATTATGTGTGGCCGTCCACAAGGCTGTTATGGTCGGACATCATACCGCGTCATTCTTACAGGGGAGGTATTGATCTCAGTGCCCTTGACCGCGCTCGCTGCTCGGTGAACAGGGCTGTTGCCCAGTTCTTGGCAGACAAGGGTTTGGGGATGGTCATCCGACACCCCACCATTAGTTTACAAAATTATTATCTTTATGCAGGGGATGGGGTCCACCTGTCGGCTAGAGGGACAGGATGACAGAGACAAAGAGCTGTCCCGTCGTCGTAAGCCATATTCCCATACGGCGTATATCAGCCTCAGAGTACCCAAATGCAGCCGCAGTGGATGCAGCACCTATCCTAAATGAATGGGTGCCGTAACGAGCCCCAGGGAGGCCAACACTGGATAGTGCCACACCGGTCACCTTCCAAAATTGAAATTTAGTAAGGGGAGACCCATCCTGGTGGCAGAAAAACGGGCCAGGGTGCGTGCCATGCACTGCCAAGAACTCCTGTAGGGCACCAACCGGACAGATGTCTGCAATGGAACATTGTAGCAGTCTAACTCCACTGCCTACGCCATGCTGATCAACTTTTGAGGACCGTATCCTCAACTGAGCCCACTCATTAGAGACATAGACATCGTCGAGTTCCAGTGCCCTACGAGTCGCATCCGCCTTAGACAGTAGTACCAACTCACTGATGCGGAGCGCTCCAAAGAAGGCCACCGTGGTAGCCGCGTGAAAAAGAGCCGCCTCATACCTATCAAAACACAGGTTATGCCAGCCTCGTGCAAGGTGGGTAAGCACCCCCGGTGAAATTGGGTGGCGAGTGTCTGGGCGGCGGCCACGTTCCCGTGTCCACCCCTCCAAAACATGTCGTATGCAGAAATCATTCACGCAGTCAGCAAAACCCCTCACCTTGGCCATAAATGCCAGTGCCGACAGCCTGGATGCTATAGTGCGAGGAGCCAGACCCTGACTGTGTAAATAAACCATAAATTGTAAAACTTGTTCAACTGGAATGGGCCACACTTCGGGCAACTGAAGTTGCACACAAAAAGTTCTAAATTGAACGAAAGCATGGTGATACGCCTTACGCGTGCGGGGTGCCAAAGACATGCCGATCGCCCGGTTCACCTCTCCTTGCCAAATGTCCAAATCTCGTCCGGGAGTGGCGAGGGGAATTCCTCTGCTTCCGGAGCCAAGGCACGGAACCAGGGGATCTGCAGGCGGGATAAAGCATCAGCAATATCATTATTAATACCTGGTACATGTCTGGCCTTAAAAAGCACATTCAGGCGTAGGCTACGTAACACAAACTGGCGTACCAACGCCATCACTCTAGGCGACTTAGACGTCTGAGCGTTGACAATGTGCACTACCGCAGCATTGTCACACCAAAAATGGACCACTGAGTCGGCCCACTCCTCGCCCCATAGCATCAAAGCTCCCAGGATTGGAAAGAACTCAAGGAATGTAAGATCGTGGAGGCGATCCATGCCCCGCCATGCTGGAGGCCATTGGCCATAAGCCTACCTCCCCTCAAATTAAATCCCATATCCCAGGGAGCCGGAGGCATCCGACTGTACTTGGAACCTAGGGGAAACTAAAAGGTCGGATCTCCAAAAGGAGACCCCATTAAATTCCCGCAGGAATTTAAGCCAAACCAAAAGGTCAGCCCGCATGCCCCTGGTCAGTCGGACCCTATGATGGCGCTGTGACAGGCCAGACATGGCGTCACATAGGCGCCGCGCAAATGCTCTGCCGGGTGTGACCACCCTGCAGGCAAAGTTAAGATGGCCATGAAGTACCTGAAGCTCACGAAGTGACACTTTACGTTTGGCCAGCAAGGCCAAAATCATCGCGGAGATCCGGGTGACCTTGTCAATGGGTAACCGGGATGCCTGTGCAACCGTGTCAATTTCAATACCCAGAAATGTGAGCGTAGTGGATGGGCCCTCAGTCTTTTCGGGCGCTAAAGGGACACCCAGTTCCCGCATTAGCGTCTGAAATGTAGTGAGGAGACGCGTGCACGTGTCCGAGCCCCGTTCACCCCCGAACAAAAAGTCATCGAGGTAATGGGCTACAGACCAAGACCCGGACCTGCGAACAAAGGCCCACTGAAGGAAGGGGCTAAAACGTTCGAATGCTGAACATGAAATAGAGCAGCCAAAAGGCATGGCCTTATCTACATAAAACTTCCCTTGAAATTTAAAACCCAATAGCTCAAAGTCCCCCAGGTGCACTGGCAGTAATCGGAATGCCGATTTAATGTCACATTTTGCCAGGAGGGCACCAGGACCACAAGAGCGCACCATCCGTAGGGCTTGGTCAAAAGACGTATACCTGACCGAACAAAGGTCATCAGGAATAGCATCATTGACAGAGTAACCCGCCGGGTACGATAGATGGTGGATTAAACGAAATTCCCCCGGGGCCTTTTTGGGTACTAACCCCAGAGGAGAAACCTTCAGGTTGGGGAAGGGTGGTACAGAAAAGGGGCCCGCTACCCTCTTGGCCTCTACCTCTTTGGCAATACTCAGGGCGGCCACCTCCTCCTTACCCTTCAGAGAAAGTAAATTGGGAACATCTTGGGGTCCCCGCACTCCTTTGAATGGGATACGGAAGCCCCACTGGAAACCCTCCAGGACGTACCTCGCGTCCTCCCTCCTTAGATAAGTTGAGAGCCATCGCTCCAACATATACACATTAACTGGGGAGGGGGCCTTTTGACTGGCTAGCTCCATCAGCAGAAGCTCTGCCCGCTCCCTGTCCACCTCTACCTCTGCCCTGTGACCCACGGGCACGCGGCGGCGGCGTGGGGGCCAGTGCAAGAGGGACACTCGTGTTTATATCGGCACTGCCGCTTATTGCACACGCCATTAGCTGAGAAGCTCCAACACAGCAAGCGGGCTGGAACCCCCTGCCCCGCCGGCTGGCGGGGAGCCTGTGTTGGAGTAGCTCGCTGCACGGCATGGCCACAATGGTACCTATCCCCAGGCGCCGGACGCGTGGGGGTCATGTACAAGAGCCACAATTTCTGACAGGGCTCATGTCATCTCATCTCCGGGTGTAGGGGCACCCTCATTCTAAATTCCTCATCATAAGCCAACCATGATGGGCCAGGGAAATCCACCATCGCCCTGTAAATATTGTCCAAATATTGGACCATAGGAATGGCCAGATCAGGCCGGGCCCTAAGGTATACCGCCATATAAATAAGATATGCTGGCAACCAGTTGGCCCAGGTGCACGGTGGGTTACGACGACGGGACAGCTCTTTGTCTCTGTCGTCCTGTCCCTCTCTCTCCTCCTTAGTGGGCTCACGGTTCAATAGGGAGAATATATCCACGTACTCCCCCCGCCAAATCTTTTCCCTCGTGACCTGGGACAAATGATCACCAAGGGGCAAGGAATAACCAGCCATCGGCAAAGCCGTCACCGGCACATTAGGTATATGGGGCATACGCAGTGGGACCTGGACAGCCCCTGCGATGCCCGGCACTGCCCTGGGGGCAGAAACCCCCGGCCTCAATGAGGTGCCATTTTGAAACCAAGGGGCACTGGGATAGACTGGTAACTGATGCCCACTCGCCTCAAATTGACGAGGCCAGGGCCACTGAACCCCACCACTGGAAGTGGGCTGTGATGTAGGTGCACTAATTTGAACCTGATACTCACTAGGTGCACCCCCGTGAGCCGCCCCCACTGGGGGTTACGGCCCATGGCGGGCGTCAGAGCTCGCGACCGGAATCGAGCTCTGGGGCCTCACCTGACTGCTCCCAGTCTGCAGCTCTGGACGAACAGGGAGGTGCGAGACACTGGCAGGCGCAGGCCGGAGCGTCTCGAGCAGCTCAACCCGGCTGGCCGCCTGGTGCAGTGTGGCAGCCGTCGAGGTAGCCGGTGGACACGAAGGACCCCCGGCAGAGAGAAAAGGGCCCCCTCCCATAAGGGGCTGTGCAATCCCCAAGGATGCCTCCAGCACTGCTAAACGTGCTAGTAAAGCATCCACTGCCACAGATCCCCCAGCATAATGTGGGCCGGGTGGGCCGGAAGGCCCACTAGGCATTTGAAAAGGAACACCGAAGTGAGAGCCTGGGCCAGAATAGGACCATGCCCAAAACTCCGGCCCATGAGGGGCCGGAAGAGGAACGGGTTGCGCGCCCGCACCAGGCCCTCCCCCACTGTCCTGACCCATGGCCGGCAACTGCGGGCCGAGGGCCGAAGCCCCTGAGGGACCGGCCTGAGGCTGGCCAGCCAAGGCCGGCTGCCAAGTACCAGCCTGAATCACCCCACCAGTATCGGTGGGCAAGGCTGGGATAGTGCCCTGCCACGGGGGCGCAACCCTGGTCCTCCGACCTGATGGCTGCCCCCCGTCCTGCGCAGGGCCCGAAAAAGTCCTCCCCTTTGGCTGCGGTTTCATCGCCGGGGCCTTCCGTTTGGGAGGCATATCTTCGAAGAAAGAGCAGGATCCCTTTACAGGAATCGAAAACTTTAGTGTATGAGAAACAAGACACAGGAACAGCCGTAGTACTGGCTTAACACATCTTTATTGCATGGTGGTCTAGGGGAACATGAGGTAATGGCGGACGAACAGCTCAATATATACGGTGGTTATACATTTGAATGTGGCTCCACGATAGCCCATTGGCTACTGCTGGCGTGACGTCATTCCAGGTCACGCCCTTCTTGTCCAGGTGAGGTAGTGGTGGGAATCTTCCCGCACTGTAGTTCTTTGGGGATTGGAACCTTGTGAGCTTGGGCGCTCGCTATTGCCACCAGGTGGACATTAGCTCGCGACCTAATTACACGGAATACATTGATACAGTTGGTGGTTGTTTTAATGCATAGAACTCAGAACACAACATCCCTCCCCCCCTAGAATGAGACGAAGTCTCTCAACCAAGATGGCTTATTGCAAACGCGCCTTGGGCGAGACGCTGACTGGCTTGTCCCGGGAGTGCTACTGCTTCTCTGTCCCCTGGTTCCTTGTCCTGCAACGGGAGAGGGAGACTCGTTAGTGACTGGCCGCGGCTCCGCGGCTCTTGGGGAAGGGACGGAAAATCCGGGGGCACTGGGGACTAACGAAAACCCCCACTTCTCGCTTGGATGGGTGGGGTACCACTCCCGAAACCCCCCCGGTTTTGTAAATGAAAATCAGAATTATCACCTGGGGTGCCATTCGAAAGATTCCGCAGGATATCTATGCCCTGGGTACCATTAGAAGGATTCCTCAGGATATCTATGGGGACAGAATCCCTCTCCTCCCCCCTAGGTGGGGACCACTGGCCCCCCTCGCCTCCCCCTTGGGCTGAACGGGTGGGGGAGAACCCTAACGCTGAGTCCTGTTCCTCGCCGGCCACGCCCTGGTGCTCCTGAACCCTGCGACGGAGTTGGTCTGCGTGTCGTCTCCATAGCAGACCCGTGACGGTCTCTACGCAATACGACACGGGACCCATCCTTCCAATGACGACGCCCGGGACCCAGGCCGGCCCCGCGCTGGCGTAATTTCTGCAATGCACCGGGGCACCGACTTCGAAACTTTTCGTGTCCGCTAACCCGATATTCCTCCCTGTGTCCTCCACCCTAGTGGGGTCTAGCCTGGTCAGGATCGTGGTCAGCTTCCTACGCATTAAGAGTTCTGCGGGCGAGTACCCAGAAGCTAGGGGGTGACCCTGTAGCCTAGCAGGAATTGGCACACTTGTAGGTTGAGATCCCCAGGACCCATGCACCTCAGCGCGTCTTTGGTTGTGTGCACGAGGCGCTCAACCTGGCCATTTGTTGCCGGGTGGAAGGGGCGGAGGTGATGTGCCTAATGGCGTTGATCTCAGTGAATGCCCTGAACTCTGCGGACGTGAAACAACTAGCGTTATCGCTAATTAGGGTGTCGGGTATGCCGAACGTGCTAAAAACCCTGCGCAAATGCTTCACGGTCGTTGCCGAGGAGGTGCTCGTGACTGGGATGACCTCCAACCACTTGGAGTAGGCGTCTACAATGAGGAGAAAAAGTGTCCCTCTAAATGGGCCCGCAAAATCAATGTGCACCCGGGACCACGGCCCCTTCGCCGCGTCCCATTCCCTGTGCGGTAGGCGCACCTCCTCTGGCCGGGAGCATTGGCAGCTCTCGCAAGTGACTACCATGTGCTCGATGTCGGCGTCTAACTGGGGCCACCAGAAATAGCTCCTGGCCAGAGCCTTAGAGCGGACAATTCCAGGGTGGCTGACGTGCAGCAGTTTGAGCACCCTCGGCCTCAGGGATTCGGGGACCACCACCCGCTGGCCCCACAGAAGGCACCCTCTTTCTATGGACAACTCTAGCCTCTTCCTGAAAAACGGGGCAAACTCAGCCGCCGGGGAGGATGCTGGCCACCCTTTTTGCACCCAGGAGCAGACTAGAGCTAGCGTTTTGTCCTTCCCGGTCGCCTTGGCGATGTCTGCGGGTACAATGGGAGGCGAATCTAAGACCTCTATCAGGAGTACTTGGCGGTCTTTTTCTTCCTCGCCCACGGTGCTACTAGTGAGGGGAAGGGGAGACATCGACAGGGCGTCCGCGTGGCTTATTTCCTTCCCTGGGCGGTACACCAATGCGTGCTGATACGCGTTTAAGAAGATGGCCCACCGTAACATCCTAGGGGACAGGATCTGGGGTGTGGGCTTGTCCGCAGTGAAAATGCCTAGCAGGGGCTTGTGGTCGGTAACTATGGTAAAGGGGCGGCCGTAGAGGAAATCATGGAACTTCTTAGTCCCCGCTATTATCGCTAGCGCCTCCCTGTCTGTTTGGGCGTAGTTTCGCTCAGCCTGGGACAGGGATCTGGAGTAAAATGCTACCGGGGCCTCCCTCCCGTTTTCCAGCACGTGGCACAGCACCGCCCCCACCCCTACTGGGGACGCATCACATATCAGAACCACCGGCTTCTTGGGGTCAAAATGGGTGAGGATGGCATCAGACGCTAGGAGTTGTTTCAGTTCAATGAATGCCCTCTCTTGGCTCTCGCCCCACTTCCACACCTCATCCTTCTTGAGTAGCTTATGCAGCGGCTCCGCTACCGAAGCCTTCCGAGGCAGGAAGGAGTGGTAGAAATTTAAGAGCCCTAGGAACGACTGCAATTCGGGCTTGGAGGTGGGGCGAGGGGCACCTTGAATTGCGGCTACCTTTGATTTGGAGGGCTTAATTCCCGCAGGGGTTACCCGGAAACCCAAGAACTCAACCTCTTTCGCGAAGAAAACGCATTTGTCTTTCCGCAACCTCAACCCCGCCTTTTCAAACACCGCCAGTACCTTGTCTAGCCTTTCAGCCAACTCCTCCTCACTCCCCCCCGTTATCAATACGTCATCAAAGTATGGCAAGACCCCATCCAGTCCCTTCAAGAGGCGTTCCACAAGCGACTGGAAAATACCGGGCGCCGAGTTCACGCCGAACTGTAAGTGCGTCACCTGGAACGCCCCCTTATGCGTGACTATTGTTTGCGCAGCAGCTGCTGCAGGGGTTACTGAGAGTTGCTGATAGGCCTGCGCCAGGTCAAGTTTTGCAAAACACTTTCCCCCATGTAATCTGGCCAACAGATGGCTGACTACCGGCACCGGATACGCATTAGGGGGGATCGCCTTATTAATGGTGCACTTATAGTCAGCACATATGCGGACCTCCCCGTTGGCCTTCAGTGCAGTTACAATCGGAGTCTCCCACTCCGCGGAATCAACATAAGAACATAAGAACATAAGAACAGCCTTGCTGGAACAGGCCACAGCCCATCCAGTCCAGCATTCTGTCTCACACAGTGGCTCACCATTTCCTTCAGGGTATTCCCAAGGAGATGCCTTCACCTGCTTAGGATTCCCTGGAAATGGCATTGAGAGATATCCTGCCTATCTCTCCAACCCGGAGGTTGTCCTTAGGTAGCCATAATTATAGCCATTGATAGCCTTGTCCTCCATGAACTTGTCTAATCCTTTCTTAAAGCTGTCAAGACTGACAGCTGTCACCACTTCTTCTGGCAGGGAGTTCCATAGACCAGTAATCCTCTGGGTGAAAAAGTACTTTCTCTTATTTGTTTGAGAACTAGTACCCAAAAGTTTCATGGAGTGTCCCCTAGTTCTAGTGTTGTGCGATAGGGAAAACAGTTTTTCCTTATCCACTTTGTCCACACCGTGCATGATTTTATAAACTTCAATCAGGTCACCTCTTAGACGCCGTCGTTCAAGAGTGAAAAGGCCCAACCGTTGCAGCCTCAGATGGTAAGGAAGGTGTTCCAGTCCCCTAATCATTCTGGTTGCCCTCCTCTGTACTTTCTCCAACTCCATAATATCCTTCTGGAGGTATGGCGACCAGAACTGTACACAGTATTCCAGATGGGGCCTCACCATAGATTTATAAAGAGGCAAAATGACACTTGCTGACTTATTTTCTATACCCTTCCTAATGATCCCTAACATTGAGTTTGCTTTTTTCACTGCTGAGGCACACTGGGTTGACACCTTCATTGAGCTGTCCACCAGGACACCAAGGTCCCTTTCCTGGTTTGTCGCAGAGAGTTCAGACCCCATCAGTTTATAAATGTAATTGGATTTTTTTGCCCCAACATGCATCACTCTGCACTTACTGATGTTGAAGCTCATTTGCCACTGTTTTGCCCACTCCCCCAGTGTCAAGAGATCCCTCTGGAGCTCTTCACAATCTCTCACAGTTTTCACTACCCTGTATAATTTAGTGTCGTCAGCAAATTTGGCTACCTTGCTTTTTACTCCTACCTCTAGATCATTTATGAAGAGGTTGAAAAGCAGGGGTCCCAGTACTGAACCTTGGGGGACCCCACTCTTTACTTCCCTCCACTTGGAGAAGTGTCCATTTAGTGCTACCCTCTGTTTCCTGCCCCTTAGCCAGTTGCTGATCCAGGACAAGACCTGTCCCTTTATTCCATGACTGGTAAGTTTATTCAAGAGCCTTTGGTGTGGGACCTTGTCAAAAGCCTTCTGAAAGTCCAGATAAACAATGTCAACTGGATCCCCCTTATCCACATGCTTGTTGACACTCTCAAAAAATTCCAACAGATTAGTGAGGCATGATTTGCCCTTGCAAAAGCCATGTTGGCTCTCCTTTAGCAGCGCCTCCTCTTCTATGTACCTATTAATTCTATCTTTTAGGATGGTTTCCATCACTTTACCTGGGACACATGTCAAACTGACAGGCCGGTAATTTCCTGGATCACCCCTGGATCCTTTTTTGAAAATTGGTGTTACATTCGCTACCTTCCAGTCATCAGGCACAAAGCCTGATTTGAGGGAAAGATTATATATTTTGGCTAGGATATCAGCAATTTCATCTTTAAGTTCCCTGAGAACTCGTGGATGGATGCCATCTGGTCCTGGGGATTTGTTAGTGTTTAGCTTAACAAGACATGCAAGGACCTCCTCCCTGGTTATTTCTATCTTGCTTAATTCTTCGGTTTCCCTCCCTATGAAGATAGGTTCTGTTTTGGGCATGTGGTCTCTATCTTCTTCAGTGAATACTGAAGCAAAGAATTCATTGAGTCTCTCTGCAATCTCTGTTTCCTCTTTAATAACCCCTTGCCTTCCATTGTCATCTAATGGTCCAATGGCCTTCCTAGTTGGGTTCTTACTTCTAATGTACTTAAAGAAGTCTTTGTTATTCCTCTGAGTATTTTTAGCTATACGCTCCTCAAAGTCTTGCTTTGCTTTCCTGATTGTTGCCTTGCATTTGTTCTGCCAGAATTTATGTTTCTGCCTGCTGTCCTCATTTGGACAAGCCTTCCATCTTCTAAATGAGCTTTTCTTGCTCTTGATCACTTCCCGAACAGCTCCTGTAAGCCACATTGGAGTCCTCTTGGACCTGGCAGTGCCCTTTTTCCTTTTGGGTATGCATTCCAATTGGGCCTCTGTTATTGTTTTTGTAAACAGCCTCCATGCCACTTGGAGTGTTTGGACTCTCTCAATTTTCCCTTTCAGTTTCTTTTTTACTAGTTTCCTCATCTTTGGGAAATTTCCTTTTTGAAAATTTAAGGTCTCTGTGTTAGATTTTATCAGTGACTTGCGGTCTATGATCAAGTTAAACATAATTGAGTTGTGGTCACTGTTCCCTATTGGATCAGTCACATTAACATCTTGCACCAGATCCTGAGTATTACTCAGGATCAAGTCAAGGATTCTTGTACCTCTAGTTGGGTCTTCAACCATCTGTCCCAGGGAACAATCATTGAGCATATCTAGGAACTTTATCTCTTTATCATGTGCTGAACAACAGTTCACCCAGTCTATGTGAGGGTAATTGAAGTCCCCCATTATAACCAGGCTTCCCTTCCTGGATGCCTCCTTTACAACATTCTCCAACTGCCAGTCTCCCTCAAGAGTTTGGGTCGGAGGCCGATAGTATATGCCTACTGTTAGACCATCCTTGTGGCCTGGTACTCTTACCCACAGAGCTTCTAATGGTGACTCTAAATCACCTAGATATTCCAATTCATAAGATTTTATCACTTCTTTGACATACAAGGCTACACCACCTCCTGTTTGCCCCTTCCTATCCTTCCTGTACAATTTGTAGCCTGGGATAACTGTATCCCATTGGTTATCATCCGTCCACCAGGTTTCAGTGATACCAATAATATCAATATTTTTATCTATTGCTAAGTATTCCAGCTCCCCTATTTTGTTCCGGAGGCTTCTGGCATTTGTATACAAGCATTTATATATGCATTTCTGACACAGTCTTTTGTGTCCAGTTGCATTGTTAGACTGCCTCTTGCATCCTTCTGCTAGAATGCTAGTGACTAGCTCCTTGCTCTGCTCAGTAATTTTTGCATCCTCCTCACTACTCAAGTACACACTTTCCCGAACCGGATGCTGCCCAGCTCCTGTCGGCTTTCCCCCAGTTATCAGTTTAAAAGCTGCTCTGCAGCCTTTTTGATGTTGAGTGCCAGCAATCTGGTCCCATCATGGTTTAAATGCAACCCATCCCTCCTGAACAGATTTGGCTTGTCCCAAAATGTTCTCCAGTTCCTGACAAATCTGAAGCCCTCCTCTCGACACCACCGCCTCATCCACGCATTGAGGCTTCTGAGCTCTGCCTGCCTGGTAGGTCCTGCGCGAGGGACAGGCAGCACTTCTGAAAATGCTACCTTGGAAGTCCGGGACTTCAATCTTCTTCCTAACAACCTAAATTTGGCTTCCAGGACAGACCGCTTGGCCTTCCCAACATCATTAGTACCAACGTGTACCATGACAACTGGCTCGTTCCCAGTTCTCTCTAACAATCTATCTAGATTTCTTGTGATGTCTGCAACTTTTGCACCTGGCAGGCAAGTCACCATACGGTTATCATGTGCATCACAAATCCATTTCTCTGTATTTCTAATTATTGAATCGCCTAGTACAAGGAGCCTCTCTCCTGCAATCTGTTCATCTACATGCACCTCATCAACCATATTAAGGGAGAGAACCTCAGTTTGTTCCTGATGTTCATCTTCCTGGATCTCATCAAGTGTGATGAAGGAGAGATCATCAGGTGGAACCAGTTGTTCCTCTGTGTGTTCCTCGTCAGGTGTGATAAGGGAAAGAGCCTCAAATTTATTCTGTAATTTCAGACTCTCAGAGTGATCCCCTACTCTTCTCCTCCTTTGAGTCACATTCCTCCAACCATCTCCCTCCTGAGTTAGTGAAGGGCCTTCTCCCTCAGAACTGTGCCCTGTCTCTTCTTTGTCCAGCATAGTCTGCTCCGCTCTGTCCAAGAACAGCTCAAGCTCCTTAATTTGTTGGTGGTTAGATATGCGGGCCTCTAGCTGCTGGACCTTCTCTTCTAGTAGTGCAACCAGCTTGCACTTGCTGCAAGTGTAGTTCTCCATGTGCTTTGGCAAGAACACAAACATGGCACAAGAATTGCAGGTAACTACAGCTGTTCCCTCAGAATCCATTTTAACAAGTGCAGTATTCTGGGCCTCAAAAATGTACACGTTTACTACCTTTCTACCTAGTAAGACTATATTCTTCTTATGTTCCTAGTTTGTAATCTCGCGCGCCGTTAGGCGCACGGGCCTCTAAAGCAGCTCTACTCCAACTGCAAAACTTACCAGTGCTCACTTCCTTTGTTTGGCTCTCCTCAGCAGCAGCTCTGCTTAAGAGCACATGCAGAGTCAAAATGGCTGACTCTGAAAGAGCTCAGAGCTTTTAAAGGCTAGTGTGGCTCCGCCCCTATGAGTCACAGTTCAGGGAAGGGCCTGGTGTGGCCCTGCCCCCCTGCTTCTGGAAGCTTCAAACTGCTTCCTCTGTTTGAACAGAGGTGGCTCTCAGCAGTTTCAATTATCAATTTAAATTAGTAGAGGCCTCTAAAGCAGCTCTACTCCAACTGCAAAACTTACCAGTGCTCACTTCCTTTGTTTGGCTCTCCTCAGCAGCAGCTCTGCTTAAGAGCACATGCAGAGTCAAAATGGCTGACTCTGAAAGAGCTCAGAGCTTTTAAAGGCTAGTGTGGCTCCGCCCCTATGAGTCACAGTTCAGGGAAGGGCCTGGTGTGGCCCTGCCCCCCTGCTTCTGGAAGCTTCAAACTGCTTCCTCTGTTTGAACAGAGGTGGCTCTCAGCAGTTTCAATTATCAATTTAAATTAGTAGAGGCCTCTAAAGCAGCTCTACTCCAACTGCAAAACTTACCAGTGCTCACTTCCTTTGTTTGGCTCTCCTCAGCAGCAGCTCTGCTTAAGAGCACATGCAGAGTCAAAATGGCTGACTCTGAAAGAGCTCAGAGCTTTTAAAGGCTAGTGTGGCTCCGCCCCTATGAGTCACAGTTCAGGGAAGGGCCTGGTGTGGCCCTGCCCCCCTGCTTCTGGAAGCTTCAAACTGCTTCCTCTGTTTGAACAGAGGTGGCTCTCAGCAGTTTCAATTATCAATTTAAATTAGTAGAGGCCTCTAAAGCAGCTCTACTCCAACTGCAAAACTTACCAGTGCTCACTTCCTTTGTTTGGCTCTCCTCAGCAGCAGCTCTGCTTAAGAGCACATGCAGAGTCAAAATGGCTGACTCTGAAAGAGCTCAGAGCTTTTAAAGGCTAGTGTGGCTCCGCCCCTATGGAACAGGAACAAGAATCCCCTGGCCCACCAGTTTGTCCAGTTCCGCCTCTATTTTGTCCTTTAGTGCGAAAGGCACTCTGCGCGGCTTGAGTCTTATTGGGCGGACCTCCGGATCCAGGGCGAATGCTACTGGGGGTCCCTTGAATTTTCCAAGTCCTTTCTTGAACACTTCGGGGTGCGCGTCGCACACCTCCTGTATTGGGTCAGTCCCAACGGCATGCACTCCCCCCAATGAACAAACCCAGGGGCTTAAACCATTGAGTCCCGAGGAGGCTGCAACTTCCCCCCTTGAGAACAACCAGGGGCAGTTCTGCGGCGTGCTGCTTGTACTGGACCTTGAATTTCCCAACCCCCAGCACCGGAATACTATTATCCTGTACGTCCCGCAACGTGGACCTCAACGCTTTGAGCTTAGGGCGCACGTGGGGGGAAATTCCCAAGAACTCCCGCTGGGACATAATTGAGTAGGAGGAACCCGAGTCTATCTCCATCCTAACAGGGGCCCCTTGCACCAGTACCTCAACAAAGTAACGGGGGTGTCCCAAGGACACGCTGTACACTGGGGCGTCGTCGCCGCTGTCATCGGAGATGCGGCCTACGCCGTCCTGCTTCCTCGCGGGCCGGGCGCCCTCCTTGGTCCTCGGCGAGCGGTCTGGCGAGCTTTTCCGGTCCCTGCGCCGTCGTCTGCAGACCTTGGCGATGTGCCCCCGGCGGCCGCAGTTGTGGCACTCGGCCTTCCGGAACGGGCACTTGACGCGGTCGTGGGCCGCTCCACATCCGTTGCAACGGCGGCCTTCCTTCCGCACCTTCCGGACATCCTCGTCGTCGCTGCTCTCCGTAGAAGATTTCGGCATCCGCCTGGCTGCCTGCACCGACCCCGCTGCCTTGTCGGCCTGTGGGGGCCTTTCTCTGAACCCCTTGACTCCGGCCCTCGTGGCTTCCGCAGCCTGCGCCACCTTCACAACCTCGCGCAGCGTTGGGGGTGGCTCCTGGTTCATCAGCTTTTGCTGAACCTCCTCGTCCCACAGGCCGCACAGCATGCGGTCCCTGAGGGCGATTTCCAGGTTTTCCCACTTACATGGGCCGGCGGCCAGCCGCAGGGCTGCTGCAAAGGCGGCGATGGACTCACCGGGCGCTTGGACTCTCTTCCAGAACGTGTCTCGAGCCGAGAACATCGAAACCGAGGGCTGGAAATGGTCGCGCAACGCCTTCAGGAGCTGTTTGACCGTCAGCTCGCTCACCTTCTTCGGTGATACCAGGTCCACCAATACTCTCTTGGCGGCATTTCCTAGCATCCGGGTGAGGATGGCCCTCTTCTTTCCCTCGTCCGTGATGTCGGACACCACCAGCGCATCTTGGAAGTCCATTTCAAAAAGTTCCCAATCTTCCGGCTTGTTGATGTCGAAGCCGGCATGATTAGCGTGTGTCTTGATCTCATGGGAATCCATGATCCCACCTTCGTCGCCAATTTAGTGTATGAGAAACAAGACACAGGAACAGCCGTAGTACTGGCTTAACACATCTTTATTGCATGGTGGTCTAGGGGAACATGAGGTAATGGCGGACGAACAGCTCAATATATACGGTGGTTATACATTTGAATGTGGCTCCACGATAGCCCATTGGCTACTGCTGGCGTGATGTCATTCCAGGTCACGCCCTTCTTGTCCAGGTGAGGTAGTGGTGGGAATCTTCCCGCGCTGTAGTTCTTTGGGGATTGGAACCTTGTGAGCTTGGGCGCTCGCTATTGCCACCAGGTGGACATTAGGTCGCGACCTAATTACACGGAATACATTGATACAGTTGGTGGTTGTTTTAATGCATAGAACTCAGAACACAACAAAAACCTAGTGCAAAAAGCACAGAGCAGCCAGCAAGCTAAAGGCTCTGTGCGAATCCTTCCTTCCCAGCTGGGAAGGACCAAGGGCTAAACAGCCGAAGACTAGAACAAACAGCGACGGAAAAAACTTCTCCTCTCCGTCGCTATTTCTAAAATGGCAGCTCATCTGCCTCGTGGCCACCCCTTTTATAGAGGGGTGGCCACGCCCCCTAACTCACCCGCATGTCTGAGTCCGGGTGGGGGGGTGCCCGCAAAGAGCCACATCAAAGAGCCACATCTCTTTTCTTGAATAAAGCAATATCTATTTCAAAATATTTCAAAAAATCTTGAGGAAATCTGGAAGACACACACACACAAAACCACCTTGTGCTGCGTTTTCTTTGTGTTTCTTTTTGAAAATTTATTGCTAATGAAAAGTTTCTAGATAGGAAGCTCTTCCCACTTCAATATCATTTTTAAAAACTTTACAAAAATTCTAAAAAAATATTTATAAGTGAGTTTTTCTGCTCAGTTTTGCTTTGTTTTGGGCTTGGTATTCAGCACTAATTAAAAGTTAGCAACTGGTAGGCTCTTCCTGCCTAAACTCCACTCCAGTACAAAACAAAACCAATGAACGCCACACCATGGAGACCGGCTGCCCCTTCCTGGCTCTGGTGCTGCTGCTATTTGCCCTCGGGGCTCAGCTCGCCTCCTCAGCTCCCAAAGATGGCAAAGCCAAGGAGGGCTACTGCTACAATGTGCCTCCCCTTGGGGATGTATTTGATGCGAAGGACTGCAGTGCTTGCCAAATGAACAGGACATGTTCCGCCTTCAGCACTGAAGCCCAGTGCCCGGGGACCCAGAAGTGCTGCCCGAGGGATTGTGGCTATGTCTGTGAGGAAGCTGTCTTTGACTTCTTCCACTTGCCCTCCGTCTGTGGCATATGCAAAGCCATGTTCCCCCGCTTCCTCTACAACGCTTCCAGCCAGATGTGCGAGCAGTTTGTCTATGGCAGCTGTGGTGGAAACAAGAACAATTTCAAGACAGAGGAGGAGTGTGCCAAAACCTGCGTTTATGCCTGGCCCATCTAGCCCTCCTGAGTGGATGTGGGGTCCTCCCCAATCTCATTCACCCCTCCTTCCCCACCATGCCAAAGGCAGGACTCCTCCTCGCTGCCATGTCCAGATTCTGTCCTGGAAGAGAGAACGCAAAGAGGACGTGTCCACCTTGGACTACAGGATTTGGGGCCTGGGGGTGGGTGCGTGGGCGGGGTGAAGTTGGACTTCCTTGAGGGAATTGGTGCCTGCTTGAGCCCCTCAGTCCTGCTCCCCTTCAAAAGGCCTGTCATGTTTTTTAGTAAGAGGGTAGTTTTAAGCAGTTTTTTAATCATGTTTTTTATTATGACTGTGAACTTCCCTGAGTTGGCCTCAGCCAAGTAGGTGGTATAGAAATTGAAATAAATAAATAAATAAATGAACAAAATTCAGTAGCTGTTAGGTGCTTTGTGAAAGAACAGAACTTCTTAGGAAGGTAAAGGAAAAGGTCATCCTTGCTCGAAAGTCAGTCATATCTAACTCTAGGGTTCAGTGCTTATCTCTGTTTCAGCCAAAGAGCTGGTGCTGTATGCATCTGCAGACACTTCCATGGACATGTGGCAGGCATGCCTTGACACCGGAGTGCATGGAATACTGTTTACCTTCCCACCCAAGCAGTACCTGTTTACTACTTGTAATTTCTTGCTTTCAAATTGCTAGGTTGGCAGGAGCTGGGACACAGATGGGAGTTCACTCCATCATGCAGCACTTGGTTCTTTACCTGCTGACCTTCCAGTCATCAGGTTCAGCATCTTAACCATTTGAGCCATCACAGGATCCTTCTTACGAAAGCACTATGCCTTATATAATGGGGATGGTAGGGAAAATACCAGTAAAACCAATGCAGAACCTTTTACATTCTGCAGAACAAAGGCTCTGCCTGGATAAATGCTTAGAGGCTGATTTGTTTGTATATATGCAAGGCATAGTAGGTAACTAGCTCCTCTTCAAGCTACCATTTTGGCATGTAGTTCCATTGCCACCTACCATGTCTGTAGACGGTAAAAAAAACATCCCTGGCCGAAATCTATTTGTTGCTGTCCTGAACATTTACACAAAGAAGAGTTTAGACGATGTTACAGATCCTGTAATCCTTCATTAGGCAGGAAGCTATCTGGGTTCTGACTGGGTCTAAGACAGGGTTGGCACATGGAAGAGAAATTCTGTTCTCACTTGTCTTTACGCATGCATTGCAATAGATACAGTATTGGGTCGGGGGGGAAGTAGTGACTGAAATTTTGGGGAACTGCTGTCAGTCAACAGGGCTGCCATCAGAAATTTCTGGGCCCCATACTGAGCAATCCTATTGGGGTCCCCAACACATTTTGGCCATGCCCCTCTGTGGGTGTGGCCAAATCTGTGGGCATAGCCAAATCTGTAGGCATGAAAATAAATAAATAAATATAAATATTTATTTACATTTCATATGTCCACAGTTTATTAGGTAAAGGTAAAGGTTGCCAGTCATATCCAACTATAGGATTCAGTGCTCATCTTTGTTTATAGCCAAAGAGCCAGTGCTGTTTTCTGTGGTCATATGGCAGGCATGATTAGACACCAGAATGCACTGAATGCTGTTACCCTCCCACCAAAGTGGTGCCTATTTATCTACAGTACTTGCAAAAGTAAAGGGAAACCTTTATCTTTACCTATTTAGGGGCCACTTCGGTGGGAAAGGTAAATACCATTCCGTGCAGCTCCAGCATCTAGTCATGCCTGCCACATGTCCATGGAAATGTGGGATACGTCGGATACGACTGGCTTTCGAGCAGGGCGACCTCTTCCTCCCCCCACCCCCCAGCCTTTGGGCTTATTAGCAAGGTCACCCCTCTAGGCACCCCTATTGGAGCAGCAATAGTGCCCCCTTCCCCACTGGGGCCGTGCCCTCCAGGAGATATTTAAGCATCAAGGGGGCGCATGGGGGACAGGAAGGGAAGGGGTCCACACACACACACACACCTCCGCCTGCTGGGTTCTGCTTACCAGTTGCAAGCAGCAGAGAGAGGGGGGATGCCAAGGGGAGTCTTGCTCAGGGAGCCCCCTTGTCAGCCCCCAACCCTACTCCTCTAATAAGGAGGACTGGATCTCTCAAAGGGCTAGTATTCAAGAATCATCCCCCAGCCCTGCCTCCTTCCTTCCATGCCCACCAAGCACCTCCCAGGGACAACGGAAAAGAACCCCTCCCTGTGGGCAGATAGGAGCACATGTGCACTTTCTCTCCCTTCCTCGCACCGGCTCATGGCCGCCGCCAGACTGTGGTTTGTCCCGGCGCCGTAAAAAAAAGTAAAAATGAAAAAAGCTGGTCGGCAGTGGCAGGGCTGGCCAGGCCCCCTCTGAGCTCCGCGCCCCATATGACAGTCCTAGTAGCCATGTCTTGATGGCGGCCCTATCAGTCAGTGTTGAGAGTGCTGAGCTAAATGGACTCAGTACAGAGCAAGCTTCTTATTGGCTGAATATTAGGAGAGAAATGCAATTTCCCTCTTTCCTTGGACTTACTCCTCCTGTCCTGGGGCATTTATAGACTTGTCTCTGTAGCATTTATGACTGTATAGAAGGGTCTCTATACACACAGTTGTTCATTCATAGCATCTCCATTCAGCAGCATCTCAACCCATGTTGGCCACGTCACTGCTCTGGCTACTTCAGGTCCATCGATATTGTTCATATTGTAGGTCTACAACTGGACTGTGTTTGTTGGCTCTTTGTCTGTCATAAAGTGTGAATTTATGGAGGCATCTTAAAGCTGTAATCAAGGAGCCATCAGAGAACATATGTCTCTCGACATGGCAGAACTGCCAACTTTACTGTACAGAATCCTAGAGTGTTACATTTACATCACACATCTTCTCCATTATGTTCAAGATGCTGCATATGGCCTTCCTCTGCCACAGTTTATCCTCAAGGCAAGCCTGTGAGGTAGATTACACTGAGAGAGAATGGCTGGCTGAAAGTCACCTGTCATGTTTCATGGCAAAGTGGGAACTGAGATGGGACTTTCCCAGGTCTCATTTCTACCTTCGAACCATTCAACCACACTGTCTCTTGAAAACAGTTTTGCAAATGTTTCTGACAAAGTCTCCTTGCTTTTTCTTCGTGAGGCCCACAGAGTGGCCTGAAAACTTTTTCGATTGAGTACTCTACCTCGGCTATCACTAGACAATGCTATGGTACACGTGTCAATAGAGGTGTAATCTGGTCTTTCGCCTTAGATGAAACTTTGGACAAAATGCAAATCTCAGACAAATCTCATTTGGGGAAGTTTGGAGCCATTATTGTTTTGGAGCCATTTAAGCAGGTTGGTGACCAACTTTTAGTAACTGATGCTTTTTGTAATGCATTTTCCTTGCAAAGTGTTTTCATATTATACTACATTTAACTGTGTTTTAACGCTGCAACTTCTTGTGCTTTTATCCTTTTCTAGTTCTTAATCCGATATGGTGGGATATGAGTACAATCAATCAATCTTGTGAATTGCTATAAGCCACAGTTTGTAGGAGAAATGGCATGGATCGATCCAAGTAATTGATAAATGCAGACATTCTGACTCCTCTTAAAGAAAGCAACACTAGACTAGGTGGAAGTTTTTTATGGAAAATAATAGGCAGCTTACTGCTTTCATATCATTTGTACTTTGAACCATGGCTTTGAAATCATTTCACTCAGTGCTTCTTGAACTTTTGTATCTTTCAACTGACCAGTCACTTGACCTATAGCATTCTACAAGAGAATCATAAAGCATTTTAATAGACGGACTATTATATGTTTACAGCTATTCTGTTTTATTATATTGCTCATCTGTCAGGATCCTATGCTGACATGCCCAATGGCAGGCAGGAAAGCAGATTTGGCTAATTGGTAAGGTACCTTTTGCTTGCTGATCACAGAACCAGAAGGAGAACTTGAACCTCTCCAGATAGCCAAATCTACTTCTAAAATTGCTGTTATATACACAGTAATTTCATTGGGTATTGGCCATAGTATGTTAAAAAAACACCCACCAGTAGTATTGTTAGAAGTAAACACCACTCCCCTTCCATTACTAGATAAAAACTGCAATAACAATGTACAATCACTATTACTTCTATAACTGTAAACACAAATATAAGATGTAATTTCATCACCAGAAAAGATGTGGCACTTATTCAACCACTTATATATTTTAGAGGCATGTAGTTGTCCTGGTGGTGCAGTGGATAAACTGCTGTATTGTAGCAAAAATGTTGTGAGCTCAGTCGTGATGGGAAACAAAGTTGACTCAGCTATCCATCCTCCCGTGCTTGGTAAAATGAGTAGCCAGAATGTTGGGGGCAAAAAAGCTAATTAACTTGTAAACCGCCCAGAGAGTATGCTAAGCACTATGGGGTGGTATATAAGTGTAATTGCTAATTGATATTAACACCTGCTTTATTCTCAGAGAAAGGTTTGAAACCATCTACAACCCAATTGGATTAACTCTGTGTCCCTTAAGTAGTACCACTGGTTAAGAAGCACTAGATTAGGTGATAGGTTAAGTTCGAGACTGGAAGTCCTTTTGAAAATGCATAATCTTCAGCAGCCTACCTATAGACAATTGCTGTTTCTCTAATCAGGATTTCTAGGTTGAGAGCAGAGCAAAGCCGTGGGGGCAACTGGGAATTTGCCCCAAGTGGTTTAGTGGTTATGACACTGAGCATGATGAACAGAAAATTGGCAGTTCAGCAGTTCAAAACCTGAGTGTTGCACGATGGAGTGAGCACCCATTGTCTGTCCCAGCTCCTGCCAACCTAGCAATGTGAAAGCAAGAAATTGCAAGTAGATAAATGGGTACCACTTTGGGAGGAAAGGTAACAGCGTTATATGTGTCTGGCATCTAGTCATGCCTGCCACATGACCACGGTAATATCTGCACATGCAGACGGAGCTGGCTCTTTTGCTGTAGAGGGTGGTGAGAACTGCCTCCTAGAGTTGGACATGACTAGCTTTCAAGCAAGGAAGACCTTTACCTTTACCTTTACTTCTATCTAAAAAAACAATAGAGGACACCAAACTGCAGAGATGAATATGCTGGTGAAAATTAGGAAGATAAATGGCAACACCTCCCACATTTGCCATTTCTGAAAGGATGAAAGATTGTTTATCTTTTACGTATATTTTCTCCTGCCAACCTAGCACTTCAAAAGCAAGAAATTGCAAGTAGATAAACAGGGACCACTTCGGTGGGAAGGTAACAGCGTTCTGTGCGCTTTGGTGTCTAGTCAAGCCTGCCACATGACCATGGAAACATCTGTAAAAGCAGACAGCACGGGCTCTTCGGCTTTTAAACAGAGATGAGCACTGAACCCTAGAGTCAGATACGACTGGCTTTTGAGCAAGGGAAACCTTTACCTTTACCTATATTGTTTTTATCTATATTGGTGGCATACACAGAAAGAGCTTCCTCGAAGATTATGGTATTTCTGAACCATAATCGGGCATACCCTGGTAACGGCAACCTTGTGTTTCTAGCTAATCTTTCTCACACTAGGTCAGGCGAAAGGAAGTGCTGAATGAACTCACCTAAAGGCGCCTTCATTTTGGCAGTTTCACCTCTGGCCTAGACACAGAAGAAGATCTATATTGGTCTTATTGTGGGTGGGTCCTGTTTTTATTATTGTACTTGTTGCCTGGAGTAATGAATTTTTTCCTACATGGGTGGGATATAAATTGCAATGTAAAATAAATGCTGTAAAAATGTTGCTTTTCTTTTGAGGAAGTGCACTCCAGCTGCCGACTCCCTTGTCCCTTTTCTTGGCAGGCTGCGCTCACGCCTCAGGATGGAGTGGGTGGGAGATGATGATGATGACGATGACCCAAGGTATGAACATGGATACTTGGGGGTGGGACAAAGAAATATTTTCTTTTCCTCAATGGTCTCCCTGGTTAAAAAAAATAAACAGATACAATGTGTCAATGCTGATTACTCCAAACGTAGGTCTAACGTATGTGTCTCCTGAGGCCACTTTTCACAATGCCTGAAGCATTGCTGCTGAACTGAGGAAGCAAAAGGATGTGGGGATTGTTTTTGATGTGGCCTTAGAAGAAGGTCTTCTGCCAAATCTTCTGCCAACCTAGCAGTTCAAAAGCAAGAAGTTGCAAGTAGATAAATAGGTGCCACTTTGGTGGGAAGATAAACAGTGTTCTGTGCACTCCGGTGTTGAGGCATGCCTGCCACATGTCCATGGAAACGTCTGCAGATGCAGACAGTGCAGGCTCTTTGGCTATAAACAGAGATGAGCACTGAACCCTAGAGTCAGATACAACTGGCTTTCGAGCAAGAGCAACTTTTACCTTTACCTAGAAGAAGGTATAAGATACCTACTACCAGCCGAGTGCAACAAAACAGACATAGGAAGGGAAGTTGCTCCTTCAAGGGAACAGCTGTAAGGTTCCCAAAGGACAAGGGAGCTAAAGAAACACATCGGAAGGAAATACATAACATGCAGTTTTGAGAAGTGCTTTAAGAAACAAATATATAACACACAGGGAAATAACCCTGTTGCCCGGTGATCCTTGTGGCACTCTTGAATTTAGGTGTTCCCCCAAGGTAAAGTTTTGGGCAGGTACTTATAGGCTGCAGTTTTTTTGATATGTGTGTCGCTGACTTGCAAATTGTTTACTTCACAGGGCCCTGTTTTTAATTTTCTTCTCCTCCTCAGATTCATGTTGAAAGGCAGGCTGGCTATTAGCAGCTCATGTCCTCTCTCTGGAATGCTTTGAAGCACAGCTATAGCTCACAAGAAATGCAAATGCCTCTGTAGAATGAAGAATTAAGTTACAATCAGCATTCTGCTTTTTTTTTCTTTTTTGACAAATTGGTTCATTGCTACCGGAAGCCCCTCTTTTTTCTGTTGAAATGACAAAGAGGGACAGCTTTGGGAAATGGCAGCTTCTTTTCATATCTAAGCTCTCGTACTTATCAGGAATCACCGGCTTAATGGCACATTTTCTTCAGCACAGGCAGTGTATCTTACTAAAGCTCCCTCACACACCCCTTCATTTCAGAAAAATAAAGAAGACATATTAACAGATAACCTAATCAAGGAATTAATTACATGGAAGTAGGAGGGTGGTTTTAAACAGATGTTATAGATACAGAGATACCTCATACAACGTCCAAACTTGGTTCCACAAGTTTGGACTTTATACGGATTTGCACTTTGTATGAGGCATGCAAAATCCTAGCCGCGATGCCTCATACAACGTCCAAATCCTTGCTGCGATGCCTCGTACAACGTCGTTTCCATAGAGATACATTGTACTGTAACAGCAGAGACTTCAGGGCAAAGTCAAGGAAACAGGCTGGAAACTGACAGAACTTTAAGAAATCATTGTCTAAAGGCTAAATACATTACGAAAACATGTCAAACAACCCTGATTGTCCAAGAACCTGAAAAAAACTGCAAAAATCCCAGCGATGCTTCTAAAAATTCTGATGAAAAATTCAAAAAAATCCAAAAACACGCTCAAAACCACTCCTAAACACTCTTTGCCTCATGCAAAACCCACAAAAGCAATGCACGCATGTTTCATGTCTTTTATACTGCCCAGGCACAATGCAACCTGGGAAAAACAATGCCTCATACAAAGTTGAGCGACTTTGTATGAGGTAAAATTTTCCAAGAAATTAGGCGATGTTGTATGAATTCAATGTTGTATGAAGCGGACTTTGTATGAGGTATTACTGTAATCTGCTTTCCAAGTGGAAATTCTTTAACCTGGATGCACAGTAGATTTTCTCGCCTCATGTAATCTGTCAATTAGCTTTATTTTGTGATTGGTCTTCACTACTTAGCCTAGAATTCCTTTGAAATTTGGTCTTTCAAACATGAACACCTACCTGAATCATATCTCTCCCTCACTGGCATTCTCCTGCCCCCCCCCACCCCCCCAAAAAATCTTTTTCAGGACCTTTGGAACCATTATGGTAATAATAATTTCGTGTCAGAAATTATTCTGGGTTGAAAGGATTTTTGCAGAAGAAACTCCGCTCAGAGAATATCCAAATGGTGTCATGGGTAGAGTGTTAGAGTAGGACTTAGGAGGGCTGGACTCAAATAAAAAATTGGCCATGGAAACAAGTAAAGGGGGCACTGGTAAATATCTCCCTAAATGTCTCGCATAATGTGAAAACCTTATTAAAGTTCTCCCTTGCTCAAAAGCTAGTTGTGTCCGTGTTATGTATGTATGTATGCATGTTCATTATACTGTAAAGGCAAGAATGTAACCACTCCAGATACAAACGATACCAGCTGTAAAGGAACGCGAGCAGACAGCCCATAGAGGGCAGCTGCGAGCGTTCAGCCTCACATGGTTCACATTGCTCAATCACGGACAGCCGCGGGAAAACCTTCCCCGCATTCAGCAGCTGAAGAAAGAGGCGTGCCTGGGCGAGGCCACGCCGGTAGCAGCCAATGAGCTACCGTGCTACAAGATTCAAATGTAGAGAGCTACTGTATATATTGAGATGTATCACCGCCATTACCTCATGCTTCACTGGAACCTCATGCAATAAACCTGTGTTAAACCAACCTTTCGGTTGTCCGGTTGTCTTTGGTCCCATACACTAAATTGGCGACGAAGGTGGGATATGGCTGCCCACGGGACCAAGACATGCGCCGGCTACGAGATCAAGAAGCCGGGAGACTGGGAGCTGTTTGAGATAGACTTCAACGCAGCGCTGGTGGAGCTCGAAGTCTCCGATGAGGCCAAAAAGAGGGCCATTTTCGTCCGCATGCTCGGACACGAGACCAAGAGGACCTTGGTGGACCTGATCGCGCCGAGGAAGGTGGGCGACTTCAAAGCTACGGAGCTCCTGGCGGCGTTGCGCGCCCATCTCCGGCCAGCAATAGCGATGTTCCCCGCTCGGAGCGCGTTCTGGAGGCGAGTCCAGGCACCCGGGGAATCGGTCGAGGAGTTCGCCGCGGCCCTGCGGTTGGCCGCCGGCCCATGCAAGTGGGAGCTCCCCGACATCACCCTCCGGGACTGCCTGCTCTGCGGTCTGAGGGACACAGAGACTCAGCGTGCGCTGATGAAAAGGGAGCCGCCTCCCACGTGGCAACAAGTCCTCGACACGGCACAGGCCGCGGAGGCCACTACTGCCGGGGTGCACGAGCTTCAGGACTGGCGCCCGAAGCCCGCAAAGGCAGAGAGCTCGGTGCGAGCGGCCCGGCGAGTTTCGGACTCGTCTGCGGAGAGCGGCGACGACGAGGACGTCCGGAGGGTCCAGAGAGAGGGCCGGCGCTGCGACGGCTGCGGCGCCGCCCACGCCCGCGCCAAATGCCCGTTCCGCAAGGCCGAGTGCCACAACTGCGGCCGGCGCGGGCACATCACCAAGGTCTGCCGGAAACGGTGCGAGGCCACCAGGAGTTCTCCAGACCACTCGGCGAGGCAGGACCGCACCACGAGGCAGGACCGCACCACGAGGCCAAAGGACGGCACCCGGACCACGAGGAGCGGGACGGAGTAGGGCGCATCTCCGACGACAGCGAGGACGACGCGCCGGTCTGCAGCGTTTCCACGGAGCACCCCCGTTACTTCGTTGAGGTAGTAATACAAGGGGCCCCTGTTAGAATGGAGGTGGACTCGGGTTCTTCATACTCCATTATTTCCCAGGGGGAGTTCATGAAAATCGCCCCCCGCGTGCGGCCCAAGCTCAAGGCGTTGAGGGCCACACTGAAGGACGTGCAAGGGAACCGCATCCCAGTGTTGGGGGTTGGGAAGTTCCGGGTCCAGTTTAAAAAGCACACCGCAACGCTTCCCCTAGTCGTCCTCAAGGGAGGTAAATGCAGCCTCCTCGGGACTCAATGGTTCCAGCCCCTGGGGTTGTTCATTGGGGGGGTACACGCCGTGGAAGCACACCCCGCCGGGACTGATCCAATACAGAGCGTGTGCGACGCGCACCCCGAGGTTTTTAAAAAGGGGCTCGGGAAATTCAAGGGCCCCCCAGTGACTTTCGACCTGGACCCTGGAGTACGTCCAATCAGACTTAAACCGCGCAGAGTGCCTTTCGCACTAAAGGACAAAATAGAGGCGGAGTTGGACAAATTGGTGGGCCAGGGGATTCTTGTTCCTGTTGATTCTGCGGAGTGGGAAACTCCAATTGTAACAGCGCTCAAGGCCAACGGGGAGGTCCGCATATGCGCTGATTACAAGTGCACCATCAATAAGGCGATCCGCCCTAATGCGTATCCGGTGCCGGTAGTCAGCCACTTGTTGGCCAGGTTACACGGGGGGAGGTGTTTCGCTAAACTCGACCTGGCCCAAGCCTACCAGCAACTCCCGGTGACCCCCGCCGCAGCTGCTGCGCAGACCATAGTCACCCACAAAGGGGCGTTCCAGGTATCGCGCCTACAATTCGGCGTGAATTCGGCGCCCGGGATCTTCCAGTCACTTGTGGAACGCCTCCTGAAGGGGTTAGAGGGGGTGTTACCCTACTTTGATGACGTATTGATTACAGGGGGGAGCCGGGCCGAATTATCAACTAGGTTGGGAAAGGTCCTGACAATATTCGAAAAGGCGGGGTTGCGGTTGCGGAAAGACAAATGCGTCTTCTTCGCTACAGAGGTTGAGTTCCTAGGGTTCCGTGTCACTCCCGAGGGAATAAGACCAGCCCAATCCAAGGTAGCCGCCATCAAGAAGGCCCCTCGCCCCACATCCAAGCCCGAGTTGCAGTCGTTCCTCGGACTGCTCAACTTCTACCACTCCTTCCTCCCGCGGAAGGCAGCCGTGGCAGAACCGCTACACAAATTGTTAAAAAAGGACGAGGCATGGAAGTGGGGCGACGACCAGGAGAAGGCTTTCAATGACCTGAAGCGACTCCTGGCATCAGATGCCGTACTGACCCACTTCAATCCCAAACACCCAGTGGTCCTGATATGCGATGCATCCCCGGTGGGAGTGGGGGCGGTGTTATGCCACGTGCTGGAGAACGGTAGGGAGGCCCCGATAGCGTTCTACTCTAGGTCCTTGTCCCAAGCAGAGAGGAACTATGCTCAGACAGACAGAGAAGCACTAGCAATAATTGCGGGGACCAAGAAATTTCATGATTTTGTGTACGGCCGCCCCTTCACCATAGTGACTGACCATAAGCCTTTGTTAGGCATCTTCACCGCAGATAAGCCCACACCCCAAATCCTGTCCCCGAGAATGCTCAGGTGGGCCATTTTTCTCAACGCGTATCAGCACGCGTTGGTATACCGGCCCGGGAGGGAGATCAGCCATGCCGACGCCCTGTCGAGGTCCCCCATTCCCCGGGATTGCTGCCACATGGACAAAGTAGAGAGGGACCATCAGGTCTTAATGATAGAGGTTCTAGACTCCCCTCCAGTAGTACCGGCCGACATCGCCAAAGCGACAGGCAAGGACAAAACGCTGGCCACAGTCTGCTCCTGGGTACAGAAAGGGTGGCCCGTGTCTTTCCCAGCAGCGGAATTCGACACATTTTTCAAAAAGAAACTAGAGTTGTCCCTAGAGAGGGGTTGCCTTTTGTGGGGACAGCGGGTAGTAATCCCCACGCCTCTCCGGCCGAGGGTGCTTAAACTGCTGCACGTCAGCCACCCGGGGATCGTCCGCTCAAAGGCGCTGGCCCGCAGTTACTTTTGGTGGCCCCAGCTAGACGCCGACATCGAACACATGGTCGGCACTTGCGAAGCGTGCCAAAGCTCAAGGCCAGAAGAGGCTCGCTCGCCACCTAGGGAGTGGGACACGGCAAGGGGCCCCTGGTCCCGGGTACATGTAGACTTTGCTGGCCCGTTCAGGGGAACGCTTTTCCTCCTCGTGGTGGACGCGTTCTCCAAGTGGTTGGAGGTCATTCCAGTCTCAAGCACCTCCTCGGCCACAACAATCGAACAGTTAAGGAGGGTCTTCTCCACGTTCGGTTTACCCGACACCCTCGTCAGCGATAACGCCAGCTGTTTCACGTCCGCCGAGTTCGGGGCATTCTTGGAGCGCAACGCCATTCGGCACGTCACCTCTGCCCCCTTTCACCCGGCCACCAACGGCCAAGTAGAGCGCCTCGTGCGCACCACGAAAGACGCGCTACTGCGCATGGGCCCCGGAGACCTCGACCTGAAATTGTGCCAATTCCTGCTAAGATACAGGGTCACCCCACTAGTGTCAGGGTACTCCCCCGCAGAGCTGTTGATGCGCAGGAAGCTGGCCACGGGAATCTCCAAGCTAGACCCCACGAGAGTAGAGGACAAGGGGCAGAACATAGGGATGGAACCCACAAAGAGTTTCAGCGTAGGCGCCCCGGTGCATTGCAGGAACTACGCCAGCGCGGGGCCAGCCTGGGTGCCGGGCACCGTAGTAGAACAAACCGGCCCCGTCTCATACCGCGTAGAAACCAGTACAGGCTTCCTGTGGAGGCGACACGTGGACCAACTCAGGCGCAGGGTCCCCGGAGAGCAGGATGGAGACGAGAGTAGCATCGAATCAGCGTTAGGGTACTCCCCCAACCGCTTAACCCAAGGGGGAGGAAAAGGGGAGCATGGGTCCCCACCAAGGGGGGAGGAAAGGGAATCGATCCACAGAAATCTTGTGCGGGAGTCCCCGAAGAAATGGAAGAGCCCCGACCACACACATACCCCGCGGGAGTTTCCCCGAAACACAGATGCCCATAGAAGTTTAGACGTTGATTTACAGTACCAGGGGGAGTTAGCGGAGTGGTCCCCCACCCGTCCTAGCGAAAAGAGGGGTTTCAGTTCAGCCCCTGGTACCTCCAGTCCCAGTAGCCCCTGTGAGTTAGAATGCGATATAGCGCCACTTTCCCGGAGACCGACACCCCCAAGACGGGAGGCATCAGCGAGTCCGCCCACCACAGTCTCAAGGTCCCCCGAGCAGGGATCAGAAGGTAGCCGAACCGCAAGGGCGACCTCATCGGTTCCGCGGTTCACAATAGGTGGATCCCCGGGGTCAGAAAACAACAGGCAGGGGTTCACCTCCCAACTATTCATTCCTTTCCCATCCCCGGGCGCGAGGCAGGCACGGACGCCCCACGGAGCCACTAACGAATCCCCGTTTCCCGTTGCAGGACAAGCACCCGCGGAGTCAGGGATCACAGGCTCTCCAGTACTAGGTCAGACGCAAGCGCGTCCCAAGCGCACGTGCGGCAAGCCACAATGGTTGCGGGACTTCGTCCCATCCTAGGGGGGAGGGATGTTATGTATGTATGTATGCATGTTCATTATACTGTAAAGGCAAGAATGTAACCACTCCAGATACAAACGATACCAGCTGTAAAGGAACGCGAGCAGACAGCCCATAGAGGGCAGCTGCGAGCGTTCAGCCTCACATGGTTCACATTGCTCAATCACGGACAGCCGCGGGAAAACCTTCCCCGCATTCAGCAGCTGAAGAAAGAGGCGTGCCTGGGCGAGGCCACGCCGGTAGCAGCCAATGAGCTACCGTGCTACAAGATTCAAATGTAGAGAGCTACTGTATATATTGAGATGTATCACCGCCATTACCTCATGCTTCACTGGAACCTCATGCAATAAACCTGTGTTAAACCAACCTTTCGGTTGTCCGGTTGTCTTTGGTCCCATACACTAAAGTCCGACTCTAGGGTTTGGTGCTTGTCTCCATTTACAGCCAAAGAGCCAAATACTGTCTGCATTTGCAGACGTTTCTGTGGTCACGTGGCAATGTTGTTACTTTTCCTGCTGAAGTGGTATCTGTTTATCTACTTGCAATTTCTTGCTTTCAAACTGCTCGGTTGACAGCATGATGGGAGTTTACTCCATCATGCAGTAATTGGGTCTCAAACGTCTGACCTATCAACCTTCCAGTCATCAGGTTCAGCATCTTAACCACTAAGTCATCACAGTCAGTTTTGAAATCGTTATTAGGACACCACAAATTGGAGATGACTGGATGGCACAAAATTACAGTCATGAAATATTTTTTTAATATCTGGTTCTGCCAAAGCAGAGCTCAGTATACACTGCAAAAATAGAGCCAAATGTTGCATTGAATACAAAATACAACTTAATGAATTACATTTTATTTTAACATTCTTACTAAAAGTTAAGTTTCTATTTGTTATTCTTTAGAGCACAAAGCCTGCTGTAAGGTAAGTTTCTAGTCCTCCTGACCATCAAAGTATTTGTCTAATTATATAGCAATAACAATTACACTTATATACCACCCCATTGCACTTAGTGCACTCTATGGGAGGGTCATAAGGTAATTAGCATTTTTCCTCCAACAGGCTGGGTACTCATTTTACCAATCTTGGAAGGATGGAAAGCTGAGTCAACATAGAGCCACATCAGGATCGAACTCACAACATCAACAGTTTTTGGTTGCAGTACAGCAGTTTAACCACTGTACCACCAGGGCACATAACAATATGTAATCAATATCTCTCTCCCGTGAATTAAGTATTAGTCCGTCTAAACATTTTTGTTACTGTATGTGAGCAATGCCAACTGAGCAGCTCTAAAAAGTTACTTTTTTGGACCACAGCATGATAATTACCTATTACTATATTTACCAAGACATTGACTAATAGTAAAGGTAAAGGTCGCCCTTGCTCGAAAGCCAGTCGTATTCGACTCTAGGGTTCAGTGCTCATCTCAGTTTATAGCCAAAGAGCCAGCACTGTCTGCATCTGCAGATATTTCTATGGTCATGTGGCAGGCATGACTAGATGCTGCTTACCTGCCCACCAAAGTGGTACCAATTTATCTACCTGCAATTTCTTGCTTCTGAACTGCTAGGTTGGCAGGAATTTGGTCAGACAATGGACACTCACTCCTTTGTGCAGCACTCAGGTCTCAAACTGCTGACCTGCCGACCTTCCAGTCGTCAAGTTCAGTGTTTTAACCACTAAGTCACCACAATCCCCATTGATTAATACCATAGAGTTAACTGGTATGAAGGTGTCAGGTATAAACCCACAAACTTGGAAGCAGTGGCCGTAGATTGCCCACTTTTGTGCCAAACCATCTCTGCGGCTACAGATCACTTTGAAGGAGAACGTCGCAGACATGAAGAAGCTAAGTGACAAACACAAAAGCTTCATCAAACTCAACTACACCCTCCACCATCTATTCAGTGTACTGTGTGTGGTTGCACGTTTTATGCCAGGATCGGTTTATTGAGTCACCCTCAAGTGACTTCCAGGGGAAATGTGTGCTCAGATACAAGTAGCAGCTAAGAACAATTTTTTACGGCTATAGTTAATGAAACAATGCTCTAGTTATCACACCACAATATTTACCACCTTATTTAGATCTACCACAGTATTATGAGCATCTTACATTTTTGTTTACAAGTATTTTGGGGTGGCTAAGACAGTTCTATGTCAGAAAAGCATACCAGAATTGTGGCACTTGAATGATAAAATGATAGCGAGAATTGTTGAGTGTTGTGTTCACCAACAAGCACCACTAAAATGCTAAATAGCACTTAAAAGTTTTGGCTGTGTCTTTGTTTTGTTTTTCACTTCTTCACAGAAAGAAAATCAATTTTTGACAAGAATGGGAAAGAAACATTTGTTTTAGCAATGTGTGATGTTGTGCTATCAACACACACAGTTTTTAATCAGCCGTTTTCTGTGAACATTTTGTTCTATCTGGGAACAGATTGAGCTGTTCTTTGAATCACTGTTAGCCAGCTTGTCATCAGTACTGGATGACATTTTTGTTATTCTTACCTCATATCCCAAGTTTCTGTTGCAATGCAAAGCTATGTGGATATTTTAAGAGGAGTTGTTCTCCAAAGAGATAACTTTTGGGGGCTGTGGCAGGGCACACATTTGAATCCGGATGCAATACGACTGCGCTGAGATAACATCCTCCATCAATGGAACCAAGAAAGGGCGTGATCCCCCATCTCTTATAACACTCCATGTACTGTACTCTCAAAACCTGCCCCAAGCAATTGGGAAACACTCCAGAGCAGTGTTTTGATGGGCACAGAATGGCACAAAGAGAAGAGCAGAGGGTAGTTGCAATGAGTGAAAATGCAATGTTGAATTCAGGCCAGATCTTAGATCCACAGAGCTTGGCTTGTCTGTTATGTGAATGGATCTACTGGCCCAAGACTCAATCAGTACTTCTGCTTTATTTCTGTCTTGTGAGAAAATATCATCCTTTGCTCTGGAAAAGGTCTCATCTGGGAGATGCCAATCAATGGCATGCCATTAAAGGACAGAGGTGTGAATCTTGCAAAGGTTACAGAAGATACTCTAGTCAGGTTGAGGAACAAATTACCTGATACACTCAGGGTGTCATGAGAAACTTCAGAGACCTAATCTGGCACATCAGGGAGAAGAATTGTGACTCCATGAGGCAGTAATGCATTTTGCGTGTGATGGTCCCTGAGAACGCAACAATCGAAAATTAAAAATATCACAAAATTGTATGCAAACTTTCAAGATTTTTCACACCAGGATGGATATATATATAGTGAACTATTTTTACTTATGTCTTTCCCCCCAACAAATGTGTTGGTTACTTACACATTATTAGGTTAAAGGAGAGAACTTTCTTCCTTTAAATATTACTTTTATCCATACTAGGTTTAGCCCCAGTAAAAGGAATATCACATGGACATGCATTGAACCTTGACCTGCTTCTTCATTCTCCCTTGTGAGCTCACTTGAGAAGCGATAGAGGTAAAGGTGCTTTATACATACTTCAAGCCAGCAGTTTGTAGTGTTCAGATATGGTTGGGGTTTTATTTATAGGCAACTAGGTAAAGGTAAAGGCTTCCCTTGCTCAAAAGCCAGTCGTATCCGACTCTAGGGTTCAGTGCTCATCTCTGTTTCAAAGCCAAAGAGCCAGCGCTGTCTGCTGTAACTAGAAGATAATTATTTTATCTTCTCTTGAGAAATAGGCAAGTAAAGCATTTAGTAATAAATTAATTAATTCTCTTAATATTTTAGTGTTCCGGTAAGTTATTGCACTTCTTTGTTTTTGGTCTATGTAGATGGACATGGACAACACAGCCTTTTCTCTTTTTCATCTTATTAGTTTCAAAGTCAATGTAACTATTGTTACTTTTCTGGGTCTTGGAATTGTAACTTCCTAAACTTTACATTGGAATACTCATCAAAGCATGGGAAATCAACTGGAAAACCATTAGGTGGTGAAGAAAAGTTGCCTGAAGGAAGTTTCATTCTAAATCCTCTCCTTGGCTACCGAGGCCAAGAACTCCACCTTATTGTTCCAATTCAAGTTGGTTCCATACCTGCCATGGAAGTTATCTGTGAAAGTTTTAGGAAAGGTCAGAGAGGTTTCCAAACATGCCCAGGGCGGGATCTGGGATGAAGACAGAGGGAAAAGGTCATGGTAAAATGCCTGTGTCTAATAGAACCTGCTCCCATGTGCAATTCCGATTGTGAGCAAGCTTTCTGTAAACAAATCCAGCAAAAGACTGATGGGGACCACTCAGTAGTAGGGAAAACATAATTGTTGCTTAATGAACCCAATTTAAAACTTTCCTTTTATGTTCTGCAGTGTGTTTATTGAACCAATCTGAGACCTTTGGGCTAGGCAGAAATTCTAGCCATTTGCTGAACTGTCTCTGCCAATGATGTCACACACACACCCCAGAGTCAAGTACTGTGGAAAACCTGTTCTCTTTCCACCCTTTGTAGGCTCTGCATACT
Source organism: Bradypodion pumilum (assembly GCA_035047305.1). NCBI lineage: Eukaryota > Metazoa > Chordata > Lepidosauria > Squamata > Chamaeleonidae > Bradypodion > Bradypodion pumilum. The sequence goes on along the minus strand of JAWDJD010000001.1, from coordinate 157,504,878 downwards.
GTTAAGATCATATTTTCTTGCTTTGAAGAATGAAGGGGGCCACTTGCTAAACTCATAAGTAAGTTGGTTATATTTAAAATGGTGCTAAATAGTGCTGAAATGCAAGCTTCTCTGTCTTAAAAGGGTTGCCTTCCTGACAAAAACAACACAAATAATGTGATTTATCCATTAGGGATAATGGGGTAAGTTCCATCCTCAGTAGGAAAGGATGTTGCACTGAGTGCTCTAGAACCCCTGTTCCATCAAATTATATTATTGGGCTCATAGAGCATGGGATCACATGTGATCATTGTGTGGATCACAACAAACTGTGGCAAGTGCTTATAGAGATGGGAGTACCAGACCATTTTACTTGTCTCCTGAGAAACCTGTATGCTAGTCAAGAAGTGACAGTTAGGACCGGATATGGAACAACTGATTGATTTAGAATAGGAAAAGGAGTACAATAAGGCTGTATATTGTCTCCCTATTTATTTAACTTATATGCAGAATAAATCAAGTATAATGCAGGGGTGGATAAATCACAAGCCAGAATTAAGGTTGGTGAGAAAAATATCAACAACCCCATATATGCAGATGGCACCACCATAATGGCAGAAAGAGAACCTTAAAGAGCCTCTTGATTCTTCTTCTTCCATGTCTAGGCCAGATGTGAAACTGCCAAAATGAAGGCACCTTTTGGGGAATTCATTCTGTAGTTCCTTCCACCTGACCTAGTGTGAAAAAGATTAGTTGGCACAATAATGTTGCCATTGCCCAATTGTGGTTCAAAACTACCATAATCTTCGAGGAGGCTCTTTCTGTATACCCAAGCCTATTGATAATTCAGGGATGGATAAATCACAAGCCAGAATTAAGGTTGCTGAGAAAAATATCAACAACCTCAGATATGCAGATGGCGCCACCATAATGGCATAATGGTGAAAGAGGAGAGTGCAAAAGTTGGTTTAAAACTCAACATAACCCCCCCCCCCCCCAAGATAATGGTATCTGGCCCCATCACCCCCTGGCAAATAGAAGGTGAAGAAATGGAAGCAGTGACAAACTTTACTTTCTTGAGATCCAAGATCACTGCACATAGGTTCTATTCAACAATTACATAATCTTCGAGGGGGGAGGGGGTCTGCCATCTGAATTATGGAAAATTACATGGGGGTGGGGGTGGTCAGGTCAAAGATTACATAATCAGGTCAAAGATTACGGAGCTGTTGTGGTTTCAAAACATGGCACTTTTTTAGGTTTAAAAATGATCTCTGGGTATTTTGATCCAATTTGAGATTATTGAATTGCTTGTGCAGTCTATTTCTATTTCACCAATAGTGAAAAGCTCTAAAAATTAGAGTTTTGATACAAAAGCTCTGGATTACATAATTTTAAAGGGAGGGGGGTTCAAAGCAAAAATTATGGTCGGATTGCATGGGGAAGGGGGTCAATTTCCCCCCAAAAAAATGGATCACGTAATTGTTGAATGACCCATTGTGACTACAGCCATGAAAGAAAAAGACACTTACTCCTTGGGAGGCAAGCTATGGGAAACCTAGACAACATAATAAAAAGTAAAGACATCACCCTGCCAACAAAAGTTCACGTACCTAAAGTGATGGTCTTCCCAGTAGTAATGTATGACTGTGAAAACTATACCATAAGGAAGACTGAGCACAGAAGAATAGACACATTCAAACTGTGGTGTTAGAGAACACTTCTGAGAGTCTTCTGGACTGCAAGGAGATTGTTAGTCAATCCTAAAAGAAATCAATCCTGACTGCTTCTTGGAACAACAAATACTGAAAATGAAGCTCAAGTACTTTGGCCTTCAAATGAGAAGAGAGGACTCACTTGAGATGGCCCTGATGCTAAGAAAAATTGAAGATAAAAGGAGAAGGGGGAGGCAGAGGATGAGATTAGACAGTTTCATTGGTGTGGTGGGTGTGGTACTGGGCAGACCCGGAAGGATAGTGGATGACCCAGGACCCTGGCATGCTATGGTCCATGGGGTCACAGAGGGTCAGACCTGACTGAGCAACTGAAAAACCAAATGGGCATAGGGTGGCAGTAATGGCAAAACTGAGGTGAACTTGACTCTCCTTGCTGTGACTCTCTTTGTGAGCATTTGAACAGGAGTGCTTGATTGATCAAGAGCCACAGTTTTTCCCCAGCTTCCTTCATCTTTGAACCCTATTGGCCATCTTCTTTTCCATGTGTGTGTGATTAGATTCCATCGTTTTCTCCGGCTAAAGTGATATCAGACCTTTAACAGAGCTTGGAAAAGCTACTTTTTTGGGATGACAATTCCCAAAGAATCCCACAGTTAGCATGGACATTTGTGGGATTCTGGGAGTGGTAGCTGTCCAGAGAAGTAATGTTTCCCAACTCTGACATACAATATGATTTGTGGTTCTAGAGCAGTGGCTCTCAACATGGGGGCCATGCCCCATGGGGGACTTCCATTTCCAGAAGCCTAAATCAGTGCATTGGCTGATCAGTGCATTGGGAAATTGACTTAGGCTTCTGGGAACTGAAGTCCAAAACCAAAGGTCTAGAGCAAGGATGGAGGTTGAGAAACTCTTCCAAATGTTGCTCAATTTCAACTCTAGAAAATGCTGGTGAAACATGTAGGCCTTTATCATCTGGGGGACACCACACATTCTCTACCACTGTTTCATAGTCTCTGTGTCGTGCACATTCAGGGCTGAAAAGGTTGTGCCCCTTGACTTTAAAGATCATGATGAGAAGTGGCTGCTTTTGGTCTGTAGGAGACGTTGCTCAATGTTGTTGTCACAAAGGAGTGAATATCCCCTTGAAACCAGAACCTTCCCTTTCCTTGCCTTGAATCTGTGTCTGGGGATCAAGTAGTGAGCCAGATTCATCTCCAGCTGGAACAAGCAGTGGCTCAAACTGAAGCGATTGCTGATGGCTGAGAAGGGGCAAGGCCCAAGCTTTTCAAAAATGCCATCCAGAGCTGGGGCTTTAATTTCATTTAGCAAAGCATTTCTCTTTCATGGAGGATTATCTGCATGCCAAATCTGACATGCTTCTCTTCAGTTCTTTCTCCTCTATTAACAAGCAGAACAAGTAATAACTCAGAAGTGCTGATTTATTTTCGTACCAAAATTGATGTTCCTGTAGCCTCCTCCCACTCCACCCCTTGATGCTTCCCCATTTTGGGGGATTATTGAAAGGCGCAAGACATGGATTCCTCCGTCATTTTTTCTTTTCTTAGCTGGGCTCCCGGGGTTTGAAGACTTGCACAATGATTTCTCTTTCTTGGTCTTTTTCCCTTCTCACTTCTTGGCTTTCTGCTTGGCATTAATGCACCTAGAAAAGCCACAGAAGCCCTCCCACATCTCTTTCCAAGCAAGGGCAACCACAGTGTTTGGCTGCCTGAGACCATAAATCTCACACCCGCTCCATGTGCAGGAGGTGGGCAAGGTGGGCACTTGAGGCATACTCTGGTCATGACAATGGGATAGGATCCTTCAGCATGCCTTTCAGTCGCAGCATTGTGGAGGGTCAAATGGGGGGGCATGGGGTGCTCACACAGCCCTGTTGAGATTATTTCAATCCCCTTCTATTTGTTTTCTCCAGGGCTGTTACATATGCATCAGTGAAGCCTGTTGCTTGCACGATAGAATGAATGAGTTGATTGACAGGTAAGTGCTGGATGACTGACAGGAAAGTTCTTTTTCTTTTAAAGCACAGAGAAGGCTTCATAATAATCTTTTATTTGATAATAAAGTCTCATCATCACTTTGCTCTTATATCACTAGTCTGTATTATTCAACTCCATCTCCATTCACCTTATTAATCCCTTTTTATGTAAAAAAATCCTACCAAATATATTACTATTCCTATATTACTAATCTTATTATTCCAACAAGTAAAAAATAATGGCCATTGTTCCAGAAATCTGTCCTGCTGCTAAAATCATTTTCTCTTCTTATGTGTTGTGTTTATTCTCTCAAATATCTGCCATCCTTCCTCTAATCTATCCAGTCTTTAAGTGATGGTATGCATTTTGTCTTCCATAATTTAGCAAGGCAGATATTTGCTATAATCAAAAGAAATAAAATTACCTCCAAATCTGTTCCTAGTATTTCTGAGTCTAAAAAGTTTTAAAGGGCTATTTTAGGTTATATCCGGTGCTCTTTTGAATCACATTAAACACAACCTCCCAACATGTCTGTATTTTCTGCAAAGCATCACCACCACCACCACCACCAAAAGAATCTGCTTTAAATGACTACATTTATTTATTTATTTATTTATTTTATTATTTAGATTTGCATCCCGCTCAACTCGGCACAGGCCAACTGAGAGTGGCTAACAGCAGTTCCAACAAGACATATTATTTTAAACACATTTAGAATATCTGGTATAGGATGCAAGTCCACTGATATGTCATTTTGTGTGGTATCCGCGGACACAATTGGCATACTGTCCCTGACAGATCCACAGTTTGGGAGAACGCTCCTTTGAGCCTTGGTTCCGAGGGGACAGGAATTGGGGGAGCGGAATATTAGATAGGGTTTAATTCACCCACAGGGTACTGCAGTGGCTCAAGTCGCTAAGACGCTGACTGGGAAGCGGAAGGTCAGCAGTTTGATTCCCGAGTACTGCAGGACGGAAATGAGCTGCCGTCTTCATCCCAGCTCCTGCCAACCTAGCAGTTCGAAAGCAAGAAATTGCAAGTAGATAAATAGGGACCACTTCGGTGGGAAGGTTACAGCATTCCGTGCGCTCCGGTGTCTAGTCATGCCTGCCACATTACCACGGAAACGTCTGCAGAAGCAGACAGCGCTGGCTCTTCGGCTTTGAAACAGAGATGAGCACTGAACCCTAGAGTCGGATACGACTGGCGTTCAAGCAAGGGAAACCTTTACCTTTACCTAATTCACCCACAGCTGACCTGACAAGCAACTCGGACAATAGGAAGCTGAATGACTAACTCACTAGTCATGTAATAGGTAATATCGCACCTGCGGATTACCCTAAATCCTGAACCAATAACAGCCACATGTTTACCCCAAGATAGTTTGGAACAATGGATTTCCCCTGTCAGTGTTTAATTTGGTTAATTAACTTCCCCTGAAGAGTTTCCCAAACAACTCGTGTAAACATGTCATGTGGATTGCAGTTCTTTCTGACGCAGCCTGGACATAATATATACTGATGATTTTCCCTCATTAAATCACTGGTCTTCGCTCCATCTTGCCTCGTGTCTCATTGCTTGACCAGTCTCCTCCGGGACCCAACGGCCGCTCCGCGGCCCCGATCCAACAATTTTGAAAAGGTTTTCTGCAAGATTTGAACTAATCAGTGTATGCAGAACTTTATTAGCACAGCCTACCCCTCTCCAACTGACAGCTTTCAAGATTAAGTTGTAACACATCTTTTCCCCATTTTCTCATGATTTAATCTCAAAAAGTATGAAATATGATTTGGTAATCACTTTATCTGTATTATGGTCTATTTAAAAAGATTCACAATTTATAAATGCTTGAATACTTTCATATTTATTTGTTTAGCTATGTGTTAGATTTGCTGGCTTCTCAGGGTGCTGTTTTGCCTTTGCCAATTTCAAGCAGGATAATTGAAAGAAAGCCAGAGAGGCAGTGAATTAACTCTTTGCAAAAATCCCTTGGTGAGTACCCCACTCTTTGGTTGGGGAGACCAAGATGAGGTGAGAGGCCAACAGGAGCAGACCAGCAATCACTTTGATTTCCAAAAACACTACTTCAAAAGAAAAAAAAATCTCAAAACATTCTTGTAGATGGTTGGATTGGTTTAGGACTGGGCTTAAGACACTGAAAGTTCCCCTCCACAAAAAGGAATTAAGGAATTTATTAAAGGGGGGAACAATTTAAAAGAATAAGAATTCCTAATTGTATGCAAGATAAATTTTCAAAGAAAAACACATTCAAATAGAGAATAGTTCAAGTGTGGCAAAGATGCACGCTGAAAGAAAGAAATTCTAATCTGTTTCCTTATCTAGTCTTTTAACGCTAACAAAATATTTGCACATGGGGATATCTATACATGTGCAAGACTAATCTGTGGTAGTCTAGCATCCCCTTCTTTTTGTAATACCACTAGCACACTTAAGTTTCTACTTTCTCTGCTTGTCTTTATACAGACAAAAGCACCAATGATGGGCCATTGACTTTTGATTTATTGTTTTGGTCAATTCTCCTTTCCTGGCAAGCTGCTAGACATTAAACCAGAATACCATACTACTCAGGATAAACAGTTAAATAACTATTTCTAAATGTTCTATTGAACTGTCTCCAGTAGATGCAAAATGTCAACATATTAATTTGTGTACTTATCTGTTATGCTAACCAATCATTCTGTACCACTGTCCCTGATGTGTATAAATTGATACCACAAAGTCTCACTCTTATGTCTGATGAAGTGGACTTGATCCATGAAAGCTAATATTAAAATACAGCAGTTAGTCTTTAAAGTGCTACAACGTTTTTGTTTTTTACTTTCTGATATGCTTGAAACCACAGACTAACATGGCTACTACTCCAAAAAATTCATCTGTGGATAGAGTTTGCTTTGATCCTTGTTTTCCTTCTGTGGCTGATTGTAAGTAAAGATGTCTTACTTTAACTTTGGTTGCTTCTAGAGTGATTTTGCTGTATTAAGTGTTCGTTACTATGAAAAGGGAAGGGTTACTATTCAGCATTTGTGCTACTCTTCTTATGCATTTCTTTGTGCAAGTATTGTTTGCAGTAGTTTCCGGGGACTTCCATTCCCAAAAGCCTAAGTCAGTACTACATTGGCTGATCAGTGCTTTGGGGAATTGACTTAGGCTTCTGGGAATTGAGGTCTAAAAACAAAAGGTTGGGAAACACTGGTTTAATGTCTTCTATCCTGCTAGCTAAAAAGGAATAGCCAAATTTCAGACTATATATCGCAAAGCAATGCTGAAGCTTTCCTCATGTTAATGCAAAGACTTTTGACATAAGATTGTTACCAAAAATCCTTGACTCTGAAGGTCTTTGTGAAGATCAATCCACCTCTTGAATGTACCTGCTAGATTTAATTCTTTTTTATGTTCTGAAGAGACATTTTTGTTCAACCCTATTAAACACTTTTTCTGCATCTAAAAATAGTATGACTACTACTAACTTCTGCTTTTTATGTAATTCTATACAATCGACCAATTTCCTTATATTTGTGTGAACTTTCTGATTTTTAATAAAACCTGTTTGATCTTGAGGTACGTAGTTTGAAATAATGCTCAGTATTTTTTCAAGATTACTGGTTAAAGATTTTTGTGTTATGATTCAGCAAAGTAGTTGTTTGATGTGGATGTGGAAAAGATGGATTTTTGTCTGGCTTATAATTTTTATAATCACTTCAGACCAGACTGCACATAACATTTCCTTTTTTTCTTTTATACTGGGCTTTCATTTTATAGGTTTTATTCCCTGTTTATCTGATGATTTAACTAAACCATTAAATTAATAGCACCTCTCAACAGCATCAGATAATCTTTAGTTACACTTTTTGCCCACTGGGACAAATAAAAGATCTTATTTTTCAACCTAAAGCAACTGTAATAATGTTTCCAAGGTACGTGAGGTATTTAAGGAGTAGGATTACCAGTTCCATTACCCCAGTGAATTTCTATGCTTGATCAGGGATCCAAACACACATTTTTCTGAGCGCTCTCTCTCTGTTGGAACATAAATACAGTACCTAGCAAATTATATTGATAGTTGTTGATGTGTACATTCAGTTTTAATATACAGACCTTCATCAGGTTTTTTCCATGTTATAATTAAATTTCCTCTCTTTTTAGTTATTTCTTGGTGAAAAGCCTTTGCCCAAATTTAGCTGTTCCAGATATTTTCATCTTGTTTTATATGTTTATTGTAATAAATATCTACTTTCTCTTGATTCAGCTGATAGGAATTTCATCCTTTATATGGAGTATATTGTTGGATTGGGGCCGCGGGGCGGCCGTGAGGTCCCGGAGGAGACTGGTCAAGGAACGACACGAGACAAGATGGAGCGAAGACCAGTGGTTTATTGAGGGAAAATCATCATCATATATAGGAATTCAAGGCGGCATGTGATAGAATCGTCATCTGACAGAAAATCACATCACCCATTTACCCAGGTTAATTGGGAATCTCTCTTGAGGAAGTTAATTAACTAGGGCAAACACTGACGGGGGAAGTCCATTGTTCGTGGCTTACACCAGGGTAAACATGGCCACTATTTGCACTAGGGCTAGGGCTAATCTGCAAGTGTGTAATTGCCTAATGTCTAACGGGAGTTAGAGATTCAGCTTCCCTCAGCAGAACTGTTGGTCAGATCAGATGTGGGTGAATCAATCTTATGACTATTAATCCGCTCCCCAATTTCTGTACCCGCAAAGGCCAGTGACCAGGAGCCTCCCTCAACCGGTGTAACCTTTGTCAGGGGCAGTTAATGCCAATTGTGCTCGCGGATACCGCAGTATATGGAGGTTAAAGATTTCCCTTGCTCGAAAGCCAGTCGTATCCAGCTCTAGGGTGCAGTGCTCATCTCTGTTTCAAAGCCAAAGAGCCAGTGCTCTGCTGCTGCAGACATTTCCTTGTTCATGTGGCAGGCATGACTGGACACCGGAGTGCATGGAACGCTATTTACCTCCCCACTGAAGTGGTCCCTATTTATCTACTTGCAATTTCTTGCTTTCGAACTGCTAGGTTGGCAGGAGCTGGGACAAAGACGGGAGCTCATTCCATCCTGGAGTACTCAGGAATCAAACTGCTGACCTTCTGCCTCCTAGTCAGTGTCTTAGCCATTTGAGCCACTGGAGTCCTAGTATATGGAGGATAAAGTCTAAATATTTAATTAGATAACTTTTAGTAGATCCATCTTAATCATTTAAAGTCTAATACCTATAGATATGGTGACTGCATTGGCTTAGTGGTTAAGCCACTGAACTTGATGACTGGAAGGTTGAGACCCGAGTGCTGCATGACAGAGTGAGCTCCCGTCTCTGCCCCAGCTCCTGCCAAGCTAGCAGTTCGAAAGCAAGAAATTGCAAGTAGATAAATAGGTACTACTTCGGTGGAAAGGTAACAGTGTTCCGTGCACTCCGGTGTCTAGTCATGTCTGCCAAATGACCATAGAAATGTCTGCAGACGCAGACAGCACTGGCTCCTTGGCTATAAATGGAGATGAGCACCAAACACTAGAGTTGGATACGAATGGCCTTCGAGCAAGGCCAACTTTTACCTTTACCTATAGGTATACAATTATTTTACTGCAGCACTTTATTTATCTATTTGGAGAGAACTACAAGATATTAAGATCTTTGAATGCATTGGATAGTTGTGCAGCTTCTGGTAATGTACATACAGTAACAACATTTATTCATTCCTAAGAAAAATATTTAGTTTAAAGGAAGTGTCCCATTTATATCTTAATCCCGCTGTCCTTAATTTCTCTGTCAAGTATCCTTTTTTCCTCTCCTTTCTCCCTTTGTTCTCTTTAATAGTAGATATTAGTATTCACATTATTTACTAATATTTAATCTTTACTAATCACTATTAAGCAGCTGTATCCATGAGGCAGCACTATGTTAATTCGTATAAATCCCTTGCCAAAATTTCAATCTCTTTCCTTACTCCATACATTGACCTAAGTAAGCTGCTTTGTGAAATTCATGGAAACAAACTTCTAAACATCTTACTAAGCAGCCTTCCAGAAGTTCCCATTATAACCAAGGGTATGCCCACACAAGTAAAATAGATCACAATTTATTTCTCAATGCTCTCAAAGGAACCCTTGTGGCAGAGTCATTAAAATGCTGCACTGCAGCCCAAAACTGCTGCCAACATTGTGAGTTCGAACCTGACAGGGCACCAAGTTGGCTCAGTCTTCCATCTTTCTGAGGTTGGTAAAATGAGTACCCAGCATGATGAGGACAAAAGGCTAATTACCTTGTGAACCTAATGAAGAGCACATGAAGTACTATGGGGCATATAATTGCAATACGATTTGATGCATTCTGTTGTCTGGCATGGGGAAACATGCTCCAGACCAGGGATTCCCAATCTTTTCAAGCCGGGGGCTGGATCACGCTCTCTTAGTCAGCTTCAAGAGCTGGATGGCCATTTTGCCCTGCCTGCAAGATGGGGGCAGCCATTTTGTCCCAACAGCTCCAAAGGGGGTGGCCATTTTGTTTCTCGAATGCCCTCAGAGGGGTGGGGGCTACATGAAATGGCGCTGTGGGCTGGATACAGCCCCCGGGCCTTAGGTTGGGAACCCCTGCTCCAGATGTACCCAGATCTTTGTGAAGACATCACCTTTTCTCGCCCATCTGTATGGCTTCTACTTTGGAGGCTGGGCAGGAGAGATTCTCTGGTGGATGGAAGGCTCACTTTAAGGGAGATTATACCTGTTAAAGTGACCCTTTCCAGTGTGTTCAGGCACATGCCTTTGCAGCTGTCTGATAACATCCTAAAACAGTTGTTAGGGAGTCATAAAACAATTGAGATAATTAAAAGCATGACAGGATAGTTATGAAAGTTGACAGAGGGGGGAAGAATATGCCTCTGGGGAAGTGTGTGTACAGCAATTATAGGGTGGGTGATTTCTTCATTGAGTAGTACACAACCTTTCCACTCATCTGCTGCAGTTTCCCTGTGGCTTATAGGAAATTATAGGAGCGGATCGAAACCATGCATGGATGAATGACAGTGGAACAATTAAGTGGAAATCCCAGATAGGATTTTGAAATGAAGCAGGCTGGGGCATATTGACCTGCTCCATCATCAAGATGTGTGTATGTGATTTCTAATAATAGACCAACCCTGCCCGCTCTCAAAAACACCCCAAAGAGGGGGATTACTATGTCCATGTAGACAACCTCTCAGTGTACATGTCGAACATAAATAGCCAAACAGAATCACAAATTTGGATAGTGTTTGATTCTTTCCTGTGACTCCCGAGAGAAAAAGCCAGCCTATGTAGCCTTGGGTAAGTTGTACAATCCCAGATCTTCCCTAGAAAAATTAACTGGTGAACCCTTCTGTGTTTTCTCTACCTAGGAAACCCTGGTATGTGTTGCCATAAGTCAAAATTGAATTGGTGACACACAATTGTTATTTATTATAAAAGTTTTCTGTTCCTTAAAATGGGAAATAACAATGGTGTATGAGTTTCTGCATTAGATAACAGTTAACCCGTTGACTGAATTCTTGTTGTTTAGCAAAGTAAGCAGTTATGAGCTGCAATTTTTTTTACTACCCACACCCTGGGCGTGGCTAACTCTGTGGGTGTGGCTAACTCTGTGGGCCATGCCCACTTGGCCGGCCACACCATGGCCTGGGCTATGGAGGTGGATGTGGCCAACCAAGTGGGTGTGGCCTGGGGAAATTTCCGCTTCCGGTTCCCAGGGTCAGGTGGGAACCTCGAGCAGCACATCACTGATAGTAAGTCATGCTAGAGTAGACCCACTGAATCCATTAGGATTTGTTGAATCAATTCCTCCATCAATTCCATTGATTCAAATGGCTCTACTTCAGTTGCAAGTTAGTTTAGTTTAGTAGATCACAATAAGAGTAGGCTCTAGTTCACTAATGGAGCGTATGGAAGCATTGACTTACCAAATCTTCATTGGCTCAATGTGACTACTTTAGTGCAACTTACTACACAAGGCATCAGGACATCAGTCACTGTCTGAAAGAAGAGACTGATCTACCATCCTAAACATGTCTCTTCAGCACAGTCTAAACATGTTTACTGAGAAATAAGTCTAATTGAGATTAGCAATAGCAATTACACTTATATACACTTATATACATTACACTTAGTGCACTCTCTGGGCAGTTTTCAGGTAACTAGCATTTTGCACTCAACATGCTGGGTACTCAATTTACTGACCTTAGAAGGATGGAAGCCTGAGTCAACTGCGCCACCAAGGCTCTTCATGGGTTTATTCCCAGGCTACAGGATAATAGCCTTACGGATGGTGGTGATGGTGGTGATGGTGGTGGCAGTGATTGTATGGTGGAACTGCATTGCCAGCTTGCTGCAAACAGGGAAGGAGGTGGAAGGGTTCTTTCCCCCTCCCATTGAGTGATATGGGAGGGACTTAGCTATGTTATATTGAAGGCTGATATTGTTTGAGACCATAGTTAGGAATGAACAGGCCCTATTTTCTATGGATCCATTGCCTTCTATACCATGAGCAACACAGCCTATTTTGGCCTACACTGACACTGGCAATGGTGGAGCATACCCAGTGGTGGGCATCAGCAGGTTGGCACCAGTTCACCAGAAGCGGTAGCAGAAATTCTGGTTGGCCCTGCCCATACAAGTTTTGAAGTAAAGTAGTCCTAATTCGGGTGCAATGCAAGGCTTTCCCCCCTGACCATGCCCACCATACCACACCCACAGTGTGTTAGTAAAAAAAAAAATGGAGCCCACCACTGAGCATACCTAGGCTTGGATAGATCAAAGGGACTTTCAGTAACTAACATTCTCTTCCATTCCAGAACAGCACCTCTATTAAACTCAATAGGCACTCAGGCACCAACTTGAGCGGGACAAGGTTTTTTCCTTAGTTAACAGTTATTTTGTGATATATAGCGTTCTGTAAGGTGCAGCAAGCATATGAGTAGTTTTTTTAAAAGTATTATCAAGGAAAGTGGCATTAGTGTAAAATTATAAATAAGATGTAGATGGGTCAGAAACAGGGAAAATGTAGGCAGTTTCAAAATGTCAAGGATGATATTTCAGTATAGCAGAAGGACTTCTTTGAGCAAACTAATTTGGATTCATGGCTGCAGTTACGTTCCACTTGTGGACTTCATCAATGAGTAAAAAGCTTTCTAGATTGTCTAGGAAAACCTGCAAAGAAGCTACTAAGTGCTGGAACTGCTAAGAATCAAAGGATATTGTTCACAGGGACATGAAAGAAACCTTTGAATGAATCACACACTATTTTCATTTTCAGAGAGTTTCAATCCAATATAACCTCAGTTATTTATTATGCTTCTATGTCCCTAGACTATAACTCCCTCAGGAATCCATCAATCTCAGTGAGAGAGATTTCTGTCCTAGAACATTCACACCATTTGAACTAATATTTGCTTTGGTTTATTTATTTATTTGTTTTTTAAAAGTGTATTCCCTTCATATTGTCTAAATGTCAGTAGCAATGTATTGTAACATAATGAGAAAAATGTTGGGAGTTGGAAAGTAAGCTGCAACTTGTCATGGAAACTGAAGACATAATTATAGTTTTTAGAGTGGTTTAGGCAAGTTTAGGTTATAGTTCTTTATTGACCTAGAAGGCTTCACACAATCTTGTTAGGACAAATTCCAGCTATTGTGAAAACTGTGGCTAATTGTTTTTTTTTCTTCTTCTCTCAACATCTATACTCTTTCATAGAACCACAATTGCTACCGTTAGTGGGATAGAAGGAGACACTGTTACATGAAGAGTTTTGGAGTTACAGTTGAAGTGTAGGTTCACATTTGTCTTTGTAGAATTGAATAATATTGGCCATTGGAATCAAATACTATAATAGACATCACCATCGTTGTCTCCTTCACTTTCCTGAACTATGGGGGGGTTACAAGGATAATTCATGCCTAGGTTTCTTTTCCTTTGGAAGAAGGAAAAGTTGGAGATTTAAGGTACAACATTTGAAATCTTTCGAAACATAATAGATTCATTAATAGATTCTCTTCCCCTTTTTCAAACGCAATCCTCAAAACTACAACTTAACCAACTATTACTTTTTTCATGTCTAGGCTAGACACAAAACTGCCAAAATGAAGCCACCTATGGGGAGTTCCTTTCGCCTGACCTAGTGTGAGAAAGATTAGCTAACCTAAGGTGGCCATTGCCCAGGGTATGCCCGATTGTTGTTCAAAAATACCACATTTTTCAAGAAGGCTATTTCTGTGTACCCCAGCCTAGACTACTGTAAGAAAGTAAGAAAACCCCATCTGGATTAGACCAATGTTCTCTCTAATCCAGTGCTGTATTTTCCCATGGAGACAACCTGATGCCTATGGGAATCACATGGTGAAATAATGGACACCCTTTTGGAGTGATTGTTACCCAAAAACTGATGCCCCCTTTTCTTATTGATTACAGGAACATGTGAGTGTGGGAACAGTTGCAACTTTGGTCGATCGCGAAACCCTTCTCCCAAGGACGAGGAGGCATTTATTTCAGACAAAAATATAAAGCAAGTTTATTGAAAAGGAGTTAAAGCAATGCTGGCCGGACACTGGCCTAAGTCCTAGTCTCAACTTTTTTGTCTAAAATAAGTTTCCCCAGTGAGCAGCTCTTTTTGAGTTCTTGTGTGTGTGTGTGTGTGCAAAGAGTGCCAATCAAGAGACTTTTATACCCTCCACCCCTGGGAACTATATCTATCTTCTACTACTAAAGTAGTACTTACAAAATAAAAAATTACAATGAACCAAATACTACCAGTACCCGACTCTTTTGTTACAATCAAAGGGTAATTACACAAAACAATGGATGGAATGGGTAGGGCAAATGCCCTGGGGCTTTACATTAGAAAAACAAAGTTCACAGTTTAACAGCTGCAGGTCTTGACATCTCCAATGTGACATCCAATGGGAACATGGATTGAAAAAGTGCAACTATGTGGCTTTAGAGTTCATGGCAAGAAGTTCAAAAATGACCAATAGCCTCATGGATAACGAGTCCAAGGAAGGCTGAATGTTGGGCTTCCTCAAGGAAGTGGTAATCATTTTACCCCCACCGAGCAGTTGATTAATCCTGTTTCATCCCAAGAACTATCTTGATTAAGTATACAAGGAATCCCAGTATCAATAGGCATGCAATGCCTACCCTTAAACCATGCAATATCCACCCTTAAACCAGTTCCCTGTTTGCTAAGATTTGCCCTTATCCATTTTGCAGGTGTTGGTAAGAACAAGTCAGTGGCAAGTGGTTTGAAGAGTGGTATAGATTATCTTGGGCTCCCAAGGGTCAGAATCCAGGGGTAACAATAGGTAGAAGAATTGTTTTCCTGTGTAGGCTGGAAGCTTTGGGATTAATTTGGTACCTGCTTAAAACATAGTAGTGAGAGGGTAAGTTAGAAATCAAATTTATATCATTTAATAAAGTTCTGGACCCTTTAATTAAGACCGTATCATTAATTAACTAATGAGACATCAAATAATTACATTTGCTATATCATGGAGTAAGCAATGCTCGAAAACCCTTTCTAAGAAATGACATATTTCCCCCGGCGGGGCTATCTCCAGTCTCCTCCAGAGCTGTCAAAATCTGACAGCGATTTGAATTTCCCACCATTTTTGTAGAAGAACCAAAGCCGCCGTCTTGACTGGAAACAAAGTAACTTTATGATTAGGAGTGTGGGCGTTCAACTTTAAACAATGTATTTTCTACAGCGAGGCTGGGAGCTGTTTGACAGTTCTATGAGAATCCCGCCTTACTTTGACAGCCTCGCAATATTTGAGCAGGGTTATTGTCCATGTACAGAGTTCCATTCATAAAAGTAGGGGTTACCTAAGGACACAGTAGTGCTGGTCGGCTGCCCCTAGTGGATGTGTATGAAATTACATCTATCAGATTTCCCTTTTAGCGGAGGAAAATTGACAGATTCAATGGGGGACAGACGGAGCCTTTTAAAACAGTTGGAAACTTGCAGTTATATACCCGCAAGTGTGTGAATGGATGAGCGAGAGAGTAGTGCTTGGTGCAGACGGAAGCCTAGATGTGGCTGGCAAATAAAAATATGGTGAAAGAAATAACTTTATTAAGAGAATAAAAGAATGTTTGAAAGAAAAAAAATAGAGAGATGAACATTGCAGCGCTATTTCTGAAAATGGAGTTACATGGTTCACAATGCTTTTTTGGTTTTACCATTCTGAATATTCCAAGTTGTTGAGCAACTTGTCCACTGCATTGCTTAAGAAGTTGTTTATGCACAGATTCTTGTTATGGCCCAGTTAACCTTCAATCACAAGAACTGCCCATTTATTTCCACTGCCTCATTCCTGGTGTTGAATGATTTATAAGTGGACCTCTCCTCATGTCCCACAACTCCACTTTTACTTGGAAGTCTTTAGTGTGTGATTATTTGAAAGCTTTACACAACTTCAAATGTATCATCTCTTGTCACATGCTTCTTGCTCTTCTGAAAGACCTTTGAAAGTGCCTTTGGAGATATGTTCATCCCCCTCCTTTGAAAGATTAATAACATACAACTTACCTTTGCAGAAATGTTGTTTCTTCATTTGTGTTCATCACCAACTGGTAGCCAGATGTCCCCATATTAACTTTGGATGCAGCAGCTCTCAAGAATGGAGTAATTGTTTAGAAACTCATAGCCTCCCATGTTCTTCAGCTGGTGTACCCCTTCCTGTGTTTCTTTTTACATTCTTTTATCCTGAAGAATCAATTTTAGCAAATCCATACTTTTTATTTCCCATTTGTGGCTATAGTATCCTATCTTTCTGCAATTTTAAAGTTCATGGATTTTTATGAATTTCTTATCTTTACTTGTTTGCTTTAGTTTTTGCATTGTCAGGCATCCTTTCAGTCAAAAAAAATGTATCATCCTACAATAAATCCTCATTTCAAATGCTTCTTCTTTTAAATAAGTAGGTGTCTGTAGTAAAATCCATGATTCCATGTGATGCAGTACTGCTAAGAATACATTGCAGAGGCACATCCTCAAAGCCAATTATATAGTATGTTTTTATGTATTTTATATACTTCATTTTAGGGAGCACACTCTTGGCCAGTTTTATGATCTGGGAGTACATTTGGCCCTGGCACAATCTATGGAATATCAGGTCCATGCCACCTTTTTTCATCTACAACCCATTGCCCAGCTGCACTCTTCCTTGGATGGCAGATCCCCAACAACATTGGTTCAAACACTTGTAGTCACTTGGATTGACTACTGCAATCCTGTTTATGTGGGGCTACACTTGAGGATGATATGGAAGCTACAGCAGGTCCAGAATGTGGCAGCCAGACTAATTTGGGGTGTGAATAGATGCAATCTCATATCTCTGATTCTGACTCATCTACTTTTCCGTGTAATTAATTTGATATTATTATATAGATCCCTAAACGGTTTTGGACTTCACTACCTATCAGAGTGCCTCTTCCTAAGTCAGGGATTCTCAACCAACATTTCATGTGGGCCTGCCACCACCTCCACCACACCAGGAAGTACCATGTGGTGGTGGAAAGGCAAAATGGCCCCGAAGCTGACTGAGGGAGTGTTATATATGTTAACTGTGTTTCCTAATAGGAGCGGAATGTATATTTTCTCATGTATCTATTCTTATGCAAATAAGTGGATAGAAAAATGTGCACACTCTGTTAGCCAATGGGCTTGTTGTATTATTGTTACTGTTGCTGTTTATAGTGTATATAAGTCTGAGTTTTGCCCCACCCAAACTGTGTTCAAACTCCACTAATTAAGAGCTGAATTTCACTACTTCATTCGTCTGCTTCTTCATTCCTTGAACACGAAAGGGAGCGTGACCCAGCCCCGGGCTTAAAAAGGTTGAGAACTCCTGTCCTAAGTGCTACTGTTTGCTCCACCCAATTTTCCCAGGCTTTATAGTAACAGATCCGCTAGGAGAAGCCCATAAGTCCTTGAACCTTTTTGTCAGTAGCTCCCATGCCCTGCCTTCAGAGATATGTTCACCCCCCTCCTTGCCAATCTTTAAGAGGTTCTTTAAAACTTTCCTTTTTAGACAAATATTTGAAGATAAACTCCCCAGCTGAAAAACTGGAAATTATCTGTGGTGGGTGAGGCCATTGTCTATTGTTTACTATCACTTGCTCATATTGTTCTATGTTCATTTGGTTTATTTTACTTTTATGATTCCTTGTTTATTTTAACCATGTTTGACTATAAACCACCCATATTCTACTAACTGGGCAGTGAATGAATTAATGAATTTTTATTTCTGATTTTTGTTGTGCAAATGATTCTGCATTCTGTCAAATTTCTTGACAGTTACATTTGCCAACATGCTCCAGATTTTCATTTTGGATGTTTGACTGCAGTTCTTGGGGCTTTCTGTCCTTTATTGATTACAATGAACCTATTTTTCTTAGCTTTCTTTTCTAGATCTTGTTCTTTATTTACTTCATTGACCTTCTCAATTAACCACCACAGACCACTTAATTCATCAGCCAGTAATACTGCATCATTTGCACTCTCAGCCTTTTTTGTTGACACACGAGCTGTTTCCCCAGAACAGAGTACATCCCGCCCCCCTGCTCTGCAGCCAAATGGGATCACTCCCTCCCTCCCCACAGCACTGAGTTCACCGCACCCCTCTGTTTGGGCACTCGGTCTCTAAAACGTTCACCATCACTGTCCTTGAGGGATGAGGAAAATGGACGCATGGCGGCACTGATCCGCTGCCGTGCGCTTTGCTGGCCCCGACCCATAAGAGATGGGATGAGGCCGGAAGGGGCGGGGGCCGGGCCTTCCCCTTAAGGCTCCGGTCGGCCATGCTCCTCCACGCGGCCTTGCCTTTTGCCTCCGGCCGCGTGGCTTCCTTCTTGCTGCGGCGGTTGGCCGCGGCCCCTCCAGGGTGGCTTGGGCTGCCCCCTTTGCCGCAGGCCTTCCGTTGGCCCCCCGGGATGTGGCCGGGGGCTCACGGCCTGCTTCCCGGCTTTGCCACCGCTTCCTCTGTGGCTCCTCTTTCCCCTGGTGGCGTCCCTCGGTGAGCACCGCCTCTCTGGGGGCCCCCTGCCACCTTTGGGCGCTCGCCGGGGCTCGCGGCCCGTCGGGGGGCTCTTTGTCGGCCCGGCTCGCCCCCCTTTTCTGGTCAGGGGGCCTCTGGGCCCTCTATGCGGCCAGCTGCAGGGCAGGGCGTGGCACCGCTCGCTGCGGTCCCCACAGCTGCTTACCTGTGCCTCTCCCGGGGCCTGCAGGCTCACCCCCTTTGGACTCGTCGGGGCTTTCTGCCTGCCCTCAGGCCCTTGTCTCCTGCCCGCCGCGGTGCTGGCGGGCCTCTTGGGCCTCTAGGCCCTCTGCCAAGCACAGTGCTAGGCCGTGGGGCATGGCCCGGGCCCTTGTTGCTTTTGCCCAGGTACAGCCCGCTGTGTCCTTGGGGCCTTGACCTTCCTGGAGGAGGGTCCATGGGTGCGGCGGGTGGGGATCCCAGATCCGGGCTGCTGAGGCGACCACCTGCAGCGCAATGGGGTTCCCAACCTAAGGCCCTTAGGCCAAATCTGGCCCACGGTGCCATTTTGTGTGGCCCACTGGGCTCTCCCCTGGGCCTGGTGCCCCTCTCCCTGCAGAGGCATGGCCCGCTGCGGCCCCGGGGCCTCCCCTCGTTTGCTGGGTTCACTGTCGGGCCGGTGGCATTGGGTGTGGCTCGGTGCTCTGGCTGGTGGCCCTTTCCGGCCCATTCTGTTGCATGCCCATGGCCCCTGCTGGCCCTGTCTCTCACCGGCTGCCCCGGGTATGGGGGGTGTACAGTGGTGGGCGGCCAATGGGTGGGCCTGCAGGGTGGGCCTGCAGGGTTCGCGGGACGGTTGTGCCTCTTGTCTGCGGCGCATGGCCCCTGCCGGGCAGGCCCACTTCGGGCCTTGTCTGCTGCGGGCCATGGTGGCCCGGGTGTTGGGGTTGCCCCTTCCTGGCAGCACTCTGGGTTTGGGTTGTCCCTGCCATGGGGCCGCAGGAGTGCCTGCAGAGGTGGACGGTGCTGGCCCTTCAGCTTCGGGGTGGGGTTGAGTGCTGCACCCCGGAGTCAGTTGCACCAGGCCTTCCAGGCTTTCGTGGCCGTCCCGCTGCCTTCAGCGGTGGTCGCCCATGGGCCATTCTCCCGGGGTTCTCTGGGTGGGGCATGCTCCTGGGTGGCTCGCCGCATTTTGGGGGCTGCTGAGTTTGTGCCGCTTGTTCCTGCCGGCTCTGGCCCGCTCTATCTTGGGCAGCTTGGTGACGACGCTGGCTCCTCCAGTTTGGCTCCTTAGATTGTTGACCCCTGCTCGAGTGCGATTGCCCTGTTCGGTGACATGTGCGGGCAGGCTGTGGTTCCGTGGCTCTGGAGCAGGTGAGTCTTGCCATTTGGGTTTTTGTACCTCTCTCCTTTCCCTTCTGGAATGTCCGGCCCCTTTCTTCTTAAATTTTGGTTCTGGCTGCGCGGCGGGCCGTCACCGCTTTGGTGTATGGGACCAAAGACAACCGGACAACCGAAAGGTTGGTTTAACACAGGTTTATTGCATTGCATGAGGTTCCAGTGAAGCATGAGGAATGGCGGTGATACATCTCAATATATACAGTAGCTCTCTACATTTGAATCTTGTAGCACGGTAGCTGATTGGTTGCTACCGGCGTGGCCTCGCCCAGGCACGCCTCTTTCTTCAGCTGCTGAATGCAGGTCTTGCTTCAGCTGCTGAATGCAGGTCTTTCTTCAGCTGCTGAATGCAGGTCTTGCTTCAGCTGCTGAATGCAGGTCTTTCTTCAGCTGCTGAATGCGGGGAAGGTTTTCCCGCGGCTGTCCGTGATTGAGCAATGTGAACCATGTGAGAGTGAACGCTCGCAGCTGCCCTCTATAGGCTGTCTGCTCGCGTTCCTTCATAGCTGATATCGTTTGTATCTGGAGTGGTTACAATCTTGCCTTACAGTATAATGAACATGCATACATACATAACATCCCTCCCCCCTAGGATGGGACGAAGTCCCGCAACCATTGTGGCTTGCCGCACGTTCGCTTGGGGCGTGCTTGCGCCTGCCCTAATTCTGGAGAGCCTGTGATCCCTGACTCCGCGGGCGCTTGTCCTGCAACGGGAAACGGGGATTCGTTAGTGGCTCTGTGGGGCGTCCGTGCCTGCCTTGCGCTTGGGGAAGGGAATGGGATGAACAGTTGGGAGGTAAATCCCTGCCTATTGCCCTCGGACCCCGGGGACCCTCCTAGTGTGAACCGCGGCACCGATGAGGTCGCCCTTGGGGAATGGCTACCTTCTGATCCCTGCTCGGGGGACCTTAAGACTGTGGTGGTGGGCGGACTCGCTGATGCCTCTGGTCTTGGAGGTGTCGGTCTCCGGAACATGGGCGCTATATTGCATTCTAACTCACAGGGGCTACTGGGACTGGAGGTACCAGGGGCTGAACTGAAACCCCTCTTTTCGCTAGGACGGGTGGGGGACCACTCCGCTAACTCCCCCTGGTACTGTAAATCAACGTCTAAACCTCTATGGGCCTCTGAGCCTCGGGGGGACTTCCGCGGCTTCCGCGGGGTATGAGTGTGGTTGGGGCTCCTCCTTTCTGACGGGGACTCCCGCAACCCGGGGCTCCTCCTCTCTGGCAGGGACTCCCGCAAAAGATTTCCGTGGATCGATTCCCTTTCCTCCCCCCTTGGTGGGGACCCATGCTCCTCTTTTCCTCCCCCTTGGGCTAAACGGGTGGGGGAGTACCCTAACGCTGAATCAATGCTGGCCTCATCCTCGTCTTGCTCTCCGGGGACCCTACGCCTGAGTTGGTCCACGTGTCGCCTCCACAGGAAACCTGTACTGGTCTCTACGCGGTATGAGACGGGGCCGGTTTGGTCTACTACGGTGCCCGGCACCCAGGCTGGCCCCGCGCTGGCGTAATTCCTGCAGTATACTGGGGCGCCTATGCCGAAACTCTTGGTGGGTTCCACCCCTATGTTCCGCCCCTTGTCCTCTACTCTCGTGGGGTCTAGCTTGGATATCCCCGTGGCCAGCTTCCTGCGCATCAACAGCTCTGCGGGGGAGTACCCTGACGCTAAGGGGGTGACCCTGTATCTCAGCAGGAATTGGCACAATTTCAGGTCGAGGTCTCCGGGACCCATGCGCAGTAGCGCGTCTTTCGTGGTGCGCACGAGGCGCTCTACTTGGCCATTGGTGGCCGGGTGAAAGGGGGCGGAGGTGACGTGCCGAATGGCGTTGCGTTCCATGAATGCCCTGAACTCGGCGGACGTGAAACAGCTAGCGTTATCGCTGACGAGGGTGTCGGGTAAACCGAACGTGGAAAAGACCCTCCTTAACTGTTTAATGGTTGTGGTCGAGGAGGTGCTCGAGACTGGAATGACCTCCAACCACTTAGAGAACGCGTCCACCACGAGGAGGAAAAGCGTTCCCCTGAATGGGCCAGCAAAGTCTACGTGAACTCGGGACCAGGGTCCCCTCGCAGCGTCCCATTCCCTAGGTGGCGAGCGAGCCTCTTCTGGCCTTGAGCTTTGGCACGCCTCACAAGTGCCGACCATGTGTTCGATGTCGGCGTCTAACTGGGGCCACCAAAAGTAACTGCGGGCTAGTGCCTTAGAGCGTACGATCCCCGGGTGGCTGACGTGCAGCAGTTTAAGCACCCTCGGCCGGAGAGACGTGGGGATCACTACCCGCTGTCCCCACAAGAGGCAACCCCTCTCCAGGGACAACTCTAATCTCTTTTTGAAGAATGTGTCGAATTCCGCTGCTGGGGAAGACACGGGCCACCCTTTCTGCACCCAGGAGCAAACTGTGGCCAGCGCTTTGTCCTTGTCTGTCGCTTTGGCGATTTCGGCCGGTACTACTGGAGGGGAGTCTAGGACCTCTATCATTAAGACCTGGTGGTCCCTCTCTACTCCGCCCACGTGGCAGCAATCCCGGGGAATGGGGGACCTCGACAGAGCGTCGGCATGGCTTATCTCCCTCCCGGGCCGGTATACCAACGCGTGCTGATACGCGTTGAGAAAAATGGCCCATCTGAGCATTCTCGGGGACAGGATCTGGGGTGTGGGCTTGTCTGCGGTGAAGATGCCCAGCAAAGGCTTGTGGTCAGTCACTATGGTGAAGGGGCGGCCGTACACGAAATCATGAAATTTCTTGGTCCCCGCAATTATTGCTAGCGCCTCTCTGTCTGTCTGAGCATAATTCCTCTCCGCTTGGGACAGGGATCTAGAGTAGAAAGCTATCGGGGCCTCCCTACCGTTCTCCAGCACGTGGCAAAGCACCGCCCCCACCCCCACCGGGGATGCATCGCATATCAGGACCACCGGGCTTTTGGGATTGAAGTGGGTCAGTACAGCATCTGATGCCAGGAGTCGCTTCAGGTCATTGAAAGCCTTTTCCTGGACGTCGCCCCACTTCCATGCCTCGTCCTTTTTTAACAATTTGTGTAGCGGTTCTGCCACGGCTGCCTTCCGCGGGAGGAAGGAGTGGTAGAAGTTGAGCAGTCCGAGGAACGACTGCAACTCGGGCTTGGAGGTGGGGCGAGGGGCCTTTTTGATGGCGGCTACCTTGGATTGGGCTGGCCTAATTCCCTCGGGAGTAACACGGAACCCTAGGAACTCAACCTCTGTAGCGAAGAAGACGCATTTGTCTTTCCGCAACCTCAACCCCGCCTTTTCGAATATTGTCAGGACCTTTCCCAACCTTGTTGCTAATTCGGCCCGGCTCCCCCCTGTAATTAATACGTCATCAAAATAGGGTAACACCCCCTCCAACCCCTTCAGGAGGCGTTCCACCAATGACTGGAAAATCCCGGGCGCCGAATTCACGCCGAATTGGAGGCGCGAAACCTGGAACGCCCCTTTGTGGGTGACTATGGTTTGTGCAGCAGCTGCGGCGGGGGTCACCGGGAGTTGCTGGTAGGCTTGGGCCAGGTCGAGTTTGGCGAAACACCTCCCCCCGTGTAACCTGGCCAATAAGTGGCTGACTACCGGCACCGGATACGCATTAGGGCGGATCGCCTTATTGATGGTGCACTTGTAATCAGCGCATATTCGGACTTCCCCGTTGGCCTTGAGCGCTGTTACAATTGGAGTTTCCCACTCCGCAGAATCAACAGGAACAAGAATCCCCTGGCCCACTAATTTGTCCAATTCCGCCTCAATTTTGTCCTTTAGTGCGAAAGGCACTCTGCGCGGTTTAAGTCTGATTGGACGCACTCCAGGGTCCAGGTCGAAAGTCACTGGGGGGCCCTTGAATTTTCCTAGCCCCTTTTTAAAAACCTCGGGGTGCGCGTCGCACACGCTCTGTATTGGATCAGTCCCGGCGGCGTGTGCTCCCACGGCGTGCACCCCCCCAATGAACAACCCCAGGGGCTGGAACCATTGAGTCCCGAGGAGGCTGCATTTACCCCCCTTGAGGACGACTAAGGGAAGCGTTGCGGTGTACTTTTTGAACTGGACCTGGAACTTCCCAACCCCCAACACTGGGATGCGGTTCCCCTGCACGTCCTTCAGCGTGGCCCTCAACGCCTTGAGTTTGGGCCGCACGCGGGGGGCGATTTTCATGAACTCCCCCTGGGAAATAATGGAGTATGAGGAACCCGAATCCACCTCCATCCTAACAGGGGCCCCTTGTATTACTACCTCAACGAAGTAACGGGGGTGCTCCGTGGAAACGCTGCAAACCGGCGCGTCGTCCTCGCTGTCGTCGGAGACTCGTCCTACTCCGTCCCGCGTCCTCGTGGTCCGTGTGCCGTCCTTCGGCCTCGTGGTGCGGTCCTGCCTCGTCGAGCGGTCTGGAGAACTCCGGGTGGCCTCGCGTCGTTTCCGGCAGACCTTGGCGATGTGCCCGCGCCGGCCGCAGTTGTGGCACTCGGCCTTGCGGAATGGGCATTTGGTGCGGGCGTGGGCGGCGCCCCAGCCATCGCAGCGCCGGCCCTCTCTCTGGACCCTCCGGACGTCCTCGTCGTCGCTGCTCTCTGCAGAAGACGAGTTCGAAGTCCGCCGGGCCGCGCGCACCGAACTCTCTGCCTTGGCGGTCTTCGGGCGCCAGTCCTGAAGTTCGTGCACCCCGGCCGACGTGGCCTCTGCGGCCTGTGCCGCGTCGAGGACTTGTTGCCACGTGGGAGGCGGCTCCCTTTTCATCAGCGCGCGCTGAGTCTCTGTGTCCCTTAGACCGCAGAGCAGGCAGTCCCGGAGGGTGACGTCGGGGAGTTCCCACTTGCAAGGGCCGGCGGCCAACCGCAGGGCCGCGGCGAACTCATCGACCGATTCTCCGGGTGCCTGGACTCGCCTCCAGAACGCGCTCCGAGCGGGGAACATCGCTATTGCCGGCCGGAGATGGGCGCGCAACGCCGCCAGGAGCTCTGAAGCTTTGAAGTCGCCCACCTTCCTCGGGGCGATCAGGTCCACCAAGGTCCTCTTGGTCTCGTGTCCGAGCATGCGGACGAAAATGGCCCTCTTTTTGGCCTCATCGGAGACTTCGAGCTCCACCAGCGCTGCGTTGAAGTCTATCTCAAACAGCTCCAAGTCTCCCTGCTTCTTGATCTCGTAGCCGGCGCATGTCTTGGTCCCGTGGGCAGCCATATCCCATCCTCGTCGCCAATTTGGTGTATGGGACCAAAGACAACCGGACAACCGAAAGGTTGGTTTAACACAGGTTTATTGCATTGCATGAGGTTCCAGTGAAGCATGAGGAATGGCGGTGATACATCTCAATATATACAGTAGCTCTCTACATTTGAATCTTGTAGCACGGTAGCTGATTGGTTGCTACCGGCGTGGCCTCGCCCAGGCACGCCTCTTTCTTCAGCTGCTGAATGCAGGTCTTGCTTCAGCTGCTGAATGCAGGTCTTTCTTCAGCTGCTGAATGCAGGTCTTGCTTCAGCTGCTGAATGCAGGTCTTTCTTCAGCTGCTGAATGCGGGGAAGGTTTTCCCGCGGCTGTCCGTGATTGAGCAATGTGAACCATGTGAGAGTGAACGCTCGCAGCTGCCCTCTATAGGCTGTCTGCTCGCGTTCCTTCATAGCTGATATCGTTTGTATCTGGAGTGGTTACAATCTTGCCTTACAGTATAATGAACATGCATACATACATAACAACCGCCCACTGTTCTCCTTGCCATGCGGTCCCCGGTGTCTCCTGCATTTTGCTGGGGTCTGTCTCCCTTGGCGTTAAGGGGTCCTTCTCCCGCAGTTTTGGGGGCACTTTGGGGCTCCCCTGCCTTGGATGCGTGGCCTTGCCCCTTCCCCTGTGGGTATCTGTCCCTTCTTTTTGCGTGCCTCTACTCTCCTCTCTCTGGTTGCATTGGCGCTCGCTTCGGGCAGCTCGGTGTCCGGCCCTTTCGGCCCGATGGCCGTGGCTGCACCAGATCTCTTCAGGGTTCTCTGCCCACCGGCCCTCCATTTGCCCGTCTGTGTGTGGCGCAGCTGCGGGGACCGCAGCGAGCGGTGCCACGTCCTGCCCTGCAGCTGGCCGCATAGAGGGCCCAGAGGCCCCCTCAACGATTCTCAACCTGCAGTCTGTGGGCCGAATGTGGCCCATGACACCATTTCATGTGGCTGACCACTGCCTCCACCACACCATACCTGTCAACCTTCCCGATTTGGCCAGGAAAACCCCGTAATTTGACGTCCGTTGACGACATAACTCGCTCCGCACTGCCAAAACCCTGTAATTTGGCAGCAGGGGGAAATGCTTTCCGCGCATGCGCAGAAGCACTACGCCGCTTGCGCAGCCACTACGCAAGCGGTGTAGTGCTTCCACGCATGCGTGGGAGGGGTAAAACCCTTCCATGCATGCGTGGAAAGTGACCTGAGCACAAGCGATGTGCGCAGGTCCCGTTTTTCTGGAGCTGCCGGTTGACAGGTATGCACCACACCAGGAAGTGCCATGTGGTGGAGGAAAGGCAAAATGGCCATCCAGCCCCTGAAGCTGTCTGAGGGAGCGTGACCCAGCCCATGGCATAAAAAGGTTGAGAACTTCTGATCTAAGCCTTCAGAGGCGGTTTAGGCAAGAAGAAACAATTTTGTTGGTGCCTGAGATATAACAAAAAGCAGGCTAAGTTTTTAAACAACAGTGATTTTTTTTCCTTTTCTTTTTATCACCTCTCTAATATTATAATGGAAAAAAAATATCATTTGATTGCTCCCTCATTTCCCGAGACTTAGTGCTTTGTGTGGGCTTTTCACTTCTCTCTCCCCCCTGGACTCAATCCATCCTTGCAATTGCTCTTAGCATGGAATGAGGTATCTTCCTCCATCCTTCTTGGCAGGGAGGTTTATTTATTGCGAGAAACAGTGAGCTCAATATGTTAAAGAACTCAGTGAACATGTACAGGGCCTGTTAGCCTCTGAAAATGCATATTGAAGAGGGATAACCCTAGCATTCGGTAAAGTGAAGTAACTTTCTCAGCAAGTAGATTTTGAGTGTCATGAAAAGGCTGCACAATGGTGTTTTTTTAATTTACTTTGTTTTCCTACTGCTTGGGATGGTAAAAATTATTATTATTATTATTATTATTATTATTATTATTATTATTATTATTATTATTATTATTATTATTATTATTATTATTATTATTATTATTATTATTATTATTATTATTATTATTATTATTATTATTATTATTATTATTATTATTATATTCGTGAGTACTGCAGGATGGAATGAGCTCCCATCTTTGTCCCAGCTCCTGCCAACCTAGCAGTTTGAAAGCAAGAAATTGCAAGTAGATAAATAGGGGCCACTTCAGTGGGAAGGTAGCAGCGTTCTGTGCGCTCCGATGTCTACTCATGCCTGCCACATGACCACAGAAATGTCTGCAGAAGCAGACAGCACTGGCTCTTCGGTTTTGAAACAGGGATGAGCACTGAACTCTAGAGTTGGATACAACTGGCTTTTGAGCAAGGAAAACCTTTTCCTTTATTATTATTATTATTATTATTATTATTATTATTATTATTATTATTATTATTATTATTATTATTATTATTATTATTATTATTATTATTATTATTATTATTTACTTTTTGCCTCGTGTTGCAGAGTAATGTGGCTGGTGTTGATTACTATAAGCTTTTGACAACTGAGTGTCAATTCTATCATTTTAAAATAGCACTTCAACATTTGAATTCCAAGTCTTTCCAATGGTTGAAATGTGGTTTTTTAAAGCAGCTTGGCTTTAAAAGTTTCAAGTAGATAGAGCAGTCAAACCTATTGTATATCCTCAGGCCCCCATGAAGCAGAGGATATAGTTAGTTCTTGAGTGAAGGTTATATCTTCATTTAGCAGGGGGGAAATGATAAAAGATGTGTTCTGTTCTCTGAAGAACCAGTGCTCAAGGCCTCCAGGGAATGCCAAGCGGCTGCTTTGTACAGTGGAAAAGCTGAAAGTAATTGTTTAGCTTCTGGGGACTTGACGTCTCAAAGGTAGATTATGAAGTGTCTGATGAGAAAGTTATGGTTCACATAAAGGTTACAAAAGTAACAGCAACCACCCTAAACCTATCCAGAAGATTTACTCAAAAGTCTCTTGCAATGTGTGGGTTTTGACCTGTAAGAACTGTAAATTTTCTTCAGATCGATTGCACCAATGAAGAAAACAGCCGCTTGGGTCATTAAATCAATATCATTTCTACTTCTAGGCTTTAAAGTTAAAAGTTTAGACTGTAAGGAAATAGATGTCAAGTGCAAAGCACAATTAAGACATATCTAGTGCCAACAAAGTATAATTTTCCCTTCACTTGGATGAATCCATTTAAGATATCTGATTTATTTATTTATTGGTCATATTTACACTGCTGCCCCCTCGCCGTAGCGACTCAGGGCGGCTAACAAATAGAAGCTATAAAACCTAAAAAACTTATACAAAAAACCCCAATAAAACATTTAAAAACATTTAAAACATTGTCAGCATTAAAACCCCACCCACCCCAACCCCAAAGGAGAGGGGAAAATCATTTTAGATGAGCCAGCAGGTGGGGGTCACTGTCCACCAACCCCCCCCACACCTGCCTTGCCAGCCAGGTTTTAAATTTTTTTCCTAAAGGGCAGCAATTCCGTCTGCAGCCGTAACTCCATTGGCAGGAGGTTCCATAGGGCTGGGGCGGACACGGAAAAGGCCCTCATCCTTGTGCTAGAGAGACGGGCCCCTCTAGCCAATGGTACAATTAGAGAGCACCTCTGGTCTGTTCTAGTTGGATGGACAGACACTCTTGGGGAATCGTGGTCTCTTAGGTATCCTGGCCCACTACCATGTAGGGCTTTAAAGGTCATCACCAGCACCTTGAATTGCACCCGGAGGCAAACTGGTAACCAGTGCAACTCCTGAAGCAGTGGCGAGGCATGGGCATAATGCCTGCACCCCATCACCACCCAGGCAGCCGCATTTTGGACCATCTGCAGCCTCTGAATGGTCATCAAAGGCAGCCCCATGTAGAGCGCATTGCAGTAATCTAGTCTGGAGGTGACCAGAGCATGTGTGACCATGAGCAAGGAGTCCCTTGAATACTAAGGAACCTCATTCCCTATGGCTCTAGTCCAGCTCAAAGTCCAGTGATGAAAAACCCTGGCACTCCTGGTGTTCTTGAACTTATATTCCCAGAAGCCCTGATCATCAGGATTGCTCACATGGGTTTCTGGAGTGCCAAGGTTCGCCATGAAAGAGCTATACTCACTTAATCTATGAGTAAATCTCTTTCAACTCTGTGGGGCTTCCTTTTCAGTGCATGTACAGGTCAGCAGTTTGATACCCAAGTACTGCAAGACAGAGTGAGCTCCCATCTCTGTCCCAGCTCCTCCCCGCTGGGACTCTCATTGGGCAAGGGAGTGCCTCATGCCACTGCTGCGGCCAACAACTGTCAGCTGTGGAGGGGAGCCCGCATACAAGAGGCAAGAGCCCCCGCAATGGCTGATGCCAGCTTCTCCCCGCCGGGACTCTCATTGGGCAAGGAAGTGCCTCATGTCGCTACTGCAGCCAACAACTGTCAGCTGTGGAGGGGAGCCCACCTACAAGAGGTGAGAGCCCCCGCAATGGCTGATGCCAGCTTCTCCCCGCCGGGACTCTTGTTGGGCGAGGGTGCGCCTCATGCTGCCGCTGTGGCCAACAACCATCAGCTGTGGAGGGGGGCCCGCCTACAAGAGGCAAGAGCCCCCGCAACAGCTGATCCCAGTTTCTCCGCACCAGGATTCTCGTTGGACAAGGGAGCACCTCATGCTGCCATTGCGGCCAACAACCGTCAGCTGTGGAGGGGAGCCCAACTACAAGAGGTGAGAGCCCCCGCAACGGCTGATGCCAGCTTCTCCCCGCCAGGACTCTCATTGGGCAAGGGAGTGCCTCATGCCGCCACTGCGGCCAACAACTGTCAGCTGTGGAGGGGAGCCTGCCCACAAGAGGTGAGAGCCCCTGCAATGGCTGATGCCAGCTTCTCCCCGCCGGGACTCTTGTTGGGCGAGGGTGCGCCTCATGCTGCCGCTGCGGCCAACAACCATCAGCCATGGAGGGGAGCCTGCCTACAAGAGGCAAGAGCCCCCGCAACAGCTGATTCCATCTTCTCCGCACCAGGACTCTCATGGGACAAGGGAGCACCTCATGCCGCCGCTGCGGCCAACAACCGTGAGCTGTGGAGGGGAGCCCGCCTACAAGAAGCAAGAGCCGGGGCGTGATTAAATATGGTGATGTGAACAGACATCTTTTCCTTTGCGCTGCTGAAAAGGGGGGCCACTTATGTGGATTAATGAGATTTAAAAGTTAAAAATATTATTGGAAAATAGAAGATCACCTACCACTGCTGTTTATTGTTTGGAGACGGAATAAAAGGAGAGCGCGGAGTACCGAAGGCTCAGGACAGGCAATCACAGCAACCTGTCCGAGCCCCGGTCCCGCTGCCGAGTAAGAAGAAGAACAACAAAAAGATACGGTGAGCCAGTCCAAAGTGCCTTAGCGCGGACCAGATAAAGCGAGTTGGCAGAGAATTGAAGTGGAGGAGAGTTTCGGAGACGGAGACAAGGCGGGAGTGGAAGAAGTATTTGAACCAAAAGTAAGGTTGAGATAGGGGTTTGGACCGGCGAAAGAACTAGAGTGGTGGAAGATTGGAAGTATAGAAGTTATTTGCCGCGATCAGTGAGTATGTGGAGGCGGGCAGGATCGGGACCAGGGAGGGATTGTTCGGGGCTAGCGGAGGCTGGGCTTGGACGGTCCTGGACGGCCATAGGTCCAGCGGTGCCAAGAGGATTCACGGAGAGTAAACGCCGAAACCCCCCCCCCCCCACACACACACACACCTTCGTGTTTTGTTGAAAACGTCCACTCAGAGCCTAATTAGATTGGATTTGAGACTGAACTGTGCCTGGAGATTGTGGAATTGGATGGCGAGCATGACCGTGATTTTAAATTAGGTGGATTTTTCCTAATTCCGGATTTATAAGTCTACTCTGACAACATTAAAAGGGAAAAACTTTTTTTCTCTCTTCCTTCCCATACAAGTTAAGATGGCGCTGAGAGCTGTGAGTTGAAAGTGCTGTACAGGAGTGACGCCACTGGCAAGTTTGTTATGTCTACGAGATACATTGTCTCTCTCTCTTCCCTGCATAAGCTTTTTTAAGCTTGCCAAGATCATTTGCTGGAGGTTGAAGCTGCAGACACTCAATTGACTTTTAAAACAGTTGAAAATAAAGTGGAACTGTTTGCAAGATTTGGATATATCACTCTTCTCTTTTCTTTTCCCCCCTTTTCTCCTTGAAGAGATTTGTACAAGACTTATATGAGAACTGTCCCAAAGATACTGACTTTTAAATAAAAAACTGACCCAAAGATATTAAAGGCCAACAAAATCAAAGT
The DNA here is from genome assembly GCA_035047305.1 of Bradypodion pumilum. NCBI lineage: Eukaryota > Metazoa > Chordata > Lepidosauria > Squamata > Chamaeleonidae > Bradypodion > Bradypodion pumilum. Next base: position 157,473,363 of record JAWDJD010000001.1, on the reverse strand, counting down.
AGAATATACTGTGCACAGAATTTTTTGGTGCTGAATTGGAACTTTATAAATCAAGGATTTGGTTGAACTATACCTTCTCCCCTCCCCCCCTTTTTTTGAGGATTGGATAAAGTTAAAGTGGAAATATTAATTTTTTGACCAAAGGACAATAAACAAGGCTGAATTACAAATATTTGTTTTTTGAAATAGACACTGATTTTTTCCCTTTTCCATAAGAGAGGAGAGACAAAGAGGGGGATTAAATTGTTCTTCATTTTTTCTCTCTTCCTCTTTTTCTTCTTTTTTCTCCCCTTTCTCCCCTTTTTCTCCCTCCCCCTTTTTCCCCCCAATAATTTTCTTTAGGGCTAACATTGAAATTTGTGGTAATTGCATGTGTTCTTTTCCTTTTCCTTTTCTTTCTTTTTTCCTTTGTAATAATTTTCTTGTTATATTTTTTCCAATATCCTTTCTCATATTACTGAACTATCAAATTATTAGTAATTGAAGGTATTAATAATTGACCATATTATAGGTCAAGAAAAAAGTTTTTGCATTTTCTGAAGAGTGAATGAGTCATCAGGGGCGGGGTGGGGATAAAGATAAAAAATCGCTTTGGGCTAGGGTAGAACGCAAATCGTCTTCTGATAGAAGTTATAAAAGATTGATAAGGATGGAAGAAGACAACAAGGGGGCAGCAAAAGGACTACAACAGGAGTTAAAGGAAACAAAGGAGCAGGAGAGAGTAAGAAAGATAGTGGAACAGCAACAGCAATCACAACAGCAGAAACCACAAAGATCAAAAGATGATAAGGATATGGGACCACCTAAGAGTGAATACAAAAAAATTAAAGAAAAATTAGATCATATGGAAATGAATCTACAGAAAGACTTGCAGAATATTCAGATCAGAATACAAAAAGATGTTCACAAATTGGAAGTCTTGGATGAAAGAAAAGACCAAGGTTATGAAAGGGCAATTGAACCTTCAAGAAATGATGGCTAACTTTATCAAAACAGTTAAAACTGATCATGACAAAAGCCAAGATGCCTTAAGAAAAGAACAAGATCAGCTTAAGAAAGAACAAGGCAATATAACAAAAGAAGTTTCTGAATTGAGGGAGAAAGGTAAGGAGCGAGATCTTAAGGTGGGATCCCAAGAGAAGAGATTGGAACTGGTGGAAGAACAGCTGAGATGCACCAATATTGTAATAAGAAAGATTCCAGAAAAATCTCTGGACCAGTTAAGGCTCAGAATCCTAACATGGTTGAACGGATTAGGAATGGGAATTGATTTTGGACCTGAACGTATTATGAGTGTTTTCCGTTTAGGTGCAAAAAAAGGTAGAACAGGATCCAGAAATGTTTTGCTAAAGTTTGCTAATGTATCAGACAAGTTGAATGTAATGGCTTTAGTTGAAAAAACTGGGATGCAGGCTTTAAAGATGGAAGGAGTTGATATTGAGATATATAATGACATCTCTGTTGAGGAAAGAATTTGGAAGCAAATGATGAAGCCAGTAACTAAAAGATTGGTCGACAAAGCTATCAAATATAATTGAAAATTCCCCAAACAATTGACCTTTTCATATTTAGGCAAATGGTTCATAATAGCTCAGGACATGGACGTTATGTATACGATGGAACAAGCAAAGTTAGTAGAAAATGGAACAAAGGAATGGGACATTCTCAAGGAGGAGTTAATAATTTCTGGTGGATATAACCGAAGAGCTCAGGAAGAGGAGGAGTTGGAATTGCAGAGTGCAGTAGGTGGTAGTCAAATTGGTTAGCAGTGGCGATGGAAAAATAATACCAGCATCAAAAACACACGTCAGCAACACGTACCCCCCTTCCCCCCTTGGACAGCAAGGATTACTTTCTTGTGAGAAAAGTGGGGAGGGAAGAAGAAATTTCTATGTTTTTTGTATTGTTAATTGATTATGTATTTTTGTTTCAATGTAGGGTCCAGGGGAAGGTTTGGTTAAGGGAATACATGCCGATAGGAGGATGTGGTGGACACAATCAAGAGAATTTGGAAGATATATGAAGAATATAAAGGTAGTGACATGGAATGTGAAGGGTACTGGCTGCCAAGTTAAACGCAGAAGATTAGAATCAGCTCTTAGGAAAAACAGGCCAGACATAGTCAAAGGAGGTGAATAAAATATTCCTAGGATGGACACAAATATATGAAAAGGCATATGGTACTTCAAAGGCAAGAGGAATAGCTACACTGATATCGGACAGATTAGGTTTTGATATGATTAAGAGCATAGCAGATCCGGAAGGTAGATATTTAATTGTAAAAGGGAGGATAGATGATGATGAGATTACATTGGTCAACATTTATGCTCCTAACGAGGGCCAAGAGATCTTCCTAAATAAGATTTATCAAATATTGAGAAAAGAAGGGTCCACAAACATGATAGTGGCAGGTGATTTTAATTTGACAAGATCAATGGTAGATTGTACAAATATAACTCGAGACAGAGGTAGCAAATTAAAAATTTTGGATAGATGGATGAAAGATGCTTGGAGAGAGCTGAAAGGATCCGAAAGGGCATACACCTTTTTTTTCTCAGGTTTACAATAGTTATTCAAGGATAGATTATATATTTGTTACTGAAAACATGGTCAAAAATTTGGATGACATAGAGACAGGGATTTTTAAAGAGTCTGATCATGCAAACGTGTTAGTAACGTTAAATTTAGATGGTGGAAAGAATAGAAACAATTGGAGATATGATCCTAAAATAAACAGAGATGTCGAGAATAAGTTACAAATAATTCAGAGTTGGGAAGAATCTTGGGGTTGGAATGACACAGGAGAAAATGGGTACCATACGGTATGGGATACCATGGAGTCGGTATTTAGAGGGGAAAGTATCAAATTGGCAAGCATTAAAAATAGACAATTAAAGGATAACCAAGATAAAACGGAAAAGGAAATTAAAAAACTACAGGAGGAACACGCAAGAACAAAAAACATAAAGATTCTCGATAAATTGCAGAGATTAAGAGCGGAAGTAGTGGGAAAAGATATAGAGAAGGTACAAAGAGATTTAGTTTACTTGAGGAGGGAATACTTTGAATTTAGTAACAAAAACTCAAAAATATTGGCAAGAGCGGCAAAAGAAAAAAAAGAATAAGAGGGAAATTGGAGTTCTGATAAAGGATGGAATAAGATACAATAAATTAAAAGATAAAACTAATATAGTCAGAGATTTTTAACAGGAACTATACACAGAAAAAAAGATAAACGTAGGAAAATTAAGAGATTGGTTAAAAAATCAAATGGGGGAAAAGATATCTCAAGAGCATAAGGCTAGGATTGTTGTTGTTCAGTCGCACAGTCGGTTCCGACCCTTTGCGACCCTATGGACCATTGCTCTCCAGGCGCCTCTGTCCTCCACCATCCCCCTCAGCCCTCCCAGCTCTGTGCCCATTGTGTCTACAATGCCATCTAGCCATCTCATCCTTGGCCTCCCCCTTCTTCTTTTGCCTTCCACCTTTCCCAACATCAATGCCTTCTCAAGTGAATCCTCCCTTCTCATTTGATGTCCAAAGTATTTTAGCTTCATCTTTACTATTTGGCCTTCCAGTGAGCAATCCGGGTTAATTTCTTCTAAGATTGACCTATTTGTTCTCCTCGCTGTCCAGGGCACTCTCAAAACCCTCCTCCAACACCACATTTCAAAGGCATCTATTCTTCTGCGTTCAGCCTTCCTAATTGTCCAGCTCTCACATCCATACATTACTACTGGGAAAACCATTGCTTTGACTATTCTAATTTTTGTTTTCAGTGTGATGTCTCTGCTTTTCACTATGTTCCCCAGGTTTCTCATTGCTTGTCTCCCAAGAATCAGTCGCCTTTTTATTTCATGGCTACAATCCCCATCTGCAGTGATCTTTGATCCTAAGAAAGTAAAATCTGTCACTGCTTCTACTTCTTCCCCGTCTATTTTCCAGGAACTGATTGGGCCTGTTGCCATTATCTTGGTTTTCTTGATATTGAGTCTCAGGCCAGCTTTTGCACTCTCCTCCTTCAGCCCAATCAAGAGATTCTTTAGGTCTTCCTCACTTTCTGCCATTAGGGTGGTATCGTCTGCATATCTCAGATTATTGATGTTTCTCCCAGCGATTTTAATCCCATATTGTGATTCCTCCATCCCTGCACTGCGCATTATGTGCTCTGTGTATAGGTTGAATAAGCATGGTGACAAAATGCAGCCTTGTCTTACTCCTTTTCCTATTCCAAACCACTCTGTCATTCCATGTTCTGTCCTAACTGTTGCTTCTTGGTTCATGTACAGATTTCTCAGGAGGCATATGAGGTGCTCTGGTATTCCCATCTCTTTAATTACTTGCCACATCTTGTTGTGGTCCACACAGTCAAATGCCTTAGTGTAGTCAATAAAACAAAAGTAAACTTGTTTCTGGTATTCCTTTGTTTTCTCCATGATCCAGCGTATGTTGGCAATGTGGTCTCTAGTCCCCCTGCCTCTTCTGAAACCTGCCTGCACCTCTGGTAATTCTCTCTCCACATGCTGCTGAAGTCTATCCTGTATTATCTTGAGCATCACTTTACTGGCGTGTGGGATGAGCGCGATTGTTCGATAATTTGAACATTCTTTGGCATTGCCCTTTTTTGGGATTGGGACGTATACTGATCTTTTCCAATCCTGTGGCCATTGTTTTGTTTTCCAAATCTGCTGGCATATTGAATGCAGTAATTTGACGCCGTCGTCTTTTAGCGCTTTGAAAAATTCAACTGGGATACCATCATCTCCACTAGCTTTGTTGTTTGCAGTGCTCTTTAGGGCCTTTATGACTTCGCTCTCCAGGATGTCTGGCTCAATTTCTACTTCTTCCTCATTGTGATTGTCAGGAGTGTTGAGGTCCTTTTTGTAGAGTTGCTCTGTGTACTCTTTCCATCTTTTCTTAATCTCTTCTGCATCAGCTAGCTCCTTTCCTTCTTTGTCCCTTATCATGGTCATTTTTGCTTTAAATGTTCCCTTAATTTCCCCGATTTTTTTGAAAAAATCTCTGGTTCTGCCTCTTTTGTTGTTTTCCTCCATTTCTCTGCACTGTTCTTTTAGGTAGTTTTCCTTATCTCTCCTTGCTTTTCTTTGAAATTCTGTGTTCAAATGATTGTAGTTTTTCCTTTCTCCTTTGACTTTTGCGTTCCTTCTTTCCTCTGCTATTTTAAGAGCCTCATCAGACAACCACTTTGCTTTCTTACTCTTCTTTTCTTTTGGTATGGTTTTCTTTGCTGCTTCCTGCATGATGTCCCTCATCTCTGTCCATAATTCTTCTGGCACTCTATCTATTGAGTCTAAGCCATTGAATCTGTTCATCACCTCCACCGCGTATTCTTTAGGGATGCTGTCTAGGTGATATCTTTCTGGTCTCCGTGTTTTCCTTATTTTCTTTAGTCTAAGCCTGAATTTTGCGATCAATAGGTTGTGATCTGAGCCACAGTCTGCTCCAGGTCTTGTTTTTGCTGACTGTATGGAGGTTCTCCATCTTTGGCTGCAGAGTATGTAGTCAATCTGGTTTCGGTGTTGGCCATCTGGTGATGTCCATGTGTAGAGTCGCCTCTTGTGTTGCTGGAAGAGAGTGTTTGCTATGACCAGTGCGTTCTCTTGGCAGAACTCTATCAATCTTTGCCCTGCTTCATTCTGTACTCCCAGACCAAATTTGCCTGTTATTCCCTCCACTTTTTGATTTCCTACTTTGGCATTCCAGTCTCCTAATATAATTTGGACATCATTTCTTGGTGTCTGTTCTATGAGGTGTTGTAAGTCCTCATAGAACTGGTCCATTGTGGCTTCATCTGCACCAGTGGTTGGTGCGTATATTTGGATCACAGTGACATTGAAAGGTTTGCCTTGAATTCTGACTGACATCATTCTGTCATTTTTGAGATTGTATCCCATTACTGCTTTTCTCACTCTTTTATTGACAATTATGGCTACTCCATGTCTTCAAGGCTAGGATAGAAGAGTTTATAACGGAGAAAGAAATAAAAGATGTGATTACTAAACTGAAGGCGTGTAAATCCCCAGGAGAAGATGGATTGCCAGCGGAATTCTATAAAGAATTCAAGGAAATTGTGGCTCCAAGATTATTGAGATTATTTAACTATATTCTGGAGGGGGGAGCAATACCGACTTCATGGTACCATTCAATAATAGTATTAATACCAAAACCGGGTAAAGATGCTGAAAAAGTTGAGTCATACAGACCAATTTCGTTAATAAATCAGGACGCAAAAATTTTTGCTGCAATTCTGGCGAATAGATTAAATAATGTTATGAATAAATATATAAATAAGGATCAAGCAGGTTTTCTGAAAGGAAGGCATATGGCGGACTTAACAAGGAGGGTTTTAGATTTGATAGACATAGCAATACGAGATAAAGAAAAAGTTGGAATGTTATCATTAGATATCTTTAAGGCGTTTCACTCTCTTCAATGGGTAACAATTAATGAGATAATTAATGCGTATTGATTTGGAGATAAATTTAAGGGGGTGATTGATAAATTATATCATCATGGTTCTGCATATATTAAAGTAGATGATGCTATTACTGATGAGGTTAAATTAGAGGCAGGAACCCGACAAGGATGTCCCCTATCTCCAATATTATTTATTATGGCAATGGAGATTTTAGCAAGCGCCATACGACAAGATAAGAACATTGAAGGAATTGCAGATAATAAGATAAGTCTATATGCAAATGATACCTTAGTAATTTTAAAGCATCCTTTGAAGGCCTTAGACAGAATCCAGGAACATTTAAAGAATTTTGAGGACATGACGGGATTAAGGATAAATTGGGACAAATCTGAGATGATACTGAGTAATATAGAACAAGAAGAGCAAAGGAAAATAAAGGATAAATTTAAAATACAGGTTAGAAATAGTTTGAAGTATTTGGGAATAAATATATCTTATAATTGGGAAGATCTTAAGAAATTAAACTATGAAGAACAAAAAAAAAAAAGAAATTAGGGGGAAAATACTACAGTATAGTAAATTGAAATTGTCTTGGTTCGGTAGAGTCGCTCTTTGTAAAATGATGTTATTACCAAGATTGAATTTTTTGTTTGACGCTCTACTGATCCAGTTAAGAGAGAAAGAAATTAAAGAACTCCAAACTATGTTTAATAATTATTGTAATGGTGGATGTAGACCTAGAATTAATAGAAGTTTTTGGTATTTATCTCAGAAAGAAGATGGATTGGGCTTACCAAACCTTAAATATTATTATAGAGCTTTTCAGGTTAAAAATATTGTAAAGATTCTGAGGAAGGAAAAGACAATTTGGGAGGAAATAGAGATGAAGGAGATAAATCAATTTGGCAAGTCGTTATTCCTGGATAAAGAAATGAGTAAAGTAGTTGTAAAAAACAGAATGATGAAGGCCCTGCTAAACAATTGGAAAAAAGTGAAAAAAGACTTAGTCCCAGGTGTATCACCGATCATAGAAATAGAGGATATTAAAAAAATTTCCAATAAATTTAGATAGTAAAGTAAAGGAAATTTTGAATAAAAATGAGATTCTCTTGCTGAAGGACTGGATTAGATTATGTAGGGATAAAGAGAAAAAAATGGAGATATGTACACAGTTAAAATTGAATTGGTTCCAGGTGATATTAGTTGACAAATGGAACAGTAAATATTTGGCTGAAGTAAGACTGGAGAGAGATAAAACAGAATTTGAGGAATTACTGTGGAAAGTAAGGAAAGGAGATATGGATATAAAAGGCCTGGTGAGTAAAATTTATAAGATAATAAATAGAGAGGGTAGTTCACAAGAAACATTAAGAAAAATATGGGAGCAAGATCTTAAGATTAATATCACAGAGATGAAATGGAAAAACAAGTGGAAGAAAAGGATTATGAGAACTATGTCTGTCAGAGTAAAATAACATAATTTTAAAATGTTATGGAGGTGAGGTTACATCAAATAGATAAAAATAAAACTCAAATGTGTTGGAGATGCACTGATGAGTTGGGTAGTTATGAACATATGTGGTGGAGTTGTAGGGTGGTAAAGCAATTTTGGGAGGAAATAGAGAAGGAAATCTCCAGAATTTTTGGGATGAACCTCAAGCTGGGGCCAGATATAGCGTTGCTGACAGACACAGAAAGTATGAATTTAGATAAGGATAAAAGTGAGTTACTATCTCTGTGCATGACAACAGCGAGACAATGCATAGCGAGACAGTGGAAAAATGATCAGATCCCAAAGGTGGAAGTTTGGTATAAGGAAATGTGGGACCTTGCTTTAAATGACAATTTAATTTAATTTAATTTAATTTTCACGCTTATATACCGCCCACTCGGGTGCAACCCAACTCAGGGCGGTTTACATGGCGGACAATAAATACAATATAATAATACAATGACACATAATAATACAGTTCAATTACATCAAATAAATTCAGGGGAAAAGCACAATATCAATACAACACATAATACATAAATACAAAGCATCAAAAGTAATCCATATTAACAAAATCCCCAAGGGATGAAGCACAGCTCACATCCCATATTGTGCCCAGCCCAACTTCCCCAGCCGGCAAACATCAGCCTCAGTCCCTCTGTCTCCCTCCCTGCCCCCCCCCCCACTCTCACCACAGAGAGCACCAACGCTCCCATCTCCCCTGACCGTTTTGGCCCGGGGAGAGAGCCGCAGATGGCTCGCATCCTGGGCCGAAGGTGGGGGCCCAGGAGAGCTTCGGCTCAGCGTCCCCAAGGCCGGAGGGAGGCGGGGCCGGTGACCGCAAGTGGCTCCCATCCTGGGCCGATGGCGGGGGCCCAGAAGAGCCTCGGTACAGCCGAAGGGCCTCTTCGCCCCCACCGGGGCCAGGAGTGCGGCGGCAGCGGCTCGCCCGGCACCCCCTCGCCTTTTGAGTCCGAAGGCGAGGGGGGAGGGCGGGGCCCGGGAAACGACAAATTAACATGGGAATTGAACAAGAAAAAGGATATAATAAAAGAGAATAGATTTTGGCAAATATGGCAAGGTACAAGAGGTGATGGGAGCAGTCCAGTACCAAAACTTCATAGATTTTGGAAATAGCGAAAAAGTGTCCACCGCAACCTCCAGGGCATTGTACAGTCACATGTGGTGAATTAGTAATCACCTTTTTCTTATTATTATAAATGTGTTATTAACTTGGTTGGTAGTAGGTAAACAGGTTAAATAAAAATAGTAATGTCTAATTAAAGTTCAGACTGGTCTGACATATTAGAATGGAAATTTAATATTAAAAATTGTAGATGAGATCCAATCTGACCAACAGGTGTTTTTTTACCTGTTAATTCTACATAGTTAAGTATTTTATAGTAGTTTAATTTAATTAAATGTTTATGTATTGGGTTTTTTTCTCTTTCTTTCTTTTCTTTTTTCTGCACTATATCATTTATATGTCTTTGTCTATGTAAAATGGTTTTTTCCCATATAATTTCTTACTTCGTGTATTCACCTATGTATCTTTTTATTATTTCAATTTTTATATTCAATCTGTATTGTTGTAAAACCTAATAAAATCATTAAAAAAAGAAGCAAGAGCCCCCACACCAGCTGATGCCAGCTTCTCCCCGCCGGGACTCTCATTGGGCGAGGGAGCACCTCATGCCGCTGCTGCATCTAACAACTGTCAGCTGTGGAGGGGAGCCCGCCTACAAGAGGCAAGAGCCCCGCAACAGCTGACACTAGCTTCTCCCCACCGGGACTCTCGTTGGGTGAGGGAGCATTCCTTTTTGTCACCGCTGTGGCCAATGACCATCAGCCGTGGTGGGGACATCCACCTTCAAGGGGCGAGAACACCCGCAATAGCTGTTTTCTCACCACCTGGACCTTTGTTGGGGGAGGGGTATGACTGGTGACCGTGTGTGCGGCTGGGGCAGGGAGAGCCTATCCCGGCATTGCACCAGCCATCTCCATCTCGGCTTCTCATCTGGCCTGGTCAGCCTTGGGAGGTGGCAGCGTGGCTGTACGTGGGCCCGGTGGTGGTCAGGGTGGGGATTTGCTGGCGTCGATGCCATGCCAGTTGATTAAGTGTGACAGCGGGTCAGTACGGGGATGTGTCAGGGTTGGTCATCAGGTCAGTACGGGGATGTGTCAGGGTTGAATTATTGTATTGGTTTATTGTATAATTATATATTGTTTATTATTATTATTTGCTAAATTTCTGTATGTTGTACTCAATGAACTGTAATTTGATTTGTCTTATATTATGTATTTGTACGGTATATTAGTTTGATCTGTATTGAGATTTGATGATGTTTTTGGTTATTGTATTACTGATATGTTGTTAGGCCGCCTTGAGTCTGCGCAAGCATAGAAAGGCGGGATATAAATTAAAATTGGATTGGATTGGATTGGAGCTCCTGCCAACATAGCAGTTTGAAAGCAAGAAATTGCAAGTAGATAAATAGGGACCACTTTGGTAGGAAGGTAAACAGGGTTCTGTGCACTCTGGTGTCTAGTCATGCCTGACTCATGTCCATGGAAACGTATGCAGATGCAGACAGCGCTGGCTCTTAGCTATAAACAGAGATGAGCACTGAACCCTAGAGTTGGATACAGCTGGATTTTGAGCAAGGGTTACCTTTACCTTTACAGGGGAAAATATTATTTTGGATTACAGCTTCCTGAATTCCAACCAACCAATTAACTAACTGGCCATACAAAGTGGAAAATCTGACACTGTAATCGAAAAAATAACTTTTTCAAGCTTCAGTCAGTTTGCACTGTGAATCCCATTGAAATAAATTAGGTACCACTTGCTAATTTCATTGATTTTGGTGATGGCAGGGCAGGGAATATCTCAGTTATATAAATGGATGCATGACCAGGCATATGACTAAGACCTATTTATGCACTTTATCAATTTACCCGAAACTTGGGATCAAATGCTTCTTTCTCTCCCAACATATTGTATTTGTCCCTGTCCCTTATTAATTTCATCAATACACAAGCAGAAATCCATCAAAATAATTTCCTTTACTTCAGGTCATAAAATATACAGAATCCTTAAATCAGGTTTGTATAGAGTAGCAGAAAACCAAAGCTATCCGGTGTACAGCTTTTCGAATACTTCAACAGGGTTTTCTATAATAATGATACAAAATGACAATCAATATACCTATATATATACATACGCATTGTTTATCTACATTTTTATCGTCGTTTTTTATCACAGTCCAGAAAGCACGCTTACCTTCTCAGTCAGTTCTTAGATATGTATTTAATGTTAGTTGATAAATTCATCTGCGTCATGGCCTCTTTGTTTTTTCATGTGTGCCTCGACGTTGTACTCTAGAGTAAGTTAGTAGTTTAAATATACTCAGCACATGGTCCAGGTGTATCCACTTACATCAGTGCTGTAAATTCTAAAAGCTATAGTGTGCATTTATAGGTAGCAACTGAGGTCTTGGTCAGCATTTAGACCATGTGGTGTTATTCATATCAGTTGTTACATATTTTTTAGGAAGTACCTTTTCTAAGGCCAGAAACTTAATATCATCTTCAGTATGATTATTGTCAAGAAAATGTGATACAAAAGGAATAGATGTTATATGGCTACATATACGGGACCAGTGTTCCAACACCCGCACTATGAGGGGCCGCCCCATTAAACCAATGTAAAATTTGCCACAGGGGCAGATTATAGCATAAATGATGTTGCTAGAATTACAGTTAGTACATCCCAATAATCTATGTTCACGGTCTTTTCCAGGTATCTTGATAGACTTGGTTTCAATGGCAAAGCGGCAGGCAGCGCAACCCGTGCAGCGGTAATGCTCCCGAATGATGGGGGTGGGAAGGTTCGGATTCTGGTCCGAATTGACTATGGCATTGCCAATGGTTTTAGTTCTCTTAAAACCGATACGCGGTCTCAGTGTGCATCCTGGGATATCTTCAATCACATGCCAATATTTATTAATCACCTTCTTGATTTTAAGAGCTAGCGGTGAATACTAAAAGGAGCAATATATCATGGGAGAGGTATCCCGTGTTTTTTGAGTCAAGAACTGTTTCCTAGGTGTGCTGCAAACTCTCTGAAATTGAGAATCAATGATACCCTCGGGATACCCTTTATCCTGTAGAAAAGTTTTAATGGTGGCTGCTGATCTAACAAAGTCCTCGTTCTTAGTTGAGTTCCTCTTAGCCCTTGCTAGAAGACTGAAGGGTATGTTTCTTTTAAGGTGACTCGGATGGAAAGATCGGAAATTCAGATACAAATTTCGATCTGTCGGTTTCCTAAATAACCGTATGCATAATCTGTGCTCTGAGATATACACTGAAACATCTAAAAAGGGAACAATAGTCTTGTCAAATTGGCTAGAAAATTTCAAATTGCTATCTAATAACTTTACCCAGTTAATAAACTCCGGAACGATATCTACACAGTCGAATACAAAAAAGAGATTGTCTATCAATTTCAATTATCAATTTCTTGGCACATTTGCCATTGCTTTTCAATCAACAAGCAATCATGGGTTGCGGGAGAAATAGTTGGGATATAACAGCAAACTATTATTTCTCATAAACCAGGAAGAAGAGATATTAGAGGCCTTGCAAAGTACAAATTCATGTTCAAGGAATATGCTGATCTGACACAGAAATAACTGGAGAGAATTCTAGAATTCTATTTTGGGGGAGCGAGCCGACCTGGCATGCATCACTGAGACCTGGCTGAGACCTGAGGATGGGGTGCCTCAATCAGAGATGTGTCCGGCCGGGTTCGGTGTTTGGCACCAGCCTAGGGATGTGGGTAAGGGCGGTGGTGTTGCCATTATAGCCAGGGAGTCATTGGGAGTCGCCAGGGCCACTGCTCCACAAATTTCGGGTTGTGAGGCCCTGCTCCTGCGGTTGGGCCCTAAGGGTCAGTTGGGGGTCCTACTCCTGTACCTGCCTCCTTGCAGGGTAAGGGACTCCCTGCCTGGGCTCCTTGAGGCCATCTCGGCATTGGCTTTGGAGTTCCCTAGATTGATGGTTTTGGGGGACTTCAATTTGCCTTCGCTGGGGTCTGGTTCCGAGGTGGCACAGGAGTTCATGGCTTCCATGGCAGCTATGGACCTGGCTCAGGTAATTCAGAGCCCAACCAGGAGCAGTGGCCACATGCCAGATTTAGTCTTTTTGTCGCGGCGGTGGCAGAGTGATCTGAGTTTACAGAAGCTAGACATTATACCTGTGCCATGGTCAGATCACTATCTGGTGGCTCTAGACTTTCTGGGGGCGACACTTCATCGTAAGGAGGAAGGGTTGATTAAAGTGACCTGCCCACGGCAACTGATTGATCCGGATGGATTCCAGAGGGAACTGGGGGAATTTCCTCTGGATCGGTGACACGATTCACCTGAGGCACTTGTTGACCTGTAGTACGGGTCGACGACATCTGCCTTGAATGTAATCGCTCCACTACGGCCTCTCAGAGCCCGTGGAGCTAGGTCATCCCCGTGGTTCACTGAAGAAGTACGGGAGCTCAAATGGGCAAAGAGACACCTTGAGTGCCGCTAGGTGAAGACCCAGAACGATTCCGATTGGACACTAGCTAGAGCCGTTATTAGGGCCTACCTAGTGGCGATGGGAGTGGTGAGGAGGCAATACTTCACCACCCTTATTGCCTCCGCTGATAATCGCCCAGCCACCCTGTTTTGGGTGACCAGGTCCCTCCTGGGTAGGGCGGGGCCTGTGCCTGGTTGGCAGGGATCGGCTGAGGACTTTGCTGACCATCTGGTGGAGAAAATCGATCAGATTTGCTCGGGGTTCAAACTTGGCATGGACGGGGATGGTCCGGAGGGAGCCAGTGCTCAGTCTTGCGGTGTTACCTGGGATCGGTTTGATCCAGTTGCCCCGGATGAAGTGGACAGGCTCCTTGTGGCGGTCCGCGCCACTAATTGTCCATTGGATCCCTGTCCCGCTTGGCTGGTAAAAGCCTCTAAGACGGTGACAGGTGGCTGGGTCGGGGCTATAATTAACGCGTCTTTTCGAGAGGGGATGTTTCCTGCAGTGCTGAAACATGCTCTGGTGCGCCCCCTTCTGAAGAAGCCATCCCTTGATCCAGCAATCCTAACCAACTACAGACCTGTCTCTAACCTTCCTTTTTTGGAGAAGGTTCTGGAGAAGGCAGTGGCACGTCAGCTGCAGGGGGTACTGGATGAAGTGGAATATCTGGACCCATTCCAGTCAGGATTCAGACCTGGATATGGTACTGAGACTGCATTGGTCATGCTGATGGATGATCTCTGGCGAGAGCAGGATAGCGGTCATCCGTCTGTCCTTGCTCTTCTTGACCTCTCAGTGGCCTTCGATACCATTGACCATGGTATCCTTCTGGAACGGCTCTGAGGATTGGGGATCCAGGGCACGGTGTGGTCCTGGTTTTCCTCATTTCTGAGGGGCCGGACCCAGTCGGTGTGGTTGAAGAGTGAGAGGTCGAGTCCTAGGCCCCTAAAATATGGGGTGCCTCAGGGTTTGGTACTCTCTCCTCTCCTATTTAACATCTACATGAAGCCGCTTTGTGAGATCATCCGTTCCCACGGGGTGCGGTACCACCAGTACACGGATGACACACAGTTGTACATCTCGGCCCAGTGGGGACCCCAGTGATGCAGTCAAAGTCCTTTCCAGCTGTCTCGAGGCTGTTGGGGTCTGGATGGGAGCAAATGGGCTACAGCTGAATCCTAGCAAGACTGAGTGGCTATGGATGGGGGGGTCCTGCGTTATCCCAGGAGCTACCATCTTTGGTTTTGGATGCGGCTGTTTTGCCCCAGACCAACCCTGTGCGCAACATGGGGGATCCTCCTGGATTCGCTGCTGCTGCTAGAAGAACAAGTGGCGGCTGTGGCCAGGAGGGCCTTAACCCAACTTTGGGTGATTCGCCAGTTGCGCCCGCTCCTGGACCGGGACTCTTTGCTCATGGTCACTCATGCTCTGGTGACCTCCAGACTTGATTACTGTAATGCGCTCTACATGGGGCTGCCCTTGATGACCATTCGGAGGCTGCAGCTGGTCCAGAATGCTGCGGCCCTGGTGGTGATGGGGTGTGGACGTTATGCCCATGCCTGACCACTGTTTCGGGGGCTGCACTGGTTACCAGTTAGTCTCCGGGTGCAATTCAAGGTGCTGGTTTTGACCTTTAAAGCCCTACATGGTAGTGGGCCAGGGTATCTCAGAGACCGCATCGCCCTAAGGATGTCTGTCCGTCCAACCAGAGCGGACCGGAGGGGTTCTCTAATTGTGCCATCAGCCAGGGGGGCTCGCCTCTCTGGCACAAGGAGGAGGGCCTTCTCCGTGTCCGCACCGACCCTTTGGAACCTCCTGCCTGTGGAACTGCGTCTCCAGACGGAGTTGTTGCCCTTTAGGAAGGAACTAAAGACCTGGCTGGCAGGCCAAGTTTGGGGTGCTGGTGGGGATGGGGGTACCGTTGGGTGGTTGGTATAGAGAAGTGTGCCTTCCCCCAAGGTCCCTTCGGTACTTGCGCACTTTTTAGGGGTGGTTTTTTAACTTTTAACTTTGTTTTATCATGTGTTTTTTATGTATTTACTGTCTGCTATGTAAACAGCCCTGAGTTGGGTTGTACCTGAGTGGGCGGTATATAAGCGTGAAAAATAAATAAATAAATACATAAATAAATGCTGAATTCTTGATTGTATTAGAATTTTTCATGATGTCAAAAGGGTATTATTCTTATCTTGCTTTATGCTCTTCCCCCACCTCCCACTTTGCCCACTGCTGAAATCCTTAGTTTATTCTTCCTTTCTATTTGCATCGAGGAAGGTGTTTAGAGATATCAGCATTAGGCTTTCCAGAAAATCAGCATTTCCAGTTAGAACTGCAGCACAGGGAATATTAATGAAAATAACAGGCACTTTCTGGATGCTGGCAAGCACAAGGGTAGGGCCAATACAATGCTGAAGCAGAGAAGCAGTTTAGCATTAGAGTGCCCATCCTCAGGACATGAATCTCAATAAAGTCCCATGCTAAGTGAGGGGCGGGGGGTACAAAAATGATGGCACAAGTGCCCTTTTTGCAGAAGTTTTAAAGTTTTCAATCATTGTTCCAGTGGGTATTTGTAGAATAATTACATTGTCAAATGAAGAAAGACAATCGTTATTTCCTGCATTAAAAAAACCTATAGACATTATATGCCACCAAGTGGATTCTGAATTACAGCACCTGTAAGGAAGTTTCCAAGATATAGGAGATATTTAAGAGTGTTTCCCCACACACACACACACACACACCCGCCCCCCACACACACATTCAGTTTCAATGGATGAGCAGAGATTGTGGGGCACACAGAAAGCATACCTGTAAAGTTTTGGGAAATTTCTGTCAAATAAGGGAAATTTCCTGGCCAAAACAGGAAACTGGACAGCTGTGCTTATCCTGTGCTGGCCTCCAGTCTAACTCCAGTCTAATTGCAGTCTAACTAATACGGAATGATGGCGGGAAAGAGTGTAAAATACGGGGGTTGGACAGAAATTTCCCGAAACTTGACAGGTATACACGGAGCCCTACACAGAGCCGTGTCTCTGTTTTAGTTTCAACTAACAGGAGTGCCCAGATTTGCCCAGGTGGGGTTTTGGGGGCGCTGTCCTACCTCACAGGGTTGAGTTGCTCAGGTGCTCCTACTTCTGGGCTGACCTCTGTCCACTGGACTCCTGCCCCGCCCTGCCAGCTGGCCTGCCTAGCCAAAGGGTGGGACCCTGTGATGTCACATTGGCTGACCACTCCCAAGGTCTAACCAGGTCTGGGACATCACAAAGGGCATGACATCACAAAGGCCCAGACCTGGTCAGCCCTTGTGATTGGTTGAGGACTAAAGGATCAATTTGGGGGGCATAACCACCACCCCGAGCTTCAGGACCTGGACAGTGATCTGATAATGTACGCAAGGTACGTGTGTGCCGAATTTCACAGGGTTTGGTCAAGGGGTACGGCAGCCCATTCCGGATACCGCACCCACACCTCTGCTTTTAGGTCTATATAAAGATTACAATAAGTGCTTTTTCTTTCACCTTGGTTTGCTAATTGCAATAATTCAGCTGTTTGTTGTAGTAGTTGTTATTACAGTATTATTATTCTTTTTTAAAAATAGAGACAGAAGGTGTGTGGGTGGCTATGGAAAGAGTCTGGTTTCCTGTAGGATCTGCAGAAGATGTGGAAAGAAACATGAGTCAAAAATTCAAAAGGAAGAGTCAACGAACAAACTATCATCTGTCAGCTAGCTTCTACCATTGCATATTAAAGAAAATTATGCAATTTAAATTAACAAGTTAATTTGTAGTAAGAGGTGGCAAATGAAGAGGAAATTGAGACAGTGCAAAAATCCTGTTGAGCTCAAACAGCTCTCAGTTACAACCTTTGTCAACAAAGAGGTTGCCAGTTGCTCTTTTCTGTTCCTTTTTGAACAGAACTCTATTTTTTTAGACAGATATGCACAATCTGGTCTGTACTGAGGAGGCACCTTGTTCCTCTAGTAGTCCAATAAGTGATATAAAAGTACACTTTTGGGTCTATATCTTGATGCTGTCTCATTCTTCGACCCACCACACTCAGTCCAATTTAGTCTGAACTAGATTTGGGAATATTTGTTTAAGATTACTTTTTAAAAGTAATGTCATAGTCCTGTCACAGAACTACCCTTTCTACTCTCTCCTTCCCTTACCTTAAAATTCAAAACAATTAATATGCAAAGCCATGTAGACCCAGTGTTTCCAGTTTTTCTCTAAATCTTATCTATATAACTAAAATCAAGGTCTGGTGCTGTATGTTCCTTATACAAATCCACACCCCTGCACTGATCGTGCTGAAACTTGGCACAAACTTACCTTGGGCTAAAGAGACAGTCACTGTGGGGGTGTCAAGCCCCATGGTGAGGGGTACACCCCCTAAATCAATCCACAAAGGGGACACCCCCACCGACAGGAGAAAAAGCAAGAGGAAAAAGCCAACCGGTGTGGGGGGGTTGTGATGTCATTGCCACAGCTCAACCAATTCCCAGCTGACCAGATCTGGGGCTCTGTGACATCACAGGGCTGCCTCATACAAAGTGACACCCCTGCACTGATTGTGCTGAAAACTGCGTGCATGCCTACCTTCAACAACAGGGATGGCCGGCATGGGTATCCGGCAGCCCACCTTGGGGTCCTTGCCCCAGAAAAGGGGCTGCAACACCACCCAGCTGGCAGAAATGACCAGGGGAGGTGACTGTACATGGATGAGAATCCCACGCATGCACCTAACCTTGCCTGGCATTTCAGTCTGTGGCACATGTGCAAAATTCCACGCATGCACCAAAGTCTGCCCAGCATTCCAGGTTGCACATGGCCTAGCCGCCAGTACGGACAGTGGCAATTACGGCCACCCTTGCCCCAGCAACTACTGTCGGTGGGTGGCCACCATGGCATGGCTCCTCTTCACTCCTGAGGCATACCTCAAGGGGAAGGGAGAACCCACAGCCAGGGGGCAGGTGGAGGAGGGGACCGGGCTGCTGCCTTCCCCAGGCCTTTGTCCCCCCAATGGGTCCTCTGCCCACCCACCCAAATGGAGCCTCCCTTACGCCTGACACAACCCACGGGAGGATGGAGGGGCCGGGCTGTGATGGCTACCCACTGACTGTAGTTGCTGGAGAGGCCGGCGGTGATGGATAGCGTCAGGCTGAGATGGTGCCTTGCAGTGGGGCTGAGAGAGCGGCCGGGACGACAGCAGGCAAAAAGGTAAAGCAGCTGGGGTAAGGGGCGGGGGGTGGTCCCGGGTCTCTCCTTGGCCCGGGTAGGGTACCCCGGGTAACGCTGGGTCCTCTGCTAGTAATCTCTAATGAAGCTTTGGGAATGTTTAGATATAGATTAGAACCACCTTGGAGCAGCTTCATGTCAGTCTGGATTCAGCCCTCAATCTGAATCAGTCAGTTTGGTTCAAACTATGGCTTTATAAGTCAAAACTGGCACCTGAAACTGAGCCTTGATTTCAGGTGGTGGGATTAAAACTGGTGGTTAAAACTGCTGTACTTCAGCCACAACATTGTGAATTCGATCATGACCTGGGATCAAGGTTGACTCAGCCTTCCATCCTTCCAAGGTCAGTAAAATGAGAACTCAGCATGTTGAGGGCAAAATGCTAATTAACTTGTGAACTGCCCAGAAAATGCACTAAGTGCTATGGAGCGGTACATGTGCAATTACTATTGCTATACCACACTACTGAACAGATTCAGATTCAGAATTCATTTGAAAAATGAAGCAAAGCAGAAATATTCAAATGTTTCCAAACCAATTCAAAGCAAGGCAAGAAAGGCTTAATTTTGCTCCAGCACTCTGAAATTTAACATCCAGAGCAGCTTCTATTTCATAGGTTCCAGGCATCTCTGCCACTTGAGCAACAGTGCTCAGTTAACACAGGACTGATTCATGGAATGAAGCTGGGCATGGAGTGTGGAGTATTGAAGGAAAGAAGAATGAAAACTGGTAGGATTTTCCCTGCTTGCTGGAGGTGAAGTAGTAATTGATGACATTGAGTTTCACCTACAATCCCAGGTCACAAGACCTTTATTTTTCTCATTTTCATGCTTTTTAACTGTTCAGAGAAATTGGGTTACCTGCAAATACTTTAAAAATTGGGATACACATAGAATTAGATGGCTACAAAGTAAATTAATTGTGCTTTAGCAAGACAAATAGTTTTGACTGAATCATAGTGTGTGGTATTTGCACACCCCTAATTCAAGCTTTAGCCAAATCTGAAGAATTACCTGTACCTCATTTACTACAGTAAAACCTTGCACAAAGAGTGCCTCGCTTAGAGACTAACTCGCTTAAAGAGGAGAATTTTCTCTGAATGGTCGCCTCGTTTTAACAACTAAAACCAACCAAAAACTCACTTAACAACTAAATCGGGGTTAGCAATCCCCCCTGCCAGAAGTCACAATTGGTCACTTACAATGGTGTTTCGCTTAAAGAGCAAACTCACTTAAAGAACAATCCCATGGAATGCATTATGCTCTTTAAGCAAGGTACCACTGTAGTTGTATCCATGCTTGGAGCAAAAGGACAACACTGTCTCACTCAATACACTCTGTTCTGTTGTATAGCATTTACTCCAAGTAAGTACTTTTATCAGTGATTACCCATGGCTTGGGAGCTTCAATATTTGGCTAGGCTAATATACTCTGTATGGGGATGTACATGACGACTGACTTAGAACACGAATTAAATCTAAATTCTGCTACTCATCTTTTGGCCGGGGCAATGTAACTAGGACCTACTACACCAAGGGTTCTCAACCTACAAACAAGCAAAAAAACAAGCAAAAATAATTAAAATAGTGTGAAAGTAATTTTTTCTTTGAGCTGAAATCTGGCAAGACACAGGTACTTCTGGTAAGTTGAAATGCAGATGAGGAGATGAGATTTGAGTAGGGGTATTGTCCAGCTGAGATGGGTCACCAGTTGCATTGGTGTGGTCAAAATAAATCACAGGCCAGGGGTGCTCAAACTTTTCAGGCTGTGGGGCCACTCATGTGGTTCAGCAGGCTGATCACATGGCTCCTCCTACTGGAAACAGAAGTAAATCGCACCCAGTCCCATGCATGCGCAAAATGCTGCCATAAATGCTGTTGGAAATGTGCAGGTGCACTTATGGCTGCATTTTGCACATGCACAGGTGCATTTTACTTCTGCTTCCGGGAGTAGCGAGGGTGCAGTGGTCCGGATGATTTGGTGCTGTGGACCGGATCCAGCCACCCATAACTTAGACCAACCCTGTGGGACATTTCCATTTTTGGAAAAGAATGGAATTGTAAACATGTACATAAGTCTCTTTAAATCCTGAAAACAACAACACATACACCAAATAAGCATTACCATGTTACCCTGTCTTACATTTCCACAGTCCTCCCAATGTACCAACAAATAAATTTTGAAAATCAACATTTCTTCCACATCGGTCCCTGAAGTCAGCGTGGTTGTGGAATATTGGTTGGTTCTACTTGCAAATATCGAGCTGAATCAATACCAAATTCCCTAACGTATTAATTTTAAATTGCAGGTATCCATTAGCACACAGGTGCATTCCATTTTTATTATTTATTATAAGGATTGATGCCCCTTCTTTTTGTCAAACCCTCATGGTAGGTATGTTTCCATGGTCCCTCTAGCACGTTGCTTCTTTTTGGCAAACAAAATAATCTCCTCCCACTCCTTGCAAGGTTTCATCCTTCATTTTTATTGCTTTTTCCTTTTTATCAACAACTTGGTCTTCCTCTTTCTTCTGTAAAATAATACTGTTATGTACTGAATAGAATGTGACAAGTACTCTTTAACTGATTGTATCTGGCAATTGTATCCATTGTAAATAATCAGAGACACATTGTAGCAAGCTGTTAAGGATGCTACTGCCGGTGGCAGTAGCAGGATCCAGCTCACATGATACAGATTCCCCTGAATACCTGAAGGGCAGGAAACCTTCCCGCTGCACCGCACCTGGAGAAGATGGGCGTGACGATCCATGACATCACGCGGACAGTAACCAATGAACTATCACCTGGGTTATTCAAAATTTACAGTGTGCTATAAATACAGCTGTTTGGTCCACCATTACCTCATGTTCACTCTGACTACCATGCAATAAAGTTGTGTTTTAGCCCTAACTGCGGCTCCTTCTTTGTCTTCCATGCAAGACACCAAAATACTGTTCCCCTTGATTTTAATATCTGTTTCCTCTCATATCCCTTTACTACTGTATATTTTCCACTTGCTTTAATGTGATAGCATACTTGGAATTTGTTCATTTATTATATTTATATCTTTGCTTACTTTCACGAAGGAGCTTGAAGCAGCAGATTTCAGGTTTCCCCATAGTCTCCAAACAGTTAGTGAATATCTGGTTAGTTTCAAAGCATTTACAGTGTCCTGGGCCTTCAAGCCTTCATGTCAAATGACTCAAGGAAAATCCAAACCCTATTCTAACATGTGCACCCCGTGGTGGTGTTATGTATGGATATCAATGTACTGTAAAGCTATCAAGATATAAATGTTCCATCACAATTACAATGTATCTCAGCTGAAAGGAACGCGAGCAAGCAACCCCTTGGGGCAGCTGCGAGCGTTCAGCCTCACATGGTTCACATTGCTCAATCACGGACAGCCGCGGGAAATGCCTCCGCATTCAGCAGAATGAAGATACTCGCATTCAGCAGAATGAAGATACTCGCATTCAGCAGGAAGAAGATACAACTGCGAGAGTAAGGCGTGCCTGGGCGAGGCCACGCCGACAGTAGCCAATGAGCTACCGTGCTGCAAGATTCAAATGTATAGTCCTCAGTATATAATGAGATGTACCACCACCATTACCCCCATGCTTCACCGGAACACCATGCAATAAACCTGTGTTAAACCAACCCTTCGGTTGTTCTGTTGTGTTTGGTCCCATACACTAAATTGGCGACGAAGGTGGGATATGGCTGCCCACGGGACCAAGACATGTGCCGGCTACGAGATCAGGAAGCCGGGAGACTTGGAGCTGTTTGAGATAGACTTCAACGCAGCGCTGGTGGAGCTCGAAGTCTCAGATGAGGCCAAGAAGAGGGCCATTTTCGTCCGAATGCTCGGACACGAGACCAAGAGGACCTTGGTGGACCTGATCGCGCCGAGGAAGGTGGGCGACCTCAAAGCCACAGAGCTCCTGGCGGCGCTGCGCGCCCATCTCCGGCCAGCGATAGCGATGTTCCCCGCTCGGAGCGCGTTCTGGAGGCGAGTCCAGGCGCCCGGGGAATCGGTCGCCGAGTTCGCCGCGGCCCTGCGGCTGGCCGCCGGCCCATGCAAGTGGGAGACCCCAGAAGTCACCCTCCGGGACTGCCTGCTCTGCGGTCTGAGGGATACCGAGACTCAGCGCGCGCTGATGAAAAAGGAGCCGCCTCCCACGTGGCAACAAGTCCTCGACACGGCGCAGGCCGCGGAGGCCACGACTGCCGGGGTGCAAGAGCTTCAGGACTGGCGCCCGAAGCCCGCCAAGGCAGAGAGCTCGGTGCGCGCGGCCCGGCGAGCTTCGAACTCGTCTGCGGAGAGCAGCGACGACGAGGACGTCCGGAGGGTCCAGAGAGAGGGCCGGCGCTGCGACGGCTGCGGCGCCGCCCACGCCCGCGCCAAATGCCCATTCCGCAAGGCTGAGTGCCACAACTGCGGCCGGCGCGGGCACATCGCCAAGGTCTGCCGGAAACGGCGTGAGGCCACAAGGAGTTCTCCAGACCGCTCGGCGAGGCAGGACCGCACCACGAGGCCAAAGGACGGCACCCGGACCACGAGGACGCGGGACCGCGTAGGGCGCATCTCCGACGACAGCGAGGACGACGCTCCGGTTTGCAGCATTTCCACGGAGCACCCCCATTACTTCGTTGAGGTAGTAATACAAGGGGCCCCTGTTAGAATGGAGGTGGACTCGGGTTCGTCATACTCTATTATTTCCCAGGGAGAGTTCATGAAAATCGCCCCCCGCGTGCGGCCCAAGCTCAAAGCGTTGAGGGCCACACTGAAGGACGTGCAAGGGAACCGCATCCCAGTGTTGGGGGTTGGGAAGTTCCAGGTCCAGTTTAAAAAGCACACCGCAACGCTTCCCCTAGTCGTCCTCAAGGGAGGGAAATGCAGCCTCCTCGGGACTCAATGGTTCCAGCCCCTGGGGTTGTTCATTGGGGGGGGTGCACGCCGTGGGAGCACACGCCACTGGGACTGATCCAATACAGAGCGTGTGCGACGTGCACCCCGAGGTTTTCAAAAAGGGGCTCGGAAAATTCAAGGGCCCCCCAGTGACTTTCGACCTGGACCCTGGAGTACGTCCAATCAGACTTAAACTGCGCAGAGTGCCTTTCGCACTAAAGGACAAAATAGAGGCGGAGTTGGACAAATTGGTGGGCCAGGGGATTCTTGTTCCTGTTGATTCTACGGAGTGGGAAACTCCAATTGTAACAGCGCTCAAGGCCAACGGGGAGGTCCGCATATGCGCTGATTACAAGTGCACCATCAATAAGGCGATCCGCCGTAATGCTTATCCGGTGCCGGTAGTCAGCCACTTGTTGGCCAGGTTACACGGGGGGAGGTGTTTCGCTAAACTCGACCTGGCCCAAGCCTACCAGCAACTCCCGGTGACCCCCGCCGCAGCTGCTGCACAGACCATAGTCACCCACAAAGGGGCGTTCCAGGTATCGCGCCTCCAATTTGGCGTGAATTCGGCGCCCGGGATTTTCCAGTCACTCGTAGAACGCCTCC
The DNA here is from genome assembly GCA_035047305.1 of Bradypodion pumilum. Taxonomy (NCBI): domain Eukaryota; kingdom Metazoa; phylum Chordata; class Lepidosauria; order Squamata; family Chamaeleonidae; genus Bradypodion; species Bradypodion pumilum. Next base: position 157,449,102 of record JAWDJD010000001.1, on the reverse strand, counting down.
TGAAGGGGTTAGAGGGGGTATTACCCTACTTTGATGACGTATTGATTACAGGGGGAGCCGGGCCGAATTAGCAAGCAGGTTGGGAAGGGTCCTGACAATATTCGAGAAAGCGGGGTTGCGGTTGCGGAAGGACAAATGCGTTTTCTTCGCAACTGAGGTTGAGTTCCTAGGGTTCCGTGTTACTCCCGAGGGAATCAGGCCATCCCAATCCAAGGTGGCCGCCATCAAGAAGGCCCCTCGCCCCACCTCCAAGCCCGAGTTGCAGTCGTTCCTTGGACTGCTCAACTTTTACCACTCCTTCCTTCCGCGGAAGGCAGCAGTAGCGGAACCGCTACACAAATTGTTAAAAAAGGACGAGGCATGGAAGTGGGGCGACGACCAGGAGAGGGCTTTCAATGACCTGAAGCGACTCCTGGCATCAGATGCGGTACTGACCCATTTCAATCCCAAACGCCCAGTGGTCCTGATATGCGATGCATCCCCGGTGGGGGTGGGGGCGGTGTTATGCCACGTACTGGAGAACGGGAGGGAGGCCCCGATAGCGTTCTACTCTAGGTCCTTGTCCCAAGCGGAGAGGAACTATGCCCAGACAGACAGGGAAGCACTAGCGATAATTGCGGGGACTAAGAAATTTCATGATTTTGTGTACGGCCGCCCCTTCACCATAGTGACTGACCATAAGCCCTTGCTAGGCATTTTCACCGCAGATAAGCCCACACCCCAAATCCTGTCCCCGAGAATGCTCAGGTGGGCCATTTTTCTCAACGTGTATCAGCACGCGTTGGTATACCGGCCCGGGAAGGAGATCAGCCATGCGGATGCCCTGTCGAGGTCCCCCATTCCCCGGGATTGCTGCCACGTGGGCGAGGTAGAGAGGGACCACCAGGTCTTAATGATAGAGGTCCTAGACTCCCCTCCAGTAGTACCGGCCGACATCGCTAAAGCAATCGGCAAGGACAAAACGCTGGCCACAGTTTGCTCCTGGGTACAGAAAGGGTGGCCCGTGTCTTCCCCAGCAGCGGAATTCGACACATTTTTCAAAAAGAAACTAGAGTTGTCCCTAGAGAGGGGTTGCCTTTTGTGGGGACAGCGGGTAGTGATCCCCACGTCTCTCCGGCCGAGGGTGCTTAAACTGCTGCACGTCAGCCACCCGGGGATCGTCCGCTCTAAGGCACTGGCCCGCAGTTACTTTTGGTGGCCCCAGCTAGACGCCGACATCGAACACATGGTCGGCACTTGCGAAGTGTGCCAAAGCTCCAGGCCAGAAGAGGCCCGCTCGCCACATAGGGAGTGGGACGCAGCAAGGGGGCCCTGGTCCCGGGTACACGTAGACTTTGCTGGCCCGTTCAGGGGAACGCTTTTCCTCCTTGTGGTGGACGCGTTCTCCAAGTGGTTGGAGGTCATCCCAGTCTCGAGCACCTCCTCGGCCACAACAATTAAACAGTTACGGAGGGTCTTTTCCACGTTCGGTTTACCCGACACCCTCGTCAGCGATAATGCTAGCTGTTTCACGTCCGCCGAGTTCGGGGCGTTCATGGAGCGCAACGCCATTCGGCACATCACCTCCGCCCCCTTTCACCCGGCCACCAACGGCCAAGTAGAGCGCCTCGTGCGCACCACGAAAGACGCGCTGCTGCGCATGGGCCCCGGAGACCTCGACCTGAAATTGTGCCAATTCCTGCTAAGGTACAGGGTCACCCCATTGGCGTCAGGGTACTCCCCCGCAGAGCTGTTGATGCGCAGGAAGCTGGCCACGGGAATCTCCAAGCTAGACCCCACGAGAGTAGAGGACAAAGGGTGGAACATAGGGGTGGAACCCTCAAAGAGTTTCAGCGTAGGCGCCCCGGTGCACTGCAGGAACTACGCCAGCGCGGGGCCAGCCTGGGTGCCGGGCACCGTAATTGCACAAACCGGCCCCGTCTCATACCGCGTGGAGACCAGTACAGGTTTCCTGTGGAGGCGACACGTGGACCAACTCAGGCGCAGGGTTCCCGGAGAGCAGGACGGAGACGACAATAGCGTCGAATCAGCGCTAGGGTACTCCCCCACCCGTTTAGCCCAAGGGGGAGGAAAAGGGGAACATGGGTCCCCACCAAGGGGGGAGGAAAGGGAATCGATCCACAGAGATCTTTTGCGGGAGTCCGCGGCGGAAAGGAAGAGCCCCGACCACACACATACCCCTTGGAAATTTCCCGGAGACCGACACCCCCAAGACGGGAGGCAGCAGCGAGTCCGCCCACCACAGTCTCAAGGTCCCCCGAGCGGGGATCAGAAGGTAGCAGAACCTCAAGGGCGACCTCATCGGTTCCGCGGTTCACAATAGGAGGGTCCCCGGGGTCCGAGAGCAACAGGCAGGGGTTCACCTCCCAACTATTCATTCCATTCCCATCCCCGGGCGCAAGGCAGGCATGGACGCCCCACAGAGCCACTAACGAATCCCCGTTTCCCGTAGCAGGACAAGCTCCCACGGAGTCAGGGATCACAGGCTCTCCGGTACTAGGTCAGGTGCAAGCACGCCCCAAGCGCACGTGCGGCAAGCCACAATGGTTGCGGGACTTCGTCCCATCCTAGGGGGGAGGGGTGTTATGTATGCATATCAATGTACTGTAAAGCTATCAAGATATAAATGTTCCATCACAATTACAATGTATCTCAGCTGAAAGGAACGCGAGCAAGCAACCCCTTGGGGCAGCTGCGAGTGTTCAGCCTCACATGGTTCACATTGCTCAATCACGGACAGCCGCGGGAAATGCCTCCGCATTCAGCAGAATGAAGATACTCGCATTCAGCAGAATGAAGATACTCGCATTCAGCAGGAAGAAGATACAACTGCGAGAGTAAGGCGTGCCTGGGCGAGGCCACGCCGACAGTAGCCAATGAGCTACCGTGCTGCAAGATTCAAATGTATAGTCCTCAGTATATAATGAGATGTACCACCACCATTACCCCCATGCTTCACCGGAACACCATGCAATAAACCTGTGTTAAACCAACCCTTCGGTTGTTCTGTTGTCTTTGGTCCCATACACTAAAGGTGGATTAATGGTTAAGACACTGAGTATCACGACCAGGGGTTCAGCAAGTCAGCAGTTCGAGACCTGAGTGATGTTTCACAAAATGAGCTTCCATTGTCTGTCTCAGCTCCTGCCAGCCTAGCAGTTCAAAAACAAAAATTGGAAGTAGATAAATAGGTACCACTTCAGCTGCAGTATTCTGTGTGCTTCAGCATCTAGTTACACCTGCCACATGACCACAGAAACATCTGCAAACGCAGACAGCACTGGCTCTTTGGTTGTACACGAAGATGAGCACCACCCCATTGAGTTGGACACAATAGGCTTTCGTGCATGGGGGACATAGACCTTTCCTATAGTAACATGTGCCAGCATCAGCCCTGCCACAGGCCAGAGTGAGGCAACTGCCTCAGGTAGCTGGAGCTGAGGCAAGGACTCCCCATCTATTCCTCTGATCATTGCCCTCTGTTGGAAAATATGGGAGAGTAATTGTGCCGTCACCACCACTCAAAGAACTCTAGTCTGTAGCCCTCAGAGTTGAGGAGAGACAATTTCATTGATAGTGTTGATGTGAAATCTAGTTACCAGTGTTGAAGTAAAGGTTAGCAGAGTGGCATGCAGTGGCCAGCAAGAGGTTCGCACCTGGCAAGGTGGTCCCTTGTGAGAAAAACAGGCAGACAGATCTTGGTGCAGAAGAAAAACTCAACGTAGGTTTACTCAGGAAGTAAAAAGGTGCAAGTATATACAGTGCAACAACTGTAACACAAAACAGATATATTCTCTTGGGCTGCTCAGTTGACCTCACTGAAACAGTTCAGTTGTGCTGTATACAAGTCTATACAGTTCAGTAGCAGTCCAGTCCAGCAGGGTAAATGCAAGCTGTAATTACAGACAAAGCCAAAGAGTTCTGCAGCTTCTGTTCTTCTGGTGGAGGCTTACCCTATGTAGTCCTTCTTTGTTCAGCAAGCACAGATGGCATATCAGGCAAAAGCCATCATCAGAATCAGTGCAAAGATTCAGTCCTCGTAGCAGGTTCTGGAAGACTCAGGAATCTTCATCCAGACTGTCAGCAGAGGAAGGTGAGCATTAAAGCTCAGGCAAGTTGAGCATTGTAGCTGGAAGTCTGCAATCCTGCTCTGACCTAAATACACTGGCCCATGGAGCACACCAGGGAAAAGTCCCAGCACCTGTGTGCCCCTGCAGTAGGGTCTTAAAGGCATCACAGACACAATATGCCTTTCAACCAGTTAGGGTGTGAAGCGAAGACTTACATCCCCTAACAACCAGTCCAATTCTTTCTTGGATGTGGAATGGAGGAGGAGGAGGAGGAGAAAGACCAGGAGCCATTTTGCCTACTCTGGTGTCTCTTCAGCAAAATATCTTGGGTTAATTATGACTTTCACAGTAGTTGACTCAACTACAATTTCCTAACACTTCATTTCCGTTGTGCCCTAACTTCTTAACTGGATGCAAAGTTACAGTACAGCATATACTTTATTGAGACATACTGTTATTTCTGGTGAGAACAGAAAAAGAGAAGCACATAGAGAATGGACGAGCATTAAAGGACATTTTATGGAACAAAACTGTGATTTCCTTAAGTCTCTGCATATCCACAGGGAAGAGCAATTTTGTGGCAACACCGAGATGGTGGGATAATGGATTCCTCTGACAGAATGATGAGTGAAAGAAGTAATTACCATTAAAGCACTTCAATTATGGGTTGCCTTTCTTTCATTTTTTTTTAAAAAAGAAATTCTATGTTCACAGCTAATTTTCTTTTTTTTTAAAAAAAATGTGCCATAGAGCCACAGCTCTGAAGAGAAATCCCTCCTAGCTATTGGCAAATTAGCAGTAATGTCCCTTGTTATACCAAGAGAAGGATGATTGGTTTCTTCCAGGCAAACACAGGAAGCGCTTGTTTGTTTCAAGTGCACTACTCCTTCCTCCCTGAAAAGTCACAGTTGAACTTTGCTTCCAATGTCATAATCAGCTAAGCATGATAATACTTTCTTCTGGTTCCTATTTAACTTTCAAAGCCCTTACAGGATTTCTGTCATGGATCAGTAGCACCTTCCAGCAGGGAGTGAGGTCAGTGAACAGCCTCGGTACACAGGAAGGCATGTCCTATTAGAAAAGGGAAACATTTTCAAATCCTTCAGATCTTGCATGGACTAAAAATAAACTAATGAGCCTTAAATTAACTCTCCCCCCCCCCCTTCACCAAGGCAGGCGTCTTAAGCTGAAGGGAAAAGTATTTATTATCTGGAAAGGATGCATAGGAAATGAAGCTTATATATACCATGTGGTTTGGATGGCTGGACTTCTCTGGATGCTAAGATATAGTGTTGCATTGTGGATGTGAATTGTGATTTTTTAAAAAAGTCATGGCAGCAGAGCGTCATCTGAAACATCTCCGCAAAGGTCTCCCTCTCATGAACTGCAACAGAATACAGTGTCAACACTAGAAGCTTATCTCTTAGAAAACTGACACCATCTAATACTTCTCACACTTACTCAGTGAGACATCTGAGGCACGAACATTAACTCCCTTCCCACTACCTCAATTCGGAATGGCTTGTTCGATTTTCCTCCTTTTATTTCTGATATCCCTTACGAAATTATATCCTGTCTCCATCTTTGATCTGCGTTTTATCTGTTACCTCTTCTGGATGGTTACTGCAGGGTCATAAATATGATAACAGGTACAGTATTCAGCATGAATTGCAATGTAACAGGAAGCACAATCCAAGACACTTGGCACCCTGAAGCAGGTGTAACAGAGGATGCCTCCTATACTCACTTAAGTCAAGGTGTAAAGCAGGGATTCTCAAGGTTTTCATGCCACAGGCCAGAGCACTCACCCTCAGATAGCTGAGCAGGCCAGACATGTGGTTCCCCCTGTCATAAACACTGCTGCAAACTGCAGTGGGGGCGTTTGTGCATGCTTGTTTATGGCAGTCGCAAATGCGCCCACTTCCGCTTCTGTGGTCATTGCCACAGGCCGGATGGAATAGTGTTGGGGCCAGGTCTGGCCCATGGGTCGCAGGTTGCAAACCCCTGGTGTAAAGTGTTTAATGCCAGCCCAATCTGTCTGCCATTTGATGAAGAAGATCTCAGTAGCACCTCTTCCCAGACCTGACTGAACCAATATAGCAAAGCAAAAAGTGAATTATATGCTGTCCTTTTGGGTTGCACCTGTTGAGGCCTCTATGTCTTGTGTAATGTCTTGTCAGTGCTCATAACAATGCGAGACAATTTGATTCTAATCATTTTCTGTTTAATTGTGCATATCATCATATATGTTTTAATGATCATAATGATCATAACAATAAATACAACTACAGCAATCACTCTGCATGTTAATGATATTGCATCACAAAAAGGAAGGGAGATGATGATACAGTATTACTTTAAGTGAGCTGCAATCTCAAGGAGATTCAGGTGAAAGAGAGCATTCTCCATAAAGATCACTTTATAGAGTAGTAGTTAGAATGTCATAGTTGTTGTTGTCGACTGCAACTGTATCCAAGAATGCATTTTTTCCTGAAGCAGGAAAAATTTCATTGGCATGAATTTGTTTAAGGTAGATCCCAGCTTGCCATGAAGTGACTCACACACTATGGACACAGAGCTATCTCCTGTAGCACATATGAAATGAGACATACAGGATTTAACACTGGGATTGCAATGGACTGCTGCAGCCTTGAGGATATGGACAAGGTTCACCTTCATAGCCAGTCCATCTGGCATGGCCTCTTCTGCCTCCATGACCATTGGGAATCAGAGTTCCTCATCCGCTGATTTTGCCATTGAGCCAAATGTGATGGTTTCCAGTGGCATTTCCTCCACTGAGGCAACCATCACCCCACCTAAAGGCACTCATCCGCCCATAGCCATTGGCCCCTTTAGGGAGTGAGGTTAGTTAACTGCCGCCTGGCACTCGGCGTTGAGTTACTGGCTGTATGGTCTACTCCATTACCATAGCGGGATGTCCAGCCAGACATGAATGCCATAGTAGATCTTGGGTGATTAGATTTCAAATCCCCACTCAACCATTAAATTTTTTTGGCCAGTCACATTATCTCAGCCTGGCCAATCTCAAAGATCTTAAAAGACAAGGAGTCTCCCAAAGGCTCTGATGTTGCATTCTCACTAGCCCATTCCTATTGTTCATATCCTTCATTCACCCAGAATGCCTGCTTCCTAGTATATTTTGAACGGTCTGGTCACACAAACTACAGTGGGGTGGTAGTTAAGATGCTGAACTTGAAAACTGGAAGGTTGGTGGGTCAGCAGTTTGAGACCCGAGTGCTGCACATCAGAGTGAGCTCCCATCATCTGTCCCAGCTCCTGCCAACCTAGCAGTTTGAAAGCAAGAAATTGCAAGTAGATAAATTGGTGCCACATGTCCACGGAAACATCTGCAGATGCAGATAGTGCATCTGGCTGTAAATGGAGATGTCCATTTTGGTGTCCATTTTGGTGTCAAGCAGGTCACCTCTGTGTGGACTGTAAACCACCTGCTTGCGATCTCCTACTTTGCGGATCACAGAGGGCGGTGCCATTGAAGACAAAATGGCAAGAGTATACCAGTAACTATTATCTTACTCGCTCTACCACACAACTCGGATTAGTGAGTAATGGATAGCTAAAATAAGGGTTGAGTGCATCACAATAGTGCAACTTGGAAATTGAGAAAGTTACTTTTTTTAAGGTTCAAGCCCAGGTGGTGGTGGTAGTGGACTTTTCCAACTTCAAACTTGGAGGTTTCTTGTACATGAATGTCAGTAGCTCAGCCTTAGTCCTTGAGGAAGTGCCAAGCAAATTAGCTAGAAAGCTAATCAGCTGAAGCTCATCACACATCAAGGAGGCAACTTCAGCTAACAATCAGTTCTGCTGCACTTGGGAATCCCAAGTGGCCACAGATTGCAGTCAGAACAAATGAAGAAGAGAGAAAGGTGAATTTAGTACAACCCCCACAGACGTTTACCAGTGAAATAACCAAGGCAATCACTGATCTGAAATTAAACACAGAATCCTTTATATGTTTGGTGTATGCAAACCAAGACACAGGACACAGCCTCGGGCTGGGTTAACTCAGGTTTATTGCATCGTGGACAGAGGGAACATGAGGTAATGGCGGATCGATAGCTCTTTATATACAGTAGTAATACATTTGAACGTGGTGCCATGGTAGCCCATTGGCTACTGTCTGCGTGACGTCATTGCGGGTCACGCCCTTCTTGTCCAGGTGAAGGTGGTGGCGGGAAAACTTCCCGCGCTGTTGCCTTTGATGAGTTCGGACCAAGAGAGCTTGGACGCTCGCTGCTGCCAGCTGGTGGTCATTAGCTCGCGTCCTATTACAGGGTTTATATGATACAGCTGAAGGTTACATTGTTGCTATAGGCAAGGTTACATTGGCTCAGATACATTGTAATCCATGTGTAAGGTAAAACCATCAGAACACAACACCCCTCCCCCCTAGGACGAGACAAAGTCTCGAGCCCACACTTACACACACTCCCCCCCCCCTAGGAGACAAAGTCTCTCAGCCAAGATGGCTTATTTCGAACACGCTGGGGTCTCGATGCGGGCTGCCTCTCCCCGGGTTTGCTACCTTCTCTTTGTCCCCTGGTTTCCTGTCCTGTAATTGGAGAGGGAGACTCGTTAGTGACTTGCCGCGGCTCCGCGGCGTTGTTGGGAGGTGTGCTCTTTCTTAGGGAGGAACCGGGGGCACTGGGGGCTAACGAAAAACCCCTCTTCTCGCTTGGATGGGTGGGGGAACACTCCTGAAAACCCCCCCGGCTCGCAAAATCAAAATCAAAATTACAATCGGGGGCAGCGGTCGCGAACTCCTCTCCCCCTTCCCCGGCCCCTGATAGGACTGGCGTATCAAAAGGATATGAGTCGGGGCCGCTGCTTCTGCCTTCCCCCCTTGCTTGGGACTGTTGTCCACTGCTGTCTCCCCCTTGGGTTAAGCGGGTGGGGGAGAACCCTAACGCTGAATCCTGTTGCTGAGTTCCACTGACTGGCCCACTCACTCGGTGCCTCAGTTGGTCTGCGTGCCTCCTCCAGAGGAGGCCGGTGTTAGTCTCGACCCGGTACGACACTGGCCCCGTCTGTTCTACAACCGTCCCTGGTACCCAGGCTGGCCCCGCGCTGGAATAGTTCCTGCAGTGAACTGGGTCACCGGCCGCGAAACCTTTCGAGACTGCCAACCCTATGTTTTTCCCTTTATCCTCGACTCTCGTCGGGTCTAGCCTGGACAGGATCGTGGTCAGTTTTCGCCGCATCAAGAGCTCCGCTGGCGAGTAGCCTGACGCTAAGGGGGTTACCCTATACGCTAAGAGGAACTGGCATACTTGGTGATTCAGGTCCCCCGGGCCCATGCGCCGCAGCGCCTCCTTTGTTGTACGCACCAGCCGTTCCACTTGGCCATTCGTGGCCGGGTGAAACGGTGCGGAAGTGACATGCCGAATGGCGTTTGCCTCCATGAATGCTCCGAACTCAGCGGAGGTGAAGCAACTAGCGTTATCGCTGACTAAAGTGTCGGGTAAGCCGAATGTGGAAAAGACTCTCCTTAGCTGGCTAATTGTCGTGGCGGAGGACGTGCTCTTTACTGGGATAACCTCCAGCCACTTGGAGAACGCATCCACCACCAGGAGAAACATGGTTCCTCGGAATGGGCCAGCGAAATCTACGTGCACCCTGGACCACGGCCCCCTTGCTGTGTCCCACTCCCTATGCGGGAGACGGGCCGCCTCAGGTCGGGATCCCTGGCATGCCTCGCAAGTGCCGACCATGTGCTCAATGTCCGCGTCCAGCTGTGGCCACCAGAAGTAACTCCGGGCCAGCACCTTTGAACGAACTATGCCCGGGTGGCTGACGTGCAGCAGTTCGAGCACCCTCGTCCGCAGGGGCGTAGGAACCACCACCCGTTGGCCCCACAAAAGGCACCCCCTCTCTAGGGACAACTCTAGCTTTTTCCTAAAGAATGGGTCGAACTCTGAACTCGGGGACGATGCCGGCCACCCCTTCTGTACCCATGAACTAACTTTCTCCAGCGTTCTGTCCTTGCCTGTCGCCCTAGCAATGTCGGCTGGTACTATTGGGGGTGCGTCTAAAACCTCAATTAGCAACACCTGGCGGTCTCTTTCTGCTCTCGCCTTTTGGTCGTCCGACAAGGGCAAAGGGGATCTCGAAAGTGCGTCAGCATGGCTGATCTCCTTTCCGGGCCGGTACTCCAACTCATGTTGGTACGCGTTGAGGAAAATAGCCCATCGCAGCATTCTCGGGGACAGGATCTGCGGCGTGGGCTTGCTTGCCGTGAAAATCCCTAACAGTGGCTTGTGATCGGTCACGATTTTGAACGGTCGGCCATACAAAAAATCGTGAAATTTTTTGGTTCCCGCTACTATTGCTAACGCCTCCCTGTCGGTTTGTGCGTAATTTCGCTCCGCTTGGGACAGGGACCTTGAGTAAAACGCTACCGGGGCCTCTCTACCGTCCTCCAACACGTGGCAAAGCACCGCCCCCACCCCCACCAGGGATGCATCACAAACTAGGACCACTGGCCGTTTGGGGTCGAAGTGCGTCAGGATTGCCTCAGATGTTAGGAGTTGCTTTAGCTCTTTGAACGCCCTCTCGTGCTCGTCACCCCACATCCATGTCTCCTCCTTTTTAAGTAACCGATGGAGCGGTTCGGCCACGGACGCCTTCCGCGGGAGGAATGTATGGTAAAAATTGAGGAGCCCTAGGAAGGACTGTAGCTCGGTTTTGGATGTGGGGCGAGGGGCCTTTTTAATGGCTGCTACTTTGGATTTAGACGGTTTAATCCCCTCGGGTGTGATCCGGAACCCTAAAAACTCGACCTCGGTTTCAAAAAAGACACATTTGTCCTTCCTCAATCTCAGCCCCGCTTTCTCGAACACGGTCAGTACTTTGTCCAACCTCTTTGCCAGTTCAGCCTCACTCCCCCCTGTTATCAACACGTCATCAAAATAAGGCAACACCCCCTCCAGTCCCTTCAGGAGGCGTTCCACAAGCGACTGAAAAAGGCCGGGTGCCGAGTTCACGCCAAACTGTAACCGCGACACCTGGAACGCTCCTTTATGTGTAACTATCGTTTGTGCCGCGGCCGTGGCGGGGGTCACAGGAAGTTGCTGATAGGCTTGTGCCAAATCGAGTTTGGCGAAACACTTTCCCCCATTCAGCCTGGCCAAAAGGTGGCTGATCACTGGCACCGGGTATGCATTAGGGCGGATCGCCTTGTTAATTGTACACTTATAATCAGCGCAAATGCGCACCTCCCCGTTAGCCTTTAGAGCCGTTACAATTGGAGTTTCCCACTCCGCGGAATCAACAGGAATAAGAATCCCCTGGCCCACCAGTTTGTCCAGTTCCGCCTCTATCTTGTCCTTGAGTGCGAACGGCACCCTGCGCGGTTTGAGTCTTATCGGGCGGACCTCCGGGTCTATGTCGAAAGCTACAGGGGGTCCCTTGAACTTTCCGAGTCCTTCCTTAAAAACGGCGGGATGCGCATCGCAAACCGCTTGTATTGGGTCCCCCCCCCCACGGTATGCACTCCCCCTATGAACAAACCTAAGGGCTGAAACCACTGTGTCCCTAGGAGGCTACAGCTTCCCCCCTTGAGGACAACTAGGGGCAGTTCCGCAGAATGTCTCTTAAAATTGACCCGAAATTTTCCGACCCCCAACACCGGAATGCTGTTTCCCTGTACGTCTCGTAGCGTGGACCTCAACGCTTTAAGTTTGGGCCGCACGTGGGGGTCGATTTTCAAAAACTCTTTCTGGGGAATTATAGAATAGGAGGACCCCGAGTCAATTTCCATCTTAATAGGGGCCCCTTGTACTAATACCTCAACGAAGTAATGGGACTGTCCCGCGGACACGCTGAACACTGGGGTGTCGTCCTCGCTGTCATCCGAGACGCGGCCCACGCCATCCTGCTTCCTCGTGGTCTGGGCGCCATCTTTGGGCCTCGCTGGACGGTCCGGTCTGGCCGCACGGTCTTGTGACTGCCTCCGGCCCTCCTTCCGTTTTCTGCATGCCTTGGCGATGTGCCCCCGACGGCCGCAGGTGTAACACTCGGCCTTCCTGAACGGGCATCTCGCGCGCTCATGGGCCGCTCCGCAACCCTCGCAGCGTCGACCACCCTTTCGGACCTTCTGGACCTCCTCGCCGTCGCTGCCTTCCGTAGACGACTTTGAGGCCCGTCGAGTTACGTGCACCGACTGTCCGGACTTCCCGTGCACCGAATTTTCCGCCTTGCCGGCTCTAGGACGCCACGCACGCCACTGGTGCATCTCGTCCACTCCAGCATTTGTGGACTCTGCGGCTTCCGCGGCCTCTACGACCTCTGCCAGCGTGGGTGGCGGCTCCTTGTTCATCAAGCTGCGCTGTACCTCCTTGTCTTTCAGGCCACACAGCACTCCGTCCCTGAGGGCCATCTCTAGGATGTCGCCCCATTTACAGGGGGCGGCGGCTACCCTCATGGCGGCCACGAATGCCTCAACCGACTCATCCGGCGCTTGGACTCGCCTCCAAAACGCACTCCGAGCGGGAAACATTGCCCTCGAGGGACAGAAGCGCTCTCGCAGCAGCTTCATGATGTCGTCCGCCTTAAATTCGCTCACCTTCTTCGGAGCGATGATGCCCACCAGCGTCCGCTTGGTTTCCATCCCGAGCATTCTGGTGAGGATGGCCCTCTTCCTCTCCTCGTCGTCTCCTTTGACTCTGAGTTCCACCAGTGCCGCCTGGAAGTCCATCTCAAGCAGCTCCCAGTCTTGCGGTTTGGTGATGTTGAAACCGCTCTGTGCCCTGGCTGTTCCGTGGGGATCCATCATCCCACCTTCGTCGCCAATTTGGTGTATGCAAACCAAGACACAGGACACAGCCTCGGGCTGGGTTAACTCAGGTTTATTGCATCGTGGACAGAGGGAACATGAGGTAATGGCGGATCGATAGCTCTTTATATACAGTAGTAATACATTTGAACGTGGTGCCATGGTAGCCCATTGGCTACTGTCTGCGTGACATCATTGCGGGTCACGCCCTTCTTGTCCAGGTGAAGGTGGTGGCGGGAAAACTTCCCGCGCTGTTGCCTTTGATGAGTTCGGACCAAGAGAGCTTGGACGCTCGCTGCTGCCAGCTGGTGGTCATTAGCTCGCGTCCTATTACAGGGTTTATATGATACAGCTGAAGGTTACATTGTTGCTATAGGCAAGGTTACATTGGCTCAGATACATTGTAATCCATGTGTAAGGTAAAACCATCAGAACACAACAATATGGCAGAAATGTTGCTTAACAGTGTAAGTATAATTAATCAACAAATACAGCTAATGAGATGAACAGAACAAAAATATCTGACACATTCAAGAAGCTGCAAAGGAACTGGAGAAAAATAAAACTGATTTACATAGTCCTGACTGAGTTAAGCACTTGATAGCTCTATTCACTTTAGTGGAAGAATTAAGCCCACACTGAAGCCTTTTCCAGGGAAATCTGTAGGAAACATATGTGATCTTCTTCAGCTGACTTGTGCCCTGGTTCTGCAATTAAAAACAACACGAAATACAATGCAACCAAAGTGAGATGGTGCACAGAGTGGGAAGAGGACAAATGGCTCTAGAAAACTATCAGAGGAAAGTGATGAGAAGAGACATTTTGCACGAGATCTCCAGCATTTCCTAAACTATGTTCCGCAGAACACTGGTGGTTTTCAATTCTCAGAAGCTTCAGTCAGTACATTGGCTGATAAGTGCTTTGGGGAATTGACTTAGGCTTCTGGGAATTGAAATCCAAAAAACAAAGTTTGAGAAACTTATGCAACCAGAAATGAAGCTATTGGTTTTTTTTTCCTGCACTGGATTATTGTCAGTGCACTGAATTGTTGAGATTAATTTTTAAAGAAAATATATGTGCATATATTTGCCTTTCTATGTAATGCCAAATTGTTTGCAGCCTTGGTTTTGATTGGCACTACATTCCCAACGGTCATGGAAGTGGAAGAGGCCATGCCAGATAGACTGGCTGTGAAGTTGTGCCTTGATAGGCCACAGCAGTCCATTGTAGTCCCGATGTTAAACCCTGCATGACTCATTTCATACGTGCCACAGGAGAAGGCTCCATGATCATACTGCGTGGGTCACTTCATGGCAAGCTGGGATCCACTTTAAACAAATTCACGCAAATGGCATTTTTCCTGCTTCAGGGGGAAAAACATTCTCGGATACAAGTTGCAACCGACGATGACGTAGAAAGGTGTTTTTTTTTAAAAGGTATAATCTAAATGATTAATTGCATCAGTGATGATCCAGCAAAGGCAATAAAAATAATAATTACCCTTTCCCTGCCTCTCCAGAAATCATCAGGGGAAGTGTTCAATTTGTCAGTTTCCTGAAGTAGCTCCTAAGCTGCTTCACAATACAGTGCTGGAGACTGGCACCGAGAAAAGCCTTTGACAGCTGCAAGGCTTTTCTTCTTTTTTTAATTCATTGCCAAGGATCAGAGATGCCATGAATGGATGAAAGTTGATCTCAGCAGCTAGCATCAAAATAGTAGGACCGCCTGAGAAAGGGCTCAGAAAAAAATAATGTGGGCAGGGCAAAGTGCTCTGCTAAAGCAATTAGCAAGTGTGGATGCCAAGGGGAAAGGGCACCACATCAGCTCACTAGACAGCAGGACAAATGCCCATCTGGACAAGCACATAGTGCAGGAAGCAACTACAATAAAACACTGGGTTACAACCACCTCGGTTTAAGTTTGCTGCGATTTACAATGGCAAACCCTATGGAAATGCCATCCCAGTTTTCAAATTTTTAATGTTTTTTTTTTCCTTTTTCAGTTTACAATGATCAATTCAGGACCATTTTTTTATTTTTCAATGCATCCCTATGGATGTTTTGGTTTACAATTTTTTCAGTTGACAACAGAGGCTGTTGGAACAGACCTCCGTTGTAACCCGGGGTTTTACTATACACTCAATTTATTCCTGGGTGACCATAATCTTAGAGTGCTGTGCATTAAAGGTTGTCTCATAACATTTTTCTGCCAGAAGTAAAGAAGACAATGGCCCCATGGCAGTTCCACACATACTATGTATGCATCTCTGTTAAGGTATTTCCAAATACCTGTTGATGAATCTTCTGGGAAACTGCGGCATAAATAATGCTCAGAAGTCTTTAGTTCCTTTTTCTTTAAATTATTTATTAACAAAACTAACCAACATATCTAACCATGAGAACAATGCAACTAACACAGTCACCTCCTCACAGGTGAGTGAGAGGAACATGGAACTTGACCGTTGATAACAGTTACTTGGTGATGTCATCAGGTAGGTAGGAAAATAACAATCACTGATTGGTTCTTTCCAGATATTTGAAAATATGTTGAGCACTCATAATACAGCATGAGCATAGTGCTGTGTAATGATGAATGACTGGGTTTTAATTGGCAGTGGTAGGTTAGATGTATGGCAGGACAGTCTGTTAAGACAGTTGAGAGGAGACAGAATGTGCGCTGATTGACTGCTTAGGCTGCCTGGTTGTACAGATATGTATAGATTGATGGAGTGTGTATCTCTCTCTCTCTCTCTCTGTATGTGTGTGTGTGTGTGTGTGTGTGTGTGTGTGTGTGTGAGAGAGAGAGAGAGAGAGAGAGAGAGAGAGAGAGAGAGAGAGAGAGAGAGAGGAATTAAAGTTTTAGTTTGTAGAATTGTAGAATTAGTTGTTCTTAAATCAAGGTGTGAGAGAGAAATCCAGGAGGCAGTTTTCTAAGTGCTCTAATTTTAGAAAGAGCTCAGTTGTCAAAATCCTATTGATTTAAAGTTATCCAACCATAAATTACATCAGGCACTGGAAATAACTAATTTAAACTAAGCAAAAGCTTCCCTTCAGAGGGTCCCTAAGACTCTTGTTTGCCCTGGGGAAACCTTTTGGAGCTTTGAGATGGGTGGAGGGGAGCCTTTAACAGTAAAAGGTTACTGCCTGGTCACTGCAGGCTGTCCGCATCCCAGCGACTGCCATCCAGTAGCAATTCTTGAGTACTACAGCTGCCCACCTCCACCTCCATCACACCATTTTACCAAAAGATTTCCTGGGGCAAAAAGGAGCCCTAAGGAGCCTCAGAACCTGATAGTGGTGGGTGGGAAACTTTTAATTAGTTTAAATAATTTCTTTCTAGTACTGGATCCAGTTTTCCAGCACTGGCACAACTTTACACAACATGATTTTGCCCATAAAGAACTAAATAGCTTTATACTATAAAGAAAGAAGAGAGTAAATGGAGTTAAGCTCGGTCAAGAATATTCAACTTTTGGAAATAGGGGATAAAGTATAAATAAACAAACAAACAGATTGACAGACAATTTGTTTTAGAGAATAATGGATAAGAGAATAAGGTCCCATAGTGGTGGGTGCACATTGTTGATGGAAATTATTAAGAGTTTGGATTTTTATTATTTCTATATAATAATGAGATTTGTTTTAAGTGCTGTGACTTGTTTTTATATTTTTTATTGTTTTTAATAAATTAATTAATTACAGTAATTTAAAAAAGGAAGGAAGTAAAAAAGATTTCTGGTTGTATGCTAAGACCTTGACAGCTTGTAACTTTGAACATTCTTCATAACTTGCCTTCTTTTTTGTGTGAAAAATAAAACTTTTTTGTTTACAAATCTGGTTTTCTTATTTTCAAAAAAAGAAAAAAAGAAAGATGGACCGGATGTTGTGTCAGGCTTTCTGTTGTCTGATGCTGCAGAGACACAGCCAAGGTTGTATTACTAACATGACATAGGCTTCACCAAACATGTTCTTACTCTTAAAAAAAAAAGGCTGGCATAAATGTAGCCATTGCTAGTGGTAAATTTGATAGAAATTCCAGTGGGAAGAATCTGTATTACAATTTAAATGTCAACCCAAGCTTAAATTTAAATGTCAACCCAAATGGATCTGGGGAGGGGATCAATGTTTGGTAGCAGCACATATTGAGTAGAAGAAGGTAGGTGAGAGGTGCCACCACAAGTACCCTTTCTACAGCCAGGCTGGTAGCTGAATATTTCTGTCTTCAACAAGAACAGGCTGCTGATTCCGTTATAAATTAAAACAGCAAATCAGCTTCAAGGACACAATACAGATTGCTTTGCACCCAGGTCTCTCCTCAACACCCTGAGACTTCTTCCTGCATCAAGGGAGGGACTTTCACTTTCGTAGCTATGGAACAACAAAGTTCTAAGAGTGTGTCTCACCATTTTAACCTGTTTTATCCAATTCAGTTTAAGAAGCCCAAAGATGCACACATGCTCTATGGCACCACCAGTGCAGGAATGGGCATTGATGGGCTTAGGAGCAAGATTTCTGTCCCCATATTGCCTAGACAAGGAGGAGGAGGAGGAGGAGGAGGAGGAGGAAGAAGAAGAAGAAGAAGAAGAAGAAGAAGAAGAAGAAGAAGAAGAAGAAGAAGAAGAAGAAGAAGAAGAAGAAGGGGTGTCATGCTACAATGCAGAAGACAAATGGAAGGCCACTGCATTATATTCTCAGGACAACCTTCACGGCTGATCGCCATGAGGAAAGTCAATATTCGGATTCAGATACGGCTTTTGAAGAAGAAGCAATCTATGGCCACTTGAGATGCAAATTTAAGTGATACTTAAAAACTTTGTAAAATGGAGAGTCTCAGAGTGACCCTGGAGTTACAAAAATGCTCTGGGAGGGGGGTGGGGGTGCTGCTGCATGTGGTCCAGAGAACAAATGCCATCCGCCTCTGCAGTAGTGGGCCCTCCACTAGGTCAGGATGTGACCCACATATCGATCTCAATCTATTTGTTGGTCGGTGAAGATCAATTGGAAAGGATAAGATCAATTATGATTTTTTAAAAACATCAGCAGCACAAGTTTGGGATATCTAATACTCTGTTCTTTATTAAATGTAACTAGACATTTCCTGCAAGCTCCATTTGACAAAGTGCACATAATATCCTCAACCTGTGGCCCGTGGGCTGGATGCAGCCTGTGGCACCATTTCATTGGCTCACCACCACCTCCACCACACCAGGAAGTGCCATGTGGTGGAGGAAGGGCAAAATGACCGTCTGGACCTCAAAGCTGTCTGAGGGAGTGTGACCTGGCCCCCGGCTTTAAAACGTTGAGAACTCCTGTCCTGGAGGATAATGTAGACTGCGGCAGGTTTCAATGTGTGCTGAAGAAAAGTGTTTCATAAGGGGTGAAAAAAGGGAATATAGCCATTTAAATAGCTATAGCCATTTAAATAGCTGGACAGAAACAGTGTGTGGGGAGATTCGATGCATAGAGAACACAGCCTTTTCATCTGCTTTCCTGCTTGTGTGGAGGAGACGGCTACACTTCCCATGCCTGCAGAGGATTTTACAGGAAACAATCGATATTTCATATAAGATTCCCAGCATCCTCTGCCATAGCCATAGCATTTATTTATGTTCCTTGATTACTTCCTTTTCTCTGGCTCATTTCCTTTGTGAGCCCTCCTCCCTTTTGTCTTTTCTTCTCATAAGTGGATGCCTGTGTAATTTTAAATGCGGGTCAAAATGACAGGAACCAGCGTTTCCATTCGCAAGTGAGACATCCTTGAAGCTTGAAGTCTCATCTTGGAAATCCTGTTTCCTCTCTCCAGACATATGAGGGTACTCTGCATATGCTGTTAGAGGCATAGCCTGCTCTCTCCTGAATGGGGCCTTAGGAAGTCTAAGCAGAAAGGTGCACATGAGCAAGGTAATCATGAAGAATGCTTGCTCAGCCCCTTGTTCTCATTTATTTAGGCTTTCTCAGTCTAATGGGATATTTTGACAAGGACATTCATCCCCTCAAGCTCAAGAGTGCTGTCCTTCAAAATGTCTGTGCAGCAGTCTGTGAAAAATGTGTGCCAGTTCCTTTCAAAAAGCAGACCCACCCACCCACTCCACTCACACAAAGAGCAAAGAAGAACTGGCTGATCTTTTTATAAGATGCAAGGAACCTATTGAATGTTTCCTTCTTCTCCAAATGCTGTATCCATTCTGAATATTAGCTATCATCATGGCAATAGTCTTCCTGTTCTTAACTCCTTGGAACACTTCTTCAAAGGACTTTTCACACCATTCTCATGTTCATCCATGAAGTCCATCCACATCCAGGGCCTCTCTTCCCCAAGGATCTTCCCTTCCATAATGAGTTGGAGTATTCTATACTTTATCTCACTCCTTGTGGTATTGGAGCTTTCTTTGTTTAATGGTCTTAAACAGTTCTTGTTCTTTATCCATCTGTGCAACACCTCTACATTAGTCACATGGTCAACCCATGATATCCCTAGCAGCCATCTGTAGATTGACATTTCAAAAGCTTCGATTTTATTTTCAGATGCTTTAGTCAAGGGGTTTACAGCATTTTCCTGCCAGGGGCCTGTTCCCGCCACCGCACTCAGCTGCGCAGGCCAGAGGCATGTTGGCACCCACTACTTATGGTATGTTTTTGGCAGTGGTGGCAGCTATCACACAGCCTCCACTGCTTCCCATGGTGGTGGGAGGCTTTTCAGAGCATGTTCGCTTCATTTGGGGTTTTTCCCCCCGCTTCTCCACTGTGCTTTGACAGCCAAACTGCAGTGGTTGGTGACTTCCTGTTTCCATGCTGGGAACCCAGACACTGACACAAGCTCCACCTGGCACCAGAAGTCACCAACCTCCTCAGTTAAGGTGCCAAAATGCATCGGAGGAGCAGCAGAAAATTCCCAAAATATAGCAAAAATGCTCCGAAAAGCCTCCTGCTGCCCTGGGAAGTGGTGTAAGCACCACTTGCTGGCGCCACTTGCTGGTGATTGCACAGCAAAAACTGTGCAATCACCACTGCCGCCGCCGCCACAATAAGTGATGCATCTCAACTTCCGGTGGTGGGGGTGGTTCTAGAGGTGCCCAGGTGGCCACCATGGGCCAGACTAATGAGCTATGTGGGTCAGATTAGGCCCATGGGCCATAGGTTGTAAATGTCTGCTTTAGTCAGTGTCCAAGCTTTGACTCCATATAACAACACTGGGAACACGTAACATCTCATTATTCGAATCTTCATAGCAAAAATTAGAGTTAGTATTTGGATGCTTACAATCTTCAAATCTACTAGCAAAACAGCAGCTAACATAGTTATGTGTAATCTGTGCAAAAAGTGTTCTTGTTAATGCAATAACCCTAATCTAAAACCACAAAAAAGATTTTACCATATTACAAGAGAAGAGGGGGGAAACCCTGTGATTCCAAATCTTTGCACAAAGTTAGGATGAGCAAGGATGTATGTTCCTCTGCTCCTCTAAACAGCATCTGAGTTTTACCGAACAAGTCAGATTTGCTAAGAAGAGTCCAGCATACCATTACTGAAATGCATAAGATACAGAAGGCATGACCAGTGTGTGGGAAGAATGCCATGCACTTGGTCTGGAAGCAGATCCAAGTCTTGTGCTGAATGTCTATGGGCTGGCACTGATATCATGATCCCTCATGATAATCCCCCCCCCCCAAAAAAAAAATTGCACTCACATATTTTCCTTCACATAATTGGTGATGATTACTATGCCTCGTCTGATTTCATTTCAAGACATGTTAACCTACTCACCACAAATATCAGAGGGCAAATAACACACTATTTAAAACCCAGGAATACTTGGAGCAATTTTGTTGAGAAGAAAGATTCAGTTTGGACAAAAGGCTATCCATAGCCTTTGATATTTCCCTCAGTGAACCATATGTGTGTTGTTGTTTTTATTCCCCTGTGGTGAAATCTTAATATTTTTTTTGTTATGCCTGTAAATGATATAGCTGGCATTTTTATCAGGTATAATAACAGTAATATTTATTAAAAATACATTACAGTAGAATCTCAGATAAAGGCCAAACTCCGTTCCACAAGTTTGGACTTTATCTGATTTTGGATTTCATCTGAATCAAATGGGCAATGCATCGGATAACAACCAAAAATGGACTTTATCTGAGGTTCCTATACCAAATACCTCAGATAACATCCATTTCTTAGCGGTTTTGGACTTTATGCGATGCATCACGTGTGCATGAAAACCGTGACTTTATACGAATCGGACTTTATCTGAGGTACCACTGTATCTTATGTGAGATAATAAATAATATTAGAACTGCAGAGCTGAAAGGGACCCTATGGATCATTGAGTCCATTCCAGCCAAAGAGGCACAGTGGGGAATTGAACCCCTAACCAGATACCTAAACCATTGAGCTAGTCAGCAGTTTTTATTTAGGTCTTGTTTATTTCATTCAGATTGTCAAACTAAGGAATTTTCTAATGGAACCTTCATTCCATTTTACATTTTGGGCAATTTGTACCAAATGTGAGAAAGGGGTTTCTTTAGGATTTGTGTCCATACTTCTTTTTACAACTTTGTGTTTCTTTTTCCCTTGCTGTATTACATACTTCTTGTGTATGATATCTTATGCATTATGCAGTCCTTGTTGTCTGTTTCTATATTACTAACCTCTGGTTATTTATATGCTACACTGTGGAAATATAGTCCAGAATTCAGAGGTATGCTTCTGCTGCATCCTATGGAATCTGTGGCTAAAATCGGTGATCCTACTTACTTCTTGATTTGATTGATTTATTAGACTTGTATCCCACTCATATCAGCTATGCGACTCAGGGTGGCTAACAACAATCACAATGCAATCTAATCATAATAATCTAATAATTACAATATTACAGTACAACAGATCACAGTAAAATCAAACAATATCATGTCATCATCACAAATCTCAGTATCAAAAAGCATTATAAAAGAGAAAAACACTAATTTGAAAAGTCCCACAGCAACAACACAAAAGTCACCACTCGAATAGCCATGGCAACCCAAACAAAACCACCAGTGGGAGGGCCGAGGAGGACGCTGTGGTGCATCATCATCTTCAGCTTCCCGTGGCCACAGGGCCCTTTGTCCTCCTGGCCAGTGGGAGGGCCGAGAAGGGTGTGGCATTGCGGTGTCATCTTCAGCCTCATGTGGCCACAGAGGCCCTTTATCCTCCTAGACGGTGGGAGGACCAAGGAGGGTGGAGCGGTGCGGCGGCATCTTCGGCCTCTGAAGGCCATGGGGACCCTTTATCCTCCCGACCAGTAGAAGGGCTGAGGAGGGCGTATTGGTGCAGTGGTGTCTTCGTCATCCCATGGCAACAAGGGACCTTTATCCTCCTGGCCAGTGGAAGGGCCGAGGAGGGTGCGGTGGTGCAGCGGCATTTTCAACCTCCTGTGGCCATGGGGGGCATTTATCATCCCGGCCGGTGGGAGGACCAAGGAGGGCACAGCAGTGCAGCGGCATCTTCGGTCTCCCGTGGTCATGGGGGGCCTTTATCCTCCTGGCCAGTGGAAGGGACGAGGAGGGCACAGCAGTGCGGCAGCTTCCTGTGTCCTGTAAAAACCTGTTTAACTGCCACTCCCAGTGGTGGTATTCAGCAGGTTCGCACCAGTTCACCAGAACTGGTAGCAGAAATTCTGGTTGGCCCTGCCCATCCAAGTTTTGAAATAAAGTAGTCCTAATTCAAGTGCAATGTGGGGCTTTCCTCCTGGCCATGCCCACCATACCATGCCCACAGAGTGGGTAGTAAAAAAATTGAATCCCATCACTGGCCACCCCCATAAAAACCTGAACTAGATACCTGCAACAAAGACCAGAGATTTTGGCATCATCAAATCTCCACTTGACCATGAAAATGCACTGGGAGAATGGAGCTGATAAAACTACTTCTCAAATACCTCACTTACCCTGCAAGCTCTATTAGGGTCTATAAGTCAGCTCTAACTCAACAGCCCATAATAGTGTTAGACCTTGGCCTTTAGTTTAAACTTCTTACTTAGTTTAAACCATTTTATATTAAGATTATTATATTCATTTTAACTTCTCAACATTTACAACACTTGATCCTAAGACGTTTGACACTGTGACATTTTGTTGCAAGTCACATGCATAATGCAGTAATCTTTATGATCACCCTAAATCTACATATTATGTTAATTATCCACACCCTCGAGAAACCTTGTGTGTATTGAGGCTGAGTGTGGGAGGTTAGCCTAAGACTATCTAACAGAAAAATAGGTATATTTTTGGTTTAGTGGTTAAGACAATGAACTTGATGACTGGAAGGTTAGCAGGTCAGAAATTCATGACCCCAGTGCTGCATGACAGAGTGAGCTCCCATCATCTGTCCCAGCTCCTGGACCACTTTGGTGGAAAGGTGAACAGTGTTCTGTGTACTGTGCAGTGTTCCATGTCTAGTCATGCCTTCCATATGACCACGAAAACCTATGCAGATAGAGACAGCACTGGCTCTTTGTAATTAGACAGAGATGAGCACAGAGCCCTAGAGTTGAACACAACTGGCTTTTGACCAAGGGTGACCTTTACCTAGTAGGATGTGCACAACTGTTGTTTTAGTGTTTTTTGAAATCAGGGATAGGGATCACTCAGCCTATGTGCTGCATGGACATCTCATATTTTGCAGCACCCAATGTATGCCCTCATGTTTGCCACACAGCTGTGAACAGAACCATCTACACTCACACACACACACACACACACACACATACACACACACACACACACACACACACACACACACACACACACACACACACACACCAGAGATCAACCTGAGTGGAAGCAACAATACAGATCACAATTTTCATTCGAAACAAGCCATGTAGTCTCTCTCTGTATGTGTTGTTTTCAAGACCAGCCTCCCTCCCCCCCCCCCGGGTGTACAATTATGCTCTAAAACAAAGTGCATGCTCTTCATAGTCCCTGTTGTCAGTATCATCACTATCTGTGCTATGGCAAAATGAATAGGGAATGAGGTTGTTTCCTCCATGGTAGATTCAGAGAAGATGATTTATTTATTTATTTATTTATTTATTTATTTATTTATTTATTTATTTATTTATTTATTTATTTATTACTCTATGTCTAAGGCAGACGTGAAACTACCAAAATGAAGCCATCTTTGGGGAGTTCATTTTGCAGTTCCTTTCACCTGACTTAGTGTGAGAAAGATTAGCCAGCACAAGGTGGACATTGCCCAGTTTTGGTTAAAACATACCACAATCTTCGAGGAGGCTATTTCTGATGCAGTTCCTCACCCCTTGAAGTTGCCCTCTCCTAAGGGAAACAAATGAACAATTTGTCTCTGTGGTGTTGGATCCTTCAACCTACCAACAATCCAGTTCTTTACTGTAGGAAGGAAATTAAGCCATGTTGATTTCTAAAAGATGTTGCTGAGCAACAGGGTACAGAGACAGGTTATTCGCTCACTTTTTCAGGGCTGTCACTTTGTAATGCAAAGGTTCTCCACAGCATTTTGGTTCAGAACCAAGCTAAGGTTCTGTTGTGTCCTAATAGTGTAACCTTCTACATGTGATATCAATGTATCTGAACCAATGTAACCTTGCCGATGAGTAACAATGTAACCTTCAGCTGTATCACATAAACCCTGTAATAGGACGCGAGCTAATGACCACCAGCTGGCAGCAGCGAGCGTCCAAGCTCTCTTGGTTCAAACCCATCAAAGACCGCAGCGCGGGAAGCTTCCCGCCGCTACCTACACCTGGACAAGAAGGGCGTGACCAGCCATGACGTCACGCGGACCAGTAGCCAACGGGCTACCGTGGAGCCACATTCAAATATGTTACTACCATATATATAGAGCTGTTCGTCCGCCATTACCTCATGTTCCCTCTGTCCACCATGCAATAAACCTGAGTTAACCCAGCCTTTGGCTGTGCCTTGTGTCTTGACTCTCATACACTAAATTGGCGACGAAGGTGGGATGATGGATCCCCACGGAGCCAGGACACAGAGCGGGTTCAACATCACCAAACCGCAAGACTGGGAGCTTTTTGAGATGGACTTCCAGGTGGCACTGGTGGAGCTCAAAGTCAAAGAAGACGACGAGGAAAGGAAGAGGGCCATCCTCACCCGCATGCTTGGGATGGAAACCAAGCGGACGCTGGTGGGCATCCTTGCACCGAAGAAGATGAGCGATTTCAAAGCCGGTGACATCATGAAAATGCTGCGTGAGCGTTTCCGGCCCTCGAGGGCAATGTTTCCCGCTCGGAGTGCGTTTTGGAGGCGAGTTCAAGCGCCGGACGAGTCGGTAGAAGCCTTCGTAACGGCTATGAGGGTAGCCGCCGCCCCCTGCAAATGGGACCACATCCTAGAGATGGCCCTCAGGGACGGAGTGCTGTGTGGCCTGAAGGACAAGGAAGTACAGCGCAGCTTGATGAACAAGGAGCCACCACCCACACTGGAAGAGGTTGTAGAGGCCGCGGAAGCCGCGGAATCCACGAATGCTGGAGTAGACGAGATGCACAAGTGGCGTGAGTGGCGTCCGAGGGCCGGCAAAGCGGAAAACTCGTCGCACGGGAAGTCCGGTCAGTCGGTGCATGCAACCCGACCGACCTCGAAATCGTCTTCAGAAAGCAGCGATGGCGAGGAGGTCCAGAAGGTCCGGAGAGGCGGGCGCCGCTGCGATGGTTGCGGAGCGGCCCATGAGCGCGTGAAGTGCCCATTCAGGAAAGCCGAGTGTTTCAACTGTGGACGTCGGGGGCACATCGCCAAGGCGTGCAGGAAATGGAAAGAGGGCCGGAGACAGTCGCAAGACCGTTCAGCCAGACCGGACCGTCCAGCGAGGTCCAAAGATGGCGCCCGGGCCACGAGGAAGCAGGACGGCGTGGGCCGCATCTCGGACGACAGCGAGGGCGACGCTCCTGTGTTCAACGTGTCTGCGGGACAGCCCCATTACTTTGTTGAGGTACTAGTACAAGGGACCCCTATTAGGATGGAAGTCGACTTGGGGTCCTCCTATTCTATAATCCCCCAGAGAGAGTTCTTGAAAATCGACCCCCACGTGCGGCCCAAACTTAAAGCGTTGAGGGCCACGCTACGGGACGTTCAGGGGAACAGCATTCCAGTGTTGGGGGTCGGAACGTTCCGGGTTCGCTTTAAGAGACATTCTGCGGAACTTCCCCTAGTGGTGCTAAAAGGGGGGAGTTGTAGCCTCCTCGGAACACAGTGGTTTCAGCCCTTAGGCCTGTTCATAGGGGGGGTGCATGCAGTAGGCGAGGACCCAATACAAGCAGTGTGTGACGCACACCCCGCCGTTTTTAAAAGTGGACTGGGAAAGTTCAAGGGACCCCCTGTAGCCTTCGACTTAGACCCGGAGGTCCGCCCGATAAGACTTAAACCGCGCAGGGTACCGTTTGCGCTTAAGGACAAAATAGAGGCGGAACTGGACAAACTGGTGGGTCAAGGAATTCTCGTTCCTGTGGATTCCGCGGAGTGGGAGACTCCAATTGTAACAGCACTGAAGGCTAACGGGGAGGTGCGCATTTGCGCTGATTATAAGTGTACCATTAATAAGGCAATCCGCCCTAATGCATACCCGGTGCCAGTGGTCAGCCACCTTCTGGCCAGGCTGAATGGGGGAAAGTGTTTCGCTAAACTCGATTTAGCACAGGCCTACCAGCAACTCCCGGTAACCCCCGCCACAGCGGCGGCACAAACAATAGTCACACATAAGGGGGCGTTCCAGGTGTCGAGGTTACAGTTCGGCGTGAACTCGGCACCTGGCATTTTTCAATCGCTAGTGGAACGCCTCCTGAAGGGGTTGGAGGGGGTGTTGCCATATTTTGATGACGTGTTGATAACGGGGGGGAGTAAGGCCGAGCTGGCCCACAGATTGGATAAGGTCCTGGCCGTGTTCGAGAAAGCGGGGCTGCGACTGAGAAAAGACAAATGTGTATTTTTCGAAACAGAGGTTGAGTTTTTAGGGTTCCGTGTCACGCCCGAGGGAATTAGGCCGTCCAAATCTAAGGTAGCCGCCATCAAGAAAGCCCCTCGCCCCACTTCCAAAACCGAGCTTCAGTCATTTCTGGGGCTTCTCAATTTCTACCATACCTTCCTTCCACGGAAGGCGTCTGTTGCCGAGCCGCTCCATCGGCTACTTAAAAAAGAGGAAAAATGGCTGTGGGGTGACGAGCAAGAAAGAGCGTTCACAGAGTTAAAGCAACTCCTCACATCCGAGGCAATCCTGACTCATTTCGACCCCAAACGGCCCATAGTTTTGGTCTGCGATGCATCCCCGGTGGGGGTGGGGGCGGTGCTTTGCCACGTGTTAGACGACGGAAGGGAGGCCCCGATAGCGTTTTATTCAAGGTCCCTGTCCCAAGCAGAGCGGAATTACGCACAGACCGATAGGGAGGCACTAGCGATAGTAGCGGGAACCAAGAAATTTCACGATTTTCTGTATGGTCGGCCGTTCAAGATTGTTACGGATCACAAGCCCCTGTTAGGAATCTTCACTGCAAATAAGCCCACGCCACAGATCCTGTCCCCGAGGATGCTGCGGTGGGCTATTTTTCTTAACGCATATCAACATGAGTTAGAATACCGGCCAGGGAAGGAAATCAGCCATGCAGACGCGCTCTCACGGTCGCCGTTACCCTTGTCGGACGACCAGAAGGCAGGGGTAAGAAGAGACCGCCAGGTATTGCTAATAGAGGTCTTGGAGTCACCCCCGATAGTACCGGCCGACATTGCCAGGGCGACCGGAAAGGACAGAACACTAGGGAAAGTATGCTCGTGGGTGCAGAAGGGGTGGCCGGCGTCATCCCCAGGCGCGGAATTCGACCCATTTTTCCGAAAGCGAGTAGAATTGTCTTTAGAGAGGGGGTGCCTTTTGTGGGGCCAACGGGTGGTGGTTCCTACGTCCCTGCGGCCGAAGGTGCTAAAGCTGTTGCACGTCAGCCACCCGGGAATCGTCCGTTCCAAGGCGTTGGCCCGGAGTTACTTCTGGTGGCCCCAGCTGGACGCCGACATAGAGCAGATGGTTGGCACTTGTGAGGCATGTCAATGCTCTCGACCGGAGGTGGCCCGCCTACCGCATAGGGAATGGGACGCAGCAAGGGGACCGTGGTCCAGGGTGCACGTAGATTTTGCTGGCCCATTCCGGGGAACCATGTTTCTCCTGGTGGTGGATGCATACTCAAAGTGGCTGGAGGTCATTCCGGTAAAGAGCACATCCTCCGCCACTACCATTCGCCAGCTAAGGAGGGTCTTTTCCACGTTCGGCTTACCCGACACTTTGGTCAGCGATAACGCCAGTTGTTTCACGTCCGCTGAGTTCGCAGCATTCATGGAGGCAAATGCAATTCGGCATGTCACATCCGCGCCGTTTCACCCGGCCACGAATGGCCAAGTGGAACGGTTGGTGCGCACCACAAAAGATGCGCTGCGGCGCATGGGCTCGGGAGATCTAAATCACCAAGTTTGTCAATTTCTATTAGCGTATAGAGTGACCCCCTTAGCGTCTGGATACTCGCCGGCTGAGCTGCTGATGCGGAGGAAACTGACCACGCTTTTGTCCAGGCTAGACCCGTCGAGGGTCGAGGACAAAGGGAAGAACATAGGGTTAGCGGTCTCGAAAGGTTTCGGCGTAGGCGATCCTGTACACTGCAGGAACTATGCCAACGCAGGCCCAGCCTGGGTGCCAGGGACGATAATAGAACAGACGGGGCCAGTGTCCTATCGGGTGGAAACTAGCACCGGCCTCCTCTGGAGGAGGCACGCTGACCAACTGAGGCACCGAGTGAGCGAGGGGCCGACCAGTGGGGCACAGCGACAGGATTCAGCGATAGGGTTCTCCCCCACCCGTTTAGCCCAAGGGGGAGACAGGGGGGAAAGCAGCGAGCCCGACTCATATCCTTTTGATACCCCAGTTCTATCCGAGCCCGGGGGGAGGGAAAAGGAGTGTGCGGCCGCCGCTGCCGCTTCCCCCGAATCCGATTTTGATTTTGATTTTGCTAGCCGGGGGGGGGGGTTTCGGAGTGTTCCCCCACCCATCCAAGCGAGAAGAGGGGTTTTTCGTTAGCCCCCAGTGCCCCCGGTTCTTCCCAAACAAAGCACACACCTCCCAACAAAGCCGCAGAGCCGCGGCAAACCACTAACAAGTCATCCTCTCCGATTGCAGGGCAGGAAGCCAGGGAGCAAGGAGGAGGGAGCGAAGCCGGGGCAGGGCAGCCCGCGCCGAGACCCCAGCGTGTTCGAAATAAGCCATCTTGGCTGAGAGACTTCGTCTCATCCTAGGGGGGAGGAGTGTTGTGTCCTAATAGTGTAACCTTCTACATGTGATATCAATGTATCTGAACCAATGTAACCTTGCCGATGAGTAACAATGTAACCTTCAGCTGTATCACATAAACCCTGTAATAGGACGCGAGCTAATGACCACCAGCTGGCAGCAGCGAGCGTCCAAGCTCTCTTGGTTCAAACCCATCAAAGACCGCAGCGCGGGAAGCTTCCCGCCGCTACCTACACCTGGACAAGAAGGGCGTGACCAGCCATGACGTCACGCGGACCAGTAGCCAACGGGCTACCGTGGAGCCACATTCAAATATGTTACTACCATATATATAGAGCTGTTCGTCCGCCATTACCTCATGTTCCCTCTGTCCACCATGCAATAAACCTGAGTTAACCCAGCCTTTGGCTGTGCCTTGTGTCTTGACTCTCATACACTAAAGGTTCTTGATGGCAAGGAGGGATTGGTGTGAACAACATTCAGCTATGCTGAGTTTCCCCTCCCTCCCTCTAGGTCTCTGAATCTACCTTCTCCACCTCAATAAAGTCTGACCAGCAAGCCTTCAGACATCTGCTACCACTCAGCAAAGGATCAAACCAGCATTAGCAAACAGGAGACTAGTGTCTGCAAAGCAGTTTTATGAATGCTGTTCTGGTCATATTCCTAACAGAGGCACTTCTTGAAAAGTGAGCTCTTTTAGTCTGACCTGGAGGTCATCACATTCCAGATAAATACCATCCTTTCTGGTAACTCCCCTCCCCCAGCAGATGGTTGAGCAATGGAGTCTTACCAGCAGCCTGTTTCCTTGCAAACTTTATGACAGATTTCCCCCTTCTTGAAGAAAATCTACAGCGTTGGTAGAAATTCCATGGCACGCTGAATTTTTTTCAAACAAAAGGGGACTTTTAGACATCCTCACTCATCCCAATATTTCTTTTTTATTTTAATTATTAACTGCTGCTCAGTCATTGTAGAGCTATTTCCTAAAAGGGGGGGGTGTCTCTTCTTGTTGGCTGGTCAATGAGAGAACATACAGTGGGTTTGATGACATCTCTGTCAATCAAGATCCAGTGGTCTTCTGCCTCTCCCTACCACCACCACCACCACCACTTTTTGAAGTTTTTCCCATCTTTTTTGACCCACCACTATCAATATGGGAGGGACAAAGATGTTCATTAAAATGTGGCCCAGCTCCTCCCACCGTTTTATCTTTGAAAAGAGAGAAATGGTCAGGACTTTCAACAGGTATATCTTGGGAGGTGGGTCACCACTGCATCTAAGGCACTTGACTCATTCTGTTTCATAGTAGGGCTAACTCTGCAAGGAGTACAAGAAGGATATGACAACAGTAGCCTCCTTTGCGCTGTTATTCCATCACAACTGCATGCCGCCTATAATCATGAAGCTAACATGGAGCTGCTAGGATTACCTGACCTTGGCAACCTTGTTCCCCAAGAATCTATTCAAAAGCCCAATAAGTGTCTAAATTAAGTCTGAGCACAAGAGATAGACAGTTTTCACATCTGAGTAAACAGTACATACTACATCTCAGGGTGTGCCTTAATTAGCAAAACATACTACATTTGTGTTGGTTTCGCCAGGTTTGAAATTGATTCAAAGACCAAGGAATACACAACACACAGCTAACGGGTGCATCAACCCACCAAAATGTGGGTTGTTTTAAACCACATGCTGAGGGTTGTTTAGTTTGGACCATTTCCTGAACCACTGTATTCTTCCGTGTTCCACGCATGTGTCTGTGCATATTGTGCCTTTTGGTTACCCCTGTAAAGTTTGCAGGATTCCCCATAGCCTGAATATGTTTCATCCCAATAAACCAAACAGAATAAATTATGAACAAAAACAATAAACAATAATGATACCCCAAAGACAACACTCATTGGTGATGGTAAAGTATTACATTAATTCAACCTATTGTTCGATAACTGGAAGGATCTCTTTAAAAGCCTCTTTAAGGAGAAAAGATTTTAATGCTTGGAAACCAATCATTACCTTTTGAAAGTTAAGAGCCACTTTCAGGTAAATAGTATATTTTGTTCCACTGCTTTCTTACCAATGACAGCTTTCTTTTGATTTGAACTTCCTCAAGGAATATTTTATACTTTCACTGCCGATGGAAAGATAAGATATGCTTTGATTCCCCCCTCCCCCTCCCATTTCAAATGTGATCTGATTTTTCCCATTTCCAATTTAAATGGTTTCCCCCAATGATTAATGTGTCCTCATGCCCCTGCCAATAAGTAACGTGATGGAGGATGTAATCCAGGGAAGAGTTGAGACTAACTGGCACAGCCCAACAAGGCCTTTGGCTGAACTCAGGCCTTTTTGGTGTTCTGCTTGCCAGTCTGGTTTTCAGTTAATTAGTTTATTTGCATTTATTAATATTTATTAATTAATATATTTTGGATTTTGCAATACCACCTATCAATATGCAGGTATCAAGCTTGCTTACAAAAAGTAAACACGATGGCACAAACATTGTTAAATCAAAACAATCATTAAAACTGAATGAAATAAACAAGCGTAGGAAACATATAGGCCAATGAGACATTTTTGCAACCCACAAGTTCAGCTCTGGAGTCCTCCAGTTGGGAAAAATTCCCCCAAGTGGGGAGGGGCTAAATCAAGTCCAATTTCCAGTTTTTTTCCCTTAAGTATCTTATTCTTCTTTTTCATCTGAATCTGGGTGATCCTAATGGCGATCAGCCATTATAATGCAGTGGACTTCCATTTGCCTTCCACATCACAGAATGACACCCATACCACTGATCCGCGAGTCACATTCTGATCCTGGGCAGATCAAAGTCATCATCAGCCCCAGGCCAGTATTGATGAAGTTGCTGCCCTCCATCAAGATGAATTCAAGTGGGATTTAATCCATTTGGGGGACCATCACCCTTCCCTGTACACTTTACTACCCAAGGCCACTAGTTCGGGGTTGCCAGGTTAGTTAACCGCCACCTGATGAGCAGTGTTGAGTTGCTGGCAGTATGGTCTACTCTACTATCATAGCAGGATAACCTGGCCAGACTTGTAAGGGCCTTGGAGAATCCTTTAAGACAGGGGTGGCCAACCTATGGCTTGCAGGCCGAATCCGGACTGTGGCACCAATTAATCCAAACTGCACTGAGGATCCTGCTGCCAGAAGCACCAAAAATGTGCTGGAAGTGCATCAAACGTGCTGAAAACGTGCCAGAAGTGCCCCAAATGCACTGGAAACTGGCAAAAATCAGCCAGAAACACACCAAAAATGGCAAAAACACACCGCCCTTGCTCCTGTTGCCATGGGAAGTGTCAGAAGTGGTGAAAACAAGTGAAAATGTGCCGTGAATGCACCTGCCACTGCCACTACTGGAAGTGGCAGAAATGGTGGGAGGAACCACGTGTCTGGCCCGCACATATGTCTGAAGGGGCGTGGTCCAGCCCACAGTGTGAAAAGGTTGGCCACCCCCTGCTTTAAGACTTGCCACCTCCTCAAAGCCCAGTAATAAAATTAACAGTAAACTCCAGTAGTAAAATACTGTTGTTGTTTTTTTCAAATTAACATTCTTGGCTATTCCTATTGTGTTTCCCACAGCAGGGTTTGAGAGCTAGATTTTAGTCCCAAGACCAATTGGATCATCCATCCCTGCAACAGACTAGTAAAACATAGTCATAAAATCCATGATCAAAACTCCTCACAGTAGCCACTTAATGAAACAATAATATATTCATCTGACATCCATTGGATGTTCTATAGGCATCAAGAAAGCTTTGAAGCAATCACACTTCTTTAGGGGATGGATGGGAGTAAGAGTTCTACATATGTGGTACAACCACAGAGAAGGCCCTCTTCTTACCTTTACATGGCAAGGTTGGTGTTATCAAAAGCAATTAATTCTGTTGTGTGTTATCTGGATATTACATTTTTCAAATCATGTCAGAAAAAAAATCTCTGGAAATACTTTCTGCTTCCCTCTTGTGGTCAATCCCAAAACTGCACTTTGGAAACTCAAAACATACCAAAACTTTACTGAAATTATACTCAGGATAGACTTGAGAAGAGCACAAACTTTCAACAATTCCTTTCAAAGTGCCTCTAGGAATGTCTCAAAATGCCCTTGATATAGGGAGATTCCTGTGAAACCTCCTACCACCCGAACTACGTCTCCAGGCAGAACTATTCCCCGTTAGGAAAAAGCTGAAGACATGGCTATGCCAGTGGGTGTGGGGCACAATGGGCTCCGCTACTCAACCCCGCTGGCTTGTTTAGCCCATGTGGGGGATCCTTCTTGACCTGGCAGTCCTGTTTTAATGTGGGTGGAGGGAGACTGAGGGTAATTTTAATGATAAGTTGTCAGTTTTTATGCAATTTTAATTCTAATTTTAGATAAGAGTTTAGGTAGTGCTTTTAGCTGTAAATGTTTTTTATTGTCTTCTGCATTAATTGTATTGTATATTTTCTTGTGTTGTTAGCTACCCTGAGTGGTGTTCCCAACAGAAGGGTGGGGTACAAATAAACAAAATAAATAAATAAATAAGAAATTCCGAGACATAACTGAAAAATATTATTTATTGCACTAAAAAAGAAGCATTGTTTCTGTGTGCACAATGCTACTATTGAAATCCCCAAAAGTAGTGAGTTCTAGGTAAAAGTCACAAAACCGGTCATATTTTATTCTAGGGTTCAGTGCTCATCTTTGTTTATAGCCAAAGAGCCAGCACTGTCTGCATCTGCAGACGTTTCTGTGAACATGTGGCATGTATGACTAGACACTAGAGTGCACAGAATGCTGTTTACCTTCCCATCAAAGTGGTACCTATTTACTAGGGTTGCCATATGTCCCGGTTTTCCAGGATTCAAGCTGTCCCGGCCGATTCAAGAAAAAACATGTAAAAGTCCCGGATTTTTAAATTTGAACAAAGGAAGCAAGA
The DNA here is from genome assembly GCA_035047305.1 of Bradypodion pumilum. Classification (NCBI taxonomy): domain Eukaryota; kingdom Metazoa; phylum Chordata; class Lepidosauria; order Squamata; family Chamaeleonidae; genus Bradypodion; species Bradypodion pumilum. Next base: position 157,414,990 of record JAWDJD010000001.1, on the reverse strand, counting down.
TCACCCCTCACCAAGGGATTTTTACAAAGAGTTAATTCCCTGTCTCCCTGCCTTTCTTTCAATTATCCTGCTTAAAAGCGGTGAAGGCAAAACATCACCCTGAGAAGCCCACCGGGGAGGGGATACACTTGCAAGCAAAATAATTGAAAGAAAAGCACGTAGGCAGTGAAATAACTCTTTGAAAAAATCCCTGACAGCCCTGTCCAATGCATGCACAGTTTGAATAATGCAATGACATCACGTGGCTGTCCCGGTTTGGTGGGAGAGAATTATGGCAACCCTACTATTTATCTACTTGCAATTTCTTGCTTTTGAACTGCTAGGTTGGCAGAAGCTGGGACAGAAATGGGAGCTCACTCCATCATGCAGCATTCAGGTCTCAAACTGCTGACCTGCTAACATGCCACTCATCAAGTTCGGTGCCTTAACCACTAAGCCACCACAGTCCTATGAATTCCAATTAACTCCTTGCAAACTCTGGTTCCATCTGGAAGAGGGCATCAAAAGACAATCTTGTTGCACTGATAGGTTTTTAACTATTGTTTTAGACCAGAGGTGCCAAAAAACTTTGGGCTGTGGGCCGGTCACATGGTTAAGGGGGCCGGTCACTATGGCCTGTGGGCCAGATCCAGCACACAATGCCAATTCATCCAGCCTGTGAAGCCCTCGTTGCTCCCCGAAGCAGAAGTGAAATGTGCCTGTACGGGTGTGTTTTACTTCTGTTTCCGGGAGCAATGAGGGCTTCGTGGGCCGGATGATTTAGTGTTGGGGGCTGGATCCTGCCCGCATACCATAGTTTGAGCACCCCTGTTTTAGACTGACAGCTGGTATGAACCTTCACAAAGATGGTGAAGGCTTCTTGAATACACTTTAGGATCCTCTCACTTTGTTGCCCAGTGGAACTGCCAAAGCCCTGACTAATCGGAGAAGCATGAAAATAGTTTAGAGCAGTTAACCTTGTGTCACTCCTAAGTACCTCGTCTCCACTTGTGGAGCTGTGTCAGCTCCTTGGTTTAACAGGCAACCCTGGGGCAATGTAAGAACAAAGTCAGCAATTTGGAAGCTGTTGAAGAGGAGGACAAATCAGACTACGGGCTGTCTTTAACCCACCTGAAAAGATATGATGAAGTGGTAAGGGCAACAAAGAAAAAAGTGTCTCTTTATAGCTATCAGGTCCACACATAATTAGACCAGAGGTGCTTTTCAGAACTGCACACAGCTTTCTTCTCCAAGGCACCAGGGAAAAGATGCCAGAGAAGTTGGTTCCTTTTGCTTCAAGTATGAAAATAAAGCCTGTCAGATTCACCTTGAACAAAAACAGGTCAAGTTGATGTAATTTCAGCAACCATTTATTCCCTTTGCTGATTCTTTTCAGCTTATGACTTTGGAACATGTAGACAGGGTGTGGGGAAATATGACAGCTATTATCTCCACACTCTATCCTTTGCCCTTAATGGCTAAATAAATGTGCCAGTCTGGGAGGGATGCCATGGTTAAGCTACAAGGTGCTAAATACTTCCTAATGGGAAGGGGCTGTACCTTCCTATCTGAAGGAAGCAGTTAGTAAAATCCCATTAAAGAAATCTGTCTGGGGGTGTGTGGCTAAGATGCCGATGCATTAACACACTTTCCTCGGAGCTCGCGCTTCTCAATGAGAAAAACAATGAGAAAATAAACATAGAGAAATAAAAATTTTCAAAGATTGGCAAGAAGAAAGTTTATAGACCTCATAACTGAAAAGGCTTGATCTGGAAGGTCGGAGTTCAGGAGCGTTTTGGCTGGGAGGCTAGCGGCGCAAGCGGCGGCCTCACCAGCTGAGTCGCGGCAAACAGGACTGCCAGGAGATCGGGAGAAACAATGAAAATGTGAGTTGTTGAAAATAAAGACACGAATTTGGAAGTGGTGGCGGGTGCGGCTGAGGGGGTGAGAAGGAGAGTAAAAACGAAGGAAAAGCAAGTGTGTAAAGGAGCGAGGAGGAGTTAAGAGGGAGAGCGGAAGAGAGAAAGTTTGTGAAAGGAGATTAATGGCGGCGGTGAAGAAGGAAATCAAAAGTTAGAGTGATTGAAGACGGGAGGGAAACAACTAGAGACGGTTTCTGGAGCAATTTTTGGAGTGTTGTGGAGAGTCTGAAAGGAAAGGAGAGAAGGAGAGGAGAAAGATAAAGAAGGAGAAGTGAAGGAACGGAGAGGGTTGCTGAAGGACGGGAGGTGTAAGAACAGAAGAAGTACGGAGGTTGGAGTGCTCGGAGGAGAAAGGAGGCAGGGCCCCCTTGGAAGCCACAGCCGAGGCTGGGGACTAATGGTGCAGTTGTAATTTTACTTCGTGGACCAAGCAGTTAAGTACCGAGTAACATAAACACTTTAAATACCTTGGATTTCCCTCCTTCCTTTGCAGAACAATTTTTTTCCTTTTTCTTTTGTAATTAATTTTTCAGACCCCTCGGACTCTTTTGCCCCTTTATGTTCTTTTTTTCTCTTTCTTTTTTGCTTATTTGGGGTACCTGACTCTCCTTTCCCTGTTACCTTTGTTCTTCTTGGTTTTTTTGTTTCAATTTGTTTTGCCTTCCTCCATCAAGATTTTGGACATACAGTTACTGGTTTTTGCAATTGTTTTTGGGCCTTCTTTTTCCCGATTTTTGACGCATTGTTATTGTTTTGGTTAATACATGAAAATCTTCAATCAAGTTTTGGGCTTTTGAAATTATCAACCTTTTTTTCCATTGGATAACAGTAAAGCAGCAAAGCAGCAATGCAGTTTAGGAGCATTTTTTCTTGGATTATAATTTCATTAATGGTTTGCTATACAAAAGCTGATCTGCTCTGTCTGGGCATAAAGTAAAGGGACTAATATAGGGGCTGAAAGCCTGAACTAATCGACATTAAAAACTGATTGAGAATCTGGATTTGGATTAAGTAAGTGAACATTTGAATTATAAATTGAGTGGGATTTGAAGATTTGGCACACAGGATTTGAGGTTGGACATAATTTTTGCTGAAGACGTCAATGCAGATTGGATTACAAAGTTACTAAAAATTTGGTTATAAGATATTAACCCACAATTAAGGCTCCGAATATAAGTGAATTGGGAAAGGTCAAGAGCTGGAATTGGAAGATAATAAAAGTTTGATTATATTGAAAGAATTGGTTGAAATTACAATGGATAAATTTGTGAAGGGAAAGGTGACAAAGGAAGAGGAGGTGGTGAAGCCTAAGAGGAAAGAGAAGGAAAAAAATGAAACCAAGGATACACCCCCATCATCTATATCATCGGAATCAGTATTATTGGACCAAACACAATTAATGGTTGAGAAGGGTAAATTGTTTAAGAGATTAGATAAGATGGAGGATGCAAATGTGAAGGGTTTTCGGGAAATGAAGGAACTAAGAGGGAAAGACAAAAATGAAATTATGGTGAAACAAGATAAAATGTACACAATGTTTCAGGATTTTGCCCACAAAGTTGATTTTACGTTTCAGAAGTTGGAAACAAGTGTTAATTTGATGCAAAAGGATGTGAAATTGATGCAGGCTGAAGTGAAGGGGTTGCAAGAGGAAGATAAGGAAATCAAAATAAAGGTAGAAGGACAAGGGAAAAGGGTAGACATGGTGGAAGAGATGATGAGGAAACAGAATATTGTGATACACAATTTACCGGAGAAAACGCCAGACCATTTAAAAGACAGAATAATTGATTGGCTGAATAATTTGAAAACAGGGAAAGATTATGTCAATGAAGACATTTCAAGTGTTTATAGACTGGGATCGAGAAGAGGGAGGAGTGTTCAAAGGAATGTCTTGGTTAAATTTGCAAATTGGGGTGATAAATTAAAGGTGATGGCTTTTTTAAAACAAGCTGGGTCTGGCGCTTTAAAAATTGATGGAAATGATGTGGAAGTATACAACGATATTGCTGTGGATGAATGTGTTTGGCGTTATAAAATGAAGCCTGTGACCAAGTTGTTGATTGCACGTGAGATAAAATACAATTGGAGGTTCCCACAGCAATTAAGATTTTTTTACGACAAAAAATACATACAATTGATGCTGACACTGATGCACTATATTATCTTAGTACAATTGAAATCCCTTCAAGAGAGGGATTGGCAATAAGGAAGGATTTGTTGGAATCAGGAGGCATAAGAAGAGAATATGGAGGTCAGGAGCAGGAGGGGGCAACAGGGGGGAGGGAGGAGGGGTCCAAAATTGATAATGTGGCAAAGGAAGGCTGAAGTATAAGGATGGAGGAATTTAAGGAGAGGCTGAGTGGTGTTAGGGAGGTCTTGGGATTGTATGTATAAAAGTGTTAAAAAAGGAATTGTATTAATGAGAGTGTGCGTGGGCAGTTTGAGGCTTGCAGTTACATCTTCCACATTCCCCCCTCCTCTCTTTGGTTGGCAAAGGTGGATTTTTCTTTAATATTGTAAAGGAAAAGGGTGGGGAGGGTAGAGTAGAATGTTTGTTGTGTTAGTTTTAGTTTTAGCTATGGGAATAGAGGTTGCACATTCATTGGAGTGATCGGAGATGACAGAAGATCACCTTTTGGTAAATTATGAGGAGTATTAAAGTAATATCCTGGAATGTGAAAGGTACAGGATCTCAAGTTAAGAGGAAAAGAATAGAATTAGCTTTAAGAAAGGACAGGCCGGATGTAGTCTTTTTGCAGGAGACTCATCAAAAATCTCAAGATGTGAATAAGATCTTTTTGAAAGGGATGCAATACTATGAGAAATCATTCGGTACCTCAAAGGCAAGGGGTGTGGCTACTTTAATTTCGACTAGGTTGGGCTTTGAGATGACATGTAGTATCTCCGACCCTGAGGGAAGATTCCTGATAGTAAAAGGGAAGATTGACGATGAGGAAATGGTTTTTGTGAATATATACGCCCCAAATGATAATCAAGAGGACTTTTTGGGGAAAATGTATAAAATATTGGTAAAAGAAAAAACAACAAGAATGATAGTAGCTGGGGACTTTAACCTAATTAGGTCAAATTTAGATTGTACAAATATTTTAAGAAGTGGAAAAGGGGTTAAAAAACAAATTTTGGATAAATGGATGGAAGATATAGGATTGAAGGACACGTGGAGAGAGCTTAAGGGATCGGAAAGGGTTTATACTTATTTTTCGCATGTTCATAACTCATACTCTAGAATAGATTACATATTCGTAACAGATAATATGATTGGCAAGGTAGATGAGGTAGAAGTGGGAATATTCAAAGAAACGGATCATGCGAAAGTGGGGATTGAAAATATAAGAAAAACAAGGAGGAATTGGAGATACGACCCTAAATTATATAAAGACCATAAATGTAAGGAACAAATATCTGAGAATTGGAAGGAAAGTTGGCAATGGAATGATACTGAGGAGGTGAGTTTTAATGTAGTTTGGGATACCATGAAGTCGGTATTTAGAGGGGAGAGTATAAAGTTGACTAGTTTTAGAAACAAGAATTCAAAGTGGAACAAGATAAAATTGAGAAGGAAATAAAACAGCTTCAAGAAAAACATACAAGGACCAAGGATAAGAAGGTTTTTGATAATATACAAAGATTGAAGACTGAACTGATAGGAAAGGACATAGAAAAAGTAAAATGAGACTTGGTGTATTTAAAAAGAGAATATTTTGAATTTAGCAATAAAAATTCAAAATTGTTAGCAAGGGCCGCAAAAGAAAAGAGAGAAAAAAGAGAAATTGGAACTTTGGTCAATAAGGACGGAATAAGATGTAATAAGATTGGAGATAAATGTAAAATTGTTAAAGATTTCTACCAGGAATTATATGCGAAAAAGAACATAGGTATTCCAAAATTGAAAAAACAATTGGAGAAACAAATAAATAATAAGATATCGGAGGAACATAGGAACAGGATGGAAGAACGAATAACAGAAAAGGAAATAAAAGAGGTTATAGCTAGCTTAAAAACAGATAAAGCACCTGGAGAGGACGGATTACCAGCCGAGTTTTACAAGGAGTTTAAAGATATAGTGGTTCCAAAATTGAATAAGTTATACAATTATATATTAGAAGGAGGGCAAATCCCGACTTCATGGTATAGGACTATAATTATTCTGTTGCCAAAACCAGGAAAAGATCTAGAAAAAATTGAATCATACAGACCAATTTCATTAATAAAACAAGATGCCAAGATCTTCACAGCGATACTAGCTAATAGGTTGAATAGTTTTATGGGCACTTATATAAATGAGGACCAGATGGGATTTTTGAAGGGTAGACATATGTCAGATTTGATAAGATAAGAAGAGTTTTAAATTTAATTGATAAGGTAGGACAAACAAAAGAGAAAGTTGGACTATTATCTTTGGATATCTTCAAGGCATTTGATTCTTTACAATGGGTAACAATTAACGAGATAATTAAATGTTATGGATTTGGTGATAAATTTAAGAAGATAATTGGACAATTATATCAGCAAGAGAAGGCAGTAGTAAGGGTAAATGATGTAGTTACAAAGGAGGTAAAGCTAGAAGCAGGTACAAGGCAGGGTTGTCCTTTGTCTCCAATCTTATTTATTTTGGCAATGGAGATGTTGGTGAAGGAGGTAAGGGAAGACAAGGAGATAGAAGGGGTTCTAGGTAACAAGATAAGTTTATATGCCGATGATACTTTAATAACAGTTAAACACCCTGGAAAGGCATTGGATAGAATACAACTGCAGCTGAAAAATTTTGAGGATATAACGGGTTTGAGAATAAACTGGAATAAATCTGAAATGATATTGTGTAATATGGGTAAAGAAGAACAGAAAAGGATAAAGGAAAAATGTAATTTATGAATTAAGGATGATTTGAAATATTTGGGGATTAATATCTCGAATAAATTCGATGAATTTAAGAAATTGAATTACATAAAGTTGAAAAAGGAAATTAAAGATAGAATACAATAATTGCAAAAATTGAAACTGTCATGGTTTGGAAGAATTGCAATATGTAAAATGATGTTGTTACCAAGAATTATTTTTTTATTTGATGCCCTTCCAATCCAATTGAACGATTAAGAAATTAAGGAGTTTCAAAAATTGATTAACAATTTTTGTAATGGGGGGAAAAGGCCCCGATTGGTTACAATTATTTGGTATTTATCCCAGATGGAAGGGAGATTAGGAATGCCAAACCTGGTGGCATATTATTGAGCTTTCCAAATTAAAAACGTTGTGAGGATCCTGGCTAATGAAAAGGCAATTTGGTAAGAATTGGAAATGAAAGATTTTAAACATATTGGAAAAGTGGTCTTTTTGGAAGGCAATATGAGTAAAATGGTCACTAAAAATAGAATGCTGAAGGCAACTTTGGGGGGTATGGAAAAAAGTAAAAAGGGACTTGGTACCGGACATTTCCCCTATTATAGAGTTGGAGGATATAGCAAATTTTCCAATAAAAATTGATAAAAGGGTCAAAGAAGATAAGAATGAGGTATTCCTGCTGAGAGACTGGCTATGGGCCTGTAAAGACAGAGAAAAGAAAATAAATTTGTATGGACAGCTGAAACTGAATTGGTTTCAGACAGGGGTGGTTAATAGCTGGAATAGTAAATATTTGAATGAAGTTGGATTAGAAAGAGACAGGACTGAGTTTGAAGAACTGATTTGGAAAATAAGAAGGGGACAAAGTGGTATAAAGGGACTGGTTGGTAAAATATATAGAATGATAAATAAGGTAGGTAATCCATAAGAAGAACTAAAATTAAGCTGGGAACAAGATTTGAATATAAAAATAGAAGAACAATTGGAAAAATAAATGGAGGAAAGAATCATGAGAACTATGTCGGTTAGAGTTAAGGAACATAATTATAAAATGCTGTGGAAATGGTATTTGACTCCAATGAGGTTACATCAGATAGATAAGAAAAAAGATAAAATGTGTTGGCGTTGTAAGAAGGAAACGGGAATTTATGAACACATGTGGTAGAGATGTACTGTGGTAAAAAAAATTTGGAAGAAAATTGAATAGGAGATAACCAAAATTATGGGGGAGAAAATTAAATTGGGTCTTAGCACGATTATGTTGACAGAAGTGGAAAATATAAACCTGAGTAAGAATAAAAAGGAGTTATTGGAAAAAATGTTGTCAACGGGAAGACAATATATCGCTAGAAAATGGAAAAATGAGGTACATTTGAATATTGAGGAGTGGTATAAGGAAATGTGGGGCTTAGCATTGAATGATAAGTTGATATGGGAAATAAATTTTAAAAAGGGATTTGTTAAAGAGAATAGATTCTGGAAGGTTTGGCAAGCTTTTGTGGATTACTCACTGAGGGGGAATGATTTGCAAAGACCTGTACCTGATCACAAGATTTTTTGGGGGGGGAAATCTCAATGAATATCTCCGAGCTCTCCAGTCCATTGTAAATAACACCGGGTGATTAGTAGTTTATTTTTATTTTTGTTTATCTTGTTGTTGTTGTTTGTTTTGTCTTTATATTAGAAAACATTATTGGAAAATGAGGCATAGAAACAATACCTTATTGGTTTAATTTGAAATAGCATATACTATAAACAATTTGGTTTCGATTTGTTGATGTTTAATTTTACATATGTATGTAATTTAATTTTACATACGTAAGTTTCTTTATATTTGTAATTTTGATGTTCTTTTATTGTTTGTATTATTTTTGAAAATTTAATAAAAATTATTTTTTAAAAAAGAAATCTGTCCATGAACCAGGTTACCATTTTGGGGTAAGGTGGTTGAGGTTGCAGCAGGCTTTGCAACTCCAAACACTCCTCAATGATCCTGGAAGTCTGACTTCTTCATTCAGACTTTCAGCTAGGATATGTGACTAAGATGGGTCTTTTTCCCCCTGGTGTTGAACTATGGCAGGCAATATATTAAGGGGAGTGCAACCTTATTAGTTCTCCTGGACCTCTTGGTAGCTTTTATACAATCAGTCATGGTATCCTGTTAGATCACCTCATTGGGTTGGGTATTACTGTGGTTCCAATCCTTCCTATTAAGGTACATTTGAAGAACAGTGCAGGGAAAATATTGTTTAACACCAGGGGTTTGGGGATGTGGTGTCTCTTGAGACTCTACCATATCTCCGGTGTTATTTGACATCTACATAAAGCCACTATGAGAAACTTGGCAAGAGCCACCAACATGTTGAGGATACTAGCTTATGACCTAAATGAGGAAGCAGTCAGGACTCTGAAAGCTGTCCAAGTTCACTAATGGGCTGGTTGCGGGCAAATGCGCTGACATTAAAAGAAGACAAGATGAAGGTGCTACTAGGCAGGAGAAAGTCAGAGTTGAGGATGAGGTTCCAAACTGTTCTTGAAGGGAATATACTTCTCTTGACAGACCAGGTGCATAGTCCAGGGGTGCTCCTTGACTCTGGACCACTGCTTGATTTCCATTTGGTAGCAGTGACAATGCATGATTTACAACACTGCTTTGTATGCCAGCTGCTATCTTTTCTGAGTCAGCCTGACATGGCAACAATCATCTACTTCACAGCTGTACCACACTTTGACTACTGAAGTATTCTCTACATGGGGCTACCCATGAAGAAGAGCCATGATATTCAGTTGGTACAATACAGATGAAACTCGGAAAATTAGAATATCATGCAAATGTTCATTCATTTCTCTTAAAAAGTGAAACAAATATATGAGATAGACTCACTACATGCAAAGCAAGAGATGTCATGCCTTAATTTGTAATAATTGTGACGATCATAGCGTACAGCGTACATGAGATTATGTGATGATTATGGGGTACATGAGATTGGGGGGCTGGGGTTTTCATAAACTGTAAGACATAAGCATCAATATTCTAACAAAGTAAAGCTTGAACTATCTCGCTTTGCATGTAATGAGTCTATCTCATATATTTGTTTTACCTTTTAAGTTGCATTACTGAACTGAATGAACATTTGCACAATATTCTAATTTTCTGAGTTTCACCTTATATGGCAGATAGTCTGCTAATTGGTGTTAACTTTAAGAACATTATGACTCAAATCCTGAAGGACCTACACAGGTTGCCAATTGTTTATGAGACAGGTCTCATTCTAAGAGGTGGTTTAACCTCCAAAGTACTAAACAACGTGAGGGGCAGCTACCTGAAGAACCACTTGCCTTGTCAGAATATTAAGATCTTCAGGAGAAACCTTCTTGAGAATTGCAAGAGCTGCAGAAATCTTCTTGACAGGAGAAAAGAGAGGGCTTTCTCCTGTGTTACCCTCAGATCATGAAATGCTTTCCTCTCAGAGGTATAGTATCCTTTATTACTGCTTTTAGGCAGTGATGGGCTCCAAAAAAATTACTACCACACTGTGGCCGTGGTCTGGTGTGGCCAGGGGAAAGCCCTGTGTTGCACCCAAATTAGGACTACTTTATTTCAAAACTTGGATGGGCGGGGCCAGCCAGAATTTCTGCTACCAGTTCTGGTGAACTGATGTGAACCTGCTGATGCCCACCACTGCTTTTAGGGAAACTTTGAAAATGGATTGATGATGTAAGAAACATTTAAAATTCTGAAGGACAGCTTTTCAGAGACTGTCACATAGAGACAAAGAGAACTCTTATAATAACTAGTGCAAAGAAACAGAAGATGACAAAGGGGAGGGGGAGCACGTGATCTCGCCCAGAAGATCCAAGAAATCAAAGGCAAATTTATTTATTTTATTTATTTGTTGGATTTATATAACCACCCTTTTTGCCTAAGTGACACAGGGTGGCTCACAATGTCAGTTAAAACCTATGCCCAATGCTAATTAAAACTGAATACTATAGAACTATCTAAAAACATTTATAAAACCTCCCCAATCCCCTTAAAAAGGACATGCGGTATTGTGTATGCAAGCAGCTAGTTCCGCTGCCTATCGCACGGAATTCAGCAGGTAGCAACTGAAGGAGATAACAGCTGAAGGAGCCAAGCCCATGTGGCTCCAATCACCCAATTAATAGCTAGCGCGGGGAACTCCCCGCCTCCAGGTGTTCATGGTCAGGAATACAACACAATAGGTAATCAGGGTGTTCATGGTCGGGAATACAACACAATGGGTAATCATGGGCAGGAATACAGTGACGTCAACCAATGAGTATTGTGGTGGGGAATTCAAATGCATTATAAAAGGAGCTGTGTCTCCTAGTGTGACCCTATGTACAGATTGACCATGCTGAAATAAAGAAATGTTTGGCCTGCCTGCCGGCTCCGTGTGCAATCAATCTGCCTACATCAAACCCGGGCAGGAGTAAATAAAAATCCTGGGCAGGGCTAAATAAGCCAACAGGGCTGGGCTGTGGTACCATTTGTACCCCACACCTGCTGGCATAGATTTAGGCCTAGATTAGAAATGCTGAATGACCAAGCACTTGGGTGTCTCAGCACTTGATTGTTCTGGTGGGAAGTTAAGAAACATCTGCAGATGCAGGCAGCACTGGCTCTTTGACTATAAACGGAGGTGAGCAACGCTCCTTAGAGATGGACACGACTGGCTTTCAAGCAAGGGAAACCTTTACTTGGTCATTAACTACTTTTGTAGAAGACCACTTTGAGCAGTAAGAAAGGATAATGGACCACTTCTCCATCCTTCCAATCTTGTCACTGCAGGTGCCCATCCCTACATGTGCCAACAGGTTGGCAATCAGAGGAACGGCTGGTAATCTCTGGGCAAAAGGCAGAAGCAATTAGAGCCTGGGGACTTCAAGGAATGAGAGTGAAAATATTCCCTCAGAAAAAAAGAAGTACTGTACTGTACTTCCTTTCCTGTGGGCTTTGGTAGGGGTCCTTTCAAGCTAAAAGAGGAGGAAAAACCTACAGACAGGTTGTAAATCAGGTTAAGCACAACCTATAAAGGAAAGTGTCTGTGGAGGAAAGGCACCCTTCTTTATTCAAAGCTGCTGCACAGCAGAGGATTTCAACAGGAAGAGAGGTGTTGAGGGCTGAGCCTGAGGCAATGGCAGGGTAACAGAAAATGTTTCTATTTATACAGGGCTATTTTGATGCCATTGCTGGTATGAGAATAGTTATCATGGGTTACCGAGGGTTGCTGAACCGGGTACTTATGAAAGGCATTTCTGTTTGAACAGGCATTTGGAGGGGGTCACTCAAATTAATGGCCATTTCTGTGAAACAAGCAGTTGCTGTGTGCAAAGCAGGAGGAATACCTTGCCTTGGATGGCAAATCCTTACTTTCTCATGGGAAAAAAATTACAACAGACACACACGCACGCACAGAGTCAGACACAGACAGACAGAGAGACAGGCCCAGAGGCGTCCCACGGTGTGTACCTTCTGCCAGAAGGGCAAGGCAAGCTGTGAGGGACGAAGAAAGTTTAGGAAGCTAATTACTGTTTAATATTTCAAACAGGATGTTTGAAAGAGGGCTGTTTAATTATCCTGCCAACATCTACTCAAATAAACAGAAGGGATTTAGATCTTTGTTGGTGGGTTGGGGGATTGGGCTTGTGGGTTTAAGAGGGATGCCAAACATTCCTGGCCACTAAAGCCTCTTTAGATCTCCTGTGTAACGTGGCATAATAACCCGCTTCTGTTGACACTTTGCCTCCTGCCCCGGTCGGTGCCGGTGATGTAGCCTGTGCGATGTGGGGCTGTTTTTTCTCCATCACTCCATTATCTGTAGGCTACTGAAATTGCATTCTTGACTGTAAAGCTAAGGGAAACCATGTGGGTTTGCTTTTTATAAAGACATGAGTTGAAAGCAAAGGATGTAAGGTTGCTTTCCCTCTAATGTAAAGCCCTGTTTGCAATTTCTTGGTGGATTGTGTCCATTTCTTTGGGATTTATGCCAGTACAGTACAAGTGTAATTCCACAAACAGCAGTGGCAAATTGTTGATAAATAAAGAATTGCCACTTGCACTCTTTGACTTACAGTGCAGTTAGGCAAACCAAATATTGGGACAGTTAGCTCCACTTTTACAACACAAGGCAATGCTAATCAACACAAAGAAACACCTCATACAAAGCATATTCATGCTCACCTTATGTTACCAGTGCCAAACATTGACACTTTACAACAAAACATAAGCAAAAGTTGGTCACCACAGAAATGAGATGTCTGTGGAAGGCTGCTGTGGTGACTAGAAGGGATGTAATCAGAAATGAGGTTATAAGGGAAAGAATTGGAACCAAATCAATCTTGCGCTACATACAGAGACAACAAATACAGTGGTTTGCCCATTTGGAGAGAATGTCTTGGGATTCCATACATTACAAGGCATATGTGAAAAGAGGAGAAGGACAAAGACCACGAGGCAGACCCAGAGGAAGGTGGAGAGATAACATCAAAGAAATATTACAAGAACATCAAATAACACCAGTGGAAACTGCTAGAAGTGCCAGAACAAGAACCTTGCATCTCCCTTGACATCCAATGGAGGAGGAGGAGGAGAAGGAGGAGAAGAAGAAGAAGAAGAAGAAGAAGAAGAAGAAGAAGAAGAAGGAGAAGAAGAAGAAGAAGAAGAAGAAGAAGATGATGATGATGATGATGATGATGATGATGATGATGATGATGATGATGATGATGATGATGATGATGATGATGATGATGATGATGATGATGATTCTTTGACTTGCAACATGGCCAGCAATTTAAGTACCACCTTGTCAATAAACATAAGAGTGCTGCTGTGGCCTATACAACTACACTTCCAATGGTGTAAATTGCCTGTTAGATTCTGGACCATACATTTAATATCTTTTCAGAAGAGGTGTTCTGTGAAGTGGTGAAAGAAAATCTATCTTTCACTGAAAGTGATTTCATTTACTACTGCATCTTGCATTTGGCATGCTTTGTTGTGTGGCCAGTCATTGCACAGCAACATGGGTTTGCTTTGCAAGTTTGACTGCTGACGCTGTTATACCAGCAATGGCATCAAGGAAATCCCATTGCAGGAGAGCAAGTGGGTCAGTCAAAGGGGAAAATGTTACCTTTATAGTTCAGTTTGACCCTGAAATCCTAAGACACCAGGTAATAAGCTTACAGGTATTACCTGGTGTCTTAGGATTTCAGGGTCAAACTGAACTATACCTGCAAGCTGGGGGCTGCGGTGGCTCAGTGGTTAAGAAGCTCGCCTTATTAGCTGGAAGGCCAGCAAGTCAACAGTTGGAGACCCAGGTACTGAATAACGGTTTGAGAGACTGTCTCTGTCCCAGCTCCTGTCAACCTAGCAGTTTGAAAGCAAGAAATTGCAAGTAGATAAATAGGGACCACTTTGGTGGTCATGCTTGCCACATGACCACGGAAATGTCTGCAAGAAGCAGATGGTGCTGGCTCTTCAGCTTTGAAACAGAGATGAGCACTGAACCCTATAGTCGGATATGACTGGCTTTCAAGCAAGCAAAACCTTTACCTTTTAGCTTGATGGGAAAATATATTGGGGACATGAAAGGAGCCTCATTTGGGCTTCCCCTGAGCAGAGTTAACCCAGCAAAAGTCCTTTCAACCTAGAATAATTTCTGACACAAAATTATTATTATTATTACCTGCAAGTTCACTATTCCTGACAATTATTATTCAATGGAAGTGCTTTCAATAGCTTTTGGGAAGAAGCAGGGAAGCTGGTTCTGAGTAGGAATGTATCTGATACCTATTTGATAACATTATATGTCTTCAGCTGACATGATCACAAGTGGAATGCTCCATATTTCAGTTCTGCCTCAACACCTGGTACATTAACTCTTGTGGTATAACCACCATGCCCTGGAAGACTAATTTAGCCTGATACTCCAAGATCCTCATGGTTCTTTTTTCCCATGCACAAGTCTCCGCTTATGACACATCTAAACCCATCTTCTTAAAAAAAATCAAATCACAGCAAGAGACTGGCAGAATACCTGAGTCCATCCCCCGATCTTTGGGTGAATGTGGTGTGGCTGATGAGCAAAACGTGCAACTTCTATTTCTTCTTCTTGATGGTCTTTTTGAGATTCTGCATATTGGCTGGAGAAGAAACATACTGACCAGGTGGTACATAAAATTGCTCTGGGGACGTGGCTAAGATGTTGCTGGGGTAACACGTATTCTGACTAGCTTGTGCTGTTAATGCAATTTTAATGGGGTAATTAGAAACAATTTGGAGTCATACTTTCAAGAAAAGAGCTGTTCTGAAGTCCTGGATGCTTTTGCTTAAGTTTTTGTGTGAAATCGAGGTCAGAGTTTGAAGATCGGGCGGTGAGTGAAGCGTGGTGCAGGCTGGGCTGAACGAGTCGTCCTGAGGCCAGACAGGACCTTGATTGTTCAAAACTAAAGAAGGGGGCTTCGGAACTCTATAAAAAATTAAATGAAATGGTGGTGGACAACTGGTCATGGAGTGGATGGAGGAGAGAGCCCAAGGAGATTAAGTAAGTCTCAAAGGAGAGTGGAGGTTGGAGGTCTGAAGGAAGAAGGAGTGGGGGGGGGGGGGGTGAGAAGGAGTAATGGCAGCAAGCTTTGTAAAGATCGAAAGTTAGAGAAAGTACAGAAAGACAACCGCAGAGTTAAAGCGACAAGTTTGGAGTGGTGGTCCTGGAGTTGGAGTGAAGGAGTGGCGGTATTTGGATTGAAGGAGAACAGAAGTGGAAAAGGAAGGAATAAAAGAAAGGAAGGAGGAGAAAGAAATAAGGAGAAAGAGGGTAGCTGAAGTGCACCGGGCTCATTGAATGGAGGTGGACTTTGCTTGGAAACCGCCGAGGTTTGGATTATAATTGTGTAAGATTTTTCTTCCTTTTAAAAATATATTTTGGAACTGAATAGTTTGATCTCCATAATGGAAAGGTTCTTTTTATTACTATTATTTTTTTGTTATTATTCTCCCTGGATCACCGTTTGAAATTGGTTGGAGCACTGATTCATCATTTTAAAGTTTAGTTTCATCTTCGCCTTTCCACTGTCTCCTGCACTTTCACAGTTGCCATATTGTTGCAGTTTTTGGATTGTACTTATTTTAAAAGAGACATTTGAATCTGATATTTTGGGAATCGGACATTTGGATAGATTATAAATTTATTCTCGGAAACAGATGCTGAGGCTTGGATTATAATTGTGGAATAACTTTTTCTGTTTCCTTTTTCCCCCTTCTACATACAGCACATTTGGATCAAATAGTTTGATTTTTTTGTTTAGAAGGGGAGGTTTTTTTTGGTTTTTTTCCTTTTTATTGAGAGTCTGGATATATAGTTGATGGGAACATCTAACTGAGTTCAGGACATTTGGAAGCAACATTACAATTGGATTATAATAAGGAAAAAAGAAGAAGAAGCTTTTTCATTTGGTTGGATAATAACACCTGGATTATAATTATTGAAAGTGTGTGGTTTTGTTCAGCTAAATTTTTGCTTTGGATTTTGAAGAATTAATAGAAGTCATAACTCTATAAATTTATTACATTTAATCGAATCTGGAATTTTACCAGGAAGACGGATTTGGAGTCATAAAGGGGTAGCCACGTTGAGACTATTATTTGAAGTTACAATGGAAAAACTTGGAAAAGGAAAGGGAAAGGATGAAGAGGTGGTGAAGCCTAAGAAGAAGGATGCGAAGAAGGATGAGAAGAAAGAAAAATTAACAACTGAAGAAGTACCCCCATCAACAGCAGCACCAGAACCTGCACCAATGGTCCAAACGCAAATTATGGTTGAGTTGGGTAAATTGTTTAAGAAATTTGAGAGGATGGAGGAGGCAAATGTGAAGGGTTTTCGTGAAATTAAGGAAACAAGGGTAAAAGACAAAGATGAAATTATGGGAAAACAGGGCAAGCTGGTTGCAATGTTTACTGATTTTTCTAAGAAGGCTGATTTTAATTTTCAGAGGATGGATATAAGTGTTAAGTCGATGCAAAAAGATATGAAATTGATGCAGGATGACATGAAAGGGTTACATGAGGAAGAAAAGGATACTAAAATGAAAGTAGGAGCACAGGAGAAAAGGATAGAGATGATGAAAGAGATGATGAGAAAACAGAACATAATAATTCATAATCTTATGGAAAAAATGCCAGACCAGCTGAAGGAAAGAATAGTTAATTGGCTAAACAGTTTGAAAATGGGAAAAGATTTTGAGAATGAAGATATTGCAAATGTTTATAAACTGGGTGCGAGGAAAGGGAAAAGTGTTCAAAGAAATGTTTTGGTTAAGTTTGCAAATTGGAGGGATAAATTAAAGGTGATGGCTTTTATAAAACAAGATGGGTCTGGCATTTTAAAAATTGATGGGAATGATGTTGAGGTTTATAACAACATATCAGTGAAAGAATGTGGTTGCGATATAAGATGAAACCAGCAACAAAAATTTTGATGGAACGTGGGATAAAATATAACTGGAGATTTCCACAACAATTGAGTTTTTTTTATGATAAGAAAATGCATACAATTGATGCAGTGATGGATGCTTTGGAATATTTGTGTTTAATTGGTTTGGTTAAGGTGGCTTCACAAGAATGGCTTGGTCTAAGGAAAGCTTTAATAGAATCAGGGGGAATAAAAAAAGACTATGGAAATGCTGAAGAGAGGGATGCTACAGGAGAAACAGATGTGGATTTTAAAGCAATGATGGTGGTTGATGAAGGGTGAATCAGGATTTAGTGGATGGAGAAGAAAATGGAATGATGGAGGAGAAAGAAATAATTTTTATAAATGTTTGTGTTTTCAAAAATAAGATTGTGTGTTGGAGCGTTAGATAGTAGGCACATCTTGCTCGTTCCCCCCTTCCTCTCTTTGATAGTCAAGGGCTACTTTTTGTAGAAAGAAGTGGGGAGGGTAGGTATGAATGTTTATTGTTATAGTTGTTGTTATTGTTTATGTGTGGTAGATGGAAACACGCCTGTAGGAGGAAGCGAAGGTCATAGAAGATAGTTTTTAGGATTAAGGTATGAGAAATATTAAAGTGTTATCTTGGAATGTGAAAGGTACTGGCTCTCAAGTGAAGAGGAGAAGAATAGAATCAGCCCTGAGGAAAGATAAGCTGGATATAGTCTTTTTGCATCGGGGGATACAAATAAGATTTTTTTAGGATGCATGCAAATTTATGAAAAGTCCTATGATACATCAAAAGCAAGAGGGGTTGTGGTTCTGATCTCGAGTAGACTAGGTTTTGAGATGATAAATAGATACTTAATAATAAAAGGGAAGATTGATGATGAGGAAATAATTTTAGTGAACATATATGCACCAAATGATCATCAAGGGGAATTTTTAGATAAACTATATGGTATACTGGAAAAAGAAAAAGAAAAAATGATTGTAGCTGGAGATTTTAATTTAATAAGGTCAAACTTAGATTGTACAAATATAGCAAGGAGTGGAAGAGGATCTAAAATGCAGATTCTTGATAAATGGATGGAATCTCTAGGCTTGAAAGATACATGGAGGGAGTTTAAAGGGTCGGAAAGGGCTTATACATTTTTTCACAGGTGCATAATACATACTCCAGAATAGATTATATATTTTGTAACAGAAAGTATGATCAGGAATATAGATGAGGTGGAAGTGGGAATTTTTAAAGAATCAGATCATGCAAAAGTGTTGATGGAATTAAGGATAGAGGGAGCAAAGAAAGTTAGAAGGAATTGGAGATATGATGCTAAAGTTTTAAAGACCATACCTGTAAAGAGCAAATTATTGAAAAATGGAAGGAAAGTTGGTATTGGAATGATACGGATGAGGTGAGTTATAATATGGTATGGGATGCCATGAAGTCGGTTTTTAGAGGGGAGAGTATTAAGTTGGATAGCATTAGAAATAAACAATTTAAGGAAACACAAGACAAAGTTGAAAAAGAGATAAAGCGGTTACAAGAAGAGCATGCTAAGACAAATGATAAGAAGATTTTTAACAGGATGAAAGTTTAAAGACGGAATTGTAGGAAAGAACATTGAAAAGGTAAAAAGAGATTTGGTATATTTAAAAAGGGAATATTTTGAATACAGTAATAAGAATTCAAAATTATTAGCAAGAGCTGCTAAAGAAAAGAGAAATAAAAGGGAAATTGGAATTTTGGTTAATAAAGAGGGAATAAGATGTAATAGGATTAGAGATAAATGTAAGACTGTCAAAGATTTTTATCAGGATTTATATGCTAAAAAGTATATAGATTTGGAGAAGTTAAAGGATCAATTGGGGGATGAAAATAAGATAAATCAGGAACACAGAAATAGAATGGAAGAGCGAATAACGGTGATAGAAATAAAAGATGTAATAGCCAACTTGAAGTCAGATAAAGCCCCGGGGGAAGATGGGTTATCAGCTGAATTTTATAAGGAATTTAAAGACATTGAGGTTCCAAAATTGATGAAATTATATAATTATATTTTGGAAGGAGGGCAAATTCTGACCTCATGGTATAGAACTATACTTGTTTTATTACCAAAACCTGGAAAAGATTTAGAAAAAGTGGAATCATATAGGCCTATTTCTTTGATAAATCAAGATGCTAAGATTTTTACAGCATTATTGGCAAACAGACTGAACAGTTTTATGGGTAATTATATAAATGAAGATCGAACGGGTTTTTTGAAAGGAAGACATATGGCGGATTTGACAAGGACAGTTTTAGATTTAACAGATATTGTAGGACAAACAAATGAGAAAGTTGGATTATTATCATTAGATATCTTCAAGGCATTTGATTCATTACAGAGGGTAACAATTAACGAGATAATTAAGTGTTATGAATTTGGAGATAAATTCAGAAGGACGATTGAACAATTATATCAATATGGTACTGCCATTGTTAGGGTAAATGATGATGTTACAGAAGAAGTAAAATTAGAAGCTGGAACAAGGCAGGGTTGTCCATTATCACCAATTTTGTTTATTATGGCAATGGAGTTGTTGGCAAAGGCTATAAGAGATGATAAGGATACTAGTAAATAAGTTTGTATGCTGATGATACTTTGATAACAATGAAGCATCCTAGGAAGGCATTAGAAAGAATACAAGAGCAGTTAAAAGATTTTGAAGAGATGACAGGTTTGAGAATAAATTGGGATAAGTCGGAAATGATATTGTGTAATATTGATAAGGAGGAACAACAGAAAATAAAGGGTAAATTTAAATTACAGGTTAAAGATAATTTGAAGTATCTGGGAATAAATATTTCAAATAAATTTGAGGATCTTAAGAAATTGAATTATGGAAAACAGAAAGTGGAAATTAAAGATAAAATACAGCAATATCAAAAGTTGAAGTTGTCTTGGTTCGGCAGGATTGCGTTATGTAAAATGATGTTGCTACCGAGAATTATTTTTTTGTTTGATGCCCTGCCGATCCAATTAAATGATAAGGATATTAAGGAATTTCAAAATTTGTTAAATAATTTTTGTAATGGTGGAAGGAAACCTAGAATTGTAAACAAACCTGTGGTATTTATCTCAGAAAGAAGGAGGACTAGGATTGCCAAATTTGAGGAATTATTACAAAGCTTTTCAAATTAAAAATATTGTGAAAATTTTAGTGAGGGAAAAGGCAATATGGGAAGAAATTGAGATGAGGGATCTAAATCAAATGGGGAAAATGGTCTTTTTAGAGAGTAATATGGGTTAAATAGTTACAAAAATAAAATGATGAAGACAATATTAGGAGTATGGAAAAAGTTGAAGATGGAATTGGCTCCAGATACATCTCCTATAATAGAAATAGAGGATATCAAAAAATTTCCAATACAAATTGACAAAAGGGTGAAAGTAGTTTTATTTAGAAATGATGTTTTCCTGTTGAAAGACTGGATACGGGTTTGTAAAGATGGAGAGAGAAAAGCAGATACGTTTGCACAATTGAGGTTGAACTGGCTCCAGATTGTGTTGGTAAATAAGTGGAATAGTAAATATTTGATGGAAGTCAGTTTGGAAAGAGATAAGACTGAGTTTGAAGAATTGATATTAAAGATAAGAAAGGGAGAAAGGGGTAATAAGGGCTTAGTAAGTAAATTATATATAATGTTAAATAAAGATGGTAATCCACAAGAAGTGTTGAAAATGATGTTAGGCTGGGACTAAAACTCACAAAAGCACCCCCTGTCAGATCCCTTGGACCAGGTGAAAGCAGAGGGCACATGTGGTCCATTTAGCCAGCAGGTGACATGATATCCAAATGGCTAAAAAACCGCTAGTTGTGTGTAATGTCATTGTGGAGATGTCTACTCATGTATGGACTCCTCAGTGTATAATGACTCCAAGGTATCGCTAAGTGAAGCTGCAATTAGTCATCTGAAGGTAGAAAGATACATAATGGCATTCCTTGCCAGTCACCAATCACCCGATAGCAGGCCTATTCTAGCCCAAAACATGCGGGTGGTGACAGGTTGGAGACGGTGAATAGAATAGATGTGAAAGTCAAACAAAGATGGGGAGTGGCAAATGAATTTAGAAAATTAAGGGTATCAGAGCCCGGTCCAGCATGCAAAATGATAATCTAGCTATGAAATTATTGTATTTTAAAAATCATTATTAATAAATGCAATAGGAGTTCTCACTTCATAATTGGATGCATTTTCCAATATATATATATATATATATATATATATATATATATATATATATATATATATATATATATATATATATATATATATATATATATATATATATATATATATATATATATATATATATATATATATATATATATATATATATATATATATATATATATATATATATATATAGTTTAAAAGCCTGGTGTTTTCTTTTTGCATGTATGGAATTAAACGCCATGTGACATTGTAAATGGAAACACAGCCTGAAAATTTTGGGTCCTTTGAAATGGGCATGTGGTTTGAATTTTAAAGCTTATTTCCTCCTGGCCTAATGAGCCTCTGAAAGTAATTAAACAAAAGAAAGGCAGGTTAAGCCAATTACATTTTATCAGAGGAAACACTATCAAATCTCTTTAGCTTAAAACAACAACAACAGAACTCCCGATTTTTATAGTTTCCCAAGATTTCTCCAAGAAAAATATTGATCTGCTACTGTTGCAAAAATAGTGGCACAAAATATATGATATATTACTTGAAGTGGGGAAATGTAGAATCAAAGCTCAAAAAGGAACATTTATTATGCTTTGCTCACATTCCATTCTACTTCTGTTTCATTCTTTGTTCTATTGTTCCACTACAAAAAATATGTCCCAATGAGGGAAACTGATTCCACACGCCAAAGATCCTTCTGCTCTTTCTCCACCTCCTCCTCCATCAGTAATACTTTCTTCAAGAAATGAATTAATAACATTCTAGATGTTTTTATCATTATCTTCCACATCTTTAGGACAAGCTTAAAAATGAAGATAAGCTCAAAGTCAGCCTGTGTTTCAAGAAGGCAAATGGATAAGGGCTATTATAGTGAGCGTTTTCAACCATATCTAGCTTCTATGGATATCAAGGAAGTTGTGAGACTATTTGTGAAGACACAAGTGCCAAAGTAGATATTACAATAGTGGCATGGGAAACATTGGGCTGGGATCCTCTCTCCTTAACAAACAGTCCACTGGAGCTTTCTTCTGGCAGGATTTATCTCATATGAAATAACTATTGACAATGAGGTAAATATATGTTCATGTTGACTTCTTCAAGAACTTGGTCAAAGTGTTTTACTGTATTTTCTAGCCATCATTGGAAGAGCAATAGAATCAGGGTACCAACGGGACAGAAACGTGGTACTTTGGAGATGGAACTCATGTTTTCACAGAACTCTGTGCTCAGAAGGTTGGCTCATGTGTTCTGCTTTCTGGAGAGGAAGACTCTGCTTTAGAAGCTGTCTGAAGTAATTGTCTTCCATTTGATAGGCTGGGTTAACCACATCCAAATTGAAGATAAAGAACTACAAAAAAAGATAAAGAAAATAAAAGCTGGGGGCAGGACCTTGAAATTGCCCCTCAACAGTCAACACCTGGAACACAGACTGAGTTAACTCAGCCCTGATGATGAAGTGGTTAAACTACAGCCAAATGTTGTGAGTTTGATCTTGATGGGGATTTAGGTAGTCACAGTCTTCCATCTGTCCAAGGTCAGTAAAATGAGTACCCAGCATTTTGGGGGCAAAATGCTAATGACCTTGTGAATTGCCCAGAGACTGCACTAAGCGCTATGGAGTGTCGCTGCTATTGCTAACTCACAGGTCACTTTTTAAAATACTCTGTTACAAAGAGACATGTTATTTCTTTTTACAAGATTCTGGCCAGACTACTACTGATGCATGTGCAAGATTGTGTAACATGCCATCACTAATTGCAGCTAACAGACAAGGTGCCAAGGCACAACCGATTGCAGTAAAACCCCATTTTACGGAAAAAGTCTGTTCCATAGCTTTTTCCATAAGACAGTTTTTCCATAAAATGAAGCACAATTTCCCGTAGGGATGCACTGAAAAATAAAAAAACTGCCCCGACTAGACCAAAAATATATATTTTAAAAAATATATCGATCGTCTGACCAGCTGGTGACAGGCTGGGATGGAGAAGAGGGGGTGTTATTAGAGAATTTCCCTTTATTATCCCGTACCTCCGCACCTCGAACAAGGTGTGGGGGTGTGAGATAAAATAAGGGGGAAAACAGCAAAAAGGGAATGGCAAAGCAATCTCCCTACCTTCTCCATGCTGCTGCTGCTGCTGCTGTTACTGCTGCTTCCTGAGTGGTTTGACCGGCCATTGGGGAAGCGGGAGCCGCTGCCACCACCAGCGCTGCTGTTGCTGCCCCTGCTGTTTCTACCGGTGCACTGCAGAGGGAGCACAGACAAAGAGTACAACAGAGTGGATATGCCTCCCACATTCTCCCAGTGCCTGTAGAAGCAGTGAGGACTGTGAAAAACATGGCAAAACTGCAGGGATAGCTGCCACCACTGCTGTCTCCACCACCACCATGGTAAGTGATGTCTTGCAACATCCAGCACTGTGGGCGGGTGGCACAGGATGAAATTTTTTAGTCTCAAATTGTGCGGGGTTGCCATTTTAGAGTCTAAAATGTCATGGTCACCATTTCATACTTACCAGATGGAAGAAAATTCTGGGGAAACCCATTCCGGAAAATGATCCCACCCACCCCAGAAAACGGGATGTGATTTCTCCACAATTTCCTTTCATAAAACGGGATTTCTGTAAAATGGGGCGTCCGTAAAATGGGGTTTTACTGTAGTTGCAGAGCCATGCACATAAATTCTAGTAGGATTCTTCCACATAATTATACTGTATCTAATTGTGCACCTAGGCATCTGAATTATCAGGTGTCTTCCACTCACTTATTATATATTTCCCCTTGCATGGTAAGGTACAAAGGACCATTCAGTCACTCCCTCATAGAACAAATGAAGCAGTCTAAATAACCTACCTCACCATATTGTTGTGAGAATAAAGAGATGCTCCCCTACTCCAGAGAGCAATATGCTTTTATATCTATCTATAGCCGGACAATCCGGACAATCAGTTAGTAGAGATATAAAACAGGGAAGTTCAGTGAGAGCGAAACTATCTATCCTTTCTAGGGTACCATGTTTACTCAGGTGGCCATTTAACTTAAGCATGGAACCTGATGGAGTTTGAAAATGGTTTTGTGCCTTAATTTCTCCTTTGAATACAGCAGAGTTCATGGAATTAGATTTGCTGGTCTGCCACTGTTTTCTGCAGCCTCCTGCAATTTCCCCTAAAAAAAATCTGCTCTGGGAGTTTTTATGGTTTTTGTAAAAGCTATAGATGATGGTTGCAGATGGAGGAGGTGTGATGGACATTAGTTCATTGCTTCTTTTATTTTATTCATACTCTGAGTTTCTTCCAATGAAAAGAATGAAATGTCCTCTCCTTTGGTGAATAAACAGCATGGAACCTGAACCTTTCATTAGTAACTGTAGCTGACATTACTTCTGATGATACTGATCTTTTGCTGTGTATGCATGTAATTCATCTGCCACCACACGCAACTCAGCTGCCAGCTATAGCGCAGTATCTGCCACTACACGCAGTTCAGCTGCCAGCTATAGTGCCACTGAAGGAGCTCAGCTCACGTGGCTCCAATCACCCAATCAGCATTTGGCACGGGAAACCTTCCCACCACAGGTGAACCACGCCAGGTATGCAGTACGTCAGAATGACATCACTGCAACCGCAACCAATGGCCGCCCAGCGGGGGAAATTCAAATGTGTTGTACCATATATAAGAAGCTGCGTCTCCGCCATTGCCTCATGTACAGATTGACCATGCTGCAATAAAGAAGTGTTTGGCCCTCCTGCTGGCTCTGTGTGCAATCAATCTGCCTACATCAAATCTTTATATCTCCATAGAACTGGTTCCTAAAGAAACACAGCCTTGGAAGAAGAGGATGATGATGAAGACCCAAATGATGATGATTTGCAGGGGGTCCAGGTGAAGATGGAGGTGGATTCAGGGACTGCCTACTCCATAGTCTCGCAGACCAAGTTTCTGTGAATACCCCCTAGGGATCGCCCCAAACTGAGAGCCCTCAGAACGAACTTGCGGGATGTCCAGGGAAATTACATCCCAATCCTTGGGGTGGGGGACTTCACCGTCCGTCCATTTCAAAAACTTCACAAGGAAGTTGCCCTTAGTGGTTCTTAAGAGGGGTCCAGTTGCCTCCTGGGGACCCAGTGGTTTGAACCACTGGGCATTGCATTGACTGGAATCAACGCCATCCAAGGCGACCCCATTCAAGACGTGTGCCACGAAAACTGCCTTTTGCACTAAAGGACAAAATAGAAGTGGAATTGGACAAACTGGTGGGTCAGGGGATTTTGGTTCCAGTGGACTCCGCGGACTGGGAGACACCGATTGTAACTGCCATGAAACCTAATGGGGAGGTTAGGATTTGTGCTGATTAGAAGTGTACTATCAATAAGGCAATTCGCCACAATGCCTACCCGGTGCCGATAGTTAGCCACTTGCTGGCCAAGTTACACGGGGGTAAATGCTTTATAAAGGTGGACCTAGCGCACGCTTACCAGCAGTTAACAATCACACCTGTGGCCGCAGCTGCCCAGATGATAGTTACGCACAAGGGTGCGTTTAAGGTGACACACCTCCAGTTTGGTGTGAACTCAGCTCCCGGAATATTTCAAGCGCTTGTAGAATGCCTACTTAAGGGGCTCCTCAGGGTGCTGCCATACTTTGACGATGTATTGATAACAGCTGGGGATGAGTCAGAGCTAGCCCAGAGGTTAGACCGGGTACTGTCTGTGTTTGAGAGGGCTGGATTATACCTGAGAAGGGACAAGTGCATATTCTACGCAAACGAGGTAGAGTTTCTGGGGTTTCGGATCACCCCCAATGGGGTAAAGCCCTCAAAATCCAAGGTAGCGGCCATCCAGGACGCCCCCACACCAGCTACCAAGTCAGAGCTGCAGTCGTTCTTGGGGCTCCTGAACTTCTATCACTCCTTCCTCCCACAGAAGGCATTGGTGGCAGAGCCGTTACACCACCTACTGAAAAAGGATGCAGTCTGGCAGTGCGGGGAGGCTCAAGAGTTCACCATTATCACGGACCACAAGCCCCTCCTGGGAATCTTTGTCACAGCCAAGCCCACCCCACAGATCTTGTCCCTTAGAATGTTACGGTGGGCGATTTTCCTAAATGTATACCAGTTCGCGCTGGTGCATCGCCCAGGGAAAGACATCCCTCATGCGGATGCACTTTCCAGGTCTCCCTTGCCGAAGCTGGGGGAACCCGAGTGCGAAGTTGAGCCAGAGCATCAGGTGCTGCTCATCGAGTCCCTCGAATCGCCCCCAATCGTGCCTGCGGATATCACCAAAGCAACTGCTGCCGAACTGGGACTGCTGCCTGGGCCACTCCCGGAGCCCTTGCCACCAGCTCTGGGAGGAGAAACAGCTGCGCCCAGTGCCCATCCCCTTGGCCATCGGGTGGGGAGTTTAAAAGGTGCTGGAGATGCCAGAGCTGCTGCTGAACTGGGACTGCCGCCCGAGCCACTCCCAGAGCCCTTGCCCCCGGCTCCGGGAGGAGAAACAGCTGCGCCCAGCATCCCTCCCCTTGGCCGTCAGGCGGGGAGTTTAAAAGGCGCTGGAGGCACCAGAGCTGCTGCTGCTGCCGCCAAACTGGGACTGCTGCCTGAGCCACTCCCGGAGCCCTTGCCACCAGCTCTGGGAGGAGAAACAGCTGCGCCCAGCGCCCCTCCCCTTGGCCATCGGGCAGGGAGTTTAAAAGGCGCTGGAGGCACCAGAGCTGCTGCTGCTGCCGCCGCCGCTGCCTCAGCAGTTTTTGGCAGGCAGGGCCCGCAGTGAAGATGCCAAACATCGCCACCGCTGCACCTCGGCCCACCTTCCATTGCTCGCCTCTGGCCAGGACTTTAAAAAGGCTGTGAGGCACTAGAACTTTTGTTTTTGTATTTTTATCTGCTGCGGGGGGGGGTGTAGGATTGAGTGTGTGTGACAGTTGATGTTGTTAGTGTGGCTGTAGTGCAGTCACACTTTATATTGCCTATATTGTGTTTTTGTATTATTGTATTTTGTAATTGAGAATTACCACTTTGTGGAAATTTCTATTGTACCTGTAATTTATTTGTGTTTCTGGGTTTACATTGTATCTTTACCATTTGTTTCTTAAATGTTGTAAACCGCTGTGAGTCTCCCATTGGGATGAGAATAGCGGTATAGAAATCTAAATAAATAAATAAATAAGTGCTGGCTTGGGTGAAGAAAGGCTGGCCCGTAACGTCCCCATCCGAGGAACTTGCATCATTCTTCAGGAAAAGTTTCGAGCTTTCGCTCGAGAGAGGATGTCTACTCTGGGGCCAGAGAGTAGTAATTCCCAAGGTTTTGCGAGCCAAGGTCCTCCGTCTGCTCCACACGAGTCACCTGGGAATCGTGAAGTCAAAAGCTCTATCAAGGAGCTATTTCTGGTGGCCCAACATAGATGAGAACATAGAGAAATTAGTGGGCAGGTGTGAGAGTTGCCAATAATCATGGCCCGAGGAGCATAGGCTACCCCCCAGGGAGTGGGACACAGCCACATGGTCCAGAATCCACATGGATTTCGTGGGCCCTTCATGGGGACAATGTCCCTACTTGTGGTTGATGCATTCTCGAAATGGCTTGAGGTCTTTCCAATGCAAAACACGTCCTCTGCGGCCACAATCAAACACCTGAGGAAGGTGTTCGTATGCTTTGGCCTGCCCGACATGCTAATTTTGGATAATACATCCATTTTCACGTCCTCAGAATTCCAGGCATTCCTCAAGCGGAATGCAATCAGGCATGTTACCTCTGCTCTTTTCACCCTGCCATGAACGGCCAAGTAGAGTGCCTGGTCTGCACCACAAAAGAGGCACTAAGGAGGATGGGTCCGGGGGACCTGGAGCTACAGCTCTGTCAATTCCTCATATGCTATAGGGTCACTCCGCTGGCATCGGGGCAATCCCCCGTGGAACTCCTAATGTGGAGAAGAATCTCAACGTTGTTTGACCACTTTGATCCCTCCAGGGTGGAGGATAGAGGCACGAATGTGGTGGTTGATCAGAAAAAGGTGTTTGGGGCAGGCGACCCAGTATACTGCAGAAATTATATGAGCTCAGGGCCAGCGTGGGTACCCGGGGAAGTGGTGGAACAAACCGGGGCAGTATCGTACAGAGTCAGAACAGGGTCGGGGCTACTGTGGCGAAGTCATGCTGACCAGCTTAGGAGAAGGGTCACGGAAGTTACGGGGGAAAGTGACATAGAAGAATCAGCGTTAGGGCTGCCCCCCACCTGCTTAAACCAAGGGGGAATACAGGACTCAGCATAGCACACTGCCTAGAGCCACAGGAGTCAACCTCCCAACCTGAAGAGGAAGACTCCCATTCCTAGTTTGAATTTCTGTTGCAGGATGGGGGGGGGAATTTTCGCGAGTGTTCCCCCACTCGTCCCAGTGAGCAGTGGGGTTTTGAGTTGTCCCAAAGTTCTCCCCATCCTCTCCGAATCAGAGATACCCCATCCCTGCCCTTGCCAGGTTTTGATGGGACCCTACAGTTCTCTCGAGGAGAAGGCTCAGGCGCAACGGGCAACCCTGGCAGCACCGCTGAACCGGCCGGTCGACCTCAGCGAAACTGCCGGCCCCCACAATGGTTGAGGGACTTTGCCCCATCCTAGGGGGAGGGATGTTGTGTATGCATGTAATTCATCTGCCACTGCACGCAACTCAGCTGCCAGCTATAGCGCAGTATCTGCCACTACACGCAGTTCAGCTGCCAGCTATAGCGCAGCTGAAGGAGCTCAGCTCATATGGCTCCGATCACCCAATCAGCAACTAACACGGGAAACCTTCCTGCCACAGGTGAACCACGCCAGGTATGCAGTACGTCAGAATGACATCACTGCAACCGCAACCAATGGGCGCCCAGCAGGGGAAATTCAAATGTGTTGTACCATATATAAGGAGCTGCGTCTCTGCCATTGCCTCATGTACAGATTGACCATTCTGCAATAAAGAAGTGTTTGGCCCTCCTGCTGGCTCCGTGTGCAATCAATCTGCCTACATCAAATCTTTATATCTCCATAGAACTGGTTCCTAAGGAAACACAGCCTTGGAAGAAGAGGATGATGATGAAGACCCAAATGACGATGATGCATTTATTTATATTTCTTTTGGCCCCGTGAAGGTTTCTGTTTCCCATTTATCAAAACATCAGGACTAGAATTTTTTGTAAGTGCATCTCTTAAAGAAGACAGCAGCCCACTCAAAGCACACTGCAGGAAATAATTCATCCTCCCACCTATTGTATACAATAAATAACACTAAAAGACTTCCTTGTCATCTTATCGGCCTACATGGGTTTTAGCAGTTGCTTTGTTAAGCCTGGATGAAGGCAAGGAGAGAAAGAATCTTTGAACATCCAAACACGGTGTCACGTTGAGTGTGATCCTGACACTGCCCAGGGAACCTGGCCATTCCGTTGTTTACAGATGGGACAGTGATAACCTGACAGCTCAAATAGAAGGTCACCTGGGAGGACAGCCAGAAATTCTTTTCCATCAGCTCCAAGGGCCAGGAAGGGGTTCTTCTGACCCCTTCCCACTGCTTTGAGATTGTGAAGGAAGGCCTGTTCCTGTATGGTGGTGTGTCTTTCAACTGCAGCTCTCTTGGTGTTGCATAGGGGAGCCATGCTTCTTCCTAAAGGTTTTTGGCAAGATTTCCTGCAGGTGGTTCTTCATCTTCTTCTTCTTCTGTCTAGGCCAGAAGCCATCTTTTGGCAAGTTCATTCTGCAGTTCCTTTCACCTGACCTAGTGTGAGAAAGTTTAGCCGGCAACACAAGGTTGCCATTACCAGGGCATGCCCGGTTGTGGTTCAAAAATACCACAATCTTCAAGGTGGCTTTTTCTGTGTATTCCTTTATTGCTGTAGGTAGGGTTGAAAGAAACAGCCATGAAATTGGATTTAGTATTAATAACTATAAGACTCTGGGAAGATAACTTTCTCATTTTGGGATCCTGGTGCTTAAAATGACTGAAAGAGATCTACAGTGCATAAAAAATTATCTGTGGCAGCACTGTGGAAGAGAAAAAGATGTTGCATAGGTAGAGCAAGTTGTATCTTACCTAAGGAGAACACACTTTGATTCTCATCTATTGCTTAAAGAAAAAACTGTCCGAAGTCTGAGCTTTCAGGAAAAAACAGCTCAAGGCCCGACCTTTAGACTGCCTATTGCACACTCAAATGTCATCCACTTGACCCACTCTTCAAAACTACGCAACAACCCTATTGGGTAGAACTGCTTGGGGCAAAGTGTCACTCAGTCCTTGATTTTCTGTCAGAGAAAAATAACCCGTAAGCGCCTCACTGCTCTCTCTCTCTCTCTCTCTGGTCCTTTGGTCCTTTTCTACTCCAAATAAAGTAGTTTGAGTGTGAATGCAAAGACTGTTCAGAAAAATGTCTTTAAAAAATGGAACCGTGGCGTATTCTTCCAGGAGAACTTGACATCTTTTCTTAATTTGGTAGCAGTGTGGCAAATCTGCATATGAATAAAAGTAAAATCAGCATATCCATGATACTAAACAAAATATATACACAATTTTACCCCTAGTGATGATATATTCTCCAGGGGTAAGTTATAGCTGTTTACTTTCAGCTCTGTGTTTTTGTAAATATGTTGATGGTTATTTTTTCAAACAAGCTCAGTTTTAATACGACATCCCATTCTGTGATCAGATATATCTTCAATCTCAAATGCTGAACAACTTCTGCCTGTTTCTAGCACTCTTATGTGGATTTATAAACTGCCACAAGCTTTGTAACTTCTATCTCCCTGTTTTGACAAAGAGATCAAAATCTTATCTATCCCATTTCCAGGCTGCAGTTCATTTAGCAATAGCAATTACATATCTATACCACACCATAGGTCAGGGATGCCCAAACTACAGCCTGGGGGCCAGATCTGGCCCCTGATACCAATTCATCCGGCACACGGCACTCTCATCACTCCCAGAAGCAAAGGTTTTATTTCCAGGGGCTCATTTAGAGGTTGTGACAGGCATGGGGCATTATAGCGGGAACTGTGGGGCGGGCCGCACTCGGGGAACGCGGGACCGATGCTTAGTATCTGTCCCGCATTCTGGCCCCCCAGTTTCACCTCTAGGCCCCAAGCAGCTGATCCAGGGTGACCCCGCCCTTAGGCTGCTGATGATGAATGCCAGGTCGGTCTGTAATAAGGCTCCCGTAATACAAGACTCTATTTTGGGGGAGCGGGCCAACCTGGCATGCATCACTGAGACCTGGCTGAGACCTGAGGATGGGGTGCCTCTATCAGAGATGTGTCCGGCCGGGTTCGGTGTTTGGCACCAGCCTAGGGATGTGGGTAAGGGCGGTGGTGTTGCCATTATAGCCAGGGAGTCATTGGGAGTTGCCAGGGCCACCGCTCCACAAATTTCGGGTTGTGAGGCCCTGCTCCTATGGTTGGGCCCTAAGGCTCAGTTGGGGGTCCTATTCCTGTACCTGCCTCCTTGCAGGGTAAGGGACTCCCTGCCTGGGCTCCTTGAGGCCGTCTCGGCATTGGCTTTGGAGTTCCCTAGACTGATAGTTTTGGGGGACTTCAATTTGCCTTCGCTGGGGTCTGGTTCCGAGGTGGCACAGGAGTTCATGGCTTCCATGGCAGCTATGGACCTGGCTCAGGTAATTCAGGGCCCAACCAGGGGCAGTGGCCACACGTCAGATTTAGTCTTTTTGTCGGGGCGGTGGCAGAGTGATCTGAGTTTACAGAAGCTAGACATAACACCTGTGCCATGGTCAGATCACTATCTGGTGGCTCTAGACTTTCTGGGGGCAACACTTCATCGTAAGGAGGCAGGGTCGATTTAAGTGGCCTGCCTCCGGCAACTGATGGATCCGGATGGATTCCAGAGGGAACTGGGGGAATTTCCTCTGGATCGGTGACACGATTCACCTGAGGCACTTGTTGACCTGTGGTACGGGTCGACGACATCTGCCTTGGATGTAATCGCTCCACTACGGCCTCTCAGAGCCCGTGGAGCTAGGTCATCCCCGTGGTTTGGTTCACTGAAGAACTACGGGAGCTCAAACGGGCAAAGAGATGCCTTGAGCGCCACTGGGTGAAGACCCAGAGCGATCCCAATGGGACACTAGCTAGAGCCGCTATTAGGGCCTACCTAGTGGTGATGGGGGTGGTGATTAGGCAATACTTCACCACCCTTATTGCCTCCGCTGATAATCGCCCAGCCACCCTGTTTCGGGGGACCAGGTCCCTCCTGGGTAGGGTGGGGCCTGTGCCTGGTTGGCAGGGATCGGCTGAGGACTTTGCTGACCATCCGGTGGAGAAAATCGATGGGATTCGCTCGGGGTTCAAACTTGGCGTGGACGGGGAGGGTCCGGGGGGAGCCAGTGCGCAGTCTTGCGGTGTTACCTGGGATTGGTTTGATCCAGTTGCCCCGGATGAAGTGGACAGGCTCCTTGCGGCGGTCCATGCCACTAATTGTCCATTGGATCCCTGTCCCGCCTAGCTGGTAAAAGCCTCTAAGACAGTGACAGGTGGCTGGGTCAGGGCTATAATTAACGCGTCTTTTTGAGAGGGGATGTTTCCTGCACTGCTGAAACATGTTCTGGTGCGCCCCCTCCTGAAGAAGCCATCCCTTGATCCAGCAATCCTAACCAACTACAGACCTGTCTCCAACCTTCCTTTTTTGGGGAAGGTTCTGGAGAAGGCAGTGGCATGTCAGCTGCAGGGGGTACTGGATGAAGCGGAATATCTGGACCCATTCCAGTCAGGATTCAGACCTAGATATGGTACTGAGACTGCATTGGTTGCGCTGATGGATGATCTCTGGCGAGAGCGGGACGGCCTTTGATACCGTTGACCACAGTATCCTTCTGGAACGGCTCCGAGGATTGGGGATCCAGGGCACGGTGTGATCCTGGTTTTCCTCATTTCTGAGGGGCCAGACCCAGTCGGTGTGGTTGGAGAGTGAGAGGTCAAGTCCTAGGCCCCTAAAATATGGGGTGCCTCAGGGTTCAGTACTCTCTCTTCTCCTATTTAACATCTACATGAAACCGCTGGGTGAGATCATCCGTTCCCATGGGGTGCGGTACCACCAGTACGCGGATGACACACAGTTGTACATCTCGGCCCGTGGGGACCCCAGTGATGCAGACAAAGTCCTTTCCAGCTGTCTGGAGGCTGTTGGGGTCTGGATGGGGGTAAATGGGCTACAGCTGAATCCTAGCAAGACTGAGTGGCTATGGATAGGGGGTCCTGCGTTATCCCGGGAGCTACCATCTTTGGTTTTGGATGGGGCTGTTTTGCCCCAGACCAACCCGGTGTGCAACTTGGGGGTTCTCCTGGATTCGCAGCTGCTGCTAGAAGAACAGGTGGCGGCTGTGGCCAGGAGGGCCTTCACCCAACTTCAGGTGATTCGCCAGTTGCGCCTGATCCTGGACCGGGACTCTTTGCTCATGGTCACTCACGCTCTGGTGACCTCCAGACTAGACTACTGTAATGCACTCTACATGGGGCTGCCCTTGATGACCATTCAGAGGCTGCAGCTGGTCCAGAATGCCACGGCCTGGGTGGTGATGGGGTGTGGACGTTATGCCCATGCCTCACCACTGCTTCGGGGGCTGCACTGGTTACCAGTTTGTCTCCGGGTGCAATTCAAGGTGCTGGTTTTGACCTTTAAAGCCCTACATGGTACTGGGCCAGGGTATCTCAGAGACCGCATCGCCCTGAAGATGTCTGTCCATCCAGCCAGAGCGGACCGGAGGGGTTCTCTAATTGTGCCATCAGCCAGGGGGGCTCGCCTCTCTGGCACAAGAACGAGGGCCTTCTCCGTGTCCGCACCAGCCCTTTGGAACCTCCTGCCTGTGGAACTGCATCTCCAGACGGAGTTGTTGCCCTTTAGGAAGGAACTAAAGACCTGGCTGGTGGGCCAAGTTTGGGGTGCAGGTGGGGATGGGGGTGCCATTGGGTGGTTGGTATAGAGAAGTGTGCCTTCTCCCAAGGTCCCTTTGGTACTTGCGCACCTTTTAGGGGTGGTTTTTTAAAACTTTTAACTTTGTTTTATCATGTGTCTTTTTATGTATTTACTATCCGCTATGTAAACTGCCCTGAGTTGGGTTGTACCTGAGTGGGCGGTATATAACTGTGAAAAATAAATAAAGAAAATAAATAAATTTCTGCTTCTGGGAGTAATGAGGGCAGCATGGGCCAGATGAATTGGCATCAGGGGCAAGATCCAGCCCCCGGGGTGTAGTTTGGGCACCCCTGGTTTAAGCAGAGAAAATAGCAGCTTAAAAATCTATCTCATCCTGTTGCAAAACAGATTGCAAGGTATGTTTTACTTCTGCTTCCAGTGGGAGGAACCATGTGATCGGCCCACTGAACCACCTGACTGGCCCACTGAACCACCTGACCAGAAAAGTTTGGCCACCCCTGCCATAGGGCTCTCTCTGGGCAGTTCATGAGCTAATTAGCATCTTGCCCACAACATGCTGGGTACTCATTTTACCAATCTCAGAAGAATGGAAAGCTGTGTCAACCTTGATCTCTGGTCAGCATTGAACACACAGTGTTCTGGCTGCAGTACAGCTGTTTAACCATTGCATCACTAGGGGTCATTTGCAGTCTATGGGCTAATTTCATTTACCCTTCTGTGTGGAGAGGATTGCTTCATACTACATATTCTAAAACAGGGGTGGGGAAGCATTTTGGGATGGCAGGTTAGATCCCCACTGTGCTACCACCACGCCCATAGGCAGTCCCTCATGTCACTAGAAGCACCCGGCTTTATTTCCATGTAAGAAAGGCAAATGGCAGTCCATATTTTTTGTATGAAGAAAAATGGGATCCATAAAAGGGCAATAAGTTGGACCTAATGCCAAATGACAATGAAGACATCCTCAAAATACATGGTGAAGAACTTTCATGACAGGTTTCAAGACCCTGAAAATGACATGGGAGGAGGCCGAAGCACTCACCCAAGATCAAAATCAATATGCTACATATCATGGGAGAATGTAAAAATAAAGAAAGGCAAAGGATTTTGGATGTACCAAAGATCCAACCAACTCTTGAAGTGTTGGCAAAATGAACCCTCCTGCCTATTCACCTTCCACTTTCACCTGAGGGTACGAAGCTAGGCTCAGTTGTCATTGTGAGGGCCATGTGAGTTCAGAAGCAAAGCAGTGGTTGAGAGTGTTCCACTCCCCATTTAGCTGTACAGGGTTCTTCACTCTCTTTTCTCAGCATGCTAAAACCATGAAGGGAACACACTTGAGCTAGCTCAGCCAGTGCTTGAGAACTGGCTGAGTATTCTTTGCTCTCTGCTCACAAGGCTTTGAAGAGGGGACTCAGATCATTTCCATGGGCTGTCCTGGGAACCCATGTGGTCTGAAATGACCAGGTCTTCCCCTCTCCATCTTAATCCGTTGCTCTGTCTGGGCATTCTCAAGTGACGAATTGTACACTTCCATAAAAGCTAGTCGTCTCTAACATGTCCATTTGTATTTTCTCACACTTTCTCCTGCTGTGAAAAAAAAGGGCAATGCGAAATGCAAGAATGAATAATACTTTGGATGGTAGTAGAGTTAGTTCAAGAGGGGGAAAATGAGCACATCATAACTCAGCAGGTGAAGAAATGTTAACAAGACTGGGAGGGAGGGAAATGAACGGCATTCCCATTATTAAATCTGTGTTTTCAGGCTTTAAGTTCTGATATTGTTTGATACAACAATTTGTATAAAACTAGTGTGTTGTTATTAAGGAACTATGTAATGAGTAATAACTCAGTCCTCCAGCAACACAGGAAATACTGATTTCCAGAGAATGGAATCCACACCTTCTGGCATCTTTGCCAGCCCTCAAGGTAAAATACTTTAACATACAATTATGAGCTAGCAGGAAAACATGAGTCAGAAGGAAACAACATATGCATTGTGATGCCACAGCACTCTGCAACACATTTCTTGATCCAACACATTTCAGGTTAAAAAACCTAACTTCTAGAGAAATTAAAGATGTATGTTCTAAATGTTTAAATTTCCTTCCCAATTGGGGGGCGGGATAATAAATTGTGGATTTCAGTAATATCAAACTTTGAATTATGGGCACTGGTGAAGCTGAATCATGACAAGTTAAGGACATAAGCAAAGCTGATCAATATTTTCCCAAAAGCTTCATAAAAACTCTTCATAATCTTACAGCAAGACTTCATCGTTTTGTTTCTTAGCATTCTTACTTCTGCTCATATGGTTGGAGAGGACATGTTTTGAGAAAAATAACAATCTTAATTAGTTAGCAGACTCCATTTCCCCCCACCTCTGGCATTTGAGACAAAGCTCCACACTTCCGTTCCTCCTCTTCCTCTTTGTTTGCTTCCATCGTCCTTTGTTAGTTCTTGCTAAGCTCCTGACCATGCTGCATGTGGTCAGGATGGATCTCTCCCCACCACTTGGTTGAGAGACCATCTCATTCCCCTCCCTTTTTTTATTCTTCTATTTGTAAATGAGCATTGTAAATGTAAGTAAAGTTGTCTTTTTCTGCCTAAAATGATTATAGAGAGATTATTTTCTATTTTAGGTATTAGCTAGTGAAGGTAGTGGATTCTAAAAACTAGTGCTGCTCTCAATGCCTTTTTCTCTGCTCCTTGTTATTGTTGTTCTTTGTACCTAATGTGCTGCTAATTAAGAAAGGAATAAACCAAGGTCCCAAAATGGAGTGTCAGAAGGTGATTAAGTGATGCTTTAACTCAAGGAATGGCTGAGGGAACTTGGTATGTGTAGCCTTATTGAAGGGAAGCTTGAGAAGCAATATAATAGCTGTCACTTGAAAATGGAGCAAACATGTTTTCTATCACTTCAGAAGGTAAAGAATTCAAATTATGAGGAAGAGATTTGTCCTAAACATTAGGAAGAACTTTTGATGGCAAGAACTGTTCAACAGTGGTGTGGGTGTACCTTAGAGAGGTGGGCTCTTCTTCACTGGAGGTTTTTATGCAAAGGCAAGGTGGCCACCAGCTAGGAATGCTCTACTTGTAGATTTCTTGTGTGGCAGGGGCTTGGATTTGATGAGCTTTGGGGTGTGGACTCTACGCTGAAAATTTGTTGCTTAGCTAGATCCAACATGATTTCCGTAAGCCATTGTAAAATTCGCATCAAGTCAGAAGCCTTATCCTAGAAGTAATCCTGCAAAAGCAGTTGTATGGTCCGTTGCATGGTCAGTGTGTAGTCAGTTGCACAATCAGTTGCATGACTTAGGCACAATTCATTGCACTGTTTGTTGCACAAGTAGGCACGAGGACTGCCTGGACTCATTTCCCATGAACCTCTGCAGGTGTTAATTTTTATACTATGTCAATTGCAGTAGAATTTTAGTCACTATGTTTTACATATACAGAGCATATCAAAGCTTGTAAGATGGTTTTTTGTTTTATTTTTAGACTAGAACCGTGATGGCGAACCTTGGCACTACCGATGTTCTTGGACTTCAATTACTCCTGCTGATCAGGGCTTCTGGGAATTGAAGTTCAAGAACAGCTGGAGTGCCAAGTTTGGCCATCACTGTCCTAGAACCTCCCAACTAACATAATGATGAATGGTGCTGGCAGAGAGATCCTAGGAGTTTAGGTCAAAAAAGCAATGGCATTCTTGGTCTGTGATATGGCAGACTGTATGTCTAACCCATTGGCTCCCAATGTGGGGCCCATGCTCCACTGGGGGAGTTCGATTTCCAGAAGCCCAAGTCAGTACATTGGCTTACCAGTGCTTTGGGGAACTAACTTAGGCTTCTGGGAATTAAAGTCCAAAAGCCAAAGGTTGGGAAACACTTATCTAACTCCATGTGCTTAAAGTTGCTTGTGGTGAGTCAATGCTACTGAACGGAGAGGGGAGAGGAGAATACACCTCCACACCCCCGGACTACCATTGTTTCTCCTTGATTTGCCTTAATTAATTCACTTAGACTTGGACAGGATGGAAAGATCTACTTATTTTCTAGCTTGTGTTGCGATGTTTCTGTACATTGTTCCATTCTCTTTCAACATGAAAGTGCCCTTTTAAAAATTCCATCACTAAAATGGCAGTCTAAACCATATTTTTGTTGTTGCTCAGCTGCACAGTCGAGTCTGACCCTTCATGACCCCATGGACCACATCCTTATTTTTATACTTACTTAAATGTGTACAATTTCCTTTTCACTCATTCGGCTCAACAGCAGCAGGGCTCTGGTCTCATCACACTTATAGGCTCTCAGTAGAAAAGGAAATCTTCATACATCACATGTAGCAATAGCACCATTCCCCCACCCCCCATGTTCCCAGAAACGATAAGTGAAATACTGTAACTGTTTTACAGCCCTAGAGGAAGAAATCTGCATCTCAAAGCTCATAAAAGATTATAGTTAGCACAGCCTAAAAGCCTAAATGTGACAGTTGTTATAAGATGCATATGGGTGAAGATGCACACTTTGAGACTTTTAGCTATTCTCTGGGAGTCTCTGCACTTCTATTGCAAAGCGAAAAGGAATTTCCACAGAAATTCAAATCTCTAGAACAGAATGTGCATTAGACTTTTTGTTATTCATTACTCAGAAGAAGAAGAAAAAGAGTGTGGGGAAAGGGGGGTCACACATACCGGGCATTTTTTGAATGTGAAGTGTAAGTGCTCTACTCTCCTATAGACTAGGGGTCTTTTTTTTTTTTTTTAGGTAGAGACAGGAGGTAAAGCCATTTGATTCCATCGCTTAAGTCTGGTCAGAAGTATTTATTATTTTGCTATTGCAATGAAGAGACAGATGGACATATGAATTTTTTGTTCAATTGCCAATATATATTCACTATAGCAATAACAAATAGCAATTACACTTATATACCGCCCCATAGTACTTAGTGACATACCTGGATGAGCAGTACATGAAAAGAATGAGGTACCACTTTGTGCATAACCTGAGTGAGAAAGGGACCATCCAGATGATCTATCATCCCATTGCAGAGAAGAAAGCAGATATCCTGAGAAAACTTCTACCAAGAGATTGCTTTGAAAATCTGCAAAGCAAGTTCGGACTTGAGGGTTCTTGCATGCAAGCTTGGAAAGTGCTGTAGTAATAATAGCAATCTTGCATGCACTAAGTGGGTATCAGCGACAGGAGGCTTTACAGCCTTACATGATTGTCATTTGCTACTACCTTTATTGGTAACATTTTTTCCATCCCTTGTTTTTTTCCCTCTTTGTTTTTTGCTTCCATTGTTTTGTTGATAGATCCTCTTCTTTCTCTTCTCCAAGCAACAAGCATGCAAGTTCATCCACATGTTGCAGATGCCACTTCCCCCATTTTTCTTCTGACTGCAACTACAGATAGTAAATATAAGTAAAGATACCTTTTCCTACTTTCAATGCCTCTAGAGTGATTTTATCATATAAAATCCTAGTTTTCATACACACACCAGAAAAATAAAGGGATGGGCTGATGAGAATGACTTGATATCTCCACATTTCTTTGTGTTGTTGTTTCCTTTCTTATAGTTTTCTAACTAGGTAAAGGTAAAGGTCACCTGTTGTGTTCTGATGGTTTTATCTTACACATGGATTACAATGTATCTGAGCCAATGTAACCTTGCCTATAGCAACAATGTAACCTTCAGCTGTATCATATAAACCCTGTAATAG
This sequence comes from Bradypodion pumilum, assembly GCA_035047305.1. NCBI lineage: Eukaryota > Metazoa > Chordata > Lepidosauria > Squamata > Chamaeleonidae > Bradypodion > Bradypodion pumilum. The sequence continues at coordinate 157,374,937 of JAWDJD010000001.1, read as the reverse complement.
GACGCGAGCTAATGACCACCAGCTGGCAGCAGCGAGCGTCCAAGCTCTCTTGGTCCGAACTCATCAAAGGCAACAGCGCGGGAAGTTTTCCCGCCACCACCTACACCTGGACAAGAAGGGCGTGACCCGCAATGACGTCACGCAGACAGTAGCCAATGGGCTACCGTGGCACCACGTTCAAATGTATTACTACTGTATATAAAGAGCTATCGATCCGCCATTACCTCATGTTCCCTCTGTCCACGATGCAATAAACCTGAGTTAACCCAGCCCGAGGCTGTGTCCTGTGTCTTGGTTTGCATACACTAAATTGGCGACGAAGGTGGGATGATGGATCCCCACAGAACAGCCAGGGCACAGAGCGGGTTCAACATCACCAAACCGCAAGACTGGGAGCTGCTTGAGATGGACTTCCAGGCGGCACTGGTGGAACTCAGAGTCAAAGGAGACGACGAGGAGAGGAAGAGGGCCATCCTCACCAGAATGCTCGGGATGGAAACCAAGCGGACGCTGGTGGGCATCATCGCTCCGAGGAAGGTGAGCGACTTTAAGGCGGACGACATCATGAAGCTGCTGCGAGAGCGCTTCTGTCCCTCGAGGGCAATGTTTCCCGCTCGGAGCGCGTTTTGGAGGCGAGTCCAAGCGCCGGATGAGTCGGTTGAGGCATTCGTGGCCGCCATGAGGGTAGCCGCCGCCCCCTGTAAATGGGGCGACATCCTAGAGATGGCCCTCAGGGACGGAGTGCTGTGTGGCCTGAAAGACAAGGAGGTACAGCGCAGCTTGATGAACAAGGAGCCGCCACCCACGCTGGCAGAGGTCGTAGAGGCCGCGGAAGCCGCAGAGTCCACGAATGCTGGAGTGGACGAGATGCACCAGTGGCGTGAGTGGCGTCCTAGAGCCGGCAAGGCGGAAAATTCGGTGCACGGGAAGTCCGGACAGTCGGTGCACGCAACTCGACGGGCCTCAAAGTCGTCTACGGAAGGCAGCGACGGCGAGGAGGTCCAAAAGGTCCGAAAGGGTGGTCGACGCTGCGAGGGTTGCGGAGCGGCCCATGAGCGCGCGAGATGCCCGTTCAGGAAGGCCGAATGTTACACCTGCGGCCGTCGGGGGCACATCGCCAAGGCATGCAGAAAACGGAAGGAGGGCCGGAGGCAGTCACAAGACCGTGCGGCCAGACCGGACCGTCCAGCGAGGCCCAAAGATGGCGCCCAGACCACGAGGAAGCAGGATGGCGTGGGCCGCGTCTCGGACGACAGCGAGGACGACGCCCCAGTGTTCAGCGTGTCCGCGGGACAGTCCCATTACTTCGTTGAGGTATTAGTACAAGGGGCCCCTATTAAGATGGAAATTGACTCGGGGTCCTCCTATTCTATAATTCCCCAGAAAGAGTTTTTGAAAATCGACCCCCACGTGCGGCCCAAACTTAAAGCGTTGAGGTCCACGCTACGAGACGTACAGGGAAACAGCATTCCGGTGTTGGGGGTCGGGAAATTTCGGGTCAATTTTAAGAGACATTCTGCGGAACTGCCCCTAGTTGTCCTCAAGGGGGGAAGCTGTAGCCTCCTAGGGACACAGTGGTTTCAGCCCTTAGGTTTGTTCATAGGGGGAGTGCATACCGTGGGGGGGGACCCAATACAAGCGGTTTGCGATGCGCATCCCGCCGTTTTTAAGAAAGGACTCGGGAAGTTCAAGGGACCCCCTGTGGCTTTCGACATAGACCCGGAGGTCCGCCCGATAAGACTCAAACCGCGCAGGGTGCCGTTCGCACTCAAGGACAAGATAGAGGCGGAACTGGATAAACTGGTGGGCCAGGGGATTCTTATTCCTGTTGATTCCGCGGAGTGGGAAACTCCAATTGTAACGGCTCTAAAGGCTAACGGGGAGGTGCGCATTTGCGCTGATTATAAGTGTACAATTAACAAGGCGATCCGCCCTAATGCATACCCGGTGCCAGTGATCAGCCACCTTTTGGCCAGGCTGAATGGGGGAAAGTGTTTCGCCAAACTCGATTTGGCACAAGCCTATCAGCAACTTCCTGTGACCCCCGCCACGGCCGCGGCACAAACGATAGTTACACATAAAGGAGCGTTCCAGGTGTCGCGGTTACAGTTTGGCGTGAACTCGGCACCCGGCCTTTTTCAGTCGCTTGTGGAACGCCTCCTGAAGGGACTGGAGGGGGTGTTGCCTTATTTTGATGACGTGTTGATAACAGGGGGGAGTGAGGCTGAACTGGCAAAGAGGTTGGACAAAGTATTGACCGTGTTCGAGAAAGCGGGGCTGAGATTGAGGAAGGACAAATGTGTCTTTTTCGAAACCGAGGTCGAGTTTTTAGGGTTCCGGATCACACCCGAGGGGATTAAACCGTCTAAATCCAAAGTAGCAGCCATTAAAAAGGCCCCTCGCCCCACATCCAAAACCGAGCTACAGTCCTTCCTGGGGCTCCTCAATTTTTACCATACATTCCTCCCGCGGAAGGCGTCCGTGGCCGAACCGCTCCATCGGTTACTTAAAAAGGAGGAGACATGGATGTGGGGTGACGAGCACGAGAGGGCGTTCAAAGAGCTAAAGCAACTCCTAACATCTGAGGCAATCCTGACGCACTTCGACCCCAAACGGCCAGTGGTCCTAGTTTGTGATGCATCCCCGGTGGGGGTGGGGGCGGTGCTTTGCCACGTGTTGGAGGACGGAAGGGAGGCCCCGGTAGCGTTTTACTCAAGGTCCCTGTCCCAAGCGGAGCGAAATTACGCACAAACCGACAGGGAGGCGTTAGCAATAGTAGCGGGGACCAAAAAAATTTCACGATTTTTTGTATGGCCGCCCGTTCAAAATCGTGACCGATCACAAGCCACTGTTAGGGATTTTCACGGCAAGCAAGCCCACGACGCAGATCCTGTCCCCGAGAATGCTGCGATGGGCTATTTTCCTCAACGCGTACCAACATGAGTTGGAGTACCGGCCCGGAAAGGAGATCAGCCATGCTGATGCGCTTTCGAGATCCCCTTTGCCCTTGTCGGACGACCAAAAGGCGAGAGCAGAAAGAGACCGCCAGGTGTTGCTAATTGAGGTTTTAGACGCACCCCCAATAGTACCAGCCGACATTGCTAGGGCGACAGGCAAGGACAGGACGCTGGAGAAAGTTAGTTCATGGGTACAGAAGGGGTGGCCGGCATCGTCCCCGAGTACAGAGTTCGACCCATTCTTTAGGAAAAAGCTAGAGTTGTCCCTAGAGAGGGGGTGCCTTTTGTGGGGCCAACGGGTGGTGGTCCCTACGCCCCTGCGGACGAGGGTGCTCGAACTGCTGCACGTCAGCCACCCGGGCATAGTTCGTTCAAAGGCGCTGGCCCGGAGTTACTTCTGGTGGCCACAGCTGGACGCGGACATTGAGCACATGGTCGGCACTTGCGAGGCATGCCAGGGGTCCCGACCTGAGGCGGCCCGTCTTCCGCATAGGGAGTGGGACACAGCAAGGGGGCCATGGTCCAGAGTGCACGTAGATTTCGCTGGCCCATTCCGAGGAACCATGTTTCTCCTGGTGGTGGATGCGTTCTCCAAGTGGCTGGAGGTTATCCCAGTAAAGAGCACGTCCTCCGCCACGACAATTAGCCAGCTAAGGAGAGTCTTTTCCACATTCGGTTTACCCGACACTTTAGTCAGCGATAACGCTAGTTGCTTCACCTCCGCTGAGTTCGGAGCATTCATGGAGGCAAACGCCATTCGGCATGTCACATCCGCACCGTTTCACCCGGCCACGAATGGCCAAGTGGAACGGCTGGTGCGTACAACAAAGGAGGCGCTGCGGCGCATGGGCCCGGGGGACCTGAATCACCAAGTATGCCAGTTCCTCTTAGCGTATAGGGTAACCCCCTTAGCGTCAGGCTACTCGCCGGCGGAGCTCTTGATGCGGCGAAAACTGACCACGATCCTGTCCAGGCTAGACCCGACGAGAGTCGAGGATAAAGGGAAAAACATAGGGTTGGCAGTCTCGAAAGGTTTCGCCGCCGGTGACCCTGTTCACTGCAGGAACTATTCCAGCGCAGGGCCAGCCTGGGTACCAGGGACGGTTGTAGAACAGACGGGGCCAGTGTCGTACCGGGTCGAGACTAACACCGGCCTCCTCTGGAGGAGGCACGCAGACCAACTGAGGCACCGAGTGAGTGGGCCAGTCAGTGGGGCTCAGCAACAGGATTCAGCGTTAGGGTTCTCCCCCACCCGCTTAACCCAAGGGGGAGACAGCAGTGGACAACAGTCCCAAGCAAGGGGGGAAGGCAGAAGCAGCGGCCCCGACTCATACCCTTTTGATACGCCAGTCCTATCAGGGGCCGGGGAAGGGGGAGAGGAGTTCGCGACCGCTGCCCCCGATTGTAATTTTGATTTTGATTTTGCAAGCCGGGGGGGTTTTCAGGAGTGTTCCCCCACCCATCCAAGCGAGAAGAGGGGTTTTTCGTTAGCCCCCAGTGCCCCCGGTTCCTCCCTAAGAAAGAGCACACCTCCCAACAACGCCGCGGAGCCGCGGCAAGTCACTAACGAGTCTCCCTCTCCAATTACAGGACAGGAAACCAGGGGACAAAGAGAAGGTAGCAAACCCGGGGAGAGGCAGCCCGCATCGAGACCCCAGCGTGTTCGAAATAAGCCATCTTGGCTGAGAGACTTTGTCTCCTAAGGGGGGGGGAGTGTGTTTAAGTGTGGGCTCGAGACTTTGTCTCGTCCTAGGGGGGAGGGGTGTTGTGTTCTGATGGTTTTATCTTACACATGGATTACAATGTATCTGAGCCAATGTATACACTAAATCACCCTTGCTTGAAAACTGGTCATATCCGGCTCTAGGGTTCAGTGCTCATCTCTGTTTCAAAGCCGAAGAGCCAGCGCTGTCTAACTAGAGAGTGTAACAAAAAGAATCCCCAATAGTGTAAGCAGCATAAAAGCAGCTAGAAGGATAGGGTTATGTACCCATTTCCCCCCACATGCAGGGCCATAGCCAGGGGGTGGCCAGGGTCGGTTTGGCCCACTCTGAGTTAGCACTTTGCTCACCCTGTTGAAGTACGCTTTCCCATAGGAATGCATTGAAAAGAGGCTTTATTGCCCACCCTGAAAAAATTATTTGCTCACCGACATCTAGTATTGTGGCTATGGCCCTGCCCACATGATAGTTTATCGGCTGGAAATTGTCCCCCCTCATCACACATTGCTTTTCAATATATAAAGCAGAGGCTAAAGATGCTTGGTTGCATGAAATTTTGTGCAAAGTTTGTCCAAAGCAAGGTTTAAAGCTACAGAGTTTCAGGAAGATAGGAATATATGCCACTGAAGAATATTCAAAATGATACAATTGGAAATGGGCAGAACATAACAGTTTCTCAATATTTCATTAATTGTTTCTTGAAATAACCACCAAGAGATCAAATAGTTTGTAAGTCATGCTTCTATATTAACCTGCTCATATGGGTTGCTCTTTTGTAAACTGGTGGCACTGAAGTTACTGGCCTTCAAATGAACTGGAGTCATGAGTTGAGGTGGAGAGAAAATTGCATTTGACAGCATCATCTACATTTCAAAATGACTTGTATTCATCCACAAATCTTATATTTAAAGTCAAGGGCTCAGAATATACAGTATAACAATCTCCTCTGAAGCAGTGAAAAATTAATCACAATTCATATTCCCCATGCTTAAAGAACTGAAATAAAATACAGTATGCTAAACATTTTGAAGTCTTGCATTTGCCCTGAGATTCAATGGTTTGTGCATATTTTCTAACACTCCTGTGTCATGATGATTTCAAATGAATTGTATTTATTGTGAGTAAAATAGAACTGATTATCCTTCAAGACAAGAGCCTCACTGTCTTTTTTCTCTCCTCTTACTTCAAAATGATGTCTACTTGTTTAAATAGGTGCTCCAATCATGTATTGCTGTGGTCTCTGTCTACTTGCACCTTGTCTCTAACAGAACAGGCTGTTATCATTCTCTAGGGTTCACAAGACCATGTCAGCACGTTCCAGTCAAAGGTCAGCCAAACTAGCAAAGAAGGATTAAAGAGGACAATGGTGTTCTCCAATACAAAGTCAAGTGAGAGCAGTAGAGCTAATTTTTTAAGTGTTCTGCGTTCCAATGTTCAGCCCACTGGCCACTGTACCATTCTCAAAGTCACCATAAGGATACGTAGCGTTGAGTATGATTAATGTTTTTAGGGGCCTTCCTAAGAGGGATTAATTTCTTTTATGCTTTGTTCTTTATTATCTCGTGTGTTTCTAATAGTACTTCCTCCAGATCCATACATATATACCTGTATATATAGTGCCATCTTCTTTTCATCTTTCCAGTTCTTTGTGATCAGTCCATCTTTATTTGCATCCTGAATCCTTTTCGAAGACTGAGATTTACCACTGGTCCATCCAACAATGCTGACAGGGAGGAATCTTTAGCCACCCAGATAGCTTGTACTTCAACTCCCAGAAGCCTCAGTTAGCATAGCAAAGGAGCAATTTTGCAACACACACACACACCCTGCTGCCAGCTGCCAGGAGGTGATAGGGGATGGAATAAGTAAGGATGATTGCTCCAAGAGGAGCTCTCTCGCCCGTCCTGGCCCCAGCACCAATGCCCGTCAGGAGATGACTCAAAATAAGCTGAGTCTGCTCTTTTTAAAAAAAAATCTGAAAAAATGGCTTATATGCCAAGTATACATGGTAATTAACCTAACCCAACAGTATGGGTTTCATCCATGAGGATTTTGGCCATGAAATTCCACTTTATATGCATTTACTTAGCAGAACAGAACTGAGTTCAATGGAATTTATTTTTAAGTAAGTGTATCTATTGGGAACATAACCTTTATGGTGCCATGATACTTAATATGGTAGAATTCAGCATTAAAAGGTACCACATATGGATGTCAAATATCTTTGAATAATTGATACAGAGGTGTGTATCTCCATTGCTGTTAGCTCTCACTGTACTCACTAATGCATCTAGTGAAGGCTATTTGCATGAAACTACAGCTGGATCGGGTCCATTCCCTATTTCCATGACACTTTATTTAACAGACTGTTAAACAAATAAATGCTCCCTCCCTCATGTTCCATGTAATTTATGTTAGTCATTGAAGCAGCACACTCTGTCAAAGAATAGTTTTTCACTGTTCAAGAGGTTTTATTTTTGACTATAAATTAGTTGCAGGCGGTTTCCTGAACCAGTATCCCAATTATACTATATTTCAAAGTGTGCACTTCCAGTCACTGGACCTTGGCAGCCTTATCTGTGCTTGCAGCTGCTTTCAATGTAGCTACTACTTAATGCTTTTCCCCAACTGGCACTCAACACAGTTGCTTCAATGTCTTGTTTGCATGTTAAAGTATAGTATCATTCTTTCCTTTCCAAGCTACATGTAAAGAATTCCTTTAAAAGCCCAGCCTATGATGATTTGTTAAAACAGAAGGTGGAAATCCTCTGGCTGAGTGAGATGAGTTGTGTTTCAAAATGATACATAACATGATGTGTTCTAGACTAATTATCAAAGGCTGAAAACCTGCATCAGCACAAGAATCTATCTATCTATCTATCTATCTATATACCAATTTGAGATCTATGTCTAACTGAAAGGACAGTTTAGAAATTGGTCAGCCAGCCAATTTCTAAACTATCCCTTCAGCTAGACATAGATTCCAAGATGGCATCTATAGCTATAGCTATAAATATTTAATGATAGCTGAATATCTCCTCATTTTGTCAGCCATTTCCTTCTTCCTAGAGATCTATCAAGGGACAAAATTCCTTGGTTACTTACTTTACACACCTGGAGAACTAACTTCAGCAATTGGGCAACAGCATGACAAAGCTTTATGCTTTTTATTCGGCAACAAACAGGACTGGCTCTATCATGAGGCAAAGTGATGTCATTGCTTCAGGATGCTGAGAGGGAGCAGGAAGGTGTTGAAGGAAACAGTGGTGTCCCATGCAGTTTGTCATCAATCCTCTAAGATAGCCTGTTTTAAAGGAAAATGTTCTTCCATGATCATTGCTGAGAAGCACTCTGAGAACTCACATGAGGTTTAAGACATACCACACAGTAAAGTCCCCTTGTTTGGGAAGAAGAATAAAAAGTGTTTTAATGTAATGAACAACATGTATTTTCTAAAATTTGTAGAATGCATGGCAGTATACTTTTTATTTCACTTCATCTTTAGGCTGAGGTAAGTGCCCATGTGAAGTGTCAGTTTATTTTGGCATGTGGGGGGTGGTGGTGGTGGTGGTGGTAAATCATCATCATTATTATTTCATTGTGGCAAGTAATTAAAGAGATGGGAATACCAGAACACCTTATATGCCTCATGAGAAATCTGTACAAGAGTCAAGAAGCAACAATTAGGACAGAATATGGAATGACAGAGTGGTTTGGAATAGGAAAAGGAGTAAGACAAGGCTGCATTTTGTCACCCTGCTTATTCAACTTATACACAGAGCACATAATGTGCAATGCAAGGTTGAATGAATCACAAGTTGGAATCAAAATTGCTGGGAGAAACATCAACAACTTGATACGCAGATGATACTACCCTAATGGCAAAAAAGTGAGGAAGATTTATTTTATTTTTATTTTTATTTATTTATAATTCAAATTTTTATGCCGCCCAATCAGGCAAACCTGACTCAGGGTGGCTCACAACAGGATCAAAACATACATATTAAAAACAATTAAAACCCCAACATACCCACCCAACTATTAAAAACTAACCACATTAAAACTGCCCACATTAAAAAGATGGGGAGGCTTTATTTTATAAGCCAACAGGCGGGGGCCACTCTTCCATCCGGGCCCCACACCTGCCCCGCCAACCAGGTTTTTAATTCTTTTCTGAAAGGCAGCAGCTCCGTCTGCTCCCGCAACTGGCAGGAGGTTCCACAAGGCCGGTGCGGACACGGAAAAGGCCCTCCTTCATGTGACAGAGAGGTGGGCCCCTCTGGCAGATGAAACAATTAGAGAGCCCCTCCAGTCTGCTTCGGTTGGACAGACAGACACTCTTGTGACGATACGGTCTCTTAGGTATCCTGGCACACTACCATGTAGGGCTTTAAAGGTCAAAACCAGCACCTTGAATTGCACTCAGAGACAAACTAGTAACCAGTGCAGCTCCCGAAGCAATGGTGAGGCGCAAGCATAATGCCTGCACCCCATCACCACCCGAGCTGCCGCATTCTGCACCAGCTGTAGCCTCCGAATGGTCCTCAAGGGCAGCCCCATGTAGAGCGCATTGCAATAATCTAGCCTGGAGGTCACCAGAGCATGTGTGACCATGAGAAGGGAGTCCCGGTCCAGGAGCGAACGCAACTATTAGGTTGAAAGAAGCTCCTGATTAGGTTGAAAGAAGAGAGTGCAAAAGCTGGCTGAGACTCAATATCAAGAAAACCAAGATAATGGCAACAGGCCCTATCAATCCCTGGAAAATAGATGGGGAAGAAGTAGAAGCAGTGACAGACTTTACTTTCTTAGGATCCAAGATCACTGCAGATGGTGATTGCAGCCATGAAATAAAAAGGCGATTGATTCTTGGGAGACAAGCTATGAGAAACCTGGGGAACTTAGTGAAAAGTAGAGACATCACCTTGCAAACAAAAATTTGCATAGTCAAAGCAATGGTATTCCCAGTGGTAATGTATGGTTGTGAGAGCTGGACCATAAGGAAAGCGGAGCACAGAATAATAGATGCCTTTGAAATGTGGTGTTGGAGGAGTTTTGAGAGTACCCTGGACAATGAGGAGAACAAATAGGTCGATCCTAGAAGAAATCAACACTGACTGCTCCTTAGAAGTTCAAATAGTGAAGATGAAGCTAGAGTACTTTGGACATCAAATGAGAAGAGAGGATTCACTTGAGAAAGCCATGATGCTGGGAAAGATGGAGAGCAAAAGAAGAAGGGGGCAGCCAAAAATGAGATGGCTAGATGGTATTGTAGATGCAATGAGCACAGAGCTGGGTGGGCTGAGGAGGATGGTGGAGGACAGAGGTGCCTGGCGGGTAATGGTCCATAGGGTCACAAATGGTCAGAATTGACTGTGTGACTGAACAACAAAAAAAATTATTTACCCCACTCATCTGGAATACACTTCCACTCTGGGCGGCTCACAAGGTTAAAAAGAGCAGAACCAACATGATTATGGTCTTCATAATCATCTTAGAATTTCAGAGGTGGAAAGGACCCTATGGATCATTGAATCCAGACCCTTTTACAGTAGGGAATCAAATTCCCAGGAGTTGGCTGGGAGTACAGTAGGGAATCAAACTCCAAGGAGTTGGCTCTGCAGCCAAATACCTAGACCGGAGGTCTATCCAGCAGTTCCCATTCAAAAACTACAATAAAAATATATAAATAACAATCTGATGGCCTTCTGTGACACCCAAACTCAACTGCCTGATTTTAGTGTATGGGACCAAAGACGACCGGACAACCGAAGGGTTGGTTTAACGCAGGTTTATTGCATGAGGTTCCAGTTAAGCATGAGGTAATGGCGGTGATACATCTCAATATATACAGTAGCTCTCTACATTTGAATCTTGTAGCACGGTAGCTGATTGGTTGCTACCGGCGTGGCCTCGCCCAGGCACGCCTCCATTCCTGCTGCTGAATGCAGGTCTTTCTTCAGCTGCTGAATGCAGGTCTTTCTTCAGCTGCTGAATGCGGGGAAGGTTTTCCCGCGGCTGTCCGTGATTGAGCAATGTGAACCATGTGAGAGTGAACGCTCGCAGCTGCCCTCTATAGGCTGTCTGCTCGCGTTCCTTTACAGCTGATATCGTTTGTATCTGGAGTGGTTACAATCTTGCCTTACAGTATAATGAACATGCATACATACATAACATCCCTCCCCCCTAGGATGGGACGAAGTCCCGCAACCATTGTGGCTTGCCGCACGTTCGCTTGGGGCGTGCTTGCGCCTGCCCTAATTCTGGAGAGCCTGTGATCCCTGACTCCGCGGGAGCTTGTCCTGCAACGGGAAACGGGGATTCGTTAGTGGCTCTGTGGGGCGTCCGTGCCTGCCTTGCGCTTGGGGAAGGGAATGGGATGAACAGTTGGGAGGTAAATCCCTGCCTATTGCCCTCGGACCCCGGGGACCCTCCTAGTGTGAACCGCGGCACCGATGAGGTCGCCCTTGGGGAATGGCTACCTTCTGATCCCTGCTCGGGGGACCTTAAGACTGTGGTGGTGGGCGGACTCGCTGATGCCTCCGGTCTTGGAGGTGTCGGTCTCCGGAACATGGGCGCTATGTTGCATTCTAACTCACAGGGGCTACTGGGACTGGAGGTACCAGGGGCTGAACTGAAACCCCTCTTTTCGCTAGGACGGGTGGGGGACCACTCCGCTAACTCCCCCTGGTCCTGTAAATCAACGTCTAAACCTCTATGGGCCTCTGAGCCTCGGGGGGACTTCCGCGGCTTCCGCGGGGTATGAGTGTGGTTGGGGCTCCTCCTTTCTGACGGGGACTCCCACAACCCGGGGCTCCTCCTCTCTGGCGGGGACTCCCGCAAAAGATTTCCGTGGATCGATTCCCTTTCCTCCCCCCTTGGTGGGGACCCATGCTCCCCTTTTCCTCCCCCTTGGGCTAAACGGGTGGGGGAGTACCCTAACGCTGAATCAATGCTGGTCTCATCCTCGTCTTGCTCTCCGGGGACCCTACGCCTGAGTTGGTCCACGTGTCGCCTCCACAGGAAACCTGTACTGGTCTCTACGCGGTATGAGACGGGGCCGGTTTGATCTACTACGGTGCCCGGCACCCAGGCTGGCCCCGCGCTGGCGTAATTCCTGCAGTGTACTGGGGCGCCTATGCTGAAACTCTTTGTGGGTTCCACCCCTATGTTCCGCCCCTTGTCCTCTACTCTCGTGGGGTCTAGCTTGGATATCCCCGTGGCCAGCTTCCTGCGCATCAACAGCTCTGCGGGGGAGTACCCTGACGCTAAGGGGGTGACCCTGTATCTCAGCAGGAATTGGCACAATTTCAGGTCGAGGTCTCCGGGACCCATGCGCAGTAGCGCGTCTTTCGTGGTGCGCACGAGGCGCTCTACTTGGCCATTGGTGGCCGGGTGAAAGGGGGCGGAGGTGACGTGCCGAATGGCGTTGCGTTCCATGAATGCCCTGAACTCGGCGGACGTGAAACAGCTAGCGTTATCGCTGACGAGGGTGTCGGGTAAACCGAACGTGGAAAAGACCCTCCTTAACTGTTTAATGGTTGTGGTCGAGGAGGTGCTCGAGACTGGAATGACCTCCAACCACTTAGAGAACGCGTCCACCACGAGGAGGAAAAGCGTTCCCCTGAATGGGCCAGCAAAGTCTACGTGAACTCGGGACCAGGGTCCCCTCGCAGCGTCCCATTCCCTAGGTGGCGAGCGAGCCTCTTCTGGCCTAGAGCTTTGGCACGCCTCGCAAGTGCCGACCATGTGTTCGATGTCGGCGTCTAACTGGGGCCACCAAAAGTAACTGCGGGCTAGTGCCTTAGAGCGTACGATCCCCGGGTGGCTGACGTGCAGCAGTTTAAGCACCCTCGGCCTGAGAGACGTGGGGATCACTACCCGCTGTCCCCACAAGAGGCAACCCCTCTCCAGGGACAACTCCAATCTCTTTTTGAAAAATGTGTCGAATTCCGCTGCTGGGGAAGACACGGGCCACCCTTTCTGCACCCAGGAGCAAACTGTGGCCAGCGCTTTGTCCTTGCCTGTCGCTTTGGCGATTTCGGCCGGTACTACTGGAGGGGAGTCTAGGACCTCTATCATTAAGACCTGGTGGTCCCTCTCTACTCCGCCCACGTGGCAGCAATCCCGGGGAATGGGGGACCTCGACAGAGCGTCGGCATGGCTTATTTCCCTCCCGGGCCGGTATACCAACGCGTGCTGATACGCGTTGAGAAAAATGGCCCATCTGAGCATTCTCGGGGACAGGATCTGGGGTGTGGGCTTGTCTGCGGTGAAGATGCCCAGCAACGGCTTGTGGTCAGTCACTATGGTGAAGGGGCGGCCGTACACGAAATCATGAAATTTCTTGGTCCCCGCAATTATTGCTAGCACCTCCCTGTCTGTCTGAGCATAATTCCTCTCCGCTTGGGACAGGGATCTAGAGTAGAAAGCTATCGGGGCCTCCCTACCATTCTCCAGCACGTGGCAAAGCACCGCCCCCACCCCCACCGGGGATGCATCGCATATCAGGACCACCGGGCGTTTGGGATTGAAGTGGGTCAGTACAGCATCTGATGCCAGGAGTCGCTTCAGGTCATTGAAAGCCTTTTCCTGGTCGTCGCCCCACTTCCATGCCTCGTCCTTTTTTAACAATTTGTGTAGCGGTTCTGCCACGGCTGCCTTCCGCGGGAGGAAGGAGTGGTAGAAGTTGAGCAGTCCGAGGAACGACTGCAACTCGGGCTTGGAGGTGGGGCGAGGGGCCTTTTTGATGGCGGCTACCTTGGATTGGGCCGGCCTAATTCCCTCGGGAGTAACACGGAACCCTAGGAACTCAACCTCTGTAGCGAAGAAGACGCATTTGTCTTTCCGCAACCTCAACCCCGCCTTTTCGAATATTGTCAGGACCTTTCCCAACCTTGTTGCTAATTCGGCCCGGCTCCCCCCTGTAATTAATACGTCATCAAAATAGGGCAACACCCCCTCCAACCCCTTCAGGAGGCGTTCCACCAATGACTGGAAAATCCCGGGCGCCGAATTCACGCCGAATTGGAGGCGCGAAACCTGGAACGCCCCTTTGTGGGTGACTATTGTTTGTGCAGCAGCTGCGGCGGGGGTCACCGGGAGTTGCTGGTAGGCTTGGGCCAGGTCGAGTTTGGCGAAACACCTCCCCCCGTGTAACCTGGCCAACAAGTGGCTGACTACCGGCACCGGATACGCATTAGGGCGGATCGCCTTATTGATGGTGCACTTGTAATCAGCGCATATTCGGACTTCCCCGTTGGCCTTGAGCGCTGTTACAATTGGAGTTTCCCACTCCGCAGAATCAACAGGAACAAGAATCCCCTGGCCCACTAATTTGTCCAATTCCGCCTCTATTTTGTCCTTTAGTGCGAAAGGCACTCTGCGCGGTTTAAGTCTGATTGGACGCACTCCAGGGTCCAGGTCGAAAGTCACTGGGGGGCCCTTGAATTTTCCTAGCCCCTTTTTAAAAACCTCGGGGTGCGCGTCGCACACGCTCTGTATTGGATCAGTCCCGGCGGCGTGTGCTCCCACGGCGTGCACCCCCCCAATGAACAACCCCAGGGGCTGGAACCATTGAGTCCCGAGGAGGCTGCATTTACCCCCCTTGAGGACGACTAAGGGAAGCGTTGCGGTGTACTTTTTGAACTGGACCTGGAACTTCCCAACCCCCAACACTGGGATGCGGTTCCCTTGCACGTCCTTCAGCGTGGCCCTCAACGCCTTGAGCTTGGGCCGCACGCGGGGGGCGATTTTCATGAACTCCCCCTGGGAAATAATGGAGTATGAAGAACCCGAGTCCACCTCCATTCTAACAGGGGCCCCTTGTATTACTACCTCAACGAAGTAACGGGGGTGCTCCGTGGAAACGCTGCAAACCGGCGCGTCGTCCTCGCTGTCGTCGGAGACTCGCCCTACTCCGTCCCGCGTCCTCGTGGTCCGGGTGCCGTCCTTCGGCCTCGTGGTGCGGTCCTGCCTCGTGGTGCGGTCCTGCCTCGCCGAGCGGTCTGGAGAACTCCGGGTGGCCTCGCGTCGTTTCCGGCAGACCTTGGCGATGTGCCCGCGCCGGCCGCAGTTGTGGCACTCGGCCTTGCGGAATGGGCATTTGGTGCGGGCGTGGGCGGCGCCGCAGCCATCGCAGCGCCGGCCCTCTCTCTGGACCCTCCGGACGTCCTCGTCGTCGCTGCTCTCTGCAGACGAGTTCGAAGTCCGCTGGGCCGCGCGCACCGAACTCTCTGCCTTGGCGGTCTTCGGGCGCCAGTCCTGAAGTTCGTGCACCCCGGCCGACGTGGCCTCTGCGGCCTGTGCCGCGTCGAGGACTTGTTGCCACGTGGGAGGCGGCTCCCTTTTCATCAGCGCGCGCTGAGTCTCTGTGTCCCTCAGACCGCAGAGCAGGCAGTCCCGGAGGGTGACGTCGGGGAGTTCCCACTTGCATGGGCCGGCGGCCAACCGCAGGGCCGCGGCGAACTCATCGACCGATTCTCCGGGTGCCTGGACTCGCCTCCAGAACGCGCTCCGAGCGGGGAACATCGCTATTGCCGGCCGGAGATGGGCGCGCAGCGCCGCCAGGAGCTCTGTGGCCTTGAGGTCGCCCACCTTCCTCGGCGCGATCAGGTCCACCAAGGTCCTCTTGGTTTCTTGTCCGAGCATGCGGACGAAAATGGCCCTCTTTTTGGCCTCGTCGGAGACTTCGAGCTCCACCAGCGCAGCGTTGAAGTCTATCTCAAACAGCTCCAAGTCTCCCGGCTTCCTGATCTCGTAGCCGGCGCATGTCTTGGTCCCGTGGGCAGCCATATCCCACCTTCGTCGCCAATTTAGTGTATGGGACCAAAGACGACCGGACAACCGAAGGGTTGGTTTAACGCAGGTTTATTGCATGAGGTTCCAGTTAAGCATGAGGTAATGGCGGTGATACATCTCAATATATACAGTAGCTCTCTACATTTGAATCTTGTAGCACGGTAGCTGATTGGTTGCTACCGGCGTGGCCTCGCCCAGGCACGCCTCCATTCCTGCTGCTGAATGCAGGTCTTTCTTCAGCTGCTGAATGCAGGTCTTTCTTCAGCTGCTGAATGTGGGGAAGGTTTTCCCGCGGCTGTCCGTGATTGAGCAATGTGAACCATGTGAGAGTGAACGCTCGCAGCTGCCCTCTATAGGCTGTCTGCTCGCGTTCCTTTACAGCTGATATCGTTTGTATCTGGAGTGGTTACAATCTTGCCTTACAGTATAATGAACATGCATACATACATAACACTGATATTGTCTCTAATCAGTGCCTGATGATACATCTGTCCCCGGAATACCAATTAAAACAGATTAAAAAAGTGAGAGTAGCACTCTAATCAGGTCAAAGTTTATTTGCCATTGATACATGTTGATCTCCCTTCAAAAAGAGGACAGGAGGGGTCCTTGTAAACAAGGATAGGGAAGAGAATAAATAATAACCACTTTTTAATTTTAAAAAATGAATTTATCCATTTTGTTGTCTGTGAGACGGGGACAAAAACAACAACCCTGAACACATTTTTAAAAAAGCTTTCTTTCATTGGTAACAGCATCTTCTGACCTGGATTATTTTTGGATTACATATATATATGTATAGATCTCAAAATGTGTGTCTTTGGGGAAAGTGCATAAACTCATTTCAGTCAGTGGGGGTAACTGCACAATAAGAATAATTGTGAATTAGAAAAATTACTACCAAAATACACACTCTTTTGGGTCTCACAGCCCAGTATTAAACAAGGACAGGAAGGAACCTTTGTGAGCATTTGGAGACTGAGAGATTGCCACATAAAGCATTCAGAACACAATGGAGAAGTCTTCCATTCTTATGACTTCCAACAGAATGGAATTCAGAGCAGAGGATCACTCTAGAAGGGTCAAATTGGCTGTAAAAACAGGTACTTGTATGGCTGAACTTCAGTCATGTGCCATGAGAACAAAATCCTACTAGGCTGTAAGTAAGGTAAAGGTTGCCCTTGCTTGAAAGCCAGTCATATCCAACTCTAGGGTGCAGTGCTCATCTCGGTTTACAGCCAAACAGCCCTGGCTGTCTGTGTCTGCCGACCTTTCCATGGTCATGTGGCAGGCATGGCTAGACACCAGAGCACACGGAATGCTGTTACCATTCCAGCAGAAGCTTGATAGGAGACTTAAATAAACATCAGCTGCTAAATTATTTGCAGGTGTCAAAAACGTCTGGCATCTGCCAGAAACTCTGTGGTCTGACCCTGCTGTTTATGGGTACAATCTAGCAGGAAGGTCACCCGTGCAAGATCCATTGAAGTTGACTTCCCACTTACATCAATGGGATTTGGGTGGAGTACATTTCTCACTGGGTTATGCCATTTATGCTTTGTTTTTTGGACAAAGTAACTGGATCAGCTGGGATTATATTCACCTACAGCTTCATTAATTCATGGTTTATTATACTGCCTGAGCCTCTTCAATCTCATCTACTATTTATTTTAAGTATATTTTGTTTGATGGTAGACTGTTTAAAGCAGCTGCTTCGAATTAATGTCCCCATACACACACCTCCAAAACAAGAGATGTGATCCTGTTCTGCATTCAGGCAGCTCCATCAAATAGGATCAGAACTACGTCCCCTACATAGGTCTCCCTTGCTCGAAGCCAGTCATATCCAACTCTGTGGTGTGTTGGTCATCTCCACTTACAGCCAAAAAGCCAGTGCTGTCTGCATCTGCAGATGTTTCTGTGGTCATGTGGCAAACATGACTACACACCAAAGAGCATGAAATGCTGTTTACCTTCCCACCTAAGTGGTACCTATTTACCTACCTGCAATTTCTTGCTTTCAAACTACTAAATTGGCAGAAGCTGGAGCAGATGACTAGAACTCACTCTGTCATGCAGCATACGTTCTCGAACTGCTGACATGCCAACTTTCCAGTCATCAAGTTCAGCGTCATAAACAGCCTCTTAACCACTGAGAGCAGCCTGAGACTAATGGTGTGTGTGATTGCGGTCCTCCATAAAGTTCTACACACAGATGCTGCAATAGCTGTGCAAAAAAATCGGTTCTGGAGAATCCAGGCATTTGCAGCTACTCTAGACAAAGAGAGAAGGTAACTACATGCCCATTTAGCCTGTTACTTGGTCCACTGAGCGGAGAGGCTGTTACTCAGCTAAAACCTGTGATCAGGCGACACTTGCTAGAGTGACAAAGCATTCACCCCTCCACCCCAAAGAGTTTTTCTGTTCTCACTTTCTTGGCCTCTATCACAGGCTTCAAATTTTTTGATTGCTCCATTTTGGTTCCTTTCCAGTATGTGCAATCTCTGGAAATGATCAAAAGCAAGTCTTCCTCTTTAAGGTAAAGGTGAAGGTGAAGGTTTCCCTTGCTCGAACGCCAGTCGTATCTGACTCTAGGGTTCAGTGCTCATCTCTGTTTCAAAGCTGAAGAGCCAGCACTGTCTGCTTCTGCAGATGTTTCCGTGGTCATGTGGTAGGCATGACTAGACACCGGAGTGCACAGAATGCTGCTTCCTTCCCACCGAAGTGGTCTCTGTTTATCTACTTGCAATTTCTTGCTTTCAAACTCTAGGTTGGCAGGAGCTGGGACAAAGACGGGCATTCATTCCGTCCTGCAGTACTCAGGAATCGAACTGCTGACCTTCCGCCTCCCAGTCAGCATCTTAGTCACTTGAGCCACTACAGTGGCTTCCTCTTTAACTTTCCTAATATTGTGAAGTGTTTTACAAAGAGAACTAATTCAAAATATTGGCAAATTAAATGCTGTCTTGGCTCTGTGGAGGGACAAAGGAAACAAAAAAATGTGTATTTTTTAAAAAGATGAATGGAAAACTTACTTGCTCTAGTAGTAGGGGGCAATGGAGGGGATTTATTTTTACTTGCTTTTCTCTTGAAGGTCTGGTCGAGAACCTGCCCATTTCAGCTGCAGTTTTTATTTAAAATTGTAATTTCCCAATGAGAGCAATAAAAAAGAAGAACTTTATTGGCCAGTGGATATACCTCCCCACACATCCTTAAACTCCTGCACATATATGTTGTGTGAAATTTAAAATACAAACTGAATGGTGGAAAGTTTGAATATCTCACCCTCACATGTCATTTCCAATCCAGATGGGAGTAACCTGTTCTTACACTAGAGTTTAAACTTTAAACCCTCTATATATATTTCAGTTTCCTCAAAACGAGCCAACCTACTGACAAAAAAAATTACGTTTTGGCGCTTCTTTTTTATCATGGAAAAACAGTATGAAAGATTATCTCTCTTTTTTGCCCCCTTTTTTTACTAAGCTATTACTAAAGCTATTCTTTAGTAATACATTCCTTCTCTAAGAATGAAAACATGTATAATAATTGAAAGATGTTTTGTGGAGTTTAAACTCTAGTGTGAGAATTGGTTACGTCAATCTGGATTGGAAATGACATGTGTGGGTGAGATATTCAAACTTTCCTCCATTCAGTTTGTATTTTAAAATTCATACAACATATTTTTGTGAGGGTTACAATTGTTTAAACTGGAAAATTATATTATAACTTTATATGGAGTTTTGTTGTTTCATATTGCACACCCCCTTGGGAAGACCAGAGTTTTGAAAGTGGTTCAGAAATATATTCAATTCAAATAAGTTATGGTGGCATTTTTTTGTCATTTAGGATGGTGCTTCTGCAGACAAGTCAGCAATGACAGAAATTCAAATCATGGTGTGCTTAAATAACACGGCTAGAATTTCTAATATTTCTAATATTATTCGGACTGTTCTCTTTGAGGGACTATCGCTAGGATACATCAATGAAAAGATGTTTAAATACTGTACCTGTATAATACTTATTCCCGGGTTCCAATCTTCCATCTTATCCCAAAGATTCATAAAACTAGACAACCTGGTACTCCTACTCCATGTAGACCAATAATATCAGGGATTAATTCAATAACTGAGTCCCTCTCTAAATTTATAGATTTACATATTAATAAATATGCCAGAGAAACTCTTGAGTCAGCTTCAGCTGAGAAAGTGCGGGATATAAATTAAATTTATTATTATTATTATTATTATTATTATTATTATTATTATTATTATTATTATTATTATTATTATTATTATTATTATTATTATTATTATTATTATTATTATTATTATTATTATTATTATTATTATTATTATTATTATTATTATTATTATTATTATTATTATTATTATTATTATTTGTACAGAATTCCACACATTTTAATTCAACTTTGGAGGGAACATCCATACCGCATGGTGCAGTCTTTGTGACTCTCGATGTGGAATCGCTATACACTAACATACCACATGAGGCAGCCAGGCTAGTTATACAGGATGTTTTAAACACCAGGAATAATTTGTCACCACCTACTCACTTCCTTATTGATATACTAGAAATCGTCCTTGAAAACAATTATTTTCGGTTTGGAAATGCGTTTTATCTCCAAACCAGGATGAGTGGCTATGGGTAGTGCCCTGGCACCCAGTCTGGCAAATATATATATGATCAGCTTTGAAAATATGCATCTTTATAATTCGCTTAATAATCCCTTTTTTAAGAACATGGTCATATATAAGAGATACATTAATGACCTTTTTTTCATTATGGACTCTGTTGATATATTGGATGAATTTATAAAATGGATTAATGTGCAGGATTAGAACTTGAGATTTACCCATCATGTAAATCAGCATAAAATACCTTTTTTAGATATGCACATTTATATATTGCAGGATAGAAAACTCAGTGTCAGTCCTTATAAAAAAAACCTACTGATAGAAGTCCATATTTAGAATATGGTTCTTACCATCCTTACCATGTAAAGAATAATATCCCCTACAGACTATTTGCTAAAGCTAAAAGAAATTCTACTATGCAACAAGATTTTTTAAAAACAGCACAGAACATCAGCTCTACACTTATAAATAGGGGTTATCCTGGCCATATAGTCAATAAGAGCTTATCTAAGGCAATGAGTACACCCAGACAAAATTTATTGCAGTGTAAACAACGTGGTGGTGACTGGAATATTTTCTTTTCTATTGAATTCCCCCCCCCCCCAGCCAATGACATCAGGAAGCTTATCCATTCTCACTTGCATATAGTACAGCATATCTCAGGTTGCGAATCCCCCCGCCCCCGCAAGGGTTGGTTTTAGAAGGACTGTGTCTTTCAGCAATATTCTAACTAGGTCAGACCACACAGCCCGCATTCATAGAATGAGGTTACCAGTGGTGGGGCATTATCGTTGCCACGGCTGCATATCATTTATTTATTTATTTATTGTTAAATTTCTATACCACCCACTCAGCCAAAGCCGACTCCGGGTGGTTCACACAGTGGATGAAAACAGATAAAAACAAATAAAAACAGATAAAAACCAGCAATAAGAACCCACCACTAAAAAGAGAGGGGTGCAGGAACCGAAGAAACCGTGGGGCAGGCATCCTTCCCTATATTAACCACCCAACAGAAGCCACCCCTCCACCTGCACCCCAAACTTGGCCCGCCAGCCAGGTTTTTAGTTCTTTTCTAAAGGGCAACAACTCCGTCTGGAGACGGCATGAGGTTCCAAAGGGCCGGTGTGGACACAGAGAAGGCTCTCCTCCTTGTGCTAGAGAGGCGAGCCCTGCTGGCTGATGGCACTATTAGAGAGCCCCTCCGGTCCGCTCTGGTTGGATGGACAGACGTCCTTAGGGCGGTGCGGTCTCTAAGGTAACCTGGCCCACTACCATATAGGGCTTTAAAGGTCAATACCAGCACCTTGAATTGCACCCGGAGGCAAACGGGTAACCAGTGCAGCTCCCGAAGCAGTGGTGAGGCATGGGCATAACGTCCACACCCCATCACCACCCGGGCCACTGCATTCTGGATCAGCTGCATTGTAAACTTTGCTGAGAAACTAAGGAAATATTTATCCCCACAAAGAATTACTATCATAAATTAAAACAGTTCACGAACTGCAACAGCAAAAACTGCATATACTTGATAGAATGCAGCTGTAAGAAACAATGCATCAGGAAATTGGTCAGACCGCTAAAAATCAGGATACATGAGCATAAATCCAAAATTCGAACGCAGGATCTTCACGCTCCCCTGGTGTCACATTTTATGCAGAAGGGGCATACAGAAAGCGATTTTAGATTCACAGTGTTGGAACAGATTTGCCCTAAGCCTTATGAAAGAATCGATCTTAATAAACATCTCTTATGTAGAGACGCATTTTTTATACATCTCTTTGACACGGTAACACCTAAAGGGTTAAATTTAGAACTAGATATGTCTCCCTTTCTGTAAGTATACTACTTGCGGGTAAAAATGTAGTTAGTCATCGTCAATTTCCTAAGTAATTTCCACCTGATACGGATTAGATCCCTACTTATTCTTGTGGGCTTCCTTTCGAATCTAATGTCCACTAGCACAGAGCAGATTCGGCAAAGAGGCTAGGATGCAACGAGTTCATATTTGTCACTTAGTCACTTTAGATCACTAGTTCTGAGGTAAGAATATCCATATATTTTTTTAATTTTAAAATTTATAAGAACCCTTAATACTGTTGTTTATATTTGTGGATTTTATATGATCAAGTTCATAATTAATAATTAATAGTTAATAATTGATAATTAATTAATAATTAATTTGTGTATAAATTTTATTCATTTTATACTATCTTAATAATAATTTCTCTGGTTGTAAATATTGTAAATATTATTTGTATCACTGTTTATTGTTAGTTCATGCATTGCACTTTGTTACTGTATATTTGCACTGTACTTTTACAAATGTTCCAACATAAGGCTTATTCTAATTCAGTATTAATTAATTTTAGGTTCCCTGATGAAAGGGTTAATACCCAGAAAAGCTTTATAATATACCAGAAAAGCTTTGGATACTTGTTCTCAGTGTGCACTTATAAATATATTGCAAGAAGAAAACTCAAGCCTTGGACTCGATTGATTTATTTTGTACAGACATATGAAAATACAGTTTGCATTTCTTGCCAATTTCCAGCCACGAGTGGATATTCCTTCTCCTCCTCAGTGTGTTCTCCGCTTCGCCCAATCGTCTTCTATTGTATTGTGCTTAAATAGCTGCCAAGCATTGGCCTATACCAGTGATGGCAAACCTTTTAGAGACCAAGTGCCCAAACAAAGGGGTGGGGTGAACTCTGTGCTGGGGGGAGGGAGGAAGTGCTCCCATTGGGCTGGTGGGCAGAGGGGCAGGGTGAACTCTGTGCTGGGGGGAGGGAGAAAATGCTCCCATTGGGCTGCTGGGCAGAGATTTCTACAAGAAATCAATTCTAAAAAAGTAAAAGAACTCCAGAACCCATTTGCCAAAAATGCTTTGGAAGCATAGCAACAAGTTAATAAAAATTAGCCCAGGATGCTCTCTAATGTTGCATTTAAGGAATCGGAATGACTTCCTGATGAAATTGCTAAGGGAATTAAATGAGTTAGATGAAAAAGATCTGAGGACTATGAAAGATTGGATAGATAAGGTCAAATCTAAGGAAGACAGGAAAATAGGAAAATAGGTCAATCTTAGAAGAAATCAACACTGACTGCTCATTAGAAGGTCAAATAGTAAAGATGAGGCTAAAGTACTTTGGGCATCAAATGAGAAGGGAGGTTTCACTTGAGAAGGCCATGATGTTGGGAAAGGTGGAGGGCAAAAGAAGAAGGGGGAGACCAAGGATGAGATGGATAGATGGTATTGTAGACACAATGGGCACAGAACTGGGAGGACTGATGGGGATGGTGGAAGACAGAGGCGCCTGGAGAACGATGGTCCATAGGGTCGCAAAGGGTCGGAATCGACTGTGCGACTGAACAACAACAAAGGAAGACAGGGAAACATATACATCCTTAAAGATGAATTGGTTTAATAGATTATGACTGGAGAAATGGAATAAAAATTGCTTAGGAAAATATGATCTTGGCAGAGAAATGACAAAATTTGAAGAAATACTAGAATATTTAGACTAAAGAAATAACAACAAATTTAGTAAAGTTTATAAAATTTTACTGATAGAGGAGAAACACCAAGAATACTGCGGGTGATGTGGGAACAAGATCTAAAAGAAAATATTGGCAAGTTGAACTGGGATAAAATATGGAAACAAAGAATTATGAAAAACATGTTGGTGAGAATATGGTATATAACATCAGTGGAGATGGTATATGACACCAGTTTGATTAAATCAATATGATAAAAATAATAATAAAGAATGTTCAAGATGCAAACAATATAATGGGACATACGTCCATATGTGGTGAAAATGTAAAGAAGTTAATAGAATATGGATAAAAAATTTTAAGGAAATTAACCAAAGACTAGATTTTAAAACTACAGCCAAATCCCAGGGTTGCCTTACTAATGGACTTTGGAAACACAATAATAGATAAAAATAAAAGGCATATAATTAGTATTACAGTAACATTGACAAGGCTGTTGAGAGCCAAAAATTGGGAAAGACATACAAATTTTAGGTTTGAAGACTGGCACACAAAAATTATCAGATATGGCCATAAATGAAAATTTGACATGTGAGCTAAAAATTAGAAAAAGTCTGGTGAAAATAAATGAGTTTACAGATATTTGGGGGGAGTTTATCAATTATGTGTTTGTTAAGGGAAAGGGTATGAAACTGGGTTACGAATCATATAGTTTTTGAAAATAGGGGATGAATTGGTTTTTTTTAAAAAAAATGTGTGGATTTTATAAGCAATCTGGAATGTCTTCGGGTGATGGGTGCACATTTGTAATTTTATTTTATTATAATGTGTGAATTGTATTGTATACTGTTTTTTGGGGGTTTTTTTAGTATTATGTTTATTTGTTTTTTAAAGTACTGTATTGGCCTATACTGTACTGAAATATAGGAAGTGATGTTTGAAAGGGAGGTGAGGAGGAGGGAAACATGGAGATTTTAGAAAGAACTGAGAGAGCCAGGATGTGACTAGCAGTGAATTGAACTTCCACATGTACAGCCCTGTCACGGTTGTAAACAATAGGCTGATTCAAAGCAACGAATGCAAGAGACAAGGAAGTCACCAGTCTCCCTCTTTATCTGCATTGCTAATTTGCTCCCCCAACCCTGAATGCCTGTTAAATAGATCCCATTCTGAACCCCCCTTACATCTTTGATAATATCTAGTAAACTGAGATGGCCTTTTGGTTTTATCTTCATGTCCCCCATAACATTTCCCTTCTTCTATTTATTTATTTTTAATAAAAAGAAAGACATTTTGTATTGCTATCTTGGAAAGAAAAGGAAAAGCCCTCTAAATTCTAATCCGTGAAGATCATTGTTTTCATCATATTGTTACACATCTCGGAGACAGTGGAGTGACAGCTAACAAATGGCAGGAGGATAAACTGATGAGGAGGGATTGTTTAATTGAGCATGCTGTTGAATGTATTACTAATTGGCTAATAACTAATGTTGTACTTAGCTCATAATTTGCATCTGTTTTTCAAAGAATAAGACATGTGTGTACTGGTGAGGATTCTAGTACAATGTGTGTAATAATAATAATAAAAAACAGCGACAACCTGCTTTTCTTTTTCATTCCTTCCAAATGGATGTTGCCAGACAATGCCATGGTGTAATAAAAGCTGCAAATTACTTGTTCAGTTTTGCACAACAGGATCTGCAAAGAGCAAAAACTTGACAAGGATTCCCAAACTAAGGCCCGTGGGCCAGATCTGGCTCCCTGTGCCAATTCATATCCCCCCCCCATGCCTCCAAGGGCGTTTGAGAGAAAAATGGCTGGGTTTGAAGCTGTTGGTGCAAAATGGCCACCCTCATCATGCAGGCAGTACAAAATGGTCATCTGGCCCTCAAAACTCCCCAAAGTTGATCAGCACTCAAGTTCACACTTTCTAGAGAGATGACCATGAGGGATTCTCTGCTCATATCTCCACATGCTCTACAGTCCCTTTATTTACTTCTTAAAGGAGCAAACACATGATTTCAGCAATGGCAGCTTTGCACTTAGAAGCAAAGCTGCCTAAAGAAGTAACAGACATCTGATTGTGCTCCACTTTCATTTCTTAGCTTCTGTTAGAGTTGCAAATTAACTTGATATGTTTAATGATTGGCCATCAGGAAGTAAACATGAGGCTTTATTTGCACATAAACTGTGCAAATTCCCATAGCCGTAAAGAAAGCGTCACTCGAGTGAGTGCGTTTTACCTCCTTCTGTTTGTGAGGCAGGTTTCTACCTTCAGAAACCTTCACCAGCTTGTAAACTAAACTCGTACTCCTGCCCTAGTATTATAGGTATGGATTAAGGATGAGTAACAGTGGCCTTTTGTTGTGTATGTAACTCAGATGTAACGCGATTGTCATTGGATCTGACCATCCTCCCTCTTTCCTTCTTCTTCCTTTTGTGTAAATATTGCAGGACTTGTTTCCTGCTGTTGTGTATGTAACAGTATTACTTTAAGAATGTATGAATGTAACCTGGCAATGATTACAATGTAACCCAGCTGTTGAAGGAACGCGAGTAAGCTGCCCATAGAGGGCAGCTGCGAGCGTTCAGCTCACATGGTTCACATTCCCCAATCACCGGCAGTCGCGGGAACCTTTCCCGCGCTAGGATCACCTGGAGAAGATGGGCGTGACTCAGAATGACGTCACGCCGGTAGCAGCCAATGAGCTACCGTGCAACAATATTCAAAAGTATTACTGCAGTATAAAATGAGCTGTACCTCCGCCATTACCACATGTTCATCCTGACCATCATGAAATGAACCTGTGTTTTAGCCCCCACTGCGGCTCCTTCTTTGTCTTCCATGCAAGACACTAAATTGGCGACGAAGGTGGGATCCATGGCGTATCCCAAGGTCAAACCTCACCAGTTTGATACCAGCAATCCAGAACAATGGGAAGCTGTACGAGTGCCTGTTTTGGCACGCGATGGATGCTGCAGGCATCGACGACGACGCGAAGATGCGCTCGCACTTCCTTGCCCAGGTGGGGACGGCCACGCTGCGTATCCTGATGAACCTGGTGGCTCCCCGGAAGGTAGACGTGGTGCCCATCGACCGCATCCTGGCGCTATTGAGTGAGCACTTCCAGCCTCCCGTTTCAATCTTCCCGGCCCGGGTCATGTTCCACAGGTGGGACCAGCACCCGGGGGATTCCATGTCCACCTACGCGGTGGCCCTCAGGCTCGCGGCGGTCAACTGCCAATGGGAGGACCTGGACACGGCCCTCCGAGACCGCATGCTGTGTGGCCAGAGGGACGAGGAGGTCCAGAGGAAGTTGATGACCCACGACCATCGCCTCACTTTCAACGAGGTATTGCGGGAGGCCCAAGCAGCCGAGGCGGCCAGGAGCGGGGTCAGAGTGTTCAAGTCCCGAGGGGTTGCACCTGAGAGGGCCAAGTCACCCGTGCAAGCGGCCCGGCGGACGTCGGCGAAAACGGCCTGGCGGGCACCCCGGTCGCCCTCAGGCACATCAGCAACCTCCGAGGAGTCGTCCACGACGGCGGACTCCTGCTCCAGCGAGGACGACGACGACCAGAAGGTAAAGAAACGCGGGGAGAGGCGCCAGACCAGCGAGCGACAAGGCCGCCGTTGCGACGGCTGTGGGGCATCTCACGACCGGACGAGATGCCCATTCCGGAAGGCCGAGTGCCACAACTGCGGCCGGAAGGGCCACATCGCCAGAGTCTGCAGGCGCGGGCGAACCGAGGACAAGGGCGCATCGAGACACCCTTAAGCACACCAGCGAAAGGCGGCCGGCATCGGAAAGGTCTCAGCCAGTGATGGCGCGGAAGGCGTGAACTGCGTGGGCCTGGAGCACCGGCGCTTCTTTGCAGAGGTACTGTTACAAGGGGTTCCAGTGAGGATGGAAATAGACTCGGGGTCATCCTACTCCATCCTGTCCCAGACGGAGTTCATGCGCATTCCCCCAAAAGCACGGCCCAAACTACGGGCCATGAAGTCACGCTTGCGGGATGTGCAGGGCTATGGGATCCCAGTGTTGGGGGTGGGGAACTTCACGGTGAAGTTCAAAAATTACACAGAGAAACTGCCCTTAGTGGTTCTCAAGGGGGGAAGATGTTGCCTTTTGGGAACCCAGTGGTTTGCTCCCCTGGGAATCGAACTGTCCGGCATTAACGCCATAGAGACTGACCCAATGCGGGACGTGTGTGATGCGCACCTGGACATTTTCAAAAAGGGGCTCGGGACTTACAAGGGGCCCCCAGTTTCTTTTGAGTTGGACCCAGAAATCCGGCCCATACGTCTCAAGCCAAGAAGAGTGCCCTTCGCCCTCAAGGACAAGATTGAGGCGGAACTGGACAAATTGGTGGGGCAGGGGATTTTGGTTCCAGTTGATTCAGCGGAGTGGGAGACTCCAATTGTTACAGCCTTAAAATCAAACGGGGAGGTCAGGATTTGCGCTGACTACAAATGTACAATTAACAAGGCCATTCGGCCAAATGCATATCTGGTGCCAGTGGTTAGCCACTTACTGGCCACGTTGCATGGGGGGAGGTGTTTCGCCAAGCTAGACCTGGCGCAGGCGTATCAGCAGCTCAGAGTAACCCCAGCTGCTGCCGCTGCGCAAACCATCGTTACGCACAAAGGGGCATTTAAGGTAACGCGCCTACAGTCTGGCGTAAATTCGGCCCCTGGGATCTTCCAGTCCCTTGTGGAACGTCTTTTAAAGGGGCTTCCAGGCGTGCTCCCATATTTTGACGACGTCTTGATAACAGTGGGGAGCGAATCAGAGCTAGCGAGGAGGCTAGACAGGGTCCTTTCAGTGTTCGAGAAAGCGGGACTGAGACTGAGAAGGGACAAATGTGTATTCTTTGCGAGGGAGGTTGAGTTTCTCGGGTTCAAGATAACCCCGGAGGGCATCAAGCCTTCCGAGTCCAAGGTTGCGGCTGTGCAAAACGCCCCTTGCCCCAGCACGAAACCGTAGCTGCAGTCATTCCTAGGGCTCCTTAATTTTTACCATTCCTTCTTGCCAAGGAAGGCATCCGTTGCGGAGCCACTGCACGTGCTACTAAAGAAAGAGGCAGTTTGGCGGTGGGGAGATAGGCAAGAGAAAGCGTTCATGGAGCTCAAAGCGCTTTTATCCTCGGATGCTGTCCTGACTCATTTCGACCCGAGGAGACCAGTAGTTTTAGTCTGTGATGCATCCCCAATGGGGATGGGGGCGGTGCTGTGCCACGTGTTAGAGAGCAGGCGGGAAGCCCCGGTTGCGTACTACTCCAGGTCCCTTTCAAAGGTGGAGCGCAACTACGCGCAAACAGATAGGGAGGCCCTGGCCATCATCGCGGGAACAAAGAAGTTCCACGATTTCCTATACGGCCGCGAGTTTACGGTTGTGACTGATCACAAGCCCCTTCTGGGAATCTTTACCACAGGCAAGCCCACCCCACAAATTCTGTCCCCCAGAATGCTACGTTGGGCGATTTTCCTTAACGCCTACCAGTATGAGCTGGTCTATCACCCAGGGAAGGAGATCTCCCATGCGGACGCGCTGTCCCGGTCTCCTCTCCCTAGTTTAGGAGATCCCGCATGCGAGGTAGAGCAGGACCATCAAGTCCTGCTGATCGAGTCTCTCGACTCACCCCCCATAGTCCCGGCAGACCTTGCCAAAGCCACGGCGGCCGACAAAATTCTGGCCCAAGTCAGTTCCTGGGTAAGGAAAGGGTGGCCCACAACTCCCTCCGAGGAGCAGTTCAAGTCATTTTTCAGGTGTAGAGTAGAGCTTTCCCTTGAAAGGGGCTGTTTGCTCTGGGGCCAGCGGGTAGTTATCCCAGAAAAGTTGCGGGTGAAGGTGCTGAGGCTACTGCATACCAGCCACCCGGGAATAGTGCGCTCCAAGGCACTGGCCAGGAGTTACTTCTGGTGGCCCCAAATAGACGCGGACATAGAACACTTAGTGGGCACGTGTGAGAGCTGCCAGAGCTCTCGGCCCGAGGAGTCCTGGCTACCCCATAGAGAATGGGACACGGCCCACGGGCCATGGTCCCGAATACACGTCGAATTCGCTGGCCCCTTCCGCGGGTCCATGTTTCTGCTGATAGTCGACTCGTATTCCAAATGGCTGGAAGTAATCCCCATGACTAGCACCTCATCTGCCGCAACCATTAAACAGTTGCACAGGATGTTCAGTTGCTTCGGCCTGCCGGACACCCTTGTTAGAGATAATGCCAGTACCTTCACTTCTGCGGAATTCAAGGCGTTTATCGAGAGAAATGCCATCTGGCATATTACCGCTGCCCCATTTCACCCCGCCACAAATGGTCAGGTAGAGCACCAAGTGCGCACCACGAAAGACGCACTGCGGCGCATGGGCCCCGGGGAATTGAACCTCCAACTGTGTCAGTTCCTCATCTGTTATAGGGCAACTCCTCTAGCTTCAGGACTTTTGCCGGCTGAACTCCTCATGAAGAGGCGGCCGGTAACCCTTTTTGATCGGTTGGATCCGACCAGGGTGGAGGATGAAGGGAGAAATATAGTGGTAGAGAGTTCCAAAAGCTTTTTGGTAGGGGACCCAGTTCACTGCAGAAACTATGCGGCCTCGGGACCAACGTGGGTTCCAGGGACGATCATTGAACAAACGGGGCCAGTATCCTACAGGGTCGAGACTAGTACGGGTCTACTCTGGAGAAGGCACGCTGACCAACTCAGAAGGCGAGTCACTAGTGAAAGGGAATCAGCGTTAGGGTCCTCCCCCACCCGCGTAACCCAAGGGGGAGACACGGCGGCGTCCTCGGGTACAAATGCATACCCTGGATTCTCAGCCAAGGAGGACGATACTTTGAAAGAGTGGAATGAGTTTGACTTTATGTTACCGTACCAGGGGGGTGTCGCGGAGTGGTCCCCCACCCGTCTGAGCAAGAAGAGCGGTTTCAGTTCAGCCCCTGGTACCTCCAGTCCCCCCAGCCCTTTTGTTTTAGAGTATACCATATCACCAAGCCCCCCAAGCCAGGCAGCAGGGGGAAGTTCACGCTCCCCATCCCCTAGAACTCTGGGTCAGGCAGCAGGGAGTGGTGCAAGTACGCCAGTTGCAGGCGCAAGGGACCGGGGCGAGACAAAAAGGGTCTCCTCGTCAGTTCCGAGGTTCGTGCTGGGGGGTCCCCAGGCGCCACGGGCAACAGGCAGGGGTTCACATCTCAGCTGTATGTTCCGTTCCCTTCCCCCAACGCAAGGTTGTTGCACAGTCCCTGCCGAACGACTAATGAATCCCCCTTTCCATTGCAGGATGAGACTCTGCGGGATTCGGAGCCCCTAGTTCCCCTGAGCTAAACCTAGCAGCCACACGCCCCAAGCGCACGTGCGGGAAGCCACAATGGTTGAGGGACTTCGTCCCATCCTAGGGGGGAGGAGTGTTGTGTATGTAACAGTATTACTTTAAGAATGTATTAATGTAACCTGGCAATGATTACAATGTAACCCAGCTGTTGAAGGAACGCGAGTAAGCTGCCCATAGAGGGCAGCTGCGAGCATTCAGCTCACATGGCTCACATTCCCCAATCACCGGCAGTCGCGGGAACCTTTCCCGCGCTAGGATCACCTGGAGAAGATGGGCGTGACTCAGAATGACGTCACGCCGGTAGCAGCCAATGAGCTACCGTGCAACAATATTCAAATGTATTACTGCAGTATAAAATGAGCTGTACCTCCGCCATTACCACATGTTCATCCTGACCATTATGCAATAAAGCTGTGTTTTAGCCCCCACTGCGGCTCCTTCTTTGTCTTCCGTGCAAGACACTACTGCCATAGCTGTAGTGTTAATTACCTTGTAACCAATCAATGTGTTGTTGCCCTGTTGTTTACCGTGTTGTCCAATCACTTGGCTCTGCGCCAGATTTGAATCCTTACCTATTGTATATAAGGAGCATTGCTCCGCCATTGACCTCATGTTCAGATTGACTACTGTCCAATAAAGATGTGTTTGGCCCCCTGACTGCTGGCTACTGTGTATCAATCTGTAAACATCAAACCTTTCTAGAACTACAAAATGATTTAGTGCTATTGACAGAACCGAAATTACTGGCCTAAATCCAATGCTGTATGGCTGCTGGTTCCCACCCTTACACCAAAATTGGAAATCTCTCCCATTCCCACAGTTTTGCTTCATTTGCATCATCCCCACCAGCAAAATAAATTAACTGGAAGCCATCTGGATCAAGTATTTTTAAAACCATACACCAGGAAGCAAAAAGAAAGTCCAAATTCTACTGTTGTTAGATACCAAAGTACATACATTACTGGATCTTGGCCCAAATATTGCCATTTTGTCAGGTTATTCACATTTATGTTACCTAAAATAATGTGCTTGAGTCTCAGTCTTAATTCCATCCCCATCCTCTCCTAATAGTTGCCATTTACATTAAAAGATTCATGCTAATCAATGTGGCACAGAATTTTAAAAATGATAGGGATGAATCCGTAGCATCCTCCTTTCCTTGATCCAGCCCCGAAAGCAGACTTGGCCACTATCATTCATATATCCTGTCGCTGAATGAGCTTGCTATGAAAACCTCAAGCAAAACAGATGTGAGAAGAACATCTCAAGCCGCTCCAAAAATAATTGACATTGTTGCCTCAAGAGGAGAATCACTTGCAGGCGCTCTTAAGTTTGATCTACTGCCAGGCAGCTATTTTGTTCTACTAGGGTGGCTTCAAAACAAAACCAGTGAGACATGTTTTGTTATCAGAAGGGGGCGGGGGGACATGAGAGATTCCAAACGCCTTGGTCACAAGTACATCTCCACTCCCCAACCCAC
Source organism: Bradypodion pumilum (assembly GCA_035047305.1). Classification (NCBI taxonomy): domain Eukaryota; kingdom Metazoa; phylum Chordata; class Lepidosauria; order Squamata; family Chamaeleonidae; genus Bradypodion; species Bradypodion pumilum. The sequence goes on along the minus strand of JAWDJD010000001.1, from coordinate 157,342,495 downwards.
ACCCACCCCGGGCATGGCTGTGGATTCTAAATCTACAATTAGGCAAATCATATTAATTATGTTTAAAGGTACGTTTGAAAATGTATAACAGTAATGCACTCACATTTAAATACAGGACTTAATCTTTAAGGTGCCACAATGTGTTTTGTATTTTTGCTGTTCTGTTTTGTTTACTCTCAGATATAGTATTGCACTCATCTTTCTGATATGCCAGGAGAATGGCTGGGTGTTCATTTCAGAAATTGGCACCTACTAACATCAGCCTGCTCATGATGGCTACCGATTACATTTTCCTATTCCAGTTCAGGTCAAAGTAGAACATATTGTCAGTAATGACTTTCCTACAGAAGGTGCTAACAGAGAAATGATCATTTCTTCTTCCTCCTCCTCCTCTCCTCCTCCTCCCTCCCCCCCCCCGACTCTAGGTCAGACTTTAAACTGCCAAAATGAAGCCACCTTTTGATGAATTCATTCTGTAGTTCCTTTTGCCTGACCTAGTGTGAGAAAGATTAGCTGGCACAACAAGACTGCAGTTGCCCGGGGTTTAAAAATACCACATTATTCGAGGAGGCTCTTACTGTGTACCCTGACATGATCATTTATTATCATTTATCATTTGGGACTAGGGACTGCGATGGCTCAAGTGGTTAAGAGGCTGAACTTGATGTCAGGAAGGTTAGCAGTTCAGCAGTTCAAGACCCAAGTACTGCATGATTGAATGAGCTCCTGTCATTGTCCCAGCTCCTGCCAACCTAGCAGTTCGAAAACAAGACATTGCAAGGAGATAAATAGGGACTACTTCAGTGGAAAGGTAAACATTGTTCTGTGCACTCCTGTGTCTAGTCATGTCCATGGAAACGTCTGCAGATGCAGACAACGTTGGCTTTTTGGCTGTAAACAGAGATAAGCACTGAACCCTAGAGTCAGATATGACTGGCTTTCGAGTAAGAGCGACCTTTACCCCTTACCTATAATTTGGGCCTATCCAAACCTATCTCAGAGCATGTCTAAACAAGGGTGGTTAGCTTGCTGGAGCTCTCAGGAATCGGTCCTGTTTCTAGGTTCATATCACAGACACTGAAGTGATGCAAACTCTCTTCAAGTGTTCTTTTTCTGAAAACCCCATCCAGTACCCATTGATGCTGTGAACAGTATACATGAGAGTTTTGTAACCACCAAAGATTGCTCCTGGTGTCAACATCCTGTATGCTGAAGGGGATAACAAGCACCTGCAGCATACTAGATATCGCCATTAAACACATCCCCTGCTCTTCTAAGCAGATAGTTGTAGTGCTGAATCAGAAAACCCTTTCCTTTTCCTTGTAGCATCGATTGATAAACTGCTCACAGCCACAGTTTCAATCAATACTACAAGGAAAAGCAAAGAAAAAATATTTTCCTCTTTTCTGACGGGCGGGAGGGCGAGAGCTCCAGCCCTAGGTCCCTCAAATATGGGGTGCCTCAGGGCTCGGTGCTCTCGCTTCTCCTATTTAACATCTACATTAAACCGTTGGAGGAGATCATCCGTTCCCACGGGATGAGGAATCGTCAATATGCTGATGATACCCAATTGTATATCTCGGCCTGTGGTGATCCAGGTGATGCAGGGGAAGTCCTATCTAGGTTTCTAAAGGCTGTAGGGGTCTGAATGGGGGACAACAGGCTACAACTGAATCCTGGCAAGACCGAGTGGCTGTGGGTTAGGGGCCCTGCATTATCACAGGAGTTACCATCTTTGGTTCTGGATGGGGCTTCTTTGCCTCAGACAGACCTGGTGCATAATCTGGGGGTCCTCCTGGATTCACGACTCCTGCTCAAAAAGCAGGTGGCAGTCATGGCTAGGAGGGCTTCCACACAACATCATGTGTTATGCCCATTCCTGGACCGGAACTCCTTGCTCATGGTCATGCACGCTCTGGTCACCTCCAGACTTGATTATTGTAATGTGCAATTACATGGGGCTACCCCTGATGACCATTCAGAGGCTGCAACTGGTCCAGAATGCAGCTGCTCAGATGGTGATGGGGTGTGGGCATTATGCGGGAGCTGCACTGGTTACCGGTGTGCCTCCGGGTGCAATTCAAGGTGCTGGTGATTACCTTTAAAGCCCTACATGTTAGTGGTCCAGGGTACTTAAGAGACCACATCATCCCAAGGACATCTTCCCGCCCCACTAGAGCAGACCAGAGGGGATCTCCGATAGTTCCATCGGCTAGAGAGGCTCGCCTCTCTAGCACAAGAAGGAGGGCCTTCTCTGTGTCTGCTCTGGCCCTGTGGAACCTCCTGCCGACTGAACTTCATCTCCAGGCAGAGCTTTTCCCCTTCCGCAAGAACCTGAAGACCTGGCTGGCACAGTTGGGTGTGGGGGTCAGCTGGAGGGACAGCCACCTTGGACTGGCTTGTCTAAGGTATTGTAGCTGTGTCAGGTAGTATTAGAGGGCACTTTTAAAAGAAATTTTAAAGTAAAGTTTTTGAGTTTCTTTAACTTTGAAAACCCTATTTTTAATGTTTTTAATTGTTTCTGTGATGTTTATTGTCAATGTTGTAAGCCGCCCGGAGTCGCTTCGGCGAGGGGGCGGTGGAAGAAATTTGATTAAATAAATAAATAAACTGATTCAGCACTACAACAATCAGCTAGGTGGAAAAAATAATTACATTTTCCCAGCCCCTCCATCTCTGTCCCAGCTCCTGCCAACCTAGCAGTTTGAAAGCAAGAAAGTACAAGCAGATAAACAGGTACCACTTCGGTGGGAACATAAGAACATAAGAACATAAGAACAGCCTTGCTGGAACAGGCCACAGCCCATCCAGTCCAGCATTCTGTCTCACACAGTGGCTCACCATTTCCTTCAGGGTATTCCCAAGGAGATGCCTTCACCTGCTTAGGATTCCCTGGAAATGGCATTGAGAGATATCCTGCCTATCTCTCCAACCCGGAGGTTGTCCTTAGGTAGCCATAATTATAGCCATTGATAGCCTTGTCCTCCATGAACATGTCTAATCCTTTCTTAAAGCTGTCAAGACTGACAGCTGTCACCACTTCTTCTGGCAGGGAGTTCCATAGACCAGTAATCCTCTGGGTGAAAAAGTACTTTCTCTTATTTGTTTGAGAACTAGTACCCAAAAGTTTCATGGAGTGTCCCCTAGTTCTAGTGTTCTGCGATAGGGAAAACAGTTTTTCCTTATCCACTTTGTCCACACCGTGCATGATTTTATAAACTTCAATCAGGTCACCTCTTAGACGCCGTCGTTCAAGAGTGAAAAGGCCCAACCGTTGCAGCCTCAGATGGTAAGGAAGGTGTTCCATTCCCCTCATCATTCTGGTTGCCCTCCTCTGTACTTTCTCCAACTCCATAATATCCTTCTGGAGGTATGGCGACCAGAACTGTACACAGTATTCCAGATGGGGCCTCACCATAGATTTATAAAGAGGCAAAATGACACTTGCTGACTTATTTTCTATACCCTTCCTAATGATCCCTAACATTGAGTTTGCTTTTTTCACTGCTGAGGCACACTGGGTTGACACCTTCATTGAGCTGTCCACCAGGACACCAAGGTCCCTTTCCTGGTTTGTCGCAGAGAGTTCAGACCCCATCAGTTTATAAATGTAATTGGGGTTTTTTGCCCCAACATGCATCACTCTGCACTTACTGATGTTGAAGCTCATTTGCCACTGTTTTGCCCACTCCCCCAGTGTCAAGAGATCCCTCTGGAGCTCTTCACAATCTCTCACAGTTTTCACTACCCTGTATAATTTAGTATCGCAGCAAATTTGGCTACCTTGCTTTTTACTCCTACCTCTAGATCATTTATGAAGAGGTTGAAAAGCAGGGGTCCCAGTACTGAACCTTGGGGGACCCCACTCTTTACTTCCCTCCACTTGGAGAAGTGTCCATTTAGTGCTACCCTCTGTTTCCTGTCCCTTAGCCAGTTGCTGATCCAGGACAAGACCTGTCCCTTTATTCCATGACTGGTAAGTTTATTCAAGAGCCTTTGGTGTGGGACCTTGTCAAAAGCCTTCTGAAAGTCCAGATAAACAATGTCAACTGGATCCCCCTTATCCACATGCTTGTTGACACTCTCAAAAAATTCCAACAGATTAGTGAGGCATGATTTGCCCTTGCAAAAGCCATGTTGGCTCTCCTTTAGCAGCGCCTCCTCTTCTATGTACCTATTAATTCTATCTTTTAGGATGGTTTCCATCACTTTACCTGGGACACATGTCAAACTGACAGGCCGGTAATTTCCTGGATCACCCCTGGATCCTTTTTTGAAAATTGGTGTTACATTCGCTACCTTCCAGTCATCAGGCACAAACCCTGATTTGAGGGAAATATTATATATTTTGGCTAGGAGATCAGCAATTTCATCTTTAAGTTCCCTGAGAACTCGTGGATGGATGCCATCTGGTCCTGGTGATTTGTTAGTGTTTAGTTTAACAAGACATGCAAGGACCTCCTCCCTGGTTATTTCTATCTTGCTTAATTCTTCGGTTTCCCTCCCTACGAAGATAGGTTCTGTTTTGGGCATGTGGTCTCTATCTTCTTCAGTGAATACTGAAGCAAAGAATTCATTGAGTCTCTCTGCAATCTCTGTTTCCTCTTTAATAACCCCTTGCCTTCCATTGTCATCTAATGGTCCAATGGCCTTCCTAGTTGGGTTCTTACTTCTAATGTACTTAAAGAAGTCTTTGTTATTCCTCTGAGTATTTTTAGCTATACGCTCCTCAAAGTCTTGCTTTGCTTTCCTGATTGTTGCCTTGCATTTGTTCTGCCAGAATTTATGTTTCTGCCTGCTGTCCTCATTTGGACAAGCCTTCCATCTTCTAAATGAGCTTTTCTTGCTCTTGATCACTTCCCGAACAGCTCCTGTAAGCCACATTGGAGTCCTCTTGGACCTGGCAGTATTTACCTGGAAGGTAAACAGCATCTGTGCATGCCTGCCACATGTCCATGGAAACGTTTGCAAATGTAGACACAGGGCCATAGCCAGGATTCTAGATTTTTTGGGGGTGAATTTTTTTTCAGGAGTGGCAAAAAAAAATTTCAGGAGGGGCAACAATGTCACAAACACATATATAACATTAGCATCCCAGGGTGGATTGGGGGGCAGGCTGTTAGCTCAGGTGGGTTTTTGCCCCCCCCCCTCTGGCTACGTCCTTGCACAGGCAGTGCAGACTCTTTGGCTATAAACAGAGATGAGCACTGAACCTTACAGTTGGATACAACTGGCTTTCGAGCAAGGGTGACCCCGACACATAATGAGGAGCAAGGATTATTTTTTTCATTTACCCATATCATCGGCTACTTTACCATACAGGCAAAGGTTAAGTGACCACAAAAACAGTGATCCCAGACCACAGCACAAGAGGCAGCCTGGGCATGCTCTCAGTTGCAAGATTTTTGTGAGAAGATCATGTTTGCAGTGGTGCTATTTATTCCCCCAGCCTAAGCTTCTTAGATGGAAAGTTAATAAAGCATGTAATAAAAAAGGTTAGCAAAAATGTAATAAAACTTATAAATTTATGAAACTTTTTCAGTCTTCTCAAAGTTGTTTGCATTACAATAAAACCATTCACTTAATTAACTGCATGCAATAAACAAGGGTTTTTATTTTCTGATGCTGCTCATGTTGCTGTCCATGGGTGCAAGTTTTTGCAATGGAAAATCCCTGCTTTGCAGCTTGTCATGTAACCTGAAGAATTATGTGATGGGGGAGGAGAATAAGCTCAATTATGTTATGCCCACCCAACCTCTATTCTCGGCATGGGCAAATAGTACTCTCATGAGGACAGTAGCAGGCCAGTATCATTCATTACTTCCTGCAATTTGCTCCTACAGAGTTGTGAGTTGTTTTCGTTTTCTTCTTTAGTAAAGGTAAAGGTCACCCTTGCCCAAAAGTCAGTTGTATCCTACTCTAGGGTTCAGTGCTCATCTCTGTTTATAATCAAAGAGCCAGCGCTTTCTGCATTTGCAGAGGTTTCCGGGGATATGTGGCAGGTATGGCTCAACACCGGAGTGCATGAAACGCTATTTACCTTCTCACCAAAGTGGTCCCTATTTATCTACTTGCAATTTCTTGCTTTCTAACTGCTAGGCTGGCAGGAGCAAGGACAGAGATGGAAGCTCACTCCGCCACTCAGGAATTGAACTCCGACCTTCTAGCCATCAAGTTCAGCATCTTAACCACTTGAGCCACCACAGATTTTACTGAGACCCAAATAAACCGGTGGCTACTTCTTCAGGCCACCTGCACAGACTCAAGAATGGGATGAGAGCAGATCAGAGACTAATGTCACATCTTGAGGTGCACTGCTAGGAATATCTGACTAAAATAGTTTAACAATAGTGGGGTGAAGCCTTATTTCTCTCTGAAATTAGGATGTTGAAATCATGAATACTTTTTCAGGGGGAGTATAAACCCAACCATTACAGACTGAATTCCTATCCCCTGGTTTGTTTTGTGGCTAACCAGAAGCACCTCTGTCTTGTCTGGATAAAGGTTCAATTTGTTAGCTCTCACCCAGGGCATCTCTGGTAAAATACATTGGTCTAAACTTGAGGGACACCACAGACCAGGATGTCAAACAGAATTTGCTGAAGACCACCTTCTGAGTTTGTTTGGTGTCTGTTCCAGGAGACATAGAAAGAGTCGCAGTATGGACTAACACAGGTTTATTGGTTGATGATCAGAACGAACATGTGGTAATGGCGGAGGTATCTCACATTATATACAGTGGTACAACACATTTGAACTTGGCTGCATGGTAGCTCATTGGCCGCTACCGGCGTGACATCATCCGGGTCACGCCCATCTTTGGTGGTGGATCAGCAGTAGTTGTTTGCTGCGGGAAGTTCCCGCGGCTGCAGGCGATTTGAGGAATGATGACCATGTGAGTTGAACACTTGCAGCTGCCCTCTATAGGCAGCTTGCTCGCGTTCCTTTAACAGCTGGGTTACATTGTGATTGTGGCTGGGTTACATTCATACATTTCTTAAAGCAACATTTATACATTCATATGAAGCAGCATTGTACATACACAACAGTTTGGCCATGAAGGACTGATCAGAACCATGGTAAAACAGTACTTCCAAGACACATCCCAGAAAGGTAGCCCAGAAGGACACCATAGTTGATGGTATCAAAAGCCACTGAAAGGTACATCAGAACCAACAAGAACATACTCCCCATGTCCAAGATTCCTGATGTAGATCATCCATTAAGGTGACCAAAGCTGTCTCTGTTCTGCAACCAGGCCCAAAGCCAGATGAAAATGGATCTAGAATGATCTGCTTCATCCAGAAGCCTTTGGAGATAAGACATCACAACACACTCCAAGATTTTCCCACAAATGGATTATTGGAGACTGACTGAAAGTTACTCAATGCAGTAGGATTCGAGGAGGGCTTTTTAAATAGAGGTCTTATTGCTGCCTCCCCTTAGGCATTCTGGTACCTTGCCTTGTTGCAAGGAGGCATTTAATCCTCTCAGGCTCCTCTTTCTCAGAGATGATTCTGCCCAGTGCCCTCTAAACTAGTGTACTATTTTCGTTTCTCGGTGACATACGAGCCAGTCATCAGTCCAATTAGCTTCTGTACATGAAACCAAAGAGGGCAGGGAGACTACTATGTCTGTTGCTTCAGACAGTAGAGAAAATGGTCTTACAGCAGCCCTGATGTTTGCTTATCCTGAGTCACAATTTTATATCTAGTTCCATTTAGTTAACTATGGAGGGGTTTGGGGCTGGTGGGGTGGGGAGCACCCTAAAGTAGATCTTACAGTTCTACATTCTACATACTGTACTGTTAGTTTAACCCCACAGCTCTTGGGTGCTATGAGCAAAGTGTGCCTGCCAAGTCATGCCACCTTGGGGAGAAACCCGCGGAGTGACCAGAAATGATAGGAGAAGGCATTTTTTCACCATAGTACTGCTGTCCTGGAACAATGATTTTGGGGTGCTATGCTAATGGGGAGAAAGAACAAAAATGTTATTTCCCTGAGTGCTTTCTGATGTAGAGCATAAATCCATCACAAGGCAGGGTATGAATGGGCTCCACTGTTTCTTGATGACAGTCTGCTCCACCTTAATGCCATGACCTCTGTGCTTCTGAGGAGCATAACTTTCAAAGGGTTAATCTTTCCCACCTGTTGTTGACCATAGAGCAAGCAAGGCTGGTAGCATTCTTAACAGGAGAATGTGACCTTTGACCTTTGAGGAGGAGTGGTTCCAGTCATAGTAAAAAATACTTCCAACTAACAAGCATGACTCTGTAGTAGGCTTTGTCAGTGAGCAAGATTCATCTCTGTTTTAGCTGACAGTAAAACATGCTGCTAACAACCAGGAAGAGGATTCTCTCTCTCAATCTCTCTCAAATTCATGGAGGATTTGGAGAAGTTTACAATATTGATGCCACCTCTCTGCATATCAATATAAATTGTTCAATAAGAGAGTATGATCAGTATCTGGATTCTGATCCATCATACATGAAGATAAGGGAGGGGGCCTTTCCCAATGCTGTTAGACCAGGGGTGGTCAACTTTTTTATGTCGCAGACCTGACCATGCCCCAGAACAGCGTCATGAGCCATACCACGTCCCCAGAAGTGGAAGCAGGCACATTATGGCTGATGTAAATGCACCCGCATTTACATCAGCCATAATGGATAGACTTCAGCAGCATGTGGAAAGAGAATTACCAGAGGTGCAGGCAGGTTTCAGAAGAGGCAGGGGGACTAGAGACCACATTGCCAACATACGCTGGATCATGGAGAAAACAAAGGAATACCAGAAACAAGTTTACTTCTGTTTTATTGACTACACTAAGGCATTTGACTGTGTGGACTGCAACAAGATGTGGCAAGTAATTAAAGAGATGGGAATACCAGAGCACCTCATATGCCTCCTGAGAAATCTGTACATGAACCAAGAAGCAACAGTTAGGACAGAACATGGAATGACAGAGTGGTTTGGAATAGGAAAAGGAGTAAGACAAGGCTGCATTTTGTCACCATGCTTATTCAACCTATACACAGAGCACATAATGCGCAGTGCAGGGATGGAGGAATCACAATATGGGATTAAAATCGCTGGGAGAAACATCAACAATCTGAGATATGCAGACGATACCACCCTAATGGCAGAAAGTGAGGAAGACCTAAAGAATCTCTTGATTGGGCTGAAGGAGGAGAGTGCAAAAGCTGGCTTGAGACTCAATATCAAGAAAACCAAGATAATGGCAACAGGCCCAATCAGTTCCTGGAAGATAGATGGGGAAGAAGTAGAAGCAGTGACAGATTTTACTTTTCTAGGATCAAAGATCACTGCAGATGGGGATTGTAGCCATGAAATAAAAAGGCGACTGATTCTTGGGAGACAAGCAATGAGAAACCTGGGGAACATAGTGAAAAGCAGAGACATCACACTGAAAACAAAAATTAGAATAGTCAAAGCAATGGTTTTCCCAGTAGTAATGTACGGATGTGAGAGCTGGACAATTAGGAAGGCTGAACGCAGAAGAATAGATGCCTTTGAAATGTGGTGTTGGAGGAGGGTGTTGAGAGTCCCCTGGACAGCGAGGAGAACAAATAGGTCAATCTTAGAAGAAATTAACCCTGAATGCTCACTGGAAGGTCAAATAGTAAAGATGAAGCTAAAATACTTTGGACATCAAATGAGAAGGGGGGATTCACTTGAGAAGGCATTGATGTTGGGAAAGGTGGAGGGCAAAAGAAGAAGGGGGAGGCCAAGGATGAGATGGCTAGATGGCATTGTAGACACAATGGGCACAGAGCTGGGAGGGCTGAGGGGGATGGTGGAGGACAGAGGCGCCTGGAGAGCAATGGTCCATAGGGTCGCAAAGGGTCAGAACCGACTGTGCGACTGAACAACAACAACAAATGCACCCGCTTACCATTTATGCCAACCACAGGCGTGTTTGCACATGTGTGGGTGCATTTTATGGATGACGTAAACACATCCGCTTCCACTTCCTGGTATGGCAGAGGCAGCAACGGGCCATATGGGATGGTGCTGGGGGTCGAGGCTGGCCCACAGGCCATATGTTGGGAACCCCTGTGGTTCATCCTTTACAATTAGCTATGCTGGCTGAGGCTGATGAAAATTGGAGTCTGTGGGTTTTTTTATGATGGTGGAATGATTTGTACAATAGTGAGCCATTTCTAAATGATCAGTCCTTAATGCTTGTGGTGGCTTCAGATAATAAACTAGTCTTTAATAATTCCTAGGATCACTGAAAATTGCAAGGATAATTTGGATCTGCTCTTCAGTGATATTTATAAGGGCTCCTGGAATGAACCAGTGTGACACATTTTGCATTTCTACAGACTTAAATGAAATCATACACCTGTTTTTTCTCTGTATGTTCTGTTCCAACCTGGAATTTCAAAAGATGATATTACAGAAAACACCATTAATAGATTTATTTGTTTGTTTGTTTTGATTTCTATTGCCACCCCCTCGCTGAGGCGACTCTGGGTGGCTTACAACAATGATAAATATAAAAACATCCAAATATAAAAATATTCCTCAACATTAAAACCACTACAATTCCTATTAGAAAACCATTAAAATATCCTCCCCACAACCCCCATAAATTAAAAACTAAACTAAAACCCCTAGACGGCCATCATATAAGCCAGCCGGGGGGCGGGGGGGGGGGGTCCGATATCTCCTCACTTATCCATGAATCTGGGATAATTCACTTCCCTACAACCCATTCCATCTCAAATAAAGCAGTAATTATAAATAATCTGAAGTGATTAATTGAATCATACTCCTAAGGATGAAGTTAACTTAGTAGTTATTGTGGGTGAGTGGAGCCATCAGCACAGGTCTTGCTTGGTCCTAGTGACACCCTTTAGTGTATGAGAATCAAGACAATAGAAACAGCCGAAGGGTTGGCTTAACACATCTTTATTGCATGATGGTCCGGTGGAACATGTGGTAATGGTGGATGAACAGCTCAATATATACTATGACTATACATTTGAAAGTGGCTCCTCGATAGCCCATTGGCTACTGTCTGCGTGACGTCATTCCCCGTCACGCCCTTCTTGTCCAGGTGAGGTGGAGGCAGGAATCTTCCCGTGCTGTAGTTGTTTGGGGAATTGGAACCATGTGAGCTGGGCGCTCGCTATTGCCCCCTAGAGGTCACTAGCTCGCGTCCTGATACAGAAGGTTACAGTGTTACAGCTGGTGGTTATTATATCTACTCATTCGAGTGTTACATTGCTTAAAGGTATACTATTACAGACACAACATCCCTCCCCCCTAGGATGAGACGAAGTCTTTCATCCAATATGATTTATTGCAAGCGCGTTTTGGGCGCAAGGCTGGCTGGCTTGTCCCGGGGGCGCTATCGCTTCTGTGTTCCCTGGTCTCTTGTCCTGCAATGGGAGAGGGAGACTTGTTAACGACTTGCCGCGGCTCCGCGGCTTTTGGGGTAGGGGTAAACTCCATTGTGGGAAAACCGGGGGCACTGGGGGCTAACGAAAAACCCCGCTTCTCACTTGGATGGGTGGGGGACCACTCCAAACCCCCCCCCCGGTTTTGTAACTCAAACTCAAATTCATCTACTGGGGTATCTGTGGGGGTATCCCTCAGGATATCTATGGGGACAAACCTATTCCCTTCCCCCCCTGGTGCGGGCCCTTCCCCCCTTGGTGAGGACCACTGGCCCCCCTCTCCTCCCCCTTGGGCTGAACGGGTGGGGGAGAACCCTAACATTGAATCCTGTTCTGCGCTGTCCGCGCTCTGGTTTCCGGCGACCCGGCGCCGGAGTTGGTCTGCGTGCCGCCTCCAGAGTAGACCTGTGCTGGTCTCTACGCAATACGACACGGGACCTGTCTGCCCAATGACTATGCCCGGAACCCAGGCTGGCCCTGCGCTAGCGTAGTTTCTGCAATGAACCGGGGCGCCTATTTCAAAACTCTTCGTGCCTGCTAACCCGATGTTCCTCCCAGAGTCCTCCACCCTCATAGGGTCTAGCCTTGTCAGTATCGTAGTCAGCTTTCTGCGCATGAGGAGCTCCGTGGGCGAGTATCCTGACGCTAGGGGGGTCACCCTGTATCCCAGCAAAAACTGACACAACTGCAGGTTTAAATCTCCAGGGCCCATGCGCCTCAGCGCGTCTTTGGTGGTACGCACGAGGCGTTCTACCTGGCCAGGGTGGAAAGGCGCGGAGGTGATGTGCTGGATTGCGTTAATGTCGGTGAATGCCCTGAACTCGGCGGACGTGAAGCAACTAGCGTTATCGCTAATAAGGGTGTCGGGTATACCGAACGTGCTGAACACCCTGCGCAATTGTTTAATTGTTGTGGCTGAGGAGGTGTTCGCAACTGGGATAACCTCCAACCACTTGGAGTAAGCATCCACTATGAGGAGAAAAAGCGACCCTCTGAAAGGGCCCGCAAAATCAATGTGCACGCTGGACCACGGCCCCTTTGCCGCATCCCATTCCCTGTGCGGAAGTCGAGCCTCTTCGGGCCGGGAGCTCTGGCAACTCTCGCAAGTGCCCACCATGTGCTCGATATCGGCGTCCAACTGGGGCCACCAGAAATAGCTCCTGGCCAATGCCTTGGAGCGGACAATTCCAGGGTGGCTGACGTGCAGCAGTTTAAGCACCCTAGCTCTCAGGGATTCAGGGACGATTACCCGCTGGCCCCACAGGAGGCACCCCCTCTCCAAAGACAGTTCTAGCTTTTTCCTAAAAAATGGGGCGAACTCCACCGCCGGGGAGGACGTTGGCCACCCTTTCTGCACCCAAGAACTGACCAGGGCCAATGTGTTGTCCTTGCCTGTCGCCTTGGCGATCTCTGCGGGCACTATGGGGGGTGAATCGAAGACCTCTATCATGAGCACTTGGTGGTCTTGTTCCACCTCACACATGTGGCTGCTTGTGTGGGGGAGGGGTGACCTCGACAGGGCATCCACGTGGCTTATGTCCTTTCCAGGGCAATACACCAGCGCGTTCTGGTACGCGTTTTAAAAAATGGCCCACCTGAGCATCCTAGGGGACAGGATCTGTGGCGTGGGCTTGTCTGCAGTAAAAATGCCTAGCAGGGGCTTGTGGTCAGTCACAATGGTAAAGGGGCGGCCATAAAGGAAGTCGTGGAACTTTTTTGTCCCAGCAATTATCGCTAACGCCTCCCTGTCTGTCTGTGCGTAGTTTCGCTCTGCCTTAGACAGGGACCTGGAGTAGAATGCCACCGGGGCCTCCCGCCCATTTTCCAACACATGGCACAGAACCGCCCCCACCCCCACTGGGGATGCATCACATATCAGAACCACCGGTCTCTTGGGGTCAAAATGGGTTAATATGGCGTCTGAGGACAAGAGTTGCTTTAGCTCATTGAATGCCCTCTCCTGGCTCTCGCCTCATTTCCATGCCTCGTCCTTTTTTAGTAGCTTATGAAGCGGCTCTGCTACCGATGCCTTCCGAGGCAGGAAGGAATGGTAGAAGTTTACGAGCCCCAGGAACGACTGCAATTCGGGCTTGGAGGTGGGGCGAGGGGCATTTTGAACAGCGGCCACCTTTGATTTGGAGGGTTTGATGCCTGCAGGGGTTACCCGGAAACCCAAGAACTCAACCTCTTTTGCGAAGAAGACGCATTTGTCTTTCCGCAGCCTCAACCCCGCCTTTTCGAATACCGTCAGTACTTTGTCTAGCCTCTCAGCCAGTTCTGACTCACTCCCCCCCGTTATCAACACGTCATCAAAGTATGGTAAGACCCCCTCCAGACCCTTTAAGAGGCGTTCCACGAGCGATTGGAAGATGCCTGGTGCCGAGTTCACGCCAAACTGTAGGCGTGTCACCTGGCACGCCCCCTTATGAGTGACTATCGTTTGCGCAGCGGCTGCAGCTGGGGTTACCGAGAGCTGCTGGTATGCCTGCGCCAGGTCAAGCTTTGCAAAACACTTTCTCCCATGTAACCTGGCCAACAGGTGGCTGACTACCGGCACCGGATACGCATTTGGGCGTATCGCCTTATTAATGGTGCATTTGTAATCAGCGCATATTCGAACCTCCCCGTTGGCCTTCAGCGCTGTTACAATCGGAGTTTCCCACTCCGCAGAATCAACAGGAACAAGGATCCCCTGGCCCACCAATTTGTCCAGTTCCGCCTCTATTTTGTCCTTGAGTGCAAAAGGCACTCTGCGCGGTTTGAGTCTTATTGAGCGGACCTCTGGGTCCAGGTCGAACGCAACTGGGGGTCCCTTGAACTTTCCGAGTCCCTTCTTGAACACTTCGGGGTGCACGTCACACACCTCCTGTATTGGGTCAGTCCCAACGGCATGCACCCCCCCCCCCAATGAACAAACCCAGGGGCTTAAACCATTGAGTCCCGAGGAGGCAACAACTCCCCCCCTTGAGAACAACCAGGGGAAGTTCCGCGGCGCGTTGCTTGTATTGGACCTTGAATTTTCCAACCCCCAACACTGGAATGCTATTTCCCTGCACGTCCCGCAGCGTAGACCTCAGTGCTCTGAGCTTGGGCCGCACGTTGGGGGAGATTCCCAAAAACTCCCTCTGGGAAATGATTGAATAAGAGGAACCCGAGTCTATCTCCATCCTAACAGGGACCCCTTGCACCAGTACCTCAACAAAATAACGGGGGTGTCCTAAGGACACGCTGTGGACTGCGGTGTCGTCGTTGCTGTCGTCGGAGATGTGGCCCACGCCGTCCTGCTTCCTTGAGGGCCGGACGCCTTCCTGGGTCCTCGGCGAGCGGTCTGTCGAGCCTTTCTGGTCTCTGTGCCACCATCTGCAAACCTTGGCTATGTGCCCTCGGCGCCCACAGTTGTGGCACTCAGCCTTCCGGAACGGGCACTTGATGCGGTCATGGGCCGCCCTGCAGCCGTCGCAACGTCGGCCCTCCTTCCGCACCTTCCGGATGTCGTCGTCCTCGCTGCTCTCTGTGGAGGAGTGTGGCACCCGCCTGGCCGCTTGCACCAAGCCCGCTGCCTTGTCGGGTTGTGGGGGCCTTGCTCTGAACCCCTTAACCCCGGCCCTCGTGGCTTCTGCCGCCTGCGCCTCCTTCATGACCTCTTGCAGCGTCGGGGGCGGCTCCTGGTTCATCAGCTTTTGCTGGACCTCCTCGTCCCACAGGCCGCACAGCATGCGGTCCCTGAGGGCGATTTCCAGGTTCTCCCATTTGCATGGGCCGGCGGCCAACCGGAGGGCCGCTGCAAAGGCAGCCACGGACTCAACAGGCGCCTGGACTCTCTTCCAGAATGCGTCTCGAGCCTAAAACATCGAAACCGAGGGCTGGAAATGGTCACGCATCGCTTTCAGGAGCTGCTTGACCGGCACTTCGTTCACCTTCTTTGGAGACACCAGGTCCACCAATACCTTCATGGCGGGGAACCCGAGCATTCTGATGAGCATGGCCCTCTTCTTCCCCTCGTCTGAGATGTCGGACACCATCAGTGCACTTTGGAAGTCCATTTCGAAGAGCTCCCATTCTTCCGGTTTGTTGATATTGAAACCGGCCTGCGTTGTCTTGATTCCGTGGGGATCCATCATCCCACCTTCGTCGCCAGTTTAGTGTATGAGAACCAAGACAATAGAAACAGCCGAAGGGTTGGCTTAACACATCTTTATTGCATGATGGTCCGGTGGAACATGTGGTAATGGTGGATGAACAGCTCAATATATACTATGACTATACATTTGAAAGTGGCTCCTCGATAGCCCATTGGCTACTGTCTGCATGACGTCATTCCCCGTCACGCCCTTCTTGTCCAGGTGAGGTGGAGGCGGGAATCTTCCCGCGCTGTAGTTGTTTGGGGAATTGGAACCATGTGAGCTGGGCGCTCGCTATTGCCCGCTAGAGGTCACTAGCTCGCGTCCTGATACAGAAGGTTACAGTGTTACAGGTGGTGGTTATTATATCTACTCATTTGAGTGTTACATTGCTTAAAGGTATACTATTACAGACACAACACACCCTAACCACTATACCATAATGGCTATCAAAGGCAGACTGAAAAAGCATTTTTAGCTTTGAAAACACCCGCTCATTGTTCAGATAGGCCAGACACTCAGGGAACCCTGTAAATGTAAACCTGTTTTTGATGTTCAGTATGTAAGGAAGTAGAGAGTCCCCACCCTTTATAGAGGGGTCCTGAGTGGTCACATCATTTCACAAGCATTATCTACACAGGGTTGCCTGTAAGTCCCTAACCAGCCCGTAAGTCCCTACTCATCCTCTCTGTAGGTACGTGCCCAGCCCCTCTGCCCAGCAGTCCAATGGGAGCACTTCCTCCCTCCTCCCAGCACAGAGTTTACCCTGCCCCTCACCCTGGCAGCCCAATGGTAGTGTTTCCTCCCTCCGCCAATAGAGCCCTACTCTCTTTGTGGCCGGGTAGGGACTTACAGGCCACCCTGTAATTGTTATAATTACTGTACAGCAGGGAAGTGCTATTATCCCTCTTGAGATAGGTGAAGAGGACTGACACATAAACATACAAAATAGCCGACCTGAAAAAGAGAGAGTTGCTTGAAGTCATCTGATCAGTTGATACCAGAGATGTGGTTTGAACAAGGGACTTCTGGCTTCGCAGATCAAGGTCTGTCCAGACTGCCTGCTGGACAACCTGGAAAAATGTTGATTTTCTGTTGTGTGGAAGTGAGATGTGCCATTTGGTGTTCTCCTCCCTTCCAAATAGGAACCAACCCTTTGAACTTGAATTGAACACTTCTCCTGATCATCAGCAAATGGTCAAGGAAAGTGAAATAATTTTCTTTAATGTCTGCTAGTCATTCTTTTAAATTCAAAAGAATTCTCTGTGTGTGCATGTGTGTGCACGCACCAATCAAAACCATAGTTACTGCACTATGAATGGTTTTTTAATTTAAAATAAACGATACACTGCTTCAGCAATGATTAATAAACATTAAAGGAAATTATTTCATTTCCCCCAACTGTTCATAAACAATCAGGGGAAGTGTTCAGTTTCTAATATGCTGAAGGGGATCATTAACCTCTGCAGCATACCATATGTTTACACCATACGCAGCCTTTGACTGCTACAAAGTTTCCATATCTACCACTCCCAGCATCCATGTAAGTGCACTGAAAGAGATGAACCTCCTGATTGGGGCGCAAAACACATGCACGCGAGGGTGGATTGGAATTGGAACTGCTCCAGTGTCCAAAAAGTGCAGAGCTGCTTAGACTTAGATCCTCCCATTCTGTAGCATATCAGGCAACAAGGGAGCTCCAATGTTTTCAGTCTTGGGCAAGTACGCCAGCATCCTCCCATTACATTTTCTGGGTCCTTAAATCTGCGATGAAAGTTCTTTGCCATTTTATTTAGAGAGTGTCCTTGTTGTTGTTTGTCATCAGGAGGGGGTCCAACTTATTGCCACCTTAGGGATCCTGTTTTTCTCTATACACAAAAATATGGCCTGCCATTTGGAGTCTTTTCCATGCAACAAACTCTGCCATTGCTAGTCCCAAACCCAGATGAGAGTGAAGGAGGATTGGGTGTCAGGCTAGCAACCCATTCCTGTAAAACTGTAACCGCTACAGAAACAGCAAGAAGAATCTCAACAAGTGCAGACATCATTTTAAAAAATCCTAGACCAGCCTGACTCTGATCAGCCTGGAGAATGGACATAATGCCTCTCTGGACAGGCTCTCATTATCATAAACACCACACTATACTATTTGTGTGATATAGCACTTCCAAGGTTACTTTTGGAGGGCTGGGAGAGTTTGGGAGCTATAGTTCAAAAGAGTAACCTTTTGAATCTGTGTGTGTGTGTGTGTGTGTGTGTGTGTGTGTGTGTTCTCCCCATTGTCACCTAGCTTGGCCTTGAAACTGTGAATTCTATCACTGTCTCTTCCCCTCCTCTATTTCTGACCAGATGCTTTCAGGTGACAATGTTGATTCTTTCTTTGGTGCAAGAAGTGTGAACTCTGTGATTTGAAGTGCTAGCTTTCATTTTTAAAATCAATTGGTTTTGAAAGCCAGTTTGCCACCCATTTCTAATGAAAAAGACAGCTACAAAAACCTCAGGGCTCTCTTGACTGATGGTCAATGAAATAAGAACTTTGGGTTTTGGATTCTGTCTCACTCATGACTCAATGCACCCACTAAAGGTAGAAGGAGAAAAAGCAGATTTGCAAGAAAGATTGCACACCTTAATTTGGCTATTAAATTTTCATCCCACTAGGCCAGTAGTTCCCAATGGCTGATCGGTGCTTTGGGGAAATTGATTTAGGCCTCTGGGAATTGATGTCCAAAAATCAAAAGTTGGGAAACACTGTACTAGGCAAAGCCAGTTAAAGACATTTTGTCACCTGAGAGATGAAAAAGGGACCAACATCCTGCACTGTTACATCTAGAGTAGGCCCACTGTATCAGTGGGGAAGTAGTCAGTTCCATTGATTTGGTGGGACTACTCTAGCTGTAACTTACAACTGGATTTCAACCATTGCTAGAGAACTGAGATTCATAGCAGTCCAATAGCATGCAATGCCTTGGATGTTTTTTTGTTTTTTGTTTTTGAAACCAGAACATTTCTTAAGAAGAACTGAACAATTACAGATCTACAAAAATAACGAGCATATCTGGGAAAATGCAAATGACCTTTTCTAACAGATCAAAGAAGTGACTTCACAAATGCAATGCCAAGCTGAGGTGGTTCAGAATGAAATGCCACAGCTACACATGGCAGCTCTGAACTTTCTAATAAAATAAGGTTCACTGGCATGTCTTGAGATTCAAAATATATCTTACATGACTGGGCCTTGTACAACATCTTGACCTATCCTTAGCCAGGCCCTACTAGCCCGCACTCACCATTCGTGCACACGCCCGAACTAGGTGCAGGTAAATGCAAGATTGAGAAATGCGCCAGTGGGGCAAGAGCCCCACAAATGCAAAAAAAGGAAACACCTTCATTTTCCAACGTTCTTTGCACCGTGGCACAGCCAATCAGGCTGAGAGGCGCGACCACAAAGAACATTGAGAAGCACGCCGTGGCCAATCAAAATCAAGCCACAGGGGAAAAAAACACCACAACTACAAATCACAAACCCATAACTACAAACCCCAGAGTCCTGCGCGACATGAGCGCGCAGAACGCTGAGGAAGCCGGGGCCCGAAAAATTTTAAAAAACAACTCACCGCCTCACAGCCATGTAAACACCAACCACCTTTCTTTCCCTCACCAACAGCGCCTGAAGGTCCCGACTGGAGTTTCCCCTTTAATATCAGTAAGTGGGGGGTTGCGATCCCCCTCACTGCTGGCTCACCTGGGGTTGGGAGGTTTGTGGGGACAAAAGGGATCTGTCCCCCCAACCCTTCTGGACCCAGGAGACCAGGGAGAGTGGATCGATCCCCCCCTCCTAAAAAAAATCCGTCTTTAAAGAGAAGAAACCAAAGAGAAGAGAACTGATATTAAAGGGGAAACCTCGATCTACTTTCATGACTCCACACAATCAAAGCACCATAACACAATAAAGCCCCCCCTAAAAACAGTCAAAAACATCCAAAAATACACAAAAACAAACAAAAACAACACCAGAAAACAATACGAAGTAAACAAAAACACAATCAAAAACAAAAGACAAAAATACAAATTCCAACCTACCCCCCCACCCCACCTCCACACACACACAAAAGAAAGAAAACAAGCAAACTTAGCAAAATATGTCCTACCTCCACAAGGACCGGAAAAGAAATGAATAAAGAAAGAGACTACTTACCAGAAGAAGCTCCACCCAGAGGCCAGGAGAGAAAAAACAGTCAAAATACAATAACCCCTACCAGCACCACCTGCTGGGCACAATAGTAAAAACAATTCAGAAACATACAACAGCCCCAAACAAAAGGCCAAAAGAGTAAAAACAAATCAAAAACATAAAACAAATTCACAATTTTGCACAAAAGGTCACACCAATAAAAACAAGTCAAAAAAATTACATTAAAACACACTTTAACACAAATCACAAACATATGTCAATAAAATACAATAGAAACTTTTAAAAATCCTGTGCTGAGTTTTAACTCAAATTAAAACCCAAAACATCTAAACACATTTTAAAAACATTGAATGTAAAAAACATTTACTTTTACATTATTGAAATTATTACCTATGGTACAACTAATTTTAAAAATCCAAAAAACTAAAACATTATTCGCTTACATAAAACAATTTGAAATATATATATCATACTTTGTTCTTTTATTAATCCTCAAAAAAAACCCCAAAAAAGCAGATCACGGTTAATAACAGCCAAGCCAAAAAATTTTTTACATAAATAAACATTTTTAAAATTAAAATTACAGACTAAACAATTTTTAAAAAACATTAACACAATTTAACCTTCCAACACAATTTAAAACAGCCCGGCAACGCTGGTCAACCTCTGCTAGTAATAAATAAGTATAACTCATTATTATTATTATCATCTATACTTATAAAATGGTGCGTTAACCATTGGAATATGACAAAGGATGTTGCACCAGGCCCCACTAGCCCCGTCCGAGCCTCCGTTCACTCACCCAAACTGGGTTCGCAGGTAACTGTCGGGTTCAAATTTTCGACCCGGGGGCAGGAGCCCCCCCGTCGCAAACAAAAAAAGGGAACTTCAATTCCCAAAGTTCCTTTCACCGCGCCGCGCCAGAGCCAATCAGGCTGAGCGGCACGGCAAAAGGAACATTCAGAAATGCGCTGCGGCCAATCAAAAAAACGCTGCAAGAGAAAAACCGCCGCAGAAAGCAAACACGCGCAGCCAAAACTACAAGCCCCAGCGTCCTGCGCGCCATTAGCGCACAGAACGCTGAGGCGGCTGGCGCGCGAAAAATAAAAGTTAAAAAAAGCCCGCCACCGCTGCCATTCTTCACCACGGGCGAGCCAGCATGGCCCGTGGGGAAAAAAAGAACACCCCCCGCTGCCGCTGCCCTTTCATTCGAAGGGCTAGCTGGCGCGTGAAAAACACAAGTAAAAAAAACCAACAACACTCCGCAACTGCCCTTCTTCCCCACGGGCCAGCCAGTATGGCCCATGGGGGAAAAAATGAAACCCCCATCGCTGCTGCCCTTCCTTCCCACAGGCCAGCCAGTATGGCCTGTGGAAAAGAAAGCACCACCACCCCACCAATGCCATTCCTTCCCACGGGCCAGCCAGCATGGCCCGTGGGAAAGAAAGCCTCCCCGCAATTGCCCTTCCTTCCCATGGGCCAGCCAGCATGGCCCGCGGGAAAGAAAGCCACCCCCCACTGAAAAAATAAAAACAAAAACACAAACTAAAAACATTCCAAGACACAAAAATCCAAAAATAAAACACAAAAACAGCCAAAAAACAAGAAAAAAACACACAGACACCCCCCCAAAAAAATCCCCCCCACCCCACCCCACCCAAAAACCCAGAGAACTTACCAAAAGACGTCTTCCTTCTATGAGAACCGGAACTCAAATGAGAAAGAGGAAACTTACCAGAAGCGACACCCAGAGGACAGAAGAGAACAATTGCAAAGAGAGGCACAAAAGCTCACCACCCCCACCCAGAGGCCAAAAGTGAAAAAAACATTCAAAAATATTAAAAATAATAAGATTAATTCCAAAATTAATCAAATAAGTTAGAAAAACATTCAAAAATAAACACACTAATCTCAAAAATTACCAAAAAAATCACTTTTCACTCCATAAAACCAAAACAAAAAAATGCGTAAAAATAAACATTTTAAAAAACAAAATTAAATCTTAAACTAAATAATATTAAATTAAATTAAATAAATTAATTTTTTAAAAAAATGCATAAACATAAAAAACACGTTCATAAACCAAATTAAGGAGCCCGGCACTGAGGAAGCCAGCACGCAAAAAAAAAAAAACAACCACCCAAAAACACCAAAAAAAAACCACTGGTTGCGCAAGTCCGCCACAGGCGGACGAAGCACCTCGAAGCCACAAAATCAAAAAACCTTACACCACCATTTAAAACAGCCCAGCACCATTGGTTCGAGAGAAAAAACGAAACCCTTTAGTATCCAACAATTTTAAAAAGCCCGGCACCGCCAGGCGAAATATGCTAGTCATTTATAAGAAGAAGGTCATTCTCTGAGCGTTCATCCTTATGTAGCCTAAATGGCAAAAATCTACAAACATGAAGGAGTTATTAGTAGACCTAGCAGAACTTCAGAGTATGTAGGTGCAAAATTATGTAAAGAATTTTTTTTTCCGAGATAGTTAAATGAGTTCTGGATCATAGCCAGTGAGCATGAAATGTTGATTGACGGTTTCTGCATAGGGGCTATCCCTAAAAAGGGCAAGTGTAGAACTCTGACTAGAAATGTTCCACAATCTTCTAACCATGGAGAATTGCCACATGATCTAAATATTGATTCTCCCCTCCACCCCTTTCAGGGCTCTGAATCCTCTGGAGAGCTTCTGAAATTGGAGGAGATAGCTCATATCAGAAAAAATCTACTCTTCATGCATAAAAGTGACAAAACTGGTGATGAAGAGAAGGGATCTAGTGTGATCTCCATTTAAATGCTTATGCTCCTCTGATTTAGGATGTCTGGCAAAGCCTTTTGTGTTGCACTTATGCAGGGGACTTCATGCAACAAACTATGGTTGTTGTTCAGTCACACAGTCGACTCCAACTCTGCGACCCTATGGACCATCGCTCTCCAGGTACCCCTGTCCTCCACCATCCTCCTTAGTCCACACAGCCCCATGCCCATTGCGTCTACAATACCATCTAGCCATCTCATCTTTGGCCTCCCCTTCTTCTTTTGCCTTCCACCTTCCCCAGCACCAAGGCCTTCTCAAGTGAATCCTCTCTTCTCATTTGATGTCCAAAATACTTCAACTTCATCTTTGTTATTTGTCCTTCTAAGGAGCACTCAGGGCTAATCTCTTCTAATATTGACCTATTTGTTCTCCTCGCTGTCCAGGGGACTCTCAAAACTCTCCTCCAGCACCACATCTCAAAGGCATCTATTTTTCTTCGCTCAGCCTTTCTAATGGTCCAGCTCTCACAGCCATACATTACCACCGGAAATACCATTGCTTTGACTATGCGGACCTTTGTTTGCAGTGAGATATCTCTACTTTTTACTATGTTCTCCAGGTTTTTCATAGCTTGTCTCCCAAGAATCAGTCGCCTTTTTATTTCATGGCTGCAATCTCCATCTGCAAAGATCTTGGATCCTAAGAAAGTAAAATCTGTTACTGCTTCTACTTCTTCCCCATCTATTTTCCAGGGACTGATATGGCCTGTTGCCATTATCTTGGTTTTCTTGATATTGAGTCTCAGGCCAGCTTTTGCACTCTTCTTTCAACCTAATCAGGAGCTTCTTTAGGTCTTCCTCACTTTCTGCCATTAGGGTGGTATCATCTGCACAAACTATGGTGCCTTAGTGATTAAGACGCTGAACTTGATGATTGGAAGGTCAGCAGGTCAGCAGTTCGAGAATGAGTGCTGCGTGACAGAGTGAGCTCCCGTCTCTGCCCCTTTTCCTGCCAAAGTAGCAGTTCAAAAGCAAGAAATTACAGGTAGATAAATAGGTATTGCTTCATTGGGAAGGTAGACATCATTCCATGCACTCCGGGTGTCTAGTCATGCTTGCCACATGTCAACGGAAACATCTGCAGATGCAGACAATGCTGGCTTTTTGAATGTAAATAGAGATGAGCACCGAACCCTAGAGTCAAACATGACTGGCTTTTTGAGCAGTGGCAACCTATGTAGGAGCCCATAGTTTGGATCCTGTCTGATGGAGTAGCCTGAATTGGAGAATAGGATCGCATCTCTTGTCCTAGGGGTGGGGTGGGGACATAAACTTGAAGCAGTCTATCTAAAGGTAGGATGGGATACCTCATACTTCTATAATCAAACAAAATATATTTAAAATAAATAGTGTATGAGACTGAAGAGGCTCACGCAGTATAATAAACCATGAAATAATGAAGCTGTAGGTAAGTATAATCCCAGTTTATCCAGTTACTTTGTGCCAAAAATGAAGCATAAATGGCATAACCCAGTGAGAAATGTGCTCCACCCAAATCCCATTGATGTAAAGTCCACTTTGGGAAGTCCACTTCAATGGATTTTGCACGGGTGACCTTCCTGCTAGATTGTACCCATAAACAGCAGGGTCAGGCCACAGAGCTTCTGGCAGATGCCGGACGTTCTTGACACCTGCAAATCATTTAGCAGCTGATGTTTATTTAAGTCTCCTATCAAGCTACCAGTTTTTCTGTTTATTTTTATTCGGAAACTCAGTTCCCTCAAGGCTCCTGGAGATGGAGAGAAAATAAGTGTGATCTTCTTTCTTGCTATGCACACTTCAAATTAGCATAAAATCACACACTGTTTTATTTTCATTTTATTTTCCATTCTCTGAAGATAAATCAATAAACAACTTGGGAAATATTAGCAAAGGGTTTACCGCTCCCCCCCCCCCCACTTAGCCAGCCCAGGGTCTCCTCTCACCATTTTAGACTCAATCAAGTTCTAAATTATAGCACAGATAGTAAAATATTATGGAGCACTGGAGGAATCAGTGGGCCTCGGTCAAGGAAAATTTCCCAACATTGATTTTCATAGAGGTGTGATTTAATTCTTATAACTACTTGAGGATTCATCCTCCCCACAAAAACAGCTGCTAAAATTGAATTACATAGACAGTGAGAAAAAAAGCCCATTTTAAGGCACAGAAATGTTTGAATCGTTATTATTTTTGGAAACATAACTGCTCTAAATGTTCTGTAGTTTCAGAATGGGAACATAAACTAGGATTTCACTGTGAAGAGTAGTCTACCTTCTTGGGACATATGAGGCTGAAAGAAGGAGCTCTTGCCCAATTAAGTGGGGGAAGATTTGCCATCCCTCACACTGATATTTGAGGTGGGGATCCTGGCTGTCACCATTCTTTTCTCAACTTATTTTCTGCCCCCCCCCCCTTTCAAGCCAGAGGTTGGGTCACACCTTCTCAGTCAGCTTTGAGGGCCAGATGGCCATTTTGCCTTGCCTGCACAATGGAGGTGGCCATTTTGTCACAACAGCTTCAAAAGGGTGGCCATTCTGTTTCTCAAATGCCCTTGGAGGGGTGGAGGGCCATATGAAATAGTGACAGGGAGCGGATCCAGCCAATGAGCCTTAAGTTGGGAACCCCTGTTCTAAACCAATGGTAGGTAAAGATAAAGATTTTCTTTGCTCGAAAGCCAGTCGTATCTGACTCTAGGGTTCAGTGCTCTTCTCTGTTTCAAAGCCGAAGAGCCAGCGTTGTCTGCTTCTGCAGACGTTTCCGTGTTCATGTGGCAGCGCACGGAACACTGTTTACCTTCCCACTGAAGTGGTCCCTATTTATCTACTTGCAATTTCTTGCTTTTGAGCTGCTTGGTTGGCAAGAGCTGGGACAAAGATGGGAACTTATTCTGCCCTGCAGTACTCAGGAATCGAACTGCTGACCTTCCACCTCCCAGTCACCATCTTAGCCACTTGAGCAACTGTAGACAGACTTTAAGATTCTGAGATTTTGGTGTATGCAAACCAAGACACGGGACACAGCCTCGGGCTGGGTTAACTCAGGTTTATTGCATCGTGGACAGAGGGAACATGAGGTAATGGCGGATCAATAGCTCTTTATATACAGCAGTAATACATTTGAACGTGGTGCCATGGTAGCCCATTGGCTACTGTCTGCGTGACGTCATTTCAGGTCACGCCCTTCTTGTCCAGGTGTAGGTAGTGGCGGGAAAACTTCCCGCGCTGTTGCCTTTGATGAGTTCGGACCAAGAGAGCTTGGACGCTCGCTGCTGCCAGCTGGTGGTCATTAGCTCGCGTCCTATTACAGGGCTTATATGATACAGCTGAAGGTTACATTGTTGCTATAGGCAAGGTTACATTGACTCAGATACATTTCAATCCATGTGTACAGTAAAACCATCAGAACACAACATCCCTCCCCCCTAGGACGAGACAAAGTCTCGAGCCCACCTTAACACACTCCCCCCCCCCTTATGAGACAAAGTCTCTCAGCCAAGATGGCTTATTTCGAACACGCTGGGGTCTCGGTGCGGGCTGCCTCTCCCTGGGATTGCTACCTTCTCTTTGTCCCCTGGTCTCCTGTCCTGCAATATGAGAGGGAGACTCGTTAGTGACTTTCCGCGGCTCCGCGGCGCTGTTGGGAGGTGTGCTCTTTCTTAGGGAGGAACCGGGGGCACTGGGGGCTAACGAAAAACCCCTCTTCTCGCTTGGATGGGTGGGGGAACACTCCTGAAAACCCCCCCGGCTCGCCAAATCAAAATCAAAATCACTATCGGGGGCAGCGGTCGCGAACTCCTCTCCCCCTTCCCCGGCCCCTGCTAGAGCTGGCGTATCAAAGGGATATGAGTCGGGGCCGCTGCTTCTGCTTCCTTCCCCCCATGCTTGGGACTGTTGTCCACTGCTGTCTCCCCCTTGGGTTAAGCGGGTGGGGGAGAACCCTAACGCTGAATCCTGTTGCTGAGCTCCACTGACCGGCCCAATCACTCTGTGCCTCAGTTGATCTGCGTGCCTCCTCCAGAGGAGGCCGGTGTTCGTCTCGACCCGGTACGACACTGGCCCCGTCTGTTCTACAACCGTCCCTGGCACCCAGGCTGGCCCTGCGCTGGAATAGTTCCTGCAGTGAACAGGGTCACCGGCAGCGAAACCTTTCGAGACTGCCAACCCCACGTTTTTTCCTTTATCCTCGACTCTCGTTGGGTCCAGCCTGGACAGGAGCGTGGTCAGTTTTCGCCGCATCAAGAGCTCCGCCGGCGAGTAGCCGGATGCCAAAGGGGTCACCCTATACGCTAAGAGGAATTGGCACACTTGGTGATTCAGGTCCCCCGGGCCCATGCGCCGCAGCGCCTCCTTTGTTGTACGCACCAACCGTTCCACTTGGCCATTCGTGGCCGGGTGAAACGGTGCGGACGTGATATGCCGAATGGCGTTTGTCTCCATGAATGCCCCGAACTCAGCGGAGGTGAAACAACTAGCGTTATCGCTGACTAAAGTGTCGGGTAAACCGAACGTGGAAAAGACTCTCCGTAGCCGGCTAATTGTCGTGGCGGAGGACGTGCTTTTTACCGGGATAACCTCCAGCCACTTGGAGAACGCATCCACGACTAGGAGAAACATGGTTCCTCGGAATGGGCCAGCGAAATCTACGTGCACCCTGGACCATGGTCCCCGTGCTGTGTCCCATTCCCTATGTGGAAGACGGGCCGCCTCAGGGCGGGACCCCTGGCAAGCCTCGCAAGTGCCAACCATGTGCTCAATATCCGTGTCCAGCTGCGGCCACCAGAAGTAACTCCGGGCCAGCGCCTTTGAACGAACTATGCCCGGGTGGCTGACGTGCAGCAGTTCGAGCACCCTCGTCCGCAGGGGCGCAGGGACCACCACCCGTTGGCCCCACAGAAGGCACCCCCTCTCTAGGGACAACTCTAGCTTTTTCCTAAAGAACGGGTCGAACTCCGTACTCGGGGACGAACCCGGCCACCCCTTTTGCACCCATGAGCAAACCTTCGCCAGTGTCCTGTCCTTGCCTGTCGCCCTAGCAATGTCGGCTGGCACTATTGGGGGAGCGTCTAAAACCTCAATTAGCAACACCTGGCGGTCCTTTTCTGCTCTCGCCTTTTGGGCGTCCGACAATGGCAAAGGGGATCTCGAAAGCGCATCAGCATGGCTGATCTCCTTTCCGGGCCTGTACTCCAACTCATGTTGGTACGCGTTGAGGAAAATAGCCCATCGCAGCATTCTCGGGGAGAGGATCTGCGGCGTTGGCTTGTGTGCCGTGAAAATCCCTAACAGCGGTTTGTGATCGGTCACGATTTTGAACGGGCGGCCATACAAAAAATCGTGAAATTTTTTGGTCCCCGATACGATTGCTAATGCTTCCCTGTCGGTTTGTGCGTAATTTCGCTCCGCTTGGGACAGGGACCTTGAGTAAAACGCTACCGGGGCCTCCCTTCCGTCCTCCAACACGTGGCAAAGCACCGCCCCCACCCCCACCGGGGATGCATCACAAACTAGGACCACAGGCCGTTTGGGGTCGAAATGCGTCAGGATTGCCTCAGATGTTAGGAGTTGCTTTAGCTCCTTGAACGCCCTCTCGTGCTCGTCACCCCACATCCACGGCTCCTCCTTTTTCAGCAACCGATGGAGCGGTTCGGCCACGGACGCCTTCCGCGGGAGGAATGTATGGTAAAAATTTAGGAGCCCCAGGAAAGATTGCAGCTCGGTCTTGGATGTGGGGCGAGGGGCCTTTTTAATGGCTGCTACCTTGGATTTAGACGGCTTAATCCCCTCGGGTGTGATTCGGAACCCTAAAAACTCGACCTCTGTTTCGAAAAAAACACATTTATCCTTCCTCAATCTCAGCCCCGCTTTCTCGAACACGGTCAGTACCTTGTCCAACCTTTTCGCTAGTTCAGCCTCACTCCCCCCTGTTATCAATACGTCATCAAAATAAGGCAACACCCCCTCCAGGCCCTTTAGGAGGCGTTCCACGAGCGATTGAAAAAGACCGGGTGCCGAGTTCACGCCGAACTGTAACCGCGACACCTGGAACGCTCCCTTATGTGTAACTATCGTTTGTGCCGCGGCCGTGGCGGGGGTCACAGGAAGTTGCTGATAGGCTTGTGCCAGATCGAGCTTAGCGAAACACTTTCCCCCATTTAGCCTGGCCAAAAGGTGGCTTATCACTGGCACCGGGTATGCATTAGGGCGGATCGCCTTGTTAATTGTACACTTATAATCTGCGCAAATGCGCACCTCCCCGTTAGCCTTTAGAGCCGTTACAATTGGAGTTTCCCACTCCGCGGAATCAACAGGAATAAGAATCCCCTGGCCCACCAGTTTGTCCAATTCCGCCTCTATCTTGTCCTTGAGTGCAAACGGCACCCTGCGTGGTTTGAGTCTTATCGGGCGGACCTCCGGGTCTATGTCGAAAGCTACAGGGGGTCCCTTGAACTTTCCGAGTCCTTTCTCAAAAACGGCGGGATGCGCATCGCAAACCGCTTGTATTGGGTCTCCCCCCACGGTATGGACCCCCCCTATGAACAACCCTAAGGGCTGAAACCACTGTGTTCCCAGGAGGCTACAGCTTCCCCCTTTCAGGACAACTAGGGGCAGTTCCGCAGAATGTCTCTTAAAATTGACCCGAAACTTCCCAACCCCCAATACCGGAATGTTGTTTCCCTGTACGTCCCGTAGTGTGGACCTCAACGCTTTAAGCTTTGGCCGCACGTGGGGGTCGATTTTCAGGAACTCTTTCTGGGGAATTATGGAAAAGGAGGACCCCGAGTCAATTTCCATCTTAATAGGGGCCCCTTGTACTAATACCTCAACGAAGTAATGGGACTGTCCCGCGGACACGCTGAACACTGAGGCGTCGTCCTCGCTGCTGTCCGAGACGCGGCCCACGCCGTCCTGCTTCCTCGTGGTCTGGGCGCCATCTTTGGGCCTTGCTGGACGGTCCGGCCTGGCCGCGCGGTCTTGTGATTGCCTCCGGCCCTCTTTCCGCTTTCTGCACGCCTTGGCGATGTGCCCCCGACGGCCGCAGGTGTAACACTCGGCCTTCCTGAACGGGCATCTCGCGCGCTCATGGGCCGCTCCGCAACCCTCGCAGCGTCGACCGCCCTTCCGGACCTTCTGGACCTCCTCGCCGTCGCTGCCTTCCGTAGACGACTTTGAGGCCCGCCGAGTCGCATGCACCGACTGTCCGGCCTTCCCGTGCACCGAATTTTCCGCCTTGCCGGCTTTAGGACGCCACTCACGCCACTGATGCATCTCGTCCACTCCGGCATTCGTGGACTCTGCGGCTTCCGCGGCCTCTATGACTTCGGCCAGCGTGGGTGGCGGCTCCTTATTCATCAAGCTGCGCTGCACCTCCTTGTCTTTCAGGCCACATAACACGCCGTCCCTGAGGATCATCTCCAGGATGTCGCCCCATTTACAGGGGGCGGCGGCTATCCTCATGGCGGCCACGAATGCCTCAACCGACTCGTCTGGCGCTTGGACTCGCCTCCAAAACGCGCTCCGAGCGGGAAACATTGCCCTCGAGGGGCAGAACCGCTCTCGCAGCAGCTTCATGATTTCGCTCGCCTTAAAGTCGCTCACCTTCTTCGGAGCGATTATGCCCACCAGCGTCCGCTTGGTTTCCATCCCGAGCATTCTGGTGAGGATGGCCCTCTTCCTCTCCTCGTCGTCTTGTTTGACTCTGAGTTCCACCAGTGCCGCCTGGAAGTCCATCTCAAGCAGCTCCCAGTCCTGCGGTTTGGTGATGTTGAACCCGCTCTGAGCCCTGGCTGTTCCGTGGGGATCCATCATCCCACCTTCGTCGCCAATTTGGTGTATGCAAACCAAGACACGGGACACAGCCTCGGGCTGGGTTAACTCAGGTTTATTGCATCGTGGACAGAGGGAACATGAGGTAATGGCGGATCAATAGCTCTTTATATACAGCAGTAATACATTTGAACGTGGTGCCATGGTAGCCCATTGGCTACTGTCTGCGTGACGTCATTTCAGGTCACGCCCTTCTTGTCCAGGTGTAGGTAGTGGCGGGAAAACTTCCCGCGCTGTTGCCTTTGATGAGTTCGGACCAAGAGAGCTTGGACGCTCGCTGCTGCCAGCTGGTGGTCATTAGCTCGCGTCCTATTACAGGGCTTATATGATACAGCTGAAGGTTACATTGTTGCTATAGGCAAGGTTACATTGACTCAGATACATTTCAATCCATGTGTACAGTAAAACCATCAGAACACAACAGAGATCTCTTTCAAGTTTCTGACATGTATCTGATTTCCTTCTTTTACATTTATTTGAACCTCAGTTGAATCCAGATGCAAAACATTGAGGCAGGAACAGACATACACATTAGAATATATCTACAAAACCTAGTTGTATCAGTCTGATACCACATTAACTTTCTTGGTTCCATTCTATGGAATCCTAGAATCCATAGCTGAGGTTTCTAGAATTCTCAGTTATAGGTTTGAGAAGTGGATCCAGTCCTTTGACATGAAAATGTATTTCTCATTTCTCACTCCATCTTCTATTGTTTTAGCATTCTGATCCACTTTTCTTTAAAAACACACAAACCAGGGGGGGAAACAAAAATTAAAAATGAATCTCCCCCCCCCCCCAATCCAATTTCTTTAGTTTGTTAAGCAACTGGGAGTCAGAAAACCATGGCTGATCTACCACAATTGCTCAGAGACAGTGTCATCTAGCTCTTGGTTACACAAGCTTTTTGAAGACTACAGAGATCTCTGCTTGTCCAAGGGGTTGCTGGACTGTGTCCAGGGAAAGTGGAACTGTCTATTTCACAGAATATTAAAGGTTTCCCTTGCTCGAAAGCCAGTCATATCTGACTCTAGGGTTCAGTGCTTATCTCTGTTTCAAAACCAAAGAGCCAGCGCTGTCTGCTTCTGCAAACCTTTCCATGGTCATGTGGCAGGCATGACTAGACACTGGAGTGCACAGAATGCTGTTTACCGTACCACCGAAGTGGTCCCTATTTATCTACTTGCAATTATTTGCTTTCGAACTGCTAGGTTGGCAGGAGCTGGGACAAAGACGGGAGCTCATTCCGTCCTGCAGTACTCGGGAATTGAACTGTTGACCTCCCATCTTCCAGTCAGCGTCTGAGCCGCTTGAGACACTGCAGTATATTAGCCCTCAGTAACAACCAGCCATTTCTTTGTTTTATAAGGTTGCAGCATACTCATTCCTTCCCCTATCATAGTCTTGATAATTATTGTACACCCTCAGATTAACAAACCCATGCTCTTAGTATCCCTGGATGGAGAGCCCCCAATGAAATAAAGGAAAGCTTCTTTCTTGGGGCTGGTGTAAACATAACAAGCCTAAGAAGAGTCTTGCTGAATTAAACCAAAAATGTATCCCACAGTGGCCAGCCAGATGCCCATTCCTTGTACAGTATCTGTGTATTAATCCTTGAATTACAGAAATGTGTTTTCAAGCCATCTGACCTAGCAGCTATCACTGCATCTTGTGATAACAAAATGTGACATGTGTGGTGCAACAAAGTGTTTCCTTTTCTGTAACCAGAATCTCTCATTCATGTTTTGTGGGCAGTATGTTGTCTATATTCTTCTATACCCTGGATTTCCCCAAGGAACAATTACACTAAATCTTGATTATTATTTTTGCCTAGGCGCTTACATCTATTTATTATGTTATTCTTCCTTGCCAATAAATCAGTCTTGTGACTGCTCAATCATCTTTGTTGTTTCTTCCCATATTGGTTTCTATGACAGATCTTTTCCACAGTCAAGATCTCTTTCTGCCATATGGTGTGGGGATATTTAGTTCCAGAATGGTGGCGCAAAACCACAGGGGTGTTTGATGATGAGTACCTCAATAACATGTAATTTGAAGACTTATTCCCTTCCATCTTTATTGATTTAAGTGATTTAAAAGCACTCCATGATCCTTCTAACAGTCAATTCGTGGACTTCAATCACCCTTTCAGTTCTGTATGACATTTTATTTTAGGAACTATATAGGTTATTTGTATACCTCACACATTTGTCACTGTTTTGTTGGCAGCAGAAGGGGTGATTTTATGCATAAGAGCAGATCTATGGTGAAGGAGATGGGTATTTGGCCATATCTCATGCAAGTGATTCCACTTTTGTGAGGAGGGGGGCATCCAGTGGGGAACTGAGAGGAACATGCCCAGCTCGAGAAGTCTACCACAGTTCCCTACAGTTAAAACCTCCATCCTAGCAGATTCATGGCCAGGGGATATATATCTCTTGTTGGCTACCATCTCCCGTGGTTACCCAGGAATATGCTGGGATGGTGGATATTGGAAGAGGGGTGGGCCTTCCATTCCATGGAATTGCTCCTTACGCTGTGCCTATACTATGCTGCTGCAGCCAATCCAAGCAGTGGTCTATTTAATATCCAATATCAATATTTCCACAATAAAGCTATTAATGCTAGGAATGTGTGTCTGTCAATTTGTGTGAAATGGTAAGAAGGTGACCCGGATTATCTCTTTATATTCTGAGAATGATGAATTTTTCATTTTACTTGTTGATTGATAAAGAAGCTCTAAAATCAGCACATTTTTTTCATAAGTTAATTCAATGGAAAGAATTTACAATTTTAAAAATCAGTGATGACAAGCAATGAAACAGACAGATCACCCATCCAGGCAGAGGGCTCTGAGTGTTTGGCTTTTCAAAATATTACTCTGGATAATGAATTTGAGAGGAACTAAAACTTACAGATTCATCCATCTTTACATTTCTGCTACCTGTCTGGCTGGACATCCCGCTATGTTAATGGAGTAGACCATACAGCCAGAGACTCAATGCTGAGTGTTGGGCAGTGGTAAATAACCTGACTCCCTAAAGGGGCCAACAGCTACAGGTGAATGAGCCCCTTTAGGTGGGGTGGAGGAAATGCCACTGGAAACCATCGTATTGTGCTCAATGGCTAAATATGTGGGGGAGGAAGTCTGATTCCCAATGGTAATGGAAGTGGAAGAGGCCATGCCAGATGGACTGGCAGTGAAGGTGTACCTTGTTAATATCCTCAAGGCTGTGGCAGTCCATTGCAGTCCTGGTGTTAGATCCTGCATGTCTCATTTCGTAAGTGCTGCAGGAGATAGCTCTGTGATCATAGTGTGTGGGTCACTTGATGGCAAGCTGGGATCCACCTTAAACAAATTCACGCAAATGGCATTTTTCCTGCTTCAGGAAAAAATGCATTATTGGATATGAGTTGCAGTCGACAACGATGATATTTTAGTTACAACATCATGCAGATTTTTCCACACAACCACTACATTTTTATGGAGAAGTTCTGGAGCAGTGAGGATAATTCTGCATCAGTTACACCACACAATTCACACTCTTAGTCACAATCCATGCCCACTATGCCATGTATGCAAAATCTAGCCCTTAAAGATAAGCCTGTTTTATAATCCTCCATCCTGAAGGTTATAATGTGTTTGGAGGAGAGAAAGGTCCTCCCCTTTCTACCAAAGGTAACAGTGGAGAAATCACACACACACACACCCCAAAAAAAAACAACACCTTGGATAGCTGGAAACGTTCCACAGTTGCTGTTCCTGTTGTCTCTGCCTGTGAAGACTAGGCATATATGGAAATCAGAAAATCCAGATGAATATATTTGATCCCTATAAATAGTCTGTGGAAGTATGTATTTATTCACTAAATTTGTTTTCAATTGCTGGAATCTGGTAATAAACCATGATTAGAATAGGTCCATTGAAGCAATGGAACAGAGGAGTTCAATTAGCAAGTTCCCTCCTCTTTCATGTTCAGATGCAATTTTGGACTGTCAAAAATTAAGCCACCTTCTTTGCCTTGTAATTTAAATCCTCATCTGTACATGTTTCAGATAGTAAATGGCAAACAGCACCTCTCGTTTCCTCTAAGGCAAATTGTATTGTACTCAAAGCCAACCAAGTCATTTTGTCATGTAAGACAGAAGATCCCACAAGCCACCTCCCTCTGTCCCTAAAAATAAACTTATTTTTTTAAAAAAATGCTGTTTCCTGACATCAAATTGGCTGGCTGTATAAACAGAGGAAGAAATCAATAATGCAACAAGGCTGATGGCTTTGATAGTACAGGTTGTCTCCTGGTATCTGTGAGGGATATGTTCTGAGACCCATTGTGGATGCAAGAAACTACAGATAACAGTGAACCCTATATTTTACATTGAAGAGTGACCTCTAGTGTCCAGCTGCAGTAATGCACAATAAAATACATACAGTATATATTTCAGTATATTTTCATTGAATGTTTTTAGATACGTGGATACCTGAAACCATGGATACTGAACCCGCAGATATGAGGGGGGGACCAGTAGTTTGGTCTTATAATTTATCTCTTAATCATAGAACCCCTGTGGCACAGTGGTTAAGATGTAGTATTGCCACTAAAACTCTGCTCACAATCTGAGTTCAGTCTTGATTGGCTCATGTTTTCCATCCTTCCAAGGTTGATAAAATGAATGCCCAGCTCCTTGAGGGTAAAATTCTATTTACTTTGCAAACTACCCAGAGGGTGCTCTAAATGCTGTTGGATGGTATATAAATGCAATTCCTGTGGCTAATTTTTTTTTCTAGATCAGAGCTCTATTAACCTAATCATAGTGGGGGGAAATGGACATAATCAATGTTTAAAGTTCCCTATATGCAACATCTATCTCATGAAACTTGTGAGGAAACAGAATGCAAGCGCGGCGCCAAAATGGCCGCCGCGCTCTTTGCGGGGGCCCCCCCACAGGACGAAGACATCCGGGTAGTTAGGGGCATGGCCAACTCCCTTATAAAAGGGGTGGCCACGAGGCAGCCGAGCTGCCATTTTGCGAAGCGACGGAGCGGAGAAGTTTTTCCCTCTTACTCCGTCGATTTTACCTTGATTGGGAAGCCTTTTGGCTGCTCACCTTCCTCTTTTCGGCTTCCCTTAGGTCCGACTGAGATGCCTTCGAAGAAGAAGGCGGCCGCAAGCGCGGCTCGGGCGGTTCGGAGGCGCAATCCGGGTCGGAGGACCGCGGCTGCGCCTTCCCACCAGCCGCCTTTGCCAGCTCCCACCGGGACCGGTGGGATGGGGTCTATTACCCCCTGGCCGGAGGCCAGGGACCCGAGCAGGGGTCCAGCATGGGCTGTGGCCCGCGGCCCGCAAGCGGCGGACGCCGCTCCTGGTGCTCATTCTACTGGGCCTCCCTCTATTGGGGCGCAGCTCACTCCAGGGCCTTCCAGCCTTGGGGGGTGGTGTGGTCCGCTCCCTTGGCAGGTGCCTACGCCGGCCCTGCTGGGCCTGGGTGTGGGGTCATGGCCATATTCGGGCCCCGGGGTGCAAGGACCTGTACCCACGCCCGTAACGGGCGGGCCGGCTGGCCCGTGGCCCCACGCCAGTGTGGAGGCCTTGCTGGCCCGCGTGGCGGCACTCGAGGCTTCCCTTGCTCGGGCCAGCCACGCTGGGGCTCCTTTTGGGGTGCACTTTGACGCGTCGTCTGCTGAGCAGCGGCAGGCGACGGGACGGGTCGAGCAGCTTGAGGCGCGTGGCGCGACTTTGGCCGCTGCCTCGCAGCTCCCCAACCAACAGGCCAGCGCGGCTCAGGCCCCGGCGGTGAGCTCTACGGCGGTCGTGAGCTCCGACGCCCCCAGTGGGCCGGAACCCCCGGTGGGGGCGGCCCGCGGGGGTGCAGCATGTGAGTATGCGGTACAAACTAGTGCACCTACACATGTGGCTACGTTGGGGGGGCTTTCCAATGGCCTTGGCCTCGCATGGGTGGTGCGGCGGTACAGCCGCTGACGCACCACCAGGTGACGTCAACCACCACCCAGGGCCCCGGGGTGGGGAGCGTTTCCTACCCTGTGGGGAATGTTTTGGGGGTGGCTGGGCTAGTCCAAGCCCCTTTCCAGATGCCCGCAGTTTCTGCTGTGCCTGTCTCGGCCTTGCCAACAGCGGACTATTCCTTCCCACTGGGTGACCACTTGGCACAGGCCACCAGAGAGAAAATATGGCGAGGGGAGTATGTTGATATCTTCTCACTCCTAAACAGGGAGCCCACCAAGGAAGAGAGGGAGGGGCAGGATGAGAAGGATAAGGAACAGGCACGTCGTCGCAAGCCACCACGAACGTGGGCCAACTGGCTGCCGGCTTACCTCATCTACATGGCGGTGTACCTGAGGGCCTGGCCGGATCTGGCAATTCCGATGGTCCAGTATTTGGACAATATCTATCGGGCGATGGTTGATTTTCCGGGCCCGTCGTGGTTGGCTTATGACGAGGAATTCCGTATGCGAATTCCCCTGCACCCTGAGATGAGGTGGGATGAACCATGCCAGAGGCTTTGGCTTCTGTACATGACGCCCACGCGCCCCGCGCCAGGGGAAAGATGCCATTGTGGACATGCGGTCCAGCGAGTGGCTCCAGCACAGGTTCCCCGCCAAGTGGCGGGGCAGGGGGTTCCAGCCCGCCTGCTGTGCTGGACTTTCTCATCTAATGGTTCATGCAATAAGAAGAATTGCAAGTACAGACATGAGTGTCCCACCTGTGCGGGCCCCCATGCAGCCTCTGCCTGTCCCAGGCCTGGAGGGACGCGGGGCAGAGGGAGGGGCGGACAGTGGGCTGGCAAGACTGCCGCAGATGGAGCTGGTTCACCGAAAGGCTCCCTCCCCAATTAATGTGGACATGTTGGAGCGTTGCCTCGCATTGTACCCGAAGGGGGAGGATGCAGATTATCTCCTTCAGGGCTTTAGACAGGGGTTCCGTATTCCTTTCATGGGTGATAGGTCCCCTCAGGATGCCCCCAACCTTTTGTCCCTTAGGGGGAGGGAGGAGGTGGCTGCCGCCAGCATTAATAAGGAGGTCAATGCGGGCAGGGTCGCTGGCCCTTTCCCTGCACCCCCGTTCACTAACCTCAAGGTATCGCCCCTGGGCTTGGTTCCCAAGAAGTCACCAGGCGAGTTTCGCCTTATCCATCACTTGTCCTACCCAGCCGGCAGATCGGTCAACGATGCTATCCCTGACGACCTTTGCTCAGTCAGGTATACATCTTTTGACCACGCGCTGCGCATGGTGCGCTCATGTGGCCCGGGTGCGATGATGGCTAAGTGCGACATTAAGTCGGCTTTTCGCCTCTTGCCAGTGCACCCGGGCGACTTTGAATTGCTGGGTTTCAAATTTCGGGGCGAATATTATTTTGATAAGGCCATGCCTTTTGGCTGTTCCATATCATGCTCGGCTTTCGAGCGTTTCAGTACCTTCCTAGAGTGGGCTTTCGTCCGCAGGTCAGGGTCCCGGTCTGTAGCCCATTACCTGGATGACTTTTTATTCGGGGGTGAATGGGGCTGGGACACGTGTACACGTCTCCTCAACACATTTCAGACGCTAATGGAGGAACTCGGTGTCCCTTTAGCGCCCAAAAAGACCGAGGGCCCATCTACACAGCTAGTCTTCCTGGGGGTGGAGATTGACACGATAGCGCAGGCGTCTAGGTTACCGCGGGATAAGGTGTCAAGGATAGTGGCCCTTATCTCGGACTTGTTGGCCAAGCGCAAGGCATCACTGAGGGAACTGCAGGTGCTGCATGGTCACCTTAATTTCGCCTGCAGAGTGGTCGCACCGGGCAGGGCTTTTGCCCGGCGCTTGTGCGATGCTATGGCAGGATTATCCAGGCCTCACCATAGGGTTAGGCTTACCCGGGGTATCAGGGCAGACATGCTTGTCTGGTTACAGTTCCTGAGGGAGTTCAATGGGGTCTCATTTTGGAGGCATGACCTCCTGGCTTCCCCTCAATTTCAGATTCAGTCTGATGCCTCGGGATCCCTCGGTTATGGGATGTACTTCAATGGGAAGTGGGCCTATGGTGGGTGGCCACCGGCCTGGGCAGGCACGGGTCGCCTGTGTGATCTCACATATCTGGAATTTTTCCCTATCCTGGGTGCTTTGATGCTATGGGGCCAGGAGTGGTCCAACTCGGTCGTGCATTTCTGGTGTGACAATGCGGCTGTGGTCCACATTGTAAATGCACAGACTTCCAAATCGCCCAGGGTTATGGATCTAGTGCGCCAATTTGTGTTGCGCAGCCTGCGCCTCAACGTACTGTTCAGGGCCAGGCATGTCCCAGGGGTTAATAATGATATTGCTGACGCTTTGTCCCGCCTACAGATCTCCCGGTTCCGTGCCTTGGCCCCGGATGCGGAGGAATTTCCCTCGCCACTCCCGGAGGAGATATGGACCATTGGCAAGGAGAGGTGAACCGGGCGATTGGCCTGTCGCTAGCGCCACGCACCCGTAAGGCGTATCACCACGCAATTAATTCTTTCAGGGCATTCTGTACTCAATTTCAATTGCCAGGAACCTGGCCGATCCCGGTAACCCATGTGCTGCGGTTCATGGTTTACCTGCATTCTCAGGGCCTTGCACCTCGCACCATAGCATCAAAGCTTTCAGCGTTGGCTTTTATGGCCAAGGTGGGGGGTCATGTGGACAGCACCTCTGACTTCCGTGTGAGACATGTTTTGGAGGGGTGGGTGCGCGAGCGTGGGCGTTGCCCGGACGACCGCCACCCGATTTCCCCAGGGGTCCTTACCCAGTTGGCCCGGGGCTGGCCTTGCCTCTGTTTTGATGCATATGAGGCAGCCCTGTTCCATGCAGCCACAATGGTGGCATTTTTTGGAGCGCTCCGCATCAGTGAGCTTGTGATGCTGTCTAAGGCGGATGCAAGTCGTAGGGCACTGGAACTCGAGGATGTCTGTGTAGCCAAAGACTGGGCTCAGTTGAGGATACGTTCCTCTAAGACCGATCAGCATGGCGTCGGCAGTGGTGTGCGACTGCTACGGTGTTCTTTGGCAGACATCTGTCCGGTTGGTGCCCTACAGGAATTCCTGACACTGCGTGGCACGCACCATGGCCCGTTTTTCTGTCACCAAGATGGGTCTCCCCTTACTAAATTTCAATTTTGGAAGGTGACGGGCAAAGCGCTGGCCAGTGTGGGCCTCCCAGGCGCCCGCTATGGCACTCATTCATTCCGTATAGGGGCGGCCTCGACCGCTGCGGCTTTTGGGTACTCAGGGGCTGACATACGTAGCATGGGACGGTGGGGTTCGCAATGTTTTCAATTTTATGTGCGCCCACTCCCGCCGTGAGTACCAACCCAGTCACCTTACCTACTTTCCCTCATTTTTCCTTTACAGACCCGGGGTGTCGTATTACACCGGTGACAGTATGGCTGGTGGGCCATAGCTACGTGCACAGGGCAGCGCGTTATGCTGCGGCGACAGAGTGGGGACCCCGACTGGGACTGGGTGCATACGCAAGTCTCACATGGCATGGTAAGCCCGGGATGTTATGGCGGGAGCTGCTGCCTTTCCTTTTTTCAGGCCAGAATGCTGACCCACCTGACATTCTGATCATACACCTGGGGGGCAATGATTTGGGCCAGGTCACCGGCTTGTCGCTGAAGCATGCGATTTGCGAGGACCTCGCCTACCTGCATTACGTCTGGCCCGCCACAACCCTTGTTTGGTCGGACATGGTCCCGTGCCATTCCTACAGAGGGGGTGTTGACCTCCTGGCCCTTGACTGCGCTAGACGCATGGTGAATAGGGCAGTGGCGCATTTCCTTGTCGACAGAGCTTGGGGGAGGGTCAGTCGTCACCCCGCTATTAGCCTCCAAAGTTATGACTTGTATGCAGGGGATGGGGTCCATCTGTCACGAGGAGGTATGGACCTCCTGTTGGGTGATTGGCGAGCAGGCCTGTTGACCGAGCTGACGGTCTGGGGGGGGCGTCGAGCCTTCTTTGAAGCCCCTCCGTGTGGCGGGTAGCACTGGTAAGGTAAACATTATGACCCACAGGTATCCGGCAAGTTCGCAATTGACTGGACAACACTAGACAGGCATAAGTTGGTTAAACGTTGTCCGGTCAACGACGAACTAGGCGACGGGGTGATGGCTATAGCTAGACAGCATGCATCACCCCGTGATTTTACGGATACGCGTCAGAGGGTGGGGTCATTAGTTAGATATTGACTACGGTCAACAATTTGTTTGTGGTCAACAAACAAATTGATACAAATGGATACATTGTAGCAATTGCCTTGGCAATTTTGGGTGGTACCTTACCAGTGTTACTTCGGCCTGCTTGCCTTAAGAATTATGATTGGTCAATTACCAATAGAAATTTATAATTCGGACTAGGGCATGAATCAATAAATGTGGCCCAATGCCGTTATCCACTTTCATTGGTGTCTGAGTCCTTTATTGGGGGGTGCGCCTGCAAAAAGAAGCTGCTATAAAGACTTCTGCGAGCATCTCATTTCATACAAAGCCATGAAACGCAATAAAATCTTGTCTGGGCAGTTCCAAATGCCGAAATGGCAAAGAATGCCGGAAGGGTGGAACTGCAGCTTTTTTTTTTTTTGCTAGAGTAATTTTAGATTTTTATTGTAATGCCTGCCAGTGGATATTTTACATGTAGAGATTACTAAAGCAAGCTGTGAAAGGCCAGAGCCTGCCCTGTAACCCTAAAAAGGATGTTGGGTTTGGCTGTCCTCCAGGGCAGCAGGAAGTGTGGCCTGGATTAGAAGACAGGAATATTCCTCACATTCATTGCTTTCTAATGATGTCATGCTTCTCGCCAGCAGTTTCAAGCTTTGTCTGCTTTCCCTTGTAGAAAGCTTTTAACACTATCAAAACTTCCTGATGGGAGAAGTGGAGGGGGTGGGGGAGAGAAGGTTTCCAAACAGAGCACAGAGAGAGAGAGAGAGAGAGAGAGAGAGAGAGAGAGAGAGAGAGATTGAACATCCTATCTCTGCATTGAAGAAACCATAAATAGCTTGTATGGTGTGTCAAGAGAATCCCAATGGAGTCACAGAGGAGAAAAGCTTTTAGCAATTCACAAAAGTTTGTAGCATTTCCTGTAAAAAAAAGTGTTTATTTTATTTAAAATCTTTTTTTTTTGCAAATACATAAGGGTTTGTTATTAAAAAGGGGAATGTCATTTATAAGTAAAGGTAAAGGTCACCATTGCTCAAAAGCCAGTCGTATCCAACTCTAGGGTTCAGTGCTCATCTCTGTTTATAGCCGAAGAGATAAACAGATGTTTCTGCAGACATTTCCGTGGTCATGTGGCAGGCATGCCTAGACACTAAAGTGCATGGAACGCTATTTACCTTCCCACTGAAGTGGCACCTATTTATCTACTTGAAATGTCTTGCTTTCAAACTGCTAGGTTGGCAGGAGCTGGGACAGAGACGGAAGCTCACTCCGTCATGCAGTACTCTGCTTTTGAACTGCTGACCTTCCGCCTCCCAGCCAGCGTCTTAACTACTTGAGCCACTGCAGTCCCTGTCATTTATAAAGCACCCTGCTATTTGAGGATAAAGTGGGACTAATTCACAAAAATAGCTAGTGGCTACCCAATATTGTGACACTTGAACTCTGTCTGCCATGCATAAGAAATGCCGTTGGTTACCAAATTATGTCCACCGTAATAAGAGACCAAAGCAAGGGTGGTAGCTGAAACAAATTCCAAGGGTGGCCATCAGGGTTTGGGATTTTTTTTTAATGATGCTATTAAAATGCTTCTCCAAAGAAAACCTGAACTCTAACATGAGTCCAAGGTCATTTGAGTCACAGCTGTTTTTGAGCCTCAAAGGATAAAATCAGGTAAACAGTTCCAGGTGCTGAACTGAACTACCACCCAGAGAAGTTCAGATCTCCCAACATACAATTGCTTCAGTTATCAGTAATAGTAACTTTCCTATGAATGTTAAATAGTTTGAAAGAAAAAAGATAAGTGACTTGAAGACTAAGTAGAGATGCATTTGAATGGTGGGTGTTCTTTGTTGCATTCTCCAGAGCTATTTTGTTTTTAAATGAATGTTACAAACAGTTACAGTTTTTTTCTTCCAGAATCTGCTCTTTCAAACAGTCAGTCTAAATATACTTCACAGCAGTTGTTCCTCATTGTGTCTCTCAGGAGAAGAACCAGCCTGTAGAGCAGGGGTACCCAAACTATGGCCCGGGGCACGGATCTGTCCCCGATGCCAATTCATCGGGCCCACGAAGCCCTCGTTGCTCCTGGAAGCAGAAGTAAAATGCACGGGTGCATTTTACTTCCACTTCTGGGAGTGACAAGGGCTTCACAGGCCCAATAAATTGGTGTTGGGGCTATAGTGAACCACATGATCAGCCCACAGCTCAAAAAGTTTGGGCACCTCTGCTGTAGAGCTTTGGGCAGTCTATACAGTCCCAGAGTGCTTCCAGAAGAAGGGAGTGGTAAACAATTTCTGAATACTCTATTGCTAGAAAGCCCTGGGCAGGATCACCATAAATCAGTATTGACTTGACAGCACATAATTATATATAATTAATTTCAATTTGTAAATAAATAGACCATGGGGATTGCTTAAAGAACTATCTTCAAAAGTCCCTTCACTCTCTAAAGACATAATCCTATCTAGCCAAGGGCTAACTAAGCGAACACTAAGCCTATTGAGGTTGCACCAAATCCTAACCCTGAGTTGGCCCTGGCTGATTGGGTGGGGTAGAAATTAAAATAATAACAACAACAACAACAACAACAACAACAACAACAACAACAACAACAACAACAACAACAACAACCCCTCTCAATCTAGGTATGCTGGAAATTATTTAGAACTACCCTGGTCCTGCCCTACAACATTGACATAGTGACTGTGAGTCTGGGTTGAGTGGGCTTTAGGTCTGGTACTCCTTAGGTTCCCCCTTTGTGTAGCTACACAAGAAGATTTTGGCCAATGAATCATAGAACATGCCTGTCTCCCAGAACCTTATTTCGTTTAGCCTAACTTGTAAAACCCAGCAGTTTCAACAATTAAAGCCCTTCAACCCCAGAGTAAAATACAAAAATATTACACAATACCATGACAAAGAAGTTACCCTTCCGCCCCACCTCACTCATACAG
The DNA here is from genome assembly GCA_035047305.1 of Bradypodion pumilum. Classification (NCBI taxonomy): domain Eukaryota; kingdom Metazoa; phylum Chordata; class Lepidosauria; order Squamata; family Chamaeleonidae; genus Bradypodion; species Bradypodion pumilum. The sequence continues at coordinate 157,299,007 of JAWDJD010000001.1, read as the reverse complement.
ACAATTGAAATTCTACCATACAATTCAAGGGAATAAATAATTCCTGCCCCCTGGAGAACCACTGTATCTGTTGCTCCTCTACATTGCTGAAATTCTCTCTCTCTCAGCCAAAATTTTAGGACAGCATTTTGTTTTAGATTCCCCACATGCTGAGCTAAATCACTTAGTTCCTAGAGATTATGCTTGCTCAGTGGGAGACCTGTACTTCTAGGCCTCTAGAATCTGCAGCAGTCCCAAAGGGTTTTTAATGTCTTTGTCTGCATGACATTTCTGATTTAGCAGTGAAATGCCCAGTAGAGTTTGCAAAAGTCCTTTTTTTGTGCAACAGTTCACAATATTCTCCAATAATCATACTAACTGTAAATTCTAGGAATTGTGTTTGTGTTGTGAATTAAGGCAGAATTGCAAGTTGCTCAGGCAATGCCTTGCAAAGAGAAAATGGCGGTTTCCCCCCATCCAAATTAGGAGCTAAAGTTGGTGCGAAATCTCCCTCCATCTGGACGCACTCATTATGCTAATTAGAATTCTGTGATTGGGTACACTTTTGGATCCTGTTACTGATTGGTTAATACTTATATATCCTGTTATGATTGGTTGGTTATGCTTATCTGGCAGGTCACTACTTTGTAGCAAGGAGTCACCACCGAGGAGACACTCTATAAGCCCCACAGGTAAACATGGGTGGAACCGGACTGGATCTATACTTCCCTAATGCACAAGTTAGCCAGTAACGAGCTAAGCCTGGGTCTCCTCTATATGCTACCACCACAAGGTGTAGTTTAGTGCATTGCTTCTTCTACAGCAGAATCCAGAGGGACTAGTTACACGGGATTCATATAGCCATCTCATGTGCAGAGTGCCTTGTAAGTGTAACCTGAAAGACTGTTAAATAAACTGTTGTTGTTCTGTTCATCATTGCCTGGACTATTGCTTATAAGGGCTGGACACGACAGTTTGACAGTTTCATAAATCTACATCATATTTGTCACTAAGTCTTGTTAGAAGGTAAGATGCTGTATTAACTGTCATAGTGTGGAGAACTTGGGATCTTTGGCCCTCTAGTTGTTTATCATGGGCCATGATGACTGGAGCTCTTTTGAATACCAAAGCCAGAATTAGTGCGAGGAGCAACATCATCAGGAAACTCACAAACTATAGATGGGGATCTCAACCATCCACACTACGTACATCAGCTTTGGCCCCGAGCATCTCTGCAGCAGAGTATGTTTTTCCAATATGGAACGCATCCACACAAGCAAAACAAGTTGACATTGCTGTTAATGAAGCAATGCATGTAATGACAAGATGCCTCAAACCTACACTAGTTGAGAAAATGCACCCTCTTGTTGGTATCGCTCCACCTAAGATAAGGAGAGAAGTAGCAGCGGGTGTTGAGAGAACTAAGCAAGATAATTACCCTCGACATCTTATGACTGGATAAGAGCCTCAGGTTTGCTGGCTCAGATCCAGGAGAAGCTTTATGGCAAGAACAAACATTCTTGAGGGTACACAAGAGCAAAATCAAATTAGAAAATGGATGAAGAAGCTCACTGCACAAATAATAACATTAAAGGAGAATATAGCTGGAGAATCCTGAACAGGCTGAATGCCTAAATGTAAGACCAACATGCTCAAGTGGAGACTGCTGGCAAATAACAACATGCTCTGTGAATGTGGAGAGAATATGAAACCGAGCTCATTTTCTGGTCTGCCGACTACTACTAGAAACATGCAGCAATGAAGACTTAATTTTGGCCAAGGACCAAGCCAAGAAAGTAGCTTCATTTTGGTAATCCAAAGTTTGATCTGGACATGAAAGAAGAAGACCTGAAGCTCTTTAAAAGACTGAACTTCCCCCTCCCCAGATCTACCAGTTGTTGCTGCACTTTTTAAAAAGGCTTATATTTTCCCCTCTTTAGAGCTGGGAACTTTACATTAAAAAATTAACCATTACAAGGAAACAGAGCTTGACATCCTAACATTCCAATACATTGTAGTTTCACTCTGGGACCGTAAAAGCGACTTGAAAGGTTCTAAAGATGACATATCATGGAGCAGGGAGGGGTTGGAAGGGATTTTCACAGTGGGACAGTCATGGGAAAATGTCTCTGTGCACATTTAGCTGTCTTGCTTTAACACAGAAATGGTGAGCTCAATTGGTATCCTCTTGATCCATATTCTAAAGACTTTATTTACAACACAGATGACAAGGCAGGAAAACAATCCTTTTGTTCGCTTCCTCAGTTGAAGTCTTTAAAGCCTATATTTTTAAAATTTGTACACAGCTTTACTGGTAACTGTGTTTTGCGGTCTTCACAGCAAAGTCTTCTCTCAGTTCTGCTGTGCTTTGAGGCATGTCTAGTGGAAGGAGTCATCCAATTAAGAGGTGATGCTACTACTGCTGCTGCTAAGAACAACAATGACATGGACAACACCAAAGTTACCTCCTACATAAGAACAGCCTTACTGGAACAGGCCACAGCCCATCCAGTCCAGCATTCTGTCTCACACAGTGGCTCACCATTTCCTTCAGGGTATTCCCAAGGAGATGCCTTCGCCTGCTTAGGATTCCCTGGAAATGGCATTGAGAGATATCCTGCCTATCTCTCCATAGACCAGTGATCCTCTGGGTAAAAAACACTCCTGGATAACAGTGTTGATAAACAACAATTGAACCTGCTTAAATAAGCTGTTTTCATATGTTCAATCCAATACCAAGTTATTTGCACTCGATACATCTGAAAATCATTATGAAGCAAGGTAATAATAATTTCATGTCAGAAATTATTCTGGGTTGAAAGGATTATCACCGGAGAAACTCTGCTCAAGGAAAGCCCGAATGAGACTTCTTTCATGTCCCCAAGATCTTTTCCCAACGAAGTGGTCCCTATTTATCTACTTGCAATGTCTTGCTTTCGAACTGCTAGGTTGGCAGGAGCTGGGACAGAGACAGGTACTCATTCCATCATGCAGTACCTGGGTCTCAAACTGCTGACTTGCCAGCCTTCCAGCTAACAAGGCGAGCTTCTTAACCACTGAGCCACTGCAGCCCCATGAAGCAAGGTACGGTATATGACAGGGCATACATGTACCACTTATACGAAGCAAGGTATAAGTGATACATGTATGCCCTGTCATGAATACCCCTCCCCCAAATAATTCATCATGTCATATCTGGATACCCGAAGCTAGCATAACTGGATATATTTGCAGGTGTAACCAAATCGCAAACATATTTTTTCAGCAGTTGGCTAAATATTTTGGATTACTCACATCTTTTCCTTCACATGATACATTCCGGCATTCTCCAATTTTAAATAACAAAACTGCAATGTTATATTAGGATAAACAAGTTATCACAGATAAAACAGTTGATTGAAATAAGCTAGTTATTATATTTCTGGAGCTGGCATAACTCAAGTTCTCTCTGACTCCTCCCCTTCTTTGGCTTTTTGTTTAACATTCTATCGATTAGCAATCTCAAAAGTACAGAAAGTACAAGAATTGCTGAGTTCTACACATAAAGGCAAGAAATTAAAAGAATGTAAAAGGAAGATCGGGTCATCCTGCTCCTAATTTCTACGACATTGCCACATTTTAAGGCTTTATTTTGTTATTGTTCTGAGGAGGAAGCTGCCATGTCTAACTGTTTCAGAATGCTAATTCCACAAACCATAGGAGATTCTGGGAGTCCAGCAACAACAATGACCAGCTTATTCTGGGGTTGTTTTGGAATTGCTTCTGACTCCTGCTCATTTCCTAATAATTACTGATAATTGCTCCACTCAAAACAAAATGAAGCACAACAGGCTCTTTCAAAAGCCATGGAAGTCAAGTTGGTCCAGCAACAGACCTTTCCCTCTGGAGGTGAGAGGAAGTGTACATGGGCTTGATGATGGGATTGTGAACTGCTTTTTAACTAATTTTATAGAAATAAATAAACAAAGGGGCTAAAAAAACCAAACCAAGGCTACTTGTTTAGGTAGCCCCAGGCTTTGGACTTCTTGTACTATAATCAATGTCTAAAATATCAACATTCCACTTGCAGCATGACAGGACAAACCATTCTCTCCAGATTCTGCTGAATCACAGTCTTATCATTTCTGACCATTGGCCAAGTTGGCTGGGAGTTGGTCCAACAGCATATAAAGGGCCACAAGTACCTCACCCTTGCCCTTTGAATATCCTAGGTCTAGTCCGGTGGGTCTAGTGAGTATGCAGTGCTTCAGAGCCTGGGATAACTGAACAAAATATTGAAGGAAAGTTTCCTATTCCCTTTCCTCCATAGCCACAGACGTCCTTTCCAGATGGTCATGAGGAGGGAGAATCACACCTAATTAGGTAATGGGCCACCACATTTGAAGCAATCATCAGCTCCCCCAGAGGTTCCCTTGACCCTCATCTCACATGCATCACCAGAGATACTTTTTTACAGTTAAGGTTACTGTATCAGGGAAAGAAAAGAGGCCAAAAAAGGTGTCATTCCATTAACTTCCTTCAATTGACTTGACTTAGGATCCCAGGCCAATGTGCACCTGCTGTCTTTCTGGTTCACTTTGATCAGCACATCTGCATTGTTTACGCAGAACGATAATGGGAGGATTGTCTCCTCCATATGATGCCACCTGTTGTGTTCTGTAAAGCTGTGCCTTTAACAATGTACCTTAGCCATGTGGTAACAATGTAACCTTTCTGTGTGCAACATTATAACCTTCAGCGGTATCAATGTAAACCTGATAAGGGGACGCGAGCTAGTGACCACTAGATGGCAATAGCGAGCGTCCAGCTCTCTTGGCTCAGATTCACCTGGATCAGCAGCGTGGGAAGATTCCCGCCACCTCTTCACCTGGACAAGAAGGGCGTGACCTTCTACGACGTCACGCAGGCAGCAACCAATAGTCTGTCGATGAGCCACTTTCAAATGTATAGCCAGCTGTATATATTGAGCTACCCATCCGCCATTACCACATGTTCCTCCGGATCATCATGCAATAAACCTGTGTTAAGCCAACCCTTCGGCTGTTCCGTTGTCTTTGGTCCCTTACACTAAATTGGTGACGAGGATGGGATAATGGCAGCCCACGGGACCAAGACATGCGCCGGTTTCGAGATCAGGAAACCGGGCGACTGGGAGATCTTCGAAATGGACTTCCAGGCAGCACTGATTGAGTCCGAAGTCACGGAAGAGGCAAAGAAAAGGGCCATCTTCACCAGGATGCTCGGACAAGAAACCAAAAGGACCTTGGTGGACCTGATCGCACCGAGGAGGGTGAGCGAATTCAAGGCCAAAGAACTCATGCAGATGCTGCGTGAGCACGTCCGGCCCGCCACGGCGATGTTTCCCGCTCGGAGTGCGTTCTGGAGGCGAGTCCAAGCGCCCGGGGAGACGGTCGCCGCATTCGTGGCGGCCCTGCGGTTGGTGGCCGGCCCGTGCAAATGAGAGAATGTCGAAATCACCCTCCGGGACTGCGTGCTGTGCGGCCTGAACGACGCCGAAACCCAGCGCACATTAATGAACCAGGAGCCGCCTCCCACGTTGCAGGAGTTCGTCAGAGCGGCACAGGCCGCGGAAGCGACAAAGGCTGGGGTCCAAGAACTCCAGGACTGGCGGCCGAGGTCGAGCAAGGCAGAGACTCCGGTGCATGAGGCCCGGCGAGCTTCGAGGTCGTCCGCGGAGAGCAGCGACGACGAGGACGTCCGGAGGGTCCGGAAAGAGAGCCGGCGGTGCGACGGCTGTGGAGCAGCCCACGACCGCGTAAAATGCCCATTTCGGAAGGCCGAGTGTCACAACTGCGGCCGCTGCGGGCACATCGCCAAGGTGTGCAGGAAGAGGCGCGAGACCCGGAGAAGCTCGGCAGACTGTTCCGCGGGACAAGACCGCTCAACGAGACCCAAGGATGGCGCTCAGGCCACGCGGAAGCAGGACGGCGAGGGCCGCATCTCCGACGGCAGCGAGGACGACGCCCCAGTATTCAGCGTGTCCGTAGGACACCCCCGCTACTTTGTTGAGGTACTAGTTCAAGGGGTTCCCATTAGCATGGAAATTGACTCGGGGTCCTCATATTCAATCATTTCCCAGAGGGAGTTTTTGAGAATTGCCCCCCACAGGCGACCCAAGCTCAAAGCGTTGAGGTCCACACTACGGGACGTGCAAGGGAACAGCATTCCAGTGTTGGGGGTTGGAGAATTTCAGGTTAAATTCAAGAAGCACGCCGCGTCCCTCCCTCTAGCCGTGCTTAAAGGGGGAGATTGCAGCCTCCTCAGGACTCAATGGTTCCAGCCCCTGGGGTTGTTCATTGGGGGGGTGCATGCCGTTGGGATGCACGCCGTTGGGACTGACCCGATTCAGGAGGTGTGCGAGGCGCACCCCGAAGTTTTCAAAAAGGGACTGGGGAAATTCAAGGGGCCCCCAGTGACTTTCGACCTGGACCCGGAGGTCCGCCCAATTCGACTCAAACCACGCCGGGTGCCGTTCGCACTCAAGGACAAGATAGAGGCGGAACTGGACAAATTGGTGGGCCAGGGAATCCTTGTGCCTGTTGATTCTGCGGAGTGGGAAACTCCAATTGTAACCGCACTAAAGGCCAATGGGGAGGTCCGCATATGCGCCGATTACAAGTGCACCATCAACAAGGCGATCCGCCCGAATGCGTATCCGGTGCCAGTAGTCAGCCATCTGCTGGCCAGGTTACACGGGGGAAAGTGTTTCGCTAAGCTCGACTTAGCACAGGCCTACCAGCAGCTCACGGTGTCCCCTGCCGCAGCTGCTGCGCAGACCATAGTCACCCATAAGGGGGCGTTCCAGGTGATGCGCCTTCAGTTCGGCGTGAATTCGGCGCCTGGAATTTTCCAATCACTCGTGGAACGCCTCCTGAAGGGGCTAGAGGGGGTGTTGCCTTATTTTGATGACGTGTTAATAACGGGGGGGAGTCGGGTCGAATTGGCCAAGAGGTTGGGGAAGGTCCTGACAATATTCGAAAAAGCGGGGTTGAGACTGCGAAAGGACAAATGCGTCTTCTTCGCGACCGAGGTTGAGTTCCTAGGGTTTTGTGTTTACTCCCGAGGGGATAAAACCATCCAAATCCAAGGTGGCCGCCATTAAGAAAGCCCCCCGCCCCACCTCCAAGCCCGAGCTGCAGTCGTTCCTAGGGCTGCTCAACTTTTACCACTCCTTCCTCCCCCGGAAGGCAGCAGTAGCTGAACCGTTACACAAACTGCTTAAAAAAGATCAGACATGGAAGTGGGGCGAGGACCAAGAAAGGGCATTTAGCGAACTAAAAAGTCTCCTAGCGTCTGATGCCATACTGACCCATTTCAACCCCAAACACCCGGTAGTCCTGACCTGTGATGCATCCCCGGTAGGGGTGGGGGCGGTGCTGTGCCACATGCTGGAAGATGGAAGGGAGGCCCCGATAGCATTTTACTCCAGGTCCCTGTCCCAAGCGGAGAGAAATTACGCACAGACAGACAGGGAGGCACTAGCAATAGTTGCGGGGATGAAAAAATTTCACGATTTTCTGTATGGCCGCCCCTTCACCATTGTAACGGACCACAAGCCCCTGCTAGGCATTTTTACCGCAGATAAGCCCACCCCACAGATCCTGTCCCCGAGGATGCTCAGGTGGGCCATTTTTCTCAATGCGTACCAGCACGCGTTGGTCTACCAGCCCGGGAAAGAGATCAGCCATGCGGACGCGCTATCAAGGTCTCCCCTCCCCCTGACACCCAGCCAGGTGAGCAAGGGGGAGCGAGACCATCAGGTTCTTATGATAGAGGTGCTGGATTCGCCCCCCGTAATACCCGCCGACATTGCCAAAGCGACAGAGAAGGACAAGACGTTAGCGGCAGTTAGCTCCTGGGTGCAGAAAGGGTGGCCGGCATCCTCCCCAGCGGAGGAGTTCGCCCCATTTTTCAGGAAAAAGTTAGAGCTGTCCCTAGAGAGGGGGTGTCTCTTGTGGGGGCAGCGGGTGGTGATTCCCACTTCCCTTCGGCCGCGGGTGCTCAAACTGCTGCACTTCAGCCACCCCGGCATCGTGCGATCCAAGGCGCTGGCCCGGAGTTACTTCTGGTGGCCCCAGTTGGACGCCGACATCGAGCACATGGTCGGCACTTGTGAAAGTTGCCAATGCTCCAGACCAGAGGAGGCCCGCCTTCCCCACAGGGAATGGGACTCGGCCAAGGGGCCATGGTCCCGGGTGCACATTGATTTCGCGGGCCCGTTCAGAGGCACCCTGTTTCTTCTTGTCGTGGACGCCTTCTCCAAGTGGTTGGAGGTTATCCCAGTCACGAGCACCTCCTCGGCCCAGACCATTAAGCATTTGCGGAGGCTCTTTTCCACGTTCGGCATACCCGACACGTTAATTAGCGACAACGCTAGTTGTTTCACGTCCTCCGAGTTTAGGGCATTCATGGAGATTAACGCCGTTCGGCATATCACCTCCGCCCCGTTTCACCCAGCCACCAATGGTCAAGTAGAGCGCCTCGTCCGCACCACGAAGGACGCGTTGCGGCGCATGGGCCCCGGGGACCTGAACCTACAAGTGTGTCAGTTTCTGCTAGGGTACAGGGTGACCCCGTTGGCATCAGGATACTCCCCCGCAGAGCTCTTAATGCGTAGGAAACTGACCACCATCCTTACTAGGCTAGACCCCACGAGGGTAGAGGACAAGGGAAGGAACATTGGGCTAGAGGCCACGAAGAGTTTCAGTGTAGGCACCCCCGTGCATTGCAGGAATTACGCCAGCGCGGGCCCAGCCTGGGTACCGGGCGTAGTTGTGGAGCAAACCGGCCCCATGTCGTACCGCGTGGAAACCAGCACAGGGCTACTGTGGAGGCGGCACGCGGACCAGCTCCGACGCAGGGTCTCCGATGAGCAGGGCACGGACCAAACAGAGAAAAAATCAGCGTTAGGGATCTCCCCCACCCGTTCAGCCCAAGGGGGAGGGAAAGGGGGCCGCGGGTCCCCACCAAGGGGGGAGGAGGATGTTCTCGTAGATATCCTAGGGGATCTTTCTGAGGAGGAGGAACCCGACCCCATACATATCTCGCGGAATTCCCCCACAAATGCGGATACCCCAACTGAGTTAGAATTTGATTTTCAGAACCGGGGGAGTTTTTCGGAGTGGTCCCCCACCCGTCCAAGCGAGAAGAGGGGTTTTTCGTTAGCCCCGATTGCCCCCGGTCTGCCCACAATGGAGTTCTTCCCTTCCCCTAAGGCCGCCAAACCGTGACAAGCCACTAACGAGTCTCCCTCTCCCATTACAGGACAAGGGACCAGGGAGCAAAGAAGCAGTAGCGCCCCCGGGGGGGTCAGCCCTCATCACGGCCCAAACGCACATGCAATAAGCCATCTTGGCTGAGAGACTTCGTCTCATCCTAGGGGGGAGGGATGTTGTGTTCTGTAAAGCTGTGCCTTTAACAATGTACCTTAGCCATGTGGTAACAATGTAACCTTTCTGTGTGCAACATTATAACCTTCAGCGGTATCAATGTAAACCTGATAAGGGGACGCGAGCTAGTGACCACTAGATGGCAATAGCGAGCGTCCAGCTCTCTTGGCTCAGATTCACCTGGATCAGCAGCGCGGGAAGATTCCCGCCACCTCTTCACCTGGACAAGAAGGGCGTGACCTTCTACGACGTCACGCAGGCAGCAACCAATAGTCTGTCGACGAGCCACTTTCAAATGTATAGCCAGCTGTATATATTGAGCTACCCATCCGCCATTACCACATGTTCCTCCGGATCATCATGCAATAAACCTGTGTTAAGCCAACCCTTCGGCTGTTCCGTTGTCTTTGGTCCCTTACACTAAACCACCTGACGGTTGTCATCTAGCCAGCAAGCCTTTCTCCCCATGCCATCATAGAGCCAAATTTGGAATAGGATAGTCAGAAACTAGATTTTGACAGCAATTGGCCCATATAAGTGAAGATATGAGAAATGCTGCCTCTTCATTTTATTTTTTAATACAGAAATGAGGCAGGATTCACTTTTACTACCATTAGTCTTTTGGCTGATGGTATTGTTCCCACACAAGGTCACAGTGGCTTGGTGTTTAAGATGCTAAGCTTGATGACATAAGGATGGCAGGTTAGCAGTTCAAGACCTGAAGAGCTAGTCTTTAAGGTGCCATAACATTTTTGTCTGTTGTCTGTTGTTGTTGTTGTTTTCTTTTGTTTACTCTATGATACGTTTGCACAGACTAACATGGCTACCACTTCAAAAATTACACTTCTTTCAGTTGTTCTGTGTTCTGGCACCTGTTTATGCCAAGAAATACTGGTATTTGAGAAAAATAATTAAATTGGAAGCTCCTGTGGAGACAGAAAATACTATCCATAGAATCACCTTGTACAGCTCTGCATTTTCTTTTTCTTGTTCCTGTTGGGAGCCATGGTCTGAAGGTATATGACACAGCTATCTTACTGAAATAACTAGGTTTGTTTAGCCAGTGCCTGAATAGAACACCAACTTTCAAAGCAACATTGACCATGTTTAGTTCCATAGAAAGGAATAAGACAGAACACACATTTAGCAACATACAAAAATAAACAGAAGCCTGAATCCTATTACTTACTTACCTCATAAATCTCAGCAATGAATTGCCACTAATTAGGTCATGGTGGACTAGTGGTATAGTGGTTAAAACACTGAGCTTGATGACCAGAAGGTTGGCAGGTCAGCAATTCGAGACCTAAGTGCTGCATGACGGAGTGAGCCCCTGTCTCTGGCCCAGCTCCTGCCAACCTAGCAGTTCAAAGGCAAACAATTGCAAGTAGATAAATAGCTACCACTTTGGCAGGAAAGGTAACAGTATTCCGTGCACTCCAATGTCTAGTCATGCCTGCCAAATGACCACAGGAGCAGGAGCAGACAATGCTGCCTCTTAGCTGGTGGTGTGACAAGAAATATAAGTGTCAGCTTCTTAACTAGCAGGAATTTGTGGCTTAGATTTATGCTGTTTGACTTATACCGATGTGTGTAAGGAACAGGATCCTGAACATAACTGTCAAGTATCCCATATTGGCCGGGATTTCCAGTAATTTAGTGCCGCTTTTCCTCCTTTCCCACCGGAGCTGCCGCCATCCCGTAATTTGACAGTGCGAGGAAAGTAGTTACTGCACATCCCCTTCTGTGCAGAACCCTTCTATGCATGCGTAGAACCCTTCTACACTTGTGCAGAAGGGTTCTGAGCAGAAGGGGATGCGTAGAAGCCTTCTACGCATGCATAGAAGGGACCTGCGCAGAACTGTTCTGTGCAGGTCCCATATTGTCCAGAGCCATGCTTGACAGGTATAATCCTGATCAGGAGGATTCACTCAGAAACTCAATGAAGAAGAGTGGAATCCTCTAAATCCCTTCTCCAGTCAAGCTGTCCCAACATGCAAGGAAGGCTCTGCAGGGACTGATACTGGAAGAAGCCTCATTATTCTGATGTTTTATGTATATAAGACACCGATGGACTTTGGTTTTGTATGATGAGACTTTTGTTTCAAGGTAAACACAAAAAGGACATGGATTTATGATAACAGGCGGTATAGCTGTGTCAGTGAGAGAAGAAAGACCACTTTGATTGTGGTATTTCTGGAACAAGATCTTTGTTCAAATGAAGAAAGGTATGGTATCTAGTGTTTTGGTTTAGGTGAACTTTGATTTAATTAAAATCAGAACATAGAGGAAAACCTCTGCTATCTCTCGATAAAAGATCTGTCCCTCCAAGCAACCACTTTTGTTCAAACTGGACTTGCACACCAGCCAATTTTTAAGAGAACACAGTGCTTTTAAATGTTTTTCTGTTTAAAATTAAAGGAACATTGCTTTAAATTTTTAAAATGGGTTCTCATGGCAACAGCAAGAAAAGTAAATCTTGAATTTGCCATTTGCTATTTTTTCTTTTAAAAATGCCACAGCTGGTTGAATTCACTTCATTTTGTCCTTGGTTTTTCATTTCTTTAAGTATCATCAGCTGTTAGCTCATAGAAGCCCTTGGAATTGTATGGTTATTGTTATTATTTATCATTTGTTAAGCACTGATGATGGGATCTTTCTTGACCTGTCATCCAAGGAACAGATGGTTTATCTCAGACTTGAGATTCTGGGATTTCAAAGATTTAGGCAACATTTGCTCTCTGTATTATTTTTGTGAACCATGTCCAAGAAGAGGCTGGTATAGTTGTGTCTTCATCAGAGTAAATGCTTTGGATTTACTAATAAATTAACACTGCATCAAATACTTTCCATTTCATTAGGAAATAGAACAATGTTTGTTTCTTTTTTTAAAAAAAGATCTACACTTCCAAATACTTAAGATTGTCAAATCATAAACCTTGTTTGCTTAAACTGAAGAATTTTCTGCAGCAGCTGCTTCTTTCTTGTTCTGCAAAATAGCCACAAGGGTGGTCCCAACCTATCAGGGATTGTGCACTGTGGGAAATGGAATTTTAATATAGCAATTACCCAGTCTGGCCAGGTTATCCTGCTATGGTAATAAAATAGACCATACTGCCAGCGACTGACCTGACCAGTTAACTAACCTGACAACCCTGAGTGGAGTAATGGAAGGGGTGCCTGTTGTGTATGTAACTGAATGTAATGCTTTTAATAGTTTGTAATTATTGTTGGGATCGGGTGATCCTCTATTTTGTGTTCTTCTTAGAACTAAGCTCTCGCAGGACTTGGGCTCCTGCCTATTCTACACGAGATGTGTGAAGGCTCCATAGTATCAGGTCACTCCATGATCACCCCACTGTTCTCCCAACCAATCCAGTTGTTTCCTGCCTAAATGTACCTTTCCCAAAATTGTATATAAAGGCGCTGCTGTGCCTTGCTCTCTATGTTCAGTTCCCGAAATAAAGTTGTGTTTGGCCCCTTTTTGCTGGCTGCTGCATATTAACTCCTGAACATCAAAGTGCCAAAAGGGCATAGGACCAGAAAGTGACTCATGGAACTGGATCAGTGGTACAGGTGTTATGCTGCAATGTGGAATGCAGATGAAAAGCCACTGCATTATATTCTCAGGATAGTCTTCATGGCTGATCACCATGAAGATCACCAATACTGTATTCAGATATGGAAGAAGAAGAATAGCAATTACACTTATATACCACCCCATAGCACTTAGTGCAGTCTCTGGGCAGTTCACAAGTTGATTAGCATAATATGCTAGGTAGTAGCATATGATTGACATGCAGAAGGTCCCAAACCCAACCCTATGACTTCAGATCAGGGCTGAGAAAAGACCCCTGTTTGTAACTGGAGATGAGAACGGATCAGCAGAGATGAGGGCTGAGGAACCTGTCCTCCTCCAGATATTACTAGACTTCAGTTTCTATCAGCTCCAGCCAGCCTGGCCATTGGAGAAACGATGAGAATTGTCAACGTCTGGAGATGACACAGATTTCCGCCCATGGTTTAAATCAGGGATGCATGATCTCCCTGCCTCAAAACCCCATTGCTGGACCTGGAAAGCTGCACCCACAATCGTCACCTCTGTAGTAGCCATTTCTTTTTTAAAAACAATGGGTGAGGAGGGCTTGCCATCCGGCACTCATATAGATGTTGCCACTAATTTGTCCTGATAGGAGCCTGTTCCATCTCTTGCATCTTCAAACACAACAAATTGTTTTATGTTTAGGAGTGATAGATGCTACCCCAAGATGTCCATGGCCTTTAATCTGCAGCTGCCCACTAGACGGAACAATGGCTGATCACTGGTTGTTGCACCCATAGCAATGTTTAACGAATCTCAGGAGAAAAGGTGAACCTGCTTATGAAAAACTACCCTTTTAAAGAACAGGAGCCAGAACAGGCTGTAGGTATTTTGCTACTGTAGCAGCAAATTCATTTATTTATTTACATTTGTACCTCACACTTTTAATGCAAGCACCACTCAGGGTGGCTTACAATATATAAAACATACAATAAAGGGAAAGGTCTCCCCTTGCTCGAAAGCCAGTCATGTCCAACTCTAGGATGCAGTGCTCATCTCTATTTACAGCCAAAGAGCCAGCAGTGAATGGAGATATTTCCATGATCATGTGGCAGGCATGACAAAGCACACAAAGTGCTATTACCTTTTCCGCCAAGATGGTATCTATTTATCTACTTGCAATTTCTTGTTTTATAACTGCTAGGTTGGCAGGAGTTGGGGCAGATGATGGGAGCTCACTCCTGTGCACAGCACTCAGGTCTCAAACTGTTGACCAGACAACCTTCTGGTACTCAAGCTCAGCATCTTAACCATTAAGCCATGGAAGCCCTTCAAAACATACAATACAACATCATCTATACCTATAAGTGGCTTTAACCGTTGGGTTCGTTCAAAGGCACCTGCACCCGGCCCAACCATCCCCGACCTAGCCCTCTGCACTCTCTGCACTCTCCGTAACCCCCACCTTCCCAACGCCGCGGGGGTCCAGGGGTCGCCAGTGGGGCAGCCGCCCCACGAACACGACCAAAAAATAAAACTATGAGTCCCAGAGGCCTCTGCATTGTGCAAACCCTCAGCCAATCAGGCTGAGGGACCCGAGCACAGAGGAGGCTGGGAAGGCACAGCGCACTGACTTTAAAAAAAAAAACGCCGGGAGGGAAAGACTTTGAAATACCCAGCCGAAGCCAGGAGGTAAGCACGGTCCGCGGGGGTTAAGGAGGGGGGGAGGAACAGCCCAGGTAACCATGCCACCCCCCCAGGCCCCACCACCCAGCATCCCCTTCTTAACCCCCACCAACTGCGCTTACCTCCTGGCTCCGGCTGGGTCTTTAAAAGTATTTCCCTCCCGGTGCGGCCTTCTACATAGGGAGAAGCAGCGGCCTCTCCTTTGTCTTTGTGGGTGCCGTGGCCTCGACGCCCACAGGGAGGAAGGACAGGATGGTGCTTCTCTCTTCTGTTCCCAGCCAATCCAGAGAGAAGTGAGTCCTTTTCTTCGGGAGGCAAAGGCACCGTAGCATGGGGTGGGGGTGGGGGTGGGGAAAGAGGATACCCCTCTCTTCCCCCCGACCCATGCTTTGGTGAGGCAGTGGGGAAAAACAATGTTTTCCCCCACAGCCTCAGAGCCTAGCACAAGCCAGACCATATCTTGGGGGGGAGAGGGTTACCCCCTATGCCCCCCATCCCAGGCTACAGCAAGGCACCGGCCAGCCCCCCTGTAAAAATAAAACACCAATAAACAAACAAACAAACCCCCTACCCCAATGCAAGGATTTAACGTGGCCTGGCCAGCAAGGCAAGGTCATGTTAAACCCTCCTAACTCACCCCCACCCCACCCCACTCACACTCACACAAACTTAAAACCCTCCCACCCACAACAACAAAAACGGGAGCACTTATGAAGACATCTTCCCTCCATGCTGACAAATGGACTGAATTAAAAAAACAACCGAAAACACTTACCACAGCACCACCTTCAGGCCATAAGAGTAAAAACAATCAAAAACATTTTAAAAACACACACCAAACACAGTACTCTTAAGCACAGCCCCACCTAGAGGCCACAAGAGTAAAAACAGTCAAAACAATTAAAACAAAATAAACAATACAATACATAAACAAATTCAAAGAAAGTCAAAAACAACAAATTCAAAACACCCCCACCCAAACCACCCCTATCCAAACAAAACACACCCAAGAAACTGCTCGGCAAGGCTGGGCACCAATATGCTAGTACTGTAATATATATTTATAGAGGGGCAGGATCTGTTCTCAGACATCCTAGAGTGCAGGACATGTAATAATGGACTCAAACAAAAGGAAACCAGATATAAGCTGAATATCAGAAAAAACTTAATGGTCAGAGCAGATCAATGGAACCAGTTACCTGAGGAGGTGATGAGCACTTCAACACTGGAAGCATTCAAGAGAGAATTGAACAACCATCTGTCATATCTACTTTGATTTGGATTCCTGCATTGAGCAGCGGTTTGGGTTCAATGGCCTAAAAAGCCCCTTCCAACTTAGTGATTCTATGATTCCATGTATAAATGATGTCTCATCTTACCTACCCAAAGATAAGTATAAAAGTTCACCAAATCTTTGGTTTTGTTACAGGAGGGAGAATGTCACAAAAAAACTCTTCACCGACTTTTGGCAGGGCTGGCTCCGTTAGTGGTTCTCAAAGGTTTGGGTGAAAATGTAGTAGTGGCAGTGAAGAAAAAATGCTGCAGCATGTGGATAACATTGAACGGCACAAATCTTCTGTCTCTTAAGGTCATATCAGAGTTTCTTTACGTACAAATTTTGACCATAAAGTCAATACACACACACACTGTTCTCTACACCATAGATTCTGCCACCAGCAGAGCAGAATTAGCTTCCATAGTCATAATTCAGGAAAGTACATCACATTTACCCTAAAAAAAAAAGAAGCAACAAGATGATCTGAACTGTCTCCCAACAGGCAGAGGAGAGGCAAATGTGATTAAGGCCCCTTGCCCTACCAAAGACGACAGTAGCCAGGAAGTGTTGAGTTATGCTGCGCACCTCTTGCTTGGTACAATGGCTCACAGACTGCATATCATCCAGGGCTCTCTTTCCCGACGCCTCCGCTTTGCCCGCTCATGCAATGCGTGTGTCGCAGAGCAGCCCCAGGGATAAAATGCCAAAAGATCATATTGAATCAGTGCTGCTCTTTTCTCACACAGTTCAGCCTTCTGGGGTCTGACACATTGTAAACTCCACTGAACAAGTGCCAAACCACAAAAATCCGCTCCTGATGGAGTGGTGACATTTTGTTATGAACTTTTTAACCATCCAGAGCTTCTGACTGTGGAAAGTGGGTGCAGAACTGTTTCCTGACTTTGCATTTTCTTTCCTTCTTCTTTTCTTCACCCCTCCCCACACACACACATACACATGGCATGGGTGTTATGTGCGTAGGTGAAATTTATTTTCCCCCAAGATTGCATTGTTGCACGTTATTAATTACAAAAGGCCTCTTATATGAGTAGAATTTCTCTTTTCTTTCTTCATAGCTTCCTTCCTCTTTTTTCTCCCTTAAACTATTTCCAGAACCATCCTAAATTCTACTGCAAAGGTTGTATATTTACTTATTAAATAGATTTCTAAATCTAACCCATGTCCCCAAACATGGTTTAGAGAATTGTTTTAAACAAAACACATTTAAGTTATTGAACACATTTCAAATTAGATCTCAACCTCTATTTGTGAGTTGCAAAACCAACATTATGAAGCCTTTCTAGTACTAGCAATTACACTTCTATACCGCCCCATAGTGCTCAGTGCACTCTCTGGGTGGTTTACAGAGAAATTAGTATTTTGCCTCCCAGCATACTGGGTGCTCATTTTACCGACCTTGGAAGGAAGGCTGAGTTAACCTTGATCACTGGCCAGGATTGAACTCACAACCTTTTGGCTGCAGTATAGCAGTTTAACCACTGTACCACCAGGGCTGCTAATCTCATGGCCCTGTTTAGATGAGAAATGGGCAGCCATATTCCTGATTTTTCAAAACACCAACAAAATTTGCTACCAAGTGTTTGGGGTGTGTGTGTGGCAAGTGTTTGGTGTGTGTGTGTGTGTGGGGGGGTCCCAATTAACCAATTCCCTAAGATTTCAGGGTCACCAATGCTGAAATCAGAAAGTAAGTCCTTGTGATATAACAGGGTGGGTCTTTGCCCTGTCGCAACTTGCCTGTGGCATACAACCTGTGCAGTTTTTATATATATAGGATTTCTGCTGGAGAAACTTCACACAGGGGATGCCTGAAAGAGGCTCCTTTCATGTCACCAAGATCTTTTCACAACCAAACTGGACCCTATTTATCTACTTGCAATTTCTTGCTTTCAAACTGCTAGGTTGGCAGGAGCTGGGACAGAGATGGGCACTCAAACCATCATGCAGTACCTGGGTCTTGAACTGCTGACTTGCCGGCCTTCCAGCTAACAAGGCAAGCTTCTTAACCATCGAGCCACCAAAATGGGACTTTGTGAGCTTCACTCCCTGCTTTGCTCTCCATGGCACAAGGGACCCAACCAAATGTTCTCTCTGCGTGTGTGTCTTTCTATCTCTCCAAGCCTCTCTCTTCAATCCTGACTTTTTGATGCACCAATGCTACACAAAAACAAATTTACAAACTTTTTCACACTGAATCAAAAAGACATGGTGCCACCACACACATGAAAGCCCATACTTTCTATTCATTCCTTGCTACTGACCCTAAGATTAATCTTCCTCTCTGAAGACCTGATTGTTATGTATGTATGCATGTTCATTATACTGTAAGGCAAGATTGTAACCACTCCAGATACAAACGATATCAGCTGTAAAGGAACGCGAGCAGACAGCCTATAGAGGGCAGCTGCGAGCGTTCACTCTCACATGGTTCACATTGCTCAATCACGGACAGCCGCGGGAAAACCTTCCCCGCATTCAGCAGCTGAAGAAAGACCTGCATTCAGCAGCTGAAGAAAGACCTGCATTCAGCAGCTGAAGAAAGGAGGCGTGCCTGGGCGAGGCCACGCCGGTAGCAACCAATCAGCTACCGTGATACAAGATTCAAATGTAGAGAGCTACTGTATATATTGAGATGTATCACCGCCATTACCTCATGCTTCACTGGAACCTCATGCAATGAAATAAACCTGTGTTAAGCCAACCTTTCGGTTGTCCAGTTGTCTTTGGTCCCATACACTAAATTGGCGACGAAGGTGGGATATGGCTGCCCACGGGACCAAGACATGCGCCGGCTACGAGATCAAGAAGCAGGGAGACTTGGAGCTGTTTGAGATAGACTTCAACGCAGCGCTGGTGGAGCTCGAAGTCTCCGATGAGGCCAAAAAGAGGGCCATTTTCGTCCGCATGCTCGGACACGAGACCAAGAGGACCTTGGTGGACCTGATCGCCCCGAGGAAGGTGGGCGACTTCAAAGCTTCAGAGCTCCTGGCGGCGTTGCGCGCCCATCTCCGGCCAGCAATAGCGATGTTCCCCGCTCGGAGCGCGTTCTGGAGGCGAGTCCAGGCACCCGGGGAGTCGGTCGAAGAGTTCGCCGCGGCCCTGCGGTTGGCCGCCGGCCCATGCAAGTGGGAGCTCCCCGACATCACCCTCCGGGACTGCCTGCTCTGCGGTCTGAGGGACACAGAGACTCAGCGTGCGCTGATGAAGAGGGAGCCGCCTCCCTCGTGGCAACAAGTCCTCGACACGGCACAGGCCGCGGAGGCCACTACTGCCGGGGTGCACGAGCTTCAGGACTGGCGCCCGAAGCCCGCAAAGGCAGAGAGCTCGGTGCGAGCGGCCCGGCGAGTTGCGGACTCGTCTGCGGAGAGCGGCGACGACGAGGACGTCAGGAGGGTCCAGAGAGAGGGCCGGCGCTGCGACGGCTGCGGCGCCGCCCACGCCCGCGCCAAATGCCCGTTCCGCAAGGCTGAGTGCCACAACTGCGGCCGGCGCGGGCACATCGCCAAGGTCTGCCGGAAACGACGCGAGGCCACCCGGAGTTCTCCAGACCGCTCGGCGAGGCAGGACCGCACCACGAGGCAGGACCGCACCACGAGGCCGAAGGACGGCACCCGGACCACGAGGACGCGGGACGGAGTGGGGCGAGTCTCCGACGACAGCGAGGACGACGCGCCGGTTTGCAGCGTTTCCACGGAGCACCCCCGTTACTTCGTTGAGGTAGTAATACAAGGGGCCCCTGTTAGAATGGAGGTGGACTCGGGTTCTTCATACTCCATTATTTCCCAGGGGGAGTTCATGAAAATCGCCCCCCGCGTGCAGCCCAAGCTCAAGGCGTTGAGGGCCACGCTGAAGGACGTGCAAGGGAACCGCATCCCAGTGTTGGGGGTTGGGAAGTTCCAGGTCCAGTTCAAAAAGTACACCGCAACGCTTCCCTTAGTCGTCCTCAAGGGGGGTAAATGCAGCCTCCTTGGGACTCAATGGTTCCAGCCCCTGGGGTTGTTCATTGGGGGGGTGCACGCCGTGGGAGCACACGCCGCCGGGACTGACCCAATACAGAGCGTGTGCGACGCGCACCCCGAGGTTTTTAAAAAGGGGCTAGGAAAATTCAAGGGCCCCCCAGTGACTTTCGACCTGGACCCTGGAGTGCGTCCAATCAGACTTAAACCGCGCAGAGTGCCTTTCGCACTAAAGGACAAAATAGAGGCGGAATTGGACAAATTAGTGGGCCAGGGGATTCTTGTTCCTGTTGATTCTGCGGAGTGGGAAACTCCAATTGTAACAGCGCTCAAGGCCAACGGGGAAGTCCGAATATGCGCTGATTACAAGTGCACCATCAATAAGGCGATCCGCCCCAATGCGTATCCGGTGCCGGTAGTCAGCCACTTGTTGGCCAGGTTACACGGGGGGAGGTGTTTCGCCAAACTCGACCTGGCCCAAGCCTACCAGCAACTCCCGGTGACCCCCGCCGCAGCTGCTGCACAAACAATAGTCACCCACAAAGGGGCGTTCCAGGTTTCGCGCCTCCAATTCGGCGTGAATTCGGCGCCCGGGATTTTCCAGTCATTGGTGGAACGCCTCCTGAAGGGGTTGGAGGGGGTGTTACCCTATTTTGATGACGTATTAATTACAGGGGGGAGCCGGGCCGAATTAGCAACAAGGTTGGGAAAGGTCCTGACAATATTCGAAAAGGCGGGGTTGAGGTTGCGGAAAGACAAATGCGTCTTCTTCGCTACAGAGGTTGAGTTCCTAGGGTTCCGTGTTACTCCCGAGGGAATTAGGCCGGCCCAATCCAAGGTAGCCGCCATCAAAAAGGCCCCTCGCCCCACCTCCAAGCCCGAGTTGCAGTCGTTCCTCGGACTGCTCAACTTCTACCACTCCTTCCTCCCGCGGAAGGCAGCCGTGGCAGAACCGCTACATAAATTGTTAAAAAAGGACGAGGCATGGAAGTGGGGCGACGACCAGGAAAAGGCTTTCAATGACCTGAAGCGACTCCTGGCATCAGATGCTGTACTGACCCACTTCAATCCCAAACGCCCGGTGGTCCTGATATGCGATGCATCCCCGGTGGGGGTGGGGGCGGTGCTTTGCCACGTGCTGGAGAACGGTAGGGAGGCCCCGATAGCGTTCTACTCTAGATCCCTGTCCCAAGCGGAGAGGAATTATGCTCAGACAGACAGGGAGGCGCTAGCAATAATTGCGGGGACCAAGAAATTTCATGATTTCGTGTACGGCCGCCCCTTCACCATAGTGACTGACCACAAGCCGTTGCTGGGCATCTTCACAGCAGACAAGCCCACACCCCAGATCCTGTCCCCGAGAATGCTCAGATGGGCCATTTTTCTCAACGCGTATCAGCACGCGTTGGTATACCGGCCCGGGAGGGAAATAAGCCATGCCGACGCTCTGTCGAGGTCCCCCATTCCCCGGGATTGCTGCCACGTGGGCGGAGTAGAGAGGGACCACCAGGTCTTAATGATAGAGGTCCTAGACTCCCCTCCAGTAGTACCGGCCGAAATCGCCAAAGCGACAGGCAAGGACAAAGCGCTGGCCACAGTTTGCTCCTGGGTGCAGAAAGGGTGGCCCGTGTCTTCCCCAGCAGCGGAATTCGACACATTTTTCAAAAAGAGATTGGAGTTGTCCCTGGAGAGGGGTTGCCTCTTGTGGGGACAGCGGGTAGTGATCCCCACGTCTCTCAGGCCGAGGGTGCTTAAACTGCTGCACGTCAGCCACCCGGGGATCGTACACTCTAAGGCACTAGCCCGCAGTTATTTTTGGTGGCCCCAGTTAGACGCCGACATCGAACACATGGTCGGCACTTGCGAGGCGTGCCAAAGCTCTAGGCCAGAAGAGGCTCGCTCGCCACCTAGGGAATGGGACGCTGCGAGGGGACCCTGGTCCCGAGTTCACGTAGACTTTGCTGGCCCATTCAGGGGAACGCTTTTCCTCCTCGTGGTGGACGCGTTCTCTAAGTGGTTGGAGGTCATTCCAGTCTCGAGCACCTCCTCGACCACAACCATTAAACAGTTAAGGAGGGTCTTTTCCACGTTCGGTTTACCCGACACCCTCGTCAGCGATAACGCTAGCTGTTTCACGTCCGCCGAGTTCAGGGCATTCATGGAACGCAACGCCATTCGGCACGTCACCTCCGCCCCCTTTCACCCGGCCACCAATGGCCAAGTAGAGCGCCTCGTGCGCACCACGAAAGACGCGCTACTGCGCATGGGTCCCGGAGACCTCGACCTGAAATTGTGCCAATTCCTGCTGAGATACAGGGTCACCCCCTTAGCGTCAGGGTACTCCCCCGCAGAGCTGTTGATGCGCAGGAAGCTGGCCACGGGGATATCCAAGCTAGACCCCACGAGAGTAGAGGACAAGGGGCGGAACATAGGGGTGGAACCCACAAAGAGTTTCAGCATAGGCGCCCCAGTACACTGCAGGAATTACGCCAGCGCGGGGCCAGCCTGGGTGCCGGGCACCGTAGTAGATCAAACCGGCCCCGTCTCATACCGCGTAGAGACCAGTACAGGTTTCCTGTGGAGGCGACACGTGGACCAACTCAGGCGTAGGGTCCCCGGAGAGCAAGACGAGGATGAGGCCAGCATTGATTCAGCGTTAGGGTACTCCCCCACCCGTTTAGCCCAAGGGGGAGGAAAAGGGGAGCATGGGTCCCCACCAAGGGGGGAGGAAAGGGAATCGATCCACGGAAATCTTTTGCGGGAGTCCCCGCCAGAGAGGAGGAGCCCCGGGTTGCGGGAGTCCCCGTCAGAAAGGAGGAGCCCCAACCACACTCATACCCCGCGGAAGCCGCGGAAGTCCCCCCGAGGCTCAGAGGCCCATAGAGGTTTAGACGTTGATTTACAGTACCAGGGGGAGTTAGCGGAGTGGTCCCCCACCCGTCCTAGCGAAAAGAGGGGTTTCAGTTCAGCCCCTGGTACCTCCAGTCCCAGTAGCCCCTGTGAGTTAGAATGCAATATAGCGCCCATGTTCCGGAGACCGACACCTCCAAGACCGGAGGCATCAGCGAGTCCGCCCACCACCACAGTCTTAAGGTCCCCCGAGCAGGGATCAGAAGGTAGCCATTCCCCAAGGGCGACCTCATCGGTGCCGCGGTTCACACTAGGAGGGTCCCCGGGGTCCGAGGGCAATAGGCAGGGATTTACCTCCCAACTGTTCATCCCATTCCCTTCCCCAAGCGCAAGGCAGGCACGGACGCCCCACAGAGCCACTAACGAATCCCCGTTTCCCGTTGCAGGACAAGCTCCCGCGGAGTCAGGGATCACAGGCTCTCCAGAATTAGGGCAGGCGCAAGCACGCCCCAAGCGAACGTGCGGCAAGCCACAATGGTTGCGGGACTTCGTCCCATCCTAGGGGGGAGGGATGTTATGTATGTATGCATGTTCATTATACTGTAAGGCAAGATTGTAACCACTCCAGATACAAACGATATCAGCTGTAAAGGAACGCGAGCAGACAGCCTATAGAGGGCAGCTGCGAGCGTTCACTCTCACATGGTTCACATTGCTCAATCACGGACAGCCGCGGGAAAACCTTCCCCGCATTCAGCAGCTGAAGAAAGACCTGCATTCAGCAGCTGAAGAAAGACCTGCATTCAGCAGCTGAAGAAAGACCTGCATTCAGCAGCTGAAGAAAGGAGGCGTGCCTGGGCGAGGCCACGCCGGTAGCAACCAATCAGCTACCGTGATACAAGATTCAAATGTAGAGAGCTACTGTATATATTGAGATGTATCACCGCCATTACCTCATGCTTCACTGGAACCTCATGCAATGAAATAAACCTGTGTTAAGCCAACCTTTCGGTTGTCCAGTTGTCTTTGGTCCCATACACTAAACTGATGAAGGACAATGATTCCCTAAAACATCAACCAGGGCCCCTAAGAACTGGTGACCCTGGCAGTGCCATAGCAATACCTGAAGTAGTAACAATTAGAGGGAGTTTCTTTTTGAGTGTATGATTTTGCCACAGCAACAGAAGCAATCTGGCCACCATTTTATGTACTTCCGACACAGTACTTTTTGCACAGGAACCATAGGGAGGAAATGGTTTTTATCAGACATACGGGTACACACAAGTCCAAAAACACAAACACAAATATGTTCGGCACTGGTGTTGGATCCTATTGTACATGGGTGCTAAGAGTATTTTTAAAGGCATTGCAAAACATCCCCAAAACAAAGTAGATGCAAGATGTGGGAACAGTTATCTCTGGAAAATAGAGACAGTGGGACATAAATGTATAGAAGAAATACAAGTGAGAAGAAAGAACATTCACCATTGTTGGTGTAACTACTCACAGGGTCATGCACGTGTGATGGGGAAAAAAATCCAGGCTCACTATTAGATAGTGTTAGCTATTGTAGAGCAGTATCATGCTCATTTGAAAGATCAGAGAGATTAGTGTAGAGTGAAGCCTTTCCATATATTTGTTATAAAATTTAAGTCCAAGAACTCAGTTTCCCTGGTTTTATGTTAGCCATAAGATGGATTCAGGAACAGCTGAAGGTGGCTACATGCACAACACTTTATACCCCAATTAGTGATGCGTGGACCTTAAAAGTTTTGGATTTCAACATGCACTATTTCTTTTTCAGATTTTTTGCACAGATGCTGATCTAAAGGGGCTTCATGTCATTTGAGAACTGGATGGAAGCTGGCTGGGAAACCCTAAGAATGCTGAATTGGGCTTCTTGGAAAAACAGCAGGAATAAGATACACGTGTAATTAGAAGAAGAGAGGAGGAGGTGGTGGAGGAGGAGGAGGAGCAAGACTGTGGGAAGTTGAAAGGGCTCAGGCAGATTTCCTCTCTCTATTTTCTTTATTGTCTGCTTGATCAAGACTTCACTGCACCCATATATTCTTGGAGAAGGCAGCTCCTAAAATACTCAAAGGGCAGTTTTATACCATGTTCTGTGCTCAAAATGCTCTCAGAAAAATGCCTAACTAGATATCTGGCCAAGTTGTCTTTTTGAAGAAGTAACTGTGTTAAATCTGTGCAAGCATATCAAGACAAAAACAAAGTAAAAACAAACAACTAACTAAAAACTTAATGGTTCCTTAAAAACTGTTTTTCTATTTGAGCTTTCACAGATATGCC
Organism: Bradypodion pumilum; assembly: GCA_035047305.1. Taxonomy (NCBI): domain Eukaryota; kingdom Metazoa; phylum Chordata; class Lepidosauria; order Squamata; family Chamaeleonidae; genus Bradypodion; species Bradypodion pumilum. The sequence goes on along the minus strand of JAWDJD010000001.1, from coordinate 157,273,984 downwards.
CAATGAAGTGGATTTACCCATGACAGCTCACACACAAATATAACATTCAGTCTTTAAATTCCCACTAGATTGTATCACTCTGTGATACAATGTAGTAACCCGCTGGATAACCTTAACTAACCAATCATAACCAAGATACATCAGTATTAACCAACCAGGAACAGGATCCTAAACTGTACCCTAATCATAGCACTCTAATTAACATAAGCAGTGCGCCAAGAAGGGAAGAATATGCGCCAAATCTTGCTCTTGATTCTGATGGTAGGAAATCGCCATTTTGTCTTTTGCAAAGCATTGCTGGTGCAACTTGCAATTTACTTGAATACACAACATTCCTTCCCCCCTTCGTTTTCTTGTTTACACACACACACACACACACACACACACACACACACACACACACACGATTTCAATACTATGGAATTGAATCTTTATTTGACGAACTATGTAACTCTGAAACACTTAGGTCATGCAGCCTCTGAACGCCAGTCAGGCCTGTCTCTAGCGCACTGTTTGTACTGCTATAAGTTTGCCATGGGGTGCACAATGAACCTCAAAACAGTGGGGAATTAGAGTGGGCGGGGGCAGGAGGAGAAAGAGACTGGCCCCAGCTGGAGAGGTGGCCGGCATGGCCATAAAGGAGACCTGCCATGCCGGGGCTGCCTGGACGCTTTTCCCCCTCCGGTGTGAGCGGGGGCGGGAGGAGGAAGAGACTGGCCCCAGCTGGAGAGGTGGCCGGTGTGGCCATAAAGGAGACCTGCCACACCGGGGCTGCCGGCGTCTCCACCGCCAGTTTACTTCTGTGCTCAGCCAGGGCTGGAGGGAGCACAGAAACAACTGTGGGTGCCTGGCGGGGCTTTAAAACACCGTCGCCATGACTGCCCCCACTGGACTGCCTCCACGACCAATTTGCTCCCTTGCTGGTTCGTTTCCTTGACTGGTTGGGTTGGAGGGGGCAGAGGAAAGGAGGAAGATGGGCTGCAGGACAGCTGGGTGATAGAGGGGGGCGACTATCACCTGGATGCTTGCCTGCCCTTGCCTGGTTCAGTGGGAGGCTTTGCTCATTCCCCGGTCCGGCGTTGGCTGCGGGATATTTGAGCGCAACTGGGATCCCGGTGCAAGGACTTAAGAACTGCCGCTCCTGCTACCATGTCTCACTTTGCTCCTTCCCTGGTCCAGCGTTGGCCACGGGGTAGTCGAGCACACCTGGGGATTCCTGGGTAATTTGTAATTTTTATATTTGTAATACTGTATTTTTATATTGTATAGTGCTCTACTTGTATTATTATGCTATTGTATGCCTATATTGTATCCTGTATTGTATTATTATGAACATGTTGTTGCCGCGTTGAGTCAGCCTTGGCTGAGAAAGACGGGGTATAAATTAAAACTGGAATGGAATGGAATGGAATGTCATGGCATGTCCTAAGGAGAACCAGTCTACTGCTGAGGGCGACTTCTCACTTCCATGTGATGATTTGCTCACCCCGGCGTCAAGCTGTTGTGATTTAAACGAAGTACTATTCCTCCATTTTCTGGTCAACTCATTAATGTTTGAACCCCCAACTTCCTCAGTGGGACCCGACTGAATAACAGTCACAGCCGAAGTACTCTTGGATGGAATTGCTTCTGGGGTGACTTTCAAACATGCCTTTAAAGCTGAGCCAAACCTAACATCACCTTTGCGGTAGATAGAAACCTGCTTTTTCTCTCTAACACCAGTGAACCTTGTGACTTTGGCAACTCCCCCTCCACCCTTAGGGAATGTGAGCACTCAGGCAACCCCTCCTTTTCCCTTTAACTCCCCCTTAATTCCTGAGGACTGTAAACACTCCTTTAGACTCCCTCCAACTCTGGAAGACAGTGATCCTGTACCCACCCAAGGGGAACCTGAAAACCCTCCTTCCCCTTTTGGTGTGACTGTAACTCTGTTCCGCAGCATCCAGGCCTCCAAAGTATGTTCGGACCCCGGCCACAAAAAATAGCAGGTGACATCCGTAGCCCCCCCCCAATATGTGCTGCAGTAACTTGTCCCGTAACCTACAAGGAACCACCATTTTGCTGAGCCTGTACAAACACCCACCCAAGACTGAACGTTTCTCGCGGTCATGGTAGAAAATGCCGGCTTCCGCATTGTATGGAGGTGGCAGCAACCCAATTTCTACCAACACAATGATATCTGACAAGATAGGGTCACTGCTTGACATAGAGGGGAAATTCCAAGACATTTTGAGTGCTGTGATTGCTAAATTGTCCCAAAAGTCTGGGTTTTCAGACTCCAATGCTGCAAAACAGGCAAAGGTTCTGGAGATTCATACAGTTCCAGACAGTCAGTCTGCTTGGCAAAGTCACTGTCTTTGTGCGCAACATGTGCGCAATGGGAATCTGTAGCAACAAACTCTTCTTTGGCCATGGTACTCCCTGGGGACCCTTGTGACAAACCCTCCCCCGGAGGCAGCAAAGTTAGGGGCTCATCCTCAATGTGAAGGACCAGTTCACTCCCGCCCAAGTGAACACCTGTAAAATGAATGCCTAGGGGACCGAACCACTGGGACCCCAGAATGTTTGCCTTACCAGCCTTTGTAACCACAAGGGGAAGACTAGCATAGATGTTATTGTAGTGGACTTCAAAATTGCCAATGCCCTGCACTGGAACATTACACCCTTGTAAATCCACCAGCTTGCCCGGAAGGCCCTTCAGCTTCGGCCGCAGAGGTGGTGGAATCCACTGAAACTCGCACTCAGCCAAGACAGAAAGGAAGGATCCCGTATCCCTTATAGGTGAAAGGGAACTCCTTCGAGGTAGACTTCTATGAAGAACCCGTCTTTGAGCTCTTTTTTCTCATTGTCAAATCCGTGGCTGGTGAAAACTTTGGAGATGTAGAACTTCTTTTTCGATGAACCCTCAGAGCGTTGCTTGCACACCATGGAAATGTGGCCCTTCTTAATTTAATATTTAATTTAATTTTACAACTTGTTCAATAAAAACAGTTTAAAAATCCCACCCACATCAAAACCCCATCCACCCCAAGAAGCAGAGAGAGGAGCATCTTACGGTAAAAACCAGTGAGCGGGAGCCACATTGCCCTCAGGGCCCCACACCTGCCCTGCCAACCAGGTTTTAAGACCTTTCCTGAAGGGCAGCAATTCTGTCTGCAACCGTAGCTCTACTGGCAGGAGGTTCCAGAGGTCCGGTGCAGACACAGAGAATGCCTTCTCTCTTGTGCCAGAGAGGTGGGGGGCCCTGACTGATGGAACAACTAGGGAGCCCACACCTCATCACTACCTGAGCTGCCACATTCTGGACCAGTTGCAGCCTCCAAATGGTCATCAAGGGCAGCCCCATGTAGAGCACATTGCAATAATCTAGTCTGGAGATGACCAGAACATGTGTGACCATAAGCAAGGAGTCCCTATCCAGGAGCAGGTGCAACTGGCGTATCACATGGAGTTGTGCAAAGGCCCTCCTGGCCACGACTGCCACCTGCTCTTCTAGCAGCAGTCAAGATGATGATGGTCGCGCTGATGGATGATATCTGGCGAGAGCGGGATGGCGGTCATCCGTCCGTCCTTGCTCTTCTTGACCTCTCAGTGGCCTTTGATACCATTGACCACGGTATCCTTCTGGAATGGCTCTGAGGATTGGGGATCCAGGGCACGGTGTGGTCCTGGTTTTCCTCATTTCTGAGGGGCCGGACCCAGTCGGTGTGGTTGGAGAGTGAGAGGTCGAGTCCTAGGCCCCTAAAATATGGGGTGCCTCATGGTTCGGTACTCTCTCCTCTCCTATTTAACATCTACATGAAGCCACTGGGTGAGATCATCCATTCCCACGGGGTGCAGTACCACCAGTATGCGGATGACACACAGTTGTACATCTCGGCCTGTGAGGACCCCAGTGATGCAGTCAAAGTCCTTTCCAGCTGTCTGGAGGCTGTTGGTGTCTGGATGGGGGCAAATGGGCTACAGCTGAATCCTAGTAGGACTGAGTGGCTATGGATAGGGGGTCCTGCGTTATCCCGGGAGCTACCATCTTTGGTTCTGGAAGGGGCTGTTTTGCCCCAGACCAACCCGGTGCACAACTTGGGGGTCCTCCTGGATTCGCGGCTGCTGCTAGAAGAACAGGTGGCAGCTGTGGCCAGGAGGGCCTTCGCCCAACTTCGGGTGATTCGCCAATTGCGCCCGCTCCTGGACCGGGACTCATTGGTCATGGTCACTCACACTCTGGTGACCTCCAGACTAGACTACTGTAATGCGCTCTACATGGGGCTGCCCTTGATGACCATTCGGAGGCTGCAGCTGGTCCAGAATGCCGTGGCCAGGGTGGTGATGGGGTGTGGACATTATGCCCATGCCTCACCAATGCTTCGAGGACTGCACTGGTTACCAGTTTGTCTCTGGGTGCAATTCAAGGTGCTGATTTTGACCTTTAAAGCCCTACATGGTAGTGGGCCAGGGTATCTCAGAGGCCGCATCGCCCTAAGGACGTCTGTCCATCCAACCAGAGCGGACCGGAGGGGCTCTCTAATTGTGCCATCAGCCAGGGGGGCTCGCCTCTCTGGCACAAGGAGGCGGGCCTTTTCTGTGTCTACACCAGCCCTTTGTGTCCCAATCGACCACAGTTGAGGCACTCTGCCTTCTTGAATAGGCATTTCTTCCGGTCGTATGAGCCCCCGCACCCCTCGCAGCATCGGCTTGCTTCGGTGGTGTCTCTCTTTTCAGATGCCCTTTTCCTCACTTTCTGGACCTCTGGTTCACTCTCGCTTTCACCGGATCCCGAAGAGGACGTGGTGGCGGTTGCTGCAGCTCTCGACTCTCGTGCACATGGCGATGAACAGCTGTGGGCTTGCACCGCAGATGCTGAACTTCCTGGGGCTGTGGACCTCGTCCTGCATGCCCGTACTCCGTCCTTTACAGCTTCAGCAGCTTGTACAACCCGCAGGACCTCCTTGAACGTGATGTCCTTGTCCCGGGCTAGAAGGTTCCGCTGGGCCTCTTCATCCCGCAGGCTGAGTAGGAGGCGGTCTCGCAACGCCTTGGCCAGGGTGACTCCCCACCGGCAAGGAACGGCCACCAGCCTCAGCGCAGCCATGTACTCGGACACAGTTTCTCCAGGCTGTTGGTCCCTCCAGCTGAATGCCATCCTCACCAGGAAATCCAACACTTTTGGGTGAAAATGCGCCCGCAGGGCAGCTAGGATGTCACCCAGCAGTGTCATCTTGAGTGCCTGTGGCATTAGGAGGTTTCTCACCAGTTCCAGGGTCGGCAACCCACACTGGGCCAGTAGGCAGGCTCGCCTTTGGTCTTCATCCTCAATCTTCTCTGCGTCCATAGCGTATAGGAATTGCTCCTTGCAGAGGTCCCATGACTCTGGTGTAGAGGTGTCGAATGGAGATAGGGTGACCCTGTGGGATGCCATAATCCCACCTTCATCGCCAATTTGATGTAGGCAGATTGAATGCACACAAGCCAGCAGGTAGGCTAAACACTACTTTATTGTAACATGGTCAATCTGTACATGAGGCCTTGCCTCCTTAAATATGGTACACAGTACATTTGAATATCACCTGGAGGTGCACTATTGGTTACAGTATAGGTGACGTCTTTCTGACATAATGCATACCTGACATAGTTTCACCTGTGATGGGAAGCTTTCCCACAGTAGTTACCAATTGGAGGAATTGGAGTCACGTGAGCTCTGTCAGCTGCACTACCGGCGAACAGCTGAACTGCATGTATACACAACAAAATGGTTTATTGTAAAGTCTTGCAGGCCACAATTACAAGGATATCCGGACAACAGATGGCTACACAAGTCCCAAGTAATCGGTCCCTCCGAAGTCTACCCTTGTGGTACGTGCTGAGCTACATCTGCATGGGAGCATATGGAGAGGACCCAAGACTAACCTGTAAGAGGTCTAACCTGCAGCGATATTGGGAAGCATAGATCCGGCCTAGCCACACCCTTGTTTACCCATGGCACTTATATAGTGTCTCGGCGACGGTCACTCTGTGATACAATGTAGTAACCAGCTGGATAACCTTAACTAACCAATCATAACCAAGATACATCAGTATTAACCAATTAGGAACAGGATCCTAAACTGTACCCAATCATAGCACTCTAATTAACATAAGCAGTGCACCAAGAAGGGAAGAATGCACAGCAATTCTTGTTCTTGATTCTGATGTTGGGAAATCGCCATTTTGTCTTTTGCGAAGCGTTGCTTGCACAACTTGCAATTTACTTGAATACACAACACCCCCTCACTCCCCAACACTGGCATGAATTCCACCAATAATATTCTACAACAATGTGGTCAAAACATGGACTTCCAGCACTTGTTGGATTACAATGATCAGAATTTTCATCATTGGCTACAATTATAAAGCTAATGGGAGTGGTAGTCGGAGGGCAGTACTCTGGCTATTCTAGTTCTAGAATACATAAACGTATATGTATATAAGTGTAATTGCTTTGCTTTGTTTTGACTCTTCAAGAAAAGAGATCTTCTCACCCACATTACAATTCTGATCATCATAACAGTAACCATGATGAATTCCTTGGCTCAAAATGCAGAAACATGTGGGACTCTGGAAAAGTTTAGTCATTATTGATATAAATGTATACCATCAAAAACTCCATATGTTTGTGCGGATGAATGCAGGCATCCTGGCTTATATTCAGCCTAATTGTTTGTGACTGAACGGTGGTGACAGCAATGTTTATAACTAATTATGGCAACTGTGTTTATGAAGCCAATTACAGTGGGTCTCCCTCATCTTCTAGCAGTGCAGAAATACCAGGAACTCCATCTCTGAAAAGTGATTGAATCTTCTGGTGCTCCAGATAGGAAACACCAAGCCTATTTGATCAAGTGAGATGGCTGTGCTGGTGGCACCTTTAACAACTATATGATTGTGGGAGCTTTAGCACTGATACATTGGTACAGTTTCAATAGCTTTTCATTTCAAATCCTGTTTCTTTCTCATTCACAGTCAGTAACAATCAGTCTGATGTGACTCTCCCCAGATTCACAGATCTATTGAAAACATTTCAATGACGGCATTTTGAAGGAGGTTTTCAGAAATAAATAGCAAACATGTGGAAAAGCAATATTTTAAAGACAGCATCCAGAATCTCCGGAGTTTGCTGGAAAGAGTCTGGCATTGTAGCCCAAAATGTAAACTTTTCTGCTTTGGTACAGACCGGAGTGGAAAAAACCATCACAAAAAGTTACTTATTGTTGTGGGTGATATGCATACCTGATAGTACTGAGAGAAGGGGCTGTGGTGGCTCAGTGGTTAAGAAGCTCGCCTTGTTAGCTGGAAGGCCGGCAAGTCAACAGTTTGAGACCTAGGTACTGCTTGATGGTTTGAGCACCCGTCTCTGTCCCAGCTCCTGCCAAACTAGCAGTTTGAAAGGAAGAAATTGCAAGTAGATAAATAGGTACCACTTTGGTGGGAAAGAATCTTGGGGACATGAAAGGAGCCTCTTTCGGGTATCCCCTGAGTTGAGTTTCTCCAGCAGAAATCCTTTCGACCCAGAATAATTTCTGACACAAACTTATTACGTATTATAGTACTGAGAGAGTGATAAAAGGCAAGAAAAGCAAGAATCTGGCACCTGAAAATCTAAAAGGAAAAGAAAGGAATGGAATGGAAAAATCTTTGTCAATAAGTAAAGTAGCACAAAATCTATTTTTTTTACTTTATTGTAAGATCTTCCCTTGTCTTTAACATGTTTCATAACTCTATGTAGGGTCAGAGACTAGAATAGGAACAATTATCACCTAAAAAGAAAGAAGAAAAAGAAAGAATATGAGATAAATCAAAAGAACATGGTCATAAAGAAACAATTATATAGTAACTCAAAAGGAAACTTTTCTCATAACCTATGCCTGGGGTGCTTATTCTTTTTTTAAAAAATCAGCATAAACAGCTCTGCACGTCACTTGAATGACACACAGTCAATCAGCTTCAGTTGATGACAAGAATCAAGTGTTCCTGTGAACTGATTTCAAACACTCATCTTTTGTTCGAGATGGCTTCTGCCCACTTTGAAAATCTTTGTTCTGTTTTCAGTTCATTCTCTTCCTATTGGTTCCAGTGCTTCAGTGTGTCTTTTCTCTGCTCAGAGTCCTTCATCTGCTCTTTATTTTTAACTCTTAAGCAAAGACAAGTGAGGTCCCCCCAAGGGGAACAGATGTCATTCTGGAAGCTACCAGCAAGACTCAGTCCTGGAATCGATTTTCACCTTCAGGCTCCACACCGAGGTAATAAATGCTTCCTAGTCACCAATCAAAAATATTTTTTAAAGGCGTGCAAATATTGCAACTCACAGTTTATACTGGAGCACTTTTTAAAAACCTATTTGGCAGGATAGCATTTAAAACATTACATAAATGAAAAGTCACTTCCTGAAACTGATACTGGTTTTATTTGTAATGAGACCTGGACTATATGATGCTTGTGTTGTTGTTATGTGCTATCAAGTCACTTCCAAGGTATGGCAGCCCTATGAATTAGTGACTTTTAGAAGCCTTAAGGTTACATTTTCCCTGATATACTCAAACGCTTTCACCATAGTAAGGCGCGCACACATGGGGATAAATGTAACATTTATGCAGTCTAGCACACATCTTCATTTATTATCAGTTACTTTTAAATCCTTTCTTTCCTTTCTCCAAAGTTCTGAGCTTTCTTCCTCCCCACTTTATGTCTTAGAATAGATTTTCACCATTTAGCTTATGGCCCCAGAACTTGATGTCCAACGATGAAGCTGATTCAGTTGTTTTATGGTGTTGCTGCCAGTTAATCTGTCTTTAGTGTAATGTATGGTTATGATGAAGTTTATGCTTTGTCTTCTCTTGTTATTTATTATGTTTTGTTTTTGTTTTATGTGAATTATTATATTCTTTGTATTTTGTATATTTTTAATTGTCATATTGTGTTTCACTTAAAGTAGTGTGTATACTAGATGGGTAGTATATGACCAACTGAACGACCGAACAACTAACTGGCTGACTGACTGACTGATCAACTGAAATGAAATCTCACAACATTCCTATGATGTAGGAGGAGGAGAAAGAAGGGAAAAGAAATTAGTGTTTGGTTGTGGTCCAGTGAGGTTCATGGCTCTAGGAGGATTGGAACCCAGAAAGTCCAAGTCCAAACCAGCACCCTTACCCTTATGCCACAATACTATTATTGTACTTAATATCATTTCCCAAACACATTATATATCTCAACTATTCTCATGGTCCACTACTATCTGTGAAGTAAGGTAGTATTATTATCCCATATTGCAGATGAGAGACGACGACCTGCTTCTTCCCAGTTCATACTATTTCAGTGCCACTGCACTCCTACACAAATATACTGAAATATACACAGTGGTGGGCATCAGCAGGTTCGCACCAGTTTGCCAGAACCGGTAGCAGAAATTCTGGCTGGCCCGGGCCAGCCCATCCAAGTTTTGAAATAAAGTACTGCAGTCCTAATTTGGGTGCAATGCAGGGCTTTCCCTCTGGCCATGCCCACCATACCACGTCCACAGTGTGGTAGTAAATTTTTTGGAGCCCACCACTGGATATATATGTGCTACTGAAACCAGTGGTGCTTACAATATATTTGCTTTGGCTATAGGTTTCAGGGTGAGCTTTGGTGGCCCCATTAGATAATTATGGGTCAGAGAGAAACATGATTATGGTTGCCACTATCATGTATTTTAACATAGCATTGCTTCATTTCCTTTTAAATAAAAATGGAATAATTTTCTATGTAGTTAATAGATGAGGGTCAGTATATTGGTGGAAATGGGGAGGATGTGGTTCCCAATTTCTCTGGAAACCCTTGAACATTATTGAATTATTGCTTCAAAAACCCAGAAAAACCTTTAGAGCAGGATTTTGTAGGGTGCTTGGACCAAAAATTCCAACATCGCTGTGAGCACCCCATGAGAAGTTGGCTGTTACCTCTAGGGTCAAAACGTTCATAGCTTTTTCTGCATTGGAGCCAGTAGAAAATATTTTCAAAGAAGAAAAGAAATGGATAAAACCAAGTCCCTAGCCAACACAATGTTAAAATGCATGACATAGTTTTATGTCAACATAGAATTTCTGTTGTGGCTGATAAAAGGACATGCAATGTAGTGTTAATGCTGTGATGTGAATGAAATTGAAGTGTGAAGTGATGGATTACACCATTCTGATTATACATCAAAAATAACATCCTTTATCTGGGTCACTAATGCCAAGGATATAGCCTGTGCAACAGGAAGCACTGGGGGAAAATAGAGGAAATATAGTAGAGGTATAGTAGAGTATAATTAAAATCCATGTGCAGCATGGCCCATGTACACAACAGTATACATTGTATTATACCTGTAGCAGTGATTCATCAAAAGCTGACAAGAAAAGTTATGAAGCCCCCCATGCAATGTTTTGCTTTGAATCTATGGTTTCCTTTTCTTTCTCAACAGCTGGGAAGGGAAGAGCATGGATATCAGTCCCAGAGCATGCAGACTTAATAAGGCTTACTGCCTGATCCATAACATTCTGTTTGCAAATGTGATGAGTTGTAATGACGGCTGTTGTGAGATGACAGTTCTGCTTCTGTGTCCCAAAATCAAGCACGGGCATTAATGTTGCTTGGGGTTGCTGTGGTGTGGAGCTTTCCTTTCTGAAGAAAATTTGCAACAGCTGCCAGGCTGTGCATATCTATCACAACTCTAGAAAGCACCGAGGTCAGTGTGTTTTGTGTAAACTTGCCATTTTTAAACGTTTTGCAGCATATGACTACTAAGTCTTCCACTTCCCCTCAGACTTCAACTAGTCTGTGCGTAGCCAGCCTTTGGGAGACTGTAGCGCCAGAGGTACTTTTGGTTGCTTTTCCTCTAGAGGGGGCATTACAAGAATAAAAACCTGCAGACCAAATGAACCACCAGATTAAGGACACATTTGCAATAGTGATTACTGGTTTAGTAGTAATCCTCTTTCCCAAGAGACTTGGGAATGTTAGTTGTAGGAAAACAGTGAACAACTGAGAAATGAAGATTTGCATCTCACAAATCCATTAATAATGCACTAGCAAAAATAAACACCTTTGCTTGTGTGGGAACTGCCCTTAGATTTCAAGCAACATTCCAAAGTAGTCAGAGCTTACTGTATGTGCCCTATGGGATGGAAATTACCTTTACTGGGATCTCTTTGCTTACCTGCTGCTATGGTGCAACCTTTCAACCCAGAATGAAGATTCTGCCTTCTTAATGCAGACTCATGGAGGAGAAAGATTAGGTTTCCTATAGGAGAGAGGAATGAGACCTATAAATCTTCATTTAGTGCTATGTACCTGGTTTTAAGCTGTACTGATTGCAAACCTATGGGATAGTTTTGCAAGTCTACCACCTAGTCAGTGAATGGTGATACTACAGGTTCCTAAAATGTGGACATATTGAAGTGAATATGTTTTTAAAACCAAATAAAATGAATGCCAAGCTATCATCAGTGGCCGTAAATATATTTGTATAGGTAAAATGTGTACCAGTTTTCCTGATCTAGCCATTATGACATATGTCTTAGCTACATCCCAGTACAGCAAGTCTCCTGTCAGGAGCTGATTATAGGGAGAACAGAAATACTTTGCCACAACAGTTTCTCTGGCTATAACTCTGTTTTGGGAGCAATCCAAAGTGCTGGTAATGACCCACAAAGCCCTATGTGGCTTAGGTACAGGCTTTCTGAAAGACCACTTCTTCCCACTTTAGCATCCCCATCTCTTTAACACAGGGATTCTCAACCTATGGCACCATTTCATGTAGCCTGCGTCACCGTCTCTGCTGCCACCAGAAGCGGAAGCATTTATAACAGCCGTAAATTCACCCGCAGCTATCGTAAATGCATTTACGACAGCTGCAGATGTGTTTTACGGCAGCATTTATGGCAGGGGAACCATGGGTCTGGCCAGCTCAGATGTCTGATGGGGTGAAGTCTGGCCAATGGCTTTAAAAGGTTGAGAACCCCTGCTTTAACATGTTAGGTATGTATTTTATCCGAGTCCTGCTTCCTTCATGAGTTCCTAGATTGTGGAGCTCTGTTCAATGGGAAACTAATTTGGAACCTTGCTCTTGCCCTACCACTAGCAAGCAAAGACTTTTCTTTTTATGCAAGCTTTCAATAAGTATATCACTGCTAAGGGAAATTTTTTAACAGGGGGGTTGAATCCTTTACCTTTGTGAATACAGTATTTTATATAGTTTAATTCCATGTCTTTTAAACTTACATGTTTTACTTTTCTTAAACATTAGAATATATTGAATTTTTTCATTTTTTTTAAGTTTGAATTCTCATTTCTAAAAAAAAATGTGAGCCACCTTGGATCACTCATTTCTGGAAAAGAGAGGTATTAAATAGCTAGAAATTACCTTAGTTACATGTGTGGATCTTTATCTCGAAATCATTACTTTATCTCACTGAATATGCAGCTATGCCATTCTGTGGTTGGAGGATAAGCCAAAGAGAGTTTAATTGCTTATCATCTTTTGCTTTCTAGTGGCTAGTGCGTTTAGAAAGGAAATGTATAGTGCTTACCAAGAGGTAGTGACAGGATCCCTCAAACCTACATCAGTTGAGAAAATATACCCTCTTGTTGGTATTGCTCCACCTGAGATCAGGAGAGAAGTAACAGCAGACACTAAGAGAACTAGGCAAGAGAATGACCTTCGATATCCTCTGAACAGATATGAGCCTCAAGTCCAACAGCTCAGATCCAGGAAGAGCTTTATGGCAAGAACAAACATTTTTGAGGGTACACAAGAGCAAAACCAAATTAGAAGATAGAGGAAGGAGCTCACTGGGCAAGGAACATCATTAAAGGTGAATATAGCTGAAGATCTCAATCTCCCCTATGTCACCTGGAGGACCCTGAATAGGCTGAGGGATGGAGTCTGTTGTGTATGTACAATGATGCTTTAAGAAATGTATGAATGTAACCTGACCACAATTACAATGTAGCTCAGCTGTTAAGGAACGCGAGTAAGCTGCCTATAGAGGGCAGCTGCGAGCGTTCAGCTCACATGGTTCACATTCCCCAAATCACCGGCAGCCGCGGGAACCTTTCCCGCGTGAGGATCACCTGGAGAAGATGGGCGTGACTCAGAATGACATCACACCGGTAGCAGCCAATAAGCTACCGTGCAACGAGATTCAAATGTATGTACTGCAGTATATAATGAGCTGTACCTCCGCCATTACCACATGTTCATCCTGATCATCACCCAATAAACCTGCGTTTAGCCCTCATTGCGGCTCCTTCTTTGTCTTCCGTGCATGCAAGACACTAAAGAGTCTTTAGTGTAAGGGACCAAAGACAATGAAACAGCCGAAGGGTTGGCTTAACACAGGTTTATTGCATGATGATCCGGAGGAACATGTGGTAATGGCGGATGAGTAGCTCAATATATACAGCTGGCTATACATTTGAATGTGGCTCGTTGACAGACTATTGGTTGCTGCCTGCGTGACGTCGTAGGAGGTCACACCCTTCTTGACCAGGTGAAGAGGTGGCGGGGAATCTTCCCGCGCTGCTGAACCAGGTGAATATGATCCATGAGAGCTGGACGCTCGCCACTGCCCTCTGGTGGTCACTAGCTCGCGTCCCCTTATTAGGTTTACATTGATACAGCTGATGGTTATAATGTTGCACACAGAAAGGTTACATTGATAACACATGGCAAAGGTACATTGTTAAAGGCACAGCTTTACAGAACATAACATCCCTCCCCCCTAGGATGAGACGAAGTCTCTCAGCCAAGATGGCTTGTTGCATGTACGTTTGGGCCGTGACGAGGGCTGCCCCCCCGGGGGCGTTATTGCTTCTTTGTTCCCTGGACCCTTGTCCTGAAATGGGAGAGGGAGACTCGTTAGTGGTTTGCCGCTGTCTGGCGGCCTTAGGGGAAGGGGAAAACTCCATTGTGGGCAGACCGGGGGCCGTCGGGGCTAACGAAAAACCCCTCTTCTCGCTTGGACGGGTGGGGGACCACTCCGAAAAAACCCCCCGGTTCTGAAAATCAAAATCTAACTTGGTGGGGGTACCCACATTTGTGGGAACCTTCCGCGAGATATGTATGGGGTCGGGTTCCTCCTCCTCGGAAAGATCCCCCAGGATATCTATGAGGACATCCTCCTCCCCCCTTGGGGGGGGCCCGCGGTCCCCCTTCCCTCCCCCTTGGGCTAAACGGGTGGGGGAGAACCCTAACGCTGACTTTGTCCCTGCTCGGTCTGCGCCCTGCGTCGGAGCTGGTCCACGTGCCGCCTCCACAAGAGTCCCGTATTGGTTTCCACGCGGTACGACACGGGGCCGGTTTGTTCCACGACTACGCCCGGCACCCAGGCTGGGCCCGTGCTGGCGTAATTCCTGCAATGCACGGGGGCGCCTATACTGAAACTCTTTGTGGCCTCTAGCCCGATGTTCCTTCCTTTGTCCTCTACCCTCGTGGGGTCTAGCCTAGTAAGGATGGTGGTCAGTTTCCTATGCATTAAGAGCTCTGCGGGGGAGTATCCTGATGCCAAAGGGGTCACCCTGTACCCTAGCAGAAACTGGCAGACTTGTAGGTTCAGATCCCCGGGGCCCATGCGCCGCAACGCGTCCTTCGTGGTGCGGACGAGGCGCTCTACTTGGCCATTGGTGGCCGGGTGAAAAGGGGCGGAGGTGATGTGCCAAACGGCGTTGATCTCCATGAATGCCCTAAACTCGGAGGACGTGAAACAACTAGCATTGTCGCTAATTAACGTGTCGGGTATGCCGAACGTGGAAAAGAGCCTCCGCAAGTGCCTAATGGTCTGGGCCGAGGAGGTGCTCGTGACTGGGATAACCTCCAACCACTTGGAGAAGGCGTCCACTACAAGAAGGAACAGGGTGCCTCTGAACGGGCCCGCGAAATCAACGTGCACCCGGGACCACGGCCCCTTAGCCGCGTCCCATTCCCTGTGGGGAAGGCGGGCCTCCTCTGGTCTGGAGCATTGGCAACTATCACAAGTGCCGACCATGTGCTCGATGTCGGCGTCCAGCTGGGGCCACCAGAAGTAACTCCGGGCCAGCGCCTTGGATCGCACGATGCCGGGGTGGCTGACGTGCAGCAGTTTGAGCACCCGCGGCCAAAGGGAAGTGGGAATCACCACCCGCTGCCCCCACAAGAGGCACCCCCTCTCTAGGGACAGTTCTAGCTTTTTTCTGAAAAATGGAGTGAACTCCTCCGCTGGGGAGGACGCCGGCCACCCTTTCTGCACCCAGGAGCTAACTGCCGCTAACGTCTTGTCCTTCTCTGTCACTTTGGCAATGTCGGCGGGCACTACGGGGGGCGAATCCAGCACCTCTATCATGAGAACCTGATGGTCCCGCTCCCCCTTGCTCACCTGGCTGGGCGTTAGGGGAAGGGGAGACCTAGATAGAGCGTCCGCATGGCTGATCTCTTTTCCGGGCCGGTAGACCAACGCGTGCTGATACGCGTTGAGAAAAATGGCCCACCTGAGCATCCTCGGGGACAGGATCTGTGGGGTGGGCTTATCTGCGGTAAAAATGCCTAGCAGGGGCTTGTGGTCCGTTACAATGGTGAAGGGGCGGCCGTACAGAAAATCGTGAAATTTTTTCGTCCCCGCGACTATTGCTAGTGCCTCCCTGTCTGTCTGTGCGTAGTTTCTCTCCGCTTGGGACAGGGACCTGGAGTAAAATGCTATCGGGGCCTCCCTTCCGTTTTCCAACACGTGGCACAACACCGCCCCCACCCCCACTGGAGATGCATCACAGGTCAGTAATACTGGGCGTCTGGGGTTGAAGTGGGTCAGTATGGCATCGGACGCTAGGAGGCTTTTGAGCTCGCTGAATGCCCTTTCTTGGTCATCGCCCCACTTCCATGCCTGGTCTTTCTTTAGCAGTTTGTGTAGCGGTTCAGCCACCGCTGCCTTCCGGGGGAGGAAGGAGTGGTAAAAATTGAGCAGCCCTAGGAACGACTGCAGCTCGGGCTTGGAGGTGGGGCGGGGGGCTTTCTTAATGGCTGCTACCTTGGACTTGGATGGTTTTATTCCCTCAGGAGTCACACAAAACCCTAGGAACTCAACCTCGGTGGCGAAGAAGACGCATTTGTCCTTTCGCAGCCTCAGCCCCGCTTTTTCGAATATTGTCAGGACCTTCCCCAACCTCTTGGCCAATTCAACCTGACTCCCCCCCGTTATTAACACGTCATCAAAATAAGGCAACACCCCCTCCAATCCCTTCAGGAGGCGTTCCACGAGTGACTGGAAAATTCCAGGCGCTGAATTCACGCCAAACTGGAGGCGCGTCACCTGGAACGCCCCCTTATGGGTGACTATGGCCTGCGCAGCAGCGGCGGCAGGGGACACCGTAAGCTGCTGGTAGGCCTGTGCTAAGTCGAGCTTAGCGAAACACTTTCCCCCGTGTAACCTGGCCAGCAGATGGCTGACTACCAGCACCGGATAAGCATTCGGGCGGATCGCCTTGTTGATGGTGCACTTGTAGTCGGCGCATATGCGGACCTCCCCATTGGCCTTTAGTGCGGTTACAATTGGAGTTTCCCACTCCGCAGAATCTACAGGCAGAAGGATCCCCTGGCCCACCAACTTGTCCAGTTCCGCCTCTATCTTGTCCTTAAGCGCGAACGGCACCCTGCGTGGTTTAAGGCGAATTGGGCGGACCTCCGGGTCCAGGTCGAAAGTCACTGGGGGCCCCTTGAATTTCCCCAGTCCTTTTTTGAAAACTTCGGGGTGCGCCTCGCACACCTCCTGAATTGGATCAGTCCCAACGGCGTGCATCCCAACGGCGTGCACCCCCCCAATAAACAACCCCAGGGGCTGGAACCATTGAGTCCCGAGGAGGCTGCAATCTCCCCCTTTGAGCACGACTAGGGGAAGGGACGCGGCGTGCTCCTTGAATTTGACCTGAAATTCTCTGACCCCCAACACTGGAATGCTGTTCCCTTGCACGTCCCGTAGTGTGGACCTCAAAGCTTTGAGCTTGGGTCGCTTGTGGGGGGCAATTCCCAAAAACTCCCTCTGGGAAATGATTGAATATGAGGACCCTGAGTCAATTTCCATCCTAATGGGAACCCCTTGGACTAGTACCTCAACAAAGTAGCGGGGGTGTCCTGTAGACACGCTGAACACTGGGGTGTCATCCTCGCTGCTGTGGGAGATGCGGCCCACGCCGTCCTGCTTCCGCGTGGCCTGGGCGCCGTCCTTGGGTCTCGTTGGGCGGTCTTGCCCCGCGGAACGGTCTGTGGAGCTCCTCCGGGTCTCGCGCTTCTTCCTGCACACCTTGGCGATGTGCCCGCGGCGGCCGCAGTTGTGGCACTCGGCCTTCCGGAAGGGGCACTTTACGCGGTCGTGGGCCGCTCCACAGCCGTCGCATCGCCGGCTCTCCTTCCGGACCCTCCGGACGTCCTCGTCGTCGCTGCTCTCTGTGGACGACCTCGAAGTTCGCCGGGCCGCCTGTACCGGAGTCTCTGCCTTGCTCGACTTCGGCCGCCAGTCCTGGAGTTCTTGGACCCCGGCCTTTGTAGCTTCTGCGGCCTGGGCCGCTCTGACGACCTCCTGCAACGTGGGAGGCGGCTCTTGGTTCATTAATGTGCGCTGGGTCTCGGCGTCGTTCAGGCCGCACAGCACACAGTCCCGGAGGGTGATTTCGGCATTCTCCCATTTGCACGGGCCAGCCGCCAGCCGCAGGGCCGCCATGAATGCGGCGACCGTCTCCCCGGGCGCTTGGACTCGCCTCCAGAACGCACTCCGAGCGGGAAACATCGCCGTGGCGGGCCGGACGTGCTCACGCAGCATCTGCATGAGTTCCTTGGCCTTGAATTCGCTCACCCTCCTCGGTGCAATCAGGTCCACCAAGGTCCTTTTGGTTTCTTGTCCGAGCATCCTGGTGAAGATGGCCCTTTTCTTCGCCTCTTCCGTGACTTCGGACTCGATCAGTGCGGCCTGGAAGTCCATCTCGAAGATCTCCCAGTCGCCCAGTTTCCTGATTTCGAAACCGGCGCATGTCTTGGTCCCGTGGGCTGCCATATCCCACCTTCGTCGCCAATTTAGTGTAAGGGACCAAAGACAATGAAACAGCCGAAGGGTTGGCTTAACACAGGTTTATTGCATGATGATCCGGAGGAACATGTGGTAATGGCGGATGAGTAGCTCAATATATACAGCTGGCTATACATTTGAATGTGGCTCGTCGACAGACTATTGGTTGCTGCCTGCGTGACGTTGTAGGAGGTCACGCCCTTCTTGACCAGGTGAAGAGGTGGCGGGGAATCTTCCCGCGCTGCTGAACCAGGTGGATATGATCCATGAGAGCTGGACGCTCGCCACTGCCCTCTGGTGGTCACTAGCTCGCGTCCCCTTATTAGGTTTACATTGATACAGCTGATGGTTATAATGATGCATACAGAAAGGTTACATTGATAACACATGGCAAAGGTACATTGTTAAAGGCACAGCTTTACAGAACATAACAGAGTCCCTAAATGCAAGACCAAAATGCTCAAGTGGGGACTGCTGGCGGACAAGAACACATGGCGTGAATATGGAGAAACATAGAGTCCAGCCCATTTACTGGTCTGCCAATTGCTGCCAATGACATTCATTCATTCATTCATGTTTATGTGAATATGCACCAATGAGGACTTGGGTTTTGGCAACAACAAAGCTTCATTTTGCAGTCCAGAGTTTGGTCATCATCGTCACCTTCTTCTTCTTCTGTGTCTAGGCCAGATGTGAAACTGCCAAAATGAAGGCACCCTTGGAGATTTCATTCAACAGTTCTCTTCACCTGACCTAGTGTGAGACAGATTACCCAGCAACACAAGGTTGCCATTACTAGGGTACGCCCAATTGTGGTTCAAAAATACCACAATCTTTGAGGAGGATCTTTCTGTGTACCCCAGTTTAGTAGATTAAATGACAGAAATGTTCCCAACTTGATTTTCACCCCACCTATGTTGTGTAGGAAAATGAGCCACAATAACAAAGGCATTGTGGCCTTAATTCATAATATGCTTCCATACTAACAGAAGATTCATATCAAACAGGCAGTGTAAAAGACTTGCATGAATCAAATCAGGTTGATCTTTTCTATCTTTTTTTAAAAAATGTGTCTACACTGAATGATTGAAATGCTAAATGGTGAAACTGAACTTTCTTCAATACATAGATGTCTTTGTTTGACCGTCAGTCAGTACAAAATAAACTTTCTTCAATAAAAGTTTCAATTTTCCATTTCTGTATTTCCATAGTCCTACCATTCTTTCACCACAAGTGTTTTGTGTCTACAATACATTGATCTACCAGGAAGTGATATATTCTCCAGTGGCAATGTTTTAATTGCTTCATTACAAACTTCCTCTTCCTTCTTGAAAATTAATATAATATGTGCCAAATTTCCTTGCACGGTATAAAGAAGAAGAAGGGGTGGGAGAGAGAGAGAGATGGAGAGAAAAGAATATATGCAGAACAGACACAGATTATTTCCAATACTTTGTGCATAAGGAAATTCTTTAACAATAGAACAAAGTCCAAACTAAATAGACAAGAATTGTTTTGAAAGATGGCTCATTTCCTCCTGCTGCCTTTTGGCTGTTGATTATTTAAGCACTCATTTCACTTTATAAATGGAAACTGAATCATGGCTTGCCAGGATGGAAAGTTATTGAAAATTAGAGAGACCATCCGAGTCACTGACAGGGCCATTTCCTCTCTGGACAGGAAGCCGAGACTCAAAATGGACCTTTCAGGAGCTCAGAGTGATAAAAAGCCTGTTTTACTCCCCCACTGGAAAAGGATCCACATGATGTTTTCAAATTTCACTTGGAAAAAAAGGGGGTCTCAGGATGTCCCCCTCCAAACATGGGTATTAAGGCAGGAAAAAGGAAAGATGTAGATACATTTTTTTTTGTTTGTCTAGACAACTTGAAGCTTGCTTTAAACACCCACACAATCTGGATCCTGCTGATCCATTGTGAGTTGTATATGCTACACTGCAAGCCACTGTCTGTACAATTTTATTTGCACTTGTTTATTTTTGTTACATAACACAAAGGAGGTGAGATAAGAAGAACCTCTTGCCCAGACCTCCAGGCACAGAGGGCAATTATTTTTCAAAAGTTATTCCTTTGGTGTACAAATTCTTCCAATTCACCTAATTATCTTGATGAACAATTGCCAGATAAAAACAAACACTGGTTTGTTCTTTAAAAAAATCTTACTCGCCCTCCTAACCTTTAACATTCTCAGACTTCTTCAAACGTCAGAGGAAAAGCTGTATTTTCAAATGTCCTAAAAGCAGATAGATGGTCTCCAAAACCAAAGCAGCAAGGATAACATTTTAGAGCAAAACAGTCACCTTGAATGAAAAGTTGTTTTAGTAACCATACAACAGAATGTGGTGTGACAAGAAAGACGACGAAAGACAATCATAATCAATATACAGTATCTCCTTTAATACGTTTTAAGGTAAACGACTGAATATCTAAGAAATTATATCAAATGTTATATCTGATGGAGTCTTCTCTGCTGCCACTGTAGGAAAAATAATTAGTTTGTGCTGAAATGCAACTCCTGCTAGATTTCATATAATATATGGGAAACAAATAATTTAGTATGTAGCCATCCTAAATATAACCTTGTACTGCAAAAACTGTAAGCTATAAGGTGTTTATTCTAAGGCAGTGCTCAAATTTAAAATTGGACAAGCCACATGAAAGGAGAGTTTTGCCTCTAGATCAGTGTTGCCCCTTTGGTTTTTTGGACTTCAATTCCCAGAAGCCTAAGTTAATTCCTCAGCCAATGTACAGATTTAGACTTCTGGGAATTGGAGTCCAAACACCAAAGGTTAGGAAACACTGCTCTCTAGACCAAAGGTGGGCAGAACACAATCTTCCAGATGTTGTGGGATTGCAACTCCCACATATGTAATGTAATTGAAATGTGAAAGTTGCCAGGGTGATGACTATCTTCACAGTGGTTGTTGAGAGTACTTTATGAATCATTGTTAGATTCACAAATATGCTACGAAGAAAAATCATCATCAAAGCCAAATATAAGAGAACAGTTTGATTAGTGTTATGTATACACTGGTCCTTAAGAGACTGAAATGAGAAGGTTGAATGGAATAGAGATTTGAACATTGTGAATAGAGATTTGAACATTATAGTAGCACAGGAATGCAGCTTTATTATTGTGCATCATTCTACAAGACAACTCTAAAAATTGGGGTACTCTAACAAAAAAATGTAACTTGGAAACTGGACTTTAGTTCGGCATCAAACTTACATACACATAGTACCATTGACGTAGTACCATTCACATACAGATACCAAGCAAAGGAAACTCCTACAAGCTGACTCCTTTTCCCAATAGTTAACCCCTTCTCACCCAAACACAAGGCAATTGTCATGACCGTTTTTCAACAAGGGTGAATAGTAGTGAGCACAAGAGGGTATCTTGTAGATCATTTTGACTCCTGCCATTGGTATTGTCAGTATTCAGGCTAGCCTTCTCAATGTAAAGGTTGCCATCCTTTTTCCTCTTGGCAATACAGACACAATGTTGTACAGCAATATTGGGCCATTTCTTGGTATATCCCACATTCATAATCTGGAGTTTTTTGGTTGGTTGGTTGATTTGTCATAAAACATTCCCAGACTGGGTGGTAATACAGACAACTTTGCATAGATGATCTGGTTAGTTTTAAATAGAGATTTAAAAAATATCCTGTGCCCTTGTTCTTGAAAGGTAGAGTGGAAGGTCTTGGTGAATTCTTGTTCATCTGTAGGACTTATGAAATGGAGGGTCTTTTGTTCAAAATTTATTATGTAGAGAAAAGAGAAAGTGTTCTGGAAGATTGGTGTTCTCTCACTGGTTTTTGTTTTGTTTTTAGTATTATAAGAGACACAGAAGTTCTGTAAAGAATAGCCACAATACTGGAAGGTCAATATTTGAGAAGGCAATTCATGCTTTGTACTTTTATGAAGGAACAGCTGCCAAAAACCATCATTTAGGTTTATTCAACTTTAAGTTGAATATCAATCACAACTGTTTAAAGATCTCTTGTTTTCTTTACCTAAACGAATAGTTCCATATCCAACTGTGGCAACAACATGGGTGATGATTAGCTGTAGTGAGGAAATGACTGATTAACTGATCGGAGTAGGCAGGATTTCACCAGTGCATGCACAGTTTGGGAATTTAGTGTATGGGACCAAAGACAACCGGACAACCGAAGGGTTGGTTTAACACAGGTTTATTGCATGAGGTTCCAGTGAAGCATGAGGTAATGGCGGTGATACATCTCAATATATACAGTAGCTCTCTACATTTGAATCTTGTAGCACGGTAGCTGATTGGCTGCTACCGGCGTGGCCTCGCCCAGGCACGCCTCTTTCTTCTGCTGCTGAATGCGGGGAAGGTTTTCCCGCGGCTGTCCGTGATTGAGCAATGTGAACCATGTGAGGCTGAACGCTCGCAGCTGCCCTCTATGGGCTGTCTGCTCGCGTTCCTTTACAGCTGGTATCGTTTGTATCTGGAGTGGTTACATTCTTGCCTTTACAGTATAATGAACATGCATACATACATAACAGGGAATCAATGAATCAAGAGTCCTTGTGACCTTATGTAAACATGGTTGAAGAAGAAAATTAACAGATTTGATTATTAGCATTGCTAATATCCTGCAGCATGGTATCTTTGTGGTGCAGGTGAAATCATGGAGGCAGTGGTAGGATTCAATTTTTTTTACTGCCTATTTTGTGGGTGTGGTATGATGAGTCAGTGTGGCCAGGGGAAAAGCCCTACGTTGCACCTGAATTAGGACTACTTTATTTCAAAACTTGGATGGGCGAGGCCAGCCAGAATTTCTGCTACCGGTTCTGGTGAACTGGGTCGAACCTGCTGAATCCCACCACTGCATGGAGGGCGATACCAGATACTGAATAGAACATGTGCAGAAGTATTTTTATCTCTCTGTTTTAGATGTTTGTTGTCAAGTAGGACAGAGATTTGTTTCATGTATCAAAAACAGATGTGTGGCTAAGAGCTGCATTTGAGTGTGAGCGTGTGAGTATATGCACACGCATGTAAACACAGAGTTAAAAACCTCTTTCCTCAGATAAAACCTCTTAGAACCTCTCAGATAAAAGAAGCATGATGGAGAATTTCAAACAACATCAATTTGTGCAGCACTGTTTAATATTCTATCTAGACTCTGACTTTACAGACACCGAAATGGAATGTGAATCGTTCATACTATCCCCCAATGCCAGCTGAAAAGTTCGTCAAAGCAAAAAAGCAGTAGACCAGAGAACAAGAGAACTGAGCTTTCAGTGGGAAAGGCAACTATAAAATGTTTCCTGCAGTCAATGTTTTCAAGCATCAGCTGATCCTTCACTAGTTTATACCTGACACCAAATAATCTCTCTTTTTCAGACTATTATCCCCTGTGGCCTTGCTTGATATGTTTAAAGCAGAGGTGGAGGGCAGGAGAAACCACTAGGGTTTTCAAAAGTACTTTTAAAAGTTCCTCTTCTTTGGTTAATGCTTTAGCATGCCTCACTTCTTCCTTCCCTCCAATCCTCTGTTGTTTCTTTAAACTGGCCAGCTCAAATTTCTCCAGGATCATTGAAGTCTTCTTTTCTTGTCTTGTCTTCATGTCTGAATTCCAAGAGAGTTTGTGCAGATGTTGGGGGAGTGATACTTCTCACTTAGGCTGGCAGTTAGTGCTTCTATCAGGTGAGGCCTAAAACAGTAACATCACATCTGATTTGAGCAACAATTTTAACATTAATGTTAGGTTTTTTTACATCCCGCCCCACTCGACACAACGTGCGACTCGAGGCGGCGTACAGCACAAACATACAATATAATACAATTCATAATAATACAGTACAATTACAGATAAAGAAGTTAACAACAACCTCCGCACCTAGTAGGAACCATTTTGGACCTGGGGAAAATTATTTTGGGTCACGGCAACATTCTGTCATGCAATCTATGGTTCTTGTTAAAAATAAACACACAAACAAATTAATATTTATTCCCATTCGCTTTCTGCTACATTTTGCTTTGACTGATTCAGCTTTTCCCCCCTGCAATTATTATAGTACTTTGGGCTCTGCAGAATTTCTTCATTTGAAGAAATGAAGAAATGTAGCTTCCCCATAGCACAAGTTCTCTAAGTTGTTCACAAAGAAACAACATTAAAATACTGTATGAAACAATGGCTGAAGTTCTTTTATGTAGCTACACATAACATTTGGAAGCAAATTGTCTCAGGATATATTCATAGACATTACCTGTGTCACAGTGAGTTGTGCAACTCTGAATGCAACCGATAATGTCTACAGAGATTTCTTAACTTACTAACGATTCACTTCCAAATGTTAATGCTGTTTGCATTATGGCAATGTAACAAGGCAAGAGGATTTGGAGCAATGTCTCCTATCTTATTGTTTAAAAGTAGAGTGGAATGGAAATTGTGTGAACATCTCTCCTCCAGCTCTGGCAGGCTGCCTGTTATGTGAGCAGTTTTTTGATCAATCTTGCAAATTCATGCTAGGAGGGGCCTATTGTTGGCAGCCTGTGTGAATTGGTGGTGGTACATGTTTCCATGATTTCCTTTCACACCACATTTAATTCAGAGTCAGAATCACCACAGCTTCTAGTGTTTAAAATAGTTACAATCCCAGCCTCCCATACTTTGATGTTTGCAGATTGATACGTGGTAGGCAGCATTCATAAGGCCAAACACATCTCTATTGTAGAGCAAGCAATCTGAACATGAGGTAATGGCGGAGGCGCAGCTCCTTTTATACAGCATGGTACATTTTAAACTGGTTACACGGTTGCTCATTGGTTACTGTCTCCGTGATGTCATTGTGACGCGTGGCGTTCTTCATCAGGTTTACCTGTGGCGGGAATATTTCCCGCGGCTGGCTGTAATTGGTTAACTTGTATCATGTGTGTAGATTGCTATCAGCTGCTTCTCGATACTATCTAGAGGCAGCAGTAGCTCGTTGTAACTGTTGCAATACATTTGGTTACATTGTTACATTCCATCTTAAAGGCATAGTATTCCATACAAAACACTCCTCCTCCCTTGGATGGGATGAAGTCCCTTAACCATTGTGGTTTCCTGCATGTTCGCTTGGGCCATACGGCGGCTTGGCTGAGCTCAGGTGAACCGGGGACTCTGTGTTTCGCAGACTCTCGTCCTGCAATGGGAAAACGAGATTCGTTAACTGCCTGTCGGGAACACTGCTCTGTTCACGAACTCGAGGGCGAGAAAGGGACAAACAGCTGTGACTTGAACCCTTGCTTTGTCCTCACAGCAGCCGGGGACCTTCCTAGCTCGAAACTCGGTAGCGAGGAGGCATACCTTAATGCTGAGTCCCGCCTGTCACTCCATGCAGTGGGCGGTTCCATGGGTGCTTGTGTCGCCATTTGGGAAGGTGTGGACTCCAAGGCCAGAGGACCGGGGGTACTCAGGACTAACTTAAAACCCCGCTTCTCGCTCGGACGGGTGGGGGACCACTCTGCAAACTGCCCCCGCTCCCGAAAATCAAATACTAAATCATTGGGCTCTTCCCTCCCTGGTGGGTGCAAAGGACATGGATTTGTACGTGCACCCCTGCTGTGAGGCGGAAGGTACTCTGTGTCTCTGTGGGAGTCCCCTTGTGGGGAGTACCCCGTTTCTCCCCCTTGGAATAAACAGGTGGGGAGGACCCTAACGTTGATTCACCCGTGTTGTCTGCCCCCTGGTTGCTTTCGTCCCCCTGACTGACCTCCCCCTGGGTGTCCGTGACCCACCTTCTGAGTTGGTCAGCGTGTCTTCTCCACAGTAAACCTGCTCTGGTTTCTACTTTGTATGATACTGGCCCGGTCTGTTCGATCACAACCCCTAGGACCCATACTGGGCCGTTGGCCGCATAGTTTCTGCAATGCACCGGTTCCCCTACTGCTAATACTTTTGTGCTTCACATCTCAATATTCCTCCCTTTATCCTCCACCCTGGTCGGATCCAACCGATCAAAAAGGGTTACCGGTGTCCTGCACATTAGGATCTCCGCAGGCGATAGACCGGATGCCCGGGGAGTGGTCCGGTAACAGATGAGGAACTGGCACAGTTGCAGGTTCAAATCCTCGGGACCCATACGCCAAAGTGCTTCTTTGGTGGTACGCACTTGGTGTTCAACCTGCCCCTTAGTAGTGGGATGGAAAGGGGCTGAGGTGATGTTAACTCAATGAAGGTGTCAACCCAGTGTGCCTCAGCAGTGAAAAAAGCAAACTCAATGTTAGGGATCATTAGGAAGGGTATAGAAAATAAGTCAGCAAGTGTCATTTTGCCTCTTTATAAATCTATGGTGAGGCCCCATCTGGAATACTGTGTACAGTTCTGGTCGCCATACCTCCAGAAGGATATTATGGAGTTGGAGAAAGTGCAGAGGAGGGCAACCAGAATGATTAGGGGACTGGAACACCTTCCTTACCATCTGAGGCTGCAACAGTTGGGCCTTTTCACTCTTGAACGACAGCATCTAAGAGGTGACCTGATTGAAGTTTATAAAATCATGCACGGTGTGGACAAAGTAGATAAGGAAAAACTGTTTTCCCTATCGCACAACACTAGAACTAGGGGACACTCAATGAAACTTTTGGGTACTAGTTCTCAAACAAATAAGAGAAAGTACTTTTTCACCCAGAGGATTACTGGTCTCCTGCACATTAGGATCTCCGCAGGCGATAGACCGGATGCCCGGAGAGTGGCCCGGTAACAGATGAGGAACTGGCACAGTTGCAGGTTCAAATCCCCGGGACCCATACACCAAAGCGCTTCTTTGGTGGTACGCACTTGGTGTTCAACCTGCCCCTTAGTAGCGGGATGGAAAGGGGCTGAGGTGAACTCCCTGCCAGAAGAAGTGGTGACAGCTATCAGTCTTGACAGCTTTAAGAAAGGATTAGACAAGTTCATGGAGGACAAGGGTATCAATGGCTATAATTATGGATACTTAAGGACAACCTCGGGGTTGGAGAGATAGGCAGGATATCTCTCAATGCCATTTCCAGGGAATCCTAAGCAGGTGAAGGCATCTCCTTGGGAATACCCTGAAGGAAATGGTGAGCCACTGTGTGAGACAGAATGCTGGACTGGATGGGCTGTGGCCTGTTCCAGCAAGGCTGTTCTTATGTTCTTATGATGTGCCGAATGGCATTTCTCTCTAGGAATGCTTGGAATTTGGCGGACTTCAAGGTACTGGCATTGTCAGAGATAAGCACATCGGGCAGTCCGAAACAACTGAACACCTTGCGCAACTGTTTGATCGTTGCGGCTGAGGAGGTGATGGACATAGGGATAACCTCTAACCACTTGGAGAAGGAATCGACCACGAGGAGGAACATAGAGCGTCACAACAGACCTGCAAAGTCAATATGTAATCGAGACCATGGTCCGCGGGCCGTGTCCCATTCTCTGTGAGGAAATCAGGACTCCTCGGGTTGAGAACTCTGGCAGTTCTCACATGTCCCCACCAATTGTTCAATATCTGCATCTATCTGGGGCCACCAGAAGTAGCTCCTGGCCAAAGCCTTTGAGCGCACGATTCCCGGGTGGCTGGTATGGGCAACTTGAGCACTCTTGCATGTAGCACCTCAGGAATGACCACCCGCTGGCCCCAGAGGAGGCAACCCCACTCTAATGACAGCTCAACCCGTTTCCAGAAAAACGCCTGAAACTCCTCGGCTGGCTGAGTCATGGGCAAAGCCCTTCATTACCCATATGATTACTTGGGACAGAACCTTGTCCTTTGCCGTGGCCTTGGCGAGGTCTGCGGGCCGTATGGGCAGGGAGTCAAGGGATTCGATCAGCAACACTTGGTGATCTCCCTCCACCTCACAGTCTGCCTTCCCTAGTCCTGGGAGGGGGGGGACTGGGAGAGCACATCAGCATGGCTGATCTCTTTGCCTGGGCTGTGGACAAGTGTGTACTGGTAAGCATTTTAAAAAATTGCCCACCGCAACATTCTTGGAGACAGAATCTGGGGTGTGGGCTTGTCCATGGTGAAAATCCCCAGTAGAGGCTTGTGGTCAGTGACAACGGTGAACCCCCGACCGTAGAGAAAATTGTGGAATTTCTTTGTTCCAGTGACTATAGCGAGAGCCTCCCTATCAGTTTGCATCTAATTACACTCCGCCTTGGAGAGTGACCTGGAATAAAAGGCTACCGGGGCTTCCTGCCCGTTTTCCAGCACATGGCACAGCATCGCTCCCACCCCCACTGGTGAAGCATCACACACTAATACCACTGGCTTCTTGGGGTCGAAATGGGTTAAAATCGCCTCAGAGGAGAGGAGCTGCTTCAGCTCTTTGAATGCCTCCTCCTGGCTGTCTCCCCACCACCAAACCACATCTTTCTTTAAGAGACAATGCAGTGGCTCCGCTACGGGTGCTTTCCTTGGCAAGAAGGAATGACAGAAGTTTAGGAGTCCTAGGAATGACTGCAGCTCTGGTTTTGCGGTGGGGCGAGGGGCATTTCGAACAGCCGCAACTTTTGAATCGGAGGGCTTAACACCTTCGGGGGTTATTTTAAACACTAGGAGTTCAACCTCCCTCACCAAAAACACACATTTATCACATCTCAATCTGAGGCCCGCTTTCTCAAACACAGTCAGGACTTTATCCAGTCTTTTGGCAAGTTCCCCCTCACTTCCCGCTGTTATCAATATGTCATCAAAGTAGGGAGGACCCCGGGGAGACCCTTGAGAAGGCATTCTACCAATGATTGGAAAATCCTGGGGGCTGAGTTCACGCTGAACTGTAGGCGTGTTACCTTGAAGGCACCTTTGTGCATTACAATGGTTTGTGCAGCTGTGGCAGTAGGTGTAACTGTGAGCTGCTGATAGGCTTGTGCTAGGTCATGCTTTGCAAAACATTTACCCCCATGCAACATTGCTAACAAGTGGCTCACTACCGGCACCGGGTACGCATTAGGGCAAATCGCCTTGTTAATTGTGCACTTATAGTCAGCGCAAATTCGAACCTCCCCATTTGCTTTCATTGCCGTAACAATAGGAGTTTCCCACTCCGCAGAGTCCACTGGAACCAAAATCCTTTGGCCCACCAGTTTGTCCATTTCTGCCTCGATCTTGTCCTTGAGGGAAAATGGCATCCTCCATGGCTTGAGCCTGATGGGTTGGATTTCTGGGTCCAGGTCGAATGAGACTGGGGCCCCCCTGTATGTCCTGAGGCCCTTCTTGAACACGGCTGGGTGTGCATCACACACGTCCCGCACAGGGTCAGTCTCGACGGCATTAATGCCGGACAGTTCAATTCCCAGGGGGGTGAACCATTGAGTCCCCAGGAGGCAACAGGACCCTTGTTTGAGGACCACTAGGGGCAGTTTCTCCATGAACCCCTTGAATTTGACCATAAAATCCCCCACCCCCAAAACCGGAATTCCGTAGCCTTGCACATCCCGTAAATTTGTTGTAAAGTTTTGGGCGTGCATTGGGGGAATGCGCAAAAAATCCTTTTGGGAGATAATGGAGTAGGACAAGCCTGAGTCCACTTCCATCCTAACTGGGACCCCTTGCAACAGTACCTCAACAAAGAAATGTCGGTGTGCCAGAGACACGCGGTTCATCGTTGCATTGTCATCGGAAACCTTTCTGATGCTGTCGGCCCTCCGTCATGGCTGGTCTGCCGATTCTTGGTCTCCTCTCCACTGCGGCCTGCACGCTTTGGCGATGTGGCCTCAACGTCCGCAATTGTGGCACTCGGCTTTCTGAAATGGACACTTCTTTTGGTTGTGGGATGCTCCACAGCTGTTGCATCGGCGGCCCTCCTTGTTGCTGGCACTTGCCTTGGTTGTCTTCTTCCAGACCTTTTGGACATCGTCGTCCTTGCTGGAGCAGGAAGCCACTGGAGCAGATGCCTCTGAAGATGATGGGGGCTCACTGGAGGTCGGGGTGAGAACCATGTGGCCTGAATGGCCGCCTGTGGCCCTTCCACCACAGCATTTTTTGTTCAGAAGGTTTTGATGCTGGACCTCGCCACTTCAGCCGCCTGAGCCTCCCGTAGGACGGTCTGAAACTAAAGGTGCTCGCGGATCATCAGCCTTCGCTGGACTTCTTCATCCCTCAGACCGCACAGCAGCCGGTCCCTCAGAGATATTTCCAGGTTCTCCCAGCAGCAAGGGGTGGCCACTACCCTAAGGGCTGCCGCGTAATCAGCCACCGATTCACCCGGCTGCTGGTCTCTCCTGTGAAAAGCGACACTGGCTGGGAAGATGGACACGGCTGGCTGGAAATATTCCCGTAGAGTCGTGAGGATCTGCGGAAGCAGGACCGAATCAACCTTCCTTGGTGCGAGTAGATTGATGAGGAGCCTTAGTGCCGGTAGGCCTATCTGTGCGAGGAGGCAAGACAGCATCTTCTCCTCATCCTCGATGCCCTCGGCATCCATGGCATGCCTGAACTGGCATTCGTACAGCTCCCATGATTTGGCATTGTTGACATCAAGCTTGGATATCTTATAGCTTCGGGGAGCCATATCCCATCTTCATTGCCAATTTGATGTTTGCAGATTGATACACGGTAGGCAGCATTCATAAGGCCAAACACATCTTTATTGTAGAGTAAGCAATCTAAACATGAGGTAATGGCAGAGGCGCAGCTCCTTTTATACAGCATGGTACATTTTAAACTGGTTACACGGTTGCTCATTGGTTACTGTCTCTGTGGCATCATTGTGACGCGCGGCGTTCTTCATCAGGTTTACCTGTGGCGGGAATATTTCCCACGGCTGGCTGTAATTGGTTAATTTGTATCATGTGTGTAGATCGCTATCAGCTGCCTCTAGATACCATATAGAGGCAGCGGTAGCTCGTTCTAACTGTTGCAATACATTGGGTTACATTGTTACATTCCATCTTAAAGGCATAGTATTCCATACATAACACATACTTTCCCTGTAGGGTAGGACTTAATTCTGAATAAGTGTTACCTCAAGACTTCAATTTCCTTTTCTGTTCTGTCAGTGAGGGATAAAGTCAATTGATGCCACTTGCAGTCTCTCTCATAATGTAAACCTGTTCTCATCCTCTGTGACACAATTAAAGAAAAACAAGCTTAAGCCCGTGCATTACAAACTTTATTGCAGAAAACAACGTGGAATAGATAGATAGATAGATAGATAGATAGATAGATAGATAGATAGATAGATAGATAGATAGATAGATAGATAGATAGATAGATAGATAGATAGATAGATAGATAGATCTTTATTGTCATTGTCCTGCACAGAACAACAAGATTGAAAATCCACTTATCGACCCAACAAAACCTAAACAAAATACAATTGTACAAAATTATCAACATGCTCCCATACCACATATACACATTTAACCCCTAAAAAGCTCTAAAACTCTAAAAACTCTGAATAATGTACCATTACTAAAAATAAGTTTCTTCTGGGAAAGCCTGCAAGATACCCACATATTTCTCCCTGTTTCTTTTAAGTCTCTGTCTGTCACACAGCTGACATGCCTTTCCCTACTCTTCCCACAAATGCTGGCAGGATCTGTGAAGCACCTTTAAACATTGGATCTGTACCAAGGCACCAACCCTAGCATTATACAAAATGAGGTGGCTGACTGAGGCACCAAATTTGGGGAGCAAATGGGTTATGAAAGGGAAACCAAAAGGGAATGTTAGTCATTTAATTACAGGATACTGTATTTTTACTATAAAGGAGGAGAAGAGATGCTTATAGTGTTTCCTGGCCGTTATCAGTTTGACTACACTAGCCAAAGTGGTCAACTTTGGATGGTGTGCACCTTGATAGGGTGAGAGTACATATTTTTCTGTACAACATATACCTTGCCCTGTGCCTAATATTGATAGATAAGGTAGACTTTTCTGTGCGAATGAAGTTATGGATAAGGTAATGTGTAAGGTAAAAAAGCATGTGTGAGCATCAGTCTCTGTGTTGGGGCCCAACCCAGCTATCCCTTTTCCAGATACAACAACCCAATCTTTGTCCATATGTATGGCATTATTTCCATGTTTCCAGATTTCCATGAGAGAGAACGCATTTTCTCACGGCTACTTCTACCAGCCTGTGTTGCCATGGGACTGCAGAAATAGCCTGAACCTGGTCCACATTTGCCCATAGATAGTGCACATTGCCATAAATAAGTGTCATCTTTATATGGAATGGTTAACAACAAAGTCATTCTGATATCTATTTCATAAGAAAATAAATGGATCTGTGATCTTTCCAAGAAATTCCCAACTCTAAAATTGCATGATTGACTAGCCAATTTCCTCATTTTGTGATTTGATCTCCTGGATGATGTCAAGGTTTAAGAAATACTGCCATGACACAAAGTAAACATTGCTCTTGTGCAGCAGACCATTTAGAAAATAATGTTCACACACTGAGGCAAATTGTTCTTCCTTTGATTTTTTTTCCTCTTCACTCCCTTTTCTTTAAAACTGGAGTTCAGCCAAACCCACACAAGCCTTCCTTCCTTCACCTAAGTGACCACATTTTAAACAATGTCACACCCCAAAGTATTTGAATTAATCTCCTTAGAAAAACTCCAGCATCCTCTACACAGTCTTCATACACACACCTTACACAGGACAGTTCCAGTAGGAAGGTATCTGTTAGCACAACCAGACCACTCAGCCACAAGTCTCTTTGTTGTTAATGAAAAATTGGTACTATTGCTTTTAGAAGCCTATTGATGTACTTGTTGCTAGTACTCTTACAGACTAACATCTGGTTTAAGTTAGATACTAATTCCAACACTTTGGCTAGTATTTACAGATATGGCAAGTGCTGGCAAGATGCCCATATGGCTTAGGCGACCTGCAGTGCTTTCTTTTGATATTGACTCAACAAGCTTAATAACATCTGCATGATTAGTAAGAACAGGTATTTATTAATTCTCACCCTCCATGTGTCCCATGTTCACACACCGATGCTGTGAGAAGACATATGTTTGCATTTGAAAGGATTTAAGACACCATTTCTAATGGCAAAGAATTAATTAAGCAAGTATTCCCATAGAGTTTTATAAGAACATGAACTAAAGATAACTGCAGAGTGAAGGGGATAATGATATAGACACCAGCAGCTGGAATGTAAGGGATGGTTTAAAATGATTTTATTGTGGATGTTTTTATGTTTTTTATGTTTTTATTGTAAGCCGCCCGGAGTTGCTTCGCCGAGGGGGCGGCGATACAATGTGAACAGTAAATAAATAAATAAATGAAACAGGCTTACAATCTTGGTAGATGAACAGAGCACACCAAAGTGTCTAACTATGAAGAAAAGTTTGCCTGTTCTGCCAGCAAAGTTCAACACTTGGCCACTGGACCATTCTGTTTGTAGGGACCATTAAAATGTGAGGCAGAGCCACATGCTGCCTTTGCTATCTTTCACCACTCTTTCACTACCCACACAGTTGTGTGAGTAAGTGGTAGCTATGAGTGAGAGGTGTGAAGGGTGCATGTTTGCAGCATGCTCTGGCGTTATTCAGAAATGATTGCATGTATGTTTTGTAATTAAGTGATGCCCAGGGAATGAGCCCTGCAATGCAATTCTGTATTGTGTTAATCTCTTTTTAATGGGTTGCAGTAATTTCTAAAATATGTAATAAATGTTACATATTGTTCTTAGATAGAATTTAGCTACCCATTGATCTTTCTGCTCTGTACCTCCTCACTTAATAAAGGAGGATGCCTGCTTTTAGCACTTGGGTTTTGTTTATGGAGCATCATGGGTACATCAGAAAAATCCTTCCATCATTTGGGTAAAAGAGTTTTCCCTCCATCTCTGCTAAATGAAAGGGCAAAGTAGGAGCTGTGCACCAAGTAAGTAAGGCCTTCCATCTGCTCATCAAAGAAAGAGCTGTCTTTTTCCTCTCTAGAGCAGGGATACTCAGTAAACAATACTCTAGGGCTCCAAAATAATTTCCCTCCCCTGTAGATCCTCATGTTGTATGCTTCACAGACAAGAAACAGGCAAGCTGGATATTACTTAAGAAGGAATTAAGCTTTATTAGATATTGGGGGAGGGGGAGTACAACTCATTCTTAAAATAAGAGCTTGTTCTAAGTAAGAATAATTTTTCTTCTGTGTCTAGGCCAGATGTGAAACTGCCAAATGAAACCACCATTTGGTGAATTCATTCCCTAGTTCCTTTCACATGATCTAGTGTGAGAAAGATTATCCGGCAACACAAGGTTGCCATTACTAGGGTACACCTGATTGCGGTTCAAAAATACCACAATCTTTGAGAAGGCTCTTTCTGTGTACCCCAGGCAGAATAATAACACAGGTCTACTTCCTGGGCACCGCGACAAGTATTTATGAGAGTCTGACAAGGGCATAAAACAAGAAAACATTATGTCAAGCCTGTATCTTTGGTTATGCACAACCATGGGGTTCTCTTGGTTCCTTGCATGCCACAACTTAGAAAGGACCCAGTTGATTGTAGGTTCCAGTCACCCACAAGGCTAGAACCAACAACAACAAAAAACCAACAACACCAATGAAAACCTGTTTAGGTTTTCAGGCTCAAGATCCCTGAATGTGTTTCACTGACATTACTGATTACCTGCTTTATAATATTAAATGTTTCCTAGCATGATCCTAGCCAAGGACATGAAGGGAAAATGCTTTTTTCTGTTGTTTTTTGTTTAGTGTGTGTGTGGGGTGGGTGGATGGGTGGGTGGGTCTGGCTGAATCCTTTGGTATCTGCCATGATTACAGAAACAATAATACAGTGATACCTCATACAATGTCCAAACTTGGTTCCACAAGTTTGGACTTTATACGGATTTGGACTTTGTATGAGGCATGCAAAATCCTAGCCACGATGCCTCATACAACATCCAAATCCTTGCTGCGATGGCTCGTACAACGTCATTTCCATAGAGATACATTGTACTGTAATAGCACAGTTGTCAGGGCAAAGTCAAGGAAACAGACAGGAAACTGACATAACTTTAAGAAAACATTGTCTAAAGGCTAAATACATTACAAAAACATGTCAAACAACCCTGATTGTCCAAGAACCTGAAGAATGCTGCAAAAATCCCAGGAATGCTTCTAAAAATTCTGATGAAAAATCCAAAAAAATCCAAAATCACACTCAAAACCACTCCTAAACACTCTTTGCTTTGTGCAAAACCCACAAGAGCAATGCACTCATGTGTACTGTCTTTTATACTGCCCAGGCACAATGCAACCTGGGAAAAACTGAATGCCTCATACAAAGTCGAGCAACTTTGTATGAGGTAACTTTTTTCAAGGAATTAGGCGATGTTGTATGAATTCGATGTTGTATGAAGCGTACTTTGTATAAGGTATCACCGTATAGTTGTATTTAAATGCACACATCAAAGTCCTTGCTTTGCAATTACACTTGGTTTATGCACCTGTGTATTTATTTCAAATTTTAAATTATGAATCTTAAATTCTCTGCTTTGGAATATATACTCAAGGTGTGTCAGGGAGCTGTGAAATTTGTCAAGAATCCAGGGGTTGGGAGGATGCTACAAAGTTATGGGAACCCCTGCTTGCAGGAGAATGTGGTGGATCTCAAAGGACTGCACATTCTAATTATTCATATTAAGAATGTGTTAAAAGTCAATTGCATTCCACTAACCTAATAACCCTGAGGACTAGTGGCCTTAGTGAAGTCCACAGGGAAGGGTGATGGTCTCCAAGTGGATTAAATCCCATTTGACTCCATCTTTACAGAGGACAGCAGCTTCATCAATCCTGTCCTGGGGCTGAGGAGGACTTTGTGTCCCAAAAGGGATGAGGACCAGAAAATGACTTGTGGACCTGGATCAGTGGTACGGGTGTCATGCTGTGATACAAAAGGCAGATGAAAGGCCACGGCATTATATTCACAGGACAGTCTTCATGGCTGATCACCATGATGATCACCAATATTCAGAATCAATTACGGCACAAGAAGAAGGAGAAATTGCATTCCACAATGGAACAGTCAAGACTTTCACCATCATCATTCTATTCATAAAATGATATCTTCTGAGAGAAATATCCTTGGATATTGTCATCTCTGAATTTTCTGGCAAGCTACCTTTTAAATCATTCTGGATCTAGTTTTCTCTCAGGGTGTAAATATAGTGGTACCTCATACAACAATTTTAATCCGTTCCACAGGGCTCATTGTTGTATGAAACAATTGCTATATGATCCATGCATCTTATAGTGATTTTCCCTATGGGATGAATTGTACAACTTTTTTTTTTTTTTTGCTAAGTGGTTTTTTCCCATTAAAAATTTTTTGTACGATTTTTTCCATAGGGAAAATTTTTATGCGGGACACCATTTCCCTCCCAAAAAAACCTAATAGTTATGTGGTTTCGTTGTTATACAGGCCGATTGTTGTATGAGGTTCCACTGCACTTTCTTTCACTGTAGCTGTAACATTTTGATGTCAAAGGTACCTTTTTGAAAGAATCGTGTGTGTAATTTTTTTCTCACTGAGGGGGAAAAGGTACACTGACATTGGGAGGATATGGCAGGCAGGGATGTCAAATGAATATTATGGCCTTTAAAAGGCCTTGACTGAGAAGAATAGATGAACAGCTTTGAATGGATAGAAGACAACATCTGGGGTTTAGCAACTGTGAAAAACAAGATCCAGGAATAAATTTTATTTATTTATTTATTTATAGTCATATTTGTATATGCCGCCCACTCAGGCAGAACCCGACTCAGGGCGGCATTACAACAATTCTAAAAATACATAAAAACATTATAAAAACCTTATAAAAACCCACATCCACCCCATTTAAAAACCCATATCCCACCCACCCATCCCACCTACTATACAAAGGGAAGAAGAGAGAGCTCTTATTTTATAAAAGCCAGCCGGCGGGAACCATAGTCCCGTTCGGGCCCCACACCTGCCCTGCCAGCCAGGTCTTTACTCCTTTCCTGAAGGGCAGCAGTTCACTTTGAAGTCTTATATCTATTGGCAGGAGGTTCCAGAGGGTTGGTGCGGACACGGAGAAGGCCCTCCTGCGGGTACTAGACAGATGTGCACCCCTAGTGGACGGCACCATTAGAGAGCCCCTCCGGTCCGCTCTGGTTGGACGGGCAGTCACTCTTGGGACGATGCGGTCTCTAAGGTATCCTGGCCCCCTGCCAAATGAACAAATGTTGGTCTGGTTCTACAGAGTTTTTCTTACATCACTGGGGAAATTATAAATGTCTGTTAATGAAATCTTTATCTATTTAATGTCTTCATGCTATTACTGAATCCTACATTCTATATAGGTTTCTGGCTACAAGAGACATACCAGTAATTGTGGGATTTCAGTAGGCTCGTTTGCAATGTAAACTATTTTTAAAGGCCAGTTCATTGACTAAACTGGGAAGAGTTTCCCCAGCCTCTCAGTTTTAATGTAATTAAATTATATGGCCTTTGCATAGATTCCCACAAGGGAGAGAAAAGCTGCTTTTTTGAACATCAACTCACAGAACTCTCCAAACAACCGAGACTGTGCTGGCTGAAGAATTATGGCAGCAGTACTCTAAAAGTAACTTTTCACCTTCTATGATAGGATCTTCTCTCTTTTTGTTGTTGTTGTTTGCAGCTATATTTCCACCAACAGGAGTAAAAAAAATACCTTGGGCCCATCAAAGATCATTGCTTGTGCAAAGTATGCATTGCAGGGCTTCTGTAAGGTCCATTTATGGACAAATGACCATGTTAATCTGAAGCATTCATTGCAAAGTGATGTGTCGGTGATGTGTGTTTGTGTAGCCACCTGTGTAATAGGTGGTCTAAGACTGGAATGCAGATGTGAAAAGCAGATGTGAAGAACGTACCTGAACAAGACTCAGTGTGTGACAGCAGGGGCCTGGGAAAGAAGTCATGTAATGAGTGTGTTAAGATGTTTTAATAAAGAAGTTACCTATTGTAAATAAATCCATATGTTGTATAATCCGTAGCTTCATTCCTTCTTAGGCATCTGGCAGTGTGGGGGGATTTAGAGGTCTGAGTATTAATGCTATGGGCTTATTACACTTAAAGAGAAGGTTGGGTGGAAATTAATGACTTCGTTTAAATTAAAGTCCTGAGGAAGGACCGTAGGTTCCTCTATTAAAAGAAAAAGCATTTCTTCTAAAGGGATCTGAATTCACCGACAAGAAGGTAATTAACAGGGGGGAGGGAGTAGGTTTCCACATGTACACAGAAATCATTTGCCCTGGTGGGGAGGTATATTATAGATGGTCACACCTAGGCAAACACTGCTATCATTAATGCTTAATATCTCACCTTTCCTCCAAGTCATGTATGGCAGCATAGATGATTCTCCTGCTTCACCGTGTTTCCATTTTAGCCTTATAACAAGTTTGTGACATAGGATAGGTTGAAACTGTGTGATGAGTCAAGAACACCCCATGAGCTTCCTGTAGGTTTGAACTTTGACCATCATGTCCTGGTCAAGCACTCTAGCCTTAAGTGAAATCAAGTAGTGTATAGTGTAGGAGGTAAAAGAGCTAATTGGTTCAAGCCATACCTTTTCCATGAATTCATCCAGTGATTTTAGCCAGACCACTGTCCTCT
The DNA here is from genome assembly GCA_035047305.1 of Bradypodion pumilum. Taxonomy (NCBI): domain Eukaryota; kingdom Metazoa; phylum Chordata; class Lepidosauria; order Squamata; family Chamaeleonidae; genus Bradypodion; species Bradypodion pumilum. Next base: position 157,235,312 of record JAWDJD010000001.1, on the reverse strand, counting down.
GAGCCTCAGTTTCCTCACATGCAACATGTGTGTAATAACATTGACCACTGTTCAGCTTTCTTATAGGGGCTGCTGAAGTCATAGGTTGGGACAAGACCTAGTCATGCTTTGAGTTGCCTAAAGGAAAGCAAGAGGGCTTAACAAGATATTATAAGGAAGATTTGTGTGTGTTGAAATCCTGCTATTTAAAACACCGCGAAAAATGATCCCAATTTTTCCACAGTACCTTTCAATTTATAAAGTTTATAATTGATGTCACGCTATTATAATATATGAATATTGGTCTCAAATGAACCAATGCAAGCGCGGCGCCAAAATGGCCGCCACGCTCTTTGCGGCGGCCCCCCCACTGGACGAAGGCATCTGGGTAGTTAGGGGCGTGGCCAGCTCCCTTATAAAAGGAGTGGCCACGAGGCAGCCGAGCTGCCATTTTGCGAAGCGACGGAGCGGAGAAGTTTTTCCCTCTTACCTCCGTCGCTTTTGCCTTGACTGGGAAGCCTTTTGGCTGCTGATTTTCTTACTTCGGCTTCCCATAGGTTGGACTGAGATGCCTTCAAAGAAGAAGGCGGCCGCGAGCACGGCTCGCGCAGTTCGGAGGCGCAATCCGGGTCGGAGGACCGCGGCTGCGCCTCCCCAGCAGCCGCCTTTGCCTGCACCCACCGGAGCCGGTGGGATGGGGTCTATTCCCCCTTGGCCGGAGGCTGGGGACCCAAGCATGGGTCCAGCATGGGCTGCGGCCCGCGGCCCGCAAGCGGTGGACACCGCTCCTGGTGCCCATTCTACTGGGCCTTCCTCTATAGGGGCGCAGCTCACTCCAGGGCCTTCCAGCCTTGGGGGGTGGTGTGGTCCCCTTCCCTGGCAGGTGCCTGCATCGGCCCTACCAGGCCTGGGTGTGGGGTCATGGCCCTATTCGGGCCCCGGGGTACAGGGACCTGTACCCATGCCTGTAGCAGGCGGGCCGGCTGGCCCTTGGCCCCACGTCAGTGTGGAGGCCTTACTGGCCCGCGTTGCGGCCCTCGAGGCTTCCCCGGCTCGGGCCAGCCACGCTGGGACTCCCTTTGGGGTTCATTTTGACGCGTCGTCTGCTGGGCAGCGGCAGGTGATGGGACGGGTCGAGCGGCTTGAGGCGCGTGGCGCGACTTCGGCCACTGCCCCGCAGCTCCCCAACCAACAGGCCAGTGCGGGTCAGGCCCCAGCGACGAGCTCTATGGCGGTCGTGAGCTCCGACGCCCCCAGTGGGCTGGAACCCCCAGTGGGGGCGGCCCGCGGGGGTGCAGCATGTGAGTATGCGGTCCAAACTAGTGCACCTACACATGTGGCCATGTTGGGGGGGCTTTCCAATGGCCTTGGCCTCGCGTGGGTGGTGCGGCGGTACAGCCGCTGACGCCCCACCCGGCGACGACGACCACCACCCAGGGCCCCGGGGTGGGGGGTGTTTCCTACCCTGTGGGGAATGTTTTGGGGGTGGCTGGGCTAGTCCAAGCCCCTTTCCAGATGCCCGCAGTTTCTGCGGTGCCTGTCTCGGCCTTGCCGACAGCGGGGTATTCCTTGCCACTGGGTGACCACTTGGCACAGGCCACCAAAGAGAAAATATGGCGGGGGGAGTATGTAGATATCTTCTCACTCCTAAATAGGGAGCCCACCAAGGAAGAGAGGGAGGGGCAGGACGAGAAGGATAAGGAACAAGCACGTTGTCGCAAGCCACCACGGACGTGGGCCAACTGGCTGCCGGCTTACCACATCTACATGGCGGTGTACCTGAGGGCCCGGCCGGATTTGGCAATTCCGATGGTCCAGTATTTGGACAACATCTATCGGGCGATGGTTGACTTTCCGGGCCTGTCGTGGTTGGCTTATGACGAGGAATTCCGTATGCGAATTCCCCTGCACCCTGAGATGAGGTGGGATGAGCCATGCCAGAGGCTTTGGCTTCTGTACATGACGCCCACGCGCCCCGCACCAGGGGAAAGATACCATTGTGGACATGCGGTCCAGCGAGCGGCTCCAGCACAGGTTCCCCGCCAGGTGGCGGCGCAGGGGGTTCCAGCCCGCCTGCTGTGCTGGACTTTCTCGTCTAATGGTTCCTGCAATAAGAAGAATTGCAAGTACAGACATGAGTGTCCCACCTGTGCGGGCCCCCATGCAGCCTCTGCCTGTCCCAGGCCTGGAGGGACGCGGGGCAGAGGGAGGGGCAGACAGTGGGCTGGCAAGACTGCCGCAGATGGAGCTGGTTCACCGAAAGGCTCCCTCCCCAATTAATGTGGACGTGTTGGAGCACTGGCTCGCATTGTACCCGAAGGGGGAGGATGCGGATTATCTCCTTCAGGGCTTTAGGCAGGGGTTCCGTATTCCTTTCATGGGTGATAGGTCCCCTCAGGATGCCCCCAACCTTTTGTCCCTTAGGGGGAGGGAGGAGGTGGCTGCCGCCAGCATTAATAAGGAGGTCGATGCGGGCAGGGTCGCTGGCCCTTTCCCTGCACCCCCGTTCACTAACCTTAAGGTATCGCCCCTGGGCTTGGTTCCCAAGAAGTCTCCAGGCGAGTTTCGCCTTATCCATCACTTGTCCTACCCAGCCGGCCGATCGGTCAACGATGCTATCCCTGATGACCTTTGCTCAGTCAGGTATACATCTTTTGACCACGCGCTGCGCATGGTGCGCTCATGTGGCCCGGGTGCGCTGCTGGTTAAGTGCGACATTAAGTCGGCTTTTCGACTCTTGCCGGTGCACCCGGGCGACTTTGAATTGCTGGGTTTCAAATTTCGGGGCGAATATTACTTTGATAAGGCCATGCCTTTTGGCTGTTCCATATCATGCTCAGCTTTTGAGCGTTTCAGTACCTTCCTAGAGTGGGCTTTCGTCCGCAGGTCAGGGTCCCGGTCTGTAGCCCATTACCTGGATGACTTTTTATTCGGGGGTGAACGGGGCTGGGACACGTGTACACGTCTCCTCAACACATTTCAGACGCTAATGGAGTAACTCAGTGTCCCTTTAGCGCCCGAAAAGACCGAAGGCCCATCTACCCAGCTAGTCTTCCTGGGGGTGGAGATTGACACGATAGCGCAGGCGTCTAGGTTACCGTGGGATAAGGTGTCAAGGATAGTGGCCCTTATCTCGGACTTGCTGGCCAAGCGCAAGGCATCACTAAGAGAACTGCAGGTGCTACATGGTCACCTTAATTTTGCTTGCAGGGTGGTCGCACCGGGCAGGGCTTTTGCCCGGCGCCTGTGCGACGCCATGGCAGGATTATCCAGGCCTTACCATAGGGTTCGGCTTACCCGGGGTGTCAGGGCAGACATGCTTGTCTGGTTACAGTTCCTGAGGGAGTTCAATGGGGTCTCATTTTGGAGGTATGACCTCCTGGCTTCCCCTCAATTTCAGATTCAGTCTGATGCCTCGGGATCCCGCGGTTATGGGATGTACTTCAATGGGAAGTGGGCCTATGGTGGGTGGCCACCAGCCTGGGCAGGCACGGGTCGCCTGCGTGATCTCACATATCTAGAGTTTTTCCCTATCCTGGGTGCTTTGATGCTATGGGGCGAGGAGTGGTCCAACTCGGTCGTGCATTTCTGGTGTGACAATGCGGCTGTGGTCCACATTGTCAATGCACAGACTTCAAAATCGCCCAGGGTTATGGACCTAGTGCGCCGATTTGTGTTGCGCAGCCTGCGCCTCAACGTACTGTTCAGGGCCAGGCATGTCCCAGGGGTTAATAATGATATTGCTGACGCTTTGGCCCGCCTACAGATCTCCCGGTTCCGTGCCTTGGCCCCGGATGCGGAGGAATTTCCCTTGCCACTCCCGGAGGAGATATGGACCATTGGCAAGGAGAGGTGAACCGGGCGATTGGCCTGTCGCTACGCCACGCACGCGTAAGGCATATCACCATGCAATTAATTCTTTCAGGGCATTCTGTACCCAATTTCAACTGCCAGGAACCTGGCCGATCCCGGTAACCCACGTTCTGCGGTTCATGGTTTACCTGCATTCTCAGGGCCTTGCACCTCGCACCATAGCATCTAAGCTTTCAGCGTTGGCTTTTATGGCCAAAGTGGGGGGTCATGTGGACAGCACCTCTGACTTCCGTGTGAGACATGTTTTGGAGGGGTGGGTGCGCGAGCGCGGGCGTTGCCCGGACGACCGCCACCCGATTTCCCCAGGGGTCCTTACCCAGTTGGCCTGGGGCTGGCCTTGCCTCTGTTTTGATGCATATGAGGCAGCCCTGTTCCATGCAGCCACAACGGTGGCATTCTTTGGAGTGCTCCGCATCAGCGAGCTTGTGATGCTGTCTAAGGCGGATGCAAGTCGTAGGGCACTGGAACTCGAGGATGTCTCTGTTGCCAAAAACTGGGCTCAGTTGAGGATACGCTCCTCTAAGACGGATCAGCATGGCGTAGGCAGTGGTGTGCGACTGCTACGGTGTTCTTTGGCAGACATATGTCCGGTTGTTGCCCTACAGGAGTTCCTGGCACTGCGTGGCACGCACCATGGCCCGTTTTTCTGTCACCAAGATGGGTCTCCCCTTACTAAATTTCAATTTTGGAAGGTGACGGGCAAAGCGCTGGCCAGTGTGGGCCTCCCAGGCGCCCGCTATGGCACCCATTCATTCCGTATAGGGACGGCCTCAACCGCAGCTGCTTTTGGGTACTCCGGGGCTGACATACATAGCATGGGACGGTGGGGTTCGCAGTGTTTTCAGTTTTATGTGCGCCCATTCCCGCCGTGAGTACCAACCCAGTCACCTTACCTTCTTTTCCTCATTTTTCTTTACAGACCCGGGGTGTTGTATTACACCGGTGACAGTATGGCTGGTGGGCCATAGCTACGTGCACAGGGCAGCGCGTTACGCTGCGGCGACAGAGTGGGGACCCCGACTGGGACTGGGTGCATACGCAAGTCTCACATGGCATGGTAAGCCTGGGATGTTATGGCGGGAGCTGCTGCCTTTCCTTTTTTCAGGCCAGAATGCTGACCCACCTGACATTCTGATCATACATCTGGGGGGCAATGATTTGGGCCAGGTAACCGGCTTATCGCTGAAGCATGCGATTTGCGAGGACCTCGCCTACCTGCATTACGTCTGGCCCGCCACAACCCTTGTTTGGTCGGACATGGTCCCGCGCCATTCCTACAGAGGGGGCGTTGATGTCCTGGCCCTTGACCGTGCTAGACGCATGGTGAATAGGGCAGTGGCGCGGTTCCTTGTCGACAGGGCTTGGGGGAGGGTCAGTCGTCACCCCGCTATTAGCCTACAAAGTTATGACTTGTATGCAGGGGATGGGGTCCATCTGTCGCGAGGAGGTATGGACCTCCTGTTGGGTGATTGGTGAGCAGGCCTGTTGACCAAGCTGACGGTCTGGGGGGGGCGTCGAGCCTTCTTTGAAGCCCCTCCGTGTGGCGGGTAGCACTGGTAAGGTAAACATTATGACCCACAGGTATCCAGCAAGTTCGCAATTGACTGGACAACACTAGACAGGCATAAGTTGGTTAAACGTTGTCCGGTCAACGACGAACTAGGCGACGGGGTGATGGCTATAGCTAGACAGCATGCATCACCACGTGATTTTACGGATACGCGTCAGAGGGTGGGGTCATTAGTTAGATATTGACTACGGTCAACAATTTGTTTGTTGTCAACAAACAAATTGATACAAATGGATACATTGTAGCAATTGCCGTTGGCAATTTTGGGTGGTACCTTACCAGTGTTACTTCGGCCTGCTTGCCTTAAGAATTATGATTGGTCAATTACCAATAGAAATTTATAATTCGGACTAGGGCATGAATCAATAAATGTGGCCCAATACCGTTATCCACTTTTATCAGTGTCTGAGTCCTTTATTCGGGGGTGCGCCTGCAATGCAAGCGCGGCGCCAAAATGGCCACCGCGCTCTTTGCGGGGGGCCCCCCCACTGGACGAAGGCATCCGGGTAGTTAGGGGCGTGGCCAGCTCCCTTATAAAAGGAGTGGCCACGAGGCAGCCGAGCTGCCATTTTGCGAAGCGACGGAGCGGAGAAGTTTTTCCCCTCCACCCCCTCCCTAGTTAACAGTGTGATGTTTTGGTTGCTTCGGGGCCGGGTGGGAATTTTTGGCTGGGACCCATATTGGCTTCCGGGTCCTGGTTTTTTCGCCCATCCCACACTGTTGCTATGGTTTGACACAGGGGTTTTTCTGCTGCTGCTGTTGACTTTGGTCACATGGGCGGGTAGCACTGGTAAGGTAAACATTATGACCCACAGGTATCCGGCAAGTTCGCAATTGACTGGACAACACTAGACAGGCATAAGTTGGTTAAACGTTGTCCGGTCAACGACGAACTAGGCGACGGGGTGATGGCTATAGCTAGACAGCATGCATCACCACGTGATTTTACGGATACGCGTCAGAGGGTGGGGTCATTAGTTAGATATTGACTACGGTCAACAATTTGTTTGTTGTCAACAAACAAATTGATACAAATGGATACATTGTAGCAATTGCCGTTGGCAATTTTGGGTGGTACCTTACCAGTGTTACTTCGGCCTGCTTGCCTTAAGAATTATGATTGGTCAATTACCAATAGAAATTTATAATTCGGACTAGGGCATGAATCAATAAATGTGGCCCAATGCCGTTATCCACTTTTATCAGTGTCTGAGTCCTTTATTGGGGGGTGCGCCTGCAAACATTATGGTACAAGAGAAAATAAAGGTTTTACTCCCCATCCTATGCAAAGAAATAAAGGAAAGGAAAAATTTAAATGAACATATCTGATGTACATTTAGATTTCAAGTATTGCATTTAATATGCTGTTATAATTTCCTATAATACCTTGAACACCCCTCCTTTGTCCAGATACTCACTGTGCCAATCATAGTTCTTGTGTTAAGAAAAAAAGCCTCTAATAACAAAATTAATTAGTGTTGGATTATTTGGGTGATTACACATTTGGAGAGTTAGGAATTGGAACAGCACTGGGAAAGGTAAGATATGACATACTAGAATCAGAGACCATGGACCAGAAAGGAATTCACAATAATGAGACATAGATGTTGTTGGTGGGTTTAAAAAAAAAAAAAACAATGGCCAAAATCCAGTTGTAAGTCACCAGATCCCAACTGATTCAAAGGACCTAGTTGTGATTTACTACTAGATTTCAGCCTTCATAATGTAAAAAATTTCTGCCAAAATATATTTTCCTGATACAGTGATACCTCATACAACGTCCAAACTTGTGGAACCAAGTTTGGACGTTGTATGGATTTGGACTTTGTATGAGGCATGCAAAATCCTAGCTGCGATGCCTCATACAACGTCCAAATCCTTGCCGCGATGCCTCATACGTCATTTCCATAGAGATACACTGTACTGTAACAGCACAGACTTCAGGGCAAAGTCAAGGAAACAGACAGGAAACTGTCAGAACTTTAAGAAATCATTGTCTAAAGGCTAAAAACATTACAAAAACTTGTCAAACAACCCTGATTGTCCAAGAACCTGAAGAATGCTGCAAAAATCCCAGGAATGCTTCTAAAAATTCTGACGAAAAAATTCAAAAAAATCCAAAATCGCGCTCAAAACCACTCCTAAACACTCTTTGCCTCATGCAAAACCCACAAGAGCAATGCACACATGTGTCCTGCCTTTTATACTGCCCAGGCACAATGCAACCTGGGAAAACTCCAATGCCTCATACAACGTCACACGACTTTGTATGAGGCAACTTTTTTCAAGGAATTAGGCGATGTTGTGTGAATCCGATGTTGTATGAAGCGGACATTGTATGAGGTATTACTGTATTGTTACAGCTAAAACTCAAGGGATAATAATCCTCTTTTATTCTTTTCTTAAATGTGTCATTATTAAGCCATAATAGATACTTCTTTGGTTTAAATTTATTATGTCCAAATGGCTTTTAAAGAATGAAGTTGAATGCCAGCACTCACTACAAGAGAGATGTGATAATTAAAAATAAATACAGCAGTAATCGCAAGGCACTTCAATTACAGCTAAGGAACAAGAAGATGACTATTATGTGAGACAGTCATATTTCTTTGGCACAAAGCAAATTTCAATAAGATTTGCTTGTAAGCAGACTCAAGGTTTCAGAGCTTGTAAGCACCACATTAAAAAAACAGGCACAGTGAACATCTTGCATTTCAACTTTGTTTTATATTCACAGAACAGCTAGTGATGATACTGTTATCTAATTTTCAACAGATGCTTCACTTAAAAATTCAATAGGACTTTCCCACTATAGCTATGAAGCCAGATTTCATGCAGCCCACATTATTCATTATGGCCATATGCAGAAAGAGAACATGACAGGCCCATAAAAGCAAACACAAGCTTTGAGAAGAAAAAGACAAGGAACGGGCAATTACTATTTAATGTTCATAGACAGTTTTTTTTAAAAAAATTAACACCTCCCAGTAAAGGAGCACTGCCTCAAAAAGGTTTATATAATATTAACCTTCATGTAAGACTGTGGTGGCTCATGTGGTTAAGATGTTGAACTTGACAATTGAATGGTTGGAGTTCGGTTCCCGAGTAATGTAAGGTGGATTGAGCACCCGTCTCTGTCCCAACTTCTGCTAACCTAGCAGTTTGAGAGCTAGAAATTGCAAGTAGATAAATAGTGGGAAGGTGTCGTGTCCAGCCCTTATAAGCAATAGTCCAGGCAACAATGAACAGAACAACAACAGGAGTTTATTGAACAGTCTTTCTGGTTAATCTTACAAGGCGTTCTGGACAACAGATGGCTACACAAGTCCCATGTAATCGGTTCCTCGTGTGTCTACTGCAGAGCCGTGACTAAGCTACATCTTGGCATGATAGCATATAGAGAAGACCCAGGCTTAATATAAGAACATAAGAACATAAGAACAGCCTTGCTGGAACAGGCCACAGCCCATCCAGTCCAGCATTCTGTCTCACACAGTGGCTCACCATTTCCTTCAGGGTATTCCCAAGCAGATGCCTTCACCTGCTTAGGATTCCCTGGAAATGATATTGAGAGATATCCTGCCTATCTCTCCAACCCGGAGGTTGTCCTTAAGTATCCATAATTATAGCCATTGATACTCTTGTCCTCCATGAACTTGTCTAATCCTTTCTTAAAGCTGTCAAGACTGACAGCTGTCACCACTTCTTCTGGCAGGGAGTTCCATAGACCAGTAATCCTCTGGGTGAAAAAATACTTTCTCTTATTTGTTTGAGAACTAGTACCCAAAAGTTTCATCGAGTGTCCCCTAGTTCTAGTGTTATGCGATAGGGAAAACAGTTTTTCCTTATCTACTTTGTCCACACCGTGCATGATTTTATAAACTTCAATCAGGTCACCTCTTAGACGTCGTCGTTCAAGAGTGAAGAGGCCCAACCGTTGCAGCCTCACATGGTAAGGAAGGTGTTCCAGTCCCCTAATCATTCTGGTTGCCCTCCTCTGCACTTTTTCCAGCTCCATAATATCCTTCTGGAGGTATGGCGACCAGAACTGTACACAGTATTCCAGATGGGGCCTCACCATAGATTTATAAAGAGGCAAAATGACACTTGCTGACTTATTTTCTATACCCTTCCTAATGATCCCTAGCATTGAGTTTGCTTTTTTCACTGCTGAGGCACACTGGGTTGACACCTTCATTGAGTTGTCCACCAGGACACCAAGGTCCCTTTTCTGGTTTGTCGCAGAGAGTTCAGACCCCATCAGTTTATAAATGTAATTGGGGTTCTTTGCCCCAACATGCATCACTCTGCACTTACTAATGTTGAAACTCATTTGCCACTGTTTTGCCCACTCCCCCAGTGTCGAGAGATCCCTCTGAAGCTCCTCACAATCTCTCACAGTTTTCACTACCCTGTATAATTTAGTGTCGTCAGCAAATTTGGCTACCTTGCTTTTTACTCCTACCTCTAGATCATTTATGAAGAGGTTGAAAAGCAGGGGTCCCAGTACTGAACCTTGGGGGACCCCACTCTTTACTTCCCTCCACTTGGAGAAGTGTCCATTTAGTGCTACCCTCTGTTTCCTGTCCCTTAGCCAGTTGCTGATCCAGGACAAGACCTGTCCCTTTATTCCATGACTGGTAAGTTTATTCAAGAGCCTTTGGTGTGGGACCTTGTCAAAAGCCTTCTGAAAGTCCAGATAAACAATGTCAACTGGATCCCCCAGCCCGATGTTGGATAACCTGCAGCGGTATTGGGAAGTATAGATCTGGCCTGGCACCACCCTTGTTTTACCCGTGGGGCTTATATAGTGTCTCCCTGGCGGTGACTCCTTATTACAATGTAGTAACCCGCCGGACAATCATAACCAACCAATCATAACAGGATATACAAGTATTAACCAATCAGGAACAGGATCCAAAGCTGTAACCAATCACAGAACTCTAATTAGCATAATGAGCGTGCCCAGAGAGGGAGATTGCGTGCCAACTTTAGCTCCTAATTTGGATGGCAGGAAACTGACATTTTATCTTTGCAAGGCGTTGCCTGAGCAACTTGCAATTCTGCCTTAATACACAACAAAAGGTAAATAGCATTCCGTGCACTCCAGTGTTGAAGTATGCTTACCATGTGTCCACGGAAATGTCTGCAGACACAGACAGTGCTGGCTCTTTGGCAATAAACAGAAATGAGCACTGAACCCTAGAGTCGGATACGACTGGCTTTTGAGCAATGGTGACCTTTACCTAATAGATTCAAAATAAAATAACAAAAATTATCTTTTAATTGCATTGAGTGAGTTCTGGGGAATTTTCTGACATCATAGAAATTCTATGTGGGTTGAGTACTAGCAGTAAGGTTAGCACTATGGTTTTGGCTTGGGTAGGATTACCATATGTCCCAGAAAACCAGGATTATCCAGGATTCAGGGTTAAAAAAAGTGTCCTGGCTGGTTTAATAAAAATAATGTTAAAGTCCCCGATTTTAAAAACTTACTGATTGTGTATTATAATACTCAGAGCCATGCTGCAAGGCACCACAATGCACCACACACATGGAGGGAGAGAGGGTGGAAAGCACCTCTCTTTTAGTCCCCCTCCCCCAGTCTTGAGCTCTTGCTTGCTCGCTCGCTCACGCACATCGAGGGAGAGAGGGCAGGAAGCGACCCCCTCTTGTACCCCACCCATCTGGAAAGTCATCCTCAATCTGAGCAGCTAACAAACAATACATTTTTTAAAAGTATACTTCTGTCCCGAATGTGTGGAAGAGAATTATGGCAACTCTAGGCTTGGGGGTTGGGTTTTGTAAACCCTTTCTCTATTTCCTCCACCTGCTCAGAAGTCTAGCTCCTCTCTCCTCAGAATAAAGTCAACCTACTGATACCAGGAGAATGTTATACTAATTCCTTAAAATTCAACGTAAAACAGTAAAAGCCTTTTTTATGTACCAGTAGATGTTGCATGGTCTCCAAAGTGAGGGATAAATATTTAGATCTATCTAGCTATCTTTGGTGTTCAGTAATCAAGAAGAAGCAGCCAGCATAAAGGGGCCAAACACAACTTTATTCAGGTACTGACACACAGAACAGGGGCGCAGCAGCACCTTATATACAGGTTGGGGAAGGATACATTAAGGCGGGAAACAATTGGATTGGTTGCTGGGAATGGGGAGATAGTGGGGTTATCCTAACCTGGGAACCATTCATGCTTCTCGAGGGAAAAAGGGCAAAAACCAAGTATCGCGATAGTACGGTGTTGAGGAGACTCAAAATGGAGGATCAGTTATTTACAAAAGCATTAACATAATATTACATACACAACATTCCTCCCCTCTAGGATTGCACAAAGTCTTGTAACCATTGCAGAGGCCACACCATCTTTTAGGCCACACTGACACTTGATCAGATAGCTGAGCCCTAAGGCTAGCTGGTACCTGTGTTGAATGTTCTGCAATGGGGATACCGCTAGAACTACTAGCATGGTGGGGGCAAGTGCCCAGACCGGAATGAGAATCGGGGGGAGGGGGGGAGAAACCAAATCATAACCCTGTTTTTGTAGATTGAGCAGGGGAACGCTCGAACTCAAACCCAGACTCCAAAGGGGGAAAACTCAACTGAAATTCCCTCCTTTTAACTTGAGTAGGGGATGACTCAAAACAAAGGTTCCTTGTTTGGGTTGGAGCAGAGGTAGACTCGGACACCAATGCCACCCTCAGGACTGACTTGAAGGTGAGTGTGTCACGGGTCATGAGCCTGTGCTGGGCTTCTTCGTCCTCCAAACCAGCTAACAGACGGTCTCGGGGGCCAAACACAACTTTATTCGGGTACTGACACACAGAACAGGGGCGCAGCAGCACCTTATATACAGGTTGGGGAAGGATATATTAAGGCGGGAAACAATTTGATTGGTTGCTGGCAATGGGGATATAGTAGGGTGATCCTAAACCATTCGCACTTCTTGAGGGGAAAAGGGCGCGAACCAAGTCTCGCGATAGTATGGTGTTGAGGAGACTCAAAACGGAGGATCAGCTATTTACAAAAGCATTAACATAATATTACATACATAACACTATCTATCTAGCTATCATCTGCCTGCCTGCCTGCCTGCCTGCCTGCCTGCCTGCCTGACAATCAGAGTGGAGTTTTGGATGGGGAAACAGTCATTCCAGTTCTGGTTGTTAAGTAAATTCCTGTGTACAGATTTATTTCTGAGTATATCCAAGTTTTAGTTTAGGCTGCAGTTAAAATGTATGAGATTGACATTGAAGGTTGGGGGAGTAGATTCCATAGCCCTGACATCTACTTGCTCCAATATACATCAATATTTCTTCCATCAATAGAAATAATGACCTAAGTAGACACAAGTGGCATAAAAAGGGCTTGCTGAATTATTTATTAGTTTATTGCTGGAGAAAAACTTTGCAGATACCCCCTGACGTCCAGAAAGACAAATAAATGAATCCTAGAGCAAATCAAGCCTGAACTACCTCTGGAGGCAAAAGTGATGAAGATGAGGCTGTCCTCCTTCAGTCACATCACAAGAAGGGAAGACTCTCTGGAAAAGACAAGAATGCTGAGAAAGGCAGCAGGAAACAAAGAAGGTAAAACATGAGATGGATTGATTCCTTAAAGGAAGATACAGACTATTACTTACAGGAATTGAGCATGGCTGTTGAGGACAGGCTTTTTTGGAGATCACTCATTCATAAGGTCTCCATGAGTCAGAGTTGACTTGATGGCACATAACAAAAACAAATTGATTTGTTAGAAATATTTAATTCCATACTTCAGTAAGAGCCAATGATGTGTAGCAGACAGAATGACAGACTAGGACTGAGAAGATTTGAGTTAAAATTCCTGCTCAGGCTTGGAAACTCACAGTGGGTGTGGAACTGGTAAAACCATTCCTTAAATATCTCACTTACCTTGGAAGCCCTATTAAAGGTAACATGTTGTTCTCCATAGGTTTATCCTACCCTCATTTGGTTTAATGTTTAGAGCTTGAGAGATGTGCAGAAAACTTTTCCTTAAATTTAATTGTCATCTAGGAAGTTGTCCATTATTAAGTGGATGGGTTTGGTGTTGTATTAACTAATTTCATTTCTTATTTGTTAGCATCTGTCTACATACTTCCTAAGGAGAAATGTTAGGCACTTTTTCAGTAGGAGTGGATTTCTGAAATTCAGTAATAATGTCACATAATTCATTAAGACCTACATGCACTTTTTTGGCATGTACTGGTTGATACTATTTGGCACTAGCATATTCTCCTGTGGATTACCATATGTACAGAAGTGTTGTCCTTAGTGTTTGTGGGTATAACCTAGTGTAACCCAGTTAGCTTCTTAAGAATGTTTTTTTGATGGCAAGTTTCAGTTTAGTGTTTAGACAGTGTTTTTGTAGGTGATGGTTCAATATGGAATGATTGTCAGATACTTTCAAATAGGGCAATTTTTCCAAAATCTTGCCTTCCCAAGTAACTTGAAGCTTCATCTCTGCTTCTCTGTGTTTTATGTGACAGACACAGACCTGTGTTTTTAAAATATTTGTTTTCATCTTTTTAAAAACAACAACCATAGATCCATATTCCTCCTTATTCAATAACAGAAATTCAATAACACAAATAACTATTTTTCCAGCTTTTCAAGCTGGCAGCCGTTCTCAATAAGATGTCAAAACTCTCAGCTAAATCATTCCCATTCCTCTTCTTACTCAAAAATATAATACATCAAGATCTACTTTAACAGTCCAAATTGCCATTATTATCTTCCTTGGTGGTGTGGTTGGACCATTTAAACACACTGATGCCTTCTCGCCCTGGGGTACAAATCTTTTTACAATATGAAGGTCACAAGTTAACCTGACCTCTCCGAAGCAGTTCTAATTGTGGTCTTCCCTTTGGGCTGTCTCTCTCACAGGGTCTAGCTTAATTTAGGAATTAACTAAAGCCACCTTTTTCTCTCTCAGACTCAGACTCCCATGATTTTTCTTTCAGATTAAATATGCTTCTTAAATTTAAGAGTACAGTAATCACAATATATTATTCTTACACTCATATTGTAGGAAACTTCCAGAAGTAACTAATTCAGTTCTTAGAGCAAGATTGGGAATCTGGAGAAAATGATTTAAATAATTAGCCGCACCACGCTCTTGCTTATCCCACTTCTCTCTCACCTTTCTTTCTTTCTTTCTTTTTTTTCCCTGAAGGCTGGGGAAAAGTAGGTTTCTATATGTTAGTCGCATAATTTTATGAGCATAGCCTGTACATGAACTACATGGATTGGATTCTTTGGTAGGCTTGACACCAAACCCATCATGTTACATTTGAAAGATAACTCAGAAAACAAAGCAAAAAAACTCAGGGAAGGTAACCCCTTCAAATATACTATTTCCTTATGCACAGTGAGCTTGTTAAATGCAAAATATAAAATAATGTGCTTCTGGCTGAATACACATGACTAAAATTTATATGTGAAGGTGATTGGGGCAAACCTGTATCTAATGAGGAATGGTCTTCTTTGTGACACAATAGGTCAGTTTCAACCATCATACAGTACATGAAGTTACCATAAAACTGTACACCGCAAGTATCTTACATTAGTTAGTGATTTCCCACACTGTAGTGAGGTTTCCAGTCATTCTGGGGCTGTTTGAGGTCAATGGGGGATCTTTTAAAAAAAAAAAAACTGGAACAGATCATCCTCATAGGAAGGGCGTTTGTGGGTGGATTCTTCCCATACCACCTGACAACACACTTCCATAATGGCTCCCCGAGGTCCGGAACAGATTGTCCTCCTCTTTTGCCTGCCTTCTCCATCCTCTTCTCACATACTTTCTCCTGCTTTCTGTCCTTGTTTTTACATATCCAAAAGATATGGGGAGATGTAGATTAACCAGCAGAAAAATGCCTGTAATGAGATATATTGTAATCGAATGAACAATAAAGTACTAGGATCCAAAAGAACAGATCCGGTGCTAGAGCAAAAAAGAGCAAAAATGCACCACCATGAAGCAGTGGTGTTTAAAAACCTGAAAAGCATTATTATTATTATTATTATTATTATTATTATTATTATTATTATTATTATTATTATTATTATTATTATTATTATTATTATTATTATTATTATTATTATTATTATTATTATTATTATTATTATTATTATTATTATTATTATTATTATTATTATTATTATTGTCCTTGTGAAGAGGTGGCCCCCAGGGGTAGCGAGAAGGATCCTCTCTGGCTTCTAACAGTGCCACTATGGGGTCACCAAAGAGATACTTATACAGTATGCTGCTCTTGCATTCTGGCCAGGGAAAAAGCTCACTGCCCCTCCTGCTCTTTTCCGCTTATGGCCAGGAGGGTGTCCTCTGAAAAAGTAAAACAATTCAGGCTATGTCTTAACACACCTGCCCCTCCTCTCAGTAGCTGATCCGAGTGGTTGCTACTCTCTCTCTCTGTAGTCAAACATCTGAGAACCAGGGCCATAGCCAGGGGGTGGTCGGGGTGTGTGTGACCCCCCCCCCAGCTAACAGCCCAACCACCCCCACCCGGGCAAAGTTCCAATGGTGTGTGTGTATCATTGTTACCCCTCCTGAAAAAATATCTCCCCCCCCCTCTCATCTAGAATCTGGGCTACGGCCCTGCTGAGAACCACCATCTTAACACCCCAGAACATCCAGGGAATGAATTGACACTGCGAGTTGGCATATAAGAAAAAAAACTTTATTATCTGGTGGACAGTGTACACCAGGGGTGGCCAAACTTTGTGCTCCAGGTGTTCTTGGACTTCAATTACCAGAAACCCAAGTCAGCACACCTGGAGCACCAAGATAGATAGATAGATAAACCTTTATTGTCATTGTCCTGCACAGAACAATGAGATTGGGGCTGGCCTCCTCTGGTATACACCTTTCTTCTTCTTCTTCTTCTTCTTCTTCTTCTTCTTCTTCTTCTTCTTCTTCTTCTTCTTCTTCTTCTTCTTATCTTCTCATTAATATATTGTCATGAGAAGAATAAAACCAGGTTTTAAGGATACAGTGGTATAAAGTCCGATTCAGATAAAGTCACAGTTTTCATGCACACATGATGCATCGCATGAAGTCCAAAACGTCTAAAAAAAATGGATGTTATCTGAGGTATTTGGTATAGGAACCTTGGATAAAGTCCTTTTTTGGACGTTATCTGATACATCACCCATTTGATTCGGATAAAGTCCAAAATCAAATAAAGTCCAAACTTGTGGAACAGAGTTTGGGCTTTACCCGAGGTTCTACTGTATTAATCTTTTAAAAACCTGAGAAAATACAAAACAAAAAGTACACATTGGCTAGTCAATTCTGACTTCTGCTGACTCTTTCTAAAATTTTCTAAGTAGAGAAGGGGTTTGCTGTTTCCTCCTTCTAAGGGCAGTCCTGGGACTGTGCAGGAATTAAAAACACTGAATTCTCCAATCAGCTCAAATTGTCTATATAGCCTGTTATAATTTAACGTAAAGTAAATGTATTTCCCTTTCACATTATGCTATCTACAGATCATTCTGCAATGTTCTTTGAAGCATCTTGCTCTGTTTAAAAAACAGAAAACATAAGCTATCATTGTCATTTCCTATCAGCAGAAATTATTTTATCTACCACCTTTTTTGATGTGTACAAATACTAATACTGTACACCTGTTGCCAACATAATCGATTATATTGCATTCCATTCCATAAGGGAGTCTCATCAACTGCAACGTGTCCTGTGTATTATAGTGTACTGAGAAGTTTCTCTTGTTGGAAAGATCTTTGCTAAACTGTGAAGCTGTGATGAAGCCTGCAGATCAATTAGTTGTACAGAAAATATATCAAGGAATATTTGCTAATATGCTGGATACTGAGCAAAGGCATTGGGCTTTGAATATTCTCGATTCAAGAAGTGGGATTCATGAGATATCAAACTTGAGATCAGCAACTAGAAAGGGGGTAGGGAAGGAAAATTGAAAAACAGACCTCACACACTTCATTCTTTCTATGGAAATCGGTGTTAACATTGTTGACCAAGAGTGGTATATTTTGTTGTTCACCCCTTCATTCAAGCATATGAATTCTTTAGAGCTGAATTACACTTACTTCAGTATTGAGTATGCTTAGGATGACAACTTTCTATTCTGCAAATTCAATTTCAAGAACATGTCTTAAATTTTTCTGGAGGTCACCAAGGAAGTGGAAGACAGCAGGAGTATCAGAATTCTCCCGGTTCTGTGGCAGAATCAAGAAAATAATTTTGCAAAACTGCAGTTCTAAGACATCTATAAACTAGGTATTAAGGGACAGGCTATTTTGGGGAATTGATGAAAAGCAAATGTAAAGGAGACTGCAATTTGAACAATAGTTAACTTTTGAGTCTATTTTTAATCTAACTTTGCTTCACAGTCTCCAAATAAAAGGGAAGAGGATTGAAATGAGGGATTTGCTCTAACACCCAAATTTGGATCTGGAATTTGGAATTGTAGTCCTTTGGATACATAATT
Organism: Bradypodion pumilum; assembly: GCA_035047305.1. Taxonomy (NCBI): domain Eukaryota; kingdom Metazoa; phylum Chordata; class Lepidosauria; order Squamata; family Chamaeleonidae; genus Bradypodion; species Bradypodion pumilum. Next base: position 157,217,378 of record JAWDJD010000001.1, on the reverse strand, counting down.
CTGAAATTTTAAAAAAATCAAAATTTCTGGGCCTCTGGAACTCTTATTATATCCAATAAAAATACTATGTCATCATTATTTCCACCTTTTAAAAAACACCAAAATGGGTAAAACATTTTAAAGGGATTCCCCTTTGTCCTCTGACACATTTTCAGTGATTTTTCCAAGCAAAAAGAGCCAGCCCGTGCCTAGGTAGCAGGAAATGACAGTAGTGGGCATACTGACAGCACCCTGAACAGTGGGAGTGCCAGTGGGAAATGTCAACAGCAGTGGCTTCAACTGGGAGTGGTTTCTTGACTGAAGAATCAAAAATACTTTTAAAAAATAAATGACACAGCACTGCAGCAATAGTCTTGGGGGTGGGAGGGAGTGTTAGTAGGGTGTTTGTGCCATTGGGAAATCTGCTTTAAAAAAAATAGATTCCCCAAATGATTTTTTTGATTGAGAAAACTGGATAATGAAAACACACTGGACCAGTGCACATCTCTTTGACCCCCAGAGGGCACAGAACATGAAACAAATCATGACTCTCTTTCAAATTATCTAAATATAGTTGAAGATTAGCATGTTTTGGTAATGGGAGGGAGCAGATGTGGAGAACCTATGCTGCTTTTCCCAACCCAAGTATTTAGCGAAAAGTCCAAAAGAAAATCATACACATATTTTAGTTGTACTTAACCTTGATGGTTACTGATGTGTGACTAAATAGTTGTTGATAATTACAAGCGGGTCTCCCAGGCTTTCTGTGTAGTGTTTTCCTCAACAGGCCTCCAGGTTATTAACTAAACACGGTGTGATCAAATGAGTCCATTCCAAGAATAGGTCACCTGCATATTCCAATGGCCTTGCCCTCCACCACAAAGTGCAAGAGTCACTCCTGTGAATTATTGTAATAGAAGGCATCCAGTGGACATCTTCTTCTTGCACTTCCCTGGTGTCTGTGCTTAACAGTTTTCAACATAAAAAGGAACATTTTGAAGTCACTGTGCTGGGGAGCTATACAACATGGCAGCGAGAATGACCATTTTAGCCACAAAAGCCCTGTTCATGGATCTCCTGTTTCACATGTAAGTTTAGTTATATCATATAGCAGCAACAAATACACAAAGTATCATACGAAAATGCCTTTATGCCAAACCAAAACATTGCCCCCTCTGTCTTAGTACTATCTTAACTGACTGGCAGCATCTCTCCAGAGTTTGAGGCAGGATCCTTTCCCAACCCTTCCAAAGTTGCCCAGGATCAAACCTTGAATCTTCTGCACTCGTAGCACATGCTCAGTCATTGACCAGCAGCTTGTTGTTGTTCAGTTGCACAGTGAATTCTGACCCTTTGCAACCCCATGGACCATTGCCCACCAGGCACCTCTGTCCTCCACCATCTTCCTTAACCCGCCCAGCTCTGTGCCCATGGCATCTACAACACCATCTAGCCATCTCATTTTTGACCACCCCCTTCTTCTCTTGCCCTCCACCTTTCCCAGCATCAAGGCTTTCTCAAGTGAATCCTCTCTTCTCATTTGATGTCCAGAGTACTTTAGCTTCATCTTTACTATTTGATCTTCTAAGGAGCAGTCAGGGTTGATTTCTTCTAAGATTGACCTGTTTGTTCTCCTCGCTGTCCAGGGGACTCTCAAAACTCTCCTCCAATACCACATTTCAAAAGCGTCTATTCTTCTGCACTCAGCTTTCCTAATGGCCCAGCTCTCACAACCATATATTACCAACCATTGCTTTGACTATGTGGACTTTTGTTTGCAAGGTGATGTCTCTACTTTTAACTATGTTCCCCAGGTTTCTCATAGCTTGTCTCCCAAGCATCAGTCGCCTTTTTATTTCATGGGTGCAATCACCATCTGCAGTGATCTTTGATCCTAGGAAAGTAAAATCTGTAATTGCTTCTACTTCTTCCCCATCTATTTTCCAGGGACTAATAGGGCCTGTTGCCATTGTCTTGGTTTTCTTGATGTTGAATCTCGAGCCAGCTTTTGCACTCTCTTCTTTCAACCGAAGCAGCAGCTTCTTTAGGTTTTCCTCTCTGCCATTGGGTATATTATCTGCATATCTCAAATTGTTGATGTTTCTCCCAGCAATTTTGATCCCAAATTGTGATTCGTCCATCCCTGCATTGCACATTATGTGCACTGTATATAAGTTGAATAGACATGGTGACAAAAGGCAGCCTTGCCTTACTCCTTTTCCTTTTCCAAACCACTCTGTCATTCCGTATCCTGTCCTAACTGTTGCTTCTTGACTCATGTACAGATTTCTCATGAGGCATAAAGGGTGTTCTGGTATTCCCATCTCTTTGATTACAGTACTTGCCACATTTTGTTGTGACCAACAGTAGGAATGTAATTTCACATGGGATCATAGCACCATGTAGTGGCCATAACAGGGAAGAACTATCTTCCACAAAGAGCGTAGAATTACCATCATCCCTTAGATAGCCATACCACAACCCTTTCCATACTGTCCCTTCTTAGACCCTTTAACCAAAGTTGCCAATGCACAAAGGCCTTTACAAAAGTGTTTCTACCTGACCATTACGATGTAAGCTTCAGCCTATTAACACTGTAGCCACTACCGGGCACAATGCACGAAAATATGTTGACAAACGTGATGACTGCTCAGAAAAACTTGAGGAAGGGATAAAATAGGAAAAGGTGTGTGTAAAAACTACCCCTGGTATTTCAATCAAAAATAAAAGCTAATCCTTAGGGAGGGAAAATTGGTAAAGTGATGCAAACATTACATATGTGCTTTTCTTTCAAAAGCATTGTGGTTCACATTTCTTTTTTGTGGTCTCAGCGTGATGAAGTCCCACGAGTGAGTATGAAGAAACAAAAGCAGAAATGCTGCTATTAATTATTCACCCGTCTCCTGGGTGTGTAGGCACTCAGTACTAGCACACATCCTGGGTAAATTATTTAACACTTCATAGTTCAACAAAAATAGCATTTGATTGAAAAACACACTGCTCAGTGAGCATTGGGGTGGTGGTGTTTATAAAACATGTTACAAATCCTGTCCAGATATTGGTATGAAAAGCACTGATACTATTGTTTTAAACTCAGCATCTAATCTGTCATTATGGGTCTCTAAGTAGATAAAATGTCTAATTTTAAAAAAGAACAACTCCCACATAACCTATTTCAGTATGGTTAATGTGGGAAAATTCAGTGTGCAGAATTCTAGCCAACATAGAATATTGTATGTGGGTAAATTACAGAGCTTTTGATATGCAGATCTAGTGAGATGATGATTATGCTTATGTATTATTATTATTTTAGTTTATTTTGTTTGCTTCAGGGATCCTTCATATTTCTCATACAACATGCTTTCCTTATCAGGTCTTTAATTTTTACCCACAGCATCTGTGGGAATATCCACATTAAAATTCTCTCCTAGATGGAGGTTTGGAATTCATCTAATCTGATATAAGGCTTCTGATGTGATAGTGTTTCTGTAGGCAAGAATTTTATGTGGAGATTCCCACAGATGCTGTGGGTAAAGATTAAAGTCCTGGCAAGAAAAGGATTTTGCATTATTATTACTGAGTTCATCACGTTAGTAGAGAGTGAGTCATGGATAGGTGACACACAGTGTGAGGGCTTCAAGCCACTTATAACATTGTGGCTGTGTAGTGGAAGTGGCCTTCTACATTGAAGTGTGACACCCATACCAGGGCTTCAAGCCATTGACAACATTGTGCTGTATCTGATTCCTAATATTGGCGATCATCATGAACACTCTCCTGAGAATATAGTGCTATGGCCTTTCATCTGCCTTCCACATCACAACATGACACCCATACCAGGGCTTCAAGCCACTGAAAAGATTGTGGCTGTGTAGTGGCAGTTGCAACATTTTTAAAAAATTGCCTTTAAGCAAAGCACTATTACAAGGCATTGTCATATGAGAACAAGCCTTGTTCAGAAGCCTCTTAATATCTTGGACACCATCTTGAACTGCTTCCACACAAAATATTGTACATCTTCTAGAGCAACGTTTCCCAAACTATGTTCCATGGAACATAGTTTGGGAAACACTGATCTAGAGCATTGCTGATGTGATTCATCACTTTGTTTAAATAAATAAAAAAATTGCATGTGTACATGTATTGCTAATTGAAGTTCTGCCCACAACTGCAGTTTCAATCGAAAATGCACAAAGAATTTTCAAAAACTTAAATGAAGTGATGTATTGTATGAGCAATGATCCAAAAGACATTAACAATTATTTTACTTCCTTTGACTGTTTCCAGACAATCGAGGGAAGTTTTCAATATCCAATATGCTGAAGGGGTCCATTGGAAGCTGCCTCTGATGGCTGCTCTTGGAGTGTATGGGTTAAAAGTTTGGTGGTATCATATTAAGATAACATTTACACAAAACAACAAAATAGAATTGCCTTAGCCAAGCCCCATTCCTTTGCTCCATCTTTCTCACCACTAGCTTATTGGACTGGCATTATCTCGCCAGGAGTTGAGGAGGCTGAAAAAGGGGATTGTTGGAGTGCTCCAGCACCTAAAACATGTATATGCCATAACTTTGCTTGATCCCTAAGAGCTTCCTGCTAGGGAGCTGTATGGCCTGTCTGTTCATGCTCTAAGTTCAGTGGGTTTTAGTAAAGGTCACCTTTGCTCAAAAGCCAGTCGTCCAAGACTCTAGGGTACGGTGTCATCTCTGTTTACAGTCACAAAGCCAGCATTCTCTGTATCTGCAGACATTTCCATGGTCATGTGGCAGGCCAGGATACTTAAGAGACCACATCTCCCCAAGAATATCTGTCCATCCCACCAGAGCGGACTAGAGAGGTTCTCTAATTGTTCCATCTGCTAGAGAGGCGCGTCTCTCTAGCATTAGAAGGAGAGCCTACTCAGTGTCCGATCCGGCCCTATGGAACCTCTTGCCAACTGAGTTGTGTCTCCAGATGGAGTTGCTGCCCTTCAGGAAAGGTTTAAAAACCTGGCTGGCAGAGCAGGTGTGGGGCACCGGCAGTGCTGTGGCCCCAGCCTGCTGGCTGATTTAAGAATGCTCTCTCCCTCTTTTTAAACTGGTGGGGTGGTAGGGAATGTTTTGTGCTAGATTTTAATGAGGTTTTAATTTTAAACGCCACCCAGAGTCTTTGGAATTGGGCGGCAATACAAATCCTAAAAATAGATTAAAATAAATAAATAAATAAATGACTAGACACTGAAGAGTACAGGATGCTATTAACTTCCCACCCAAGTGGTACCTGATTATCTACTTGCAATGTCTTGCTTTCTAACTGCTAGGTTGGCAGGAGCTGGGACAGAGATGAGAGCTCACTAAGTCATGCAGCACTCGGGCCTCGAACTGCTGACCTGCCAACCCTCCAGTCATCAAATACAGCATCTTAACCACTAAGTAAATATGCATAGGAGGGTCAAGAAGCCTGAATGTATTAGGAAGAAGAGAATGTCAAGATTTCATGTCCTAGAATCTCCCAGCTTAAAATGACCAGTTACTATGGTAGCAAAGGGATGCAGGATGGTGTAGGCTTAAAAGCATGATTGTGAATGTATTGGGGGGGAAAACAATTTTCCAGCCATTGTCTCAGCTTGCATTTCTTCCTAACAATATTCAGAGAATGCAAATTAGGCTATCAGTGTTTTGAGAACTGGAATATGGCAACCATAATTCAGGCATAGGTTTCCCAGGGTATAAGGAATGTTGCTGCCGGGAGCTTTAAAACAAGCAATATGTGTATTGTAGATGCTGCTTCACAGACCTTTGGACATTGGCCAATTTCTAGTAATAACTGCCATATTTTAAAGCAATAATTACAAAGCAAAAGGGAGTGGCATCCCCTGGTCTTGATAAGTAGTCTAGACATCTACCGTAATGTGAAAAATACAATGTGTGGGTCTGTCCCTGACAGAAGATCTTCGATTACTGGTACTGTTGCTGTGATATTTGGACTAAATATTCCAAAAGAGAAAATGGCTTTATTTCTGATCTGCATAACTTCTGCAGTGTTTATTGAAAACTCATTCCATCTCCTTTCTTCAATGAGATACATGTTTTAATGTATTGCATGTACACCACAGTAAATGTGCTTAGGAGATTGTTATATTTGATCCTCTTAGGAAGAGGTTTGGAAAATTACTTTAATGTATATATTTTCTCTCTAAATACACATTCCCAATATATAATATTTTTCTTTCAAAGTAAGAACTTCCAGATCTTGTTTTCTCTTTTAAAATGAATTCTAAGCATTTAAGTTCTTGCGAAATATGGCATTCACAGAGTATTTTGATACATCTTTTTGACATGAGAACTGCATTGGAGTATTCTTTGAGTACAGTAATACCTCATACAAAGTCCGCTTTGTACAACATCAAATTCAATTGTTCAAAGTTGCCTCATACAAAGTCACTGCAATTTTGTATGAGGCATTGGGGGTTTTCCCAGGTTGTATTGTGCCTGGGCAGTATAAAAGGCAGGACATATGTGTGCATTGCTCTTGTGGGTTTTGCATGAGGCGAAGAGTGTTTAGGAGTGGTTTTGAGCGCGATTTTGGATTTTTTGGATTTTTCTGTCAGAATTTTTAGAAGCATTCCTGGAATTTTTGCAGCATTCTTCAGGTTCCTGGACAATCATGGTTGTTTGACATGTTTTTGTAATGTATTTAACCTTTAGACAATGATTTCTTAAAGTTCTATCAGTTTCCTGTCTGTTTCCTTGACTTTGCCCTGACGTCTGTGCTGTTACAGTACAATGTATTTCTATGGAAACGGCGTTGTACGAGGCATCGCAGCTAGGATTTTGCATGCCTCATACAAAATCCAAATCCGTATAAAGTCCAAACTTGTGGAACCAAGTTTGGACGTTGTATGAGGTATCACTGTATAAACCTGTGGCTGATAAGTAAATTCCAATCTGTGTATCAATTCATATCCAATATATGCAAAGACCTATATTTCTTAGTATATAACCTTTCCTATCTCAATCCCCTGATTGTGCTTGTATTATTTTATGCATGTCTTTTCCAAACCTTGAAAACTTAACACAGTTCACAAAGCTAAATAAATAAATAAATAAGTCAAAAATGTTTTTGAAAAAGCCACAACCAAAGAAAATTGAAAATGCAAACTGTACTAAAATTAGGGCTATATCTATGGAGGAAAAAGACATGGAAACTCAGTTACCTCAAAATGTCTCTCTGGCTTTCCCTCTTAGACATATGGTTGTCTGCCCATCTATCATACCAGAATGCACCTATCCTGCCTCCCTGGCAATTTGTTTCCTCATCAAGGATGTGGAAACAACCTAATAATATATTTATAGATATTGTGCTTCATAGACCATTTTGAAACTATGGTCCAATCCTCTTAGCCTAGTCTTACTGGTGTAGCATTAATGGCATAACTTCTGACATAATGGCATAACATTAAGAAATCACTTTAGATATCAGTTTCATACTGAGTTGTATGAATCAGCATGAAACTGATTGTATCTACAGTGATTTCTTCACTTGAACAATTTGCTTTCAAATATTATGCACAGCTATTGTTATGTCCGTGTGCTCCGGTGTCTAGTCATGCCTGCCACATGACCACGGAAATGTCTGCAGAAGCAGACAGCGCTGGCTCTTTGGCATAGAAACAGAGATGAGCACTGCACCCTAGAGTCGGATATGACTGGCTTTCGAGCAAAGGAAACCTTTACCTTTACTGTTATGTCCAGCCCTTTTAAGCATCAGTCCAGACAATGATGAACAAAACAGCAACAAGTCTTTATTCAACAGCCTTTTAGAGATGAGCTTACAAGATGTTTCCAGACACAGAGATGCTTATACAATCCTAAAGGAATCAGTCCCTCCGGACTCTTGCCACAGTGGAGCAAATACTAGCTAGCATAGGAGCGTAGCATAATGGAGGAGACAAAGGCTTAGAGCGTGTATCTGGCTACCTGTATGGAGTGGGAAGTGTAATCTGGTCGGGCCCCACCCTTGTTTACTCGTGGGGCTTATATAGTGTCTCCTCGGTGCTGGCTCCTTCATACAAAGTAGCGCCCAGCCGGATAACTGTAACTGACCAATCATAACAGGGAATATATGTACTTAACCAATGGAGAACAGGATTCAAAACTATCCAATCACAGGGTTTGGATTAACATAATGAGTGTGACCTGTGCAGGGGGCTTCACGCCACTTTCAGCTCCTACTTTGAATGGCGGGAAACCACCATTTTCCTCTTGCAAGGCGCTGCCCTCACTACTTGCAAATATGCCTCAATACACAACAGCTATGCAAGAGGATTTCAGTCTCTACCAGGCACCTAAACATTTACTGTAGGGTCGCCAGATCTCGCAGCACTAACGGAGGTCCTTTGATGTTTGCAGATTGATATGCAGTAGGCAGCAGTCAGGGGGCCAAACACATCTTTATTGGAGTGTAGTCAATCTGAACATGAGGCCAATGGTGGAGCGATGCTCCTTATATATGTAACAGGTAATGATTCAAACCTGGTGCCGAGCCACATGATTGGTCAGTACAGGTAAACAGCCAAGTGACAACCACTTGATTGGGTAATGAGTAAACAATAGCTACATCTATGGCAGGAATACAGTCCCGTGATATTTACACAAGAGGAGTATTCACAAGGGGGGAAAGGGAGGGGGGAAATGGAAGATTGCTAGATCCGATTTCATTCACATTTCACTTGGTTACATGTTTGCTTTCAATCACAGTTCACTTAAGTTACATACTCAACATCCCTCCCCCCTAGGATGGGACGAAGTTCCTCAACCATTGTGGGGGCCTGCATGTTCGTTTGGGCCGCACAGCTGCTTGGCTGAACTCAGAGGAATTGAGGGGTTTGGGTTCCGCAGACTCTCATTCCACAGTGGGAAATCGAGTAGCATTAGTGGCATGTCAGGAGCACTGTCCTGTTTCTGAAAAGGAACCCGGGAGGGGATAATTCAAATCAAAACCCCGTTTTGTTTCAGCTGGAGCAGGGGATCGCTCTAAATCAAAACCTGGAAGGGATGGAGAATAACTTAAAGAAAATTCCCGCCTGTTACTCTGAGTAGGGGGCAACTCAACAGAAAATTGCCTCATTTGCTTGGGAGTAGAGGACGGGGGATTGCTGGGGAGGACGGGGGATTGCTGGGGAGAAATCAATGCCCCGCTTGGAAAATGTCCTCCAAGCAACCAAGTAGGGAAGCGCGATCGAGACTGGTCTTGGCTGTAAGGCAGCCGGCGTGGCCCATAAGAAAGCCTGCCGCATCGGAGTCTCGATTGCCGCCCTGCTCACAACCAAGGGAAGTTTCCTCTGGTGAGAGCGGGATCGAGGCTCCGAGGCGGCAGGCCTTCTTATGGGCGCGATCGAGACTGGCCTCAGCTGTGAGGCGCTGTGATCCCGCTCTCACCAGGGGAAACTTCCCTTGGTTGTGAGCGGGGAGGCAATCGAGACTCTGATGCGGCAGGCTTTCTTATGGGCCATGCCAGCCGCCTTACAGCCGAGACCAGTCTCGATCATGCTTCCCTACTCACAACCAAGGGACGCTTCCCTTGGTTGTGAGTGGGGAAGCGCAATCGAGACTGGCTTCAGCTGTGAGGCGGCTGGCGTGGCCCATAAGGAGACCTGCTGCATCAGAATCTCGATCCCGCTCTCACCAGGGGAAACTTCTCTTGGTTGTGAGTGGGGAGGCAATCAAGACTCTGATGCGGCAGGCTTTCTTATGGGCCACACCGGCCGCCTTACAGCCAGGAGGTAAGGAGGTCTTATTTTTGGATGGGGCCTTATATTTCAAAGGCAGGGGAAAAAAGGGGGGTGTCCTATTATGGGAGGAGGTTCTATATTCGGGGAAACATGGTAGGTATCCAGGATCTCAGAGATATAACTATTCCTGTGGTGCCCAGTGAAGCAGGATTGAACCCATGGCCTTTTCTTGCAAAGCAATTGCTCTGTCACTGAACTGCACCTCATCCCGTGATGGTCTCTGTTATGTATGTACAATGTTGCTTTAAGAAATGTATGAATGTAACCTGACCACAATTACAATGTAGCCCAGCTGTTAAAGGAACGCGAATAAGCTGCCCATAGAGGGCAGCTGCGAGCGTTCAACTCACATGGTTCTCATTCCTCAAATCACCGACAGCCGCGGGAACTCTCCCGCACTAGCAAACTACTACGGAAGAGGGGCGTGACTTGGACGACGTCACGCCGGTAGCAGCCAATAAGCTACCGTGCAACAAGATTCAAATGTATTGCACTACTGTATATAATGTGATGTACCTCCGCCATTACCACATGTTCATCCTGATCATCAACCAATAAACCTGTGTTAGTCCTCACTGCGACTCCTTCTTTGTCTTCCGTGCAAGACACTAAATTGGCGACGAGGATGGGATTAATGGCGAATCCCAAGGTCAAGCCTTACCAGTTCGATGTCAGCGAGCCCGAACAATGGGAGCTCTACGAGTGCCAGTTCCGGCACGCGATGGAAGCCGCGGGCGTCGACGACGATGCAAAAATGCGCTCCTACTTCCTGGCCCAGGTGGGGCCGGCCGTGCTGCGCATCCTGATGAGCCTGGTAGCCCCCAAGAAGGTAGAAGAGGTGCCCATCGACCGCATCCTGGTGCTGTTGGGCGAGCATTTCCAGCCTCCCGTGTCGATCTTCCCGGCCCGGGTCGCGTTCCACAGGTGAGACCAGCGACCGGGCGAATCCGTGTCCGCCTACGCGGCGGCCCTCAGGCTTGCAGCGGTGCACTGCCAGTGGGACGACCTGGACCAGGCGCTCCGAGACCGCATGCTGTGTGGCCTGAGGGATGAGGAGCTTCAGCGGAAGCTCATGACCCGCGACTACCGCCTCACGTTCAACGAGGTACTGCGGGAGGCCCAAGCGGCCGAAGCGGCCAGGAGCGGGGTCAGAGTGTTCAAGTCCCGAGGGGCCACGTCCGAAAGGGCCAAGTCACCAGTACAGGCGGCCCAGTGAACACCAGCGAAAACGGCCTGGCGGGCACCCAAGCCGCCCGCCGGCACACCAACGGCGTCCGAGGAGTCGTCCACTACGGCAGACCCCTGCTCCAGCAAGGACGACGACGTCCAGCGGGTCAAGAAGCGAGGAGAGAAGCAACAGACCCGTGAGTGGCAAGACCACCACTGCGACGGTTGTGGGGCGTCCCACAACTGCACGAGGTGTCCGTTCCGAAAGGCCGAGTGTCACAACTGCGGCCGAAAGGGACACATTGCCCGAGTGTGCAGGCACGGGCGAGGCGAGGACAAGGGCAATTCGAACCATTCCCAGACGCACCAGCGGAAGGCGGCCGGCACCAGGAAGGTCTCAGACGACCACAGCATGGCAGGCGTGAACCGTGTGGGCCTGGAGCACCGGCGTTTTTTCGTAGAGGTACAGTTACAGGGGCTCCCAGTGAGGATGGAGATAGACTCGGGATCGTCCTATTCCATCCTGTCCCAAAAAGAGTTTATGTGCATTCCCCCAGATGCGCGGCCCAAGTTGCGGGCCATGAGGTCACACCTACGGGACGTGCAAGGGAACGGGATCCCAGTGTTGTGGGTGGGGAACTTCAAGGTGAAGTTCAAGAATTACTCTGAGAAACTGCCCCTAGTGGTCCTCAAGGGGGGGAGGTGCTGCCTTTTGGGAACGCAGTGGTTCGCTCCCCTAGGAATCGAACTGTCCGGCATTAACGCCATAGAGACTGACCCAATGCGGGACGTGTGCAACGCACACCCGGACGTTTTCAAGAAGGGGCTCGGGACTTACAAGGGGCCCCCAGTCTCCTTTGACTTGGATCCAGAAATCTGACCCATACGCCTCAAGCCAAGAAGAGTGCTGTTCGCCCTCAAGGACAAGATCGAGGCGGAACTGGACAAATTAGTGGGGCAGGGGATTTTGGTTCCAGTTGATTCGGCGGAGTGGGAAACGCCGATTGTGACAGCCCTTAAATCAAACGGGGAGGTTAGGATTTGTGCGGACTATAAATGTACGATTAATAAGGCCATTCGGCCAAATGCATATCCGGTACCCGTGGTCAGCCATTTACTGGCCACGCTTCATGGGGGGAGGTGTTTTGCCAAGCTAGATCTGGCGCAGGCATATCAGCAGCTCTCTGTAACCCCGGCTGCTGCTGCGGCGCAAACGATCGTAACGCACAAGGGGGCATTTAAGGTAACGCGCCTTCAGTTTGGCGTGAATTCGGCCCCCGGAATTTTCCAGTCCCTCGTGGAACACCTTTTGAAGGGGCTTCCAGGCGTCCTCCCATACTTTGACGATGTGTTGATAACAGAGGGGGGCGAGTCAGAATTAGCGCAAAGGCTAGACAGGGTCCTTTCAATATTCAAGAAAGCGGGCCTCCGACTGAGACGGGACAAATGTGTTTTCTTTGCGAGGGAGGTTGAGTTCCTCGGGTTCAAGGTAACCCTGGAAGGCATCAAGCCCTCCGAGTCCAAGGTTGCAGCGGTGCAAAACGTCCCTCGCCCCACCGCGAAACCGGAGCTGCAGTCGTTTCTAGGGCTCTTAAATTTTTACCATTCCTTCCTGCCGAGGAAGGCATCTGTTGCTGAGCCACTGCACGCACTATTGAAGAAAGAGGCGGTTTGGCGGTGGGGAGATAGGCAAGAGAATGCTTTCAGGGAGCTGAAGGTACTCCTAACCTCGAGTGCTGTCCTGACCCATTTCGACCCTAGGAGACCAGTAGTTCTAGTCTGTGATGCGTCCCCAGTGGGAGTGGGGGTGGTTCTATGCCACGTGTTGGAGAGCAGGAGGGAAGCCCTGGTAGCGTACTACTCAAGGTCCCTCTCGAAGGCCGAGCGCAATTACGTGCAAACTGATAGGGAGGCCCTAGCCATCATCGCGGGAACGAAAAAGTTCCATGACTTTTTATACGGCCGCGAGTTTACGGTAGTGATGGATCACAAGCCACTTCTGGGGATCTTCACTACCGGCAAACCCACACCACAAATTCTCTCCCCCAGGATGCTGCGTTGGGCCATCTTCCTCAATGCCTACCAGTACGAGCTGGTCTATCGCCCAGGGAAGGAGATCTCCTATGCGGACGCACTGTCCCGATCTCCCCTCCCAAGTGTAGGGGACCCCACATGTGAGGTAGAGCAGGACCACCAAGTCCTGCTGATCGAGTCCCTCGACTCACCCCCCATTGTCCCGGCCGACCTCGCCAAGGCCACGGCGGCCGACAAGATGCTGGCCCAAGTTAGCTCCTGGGTTAGGAAAGGCTGGCCCACTACTCCCCCCGATGAAGAGTTCAGACCATTTTTTAGGCGCAGGGTAGAGCTGTCGTTGGAAAGGGGCTGCTTACTCTGGGGCCAGCGGGTAGTTATCCCAGAGAAGCTAAGGGCCAAGGTGTTGAAACTACTGCACACCAGTCACCCCGGGATCGTGCGCTCCAAGGCTCTGGCCAGGAGTTTCTTTTGGTGGCCCCAGATAGACGGGGACATAGAGCATCTAGTAGGCACGTGCGAGAGCTGCCAGAGCTCTTGGCCCGAGGAGTCCCGGTTGCCCCATAGGGAATGGGATACGGCCCGCGGGCCATGGTCCCGGATTCATGTTGACTTCGCTGGCCCTTTCCGCGGGGCCATGTTTCTGCTGGTAGTCGACTCCTACTCCAAGTGGTTGGAGGTAATCCCCATGAACAGCACCTCCTCTGCGGCAAACATTAAACAGTTGTGCAAGCTTTTTGCCTGTTTCGGCCTGCCAGACGTCCTTGTTAGCGATAACGCTAGTACCTTCACGTCTGCAGAGTTCAATACATTTATTGAGCGGAACGCCATCAGGCACATTACCGCTGCCCTGTTTCACCCCACCACAAACGGTCAGGTAGAGCGCCAAGTGCACACTACGAAAGACGCACTGCGGCGCATGGGTCCCGGTGAGTTGAACCTTCATCTGTGTCAGTTCCTCATCTGTTACAGGACAACCCCCCTAGCCTCAGGATTTTCCCCAGCCGAACTCCTCATGAGGAGGCGTCCGGTAACACTTTTTGACCGGATGGATCCGTCCAGGGTGGAGGATGAAGGAAGGAATATAAACATAGGGGGAGAGAGCTCCAAAAGTTTTTCGGTAGGGGACCCGGTTCACTGCAGGAACTATGCAGCCTCGGGGCCAGCGTGGGTTCCAGGGACAATCATTGAGCGGACGGGGCCAGTATCCTACCGGGTCGAGACTAGCTCAGGTCTACTCTGGAGAAGGCACGCCGACCAACTCAGAAGGCGAGTCACCAGTGAAGGGGAATCAGCATTAGGGTCCTCCCCCACCCACATTACCCAAGGGGGAGACACGGCGGAACCCGCGGATTCAAATGCATATCCTGGGTTCTCGACCACAGAGGAGGATACTTTGAAAGAGAGGGATCAGTTTGATTATGATTATGAGTTGCAGTACCAGGGGGGTGTAGCGGAGTGGTCCCCCACCAGTCCTAGCGAGAAGTGGGGTTTCAGTTCAGCCCCTGCTACCTCCAGTCCCCCCAGTCCTTTTGTTTTAGAATATACCATAGCGCCAGCTCCCCAGAGACAAACACCCCCAAGACAGGCAACGGGGGGAGCCCGCCCACCACAGTCTCTAGAACTCCCGGGCAGGTAACGGGGGGGGTGGCGAGGCTACGAGGGCCTCTTCGTCAGTCCCGAGATTCGTACTGGGGGGGACCCCAAACTCCTCAAACGGTAGGCAGGGGTTCACTTCCCAACTGTTCATTCCATTCCCGTCCCCCAATGCAAGGCTACCGCAGAGCCCACACCGAGCCACTAATGAGTCCCCCCTTTCCGTTGCAGGACAGGACTCCGCAGAACCAGGCTCCCCAGTGTTAAGTCAAGCGGCCGCACGCCCCAGGCGCACGTGCGGCAAGCCACAATGGTTGAGGGACTTCGTCCCATCCTAGGAGGGAGGGATGCTATGTATGTACAATGTTGCTTTAAGAAATGTATGAATGTAACCTGACCACAATTACAATGTAGCCCAGCTGTTAAAGGAACGCGAGTAAGCTGCCCATAGAGGGCAGCTGCGAGCGTTCAACTCACATGGTTCTCATTCCTCAAATCACCGACAGCCGCGGGAACTCTCCCGCACTAGCAAACTACTACGGAAGAGGGGCGTGACTTGGACGATGTCATGCCGGTAGCAGCCAATAAGCTACCGAACAACAAGATTCAAATGTATTGCACTACTGTATATAATGTGATGTACCTCCGCCATTACCACATGTTCATCCTGATCATCAACCAATAAACCTGTGTTAGTCCTCACTGCGACTCCTTCTTTGTCTTCCGTGCAAGACACTAAAGTCTCTCAAGCCACTTGGATCCATGAAGTTGCATTAAGACAGTCGAGTAAGGCTAGTAGGGAAGAAAAGGAGTGTGAAAGGGGAAAGTATAAGTATTGTAGCATTATTAAGAACAGACAATATGGCTTCTTGTTTCTATAGAAGCCACATTATTCAATTAATTAACATTAAAATATATATCTCACACATATTTTCAAAGCCTGTTCACTAAATTATACCCCCCCCCCCAATCAAAGTATATCCTTCACACATTCCTGGCACTACATCAAGGTTAAGTTTAAAGCAGCACTTGAAGGCAAATTGCATGTGGTCAAGGGCACAATGAGGCTCATTAGCCAATGGTGAGTCTTATGCAAAGGCTTTTAATGTGGTAAAGTAGCATTCTCCCCTCCCCCTTCCAGTCTTCTATTAAAAAGGGCGGAAACGTTAATAATGTGGAAGTTTTATTATTCCCCCTCCTTCTAAAGAAATGCCTCCTTTTTCTTGTTCTTTTCATTCTTGTTCTCTCTCTTTCTTTCTTTTTTTTTGGGGGGGGGGCGTAATGAAACTTTGCTGCTAGTTAGTGTGAAAGCTTAGGGATTTCCTTCACTCTAGGGATGATGGTAATTATTCACAAGAAAAAGGACCACAGCAGTAAACTGGGAATACATTCGGGTCTTAACCTCTGAGGTGGGAGGTGGGGAAAAAAGGTGTTAGCCATCTTACCCAAGTCTTTAAAAGCATAAACATGTGGTGAATCCATTACTTAAACTACAAAGCATGGGACCTCCCTAATAAACCTAGTTACTAGGTTAAGTAAATACTGAAAGTGTTTTTTTTTTTAAAGGCTTGCGGTGTGACTCTTATTTTTTAAAGAAATCACAAACATTTTTCACTTGTCAGTGGGGAACATTTGGAACCCATGAAACTGGATGGCTCTTCAAACAAACACTTTTGCGCCTTCCTTCCCAGTACATTAATATACAAAGCTTCCATATGTTATGTGAATTGTTTAGGACTGCTGTTCCTTTAGTGCATATTGGCTGGTGACTCCTGCTAGGGAAAATGAATCAGAATGCTTTCATGCATGCAGCCAAGTTGTAGCCTTGAGACATCTTACCAGTTTTCCAAAGATAAAAGCGATGGGCTTTCTTGCTATGGCTATGTCTTATTACCAAACTCTTTAGAAATAGTTTGGGAAGGTGATAGATAAGAAAGGATACCTAGGAAGCACTGGGATTTGTCCAGAGATCGAATGCTATGGAAGCAAAGCAGGAGGAAGTAGTGGGAAGAATGGTATGAAGAACAGGAGAGAACAAGCTTCATAATGTATGAGGGGCCATCTTCTCTTTTGAGGTCTTCTTTAGATATCCTCCTGAATGGTACCACATGTCTGTGAAGTTGCCTTTAAAATTTGGAGCAGGACGTTTAGCATGATGGCCCTGACAGTGTGTAATAATCTTCCATCTGACATTAAAATGATCTAGCCATCTTTGGTTTTAGGCACATGCTGAAAGTGTACAGTTTTCCCCCCAAATATTTTCTGAATATTTTAAGTGTCATTTTAAGTGCTTTCAAGCAAGCAATACATAAACATCATTGTCAGTGCCAGATGACAGGGAATGTTTGGCATATAAAAACTGCCAGCCAAACATTCCCTGTCATATATATGATGAGCTTCTTAACCACTGAGCCACCGCAGACCCACTGAGCCACCGCAGCATAGTGGCCCTATGCTGGTAAAACAAAGAACAGGAAGAAACAAGAACAACAAAATGCATATACTTAACAGAGATGTAAAACTGAAACCGCTCTTGGTTTACAGGTCAGTTTTCCCTTGAAAGGATGTTGAATAGGGTATTCTTGAATCATGTCTTTTTTTATAAATTGCTAGAGATGTTTTGATTCTCTGCCTGGTTCTTTATGTCATATAACCGAAATATTTTATAGTCAGCTACTTTACAATCCAGTCTTATTCAAAGTTAGATTCACTGAAGCTAGTCTACATCAATAAGACCAGCTAACTCTGCATTGGATTGGCTATTTGGTGATATTTCTCAAGATGACTGTGAGAATTTGATCCACCTCCAAGCAAACATTTGCTCCATTTGGTTAGATCAAATACAAGGCAGTTAAGACCCTGTGGACGGCCACACATTTGACTTCTGTGCCATGGGCTATAAATGACAGCCTGTAGAACCACAGATCATTAACCATAGCCCATTAATCACTGGCTATAAAAACAGGTTTTAAATACACTGTTGTGATGAACTGGAGGGTTGTGGTATGTTTTTCACTTCCTAAAGATCTATATTATTCCAGATGCGCTCAGAAGAAAAACCTAACTGTTGCCTGGATGCTGGACTGTTATGGACCAATAACTTGTTTAAACTTTCAAGATCACCTCACGGGATATTTGCAATGTCTAGAAACCCTTTTCTGCCCCCCCACCCCCCTGTGTAAAACCAATCTCTGCATGCTACAGAGGAAATCTTGTGATCTGTACCCGCAACCTCTGTTCCGGCAATTTCTACTGAAACATTCAGCGATGGGAAAAATAAAACAAACTTTATGTAGTAGCTGGCTAAAGTTATGGCTCTCAGCACTAGTTTAAGAAATGCTGACCAAAGATATTGTTGTAGGGATAAGTTAATGATGCTTCAGCTAAATACATCACTTTTTTGGCAAGGAGTTGAACAGCTGGTCTTGCTGCTGAAATATTGTTTCATTGAGCCAGCTTGACTAGAGCTCCAATTGCAGGCGCACCCCCCCAATAACGGACACAGACAACATTGAAAGTGGATAACAGCATAGGGCCACATTTATTGATTCAATGCCCTAGTCCGAATTATAAATTTGTATTGGTAAAACGACCAATCATAATTCCTAAGGCAAGCAGGCCGAAGTAACACTGGTAAGGTACCACCCCAAAATTGCCAACGGCAATTGGTTACAATGTATCGATTTGTATCAATTTGTTTGTTGACAACAAACAAATTATTGACCGTAGTCAATAACTAACTCATGACCCCACCCTCTGACGCGTATCCGTGAAATCACAGGGGTGATGCATGCTGGTTAGCAATCGTCATCACCCCATCGCCTGGTTCGTCGTTGACCAGACAACGTTTAACTAATTTATTCCTGTCTAGTGTTGTCCAGTCAATTGCGAACCTGCCGGATACTTGTGGGTCATACTGTTTACCTTACCAGTGCTACCCGCCAATGTGACCAAAGTCAACAGTAGGAACACAGAAAGACCCCTATATCAAACCATAGCAACAGTGTGGGATGGGCAAAAAAGCCAGGACCCAATATGGGCCAATATGGGTCCCAACCAAAAATTCCCACCCGGCCCCGAAGCGACCATAATATCACACTGTTAACTAGGGAGGGGGTGGAGGGGAAAAAACTTCTCCGCTCCGTCGCTGAGGTAAAATGGCAGCTCGGCTGCCTCGTGGCCACCCCTTTTATAAGGGAGCTGGCCACGCCCCTAACTACCCGGATTCTCTGTCCTGTGGGGGGGGGCCCGCAAAGGGCGCGGCGGCCATTTTGGCGCCGCGCTTGCATTGCAGGCGCACCCCCCCAATAATGGACACAGACAACATTGAAAGTGGATAACAGCATAGGGCCACATTTATTGATTCAATGCCCTAGTCCGAATTATAAATTTGTATTGGTAAAACGACCAATCATAATTCCTAAGGCAAGCAGGCCGAAGTAACACTGGTAAGGTACCACCCCAAAATTGCCAACGGCAATTGGTTACAATGTATCGATTTGTATCAATTTGTTTGTTGACAACAAACAAATTATTGACCGTAGTCAATAACTAACTCATGACCCCACCCTCTGACGCGTATCCGTGAAATCACAGGGGTGATGCATGCTGGTTAGCAATCGTCATCACCCCATCGCCTGGTTCGTCGTTGACCGGACAACGTTTAACTAATTTATTCCTGTCTAGTGTTGTCCAGTCAATTGCGAACCTGCCGGATACTTGTGGGTCATACTGTTTACCTTACCAGTGCTACCCGCCACACGGAGGGGCTTCAAAGAAGACCTGACGCCCCCCCCCCAGACCGTCAGCTCGGTCAACAGGCCTGCTCGCCAATCGCCCAACAGGAGGTCCATACCTCCTCGCGACAGATGGACCCCATCCCCTGCGTACAAGTCATAATTTTGTAGACTAATATCGGGGTGATGACTGACCCGTCCCCAAGCCCTGGTGGTAAGAAAACGCGCCACCGCCTTATTGACCGCGCACCCAGCGCGGTCAAGGGCCAGGAGGTTAACGCCCCCTCTGTAAGAATGGCACGGGACAATGTCCGACCAAACCAGGGTTGCGGCAGGCCAGACATAATGCAAGTAGGCGAGTTCCTCGCAAATCGCATGCTTGAGCGACAAGCCGGTGACCTGGCCCAAATCATTGCCCCCCAGGCGTATGATTAGAATGTCAGGCGGGTCAGCACCCAGGCCAGAAAAAAAGGAAAGGCCGCAGCTCCCGCCATAACATCCCAGGCTTACCATGCCCTGCGAGACTGGCGTGGTCACCCAGTCCCAGTCGGGGTCCACTCTGTCGCCGCAGCGTAATGCGCTGCCCTGCGCACATAGCTGTGGCCCACCAGCCATACTGTCACCGGTGTAATACGACACCCAGGGTCTGTAAGAAAATTGAGAAAAAAGGCGGTAAGGTGACTGGAATGGTACTCATGGCGGGAGTGGGCGCACATAAAACTGAAAACATTGCGAGCCCCACCTCCCCATGCTGCGTATGTCAGCCCCAGAGTACCCAAAAGCAGCTGCTGTAGAGGCTGCACCAATCTGGAACGAATGTGTGCCATAACGGGCACCTGGTAGGCCCACCCTGGTGAGGGCTCTGGCTGTCACCTTCCAAAACTGAAATTTAGTAAGGGGAGACCCATCTTGGTGACAGAAAAACGGGCCGTGGTGCATGCCACGCAGTGCCAGGAATTCCTGTAGGGCACCAACCGGACAGATGTCTGCCAAAGAACAACGTAGCAGTCTTACACCACTGCCTACGCCATGCTGATCTGTTTTAGAGGAGCGTATCCTCAACTGGGCCCAGTCTTTGGCTACGTAGACATCTTCGAGTTCCAGTGCCCTACCACTTGCATCCGCCTTAGACAGCATCACGAGTTCGCTGACGCGGAGCGCTCCAAAAAGGCCACCGTTGTAGCCGCATGAAGTGGGCTGCCTCATTTCCAAAACAGAGGCCAGGCCAGCCCCGGGCCAATTGGGTGAAAACCCTGGGGAAATCTTGCATCCGCCTTACTCAGCATCTCAAGCTCGCCGATGCGGAGGGCTCCAAAAAGGCCACCGTTGTAGCTGCATGAAGTGGGCTGCCTCATTTATCAAAACTGAGGCCAGGCCAGCCCCGGGCCAATTGGGTAAAACCCTGGTAAAATCTTGCATCCGCCTTATTCAGCATCTCAAGCTCGCTGATGCGGAGCGCCTCCAAAAAGGCCACCGTAGTAGCCGCATGAAATGGGCTGCCTCATCTATCAAAACAGAGGCCAGGCCAGCCCCGGGCCCCTTGGGTAAAAAACCCCTGGGTAAATGGGTGGCGGTCGCCCGGGAAACGCCCGCGCACGCGCACCCACCCCTCCAAACATGTCTCACCCGGAAGTCATTGGTGCTGTCACACAACCTCCCACTTTGGCCATAAAGCCAACCCGACAGCTGAGATGCTATGGTGCGTGGTGCAAGGCCCTGGGCATACAGGTAAACCATGAACCGCAGAACATGGGTTACTGGGCTCGGCCAGGTTCCTGGCAATCGAAATCGGGTACATAATACTCTGAAGGAACTAAATGCGTGGTGATACGCCTTACTATGCATGGCGCTATTGACAGGCTAATCGCCCGGTTCACCTCTACTTGCCAACATTCCATCTCTCGTCCGGGAGTGGCGAGGGAAATTCCTCCGCATCCGGGGGCCGAGGCATGGAACCGGGAGATCTGCAGGTGGACAAAGCAGCAGTAATATCATTATCAACCCTTGGGACATGCCTGGCCCTGAAGGGAACGTTGAGGCGCAGGTTGCATAACACAAACCAGCTCCATGACCCCGGGCGATTTGGAAATCTGTGGAGTGACGATGCGGACAACAGCCGCGTTGCCATGCCGAAATTGCACAACCGAGTTGGCCCACTCCTTGCCCCATAGCATCAAAGCACCCAGGGTAGGTAAACATTCCAGATATGTGAGACCCTGCAGGCGACCCTTGCCTGCCCAGGATGGTGGCCACCCACCATAGGCCCACTTCCAATGGAAGTACATCCATAAACCCAGGAATCCTAAGGTATCGGACTGCATCTGAAAGCAAGGGGGAGCCAGGAGATCAGACCCCAAAATGACACCCCGTTGAACTACCTCTGGACCTATGGCCAGACAAGCACGTCTGCCCCGATACCCCGGGTAAATCTGAGCCTGTGGTGGGGCCTGGATAATCCCGCCATGGCGTCGCACCAGCGCAGAGCAAATGCCCTGCCCGGTGCGACGACCCTGCCAGCAAAGCTGGGGTGACCATGTAGCACCAGAAGTTCCCTCAGTGATGCCACGCGCTCGGCCAGCAAGACCAAGACAAGGGCCACTAGCCTTGACACCTTATCCCGCTGCAACCTAGAATCCTGCGCTACCGTGTAACTCTCCACCCCAGGACTACTAGCTGTGGAGATGGGCCCTCGGTCTTTTCGGGCGCTAAAGGGACACCAAGTTCCTCCATTAGCGTCTGAAATGTGTTGAGGAGACGTGTATACGTGTCCCAGCCCCGTTCAGCCCCGAATAAAACCATCCAGGGAATGGGCTACAGACCGGGACCCTGACCTGCGGACAAAAGCCCACTCTAGGAAAGTGGTGAAATGCTCGAATACCGAGCCCCCATGGACTAGCCAAAAGGCATGGCATCATTGAAATAATATGCTCCCCAGGACGGGGGTGCAGGGACAGGTCCAACGACCCTGCCCGCATAGACCCTCTTGTGAAAGCTGGCAGCAGCCACCTCCTCCCTCCCCCTAAGGGATAAAAGACTGGGGGCATCCTGAGGGGACCTATTACCCATGAAAGGGATCCGGAACCCCTGCCTAGAACCCTGAAGGAGATAACCCGCATCCTCTCCCTTCGGGTACAATGTGAGCCAACTCTCCAACACGTCCACCTTAATTGGGGAGGGAGCCCTTCGGTGGACTAGATCCATCTGCGGCAGTCTTGCCAGCCCCCTGTCTGCCCCACCCTCTGCCCCGCATCCCTCTAGGCCTGGGACAGGCAGAGGCCGCGTGGGGGCCAACACAGGTGGGACACTCCTGTCTGTATTTGCAATTCTTCCCATTGCAGGAGCCATTGTCCGAGAAGGTCCAGCACAGCAGGCGTGCTGTAACCCCCTGCCCCGCCACTTGGCGGGGTGCCTGCGCTGGAGCAGCTCGCTGGACCGCAATTCCACAATGATACATCTCCCTAGGCGCAGTGCGCGTGGGGTCATGTACAGAAGCCACAGCTTCTGACAGGGCTCATCCCACTTCATCTCCGGGTGTAGGGGCACTCTTGTACGGAATTCTTTTTTTTCCATAAGCCAACCACGACGTGCGTGGCGGCTAGCCAATCATCGGGAAGGCCGTTGTCGGTACAAAATGTAGACCAGGCATGCGCAGCGGGACCTGGATAGCCCATGCAGTGCCACATACTGCCCCGGGGCAGAAATCCCCACCCCCAGGGTCGTGCCATAATGCAACCAAGGGCACTGGGATAGAATGACAAGTGATGCCCCACTAGCCTCTAATTGGCAAGGCGAAGAGCACTGAACCACCCCGCTGAAAGTGGACTGAGATGTGGGCGTATTCAACTTGACCCCATACTCACTAGTTGCACCCCCGTGAGCCGCCCCCACTGGGGGTTCCGGCACACCGTGGGCGTCGGAGCTCGCGACCGAAATCGAGCTCTAGGATGACCTCCAACGCATTCCAATCACTGTACCGGACAAACAGGGAGCTGCGAGGCAGCGGCAGGCACAGGCTGGACTGTCTCCATAAGCCCGACCCAGCCGGCCGCCTGTTACAGAGTGACAGCGGTGGAAGTAGCCGGCGGACAGGAGGGCCCGGTAGATCGGAAAAGGACCCCCCACCCACTGGATTGCTAAGGATGCCTCCAGTACAGCCAAACGTGCCAACCAGGCACCCCCAGCCACAGTAAACCCCCAGTAGGTGGGCCAGGCGGGCCGGACGGCCCGACGGGAAGTGTGCCAGAGGCCCTGAATTCAGAGCCTGTGCCCGAATAAGCCATGCCCCAAAATTCCAGCCCCTAATTGGCAAAAACATGCTGTGAGGCAGCACCAGGCCCTCCCCCCAATTGTCCCGGCCCCTGGCGGGCCGCCGTGGGCCAAGGGCCGCATCCCCCGCAGGGCCGGCCTGGGGTTGAAAACGGCACGGCACGGGAGCTCATCCTGTCCTGCATGCGCAGAAATTGAAACACTGACCTTAAACAACCCAGTCAGCTTCTGTAGCACTGGATACACTGCAGTCCTACTTAAAGTTTGGGCACCCCTAAGTTGGAAAAATCAGTGAGCGACGGAGCAAACTTCTCTGCTCCCCCGCGCTCTGAAGGCAATAGGCTGGAAAGCCGAAAGGAAGCCTCGAACAAAGGCTGGCAACTCAAGCCTCTTGCAAAGCGGCAGAAGGGAATAAAGCGACGGAAAAAACTCCTCCTCACCGTCGCTTTATTTTTACACTCACCAGCCATTCAAGGAGTATAGAGCAACACGATCCCTATCCAGGGCTCAGCACCCACTGACTGGAAAGCCGGAGCACGAGAGCATTTGCAGTGCTCAGGAATCAAACTCCGACCCTCCAGGCAGCGAGTTCAGGATCTTAATCCCCTGAGCCACAGGGGTCCGACAGAGCGACGGGGGAAAAAACTTCTCCGCTCCGTCGCTGAGGTAAAATGGCAGCTCGGCTGCCTCGTGGCCACCCCTTTTATAAGGGAGCTGGCCACGCCCCTAACTACCCGGATTCTCTGTCCTGTGGGGGGGGGGCCGCAAAGGGCGCGGCGGCCATTTTGGCGCCGCGCTTGCATTCTGGAAGCTATTCGACACATTAAGAATTGACTTCTTTTTTTAAAAGCATGTTTCTGCCTGTGTTTTGGTAATCCAGCCTGCTATGGTTTAGTGACTCAACAGCACCACATTATCCTCAAGGCCAACTGCAAAGAAGTAGATATATGTTAAAAATGGCAATACACATATATTAAAGGCCCCAAAGAACACATTTTATATGAAGGTTTCTCTTAGCAGAATCTAGACCAGGGGTGCTCAAATATTTCCCACCATCAGACAGCTGAGCGGGCTAGTCATGTGATTCCTCCCAGCAGTGGTGTGCATGTATTTTCAGGGATTTTTGCTGCCTCCGCCGCTTCCCATAGCGGCAGAGTGAGGGCGGAACATTTTTGCCACATTTTAGGAATTTTTTGCTACATTTTTCATGTTTTTAGCATGATTCATGAGTTCCAGTGGTGGCAGGTCATTTCCGGTGTTGGTGACAATCCAGCCTGTTGCTTGGATGAATTTTGCCTGCAGGCCAGATCCGGCCCACAGGCCATAGTTTGGGCACCCCTGATCTAGACATATAAGCAGTGTGTTTAAGTCTTCTTCCTCACTCTTTAAATATCCCAATGTCGAGTTGTGTAGGAATCGGGGCCGCTAGGACGACCGTTAGGTCCCGGAGGAGACTGATCAAGAAACGATACGAGGCAGTATGGAGCGAGATCAGATCAGTGGTTTATTGAAGAAAAAGTATCTACATTTATAGATCAGAAGGCAAGGCAGAAAAAACCGTCATCTGACAGAAAATCACATCACCTATTTACTCAGGTTAATTGGGAATCTCTCTTGGGGAAGTTAATTAACATGGACAAACATTGACAGGGAACACACCATTGTCTAGGGTTTAGACTGGGGTAAACATGGCTACTATTTGCACCAAGGATAAGGATAAACTCGGAGATGAGTGATTACCTTAATGGATAACAGAGTCTGGAGAAATGCCTTCTCAGCGGAACCGTCGGTCAGGTCATTAATTGGGTGAATCAAACCCTATTATTAATCCACCCCCCTTAATTTCTCTGCCCGCAGAGCCCACGGGCCAGGGAGCGTTCTCCTGAAGTGGCCTCTGCACGGGCCGTTCAATGCCATTGGAGCATGGGGAATCCACATCTCCCCTTTTTGTTTTACTTAAGAGCCTGACCGGCGACTCTGCGCAAGAGAGGCACCAGCTGATGAGCGGGAATGGTGCTTCGGGGCTCCCTCCGGGAGCGGCACCTTGATATTAGTGAGGGAATACATTGCGCGAAGCAGCATACTGCTATGCCTAGTATAATCACCTCCACAACCACTTTGAGTACCGTCTGAAGCCATCCCCACGGAATCCATGACCACATCCAGTTCCACAATGAACTCCACCAAGCTCCCCATGCAGAACCCTCCCTGATGCCTTCGACTATGGTGTGGAGGTCTGTGAGCTGACTCTGCACCTTACGGGAGTTGTCAGTGAGATTAAAGCAACACATACCATGAAAAGATTCGCAACCCAAATGATGTAGCAATAAGAGATAGTCTATAGCCACTCGATTGTCAAGAATGGCATGGCGAAGCTCTGCCTGCTCCTGGTTGAGCAGCGCTATCGCCGAGGAGGTGTGGTTGATGGCTTTAGCTAGTCCGCAAGCCAAGTCGACCAATCCTCCGAGCGTTGCCGACGGCTAAGCCTGGCACGCCAAAAATGCTGACTGCCAACGAGAGATATTCGGCTGAACTCATTACTCTAAAGCTGCTCTCACATGAGCTGTCTAACTGGGTGGTGCGAGTGCGTCGTATGGGTGCTGAAACATTTGTAACATTTGTGCTTGGGGTGACCATATCCTTAGTAGGGAGTAACAGTGTCAAACGACTGATACAACATATTGCATCTGATACATTTGCGGGAATGTAGTTCCAAGTGTACTGATTACACGTAAAGAACCAACCAGATGGTAGGGTAACATGAGCATACATTGAACCAAGTGTCACTGGGTTGTCACAAGTCCAATTGCCACTGCCAACGTTGAGGCAGCGGCGCCTTCGGCCGACTGCGGAGCAGCCGGTCATGCGAGCACAAGTAGTGTTCGGGCTGACCGCCACTCGAGGAGTGTGGAGAGTGGCTGCATCAGCTGGTAAAGTCATGGTGAGCCGCATCTCCCAACGGGCGTATTCCGAAGAAGCCACTGGGTTGTACGGGCCGAAAATCCGTTTCACAAGCCAGTCCCCATCCCTGGGGTGCGCGCCTGGAGAGTGGCACACTGGGATGAGGCAGGTGCTCAAGATTGAGGCAGAACCAATGTCCTGTCTCAGGCAAAAATCGGACTGGTTGACGAGACCCGCCAACCTTTCCCATATGTTGTAATGCATCCTGGCAGAGAGGTCTCCGCCTGGCATCAAGTCGCTGGCCTCCAGTGAGGCAGCCTGAACGCCTCCCCCCGCAAGTAGGGAGAGGGTCAGGATGATGGAGACTGCCATGGTGTTGGCATGAATTCGGGCAAAGATTGCAGCCGTGAGGTTCTCCGGCGTTGGCTCCTTCTCCTCGCGCCGGATGATGCTCTCGGCCTCACTGCAAAGGGCCTTGACCATCCCCCAGGTGATCTTCGGTGCTGTCCTCTGTGGCCGTTTCTTCCGACGGGCTCTCTCGGTCAGAGTGAGGTCCTCCATCTCCGGGATCGGACTCGGGTCGGTATGAGTCCACGCCATGTGGTTCCAAGTGAGGCTTGACACACCGAGCTGGGATCCAAACGACACCTGTAGGAGACCTAACTGCAGCATACCCTGTCCCCCAGGTTACGAGTGGCGCCGGGCCCCTCCAGGAAGGGTCCGGTGGCACCCGGTATCGGACCATCGGTCGTGGGAGAGCCTCCGAACGGCGGAAGTGCTTCTCCTGTGGCGTGCAATCCGAAAAAACATTAAGGTGATTGTACGTGAACAATACCTTATTCAGACAATGCTGTGCCTGACCCTGTGACTTGGGGAGGGCTGGTGGCTCCCCCCTTTCTGTTTGTTTGTCAATATAGGACTTGAGTGTCTGATTGACCCGTTCCACAATCGCTTGCCCCTGCGGATTGTAAGGAACGCCAAAAGTATGCTTAATGTCCCAGGTGGCCATGAAGACCGCGAGCTGCCTGGAGCTGTAGGATGGCGCGTTATCGGTTTTCACGTGCCGAGGTTTGCCCATGGCCGCGATGCAGGCTAGGAGGTGCTGCTCCACGTGGGAAGCAGTCTCCCCTTTCTGCGCCATTGCCCAAACGAATTGAGAAAAGGTATCAATGCAAACGTGCATGTACTGCCATCTGCCAAACTGCGGAACATGTGTGACGTCCATTTGCCACACCTGGTTGGCTTCTGTCCCTTGTGGGTTGACCCCCCACGAGGGCCCCCGCGGTGCCCCTGCGCAGTGCTGGCAAGAGCGAACTATGCCTTGGGCTTGAGAAAGTGGCAGATTGAACTGTCTGGCAAGCGCTTTGGCATTCTGGTGAAAGAATGCATGACTCTGGATTGGCGTAGTGAAAACACCTAACACTGAACGTTGCTGAATTTCCTTCACCGCCGCATCCGCTCTGATATTGCCCGCGGAAATCGGACCCGGTAGGTCTTGGTGACTTCGGATGTGGGCAATATAGAGCGGCTCCGTGCGGTTTCGCAAATAAAATTGAGCAGTGAGGAACAGACTAAGCAAATTCTTGTCTATCGCAGGAGTGATGTATGCTCCCGGTAGACTGTGAAGCAAATTCCTGACATACTGACTGTCAGTAATGATGTTTAGGCGCTCTTTGGTGAAGGTACGCAAAGCAAGGTTCACCGCTGCCAACTCCGCCCGCTGCGCGGACTTCTGTGGAAGAGTTAACAGCGTGCGCCAAGCCTGGCCCTCCTGCCAAGTCAAGACACCATATGTGCGACCCCCATCCGTAAAAACTGTCCTGGCCCCCTGAAGTGGAACCAGCGGAAGCAATTCGAACAAGCTGACTGTCTGGGTCTGAAGTGAGACAAGTCTGGGGTCCTTCGGCAAGTGGTATGCCAAGCATCCGGTGAATCCTTCCAGAGCAATTGGAAGTGAGTCACCGAGCTGCATTAACTGCTGAACCTGCTCTTTGGTGAACGGGACTACGATCTTTGCTAAGTTGTGCCCTGAAATGTCCCTAGCTCTCAGCCTTCCGCGGTAAACCACCGCGGAGACCAATTCTTGGGGAGGAACGATGTTTTGGGAAGAGGTGTTCGGCAAGTACACCCATTCCACGATACTCGCTCCCTTCTCGGAATCTATTCCTAGGGCTCCGGTGAACATGGATCCTGCCCGAACTATGTACAAGTTCAGGATCGGGGCATATGGCCCCTGAGCAATCCTGTCCACCCACCTTTGGCTGAGAATTTGGTTGACTTTCTCGCGGGCCGAGTGCGCCTCTCGAGAAATTTGTATCCGGTCTGCCGGCTGCTTACCTAATGTTAGCAGCGAGAAGAGCGGTTTCAAAAGATCCGTATCCAATTGGAAATACGGTCTGGCCCAATTAATGTTCCCTAAAACCTGCTGCAGTTCCACCAAGGTGACCGAATCCTTCAAATTGATTTGGGGCAAAACTGGTGCTGCGAAAGAGCGGAGAAGCCGATGACCCAAGTATGAGAAGGGCTCGGTTCTCTGTACTTTCTCTGGGGCAATGAGTAACCCTTTCTCCCCGAGGCTGGCCTGGAGGTCTGAAAACATTTCGCTGCCGAGTTGCGGCACCGCGACCAAGATGTCGTCCATGAAATGGCATACCAAAGCTGTGGGATGAAGGCTTCGAAACTTTGCCAGTGCGTTGTGAACATAAATTTGGCACAGGGTGGGCGAATTGAGCATGCCCTGTGGCAAATATTTCCACGCGTAACGCTGCGTAGGTTCACTGTGGTTCACAACCGGCACCGTAAAGGCAAACCTTTCCCGGTCCCTGGGGTCTAAGGGAATCGTGTAAAAACAATCCTTGAGATCTACAACTTGGATCTCCCACCCCTCGGGAATCATATTCGGATTTGGGATGCCGCATTGGAGCGGACCCATTGGCTGTATACATTTATTGATCTCCCTGAGATCGTGGAGGAGTCGCCACTTCCCCGACTTCTTCTTTATGACAAAAATTGGCGAATTCCAAGGACTGGTGGACTGCTCTATGTGTCCTGCGTCTAGCTGTTCTTTAACCAGTTGCTTTAGGGCGACTAATTTCTCTCCCACTACCGGCCATTGTTCCACCCAGACCGGCGTGTCGGTGAGCCATTTAAGTGGCAACGCCATTACCCGAAGGTAAGCGTAGCACCGTACTGCTGTAATATGTCTCGCCCCCAAAGGTTGATGTGCACGTCAAGAATGTGCGGCCGAATTACCGCTGTGCCGTCAGCCCTTGGGATTGTGACTGTCACCCACTCCCGGCTCCTAAACGCTTCCTGAATGCCGCCTACCCCCCACACATCGGAGACCGGCTCAATGGTCCACTCCCGTGGCCACTGGCTTCTGCTTATCACACTGACATCAGCTCCGGTATCTAATAACCCTGAAAATGATCTTTTATTCAGAAATACCTCAATAACTGGGTGCTGTTTCCACTCAATGTTGGTTTCCACTGTCGCTAAGACCTGGTATCCTTGTACTGCCTCGCTGGCGCTCGAGCGGTCCTCTGACCGGGGCTCTGAGCTGTCCCTGAGCCTTCCCTGGCTATCTGCTGGCAAGTGACAAGGAACCATGATCAGTTGCGCTAATGTGTCTCCTTTGTGAATGGTCTGGGGTAAGTGGGTCCAAAGCTGAACTTGGAGAATGCCTGAAAAGTTGGAGTCGACGACTCCCGGAATTACAAGAATTCCGCGTGCTCCTGCTACGCTGCGAGGCAAACTAAACCTATAAAGCCCTTGGGCAGTGGACCCATGTACTGGGAGTCCACCAGATAGACTGTGCCCGGCAGGTCGCATGTGACGTCTGCCTGGCAAGTCAATTCTAGCCCTGTACTACTCTTGGGGCTGGCCTGTGCCTTCGCAGCGCTAGGAATGTGAATGGAATCTAGTCTAGCTCTGGCGAGCTCTGAGCGAGGGAAGCCTCTGTTTGGACCGGGGCCAGAGACATGCCCACGTTCCGGTTTCCCGAACTCGGACAGTTTCTAGCCCAATGGTAGCCTTTCTTGCACTTTGGACACAGGGTGTTTGGAGCCTTGGAACGGCTGGAATTTTGTCCGCCTCCCTTGGATCGGCACTCCCTAGCGAAGTGACCGACCTTGCCACAATTGTGACATGCCCCTTGATTTTTGCTTTTGGGTCTCCTACCCCCTTGCACCGCTGCCGCTAGCAATCCCATCTTATAGGATTCTGTGCCAACGTCGGCGCAAGCTCGAATCATGTCCGTGAGAGTCAAGTCGGGACGATTGCCCAGTGACTGCAAGATTTTACGGCAGTCTAAATTGGCATTGTCCTTGGCTAACTTCATCATGAGCTCTTGTTGGGCTTGCTCATTGTCTATCTGCCTACTGATCGCTTCCTCCAAGCGATTGATGAAGTCCATGTAGGGCTCCTGGGCTCCCTGCTTAATTGTGGTGTAGTTCTTAGCCGCCTTGCCAGTGGCTGGAACCTTGAAGAAAGCCCTAAAGACAGCCTCGGCTGACATCTGAAGAGTGGCGAGTGGCAAGTTGATCTGCGCATCGATGGATTCGAAGGCACCTGAACCATATAACTGGTCAGGAAGTACTGCGCCTCCCATCCTGGCAGCCCTAGTCTGAGCCTCAAGGCGAAACTCGCTGTCCCAAATCAGATACTGGCTAGGGTTGAGCATCATCCGCATGACGGCTTTCCAGTCGTGCAGGATGAACATGGTGTTCTCGCACACTTGCTGAAGCGTGCCCCTAGTAAAGCGACTCTGGAGCCCTGTCTCTGAAATGGCCTTCTGTATAGCCATGAGAAGCTTATACGGGACTGGTGAGTGAACTATCTGCTGGGCCCCCGTAAGGGCATCCATTTCCATGCGAATTGGACAAATCTGTCTAAGCTCAGCTAGTTCTTCTGCTGGCAATTCCCCCTTCCTGAGTTCTTCCTCAACTGTGCGCTGAAGGGCACTCTTGGTAACTTGGGAACCTGGGGCTGTCAGAGAAGCGCCTGCGCTCCTCATTCCTTGCATTCCGTCGGTGACGTCTGCAGCTGTCACCGAGGGAAAGCTCCCTACACTACTCTGCCTGAACTGGAGTGACGGATAGAGTGCCATGGGCGCCGATGGTTCGGCTGGCGCTGGGGGTTCTTTGGCCTCTACCCGGACTGGATCTATCTCTGCTAAGAGTTTCCTACACTTGCTCCATGTGCGAATTACGCCTCCTGGAGCTTTCGGGGGTTGCTGAATGCAGTCTCCTATCTGATCCCAAAGCTTAAGGGAGAACTACACTTGCACCAAGTGCAAGCTGGTTGCACTACTAGAAGAGAAGGTCCAGCAGCTAGAGGCCCGCATATCTAACCACCAACAAATTAAGGAGCTTGAGCTGTTCTTGGACAGAGCGGAGCAGACTATGCTGGACAAAGAAGAGACAGGGCACAGTTCTGAGGGAGAAGGCCCTTCACTAACTCAGGAGGGAGATGGTTGGAGGAATGTGACTCAAAGGAGGAGAAGAGTAGGGGATCACTCTGAGAGTCTGAAATTACAGAATAAATTTGAGGCTCTTTCCCTTATCACACCTGACGAGGAACACACAGAGGAACAGCTGGTTCCACCTGATGATCTCTCCTTCATCACACTTGATGAGATCCAGGAAGATGAACATCAGGAACAAACTGAGGTTCTCTCCCTTAATATGGTTGATGAGGTGCATGTAGATGAACAGATTGCAGGAGAGAGGCTCCTTGTACTAGGCGATTCAATAATTAGAAATACAGAGAAATGGATTTGTGATGCACATGATAACCGTATGGTGACTTGCCTGCCAGGTGCAAAAGTTGCAGACATCACAAGAAATCTAGATAGATTGTTAGAGAGAACTGGGAACGAGCCAGTTGTCATGGTACACGTTGGTACTAATGATGTTGGGAAGGCCAAGCGGTCTGTCCTGGAAGCCAAATTTAGGTTGTTAGGAAGAAGATTGAAGTCCCGGACTTCCAAGGTAGCATTTTCAGAAGTGCTGCCTGTCCCTCGCGGAGGACCTACCAGGCAGGCAGAGCTCAGAAGCCTCAATGCGTGGATGAGGCGGTGGTGTCGAGAGGAGGGCTTCAGATTTGTCAGGAACTGGAGAACATTTTGGGACAAGCCAAATCTGTTCAGGAGGGATGGGTTGCATTTAAACCATGATGGGACCAGATTGCTGGCACTCAACATCAAAAAGGCTGCAGAGCAGCTTTTAAACTGATAACTGGGGGAAAGCCGACAGGAGCTGGGCAGCATCCGGTTCGGGAAAGTGTGTACTTGAGTAGTGAGGAGGATGCAAAAATTACTGAGCAGAGCAAGGAGCTAGTCACTAGCATTCTAGCAGAAGGATGCAAGAGGCAGTCTAACAATGCAACTGGACACAAAAGACTGTGTCAGAAATGCATATATAAATGCTTGTATACAAATGCCAGAAGCCTCCGTAACAAAATAGGGGAGCTGGAATACTTAGCAATAGATAAGAATATTGATATTATTGGTATCACTGAAACCTGGTGGACGGATGATAACCAATGGGATACAGTTATCCCAGGCTACAAACTGTACAGGAAGGATAGGAAGGGGCAAACAGGAGGTGGTGTAGCCTTGTATGTCAAAGAAGTGATAAAATCTTATGAATTGGAATATCTAGGTGATTTAGAGTCACCATTAGAAGCTCTGTGGGTAAGAGTACCAGGCCACAAGGATGGTCTAACAGTAGGCATATACTATCGGCCTCCGACCCAAACTCTTGAGGGAGACTGGCAGTTGGAGAATGTTGTAAAGGAGGCATCCAGGAAGGGAAGCCTGGTTATAATGGGGGACTTCAATTACCCTCACATAGACTGGGTGAACTGTTGTTCAGCACATGATAAAGAGATAAAGTTCCTAGATATGCTCAATGATTGTTCCCTGGGACAGATGGTTGAAGACCCAACTAGAGGTACAAGAATCCTTGACTTGATCCTGAGTAATACTCAGGATCTGGTGCAAGATGTTAATGTGACTGATCCAATAGGGAACAGTGACCACAACTCAATTATGTTTAACTTGAACATAGACCGCAAGTCACTGATAAAATCTAACACAGAGACCTTAAATTTTCAAAAAGGAAATTTCCCAAAGTTGAGGAAACTAGTAAAAAAGAAGCTGAAAGGGAAAATTGAGAGAGTCCAAACACTCCAAGAGGCATGGAGGCTGTTTACAAAAACAATAACAGAGGCCCAATTGGAATGCATACCCAAAAGGAAAAAGGGCACTGCCAGGTCCAAGAGGACTCCAATGTGGCTTACAGGAGCTGTTCGGGAAGTGATCAAGAGCAAGAAAAGCTCATTTAGAAGATGGAAGGCTTGTCCAAATGAGGACAGCAGGCAGAAACATAAATTCTGGCAGAACAAATGCAAGGCAACAATCAGGAAAGCAAAGCAAGACTTTGAGGAGCGTATAGCTAAAAATACTCAGAGGAATAACAAAGACTTCTTTAAGTACATTAGAAGTAAGAACCCAACTAGGAAGGCCATTGGACCATTAGATGACAATGGAAGGCAAGGGGTTATTAAAGAGGAAACAGAGATTGCAGAGAGACTCAATGAATTCTTTGCTTCAGTATTCACTGAAGAAAATAGAGACCACATGCCCAAAACAGAACCTATCTTCGTAGGGAGGGAAACCGAAGAATTAAGCAAGATAGAAATAACCAGGGAGGAGGTCCTTGCATGTCTTGTTAAACTAAACACTAACAAATCACCAGGACCAGATGGCATCCATCCACGAGTTCTCAGGGAACTTAAAGATGAAATTGCTGATCTCCTAGCCAAAATATATAATCTTTCCCTCAAATCAGGCTTTGTGCCTGATGACTGGAAGGTAGCGAATGTAACACCAATTTTCAAAAAAGGATCCAGGGGTGATCCAGGAAATTACCGGCCTGTCAGTTTGACATGTGTCCCAGGTAAAGTGATGGAAACCATCCTAAAAGATAGAATTAATAGGTACATAGAAGAGGAGGCGCTGCTAAAGGAGAGCCAACATGGCTTTTGCAAGGGCAAATCATGCCTCACTAATCTGTTGGAATTTTTTGAGAGTGTCAACAAGCATGTGGATAAGGGGGATCCAGTTGACATTGTTTATCTGGACTTTCAGAAGGCTTTTGACAAGGTCCCACACCAAAGGCTCTTGAATAAACTTACCAGTCATGGAATAAAGGGACAGGTCTTGTCCTGGATCAGCAACTGGCTAAGGGACAGGAAACAGAGGGTAGCACTAAATGGACACTTCTCCAAGTGGAGGGAAGTAAAGAGTGGGGTCCCCCAAGGTTCAGTACTGGGACCCCTGCTTTTCAACCTCTTCATAAATGATCTAGAGGTAGGAGTAAAAAGCAAGGTAGCCAAATTTGCTGACGATACTAAATTATACAGGGTAGTGAAAACTGTGAGAGATTGTGAAGAGCTCCAGAGGGATCTCTTGACACTGGGGGAGTGGGCAAAACAGTGGCAAATGAGCTTCAACATCAGTAAGTGCAGAGTGATGCATGTTGGGGCAAAAACCCCCAATTACATTTATAAACTGATGGGGTCTGAACTCTCTGCGACAAACCAGGAAAGGGACCTTGGTGTCCTGGTGGACAGCTCAATGAAGGTGTCAACCCAGTGTGCCTCAGCAGTGAAAAGAGCAAACTCAATGTTAGGGATCATTAGGAAGGGTATAGAAAATAAGTCAGCAAGTGTCATTTTGCCTCTTTATAAATCTATGGTGAGGCCCCATCTGGAATACTGTGTACAGTTCTGGTCGCCATACCTCCAGAAGGATATTATGGAGTTGGAGAAAGTACAGAGGAGGGCAACCAGAATGATGAGGGGAATGGAACACCTTCCTTACCATCTGAGGCTGCAACGGTTGGGCCTTTTCACTCTTGAACGACGGCGTCTAAGAGGTGACCTGATTGAAGTTTATAAAATCATGCACGGTGTGGACAAAGTGGATAAGGAAAAACTGTTTTCCCTATCGCACAACACTAGAACTAGGGGACACTCCATGAAACTTTTGGGTACTAGTTCTCAAACAAATAAGAGAAAGTACTTTTTCACCCAGAGGATTACTGGTCTATGGAACTCCCTGCCAGAAGAAGTGGTGACAGCTGTCAGTCTTGACAGCTTTAAGAAAGGATTAGACAAGTTCATGGAGGACAAGGATATCAATGGCTATAATTATGGCTACCTAAGGACAACCTCCGGGTTGGAGAGATAGGCAGGATATCTCTCAATGCCATTTCCAGGGAATCCTAAGCAGGTGAAGGCATCTCCTTGGGAATACCCTGAAGGAAATGGTGAGCCACTGTGTGAGACAGAATGCTGGACTGGATGGGCTGTGGCCTGTTCCAGCAAGGCTGTTCTTATGTTCTTATGTTCTTATGTAACGTACCTACTTCTGGGTAAAGCAGGCAGTGTTCCCTTAGGTACGCCAAAAGTCTCGGTAGCTCTCAGCTGTGAAACCTTAACTGAAATACCCTGGCCAGGATTCTGAACTCTTCCTCACGAGTTCTTTGGCTAGCGGATGGACCTTGTCGCTGAGGACAAGTCCCCATATTACCTGCGAAGGGTCCTCTGAAGTTTCCTCCTCGGGACGAGTCGACGCGTCTTTGGGCAAGGTAATAGGTTCTGGCGACGATTGTCTGGGTAGACTCGGAGCGTGGACTGCTGCCACGGGCCCTCGGTGGCCTCTGCGCTGTCAGGGGTTCACAGCTGACCCTGAGTGGAACGCGTTTTTCCGTAACCTGCAAGCCGCCGCGAAAGTCGGGAGCAAACTGTAGGAAGCCTCTCTGGAATGCCTCGCTGCTTAGGCCATCTTCCCGACCGGCTGGTTTACCGGCCGGGCTGCCGTGCTGTCCTCCGGGATGAGTGGACGCGGTTCAAGCGCAGAACCGGACCGTGTGATCGCTTACTCACGGGTAAGATCACGTCTCGGGGTCACCAGATGTAGGAATCGGGGCCGCTAGGACGGCCGTTGGGTCCCGGAGGAGACTGATCAAGAAACGATACGAGGCAGTATGGAGCGAGATCAGATCAGTCCTTTATTGAAGGAAAGTTATCGACATTTATAGATCAGAAGGCAAGGCAGGAAAAATCACATCACCTATTTACTCAGGTTAATGGGGAATCTCTCTTGGGGAAGTTAATTAGCGTGGGCAAACATTGACAGGGGAAACAAGCTCAGAACCGGACCATGTGATCGCTTACTCACGGGTAAGATCACGTCTCGGGGTCACCAGATGTAGGAATCGGGGCCGCTAGGACGGCCGTTAGGTCCTGGAGGAGACTGATCAAGAAACGATATGAGGCAGTATGGAGCGAGATCAGATCAGTGGTTTATTGAAGGAAAAGTATCTACATTTATAGATCAGAAGGCAAGGCAGAAAAAACCGTCATCTGACAGAAAATCACATCACCTATTTACTCAGGTTAATTGGGAATCTCTCTTGGGGAAGTTAATTAACATGGACAAACATTGACAGGGAACACACCATTGTCTAGGGTTTAGACTGGGGTAAACATGGCTACTATTTGCACCAAGGATAAGGATAAACTCGGAGATGAGTGATTACCTTAATGGATAACAGAGTCTGGAGAAATGCCTTCTCAGCGGAACCGTCGGTCAGGTCATTAATTGGGTGAATCAAACCCTATTATTAATCCACCCCCCTTGATTTCTCTGCCCGCAGAGCCCACGGGCCAGGGAGCGTTCTCCCGAAGTGGCCTCTGCGCGGGCCGTTCCATGCCATTGGAGCATGGGGAATCCACAGAGTTGGTGCTTAAATTCAGAAAATGAAAAGCAACGGGTTTCACATTAAAAAAAGATAGTTAGTCTTTTCTTCATTTATGTCAGTGGTGTCACTTCTAGTCTGATTAACCAAGGTTTGAAATACTGTATGTAGTGGTAATTTTGCAAATGCATTAATCTGGTTGACAAGTTAACAATGTATATGTTCCCAGCTGTATTTAAAGATACAGTAAATTGTTTTTCGATGGGCAAAGGCAGAGCTATAGAAATACTTTGTGGATCCACTTATCAGCAACAAAATGTTTTTTGTCAATTCTTGCTGAAGTCATTTTTCCATTCCCTTCTACTGCAGAATATCTAGTGGTAGTGAAACTGTTTGGGAATAAAGCCCATGTTGCTGCTGCAGTAGAATACGTTTCTCAGTTTGAGCAGGAGCCAGAAAATTCTCATGTGGTGGGAGATTGTACAAAGTATTGTTTCAATTGCTTCCCCCAGATACATAAGGAAAACAACACTGTCATTTAAATCTTTTACTACCGTTGGTTTAAAAGATATTGAAGGGTAGGTAAACATATTACAGATTACTGCACTGAAAACAAAATATATACAGAAGATACTACCAAATGTTAATAAATCTGTGGTGTGCAATTATTATAGCAATTAATGAATCCAGGCATTATCAGGTTTAAATACAAAATGCAGTCCAGGCAAATCTCAGCTGCTAGTAACCTAAATGCTTGTTTGTTTGTTTGCTTGCTTGTTAATTACATTAATATACTGCTTTATTGGCCAAAGCCACTTAGGGTGGCATAGTTATATCATTTTAAATTGTAATCCTGTTTTTAATCATGTAGTATATTTTAGTTATTAGTGAAGTTTGATTGTTTTTTAATCTGCAATTTTTTTGTGTTTTAATTTGATCTTTTTAATATGTTGCTCATGTAGAAAACCTGTAAAAAAAGAGAAGCATATACTGTACAGTGTATTTCAGTTGTTTCACGTTCCAGTGTTACTTTATAATTTCTTGTTTTCAATAGCCATTTCCAGACCCATAACTGAGTTTCCGTAAAGCTGAGTTTCCGTAAAGCTGAAGTGTTGTGCAACAGGTTTCTCTGTGTTGTATTTTCTATGGTTAGACTTGTGTCTGCCCCTTCTTTTGAGCAAAGGTAAGGTCACCCTTGCTCGAAAGCCAGTTGTATCCAACTCTAGGGTTCAGTGCTCATCTCTGTTTATAGCCAAAGAGCCAGTGCTTTCTGCATTTGCAGATGTTCCTGTGGTCATGTGGCAGGCATGCCTAGACACCGAAGTGCACAGAACACTGTTTACCTTCCCACCAAAGTAGTACCTGTTTATCTACTTGCACTTTATTGCTATTGAACTGCTAGGTTGGCAGGAGCTGGGACAGAGCAGGGTGCTCATTCTGTCATGCAGTACTCGGGTTTTGAACTGCTGACCTTCTGCCTCCCAGTCAGCATCTTAACCACTTGATCCACTGCAAAGGTATAGGGTGACAAAATTGAAATATTCCTCTCAGAAGTGGGAAGAGATGGGGGGGAAGGAGAGGTTTTTTTCTTTATTTTTATTTTCCTTACAAGAAGTGAGGCAAATATGGTCTCTTGAGGCAGGTATGCTATATGGATTCACAGATGAAAATCACTATCTAATCTTGCTTAGCCCACACCACACTGCTGTCAGCCAACCTATATGACCAAACCTGTAAATTGTGTTTGCCCAACACAGATTGCAGAGGGGTACTGCTGGCTCAAATCATGTTAACGGATGAAAAAGTAAAATAAACCCAATACCTAGCATACTTAAGACCTTTGAAAGTGTTGCCAGTGTAGATATGGGGGCAGAACAAGTGTCTGGGTTTGTAGCAAGGTTTTGCAGGCGCACCCCCCAATAAAGGACTCAGACACCAATGAAAGTGGATAACGGCATTGGGCCACATTTATTGATTCATGCCCTAGTCCGAATTATAAATTTCTATTGGTAATTGACCAATCATAATTCTTAAGGCAAGCAGGCCGAAGTAACACTGGTAAGGTACCACCCAAAATTGCCAACGGCAATTGCTACAATGTATCCATTTGTATCAATTTGTTTGTTGACCACAAACAAATTGTTGACCGTAGTCAATATCTAACTAATGACCCCACCCTCTGACGCGTATCCGTAAAATCACGGGGTGATGCATGCTGTCTAGCTATAGCCATCACCCCGTCGCCTAGTTCATCGTTGACCGGACAACGTTTAACCAACTTATGCCTGTCTAGTGTTGTCCAGTCAATTGCGAACTTGCCGGATACCTGTGGGTCATAATGTTTACCTTACCAGTGCTACCCGCCACACGGAGGGGCTTCAAAGAAGGCTCGATGCCCCCCCCCCAGACCGTCAGCTCGGTCGACAGGCCTGCTCACCAATCACCCAACATGAGGTCCACACCTCCTCGCGACAGATGGGCCCCATCCCCTGCATACAAGTCATAACTTTGGAGGCTAATAGCGGGGTGACGACTGACCCTCCCCCAAGCCCCGTAGACAAGGAAATGCGCCACTGCCCTATTCACCATGCATCTAGCACGGTCAAGGGCCAGGAGGTCAACACCCCCTCTGTAGGAATGGCGCGGGACCATGTCCGACCAAACAAGGGTTGTGGCGGGCCAGACGTAATGCAGGTAGGCGAGGTCCTCGCAAATCGCATATTTCAGCGACAAGCCGGTGACCTGGCCCAAATCATTGCCCCCCAGGTGTATGATCAGAATGTCAGGCGGGTCAGCATTCTGGCCTGAAAAAAGGAAAGGCAGCAGCTCCCGCCACAACATCCCGGGCTTACCATGCCATGTGAGACTTGCGTATGCACCAAGTCCCAGTCGGGGTCCCCACTCTGTCGCCGCAGCATAACGCGCTGCCCTGTGCACGTAGCTATGGCCCACCAGCCTTACTGTCACCGGTGTAATACGACACCCCGGGTCTGTAAGGAAAAATGAGGGAAAGTAGGTAAGGTGACTGGGTTGGTACTCACGGCGGGAGTGGGCGCACATAAAACTGAAAACATTGCGAACCCCACCGTCCCATGCTACGTATGTCAGCCCCTGAGTACCCAAAAGCAGCTGCGGTTGAGGCCGCCCCTATACGGAATGAATGAGTGCCATAGCGGGCGCCTGGGAGGCCCACACTGGCCAGCGCTTTGCCCGTCACCTTCCAAAATTGAAATTTAGTAAGGGGAGACCCATCTTGGTGACAGAAAAACGGGCCATGGTGCGTGCCATACAGTGCAAGGAAATCCTGTAGTGCACCAACCGGACAGATGTCTGCCGAGGAACATCGTAGCAGTCTACTCCACTGCCTACGCCGTGCTGATACGTTTTAGAGGAGCGTATCCCCAACTGAGCCGAATATTGTTCACTCAGACATCTTCGAGTTCCAGTGCCCTACGACTTGCATCCGCCTTATACAGCATCTCAAGCTCGCCGATGCGGAGCACTCCAAAAAAGGCCACCGTTGTAGCCGCATGAAATGGGCTGCCTCATCTTATCAAAACAGAGGCAAGGCCAGCCCCGGGCCAATTGGGTAAAAACCTCTGGGGAAATCGGGTGGCGGTCGTCCGGGCAACGCCCACGCGCGCGCACCCACCCCTCCAAAACATGTCTCACACGGAAGTGAGTGGTGCTGTCCACGACTTGCATCCGCCTTATACAGCATCTCAAGCTCGCCGATGCGGAGCGCTCCAAAAAAGGCGACCGTTGTAGCCGCATAAAATGGGCTGCCTCATCTTATCAAAACAGAGGCCAGGCCAGCCCCGGGCTAATTGGGTAAAAACCCCTGGGGAAATCGGGTGGCGGTCGTCCGGGCAACGCCCACGCGTGCGCACCCACCCCTCCAAAACATGTCTCACACGGAAGTCAGTGGTGCTGTCCACATGACCTCCCACTTTGGCCATAAAAGCCAACGCTGACAGCTTAGATGCTATGGTGCGAGGTGCAAAGCCCTGGGCATGCAGGTAAACCATGAACCGCAGAACATGGGTTACTGGGACCGGCCAGGTTCCTGGCATTTGGAATTGGGTACAGAATGCTCTGAAAGAATTAAATGCGTGGTGATACACCTTACGCGTGCGTGGCGCTAGTGACAGGCCAATCGCCCGGTTCACCTCTCCTTGCCAATGTTCCATATCCCGTCCGGGAGTGGCGAGGGAAATTCCTCCGCATCCGGGGCCAAGGCACGGAACCGGGAGATCTGCAGGCGGGACAAAGCATCAGCAATATCATTAGTAACCCCTGGGACATGCCTAGCCCTGAAAAGAACGTTGAGGCGCAGGCTGCGCAACGCAAACTGGCGCACTGGGTCGATAACCCTGGGCGATTTAGAGCTCTGTGCATTGAGAAAGTGGACAACAGCCGCATTGTCCCACCAAAGTGGACAACCGAGTTGGCCTCCTCCTCGCCCCATAGCATCAAAGCACCCAGTATAGGGAAAATTCCAGATACGTGAGACCACGCAGGCGACCCGTGCCTGCCCAGGATGGTGGCCACCCACCATAGGCCCACTTCCAATTGAAGTACATCCCATAACTCAGGGATCCCGGGCATCGGGCTGTATCTTAAAGCAAGGGGAAGCCAGGAGCTCAGACCTCCAAAATGACACCCCATTGAAATCCCTCAGGATCTGTAGCCAGACAAGCACGTCTGCCCTGATACCCCGGGTAAGTCTAACCCTATGGTGGGGCCTGGATAGTTCTGCCATGGCGTCGCACAAGCGCCGTGCAAATGCCCTGCCCGGTGCGACGACCCTGCCAGCGAAATTGAGGTGACCATGTAGCACCAGCAGGTCCCTCGGTAATGCCATGCGCTTGGCCAGCAAGTCCGAGATAAGGGCCACTAGCTTTGACACCTTATCCCGCTGCAACCTAGAAGCCTGTGCTACCGTGTCAATCTCCACCCCCAGGAATACTAGCTGTGTAGGCGGGCCCTCGGTCTTTTCGGGCGCTAAAGGGACACCAAGTTCCTCCATTAGCGTCTGAAATGTGTTGAGGAGACGTGTGGACGTGTCCCAGCCCCGTTCAGCCCCGAATAAAATCATCCAGGGAATGGGCTACAGACCGGGACCCTGATCGGCGAACAAAAGCCCGCTCCAGGAAGATGGAGTAACGCTCGAATGCCGAGCCCGAATTGGAACAGCCAAAAGGCATGGCATCAGTGCAATAATATGCTCCCCGGAACGGGGGCGCAGGGACAGGGCCAACGACCCTGCCCGCATAGACCTCCTTATCATTGCTGGCAGGAGCCACCTCCTCCCTCCCCCTAAGGGATAAAGATTGGGGGCATCCTGAGGGGACCTATCACCCATGAAAGGGATACGTAACCCCTGCCTAAAACCCTGAAGGAGATCTCCGCATCCTCTCCCTTCGGGAACAATGTGAGCCAGCGCTCCAACATGTCCACATTAATTGGGGAGGGAGCCCTTTGGTGAACTAGGTCCATATGCGGCAGTCTTGCCAGCCCCCTGTCCACCCCTCCCTCTGCCCCGCATCCCTCCAGGCCTGGGACAGCCAGAGGCCGCATGGGGGCCAGCACAGGGGGGACACTAATGTCTGTATTTGCCATTCTTCCTATTGCAGGAACCATTGGACGAGAAAGTCCAGCACAGCAGGCGGGCTGAAACCCCCCGCCCCGCCCCCTGGCAGTGGACCTGTGCTGGGGCCGCCCACTAGACCGCATGTCCACAATGGTATCTCTCCCCGGGCGCGGGGCGCGTGGGCGTCATGTACAAAAGCCACAGCCTGGCATGGGTCAACCCACCTAATGTCGGGGTGCCGGGGAATCCGCATATGGAATTACACGTCATAAGCCAACCACGATGGGCCCGAAAAGTCAACCATTGCCCGGTAGATGTTGTCCAAATACTGGACCATCGAAATTGCCAAATCCGGCCGGGCCCTAAGGTACACCGCCATGTATATGAGGTAGGCCGGCAACCAGTCGGCCCACATACGTGGTGGCTTGCTACGACGTGCCTGCTCCTTATCCTTCTCATCCTGCCCCCCCCTACTCCTTGGTGGGCCCTCTGTTGAGGAGTGAGAAGGTATCCACGTAATCCCCCCACCAGATCTTCTCTTTGGTGGTCTGTGCCAAATGGACACCCAGCGGTAAGGAATACCCCACCGTCAGCAAGGCCGACACGGGCACAACAGGAACTGCTTGCATCTGAAAGGGGGGCCTGTACTAACCCAGCCACCCCCAAAACATTCCCCACAGGGTAGAAAACACCCCCCACCACGGGGCCCTGAGTGGTAGTTATCGTCGCCAGGTGGGGCGTCAGCGGCTGGACCGCCGCCCCACCCGCGTGAGGCCAGGCCATTGGAAACCCCCCCAACGTGGCCACGTGTGTAGGTGCACTAGCTTGGACCGCATACTCACGTGCTGCACCCCCGTAGGCCGCCCCCACCGGGGGTTCCGGCCCACTGGGGGCGTCGGAGCTCACAACCGCCGTCGAGCTCGTCGATGGGGCCTGACCCGCACCGGTCTGTTGAATGGGGAGCTGCGAGGCAGTGGCCCAGGTCGTGCCACGCGCCTCAAGCAGCTCGACCCGTCCCATCGCCTGCCGCTGCCCAGCAGACGACGCGTCGAAACGAACCCCAAATGGAGACCAAGAGTGGCTAGCCCGGGCCAAGGATGTCTCGAGGGCCGCAACGCGGGCCAATAAGGCTTCCACGCTGACATGGGGCAAAGGACCAGCCGGCCCGCCTACTACAGGCATGGGTACAGGTCCCTGCACCCCGGGGCCCGAATAGGGCAACAACCCCACACCCGGGCCCGTTAGGGCCGATGTAGCAACCTGCCAGGGAAGGGGACCGGACCACCCCCCAAGGCTGGAAGCCCTCGGAGCGAGCTACGCTCCTATAAAGGGAGGCCCAGCGGAATGGGCAACACCATGAGA
The DNA here is from genome assembly GCA_035047305.1 of Bradypodion pumilum. Classification (NCBI taxonomy): domain Eukaryota; kingdom Metazoa; phylum Chordata; class Lepidosauria; order Squamata; family Chamaeleonidae; genus Bradypodion; species Bradypodion pumilum. The sequence goes on along the minus strand of JAWDJD010000001.1, from coordinate 157,173,204 downwards.
GGTGTCCACCGCTTGCGAGCCGAGGGCCGCAGCCCCTACTGGCCCTGTGCGTGGGCCACCATTCTCCAGCCAGGGGGAATAGACCCCATTCCACCGGTCCCGGTGGGCGCAAGCAAATGTGGCTGCTGGGGAGGCGCAGCCGCGGTCTTCCAACCCAGATTGCGCCTCCGAACCGCACGAGCCGCGCTCGCAGCCGCCTTCTTCTTCGCGGGCCTCTCAGCCAATCGATGGGAAGCCGAAATGAGAGAATTCAGCAGCTAAAAGGCTTCCCGGTAAAAGCCAAAAGCGACGGAGGTAAGAGGGAAAAACTTCTCCGCTCCATCGCTTCGCAAAATGGCAGCTCGGCTGCCTCGTGGCCACCCCTTTTATAAGTGAGCTGGCTACGCCCCTAACTACCCGGATGCCTTCGTCCTGTGGGGGGCCCCCCGCAAAGAGCGCGGCGGCCATTTTGGCGCCGCGCTTGCATAGTCCCTGTTTCCATTCATATTATGTTGCTTTTTCTATATTAATATTGCAGTTGTTTAAGATTACCATGTGGCCATCCAGAGTTTGGGGAAGAGAAGTACAGTGGTTCCTTGGATAACGACGCATTCAGATAACATCAAAACTGCATAACGACACACCCGTCATGCCCCACGTGATGCCCCGCATAACGACAAAAAAACATCATTATCCGGATAACGTTTTTTGTCGTTATCTGGATAACGGTTTTTGTTGTTATTTGGGGCATCTCCCATAGGGATCACATAACGACAAAAAATGGTTAACGACGTTACTTGGGGAACCAAGTTTTGTCGTTATTCGAGGTACCCCTGTATTGTCTTTCAGCATGGATCACTAATGATACATCTCAGAGGTCTCAGATGGAAGTGGTGGGTGACTACTAACAGTACTTTGTCAGGTGATTTCTATAGTCACCCCTAATAGTCACCCTCATTCTTCCTGGGCTCTGAGGGGACTCCTAGGAGCCAGACAAGTAAGAGGAAGGGGCAGATGTGCATATCCAGTAAGAGTTGCTCATTAAATCACCACCTACCTCTCCCTGCTCAAGAAACAAGTATGCTGGGAAATGTGTAAAAGTACTGCAAACTGTGGGAAAGGCTTTACTTTCCAGCACCAAGAAATATGGTAGGGATGAGGGGTGGTTCTGGCTTCCAACTTGGACTACTCCCTGGTGCCTCTGGTCCAAAGTGTGTTGCATTTAACCCTAAGTGTGCCCACTTTTGAATCTTTACAAGAAAAGAGAGGCTATGCTCTGTGCTCCTCGGGCAGTTGTAGATGAGTAATAACCTCAGTTCCTTCATCTTTAAGGTCAGGAAGATTTAAGAGCCTGCACTGAGAGAATTGTTGCAAGATGTAGAAGACATAGCATTTAATAAACAACACAAGTACAGAGAAAGGATTGTCATAGTTGCTAGTGACTGTGTGAATTGGTGCCATATAGTGTTCAAAGAAAAGCAAATTCAGATTAATTAATTCAGGTGAGCCAGATTTAAACTGTTCTGAATTTCATTTTTAAGGTACTGTATTAGATGATTGCCCTTTCATTTGTCATAGTTTCTCTGAGAAAGACATCAAGAGAAGTCGCTGCTGTTCCTTACTATTGCATGAACAATACTTCCTTTCTTCAACAATTCCCTGTTGTTTGGTCAGTCCCACGAGAGCTTCCATTTGTCTATCTCAAGCAATATGTTTTAACCACTGGATCCAGCAATTATATTTAATGAGCTGAAGACTTATGGGAATTAGGATGGTGCAGTTTTATGATGCAGAACATTACTTCAAATGTCATTTCCACAGAGACATGAAACATGATACTGTGAGTGTATTGCCTCTTTGTGCAAACTGGAAGCTCTGTGTATGGCTAAAACATTGCTTGGGATTAAAACAAAGTACTGTAGATTTTTAGGAGAGTAGTAATTATGTTTGCTTCTAGCAAAGTAAATTGACTTCCTAGCAAAAATGGAATCAATGAAACCATCTAAGAATTATTCTTAGACATTAATCTAGGAGTTACAGCTGCTTTTCGGCATTATGTGAAATGTTGAATGTGTTCTGTGTGCAATAACAAAATGAAAAGAGTGATGGTACATTATTGATGCTGTAATGATGAGAAGTTCCACTTTTGAACTCATCTGACGTTATGGGTGGGATTTTTGTAATTTTTGAACTATAACCTCCCAAAGTCTGATGAAATTTCCCAAGCCAGAATTCTGGAGACTTTAGTCCCCCAGTGGGGGGGGGGGGAGACCCCTCTCAGTGTTTGATACAGCTTATAGCTGGTGCATAGATGAGAAAAGATCACTCAATTTCTGAGTTCTGGGGAAGAACTGACTGGTTGAGGCTACGCTCAATAGCACTGCAAAGTATTAACAGTATTGTAGTCTCCCTGCCCATTATGCTCTGTACAGTGTATTTCTCAGGAATTTAAGGATGTGACTAAAGACAGGAACTTGGAGCAATCCAAGTAATGTTTGAAAGATTCTCATCTTTGGTGTGATCTCTTTTATCTCACACTTAAACGATCCTTCCATTCACACATCAGACATTTCTACTTCCATGAGAAGGATCCATATAGCATTTCTCTGCTTTTCAATTACAGATGACCCCACCACCCTTCCCCAGCCTTTTGTTGCAACTATCATTCTGCAACCTGTGACATTTTCCCTTTTATTTTTGGTTTAATTTACTAAGTGGCATAGCGCTGCAGCAGTACATCAACCTCAAATGGATACTCCCTTATATCTGCAAAACTAAGTGACCTGTGTCACTTAGGAAAATATTTTTTACCAAAGTGAGAAGAGAAAAACAGAGGAACAGGTTTCTCTGTCATCCTGTCTACTGTCACAACCCGTTGCATACAGCATAGGGTTGTCACCAAAACTAATATTGCCCACAGCTCTATTATTATTATTATTTGGTGGGGGGGGGGGGAATCACACAAACTGCAGAACAGGCTAATTGGGAATGCTCACAATCACATGAAATAAACTGCAGCACTTGCACTCTTCCAGAAAGTAGCAGAACTGCTCCCAAAATGGATGGGATGGGTTGCTCTTACTTAAAAACCATAAAATGGGGCATATCAAACTGCACCAAAAGCAAACCAAGCCATGAGCCATATACCTGTCTAATCACCCCTATGTTAAGTTACTGTCTCACGTTTGATGGAGAAGACTCAATGTTCTCCATGTTGACCTGAGACTCAGCTGCCAGTCCAGGAGAAGGAAGGGACTATCTTGGTTTTTCCTTCATGTAGCTCAATCTCTTGGACAAGTAGTTTTTCTGAACCCATACGTACATGACTTGTAGGAAAGCAGATAGGGAGGGAAGCTTACCTCTTGCTGCAGCCACCAATGTTCCTCTCTAACATCCCTGCTGGCCCCTCCCCTCCCCCCACCATTTCTATGTCATATTTGTTGGCCTGATGGAGGAAAGGCACACACAAGGCACTGTTGCAGAGCATGAATAGACTCTTCCTTACCAAAGTGAGCAAACGTATCACATCATCCCACATACTAATGTCAGACACAAGGATGGACATTCTACAATTTGTCATCAGAGGTATATTTCATCCTTAGCCACAAGAAGCAAGAATGGACACAGGCAAAACAAATAGACATAGTCAGTGTTACTATTAGAAAAATATGGATTTTGGTACAACTAGCAGGTTGTTAAGATCATAGGGTTTCAAAAAAGATTTGGCTATCTGCTTCCAGTCAGGTAAGCTGAGAATGAAATCTTCATTGCTTAGCTTTCAGGGTGACTTGAAATATATTTAAATAGCCCACAGACACAGTATTTCCATCTATCTTGCCCAGAAAATTCATAATAAAACAAAGATCTGTATCACCTAGTTATTATTATGTATCTTATGTTTCAGCAGCCAGGATTGTAACCGGTATGCTTTTTATAACTGATTTTGAAATTGCAAGGGCAGAGCTGAGAATACATAAGGACATACATAAGAACAGCCTTGCTAGAACAGGCCACAGCCCATCGAGTCCAGCATTCTGGCTCACACAGTGGCTCACCATTTCCTTCAGGGTATTCTCAAGCAGATGTCTTCACCTGCTTAGGATTCCCTGGAAATGGCATTGAGAGATATCCTGCCTATCTCTCCAACCCAGAGGTTGTCCTTAGGTATCTATAATTATAGCTATGGATACCCTTGTCCTCCATGAACTTGTCTAACCCTTTCTTAAAGCTGTCAAGACTGACAGCTGTCACCACTTCTTCTGGCAGGGAGTTCCATAGACCAGTAATCCTCTGAGTGAAAAAGTACTTTCTCTTATTTGTTTAAGAACTAGCACCCAAAAATTTCATGGAATGCCCCCTAGTTCTAGTGTTGTGAGATAGGGAAAACAGTTTTTCCTTATCTACTTTGTCCACACCATGCATGATTTTATAAACTTCAGTCAGGTCACCTCTTAGACGCCGTCGTTCAAGAGTGAAAAGGCCCAACCATTGCAGCCTCAGATGGTAAGGAAGGTGTTCCAGTCCCCTAATCATTCTGGTTGCCCTCCTCTGCACTTTTTCCAGTTCCATAATATCCTTCTGGAGGTATATATACCACATATATACCATATATACAGTATTAGTTTATGTGCTGCGAAATCTGTTAGATCAGGGTGAGGGTCATTCACCTAATCAGAAACATACTGAGCTGGCCTCCAGCTAAATGTTACATGTTTCTAAATGTATTTCTACTTCCACCCCTCCCCAAAGCAATCTTTTGAAGTCATACACATTTCAGCAAAGTGGGTATAGATATATAGATAAGAATAAAATATGCGTATGTACAATTATGTTGCATGACTGGTTGAGATCTTTTAAAACCCTCGGAGAAGCCACAGTTGCGTGAGTGTGAGAAATATGTAGCTCTCTGGATTGACTTGTCTGAACCCTCGGAATGAAATCTTCAAAGCTTCAGCAACTGTTGGCATTAATACTAAATAGCACGGCTAGAGCAGAAGGCTGATTAAAGATTTTTGACTTACCCACACAATGAACTCAGCCAAATCACTGCTTGTCCAGAGCACAAAGACGCTCTTATGTTCTCTACAGTTTTGGGGAGGAAATGACATGGTTGGGGCTTTGAATAGGAATTTATTGTGTACATTGACACTGAAACATACACTTTATTAGAACGTCTGCCTTTGCTAATGCTTTTGCAAGGAGGGATCTGTCAGTATTTCCATTATAGACCAGAGGGAAAGTCAGGGGGATGCAGCTGTTACCAATGAAATATTGACAAAATTGAGCTTAAAGAGCTGATTTCTCATCTATACATTCTACTCAGATAAATAAAGCATAATAATACTAACCACCACCATACGTACATACATAGACACTATCTTATGGTTCTTAGGTCCTTGGATAGGTCTTGAACTGTTAATTTTATACAAGTGTTTGACTGTGAATCTAATGATATTTTATCACCACCACCACCACCACCATCACCATCATGCTTCTTTGATTTCCTTAATGTTCCCCACACATAACCTTTTTTACACCTACCACTTTGCTGACTGGTTGCAATGGCAAGAATATCTAATACTACAACAATCCACACCTGCAAGTAAACCCTATCATGTCATCATGTTCACACCCCCAAATGTTGCTTTGGTTGTTGAAATCTTCAAATAAAAAGTGAGTGGTTTGGGTTTCCATATTAGATGGCTTCTTAAAGCATGGTGCAAAAGGTGGTTTATAGATTGATGTTACTATATTCTCAGCCACTTCAGCTGTCAAAATGTCTATGTTGTTCTCTCCAATATAGTCCTTTAAGAGGACTATAAACATGTTCTTAAGGGGAAATTGGCACTTTCTGGGTTATGTGGCCCTTGGCCTTTTGAGGCACTGGTTTTGGATTAAGCACTTTCTTTCTTTATTTGTGTCAGATCCACCACCAGCATATAATAACATACAAAGCTAAAATTAACACATCTAAAAACAAAATAGAATTTAAAGGGGCTAGATCAGTGTTTCTCAACCTTTGGTTTTTGGACATCAATTCCCAGAAGCCTAATTCAGTACATTGGCTTTTGGGAATTGACTTAGGCTTCTGGGAATTGAAGTCCAAAAACCAAAGGTTGAGAAACACTGGGCTAGATGATATCTGCCCAATATTGGGTCACTTCAACAGCCAACATAATGTCCTCCTAAGTGCATGTTGAGGGGCATTGTGTGCATTATATCATATGGGAGATATTTTGTACTTCTCTGCATTCATTGTCATCTACAGGGATACTCCACTTACTCAGATTAGCACTTGATTTTCCTACCCCAGCACACAGTCTATTTAAAGCTTTCCACACAGACCATAGTTGTTCTTGGTCAGGCGGTAGAAAGTGATGTGGTTCTGCCCAGTTATCTAGTAGCTCCTTGCTCACCTCCCATAGTTTTAAGGTGGTCTGTGGAGGCTGGTTGTTCGGAAGGGCAGAAGTTGTGAGGATGCTATGCCTTGATTTCTGTCTCTGTTTTGGTGGTTGGTAATCAAATAGAAGGGGTGTTTCTGAGAAATTAAGCACTATAAACAAAACACCTTCCTGTGTTTTGGGAGAGCAGTGAGCCCAGGTTCTAGAGGTCATGATAGCTGGTGACGAGTGTCCAGATTTGAAGCCATCCTCCCAAGAAGCATAAAACTTTCTTCTCCTCCACAAATGCCACTTTGCCCTCCAAAGAGCAATTCCTTATGACATATTTTAGGGGCAAGGAAGTGCGAGCGCATCTTGGCGTCGTCATCGATGCCTGCAGCATCCATCGCGTGCCGAAACTGGCACTCGTACAGCTCCCATTGTTCTGGGTCGCTGATATCAAATTGATGATTCTTGACCTTGGGATGCGCCATGGATCCCACCTTCGTCGCCAATTTAGTGTCTTGCATGGAAGACAAAGAAGGAGCCGCAGTGGGGGGCTAAAACACAGGTTTATTTCATGGTGGTCAAGATGAACATGTGGTAATGGTGGAGGTACAGCTCAATATATACTGCAGTACATACATTTGAATATTGTTGCACGGTAGCTCATTGGCTGCTACCGGCGTGACGTTATTCTGAGTCACACCCATCTTCTCCAGGTGATCCTCGCGCGGGAAAGGTTCCCGCGGCTGCCGGTGATTTGGGGAATGTGAACCATGTGAGCTGAACGCTCGCAGCTGCCCTCTATAGGCAGCTTACTCGCGTTCCTTAACAGCTGGGTTACATTGTAATCATTGTCAGGTTACATTCATACATTCTTAAAGTAATACTGTTGCATACACAACACATATGTAGTACCCTGAAACCTGGTAACTAATTTTCTCTACCAACTGTCCCTCTCAAAATTCATACCTTGCTGTCTAAGTTGGTGCTGCTGTTTGTTTGTTTGTTGTTGATGTTTCAAGTGCCAAGAAATTACTAATTTTATAATTAAAACTTTTATTAATTTTGAACCTCCAACTTAACACACTGAGGTATATTTGGTCAGTATAAAGCATAGGCTATTCTCTGTCTATAGTGGTTGCATAACATTACCTTAAGCTGGGCTTTTGTTGTGTATGTACAATGTTGCTTGATATGTATGTACATTGTCGCTTTAAGAAATGTATGAATGTAACCTGGCCACAATCACAATGTAACCCAGCTGTTAAAGGAACGCGAGCAAGCTGCCTATAGAGGGCAGCTGCGAGTGTTCAACTCACATGGTTACCATTCCTCAAATCACCTGCAGCCGCGGGAACTCCCCGCAACAACCAACTACTACCGATCCACCACCGAAGATGGCCGTGACCCGGATGACGTCACGCCGGTAGCGGCCAATGAGCTACCATGCAGCCAGATTCAAATGTATTGTACTACTGTATATAATGTGAGGTATCTCCGCCATTACCACATGTTCGTTCTGATCATCAACCAATAAACCTGTGTTAGTCCATACTGCGACTCTTTCTATGTCTCCTGGAACAGACACTAAAGCTTTAGACAATGTTCTTTACTTTTCTGTCATTTTTATTTATTTTTGAAATACTTGTCCTCCTCTCCACTGGCTGTTTCTTGACCTCCATTTCTTCAGCAGTTTTCAAGCCTTAGTTTATCATTTTCATTTTGAGAATGCTTTGAGGAGGAGGAGGAGATGTTGCATGTCTGTGAGAACTCTTTGCAGTTGGCTGCCTGTGAATGAATTGGAACAATTTCTCTTTGAGGAAGTGATTTATGTGCACATATCCATCACATCCAACCTGCTCTGCTCCACCAGCTTCCTGTTTGATCTCTTGAAGGTTGAGTACATTAGGGAGGGTCTTCAGAGCCTCTCAGGTTAACCTGTGACTTCTCATTTTTTCTCTCTTTTTTTGGAAGGGGGTTCCTGGTTGCACTTTCAGCATGGTCAGAGAAAGAATTTTCCCCCTGTTTTCTACTTCAGGAAAAAAAATATGTAAACACCACTCAATGGACAACTTTGTTCCTTATTTAGAATGTCTTCCGTGCATTTTGGCACAGCATAATTTCCCAATGTTCATATATTAGTTATATTCAGATTTTGCTAAAGATGGTGGCCCTTCTGAGTTCCCTTTGGGTGTGTTATTTCTTCCTCCCTATTCTTTTATAAGGGGCTACAGTGGCTTAGTGTTTAAGATGCTGAGCTTGATGACCGGAAGGCCAGCAGTTCGAGACTTCAGTGCTGCACGACAGAGTGAGCTCCCATCTCTGTCCAACCTAGCAGTTCAAAAGCAAGAAATTGCAGGTAGATAAATAGGTACTGCTTTATTCTTTTAATCTTGTTGTGAGCCGCCCTGAGTCGGGTTTGCCTGATTGGGCGGCATAGAAATTTGAACCATAAATAAAAATAAATAAATACCTACAGCACCCAAAAGAATTGGGAAGCATTTCACATAATCCACCAAAGGTTAAGGGAAGCCCTGACAGCCCAATTCCAGATGCTTTTGCATCTTGTACTGCTGTGGTCATTAGGACACATTTTATTGCAATAGGAAACTTAGGCCAGCTGGACATTGGGGTTATCACCACCTTTTAAAAATGCTGCCAGAGAGAAAAGGAATGAATGGGTCTCTGTTAAACATCTGCTCAGCAGGAGATCACAGCAACAAGGACAGTGCCCTATCTAAACCCTGTGCTGCTTTTGACCTGTTGGGGAAATCTATGTCCAAGCACGACCCTTGAACTCACAAGCTTTTCCCCATGGAAAAAATGGGTACTTGAGAGAGGAATACATCTTCATCAGAACCATAGCAATTCAAGTTTTAAAAATGAATAAATGAGTCATTGCTACTTGCATGTGTAGTATATAATTGTACGCACAGCAGCAGAATCTCAGTAAGAAATGCCACCGATAATAATATTTAAATCATCGGGGAAAGGAAGGTACAGTGATACCTCATACAATGTCCAAACTTGGTTCCACAAGTTTGGACTTTATACGGATTTGGACTTTGTATGAGGCATGCAAAATCCTAGCTGCGATGCCTCATACACTGTCCAAATCCATGCCGCGATGCCTCGTACAACGTTGTTTCCATAGAGATACATTGTACTGTATCAGCACAGACTACAGGGCAAAGTCAAGGAAACAGACCGGAAACTGCCAGAACTTTAAGAAATCATTGTCTAAAGGCTAAATACATTACAAAAACATGTCAAACAACCCTGATTTTAGGGAACAAGCCATCCCGGGGGAAAACCCCAATGCCTCATACAAAGTCGCAGCAACTTTGTATGAGGCAACTTTTTTCAAGGAATTAGGTGATGTTGTATGAATTTGATGTTGTACGAAGCGGACTTTGTATGAGGTATTATGTAGTTAGGTAGCAAAGGAAGGTCCATGTTGATTTGGATAAATAGCAAGAATAGTTAAGTCTCTGATTTGAGAGGCTACATGGCAGAAATGGAATGAAGGCATTATTTGGTTTGCTGTTGGCAGAAATCATTAAATTCCTTACAAGATGCAGGTGTTAACACACATGCCCTGCCCCAATTAAAATGATATAGAGAATAGCAACAAGGATGCAATGAGTGACCAATTAGTTTACTTCAATGGGTGTGGAGACCTGATCTGGATTATAATTAAACATAATAACCGCAACATATGCATGTGCCTCTTAGAGAATATCCACAATACACAGTCAAAGCAGTTTGAAACCTCTTTGTCTGTCATGATTCCATTGTATAGAAACCTGAAATATGTGGTTAGGTACATATTACATAAATTTCTCTGCTAGAAAGCTTCAGAGGAGAGTGCCAGAGCTCTCTGGCAAAGAATTCAAAATATTTTATCAAAGCTACAAATGCAGGACTTCATTGGGTGGAGCCATGGCTATACAGCTGCTTCTGCTGCACAGTATATGTACTCCCTTGAGACAATTGGAGTTTCATTCTCATGACATTTCATTACAGCCCTACAGTCCAAAAGCAGTTCTTAAATTGGGGAACGGGGAGGGAATGAAGCCATCTGATTGGTTTCCCCCTGCTCATCTTTCTCTAAAAGTAATGCTAGGGCAGTGATGGTGAACCTTTTAAAGACTGAGTGCCCAAACTGCAACCCCAAACCCTTATTTATTTATCTCAAAGTGCCAACAGAGCAACAGGGGAGGGAGAAAACACTCCCATTGGGCTGCTGGGCAGAGAGGCGGGGCGAACTCTGTGCTGAGGGGGGAGGAAGCACTCCCATAGGGCTGCTGGGCAGAGGGGCGGGATGAACTTTGTGCTGGGGGAGGGAGGAAGCACTCCCATTGAGCTGCTGGGCAGAGGGGTGGGGCAAACTCGGTGCTGGGGTGACTGCATGGGTGCCCACAGTGAGGGCTTCGAGTGCCACCTCTGGCATGTATGACATTGGTTCGCCACCACTGTGCTAGGGTTTCCTGACAGGGTAGGGGTTTTACTTATGCATTTAAGATGTGCACTAATTGTGTTCAAAGCCAATTGTCACTGCAACTGGAAAATATTGAGGTATTTAATACATGCCAAAACCGTGGTTGGCATCCCATTGCTTAGCATAATAATTCACAACTAGAGTAGGCCTGTTGAATCAGTGGGGGTTTGCTGAGTCCACTCTTCCATAAGTTCCATTTAGTGTTGTAAATTGCTGTTAGAGTAGGTGTTGTGTTTGGAATATTGTGCCTTTAAGAATGTAACACTCGAATGAGTGGATATAATAATCACCAGCTGTAACACTGTAACCTCCTGTATTAGGACACGAGCTAGTGACCACTAGGAGCAATAGTGAGCGCCCAGCTCACATGGTTCCAATTCCCCAAATACCTACAGCGCGGGAAGATTCCCGCCATCACCTCACCTGGACAAGAAGGGCGTGACGGGGAATGACGCCACGCAGACAATAGCCAATGGGCTATCGAGGAGCCACATTCAAATGTATAGCCACAGTATATATTGAGCTGTTCATCCGCCATTACCACATGTTCCCCCGGACCATCATGCAATAAAGATGTGTTAAGCCAACCTTTCGGCTGTTCTATTGTCTTGGTTCTCATACACTAAAGTAGGCCTCTTTGAATCAATGGAACTTACAAAGAAGTTGACTTACAAAATCCTCACTGATTCAACAAGTCTACTTCTGGTGCAACTTATTACATTAAGGCACAGGATTTCAGCTACTAAGAGAAAGCTAAAGGCATATGAAACCTGCTAGGCAAACAGAAGGATTGATATTTATGAACCAGAAGGGGGTCTTGAGTGCTTTGAGGTGCTTACATTTTGTGTGTGTGTGTTGCGGGTGGCAGTGTAGATTTATAGGGAGGGAGGAAAATTCAACAACTTAAGAACCTGATAAGTAAACAAGAAATTTGTATGGACTGTCAGCCACCGTGTACTGCTAAAACATGAAAATAACAAGTTACTTTGTACTATGTGCAATACTGTGTACAAGTCTTACACCACCACCAACTGACTTGGGGAAAATTCAGTCAGTTATTTTGGAGAGCATATCTCAGTCCCTGAGCCACCCAGACACACCAAAATTGGAAAGAGTCTTCTGCACTCTTTTCTCAAACCTCTCCAGATTTGGTTGTTGGATTGGGGCCGCGAGGCGGCTGTTGGGTCCCGGAGGAGACTGGTCAGGCAATGAGACACGAGGCAAGATGGAGCGAAGACCAGTGATTTATTGAGTGAAAATCATCAGTATATATTACGTTCAAGGCTGCGTTAGAAAGAGCTGCGATCCACATAACATGTTTACACGGATTAATTGGGAACCTCTCCCAGGGAAGTTAATTAATTAAATTAAACACTGACAGGGGAACTCCATTGTTCCATGCTTATCCTGGGGTAAACATGGCCGATGTTGGTTTAAAGGCTTGGGGTAATCCACGGGTGCGATATTACCTATTACATGACTAGTGAGTTAGTCATCCAATTTCCTCTTGCTTGAACTGTTTGCCAGGTCAGCTGTGGGTGAATTAAACTATGGCTATTAATCCGCTCCCCAATTTCTGTCCCCTCGGAACCAATGGCTCGAAGAAGCAATCTCCCAAGCGATGGTTCTGTCAGAGTTTAGTGTAAGGGACCAAAGACAATAAAACAGCCGAAGGGTTGGCTTAACACAGGTTTATTGCATGATGATCCGGAGGAACATGTGGTAATGGCGGATGGGTAGCTCCATATATACAGCTGGCTATACATTTGAATGTGGCTCGTCGACAGACTATTGGTTGCTGCCTGCGTGACGTCGTAGGAGGTCACGCCCTTCTTGACCAGGTGAAGAGGTGGCGGGGAATCTTCCCGCGCTGCTGAACCAGGTGAATATGAGCCATGAGAGCTGGACGCTCGCTACTGCCCTCTGGTGGTCACTAGCTCGCGTCCCCTTATCAGGTTTACATTGATACAGCTGATGGTTGTAATGTTGCACACAGAAAGGTTACATTGATAACACATGGCAAAGGTACATTGTTAAAGGCACAGCTTTACAGAACACAACATCCCTCCCCCCTAGGATGAGACGAAGTCTCTCAGCCAAGATGGCTTGTTGCATGTGCGTTTGGGCCGTGACGAGGGCTGCCCCCCCCGGGGGCGTTATTGCTTCTTTGTTCCCTGGACCCTTGTCCTGAAATGGGAGAGGGAGACTCGTTAGTGGTTTGCCGCTGTCTGGCGGCCTTAGGGGAAGGGAAAAACTCCATTGTGGGCAGACCGGGGGCCATCGGGGCTAACGAAAAACCCCTCTTCTCGCTTGGACGGGTGGGGGACCACTCCGAAACCCCCCCCGGTTCTGAAAATCAAAATCTAACTTGGTGGGGGTACCCGCATTTGTGGGGACCTTCCGCGAGATATGTATGGGGTCGGGTTCCTCCTCCTCGGAAAGATCCCCCAGGGTATCTACGAGGATATCCTCCTCCCCCCTTGGTGGGGGCCCGCGGTCTCCCTTCCCTCCCCCTTGGGCTAAACGGGTGGGGGAGAACCCTAACGCTGACTTTGTCTCTGCTTGGTCTGCGCCCTGCTCATCGGGGACCCTGCGTCGGAGCTGGTCCGCGTGCCGCCTCCACAAGAGTCCCGTATTGGTTTCCACGCGGTACGACACGGGGCCGGTTTGTTCCACGACTACGCCCGGCACCCAGGCTGGGCCCGTGCTGGCGTAATTCCTGCAATGCATGGGGGCGCCTACACTGAAACTCTTTGTGGCCTCCAGTCCGATGTTCCTTCCTTTGTCCTCTACCCTCGTGGGGTCTAGCCTAGTAAGGATGGTGGTCAGTTTCCTGCGCATTAATAGCTCTGCGGGGGAGTATCCTGACGCCAACGGGGTCACCCTGTACCCTAGCAGAAACTGACACACTTGTAGGTTCAGATCCCCTGGGCCCATGCGCCACAACGCGTCCTTCGTGGTGCGGACGAGGCGCTCTACTTGGCCGTTGGTGGCTGGGTGAAACGGGGCGGAGGTGATATGCCGAACGGCGTTAATCTCCATGAATGCCCTAAACTCGGAGGACGTGAAACAACTAGCGTTGTCGCTAATTAATGTGTCGGGTATGCCGAACGTGGAAAAGAGCCTCCGCAAATGCCTAATGGTCTGGGCCGAGGAGGTGCTCGTGACTGGGATAACCTCCAACCATTTGGAGAAAGCATCCACTACAAGGAGGAACAGGGTGCCTCTGAACGGGACCGCGAAATCAACGTGCACCCGGGACCACGGCCCCTTAGCCGCGTCCCATTCCCTGTGGGGAAGGCGGGCCTCCTCTGGTCTGGAGCATTGGCAACTTTCACAAGTGCCGACCATGTGCTCAATGTCGGCGTCCAGCTGGGGCCACCAGAAGTAACTCCGGGCCAGCGCCTTAGATCGCACGATGCCGGGGTGGCTGACGTGCAGCAGTTTGAGCACCCGCGGCCGAAGGGAAGTGGGAATCACCACCCGCTGCCCCCACAAGAGACACCCCCTCTCTAGGGACAGTTCTAGCTTTTTTCTGAAAAATGGAGCGAACTCCTCCGCTGGGGAGGACGCGGGCCACCCTTTCTGCAGCCAGGAGCTTACTGTCGCTAACGTTTTGTCCTTCTCTGTTGCTTTGGCAATGTCGGCGGGCACTACGGGGGGCGAATCCAGTACCTCTATCATGAGAACCTGATGGTCCCACTCCCCCTTGCTCACCTGGCTGGGCGTTAGGGGGAGGGGAGACCTAGATAGAGCGTCCGCATGGCTGATCTCTTTCCCGGGCCGGTAGACCAACGCGTGCTGATACGCGTTGAGAAAAATGGCCCACCTGAGCATCCTCGGGGACAGGATCTGTGGGGTGGGCTTATCAGCGGTAAAGATGCCTAGCAGGGGCTTGTGGTCTGTTACAATGGTGAAGGGGCGGCCGTACAGAAAATCGTGAAATTTTTTCATCCCCGCGACTATTGCTAGTGCCTCCCTGTCTGTTTGTGCGTAGTTTCTCTCCGCCTGGGACAGGGACCCGGAGTAAAACGCTATCGGGGCCTCCCTTCCGTTCTCCAACACGTGGCACAGCACCGCCCCCACCCCCACTGGAGATGCATCACAGGTCAGGACTACTGGGCGTTTGGGGTTGAAATGGGTCAGTATGGCATCGGACGCTAGGAGGCTTTTTAGCTCACTAAATGCCCTTTCTTGGTCATCGCCCCACTTCCATGCCTGGTCTTTCTTTAGCAGCTTGTGCAGCGGTTCAGCCACCGCCGCCTTCCGGGGGAGGAAGGAGTGGTAAAAATTGAGCAGCCCTAGGAATGACTGCAGCTCGGGCTTGGAGGTGGGGCGGGGGGCTTTCTTAATGGCCGCCACTTTAGACTTGGATGGTTTTATTCCCTCAGGAGTCACACAAAACCCTAGGAACTCAACCTCGGTTGCGAAGAAGACGCATTTGTCCTTTCGCAGTCGCAACCCCGCTTTTTCGAATATTGTCAGGACCTTCCCCAACCTCTTGGCCAATTCAACCCGACTCCCCCCCGTTATTAACACATCATCAAAATAAGGCAACACCCCCTCCAATCCCTTCAGGAGGCGTTCCACGAGTGACTGGAAAATTCCAGGCGCTGAATTCACGCCAAACTGGAGGCGCGTCACCTGGAACGCCCCCTTATGGGTGACTATGGTCTGCGCAGCAGCTGCGGCAGGGGACACCGTAAGCTGCTGGTAGGCCTGTGCTAAGTCGAGCTTAGCGAAACACTTTCCCCCGTGTAACCTGGCCAGCAGATGCATTCGGGCGGATCGCCTTGTTGATGGTGCACTTGTAGTCAGCGCATATGCGGACCTCCCCATTGGCCTTTAGTGCGGTTACAATTGGAGTTTCCCACTCCGCAGAATCTACAGGCACAAGGATCCCCTGGCCCACCAACTTGTCCAGTTCCGCCTCTATCTTGTCCTTAAGTGCGAACGGCACCCTGCGTGGTTTAAGGCGAATTGGGCGGACCTCCGGGTCCAGGTCGAAAGTCACTGGGGGCCCCTTGAATTTCCCCAGTCCTTTTTTGAAAACTTCGGGGTGCGCCTCGCACACCTCCTGAATTGGGTCAGTCCCGACGGCGTGCATCCCAACGGCGTGCACCCCCCCCCCGATAAACAACCCCAGGGGCTGGAACCATTGAGTCCCGAGGAGGCTGCAATCTCCCCCTTTGAGCACGACCAAGGGAAGGGACGCGGCGTGCTCCTTGAATTTGACCTGAAATTCTCCAACCCCCAACACTGGAATGCTGTTCCCTTGCACGTCCCGTAGTGTGGACCTCAATGCTTTGAGCTTGGGTCGCTTGTGGGGGCAATTCCCAAAAACTACCTCTGGGAAATGATTGAATATGAGGACCCCGAGTCAATTTCCATCCTAATGGGAACCCCTTGTACTAGTACCTCAACAAAGTAGCGGGGGTGTCCTGCAGACACGCTGAACACTGGGGCGTCGTCCTTGCTGCCGTCGGAAATGCGGCCCACGCCGTCCTGCTTCCGCGTGGCCTGGGCGCCGTCCTTGGGTCTCGTTGGGCGGTCTTGTCCCGCGGAACGGTCTGCGGAGCTCCTCCGGGTCTCGCGCTGTTCTTCCTGCACACCTTGGCGATGTGCCCGCGGCGGCCGCAGTTGTGGCACTCGGCCTTCCTGAATGGGCACTTTACGCGGTCGTGGGCCGCTCCACAGCCGTCGCACCATCGGCTCTCCTTCCGGACCTTCCGGACGTCCTCGTCGTCGCTGCTCTCTGTGGACGACCTCGAAGTTCGCCGGGCCGCCTGTACCGGAGCCTCTGCCTTGCTCGACTTCGGCCGCCAGTCCTGGAGTTCTTGGACCCCGGCCTTTGTAGCTTCTGCGGCCTGGGCCGCTCTGACGACCTCCTGCAATGTGGGAGGCGGCTCTTGGTTCATTAATGTGCGCTGGGTCTCGGCGTCGTTCAGGCCGCACAGCACACAATCCCGGAGGGTGATATCGGCATTCTCCCATTTGCACGGGCCGGCCGCCAGCCGCAGGGCCGCCACGAATGCGGCGACCGTCTCCCCGGGCGCTTGGACTCGCCTCCAGAACGCACTCCGAGCGGGAAACATCGCCGTGGCGGGCCGGACGTGCTCACGCAGCATCTGCATGAGTTCCTTGGCCTTGAATTCGCTCACCCTCCTCGGTGCAATCAGGTCCACCAAGGTCCTTTTGGTTTCTTGTCCGAGCATCCTGGTGAAGATGGCCCTTTTCTTTGCCTCTTCCGTGACTTCGGACTCAATCAGTGCTGCCTGGAAGTCCATCTCGAAGATCTCCCAGTCGCCCGGTTTCCTGATTTCGAAACCGGCGCATGTCTTGGTCCCGTGGGCTCGAGAAGAAAGGGGCGCAAACGGTGAAGAGCTCAACTAGTGAAAAAACCGTTTGGAGAGATATCTTGGCTAAGAAAGGAGTACAACCGTCGTATTTTCATAAAAGTCTTTATAGGTGTAAATATAGCCAGGAACGTAATAACATAAAAAAATAAAAAAATTCCTCTATGGGTAGAAACAAAAACTATAGCTGATCGCTGGTAAATAGGAAAATGAGCCAAGATGAACAAAAATGAGCTGTACAAACATGGAAGTGCACAGAAATAGCGATGTAGTTCTCTAAGTCGATACTAGTTATAGCGACTTTTCGAGTAAGAAATATCTTCTTCAAGGAGATCTATACATAAAAATTACACATAAACAGAATGATTAACATGGCTGAATATAAATAACATAGGCACATAAAAATACAATGAATGTACAGAATGAGAATACAAGCTTACCAATGTGTAATGCTGATTTCTTAAACCCGCGTCCTGCCTCCGCTCAAATTATTAGGTGCATATGGACGTTGAAAGGTGTATGAGAAACAGCTACCTTTATCACAGTTGAAAGCTGACTCATGTGTAGCCAATAGCTAAATTAGAGCTCACCCAGGTGATGAGGATAGTACTCCTACAGAAACGCTGCCAAGTCAAGCTCCTGGTTTAACCCATTAGGATACATTGTGTCGAGAAAATGAATAAATAATGCTTCCCTTTGTCTCAATCTTTTGTGAATGTCACATCGTTCGAATAATTTTGGTCTAACAATCTCTAATACCACAAAACGAAAGTCCCTATCCGTATGGCGCTTTTCAATATAGTGAGAGACCAAAGGGGCTTCTTTAACCTGATGTCTGATTTTGGACCTATGTTCCGAAATCCGCTGTCTGAGGGGTCTGCTGGTAAGACCCACATAGCGCTTCTGACAAGGGCATTCCCACATGTAAATAACACATTTACTGGCACAACTTGAGAGTGATTGCAAGGTGAATGTTAAACCCTTGTTGGGAACCTCTATTTCCTTAGTTTCCCAAGAAAATTGGCAAACCGTACACGAATGGCATTTGAAATGTCCTGTGGGAAGCAATTTTTCAGTAGATTTATATCTAGCAGTATGATCTGATCGTACTAGCATATTGCTGATAGATCGCGCTCTCCTAAACCCTATCAATGGTCTGTCCTTACAACCTGGAAGGTCTTGAACCAGGTGCCAATGTTTATAGATTATATTCTTGACTCGGTTGGCCACTGGTGAATATTCAAAGGAGCACCTGATTAAATTGCCCCCACCTCGTTGTTTCCTATCGAACAAGCACTGTCTGGGAGTATCCCTGACTCGTTGGAATGCCGAATTAATAATATGCATGGGATAACCCCTATTGTTAAGTTTAGATAGAATTTCAGAAGCAGATGTGTGAAAGTCAGCGGGTGTAGAGGAATTTCTTTTAGCACGAGCAAAAAGCCCAAAGGGGATGTTATTCCTAACAAAGGCTGGATGATGGGAGGAGTATGCTAAGTATGGGTTTCTATCTGTTGGTTTCCTATACAATTTGACTGCCACCTTTCTAGATCCTGAAATGTAAACCTCCACATCCAAAAAAGGGATGGAGGAAGTATGGTAATGGGGGGTAAAGCGTAAATTGTTATCAATGGAATTAATCCATTGTACAAAATGGTCAACAATGTCATAGGAATCAAGAATAAAGAATAGGTCGTCAATGAATCTGCCATAGTATATGATGTGACCTAAATGGGGATTAGAGGAGTGATGAATGTAAAGACTTTCGAAATTATTCAAGTACATATTGGCGACGGAGGGGGCCAATGGGGACCCCATGGCCACGCCTCTTACCTGTAAGTAGAATGATTTATCAAATCTGAAATAATTGTGTTCAAAAATGATGTCTAATAAATCCATTAAAAAATGAGTTGGTGGAAGTAAAGATGCTCTAGAATCCAACTTATCCTGGACAATAGTCCTGGCCTCCTCAAGGGGTATATTGGTGTAGAGCGCTTCCACATCAAGTGTAAGGAGCACCCCCGTTGGAGGGACGACCAAGCCCTCTACCTGAGAAATAAAATGTGTGGTGTCTTTAATGAATGAAGGGGTTTGTCTAGCATATGGGTTAATGAAAGAATCCAAATACTTAGCAATGGGTTCGAGGGCGGAGTTTACGCCGGAGATAATTGGCCTGGTGGGGGTGGGCATGCCCTGAATTCTGGGCTTATGGATTTTGGGAATCAGGTGAAAGATAGGAGTTCTAGGGTATTCATTATACAAAAACTTAGCAGTATTATGTGTAATGTAGCCCAAAGAAATGCCCTCAAATATAACCGTTTTAATGATATTCATGACATGATGGGTCGGATCATGTTTGATGTTTAAATAAGAAGACTCATCGCCCAATTGTCTAATTGCCTCCGCCGTGTAATCAGAGGTGTCTAATATCACTATTCCTCCCCCCTTGTCTGCCTGTTTTATGACAATAGAAGAGTCGTGTGCTAACTCATTTAAGGTGGCATGGTCTTGTTTAGATAAATTATGCCAACCTTTGGTGTGGCTCTTCTCAATATGCGACAAATCCCGGAGTACCTGTTTGTGGAAAACCTCAATTGCAGGGTCGTCTACTGGTGGGTTAAACTGAGACTTAGGTTTAAACATGTCCCTGGACTGTGAATCTATCCCCTTAAAAAAGACCTTCAATTTAAGCAATCTAATGAGTTTAAACACATCAACACGAGTGTTGAAGGAACCTTGCAATCACTCTCAAGTTGTGCCAGTAAATGTGTTATTTACATGTGGGAATGCCCTTGTCAGAAGCGCTATGTGGGTCTTACCAGCAGACCCCTCAGACAGCGGATTTCGGAACATAGGTCCAAAATCAGACATCAGGTTAAAGAAGCCCCTTTGGTCTCTCACTATATTGAAAAGCGCCATACGGATAGGGACTTTCGTTTTGTGGTATTAGAGATTGTTAGACCAAAATTATTCGAACGATGTGACATTTACAAAAGATTGAGACAAAGGGAAGCATTCTTTATTCATTTTCTCGACACAATGTATCCTAATGGGTTAAACCAGGAGCTTGACTTGGCAGCGTTTCTGTAGGAGTACTATCCTCATCACCTGGGTGAGCTCTAATTTAGCTATTGGCTACACATGAGTCAGCTTTCAACTGTGATAAAGGTAGCTGTTTCTCATACACCTTTCAACGTCCATATGCACCTAATAATTTGAGCGGAGGCAGGACGCGGGTTTAAGAAATCAGCATTACACATTGGTAAGCTTGTATTCTCATTCTGTACATTCATTGTATTTTTATGTGCCTATGTTATTTATATTCAGCCATGTTAATCATTCTGTTTATGTGTAATTTTTATGTATAGATCTCCTTGAAGAAGATATTTCTTACTCGAAAAGTCGCTATAACTAGTATCGACTTAGAGAACTACATCGCTATTTCTGTGCACTTCCATGTTTGTACAGCTCATTTTTGTTCATCTTGGCTCATTTTCCTATTTACCAGCGATCAGCTATAGTTTTTGTTTCTACCCATAGAAGAATTTTTTATTTTTTTATGTTATTACGTTCCTGGCTATATTTACACCTATAAAGACTTTTATGAAAATACGACGGTTGTACTCCTTTCTTAGCCAAGATATCTCTCCAAACGGTTTTTTCACTAGTTGAGCTCTTCACCGTTTGCGCCCCTTTCTTCTCGTGTTATCATCATGGCGGTTTATGACAGAGGATTTGCATATACAGATTTACAGAGAGAACAAATTTTAGAAAAAAACCTTGTCATTAAATATGGACATGGACACACAGAATAGCGATTTCTCCACATTAGAGACTCTAAAAAAGAAACAGGTTAGATTCCAAATGCATGCATCATTTTTGGCTGATTATCATCGTCTCTCCAGGATACCTCGAGGACTCAGAATTAATAAGGGACCCACCCTATTTAGACACAACAAGGAATTTACGGACAAATGGGCTGCCATTTTAGACCGTTGCTCCTTCGATCTTATTTTACTGATTATTGAACAATCACATAAAGAATTGGAAGTGGTTCAGGAGGATATTCAAAAGCTTTCTACTACTCTCCAGACGCAATTAGATCAGCTCACGTTCGACAAATCAGTAGAGGATCTCAACAATAAGATTCACCAATTCCGGGATTCCCTAGTACAATTCAAGAAGAAAAAGTTTTCTAGGGATACCCAGGACTATTCCTCTGATAGAGTTTACAGGTGGAGCTTTCAGCAAGGATTTTCTCGACCTAAGCGTGTCACTTGGAAAGACCAGACTTTCTCTTCGGACTTTGAGACTTCGGATTCCGATGCCCCATCTACCTCCTGTGATGAGTCCCAACAAAAGACTTATGATTTCAGAACTAGGAATCGACAAGGCTTGCCGCAACGCTCAAATTCTTTTTTAGGGAAAAGAAGGACTCTGCGGGGGGGCAGGAAAACATAGTTTTCAATTTGTCTTCCAGACCGTTGGCTAACAATGAGGTACGTCTTCTTTCGTTGGGTCTTACTTTTGTTCCCACTCCCCATTACCGTTCCTTCAACACTCGTGTTGATGTGTTTAAACTCATTAGATTGCTTAAATTGAAGGTCTTTTTTAAGGGGATAGATTCACAGTCCAGGGACATGTTTAAACCTAAGTCTCAGTTTAACCCACCAGTAGACGACCCTGCAATTGAGGTTTTCCACAAACAGGTACTCCGGGATTTGTCGCATATTGAGAAGAGCCACACCAAAGGTTGGCATAATTTATCTAAACAAGACCATGCCACCTTAAATGAGTTAGCACACGACTCTTCTATTGTCATAAAACAGGCAGATAAGGGGGGAGGAATAGTGATATTAGACACCTCTGATTACACGGCGGAGGCAATTAGACAATTGGGCGATGAGTCTTCTTATTTAAACATCAAACATCATGTCATGAATATCATTAAAACGGTTATATTTGAGGGCATTTCTTTGGGCTACATTACACATAATACTGCTAAGTTTTTGTATAATGAATACCCTAGAACTCCTATCTTTCACCTGATTCCCAAAATCCATAAGCCCAGAATTCAGGGCATGCCCACCCCCGCCAGGCCAATTATCTCCGGCGTAAACTCCGCCCTCGAACCCATTGCTAAGTATTTGGATTCTTTCATTAACCCATATGCTAGACAAACCCCTTCATTCATTAAAGACACCACACATTTTATTTCTCAGGTAGAGGGCTTGGTCGTCCCTCCAACGGGGGTGCTCCTTACACTTGATGTGGAAGCGCTCTACACCAATATACCCCTTGAGGAGGCCAGGACTATTGTCCAGGATAAGTTGGATTCTAGAGCATCTTTACTTCCACCAACTCATTTTTAATGGATTTATTAGACATCATTTTTGAACACAATTATTTCAGATTTGATAAATCATTCTACTTACAGGTAAGAGGCGTGGCCATGGGGTCCCCATTGGCCCCCTCCGTCGCCAATATGTACTTGAATAATTTCGAAAGTCTTTACATTCATCACTCCTCTAATCCCCATTTAGGTCACATCATATACTATGGCAGATTCATTGACGACCTATTCTTTATTCTTGATTCCTATGACATTGTTGACCATTTTGTACAATGGATTAATTCCATTGATAACAATTTACGCTTTACCCCCCATTACCATACTTCCTCCATCCCTTTTTTGGATGTGGAGGTTTACATTTCAGGATCTAGAAAGGTGGCAGTCAAATTGTATAGGAAACCAACAGATAGAAACCCATACTTAGCATACTCCTCCCATCATCCAGCCTTTGTTAGGAATAACATCCCCTTTGGGCTTTTTGCTCGTGCTAAAAGAAATTCCTCTACACCCGCTGACTTTCACACATCTGCTTCTGAAATTCTATCTAAACTTAACAATAGGGGTTATCCCATGCATATTATTAATTCGGCATTCCAACGAGTCAGGGATACTCCCAGACAGTGCTTGTTCGATAGGAAACAACGAGGTGGGGGCAATTTAATCAGGTGCTCCTTTGAATATTCACCAGTGGCCAACCGAGTCAAGAATATAATCTATAAACATTGGCACCTGGTTCAAGACCTTCCAGGTTGTAAGGACAGACCATTGATATGGTTTAGGAGAGCGCGATCTATCAGCAATATGCTAGTACGATCAGATCATACTGCTAGATATAAATCTACTGAAAAATTGCTTCCCACAGGACATTTCAAATGCCATTCGTGTACGGTTTGCCAATTTTCTTGGGAAACTAAGGAAATAGAGGTTCCCAACAAGGGTTTAACATTCACCTTGCAATCACTCTCAAGTTGTGCCAGTAAATGTGTTATTTACATGTGGGAATGCCCTTGTCAGAAGCGCTATGTGGGTCTTACCAGCAGACCCCTCAGACAGCGGATTTCGGAACATAGGTCCAAAATCAGACATCAGGTTAAAGAAGCCCCTTTGGTCTCTCACTATATTGAAAAGCGCCATACGGATAGGGACTTTCGTTTTGTGGTATTAGAGATTGTTAGACCAAAATTATTCGAACGATGTGACATTTACAAAAGATTGAGACAAAGGGAAGCATTCTTTATTCATTTTCTCGACACAATGTATCCTAATGGGTTAAACCAGGAGCTTGACTTGGCAGCGTTTCTGTAGGAGTACTATCCTCATCACCTGGGTGAGCTCTAATTTAGCTATTGGCTACACATGAGTCAGCTTTCAACTGTGATAAAGGTAGCTGTTTCTCATACACCTTTCAATGTCCATATGCACCTAATAATTTGAGCGGAGGCAGGACGCGGGTTTAAGAAATCAGCATTACACATTGGTAAGCTTGTATTCTCATTCTGTACATTCATTGTATTTTTATGTGCCTATGTTATTTATATTCAGCCATGTTAATCATTCTGTTTATGTGTAATTTTTATGTATAGATCTCCTTGAAGAAGATATTTCTTACTCGAAAAGTCGCTATAACTAGTATCGACTTAGAGAACTACATCGCTATTTCTGTGCACTTCCATGTTTGTACAGCTCATTTTTGTTCATCTTGGCTCATTTTCCTATTTACCAGCGATCAGCTATAGTTTTTGTTTCTACCCATAGAGGAATTTTTTATTTTTTTATGTTATTACGTTCCTGGCTATATTTACACCTATAAAGACTTTTATGAAAATACGACGGTTGTACTCCTTTCTTAGCCAAGATATCTCTCCAAACGGTTTTTTCACTAGTTGGTCCCGTGGGCTGCCATGATCCCACCTTCGTCGCCAATTTAGTGTAAGGGACCAAAGACAATAAAACAGCCGAAGGGTTGGCTTAACACAGGTTTATTGCATGATGATCCGGAGGAACATGTGGTAATGGCGGATGGGTAGCTCCATATATACAGCTGGCTATACATTTGAATGTGGCTCGTCGACAGACTATTGGTTGCTGCCTGCGTGACGTCGTAGGAGGTCACGCCCTTCTTGACCAGGTGAAGAGGTGGCGGGGAATCTTCCCGCGCTGCTGAACCAGGTGAATATGAGCCATGAGAGCTGGACGCTCGCTACTGCCCTCTGGTGGTCACTAGCTCGCGTCCCCTTATCAGGTTTACATTGATACAGCTGATGGTTGTAATGTTGCACACAGAAAGGTTACATTGATAACACATGGCAAAGGTACATTGTTAAAGGCACAGCTTTACAGAACACAACACAGGGACAGTATACCAACTGCATGCGTGGAACCCGCATTTGGTGAAGTTTGGAGACAGGATATCCGAATTTCTCCCAAACCAGCTGGTGGTGGCCTAAGACTTTGCACAGTACAGGTTATTCTAGGCATATGGTTTGATATCTAAGGAAGGTGAGGTTGCTCCTTAAAGCTTGCCTGTATCATAAGGAATTCAAGCCTTTCTTTTGGGCTTGAAACTTTTGGGGTTCTCCTTTGCAGGATATAACTACAAGCATGACCAGTTGTACTTAAAAGTGTTGGAACCCACACAACAAAAACACTGCATGGGTAGTCACTCTTATTATACCCATATTTCAGATGGGCACTCAAGGCTGAAATAGAGCATCTTACACCAATAATCTAGTGGAGCACATTGGCAAAGGCAAATCTTGAACTGAGAACTTAATGATACACAGTTTGGTGTCAAAGGACCAAACTGTGTATATCATGCATGCATGCATGCAGTTCAACAGTTTTCAAAGTGGTAGCCATATTAGTCTGTGCAGGCATATCAGAGAAGAAACACGACAAAATGAAAGTAAATTCAAGAAAAAATCTTTGTGACACCTTAAAGCAGGGGTGCCCAAACAATGGCCTGTGGCCCGGATCTGGCCCCTGATGCCAATTCATGTGGCCTATACCACCCACGCCACTCCCAGAAGCAGAAGTAAAATGCAGCCATATGGACGCATTTACTTCTGCTTCTGGGAGCCATGAGGGCAGCATGGGCTTGATGAATTGGCATCGAGGGCTGGATCCAGCCCATGGGCCATAGTTTGGACATCCCTTATTTAAGCTGAGAAAATGGCAGCCTAAAATCTATCTCATCCTGTTGCAAAACAGATTGCAAGGCACGTTTTACTTCTGCTTCCAGTGGGAGGAACCACGTGGCCGGCCCACTGAACCATGTGACCAGCCTGCTTAACCACGTGACCGGCTCATTGCCCAAAAAGTTTGAACACCCCTGCCTTAAGGACTAACTGCTGAATATTACTGTGAGCTTTCACAGATCAAGTCCACTTCCTCAGATCAGATCATTATGCTATTTTATCTTTTGTTTAATGCATTTTGATGAGAAGCTTACCGTATCGATTAGTTTTCAAAACCTATGTCAGATGGTGAAAATTAAGAAAGGAAAATACAGTAGGTAGAGGACGTTGTGAAACATTGTCTTGGTTGCCTATGGCTAGCTGAAGCCTTTACTGCACAGCAAAGGACATCTCACCCTGAAAGACAAAGTGCGGTTGTCCAATTTTCCTACTTGCATATGTCAGGGATTAAACATTGATTTCTGCACCACTGAGCTCCACTTCTTTCAAACCATTCCATCTCCTCTTTCTCTTCCACCTGGTAATTCTTGAGCCATCAAGACCAAACCTTCTCTGAACACACAACTTTATTCTGCTTTCTTGCTTACAAATACTCGTTTCAAATCAAAAGAGGCCAACGGTCATAGCCTTGGCGGCATCTCGCTCCAAAATCTAGCAGTGACTTCCCAACTCAGAACATGGGCTGCCCCACCTCATTATTTATCCATTTCCCTAAACTATTTGAAAACCATCCAGATGTTGTGAACAGTCCATTTATACATTCATTGGTTGGTTGGCATTATTATTATTTTTTACTCCAAAAGTACACTCACTTGTTGAAAAGAATTTTTCTTATGTTTATAATTTCTTAAAGCAGCCTATACAACTCTACACTATCCATTATGAATATTAATATAACTTCCTGACCATATTATTTATAACAAACTGTTGCTCACATTTTTCTGCTGCGAGATTAAGCTTTGACTGTAATGTTGTCCTTTGTTGAGCATATGGTAACAGTCAAAGCCTAATCTATCTTCAGAGACCTGGGTGGCCGTCTAAAAAGACATCTCCTCTCCACGTCCTTTAAGGAGAGATGAGTATGCTTATGAGTTAATTAAGATCAACATTCTTTCAATTTCACCCCTTATAAAACGTCCGGGAGAGATTCATTCAGCATGAAGCGTGACCCAAGCACAGCTCAATCTAGCTTGTTCTCTTGTACCTCATCTATAAAAATACACCCCTTGGTGTGTTCCAACCCCAGCTTTTTCGCTTTGCGCTCAGGACCAAAACAGAATGTAAAAAACCAGCAGCGAGTAAAATGGTAGGGGTTGGTTTAGTCCAAACATAATGCAGCCAAGAGCAAAAGTCAAACCGATCAGGTTTCTTTTCTCTGGGTTTGAACACAGTCGCCCGTGACTTTGTTCTTCTGAGCCGTTCACAGGTTTTAGAGCAGGGATAATTATCTGTGGCTGAAGCATAAATGGAATTTATAACACATACGCCTCCATTTATCACTGGAGATTCAGTGACTGGTTTTGATCCTAAGGCTCCTGTGAGCCATAGCTTTAGAGTAAGTAGCAGATAGCATAACATGTATAAAAGATGACAAAAATGTGGAACCTTATCCCAAAGATGTGAATTGTAAAAAGATACAGAGAAGCCGATATAAATTTTATGGAAAGAAAGTTGGTATCTGTTTGTCCACAGCACACACAAACATAAATCACAAAACAGAAACAATGTCACAAAAACATGGCATTCTAAAGGATCGCGTGTTTGAGAATATCTTTGGTACAGTGATAGCAATCACTCCCAGAAGATAATTGTGGATTGTAAAATGGCTTCTTCTTCTTCAAGTGCCATATCTGATTCCAAATATTGGTTATCCTCATGGTGATCAGCCATGAAGATTGTCCTGGAAACAATATAATGCAGTGGCCTTCCATTTGCCTTCCGCATCGCAGCATGACACCCATACCACTAATCCTGTTCTGAGTCAGTTCTGGTCTTGAGCCCTTTTGGCCAACAAAGTCCTCCTCAGCCCCATGCCAGGATTGATGAAGCTTCTGCTCTCCATTAAGATGGATTCATGTGGGATTTAATCCACTTGGGGACCATCACCCTTCCCTTAGGACTTTGCTACCCAAGGCTGTTAGTCCTCAGGGTTGTCAGGTTAGTTAACCGCCGCCTGATGATTGGCATTGAGTTGCCGGCAGTATGTTCTACTCAATTACCATAGCAGGATAACCTGGCCAGTAAAAAGTAAAATGGACTGCCAGGGTGTATCAAGACACAAGCAACAAGAGAAGAGAGAGGCCATTATGGTCCCAGTAGAAACATCTTCTGATTAAGGAACACTAGACCATAAAATAGGAAAGGAGATTCAGTGTCAGGAAAGGCCAAACTAGCATGACATGGAAGGTCTTTGCCTAAGCGGCCACTGTGTCCCTTGGACTCTGATGCCCGAAAGATGATTTTAACCCCCGCCCCAAGGACTGGACCTATCTTTGACCATATCAGGTGTCAGGTTTTGGGAGTCATGAAAGATAGCAAGCTATCTTGTTGCTTATTTTGTATTATACAGTATATGTATTGCCTGAGAGAGGAGAAAGTGCATGAAGGACCTTCTGTGGTAAATCCAGAGAGCAGAGAAGCCATAAGCAGTGAAAAGGTTAAGGAACTTTTCAGATCAGGCTCCTGGTTTCAAATCAGACCCCACAATTCTTTAATGGCCTCCCCTGTCAGGAAGTCTCTGGACTTTTGTTACCCTAGTGCTCAATCCAGTTACTTTACAGTTCACACCAAAAAGACTGGTGTGTGTGTGTGTGTGTGTGTGTGTGTGTGTGCTTCCCCGCCTTTTGATGTACAGCAACTGACTGAGTCTCTTAAAGTTGGAAACATGATTGGATTAGGGATTAAATTGGGGAGGGCAGGGGTGATGACAAGCTTTTGTTTGTGTGCCAATCCCTGCACATTGTTTTAGGAAGCATTGAGTATAATATATGCAGCAACCTTTCAAGCCAAACCAATGCAAAGCCATTTCTCAAGACAAATGCCATTCTCTCCAGAGCTGTCAAGGCACAATGTTCAGCACACCTCTGCCACAGTACTTTCCTAATACTGCGCTGTTTCCAATCTGACTGATTTTAAAATTAAGACCCAAACACCATCTTTTTTTGACTGGCATAGGATGTCTATCCTGCCCTATGGTGTTGTTTCAATGTATCCTTGTTGATTTTACTTATTTTTAATGTATAATATTTACTCAATTTGAATGGTGTTATCTGTTCAGCTCTTCCATGGATGCAACATGAGGACAGGGAAAATGTCAAACAATCTGACTTTATTGAGGGAAGAGGAAACTGCCCTCAAACAGTCTCTCATATGTGTGGGTCAATGTCCACCGAGGGTGACTAGTTGCCTGTCATCCGCCAGTGAAATACCCCCCCCCCCGGGTCCTTGTCAAAACCAGCGGAAGTGCTGCAGGTCTCAGAGGTACACTGGGTATCCCCAGAGTCTGTAGGAGCCCATCAAGAGCCCTATGAGGTCACTTTCTGCCACCTCTCCCATTGTCCCTGCTCTCCCTAGTAGGATGGCTTCTACGTACACCCACTCCCCAGTCCAGGGGACCTCCTTGGTGTAATCCAGACCCTCCTGGTGGAAGTTCACCTTCTGCCACAGTTCTGTGCTTGCTCGTTCACATCTCTTGCCCAGTGCTTCTTCCTTTCTTCTGAGTCTCTCTTGCCCCTTACTCAGCACAGATGTTCTTCCTTTGCCTTCATCCACAGCTGCAAAGCCCTTTTCATTTTCTCCACCCCATCAGTTCCTCCTCCCAATTGTCGGGAAGCTTCTCCACCAAGGTTTCAAAACCCCAGGTGACCTCAGCATCCTCACTCTCCCATTCCACCATGGAGCTACAAGTCAGGAACTCCGGGTTGGGGCTTCCAGGAGGTGAAGGGGTACCACTCTCTGGCAGTGCTGGAGCACAAATGGTTTTCCAGTGGGGTTGGTTATGTGAGTGTGAGGTTGTCGTTTTGCAACTCCTTCCCTAGCTCAAAATGCCAGTCCTGTCTGACTGTAGGGTATGGTGCTCAACTCCATTTACAGCCAAAGAGCAAACACTGTCTGCATCTGCAGATGTTTCTGTGGTCATGTGGCAGCCACGACTAGACACCAAAGTGCATGGAACACTGTTACCTTTCCCACTGAAGTGGTATCTATTTATCTACATATAATTTTTTGCTTTCAAACTGCTAGCTTGGCAGGAGCTGGGACAGATTGGGAGGGAGCAGCCACAATGAACAATGGCTGCTCTCACCTTGGCGTCACAGAAGATATGAGAAATCATCCTCATAATCCCACAATCCCATAGATGAGGGAGAAGGAATGCCCCTTGGAATAGATTTGGGATTTAAAGACACCAGAAGGTGTACATGGCGTTCTCTTCTTGGGCCATTCCTCCATTGAGATCTACAGCTGTCTCAGCTGCTTTGGATAAAAGCAAACCCAAGCCAGGGGAAAGTCATGGAGCACCATAAGATGTGCAGTTTGAGCCCAGAGGTATCAGTCCTCAAGTGGGCAGAGGAATCAAATGAGGGAGATGGGCTGTGTAAGGCAGGTTCTCATACGATATTCCTCCCTTGCCCTTCTATTTCAATGCTTGCTGCAGCTTTCTCCTGTTCTGAAAGAGTCGTCTTGAAAAGACAGCAAGGAAGAAATGCTACCAATGCTCGCAACTTAATCACTACTAATCATTACACTGGAAGGGGCTACGGTGGCTCAGTAGTTACAAAGCTCGCCTTGTTAGATGGAAGGCTGGCAAGTCGGCAGTTTGAGATCTGAGTACTGCATTATGGATTGAGCACCTGTCTCTGTCCCAGTTCTTGGGGACATGAAAGGAGCCTCATTCGGGCATCCCCTGAGTGGGGTTTCTCCAGCAAAAATCCTTTCCACACAGAATAATTTCTGACATCATCATCATCATCATCATCATCATCATCATCATCATCATCATCATCATCATCATCATCATCATCATTATTATTATTATTATTATTATTATTATTATTATTATTATTATTATTATTATTACGTCGGAGACAGTTCCATTGCTTTCTTGGGAGTGAGGAGTGGTAACATTTCTGGCAGACAGACTCACACAAAAGAGGCAAATCTCACATTGCAAAAACTGGGGTGTAAAAAATCTCAAATGCCACCAGAATCTCCTTTCCATTTCTTTGCTAAGGGGGAAAAAAGGAGGAAGAAAAGTAGAGATTTCTTTACAGAGTTCATACATTCTTTCTACGAGGAAGGTAACATGAGCTTCCGGTTGTCAACACTGCATCGTTCCTCGTACTGTTCTTTTAACAAGTACAGGTATGAACAGTAATTTCTTTTGACAACTGACTTTGAGGTATGTGAGTAGAATTTGGCTAGGGCTCTTGACAGATAGTAATCCACGCAAGGAGGTGAGGACCTGAACTGAAATCACACTTTGAAGTTTGGCAGACACATCTATTTGCATGCGAGATTCCAAGAGCATGAGAACATTGAAGTAATACTTAACATTGCCAGAAGCAGAAATTCTCTCGCTCTCTCTTTTCTTTTATCATAACTGTAAAACAAACCATACTTGAAAGCAGGGAAAAAACCCACTGAACCTTTGTTTGTGGAGTACATTTAAAGCACACCCCTTCCATACATTTGAGGAGGGAGCAGCAAAAACCATCTGTATCCTTTTCCCGTCCATAAAGACAGCCTTTGTTTTCCTTTGAAAAAGAGAAATCCACTTATAGTTTTCTAAGTATTCAGCGGAGCAGTTCATCACTAGAGTTCTGGTCTACCAGTTGTCTGAGATTTTTTTTTGCTTCACAGGTTTTTTTTGTATTTTTGTCATTTGAGTGTCCAGCTAGACCTCAGAGAAAAGAGTCTTCTACATTTTAAAATTATATTTATTATTTCTCTGTATCATGCATATTATTCACACCATCCACTATAACAGTCTACTGAGAATATTGAAAACCCATTCCTACCAGAATGCCTTACTAATATTGGAAAGAGACATGTGGATAAGAAAGGAATGGAAATGGCAAAAGAAAACACAAAAATCGCATGTGTTCATTTACACTGTTTTCACACAGAAGAGAATGACATTTAGGAAGGGAAAGAGACCTGTGAAATTATGTCTGGAAGGATTCAGCAATCTTTACAGGGTTTTTTTTAAATCGTGCCGGAAGCACACAAAGGTGCTTTCTGGGTTGAAAAGATTTTTGGTGGAGGAACACCACTCCGGGGATGCCTGAATGAGTCTTCCTTTCAGGTCCCCAAGATCTTTTCCCACCGGAGTGGTCCCTATTTATCTAGTTGCAATTTCTTGCTTTCGAACTATAAGGTTGGCAGGAGCTGGTCAGACAGATGCTCATTCCATCATGCAGTACTCGGGTCTTGAACTGCTGAGTTGCTGACCTTCCAGCTAACAAGGCGAGCTTCTTAACCACTGAGCTACTGAAGTCCCTTCCTCACAGGTGTAGTGTTCAGATTTCATTCAGCTGACAGTGTCTCAGATCTTCTTCTGTGACTCGGCCAGACGTGTAACTGCCAAAACGAAGCCACCTTTAGATCATGAGCTACTTACTGAAAAATTCAGGCTTAGAATGAAGAAAGTAGGGAAAACCATTAGGACATTCAGGTATGATCTACATCATGAATATTTAGTGGATGTGAATAATAGATTTAAGGGGTTAGTCTTGATCAACAGAGTGCATGAATAACTATGGATGAAGGTGCACACTATTATACAGGAAGCAGCATTTAGAACCTTCCCAAAAAAAGAAGAAATACAAGAAAGTGAAGTGGTTGACAGATGAGGCTTTAGAAACTTGAAGAAAGAAGGAAAGTGAAAGGCAAAGGGGAAAGACATACAAACATTCACCCAAGTGAATACAAATTTCCAGAGAACAGGAAGGAAAGATAAGGAAGCCTTCTTAAATGAACTATGCAAACTAATAAAGGAAAATAAGGGAAGGACTAGAGATCTCTTTTTAAAAATTGGAGAAACCAAGGGAATGTTTCGAGCAAAGCCGGCCATGACAAAGGGCAAAAACGGCAGAGATTTAACAGAAGCAGAAGAGACCAGGAAAGAATACACAGATGAGCCATACAAGAAAGACCTGGACGTATCTGGAAATCACAATGATGTGACTGATGATCTTGAGCCAGACATCCTGGAGTGCGAAGTCATGAGGGCCCTAGAAAGTACTAGCAGAGGTTGCCCGGTGTTGACAGGCTGTTATAAACTGTGATCAGCTTTTTTTTTTGTGGATTAAAAAAAGAACAAAGGATATAATTTTTTTCAAATTGTTTTATTTATGCAAATAATGTTTTAGTTTGTGTGTTTTTTTGTAAATAGTTGTACCGTAGGTAATATTTTTAAAAATGTGAAAGTACATGTTTTTAAAATTCAATGTTTTTAAACAGTGTTTAGATGTTTTGGGTTTTTATTTGAGTTAAAACTCAACACAGGATGTTATAAATCTTTTTATTTTATTTATTTAACACATGTTTGTGATTTGTGTAAACTTTTGATTTATTGTAATATTTTTGACATATTTTTACTCATGTGGCCTCTAGGTGGGGCTGTTGTGTGTTTTGGTTTTGATTTCATTTCACGTGTTTTTTCTCTCCTGGCCTCTGGGTGGGGCTTCTTCTGGTAAGTAGTCTCTTTGTTTTTTCATTTCTGTTCCGGTCTTTGTGGAGGGAGTACGTGCTGGTGAGTTCTCTGGTTTTCTTTCTTCTGGGGTTTTTTTGTTTTGCTTTTGTGGTGGTGGTCTGGGAGGTGTTTCTGTTTGTTCTTTTTTTTGTCTTGGTTGAGTTTTAGGTTTGTGTAATTGGTTTGGTTATTTCATTGTTGTTTATTTTTGTAATTAGTTGTTGTTTGTGTAATTTGTGGTTTTTTATGTAGTTAGGTGCTTTATATGTGGTTTTGTGGTATTGTGGATGTTTTTGTTTGTGTATTTTGTGGTTTACTTTTTTGTTTATTAACGGTTTTTTAATTATTGATTTATTTTTGTTTTATTTTTTTATTAATTTTGGTGTTTGTTTTTGGTGTTTACTTTAGCGTGAAGAACAGGCTGACTGTCGGTTTCTCTTTTCCCCATTGCTGCTTCGAATTTTGGTTTCGATGCAGCAATGGGGGAAAGGAGGAGGAGGCAGTCAGCCCGTTCTTCTCCCGGGAAGGTTTGTTAGGTAGGTCAGGGGAGGAGGAGGCAGAGAAGAGCTATCTGTGCCTAATGATGGTTCTCTCCATTCTGTCTCCTTTTTCTCCTGGCTTACCTAACCGGAGATGGTCAGGCAGCGATCCATAATGGGTGGTGCTCTTCCTTGTGGATTGCTGGCTGCTGCTTTTGTATTTGGAAGTACAAAGGCATCAGCCAGTCATCTGCCAGGGAGGGTGCTTCCCCTCACGAACTGCTGCCTGTTTTTTGGGTTTTTTTCCACCCCGGCTCACCTTTCCTTGAGGCCAGCAGTGGTCTCGCTATGTCTTTGGTAAGGTAACATGGAGGAGAGGGAGTCCCTCTTCTCCCCGTTGCTCCAGGAAAGAAGGCCGGTGGGTGTCTTGCGGTGGAGTTTTGTCGCTTTTTGTTTTGCGTGGCTGTGAGGCGTTGCGTCCGCCTGCTGGGGACTTGTGCTCCTGTTGCTTTTTGTAACTTTATTTTTTGCCCACCGGCTTTCTCAGCGTTCTGCGTGCTCACAGCGCGCAGAATGCTGGGGCTTGTAGTTTTGAATTTGTGGTTTCCGTTTGTGTGGTGTTTTTTCCCCTGTAGCTCGATTTTGATTGGCCGTGGCGCGTCTCACAACGTTCTTTTTGCTTGTGCCTCTCAGCCTGATTGGCTGTGGCGTGGCGCGGCTCAAAGAATGTTGGGGATTGAAGTTATTTTTCTTTGTTTGCATTCGTGGGGCTCTTGCCCCCACTGGCGCGTTTCTCAACCATTCAGTAACCTCCATACCGGGTTCGGGCGAGTGCAGGAGGCTCGGTACGGGATAGGCTGGACCGGTGCAGAAACGTATAGCAAGTTCCAACGGTTAACCCTTGGATTTATAGGTATAGATTACTGACAACAAAGCTAGCGCTGTGCCAGAAAGGAGCGTGATGGAGTGCTGCAAATCAAAATGCACACAGATGCCATAACTGGGTTTGAACTATACAGCATCAAAAGTCATTTGAATAGTATTCTATATGCCCATCTGGACAGGGTCCAAGTTTAATGATCATTCCTGCTCTCCTACCCACATGTGCTGAAATACCAACTGCCTTCTCTCCTCAACCATCTTCTAATGGCAGCAATGTATGCATCCTTCTTTCACTTAATAAATATGGGGAAGGGGAACCAGATGAGGGTTAGAGGCTTTACTATTTCTTCAGAGAGATCAAGGAGGCAGGAGAGAGAGAAAAGAGGATGAGAGACAACATACAGCGGGCAGGTGAAATTGGTTTCTCTATGCATTTTGGCTCACTCTATTTCTGCTTCCCACCATTCAGGTGCTGAAACAAAAAATGGCATGGAAGATTGCAACTAGCAAGAGAACCTTCTTGGTGGTGGCACCTACCTTATGGAACAGTTTATCAGTGGAGCTGCATCCCGCCCCCTCTCTAGACATTTATAAGAAATGTCTAAAACCATTATTTAGAGAGGCATTCAAAGATGTTTGCCCCCTTGATTAACTATTTTGTATGTATCCAGGAATGAACAAAGCTGGGCAATTTACTGAAGGTGGGAAAAGGCTGACCTGACCGTGGCCTTTTGTTTGTTCTTATTGTCTGTTTACATTGTTTTATTTCACTGTTGTAAACCAGCCAGAGTAGTGATGTAAAGAAAAATTAATTTCATCCTGCAGAAAATGGTTTCATCCACGAAGCCTTCGAGCCATATTCAAACCAAAGCCAGTCTTCTTCACAGCTGTTGAGATGTCCTAAACACCTTCCCCTCCAATACAAGCTGGAAATATGAACTTGGGTTCTTCTCCATGTCACTCTCATATCATTCTACTGATTTGAGGTACTCTTAGTCTCAAATGCTTTCTTGGCCACCTCTTGCAACAGGATCTTCCTATTAAACTCTAAACCCCCTGCACTTTGTGGGGCAAATTGCTTTTTGTGTGTGCCATCACGTCAACTCCAACTCACAAGAACCATTCTGAATGAGTGACCTGCAAAATCTCTTAACATTGTCATCCCTGCTAAGCAATTATATACGCCAGTCTGTGGCTTATTTTATGGAGTCATTCCAGCTCATATTTGGTCCTCCTCTTTTCCTCCTGCCTTCAACCTTTCCCTTTTTCAACATTGCCATTTCTAGCACATCTTGTTTTATTATGATGTGCCCAGCGTATGATAATCTTAGTTTCATCATTTTTGCTTTTAGAGAGTGAGAGCTCAGTCTTTATTTGATTTAGGACCCACTTTGTACATGGGAGAACCAGCACCCATGTGGGAAATGCATACGTTTTCCTCATCTGTAATCTGTAGTATAAACAAAGGAGTAGCCAGCCAGAATTACAAATGTATACATAAATTACACGTGAAACTCAGAAAATTAGAATATCGTGCAAATGTTCATTCAGTTCAGTAATGCAACTTAAAAGGTGAAACAAATATGAGATAGACTCATTACATGCAAAGCGAGATAGTTCAAGCCTTACTTTGTTATAATATTGATGCTTATGGCTTACATCTTATGAGAACCCCAACCCCCCAATCATATATATAATCTCATATACGCTGTACGGCATGATCATCACAATTATAACAAATTAAGGCATGACACCTCTCATTTTGCATATAGTGAGTCTATCTCATATATTTGTTTCACCTTTTAAATGAAATGAACAAACATTTGCACAGTATTTTAATTTTCAGAGTTTCACTTGTATATTTATAATTTATTCCGCAAAAATACCTAAGAAGTTACCTCTTATTTTTGGGGTTGCCTCTTTTCTCTTTCAATTAGACATCCGGTATTACAATTCTTTATTAGTATCTCTAAATAAACAAACCATTTGTTGTTTGGCAGCCACAATTTTGGATGAGCTTACAATGATTATTTTTATAACTACTTAAGTATTTCATAAAGAGTAAGTAACTTGGACCACTCAGGGTAATGAGAGTCCACCCCGAGTTATTTCAATGATGGCAGAAAACAGTAACATTAAATGCATTAAATGCAGCAGGTAGAAAATGCAGGTAAATAAGGCTACATAAAGAAAGCACATTTCAAATAAGGCACAGGTCTTCAGATCAACTGCTTAGAAGCTGTAGTAGGCAAAATAAATTTACTAGATTAAATTACAGGTAGCTACAACATGATTCTACAAGTCGGTTATTAAACCAGAATTTTATTGTTAACACTGCAAGTTTTTACTCCATGCACATAAGCATCTCTTTAATTAAAAAAATTGCTTGGAGCTATAATTTTATTATACATGAGGAAAACCATGCAATGCAGAACTGTTGCTAAGTGTGAGTAAACAGTCTGAACCAGTGCTGAAACATTAGTGCCATCAAGAGGCAACTGACAGATTACAACAGTCCACAACAGAGAGATCCTATCAAGTAGTCTTGAATATTGGGCTTGATTCTTAAAGAGGAATACAGTGGAAACGCATACAAGAATCGCCCCGCATAGCAACGAAATCGCATAATTAGGTTTTTTTGTGGGGGAAGGTGTCCCGCATAACAATTTTCCCTATGGAAAAAAATCGTACAACAATTATTCAATGGGAAAAACCACTTGGCGAAAAAATTGTTGTATGTTGCATCCCATAAGGAAAATTACTATACGACAAATGCATCATATAGCAATTGTTTCGTACAACAACAAGCCCCGTGGAATGGATTAAAATTGTTGTATGATGTACTAATGTACTTGGATTTCGAAATCCCACTATGCCCAATTATACCACTAAGAAATGTTATCTGACATTCATTCTGAGGCATGCACTTAATATACTCTGGACTCGGTATGTACTTTCTCTCTCTCATTTCCATGTTTTTAACACCTAAAACTGATGCTAATATCAGTCCCCAATGACTTTCATTTTGAATTTGTATATATGTGCACAGTGTCACAACAGTTTATTACATTTCTTTAGATAACATTATTTCCTTTTCTAGCTTTCCTTCCTAAACCAGTGTCTTTCCCCAAGAGCATAATAGCCATACACCAAGGAAAGGAGGACTGTGGTGGCTCAGTGGTTAAGAAGTTCACCTTGTTAGCTTGAAGGCTGGCAAGTAGGCTGTTCGAGACCCAGGTACTGCATGGCAGATTGAGTTTCCAGCTCTGTCCCATTTCTTGGGGACATGAAAGTAGGCTCATTCAGGCATCTCCTGAGTGGAGTTTCTTCTGCAAAAATCCTTTCAACCCAGAATAATTTCTAACACGAAATTATTATTATAGCATGGAAAGGCAGTTTGCTGTCAAATGCTTTATGCATGCCTATCATTTTTGAAGAAGAGCAAAATTTGAAGGGCTCGTCCTTCTTTCCTTCTGTCAAAACCCCACCACAAAGTGCTTTCATTTTGCACGCACCTATTGTAAACATAAGGCAAGCTCCTGGCACATCAGACTATGTTCTTCACAAGATTACAGGCAGCAGAACTTTGAAGTTCAAATGCTATTATTTATTTGCATGAATGTAATTGAGAATTGCATTCTATCTTAACTGTAGAAAGAGGATTCTAATTGCTGAACCTGCATTATATTTCTTCATTTCACTACATACAAACTGGGATTGTAGTCTCTTCTGCCATTTTCTTTTTGCCAATTTAGTAAAGGCAAGGTGACAAATACTATTGATTGCCGAGGAAATGTTTAAGCAATCATTTCAAGAATCTGATAAGGACCTTTAGTGATCTCAGCTAAGTAAGTTAACAGGAGGGAAGCTTACTCACACACACCCTTCCCAATCCCAATGATTTTGCTTGACAGACAGTGAGCTATAGTGGTTATAGTGTCAGAACAGAACTCAGGTTGTCTGGGTTCAAATCCCATGCAGCTGTGGAAACTCATGGGAGTAGCACTAGTAAAACCACTCCTCAAATCTCTCACAAACCTTGCAACCCTTATTAGGGTTACCATTCATTGGGTGTGACTTGATAGCACAAACAGTACAATAATGATCTTGCTAAACAAGTTAGCCTGATTTTCAATTAATTTCTTCAATTCCAATAATGGGTTGACTCCTGAGCTAGACAGATCTGGACTTTGGCCTGAAACACAGACACTAAAAAAAACCCATTCCCTCTGTCATAGGCTTAGCTCTTCAACTGTAAAAGAGCCGAGAGTGGTTATGTGCGAATCCACCTTGGCTCAGTCAAATTTAGCATTAGAAAGGCTAACATTTGACTCCAAGTATTCATTTTAACACCATCTGGGAACAAGAGAAAAGCTGCAACTTCTCCCAAGGGCAAAACTAAGATGTACAGTTTGTATTATAATATAACTTGCAGAAAGGCCTTATTTGCGTTGCATAATGAACAAAATATGTGTGGTACTGTTACAAAATGTCTTACATGTTTCAGTGCTCTCAGATTTGGAGAAACCTACCTACACTCTGAAGCGTTGGACCCAGATCTTGAAGGTGTGATAAGTGTGAAAACTTAAAACATTAAGGCAGTATGCAATTAGTAATTCTCATTGGGGGAACAAACTTCAGGATTAGCACTATGAGCACCTTGATCCATAGCTTCTCTCATTATTTAATGGAAGAGCACTCTAACTCTATATAATGAATATATAAAATTGTAATTAAATTAAGATTTTATGTATATCATACCTGCACTCAGTTTAAACTAGAAAAGAAGTTTATATAACACCCTCTAAGGTAAAGTAAAATATGCATATTTTAAATCAGCACATTTGAAAATTCACAGAACGTCTGCATGCTGAACAATGTATTCCCATTTTCCAGAGGACAAGGTCAGAAAAATCAGAAATTTTATAACTTCGTAAGACAAAAAATACTGGCTGCAGTCTACAATTATAGACATATATTTTTACAGAATCACTATGTACTAACAGTAATATTGCACTTCTATCAGGTGTTGTCCATCTGACTAGCTAATTGGGAAACATAAAAAAAAAACAATCCCACACAGATACTATTTTCAGCAGTGTCATTTTATTCAACCAGTACTAAGAGCCACCTTGTTAAAGTTTACATTTTTCAACAATTACTCAACATGCAGGATGGGTGTATTACAGCTCTACTGATCCAAATTGCTATAGGAATTTTAGCATTTTGGGAAGAAACCTAACATCAAACTCTCACCTGGGGCACAAATCAAAATGTTCTAAACAGCTGATTAGGAAGATAGCCAAGATGCAGGAAAGATGTCTGAGCCTCCTTTTCAAGGGCAGCCAATTCCTGTACTGTAGGTGCCAAAATATCTACATGACCTTTATAGTTTCCACCTGCCAAAAGAATCATAGAGTTAGCATTGCGTGTATATTTCTGGCCGAGCTCCAACTCCCAGAATACTGACTATTCCTACTTAGGTATCATCTAATAAGAACATCTTTCTTCTCAATCAGATTCTATAGCAGGGGTACATTTAACTTGTGTCTCCTGAGGCACCCATAAATGCGTTCACTTTTTTTCATAGCTATGCGCGAGATGTGGGAAATGCTGGCCTATGGTGTCCAAGACTTAATGCTGTACAGATACTATCAGCAAAAGAATAGCAGTTTTTGGAAAATGGAAGACATGTTAACTATCCCTCCCCCAGGATCCCTAGATCTCATTGGGAAGGGTAGGGAAATTTAAACTTCCCCACCCCTGCACACTCAGGTGAGTCTGTGCACAGATTTGCACAAATTGTGCATCCCTGATCCTAAGGTACTTTATGCTTTTGAAGCATCATTAGAAAAGAGTAGCAACACTGCAATTACAGGATATGTGATTCTTCACAATTAAGAACAAATTTTGACCGTTTCTTGAATTGCTTCAGCCAGCCAGAAAACCTGATTCAAAATGCAGCTAGAGTGTTATTAGCTGTTTCCTCACTTACCACCAGTAGCTCTCCTTTGCCCATAGGTGACTTTGCCATCAAAATCATCCACAGGAACCTTAATATCCTGCTCAACTTGGGAAATTGTACAATTCAAGTGCTCTTCTATCTCACCCAGGAGCTAAAAGAAGACAAAAGATAAGAACCCTTGCTATAACATGATTGTTGATTCTTCATGATAGTCAGCGTATTGCTGGGGTAAATGAGTGATCAATCTAACGTTAGCACGTGACTCCAACACTCTTTAAGCATACTCAACTCAATAAAGAAAGACAGCCCTATAGTTAAATGTGCACGAGAAAACATGCTATTTATCCCAAGCACGATCTATTTAACAAGTCAAGAATGTAACCTAAGGTAAAATGAATGGAGACTTAAAACTTTACCTCCATCATCTCAGTCTTTCTGCCAAAGAAAAATGGCAAGATTCACTGAAGTACAAACAAGAATCTTATATAACTTACTACATAACCATTGCACTCAATGCCAAAAGCCTCTAGCCATCATACATATATACTATGTGTACACACACATACCACAAATACAAATAAACAAAAAAAGACATTGTAAATAGGAAACAGTTCAACTACAACTGAGGGGAATTACACTATGTAGTTAATGATACATTACAGTTTCAAAAGACCACCAATTTATTGTAATCAATGAAAAAACAGTTAACATAATTTACATTTCAATCCATGTCAGATGTGCAGGACTCAAAACAGTAGTCTAAATAATATGTACAATAACATTTAAAAAAAGTTGAGGGTGGCAGGAAAAGAGAAAGGACTGACTCAATAAAGGAAGAATTGGAACTTAATTTGTAGAAAGCTAGTAATGATACTACCTTTCGGAAGTCATTAATTCATGTGGCTATCATAATTGAAAGCAGAAAAAAACAACAGATTAAATGCCATCTTCTGTAACGCTGAGGCAGATGTGCTGCGGAGCTGTGAAGCTCTTGCTGCTAGAAAGTGTTAATTTAATTATGGAACTAAACATTTGCAGCTTGTAGCAAAAAGATGATTAGTTCCTTAATTAAATTAACACTTTCTAGCAGCAAGAGCTTCACAGTTCTGCAGCACATCTGTAGAGAGACTACATGCATTGTTACATCTCTTTTGACTTTTCTATGTGCTAAGTAATGCGGAATCCCCATTTCTTACCATTTAAAAGTTAAGAATTTGTGCTGTACTGGAACCAGCTTGCTGAGCTATAAACAGGGGTTCTACTATTGCAGACAATCGATTCAGAATTAAACATTCATATATCTTATATAGGTTGTCTAAAAACTCCTCTGTGCTTTTCATCTGAAAAATCGTGAGGCATCAAGAAGGTTGCACTTTGGATGGCAAGCAAGGAGCTACCAGATAACTGGGCAGAACCACATGATTCTCTACCACCTGGCAACGAACAACCATGGCATGTGTGGAAAGCTTTAAACAGACTGCATGCCTGGGTAGGAAGATCAAGGGCTAATCTGAGAAAGTGGGGTTTTCCTGTAGATGGTAGCCTGTGTGAATGCGGAGAAGAGCAAACAATCGCCCACATGATACTATGCACACGATGTCCTTCAATGTGCACTGAGGACCTTGTGTTGGCAAGAGGAAATGCTGTTGAGGTGGCCCAATATTGGGCAGATGTCATCTAGTCTTTTTAATTCCTTTTTGTTTTAGCTATGTTAATTTTAGCTTTTTATGTTATTATATGCTGGTGGTGCCTCTGACACAATTTTTAAAAAATCATTTAAAATATTTGTTGACCTCCAAAGCCCAGATACTTCACTTCTGCCTATAACTAACTGATGGGCTGCAAAACTGGCCATGCTTGAAGTATTGTTTACTTAAGCTATTCCCCAAAGTTTGAGGAGGGGGAGACTTTTGGTTTTCTAAAGCAAAAAGTGGTAATAAAACAAAGACATAAAATACTTCAAAATCATTGTCAACCCTCACATAACACGTTCGGATAGCATCATTTTTACTTAACAACACGTCGTTATGCACCACGTGTTCCCCCGCATAAAGACGTTTTTAGTGTCGTTGTCCAGACAACGCTAAAATAACCATCATTATCCAGACAAAATGTTATGCGGGAAACTCCATAGAAGCCCGCATAACAACTAAAATCGCTTAGCAACGCTACTTGGGGAACCAAGTAATGTCTACTGTACCAGTAATTGGGGGGAGGTGACATTTTCAAGTGGCAGCAAAAGTACCTACACCAGCACTGTTGTTACTCTTATGCACCATCAAGTCACTTCTGACATACATCAACCCTATGGACTCGTAAGCACTGAAAGGTTCTGTGGTTAATAGGCCTACACAGCTCTTGCAACCACAATCGTATGATTTCCTGCAGGGAAATTTCGTGTCTAGTTTTCCTCTTCTCTTGTTGCTGTCAACTTTTCTCAGCATTACTGGGGTTTTTTCAGCGAGTCTTGTCTTCTCATAATGTGCCCAAAGTACAACAGCCTCATCTTCATCATGTTTGCTTCTAGAGAGAGTTCAGGCCTGACTGAATTGAGCACCACTTGTTTTTCTGGTGGTCCGTAGGATCTGCAAAGATCTCTTCCAATACATTTTAAATGAATAATGTTGTTCCTTCTTCATTGTGCAGTTTTCAAACCATACATAGTAACTGAGAATTCACTCTCAAGTAATAGATGCTTACACCTGAGCAGTTCTCAACCTTTTAAAGCTGGGGGCCAGGTCACGCTCCCTCA
Organism: Bradypodion pumilum; assembly: GCA_035047305.1. Classification (NCBI taxonomy): domain Eukaryota; kingdom Metazoa; phylum Chordata; class Lepidosauria; order Squamata; family Chamaeleonidae; genus Bradypodion; species Bradypodion pumilum. The sequence continues at coordinate 157,129,661 of JAWDJD010000001.1, read as the reverse complement.
CAGCTTCAGGGGCCGGATGGCCATTTTGCCCTCCCTTCATCACATGACACTTCCTGGTGTGGTGGTGGTGGTGGGGACACGAAATGGTGCCACGGGCTGAGAATCCCTGCACTTGAGAATATCTTCTAGTTTCTTCATAGCTGCCCTTCCTAGTCTGAGTATCCTTCTCAGCTGCAGTCACCATTTCGTTTCATGATTTCAGCAAAGTAGACAAAATCTTTAATAATGTTGATTTCTGCATTGTCAATATTAAAGCTACACAATTCTTTTGTAAACATGACTTCTTAATATTCAGCTATGTCAACACACCCACACTAGTAGCCCATCTAATTCCAAATGCAAAGATCATTCCACACAGAAGGCTCTACAAGAAAGAAATCCCTCAAAATGAAACCAAATTAATTCCACTAGGACCAAAACACAGAAGCCCCTCTCCCTGTCCAATTGTAGATAAGAGGGCAGTCTGTACTGGGGAAAAAAAAAGAAATGTCTCATAACTTTATGAACTGAAAATAACCCTTTAGTGACATATCTGTAGTATTTCCAAATCTTCTCCCATATCTAATCAAATGAAGGAAACTCTATACCAGACAAAGCTTCCTTCATGAGTGGCTCCGGAAACATCCATCACCTAAAGTCGTGATGGCAAACCTTGGCACTCCAGATGTTCTTGCTTCAATTCCTAGAAGCCCAAGCCCCCTGAGAATCCACACAAATGGATTTAACACAAATGGATTTACTGCGATTTATCCGGTCCGCGCTGCCCTTGGTGCTCCCGGAAGCAGAAGTAAAACGTGCCCGACTGGGCGCGTTTTACTTCTGCTTCCGGGAGCGCTGAGGGCAGCGCGGACCGGATGAGTCGCAGTAAATCCATTCGTGTGGATTCACAGGGGGCTTGGGCTTCTGGGAATTGAAGTCCAAGAACATCTGGAGTGCCAAGGTTCACCATCATGGACCTAAAGTCTAGATCCACTATTTTATTAAATAGGAGCTACAAAATCCTTTGATACCTTCAGAAACTGCTATTCCGGGATTGTTAAAAAAAATTATTTTAAAATTTTTTTTTGGGGGGGGGGTTATTTACAAATGATCAACTGAACTTAAATCCTAAGATTCCAGTGAGACTTCCAAAGAGACCCAGGTCACATAAGCTGTGTGATTAACGAAGCAGGCTGAATAGCAAAGGTTGATTAGCATTTGGAACTCCCAGCTAAATGTTCCCTCTTCTACATCTGAACTTTTGTTTTCTGTGAGTAAAGAACCAGTGTCACAGTGGAAAATGATTCCTTAGCACATTTGAGTTCAAAGTTGTCCAGTATTCATGTTTTGGAAGGGTATATTCCCAGATCCAAGTGAGGAAATCCATAGATGCCTATGGAGACATTTAGCAAACAGGAGGTTGAAGAAGACAGAGGGAAATGAAGATGTTGAAGATCTGTATTGCTGCAGGGCCAGCAGAACCTGAACCAGGCAACACCTCATTCAGCCAAGGTTAACACTGCGATGACTGAGTGTTTGTAATGAGTGGTAAGACGGATTCATTTCAGTATAATTTCCACCATTGAAAGAGGACAGCATGTCCCCTCGTGAATTAAAAAGGATGGTAACAGAAAACTTTAATATCCACTTTGAACTCTTTGGGTTTGAGCATCATTCCTGCCTGTACTTTTTAAAAAAACAGCTATCAGAAATACAAGAGAACTTAACAACAGTAGTGAAAAGGTTACCTGCATCTCATTGTACCAAATGGTGCAACCGCCTTCATCCTTCAGTCTAGTGTTATAACATCCTTTCCCACGGCTGGGACATGAATGATACCAAACCTAGGTAAGAAATTTTTAATACCATTGTTAAGAGACATACCCCAAAGAAGGCCAACACATTACCGTTCTTTTAAAAAATGTTCTCAACTTTCTTGGCGGTGACTTTTAATATAATTTGTCAATACTGTACTTTCAAGCACTATATGAATGTTTTTAGTGATTGTATGAGCCTCTAGGAGTATCACATATATAGGTAAAGGTCATCCTTGCTTGAAAGCCAGTCGTATCTGACTCTAGGGTTCAGTGCTCATCTGTTTGCAGCCAAAGAGCCAGTGCTGTGTCTGCAGACATTTCCGTGGTCATGTGGTAGGCATGACTAGACGCCAAAGCGCATAGAATGCTGTTACCTTTCCACCCAAGTGACACCTATTTATCTACTTGCAATTTCTTACTTTTGAACTACCAGGTTGGCAGGTGCTTGGGCAGAGACAGGAGCTTACTCTGTCATGCAGCACTCGGGTCTTGAACTGCTGACCTTCCAATCACGTTCAGCATCTTAACCAATAAGCCACTGCAGTCACTACACATGTATACAGAAGTATATGTATACACAAAATAAACAAAAACACCCCGACACAAGATACTTTCCTAAAGTCAATTATCAAATAAACCCGGGTGGCCAACCTTTTTGCACCCTGGGCCTGACCCCTCCCTTGGAAGCAAGTGCATTTGCGGCTGACGTAAATGTGTTCACTTCCGCGTTTACATCAGCCAAAGGTGTGTTTATGCATCCGTGAACGCGTTTTATGGCTGACTTGAAAAACACCCGCTTCTACTTCCAGATGCGGAGGGAGATGGCAACAGGCTGGTTGGAATGGCATCATGGGCTGAGTCTGGCCGTAGGTTAGGTACCCCTGAAATAAACAAATCTTCCTTCTACTATATGTTCATCTTCCTTCTACTATACGCTCATTTTCCATCTACTATATGTTCATCTTCATCTTCCAATATATGTTCATCAGTGTGAGGCATCGATGGAGGTATGACCCCTGCTTGCTGGCTTGTATAAGATCCTCCCTCTTTTTACAGATGCGGTGGGTGGGATTTTAACAGGGATGGTTTTTTAAATAATGTTATCATAGATGTTTTATTGTCTTTTATGCTTTTATTGTGAGCCGCCCGGAGTCGCTTCGGCGAGGCGGTGGCAATTCAAATGTAAAAATTAAATTAAATTAAAGCATAACTTACCTTTTCTTTCTCTGTTGCCACAAGGGAAATAGCCAGACCCATGCTGAAACACATACATGTGTTACAGTTAATAATGTAAATATAGCAATGCCAGACAGTATGAAATGGGAGGCAATCTCAGCACAGCAAAAATGAAGGGGAAAAAATAATCAAATTTACCGTTCAGCTCTTCCCACTCTGCCAATCCGATGAACATAGTTCTGTTTTTCATCTGGGAGTGTGACGTTGATGACTGTTCACAACAAAACAAATGGATACCAAGTCATCAAATACAAAAAATAAGCCCTACAGAAAACATACATTTTTTGTGGGCCAACCTTTAAGTTATATAAAACTCTGCTACACCAGAGATGGGAAGGCTTGGGCTTCTGTAGCTGGACTTCTCAGGAGGATGTCCCTGTTTTGTCCTTTGCACTTTACCTCCTCTTAGCCCTCTGGTGACAGCACTTCTAGCCTTCTGGGACTTCCCTAGTGGCCACAGTGCAATGGCTTCCCAAGACACTGCAGCATTTCCTCCATGGAAGAGATGCAGGGATGGGGGGGGGGGGGGTCGGCATGCGCTCAGCTCTGCCACATAAACGTACAGGGAGGAACTTAGTCCTATGCTTTCTCTCTCTCCTTTACAGATTCCAAAGATGCAGATTCAAAGGCTTTCACATTTGTCATAAGCAAACAGTTTTCTATGAGTAAGAGATCTTACCATAAGGAACACCAGAGATATCGATTCCTCTAGCAGCGACATCAGTGCAAATCAGAAATCTCACGTCACCTTTCTAAACAGAGAAATTAATTAATCATATCCGTACAGTGGTACCTCGCTTAAAGAGCATAATGCATTCCATGGGATTGCTCTTTAAGCGACTTTGCTCTTTAAGCGAAACACCATTGTAAGTGACCAATTGTGACCTCTGGCGGGGGGTATTGCGAACCCCAATTTAGTTGTTAAGCGAGTTTTTGGTTGGTTTTAGTTGTTGTTTAAGCGAGTTAGTCTCTAAGCAAGGAACTCTTTATGCGAGGTTTTACTGTATTTTAATTTCATTTTTAAAAATTGTCAGATATAAACATAAACACTAAAAACATACAAAAACAATATAGAAAGAAAAATACACAAAATCTTTTTTTTAAAAACTACATAAGCGTCTAAATACACTTGCCACCAGTGTGATATTATATACATCCTCATTTAACTATTCCGTATATAACATTTTATTTACATATTTGTACCCTTTCCAAAAAGATACACATTCTTGCCCTGGCCTTACTCCTTTCCCTTGCACTAAAACATACTCAATGAATTCTCCCCATATTTCTCTAAAGTCGATTTTTTGTAACTAAGATTTACATGTCAATCTGTCATTCATTGCCATATTCCATATCTCTTTATACCAATTCTCCAATTCAAATTTACAATCTCCTTTTCATTTTTGTATTTTAATTTCATTTTTTAAGAGCCATCCGATCTGAAATGTAGTGCACTGTCTATCATTTACATTTGGAAGATTTATATTTTTTATACTTAACTGCCATCAAACTGCACAACAGTTTGCGGCCAAAATGGAAACATAGGACAAGCACCACCTCCTGCCACAGCACAATTCCTGTCTGAGCTACAGCCATTAGTCTTACGTGAAGCCGTGAGAAGGGGGAGGCATGTGGGGTAAGGGCACCTCCTATGGGCTGCATGGGTCCTGTTCAAAGGGAAAGTCGTGGGGAGAGTGAGACCCCCCTCCCCCAGGGAACAAGCCTTACGGAAAATGCTGGAGCCTGTCAATGAGTGGCAGCTGGGAGGAGCCATTGAGACAGGGATAAAGAGAGTCAGCAAAGGAGGAGAGGAAGATGGATGGTTTGTTGAGGGTTAACGAAGGATCAGATGAATGGGAAGACGATGGGAAGCATTGTGAAGAAGAGCTGCTAGGAAGTATCTCTTCCTGATGGCGTAGGGCCGTGATGGCGAACACTGGCACTCCAGATGTTTTACTTCTGCTTCCGGGAGCGACGAGGGCGGTGCGGGCCAGATGAATCACAGTAATCCCATTCGTGTGGATTCACAGGGGGCTTGGCTTCTGGGAATTGAAGTCCAAGAACATCTGGAGTGCCAAGGTTCACCATCACGGGCGTATGGGTTAAATTGCTGTACTGCAGCCAAAACATTGTGAGTTCGATCCTGAGCCTTCCATCCTTCCAAAGTTGGTAATTAGCATTTTGCCCCAAACATGCTGGGTCCTCATTTTACCAACCTCAGAAGGATGGAAGGCTGAGTCAACCTTGGGCCCTGATTAGGAATGAATACACAACGTTCTGGCTGTAGGTTTCCCTTGCTTGAAAGCCAGTCGTATCCGACTCTAGGGCTCAGTGTTCATCTCTGTTTCAAAGCCGAAGAGCCAGCGCTCTCTGCTTCCACAGACATTTCCATGGTCATGGGGCAGGCATGACTAGACACCGGAGCACACGGAACACTGTTTACTTTCCCACCAAAGTGGTCCCTATTTATCTACTTGCAATTTCTTACCTTAAAGCGGTCCAAATTCTGTTTTCTCTCATGAGGCTTTCTGTCACCATGAAGGCAGACACATGAGAACTGATGTCCTTTCTTATCTGGACCTTCAGAACAAAATTAAATGTACATTAAAAGCCCAGTGCATATAACAAGTTCTCAAGACTAGGATTCACATTATGAACGGCCCAAAATATATTAAAAGAGACACGGAATCGCTAACAATTTGTAGTGGGAAAAAATGTAATAGGGAGAAGCCTCAGCTTCAAATCCAGGTATCTCCTTTATTGTGACAGAAATTAAGGAAGGGGAGAGGATGACCCCGACTCAACTAGATTAGAAATAACTTCCCAGCCATTCAATTTCAATAAGGGAAAAACAAACTCTTGGATATATAAAATATTGCTGAGAGGGATCTCTCCATCTCACTCCTTTCCTGCAGGGCAGCGACTGTACTGTAATGCAAACTGGGTTTGTTGTTTATATTTATAAAACCTTTACACATTGTACATCACCCAGAAAGAGTGGGTTAAAGCATGATCCTCGGAAACACACCTATTTGATCACCAACCAGCCAAGCAAAGACTGAAATCAAAGCATAGCTTCCTCAAAACATCTGCCCCTCTGAACAACCATCCCACACAAACTGCCTTAGAACTATGGAATGCGAGCAAGTAGCTACCAAGCAACTGGGAGAACCACAAGACTCTCTACTGCCTGGCTAAGAACAACTATGGCCTGTGTGGAAAGCTATAAATCAGGGGTGCCCAAATTACGGCCTGTGGGCCAGATCCGGCCCATAGAGCCAATTAATCTGGCCCATGCCGACCACAGAAATAAAATGCACCCACACATGCATGTTTTGTTCCTCCCTCCTCCGGGTTCTGCTTCGCCCGGGGAGGGATAAAAGACCGCCATAGCCCTGAAGACGCCAGGACACTTGCCGACAGCCTCTGGCCCCGACATCGCCGAGGCTCCGAAATGGCAGCAGCTGCGGCGATCAGGTGGTGGAGCTCGGCTCCCAGCCTCCCCCCGCCGGGTTTTGTCTCCATCCCAGAACTTCCCTCTTGTGTGTGGACTATCCTGGGGTTGTGGGAAGAGTGTGGGGTGTTGCCGTTTGGTAGTGCCCTGATTTAGTTGTACTTCGTAATGTTTTTAGTGCTCTTGATGTTCTTATCTTTGATTATTGTCATTCTAAACCTTTCACCTCGAAGGCTGCACCTTCAACTTTGTATGGGCCGCTTTGGGTCACCCTTTGGGCTGAGGAAAGCGGGGTACAAAAATAAATTTATTATTATTATTTGTTTCTGCTTCCGGTGGGAGGAACCATGTGACCAGCACACTCAGCCACGTGACCGGCCCATGGACCGAAAAGTTTGGGCACACGCTTTAAATAAACCGTGTGCAGGGGTAGGAAGATCAAGGGCTAATCTGAGAAAGTGGGGGGTTCCCTATAGATGACAGCCTGTGCGAATGTGGCAAGAGGAAATGCTGCTGATGTGGCCTGATATTGGGCGGATGTCATCTAGTCCTTTTAAAATTCTATTTTGTTTTAGATGTGTTAATTTTAGCTTTGTATGTTATATGCTGGTGGTGCGACTGACACAAATAAATAAAGTAATAAATATCTCCTCAAGCACTTTTTAAAAAAGCACAGCTTGAAGCAGCAGGAAATCCACAATGAGAAAAGATTTGAGATGAAAAATAACCAACACCTTTGACTAATCAATCAAAAGAACAGCAAACTGATATTGTTCGGTCAATGAACAGAGTGAAGCCTAAGAGGCATGAAATTACTACCTCCTCCTTGCTGCATGAAGTACTGTTCCATGTTGTCACAATCTATCTTAGTTCTGCAAAAGATTATCGCTTGATCCATTTTGTGTTCCTTGATTGCACGAACAGCGTATTCTCCTTTTAAAATTTTAATTGCTTCTGACCACATCTCTGAGGAACAAGATACATTTATTTTTACAAAGTGTATTAAACAGGATACGAGTTGCAGTTGAGGACGACTATTAAACAGGACACACACACACACACACACACACACACAAAAATCTGTGCATTAACTGTTGGAATGTGACAAAGGATGTTGCACCAGGCCCCACTAGCCCTGACCGAGCCTCCCTGCACTCACCCGAACCGGGTTCGCAGGTAACTGTCGGGTTGAGAAATGTGGCAGTGGGGCAGGAGCCCCCCGAACATGAACAAAGCAAAAGGACTTCAATTCCCAGCGACCTTGGCACTGTGCAACTCCTCAGCCAATCAGGCTGAGGGATACGAGCACAGAGGAGGCTGGGAACGCGCGCTGACTTAAAAAAAACCGGTGGGAGCCAGAGGGACAGACTTTGAAAGACCCAGCTGGAGGGAGCCAGGAAAAGGTAAGTGTTAGGTAAGGGTTAGGGGGTGTGTGAGGGAGGCAATGAAAGGTGCTGGGTCCAGAAGGGTTGGGGGGACAGACCCCTTTTGTCCCCCCAACCCTACCAAACCCAGGGGACCAGGGAGTGGAGATCGAATACACCCCCCCTCCCAAACACTCTGTTTAAAAAGAGAAGAAAGAGCTTGGTTTCTTCTCTTTAATAACGGGTGTCCTGCCGGGGTGGGTGGGGAATCCCCTCTCTTCAGGGTCCCTTGGCTCTGGAAGGGTTGGGGGGACAATACACACACACACACACACACACACACACACACACACACACACACACACACACACACACACACACACACACACACACACACACACACTCTGCTTCTCTCTCTCTTTCACACACACACAACACTCCTGTCTTGCCAGGAATTTTTAATGTGTGTGTTGGTGGTTGGAGTGGTATTGTATGGGTAGTGGTGGTTGTGCACACCCAAAACCACCCCTAATCACCAACACACCTCTTTTTTACATAAATTACCAAAAAAAATATTATCCCTTACAACACAATTTAAAACAGCCCAGCTCTTTACCAACATTAAGAAAAAAAAAACCTTCCAAAACCATTTAAAACAGCCCGGCACTGCCGGGCAAAATCTGCTAGTGTATATATACATAGTGTCGTTATGCAGTTCATTGCGTTTGATCCTCTACCTTTCCAGCTGATTGCGGGTGAAAAAAACCGCCATTTTCGGGGCCCTGTTTCCAGCTCTCCGGGTCAACAGCAACGTCAGGGGTGCTGGAAGGACCTCTCCCGCGCAAATCCCATCTTCCTAAAACCTTCCTGAGCCACACTAGAAGTGAAAATAGTTGTGTCCGCCATTTTGGAAACAGAAAAAACAAAAAGCAAAATGGCACACAGCTATTTTCACTTCTAGCGCGGCTCAGGGAGGTCCTAAGAAGACGGGGTTTGCATGGGAGAGGTCCTCCAAGCACCCACAACGTTGCTGTGGACACGGAGAGCCTGAAACAGGGACCTGAAAATGTCAGTTTTTTTCACCCGCAATTATCTGGAAAGGTAGGGGATCAGTCTTTCTTTTTGTTCGGGGTGGGCAGCCTTTTTGTGGGGGTGGGCAGGGGTGGCGGAGATCCCCAAATGTGCAGAAAAACCTCCATCATGACGAAATTTTGTTTGCACATTTTAGGGTCTCCTCTACCCCTGCCACCTCTGGGAGGCTCGGGGGGCGTGATCCGGGCTATTTCCAACACCCCCTGACCTTTTCCGATGCTGCTAAAAGCAGAAACCCCGGGATAAACCCCTTCATCTGCTGCAGGTTTCTTCTTTTAGCAGCGTCGGAAAAGGTCCAGTGGGTTCGGAAACAGCTTGGATCGCCTCCCCCAAGCCTGGCAGGAGTGGCGGGGACCCGAAAATGGGAGAAAAAAAATTCTACCTGCACAACGTCAAAATCCAAATAACGACACGACTTGGGGAACCAAACTTTGTCGTTATTCAGGGGTCCACTGTACTGTTATGGAAATTTTCTTCCACAAGTTTCAGTAATAATACTCATAAGTTCTAGAGATGTTTAGCTATTTAACTTCCAAACTTTTGAAAATGGTGACTAAGAGATATTAGAAAACTCCCTGCTTGGACAAGTATTTGCGGTGTAGAAAATTGCTTTTTTGGTCTAATGGTCAATGAAAAAAGTGAGTAACTCCAACAATATTTTGCTTTTTAAAAAACCCTGACTAAAATGATTTTGGTGTTTTGCACAACCCTCTATGCTTTGATCAAAATGTTTCATATATTCTATTATTTATGATATGCGAACTAAAATACTGACCTGGTGTGTTAGCAGCAGGTCTTGTGTTGTCTTTTGCGTGGACCTCATCGGTCTGAAAAGTTTAATGGTGAATGTTATGCAGAGTAATCAAATTCATTCACACTTACAAAATAATATAAAATACAGGTACCGTATCTGAAGAAACAGGAAATAATAAATACACCATGCTATATCTCATACGTTTCCAAGTAATTTCTAGCTCCTGAATTTTATTTTCAAACTGAACACTATACATAACGTTCTTTGCACTCTCCATTTAGACTTCTGAAGTGCTACCCATTTCTTTCATTTTTGTTTTGTTTCATAAACCCAGCACAGCTTAAACATGCACACTTCACTGTATTGGTCCATTCCTTTTAAATCCTCATATTTCCAGATTCTAGACAGCACTTTTACACATCTGGTGAAATAAGTTGCAGTCAATGAAAAGGACCGAAATCCAGTTCCTGATCATAGTAAGTATTTGAGAACTACAAACTATCTCCCACTAGCCGATTACCCAGCCTTGCCCGGGTTTTTTATTTTGCTCACCTTCCCAGGTAGTGTCTGGCTCCCCTGCCGCCTCGGCCACCTGGGGTCCTGCCAAGGTGTCCCGAGCGTGGGCTGGGGCCGTTCCCGCCGCATCACTTATGGTCACCTGGCGGCGGTGGGTTCATGGCTGGGCCCGCCGCGTGGCTGGTGCTCCTCGCCACTCCTCCCTCTCAACCGGTGGTGATCGAGGGTGCGGGGTGGCGGCCTGGCTTCCAGCGGCCTGCTGCTCTCCCCTCCCAGCCGGGGCTGGCCGAGGGCATCTGGTGTCAGCGGGGCATTCGCCGGCGTTGTTGGCTGTTTTAGGGCCAGGCCCACCACGCAGCCGGTGGGTCTCGCCGCTCCAACCCAGCCAGTTGTGTGAGAGGGTGCGGCGCGGCCTGGCTGTGCCGCAGCCCAGCCCCACTGTTGTTTCTGCCGCCGCCGCCTCTTGTGCCCCGGCCTCCAACGTCTCTGCCACCGCTATTTTAGCCGCTGTAGCCTCGTTCGTCGCCTGCTGGGCTGGCTGCACACGTGCACCGCCGCCTGGATTGCCAGTGAGGCCGTGTCGCGCGCGGACTTCCACACTACCGCCTTTCCTGGCCTTTCTTCCCGTTGGATGGGGGTGCCCCCTTTGCAACCCATAAACCACCAAATGGGGTTCACCACCTCCAGTGGCACTCTTGCCAGGCCAAGGAAAGTGTGTGGCAAGTTTCAGCCGGATCCGTCTAGGGGTGTGGGAACCCATCACGGACATACAAGACCACATCTTTGCTTTATAGATACAGATATGATACAATGCATACGATGCCCCTCAACGTGCACTGAGGAGGACCTTATGTTGGCAAAGGGAAATGCCGTTGATGTGGCCCAATATTGGGTGGATGTCATCAAGTCATTTTGTTTTAAATGTGCTAATTTTAGCTTTGTATGCATTATATACCAGTGGTGCATCTGACACGAATAAAAAAAGAAACAAGTACTGTACAGTCAAACCTTGATATAAGAATGGATCGACTTAAGAAAAACTCAAGATACATCCGGAAATCTCAGGGGAAAAAATCAGGTTTGAGTTAAGAATTTTTAATAGGATTTTTTTTGAGATACGAAATTCAATGCATTCCTATAGGAAATTCAAGGTAAGATTTTTTTGAGATACAACCAACCTCGAGGGATGAATTACATTCATATGTAGAGGTTTGACTGTTCTTGAGTAGGGTTATTTGAATCAATGGACTTACAAAGGAATTGATTCACCAAATTCCCAATAATTAATTCTGTGGGCCTACTCTACTGCAACTTATTACGCTATGCAACAGGATTTCAACCAATAAATTAGGTTTTTAAGCAGTTTCTTAAAATCATTTTGGAGTACGCACTACTTACTCTGATGTGATTTTTCCCAAGCTTTTCCCAAAGTTTGTCGTTTTTGGGGTTCACAGGAACAACAACATGGTGCACAGTTTCTGGAACGGAATCCTCCCCTTTCAAATCTACCCAAGTGGGGAAGTGCATAATCTTTTCAGATAATTTCTTCACGTCAAAGGAATGCAGAGTTGCAGAACACACAATTACCTAAAAATGCACGGAAATACAAGCCTGAATAAGATCACAGTTCATGTATTTGTTACACCTTGTTAGAAGAGCAGTTATTCAGCTAAGTTCTATCTGCTAAACTGGTATTGATGAACGGAAAAACTAAAGCAAGTTTCAGCAATAAAGAAATGAGGTAAAGACAATAAGTTAATTTTATCGAGCAAACTCAATCCCTTGGTATGGTTGGATAAGCAATATTAGAGGGGTGAACGCATGAGTAGAAAGCTTTGGGACAGAAATCTATCATTGGCAGAAGGAAGCTTTGAAACAATGTGTTGTGGGGAAAACTATTTAATGACTGAATTCAAACGCTGCTTCTCCAGCCAGAACTCTTGTCCCTGCTAGCTCCTGGTTTGCACAGGTACTTGCCATCCTACAAAGGCAGCAGAGGAAATTAGTAAGGTTATTTCATCCACCACCCACTATAGATAGAATTGCTTTAGAAGTGGTAAAGAATCCGCCATTTCATCCCCACCATCACTTCAACTAAAGCTTTGTCTGCAGAAATAAATATGTTATTAAGTTGGGGGAAACCTGCACTATTTTGTATTGCATGTTTACAACTTGACATGCATAAAGGTTCAAGGAGTGAGGTGGGGGACAAAAAAAAACGTGTAGAATTCAATTGCCCATTTAATGTTTGCACACGGAAAATCATGTAAGTCTTGGTAGCAGTTTGCTCCTCATTACTGAGGTATTAGTTGTACGGCAGAATGGACATCCATTACATTTTCACTCCTTCCACTTTCATAAGGGCAAGATGCTGACTGAAGGTGATTGCTAAACAGTTGGTGCCTATTGACAGCTACAATTTTCGAAGGCACTTGAAGCTATACAGCATTTTATTTTTACAGCATTTTATTTTTAAAAAAAATCAAATCACTCCACCTAGCACACATTCTTATTTCACAACGGTTAGCAAAGCACTGCACAGACCTTTTGTGCTTCCTCAGAGAGGGAGGGCATAAATCCTAAACATCTGTAAGTTATGACACCTTTAACTCAAGTCAGTGGAAAAAAACAAAACAATATTGATATAATAAGCAAATGTCATACCTGCAGCCTCTTTCCATCAGAGGTTATTTGAGGAATTTGGGAATGAATTCTGTTTATGAAATCTGAATAACCTTGGCTAAGGAGACCATCCTGTACAAGAAGAAGCATTACATGTTAGTTGTTTTCCCCGCTAGCTTCTAAATTTAATATACAAATATGAAAGTTTGGCCATTGCGTTAACAGTCTTCCCTGCAACCCAGGAGTGCCTGCTTATGTGTCAGAGGTCACAATGTCATTGCATTTTGGTTAGTATAGTAGCAAAACACAAACAAACACCTCTATTCTTCAGCGCAGTGTTTCCCAATCGCGGGTCTTCAGATGTTCTTGGTCTTCAGTATACCTGTGATAAGGACCTTCTGGGAATTGAAGTCCAAGAACATCTGGGGATCCAAGATTAGGAAACACTGTTTTAGTGCATTTTTGTTTTAAATTGTGTGCAGTGAGTACATGCCTTGTGAGAAAGATCCACACCAGGGGAGATAGTCATGTGTGTGATTTGGCTTACCACAAAGACTGACTTGTGCTTGCTCCTATCCTAATGAGTTAAAATAGTACCCTAAAACCTTCAACTCTTTGTTAAGATGCTGAAAAGAATTCTGATATATAGAAGCAAGAAAAGGAACTGAGAGAAGTAATTGCCTTTGCTGTTCCAGACTCAGCTTGGTAGGGGCACAGGATGAGGGTACTATCCATAGGCATCCAAAGTGCAAGGTGACAACTGCTGAGCCCCCTGCAGAAAGGAGAGGCACTGGCTATTTCTAGCAATGGGATCTAGCCACAACACTAAAGGGCTGGTCGCTGTCTCCCATTTACTAAAGATGATAAACTACATGATTGGGGATGCCTTTGTCAGGAAGGTGGCAGAATCTAAAGCAGGGGTTCCCAAACTTTTTGAGCTGCAGGCTGGTCATGTGGTTGAGTGGGCTGGTTATGTGCTTCCTTCCTTTATATGGTAAAATGTGTCCAAGGCATCCACTGATGTTTTTACAGCAGAGTTTTGTGCACGTGCAGGGCGCGTCCACTTCTACTGGCGGCCACCTCTGATTTAATTTAAAATTTTAATTTAATTTAATTTTCACGCTTATATAGCGCCCACTCAGGTGAACCCAACTCAGGGCGGTTTACATAGTGGACAATAAATACAATATACAATAATGTGCATACACAGTAAATACAGTAATACAATATGAAGTTCAAAAAAAAAGCATTCAATTACAGATTACAAAATTACATAATATCAATACACATATCAGCATGAAATAAATATCCAGTAATACAATGAACATAACAGAGCAAGATTATGTACTCAATGTCGACTGCAGCCAGAATAGCAGCAAAGTCCCTATAAAGAGGCCGCCCACAGGTGCTCCCTTCACCCCACCACTTCACCCCACCACCACCAGCTGGGACAGGGGGAAGGAGCACAACAACGCCTCGGGTATGCGGGTGGCAGCGAAGCAGAGGCCAGTTCAATGTTCCAGACAGAAAAAGGAGCTCCGCACCTCAGCGTTAGCGCCAGCGGCAACAGCCGTAGCAGGTCCTCTCACCCTTGCAGGGGGGGTGGGGGTGGCGGGTGGCACAGGTGCTTCTACCGCCCCCCGCCCCCATTTCTAAAGAATGTTCCACAGCAGTGATACACGTAACACCCCCCCCGGAATGTTATTGAAAAGGTTCTCTACACTTACAGCTTCATCAAGAACCAGGAACCGAACTTGAGATAAACTCAGTTTTCCAGTTGACACAAGGTCATCCAGTCTTCCAGGCGTTCCCACAACTATATCTACCTATAAAACACAATAGCATAACATTCTGTCATGTTCCTCCAAATAAAATGGAAGCACCAAAATGTTTTCACATCTGGTTGTAAGAGGGAATCTTTCAAAACATCTTTAGTCTGGAGATAGTGGAGCCAATATACAATTAGCAAAATTAAAAGATTTATGTTCTGTGAATATACAACTGAGATATTAATCATATACAGCACTTTATAAATCTTATTTGACTTGTTAATTAAAAACACATACAAACTGTATGAGTTTTCAAGCAGATTACTAATCTAAACTTTATGTTCTCCACTTGTTGTATGAATAAAATTTGTTTTCTACCGCCAACCAGAACTTACTGATCTAGCTCACAGACTCTTATCTACAGTCAAGTCCAGAAATATTGGAACAAGGATAAGTTTTCGACATGTGGCCTCTGCACCCACACCACAGTAAAGGTGAAAGGAAACAGTCAAGTTGTGAGCAAAGTCGGGACTGCCAGCTTTAAATGCAAGAGGTTTGGCAACAGTGGGGTATTAACCAGTCAGAAAGTACAGCCATGGGCAGAACCCCTGCCCTCCATTTTTAATTATTTTCTGTATTTATATTTTTATCATATAAAATGATATGGCTATGCTGCCAAACACATTTTAGCAATAAAATGGTAGGTAATATACCATTTGATTTTGTATTAAGAGTTATACCCAAATCACCCAGGAATATAAGCTCTGAGTGGTTACATCTAGAGACAAAATAACAAATAACCACAATGAGACTTTTCTCCACCATAGCCCCAACCCTCTGGAATGAACTGACAGTAGAGATTAGAACTGGTCTGACATTATTACCATTTCTTAAGTTGTTAAAGACCTACCTGTGTCAGCAAGCCTTTCAAGGCCTAGAACAGTGGTGGCAAACCTATGGCACACGTGCCAGAGGCGGCACTTGGGAGCCCTCTCTGTGGGCATCTTTGTAGTCACCCCAGCACAGTTTACTCCACCCCTCTGCCAAGCAGCCCAATGGGAGCACTTCCTCCCTCCCCCAGCAGTCCGCCCCACCCCTCTGCCCAGCAGCCCAATGGTAGTGATTCCTCCCTCACATTGGGCACTTGGTCTCTAAAAGGTTCACCATCACTGGCCTATAAGATCATTAGAACTGCATAGAATTGGTCCTGGGTTGTTGTTGTTTTTTGGATAGTTATTACTTTCTCTTACTACTGCTTTACTATGAATATCCTTATGGTTGTAAGATTATCTGACGCTTTCTATTTTTATCTCTTTGAATTATTTTTGGA
Source organism: Bradypodion pumilum (assembly GCA_035047305.1). Classification (NCBI taxonomy): domain Eukaryota; kingdom Metazoa; phylum Chordata; class Lepidosauria; order Squamata; family Chamaeleonidae; genus Bradypodion; species Bradypodion pumilum. The sequence goes on along the minus strand of JAWDJD010000001.1, from coordinate 157,113,728 downwards.
TGATAATTATTTTGATTTTTTATACATATTTCAGAACGTTGTATTGCATGTTTTATATATTGTAAGTCATCCTGAGTGCTGATTGCTTCAAATGGATGAAATATAAATGTAAATTAATAAAAAATAATTCAAGGGAAAATGTCTTAGTATGTCAACCTAGCAGTTCGAAAGCAAGAAACTGCAAGTAGATAAATAGATATCACTTTGGTAGAAAGGTAACAGCATTCCATATACTCCGGCGTCTAGTCATGCCTGCCATATGACCATGGAAACAATTGCAGACGCAGACAGAGCTGGCTCTTTGGCTGTAAACGGAGAGGAACACTGGACTCTAGAGTCGAATAAGATTGGCATTCAAGCAAGGGAGACTTTTACCTTTATACTGTAGATAATGGAAACCAAGAACAATGTAGACTTACCCCTTGCTCCAGGACGGACAGTTGTTCTCTTGCAGCAACACCACCAATAATTAGGAGTTCCCTGAAAGAAAAATTATATCTAATAAAGTTCTGTGTTGCATGGGTTTTAAGTGGAAGAATGTAGAGCTTAACGAAATTTATGAGCCCGCACTTTGTGATCTCTCCCCTGCAACTTTCCTGTACCTTAGTTTGGGATTATCAACATATTTTCTGAATTGTTTGACATTGTTCAGGGTTTGCTCTGCTAACTCTCTCGATGGTTCCACAATCAATGCTTTGGGAGCATTTGGCTGGTTCTTTGTTTGGGCTACTTGGGCAGTTCCTGAAATGGAAAATGTTGAAAGGCTCTTTAGTGATCAGTTGGTAAGAACAGTTTCATTTCTATTCATTGAGAGAGCGTGTTCTAGAAAAGTTAAGTTGAATCCAAATGTATTCATAAATAAAAGAGTCTACTGACTTGGCATTACATAAAATACCTCCCAAGGTTAGAGGGTGTTTTTAACATACCTGTGTGCTGGGATTTTACAGCATTGGTCTCAGGAGCTTTAGCAAGAGCAATATAACCCTCCTTAGGCGGAAACTTAAAGTCTTCTTCACCAAAATTAAATTTTAATTCAGCATTCTAGAAGTATAATAGGAAAACATGGTGCAAAATAACCAACAGGCTCTTAACACACACACACACACACACACATTTTTGTGTAGGTCGGATGGTATGCAAATATGGTGTAGTGGATAAAGTGACAGATTGGTCCTGAGGACAACTGGGTTCAAATCACCATATGGTCACACTAAGATATGGTGTGCATGTGTGGCAGTGGTAAGACAGGTCCTTAAGTATCTCACATACCTTGGAAACTCTACAAGTGACATTAAACAACAACACTTAACTAATACTTGGCTGACAAAAAGTTTTTGAAAACAAAGAATATTATCCAGCAAAAAACTCTGTAGCCAGCTGAACTTGTGCTATTTCTGACTTTCTTTCATTTACTGTGATTACAACCTTGAATAGTATTTCTCAGGACCAGAAAGTGACTTATGGAACTAGATCAGTGGTACGGGAGTCATACTGCACTGCACAAGGCAGATGAAAGTCCATTGCATTATATTCTCAGGAGTCTTCGTGGCTGATCACCACGAGGATCACTAAGATTTGGATACGGCAGAAGAAGCCTTTACATCCCCACAATGTATTAGGTCATATATTTCCAACAATTCAGTAAGAATAGTTTTATCTCCATCTATTGGCTCAAGTGCTTGAACCAAAATCTAAAAAGATGATTCAGCTAGTTCCACAAGACTACAGACACCTTTACATCTGTAAGAAATAACTGTCTTGCATTTTGTACAATAAACTCTTTTTAAATTGCTGAGTTTTAGAGAAATTTATGGTACAGTATGAGAGTCTGTTATTTAAAAGAAAAAGGCTCACTATTAGATTGTGTTGCATCTAAGTATAATCTCCCAATGATGAAATAATTTATGCAGTACTAGCAGGATGGATCTCCCCATCTTCTTGCAGACAGCTTGTTCCATCTTTGCTCTGGAAGACTGAAGCACCTCTGGAGTAGATTTTGATGGAAAAGCAATGGAGTGTGGAAGGGAAAGTTCCAATGCTTAAGAGGTAGTCTATTTACATAGTTACAGACGTAGTGTATTATAATGTCCCCCAATGGGTATGCCCAAAGTTGTTTCTTGAATCTTCCCTAGTAACTGCTCCAGTAATGGACTAATATATATCAGGACTCACAGTAGAATTCATAATACATTAAATTGCTAATAAGCTCACTCAGCTTTGCTTCTGCACTCAATTTGCTTAACAAGACAAGAAAGGTGGGTTCTAATGCTTGTTTACATCAATTCCCTTCCACTAAATACGATGTGTGCGACAGATCACTGCAGTTGTTTTATGGCCTTTCTGCAAGGAAGTTATTTCCCACGCCCTCACATACGTGGTGGCCCTGCTGCTTTAAAAAGGGGTACTCTCCATCGCCTGCAATTGCAAATGGGAGATGCAGTTATGTTCTGTACTCACAAAAGTGGACTGTGCCCCACAATTTTAACATACTTGAAGTTGGGCATGAGTCTGCCACCCTTGAGAAACTCCAGATGAAGACCAAAGTCTAGAACCTCAAAACAGTCACTTAGCCTGCCCAGTGGCGCCACAATGCAGATTGATGGTTGAGCCAAAACTGGAGGAAAGGAATGGAGCATTTCTCTGGTCACCTCCAGATTGGATTATTGTAATGCGCTCTACATGGGGCTGCCCTTGGCGACCATCCGGAGGCTTCAGCTGGTCCAGAACGCGGCTGCCCAGGTAGTGATGGGGTGCGGGCATTATGCTCGCAACTCACCACTGCTCCAGGAGCTGCACTGGTTGCCAGAGTGCCTCCAGGTGCAATTCAAGGTGCTGGTTTTGACCTTTAAAGCCCTTCATGGCATTGGACCAGCCTACCTTAGAGAAAACATTGTCACAAGAAATTCAGCCGATCCTACCAGGGCAGACAGGAGGGGCTCAGTGGTAGTCCCATCAGTGAGAGAGGTACATCTGATTGGGGCCAGGAAGAGAGCCTTCTCTGTGTCTGCCCTAGCTCTGTGGAACCTCCTTCCACCTGAGGTGCGTCTCCAGACGGATCTACTCCTCTTTAGGAAGATGCTGAAGACATGGTTGTGTCAGTAGGTATGGGGCATGAGTGCCCCCACCTCTCAGGCGCGCTGGCTTGTCTAGCCTGGGAGTTTGGACTTGTCCTGTCTCGGATTTCTGTTTTAATGTGGGTGGTGGGTGGAGAGGACTGTTTTTTAATGTCTATTCGGGGTTTATGTGTTTTAATGTGGATTTTAGCTGAGTTTTTTTTGGGGGTAATCTTTTTAACTGTTGATGTTTTAATTGTTTTATATTGTATTTTTATTTCTGTTTTTCCCCTTTCCCTCTTATGTTGTTAGCTGCCCTGAGTCCCACCAAGAGGGCGGGATACAAATAAATAAATAATAATTTCAAAGCCTGAACGGAAGCATTCCATTACGATGCAGGGTGTCACATATTAATTTTTTCAGTTCCTATTTTTCCTTAATTAGGTTTCAAAGGGAATATGAATGAGACTTGGCAATTGTAAGAGTCATAGTAAAGGCAGAATACTGTATAACTGGCCGATGTGTGTAAAGTATAAGTGTTTTGGGAAAGGTAGGCTTACCTTTAGAACACAGGCTGCAAAGAGGGCTTGGTTCTTCAGATGTGATGGGATTTCAAATGCAAGGCCAAGATCCTTCCCTGAATGAAAAAAGTAGTATGTTGAACAGTTTGTTATTTGCAAATGTAATTCTTTACTTAACAGAAATAAGGGGTCCTTACCATTTTTGGAAAATGCAATTTGCCCTTTATCCATATCTAGATAGCATCCCATTGTGTCATGCATGGTGAATTCCTATTTTAAAAAGGCAGATTTAAAAGCAGATATTTGAAAGTGACATTTGAAAAGAATACAATATCCTGTTATAGGAAAACCAGTGTCAAAAACATACTTCTCCATAGCTATCAAACTGTTTGTTATGAGATTTCTTCCCAGTTCCACCATAGCCAAAACCGAATTTGTCAGTTCCTGAAAACCAAAGACATACCATTAGAAACAAGGAGAATTTCACAAAGTTTATTGGGTTGGAATCGAGACCTGCCCTTGAGAGATTTCTAGCTGTGTTGGAAGAAGGGGGAATGGGGGCAACTATCTTTGATGGTTTCTACTTCTTTCAACAGCTCCTTATGCACTCTAAACCAAATTACTGATCCCCTCCCGTATCCCATGGGGAGCTGTCATTGGATCCTGGTTCCTGCCATTAACAGAACAAAATCTTTTGTCTATAGATGGGCAAGTCTGGATTCAACCATTTCAAGCTATCCACAACAGGTAATTGGGTAATTAAATTGGAGTGTGGCTATGACATCATCACTTTTATTATTTGCAGTAAAACCTCACATAAAGATCACCAAGCTTAGAGACTAACTCACTTAAAGAGCAGAATTTTCTCTGAATGGCCGCTTCGCTTAACAACTAAAACCAACCAAAAACTCGCTTAACAACTAAATCGGGGTTCGCAATCCCCCTCGCCAGAAGTCACAATCAGTCACTTACAATGGCAATGACAGCGCTTTTTCCAAGTGTTTTGCTTAAAGAGCAACTCGCTTAAAGAACAATCCTGTGGAACACATTCTGCTCTTTAAGTGAGGTACCACTGTATCCATAACTGGTTCATAAACAAAAGAAAACACTATGCATGTCACTGAAGCCATATAACAGTGGTGGTGAACCTATGGCACGTGTGCCAGAGGTGGCATTTGAAGCCCTCTCTGTGGGCACCCATGGAGTTGCCCCAGCAGTTTGCCCTGCCCCTCTGCCCAATGGGAGTGCTTCTTGCCTCCACCAGCACAGAGTTTGCCCTGCCCCTCTGCCCAGCAGCCCAATGGGAGAGTTTCCCCCCTTCCTTGTTGACGTGTTGGCACTTTGCAATAAATAAGTGGGTTAGGGGTTGCAGCTTGGGCACTCTGTCTCTATAAGGTTCACCATCACTGTCATATAGTAAAGGTCGCCTTTACTTGAAAGCCAGTCGTATCTGAATCTAGCGTTCAGTGCTAATCTCTGCTTATAGCCAAAGAGCCAGCACAGTCTGCATTTGCAGACATTTGCGTGGACATGTGGGAAACATGACTAGACACTGGAGTGCACAGAACAGTTACCTTTACTGCTAGGTTGGCAGGAGCTGGGGCAGAGATAAGAGCTCATTCTGTTATGCAGTACTCAGGTTTCAAACTGCTGACCTTCCAGTCATCAAGTTCAGCGTCTTGACCACTAAGCCACCACAGTCCACTTACAGTACTTTTTACTTACAGTCCTAAGTAAAAAGTGTTTAAGATTCCAAAGGGATGGCATTTCCACTTTTCTTTGAATCATAGTCTTTGGATTTAAACATGAATTTAGCATATTTTATAGAAAAAGGAGCAAGAATATGACATTTCAAATTTACATCTTTCTGCTAGATCTACTCTACTCTTGCGCTGTATGCTTCTGTAGCTCATGTGCTCTAAATGTTAATAGCCTATCTGAATTTTAATTCAAAACTGAAGACAAATACTCACCCAAGTCCAATGAAGCTTGCAGAGAAGACCACCCAATTCTGCATAATCCCTGGTCATGACAGGATACTTCATAATAAAACTGTCCTGAAACATGTTAAGAAAATGTATATGCAACGAGTTTCAGTTGGAATATTCTGTGATCAAGACAAGATGATAACCATTAAGTAGCCATCTCAAAAAGCAGACGTAAAGTTTCACACTCAAAGGGATACTGCTACCATTAGGATCCACAGAAAAGGAAGCATCCTACTGCAATGAATGTTGGACAGAAGACTTCATGGACCTGGCCATATAAAGGACAGCATACAATAAGAAAGAAAAGTCCGTCCGAAAGTAAAGTTTATTGTATAATCTCCTTATTATCAGGTAGTAAAGCAAAGAAAACCATTAAGAACATAACAGCCTTGCTGGAACAGGCTACAGCCCATCCAGTCCAGCATTCTGTCTCACACAGTGGCTCACCATTTGCTTCACGGTATTATTCCCAAGCAGATGCCTTCACCTGCTTAGGATTCCCTGGAAATGGCATTGAGAGATATCCTGCCTATCTCTCCAACCCAGAGGTTGTCCTTTTTGTTGTTGTTCAGTCGCTCAGTCGATTCCGACCCTTTGCGACCCTATGGACCATCGTTCTCCAGGCACCTCTGTCCTCCACCATCCCCCTCAGTCCTCCCAGTTCTGTGCCCATTGTGTCTACAATACCATCTATCCATCTCATCCTTGGCCTCCCCCTTCTTCTTTTGCCCTCCACCTTTCCCAACATCACGGCCTTCTCAAGTGAATCCTCCCTTCTCATTTGATGCCCAAAGTACTTTAGCCTCATCTTTACTATTTGACCTTCCAATGAGCAGTCAGTGTTGATTTCTTCTAAGATTGACCTATTTGTTCTCCTCGCTGTCCAGGGTACCCTCAAAACTCTCCTCCAGCACCACATTTCAAAGGCATCTATTCTTCTGCGTTCAGCTTTCCTAATTGTCCAGCTCTCACATCCGTACATTACCACTGGGAATACCATTGCTTTGACTATTCTAATTTTTGTTTTCAAGGTGATGTCTCTGCTTTTCACCATGTTCCCCAGGTTTTTCATGGCTTGTCTCCCAAGAATCAGTCGCCTTTTTATTTCATGGCTGCAATCTCCATCTGCAGTGATCTTAGATCCTAAGAATGTAAAATCTGTCACTGCTTCTACTTCTTCCCCATCTATTCTCCAGGAACTGATCGGGCCTGTTGCCATTATCTTGGTTTTCTTGATATTGAGTCTCAAGCCAGCTTTTGCACTCTCCTCCTTCAATCCGATCAAGAGATTCTTTAGGTCTTCCTCACTTTCTGCCATTAAGGTGGTGTCGTCTGCATATCTCAGATTGTTGATGTTTCTCCCAGCAATTTTAATCCCATATTGTGATTCCTCCATCCCTGCGTTGCGCATTATGTGCTCTGTGTATAAGTTGAATAAGCAGGGTGACAAAATGCAGCCTTGTCTTACTCCTTTTCCTATTCCAAACCACTCTGTCATTCCGTGTTCTGTCCTAACTGCTGCTTCTTGGTTCCTGTACAGATTTCTCAGGAGGCATATGAGATGCTCTGGTATTCCCATCTCTTTAATCACTTGCCACATCTTGTTGTGGTCCACACAATCAAAGGCCTTAGTGTAATCAATAAAGCAAAAGTAAACTTGTTTCTGGTATTCCTTTGTTTTCTCCATGATCCAGCGTATGTTGGCAATGTGGTCTCTAGTCCCCCTGCCTCTTCTGAAACCAGCCTGCACCTCTGGTAGTTCTCTTTCCACATGCTTCTGAAGTCTATCCTGTATTATCTTGAGCATCACCTTGCTGGCGTGTGGGATGAGCGCAATTGTTCGATAATTTGAGCATTCTTTGGCATTGCCCTTTTTTGGGATTGGAACATATACTGATCTTTTCCAGTCCTGTGGCCACTGTTTTGTTTTCCAAATCTGCTGGCATATTGAATGCAGTAATTTGATGCCATCATCTTTTAAAGCTTTGAAAAATTCAACTGGGATACCATCATCTCCACTAGCTTTGTTGTTTGCAGTGCTCTTTAGGGCCTTTCTGACTTCACTCTCCAGGATATCTGGCTCAGGTTCAAAATCTTCATCATTGTGACTATCAGGAGTGTTGAGTTCCTTTTTGTAGAGTTCCTCTGTGTACTCTTTCCATCTTTTCTTAATTTCGTCTGCATCAGCTAGCTCCTTTCCGTCTTTGTCCCTTATCATGGTCATTTTTGCTTTAAATGTTCCCTTGATTTCCTGGATTTTTTTGAAAAGGTCTCTGGTTCTGCCTCTTTTGTTGTTTTCCTCCATTTCTTTGCACTGTTCTTTTAGGTAGTTTTCCTTATCTCTCCTTGCTTTTCTTTGAAATTCTGTGTTCAAAAGATTGTATTTTTTCCTTTCTCCTTTGACTTTTGCATTCCTTCTTTCCTCTGCTATTTTAAGAGCCTCATCAGACAACCACTTTGCTTTCTTACTCTTCTTTTCTTTTGGTATGGTTTTCTTTGCTGCTTCCTGCATGATGTCCCTCATCTCTGTCCATAATTCTTCTGGCACTCTGTCTATTGAGTCTAAGCCATTGAATCTGTTCATCACCTCCACAGTGTATTCTTTAGGGATGCTATCTAGGTGATATCTGTCTGGTCTCTTTGTTTTCCTTATTTTCTTTAGTCTAAGCCTGAATTTTGCAATCAGTAGGTTGTGATCTGAGCCACAGTCTGCTCCATAATTATAGCCATTGATACTCTTGTCCTCCATGAACTTGTCTAATCCTTTCTTAAAGCTGTCAAGACTGACAGCTGTCACCACTTCTTCTGGCAGGGAGTTCCATAGACCAGTGATCCTCTGGGTGAAAAAGTACTTTCTCTTATTTGTTTGAGAACTAGTACCCAAAGGTTTCATCGAGTGTTCCCTAGTTCTAGTGTTATGCGATAGGGAAAACAGTTTTTCCTTATCTACTTTGTCCACACCGTCCATGATTTTATAAACTTCAATCAGGTCACCTCTTAGACGCCGTCGTTCAAGAGTGAAGAGGCCCAACCGTTGCAGCCTCAGATGGTAAGGAAGGTGTTCCAGTCCCCTAATCATTCTGGTTGTCCTCCTCTGCACTTTTTCCAGCTCCATAATATCCTTCTGGAGGTATGGCGACCAGAACTGTACACAGTATTCCAGATGGGGCCTCACCATAGATTTATAAAGAGGCAAAATGACACTTGCTGACTTATTTTCTATACCCTTCCTAATGATCCCTAGCATTGAGTTTGCTTTTTTCACTGCTGAGGCACACTGGGTTGACACCTTCATTGAGCTGTCCACCAGGACACCAAGGTCCCTTTCCTGGTTTGTCGCAGAGAGTTCAGACCCCATCACTTTATAAATGTAATTGGGGTTCATCACTCTGCACTAACTAATGTTGAAGCTCATTTGCCACTGTTTTGCCCACTCCCCCAGTGTCAAGAGATCCCTCTGGAGCTCCTCATAATCTCTCACAGTTTTCACTACCCTGTATAATTTAGTGTCGTCAGCAAATTTGGCTACCTTGCTTTTTACTCCTACCTCTAGATCATTGCTTCTTCTGGGTTTTCTATAATACAAAATGATATAATAACAATGTTACCTTATGTACAATTTGAGTCTAAGTACACTTCATAACGTCATACATTATATATACACTATGACCATGATCTTAGTTGCTTTTTGTAGGTCACTTTTAGAAGCCCAAATACTGTTCTATTAGGTACAGCTGTGTATGCTGTAACTCCACTCGGATAGTTTGCAGCTGTGAAGTTTAGGGAGTATAAGTCTCCAACAGTAGAGCTTATGATAACGTCGTATGCACTAAAGAACTTACATAGAGGCAGTGACGCTAATAAGTTAAAATAAAGTAAGACATACTATTGTGCTCATTATGCTTATTAGTGATTTATATTGTCTTTTATTTATAGTTACTATGGTCCTGTATCCTACTGATGTATGTATATAGTGTACATATAGTGTATATATAATGTATGACGTTACGAAGTGTACTTAGACTCAAATTGTACATATGGTAACATTGCTTTTATATTATTTTGTATTATAGAAAACCCAGAAGAAGCAATGGTTTTCTTTGCTTTACTACCTGATAATAAGATTACTTTGTGCAAATAACTTTACTTTCAGACGGATTTTGCTGTTTCTACTTTGGATTCCACTGTCTTGCCTATTTCTGCTACAATAAGAAAGAGGCAGATTAAACTGATGCCATTTTCCAGGTCCCCTCCCCCTTTATTTCTCTCCCTGATGCTTGTCCTTATCTACTCTTTTCTGGGTGCATGTCCGAGTCTAGGCATATACACTAGGTTACCAGGTTGGCTGAGGGGCAGAATTGCTGGAGAGGAATTGGTGGACTGAGGTGAAAGATGGGACATTTTTGTAGTTTAAAACAATCCAGGAAGAGTTTTAAATTAAAAAAAAAACTAAATGACACTGTCATCATGTGCTAAGCTTATAATCATTCTTCTCAACGCAGGCAATAGTATATTTTCCCCCAATCTTTCCCAATCTTTTAAAAAATAGTTAATATTATACACGTGCACATTTAACATCTTCAAACCTTTGGTCACGCCTTTAGTTGAACGGCATCCATGCCATTCTTTCACCTCCCTGCTCTGGCAGCAAAGACCATCTGCTCCAATAGCTGAAGGAAAGGAAACACAAACACACACACAAGAATTAAATCCATGAAGACGATTCCTACAAAAACAAGACATTCATAAAAGATAGCAAATCATCCTAAAATAGAAATTCCTTGTTAAGAGTATGTAAAGAAGCTACAGGTGACTGGTTATGCATTTCTGGTCATCTGCAATTAGATAGATAGATAGATAGATCTTTATTGTCATTGTCCCCTTGCGGGAACAACGAAATTTCTCGGTTGCTATATATTAACTAAAAAAAAAGACATACCCCATAATTTAAAACAATTGCAGAAACACTAATTTCATATCATACTACTCACATGTATCCTTTTGGGTGCTGTCAATGTTACAACAAGATCAATATCATCAGTGGCAAACAGCTGTCGGTTAAAGACTTCCTTTTTCGATTTTGATTTGTGTATAAATACTGTATTATTATCACAAGTGAGTTGTATGATATGATGATATCATTCCAATTGCATTAAGGGTTAAATAAGAGGATAAGGGTCATTTTTAATTTTCCTTTTATATATCAAAAACAAGTTGTAAAAGAAACAAATTTCTTCTACTATTCTTACATACATTGCAGAAATTTAAATCAAATATTACTCAAGCTTTTTCTATGTCATTCCTCCTCCGAGATACCCTGATGATCTCTCATTCAGGCCAAAAAAGGTTATACATAGTGATTAACTAGACATTAGTTGGTTCTGATTTTCACATAATCACCAAGCTGTCGTTTGATTATTAGAAAGGACTTGTTCAAAACCTACCAAATGCAGATCCTCTGTCATATGGATTCATTTGCCAGTTGTTGAACACTGTTGAAAATAAAATAAAATCAGTTATACTTTTTTTGCTACTAGAGATCACTCTAGGTTTTTTTATGAGCATTTATAAACAACAACTCCATCCAAATGACAATTTGACCAATGAACTCAATTGATACCAAATTAACAAATCCAAAACCTAAAAACCCAGATATTCAATCACATTTTTGACCACACAAATCTACTGTGCAATTCCTTTTACTAGAGTAGAAAGAGATCAAATGTCTTCTTCTGCCGTATCCAAATCCGAATATTGGCGATCATCATGGCTATCATTCATGAAGACTGTCCTGAGGATATAATGCAGTGGCCTTTCATCTGCCTCCTGCATCGTAGCATGAACCCTGTACCACTTAGGTGAGAATGATATTTGCAGTTTTAGTCATATAGCAGTTCAGTGTACAGTGGAACTTCATACAACAATCGTCCCGTATAGCAACGAAATCACATAACAATTAGAGTTGGGGGTTTTTTTGTGTGTTTTTTTGGGGGGAATGGTGTCCCACATAACAATTTTCCCTATGGGAAAAATCATACAACAATTTTTAAATGGGAAAAACTACTTAGCAAAAAAAATTGTAAGATGCATCCCATAGGGAAAATCACTATACGATGCATGTATCTTATAGCAATTGTTTCATACTACAACGAGCCCCATGGAACAGATTAAAATTGTTGTATGAGTTACCACTGTATTTCAATTATTCATATCTGATAATAGAAATATTCCATAGTCACACTTCAAGCATCGTTAACATAGGTATAAATATGACTAATTTTTACATTTCAAGTTCGTATTTTTAAAACATAAAATGTGGCAATCACCACATTTTTAAAATATCACTGTAAGATTAGGCCTGAACACCACAGTCTCCTTCAATATACCGTACAAGCTAAACAAACATATGAGGATGAGGGACACACACACACAAATAATAAAAACAGTACCCCTTTTCCTCTGCTACCCCACAGCAGAATATGATAGTGCTGCATGGTACAAATCAGCACATGCCAAACAAGTGGATGCAACTATTATTGAATCATGCAGGAACCTACCCCTATGAAAAAAGTATATTATTTGGCTGGCATTACCCCTCCAAAAGATGCTGAGAGTGGCTAGCAAATAATGAAATAAGGCAATGAAGTGCCAAACATATCCACTTCATGGACTCCATCCCCCAGATGATGGCTAAAATGAAAGAAAACACCTCCTAAGGAATAAGTATTAAACTAATAGACTAAGCTAAACCTAAGGAAAGCAAAAACATCACACATTGACAAATGGATGAATGCCAAAGAATGTCTCCCACCAGGACAAGATTCTGGCTGGAACGTCCAAAGGTCACTTAATAGACTTCGTAGTGAAATTGGAAGATCACAGAACAATAATGTAAAATGGGATTACTTAGATACAGGACAATTTTTTGTGATTGTGGAGGAATTCAATCAATGTTGCATTTATGTGCATGAAATTTATGCTTTGCCATGTGTAAAAACCAAGGTCTAGTAAGTGGATGAGATAACACTATTGAAGCAGCCTGCTTATTGCCAAATAATCTAATTATTCTAGTATTTATTTATCCTGAATTTCAGCTACATTTCATAATTGTCAATTGTGGAACCCACTGAAATGAAAAAAAGATACTGAAGTTCATTTATGCAGTTTACATTAAGTTTAATTTTAGATTCCAGATATTAACATCAATATGTATTTTAATATTACTAAAGAGAAAGCCTTACCTCCTCCACCAGTTTTTATAGCTGTCTTTCCTTTCTTGCCTTCCTGCTGGTCCTTTAGAGTTTCATATACAATCTGAATAACTGGGATGCTGAATGCCTGAAATACAGCACAGTCAAAGCTACACATTGTGAACCAATAATGTTATTTTAGGCTTCAGCTATACTGATAAAGTAAAACCACGATTTACGAATGACTCAAGTTACAAAAAAAATACATCGCTGGCCTGTCTGCTGGGTCCGCAGCCTCCGGAGGAAAGATTCCTTCGGACCCACCATTCTGCAAAAACCAGCTTATTTGCTGCAATCAATCCCCCCCCCCCCCTTCCTACTTTTTTGGTCGCAGCAAAGGCACTAGGCTTCAGAGAATAGTGGGGACCGATGGGATCGCTTTCCCAAAGCCTTCTAGAGCCAGCAGGGATGGCGGACACGCCGGACACAGCTGCACAAACAGCCACAAGGACGTTTTTTACGACATCCTTGTGGCCGTTTGTGCTGCTGTGTCCAGCGTGTCCGTCATCTCTGCTGCCTCCGGAAGGCTTTGGGAAAGCGATCCCATCGGTCCCCGCCATTCTGCGAAGCCCAGAGACTTCACTGCGACTGCAAAAGTGTCCCCCCCCCTTTGCGGTCGCAGCGAAGTATCTGGGCTTCGGCAAGGCCAGGCACGAGGATATGCCCCCCCGCGCTCTACCCGACCGTAGAAGCAGCGGGGGGCAGCAGCAGCAGCAGTGGTTCTCTCTCTCCGGAGCAGGAAGGAAGCAGCAGCAGCCAAAAGGTAGGTAGATCTCTCCATTTAAATTCTTCTTTATTTTTTTATTTTTCTATGCATCCCTATGGGGATGCCTCAAGTTATTAAAAAATTGAGTTACGAAAGAGGCATGAAACTGGTTTTCTTTCCATAACTCGGGGTTTTACTGTAGTCCAATTGTTTCAAAATAATTTATATATATATATCTATAACAGTGGAAGTTTCACTTACACCAGTTTTTCCACTCCCAGTTTCAGCTGCCTGTACAGAAGAGAAACACAAGGAAAAAAGTATTAAAATAGCAGAAATACTTTAAATCCTTAATAGAAAACTGATATCAGAACTTCATCTGCATTTACTACTTAAAAGATGTTATTTATTCTATTCTGTATGACCAAGCCAGAAGGCAAAACGATTATAAGCATTTTAGTGCACAAATGCAAGTAATACTTGAGTCCTCATATACAGACAAGAGAGAAAACTATGATTTCAAAAACAATGTTATCTTATTGTTATTTTAACAACTTCACTACATACATTAAAGCCTTCCACCCCGTCCCAAAGCTTTCCCCAATTGAAAGGGCTCTCTAGAAAGTTTAAGAACCTGGTGGATGGGGGAAAGAAAAAGAAACTTCTAATATATACATGCAAACTCTTTTGTTTTACACACACACACACACACACACACACACACACACACACACACACACACACACACACACACAGAGAGAGAGAGAGAGAGAGAGAGAGAGAGAGAGAGAGAGACCCTGCCAGAACCACCGGGAGGGCGTCTCCCCCCTCGGAGCCGGAGCCTTCCATCGTTTGCTTCTTCCCCGGGGCCCGATCCCGTTGGGATGGAGGAGAAAAGGGGTTCGGTCAGTCTCCTCAGGGCAGGGTTTTCTCTCCCTTGCCTGTTGGAGCCGCCTGGCAGGGAGGGAAGCCTGCTGGCAGGGGAGGGGGGCCAGGGACCCTGGGGATTGTCACTGCTGAATTGAAAACGGGGGACCGGGGTGGTGGTGGTACGTTGCTGCATTTTCTCACTCTTTGCTCCAGAGCAGGGGGTTCGAACGCAGGGGGAGGGGCACACCCCCCCCCTGTTACGAGCCTTTGGCGAAACAGGGAGGAAAAAATAGACACCCGAGCAAGGCCGGGTAATCAGCTAGTTAAAGTTAAAATGCTGCTGCTGCTGATTTCTTTATTGGACTTGCATGCAAAGAGCTATGCTAACAGGAGTCTAGCCAATATGAGGCACACCACCTAAATCTGTGCAATACTTGGCAAGGAAAGATTTAGATAAAAGCATGTGATTTATAATACTAAGCACAATAAGTCATTCTAACAAAATAATACTTATTTTAGATGAAACAAAATAGCGAACGTATACTGTACCATGAGGACATCACCACCTCCCAAAATCAATGGAATAGACTCTGCTTGGATATCTGTGGGAAGACTACAAGAAAAACATAATGAGCCTCTGAAACTTTACCATGGCATCTAATATTCAACAAAGAATTCATTTTTCAGATTTCTTATATGAGGTGAGGGATTCAGCTTCCAGTCACAAACTAGAAATGCATAAAGCTCAAAGGTAAAGGATTCTCTCCGCAGAACTAAAAGTGGGATTGTATGCACATATTATAAAACTGTGCCTGCCAGTCCTATATGCTGGGTGACTTAACTCACCCACACAAGATTGGAACCATTACTTTGGCAAGTCTTTTCCATTGAAATGCAGCAAAATTGTCATCTATAGTGTTACTGCTAATGAAAAATTCCTTGTACAACTATCTGAAAACATACAAAGAGAAATACTCATACTTACAGCCAGTCCATCTCTTCCACAGCTTGAGCTATCTCTGGCATAACACCCATCTCTGGAAGTAAAGAAAGCCGAAAGTGTTAGTGAAAAAGCAAGCAAAATACAAGCAAACACTTTAAATAACTTATATTAAAAGGAAAAGAATTACTTTGCAAGAAGTTGCATATACAGTAATTATTAATATCCAAATATCATATGCAAGAATGCTTGGTAGTCAATTGCATGCTACCAAGTCAATTCTAACTTATGGTGATCCTTTACAGGATTTTTCTAAGTAGAGAACATACAGCATTGATTTATCACTTCCTTCTTCTAGGGTGGGTGGGGGTGTTCTGACACTGTGCAGCTTGTCCATGTTTATGCAGGCTAGCTTTTCTCTCTGGAGGCACAGAGGGGAATTGAGCTCCCAATTTCTAGCTCCAGAGCCAGATACCTAAACTACTAAGCTATCCCGACAGCTTGCTAGTGCATAACCCCTCCAAATTTGCAGAACATGTTAGATCCAGAAAGCATTAAGAACATGCCCTTTCTGAATTCAAAATGACTACAACTTTAAAAAAAGCTGACCTGGAAATGGAACAGTTCAAGTTGGTACGGCAGATATTTTGAAAACTTTCCAAAACTGTTTCCAATGTACTTCTTATTGTGGAGTATGACATTCACTCAAAAGCATTGATGCAAGTGTCACCATGCGACAGGCAGGACAGACAAAGAAACTGGCAGCAACACACTTGTCATTTGAAGAGTGCAACACCATTTTAAAAGGAGGCATTGATTTTCTCCAAAAATCTCTTGACTTAGCATCCCTTGACTTCTACCTAAGGAGGAACCTTAAAAGTATACAGTGTACAGTAGAAAACCAGCTGCACTGGCAGTAACCTCGGGAAAGAACTGAAAGGCATGCGCAGTGATACAAGTGAACACTTTGGCCAAGCAATCGTTTGCCATAATCAAAATAAGTAACCCTGCTGTACTGCAGCCAAAAGGTTGTAAGGTTGATCCTGTCTAGGACTCAAGGTTGACTCAGCCTTCCATCCTTCTCAGGTTCGCACATTGAATACAGTATGTTGGGGGCAACGTGCTAATTACTTTGTGCACTAAGCCCTATGGGGCGGTACATAACCATAATTGCTGATGTTAACTGTTTTCAGCGCCTCTTATAATTGCAGAAGTCAAACGTGACTTGTATTCATCTTTTGTTATCGGCATATATTGAGTTTTACGATTTCAATACAAGTGTTGTTTTTTTCCTTTTAAAATATGCGTACATATAATTTCCTCCTGCCAACCTAGCAGTTCGAAGGCAAGAAATTGCAAGTAGATAAATAGGGACCACTTCGGTGGGAAGGTAAACAGCGCTCCGTGCGCTCCGGTGTCTAGTCATGCCTGCCACATGACCACGGAAACGTCTGCAGAAGCAGACTTTGAAACAGAGGTGAGCACTGAACCCTAGAGTCGGATACGACTGGCTTTCGAGCAAGGGAAACCTTACCTATAATTTCACAGTTTAACCCTGAATTAATCCCTTCTTCCCACCCCGTCTCATCCTCCTGAAGCCCAATGGGAAAACCCGCTCGCTTCCCCCGATTGGGCTCCTCCAGAACCAGCCACGTACCTGAGAAGGCAGCCATGTTTTCACCTCCTCTACCACCCGCGCCTCCTCCTCCGCGAATGGCAGAGAGCGCATGCGCACTTTTAGAGTCCCACTGCTTTATTCTTCCGACTTTTACAGCGCTCGGTCGCCGAAGGTTCCGCCAGAGTTAGATTCCGAAGGAATGTGTCAGTCACTACGGATTGCAGATGCAGACTCTTTAAGAAGCATGAAGGTTTCATGGAACTGCCCTCCGATTGTGGCAGAAAAAGGAACTTGAAATAGCTGCTGAACCACTATATGGCTCACCATCAGCTATTTGATTCGTTTGCCCAGTGGTTGCAGGATGAAATTGTTACCCAAAAACTGATGCCCCATCCAGTCCCATCTTTAAGGCCATTCAACTTGACTTGCAATGTTTTTTTCCCCCTGTAACGGAGCACTGTTATCTTTCCACCAAAGTGGTCCCTATTTATCTACTTGCAATTTCTTGCTTTTGAACTGCTAGGTTGGCAGGAGCTGGGACAAAGACGGGAGTTCATTCTGTCCTGCAGTACTCGGGAATCAAACTGCTGACCTTCCGCCTCCCAGTCAGAGTTTAGGAAGGGGATGCGCAGAAGCCTTCTACGCATGCGTAGAAGTGACCTGCACAGAACGGTTCTGTGCAGGTCCATTCTATGCATGCG
Organism: Bradypodion pumilum; assembly: GCA_035047305.1. Lineage (NCBI taxonomy): Eukaryota > Metazoa > Chordata > Lepidosauria > Squamata > Chamaeleonidae > Bradypodion > Bradypodion pumilum. The sequence goes on along the minus strand of JAWDJD010000001.1, from coordinate 157,096,081 downwards.
TAAAAGCCTTCTACGCATGCGTAAAAGCCTTCTTATACATGCATAGAAGCGACCTGTGCAGAACACTTCTGCGCAGGTCGCTTCTACGCATGCGTAGGCTTTTACGCATGGGTAGAACGGACCTGCGCAGAAACGTTCTGTGCAGGTCCTGTAATCTCCGGAGCTGCGCTTGACAGGTATGACCAGCAAGTGCCTATTTTATCTGGAGACAGAAGCAACCTGTTTTGTGTCATATTCTCATTGCCAAAATATATATACTGTATGCTATATTCAGTAGGGCAATAATACAGATTAACATCTATAACGTTTTTTGAAGTGGTAGCTGTTAGTCTGTGTTTCAAGCATATTAGAGAGTCAACAAAGCAAAAAGACAAAAAAAAGTTGTGGTCCTTTAAAGGCTCTGCTTTATTTTGAGCTTTCGTGGATCAAGTGGTCTGAGGAAGTGGGTGTGATGCACGAAAGCTGACATTAAAATACAGTAGAGCAGTTAGTCTTCAAGGGGCTGCAACGTTTCTTGTCTTTCTGTTTACTCTCTAACAGAGAAAGGGAATAATTTGAAATAACAAGGGGTGGCTTGGAATCGTGCTTATTATTCTCTGAGTCACGAGCCAAGCCTAGAAAGTCGCTTGGCTTTGCCTTTAGGCTGCTGCTCAGAGCCGCCTTGCAAGACCGGGTTTTTCGCGTGCGGCTTTTGGAGGGGAGACGACGAAAGTAGTTAACTCTCCCTTGACGGGGCGTGTCCGCTACCGGCTGCCTCTGCGTGCGATCATGGCCGCGGCCGGAGGAAGCAAGAGAGAGGGGGGCGACATGGAGGGAGACGAGGTGGAAGGAGAAGGAGGAGAAGAGGAGAACATCCTCTACGACCTCCTGATCAACATCGAGTGGCCGCCGGAGACGGAGGTGCAGGTGGGTCTTTCTTCCCTCCCTCCTCCTTCGGCGGGAGGAGTGGCAGCTGGAGATCCCAACCAGCCACGTAGCAATAGCCGGACCAAGGGGGGGGGGGAGGAACGTGGGGAAGAAGGAACACGTGTCATTAGCAACCTTGCACCCCACTCAGAAGTGGCATCATACCTGACAAGACAACATTGTGCGTCTCTCTGCTCACCAAGAGCCCTGGTGGTGCAGGGGTTAAACTGCTGTACTTACTGCAGCCAAAAAGCTTGTGAGTTCTGACCAGGGCTCAAGGTTGACTCAGCCTCCCATCCTTCCCAGGTTGGTAAAGTGAGGACCCAGCATGTTGGGGGCAAAAAATGCTAATTAACTTGTGAACTGCCCAGAATGTGCACTAAGCACAAAATGGGACTGTATAAGAGTGAGTGCTGTTGCTCTCACTGTGTTTCGGTCTGACTGAGACTGTGGTGCCCCTGACTCCTTGATGCGTCCCATTCAGGTGTCAACTGGACCCAGAGTCATGTTCATTCGCCCCATAGGCACTGTAGTTTATGACTTCAGAGCTGTCTCTTTGGGATTGCAGCCCAATAATCCATTGTGGGAGGCTGTGATGGCTTAGTGCAGTGATGGCAAACCTTTTAGAGACTGAGTGCCGAAACTGCGTTCTATGTCACATCCTCACGCCTCATGTGAGCCATCCGCCTTACCCCAGATGGGAAGGAGGAAGCGCTCCCATTGGGCTTCTGGGCAGAGGGGCAATGGCACGTGTGCCCACACACAGGGCTCTGAGTGCCCCCTCTGGCACGCGTGCCATAGATTCGCCACCACTGGCTTAGTGGTTAAGATGCTGAGCTTGATGACTGGAAGGTCAGCAGGTCAGGAGTTTGAGATCCGAGTGCTGCCCTCCCATCTCTGTCCCAGCTCCTGCCAACCTAGGAATTCTAAAGCAAGAAATTTCAAGTAGATAAATAGGTACTGCCTTGGCAGGGAAAGTAACAGTGTTCTGTGATCTCCGGCGTCTTGTCATGCCTGCCACATGACCACGGAAACGTCTGCAGATGCAGACAGCGCTGACTCTTTGGCTGTAGTGTAAATGGATATGACTGGCTTTGGAGCAAGGGAAACCGTTACCTGCATGAGAAATAATATATTGGGCTTTGTATTATTTTACAGCTGACTCATGGGTGTGCAGTTCAGGTTAAGATAGGAAATATAGAATGTAAATTTATGCCCTGAACCTGTCTATGGTGCCTCACTTAAGCATTTCAAATACTTCTTTCATGTCTAGGTCAGACTCTGAACTGCCAAATTGAAGTCACCTTTTGGTGAATCTATTCCATAGTTCCTTTCGCTTGACCTACTGTGAGAAAGATTAGCTGGCACAACAAGGTTGCCGTTGCCTGGGGTATGCTCCATTGTGGTTCAAAAATACCAAAGAGGAGGCTCTTGCTATGTACCCCAGCATTTAAACTGTAATGGTATCATGGTCAAACAAAAAGAAGAAAACGAAGAAAAGCATGTTTATTAGTTAAATTTATATCTTGCTTTTTTACAAAGGGCTAAAAAACAAATTTGAAAAATGCACACACCCACGTGAAACAATCCTGTGAATTAAATAGATTATCAGCCAGGTAAGAGCTGGCTGGATAGCTCAGGGGCTTAGATATCTGACTGCGGTGACTTGGGAGTTGAATTCTCCGCTGTACCTCCAGGGAGAAGAGCAAGACTGTGTAACTCTGGGTAAATTGCACAGTCCCAGAAGAAAACAATGATAAATCACTTCAGTGTGTTCTCTACCAAGAAAACCCTGGAAAGGGTCACTGTAACTCAGAATTGAATTGATAGCACACAGTTATTAATATATATTAATGCAGTTTATCCTGTTTTTGCAAGGACCTGTGACCCTTAACAGAGAGCCTCTGTAGTGGACATATGTAATGGGATATTGAATACCTTGGTGGACAGGCAAAGGGACAGAGCATATGTATAGAATTTTTCTCTGTCACATGTTCATGATATCTAGTGTAATGTAGTGGACAGAGTAATGAGCTAGGATCAAATCTGGGACTGACAAAACCACTTCTTATATCTTACTCACTGGTTAGGTTCAGTATAAGTCAGTTCTGATTTGAAGGCACGTAATCAAATGTAAGGGACTGCAGTGGCTAAAGTGGCTAAGACGCTGACTGGGAGGTGAAAGGTCAGCAGTTCTATTCCCAAGTGCTGCAGGATGGAATGAGCTCCCGTCTTTGTCCCAGCTCCTGCCAACCTAGCAGTTCGAAAGCAAGAAATTGCAAGTAGATAAATAGGGACCACTTCGGTGGGAAGGTAACAGCGCTCCGTGCGCTCCGGTGTCTAGTCATGCCTGCCACATGACCACGGAAACGTCTGCAGAAGCAGACCGCGCTGGCTCTTCGGCTTTGAAACAGAGATGAGCATTGAACCCTAGAGTTGGATACGACTGGCTTTCGAGAAAGAGAAACCTTTACCCTTACCTAACATCAAATGTACATGCATTTGGTTTTAGAGATGGCTTCTCGTGCTGTACCTGCAGCTTCTGACACCTCTAGCCTCATGCTGAAGGATGGTTGGAGTTATAGTCCAGCAACATGTGGAGACATAGGGGGTTTCTGTTTTGAGCATGTGGCATCTTACCTCAGCCTTTCCTTTGAAGAACGTCCATCCACTCAGACCACAAGCTATTCTTTTCTGGAAAGAGATATGTTCCCCATGTTGACGCTTATTTTATCTAGTCAGTCTAGTTGGGTGACTGGTGAGATTAATGACGGAGGCTAGTGACGGTGAGAATTATGTCCATACATAATAATAATAATAATAAATTTTAATTTATATCCCGCACTTTCTCAGCCGAAGCCGACTCAAAGTGGCCAATATGTAGATTTCATACATATACTGTCAAACTGTAAACTTTATTTTAAAAAATGAGATAACGCCACTGAAAGCTAAATCTCATGTATGTTACTCAGAAGTAAAAAGGAGTAAATCCAGTGGAACATACATACTTGAATTATGCACATAGTATTGCAGCCTTTCAGTATACAGTGATACCTCATACAACGTCCAAACTTGGTTCCACAAGTTTGAACTTTATACGGATTTGGACTTTGTATGAGGCATGTAAAATCCTAGCCGTGATGTCTCATACAATGTCCAAATCCTTGCCGCGATGCCTCATACAACATCATTTCCATAGAGATACATTGTACTGTAACAGCACAGACTTCAGGGTAAAGTCAAGGAAACAGACAGGAAACTGACAGAACTTTATGAAATCATTGTCTAAAGGCTAAAAAATTACAAAAACTTGTCAAACAACCCTGATTGTCCAAGAACCTGAAGAATGCTGCAAAAATCCCAGGAATGCTTCTAAAAATTAACGAAAAAATAAAAAAAACCCCAAAATCGTGCTCAAAACCACTCCTAAACACTCTTTGCCTCATGCAAAACCCACAAGAGCAATGCACGCATGTGTCCTGCCTTTTATATTGCCCAGGCACAATGCAACCTGGGGGAAACCCCAATGCCTCATACAAAGTCGCACAACTTTGTATGAGGCAACTTTTTTCAAGGAATTAGGCGATGTTGTATGAATCCGATGTTGTATGAAGCGGACTTTGTATGAGGTATTACTGTAGTTCCTATTTGTGTTTATTCAGCAGTGTTCACTGGGACTTCACTCTGAGATAAATGGATGCAGGATCCGAACTAACTTGCTTCCATTTAGACCTCTGCAGTTTGGTCAATAAATGTTTGATGACGCAGAGTATGCTTTTAAAGGACTGAATGCCTTTTGTATGTGTATTTGATGTGACGTAGGTGTGGTATTTAAGTCTGATTGGGAGAGTTCAAGATCTGGGCTTAAAAGCTGTATACTACAAATATTAGCTGTGCGCTACAAAAATAATACAAGCGGTACCTCATATAACGATTTTAATCCGTTCCACGGGGCTCGTTGTACGAAACAATTGCTATACGATACATGCATTGTATAGTGATTTCCCCTATGGGATGCATTGTACAATGATTATTATTTTTTTGCTAAGGGGTTTTTCCCATTGAAAAATTGTTGCATTATTTTTTTCCATAGGGAAAATTGTTATGTGGGACACCATTCCCCCCTCCCCCCAAAACCTAATTGTTATGCGATTTCATTGCTATGCGGGGCAATTGTTGTATGAGGTTCCATTGTATATACAAATCTCCGATTTTGGAATTCCTCTGTGTGCATTAAAATAGCATTGGAAACAGATTGTTCAGGTTTGCAAGTAAATCTCTCAAAATGAATGGTATCTCTGTTACTATGTTCTGTATGCTCACTAGAAGAGAAAAGACTTTGGAGAAATGTTTACTTGCCAGAGCGTGTGTTTAAGATTAGCCTAGAAGAGCAGGAACAGCTTATGTGGAAAGGGAAAAAACCAAATGTATTATCCAGCAATGAGAAAAGCAGACCTTTAATCACTTTCATAACCAATCTGTTTACCCTTATGGCAGACCCCATGGCTTGCAGTGAAGAAGAAAATCTCTAACATTGCTGCTGTTTTTGGCCTACAGTTTGGTCAGTCAACATGTGGAAGGCTGGAGCTTTTCTTTCCTTAGTTTATGTAATCTAGTACAGAAATGAGGAGAAGGAAGGTCTCTGTGTGATTTAGAGCAGATTGACAGAGTTGCAATACACAACTGGAAAGGCAGAAACTTGAGATAAAATAGGAGGAATTAATTTTTATATGGAAACAGCTGAGAGTCGCATTCAACTCTGGAACACAGAATGAATTCCTGAACTCAGGATTTTTAAATTCTAAGTGTGTTTGTTTTGCAGCAGTTTCTGGTTGCAAATCTCAAGGCTCTACTAAAAAGTTGAAATAGATTGTGCAACCCTCAAGTCTGCCCTATTTCAATAGGATAGTAAAGGTAAAGGTCTTCTTTGCTTGAAAGCCAGTCATGTCCAACTCTAGGGTTCAGTGCTCATCTCAGTTTACAGCCAAAGAGCCAGCGGTATCTGCATCGGCAGACTAGCCACCGGAGTGCATGGAACATTGTTACCTTCCCACTGAAGTGGTACTTATTTATCTACTTGCAATTTATTGCTTTTGAACTGCTAGGTTAGCAGGAGCTGGGACGGAGATGGGAGCTCTCGGGTCTCAAACTATTGACCTGCCGACGTTCCAGTTGTCAAGCTCAGCACCTTAACCACTAAACCACCACGGCCCTCTTAATGTGATACACCGTCCCTATTGTATTGGCCTCAAGAGAAGCCAGCTCCACCCAAGCCTGTATTTAGTCAATTTTCTTCATGAAACTGAGATGGAAGAGGACTTGCTGTATAGTAAAAAAAGAGTACAGTTAATAATACAATGACTGAAATCCTGCAAGGATATGACTAAATTAAGAAACAATGAGAGAAATGCTCTGGAATTGGGAAAGCCAAATTTGTGAATTAGACTGGGCTTTCCTTCCAAATTTGTCATTTTTTCTTCTTTTGCTGGGGCTTCAAATTTTTTTTGTACTACAGTAAAAACCCGACTTACAAATGCCTCGAGTTACATAAAAATCAACTTACATAATGATTTTATGCTAAAACCATGTCCCGATTTCCACGATTTCCTATGTGTTTGCTTTGAGTTACATAAAGATTCTTTTTCCTATGGGTTTGCTTCAAGTTACTTAAAAATTCATTTCCTTATGGGTTTGCTTCGAGTTATGTAAAAATAATTTTTCCTATGGGCTTGTTTTGAGTTACAAAAAAAATTGATTTAAGTAAAAGCCTACGGAATGGACTTTCCACCCCATAAGTAGGGGTTTTACTGTATGACCGATTCTGAGGCAGTTTCAAGGGCTCTAGCTGCTGTAAAGGCAGCTCTGATTAGGCTCACAACCTGCTACACTTGCTGATGTCCTACTGAGATTCACCTTGGAGCCCTGGAGGGAGAAGAGCTATCCAAGAACCTGCCGTTCCCCTTGGAAGTTGCCTTATCAGTAAAGGTTTCTGGAGTAGTTGTGGTGCTTTATATGAACTGCTGCTCTTGCTCCATCCCTAAAGCTGCCCTGCTTAGGTTGCTTCCTTGGTTGTCTGATTCCTGACCTGCTTGGACTATGTTTCTACTGGACTAGCCTTGTTCTCCTATCTGCTCCTAGCTTTGATCTTGGACTTGGATTAGGTTTTGAATGAGGCCTGCCTTTTTAGTTTGATTTCCCTGCGCACTGGTGCCTTTGCTGCTATCCAGCAGCCTAAGTCCTGGACTCTGACCCATTGAATGTGTTTGCATCAGTTCAGGTGGGGGTGATCACATGGATTGAGGAAGAAAAGTGTACACAGGGGTGCTGTGTTTGGTGGAGTAGGGGGACAGGACACACATATCACCCCATAGAGAGAAAATAGATTTCCTGGCCAAGGATTTCCTGTGCCACCATGGACAGAGCTCGGGAGTTTAGCAAACGAGCAGCTTAGAGCATTTATATACACACAAAACACGGCCTCTCTTTTCCACTGATGATTTTCAACTTCAAGCACCTTTCTGGCTTCAGGGAGCTTGTTAGTCTATCTTCCCTCATTAGTGAGGGCAATCTGGAGCCAATTCTGTCCCATTCACTCATTCTTTGCTGTCGCCAATGGCTTGGCTTGTTCAGCTGGGACTTAGACCCTAGCCTTTTTGTCTTTATTTTTCACTAAAGGCTATGGCAGAGAGTTGATGATAGGTGGCAGGGGGAAGTTGAGGACATAGAGGCTGAGAGCGGGGGGGCGGGGGGTGGTAAAATGCTGGGAAGCATGTCTAAGCATTTTCTAAGCATATCTTTCCATCTTCCTTTTCATTAAGGTCTTGTTGCAAGTGCTGTTTAACTAAAGCACCTAAAGGCAAATAAATAAATAAATGAGAATGAGAAGAAGAAATAGCCATTTGTCTTTGATCTGCAGCTTAAGCCATGTCTGGCCAGACATCCCGCTACGGTAATGGAGTAGACCGTACAGCTAGTGACTCAACACTGAGTATTGGGCAGCAGTAAATAACCTGACTCCCTAAAGGGGCCAACAGCTACGAGCGGATGAACCCCTTTAGGTGGGGTGATGGTACCCCTCAGTGGAGGAAATACCACTGAAACCATCATATTGGGCCCAACGGCAAAATGAGTGGAGGAGGAACTTTGATTCCCAACGGTCATGGAGGCAGAATAGGCCATGCCAGATGGACTGGCTGTGAAGGTGCACCTTGTTACTATCCTCAAGGCTGTTGCAGTCCATTGCAGTCCCCATGTTAAATCCTGCATGTCTCATTTCATATGTGTCGCAGGAGATGGCTCCGAAATCATAGTGTGTTAGTCACTTCATTGCAGGCTGGGATCCACCTTAAACAAATTCATGCCAGTGTCATTTTCCCTGCTTGCTTCGGAGGGCGAAGGCAGCCCAGAACCAACTGGCCTCCAAGACCAGGCATCCCGGCGCCCTGGGACAGGAAAAAACATATATTCGGATCGAATTGCGGCTGCCACAGCTTAAGATAGTTCTCCTGTAACAGCATCTCCTGCATATCTGGAGGACAACAGGAGAGCTATCTTAACAAGCTGTGAACAAGGCTGTTTGCCAATTTTCTCTTTCCTCACCCTTCTCTCTGGTGTGGCCAGATAAAGCAAATTTATGAGGGAAACCAGCGTGATCCATTCACATCTTATTTTTACTGTGTAATTGCGCCCAGTCAATCAGTGGGCATTTGGGAGCCCATTCCTCTGCAAATTTCTGTTAATTGAGATGGGTCTGTATTCTAGATGTGACTTACTATGGATTTCAGCTAAACTTCTGATCTTAGCAGTCAAGTAGTTGCCAAAGACTATTTTTATGCCTTCAGAAAGACTTGAAGGAGATGACCAATTTAGCTTTGTTATTTTGTAACGTTGTACACTGCCCAGAATGGGAAATCACCCAATTGGCGGTGTATAAATATAATCAATCAATCAATCAATCAATCAATCAGGGAATTCGTATTCTGGGAGAACCCAGTAAAAAGGCCTTGTCTTGCATTCTCACTGAGAATGGGAAGACTGAGGAAAGGGCCCCTGGCAAATGTCAATCACAAGCAGGGTTACATGGAAGAACGCAGGGAAAAAAGTCTTTTTCATTTATGCTTTTGTTATATTTTCAAACAGGAAACTGGTGTGCCTGGGGGCCAATTTTCATCTCCTATGACAGAGAATAGGCAACATTTTTAACATAAATTGTTCTTTTTTTGCAAACTAAATGCCACTTGATTTTTTTAAAAATAAAAACAATCCTTACTGGCTGCCGCTGCACTGCCATCCCTGGGACCCATTCCATTGGCCCCGGAGATACGAGGCAGCTGTGTCGCCCCTGCCCCTTGTTTTCCGGAGGGCTCAAGAGGAGCCGATGCTGCCGCCACGCTGCCCTCCACAGGACCCACTCCATTGGCCCCGGAGATGCGAGGCAGCTGTGTCGCCCCCGCCCCACAAGCCTTGTTTGCCAGAGGGCTCAAGAGGAGCTAACACTGGAGCTGCCACCGCCGCAGCGCTGCCCTCCCTGGGACCCACTCCATTGGCCCCGGAGATACGAGGCAGCAGTGTAGCCCCTGCCCCCCCCCGAGCCTTGTTTGCCGGAGGGCTCAAGAGGAGCAGCTGTTGGAGCCACCACCACTGCTGCCGCTGTGCTACCCTCCCCGGGACCCACTCCATTGGCCCCAGTGATTCGAGGTGCTCGCACGGAGGGCCCCCCCCCCAAAAAAAAAAGAAAAAGGGACAATTCTGTTTCCTCCTGAGTACTTTTTTGGACATTGAGCCCTGGTCTCATTTGTGGTTTTGAGTTTGATTTTGTTATGAATTTTGTATATTGTATTTTTGAACTGTATTCTGTAATTTTGTGATATGTTGTGATGCCGCCCTGAGTTGGCCTTGCGCTGAGTAGGGCGAGGTATAAATTAAAATTGAAATTTGAAGCTTTTAGGAAATATGTTTATTCCTTCTACTTCTTCTTTTTTGCTCAAATACAGAAATTATTACCAGCAATGGGAGAAGTTAAAGTGAGTGGCTCTGGGGGCTGCAGAAAGAGATAGGTGGGCTTCATGTGGCTATTCTATCCATTGCCTATCCCTTTGCTGAAAGTTCATTTCTTAGAATTGTATTGATTTGGATCTTCCACCTGACTATAAGGCTACCTTGTCTATAGCCGTGATGGTGAACCTTGGCACTCCAGGTGTTCTTGAACCTGCTGATCAGGGCTTCTGGGAATTGAAGTTCAAGAACAGCTGGAGTGCCAAGGTTCACCATCTCTGCATTATAGCATGATGTGTTATTTTCATCTCTAGGCATTAAGGTACAATTTTGTGTGGCTGGGAGGTACTGAATGTGCTACATTTCCAGAAAACTCTTTGAAAATGCCTTTATTAGATGAAATAGAATGAAATTTTAAATAGTTACTCAGTTGAACAGAGAATACATAAAGTGTATTCAGTAAGAAGGTGGGTGAATGAAGAGTTGATTGCTGCAAAATAATTCTCTTCTTCTTTTGCAGCCAAGAGGCAACAGAAAACATGGAGCGTCATCTATTATCACAAAAGCAATTACAGGTAAATATGCATGACTTATGCTAATGGATGGTTCAGTGGATCTTTTGTGGCTGAAATGGATAGGGTGTAAACTTCCCTTGATATGTTTGTACAGTTGGTATGTTCTCCTATATCTCTTGGAATGGTGGCCAAGCACAACATACCGGTATATTGTGCAGCAATGATTGAGAATCATGTTCTTCCTGCTAATGTTCTCAAGTTTGCTTTTCTCCTCTCATAGCTCTATCCCCCCCCCCCCCAGCGATTACTGTATGTTTCATTCCATTCATATATACACTGTAAATAGCAGCCAGATGGCCTCAGGGGTCCCAAAAGAACAAGACTTTCTCTATCTTTAACATATCTATAACTATAAAAAGTGGCCTTAACCGTTGGGTTTGTTCAAAGGCTTCCGCATCCGGCCCAACCATCCCCGACCGAGCCCTCCGCACTCACCTTAACCCCTGCCTTCCCAACACCGCAGGGGTCCGGGGGTCGCCAGTGGGGCAGCTGCCCCACGAACATGACGAAAAAAATTAAACTATGAGTCCCAGAGTCCTCTGCGCTGCACAACCCCTCAGCCAATGAGGCTGAGGGACGCGAGTGCAGAGGAGGCTGGGAAAGCGCGCCGACTTAAAAAAAATGCTGGGAGGGAAAAACTTTGAAATACCCAGCCGGAGCCAGGAGGTAAGCGCAGTCGGCGGGGATTGGGGGGAGGTACGGCCCCGGTAACCATGCCGCCCCACCATAACCCCCACCGGCCGCATTTACCTTTTGCCGGCTCCTGTTGGGTATTTCAAAGTTTAAAAACAAAAAAACCGTGCCACAGAAAAAAACTCAACCACAAAAAGGTAAGTGAGGAGAGGAAGAGGGAATGAGGGGGCAGCCCAGGACCCATGCTGCCCACCCAACCCGCCACCTTGCCCCCTCAACAGTCCCTCTCCCCCACCCCAATTACCTTTTTAAGGTAGGTGTTTTCTCGCCTTCTCCGCTGGAACACGCGCCGGTCTCTCCTCCAATCCTGCCAGCATCGAGGCCTCAACGGCGGCAGGATCAGAGAAAAGACCAGTGCCCAATGGGGAAAACATGCCAGCCAAAAAAAATTAAGGGGGAGGGCAGGTCTCAATTCGCCCGGGAAGGCAGGGCCAAAGGACCCGGCCACTTCCACACACGGGTGATGGGGAACGCCGCCACTAAGCTTCCCAAAGCCTGGCCTTGCTTTTCAGGCTAAGGGAAAATCCCCCCCCCCCCGGCTGGCCTCACTTTAAAAAACAACAACCAGAAAGCAAAGACAGCGAACAGAGCCCTGTTCGCTGTCTGCTTACCGGGACCCCCCCCCCCCTGTCAACCATCCCGATTTGGCCGAGAAAACCCCGTAATTTGACGACGATTGACGTCATAACCCGCCCCATGCTGCCAAAACCCCGTAATTTGGCAGCGGGGGAAAACGCTTTCTGTGTATGCGCGGAAGTGCTACACTGCTTGCGCAGCCCCTACGCAAGCGGCGTAGCACTTCCGCGCATGCGTGGAAGGGTTTTTCTGCGCATGTGCAGAAGCGCTACACCGCTTGCGTAGGAGCTGCGCAAGCGGCATAGCGCTTCCGCATATGTGTGGAAGGTGTAAAACCCTTCCACGCATGCGTGGAAAGCGACCTGTGCACAAGCGATGTGCGCAGGTCCCGTTTTTCTGGAGCCGCGGGTTGACAGGTATTGCTCCCCCCCCCGTGGCCACTGCTGCCGCAAGGATTCCCATGGTCTGGCCACCAAAGGCAGACCACAGGAACCCCCTTCCCCTATCACAACAACAACAACAACAAATCCAAACTTACCTAAACGGAGTCACCCTCACCCACGTCCGTCCTCCACGACTGCCTCTTCCATCTGAACGTTAGTGAATGTATTCCACCAGAGGGAGGTACTATTAGTTAGAGATAATGCTCAGTGAAAACTATCTCTAACTAAAAATAGCACCCTCTGGTGGACTACATTCACTAACTATCACACACACTCTCTCAGACACACACACACGCACACGCACACACACACACACATACACGACACTACTGTCTTAACAAATTTTTTAATGTGTGTGTTGGTGGTTGAAGAGGTATTTTACGTAGGGGTGGTGGTTGTACAGAACCAAAACCACCCGAAACCATGAACACACACATTAAAAATGCCCAGCAAGGCCGAGCAAAATATGCTAATGTTATAAAAAAAAAGAATGTCTGATGCTGTTTGGTCATGTTACCTGCATTTACTCAGTATTAGCTTCAGGAATTTATATCCCTGCTTCTGATCTGGTGTTTTGTGGCTAGAGAGCTGTGTGGCAGTCTGTAACATCATTTGGTATGGGAGACAAAGTCTCTCAGTTTATGTTCTCATCCACACTGACTTTTCATTCTCAGATGTAAAGGATCAGTGCTATTCCATTGCTTTATTGGTATTTGTGTCAACAACAGGCACTGAAAGCCCATATTATATAATATCTAAAACCCTCTGTGGAGTTCTAGATGTGTATGTGGTTTTTTTTTTTTTTTGAGGAACATATTAAAAGAAATGAGAAAACATCTCCAAAAAAAGCAGTCTTTTATACTGGTCATATTCTTTTCCCCCAAACAGTTGACTAGGGCTTTTCATATTAGAATTTTTTCTTCTTTTATAGGTCCTGCTATGTTTTTGCTTCACTATGCATGGTACAGGTAAGCTACTTTGTTAAAACACATGCTAAACAAACATCTGTTATAAATTAGTTTGAAAAAATATGTGATATTTGCAAAGTATTGGCCTAGCCATCTAGTGGCCTTAACCACATTCAGTTCTTCTAACGAATTTCTGTTTTGAAGTGTTAATACCTTTTTTCTTGATTTAAGAAAACCCCTCATGATTGGATTGGACTTTGTGCCCCTCTTCTGCTTACGAAATTAATATCAATGGGCAGATTTTGATAGGCAATTTTCATGTATGTAGTTTGGATTGTGTAACTCTGTGCACTATATTGGGGCTAACTAATGGAGTGTCACTTGTGTTACTATGCCTGTACCTGTTTATGCAGTCCAAAAGGATTCTGGTCAATTTAATAATGTATGTTAGAATGATTTTTAGAATTGGCTTTTTGAGAATGTGCCCCTGAATAAAACAAAATGAAATATGATTGAAAACAATGCCAAATGGGCAACAGTCTAAAAAGGGCAGCATATAATATAGAACAGAATCTACATTAAGCAAGTTTAGGTCTGCTTGCATAAGATTTTCTTCTTCTTCTGCAGTCCTCTGCTTTGCCAAAATCTTCTCTGAGGGCACTGCTAATTTTTTCTGTGTGGGATGGGGAGGAATTGCTCTCCTCTAGGTTCCACTGCTATTCTTTGAATAGAAAGACTGAGTTCCACGCTTTAAAAGAAATCCCTGCAGAATAAACTGTTCTGGAATTTAAGGGATTTAAAAGTGGTGCCGTTAATTCCATTCTCAAGTGTGGGAGTCTCTGTAGAAATGCAATGCAACCGTATTGATGAAAGAATTCAGTTAAAAAGTACAATAAAGATGTGACTTCTATGCCTACTTTTGTATCTTCTAACAACAGTATTCAGGTTTAATCTAAACTTGAACCATATGTAACTTTCACGTTCCAACATAAGCATGTTTATATTTCTAGTCCTGCAAAATCTTCTCTCCCAGCTGGATTGGTCCGCCTGGTCAATAAGCAGATCAACTGGCATTTAGTTCTTGCAAGGTAGGTGGATTAGTGTTTTCTTTGAAGGTGCCTGGGTGTGAAGGGCTATTCTTAAATATCAGCAAGAGAATTGCTAACAAGTTCCACTTTCAAAGTGTCTATTCTAAATGAGGATTTCTAGTTTTCTAGTGTTAATCTTTTTTCCTCAGGGCCTGCCTTTGCTTATGGTATGTTGTAAAGCAGATACTGTACTCATCTTCCCAGAGTTCAGGGGCCATTTTCTCTTTCCCTTGAACCATACACAGGGTCCTCTGGCACCTGGGAAAAAAATGGGAATTGTGATATCAAGAAACCTCCCGGAGATATGGTCTTTAATATAATAACCTCTCCAATCCTGATTCTAAGCATTAGAAATTGAAATTGAGCTTTTGAGAAGTATTATATTTTGGTATAAGGTGTTAGAGTTCTCTGGTTAATGCAGTTTTGGAGGAAATATGCTGATCTGGGCTGCTGGAGACTTTGGGAAGCAGAGACCCACTGGGTGCTGTTACAAGTCATATACAGGTGAAACTCGGAAAATTAGAATATCGTGCAAATGTTCATTCAGTTCAGTAATGCAACTTAAAAGGTGAAACAAATATATGAAATAGACTCATTACATGCAAAGCGAGATAGTTCAAGCCTTACTTTGTTATAATATTGATGCTTATGGCTTACAGTTTATGAAAACCCCAAAACCCAATCTCATGTACCCCATAATCATCACATAATCTCATGTACACTGTTTGCCATGATCATCACAATTATAATGAATTAAAGCATGACACATCTCGCTTTGCATGTAGTGAGTCTATCTCATATATTTGTTTCACCTTTTAAGTGAAATGAATGAACATTTGCACGATATTCTATTTTCCGAGTTTCACCTGTATATAGGTCATAGCTGGCACCTTCCCCAACATTTTGGGGAATTCTGATGTTGTAGATATGATATAGTTATGTTTCATTACTTATGGATGCTATCTTGCACATCCTTTGGATTAAAGATCTCGAGTACATAAAACTATTCCTAATGTTTTGGAAGCAGTCTTTATTAGTAAAGGTAAAGGTTTCCCTTGCTCGAAAGCCAGTTGTATCTGACTCTAAGGTTCAGTGAAAAAGAAAAGAAAAGCTCATTTAGAAGATGGAAGGCTTGTCCGAATGAGGACAGCAGGCAGAAACATAAATTCTGGCAGAACAAATGCAAGGCAACAATCAGGAAAGCAAAGCAAGACTTTGAGGAGCGTATAGCTAAAAAATACTCAGAGAAACAACAAAGACTTCTTTAAGTACATTAGCAGTAAGAACCCAACTAGGAAGGCCATTGGACCATTAGACGACAATGGAAGGCAAGGGGTTATTAAAGAGGAAACAGAGATTGCAGAGAGACTCAATGAATTCTTTGCTTCAGTATTCACTGAAGAAGACAGAGACCACATGCCCAAAGCAGAGCCTATCTTCATAGGGAGGGAAACTGAAGAATTAAAGCCAGATAGAAATAACCAGGGAGGAGGTCCTTGCATGTCTTGTTAAACTAAATGCTAACAAATCACCAGGACCAGATGGCATCCATCCACGAGTTCTCAGGGAACTTAAAGATGAAATTGCTGATCTCCTAGCCAAAATATATAATATTTCCCTCAAATCAGGCTTTGTGCCTGATGACTGGAAGGTAGCGAATGTAACACCAATTTTCAAAAAAGGATCCAGGGGTGATCCAGGAAATTACCGACCAGTCAGTTTGACATGTGTCCCAGGTAAGGTGATGGAAACCATCCTAAAAGATAGAATTAATGGGCACATAGAAGAGAAGGCGCTGCTAAAGGAGAGCCAACATGGCTTTTGCAAGGGCAAATCATGCCTCACTAATCTGTTGGAATTTTTTGAGAGTGTCAACAAGCATGTGGATAAGGGGGATCCAGTTGACATTGTTTATTTGGACTTTCAGAAGGCCTTGACAAGGTCCCGCACCAAAGGCTCTTGAATAAACTTACCTATCATGGAATAAAGGGACAGGTCTTGTCCTGGATCAGCAACTGGCTAAGGGACAGGAAACAGAGGGTAGCACTAAATAGACACTTCTCCAAGAGGAGGGAAGTAAAGAGTGGGGTCCCCCAAGGTTCAGTACTGGGAACCCTGCTTTTCAACCTCTTCATAAATGATCTAGAAGTAGGAGTAAGGATGCTAAGATTTTTACGGCGATATTGGCAAAAAGATTAAATAGCTTCATGGATAAATATATAAATAATGACCCGGCGGGATTTATTAAAGGTAGATACATGGTGGATTTAACAAGGCGAGTTATAGATTTAATAGACATTGCAGGACAAACTAAAGAGAAGGTAGGATTATTATCTTTGGATATTTTCAAGGCATTCGACTCTTTGCAATGGATGACAATTAATGAGATAATTAAAGGCTATGGATTTGGATGTAGGGGGCCTGGGAATACCGAACTTGAAAAATTATTATAATGCATTCCATATTAAAAATGTAGTTAAGATTTTAATGAAAGAGGTGGTTATTTGGGAGGAAATTGAAATGATGGAATTAAAGGAGTTGGGTAAAAGTGTGTTTCTAGGGAATGAAAAAGGAAAAATAATGGTTAAAAATAGAATGATGAGATCGATGTTGGGAGTTTGGAAGAAGGTTAAAATGAAACTATCCCCGAATATATCGCCAATAATTGAGCTTGAAGATAAAAAATTCCCAATAAGAATTGATGATAGGATGAAGAAAATTTTATTAAACGACGAGATTTTCCTGTTGAAAGATTGGATACGAGTTTGCAGAGACGATGTGAAAAAACAAGAGCTGTATGATCAAATGAAGTTAAATTGGTTACAGATTATGAGGATAAATAAGTGGAATAATAGTTATGTGAGAGAGCAGAGTCTGGAAAGAAGCAAAACTGAATTTGAAGAGTTAATATGGAAAGTAAGAAAGTCGGAAATTGGAATTAAATTATGGTTAATAAAATATATAAAATAATAAATGTAGAAAGTAATTCACAAGAGACATTAAAAATGCTTGGGAACAAGATTTGAAGATAAGCATAACCGAAAAAGAGTGGAAAAATAAATGGAAAAAAAGAGGTATGAGATCCATGTCCGTCAGGGTTAAAGAGCATAATTTCAAAATGTTGTGGAAATGGTACTTGACCCCATTGAAACTGTACCAGATAGATAATAATAATAATAAAATGTATTGGAGATGTAAAAATACATTGGGCACATATGTATATATGTGGTATGAATGTAAAAAGGTTGAGAAATTTTGGGAGGAAATTGAGAAGGAGAAGGTTAATATTATGAGAACATCTCTCAAATTGGGGCCAAGTAACATCTTGTTGACGGGCGTAGATAATATGAACCTAGATGATGATAAGAAAGAATTATTGGCTATAATGCTTACTATGGATAGAATGTGTATATCAAAAAATTGGAAGAACAATATAACATTAAAAGTAGATGATTGGTATAAGGAGATGTGGGATCTCGCATTGAATGAAAAATTAACATGGGTGTTGAATTTTTAAAAAGGAATAATTAAAGAGAATAGATTCTGGAATACATGGAGACAGTTTGTGGATCATGCTTTGAAGGGAGAGGGGAAGAATAGACTGACACCAGACCAATTGAAGTTTTGGGCACAGTAGAAATCAATGGGAAATACCACATCCTCCCGGGCAATGTAAATACACGGGGTGAATGATGTATAGAATGTAATATTGGAATAAATTGATAGGGATAGAAATAGAAATATAACTGTTTTAGACAAATTGATTTGAATAGAAATTAGATAAAATAAGAAGTTACTGGTTACTAATGTTTAAGAGCAAAGTTGGGATATCTACCATCGTGATAATAAAACATTAAAAAGACAGTAAGTTAAATGTTAAATTTCAAAGGTGTTATATTTAGACATGTATACATCAAATTTTATTGTTTAAAGATTCTTTTTCCCTTTTTTTCTTTTAGTGATAATGTCAAATGTATCATTTATATGTTTGCCTATGTTGTTTTTTCTTTCTTCTTTCTGTATTTGTATGTTACTTTTTTCTGAAAATCAATAAAAATTTAAGAAAAAAAAGTAGGAGTAAATAGCAAGGTAGCCAAATTTGTTGACAACACTAAATTATACAGGGTAGTAAAAACAGTGAGAGATTGTGAGGAGCTCCAGAGGGATCTCTTGACACTGGGGGAGTGAGCAAAACAGTGGCAAATGAGTTTCAACACTAGTAAGTGCAGAGTGATGCATGTTGGGGAAAAAAACCCCAATTACATTTATAAACTGATGGGGTCTAGACTCTCTGCGACAAACCAGGAAAGGGACCTTGGTGTCCTGGTGGACAGCTCAATGAAGGTGTCAACCCAGTATGCCTCAGCAGTGAAAAAAGCAAACTCGATGCTAGGGATCCTTAGGAAGGGTATAGAAAATAAGTCAGCAAGTGTCATTTTGCCTCTTTATAAATCTATGGTGAGGCCCCATCTGGAATACTGTGTACAGTTCTGGTCGCCATACCTCCAGAAGGATATTATGGAACTGGAAAAAGTGCAGAGGAGGGCAACCAGAATGATTTGGGGACTGGAACACCTTCCTTACCATCTGAGGCTGCAACGGTTGGGCCTCTTCACTCTTGAACGACGACGTCTAAGAGGTGACCTGATTGAAGTTTATAAAATTATGCATGGTGTGGACAAAGTAGATAAGGAAAAATTGTTTTCCCTATTGCATAACACTAGAACTAGGGGGCACTCCATGAAACGTTTGGGTACTAGTTCTCAAACAAATAGGAGAAAGTACTTTTTCACCCAGAGGATCACTGGTCTATGGAATTCCCTGCCAGAAGAAGTGATGACAGGTGTCAGTCTTGACAGCTTCAAGAAAGGATTAGACAAGTTCATGGAGGACAAGGGTATCAATGGCTATAATTATGGATACCTAAGGACAACCTCTGGGTTGGAGAGATAGGCAGGATATCTCTCAATGCCATTTCCAGAAAATCCTAAGCAGGTGAAGGCATCTGCTTGGGATTAATACCCTGAAGCAAATGGTGAGCCACTGTGTGAGACAGAATGCTGGACTGGCAAGGCTGTTCTTATCTCTGTTTCAAAGCCAAAGAGCCAGCACTGTCTGCTTCTGCAGACGTTTCCGTGGTCATGTGGCAGGCATGACTAGACACCGGAGGGCATGGAACGCTGTTTGCCTTCCCACTGACGTGGTCCCTATTTATCGACTTGCAATTTCTTGCTTTCGAACTATTAGGTTGGGAAGAGCTGGGACAAAGACGGGAGCTCATTCCGTCCTGCAGTACTCGGGAATCGAACTGCTGACCTTCGGCCTCCCAGTCAGCGTCTTAGCCACTTGAGCCACTGCAGTCTTTATTATGCAGGGATATTTACTGAACCTTTCTGTTATTTCAGCAATGGAAAACTGTTAGCAGCTGTTCAGGACCAATGCATAGAGATAAGGTAAGATAAAGGAGGGTGCAGTTTTCTTCACATTCCCAGACATGTATCATGTTACAACCAAAAATATAACAGAATGCATATATTTCCCATTTTTGTTTTAGCCGTCAAATACATATGTCAGGATTTGTGGTTCAGTTATATCAGTTTCCAGCAATTCTGAGTGAAGGGAGTAGAGAAAACACTGGCTGAGGTTTCATTTTCATTTTGAGATTATATATGAAGATCTTTCATATTTTATAAATCTTTGAGATGAGAAAGCCCTCTGCTAAAAATCAAAGAATATTAGAAAGTTATATATCGCATTTGTTGTGTAGTTTCTCCCTAGAGTTGTCATGATAGATCTGTAAATTTCCGCATCAAATACTCTGCACCCTGATAAGGGGATGTGTATACCAATTCATGAGATTTAAGGGAGTTGTTGCTGTGTGGACAGTTTGTTAGGATGCACTTACATTGGTTAAGAAACTATGGGCACTGTCAGTTGGTAGAAGTCAAGTGGTGAAATGCAAATAAACCATTCATCAAGGATTTAACCTTGATAGCTTCCTCAATACTGTTTGTTCAATAGTTCACTTACTGAGCTAGATTTTATCTTTCTAAGAAAAACGGAGGTGTCTGTTGTGTGGTGTTTAGAACAATGTGCTCTTTATGGACTATACCACTGGAAACTCAGTGCTTTCGCTCTTAAATTAAAGCACACTTGCACAGATACTTTATGGGAATCATTATTATGTGTCCAGAGTGCAGGGCATGTAATAATGGGCTGAAACTACAGGACACTGAATATCAGAAAAAACTTGTTAATTGTTAGAGCAGTACGACAATGGAAACAATGGCCTTGGGAGGTGGTGAGTCCTCCAATACCGTAGGCATTCAAGAGAAAATTGGACAAGCCTCTGTCAGATCTGCTTTGATTTGGATTCCTTCTTTGAGCAGAGGGATGGACTCAATGGTCTCATAGGCAACTTCCAACGTGGTTATTCTATGATTCTAAGATCAGTACTTCCCTCGCGCACAATCTCAGTACAGGCTATTGCACTTTTATTTCTCCTGTTGGCTTATTTGTATGTCACTCATTGCACTTTCATTCTTCCTGCATTTGCTAATGTCTTATTTTCTGTGTTGCTGATTTTGTGAAGTAATAATAGTGTTCCTTGGGCAGAATGGCAGGCTCTGAAATTGGCAGGTTTTGCTTCCTACCGCAGACTTCACCAAAACTGGGTCCGGACAACTGAGAAATCCTCTGCAACCAGGAGACGGCAAATGTGTAGCAGAAAGGGCTGCAGTTGGGTAGAAGAGGAGATAGATGTTCTGCTGCAGCCATCTGTAGAATTTTGGATGTAGTTATCTCAGTGACACAATACCAGTGTGCCTGCATCAAAAGTACTCTGTTGTTTTGTGATACTTCCTTGCAGCACAAAAGTGTACTTGACACCGTCTAGTCTGTTTTTCGTGTTCAGATGTTGTTTAGTTCCTGTAAAAACAAACAAGACAACAGTGAATCATGACAAGCAAGTACTGTCATGAAGTTTATTTATTGAAGTTTAATGTGACAAATTCATATGTCACAGGTCCGCAAAGGATGAGTTTGCATCCATCATTGGGAAATGTCAAGGTAAGACATCTTTCTTACTAAAGGGAATTACAAGGGAAGAACAACAGTTATATGTCTCTGTCTGGCATTACGTATGGCTATCAGGGAAATTGTCTTTCCAGTAGTGGCCCTCAGTCTGTAGAATGTCCTTATTTGGGAGATCCACCTGGCATCCTTCCTTAGACTTTGTGTGCCAAATGGGCTCAGGACCAGAAAGTGACTGCGACACAGAAGGCAAATGAAAGGCCACTGCATTATATTGTCCCCAGGACAATCTTCATGGCTGATCGCCATGATGATAGCCAATATTCAGAATCGGATACAGCACTCAAAGAAGAAGATAGAGAATTCTTCTCCTAAAGGGCCTTTTCTGCAAGCTATGAGGATCCCAAGTCTATGGTACCTCTCTTTTATAGGGGTATCAAATATAATTGTAATGTTTTATTGTTGTCCTGGTCATCTTTATTGCACTGATCCTTGATTGTTTGTTGTGTATCATCTTATTCACAGCTGCGAGTTGTGCCTTGGCACTAAATCTGGTGGTACAGTGGACCCTCGAATAACGACGTTACTTGGTTCCCCAAGTAGCATCGCTATTCGAATAACGTCGTTATTCGAATAATGACAAAAAACATTGTTACTCGAATAACGACGGTAAAAATACTTCGTTATTCAAACAATCACATTGGGAGTATCGTAGTGTCGTTAATCGAAAATGACGCTATTCGAACATGTCGTTAATCGAGGGTCCACTTTATATACATGTTATTAAATAAACAAACAGCTTCCTCCCTCCTTGTAGAACACAAGAATACCCTGTGGTGTTCTGACTGTATGAGGATGGATAGTTTCTGAACAAGTTCACCATTAGTATGAACTGGGATGGGCAGCGTTTCACTCTATAGCCGTGATGGCGAACCTTGACACTCCAGACATTCTTGGACTTCAATTCACAGAAGCCCAAGCACCCATGAATCCATACGAATGGGTTTACTGAGATTCATCCAGCCCGCACCGCCCTCGTCGCTCCTGGAAGTGGAAGTAAAACACACCCGTATGGGCCGTATGAATCATAGTAAACCCATTTGTGCAGACTCATGGGGGCTTGGGCTTCTGTGAATTGTAGTCCAAGAACATCTGGAGTGTAAAGGTTCACCATCACAGCTCTATAGAATTAGGTATTGTTGGACCACAATTTCTTTTGACTTCAGTGCTGATTTTATTGGCTCGGACAGATGAAATTGGGCTGAACAATATATGCAGGGCCACAGGATCTTTCAGGAAGTAAGACTCAGACAAATAGATTTGCATGACAAGGAGTTGTTGGCCAGTGGGGCAGAGAGTGCTTTGGAAGATTGGCTGGCCCTCTATTACGCATGGATTATTTCTGGATTTCTATATCCAGCTAGATCAGTGTTTCCCAACTTTTGGTTCTTGGCCTTCAATTCCCAGAATCCTAAATCAATTCCCAAAAGCACTGATCAGCCAATGTACTGACTTTGGCTTCTGGGAATTGGAAGTCCAAGAACCAAAGGTTGGGAAACACTGAGGTAGATAGTTTCTCAAGATGCTACCACAATTAGTATGGCATCCAGAGGAGCATCTTAGTGTATTTTCTGTAAAGACAGTATCAATTATGTCCTTGTTCTTATTGTTTGATTTCTTGTACTTTGCAATGGTCAATTGACTGGTACAGTAAAGTTATTGATTATAAACAAAGAGAGAAATCTTCTTAAATTCTGTCCTTATAGCCCTCGAAGGGTTTGCTGTATTTTCTAAGTCATATTAATGAACTATCAAGGTGGCTTACAGTGGATTTGGAGACATGTGGGCAAAAAGAAATAACAGGGAAGTGGATAGTATGAACTCATGGAATATTTTCGCTAAGTTAGGCATCCCTGGGAAGCCTTACTTTGATAGTTCTCCCCTTCTTACCAGGCACTTGTCAGCAGGTATAGAACACAGCTTCCATTTAAGATTAAAAATCAATCACCCATTTTAGAAACTGAAGTTCTGGATGGAGGTCTTCTAACTACACTGTTAGAACTGCATGAGGCTCTCCTCAATGCCTTCCATAACTATTTTAGTAACTTTGGACATATCATGTACCCGTGAGTACCCCAACTCACAATGCCATTCCATCAGGCCCATCGCCTTCTCCCCTGCACCTGGAAGTGGATGTGGACAGGTTTATGCATGTGCAAATGCACCCGCAACTGTCGTAAACATGGAAGTGGGTGCATTTACAACAGCCATAAATGCGTCTGATTCCGGGGGCATGGTTTGGTCTGCTCAGTTGACCTGGGGGGCGTGGTCAGACCCACAGCGCAAAAAGGTTGGCCACCCCTGAGTTATACAGCTGTTATAATTATTCTGATTTATTTTTTTACAGAAAGGTCTTTTGAAATAAAAGATTTGGCTAGTTTCGAAAGGAATGGGAAAGAAACCACTCCCTGTATGATATGTGAACAATCTCTTCTCCACCCCATAAGCTTCCCTTTCAGTTGCTCTTGCCATGGTTGTGGTTTTAAAATTTAATAGGTTTACTCCAAGTTCTTTATAAAAACCTATCAGCACTGTATCTTCATTAGACTACCGATTTTCTATATGCTAGACCAGGGCTCCTCAAACCTGGCACTCCAGATGTTCTTGGACTTCAATTCCCAGAAGCCATGATCAACAGGTGTACTGACTTGGGCTTCTGGGAATTGAAGTCCAAGAACATCTGGAGAGCCAAGTTTGTGGACCCCTGTAATAGACTGTAGTAAAGTACAAGGAGCAGGTAACTGGCATGGAATTAAAATAGGAAATGAATATCTGTTACACAGCTATTGAAGAATCAGAACCCTCTGTCTGGAAAGAATAGTAAGACTAATCATGTACAACTTTAACACTGACTATTAACTTACTTTCTCTTCCTTACCTCACCAGTGCCAAAGGATCATAACCCACAGTGGCGACGTGTCACATGGAGTCATGATTGCACTTTGCTTGCCTATGGTGAAAGCTCAGGAACTGTGAGAGTATTTGACTTGGTTGGCAGTGAGCTCTTGGTCATTTCACCGGTATTTACTTTTCTAGTCCAGATTTTACAAGTCCAATTTGCATGCAAATGAAAGGCTTTTTTGTAATTATGGTTGCAATATTCTGTATTTATGTTGAGAGCTTGCACTGTGATTTCTTCATTTCCCAGATTTTTTTGCATGTTTATTGGCAAATTTGCATGAAGCATCTGCATGATGATAAAATAACGTACATTATTTCTCTCAGTACCAGCTAGGATGGTTTTATTAGAATTACTTTTGTTATGTTCCTTCAAAAATAGAGCATAGAAATGCCCTATGGCTCATTCTAAAATCCCTATTGTGGTAGTATCTTTATTACACCAACTAAAAGGTTGGAAAATTCTGTGTACAAGCTTTCAAGACTTCCAGTTTCAGTTGAGCACATTAGGTGTGCTGGGTTTCACCTGAAATAGTCCTGAGAAGAAAAAAGACCATAAAAAGCAATAGAGGTTAAATCTCTATTTTTATTTATTTATTTTTCTGATTTATATTGCCACCCAACTCTGAAGACTCTGGGCGACTCACAAAATAAAACCAATCACTTTTTTTAAAAACAATAAAAACCCCATTAAAACTGCCACCAAAAATTACTCCGACCCCTACAGATTAAAAGAGATTAAAAGAGGGAGAGAGTGTTCTTACTAAATCAGCCAGCAGGCAGGGGTCACCACATCGCTGGTGCCCCACACCTGCTTTGCCAGCCAGGTTTTTAGCCCTTTCCTGAAGGACAGCAACTCCATCTGGAGACGCAGCTCAATTGGCAGGAGGTTCCAAAGGGATGGAACAGACACTGAGAAGGCCCTCCTGGTGCTAGAGAGACGAACCTCCCTAGCAGATGGCACAATGAGAGAGCCTCTCCGGTCTGTTCTGGTGGGACGGACATATGTTCTCAGGGTGACGCAGTCTCTTAAATATCCTGGCTCACTTCCATGTAGGGCTTTATTTTTGCAATACAGATAATATTCTGGATGCCCTAAACTGATGCTAATGCTTAATGAGCCCTATTTGGGTGTCTGCAGGTCCATCCTTGTAAATCATGGTGATTTGGGTGACTTGAATATCAAGTCATCCCTTACCCATTTCCTTCTATCTGTTTGTTGTAATATCTCTGATCGAATAAAGTAGCAAGTGTCTGCTTATCTAAATAGAGGGGCTGCGGTGGCTCAGTGGTTAAGAAGTTCACCTTGTTAACTGGAAAGCTGGCAAGTCAGCAGTTCGAGACCTGGGTACTGCATGACGGTTTGAGCACCCGTCTCTGTCCCAGCTCCTGCCAACCTAGCAGTTTGAAAGGAATAAAATTGCAAGTAGATAAATAGGGACCACTTTGGTGGGGAAAGATCTTGGATACATGAAAGGAGCCTCATTTGGGTGTGCCCTGAGCAGATTTTCTCTGGCAAAAATCCTTTCAACCCTGAATAATTTCTGACAGAAAATTATTACTGTCTAAATAGAGATAGGGTTTCAGTCCTATACAAGCTTTCAAAAACTGCTACTTAAACACATGTCAACAGGCTATACACCAATCCTTATTGTCTCAGCTTTGTTCTCTATTTTCAGAGCTTCTCAGTAGGATTTCAAACCTTGAATCTCCGTGAGCTGAAATCATAACTTCTCCCATTTTAGAAAATAACATTTCCTGTCAGGGTAGCTGGTAGAAATGGAGGGATTGGACTACACACAATGCTTAATAATTCATCTTTAGAATATCTGAATAAGGCTATGGTTTCTTTTTGATCAGTAGTACTGAATAACACATTTTCTGTTGCATGTGTTTATGTCCAGCTATGTTGGGAACTTACATGCTGACTGACAGATTTAAGCTCTGGCTTCGCTGTCAGATGCTTACTTTGGTTAAGAAAATATCTGTCAAGCTCCTGAAGTGTCTTTTAACTCCTTTTGCTAGGGAAAAGTTTTGACATTTTGAATGTTTCCTTTTGGTGCAGGGTAATAGCTTTCCAGGAGATCTGAGCTACGCTATTGCAGGACTAATCTTGCTGGAATACAAAGCAAGTGCCCAGTGGTCAGCCGAACTGCTAGTAATCAATTATCGTGGTGAACTGAAAAGCTACCTTGTCAGGTAAGGCTAAGAAAAAATAGCTACCAAGGTTTAATTGGGAATCCTGTTTTTATTAAATAAACTGCATACCCTATCCCCCTTTTTTTTAGTGTTGGAATGAATCAGAGTTTCCAAGAGAGTCATAGTTTCAGTTTCAGTGGTCACTATATCCATGGAATAACTGCAGCAACCTATCTTCCTCTGCATCGGTAAGTTGGGTTTAAATAATGTTTCTTATTAAGTCACAGTGTTCTTTACAAAGTTGGGCTGCGTTTTGCAGTAAGTACCTGTAGACATTTTTATTTATTTAGTAATTTTTTTATACCGCTTTCCTCACCTATTGGTGACCCAAAGCGGTTTACAAACAAAGATGGTAAATTACATAAAACTTAAGGCCCATGTCATGGGTAACAGCCGCTTCCACTCCCCTGCAACCGGCTGAGGGGAGGAGCTTAGGGGGCTCTGTGGCAGGGACGAAGGTGGAAAATGTCCTCCTGCCACGGAGCAACGGTTACTCCCACTCCCCTCCAACCATCTCTCCGCCGCCTTGGTCTTCAGAATTGAAGTTTGGTGACTGATGAAAGATAGCATTTGTTACTATTTATGGAAGCAGGTGATTTTATTTTTGTTTCCCTTGGGGTCTGTATAATAATTTCATGTCAGAAATTATTCTGGGTTGAAAGGATTTTTGCTGGAGAAACTTTACTCAGGGGATGCCTGAATGAGGCTCCTTTCATGTCCCCTTTCCCCATGGAAGTGGTCCCTATTTATTGACTTGCAATTTCTTGCAAGGTCTGTAGGAGTTGGGACAGAGACAGGTGCTCAAATCCATCATGCAGTACCCGGGTCTCAAGCTGTTGACTTGCCAGCCTTCCAGCTAACAAGGCAAGCTTCTTAACCACTGAGCCACCGTAGCGCTTTTGGGGTCTGTATGGTGGAATGATGGTCATACTGGCAGTTTTTGACCTCAGCAGTCTACAAAAAAGGCCATTATAGGCATCAATTTTCTGGGGTGACTTTATCCTACTTTTTATTTTTTAAACCCATTGTTCTGTCCTCTGTCTTCAGTAGAAATGGCACAACTCGTCATACCCAGATATTCTTACAGAGAAACATGGGTTGGTGGTTCTAAATATTTTATCTTTAAACGCTATAGCAAAACACTTGCCATTTCATTTTAAGCATCACCCTCATTAGTTATTAACCCTGTGTCTTAGTTGCATACATTTGTATATATAATGTACAGTATACCTCAATTAACCGCCTGTGAGGGTCTTGTCTAGCTTTTAGGTTGTCAACCAAGAAGATAAATCTTAATAAAAGTTGGGTATCAGAATGCATTGTTAAAAGCAAGTGGGTCTTAAAACACGGCAGAATGTTTCAAATTTAGTAGTTTAAAGGCCAAAGAAAGGTGTTAGAAAAGTTTTGTGTGATGTTTCTTAAAATTGCTTCCACTAATTTTATAATAAAGTATTAAGACTAGCAAAATATATATATTTAAATCACTGTCTCTTAAAAGAGAATGTTATGAGAATTGGGGACCTGAAAAGTAATAGATAGTAAATATTTTAGATCATTATGTTTGTTATACTAATAAATATAATGTCTGTTTCCTAACAAAACAAATCAAAATATGACAAATTCCTACTTCTTGGTGACATTTTGAGAAAAGTGTCTTGAAACAATGTAGCCAGCATAGCATTGTAAGAAGTATATCCAGCAGCCACTGATGAGGAGGCTTTCAGTATGTTATGGTACTTCTTTGTTTTGAAGTAAATTGGATAAAATACGAATCAGCGGTGTCTTCTGAAATGAAGTTGAAAAGATTCTCAAAATCATGTGATCTCAGAGAATAAACAAAAAAAAAGCACTGTAGCAGTTTAAAGACTAACTGTTATATTTTAATGTGACGTTTCGTGGATCAAGTCCACTTTGTCAGACTGGATCCACGAAAGCTCACATTAAAATGTAACAGTTAGTCTTTAAAGTGCTACAGCATTTTTGTTTTGTTTTGTTTATTCTCTGATATGCCTGAAACAGACTAACACAGCTGCTATTCCAAAGAATCATGTGAGAGTCCCATCTTTCAGGTTTCTTAAAACTTCAAGACAGGGGTGGCCAACCTTGGCACTCCAGGTGTTTTTGAACTTAAATTCCCAGAAGCCTAAGTCAGCACACCTGCTGATCAGGGCTTCTGGGAATTGAAGTTCAAGAACAGCTGGAGTGCCAAGGTTGGCCACCCCTGCCTCAAGGCAACATGACTGTCTGTGATTATAGATCTGAAGGTAAAAATATACATTTTCTCCCTTCCAAAGTCATTGGAGCAAATTATAGTCCAAATAACTTAACTTTCCAGATTTATAGGTGAATTTGAGGACTTGCTCTTTCATTATTTGACATTTCTTTGATCTGAGATAAAGCACTGAGGAGTAAGAACTGTAATTTTGCCTCTGTGGCTGATACAAATTGTTTCTAAAACATTTATTTTAGGTTATTTCTAACAAAAGCATGAAGATGGAAGGACTTCTTTTGTCCACATGACACTGTAGGTTGAGTAAATACACTAGTTGAATGGGAAGTAAGTCTGACTTTCTCAACTTGCTTCAACTCTTACAGTGGCCTGTCGTCGCCCCCCCCCAAAAAACAACAACAACAACAACAACCCCAAAACAAAACAAAAAACTGCTCTGAAGTCTTGGGGGAACCCTCTGAATTGTGAAGGAGGAATATTGAATGTTGCCATAGTAGTGAGAAATTAGTGAACATTGTACTACACATTCTCTGTGTCTTCTTAGGATGGTCTTACTGGCCCAGTTAAAATTCTGGTTAGCCCTATGCAACTTTTCTGTTGTGTGTTCCCTAGTTTGATTATATAGGTTCCATTCAGTCCCCTGTTCTGAAAAAGCCATCCTCTCCTACCACTAAAACTGATTTCCTGGCATAATCTCTGAAAGTGGAACAGAGTGATCTTAATAACACTAATAGTAAACTGGCAAATGACCTGTTCATTGAGTGTTAACATCCCTTTTTTTGGTAAAATGATTCAGAAAACTTGGTGTTTCTCTCTTGCAAGGTAGAGCTATGGCTACATATTATTCTGAATATCAGAAATATTGCTTCAAACTCTTCCAGCCCCCTCCCCTGCATCTTTTCTCTGGTAAAGAAGAAATGAAACATCACATCACACACACTTTCTGTTAGCCTTTAAAGCCTTTGCAAATACAGTACATTGATTGATATTCTCATTCTTTAATGTATCTCTGCTGGGTTTGAAGCAGATTTATTTCTAAGCTAGTGTGGGTGTGAATTTTGGAATGTTGCCCATTCCTCAAACAGAACTGCCAGACTTTGCTAATCAAAGGTTTCTTTACTCATCATATAATATGCTGGGCAAAGATAGTGGATTTGAAAGACAGGCTAATAAACTGTTTTATAGTTGTACTGCTTAGAGGCAGGATGGAAGTTGTGTCTCCGAATTCTGTTTTGTTTCCTTTCTTTCTGAATAGTTCAAACTTTTGGAAAATATTCCTTTCATAGCTAATTTCTTAAACAAGGCTGCCTTTCCCCATAGATCAGTGGTTCTTAACCTTTTTGGAGGTACTGAACCCTGCAAGTTTCATACATGCATTCACCGAGCCCTTCGTAGAATTTGCCATAAATACCCTGGTGAATGGAACGGACACACACATACCTCCACCGAATCCCTGAGACTGACTCACCAAACTGCTGGGGTTCGATCAAATCCAGGTTAAGAACCACTGCCATAGATTTCTTTCATGATTGCAGCTGATAACAATTGGATAACATAATCACTTTTTTGAGGCAGTGTGGATAATTACCTTGGATACCTTGGCGTTGTTGGTATTCAGCGAGGAGTCTACACATTGGTAGACATCTCTGTGACGACATTCCACACGTGCAAATAGACTTGAGAAATCAAGTCCATCTGCATGTGGTTTTTTAGCAATTTGGATATCATGTCACCTGCTGGCTAGATGGACCATGACGTGTGCCTTCTGCTTTCATCTTGCCCAAAAGATCCAACAGAGAACACTGTGGTCAGTTTTAGTCCTGGCCTAACATCATTGACAAGAGATGCTCAAGCCCCTGCACCTCGACAAGGCTCTCACCTAGTGGGGGCTTGACAATTACTACAATGCCAAATGGGTATTATTCATTTATCCTCTGCAATGGGAAGTGTGTTTTCCCTTGGTCTTGATACTTGGTCAGTTTGTCTTCTCTGAAAGCAAAATGATGGAGTGTGACATAGGCAGTTGGGCATAATCTTTAGAGACTACACAAACACCCACCCCTGAGATCTGTGGAGCCAATAACTTTATTATATTTGGGACCTGGTAGTGCATTGGTTAAACTGCTGTACTGCAGCCAAAACATTGTGTGTTCAGTCCTGATGGGGATCAGGGTTGACTCAGTCTTCCATCTTTCCTATGTCAGTAAAATGAGTATCCAGAATGCAGGGGGCAAAAATGCCAATGAACTTGTAAACTGCCCAGAGAGTATACTAAGCACTACATGGGGCAGTATATAAGTGTAATTGCTATTGATATACAGTGGTACCTTGCATAACGAATGCATCACATAGCAAAAAAATCGCATAACAAAGCGTTCATTATGCAAGGGCGAAAAAATGAAAATAAATAAATCATTATGCGGGTTTTTTGGTAACCGGGGTATACCCCAGTTAACGAACACACACACACCCCGGTTATACGGGGTATCTCCCATAGGGAACCACATAACAAAAAAACTGCATAGCGAAGAGCTCCGTGGAACGGAGTTTTTTCATTATGCAGCGTTCTACTGTACTAACTTAGCACTAGATCATTGTGACATATAAAAATGTAAGCAGCCCAAAATTCCACATCCTCAAACTGTAGTTTTTCCTCCTCACCTGAGGCCTTTCTACTTTTTAAAAGTCAAATCTTTTGGCGTTACATACATGTTGCAGAAAGGAAAGACCAGCTGAACACTCACATACATGCAGAAAGTAGTGCTTTGGCAAAGCACCTTCCTCTTACCTTCCTCATGAGGAAGGGCAATGAAAATGCACGCACGTACACTGTAGCATGCCAAGCTTCTCCCTAGACACCTTTTAAAACAGATTTCCTAGGCAGAGCTCCATTTCCTTTGTTTATGTTTTTATAGCTAACTAGACATCTAGTCAGTAAGACAAGATCAGAAAACAGTCATCGAGGACACAAAGCCTCCCTGTTTTGCTTCCCTCTTTTGTTAACCTGTGAAGAAAAACCTATTTCCACAAGTGGCGTGCCAGGCCAATAAGACTTCTCTGGGGATTTGTAAGTGAAATTAACATTGAGTTGTTACTAAATATGGTAAGTAAAATATGATTTGGTCAAGATGAACATTCCTTGTCTTATTAAACTGTGATAAGAATGGGACTTGTACCTGCTTCCTCCTACTTGCTGCACCATAGTTAACCCAGGGAGATGTCAATTAGTTATAGTTTCTCATTATATCCACAGCAAACAAGGATGATTACCAGGTTTAGAGCAAAATTATGACTACTTGCATAAAAGTATGAGATGTGCATAAAATTGCATAAAAGTATGAGACTCACATATGTGAGATGCCAACTTTTATGAAGTAAAATGTATGAATTTATT
Organism: Bradypodion pumilum; assembly: GCA_035047305.1. Lineage (NCBI taxonomy): Eukaryota > Metazoa > Chordata > Lepidosauria > Squamata > Chamaeleonidae > Bradypodion > Bradypodion pumilum. Next base: position 157,064,085 of record JAWDJD010000001.1, on the reverse strand, counting down.
ATTTATCTTCTTGTTCTGCCATAACCGAATCTGAATATTGGTGATCCTCATACCGATCAGCCATGAAGACTGTCCTAAGAATATAATGCAGTGGCTTTTCATCTGCCTTCTGCATCGCAGCATGGCACCCATACCATTGATCCAGTTCCGCAAGTCACTTTCTGGTCTTGAGTCTTCTTGGCAAGCAAAGTCCTCATTGGCCCCAGGCCATTGATGATGATCGATACTATTTATGCTGTTTTTTTATAGTAGAGGGACTGCAGTGGCTCAAGTGGCTAAGATGCTGACTGGAAGGCGGCAGGTCAGCAGTTCGATTCCCGAGTACTGGAGGACGGAATGAGCTCCCGTCTTTGCCCCAGCTCCTGCCAACCTAGCAGTTCGAAAGCAAGAAATTGCAAGTAGATAAATAGGGACCACTTCGGTGGGAAGGTAAACAGCGTTCCATCTGCTCCAGTGTCTAGTCATGCCTGCCACATGACCATGGAAACATCTGCAGAAAGCAGACAGCTGGCTCTTTGGCTTTGAAACAGAGATGACCACTGGACCCTAGAGTCAGATATGACTGGCTTTCGAGCAAGGAAAACCTTTACCTTAGTTTGGTAAGGAGAGCATTGTTTGTGTAGCCTTTCCAGTCTGAATCTTGATTGACTAATGTATAGAAAAAAGGAGAAAATGGCTGTATGTTATGTCCTTTTTTCTCCATTGACTAAAGTATAACTTACTAATGCTACAGCAAGCTACAGTAAGCACATCTACCTCAAAATATCTGGTTTATAGGTAGCCTCAGGCTGTCTGTCAGTGGCTTCTTTCATTAGAGAGTCTCTTCGCTTCTAAGTGTTAATAATTTATGAGTCTAGACCTCTGCCATGGTTTCAGTGAAGCCTTAAGTTCTCACATTATCAGTGTATCTCATTGTCTGAAAATGGCTTTGTCAGGTATGTGCTGCATTTTGCCAACTCTGTGAAGAGTTGTTTAAAGTTTAAGTATGTGTTTTGGTGATATTTGTTCTCTAGTTCAAGGAAAAATGGCTGTTGACTAATTTGATATGGCAGCTTTATTCTAGCTTTCCTTAAGTTTCACCTATTTTGACAGGAGAGACATGAATTATAAATAGAGTTGTGGTATAGGCTAGCGTTCTGAGGTCAGATGTTTGGAGATTAGACTTCTACCCCCACCCCTAGCTCTCAGACCTATTGACAAGCATCTCTGAAATGTGCAAAAATGTGCAGATTTCTTTTATGTACTTGCTATGTGTAGACTGAAGAGCAAAACCAGTACTGGGATTAGGTAAACACAAGAAGATTTACAGCATTTTAGTAGGAAGCCAGCTGTGAGGGAGGCAAGATATCCTGAAAGGCGCACAATTTCTAGCAGTCTTGTTCTTTACAGATATAAGGCTTTGCTGCTGTCGTCATATGCAATATTTATTTTGCAAAGGGATGGGGAATGTCCTTCAGATGTTACTGGTATGATGACAAGGCTGTTGGGAAATGAGGTCCAGTAAAGTTTGGAGGGCTACATGTTCCCAGTTTCTTGCTTAGAAGGTCAGAAATTATTCTGTTATTTTGAACCTGCAAATCAAATGGCACAAACTTCCAGTATACATCTGAACAGAGGTCTGTCAGAAATGCTTCCTCCTGCCTCTCAGTTCTCCCAGACGTTAAATTGGTATTCCTGGAAGGATAATATCTCATTTTTTTACCTCAGATTTTAAATTATTATGTACCCTGCATTGAGAACAGTTGGGATCATTGTTTTCCAGAGAGAAAGAGAGCCATTATGGGGAAATCAGCAAAATACTTTTTGCATCATGAAGACTAATAAAGGCGTTAGTTCATAATTCCCTTGAGTGACATGTGAAGTATAACACTCCGTGCATGGTGTTCTGTAATCTCTAGCTTGCAGTTACACAAGCTGAATATTGCTCATTGGTTTCAGTTGGGCTTAGACTTGCACAAGCAAGGAGTGGGTAATACCCTTGCACAAGTTCTGCAAAAGCCCAATCACTTGTAAATTAAGCATGTGCAAATGTAATGGGACAACAGAATGCTTGCCTTAGTCCAGGAGTTCTCAACCTTATTAAGCCAGGGCCCGGGTCACTCTCCCTCAGACAGCTTCGGGGGCCGGATGGTCATTTTGCCCTTCCTCCACCACATGGCACTTCCTGGTGTGGTGGAGGTGGTGGTGGGCCACATGAAATGGTGCTGCAGGTTGCATCTGGTCCATGGGCTGCAGATTGAGAATCCCTGCCTTAGTAATTGGTGTGCCACCAGATTGTTGCTGTTGTTTCAGTGAGATGGAAATAACTACCTATATATTCTTTGAATGAGCACAGTAGCAATTGTGAAAGAGTTGCTGGTTAAGCACCAGAAGTTTTGTAAACAGCAGAATATTTATGTTTGCATATTTCTGCTGGACTTTCCCAATTGCTGCCATGTTGGTTTTTGTAAATTCTTGCTTAAAACACAGTAGCAACATACAGCAGTTTCCTTGGGTAGATCACAAGAATTGGTGCAGGTAATTCTGCAGTTAAAAAGAACTAACTTTAAGCAGAAGTTGCACCTCTTTCAAAGATTTAGGCAGAAAAGATAATTAGATCTTTAGATCTCATGCTTATGAGGAAAATTCCTTGTGTTTGAAAATGGAGCTTTGATTCTAGAGGCATTTCATCTGGATGATGGGGAAACATTGGTTTAGCCTTGCAGCCAGGAGGAAAGACTACAGGGAGAAGGCAGATTGATAGCAGCTTGATCTCCTTTCCATCAGCAGGATGATTCCTTATAGATGTCTTTTTCCAGGATTTTTAATTCTGAGCTTCTGCTGCTCCTTCATCCTCCTCCTCCTCCTCCCTCTTTTTCCTCTTCCTTCACGGTGTCTAGGCCAAACATGAAACTATAAATATGTTACAGATCATTTTCCTAGCCAGTGGTGAGATATTCAGTTATTGTGCTTGCTGACAAGAGTAAAATGGCAAACATTTATAAATGTAAGAAATGATGGTTCAGATTATGCTATTTCTTCTTCCTTATTACTTTATTTACCAATTTATATTGAGAATGTTTCCTCTTCTGTTAATCCTTTAATTTATATTTTTGTGAACCTATTAGGAAATGCCAATGGGTCTAAGAGTGAAATATCACCAGCTATATAATTCCTATCTGACCTATTGCTGATAAGATTCCAGTAACATTTGATTTCAGAGTAAATGCGAATTCTTACTCTCTGCATCTTTGCAACTCCAAAGCACATGCTACAGTAGCCATGTGTGATATGACTTTCCTTTAGTCTTATCATAACGGATTAATCCAGTTTGTACACAGTATCCAACCATTATTTAGCATTTTGTCCCTCATGTGCGGCAAGCCTTCAGCTCATCAGCGCCTATCCCCTCTCTCTTCTTTTCTCCATCTTCCCATGATAAAGATGCTGAGGGTTCCCATATCAGTCACATCTCTTTCCCTGGAATGTAGGGCCAAAACCTGAAAACAGAGGGTAGACCATTGTAAAGTCAAGTGGAGGTGACCCAGGAAAGGGTTGAGGGGTGGTGGTGGAACTGGTTATGGGTCAAGTGACTGTGGAAATGAGTACGAAGAGCTTTCAGATACAACTCAGTGGACCAGATGAGAAGGTTCACAGGTTTTGGCATCCTGCTCTTGGCTTTTGGGGAGCACAATACGAAAACAGATCTTCACTCTGATTCAGGGAAGCCTGGCACCACCTGGGAATGGATGAAGATGACTGTTCCCAGGTTTAAATTCACATCACATGTGAGGATAAAAATTTCTTCCCTTCCAGCGCTGTTCATCCTGAAATTTGTCTCTTCATCTGGAAACCGTAGCAGTTCTCTGAAACTGCAACTGGTACTCTGAGACCTGATAACCTTAGTCATAACATTTTGGAGGGAAATGATTTGAAACCAAACAGATTATTCATTATCAAGTTAATTTGTGAAGAGATTTCTTCACAATCTCTATATACAGGCAATTCTAGAAAAACGGTTCATTTCACTTCAAGGGTGGGCAACCTACTATCTTCAGTCAGTAACTATCAGCTTCTTTGCAAGGCTTGGAAAGGATTGTGTGATTACTATATACATGAGCTTAACTTTTTGTTGAGAATTTTCTGCTGAAAGGGAAATTTAATCCGGACTGTGGCATGCTGAATACAGCGTTCTGTTTTGTTCCCTCTGCACAGTTAGTCCCCATAACTCATTCCCTGACTTGGGCATTAGTTTGCTTTTTGCATTTTGGAGTATGTGTCACCAGTTCCTTAGAGAGGTAAAAGAAAGAATCTCAACTTCAATTTTTAGATTAAAGCAAAAATTACATATAAATTGCAGGCACTTCTGAGGATGAAATGAAACATTTTCAAATGTTTCAGTAATTCCAAATCTTCAAAAAGACACCAACTGCAGGATTCTTAGGAGCAGCTTTTCAAGTACTGTGTAGCATATTAGTTGTCTAGTCTTTTAAACCAGAGCAAGGATACATCATTTTGGAAAGAGGGAACAATCACGAGTTGAATAAGTTTGAAATAGAAAATAGACTGAAAAATGTATATATTGTCCTGCTGGGTAATGGATGCATGCATTAGTATAATGTTGTTAAGACTATATTCTTATTAGAACTATGTGTTTTTTCTTTTTTCTTTATCTTTTTATATATATTATGTAAAATTTTAAAATAAATTTAAAAAAGTAATCCAGTCAGAGTCAGTCTTAAATTTAATTCCTACTCTTAGGTAATGGGATTTATATAAGTGCTGTCTTATGCAGTAGTTGGGTAAAAAAGCATGTCCTAGATGAAATTACCCATTGCATTTAGCTCTTATTGTTCAGAAGATTGTAGCCTTAATCGTTCAAGACTAACTTGCTGCTATATCCATCCAAAAACTGGGGAAGACAGTTTGTTTTATAATAGATTCCAGTATAGTAACTACTATGTCTACTTAAGCAACACATAGTATTTTGAGTGAGGTAGATCCACATTTTGGTGGGTGGATGGGAGATTTTTTTGGGGTGGGTGGTTGGGTAGGTGGGTTTCTTTACTTTGTTTAGTAATCCTAAGGAAGGTTAACCTTCCATATATATTTCAACCACTAGATGGTGATGTCTTGCTTAATGAAACAAAGATAAGTAACATTGCCTTTCCCCTAGCTTTTCTTCAGCCAAAATAATGCCATATCTTATAACATTAGTTGTTGTTTTTTTGCAACTGAAGATAAATTCTAGAGGAAGGAAAAACAAATATTATAAGAAGCAGTTAATTTGAAAAGTAGCCTTCTTGGTGAAACAGAGTTCACTCCTATACATCTCTACAGAACAACAAGTCCCTGTGAATTAAATGAATGGGGCTTGCTCTTGGGTACATGGATATAGAACTGTAGCCTCTGATGTTTTTCAAAATCAATGTTTTCCCCTCTGCGCTGGTTAACTGTTTTAAATAGGAAATATGAAATGTGATTCAATAGGACTAAGCGACAGAACTACTAAGTGCAATATAAAGGCTAAATCCAGTTATTCATCCCAGCTAGAATAGACTGTCCAAACAAACAGGGTGAAAATGGGTACTAGTATAAGCCAAATTAATTCTGTTGTTCTGCTCTAGTTTGTATTAATGTTTTGATTTCATCCTAGATAATTTAATAGCTGCCACGTTTTGCTAGACAACAAGCATTACAGCGTTTTGAAATGAGAATTATTCCTTGTCACGAAGCAGACTGGGCAATGAAGAATCTCACACTAACCTTTGCACAATCTGTTTGCACTAGGCTTTTGATTATCGGTGGCTGTGAAAGGGATGATGATGGAGCTGGAGTGACTAAAGCAAGTAGTTGTGGTCTCACAGCATGGAGAGTGCTTTCAGGATCACCATATTACAAGCAAGTCACAAGTTATGAGGATGACATTGGGACTGTAAGTAACATTGAGAGGTTTGCTTTTATTTTTCAAATTTACTGTGTATTTCCTCTTGAGTTCAGGTTAAAATGTTCAGTGTCCCACTGATACTCTAACTGATACTCTAATGTAAATTAGCATACTGTACTTTTATATTTGTTGACATATTCCTTTACCAAAGTAATTTATACAATGTATGCATAAACAGAGCCATATTGGAATTATTTGAAAGCCTCTAGTTAAGTTGTTCACAGCTAGCTTGCCGAGAAACACACCCAAAAGAGTCTTATCTGAAATAAGCAGCCATGTTTATCACTGAACATGTTTAGAATGTACGACATTGCATATGTAACTTAGAACGTATAAAGTGTGAAACGCCTAACACCCTGGGAGACTGTCTGGACTGAAGAACACGTGTGCCAAGTTTCATGAAAAGTATAAAAGGCTGGTTAGATCTTTGATGGGGGTCCTTGGATCTGATGGATCCAAGACCATGCATATATGCATTATTATGATGTACCATGATCATGTGTAATTGTATTTTGTACTTTGACAGAAAAACTTAGATAAAATTCTCTTTTTCCATTTCACACCTCTCTGGCTGAGTTATTTACTTAAAAGCTGTTTACTTCCTGGAGAGTGGAAGTGACACCACATTGGGTTTCTGCTTTGCAGTCTTATAAGACCAGGCTGAATAGTGTTTTTTTTTTCCCTTGAAAAAACACATGGGTTGCCCACACCTCCTGCTTGTTCACTTGGCGAGAAACTACTGCCTTTGTCATTTCCCAGTAGCGGCCCAGTGCGGCTCATTCAGGTGCCATCTGTTCACCTTCTGTGAGCAATCTCTTTATTTAATTAAGTGAAAGACATAGTCTGTAGGTGATACCTGAACATTCTGTTTTTGTATGCACAAGAAGGGAGGGTAGGTGAGAAGAAATTATTTCCCAGCTATCAATCCCAATCCCCAGTTAAATCATTTTATGGCTGCTTTCGGTCCTATTTGTTTATGCCAAGTGAAGAGGAAAAGCATCTGTGCATGTAAAAATTGCCAATCTACTGCACTATTCTGTGTTATACAAACACTTGGTAGTTTAGGAAACTTGTGTCATCCTTTACCATTTATGAAATGGTTCAGTGGGCCGCATCCAGCCCACGGCCCGCAGGTTGAGAATCCTTGCTCTAGAGCAGTGTTTCCCAACCTTTGGTTTTTGGACTTCAATTCCCAGAAGCCTAAGTCAATTCCCCAAAAGTACCGATCAGCCAGTGTACTGACTTACACTTCTGGGAATTGAAGTCCCACTGTGGGGTGTGGTCCCCACATTGGGAAACTCTTCTAGAATGCAAGCACCCCCAGCATGTGTCTCCTTTTAAAAAAAATTCAAGAATACTCCCAGGCCCTCTGGGCAGCATGGGAGACAGCCCCCACCCCATTGATTCTGTTTAAGACCTTTTAGCAAAGCTGCCTTCAAAAGTGAAAGTGAGTTCTGTGCTGAATCCCCCAGGCCTAAAACAGATTAGGGGAACAAACTAGTAAAATTACACCCTATCAAAAGTATAAAGAACCTTTTCAGGTCTGGTTATTTTTTTCTTTTTGCAGAGAGAAGGATAATCCTTAGAGATCCAAGAGGACATATTTGGTCACATGTCAAGACGTTCCCCATCTCTGTTTTAGCATATAATGTTTATAAGCATTAAAACTTTAAACCTGTTTAAGAGAAATGATACCATCTTGTCTGCTTTTTTCCAGAATTTGTTTGTTTTGGCTTTTGGTGGAGAAAAGAAAATGCTAAGTCAGTTCAATGTGGTTTTGTTTTCAACAGGGCAAAAGAAGGTCATTGTTCAAGATTATGAATTTCAAATTTTATAGCACACAAGGCAGGGAACAGGTAATGGCGAGTGTGTTTTTCAATACTATATACATGTCTACTGTACACACTATATGCAGGTAAAAGGTACCAATGATATTTCTCCCTCTAGAACTTAAGGGACCCCAGCAATAGTCATTTCAGCCTTGTCAGGATTCAGTTAAACTAATTTGTCTGTGTGTAACTTACTGTCCAGCTATTAAACACTCCTTCAGGGAATGAGCCTGCTGCTCTTGGGTCTGATGAAAAATAAAAATAGTTGAGCATTGTCAGCAAGATAACTCTTTGCTCCAAGGTTTTCAGAGTTTCTTCCTGGCAGCTCTTTTATGTGTAGTGTGACTGATAATAGCAGAACTGTGGTAGCCCTGATGTAACCGACAGATGAAATTGCTAACCATTATGTTTTTCTCAGTGGCCCAATGGGAAATGGATAATTGTGCCCCCCAATAAAGACAAGAGCTTTGAGACTTTTCTTTTGAAAATGAAAACTGCATGTAAATAATCATAAAGGAGGGTGGTATAGATAATCAGAAAATGGGTCATGCATAAAGGAGTGAGGCTTTGTTCATCCTGAAAAGCTAGTAAGAGGAGGTCCCAGCAATGTGGTGGCTAAGACACTGAGGAAAGGCTTCTTCCTCTGTGTCTAGGGCAGATGTGTAACTGCCAAAATAAGGGCACCTTTTGGTGAGTTCATTCCACAACTCCTTTCGCCTGACCTAATGTGAGAAAGATTAGCTGGCAACACAAGGTGGCCATTGACCAGAGTACACCCGATTGTGGTTCAAAAATACCACAATCTTTGAGGAGGCTATTTCTGTGTGCCCCTGAGGCAAGGATGGCAATAGGTGTTGCAGTAATAGCAGAATCTTTTCTGCTGGTCCACAGTGAGGTAGACCATGAGGTGCTGAGATGGTCTGTGAAGTATTGTATGCACACTGAATTGTTTATATTTGCTTTTAGTGAGACACAGTGTTAAATCTGATTAGTGATGTTGTCCAATAAATCATCAATAATGTTAACAATCTTTGTTAGAAAACCTTAGCGGACCCTCCTTTTTTTCTACATCTAAGACAAATTAGCAATCCAACAATGTATGCCTGAAGTCCATCTTGTCCTAAAGCTACTCCTTGTGAACAATAATATTAAGATGCTTTATCAAAGGGTGTACTACTCATCTGGTAAAATGTGAATGCATCCTCTGTGAAGTCACAGCTTGGGAGTCAGAAGAGGAGATGGAAATTGCCAATCATAAACCTTGTTTGGAGCCGGTTAACCATTAAAATCCTTTCCTTCCTGTCTCAGCTTGTTTCCCATTTTGCTTCCCATTCTAATCCATTCCTTCCTTGTAAAGGCTTGTTGCCTAGCACTAGAACACTTAGGTGATGAGGAGAGAAGAAGAAGCATGGAATTGGCAGAGAGAGAGGAGGAAGTTTTCGGTCAGCCTTAATTTTGGATTGTTAAAGTAGCTCATTTTAACCATGCCTCTTGCAAATCTAGACAATGAGGGCAGAGTCACTTTTATTTGCAAAAGAAGGCTGACTGCAAAACCCTCCCTTTCCTTCCCCAATTCCTCTCTCTTTGTCACCTAGTTGTCATGGCACTAGGGCAACAAGACTTAGAAGAAAGATGATGGGAAGGGAATCGAGACGGGGTGGGGGTGGGGGGGGGGGACACCCAGGCACCAAGTATAGGGAGGAAACATTCAATAGGTAGCCAGTTTCCCCACCCTGTCTCTCTCCCAGCTGCTGTAAGTAGCTGGAATAGCTTCAGATAGAACAGGTGCAAACCCTCTGCATCCGCTCCAGCAATTACACCACTTGAACTGATGTGAATACATTTAATTGAAAAAAAGTAGAAGCACCAGGTGTTAGAGGAGAAAAGTACAGATTGCAGGGGGGAATTCTGGGCTGATTAGCATGGAGTTCTATATCATGTAGTCAGTGGAAAATAATGTTAATCTGACTGTTCCAATCCTGCCATTGTAGTTACTCTTATAGAGTATGAATTCCAGAAGTATAAAAAAGGATTATATTTCTGTTGCTAATCAAAGAATGTGAATTATTATTTAGAGCCCTGGGACACTTCCTCTTAGCAACCAATCTTTATTCTCCCCAAAGCGCTCTGCGGGCCCAAATTGTCCCACACTAGAATTCCTGAATCAATGGGATTTATGTAAATGTTGACTTACTGGGTTTTCTTTAGTTCACTGAATCTGCTGTAATTGGGGCTAATAATTGGGTTTAGGCCATAGAATATAGTGTTTGGCAATGTCTGCATTCACCTGGTTCCTTCTAATGCACCAATTTATAAAATAGTAGTTGTTTCGATTATTTCCAGCCAGAAAGAGATGGGACTCCAAAATGCTCCTTCTAATGCACTTTGGAGACTACCGTAGTGGTACCGCTTGTGGTTTTGGATTGGTTTTGGTTTTCACTGGAGATTGACTACCACTATGATTTGATGAAAATAGTTGGTATGGATAGAATGAGGAAAGTAAAAGAGGAACATCACTCTTCTAAATGTTGCATGAAGGTAGATCTTGCTCACATCCCCATCACAAGTTGATGGCTATTACCAGAGCAAGGTTGTTGTCTTTATGTGAAGAAAGCTCTATTATTTTTTGCAGTTCTCCTTCTCGGTAGTTAAAGACAAGAGAGGTGGAAGGGTAAAGAACAATTGCAGAGGATTAATGGAATAATAGTGTTGGCGCTGTTGAAAGCATTTCTTAAGAATTTCCTCAGATACAGAGATTATAGCCTACACCTATAAGATTGTGATTGTGGGCACATTTATATGGAAGTAAGGACCACTGTGTTCAGTGATCTTTATTTCTGAATAGGGTTGTGCTGTTAATCTAATGGACAATAGCAATGTTGTGAACATTGCTGAAGTCATGAATCTTACTGAACAAATATGAAAGATTGTCTGATATTTGATAACACTTAGAAGATATGTGCTGTTCAGTCGCACAGTCGAGTCCGACCCGTTGCGAGCCCATGGGCCACTGCACACCTCCTCTGTCATCTGCCATCCTCTGTAGTCCACCCAGATCTACACCCACCACATCAATGATGCCATCTAGCCATCTGTAGTTCTGTATAGGACAAGCAATATAGTAGAGAGATGTGTTGACAGTAGAAGTAAACATGGTTAATAACTTGTGGATTTAATAGGACTTCTAAACTTATTTTCTTTTCATTTTGTCCTCAATTGAAATATTGGTAGGATGGTATTTTCAAGATGAGCCTTTCTCCAGATGGCACTCAATTGGCAGCCATACATTTCTCTGGAAAACTGACCATCTGGGCAGTTCCTTCTCTCAGACAACAAGGTGAATGGGAACAGAGTGACCAGGTATGCGACTATTAGTAAGCTGTAAGTACTTTGGGTTGTCATGGTATATTAGACAAGCTATTGCAGTGATGGCGAACCTTGATACTCCAGGTGCTCTTGGACTTCAATTCCCAGAAGCCCTGATCAGCAGGAGTGATGACTTGGGCTTCTGGTAATTGAAGTCTAAGAACACCTGGAGTGTCAAGGTTCACCATCACGGACATAATGTCTTTTAAAAAATTAAAGGGAAAGATTTTACAAAATCCAGTGAGTCCACAGATATATAATTTTCATTAGTACAGTATAGTATAATATATTTATGCTTCTTTGAGAAACATGTAAGTTTCTTTACCAACAGAATGTTTTTCCATGGTATGTAAATTTATGCAGCTTTATTCTATTGACTGATACTGAAATAGTATGAATGACTGCCGAGTTCAATGGGAACTAAGTGTAAATAAACCCGTATATCTGAAATACTCCTATGATTAAGGAATTAAGTTTTCTATAGATGACCAGCAGTTCTTCTGTTCTTTGGCCCATGTTGTTGACTATGCAGCACATGATAATTCCGTGATGGTGAACCTTGGCACTCCAGATGTTCTTGGACTTCAATTCCCAGAAGCCCAAGCCCCCGTGAATCCACACGAAGGGGTTTACTGCAATTCATATGGCCCACGCCACTCGTCACTCCCAGAAGTGGAAGTAAAACACGTTCATACGGGTCAATGAGGGTGGGAGCGACGAGGGCGGCACAGGCCAGATGAATCGCAGTAAACCCCTTCGTGTGGATTCACAGGGACTTGAACTTCTGGGAATTGAAGACCAAGAACATCTGGAGTGCCAAGGTTTGCCATCACGGTGATAATTAATCAAAATATTAGAAATATAAATATTTCTAGCTGAGCACTATGTGATAGCGACAGCTTACAGATAGCATGAGAAAACTGTAATGGACCTAGAAGTAGTTGTATTGGCTTGGAGCAGATACAGATTGTATTCCAGTCAACCTCTGGTGGTGCTCAAAGATTTACAGGCCTTCCTCAGGACCCGGGTGTAATTTATTTACAAAGCTTGATTATAATGAAAAACTCAAACCAAGCTCATTTTCCTATTCACACTCAAGTATATATTATGACATAATACTTACACTAAGATTTGCATAATTGCATTCAAGTATCAATCTCCTTACTGTTGATCATTAGATATGTTTTTTTAAAAAGTTCAAGATAGGTGCCTTATTTTGTTTCATTAGTGGGAGAAACATCCACTGTTAATTTCAACAGTGAAATTATGAGTGACAATTTAATTCACCCAATTTTTAACTTATTCACAACTTTGTCCATCAGCACTGAGTTTAAAGTTAAAAAGCATGTGGCCATCATGTATTGTAACCCCAGGTTTTCATTTGAAACATACAGACAAAGCTAAGGGTTTGTCTACACCGGCCTTTTCAAAAAGCTGCTTGAGGCTGGGTGAGGAGAGCAAAATGCTGTTCAGTGCAATGTCATGTCCAAAAACATTTTATTTCTCTGATGAGGTGACATCAGCCCTGTAGCACCTATTTTGTAGCTGGTGTGGAAAATCTTCCCTCATCAGGTGCAAATAAGTTCCCCTCCCTGGCCAGTGGGCTGCTCTCATTATTTGGGGTGGGGTGGGGTGGGGGGACAGCACTTTGCACCTCATGAGGATAAGGCTTTTTCATCTGAACCCCACACTGAGTCTCATCAGGAGTAAATACGGGGGTAAAATCTGCATTATAGCTGATCTCTGATGAACTGTAATATGGCTTCACACTATTTTATTGTGGTGGAATACGATAAAGTGGGACAATTTATTTTAACCCCTAGTTTAACCCCTCATGGGCTGCAGTGGCTTAGAGGTTAAGGTGCTGAGCTTGATGACTGGAAGGTCAGCAAGTCAGGAGTGCAAGACCCAAGTGCTGTGTGACGGAGTGAGTGCCCCCGTTGCCTGTCCCAGCTCCTGCCAATCTAGCAGTTCAAAAGCAAAAATTTGCAAGTAGATAAATAGGTACTGCCTTGGCGGCAAAGGTAACAGTGTTCCGTGTTCTCTGGCATCTACCCATGCCTGCCACACGAACATGGAAACATGGATGTATACAGTGCTGGCTCTATGGCTGTAAATGGAGATAATCACCAGTCCTCTAGAGTCAGATACGACTCTTTCAAGCAAGGAAGACCTTTAACCTCTCACAGCAGGGCGGATTGGCCTGATTGCAGTATAGATGTGATTGTACCAAACTGCCACATCTGTTGGTCTGCATCCCTATGCAGATTAGGGTGGTCCATCTTTACATGGGAAAGAAATAAAAAATCAACTGGGAAGTCACGCCACCCTCTTATTTCATTCATTCATTCATTCATTTATTCGATTTATACCCCACCCTACTCGACCAGGGCCGACTCTGGGCGGCTTACAACAAGTAAATCAAATACAGTATACAAAAATTACAAATGGTACAGTGTTGCAATACAGCAAATTAACAATAAATATTAGAAATACAAGATCCATAAAACACAGTATAACAGCAATAGCAACAATGTGATCAATATAATCAAAGGATATAATTTCAAAAATACCAAAAAAAATACAGAAATGCAATAAAGACATAAGCAGCAATAGTAATACAATAATTAATCAAAAATACAGTTAAAACAATCAATACAAAAATACATACATAGGCCAGAGGGCACGAAAGGAAAGTCCTCAATTCCAACTGCACAACAGTTGCAAGTAGCCTAAGAACCCCAGAACAGTGTAAGAGTTCCAGGGTAGGCAGGAATCCCTCCTCGCACCGTCATCTCCACCGGCGGGGAGAGCGCAGCTGCGGCTCCGGCGGCGTTTTCGGAGCCTCCCGGGCCACGGGAGGCTCCCTTTATCCCCCCGCCGGTGGTGGGGGCGGGGAGAGCGCAGCTGCGGCTCCGGCGGCGTTTTCGGAGCCTCCCGGGCCACGGGAGGCTCCCTTTATCCCCCCGCCGGTGGTGGGGGCGGGGAGAGCGCGGCTGCGGCTCCGGCGGCGTTTTCGGGGCCTCCTGGGCCACGGGAGGCTCCCTTTATCCCCCCGCCGGTGGTGGGGGCGGGGAGAGTGCAGCTGCGGCTCCGGCGGCGTTTTCGGGGCCTCCCGGGCCACGGGAGGCTCCCTTTATCTCCCCGCCGGTGGTGGGGGCGGGGAGAGCGTGGCTGCGGCTCCGGCGGCGTTTTCGGGGCCTCCCGGGCCACGGGAGGCTCCCTTTATCTCCCCGCCGGTGGTGGGGGCGGGGAGAGCGCGGCTGCGGCTCCGGCGGCGTTTTCGGGGCCTCCCGGGCCACGGGAGGCTCCCTTTATCTCCCCGCCAGTGGTGGGGGCGGGGAGAGCGCGGCTGCGGCTCCGGCGGCGTTTTCGGAGCCTCCCGGGCCACGGGAGGCTCCCTTTATCTCCCCGCCGGTGGTGGGGGCGGGGAGAGCGCGGCTGCGGCTCCGGCGGCGTTTTCGGGGCCTCCCGGGCCACGGGAGGCTCCCTTTATCCCCCCGCCGGTGGTGGGGGCGGGGAGAGTGCGGCTGCGGCTCCGGCGGCGTTTTCGGAGCCTCCCGGGCCACGGGAGGCTCCCTTTATCTCCCCGCCGGTGGTGGGGGCGGGGAGAGCGCGGCTGCGGCTCCGGCGGCGTTTTCGGAGCCTCCCGGGCCACGGGAGGCTCCCTTTATCTCCCCGCCGGTGGTGGGGGCGGGGAGAGCGCATTTCTATACCATTATGTAGCTTCTAAGTTAGTCTCTTTCTTTTCCTGTCTTTATGTTCCCAAAAGAATAGAATAACTTTCTAATTTCAAAATATGTATATTTCTTGTGTCCTGGTTTTATTATTCAGCATTCTAGAAGCAATTCACAGAATTCTAATCTGATGTTGTGCTTTAACTATTACCAGGTTGCTTATAATGATCCTGCGAATTAATGACCTCTAGAAAATGCTACCATTAACTGCCATGCATAGATCTTACAGACTATAAACCCTATGACTTCTTTTATTGAATCAATGCATCTTATTTTCAGTCTTTCTCTTTTCATGCTCCCTTTTACTTTTTCTACCATAACTGACACTTTCTGCCATGATATGTCCAAAGTACAATAGTGAACCTACATTTCTCATGTCATATCCAAAATATAATAGCCTCAGCTTTAGATTTTAGTGACAGCTCAGGCTTAATTTGATTTAAGTTCCATTTATTTGCCTGTTTGATGGTCCATCGTACCTGTGGTGCTGTCCTCCAGCTCTGTTTTTCAGATGAGTTGGTTCTCCCGCCTCTGTCAGTCTTCTTAATCACCCAGCTTTCACATCTGTGACATACAGGCTGCTGAATTGAGAATATTTAGTATACAGGTGAAATTCGGAAAATTAGAATATTGTGCAAATGTTCATTCAGTTCAGTAATGCAACTTAAACGGTGAAACAAATATATGAGATAGACTCATATGCAAAACGACATAGTTCAAGCCCTACTTTGTTATAATATTGATGCTTATGACTTACATCTTATGAAAACCCCAACCCCCCAATCTCATGTAGCCTGTAATCATCACATAATCTCATGTACGCTGTACACAATGATCATCACAATTATAACAAATTAAGGCATGGCATATCTTGCTTTGCATGTAGTGAGTCGATCTCATATATTTGTTTCACCTTTTAAGTGAAATGAATGGACATTTGCACAATATTCTAATTTTCCAAATTTCACCTGTAGGTAGATTTGGCCTTGATGTCTAGGAAAACATCTTTGTAATTAAGGATCTTTTCTAGTTCTTCCACAGTAGCCATTTTGAATGTTAGTCTTTTCCTCATTTCTCCACTGCAGTCTCCATTTTAATGAATGTCAAAATGAAGATGCAGAAACTCCTCAATTTCATTTCCTTTTTGTCAACAATAAAGTTACGTAATTCTTCTGTAGTTATTATTTTTTCTTTTTAATGTCCAGCTGCAATCCTGCATTTGTGGTAAAGGTAAAGGCAAAGGTCACCCTTGCTCAAAAGCCAGTTGTATCCAACTTCAGGGTTCAGTGCTCATCTCTGTTTCATACCCAAAGAGCCAGCGCTGTCCGCTTCTGGAGACATTTCCATGGTCATGTGGCAGGCACGGAACACTGTTTACCTTCTCACCAAAGTGGTCCCTATTTATCTACTTGCAATTTCTTGCTTTCGAACTGCTAGGTTGGCAGGAGCTGGGACAAAGATAGGATCTCATTCCATCCTGCAGTATTCGGGTATTGCACTGCTGACCTCCCGCCTCCCAGTCAGCATCTTAAGCCACTGCTCTAATACAGTGTTTCCCAACTGCTTCTTTTTGGACTTCAATTCCCAGAAGCCTAATTCAATTTCCCAAAGCACTGATCAGCTAATATTCTGACTGAAGCTTCTGGGAATTTAAGTCCCCCTGTGGGGCATGTGCCCCACATTAGGAACCACTGCTCTAATCTGATGCATCCTTCTGATATTTATTAATAGACCTCCTGCTACATACAGGCTGCTGAAGGAAACATTTCCAGACATCCTTTGCTCTTAAGCAAAAACTGTTCCACCTTTTTTTTTTGTAAGATGTAAGTGGATGTGTATCTGATGTCTGTCATGTCAGGCTGCTCTTACCTTCTTTAGTCTTTTTAGAAGAAAGCTTAGAAATGAGTTCAATATAAAGCAAAATGCCAACTGAATGCTTTTGCAACTAAAACCTAATTAGATGACATCTTTCTTGCACAATGGCAGAAGAAGCGAGGACACCCAACAGGACAAAAGGAGAGTGCTACTTAACTTCAAGGGTTGGCTGTAACTGCTGATTTAAATAGGAATCAAAGATTTCTATCAGCCCCCTCCTTTTAAAAGTATTTCAGTGGAGCAGTCTTTTACTTCTTTTTAAATTGGAGTTTTATAGAGCAAACAGTCTAAGCAATCTAGAGCATATAGTTTGAAGGCTTTTAACATTCCTAAAAGTAAACCCAGTACATGTGCTACACTTGAATCATTGTTTTGACAGTGTAAAACTACAGTAATACCCTGCATAACGTTAAAGATTGGTTCTATGATCTTCAATGTTATGCGTTTTTTAACATTATGCGATACATTTATCACACAATGTTAAAAACAACAACCCGGGCTTCCTTTGGGGGAAGCAGGGGTGAGCGCACTCACCCTACTTCCCCCAAAGAAAGCCGGCATTCGGAGGCTCTGATCCGCTGCTTCCTTTGGGGAAAACCAGGTGAAGGCACTTGCCCGACTTTTCCCAAAGGAAGGCGCGGATGGGAGGCTCTGATCTGTGCCTTCCTTTGGGGCAATTCGGGCGAGCGCATGCGTGCCCAAATTTCCCCAAAGGAAGGCTCAGATGTGACGCTCTGCTTTGGGGCAAGTCAGGCAAGCACGTGGCCTGATTTGCCCCGAAGGAAGGCATGGATGGAAGGCTGACTTGCCCCAAAGGAAGGTGCGGATCAGAGCCTCCCATCTGTGCCTTCCTTTGGGATAAGTTGCCCCAACGTCGGTTTCCTTTCGTGAAAGGCAAGTCGGGCGGCCTGCCTTGCCTTCCAGAAAAGGAAGCTGGTGTTGGGGTGATCTGAACGCCTGCACTCACCCACAGTCCGTCCTGGAGTGGCAGGAGCCAAGCGCTTGGCCTGTTCCCTTCTAGGATGAGCTGCCGGTACTCCAGCCTGTTCTGGAAGGGAAGGGGCCAAGCGCTTGGCCCATTCCCTTCCAAGACAAGCCTCGTCTGGGGCTGAGCGGGACGCCTGCCTCTTCAGAAAGGAACCCGGGGATGGGATCGGAGTGTCCAATCCCTGCTTCCCTTTCTGAGGAGGCAGGCGAGAGGAGATCCAAGTCCCAAAGCCGGTAGGGCTAGTCTCCGCCTGGGAAGCGCCTTCCCAGGCAGAGACCAGCCTTGCGTACTTTGGGGCTTGGATCTCCAGTGGTGCCCTCGCTATTTCGAGGCAAGCTTCGAAACAGTGAGGGCACCTCGGAGATCTCTGCCCCAAAGCACATAAAATGTCAAGACCCAAGACACCCTAAAGAGAAAGCCTATTTCTGGCACAGAGAGACAGTATAAAATGCCTAATGTTGGTAAGATATTACCAAAGGCCTCTTTAAAAAGAGATGTTTTCAATTTTGCTTTTTAAACATTTGGTGAGATAGTACCAGGCGCAGATCCAAAGGGAGGGAGTTTCACAACATTGGTGCCACCACCGAGAGGGCCCTCTTTCTAGTCATGGCCTTTCTAGCTAATCTCGGGGTCAGCACCTTGAGCTGCGTCATCATGGAGGAACAAGTGAAGCTGGCTGTTGTCCTGAGGGCAAGACGTTGCACCAGGTAGGATGGTCCCAAACCGTTTAGGGCTTTGAAAGTTAGAACTAACACCTTGTACCTGATACGGAAGGAAACTGGGAGCTAGTGCAGCCTTGCCAAGGCTGGGGAGATATGATCAAATTTTCTCATTCCCATAACCAGCCTGGCCGCTGCATTCTGAACTCATTGGAGCCTCCGTAACAGGCACAGGGGAAGCATTACAGTAATCAATATGCGACACTACCAGTGAGATAACTAGTGTTATGAGAGACCATCTTCTCATGTTTTTTGGGCCCCACGGATTCCTAATGATGAAAGGGATTACTCAGGACACACAAGTGCTTCATTACAGGAAGAGGAATATTTTTTTAAAGTCCACTGGATGATGACATCAGCAGCTTTATATTGTGTTATTTACACACACAGGATTTTGACCTTTATAAGGTTATGAAAATATATGTGTGTCCTAAAATCTTCAGTAAAAATTTGTAGTATTGTTTTATAGCCAGGTTATGATGAAATCAACCCAGAATGGAGACTTTCTCTTGAAAAGCGAAAGAAAATTAAAGGTTAGTGTCATGCGTGAATTATGTTTTGTTTTCTGTCTGTCTGAGTCTCTCTCTCTTTCTTTCTCTGTCTTGTGTGCGTGTGTGTGCGCGCGCGCACGTGTGTGTGTAAGGGTGGGAGTTAAAATATCTGTTTTTTAAAAAAACCAGCAAGAAATGCACACACTCTTTATTTCAGACTACTGGGTTCTGAACATATTTGCAGAAATATGAATGAAATGTACCTTACTTGTAACTATACTAGATTTCTGTATAGACATAATGTGAACAGAACTCTGATAATACACTTAGAACATTAGAAAAAAAGCCCAACTCTGCAACCTGGCTTACTGTTCTTCTTATGAACTGTGACAATTCATGCATCCCTCTCTCCTCTGTTGCTACTGAGGATGACACGTGGTTACTTATCCAAGATTGAGCAGATAGTCCATAGGAAAGATGGGCATGAAAAGATGTTTAGGTTCTCTGTCCAATTCTGGGCCATAGCTGGTTTTGACAAGTGTAGCTGAATAAAAGTATACAGTGGTACCTCATACAATGATTTTAATCTGTTCCACGGGGCTTGTTGTACGAAACAATTGCTATACGATACATGCATCGTATAGCGATTTCCCCTATGGGATGCATCGTTCAACGATTATTATTTTTTGCTTAGTGGTTTTTCCCGTTGAAAAATTGTTGTACAATTTTTTCCATAGGGAAAATTGCTATGCGGGACACCCTCCCCCCCCAACATAATTGTTATGCGATTTCGTTGCTATACGGGGCAATTGTTGTATGTGGTTCCACTGTACCTTCATTCCTGTAAGACATGCTAATGGATCATGAACGCTATAACTAAGCAAGTTCTTAGGACAGAAAAATAGACTATTTTCATCTGCTACATTCTGAACAAGATCTACAAACTTTTAAAATTATAAAACTAATTAGTAAATAGCCCTCAGCTCAACTTGGGTGAAGGCATAGAGTTTTCTGCTGTGATCATGATTCATTTCCTAATTGTTTAGGCTAGAGTTTCCTCTGGATTCTAGAGGAACGTTCTGAGTAAATGTCAGTGTTATAGCTAATCACACAAGGAAGAATAGATTACATCTCTTACTAGTTTTTAAAAATTCGCCATGCTTCATACCCAATGTAATTAGCTCTATTCTTTAAAAATATTACATAAAAGGTCAAAATCTTTAATTTTGGCTAGTCCAGAGATGACTATTTAAATATAGAGAAACAAGGGTCTATGCAATGCTGAAATATTGTGAAAGATTTTGCTTTATATTCTGGGTAGGTCCCATTTTATGATTTTTACATGCTGCCCAGAGTAGTGAACTTATCACTAGTTGGGCAAGATACAAGTCTGAATATGTCATGAATAAATAAATAAAAATTAACTTCTCTGTTTCTAATACTTGAAATCATCCTTCCCTCCAGACAAGGAATCTTTCTACCCACTGATAGACGTAAACTGGTGGGCAGAGAATGCTGTTATTTTGGCTCGCTGTTCTGGAGCTTTGACTGTGTCATCAGTGAAGACCTTGAAAAATCTTTTAGGCAAATCTTGTGAATGGTTTGAAAGTTCCCCTCAGGTCACTTCTGTTCATGATGGAGGATTTCTAAGTTTGGAGGTAGGAAGCACTTGGGAAACCTTAAAAACACCTTAATGGTATGTTTGAAATGTCACTTCTCTACTGTGAAAATGCCAGAGCTTTTAGTGTTCCCATGATTATTAAAAAGGGGGACATTTCAACGTTGAATGAAATGATAGGCTGCATTGATAATAATTTGACGAAGAAAGTAAAAGCTTCCAAAAATTTTCTTATGCCTTGCTGGGCTGATGTTGGGTCATGATTCTTCTGTGAACCAGTTGAATGGAATAATTAAATGTATGATTATTCTCAGCAAGAGGACACAAGTATATTGGATTAGGTTTGGTTTCCATGAGGCTGCTATGACAATATTTTGGTGGTGCCTTATGGATTCTTGATAACAAATTTTTATACTTTCCCTTCAACTTAAAATGTCTGGAATGGAATGGTTCAGGGTTTTCCCAATTGTTGCATCACCATTGTGGGTGCTTTCCTTGGATGGGCTTCATGACTCCTCTTCCATCATGAAACCATGCTGAGACTGAGATCTTGCAATACAATTTATTATAATTGGTAATGAGAGTAACAAAATAGGGACTCCTGGTTCAGTGAGAGCCCACTTCACTCCCCCCCTTCAGCTCGCAGCCTCTTAGACCAAGGTTATTCTGGTTTCGCTCATGGATAGGGTTTCATAGTCTATTTAGTCCCAAGAGAAGGTGATATTATGGTGGCAGAAAGTACACACTCATGATGCCAAAGATAGTTGCACTAGAGGGCCTGGAGTAGGTGTTTACGATGGTCTCAAGGGCAGGCTTGGTGGGTTGTGAGGATCCTCTTGTACATCTTGCCCTGCTCATTGCCACCATCAATACTCCTATCTCTCTGATTAGATTTTTAAAAGGTTTACTACATACAAACGTTATCCATTAAAGTATTGTATTTCTTCTATATAATCCTAGGGAATAATGTAGCTGTACTTAAACAAAAACCGAGTAGTTTTTTAACTGAATGTATTTGGGAAAGAGTTCCTGATGAATGATACTATAACATTCAATTATCCAGTCCTCAGGATGTTGTGCTTTTAGAGTCCCTTTTGTATAAATGAAAAAAACAAACCTGCTAAACATATTCTAGTCCTTATAGAATAAATTGAGTACACCTACATGGCTGGTGGTCTATCCAGTGTAATAACCTGGCCTGGCAGCCTGAGAGAAAATTTATTTTTTTCTGTGCTCTTGTTTTCCCTCTCAGCAGCTTTGGGAATTGTAGTGGCTGATTGCCTTTTTTTGCCTCCAGAAGCCTGACAGACTTAAGTGTGATACATTATGCTGGTTTGTAAGAATTGTTTTTCTTGTAGTGCGAGGTGAAGTTGGCTCCAAAGAGATTGCACTTGGATAGCAGGCCTGGAGATGAAGATGAAGGAGAAGATGACTCTGAATCTGATGATGAAACATCTGCAAAAGCCCGGTATTTTGGCTACTTAAAGCAAGGCCTGTACTTTGTGACTGAAATGGAGAGATTTGCTCCTCCAAGGAAACGTCCACGTCCATTTATAAAGAACTATCGGCTTGTGAACCTCAGGTCCACAACCCCTGAGGAGTTGTACCAGAGAAAGGTGTGTTATGTGTGTATCAAGCCCATTTTCCTCCCTCTCCTTTACATTAATTAAACGAGTATACATTAGTATACATTAATTAATGCTACTTTTGGTGAGGTTCATACAGCCAAGTCCTTCCTTTGGATATAAACTTACTTCCATGATTTGGATTACTGGATTTTGACTCCTTTGCTTTGAAGACGATGCTTTTTTTAAAAAAAAAATGGTTTGGTTTCAGGATATACCAGTTAGAGGCAGCCAAAAGTCAGAGCTGCAGCATAGTTTGTCATCTAGATATTATCCCAGGGTTTTCATCCAGAAAGTACTATAGTGGCTTAGTGGTTAAGACGCTGAACTTGATGACTGGAAGGTTGGCAGGTCAGCAGTTCCAGACCCGAGTGCTGCACAATGGAGTGAGCTCCCACCGTCTGTCCCAGCTCCTGCCAATTTAGCAGTTCAAAAACAAGAAATTGCAAGTAGATAAATAGGTACCACTTCGGTGGGAAAGGTAAACAGCATTCTTTGTCTAGTCCTGCCTGCCTCATGTCCACAGAAATGTCTGCAGACACAGACAGCACTGGCTCTTTGGATGTAAACTGAGATGAGCACTGAACCCTAGAGTCGGATATGACTGGCTTTCGAGCAAGGGTGACCTTTCATACAGAAAATGATCTTGCAGACTAATCATATGGGGTTATAGCATGCATGTTCTGATTTTCTGAATAAGTAATTCTGTAATGTAAAATTGAAAAATGATGCTATGTTTTTCTCATAGTATATTGACTCTCCTTTGTGATGCATGTATAGTGTCTATGTGTGTAATATATGCAGTAGTATCAAAATGCTTTGTTTTTAGATTGATAATGAAGAATATGGAGAAGCCTTGTCACTAGCTCAAACGTATGATCTCGATTCAGACCTTGTTTATCAGAGACAGTGGAGAAAATCTGCAGTTAGCATTGCTTCTATCCAAGATTATCTGGTATGTCTTCTTCGAGAAAGGTAGTATTTACAGATTGGATTTGTGGATAGAGAAGTGGATGTCTTGCAAGATGGGCAATTCTTGGCACTTATGTCACTGCAGTGTCATCTATTCTCCCCTAAAAGATGCTCCTGAGGGTTAATTAACCATTGTGAATGCCATATGATAGTTCACAGGGTATGAAGGGGAGAATTCAAAAGCATTGTCTTGAACTGACAGGTATTCTGTTCAGTTTCCAAAATACTTTTTTTGAGTACAAGTCATGATTGTGTGTTTATGGCCTGTGAAACCAGAGTTCTCTGGTTGGCATCTGAAACCAGTTATGAATAATGACCTGTTGCCATTATAGTTCAGAAGGAATGGTGTTCAGTTTTCTCCCATTATTATTATTTATTGGATTTATACCCCACTCTACTCAAGCACAAGGCCGACTCAGAGCGGCTACAACAATCAAAAATCAATACACATACAGTTTCAACATCATAATAGTACACATAATCACTAAATAATACAAAAAGACACCTAATCAACATATCCAAAAAACAGTAGTTACAAAATTCAATACAGGGTATAAGCAGCAATAATCATTATATCAAAAACACAGCCGAACAAAGGGAAACCTCATTTCAGAAGCCCCCACAAAGACCGCCAGCAGCAGAACCGCCCCAAGAAACAGAGTCCAGGTCACCATCCTTGTCCTCCTCTTGGTCGGTAACAGGCCAGGAGGATGCAGGCAGCTCAGCAGCAGCGTCTTCAGGGCTCCCCAAGGCCACGGGGAGTCCCCTTTATCCTCCCGGTGTTGGTGTGACCGGGAGGGCACAGTGGCTCAGCTGGGCTCGGTGGCATCTTCGGGGCTCCCCGAGGCCTCGGGGTGTCCCCTTTATCCTCCTCCTGGCGTTGGCGTAGCCAGGAGGGCGCAGATGCTCGGCTGGGCTTGGCAGCATCTTCAGGGCTCCCCGAGGCCACGGGGAGTCCCCTTTATCCTCCTCCCGGCGTTGGCGTGGCCGGGAGGGCGTGATCTATGTATCTCCCATGTATCGCTCCCATGTATTTCCCAATCTACAAGTCTTAGTTGGGTTGAGTGGAAGGAGGATAACTGTACAGTTTGCACGATATTCTAATTTTCTGAGTTTCACCTGTAGATAAGTGTTTCCTAACCTGGGCCCCATGCCCCACAGGGGGACTTCAGTTCGCAGAAGCCTAAGTCTGATCAGTGTTTTGGGGAATTGACTTTGCCTTCTGGGAACTGAAGTCCAAAAAACAAAGGTTGGGAAACACTGCTGTAGATGTAGGATTTATGAGAGCAGGTGCAGAGTCGCCTTGGCGAGTGGGGCGGCATTAGAAATTTGTTTAATATATGAATAAATAAAAAAAATTGGAGTGTGAGTACACAAGTTGTGCTTTCAAAAGCTCTGGGCTTTACTTTGGCTAAGTTAGACTCAAAGTGAAATATTGGAGAGACTCTGCCAGTCACTTGATGATACCCAACTAGATGACTAAATGAAAGAGCTCTGTATCAGACTTTCTTGAGAATGTATATAAGTGCATTTCCCTGCTTGAGTATTGGAAAGTTCTAATAAATTCCTTGTATCCTCTTTTTCTCTCTCACTGATATTCTTGGGGACAGAGCAAAATTAATAAGCGTTCCTGGGTTCTTCATGAGTGCCTGGAGAGAGTTCCTGAGAATGTAGATGCTGCAAAAGAATTGCTGCAATATGGCTTGAAAGGAACAGATCTGGAGGCTCTTGTGGCCATTGGGAAAGGAGAAGATGGTGGCAGGTCTGTGGGATTGGATTCTCAGTTGCTAAAGACATTTACTATATTAGCTAAACTACTAGCTAATTTTGAATAAACAAAATTCAATAGACACAGCAAGTTGCTTGAAAAGCCAACGTTGGCATGTTTTTAGTTTGATTTTTCATTTAGTGCCTGCAGCTTTTCCAAACAGTGGTAGAAGAGTTGGACATATGCAAAATTCCTTTCAAAATTCAAAGTATGAAGAATATAGAAGGGGCTGTGTCCTTGAAGCCTGAAGCAATTTCTTCTTTAATTTCTGGCTCCTGTGCTGTATTATTGGCATTTTTATAAATTATAGTTATGCCATTTTTATTTATTTATTTATTTTTCACGCTTATATACCGCCCACTCAGGTACAACCCAACTCAGGGCGGTTTACATAGCAGACAGTAAATACATAAAGGTAAAAAGGTAAAGGTTTCCCTTGCTCGAAAGCCAGTCGTATCCGACTCTAGGGTGCAGTGCTCATCTCTGTTTCTAAGCCGAAGAGCCAGCGCTGTCTGCTTCTGCAGACGTTTCCGTGGTCATGTGGCAGGCATGACTAGACACCGGAGCGCACGGAACGCTGTTACCTTCCCACCGAAGTGGTCCCTATTTATCTACTTGCAATTTCTTGCTTTCGAACTGCTAGGTTGGCAGGAGCTGGGACGAAGACGGGAGCTCAAGACACATGATAAAACAAAAACATGTTTTTGTGCCTTGATGGTTACCTGCTGATACCAAATTTGCCTTGATGGGATAACTGTACTTTATACTGATATTTTGAAACTAAATGTTCAGTTGGCAGGGGACCAGTTTTGTTTTTATTGAAAGCCAAAAAGATATGATACAACTATGTTACACTAAAAAGGTGTGTTACATATTTTAAAGTTTTTTTTAATATTCTAGAGGTTGACACACTGCTTCATTTTGAATTCAGATCTATAAATGTAAAATAAAAGGTTGCAGCCTGAGATATGCAGACGATACCACCCTAATGGCAGAAAGAAGGAAGACCTAAAGAAGCTCCTGATTAGGTTGAAAGAAGAGAGTGCAAACGCTGGCTTGAGACTCAATATCAAGAAAACCAAGATAATGGCAACAGGCCCAATCAGTTCCTGGAAAATAGATGGGGAAGAGGTAGAAGCAGTGACAGATTTTACTTTCTTAGGATCAAAGATCACTGCAGATGGGGATTGTAGCCATGAAATAAAAAGGCGACTGATCCTTGGGAGACAAGCTATGAGAAACCTGGGGAACATAGTGAAAAGCAGAGACATCACATTGCAAACAAAAATTAGAATAGTCAAAACAATGGTATTCCCAATAGTAATGTATGGATGCAAGAGATGGACCATTAGGAAGGCTGAACGCAGAAGAATAGATGCCTTTGAAATGTGGTGTTGGAGGAGAGTTTTGAGAGTCCCCTGGACAGCAAGGAGAACAAATAGGTCAATCTTAGAAGAAATGAACCCTGACTGCTCATTGGAAGGTCAAATAGTAAAGACGAAGCTAAAATACTTTGGACATCAAATGAGAAGGGAGGATTCACTTGAGAAGGCATTGATGTTGGGAAAGGTGGAGGACAAAAGAAAAAGGGGAAGGCCAAAGATGAGATGGCTAGACGGTATTGTAGACACAATGGGCACAGAGCTGGGGGGGGGGGGCTGGTGGAGGACAGAGGCGCCTGGAGGAAAATGGTCCATAGGGTCGCAATGGGTCAGAGTCGACTGTGCGACTGAACAACAACAACAAGCCTGATTAAAGAAAATCTGGTTAATTATATTTGTTTAAAAGTTTGTGCATGTAATCACCTTTCTGCTACATGTGATTCCCATTTCTCTTGATTCATGCATGGTAGACAAGGCTGGCTATACAGTAAGTGGCCTGTAAACCTAGTTGTGCCATAGTTCAAAATACTTGCCTACTACCTCATCCAGGAAGTTGCTACAATGTGTTCCTGATGAGATGGTTGCAGTTTTCTTCTTTAGATTGTCTGTGCAAAATGCATTCATAACAACATTTGTACAACTTGCTTCATGTTAATTTTGGCAGTGCTGGTTCTCAACTAATGGAAATCACTCTATATTTCTGGAGGATAATGTTTCTTTTCTGAAAAGAAGAGAAGGATTTGTGAAACTTTAAAAATACCTGTTGCAATCTTAAAAATTAGAAAGAGCCGAAAGAAAGCTCTTTTTGACTAAAACATTTAGTTTTCCTTTCATGGGTTGTCATTTTCCCCTAGATTTATCTTACCAGGTGATATAGATTTTGGTGAACTCCTTGAAGAAGAGTTTTTGTCTCCTGAAGAAGAAGCAGAGAGTAGAAAAGAACGGGAAGCCATGAAACGCCAAGAACTCCTTCAATCAGTAGACTTTTCCAGGTAAATGAAATTCATGCTCAGTGTTACCTTGTTCTATTGCTAGATTTATATACACACAGTCTCTGAGGGAAGGATATAAAAATATATTTTAATAAGCCTGATTTCTAATTGGTTCAAAATACACATTTTCAAATGGCAGTGTACTGTACAATAAAAGTGGTCTAGTTGACTCAGTTCCCTTCTTGAGGCTTAATATATAGATATTACCATATTTTTTGGACCATAAGACGTACCTGACCGTAAGATGCACCCAGTTTTCAGAGCAGGAAAAATATATATTTAATACTGTATTTTGCACCAGCAACCAGTGGTGGCGCTGCAGGGGAAATGGGCAGGCCAGGCCAATTGCACTGAGGAAGGAAGTGATACTCTAGCCTAGCCTCTTGCTCTCCTTTCAACCAGGAAGCATGTTTCCCCCCTCCATTTTGTCCACGTAGAGTAGAGACAAAGGCATCAAGGTAAGTGAAACCCTTTCTTTTTAAGCACAGGTTTGGTTTCCCACTTAAATGCATTGGGAACATACAAACAGAAAACATTTGAATATAAGAAATTTATTCCCCAATGCATTTAAATGGGAAATTGCTATTTTCGCCCTCTAGTGGCCACTTGTTTTTCATATCCCCCCCCCCCCCCTTTGCCGGAACAGCTGAACAGCTGAGAGGCGGCAGTAGTAGTCTTCAGCCAGCTGTGGCTCTTGTAAAATATCCTTTACAACAGCCACAGCTGGCCGAAGACCAGCATTTGGAGTATAAGACGCACCCTCATTTTCTCCCCACTTTTGGGGGAGAAAAAGTGCATCTTATGGTCCAAAAAATACGGTACACCCAGATGAGCTCTTTGAGTCAATCCTAATTGGAAGAGGTTACCTCAGAACAAGCATGGGGATTTAGTGACCCATGGCTTTCACTGTGACTGCTAGATTCCTCTTGGACCACCCATCAGTTGCAGTCCTAGGAAGTATCGACAGGCTGCATTATTGACTATTTAATGTCTGTTCACTCCCTGTTTTTTTAAAGGGTGGGTGTAGCCCACTGATGTCCTAGGTGTGTGAAAGTGGAGCGCAGCTGGCCATTTTGTTGCAGGCTATGTCTTAAGACAATTCCATGTGTTGCATCTAATTTAAACACATGTAGCACCAGTTAAAGACATTTGTATCAGGCAGAACATCTGGATATGCATTCCTGTTTATGTCCGCAGATTCTTATTCAAATTAATGTCATCTCCATGCACAGCATGACTTAGTTTGCATGCACATTTTGGTGTAACTCCAAAGCCACATTCCAGCACACACACAAAAAGTTTATTGTATTGCTGGAGTAGAGATTAGAATGGCATTTTTGCAAGATGTGTTTTCTTCTATCCTAGCACCTGCAGGCAGGTTGTTAAAAGATATAGATCTATCTATCTATCTATCTATCTATCTTGACTATTTTTTAAAAAAATTCTTTTACCTCCACACCCAATTTTTCTGTTAAATATAGGTTAACTTTGGAACAGAAAGAACTTTGCCGTTGCAGATTGAAGCTTCTAACCTATTTGGATCGTTTAGCAACATACGAGGTAAAGATGGTGGTTCTTACATTGTCAATTATGTTTGTGGTCTACTGGTTTACTATATCTTTTTATGTCATTACACACGAGAATGCATATTGGGCAATATACAAATTAAAGGATTCCAAGACATTGTGGGTTATTATATAATGACTGAGTCATTTTTATAGGATTGTGTTTGTGTTATACTCCTTCACAGTTTTGTTAGTTTTGTATGCAGCGATGGCTCCATGATCATAGTGTGAAATGTATGCAGTGATGAAAGCAAAGAACTTAGTTTCACTCCACTATATTTTGTCACTTGTTTAGCAGCTAATTTATTCTTTTTTTCCTTTTAATTCCCTCAAAACCATAAGTTAAATCGACCCCATTCAGTATTTAAAACTCATATACCTGTATGTCCTCAGTCTTTGTTTCTGTGCATGAAAACTAGACTGCGAATATGCCAAAATGTCCACCTGTCTGTGGAACATTCACTTGTTTGGAACATGGCTTGAGAATACAAATGACAGCTAGTCTTTGCTAAGTTTTCTCTGGAAGACAGTCACATATATAATGGAAAACGGGACTTTGTTGTCAGTACAAGAACAGTTTGGTTGCCCCACATCCCATTTACAGAAAACCCCCGGTAAACAACGCGTTCGGACGTCGTTTTCGGTAAACGACACATTTCCCCCCTAAAAAGTCATCTCCCGACAACGACGTTACGTCGTTACCCGGGAGATCGTGTTTGGTCTCCTACCTGTTCACGCTGGTTGGAGATGAAAAAACCGCCAACTTCGGGTCCCTGTGTCTGGCTCTCCGCTTACCCAGGAGTGTCTGGGAGGCTGGGAGAACCTATCCCCCGCTGTTTCCGCCTTCTTAGCACCTCCCTGGCCCGCCCAACAGCTGATTAAAGTTGCAGCCGCCATCTTGTTTTTGAAAAATAAAAAAATAAGATTGCGGCCGTAACTTTTCTCACCTGTTGGGCGGACCAGGGAGGTGCTAGGAAGCCGGAAACAGCACAGAATAGGTCCTCCTAGCCCCCCAGACACTCCTTGGTAGGCAGAGAGCCGGACACAGGGACCCGAAGATGGTGATTGTTTCGTCTCCAACCAGCATCAACAGGTAGGAGACCATGTTGTCCTTTTTCTGGGAGTGAGGAAAGGCAGCCTGGGTGCCTCTGTTAGGCTCCAGGGAGGCTATCTGGGTTGGTTTTGACCTTCCCCGATCTCCCCCGGGCGATGATGCAAAGAAAAACGCTGGTGAAACCTCCTTCGTCAACTGGAGGCTTTTCCTTGCAGCATCACCCGGGAGAGTCATGGGGTGTCAAAAACAATGCAGATCGTCTCCCTGGAGCCTAACAGAAGCACCCACGCTGGCGGAGAACCTGAAATGGGTGAGAAAAAATTTCATGGTGACGCGCTAGGCCGGTTTCCCCTCCGGAAGGTGAGCGTTTTTCTGCCTCCCAGACAACGGCGTTTCCCAGTTAACGACACGACGTTTGAAACCAAGAAACATCATTAACCGGGGGTTTACTGTATAGTTAATCTCTATTTCCATAGAACATGAGCTTTGCCTGATTGCAGTATGCTTTGAGCTGTCCGCTATTCATAAGATAATCATAAAGAGGAAGAGAAGGATCTGTTCTCCATCTTCCCACAGTGCAGGATGCATAATAATGGTCTGAAACTATAGGAAGCCAGATATATGCTGATTATTAGGGAAAATATCTTAACAGTTAGAACAGTCCAACAGTGGAACCAATTGCATTAAGAGGTGGTGAATGCTCCAATGCTGGAACCATTCAAGATACAATTGGACAACTGTCTTTCAGATCTGCTTTGATTCAGATTCCTGCATTGAGCAGGTGGTTGGGCTCGATGGCCTAAAAGGCTCCTTCTAACTCAGTTGTTCTATGATTCACACGTTGTGGACCTTGAATGTATTTTGTAATATTTTTTTTCTTCAGGAGATCCTGGGAGGACCCCATGCTGCTGAGCAGAGATACGATGCAGAGTTTTTCAAGAAATTCAGAAATCAAGATCTCCTTCTTTCTGCAAGAGCATATGCAAGGGTACGTTCTTCTTTTGAATCTATCTAATGAAGGATGACATATTGATCTGTGTTTGAACAGTTTGTGTGTACATTTACAGTGAAAAATCATCTGTGTTTGTTTAGGACAGGGGTGCCCAAACTCGGGCCCGCACGCTAATAATCCGGCCCTTGCCGCCCTCACTACCTTGGAAGCGGAAGTAAAACGTGCCTGCATATGCACAGAACACTGCCATAAATCCACCCATGGCTGTGTTTAAGACAGCTGCAGGTGCATTTACGGTGGTGTTTTGCTCATGCACGGACACATTTTACTTCCACTTCTGGTGGAAGGAACCACGTGACTGGCCCGCTCAACCACATGACCAGCCTGCGGCCCGAAAGGTTTGTGCACCCCTGGTTTAGGAGGAAGTCCCATATGTACATAGCAGAAGATGTTGTAATTGTAAATATTGCCTTGTTAGTTCAGAAGGTAGATCATATGTGGACTGCAATGTTGGGAAATTGTTAGAATTTTTGACTGTGGCCTGTCAGTTGGTCTGATGTATCTACTCTACGACCACTGTTTTTCCAGAAAAGGTTGTTACACTGTTTAAAATTAAGATTATTCCTAGGAAATTAATCCAATTCTCGTCCATGGGGTTTACTTTCAGGTGAAGGAGCGTTGATGAGTGGGATTGTAATCATAGTATCTGACAGGAAAACATGGATTTTGCGTGGCATAGATACAATAAATTATTTTTTTAAAGAAAATAAATTTAAAAATTCAAATCTCAAGCTGTTTGGAGCAAGGTAAAGAATTGAGTGCCAGCATTGTGACTTGTGAGCCTTCGTTTTTAGACGCAGAATTTTGCTTAAACAAAAACAAAAATACCACCAAAAGGAGTGTTCAGTCAAAAGTCTAATTTCCAAGGACATACAGGTGAAACTCGGAAAATTAGAATATTGTGCAAATGTTCATTCAGTTCAGTAATGCAACTTAAAAGGTGAAACAAATATATGAGATAGATTCATTACATGCAAAGCAAGATAGTTCAAGCCTTACTTTGTTATAATATTGATGCTTATGGCTCACAGTTTATGAAAAGCCCAACCCCCCAATCTCATGTACACCATAATCATCACATAATCTCATGTACACTGTACGCCATGATCATCACAATTATAACGAATTAAGTCATGACATATATTGCTTTGCATGTAGTCTATCTCATATATAATATTTGTTTCACCTTTTAAGTGAACGATTAAGTGCACGATTTTTTAATTTTCCGAGTTTCACCTGTACAAATCCAACAGTCAGAAGTCAGTTGTCCAGAATTTCACGTGATGTGTAGGAGGACCATTGGACAATTAGTCTTTATTTACATATAAAATGAACTGATGCCATATAGCACTGAATATATCTCTTTTGGTCTAACCCAATATTTTCCAACCTTTGGTTTTTGAACTTCAGTTCCCAGAATCCTAAATCAGTTCCCCAAAGCACTGATCAGCCAATGTTCTAACTTAGGCTTCTGGGAATTGAAGTCCCCCTGTGGGGCGTGGGCCCCACATTGAGAACCACTGCCTTTTGTTGCCCTAATGTTATGGCAGTTTCTCTAGGCCACATATTCATATTGAGACCTTATTAATGTTTTCTACCATCTAGAAACTTTGAGGCGTGTAGCAGTGAATTACAGAGAGTGCATATCTTTATGGTGCATTTTTTTTATCACCAAGAATGATGGAGAGTAGGAACAGTTTGTTACATTTTATTGGCTCACACTTAGAAAAAAAAATTTCTTGCATTTTAATAAGAGAAAATGAGATTTATTTGGCATATCAGTTGTCATAAATAAAAACATGTATAATATGTTTTTTAAAAAACATTATACAGTGTCTCATACTTTTTGGAAATGGTTGCTTATTAAACAGAATTGGTTACAGGCAGTTTCCTGAATATTAATGGCAAACTGTTTGTGCAGGAAAGCAATGTAAGGGCCCTGGAGATCTTGTTCACATACCACGGATCAGAATTACTTCCACATCGTTTGGCAATTCTGTCTAATATTCCAGAGACCACCTCTCCGCATGAATATTCCTTTTTGCTACATGAAGCTTGGTAAGTGCACATTTACGGAATACCAATGCAATATTTCACATTCTTCTTCCTTTAAAAATGCTGATATATTTCTTTATTTTAAAAAAACCAAACAATTTGTATTCATAATTAAAAAGTCAAATGAAAAAAAATGCTGCATGTGTCTGTCTAAAGATTGCTGAAACAATCTGGAAAGTATCACTGCAAAAGGTATATCTTCGTGGTCTTTATCAGAACGCTCTGGAGTGGAAATGATTATGGATTGAAGTTGGTCTAATATTTTACACTTTGTTGCAAAGCTGGTAACCATACTTGTGTTCAATTGGAGTCGGTGTGGTTTGGTCACGGCTTTCCTACGTTAAGGGAATAATGCATCTGTTAAATAGAGATAGTATCATCTGAACTTGCCCTATTTTTCTCCTTTGTAACTTTCACGCTGACTGCTGTTGATACCAGTTGATAAGAGTCTGGTGGAGATTGACTTGGGAATAAGACATATGGTGTGCAAACAAATACAGAAGGTGTTTACATTAACATAGGCAGAATGCTTAGCAGGTAAATGGATAAAGATTGGAGGTGCACAATGTTAGAGCCAGTAGAGGAACACAAAACCTGCTGTGTAATAAAAACACGAGCTGTAGAGAAAATATACAGTTTAACTGTGGATCAGGTAAATATGCAAACCTTACCTGGAAAAATTTATGAGGCAAACTAGTGTCCTGCCAAGAGACAAAACTTGGTAGCTTTAAAATCTGTGTTCTGATAATTGAATGAGTGAGCTGCTTGGGACTGAGGAATGAAAGTGGAAAGGGCTGTACTGTATTGTTCTTCCAAGCCCTAGCATGGCACTTTATCCCTCAGCAGACCTTTCCTTTGTCTCAATATGACCTAAATGTAAGAGCTTCTAGACAAGGCCCCATCGCTTGATAGTGTGTTGGTTCTTCTCAAAAGCACCTTACGTGGTAGCTTATCTCGCCAGGTGCTTTTGAGAAGAACCAACACACTGTCAAGCGATGGCGCCTTGTTTGGAAGCTCTTTAGGTCATATTGAGACAAAGGAAAAGTCTGCTGAGGGATAAAGTGCCATGCTAGGGCTTGAAAGAACAATACAGTACAGCCCTTTCCGCTTTCATTCTTCAGTCCCAAGCAGCTCACTCATTCAATTATCAGAACACAGATTTTAAAGCTCCCATGTTGAATATAATTGCTCCGTTTAAAAAAAAAAAGGTAATTAGGGACTGAGATCCATCCACATGACATGGAGCAGACATATATATTAATACCACTAATCATCACAAAGTAGTTCTCCACGAAAGCAATATTTTTCTCCTGTTGTTGCTCCCTGGCAACTGGCAGTTCAGAGTAGGCTGTCTCTGAACCTGCAGGTCTCCTGCCAGCCAATATGAGAAGAAGCCATTGACAGGGTAGTGCATATCTTACAACAAAAATTTCCATAAACTGCATATATATTCCTCCATTCCCCAGAGTTCATACTGTTTTACCTCAGAATTTTACATGGAAGTTTGGGATCCATCATTGTTAGTAGGTACAGTATTAATCTGATACTTGCAGAGTCTTTGAAATGATTCCCTTTCCATTCTTTTTTCCTTAAAAAAAGGGATGGACACACTAGCACAGTTTGTTGAAAGAAAAATGGTTCTTGCATGGACCATTCCTAACTATATTGATGATAAAAACCAATATATGTGCAGTGTCTGACATGAAAACAATGCAGTAGCAAACTATAGCAGTAGCAAGGAAAATGAATTTTGATATTTGGACTGTTTCTCATCTTAAATCTAGCCTTTGCTGATGCTTAATTACATCATTACCTTTAGGTATTGTACTTAAAACTACTAAAATGCTGGGTTGATACAATTTCTGAAAGTTGAACTTTAAAAAAGTGCGGCTGAAAGGTCCACAGAAGTATAAGCAACACACAGTTCATACTATCTATAGTCTTAAATGCAGTAAAACCTCTGAAAGTTGACCACCAAAGGCATTGGAGGAAAGTGGTCAACATACAGAACAACTGTACTGAATAGTACACGTGCCACATTTTAATTTTATTAGAAAATGTCATGAAGAAAAACACATAATCAATACATCTACATATGTAGTATCTTCTCATGGTTTGATCATTCTTTCTGGGGGAAAAGAGAGAGTCCATTTTAGTCTGTTTCTTATTCTTTTTATGAAGGTAAGTGGAAAAAGCACTCTCATCGCTGGCTATACCACTTCCTTTCTTGTTTTTTTTCCTTTCACAATTGTTAGATCTATTGTTAATCACACACTGTTAATTGCATGGCTTGCATGTGTCTGTATTGTGTATGTATATGTTTCTTTGGTTATTTTGTTCCTAAAAAAGTGTGTGTGTGGGGGGGGGGGGAGAGAAATTTAAGTGGGGAAAATTTAAGTCTTTGTTAAATTTGTATTATGAAATCAATCCATGATTATCATTGTTAAACTGCCGAAACAAAGTAAAAAAATATTGTATTCTTTTATATTCTTCTTGAAAGTAATTCATTGCTGCCAATTCTGCATTTCACTTTTCTTGCCCCTTGTACAGACTGGACTCAACTAATTAAGTTATGGAGAGTAAATTAATGTTGTGTGTCAAGTTCCAGGTGATCAAGATATAACTTACAGAGGTGGTCAAAATAGAGAGGTTGGCTTTCTATTGTGTACGTATGGTGTACATCCAATCTATGAAACTTAGATCAACTTAGGGATGTGGTCATTGTAGGGAGATGGTCATCTATGGAGGCTTTACTGCAGTTTCTCTCTGTCTCTCAAACCAGAATAATAATGTATTTATAGTGCCACATCAGATGCAGGTGCAAAATGTTGTCATTTTTTAGTGCCTATGATGACTCAGAATAAAAGCTTTATTCCCAAACCTACCTTTCCTATTCAGTTGCCTGGAAGAATATGAAGGCTTTAAAAGTGAACACATTTTTAAAAGATTATTAACCTTTGGGAAGAAATGACATTTTCTAGCCTAAATTATCGGATTTTTATTAGATTTTATATTACCTAATTCAGACCAGGATAGTTTCCTGCTTCTTGTTGTGTTAAGAGTCTTTTAAAGTAAGTTTGTTGGACTTTTAAAAAGCAGATTTTTAAATCTTGGATGGCAGTATTGCCACATGCTAATAACCTGCATACCGAGTAGAGAAATAAGGCTTTAGCAGCTTATCAATTTTTGTCATTCTTGCGAGAAGCATAAGGCCATTTCTTGCTTTCTCATAAAATTTGAAAGCCGACCAGTCAACCTGTTCAAAATTTTACCTTGTGAAAATATGGTTCATTGCTTAGAAGCTTTTAAATTTGTCCTGCACATAAAACACCCCTGGCTTTTTACTTCTGAGACAATATTATCATCATCTTGAGAGCCTCTTACGTATAAAGATGCCCCAGGCTTTGGGGCAATACTACGACTTTCCAGCTGACTGCTTAAAATGTAGATTTGTACCTGATATCCCCTGAGTCCGATTCCTTTCATTGTAAAGACTTGCCTGGCATTTGTTACTGGGGAATGAGAGGAGGCTATTTTGACTAATTTTTTCTATTACTTACAGTCTCCTCATTTTTTTTAGATCTTCCATTTTGTAGAAGCTAGAACTTGTCTATTTTATAGGCAAAGATTTCTCTGTACCATGCATGTTTCTAAGCTTGAATGTTTTCATCAGATCCCCACCCTGTTGAATGACATTCTGGATGGCCATTCTTAGGATAGATAGCTACCATGCTGCCAACTTTTCCATTCCTATTTCATCTCACATCCAACCTTATGAAAACTTCACTCCATGCATCTGATTAAATGGGTTGCATTCGGTCATTCTGTCTGTCAAATTTTATATAATCTGTAGAACCATCTTCCAAATAAAATAGGTTAGCTTTTAAGTGCTAGAGAATGTTCATGTAATGGGCAGTTGTAGAAGAGGAAATAATATATATCTTTTAAATTCTTTGCTGCTTTGGTGTGCCTTGTGTTCTAAGGTTTCATTGTCACATTTATGATTTCTTCCATAGTTCCACTCCAAATCTGTGTTCTGTTCTAAGTTGATAGTCTGGGCCTTGCAGATACTGGTGGTTTCTGCTGTCATTGATATGACTAGATAAGGAATTAAGCAGTGGGAGCATTTTTAATACCAAACTAATCGGGCATACTGGAAGTAAATGCACTCTTTGCCTGCCTGCATCTGACTAGTCTGTTCTGTGCCATCTGTTCCCTTTTCATACTAAGGATGCGATCACACAGAGAAATAGTTTACATTTTTCATTGCTTGTGGAGCAGTCTGGTACAATCTATTCCACAGTGATCACACAACATGCAAGGAGGTACACTCCAACACGGCCTCTATCCATGCCCAAGCTGAACCTCTTTCAGACCAGTTGTAGGCTACTATTTTTTGGAACCAGGCTGAGCTAATTCCCCAACAGATGAAAGGGTTGCTTTAGGAGAGATTGCTCCTGCAAGGCAACCCTTTTCTAGTGTGGTTAGATATACACACCTTTCCTGCTGCCTCAGTCCATTCTAACTCATGATTGTTGTGTTTTTGCTGTTATGTTGATCCAGGTGAGCTCTTGTAGCTTTTAATTGCAGTGCATGTTCAATGTCAGGTATGTGTGTTAAATATGAGATTCACTGTCATTTAGTTTCAGGTATCCATGGTAGGTCTCAGAACATATCCCCTTTAAATAATTATTTCTTTATTTGTGTCAGATGCACCACCAGCACATAATAACACACAACACTAAAATTAACACATATAAAATCAAAATAGAATTAAAAAGGGCTAGTTGACATCTGTCCAATATCGGGCCACATCAACATCATTTCTTCTTGGCAACATAAGGTCCTTCTCAGTGCATGTTAAGGAGCATTATAATGATCACTGGCCATTATAAAGTCTATCTATTGCCTGATTCTCTTTTGGAAGCTTATACCAAATTTAAAAAAAACTTCCTTTGACAAATAGAGATCTTTGGTGCCTTCTTGATATCTGGAGCTGAATGGTAGAACTTGCAAAGAGGAGAGTAAGAAGATAGAAGGTAGGAAAGAACTTGATAGTATATACAGTAAAAGGGGAAAACATGTATCATCCCAAGGACACCAGCCTGTCCCACTAGAGCAGACCGGAGGGGGCTCTCTGAGGGTACCAACTGCTAGAGAGGCACAACTCTGTAACACTAGACGGAGGGCCTTTTCGGTGGCTGCCCTGGTCCTTTGGGACCTCCTGCTGATGGACCTCCGCATACAATTAGATCTCCCAACATTTAGGAAATGCCTGAAGACCTGGTTGGCCCAGCAGGTGTGGGGTGCCACAAATGGAGCTCACCCCCCCCCACCCCCTCACCCCCGCTGGCCTATGTAGGTCGCCTAAAGTTGTTTTTAATTACTGTATGTATATTTTATATGACTGTAAGGCGCCCTGAGTTGCTGTGGCGAGTGGGTGGCGATATAATAATAATAATAATAATAATAATATACTATATTTACTTTTTAGCATGAGTTCAAGATCAGCCTGAATTGCTAGCAGTGACTCTTCCAGCTACAACCTTTGGCTGTCAGCCTTTTGTCACCTTCTACGGTTGTTTCTTCCTCTTACCGTTTTACATGAATACTGTAGTAGTATTTGTGAGGTCAAAAGGTAGCATTTCATAGCTTAAATAAATATTTAACATGCTTCTCTCTCTTTAGAATCTGTTTCTGCCTTTAAAGGGAAAGAGAACCTGACAAAAAGGTATATGATGTTTAAGTGCTCAGACAGGAGGGATATATCACTTCTTTTTGCTTATTTTTTATTTCTTCAACACTGAAACAATTGGAACCCTTAGTTTATCATGGGAATTATTGCCATTTGAATTTAAGAGGTAATTTCTCTGAAAAATAATGTCCGGCACCCACATTAGAAATGTATATCATCCAAGCATTGTAATTTCCTGTTTTTGTTTGTGATGCATTAAACTGCAATGCTGTTGTGTTATAACCAATGTATTAGTCTCACAAAAGTCAGGACATTCAAGTAAATGACTCCCTTAACAGATGTAACTTTTCTGAAGAGCATATTATTGCTGCAGTAAAGGGGGAGGGGATCATATTTTAAGGTAACAATTCATATGTATGTTCCCTTCTCCCCACTGAAATGTCCTTATATTTTCCTCTTAGGGCTGTATCTTGTCTTGTTCTGTTTCCCAGTAGTGCCTCCCTTCTCCTTCGTATAGTTTGTGAATCCACACTCATGGGTTATGCGCCTGCGCAGAACAGCCGATCGGAGGCTTGAAAAGCTATTGGTCAAAAGTTTTGGCGGTAAGACCGCCCACCGTACCGCACACCCTGAGGCGCCCGCGCGCCATTTTACCTCAGTTCTCTTCTTTCCGCCGTAGCAGCAGGACGATCGTTGAGAGCTTCCTCAATTTTTTCGCCCTTCTGAGGGAAAGTCTTTTTGGCAAATCTCAATTTTTCTCGGTGATCTTGTCCTCCGGGCAGGATCGCCACCCCGGCTCTGTCTCTTCTCTTGAGTGGATTCAGTAGCCAATTTTTCGCATCGATCACCGTCTCCCCCCTCAAGGGGGTGGCGGCTGGTCGGCCCTTCGGGGTACTCGTCTCCAGAAACTTCCACTGGAAGAATTTTTTCCGCGGTTGATGGCTGCAGCGTTTAAACAGTGCACGGCTTGCCTTAAGAAGTTTCCGGCTTCCGACGGACACAGCCTGTGCCTCTTTTGTTTGGGAGAGTCGCATCAGAGCCAGTCTTGCCCGCATTGCAAAAAGTTTACGCGCCTCGCGGTGCAGAACCGAAGCAATCGCCTCAAGGCTCACCTGATGGAGCTCGCTCTGGCTCCCGCCGCGTCCGCCTCCACGGCCGCCGCTGCCGCTCAACCACCGCCGGCCTCTTCCTCCGTGCTTCCGATGAGGAAGAAGAAGAAGAAGGACAAGAACGGTGAGAAGAAGCGCAAGCGTGGGTCGGAGAAGAGACGGTCGCTTCCCCCCACTCCGCGCACACCCGCCTCTCCCGGGCCTTCTCCGCCGTTCTCGACTGCCCGATGTCCTTCTCCGGGATCCTCCATCTGGGGAGGACGGTCGTCTTCCGGGTCACCTGAGAAAGGACGCAGGGCTGGGGCTCCAGCTCGCCCACCTCAGGTGCTCTCCTCTCCTCCTCGGGGCAGAAACTCCTCGCCGAGGCAGGCCTCCGTCTCTCCACGGCCCAGGACACCGACGGACGAGGCGGTCGTCACCGTTTCGACGACCGTTTCGCCAACACCG
Source organism: Bradypodion pumilum (assembly GCA_035047305.1). NCBI lineage: Eukaryota > Metazoa > Chordata > Lepidosauria > Squamata > Chamaeleonidae > Bradypodion > Bradypodion pumilum. The sequence continues at coordinate 157,023,860 of JAWDJD010000001.1, read as the reverse complement.
ACGCCGGCCACCGTTTCGGCTCCCACCGTTTCGTGGGCCACCATCCCGCCGGCCACCGGAGCTCCACCGCCAGCGGACTCGGACGCGTCTCAGATGGCCCTCGTCCGAGAGATGTTCCAGGTCATGGCGTCGTTTGCGACCAGGTTCCAGACCTCCACGCCTGCGGCCTCTGCGGCTCCGGTTCCGACCACCGCAAGCCCCGGGCATCCCGGCTCTGCCGCGGCCCCACCGACCTCCCGTGGGTCGAGTGCCCGCTCCGCCGGCCCACCCAACCCGTCATGGTGTGGTCCGGACGTTGATGCGGTGGACGCCCATCCCGCCGGCCCGCCCAGGCCGTACTGGCGCGGTCCGGACGTGGACGAAAGGCTGCCTCCCTCGTCCTCCGATGAGTCCAGCTCGTCGTCGGAGGAGGACGAGGGAGACGTCGACGCCGAGCGCACGCCGGAACAGGCCATCGGCTCGGTGGACCCACCGCGTGGTGAGGACCAGCGCTCACTGACCGCCATGCTCACGAGGCTCGGCACCGCCCTCAACCTGAAGGTCGACCAGCCGCCGTTGGAGGGTGAGGATCAGATGACCGCGAAGCTCGACAGGCGTGCCGTGCGACCGGTCCACATAACCATGCTCCCCTCCATGATGACCACGGCGAGGGCGACGTGGAAGAAACCTTTGGCGGCACACTCCGTTTCGTCCAGGCTCGACAGCATGTACCGGGTCCTGGACGAGAACGTCGAGTTCTTGCAGGCGCACCCCCTGCCGAATTCCCTGGTGGTCAAGGCCTTCCAGCATAGGACGGCCACCAGCGGATTCCCGGTCCCGTCGACGCCGGAGGGAAAGAAATTGGACGCGGTGGGGCGTAAGTTTTACGCCACCGGCTCCCTATTCTTTCGGGCCGCAAACTATTCGGCCGCCATGGGCCTGTACCAATCTCACCTCTGGGAGCAGGTGAAGGTTGAGACGGCTAAACTGCCCGCAGATGCCCAGAAGAGGATTGACGCGCTGGCCGCCGAGGGGGACTTCGTCGCCGAGCAGCTGATGCGCACTGCCCGGCATATCAACGATTATGCGGCAAAAGACATGGCCTCCGCAATCTACCTCCGTCGCCATGCTTGGCTCAGGGACACCTCCCTCGATGACGCTATGAAAAAGCTCATCGAGGAGTTTCCCTTCGACGGGCAGGGCCTCTTCGGTCAGGACACCGATAAGGTCCTGAATGAGATGCGCCAGACCAGTTCCACGGCGAAGTTCCTGGGGCTCACCACGCCGGCAACTTCCACCAGGCCGAGGTTCCAGCCCTTCACACGGCGGTTCCAGGGCAACCCACAGCAGCAGGGACCGGCGGAGCAGCCTAGATCCAGCTCCTATAAACAGCGGCGACAACACAAACCCCGCTACCGGCCCTACGGACAGGACAAGCGTTCGACCGCGAGGCCCAAGCCCCGCGTTTGAAGCTGCGACGGCCGAGTCTCTCTCGCTCCACATCCCGTACCTCCCCCTCCGGAACTTCCTCCAGGCATGGTCGGGCATCACGGACGACCAGTGGGTCTTAAAGATCTTGTCCTCTGGCTACGCCATCGAGTTCGTGCGGGTGCCTCGAGTAGGAAGACATCGTCTCACCACCTCGTCCCCCCATTTGGAGGAAGAAATAGCAACCCTTCTCTCCAAGGGAGCCATCGAGCGGGTAGCACCGTCCGACTGGGACAACGGTTTCTACTCGAGGTACTTCGTGGTCCAGAAGAAGGACGGAGGCCTTCGCCCTATCCTGGACCTACGCCGCCTGAACAAATGCATCCACACCAGGAAGTTCCGGATGGTGACCCTACAGACCGTCCTCCCCCTCATCAACAAAGGGGACTGGTTCACAGTCATAGACCTCAAGGATGCCTACTTCCACGTTTCCATCCTCGAGGAACACAGACGGTTTCTCCGCTTCCGTATCGACCATTCCGTGTACCAGTACCGATGCCTACCGTTCGGTCTGGCCACGGCACCGCGGGTCTTCACCAAATGCATGGCTCCGGTGGCTGCATTCCTCCGCCAACGGGGCATCAGGGTCTTCCCATACATCGACGATTGGTTGATCGTCTCCCCCACCAAATCGTCGGCCGTTCGGGACACACAATACACGGTTCACCTCATGGAGAGTCTCGGCCTCAGGATCAACTTCACCAAGTCGAAGTTGACTCCCGCCCAGCGCGTCGAGTACATTGGAGCGGTACTCGACTCGCTCACTACGAGAGCCTACGCCCCCCAGAAACGCTTACGGGACATTGCGCAGGGGGTGAACGAACTGCGCACGAAACCGTGCATCCGGGCGAAGAAGGCTCAGAGACTTCTAGGCCTGATGGCCTCAACGACGGCAGTGATCCCCCATGCCAAATTGAAATTCAGGTCCCTGCAATCGTGGCTCCTTCACGAGTTCGACGCACTTCGGGAGAGCCAATCCAAACGGTTGACCCCATCTCCAGAACTGAGGGACCAACTGCTGTGGTGGTCTACACCACTCAACGTGGCCACGGGGAAGAGTTTCTACCCCCCGCAGCCTTCGCTGCAGATACTGACCGACGCGAGCAACCTCGGCTGGGGCGCTGCTTGCGGGACTCTCACGGTCAACGACACCTGGACACCGCACGAAACGGTGCACCACATAAATTACTTGGAGCTGCTGGCCATTTGGAAGGCCCTGCGCTCCTTCGAGACTCTGCTCACCGGCAAGGCGGTTCAAGTGGCCTCGGACAATACCACGGCGGTGGCGTACCTCAACAAGCAGGGAGGAACACGGTCCACCACCCTCTTGTACCTTGCAGTGCAGTTGTGGGAATGGTGCCTGGAGAGGCACATTTTCCCAATTGGAGTGCACATTCAGGGCACACTGAATGTCTTGGCAGACCACCTGAGCCGTCTCACCTCGACGACCCACGAATGGGAGCTGGACGACGGAGTGTTCCAGTCTCTGTGCCAGGTCTGGGGGACGCCGAGCATCGACCTCTTTGCATCGGAGTCCAACAAGAAACTCAGCAGGTACTGCTCCAGAGCAGGCATCGGACTGAACTCCGAGGGCGATGCCTTCATGAAACGGTGGGATCAGGACTATCTCTATGCCTTTCCTCCGTTTCCTCTGGTCCAGAAGGTACTCACCAGGATGCACCAACACAGAGCCAATGCAATTCTGGTGGCACCGGCGTGGCCGCGCCAACCCTGGTTTCCGCTACTGTTGCGCATGTCGTCACAGTATCGCACACTGCCGGAATCACCGACACTCCTCCAAATGGAGCAGGGCCAGCTGCACCATTCGGACCTGCCCAGCCTCCACCTCACCGCGTGGAGGATAACCCCAGACTGGCCAGGATCCTTGAACTAGCGCGGCGCCCTTCCACAAGGAAGTCCTACGCTTCCAAATACAGGCGTTTTTGTGCTTTCCTGGCCGCCCGGCAAACGCCCCCCACCCAGGTGGGACTGCAGGACATTTTAACCTACCTCCTCCAGCTGGCGGAGTCTGGCCTCAGCATCACCTCCATCCGAGTGCATCTCGCAGCAGTGGTAGCGCACTCTCCTGCTGGCTCGCCCGCTTCCGGGGCCTTCCGCGACCAAACGGTAAAGCGCTTCCTCAGGGGACTAAAGAACGCTTTTCCGCCGGCCCGGACACCGACGGCTCAATGGTCACTGTCCACCGTTCTCAACGCGCTCACCAGGACCCCCTTCGAGCCCTTGGCTACCGCCGATGTTCGTCTCCTCACATGGAAGACAGCATTCCTGGTGGCCATCACGTCTGCACGACGAGCTGGTGAGCTGGTTGCCCTGCGAGCAGACGCACCTTTTCTCCAGTTCTTCAACGACCGCGTCGTCCTCCAAGCGGACATCACCTTTCTACCCAAGGTGGTCTCCAAGTTTCACATGGCACAAACTATCTCCTTGCCAACCTTCTTCCAGAACCCCACTAACGCCCAAGAAAGGACTTGGCACACGCTGGATGTGAAACGAGCTTTATTGTTTTACACCAGCAGGACTAGAGAGTTCAGGAAGTCACAACGCCTCTTTGTGGCTTATGGGGGAAAGTCCAAGGGTGAACCCATCTCTGCTCAAAGGTTCTCCAAATGGATCACCTCTACCATCTACCTGGCCTACGAGTCAGCTTCACTGCCACCTCCACCGCATGTCAGGGCGCATTCCACCAGGGCGGTTGCCACATCCACTGCCTTTCTGGAGGGCACACCGCTTGAGGACATATGTAAGGCTGCCACCTGGTCCAGACCTTCCACATTTGTCCAGCACTACAGGGTGGACACCAGAGCCACTGCGGACGCCAGGCTTGGCCGTGTCGTCCTCACCGGAGGGCTCCGGACTCAACGCCCCTGACGGGTCCACCTACGGGTTCTTCAGCTCATCGTGGGATCATCTCATCCGACTGCCCACCGACCAAGTAAGTGTGAGCTTACTAATCTCCCATGAGTGTGGATTCACAAACTATACGAAGGAGAAAGTTCGGTTTCACTTACCAGTGATAACTTTCGTTCTTCGAGTATATAGTTTGTGAATACACACTACCCACCCTACCTCCCCTCTTGAGCTGCACGGATGAGATCAGTTGGTTTATCCTGTGCTTGGCTTAAGTATGGAACTGAGGTAAAATGGCGCGCGGGCGCCTCAGGGTGGGCGGTACGGTGGGCGGTCTTACCGCCAAAACTTTTGACCAATAGCTTTTCAAGCCTCCGATCGGCTGTTCTGCGCAGGCGCATAACCCATGAGTGTGTATTCACAAACTATATACTCGAAGAACGAAAGTTATCACTGGTAAGTGAAACCGAACTTTGTGAAGCCTGTGGCAGTGATAACATAGTCAATATATCCAGCAATTATTCATTACTACTCTTTTTGAAATGGAGCTTTCACTCTCCCAATATTTATTTTTTTTTATTTTATTCTTAGCATTTATACCCCACCCATCTGGTGTATCCACTACTCAGGGTAATTTACAAGCTTACAAAACATCATAAACAGTGACAGTTAAAATGTCAACAAAGCACAACTGCTGTCATAATAATAATATACAGGAAACATTAAAATCAACCAAGAAAATAAAGCATTGACGCCTATATAAAGACATACAGACCAATTAGCGTCAAGCAATATTAAAAACCTCATTTCACATATATTCAACGTCTATACAACAGTAATAAAACAGCAATAAAAATGGCAATAGCAACAAATAATATAATTTCAGGGCCAATCATATTGCAACCCAAGTAGTCTTAATAGCCAAGAAAGGCCTGTTGGAACAAGTAAGTCATCAAAGACTTATGGAAAGCTAGCAAGGAAGGAACAGCTCTTATCTTTGTTGGCTATAGGGTTGAGGCTGTGGCAGAAAAAGCTCTTGATTTGGTCAGTACTTTACTCACCACTCTGTCTACATCCGTGTGCTTTGGGTATAATTTCTGAGGAAGATTCGCTCCTTTAGATAGCTAGGGTCCCAAACTGTTCAATACTTTATAGGTCAACAGCAGTATGATACTTTCTTTGTCCTTCTGGCCAGTTGACTATAAGTCTTTGGACGGAGGAATGATTTGAACAGATCTGCAGCCTGCAAAAGAAGGAGGCCTGCTTGTGATACTAGTAAATAAGAGATTCAAATGAGACATTGATTTGAATATACAGGTGAAACTCAGAAAATAAGAATATCATGCAAATGTTCATTCAGTTCAGTAATGCAACTTAAAAGGTGAAACAAATATATGAGAAACAAATATATCTCGCAAAGCGAGATAGTTCAAGCCTTACTTTGTTATAATATTGATGCTTATGGCTTAGAGTTTATAAAAACCCCAACGCCCCAATCTCTTGCACCCCATAATCATCACATAATCTCATGTACGCTGTACGCCATGATCGTCACAATTATAACAAATTAATGCATGACATATTTCGCTTTGCATTTAGTGAGTCTATCTCATATATCTGTTTCACCTTTTAAGTGAAATGAACGAACATTTGCACGATATTCTAATTTTCCGAGTTTCACCTGTACATAGTCCACATTGCCAATTCTTTGTATTCTGTGTCTAGGCCAGATGTGAAAGTGCCAAAATGAAGCCACCTTTTGATGAATTTATTCTGTAGTTCCTTTCTCCTGACCTAGTGTGAGAAATATTAGCCAGCACAAGGTGGGCATTGTCCAAGGTACACCCAATTGTGGTTCAAAAATATGACAATCTTTGAGGAGGCTCTTTCTGTATATCCTATTTGAATATACTTGCAGCTGCTGCTGGAAGAACAGATGGCGGCCATGGCCAGGAGGGCTTTTGCTCAACTTCGAGTGATTTGCCAGTTGCGCCCGCTCCTGGATCGGGACTCCTTGCTCATGGTCACTCAAGCTCTGGTCACCTCCAGGCTAGGTTACTGTAATGCACTTTACATGAGGCTGCCCTTGATTACCATTCGGAGGCTACAGCTAGTTCAGAATGCAGCTGCCTGGGTGGTGATGGGGTGTGGACGTTATGCCCATGCCTCCCCAGTGGGAGTTGCACTGGTTACCAGTTTGCCTCCGGGTGCAATTCAAGGTGCTGTTTTTGACCTTTTAAACCCTATATGGCAGTGGACCAGGATACCTGAGAGGCCGCATCGTCCCAAGAGTGTCTGCCCATCCAACCAGAGTGGACCGGAGGGGATCCTTGGTTGTACCTTCAGCTAGAGAGGCTCGCCTCTCTGGCACGCAGAGGAGGGCCTTCTCCGTGTCCGCACCAACCCGCTGGAACCTCCTTCCAACATAATTGAGGCTACAGACAATTGCTGCCTTTCAGGAAAGGAGTGAAAACCTGGCTGGCAGGGCAGGTGTGAGGCCCTAATGGGAATACAGCCCCAGCCTGTTGGCTTATTTCCAACTAGAGCTCAACTGTCGCTCCTTTTTGTGTTGTGTACTGCGGTATTCCTCCATTCCCTATTCCCTTTTTAGTCTTTTAAGTGGGGTGGGGGTGGGTTGGTGTGTGGTGGAGTGAAGGTTTTAATCTGTTTTGTTATATTTTACTGTATTTTATCTGTTTTTACCGTTGTGCGCAGCACCGTTGTGAGTCGGGTTTTCCCGAGTGGGCGGCATAGAAATCTAAGAATAAATAAATAATAAATAAATACTAATTTATATATTTAGAAAAATCTAGAAATAGCTTAAATCAGGGATTCTCAACTTGTGGCCCTCAGCACCATTTCATGTGGTCCCCCACCGCCTCCACACCAGGAAGTGCCATATGTTAGAGGAAGGGCAAAATGGCTGTCTGGCCCCCAAAGCTGTCTGAGGGAGTGTGATCTGATTCCAGGCTTAAAAAGGTGGAGAGCTCCTGGCTTAAATGGAAGGACATCACATATTACCAAACAGGAGAAAACTGACCACATTAGAATTGAGGAGTCAATTCTGCAGGTGCTGCCCATTGTGAATGGGCTATTCCAAGTCATGTTCTCCTTTTCCATCTCTCTTTTTTTGTATATGTGTTCTTTAAACTTTGATTGGACGAGAGAGCCCTTCAAATAGAGGAGTGTAAAGTGCATACCTGTCCAGTTTTGGATTTGGAAATAAGAGAAATTTCCCGGCAAATAAGGGATACTTGACAGCTATGCTTATCCTGTGCTGCCCTCCAATGGCAGCAATAGGGCATTGCAGTCTAATAAGGGATGATGGCTCTTCGGCTTAGAAACAGAGATGAGCACTGCACCCTAGAGTCGGATACGACTGGCTTTCGAGCAAGGGAAACCTTTACCTTTACCTTAAGGGATGATGGTGGGAAATAGGGTAAAATAATGGGTTTTCCCGGCCAATAAGGGATACTTGACAGCTATGGTAAAGTGGGACACAAGTCCCCCTTCAACTGAACAAATTCCTCACAAAGCTGTTCCGAATGTGCTGCCGGCCCCACTCTGCCATTGCTAAGATGACTGCATAGGTCCATAGAAAGCGCTCCTATGTAGACTTAGTCCAGCTGCTCAATTTGTGGGTTGTTTTTAAGCTTTTGTCATTCTCTTTAGTGTTAGGGAGTATCTTCAGAGTTCTGTCTACTAGGATTTGGATAGGTAACTGGTGCCTGTCAATATAACATGCAAAAGGAAATGGGGATGGCTGCTTGCAACACTCTTTTGAGTATCACAAGTATATTTTACAAACCACACAGTTGAGTCTTCATTGGTATGCTAATCAAGCCAAGATAGTGTTTGTTTGCTGAACTTTACATGCTGATGCAAATGAATTATACATTCTGAATCCTGTGGCCAGGATCTCCTCTTGTTCAATTGATTGTGACTTGTTATCTCCCCCCACCCCGCCCGCCCGCCCTTCAGAAAGATTTCTGTTCACATAGAAGTATCTCCTTTTCATACTTCACCTCTTTGAAATGTTACTGATGTTTGAAAAGTATTCACTGCCTTTGCTTTTAGTCAAAGATGCCTTTCTTCTTAAATGCCATAGTTGGCTGTATATTTGCTTTCGTTTAAATCTTCCCCTGAAACCAGAGCTGCTTTCAAAGGGCTTGTCATAAAATTTTGCACAGCAGGGAAACAGCAGCCAAGGCTGACAATCCCAAGTGTCTGAGATAGTGTTTTAAAAAAGTTTTGGAATGTTGCTTTGTTTTGCTTTAGTTTGGTTTGATTTTGTCATTCTAATTATTTTACAGAAATAAGGCCAGAATTCTATTGATATTTTATTCCATTGGAAATACAATTACATAGATTGGGTGGCAAACTGTAACTAATTAATAGTCAGTTGTGTGCCTGTAACCTGATGGGCACCTTGTTATTTAGCTGCAATTTACCACTACAATTTAGTGTGATTTCAATTACACCCAAATAAAATTCCAACAGGATTCTGTTTTATAATTTATAGAATGAAAAGTATTTACGTTTGTGTGACTGCAGAATGACCCAAATATTTTAGAAGGCTTGACTGGGAAGTTCTTACTCTTCAAAAAAATTAATAAATATCACTATATGATAGTTCTTCCTCAAACTGAGCTAGTTAAATTTTTAATCAGATTACTGTTAACCAGAATTTTGCTGCTGCTGCTGCTTCCATGTCTAGGCCAGATGTGAAACTGCAAAATGAAGCCACCTTTTGTGGATTCATTCCACAGTTCCTTTCGCCTGACCTAGTGTGAGAAAGATTAGCTGGCACAAGGTGGCTGTTGCCCAAGGTATGCTCGATTGTGGTTAAAAAATACCACAGGCTTCAAGGAGGCTCTTTCTGTGAACCCCAAGATCTTACCTGTGGAAAGTATACTGCTCAAAAAAATAAAGGGAACACAAAAATAAGGCATCCTACGACCTGAATGACTGAAATACTGTATTCCTATTGTTGTTCACATACTGTAGTCGAATGTGCTGACAACAAAATCACACAAAACTTAAAAATGGGAATCAAATTCATCAACCCATGGAGGTCTGGATCTGGAGTTACACTCAGAGTGACAGTGGAAGAAAACACTACAGGCTGATCCAATGTGATGTAATGTCCTTAGATCAAGTCAAAATGAGGCTCAGTAGTGTGTGTGGCCTCCACGTGCCTGTATGACCTCCCTACAACGCCTGGACATGCTCCTGATGAGGTGGCGGATGGTCCCCTGAGGGATATCCTCCCACACCTGGACTAAAGCAACCCCCAACTCCTAGACTGTCTGTGGTGCAACGTGGCGTTGGTGGATGGAGCGAGACATGATATCCCAGATGTGCTCAATCGGATTTAGGTCTGGGGAATGGGCGGGCCAGTCCATAGCATCAATGCCTTCTTCTTGCAGGAACCGCTGATACACTCCAGCCATATGAGGTCTAGCATTGTCATGCATTAGATGGAACCCAGGGCCAACTGCACCAGCATATGGTCTCACAAGGGGTCTGAGGATCTCATCTCGGTACCAAATGGCAGTCAGGCTACCTCCGGCGAGCACATGGAGGGCTGTGTGGCCCTCCAGGGAAATGCCACTCCACACCATTACTGCCCCACTGCCAAACCGGTCATGCTGGAGGATGTTGCAGGCAGCATAAAGTTTTCCATGGCATCTCCAGACCCTGACACGTCTGTCACATGTGCTCAGTGTGAACCTGCTTTCATCTGTGAACAGCACAGGGTGCCAGTGGCGAACCTGCCAATCTTGGTGTTCTCTAGCAAATGCCAAACGTCTTGCACAATGTTGGGCTGTGAGCACAACCCCCACCTGTGGTCGTCGGGCCCTCATACCACCCTCATGGAGTCTGTTCCTGACCGTTTGGGCAGACACATGCACATTGGTGGCCCGCTGAAGGTCATTTTGCAAGTCTCTGGCAGTGCTCCACCTGTTCCTCCTTGCACAAAGGCGGAGGTAGCGGTCCTGCTGCTGGGCTGTTGCCCTCCTATGGCCTCCTCCACATCTCCTGATGTACTGGCCTGTCTCCTGGTAGCGCCTCCATGCTGTGGACACAACGCTGGCAGACACAGCAAACCTTCGTGCCACAGCTCGCATTGATGTGCCATCCTGGATGAGCTGCATTACCTGAGCCACTTGTGTGGGTTGTAGGCTCCGTCTCATGTTACCACTAGAGTGAAGGCACCGCCAGCGTTCAACAATGACCAAACCATCAGCCAGAGAGCAGAGGAACTGAGAAGTGGTCTGTGGTCACCTCCTGCTGAACCACATCTTTACTGGGGATTCCTTGCTAATTGCCTCTGATGTCCACCTGTTGTCTCTTCCATTTGCGCAACAGCATATGGAATTGATTGCCAATCGGTATTGCTACCAGGGTGGACAGTTTGATTTCACAGAAGTGTGATTGACTGGGGGTTACATTGTGTTGTTTAGGTGTTCCCTTTATTTTTTTGAGCAGCATATTTAAAATGGTGGTCGGGCAACTTGTGGCCTTTCCATTGTTTCTGGACTGCAGCTCCCATCATCCTTCACAAATAGCTACATTGGCATGGGCTGGAGGGATTTGTAGTCCACCACATTTTGAGGACAATTGGCTGTCCATACCTACAGGTGAAACTCAGAAAATTTGAATATTGTGCAAATGTTCATTCATTTCACTTAAAAGGTAAAACAAATATATGAGATAGACTCACTATATGCAAAGCGAGAGATGTGATGCCTTAATTCGTTATAATTGTGATGATCATGACGTACAGCATACATGAGATTATGTGATGATTATGGGGTACATGAGATTGAGGGGTTGGGGTTTTCATAAACTGTAAGCCATAAGCATCAATATTAAAACAAAATAAGGCTTGAGCTATCTCGCTTTGCATGCAATGAGTCTATCACATATATTTGTTTCACCTTTTAAGTTGCATTACTGAACTGAATGAACGTTTGCACGATATTATAATTTTCCGAGTTTCACCTGTATTAGAAGGTTTCTAGATAGAAATACTTGTCTTTGAAAGCAAGGAATTTCAAGATATTTTTTGCATTGCAATGCAATGGAATTGTGAAGAGTTGCAGTCCATCAACATCAAGTGCTGCAGCCACTCCTGTTGTCTATAATGGTCAATATCCTGTTGTGCAGTTCACCTGCATAATGAGAATGATGTCACTGGCTTTGGCAAACTGCTGCTAATTAAATGTATCCTTTTCCAATCTCATGGTGAATGCTACTCTGTATCATTCATTGTACATGAATTGCATGTACAGTGGTACCTTGCTTTATGAACACTTCGGTTAATGCAATGTTCATTTTATGAATGAAAATCTATTGAAAATAATGCCTCGTTTTACGATTTTTTTCCAGAACAAATTAATAGGTTTACAATGCATGCCTATGGTAAACCATGTTTTGCTTTACAAATTTTTTATAATATGAAACGTCCCGTGGAGCACATTAAATTCGTAAAGCAAGGCACCAGTGTATCGTGAAACAGATCTTTTATTTGCTGCTAATGGGCCCTACTGTGTAGGTGGAATGACACCAGAATACTGGCCACTCTGTGTATACACATGTTTTACACCTCGCCATTTTACATATAAAAGTAAAATACTATATGTTCTTCTCTGAAAAGCTCTTTGTATCTCAGCACCAATAACTAATGTGATAGTTTGGTGTAGTTTGTTGAGGGCTGAAAAGCAAACACTGTTTCTCACTTTAGCATTGCACTTTCAACTCATTTGCAGGAGTGAGCTTATTTCCAGTTCTTTGGAGTTAGCTGTAAACATCCAGCTTTCATTGCTTGGAGCTTTGTATGACAGAAGTGTCATTTTTCTTTAACTTGCAGAAGATCTAATGAAAACAATATATAAATAGTCATGATAAGGAATGTTTTGGTGCATTGAGAGACTTTTCTAGCTTTCAAACGCTGGAGGTACATTTAATCTACCCTTTGATATGTTCTTTAGTTGACACTTTGGAATGTTTTGCTTAATTTTAGGCAGTCTCGTTTTCTTCTTTTTTGGGAAGACTACTTGTCATGGTAGAGCCTACCATGGGCTCACAAGTTACACCAAAAGTAGTTGAAAGTCCATATGGTCATTGGGCTTTGTTATCTCTATATGTATGTAGCAGAGAAGGAAGGTACTGGACTCTGATACCCTGTGGCTGGGGAGAGGAAAGAAGCGGGATGGTGAGATAAAAAGAGAACTTGAAAGAAAGAAAACTTGACGAGAACTTGAGATTCTAAAGAACTAGAGAGAAAAGACTTTCTGAAGAGAAGAGAGAGTCTGAGGTAAATTTTCAGAGAGGCCGAGGAAAACTTTCTGAGGAGAATCAGAAGAGATTCTGAGGAGAATTGGAAGAGAACAAGCTAGAGAAGAACAGGAGGAAAGAAATCCTTCTCTCTTCTAAACTATCAGAATAAGTTAGCGAGTTAGATTAATTTATATTCATGGGGGAAACCAAGGTGTTGATTTTCCTGAATATTTTTGAGTAGTGTTGTATATAGTGTATAGCAGTGTTTCCCAAACTTTGGTTCTTAGACTCCATTTCCCAGAAGCCTAAGTCAATTCCTCAAAGCACTGATCAGCCAATATACTGACTTAGGCTTCTGGGAATTGAAGTCCCCTGTGGGGCGTGGGGCCCACTTTGGGAGCCACTGGTGTATAGTTATCTGTATTGTGTGAACAATGTATCTTTAACATCCCTTATGAAAAATAAACCACAATTCCTTTGATAACTTGTATGTTTATTGAACGGAGGGGGAACAGAGTAAAGCCATCTTAAGCCAGGAGAGGCCACACTGCTACCATTCTCTCCTTTTAAGATTTTCTGGGGATCACTTTTAGAATGGATCTTCCAGGTTACGGTAAAAAGATAATATTTTGCTGGACTAGCACTCCATGGAAAACAGCTCGGAGTCTCAGTAGTCCCAAACTGGAGCTTCCTGTGTCTGGGAGACCCAGGAGGGGACAAGGAGAGGACTGAGGCAGAGGGAGTTTAGTGCCAGCCAGGTAACGTTAAAGGAACTTTGGCACTTATCCAGGAGTCACTGACACTACTGTTACGAATTCTTAGGCTGTTTGAAACTACAAGTCCTCAAAGACTAACCATAAAACCATCTTTTTACAGGGAGAAGGAAAAATGTTAAATTGTAATTTGAAAGACCATATGTCACCTGTGGGGAGGAGGGAGCCTGCTGTGTGCTTCTAAACTCTCACCAGCTTCATGCTAAAGATTATATTGAAAGGGCATCTTAATAGTAAGGATGTATAGTTTGGGGGGGAAATTGGACTACAAATGCCATAATTCTAGGAGTCCCGCCTGTAAGACCCAGATCTTACAGACCTTCTCAGGGCAGTTCCCTCCCCCCCCCCAATAAAAGTTAAGCTTGTCCAAGGTATAAAGCCTATCAACAAAGCCTTCAGTCCAGGTGAGCACAATTTAGGCATCCATAAGGTGTGGGTCCTGCAAGTGGGACTCTCAGAAAGAAGAATGATGGCATTTATGGTCTAAAACTCCCACATTCTTCTTAACAGTATTAGAACGTAAAGGAATGAAGCACACTTCATAAGGACTCATATTCATGTTTGACTTGTTAGTTAGATGACCTCTTCTGTAGATCTTTGCCCATCATGGCTTTTAAAATCAGTAAATGAAATAACTGTGGAAGGAGCTGCAGCAGGGGTGGCCAACCTTGATGATCCAGCTGTTCATGGACTTCAATTCCCAGAAGCCCTGATCAGCAGGCATGCAGACTTGGGCTTCTGGGAATTGAAGTCCAAGAACAGGAGCCACCGAGGTTGGCGACCTTTGCTCTATGAGTTGGGTCGGGTGTATGGAGCTCTCTGTTACAATGTCGTTTCAGTGATGAATCTTTTAGCAACTGCCACCATCAGCCAACCCTCTCTACCCAGATCGTGTGTCATAGGTATTGGTGCTACCATTAACAAATTTAAGATGCTATTTATTGTTTACAGTTGTTACTGCTGCTACTGATTACATTTCTATCCTGCCTTTTCACTAATGAATACTGCTCTCAGCAGCTTACAAACATTATTAAAAGTCTTGGATAACAGTAGAAACCACAAACAGTAAAATAGATATAACCAAACAGATACACTTGTTAGTTTTGTTGTTGACCAAAAAATGGGAGATAGGCTCACTGTGTCACAACATGTTAAATACATCTCAGAAACAAATTGAACAATAAAAACCTTTAAATGTTCAGCCAGGGTTCTTTTGCAAAAATCTGCTTGTGCAAAGACAAGTCTTAAGCAGTTTTCTCAATTCTGTGTACGGTTCCTTGTGTGACTGAATGGGCAACTGATTTTACAATGAGTGTATGTGAAGAACAGCCTGCCTTTCTCAATTTCCCCTAGAGATTCTGTCCATTATAAAATATACATGAAGTGCATTCTGTAAGCAATGTAAGACAAAGCCCACTACTGGTGCCTTTCAAACAGACTTATATAGTTGTTAATTCTCCCAAAAGGACCTCTTCTGAAGATCTGAACATTTAGAGACATTTGTAAGAACATAAGCAGTCTCCTATTTTTCCAGGCTCAAAACTGTTTAGGGCAGGGGTGGCCAACCTACAGCCCATGGGCTGGCCCTGTCCTGCAGCACCATTTCATTTGGCTTGCCGCTGCCCTCACTGCTACTGGAAGTAGAAGCGGACATGTTTACAACAGTTGTAAAATGCACCCGCACATATGTAAACATGCCCTGCCCTAAACACTGTTATGAATACTGCCGCAGCTGTTAGAAAGGTGTTTACAACAGCCGCGGACATGTTTTACGGCAGCGTTTATGGTGGGAGGAACCATATGACTGGCCCGCTCAGCTGTCTTGGGGGTGTGGTCCGGCCTGCGGTGTGCAAAGGTTGGGAATCCCTGGTTTACAGCTTTAAGAAGGAAAGTCAAAACCTTGAATTCAACCTGGAGAGCAGCTGGCAACTAGTACAGGTCCTTAAGTAGCTATGCAGTATGATTTTGTTTTGGTGCCCTGGACAGCAGTTTAGTTGTGCCATGTTCCATTAACTGAAGTTCCTAAACAACCTTCAAGAGCAGTAGTTGAGTCATAATTTGATATCAGAGATATCTGTCACATTAGGCAACAATATCTGTTGTGATAAGATTTTCCAACTTTTATCTGAAATAGAATTAGATATGCTTAATTTTGTGTTGAAAAATCTCTCTTTTTCTTTTTCTCTTGTCGGTCTCAAAAAGTGGAAGGCATCCTCATGGTTACCCTTGCTTGAAAGCCATTCGTATCCAACCCTGGAGTTCAGTGCTCATCTCTGTTTACAGCCAAAGCGCTGTCTGTGTCTGCAGACGTTTCTGTGGACATGTGGCAGGCATGCCTCAACACACGGAATGCTGTTTACCTTCCCACCAAAGTGGTCCCTTTTTATCTACTTGCAATTTCTTGCTTTCGAACTGCTAGGTTGGCAGGAGCTGGGATTGTGGTGGCTCATGTGGTTAAGACGCTGAACTCACTGACTGGAAGGTCGGAATTTGATTCCCAGGTACTGCATGGCATAGTGAGATCCTCGAGAACGGTGAGCATCTTCTCCATAAGGCCAAGGGTTCTTGAACATAGTTCACTATACAGTACTTTTACTATCTTTGGTGGTCTTTCACTAATACAGTAGCTAGAATCAGCTCTAAGATCAGATGGGCTTGGTGTTTAGTGCTCGATTTATGCACAACCAAAGTAAATCTCTAAATCAGTGGTTCCCAACATGGACCCCATGCCGTTCAGGGGGACTTCAGTTTCCAGAAGCCTGTGTCAGTACATTGGTTGATCAGTGCTTTGGGGAATTGACTTCTAGGCTTCCGGGTAACACTACTCTAAATGTTAAAAATCCCTCAGTTTTGAGTTTTATGTAATTGATTAGAGTCTTTTAAAACTTGACTCATGTCTTTGTCCGGCTCTGTTAGTGTGCAAAAGTAAGAACAATTAAGGCAGAAAAGATTCTGCTGTGGTAGTCATCCACAAGGTGATGCTATTAACTTCTCTTTAATTTTCTGCATTGACAAACAGATTTCAGGCAGTGTATTTACATGTACATGCATCATCATCTTTAGCATTATTAAACTTCCAATAGAATAAACTTTTGCTAACAAGTATCCATTGACATTTAAAATGGTAATGACACATTTTTCGGCTTGATGTATTTTTGGTTTTGTGTTCTCTGAAGGCTCAGCTTGTTGAGAAGCAATTGTAGGACTGCTCGGTTGTTCATGTGCTAAGAGTAAAAGAAGCTGTGCCAATTTAAATATCTAAAATCCAAAATGGATTTGTTGAGCTTCAACAGTTGTGTAATAATGTTTGACAAGCATTTAACACTAACCTTTCAGCTAGTTCATGTTAAAAGTACTACCAACTGCTATCTCTTATATTCAGGCAGTGTTGTGTAAAGCATAAGTGCATAAGTGTTGTAACATAAGTGCAAAACAGCACATTTTCAAAAAGGATTAAAACTGTTTCTGAATTATGCCCGGTCAAGATTAACTCAGCAAAACACATTACATATTTACACTAGGGATGCATCTGTTGCAGATTGGACTACAGTGATACCTCATACAACGTCCAAACTTGGTTCCACAAGTTTGGACTTTATACGGATTTGGACTTTGTATGAGGCATGCAAAATCCTAGCCGTGATGCCTCATACAACGTCCAAATCCTTGCCGCGATGCCTCATACAACGTTTTTTCCATAGAGATACATTGTACTGTAACAGCACAGACTTCAGGGCAAAGTCAAGGAAACAGACAGGAAACTGACAGAACTTTAAGAAATCATTGTCTAAAGGCTAAAAACATTACAAAAACATGTCAAACAACCCTGATTGTCCAAGAACCTGAAGAATGCAGTAAAAATCCCAGGAATGCTTCTAAAAATTCTGATGAAAAAAATCCGAAAAAATCCAAAATTGTGCTCAAAACCACTCCTAAACACTCTTCGCCTCATGCAAAACCCACAAGAGCAATGCACGCATGTGTCCTACCTTTTATACCACCCAGGCACAATGCAACCTGGGAAAACCCCAATGCCTCATACAAAGTCACACGACTTTGTATGAGGCAACTTTTTTCAAGGAATTAGGCGATGTTGTATGAATCCGATGTTGTATGAAGCTGACTTTGTATGAGGTATTACTGTATATGTATTTTGAACATTGTACTTTGTATCTGATTATGCTTTTTTATTGTATTGTATTGTGTTTTGGTGTGATTTCTATATCTCTATTATTGAACCTTTTCCCACTTTTTTGCTGCTGTCTGCTCTGCAGACAGCATGCACCTATGTAAACCGCTCTGAGTTCCTTCAGGCAGAGTAGAGCGGTATGCAAAAATAAAATGGAATGGAATGGACTCCAGTTGGCAACGTGGACTATGTTTATTCATGTTAAAATTGGTTTGCTATTCAACAACAGTCATTGAAGTATCACATCACATGTCCTAGACTAGAGCTTTGTCCTTACATTCTCCTGTATCTGTGATATTTCTATTATACATTTAACTTCAATAAACCTGCTGCAGTTTATTCATTCATTTATTTATTTAGATTTATATGGCCACACCTATCGCCGAAGCGACTCAGGGCGGCTCACAATTCATAACCTACAATCACAATAAAATGGCCTGCTATTATTAAAAACCGTACACGAAAGAAATAAGGACCCTATTAAAAAACCCATTATCAAAACATCTGTAACGCTAAAACCTGAAAATCTAAAATCCAAAATCTAAGATGGCGGTCGTTCTCATGATATATAAGCCAGCAAGGAGGGGGGGTGCCTGCTCCTCCTGCAGCCCCCCACACCTCATGAGCCAGCCATGTGTTCAGTCCTTTCCTAAAAGCCAATAAGCGCTATGAAACAGATGAGCACTGAACCCCACAGTCAGATACAACTGGCTTTCGAGCAAGGGAAACCTTTACCTTATAAGGTGTTAAAGGTTGGAATTGTTTGTGAGAGCTGGGAGTGTGTCAATTAATGTAGATATGAAGTGTGAAATGTGCTAAAATGATTTCTCCAAAAGATAAATAAAATTTGAAACATTTTCCTCAGAACCACAGCAAAGAAGAAAGGGATTAAACTTCCCTTATGCCTACTCAGGCCCCATTAATTAATTCTTTTTTCAAACAATCCCTACCTCCCATTTCTTAGTCGCATTTCTTCTGTAAAGCAGGAATTCACAACCTATGGAATGCAGGCCAGCCCCGGCCCACGGAGATATCCCCCCGGAAGCAAAAGGGACGCATTTACGACAGCCATAAATGCACCCACACATGCACAAATGTGCCTGTGCAAACGCGCCCGCGCCTGTGGAAATGCATATGATGCATTTTGCAGCAGTGTCTACGCCAGGAAGAACCATGTGTCCAGCCTGCTCAGCTGACAGAGGGGATGCTGTCTGGCCCATGGCAGGAAAACATTGAGAACCCCTGCTGTAAAGTAACTTAGGGTAGCTCATGAACAGAAAAGTATGGCTGACGTTAAAAGCACAATACAAAGATAATGAGTCATTTAAATACAAACATGTAATAAAATAAATGTTAATAATTTAAAAACACTAAAAGAACTCTATACACACCTAGAGAGTAAACATGATCTCAGGAAGATACAGGATTAACTCCCTCTTTCTCCACGTGTGTCTGTACTGCCTTGATATATTCATTTGGTCACATTTTAACTGCCATGGCTTGATCCTTTGGGATCCTGAGATTTATTATTTGGTACTTAAACTTCCCTGCTCACTTTAGTTTAGGCAGGTTCACAAGAGTTCTCTAGCTCACTGAACTGCAAATCTCAGGATATTAACCGGACTGTTGAAGTGGTATCAAACTGCTATATTATGTGTAGTCTAGACACACATTTGTGTACACACAGAGAGATATAATTTGCATTGTATTTCTTTCAAGAAAAGAACTTCTAGCTTGGGTGCAAAAATATATTTAGTGCTATTAGAACTGTTTGCTACAAAAGAAATGGCATCTTTCATTCCCAGAGACTTACTCTTCACTATTTAAATACTAGCTGATTGCCCGGCCTTGCCTGGGAGGATCCAACCCGTTCTGAGGAGATACCCGGATCCATCTCCCCTGCCTCAGTGCCGGGCCCTCGACCACCGTACCTGGCCTCCTTCCTCTTCCTCATGTTTAAATTTATGGGCCAGAGCAAGTGTTATTTAAAAGCAACTGCATGTTTGTTTTTAATTAAGCCATGCTGATTACCCGGCCTTGTGTGGTTTTTTATTTATTTAAAGGAAGTACTGTATAGTTATTCCAGCATGTCTGGTTGCTTGTTGATGTTGTGTGTGTGTGTGATATGTGCTTCTGCGTCTCTGCTGGGTATGTTAATGTCCTTTCTTATTTGCTGTTGCTTACTTTCTGTGCAGTGTGCTCCTTATAATGTCTCCTATGTTGCTGCCTGCCGTGTCTTTGGTATGTGCACTGTGATTGTCCCTACTGTAGTATTCTGTCTGCTGTCCTTGCTTGGTATCTTTTTGTGCTGGTCTGTGTGCCGTTGGTGGCACGGTTGTTTTTGCCTGTGTTGTTCGTGTCACTGTTGTCACTGGCTGCTTCTGTGGTAGAGTGACAATCATGACAGTTGAGAATGTTTATTCAGAGAACTGCAAGCTGATTGGCCTGCATGGGTCAGAACTGCAAGCTGATTGGTCCTGGCTTTTTGTCCCAATTTGGGGGCCATAAACCCCAAATTTTTGTTCCGGACCCCTGTAGTGCTGATCGGGCCACTCCAATTTACCTTTGTGCCAAGTTTGACTGGGATCAGTTTAGGGATGTGAGAGCCTTTGTGGGCCTTACAACACCCATCTTCTGTTATTTATATATACTAGCATAGTTTGCCTGGCCCTGCCAGGCATTTTTAATGTGTTTGTTGGTGGTTTGGGGTGGTTTTGGTTCTGTACACCCACCACCCCTACGTAAAATACCTCTTCAACCACCAACACACACATTAAAAAAATGTTTAAGACAGTAGTGTCGTGTGTGTGTGTGTGTGTGTGTGTGTGTGTCTGAGAGAGAGAGACAGAGTGATAGTTAGTGAATGTAGTCCACCAGAGGGTACTATATTTAGTTAGAGATAGTGTTGACTGAACAGTATCTCTAACTAATTGTAGCTCCCTCTGGTGGAATACATTCACTAACGTTCAGATGGAAGAGGCAGTCGTGGAGGATGGACGTGTGTAAGGGTGGCTCCGTTTAGGTAAGTTTGAATTTTTTGTTGTTGTTGTGGGTTG
Source organism: Bradypodion pumilum (assembly GCA_035047305.1). Lineage (NCBI taxonomy): Eukaryota > Metazoa > Chordata > Lepidosauria > Squamata > Chamaeleonidae > Bradypodion > Bradypodion pumilum. Next base: position 157,003,221 of record JAWDJD010000001.1, on the reverse strand, counting down.
GTGGGTGGGTTTGTTGGTTGGTTGGGGTGGGTTGTGTGTGTGTGTGTGTGTGTGTGTGTGTGTGTGTGTGATGGGGGATGGTTTGTGTTGGGAGGGTTTACCGTGGCCTTGCCTTGCTGGCCAGGACGCAGTAATTTTGGTGGCGGTGGGGGAGGGGGTTCCCGTGGTCTGCCTTTGGTGGCCAGACTATGGGAATCCTTGCGGCGGTAGTGGCCGCAGGGAGGGGGGTATTTTCCCGGTGAACAAAGACAGCAAATGGGGCTCTGTTCACTGTCTTTGCTTTCTGGTTTTTTTTAAAAAGTGGGGCTGGCCGGGCGGGGGGGGATTTTCCCTTAGCCTGGACTGCAAGGCCAGGCTTTGGGAAGCTTAGTGGTGGCATTCCCCATCACCTGTGGGTGGCAGTGGTGGGTCCTTCGGCCCTGCCTTCCCAGGCGAATGGGGACCTGCCCTCCCCCTAAATTTTTTTGGCTGGCATGTTTTCCCCGGCGTGGCCTTCTCCGCTGGGATGCGCACTGGTCTCTTCTCTGATCCTGCCAACGTTGAGGCCTCGGCGCCGGCAGGATCAGAGGAGAGACCGCCGCGCATTCCAGCGGAGAAGGCCGTGTTTTTATTGGGAAAACACCTACCTTCAAAAGGTAAGCAGGGTGGGGGAGAGGGACTGTTGAGTGGGCAAGGTGGTGGGGTGGGTGGGCAGCGTGGGTCCTGGGCTGCCCCCTCATTCCCTCTTCCTCTCTTCACTTTCCTTTTTGTGGTTGGGGTTTTTTCTTTGGTGGTTTTTTGTTGTTTTTAAGTTGGCGCGCCGCGCTTTCCCAGCCTCCTCTGTTCTCACGTCCCTCAGCCTGATTGGCTGAGTGGTTGCGCAGCACAGAGGACTCTGGGAATCGTAGTTCTTTTTTGTTGGTCACGTTCGTAGGGCTGCTGCCCCACTGATGACGACCAAAACCCCGCAGCGCTGGGAAGGCAGGGGTTACGGTGAGTGCAGAAGGCTAGGTCAGGGATGGTTGGGCCTGGTGCGGGAGCCTTTGAATGAACCCAACGGTTAAGGGCTCTTTTTATAGGTATAGATATAAATATTAATATTTAGGCCTGCAGTGTCGGATTAAGCCAGTGTGACGCCTGTAGCAAATCATGTCAAGAGACCCTTGCTTAGATTTAGGATACCTATAAAATAAAACACCACTAGTAAAAACAATTTTTTCTCGAGATAACACTAGTCAAATCAATTTCTCTAAGTAAATCACATATGAAGGCACTAGAAGATCAGTGCCGGATTAAGCCTATAAAACAAAACACAGCACACATATCGATCAACTCTGCCACTCAACACAAATTCGTACTACTGTGGAGTAGCACGTAAGATGTGCATGTAGACAAAGACGGCTCCTCCTGCATGCACATATTTACTCTTTCATGCACATTGAACACTCCCATGAGGCGTCAGTGAGTCTCTCTGAGTGAACATTTTTGGAATATCTGCACAAATGTATGGAATATTTAAATTTGGATTTTCATTCCAACTAAGTGTAGGGGCCGGGTAGCATTTTCTGTTCCTGCTATATGACTGATCCGGCACTGATTTAGGGTAAGTTCTGATGTCTGATAAACTCAGCTTATGCTCTATAATTTAACTGACATGGCATGGCATCATTTCCCCCCCAGTTCTTGCCTTCTCGAATGTGAGTTAGAATTAATCAAATAATGCGATTTTCAGGCTAATAAGCTGGAATGACATTATTGCACTGAAGGTTTGTTAAAAGCTATTTCTTGCATTAATTCTTTTCTCTGTTAATGATCTTTTTTGTGTTATTTCAAAATCCTGCAGATGTCACAGCAAAATGCCTTAAAAGCCATAACTAATCAATCTAGTAATAACTCTTGTTGTCAATCTGTTGTGTTAGCTGAGAAGTCCACTTTCTATTCGTAGATGTTTTCATTACCATAGAAAATATGTTACCCTGAATGCCTGTGGCTATAAACCAAGGTATATCTAACCTAATTAAGAAAATCAGTGCAGCGGGGGATATCTTGACACAGTAGGATTTGTACAGAAGTTGATACAAAATCCTATTACTTCAAAGAATCTCCAGATGTCATTTTCTCTCTTGCTATTAATTTCAAGGATTTGTACCAGTGGAAATTGAAATCTTGCTGTGGAAGCAAAATAAGCCTCTATTCTTAAGTGGAGACATGGCCCACATGTACAAAAAAGGAAAATATTTACCTTGGATACCTTGGAGTCGTTATTCATCAAGGAATCTGCACATTGCTAGACGTCTCTGGGAGGACGTTCCGCATGTGTAAATGGACTTGAGAAATCAAGTCTATTTGTATGCGGGTGTTTTTTTTAGCCAATTGGATATCATGTCACCTGCTGGCTAGGCAGACCATGACGTGTGCTCTCCACTATCACCTTGCCCAAGGGATCTGACGGAGGATGCTTTGGTGAGTATTAGTCCCGGCTTAACATCATTGACAAGAGATGGGCAACACTAGTTAGACCGCTCAAGCCCCTGTACCCTGACAAGGCTCTCACCTAGCGGGGGACAAAAAAGGAAAAAGAAATGGGAAAAATCACCTTTATATACTACTACACCCTAAATCCCATATCCAGCATGATCTGTGCTGATGGTATGATTCTGAAAATTGTTGTCCAAAAATGTACCTTTGACTGTTGCCAAAAATACATCCTGTTGATTGTATTCATTTGTGACTAGTATCCAATAGAATACTGTCTCTAGTACTAGAGTTTAGGTACAGTTATCCTAATTGGTAGCTGATTAATTCATTGTTTACTATTTCGTGATTATGAACCTATCACTTACCTCACTACATGTCTTAACGCTCACAAATCTGCTACCTGATTATTTATATTTATCGTCAGTATCTTTCTTGGCCAGTTAAAGCTAGGATTGGAGTTCCTTTTTCATATTGCAGCAGAAATCACAGTATGGCTCCATGGATAGTGTTTTGATTTATCTGATCTGCATTAAATGTATTTTAATTGTTTTTGTACTACATTTCCATTTAGATAAACTACGGTGGCATTTCTACTGAAAGGCTGTATAGAAACCTCTGTAATAAGTAATCAGTTGTGGTTAATGATAGAGCTCTTCTTGCTTCTGTCTTAGAAACCAAAAACTCTTTATTGCATGGTAACAAAATGAACTGTATGTGTGCAGCCTTTAATAGCCTGTATAGTATCTGTACATTGCAGGCCTATACTAATGATGTGCACAGCACTGTTGTTCTTTTGCTTCTCACATCTCCCTTCTCTGCTTTTGAAATATGAGGAAAGAAGCTTTGAACAACCAGATCTTTTAGCATATCCTATCCTACCAAACCATGACAAGTTGATTTTTTTTATACAATTCTATTTTCTCTTTAATTTCTTTTTTCTGTTTTTTCATAATTTAATCGCTTAAGGTCCTCAATTTTATTTGAGATACTTATTCCTAAATATCTCAAACATTCTTTAACTTGAATTTTAAATTTAGCCTTAATTCTCTCTTGTTCCTCCTTCTCAACATTACAGGCTATCATTTCTGATTTATCCCAATTGATTCTCAGACCTGATATCTCTTCAAAATCTTTTAGATGTATTTTTTCCAATGCCTTTCTAGGATGCTTCATTATTATCAAAGTATCATCTGCATACAAACTTATTTTATTTCCAGCCATCCCTTCAATGCCTTTATCCCCTCTTATAATATTCGCTAACAACTCCATTGCCATTATAAACAATACTGGGGATAGTGGGCAACCCTGTCTTGTACCTGCTTCTAATCTTATCTCTCCTGTATTTTCATCATTGACCCTGACTTTTGCAAATCCAAATTGATATAACTGATCTATCATGTTACAAAATCTATCTCCAAATCCATAACATCGAATTATCTCTTTAAATGTAACCCATTGCAGAGAATCAAAAGCCTTAAATATATCTAATGACAATAATCCAACTTTCTCTTTTGTATGCCCTGCTATGTCAATCAAGTCCAGAACCCTCCTAATTAAATCAGACATATGACGTCCTTTCAAAAATCCTGCTTGATCCTCCTTTATATAATTGCCCATGAACCCATTTAATCTTTTTGCTATTATTGCTGTAAATATCTTAGCGTCTTGATTTATCAGAGAAATAGGCCTATAAGATTCCACTTTTTCAACATCCTTTCCAGGCTTTGGCAGCAAAACAATTATAGTTCTGTTCCATGATGTCGGTATCTTTCCCCCATCCAATATATAGTTAAACAATTTCACTAATCTTGGAACTACACTATCTTTAAATTCCTTATAAAAATCCGCTGTCAGTCCATCCTCACCCGGGGATTTACCTAGCTTCAGGTTGGGTATTGTATCTTTTACCTCTTTTTCCGTTATTCGCTCCTCCATTTTATTTTTATGTTCCAATTCTATTTTTATTTGCACCTGTTTTTCTAACTGTTCTCTCAACTTTTCTATATTAATATCTCTTTTAGTATACAAACTCTGGTAGAAATCTTTTACAATCTCAATCTTATCATTAGCCTTATTACATCTCACCCCTAATTTATTTATCAAAATTCCAATCTCTCTTTTCGTCCTCTTTTCTTTAGCAACTCTTGCCAGTAATTTAGAATTCCTATTACTATATTCAAAATACTCTCTCTTCAAATATAATAGATCTTTTTTTACCTTCTGCATATCTTTTCCTATCAACTCTGACGTTAACCTTTGAATTTTATCAAATGCTTTTTTACTATTGGTCTTTATATGTTCCTCTTGCAAATGCTTAATCTCGTTCTCTATCTCAGACTGTTTGTCTCTACGTTGTTTATTTTTAATACTAGCCAACCTAATGCATTCCCCTCTAAATACCAACTTCATGGTATCCCAAACCACATTATAGCTAACCTCTCCATTATCATTCCAGGCCCAACTTTCATTCCAATTTTCAATTATCTTTTCTTTACTCTTTTGATCATAAAATAATTTTTCATCATATCTCCAATTCCTCCTATCCTTTTTTCCCCATCAAGTCTCAATTCCATCCAGAGTTTTGCATGATCAGATTCCTTAAAAATCCCAATTTCTACATCATCTACATTTTTAATCAAATTTTCTGTGGCCAGGATATAGTCAATTCTGGAGTATGTATTATGCACCTGTGAAAAATAAGTATAAGCCCTCTCTTGTCCCTTAATTTCCCTCCAAACATCTTTTAATCCCAAACACTTCATCCATTTATCTAGTATCTTCATTTTGACTGGTCTTCCAGCTCTAGCTACATTACTACAGTCCTCCGGGGCCCTTATCAAATTAAAATCTCCTGCCACAATCATATTAACTAATCTCTCTTTTTCCAATATACCCAATACTTTATTTAAAAATTCTTCTTGATGATCATTCGGGGTGTATATATTTACCAACGTTATCTCTTCATCCTTTATTTTCCCTATAACTATTAAATATCTGCCATCTGGATCGGAAATACTCTTTAACATCTCAAAGCCAAGTCTCTTCGAAATCAAGACTGCCACCCCCCTTGCTTTAGAAGTTCCATAGGACTTTTCATAAATCTGCATCCAACCCAAATAAATCTTATTTGTGTCCTCTGTTTTTTGATGTGTTTCCTGGAGAAAGACTATGTCCGGCCTATCTTTCCTCAAAGCAAATTCCAACCTCCTCCTCTTCATTTGGCTGCCCGTGCCTTTCACATTCCATGTCAATACTTTAAAAGTCCTCATAATTTATGTAACATCCTTGCGTTTTGACCACCACAGACTCTTTTTTGTGTAATTACCTTCACCATACATATAACTACATTTTTTCTTTTAAAAAAACCAAACAAAAAAAAATTTAACATTCAAAATCGCCCTCCCCACTCTTCCTACCAAAAAGTGGCCCTTATTCTTCAAAGGGGGAGGGGGGAGACATGTAAGATGTGCATTCTAATTAAAGCTCTAGCGCCGACTTTCCTCTTCAAAATCTAACCTAATTAAAGCCCCTCATCTTTCCCTTACCCGTCTAATCCCCCTCTCTAGTACCCTGCCTCACCTTGGCACCTCCGCCACCTGTCCCTCCTCCTCCTCCTCTGCTCCTCCTGTGGCCCCCTTCTCTTGTTCGATCCCTGACTCTCTTTGTGTATCCCCCGCTTCAAACAAGGCCTTCCTCAAGGCTCGCCACTCTCGAGATGCTGTTTTAACCAATCCTATCTGGCACAGATAATCTAATGAGTCCATTTCAATATCTATTGTGTGCATTTTTTTTCCATAAAAGAATCTGAGCTGTTGAGGAAACTTCCAATGATAAACAATTTCACGTTCTCTTAATAATTGTGTCACAGGTTTCATCTTATAGCGCCATACCCATTCCTCAACAAATATGTCGTTATAAACCTCAACATCACAACCATCAATTTTTAAAACGCCAGACCCAGCTTGTTTTATAAACGCCATCACCTTCAACTTATCCCCCCAATTTGCAAATTTAATCAACATATTCCTTTGGACTTTTCTCCCCTTCCTTGGGCCCAATCTAAAAACACTTGCAATATCTTCATTTACAAAATTTTTCCCCATGTTAAAATTATTCAACCAATCCACTATTCTTTCTTTTAGCTTATCTGGCGTTTTCTCCGACAAATTTCTCATGACCACGTTCTGTTTTCTCATCACCTCTTCCATCAGATCCAATTTCTTCCCAAAACCCTCCACTTTCAGTTTAACCTCTTTATGTTCCTCATGAAGCCCTTTCATATCATTCTGCATTAATTTCATATCCTTTTGCACCAGATTCAGAACTTTATCCACTTTCTGACTATTAGCTTCCGCTTTTATAGAAAAATCATTAAACATGCCAACAAGTTTCTTATGGCTACCCATTAACTCCTCCTTATCTTTCACTCTCACATCCCTCATTTCTCTGAATCCTTTTGTGGTCGTTTCATCCATCTTTTCAATTTTTTTAAACAACTTCCCCAGCTCTACCAAAATTTGAGTTTGGTCCATTACTCCCGTCTGCTCTACTGCTGCTGTTGCAGATGATAAAGATGCATCAGCACATGGCGCTTTCTTCTCCTCTTTTCTTGCATCAGTCTTTTTTGGTCTTACAATCTCATCTTCTTTTCTCTTCTCCATTTTGGTTATAAAGTCTTCAAACAAAGCACCCAGAGCCAAAACACTTTTATACCCAACAAGCACTTCACCCCGATTTTTTTCCAGTTTGCTTTAGTATTCCCCCCCCAAACAACCAAACCGCACTCCAACTGAAGAAAGAAAAAGAAAAAAAGCTCTTCAAATCACTCAGAGCTCTACTGTTATATCCAAAGAGGAAGACCAACTACTTTATATCCACGATGTCCAAAGGAAGTGAAAAAAAAAAAAAAAAGCAGAGCCACAGGGTAACTTATCCAAACTCCAAGTGTTAACGGGCAGGAAAAAAAAGATGAGAAGCAGCTATATTTCCTTCACTCCAGAACACCCGACTGCATCCCCACACAGATGAAAGAAGGAATATTTATACTTCCAGCCACATTGGCGGCTCCCGAACCCGGTCTCTCCTCCAATCTCCCAGGCACACCAGCCGTGTTCCGCGCCTTCCAAATGGTCTCTTCCTTATTCCATCTCAGCTCTGCTGAAATCGTCACCTTCCCCCTCTCTGACCTCCGTTTCCAGCCTCAATTACAGCATTCCAGCCATTCCACCATCGCTTCACACTCTCCACTCCTCTCCTCTCCTCTCAGCCATCCTCAAAACTTTTAACTTTTGTTTCTGTTCTTCCTCACCGCCATTACTCCTTCCCGGCTTTGCCCTCCATTACCAGGCTTATCCCTCCTCCTTCCCTCCACACTTACTGTGCCCTCTCAATTGTCCGGCTCCAAGACCCTGTTCACCGCCGCCAGCGTCCTCTTTAACTTTATTTTTCCTTTTCTCTCTCTTAAAGTTCCAAAGCTCCGAAGCCCATTTCACTTTTAAAAATCGCCAGAAGCCCGTCTGACCCGAGCTCCAAGCTCAGCACAGCCGACGCTGCGCTTCCCTCGCCGCCCGCTCCTCGAACTCCGTCTCCGGCGAAAATAAACTCACTTCAAAAGACTCCCAGGCTCCAGAATTAAACTCTCTGGCAAATCGGTTCCAATTTTTTGTTATTTAGCCACTTTAAAGTCCCATTCTCGGCATGAGCAAAGCAATGTGTGTGTTAACCAGGCATCATCTTAGCCACGCCCCCCAGGATAGGAAAGAAGCTTTGAACAACCAGATCTTTTAGCATAGAATGGCCATCATCCATCCCTACACGGCTGATACTGTAGTATGACATTACGGAGGTTGTAACCCAAAGACTTCCTAGCTCCTATTTTAACATGTGCTACCTCTTTTAAAAGTCAGTCTCCTAAGAGGTGAAATAAGTTATGCAAGCTTCACATGATTACTAATATGATTTCAGTCATTTTATGGCAAGGAAAAGAAGGAAGAGCCAGCACAATCAAGTGGAAGAGGTAATGAGTTAATGTACACTGAATTATCACTTGTATGGCTGATCTGAAAGCCTATCCAACTGGGCTTATAATTCATCATTCATCCGGGCCAACGTAGACATGTGTTGTGGCCATCAAGTGAGTATACTGGACAGCTCCACCCTTCCACAAACCAACAAAAGTGGGAAATGTACTGAATTTCTTGTGCAAATATATAACTGGCAGACAGCATTTGATGTGACAGCTTCACCTTTACCAGCACTGTACTGTTGAACTAATGGAAAGCAAAATAATGTGTGACTTAAGGGGATGGCAGTCCCAAAATACAGACATAAGTAAGATGGAGGAGAATGAAGACATACATACAGCATTTCTCCTAAGGTTCTCATTGCAGACACTGCAGTCTTAAGCACATTAAATTGGGAGGAAATTCATCTACATTTAATGGGACTTGCTTACTATAGAGTATTTTAGGACTTCTTCATGTGCCGTATCCGATTCAGAATATTGGCTAACATCATGGTGAGCGTGAGTGATAGCCAGTACTATCAGACCATGAAGATTGTCCTGGGAACAATATCATGCCATGGTCTTCCATTTGTCTTCCACAACACAGTGTGACACCCGTACTACTGGTCTAGTTCCACAAGTCACTTTCTGGCCCTGAGCCCTTTTGACACACAAAAATCCTCCTCAGCCCCAGGTATGCATGAAGCTGCTGTCCTCCATCAAGGTGGATTTAAGAGGGATTTAATCCACTTGAGGACCATCACCCTTCCCTGTGGACTTCACTGCCCAAGGCTGTTAGTCCTCAGGTTTATCAGGTTAGTTAACTGCCACCATTGAGTCACTGCAGCATGGTCTACTCTATTACCATAGGAGGATAACTTGGACAGACTTGGATTTTAGGACTGCGGTCCCAGGTATTCTTAGGGTCATAAAGACCAGGACCAGCCGCTTGAGAAATAGTTTCTATCCAAAAGCAGTTCTGGCTTTGAACGCAGTGAAATGCAGTTTATGAGGGAGCTTCTGTATATAGTTTTTTAGAGTTTTAGAGCTTTTTAGGGGTTAAATGTGTATATGTAGGGTGGGAGTATGTTGATAATTTTGTAGAGTTGTATTTTGTTTAGGTTTTATTGGGTCGATAACTGGATTTTCAATCTTGTTCTGTGCTGGACAATGACAATAATGATCAACTATCTATCTATCTACCTACCTAGTGAGAAATTTTCACTATTGGAATGGCTTGTTCAGGGAAGAAATATTATTACTACCTTATACAGTATTTATTTAATCCAGATAGCTCAAAAGAACCTTTTGCGGCCACTGTTCTCTGCCGTGTTTAATGTGTCTCTGATATTGTACTGTATTATGTGGGGGGTGAACACTGTGTTTTTGGGACCTTTTGATATTACTATTGTCAGATTGATTGTATAGATTATGATGTATAGTTATGTATTTATTTATCTTGTAATTATTGTATTGCTATTGCTGTTGTTACTTGCTTAGATCTTGTTTTTTAATGTCATGTCTTGTTTCATGCTGTGAACTGCCTTGAGTTACCCACTGGGTAAGAAAGGTAATATAGAAATAAACTTAATAATAATAATAATAATAATAATAATAATAATAATAATAATAATAATAATAATAATAATAATAATAATAATAATAATAATAATAATAATTTTCATCACCTTCTGATTTGGGGGATATGTTTCTGCGTTGTTTTTTATAACAGCTACAAAGATGGTGTGCTGAAGATTGTTCCTTGGAATGAGCAGAAACACAGGGAAGAAGATTGGTGTGAGAAGCCACTATGCAGGTACATGCATCTACTGAAGAGTCCATCTCAATGCACTCGTATATACTCAGGTATAAGCTGACCCAAATATAAGCCAAGGTACCTAATTTTGCCGTGAAAACCAAGGAAAATAGATTGACTGGAGTATAAGTCAAGAGTGGGAAATGCAGCAGCTGCTAGTGAGTTTCAATAATTAAAATCCATGAAAATACAGTCAAATTAATTAATTTAGTGCATTTTTACTGCATTTGCACCCCTCCCCCAACCAGTGGTAGGACTGCAGGGAAAGTTGGGTGGGCAGGTCAATTGCACTGAGACAGGAAGTGTTGCTCTAGCCTAGACTCTTGCTCTCCCTGCAAGCAAGAAGCATGGCTTTCCCCTCCATCTTCGCTAGAGCAGGGACAAAGACACGAAGGTAAGTGAAATCCATTCTTTTTCCAAACCAGTTTGGAATGGGTGCACAATTGCATTGTAGAGCTTTTTTCTCCATCTGCAGTTTTACATAGGAATGAATTGAAAATAAACTTCAGAATAGAAGAAATTAATTTTCAATGTATTCTAATGGGAAATTGCAATTTGCACCCTCTTGTGCCCAGTTGTAGTAATTGCGTCTCAACTGTTTTACCGTGGAAGTACCGAAGCTTACGTCTAAACTGCCGAATCACTAAAAAAACCATATATTTAGACCCTCATGGTTGTTGACCCATGTATAAGCCGAGTCCCCTTTTTGGACCTCATTTTTGGGGCAAAAAACTTGGCTTATACTCAAGTATATACTGTATGTGTTAGTGAATTATAGTGAATTATGGTGTTGCACCTTAGTTCTGTTCTATGAGGAGGAATTGTTCATTCACATAACTCTTTCCGATTTCTTGTAAGAATGGAAACATGCTGTGTGTGAGAACATTTTTTGTTCTTTATGGACAGTATAGGACATTGGTTCCCAACCTTTTCCTGCCAGTCAGCTGAGGGGCTGGTCACATGGTTCTTCCCAGTGCTGGCGGCAGTGCATGCATTTGTGCCGTGTTTCTAGGCATTTTTCCCACCTCCACCGCTTCCCTTGGAGGAGGGAGCTAGGGAAGAACGTTTTTGAGCAATTTTTGAATTTTTTGCCCTGTTTTTGCAGTGTTTCATTCCGAAAACACAGTGATTTCAGCACTTCCAGTGACATCGGTGCACTTCTGGCATTGGTGGCAATCCAGTCCAGGGACTGGATGAATTTGGCCTGAGGGCCAGATCCGGCCCACGGGTCATAGGTTGGGAACCCTTAGTATAGGAAATCACAAAACATGAAGTGTTCCAGCCTTGCAACACATTCCTTTTGTACTCTCCAGCTAGGGGCAAATCAATTTAGCACTTTTTCACTGATCTGCGTGTATTCAAATTATTTTCATCATAACTGTTAACTATATGTTAAGTCATTTTAAAGTAACAAGTCATTTTAAAGTAACAAGTTCCTACATTTAGTGGTTATTATCTGTTATACTTAGGCTGATTGTTGAACCAGCTCTGCGAGATGAAGTTGACTTTTTATATGACTCTCAGCCTGACTTGTTGAAGTACCAAACTACAGACCTTTCAATAAGCATAGTCACTGATTGGTACTGGAAAAGAGCAGAGGAAATAGAAAACTTCTCTATGCAGGTAAATGTGAACTATTTTCTTCACCTGGATGAAGTGCCAGGACCTTTGTCTTCCATGCCACCCAACTCCCCAAGGAGGGCCTGCTGCTTGCTACTCTCAGATCTGTCATTTATTATTTCTTTATTCACATTTATACCCCGCCCTTTTGCTGCAAGCACCACTCAGGGCGGCATACACTGTATATATACTTTATATGCACATATATAATATTAAAAATCATCCCGTAATAGCCAGTAAAAACACAAGAAAAAAACCACAAGAAACGAAGCCAGATGGCATAAAAAAATTAAACCCATAACAGTATTTAAATAAAAACACTATCAGCAGCAGTAAAATGAGGCAATATCAATTTAAAAGAGTCCAAGGTTAACGATTGCACAATTCTAATGATTTTATAGGCCTTAAAAGGCTTGTTGACAAAGGCAGGTCTTAAGTGATTTACAAAATATTAATAAAGTAGGATTCCTATTGAGGGGGAGAAGTTCTGAGATATCAGAAATTCTTCAAAAAGTAACTTTTGAAGTCTCAGAGGGGTTTCGTCGTTCCTGCCTTCTAGACCTGAGAAGCTTCTACGGGGTTGGGACCACATCAGTATGTGATCCACCAATTGGGAGTAGGTGGAATGGAAAGAAAATGTTATTTTATCAACAACGAAGGTTTGGAGGTAACCTTGGCGTATGTTTTATAGGCAAATAGGCATTCTCACAGCAATGTGAAGAGAGAACATCCCTGTGAATTGAAATGGATTCAGATGGTTCCCCTCTTTTATCACCTCTCTGTCAGTCTCTTTGTTCTACTTTGCTCTGCTGTTCTCTTGTTATGGTTGTTTATTGTTTGGATATAAGCTAAAAGCAAACCTTAATAAATGTATTGATATAAAAAGAAGTACCAGATATGAGGTGGGTGGGGGAGAGTTGGCGAACTATGAATGAAGAGGAAATGATGATGGTTTTATAATACCGTGATGATTATATATATAAAATGGGAAGGAAAATGGGAAGACTAAAGGGAAGAGTTAAGAGAAATAGGGAAACACATTAGTTTTAGTAGGAAGCACATAGGGATTCCTAATGAGATAATGCTGAAAGGCAAAATAAACTCTAACATAACTTCATAGCAGTGTGGACAGATTTTCTTACGATGTACAGTAATGTGCAAAAAGTCTTAGGCCACCATCAGTCTTTAGAGAAGAAGCAGCTGTTTTTTTCAGTTGCCCAGTAATCAATATCACCTCTATCTTGTCTTCAGTTTGTTGACTTTCAGCCACTTTATCATAGCCTCCAGACAATGAATAAAGAGTGCCATGGCTGTTTCTAGTTGCTTAGGATGATCTCTGACAGTGATTTCATGTATATGCTCAAGAGCACTGGAGCTGACAGATAGTCCTGTACTATTATTCTCTCTTTCGCTCCCATATCACCCTGCGTAGCTCAAAGGAAGCCTTTCTTTCATCTACCTCAGCCAGCACAGTGAAGACCAATGTATGTGTATATATCAGTGATGGCGAACCTTGGCACTCCAGGTGTTCTTGAACTTCAATTCCCAGAAGCCCTGATCAGCAGGAGTACTGACTTGGGTGTCTGGTAATTGAAGTCCAAGAACAGCTGGAGTGCCAAGGTTCGCCATCACGGGTATATACCATCATATAATCTGCCATATAATGACGTTTAGAATTTGGTGTACAGGACCCAGTATTCAAAGAAGATCTCTTAAACCAGTGTTTTCCAACCTTTGATTTTTGCATTTCAGTTCCCAAAAGCCTAAGTCAGTACATTGGCAACCAGAAGCAGTAATGATACTCATTACTCATTGTCTGGAGGCTATGGTCAAGCGGCTGAAAGTCAACAAACTGAAGTTGAAGTCAATTCCCCAAAACACTGATCAGCTAATGTACTGACTTAGGCTTCTGGGAATTGAAGTCCAACAACCAAAGGTTGGGAAATACTGTCCTAAGCTATACCTTAAGTGTTGTAGCCTCCATACTCTGAAATCCTTTCCCCAAGTCCCTGCAAAATATGACATCCCTGCAAAGGGATCTAGGAGAGGAAGTAAGATAGGGTTTCAATAGGCTTTTGGAAGCAAGGAAATGCTATTCTATCACTTATGTGACACGCATGTTTGCATTTTAACATTTACATTGTTACTAAGTTTTATTGTAATTTATGTTTTATATGAAATATTGTATGCATTGTTTTTATGTTATGTGGCAATCTGGGTTTCTTTGAGGAGAGGAATGAAATAAAAATGAATGGGTGAATCAAGTAAGTTAATTCACTTATGAAATATCACTTATGGGTAGTGGAAACTGTAGCATTAGTTAGCTTAATAGTGTGGGTAAAATTTGGTATCTCTTTTATCGTTCTTAAAATATATTGGAACCAATAAACTCCAAACCTGTTCATGATTTGACCAACTTGTTCAAACTGTTTGGTCTCTCAAATTAGGTGGATTGTGCCCTTTCTCTGGTTCGTCTTGGTATGGAGAGGAACATTCCTGGTCTTCATTCTCTCTGTGATAATCTGGTTACATTGGAGACACTAGTTTATGAGACTGGATGTGACATCACTCTGAATTTGAAGGAACTACAGCAGATGAAAGACATCGAGAAGCTAAGGCTGTTAATGTCGAATGTATGTGCTGGTTTCTGCAGTATGAGGGTTGGATTGAGAAGGGGATTTTTCTGCTAAGTAATGAAATCTTGTCTTAAATCAAAGGTGGCCCTGTGATTACTGAACATCAAGAGCTACTCCATATGTTCAGGAAAAATCACTCAATGATTTTGTGTGATAAGCAACTTGCTGGGGATTTCTGGAGTTGGAAATAAAAGAAGGAATATTTCCCATTAGGAACATTATTCTCATCATTTTTCTTTGTACATCAGAGCAGAATGGAGGCCACTTTTGCATGATTCTCCCTTATGCTGCTCAAACATTCACTGTAAAAAATTAAAATCTTATGGTTCGGGCAATGTGTGATTACTTCCCATTCCAGTGTGGTGTTGACTTGCCTCAGCTGTAAAGTAACTATGGTATAATTTTGCATGTACCTCTGCTTTGTGTTTGCCCTTGTGTAAAAAGGTTGTAGAAATATTCATTTAGTTCTGTGTATTTGTTCCATTTTTGCAAAGAAATTACACCAATACAGTTTGAATCTTGTACATATTCTACAGTAGCAAAGGCGTTAAAAGAATTAGGAGATTGACAAAAAATATGCAATCATATTGCCTGATTTTTTTTTTTTTTTACTTAGCTCATAGGGAAGGCAAACAGTGTGACATTCAGTAGATACCAGCTGACATCTCAAAAGCCACCGCTCAGTGTCTCCAGGATGCTTGGGCTTGGCTGACTTGGCATATGCTTAAAATTCCCAGTGGGGAGTCAATGGTCAGCTAGAAGTGACTCAGTGTTCTTTTCCTTCCTCAGGCGTAATTAAGCAGTAGGATTTCAGCCATTATCCTAGTAGTTTCTTATTGAAGCCACTTTACACCTTTGCTTAACTTAGCACTGCTCTTTAAAGTGTGTCAATCTTTCTTTAATTTACATCCACTGCCATTCCAGTCAACAGAAGACAAGTATGTGAAAGATGCTTACCAGTGGATGGTCCCATTTCTACATCGTTGTGAAAATCAGTCTCCTGGCACTGCTAATAAACTTTTGAAAGAGTATTTGGTAACTCTGGCAGAAGAAGATCTAACGTTTCCTCTGAAAATCTTTGAGCATTCAAAGCCAGCAGTAAGTTCAGATGGTTATTTATGGATTTATGCGCTTGAATGCTTTGCTCCTCATATCATTTGCCATTGTCTTACACATCTAATAATGTACCTTCTTTCACTGATCATTTCTGGAGATAGCTGCCAATTGTATTGCTTTTCAGGTGTTTTTTTCCAGTACAAACCCTTGTTCTCTAAACAAGGTTAAAATTGAATTCCTTTTACCCTGCTAATCTGTATCAGGATATCAGAATATACCTTTAACCATTAATCATTTTAAATGTATCCAGCAGAGAGGTTAATTTTAGCGCAAGGCGACTTTGGTGCTCTTCCTCTGTGTTGTTTAATTTTTTGTATTTAAAGGCTCTTTTTCCTACTTCACACCCCATAAAACCATAGTGCATATATTTTTGGCTGTGCTGATTTGCTCTTACTCTGATTCTCTTTCCTTTGGAAGGGACAGGGCTTTATTAAAATAATTTGGTGTGCCTCTGGGTTCAATATAAAGATTTACCTAAAATCGTAGCCTACAAAGGAATTGTGTGTAGCGGCTTGTGTAGAAAATGTGAAGGAACAAAACGGAAATGAAATTTTGGTTTCTGGGTGTCTTGGTATGCCCAAAGTCTTCAGCATACATTGGGGTCCAGTTTCAGTACTTCTTCTCAGATCTCAGGGTACAACATCCACCTTGTAGTAGCCGTATGATGCAGCTTCAAGACATGATATTTCCTCTTCAGGTTTAAAATGAGGCACGCACTCGCCTCATGCCTTGCTTAAACTTTAAAACACAGCTCTCCCATCCCATGTTTCTGAGCTACTGGATTTTGGTGGCATGGCAACAAATAGGGCAACAGGACAGAAGAGTGGGGATCCTAGACAATTTGGATGAGTAGAGAATAACCCCTATAATTAATGTGTGCACTTTGGAAATCTTATTTCTCTGTGTTAAATTGATAGTGGCACTAAGCCTGCTCTGCATATTCAGGAGAATGAGGCCGTAGTAGGTGGTAAAATGAGATGTACAGCTTGTAGGTATGGATACTATTTCTAAATTATCTGCCATATGCACATCAAACAAACACATCTACTGCATGTGAAAGACAAAAAATCCTAACAACAACAAAAAACCTTAACATGTTGAAAGCCTAGTCTGTTACATTATTTTTCTGCTTGTGGGTATGTTGTGGTTGTTTTAGATATGGAAGTCCTGAGATATTTGACCTCTTGAGATCCTGATATTCTATCATTTGTCCTGCGGCCTTGGTTCCCCTTTATTTTGCTGCAGCGTAGACTCTGAAATTGGAAGGAGGGCTCTTCAGTGGCAGCAAGGAATGTAAAATTGGGGTCAGCCCCAAAAACGTTGGGTTTCTCCAGTCTGAGAGTTGTTGTATTAGTGTAGGTGAGAGGAAACATCAAGTGTCTAACCCTAATCAAAGCTGACAGAAGCTGGTTCGAATGCATTAGCTTTGAAATGTTTTCAAGATATTTTCAGACATGAGACTTAGGTCTCATTGAAGTGAACCAAATTCTGTTGACATCACTACGGAGATGGAGCAGAAATTACCAAAAATCACTCTTGCTCCCCCATTCCACTAATATATGCTTTCTATCAGCAGAAAGACATGTGTTGGATACCATAATTTTGGGATGATGTCAAGACTGCCGTTTTCTATGCTTATGCCTTTGAAACAGAAGAGACATAAGAACAGCCTTGCTGGAACAGGCCACAGCCCATCCAGTCCAGCATTCTGTCTCACACAGTGGCTCACCATTTCCTTCAGGGTATTCCCAAGCAGATGCCTTCACTTGCTTAGGATTCCCTGGAAATGGCATTGAGAGATATCCTGCCTATCTCTCCAACCCAGAGGTTGTCCTTAGGTATTCATAATTATAGCCATTGATACCTTTGTCCTCCATGAACTTGTCTAATCCTTTCTTAAAGCTGTCAAGACTGACAGCTGTCACCACTTCTTCTGGCAGGGAGTTCCATAGACCAGTGATCCTCTGGGTGAAAAAGTACTTTGTCTTATTTGTTTGAGAACTAGTACCCAAAAGTTTCATGGAGTGTCCCCTAGTTCTAGTGTTATGCGATAGGGAAAACAGTTTTTCCTTATCTACTTTGTCCACACCGTGCATGATTTTATAAACTTCAATCAGGTCACCTCTTAGACGCCATCATTCAAGAGTGAAGAGGCCCAACCGTTGCAGCCTCAGATGGTAAGGAAGGTGTTCCAGTCCCCTAATCGTTCTGGTTGCCCTCCTCTGCACTTTTTCCAGCTCCATAATATCCTTCTGGAGGTATGGCGACCAGAACTGTACACAGTATTCCAGATGGGGCCTCACCATAGATTTATAAAGAGGCAAAATGACACTTGCTGACTTATTTTCTATACCCTTCCTAATGATCCCTAGCATTGAGTTTGCTTTTTTCACTGCTGAGGCACACTGGGTTGACACCTTCATTGAGCTGTCCACCAGGACACCAAGGTCCCTTTCCAATGCAGCTTATGAGAAGACCAGTATAGGACTACATTGTCAGTCACTGTTAAATTATTTTATAGAAACTCTGGTTTAAATTACTGAAATGTGAAATTCATAAATAGGGAGGGAGGAACTGCTGCATGAAGGATTAATGTGGTCTTTACATATATTTGTAGTAACTTCCATCCTTTTGAGGAATTGCTTCATAGCTGTTGAGCCAGACTAAATTCACAATGCTGCATCTTAAGTGGCATCTTGCTAACATGTTTGTTAATTCCTTACGTTTTTGGTTGTGTCCTGGAGTAGATTAGCTGTAAACTAGTCCAGCAAAATCAGAAGTTTAAAGCATAGAGAAGCTATTTGTGAACAGATCAAGGGGATCACAAAATATAGCCATGCTAAAAGCTTTAGACTCTAAAGTTTAGAGCTACAAATATTTTAATTTTAATATATTGGCTGATAAAAAAATTATGGGATAGAAGTTTTTTTAAAAAATGAAACTGGAAAAAGCTTGATATTTAAAATAGTTGCTGTGCTTCTTGGATATCTGAGCTTCTGTTGCAAGTTCTGCCATCATGAAAGGTGTTTAATTGAGAATTATTAGAAAGCCAGGGAAGCCTCCATAGTTAAGAAGAAGAAAAAACTAAACTGGCTTTACACTTGTAATTGTGCTGTTGGGTTCAGTTGACTGTTGCACAAAGATACTGTATTGGAGAAGCAAACTACAAATTGAGAAAATGTTTGTAGTACACACACAGCAATGTATCTGGCCTTTTCTTTTCCTCCTAGTGTCTGCAAAAAATAATTTCAGATCAAGACTTGTTGATGATGATTGCATTGGAATGCATCTATAGTTGCAAATGTGATGACCAACTTTCTCTGTGCTATGATATCTTAGAATGCCTCCCGCAGAGAGGTTATGGGTGAGTATTGCAATCTACCAAGCCTGGGTTGTAGAATTCACTGTTTAAATAGTTGTGAATGACTCAATCAAGGAAAATTAGATCATCATCATTATTATGCAGATAGGATATACAATTCACTTGTAGAAATGATCAGGGATTGATATATCATACCTTGAACCATCTTATGTATACATCCAATTTGTGTATGTATTGACTAAAACAGAGGTCCTCAACCTGTGGGCTGGATCCGGCCCATGACACCATTCCATGTGGCTCACTGCCACCTGAAGTTTCAGAAACTGTAGTGTCCACATTTACAGCTGTCCTAAACGTGCCACTTCTGGAACCTCCGTTTACAGGTGTTGTAAACGTGTTTTTACAACAGCTGCAGATGCGTTTCATGGCAGCGTCTATGGCGGAGGGAACCGCCAGTCCGGCCCGCTCTGCTGTTTGCGGGAACGTGACCCAGTCCACAGCTTGAAAAGGCAGAGAACCCCTGGACTAAAATATATATTACTGCCTGTAAGTAGGAGAGCAGTGGATGAGAAGCTTTTCACATCCTGTGGGCATAATGTTGTTTGAGACGGGCCATAGCTCAGTGACAGAGCAATTTTTCTCTATGTAGAAGGTCACAGGATTGTGTTCTAGTGAGGATGGGAAGGCTCATTACTGTAGAATGGTGTTCTCAGTTTCATTGTACAGTAGAACCCCGTATAACGAAAAAGCTCCATTCCACAGAGCGCTTCGTTATATGATTTTTTTCATTATGCAAGTTACTATTAGCGATACCCCACATTATGTTATGCGGGGTATTGCCAATAGCTCAAAAACACTTCATTATACAAAGTGTTTGTTACGCGGGGTACCACTGTATTTTTCTATGTATGTATGTATGCATGTGTGAAAGTAGCTGTTTTTGGGATACAGTTGCATTTCCTAATTGTGACTTCTCATTCAAGCATAATATATTCAAATGTTTTAAATCCTTTCCAGATGTGTAACAGACATTACAAACAGTCTTCACGATAAAGTTGATGAATTGGAACAAATTCTTAGGTGAGAAGCTAATCCCTCCCCTTTTATCTCTCTCAGTAAGTTAACTTGTATTAGCACTGTATTATATTTTACAGTTCAAGATGCTAGGATTATTATTACAAAAGATTGCTTATAGGTCAAATATTACTGTGAACCAAATGGAAATTACTTTCTAGACTTTTCCTTTTCATAAACAAGAATTTACGTCTTAAGCTTTTCCATCACATGGGAATGTAACAGCTAATATACTGTTATGGAAATTTAGATAAAGGAGAGAGAAAGAAAACAGTGTGCTTATAGATAAAAGGCTTTTGTGCTGGCTAATCTTTCTCACACTAGGTGAGGTGAAAGAAACTACGGAATGAATTCACCAAAATGTGGCTTTATTTTGGCAGTTTCATGTCTGATCTAAACATGAAAGAAGACAACATATATAGGCTGTATTTTAGCACTTTTGCAAAACATGTCTCACAGTTCTGTGTCCTCTCCCTCCCAATACATCTTTATTTCCACAAGTTGAGAAGAAAAAATGTACAGGCTAGTATGAATGTCAGAAGGTTCCTTTCATCATTTATTTCTTCATATATAATACTTCTGCATTTTAAAAATATATCCATTTACTTTTATTCTAACTTGCTTAAACTTTTCAGGAATTGTGTGATAGAACAATTCAAACATGAAATCCTGAAAGTCACTGGTTTTTGCAGAGAAATGCCCTTATTTTGTATCTTAAGAATATGAGATCCTTTCTGGTCTTTTTGGTGGTAGAACCGGAGTGATGATGGCAGGCTGATTTAGATTTTGGCTGGATGCTACATAATATGCTTCTAATGTTTGTTGCAGTGTATCAGAACTTCTGGAGAAGCATGGACTTCAGAAGCCAGTATCCTTTGTAAAAGAGACGCAAAACAGCCCAGAAGAAGTTCAGAAGCTGATGATTAGGCTGACAAGACACACAGGCCGCAAGTGAGTAGCAGTGACTAACTGGAGAATCCATCTGAATGGAACAGGGATATTTATTTCCAAGCAGTTCCTTGAGCAATGGGGAGTGTGTGAGCTGTAGAGATGTGTCTCCTGTCATCTCTCACCCTTATGTGGGCTGGGATGTGTGTATGCATGTATGTGCCTGTGTGTGTAAGTAGTTCGATAGTATATGGAGGAACTTCCATTTTTCCTCTGTGATTTACAGGAGACAAGGTTAATCTAAAAGGCTTAAATATTGATGTGTTACTAAATATTTTTGCAGGTGAAATATCGTGCATGATATTTAGTGGAGCCAAAACGTGAACAATTAGGGCTGCCTTTTTTAAAAAAGAGGGACTGCGGTGGCTTAGTGGTTAAGACACTGAACTTGATAACTGGAAGGTCAGCAGTTCGAGACCCGAGTACTGCACGACGGAGTGAGCTTCTGTCATCTGTCCCAGCTCTTGCCAACCTAGCAATTCGAAAGAACGGAAATTGCAATTAAATAGGCACAACTTCGGTGGGAAGGTAAACAGTGTTCTGTGCACTCCGGTGTCTAGTCATGCCTGTCACATGTCCACGGAAACGTCTGCAAACGGAGACAGCTCTGGCTCTTTGGCTGTAAACAGATGAGCACTGAACCCTAGAGTCGGATACGGCTGGCTTTCGAGCAAGGGCAACCTTTACTTTTACCTTTTTAAAAAAAGAGCTACAAGGAAGTGAGGCAGGCAGAGTTCTGGGATTGGTTTCTGAGTAGAGATGAGTTTTTATTTCCCCATGATTCTTTAGCACAAAGCAGCTACTGTAAGGAAGCTTGCTTGCTCCAGCTGCTCGGAAGATAGTTTATTGAATTGTTCTCCAAGAAATGAACCAAGCAGCACTGGTAAAATTTCTCATGACAAGTCTAAGACTTGGGAACAGTGACCTACAGGACTAAATGGTGTGTGCGTGTGTTACCTGAAAACTGTTTGTACAATTTCCAGTATATTTTAAATTAGTTCGTAGACTGGTGGAGCACTTACCCTTAACAGTAATAAAGAAATAACGTAGACTTTGATTAAGGCAATATAAAAAATAATTTTATTTGACAAGTGTTTAATCTGCAGTGGCCTTCTGTAGAGAAAAAGCTGTCTAAACTAAATCAAAGAACTACGTGAGCTTTCCTAGGTGTAGTCAGGATCGCTGCTCAGGCAACTTCAAAGCCAGCCTTTATACTATTCTATCTCTACAGTTCTACCTGATTTTACATAATTAAGGTTACAGTGTGTAAACAATTTAAGGTTCAAAGAGGGTATGAAAGAAACAAAGGGGATTACTTAAAGGGGTTTACTTAATTACAGCAATTCAAAGGAAGTACATGGCCAATACATATGTTATACAGGTATATTTCAAAGGAGATACAAGCAAGAGGGCACTTCAAAGCAGATAGGTGTCAAGGAAGGGGGTTTCAAGGGATGCGATCTTGGGTGCGAATCAAGGAGATAGGGTCTGGATGTGATCAAAGGGATCAAAGAGATGAGATCTGGGTTTCAAAGGTGGGAACCATATGGGGAACCTCATAGCTTGGGGCAATGGAGGGTAATCAAAGGATGTGCAGAAATATCACTTGGCCAACCAGGGATCGTCCATATCTGAGGCAAGGATTCCAGCAACCAACCACATCAATGGAAATGTCCAAACAGAAGTTATGTGGCCCAGCATCATCTAGCCTCAATTTACAATCTAAAGGAAGGTAAATGCAGAATTACCTGGCCTCAGATTTATATGGGCGACATACAGCAAGAGATTGAGGTGTGACATGTTTGGGAACAAGGGACATATACACATCAAAGAAACAACTGAAATATCAAGGAAACAACTAGAGAACAGTACAAGTACACAACTAAAGCAGAAATAAAAAACTTTAGATCAAAGGGCTGAATGTGAAGGCTTGGAAACTGTTGGTCACCTCGGTGTGAATGGGAAACCCAAATGGTTGGGGGATTTTATTGATTCATGTGAAATTCAGCCTTCCTGGATGGCCCAGAATAAACTGAGGTTATGCTGAGGACATCCTGCTTCAAGATATAAAACAGATTATGTTAAAAATCAAATTTAAATAAAATAATTAATTAATCAGGTGTCTAATAATCAATTGTGGGAGGAAAAGCGGCAAGGGTGTAAGACGTAAACAAGGGAGGGAGAAAGATACACCCTGTAAATGGAAACAAAAACTAAGAAAATGGATGAGTTTAATGTGTGGTATGCAAAAGATAATAATCAAACACGAACAAGCCAACCAGAAAAAAGCTAGTAAGAAACAAACACTATAGAAGCTAGGCACACACCAAGGAAAAGTCCACAAGGTACAATAGACAACTATCGAGAAAATAGAAATCTGAAAAAGTATGTCCTGAGTTTACAATATATCGTAATAGTGGAGCCTAGTCATGAAGCCCATATAAAGGGAATAACAAAGTTGAGATTATCTGGAGGGCAAGTTCCAAAGTGTAAAAAGTTCGTATCATAAATCCGTTTAGAGTCCGTGTAGCCAATCATGTAAAATTCGCAAAAAGGTACGATGTACAATAAGGACAGCCAGGAGGGCTATGTGAACGTCAAAAAGAGGAACGTGGTAGCGTCGGGAACAGGTCCAAAGTCAGTATCCAAAGTCCATAAAGAGTCCGTATAGACAATCATGTAATGTACGAGAAGAAGTACGATGTACAATACAGGCAGCCGGGAGGGCTATGCAAACGTCACAAAAGAGGAACGTGGTAGCGGCAGAAACAGGCCGATATTCTTCCGGTACAGAATATTTCGTACTCTTTATCAAGATCTGCAAAGGAAACCAAGGCCTCAAGTGACAACAGTTATAAACAGGAAACAATAATATACAGAAAATAATACATACGAAAACAGTTACATACAAAAAACAGTAACGAGCCAAAGAGCACCAAATCTGAAAGATTTAAAACATAACAATAGTACCTGTAACAACGCGCTGCAAATCACCTCAGAGAGAATACTCATAAAGGGTGGGAGCGCTAAAAAGCTGAGAATGTAACAGCTACATATAGTTCCCAGGTAGAGTCATGTGAAGTAGATGACTGTAATCAGCAATGAAATCATAAGTAAGAAGGAAAAATCTGTTAAAGGGGCAGGGGAGACTGACATAGAAACTTAAAGGAAAGCAAAATAATCTTGTTCTGTGTTCAAACCTGTGGGATAAAGAGTGGAAAACCGGTGGATGTAAAATGCTTCACGTTGTAACAAAAAGCGTTCCTTATTGACACGCACCTTCTTGAAGGCTTAGGTAACGATCCAGATATCATCATTAAGGAGGCTGACAAAGGTGGTGGGGTAGTTGTGATGGACAGGATCAACTATATTGAGGAAGCTCACAAACAACTTTCCAACCCCCATTTCTACAGCACACTTGACAGGGACCCTACAGCACATGTGTCCAATATCATTAAAATAGTATTACAGGAAGGACTTGCTTTGGGATTCATTTCAGAATCCACTTTTCGTTTTCTCTTCAATACACACCCGCGAGTACCCATCTTTCATCTATTGCCGAAAATTCACAAACTTCAGTCTGGTTCTATTTATGTACCTCGCAGACCCATTATAGCTGCTAATGATGCCCTTTTGGAACCTATTGCTATCTTTATTGATCACTTTATATGTCCTTTTGCTTCTGACACTCCTTCTTACGTTAAGGATTCCTCCCATTTTATTCAACTTTTAGAACACACTTTCGTTCCTGATGACTGCATTCTTGTTACCATGGACGTGGCTTCCCTCTACACCAATATACCTCTTCAAGAAGCTCGGATACTTGTCGAACATCTTTTATTATCTCGTACTAATTCCAATCCTCCTACACATTTTCTTTTAGACCTTCTTGACATAGCCTTTGAGCACAATTTTTTCCGGTTCATGGACACATTTTATTTGCAGATACAAGGTGTGGCTATGGGTTCAAATTTCGCCCCTTCAGTTGCTAATATTTTTATGAATAATTTTGATCATACTTTCATTCTCAACCCCTCTGTCAATCCCTTTTTTGCGGATATTTTAATTTACAAACGTTACATTGATGATTTGTTTTTTGTTCTTTCCAATCCGGCTTCTCTTTCTGGTTTTCTTACCTGGATCAATTCTTTACATGCTCATTTATCTTTTACTCACACTGCTAGCTCTGTTTCTGTATCTTTTCTGGACTTAGAAATTTTTGTTGCTGCCAATCAACTCAACATGCGCCTTTTTAACAAACCCACAGATAGGCACTCCTATTTACAGTTTCATTCTTACCATCCTTCATCTTTGAAAAACAACATACCCTCTAGTCTATTTCTTCGGGCTAAAAGGAATTCAACACTTGACTCTGATTTCCAAACAGCTGCTACTAATATCCGACAATCACTACTAATTAGGGGGTACCCCATCCATGTGATTAACAACGCATACAAGAAGGTGACCAATAGATCTAGGTGTTCCATGTTTCAGCGCAAGGCCAAGAATACACAGAACAATATTTTTTGGTCTGTAGACTTCACTCCCCTAGCGCAACAAATTAAGAAGACCATACATTGGCACTGGCACATATTAGATTCTGTCTCTGGGTACAAAGAAAAACCCATGATTGGGTTCCGCAAAACTAGAACCATTGCTGGTATTCGATCCAAAACCGATTGTCTACTCACCTCAACAACCCCTTCTGTATTTCCTGTTGGGCACCATCCTTGTGGACACTGTAAGTTTTGTCGTTACATGTGGAAAATGGATGTAATCCTTATTCCAAGTAGTACCTTTAGACTGCAACTTTCCCGGTTCTCAAACTGCAATTCACGTGACATCGTGTATATTATCATCTGTCCTTGTGGTTTGCCTTATGTGGGACAATCTTCAAGACGCCTTAAAACTAGACTTGGGGAACATATTTCGCGTATTCGAAATAACGTTGTTACAGCACCTCTTGTTTCTCATTATGTTGACAAGAAGCATGCTCCCACTGATCTCAAAGCTGCTGTACTAGAATCTTTTTCCCCTCGACAATTTCATTTAATCAATAAGGAACGCTTTTTGTTACAACGTGAAGCATTTTACATCCACCGTTTTTTCACTCTTTATCCCACAGGTTTGAACACAGAACAAGATTATTTTGCTTTCCTTTAAGTTTCTATGTCAGTCTTCCCTGCCCCTTTAACAGATTTTTCCTTCTTACTTATGATTTCATTGCTGATTACAGTCATCTACTTCACATGACTCTACCTGGGAACTATATGTAGCTGTTACATTCTCAGCTTTTTAACGCTCCCACCCTTTATGAGTATTCTCTCTGAGGTGATTTGCAGCGCGTTGTTACAGGTACTATTGTTATGTTTTAAATCTTTCAGATTTGGTGCTCTTTGGCTCGTTACTGTTTTTTGTATGTAACTGTTTTCGTATGTATTATTTTCTGTATATTATTGTTTCCTGTTTATAACTGTTGTCACTTGAGATCTTGGTTTCCTTTGCAGATCTTGATAAAGAGTACGAAATATTCTGTACCGGAAGAATATCGACCTGTTTCTGCCGCTACCACGTTCCTCTTTTGTGACGTTTGCATAGCCCTCCCGGTTGCCTGTATTGTACATCGTACTTCTTCTCGTACATTACATGATTGTCTATACGGACTCTTTATGGACTTTGGATACTGACTTTGGACCTGTTCCCGACGCTACCACGTTCCTCTTTTTGACGTTCACATAGTCCTCCTGGCTGTCCTTATTGTACATCGTACCTTTTTGCGAATTTTACGTGATTGGCTACACGGACTCTAAACGGATTTATGATACGAACTTTTTACATGTCACTTTGGAACTTGCCCTCCAGATAATCTCACCTTTGTTATTCCCTTTATATGGGCTTCATGACTAGGCTCCACTATTACGATATATTGTAAACTCAGGACATACTTTTTCAGATTTCTATTTTCTCGATAGTTGTCTATTGTACCTTGTGGACTTTTCCTTGGTGTGTGCCTAGCTTCTATAGTGTTTGTTTCTTACTAGCTTTTTTCTGGTTGGCTTGTTCGTGTTTGATTATTATCTTTTGTATACCACACATTAAACTCATCCATTTTCTTAATAATCAATTGTGCCAGTTAGTATTCAAATGGAACTCTCAAACCCCAAAAACCACAATTTAAACTAAGTCTCCAGGGCTGAGAAATCCTTAGGAGCTACTTTTTAAAAAGTCTTCCTGTCTGCCGTTTTTCTCTGCTGGGTGATAAGTTTTCAGGGGGGGGGGGGTGTTCATCCACCCTTCCTTTCAGAGTTAACTCCAGGGGGAAAACCGAGAGGGCGGCTGACCTGAAACAGATAATTTCCCTTTTGCCTCAATGAGCCAAAGCTCTCTCGCAATTTGATTGCATGAACTTGTAAATGAATGGTAATTGTGTGCTGCTTGTGGATGACTTCAATGGGGGAAAGATTAAAATAAAGGAATAATATTTTATTGGAAATGAAAAGTATATATATGAAAAAGTAATGTCTATTTCTGGAAATTATGGTATTACGTGTGTGTGTGTGTGTGTAAATAATACCAGAAAGGGCGAAAAGACCAGAAAAAAGTCTCATGGTTGAGAGACAGCATAGTACACGCATTGGGGAGCTAATGTGATGTTATGGTACAGGTCATTTAGTGTATGGCAAAAGCAGAAATGTTCCAGAGCATTTTATTCTCCTTTGTTGTGATATTTTGGATCATATATGAAATGAAATGGGGACAATCAAACTATGTCTTTTTTTCCTTCTCTCCCTCCTTTGGTTCCACAGTGCACAGGAGTGCAGTTTTAGTCCCAGTTGAAAGAACTAGTTAATGAAGTGTTGAAAGCCAGAGTTGCACAGTGTCTCTTCATGGAACCAAACTGTGAAGTTTAAACCCATCCCCCAGTCTGAATAGGAATTATGTATTGGAATCACAAATCCAGGCTTTGTGGCTGTGAAGCCTTAAGATATAAAAGGCTGAGAATCGGGGTACTGTGTAAAAAGCTAGATTATGCATCTGTTAACTGACCCAGCTTGAAATCTCCCATTCACTATGAACTCACTGACCAAATCCCTACTTCAGTGCCTTACCTAGTTGTCTATCTTAGGTGAATGCTGTGCAGATTACTGTATATGAATCACTCCATAATTGTATATGAATCATTGTACTAAATTTATGCAAAGCATTTAGCCATGGATGTTATTTCTGTATGTATGAGTGTGTTCCTTCTTGTGGAGGAGATATTTGTGTGGCTTTTGAGATGAAGTGTGTGGGTTCAGTTTTGCATTTTCTTTGTAAACTATTTGTTGATAAAAGTTGACTTTTTTGTCTCTTAAAAGGCAACCTCCTGTCAATGAATCACACTGGATGGGATTGTTGCAAGATATGCTGGAAATGCAGCAGAATGTCTACACATGCTTAGAACCAGATACTTGCTATGAGGTGAGCTTTCTTTTTCAGCATGTAGAAATACACTGCACAGCTTTGGTTACTCTGCTTCATGTACTAATATGTGCACCTTATGGTCCATTCTGGGCTGTAATGATAATTACACCGTTCCACACTATGAATATATATGAGCTGTGTTTATAGTCTAATATGTTTGGCTTATTCCTTTCATAGAGCAGTAATCTGTTGCCCAATTTACACGTCTCTGGGCAAGGAAGCCAAATGGCCTTTGAAGTCACAGATTTAGCCTGAGGTGGTAGTTTCCTCTCAGAAGTCTTCTTTGAAATTCCCTTCCTGCGGTATTGAAGGCCTTTTTTGTTCCTTTTGTTCAAGGCACATGCTGCCTTTTGGCTGACTCCTGGGCAAGGCAACTATTTTCAGTCACAGGCACAGAAACCTCTAGAACAGTGTTTCCCAACCTTCAGTTTCCAGAAGCCTAAGTAAATTCCCTAAAGAACTGATCAGCCAATGTATAGGCTTAGGCTCTGGGAGTTACTATAGGGTGTGTGCCCCATGTTGGGAACCAGTGCTCTAGAGCTTCTAATGGAAGATATCTTTAATGCCCATCCTTTCTCAAATCCATCATACCCCTCAACTTCTTCCAGTTTAAAAAAATGCATCTTTGTTCATTCAGCTAGGAATTCTGGATCTTTTATACATTGCTTTGCCACTGCTTGCACTATATCACTGTTCATATAAAGGTTGCCTTCCACGTCCTGTTTCAAGGTTGCTTAGGGCTATGGTTAGGGCTGGGCAGCAGTGCAAGCTTGGGTTTTGCAACAATCACTTTGAAGGGTTTCATAACAACATCTGTTTCCACATCTGTTTCCATAAGCAGTCTATAAATTTCATCAGGAATTATATTTTCTGTGATTAAATGCTCAGTTGTGTTATGTTAGTTGACGTATTTTGACAAACCTTCCAAAATATTGTCCATTGTAATAGCTACTTTCTCAATTTGTATATTGATACCAAGTCATGGTGTTGCATGTTCACAGGACAGATAGTGATACACTGACTAGCAAGGAATTTGCCGTTCAGTTGCTAAAATCAAACAGGTGAAACATTTCAGTTTATCCTGATAAAGTCTGGTTTTATAACCTGTCCCTTTTTTTTTTTTTTTGGTAGATTTTCACAGAAAGTCTTCTGTGCTCGAGCCGGCTAGAAAATATCCAGTTAGCTGGGCAAAGGATGCATTGCAATATTTGGTCAATTGATCCACCAGTTAATGTCCTTTCCAAAGGAAAACCACAGTATAGAGTCTGCTATGAGAAAAGCATTGAATTAGTTTTGGCAGCTAGCCGGGAATACTTCAATTCTTCAACCAGTCTCACCGATCCTTGCATGGATTTAGCCAGGTAACTATGCCACACTGTTTGTCACCTTGAGTATTTTAAGATTATGCGATGGTCTTGGTAGACTTCAGGTTTCCAAGATGGGATTCATTCTGCACCTACAACTGTTATAATACAGTACTAAAGATGTGGTCTTACACATTTTCACAGGCAGATCTGCTTTCCACTATGCATTTTTTTATTTTAGTGATGTGATTAAAGAGGAAAAAAATCATTTTGTTTTCAGTATGGTTGAACCTACTGCAAATCAGTCTGCCCAGCCAGCCCATTGTGACCATTTCTGAGGCTGATGTTACTTACCTATACTGATTTGTTTTAGGAACTTGATTAGCCCCTAATGGAGCTAGAATGTCTGGGAATAGTTGTCCATCATTTGATTGCACCATTAGACTGTTGCAGTGTGCTTTGTATAGGGCTCTCTTTGATGAGCACAATATTGTATATTGTGCTTATATAGAAATCAATTTTGTGTGTGTGTATATATATAACTAGCAAGGGTTGCCCGGCGTTGCCGGGCTTTTTTGGTTTTTTTTTTTTTAAATATGAAAAATGGTTTTTGGATGATTTTTGTTGTATGTGTATTTAAATGAGTTATGTTATTTTTTAAAATAATGTTTTTTGATACGTAGGTAGCGTTTTAAAGTGTTATAAAAATTTGGATTTTAAAAAGAGGAAAGGTTGATATTTTTTCCCCCAAATATTGCATTTTTTTAAAAAATGTGTAAGTGATTTTTTAAAAAAATTTAATGTTTGTGACTGTGTTTAGATGTTTGGTTTTTGTTTTAGTGTGTTCTTATTTATTTATGATTGATTTTTTTTGTTTGGATATTTTTGATTGTTTTAAAAACTAATTTCCCTTTTGTAAATTCTGGGTGATTAAATTGAATTCATTGAGTGTAATTTTTCCTGTAGCCACTGGGTGGTGCTGTTGCACAATTTTTAAATGGTAACTGTGTTGTGGCCTGTGTAATCTTCCTGTTCTTTTTTCATTGCACATGAGGTCCGCGTTGAGGCTGGAGGTTTAAGGTGTGTGCTCTTTTCTGCTATGGGTGGTGGTGTTGGGATTTGTGGGGGTTTGGGGGATGTAGGTTGGGGGTATTTTCGCAGGCCGGCCACGTTGGAATATCCATGTCCCCGGCCCGTGGGAATCCCCCCATTTTTTTTTGGTTTGTTTGTTTTGGTGGGGGTATGGGCATCGCAGCTCGGCCTTGGAGGCCGGACTGCAGAAATCCCCATGGCGTTTTTGTTTTTGTTTGGGGGGGGAATCCCAGCGTCGTGGTGTGTGTGGGCTTTCCTTCCTGGGGGCTGGCTTCTGGCCCGCAGTAAGGAAGCCCAGTGGCGTGGTGATGGTGGTTGGCTTTCCTTACCGGGGGCTGGATTCCCTGGGTGGGCCGCAGTAAGGAAGCCCAGCGGCGGGGGGGGGGCTTTCATTACCGGGGGGGTGGCCTCCCTGGTCGGCCCAGGGTAAGGTAGCCCAGCGGCGGGGGTGTGTGCTTCCGTTACCTGGGCTGTGTGGATGTGTGTTTTTTCTTTTTATTTTGGCCGTGCCAGCTTTCCAAGAGTTCTGCGCACTCACGGCGTGCAGGACCCTGGGGATTGTATTTTTCCATTTGTGCTTTGCCTTTGTCCTCGTTTTTTTTCATGCGGCTTGGTTTTGTTTGGCCGCGCTGTGTTTCCCCAGGTTCTTTGTGCAGGGGTTTGCAAGCCAATGGAGCTCCTTTTATACCGTTGGGTCATCATTTGTTCCGTCATGTTTGACGCGTTTGCTCAGAAGCTGATGATTGGCTATAGTAACTCCTTATATGGTGTTAAAGTGAATAGGATGCTGGGATCTGTATTTTTCCCTGTGGTTTCAGCGTCCTTGACTCGGCAAGGTTTTAATACGCATGTTTTGATTGGCTGCGGCGCGGCACGGAAAGACTGAGAGCGTTGTTTTTGTCCTCTTAATTGGCTGCCGCTCGAAGAAGTAGGGCGAAACGCAATGCTTTTGGGGTAATGAAGTTCTTTGCGTTTCTTGCCATTTGTGGGGCTGAGGCCCCCGTGCCGGATTTTTAAATCCTTCGTTGACCTGCGTAGGCAATTCGGCCGTGCGCACAAAGGGTGGGTGCGGGTCAGTAGGGCGACGCATAGCAACCTATAGCCAGTTCCAACGGTGAACCCTTGGATTTATAGGTTAAGATTGTATATTGTATTTCAATTATGTTGTAATGCCGCCCAGAGTCGGCCATGTGCTGAGTGGGGCGGGGTACAAATTAAAGTTGGAATTGAATGGAATGGAAAAACTTTATTTTGTGTATACTGTACAGCTTGGCTGCTAACTGGTGTTAAGTATCTTTATCTTGTATTTCCAATGAGCTAGGAACACCACCTTGGATTTTAGCATTCTTCTGGACTCAGTTCACAATATTGGCTTTAACCTTTAAAACTCCAGATTGATCTATCAGTCTAGAGTACCACTTGTCTGGGTCTGAGCCGGCCCTATTAATGGGATCAGTGGAAGAGGATCTTCTGAAGGTTCTCAAGTTCGTTTGTCATTCCTAAATTTTCTTTGAGAATTCTAGCTAGTTTCCACACTCTTTCTCTGTGTTCAGAATGAAGGATAATAAGCATATCTGCAACTGTGTTTGCTGCACGTATCTTCTTGTGCAGCTCTGCAGGTACACGTAGTAACAGATTACCAAAAATTAAAAATTTTTTTGTAATTGTGAATTGTCTGTGACTTTCTCTTATTGTGTGCCCTGAAGTAAAAAAAAGAGAGAGAAGGGGATCTTTAATAAGTAGTGATTTGCCTCTGCAACTGATGTCATTCGTGCTTCACCAGCAGAGCACCGAAAGAGGTATACAAATTTAAATAAATAAATAATAGGATGCTCTCCTTAAATTACTGTCATCATCATCATCATCATCATCATCATCATAGAATTTCAGAGCTGGAAGGAACCCTATGTCTCATTGAATCCAGTCCCTGTCAAGGAGGCACAGTGAGGAATTGAACTCCTAACCTCTGGTTCCTCAGCTAAAAACCTAAATCACTAAGCTATGCAGCAGCTTTATTTATTGATGAGAGTGTTGATATTTTTTTAAAAAAATGTTCACTTTCTTGCCAGGTTTCAGGAAAAGCAGGATGGCAATAGTTTAAAAAAGAAGGACATATGCTTAGCTTGCTAGGGCACCAAGGATAATTAGCAGATGCCAACCAGTGATTCTCAGAATGGAAATTAATACTGTACCTGTTTAAACTCACAGCTGAAAAGAAATTAATGTGTTTTGCTGTTTATGGGGTGACCTTTGTCCACCTGCACATTACATAAGTAGTTTTTTGAATTTTAAAATATGAGGCTCACATCAATAGTTAACAAGATGAAAGAAAACTAATGGTTTCTTGCTTTTAAAAAAAGACTCAAAAAGTTTGAGCATACACAAGGAGAGATGCTTGTAATATACATATCAAATGCCATTGTAATCTCTTACAGAACTGACACAAAGAGATGGCTTCTTTCATCTTTGTGATGTGAGAAGGCAATCATTTTTTTTGAAAGCATTTAATTAGTATTGTGTAATTAAAATAACGAAGAATGGGCCACTGAGGTAAAAGGGCTGTGAGTCAGGAAATGTGTTCTTAAAGCTCTAGATCTAGGGATTGTGTGTGTTATATCTATGGTATGTGCTTGCAGGCACACAAACACAAATATGCAGTCCCTAGATCTAGATGTTTCTCCTTGTTCTTAGCCCTGATTAATCTCGGTGGCCCACATTTAACTTTTTATTCTCCTAATATGAAAACAAGAATGTAGTAATGGTAAAGATTTCCCTTGCTTGAAAAACAGTTGTATCTGACTCTAGGGTTCAGTGCTCATCTCTGTTTCAAAGACGAAGAGCCAGCGCTGTCTGCTTCTGCAGATGTTTGTGTGGTTATGTGGCAGGCATGACTAGACACCGAAGTGCACGGAGCACTGTTACCTTCCCACCAAAGTGGTCCCTATTTATCTACTTGCAATTTCTTGCTTTCAAACTGCTAGATTGACAGGAGCTGGGACAAAGGCGGGAGCTCATTCTGTCCTGCAGTACTCGGGAATCGAACTGCTGACCTTCCGCCTCCCAGTCAGTGTCTTAGCCACTTGAGTCACTGCAGTCTGTAGATGAAGTGTTATATACAGTACAGTGGAACCTCATACAACAATTGCCCTGTATAGCAACGAAATCACATAACAATTAGGTTGGGGGGAGGGAGGATGGCGTCCCACATAGCAATTTTCTCTATGGAACAAATTGTACAACAATTTTTCAATGGGAAGAACCACTTAGTAAAAAAAAAATTTTGTACGATGCGTCCCATAGGGGAAATCACTATACGATTCATGTGTCATGTAGCAATTGTTTTGTACAACAACGAGCCCCATGGAATGGATTAAAATTGTTGTACCATAAATGCATTACCTACCTGCAATTCATCAGTCAGAGCCTCTCTCTGTTTTACTGAAGAAGCAGATTATGGCTTTGCTTTCCTCTACTACTGGATACCCTTCACAGCTTTCTCTGTGAGTTCTGGAACCCACTGTCTCATCTGCTTTAGCCCATCTGGCCCTAGTGGGACCAAAATAAATGATAGGCCCACTGCTTGCACGCACCTTCCGCTTTTGGTAATAGGTGACGGCTCCAGGGCCCCCACGGTAGCTTAGTGATTAAGATGCTGAGCTTGATGACTGGCAGGCCAGCACCTCGAGACCCCAGTGCTGTGTGATATAGTGAGCATCCTTCGTTTGTCCCAGCTCCTGCCAGACTAGCAGTTTGAAAACTAGAAATTGCAAGTAGATAAGTAGGTACCACTTTGGTGAGAAGGTAATAGTGTTCCGTACACTCTGGTTGTCTAGTCATGCCTGCCACATGTTCACGGAAACATCCGCAGACACAGACAGTGCTGGCTCTTGAAAGCTAGAAATTGGAAGTAAATAAATAGGTACTGCTTTGGCAGGAAAGGTAACAGTGTTCCACATGCCTGCAGTCAGCACTGGCTCTTTGACTGTAAACAGAGATGAGCATAATTAACCCCCTAGAGTTGTACACAACTGACTTTTGAGCAAGAGAGACCTTTAGTTCCAGCACTCCCTCTAAAGCTCCTCCTTAAGTATTACTAGCTATTGTGCCCGGCCTTGCCGGGCAGATATTGATTTTGTGGTTGGGTACAGAACCCACATCCATCACACACACACACATAACAACACACGTGCTCAACAACCACCCACCCACCCACCCACACACACACACACACACACACACACACCGTCACAACACCCCCACGCAAGACACACTCACACAATACACACACACAACACACCCAACACAACATACTCACGCAACCACCACCACCAATTAACTGGCCTTGTTCCTGCTGAGCCGTTTCCAGCGCCCCTCTTCTCCGGCGGTGTAGGGGCTGGCGGTGGGGCTGTCTCAACATCAGGCAGGTGAGGTGGCCTTTGTAGGGCCGCCGGAGAGACCCCAGGTGTTGCAGGTTTCTCCTCCCCGCCTCTTCCCCCGGCCAACCTACGGGCGAACTCTGCTGGGTCGACAGCAGCGGGAACGGCTGCGGCGGCGTGGAGGCTGCTTTTTAGGGTCGCAGTTATGAGGAAGCTGTTTTTTGTTTCTTGCGCGCACCAGCTGTCCCGCCTCCTCTGCGCTCGCGTCCTTCAGCCTGATTGGCTGAGGCGTGCTGTGGTGCAGAGGATGCTGGGTAGAGTAAGTTTTTTTTGTTTCTGTGTTCGTGGGCCGTTGGCCCCACTATTGGTTCCCCAACCCTCGCGGCGATATTGCCAAGGACATAAGGTAAGTGTGGCCAGCGCATTACGGGATAGGCTGCACGTGTGTGGACACGCATTCCGCATATGCATGGCCCAACCCTCTTCTTATAGTTTAAGATGAGATTGTCTTAACCCCTATTTGCTGAGAGGCAGAGGAAACCTGCTTGAGGTCAGGAAACTTGTGCAGGTTAAAAATTGGAAATGTTTTATGATGCTGAGATGACTGCCTGGGAAAACTTACATTTATTAATGGGGTAGTTTTATCCCTTTCCTTATACAGTAGTTCATATTTCAAAATAATATGGATCAGAAAACAGAATGTGATGTAGTTGTTATGTAAGAATGTACATCTAATACAGGAATCATTCATATGAGAGAGATTATTGCAGTTTATTGAGTGGTCATTCTTTAGCTTTTCTGGCACCACTGAATCTTTTAAGATGTTTGGGTGTGATAGTATTGTGTTTTTAAATATTTCATTTCAGTAAATTTTGAAATGCTTGGCTAGAAAATAATAGCAATATTTATCTGTGATTATTTCCTGTACAGACCTTTACACCACCTACTGTACTTCAATATATTCCCCCCCTTCTAATTATCCTATTTATCTGCATACATTTTTAAAATGTTGCTGCTATTTTATATTTCGGTGTGTGTGTATAAGAGAGAGAGAGAGTTAAAATAGTACAAAAAGATAAATAATTTCCCTTTATTTCTTTGTAACAGAGACCTCTGTTTTCATAGGATGCAGTGTTAAAAATTTCAGAACGGATCTATACTACATTTTACAAATAGAAGAGAAAATGAATTTTTCCTTCTCATCTAAAAGAGTAAATATTTTCCTGCCGCTCCTCTACATTAACTTCAAATGAAACTTCTGATTCATTATTTAGCTGTAGCAATTTTCTAGTCTGGTGACATTCTTACTTTAGGGGAAATTATTCCAGAATGGTTTCATCTTCTAAATAAAATCAAAGCACTATAAAAATTGCGAAAAATAACATTGGGGAGAAAGCCTAAGATATAGAAGTCATATTAAGCAAGTTGCCAGCTTTCTTTCCCTATCACCATATATATTCTGTTTTGCTAAAATAATTATTTGTGCTGCTTATCTATTTTTGCAGAGATTTCTGAGTAATTTTAATTGAATAATTCAGACGATATAGTGAATTTGTTAATAACTTATCTCGTTTTCTTAATATTACTAACTTTTCTACTTCTGTGGCTGAACAGTTATAATTGCACAACTGCACACACTGGTTAGTCATGCAACTTCACTGGTGTTTCAAATGATTTTCTCCACATTTAATGAAAAGTTGCCTGACTAATAGGACTTCCTGGTGACTAATGTTGGGGAAATAGATGTCTCTATTCTAAATGATGTGTTTTCCCCCTGTTGCTTCATCCATATAGAATGTGTTTCTTTACTAAATCAAAACCTTCCATGTACACCAGTGCTTAGAAAATTACTCAATTGAACTAAATCTCCCAGAATCCATTTACCAGCATAGGCATTGGATTTTATGAATTGTTCTTCAAAAAGATAACTTTTTTTTATTTTGAACCAGGGAAAGTGATGCTTCTCTGTGCCCTTTTCCTATCTATATGTCTTTTCCTTCATCCTCATTTCCAACCACTCTGTTCTGTTTCCTCACCGCCCCACATTTTTGGGGTGATGGTGGTAGTGGTCAAACCAGATGATAAATTAGTACCTTATTCCAGAGATAAAGATATGCTTTATTTCATGATGGATTTGTTTCATGAAAGGTAAGGTAAAGGTAAAGGTTTCCCTTGCTCGAAAGCCAGTCGTATCCGACTCTAGGGTTCAGTGCTCATCTCTGTTTCAAAGCCGAAGAGCCAGTGCTGTCTGCTTCTGTAGTCGTTTCCGTGGTCGTGTGGCAGGCATTTTTTCGGTTATTTCTCTCTACCATTAATGCACCCGTATTTTTCGGACCATAAGACGCACTCAGTTTTAGAGCCTAAAAAGTTCTGAACCAAATAGGGAGCCAGAGCTGAAGCTGTAACTCACTGTGCCCGGGGCCGAATGTGCACGGGAAGCACAGAAGGGAAAACGCACCCAGACGGTGAGGGGCTGACCTGCCAGCAGCGCCTGGCTGCAGAAGACCAGCTGACCGGCAGCAGCTCCCACAGAGCTTCCCATGCGCCTTGCCCAGATGGTGAGAGTCCGACCCGCCAGCAGCTCCCAGAGGCAGAAGACCATCCGACCTCCCAGCAGTGGCCGCATCAGCCTCATCCTTTCAGCCATGCTGCTCTGGGACTCCTTGCCTCCGGCACAATGAGGCTCTTCCTGAGCCCAGCATCTCAGAGTGGCATCGCCAAAAGAATCTTACTGTTCATCCCCCCCTCCCATGACGACACCCCGAGCAGAGGCTCAGGGCACGGCACTTCGGCAGTGTTAGGAGCTCCCGGGTGAGCCCAACATGGCTTCTCCTCTCTGCTCTTGGCTCCGGTAGCTCTTCCTCCTCCTTTTCTTCTTGGCTCCTGGTCGTGCCCGGAGTGCGGGGAGAGGAGGAGGAGGTGTGCGGGGCAGGGAAGTGGGCGTGGCCATCCAGTTTTGCTACCAGCTGATGCCGACCACTGGCTGGCGGCCTCCCGCTGCTCCCACGACAGCATTTGGACTATAAGACGCATCCTAATTTTCCCTCCACTTGTGAACCATGAGTGCACTAAGCACTATTGAGCAGTATATAAGTGTAATTGCTATTGCTATATAATGGTTGCAAATTAACTTCTGGGAAAATGTTCTTTTTTAAAGATCCTGCTTACAGCTTATTACAGACTGTCCACCTGTTATTCAAGAGGAATTGGATCTAATTCGTGCCCTTGGCTATCTTGAGGAGTTTGGAATGAAAATCTTGCCGCTGCAAGGTATTGTATGCTAGCTGCGTATTGTATGTAGCAGTTTTTAGTTATCCGTTAAAATGTCTGCAATATCAGCCGTATAGTATTTTATTTATTCAGTGTATGGCAGCCATACAGTTATATGGCTACCATTTTTTCAAGGAAAAAAATGTGGAAGTCCTATTGACTTTCCACAACCAAAATTACACTGCCATTCAGAACAGACAGCACCAGCTTGAAAACAGTCCCTATCAGACAGAAGAACAGATTGGAGTTTTTGGCTAAATGGCAAAGGCAACACACAGATGGAGGCAGTGTTCAGCCATTCTCCAGTTCCCATTCTTGGTTCTTCTCTGCAAATTATATCAGTATTTCTGTGTATGCACTGCTTATATGTTATCCAACAGCAGCTTTTACTGAGTAATTTTTATTAAGTTGCTTTTTACTTTTCATGTGGGAAGTGTTTGTAAACTTGGCCTGAATCCAGTCAGTAATCCCAACTAAAGTAGACCCATTCAATCAGTGGAATTTTCAAGAAGTGCTGATTTAGGTAAATGTAAAATTCTCCCTTGCTCGAAAGCCAGTGGTATTCGACTCTAGGGTGTGTTGCTTATCTCCATTTACAGCCAAAGAGCCAGCACTGTCTACATCTGCAGACATTTCCATGGTCACGTGGCAGGCATGACTAGATGCCGGATCGCATGGAACACTGTTTACCATCCCACCAAAGCACTACCTATTTATCTACTTACAATTTATTGCTTTCAAACAGCTAGGTTGGCAGGAGCTGGACAGAGATGGGAGCTCATTCCGTCATGCAGCACTTGGGTTTTGAATTGCTGACCTGCCAGCCTTCTAGTTGTCAAGTTCAGCGTCTTAATCACCAAGCCACCACAGTCCCATTTACCATTCAATAGATGTGCTGCAGTTAGAATTAGCAGTTGAATTTTGTTTAGTAGCTTCTTCATTCTGACAGCCTGGTGAGACTAGTCATTGGTGTTCATTTAATTTCTAGAAAGCAGCCACATTGGTCTCTCTCTCCCTTCCCCCAGTTCTTCTCCAAACCCCTATATCTCTGTGGCGAGAGGAAGTCAGAAAAGTTCACGTAGGCATAAGAAAGTCCACTTCCACAATGTCTTTGCTGTAACAATCAAATCATGTTTAATAAGACAATATTTTACTACTGTATGAATGTGCCTCTGAATATATTTTTTGTTGCATGCTTTACTGCCCAGTAAAATCTATTCTTATTTTTTTTAAAGCATAGTTCTTTTATCCCTGATAGTTTTTCTATTGTTTTAATCTTCCCCTCACTTCCAGCAACTTTCCTCCCCCTTCTTTTTTAATCGATTTGTGTTGCTAGCAACTGGATGGATAATGCATAGGTTTTTAAATCCAATTATGAGCGCATAAAGCCTATGCAGCTTTTTAAAACTGCTTTTTAAAATGGCTGACCTAAAGCAGGATAGAATGCAAAAAATAAATGTAAAGTGTGGAATCCTGATTGCAGGATTGATTACCATGCGTCTAGTGCCCCTTCAGTAGGAAGGTAAACAACGTTCCGTGCCTGCCACATGACCACAGACGGACACGTCTGCAGAAGCAGATGGCACTGCCTCTTTGGCTATGAAACAGAGATGAGCACTGAACCCTAGAGTCAGATACGACCAGCTTTCGAGCAAGGCACGTGACCTTTACCTTTAGTGGCCCTTACCAGAAATTCCATCATGTTAAGGTTTAATCATGAGAGTATTTTCTTCTTTCATTCAGTTTGAGGAATTTGAGTCGTCTTTTAGTATCACCAGCTCATAATAGGATGTAAATGGAAAATAACAAAGAAGGTGCTTATGCTGAAAACCTTAACTTGAAAACCAGTTTCAAGAATTATAGATAGTATTGCATACAAGTTCAAACAATAAATTCTTTTCAGCTCACACTTGAATTGCTGGACTTCCCCGCTCTACAATTAAAAAGTGCATGTATGAGTAAATGCATTGTTTTTCTGTGCTTTGCAGTGCTACATTGGATGGCAAGCCATCCTCACCATTAACTCAGTCTCATAAAAAGAAACCATCCTGTTTGCATAGATAGCCTGTATGGTGCATACCTAGCTAATATCACCCTCAATCAAAAATTCATTGCCTTCTGTAGTCTTACTGCTTAATGTAATTTATTTTCTCACCAGTTCGCCTGTGCTCTGATCGGCTCAGTCTTATCAAGGAGTGCCTCTCACAGCTGCCAACAAACTATAAGCAATCTGCCAAGCTCTTGGGACTTGCAAATTTGCTGAAGGTTGCAGGTAAAATGAAATTGTGATGAAAGATACTCATATTTTATGTTGAGTGGTTTCAGTTTTATAGGGGATTTATTCAAGGGCCTCTTCAAAGATACTACATTGTTTTCAGAGATGCTTGACATGTCATTGTATATTGCACCATTCTCTTCCTACATAAAATGCAAATGGAGTTATTTTTATTTTGATATCCCACTCGGCTCCTGTCATCAGTAGAATTCACATCAGTTAAAGCACATTTGTGACTTATGGTCATTTGTTAGCATTAGGCAAAGGCCATAATGATAGCCAGTATCGGGAATGTATACAGCACCTAAAGAAGAAGGTTAAAGGTCGCGCTTGCTTGAAAGTCAGTCATGTCCGAATGGGGCGGTCCTCATCACTGTTTACAGCCAAACAGCCAGCACTGTCTGCATGTGTAGAACTTTCCATGATCATGTGGCAGGCATGATGCTGGAGCGCACGGAACTCTGTTACTTTCCCTGCCAAAGTGGTACCCATTTATCTGCTTGTAATTTCTTGCTTTCGAACTGCTAGGTTGGGAGGAGCTGGTAAAGAGACGGGAGCTCACTTGTATTTTCATTTTTGTTTCATTGTATTTGTATTTAATTATATTGTGATCCCGCCCTGAGTCGGCCTGCACTGAGTAGGGCGGGGTAGAAATCTAATAAACTAAACTAAACTCCATCGTTCAGTACTCGGGTTTCGAACTGCTGACCTCCCGACCTTCCAGTCATCAAGTTCAGTGTTTTAATCACTAAGCCACCGCAGTTAGCATTACACCCAAGGAAATCTCTTGACCCTGTGCTTTGTGTGTAAAATCCATATCATCTTCAAATATTATTGATTCAATGCAGATTGAAATGGTGTAGATTTGAGGGTTCTAGATATTATCCTCATTGTGTCATTAAGGTGAATGTCCGCGAACAACAACTTCCCCATACAGGTGTGCACTATTCGGTGACAGAATAGACTGATGATTGTGCCATTCCACACAGTGTTTTTGCTTATGTTCCCCTGCCTGTTACACAATTTTCCTGATCAAATTATTTCTTGATTTCAATTTTTGTCCAGAAACTTCAAAGTGTTTTCCGAAATGTGAGAGATCAGTTAAGAATTATTCCGAGATATTTTTATGGCAATTGTGTTATA
This sequence comes from Bradypodion pumilum, assembly GCA_035047305.1. NCBI lineage: Eukaryota > Metazoa > Chordata > Lepidosauria > Squamata > Chamaeleonidae > Bradypodion > Bradypodion pumilum. Next base: position 156,961,304 of record JAWDJD010000001.1, on the reverse strand, counting down.
TCCTCTTTTCACAAAAGGAAATGTTTAGCTATTTATTTGCTATTCGTTTACTTTAATGGTTAAGACGCATACTTTGATTTTAGCATGATGTCTCTACATCATTCTTTGCTCGGTAACATAGAATTACAGTAATTTCATTTCATTTATTGGACTTGTATGCCACCATACTCAACGGTGCAACTCAGAGTGGCTAACATACCATGAAACAACAATATTACAATATAAACTATAAATACAGCATCATAATACAATACAATCGATACATCTAACATAAGAATAAAAATGCAATACAATAGGGCGACTCTCTGTCCCTTCTGAAGGCAGGGCCTCGGGTAGCTGCGGCGGCGGCAATGGCGGTCTCCTGTCATCTCTGTCTATTGGAGCCTAAGGACCTTTTTCTATGACTCCACCAAATGGAATGGTGAATAGTTACCAAAGGGCCTTCTCAGTCCTGGTTTCCTGTTTGTGATATCCCTTCCAGAGAAACACTCTTGGTGCCTACAATGTGGTCTTTTTTACGTATATGAAAGGGAAGACTTGCATTTTAAAAAAAAACCTGGTTATAGTGAATTATAATGAGAAGGGAGGACTCACTTGAGAAGGCCTTGATGCTGGGAAAGGTGAAGGGCAAAAGAAGAAGGGGACGGCCAAAGATGAGATGGCTAGATGGTATTGTGCAACGAGAAAACGGCTGGGGTGTATGTGTACGAGAAAGGTAAAGAAACACACCCAAAACGGAAGCAAATTAAATTAAATTAAATCACAAAATTAACTTTAATCTACTCATACGTATGCGAACTAAATGAGTGCTCAGTATGTACTCATAAGTAAACCATAATAAATGTGAGCAAGTTGCTGAGGTATACAGACATATAGTTCAAATAACAATCAACACTAACGCCCCTACCCCATTCCTGCAATAATCTAAACTAAATCTCCGAAGCTTCCCCATGGGTGAACACAGTAAAGTTCGTAAAAACGATGTTTGATATAATTCAGTCGGTCAAAAGACTTGAAGTTGTGGACAACCCTCAGGACAGAATGCAGTTGGAAATAATCTTCATAAACAACACCGGCAGGGAGAGTAACAAGGCAAATAATCTATGCAGGTGGAATAACGGGCATGGAGTACTAGGTCTCAATATCCATCCGGTAAGTGGACATTTCGCGAGCCTTTTTCAAGAGTCTGTAATATAACAACAAAGCAACTAAACTATAATAATGACAAAGCGACTAAACTATAATATGACATGACAACCTGCATGTGAAAACATGACAAAGGATACAATACAGACATATTGACATATTGACAAGTATGTAAATAACATCAAATAATATAACCACGAAGACATACCTAAGGTATTTTCATAGCGCGCTTACAACCTCGGTGGTGTTATTCTTATTGGGTTATAGCGTTACTGCAATCAGGTAAGGTTGGAAAATAAATACCTATGGTCTTACAATCAATACGTGTGTATCTTATCATCCTTAATTGCCTAAGTTCTGTAACTCATAGTCACCCTCAAAGATTTAAAGACATAATACGTGGAATCAAAGAAACGAACAACCTATGTATATCCAGACACAATCACAGAAATGCCGAGAGACCGAGACCCGTGTTCAAACCCTGTGGAGTTAAAGTTCCAAACCTGTGTATATAGAACGCTTCTCTCTGTAAGAGGAAGCATTCTACATCAGTCACCTGGTACTTTTTTGGTTGAAAGGTCTCCAACACTACAATTTTTATATCCTTCAAAGTGTGTTCTTGCTGGATAAAATGAGCGACCAACGGGGCAGTGTTGACTCGGTTTCTGATCCTGGATAAATGTTCCCCTAGCCTTATCTTAATGGGTCGTCTCGATTGACCGATGTATGCTTTCTGACAAGTGCAGAGAATCATGTATACTGCATCTTGTGTCTGGCAGTTCGAGAACATGGTCAGGTCCAAAGTGAAATCACTCCCTGGTATTTGTACAGTGTTAGTCCGCCACATGTATGCACAATACTTGCAGTGTCTGCAAGAGTGATGGCCTTTTGGTGCCCCTGATGGCGTGATTTGTCTCTGAATGATATCGGCTCGGGAAACTAAACTAGCTATAGTGTTGGTTTTGCGATATCCTATAGTGGGTCTTGTCTGACATCCTGGTATAGAATCAAGGACATGCCAATGTTTCAGGATCGTATTTTTAATCTTATTGGCCAATGGGGTGTAGTGCAGGGACCAAAACAAGTTAGACTGGGAGGGTCTCTCTCTAGGTGTGAACAACACTCTTCTGGGGCGTGCGTTCACTTTATTTCGTGCGGTGTCGATAATTCTCATGGGGTAGCCCCTATTGCGTAAATGAGTAAAAATCTTATTTGCTGCAATAGAGTAGTCATGATCCTGTGATGAGTTACTTTTGGCCCTTATCAAGAGACTATAAGGCATATTTGCCTTTAAATGATGGGGGTGGAAGGACTTGAACTGAAGGTAGCCAAACCGGTCGGTTGGTTTATGATAAAGCTTGGTTTGAAGCCTTTGGTTGTGAATGAAGACAGATAAATCCAGAAAGGGTAAAGAAATGAGATCCATAGTGTGTGTAAAATTGAGATTATCGTGTTGCAGGTTAATCCATTTACAGAAATCTGGAATTGAAGAAAATGAAAAACAAATCATCTATGTACCATTTGTAACTAATAATATCAGAGAAATAAGGATTAACAGATGGATTAAGTATGAAGGTTTTGTCAAAATGGCACATAAAAATATTAGCAACGGAGGGGGCGAAATTGGAACCCATGGACACACCTTGGATTTGTAAATAATAAGAGTGTTCAAACCTAAAAAAATTGTGCTCAAAACAGATATCTAAAATGTCTAATAAAAAATCGGAAGGAGGGGTGGGTCCTGCCCGGGAATCCAAAAGATGGGAAATCAAGGTGCGGGCTTCTGGGAGGGGAATGTTGGTGTATAACGATGAGACGTCCATGGTCAATAATACAGCATCCGGGGGGATTGGAAAGTTTTCTAGAAGTTGTATGAAGTGACTCAAGTCTTTAATGTACGAAGGTGTGTCCATTGCATAGGCGTTGATGTGATGGTCCACATATTTCAAGAGGGGCTCTAATAGGGAATTGTTCGCTGAGATTATAGGTCTACATGGAAAATTGTCACTGTTGGCAGAAAATTTGTGAACCTTTGGCAGTAAATAAAAAATAGGAACTCTGGGAAATTTATTTATTAGAAAACGATATGTGCTGTTTGTAATGTGTCCCATCGTCAACCCTTCTTGTAAAACAACTGAAATTATATTAGATACATGTTGTGTAGGGTTATAGTCTAATTTCTGATAAAAATCTGTATTGGACAGTTGGACTAATGCTTCCTTCATATAATCTGTCTTGTTCATGATGACCAGGCCCCCACCTTTATCGGTTGGCTTAATTACAATATTAGGATCCTCACCTAAGTTTTTCAGGAGGGCTATATCTTGTTGTGATAGGTTGAAAGAACTCTTAAAGTTAGATTCCAATCTAGAAATGTCACGTAAAATTAGACGTTTGAATATTTCTATGGATGGGCTATCCACATTGGGAGTGAAATTTGATCGTGGCGCAAACAAATTCGATTGTCCCGGGGTATCTCTGAAAAACACACGTAGTTTCGGGAGCCTAATAAGCTTGAAAAGATAGATCCAGGTCTGAAAGGGAGAGTAACTAGGGGTGGGAACGAACCCTAAGCCTAGATTTAATAATTGAAGTTCTCTTACCATAAAAACTCTGCTGGAAAGGTTGAATACCAAGGAGGGAGCTACTTCTTCTGGGTCCGTTTCTGCGGATGTTGTTCTAAAAAATCAGCTCTATTCAATGCTTTGGAGGAAGAGGACGCCGACGTGCCTGTCCGACGTCTATTGGATCTAAAGTTATACGGATCACGGGTCCGCTCGTCTGTAGAAGATTCTGCCAAATCTGAGTCAGTTGTCTCGTAGTCTGTATGTTCCAGGGGTAATCTCCAAGACACTTGTTTCTGTACGTAATTACTACGTGAAAATTGCTATTTGTATACCCGTGAGTTCTGATAGTCACTACGGTCTCTATTGAGTTTTTTATTCTTGAAGGCCAGCAGATCGTCTTTGAATTCTTTCAATCTTGTTTCCATAGTGTTGAGACTCGATGGAACAACGCTGGATGTGTGACTGTATGCTAATAAGCTTGTTTACTCCTGGTGTTATAGTGAAAACCTGATGGAAATGTAGGTCTAATGTGCAACTGGTGTGAAAAGGTGAAATTCTTTGCTGAGTTTGATGTTAAGATGAAGAAAACAAAATTGTCCATATTATGCTGCCTGCATAGAAATCTGTGCTGCAGTTGCTGTTTGAAATATCGTCTGAGTTGTAATGAATAATTGAAAACATTTTAGTTCAATTTTCCTGTCTTGCTAAGCCAAATCTTATGAAATTCACTGCCAAAACTCCTCCTGTTCCCATGAGATTTTTTGCTACTGTCATGAGCATGAAACATCTAGTCTTTTATCCCAACCTTTTTGCTGCTTTTCTACGCAGAAAACTCAAAATGCTATGCAAAAATCAAGCAACGCCTCCACAAACTCAATAGGATTGTTGTGAAAGGCAGGGGAATAATCTGAAAAAGGGAGTTTCCTGTATATATATATAAAAAACTATTTTGGTATCACTTTCAAAGATGCTATTTTCAAAGATGCATTTCCAAAAAAATGCACCAAAAGGTGAGAAAACCCATCAGCTTAATGTTTTCAAAAGTTCTGCTGCACAAAAGCTTTTGGAAAAAATAAAGCTAATACGGCTTCTCACAATTGCATCCTTAGTTTTGCAGTTTGGATCATTGTGCCTGAAATATGATACTGTAGGTGCAGCAAAGGGAAACCAGAATTGTCAAGAGGTAAGACCAGCATCTACAATGAAGAAAAGGTACATAGTCAAGTTGCAACCTGCTGCCACACAATGTTATCGGTACTAACTTGGGTGGGTTAAAAGCAGGCGTACCCAAACTACGCCCCGTGGGCCATATCCAACTCACGGCTCCAGAACACCTAGCCCTTGCCATTCCTGGACGTTTACGACAACCACGGGTCATTTATGGCAGTGTTATGCGCATGTGCGTTTTATATCCACTTCCAGTGGGAGGAACCATGTGACTGAGATGCTCAACCACTTGACCAGCCCACAGCCTAAAAGGTTTGTGTGCCCCCAATTTAAAGCGGGGTTTCTCAACCTTTGGCTTTTGGACTTCAATTCCTCAAAGCACTGATTAGCCGATGTACTTACTTAGGCTTCTGGGAATTGAAGTCCACTTGTGGGGCATGGGTCCCACATTGGGAACCACTGGTTTAAAGGGGACTAGGCAATTTACAAATGGTTTTAGTCACAATGGCTAGATTTCATATCCCATACTGGAAGCTACATCTCAATGCCTCTCACCAGGAAGCATAAGCAAGAGGGTTGTGCGACCTATTTGTGGGTTTCTCATAGACATCTGGTTAGTCATTGTGGGAACAGTGTGGGCTAGGTAGGTCCTTGATGTGATCCAGCATTCTTAATATTCCTACACACTACTGCGGGGAGAGGGGGAGCACAGTTTCCAAATAAGGTATCCAGACATTTTGTTCATCTAAAACAGGTACTTTTTAACAAATTCTTTGTTGAGTTACCTCTCATTCCATCTTTTTTCTGCCATAGGAACATGGATTGCTTGTTCAAAATTGTGTTAATAAGTGTCATGATACAAAGATGCAGGACACTATTTCTGCATGCACAAGGAGGATTGAGGGTATTGTTGTTGTTGTTGTTCAGTCGCACAGTCGACTCCGACCCTTTGCAACCCCATGGACCATTTTCCTCCAGGCACCTCTATCCTCCACCATTCTCCTCAGCCAACCAAGCTCTGTGCCCATTGTGTCCACAATACCATCTATCCATTTCATCTTTGGACGCCCCCTTCTTCTCTTGCCCTCCACCTTTCCCAGCATCAAGGCCTTCTCAAGTGAGTCCTCCCTTCTCATTTGATGTCCAAAGTACTTTAGTTTCATCTTCACTATTTGTCCCTCCAATGAACAGTCAGGATTGATTTCTTCCAGTATTGACCTATTTGTTCTCTTTGCTGTCCAAGGAACTCTCAGGACTCTCCTCCAACACCGCATCTCAAAGGCATCTATTCTTCTGCGCTCAGCCTTCCTAATGGTCCAGCTCTCACACCCATACATTACCACTGGGAATACCATTGCTTTGACTATGCGAATTTTTGTTTTCAAGGTGATGTCTCTGCTTTTCACTATATTCCCCAGGTTTCTCATAGCTTGTCTCCCCATAATCAGTCGTCTTTTTATTTCATGGCTACAGTCGCCATCTGCAGTGATCTTAGATCCTAGGAAAGTAAAATCTGTCACTGCTTCTACTTCTTCCCCATCTATTTTCCAGGGACTGATCGGACCTGTTGCCATTATCTTGGTTTTCTTGATATTGAGTCTCAAGCCAGCTTTTGCACTCTCCTCCTTCAATCCAATCAAGAGGTTCTTTAGGTCTTCCTCACTTTCTGCCATTAGGGTGGCATCGTCTGCATATCTCAAATTGGTGATGTTTCTCCCAGCAATTTTGATCCCATATTGTGATTCCTCCATCCCTGCATTGCGCATTATGTGCTCTGTGTATAGATTGAATAAGCAGGGTGATAAAATGCAGCCTTGTCTTACTCCTTTTCCTATTATAAACCACTCTGTCATTCCGTGTTCTGTCTTAACTGTTGCTTCTTGGTTCGTGTACAGATTTCTCATGAGGCATATTAATTTAATTTAATTTATTTATATATGCCGCCCACTCAGGCAGAACCTGACTCAGGGCGGCATTACAACAAGTTCTAAAAACACATAAAACACTTTAAAAGACCCATATCCCACCCACTTTAAAAGAACCATAAACCAACCAACCCATCCCACCCACTATAAAAAGAAGAAGAGATAGTTCTTAATTGTTTACATAAGCCAGCAGGCGGGGACCGTATTCCCATTAGGGCCCCACACCTGCCCTGCCAGCCAGATCTTCAATCCTCTCCTGAAGGGCAGCAAATCTCTTTGAAGTCTTAGTTCTGTTGGCAGGAGGTTCCAGAGGGTTGGTGCAGACACGGAGAAGGCCCTCCTTCGGGTGCTGGATAGATGTGCACCCCTAGCTGATGGCACAATTAGAGAGCCTCTCCGGTCCGCTCTGGTTGGACGGGCAGACACTCTTGGGGCGATGCGGTCTCTAAGGTATCCTGGCCCACTGCCATATAGGGCTTTAAAGGTCAAAACCAGCACCTTGAATTGCACCCGGAGACAACCTGGTAACCAGTGCAGCTCCCGAAGTAGCGGTGAGGCATGGGCATATCATCCGCATCCCATCACCACCTGGGCTGCCGCATTCTGGACCAGCTGCAGCCTCCGAATAGTCGTCAAGGGCAGCCCCATGTAGAGCGCATTACAATAATCTAGTCGGGAAGTGACCAGAGCGTGGGTGACCATAAGCAAGGAGCCCCAGTCCAGGAGCGTGCGCAACTGGCGAATCACCCGAAGTTAGGCAAAAGCCCTCCTGGCCACAGCCGCTACCTGTTCTTCTAGCAGCAGCCGCGAGTCCAGAAGGACCCCCAAGTTGCGCACTGGGTCTGTCTGGGGCAAAACAGCCCCATCCAGTACCAAAGATGGTAGCTCCCTGGATAACATGGGCCCCCTTATCCACAGCCACTCTGTCTTGCTGGTTTTCAGCCGAAGCCCATTGGCCCCCATCCAGACCCCAATGGCCTCTAGGCATCCGGATAGGATTTCAACAGCATCACTGGGGTCCCCACGGGCCGAGATGTACAACTGGGTGTCATCCGCGTACTGATGGTACCACACCCCGTGGAAACGAATGATCTCACCCAGTGGCTTCATGTAGATGTTCAATAGGAGAGGAGAGAGCACCAAACCCTGAGGCACCCCATACTTGAGAAGCCTAGGGCTGGACCTCTCACTCTCTAACCACACCGACTGGGTACGGCCCTCCAGAAAAGAGGAAAACCAGGACAACACGGTGCCCTGGATCCCCAGTCCTTTGAGCCGTTCCAGAAGGATACCGTGGTCGACGGTATTGAAGGCCGCTGAGTTGTCAAGAAGAGCAAGGACGGATGGATAACCCCCATCCCACTCCCACCAGAGATCATCCATCAGTGCGACCTATGCCGTCTCTGTACCATACCCGGGCCTGAATCCTGATTGAAAGGGGTCTAGATAATCTGCTTCCTCCAGGACACTCTGCAGCTGGCGTGCCACCGCCTTCTCCAAAACCTTACCCAGAAAGGGCAGTTTGGAAACCGGCCTGTAGTTGTTAAGGACAGCTGGGTCAAGGGATATTTTGTTTAGGAGGGGGCGCACAAAAGCGTGTTTTAGTGGTGCAGGAAATACCCCCTCCCATAATGATGCATTTATTATCACCCCGACCCAGCCACCTGTCACCACCTTGAAGGCTTTCACCAACAGGTGGGACAGGGGTCCAAAGGACATGTAGTGGCATGCACAGCTGCAAGGAGCCTGTCCACTTCATCAGGGACAACAGGATCAAACCGATCCCAGATCGTACAGCAAGACTGTGCTCCGGTGCCCCCCCGACCCTCCCCATCCACGCCGGGATTCAGCCCTGAATGTATCCGATCGATTTTCTCCACCAGATGGTCAGCAATGTCCTCAGCCGAACCCTGCCAACCGAGGAGGGACCTGGTTCTCCTTCGTATAGTTTGTGAATCCCCACTATTGGGTTATGCGCCTGCGTAGAACGCTGATCGGAGGCTTAAAAAGCTATTGGTCAAAAGTTTTGGCGGTAAGACCGCCCACCGTACCGCCCACCCTGAGGTGCCAGTCCGCCATTTTACCTCAGTTCTCTTCTTTCCTCCTTAGCAGCAGGACGATCGTTGAGAGCTTCCTCAATTTTTTCGTCTTTTCTGAGGGAAAGCCTTTGACGAACTTTAACAATTTTTTCGGCAATCTTGTCCTTTGGGCAGGATTGCCACCCCGGTGCTGTTTCTTCCTTCTGGTGGACTCAGTTACCTACTCGCTCCGGTCACCGTTTCCCCCCTCAAGGGGGTGGCGGCTGGCCTGCCCTTCGGGGTGCTCGCCTTCTCGAACCTTCGGTCGGAAGAATTTTTTGATGGCTGCAGCCTTCAAGCAGTGTTCTGCTTGCCTCAAGAAGTTCCCTGCCTCTGACGGGCATAGCCTCTGTCTTTTTTGCCTGGGAGAATCGCACCAGAGCCAATCCTGCGCTCACTGTAAGAACTTTACACGACTTGCAGTTCAGAACCGGAGCAACCGGTTGAAAGCGCACCTTATGGAGCTCACTTTGGCTCCCGCCGCGGCTGCTTCCACCTCCGCTGGTGCCTCTCGGCCTCTGCCGCTACCTCCTAATTCTTCCACTCTCTCCATCAGAAAGAAGAAAAAGAAGGGGAAAAATGGGGAGAAGAAGAAGAAACATAGGTCGGAGGAAAGGCGATCACTCCCACCTACGCCTCGCCCTCCTATCTCTCCGGGGCCCTCGCCTCCCTTTTTGGTCGCGAGATGTCCCTCACCCGGATCCTCGATGTGGGGCGGACGGTCCTCTTCGGGATCTCCTGCAAAAGGTTGCAGGGCTGGGGCTCCAGCTCGCCCACTGCAAGTACTCTCTTCTCCGCCTCGTGAGAGGGGCCGTCCACCCACGAGGCAGGCTTCTGTCTCCCCGAGGCCTAGGACTCCGACAATAGACGAACCGGCAACCACCATTCCGGCCACCGTTTCGTCTCCGATCATTCCGACCACCATTTCGCTGGCCACCGTTTCGTCCCAACCATCGGCGGTGGATGTGTCCCAGGTGGAATTCTTCAAAGGGATGTTCGAGGCAATGGCGAAATTGTTCGCCCAACAGTTCAAGGCCTCCATGCCTGCGGCCTCTGCGGCTCCGGTGCCGACCACCGCAAGCCCCAGGGATGTTGGTCCTGCTGTCGGTCCGCCGACCTCTCGAGGGTCGAGCGTTCGCTCCGCTGGCCCACCCATATCGTCTCGGTGTGGTCCAGACGTCGATGCGGTGAGCTCCCAGCCCGTCGACCCGCCCAGGCCGTACTGGCGCGGTCCCGACGTGGATACCAGGATTCCTCCCTCGTCCTCCAATGATTCCAGCGCATCTTCGGAGGAGGACGAGGGAGACGTCGATGCCGACAAGACGCCGGACCAGGCTATCGGCGCAATTGACCCACCGCGTGGTGAGGATCAATGCTCCCTCACGGCGATGCTCACTCGTTTGGGGACCGCTCTTAATCTCAAGGCGGACCAACCGCCATTGGAGGGCGAGGACCAAATGACCGCCAAACTGGACAAAAAGGCGATTCGACCGGTCCATATCACCATGCTTCCTTCCATGTTGACGTCAGTGAAGGCAACATGGAAGAAGCCGGTGTCGTCGCACTCCATTTCGTCCAGACTCGATGGAATGTATAGGGTCTTGGACGAGAACGTTGAGTTTCTCCAGGCGCACCCTTTGCTGAATTCGTTGGTGGTCAAGGCCTTCCAGCATAAAACGGCCGTCAGCGGTTTTCCGGTACCTTCGACTCCGGAAGGGAAGAAACTGGACGCGGTGGGCCGTAGGTTTTACGCCACCGGTTCCCTCTTCCTGCGAGCCGCTAATTACTCAGCAGCAATGGGCCTCTATCAGTCCCACCTCTGGGAGCAAGTAAAGATCCTTGCTGCTAAACTGCCTGCCGATGCCCAGAAAGGATTCGACATGCTGGCTGCAGAAGGGGACTTTCTGGCAGAGCAGCAGATGCGGACGGCCAGGCACATTAACGATTATGCGGCCAAGGACATGTCTTCTGCCATTCTGCTCCGTCGCCGTGCTTGGCTCAGGGGCACCTCTCTCTATGACGCCATGAAGAAGCTCATCGAAGAGTTTCCGTTTGATGGGCAAGGCCTGTTTGGACAAGACACCGATAAGGTGCTTAACGAACTGCGGCAGACGAATTCGACGGCTAAGTTCCTGGGGCTCACCACGGCGGCTCAGCCTGCCAAACCGCGATTCCAACCCTTTACGCATCGGTATCGGGGGAACCCACAGCAACAGGGCGGCTTGACTGACCAGCCCAGGCCCAGTTTCTACAAGCAGAGGCGCCAACACAAGCCTCGCTACCAACCTTACGGACAGGGCAAGCGATCCGACGCAAAATCCAAGTCCCGGGTTTGAAACTACGAAGGCCAAGTCTCTCTCGCTCCACCTCCCATACCTCCCCCTCCGGAACTTCCTCCAGGTATGGTCAGGCATCACGGACGACCGGTGGGTCTTGAAGATCTTGTCCGCTGGTTACGCCATCGAGTTCGTGCGAGTGCCTCGGGTAGGAAGACACCGTTTCACCACCTCGTCCCCCCATTTGGAGGAAGAAATATCAATCTTCTGTCCAAGGGAGCCATCGAGCGGGTAACACCGACCGATTGGGACAATGGTTTCTACTCGAGGTACTTCGTGGTTCAGAAGAAGGATGGAGGACTTCGCCCAATTCTGGACCTGCGCCGCCTGAACAAGTGCATCCACACCAGGAAGTTCCGGATGGTGACCCTACAGACCGTCCTCCCCCTCATCAACAAAGGGGACTGGTTCACAGTGATAGACCTCAAGGATGCTTACTTCCATGTCGGCATCCTCGAGGAGCACAGACGGTTCCTCCGGTTCCGAATCGGGAACTCTGTGTACCAGTACCGGTGCCTACCGTTCGGTCTGGCTACGGCACCGAGAGTCTTCACCAAGTGCATGGCTCCGGTGGCTGCCTTCCTCCGTCAGAGGGGGATCAGGGTCTTCCCGTACATCGACGATTGGCTGATTGTCTCCCCCACCAGCTCGTCGTCCATTCAGGACACGCAGTTCACGGTTCACCTCATGGAGAGTCTTGGCCTCAGAATCAACTTCGCCAAATCAAAGTTGATTCCTGCTCAGCGCGTCGAGTATATTGGAGCGGTACTCGACTCGCTAGTTACCAGAGCCTTCGCCCCCCAGAAACGCTTACTGGACATTGCACAAGGGGTAAGCGAATTCAGGAACAAACCATTTATCAGGGCAAAAAAGGCACAGAGACTTCTAGGCCTCATGGCCTCAACGACGGCGGTAATTCCTCATGCCAAGTTAAAGTTCCGGTCCCTGCAGTCATGGCTCCTCCACAAATTCGACTCGCTCAGGGAGAGCCAGTCCAAACGGCTGACTCCGTCTCCAGAACTGATGGACCAGCTACTGTGGTGGACGATGCCACTCAATGTGGCCACGGGGAAGAGTTTTTACCCCCCACAACCTTCGTTGCAGGTTTTGACCGACGCAAGCAACCTCGGCTGGGGGGCTGCCTGCGGGACTCTGACGGTCAACAATGTTTGGTCGCCTCACGAGATGGTGCACCATATCAACTATTTGGAGTTGCTGGCTGTTTGGATGGCCCTACGTTCCTTCGAGGCACTACTCACCGGCAATGTGGTTCAAGTGGCCTCGGACAATACCACGGCGGTGGCATACCTGAACAAGCAGGGAGGGACAAGGTCCACCATCCTACTTTACCTTGCGGTGCAACTCTGGGAGTGGTGCCTGGAAAGACACATCTTTCCGATTGGTGTACACATTCAGGGCAAGCTGAATGTTTTGGCCGACCACCTCAGCCATCACCTCGACGACCCACGAATGGGGGCTGGACGACGAGGTATTTCGGTCCCTTTGCGGGGCCTGGGGGACTCCGAGCATCGACCTCTTTGCGTCGGAGTCCAACAGGAAATGCCACAGGTACTGTTCCAGGGCAGAAGGTCCTCACCAGGATGTACCAACACCGGACCAACGCGATTCTCGTGGCTCCAGCATGGCCTCGCCAGCCCTGGTTTCCGCTACTGTTACACATGTCGTCACAGTATCGCATGCTGCCGGAATCACCAACGCTTCTCCAAATGGAGCACGGCCAGCTCCACCATTCGGACCTACCCAGCCTCCACCTCACCGCATGGAGGATAACCCCAGACTGTCCAGGATCTTGGAGCTAGCACGGCGCCCTTCCACAAGGAAGTCTTATGCTTCCAAATACAAACACTTTTGTGCTTTCCTGGCATCCCAGCAGACGTCCCCTCCACAGGTGGGACTACAGGACATCATGGCCTACCTCCTCCATTTGGCGGAGTCTGGCCTTAGCATTACCTCCATCCGGGTCCATCTCGCAGTGGTGGTGGCTCACTCTCCAGCTGGTTCGCCTGCTTCTGGTGCCTTTCGCGACCATACGGTAAAGCGTTTCCTCAAGGGATTGCGGAACGCCTTCCCGCCGGTCAGGACTCCAACTGCACAATGGTCCTTGTCTGCCGTTCTCAACGTGCTCACCAGGACTCCTTTCGAGCCTATGGCTACCGCGGATGTTCGTCTCCTCACGTGGAAGACGGCATTTCTGGTGGCTATCACGTCTGCTTGACAAGCTGGTGAACTGGTTGCTCTGCGGGCAGACGCACCGTTTCTTCAGTTTTTCAATGACCGCATGGTGCTCCACACTGATATCACCTTCCTTCCTAAGGTAGTCTCCCAGTTTCATATGGCACAGACTATCTCGCTGCCAACCTTCTTCCAGAACCCCACCAACGACCAAGAAAAGACTTGGCACACGCTGGATGTGAAACGAGCTTTATTGTTTTACACTAGCAGAACGAGTGAGTTCAGGAAGTCACAGTGTCTATTTGTGGCTTATGGAGGAAAGTCCAGGGGTGAACCCATCTCTGCCCAGAGGTTCTCCAAATGGATCACGTCTACCATCTACCTGGCCTACGAGTCGGCCTCGCTGCCACCTCCGCCGCATGTCAGGGCACATTCTACGAGAGCAGTTGCCACATCCACTGCCTTTTTGGAGGGCACACCGCTTGAGGACATATGTAAGGCTGCCACCTGGTCCAGACCTTCTAGATTTGTCCAACATTACAGGGTGGACACCAGAGCCACTGCGGACGCCAGACTTGGTCGTGTCGTCCTCGCCAGGGGGCTCCGGGCTCATCGCCCTTGACAGTTCACTCTATCTGACCATCATACTCATCGTGGGATCATCTCATCCGACTGCCCACCGACCAAGTGAGTGTGAGCTTGCTAATCTCCCAATAGTGGGGATTCACAAACTATACGAAGGAGAAAGTTCGGTTTCACTTACCAGTGATAACTTTCGTTCTTCGAGTATATAGTTTGTGAATACACACTACCCACCCTGCCTCCCCTCTTGAGCTGCACGGATGAGATCAATTGGTTTATCCTGTGCTTGGCTTAAGTATGGAACTGAGGTAAAATGGCAGACTGGCGCCTCAGGTTGTGCAGTCTTACGGCCAAAACTTTTGACCAATAGCTTTTTAAGCCTCCGATCAGCGTTCTGCGCAGGCGCATAACCAATAGTGTGTATTCACAAACTATATACTCGAAGAACGAAAGTTAGCACTGGTAAGTGAAACCGAACTTTACCCGGAACAGGGCGGCTGGGCGATTATCAGCGGAGGCAATAAGGGTGGTGAAGTATTGCCGCCTCACCACCCCCATCGCCACTAGGTAGGCCCTAATAGCAGCTCTAGCTAGTGTCCAATCAGAGTCATCCTGGGTCTTCACCCAGCGGCGCTCTAGGCGTCTCTTTGACCATTTGAGTTTCCGCAGTTCATCCGTGAACCACGGGGATGACCTAACCCCACAGGTGCGGAGAGGCCGCAGTGGCACGATTTCATCCAAGGCTGCTGTTGCTGTCCTGTTCCACAGGTCGACAAGTGCCTCGGGTGAATCGTGTAGTTGATCCAGAGGAACATCCCCCAGTTCCCTCTGGAATCCATCTGGATCCATTAGTCACCGAGGGCGGGCCGTTTTAATAGGCCCTGCCTCCCTACGATGAAGCATCGCCCCCAGAAAGTCAAGAGTCACCAGATAGTGATCTGACCATGGCACAGGTGAGATGACTAAATCCTGTAATCTCAGATCACTCTGCCACTGCTCCGACAAGAAAACTAAGTCTGGCATGTGACCACTGCCCCTGGTTGGACCCCGAACTACCTGAGTCAGGCCCATGGCTGCCATGGAAGCCATGAACTCCCTTGCCACCTCAGAAGCCATCCCCAATGATGGCAAATTGAAGTCCCCCAGAACCATAAGCCTCGGGAACTCCAACGCCAACATTGAGGTGGCCTCGAGGAGCTCAGGCAGGTCATCCCTTACCCTGCAAGGAGGCAGGTATAGGAGTAAGATCCCCAACTGACCCTTAGGGCCCAACCGTAGAAGCAGGGCCTCACAACCAGACACTTGTGGAGCAGTGGCCCTAGCAACTCCCAATGACTCTCTGGCAACAATGGCAACACCACCGCCCCTCCCCTCACCTCTAGGCTGGTGCCAAATACCGAACCTGGCTGGAAACATGTCCGAAAGGAGGACACCGAGGCTGGTGGGCAGAGCACGCTGGCCCCTTTATGCCTGCCACCAGTGCAGGTGTTCTGTTCAGGGCTGGCGGCGGCAGCGCGGGGTCTCTTCTCCTTCCCCTCCAACTCCATGGAGGAGGATGCTGAGGCTGGTGGGCAGAGCACGCCAGCCCCTTTATGCCTGCCGCCAGTGCAGGTGTTCTGTTCAGGGCTGGCGGTGGCAGCGCGGGGTCTCTTCTCCTCCCCCTCCAACTCCATGGAGGAGGACGCTGAGGCTGGTGGGCAGAGCACGGCGGCCCCTTTATGCCTGCCGCCAGTGCAAGTGTTCTGTTCAGGGCTGGTGGTGGCAGCGCTGGATCTCTTCTCCTCCCCCTCCAACTCCATGGAGGAGGATGCTGAGGCTGGTGGGCAGAGCACGCCGGCCCCTTTATGCCTGCCGCCAGTGCAGGTGTTCTGTTCAGGGCTGGCGGCGGCAGCGCGGGGTCTCTTC
Source organism: Bradypodion pumilum (assembly GCA_035047305.1). NCBI lineage: Eukaryota > Metazoa > Chordata > Lepidosauria > Squamata > Chamaeleonidae > Bradypodion > Bradypodion pumilum. The sequence continues at coordinate 156,945,405 of JAWDJD010000001.1, read as the reverse complement.
TCCTCCCCCTCAAACTCCATGGAGGAGGACGCTACATTACAGTTCAAAGGAAACTTGGTGTGCCATTCATTATTTCACAGAAGCTTGGTTGCTCTTATGATTACCAGCAGTTGACATATGAGGTGTTCTGGTATTCCCATCTCTTTAATTACTTGCCACATTTTGTTGTGGTCCACACAGTCAAAAGCCTTGGTGTAGTCTGAACCACTTTCCTTGGTGTAGTCTGAACCACTGTACTGAACCACTTTTCATCAGTCCTGCTGAATAATCAGATAGACAAGAATAATTGCATATTTTGTCATAAATGTTTATCACAATAGTGTTCACTTCTGCCATGTGCAGAACTTGAAATCCGTATAATCTGTTTTTCCTTTCTCACAAAAATTCGTCTTCACAGACTATGTCTCCCTGAGCAGCAGCCATAACAAATTTTATGATGTCTGCTCATCTAGTTATTTTGTGTGTGTGTGTGTCTGTCTGTCTTCTTACCTCCCACACAAGATATATGAGGTTGTGCTATATTGTTTGTTCCAGTCATGTAGCAAGCCTTAGGGTACCTCTAGGAAATCTATAATCATTCTTCTGTTCTTGAAATTGCAGTATGGTTATAATATTACAATTCTCAAAATAAGAATGATTGTTGGAGATGTAGAAATGAAATTGGGACATACTGCATATTCATTTATGGTGGGATTGTGAATTTGTAAAGAAAATTTAGAAGAAGGCTTTTGTAGAGATTAATTAAATATTGTATCTAAAATTAGAAATATGTCCTAGAATAGCATTGTTAATGGATTTTGGAAATAAGAAAATAGAAAGAAACAAGAAAGATTGATTACTATACTGGCAACAGTATAGTAATTACTATAGTAATTGATTGATTACTATACTGGCAACAACAAACAGCTATGAGATTATTAATTGTTGAAAAATGGAAAATATTTTGTGAATCCGATTTGGAGGATTGGTATAAAGAATTATGGAACATGGCAAAAAATGATAGACATGTGAATTAAAATTAAAGAAAGGAATACCGGTAATTAAAACTGAATTTAAAGAGATTTGTGGAGAGTTTATTATTTATTAGTTAAATTAAAAGGAGTGGGATATGTGTTTTTTTTGGAAATTATGTTTTATGTAACCATATTTTATTTTTACCTGATATGGTCAGATGACTATACAGTTAATAAAGAATGATGATGATGATTTTTTGAAATACTGTAGGGGATAGACAGACAGCTCGGCTGGCTCAGTGTTCCCTAGGTGGTAGGTGCACTTACTAGTTATGTAATTTTGCTGTGTACATTTAAGTTGTTTAGATTATATTTGTTGCTGATGTTGTATGTTGTTGATGTTGGAAATATGCTGGATATGCTCTATAAATATAGAACAGCTTGTGGAAACTTTCTTGTTCTTGATGGTTTGCTCTAGAATACAGTCAAACCATGAGATAAGAATGGCTCAACTTAAGAAAAACTCAAGATACATCCGGAAATCTCAGGGCGCAGGGGAATCAGGTTCAAAATACAATTTTTTAATAGGATTTTTTCGAGACACAAAATTCAATGCATCCCTATGGGAAATTGCATTCCATGTGTTGCTATGGGAAATTCCAGGTAAGAATTTTTCGAGATACAGTACAACTAACCTCGAAGAACGACTTGCACCGCTTCCCCCATTGGACTTTTTTCTGGGGCCGGTATGGAGATGTTATTGTATTTTGATATTGCTGTAGTGTTCTATATTGCAATATGAGTTTTGTATAACTGTGCTTTATTGTATTGTTCTATACTGTGATATGACTTTTATTATTATTATTATTATTATTATTATTATTATTATTATTATTATTATTATTATTATTATTATTATTATTATTATTATTATTATTATTATTATTATTATTATTATTATTATTATTATTATTTGTGATATGTGATATGTGATATGTGATATGTTATTGTACTCTATAATATTTTGAATTGTATCTTTATTATCATGTGGTGCTGTAATTGTAATTGTATTTTTGATATTTTGCAACTATCATATTTTTTGTTGGAAACCGCCTTGAGTCGCACTTGTGCTGAGTAAGGCGGTATACAAATTTAATAAATAAATAAATAAATTTGTATGTAGAGATTTGACTATCCTTATTTACTGTATTTGCCTGTGTATAAGATTCATCGGGGTATAGGATGCACCCTGTCATTACCAAAATAGACCACTATAGGCCATGATATACAGTACAAGACACACTCAATTTTTCCAGTGTATTTGGGGGGTGGGGTGTCTTTTATGACAGCAAATTCAATTATAGCCATCTTCTACTCTGAAGTTAATGGTAACTTTAAAAAACACTAATATAAACATGTTTTATTAAAATTCAATTTACAACAAGTTGAACAGCAGATGTTTATTCATCTTTCAACCACTCCTTTTCTGGCTAGCAAGTATCAGTGCTATAAAAAATTACTGTGTAGGAAGCATAAAGTGAGCACCCTCCTTGACAGATCAGCCACCTGTACTTGTAAAAATAAAGTCATACATTTCATTTTCCAATTCTGGGTTGACAGCGCGTGTCCGTATGTACACATGGGTAGGAGGGATGTGAGTGCCTGGCTGATTTTGTAACATTGCTTACTGGATGTGTGTCACCTTCACATTAGGTCTATAAATATTTGCTTGTCTTTTCTTTGCATGCATGGACAAGAGATAGTCTTCAGAAAGCTGAGGTATTTGTCAACATTGTTGACAAGGATGAAACCTAAAATATGATCCAAGGTGTGGGAAACAGTGATTGATTCCTGCTTTGTACTTGGACTTTCAAGGATTAGAAATGAAGGAAGGTTGTTTGCTTCTTTTAGTACAGTGATGGTGAACCTTTTAGAGACCAAGTGCCCAAATGGCAACCCCAAACCCACTTATTTATCGCAAAGTGCCAACACAGCAACAGGGGAGAAGAAAACACTCCCATTGGGCTGCTGGGCAGATGGGCGGGGCGAACTGTGCTGGGATGACTGCATGGGTGCCGGCAGAGAGGGCTCCGAGTTCCACCTCTGGCATGCATGCCATAGGTTCACCACCACTGTTTTGGTCAGTATACTTGCTGAGTGTGCATCTGCCTTCTTCTTAAAGTGAAAGGATGCTGTTTTTGTGCAGAGACTGTTTATGCCAGGAGTTCTCAACCTTTTTAATCTGGGGCCCAGGTCATGCTCCCTCAGGGACCGGATGGCCATTTTGCCCTTCCACCAAATGGCACTTCCTGGTGTGGTGGTGGTGGGCCACATGAAATGGCGCTTTGGGCCGCAAGCTGACAATACTTGGTTTATGCAAATAATAGGCACTTTAACAAGAAAATATAGCTATCCATATTTTGTTTTCATCTAGAGAGATTGACTATTCCTGATCAAAATGTCTCATTGAGCCAATTAAAAAAAATATCTACCAGGTATTCTTTACACCCCTACTCATCATTTGCCAATCTGTGAGGATAAGATGTTTCTATGCTATTTCAAAATCAAGTTTATTCTTTTGTGTTGAACACTCTATTTCCTATTTTTCAGCAACAAAATCCCTCAGGCAGAATACTTAAAAAGACAATAGAAAATGAAATAATTATAATAAAATTCAATATTGCAAAGCTAAAGGATAAGGAAAAACAATGAAACAAGCCTCAACCACAGAGGATAATTAAAGACATGATTAAAATGCTTTACTGTTTGCCTTAAAATGAAGAAGGAACCTAAGCTTTCCAAGAAAACAAATTACATAACCTTAATCTTTGTCGAGCAGTACCTAGAATTATGTCTCTGAATGAATGGGGAACCACTCTAACTCACATTAATACTATATTGTTCAATAGAGTGAATTCTAGCCAACACACTTCAAGGAGTACAACGAAAAGTTTTCTGATGTTTCAGAATACTTCTCATTGTGCTCTTTGGGAATGTGTGGATCAGTGCCTCGTCCACTCCAAATTCTCCACAATCAACAAAGGTATTGGGCACACAGCCTGGGCCATGCAGTTGTGAGTAACCCTTCTAAGTAACAGTGCACCTCAGTCATTTGAGTGTCCTTTGCTCCCTCAGAAAACATGGGGATGCAGTGGCTCAGTGGTTAAGAAGCTTGCCTTGTTAGCCGGAAGGCTGGCAAGTCAGCAGTTTGGAGACCTGGGTACTGCATGACGGATTGGGCACCCATCTCTGTCCCAGCTCTTGGGGAAATTAAAGGAGCCTCATTTGAGTGTTCTCTGAGCTGAGTTTCTTCCACAAAAATCCTTTCAACCCAGAATAATTTCTGACACAATATTATTATCACTGAAAACAAGGTGGGGCAAAGCTGCCCTGGTCAAGAAGTTAGCTGGAGGTATACCATCCATTGCTTCCACCCAAGATCTGATGATATCCCACTTGATTTAGGGACGCAGCCACAATACAGTAATACCTCATACAATGTCCAAACTTGGTTCCACAAGTTAGGAAGTTGTATGAATTCTGACTTTGTATGAGGCATGCAAAATCCTAGCCACGATGCCTCATACAACGTCCAAATTATTGCCACAGATGCTTTGTATAACGTCATTCCCATAGAGATGCATTGTAACAGCACAGACTGCAGGGCAAAGTGAAAGAAACAGGAAACTGACAGAACTTTAAGAGGGGCTAGAGGGGTGCGTTTCTCCACCAGCGGGGGATGATGATGATGATGATGATAATAATAATAATAATAATAATAATAATAATAATAATAATAATAATAATAATAATAATAATAATAATAATAATAATAATAATAATAATAATAATATACTGTACCACAATTCTCTGCCCAAAGGGAGACTCAATGCGGTTTACATCTCCAGAGGCGGGGAGCCACTTTTGGGGCTGTGGAGAGGCGAGCCCCAGGTGCGGTGAGTTCTTTCTTCCTCGTCTCCTCCGACCGGCTGCCGGTCCCAAAAGCGGCTCCCCGCCTCCAACGTAGCCCACCGACGCCGGGGCTTGGAGGCCCCACAGAGCTCGATCAGCAGCCGGCCGGAGGAGGCGGGGAAGAAAGAACTTGCCGCACTTGGGGTTCGCCTCCCCGCCTCCAACAGACCCCACCAATGCTGGTGCTTGGAGGCCCCATGGTGAGGCGAGTTCTTTCTTCCCTGCCTCCTCCGGCCGGCTGCCGGTCGAGCTCTGTGGGGCCTCTAAGCCCCGGCATCAGTGGGGTCCGTTGGAGGAGGGAAGTCGCTTTTGGGGCCGCAGAGAGGTGAGCCCCAAGTGCGGCGAGTTCTTTCTTCCCCACCTCCTCCGGCCGGCTGCCAGTCGAGCTCCATGGGGCGTCCAAGCCCCGGCGTTGGGCGATGGTCGGTGTCTTCGCTGCGGGCCTCCCCACCCGATGAACAGCTGGGCGAGGGCCAAAGGGTCCTATAGGGTCGCAAAGGGTCGGAATCGACTGTGCGACTGAACAACAACAAAAAAAACCTGCACTTCTAATGTAAAACACCTAATACCTCATACAACGTCCGACAACGGTGTATGAGGCAACTTTTTTCCAAGAATTGGGCAACATTGTATGGGTCCGACGTTGTATGACGCGGATATTGTATGAGGTATTACTGTACCTAACATCTTGGGGTCATGGCTGAAGCCCTAACTATGGAAGCATATCCTGGAAAAAATTTCCCTATACCTTTCCAAGAGTATTCATTTTAATCAGGAGACAAGAAGATCATACCTTGGCTCATATGCCTACATGAGGTGTCAACATGTTTTTCCCTCTGAAATTACTGTATTTGCTGGCGTAAAAGATCCACTCCCCCCTCCCTTTTTTTTAAATTCACTAGAAAAATGGAGTGTGTCTTGTATATAGTAGCTTATAGTGTGCTATTTTGATAACAACGGTGTTTGTCTTATACTCCAATGCATCTTATACACTGGCAAATATGGTAAATATATTCAGTATTTTCTGAGGATAGAACAGGGATGGCGAACCTTGGCACTCCAGGTGTTCTTGGACTTCAATTACCAGAAGCCCAAGTCTGCACTCCTGCTGATCAGGACTTCAGGGAATTGAAGTTCAAGAACAGCTTGGGTGCAAAGGTTGGCCATCACTAGGATAGAAGATACTAGATATTCCTCTCACATCAAATACATAAAAATTGATCTTGCTTTGTATATTTCAGTGGGTAAATTTATATTGCACAGACATCGTTAAGTTTTATTGGCGTATACAATGTAGTTAAATCTTTGTCAGCGTTCCCATTAGATGCTTTCTGCTGCAAGAATGTATTAACCAATTTAGATAGTTGTACTCCTGAAAGGTAAAATGTAATACTTTATACCAAGTTTAAGAGAAAAGCAATACTATTTATATAAAGGTTGGAGGGAAGCTTTTTTATGTTTTCTAGGATGTGACTCTCTGCCTTCTTCCTTTATGACTAGATAAAGCAAAAAGGATAATTTAGATATAGAAGAAGGCATAATATTAAGTGCATCTTTATACTTAAAATGTAGGCTTTTAAAATGAGATTGCAAGCTGTCATCCTAGCCTGCCAACAATTCCAGACACAATATTCAAATACTGGAAAAGTCCTCTATAAGCATCTTTGAATCGCTTTCATAAATATCCAGATGGGCTTTTTTTTTGAAGCTTACTAAATATAGCAAACCCATTCTTTGTCCCTTTTTTTTGAATGTGAGAAAATTTAATTTGGTTTATGTATCAGCAAGATGACTAGATGAAGACTGTCTACCTGACATGTATGTATTTTCTAGCCAAATTTATACCCTAGTCTACATGCCAACCTTAAAACCTTGCATGTCTGCTTTTAAATCAAATTGCCAGTATATGTTGCTGATTTTTGTGGGTTTTTTTTATTAAAAAATATTATTTACATCTGGGATCCCCCAGATTGCAGCCCACTCTGAGCTTCTTCTGTGTGGCGCTCCAACCTGCTTGTTTACCGCTATCATCCTCAAGGCATTTCCCCTCAGACCCACACTGTTCTTCCTGCCTCAAGTGGCACCATCTGTACTGCTATTTGTCCTGCCTCTTTCTCACAAAAACATAATAGGAGCATTATTTCTTCTGGTCTGTATAGATCCTCCTGACAGCTCCCTCTTGGTCTTCTCCATACTAGGATTTTGGCCATTCTGGGTGCTTTGCTGCCCAGCGATGCTCAGCTACCCATGCCATTAGTATTTCTTCATAGACTTCTGAATGATCAGTTTTGATCTAGATCAGCAGGTTAATAATTTTGTCACATTTTGATGTAAGATGTGGCTCTCTTTAGGCATTGGGCACTTTAATATGGTCTCCATTTCTCAAAATGTTGAGGACCACTTATTTACATCATTGTTCTACCATACCTGTAGTGACTTTTAATGTAGCATGCATGGTTCTGCTCTTGAGCCCTGCTATTCATCTGCTATTTATGAGAGCTCAGTAGGTCTATTGCCACACTTGCCCCCCAAATATGTTTATTGCTGGAAGTTTGCTTCCTGTGAATTTTGGGGTTCTACATTCTGTTTTATTATCTGGTGTGGGTTTTTAAAAAATATATATCTCAGAGGCTTCCAGAAGTAGAAGATGGCATTATGTGCACATCATTTTGTGGCCTGCAAAAAATATCTTTTTTAAAAAAATTAAGCACTACAAAATTGACATAAAACAAATAGAAAGTTACATAAAATACCTATAACTTACACAAATTCAGTGTAATTGTAAAAATACTGCTCCCATCCACCTGAATCATTAGATACCACCACTTTCCCTCCCATTTACAAAGCCTTGTTCAACTTCTAAAACTACATTGTTTCTTGCAAAGGTGAATAACCCTTCTCTTATTGATACAAAATCTATAAAGTCTCCTCAGATATCACCAAAATATTCTTATTTAACAACCCATTTTTAATTCAATGTTATGTATCAGTTTGTCATTAAAGACTATATTCCAAACCTACACCATTCCGATAACTGAAAAACATGCTTTACTTTCCAATTCTTTGCTATCATTTGTCTTGCTGCTAATAAATTTGAAATCAATTATTTTGTTGGAAAAATTACCTGAACTTCATTTTACCCAACCCAGATGATAAAGGTTGGGTATAGAATACCTTATCAACCTTACCCATCCTGCTAATGGATGGCTCAAAATATAAAGGTTGTTATATTAAGGAATGGTAGTCTGTATTGCACATGATGTGCCTCCATTCCACCATGGCCCTGTTTTGCATCAGTAAGAGAAAGGTGCTATGATTTTCTCAAAACATTTGATGGATTAATTTTGTGATGAACAAAAAATGAATATATTTTTGTATGTTCCAAAGATGCATGGATTCTAACTGCCTATATTTGTGCCTTTTTGATAAGTCTTTATTTCTGACTCTTAATTACTGCTTTACTGCCTCAAATTGTTGAACAGACCTGTCATGAATGATATTCTGGGCTTCCACAAGCTGAGGAGTTGGCATTTCGAAGATTAATTTTTAAAACTCTGTTTAATTTTTGATTCAAAATAATAGAGACATACTTAGGAACAAAATTAATTCAGGAATGGGCCACCATCAATTAATTCAATTGATGGTGGCTTCTGATTCTGGCGATGTGGAATTATCAATTAAAGAGAGTTTTCTCCTCAGAATGTGAAGAAAAATGTTTATACTGTTTGTAATAAATCAAGAGATTACCGTATTTTTGGACCATAAGACGCACTTTTTCTCCCCCAAAAGTGGGGAGAAAATGAGGGTGCGTCTTATAGTCCAAATGCTGGTCTTTGGCCAGCTGTAGCTGTTGTAAAAGGATATTTTACAAGAGCCACATCTGGCCGAAAACTACTACTGCCGCCTCTCAGCTGTTCGGGGCAGGGGGGGGGCATATGAAAAAAAGTGGCCATTAGAGGGCGAAAATCGGGCGAAAATCGGGCGAAAATCGCAATTTCCCATTTAAATGCATTGGAAATAAGTTTCTTGTATTCAAAAGTTTTCTGTTTGTATGTTCCCAATGCATTTAAGTGGGAAACCAAACCTGTGCTTAAAAAGAAAGGGTTTCACTTACCTGGATTGATGCCTTTGTCTCTACTCTACGTGGACAAAATGGAGGGGGGAAACATGCTTCCTGGTTAAAAGGAGAGCAAGAGGCTAGGCTAGAGTATCACTTCCTTCCTCAGTGCAATTGGCCCGCCTGCCCATTTCCCCTGCAGCACCACCACTGGTTGCTGGTGAAAAATACATTATTATTATTATTATTATTATTATTATTAATAATAATAATAATAATAATAATAATAATAATAATAATAATAATAATAATAATAATAATAATAATAATAATAATAATAATAATAATAATAATAATAATAATAATAATAATAATAATGGTCCAAAAAATATGGTACATCTTACTGTCAAGAAAGTTTTGGGAAGGGAAATTTTTAAAAGTGGTGATGGTCTTGATTTTGGTACAAGAGTTGCACAACTAGTTCCAACTGCAAGAGTTCCTATGATAATCTGATGAGATGCTAGTCCTCTGTAATGGATCTGGCATCTCATTAAATCCTTGTTACAACGTCCACGATAAATCTGACAATGTTATAATCAAGCAGTATACTTATAAAAACTACACCACGTGGAAATTAACACTGCATAAGCATGCAGTATAACCTTCTTCCCTTTTGTATCCCCTGATAGTTGTCCATCCCTATGGAGTAGATACAGAGCTGGGAGGGCCAATACTGCATCCAGCGCCCTTCAAAGCACAAACAAGATGGGATTCATTACTCTAATTGTCACTATGATTAATGGCTAAAACCAGGGAGAGTCACCTGGAATTTTCCCCTGGGCATCAGGATTTAGAGGGCACAAGAGGTGAATTTACTGATGACGAGAAGTGAATCTACCTAGCCAACCTAGCAGTTTGAAAGCAAGACATTGCAAGTAGATAAACAGGTTCCACTTTGGTGGGAAAGGTAATTGTGTTCTATGTGCTCCAGCATCTAGTCATGCTTGCCACATAACCATGGAAATGTTTGCATTATGTAGATAGTGTTGGCTCTTTAGCTGTAAATAGAGATAAGCACCGTACACTAGAGTTGGATCCAACTGGCTTTTGAGCAAAGGAGACCTTTACTTTTACCTACAGGTGAATACAGTACTGAAAATAAATGACAGGGGAGAAGAATAAAGTATCTTTTATCCCCTTTTTACACTCTTTTAAAAATAAGTATAAACTTTGTGTGTGTGTCATCACTTTATCTCCTTTTTCCAGAAAGGGGTTCACAGCCATGTGTCATGGTCCTGGGTGTGGGAGATAGTGCTGACTGCGCTTGCTACCAAAATTAGTAGTCGTGGCTTTGTTGTGATCTATGTTAAATGGCAATGAAACACAGGAGAAAATTGCTATGTTCCTTAAGGCTCACATCCTTTTAATCTGGCAGTTTCACTTCTTAAATTGTTTGTCAGGCACTGCAAGCATAGAATATAGGAATCAATTTCAGTTTTTACAATCCTTAAATTTTTTACTTCCCAAATCAATTGCTGTGAGACTGTCACTGAAGTTGCTTGAGTGGAAGAATAAGAAGTGATGCTTGAAATCTGCAGGGGGTAAGAATTGAAGTGTCTCTTTTGTTAGATACAGAGAAGCTCATGAGAAAAAATAGTTCGTGCTGTGAGCTGTAGACGCTTTGCTAGTCATGCTGGAATTGACAATAGTGTATCGGTGAACATTCATGTAACAAGAGGTGAAATGAGAGAAAATAAGGAAATTAGAGAATCAGAATAATTGTAATACTTGTGCTACCAGAACCTTTGCAAATTATCCAGAGAGAAAGAAGTCCTAAACACCACAGTGTGAGAGATGCTGAGAAAAAAAACCAAACAAGCCCTAGATAAATCATACACAACTCTAAGTACATTGGCATATGATATACTTTATATGTGCGTATGTTAATAATTACCTTCAAGTAAACTTAGTGGCTTAGTGGTTAGGATACTGAACTTGATGACTGGAAGGTCATCAAATCAGCAGTTTGAGACCTGAGTGCTGCACAGTGGTGTGAGCTCCCATCTCTGCCCCAGCTCCTGTTAACCTAGCATTCAAAAGCAAGAAATTGCAAGTAGATAAATAGGTACCACTTCAGTGAGAAAGATAACAGTGTTCTGTGCGCTCCACATGACCATGGAAACGTCTGCAGATGCAGACAGCACTGTCTCTGTAAACAGAGATGAGCACCGGACCTTAGAGTCGGGTACGACTGGATTTCAAGCAAGGGAGACTTTTACCTTTACCTAAAACACAAGAAATAAACTCCATTCTTTATTCTAAGTTTCTTCTGAGCTTCCATTCTTGATTCAATGTTTCCTAAGGTTGGTAGCCTTATTGCGCCTTTTGTTCTCTATAAAAGGCACTATCTGTTGAGGTTTTATTTTCTTGGTAAAATGGTTTCTAGTGGGAATTTGATTATTCCTTTTGTTAGCTGAGTGTTAATGCAGAAAAACACGGAAAACTTGAGATATTATCTACAGCATTGTTTTCCAACCTTTGGCTTTGGGACTTCATTTCCCAGAAGCCTAAGTCAATTTCCCAAAGCATTGATCAGCCAGTGTACTGCCTTAGGCTTCTGGGAATTGAAGCCCCCCTGTGGGGTGTGGGCCCCACGTTGGGAACCACTGCTCTAGAAACATATTTAAGTATAAATTTATCTTTACTCACAGTTATCTTGATGTCAGAAAGGGGGGGAGATAAAATTGTCTTCCGATATGGAGAGAACCTCCCTGCCAGCTTCTTATTAGATGGTCTTGGAAGAAGAAGAAAGCTGTTAAATAAACGATAGGAGGGAAGAAACAGGAAAAAGGGGCTGGCCAAGTTGTGGAGGAAGGAAAAGTTTTATCAATTAAATTAGTGGCAAAAGTCAGTCACATTTGGCTGTCAACCCCCCTGCCACTTATATGAATGATACCCAGTGTTAGAACATAGAAGCATTGTAGTTGACGTGAAGGCTTAGAACAGTGTTGGCGAACCTATGTCACGCGTGCCAGAGGTGGCACTCAGAGCCTTCTCTGTGGGTACCCATGCAGTCACCCCAGCACAGAGTTTGCCCCACTCCTCTGCCCAGCAGCTCAATGTGAGCACGTCCTTCCTCCCCCACCACAGGGTTCGCACCATCCCTCTGCCCAGCAGCCCAATGGGAGTGTTTCCTTCCTCCCCTGTTGCTGTGTTGGCACTTTGCGATAAATAAGTGGGTTTTGGGTTGCAGTGTGAGCACTCGGTCTCTAAAAGGTTTGCCATCACTGGCTTAGAAGAAGACCTAGAAGGCTCAGCCTTGTTAAGGCAAGTGGAATGAAGGTATCTACAGGTATATGTTTGTGGACTGGAACTCTCAGAATTCTGTCTGGCAGATTCTTGAACAATTCTGGCATTTGGGGAAAAATGCAAGTGGAATAATGCTGTAGTTTTTAGTTGGAGTACTAAAATTTAAATCACTGTTCCTGTGCGGTTGTGTGAAAGGGGGTCATCTATTGCCTAAATTTATTCACATTGGGGGTGGCTAGGCAACCATGGTTTTTTTTTTTTTTGCTTTTAAGTTTTCTCTCTCTTTGGAATAACATATATATGTGCCTTCAGCTTAGTGGGAAGGAAATAAGCAAACATGTATGCTTTTAGCATGTCAGTTTGAAATAAACTGGAGGGTTTGTATGTGGTATGATGTTTTCTATTCTTGTGCTTAAGTAGTCTGGTTTTGAAAATTTTGTTCTTGCAATTGATATACCTTCTCAATATTTGTTATTTATCTAACCCAGATGTTAATATTTATATTTAAATATATATTTTATTTTGTAGGTGATGATCAGATGGAGAGAAAAGGACAAGTTTTGATTCTCTTAGTGGAACAAGCTCTGGAATTCCAGGATTATAAAGCAGCAAATATGCATTGCCAAGAACTTATGGCTTCAGGTGGAATATATTCCCCCACCCCTTACACACACAAAATCTCATAAATTGTAAAAATGCTGATTTTCCTCTTGCGTTTGGTCAGTAGAGAATAGAGTTTAAGATTAGGTTAACTTGCTTTTGATGGCTGCTATTTTTCATCTGTTGTGGCAAAGCTAAGAGGTTTTGATAGTTTGTGGTTGCTTTTGACTCACTGAAAAACTTGTTTAACCACATTAGGGTTGGACTTGATGTTTAGGGATAAACATGTTTACGGTTAGGGTGGCAGGGGACGCGGAGTGGTGTTGTAGAGCTAAGATGGGACTGAATTGGTCCTGTGTGTCGTTAATACTCAGCCGTGATCGAGTTTCTGATTTTTAAAGTATATTCTCATACATTGCACAGAATTAATGTTACTGTTTGCAAAAGGGGAACAGGCTTTGTAACCATAGGTGTTTCTTTCAATCGAAAACCTGACTTTGATATTTAGATTAGATTAGATACTATATTGGCCAAGTGTAGTAAACACACAAGGAATTTGACTCAGGTACCAAAAGCTCACATTATGATGATTGGTCAAAAATAATAAAATGGTAACATAACAATGAACAAAATTTATAAAGTAAAGGTTTCTCTTGCTTGAAAGCCAGTCGTATCCGACTAGGGTGCAGTGCTCATCTCTGTTTCAAAGCCGAAGAGCCAGTGCTGTCTGCTGCTGCAGACATTTCCGTGGTCATGTGGCAGGCATGACTAGACACCAGAGCACGCACGGAAAATCAACAACAAAGGAACATCAATTATACAATCAAAATTGTTTAAAAATATTCCCTCTATCCTTCTCTATTTGTTCAGCTGCCTTTCTCTTAACCTAAGCAATATAAAGTTCTTCATGGAGGGCAGGCTGACTCTAATTATTCTTTCTGCAGCCCTTTTGGGTCTGTTTCTATCCTCTTTGGATGCTGCACAAAAACAAACCATTACTGAAGTGCAAAGAGCAGATTCAGTGATTCCTTTATAAAACTAAATCATTAACTCCTTAGGGAGTTAGAACTTCCTGAGCTATCACGGGAAGTATATTCTTTGTTGTTCCTTCTTAATGATGATACTAATATTAACTGTCCATTTCAAGTCTTGGGAGATTATAGAACCCAAAACCATGAAGGACTCCACTGCTAATACTGTGTTGCTGAATATGGTAAGAGGAGGTAAGATAGTCAAACTCTACCTCAACTCCACTAACAACTCCGCAGTTTTAAGCACATTCAGTTCCAGGTTGTTATGACAGCACCATAGCTCTTCATCTTCCCTAATATGTTTCTTGTATTAGAAACACTTATCTTGCTGCCACTTTATTCTTGTATCATCTAGTCTTAATTTCAGTGGCTCAAGTCGCTAAGACGCTGACTGGGAAGCGGAAGGTCAGCAGTTCGATTCCCGAGTACTGCAGGACGGAAATGAGCTCCCGTCTTCATCCCAGCTCCTGCCAACCTAGCAGTTCGAAAGCAAGAAATTGCAAGTAGATAAATAGGGACCACTTCGGTGGGAAGGTAACAGCGTGGGTGTCTAGTCATGCCTGCCATATGACCACAGAAACGTCTGCAGAAGCAGACAGCGCTGGCTCTTCGGCTTAGAAACAGAGATGAGCACTGCACCCTAGAGTCGGATACGACTGGCTTTCGAGCAAGGGAAACCTTTAAAAAAAATCATTTCTTTAACATTCTCCTCAGGGTACTCAAAAAGCTGGGATGTCTGCAGCCAGCTAGGGCAATCAGAAGGTTATCAAGACATGGCTGTTCGGCAGGAGCTCATAGCCTACGCATTGACACACTGTCCCCCAAGTGCCATAGAACCACTACTGGCAGCCAGGAGCACTCTGCAAACTGAGGTATGTCCTGAATTTCTAATTTTACCCCAGCGATTCTCAGAAACAGTTCCAGTAAAATATAGCCAAGGGAAAACATTTCCTCCTCCTGTTGTACCTTATTTTGTTGCCTTTCAGCAAGAATCTATAGTAAGGCATAGCACACACTAGGGGAAACAAATCCATTAAAGAAAGGGTTATGCATCATTTCCATACTTTCTTTTTCCTCCTTGCTTCTGCCGGCTACAGTCACATGTCAAATGGTGATAATCTAATTTTTCAGCAGCACCACTCTCTACTTTGTGTGCAAGCTAAATACACTGTTCTAAAACAAGTGTTCCTCATTTAACATATCTTCAACAACTATATGGTTGTATAGGCCATAGCACAATTTCAGTCTTATCCAGTACAAGTTTACTGTTTATGTTTTGAAAACTTAGGTTTTTGTCCGTTGAAATCCTTACGTGTTCTTTCCTCATATTCTGTAAGGATTGATTCAGCTCAAAGGATATATTCCACAGTTCTCTCTCCCTACCTATCCCTTTTTTATAGGTACAGCAGAGTCTCGGAATATTACCTATTTGAAACGGTCTGTACTAAGCTATAATAAATACTTTCAAATCTTTGATTTCAAAAGGGTATCTCACTGAAAAAACGGTCAACCACTATTTAGTGTAAGGGACCAAAGACAATGAAACAGCCGAAGGGTTGGCTTAACACAGGTTTATTGCATGATGATCCGGAGGAACATGTGGTAATGGTGGATGGGTAGCTCAATATATACAGCTGGCTATACATTTGAATGTGGCTCGTTGACAGACTATTGGTTGCTGCCTGCGAGACGTCGTAGGAGGTCACGCCCTTCTTGACCAGGTGAGGAAGTCGCGGGGAATCTTCCCGCGCTGCTGAACCAGGTGGCTATGATCCATTAGAGCTGGACGCTCGCTACTGCCCTCTGGTGGTCACTAGCTCGCATCCCCTTATTAGGCTTTACATTGATACAGGTGATGGTTATAATGTTGCACACAGAAAGGTTACATTGATAACACATGGTAAAGGTACATTGTTAAAGGCACTGCTTTACAGAACACAACATCCCTCCCCCCTAGGATGAGACGAAGTCTCTCAGCCAAGATGGCTTGTTGCATGTGCGTTTGGGCCGTGAAGAGGGCTGCCCCCCCGGGGGCGTTATTGCTTCTTTGTTCCCTGGTCCCTTGTCCTGAAATGGGAGAGGGAGACTTGTTAGTGGCTTGCCGCTGTCTGGCGGTCTTAGGGGAAGGGAAAAACTCCATTGTGGGCAGACCGGGGGCCGTCGGGACTAACGAAAAACCCCTCTTCTCGCTTGGACGGGTGGCTGACCACTCCAAACCCCCCCCCCCGGTTCTGAAAATCAAAATCTAAGTTGGTAGGGGTACCCGCATTTGTGGGGACCTTCCGCGAGATATGTATGGGGTCGGGTTCCTCCTCCTCCTCAGAAAGATCCCCCAGGGTATCTATGAGGATATCCTCCTCCCCCCTTGGTGGGGGCCCACGGTCCCCTTCTCCTCCCCCTTGGGCTAAACGGGTGGGGGAGAACCCTAACGCTGACTTATTTCCTGCGTGAACCGTGTCCTGCTCATCGGAGACCCTGCGTCGGAGCTGGTCTGCGTGCCGCCTCCATAGGAGCCCTGTGCTGGTTTCCACGCGGTACGACACGGGGCCGGTTTGTTCCACGATTATGCCCGGCACCCAGGCTGGGCCTGTGCTGGCGTAATTCCTGCAATGCACGGGGGCGCCTATGCTGAAACTCTTTGTAACTTCCAGCCCGATGTTCCTTCCTTTGTCCTCTACCCTCGTGGGGTCTAGCCTAGTAAGGATGGTGGTCAGCTTTCTGCGCATTAAGAGCTCTGCGGGGGAGTATCCTGACGCCAACGGGGTCACCCTGTACCCTAGCAGAAACTGACACACTTGTAGGTTCAAATCCCCTGGGCCCATGCGCCGCAACGCGTCCTTCGTGGTGCGGAAGAGGCGCTCTACTTGGCCGTTGGTGGCCGGGTGAAACGGGGCGGAGGTAATATGCCGAACGGCGTTAATCTCCATGAATGCCTTAAACTCGGAGGACGTAAAACAACTAGCGTTGTCGCTAATTAATGTGTCGGGTATGCCGAACGTGGAAAAGAGCCTCCGCAATTGCCTAATGGTCTGGGCCGAGGAGGTGCTCGTGACTGGGATAACCTCCAACCATTTGGAGAAAGCGTCCACTACAAGGAGGAACAGGGTGCCTCTGAATGGGCCCGCGAAATCAACGTGCACCCGGGACCACGGCCCCTTAGCCGCGTCCCATTCGCTGTGGGGAAGGCGGGCCTCCTCCGGTCTGGAGCATTGGCAACTTTCACAAGTGCCGACCATGTGCTCGATGTCGGCGTCTAGCTGGGGCCACCAGAAGTAACTCCGGGCCAGCGCCTTGGATCGCACGATGCCGGGGTGGCTGACGTGAAGCAGTTTGAGCACCCGCGGCCGAAGGGAAGTGGGAATCACCACCCGCTGCCCCCACAAGAGACACCCCCTCTCTAGGGACAGTTCTAGCCTTTTTCTGAAAAATGGAGCGAACTCCTCCGCTGGGGAGGATGCGGGCCACCCTTTCTGCAGCCAGGAGCTTACTGTCGCTAACGTTTTGTCTTTCTCTGTCGCTTTGGCAATGTCGGCGGGCACTACGGGGGGCGAATCCAGCACCTCTATCATGAGAACCTGATGGTCCCGCTCCCCCATGCTCACCTGGCTGGGCGTTAGGGGAAGGGGAGACCTAGATAGGGCGTCCGCATGGCTGATCTCTTTCCCGGGCCGGTAGACCAACGCGTGCTGATACGCGTTGAGAAAAATGGCCCACCTGAGCATCCTTGGGGACAGGATTTGAGGGGTGGGCTTATCCGCGGTAAAAATGCCTAGCAGGGGTTTGTGGTCCGTCACAATGGTGAAGGGGCGGCCATACAGAAAATCGTGAAATTTTTTCGTCCCCGAGACTATCGCTAAGGCCTCCCTGTCCGTCTGTGCGTAGTTTCTCTCTGTTTGGGACAGGGACCTGGAGTAAAATGCTATCGGGGCCTCCCTTCCGTTCTCCAGCACGTGGCACAGCACCGCCCCCACCCCCACTGGAGATGCATCACAGATCAGAACTACTGGGCGTTTGGGGTTGAAGTGGGTCAGTATGGCGTCGGACGCCAGGAGGCTTTTCAGCTCACTAAATGCCCTCTCTTGGGCATCGCCCCACTTCCATGCCTGTTCTTTCTTTAGCAGCTTGTGTAGCGGTTCAGCCACCGCTGCCTTCCGGGGAAGGAAGGAGTGGTAAAAGTTGAGCAGCCCTAGGAACGACTGCAACTCGGGCTTGGAGGTGGGGCGGGGGGCTCTCTTGATGGCTGCCACCTTAGACTTGGATGGTTTTATCCCCTCAGGAGTCACACAAAACCCTAGGAATTCAACCTCGGTTGCGAAGAAGACGCATTTGTCCTTTCGCAACCTCAGCCCCGCCTTTTCGAATATCGTCAGGACCTTCCCCAACCTCCTGGCCAATTCAGCCCGACTCCCCCCTGTTATTAACACGTCATCAAAATAAGGCAACACCCCCTCCAGACCCTTCAGGAGGCGTTCCACGAGTGACTGGAAAATTCCTGGCGCCGAATTCACGCCGAATTGGAGGCGCATCACCTGGAATGCCCCCTTATGGGTGACTATGGTCTGCGCAGCAGCTGCGGCAGGAGACACCGTGAGCTGCTGGTAGGCCTGTGCTAAGTCGAGCTTAGCGAAACATTTCCCCCCATGTAACCTGGCCAGCAGATGGCTGACTACCGGCACCGGATATGCATTCAGGCGGATCGCCTTGTTGATGGTGCACTTGTAGTCGGCGCATATGCGGACCTCCCCATTGGACTTTAGAGCAGTTACAATTGGAGTTTCCCACTCCGCAGAATCTACAGGCACAAGAATCCCCTGACCCACCAATTTGTCCAGTTCCGCCTCTATCTTGTCCTTGAGTGCGAACGGCACCCGGCGTGGTTATAGGCAAACCGGGCGGACCTCCGGGTCCAGGTCGAAAGTCACTGGGGGCCCCTTGAATTTCCCCAGTCCCATTTTGAAGACTTCGGGGTGCGCCTCGCACACCTCCTGAATTGGGTCAGTCCCAACAGCGTGTATCCCCACGGCATGCACCCCCCCCCCAATGAACAAACCCAGGGGCTGGAACCATTGAGTCCCGAGGAGGCTGCAATTTCCTCCCTTGAGCACGACCAGGGGAAGGGACGCGGCGTGCTCCTTGAATTTGACCTGAAATTCTCCAACCCCCAACACTGGAATACTGTTCCCTTGCACGTCCCGTAACGTGGCCCTCAATGCTTTGAGCTTGGGCCGCTTTTGGGGGGCAATTCCGAAAAACTCCCTCTGGGGAATGATTGAATACGAGGACCCCGAGTCAATTTCCATCCTAATGGGCACCCCTTGGACTAGTACCTCAACAAAGTAGCGGGGGTGTCCCGTAGACACGCTGAACACTGGGGCGTCGTCCTCGCTGCCGTCGGCGACGCGGCCCACGCCGTCCTGCTTCCGCGTGGCCTGGGCGCCGTCTTTGGGTCTCGCTGGGCGGTCTCGTCCCGCGGAACGGTCTGGGGAGCTTCTCCGGGACTCGCGCTTCTTCCTGCACACCTTGGCGATGTGCCCGCGGCGGCCGCAGTTGTGGCACTCGGCCTTCCGGAAGGGGCATTTCACGCGGTCGTGGGACGCGCCATAGCCGTCGCATCGTCGGCTCTCCTTCCGGACCCTCTGTACGTCCTCGTCGTCGCTGCTCTCTGTAGACGACCTCGAAGTTCGCCGGGCCGCCTGCACCGGAGCCTCTACTTTGCTCGACTTTGGCCGCCAGTCCTGGAGTTCTTGGACCCCGGCCTTCGTAGCTTCTGCGGCCTGGGCCGCTCTGACGACCTCCTGCAGCGTGGGAGGCGGCTCTTGGTTCATTAATGTGCGCTGGGTTTCGGCGTCATTCAGGCCGCACAGCACACAGTCTCGGAGGGTGATTTCGACGTTTTCCCATTTGCACAGGCCGGCCGCCAGCCGCAGGGCCGCCACGAACGTGGCGACCGTCTCCCCGGGCACTTGGACTCGCCTCCAAAACGCACTCCGAGCGGGAAACATCGCCGTGGCGGGCCGGACGTGCTCACGCAGCAACTGCATGAGTTCCTTGGCTTTGAATTCGCTCACCCTCCTCGGTGCAATCAGGTCCACCAAGGTCCTTTTTGTTTCTTGTCCGAGCATTCTGGTGAAGATGGCCCTTTTCTTCGCCTCTTCCGTGACTTCGGACTCGATCAGTGCGGCCTGGAAGTCCATCTCAAAGATCTCCCAGTCGCCCGGTTTCCTGATTTCGAAACCGGCGCATGTCTTGGTCCCGTGGGCTGCCATCCCACCTTCGTTGCCAATTTAGTGTAAGGGACCAAAGACAATGAAACAGCCGAAGGGTTGGCTTAACACAGGTTTATTGCATGATGATCCGGGGGAACATGTGGTAATGGCGGATGGGTAGCTCAATATATACAGCTGGCTATACATTTGAATGTGGCTCGTTGACAGACTATTGGTTGCTGCCTGCGTGACGTCGTAGGAGGTCACGCCCTTCTTGACCAGGTGAGGAAGTCGCGGGGAATCTTCCCGCGCTGCTGAACCAGGTGGCTATGATCCATTAGAGCTGGACGCTCGCTACTGCCCTCTGGTGGTCACTAGCTCGCGTCCCCTTATTAGGCTTTACATTGATACAGGTGATGGTTATAATGTTGCACACAGAAAGGTTACATTGATAACACATGGTAAAGGTACATTGTTAAAGGCACTGCTTTACAGAACACAACACACTACGAGTTTTCATTCCTACCAAAGAGTGGAAACTCCAGTACTTTTTTCTCCTAGCAGTATTAGCCAAACAAAAACCAAACTGTTATGTAGTGCATTCAAAGCCTTAACTTTCAAAGCCCTAAATGGTTTGGGATCTTTCTACTTGGCAAAGTGTCTCTCCCTCAGAAATCAAGCCCGCTTCACCCGTTCTTCTCAGACACCACAACTCCAAATTCTAACTCCCAGGTTGGCTTGAAAGTCCACTACCCACCGTAGGGCTTTCTTAGTGGCAGCTCCAGCTCTCTGGAATGCACTGCCGAGGGAAGCTGCGTTAGATTGACTCCTTAGGGTCCTTTAAGAAACAGTTGAAAACCTTTCTGTTTGAGGAGGCCTTTAGCAGTTTGCTGAAGACCAAATAGGAGACCCTCCCATTGCCTTTCTGTCACAAGAGTTTGAGGTCCTCAGTTCTGGTTTTGATTAGGTGGGTGGGGGTTGTTTTATTGTCTTAATGATTTTTGTTTTGCTTTTATTTTATTTTAATAGTGTAAGCCTTCCAGAGTGGGAGTCCTTCCCAGATGGGTGGGGTATAAGTGCAATAAATAAATAAATGTCTATCCGGGGGGGGGGGGGCACTTGCATTTTGTTTAATATCTTGTTTTGTGCAAAATACATTTTTAATGTACATGTTTTTGCACAAAAGCCCCTTCTACTGTTTTATTTTGCAAATAATGTGCTGATAAAGAAAATAAATAAATAAATGCACAAAAACTCCCATGTCCTTGCCCAGTGAGAGTAAAACCTCCAGTCGTTTTTGTTCTGAGCTACAAAAATTGGGGGGGGGGGAGAGATTTACATTCCCTACCCCGTGATGGTGAACCTTAACATGCCAGCTGTTCTTGAACTTCAATTCCCAAAAGCCTTGATCAGCAGGAGTGCTGTCTTGGGCTTCTGGGAATTGAAGTCCAAAAACCCCTGGAGTGCCAAGGTTCACCATCCCTGCCCTAGCCTATACTTTGTCTTTTTCTATAAAATTCTGGAATAGGAATTTGTGTTCTTTTAATTTTGTTTGAAATTTAAACCTATTTAAAAAAAGAGAGAACAGTTTATAACTTTCCCTTTGATGTTGGCTGAATTTAAATACTTTGTGGAAGGAATAGAGTGCATCAATCAATCAATCAATCAGTTTAATTTATATCCCGCCTTCCTCAGCCGAGACCAACATTACATTACATTACATAGATTGCACATTACATTACATAGATTGCACAAAATAAATATTTTAACAGATATAATATTCATTACTCCTTAGATTCTTTATCATGCAGTCAACTACAAAATAAGGCCTTCGGAAAAAACAGAGAACATAACTTTCTCCAGATCCTCAGCTGGAATCAGTGCAGAGTCTCCTCCAGAGGTAAAGATTGTTATTGTTGTTGTTGTTGCCACTTTACACTGGAAGTTTTCCTACTTTCTTTAAGATTTTGGAGTTAAAAAGTTAGTTCAAAGATGCAGAATAGCAGAATCCAACAGAAATAGGAAGAGGGATTCCCTCTTCCCCACTTCCACCCTCCCTGCCATCAATGTTCCCAGACTCAGTTCTCATGGACTGAAAAATTCTGGAGTCATGTTTCAAGCTGTGCTGTAAGCTACAGCAGGATGGAAAAGGGAAAGATGACATTAGATTTAAATCTGTCTGCAAAGCTTCTTTGCCTGGAGTTCTTCTTGTTGTACATAATTTGTTATCTGAAGAACTATTCAGGCATTAAGATCATGGAATCCTAAGTACAGGATGTGGAACAATGAAGCCATGCCTGATTGTGCATGTATTGACAAAGAAGATCTCAAGAGGGGAATCTCCTATAATTTAGAATGTTGCTGTATTGGGTTGTATTAGAACAATAAACATATGTTCTTGGTTCAAGGGATGTATAGGTAACCTACATTAGGTTTTTGTATGGATTTCCTCCATACCCATGATCATCATATTATAAAACCCATCTTAGAACAATGAATCAGAGACATGGATTTGCAATACAGTACCCTTTTTCATATGTCCTCAGAACTTGTCTTTGGCTTAAATTTCAAGTTTCCTATGCATGCTGGGTATCTGGATAAGCTTATTTTTCTGAACTATTGGCACAGTTTCTCCATGGCTAGATTCAACTGCCTCCCTTCATCAAGGGTACTGTTGTAGCATTCCATATAAAGATCTGCTGTGGGCCTGTGGAGATGAAGTAGTTGAACTTTTGGCCCATGTTTTGTTTGTATGTAGCCTCCACAAAGAAGAACATGACCGATATCTCTGTCCTATTTTGAGGAAAGGTCCAGGGAGGCCACTCACATGGTACCTGGAGCAAAGCAATCACAGAATCTGTGGCTAAATTTTTGTTTTCTTTTGTAAGATCTTGTAAAAAGTCTATTTATTTTAACTGATTTTTTCTAGAATCGTGTATGTTTTAATGATTATTTTATTATTCTGTTCTCATTGTTGTAATGTTTAATTTGAGTCTGCAACCCATAATAATAAAGAAAAGATTTAGTGAATATGCAATTCAATCTTGTGTGACCTACTTTCTCATTAAACTCTGGTACTCAACTGGATGATTTCAGTCAGTGTTTGCTTGGGAACAAAGGTGAGGACAAGTGAATATGGAATATGTATCATACATTGTCTATTCAAGGCTATTCTATATTTAACTCTTCTTAAGGACCTGAGGATAATTTGTAAAAGACCCAACATGTTTTTCTTTTGAATTTAGAGGTCGTTCCACAAAAAAAGGGCTTCTCCTTCGTATAGTTTGTGAATCCACTCATGGGTTATGCGCCTGCGCAGAACGGCCGATCGGAGGCTTGAAAAGCTATTGGTCAAAAGTTTTGGCGGTAAGACCGCCCACCGTACCGCCCACCCTGAGGCGCCCGCGCGCCATTTTACCTCAGTTCTCTTCTTTCCGCCGTAGCAGCAGGACGATCGTTGAGAGCTTCCTCAATTTTTTCGCCCTTCTGAGGGAAAGTCTTTTGGCAAATTAAAATTTTTTCTCGGTGATCTTGTCCTTCGGGCAGGATCGCCACCCCGGTGCTGTTTCTTCCTTCTGGTGGACTCAGTTACCTACTCGCTTCGGTCACCGTTTCCCCCCTCAAGGGGGTGGCGGCTGGCCAGCTTTTCGGGGTAACCGCGTTCCAGAAACTTCCGTTGGAAGAATTTTTTCTTTGATGGCCGCGGCCTTCAAACAGTGCTCGGCTTGCCTGAAAAAGTTTCCGGCTTCCGACGGGCATAGCCTCTGCCTTTTCTGCCTCGGAGAGTCTCATCAGAGCCAGTCTTGCCCCCACTGCAAGAAATTCACCCGTCTGGCCATGCAAAACCGGAGCTACCGGCTCAAAGTGCACCTGATGGAACTCTCTCTGGCTCCCGTTCCGGCCGCTTCTACCTCGGCTAGTGTCTCTCAGCCGCCGCCGCCTTCGGCCTCTTCTTCCGCTACCATCAAGAAGAAGAAGGAGAGGGACAAGAACGGAGACAAGAAAAAGAAGCGCGGGTCGGAGAAGAGGCGATCGCTCCCGCCTACTCCGCGCACCCCTGTGTCTCCGGAACCCTCGCCACCATACTCGGTCGCGAGATGTCCGTCTCCTGGGTCTCTCATCTGGGGAGGACGGTCCTCCTCGGGTTCGCCTGAAAAAGGACGCAGGGCTGGGGCTCCAGCTTGCCCTCTTCAGGTACTCCCGTCACCGCCTCGTGGGAGGGCCCGCTCGCCTATGAGGCAGGCTTCCGTCTCCCCAAGGCCCAGGACTCCGACGCTCGACGATGCGGCGATCACCATGCCAGCCACCATCTCGTCGCCGATCCTACCGGCCACCGTTTCGTCGCCGACTCTGCCAGCCACCGCTTCGTCGGCCACCGTTTCGTCGCTCCCAACGGTGGGGGACCCATCCCAGATGGAGTTCCTGAAGGGGATGTTTGAGGTCATGGCTCAGACTTTTGCCAACCAGTTCAAGACCTCCATGCCTGCGGCCTCTGCGGCTCCGGTACCGACCATCGCAAGCCCCAGGGATGCTGGCCCTGCTGTGGCCCTTCCGACCTCCCGAGGGTCGAGTGTCCGCTCCGCTGGCCCACCCACATTGTCGCGGGTTGGTCCAGACGTTGAAGCGGTGGACTCCCATCCCGCCGGCCTGCCCAGGCCGTACTGGCGCGGTCCCGACGTGGATGCAAGAGTTCCTCTCTCGTCCTCCGATGACTCCAGCGCCTCTTCGGAGGACGACGAGGGAGACGTCGACGCCGAATGGACGCCGGACCAGGCCATCGGCGCGGTTGACCCACCGCGTGGTGAGGATCAACGCTCGCTCACGGCCATGCTGACGCGCCTGGGGACCGCGTTGAACCTGAAGGTGGACCAGCCGCCACTGGAAGGTGAGGACCAAATGACCGCAAAACTGGATAGGCGTGCGGTACGGCCGGTCCATATCACCATGCTTCCGTCCATGCTGACGTCGGCGAAGGCGACATGGAGGAAGCCGGTGTCAGCGCACTCCATTTCGTCCAGGCTCGACGGCATGTATAGAGTCCTGGACGAGAACGTCGAGTTCCTGCAGGCGCACCCCCTGCCGAATTCCCTGGTGGTCAAGGCCTTCCAACACAGGACGGCCACCAGCGGGTTCCCGGTGCCGTCGACCCCGGAAGGGAAGAAGCTGGACGCGGTGGGCCGCAAATTCTACGCCACCGGTTCCCTCTTCCTCCGCGCCGTCAACTACTCGGCTGCCATGGGCCTGTACCAGTCTCACCTCTGGGAGCGGGTGAAGGCCGAGACGGCAACGTTACCTGCCGACGCCCAGAAACGGATCGACGCGCTGGCATCCGAGGGCGATTTCCTGGCGGAGCAACAGATGCGAACCGCCAGGCATATAAATGACTATGCAGCGAAGGACATGTCGTCTGCGATCCTGCTTCGTCACCACGCCTGGCTTAGGGGCACCTCCCTCGATGACGCTATGAAGAAGCTCATCGAGGAGTTTCCTTTCGATGGGCAAGGCCTTTTTGGGCAGGACACGGACAAGGTCCTCAATGAAATGCGGCAGACCAACTCCACCGCCAAGTTTCTGGGGCTTACCACGCCGGCTCTGCCTGCCAGGCCGAGGTTCCAGCCCTTCACGCGGTGCTACCAGGGAAACCCGCAACAACAGGGTGGCCCCGTGGAGCAGCCCAGGTCTGGCTCTTACAAACAACGATGCCAGCACAAGCCGCGCTACCAGCCCTATGGGCACGGCAAGCATTCGGACGCTAAGTCCAAGTCGCGCGTTTGAAACTGCGACGGCCGAGTCTCTCGCGCTCCATCTCCCGTACCTCCCCCTCCGGAACTTCTTCCAGGTATGGTCGGGCATCACGGACGACCAGTGGGTCTTAAGGATCTTGTCCTCTAGCTACGCCATCGAGTTCGTGCGGGCGCCTCGGGTAGGAAGACATCGTTTCACCACCTCGTCCCCCCATTTGGAGGAAGAAATATCAACTCTTCTGTCCAAGGGAGCCATCGAGCGGGTGGCCCCGCCCGATTGGGACAACGGCTTCTACTCGAGGTACTTCATGGTCCAGAAGAAGGACGGAGGACTTCGCCCGATCCTGGACCTGCGCCGCCTCAACAAATGCATCCACACCAGGAAGTTCCGGATGGTGACCCTGCAGACCGTCCTTCCCCTCATCAACAAAGGGGACTGGTTCACAGTCATAGACCTCAAGGACGCTTACTTCCATGTCTCCATCCTCGAGAAGCACCGAATGTTCCTTTGATTCCGCATCGGTGATTCGGTTTACCAGTACCGATGTCTACCGTTCGGTCTGGCCACGGCACCGCGAGTCTTCACCAAATGCATGGCTCCGGTGGCCGCCTTCCTTCGCCAGCGGGGAATCAGGGTCTTCCCATACATCGACGACTGGTTGATTGTATCCCCCACCAGCTCGTCGGCCATTCGGGACACGCAGTTCACGGTCCACCTCATGGAGAGTCTCGGCCTCAGGATCAACTTCACCAAATCGAAGTTGATCCCCTCTCAATGCGTCGAGTACATCGGAGTGGTACTCGACTCGCTTGCCACCAGAGCCTTTGCACCCCAGAAGCGCTTGCAGGACATCGCGCAGGGAGTGAACGACCTACGCACCAAACCGTGCATCCGGGCGAAAAAGGCTCAAAGACTGCTAGGCCTTATGGCCTCAACGATGGCTGTGGTCCCTCACGCCAAGTTAAAGTTCCGGTCCCTACAGTCGTGGCTCCTGCACGAATTCGATGCGCTCCGGGAGAGTCAGTCCAAACGGCTAACTCCGTCCCCGGAGCTGAGGGACCAGCTGGTGTGGTGGACGACACCACTCAACGTGACAACGGGGAAGAGTTTTTACCCCCCGCAACCCTCGTTGCAAATATTGACCGACGCAAGCAACCTCGGCTGGGGGGCTGCCTGCAGGACTCTCACGGTCAACAACCCTTGGTCGCCTCAGGAGATGGTGCACCATATCAACTACTTGGAGCTACTGGCCATTTGGAAGGCCCTCCGTACCTTCGAGAGCTTGCTCTTGGGCAAGGCGGTCCAAGTGGCCTCGGACAACACCACGGCTGTGGCGTACCTGAACAAGCAGGGAGGAACACGATCCACCACCCTTCTTTACCTCGCTGTGCAACTCTGGGAGTGGTGCCTGGAGAGGCACATTTTCCCGATTGGAGTGCACATTCAGGGCAAGCTGAATGTCCTGGCCGACCATCTCAGCCGCCTCACCTCGACGACCCACGAATGGGAACTGAACGACGAGGTGTTCCAGTCGCTTTGCGAGGCCTGGGGGACTCCGAACATCGACCTCTTCGCATCGGAGTCCAACACGAAATGCCACAGGTACTGTTCCAGGGCGGGCATCGGTGTCAACTCTGAGGGCGATGCCTTCATGAAACGGTGGGATCAGGACTATTTCTACGCTTTTCCTCCGTTTCCCCTGGTCCAGAAGGTCCTCACCAGAATGCTTCAGCACAGGACCAGAGCCATCCTAGTGGCCCCAGCATGGCCTCGCCAACCATGGTTTCCGCTGCTGTTGCGCATGTCATCTCAGTATCGCACGCTACCGGAGTCACCGACGCTCCTCCAAATGGAGCAGGGCCAGCTCCACCACTCGGACCTGCCCAGCCTCCACCTCACCGCGTGGAGGATAACCCCAGACTGTCCAGGATCCTGGAACTAGCCAGGCGCCCTTCCACAAGGAAGTCCTACGCTTCCAAATACAGATGCTTTTGTGCTTTCCTGGCAGCTCAGCAGACCCCCCTCTCGCAGGTGGAACTGCAGGACGTCTTGACCTACCTCCTCCATCTGGCGGAGTCTGGCCTCAGCATCGCCTCCATCCGAGTACACCTCGCTGCGGTGGTGGCTCACTCTCCAGCTGGCTCGCCCGCTTCTAGTGCTTTCCGCGACCAAACGGTGAAACGCTTCCTCAAGGGATTGCGAACGCCTTCCCGCCGGTCAGGACTCCGACGGCCCAATGGTCACTCTCTACCGTCCTTAACGCGCTCACCAGGACTCCTTTCGAGCCCATGGCTACCGCGGATGCTCGTCTCCTCACGTGGAAGACGGCTTTTCTTGTGGCCATCACGTCTGCTCGGCGAGCTGGTGAGCTGGTCGCCCTGCGGGCGGACGCACCCTTTCTCCAGTTCTTCAATGACCGTGTGGTGCTCCAACCGGACATCACCTTCCTCCCCAAGGTGGTCTGCCAGTTTCATATGGCACAGACTATCTCCTTGCCAACATTCTTCCAGAACCCCGTTAACGCCCAAGAAAGGACTTGGCACACGCTGGATGTCAAACGGGCTTTATTGTTTTACACCAGCAGGACAAGGGAGTTCAGGAAGTCGCAATGCCTTTTCGTGGCGTATGGGGGGCAAGTCCAAAGGTGAACCCATCTCTGCGCAGCGGTTCTCCAAATGGATCACCTCTACCATCTACTTGGCCTACGAGTCGGCATCGCTGCCCCCTCCGCCGCATGTCAGGGCGGACTCTACCAGAGCGGTTGCAACATCCACGGCCTTTCTGGAGGGCACACCGCTTGAGGACATCTGTAAGGCTGCCACCTGGTCCAGACCTTCTACATTTGTCCAGCACTACAGGGTGGACACCAGAGCCACTGCGGACGCCAGGCTTGGCCAGGCTTGGCCCTCACTCGGGGGCTCCGGGCCCATCGCCCTTGACAGTTCACTCTGCCTGACCGTCATCATCTTCATCGTGGGATCATCTCATCCGACTGCCCACCGACCAACTAAGTGTGAGCTTGCTAATCTCCCATGAGTGTGGATTCACAAACTATACGAAGGAGAAAGTTCGGTTTCACTTACCAGTAATAACTTTCGTTCTTCGAGTATATAGTTTGTGAATACACACTACCCACCCAGCCTCCCCTCTTGAGCTGCACGGATGAGATCAATTAGTTTATCCTGTGCTTGGCTTAAGTATGGAACTGAGGTAAAATGGTGTGCGGGCGCCTCAGGGTGGGCGGTACGGTGGGCGGTCTTACTGCCAAAACTTTTGACCAATAGCTTTTCAAGCCTCCGATCGGCCGTTCTGCGCAGGCGCATAACCCATGAGTGTGTATTCACAAACTATATACTCGAAGAACGAAAGTTATCACTGGTAAGTGAAACCGAACTTTATTTTGACATGTACTGGTGAAACTCGGAAAATTAGAATATTGTGCAAATGTTCATTCAGTTCAGTAATGCAACTTAAAAGGTGAAACAAATATATGAGATAGACTCATTGCATGCAAAGCGAGATAGTTCAAACCTTACTTTGTTATAATATTGATGCTTATGGTTTACAGTTTATGAAAACCCAAACCCCCCAATCTCATGTACCCCATAATCATCACATAATCTCATGTATACTGTACGCCATGATCATCACAATTATAACGAATTAAGGCATGACGTATCTCACTTTGCCTGTAGTGAGTCTACCTCATATATATGTTTCACCTTTTAAGTGAAATGAATGAACATTTGCACAATACAGTAATACCTCATACAAAGTCCGCTTCATACAACATCGCCTAATTCCTTGAAAAAAGTTGCCTCATACAAAGTCGTGCGACTTTGTATGAGGCGTTGGGGTTTTCCCAGGTTGCATTGTGCCTGGGCAGTATAAAAAGCAGGACACATGCGTGCATTGCTCTTGTGGGTTTTGCATGAGGCGAATAGTGTTTAGGAGTGGTTTTGAGCATGATTTTGGATTTTTTTGAATTTTTTCGTCAGAATTTTTAGAAGCATTCCTGGGATTTTTGCAGCATTCTTGAGGTTCTTGGACAATCAGGGTTGTTTGACATGTTTTTGTAATGTATTTAGCCTTTAGGCAATGATTTCTTAAAGTTCTGTCAGTTTCCTGTCTGTTTCCTTGACTTTGCCCTGAAGTCTGTGCTGTTACAGTACAATGTATCTCTATGGAAATGACGCTGTATGAGGCATCACGGCAAGGATTTGGACGTTGTATGAGGCATCGTGGCTAGGATTTTGCATGCCTCATACAAATCCGTATAAAGTCCAAACTTGTGGAACCAAGTTTGGACATTGTATGAGGTATCACTTTCTAATTTTCCAAGTTTCACCTGTATGTGTTTGGAGAATGAGTAAATGTTTGAAAAGGTTAAGGAAATAAGAGGCATATTTTATGGGCATTTGTGAATGGAGGAAGGTGGATTCCCTTTCTAAGACTTAGTGAATGCACATGTAGCCAAAAACCCGTTCAGATGAAGCTCAGTAGTTAAACTACTGTATCAAAGGAAAGTGCTCTTATATTGGAATGACCTTCAAGAATCTTTTAAAACGAATATAAAATGTTTTTCCTAAGTGACTGGAAAGTACAGTCTTCAGCACAATTAGTATGCAGTTGCTACAGACCTATTATAAAACATAGGTCTATTTTATTGTTATCGTACCTATCTGGAGCTATTTTGTCAAACAGCTATAATAGCATGAGGGTATTTGGAATCAAACATTTCTACTTTTAGAAGTATATAGTTTTGTATTCTAACTTCTTGCCAACCATTGTGAATGAAGCAAAGCTATAATCCATTATTTTTTAATATTAATTTAACCGTTTATTAATCAATAGGATGCTGCCTTAAGCTCATAAGGTTAGTGCATATTCTGAATATTGCAACAGTCTAAAATATAAGTGGCTGTTACCCTCAGTGATATTACTTAAGTAAGAAAGAGCATTGTTAAACATATTTCCAATACTAACATTAATATCTGTGAAACATGTTGTCTTGTATTGCCTTGTGTCAAGATGCAAGGAGCATGACTGAGACATTAGGTGTAGCTGTTAATAGGTGCTTCAAAGGCCATTTTATGTATGTTTTAAATCTGTCATATTAACAAGTTATGTGCTTGACAGCTTTGTGTTTAACTCTTACGGGTTGTGTGTTGTATAAACTCACAGGTTGACATGCGCATTTCCACTAGTCAGTCTGCTGACCTACTGCAGTGGACTACAGCTAAAACCATGAAGGTTCTTTCTAATACCACTTTGACCACAAAAGCTGTGCTGCATGCCGTCAGTGATCGACAGTGGTGGAAAAAGTCACTGACTTATCTTCGACCATTACATGTAAGAAACAACCACATGCTAGTCTTTCAACTCTTTCCCCTTGGTAATTTAAGTAAACTCCTTTGTTTTCCACTGAGACTTTCTGTTGTGGATTCTATATGTGAATGGGAAACCAATAGACATATGAAGTACATGGGGGCCTTAAACCTGTATTTTATCTAGAGCAGGGGTTCCCAATCTTTTCAAGCCAGAGGCCGGGTCACGCTCTCTCAGTCAGCTTCGAAGGCCGGATGGCCATTTTGCCCTGCCTGTACGATGGGGGTGGCCATTTTGACCCAACAGCTTCAAAGGAGTGGTTATTTTGTTTCTCAAATGCCCTTGGAGGGGTGGGGGGCATATGATATGGTGCTACAAGCCAGATCCGGCCCACGGGTCTTAGGTTGGGAACCCCTGATCTAGAGCATTATAGCTCAGATTCTCCTTTACTATCATTACAGAATAGTAATGACATCTCTTTTATCATCCAACAAAATGTGAGACTCTTACTCTCGTTTTAATATTAGGGCTTTTCTGTGTTTTATTTCTCAAAGGGCCAAGAGTTTGGAGATGCATTGAGAAGCACCACTAGTGCAAATGCAGCAATAGAAAAGCAAGGCTGTCATCCATTCTATGAATCTCTGATAGAGAATCCACATCTTGCAGAAGTAAGTTTAAGACATATTTACCGTTTTAATCCATTTCCAAACCAAAATGTTCTACAGTAGTACATGATTTTTGCCTGAGAGGTGACTATTCTAACAAATAATATGGGAAATGTTCCAGAACTGGGTCAGACAGAGTCTCACTATTTTCTGTTGACTGGATGAGTCATTGGGAATCAGCCTTGATCCCCACCCTTCCGCATCTGTATTTTCCCCCTCTGCTTCTGGAGCTTCTGTTTTTCATATACTGCCCCCTAGCACTTAGTGCACTCTCTGGGTGGTTCACAAGTTAATTAGCATTTTGCCCCAGAATGCTGGGTACTGATTTTACCGACCTCAGAAGGATGGAAGGCTGAGTCAACATTAAGCCCCATCAGTGGTTAAACTACAGTACAACAGTTTAACCACTATGCCACCAGGGCTCTTCCCAGCTTCTCAGTTTCAAGTGGGAAGGGATGAAATGAAGGGGAACTCATAGAGATATCAGTTTCCTTCAAGCAAGCACCCCTTAATCTTGAAATAATTTATTTGGCTTTTTTTTTTTAAAAAAAAAAAGGTTTGGTGCCAGTACTGGTATGCTGGAGCAGCTAGGACAGTGATGGTGAACCTTTTAGAGACTGAGTGCCCACACTCTACAGGCTGCCATCCGCGCTGCAGAGGGGTGGAGTGAACACTGTGCTGGGGGGAGGGAGGAAGCACTCCCATTGTGCTGCTGGGGAAAGGAAATATTACCATTGGGCTGCTGGGCAGAGGGGTGGGGCAAACTCTGTGCTAGGACGACTGCGAGCGTGCCCACAGAGAAGGCTCTGAGTATCCCTCTGGCATAGGTTCACCACTGAGCTAGGAAGTCAACAGGAAAAAAAAGTGAATTAAGAGGACATAGCAAAGAAGAGGACAGCCACAATCATTCCTTGCTTGCAACGTATTAAGATAGCTCTATTCTAGTATGTCCTCCTGCATATCTAGATGGCTACATTCAAGCCATCATAACAAGATGCTAATGAATATAGATTTGCACTCTCCTGTGTGATCTAAAGTGAAATCAATCAAACTTGACTTCAGGATCTCTTCACATTTTCCTGCTGTGTAGTTGCACCCAGCACATAATGTTTAAATAATAGTCTTAACTAAATGCCAGCTCAGATCTCATTAGCATGAAGTTGAGAATATAATTGGGTATTAATTCCATTATAAATGCAAATAAGGAAGATGCTTGTAGGGCCAGAGTTTGGTAGTTCTGTCCCCCACTTTGCATCCCAGAAGAGCCAGCCTATGTGGTTTAGGGCAAGCTGCAAAGTCCCAGGGTGCCCCCAGAAAAAGGAAATGAGAAATAACTTCTGAGTACTTTCTATCTAGAAAACCCTAAAAAGGATAATCATAAATCAGAATTGTCTTGATGGCACACAGTTATCATTAAAGAAGATAATACAATAATAACATAAAGCAAGAATTATTTACATCTATTCATGTTGTTAATATATTCTGTTCTGTAGAATGAAGTTACATATACCACTTATCATCACACTCCTTTGGAAAGCTTTGCAGAAGTACTGCTACGAACAGGAAAATTGGCAGAGACCAAGAGTGAAGGGCGGGATCTCTTTCCTGCCACAGAAGGTAAGTTAGATGCCCTTTTGGTTGTATTTGAAGGGATGCATGATACGTGCTATCACAGGATTGTGCTCTGACGGACAGATGGAAATCAAGTGGCCCTGCAGTTGTCAAGAGGAGTTTTCCCCTGCCCTAAATCCCCTTCCAGATTACTCTTTGGCCAAAAACAAAACACAGTGTTCTGTGTAAAAAAAGACTTTATAAACAATTATCCTCAGAAGCAGGGCAGTTGGCTTTATGTCAATGTATTCAACACTACACTGTTTCCTCTTTATTGTTGTATATGGGAGTGAATGGATGGATGTACTCATAGGGTAAATTACAATCCCAGATAATAGGCCCCTGATAGTCCTCTGTGAAATGGACACTTTTCTGTCAGATTTTCCTTCCTCCGTGTCTAAGCCAGATGCAAAACTGCCAAAATGAAGGCACTTTTTGGGTGAATTCATTTCCGCAGTTTTTTCGGCTAAGCTAGTGTGAGAAAGATTAGTCAGCACAAGGTTGCTATTGCCCGGGGTTATGCCCAATTTTGCTTTAAAAATACCACAGTCTTCAAGGAGGCTCTTTCTGTATACCCCTTCTAGCAGATTAACAACAGAAGATAGTTGTGCAATTAGAATGCATAGCAAAATATATGCAGTTGCAATAACCACCCACCTGAATTTTTAAGAAGTCAGAATAAATTATTGTGGCAAATCTCCCCTGAAAGAAAATGGCAATCTAGTCAATTCCATCAGGGCTTAATGACAGGTTTGAAGGTTATTGAGCAAACATTTTTCCTCATGACTCCCCCATCAACAGGTCAACAAAGAAACAAGAACAATGTTTCCTATCTTAAGGATGTTTTAAAAAAATATTGTAGAGAAGCAGAAGTGAGAAAATAATTTTTGAAAAAAAGGGGGAAAGTTTTGGTATCTGCTGATTCCTTTAGGCATCTGAAAGCTATCATTAGTACTGTATACCTGTCTTTTGCAATTGATGCTAATACAGTGATCAATAATAGGAACTTGTGTTCCACTTAGCATAGTTCTGGGAGTTAATTGTTTTTTGATAATTTTATTTTATTCAATGTATATACCTTCATCTGGAGAAATAGGTTCCCCACTCTTGGCAGTTCACAACATAATAAATGCACATATAAATATTATGAATACTGTATAATAAAATCTAACCATACATAAATACAGTGATACCTCGCTTAAAGAGCATAATGCGTTCCACGGGATTGCTCTTTAAGCGTCTTTGCTCTTTAAGCGAAACACCATTGTTACTGACCAATTCTGACTTCTGGTAGGGGAGATTGTGAAGCCCGATTTAGTTGTTAAGCGAGTTATTGTTTGGTGTTAGTTGTTAAGCGAGGCGACCATTCAGATAAAACTCTGCTCGTTAAGCGATTTAGTCTCTAAGTGAGGCGCTCTTTATGCAAGATTTTACTGTAATAATTTGGAGGTCCTGCATTTTGAATTTTAGCATATGCAGATTTCCTCTGTGTCCTTAGGATGCATTCCTTGGTTAAAAAAAAAAAGTGTCCTAGCTTTCATTCAACAATCTTCAGTAATACTGTATGTTGAGTTTCTTCCTTTGTTTTAAGTTGTTCATAATATCAGTAAGGTGTGTATTATTTTCACATAATGTCAGGGATATCCTATGCAGCACCCTCAAGAGTAAGAAATGTTGGGACTTGTGTCTGTATAAATATGCCCAAGATTGCATTGCTTGTTCTGACCATGTAGTTTTTAATTACTTTTGTATTCCCAAATTGTCCTTAACTCTAAACTTGACTAAATAAAATATTAGTTGACACTTTGTAAATTTGGGTCCCAGGTCTGTTTGAGTTGAAATGTCAGCATTTATTCCCTGCACAGGAAATGTATCAATGTGTTTGCAATTTTAATAGCTTCAATTTGCCTTCAGCAAATGCTAATGAGATAACAGGAATTATTTCCTTGTCACCGTTTTGATGGTTAGTACTGTACTGGGAAATTAAGCCATTTGAAGAGGATTCCATGTACCATGAAACCGTATTTTCTTTTTTTTTAAGAAACATTTTGCAAGATTTTGTGTTGAGCTTAAAAAATAAATATTAAATTGGATAAAAGGGTTTCTCTTCCATTTAGTAACGAGAGGCATTTTGGCCCATAAGTTTCAAGAAATCAAAGTTCCTAGTTTCAGAGTTCCTCTGGAACATGTCCAGAGTGTGCAACAATTTACAAGAAGAAAGCGGGGAATCCTTTTAAAATGAAAGCAGATTTCAAACTGAGTGGTCATTGAAGAGAGAATTACTTGGCTGTTCTACTAAGCAGGTCATTAAAAAGAAAACAAATGCCAGGCAAAGATGCTTAATCTCTGTTTCTGCTTCTCATAGTTTACTATAAACTGAGGAGCAATTAGAAACCAATGATAAATATATAAAATCCTAGGTCAAGCGAAGGGAATTGAGAATGAACTCACCAAAAGGTGCCTTCATTTTGGCAATTTCACATCTGGCCTAGACACGGAGGAGGAAGAAGAAGAAAGGAAAGAACGTACCAGTCTTACTACAAAGGGATTGTTTTTAACAGCACTACATGGCAAATAAAGAAAAATGGCAGCTAAATTGCAAGTCTGGGGAGGTTGGGGTTGTAGACTGTATAAGTAGGAACCTGTGCAAGTTAGTGGAATTTCTAAACAAAATGAGATCATATAAAAGAAAAAGACGGCAACAGGCCAACTCAGACAGTTGACAGGCAGATGAAAGGAGAGGGAAGCAAAGGATACACAGCTGGCTCTGTATCAAGGCTACCCTGATAACAATATTGTATCGTGTAGCGGCTGAAGCATTGGCTTACTGTCTGTAGCCCTAGCAATATCAACATGCTGGAATTCACCTTTGGTAAAGCAGATGAAGGGCTTTGTGATGTTTAAATTAAACGTTTTTTCAGTGTGTTCTTTAAATCGTACTTAAAGGGGTTAGAAATGCTTTATATTTTTAGACTTTTTGCTGTTAAGAAGCTTTGTATCTTAAGAATTTTTTTCATTATTAAAAATATGACTTCTGGTTAGATTAAGATATATTTATTTATTATTTATTTATCCATCTATTTATTACATTTTTATACCGCCCATATGGGATATTTCCCACTCTGAGCGTTGTACAAACAAATAAACAATAACATACAACAAGCAAACAATAAAATAACTATCTGGTGGCATCTGAGGGCAAGCAGGCTCAAATCAAACCAACATGGACATCCAGATGAACATAAATGTGATGGCATTTGGACCTTTAGACTATGTAAACCTGAATACTGAAGGACGGAACGTGATCCCGTCTTTGTACCAGCTCCTGCCAACCTAGCAGTTCGAAAGCAAGAAATTGCAAGTAGATAAATAGGTACCATTTTGTTCGGAAGGTAAACAGTGTTCCGTGTGCTCCAGTGTGTAGTCTACATGTGTGTAGTCTACAGTGTGACTACATGCCTGCCATTTGACCACGGAAACGTCTGCAGAAGCGGGCAGCTTCTTCATCTGTGAAACAGAGATGAGCACTGAACCCTAGAGTTGGATATGACAGGCTTTCGAGCAAGGGTGACCTTCACCATCTAAACCCTGACAATAGTGTTTGCTTCAAAACCTGAGATGAAATACTACAAGAAGTACTTTCACTGGACTGGTGGAAGAAGGGTGGAAAGGGACAGCAAATATGTGTTACTACTGGCTGTCTCTTTTACTTTGGGCCCTTCTATACCTATAAGAAGAGGGTTGGGCCGTGTGTGTCCGGCATGCGTGGCCATACCTGGCCCAACATTCCTGTACCGAGCCGCCCACACTTACCTTATGTCCCTGCAAGCATCGCCACAAGGGTCCGGATGCCGAAAGTGGGGCAACCGCCCCACGAACGCGAACAAAAAAAGATGCTTCCTAGCGTCCTCCACACCACACAACCCCTCAGCCAATCAGGCTGAAGGGTGCGAACGCGGTGGAGGTGAGGCAGCCTGTGCGCGCATAAAAAAACAGCTGACGCGCGATCACATTCTACGGAGGTCGGGGGCCAAAAGCTTCCCCCCACCAAACCGAGGGAAGCAAGCCAATTCCTTCCGTGAGGCAAACAAGGTAGAACGGCACTCTGTTCCGCCTTCTTCGCCTCACAGAGGGAAGCTATCACCTCCATCATTCGGGGTGTGTGAAAGATTACGCCCCCCCCCCCAACCGAGGAAAGTGAGCTAATTTCCTCACGGAGGGAAACTATCACTTCCATCCGTTGGGGTGTGTGAAAGATTACGCCCGCCCCCCACCAAGGAAAGTGAGCTAATTTCCTCACGGAGGGAAGCTATCGCTGCCATCGGTTGGGGGGGGAGATTTCGCGCGCCCCCAACCAAGGAAAGTGAGCCACTTCCCTCAGGGAAGAAAGCTATCTCTTCCATCGGTGGGGGGGGGAGATTCCCCCCCACACACACCGAGGAAAGCGAGCCACTACCCTCCGTGATGAAGGCGGAAGTGCCCGCCTCACCGTGGCTTTGCCGGGGAGGAGGGGGAGCCCCTCTTCTCCCTGCGGCTCCAGGAACGAAGGCCGGGGTGTGTGTGTGCACGCACGCTCACGCCCCAACCACCAACACACAATATACCTGCCCGGCAAGGCCGAGCAAAAAATGCTACTTACACAATAAAACCCATTGAATAATATTTGTTAGTGGCTTTTCTGTAGTATTTTGGCTCTGTATTGTTTAACCAGCGATGGAAGAGGTCCAAAGTTCAGTTATAGACTGCATGCGTTCTTTGGATAGCCCAAATTCACACCTTGAAGTAAGCCTTGTTCCCATTACATGTTGTTGACTGCAATTCATATCCGAGAATGCATTTTTTTCCTGAAGCAAGAAAAATGTCATTGGCGTGAATTTGTTTAAGGTGGATCCCAGCTTGCCATGAAGTGACCCACACACTATGATCACGGAGCCATTTCCTGCGGCACACATGAAATGAGACATGCAGGATTTAACACCATGACTCCAATAGACTGCCACAGCCTTGAGGATATGGACAAGATGCGCCTTCACAGCCAATCCATCTGGCATGGCCTCTTCCACCTCCATGACCATTGGGAATCAGAGTTCCTCCGTTCATTTTGCCATTGGGCCCAATGTGATGGTTTCCAGTGGCATTTCCTCCACTGAGGAGACCATCACTCCACCTAGAGGAGCTTATCCATCTGTAGCCGTTGGCCCCTTTAGGGAGTCCGGTTAGTTAACCACCGCCAGACACTTGAGTCCCTGGCTGTACATGTCTGGCCAGACATCCCTGTACGGTAATGGAGTAGACCATTCCAATTACTAAATGTCAGCCAAAACAATCCTATAAAACAAGGTGCATCCCCAGCAGGTGCCTTTTTCCTGCTAAACAAACAAATAAACAAATAAGGTATAGAAGAAAAATGGGTACCCAGACATTTCAGGTTTCAGCATCGCTGTGTTGGTGATTGAGTCCCATAGAATGCTCACCCCAGCTACGGAATAGTTGGTTAGATGGACCAGTTGTATGACTCTGCTTAAGGCAGTCTCCTGTGTACAACATTGCTTAGAAATCGTTGCCAATGTGGCTGTGCTCTTTTCTTCACTCTAAGAATATTTAGCATCTTAATCTGTCATGGTATTTTAATAATAGAGTTCCAGGTTCTTCCATTATTGTGACAGTTTGTAAAATGATGAAATGCTTGTGCTTTCATTCTCATGATAAATAGTTGATTAATAATTGAGTTTTTCTACATAAAAAGCAGGTGATGAAGACATAAAGATGTTTGGGCTGCTGGGAGCAGTATATTTCATGCTTTCCCACGGCCTCTTTTCCTAAATGTTCAT
The DNA here is from genome assembly GCA_035047305.1 of Bradypodion pumilum. NCBI lineage: Eukaryota > Metazoa > Chordata > Lepidosauria > Squamata > Chamaeleonidae > Bradypodion > Bradypodion pumilum. Next base: position 156,906,097 of record JAWDJD010000001.1, on the reverse strand, counting down.
AAAATACTGTTACAGTACTTTCATTTTATAGCCAGCAGATGTAGGCACGGTAAATCAGCACGAGAGGTGTTTAACAGCTGTCATTGCACTTTTTCATCTTGTTTTGATAATGCATAAAACACTCTGGCTGAAAGTTAAGCTAAACCTCTTGCAGTTTAATTAAACATTATTTAGATTTGGCTAAACTGATTAGTGCTTAAGTAGAGAAGTGCAGAACACTTACAGTAAATCTAGAGAAATATGGCCTGCAAGGAAAGTACCAAACCTGGTGCATGTGAAGGAAAAAAGGACCAATAGTTAACATTTTATTTCATTTATTTATCTTGCAGTCATGTTACAGCTGGCCAGTGAAGCTTTACCAAATGACATGACTTTATCTCTTGCCTACCTCCTTGCATTACCACAGGTAAGTTTACTTCTGGGATATGCTTATTTAAAAATAAAAACTTGGCTTCCTTATGGCCGTGAGGTCAGTATGCTTCAGCTCAACAAGAAGTTGATTTTCTGTACAGTTTTGTTGTGAAGAAACATCAACAAGTGTTTTGCAAAAGTTTTGGCAGGGGGAACAAACAATACTTTCTGTTCAACATAATTTGCTCAGCTCAGTGAACCAGTTCTCCTAGTTTAATTGACAGGAACACTTAAAAGGTTAGTTGAACATTTAAACATTTGAAGAGGATGTTGAAATGTTCAAAGTCTTGCTGCTTTGGAACTTCAAGCAAGTGGTGTATTTAAAATTCTTACAAAAATGGCTGAAAACTATACACCTGTCTCTATGATATTCATATGGACAGTGTCGTCTTTTAAAACAGCTGTTGTCAATTCTTCTGAAATAAACAATGTTATTATTATTTTTAGAGACTGGCATTTCATGTGAAACCTAAGGGCTTCAGATAGCCCCTGCTGCCTGTTTTTGTGGCTCCCAAACCTCTGGGTTGTTTCTCTGGGAGCAGCACTGCAGTGGCTTAGTGGTTAAGACACTGAGTGTGGCGACTGGAAGGTCGGGGTTCGATACCCTAGTGCTGCACGATGGATCTTGGAGAAATGAAAGGAGCCTCATTTTGGTGTCCCCTGAGCGGAATTTCTCCAGCAAAAATCCTTTCAACCCAAAGTAATTTCTGGCACGAAATTTATTTAGTCCTTCCTGGAGGGCGAAGGTGGTATTGGAAGACACCAGTTCAACACCATGGCCATTGGTCTGTGGTGTCTCTCAGGGCTTTGTTTTCTCTCTCCAAGCTATTTAACATGAAACCTCTGGGAGAAGTCCAGAGTTTTGGGGTTTGGTGTCACCAATATGCAGATGACACCCAATTCTATCTCTTCACATCTAAATCAAAGAAGCTATTTCAGTTCTGGATCAGTGCCTGGTTGCTTTTCTTCTTCTTTTGTGTCCTGATCAAACCCTGGAGTGTCAAAGTGAAGCTACTTTCTTGGCTTTGTCATTTTAAGTCCTCATCGGTGCATGTTACTGGCAGTAATCGGCAGACCAGTAAATAAGCTGGATTCTGTATCTTTCCACATTCACACCAGGCGTTGTTGTCTGCCAGCAGCCCCCACTTAAGCATGTTAGTCTTACATTTAGGGACTCTGACCCTCAACCTATTCAGGATCCTCCAAGTGACGTAGTGGAGGTTGAGTTCCACAGCTCTATCCTTCTTTAATTATGTTCCTTTCCCAGAGAGCTCTTTCTTCCATCTTTTAATTTGGTTTTGCTCTTGTGTACCCTCAATTACCTGGTATCAATAATAAACTGGACTAGGTTTAGTAAACTGAAATTTAATCTGTATTTTCTGGCATATAAGACTACTTTTTAACCCCGAAAAATCTGTGCCAAAGTCGGGGGTCGTCTTATAGGACAGGTACTTAACTGCAGCTTGTTTCCCCTTGCTTCATATGTCCGGCGCATATGGTGAGGGGTGCCGCGGCCGAGTCCCTGCTCTGTGCGAGGAGTATGAAGCAAGGGGAAGCAAGCTGCACACATCTTCCTGTACCTCGAGGAGGAGAACGTGAGCATGGATTGGCTCTCCACCAGAACCTGCCCATTCGACTCGGAGGGCTGCGCGTCTTCGGGTTGAGTGTGGGTTAATTTTTATTTGGTGTGCATTGGAAGAGAGGTAGTCTTATACGGCAAGTATATTCCAAACTCTATATTTTAACTGGAAAAGTTGGGGGTTGTCTTATACGCTCAGTCGTCTTATACGCCGGAAAATACGGTAGACAATATTAAGTCTTCTGAGTCTTCCTTTTGTACATGTCATGGGGAAACATATGTCCAAACTGAAAGTGAACAAAGCACGCCTTCCTTAGCGTAACATGGATCCAAAAGGAGTGGGAAAAGCACAAAATGGCCAATCACCCTACCCTCTTGGTAAACCCTGGAAGATATAAATGGCCATCAGTTGTTAAGAAGCTTGCCTTGATAGCTGGAAGGCTGGCAAGTAGGCAGTTCGTGACCCGGGTACTGCATGACAGATTGAGCACCTGTCTCTGTCCCAGCTCTTGGGAACATGAAAGAAGCCTCATTTGAGCATTCCCTGAACAGAATTTCTTCTGCAAAAATCCTTTCCACCCAGAATAATTTCTGTCACAAAATTGTTATAGGATGGATGTGGGGACCACAATACAAATTCAGAGATTGTCTCCTCAGGACTCACAGCTTCCCTGTACAAAGACATTTGTGTTCTTACATGTGCTTCCAGACTTAGACATGCAAACAAAGACATTGTTTAAATCCGTAGGTATTCCAGATGGTGTGTGTGTGCTTCTTTTAACATGCTTGTCACTTAAGGAAACACTTCTAGATGATGGATTTCTATGATTATGCAATTTGGCCCTGAGTGTGAAATTGGAAGAAACTTGCATGTGTCAGAAAGAAGAATATTTATTTTTAATAAATAGAGGGGTTTAAAAACTCTTCACACTATTGCCTTTCTTTAAATATATTATTTGGCATCACTATTTCCATAGCTTCTACTAAGATAACATGCTGCCTATTATAATGGTGTTTTAGCTAACTTAATTCTCTCCTCTCTCATTTCATCCTAGGTAGTTGATGCCAACAAGTGCTTTGAAAAACAGTCTCCTTCTGCTTTATCACTCCAGTTGGCAAGTTACTACTATAGCCTGCAGATCTATGCTCATTTGGCACCATGTTTCAAGGACAAATGCCACCCCCTTTACAGGGTGAGTTTCCAAGATTTCCCCCCATTTATATGCAATACAAATCTGTGTTGTAAGTCTAATATGTATGTTACATTCATTTCAGGAGTAAGTACAATTTATTCCAGCTATTTTGAATGTCACCTTTTTGTCTGGTGCTCTGTGTAACAGAGAAAATACAATGTGTGCCAAAGTAGATTCAGCGGTTGAATGTATATTACCTAGGAGTAAGACTTTCTAAAAAGCCTTTTCAGAAGATAGGGGGGAAAACATTTAAAATGACAAGGAGCATCTTCTTGACATAGAAAGATTAATAAATCCTACAAGTGGCAAGGAGAGAGTGGACAAAATGACCTCTCTCTGCATGCGCAACACCCCCCCCCCCATGTTGCAAATCCTGGACACCCAATGCAATTTGTAGGTCCAAAAGAGACCTCTAGAAGTATGGTTTGATTATTTGATTAGAGTTAGTTTACTCCCAAATTTTAGATTACTAGATGAAAGCAGGAAAATGTCCCTACCTTCAAGTCCTGCTGCTTGTGGAGCTAATTGGCCATCATAAGAAATAAGATTTATGATCTGATTCTAGACCGATCAAGAGTGGGGAATATGTGGCTGTCCACATTTTATTGCAGCTTAGCTCTCTTGTACCTATCCCATCTGAAGGGCTACATGTTGTCCATTCATGAGGGGTCCAACTCATCAGAACACATAGGAGAAGGAAGTTTAAATATAAAGCAACACAAAGGCATCTTATGCAGTTCACACACAATTATTTTTTACAAAGAGTTATCAACATTCTTGGACAATTTGTCAGTGATTGTTAACCACGATAGCTGAATAGACCCTCCTTATTCAGAATTATAATTCTTACGAATGCTGGGAGTAAACACGGAATGTGGACATTTGCGAATGTCTTGAAAACCTATTTCTAACATTGCTGACCACCCTGTGATGGAAATAGTTGTTAGGTTTTTGATACATCTCTATATCTGTCCCCTCAGGGCCTTTTCATGTTTGTCACAAAGCTTCACAATGCATAGTAAGTACTTAAGTGGAACAAATCAACCCAAAGTCTAGTATATCCCATGGTTTTTTTAAAAAAATCCATAGCATGTTTGTTCTAGAAATAATGTATTGAGCCTTTACTTGCTTCACATATATGTGCCAAGAATTAATTGTTCATTTGCTTTGCCTCAGAATTTTTAAATGCATTTTTTCTTCTGCTTCTCTTATTCTATAAGAAGTGAATTATTTTGTTTGATACTTAACTTATGCGAAAAGCTCAATTTTCAACTAGGAAGGGGATTTTTTTCTTTATTATTTTAGATATATTTTATGGTCTGAGATAGCAACCAAAAAAGGAAGCTTTTCTACAAGTATGCTTTAGAATTCTTAAAGCTATTTATTATTTTATGCATTTATTAGATTTAGCTGACTCTCAAGGCTGACAATAAAATGCATGAAACACAAGAACAATGCCACAAAACAGTTGAATGCAAACAAGCAATATAAAGTTAGAGAATGCTTGTGTTCATTCACACACTACAGAAAAACAACCATCTCTGAGTAAAGTATAACCACAGGGCTATTTATCTCAGTGTTTCTGTCAGGAATGTATGAAATAGGAATGCACTTATTCCTCCTAGCTCTTCTGTTACTTCTTTTTTTTACAATTCTATGGTTAACAAATTTTCATCCACCCAGACCTGTGAATAGACCAATCTTTGCTCTATTATATGCAGCCGTTTTTGTCTTTTACTGAAGTAGGGGTTAGGCCAGCTCTTCATGCTTTTGCACCCTATGGCTCAGAGATATACTTGTAATAAATTACCAAAAGACCAAAATTCTGGTTTTCACCAAAATGTTTGTTAAACACAAGTCACAGATAGAAGGGTATGGTATCAGATAGTGCAAGAGCTATAAATATTTAGGCATAGTAATTCAGTCAACTGGGCTGTGGACAGCGCATATTGCCCTTGTCACTGAGGATCATCAAAGTGCCACTGCTTTCTTGGGGTAGTTCTTCTCAAAAGAAGGCTCCTAAATGGCATCTATACTAAAAGCTACCCAAGGAAAGTACAGGCCCAATTTATATACAGTATAATGCAGGAGTGAGTGTAAATTAAAGACTTCTGTCCCTTTAAGGCAGTGCAGTCTCAATATCCCTAATGTCTTACTCAGCATAGAAGCCAGAATGGACCTGCTGGAAGTAGATGCTTGGCTTCAAATAATTAGTCTCTGGCTGAAGTTCAACCTTAACCCTCATGGACTAACGCCTCTGCTTTTAATAGGTAACTAACTGCCTTTGAGGACTGCAGTGGCTTAATTTTTAAGATGCTGAACTTGACGACTGAAAGGTCGGCAAGTTAGCAGTTTGAGACCCGAGTACTGCGCGATGGAGTAAGCACTCGTCATCTGTCCCAGCTCCTGCCAAACTAGAAGTTCAAAAGCAAGAAATTCCAAGTAGATAAACAGGTACCACTTTGGCAGGAAAGGTAACAGTGTTCTGTGTGCATCTAGTCATGACCACGGAGACATCTGCAGATGTAGACAGTGCTGGCACTTTGCCTGTAACCAGAGATAGGCACTGCAACCAAGAGTCAGATATGACTGGCTTTCGAGCAGGGGAGACTTTTACATAAGTATCTTTGAGGCTGAGTGAGAGCAGTAGAGGGAAAACTGTTTCCCATGGACTCTTCCCAGCGGCCTTACTGTATCGAGGATTTCTAAAACCTGAAAGGACTATTAGAAAGCAGATCTGGGATAAAGCTCTCCAGCTCAGCAGGGCATGGATTTCATATTATGCGGTGGCCAGGAATCGCTGCAAGATATTTACCCCAATAGTTTAGCTTTACAGTTTAGAACTTGCTAGGTAGCAAAGACACATTGCTCTGCCATCAGGATTTTTAGAGAGACAATACTTACACATTCATTACGACTAGTGTTTTTGCTTCTGCCGATCTGGCATGGCAGAAACTGTAGAACATGTCATGTTGCAGTCCATGTTTTATAAGGATTCCTGCAGTATGTTCACTTCCCATTTAAAATATTATTCAGGCAGACCTGTCAATTTGTATGTTTCTCTCCTCCTTTCTGATTCCTCAAGGTAAATTACAGCCATGGTCACAAAAGTTTGTGAACAATGAGGTACAGTGCAACCCTGTATAACAAACGCTTCGTATAATGAAAAATCCATACAATGAAGTGCTTTTGTGCTATTGTCGATGTAACGTATAATGAAAGAAAATGTTTGTTATACGAATCGCTGTTGGCAATACCCCGTACAACAACAACAAATTACATTGTATGGGGTATCACCAATAGTGATTCGTATAACACACATTTTCTTTTTGCTATACGGTGAATTGCCCATAGGGATCCATATAACGGGGGGGGGGGGATGTATAGCGAAGAGCTCCGTGGAACGGAGGTTTTTTTTGTTATATGTGGTTCTACTGTATATACAACAAGGAAACAGATGATGAAATCACTGAACTAGATAGATTAAGATTTAGCACTCTGTTGTAAAACTGAATTTCACTTTGCTTTGAATTGCTTATAAATATTATATACCCTGGCATTGTGTTTTATTCTTGCATGTCTAACATAGTTGACCTATGGTCATCATAATAATAAATTTAAAGACAATTAAAACAAATCATGTTACATAAAAGCAGCTCGAGAGGCAGCTGTCACCTGGATTAAAATTTTCCTTTCAAAGCAAACCCATCCTAACTGCCAAATGCCAATCTGAATAGAAAGGAAGCTGGACCTTCTTGTATTATTTGGCTTTTAAATGCTGCAGATTTGGGGAGGTGATTTGGAGAAGAATGCTTGGCGAAGGGAAAGGATTAGCTACCCACCCTACTCTATATGTACAGTAAAACCCCTACTTACGAGAAAAAAGTCCGTTCCGTAGGCTTTTCCTTAAATTCTTGTTATTTGTTTCTTGGATTTCCATTGTGTAAGTGGGTGAAATATAAGTCAGGGCATTAGCTACCTGTGGTATGCAGGGAAAAGCATAATGTATAGCTTGGGAAACCTTAGAGACTGGTTTGGTTGCAACTCAGCACAATTGTTTTAGACCTGCTGCCTCCAAAGTCAGTAAGGTAAAGGTCACCCTTGCTCGAAAGCTAATTGTATCCAACTCTAGGGTTCAGTGCTCATCTCTGTTTATAGCCATAGAGCCAGCATTGTCTGCATCTGCAGATATTTCCGTAGACCTATGGCAGGAATAGAGTGCATAGAAAGCTGTTTACCTTTCCCCTGAAGTGGTACCTATTTATCTACTTGCACTTTCTTGCGTAAAAACTGCTAGATTGGCAGGAGCTGGGACAGAGATGGGAGCTCACTCTGTCATGCAGTACTTGGGTCCCAATCTGCCAACCTTCCAGTCGTCAAGTTCAGCGTCTTAACCAGTAAGCTACTACATCCCCCAAAGTCAGTACAGTGGAACCTCATACAACAATTGCCCCGTATAGCAACGAAATTGCATAACAATTAGATTTTGGGGGGAAATGGCGTCCTGCATAACAATTTTTCCCTACGGAAAAAAAATCGTACAACAATTTTCCAATGGGAAAAACCACTTAGCAAAAAAAAAAAAAGTTGTATGATGCATCCCATAGGGAAAATCGCTATACGATGCATGTATCGTATAGCAATTGTTTTGTACAACAACGAGCCCCAAGGAACGGATTAAAATCGTTGTATGAGGTATCACTGTATAGCCATGCTAACATCTAATCTCCAGGGGAACAGGAAGGACAAAGAAAACAAACCTGAGAAGAGGCACCAAAACATACTATAAGATGGGTTGCTGTTAAGTGTCATTTCTTAACACTTAAATGAATGTCACAGAGTTGTACTGCTTATTCATGCAGAAAATTTGGGTCTCTAAACTTAAATTAGCGCACATTCCTTGCTTCCAATGAACTAATTTAGTATGATGCTAGCTAATTAGTTTCCTTTCCACACATCTTGTTACAATATTGGTCCTTGATGTTAATTTTTCTTCATTTGCCTAAAATAGATTTTTAGATGCTCAAAGCAATTAAGTCATAAGTTGCCCTTGAGAGAGAAAAAAAGTCACTGCCATACATTGATTGGAAGGGTTTGAAGGAAGAATACTAACATTTGAGTTGTGCCTTATCTATCTTGAATATAAGGCAGGGAATTCCTGATCACAAATAAGCTATTTTGCCATACCTGTCAAGTTTTGGATTTGGAAATAATGGAAATTTCCTGGCAAATAAGGGATACTTGACAGCTATGCTTATCCTGTGCTGCCCTCCAATGGCGGCAATAGGGCATTGCAATCCAATTAATAAAGGATGACGGCGGGAAAGAGGGTAAAATAAGGGGTTTTCCCGGCCAATAAGGGATACTTGACAGCTATGTATTTTGCTTTTAAAGTTATATTGGAGATTAATTAATCTCTTCCCTTTTTCTCAAAATGTGCATTGCAAAACAAATAGTGACTTAAATGACTTTTTGCAATACAGTATTTTTTTTTCTTTTTAAAATAGCCATAAGTTGAAAGTAGATGAATGGTATAAGGAAATTTGGGAAATTGCCTTGAATGATAAACTGACATGTGAACTGAATGTGAAGAAAGGTATTTTGAAAGAAAATAAGTTTTGGGAAATATGGAGACCATTTGTGCAATATGTTTTGATATGTGATAAAGGGGATAAACCAGTACCTCAACATATGAGTTTCTGGAAGGATTAAATCAGAATATTGATCCTCATGGCATGTATATATCACTGGGTGTTATTATTTTGTAATATAATAGGTTGAACCTTATAAATTTTTGGAATCTTAAATACATAATTAAAAATATAAATAAAATAATGAAATAAGGTATGGGATATATTTTGTAAGATGTACGATAAATATAAGGTTCTAGAATTGGTATTGTTCGCAATACTATTATAGTAGAGTTTAAGTAATTCAATTTATTAATTTGTTTTTTCTGTCTGTGTATTTCCTTTATATATTTTGTATGTTTTTTATAATTTTGTTATTTTAAAAATTAATAAAAATTATTTATAAAAATAAAATAGCCATAAGTATATTTTATCTATTAATTTTACTGTTCTTGATGTAATTACCCTAAATAGTATAAATTTGTTTACTATTGCTAATCATGATTAATTTTTTGTGTTTATCATCCTTTCTGATAACTTCATAAAATGTGTAAAATCATGGGCATCAAATACAGTCAAGAAGACAACCCCTTCAAATCTAGGCAGCTGAGAGCCTATAGAAGAGGGGGTGGATAGCTTCATTTCCCACTGTAGCGATTCATTGCACTTCTATCCTGGATACAGAAAAGAAATAGAACACTATTTTCTTGTCTCATGGCTTGCTTATGCAAAACACACGCACACACACACACACACACACGTGCTTGAATACAGGGCTGATATAATAATCAGAACTTTGCATTGGGAGTGACTGGATCATTCATAGTCCTTGTAGAGGTGCATCAAAATTAACTGGGCTCATTAGAGGCTGTTTGACAGAGAAGCAGCTACAACAGGGAATTGTGCAGAGACTCAGTGGGTAGTCTCTAACTAATTGTTACTTGCTTAATTGGAAAAAGTAGCCATCAGAAATATGATTTGAATAGTACATCCCACTTTGAAGTTTAGCATGCTTTAGCCATTCCACTATACAATTGTTGTGGCTTATCTTGCTGGAGAAATGTAGTGGGAGAATAGTTATGTGAATGGTGGACATTTTCCTTACCATAATACCATCAAGCTGTGGTGGATAGCGAAGGCAGAATAAGGAAATGCCAGTTGGGATAAAGATTCAATAGATTTAATTTTTAATTTTAATTTAATTTAATTGTTCAATTTCTACACTGCCGACTCGGCCTAGGCCAACTCAGGGCAGTTCACAATCACAAACAAAACTTAATTAAAACTAATTAAGAAAATAGTATGGAAAAGCTTCTCTGAAAAATATCGTTGTGTCCTGCTTTTAAAGAGGAAAGGCAGCAGAGAGCGAAACACAGTGATCTGAATTCAGATTTAGATATATGCATGTGGGCTAGTTGAAACAGACTTCCCTTTCCAGTCTTCCCATGAAAATCCTTCCAATTCTCTAAAATGAACCACCGAAGGCTGGAGGCCTCTGTTGAGTGGGATAAGCTGTGGTGGAGTAAGAGAAGAGGATTTTGAAAAACTAAGTGAAGACACTTCCAGAGCATTCACAGAAGGCATATCATGAGTCTAGTCCATTGTAGGAAAAGAACAGAGAATGGGAATGCATTATAAAGCCCAAGTCTTGAACTAAATTTGTTTTGTTTTGTTTTGTTTTTTGGGGGGGTTTACATCATCAGAATAACTGTAGAATGCCAGTGTGGCTTGACAATTATAAATTGCAATATGTTTTGAATTAATTTCACAGGCCGACCCCAAAGAATTAATTCAGATTGTCACAAAGCATATTTCCCAATCCAACAGTACAGACTGGACAGATGAAATTGCAGTTCTGATTAAGCATCTCCACTACTACAATGAGAGACTCCTGGACTTCACTCAGGCTCAGATTCTTCAAGGTCTCAGAAAAGGGGTGGATGTCCAGAGATTTACAGCAGATGGTCAGTACAAGAGGGAAACTATATTAGGTTTGGCAGAGTAAGTAGCATTTGCTATATTTGTTTTTTATCATATAACTTGATGTATTTAAAATGCAAACCAGGAAAATAAATTTTCAGCTGCACTGACCTATGGAAAGACTTATTAGTCAATAAGGTTGCTGTTAATGGATTTTTCTCCATGCATTCTGGTCAGGTTAAGTGTTTTGTACAGCTGAGTGGATCAATAAATACTCAGGATATTAATAGGGAAGAGACCTTTGCCCTGTTTCTTCTTCCTTAGCAGCTAATCTTACACTTCATTGGAACTTGGGACTCTTGGGCTAATATGCATTCTAATCTACGATATTTTTAGAATAGCCATCCTCACCAACCACTCCCCAGTGCAGTGTGATAGAGACTCATGAGAAGAATGTCAAAACATTTAATCTAGCAGGCTGTAGTTTCCCTCTGCCATTTTACAATTTGAATATTCTTCTTTTCCTTCTGCCATATCTGAATCCGAATATTGGTGATCCTCTTGGCGATCAGCCATGAAGACTGTCCTGAGAATATTTTGCAGTGGCCTTTCATCTGACTTACACATCGCAGCATGACCCCTGTACCACTGATCCAGTTCAGTGAGTCACTTTCTGGTCCTGAGCCCTTTTGGCATGCAAAAGTATTGCTGAAGCTGCTGCCCTCCATCAAGATGGATTCAAGTGGGATTTAATACACTTGCGGACCATCACTTTTCCCTGTGAACTTTGCCACTCAGGGCTGTTAGTCCTCAGGGTTGTGTAGGTTAGTTAACACTCAGTGTTGAGTCACTGGCAGTATGGTCTATTCTATTATCATAGCAGAATAATGTGGCCAGACTGGCGTACGTGTGACTACTGCACATAATAATACATTTTACCTCAGCAGGCAGTGAAAACATGTGAAGTTTACAGTTGCTAGACCTGTTTTGGAGATCCCTGCAAAGTGGTCAGTTTTCTAGCTTTAAACATTTCCCCCCACAGTTATCTGGCTGGCTGGTTGGATAGTCGGAAAAGCACATTGATACAGATATAAATGTGTTGAAGCAGCCTAATAAAATATTGTTTTTGTTCTCCATTTTTTGTTTCCTGCCTCACCAGAACACTCGAAGAAAATGTATACAAGATTGCGCTCTCTTTGGCTCAGCGCTACAGTGTCCCATTCTGGGAAGTATACATGACACATTTGGAATTTCTTTTCAGTGACAGTGGGTAAGTATACTAACTCTGCTTCGTTTAATTTTAATAATAGTAGCTGATGCTAACTGAGATTTCAAACTTTTCTGATTATCATCTGAGATACAGTACTGTGAAAAGTCTTAGGCCACCACCAGCTGCTTTGGGGGAAATTGAATGAGGGGACCATAACTCGGAAGCCCTAGGTCCAAACTTGACCATGTTTGGAGAAGGTGGAGAGGAGAGTCAGCAAAAGACTCTCCCCATTTTTTTAAAAAACAACAACACTATTTTGTTAATCAACAAAAAAGAAAAACTAAGAACAATGCATATAACAAATACAACACTAAAGTGAATAAGGATAAAAGTAAAAATAACATTACATTGACAAATGTGCTCCCACTGCAACTGGGACATTATATCCTATCCATATACTCTAAACAAATTTTTCCCTTTTATATTATCCCCTATTTCTAAAAAGTTAAACACAGTGGTACCTCATACAACGATTTTAATCCGTTCCATGGGGCTCGCTGTTGTACGAAACAATTGCTATACGATACATGCATCGTATAGCGATTTTCCCTACGGGATGGATCGTACAACAATCTTTTTCGCTAAGTGGTTTTTCCCATTGAAAAATTGTTGTGAATTATAGTTAAAGAGAGGTCTGATCAAGAAAAATGTTTTTATGTATATATGGGGTGAGTTTATTAATCATGTATTTGTTAAAACTAAAGGAACAAAAGCAAGACAAGAATACAGTGGAACCTCATACAACAATCACCCCGTATAGCAACAAAATCGTATAACAATTAGGTTTTGGGGGAAATGGGATCCCATAACAATTTTCCCTATGGAAATTTTTGTTTCTTACATTTTCTTTCTTACATTTATCTATTTTTATATTTCCAAACTCCATTAACAATGCTATTCTAGGGCACAGTTCTAATTTTAAAGTCAATATTTGATTTATTTCTTCAAACAGTTTTACCCAGGTCTTATTCACAACCTTACAATCCCACCACAAAACGGAAATACTGTATGTTCCAATCTTTTTCTTTACATGCCCAACATTCCTTTTTATATTTGTGATCATAGTAGCTTAATCGAACTGGTGTCAAATACCACCTCCATACCATTTTATAGTGGGGCTGCAGTGGTTCAGTGGTTAAGAAGCTCACCTTGTTAGCTGGAAGGCTGGCAAGTCGGCTGTTTGAGAGCCGGGTACTGCATGAGCCGGGTACAGAATGAGCACCTGTCTATATCCCAGCTCTTACCAACCTAGCAGTTCAAAAGCAAGAAATTGCAAGTAGATAAATAGGGACTACTTTGGTGGGAAAAGATCTTAGGGACATGAAAGGAGCCTCATTTGGGCACCCTCTGAGCAGAGCTTCTCCAGCAAAAATCCTTTCAACCCAGAATAATTTCTGACACGAAATTATTATTCTTATACTATTTTATAACAATTCTCTTTAATTCTCACTGACATGTTTTTCATAATCCTTTGTTTCCATATTTTTCTCATTCAACCTTAATTTCTTATTTTAAATTCAGTTGTTTCGAAAAAGGCTTGCTTTATTTGTGACTTATTGCATTAAAGTAAGTTGCAACTAGAGTAAGGTCCATTTGACTTAGTGGAATTTGTGGAGGAGTGTGCTCACCAAATTCCCTTTGATTCAGTGGGCCTGCTCTAGAACAACTTACTACACTAAACAATAGGTTCTCCTAATTGTCTGTCAAAATTTATATCCATGATGTAGAACCAGTTGCTTTATATGTGACAGTTCAAGATATAGTCAATGTTGTAGACTAATTCCCTTGATGAAAATCCTGTCATGTTACATTTTAGAAATCAATTGTGAAATTACGCTAGCCAAACTAATCAGGTATTCAATCCTCCAATACCTTGTCTGAGCCTTTACAAAGATACACTTGAATAACCATCTTCTTCATATTATCAAAAGCAAAACCAGTAATTATTTTTGTTTTTTATTGTTGTTGATCTTGACTGTATAATTTTTCATAATAAATTGTATCAGCATAAATAATTTTCTTAAATAATCATGCCTTGCATACTGTAGATAACACCATAGGAGTATCTAGCAAGAATTGTAAATATGGCATCATTCCAATGGACACTGGTAGACTTAAGGAAGTCATAAAAGTCATTCATTCTATAAACATTACAAACATGCTTTCTTTTTACCATATAGTTTATCCACAGCTGCCATAGAAGATAGAGCCCAAAGCCTTGGTCTGTTTGAGATTTTAAAAACAATCCCTGAAGCTTTTCATGAGCATATGGCCAAATATGTGTATCCTACTATCGAAGACAGAGATCACCAGCGTTTACTTTATTATTTCACACTACTTGAGAACTGTGCCTCTCCTGAATTTGTGAAACATGCTATCAAGCCTGAAACACATATACGTCTGCTGAAAAAATTCAAAGCTGTTGCACCAGGTATGTGATCTTAAACCATACCTAGTAGTTCTGTTCATTTCCACCAAAAAAGGTCAAATTTTAATTAATTTGATTTGATTTCATAGATTTATATACCGCCCCAATCCCAATGGGCTGTGGGTGGTATACACAAGTTAAAACCATTATAAAACAATTTTAGAAAACTTTAAGAACATAGCAATACTACCCACTGCTGTGCCATTACTATCTAAAAACTAATATAAAATCGACATAACCTTAACCTTAAAATTAATTACAGGTGGGGGAGCCTCAGACGAGCCAGAAGGGAGCTTGTTGACAAAATATAGTGTTTAAATGGCTGGTCATAAATCTAGAATGTCTGAAATGTAACAGTGTGTTGCTTTTATAACTAGCATTTTAATACTAATAGCAACAGAGCAATATATTTAATTCACATAACCTTGCACAATCTTTCAGTTATTGATATGAGGAGCAAAAGTTTATTGATTCGTGAAAATTCTGCTCTTTTGTTAGTAAAGGTAAAGGTAACTCTTGCTTGAAAGTCAGTTGTGTCCAACTCTAAGGTACAGTGCTCATATTTGTTTACAGCCAAAGAGCCAGCACTGTCTGTGCCTGTAGACATTTCTGTGGTCATGTGGTAGACATGACTAGACACCGGAGTGCATGGAATGCTGTTACCTTTACCACCAAAGTGGTACCTATTTATCTACTTGCAATTTCTCACTTTCAAGCTGCTAGGTTGGCGGGAGCTAGGACAGACAGCAGGACCTGCACTCCATTGTGCAGCACTCAGGTCTCAAACTGCTGACCCGTCAATCTTCCAGTCATCAAGCTCAGCATCTTAACCACTAAGCCACCATGGTCCTTATGTTATTATGAAGCGGGGACTAAATCTTAGATTGATGTGACACATCTTGAATGCCACCTCTAGCATGATGATTTACCATTTATTTACTATTGCACCTCCTTAAACAAAAACTAAACCTTAATTAAAATCTACTGAGGCTTACAGTTCAGTGTAGATTTGCAGAAGGAAACCCTCTGAACACAGTAGTAGTTATTTCAAGAGAGAACATGCATAGGTATGTGCTCTGAACCACCTGAAACAACTTGAGTAAGAGATCATAGGTGAATACATGCAGTAATCATTACACTTCCAATGGGAAATCTCTTTTGTATTGCTATATTGGCTCGGTTTACAGAATTTTTTTCGGAACGGATTAATTGGCTTTCGATGCATTCCTATGGGAAACCAGGTTTCGGTTAATGTATTTTGGTTTTCAATGCATTCCTATGGGAAATTCAGTTGAAGTAATTATCGCTGTAACAAACTTTCTGGAGAATGCATTAATTACATTAACTGAGGTTCCACTGTACTACATATACCCATACTCCTCTATATAAAGAGAGATTCTGACCTAGCCAAGGCCCCTTTCTCACATCAGTATAAGTGGAGATTCCTCGAAGTCTTGTAATGCATGGAAAGCACACATGTATTTTCACTCTCGGTATTAACAACAAAGAATTTTATTTATCTTTTCCATTTTCACGCTTTCTCCAAGTGCAGGGACCCAAGGCAGCTCACAAGTTATTTTAAAAAAACAATTAAAAACACAATACATTCTTTACGTTAAAGTAACAATTGGTATTGAAAACAATTAATTAAATAGTTAAAATCACCTGGCTGTTATGTGCCAACTTAGCAAGAAGTGGGCCTTCCTCATGTGTGTTAACATGTATTTTTTCAGCCTATTGGGCAGGGACTTGAAATAATCCACCAAGGGTGTGATCCCATGAGGAAATTGCCATTTGGACCACTTGTGAAGCAGTTGGGTGTGATCTGTTCCAACAGACCATTACCCACGTCCAAGCTGGACCTTCTTAGTCCAACTGACCATTACCCACATCCAAGCTGGACCTTCTTAGTCCATATGTAGGTTTTCCACTTTTCAGGGCTGAGCTGGAGCAAATCTTTGACAGATGAAGGGTTGAACTAAGGGAGATCATTACCATTAAAGCAACCCTTTCTGATGCAATCAGGCACACTCCTTTGCAGCATTCTGATCATACCCTAAGTCTTTTAGCACTCCAGTCTCCTTTCTATATGTCCTTCAGAAGGGCCAATGTAGAGTGGAAGTACAATATGGAAGGTGTTTTATAAATGACAGTAGGGTGCTGAGACCCGGAAACAGTGATTTCCTGTGTGACAGACTTATCTGTTTGTTTATTTAAACGACATATATTAACACATTTTTCTCTTCTCCCAGGCCTTAATTACAAAAAGCTAACAGAAGAAAATGCAAGTCCTCTCACAGCTTTGGAGCCTGTCTTGACGAGTCAAAATGTTTTATCTATTTCCAAGCTTGCTCCTAAAATTCCAGAAAAAGTTGGAAGGATGCTTTCCCCAAGCTCTGTCTATGCCATCTGGATAAAAAAACTTTTCTGGAAGGGAGATCCCCATCTCATTAAAAGAACTCCAGAAACCATGACGGAATGGGTACATGCCTATGACATCTGTGCCAAGTACTTTGATAGACTTCACCCAGGAGATATTATCAATTTCATAGATGAAATTACTTTCTCCTCTGGTGCTGTCACCAAGGTGAGTGTAATTTTACAACTATATCGTTTAAATGCAGCGATTCCATTTAATGTGTTGTAAGCCTTTTGCTCCTCATTCAGATAAGAAATTGAACTTTTCTGGGTGCATCGAGTGTTTCACAAGTAGACCTGCCCTCTCATTCTCCTCTGATCTGAAAGGGCTCCCAAGGCACCAGAGCCAATTTGGTGGGCCACATAGGCAGCAGTGAGTAAATGGAATCTATTCCATTGGCCACCTTTGCTTTTCACTCTTTAAATTGATTTTCCACTCTTTGATTTACAGTGATACCTCATACAATGTCCAAACTTGGTTCCACAAGTTTGGACTTTATACGGATTTGGACTTTGTATGAGACATGCAAAATCCTAACTGCAATGCCTCATACAACGTCCAAATCCTTGCCACAATGCCTCGTACAACGTCGTTTCCATAGAGATACATTGTACTGTAACAGCACAGACTTCAGGGCAAAATCAAGGAAACAGACAGAAACTGAGAGAACTTTAAGAAATCATTGTCTAAAGGCTAAATATATTACAAAAACATGGCAAGCAACCCTGATTCTAAGGGACAAACCATACAACAAGTTTCTAACTTTTGAAAACTTTATGAAGTGCAGGTTTAAAAGTTAACATGTCCCATCATGCAGCACAGTGTTAATCTGCAGCCATGCGTCCGATCATCCATTTTGTACAAGCTACTGTAAACAGTTACTAGATGGAAGCAAGGACAAAATGGATGCCAACATGTCCCATCATGCAGCACAGTGTTAATCATCCAACCAGCAGCAAACACCAAACAATTGCCCACCCCACCAAACAGTGCCCCCACAAAAAAGACCATCATAGGAAAAATTATGGAACATGCAATCTGTTTTAAAAACCACAGGAGCAAACACCAAACAATTGCCCACCCCACCAAAAAATTGCCCTCCCCCATCCACCTCCCAATCCCAAGCCAATTAGAAACAGAAACCCTCATTTACTTACCTTTCCACTGTGCCAAAGAATGGTCCAAGAACCTGAAGAATGCTGCAAAAATCCCAGGAATGCTTCCAAAAATTCTGACGGAAAAAATTCAAAACATCCAAAATCGCACACAAAACCCCTCCTAAACACTCTTCGCCTCATGCAAAACCCACAAGAGCAATGCACGCATGCATTCTGCCTTTTATACTGCCCAGGCACAATGCAACTTTGGGAAAACCCCAATGCCTCATACAAACTCTCAGCGACTTTGTATGAGGCAACATTTTTCAAGGAATTAGGCGGTGTATGAATTCGATGTTGTACAAAGCGGACTTTGTATGAGGTATTACTGTATAAGATTACAGAGTTGGATAGGGAAGTTTTTAAATAATGTATAGTTAAAGAGTGAACAGAGCTTTTAACTGGCATGCCCGAACCCCCATGTTCATGCAGATCAATGTTAGTTCAAATGCTTCCAATGAGAAACCATTTTGTGTAGGCAAAGTTCAACAGGTTTTTCCATCTCTCCCCCAGTCTTTTCTCTTTCCTTCTCTATCTCTCTCTATCTTAACCTATAAAATCAAGCGTTAACCATTGGAACTTCACATACAATTCTAAGCCAGGCCCTACTAGCCCGCACCGACTATTCGTGCACACGCCCGAACTGGGTCCACAGGTCAACAAAGGATTGAGAAATGCGCCAGTGGGGCAAGAGCCCCACAAACACGAAAAAAGGGAAACAACTTTATTTCCCAACGTTCCTTGTGCCGCGCCACAGCCAATCAGGCTGAGAGGCGCGAGCAAAAGGAACGTTTGGAAACGCGCCGCGACCAATCAAAAGAAAACCGCAGGGAAAAAAATGACACACAAGCTAAAAACGCAAACGCCAAACTACAAGCCCCAGCATCCTGCGCGGCATGAACGCGCAGAACAATGAGGAAGCTGGCGAGCGAAAAATAAAAATAAAAAAACACCGGGAGCGCAAGTCCTCCGCAGCCGGACACAGCGCCTCACAGGAAAAAAACGGGGGGGTCAAAGGGGGAAAAGGCACTGCCCCCCTTGAAAGTGAACCCATTCCCAGGTAAGCAAAGCCATCGGAGGGCGCTCCGTCCGCTGACTTTACTTACTGCAAGAGGGTTTCTCTTTCAGCGAGGCCAAGCCACGGGAACCAAAGCCCTCCTCCCCAATGGCGCCTGAAGCTCCCGATCAGAGTTTCCCCTTTAATATCACTGGGTGGGGGGGTTGCGCTCCCCCTCTTTACTAGCTCCCCTGGGATTGGGAGGGTTGGTGGGACAAAAGGGGTCTGTCTCCCCAACCCTCATGACCCCAGGGGACCCGGCAGAGAGGGGATTCCCCTACACACACACACACACACACACACCATATTAAAGAGAAGAAACCAAGCAGTTACTTCTCTTTAAAAATGGAGTTTTTTGGGGGGAATCCCCCTCTCCGATGGCTCTCCTAGCTCCGGAAGGGTTGGGGAGACAGACCCCTTTTGTCCACCCGACCCTCCCAAACCCAAGGAAGCCAGTGGAGAGGGGGATCACAAACCCCTCCCCCCTGATATTAAAGGGGAAACCACAATTGAGATTTCTCTTTTAATATCAGAGGGTGGGCTGGATTCGATCCCCTCTCCTGGGTCCCATGAGTCTGGAAGGTTTGGGGGGACAAAAGGGGTCTGTCCCCCCAACTTTTGCAGAGCCAGGGGACACGGCAGAGAGGGGATCCCCCCCTGGTAGGACACCAAAAAACTAAATCAAAAACATCCAAAATACACAAAAACAACCAAAAATAACACCAAAAAAACAATACAAAGTAAACCAAAACAAAAATTTCCAAACACACCCAGCACCCAGCCAAACACCACAAAAGCCAACCCCCCACCCCAAATAAAGAAAAACAGCCAACTCACCACCACACGACCTCATTCCACGACGACCGGAAAAGAAATGAATAAAGAAAGAGACTACTTACCGGAAGAAGCTCCACCCAGAGGCCACGAGAGAAAAAACAGTCAAAATACAAGATAACCCCTACCAGCCCCACCTGCTGGCCACTATAGTAAAAACAATTCAAAAATACACAACAGCCCCATACAAAAGGCCCCAAGAGTAAAAACAAGTCAAAAACATAACACAAAATCACAATTTTAACAAATCAAAAACATAAAATAAAAACTATTCAAAAATCCTGTGCTGAATTTTAACTCAAATAAAAACCAAAAACATCTAAACAGTTTAAAAACATTTATTGTAAAAAACATGTATTTTCACATTTTTAAAATTATTACCTACGGTACAACTATTAAAAAAAATACTTACTAAAACATTATTTGGTTAATTTTTTTTTAAAAAAAGTATATCATCCTTTGTTCTTTTTTAATCCACAAAACCAAAACACCAAACAAAACTGAACACAGTTTATAACAGCCAGCCAAAAAAATTGTTTATAAATAAAAAATTTAAAAATTTAAATTATAGACTAACCTCTTCTTTACAAACATTATCAACAACAAAAAACACCTTCCAACACCATTTAAAACAGCCCGGCAACGCCTGGCAACCTCTGCTAGTTTTATATAAAAACTGAACTCCAATAATATCTACCATAACAAAAACATGACTGAAAAGTACAAAATTGGGTATGGGTTTATATGAGTGAGGGACTGTGGTGACTTAGTGGTTAAGATGCTGAACTACATGATCGGCAGTTTGGCAGTTCGAGACCCGAGTGCTGCATGATGGAGTGAGCTTCTATCTCCTGCCAACCTAGCCATTTGAAAGCAAGAAATTGCAAATAGATAAATATGATGCATCGTACAGTGAATTTTTTGTTAAGTGTTTTTTCCATTGAAAAATTGTTGTACGGTTTTTTCCATGGTGAAAATTGTTATGCGGGATGCCATTTCCCCGAAAAAAAACTAATTGTCATGCACGTTCGTTGCTATACGGGGCAATTGGTGTATGAGGTTCCACTGTACTAAGTTCATTTAAGAAAGCTATACTGGGTGCAAGTCCCGTTGCTTTAATGTATTGACTCAAAGCTCACGTTGGCCCATTGACTCAGTGGAGATTTGGTGGATCAAGCATTTTATAACCTACTGATTCAATGAGCCGCCTCTAGTCGAAAATTCATACACTAAGATACAGCCAATGTTGCAAATAGAGAAGGCCCACCAACTCAGTAGAATTTACAGAAGTGTTTGACTCACCAGATTTCCACTGATTCAGTATACCTACTATAGTTGTGATTTACTAAAAAAAAATTGCCTATTGTTAAATATTAACATATTTGCTAAATATTAATTTATTTAATATTACCTTTGAAGCCCTACATGGTAGTGGGCCAGGATACTTAAGAGACCGCATCATCCTGAGGACATCTGCCCGTCCCACTAGAGCAGACCGGAGGGGCTCTTTAAAGATGCCAACTACTTCGGTATCCGCTCCGGCCCTATGGAACCTCCTGCCAGTTGAACTGTGTCTCCAGACAGAGTTGCTGCCTTTCAGGAAAGAGCTGAAAACCTGGCTGGTGGGTCAGGTATGGGGAGGTAGAGGGTGGGTGACATCCACCCATCCACCCCCCGGCTCATTTAGAGCAGGATCACTCAGGCTTTTCAAACTAGATGTTCTTTTTTGTGTTTTAGGAATTTTTGAGGGCTTTTTATTGTTTAATGTTAGGGATTTTATGTACGCCGCCCGGAGCCGCATGTCGATTGGGGCGGCTATACAAATTGAATAAAATAAATAAATAAATAAATATTTGAATATTTGCATTGTCTTATATAGAGCCTGATAATTTGTTGTTGTTCAGTCGCACAGTCGATTCCGACCCTTTGCGACCCTATGGACCATCGTTCTCCAGGCACCTCTGTCCTCCACCATCCCCCTCAGTCCTCCCAGTTCTGTGCCCATTGTGTCTACAATACCATCTATATAATTTAAAAATAATAAAAAAGAAATGAGAGTAGGAATGGTTATACTTGCAAAATAACAGATATTAAGTTGTTTTGTATAATATGTAAAATGCTTTCAGTTTTTTTAAAAAAAAAAATATAAGAATGATTCAGGCACCTCAATCTAGAAGTCCCATGAGTGAAGTCCTGTTTAGGAGACCATCCCACTGAAGGAAAAGGGCAAAGGAGGCAATGTTCCCCAATTATTTCTCCTGCAACCTCATTCGCCCATGTAGAAAAGCTGCTTTGAAATGTTAAGGAAATCTTCCAGCAAGATCAGGAGTGGTATGGCCATAGGCATCAAGGGAATCTTCCAGAAGAGAGTCTGTGGGGGTGTAGGAAAATTGGCCTTTTATGAACTAGGTGTCTAAACAGCTAGAAAGTAGGTAAAATAATTTGTTTACTTCTTGATGACCAACCACAAAACAAAGCAGGCTAATTTGCAAGTCACCAGAGAGGAAGAACGCTTGATTCTTTGCTTTTTTTAACAACAATCTCACTAGGATCTAGTTGGGCCTTCAGTCAGTTCTGAAGAAACTTATCTGTTTGTAAACAATTTGTATAGTTTTTGTTATCTCCATCATTTGACCTGAGCAGAGAAAACCTATGGAATTAATTTTTCAATCCCCCACATATAGTGCTAAATACATGAGACTTCTAATATCTGGGATGTTCTTTTCAAAGGAGAAAACCTATATCAGCTCTTTCTGTCCAAAGGCGGGATTGATGAAATGCATCTCATACACTGATTGCCTGTACTTCTTGAGTGAACAATCACCTGTAGAACTTGTCTTATTTCATATGCCATAATTTTTGGTGGAGTCAATTCATACATTTATCAGTTAATTAATATATGTGTGTATCTGGCCAAAAAACACATCAGTAAGAATATATCACAGTTTATGGATGTGCAAAGCTATGTTTTCATAGCCTCTGCACTTTTATGATGCTTATTTCTTCCCGGGGCCCTCTTCCCGGGGCCCTCGTTGCTCGGCCCGGGAATGGGAGGCAGGTGCGTCTCCCCGCCCTCCGAGCCCTGCCTGCGGAGAGGGCTCAAAAGGAGACGCCGCCGGAGCCCCGCCATCGCCGCCGTGTTGCCTCTTCCCGGGGCCCTCGTTGCTCGGCCCGGGAATGGGAGGCAGGTGCGTCTCCCCGCCCTCCGAGCCCTGCCTGCGGAGAGGGCTCAAAAGGAGACGCCGCCGGAGCCCCGCCATCGCCGCCGCGTTGCCTCTTCCCGGGGCCCTCGTTGCTCGGCCCGGGAATGGGAGGCAGGTGCGTCTCCCCGCCCTCCGAGCCCTGCCTGCGGAGAGGGCTCAAAAGGAGACGCCGCCGGAGCCCCGCCATCGCCGCCGCGTTGCCTCTTCCCGGGGCCCTCGTTGCTCGGCCCGGGAATGGGAGGCAGGTGCGTCTCCCCGCCCTCCGAGCCCTGCCTGCGGAGAGGGCTCAAAAGGAGACGCCGCCGGAGCCCCGCCATCGCCGCCGCGTTGCCTCTTCCCGGGGCCCTCGTTGCTCGGCCCGGGAATGGGAGGCAGGTGCGTCTCCCCGCCCTCCGAGCCCTGCCTGCGGAGAGGGCTCAAAAGGAGACGCCACCGGAGCCCCGCCATCGCCGCCGCGTTGCCTCTTCCCGGGGCCCTCGTTGCTCGGCCCGGGAATGGGAGGCAGGTGCGTCTCCCCGCCCTCCGAGCCCTGCCTGCGGAGAGGGCTCAAAAGGAGACGCCGCCGGAGCCCCGCCATCGCCGCCGCGTTGCCTCTTCCTGGGGCCCTTGTTGCTCGGCCCGGGAATGGGAGGCAGGGAAGGGACGATGATGCCAGCCGCTTCGAGCAGCTCCCTATCCCACCCCGGGAGCCCATGCCATCGGCCCCACTGGGGAGAGACAGGTGGCAGCCATTGCCGCCGACGCAGCTGCCTCACAGACTTTGAACTATAGGGTGCCTTTGTGGCTGCTGCGTGGTTGAGGTTGATTTTTCTGTGTAATTTTTTCATTGTGGTATTGCTTAATTACTTATATTTTGTATTGTATTTTTGCTTATTCTGATGTTTTGATTGCATTAATTATGTATTGTCTTTTATGGCTTATTGTATATTTTGCTCTGTTTATTGTATTTGTATATGTTGTGAGCCGCTTTGAGTGGCACTTGTGTCAGGAAAGCGGGATAGAAATTAAACTTTATTATTATTATTATTATTATTATTTGAAAACGTTTTACTGAAGTGCATTAATTTTCTCCTCTAACGTCAACCCCATTAGGTTAAGTGGAATTTACTCTTCAGTAGATAATGAATAACTTTTCAGATTTACTGTTTATATTAGGAAAGGAATTTGAATTCCCACCTATTGGCAACTTATACATCAGCATATTAAAAACATTTAATATTTTCATATTAAGTTATTGCATGTGTTAAATTAAGTTATTGCATGTGTGAGAGCTGGACCATTCGGAAGGCTGAGCGCAGAAGAATAGATGCCTTTGAGATGTGGTTTTGGAGGAGAGTCCTGAGAGTCCCTTGGACAGCAAAGAGAACAAATAGGTCAATACTGGAAGAAATCAATCCTGACTGTTCATTGGAGGGACAAATAGTGAAGATGAAGCTAAAGTACTTTGGACATCAAATGAGAAGGGACGACTCACTGGAGAAGGCCTTGATGCTGGGAAAGGTGGAGGGAAAGAGAAAAAGGGGGCGTCCAACGATGAGATGGATAGATGGTATTGTGGACACAATGGGCACAGAGCTTGGTGGGCTGAGGAGAATGGTGGAGGACAGATGTGCCTGGAGGAAAATGGTTCATGGGGTCACAAAGGGTCGGAATCGACTGTGCGACTGAACAACAACAATGTGTTAAATAGAGCTTTTGTTTTACGCACTCTGTTATTTCATGACTGACTGATTCTTTGAAACTGGCCATGTTTACAAAGTAATGCCTAGGTCAAGACATGGTCTAGAGAAGTGATTCCCAACCTTGGGATACCAGATGTTCTTGGCCTATAGTTCCCAGTGACCTTCACTATTTGCTTTGCTGACTGAGATTTCTGGTAGCTATAGTCCAAGAACATTTGAGGACCCATGGCTGGGAACAACTGGTCTAGAGCTTTCAAAATCAATGGGATGCAACCTGGTTTACAAAGAGTTATTAAAATAATGATTTATTTGAGTCCTATTGATTTCAATAGGTTTACAGTAAACATTTGTCAGGCGTGAAAGGGCAGGATTTGGCACAAGCCCCTTCTGCTGAGTAGTCTGCTGGTAGAACTTCTGTGCTGCCTAAGGGTGCTGGCAGAAGAAGGGTGGTAGGAGTGGGTAAGGAACAATGCAAGGGAAGGGCTGAGCTCACCCACATCCAGATCTCATCCAACACAGTGACACAGCCATAGCACTGTCACAAATGCAGTCCTATAATTTCCCACACAGAAGGTGACATGGGATTTAATTCAGTGCAGCTTCAGCCAGTCCGGTGTAATTTATGGTTGCCATTTTTTGTCTGGCTGCAGTCCTATGTGCTCACCCATCATCAAATAAAGTCGGAAACATTTTGTAACACTTCATGTACTAGAAGTGGTATATGAAAGATGAAGCAAGGAAATGACATGAACAACAGGTATTCAGAATTATAAAATTCTCATTGCAGATTCATTGGGATGGGAGTGGGGGGTAAAGTGCCATTTCTGTCCTTACAGGCTAATTATCACAGTGCAGAAAAATAAATATAATTGTCTTAAAACGTTTATTCATAATAGATAGTTTTTCATTGTTTAGTATAATTTAAGAGTTCGGAGTGATATTTTGCTATATGATGCACATGTCCACCTGTCCATTCTCTGGCTGTAGTCAGCTTGTTTTAGTGCAATGCTTTCTTCTCCCCTTCATCTACACCCCCTAACTCCCAAGAAACATTGTAAGTACAGGGAGGAACCTATTGCATACAAACATAGAAACAGTACATAGTTGGTTGAAGGCTATGGTGTGTTTGTATGGCCGGCCTATTGGGAACGATGTTACCTCTGTGATTGTCAAACCTATCACTGTTGTTTTGAACCATGGGCTTAAACAAATCAAACTTCCAGTAAGAGTGGAAGCTTTAAAGGAAATTGCAAACAATTGGAAGAACATAAATCTTTACTTCTTGATTGGTACAGGCTATTATGCTTTATGAGTGCGTGTGCATGTGTTTAAAGAAGAACTTTTAACTTCAAATATTAGGATTGGTCAAGAAAATGTAGGGGTGTAAAAATGAGCTAGCGTGGGATTCCAATTTGAAAGGAATTATCCTTTTTTAAGTAACAAGATTCTCTTCTGCTCATTTTCTGTTTTATTTAACACATGTTCTTTATAAGCAAAGACAGTATCTTAATCAGTGCACTTTGGTCAGCTACTCTTACCTTTGATTTATGTGCATCTAGGCTCCCCTGGTATGTCAAACACCAATGTCTGTCTATGATGAAATGTGCATTATCTTTTCTCAGCTGTCAGTTGATTCTCGGATAGAGATGACAAAGAAGGCTATTAAGTCGGTGAAACACATTGCTGAAAAATCTGGGAAAAGCACCTCTGAGGAGGACAATGTGGAAGGCATGGTTGACAGGCAGATCACTTACGAAGATGCTCTGAATCATCTGCAACAGTCTCTTGCACATCTGGAAACACTCAGCCATAGTTTTATTTCTTACTTGAAGAATAGTGACCAGGTAAATGATAACTATTTAGCCTGACCAAATCAGGTTTATTATTATTCTGCCATATCTGATTCCAGATATTGGTGATCCTCATGGCGATCAGTCATGAAGACTGTCCTGAGAATATAATGCTGTGACCTTTCATCTGCCTTCCGCATCGCAGCATGACACCCATACCTCTGATCCAGTTCTACAAGTCACTTTCTGCTCCTGAGCTCTTTTGGCACACAAAATCCTCATCAGCCCAGGCCAGTATTGATGAAGCCGTTTCCCTTCGAGATGGATTAAAGTGGGATTTAATCCATTTCGGGACCATCACTCTTCCCTGTGGACTTCGTCAAGGCCGTTAATCCTCAGGGTTGTCAGGTTAGTTAACCGCCGCCTGACGCTCAGCATTGAGTCACTGGCAGTATGGTCTACTCTATTACCATAGAGTAATCAGGATTATATTTAATAAATCTTCAGGGACATAGCTGCATATTTCAAAACAGCTTCACACATCAATTTTATAATTCTTTTTCCTTCCCCTACCTGGTCTCCATATTTTATATTATGCACTTTTGTTTACTGAACTTGGTGTTTATGCCCGTGTAGTGTTTTTCACTCTCACCCAGACAATAACATGCAGAGTAACAATGAAAACAAAAATAGCTTTTACTTTAGCAAGACAGTTCATAAGGTCAACACAAAACATTAGATTCCTCTCTATGAAAGTAAAGTCAGGTAAACAGTTTGTAAGTCTTTGTAAGCAGGATTTTCAAGGTCAGAGTCCCAGTCAAAGCACTCACAGCAAACTCCAACCTACTCCCGGGCTGGCTATATGCTATGCAAAGCCTTGTTGTCCTGGCTTGAGGAAATAACAGAGCCTCCAGGCTCAGTGTCTCTGTTAGGCGTTGCTTCTGGAAACTGGACTCACTTTGTCCATTCAGTTGGATTCCAATCCTCTGGAGAGTTTCAGACTCTCTCTCTCCTCCAGAGATTTCAGCAAAGCCAGTAGCAGAACCCCAGGAGCTGAAGCATCCTGGCTGAAGCAGTTTTGGTAAGAAGGCAGTATGACATAAAAGCACTTGGCTAGAAGCAAAGTGGCTTCTGAGAAGCCTAGATTTATACTTGACAATTTGCTCAGTCACCCACTCAGTGGTTACAGCTGGGTGCTGTGCTGAAGGATCTCTTAAAGATACAGCTTCCTGCATCTTACATAATACCTACAGGACATCACAATCCTATCACAAGTATTGTGCCTAATCTAATATATCCTAACTTGGAGTGGTTTGAATTCTGTGGTTGGATCCAATAAAGGTCTTCCATGGACAGATTGACCTCTATCAATGGAGAGCTTTTGATCTTACCGAATGAGAAAAGAAACTGAAAATCTCCCTATATTTGAGGAAGGTGAGTGCACTGAAAGCCTTCAAGGTAGGAGGGAATCAACAACATACACAATCCTGCTTCCCTTTCTGCCAATAAAAGTATTCTGAGAAGGACTCTAGTCTGCTCTCCCGAAAACAAGAAGATGGGATCCAACCTGGTGTTATGGTAGAAAAATCCAGTGGACAAGTTCACCAATCAAATTCAGTTTCGGGGTGGCTAGTTATAAAGCCCAGATATTGTAAATGATGTAGATATTTACTAGAAATATAGATGTATAGGAGAAATATAGATGTACTATTCATGAATATTCCTAAAACAAAAGTATAAATTTCTAGTCCTTTATAATTTGTTCTTAAAATTGCTTTATGCAGTTGTAGAAAAAGGGAGAAGGGAGTATATTGTGTCTTAACAATTATTTTAATTAATGTTGATATGGGTGTAAACCCAATGAAGAAAAAGTGGTTTGTTCAATGTGTATTTACAATGTGTTTCCTTACAGATTTTGCTACAGGTATATGGGCATCAGTATGATTTATCTCGGTCAGAGAAAGAGAAAATCAATGAACAAGCTGTAACTATGTGTATAGATGGCCAGCCCCTGGATATGATACAAAAATTATTGGAAGTAGCTGTTGGAGATCTGGGATTCTCACCTAGAGATGTAGTACAGGCAGCTGTAAGCAAAGTGATAGATGCTTTATGGTAAGTTAAGTTATACATTAAAAAGAATAAATATATTACTACAGTGGTACCTTTTATTATAAGCGCTTCATTTAATGTAATTTTTGCTTAACGAATGAAAATCCTGCCTTATAATATGATTTTCTCCCGCAATACAAAGCAAGTTTTCCTATAAATTACAGTAAAACTCTGGCTTATGACTGTTTTAGGTTATGTTTTCCACGGTTTACGATGTCAAATGCTACGAAAATGATGTCCCGGCTTACAATTTTTTTCTGGCTTACGACTGGGAATTAGACCGCCAACACCATTTTAGACTCTAAAACTGCGCCCACCCCCACTGATGGAAGTTGCAATTCATCACTTTCCACTGCAGCAGTGGCAGGAGACTGTGGGGACCATATCTACTCTGTTCCAGTCTTCATCTGAGGTCCCTCCGCGGTGCTACAGCCAGGAACACGGGCCTGGGTTCCCAACGCATAAACAGGAAGTTCCAGATTGGTGCATGTTCCCGGCTGAAGCGCCGCAGGAGAACCTCAGACGAAGACTGGAACAAAAACAGTTCCGCTCCTCCGGTGACCGGACAAACCGCTCAGAAAAAAATAGCAGTGTGCAAAAGGTAGGGAGATCACTTCATAATTTGTTTTTTCTTTTACTGTTTGCTCTGTTACTCCCCTTTTTTCCCCCCTGCATCTCCGCTGCACTTAGATGGATCAATCTCCATCTCTGGGGGTTGGCCCGTGGGGGGGGGGGGAGAAGTTGTCTTAGGGGTTCTCCCTTTCTCTCTCACACCTCAAGAGCTCAGCTCCCCCTCTTTTCCATCCCAGCCACTAATCAGCTGGGGAGTTTGATCGATCAAGGTGTGGAGGAGTGGGATACCAGCTAGTAGGGTTGATGGGGGTATGGGAGAGGATTGTGTCCTGTAATTTTGGGGTTTTTTTGTATTTTAAAAAAATTATTTTTGGTCCAGTCAGGACCATTTATTTTTAATTTTTCGATGCATTCCTATAGGGAAATGCGCTTTGGTTTATGATTTTTCTGGTTTATGCAAAGGCTGTCGGAATGGACCAATGTCATAAACTGGGGTTTTACTGTACATGGTATACAGTGGCCTCTAGTGGCCAATTCTGGTAGTACTGTATGTTTTGCATTGTGTTTCATATTACAATTTTTTTGTAATACGAACCGTCCCAGGGAACACATTAAATTTGTAATACAAGGTACCACTATAAACAGAAGTCCTATATATGCTGGTCTTGGAGTAGATACAGTGGGACTTATTTGTGTACAGTATAGTCATGTCTAGTAATGTTTTGTAAACATACCTGCTTTTTAAAGCCAGCCTCATTAACATTATTTTTAAAAAATTAAATTAATGCTTTTCTGCTAATGGAATCTTTTTTCAATTTAAGACATCAGTCCTACTCAGTTTTCATTTTGAAATCCTGAAGTACAGTACTTTACTTGGTGAGGTTCAATTTTTTCCGTAAAGTAGTAGTTATTGGTTTTCCAATATTGGAAAACAGAATCCTATTGGAATTTATATAAGGTTTGTGGAACTTGTTAATTGAGCCTACTTGAGGAATTCATTCATGGTGGATGTCACTTGGCCAGTCAGTGAGCCGCAGTTAGCCACAACAAGTTATGCAAACCTTCCACAAACACCAGGAAGTTCCCACTGTTTAATGTGGTGGCGATTGTAGTCATTGTCATCGTCATCGTCACCATTTCACTCATTCATTTAATTTATATCCCATCCTTCTTAATAAGAGCTAAGACTGCTGTTGTGAACTCCAGCTTGCCCATATACCTGTATTCAAGCAAATAGTACATACCTTTTTCTGTATCTAAATAAAAGTTTTTCAAATGTGAGTTAATTGTTGGCATGTCACAGGCATTTGAATTGAAAAAGTAGTTGCCCTTCTTCAAAGGCTCATAACCAATATAAAGAAGTAAGCAAGGTCCGGCTCACCCCTGTGAGGAGGAGGTGACAGGCCATTCTTGGGTCAGTTTGTGAACACCTTCATACCACTGTCATCTTCTCTTTTGTCTAGTTATTCTTGGTCTCTGGAGAAGGAGACATCCAGGAATGGATTAATTTCTTTTCTCAGCACAGTCCAGGCAGTGAACCTACAGTAGAAGAGCTTAATAGTCATGCTCCACAGCGCCTTCAGTTTTTCTTTTGCTTTTAGCCAGAACATGCCTCAGTTCTTGCTCTCCATTCTTTCTGGCTTTAATATCTGTTTTCCTCTTTCTGTCTTTTTATAATACTCCTTTCTTTCTAATTTCTCATTTTGCCATTGTTTTGTCTTATTTTTAAAGGAGGATTAAAGTCTTCACACTTCCTGAAACCTTTATATATTTTTGAGCCTTCCTTGCTGTTCTATCTTTTTGCTTCCAATGGGTAAATCTAGCAAAGATTCTTCAAACTTTCCTTAAGCAGGTCCTTGTGGCATCTCAGCCCACCTCTGACAGGTGTGGGCAGCAGGTGTTTTGTTCTCTGGCTCAGCTGTTTGGCCCTGAAAAATCCCCCCACCCCCCAAGGTTTTGTGTGGTGGGGGCACCTTGCTGAGTGTCGATCGTCTTTACCACACCTACTACACAGCCATCTGCTGCCAACCTGCCGGGTTCCCTAAGGTAACCCAATTCAAGGTGAGGAGAACAGTGGAGAGTGGTCAAATAACCAAGAACCATTTGCAAATCCTGAAACAAAATGGTTAAAGAGGTTTCAGCCTTGGTAAGCACAACAAGCCAGGAGCTCAGCCATTTCAGGCAGAAAGTCAAGATATATGTTTCCATAGTTAAGTACAGTAAGATTGGAATGTGCCTCACTTGATAAATATGTGGGAAGAATCGATTGTCATTGTAGATAAGTATACAGGTGAAACTCAGAAAATTAGAATATCATGCCCATGTCCATTCAGTTCAGTAATGCAACTTAAAAGGTGAAACAAATATATGAAATGGACTCATTGCATGCAAAGCGAGATAGTTCAAGCCTTACTTTGTTATAATATTGATGCTTATGGCTTACAGCTTACAAAAAACACAACCCCCCCCCCCCAATTTCATGTACCCCATAATCATCACAATCTCATATATGCTGTACTCCATGATCATCATAATTTTAATGAATTAAAGCATGATATATCTCGCTTTGCATCTAGTGAGTCTATCTCATATATTTGTTTCACCTTTTAAGTGAAATGAATGAACATTTGCACGATATTCTAATTTTCCAAGTTTCACCTGTAGGTTCTGGATCTGTTATGGCGATAAAAACAGAAGTTCTGACTACCAGCAAATGCAGTAAAGCCTAGGTGATAAATTATCTCTGTCTTTCCCCGCTGAGAAAAAGCGGGTAGGTGGAAGGATCTTCCATTTTCTTTCTCTTCGTTCCTTTTTTATGACAGTGACAAGAGGAAGTATTTCAATAGAAAATGTGTAATTGACAACAATTTCTGCTTTGATAAATAGCAAAGAATTGAATGAACATTTTGTGAAGCCTTAATGGTTTTGTTTGTTTGTTTGACTTATATCCCACCTCTCTGTTTATTCTAAAGTTACATTTCCACAGAGTTATCTTTCTTTTGTTCCTTTGACAGTGGAGATGGTGGCCAACATTCTTTCAAAAAAGACCCTTTCCAGATATTAGAAGATATTGTCTCTGCTGTCCATACAAGCGCTGAGAATGGGTAAGAGCTTTGGGGAGTTTGTCACAATCACTGTTACCATTGCTAACATTTTGCAATATAGAAAATGTTGCTATGGAGGAAGCATTGGAGTGCAGATGATCTTTTCCTGTGAATGTATGTCACTTCTAATTATCTGGTCAGTTTAATTAAGTTCAGCTTTATCACTCTCAGTGCTCGCCACTCTATAGATTAGCATAACAGGCAGGCAGGGGTGAAAGATAAGAACATAGGAAGAGCAGTACGGCAAGTGGGTGAACTAGTCCCACATCACCCATTCAAATATGCAGCTGGGGTTATTTCAGGGGGTTGTCCTGAAATATTAACATTACCATCGAAATATTAACATTACCATTGATAAGACTCAGAACCAACCTTCCATAAAATATTACTTACCGTTGCCTTGTTCAGTTTTTGTAGGAACTAAATATAAATTGTCTCCTTTGTGAAGTTGCTGATGTCTGAAAAATGAGCTTGCCTAACTTTTAAAGCCAATGTCTCCACAGTTTACTTTTTAATTTATCAACCTTTAATTGACTTTTCAAATGCCACTCATGCCGAAGCTTCGCTTCTAATTTAACACCATCTCTCTGAGAGATGAAATATGAAGAGAATAGAAGAAGCTAAATAAATTCTAAATTTTTCACAAAGCAATAACTTAAGCTGTCATGTTGCATTATTTCAGCACTTCCAGACAGGTGGAATTGGTGTTTTTTGACTGATGTTACTTTTCCGTCTGTCTTGTTAGGACGAATATAGCAACATTAGTTATAATATAAATCACATTCTATCTGGTGCTTCTTTTCTTAGAAAGGACTCGGTGTCAGTTTGAAATATTGCTAATGAATAACCAAACTTTATTTACACATTTATATATAGTTATTTAGAGCTAATAAAAAGGGCAAAGGGATGTTTTTGCCGATTTACCTATAACGAGGGAGTACTCTTAGTATTGCAAGCTGCATACTATCACACTTGAGTGTTCTAATGTATGTTTCATCGTGTGTCAGAGTTCTCTATCATTCAAAATAAACTTTGTGATAGAGAAAGGAAAATAGGTTATTCAAGCTGTTTGTAGCTTCATGAAGACAAGTTGCTTCCCAAAGACTTGATCCAAAATTACATTGGTGTTGCATTTCTCTATCTACCTAAGTGCTAGCGCTTGAGGATTTCTTACAAAGCTGGTTTGAGGGGCATAGAAAGGGCATTTCCCTTTCCATTGCATTCTGCTGTTTAAGCAGTAGACCCTTAACACTTGCTACTCTGATGATAATAATAATAATTTCATGTCAGAAATTATTCTGTGTTGAAAGGATGTTTGCTGGAGAAATTCTGCTCAAGGGGACGCCCGAATGAGACTCCTTGGCTACTCTAGGGGCTGTGGAGGCTCAGTGGTTAATAAGCTCGCCTTGTTATCTAGAAGTCTGGCAAGTTGGCAGTTTAAGACCCGGGTACCGCATGATGGTTTGAGCGCCTGTCTCTGTCCCAGCTCCTGCCAACCTAAGCAGTTCAAAAGCAAGAAATTGTGAGTAGATAAATAGGGTCCACTTTGGTGGGAAAAGATCTTGGGGACATGAAATGAGCCTCATTCAGGCGTACCCTGAGTGGAGTTTCTCCAGCAATAAGCCTTTCAACCCAGAATCATTTCTGACACAAAATTATAATTATTATACTCACTACTTTCCTTCAACTATAAGAACTAACAATTCTTATTTGTTGAATTGCAGGGTCTTTGAAGGTGTTTCTAAAGTGGACTAGGCTCAAGATTGGCAAAACAGGTCATTATGAATTTGATCAGCCTGTAGTTTTGGTTTTAGTTCTGCTTCTTCAGTGGGCTAAATAAATCATTAGTCCTTCATAGCCTATTTGGTATTGTTAAACTAAGTATCGTCATCATGCACATCATCATTGTTAAACTAAGTATCGTCATCATGCACATTGCTACATGATGCATAAAAGTGGTACATCGACCAAAAAGAGTAACATATAGGACCCTGTAAAATAAAAGTGAGAAGGCTAAAATGCAGCCCTTCAAATATGGTTAGACTGCAACTCTCCACAGCCTTGGCCAACATAGAGGGATGCTGGGACATGCAGGCCAGCAACATCTGGAAGGGGAAAGGGGGAGCACGGTGGCTTAATGGGTAAGACGCTGAGCTTGAGAACCAGAAGGCCAGCAGCTTGAGACCCGTGTCCTGTGCGACGGAGTGAGCTCCTGCCGTCTATCCCATTTCCTGCCAACCTAGCAATTAGAAACGTTTGTAGATGCAGACAGTGCTGGCTCTTTGGCTTTAAATGAAGATGAACACTGCCCCCTAGAGTTGGGCATGACTGCCTTTCGAGCAAGGGAGATCTTTATCTTTACTTTACTTTACTAAAAAGGCGTCTCTTCCAGCTGACAGTAAAAGCTCTGGAAATATGTTAGCACATAACAGGATTCAAAACAGATATTCTTGACCGGGGGGTGGGATGTGTAACATTTAGGTCTACCTAAATATAATATCATGCAAGACCTGGAGTAAAGAGGCATAAATGGGGTGGCTATAGTTGTTCACAACACTAAGTAATTTATTGCTTAGTTAAAAATAAAAAATAAACTAATAGTGAAAAGCTCCAAAAAGGGTCTCTCTAAGTGTAGTCGTTGAAAAGGCAAAATTGAGTGTTAACAAAATTATTCATAATGGGCTGGGGAATTTGAACTTTGTGTGTGCAATAACAGAATCTGACTAGCAGCAGCTGACCATTAAGTAGTTTGCTTTTAAAAAGCTGGGTGAAAATGTTAGCAGACCCACTGCTATTAAATACTAATAAGTATGTTGGGCTTAATTAGAAAAGGAATTTTAAAAACCTGCAAAATGTCATATGCTAATGCAGAATTCCATATCTGACCACCACATTAAAACTTACCAAAACACACAAAATAGAGATATTATACAGCTGGAGAATGTGTAGAATTCAGCAATCAACATGATTTAAGAATTGGAGCAAAGAGTCAACTTCCAGAAGGAATCCAAACCAAAGCAAAAATGGAAGTTTTAGCCATGAACATCCCTAGTACAAAATCTCTGATGTGTCAAGAGAAATTCCAAAATATGCAGTGTTTTCTGCTTGGTACTCCCTCCCACAGATTGCAGTGGCTTAGTAGTTGAGATGCTGAGTTTGACAACTAGAAGGTTATCAGTTTGAGACCCGAGTGCTGCAAGGTGGAGTGAGCGCCTGTCTCTGTCCCAGCTTCTGCCAACCTCGGGTATCAAACTGCAGCACTCGGGTCTTGAACTACTGACCTGCTGACCTTTTCCGGTCATCAAGTTCAGTGTCTTAACCACTAAGCCCATGTAGAAGGGCGTAAATTGCATACACATAAATGCAATGAATGAATTTCTCCACATTTGTAGAAAATTTGTCCTTTATCCAAGAAGCTTTGTTTTACTTGACTATTTTGTTTAACCTTCCTACTTTGCTTTGAAGTCTACTAAGCAATTTCCAGATGGTGCAGCCAGACTCTTGTCTTGGTGGGACATACTATTTGGCATTAATTCCTTCCGCAACATGTGTTGTTTTTGCTCTCCATAGGCTTAATCTAGCCTCTTCTGGCTTCATATTTAGACCCTGAAAGGTGTTTATGGGGGGGGGGGACTTACCTTGATTTGGTCGGTGTGTGTGTGTGAAATGGGGGAATGGGTTTCATGCTGTATTATCTTATTTTACTAGCAGAGGTTGCCCGGCATTGCCGGGCTGTTTTAAATTGTGTTGGAAGGTTAAATTGTGTTAATGCTTGTTAAAAATTGCTTAGTCTGTAATTTTTAAAATGTTTATTAATACAAATTTTTTTTTGGCTTGGCTGGCTGTTTTATGTAACTGAATAATGTTTTAGTTTTTGGTTTTTTAAAAAAAATAGTTGTACTGTAGGTAATAATTTTAATAATGGGAACATAAATGTTTTTTACATTCAATGTTTTTAAAATGTGTTTAGTTGTTTTGCATTTTTGTTTGAGTTAGAACTCAGCACATGATTTTAATAAAAATTTTATTTTATTTTATTGACATATGTTTGTGATTTGTGTTAAATTGTGCTTTCGTGTAATTTTTTGACTTATTATTGTGACCTTTTGTGTAAAATTGTGATTTTGTGCTATTGTTTTTATTTGTTTTTACTGTTGTGGCTTTTTGTTTGGGGCTGTTGTGTGTTTTTGAATTGTTTTTACTATTGTGGCCAGCAGGTGGTGCTGGTAGGGGTTTTCTTGTATTTTGACGGTTTTTCTCTCTCCTGGCCTCTGGGTGGAGCTTCTTCCAGTAAGTAGTATCTTTCTTTATTCATTTTGTTTTCGGTCGTCGTGCAGGTAGGACATGTGCTGGTGAGTTGGCTTGTTTTCTTTATTTTGTGGGGGGTTTTGGGTTTTGTATTTTTTTGACTGTTTGTTTTGTTTTTTATTGTGTTTTTGTTTACTTTGTATTCTTTTTGGTGTTGTTTTGTTTGTTTTTGCATATTTTTGGATGTTTTTGATTGTGTTTTAAGGTTTTTTTGTAAATTATTTATTTATTTTTATAATTTTTTGTTGTTGTGGCTTTGGGGGGGGGTTTATTTCCGCGGGCCGGCCTGGCTGGCCAGACCACGGGAATTCCAACGCTGCTTTATGCGGCATTGGGGGGGTTATTTCCGCAGGCCAGCTTTGCTGGCCAGTCCGCGGGCGTTGGGGAGGGGGGCTTTATTGTCTTATGGTGCTTTGATTGTGTGGAGTCGTGAAAGTAGATCGGGGTTTCCCCTTTAATATCAGTGGGTGGGGGGTTGCGATCCCCCTCTCTGCTGGTTCCCCGGGGGTTGGGAAGTTTGTGGGGACAAAAGGGGTATGTCCCCCCAACCCTTCTGGACCCAGGAAACCAGGGAGAGTGGATCGATTCCCCCCTCCTAAAAAAAACCTCCATTTTTAAAGAGAAGAAACCGCTTGGTTTCTTCTCTTTAAAGATGGAGTTTTGTTGGGTGGTGGTGGTGGATTCGATCCCCTCTCCCTGGTCTACTGGGTCCAGTAGGGTTGGGGGGACAGATCCTTTTTGTCCCCACAAACCTCCCAGCCCCAAGTGAGCCAGCAGAGAGGAGGATCGCCACCCCCCCACTTACTGATATTAAAGGGAAAACTCCAATCGCAACCTTCAGGCGCCGTTGGTGAGGGAAAGAAGGGTGGTTGGTGTTTGCGTGGCTGTGAGGTGGTGAGTTGTTGTTTTTTTATTTTTCGGGCGCCAGCTTCCTCAGCATTCTGTGCGCTCCAGTCACGCAGGACTCTGGGGCTTATAGTTATGGGTTTGTGATTTGTGGTTGTGGTGCGTTTTTTTTCTGCGGCTCAATTTTGATTGGCCGCGGCACGTTTCTCAATGTTCTTTGTGGTTGCGCTTCTCAGCCTGATTGGCTGTGGCACGGCACGGCGCAAAGAACGTTGGGAAATGAAGTTGTTTCCCTTTTTTTGCGTTTGTGGGGCTGTTGCCGCACTGGCGCATTTCTCAATCCTTCGTTGACCTACCGACCCAGTTCGCGCGTGTGCACGAAGGGGGTGGGTGTGGGTTAGTAGGGTCAGGCTTAGGAACCTATACGAACTTCCAACGGTTAACCCTTGGTTTTATAGGTTAAGATTAATCATTTGCTTGCACCTCCTGGTGTACTTCTAGAATGGCAGTACCAGACAAATAATAGACTTCTTACCTTTACCCTAATAATCTTGCATGATTCATTAATATTTAGCATATACTGATTTATACCATACGGTGCTAGCCTGTTCTGTTGTGGAGTAGTACAGGAACAGAGCTGTTACTCTTTTTGCCTGTGGGCATGCACTGTTGTCTCAGTCATTCAGTTGGCTCAGTATGTTATTTCTGGCAACAACTTTCTGCTTGGTATTTCAACAATGATTTTTGTAAGGCACAGTTCGATTCAGAGCGGTGCCCAGATATTTTGGCTTAGGGCATTGTTCCAAAATCTTGCCTTCCCAGCTGACTCTGAGCTTCTCTATTCTTTAGATCAGGAATCCTCAACCTGCAGCCCATGGGCCGGATTGGCCCACGGCACCATTTCATGTGCCCCCCACCCCTGTCTCCACCACTCCATGAAGTGCCATATGGTGGTGGAAGGGTAAAATGACCATCAAGCCCCCGAAGCTGTCTGAGGGTGCGTGACCCAGCCCCCGGCTTTAAAAGGTTGAGAACTCTTGCTTTAGATGAAGGCGTAGACCTGGGTTTCCAAAGGGTTTTGTTTTAACTGGTAGCTTTTATAAGGAAAGATCTTCTAATGCTTAAATTAGCTGACATTCAATGGACTCAGGATCTTTGGACTGTCAAGGCACAATCATCAGTATAAATGAAGTTGCTGAAGTATGGGAATATCAGTTTATCATTTGTGTGAAATGTTTAAAAAATAGTAGTGGTGCCAGGACACTACCCTGGGGGAGATCGTTCCTTTGATTTCTCCAGTGACCTTGAAATTCAACAAAGAATCTTTGGTTTTTAAGTAGAATGGT
This sequence comes from Bradypodion pumilum, assembly GCA_035047305.1. NCBI lineage: Eukaryota > Metazoa > Chordata > Lepidosauria > Squamata > Chamaeleonidae > Bradypodion > Bradypodion pumilum. The sequence continues at coordinate 156,867,235 of JAWDJD010000001.1, read as the reverse complement.
AACCATTTTTGTTAGTTTGTGATCTTTAATAAGATGAGCATTTTGAGTAGCAATTGATGGTGAACAGTTTTATGTTTAGATTTAAGATCTGAACTGTACAGGTGTTGCCAGGTCTAAAGCTTGCCTGTAATTTTCAGTTGAGCCATCATTGAAGGCATAAGTGATGACATACAGATGGCTTATCCCTCTGATGTAAAGAATACTTTACAATGCGTACTTCTATATGTGTGCAAAATCACTGTTGCGTATTTCTCAACTAAATGTGGGGAGGATCAATGGCAGACACTCTTATCCTATAAAGCAGGGATTTTCAACCTGCGGCCCGTGGATCCGATGCAACCCACAGTGCCATTTCATGTGCCCCCCCCCCCCGCCTCCAACACACCCGGAAATGTCATGTGGTGGAGGAAGGGCAAAATAGCCGTCCGGCCCCCGAAGCTGTCTAAGGTTGAGAACTGTTATAAAGCCAACATTCTGTTGCTAAGGATGAAAGAGAAAAGGTATATTGAGTTTTGTATTGTTTTATTACTTCTGTTTGCCTTGGATCCAGTTGTAGGTGAGTAGAAGTTGCACAGTGGAACTTTCCCTCAGTTTCTTCCCTACTGCACACCCTTTTCACTGTTCTAATTGCTTCTGGGAATCAGCTCATTCTTGATCAGCGCAAGTTGGAGCAGAGGGAGCAGACAGACATCAGGCAAAGGCATTTTACGTGAATGAAGTGGATGTTCAGGGGTCTAATGGGGAGTAGGAATACCTCCTAGATGGGTGGGGTATAAATGGAATAAATAATAATAATAAATAGTATAGTACACATTTCTTTTTTAAAAGCATTGTCCATGAACCCACATTAAATATGATAAAACTATCACAACATTTCCTGTTTCTTACTATATAGAAGTAGTTTCAGAAGGGCAGCAAGTTTATCTTAGATTTTATCTGTTGTAGAGACACAAAGAATTGTAGCAGAGAAGGCCTTTGTATCAGTAGTCTGTTCTCATGCAAATAAGAATAAATATCAAAATCATTCACTGCCACAGGGGAATTTGTGCAAGAACCTCTGATGTTAACACAAAAGCATGAAAGCCCTTATGCAGATATCTTTGGCAGTGATGAAATATGGAAAATGTTGAAAATGTTTAAAGATGAAACTCTCGCTCACTCACCCATAAATATTTTACTTTTGTGACACTGGTTAGTTTCTAGAAGAGGATTTTTTCTGTCATTGATTTGCTTTCTCTAGGTATTTTAAAATCTTTTTGTTCATGCTCTGTTGATCATTTAAGTGCACACATAGGGGGAAAAACACGTCTAAGAAAAATTAAATATTGGTATTTTTGTTTCCTGATCAGGGTGTTTGAAGCAGATACTTGGGTGTTTGATCTCTTAAGTGTCAATTGGATGCAAGTGATTTTAAAATTGAAATACCCATCTTATTTTTAGATGATTGGTATATTATTGCAAATAAGTTGAAATCTACCCAAATAGGAGCCCTGTGGTGTGATCTCTGCACAGTTAAGTGCCATACAAAAAAGCAAAATACTTGGTACTTATTAATTCCATTCATTTTCATGTGATTTGCATAAATATAGTCTATGAGATTCATGTATGGGAAGGAGCAGTAATAAAAGATTGTTAAATCAGAATCTAGAGTAGAATTTGGGGGTTCGTAATGTATTTGTTGCTTTTTGAGGGGGGGCTGGGGACAGGTGGTTTTTGTTTTGTTTTTGAGAACTTTGTGTCAAGGATGAGTGTTGGGGACCAATTTTTAAATGTTTGCCCATATTCTCCCATTGGCTGTTTTTTTAAAAAACAATAATCTATACCTATAAATCCAAGGGTTAACCGTTGGAATGTAACAAAGACTCCCGCACCCGTCCACACTATCCCATATTGAGCCTCCTGCACTCGCCCGATCCCAGTACGGAGGTTACTGAAGGGTTGAGAAACGCGCCAGTGTGGCAAGAACCCCACGAATGCGAAAAAAGGGAAACAACTTCAATCTCCAATGTTCTCTGCGCTGCACTGTGCCACAGCCAATCAGGCTGAGAGGTGCAAACAAAAAGAACGTTGGGAAACACAGTGCAGCCAATTGAAATCAAACCGCAGAAAAAACCGCCGCACGAAAGCAAACCACAAACGCAAAACTACAAGTCCCAGTGTCCTGCATGCCGTGAGTGCGCAGAACTCTGAGAAAGCCGGCACGTGAAAAATAAACTTACAAAACGCAATGGGAGCACAAGTCCCCAGCAGGCAGACTCAGCGCCTCACAGCCACGCAAAAAAAAAAAGCCACAAAACACCACTGCGAGACACTTGCCATCCTTCTTTCCTGGAGCAACAGGGAGAAGATGGATCTCTCTCCTCCACGCTACCCCGCCGAAGACACGGCGAGACCACTGCCGGCCTCAAGTAAAGTTGAGCCGGGGTGGGGAAAAAAACCCAAAACAGGTAGTAGTTCATCGGGGAAGCACCCTCCCTGGCGGATGACTGGCTGATGCCTTTGCACTTCCAAATACAAAAGCAACAGCCAGCAATCCGCAAGGAAGAGCACCACCCCTTATGCATCACTGCCTTCCCATCTCCAGTTAGGTAAGCCAGGAGAAAAAGGAGACAGAGAAGAGAGAACCATCGTTAGGCAGAGAAGACCTTTCTCTGCCTCCTCCTTCTCCCCCGACCTAACTAACTAACCTTCCCGAGAGAAGAACGGGCTGACTGCCTCCTCCTTTCCCCCATCGCTGCATAGAAACCAAAATTTGAAGCAGCAATGGGGAAAAGAGAACTGACAGGCAGCCTGTTCTTCAGAAGTAAACACCAAAAACAAACACAAAAATTAATAAACAAAAATAAAACAAAAATAAATGAATAATTAAAAAACCCATTAATAAACAAAAAAGTAAACCACAAAATACACAAACAAAAACATCCACAATACCACAAAAGCACATACAAAACACCTAACTACAACATGGAAAAAAACATATTACACAAACAACAACTAATTACAAAAATAAACAACAAAATAAGAAAAATTAAACAAAACCAGACATAACCAAACCAATTACACAAACCTAAAACCCAACCAAGACAAAAAAGAACAAACAGAAACACCTCCCAGCCCACTACCACAAAAACAAAACAAAGAAAAAACCCAGAAGAAAAAAACCAGACAACTCACCAGCACGTCCTCCCTCCACGACGACCGGAACAGAAATGAAGGAACAAAGAGACTGCTTACCGGAAGAAGCCCCACCCAGAGGCCAGGAGAGAAAAAACACGTGAAATGGAAGCAAAGCCAGTAGCAGCCCCACCTGCAGGGCAGAATAGTAAAAACAACTCAAAAAGACACAACAGCCTCACCGCCTCACCTAGAGGCCACAAGAGTAAAAACAAGTCAAAAGCATAACAATAAATCAAAAGTTTACACAAATCACAAACATATTTTAAAAAAATAAAAAGATTTATAACATCCTGTGTTGAGTTTTAACTCAATTAAAAACCCAAAACATCTAAACACAGTTTATAAACATTGAATGTAAAAAAAATGTACTTTCACATTTTTAAAAAATATTACCTATGGTACAACTATTAAAAAAAACCACAAACTAAAACCTATTTGGTTAAATAAAACAATTTGAAACAATTATATCATCCTTTGTTCTTTTTTTTAATCCACAAAAAAACCCAAAAAAAGCTGATCACAGTTTATAACAGCACGGCATCGCTGGGCAACCTATGCTAGTAATGAATAAATGCTATCCTTCATTACACCGATCATCATATAAACCTTTATAAATTTTTAGTGAACTCTTCTGAATGTAAAAAACATCTAGAAGTTAGATCTCACAGGTTAAATACAGGATTTCTTTAGGGATTTATTAGGGATTTATGAGTACTTCTTAATGTTTGTGTTTCTTTTGATGTTCAGAGCATCAAAAACCTTCCCTGCAAGTCAAATCCATTTCTTAGGAGATCAACTGGCATATAACTGTGCAACAAATAACTATTGTTAATTCTGTCTTTTTAAAAATGACTCCAAATGGCTGCATTTTGTGATCATAAGAGTGCAGTTATTTATTTTTATCCTGAAATATTCTAATTGTATGCATGTACTATTGTATGTTGGAAGCGTGAGCATAATAAGACTCAGTTCTTACAAAAAGTGCTTTAAATTTTGTGGCGAAGTACCTGAACATGACAAGTAGTTGGCTAGGAGTGGATTCATTCTTTCATTCATTTGTTCATATTATTTATACCAGTGATGGTGAACCTTGGCACTCCAGATGTTCTTGAACTTCAATTCCCAGAAACCCTGGTCAGCAGGAGTGCTGACCTGGGTTTCTGGTAAATGAAGCCCGAGAACACTTGGAGTGCCAAGGTTCCCCATCACTGATTTATACCCTGCCTTTCTTTCACTTAAGAACATGACTGACAAATGTGATTACTGATTTTAATTGTAGTGAGAATCTAGTATCTTCGGATGATCTCCTGGCTTGGCTGAGACCTTTCTGCGGCAATGATTCTTTGCCAGTGAAGCCTCGTATTAAAGTGTTGCAGATTTTGGAGCAAGCCTTTCACCTAAGTGATGAAGACAGCAAGCTGCTGGTGCTCTTCAGAACCCAAGCTGTCCTCAAAGCCTGTTGGCCTGATGCTCAGGTAGATGCTCCCTTGTCATTTGTATGATGCTGCTTAGTATTGTGTGTTTTTTTTTTTAAAAAAAACTGTCCTTTAAATGAAGAAGAGGAAATCTGTCCTTAAAAATTGACACTTGCTCATGCCTTCAATGAACTCTCTTATGAATGTTGAAGATCAGAATATTATCCTTGTGGGCTTTTTACCAAATACTTTATGCCTGAACTCACCATTTTTCTTCTGGTATTGACCTGCGTCTGCCATGGTTTTTCATTTTTTAATGAATTCATGACCTCCTTTCTTATATATTTTAGCTTTAAAATAAGAGTTAAAAGTAAAAATAGCAAAACCTTGAACCTAGATGTGGAAAGACTGATTAATTAGAATGTAGAATAGAATATTGGTGGTGGTGGTGGTGGTGCTTCCATGTCTAGGCCTGATGTGAACCTGCCAAAATGAAGCCACCTTGTGGTGGTTCATTCTGCAGTTCCTTTCGCCTGACCTAGTATAAGAAAGATTAGCTGGCACAAGTTGGCTGTTCCCTGGGGTACACCTGATTGTGGTTCAAAAATACCACAATCTTCAAGGAGGCTCTTTCTGTGTACTCCAATATTGGTGCTAGAAGGCAGGAAGAGTTTAAGATAAACTAAATTATGGCCACAACCACTTCCCGCTATTATGGGTCAGGAGCAGAAGTCTGAAAGTATTCATATTTTCAATATTCAAATAGAATCTTAGAGCACATCTTCTCTATTCTGGCAATACTTTATATTCCAAAAGATTCCCTCCACTCTTTCCACTGAATTCTCTTTTCAACCTGATGTAGAGATTATATGATAGCATTTGCAGATCTTTCTCTAACGCCCTTCATGTTTAAGCATAAAACCACATAGCCATTGTTTTACACAGCCATTGTTTTGCCATTCAAAGTACTGTAAACAGCCCTTCTGAAGGATTTGACCAATGTTTAATCTCTTATGGTTCTGATACATTTGAGGTTTCATTTCCTAAAGCTTTTCCAAATAACATTGCTTCAGAAATAAAAGCTGGAATGTCACACTTACTTCATTTAGAACAATGGAAAATATTTAACACTTTTAATTGATGTGAGAGATGACAAAAATGTGCTCATGTCCGTGAAACCTGATATGAGAACTATACAGTAGTAGAGTGTAATAAAACTGGTTTCCTGTATCCTGAATTCTTTGTGATCTGAACTTAAAATCTGTTTTTATCTTAAGATTCTGAGGGGAAGTATTCCAACTTCATGATAGTTAAATATAATAATATTGTGTCAGAAATTATTCTGGGTTGAAAGGATTTTGTGGGGAACACCCAAGTGAGGCTCCTTTCATGTCCTCAAGAACTGGGACAGAGACGGGCACTCAATCCGTCATGCAGTACCTGGGTCTCGAACTGCCAACTTGCCAACCTTCCAGATAACAAGGTGAGCTACTTAACCACTTAGCCACCACAGCACCTCTAATAGTTAAATGCATATTATTTTTGTTTTTCAAGTTTCCTATAACTAGAATATGAAAATAAGATATTTCATGCTTTCTCTTAAGCATTTTATTCATCTCTGGGCAATTTTGACATCCTTTTTAACAGTATATTGTTCCCTCCTTCTAGTATTTTCTGGCCCCATCCTAAAGGGACTCCAGATAATTCCAGTCATGGTTGTGGATTCTTATTGTGTAAATGTAATTTCAATACTATTGCAATATTCAATGGCCAGAATGTACGTGAAAGCCACCCCTTGCTGTGCTGTGTAATCCTCTTAGTCAGGCTTTGCATACATCAAAGTAGAACTTAATATTTAATTATGCTTTAGGTGGTATAAGGTAGTGGTCCTCACAAATCAATATAGTGCTGGGAATTGGGCCAGTTTGTACAAAATTTAAAAGTGTGTTTTATGAAGACAGCCACGTATCTCACAGTTGGAAGCACAACAATGTTCAGTTGGCTAATGATTAGTTAGCAAAATTAAAAATTCAGATGTCCTCATTTTTCAAAGGAGACCTTAATTCATATTCTAATTGGCATCCCATTGGAAAGGGAAGGGAGAGAGTCAAGTGACATAGAGGGTGAGATGTGTTGTTCTTAATCCCCTTGATATTTTTTATCAGAGCTCTTCAGGTTCTATAATTTTCTAGTTAACCAGAGCATTAAAAATGTGCCTCAAAGTGCTAAGACTCACCTTAGATTCTCTAATATTTAAGACTGCTTTTTAAAGCCCAAATAACTGAGCAGTTCCTTTCAGTGGTGGACATAAAATTTTTCCCACCACACTATGGGCATGGCCATGTGACTGGGTGGGCATGACTTGTTGGCCATGTGATTGCTCTTTGCTATAGAGCTATGAAAATAGAAGCCTTTTTTATTTTCATCGCTCTATAGCGAACCTCTGAAGCCATTTCCCCCTTGTGTAAGGCTTTTCCAGGGCTCCGTTTCACCCCAAAGCGCATCCCCAGCCATTCTGGAGTGGCTGGGGATGTGTTTTGGGGTGAAATAGAGCCCAGGAAAAGCCTTGGACAAGGGGAAAATGGCTTCAGAGGTTCGCTATAGAGTGATGAAAATAGGCTTCTATTTTCATAGCTCTATAGCGAAGGGCCCCCTCTGAAGCCATTCCCCCCTTCATCCAAGGCTTTTCCAGAGCTCTGCTTCACCCTGAAGTGCCTCCCCAACCACTCCGGAGTGGCTGGGAATGCGCTTTGGGGTGAAACGGAGCCCAGAAAAAGCCTTAAACAAAGGGGGAAATGGAGCCAGTCCCCTCCAAAGCCTCTTCTATGAGGAGGACGAGGTGAGCAGGGCCAACCATTTTTACTACCGGTATGCATGTACTGGTCTGATCCAGCTGATGACCATCACTGGTCCCTTTACTTTAGCATGTCTAGATTAGATGACAGTTTTTCAACCACTGTAAAAATATCACTGCTCTGCAGCTCCCCCAGTGGCTCAGTTGTTAAGGCGCTGCGATGGAGACTGGAAGGTAGGGTTTCGATGCCTGAAAGCTGCACTTTGGGACATGAAAGGAGCCTCATTTGGGCGTCCCCTAAAAATCCTTTCAACCCAGAGTAATCTCTGACATGAAATGATTATGCTGTCCTCCTTGCCTTGCATTCTGAGATCTTTTCATTGATGATTTTAAATGCACCCTTAGGTGTAAAGGTATCTTTTTGAGAAAGATGGGTAACTACTGAGTTATGTTCTTCTTCTGTGTTTAGGCCAAACATGAAACTGCCAAAATGAAGGCACCTTTTGGTGAGTTCATTCTGCAGTTCCTTTCACACAACCTAATGTGAGAAATATTAGCCGGCAACACAAGGTTGCCGTTACCCAGGTATGCCAAATTATGGTTCAAAAGGACCACAATTTTTAAGGAGGCTCTTTCTGTGTACCCCCCCCCAGCCCCCACCCCAAGGTATAATAGTTTTCAAAGTCATTTTCAGCAGCATTTAAAAGAACTAAATCTCCCAATTGTCATTGATTGTTTCGAAACAGAACAACTCCTTTTCCACTTTTACTGTTAATTTGTTTCATCTGCCCCACTAATGTGACTAAATAGCTACATGTGATTTAACAAAGCACTTCTGTCATGAACTGGCCACTTGACTGATCCATGTAAAAGTCGTTCTGTTAATTAGAGTTAGAGAAATTGCAGAAATGTAGCAGTCGTTGGGTACACAGTGGCAGTGAATGAGAATGAAGATTTTGAGAAATATTTCCTTGCCCTCCCTCCCCCTTGGTTTAAACCGCCCCAAATCAAAAGTAGAATAAGGATATTCATAAAGGGAAATGGTGCTACTAAAATGGAAGACTCTGGCATATTTCATTTATTTATCAATTTATGGAATTGAGAAGAAAGCTTTTTTGCTTTGAACAAATGTGCAATATGCAACCACACTTGGAATCCAGTTTACATTTCTGCTTATTGCACTTTAAAGATATATTATTGACCTGGGGAAGGAGCAGTCAAGGTGTAACTCCCCTGTAAGAAATGGGTACAGTTTTATAGGGATTTTTATCTTTAGGGGAAAAGATGTCTAAGAAAGATATAATAGAGATGTACAAATTTATGCTTGATGTGGAGAAAACAGCCGGTGCTTAGTTTCTCTCTCTCATACTATGTGAACCAATGAGGATGAATGATAGGAAGTTCAGCATAGATTAAAGGAAGGCCTCCTTCACGCAGTGTGTAGTCAGTAAATATACAAAGTTCAGAAAATGGCCAGTGATTCAGAAGAGTAAAAGATAATTAAACAAACCCATGACCTGCCCTTAAGTTTCCTTTAGATATCTGTTTGGCTACTGTGGGAATGGAATGCAGGACCAATGAGGCCATTGATGTGATCCAACTATAAGGCTCTTATGAGTATGATATGCTAATTTTCAGTGGTGTTTCTAGAGAAGAGGTGCCCAAACTATGGCCCGCGCGCCCTTGCCACTCCCAGAAGCAGAAGTAAAATGTGCATGTGCACAACGCTGCCATAAAGTTTGGTCATTTACAGCAGTGTTGTGCACATGTGCGGGTGCATAATGCACCCACACATGCATGTTTTACTTCCAGTGGGAGGAACCATGTGACCGGCCTGCAGCCTGAAAGGTTTGGCTACCCCTGTTCTAGAGCATAATAAAACATCAATATTTATTGAATTTTCATCTTCCTTGTAATTTTGGACCAATCTTTGGGGTTCCTTTTTGTTTTTGCCCCCAGGTGTCTCCAGAAACACACAGCTAGATTAAGAAAATGTATATAAAACTGATACAGTGGAAAGGTTTTAACTTTATGGTATCTTTATAATAACATGACCCAAATGCTTGACTAAAAACCCCAGTTACACAATATTTACTATGTTAATTTAAAGAGAGGTGCCTGGCGAACAATGGTCCATGGGGTCGCAAAAGGTCAGAATTGACTGTGCGACTGAACAAAAAACAGTTCAGTCGTCTATCCTAGCTCCTTCCAACCTAGCAGTTCAAAAGCAAGTAATAGGTAATGCTTTGGCAGGAAAGGTAACAGTGTTCTGTGTGTTCTGGCATCTCGCCATGCCTGTCACATGACCACATCTGCAGATGCAGACAGCGCCGGCTCTTTGGCTGTAAATGGAGATGAGTGTCGCACCCTAGGGTCGGATATGACTGTTTTTTGAGTGGGGGAGACTTTTACCTTTACTAGAGTAGGCCTGTCATATTTTTGGGATCAGTATCTGTGGTTTCATTATCCACAGCCTGAAAATGTTGAATGGAAAATTCAAAAAAGTCATAAAACATATGTATTTGCAATATGTATTACTAGAATTGGCCATTAGAGAGAAGTATAAACTATACCAGGGGTCAGCAAACTTTGCTCTCCAGCTGTTTTTGGACTTTAATTCTGGTATTTGAAGTCCAAGTACAGCTGGAGTGCCAAGGTTAGCCACCAGGGATATGGAGAGTTTGCTACAATTCATTATTTTAGGCACTCATGGTAGGACTTGGAACCTATCCCCCCACAGTTATGGACGGCCTCTTGTACATATTTATTGTTAAAGAAAGCTTTTTGTCTAAAAACATGAGCTTTAGTGTTTTATGCCTCAGTTACTTAAAACATGGACCCTCAATTAATTAAAACTTAAAACATGGAGCCTATATCACCAAGACATAAAAAAACTTGTGTGCTTTCACCAACAGAACCTAAGGTTCATCTTGAACATCATGTGGGATGACTATGTCACCAACATCTCAGTCCTCAAGAAGGCACATGTAAATAGCATTGAAGTTTCCATCAAAGGCCATTGTCTTAGATGGATAGGGCATGTCCGCCATATGGATGGTTCCAGGCTTCCTTGTCAAATTCTTTGTGGGGAACTTTGTGGGGTACAAGGCCTTGTGGAGCTCTTTTGAAGTGCTATAAGGACCAGCTGAAATAAACCATGAAGGTGTCAGGTATAAACCCAAAAACCTGGGAGGCAGGGGCCATAGATCGCCCACATTGGCACCAAACCATCTATGCTGCTGTTGGTCACTTTGAAGGAGAATACTGCAGACGTGAAGAGGCTAAGCAACCAACACAAAAGCTTCGTCAGACTCAACCATGTCCTCCACCATCTATTCAGTGCACAGTGTTTGGCCACATGTTTCATGCCAGGATCGGTTTATGGAGTCACCAGAGACACATTCATCAACTGAGAAAATGACTTCCAGGAAAAAATTGTGTGCTCCGATATGAGTAGCAGCAGCTGCCACCACCGACTTAAAACAACTGTACCTTAAAATAATGTGCTATCTGAAAGTCATGCTTGTGTGTACATGAGTGTCAGTTGTTGAAGCAGGCTCAGTGTTGTATATATAATGTCACAAAGTGGTTAGGTTCATTTTTTGGTGTATGCAACTAGAGTGCCTGAAATTGAGCGATCTCCACCATCCTCCTTAAAGCAGCTGTCCCAGTTCTGAAAATGGTTCACAAAAGGTTGGGGGAATCAAGCTCCAATATCATCTGGGGAATCCCTGAAAATCGTGCAAAGGCACCTTCCCTCCACAGATGGTGCATCCATAATTTATTCCAGTGGCCAAAACCTGTCATTTGGTGTAATTCTGCCCTTAAGGAACTCACTAAATGTGTACAAGATCATAATCTGGGTAGAGATGTAAAATTTCCGGAAATTTTGAAGCTCGGAAAAAACCGGAAATTTTCGGGAAAATTGAAAAAAAATGCTACATTAGCACTTCTTTTTTCTTTTCCAGATTGAAAGTCATTCTGTTACTTTAGAAACATAAAATATAACTATGGAACCTAGGACTTGCTCCTCACAGAAATTAGAATAATCTGATACCATACATATTTTTTTTTAGAAATGATTTATAAAATATTTGAACCCGGCCTTATCTTAAAATATTTTATTCATCATGTTAAATAAAATATTCCATAATATATATTTTATTTTTCAATTTTTCGGGGGAAAACAAAAATGTGCAGAAAAAAACCTGAAAAAAACACACACTTTTTTTTGTTTTTTTCGGGGGTTTTCCGGGCCTTCACATATCTAAATCTGGGTAGAGGCTCTTCTCCACAGGTAGTAGAGCTGCTAATACTCCTTCATTGTTCCACCATTAATTCAAGAGACTAAATAGGAGTCTCAGCTAAATAAAGCTAAACAAATAATTTATTACCACTGAATTGGAATAATAATTTGTCAGACTCTTACTTTTGACATTAACCTTTGCTGGAGAAAGGAGTAGGTATATGTATGCATAATAACAAGTGCATTATAATTCCCTGCACAGCTCAATAAAACCAGAACTAGAGACTGAAGAATAATTGAATAAGTAGAGATTTCATTGCAGCTGCATCCTTCATGTCACTTCAGTTAAAATAAAGTATATAGCTAATATGAGGGTGTTTTTATCCAGATCCTTTTTGCTGTGAATCAATTTTAAAGCAATGTATCTTTACTAAGCTACACTATGACTAAGAATGTTTTGTAGCAGTAAGGGTTTACCCTCCATTGCCATTATTTTTGCAGTTCTGCTTTTAATACTATATTCATTCCAATTCTTATCATAGTCAATTATACCAACAACCTAGGAATATATGTAAGGTACTTATTTTTATATGATACTGAATGTATTAACATGTAGCTTGAATAAGGACAGACAATTTTATGGGCATTCGGCAAATGCATGAAGTTTATCTTGACTTCTGTGAAAGGAATAAGCTTGGGTTCTACCTGTCATCTTAACCTATAAAACCAAGGGTTAACCGTTGGAAGTTCGTATAGGTTCCTAAGCCTGGCCCTACTAACCCGCACCCACCCTTCATGCACACGGGCGAACTGGGTCCGCAGGTCAACGAAGGATTGAGAAATGCGCCAGTGCGGCAACAGCCCCACAAACGCAAAAAAGGGGAAACAACTTCATTTCCCAATGTTCTTTGCGCCGCGCCACGCCACAGCCAATCAGGCTGAGAGGCGCAACCACAAAGAACATTGAGAAACGTGCCGCGGCCAATCAAAATTGAGCCGCAGAAAAAAACACACCACAACCATAAATCACAAACCCATAACTATAAGCCCCAGAGTCCTGCGCGACATGAGCGCACAGAATGCTGAGGAAGCTGGCGCCCGAAAAATTAAAAACAACAACTCACCACCTCACAGCCACGCAAACACCAACCGCCCTTCTTTCCCTCACCAACGGCGCCTGAAGGTCCCGATTGGAGTTTCCCCTTTAATATCAGTAAGTGGGGGGGTGGCGATCCCCCTCTCCACTGGCTCACCTGGGGTTGGGAGGTTTGTGGGGACAAAAGGGATCTGTCCCCCCAACCCTACTGGACCCAGTAGACCAGGGAGAGGGGATTGAATCCACCACCACCACCCAACAAAACTCCATCTTTAAAGAGAAGAAACCAAGCGGTTTCTTCTCTTTAAAAACGGAGGTTTTTTAGGAGGGGGGGAATCGATCCACTCTCCCTGGTCTCCTGGGTCCAGAAGGGTTGGGGGACATACCCCTTTTGTCCCCACAAACCTCCCAACCCCCGGGGAACCAGCAGAGAGGGGGATTGCAACCCCCACCCACTGATATTAAAGGGAAAACCCCGATCTACTTTCACGACTCCACACAATGAAAGCACCATAAGACAATAAAGCCCCCCTCCCCAACGCCCACGGTCTGGCCAGCGAAGCCGGCCCACGGAAATACCTCCCCCCCAATGCCGCATAAAGCGGCGTTGGAATTCCCGCGGTATGGCCAGCCAGGCCGGCCCGCGGAAATAAACCAACCCCCCCAAAGCCACAACAACAAAAAATTATAAAAATAAATAAATAATTTACAAAAAAACTTAAAACACAATCAAAAACATCCAAAAATACACAAAAACAAACAAAACAACACCAAAAACAATACAAAGTAAACAAAAACACAATGAAAAACAAAACAAACAGTCAAAAATATAAAACCCAAAAAAAACACCACAAAATAAAGAAAACAAGCCAACTCACCAGCACATGTCCTACCTGCACGACGACCGGAAACGAAATGAATAAAGAAAGAGACTACTTACCGGAAGAAACTCCACCCAGAGGCCAGGAGAGAAAAAAACAGTCAAAATACAAGAAAACAGCCCCAAACAAAAGGCCACAACAGTAAAAACATCAAAACAATAACACAAAATCACAATTTTACACAAAAGGTCACAATAATAACAAGTCAAAAAAATTACACGAAAACACAATTTAACACAAATCACAAACATATGTCAATAAAATAAAATAATTTTTTTATTAAAATCATGTGCTGAGTTCTAACTCAAATAAAAACCCAAAACAACTGAACACATTTTAAAAACATTGAATGTAAAAAACATTTACGTTCACATTATTAAAATTATTACCTACGGTACAACTATTTTTTTAAAAAAAACAAAAACTAAAACATTATTCAGTTACATAAAACAGCCAGCCAAGCAAAAAAAAATTTGTATAAATAAACATTTTAAAAATTACAGACTAAGCAATTTTTAACAAGCATTAACACAATTTAACCTTCCAACTCAATTTAAAACAGGCCGGCAACGCCGGGCAACCTCTGCTTGTATACTATAGTAATGTTGTCTCCAACTTCTTATTTTATTACATTCTTTCCAAATGACAACACTCCTCATGATAATATCTCTTTCAAATACAGCAGCTTTCCTCAATTATATGTAGATTTTTGCAATTTCCCTGAGCAATGTTACATCTTTTGTCTAAAATTCTTACTAATTATCTCTTTTTAATGCTGAGGCACATGGTAATTCATGTTAGTTTGCAATTATCAGGAAAGTTAGTAATTCTTTGGTTATTCAAGCATGCATCAAGTATCTTATACTTTACAAGAATTAACTAATTTTTTCTGACATTATTCACGAGTTAAATTCAGTACTGAATATATCTGGAGAAGCAGAATAAAAATGTGCAAATAAAGGACAGTAAGCATTTCAAGAATTTATAATTTTTTCCTTTTGAATATTTATTAAATAATATTTATCCATATTTAATTTATTTTATTTTATTCTTCAACTTGTATGCTGCCCCAATCGCACAGTGACTCTGGGTGGCTAACAAAGAAACAAAATATCAGAATTCCATGGTATCAAAAACAATTACAATTACATAATATCAAAATCATTTCAAAAAACCCAAATATCCCAATTACAATTACGAAATATCAAGCCGTCACAATACAAAAACACTTCAGTAATAAAGTGAGATCATTAAACCATACAAAAACACAATGTCTGATAATGGAGGTGGTGGTTTTGCAGCCGCCTGAGCCACACAGCTTCTGTTCCCTCCAGGCCGGCTGGCCGAGGAAGCTTCTCGTAAGGGCGGTGGTGGTGGCGGTCTTGGAGCCGCCCAAGCCGCACAGCTGCTGTTCCCTCCAGGCCGGCTGCACCATAAATAATATATTCATGCACCATAAATAATATATTCATTATATTTATAGTATGTTGTTGGCCGCAATTCAATCCGAGTTTACATTTTATCCTGCCCCAGGGCGCCAGGATGCCTGGTCTTGGATGCCAGCTTGTTTTGGCCTGCCTTTGCCCTCTGAGGCAAGCAGGTGGATCCCTGCTTGCCATGAAGTGACCCACACACTATGATCTTGGAGCCATCTCCTGCATGTTATAGTATGTAAATATTCATTTACAGCAATTCATTATCTAGCAACTAGCTATACATTATGACTCTAGATACTGTTTGCGATTCTTCACTTACCACTGTGGCAGCGGCGGCAGTGTTTTTGCTGCAATTTCCACACTGTCCGCTGATTCTACCAGCAGTGGGAGAGTGTGGGGACCTTATCCGCTCAGTTCTGATCTTCGTCCAAGCTCCTTGCGCAGCACTACAGCTGGAAACGTGTGCCTCCCCTGGCACACACCTCTCATAGATACACGTTCCTGGCTGTAGCACTGCTCAGGGAGCTCGAATGAAGGCCAGAACCAAGCAGATAAGGTCCCCACACTCTCCCGTTGCTGGTTGAAGTGGCAGGCAGTGTGGGAATAGCGGCAAAAACACTGATTGGCCTCCACCGGTGGCTGGACAAACTGCTCAGGAAGAAGCAGCAGCATAGAAAAGGAAGGGAGATTGCTTAGTCCCTTTTGTGGGGGTGGGAGAGGGTCATGTCTGGCATTTTTTGGGATTTTCGTGGCTGTTTTGTGTATTTTTCTTTGATTATTTTTGGTCCGGTTGGGACCGCTTCCCTTTTGTGGGGGTGGGGGATGATCGTGACTGTCATTTTCTGGTGGTTTTTGTATATTATTTGGGACCTTTTTTAAAAAAAAAAACAATGCAGTCCTATGGGAAAACGTTCTTCGGATTACAATTTTTTCCGTTTACGACAAAGGCTGTCGGAACAGACCAACATCGCAAGCCAAGGTTTTACTGTATCTTTATTGCACTAGGTGCTGCTGATGCTGGGTTTCCCGCTAGCCTTGTGCAGCCACAACATGGTCACTACTAGGACATCATCATTTTGGAGTGTTTTTCCCCTCTCTTAGTGTTATACCGAATGTGAGGCAGAATCTTTAACATGTTCTTTAGCTGGGCTGCTACACTTTGGAGAACTCCTACACCTGCTTGGTATCATACCACAAGATCTTTATGATTTAACGTTGTAGTAAAAATGTTATATTTCAGATTTGGTAATTTGCACTAGTAAAGTATCATAAATTTTATTTTTGTAGGGAATTCAAGGAGCTGGAGGGTTCATTAGAACTATTCCATTAATCTGCTTGCTTGGGTTTAATGTTCTTTAGGGAATATAACTCCTTGTAATTTCAGCCTGTATAATTCAAGATAGGATTGAATAAAATGCTGTCTATGAAAATTTCAAACTTTTGCATTTTCAAACTGTGGCTTTGATAACAAATAAGAATACATCATATTTATTGCTGTGAAATTATACCATAGATAGTTTGTTACTTTGAATTCTTCGTGAAATGTTGCTTTCTCCCAATTTCTTAGGTAGACGTATTTGATATTGAAAATGAAGAAAAGAGGTATACTCTCTTCTTGAAACTTCTGGAGACTAGTGAAGACCATGTCAGATTTCAGCATTTAGTCATGCTTTTGCAAGCCTGGCCCCCTATGAGAAACCCAGATATGTGAGTATTGGTTTATAAATTAGCAACAATTTTTCAAATTTGTTCTTAAATGCTTTCTTTTGATTAATACCTAATGTCGGTGGGATCTGCGTGTACTTTTGTGACATACATAAAACTGCACAATTATTTGCTTAAAAAGGAAAAAAAGATTTATTTGTAAGATACCCCCAAAGTATTAAAGTGGTTAAGATGCTGAACTTGACAACCGGAAGGTTATCAGTTCAAGACTCGAATGCTCTTTGTCTTGTCGGGGAACTTTTTATTAAAGTGTCAAGGCTAGCATAAACGGGCCCCCATCTTTGGCCTGGAAATAACCTTTATGGCCTGACCAGGACTGGTTGACTAGGAGAGGTTTTACTGCTTTGGCAGATCGCGTTTTGAGCTGTGCGGACCTCTCGGCTCCCAGAATTAAACAGGCAGTTAAAATGGCGATTCTGGACCTTGGAGGTGTCCAGTTTCCTAGATAGCCCGTCTTATGCCACCCCTCCCTTTGATGACACTTTGCAAAGGTCAGCTAGCCAGGGGGTGGAGGGGAGCTACCTCACCAATATGAAAGTCCTGCAATGCTGATAACACTCCTTTGCAGGGAAACGAAACACTCAAGGCTGTTCCGTCTTCTTCTAGCATTCACTCCTCCTTGTAAGAGACCTTTGAATAATAGCCCCTTGCTGGCCTATATGCTGACCCCTGGAAATTCCCCTCTCTGAGTTTTGAGGAGAATAACAGACGCTACTAGGTTGCTTCAAATGTAGCAGCGTTTATTGATACAAAATAGAGTAAACAAAGTATACAGATAAAGGCAATTCAAAAGGATCAAATAAAACACAAAACATAAAAGAATAGAAATTGCTAAGCTTGCTAAATAAGTAAAAAGCGGGCATCTTCCTGCCCCCATAAATGTTAGACTTGAGGTCTACCATTCACAGCATAGTGAAAGGAAAAATGGGCAGAGTAACCCCAGGAATTGGGGAGTCTGATGTCAAGGTGCAAAAACCCTCGGTTTATATGTTTTTTCCAACTCCCATCTCAAATATTTATTTATTTATTTATTTATTAGTCAAATTTGTATATGCCGCCCGCTCAGGCATGCCCGACTCAGGGCGGCATCACAACAATGCACAAAAATACATAAAACATTATAAAAACCCCCAACCCACCCCCTTTAAAAACCCCTATATCCCACCCACCCATCCCATCCACTATAAAAGGAAGAAAAAGGAAGAAAAAGGAAGAGGAAGAGGAAGAGAGAGAGTTCTTATACAAGCCAGCAGGCGGGCACCATAGTCCCATTCGGGCCCCAATATGTGAAAATTCCCCTAATATAATGTCTGGGGACAGCTAGCTGGACATCTGAGCATGCAGCTATATATGCACCTGTAAGTTACGTGAGGTGCTTATCTTAGATTCCATCTCGATGGCATCTTCATGTGATGGATCAAACTGTCAGATTCTCAGACTAGGTGTCCTTGAACCGACACTTGTGAGTGTATGTGCTAACTGGCCCATGTGGGGTATGCAACAATCTACTTGATTGACAAGGCATCTTAAAGCTAATTGGCTAACACATTCTACTATATCACACATAGTAAATGAAAAGAATAAATGGCATCCTTTGAGTGACCCTGACATGTCTCAGCTCCTGCCAACCTAGCAGTTTGAAAGCAACCAATTCATCCACCAATTCATCCAGTACGGGCACATTTTATTTCCGCTTCCAGGAGCGACGAGGGCTTCACAGACCGGATGAATGGGTGTTGGGGGCTGTATCCAGCCCGCGGCCCGTAGCTTGGGCACCACTGCTTTATAGGCTCTACCAAGTCAAATCTATGATGTTCACTTCTCAAATAACAATCTCACATGGTCTTATTTCAGCTGTACGTGACTCATCAGACAAAACCTGTGCATTTTGTCACTATGAAAAAAGCAGTTCTATATAATTCAGGTTCTCCTTCGTATAGTTTGTGAATCCACACTCATGGGTTATGCGCCTGCGCAGAACAGCCGATCGGAGGCTTGAAAAGCTATTGGTCAAAAGTTTTGGCGGTAAGACCGCCCACCGTACCGCCCACCCTGAGGCGCCCGCGCGCCATTTTACCTCAGTTCTCTTCTTTCCGCCGTAGCAGCAGGACGATCGTTGAGAGCTTCCTCAATTTTTTCGCCCTTCTGAGGGAAAGTCTTTTTGGCAAATCTTAATAATTTTTCTCGGTGATCTTGTCCTCCGGGCAGGATCGCCACCCCGGCTCTGTCTCTTCTCTTGAGTGGATTCAGTAGCCAATTTTTCGCATCGATCACCGTCTCCCCCCTCAAGGGGGTGGCGGCTGGTCGGCCCTTCGGGGTACTCGTCTCCAGAAACTTCCACTGGAAGAATTTTTTCCGCGGTTGATGGCTGCAGCGTTTAAACAGTGCACGGCTTGCCTTAAGAAGTTTCCGGCTTCCGACGGACACAGCCTGTGCCTTTTTTGTTTGGGAGAGTCGCATCAGAGCCAGTCTTGCCCGCATTGCAAAAAGTTTACGCGCCTCGCGGTGCAGAACCGAAGCAATCGCCTCAAGGCTCACCTGATGGAGCTCGCTCTGGCTCCCGCCGCGTCCGCCTCCACGGCCGCCGCTGCCGCTCAACCACCGCCGGCCTCTTCCTCCGTGCTTCCGATGAGGAAGAAGAAGAAGAAGGACAAGAACGGTGAGAAGAAGCGCAAGCGTGGGTCGGAGAAGAGACGGTCGCTTCCCCCCACTCCGCGCACACCCGCCTCTCCCGGGCCTTCGCCGCCGTTCTCGACTGCCCGATGTCCTTCTCCGGGATCCTCCATCTGGGGAGGACGGTCGTCTTCCGGGTCACCTGAGAAAGGACGCAGGGCTGGGGCTCCAGCTCGCCCACCTCAGGTGCTCTCCTCTCCTCCTCGGGGCAGAAACTCCTCGCCGAGGCAGGCCTCCGTCTCTCCACGGCCCAGGACACCGACGGACGAGGCGGTCGTCACCGTTTCGACGACCGTTTCGCCGACACCGACGCCGGCCACCGTTTCGGCTCCCACCGTTTCGTGGGCCACCATCCCGCCGGCCACCGGAGCTCCACCGCCAGCGGACTCGGACGCGTCTCAGATGGCCCTCGTCCGAGAGATGTTCCAGGTCATGGCGTCGTTTGCGACCAGGTTCCAGACCTCCACGCCTGCGGCCTCTGCGGCTCCGGTTCCGACCACCGCAAGCCCCGGGCATCCCGGCTCTGCCGCGGCCCCACCGACCTCCCGTGGGTCGAGTACCCGCTCCGCCGGCCCACCCAACCCGTCATGGTGTGGTCCGGACGTTGATGCGGTGGACGCCCATCCCGCCGGCCCGCCCAGGCCGTACTGGCGCGGTCCGGACGTGGACGAAAGACTGCCTCCCTCGTCCTCCGATGAGTCCAGCTCGTCGTCGGAGGAGGACGAGGGAGACGTCGACGCCGAGCGCACGCCGGAACAGGCCATCGGCTCGGTGGACCCACCGCGTGGTGAGGACCAGCGCTCACTGACCGCCATGCTCACGAGGCTCGGCACCGCCCTCAACCTGAAGGTCGACCAACCGCCGTTGGAGGGTGAGGATCAGATGACCGCGAAGCTCGACAGGCGTGCCGTGCGACCGGTCCACATAACCATGCTCCCCTCCATGATGACCACGGCGAGGGCGACGTGGAAGAAACCTTTGGCGGCACACTCCGTTTCGTCCAGGCTCGACAGCATGTACCGGGTCCTGGACGAGAACGTCGAGTTCTTGCAGGCACACCCCCTGCCGAATTCCCTGGTGGTCAAGGCCTTCCAGCATAGGACGGCCACCAGCGGATTCCCGGTCCCGTCGACGCCGGAGGGAAAGAAATTGGACGCGGTGGGGCGTAAGTTTTACGCCACCGGCTCCCTATTCTTTCGGGCCGCAAACTATTCGGCCGCCATGGGCCTGTACCAATCTCACCTTTGGGAGCAGGTGAAGGTTGAGACGGCTAAACTGCCCGCCGATGCCCAGAAGAGGATTGACGCGCTGGCCACCGAGGGGGACTTCGTCGCCGAGCAGCTGATGCGCACTGCCCGGCATATCAACGATTATGCGGCAAAAGACATGGCCTCCGCAATCTACCTCCGTCGCCATGCTTGGCTCAGGGACACCTCCCTCGATGACGCTATGAAAAAGCTCATCGAGGAGTTTCCCTTCGACGGGCAGGGCCTATTCGGTCAGGACACCGATAAGGTCCTGAATGAGATGCGCCAGACCAGTTCCACGGCGAAGTTCCTGGGGCTCACCACGCCGGCAACTTCCACCAGGCCGAGGTTCCAGCCCTTCACACGGCGGTTCCAGGGCAACCCACAGCAGCAGGGACCGACGGAGCAGCCTAGATCCAGCTCCTATAAACAGCGGCGACAACACAAACCCCGCTACCGGCCCTACGGACAGGACAAGCGTTCGACCGCGAGGCCCAAGCCCCGCGTTTGAAGCTGCGACGGCCGAGTCTCTCTCGCTCCACATCCCGTACCTCCCCCTCCGGAACTTCCTCCAGGCATGGTCGGGCATCACGGACGACCAGTGGGTCTTAAAGATCTTGTCCTCTGGCTACGCCATCGAGTTCGTGCGGGTGCCTCGAGTAGGAAGACATCGTCTCACCACCTCGTCCCCCCATTTGGAGGAAGAAATAGCAACCCTTCTCTCCAAGGGAGCCATCGAGCGGGTAGCACCGTCCGACTGGGACAACGGTTTCTACTCGAGGTACTTCGTGGTCCAGAAGAAGGACGGAGGCCTTTGCCCTATCCTGGACCTACGCCGCCTGAACAAATGCATCCACACCAGGAAGTTCCGGATGGTGACCCTACAGACCGTCCTTCCCCTCATCAACAAAGGGGACTGGTTCACAGTCATAGACCTCAAGGATGCCTACTTCCACGTTTCCATCCTCGAGGAACACAGACGGTTTCTCCGCTTCCGTATCGACCATTCCGTGTACCAGTACCGATGCCTACCGTTCGGTCTGGCCACGGCACCGCGGGTCTTCACCAAATGCATGGCTCCGGTGGCTGCATTCCTCCGCCAACGGGGCATCAGGGTCTTCCCATACATCGACGATTGGTTGATCGTCTCCCCCACCAAATCGTCGGCCGTTCGGGACACACAATACACGGTCCACCTCATGGAGAGTCTCGGCCTCAGGATCAACTTCACCAAGTCGAAGTTGACTCCCTCCCAGCGCGTCGAGTACATTGGAGCGGTACTCGACTCGCTCACTACGAGAGCCTACGCCCCCCAGAAACGCTTACGGGACATTGCGCAGGGGGTGAGCGAACTGCGCACGAAACCGTGCATCCGGGCGAAGAAGGCTCAGAGACTTCTAGGCCTGATGGCCTCAACGACGGCAGTGATCCCCCATGCCAAATTGAAATTCAGGTCCCTGCAATCGTGGCTCCTTCACGAGTTCGACGCACTTCGGGAGAGCCAATCCAAACGGTTGACCCCATCTCCAGAACTGAGGGACCAACTGCTGTGGTGGTCTACACCACTCAACGTGGCCACGGGGAAGAGTTTCTACCCCCCGCAACCTTCACTGCAGATACTGACCGACGCGAGCAACCTCGGCTGGGGCGCTGCTTGCGGGACTCTCACGGTCAACGACACCTGGACACCGCACGAAACGGTGCACCACATAAATTACTTGGAGCTGCTGGCCATTTGGAAGGCCCTGCGCTCCTTCGAGACTCTGCTCACCGGCAAGGCGGTTCAAGTGGCCTCGGACAATACCACGGCGGTGGCGTACCTCAACAAGCAGGGAGGAACACGGTCCACCACCCTCTTGTACCTTGCAGTGCAGTTGTGGGAATGGTGCCTGGAGAAGCACATTTTCCCAATTGGAGTGCACATTCAGGGCACACTGAATGTCTTGGCAGACCACCTGAGCCGTCTCACCTCGACGACCCACGAATGGGAGCTGGACGACGGAGTGTTCCAGTCCCTGTGCCAGGTCTGGGGGACGCCGAGCATCGACCTCTTTGCATCGGAGTCCAACAAGAAACTCAGCAGGTACTGCTCCAGAGCAGGCATCGGACTGAACTCCGAGGGCGATGCCTTCATGAAACGGTGGGATCAGGACTATCTCTATGCCTTTCCTCCGTTTCCTCTGGTCCAGAAGGTACTCACCAGGATGCACCAACACAGAGCCAATGCAATTCTGGTGGCACCGGCGTGGCCGCGCCAACCCTGGTTTCCGCTACTGTTGCGCATGTCGTCACAGTATCGCACACTGCCAGAATCACCGACACTCCTCCAAATGGAGCAGGGCCAGCTGCACCATTCGGACCTGCCCAGCCTCCACCTCACCGCGTGGAGGATAACCCCAGACTGGCCAGGATCCTTGAACTAGCGCGGCGCCCTTCCACAAGGAAGTCCTACGCTTCCAAATACAGGCGTTTTTGTGCTTTCCTGGCCGCCCGGCAAACGCCCCCCACGCAGGTGGGACTGCAGGACATTTTAACCTACCTCCTCCAGCTGGCGGAGTCTGGCCTCAGCATCACCTCCATCCGAGTGCATCTCGCAGCAGTGGTAGCGCACTCTCCTGCTGGCTCGCCCGCTTCCGGGGCCTTCCGCGACCAAACGGTAAAGCGCTTCCTCAAGGGACTAAAGAACGCTTTTCCGCCGGCCCGGACACCGACGGCTCAATGGTCACTGTCCACCGTTCTCAACGCGCTCACCAGGACCCCCTTCGAGCCCTTGGCTACCGCCGATGTTCGTCTCCTCACATGGAAGACAGCATTCCTGGTGGCCATCACGTCTGCACGACGAGCTGGTGAGCTGGTTGCCCTGCGAGCAGACGCACCCTTTCTCCAGTTCTTCAACGACCGCGTCGTCCTCCAAGCGGACATCACCTTTCTACCCAAGGTGGTCTCCAAGTTTCACATGGCACAAACTATCTCCTTGCCAACCCTCTTCCAGAACCCCACTAACGCCCAAGAAAGGACTTGGCACACGCTGGATGTGAAACGAGCTTTATTGTTTTACACCAGCAGGACTAGAGAGTTCAGGAAGTCACAACGCCTCTTTGTGGCGTATGGGGGAAAGTCCAAGGGTGAACCCATCTCTGCTCAAAGGTTCTCCAAATGGATCACCTCTACCATCTACCTGGCCTACGAGTCAGCTTCACTGCCACCTCCACCGCATGTCAGGGCGCATTCCACCAGGGCGGTTGCCACATCCACTGCCTTTCTGGAGGGCACACCGCTTGAGGACATATGTAAGGCTGCCACCTGGTCCAGACCTTCCACATTTGTCCAGCACTACAGGGTGGACACCAGAGCCACTGCGGACGCCAGGCTTGGCCGTGTCGTCCTCACCAAGGGGCTCCGGACTCAACGCCCCTGACGGGTCCACCTACGGGTTCTTCAGCTCATCGTGGGATCATCTCATCCGACTGCCCACCGACCAAGTAAGTGTGAGCTTGCTAATCTCCCATGAGTGTGGATTCACAAACTATACGAAGGAGAAAGTTCGGTTTCACTTACCAGTGATAACTTTCGTTCTTCGAGTATATAGTTTGTGAATACACACTACCCACCCTGCCTCCCCTCTTGAGCTGCACGGATGAGATCAGTTGGTTTATCCTGTGCTTGGCTTAAGTATGGAACTGAGGTAAAATGGCGCGCGGGCGCCTCAGGGTGGGCGGTACGGTGGGCGGTCTTACCGCCAAAACTTTTGACCAATAGCTTTTCAAGCCTCCGATCGGCTGTTCTGCGCAGGCGCATAACCCATGAGTGTGTATTCACAAACTATATACTCGAAGAACGAAAGTTATCACTGGTAAGTGAAACCGAACTTTTTATTGTACTAGTTGTCAACCCTTGCAAAGAGCCTAATTATATATATTATATACAGATCTTTCTTTCTTCATATGTATGTTCCTAGTCTTTCTTTTCCTGTTTATTTTCCACTGGGAATAACTTCATTTTGTTAGGTTTAGCTTCAACATATTAGATGCATTGTAGGGCACTATTGCATTCAAGCACTTATTTTAGTTACACATGACTTCTCCTGAAGTAGAGCTGAGCATCATCAGAATATTCATGCCAGCCTGCTCTACATCACCTAATAACTGCATGCAGCAATTCCATAAAGCATTAGAGACAAAGTGGTGAGTAAGCTGATGTTTGATGGACACAAAAGTTTCCCACTGGACTGTCAAGGGAAGATCATTAGCATAGATTAAACGTCTGGCATATAGGAGCTTTATATAGAGTTCCTTGTGTAAGAGGGATTGCTCTTGAGGCTATAATTGTAGTTTGGGGTAGTTATTAGATCTGGGGCTTCCGCCATGCTTATGCAGGTGGATACTAGATTTTCTATGAGATTGTTCCCAACGGGTCAGGATGGGCTCTCATGTCTCTGCGGATCTCAGTATAAATCCGGGGACGTCGCAGGGGTGTGTGCTGAGCCAGCTTCTGTACACACTTTACACATATGATTGTGTTCCCAGTTACCCCAGCAATAAGATCATCAAGTTTGCAGACGACACAACAGTAGTTGGTCTGATTACTGCTGGGGAGGGGGAGTCGGCTTACAGGAAGGAGGTTGAGATGCTGACGGAGTGGTGTAGGGAAAACAATTTATTCCTCAATGTAAAAAAGAGATGTACAAAAGAGATCATTGTGGACTTTAGAAAATGCAAATTGAACATCCAGCCACTTATTATTGAAGGGAATTGTGTGGAACAGGTCTCGGTGTTTTGATTTCTGGGAATGGAGCTGAGGGATGATCTAACATGGGGAGCAAACACCAAAGATCTGATGAAGAGAGCACAGCAGAGGTTATACTTCTTGAGAATCCTCAGGAAGAACAATCTTTCAAAGGACCTGCTGTTGGCATTCTACCACTGTACCCTAGAGAGTGTGTTAACCTATGGTCTGTGTGTATGGTTTGGGAGTTCTACAGGTAGGGAAAGAACAATGCTGTCTAGGGTCGTAAAGACTGCGGAGGGGATAATCGAGCATACACTTCCCACTCTAGATCAAATCTATGCCACCAGGTGTTACAAGAAATCTGTAGAGATTGCGCAAGATGTTTAGGTTTTGTTGGGGTGATAAGTGTCCCCCCCCCCCCAATCTCGTTGTTCTGTGCAGGACAATGACAATAAAGATTTATCTATCTCTATATCTTATGCAGTGCAGATTTAAATAAATAATAAAAATAAATAAAAATGTTCTTAGGTTAGTTTCCATATACAGTATTGTCACACAAAGTGACCTGCATTCACAGATTCTTTCCATTCCATTTTGTAGATATTTTTACATTTGAAGGTTCGTTATTGTCTTAAATATATGCTACCAATTTAATGTTGGCTTTTAACACAATGAACTGTTTTTCCTACATTTCAGGGCAAGTCCAAGTAACAATCCTTGGGTTAAGTTGGGAACCATGATGCTTTTGAAATGCCAACAACAACATAAGGAGAACACAGGGAATGAGATTCTGAAAATCTGTCGCTCTTTATATGAAACAAAACACACACTGTCTACAGAGGTGAGCCTATTTGCCTAGAGTCCTTGTAATAGTGAATATATTTGCTTAGATAGTAGATTCATCTCCTTTTCATTGATCAACCCAGATGGAAACATGTAAGAAAGCTTTGAAATATTTCTATTTTAACGGCAAATTGCTTTGTTACAGGTATAGCTTTGTATCCTTTTGTCCCAAGAGGCACTGCTTTTATATAACTTCCATTTTCTGGGGGCCTTACTGCTACGTAAGCTTCACTGAGCACTGTAAATCTTGATGCAGCCATGGTTTTTGGATAGTTACTCACACATGACAGCTGGTGGCTGTCAGACATGTGTCCCAGTATACACATCTATTTCAACATGGCTCTGGGAGCAGTCCATCCATATGGAAGCCTACTTCTGCATTTTCCAGAAGTTCCCTACAGATGGCTAAGCAATAGTGCTTGATGGATTAACACATCAGTTTATACTGATGTAATATCCTTCTAAATTTATTTTATGGAAATTTGTTTTATGTTTTCTGACCACATTGAGATGAGCTTCCTATTACTACAGGTTGCAAAGTTTTGTAAATTTGTTTAATGGGCCATGCTGGAGTAATCTTAAAAGAAGGCAATCTGAATTGATCTTCAACAAATGCATCTATAGAATGGAACCAAAGGTCATTATATCAGCTATAGCTATGAATCCCATATACACATGCACACACAAATATATATACCATATTATATTCTTTAAACTCCAGTTCATCCTAATAAATACCATGATGATGTACAAATATATAGACAAATTAAACCAAATAGAGTCATCTGATCCCCAAAGCTACAGGCTAATCTTCTTAATATACCACCTTAAACGTGTCTGAATGAATGATATTAGATCATCTAGCCCTTAAAATTGAATCTCTTCTAATTCCAGAAAAGGTAAACTTTACAGTAGGCCTGGTGAAAGCGGTACAGTTTAAATCTAACCCAGCATATAAAGCATGGTTTGAAGTTAACAAAATAACTTTACTAGCAGTTGTTGACCTTGCAGCAGCATACAACACTGTCCATCATCAATTGCTGCTTAAAAAGCTGTATCTCCTTACTTCTTCTTTCATGTCCCAGTCAAACCGTGGACTTCCAAAATGAAGTCACCTTCTTGACTTTGTCTTTGGCCAAAATTAAGTCTTCATTGCTGCATGTTTCTGGTAGTCATTGGCAGGCCAGCAACAGACAGATTCTGCATTTCCACATTCACACAGCATGTGTTTCCTGCACCATTGAAACATGTGTTGGTGCACCCCCTCCTGAAGAAGCCACCACTTGACCCATCAATATTAGCTAACTTTCAGCCTGTATCCAACCTTCCCTTTCTAGGGAAGGTATTGGAGAAGGCAGTGGCATGGCAGCTACAAGGGGTTCTGGATGAAGCAGATTATCTGGACCCTTTTCAGTTATGATTCAGGCCCGGATATGGTACTGCGACTGCATTGGTTGCCTTGTTGGATGTCTCTGGTGTGAGTGGGATGGAGGGAATCCATCCATCCTTGCTCTTCTTGACCTCTCAGTGGCTTTCGATACCGTCGACCATAGTATCCTTCTAGAACGGCTCCAAGGATTGGGGATCCAGGGCACTGTGTGGTCCTGGTTTCCCTCATTTCTGACGGGCCGGACCCAATAGGTGTTGTTGGAGGGCAAGAGGTTTAGCCCCAGGCTTCTACAATATGGGGGTGCCACAGGGCTCAGGGCTCTCGCCTCTCCTGTTTAACATTTACATAAAACCACTGGGGGAGATCATCCATTCCCATGGGGTGAAGTACAATCAATATGCAGATGATACTCAGTTGAACATCTCAGCCCATGGTGACCCAGGTGATGCAGGGGAAGTCCTATCCAGGTGTCTGAAGGCTGTAGGGCTCTGGATGGGGGACAACAGGCTACAACTGAATCCTGGCAAGACCAAGTGGCTGTGGGTTAGGAGCCCTGTGTTATCACGGGAGCTACCATTTTTGGTTCTGGATAGGGCTTTTCTGCCTCAGACAGACCCGGTGCGTAATCGGGGGGTCCTCCAGAACCTCATGGCTCCTGCTCAATGAGCAGGTAGCAGTTGTGGCCAGGAGGGCTTTTGCACAACTTCATGCCATTCGCCAGTTACGCCCGCTCCTGGACCGGGATTCCTTACTTATGGTCACTCACACACTGGCCACCTCCAGACTGGATTATTGTAATGCGCTCTACATGGGGCTGCCCTTGATGACCATTCAGAGGCTTTAACTGGTTCAAAATGTGGCTGCCCACATAGTGATGGGGTGTGGGCGTTATGCCCATGCCTCACCTCTGCTGCGGGAGCTGCACTGGCTGTCGGTGTGTCTCTGGGTGCAATTCAAGGTGCTGGTGATTACCTTTAAAGCTGTACATGGTAGTGGACCAGGGTACTTATGAGACCGCATTACCCCAAGGACATCTGCTTGTCCCACTAGAGAGCATTCTCTGTGTCTGCTCCGGCCCTGTGGAACCTCCTGCCAACTGAAATTCATCTCCAGGCAGAGCTTTTATCCTTTCATAAAAACCTGGCTGGCACAACGGATGTGGGGAGTGGCTGCGGAGATAGCTACTCTTGGCTGGCTTGTATAAATGTCACCCAGGCTTCCAGCTTTTAGCTTTCAGTGTTTAGTGTGAGTTTTAATGTTGGTTTTCGAAATTTGATGATGCGGCACTGGGGAGGGCTTTTTAAACTTATTAAAACTTCAAACAATTTAATATTTTAACATTTTTAGCTTATTGTTATTGTAGAATTTTATATGTCTTGTCTATATGTGTAAGTCGCCTCGGCAAAGGGGGCAGCAGTAGAAATGTGATTTAAATAAATAAATAAATGTTGTTCACCAGCAGCCCCCACTTGAACATGTTGGTCTTATATTTAGGCACTCCAACCATCAGCCTATTCAGAGTCCTCCAAGGGGAGGTCAAGTTCCTCAGCTATATTCTCCTTTAATGGTATTCCGTGTCTAGTGATCTCCTTCCTCCATCTTCTAATTTGGTTTTGCTCTTGCGTACCCTCAAGAATATTTGTTCTTGCCATAAAGCTCATCCTGGATCTGTGCCGGTGAACTTAAGGCACATATTCATTCAGAGGATATTGAGGGCCATTCTCTTGAATATTTCTTATATACTATATATAATATAGTATACAGTGGTACCTCGCATAACGAAATTAATCAATTCCATGAGTTTGTCGTACAGCAACATTTTCATTATGTGAATTTTTTTTCGCATAATGAAATTTCCTATGGGAAATTTTGCATTTTTGCATAATGAAAATTTCCTATGGGGAAATTCGTATAACAAAAATATTTTCATTATGCAAATTTTGTTATGCATAACAAAAATGTTCGCTATCCGAGGAAACATTTTTGTTCAATTTCCTTTCACTATGCTAGTTTTTCGCTATCAGAGCCCTTTGTTATACGATGTTTTACAGTATGTAAAATATAATATACAGTAAAACCTCGAGTTACAAATGCCTCAACTAAGAAAAACCCGCCATACAAAAGGAAAAATAATGTTTTGAGATACGATTTTTTTCCCGAGATACAAAAAGTTTTTTTGGGGTCATCCAACACTTTCCATGGTGGTGGGAGGATGTTCGGAGCATTTCTGCTCCATTTTTGGAATTTTTCTTTCAGTTTTGGCACCGCCAGAAGCTCCCCCACCACCAGGAAGTGCCGAAAATTCCCCCTTCCCTGCAATAGCTGATTGTCAGGGACTGGTCCGACAATTATCAGAGCTGGCCATTAGAGGGCACTGTCAGAAATGTGCCGAATATGCATTGAAAACCAAAAACAATCTGTTCCGAAGGTTAGGAAAAAAAGGGGGAAATGTATTTTATTGTTCAAAACTCTTTCTAAAGCGCACTTTGGAATTTTCTTGCCATGTTTTTCATTTTCTTTTTAGAAAGAGTTTTGAACAGCTAAAAGACTTTTGGGGCTTTTTTACGCCTTCCAGAACACATTACTTGGTTTTCAGTGTATTCCTATGGGAAACTGCGCTTCAAGATACACATTTTTCGGGATTTGAAAAACCCCGAGGAACAAATTAATTTCGTATCTCGAGGTACCACTGTATAATATATAAAATGTATATATAGCACCAAACCCATCCATTTCAGGGACACCAACCACTAGAGCAGTGATGGCTAACCTTGGCACTCCAGCTGTTCTGGAACTTCAATTCCCAGAAGCCCTGATCAGCAGGAGTGCTGACTTGAGCTTCTGGTAATTGAAATCCAAGAACAGCTGGAGTGCCAAGGTTAGCCACCAGGGCACTAGACAATAGATAAATTGAAGGAAAAAAATTTTATACCTCTCAAGCTCTGGATAGTAACCAGAAGAGGCTGTCTGTGGAGAACAAGAACATTCCACCTTGCTGGTCCATCTGGAGAAGGCTAGACCATCTGGAGATCACTTAATAGACTTTGAAGTGAAGTAGGAAGATCAAAGAATAATGAAATATAATGTACTTCTTGGATACAGGATAAATTTTCTGTGACTGTGGAGAAATTCAATCAATGCTGCATTTATATGCTTGCAATTTATGCCCCCACCGCATGTAAAAAAGAAGATCGAATAAATGGCTGAAATAACTCCACAGAAGTCACCCACTTCTTGCCTTAACGCATCTAATTGTGCAACACTCTGATGCAAAGAAAGAAAGAATGAAACCAAATGCAACAGTGATAGATTTTTTAAAAAAACATTCAGACATTGTATGACGTTGTGTCTTCAGGGTTGTTAACCATTTTGTTTTTATTCGTAGTTCTGTAAATGTCTGCAGATACTACAAGTTTCCCAGTGTTCCTATTTGTGCCTCCCTTCTATCAACACAGTGTTTATGGTTAGAAGAGTGGAGAGTTGTTGCTGTCATTGTCATTATTGCCATATTTCTCAAAGTGATGCTAGAGATGTCTGAACAGCCAACTCAAGTGAAGTTATTGTAGATGTAGCTGGAGCACATAACACATTGCTTTGGCTATCCATGCACTAATAGTGTATCCTTGTTTCTTTACCAGATTAATGTGCTATGTCTTTCACTGGTCAGCTGTGTTTCCAAGTGCAAGTTTACATTGGAAAAATAAGTGAACAGAAAAATTGCAATGGTTCTTGTGATTTAGTAAAATTGAAATTATTAAGCTTTATTTTTTTCTTTATTTCTGGGGAATAACAAAAGCCTTACAGAACATGGAATGAAATGTGGCAGCCTGTAGATTTCTACACATTTTCTGCATACCTGGGAAGTACAATTTATAGCCATCCGTACAGTGTTTGCAAAAAAAAAGGCTGATGGTTGTTACAACGCAGAGCCTTGGTGAAGTAGTAGTTTTTATAGTGCCATGAAAACTGTAAGTGAAGAAGCAGCAGTATAGGAGACTTGACAGAACGATAAAGCTTGTTTCAAAAGAAACCCGAACATTACTTGTATTTCTGAAGATAAGCTAGGGGGTGGGAGGAAAGATATATGGTTGGGATCCATTTATAAACATCTAAGGGGAGTATAACTGCACATATGTGTGGCTGGTGTAGGCACAAGTCTGATAGCTTCTCCTCCTCCCATGGGTAATAAAGTAGAGGTTAACATTGAGATATTGCACAAATGTCAAAATAAGAACAAGGAGTAAACAGGAAGAGGTGGGAGACTGGAGGCATTAGAAGGATTACCCATGTTTTGATATTTCCATGCCCTATCTGCAGTGGCTCAAGTGGCTAAGATGCTGACTGGAAGGCGGGAGGTCAGCAATTTGATTCCCAAGTACTGCAGGATGAAATGAGCTCCCGTCCTCTGTCCCAGCTCCTGCCAACCTGCCAGTTCGAAAGCAAGAAATTGCAAGTAGATAAATAGGGACCACTTCGGTGGGAAGGTAACAGCATTCTGTACGCTCCGGTGTCTAGTCACACCTGCCACATGACCATGGAAATATCTGCAGAAACAGACAGCACTGGCTCTTCTGCTTTGAAACAGTAATGAGCACTGAACCATAGAGTCGGATACGACTGGCTTTCGAGTAAGGGTGACGTTTACCTTTATCCCCTATTTGGAGGTCTGAAGAGTGGTACACCTAGCTTTGCCCCTTCTGTCATGTCTTTGCTAATGCCATGTCTGAAGAAGAAAAGTTCTTGCTCATGTAGTCTCTACCACGGCTTCCAAATCCCAGATATTTTTTTAAGGATTCTAGATCATGCACAGAGCAGAAGAGCAGAAATCCCTCCTTTTCAGACCTTCTCATAATTGAAGGAGCAATGCAACATTGGAGGGTTTCAGCAAACCTGTTTACGACCATAGTCTTCTGTCCTTCTGTAAAAACCTTTCTCCGCCAAGGGTTGTAGTCTTTTGTACAGTTTTTCTATACCTGTACAGTTATGAAAAGCTAGAACCCCTTGGGGGAGAAGGGTTTTTATAGAAAGACGGAAGACCACCATTGGAAAAGAACATAGAAATATTAAATGTTCATACATGATAATGGTTTTTCTGCTGGGTCACCTATGGAGCAATGATGAGAACTCTAAAACAGGGATCCTCAACCTTTTTAAGCCGGGCGCCGGTTCATGCCCCCTCATACTGTTGAGTGGCTGGACTGGTGGTCTTGCTACCACTGCCGGTGGGACCACCCCGAGCCCCCACCACTCCTCCAGTGCCACTGCCGCTGGAGGGGCCATCCCAAGTCCCCGCCACTGCCACCAGTGGGACCACCCCAAGCTTTCACCACCACCAGCCCCGTCAGTCTCTGCTGCTGACACTGGCAGGACCACCCTGAGCCACCCACCACTCCCCACCACAGCCGCTGCCAGCAGAGCCACCCCCCACTGCCACTATTGATGACCACCCACCACTCACCCCACACCACTTCCCTACTTACTGGCCTGGAGGAGCTGCATTGCATGGGTAAAGGAGCGGTCCAGACTGTCGGCCTTGCCTGTGCTTGGCCAGAGCGTCCCCCAGGAAAGACGTGGGCAGCTGCATGCATCTGCCGGGAAAGATGCACTAATCCAGAGCAGCGCCTGGGAAAGACACAGGCGGCCATGTGCATCCTCCGCTTCTGCCGCCACCAGCTCAATCCTTGTCCCCTCCACTTGGCTTGGCATGTCCCTGCCAGTGCTCCATAGCAGGGTGGATGTTGTAAGCCTTACAACATCTGCCCTGCTACGGAGCGCCAGCAGAGACTCGCCAAGCAGCAGGGACAAGGATTGATCCGGTGGCGGTGGAAGCAGCAGCTGAAGCGAGGGTGTGGGCTGGATGATTTGGTGCCATGGGCTGGATCCAGTCCACGGGCCATAGGTTGAGGATCCCTGCTCTAAAATCACAGTAGCTTTGTGTCATGCAAACTTTTGCCTCTAGGCATCCAGGTTAGCTATGCAATTACAGTAACTAGGCTTAAACAGGGAAGAAACTTGTTCCTGGAAGGATGTTCTCAACCATTGGACTGGCAAGCATTATCAAGCAATGCTTTGTTTGGACATTCGATTAATGCTAGCAAATCAAGAACCAAATTGCTACATGACAAATTGCTTGAGATCAGCTGCTTCCCACTCAAGCGGGTGCCTGTTGACAGTTTCTCAGTAGCAAGAAGGAGATAGCAGGGAAATTAAGCTCCAGCTGCACAATACAGCCTCCCCTCATTTCATGTGCCAGGTGCAGGTCACTTCATTCCCCACCAAGAGGAAGAGATGGTAGCGCTGGTTGCAAAAGGCCATATGGTGGCTTTAATATATTCAATTCAATTCAAGTTTTATTTATACTCTACCCATGGGTGACTCAAGGCGGCAATAACAACAAAATATTCAATAACATAACAGGCAATACCAAGAAAGCAATACAGAAATAAATACAGTATACAATATATACAGTATATATCAGCCCTCATGTCTTTCCTCCTTCAAATAGAACCCATAAGAGGAATTCTCAGGTGGTTTTTTTCACCTGCATTGCAGCAAACATCCCCTTGATTAGTGCTTCTTTTAAACTTTTCAAACTGGCTGATTTTTTTTTTTTTTTTGCTTATGCTCCATTATTCTAACCTTGAATGCGACTTGTGTCACTCTGCCCTACATAAATCTTTTCTTTTCTTTCTCAGTGCATAAAAGACCTGTGTTTGCTGCTCCTCAATGAATCCCTTCTACTACCGTCCCTGAAGCTGCTTGTGGAAAGCAGGGATCAAGATCTCCACTCTCTGGCACTGCAGCAGATAACAGCTTTTACTAAGGTATGAGTGGTTGAATTAATCATCCTTCCTCATTTCAGGTGATAAATTAGCTCTTTTATCTTCCTTTAGGAAGCCAAGCCTCTCGAGTGTGTTATCACTATTGTGACTTTCCTAAGCTTTTGTGTTTGTCATCTGCTGAACCATGGGGTTGGCCAGTTCTTTTCATACACTCAAGGCGATTAAAACTAACAATCTTTTTGGAATTATTATTATTTCACGTTATCTGTCTAAACTATTCAGTCAAATAAAAGAAAGGATCTTTTTGTATCAACGTCATGCATCAGCTGTTCCATTTGGTTAATGTGTGAGCTGTTAATTCTATATGAACAGGAATCTTTGAACCGGAGAAGTTCTTGACTGAGAAGTAGAAAATATTGCATACACACAACTGTACCTATTCACATTGGAGAGTCACTGAATTTTAATTCTGTTTCTGTTTTCAGGTGGAACATATCTGTTATAAGCTGGCAAAATTGTTTCCAACTTGTTTCTTAGCTGCTATATTTCTTGTTTCCTTGACTGTAGTGATCCTACCTATTCAAGGATCAGAGTATAAAAGGCTGCTGTGTCTTAGCTTGAAAATAAGCCCAAATGTATTTAATTCAAATAACCACATGTTTCTTCCATCTCCTCTAGCTTTCCTTGTGACAAATTTTTTAGATTGCAACCCCTTTATACAGCTACACTGTGCACGGTGAATCATGCACATTACAATATAAATGCATGAAGAACTATTATCACTAGATAGCTCAAGGGTTTATGTACGTATCTGGCTGCAAAGCCAGAGATCAGGAGTTTGATTTTTCCACTCTGCCTCCGGGGAGATGAGCCAGCCTATGTAGTCATGAGCAAGCTGCACAGCCCTAGAAAGAAGGAAATTGTCAACCACTTAGGAATATTCTCTATATAGAAAACCCTGGAAAGGGTTACTGGAAATCATAATTGGCTTGATAGGTAAAGGTCGCTCTTGCTCAAAAGCTAGTTGTATCCAACTCTAGAGTTTGGTGCTCATCTTTGTTTACATCCAAAGAGTCAGTGCTGTCTGCGTCTGTAGACATTTCCATGGTCATGTGGCAGGCATGTAACCTGAGTGCATGTAACGCAATTACCTTCCCTGTTGAAGCAGTACCTATTTACTAGCAATTTCTTGCATTCAAAATGCTAGGTTGGCGGGAGCTGGGACAGACAGAGACAGGAGCTCACTCCGTCGTGCAGCAGTCTTGAACTGCTGACCTGCCAACTTTCCGGTCATCAAGTCCAGCATCTTAATCATTAAGCCACTGCAGTCTATTAATTGACTTGATGGCATGCAATTATCATTTTTATGACATCAAAGGGAAAGGAATGTCCGTACCTGTTGTCAATGAAATCTGTGAGGCACCATGTTGGGAAAGATTAATGCAAAGCCACCAAGTCAACTGTAGCAGGCTTCTAATGTTTGAATAATAATAATTCTGTACCATCAAGTAGATTCCAGCTTTACAGGGTTTTCTAAGTACAAAACAATCAGACATGGTTTGCCTTTTTCTGGTGGAGCTCAGGGACCTTGTAGCTTGCCCAGCACAACACAGACTGGCTCTTTTCTTACAGAGCACAGTGGGGAAACTAAGTTCTACCCTTGATGCTTCATCTCAGTGATCTAACACATGAAGCCTTACAAATGTAAGGGGTTTGCTTCGCTTCCGCACTACTGATTCCTGTCTCTTCATTTATATACCAGTCATTTAAAAAGGAATATGTTTGAATAGATTCACCCTTATTAGTTGTTTGAATACACCTATCAATTGCACCAAGAATGGGCCATACATGGTTCGTGGGCTACATGTACCTCCACTTTATTGCTCTTCTCTGTGAGAATGCTGTTACACCTCCACAGCAGCGTAAAAAGCTACCTTTCTCTTTAATAACAAGACATGAGGGGAACATAAACCTTGTTTATAAAGCAGAATCATGTTTCCTGAAACACTCATGCTTTAAAACAAAGCAAACAATGCCCACACCGTGACTTTAAAAAATGTGGCTTTTTCAACTCAAGCCATACTACCCAAATTCACTGCTACCATGGCACGGTCTATCCCCATATACCAATTTACCCATCCTAGGACATTACCACCCTGAGATGAGCACTGAACCTAGAGTCAGATACAACTGGCTTTCAAGCAAGGGTGACCTTTACTGTACAGTACATGCGTATAAATTTGTTCACATCTTTGAGATTGTACAAAAAATAATTATATTGTCCTGTCAGTTCTGACTGTTGTGATCCAAAAGCTATTCCTTCAGACCAGGCTTGCCAGATGTTAAATAAATTCACAATTGGGCAAGGAGAAATCCAGTACGGTTATTTTATTCAGCTGAGCAAAATGAATTGGGCAATTTGTTGTTGTTGTTCAGTCGCAAAGTCGAGTCTGACACTTTGCGACCCACTTCATTCAACACAGGGGGAAAGTCCAGCCACCAACCATATTTTTCAGACATTTTGATAACTCTCCTCTCCTCCCCAGGTTTCCATTCTCCACTCATTTTCTGCATGATCAGTGCATGTTCTGCCTGTGCTGGGAATTTTCCACTCCTTCTTCTGCTCCCCCCCCCCCCAACACATTTCAGAGGCCTCAAGTAGGTTTCATTTAAAACAATGAACATTTCAAGCAAAAACAGTCAGTCACATGCCCACACGTGGTGCACCCATATATTTCTTAGGAAAAGCATTCATATGGTTGTACGCAATACATTTATTTATTTATTTATTTATTTATTTCTACGCATTTATATCCCGCCCTCCTGGTGGATACACCACTCAGGGCAGCTAACAACACAGTAAAACAATAAAACAACAATAATTAAAACAGATCTAAAAAACCCAATTAAAACCAACATTAAAAACACAAGCATATCATCATTAAACAAACCACCCACCCCACCCTACCCCCGTTAAAACAGAATAACCATGCCAGGGGGCAGCCCCTCACATAGGCTAAATCAGCCACCGAGCTTGACTGGTAGAGTCAAACGTGCCCCACACCTGCTGGAAAAGCCATGTCTTCAGCATCTTCCTAAAGGGGAGTAGTTTCGTCTGGAGCCGCAACTCAGGTGGTAAGAGGTTCCACAGGGCTGGGGCAGACACGGAAAAGGCTCTTTTCCTGGTCCCAGTAAGATGTACCTCTTTCACTGATGGGACCACCAGTGAGCCCCTCCTGTCTGCCCTAGTAGGCTGGGCTGAATTCTTTGTGGCGACGCGGTCTCTTAAGTAGCCTGGTCCAATGCTATATAGGGCTTTAAAGGTCAAAACCAGCACCTTGAATTGCACCCGGAGACACACTGGCAACCAGTGCAGCTCCCGGAGAAGTGGTGAGGCCCGAGCATAATCACATTTATGTGATTACAAGCAATACCTCACATATGTAGTGATTATATTTTTATAAATCAAGATCCTGTCATAAAAACCATTCTCCTTCGTATAGTTTGTGAATCCCCACTCATGGGTTATGCGCCTGCGCAGAACGTCGATCGGAGGCTTGAAAAGCTATTGGTCAAAAGTTTTGGCGGTAAGACCGCCCACCGTACTGCCCACCTGAGGCGCCCGCGCGCCATTTTACCTCAGTTCTCTTCTTTCCGCCGTAGCAGCAGGACGATCGTTGAGAGCTTCCTCAATTTTTTCGCCCTTCTGAGGGAAAGTCTTTTTGGCTAACTTAGCGTTCAATTTTTTCAGTGATCTTGTCCTTCGGGCAGGATCGCCACCCCGGTGCTGTTTCTTCTTTCTGGTGGACTCAGTTACCTACTCGCTTCGGTCACCGGGGGGTGGCGGCTGGCCGGCCCTTCGGGGTACCCGCGTTCCAGAAACTTCCGTTGGAAGAATTTTTCTTTGATGGCCGCTGCCTTCAAACAGTGTTCAGCTTGCCTGAAAAAGTTCCCTGC
This sequence comes from Bradypodion pumilum, assembly GCA_035047305.1. Taxonomy (NCBI): domain Eukaryota; kingdom Metazoa; phylum Chordata; class Lepidosauria; order Squamata; family Chamaeleonidae; genus Bradypodion; species Bradypodion pumilum. The sequence goes on along the minus strand of JAWDJD010000001.1, from coordinate 156,828,845 downwards.
CTCCGACGGGCATAGCCTTTGCCTTTTCTGCCTGGGTGAGTCTCACCAGAGCCAGTCTTGCCCTCACTGCAAGAAATTCACCCGTCTTGCAGTGCAGAACCGGAGCTACCGGCTCAAAGCCCATCTGATGGAACTCTCTCTGGCTCCCGCGGCGGCCGCATCTACCTCTGCTGGTGCCTCCCAGCCTCCTCCGCTTTCTGCTTCTTCTTCCACTCTCCCCATCAAGAAGAAGAAGGACAAGAACGGAGAGAAGAAAAAGAAACACGGGTCGGAGAAGAGGCGATCGCTCCCGCCTACTCCTCGCACCCCTGTCTCTCCGGGACCTTCGCCGCCATACTCGGTTGCAAGATGTCCTTCGCCCGGGTCATCCATCTGGGGAGGGCGGTCCTCCTCGAGATCTCCTGAAAAAGGACGCAGGGCTGGGGCTCCAGCTCGCCCACTTCAGGTTCTCCCGTCTCCGCCTCGTGGAAGGACCCGCTCGCCTATGAGACAGGCCTCCGTCTCCCCAAGGCCCAGGACTCCAACGCTCGACGACGCGGCAATCACCATGCCGGCCACCGTTTCCTCGCCGATTCTACCAGCCACCGTTTCGTCGGCCACCGTTTTGTCGCTCCCGCCGGTGGCGGATCCATCCCAGATGGAGTTCCTGAAGGGGATGTTTGAGGTCATGGCTCAGACTTTTGCCAACCAGTTTAAGACCTCCATGCCTGCGGCCTCTGCGGCTCCGGTACCGACCACCGCAAGCCCCAGGGATGTTGGCCCTGCTGTGGCCCCTCCGACCTCCCGAGGGTCGAGTGTCCACTCCGCTGGCCCACCCACATCGTCGCGGGTTGGTCCAGACGTTGATGCGGTGGACTCCCATCCCGCTGGCCCGCCCAGGCCGTACTGGCGCGGTCCCGACGTGGATGTAAGAGTTCCTCCCTCATCCTCCGATGACTCCAGCGCCTCTTCGGAGGAGGAGGAGGGAGACGTCGACGCCGAAAGGACGCCGGACCAAGCCATCGGCGCGGTTGACCCACTGCGTGGTGAGGATCAACGCTCGCTTACGGCCATGCTGACGCGCCTGGGGACCGCTCTGAACCTAAAGGTGGACCAGCCGCCACTGGAAGGTGAGGACCAAATGACCGCCAAGTTGGACAGACGTGCGGTACGGCCGGTCCATATCACCATGCTTCCGTCCATGTTGACGTCGGCGAAGGCGACATGGAGGAAGCCGGTGTCAGCACACTCCGTTTTGTCCAGGCTCGACGGCATGTACAGAGTCCTGGACGAGAACGTCGAGTTCCTGCAAGCTCACCCCTTGCCAAATTCCCTGGTGGTCAAGGCTTTTCAACACAGGACGGCCACCAGCGGATTCCCGGTGCCTTCGACCCTGGAAGGGAAGAAGCTGGATGCGGTGGGCCGTAAATTCTACGCCACCGGTTCCCTCTTCCTCTGCGCCGCCAACTACTCGGCCGCAATGGGCCTTTACCAATCCCACCTCTGGGAGCGAGTGAAGGCCGAAACGGCGACATTGCCCGCCGACGCCCAGAAACGGATCGACGCGCTGGCATCCGACTTCCTAGCGGAGCAGCAAATGAGAACGGCCAGGCATATCAACGACTATGCGGCGAAGGACATGGCGTCTGCTATCCTGTTCCGCCGTCACGCCTGGCTTAGGGGCACCTCCCTCGATGATGCTATGAAGAAGCTCATCGAGGAGTTTCCCTTCGACGGGCAAGGCCTCTTCGGACAGGACACGGACAAGGTCCTCAATGAGATGCGGCAGACTAACTCCACGGCCAAGTTCCTGGGGCTCACCACGCCGGCTCCGCCTGCCAGGCCGAGATTCCAGCCCTTCATGCGGCGGTACCAGGGAAAACCGCAACAACAGGGTGGCCCCGTGGAGCTTGTGGCCCGTGCCTACAAGCAACGGCGCCAGCACAAGCCCCGTTACCAGCCCTACGGGCACGGCAAGCGTTCAGACGCTAAGTCCAAGTCCCGCGTTTGAAGCTGCGACGGCCGAGTCTCTCTCGCTCCACATCCCGTACCTTCCCCTCCGGAACTTCCTCCAGGTATGGGCAGGCATCACGGACGACCGGTGGGTCTTAAAGATCTTGTCCTCTGGCTACGCCATCGAGTTCGTGCGGGCGCCTCGGGTAGGAAGACATCGTCTCACCACCTCGTCCCCCCATTTGGAGGAAGAAATATCAACCCTTCTGTCCAAGGGGGCCATCGAGCGGGTGACGCCACCCGACTGGGACAACGGCTTCTACTTGAGGTACTTCGTGGTCCAGAAGAAGGACGGAGGACTTCGCCCAATTCTGGACCTGCGCCGCCTCAACAAGTGCATCCACACCAGGAAGTTCCGGATGGTAACCCTGCAGACCGTCCTCCCCCTCATCAACAAAGGGGACTGGTTCACAGTCATAGACCTCAAGGACGCCTACTTCCATGTCTCCATCCTCGAGGAGCATCGGAGGTTCCTTCGATTCCGCATTGGCGATTCCGTGTACCAGTACCGATGTCTACCGTTTGGTCTGGCCACGGCACCACGAGTCTTCACTAAATGCATGGCTCCGGTGGCTGCCTTCCTTCACCAGCGGGGAATCAGGGTCTTCCCATACATCGACAACTGGCTGATTGTATCTCCCACCAGCTCGTCGGCCATTCGGGACACACAATTCACGGTCCACCTCATGGAGAGTCTCAGCCTCAGGATCAACTTCACCAAATCAAAGTTGATTCCCTCTCAACGCGTCGAGTACATTGGAGCGGTACTCGACTCGCTTGCCACCAGAGCCTTTGCACCCTAGAAGCGCTTGCGGGACATTGCGCAGGGAGTGAACGACCTTTGCACCAAATCGTGCATCCGGGCGAAAAAGGCTCAAAGACTGCTAGGCCTCATGGCCTCAACGACGGCGGTGATCCCTCACGCCAAGTTAAAGTTCCGGTCCCTGCAGTCATGGCTTCTTCACGAATTCGACGTGCTCCGGGAGAGTCAGTCCAAACGGCTAACTCCGTCTCCGGAGCTGAGGGACCAGCTGCTGTGGTGGACGACACCACCCAACGTGACAACGGGGAAGAGCTTTTACCCCCCGCAACCCTCGTTGCAAGTATTGACCGACGCAAGCAACCTCGGCTGGGGGGCTGCCTGCGGGACTCTCACGGTCAACAACCCTTGGTCGCCTCAGGAGATGGTGCACCATATCAACTACTTGGAGCTACTGGCCATTTGGAAGGCCCTACGTTCCTTCGAGAGCCTGCTCACGGGCAAGGTGGTCCAAGTAGCCTCAGACAACACCACGGCTGTGGCGTATCTGAACAAGCAGGGAGGAACACGATCCACCACCCTTCTTTACCTCGCTGTGCAACTCTGGGAGTGGTGCCTAGAGAGGCACATTTTCCCGATTGGAGTGCACATTCAGGGCAAGCTGAACGTCTTGGCCGACCATCTCAGCCGCCTCACCTCGACGACCCACGAATGGGAACTGGACAACGAGGTTTTTCAGTCGCTTTGCGAGGCCTGGGGGACTCCGAACATCGACCTCTTCGCGTCGGAGTCCAACACGAAATGCCACAGGTACTGCTCCAGGGCAGGCATCGGAATGAACTCCGAGGGCGATGCCTTCATGAAACGGTGGGATCAGGATTATTTCTACGCTTTTCCTCCGTTTCCTCTGGTCCAGAAAGTTCTCACCAGAATGTATCAACACAGGACCAGGGCCATCCTGGTGGCCCCAGCATGGCCTCGCCAACCCTGGTTTCCGCTGCTGTTACGCATGTCGTCTCAGTATCGCACGCTGCCGGAGTCACCGACGCTTCTCCAAATGGAGCAGGGCCAGCTTCACCACTCGGACCTGCCTAGCCTCCACCTCACCGCGTGGAGGATAACCCCACACTGTCCAGGGTCCTGGAACTAGTGAGGCGCCCTTCCACGAGGAAGTCCTACGCCTCCAAATACAGACGCTTTTGTGCTTTCCTGGCATCCCAGCAGACATCCCCCTCACAGGTGGGACTACAGGACGTCTTGACCTACCTCCTCCATCTGGCGGAGTCTGGCCTCAGCATCACCTCCATCCGAGTACACCTCGCAGCGGTGGTGGCTCACTCTCCGTCTGGCTCGCCCGCTTCTGGTGCTTTCCGCGACCAAACGGTGAAGCGTTTCCTCAAGGGGCTGCGGAACGCCTTCCCTCCGGTCAGGACTCCGACGGCCCAATGGTCACTCTCTACCGTCCTCAATGCGCTCACCAGGACTCCTTTCGAGCCCATGGCTACCGCGGATGCTCGTCTCCTCACTTGGAAGACGGCTTTTCTGGTGGCCATCACGTCTGCTCGACGAGCTGGTGAACTGGTTGCTCTGCGGGCAGACGCACCCTTTCTTCAATTCTTCAATGACCGTGTGGTACTCCAAGCGGACATCACCTTCCTCCCCAAGGTGGTCTCCCAGTTTCATATGGCACAGACTATCTCCTTGCCAGCATTCTTCCAGAACCCCACTAACGCCCAAGAAAGGACTTGGCACACGCTGGATGTCAAACGAGCTTTATTGTTTTACACCAGCAGGACAAGGGAGTTCAGGAAGTCACAACGCCTTTTCGTGGCGTATGGGGGCAAGTCCAAAGGTGAACCCATCTCTGCGCAGCGGTTCTCCAAGTGGATCACGTCTACCATCTACTTGGCCTACGAGTCGGCATCGCTGCCACCTCCACCGCATGTCAGGGCGCACTCTACCAGAGCGGTTGCAACATCCACGGCCTTTCTGGAGGGCACACCACTTGAGGACATCTGTAAGGCTGCCACCTGGTCCAGACCTTCTACATTTGTCCAGCATTACAGGGTGGACACCAGAGCCACTGCGGACGCCAGGCTTGGCCGTGTCGTCCTCACTAGAGGGCTCCGGACTCATCGCCCTTGACAGTTCACCCTGCCTGACCGTCATCATCTTCATCGTGGGATCATCTCATCCGACTGCCCACCGACCAAGTAAGTGTGAGCTTGCTAATCTCCCATGAGTGGGGATTCACAAACTATACGAAGGAGAAAGTTCGGTTTCACTTACCAGTGATAACTTTCGTTCTTCGAGTATATAGTTTGTGAATACACACTACCCACCCTGCCTCCCCTCTTGAGCTGCACGGATGAGATCAATTGGTTTATCCTGTGCTGGGCTTAAGTATGGAACTGAGGTAAAATGGCGCGCGGGCGCCTCAGGGTGGGCGGTACGGTGGGCGGTCTTACCGCCAAAACTTTTGACCAATAGCTTTTCAAGCCTCCGATTGACGTTCTGCGCAGGCGCATAACCCATGAGTGTGTATTCACAAACTATATACTTGAAGAACGAAAGTTATCACTGGTAAGTGAAACCGAACTTTTCTGTACTTCCCTGAAGATTATTGTTGCTATTTACATTTATCCAGAGGAGAGTAGGAAGGGAAAGGAACTGTGGTTCAATGAGGGTTGCTTTCAGTTTCATTCAAACAGATGTAACTTTCTAATGCTGCAGGGAAGGATGAGATTTGATGATAGCTGAATCCTACCAGGTCAAAAAATAGAACTCGTCATATATTGTTTTACTTTTTTTTGGACAACTTGCAACTAAATTGTGTGATTTAATAATATGTTCTTAATACATGCCTTTGAGCTGATTTACTTTCATGTTTCAGTATTACTGATTTGTTGCCCAAGCCCTATTTACATTAAAAGCAGGAGATTCATAACTAACATTAGGGCATGGGGGGGGGGCAGCTTTCCTGACACGGATCCAGTACAGCTCAGAATGGTGGCCAAGCAAGTGGGAAGGTAGTGCCCACTTCTTAGCCATTTTTTCTATGATGCTGATGGCTTTGTGAATGTTTACCTTTAAAAACATTATTGTAGGAAGTGCTGATGCTAAGAATTCAACTGTGTTTGTCTGTAAGAATCGGAACAGCTTCTTTCCACAATGGTGGGATCTTGTGTTGGCATTCCATAAACTGCAGGCAACTGCCAATTCCATATTTCTGCCCTCATCAAAAATAACTAGGTCTTTCCTGACAGTGAATGTTGTATATGAATAATTAATATGAAGTTAGTGTTGCTTGTTTAATTGGTTTGTCTGTTGCAGCATGATCATTCTTTGCCTTTGAAAATTTCTTGTCTCAAGGAAGAAGGATGTGAGGAAAAGGAGGTATCAAAGTTTGCTGTATCTCCAGGGAATTATTAAGATTCATCTTTCTTTGTATACTGGATGCCTAGAGGCAAAAGACGACTGGTCGGCAGTGGTGGTGGTCAGTCACTCAGCGGGGCTGGACTGAGGCAAGGACAGGTCTGGCCAGGCGCCGCCCCAACGGGATACCTCAGATCCCGTTGGGGCGGTGCCTGGCCCGGCCTCACCTTGCCTCAGCATGACCCCGTTGAGGAATTGCCTGTTGCCGCCGCCTCTCATGGCTCGGCCTCTGCCACCTCCGTCGCTGTGCCCACTGCCCCTTGTTCCGAGGCCTCCTTGGCCGTCACGCACAGTACTAGTTCTCCTTCGTATAGTTTGTGAATCCACACTTATGGGTTATGCGCCTGCGCAGAACGGCCGATCGGAGGCTTGAAAAGCTATTGGTCAAAGGTTTTGGCGGTAAGACCGCCCACCGTACAGCCCACCCTGAGGCGCCCGCGCGCCATTTTACCTCAGTTCTCTTCTTTCCGCCGTAGCAGCAGGACGATCGTTGAGAGCTTCCTCTTTTCCCCCAGTTTGTGGGGCGTACATCCCCATGGTGCTTGTTACCCCAACAGTGCTTATCTTGCAAGCCCACTGTAGGTATGTGGCAAATTTCAGCAAGATCGGCCCAGGCATGTGGGAGCCTTTCCAGCATATGCAAACATAGATCTCTGCTTTATAGGTAAAGATATTAATTTCTGAGTATTGGAGGTTATACTTGATACAGTTGGTTTGTTTTCCAATCAAACTGTATAAATATAAAATACTAAAGGAGAGCATTTTGGAAATGAAAATCAGGTTAGCTGTGTGGATTTGTTATTCTATTCCTACATTAATAAGCTGAAATAACAATTACGCAGCCCTGAAACTTAATTCATTTTCTCCGGCAAGAATGATACTTCCTGAGCAAACTGCTTCGTGTCATTTCTTTCTTTGGGGAAATTATTTTTGCTTTTTAAATATTGTGTTTGTTCTAAAGCCTTGTCTTTTCATGCCAGGGGCAGAATCGTCTTGATGTGAGTCTTTAACATTAAACCGGTTAAATAAATGAGCATCAGTTGTTTCCCTCTTGCTATTGTGTCTCACTTGAAGTAACAGTGGGTGTGCCAAGGGCACACAGTACTGTTGAGCCCTGGCGAGAGCCATTGGCAATTTTCCCTGTGCTTTTGGGGATGGGGGGGGGGTTCTTATCTGTGTATGCACAAGTCTCCATATCTAGTTTACTGTGTGCTACTGGTAGGGGTGGGATTCTCCCAATAGTTGCCAAAAATATGCTGTGTAAGCCAAAACATTTTACTATTCCATAGAGTATTAGTGCAGCTAGAGATAATTGTGCAAATTCCATAGTTTTTTTTCTCACAATATCTCTTTGTTTTTCTAATTTCTCAAATATGGTTTCATATTGTGTGCAGATAACTCTGAAATTCTAAGAATTCTTAACCATGGTTCTATACAGGACAGTAAGTTGTACACAATGGATTTTGCTTTTTTTAATATACATCTCAGAAACACCGCTGTCCTAGATAGGGATTTGCCAGCAGAGTGGGTTTGATCAAACAGTTTTAAATCATGCTTTAAATCTTACTCAGAAAGAATCCGTTTATTTATTTATTTTATTTACTTTATTAGTCACATTTGTATTTCCACCCACTCAGCAAGTGACTCTGGGTAGCGTACAGCAATTACATCATTAACTAAATTTGATCAATGTGACACCACCATCCAATAAAGCACACTTTTGCTTGCTAGACTAGAACCTGTTCATGACTCTTAGATATTGGTTTTCTTTTTAGAAAGCTCATATTGGGCATTTTAAGAAACAGTGGCTGACATCCTCTTTCTTAATTGAACATGTGGAAGGCAAATGTAGCAGTCAGTCACTTCCATAGCAATAATAATTAAGTGCTATCAAGTCAATTCTAACTCATGATGACCCGCTCCATGGTTTTTTAGGTATAGAATACACAGAAGTGGTACCATTCCCTTCTTCTAGGGGTGCCCTAGGACTGTGTAGCTTACCCACGGTTATATAGGCTGGCTCTTCTCCCTGAAGGCACCATAAAAAAATGAGGTTCCAGGTCCAACCTCTATCTTCCACAGCTAGATAGATTCCTGACTCACTGAACTTTTCATCCAGCCCATCACTTCTAGCTAGCAATTAATAAATTGCCACTGTGATTTTTAGGCACGGACCAAGCATGTACCCTAGAGTATCACAATAGCAAGTCACTAAATGTCAGGTAAAAGTGTCTGAATGTTGTGCAGTTGGGTTTCCACATACAAGCTACAGGAGGTCAACCTGTAATTTGTTTTGAAAAACTTTTCAATTAGCTTAATTACCAAAGCTCATTTAAACAGGTGTTTTTGAGGGCACTGAAAAATAGATTCAGAAACTGTGCTCTTCGGGACAAGTAGGGTATGATTTTCTTTACACAGAGTTGTAGAGTTAAAATGGTTTGCCACTCTAAAGAAATCGCAACATTTCAAGAATTTACAACGTTATAACAAACTGGAAGACTAGAGAAAGGTCCAAACTGGAAGAAACTGAATATATTTTAGAGTCATTTCAATCTGGAATATGAAAATCTGGAAACAAAAGCCCTGTCTGAGAACTAGCTGCACAATTTTTAATGGCATCTAGCCTGAATATTAGACTTTGTACTGTGGGAGATAGGAATATTATATTATATTATACTAGCAGAGGTTGCCCGGCGTTGCCGGACTGTTTTAAATGGTGTTGGAAGGTGTTTTTTTTTGTTGTTGTTGTTAATGTTTGTAAAGAAGAAGTTAGTCTATAATTGAAATTTTTTAAATTTTTATTTATACACAATTTTTTTGGCGGGCTGTTATAAACTGTGATCAGTTTTGTTTGATGTTTTGGTTTTGTGGATTAAAAAAAGAACAAAGGATGATATACTTTTTAAAAAAAATTTATTTAACCAAATAATGTTTTAGTATGTATTTTTTTAATAGTTGTACCGTAGGTAATAATTTTAAAAATGTGAAAGTACATTATTTTACAATAAATGTTTTTAAACTGTGTTTAGATGTTTTTGGTTTTTATTTGAGTTAAAATTCAGCACAGGATTTTTGAATAGTTTTTATTTTATTGCCATATGTTTTTGATTTGTGTAAAATTGTGATTTTGTGTTATGTTTTTGACTTGTTTTTACTCTTGGGGCCTTTTGTGTGGGGCTGTTGTGACTTTTTGAATTGTTTTTACTATTGTGGCCAGCAGGTAGGGCTGGTAGGGCTTATCTTGTATTTTGACTGTTTTTTCTCTCATGGCCTCTGGGTGGAGCTTCTTCCGGTAAGTAGTCTCTTTATTCATTTCTTTTCCGGTGGTTGTGGAGTGAGGTTGTGTGGTGGTAAGTTGGCTGTTTTTCTTTATTGGGGGGGGTGTTGAGTTTGTGGTGTTTGGCTGGGTGCTGGGCGTGTTTGGAAATTTTTGTTTTGATTTACTTTGTATTGTTTTTGGTGTTATTTTTGGTTGTTTTGTGTATTTTTGGACGTTTTTGATTGTTTTTTGTGTCCTACGGGAGGATCCCCTCTCTACCGTGTCCCCTGACTCTGGAAGGGTTGGGGGGACAGACCCCTTTTGTCCCCCCAAACCTTCCAGACTCATGGGACCCAGGAGAGGAGATCGAATCCAGCCCACCTTCTGATATTAAAAGGGAAATCTCAATTGGGGGTTCCCCTTTAATATCAGTGGGGGGGTTGTGATCCCCCTCTCCACTGGCTTCCTTGGGTTTGGTAGGGTTGGGGGGACAAAAGGGGTCTGTCTCCCCAACCCTTCCGAACCCAGGAGAACCATCGGAGAGGGGGATTTCCCCAAAAAAATTCTCCGTTTTTAAAGAGAAGTAACCGCTTGGTTTCTTCTCTTTAATATGGTGTGTGTGTGTGTGGAGGGGAATCCCCTCTCTGCCGGGTCCCCTGGGGTCAGGAGGGTTGGGGAGACAGACCCCTTTTGTCCCCCCAACCCTCCCAACCCCAGGGGAGCCAGTAGAGAGGGGGAGTGCAACCCCCCCACCCAGTGATATTAAAGGGGAAACTCCGATCGGAGGCTTCAGGCGCCATTGGGGAGGGGGCTTTGGTTCCCGCAGCCTGGCCTTGCTGAAAGCGAAACCCTTTTGCGGTAAGTAAAGTGAGCGGACGGAGCGCTGTCCGATGGCTGCTTACCTGGGAATGGGTTCACTTTCAAGGGGGAGGCAGTGCCTTTTCCCCTCTTGACACCCCCCCCCCCATTTTTTTTCTTTCTGTGAGGCACTGTGTCCGGCTGCGGCGGACTTGCGCTCCCGGTGTGTTTTTTATTTTTATTTTTCCCTCGCCAGCTTCCTCAGTGTTCTGCGCACTCATGGCACGCAGGACGCTGGGGCTTGTAGTTTGGCGTTTGCGTTTTCAGCTTGTGCGTCATTTTTTTCCTGCGGTTTCCTTTTGATTGGCCACGGCGCATTTCCGAACGCTCCCTTTGCTCGTGCCTCTCAGCCTGATTGGCTGCGGCGCGACGCAAGGAACGTTGGGAAATGAAGTCGTTTCCCTTTTTTCACTTTTGTGATGCTCTTGCCCCACTGGCGCATTTCTCAATTCTTCGTTGACCTGTGGACCCAGTTCGGGCGTGTGCACGAATGGTCGGTGCAGTCTAGTAGGACCTGGCTTAGGATTGTATCTGAAGTTCCAACTGTTAACGCTTGATTTTATAGGTTAATATTACATTATGTTACGTTATATTAATAATAAAACTACAGATTTCAATTTTTAAAACTTGAAAAATCTAGCAAATTATTGTGTAGACTAAAGCCATGATTCAATTCAGCTATAGAAACTATGACTTAATTCGGTATCTCAGATATATGCGCTCCCCTTCCCCTGCCAGAAAATTAAACTGGAGACTTAATTTTCTATTTCCATAGACTAACTTGCCATATATTGTAAATGGCTAAACATTGTAAACCCTCAAAGCAGCATGTATTGGTTTTCAGATAGAAACTCAATAATTCAAATGTTTCCAGTATATTTGTCCTGTGGGCCACCAGAAGAACAGCTGCTCCCTGTGAGCAAAGCATATTACTCTTTTGAACATTGCCATGCCTATGTGTAGGCTGTTTTCAGCTGGAGATTAATCTCAGCTGTCTGTACTGGTAATAATAACCTTCTGGGTACTTACCTTTTATTTTCAATGTCAATATGCAAATATTGGTTTTAGGCAGCATAGTTTTAAATGCAAGGACAGTCCCCTAAGTGTGAAACAGTATGTTTAAAATCTCATTTAAAACAATTCCCTGCTTCCATTGTTTAACTGGATTATCTTTTGTTCTACTCATTACAATAATTATGGTTTACTTTGTGTAAATCAATAAAATTAAACCTAAAGTGAATGTCATTTTCCTTGCAAATGTTTCATGTTTTTTTAAATAAAAAAAAACTTTAAAGATATTTATGAAAAAAGCTGGGCTATGTGAACTTTGTTGCAGTGGTTGTTATGGCCTTGACCAGTCCTCTAGTAAGGATGAGCTGAAACTTTCTGAATCCATCAGGAAGGGGAAAAGTTGGATCCTACAGATCTCAAGGGACTAGGACAATTATCCTAAAAGAACAAAGGCAATTATCCTAAAAGAACATACACACAGGAGAAATAGAAATTAACAATGAACTGTACCTCCTCTTCCCAAGGTGTTTAATTCTGAGCTTCCCATGATGAATGTAATGTGAGCCCAGACTTCATTAATACCTTGCGATCCTTTCAAATACTCCATCTGTATGGTTTTTGCTGCGGATTTTTGAGTTGGCAAGAAATTGGACTGGATGACTTCCGATCTTATCTTTCCAGCTTTACAATTCCTGTGATTTTAATACAGTGATATTCAGCTTGTTTAGTTCACCTTAATACAGTGGTATTCATCTTGTTTAGTTTACCTTCTTCCTCATGCTTCTTACCAAGAATATATTCTTTGTATGTGTTGTTTGTGATTTGTTGGAAACAGTTTCTTCACATACTGTAAATAATTCTTTCAGCACACCTCTGCCTTTTTTTTTTTAGGATGTAGGGAGCTAGTTATCATTTGAAAAGTTCTGAAACCTTTAAAATTCTGTCCACTAACCCCTTCCTATAATAGTCTTACTTCCATATTTTTGATGAAAGCAAAAGCTAGGGAAGCAGACAAGTGAACTTGGCAGTAGCTTGGAATATGAAGAAGAAATGGAAATAATTAAGGGAATGAGCATTTACAAGTTCTCTGCATACTTAAAGGAGAGGGATATTATACATTATGTCACATCATGTTTGGAAGCAGAGGCAGCATGGCTGTTTTGTACAACATACTCATGATTAAATATTCATCTTCACTTCCACAATAATCTGTTGCTTGTTTGGTTGAAATGAAGGGCAAAACTAGATTTTTGGACTCTTGAGTTGGCCATGAGATTCCTTAGCCTCTCTTCTTATAAGTGAAATTTCTTCTTATCCTTTTGGACGTCGGTTTTGGTTATACATAGTGATTACCCACTGAGATTAACATTAAATGGGCTTAATAAAAAATAGGGGCTGTGGTGGCTCAGTGGTTAAGAAGCTTGCCTTGTTAGCTGGAAGGCTGGCAAGTTGGCAGTTCGAGACCTGGATGCTACATGATGGATTGAGCACCCAGCTCTGTCCCAGCTCTTGGGAATATGAAAGGAGCCTCATTTGGGCATTTCCTGATCTGAGTTTCTTCCGCTAAAATCCTTTCAACCCAGAATAATTTCTGACAGAAAATTATTGTTATTATATGAAAATTCAAAATCAGATGAAAAGCATGCCTGAGAATCAAGCCCAGATAAACAAAAAGAAAAGAAAAACTAATGTGCAGCTTATATCTTGTCACCTATTTCTTTATACACCCATGCCCCGCACTGTGACAATGGCAGAAATAGTAGACATCTTGTCAACTAATTGTTCATTAGCACACATAAGAAGAAAAAGACTTTTAGCATCCTGAGTGTCTTTAAAGTGTGTAATCTGCTATTAAATCCAGTCCTTCTTTCTCTGTTGATTGACACTAAACTCATCTTTCTTATAAAGCCTTTGGTATATCTCTTAAGCTCTTCCCTCAAATAACTCCGTAACAATTATTTCCTTAGCTGTAATGAAAAGAAGACTGGATGTCAGTTACATTGTTTATGACATTGTAATAAGCTGCCTATGTCTGCCATGCGTAAGGAGCACTTTTGATTGAGCCACCTGCTAATCATTTGATGGAAACTTCCTTTCAGATTCCCATGGCACTTTAAAACCGAGTGACTAGTCAAATCTGGATTTTTCCCTTTCCATTTTCTGTTTGATCTAAACCCTCTGCTACTCTCACTCAAAGGAAGAGCAGTCCTATCCTACTTTCTAGGTCTCAGATCTAGAGATGGGGTCTGGCAACATTCTGGATCCCACTTTCTTTTCCTGGTTTCTGTTACAGTCATCCACAGTGGTGGAATAGACTTACCATCAGTAGCACCAGGTTAAAGTTAGTACAATCTATACCTATAAAATGGTGCGTTAACCGTTGGAATGTGACAAAGGATGTTGCACCAGGCCCCACTAGCCCCGTCCGAGCCTCCGCTCACTCGCCCGAACGGGGTTCGCAGGCAACTGTCGGGTTGAAATTTTCGACCCGGGGGCAGGAGCCCCCCAGTTGCAAACAAAAAAAGGGAACTTCAATTCCCAAAGTTCCTTTCTCCGCGCCAGAGCCAATCAGGCTGAGCGGCGCGGCAAAAGGAACATTCGGAAACGCGCCGCGGCCAATCAAAAAAAAAGCCACAAGAGAAAAACCGCCGCAGCAAGCAAAACCGCGCAGCCAAAACTACATTCCCCAGCGTCCTGCGCGCCATGGGCGTGCAGAACGCTGAAGAAGCCGGCGCGCGAAAAATAAACCCAAACCCAAACCGTGAGAGCAAGTCCGCCACAGGCGGACGAAGGGCCCAGAAAACACAAATAAACAAACCCCAAAATCAAAATAAAATGCAAACCCACCGGCCATCTTGCACGGAGCAATGGGGAAGAGAAGGACACCCTCTCCCCCACGCTGCCCCGCCGAAAACACGGCGAGCCCAGCGAGACAAACACCCCCCACCCAACCGCTGCCAAAAACGCCGTGGCGGCAGCAACCAAAAACAAATCAAAAAAAGGCAGGCAAACAAACCCCCACCCCCCAAACAAACAAACCCCAACCCAGCCAGGGACACAACAATACCCTCCCCCAAAAGCCGCATGAAGCGGCAAGCCAAACACCCACCCAAAACACAGTCAAACCACAACCCAGCCCGGGCCACGGCAAACCCCCCCCCAACGCCGCATGAAATGGCGATGGTATTTCCACGGGCCAGCCATCAAGACTGGCCCACGAAAATACCCAAAACACAAATCAAAAACATTCAAAAAAACTCAAAAACATACAGAAACACACACACACAGAAACCCCCACCACAAACCCAAAAAAACAAAAACAGTCAAAAATACACACAAAGAAACCCCCACCCAAACCCAAAAACAATCCAAAACACACACACACAAACCCCCACCCAAAACCAAAAACCCAAACAGAACGCCCCCCAACCCAAAACAACCCCCCCCTAAAAAAATGGAAAGAACTTACCAATACACGTCTTCCCCCGATGAAAACCGGAACTGAAATGAGGAGAAGAAGAGACTTACCGGAACAAGCAAAACCAAAAAATTACTCAACACCACCACCCAGTGGCCAAAGGAGAAAAAACATCCAAAATATTCCCAAATATTCAATAAATCCCCAAAAATAGGGTAATCAATTCCAAAAACATTCAAAAATATCCAAAAAAATCAAAAATAATTCACAGATAAAAATATTAATATTCAATAAAAAACACTGTAAAATGCATTCAATTTAAAAAAACATATATTTACACAATTTTTAAAATAATTATCCGAAGTAAAAATATTTGCAAAAATTCACAAAGAAACACATTCTTCTTTAAAAGTAGCAGATTTTGCCCGGCAAAACTTTAAAAAACAAATTTAAACAGCACGGCACAGAGGAAGCCAGCACACACACACAAAAAAAACCACTGGGAGCGCAAGTCCGCCGCAGGTGGATGCAGCGCCTCAAAGCCAAACAATCAAAAAAATTTACGCCACCATTTAAAAAAACACAGCCCCATTGGTTCAAGAAGAAAAAACTTTACTATCCAACACAATTTTAAAAAGCCCGGCACCGCCAGGCAAAATATGCTAGTGTACTATATATGTCTGGTGAACCTTCTTGGAAGACATCTGGGGAATGGAAGATCATTGCTGCTCCACACTGTAGGGAAACCACTACCCTAGATTCCCTACTACCAGGGGACCCATTCCACTTCTGGAGATGTTGACACCCTCTTTGGAAGCCAGCATAGAACCTTTGCTGCTTTAGGGCTCTCAAACCTGCTTTCCAAAGCTAGGGAAATCCCTGCTAGGTTTCCAATCCTTGGTTGCTTCTGCTGGAACGGCAACCAGTTCAGGTAGGATTGAAGATTAATGGCCTTTCAATTAAAGGTGACTGAAAATCCTCCCACCAGCATCGGCTTCATAAAAATGATTTGTCTTTTTTTAAAAAAAAAGTTAAAAAGCTTTATTATAAAGAAACTTTGTTTGTTCTTGCCATGAGGTTGATAGCTGAAGTGATTAGAAAAGCTCAGGGAATAGAAGGGTTAGGCAAGATAAAAATAAGCATGTATGCCGATGACACGTTAATGTTAAAAGACGCTACGAACTCATTAAACAAAGTCCAAAAATACCTGGTAAGATTTGAGAGAATAACAGGACTGAAAATTAATTGGGAGAAAACGGAGGTAATCACTTGTAATCTTAACCAAAAGGAAAAGGAAGAACTCAACAGGCGATACAGCATTCAAGTTAACAGTTTGAAATTCCTAGGCATACACGTGACAGAAAAGATTAATGAATTGCAAAAATTAAACTGTGACAAAATAAAGCAAGAGACAAAAATAGCAATAGATAAACTCAGAAAGCTGAAGATATCTTGGTTCGCAAGAATAAGTCTTGCAAGAATGAAGATTATGGCCAAATTCAACTTTGTATTAAGCAGCCTTCCAATCAAAATTAAGGACAAACAATTAGGAGAATGGCAGTGAATGTTAGATGTTTACTGTGATGCAGGTAAGAAATCAAGGATATCCAAGTCATTAAAATAAGGCATTTTAAAAATAAAAGGGAACAATCATTCTATAGTATTCATGTTCCTCTACATTTCAAAGTAAGAAACCTATCTAGAGCCATTTCCTGGCTTCAGCCAGTAAGTTAACTAAAAACTACATTTTTTACCAAAAGTGGCCAAGCCAACTTCTCCCTCCATTGCCAGTCTAACAACTACTATTTTCCTGTCTTTAATTCCACCTCTTTTCCAGATCAAGCCAATTAAATTGCCGTCTGCACCATCCATCATCTTCATTCCCCCTCTCACATTCCAAAAGTCATTTCCCAAACTCCCATTTTTTAAATTTATTTTTACTATCTTCAGAAGAAAGGCATTTACACCCCCAGGCCGCAAGACCTCCTCCAGAAATGAAATTTAAGGGATCTTCATACTAGACCACATTCAAATTGATTAACCCTTTCTGAAGAAGGAAAATAAATGAGTAGAAACCATTTTCAAATCTCCAAACCTGAGGTCTATTTTCAGATCTTTATATGCACAAGGTCCTGATCACCCGTCACTGCTCTGACAGCAATAGTGAGACTCACAGACTGAATCGCTTGACTTCATCATAGTTCACAAGGGGCTAACAGCTACTTTAGAGCCTGCAGAAAGAAGGAGAAAATCGGCAAGCCTGCCTGTTTTGGCTCTGCCCACCTCTGCCTTCAGGCCCACTCACCAAAGGCATGCAGTCCTGGCACTTTACCCTTGAGAGGATATGGAACTGAACAGGGAGGAAGATTGCTTGCCCTTGATCTACACACAGTGTCCCGGAATGAGTCATTTTCACTGTTGAGTCATCAATGCTCAGTTAAAGCATTTCTGACAACTGTAGGTGGGGAGGGGACATTGGGGCGGCTCGGCTGTCACATGAATAATTCAGCCTGTTCTCACAGCCATCAGAGTACTGAATGTGGCCACATGCTGAGGAACAACACTAGGTTATCTCTCCCCCTTCCTCTCAAATGCCATGGCTATAGAAGGTGAACAGTCATGCATCTTGCTAAACACAGTCCTGTAATTAGGGTTTAATCTGCGACAGCTACACTGCAGCAGAGTCAGGTTTTGTACAGCACTTACAGTGTGGGTTGGCTTTTATGGGCTTTTTTATTGGCCTGCTTATTAGTTTTTATCTGGAGGTTGAAAGTGTGATGTGTTCCGTGCTATTAAAGCAGTAGGGTAATCTGCTAAAGTGCCTGGCAAAATTTGCTTACACTTAAATGAGATCTATACAATGTGTATCCAGGAACACGCTTGCCTCGTGTTCAATTTAGTGAATTATGTTCTGTCAAGTCAGAACTGACTAGGTAAAGGTCACCCTTGCTTGAAAGCCAGTTGTATCTGACTCTAGGGTTCAGTGCTCTTTTCTGTTTTAAGAACATAAGAACAGCCTTGCTGGAACAGGCCACAGCCCATCCAGTCCAGCATTCTGTCTCACACAGTGGCTCACCATTTGCTTCACCTGCTTAGGATTCCCTGGAAATGGCATTGAGAGATATCCTGCCTATCTCTCCAACCCGGAGGTTGTCCTTAGGTATCCATAATTATAGCCATTGATACCCTTGTCCTCCATGAACTTGTCTAATCCTTTCTTAAAACTGTCAAGACTGACAGCTGTCACCACTTCATCTGGCAGGGAGTTTCATAGACCAGTGATCCTCTGGGTGAAAAAGTACTTTCTCTTATTTGTTTGAGAACTTGCACCCAAAAGTATCATGGAGTGTCCCCTAGTTCTAGTATTGTGCGATAGAGAAAACAGTTTTTCCTTAGCTACACCGTCCATGATTTTATAAACTTCAATCAGGTCACCTCTTAGACGTCGTCGTTCAAGAGTGAAGAGGCCCAACCGTTGCAGCCTCAGATGGTAAGGAAGGTGTTCCAGTCCCCTAATCATTCTGGTTGCCCTCCTCTGCACTTTTTCCATCTCCATAATATCCTTCTGGAGGTATGGCGACCAGAACTGTACACAGTATTCCAGATGGGGCCTGACCATAGATTTATAAAGAGGCAGAATGACACTTGCTGACTTATTTTTTATACCCTTCCTAATGATCCCTGTTTTATAACTAAAGAGCCAGCGCTGTCTGCAGACATTTCCATGGTCATGTGGCAGGCATGAGTAGACACCGAAGTGCACGGAATGCTGTTTACCTTCCCACCGTAGCGGTACCTATTTATCTACTTGCAGTTTCTTGCTTTTGAACTGCTAGGTTGACAGGAGCTGGGACAGAGATGGACGCACATTCCATCATGCAGTACTTCGGTTTTGAACTGCTAGCCTTCCACCTCCCAGTCAGCGTCTTAACCACTTGCTCCAGAGGACCCGAATAGGTCTTTCAAAGTAAGTGAGATGTTTAAGGAGTGGTTTTACCAATTCCGGGGGCTGTTGTTAAGACACTCAGCTTGATGACCAGAAGGTTGGCAGATCAGCAGTTTGACGGTGCGCAACGGAGTGATCTCCTGTCTATCTCAGCTGCTGCCAACCTATTAGTTCGAAAGCAAAACATTGCAAGTAGATAAACAGGTACTGCTTCGGAAGGAAAGGTAACAGTATTCTGTGCTCACTGTTGTCTAGTCATGCCTGCCACAGAACCATAGAAATGTCTGCAGATGCAGACAGCGCT
This sequence comes from Bradypodion pumilum, assembly GCA_035047305.1. Classification (NCBI taxonomy): domain Eukaryota; kingdom Metazoa; phylum Chordata; class Lepidosauria; order Squamata; family Chamaeleonidae; genus Bradypodion; species Bradypodion pumilum. The sequence goes on along the minus strand of JAWDJD010000001.1, from coordinate 156,809,862 downwards.
GGCTCTTTGGCTGTAAACAGATATGAGCACTGAACCCTAGAGTTGGATACGACTGGCTTTCGAGCAAGGAGACCTTTACCAATTTCACCACCCACCCACCCACCCCCAGTGAGCTTCCATGGCTGAGTGGGAATTTGAATCCTGGTTTCCAAAGTCCTAGTCCATCCCTCTATACCCCAGAATTCTGGGTAAATGGTTGGATCTAGGAATAAGGTCTGCAGTTTACATATCACTCCTGGTTTGTTTGTTTTTTGGGGGGTTTGGGTACTTTTCCAGAAATAGCTGTTAGAGATCACTCACAATTACTGCTGAAAAGCACATTAATGTTGAGAGTGGCAGCCTTTTATGTCTTTTTAAAGTTAGACTTCATCTTTTTTTAACTAGAAAAACATAAAAAGGTGGGGGGGACAACTTATAAGTAAAAGGAAAGGGGAAAATATGTAACAAAATATTGTACTCCCCACAAAGGAATTCCATGTTTAAATCCTGGAGATTAGCCCTCATGCAAAGCAAAGCCAATTTGCATAATCTTGAATGCGAGAGAAGCTTGCCTTGTGATGCTTAGACACTCACCTTAATTAAGAATTTCCATTTTCTGGTCACACTCTATTTCTGATACCTGATTCTGGCTCTGACATCTTGAAACTGGTTTAGGCACTCTTCTCAGTTCTGGAGGGAAGCAGAAAATTGTAGGTTGCAGCCCAGTAGGCTGCAAACTTTCAACATCTTGCTTCTGATGGAACAAACTATGCCTTTAGGTTTTTTTGAGATAAATAAGCATGAACACCAAAGGGTAGGCACATTTCCATCCACATTTCCATCCAAAGGATGCTAAATGGTTGGATCCAGAGTTTTCCTGGCATAAATGGCAATATTATTTTATTCACAAAGGAGAGTAAGATAATTTGAGGAGCCTACGGGAATGACTGGACAAGTGATTTCCTCCCTCTAATTACACTTAGTCTTCCCTCAGTTGGGGGAATAAGATCTCAGACTGATCCCAAGAAAATGACTGACAAATTCCAGGATTACTTTCAAGGAGACAAATAACTAGAGGGGAAAAATCACAAAATAATGTGATTTGCAAATTGAAGTTGAACGTTTATGGAGGAAGAAATCTGTTGTATCCATAGCGATGGGAGCTCTTGGAGCAATACCTGAAGGACTCCCTAGATATTTGGAAATTTTGGACTTATTGGACTTGAACCATCCTAACTCTCCAAAAAATAACTCTACTAGGAACTGCATATATACTCAGACGTTATCTTAATAGTTCTTAGGTCCTTGGTTAGAGCCTGAACTTTAAATTTTATTGCAGTCCTCAACTGTGAATAAAATGGTAGATTTGTATCCAATAATAATAATAACTGTGTTCAATTTTCTTCCTACTCTAAAGGCTGATCATTCCAACTGTGATGATGAACTTCTTTCCTTGCTCCTGGATGAGAAGCTGATGGTAAAGTGTGTTTCTACTGCCTTCTATCCTCACCTGGTTAACCATTTGCTGACCAAGCAAGAGGAAGGACACTGGGATGTTGAAGATACAGCAAAAAAACTACACGAAGCAGGCTTCATTGCTGAAGCAGGTTCCCTCCTGATGGCCTATAGAGGAACTAACCCTGCACTTCAAACGTTTGGTGCTGCCCTCAGTGTACTCAAGCACTGGCTTTAAGTTGCTAAATATTTCAAATTACACTTTGTATCTGAACTATTTGCTGTCTGAGCTAATCTCATTTTCATGTGTAAATGTTTTAAGAGATTATGTATGAAAAGATGTGCTTCAAGTTAATTACTGCTTCTTTTTGCAATGCTTAAAATCTAAACAAATGTGCATATCTTTATAATGTTTCCCATGTTATCAGCAACTCTTGTCATGTGGATAATAAATATCTGAAAGTCTCATTCTGTATAACTTATGAATGCTGTTTCAATGAAGAAATTGTTTGAGATTTGTATCTTAAGGGGCAATGATGATACTCCATCCCTTCACATCCACTGTAGAAGCAAATATATATAATTGAAAGTACAGGTCCATTTGACTAATAGACCCACTTTAAAGAGAAATGCCTGAGAAGGATGTTGCATGATTTTTGACAGGTTTTGTGTCATGCTATTTGAAAGACACTTTAGACATTTAATATCTTTCTTTTGATTAAAGTCTTCCAACCAGTTTGGGTTTCTTGTTATGTGGCTTTTTCCCCTGCAAGTACAAGGGCATGAATCCATCTGGTAATCTTAACCGGAGTTTATAGAATTTTATTAAATCTTGATCACTATCCAGCAATTAAATCAGTAGGGCTAGGCAACAAGATTTGAACCAAGACTTCTTTACATTTTTATAAATTGGTTTTAGTAATATGTTCTGCCCATTTTGAGAAGGGTTTGGTCATCAGACCTTTGAAGCTTTTCTACTTTATTTAGGGGGATTGCTAGTCTTCATTTTATGTGGAAGTAATAATAGACTTCCTTTTATAGGAAGGTTGAAACAAACACTTAAGAGTATAGGCAAGGGGTTCTCAAGCTTTTCCAGACAGCTGAGCAGGACGGAAATCCCCCCCCCCCCGTAAATGCTGCTGTAAAATGCATCCGCAGCTGTTGTAAATGCGTTTAAGACAGCCGCGGGTTAATTTACAGCATGTTTTGGCTGTTTTCTGCACTTTTGGTGGCAGTGGGAGTAAGGCCACATGAAATGGCACCACAGGCCGTAGGTTGCAAACTCCTGGTATAGGCAGTTAAATGATTCACAGGATAAATGGGCCTTTCAAGGCTATTGTACTATTAGCAAAATTTGGGAAATTATATAAAAATAAATAAATTGGGGGTTAAAGTTTGTTTGTCAAAAAAAAAATAAAGGCAGTTTATTGCCATTGTGACAGTTTACTGAATTTCGGGGATTTGTGTTCCACTCTAGCCACTTGGCCACACTGTCCTATCTGTTGCAGGATGGTCAGTTGTGTTGAGGACTATTGAACCAGCCTGGCATTGATACCTCCCAACACCTCATCTTTCCAGACTTGGCTTTGCTTCCAGGAAGTCCCAAAATCCACAGTGCTAGGCACCTAAGTGGACTATCATTACACCAACAAAAATACCAAAACTTCAAATTGCTGAGCAAAGCAAGACCTGATTCTATATATTTTAAAAGCATTAAAGATAGTAAAAAGACAAAAAGTAAAAGGTTTCAAAAAGTATCAGAAAGCAGCTGAGATAAAGATAAAGCAATCAAGAATAAAGCTAAACTAATGTACCTCATACTCACACATTAGCATACAGCCAGCATAAGTTCTGAAGTATACACACTGTATTCTTCTAGGCAAGGCATAACAGGATTAAAACTGAGCATAGCAACACCTGAGGGAAGCTGACCAATTAATGCAACATCTGAATTCCTATTTAAACATCCTGTTCCAGATGGTCCATCAATCAGGCTTCTTGTTCAGTTGCACAGTTGAGTCCAACTCTTCACATCCCCATGGATATAGCACGTCAGGGTCCTTGGAGTTTTCCATTTTCTGGAGTGTACCCAGATCCACACCCATAGCGTAAACAATGCTATCTAACCATCTCATTTAATTTAATAGTCATATTTATGCTGCCGCCTCCTCACCGAGCCAACTCCGGACAGCTTACATGTATAAAACCACAGCATAGATATACATAAAACAATGAAGTAAAAGTATAAAATTGTTTAAAATTTACATACCGTCTCCCAGCAGCCACATCATAGGATTTCTTTTACAACTAAAGCTAAAAACCCAGGTAACCCTCAAATGAGCCACCCTAAAGTGGGTGTCGCCACAGCCACCCCCCACACCTGCTGTGACAGCCAAGTTTTAAGGTTTTTTTCGGAAGGGCAGAAGCTCTGCCTGGAGACTCAGCTCAGTCGGCAGGAGATTCCACAGGGCCGGAGCAGACAAAGAAAAGGCCCTCCTCATCCTAGAGAGGTGAGCCTCTCTAGCCGATGGGACTAGCAGGGAGCCCCTCTGGTCTGCTATAGTGGGACGGGCAGATGTCCTTGGGGGGATGCAGTCTCTTAAGTACCCTGGCCCACTACTATGTAGGGCTTTAAAGGTCATCACTAGCACCTTGAATTGCACCTGGAGGCACACCAACAGCCAATGCAGCTCCTGCAACGGGTGAGGCATGGGCATAGCACCCACACTCCATCACCACACGGACAGCAAGGGCAGCCCCATGTAGAGTGCATTACAATAATCCAGTCTGAGCGTGAGTGACCTAAATAAAGAGTCCCGGTCAAGGAGTGGGTGTAACTGGTGAATGACACAAAGTTGTGCAAAAGCCCTCCTAGCCACGACTGCCACCTGCTCATTGACCAGGAGACATGGGTCTAGGAGGACCCCCAGATTATGCACCTGGTCTGTCTGAGGCAAAAAAGCCCCATCCAGTACCAAAGATGGTAACGCCCGTGATAACGCAGGGCTCCTAACCCACAGCCACTCAGTCTTGCTGTCCTCTGCTGTCCCCTTTTGCATTTGATCTTTCCTAGCCACAGGGCCTTCTCCAGTGAGTCCTCTCTTCAATTGGTGGCCAACGTATTTGAGCTTCAGCTTCGGTATCTATTCAAGGAGCAGTCAGGGTTGATTTTCTTTAGGATTGACTGGTTTCAGAGTCCCCTGGACTTGCATTCCAGGGGACTTTCAAAAGTCTTCTCCAGCACAACTGTTCAAAGGCACCTATTCTTCTGCACTCAGCCATCCTTAAGGTCCAGTTCTCACAGTTGTACATTAATACTGGGAAGACCATTGCTTTGACTATGTAACCTTTTGTTGGCAGAGTGATGTCTCTACTTTTTATTATGCTGCCTAGGTTTACCACTGCTTGCCTCCCAAGGAGTAAGAGTCTTCTTTATTTCATAGCTGTAGTCACCATCTGCAGTGATCTTAGATCCCAAGAAACTAAAGTCTGTCACTGCTACCATTTCCTCTGCTTCTATTTGCCAGGGAGTGTTGGGGCCAGATGCCATGATCTTGGTTGTTTTGATGTTGAGTTTCAAGCCAACTTTTGAACTCTCTTCTTTCAATGTCATCAAGAGGCTCTTTAGATCTTCCCTTTCTGCTATTAGGGTGGTGTCATCTGCATATCTGAAGTTATTGATATTTTCCTGGGAATCTTAATTCCAGCTTGTGCTTCATCCAGCCATGCATTATGCATGATGTACTCTGCATATACGCTAAATAAGCAGGCCACAATTTACAGCCCTGCAATACTCCTTTTCCTATTCTAAACCAATCAGTTGTTCAATATCCAGTCCTGAATGTCAGTTCTTAACTCATTTAATTTATTTTTAATTTAATTTTATTTTAATTTAATTTAATTTAATTTAATTTAATTTAATTTAATTTAATTTTAAATTTTAATTTAATTTAATTTAATTTTCACGCTTATATACCGCTCACTCAGGCAAACCCGACTCAGGACGGTTTACATAGCGGACAATAAATACAAAATACAGTAACATAACATACAATGAATACAGCAAAAAATCAATCACCAGAAGTACAATTACAAATCTCTGTCTGCAAAAATTACAGATTATATATATATATATATATATATATATATATATATACAATAAAATCCTAAACATCAGTTAATCACATCAAAAAGTACACAATATAAAAAATTCAAAACGTCAAATAACAATATAAAAATATACCCAGCACAGTCCTTTTAGTCCTTCCAGAAGGTGTGTGGGTGGGACAAAAGCATGCACAAGTCCTGGAGCTCCAAGCCGACCGGCCTCCTCACCTCCACCAAGGCCCAAACCATGGCAAGTCCAGCTGCCTGCCGCGGCTGGCCCCAAGTCCTAGCCAGCAACAAGAAGATGGTAGCGAGGCATCCCAGGGGGGGGGGGGGCAACCAGGACAACCCGCAGCATCTCCCACCTGTCTCCACTCCCGGGAGCCGGTGGTGTGGGCTCCCGGGCGAAACAGGGAGTCCCTCTCCGTGACAGCAGTGTCTCCCTTTTTCTGCTCTCTGGGCGGGCCGTCCCAGAGAGCGAAGTCAGCTGCGGGGGACGGTGGCTCTCCCACCTGTCTCCACTCCCGGGAGCCAGTGGCGTGGGCTCCCGGGCGAGACAGGGAGTCCCTCTCCGCAATGGCGGTGTCTCCCTTTTTTTGCTCTCCGGGCGGGGCGGCCCAGAGAGCAAAGTCAGCTGCGGGGGGGCGGTGGCTCTCCCACCTGTCTCCACTCCTGGGAGCCGGTGGCGTGGGCTCCCGGGCGAAACAGGGAGTCCCTCTCCACAACGGCGGTGTCTCCCTTTTTCTGCTCTCCGGGCGGGCCAGCCCGGAGAGCGAAGTAAGCTGCGGGGGGGGGGCGGTGGCTCTCCCACCTGTCTCCACTCCCGGGAGCATGTGGCTTGGGCTCCCGGGCGAGACAGGGAGTCCCTCATACAGATTTCTCTTTTATGACTTGCCACAGTTTGTAATGATCCACACAATCAAAGGCTCTAGTGTAGTCGCTGAAGCAGAAGTAGATGTTTTTCTGTTAATCCCTTACTTTCTCCATAATTCAACGAATGTTGGCAAGTTGGTCTCTAGTTCTTCTACCTCAGGGGTGGCCTACCTTTTTACGCTCTGGGCATGACCACACCTCCCAGAAGTGGACGTGGGTGTATTTATGGCTGTCATAAATGCATCCGCTCCCACGTTTACGACAGCCATGGGTGTGTTTATGCATGCACAGGCATGTTTTACAGCTGATGTAAATGCATCCACTTCCACTTCCAGGCAGTGGTGGGCTGGATGGAGTGGCACCATGGGTCGGGGCTGGCCTACGGGCCATAGGTTGGGAACTCCTGCTCTACCTCTTCAGAACCCAGCTTGTACTTCTAGTAGTTCTCAATTCACATACTTTCAGTTCCCGGGAAGCACAGCTGATGTTGACATCAAACTTGCCTTTTCCCTAGGCCAAGACCAGCCACAGCCACCTATCCAATAAACTGCTAATACTCATCTCTTGCACCCTTCATAAATACTTGGTGCCAAATACAAACAGATCATTGGGTGCTTTTCATCATATTTCATAGATGATTTGTTTTATTGTCTCCAACTCAAGAGAAAAACCCAAAATAAGATATAAATTACACAATCAGTCTCCTGTTGAGTCTCAGCCTAAGGGTAAACACAGGAAAATCTCAATTTACTCCAACAACAAAAACATTAAATTGGAGCTGTATTCAATTTAAAGTGGGCCAAACCATATCTATCATTGGACAGGACCAGAACATTGGGATCCTAGTACAAAAATTCACACCCAGGGCCAGGGTGACTGCACAAGTATTCAAAAATGGTTAGGCTTAATTAAGGTCATCATGACCTCAATCATTACTCATACCAGACTCTGCATGTGATCACTACAAAGCTGGTTCCTCTCTCTTTTACATCACCAAAGATACAGTCCAGCACAAAGTCACCCTAGCTCTCCAATTTCACTGATGATAAAACAAGGGAAACCTGTCAATGGACCACCCATTTCAACTGTCGAAACCAAAAATTACAGATTACGACAGATGCAAATCTTAACAGTATGGCGTGCACACTGCAACAGCAAATATAACAATGTTTTGTGGTCTCTAGTAGAAAAGAGGCTTCACACCACCAAATAAGCATCAGATAGAGGGCAAAGTTGTTCAGACCACAACCGACAATACCACTGTCCTCTATTAATATCAGCACACAAGATGGAACTCATTCTCTTCCTCTATCTCACCATCCTCTTCTGGGAACAGTGCCCAACATTTGCTCACTCTGCATGTTGCTGGGACAGATAGCCCAAGGAGGCAAAGAAGTTAAACAGAAGGATGGGAGCTAGCTCGACATATATTCCAGGCTCTATGCACGCATTGGACTATGTCAATGATAGATCTGTTTGCATCAAACAAAAACAACAAGTGCACCAGATACTGATCAAGGGCTGGACAGCAAGAGAGATTTCCCTGGGAGATGCATTCCTCCACCGATGAAAGAAGGAGATTTTTCTCCTGTTTTCCCTAATAGGTAAGGTCATTGCATGCCTTCTACAGTAGTCTTTTTTTGTGTCCCGATCAAACGCTTTACTGCCAAAATGAAGCCACTTTCTTGGCTTTGTTGTTGGCCAATTCTACAGTAGTCAAACATGGCAATAGTAATAAGACTGTGGTGGCCAAGACAACCTTGGTTCACTACCCTTTACAAACTGGCAACACACTACATCTGCTTACCACTAACATTTTACTTGCTAATTCAGCAGAGAGGACAGGTGCTCCATCCAGAAGTAGACAAAGCTAAAGTTAACAACCTAGATGAGCCAGAGTGGTTAAAAAAACATCCTTCACTCCAGAAGGCATTCTACGTGAAAGACCTACAGATACAAATAACACTAGTTTGTAGATTATGCTGCTTCAATGGGACAGCAGTATAGATCCATATCTCTAAATATGGTGCTTCACTTCCTCCTCCATTTAAAAGAAAAAGGGTTATCACACCCACGACTGAATGTATACCTTTCTGCTACCCTAAATGTGTCAAAAGAAAGACTCTGGCTGCTGACTTCTTTAAAAGTGTTAACGTTTAGAGATTCTTAAAATGTTTGAAAAATCCTTACGTGAATGTGAAACCACCATTGCTTCAATGGTCACTTTCTCTAGCTTGCCACCCTCTATTACAATTCACCTTATCTTCAATTCCACAAAGATAAAACCATTATATATGTGGAAATTACCTTTATACCAAAAGTAGTCATGGCATCTCACATGGAGAACCAATTGTCTACCTACTTTTTCTCTTTAGGCTTCCAGTGTGTTGGAACAAATCATGAGCAGTTTAGCTATCTGATGAGTATTGTCTTTCTACATCTCTAGAGCAAGGGAGTTTTGGAAATCTCCAATTTTTTCCATTTCTTATGAAGTGGCTAAAATGGGACAAAAGATAACATTTCAAAAAATATCAAAGTGGAAAATTGACACATTTCCCCAGCTTTCATTAGGGGTCATTTCACTTCCTTCAGTTGCACTCTCTACAGCAATGTTTCCCAACCTTTGGTTTTTGGACTTGAATTCTCAGAAACCTACGGTATGTCAATTCTCCAAAACACTGATAAACCAATGTACTGACTTAGGCATCTGGGAATTGAAGTCTCCCTGTGGGGCCTGTGCTCCATGTTGGGAACCACTGTTCTACAGCCCTTTTGAAGAAAATAGACCTAGCAGTCATTTGTGTCATGAAAAAGATGATTTCTGAGCTGCACATTTTCATGAGATTCTGCCCACCAAATTACCTTATGCTTCAACTCATCCAAAATGGAGATTTCAATGTGTGGGAGATGCTTTAAGGACACATACCATACAGAGAGATTGGAATGTAAACTAATTTCAATAGGATGAAACTCCACATGTGGGGAGGTTGATATGAAAAGAACAAAACCAGAGTGGGAGGAATTTTACTTCCTCTTTTGCCATGGAAGTCACAGATGGACCTGTGAGTACAAGGGAGGCCAGAAGGGCCAAGACAAGTTAAGTTTTTATTTTATTTTTGTATGCTTTAATTAACTAGACTGCAAGTCTGATTTCCTATGCTATATTTATTTCAATAATTCACTTAAATAAACTTCAAAAAATATAAATCCTTTGTGCCTATTGAATTGGGAGAAGGAACTGACTGGACCACGCTAAACTGGCCACATTTTGCTACCTAATCTGACTAATCTAAGCCCTGCGCATTTACTAGCCGAGGTCACGTGAAATCACAAGGAAGCCCATAAGGGCTGGGTTGCCCCACAAAGGAGGTGACAGACACAGATGGTAAGGAGGCAAAGGGTAAAGTGTGGCAGGAAGGAATGAAAGAGGCTGTAGATAAAGAGACTTCTATCATTACAATTTGTAGATCATCAATATGGTTTTAGCCATTGACTTTTGTTAAGAGCTACAGACCTGATCTAAAAGCAAAACAAGATTCTTCTTTTGACTGAGCTGTATTGCCATCAGTCCTTCAGTAGATCCATTTCTATTGTGGCCTGTAAGTCAACTGGTTAATTACACTTTTGTGTGTAATCACAGAGACAATGAAGCAGGACAGATTATCTGTAACTGTAGTTCTTTGAGTAGTCATCTGTGATTCACATATCCCGCCCAGGCTTCCCCCAGTCTGTCACAAATTTACTTATCATATCTTAGTTTGGTGGACAAAAATTGAACTGAAGGGAGATCTGTTGAGCAGATATACAAATGATGAGAAGGAGGAAGGCCCAACATCTCATAGCTCTAGAAGTTTCCAACTGCTGTCTCTGCAGACCCAGATTTAACCTTTTGTGTGTGTAAATCACAGACCTCTAGAAGAACTACATTTACAGATAAGAAAACTGTCCATCTTTTGTTATGTTGTAGCATCTCCTCACAGGTTGAGAAGCATCTCTCCTAGCTGTTTTAATGATGCTCTGATGCCTGGGTGTTATGTTCTATTGTCCATTCTTCTCTCCTGTCTTTAATGGTTGTATGCTGTCTGGAGTGATATTTACCAGTGGATGGGATATAAATGTTTCTTCTTCATGTGCTGTATCCGATTCTAGATATTGGCTATCATCTTGGTGATCAACCATGAAGATTGTCCTGGGAACAATATAATGTAGTAGTCTTCCATTTGCCTTCTGCATTGCACCCATATCACTGATCCAGCTCCACAAGTCAGTTTTTGATCCTGAGCCCTTTTGGCACACAAAGTCCTCCTCAGCACCAGGCTAGGACTGATGAAGCTGCTGCCCGCCATCAAGATGGATTCAAGTGGGATTTAATCCACTTGGGGACCATCAACCTTCCCTGTGGTCAGGTTAGATAACTGCTGCCAAACAATTAGCATTGAGTCACTGGCAGTATGGTCTACTCTATTACCATAGCAGGATAACCTGGCCAGACTTGTATAAATGTTTAAAATAAATACATATGTTCTTCTTTCTCTGAGAGGACTTAACAAGTATAGTTCCATTCAGTCTCATTGGTTAGGACAGTTGGAAGTACTAGTATTCACCTTCCACCCATCCCTACCCCACCCACATCTGCAGCAATCTCTGCAGGAAACGATGTGTGTGTTCTCTTTATCGAAGACCTCTTCCAGGTCTTGAAAGGTTTTTGCAGTCACCGTTGTGGTGTGGAAAAAAGGTACCACATCTCCTTTGAAAAGGGCTCCAGATGCAGAAGTTATTCATAATTGCTAGTTAAAGCAGTGCTCCTGACACATAACAGCTTTCAGAGTCAGAAGGAACAGGGTCTTGCTGTTCACATCTCAGGGGTCATGGTCTCCAAGAAATGAGGGCAGAGTTTAAAGTACTAGAAAGAAAAGGAAAGAGCAAGCAAGCAAGCACTTACTAAATTAATGAGCACTCAGAATGACAAAGATTCTAACAGTAATTCTCCATAGGTCTTGACCTTTGGCCCTTCAGATATTTTTGAGCATCAACACCTACACTCCTAATCAGTATGGTCAATAGTACTGGATTCTGGAAGAAAACTCTAAAACAGGGATTCTCAACCTGTGGCCCACGGGCTGGGTGCGGACTATGACACCATTTCATGCCTCCCACCGCCTCCACCACACCAAGAAGTTTCATGTGGTGGAGGTAGGGTAAAATGACCATCCATGTCTGAGGGAGCATGACTCAGCCCCCGGTTTAAAAAGGTTGAGAACTCCTGCTCTAAAACATTCAATGCAACAAGGTCTGAAAACTACTGCTATAGTTAGCCACAAGATACAATAGTCAAACTGAAAGCAACTTTAATATCGCTTCTAGCTCATCCACAAGATCATAGCCTGATTCTAGGCGAGGCTCTGAAGTCTTGAGATGAGTTATTCACCAGGAGACATTTATACAGAAGTCCTTAAACAACAATTGTGTGAGCCCTTTTTTCTCACTCATCTGTTCCTCCATAATCTGTTGTGGGGAAGACAGCTGTATCATGCTTTAAATAATAAAAATGTAGCAAAAAAAAAAAAAAAAGCACACACACAATAGAACAAACAGTATATTGTGTAAATAAGAGACCACAGTCTCAGGAAAGAAACCTAAGAGTGATTGTAACAACCGATAGCTATATCATCTGCCCAGTGCTTGCCAAGTATAAGTAACTTGTACAGAGTCAGTGTTGTGTAGTGACAGACTAGGACACAGAAGGCCACAAAAATTCACTTGGTGGTGGTACTGCTAAAATCAGTCCTTAAATATCTTGCCTTAAATCAGATGTGACCTGATGACATATAACAGCAGCAACATAGATATAAACTTTTAAGATTGTGGCTGCCATTTTGAATTCAATCAATTTGCATTTAATTCTGCCCGTAGAAGGGAAAGCCTCCGCATGATTATACAGTAATATATCCCACCATTTGCACTGAGTTGGCATGGTTGGATTTAATACATTTTCTGGCAACCACATGACATGAAACTAATCATGTGGAAGCCTGGTCTTTTTCAAAATTGTATTTTAATCTGATACCCAGAGATTCCTAGTAACTTGTGCCCATTCTGCCTGCTTTGATTTATTTCAGATTCTGTGATTTAATTGCTGTTGGGAAAAAGTTTTCATGCATACTTGCCTCTTGTCTTGTTTCTTTAAAACATATGGGAAGGACTGCACTAGGCTGATTATTTGCTATTTCAGTTCAGCACTGTATCACTTGTGAAACTTTAAATAAAGGGAAGAAATAAAATTTAGGGAAGATAGACAAAAGGGAGAAAGGGATGGAAGAGGGGAGTGTTAATAGAATAGGAAGCTTTGATTCAGGCAATAGTTGCAAAGATTATAGGTGCCTTGTGGTTTCTCACAATATGATAATTAAATATTTCTTGTTTCGTGCGTCCCAGTATCTAGTCATGCCTGCTACATGACCACGGAAATGTCTGCAGAAGCAGACAGCGCTGACTCTTTGGCTTTGAAACAGATGAGCACTGAACCCTAGAGTCAGATACAACTGGCTTTCAAGCAAGGGAAACCTGTCTGTTTCTTGGTTGGAATGTTTGGATAGAGGGGCAAAGTCTGAGTGGGAGAGAGGAGGAAAGGTTCAGGAAGAATTGCTTATCCACATGCTTGAATGGAGAGGTTGAGTCTGAGTGGGAGAAGTAGGAGGAGTTTCTGTTTTTGACAATGCAAGAACTTCCTCTGCTCTTAATAACCGTTAACAGTTCTAGTTGGTGTGAACAGCAGGAGTGATTTCAGCAAGAGAAAGTGGTTTTTGAAGTAACCCAATTTATTCTGGGCATACCTCGTTCTGCAATAAAACAAGATCACTCACCTACCTATTGTGGACAAAATTGTAAAGTAAGAGTATGTTTGTTGCTTCATTTTCCCAGCAAAAATAGAATCAGAATAAGTGAACCATTGAAGCAACACAGGCTATATCTAGGATAGAAGATCTGTCTGTTATCAGTCTGCCTATCCAGGGACTTTTGGCAATGCATTATTTATATGCTGCCATTTCATACTACTTTTTAATACCACCTTTGAGCATAATTTTCAATCATTTTGGATGTGCAAATTGGATATATGGTTTGGTAGTATCTACTGAATCACTGAAGCATTCAAAGACATTCTCATTTCCATCCACCGTCATTCAATATAAATCTGTAGTTTTGTGTCAAAAGCTAGCTGAAAAATCCTTGCAATTATTCCAATAGGGTGTACTTGCTTATTTTCCTGTCCTACAATAACCCTATGGATTTAAATGTAGTAGGGAATCAATAAAGTAGGGAATCAGACTACATGGAATGCATAATACAATGTGTAGAAGCCAAAATGGCAGAAATGAGCCTGAATTTCTTTTCAAAAAACAACTTCAAAGCAATTTTTGTTACAAGCTCCTTTCTCTATGGTATGCCAGCTCTTATGGTATCTGAAAGAGAGAGAGAGAGAGAGAGAGAGAGAGAGAATTTTTTCGATGTACTCACTGAAATGTTTTCTCTTTTGAATACTGGTAATGTATTTAAATTCTATTTTATATCCTATCCTTCTTTATAAATTAATATTTCTGTTCAGAGGAACAAACAATTGCCACAGGAAGTCACAACTAGAGTAAGGCCATTTGAATCAATTGAAGTTATGGAGGAGTTAACTCAATAATCCCCACTTTTTCAGTGTGCTTCCTCTAGTATGATTTACTACACTAAGCATCAGGATTTTAGCCATTAAATGTATTTAGTTATACATTTTTGTGTATATTTGTATATGTGTGTGTTATATTTTAACCTACTTTTCAGTCCAAGAGAGCTCCTACTCAGTGTTTTATTGCAGATATTGAAGATGTTGCTACATTGTGTTAATTCAGTCCTTAATCACAATGCAGAAAATCAGCCTTGTCCACGGATTAAGCCATTTGTTCAATCCAAATAAGTCAATTTTCCTCACTATAGGGAGCAGGCAAAACCGAGGTCGCCAACAATCCACTTATCGAAAGTTCTGGGAATCTGGACAGGCAGCACAGAATAGCAGACAAGATGCAAACTTCCACGCTGTCTTTCAAGAAGCCTCTGCTGACAACACATAAAGAATGTGTCGCTGCTAGACAGCTTCTCTCTTGTATTTAGCTGCTTCCAATTGGCACTCAAAGAGTTTTGAAGTGCTGGTTGTATTTTTGTTCTAATTTTTTCAATGTGTGCAACCTTTCACATAAATGGGCACCACATCTACTCCATTCTTTCCATCTTCTGATACCTCCCTCTCAACTGTGTTAATTCTGGAAGCTTCTCAAACACTATTGGAGCACTGATTTCCCTTTTGACACCAGCCTCCCTTAACTGCATGAGATCTTCGTCCTCTTCTGACTGAAGCTGACCCAGCAAGGTGAGACAAAACAACCAAGCTTTGTCTGCCCTGTCCTAGTTTTCCCACCCATTTCTCAAAACTGATAAATGTAGCAAAGGGGAAAAAAGACCTCTGTGTCTGTGTAAGAGAAAAGGAAATAAAAAGATGCTTACTTCTTGGGAGGCAAGCTATGAGAAACCTAGGCAGCATAATAAAAAGTAGAGCCATCACCCTGGCAACAAAAGTCCGCATAGTTAAAACAATGGTATTTTCAATAGTAATGTATGGCTGCGAGAGCTGGACCATAAGGAAGGCTGAGCGTAGAAGAATAGATGCCTTTGAACTGTGGTGCTGGAGGAGACTCTTGAGGGTCCCCTGGAATGCAAGGAGATCAAATCAGTCATTCCTGAAGTACTTTGGCTACCAAATGAGAAGAAAGGACTCACTTGAGAAGGCCTTGATTCTAGGAAAGAACAAAGGCAAAAGGAGAAGGGTTGGCAGAGGATGAAGTAGATGGATGGAATTGTTGACGTGATGGGCGTAGATCTGGCCTGGCTGCGGAGGATGGCAAATGACAGAGGAGCCTGTCAAGCAGTGGTCCATGGGTTCACAAAGCGTTGGACTCAACTGTGCAAGTGAACAACAATAAAAGAGAAAAGGCTGTCCACTCCCTGCTATAGTGATTCAGATACGTATCACTTGTTCCCCACTGCAACTAGAAGCAAGAGGGGGGAAAACATTTAGGGAGGGCTTTTTTGTTTATGGTTGGAAGACTTCTAGTGGCTGAAGAGCACGTGCTCAGAGCTGCAAAAGATAAATGCCCAGTTAAAGAATTCCCACTGTAAGATGTGAACTTGGGGAGCTGTAGCCAAAAAAGTAACCTACCCATTAGGCAGATGGAAAGCTACTGCATGATATTCTCAGAACAGTCTTCATGGTTGATTGCCATGCCGATCACCAAGATTTGGATGTGGAAGGAAGAGGAGGAGGAGGAGGAGAAGATGACGAGTCTGGGGAAAAAGTGATCAGAATGAAAATACTGTAATTGGTATGTACACAGGGCTGGACTAAGATATGCTAATACACTAAACTATTTTAGGGTTAAGAGACCGCCTAGAACCATGATGGTGAACCTTGGCACTCCAGTTGTTCTTGAACTTCAATTCCCAGAAGCCCAAGCACCCATACGGGTGTGTTTCACTTCCGCTTCCAGGAGCAATGAGGGCAGTGTGGGCCGGATGAATTGCAGTAAACCCATTTGTGTGGATTCACAGGGTGCTTGGGCTTCTGGGAATTGAAGTCCAAGAACATCTGGAGTGCCAAGGTTTGCCATCATGGGCCTATAATCACCCCAAAAGTGCATTGTTCCAAATTTCTTCCCTGCAATATTTATTTCTTTAAAAGGTTGCCCTTGCTCTAAAGCCAGTCATATCTGACTCTAGGGTTTGGTGCTCTCCAGCACTGTACATGCCTGCATACATGCTTGTGTGCAAGTTATCCATGACTTCCAAGTGAGCAGAAAGATTGTTCACCACAATTTAAAATGTGGCCTTTTATTATCTAGTGAAAATAATCCTCTTAACGAACATCTTAATTTTGCTCATCTCGCTTCTAGTGGTAGTGTCCCTTCTCTATGATAAGATTGAAAATGTTTTGTCTCAGGCAAGAACAAAACATATCAAAATCTAGTTGAGACTACAAGCATTTTTTTGCAAAATGTCTTTCTTTGCTGAATTTTCACAGAATTTCTTTCGCAAAACTATACATGGGGGGGGGGTTGTGTGCAGAATACCTGTTATTTGGCAGAAACCTTAAGACTTTCAATGCGAAAGAGAAGCTTTGCTATAAAAAAACTTTGCATAAATACTGTTGAAGACAAAAAGTGTCGTGTTCACTCTCAGGTAGGAACAAAAAATAATGAAGGAATTGCCTTTTTTAAAAAATGGATCAAGACAACCTTTTTCATCATGGAAGAGAACATTTGAAAGTTACTGTAAGATATGGTAGAAGTTACGTAGAAGTTACTTTGCACAATAAGTTCAAGACTTTAAGTGACTGTTCAGTTTGTTTATTTATACAGTGGTTTCCTTAAGAAATGCTTTCCCCCATTTGTTCAGTACAGGCATACTTCCAACATAGATATCTGCGGTTTCCCCATGCCCCACAGGGCATGGAACGGCCCGCCAGAGGCCACCGCGGTGAGAGACGCTCCCAGCCCGTGGGCTCTGCGGCCGCCAAATTAAGGGGGGTGAATAAAATATAGGGTTTGATTCACCCAATTACCGTGACCTGACCTGCGACTCGGCCAAGTAAGCAGATAGCTGACTCCTGTCAAACATTAAGTGCATAGTTCATCTCCCGGCTCGGGAAATCCCTGGCGCAAATAAGCCATGTTTGTCCCTGCCTAATCCCCAAGACAATGAGGTCCCTAAACCCATGTTTGCCCCAGTTAATTAACTTCCCTTTGAAGAATTCCCCATTAACCCGTGTACGTGGGTGAGGTAATTTTCCTGTCAGGTGACAGCTTGCCACCGTTGCGCTTTTTTCCCTATAAATGATGTTGCCTTTTTCCAATAAAGTACTGATCTGATCTCGCTCCTGTTGCCTCGTGTTGTCATTGATCAGTCTCCTCCGGGCTCTAACGCCGCCCTAGCGGCCAGACATCGCTACAGCTGGTGACCCCGACGTGATTTACTCGTGAGTAAGAGACCCCGGAGAGGTCTACTCGTGAGTAGCGCTCCACGCGGTCCGGTTCTGTGCTTGAACCGCGACCCGCCAGCCCGGAGGATAGCGCGGCGCTCTGGTCGGCAGCCAGCCGGACAGAGAACGGCCCGCCGCGAGGCATTCCAGAGAGACATTCCTACCGCTTCCTCCCCGCTTTCGAGAGGTTTGCCATAGAGGGAAACGCGTTCCGCTCAGGGCAGGCTGTGAGCCCCTGACATCGCAGAGGCCGATAGAAGGGCCCGTGGCAGAAGGTCCACGCTCCGAGGTCTACCCCAGACACCCGTCGCCCGAACCTGTTGCCTGCAAAGACGCGTCGATCTTCGTCCCGAGGTGGAAACTTCAGAGGACCATCGCAGGTAATATGGGGACTTGTTCTCATAGACCAAGTCCGTCCGCTAGCCAAAGAACTCGGGAGCAAGAGTTCATAATCCTGGCCAGGGTTTTTAAGTTCCGATTTCACAGCAGGGAGCTAGCGAGACTTTTGGCGTACCTCAGGGAACACTGCCTACTTTACCCAGAAGTAGGTACGCTAACCCTGAAGCTCTGGGATCAGATAGGAGACTGCATTCAGCAAACCCCGAAAGCTCCAGGAGGGATAGTCCGCACATGGCGGAAATGTAGGAGACTCTTAGAGCAGATCGAGCCAGTCCGGGTAGAAGCGGAAGAACCCCCGTTAGAGAAGCCATCAGGCACGCCAGTCGAGCCGACTGCGCCCACCGCACTCTATCCGACATTCAAGTATCAGCAGAGTAGCGCAGGGAGCCTTCCCGCGGTGACAGCTGCAGACGTCACCGAGGGAACGCAGGGAATGAGAGGCGCTGGCGCTTCTCTGACAGCCCCAGGTTCCCTAGTCGTGAAGAGTGCCCTTCAGCGCACAGCTGAGATAGAACTCAAGAAGGGGGAATTGCCAGTTGAACAGCTAGCTGAACTCAGACAGATTTGTCCCATCCGCTTGGAGATGGATGCGCTCACGGGCGCACAGCAGATAGTACACTCCCCAGTCCCGTACAAGCTTCTCATGGCTTTACGGAAGGCAATTTCAGAGACAGGGCTCCAAAGTCGTTTTACGAGGGGCACGCTCCAGCAAGTGTGCGAAACCACCATGTGGATTCCTCATGATTGGAAAGCCGTCATGAGGATGATGCTTACCCCCAGCCAGTAAATGATTTGGGACAGCGAGTTCCGCCTAGAGGCGCAAGCTCGGGCTGCCAGGATGGGAGGCGCGGTAATCCCTGACCAGCTGTATGGTTCAGGTGCCTTTGAGTCCATCAACGCTCAAATCAACTTGCCTCTCGCCACCCTAGAGATGTCAGCCGAGGCTGCCTACAGGGCATACTTCAAGGTCCCAGCGTCTGGCAAAACGGCCAAAAATTACACCGCTATTAAGCAGGGAGCCCAAGAGCCCTACATGGACTTCATCAATCGCCTGGAAGAAGCAATTAGCAGGCAGATTGACAATGAGCAAGCCCAGGAAGAGCTCATGATTAAGCTAGCCAAAGACAACGCCAACTTGGACTGCCGTAAAATCTTGCAGTCCCTGGGCAATCGCCCCGACATAACCTTAACGGACATGATTCGAGCATGCTCCGACGTTGGCACAGACTCCTACAAGATGGGTCTGCTAGCGGCAGCGGTGCAGGGGGGAAGAAGACCGAATGGCAAGAACAAAGGGGCATGTCACACTTGTGGCAAGGTCGGTCACTTCGCTAGGGAGTGCCGATCCAAGGGAGGCGGACAAAAGTCCGGCCGTCCCAAGGCTCCGAACACCCCCTGCCCGAAGTGCAAGAAAGGCTACCATTGGGCCAGGTTTTGTCCGAGTTCGGGAAACCGGAATCCGGGCACGTCTCTGCCCCCAGTCCAAACAGAGGCTTCCTTCACCCAGATCCAGAACTCCCCAGACCTAGACTAGATTCTAGGCACACCCCAGGCACTGCGAGGGCACAGGCCAGCCCCAAGGGCAGCACGGGGCTAGAATTGACTTGCCAGGCGGACGTTACATGCGACCTGCCAGGCACAGTCTATCTAGTAGACACCCAGTACATGGGACCCCTGCCCAGAGGCTTTATAGGTTTAGTTTTGCCCCGTAGTGTAGCTGGAGCACGCGGAATTTTCATAATTCCAGGAGTCATTGACTCGAATTTTTCAGGCATTCTCCAGGTCCAGCTTTGGGCGCACCTGCCCCAAACAATCCACAAGGGAGACACGTTAGCGCAACTGATCATGGTTCCTTGTCACTCGCCAGCAGGCAGCCAGGGAAGGCTCAGGGACAGCTCAGAGTCCGGTTCAGCAGACCGCTCGAGCGCGAGTGAGGCAGTGCAAGGATACCAGGTCTTAGCGACAGTGGAGACCAACATTGAGTGGAAACAGCGCCCCGTTATCGAGGTATTTTTGAACAAAAGGGTGTTCTCAGGGTTACTCGATACCGGAGCGGATGTGTCAGTGATAAGCAGGAGCCAGTGGCCAAGAGAGTGGGCCATTGAGCCGGTCTCCGATGTGTGGGGGGTAGGAGGCGTCCAGGAAGCGTTCAGGAGCCGAGAGTGGGTAGAAGTCACAATCCCAAAGGCTGACGGCACAGCGGTAATTCGGCCGCACATTCTTGACGTGCACATCAACCTTTGGGGGCGAGACATTCTCCAGCAGTACGGTGCTACGCTTACCTTCGGGTAATGGCGTTGCCACTTAAATGGCTCACCGACACTCCGGTATGGGTAGAACAATGGCCGGTAGTGGGAGAGAAATTAGTTGCCCTCAAGCAGCTAGTTAAGGAACAGCTAGACGCAGGACACATAGAACAGTCCACAAGCCCCTGGAATTCGCCAATTTTTGTGATTAAGAAGAAGTCGGGGAAGTGGCGACTCCTCCACGATCTCAGGGAGATCAATAAATGCATTCAGCCGATGGGTCCGCTTCAATGCGGCATCCCAAATCCTAATATGATTCCCGAGGGGTGGGAGATCCTAGTTGTAGATCTCAAGGATTGCTTTTATACAATCCTCCTAGACCCCAGGGACCGGGAAAGGTTCGCCTTTACAGTGCCGGTCATGAACCACGGAGAGCCCACGCAGCGTTACACGTGGAAATTTTTGCCACAGGGCATGCTCAATTCGCCCACCCTGTGTCAAATTTATGTTCACGGCGCACTGGCAAAGTTCCGAAGCCTTTACCCTAAAGCTATTGTTTGTCATTTCATGGACGACATCTTAGTAGCGTTGCCACAACTTGGCAGCGAAATGTTTTCTGACCTCCAGGCCAGCCTGGGGGACAAAGGCTTACTTATTGCCCCTGAGAAAGTGCAGAGAACCGAGCCCTTTTCATACTTGGGCCATCGGCTTCTCCGCTCTTTTGCAGCACCAGTCCTGCCTCAGATAAATTTACAAGACTCAGTCACCCTTGTAGAGTTGCAGCAAGTTTTGGGGAACATCAATTGGGCCAGACCGTATTTTCGTTTAGATACGGATCTTCTAAAACCGCTCTTCTCGCTGCTAACCTTAGGTAAGCAGCCGGCAGACCGGATAAAAATCTCTCAAGACGCGCGCTTGGCGCTCGAGAAGGTGAACCAAGTTCTCAGCCAGAGGTGGGTGGATAGGATCGCCCAGGGGCCATATGCCCCGATCCTGAATTTGTACATCGTACGGTCAGGATCCATGTTCACTGGGGCGCTAGGAGCGGACTCAGAGAAGGGAGCGAAAATTGTGGAGTGGGTATACTTGCCTAACACCTCTTCTCGGAACATTGTTCCGCCCCAAGAACTGGTCTCCGCGGTGATCTACCGCGGCAGGCTGAGAGCAAGGGACGTTTCGGGGCACGATTTAGCTAAGATCATAGTCCCGTTCACCAAGGAACAGATCCATCAGTTGATGCAGCTAGGTGACTCGCTTCCGATAGCTTTGGAAGGATTCACTGGAAGCTTGGCATACCATTTGCCCAAAGACCCCAGACTTGTCTCACTTCAGACAGGAACAGTCAGTTTGTTCGAATTGCTTTCGCTGGTCCCGCTTCAGGGGGCCAAGACAGTTTTTACCGATGGGGGACGCACATATGGTGTCCTGACTTGGCAGGAGGGCGAAGCTTGGCGCACGCTGCTAACTCTTCCACAGAAGTCCGCGCAGCGGGCAGAGTTGGCAGCCGTGAACCTTGCCTTGCGCACCTTCGCCAAGGAACGTTTAAATATCATTACTGACAGTCTGTATGTAAGGAATTTGCTTCACAGTCTACCGGGAGCTTACATTACTCCCGCGATAGACAAGAACTTGCTCAGTCTGTTTCTCACTGCTCAATTTCATTTGCGGAACCGCACAGAGCCGCTCTATATTGCCCACATCCGAAGTCACCAAGACCTACCGGGTCCGATTTCCGCGGGCAATAGCAGAGCGGACGCGGCCGCAAAGGAAATTCAGCAGCGTTCAGTTTTGGGAGTTTTTACTACTCCAATCCAAAGTCATGCCTTCTTTCACCAAAATGCCAAGGCACTCGCCAGACAGTTCAATCTGCCACTCTCTCAGGCCCAGGGTATAGTCCGCTCTTGCCAGCATTGCGCAGGAGCGCCGGGGGGGCCCTCGTGGGGGGTCAACCCACGAGGGACAGAGGCTAATCAGGTATGGCAGATGGACGTCACGCATGTGCCGCAGTTCGGCAGATGGCAATACATGCACGTCTGCATTGACACCTTTTCCCAGTTCGTTTGGGCAACGGCGCAGAAAGGGGAGGCTGCCACCCACGTGGAGCAGCACCTCCTTTCCTGCATTGCGGCAATGGGCAAGCCGCGGCACGTGAAGACGGACAACGCGCCGGCCTACAGTTCCAGGCAGTTGGCCGCCTTCATGGCTACTTGGGACATCAAGCACACATTTGGAATTCCCTACAATCCGCAAGGGCAAGCGATTGTAGAGCGGGTCAATCGGACGCTAAAGTCCTATATTGACAAACAAACAGAAAGGGGGGAGCCACCAGCCCTCCCCAAGTCACAGGGAGAAGCACAGATGTGTCTCAACAAGGTGTTGTTCACTTACAATCACCTTAATGTTTTTTCGGATTGCACGCCGCAGGAGAAGCATTTTCGCCGTTCGGAAGCTCTCCCGCGACCTATGGTCCGGTACCGAGTGCCACCAGACCCTTCTTGGAGGGGCCCGGTGCCGCTCATAACCTGGGGAAGAGGGTATGCTGCGGTTATGTCTCCTACAGGTGTCGTTTGGATTCCAGCCCGGTGTGTCAAGCCCTACGTGGAACCGCATAGCGTGGAACCAGGCCGGCCCGAGTCCGATCCCGGAGATGGAGGACCTCACCCTGACCGAGAGGACCCGCCGGAGGAAACGGCCGCCGATGCCCAAGATCACCTGGGGGATGGTCAAGGCTCTTTGCAGTGACGCCCAGGACGCCGTTCAGCGCGAGGAGAGAGAGCCGACACCGGAGAACCTCACAGCTGCAGTTTTTGCCCTGATTCACGCCAACACAGCGGCGATCACCATCATCCTGGCCCTTTCCCTGCTCTTGGGGGGAGGCGTTCAGGCTGCTCCGATCCAGGCTGACGGTTTGCCGCCTGGTGAAGATCTTTCCGCACGAATGCAGTACAACTTGTGGGAAAGGTTGGCGGGTCTCGTCAACCAGTCCGATTTTTGTCTACAGCAGGGCATTGGTTCTGCATCCATCCTCAGCACCTGTCTCATCCCCGTGTGCCACACTCTGGACGCGCGCACCAAGGATGGCGACTGGTTGCTGAAGGCGTTCTTTGGCCCACACACTCCTACCACCTTCTCAGCATACGCACGCTGGGGGGGATTGCGACTTGTGTCAACCTTGCCGGCTGACGCCGCCACTCTTCATACCCCTCGAGTGGCGATCAGCCCGGACGCTGCTTGCACCCGAATGACCGGCTGCACCTCAGGCGGTCAGACTCGGCGCCGCTGCCTTGACCCCGGCAGCGGCAACTGGACTTGTAATAAACCAGAGACACTCACTTCGCTGTACGCTCACGTCACCCTACCTTCAGGGTGGTTTTTCACCTGCAACCAGTTCACATGGAACTATATTCCTGCGAATCTGTCGGACTCAATGTGTTGTATCAGTCGCTTGACACTGTTGCTTCCCACTAAGGACATGATTGCCCCAAGCACAAATGTTTCTAATGTTCCACATGTTTCCAATGTTTCAAATGTCTCCCCACTCATACGGCACACACGCACAACCCAGTTAGACAGCTCTTGTGACAGCAGCTTCAGAGTAATGAGTCCCGCTGAGTATGTATCCCTAGCAGTCAGCCTTGTCGGCGTGCCAGGCCTGGCCGTCGGCAATGCACGGAGGATTGGCCGCTTGGCTTGCGGTTTGGCCAAAGCCATTAACCATACCTCCACAGCGATAGCGCTCCTCAATCAGGAACAGGCAGAACTTCGCCATGCCGTTCTGGACAATCGAGCGGCTATCGACTACCTCCTCTTGCTGCACCACCTGGGTTGCGAATCTTTTCATGGAATGTGCTGCTTCAATCTTACTGACAACTCCCGTAAGATCCAAAGCCAGATCACGAACCTCCACACCATAGTCCAGGGTATTACTGAGGGTTCCGCATGGGGGGCTTGGTGGAGTTCCCTGTGGAATTGAATGTGGTCATGGATCCCCTGGGGGTGGCTGCAAACGGTGCTTAAGGTAGTGGTGGGGATAGCCATACTAGGCATTACGCTTTGTTGCTTTGCTCAGTGCATTCCCTCACTGATCTCCAAGTGCCGCCCCAGAGAGAAACTCCGTGACGTCATACCCGCTCAACAGCTGATGCCGCTCTTGCGCAAGGTCGCCAGTCAGGTCCTTAAATAGAAAATAAAGGGGAGATGCGGTTTCCCCATGCCCCACAGGGCATGGAACGGCCCGCCAGAGGCCACCGCGGTGAGAGACGCTCCCAGCCCGTGGGCTCTGCGGCCGCCAAATTAAGGGGGGTGAATAAAATATAGGGTTTGATTCACCCAATTACCGTGACCTGACCTGCGACTCGGCCAAGTAAGCAGATAGCTGACTCCTGTCAAACATTAAGTGCATAGTTCATCTCCCGGCTCGGGAAATCCCTGGCGCAAATAAGCCATGTTTGTCCCTGCCTAATCCCCAAGACAATGAGGTCCCTAAACCCATGTTTGCCCCAGTTAATTAACTTCCCTTTGAAGAATTCCCCATTAACCCGTGTACGTGGGTGAGGTAATTTTCCTGTCAGGTGACAGCTTGCCACCGTTGCGCTTTTTCCCCTATAAATGATGTTGCCTTTTTCCAATAAAGTACTGATCTGATCTCGCTCCTGTTGCCTCGTGTTGTCATTGATCAGTCTCCTCCGGGCTCTAACGCCGCCCTAGCGGCCAGACATCGCTACAGATATCTATGTCTTACTACAGTTAGAAAGCAAAGAAATACCCCAATGAAAGAAGTGGGAGGACCCTTAGGCTTAAAGTTACAGGTGGAAGCAAGGGGTATGCAGGGTATGCATTGCTTCGACTTCAGAAGCGATTTGTATTCTGAAGCTTAGTGGAGGTATTTGTCCATTTCTGAAGTGACCTGAAACAAAGGGAGGGAGCCTGAAGCAGTACTTAAATTGAAAATGATTTCTCTGAAGCAATAAACATTGCTTCAGCACTTCGGGAGTTCAAAAAGCTGATAAATCTTTTTTGGGGGGGTGGGGAGCCAGGGGATTCATCTTTGGAAAACAAAAGGTAACACTCTAGCCAAACCAGAAAGCCAAAAACAGAAAGAGAACCCCAATTTAAGTGCCAATGAGAAGCCCCAATCAGAGAGTCCCTCGGAGCCATACAATCAGTGGCCATTTTGTAAAGGGCAGCAGGTTGAGAAGAGAGAGTCCTGTCTTGCTTTCATTTCCAGGAGGCATGGAGATATGAAACCATTTTCCTTCTGAGATTGCAGATCTCAATCCAGTTAATTGAGTTCCAGCATGTGTGAAATGTGTGCCCTCTTGAAAGATTTGAGTGGATGGGTCATATCTAACAGGGCAATTGTGCTGCCATTTTTGTCAGCCAAAATAGGCCTGCTTGAGATCAGGAGAGAGGACCAAAATGCCATTTGGTAAGAACCACACATCCAAATGACATACTGACCTAAAGCAACCCTGTTTCCGATGTTGTGAAGTGAATAAACAAGCCACTTGAGGATACAGTGGTACCTCATACAACGATTTTAATCCGTCCCATGGGGGCTTGTTGTTGTACGAAACAATTGCTATATGATACATGCATCGTATAGCGATTTCCCCTATGGGATGCATTGTACAACGATTTTTTTCGCTAAGTGGTTTTTCCCATTGAAAAATTATTGTATGTTTTTTCCCATAGGGAAAATTGTTATGTGGGACACCATTTCCCCCCAAAACCTAATTGTTATACGATTTCTTTGCTATACGGGGCAATTGTTATATGAGGTTCCACTGTATTGGCAAATTGAACACTTCCTCTGCTCTTTTGCTAACAAGCAAGGGAAGTGAAATTAATTTTTTGCCTATAGTCTAGCACTCAATTGCTTAGATTAGATTTTAAAAATGCTTTTTGTTCATCTTTATGTGAAGTGCTGATCGAAAACATGGCTCTGGGCAGTTTCTCAGTCGGCACTACACACAAAGACCAAGGAATTTTTAAAAATAATCTAAACAATTCAGTGCATCAGTGATGGTCTAGCACAGAAACAAATTTGCCAATATCCTTATAATGGCTCATTTTAAAAAGCCACTTCATGATAAAGGAAATTGAATTTGGAAGAAGCCTTGCAGCTTTAGCAGTATTTGCACAGGCTGGGATGAATAAAACTGGAGTGCACCTACCCGTACCAAAACAGTTGAAGCCTCAGGTAAAGGTAAAGGTAAAGGTAAAGGAGAAGGTCCCCCTTGCTTGAAAGCCAGTCATATCCAACTCTAGGTTTCAGTGCTCATTTTTGTTTATAGCCAAAGATACAGCACTGTCTGTGTCTACATACGTTTCCGTGGACATGTGGCAGCCATGACTAGACCATAGCTGTCAAGTATCCCTTATTGGCTGGGAAAACCCCTTATTTTATCCTCTTTCCCGCCATCATTCCTTATTAATTAGACTGCAATGCCCTATTGCCGCCATTGGAGGGCAGCACAGGATAAGCATAGCTGCCAGGTATCCCTTATTTTCCGGGAAATTTCCCTTATTTCCAAATCCAAACCTTGACAGGTATGGACTAGACACCCAGACTGCACAGAATGCTGTTAGCTTCCTCGCTGAAGTGTTACCTGACAGAGGCTCAAAAAGGTGCCAATAAGGGTGCTTTGAAGATAGATTGGTCCACCCTTGGAATCAGGTTAGCTACTAGGGGTGGCAGGGTGGGGTGGGGGCAGGCTGGGAACCAGTCCAGCCCCAAAGCACTCCAAAGAGCAGTTCACATGCCTATCTGATCAAGCCTTTGGTAGTTTGACTCCCAGCTGGGGTCTGGGAAAGAAGACAGCCAGTAACTTTTTAACTATCTTATAAGGTTATTGTGAAGATAAAAGGGAAAGGAAACCATCAACACTGTTAAAATCTCACTGGTAAGGTAAAGATAAAGGTAGCCCTTGCTCAAAAGCCAGTCATATCTGACTCTAGGGTTCGGTGTTCATCTCTGTTTACAGCCAAAGAGCCAGAGCTGTCTACGTCCGTGACGTTTCTGTGGTCGTGTGGCAGGCATGACTATAGACATCAGAGTGCACGGAGTGCTGTTACCTTCCCCACTGAAGTGGTACATATTTATCTACTTGCAATTTCTTGCTTTTGGACTGCTAGGTTGGCAAGAGCTGGGACAGAGATGCGAGCTCACTCTGTCATGCAGCACTTGGGTCTCAAACAGCTGACCTGCCAAACTTCCAGTTGCCAAGTTAAGCATCTTAAACACTAAGCTACCACTGCCCCTCACTGGTAGATTAATGTTAATACTGCAAATAAATAAGAGTGTATTCACATGATACATGGTTTTAATAAGAGGAAACAAAGGATGTGCTCAAATGTCCGGAAAGTTGCATGCCTGATTGCACCGAAAAGGTTTGCTTTAGCAGGAACAATTTCTCTTAAAATGTCTCTTCCTTCAGCAGGAAACACACATTTCTCCTAACATGTGATTTGTCCCTTAATTTTATTTATTTATTTATTTATTTATTTATTGTTAAATTTTTATACCGCCCACTCAGCCAAAGCTGACTCCGGGCGGTTCACAACAGTAATTCCACATCCTTCTAGACTTCTCATATAGCAGTTGGTTCCAAAACCCATTAAAGTAGGTTGGGTTGGTGATTTTCATGAGTGGAAGCTTTTTTATTGACAGGATTTTAAAAATGCTTTTAAAGTCAAGAGTGTTTTAATTTTGTAATTTGATTAAATGTGTCATAACATTATGGCATTTTTGTATATTTTTATCTATATCTGTTTTAAATCTTATTGTGTGCCACCTTGTATTCCGGATTTGAAACATAGACAAACATATGAATGAAATAAAAGGTTTCCCTTGCTCGAAAGCCAGTCGTATCCGAGTCTAGGGTGCAGTGCTCATCTCTGTTTCTAAGCCGAAGAGCCAGCGCTGTCTGCTTCTGCAGACGTTTCCGTGGTCATGTGGCAGGCATGACTAGACACCGGAGTGCACGGAACGCTGTTATGAATGAAATACATCCATACAAAAATTTGAGTTGCTCTGTTAGTGTTCTGAGGCTATCATGAGAATACAAGCCTCGTTGGGAAAGACAAAAATGTTGGTACAAGTTGAAGATGGTAGGAAAAGAGAAAGATCTAATGTGGGATGGGGGTCACACAATAAACAAAGGCATTATTTTCTAAGTCCTGAGTAGGGCTGTCAATGGCAGGACCTTTTGGTAGGGCTTTCATAGGGTTTCATTTTCATAGGGTTACCACGGGTTGAAAGCAACTTGATGGCACATTACATTCACATTAATAAAACTCATAGGATAAAACTATGAAAACTGCACAAAAAATTGCCTGGGAAAGTATAGTTTTTTGTTCCTTTCTACAACCCCAACCTCAATTTGCAGTAGACTTTTCTGCTTGTATCTCTTGGCCATCACATCACATTTGGGGCTACGATTCAGTGCCATTTGAGGATTTTTTTTGACCACTCCATAAGATTTCTATCACCATGTCCTTTTTAAGCACCACAAGTGTAGCTTTATTGTTCCTTGGACTGCATACCATGCAGTTCTTTCCATGGCAGTAGAGTTTTGTAGCCCCCCCCCCCCAATCTGGTTTGCTGTTAGTTCTTATTAACAGATCACCAGCTGACTGTAAAAATACAATTAGCTGGGAAAGGCAACTTTTCAGGTGGCTTTAGGAGTTTTCACTTGGCCAGTTCAATGGCTACCATAGGGGCAGAAAACAGAAATAGGGAGGTGGGAATGGGCCTGTATCTGCCCTATGTCATTTTCCTGTGTGCTCAGCCAAAGGTTTGTTGTGTGCAATTTCTAGATTGCCTGCTATTTTGTGAAAATGCAGGTTTATAAATTTTTGTGTGCAGTTATATCCAAAATACACCTTTGTGTGGGGTTTTAACATATGCCATTTGTGAATTTAAAATTTAACTACAATGTTTGGAGAAGTGCAGAATTGAAAAGGGAAATGTGTTCCAATCCATGTATTAAGATGAAAAATGCAAAAGCTGGTGATGCTTTAAAATAGAGACGTACATTGCCTCTCCTTGTTTGGTATGCATTTCAAATTTTTTTTTTACAAAGTATTGCACTATATAAAATTATATATGGATACAGTGATATCTCATACAACGTCCAAACTTGGTTCCACAAGTTTGGACTTTATACGGATTTGGACTTTGTATGAGGCATGCAAAATCCTAGCCGCGATGCCTCATACAACGTCCAAATCCTTGCTGCGATGCCTCGTACAACGTCATTTCCATAGAGATACATTGTACTGTAACAACACAGACTTCAGGGCAAAGTCAAGGAAACAGACAGGAAACTGACAGAACTTTAAGAAAACATTGTCTAAAGGCTAAATACATTACAAAAACATGTCAAACAACCCAGATTTTTCAAGAACCTGAAGAATGCTGCAGAAATCCCAGGAATACTTCTAAAAATTTTGATGAAAAATTCGAAAGAATCCAAAGTCACGCTCAAAACCACTCCTAACCACTCTTTACCTTGTGCAAAACCTACAAGAGCAATGCACGCATGTGTCCTGTCTTTTATGCTGTCCAGGCACAATGCAACCTGGGAAAAACTGAATGCCTCATACAAAGTCGAGCGACTTTGTATGAGGTAACTTTTTTCAAGAAATTAGGTGATGTTGTATGAATTCGATGTTGTATGAAGCGGACTTTGTATTCAGGGTTTAAATGGTCAAAAAATTAGTATGTTTGCTGATGACACATTACTTGTATTAAAAGATGCTAAAAACGCAATTGGTAAAGTCCAAGAACATCTGTATAGGTTTGAAAAAATAACTGGCTTAAGAATTAATTGGAAAAAGACTGAAGCGATAGCTTGTAATTATAATAAAAAGGACAAGGAAGTGATTAATAAACGTTATAAAATAGACATAAAGAAAAGTTTGAAGTACTTGGGAATATATATAACAGAGAATATTAAAGAGCTCCATAAGTTAAACATAGATAAACTAAGGCAAGATTTAAGAACATAACATAAGAACATAAGAACAGCCTTGCTGGAACAGGCCACAGCCCATCCAGTCCAGCATTCTGTCTCACACAGTGGCTCACCATTTCCTTCAGGGTATTCCCAAGCAGACGCCTTCACCTGCTTAGGATTCCCTGGAAATGATATTGAGAGATATCCTGCCTATCTCTCCAACCCGGAGGTTGTCCTTAAGTATCCATAATTATAACCATTGATACTCTTGTCCTCCATGAACTTGTCTAATCCTTTCTTAAAGCTGTCAAGACTGACAGCTGTCACCACTTCTTCTGGCAGGGAGTTCCATAGACCAGTAATCCTCTGGGTGAAAAAGTACTTTCTCTTATTTGTTTGAGAACTAGTACCCAAAAGTTTCATGGAGTGTCCCCTAGTTCTAGTGTTATGCGATAGGGAAAACAGTTTTTCCTTATCTACTTTGTCCACACCGTGCATGATTTTATAAACTTCAATCAGGTCACCTCTTAGACATTGTCGTTCAAGAGTGAAGAGGCCCAACCGTTGCAGCCTCAGATGGTAAGGAAGGTGTTCCAGTCCCCTAATCATTCTGGTTGCCCTCCTCTGCACTTTTTCCAGCTCCATAATATCCTTCTGGAGGTATGGCGACCAGAACTGTACACAGTATTCCAGATGGGGCCTCACCATAGATTTATAAAGAGGCAAAATGACACTTGCTGACTTATTTTCTATACCCTTCCTAATGATCCCTAGCATTGAGTTTGCTTTTTTCACTGCTGAGGCACACTGGGTTGACACCTTCATTGAGTTGTCCACCAGGACACCAAGGTCCCTTTCCTGGTTTGTCGCAGAGAGTTCAGACCCCATCAGTTTATAAATGTAATTGGGGTTCTTTGCCCCAACATGCATCACTCTGCACTTACTAATGTTGAAACTCATTTGCCACTGTTTTGCCCACTCCCCCAGTGTCGAGAGATCCCTCTGGAGCTCCTCACAATCTCTCACAGTTTTCACTACCCTGTATAATTTAGTGTCGTCAGCAAATTTGGCTACCTTGCTTTTTACTCCTACCTCTAGATCATTTATGAAGAGGTTGAAAAGCAGGGGTCCCAGTACTGAACCTTGGGGGACCCCACTCTTTACTTCCCTCCACTTGGAGAAGTGTCCATTTAGTGCTACCCTCTGTTTCCTGTCCCTTAGCCAGTTGCTGATCCAGGACAAGACCTGTCCCTTTATTCCATGACTGGTAAGTTTATTCAAGAGCCTTTGGTGTGGGACCTTGTCAAAAGCCTTCTGAAAGTCCAGATAAACAATGTCAACTGGCTCCCCCTTATCCACATGCTTGTTGACACTCTCAAAAAATTCCAACAGATTAGTGAGGCATGATTTGCCCTTGCAAAAGCCATGTTGGCTCTCCTTTAGCAGCGCCTTCTCTTCTATGTGCCTATTAATTCTATCTTTTAGGATGGTTTCCATCACTTTACCTGGGACACATGTCAAACTGACAGGTCGGTAATTTCCTGGATCACCCCTGGATCCTTTTTTGAAAATTGGTGTTACATTCGCTACCCTCCAGTCATCAGGCACAAAGCCTGATTTGAGGGAAAGATTATATATTTTGGCTAGGAGATCAGCAATTTCATCTTTAAGTTCCCTGAGAACTCGTGGATGGATTCCATCTGGTCCTGGTGATTTGTTAGTGTTTAGTTTAACAAGACATGCAAGGACCTCCTCCCTGGTTATTTCTATCTGGCTTAATTCTTCGGTTTCCCTCCCTACGAAGATAGGCTCTGTTTTGGGCATGTGGCCTCTGTCTTCTTCAGTGAATACTGAAGCAAAGCAAAGCAAAGATTTAAAATCAAGTATAGCTAAACTTAATAAATTAAAGGTGTCCTGGTTTGCGAGAGTGAGTCTGGGGCGAATGAAAATTTTACCTAAATTAAATTTTGTTATAGGTAATCTTCCCCTAAAGATATGTAATAAGCAATTAAAGGAATGGCAAAAAATGTTAAACAAGTTTTTTAATTGAGGAAGGAAGCCAAGGATAATGAAATCGTTATGGTACTAAAGTCAGGAGGATGGTGGGCTGGGTATTCCCAATATCACAAACTATTACAAAGCATTTCAATTAAATAGAATCATAAATTTATTAACACAGAATAAGGATGAATTTGAAGATATAAATCAGATTGAATATAAAAGATATAATGGCAGTTTATTCTTGGAAACGCAAGTTAAGAAAATACAATTAAAGACTAAGACACTAAGAGAACTGTATCAATTTTGGAAGGGAATAAAAGAAGAGCTAGTTATAAGAGACTCTCCAGTTTTGGAAGTGACGGATTTAGCATATTGCCCATTTAACGAGATGAAAAATATGAAACAGAAATTAAGGTTGAACAATTTAATACAAATTAATGAGTGGATTTCAACGGGGTCTACATATCAAATGAGAGAAGAAATTTATCAAAAGTTAGATTTAAATTGGTTTCAAAAAATTCGGCTTGAAAAATGGGATTGCAAAATAAGAAATAAGGGACAGATAAATAGAGAGGTATCAAAATTTAAAGAACTGATATACAGCATAAGAATGGGGATAGTGGTCAAAAGAGGACTGGTAAGTAAATTATATAAAATATAAACAAAAAGGAAGATCCTCAAAGATTAATAAGGAACGGATGGGAAGAAGAGTTAAATATAACGATAAGTGAACAAGCATGGAAAGGAAGATGGAACCAAAGAATAATGAATCAGTTATGAATAAGGGAAAGGGAGCATAACTTTAAACTAATCTGGAAGTGGTATTTGACTCCGGTTGCTTTACACCACATGGATAAAGCAAGATCAAATAAGTGTTGGAGATGCAACAGAGTTTTAGGCACCTATCTTCACATGTGGTGGGACTGTGAATACACACAGAAATGTTGGAGGATGGTAGAACAGGAGATAAATAACATCTTTAATAAAAACATAGTATTGAATCCTAAAATTGCTTTGCTGGGACAGTTAGAAGATATAAATATAGATAATAATAATAAGGAGTTGTTAGCCATTTTGCTCACCACAACAAGGCAGATAAATGCTTTGGAATGGAAAAATAAAATAAATATATGCAGAGAAAGATGGTTTAAACAAATATGGCGGTTGGCTTTAAATGACAAACTAACATCAGAAATGAAAGTAGAAAGAGGAGAGGTTAAGAGTAACTTTTTCTGGCAAATTTGGAGACCATGGGTAGTGTATGGTATGTCAAGTAAACATGGAATAAAACCTGTACAAAAAGAATATGAATTTTGGGCGGATTTATAAATAATAACTGAGTGACAAGGGTAGTTAATTTTTTATTTGTATAGTATTGGGCGTGGGATGTTGGGTGGTGGTGGTGTTATGTTGTATGTATTATATGT
The DNA here is from genome assembly GCA_035047305.1 of Bradypodion pumilum. NCBI lineage: Eukaryota > Metazoa > Chordata > Lepidosauria > Squamata > Chamaeleonidae > Bradypodion > Bradypodion pumilum. The sequence goes on along the minus strand of JAWDJD010000001.1, from coordinate 156,776,345 downwards.
TATGTTACTTTGTTTGATGTATGTATTGTAATGTAACTAATAAAATTTTAAAATTTTAAAAAAGAAAAATTCAAAAAAAAAATCCCAAACCACGCTCAAAACCACTCCTAAACACTCTTTGCCTTGCGCAAAACCCACAAGAGCAATGCATGCATATGTGGTGTCTTTTATACTGCCCAGGCACAATGCAACCTGGGAAAAACTGAATGCCTCATACAAAGTGGAGCAACTTTGTATGAGGTAACTTTTTTCAAGAAATTAGGCGATGTTGTATGAATTTGATGTTGTATGAAGCGGACTTTGTATGAGGTATTACTGTATATACATATGTGGTATAGTAAAATTAAAAACAAATTAAAATGTTAAAATAATTAGATTATTTTTGACCAGAAGTGGGCTATTGCAACAGCATTATCTCACCTGTTGACTAGATATTCTTTTGTATATGTAGCAGGCAATAATTGTTGTTGTTGTTCAGTTGCACAGTTGAGTCTGACCCTTCGCAACCCCATAGACCATAGCATGCCATTCTCCGGAATCCAGCCATCCACAACCAACCCATCAACAGTGCTGTCTAACAATTTCATCCTCTGCTGCCCTTTCTCCTTTTACCTACCAAACTTTCCTTGATTCAGAGTCCTCTCTTCTCATTTGATGACCAAAGTATTTGATCTTCAGCTTCAATATCTGACCTCCAAGGAGCAGTCTGGGCTGAATTATTTTATGATTGCTTAACTTGATCTCTTGCAGTCCAGGTGACTCTTAAAATTCTTCTCCAGCACCACAGTTCGAAGGCATCTATTCTTCTGCACTCAGCCTTCCTTATGATCCAGTTCTCACAGCCATATATTATGACTGGGAAGACCATTGCTTGAACTATGCAGACTTTTTTTGGCAGGGTGATGTCTCTACTTTTTATTATGTTGTCTAGATTTGCCATAGCTTGCCTCCCAATGTTCAACTCTTCACTCCTGTCAGTGCCAGTCCTCTAGGGACACTATGGATAAATTCTGGACTAACTTTTATTACCCACATATCCCACCATTCCCCATAGCTCCCTCCACAAGCTTTTAAATCTGAGGTGATTTAGATGTGATGTTGTCTGCTTTGAACCAGAGAAAAGAGGGAGAAAGAGAAAGAAGATGCTATGACTTGTTTATTTTTTTTCTGCAGGAACAGGAAAGTTGGCTCCATCACTCTCATGTTTTTCAGCTTTCTGGTGTACATTTTAATTTATCTGCCTGGGCATACATACATAACACAGACACTTCCAAATCCTTCACCAAGTGCTGTCTGTTTACAGCCCAGTTCCCTCAATGTAAAATGATATGTCCCAGAACTGTATAATAACATCACATTGCATTATGCACAAGCAATATAGAGCACCTGATAAAACTGTTATCTTGTCTTTTGGAGCTTGGGTTTGTTTTATTTCATTTTATTTACAGATTACAGTACAGTGCCTTCAACTGTTCACTTTCTGTCTCATATTCATATGAATCTCTCCTCTCCTCATAATACTTTATGAGTATTATGAATATCTCACTCTATTTTCTGTGACTCTTTCCACCACTGGAGCTTGGAAAATTGATTTCAGTTGGTGAATCCTCCAGTCAGTGTAGTCAGCAGCAATTTTGGCTGAGAGATTCCAGAAGCATAACTTCCCCAGCTTTTGCTTGTCCTGTATTCACATACTTCATGAGGCACTGAATATGAAGTCCTTTTCAATTGCCACAAACTGAAGGTGCGGGAATAGTTCCATCATTTGGTCCACTCTAGGTATGTGGAGATCTTCTCTTTGTCTATGTGACTACACAGTATATGTGCCAGACATAAACAGCCCATCTCTAGAGCATTTATAGAATCAGAATTACTGCGTTGGAAGGGGTCTTTTAGGCCATTGAGTCCAACTCCCTGCTCAAGGCAGGAATTCAGACCAAAGCAGATCTGACGAAGGGTTAATCTCACTTTTTCTCTTCAATGCTTCCAGTGTTGGAGCATTTACCAACTCTCAAGGTACTTGGTTCCACTGCTCTAATGGTTAAAAAGGTTTCCCTGATATTCAGTCTATATCTGGCTTCCTTTAGTTTCAGCCCATTATTACACATCCTGCACTCTGGGATGATCAAGAACAGATTCTTTTGGCCATGGAGTGGGTGATATCTCTACTGTTTATTATGCTGCCTAGGTTTGCTGTAGCTTGCCTCCCAAGGAGTAAGTGTCTTCTTATTTCATGGTTGCAGTCACTGTCTGCAGTGATCTTATATCTCAAGAAGGTAAAGTCTGCCACTGCTTCCATTTCTTCTCCTTCTATTTGCATAGTAGTGATGGGGAAGGAAGCCATGATCTTGTGGGTTTTTTATGTTGAGTTTCAAATAAGCTTTGCACTCTCCTCTTTCACCCTAGCCAAGAGGCTCTTTAGGTCTTCTTCACTTTCTGACATTAGGGTAATGTCATCTGCATATCTCAGGTTGTTGATGTTTCTCCCAGCAATCTTAATTCTGGCTTGTGATTCACCCAGCCCTGCATTACACATGATGTACTCTGCATATAAGTTAAATAAGCAGGGCGACAATATACAGCATTGTCGTACTTCTTTTCCTATTCTAAACTAATGGGAAGTGAATTCTCAACCGCTGTCTCTATGGCCAGAGAACTAAATCAATACACTATCTAGACAACATAATAATAGTGAGCCATCAGGGTTTTCTAGGTAGAGGGAAAGTGAGTGGCTGAAGGTCCACTCAATGACTTTCATGGCTCCTTGGGAAATAGACTCTAGATCTCTCTGTCTTAGAGCACATCCAGATAGGTATATAACTCATTATTTTTTATTGCTTTTGGTGTGCTTTGGTTCAAATTAAATTAAGGCATCTGCATGTTTTGATTTAAAGCAATCCATCCTGCCCCCTTTTAGAGCTGTTCTGCTCCTTTCTGGCACAGAATTTGGACTACATTCTGCTGCTGCTGTTGTTGTTGCCGCCACCGCTGCCGCTGTTATTGTTGTTGTTCTGCATGATTTAGAGCACTCTTAATTATTTAATTCTATACCCCATGCAGATGGTAGTTTGCATCAAAATAGAACTGCGAGTTGTGACAACTGTGTGATGTATTTGGTGGGTGGTGGCATTGATGGGATAATGGAGACCCTCCCTCTATTTTCATCTACTCTAACTTTTAAATGTTTAGTTATTTTTCCTAGTCATGCAGTGCAGTTCTAGATAAATTGGATACATTGGAAGAGGATAAATGCATTGCTGTTTCATTATGTCATTTATTTTAACAAAAGTGAGGTGGAAAGAAAGTTGTTGAGGTCTGCTGAATGAAAGCCACAATAAAAGGGGAGGATAAAGAAGTATCATTAATTGAAAGGAAGACAATTTTGAGCAATCTAGAGACCTGTCTGAATCTTTCTCATGGGAGATAAAACATGGATCAGTGTGAATGGAAGGGTTGCTCAAGTGAGATATAAAATAGATTGCACTAAAGACAAACCAGACTGCTCCAACTTCCCCTGTCTGGACATGCTCGTTACTTTCATTCAGGCAACTTTACCTAGCAGTTTTCATTGCAATCTAAGTACAGTAGTTAAATGTTTTATGGCAAGTCACAGTAGTTGCTGGTCCATTTTTGAGTTGGCAATATTAATTTTTGCTAATGCGCAAAACACAGCAAAAGAATTCACAGTGAGAAACAGAAAACGGTGGCAGGGAAAGTGGATTAGCCTGTGCAAAGAAACAATTTAGTCCTGATAGGTAACGTGCACCTACACCTTACCTGTATAAATGTTCCAGGAATTCCTGGTCACATTTAATACATTTAGCACATTCCCATGCCCCTCCATCAGTGGTGGGCATGAGCAGGTTCACACCAGTTCATTAGAACCGGTAGCAGAAATTCTAGCTGGCCCCACCTATCCAAGTTTTGAAATAAAGTAGTCCTAATTCGGGTGCAACGCAGGACTTTCCCCCTGGCCACGCCCACCCTACAACGGCCACAGTGTGGTAGTAAAAAAAATTGGAGCCCACCACTGCCCTCCATGTATTAATGTTAGCATTGAGTAGGCATGCAAGATTCCAAAATCCATAGCCCTCATGGTGGCCTCCCAGAATCACCAGGCAACAAGAAGAAAAAAAATCTGTGCTCCACAAATGCAAGCGCGGCGCCAAAATGGCCGCCGCGCCCTTTGCGGGCCCCCCCCCACAGGACAGAGAATCCGGGTAGTTAGGGGCGTGGCCAACTCCCTTATAAAAGGGGTGGCCACGAGGCAGCCAAGCTGCCATTTTACCTCAGCGACGGAGCGGAGAAGTTTTTTCTGCGTCTCCGTCGCTCGTTAGCTTACCGGGAAGCCTTTTGGTAGCGGTTCTGCCTTTCCGGCTTCCCCTTTTTGCTCCGGTGGAGATGCCTTCGAAGAAGAAGGCAGCTTCGAGCTCAGCTCGCGTTGCTAGGAGGCGCAACCCAGGTCGGAGGACCGCGGTGCCGCCTCCTCAGCAGCCACCTTTGCCAGCCCCGGCCGGGGCCGGCGGAATGGGGTCTATTGCCCCTTGGCCCGGGGTGGGTGATCTGAGTGCGGGCGCGGAAGGGGTTCCGGCCCGCGGCCCACGAGCGGTGGACACCGCTCCTGCTCCTGCCCACTCTGTCGGGCCTACTCCTCTTGGGCTGCAGCCTCTCCCGGGGCCCTCTAGCCTTGGGGGGTGGTGCAGCCCCCTGCCTTGGCAGGTTTCTCCACCAACCCTGCCGGGATTCGGTGCTGGCCAATGGCCATATGTGGGTCCCGGGGTACAGGGACCTGGACCCATCCCTGGGCCAGGCGGGCCGGCCGGCCCTTTGCCCATGGTCAACGTGGACACCTTGCTGGCCCGCATTGCGGCCCTGGAGGCGTCGTTGGCGCGGGCCAGTCAGGCGGGCGCCCCTTTCGGGGTTCCTTTTGAGACGCTGTCGGCTGGAGGACAACAGCCGGCGGGGAGGGTCGAGCTGCTGCAGGCGTGTGGCGCGGTTTCGGCCACTGCCTCGCAGCTCCCCAGCCAGCAACCAGGTGCGGGTCAAGCCCCGGTGATGAGCTCTACGTCGGTCGTGAGCTCCGACGCTCCCAGTGGGCCGGAACCCCCGGTGGGGGCGGCCCACGGGGGTGCAGCGTGTGAGTATACGGTGCAAGCGAGTACATCCACACACATTCCCAATCTAGGGGGGGCCTTTCAATGGCCTTGGCCTCGCGCGGGTGGTGCGGGGGCCACGCTCTCGGCGACCCACCCGGCGACGACGACTGCCACCTTGGGCACCGGGGTGGGCATGGGTCCTTGCACTACAGGGAATGTTCTGGGGGTGGCTGGATTAGTTCAGGCCCCTTTTACCAGGCCGGCTGTCCCTTTTTCGGCCTTGCCGACGGCAGGGTATTCCTTGCCACTGGGTGATCACCTGGCACAGGCTACTAGGGAAAATATATGGCGAGGGGAGTATGTAGATATCTTCTCACTCCTCAACAGAGAGCCCACCAAGGAGGAAAGGGAGGGTCAGGATGAGAAGGACAAGGAGCAGGCACGCCGCCGTAAGCCGCCGCGTACCTGGGCCAACTGGCTCCCCGCTTACTTAATATACATGGCGGTATATCTGAGGGCGCGGCCGGATTTAGCTATTCCCATGGTCCAATATTTGGACAACATATATAGGACGATGGTCGATTTCCCGGGCCCCTCATGGCTAGCATATGATGAGGAGTTCCGTATGAGGATTCCCCTTCACCCCGAGATGAGATGGGATGAGCCGTGCCAGAGGCTTTGGCTTTTGTATATGACACCCACACGCCCTGCCCCGGGGGATAGATACCATTGCGGACATGCGGTTCAGCGAGCGGCTCCAGCGCAGGTTACCCGCCAGGCGGCGGGGCAGGGGGTTCCAGCCCGCCTGCTGTGCTGGACTTTCTCGTCAATTGGTTCCTGCAATCGAAAGAACTGCAGGTATAAGCATGAGTGTCCCACATGCTCTGGCCCCCACGCAGCCTCTGCTTGCCCCAAGCCTGGGGGGGCGCGAGGCAGGGGGAAGGGTGGACAGTGGGCTGGCAAGGCTGCCACGGATGGAGCTAGTTCTCCAAAAGGCCCCCTCCCCAATTAAGGTGGACATGCTGGAGCGCTGGCTCGCATCGTACCCAAGGGGGAGGACAGGGAGTATATTCTTCAAGGTTTTAAGCAGGGATTTCGTATCCCTTTTGTGGGTGATAGGTCCCCTCAGGATGCTCCCAACCTTTTATCCCTTAGAGGAAGGGAGGAGGTGGCTGCGGCCAGCATTCAAAAGGAGTTAGCCGCGGGCAGGGTCGCTGGACCTTTCCCCGTACCCCCGTTTCCCAATCTTAAGGTCTCGCCACTGGGTTTGGTCCCCAAAAAGTCCCTAGGTGAGTTTCGCCTTATTCATCATTTGTCCTACCCAGCCGGCCGATCGGTCAACGATGCTATCCCTGATGACCTTTGTTCAGTCAGGTATACATCGTTTGACCATGCGCTGCGCATGGTGCGCTTGTGTGGCCCGGGTGCCCTGCTGGCCAAGTGTGACATTAAGTCAGCTTTTCGCCTCTTGCCAGTGCACCCGGGCGACTTTGAGTTGCTGGGTTTTAAATTTAAGGGGGAATATTATTTTGATAAGGCCATGCCTTTTGGCTGCTCCATATCATGCTCGGCTTTCGAGCGTTTTAGTACCTTCCTAGAGTGGGCTTTCGCCCGCAGGTCAGGGTCCCGGTCTGTAGCCCATTACCTGGATGACTTTTTATTCGGGGGTGAACAGGGCTGGGACACGTGCGCACGTCTCCTCAACACATTTCAGACGCTAATGGAGGAACTTGGTGTCCCTTTAGCGCCCGAAAAGACCGAGGGCCCATCGACCAAGCTAGTATTCCTGGGGGTTGAGATTGACACAGTAGTGCAGGCTTCTAGGTTGCCGGGTGATAAGGTGTCCAGGATCGTGGCCCTTATCTCGGAATTGCTGGCCAAGCGTAAGGCATCACTGAGGGAACTGCAGGTGCTACATGGGCACCTTAATTTTGCTTGCAGGGTGGTCGCACCGGGCAGGGCTTTTGCCCGGCGCTTATGCGACGCCATGGCAGGGTTATCCAGGCCCCACCACAGAGTCAGGCTCACCCGGGGTATCAGGGCAGACATGTTCGTCTGGTTGCAATTCCTGAGGGAGTTTAATGGGGTCTCATTTTGGAGGTCTGACCTCCTGGCGTCCCCCAATTTCCAGATCCAGTCTGATGCCTCAGGATCCCAGGGTTATGGGATGTACTTCAATGGGAAGTGGGCCTGTGGTGGGTGGCCACCGGCATGGGCAGGCACAGGTCGCCTGCGGGATCTCACATACCTGGAATTTTTCCCCATTCTGGGGGCTTTGATGCTATGGGGCGAACTGTGGGCTAATTCGGTGGTGCATTTCTGGTGTGACAATGCTGCTGTTGTCCACATTGTCGATGCACAGACTTCCAAATCGCCCAGGGTCATGGACCTAGTGCGCCATTTTGTGCTGCGCTGCCTGCGCCTCAACGTTTTGTTCAGGGCCAGGCATGTCCCAGGGATTAATAATGATATTGCTGACGCTTTGTCCCGCCTGCAGATCTCCCGGTTCCGTGCCTTGGCCCCGGATGCGGAGGAATTTCCCTCGCCACTCCCGGACGAGATGTGGACTATTGGCAAGGAGAGGTGAACTGGGCGATTGGCCTGTCATTAGCGCCACGCACGCGTAAGGCGTATCAACAAGCATTCAATTCTTACAGGGCATTTGCTACTCAATTTTTCTTGCCAGAGACCTGGCCTATCCCGGTGGACCATGTTCTGCGGTTCATGGTTCACCTGCATGCACAGGGCCTTGCACCTCGCACCATAGCATCCAAGCTCTCGGCGTTGGCTTTTATGGCCAAAGTGGGAGGTCATGTGGATACCACCTCTGACTTCCGTGTGCGACATGTTTTGGAGGGGTGGGTGCGCGAGCGCGGGCGTTGCCCGGATGACCGGCACCCTATTTCCCCAGGGGTTCTTACCCAGTTGGCCCGGGGCTGGCCAGGCCTCTGTTTTGATCATTATGAGGCAGCCCTTTTTCACGCAGCCACAACGGTGGCATTTTTTGGAGCGCTCCGCGTCAGCGAACTCGTGATGCTGTCTAAGGCGGATGCAAGTGGTAGGGCACTGGAACTCGAAGATGTCTACGTAGCCAAAGACTGGGCCCAGTTGAGGATACGCTCCTCTAAAACAGATCAGCATGGCGTAGGCAGTGGTGTAAGACTGCTACGTTGTTCTTTGGCAGACATCTGTCCGGTTGGTGCCCTACATGAATTCCTGGCACTGCGTGGCATGCACCACGGCCCGTTTTTCTGTCACCAAGATGGGTCTCCCCTTACTAAATTTCAGTTTTGGAAGGTGACAGCCAGAGCCCTCACCAGGGTTGGCCTACCAGGTGCCCGTTATGGCACACATTCGTTCCGGATTGGTGCAGCCTCTACAGCAGCTGCTTTTGGGTACTCTGGGGCTGACATACGCAGCATGGGGAGGTGGGGCTCGCAATGTTTTCAGTTTTATGTGCGCCCACTCCCGCCATGAGTACCAATCCAGTCACCTTACCGCCTTTTTCTCAATTTTCTTACAGACCCTGGGTGTCGTATTACACCGGTGACAGTATGGCTGGTGGGCCACAGCTATGTGCACAGGGCAGCGCGTTACGCTGCGGCGACAGAATGGGGACCCCGACTGGGACTGGGTGACCACGCCAGTCTCGCATGGCATGGTAAGCCTGGGATGTTATGGCGGGAGCTGCGGCCTTTCCTTTTTTCTGGCCTGGGTGCTGACCCGCCCGACATTCTAATCATCCACCTGGGGGGCAATGATTTGGGCCAGGTCACCGGCTTATCGCTTAAGCATGCGATTCGCGAGGACCTCGCCTACTTGCATTATGTCTGGCCTGCCACAACCCTGGTTTGGTCGGACATTGTCCCGCGCCATTCTTACAGAGGGGGCGTTAACCTCCTGGCCCTTGACCGCGCTAGGCGCGCGGTCAATAAGGCAATGGCGCGGTTTCTTGCCAACAGGGCTTGGGGACGGGTTAGTCATCACCCCGATATTAGTCTACAAAATTATGACTTGTACGCAGGGGATGGGGTCCATCTGTCGCGAGGAGGTATGGACCTCCTGTTGGGTGATTGGCGAGCAGGCCTGTTGACCGAGCTGACGGTCTGGGGGGGGGCGTCAGGTCTTCTTTGAAGCCCCTCCGTGTGGCGGGTAGCACTGGTAAGGTAAACAGTATGACCCACAAGTATCCGGCAGGTTCGCAATTGACTGGACAACACTAGACAGGAATAAATTAGTTAAACGTTGTCCGGTCAACGACGAACCAGGCGATGGGGTGATGACGATTGCTAACCAGCATGCATCACCCCTGTGATTTCACGGATACGCGTCAGAGGGTGGGGTCATAAGTTAGTTATTGACTACGGTCAACAATTTGTTTGTTGTCAACAAACAAATTGATACAAATTGATACATTGTAACCAATTGCCGTTGGCAATTTTGGGGTGGTACCTTACCAGTGTTACTTCGGCCTGCTTGCCTTAGGAATTACGATTGGTCGTTTTACCAATGCAAATTTATAATTCGGACTAGGGCATTGAATCAATAAATGTGGCCCTATGCTGTTATCCACTTTCAATGTTGTCTGTGTCCGTTATTGGTGGGGTGCGCCTGCAATGGGCCAATGTGACCCTCTTGGAAAGCTTGAATAGATAATGCCCTTCCTCCATGGCCATCCTCTCTTGCGGCCTCATTTAGATCAAGAGATGTAAATGGGTTACTTAGGAATGGTTTGTAAAGTGATCTAAAACTGTCCACATGAAATACTGGGTCTGGAAAAAGGAAGGGTGGTTTTTTGTGTGTTTTTAAAATGAAAATATTACCATTAGCACAGGAGGGTCTGTTGAAGGGAAAACTCTTACTTCTTATTACATGCTGTATCTGCTTATCTCTTACACTCTCTTTCTCACAGAGTCAGTCATATGAAACAGAGAGTATTACCAAGTTCAGCTTTACTACACAAAAAGACAAAATGAGCAAATTTCTGTGTTCTCTGCACTGCAGACTTTACAAGGCATTGTCCAGGAGCAGTCAAGCTTCTCATTGGTCTTACAAGGGCTATATATGTCCTTTTCCTGATCAGAGTTGAAGTACTGAGGAAGTTGAGTTTTGTGCTCAGTGTCATTTGAATATTTACACAGGAGGGGGAGATTTATACACAAAACCAAGTTCAGTACTTTATTTAAGGAAAATGTACTGGCTCCTTTATTGAAGTACACACATGTACCTCAGAAAGTTTTCAGCTTTTAAATCAATCCAGCTATGATCTGCCTTTAGAGATGCTCCAATTGCTAATCTGGCCTTCAGAAGCTCAGAACGCTTCTTACTCGTTCCTTCCAAGGAAGCAAATTCAGTTGAAACAAAAGTGCTAGAACTGCTGATGTGACAAGAAATGTCTTTCTTTTTATTTCTTGCCAAATGCTTTGAGTCTCAGTAAGAATTGCCATTGTGGAAAAGGATAAAATAAAACAAGCTTTTACTATCCAAAATACGATTTACCTTTCCACAGGGCTATAAAAACCCTTCTGTGTTGTTATTGCTTTTTGGCACTGAAAGTTGTAGTTTTAGCTTGGGGGGTGGGGGGAGAAGAAAAGTGTTTGCTGAATACCATCTGGCCAATGAACCTTAAGAGAAATAGCAAGTTTTGCATAGTTAAGAACAGGGCAGGAAAAGAAGTGAAATTTTCTGAACTATTAGTTTTCATCTATCATAAAGTAATTATATTGGCATGTGCTGCTAGGAGCATAACTCACTCCCACAATACAGTTTGCAAGGGGGGGGGGAGGAATGAAAAAATGTCACATCCAGTGATGCACTCCAAAAAAATTTACTACCACTTCTGTGGGCGGGGCCAAATCTGTGGGCAGGGCCAATGCAATGGACTATGGAGGTGGGTGTGGCTGGCCAGGTGGGCATGGCCTAGTGGAATTTCCACTACCGGTTCTCCCGAATAGGACAGGACCTGTTTCAGTGCATCACTGGTCACATCACAGTGCAATATTATATAGGGGGGGGGGGTTGAAGGTGAGGGTGTCCCTGTTGACAGGCTGTTGTGCTTGATCCAGGAGTGACCTGAGATTCCCAGCTCAAATTTCCCAGTAGAATTTGGGAGCTTGATAGAAGAGGTTGCGGCCCTTAAAAAGCTGGAGACAACAGAGGCAGCTCAGGAGGGAGCAGTGAAGGGCACAGAAGTTGAAGCTGGAGGAGCTTGGGACCAAGGATGTATAAAGGCAATCTTGGAAGGAGCGAGGGAGGGAGGTGTGGAGGTTGTGTGGAGGTACCAATCAAGGAGCCCCTCTTGGGTTGATGAAGTCTGGGAGGATGCTGCAGAGAAATCTGAGGAGGAGTGCTGTGCTGAGGCCAAACCCCACAGGGACCCTGACACCCACCCACACACGCACACACCGGTGACTGAGACTATATGTACAAAGAAGACCCCTGACCAGGAAACACAGTCAGATTCTGGGTCCCAGAAGAGGAGGTGAAGTAGATAAAAAGCACAAGGACTCTTATTGGAAGGAGAAGGTGCAGTGAAAACAGCAACAGTGTCCAGGTGGGGGTTACAAAGGAAGAGAACTTGACTTACCCAAGGTGGCCACAAGTCCATGATAGAGCCTCTCAAAGAAGCATCAAACAGATCAACCTCCATACTAGTAGTTGCTGATTGCTCTTGTTACCAGTTACCTGTTATAATAAACTGTGCAGCAAGACTTTCATCCTGGCTTGATCTTATGACAGAGGAGGAAATCCTGGATCCCAACCAAGGTGATTGACCACACATTAATTACATAGTTATGATTCCTTACTGAATCACACCCAATTTTCAAACTCATAAAGTATCAAGAAGCCCTTTCTCCAAAATATATTTCTAATAAAAGAGAGAGAGATTTGCACTTCTAGAGGCCTCCGGGAAACATGAGTCTTCTTTAAATTAAGGTCCTGCCCATACAGTAAAACCTCGCATAAAGAGCACCTCACTTAGAGACTAACTTGCTTAAAGAGCAGAATGTTCTCTGAATGATCACCTCACTTAACAACTAAAACCAACAAAAAACTTGCTTAACAACTAAATTGGGGTTCGCAATTCCTCCATCAGAAGTCACAATTGGTCACTTACAATGGTGTTTCACTTAAAGAACAAACTTGCTTAAAGAGCAATCCAGTGGAATAAATTATATTATTTAAGCAAGATACCACTGTATCTTATTTTCCTTTTTAAAAAGTGGTTATTTTTAAAGAAAAACAAGATATAGACTTTGGGATGATGCTGGTTGTGCATTTCTGAGGGAAGGGGTCTCTGAGGGTCCTAAAGAGACTAAATTGGCCTAGACTTGCCAACCTTACCTGCCCTTGACCTAATACTGAGCATTGCATTGGCTTCTGACAATTATCTGATCCCATGGTCTATGGAGTTACTTTAGAACAGCATGCACAAGCCACATGGACACCTCTACTGTTTTTTCCAAATGAAAACAATGCAAAAGTGTTTCAAATGGCGGAATCAGCTATTGGGGTGCTGTCGTTGACCAGGAGACAGCCAAATGTGCTTACATTCTTTGGGAAGCTTCCTTCCATGACCCTCAGCACTCAAGATATATATAGGCTTCCAACAAAATGTTGGCTGATGTTAATCAAGATTTAACAAGTGTATTTCTCTCATATAGTCACAGTTGGCCATTCATTCTGCCAAATGGTATTAGCTTTTCCTGTTTAGGGATGAGTACATCTATACATAGAAGCTTCTTCTTTTTTTAATGCTGTAGACACTCAGTGTGTTCTAGTGGAGAGTGTGATAGATTAAAATAAAAGAGACATGGGTTTAATTCCCAGTTTAGCCACGGAAACTCACTGTGGGATGGCAATGGTTAAATATCTCATTTCACTTGAAATTCCTGTTATGGAACTGGTGGAAGTAAAGTCAGTTTTGCTGAAAATGGGCAAATCACAGCTCATGTGGCTGTGGATACCAAAAGGAATATGTACACCAAAAATAAGAGAGTGAGAAAGGCTTTATATACAGTATACGGGCTCTCCATCTGGCAGCCAAGAGACAAACGTCTTCTTATAAAGAAGGCAAGGCAGACATCAGATATCCTAATACAGTACACAAAAATTCACAATAGTCCAGAACTAGTCTGAGCAGCCTCCCTTATCTTGTACCAATTTATTTTGCTTAACAACTCAGTTCTTGTACCTGCTTCTTGGTATGTACACATGGGGAGAGGAGGGAAAACTTTTTACTCTTTTGTTCACTTAAAGTTCAAAATGGCTTTTCTCTGGCTACATCAGTGATTAGTCTGGATCACATCAATGAGAAATTTGTTGAGCAGGAAAAGAAGAAATATTGGAAGTGGGAGATAGTGATCAAGCCAGGATTCCTCATCCAACAACTTTCTTGCCACATGGTCTTCCCTGCCTTTGCTGAGAAATATGCCAGATCAGATTCAGCTCCCTCCTTCCCCAGTTCTCTCCTCTGCTCACACAGGATTAAAATTGTGCCATTAAAGTTTTGCTGTTGTATTTGTGTTTTATTAATCAGCCCCATGATGGGCAACGTATCAATAATGAATGACGATTGTTCAGACTCTGCAATTCACAATTAGTTTCAAAAGGCCTAACGTTATCTTAAAATACCATTAACAGAGACAGTCCATTAAGACTTTGGGTTCTATAGCAGTTCCATGTTCGGCTGTAGGGATTGGGGCTACTACACTGCGATTGCCTAATTAAGTGAAATATCTGTCAGGGCCTAGAACTAATTAAGCAAAATGCCCATTTTCTGTTTAAAGCTACATTTGTAAACATTATGGGGAAAGTCATTTTAATTTCACAGCATGCTAAAGTTTTTAAAAAAGCAATGCTAAAGTTGTATCATAGCCTCCCTCCACCCTCAGTTTCAGCTTCAGAGTTTTTCTGTAGCAAAGACAGAAAAGAAGAAACAAGATGCGACCCGTGGCTCAGAGTTGGGAAATGTACCCAAACATCTGGAAGGCTGCAGGTTCTTTATTACTGCAGAAGATGCTCAATGCATTTTTTATTTTGCTGATTGCTTGGTTGCCTTTATTTATTAATCATTTGATTGATTGATTTAACTTATATACTGCCCCATTGGCAAATCAGAGTTCTCCACTCTGAGTGATGTACAACATACAAAACAGTAATAAAGAACCGTACTGTATGTGAATAAAATCATCACATTACTAATTAAGATTTTTTTAAACCCCAAAAACATGGACTATAAAAATGTAAAATCAGATACTGATGAGTATAAAAATAAATTGGATACAGTATATTAATCCAAAAAGAAGAAACAAGATGCGACCCGTGGCTCAGAGTTGGGAAATGTACCCAAACATCTGGAAGGCTGCAGGTTCTTTATTACTGCAGAAGATGCTCAATGCATTTTTTATTTTGCTGATTGCTTGGTTGCCTTTATTTATTAATCATTTGATTGATTGATTTAACTTATATACTGCCCCATTGGCAAATCAGAGTTCTCCACTCTGAGTGATGTACAACATACAAAACAGTAATAAAGAACCGTACTGTATGTGAATAAAATCATCACATTACCAATTAAGATTTTTTTAAACCCCAAAAACATGGACTATAAAAATGTAAAATCAGATACTGATGAGTATAAAAATAAATTGGATACAGTATATTAATCCAATAGGGTTCTCCCCCACCCGCTTAACCCAAGGGGGAGACAGCAGCGGACAACAGTCCCAAGCAAGGGGGGAAGGCAGAAGCAGCGGCCCCGACTCATACCCTTTTGATACACCAGTCCTATCAGAGGCCGGGGAAGGGGGAGAGGAGTTCGCGACCGCTGCCCCCGAATGTAATTTTGATTTTGATTTTGCGAGCCGGGGGGGTTTTCAGGAGTGTTCCCCCACCCATCCAAGCGAGAAGAGGGGTTTTTCGTTAGCCCCCAGTGCCCCCGGTTCCTCCCTAAGAAAGAGCACACCTTCCAACAACGCCGCGGAGCCGCGGCAAGTCACTAACGAGTCTCCCTCTCCAATTACAGGACAGGAAACCAGGGGACAAAGAGAAGGTAGCAAACCCGGGGAAAGGCAGCCCGCATCGAGACCCCAGCGTGTTCGAAATAAGCCATCTTGGCTGAGAGACTTTGTCTCCTAGGGGGGGGGAGTGTGTTTAAGTGTGGGCTCGAGACTTTGTCTCGTCCTAGGGGGGAGGGGTGTTGTGTTTTAATGGTTTTACCTTCCACAATGTATCTGAACCAATGTAACCTTGCCTATAGCAACAATGTAACCTTCAGCTGCATCATATGAACCCTGTAAGAGGACGCGAGCTAATGACCACCAGCTGGCAGCAGCGAGCGTCCAAGCTCCCTTGGTCCAAACTCATCAAAGGCAACAGCGCGGGAAGTTTTCCCGCCATCACCTACACCTGGACAAGAAGGGCGTGACCCGCAATGACGTCACGCAGACAGTAGCCAATGGGCTACCATGGAACCACGTTCAAATGTATTACTACTGTATATAAAGAGCTATCGATCCGCCATTACCTCATGTTCCCTCTGTCCACGATGCAATAAACCTGAGTTAACCCAGCCCGAGGCTGTGTCCTGTGTCTTGGTTTGCATACACCAAATTGGCGACGAAGGTGGGATTATGGATCCCCACGGAACAGCCAGGGCACAGAGCGGGTTCAACATCACCAAACCGCAAGACTGGGAGCTGCTTGAGATGGACTTCCAGGCGGCACTGGTGGAGCTCAAAGTCAAAGGCGACGACGAGGAGAGGAAGAGGGCCATCCTCACCAGAATGCTCGGGATGGAAACCAAGCGGACGCTGGTGGGCATCATCGCTCCGAAGAAGGTGAGCGAATTTAAGGCGGACGACATCATGAAGCTGCTGCGAGAGCGCTTCCGTCCCTCGAGGGCAATGTTTCCCGCTCGGAGCGCGTTTTGGAGGCGAGTCCAAGCGCCGGACGAGTCGGTTGAGGCATTCGTGGCCGCCATGAGGATAGCCGCCGCCCCCTGCAAATGGGACAACATCCTGGAGATGGCCCTCAGGGACGGCGTGCTGTGTGGCCTGAAAGACAAGGAGGTGCAGCGCAGCTTGATGAACAAGGAGCCGCCACCCACGCTGGCAGAGGTCGTAGAGGCCGCGGAAGCCGCAGAGTCCACGAATGCTGGAGTGGACGAGATGCACCAGTGGCGTGAGTGGCGTCCTAGAGCCGGCAAGGCGGAAAATTTGGTGCACGGGAAGTCCGGACAGGCGGTGCACGCAACTCGACGGGCCTCAAAGTCGTCTACGGAAGGCAGCGACGGCGAGGAGGTCCAGAAGGTCCGAAAGGGTGGGCGACGCTGCGATGGTTGCGGAGCGGCCCATGAGCGCGCGAGATGCCCATTCAGGAAGGCCGAGTGTTACACCTGCGGCCGTCGGGGGCACATCGCCAAGGCATGCAGAAAACGGAAGGAGGGCCGGAGGCAGTCACAAGACCGTTCGGCCAGACCGGACCGTCCAGCGAGGCCCAAAGATGGCGCCCAGACCACGAGGAAGCAGGATGGCGTGGGCCGCGTCTCGGACGACAGCGAGGACGACGCCCCAGTGTTCAGCGTGTCCGCGGGACAGTCCCATTACTTCGTTGAGGTACTAGTACAAGGGGCCCCTATTAGGATGGAAATTGACTCGGGGTCCTCCTATTCTATAATTCCCCAGAAAGAGTTCTTGAAAATCGACCCCCACGTGCGGCCCAAACTTAAAACGTTGAGGGCCACGCTACGAGACGTACAGGGAAACAGCATTCCGGTGTTGGGGGTCGGGAAATTTCGGGTCAATTTTAAGAGACATTCTGCGGAACTGCCCCTAGTTGTCCTTAAGGGGGGAAGTTGTAGCCTCCTAGGGACGCAGTGGTTTCAGCCTTTAGGTTTGTTCATAGGGGGAGTGCATACAGTGGGGGTGGACCCAATACAAGCGGTTTGCGATGCGCATCCCGCCGTTTTTAAGAAAGGACTCGGAAAGTTCAAGGGACCCCCTGTAGCCTTCGACCTAGACCCGGAGGTCCGCCCGATAAGACTCAAACCGCGCAGGGTGCCGTTCGCACTCAAGGACAAGATAGAGGCGGAACTGGACAAACTGGTGGGCCAGGGGATTCTTATTCCTGTTGATTCCGTGGAGTGGGAAACTCCAATTGTAACGGCTCTAAAGGCTAACGGGGAGGTGCGCATTTGCGCTGATTATAAGTGTACAATTAACAAGGCGATCCGCCCTAATGCATACCCGGTGCCGGTGATCAGCCACCTTTTGGCCAGGCTGAATGGGGGAAAGTGTTTCGCTAAACTCGATTTGGCACAAGCCTATCAGCAACTTCCTGTGACCCCCGCCACGGCCGCGGCACAAACGATAGTTACACATAAAGGGGCGTTCCAGGTGTCGCGTTTACAGTTCGGCGTGAACTCGGCACCCGGCCTTTTTCAGTCGCTTGTGGAACGCCTCCTGAAGGGACTGGAGGGGGTGTTGCCTTATTTTGATGACGTGTTGATAACAGGGGGGAGTGAGGCTGAACTGGCAAAGAGATTGGACAAAGTACTAACCGTGTTCGAGAAAGCGGGGCTGAGACTGAGGAAGGACAAATGTGTTTTTTTCGAAACTGAGGTCGAGTTTTTAGGGTTCCGGATCACACCCGAGGGGATTAAGCCATCTAAATCCAAAGTAGCAGCCATTAAGAAGGCCCCTCGCCCCACATCCAAAACCGAGCTTCAGTCTTTCCTGGGGCTCCTCAATTTTTACCATACATTCCTCCCGCGGAAGGCGTCCGTGGCCGAACCGCTTCATCGGTTACTTAAAAAGGAGGAGACATGGATGTGGGGTGACGAGCACGAGAGGGCGTTCAAAGAACTAAAGCAACTCTTAACATCTGAAGCAATCCTGACGCATTTCGACCCCAAACGGCCGGTGGTCTTAGTCTGTGATGCATCCCCGGTGGGGGTGGGGGCGGTGCTTTGCCACGTGCTGGATGACGGAAGGGAGGCCCCGGTAGCGTTTTATTCAAGGTCCCTGTCCCAAGCGGAGCGAAATTACGCACAAACCGACAGGGAGGCATTAGCAATAGTAGCGGGAACCAAAAAATTTCACGATTTTTTGTATGGCCGCCCGTTCAAAATCGTGACTGATCACAAGCCATTGTTAGGGATTTTCACGGCAAGCAAGCCCACGCCGCAGATCCTGTCCCCGAGAATGCTGCGATGGGCTATTTTTCTCAACGCATACCAACATGAGTTGGAGTACCGGCCCGGAAAGGAGATCAGCCATGCTGATGCACTTTCGAGATCTCCTTTGCCCTTGTCGGACGACCAAAAGGCGAGAGTAGAAAGAGACCGCCAGGTGTTGCTAATTGAGGTCTTAGACGCACCCCCAATAGTACCAGCCGACATTGCTAGGGCGACAGGCAAGGACAGAACGCTAGAGAAAGTTAGTTCATGGGTACAGAAGGGGTGGCCGGCATCGTCCCCAAGCACAGAATTCGACCCATTTTTTCGGAAAAAGCTAGAGTTGTCCCTAGAGAGGGGGTGCCTTTTGTGGGGCCAACGGGTGGTGGTCCCTACGTCCCTGCGGCCGAGGGTGCTCGAACTGCTGCACGTCAGCCACCCGGGCATAGTTCGTTCAAAGGCGCTGGCCCGGAGTTACTTCTGGTGGCCACAGCTGGACGCGGACATTGAGCACATGGTCGGCACTTGTGAGGCATGCCAGGGATCCCGACCAGAGGCGGCCCGTCTTCCGCATAGGGAATGGGACACAGCAAGGGGGCCATGGTCCAGAGTGCACGTAGATTTCGCTGGCCCCTTCCGAGGAACCATGTTTCTCCTGGTGGTGGATGCGTTCTCCAAGTGGCTGGAGGTTATTCCAGTAAAGAGCACGTCCTCCGCCACGACAATTAGCCAGCTAAGGAGAGGCTTTTCCACGTTCGGTTTACCCGATACTTTAGTCAGCGATAACGCTAGTTGTTTCACCTCCGCCGAGTTCGGAGCATTCATGGAGGCAAACGCCATTCGGCATGTCACATCCGCGCCGTTTCACCCGGCCACGAATGGCCAAGTGGAACGGCTGGTGCGTACAACAAAGGATGCGCTGCGGCGCATGGGCCCGGGGGACCTGAATCACCAAGTATGCCAATTCCTCTTAGCGTATAGGGTGACCCCCTTAGCATCAGGCTACTCGCCGGCAGAGCTCTTGATGCGGCGAAAACTGACCACGATCCTGTCCAGGCTAGACCCGACGAGAGTCGAGGATAAAGGGAAAAACATAGGGTTGGCAGTCTCGAAAGGTTTCGCCGCCGGCGACCCTGTTCACTGCAGGAACTATTCCAGCGCAGGGCCAGCCTGGGTACCAGGGACGGTTGTAGAACAGACAGGGCCAGTGTCGTACCGAGTCGAGACTAACACCGGCCTCCTCTGGAGGAGGCACGCAGACCAACTGAGGCACCGAGTGAGTAGGCCAGTCAGTGGGGCTCAGCAACAGGATTCAGCGTTAGGGTTCTCCCCCACCCGCTTAACCCAAGGGGGAGACAGCAGCGGACAACAGTCCCAAGCAAGGGGGGAAGGCAGAAGCAGCGGCCCCGACTCATACCCTTTTGATACACCAGTCCTATCAGAGGCCGGGGAAGGGGGAGAGGAGTTCGCGACCGCTGCCCCCGAATGTAATTTTGATTTTGATTTTGCGAGCCGGGGGGGTTTTCAGGAGTGTTCCCCCACCCATCCAAGCGAGAAGAGGGGTTTTTCGTTAGCCCCC
Source organism: Bradypodion pumilum (assembly GCA_035047305.1). Taxonomy (NCBI): domain Eukaryota; kingdom Metazoa; phylum Chordata; class Lepidosauria; order Squamata; family Chamaeleonidae; genus Bradypodion; species Bradypodion pumilum. The sequence goes on along the minus strand of JAWDJD010000001.1, from coordinate 156,756,493 downwards.
AGTGCCCCCGGTTCCTCCCTAAGAAAGAGCACACCTTCCAACAACGCCGCGGAGCCGCGGCAAGTCACTAACGAGTCTCCCTCTCCAATTACAGGACAGGAAACCAGGGGACAAAGAGAAGGTAGCAAACCCGGGGAAAGGCAGCCCGCATCGAGACCCCAGCGTGTTCGAAATAAGCCATCTTGGCTGAGAGACTTTGTCTCCTAGGGGGGGGGGGGAGTGTGTTTAAGTGTGGGCTCGAGACTTTGTCTCGTCCTAGGGGGGAGGGGTGTTGTGTTTTAATGGTTTTACCTTCCACAATGTATCTGAACCAATGTAACCTTGCCTATAGCAACAATGTAACCTTCAGCTGCATCATATGAACCCTGTAAGAGGACGCGAGCTAATGACCACCAGCTGGCAGCAGCGAGCGTCCAAGCTCCCTTGGTCCAAACTCATCAAAGGCAACAGCGCGGGAAGTTTTCCCGCCATCACCTACACCTGGACAAGAAGGGCGTGACCCGCAATGACGTCACGCAGACAGTAGCCAATGGGCTACCATGGGACCACGTTCAAATGTATTACTACTGTATATAAAGAGCTATCGATCCGCCATTACCTCATGTTCCCTCTGTCCACGATGCAATAAACCTGAGTTAACCCAGCCCGAGGCTGTGTCCTGTGTCTTGGTTTGCATACACCAAATAAACTTTAGGAAATACCTATGGGTCCTACTAGAGTTGAATCTGTACATGAAACAAGAAGCAACAGTAAGGACAGAACACGGAATGACAGAGTGGTTTGGAATAGGAAAAGGAGTAAGACAAGGCTGCATTTTGTCACCCTGCTTATTCAACTTATACACAGAGCACATAATGCGCAATGCAGGGATGGAGAAATCAAAATATAGGATTAAAATCGCTGGGAGAAACATCAACAATCTGAGATATGCAGACAATACCACCCTAATGGCAGAAAGTGAGGAAGACCTAAATAATCTCTTGATTGGGCTGAAGGAGGAGAGTGCAAAAGCTGGCCTGAGGCTCAATATCAAGAAAACCAAGAAAATGGCAACAGGCCCAATCAGTTCCTGGAAAATAGATGGGGAAGAAGTAGAAGCAGTGACAGATTTTACTTTCTTAGGATCAAATATCACTGCAGATGGGGATTGTAGCCATGAAATAAAAAGGCGTCTGTGAGAAACCTGGGGAACATAGTGAAAAGCAGAGACATCACATTGCAAACAAAAATTAGAATAGTCAAAGCAATGGTATTCCCAGTGGTAATGTATGGATGCGAGAGCTGGACAATTAGGAAGGCTGAACGCAGAAGAATAGATGACTTTGAAGTCTGGTGTTGGAGGAGAGTTTTGAGAGTCCCTTGGACAGCGAGGAGAACAAATAGGTCAATCTTAGAAGAAATCAACCCTGACTGCTCATTGGAAGGTCAAATAGTAAAGACGAAGCCCCCCCCCCCCGACCGTCAGCTCGGTCACCAGGCCTGCTTGCATATCCTCAAGAAAGAGGTTCATACCTCTGGCCGACAAGTGGACCCCATCTCCTACATAGAGATCGTAATCCTGCAAGCCTATCCTAGGATGCCGAATGGCTGTCCCCAAGCCCTTGTCTGCAAGGAACCGGGCAACAGCCCTGTTCACCGACTGGCAAGCGCGGTCAAGGGCACGGAGGTCAATGCCTCCCCTGTAAGTCTGTCGCGGCACAATGTCCGACCATAGCAGCTGCGTGTACGGCCATACATAATGTAGATAGGCTAGGTCACTGCAAATCGTGAATTTTAAAGAGAGGCCAGTGATCTGTGCGAGATAATTGCCACCAAGGTGCAGGACAAGGACATCAGGCGGTCCAGCATCCCTGATGGAAAACAGGAATGGCAACAGTTCCCGCCATCTCATGCCGCGCTTACCGTACCATCGCATACGTGCGGCTGCACGTAGCCCGAGATGGGGTCACCACTCTGTCGCCGCAGCATACTGCGCTGCCCAGTGCACGTAACTGTGGCCCACCAGCCATACTGCCACTGGTGTGCGGGGCACACAGGGTCTGTAAAAGAAGAAAAAGGAACAATGACATAACTGGTACTCATGCATGGAAGGGGCGTACATATAATGCAAAGCGCATGGATCCCCATCTGCCCATCCAGCATATATCAGCCTCAGAGTACCCAAATGCAGCCGCAGTGGACGCAGCGCCTATCCTAAATGAATGGGTGCCATAACGAGCCCCAGGGAGGCCAACACTGTGAAGTGCCGTACCGGTCACCTTCCAAAACTGGAATTTAGTAAGGGGAGACCCATCCTGGTGGCAGAAAAATGGGCCAGGGTGCGTACCACGCACTGCCAAAAACTCATGTAGGGCACCAACCGGACAGATGTCTTCAATGGAACATTGTAGCAGTCTGACTCCACTGCCTACGCCTTGCTGATCAACCTTTGAGGACCGTATCCTCAACTGAGCCCACTCGTGTGTAACATAGACATCGTCGAGTTCCAGTGCCCTACGAGATGCATCCGCCTTAGACAGTGTTACCAACTCACTGATGCAGAGCGCTCCAAAGAATGCTACTGTGGTAGCTGCATGAAAAAGAGCCACCTCGTACCTATCATAACATAAGTTATGCCAGCCTCGTGCAAGGTGGGTAAGAACATCTGGTGAAATCGGGTGATGTGTGTCCGGGCGGCAGCCACGTTCACGTGTCCACCCTTCCAAAACATGACGTATGCAGAAGTCATTCACGCAGTCAGCAAAGCCCCGTGCCTTGGCCATAAATGCCAGTGCTGAAAGCCTAGAGGCTATAGTACGAGGAGCCAACCCCTGACCATGAAGGTAAACCATGTATTGTAAAATCTGGTCTACTGGTATTGGCCACGCTTCTCTAAATAGTATGAAAGCATGTTGATACACCTGACGCGTGCGAGGTGCCAAGGACATGCCGATCGCCCGGTTCACCTCTCCTCGCCAAATGTCCAAATCTCGGCCGGGAGTGGAGAGGGAAATTCCTCTGCTTCTGGAGCCAAGGCACGGAACCGGGAGATCTGCAGGCGGGATAAAGCATCGGCAATATCATTATTAATGCCTGGCCCTGAACAGCCCTGAACAGCACATTGAGGCGTAGGGTTCTCAAAACAAATTGACAAACCAATGCCATGACTCTAGGGGATTTGGACGTCTGGGCATTAACAATGTGGACCACTGCCGCATTGTCACACCAAAAATGGACCACTGAATTGGCCCACTTATCGGCCCATAGCATTAGTGCCCCCAAAATGGGAAAAATTCAAGGAAAGTAAGCGCGGAGACGATCCGTGCCCTGCCATGCGTGAGGCCATCAGCCATATGCCCACTGCCCCTCAAAATAAATCCCATAACCCAGAGAGCCGGAGGCATCCGACTGTACTTGAAATTTAGGGCAGACCAGAAGGTCTGATCTCCAAAAAGAGACCCCGTTGAAATCCTGAAGGAATGTGAGCCAAACCGAAAGGTCTGCCCGTATACCCCTGGTCAGCCGCACCCCATGGTGGCATTTTAATAGGTCAGCCATGGCGTCACACAGACACCTGGCAAAAACTCTGCCCGGGGTCACCACCCTGCAGGAAAAATTAAGGTGGCCGTGAAGAACCTGTAGCTCACGAAAAGACACTTTATGCTTGGCAATCAGTGCCAGAATCGCCGAGTCACCTTATCTATGGGTAACCTGGATGCCTGTGCGACAGTGTCAATTTCAATACCTAAAAAGGTGAGCATTTTAGCTGGGCCCTCGGTCTTTTCAGGTGCTAAGGGGACACCCAGGTCCCGCATAAGCAACTGAAATGTATTAAGGAGACGCGTACACATGTCCGAGCCCTGTTCACCCCCAAACAAAAAGTCTTCGAGGTAGTGGGCTACAGACCGGGACCCTGACCTGCGAACAAAGGCCCATTGAAGGAAAGTACTAAAGCGTTTGAATGCCGAACAGCCAAAAGGCATGGCCTTATTTACGTAGAACCTCCCTCGGAAATGAAAACCCAACAGCTCGAATTCAGCGGGGTGCACTGACAGCAATCGGAATGCCGATTTGATATCGCACTTAGCCAGGAGCGCCCCGGGACCACAGGAGCGTACCATCTGTAGGGCCTGATCAAATGATGTATACCTGACCGAGCAAAGGTAATCAGGAATCGCATCATTGACCGAGGAACCCGCAGGGTTCACCTGGGGTCTTTTTCGGGACTAGCCCCAGAGGAGAGACCTTCAAGTTAGGGAATGGTGGTTCAGTAAAGGGCCCAGCAACTCTCATAGCATTCACTTCCTTAGCTATGCTTTGTGCAGCGACCTCCTCATTACCCTTCAGAGAAAGAAAGTTTGGGGCATCCTGGGGTCCCCGAACACCACTAAATGGTATACGAAAACCAAACTGGAAACCTTCTAACAGGTACCTCGCATCATCCCGTCTAGGATAAGCGGAAAACCATCGCTCCAGCATAGGGATATTAATTGGGGAGGGGGCCTTTTGCTTGGCCAGCACCGTCAGATGGAGCTCTGACCGCCCCCTGCCCACCCCTACCTCTGCCTCGTGATCCACCAGCCCGCGGGCATGTGGAGGAGGCGTGAGGGCCAGAGCAAGAAGGTCACTCATGTCGGAAATGACACTGACGCTTGTTGACACGCCGCTAGCTGAGAAGCTCCAACACAGCAGGCGGGCTGGAACCCCCTGCCCCGCCGGCTGGCAGGTAGCCTGTGTCGCAGCAGCCCGCTGCACGGCATGGCCACAATACAGGCAGCCTGTGCCAGCCCGACTGGAAGCTTGTGCCAGGATGACAGGCGGAAGCCTGATCAGCGACATTGGCGGCAGTGGGCAAAGCCATCCCACTGCCCTGCTGCGGTGGTGCCGCCCGATGGCTGCCCCCCAGAGGAAGAGGGGGTAGGCAAAGCCCTCCCCCGCAGGCGCGGCTTGGGAGCCGGAGTCTTGCGCTTGGGAGCCAAGTCTCCCAAGCCGTAGAGATAAGCTGCTCCCTAATCCAATCCTGTGCCCTGAGTACCGCAGTATCAAAGAGCAGAGAAAATCCGTCTAAGCTAAAGGTACGAAGGGAAAGAGAGAAAAATGCGGCGGAGCAAACTTCTCCGCTCCGTCGCATTCTAAAATGGCAGCTCGGCTGCCTCATGGCCACCCCTTTTATAGCGGAGTGGCCACGCCCCCTAACTACCCGGATGTCTGAGTCCGGGTGGGTGGGGGCCCGCAAAGAGCGTGGCGGCCATTTTGGCGCCGCGCTTTCATTGGAGCTCAAATGAGAATGGAGGATTCACTTGAGAAGGCCTTGATGTTGGGAAAGGTGGAGGCCAAAAGAAGAAGGGGGTGGCCAAAGATGAGATGACTAGATGGTATTTTAGACACGGTGGGCACAGGGCTGGGAGGGCTAAGGGGGATGGTGGAGGACAGAGGCGCCAGGAGGAAAATGGTCCATAGGGTCACAAAGGATCGGAGTCGACTGTGCGACTGAACAACAAAAGAGTTGAATATAGGGAGAGAATTTCTTTAAAAGCCTCCCTAAACATTTGTTTTCAATGACCTTTAAAAGGCCACTCTGCTGGTAAACTATTCTACTCAGTGGGTGCCACCACCACAAAGAAGGCCCTTTTAATAATAATAATAATAATAATAATAATAATAATAATAATAATAATAATAATAATAATAATAATAATAATAATAATAATAATAATAATAATAATAATAATAATAATAATAATAATAATAATAATAATAATAATAATTTAATTTATATCCTGCCCTTCTCGGCCGAAGCTGACTCAGGGCGGTAAATTACAACATGTCAATACCATAATAGTACAATTAATAAAGAAGCACAAAGATAACTAACAACACTATATAATAAAGATAAAAGTTAATTACAAATCACAAGGGTGCATATTACAAATATAATATCAAAGTTACCAATTAAACACAGAATCAAGAAGTAAAGATTCAACATTACAATATACAAAGAAACCTATCACCAAGGCAGCAAAATAGGACAGTTCCAGGGCAAAGTCCTGTCCCTGCAGTCCATACAAATGCTAGGCCTCAACACTCACAACAGACCAGGAAAGAAAGCTACATGCCTCAGCGTTGGGGAGGCAGCGGCCGGCACGGTCCTTTTATCCCCTGCCGGGGCCATCACAGGTGCTTTCGACTCCTCCCGGTTTGCAGGACCGGGAGGAGGGGCTTCGGACTTCAGCGGGCCGCGGCGGCAGGTGTCGTGCATTGGCAGTCAGGAGGTAGTGGCCGGTGCAGTCCTTTTATCCCCTACCGGGGCCATCATAGGTGCTCTTTTCCTGGTCATTCATCATGGTAAGAGGTCTGGCCAGGATTGGCAGTCCACTAGTATGAAAAGGTCACTCTTGGGACTAGTGGTTCTCAAACTATGTAGGCACAATAGAAAAATATTTTGTACATGTAGCTCAGTACAACAGAACTTGTCAGGAGAATTGGCTCCATCACTCTTCCGCTTTCAAGGGCTCTAGGATAAGAAGAGTAGTCAAGATCTTGTCCTGTCCTTTAGTGGACATCTAGAGGTTAACACATTTTCTGGCCTGACCTGGGAATGTTATTCTGCCTTCAATTCTTCTAGAGTGGGGATGAGCTGAATCCAGCATTGGTAAGAAAGATACAAGTCCTTTGATTGACATCTGGTTGGATGAACACTAGGAGTTTTGCTGGCTCAAAAGTCATGGCATAAAGCAGGGATTCTCAACCTGTGGTCCTTGGGCCCAGCACCATTTCATGTGGCCCACCACCACAGAAGTTCCATGTGGTGGAAGAAGGGCAAAATGTCCACCTTCCCCCGCAAAACTGACTGAGGGAGTGTGACCTGGCCCCTGGCTTAAAAAGGTTGAGAACTCCTTGCATAAATAAGACTTCAGCCACTTGTTACTGGGGGTGGAGCAATAAACCACACTCCCAAAGTGCTCAGTTGTAGCCAGCATTGAGCTCATCTTAAGAAATATGCCTGGCAAAACTCTGCCATGACTATTTGAGAGATTCCTCTCTATATAATTTTTTCTGCTCTGTACACACACTATTGGAACATAGTCTGAAGAAGTGGTGTTTCAACCACGAAAGCATGCTTATTAATGGTTTTTTTTTAGTCAACTGATAAATGCATCACTTCCTCTGGTGTGTTTGGTGTGCAAAGACTGCACAACTTTGCTGTTTGGCTCAAAAGGAGCGTCTCATTCTTTACTTTTATGGATGGAAATAATTTTAATTGCTAAAGTAAGAGGTCTTGTCCTGTAACTTTGTGAGCTATTACATTTAAGTGAACTTGGAGTGTTTTTTTCTCTCTGCTTCACTTAACAAATGTATGTGCTCAGCATGGCTTCTCTTAATGGCTCATTCCTGTGGCAGCCACCACAGTGCTTTCAGAATCTTCCTTCGGTGTGGTGACCATGTCGGGGAGCCCTACACTAGCAGTAAAACCCTTCGTTCTTTCATGTTCCTGCTCCCTCTCTTTCTATTGCTCCTTTAAAAACAGATATATTTCAAAACAGAAATCAGATATGAAAACAGAAATTTCGATAGCCTGTAGCAGGCTTCAAGCCCCTGCCTGAGCTTTGCAGAAGTTAGGAAGTGACTGAAAATGACAAACAATTCAGTGAAGAACAAATATGTGTGTAGACTGGCTGTAAAGAGGGGAAGAAAGCAAACAAACAAATAAAAATGGGAGAACTACTGTGGGAGATACAAGAATGGAAATGTTCCCACCAGTTAGCCAGTCATGAACAACAGCACTAACACTGCAACATTTTGTTGCAGGTACCACATGTGATAATTTGGCTGTTTTTACAGCTGAAATGCCTTTCTAGTCTTACACGTTGAAAGTCAAATTATGACAAAATTATTTATTTATTTAATTCATTGCGTAAAACTAAAAAAATAAAAGCAATATTGCATAAAGACATATCCATAGACAGTGACCAAGCAAGGTCATGTCAGCAGAGGAAATTATGAACTTGTCTTAAAAATTCTCTTTATAAAACTTGTTTTTCAAAAGACTGCAGAATGCTTAAAGTTTTTGGGCCTGATGGATGTGGATAGTAGATGATTCCAAAGTGTTGAGGCTACAACTGAAAAGGACCATGCTATGGTGGTGGTCCTCCATGCTTCCCTCAGTGTGGGTCCACCAGTCTCGGAAAGATATGTTGTCTGGACAAGATTCCTTAAAATGGTGGTTATTTGTTGTTATCAATTTGACTCCACCTTATGGTGACCTTATGGGTGAGTGACCTCCCAAATGTCATTATTAATGTTATTTACAACCCTGTTCAGTTATTGCAAATTCAAGCCTGCAGTTTCCCTTAGGGCAGGGGTGCCCAAACTATGGCCCATGGGCCAAATTTGGCCCATGGTGCCAATGAACCTGCACATGCGTGTTTTACTTCTGGGTGGGAGGAACCACATGACCAGCCTGTGGCCTGAAAAGTTTGGGCACCCCTGCCTTAGGGAGTCCATCTCATATTTAGTCTCTATCTTCTCCTGCTGCCTTCAACTTTTCCTAGCATTATTGTTTCCCCCCAGCAAATTTTTTCTTATGATGTTTCCAAAGTACAACATGGATGGGTATATTATATATTATATATCAAAATCTTCCACTTACAGTTTCTATTCCATGTAGCTCAGTATTTTCCAACCTTTAGATTTGGGACTTCAATTCCCAGAAGCTTAAGTCAATTCTCCATAGCACTCATCCACCAAATTACTGATAAGCCATAGCACTGACTTAGGCTTCTGGGAATTAAAGTCTAAAAACCGAAGGTTGGGAACCACTGGTCTAGCTTCTTTCCCAATGAAACTGGAAAACAGCTATGGCCTCACATTCCTGCTGTGGCTCATCTTCCTCCTTTCTCCCACCTGGGTGCCCTGACCTGTGTTCCATGTCCCTGGCTACCCTACTGCTGGGTTTTCTGAGTTGTCCTCTAGAGGATGCAAGAACGGGGTAAGTGGCCTGCAGGGACTAACAGAGATGTCCCTTTTGCAGTGCTGTAGCACAAAAAAAAGGTAACTTTTTAAAATTCTGCCTTATCCTATATGGGAGCACCATGTTCAATAAGAGTAGGCCACAGGATACTAGAGGCTGAGAAGTAATCACCAGAGAGAGCTATAGTTTCCTTCCTCCACTTTTGGTTTCTTGGAGATGACATGTCGATCAGTGCTTGAAGCATCGTGTTGGACCAGATCAGGGTTCCTCAAACTTGGCTCTCCAGGGGTTCTTGGTTTTCAATTACCAGCACACCTGCTGATCAGGGCTTCTGGGAAATGATGTCCAAGAACATCTGGAGAGCCAAGTTTGAGGAACTCTGGACTAGGTGGACCTTTAGTCTGAATCTATAGGGCTCTTTTCACATAAGTAATCTCTGCCTGTTATTTTCCCCTCAGCCATCAGTGAATGCCTTTGTGTTTCAGAGGCAGAATTCAGAGATGCCCTACCCTTGTTTCCCCATTATCAGTGTTTCGGTACACAATTTTCTAACAAAAATAATGTTTTAACACCAGTTATGAGATCTCTGTCTTACAATGTCACTCATGCTGGTGAAGCATGTCACTTCTTTAAGAGGACAAAAACCATGACAAAAACAAGAAGAAAAAACAAAAGTGAGTTACGAAGTGTCTTTATTCCAAAATGTCTCTTTAAGGATTGGTTTGTGCCAAGGCTCCTCATGGTGAGATCTTTTATGATTATATTCTCTGCTGACAACAGTTCTAAATTAGAGGTTTGTTTGACTGGAATGAGCCAGTTTGCTTTATAAATATACATTGCTGGAAAGAAATGGCTTTCTTTAGGTCCAAAGATATATTTTAGTATACATTAATTAGGAGACTATGTAAAGTAAACATAAAGGAGATAGCTTTCAATCTGACATTAAAGGGAACACCGCTAATTTATAAGATTACCCTTAAAAACAAGGAAGAGATTATTAAAGGCAATGGTACATTATTCAGTACATGAATATATTATATGTATCTAATTCAAGTCTTCCACAAGGTTGATTTAGACTGACATGTTCATTTGCAAGTCAGGAGCATAGAAGATCTGATTCAGTGTAGCTGACTTGAGGAGAAATTACACTTTTGTGGGTCTTGCCTTTAATCCAGTATACATCATAAAGCAGGTCCAAACTGTAAACTAAATGCAGTACTTGTATCATACCATCGGTAAAAGAGAAAAATCAAAAACACATTAGATCAACTCAGATAACCTTGGCAATATATTTGTATCATCGCTAATGCTACTTATAGTGTGAAAAATACATAAGTGGTCATAACAATAGTTAGCATGTTCCAGACACACATGAATTATTATGATGAAAATGCACAGTCTTACTGTGCAAATCAACCCATTTTATTCAGAGATAAATCCCTGTGAGTTTAGTGTAGTGGGACTTATCTCCAAGTAAATAGCATCAGAAACTTCCCATATTCCATCCCTAAACCAACCCATGCAATTTATCAGCACCTAGATTGGTTTTGTCCACAATCTTTGTTCCAGAAGGTTAATTAAACTCCAGTTCTCTGTATGTGAGTTTATAATTCCATGGTGTTCTTTAATATGGCAGGACTCAGGAAGTACACACAGCAAAAAGCACCAATGACTGCAATAGGGATTCTCCTCAAACTGATTTGGTAAGTTTTAGATTAATCCATGTAGCAGCAATAGCTTCCATCTTCTTTCCAACCAACTTATGCTACTTAATACTAACACTATGCTAGTTAAAACACTAACAATACATTCATACCCATTTGTTTTTTGTCTAATACTGTGTTTAATACAATATAAAAGAACAACTCCTTAATTTAATGTCCTGATTTCTTTTCCACATCTTCCCAAAAGCAAACAGCATGAGAGGAAATTCACCAAGATAGTTCAGTTTTGTCCACATTTCCAGTTACAGTATTATCTCTCTGTAAAATTATCTCTCACTTAGTGTTAGTTGGCTTTCATCTGTGTCATGTGGCTTAAATATTATTTAACAATAGATTCTATTAAATTAGCTGATAGAATTTGTTCATTTTCTTGAGCAACTATATGCTTCTGCATGTCATGTCTGATGTTTACAGAACTGACTGATGCACTCCTTACCAGTGAAATTGATTTCTCAAGGCAGAGTCCCATATGAAGGAATAGAGTGGAGGCTTTGCTTTTTCAGATTAGATTTTTAATTTCCTGTTCCCAGTGGCAGAGAAGGAATGTGACCTTCAAACCAGGTGCTGTATGGATGGCTTATTGTACTTGTAGTCATAACAAGCTCTAGACTGTGGGAACTGTCCACTGATGGGCAGTGGATGCTGGTCAGTAATTGGTTTGAACCCTTCAGAAGGAGGGATGAGTGTGTTATGGGAAGAAAAAGGAGGGAAGAGAGAGAGATTTGCCATGCTTTGGATCACTTGCATCGTTGGAGCTTGTGAGTAAAACTAGCAAAATGTATAGGTAAAACTTGGAAAATTAGATTATCGTGCAAATGTTCATTCAGTTCAGTAATGCAACTTAAAAGGTGAAACAAATATATGAGATAGACTCATTACATGCAAAGCGAGATAGTTCAAGCCTTACTTTGTTATAATATTGATGCTTATGGCTTACAATTTATGAAAACCCCAACCCCCCAATCTCATGTACCCCATAATCATCACATAATCTCATGTATGCTGTACATCACATTTATAATGAATTAAGGCATGTCATCTCTTGCTTTGGATGTAGTGAGTCTATCTCATAGATTTGTTTCACCTTTTAAGTGAAATGAATGAACATGATATTCTAATTTTCTGAGTTTCACCTGTAGTCTCTATGTTAATAGACCAGGCTAGGCCAGGCAAGCAGCTAGAGAGGTTTTATTGTGTTAATATTGGAGTGGTATTAGCACTTGTAGTGATTCCCAAACTTGAACTACCAGAGGTTCTTGAACAACAAGAACTCCTAGTTAACCCAGCAAGTGATCAGGTCTTCTGAAAATTGCAGTCAATTAACACTTGAACCCCCAAGTTTAGAAATCATTGGCCTACTGGATGGTGTACAGTGTACCTGACTTCATAGTGATACAGTACTATTTTTTTTCTTTGTTGCTTTGAAATAATAAACTAACTAGAAGCACTGCTTTATACTTGAAGATTTCTTTTTATGAATGTAGTGTGGGACTAAAAAATCTCCATGTCTTAAGATTCCATGTTCATATATTTTGCTGTGTTTAGTGTAAGGGACCAAAGACAATGAAACAGCCGAAGGGTTGGCTTAACACAGGTTTATTGCATGATGATCCGGGGGAACATGTGGTAATGGCGGATGGGTAGCTCAATATATACAGCTGGGTATACATTTGAATGTGGCTCGTTGACAGACTATTGGTTGCTGCCTGCGTGACGTCGTGGGAGGTCACGCCCTTCTTGACCAGGTGAGGAAGTCGCGGGGAATCTTCCCGCGCTGCTGAACCAGGTGGCTATGATCCATTAGAGCTGGACGCTCGCTACTGCCCTCTGGTGGTCACTAGCTCGCGTCCCCCTATTAGGCTTACATTGATACAGGTGATGGTTATAATGTTGCACACAGAAAGGTTACATTGATAACACATGGTAAAGGTACATTGTTAAAGGCACTGCTTTACAGAACACAACATCCCTCCCCCCTAGGATGAGACGAAGTCTCTCAGCCAAGATGGCTTGTTGCATGTGCGTTTGGGCCGTGAAGAGGGCTGTCCCCCCGGGGGCGTTATTGCTTCTTTGTTCCCTGGTCCCTTGTCCTGAAATGGGAGAGGGAGACTTGTTAGTGGCTTGCCGCTGTCTGGCGGTCTTAGGGGAAGGGAAAAACTCCATTGTGGGGAGACCGGGGGCCGTCGGGGCTAACGAAAAACCCCTCTTCTCGCTTGGACGGGTGGGGGACCACTCCGAAAAAACCCCCCGGTTCTGAAAATCAAAATCAAGCTTGGTAGGGGTACCCGCATTTGTGGGGAATTTCCGCGAGATATGTATGGGGTCGGGTTCCTCCTCCTCGGAAAGATCCCCTAGGATATCTACGAGAACATCCTCCTCCCCCCTTGGTGGGGGCCCGCGGTCCCCTTTTCCTCCCCCTTGGGCTGAACGGGTGGGGGAGAACCCTAACGCTGACTTATTTCCTGCCTGATCAGTGCCCTGCTCATCGGAGACCCTGCGTCGGAGCTGGTCCGCATGCCACCTCCACAGGAGCCCTGTGCTGGTTTCCACGCGGTACGACACGGGGCCGGTTTGCTCTACAACTATGCCCGGAACCCAGGCTGGGCCCGTGCTGGCGTAATTCCTGCAATGCACGGGTGCGCCTACACTGAAACTCTTTGTGGCCTCTAGCCCAATGTTCCTCCCTTTGTCCTCTACCCTCGTGGGGTCTAGCCTAGTAAGGATGGTGGTCAGCTTCCTGCGCATTAAGAGCTCTGCGGGGGAGTATCCTGACGCCAACGGGGTCACCCTGTACCCTAGCAGAAACTGACACACTTGTAGGTTCAAATCCCCTGGGCCCATGCGCCGCAACGCGTCCTTCGTGGTGCGGACGAGGCGCTCTACTTGGCCGTTGGTGGCCGGGTGAAACGGGGCGGAGGTGATATGCCGAACGGCGTTAATCTCCATGAATGCCTTAAACTCGGAGGACGTAAAACAACTAGCGTTGTCGCTAATTAACGTGTCGGGTATGCCGAACGTGGAAAAGAGCCTCCGCAAATGCCTAATGGTCTGGGCCGAGGAGGTGGTCGTGACTGGGATAACCTCCAACCATTTGGAGAAAGCGTCCACTACAAGGAGGAACAGGGTGCCTCTGAACGGGCCCGCGAAATCAACGTGCACCCGGGACCACGGCCCCTTAGCCGCGTCCCATTCCCTGTGGGGAAGGCGGGCCTCCTCCGGTCTGGAGCATTGGCAACTTTCACAAGTGCCGACCATGTGCTCGATGTCAGCGTCTAGCTGGGGCCACCAGAAGTAACTCCGGGCCAGCGCCTTGGATCGCATGATGCCGGGGTGGCTGACGTGAAGCAGTTTGAGCACCCGCGGCCAAAGGGAAGTGGGAATCACCACCCGCTGCCCCCACAAGAGAACCCCCTCTCTAGGGACAGTTCTAGCTTTTTTCGGAAGAATGGAGCGAACTCCTCCGCTGGGGAGGATGCGGGCCAACCTTTCTGTAGCCAGGAGCTTACTGTCGCTAACGTTTTGTCTTTCTCTGTTGCTTTGGCAATGTCGGCGGGCACTACGGGGGGCGAGTCCAGCACCTCTATCATGAGAACCTGATGGTCCCGCTCCCCCATGCTCACCTGGCTGGGCGTTAGGGGAAGGGGAGACCTAGATAGGGCGTCCGCATGGCTGATCTCTTTCCCGGGCCGGTAGACCAACGCGTGCTGATACGCGTTGAGAAAAATGGCCCACCTGAGCATCCTTGGGGACAGGATTTGAGGGGTGGGCTTATCCGCGGTAAAAATGCCTAGCAGGGGTTTGTGGTCCATCACAATGGTGAAGGGGCGGCCATACAGAAAATCGTGAAATTTTTTCGTCCCCGAGACTATCGCTAATGCCTCCCTGTCCGTCTGTGCGTAGTTTCTCTCCGTTTGGGACAGGGACCTGGAGTAAAATGCTATCGGGGCCTCCCTTCCGTTCTCCAGCACGTGACACAGCACCGCCCCCACCCCCACTGGAGATGCATCACAGATCAGAACTACCGGGCGTTTGGGGTCGAAGTGGGTCAGTATGGCGTCGGACGCCAGGAGGCTTTTCAGCTCACTAAATGCCCTCTCTTGGTCATCGCCCCACTTCCATGCCTGTTCTTTCTTTAGCAGCTTGTGTAGCGGTTCAGCCACCGCTGCCTTCCGGGGGAGGAAGGAGTGGTAAAAGTTGAGCAGCCCTAGGAACGACTGCAACTCGGTCTTGGAGGTGGGGCGGGGGGCTTTCTTGATGGCTGCCACCTTAGACTTGGATGGTTTTATCCCCTCAGGAGTCACACAAAACCCTAGGAATTCAACCTCGGTTGCGAAGAAGACGCATTTGTCCTTTCGCAACCTCAGCCCCGCCTTTTCGAATATCGTCAGGACCTTCCCCAACCTCTTGGCCAATTCAGCCCGACTCCCCCCTGTTATTAACACATCATCAAAATAAGGCAACACCCCCTCCAGTCCCTTCAGGAGGCGTTCCACGAGTGACTGGAAAATTCCTGGCGCCGAATTCACGCCGAATTGGAGGCGCGTCACCTGGAACGCCCCCTTATGGGTGACTATGGTCTGCGCAGCAGCTGCGGCAGGGGACACCGTGAGCTGCTGGTAGGCCTGTGCTAAGTCGAGCTTAGCGAAACATTTCCCCCCGTGTAACCTGGCCAGCAGATGGCTGACTACCGGCACCGGATATGCATTCGGGCGGATCGCCTTGTTGATGGTGCACTTGTAGTCGGCGCATATACGGACCTCCCCATTGGCTTTTAGAGCAGTTACAATAGGAGTTTCCCACTCCGCAGAGTCTACAGGCACAAGAATCCCCTGACCCACCAATTTGTCCAGCTCCGCCTCTATCTTGTCCTTAAGTGCGAACGGCACCCGGCGTGGTTTTAGGCGAACAGGGCGGACCTCCGGGTCCAGGTCGAAAGTCACTGGGGGCCCCTTGAATTTCCCCAGTCCCATTTTGAAGACTTCGGGGTGCGCCTCGCACACCTCCTGAATTGGATCAGTCCCAACAGCGTGCATCCCCACGGCATGCACCCCCCCAATGAACAACCCCAGGGGCTGGAACCATTGAGTCCCGAGGAGGCTGCAATTTCCTCCCTTGAGCACGACCAGGGGAAGGGACGCGGCGTGCTCCTTGAATTTGACCTGAAATTCTCCAACCCCCAACACTGGAATACTGTTCCCTTGCACGTCCCGAAGCGTGGCCCTCAATGCTTTGAGCTTGGGCCGCTTTTGGGGGGCAATTCCGAAAAACTCCCTCTGGGAAATGATTGAATATGAGGACCCTGAGTCAATTTCCATCCTAATGGGCACCCCTTGGACTAGTACCTCAACAAAGTAGCGGGGGTGTCCCGTAGACACGCTGAACACTGGGGCGTCGTCCTCGCTGCCGTCGGCGATGCGGCCCACGCCGTCCTGCTTCCGCGTGGCCTGGGCGCCGTCTTTGGGTCTCGCTGGGCGGTCTCGTCCCGCGGAACGGTCTGGGGAGCTTCTCCGGGACTCGCGCTTCTTCCTGCACACCTTGGCGATGTGCCCGCGGCAGCCACAGTTGTGGCACTCGGCCTTCCGGAAGGGGCATTTCACGCGGTCGTGGGCCGCGCCACAGCCGTCGCATCGTCGGCTCTCCTTCCGGACCCTCTGTACGTCCTCGTCGTCGCTGCTCTCCGTAGACGACCTCGAAGTTCGCCGGGCCGCCTGTACCAGAGCCTCTGCTTTGCTCGACCTTGGCCGCCAGTCCTGGAGTTCTTGGACCCCGGCCTTCGTAGCTTCTGCGGCCTGGGCCGCTCTGACGACCTCCTGCAACGTGGGAGGCGGCTCTTGGTTCATTAATGTGCGCTGGGTTTCGGCGTCGTTCAGGCCGCACAGCACACAGTCTCGGAGGGTGATCTCGACGTTCTCCCACTTGCACGGGCCGGCCGCCATCCGCAGGGCCGCCACGAACGCGGCGACCGTCTCCCCGGGCGCTTGGACTCACCTCCAAAACGCACTCCGGGCGGGAAACATCGCCGTGGCGGGCCGGACGTGCTCACGCAGCAACTGCATGAGTTCCTTGGCCTTGAATTCGCTCACCCTCCTCGGTGCAATCAGGTCCACCAAGGTCCTTTTTGTTTCTTGTCTGTGTATTCTGGTGAAGATGGCCCTTTTCTGCGCCTCTTCCGTAACTTCGGACTCGATCAGTGCGGCCTGGAAGTCCATCTCGAAGATCTCCCAGTCGCCCGGTTTCCTGATTTCAAAACCGGCGCATGTCTTGGTCCCGTGGGCTGCCATCCCACCTTCGTCGCCAATTTAGTGTAAGGGACCAAAGACAATGAAACAGCCGAAGGGTTGGGTTAACACAGGTTTATTGCATGATGATCCGGGGGAACATGTGGTAATGGCGGATGGGTAGCTCAATATATACAGCTGGGTATACATTTGAATGTGGCTCGTTGACAGACTATTGGTTGCTGCCTGCG
This sequence comes from Bradypodion pumilum, assembly GCA_035047305.1. NCBI lineage: Eukaryota > Metazoa > Chordata > Lepidosauria > Squamata > Chamaeleonidae > Bradypodion > Bradypodion pumilum. The sequence continues at coordinate 156,739,350 of JAWDJD010000001.1, read as the reverse complement.
TGACGTCGTGGGAAGTCACGCCCTTCTTGACCAGGTGAGGAAGTCGCGGGGAATCTTCCCGCGCTGCTCAACCAGGTGGCTATGATCCATTAGAGCTGGATGCTCGCTACTGCCCTCTGGTGGTCACTAGCTCGCGTCCCCCTATTAGGCTTACATTGATACAGGTGATGGTTATAATGTTGCACACAGAAAGGTTACATTGATAACACATGGTAAAGGTACATTGTTAAAGGCACTGCTTTACAGAACACAACACTGTGTATAGAAATGTGCTTTCACTTGATGGGCTTTTTATTCTAACAGTCAAATAGATTGTGTAGTTGTTCACCATTTCTTCTCTTAATTTCTATGAGAAGAAAATAGAGGCAATGTGGCAATTCCATGAATAAGGCAAGGTATTTGTTCACTAAAAGCCTATCCTGGAAACAGTTTACATGCATTCATGTAGGGTAACATGTAGGCGGGAGGGTGAGGGTAGCTTTTAATGTTTATCCAATTAGGTTTTTGTGTTTTTAATTCTGTTTTAGTGTGTGTGTGTGTGTGTTATTGATCATTTTTAGCTAATGTTGTTTTTAACTGTAGTTGTATTGTTGTTGCTTTGTATGCTATTTCTGTATTGCATGCTGTTAGCCGCCCTGAGTGGTGTCCCCATCAGGAGGGCGGGATACAAATCCATAAAATAAATAAATAAATATAAATAAACATTATTTTCATTTTATGAAATTAGCCACCATAGGTCCTCTTGAGGAGGAAAGGTGAAGTATAAATATTTTAAAGTAATTTAGTGTCACATTTCTGGGTTGGAAGGATTGTCCATTTCTGTGCTATTGCCCAGGGGATAACTAAGTGTACTCAGAATGCTTTCCACACTTTGGGGTGACTCCTTCCATGTTGCCCCCATCCTTTCCGTTCTCCCTAGGCTCCCAAAGGTTTCCCCAAGGCAAAAGAAATCCCTAGGAGCCATGGAACCTGAAGAGGATGGGAGGGACATGAAGTTTTACATTATATTAAAATGAAAGTTAATATTGATGTGTGATGCTATGATCCCCATTTATGCCCAGCAGATTGGCACAAGAGGACTTCAGCCAATGTCTATAATCTGATGCTGGGGCACACAGAAAGAGATTCCTTAAAGATTGTAGTATATTTGAACTACAATTGGGTGTACCCTAGTAATGGCAAACTTGTGTTGCTGACTACTCTTTCTCACACTAGGTCAGGCAAAAGGAAATGCAGAATGAATTCACCAAAATATGCCTTCATTTTGTCAGTTTGATGTTTGGCCTAGTTACAGAAGAAGAAAAATCTGATGCTTTCCCAGGATAGAATAAGAATGCAAGTGGGAGGAGAAGAAATGAAACAAAGTACTGTAGAGACATCTCAAACTTAGCTGATTACAGAAGGGTTTTTACTAGTCTTTGTGGGAGATTGAAGTGTAGTGGAAAGAACTGTTGATCCTTAATTCTAATATATGTGAATATTTCAGATGAAAAGCCTGTAATGATCTCATACTTCCTTAATGTGTGCCTCAGAATCCCAAATACCCTATATACACATGATGTTGAACCTTGGCACTCCAGATGTTCTTGGACTTCAATTCCCAGAAGCCCAAGCACCCTGTGAATCCACACGAATGGCTTTACTGAGATTCATCTGGCCCTTGTCATTACCGGAAGCAGAAGTAAAACACACCCATACAGGCATGTTTTACTTCTTCTTCCTGGAGCGATGAGGGCAGCACGGGCTGGATGAATTGCAGTAAACCCATTCGTGTGGATTCCATAGCTGTCAAGTTTTGGATTTGAAAATAAGGGAAATTTCCTGGACAAAAAGGGAAACTTGACAGCTTTGCTTATCCTGTCCAGTGGCGGCATCAGCCATTGCAGTCTGACTGATATGGGCCGCTACCAGGAAAGAGGATAAAATACGAGAGGTTCCCAGCCAATACGGGACACTTGACAGCTATGGTGGATTCACAGGGTGCTTAGGTTTCTGGGAATTTAAGTCCAAGAACATCTGGAGTGTCAAGGTTCGCCATTACGGCTATATACTTTCACCTTTATCTAGTAGTGCTACGAAGTGGTTTTTTTTTAAAAAAAAACACATAAATTTACTAAAACGTCACTTAGATGACAGAGTATCTTCACAGTATAAAAAGAAATTAGTTTTTTCTTCATTTCATTGCCAAATAACACTGTAATGTTTTTCTCACCAAGATTGTACTGCAACTTGATTTCCTGGGACATTAGGTGATAATTGCATGCATGAACTGAATCACACACCTCACGCAGGAAACCTGTTATTCACTGTATATTCACTGTATTGTGACAACTACAAAACTCCTCAACTGAATCATGTCTTTACATGTTTTGCTTTCTTATTTTTTTCCTGGAAAATCTTGAAGAAGTAGAAAACCACACCTCCTTAACCACACCTTGAAAAAATTAAATAGGGGGACATTAAAACCCTTGTGATCAGATTTGAAGCTGTGGGCATCTAGTCACTGCTTTTTGTGGCATGATAGTTGAATTAGTATCTTCCAGTTACGAAGGATAGACTTTACCCTAATTTTACAAATGTGGGACATTGTCCATATGGAAGTCTAAATGCAGTTCTCATGTGTTACAAATGCAATGAAAAGTATTAACCTAGATTCTTAACTGTAGAACACCAAAAGCAAAAACAAAACAAAATGAGCATGAAGGCTATCTAATCTACATTCCAAGCCATCTACACGAGAGTCCTTGTGGCTCAGTGGTTAAAATTGCTGTATTGCAGCCAAAACTACAGTTGATGTGAGTTTGATCCTGGCAGGGATCAAGGCTGAGTCAGCCATCCAGCTTTCCAACCTTCCATCCTTCTGAGGTTGGTAAAATTAGTACCCAGCATGTTAGAGGCAAAATGCTAATTACCTTGTGACCTGCCCAGACAGTGGCAGGGGCTATGGGACGGTATATAACAGTGGTGGCATGGGTGCCAGAGGTGGCTCTCAGAGCCCTCTCTGTGGACACGTGTGCCATCACTCCATCACAGAGTTCACCCCGCCCCTCTGCCTAGCAGCCCAATGTGAGAACTTCCTCCCTCCCCCCAGCACAGAGTTTGCCCTGCCCCTCTGTGATGCAGACAGCAGCCTGTTGAGTTTGGGCACTCAGTCTCTAAAAGGTCCACCATCACTGGTATCTTTAACTATAAAGAGGGATGTTAACCATTGGAATGTCACAAAGGCTCCAGCGCCCAGCCCAAACATCCCAAACTGAGCCACCTTCACTTACTTTAACCCTGCCTGGTCATCGCCGGAAGGTTCTGGAAGTCGCCAGTGGGGCAACCGCCCCATGAATGTGACCAAAAAAACAAAACTATGACTCCCAGAGTCCTCTGTGCTGCGCAACCCCTCAGCCAATCAGGCTGAGGGACACGAGCACAGAGGAGGCCGGGAAAGCGTGACATGGCAACTAAAAAAAAATATGCCGGGGAAAAAAAGCCCAACTGGCAAAAGGTAAGTGGGGTGAGGAAGAGGGGGGGGGAGGCACGGGCCCGGTACCCACACCACCCACCCACACCACCACCTTGCCCTCACCCCCCAATCCCCACCTCACATACTCTTCTTTGCTGCCTGGGTCATTTCTCCCAGTGCGGCCATCTGTGGAGGGAGGCGCACTGGCCTGTATTTTGTCCCTGCAGGAAACATACCCTTGATGCCTGCAGGGACAAACGAGATGCCGGTGCACCTCCCAATGAGGTGGGGGTTAGGGGGTGGGGGAGGGAAGCACGGGCCAGGCACCCACACCGCCCACCCACCTCACCACCCACTTGCAGACAAACCTTTCCTACCAGTCCCAACTTACCTGCACACAGCCTCAGCAGGTAGCCTCTGCCCTCCTCTCCTGTCTCCTCTGTCTCCTGTCTCCTCCCTCGCTCTATCTAACTCACTAATCCCCTCCAGTGGTCTAATCTAACTATCTGTCACTCTCTCTTTCTCTCTCTCTCTCTCTCTCACACACACACACACTCCCTCAAACAGACACTGCTTCTCTGTCTCTCTCTCACACACACAACATACAACACACAACAGACACAGACACAGACACACACACAGACAGACACACACACACACACACCCACAACACTCCTGCCTTGTCAGGAATTTTTAATGTGTGTGTTGGTGGTTGGAGTGGTATTTTATGTGTGTGTGTGTGTGTGGGGGGGTTGTGCACACCCAAAACCACCCCTAACCACCAAAACACACATTAAAACTGCCTGGCTGGCCGGGCACAAATATGCTAGTATAAATATAATTGCTATTGCTACACTAAAACCCTTCACCCTTTAGGTTACTGTCTTTAATCTTCCACTGGTTCTCTCCTTACTTATGTTTCAAATCTCAGTGGAAATCTAACCTCAGCTGGTTTCAAAAAACAAGGGCACCACTCTCTCTCACTCGTTGAAGTTTGCTATATTTACAAACTCTAATGGGTACTTCATTCCAGGCTTGGAGAGAGATTCTGAGCTCTGAAGGGACAATGATGTTCTTTTATTAATTGCTTTTGGCCAATTAGATGACACTTCAGACCTGCCTTATGATGATTGATTATTCACAACTATCAGCATGGGCATGCTCACAACAATATGAGTAGGGCCAAAATGAATTCATTCAGAAATGTTTGAAAAATCCCAGTCTCTTTGTCTTTCAATTTCATACCATGGGTGATCAAGGCTAGATTAGATAATAAATCTTGTTCAAGGGGTGTTGTTTTCAATTTCCAGGAGCTATGTCTTGTACAACATAAATCAGGGATTCTCAACCTGTGGCCCGTAGGCCAGATGCAGCCAGTAGCACCATTTCATGTGGCCCCCACCACTTCCACCACACCCAGAAGTACCATGTGGTGGAGGAAGGACAAAATGGCCACCCGGCCCCCGAAGCTGTCTGAGCAAGCATGACCCAGCCCCCAGCTTAAAAAGATTGAGAACTTCCTGACAAGCTAATCTCCTGGGTCCAATGCCAATTTATACTCTAAAGTCTAAAGCTTTACACTTCTCTCTCACTAACAAACTTTGAGCTTGGAGTTTTAACATTAAGTATCAGTGAAAAGGATGCTGTTTAGACGTAGAGTGATTCTCCTTTCCCACTAATCTAAGGCAAGGCACACCTTCTCTTCTAGTTTGTTCTGCTTAACTTCTCTTCCTCATTTAGGCTCTCTTTCTCCATCTGCACCTGCTGAATGCGCACCTGTAGTATGTAACAACAACATGGGAAATCACTCTATGTATATAGACTTTGTTCTTTACCCTTCATCTTCTTTTGTTTGTAACTTCTGAAGTTCATGGTAAGTAAAGATGTCTTATTTTTTAACTTGAGCTGCTTCTAGAGTGATTTTGCTGTATAAAGTGCTAATTATTGTGAAAGGGGAAGTGGTAGTACTGTTTTTCTTTGTAAGTGTTGTTTAATGCCATATATTCTGCTAGCTAAAAAGAAATAATCAATTTCCAGTATATACCCCAACATTTTGTCTCTCTGTAATTTCTCAACTTTTGGAAGTATCTTTTTTGAGAAGTTAATTAGCAAGTATTTTTGTCAATTTTCTCCTCTCTCTTTTTTTCATAAGTGGATCAAGTGGCTAAGGCACTGACTGGGAGGCAGAAGGTCAGCAGTTCAATTCCCGAGTACTGCAGGATGGAATGAGCTCCGGTCTTTGTCCCAGCTCCTGCCAACCTAGCAGTTCAAAAGCAAGAAATTGCAAGTAGATAAATAGGGACCACTTCAGTGGGAAGGTAACAGTATTCTGTGTCTAGTCATGCCTACTACATGACCACAAAACATCTGCAGAAGCAAACAGTGCTGGCTCTTTGGCTTTGAAACAGAGATGAGCACTGAACCCTAGAGTTGGATACAACTGGCTTTCGAGCAAGGGAAACCTTTACCTTTACTAATAGAAAACTTGGCCTTACATCCTCAACTTTTCATAGTCCAGCCTCATAGACTTTGTGTGCAGTGGGAAAAATGTTGTGTTAGTGTCTTTTGTGAAAGGAAAGTAATAGCAAGTTCTCCTGCTACTTAGTGAAGACATATGAATTTTGTGCAGCTGCTTTTATCTCCTGATGTAAATTTTTATTGCTTCACTGGAGCAGTGAGAGCATAAAATTAAGATACTAAAAAATGAAGGAAGGGAGAAATATCATATGAAATTAAGAACATGAAGAGGATCAAGCAGAAGCTAGATGAGCCCAGATGGACCTGTTGATTCAGGAGAGTAAGTTAATAACTTAGTTCCCAGTATGTCTTGCATTCATTTCTCAGCTCACATTAAACCTTTCAAAATCATCTATAGCACTCAGCTAATATCAAGCTTGAATGGAAAGCATCTTTCCCCCCAAGCAAAATTAAATTGCTTTAAAGGTTGCTTTTCTATTCATTCTTGCAATATGACCAGCAAAATCTACTACGTTAAGTCTGTGCAGAAGTATTAACTCCCACTGCCTCAAATGGTGGGATGTTTTGGAGCAAAACCTATCTTTTTGGGAGAACCAATAGGGTTGTGTGCTGGAGTTGCCAGTTGGGTGCTTTAGATGAGGGCCCAGTTTTATCCACTGCAGCCCAGGCCCCTCTGATCTGTTCTGATCTGATCTGCTGTCCAGATATGGATTAATATTTGGACTTCCAAATGTTCAAAAATTCTTTCACTTGAATGCAGTCACTTATGTGGCAATTACTTTACAGTTTTGTTTTTGTTTCTGTTTTTACAAAGTGCCATGGAGTATCACAGAGAGAAGATTCAGAATGACAAATTGGAGCAAACATGCAGTTCTTCAGGTTTTGGGGATCTCCAAATGTTGCTTTTCTTTTTCATTCTTGGAAAATTAGTTACACTTCCTTCATTTTTTTCCTTGTTTGCTGACCCCTGTTCTAGATACAGTGGTACCCAAACATACAAACGGTTCGACTTACAAAATATTATACATACAAATAGAAATTTTGGCTAAAAAAAAATTTGACACACAATTTTTTAATAGGAAAAATTTGACATACAAAAAATACATTGACATCTAGTGGCCTCTTCTGGTAATGCAATGTGTTTTCGACATACATTTTTTTCAACATACAAATAACCTCGTGGAATGGGAAAAATCGTTTGTAGAGGTTTTACTGTAATTGGCTATTCCCCTTTGCTGGAGAAAACAAGTTATGTATGGAGGATTGGCTTGTTGCCTGAAGTGCAGTAGATCATGCTATATCATCACCAATGTTGGAATAGCAAGACAGCCCTCTTGACTTCTGTATGTGCAATTAGACCTATATGGCATCTTGTTCTCCATCTCAGGGAACAAAATGCTTTGGGTTGCCAATGTATTCCTCCTGTTGATGGGTTCCAAAATTATAGAATTATTATTTTCATTTATATGAGTATTGTTTGTCTATGATTTGATAGATACTACAGGCCCACATGTATGCTCTAATCCTTAAGGAATGTATTGCCAATTATCTTACCCAGACTCCTTGATTCATTATATGGTTCATATGTTTATGGCTGAGCTTATATAAACTCTAAGACAGCCTTGTTTGAAGTGAGGACTGTAAAGTGAGGACTTCTGCCTCTCCCTTTTGGTGAACTTTAGAGATGGCACACTCCCAATTTACTTTTAATTCCAGCTTGCAAGATGATGGAAAGACCCATTGGGATGTGACAGGGAGTGAAAAGCTGGTAACCATGCAGAGGATGAGGTGGATGGATGGAATTGTTGATGCAATGGTCGTAGATCTGGCCTGGCTGCAGAGGATGCAGAGGACAGATGAGCCTGGCATGCGGTAGTCCATGGGGTCACAAAGGGTCGGACTCAACTGTGTGACTGAGCAACAAAAAAGCAAGAAGAACTGGGTGAAGGGGCACCTGAAAAATCTGGTTTTTGTCTGTCTGGTTTGAAAGCTATAAATCAGGGGATCCCAGGAAAGATTATTGGAAATGGGGTATAAGTATAACCTGATTTCATTGTCTGGCATACCACTCCTAAGCCTCTTGTAGGTGTGTGTAGCCCAGATCTTTGAATCAGCTGAAATAAAGATCTTTTATATTATTTTAATGAACCAGTCTCTCCTTGTCTTGATTCAATTGGGTATAAGGATTGGACAAGCAGCAGGACCAATTAGAATTGGTCCAAAATACTGTCTCCTCCAACTCACTCACTCACTCACTCACTCAGTTTCTTGCCCATATTCATCCCTTTAGCATTTTCCCCAAAGTTGGGTGTGCTTTTGTGGCCTCCCTCCCCAAGTTCTGATAATAATGAGGCTGACAACATGGGTTGCTTAGCCCACTGTTGGGAGCTCTGCAGAAATGGGCAGGTTTGCTCTATCAGATACCAAAAAGTAATTCATTGATTTTGTTTCCGATCATGCACTTAGTTTTTTTTTTGCTGTCTATGTAGGTGATGAATAATAATGACAATAGCATGTATACCTGCCTTAACCCAGAGATTACTGCAAATAATTCCGATATTCTTTGATTTGTTCTAGCTACACTTCTGCCGTTGCTATATAAGCTTTTACATAATCTTTTAAACCCTATCATAACCCATCTCAGTTGTTCTTAACTTGAAGTTAGGATTGAGCCCTCTGTTAGAAATGTAGCAGTCCACCATGCAACCTCTCACATTGTCATTTGTGAGCAGGGAAGCTTTCTATGAATTAACTTGACTGCTTGTGTTTGTTCCCTCACTGAGCAAATAGCAAAGCTGCTTTTCTTCCTCCTCTTTTTCCTGTTCTTCTCCCTGTATGTGGTGAGAATATTCTCAGAAGGCCGGAAGGGATGGAGACAGACTGGGCCTATCCTTTCAACATGGATGCCTTTCAAACCATAAAGATGAGAACTTCATCTATGACTATTGTTTCTTTTTCCTGTTTTGAATTTGTGAGGATGACTGCTGAACAATGAGCAAAACATTTTTCTCTCTCTCTTTCACCTGAAGAGGTCCAAGAACGATTCTTTTCCACAGAGCTAGCAGATAACTTCTCTTGTGCACTAGAGGGGAGTTGAACAAACTCACCACACCAAATTACCACTGACCAATGGGCCATTGTTCACAATACTAGCTATTGCCTGTTTTTACAGTCAGTCGAATGTCTCCTTAGTTGGTGGCAGTAGTAAAATTTAACTTAATGAGAGCATAAATCCAGCAGCATTCTGACCAATAAATTAAAAATTCTGAAATACAATTTAATCCAATGTAATATTAAATGAATTAACTAACATCCTCATCTTTAACTTTATTAAAATTACTACATTATTTTTTTATAAATTATATAAATTACTTTAATTTATTAAGATTGGTTATTTAAATGCTAATATCACACCCCATATCCAAGGATGTCAGGTATAAGCAATGAAGTACTGCTGAACTCTTAAAAACAGTGTAAGGATGAGGAGGGAATAAGATGGTATCTGTTCCTAGAGCTGCAGTTTGGATTTTACTTACCATATTTGTCGGCGTATGAGATGCATCAGCGTATAAAATGCACCCGATTATTACCAAAACAGCCCACTAGAGGCCACTATAAATAGTACAAGACACTCCATTTTCCAGTGTATTTTAAGGGCAAAAAAGTGGGTCATACGCCAGCAAATATGGCAATTTGGAGCACTCCCTATTCAGTCTGAAGAGAAATACCTTTCTCTACTTGCTATGTACCTCTATTCCTAAAAAAAACCCAAAAATGAAAGAAAAGGAGAATAGGGTTTTCATGCTGAGGGTAATAATAAAGATAATTCTTTTTGTTCAAGAGGGAAAGAGCTTCCCCATGCAGAAAAGTAATACATTTCCATTTGAAAATGTAAGGCAACCGCTGAATCCTGAAGAGTCTCCAAAATATCCTCAAGGCAAAATGGGGCACCACATCTTCTCTCTTTAAGTGCAAGAAGCAAATATGTATTGTTTTAATTATGTTGTTCAGCAGCAAGAATAATTAGTTGGGAGCTTAGACTTACCTGTGTAGTGAGGTGGCAATTTTGAAGTTCAGAAATGTAACCATAAAAAGAGTGTTAAAACACACACACACACACACACACACGCACGCACGCACGCATGCACGCACGCACGCACGCACACACACACACACACACACACACACACACACAAACATCCTCAGCTCTGGAAATTTGTACTTGAAAGCTGAATGGCCTAAGAGAAAAAGCAGTATTTTTTTGGTGTGGGGGGGGGATGACAATGGATTAATTAATCATTTTCCTAATTAAATTATGAGCTGTCTGGATTGTTCCGTGGTTTAAGTATCAGAGGTTGTGAATCCAACCACTCACTGTGCCTCCCCACAAAAAAGAGCCATTCTGTGTGGCCTTGGGCAAAGCACAGTCCCAGGACATCCTCAGAAAAAGGGAATGCCAAACCACTTCTGTGTACCCAGAAAACCCTGGAAAGGGTCATAGGTCTGCATTGATATAATAACACACAATTAGTATTAGTATTAGTATTAGTATTAGTATTAGTATTAGTATTAGTATTAGTATTAGTATTAGTATTAGTATTAGTATTAGTATTAGTATTAGTATTAGTATTAGTATTAGTATTAGTATTAGTATTAGTATTAGTATTAGTATTAGTATTAGTACTATAGAATGATTAATACACAACAAAGCTTACTGTTTGCTGAACACATAAAATAGGCTTTGAAAACATTGACAGACATCTATGCTGATGAACTTGTACCAGAGGCACAGAGGATAATAGCATCCTTCCCAATCCTTGTAAAGGCCCAACTTGACTGCCAGTTTAATCTTTCTTAAACACTGGTGATTAGACAATATCCATTATTATACCTGAAGAGAGCAAGTTAGGGCATTGTATACAAGGTAGGCCACACACTCTTTAGCTCTCTCCCCAATATGTTGGGGCTGCCTCTTAGACTCTGTTGCCTGAAGTGAATGCCCCACTCTGGCTAACAGAAGAAATGGCCCTATGTGTTGGTGGAGGTTCCAAATTCAGTGAGTTGATGGATCTGGTTCAATTTTTCATCTGAATTGGAAAGCAGCTGTCCAAGGTACTGAAACTATTTAGCGATAGTTTCAAGACATTATCGGGCCACAGTGGTTTAGTGGTTAAGGCACTAAGCTTGACGACCAGCAGTTTGAGACCTGAGTACTACATGATGGAATGAGCACCCTTCATCTGTCCCAGTTCCTGCCAACCAAGCAGTGCAAAAGCAAGACATCCCACCTAAGGGGGTAGCGCTTTGGTGGGAAAGGTAACAGCATTTTATGTGCCTCAGTGTCAAGTCATGTCTGTCACATGACCACTGAAATGTCTGCAGATGCAGACATCTCTGGCTGTACAGAAATGAGCAGTGCCCCCTAGAGTCAGATATGACAGTCTTTTGAGCTAGGGAGACCTTTATCTTTACCTCAACACCTTGTACTGTATAGATTCAATACATTTCAGCTAAAACCAATAGACTCCATCATCTCTAAATCTAGAGCCCCCAGCCTCCATTTCTGTGTCTGGAGCAAATGGGGTTCATTGAACCAAATGGTGACTTTTCACTTCTGTGAAGGTAGGTGTGAACTTCCTGACATAAGCAGCATCTTCTTTGGCCTGAGTGTTTTGGTGGCCAGGCGCTATATTCTACGTTGGGAACATGACTTTAATATGCATTCATTCAGCCTCATTTTATTTGATATTGTAATACATTTTGTTGTGCATTTGTCATAAACAGCCTGGAGTCCTCAGGCATGCTGGAAGCCAAATAGATATATAATGACAGAGAAGATGAAAGCAATTGTTAGATTATGGCTAGAAAGATGTACAAACCTTTTGAATTCTGGCTGATAGACTGGTGGACAGGAGGCAATGGACCGGAATGGCAAGAAACACTCATTTGTAGCTTTCAAATGATTCACAAATTGTAAATATGGTGGGTGATTGTTCCAGAAGGCAGCCTTCCTCTGCAGAATACAGTGGATGGCATTCTATACCTTCAGCTTTTGCTCACAATTCTAGAGAGTGCATGTGGCTGGTAATACAGTAAGATAATGGTTCCATTATACTTTCCATCCTAAGCATTTGAAACGGAACATTAAAAATAAGGATACCCCTATTAACATAATAGTTTTATTTTACTTCTCCTGCTGTCTGTTTCTGTTTGCCAGGACATCGTGGTGTGCCTATAAACTGACAAGTGGGTGTATTTTTAGTACCATAAAAGCAAAGTACGAATAAAATAAAGGGCCATAATGAGCATCCTCAATCAGATAATCTGTCATTAAAGCTTTGCTCTCCTCATGTCAACCTCCATAGCCCTGAAATGTGAGTTTAGCCATTTTAAACCTGAGGGTTTCCATCTTTCTTTATATTTACTTCATTGAATGTACTTCCTTTCTACAATAAATGAGAAAGAATAAAGGGGGGGGGACATGTACAAAGGGTTTTTGTTCCATTTCACAAATAATTTGTGCATTTGTGAGTCTGGTTTTTCCTCCTGATTTTTCTATGGCACAATTGTTGTTTTCTTGAAACATGGTATTTTTTTAAAAAAGTGAAAGTATTAGCTAGGTTGATTGTATATTTATGAGAGCATTCAGGGAATTTTTACATTAATTATTGTAATTAATATGTTGTTTGGCAGGGAAATGTATGTGTGGCACTTGTGTAGCACAACCCTCTGTTTAGCTAATGGAAAATCAGCTCTCTGGTGGCTCAGTGGGTAAAAGAACTGTGCTTGGAGGACGGGGTTTGACTCCCCAAGAGCTGCATGATAGGGGACATAAGAGGATCCTCATTTGGGTGTCCCCTGCAAAAATCCTTTCAACCCAGAGTAATCTCTGACATGAAAACACACGCAGCTACTGGAAAGTTAACATGCTGGATTTGCTCACTCTCTGATCCTGACAGAACTAGGGGGCAGTTAGTTCTGTGGTTCTTGCCTGGAGGGAAGGAAGATGGAAGAACTAAATTGTAGTTGCCCCATTGAGTTAAAAGCTGGATTAAAATGAAAACTGGCACTACAGGCTTTTGCTAAGACTGCAGGGAGTTGTAGAGCAATGCAGTTGGCTTTCATGTGTGGCACATTTTGCTTAGGGCATCACTTTCTAACAAGAAGTTGACTAGAGAGAAAACTCAAAGGTAAAAGAAAAACATATTTATTTGCACATCATTCCTGGAGTTTCTTTGCTGGTTATGCCATTTCAAGGAGGATTACTTGTAGGAGGTACACTTTGTTCTTCTGGAAAAAAAAGTGTTAGGGTTAGGGTTAGGGTTAGGGTTAGGGTTAGGGTTAGGGTTAGGGTTAGGGTTAGGGTTAGGGTTAGGGTTAGGGTTAGGTTTAAAAAAAAAACAGTCATAAAATAAAATACTGCCTGCCACAAAAGCCTTTCCAGAGTAAAGTTCTATACAGAATAGCTCAGAATGAAGTCCCACTATTCTTTGTTTATTAGGACCCAAGTGATTAAAAGAAATTTTATGTCCAATGGCCAGACTAGGTAATAGTAAAAATAATCACAAGCAAATGCTAGTGTTTGGCTTATAAGGGTCTTCATTGGACAAGACCTATCTGCGGATAATACAGAAAAAGCAAGTGGTATCTACCCTGATGAAGGCCCATACAGACCAAAATCTAGCACTTGTTAATTATACTTTAATGGTCTGATAGAGATACCACCTACCTTTGCCTTTGGATGGTATACAAAGAGCACAAAGACTTAATCCCTCTCCTCCATTTATTGTTCTTCACATCAGAATCTGCTCATTATTTGTCCTGTTTTTATGGATTCCATAGAAAAGTAATGAATATCTAACATTTTCTGTTCCTTAGGTAGGATGACATGATTCTTTCTTGAGGGGGGGGGGGCAGACACTAGGAATAAATCCTTCTTCTTGATAGGTTTACCTAATCCTGATTGTATCCCCATAAACAAGTACAATCTAGTCTTATAAAAAATATTGTAGGGGCTGTGGTGGCTCAAAGGTTAAGAAACTTGCCTTGTTAGCTGGAAGGCCGGCAAGTCAGCAGTTTGAAACCCGGGTGCTGCATGACGGATTGAGTGCCCATCTCTGTCCCAGCTCCTGGGGACATGAAAGGAGCCTCATTTGGGCATTCCCTGAGCAGAGTTTCTCTCGCAAAAATCCTTTCAATCCAGAATAATTTTTGACACAAAATTATTATTTCAAATATGGTGGCAAAGCAGATTTTTAAAAAAGCTAAGCTAATGACAAATATTCATATTTATAGGGAGCAGCAGGAAGTAATTGCCTCTAATATGATGCTTTGTTAAATATATGTAATTTGTTGTTAGTAGAAAAAGGTGTAGCAGTGGAGTTCCTTAGTGGAACAGGTTTCTCCCAGACATCAGCCTTCAGCATGATGGTTTTGATTTACCAGACTGTGTGCCTGCTTCTGATGTGGCAACATGCCAGTTTAACTCTTTGTATATAGCAGAATTATTTATTGGAACTTTTCGACTTCTCTGGAGTGATTAATGTTCCCTCAGAGAAGCCTTGGATAACATTGAAAGCTGCCAAATGACCCATATAGCTATCTTTAACTTTCCATTTCATGTAATCAGGCTGTGGACTTTACAGACTTCTATCTTAACAAAAGCACTTTTTGGGGAAAAATAAATTTGTAGAAGACTCTCCTCTCCTTGGTGAGAATTATGTGCACGGTGTTACTTTTCTATTGCAGATTCTGAACTGGTAAATCAAGTCCCATCCCTGGCACAAAGGATAAAATTCTCACTTTGTCTCCTTTTGCTCTTTTCTCCTGTGCTCAGAAATATGTTAAGAGACGCTTGGAGCAGGGAAAAGAGAACACAGCCCTCACAGTGATTTGCAACCAAGATCCTGTTCACCTCTGTAATATATTTTGTTTTTTCCTGTACAAATAATTAAAAATTCCAATATTGATTGGCCAGATTGTGTAAGCCGGGGGTTCCCAACCTTTTCAAGACTGGGGCCGGGTCACACTCTCTCAGTCAGCTCCAAGGGTCAGATGGATGCATTTTGCCCTGCCTAAACAATGCAGGTGGTCATTTTGTCCCAACAGTTTAAAGTGGTGGCCATTTTATTTCTTGAATGCCCTTGGAGGAGTGGGGGCTGACATGATCCATGGGCCTTAGGTTGGGAACTCCTGGTGTAAGCAGAAGAAAAACTTCTTCTTCCATGTCCTGGCTAGGCGTGAAACTGCCAAAATGAAGCCACCTTTTGGCAAGTCCATTCTGCAGTTCCTTTGGCCTGACCTAGTGTGAGAAAGATTAGCTGGCAACACAAGGTTACCCTTACCAGGGTACACCTGATTGTGGTTTAAAAATAACACAGTCTTTGAGGAGGTTCTTTCTGTGCACCTGTACCTTGAAGACTGTCCTGAGAATATAATGCAATGGTCTTTCATCTGCCTTCCACATGGCAGCATAACCCCCGTACCACTTATCCAGTTCCATGAGTCATTTTCTGGTCCTGAGCTCTTTTGGAACACCACAAAGTCCTCCTCAGCCCCAGGCTAGTATTGGTGCAGCTGCTGGCCTTCTTCAAGATGGATGCAAGTGGAATTTAATCCACTTGGTGAACATCACCCTTCCAATTGGACTTCGGCATCCAAGGCTGTTAGTCCTCAGGGTTGTCAGGTTAATAAACTGCCACCTGACACTCAGCGTTGAAACAAACTTATATAATGGGTAGGAGAATGGAGGTGGAAATCACCTGAAATCAAGCAGAACAGTCTTGCGCTTCTAATGCATGGAGCTGATATAGGAAATTTTCCCTCCTGCTGCTATCTCGCAAGCCCACAATGTCCCAAAAATCTCTCAACAGAGTTTTGGGGAGGAGGAAAGGTGAGAATAGAGAATGCTGGTTTCTGTTTTGTTTATCATCTACATGTATATGAGTGATAAACCATTTCCTCAAAGCTCCAAACATTTTATTCAGTTGTCTCTCATTTGCTGCTCAGTTGGATAGATTTCAGATGGCAAGTCAACTCTTACTAGATGCATTAGTAGAACCTGGCACATATTATGATAGAAACCAACTTAAACCCAATCTTGCTAAGACTCGCTTCTCATCTGAGAAATAAACAGGCATCTTGGAAACTTTAAGTTTCATGGAAAGATGTCCAACTACATCACTATTTTGGCCCCCAATATCTAGTTGTTACTTTGGATCATATGCTAACCTATAAGAAACACTATGAACACAAAGCAAAAGGCCTCTACAAGAACAATATTCTTAAAATGCTATTGGGAACTGTTTGGAGCACACAATCTAAGAACAACTGCTTGGATCCTATGCTACTCCACTGGCAAATACAACAGATTAGTGTGATATAGTACAACTAATGCAAATCAGGCAGATGTAGCACTCAGGGGAATCATTGTATGCCTGAAGCCAACCTATATTGATAAAATCAATTTCTTCTTTGCTTTATTCATATCTAAGTACAGTATTGTATAATTCAAAACTATTGATGTATATGAAATACAGGTAAACTTCAACACTAATTAAATGTTAAAATTATTAGACTAGTTTTAACCATAAGTGGGCTACTTCAACAGTGTCATCCCAGCCATTTACTAGATCTTCTTTTGTATACATGACAGGACATAAATTGCATGCCATAAATGCTACATTGGTTGAATATCTCCACATTCAGCTGGGAAGCATGCTGAATGTGAAGGGAGCTTGTGGGGGACAGATTTGCAAACAATTCAAATCTTAATAATTGCCCCATTTATGTTGTGCAACTATGTACTCCAACAGTTATCTGGCACTTGATGTACTTAATGGTTTCCCCCAAAACTGCCAAGGCAAGTTCATCTGTATAGATGAAACTCCTGGATTATGGAAATATTGGCTGATCTTTTAATGCTGCCAGGTCTCTAACCTGCGGGAGACCATTCTTCCAATTTCTCCGATCACTCTGCCACCCTTGAAAATTAGCATTGGCCCATTGCTATTGGGAGTTGATAGTTCTTGGACTGGTTTCAATATAGCAATTACTTTGGTCTTCTGCCATATTTTTTTATCTTGTCAGCAGTTACTAAATTGTTGAAGGAGCCATTCCTCTGTGTTTTGACCAAAATGCCTAATTTGCTCAATCTGGATATCTCACTGCTATTCCTGCATCATTTTATGATTTTCTCTTGTTCTGCCAATATGAAGGCAGTAGAAAGGTCATTGAATTCATTCAGAATAACACTTTTGATATTTTATTTTTATTGTCTGACAGTTGGTTTTCCCTGCCAAAAACAGTTGGTATGATATTTGCTTTGGAGTTATATCTGCAGCAAGTATCTTTTTGTCTGGATCATTATTCAGTCTTTTCAGTAGTCTCCAAGCTTTTTGGCTAATTCTTGTCATGTCAAGCTCTGCTACAATGTCAATTCAGCAAGTTATTTTTATTTCTGCAAGTGCCAAGATCAAATGTCTCCCAATTTTTATTGTATGCTGACTCAAAAGATTTTCTCTGAAAATATAATCTAAGTATGAAATATAATTTAAATATTGCGAGGAGTGTGTTTCTAGAATGAGAACTGGGAAATATTTGGTCTGGCACCCTCTTGGAATGGAGGCATGAAAACATTTCAAAATGAAAGTTACAAATGGATCATATTTCTCGGGGTGGCATGGGTCATAAAGTATTGCTGTGTCTAGCATGGGTGTAAATTTTCCCAGTTGGCTTTTTAAAAATATTATACCTCCTATGGATTGGTATAGATTGTGTTTGGATGGCGAAGTAGGTCTGGCATAGAATGGGTCTGTCTTGAATGTTTGGAACTGGATCACTTATACTCCTAATGCACTGTTGAGCTATAGGCTCACTAACAAAAAATTAGATTTGGATTGTAGCCTCTCAGGCTTATAAAATGATTTTACTATGTACACAGCCAGTTCAGCCACCAAGGTTTCTGAGTTATCCCACACAGTATAGTCCATTGAGAGGATTATAATATCTGGTACTAAAAATGGTACTTCTGTATTGTTTGTGGGGTCCCTCAACAACTAGACTCATTGCATAAACTTTTAGTTGATGCTGATCAGTCCTTCCATGAGTTTCTTAAACACATGAGTTTCTTTGCAGCAAAGCCAAGCCAAAAGCTTATTTTTATATGAAGAGATGCCCTCTATATTAATAGAAACAATTGTCATTTTTGGTCCTAACAATAACTGTTGGGGTATTTTGTTCATCAGCAAGCTTACAGTGCAACACATCTGTATAGGAAGGATGTTCATGGAATGGCTGAGTGAACTCACAATGATTTTCACTCTTTGGAGAGGCTACGTCTACATCCCCAGTTAAAATCAATTACACAGCAGACATTGCACCCTGTAGAAAAGTAGCAGCTCATAGTGAAAAGACTTAAAGCATCTCTATCAACTGTGTGTCCATTCTTTGGCTGCCATTCCACCCTTCCCAGATTAAAATCAAGGAAAAGAGGTTTTTAGAATATCTGTAAACCTTGAAGGGACTGTGATGACTCACATGATTAAGATGCTGAATTTAAAGATTGGAAGGTCAGAGTTCGATACCCAAGTACTGCACGATGGAGTGAGCTCCCATCTCTGTTCCAGCTCCTGACAATCTAGCAGTTTGAAAGCAAGAAATTGCAAGTAGTGCAGATAAATAGGTGCCACTTCAGTGGGAAGGTAAACAACATTATGTGCACTCCGGTGTTTAGGCATGCCTGCCACATGCCCACAGAAATGTCTGCAAATGCAGACAGTGCTGGCTCTTTGGCTATAAACAGAGATGAGCACTGAACCCTAGAGGTGGATACAACTGGCTTCGAGCAAGGGTAACCTTTACCTAAGCCCTGAAGAGATATCAGTGTGGAAAAAAAGAACTACCTGTTTCTTAAATTGGAGGGAAAATCAGGAAAGACTAGTCCTTGGTCAAACAGAAAACTGAGTTACTTGGAATTTAATTAACAGATTGTAAAGTGGAGTTGGCAGAAACAAAGTGGAGCTACAAAAAACAAATGTTCACTTAGACACAATTCTCTGTGAGTGGAGAAAAGAACAGGCGACATCACAGTCTTAGTCTAGTACTTCAAGCCCAATGTCTTGACATCATCACCTACTTGGAGTTAAATACGGGGCTACCTTTAATTTAGATATTCTTGTGAAGCCTAGTTAGTGTGCTGCTGCATTTTTCTAGTAGAAATCTCCCTGAAACTGAGTGTGAGGTTAAGAAGTTCAATTAGAAAGTACTCCTTTATGAACTCAGCTTTTATTCAGGAGCGAACAAGGGATCCGATAGAAATGATCCTATCCTTTACTGTCAAATAGATGAATGGGCAGAAAGTGTTCAAAAAAAGTTGTGCAAGTACTAGATTTAATTTATGTTATTTTGGGAGGTCAAGAGTATTTGAGTAAAGGAAGCCCGGTCATTTCCCTCAATTCCAAGTTGGCTTTGTTCTTACATAACCAGGGTGACTGACTTCACATGTCTTTGTCCTTAATACCATTTCAATTTTAAAAGGTGAAAATAGAAAGCATCATTCTTCTAGTCTTCTGTTCAGAACAAGTATACAAATATAACAGAAATTCTCAGTAGCCTATGTTGGTTTCCAATTACTGTATCTAGCTTGGAACTAAAATTACAAAGCTGATTATAATGACTTGATAATATCATAGTTGCTAAGGATGTAAGGCCATTCTCATGCTCAGTATTGGATAGTCTCCTATTTTTAACCGAAAAGAAGGCCAGGTACATCTAAAGTAGGGCAAATGAGGATGTATACAATTGTGTGTTAATATTCCTATGTACAGGTGCAAACATGGACATTATGTTTATCATTTGAGAGGATATGAACAGAGTTACAACTCATCTTCCAATGGTAGGAAAGCCTGTGACCAGATAATTTACCTAACTGCTCTCTATACTATCCAAATGCTAACTGTAGTTGGGAGCTTCAAAGTCTCCGATCTCCCTCTCTATGATTCTTTGTTTTTAAATCATACCTTCTGACCAAAGAACACATCTTCTGGCAGCCCTTGAAATGAATGACTTTGCTTCCAAAAATACAGCAGGTGGCCACATTAACTTGGAGTAAGTTGCATCAAAATATATGGGGCTTATATTGTATAACCATATGTCACAGCTTACTGTGGGAAAATGAACTGCAAAATGGAAGGCAATTTTGGATTTAAGTTATGCTATTAATTAACTAGCTGTCCTTATATAATGCCCCATCTAGCTTGGTCCAGAACTATACTTCCACCTTCAACAAAGCATAGATTGCTGGAGCAACAGTGATTAATGAGCTCAAGATCCCCCTCCCATTTTGGCCTCTTCTGAAACATGATTTGCAGTTTGTTTCAATAGTAGTAGCCAACCATTGTCCTTTTGTATCTCCACCTGGTTATGGGGCATTCATAAATTATTGAGGGACTGTGGTGGCTTAGTGGTTAAGACACTGAACTTCATGCCTGGAAGATCAACAGGTCAAGACCTGAGTGCTGCACGACAGAGTGAGCTCCCATCTCTGTCCCGGCTTCTACCAACCTAGCAGTTCGAAAGCAAGAAATTGCAAATAGATAAATAGGTACCACTTCAGTGGGAAGGGTAAACAGTGTTCTGTGCACTCCAGTGCTAGTCATGTCTGCCACATGACCATGGAAATGTCTGTAGATGCAGACATCACTGGCTCTTTGGCTGTAACTTGGGATGAGCACCGAATCCTAGAGTTGGAGACGACTGGCTTTTGAGCAAGGGTGACCTTTACCTTTATCTATAAATTATTGCCATAAAGCCTCATTCTCTTTTGTGGAGATGGAATTGATTTTAGCTGCAGACCTTGGACTTGATTTTATTTGTTGTGAGCTGCCTTGGGTCCCCTATGGGGAGAAAGACAGCATATAAATAAAGAAATTACTGAAAGAAGAAAGAAGTCTTATTTATTTACTTTTTTACTCTTGTCTGAAATTCTGAAGCAGGGAGCACAAGAAGAGGTGTGGGCAAGGGCTCTGCTTATGTTTGTTGTTCATCCTCATACCAACCATGTTTTGTTGGAGCAGGAGTGCTAGGTCTGAATTTGGCCATTCTCAGTCTTGGCTTCCTCATTGTTTTGTGGCAATAATGATTCACATTTGTCTTATCCTGGGAGCCTTGGCAGCTCATTAGTGGGGCAAAATGTTTTAAATAAATACATAAAAATGAATACATAATTAAGAAAGCGAGACAAATGACCATTTTACAGTGGCTCTGGTCCTTCCCCAATGACCAAGCTTTGTAGGTGTGCTAGAGAACACCTGTTCAATAAAGTGGTGCTTTATTCATGTCAGAGGCATCACAAGCATAAAACATACAAAGCTAAAATTAACATATCTAAAACAAACAGGAATTAGATGGCATCTACCCAATATCGGGCCACATTGACAGCATTTCCTCTTGCCAACATAAGGTTCTCCTAAGTGCACGTTGAGGGGCACTGTGTGCATTGTATCATATGGGCAATAGTTTGTACTTCTCCACAGTCACACAGGCTGTCGTCTACAGGGAAACACCACTTTCTCAGATTAGCCCTTGATCTTCCTACTCCTGCACACGATCTATTTAGAGCTTTCCACACAGGCCAGGTGGTAAATAGTAATGTGGGTCTGCCCAGTTATCTGGTAGCTCCTTGCTCACCTTCCTTAGTTCTAAGGAAGTCTGTGGGGGCTGGTTGTTCAGAGGGGCTGAAGTTGTGAGGAAACTACGCCTTGATGTCAGTCTCTGCTTTGGTGGTTGATGATCAAATAGCAGGTGTGTTTCCGAGGATCTTGCTTTGACCCACTCTTTCTGAGCAGCACTTTCTCAATGGAATTTTGTTGGAGGGATGGCAGCTAAGTAATGCACTTTTTTGTATTGGGGTTGGTTTTAGGCCCCTTAGAGTGGTGTCCCTTAGAGTTTCAGCCACTCCTGCCTTCCATTTAACATGTCCCTGAAACCATTGAGAAAGGCTTACTGGAGTTTTAGGGTACAGTTCTAACACTATACAGATGATACCCAATTCTGTCATGCCATCCTGCTCAATCCAAGGTTCTGGTTCTAGATCAATGTCTGATGTTGGAAATAGACTGTGTAAGGGTGAAGCTTTATCAATGTACATAAGAACAGCCTTGCTGGAACAGGCCACAGCCCATCCAGTCCAGCATTCTGTATCACACAGTGGCTCACCATTTCCTTCAGGGTATTCCCAAGCAGATGCCTTCACCTGCTTAGGATTCCCTTTAAATGGCATTGAGAGATATCCTGCCTATCTCTCCAACACGGAGGTTGTCCTTAGGTATCCATAATTATAGCCATTGATACTCTTGTCCTCCATGAACTTGTCTAATCCTTTCTTAAAGCTGTCAAGACTGACAGCTGTCACCACTTCTTCTGGCAGGGAGTTCCATAAACCAGTGATCCTCTGGGTGAAAAAGTACTTTCTCTTATTTGTTTGAGAACTAGTACACAAACGTTTCATGGAGTGCCCCCTAGTTTTAGTGTTGTGCGATAGGGAAAACAGTTTTTCCTTATCTACTTTGTCCACACAGTGCATGATTTTATAAACTTCAATCAGGTCACCTCTTAGACGCCGTCGTTCAAGAATGAAGAGGCCCAACTGTTGCTGCCTCAGATGGTAAGGAAGGTGTTCCAGTCCCCTAATCTTTCTGGTTGCCCTCCTCTGCACTTTTTCCAGCTCCATAATATCCTTCTGGAGGTATGGCGACCAGAACTGTACACAGTATTCCATATGGGGCCTCACAGTATTCCAGATATGGGGCCTGTAATAGAGGGGTTCCTTCCAGTCATGCAAATGGTAAATCACTGCACTGTTATTCAGCTGTATTGAAGCAGGTCACATTCCCTCTCAAAACTTTGAGTATACTCCCAGATTCAGGTCTGAACAACATAGCCCAAATTTTGATGATGGCTGGCAGTGACTGTACATTCCTAAAGCTTGTTTACCACTTCTGCCCACTTTAAAGCAGGTCTTTCTCAAGCTGCAGGAATCAATGCTTTAGTCACTTCACATCTGGATGAGACAACTATATCTGTGGTGGTGAAAAAAATCAGCAGGTGTACTGACTTGGGCTTCTGGTAATTGAAGTCCAAGAAAAGCTGGAGTACCAAGATTCGCTGCCACTGATCTATATGGAGCTGATTTTGAAACGTGTTCAGAATGCTGCCAAAACAATTTCATCATATGCTCCCTGTGACACATGATGTACCTGGTCAAAGTCCTTTGTGCCTGATTGATTGCTCACTCCTACTGCTGTGCCACTGACCAGGGGATCAGGCTTGTCAAGATCTGGGTGAACAAAAATGCATCCGTTTTACTTTCTGCCTCCATCTTAGGCTACTTGAAGTCAAGGACAGTGCAAAGGTGGGGAGCCAGGAGTACTTGGAAGTCCTCAGGTCCCTAACTAATTAGGATACACTCCACCTTTACCTGACAGGAGGGGTAGGAGCAGATCTCTCTGACTGCAGTCTCTTATCAGCAGTCAGATTTCATTGGATATCCTTATCTAATGGGAGGATAAATCTGATTGGAAACTGTTATCTGATATAGGTGTGGCTTACTTTCATAGGTTACACTTATCTAGACCAAACCTCCAAGGTGGAGCAACTTTCCTATTTAAGGAGCTGCATCAAGCCACTCAAATTGGGCTCCTATTTAGAGACCTTGAGTTTTGTTAGGACTTTGTCCCTATCTCTAAGAAGAGACTAAATATTTAAGGAGCTTGCTTTGCCAACGGCTATGCCAGAGCAATCCTTTGACTTACTCTGAATTTCTATGTTTTCTGTACTTTATCTTTTTCAGATACTTTGCTAAATAAAACTTTGTTGTTATATGGAAGGAGAGGAACTCAGTCTAGTAGGCATTACGATTTAATATCCAGCTCTCTGTCTCCATGCTACCAATCTAAAATTGCATATTCCCTGGTTAAGGAATTCCACCCCGGGGCTTGTGGACAGGTAGTGAGAGGCTTCAGTAAATACTGCAGGAGGGAATGTGCGTGCCAACTCAAAGCAGCTTACTGTACCAACCCAGCCTCCTTGCCATGGTCCCTAGTCACCGGTGGGTGCGATAAGGCTCTCCTGGGCCTATAGTCTACTGAGAGTCACAGTCTCATGACCATTGGACTGTGTGGTAGGTGCCTCCTGAAAAACTGAAACTTCAGTAGGACTAGGAAGAATGAGAGGAAATGAAACTAGGCTGGCCCCCTCTCTGGTATCCTTCTGCTGCTAGAGAAAGACCTTGATATTTTATTCTGTTTCAGCATTTATACTGGGTTGCTATGGTAGGCAGGCTTAACTGTTTAATATTTTCCTTCCTCCTGCATTTTTCAAAACCTGTTTCTATATTTTTACTTGTATTTGTTTTTATTTGAACTGTACTACTGCTAGCCGTATTGCATCCCATTAATTTTATTATTATTATTTGCCAGAAAGGCAGGTTAGATGAGAGAGCTAAAATAATGCTTAATGCAAAAAGCAATAATAAAAGCAGTTTCTAGTTATAGCCTATAACTATAGTAAATATCAGAGTTATGTACATACAAACTAAGGTAAAGTATAAGTATAGGATAAACAATTCTACCAAAAAGGAAACTTACTTAAAAGGCTAAACTTTATTTATTAAATGGATTTTAAAGCATTCTGTTGGGTTTAATCACCCTCCCAGGTTGATTTATAATGGTTACTATGCTATTATTCATTTAAAATTTATTTACATATTGAGATGTTCTTTTCTACAGAAATGGAGATGGGCTTTTGATGGCACTATATCTTTAATGAAGCAGCTTTTTCCTTGTCCTAGTTTAATTCTTTGTTAAGCCAATTTCCAATTACACTTTTCTCCCACCTTAGTCTCAGTTGTTGTTGTTAAGTCGCACAGTTGAGTCCGACCCTCTGCGACCCCATGGACCCCCATATGCCAGGCTCCTCTATCTTCCATCCTCCTCCTCAGCCCACTCAGGTCTGTACCCATTGCATCGACATTGCCATCACCTCATCCTCTGGCATCCCCTTCTCCTTTTCCTTCTATTTTCCCCAGCATCAAGGCCTTCTCTAGTGAGTCCTCTCTTCTCAGTTGATGGCCAAAATACTTGAGATTCATCTTCAGTCTTTGTCCCTACAATGAGCAGCCAGGGTTGATTTCCTTCAGGATCAACTGATTTGTTCTCTTCACAGTCCAGAGGACTCTCAAGAGTCTCCTCCAGCACCACAGTTCAAAGGCATCTATTCTTCTGTGCTCAGCCTTCCTTATGGTCCAGCTTCCACAGACATATATTACTACTGGGAATACCATTGCTTTGGCTATGCGAACTTTTGTAGGCAAGATGGTGGCTCTACTCTTTATTATGCTGCCTAGGTTTCTCATTGCTTGCCTCTCAAGAAGTATGTGTCTCTTTATTTCGTGGCTGCAATCTCCATCTGCAGTGATCTTGGATCCAAGGAAAGTAAAGTCTGTTACCACTTCCATTTCTTCCTCTTCTATTTGCCAGGGAGTAATGGGGCCAGATGCCATGATCTTGTTTTTTTTTAATGTTGAGTTTCAGACCAGCTTTTTCACTCTCCTCCTTCAACCTCATCAAGAGGCTCTTCAGGTCTTCTTCACTTTCCACCATCAGGGTAGTGTCATATGTATATCTGAGGTTGTTGATGTTTCTCCCAGCAATCTTAATTCCAGTTTATGCTTCGTTCAGCCCTGCATTACGCATGATGTATTCTGCATACAAGTTAAATAAGCAGGGTAACAATATGCAGCCTTGTCATACTCCTTTTCCTATTCTAAACCAACCAGTATTACCATATCCTGTCCTAACTGTTGCTTCTTGGCTCACGTACAGATTTCTCAGAAGACAGATGAGGGGGTCTGGTATTCCCATCTCTTTAAGTATTTGCCAAAGTTTATTGTGGTCAACTACAGTCAATGAAACAGAAGTAGACTCTTTCCTGGTACTCCCCTGCTGTTTCTATGATCCAGTGAGTGTTTGCAATTTGGTCTCTAGTTCCCCTATCTCTTCGGAACCCAGCCTGTACTTCTGGAAGTTCTTGCTCCACATAATGCTGAAGCCTAGCTTGTAGGATCTTGAGCATGACTTCACTAGCATGTGAGATGAGCACAATTGTTCAATAATTTGAGCATTTTTTTGCCATTGTGATCCTTCAGCTAAACAGTACAGTGATCCTTCACTTATAAGTACAGTTGTCTCAGTTAACTTTCCATAAATGATTGATATTTCCAGACCAGAAGTTCTTACTTTGTTTAGAAACTTACTGACAGGGCAGGGTTGAACCAATTTTTTTGAGGGTGCCCCAATTATTAATCCAGAAATTTGTTCTCTCCATGAAGGCAGAGGCCCAAATAATGACCATGAGTGAGGTACAACAAAGTTGAATAATTTTTTTGCCATGGTAAAGGTAACACAAACTACAAAGACCAAGGTAGTCCGCCAAATGGCATCTTCACTAAGCTTTTATCATTTTCTTAGACAGAAAAGAGAAGAATATCAACTAAGTCTACCAATTATCAAGTACAGTATCTGCCTTTCATGCATCAGCAAGTGGAACTCTGATAGTTACCTAATAGGACAGTTATAGCCTTTGTGGTTTTTAAGCAGTAGGTAGAAGAAATGGTTATTGTATAACTGTACAAAGTCATGGGATCTTGAGTAACCTTTTTGGCAAGAATGAACCAGTTGTTATGACAGGAAAGTTGGAACCAGTCTTAGCAGCTGTATTTATAACATAAGAACAACCTTGCTGGAACAGGCCACAGCCTATCCAGTCCAGCATTCTGTCTCACACAGTGGCTCACCATTTGCTTCAGGATATTCCCAAGCAGATGCCTTCACCTGCTTAGGATTCCCTGGAAATGGAATTGAGAGATATCCTGCCTATCTCTCCAACCCGGAGGTTGTTCTTAGGTATCCATAATTATAGCCATTGATACCCTTGTTCTCCATGAACTTGTCTAATCCTTTCTTAAAGCTGTCAAGACTGACAGTTGTCACCACTTCTTCTGGCAGGGAGTTCCATATACCAGTCATCCTCTGGGTGAAAAAGTATTTTCTCTTATTTGTACTTTCTCTTATTTACAAATAGGTGAAGGATCACACAGCAAAAACAATGGGGTACAGAGAAACATCAATAATTAAATATTAAAGCATATTAAATATTATAAAGTTCCCCAATGGCTATTTTACAGCATATTGTCAACATTGTGACTGTCATGCCTGACACATCTTCCCCTGAAGTTGTCCCTCTGGTCAGGAACTTGATGACATAGTAAGAAAGAAGTCACCAAGTTATGTACTCCTGAGGTATCACTGCTTCTTGGGTCCAGTTGCCTTCCACTAGTCAGAAGCTTTAATGGAGAACCATCTGAGGTTCTGTGGCCTTCCCCTGCTTACCAGACAAACAAGCCTTAGAGAAAACCCATGGCTTGAAGATTAAAATCCTTAAATAATGAAAACATGAGTGCATTCTCATTTTATTGATACGATGCAAATTGAATTGCTTTGTTAGGTAACTGGTCTTCAAGACTTAAACACAGGATTCCTTTGGTGTCTGGTTCACAGCTGCCTCGGTCACCTGTCTGCAACTTTAGTGCACCTTCAGTTCTAAATTAAAAAGAACTGGTGATAGTTGGGAATCAAGAGAAAAAGAAGGGTAGAAAGAGATTGACAGCTAAACACCCAAAGAAATCCAAAACCTCTCCTGGAAGCTCCAGTTGCCGACCCCTTGAGGAGGCCTTAGACCAGAGTTTCCCAACCTTTGGTTTTTGGACTTCAATTTCCAGAATCCTAAATCAATTCCCCAAAGCACTGATCAGCCAATGTACTGAATTAGATTTCTGGGAGTTAAAGTACCCCTGTGGGGCCTGTGCCCCACATTGGGAACCACTACCTTGGACAAACCTCTCAAGACTAGAGGAGGTTGAAAAGAGGGCAAAGAGATGAGGAGGAAGAAGGGAGAATGAAGGAGATGGTTGTTGAGATCAAGGAAGGAGAACTGGAAGCTTATGAATGTGTGTGAGAGAGGGAGGCTCTGGAGCCAGAAAGGTAAAAGTGGAGTGGGGGAAGGGGGAGGGGAGACAAGCTACTGCTGGTCTGGGTTTGGAAACAGAATTCCTGGACAAAGGGGAAAGTGCATTTCTGAGTTCACTTGGATGTCTGCTGGTATTAGATTATACATTGTGCCATTTCCCTGTGGTGTCAGTGTAGTAACTAGTCACGAAGGAGATTGTGTTTGTTATGGTACTGGAACTGCTTCCTTCTCCCTTCCCATGGTCCTTGTGAATAGAAGTTAAAAGTTTGTTGGCAGAAACCTGAATGGAGGAAGAAAAATGGATAAAACACCCAACCATTTTCTTTCAAGATAAGGCAAGATTGGTCTTTTCAATTTATATGAGCTATTTTAAGTTTGGAGATATTTACGGTCACTTGTTGCTGAAAGTGTGTGTGTGTGTGACAACGACAATTCTACTTTAAAAAATCATGACTCAAATTCACTTTGCCCAATCTTCCCTAAATTTGACGCCAAGCAAGAACAGACTGTCTGCTACATCTGTGCCACATTTGTTGATGTTGATCCAAAGTCCATTTTCAAAATTACAGTTTTTTTGTTTGGATTGCCCCAATTTTTAGAATTGTTTTGTAGAATGTTGGTTTGCTCTGCCACACAATAACATTGCCGCACTCTTGTGCAGTGATAATCTATCCAAGCACAACTGTATGGTACATGATAGCTCATGTTGTTTGAGCAATGTCCACAGAATTAATGCCAACTGGGCATGAAGACATTGAGGCAGAAGCAAATCAATAAGGAATAAAAATTTGGAAAGGGTTCTCTCAACTGAGCCTAAGAAGAACAATAATTTACTTTCTTAAGAATGCATTTGAAAATGTTTAATCTTCAATGTTCAGCACAGTAAATCAGTCTAAGCTTTCATGTGTGTAGAGTTTGAAAAGAAAACACCTCTCATCCAAGTCTACCCCCACTTTGAAATAAACATAACTGCCTTTCAGGTGGGCCATTCTTATATCGTAGTTTGCACTTTTTTGCTAGACTTTTTCTCTCTGCCAGTGTCTCACCACTTGGGGGAAAAGCTGTGTCTGAGGGAGGGAATAAGAGACAGCAGAAAAATATTACTACCAGATAACCAAAGCATTTTATAGCCTCTTTCTTGATGGAAAGGAGGCTCAAAGTGTTATTTCCTACTGTTCATCATGAGGTCTATAAAAAATAACAAGTAATTAGGCAAGTAAACTGCCGTCAAGTTTTCCAAGACTAAAGCACTCAGAGGTGGTTTGCCAATCCTTTCTTCTGGATGTGCCCTAAGACTGGCCATCTTGACCAAAATTACTTGGACTGCTCCTCCTTCTGGGAAGCACAGTGGAGAGTTGCGCTCCTAACCTAGACACCTAACTAAATGAACTATCCAGCCAGCTCCCTATAATAATTTGCAATGACCAGGCAAATCTTTGTTTTTAGCCCTCTTTTGTCAAATGAAGCTACTGTACTATGCACATACCTATCAAGTATCCCGTATTGGCTGGGATTTCCTGTAATTTTGTGCCGCTTTTCTTCCTTTCCTGCCCGGAGCCGCCGCCATCCTGTAATTTGGCAGTTGGGGAAAGTGGTTACTGCGCATTCCCAAATGTGCAGGTCCCTTCTATGCAAGCGTAGAAGCCTTCTACGCATGTGTAGAAGGGTTCTGCACAAAAGGGGATGCATCGAAGGCTTCTACGCATGCATAGAAGGGACCTGCACAGAACGGTTTTGCGCAGGTCCCGTATTGTCCGGAGCCGCGCTTGACAGGTATGACTATGCACTGCAGTCAATTTGATTTATACATTACTATTATACCTATAGCTCAGAAGTAACACATTACAAATAATGAGTTATTTTCAATACTTCCCCTTTAAGGGCAATAATTAAGGCATAACTTGAAGGTAGGTAGGTGATACCTTTATTTGACTACTGAAAAATCACAAAGAGAAGTTATCTTTTGACCTATAGATATCTTTATTAGGCTGGGCTATGCTGGGCTATGGATGGTACAGAGAAAGGAATTTAACATTTCCAAACATTATGGCTAAATATCTTTACCAGGGCTCTGTGTTAAGAATGAGTTTCAAAATGGAGCTGCAAATGCAAGATAAGAGTGTCAGTTTCATATTCCATTCTGCTTACACATGCAACTTAATGAGGGATCATTTCTTTTGTAGGAAAACTGTAAACTGCTTAGCCAACTTTATACTGTACTTATATAAGTACAGTGGTACCTCGTACAACAATTTTAATCTGTTCCATGGGGCTTATTGTAGTACGAAACATTTGCTATATGATACATGCATCATATAGCGATTTTCCCTATGGGATGCATCGTACGAAAAAATTTTTTGTTAAGTGTTTTTTCCCATTGAAAAATTGTTGTATGTAGGGAAAATTGTTATGTGGGACGCCATTCCCCCCACCCCCCAAAAAACCTAATTGTTATCCGATTTCATTGTTATACAGGGCAATTGTTGTATGAGGTTCCACTGTATATAGCATCACTAAAAGGTAGCGGAAGGATATTACATGGCTGTGTGGCTGGCTAATTCTGTGTTTTGTGCTCTACTGGGATTTTTATTTATTTATTAGATTTATATCACCACCCGCTTGCCGTAGCGACTCAGGGTGGCTTACAGACAAATAAATTATAACAATTAAAAACAACTTTAAGCAACCTATATAAGCCAATGGAGGTGGGGGCAGCTCCCATCGTGGCACCCCACACTTGCTGAGCCAACCAGGTCTTCAGGCCCTTCCTAAATTCTGGGAAATCTAATTGTAGGCAGAGGTCAGTCGGCAGGAAGTTCCAAAGAGCTGGGGCAGCCACCAAAAAAGGCCCTCCATCTAGTGCTAGAGAGGTGCACCTCTCTAGTGGTTGGGACCCTTAGAGAGTCCCTCCAGTCTGCTCTGGTGGGATGGGCTGATGTCTTCAGGGTGATGTGGTCTCTTAAGTAACTTGGCCCACTACCATGTAGGGCTTTAAAGGTAGATTGTGGAGGCTGATATGATAAATGGGGAAGTGAATGGTTTCTACAGTTAGCTATGGAAACTTCCTTCCTGAAGTGTCTTGAGAAGCCTACGCCTTAATGTGCTGTTCAAGGCCAGACATGTACCAGGCATTAATAATGATATTGCTGATGCTTTATCCCGCCTGCAGATCTCCCGGTTCCGTGCCTTGGCTCCAGAAGCAGAGGAATTCCCCTCGCCACTCCCGGCCGAGATTTGGACATTTGGCGAGGAGAGGTGAACCGGGCGATCGGCATGTCTTTGGCACCTTGCACGCGTAAGGCGTATCAACATGCTTTCATACAATTTAGAACCTTTTGTGGGCAACTACGGTTACCCGAAGTGTGGCCAATACCAGTGGACCAGATTTTACAATACATGGGTTATCTTCACAGTCATGGGCTGCCCGCCCGTACTATAGCATCTAGCCTTTATGGCCAAGGTGTGGGGCTTCGCCGACTGCGTGAATGATTTCCGCATACATCATGTTTTGGATGGGTGGACACGTGAACGTGGCCGCCGCCCGGACACACGTCACCTGATTTCACCGGAGGTTCTTACCGACCTTGCACGAGGCTGGCATAACTTATGCTATGATAGGCATGAGGTGGCTCTTTTTCACGCAGCTACCACTGTAGCCTTCTTTGGAGCACTCCACATCAGTGAGTTGGTACCACTGTCTAAGGCGGATGCGTCTCGTAGGGCACTGGAACTCGACAATGTCTATGTTACACAAGAGTGGGCTCAGTTCAGGATACGGTACTCAAAGGTTGATCAGCACGGCATAGGCAGTGGAGTCAGACTGCTACGATGTTCCGTTGAAGACATCTGTCCGGTTGGTGCCCTACATGAGTTTTTGGCAGTGCGTGGTACGCACCCTGGCCCGTTTTTCTGCCACCAGGATGGGTCTCCCCTTACTAAATTCCAGTTTTGGAAGGTGACCGACATGGCACTTACCAGTGTGGGCCTCCCTGGGGCTCGTTACGGCACCCATTCATTTAGGATAGGCACCGTGTCTACTGCGGCTGCGTTTGGGTACTCTGAGGCTGATATACGCAGGATGGGTAGGTGGGGATCCATGCGCTTTGCATTGTACATACGCCCCCTCCATGCATGAGTACAAGTTATGTCATTATTCCTTTTCCCCTTCTTTTACAGACCCTGTGTGTCCCCGCACACCGGTGGCAGTATGGCTGGTGGGCCACAGTTACGTGCACTGGGCAGCGCAGTATGCTGCGGCGACAGAGTGGGGACCCCATCTCGGGCTACGTGCAGCCGCACGTATGCGATGGTACGGTAAGCGTGGTATGAAATGGCGGGAACTGTTGCCATTCCTGTTTTCCATCAGGGATGCTGGACCGCCTGATGTCCTTATCCTGCATCTCGGTGGCAATGACCTTGCCCAGGTCACTGGCCTCTCTTTAAAATTCACGATTTGCAGGGACCTAGCCTATTTGCATTACGTATGGCCGTCCACACGGCTGCTATGGTCGGGCATGGTGCTGCGACATACTTTCATGGGAGGCATTGACCTCTGTGCCCTTGACCGTGCTCGCCACTCGGTGAACAGGGCTGTTGCCCGGTTCGTGGCAGACAAGGGCTTGGGGACAGCCATCCGGCACCCTAGGATAGGCTTGCAGGATTATGATCTCTATGCAGGAGATGGGGTCCACTTGTCGTCCTGTTGTGTTCTAACAGTGTAACCTTCCACATGTGATATCAATGTATCTGAACCAATGTAACCTTGCCTATGAGTAACAATGTAACCTTCAGCTGTATCACATAAACCCTGTAATAGGACGCGAGCTAATGACCACCAGCTGGCAGCAGCGAGCGTCCAAGCTCTCTTGGTTCAAACCCATCAAAGACCGCAGCGCGGGAAGTTTCCCGCCGCTACCTACACCTGGACAAGAAGGGCGTGACCAGCCATGACGTCACGCGGACCAGTAGCCAACGGGCTACCGTGGAGCCACATTCAAATACGTTACTACCATATATATAGAGCTGTTCGTCCGCCATTACCTCATGTTCCCTCTGTCCACCATGCAATAAACCTGAGTTAACCCAGCCTTTGGCTGTGCCTTGTGTCTTGACTCTTATACACTAAATTGGCGACGAAGGTGGGATAATGGATCCCCATGGAGCCAGGACACAGAGCGGGTTCAACATCACCAAACCGCAAGACTGGGAGCTTTTTGAGATGGACTTCCAGGTGGCACTGGTGGAACTCAAAGTCAAAGAAGACGACGAGGAAAGGAAGAGGGCCATCCTCACCCGCATGCTTGGGATGGAAACCAAGCGGACGCTGGTGGGCATTCTTGCACCGAAGAAGATGAGTGATTTCAAAGCCGGTGACATCATGAAACTGCTGCGTGAGCGTTTCCGACCCTCGAGGGCAATGTTTCCCGCTCGGAGCGCGTTTTGGAGGCGAGTTCAAGCGCCGGACGAGTCGGTAGAAGCCTTCGTAACGGCTATGAGGGTAGCCGCCGCCCCCTGCAGATGGGACCACTTCCTAGAAATGGCCCTCAGGGACGGAGTGCTGTGTGGCCTGAAGGACAAGGAAGTACAGCGCAGCCTGATGAACAAGGAGCCACCACCCACACTGGAAGAGGTTGTAGAGGCCGCGGAAGCCGCGGAATCCACGAATGCTGGAGTAGATGAGATGCACAAGTGGCGTGAGTGGCGTCCGAGGGCTGGCAAAGCGGAAAACTCGTTGCACGGGAAGTCCGGTCAGTCGGTGCATGCAACCCGACCGACCTCGAAGTCGTCTTCAGAAAGCAGCGATGGCGAGGAGGTCCAGAAGGTCCGGAGAGGCGGGCGCCGCTGCGATGGTTGCGGAGCGGCCCATGAGCGCGTGAGGTGCCCATTCAGAAAAGCCGAGTGTTTCAACTGTGGACGTCGGGGGCACATCGCCAAGGCGTGCAGGAAAGGGAAAGAGGGCCGGAGACAGTCGCAAGACCGTTCAGCCAGACCGGACCGTCCAGCGAGGTCCAAAGATGGCGCCCGGGCCACGAGGAAGCAGGACGGCGTGGGCCGCATCTCGGACGACAGCGAGGGCGACGCTCCTGTGTTCAGCGTATCTGCGGGACAGGCCCATTACTTCGTTGAGGTACTAGTACAAGGGACCCCTGTTAGGATGGAAATTGACTCGGGGTCCTCCTATTCTATAATTCCCCAGAGGGAGTTCTTGAGAATCGACCCCCACATGCGGCCCAAGCTCAAAGCGTTGAGGGCCACACTGCGGGACGTACAGGGGAACAGCATTCCAGTGTTGGGGGTCGGGACATTCCGGGTTCGGTTTAAGAGACATTCTGCGGAACTTCCCCTAGTGGTGCTCAAAGGGGGAAGTTGTAGCCTTCTCGGAACACAGTGGTTTCAGCCCTTAGGTCTGTTCATAGGGGGGGTGCATGCCGTAGGCGAGGACCCAATACAAGCGGTGTGTGACGCACACCCCGCCGTTTTTAAAAGTGGACTGGGAAAGTTCAAGGGACCCCCTGTAGCATTCGACTTAGACCCGGAGGTCCGCCCGATAAGACTTAAACCGCGCAGGGTACCGTTCGCGCTAAAGGACAAAATAGAGGCGGAACTGGACAAACTGGTGGGTCAAGGAATTCTTGTTCCTGTGGATTCCGCGGAGTGGGAGACTCCAATTGTAACAGCACTGAAGGCTAACGGGGAGGTGCGCATTTGCGCTGATTATAAGTGTACCATTAATAAGGCAATCCGCCCTAATGCATACCCGGTGCCAGTGGTCAGCCACCTTCTGGCCAGGCTGAATGGGGGAAAGTGTTTCGCTAAACTCGATTTAGCACAGGCCTACCAGCAACTCCCGGTAACCCCCGCCACAGCGGCGGCACAAACAATAGTCACACATAAGGGGGCGTTCCAGGTGTCGAGGTTACAGTTCGGCGTGAACTCGGCACCTGGCATTTTTCAGTCACTAGTGGAACGCCTCCTGAAGGGGCTGGAGGGGGTGTTGCCATATTTTGATGACGTGTTGATAACGGGGGGGGGGGGAGTAAGGCCGAGCTGGCTCACAGATTGGATAAGGTCCTGACCGTGTTCGAGAAAGCGGGGCTGCGACTGAGAAAAGACAAATGTGTATTTTTCGAAACAGAGGTTGAGTTTTTAGGGTTCCGTGTCACGCCCGAGGGAATTAGGCCGTCCAAATCTAAGGTAGCCGCCATTAAGAAAGCCCCTCGCCCCACTTCCAAAACCGAGCTACAGTCGTTTCTGGGGCTTCTCAATTTCTACCATACCTTCCTTCCACGGAAGGCGTCTGTTGCCGAGCCACTCCATCGGTTACTTTAAAAAGAGGAAAAATGGCTGTGGGGTGACGAGCAAGAAAGAGCGTTCACAGAGTTAAAGCAACTCCTCACATCCGAGGCAATCCTGACTCATTTCGACCCCAAACGGCCCATAGTTTTAGTCTGCGATGCATCCCCGGTGGGGGTGGGGGCGGTGCTTTGCCACGTGTTAAACGACGGAAGGGAGGCCCCGATAGCGTTTTATTCAAGGTCCCTGTCCCAAGCAGAGCGGAATTACGCACAGACCGATAGGGAGGCACTAGCAATAGTAGCGGGAACCAAGAAATTTCACGATTTTCTGTATGGTCGGCCGTTCAAGATCGTTACTGATCACAAGCCCCTGTTAGGAATATTCACTGCAAATAAGCCCACGCCACAGATCCTGTCCCCGAGGATGCTGCGGTGGGCTATTTTTCTTAACGCATATCAACACGAGTTAGAATACCGGCCAGGGAAGGAAATCAGCCATGCAGACGCGCTCTCACGGTCGCCGTTACCCTTGTCGGACGACCAGAAGGCAGGGGTAAGAAGAGACCGCCAGGTATTGCTAATAGAGGTCTTGGAGTCACCCCCGATAGTACCGGCCGACATTGCCAGGGCGACCGGAAAGGATAGAACACTAGAGAAAGTATGCTCGTGGGTGCAGAAGGGGTGGCCGGCGTCATCCCCAGGCACGGAATTCGACCCATTTTTCCGTAAGCGAGTAGAGTTGTCTTTAGAGAGGGGGTGCCTTTTGTGGGGCCAACGGGTGGTGGTTCCTACGTCCCTGCGGCCGAAGGTGCTAAAGCTGTTGCACGTCAGCCACCCGGGAATCGTCCGTTCCAAGGCGTTGGCCCGGAGTTATTTCTGGTGGCCCCAGCTGGACGCCGACATAGAGCATATGGTTGGCACTTGTGAGGCATGTCAGTGCTCCCGACCGGAGGTGGCCCGCCTCCCGCATAGGGAATGGGACGCAGCAAGGGGACCGTGGTCCAGGGTGCACGTAGATTTTGCTGGCCCGTTCCGAGGGACCATGTTTCTCCTGGTGGTGGATGCATACTCAAAGTGGCTGGAGGTCATTCCGGTAAAGAGCACATCCTCCGCCACTACCATTCGCCAGCTAAGGAGGGTTTTTTCCACGTTCGGTTTACCCGACACTTTGGTCAGCGATAACGCCAGTTGCTTCACGTCCGCTGAGTTCGCAGCATTCATGGAGGCAAATGCAATTCGGCATGTCACATCCGCGCCGTTTCACCCGGCCACGAATGGCCAAGTGGAACGGTTGGTGCGCACCACAAAAGATGCGCTGCGGCGCATGGGCTCGGGAGACCTAAGTCACCAAGTTTGTCAATTTCTATTAGCGTACAGAGTGACCCCCTTAGCGTCTGGATACTCGCCGGCTGAGCTGCTGATGCGGAGGAAACTGACCACGCTGTTGTCCAGGTTAGACCCGTCGAGGGTCGAGGACAAAGGGAAGAACATAGGTTTAGCGGTCTCGAAGGGTTTCGGCGTAGGCGATCCTGTACACTGCAGGAACTATGCCAACGCAGGCCCAGCCTGGGTACCAGGGACGATAATAGAACAGACGGGGCCAGTGTCATATCGGGTGGAAACTAGCACCGGTCTCCTCTGGAGGAGGCACGCTGACCAACTGAGGCACCAAGTGAGTGAGGGGCCGATCAGTGGGGCTCAGCGACAGGATTCAGCGATAGGGTTCTCCCCCACCCGTTTAGCCCAAGGGGGAGACAGAGAGGGACACCAGTCCGAAGCCAGGAGGGAAAGCAGTGATCCCGACTCATATCCTTTTGATACCCCAGTCCTATCCGAGCCCGGGGGGAGGGAAAAGGAGTGTGCGGCCGCCGCTGCCGCTTCCCCCGAATCCGATTTTGATTTTGATTTTGATTTTGCTAGCCGGGGGTTTTTTTTGGAGTGTTCCCCCACCCATCCAAGCGAGAAGAGGGGTTTTTCGTTAGCCCCTAGTGCCCCCGGTTCGTCCCAAACAAAGCACACACCTTCCAACAAAGCCGCAGAACCGCGGCAAACCACTAACGAGTCATCCTCTCCCGTTACAGGGCAGGCAGCCAGGGAGCAAGGAGGAGGGAGCGAAGCCAGGGCAGGGCAGCCCGCGCCGAGACCCCAGCGTGTTCGAAATAAGCCACCTTGGCTGAGAGACTTCGTCTCATCCTAGGGGGGAGGAGTGTTGTGTTCTAACAGTGTAACCTTCCACATGTGATATCAATGTATCTGAACCAATGTAACCTTGCCTATGAGTAACAATGTAACCTTCAGCTGTATCACATAAACCCTGTAATAGGACGCGAGCTAATGACCACCAGCTGGCAGCAGCGAGCGTCCAAGCTCTCTTGGTTCAAACCCATCAAAGACCGCAGCGCGGGAAGTTTCCCGCCGCTACCTACACCTGGACAAGAAGGGCGTGACCAGCCATGACGTCACGCGGACCAGTAGCCAACGGGCTACCGTGGAGCCACATTCAAATACGTTACTACCATATATATAGAGCTGTTCGTCCGCCATTACCTCATGTTCCCTCTGTCCACCATGCAATAAACCTGAGTTAACCCAGCCTTTGGCTGTGCCTTGTGTCTTGACTCTTATACACTAAACGTCCAGAGGTATGAACCTCTTTCTTGAGGATATGCAAGCAGGCCTGGTGACCGAGCTGACGGTCTGGGGGGGAGGGCAGTGAGTCATCATGGATGCCTCCCCGTGTGGTGGGTAGCACTGGTAAGGTAAAGATTTATGACCCATAGGTATCCGGCAGGTTCGCAATTGACTGGCCAACACGTAGACAGGTACAGGGGAAATAGGTTTGGCCAGTCAAGGGCGAACCAGGCAAGGGGTGATGGCAGGAGCTTCACAGCCTGCATCACCTTGATATTTAACGGATACACGTCATAGGGTGGGGTCAGTAGATAGTTATTGACTCCGGTCAACAATTTGTTTGTGTCAACAAACAAATTGATACAAATAGTTACATGTAGCCAATTGCCATTGGCATTTTGGGAGGAACCTTACCAGTGTTACTGCAGCCTGCTTGCCTTAAAGAATTACAATTGGATGATTACACCAATTGAAAGTTATAATTCGGACTAGGGCATTATTCAATAAAAGTGGCCCGATGCCTTTATCCATATACTGGTGTCTGAGTCTTTCTTTGGGGGGTGCGCCTGCAATGAAAGCGCGGCATCAAAATGGCCACCGTGCTCTTTGCAGCCCCCCCACCCGGACCCAGACATCCGGGTGAGTTAGGGGGCATGGCCATGCCTCTATAAAAGGGGTGGCCACGAGGCAGCCGAGCTGCCATTTTAGAAATGCGACAGAGCAGAGAAGTTTTCCCCTCCACCCCCTCCCTAGTGAACAGTGTGATTTTTTGGTCACTTCGGGGCCGGGTGGGAATTTTTGGCTTGAACCTACAATTGGCCCTTTGCAAGTATAAATGTCAACAACCCTTCCATTTGTTTGTAATATAACTCTTAACACCCAAAATAGTGCTCTTCCCACAGTTTTTAGTACTGGATAATATGTTTTGAGAATATATTAGAAGACAGATGAGAGGAAAAAAAATATTACTGGCTCTTCATTCAGAACTGTGGAGTGAGTTCATAGTTAATGATACATGACTTTCTGGGGGAAGGCAGAATCACAAACAACAGGGTCTCCTTGCTAAATATAGAGAAGAAATAAATCATACCTCCATTTAGAAACACAATATGTGATGTAATTTCCACAGTTTTCCCTCTGGAGACAGATAAGATGGATAACTGCATGAGTGCGAATCATTCATATCGCCACACATCCGCCCACTCCTGAGATGTAAACGATCATTTAATTTGCTCTACATTAAGACTCACACAGTTCCTGGAGTCCTTAGGGAACTGAGATGGAGCTGAAATGTCATCTTGCTACATTTCAGAGGTTTGTTATAGAACTGCCACAGTAGGATCAATGTACAGGCTAAAAAGAATGAGGAGCAATTGACTGCATTCTCCTAACTCTCTCATACCAGTATTACAGGCCAGACTGCATAGCTGTGCCACAAAGAGAATTTCAGTGAACAAACCTTAAGAAGAAGCCTGCTGGATCCATCTAGTCAGCATCCTACTTTCTACAATGGTCAGCAGAAGATTTCAAGGAACCCACAAAGAGTGGCTTGAAGGCAATAGCCATCTTATATTAAGTCCACTAGTGTCAGACAGTTATGGACAACAACTCTCATATATTTGGAGTTTCACTAAAAGAAAAGTAACTTTGTCAAATGCTAGGTGAAGGATATTTGCCAATTAAACCAACAAGCCCCTCCTCCTTTCTCCTTCTGACAAGATGTTAACAACTCCAATCTGTTCCTTGTGATTGGTGGTTCTCAGGTGGAGGTGCAGTTCTATTAAAAGTAGGTTGGCTTGAATCCTATTGGGGATTTATGTTGGCAGAGGTATAAGTCATTTAAGCTGCTGTGCAAATTTCTATTAATTAATGCAATGGTTCTCAACCTTTTAAAGCCAGGGGCCAGATCACGCCCCCTCATACTTTTAAAGCTAGGGGCTTTACTCCCCACACACTTCCACCATGCCACCAGTCCGGCCCAACAATACTCCCCCCACCATGCCGCTGCCACCGCTTACCTGCTTACTGGCCTGCCATGGGTGAAGGAGGGATCCTGACTGTCCTTGCCCACATTTGGCCAGAGTGGCCCCTGGGAAATATGTGTGCATCTGCATGCGTCTGCCACTTCTGCCTCTGCCACCTTCTCAATCCTTGTCCCCTCCACTTGGCTTGGCATGTCCCTAACACCTCTCCATAGAAGGGCAGATATTGTAAGCCTTCTTACAATATCTGCCCTGCTATGGAGTGGTGTTAGGGACATGCCAAGCCAAGTGGAGGGGACAAGGATGGTGGCAACAGCAGTGGGAGAGAGGGTGCTGGCTGAATGGAATGGTGCCACAGGCCGGATTCAGGTCATAGGTTGAGAACCCCTGAATTAATGAGTCACCGGTTGCATTTTCCAATAGCGTTACTTGGCACATGGTAACTTGTTAATTAAGAAACAATGCATTGTCACAATTTATGCTACCCTTATGATGGCATCAGTCCTGAATACGATTGTGGTCTGTCTGTCTTTACTTTTTTATACTGCATTTTAATACTTGCGATGTGCCTTGTGGTTTTTTTAACAACTCAAAAACATTTAGAGCAGGTATCATAAAGACAAAGCAATACAGGTGGTGAGTCTAGCCCAGTGATGGGCAGTCTTGGCCCTCCAGCTGTTCTTGAACTTCAATTACCAGAAGCCCAAGTCAACACACCAGCTGGTCAGGGTTTCTGGGAATTGAAGTTCAAGAACAGCTGGAGGGCCAAGACTGCCCATCACCGGTCTAGCCTCACATACTGAATTTTTACCTGGGAATATTTAACTGTATTTAGAAGCTTATTTTGGAGTATATCCCTTTCTAATATACATCATTTCATGCAAACATGAGAAGCAGAGATATGATATTTTCTTTTCAAGTATGCAGTTCTAAATCTGTCAGGTGAAAATACATACTTTTAATAAATGTTTTGCAACATCTTTGGAACTGAGAGTTATTTAATAAAGTTTTTGGGTGAAATCATTGAATACCAGCTCAGACTTTAGTACAAAATGGACATTGGAAGTAAGAAGTTACAACTAACATGAGTTATTTTGAGATCTTAAAAGGTTGGGATTCCAGAGACTGTAATTCATAACTTTTGTCACAGGAATGAATGGGATTTATTTCCATTGTTAGAACTAAGTTGTCGGTGACTTGAATTGTGAACTGTAGGAAAGGAAGGAATATGTCAGAGACTGCAGAAAGCTGCAAAATACTTTTTGTCATCTGTGATGCTATTTTTGGAAGTGCCTGGGTGCAACTCAGCTTTCACTGAACAAGATACACATTTTTGGTATGTGAAGGTTTGGACAGAGAAAGAAGTCCCTCCTCTGGCTTCCTAGAAATTCCTTGTCCTATTCTATCGATGCCAACTTTTATTCAACCTAGACTGGTGATGTTAATAATCTTGATGTCACTTCATTTCCTTCCTGCATTTTTTCTCCTTCTCAGGGAGAGGATAGAAGAGGCATCTTGTGTTTATTCTCCAGAGGAGAGGAAACAGACATGGCTTCTTATGTTCATAACTAATTAGCTAGAACAAAGATTCCCTAATATCTGTCTTATTTCAGTGTATTTTTCTAATAAAATTAGTGTTTGTATTTTCCTAAAAATAGGAAGTTTGGATGGGATTCCAAAAGAGAAAGGTTCTCTGCTAACCATATTGATTTTCAAGGGCTGAATCCATGAGCGTAACTCCTGCTGCTGCTTGCCCTGCCATAAAAACTTTTTATGGAATAGAAGGAAGTGGGTGACTGAGATAAGGGAGCAATGTAAATTAGGGGGAATGTGGGCAGTAGGCAGTGGAAGAGCACATAGTGGACAGGTAGGAGATCTGAGGAGACACCGAGAGAAGTGTTGGATTTGTTGGATGTGGTGGAGGGTTAAGGGAAAGAAAGACCAAGGTGAGACATGATGATGTAGTAAAGATGGAGTACATGATGGGCACATGAGGACAAAGGCTCTAGTAAGAAACAGAGTGAGAGAGTGAAAGAGAGAGGGAGGTATGATTGTTGGCAGGGTATTGAGAATACTGAGCACAATAACCCGCTGGCTGAGCTTGAGTCTCTAACTGGATTAAACAGCCAAACAGAGCAGGCACTTATGATGTGATACTAAACACAGCTTGGTTGATGTGATTATGAATATATTCAGAACAGTGCCAGATGGATGGACTTTGGTTGACATACATTTTTTGAGATGGATGGATTGAATATGCATAACAATTTACTGACTCAAGAACTCCAGTCAATCTGGCAGTTTATAATATGTTGAACTATGAACCCTATGTTCAGTGAGCTATTGGATTATTGTGGGGCTTGTAGGATGTGGAAAGAAAGTGGGAAGAAAAATATTACTTTATATTTTTGTATTTTGAAACTATAGCATCAGAATTAGGGAATATTTCCCCACATTTTCCTAATGCACCATTGAAGAGAATCGCAGTAGCTCAATAATGCCAAATGCAACTAATCACTTTGGTGGAAGAGATAGCAGAGGTTGCAACACTGGCATTCTAGCATACCTGTCAAGCGCAGCTCTGGACAATATGAGACCTGCACAGAACCGTTCTGCGCAGGTCCCTTCTATGCATGCATAGAAGCCTTCTGCGCATGCGCAGAAGAGACCTGTGTCATTCTGCACATGCACAGAAGGGACCTGCATCATTCTGTGCAGGTTTCTTCTACGCATGCGTAGAAGCCTTCTGTGCATCCGCTTCTGCACATGCATAAAAGGGTTCTATGCATGTGTAGAAGGGACCTGCGCAGAAGATGCACAGTAAGTACTCCCCCTCCCACTGCCAAATTACGGGATGGCGGTGGCTCCGGGCGGGAAAGGAGCAAAAGTGGTGCAAAATTACTGGAAATCCTGGCCAATATGGGATACTTGACAGGTATGCATTCTAGCAATGTAAATGCCACGTAGAATGCCGGTTCTTTTTCTACAGATAGTATTACAGCATTGGTCTGAGAGATGAAGATCAGGTTGGTTCCTGTCAAGAAGGAATTCCTAAAGAAGCCCTGACTGGAGCATAAGGGCATTACAAGGGAAATGTGCACAGAATGGGACTGTGTGCTAATTAATATTCTTTAAGTAATTTATGTCACATACAGGGTACAACAAGGGAAGAATTTCTAAAACTGACAGGGGAACCATTAGATACCATTTGTGTCCTATTAACCCCAGAGCAATCTAAAAAACAGTTCTTTTCCCCTTAAATATCTGGAATGTCGATAGTCTTGATTTAGGTACATTTCCCTGTGGCATTTGGTCAAATGACATTGTTCTGTGTCTGACACAGTTACTTTTAAGTTAGAAAATGGAATGGTTAACATAAAAAGATTAGGGCAGTGTCATTGTGGTTGTTCTAGTTATTATACCGGTGGGATCCATGAGCACTATTTGATTATACCTAGCAACATTTTACTTTGTAGTATTAAGAGAAGCCATTTTGAAGCTATTATTTAAGCCTGAGTTATGGGCTCTATTTTGCTGCTTTATTAAATTTTAATGCCAACA
The DNA here is from genome assembly GCA_035047305.1 of Bradypodion pumilum. NCBI lineage: Eukaryota > Metazoa > Chordata > Lepidosauria > Squamata > Chamaeleonidae > Bradypodion > Bradypodion pumilum. The sequence goes on along the minus strand of JAWDJD010000001.1, from coordinate 156,695,866 downwards.
GGGAAGGAAATGCAGTTTTGTGAAAATGAAAACATGATTTTCTTCTTTCATATTTTTTTGTTTCCTGCTATGCTGAAAGCTATTTCTGGATGGTCTGAGATCTGGGCAGATATTTGGAAGATCATGAATGCATTTTCCTTGCCAAATAGACTTATTTGAGGGATCTCATAGTGTAGTTCTGCTTTCACTCTGATATGAATTTTATTAATAAATTCTACTGACAGAGCTTTCCCCGTATTAAACAGAGAAATCAGGAATCCAATTTTTCATTTCCAACATTTCTTAGTGTGGGGCTGAGCAGTCAGCAAAATACAAGAGCCATTAGTGAAAACAGAGAATAATGAGTCGGCAAACTAGTGAAACCAGCACACTTGAATTGCCATTTAAAACACAGAACTTTGGCATGATAATTGTAAGCAGTACAGAAGCTTGGTGTCAGATAAGCTGAAATCCCATTGCATAACTTTGACATCATATAACATTGATAAAGTCATCAGCCTTATGCATGGAAATTTGCACAACAAGATTTATATGTTCTCAAAATGCTTTACCCAAAGAACAACTCTGTATCACTGTTGTGTTCTGTAAAGCTGTGCCTTTAACAATGTACCTTTGCCATGTGTTACCAATGTAACCTTTCTGTGTGCAACATTATAACCATCAGCTGTATCAATGTAACCACCAGAGGGCAGTAGCGAGCGTCCAGCTCCCATGGATCATAGTCACCTGGTTTCAGCAGCGCGGGAAGATTCCCCGCGACCTCCTCACCTGGTCAAGAAGGGCGTGACCTCCTACGATGTCACGCAGGCAGCAACCAATAGTCTGTCGACGAGCCACATTCAAATGTATAGCCAGCTGTATATATTGAGCTACTCATCCGCCATTACCACATGTTCCTCCGGATCATCATGCAATAAACCTGTGTTAAGCCAACCCTACGGCTGTTTCATTGTCTTTGGTCCCTTACACTAAAATCACCCAATCCTCTCAAACAATGCAGATCCAGATGTTGACACCAAGGATGGCTAGGAAGATTCTGGTGAGGAGCTGGCACCTACACTTTGGAATACCTTGCCAACTAAGTTCTGATGAAAACAGATGTCTAGACTTTGAAGATACCTCCTTTTCATGTCTGATGATAACTCACCCTAATACTTATCTTAGTTACTTGGAGACCTGGTGAAACATTGCAATTCTACGAGACTTCAACCTGCACCCTTAAACCTAACCTCTCTTGTATAAGGTGCAAAACCGGAGATACATGTAAGTAGTCCCAGTCTGTGGTTTCATTAAAAATGTTATGTTTTGCTTGGCCATAGCAATTTCCAAGATGGAACAGTAGGTACCATAAACATACCAAAACTACACTCTTCAAAATCTCTGTAGAAGAATAGTATATTTTGTTCCAAACTTGAATGCTAATTCATAGCACTGCCAGATTTGAGGGTTTTTACATCATCAAACTGTTCCTCTTATATCAAATTAATTGTTTAATTGACTGGTTAAAATTAATTGAAGCATAATAAACCTAATATTTTGAGGTTAATTAGGGTTAGCTCTTCTCAGCTAAGTACTGGATGAACAATGCAAAAAATAATAATATTTCAAATGACTTATTTCTTGAATGGAGGGAGAAAAACTCCATAGATATCCATGCATCACCTGTACATAGGACAATAAAAATAGGGATAAAAATTAAAAAAACAAAACAATTTGTGTATTTTATTCAGCTCTTGGGAATGAACACTTTCCCTGGCATCTGGTAAAAGGTCAAAGCACACACGAGATGGGTGGTTCTTTAAGTATAGATTGTAAGATGATATGAATGGGATGGACAAACATGATTCCTGAATTCATTATTTCAGTATTATAGGCCTAATTGCTTTAGGCTGAAGGTGATGAATTCCAGAACAGCAGAGCAAAACTTGCTAAGTTGAGTGGCTGTGTAGTACATATTTTTCCTAAGATTTTTTAGTGTTTAAATGCTATGAGTGCCTAGAGTTTTGGTTTTGGTTGTTTTTGCTTCTTATGCATTAATAAATTGTCTTCATCTGCCAATAAAATTTAATTACTTTTACAATCATGTCTTTATTAAAAACAAAACATATCCATTACTTTCAACTCCTTCCAACAGCATCTACGAGTTTGCTGCTATTTATAATTCAAGAGCAAATTGCTGTAAATTACTCCAATTTGAATTTAGTCATGGTTGGATTTATTAACAATTTCATTATCATTTCATTATATGATGATTTTCTAAATGCAGTGTTATTTTCAGCTGATTGGGATGCAGGATGTATTGGCTTGCAAACTGACTGACTGACAGACAGTGAAAAGCTAAGTGGTTTTGTGTACATTCCTTAAAACATCAAATATTATTGAGCTTCCTCTTAAAAGCAAGGTTTTTAGCCCTAATAAAATCCATTTTATGAAGTGAGTTGGGGTCCAGTGGAGCCTTCCATGAATAGAAGTGAAGTCAATTTCCATCCATTCTCCTATCTTGTACAACCCCACATACATTCCAAGACAGGTTTCCAAGGAATGCAGCTAGGAGGGAGAGCATCCATTTTGCACTTGGCACTCTGTTGAAATTTGATTGTTGTTGTTCAGTCGCACAGTCGATTCTGACTCTTTGCGACCCCATGGACCATCGCTCTCCAAGCACCCCTGTCCTCCACCATCCTCCTTAGTCCACACAGCCCCGTGCCCATTGTGTTTACAATACCATCTAGCCATCTCATCTTTGGCCATCCTCTTCTTTTGCCCTCCACCTTCCCCAGCATCAAGGCCTTCTCAGGTGAATCCTCTCTTCTCATTTGATGTCCAAAATACTTCAACTTCATCTTTGTTATTTGTCCTTCTAAGGAGCACTCAGGGCTAATCGCTTCTAATATTGACCTATTTGTTCTCCTCGCTGTCCAGGGGACTCTCAAAACTCTCCTCCAGCACCACATCTCAAAGGCATCTATTTTTCTTCGCTCAGCCTTTCTAATGGTCCAGCTCTCACAGCCATACATTACCACCGGAAATACCATTGCTTTGACTATGCGGACCTTTGTTTGCAGTGAGATATCTCTACTTTTCACTATGTTCCACAGGTTTTTCATAGCCTGTCTCCCAAGAATCAGTCGCCTTTTTATTTCATGGCTGCAATCTCCATCTGCAAAGATCTTGGATCCTAAGAAAGTAAAATCTGTTACTGCTTCTACTTCTTCCCCATCTATTTTCCAGGGACTGATATGGCCTGTTGCCATTATCTTGGTTTTCTTGATATTGAGCCCCAGCTTTTGCACTCTCCTCCTTCAGCCCAATCAAGAGATTATTTAGGTCTTCCTCACTTTCTGCCATTAGGGTGGTATCGCCTGTTGCCATTATCTTGGTTTTCTTGATATTGAGTCTCAGGCCAGCTTTTGCACTCTCTTCTTTCAACCTAATCAGGAGCTTCTTTTGGTCTTCCTCACTTTCTGCCATTAGGGTGGTATCATCTGCATATCTAAAATTGTTGATGTTTCTCCCAGCAATTTTGATCCCATATTGTGATTCCTCCATCCCTGCATTGCGCATTATGTGCTCTGTGTATAAGTTGAATAAGCAGGGTGACAGAATTCAGCCTTGTCTTACTCCTTTTCCTGTTCCAAACCACTCTGTCATTCCATACTCTGTCCTAACTGTTGCTTCTTGACTCATGTACAGATTTCTCATGAGACATATGAGGTGTTCTGGTATTCCCATCTCTTTAATTACTTGCCACATTTTGTTGTGGTCCACACAATCAAAGGCCGTGTAGTCAATGAAGCAGAAGTAAGCTTGTTTCTGGTATTCCTTTGTTTTCTCCATGATCCAACGTATGTTGGCAATGTGGTGTCTGGTCCCCCTGCCTCTTCTGAACCCAGCCTGCACCTCTGGTAGTTCTATTTCTACATGCTGCTGCAGTCTATCCTGTATTATCTTCAGCATCACTTTGCTAGCTTGTGGGATGAGCGCAATTGTTCGATAATTTGAACATTCTTTGGCATTGCCCTTTTTTGGGATTGGGACGTATACTGATCTTTTCCAATCCTGTGGCCACTGTTTCGTTTTCCAAATCTGCTGGCATATAGCATGTAGTAGCTTGATTCCATAATCTTTTAGGGCTTTGAAGAATTCAACTGGGATACCATCATCTCCACTGGCTTTGTTATTTACCGTGCTTTTTAGGGCCTTTCTGACTTCACTCTCTAGGATGTCTGGTTCAAGTCCAATTTCCACTTCATTATTATTATCCGGGGTGTTTAGGTCTTTTTTGTAAAGTTCCTCTGTGTACTCTTTCCATCTTTTCTTTATCTCTTCTGCATCCGCTAACTCTTTGCCATCTTTGTCTTTTATCGTGGTCATTTTTGCTTTGAATGTTCCCTTGACTTCCCCAATTTTTTTAAAGAGATCTCTAGTCTGCCTCTTGTGTTGTTTTCCTCTATTTCTTTGCACTGTTCATTTAGGTAGCTTTCCTTATCTCTCCTTGCTTTTCTTTGAAATTCTTTATTTAAGTGATTGTATTTTTTCCTTTCTCCTTTGCCTTTTGCATTCCTTTTTTTCTCTGCTATTTTAAGAGCCTCATCCGACAACCACTTTGCTTTCTTGCACTTCTTTTCTTTTGGTATAGTTTTCCTTGCTGCCTCCTGCATAATGTCTCTCATCTCTGTCCATAATTCTTCTGGTACTCTGTCTATCTGGTCCAGACCATTGAATCTGTTCCTCACCTCCACCGTGAATTCCTTGGGTATGTTGTCTAGATCATATCTATCCGGCCTATTAGTTTTCCCTATTTTCTTCAGTCTGAGCCTGAATTTTGCAATCAGTAGATTGTGATCTGAGCCACAGTCTGCTCCAGGTCTTGTTTTTGCTGACTGTATGGAGGTTCTCCATCTTTGGCTGCAGAGTATGTAGTCAATTTGGTTTCGATGTTGGCCATCTGGTGATGTCCATGTGTAGAGTCTCCTCTTGTGTTGCTGGAAAAGGGTGTTTGCTATGACTAGTGTGTTATCTTGGCAGAACTCTATCAGTCTTTGCCCTGCTTCGTTTTGTGTTCCCAGACCAAACCTGCCTGTTATTCCGTCCACTTTTTGATTTCCTACTTTTTCATTCCAGTCTCCTAAGATAATGTGGACGTCGTTTCTTGGTGTCTGTTCTATAAGATGTTGTAGGTCCTCATAGAACTGGTCTACTGTGGCTTGATCTGCACTAGTAGTTGGTGCATATATTTGGATTACAGTGATATTAAATGGTTTGCCTTGTAGTCTGACTGACATCATTCTATCATTTTTGAGATTGTATCCCATTACTGCTTTTCTCACTCTTTTATTTACAATTATGGCCACTCTGTTTCTTCTGAGGTTTTCTTGTCCACAGTAGTAGATATGATGGTTTCCAGAACTGAATTCGCCCATACCTGTCCATTTTAGCTCACTGATTCCCAAGATGTCAATACTTATTCTTTCCATTTCCTTTTTTTACCACTTCCAGCTTTCTTTGGTTCATAGATCTTACATTCCATGTCCCTATGCAATATTGTTCCTTACAACATTGTATTTCTCCTCCCCCTTTCCTGCCCATCCTTTTCTGTCCATCTAGTGTGCTGAGCATCCTTCCTGTTTCCTCTGATTTGTCCCTTTGTTTTGCCTTTGCTTTGGTCAATTTGATGCAACCCATAATATCTGGAAAATAATGTGGTTAAAGTTTGAAAGAGAGGGAATATTAATGCAGAGATATGTTACTGAACATGAACATCCAATTTCACACACATACATGAGTATCTGACAAATCTGGATATACAAGTACAGTAATACCCCAGATAACATTAAAACTTAGTTCCACAAGTCTTAACATTATGCGGTTTTTAATGTTGTGTAATACATTTATCACACAACGTTAAAAAAAGCCTGGTTCCCTTACTGAAGATGAAATCTCTTTAGAAAGGGGCTTAGCAATCCAGGTTGTGTGTGTGTGTGTTTCTGAAGAGAGGCCTGGGACCCTTTTCCCAGCCTCTCCTCTGAACCTATCCCCTGACTGGATCACTAAGGCCCTTAGAAATCAAGACGTGTGTGTGTGTGTTTCTGAAGAGAAGCTGGGAAAACTTTTCCCCAGCCTATCTTCAGAAACCCCCATTTGGGTCACTAAGGGGCTTAGTGATCCAGGCGGGTGTGTGTGTCTGAAGAGAGGCTGGGAAAAGGGTCCCCAGCCTCTCTTCAGAAACACTCCCCGCCTGGATTGCTAAGCCTGTTAGCGATCCAGGCATGTTTGTGTGTTTCTGAAGAGAGGCTGGGGAAACTTTCCCCCAGCCTCTCTTCAGTAACCCACACCTAGATTGCTAAGGGGTTTAGCGATCCAGGCGGAGGGGGGTGTTTCTGAAGAGAGGCTGGGGACCCTTTTCCCAGCCTCTCTTCAGAAATTCACCACAACCACCAGGACTGCTAAGCCCATTAGTGATCTGGAGATCAACATCGGGAAATTTGAGGAAAAACTTTGCATCGCATAACGTTAACTTAACGTTGTGCAGTGCAAAAGTTTCCCTCAAATTTCCTGACATTATCTGGTTTTAATGTTGTGCAGTGCACACGTATTACTGTATCATGTATATACAGAAGTATGATGTGCAAAACGTAGTTTTCAGGTTGTATACAGAGAAGATATACAAAATATTCTTGAAAATATTGCTGGTTGAAATACTAATGATTTATTGCATCTAAATAATTCCCTGAAGGACAAATGATGAATTTGTACATCAAGACAGCATATTATTCCCAACCAGACAGAGATAGAGAAAACAAGCATAGATGGAGGTAGCTGTTATCATTTCCCAAGCCATAGCTTAGAAGACCATGAATGAGAGATGACCCTTTGAGTAGTAAATAGTGCATGTTTCCAAAATATAGAATGGAGAGGCATTGTCTCCTCAGATTTTTCCCCAGAGTTAAATTAAATGATACAGGGAGGATGTTGTTAACAATAGTCCTTCCTTCATGCTGAATGTCATGTAGTTGTCTTAGCATGAGCTTTCTGAATGCCCGTATCTTACAAATTAAGCCTGCTTTGGTTTGGATTGGTCATCAGAAGGCAAAGAAAGACTTCATTTGAAAGCCTGTCTGATCAAGAAAAGATATTACTAGCATCTAATCACCAGTCCAGTGTCTCTTGTAGTTTGACTTTTAGCTATGGGAGAAAGAGGAAATACCTGTAGAAGAATTAAAGTAGATTTCAGTCAGTTCCTAACTGGCCACAAGTACTTGGAAACATATTATGGATCAACACAGGTAGTGATGGGGAAACTAAACAACTGTCTAAAATGTTATTAAGAATCCTTAAGGCCCACAAGGTGGTGAAAAAACACTTATCTAGCAAAGTGTGCTTAGAATGATCTACAATGATGTCTTAAGGAAGCATGAATTTGGAGGACTATACCACAAGGAAGAGAACACTAACCCTCTCAGTTTCTGTTACAGTAATACCTCATACAACGTCCACTTCATACAACGTCGGATCCATACAATGTCGCCCAATTCTGGGGGGAAATGTGCCTCATACAACGTCGCCGGAAGTTGTATGAGGTATTAGGGTTTCCGCAGGAGTTTGGACTTGCAGCTTGGAGGCCCCACGGAGTTCGACTGGCAGCCGGCCGGAGGAGGCGGGGAAAGAAAGAACTCTCCGCACTTGGGGCTCGTCTCTCCGGCGAGTTCTTTCTTCCCTGCCTCCAACGGAGTTTGACTGGCAGCCAGCCGGAGGAGGCAGGGAAGAAAGAACTCGCTAGAGAGACGAGCCCCAAGTGCGGTGAGTTCTTTCTTTCCCCACCTCCAACGGAGTTCGACTGGCAGCCGGCCCTGCAGTTTGTGCTGTTACAATGTATCTCTATGGGAACTACGTTATACAAAGCATTGGTGGCAATAATTTGGACGTTGTATGAGGCATCGCGGCTAGGATTTTGCATTCCTCTTACAAAGTCGGAATTCATACAACGTCCTAACTTGTGGAACCATGTTTGGACGTTGTATGAGGTATTACTGTATGTGTTAAGGCAGCAAGGGCTGGAGCGTCAACATCTTAAGCTAGTGCTTAGTCATAAAGCAAGAGGCTTGACTCCAGGTCAAGCTAATAGTCCAGTCCACTTAGATCAGTGACCTTCACAACAGGGAGTAGCACACTCCATTTGTCAAAGTTTTCCCCAATTTGGTCAAGCAGTGGGGAATTTGCAGGCAAGAAGTGAACTTTTGTATGGTCTTCCCATAGAATTTATGGCTGCCAGCCAGCCTCTTTCAGTTGTCCAGGTGCTTCCAGTTAGAATTCAGAGAACCTTGAAATGTTGGTTGTGCAATTGACCTAGTTTCTTCAATTTGCACCTCCCCTTTGAACAAATGGGTCTTATATCTGCTCTACTGTCTTCATTCCCTGACACCTCCATGTTACTGTGCTGCTTCTGGAAGCTTCTGGAATGACATTGACTTTCTATATTATCCTGCCCAGGTTGGATGAAGTCTCTCTTCTCATCTGAAGCTCTGGCCCTGCCAACTCTTAATATGCAAGCCCCTGAAATTAATTTGTACCTTGGGCCAAAAAAGATTTCCTGCCTTTCTTTGAAATTATATACATTCATACTAAAGCTTAAACCCTATTAAACAAAATGAGGCATTCATGTGAGAAAATATAAGCAGGGGTCATGCTGTAAATTTTAGAGAGGAAATGACACTATTGCTCACTGTGGACTATGGCCAGCAAGAATTTCTGCTACCAGTTCTGGTGAACTGGTGTGAACCTGCTGATGCCCACCACTGACTACTCCCCCCACACCTTTCCTCTTATTTTCTCTTTGCATTATTCTTTATTCTAGCTCTAATAAATATTAAATGAAAGTAAGAAATAATTTTTGGATAGGATTTTTAGAATCAAGAATAGGATATCATATTTTGGGTTAAAGGCAAACTTCACGCTAAATTAAACTAAAAACACAAGTTTTGCAAGAAAACCTGACGATATGGAATTTTTAAAGTATTTTCCACTGTTTCACTAACTAAAAATCTATAAGAAACAGTAAAAAAACATTATGCAGTTTTTTTGGTTGCTCACCTGTGTTATGGAACACAAAGCTGTATTAATTGAATCTGTATCCTTTAAAAATCTTAGGCTGATTTTGCCTTGTGGAAGGACATCAATTGTTTCTGGAATTTCTATTACATCCTTCATAGTAGATCCTGGATGGTTTATGATAACATATGGAAAATAAAAACATAATAAAAGCTTTATATTTTATACAAGTACATAGCAGCAGACTTAAAAACAGCTTCAACAACTTTTTTTTTAAAAAAAGCTGGAAAGTCTTTATCTGGTATGTGGGTGTTGATGAAAAGAGTTTGGAAGTCATAGTTTAGACTATAACACTTTATTGGAACTAGTACCTTTTGGTGTTCCAAAAACACGAGTATTTTAGATGCAACATATCAGAAACTATACTGATTCTGTTTTATTTTCTTGGAAGCATCAAGGTCAATTTTTTAACCCACAAGGTTTAAGATCCACCTGCTATAAGGTACCTTTTGCATTTTTATTGAACCCCATTAAGAATGTCTGGCAGTGCAATTTAATAATATCTACCCAGAAGCAAGTCCCATGTCTAATGGGATGTAATGCCAAGTATGCAGCCTAAGCTACATGCAAAGGTACTCACCTGAATTACTCTACTGAATTACTGCTGAGTAAACCTATATAACATTATACCATGGATGAATGGTGAAAATATTTATTACCTCACCATTCTTGGTTGTTTTATACCAGTGGAATTTCTCAAGAGACATGGTTAATTCCTGCATATTTCAAAATTATTTTGATTGTTTTAGGTGGTTTTATTTTTTGTTGGTCAAAATTATGCTTTTCACTAGAATAACAGGATAAGATTTGGTTAGCCCAGATTTTAGTGTATTCTTGTGTATATTATCTCTCCAAGTACATTCAGTACAGTATTGAAATTTCCATGCTAAATCCCAAGTAAGTAACATACTGTAGAATACAAATGGTAAAGAAATAATTTTGCATTAAACTGAAATCGAGTTGTTAGTCCCAGCTAGAGTATCTCTGTTAAATCAACAGTAGTTATAGAAGTACTGACTCACCAGGTTCCCATTGATTCAATGGATATACTGTAATTGAAATTACTAGTTGGACTAAAGCCTTAGACTACTGTTATTTATTTAGAGAGGCTAAATATATTTTACAATATTTATCTATTTATTTTAATATGTCACTAATTGTTTGAGAATTATAAAATAAAGTAATTAATTTTCTTACATAGCTAAAAATTCAAGAACTCCTATTCAAAATGTAGGCACATATACTTAGGAGAAGATAGATGCAAGATCTTGATTTCAAATGTTTTGTTTTTAATGTATTCAATATTACTCATTCTCTGAACAGAAAATTAATTATTTCAGGCTAGTAGAGGGTGTTTCCATCTCTGATGCAATCACAATGTTTCAAGAGGTTATCATCATCATCATCATCACAAGAATTTGTAATACAATAATTTGAATTACTATTACAAGTAGTATTTGTTCATAGATTGAAATTTATTTATTTATTTACATTTATATTGCCACCCTGTTGCTTCCTTTGGATTGACCAGATTAATCGTGAGAACAAATTCTCCAATAAGCTGTCCACCAGAATCAGCTAGCTGTAACCAATCTTTGTGAAAAGTAAAGTTAGCATAGCGAACAGGTGAGGGGAGGGGGGGCTTTCATTTTTCTTTTGTGTGTATTAAATCCTTTGTGGAAATTACTAATTTATTTATTTATTTATTTGGATTTATATCCCACCCTCTTGCCCTAAGGCAACTCAGGGTGGTGTACAATACAAACATATTAACCCCCCCCCCTTGAAAAATTTAGTAAAAATAAAATGAGTTAAAACTATATAAAATCATCCCAAATTTAAAACACCCCTCCCTTCCCCACTCATTAGTAAAGGGACCTATATTCTAACAGAGCCAATGAGCAGGAGTCACCACCACGTCGGCCCCCTATACTTGCCCTGTCAGCCAGGTTTTTAATCCTTTCCTAAAGGGCAGCAGTTCTGTCTTTAGCCAAAGATCTGCTGGCAGGAGGTTCCACAGGGTTGGGGTGGCCACAGAGAAGGCTCTTCTAGCCTGCCCCCCTAGTGGGGCAGGCAGATTCTCTTGGGGCGATGCGGTCTCTTAGGTAACCTGGCCCACTACCATGAAGGGCTTTAAAGGTCATTACCAGCACCTTGAATTGCACCCAGAGACAAACTGGTAACCAGTGCAACTCCCGGAGCAGAGGCGAGGCATGGACATAGCTCCTGCACCCCATCACTACCCAGGCTGCCGCATTCTGGACCAGCTGCAGCCTCCGAATGGTTGTCAACGGCAACCCCATGTACAGCGCATTACAGTAATCAAGTCTGGAGGTAACCAGTGCACGTGTGACCATGAGCAAGGAATCCCTATTCAGAAGTGGGCGCAACTAGCGAATTACTCTAATAAGCGGGCACAACTGGCGAATTGTGCTAATAAAAGCTGGTGAGGGAGAGAGACACTGATATAGGATCTCTTCTCTCTACTCTGCATGCATAAACCAGCACACATGACATTCTTGCTGGTTCAAGAATCCTAGAATCTGCATCACCGCCCACTCGCGAATGACTCTGGGTGGCTTACAGATAACAGACCTCATTCACATAAAATTATGACCTTAAAACTTTAAAACCATTTAAAACCATTAAAAATAACCACCCAACTCTACTAATTCAAATATAAATTAAGAGAAGCCTTTATTATATCAACCAGCAAGTGGGGTGGGGTGGTGGTGGTGGTGGTGGGGGTTATCACATCACTGGTGCCTCACACCTGCTTTGCCAGCCAGATTTTCAGATATTTCCTGAAGGGCACTAGCTCTGTCTGGAGATGTAGCTCTGTCGGCAGGAGGTTCCAAAGGGTCGGGGCAGATACCGAAAAGGCCCTCTTCCTTAATGGCACCATTAAGGAGCCCCTTTGGTCTGCCCTAGTGGGATGGGCAGATGTCCTTGAGGTGATGCGGTCTCATAGGTATCCTGGTCCGCTACCATGTAACGCTTTAAAAGTCATAACCAGCACTTTGAGTTTATTTATTTATTTATTTATATTTATTATTTATTTTAAAAACTTATATCCCACTTCCCTCAATCCAATGGACAACTCGAAGCGGCTTACAAAAATATAAACATACAATGATTAGAAATACAAATTACAAAAAATACATTTTAATAAAAATGGCAACCATGTAATAAAGAAATACAATATCAAAGATACAAAATTCCGCACAACAAGGTCCACAAGTGACGGAGCCATCAGCTCAACAATTTCACTGATGGCCCCGGCAGCCCACGGCCCTCCATCCCTCCCCGACAAGACTGGGGAGGGAGAGGCAGGGTCTCTCAACAGCTGCAGCAGCACTTCGGGCAGCGGTCTTCAGCCTGGCCCCAGCGGCCCATGGCCCTTTATCCCTCCCAGAGAGAACAGGGAGGGAGAGGAAGGGCCCCCCACAGCTGCAGTGGTACTCCGGGTGGCCGTCTTTGGCCTGGCCCCAGTGGCCCACAGCCCTTTATCCCTCCTGGAGAGAGTGGGGAGGGAGAGGCGGGGCCCCCCACAGCTGCGGCAGTGCTCTGGGCGGCAGTCTTCATCCTGGCCCCGGTGGCCCACAGCCCTTTATCCCTCCCAGAGAGAGCGAGGAGAGAGAGGTGCCCCCCCACAGCTGCGGCGGCACTCCAGCAAGCGGTCTTTGGCCTGGCCCCGGTGGCCCACGGCGCTTTATCCTTCCCGGAGAGAGTGGGGAGGGAGAGGCGGGGGCCCCCCACAGCTGCAGCGGTGCTCCGGGTTGCAGTCTTCAGCCTTGCCCCAGTGGCCCATGGCCCTTTATCCCTCGTGGAGAGAGTTGCACCTGGAGGCACACCGGCAGCCAATATAGTTCCTGCAGCCCACACCCTATCACCACACAAGCAGCCACATTTTGGACCAGCTGCAGCCTCCAAATGGTCTTCAAAGGCAGCCCCATGTAGAGCACATTACAGTAATCTAGTCTAGAGGTGACCAGAGCATGTGTGACCATGAGCAAGGAGTCCAGGAGTGGGCGTAATTGGTGGATGACATGAAGTTGTGCAAAAACCCTCCTGGCCATGACTGCCACCTGCTCTTTGAGCAGGAGTCGTGAGTCCAGGAGGGCCCCCAATTATGGACTGCATCTGTCTGAGGCAGGGCCATAGCCCGGGGGGGGGGGCAAAAACCCTCCTGCACTAACAGCCCCACACCCCACCCCATGGTGCCAATGTTATATATGTGAGTGTGACATTGTTGCCACCTGAAAATTTTTGGGGGCCCCCTGACATTTTTTCACCCCCCAAAAAAACCTGGAATCCTAGCTATGGCCCTGGTGTGAGGCAAGAGAGCCCCATCCAGTACCAAAGGTGGTAGCTCCCAGGATAACGTGGGGGCCCTGGCCCACAGCCACTCAGTCTTGCCTGGATTCAGTTGTAGCCTGTTGTCTCCCATCCAGACCCTAACAGCCTCCAGACACCAGGAAAGGACTTTAACTGCATCGCTTGGATCACCACCAGCTGAGATGTATAATTGAGCATCATCTGCATATTGATGATACTTCACCCTGTGGGAATGGATGATCTCACCCAGAGGCTTCATGTAGATGTTAAATAGGAGAGGCGAGAGCACCAAGCCCTGCAACACCCCATATTGGAGAAGCCTAGGGCTGGACCTCTTGCCCTCCAGCAGCACCGACAGGTTCTGGCCCCTCAGAAATAAGGAGAACCAGAACCACACACTGCCCTGGATCCCCAATCCTTGGAACCATTCCAGAAGGATACTGTAGTCGACGGTATCGAAGGCTGCTGAGAGGTCAATGAGTGCAAGGATGGATGACTTGCTCCATCTCTGCTCACCCCAGAGATCATCCAACAGCATGACCAATGCAGTCTCTGTACTATATCTGGGCCTGAATCCTGACTGAAGAGGGTCCAGATAATCCGCTTCATCCAGGACTCCCTGTAACTGCCACACACTGCCTTCTCCAATAACTTCCCTAAAAAGGTTGGATACAGGGTGAAAGTTGGCCAACATTGTTGGGTTGAGCGATGGCTTCTTCTTGTTGAGTTAGCTGAGTTTCTGGATTATCATTAATTGGGATTCAGATCAATAGTAGTAGGTAGCTCTTGTTAATGATTTAGAGTAGAGGAACTCTTCCTTCCTTCCAGTATCTGTAGCTTTTGTTATATTTAAGTAATACATCTGATCTCTGGTTATAAATGCTCAACTGGCTGGAAAGCATACCAGACAAGAGTGCATTTTTTCTAAGGGTGTGGAAAGAATGCCAGAAAGTCAGGCTAGGTACACATGAGCTACTAGCCAGGCAGTTGTTAAGTGTGAGTGGGTGGTTGGGGTGGTTTTGGGGTGTGTGTGCACAACCCCCCCTCAAAAAAACAAAACCCCACCTCAACCACCAACACACAGATAATAATGGTCTGGCAAGGCAGGGGTAATTCGTGTGTGTGTGTGTGAGAGAGAGAGAGAGAGAGAGAGAGAGAAAGAGAGAGAGAGAGAGAGAGAGAGAGAGAGAGAGAGAGAGAGAGAGAGAGAGAGGAGGCTACCGTTTTCCTTCTTTCCCTGGCTGGGTAAGTATGTCCGGGAGGTGAAGGCTTCTCTGGAGGGTAGGGTGGTTTGGTTGGTGCCTGGGGAGGATGCAGGGCTGAAAAACCCGGCCACGGCCTCCTCCCCAGGCAAACAGGAAGTGTGCTGTGGGTGCCTTCGGCGCCCTTGCATTCTCCATCACCCGGGGAGGAGGCAGTGGCCGGGTCCTTTGGCCCTGCATCCCCGGGCAAATGGGGAGGGTTCTGCAGGTGCCTTTGGTCCCCTTGCATTTTTTGCCGCCCAGGAAGGCCTCGACACCAGCAGGATCGTAGGACAGACCAGTGCGTGTCCCAGTGGAGAAGGCCTAAACTGCAAAAGGTAAGGTGGGGGGTTATGGATTGGGGGGCAAGGTGGTGGGGCAGGTGGGTGGCATGGTTCCCGGGCCCTGCCCCCACTCAGTCCCTCTTCCCCTCCTCACTTACCTTTTGCGGGTAGGGCTTTTCCCCGGCATGGTTTTTAAAAAACCGCTGCGCCAGCTGCCCAGCCTCCTCCACAAATAACACCCTTCAGCCTCATTGGCTGAGGGGTGGTGTGGTGTTGTGGACGCTGGGCCTGGTAGTTTTTTTTTTTGTTGGCCGCGTTCGTGGGGTGGTTGCCCCACTGGCTACTGTTGGACCCTTGCGGCGATGGTCGGTCGGGGTGAAGGCAAGTGTAGGCGGCTCAGTAAGGATGGGTGCAGGCGTGCATGCTGGACACCAACGGTTAATGTCCCTCCTTATAGGTAAAGATAGTTACGAGGTAGCTATCCTGACTTCCATCCTTAAAAGAAGACTCATCAAGATAGGGCATGACAGAGATGAATGGAAACGTTGGGTGGTTAATTCTTTGGCCTTGGTCTGTGGGGCATCACAAGGCATCACCTTGTTCCCCATGCTTATTGTACCTGCTTGCTTGCAGCTGCTGAATAACAGGAGCTTGTTAGAAAGTAGAAGTGCCAGCCCTAGTTCAGAACCATAGCACCCTGAGAGTCATGGTGGTGGCTTTTAATTTACTCATGAGGAATGGACCAAACCAGACAACTTTGTTTACTTTATGCAATAGGATTCTGGGCATTATATTTCCAGGTACCCCAAAAGTAGATAGTTGCCCTTAAATTATTATTTAATACTAATTATTTACTTCTCTGTCTCTCAAAAATCACTTAAACTAAACCTGTTTAGTTGCTTTTTAAAAAAACTGTAATGTTTTTTATTCAACAGTACAATGAATTAAAAAGTTGCAATTTTTGTTGAGAAAATAATTAATTTGAAATAACTAGCTCTATGTAATTAAGTTGTTTTGAAGTGCTGATAATCGGCAACTTGAATCAGCAAGAAAGGGATTGCTGTATGTTTATTTTCTTTAAATATAAGAAAAATATTGTGATATTAATTATCTGTTTTATTAATTTAAATGTTTTGTACTACTGTTGACTGTCAGGATATTTTAGCTCAATTACTCATACATTAAATTTAGAAGATGAAAGAAGATGAGCAGAATCTGTCATTTAAAGAAGACATATACTCATATTTGTCTAATGTATCTCATTAGATTTGTGCTTGTTGATTCTGTGTAGACTCATTTGGTGACAGTTTCCCTAAGTGGACTTGGTCCGTGAAAACTCACAGTTAAATACATGAGTTAGTCTTTAAGGTGTCACAATGTTTTTTTTTGTCTTTTTTTGTTGTTGTTCTGCTTTATTTACTCTCAGATATGCTTGCACAGACTAGCACGGGTACCACTTCATACCTTAAGAAAGTTATCTTAGTTATGGGCAACCAGACTAATGCCTAACTATTGGGAAAGGAAATGAGAGGCAAATAAATGGTATTGTATGCAAATATTTACATAAATACATTAGAGATGTCCAGACATGTCTCATTAAAAAGATTTAGTTTATTATGTATTTTTACCACCATGTAAAGACTGGGTATAGATGGACCAGCTGGATTTTCTGCCCTCAGATATTGAAATATCCTGGGCTATTCAACATGGCTTAATAAGTGGAACAACTAGAGAGAGATAAGATGACAGGTGGGTCAGAAATTACTCACAGAAAGCAAAGCCAAGTGGCATTGAAAATGGGAAGAGAATAGAGATAATGAATAAGAACTGCCATCGTGCTTCCAAAGTTTAGGGGTCCCCCCCCCCTTAAAGGAAGATAGGATCTGTCAATTGAATGCAAATCATAATTGAACCATCTTAATTGAAAAACTGGATGTCTAACTGCCAGTGTTACTTTATTACACTGTCCTTTCAAGTTTGGCAAGGGTTATTACCTCTGTGCAATTTTATGAAGGTGTAGATGAGCAAAATTACATTTTAATAGTGCAAAGCTAAATGATCACTGGAGGAAATGTAATTCATTTGGACAAAGAAAAATATATTAGCAAATAGCAGTCCCTGTATTATAATTCAGCTTTATGTATGTTATGTATCCAGTAATTTATACGCCTGGTGCAGAATTGGGCATGTGGCGGGGAGAGGGGCTTTCCATTCAAGAAGCACATAAAATATGAATTGTCTGTGTAAATTATACACCATTATTTAATATTTTACTTGTCAGTCTTGATGGAGTCACATTTAAACTCGGTCTTTCTTTAGTAAGTAGTTAATGCACGAGATGTAAAACTAGGCCACAGACATTGAATACAGCAAGAAATGGGAAAATGATTTTTTAAAAAAATAATAAGTTCATAATAAAAGTTGCTACTCTGACTAGAATAGGATGGGTTTTATGAAATAAACAGTATGAATGTGATATTTGTTGTGGGATATATAGTTTCACAGAATCTAGAAAACTGTAGTACCCCAAAATGTGATGGATATAAGGTTTATTGATCATTTACATTGAAATTGTAACAAATTGTAACAAAAGCAGGGAAAGTTCATTTCTATTGAGGCAATGAATCTACCTATGAAACATTACACAGATCAGAAAACAAATTTCACATTTAGTCAAATCTTTCAGATTCCTTGGTAAGTTGATAAATGATCAAGTTACTATTGGGGGTGGGGAGGTCAATAGTGGTCAAATCAGAGGAGAGAAACTTTGCTAAATTGGCAATCCTCATGATGATCAGCCATGAAGACTGTCCTGAGAATATAAGGCAGTGGCCTTTCATCTGCTTTCTGCATCGCAGCATGTCACCCATACCACTGATTCAGTTTCACAAGTCACTTTCTGGTCCTGAGCCTTTTTGGCTCACAATGTCCTCATCATCCTCAGGCCAATATTGATGAAGCTGCTGCCCTCCATCAAGATGGATCCAAGTGGGAAGTCCACCCTTCCCTGTGGACTTCGGCACCCAAGGCTGTTAGTCCTTAGGGTTGTCAGGTTAGTTAACTGCTGCCTGAAACTCAGGTTTGGGTTGCTGGAAGTCTGGTCTACTCTATTACCATAGCAGGATAACCTGACCTGACAGTGGGCCAGATTACTACAATGAGTCAACCAGGGACTGAAGTTGTGTGGTTTGATTATCTATCCCTGCTGCAAGATGAAACAAGGTGTACTAGTATCTGCTCAGACACAACAAATCATGCTTCCTATTTTTTTGTGTCATGCCAATATATCTTGTCGGTCGGTCAAATTGGAAGTTAAGGAAATGCTTAATCCGTCTTGAAACTTGACTGCCCTGTCTACAAACCATGGGATTTTCTCAGAAATGTATGCTCCAAGAATTAATCTCACATTTACATTTCAATAACTAACAAGAACATAAAGCATGTGAAATGAAAAACTGTAGGTAAGGAAAATAGTATACACACATCTTTCACCAACTGAGAGGGTATTTTTTTATAAATGTGCTAAACCTATGGACTTGTTTGGGTCTATATCTGACAGGTTTTGTTTTTAATATAGACAAGAGTGTTTCTAAGAACTTCCATGTGAAGAATGGTAATAACCAAGAGTTTTCTTTCAGGGAATATTTTGAAGCCTGGGTATATTCAGAAAGAACACAATAAATTCTGATAGATGGGACAGACAAAAAGCTGTATTTTGAAGATGGAATGGACCTTTTTTTTCCTCGCATAAACAATGGAAACTCAGTGTTAGCCCAAG
Source organism: Bradypodion pumilum (assembly GCA_035047305.1). Taxonomy (NCBI): domain Eukaryota; kingdom Metazoa; phylum Chordata; class Lepidosauria; order Squamata; family Chamaeleonidae; genus Bradypodion; species Bradypodion pumilum. Next base: position 156,677,117 of record JAWDJD010000001.1, on the reverse strand, counting down.
GCTGTAAAACAACACAAAACTCAGAAAATATAACAGGGAAAAGTCAAAAGTATTATAAAAGCAGTTTCATCTTTAAGAAAGTTCATTTACCTTTCTTTTGCTTGATGTATTGTTCTCAGAGGTATATATTATACATAGAATCTTCTAAGACAAAGGATCTCATTTATCAGAACATTATTCTGTGTTGACTGAGAGTAGATATTGTAAAGAAATGATGATACTCTTCCAATCCTCATCTTTTCAGCTGAGGTGAGGCCTTTTGCACATTCCTTTCTTTTTTTGTGTCAGTACTGAATTGGACTTCTGCAAATGTATTATTTTCATTCTACAGTGCATTATTTTGTAACTCCCAACTTCACAAAAACTGTAGAAAAAAATCTAGATTTTGAAGAAAGCCATCAATTACCTCAGAAAGTACAATTTGGCTTATTGCAGATATCTCCAGTTGCTGCCCAAAGGGTAGTTGTGAGGAAAACATCTGCCGTTTACTGATTAGCCATTTAATTTCTTTTGAATGACAGCTTGACAGCCCTGTGCTTACAGTAAGATTCATTTCCTATTTTTATTGTTCTAGTATTTATATGAGAAGATTCTCTAGTGCAATTCATCTAATATTTTTATACAAACGACACTCCGCCCTCCTCAAGATTTGAAAGGAATTATAGAGAATAGATGGATTGTTATTCAGATTAAATTAGGGGTGTCCAAACTACAGCCTGTGGGCCAGATCCAGCCCCCAACACCAATTCATCTGGCCTCACCACCCTCATCGCTCCCAGAAGCAGAAGCAAAATGACCCTGTATGGGTGCATTTTGCTTCTGCTTCCAGGAGCAATGAGGGTGGTATGGGCCAGATAAATTTGCAACAGGTCTGGATCTGGCCTGTGGGCCATAGCTTGGGCACCCCTGGTTTAAGCAGAGAAAATGGCAGCTTAAAATCTATCTCATCCTGTTGCAAAACAGATTGCAAGGTTCGTTTCACTTCCACTTCCGTGGGAGGACCCATGTGACCAGCCTGCTGAACCACGTGACCCGCCCACTGAATCACATGACCAGCCCATGGCCTGAAATGTTTGGGCACCCCTGGACTAGATAAAAACCCTTCATTATCTTTTACTGAGAAAATATAGTTGTTACTGGCCCAACCTTGCTATCAGGCAGAGCGAGGTCACCTGAAATAGCTGGCTGTGGATAAGATGAAAGGGCAGCAAGTAGTCACATATTGTAGGGCAGCAGTTCTGATCATTTTATGCCACTGGCAACACAAGCTAGGGAAACAGGAGTTGAAGGTCAATAGTTTACCCACTCTTGCTTAGGCTATTCCAATGGGGAGTAAGTAAGGAGATGTCATTGCACATCAGTATTGATCAACAAACGGTTCACCAAAACATATAAACACAATTGGTCCATATAATGCTATAAACAAATGGGAAGATTTTGTACTTAAGAGGTTGTTGATATTGCAGTTTATGTAATAAGCTGGAAAGACGGTCACACACATGAACTGGGTTGGGGCGAGGAGAGTGTTAAGTAACTTATACATGTGAAAAATAATAATGTAGTGAGGGGGATAAGTATGATGTCCTGATAACTCCAATCTAAATAAGAACATTTTAGATTTGTGCCTAATTGATACACTGCTACTCAATATAGATATGTAAATAGAGGATAGTTTTCTTTATTAGATTTCTCAAAGCCAGAAATATCTTGGCAATTGTCCAAACATAACTTCTTGAGATTTTTTGTTGTTGGTTGCATTATTTCTCTTTGATTTTGTAAGAAAATACCATAAGCCTCTGTCATGTGAGATCATTAACTCTAGGGGGCTGCGGTGGCTCAGTGGTTAAGAAGCTTGCCTTGTTAGCTGGAGTGCTGCCAAGTCATCAGTTCGAGACCTGGATACTGCATGACGGTTTGAGCGCCTGTCTCTGTCCCAACTCCTGTCAACCTAGCAGTTTGAAAGCAAGAAATTGCAAGTAGATAAACAGGGACCACTTTGGTGAGAAAAGTTCTTGAGGACATGAAAGGAGCCTTATTTGGGCATCCCCTGAGTGGAGTTTCTCCAGCAAAAATCCTTTCAACCCATAATAATTTCTGATATGAAGTTATTATTAACTCTAGGAGAGTGGTTCCCATCCTTTTTTTGGCCATGCCCCACCTAAGCATCTTTAAAATCCTGATTCCCCCCCATGACATATAATTATTATTATTCAAAAAGTGATTAATAAAGGCCATTAACTTGGTTTAAACATTCTTGAATTGCCCCTATGCTTAAAAATCAAATCCCCCCCCCAGGTGGGGCGCGTGAGAATCACGGCTCTAGGACAAAACAGGTTCCTGCTCTAGAATCTTGAGGCAGAATACTTTTAAGTTTGTGACCATTTTTGCACTTGAAAAGGAAGGAAGAAATGATTCTGTTTGCTGTTTGTAGCATTCAAACAGCTTTTGAATGGGTCATCCGAGGTCCAGATAAGCTCAATTCAGACAATCATGTTATGTGATGTGTCAATTCTATCTAGAAAGGTCTTTTAAACTGTAACTTTTTCAGAGATGCCCAAAGGCCAGAAGAGCGACATTTGATGAAGCTTTCTCCTTCTTCCATTTTATAGAGGACTTTAAATGATTGGCACCAGAGGCAAAATTGATATTGGTGAGCAACATCATGATGCACCCTTTTCACCTTCAGGATGATACTCCTGGTAGAGAGATAAAGCATATGAGCAAAAAGAGACAGTATGATTTGTATTACAGGGATGCCTGGAGGGCTCAGGTGAGAACAAGGTTCCAATCACAATCTATACAGATATATAAATCTAATGTGTCAGCTCTGGAGGGCTTATGCCATAAATAGATATTGCAAGTCAAGAACCTGAGTGGTAAAGATAGGATCCAAAGACACACAATGTAGAAACAGTTGGCAGCAGACAGGATATATTTACTGAGAGGGCAGCTATCACAGCAGTTGAGCAAGAATCACATTATAATGTCGGCAAGGGATATTGTTGTCCAAGAAACGAAACAACCTGCCCAAAACGTTATCCTGGTGAGGAGAGTCAATGAGCAGCCTGGATGTATAGCGGGCTCGGATTTCTCTGGAGCCTAAATACTTTGCTGACCAGGAAAAGTCCACGTTTGAGGTCTCCCGTCATTGGAGTTCTGTTGGGGGGTGGTGGAGTGAGTGAGAGGGTATGTTTTAAGTGGGTGAGGGAGGGAGGGAGGGAGATATGGCCTTGCCAGCCGGGAAGAGAGGGCGACACTCCGTCTGGGTTAATGGTGGAGGTTCCAGGGGCTCATTTAGAGGTTGTGATGGGCATGGGGCGTTGTACCGGGAACCGTGGGGTGGGCCACACTCGGGGAATGCAGGACCGATGCTTAGTATCTGTCCCGCGTTCTGCCCCCCCGGTTTCACCTCTAGGTCCTGAGCAGCTGATCCAGGGTGACCCCGCCCTTAGGCTGCTGCTGATGAATGCCAGGTCGGTCTGTAATAAGGCTCCCCTAATACAAGACTCTATTTTGGGGGTGTGGGCTGACCTGGCATGCATCACTGAGACCTGGCTGAGACCTGAGGATGGGGTGCCTCTATCAGAGATGTGTCCGGCCGGGTTCGGTGTTTGGCACCAGCCTAGGGATGTGGGTAAGGGCGGTGGTTTTGCCATTTTAGCCAGGGAGTCATTGGGAGTTGCCAGGGCCACCGCTCCACAAATTTCGGGTTGTGAGGCCCTGCTCCTGTGGTTGGGCCCTAAGGGTCAGTTGGGGGTTCTACTCCTGTACCTGCCTCCTTGCAGGGTAAGGGACTCCCTGCCTGGGCTCCTTGAGGCCGTCTCGGCATTGGCTTTGGAGTTCCCTAGACTGATGGTTTTGGGGGACTTCAATTTGCATTTGCTGGGGTCTGGTTCCGAGGTGGCACAGGAATTCATGGCTTCCATGGCAGCTATGGACCTGGCTCAGGTAATCCAGGGCCTGACCAGGGGCAGTGGCCACACGCCAGATTTAGTCTTTTTGTTGGGGCGGTGGCAGAGTGATCTGAGTTTACAGAAGCTAGACATAACACCTGTGCCATGGTCAGATCACTATTTGGTGGCTCTAGACTTTCTGGGGGTGACACTTTATCGTAAGGAGGCAGGGTCGATTAAAATGGCCCGCCCCCCGGCAACTGATGGATCCGGATGGATTCCAGAGGGAACTGGGGGAATTTCCTCTGGATCGGCGACACGATTCACCTGAGGCACTTGTTGACCTGTGGTATGGGTCGACGACATCTGCATTGGATGTAATCGCTCCACTACGGCCTCTCAGAGCCCGTGGAGCTAGGTCATCCCCGTGGTTCACTGAAGAACTACGGGAGCTGAAATGGGCAAAGAGACACCTTGAGCGCCGCTGGGTGAAGACCCAGAGCGATTCCGATTGGACACTAGCTAGAGCCGCTATTAGGGCCTACCTAGTGGCGATGGGGGTGGTGAGAGGAGGCAATACTTCACCAACCTTATTGCCTCCGCTGATAATCACCCAGCCACCCTGTTTCGGGTGACCAGGTCCCTCCTGGGTAGGGCGTGGCCTGTGCCTGGTTGGCAGGGATCGGCTGAGGACTTTGCTGACCATCTGGTGGAGAAAATTGATCAAACTTGGCGTGGACGGGGAGGGTCCAGGGGAAGCCAGTGCGCAGTCTTGCGGTGTTACCTAGGATCAGTTTGATCCAGTTTCCCCGGATTAAGTGGACAGGCTCCTTGCGGCAGTCTGCACCACTAATTGTCCATTGGATCCCTGTCCCGCCTGGCTGGTAAAAGCCTCTAAGACTGTGATAGGTGACTGGGTCAGGGCTATAATTAACATGTCTTTTCAAGAGGGGATGTTTCCTGCACTGCTGAAACATGCTCTTGTGTGCCCCCCCTGAAGAAGCCTTCCCTCGATCCAGCAATCCTAACCAACTACAGACCTGTCTCCAACCTTCCTTTTTTGGGGAAGGTTCTGGAGAAGGCAGTGGCACGTCAGCTGCAGGGGGTACTGGATGAAGCGGAATATCTGGACTCATTCCAGTCAGGATTCAGACCTGGATATGGTACTGAGACTGCATTGGTCGTGCTGATGGATGATCTCTGGCGAGAGCGGGATGGCGGTCATCCGTCCGTCCTTGCTCTTCTTGACCTCTCAGTGGCCTTTGATACCGTTGACCACGGTATCCTTCTGGAACGGCACTGAGGATTGGGGATCCAGGGCACGGTGTGGTCCTGGTTTTCCTCATTTCTGAGGGGCCGGACCCAGTCGGTGTGGTTGGAGAGTGAGAGGTCGAGTCCTAGGCCCCTAAAATATGGGGTGCCTCAGGGTTCGGTATTCTCTCCTCTCCTATTTAACATGTACATGAAGCCGCTGGGTGAGATCATCCGTCCCCACGGGGTGCGGTACCACCAGTACGCGGATGACATACAGTTGTACATCTCGGCCCGTGGGGACCCCAGTGATGCAGTCAAAGTCCTTTCCAGCTGTCTGGAGGCTGTTGGGGTCTGGATGGGGGCAAATGGGCTACAGCTGAATCCTAGCAAGACTGAGTGGCTATGGATAGGGGGTCCTGCGTTATCCCGGGAGCTACCATCTTTGGTTTTGGATGGGGCTGTTTTGCCCCAGACCAACCCGGTGCGCAACTTGGGGGTCCTCCTCGATTTGCGGCTGCTGCTAGAAGAACAGGTGGCGGCTGTGGCCAGGAGGGCCTTCGCCCAACTTTGGGTGATTCGCCAGTTGCACCCACTCCTGGACCGGGACTCTTTGCTCATGGTCACTCACGCTCTGGTGACCTCCAGACTAGACTACTGTAATGCGCTCTACATGGGGCTACCCTTGATGACCATTCAGAGGCTGCAGCTGGTCCAGAATGCCGCAGCCCGGGTGGTGATGGGGTGTGGACGTTATGCCCATGCCTCACCACTGCTTTGGGGGCTGCACTGGTTACCGGTTTGTCTCTGGGTGCAATTCAAGGTGCTGGTTTTGACCTTTAAAGCCCTACATGGTAGTGGGCCAGGGTATCTCAGAGACCGCATCCCCCTAAGGACGTCTGTCCGTCCAACCAGAGCGGACTGGAGGGGCTCTCTAATTGTGCCATCAGCCAGGGGGGCTCGCCTCTCTGGCACAAGGAGGAGGGCCTTCTCCATGTCCGCACTGGCCCTTTGGAACCTCCTGCCTGTGGAACTACATCTCCAGATGGAGTTGTTGCCCTTTAGGAAGGAACTAAAGACCTGGCTGGCGAGCCAAGTTTGGGGTGCGGGTGGGGATGGGGGTACCGTTGGGTGGTTGGTATAGATAAGTGTGCCTTCCCCCAAGGTCCCTTCGGTACTTGCGCACCTTTTAGGGGTGGGTTTTTTAACTTTTAACTTTGTTTTATCATGTGTCTTTTTATGTATTTACTGTCCGCTATGTAAACCGCCCTGAGTTGGGTTGTACCTGAGTGGGCGGTATATAAGCGTGAAAAATAAATAAATAAATAAAATAAACATTGTGTCAGTGTTACATCCCCGGCTTCTGACAATCAATCTGTGCCTCATGACCTTTATCTTAATTTTTCCAAAATTATTTTAAAAAAGAAAAAATAATTTTTGGGTTGACATTTCAGCATACAACTTTAAAGCCTTTAATTTTCTTCTTTATAGTTTAAATACTCTCTGTCCCTCCCAATCACATACTTGCTTTAACAAAAGTACCAACACCACCACATTCCCACCCTACCCCCCTAAACTTTCTCAAAACAGACCACATTCATTATCCCTCCCTCTCTTTTCCTGACAAACATTTATAACATGCTCAGCAAAGCTATGGAGCAATATCTCACTGGATCATCATGTGGTTTCCCAGGTTTTAAGATGGCAAGAATCTGAGATATATTGAACTGGCTGGGGATCTTTCCAGTGTTTAAAACATCTGTATGAATTTGTTGTAACCATTTTCTAGAATGTGGTCCTAAATGTTTAATAAATTCTGGGGAAACCTAATTGAGTCTGACAGCCTTCCTTACTTGAAAGCTTTTTATAGCTCTTTTCAGTTCGTCTTCTGAGAATGGTAAGGAACAAATGTCTTTAATAGTTTGTTCTGCTAATAATCTAATGGTAAATAAATGGGTGACTTTTAACAATCATAATCAGAGAGATCCAACAAAACCAATTCCAGGAATGCAGTTGCCCCCCCAAATATGGAGCATTTGCTCCCCAGAATAAGGACAGATCATGCTAGAACTAAAACAATGCTCTTCAAGTAGGGAATGGCCAAGAGTCCGCAATGCGACTGTGGTGCACTGGAACAAGACCTAAAACATATAGTTTGTGAATGTCCTCTTAGGAAATTTCAAGATACTCGGGACAAGCTCATCACAGAAGCAGTTAGATGGTTAGCTTCTTTAAGTATCAAACTGTAGCAACTATAACTTTTAATTTAATATTTTACTTTATCTATTGTATAGTTTATATATTTTATATAAGAATTTGTTATATCTAAATGTATACTTGTATATTTATAATTGCTTAACCTCTGTAGATGGCAAACTGGGGTCAAATGGTAAAAAATCCAAGCGCAAGCAAAACCGTTCGAGGCACAATATATATATAATCCAAAATTTAATGAGTGAAATAACCATTGATTGAATAAACAAACATTTCTTGCTAAATTCACAAGTTAGTTTTAACGTTCAAAACTTTCTTTTCAATTCTCATACACAGTTGATGTAGGTAACTTGTTGCAAAAATGTTCAAAATCTGATTCCCATATAATTTAAACCAAAAGTCTCTTGTTAATATCACAAATGAGTTCAAACATTAAAGAAATTCACTTCCAATATTGATGCAAAATCCATGTCAGTAACTTGTAACAAAAATGTTCAGCATTTTACTCCCGTGTAATGTAAATAACTCGTTCAGCATTTTACTCCCGTGTAATGTAAATAACTCAAAATCTGTTCCGGTAGATAATTTTTTGATGAATTCTTCCTCAGGATCAATTTTTAAATCTAAAATAAAAAGTATAATTCATTATACTATCAATACTCATCATTAAAAGACATGCATCATACCGATGTTACATAAACTTTCTAAACCGTAGCTTACCCTTTTTACCGCGTCCCTATGGCCTCTTCAAACTCTTTAAGTGTCTGTGGACATTACTAACTAATGGAGGACCCACATCCAAATACATAACCTAATTACTGTAGCGTAAATCAGCTGTTGCTGCTTTTCACAAAGACCTGATCCTGCATAGAATATACAATGTACCCTGTTGACTGAAAACCCTACAGAAAACATCCTAGATCGAACTCTTGATTAAGACCTGAAGGTGCCATGGTGTTCAAAGCATGTATGAAGTATGCCTCTCTTTTTAATAAAACCTTATCTAGGTCCAATCTGGTATATACTATTGGTTTAATCACCTCTATGATTACGAGTTTAAAATCCCTGTCTGAATGATTTTTTTCTATATAGTGCTGTACAAGAGGAGCCAACGTATTTCGAAGTCTAATCCTGGAATGTGTTCGGCTAAATGGTGTTTTATCGGCTGCCTGGTTTTCCTGACATAAATCAAACCACATTTACATATCCATAGATATACACATGAGGCAGTATTACAATTACTGAAATTAAGGAGCTTACGTGAAAAACTCAAGGCTGGGAAATTAACCTCCTTGGTCTCCCAAGAATATCTGCAAAATTCACATCTTTGACACTTAAAGTGTCCTGTCAGTAAATGAAGCCTTGGACGTGGTATCAAAGCATCACTGTGAGTCATAATATTGCCAATTGTTCTAGTATGCATCAAACCTATCTTTGGACATTGCTCACAGTGGGGAATGTCAGATAGAATATGCCAATGTTGCCTTATTATATTCATGATCTGGAAGAAGGTGGAGAATAATCTATTGACCAAAAATGGTTTTATCATCTGTTTTATTTTTCCTAATAAAGAGGTCCGATCTAGGTGTGTGTTGAACTTTCTTATATGCACTCTGTACTACATCGTAGGGATATCCTCTAACCGCCAACTTCTCCTGTACTACCTTGGCTGAATTAAAAAAATCCATCTGAGAAGTCGAATTTCTCTTAGCTCTTGCCATGAGGCTAAAGGGAATATTATTCCTCAAATGTATCGGATGGAATTAATAATAGTTCAAATATGCATGTCGGTCTGTGGGTTTAGTGAAAAGTTTCATGCTGATAGTGTAATCAGAGTTGATAATGACTGACAAATCTAAAAAAGGTAGTGACCTGGTGTCACTATTTGTGGTAAAACATAAGTGTGGATGGATCTGAGCCATCCATTTGGTAAAAGCTGGAACTAAATCTTTCTCTCCGAAAATGAAAAACAGATCGTCAATAAACCATTTGTAGCATAATATATGCTTATGAAATGGATTGCATGTCGGGTCCAAAATAGTAGTGGATTCTACTGCTGACATAAAAATGTTCGCTACTGAGGGCGCAAGAGGAGAGCCCATAGCCACACCGGACACTTGAAGATAAAAATCTTCCTTGAATCTGAAGTAGTTCTTTTCTAGACACAAATCCAATAATTGCATTAAAAATGGGTCAGTGGAGAACGTATCTGGCGGTTATTTAATGCTTCTAATGTGACATTCCTAGCTTCATCTATCGGAATGTTTGAGTACATCCATGGTGTTGAGTACTTGTTTAATAAAATCCGAAGAGTCTCGAATATATGACTGAGTTAGTTTGGCAAAGGGACTTATATAGTAGTCTATACATTGTGCTAGGGGCTCAAGAATGGAATGTATCCCACTGATTATTGGGCATCCAGGGGGGACATCTCTAACATTCTTAATTTTGTGTATTTTAGGCAAAACGTGAAATAATGGTACCCTTGGGTGACCGTTTTTAAGAAAATCAAATGTTTTTTATGTTAATGTAGTTCAAGGAAAGACCTTCAAATAAAACCGTTCATATAACTGCTGAAAAATGTGTGGTTGGATCCCCAGAGAGTTTACAATAATATTTAGAATCTTGCAGCTGTCTTTCAACCTCATTAATATAGTCAATTCTGTTCAAAACCAGAATTCCTCCCCCTTTATCAGCCTGTTTTATAATGATGGATTCATCCTTGCCTAAGTCTTCCAGAATCATTTGATCCTCTCTTGAGAGGTTTCTATATTGTCTTACCTGCCGGTCTTCTAATTTTTTGATGTCTCTCAATACCAACCCTTGGAACACCTCAACAGCTGGGTTGGTCACATTGGGGCAGAACGTGGATCGAATGTGAAAAAGTTCTTTCATGATGTTAGTGTCTGGAAAATCCTTGAAAAAAACTTTTAATTTAAGTAATCTAACCAATTTAAATAAATCCACCCTAGTGTTAAATGAATTGTATACAGGTGTGATTACAAAATTAAGACCCAGGTTAAGCAATTGAAGTTCTTTATGTGAGAAAACTCTGTCGGATAAATTGAAAACTAAGTTCTCTTTCTCTGCCTCCATGCCTCCTTTGTCCTAAAAAAGGGGCCGCAGAGGAAGCAGGTCGATTCATGGTTTATCTTTTTTTTTTTATAAATTTTTATTAATTTTTTAAAGCATAAGACATAAAACAAACATTTTATACATAACAGAAAAAAAATAACAAAAAATTAATAAGCATAAAATCATAAGGTAAAAGATAAGACAGACTGTATGTTACATAAACTTACAGACTTCATCACCCTGGTGCTATATACATTGTCCTAGGAGGTTGTGGGATCTCCCATTCATTTCTATTGTTCCCAAAATTTCATTTGGTCTGGTGTCAATTTTTTTATTTCATCTCTTGTCAATGAGTATTCCACAAAATTTCGCCATATTTTCCAAAATCTACTTTCTTTTATTATACCTTTCCTAAGATTTAATTCCCATGTTAGTTTTTCATTCAATGCGAGATCCCACATCTGCCCGTACCAATCCTGCACTTTTAATATTATATCACTTTTCCAATTTTTTGCAATACACATTCTTGCCATTACTAACATCATAGACAACAGCTCTTTCTTATCGTTATCTATTTTAATATTCTCAACATCTGTCAGTAAGATGGTGTCTGGCCCCAATCTGAGACGTACTCCCATAATTTTCCCTATCTCGATCTCAATTTTTGTCCAAAAGTTTTCTACCTCTTTACATTCATACCACATATGAACATATGTGCCCAGACTGTTTTTGCATCTCCAACACATTTTATTGTTCTTCTTATCCATCTGGTGCAGTCTCACGGGTGTCAGATACCACCTCCATAACATTTTAAAACTGTGTTCCTTTATTCTGACCGATAGGGATCTCATAATTCTTTTTTTCCATTTATTTTGCCATTCCTTTTCCGTTATTTTCAAGTTCAAATCCTGTTCCCATGTATTTCTTAATGTTTCTTGTGGATTACCTTCTGTGTTTATTATTTTATAAATTTTACTAACCAACCCTTTAATACCAATTTCTTCCCTCCTAATTTTCCAAACTAATTCCTCAAATTCCATCCTATCTCTTTCTAAGCTTCGTTCCCTCCAGTATTTATTATTCCACTTATTCACCATAATTATCTGAAACCAATTCAACTTCATCTGGGTATATAGCTCTCTTTTCCTCACATCATCTTTGCAGACTCGTATCCAATCTTTCAATAGGAGAACCCTATTTGTCAACAAAATTTCCTTAATCTCGTTATCCAATCTTATTGGGAAGTTATTCAAGTCTTCTATTTCAATTATCGGTGAGATGTTTGGGGCCAATTTCATTTTAACCTTCTTCCATACTCCCATCATAGATCTCATCATTCTGTTTTTAACCAATGTTTTTCCTGTTTCCTTGTCTAAGAAAAGACTCTTACCAACTTCCTTTACTTCGTTCATCTCGATTTCCTCCCAGATAACCGGTTCCTTCATCAGTATCTTAACTACGTTCTTTATCTGGAAGGCTTTATAATAATTCTTTAAATTAGGCATTCCTAAACCACCTTCTTTTTGAGGTAAATACCACATTTTCTTTAGAATTCTAGGTCTACGTCCCCCATTACTATAACTATCCAATAGTTTTTGAAATTCCTCAATATCCTTATCTGTCAGTTGAATTGGTAAGGCATCAAATAGAAAATTTAATTTTGGTAGTAACATCATTTTAGTCAGTGCTATTCTGCCAAACCAAGACAACTTCAGTTTTTGATATTGTGAAATTTTAGTCTTAAGTTCCTTCTTTTGTTTATCATAATTTAGTCTTTTCAGATCCTCTAAATTATTAGATATATTTATCCCCAGGTATTTCAAGCTCCCTTTAATCTGTAATTTAAATTCATCCCTAATTTTCCTTTGCTCTTCTTTTTCTATATTATTTAAAATTAATTCTGATTTTTCCCAGTTTACTTTCAAACCTGTAATTTGTTCAAAATCCTCTAGATGCTTTTGAATCCTTTCCATAGTTCTTCTGGGGTGTTTCATAATTAACAAAGTATCGTCTGCATATAAACTGATTTTATTTTCCAGTATTCCTTCTATGTTTTTATCTTCTCTTATTATATTAGCTAGTATTTCCATCGCCATAATGAATAGTATTGGAGATAGGGGACATCCTTGCCTTGTTCCTGCCTCTAATCTTAATTCTTCTGTTAAACCATCGTTAACCCTGATTTTAGCGTATCCTTGTTGGTACAATTGTTCTATTGTCTTTATAAACCTATTACCGAATCCATAGCTCTTAATTATCTCGATAATTGTTATCCATTGTACCGAATCAAATGCTTTAAAAATGTCTAATGATAGTATACCTACTTTCTCTTTATTTTGTCTTGCCACGTCTATTAAATTTAGTACTTGCCTTACTAAATCTGCCATATGTCTCCCTTTCACAAAGCCGGCCTGGTCTTTATTTATATATTTATCCATAAAACTATTCAATCTATTTGCCAGTATAGCCGTAAAAATCTTAGCGTCCTGGTTAATCAGGGAGATAGGTCTGTATGATTCTACTTTTTCTAAATCTTTTCCCGGTTTTGGTAATAGGACAATTATTGTTCTATACCACGATGCAGGTACCTGTTCCCCTTTAAGAATACCATTATAAATTTTTAACAGTTTCGGGATTACTATATCCTTAAATTCTTTATAAAACTCCGCGGGTAATCCATCCTCCCCAGGTGCTTTATCTACTTTCAGTTTATTTATTACTTTTTTTATCTCTTTTTCAGTTATTAATTCTTCCATTCTTTGTTTATGCTCTTGACTTATTTTATTTTTAATTTGCATTTCCAATCTATCTTTTAATTTGTCTAAGTTTATCTTCTTTTTAGAGTATAGTGCTTGGTAGAATTCTCTGACCACCTTGCATTTATCTTTGATCTTATTATGCCTTATACCCTCCTTATCCACTAATATCCCTATTTCTCTTCTGCCTCTCTTTTCTTTAGCCGCTCTTGCCAACATTTTTGAATTTTTATTACTATATTCAAAATATTCTCTTTTTAAATATATTAGGTCTCTTTTCACCGTTTCCATGTCGTTTCCGATTAATTCCTTCCTTAGTCCCTGCATCTTTTCATATACTTTTCTATCCTTGGTTATTGCATGTATCTACTGTAACCTTTTAATCTCTTTTTCTGTTTCTTCTTGCTTACTTTTTAACTGTTTATTTCTAATACTTGCCAACCTGATACTTTCACCCCTGAATATTGCTTTCATAGTATCCCATACGGTACCAATTCGTACTTCCCCTGTATCATTCCACTTCCAATTTTCTTCCCATTTTTCTACCATTTGATCTTTACTTTTTTTATCTCTAAACAGTCTGGCGTTATATCTCCAATTTTTCGGGCTCTTTATAGCATCTATTTTCAATTCCACCAATACTTTTGCATGATCTGATTCTTTAAATATTCCAATTTCTATACCGTCTAAATTACTTATCAAATTATCCGTGACAAATATATAATCTATTCTGGAATATGTATTGTACACTTGTGAAAAATACGTATAGGCCCTTTCCTGTCCTTTAAGTACTCTCCATGTATCTTTCAACCCCAAGGCTTTCAACCAGTTATTTAACACAAACGTCTTGTTTCCACCTACACTTCTCTTCATATTCGTGCTATCTATATTTGATCCTACTAAATTGAAATCTCCCCCTACAACCATTTTTATTGTTTTTTCTTTCTCTAATATTCGGTATATCTTATTTAAAAACCTATTTTGATGTTCATTTGGCACATACAAATTCACCAGCGTTATTTCCTCTTCTTCTATCTTCCCCTTTATTATCAAGTATCTACCTTCTGGGTCTGATATACTTTTTATCATCTCGAATCCCGCTCTATTTGATATCAGAGTTGCGACCCCCCTAGCCTTTGAGGAACCATATGCTTTTTCGTAAACTTGGGTCCATCCTAAGAATAATTTATTAGTTTTTTCCGAATTCTGATGGGTCTCCTGAAGAAAAATTATATCCGGTCTATCTTTTCTGAGTGCCGCTTCCAACCTCCTTCTCTTCACTTGACAACCAGTACCTTTCACGTTCCATGTTAATACTTTTATATCCTTCATCTATTATGTATCTCCCTCCCTTTTTTTGCAATTCCCACTTCCTCCTACGGACATGTGATCAACATATAACATTTCCTTCACCTTATACAAAAAAATAATAATAATAATAGTAAAAAAAGAAAGACCATCTAAAAGAAAAAATACACTAAACAATCTACTAGTCTCCCTCCCCATTTCTTTTTTTACAAATGGCCTCCAAAATTCAGAGGGGGGAGGGGGGGTGCAGTCATACATAGGAGTCTGAATTGGGTTTGAACTTACTCCCCGTCCGGAGCTATTCCTCCTTCTGCCCCTTTTGGCGCATTCTCGTTTCCATTGCTATCCCTTCTTCTATAACCTCCGGATATAATCAATTCTTCCTTCAAGTCAAACCACTCTTTAGTTCCTGCTTCCAATAATTTGACATCTGTCATTACGTCCAAGACATTAATATCTTCATTAATTAAATATCTTCTTCCCAAATGAAAAAAACTTAATTGTCTTGGGAATTTCCAGTTGTATCTTATTCCCTTTTCCTGGAATCTTTTTGTGATTGGCTTCATCGACTGTCTCCAGAAACGATCCTCCATTGGAATGTCGTTGTACACTTCAATATCATGGCCTTCTACTTTTAAAACCTCTGGTCCTTTTTCACGTATAAGCGCCATTAACCTCAATTTATCTGATACATTAGCAAATTTTAACATGACATTCCTTGACCCAGTTTTGCCCCTTCTTGAACCAAGCCTGAATACATTTACCACCTCATACGGCGTGAAGCCATCTTCCATAATTTCGTCAAGCCATTTCACTATTCTTTCTTTTAATTTGTCTGGTGAGTTCTCTGGGAATTTTCGAATTATAACATTTGCTTTTCTTAATTGTTCTTCTACGTTTTCCAATCTCTTTTCATGATCCCCAACCTTATTTTCTCTTTCCTTTTCTTTCTTTCTTAAATCCATGACCTCTACTTTTATCATTGCTTGTTCTTTTTTTATCTCTTCTTGCTCTTTTTTAATGGTCTTTGTTTCCTCTTTCATGCCTTCAATTCCCTTCATGATGTTTGCTATTGCATCTTGCAAATCCTTCTGCCAATCTGTTCTAATATGACCCAACATTTTTCCAATATTATTCCCCAGGATATCAAATCTCTCGTTAAGGATTTCAAATTCAGATTTAGTTCCTTCTCCTCCCCCTGTCGCCGATGTCGTTGGTGTTGTGGCCGTGGATGTAGTTACGATCGTTGTTGGTGTTGTTCCTGCTATCACCGCTGTCGTTGACACTGTTGACATAACTGTTGTTGTCGTTGTTACTTTTGCTGTTGTTATCACGATTGATTTTACCACAGATGGAGTAGGCGCTGTTGGTGATATTATTGTCTTCTGTTGCTGCTGCTGCTGTAATTGTTGTGCCCTCTTTTTCACTGTCTCTTGTTCCTCCAAGTCCTTTATCTCTTGTTGCATTGCTTTTTTCATTTCTTCTTCCTCCTCATCCAATCTTGTAAGCCTCCTGAAACTTCTATCAGAGGACGTTGGTCTTTGCACTCTTGTCCAAGCCAATTTCTTCTCCTTCTCTTTCCCTCTCCCCTGCCGTTTCATTCAAATATATTTCTAACTGCTTATTGTCAATTTACATACAAAGTTTAATCATTCAAAATTCACCATATATTTTATCTCTAACCAATTTTATTAAACTTTCCAAGTACAGTACTTAACCCTTATCCCCTCCTCCCCCTCCCTCTCTCTGCCCTATATATGTGCGTGTATTTACAAGCACATATACACACACATGTATACCCAGAGAGTCATTCAAACTTCCGTTGTCCCAATTTAAATTTAATTAATTTCCCTCTTATATTTTTATCTACTTTAATATTCCCCCCCCCACAAAAGTAAAAATAGAATAAAAATAAAAACAAAAAAAGAGTGAGAAAAAAGAGGAAAAAAGTGAGAAAAAAAATTTCTTTTTCTTTTTTTTGAAAGAAACAGTTAAAAAAGTCTTATTTTAAAAAAAGATTTAAAAATTAAAAGGCTTCAAACCAAACAAGAAAAGAAAAAAAAACCCAAACAAAAATAACAGCATTAAAAAAAAACTTTTTCCTTTTATCTCAAAAATTTAACTGTAGGGGGAGCCAACTTTCTATTGTAAATTGCAAACGTTTTCCAACTCTCTTTTAAGGAGAGAAAAAGGAGGAGTCAGCAGAGACGAAGGAAACACTGATGAGTTCACTTTCCTGTTCTCCAAAGTTCCAATCTACAGGCAATTTATTTCTCAGAGAACTGCGCCACAACAGCTTCTTGCTTCTCTTTGTATCTCCAACTAAATGCATGCAGGAACAGACTTATCGTCTCTCTTCTTCTTTAAAAACCAATACTCTTAGGCCACAGCGTAATAGCGAGAGGAGGAGGCAAGGAAAGGGGAAGAAAGAGATCAACAAAAAAGGAAAACAGGGAATACCATCTTGCCCCTTTTGCTTAGCCGTTAATTTGTCCACTCCCTCCGGCATAAAACATTTCAAAAGGGAAATAAAAAAATAAGAAAAAGAAAATATGAGAAAATCAGTCTCTTTACTTCTGCTTTCTATTTCCCCCTTTCACTTTATAAGTCTTTACAACTTTGCTCACCCTCAGACTTCTTCGCTTTCCCCTTTGCTCCTTTCCAGCGCCTCGAAACTCCGTACGTCTCCGATCGGGGGGGGGGGGGGGGCGGCGAGACCAAGCCAGCCCGCTGCAGAATCTTCTTTCAGCCCCCAAACAAGCTTACTTTTAATTCCGACGTCCACTTATGCTTTGTCCATACTTTTGAGCTCTTTTGCTAGAGCGCCGCTTTCCTCCCGTTTCCAGAGTTTCCGTTCTTCGATCAGGAGCTCTGGGGACTCGTCGCCATTACAGGTCGCCCATCCCCCCACTCTCAAGATCGAAACTCTGCCCTACCTCTTTTTCTCGGCGCTGCTTTGGAGCATCAAATATATTTTCCACTACTAATTTTCCTTCTCTTTTTCCTGGTCCATTTTTCAGCCGGTTTCAGGGTCTATTTTCACTTTAAAAAAGTCACTTTCTTTTCTCTCCTTTCCGAGCGGAGAAAAGCTCGTCCCTCTCAGCCCTCCATCATGACACGCCCCCCAATGGTTTATCTCAGGTTATAAGTTTTAGAAGTGCCCTCATCACCAGAGGAGCTCAATGGATCATTATCAGTAGAACCGTCAGACTGAGAAACTGGTTCGCTCCACGTCACCCTCTTCTTATTCCTATTAGTGTTGTACTTCCAGCGATAGACCCTACTCCTAGAATAATCATTCGCATCCCTTTCACAATTTCCCTTTTTAAGCTGTAAAAGAGACTCTCGAAAGTCCATTATTTTCTTATCAAGCTCTGCCGTGCTGGCTTCAAAAGTAGATTGAGGCTGGTCTCCTTGTAAGGTAGATTGAAGTTCCTGTATTTCCACATTGATGTTTTCCATTTCCTTGTGACACTTGTCCACAATAAGGAGTATCAGGTCGAATGAACATTTGTTCAGAATGGCAGTCCAATTATCCAAAAACTCATTGCAGGCGCACCCCCCAATAAAGGACTCAGACACCAATGAAAGTGGATAACGGCATTGGGCCACATTTATTGATTCATGCCCTAGTCCGAATTATAAATTTCTATTGGTAATTGACCAATTATAATTCTTAAGGCAAGCAGGCCAAAGTAACACTGGTAAGGTACCACCCAAAATTGCCAACGGCAATTGTTACAATGTATCTATTTGTATCAATTTGTTTGTTGACAACAAACAAATTGTTGACCGTAGCCAATATCTAACTAATGACCCCACCCTCTGACGCGTATCCGTAAAATCACGGGGTGATGCATGCTGTCTAGCTGTAGCCATCACCCCGTCGCCTGGTTCGTCATTGACCGGACAACGTTTAACCAACTTATACCTGTCTAGTGTTGTCCAGTCAATTGCGAACCTGCCGGATACCTGTGGGTCATAAATGTTTACCTTACCAGTGCTACCCGCCACACGGAGGGGCTTCAAAGAAGGCTCGACGCCCCCCCAGACCGTCAGCTCGGTCAACAGGCCTGCTCGCCAATCACCCAACAGGAGGTCCATACCTCCTCGTGACAGATGGACCCCATCCCCTGCGTACAGGCCATAATTTTGCAGACTAATGGCGGGGTGACGACTGACCCACCCCCAACCCCTGCTGACAATGAACCGGGCAACAGCCCTGTTTACCATGCGTCTAGCCCGGTCCAGGGCATGGAGGTCGAACCCTCCCCTATACGCGTGCCGCGGCACCATGTCTGACCAAACGAGGGTTGTGGCGGGCCACACGTAATGCAGGTAGGCGAGGTCACCGCAAATCGCATGCTTCAGCGATAGGCCGGTGACCTGACCCAAATCATTGCCCCCAAGGTGTATGATCAGGATGTCGGGCGGGTCAGCACTCCGGCCCGAGAAAAGGAATGGCAACACCTCCCTCCACAACATCCCGGGCTTACCATACCATGTGAGACTTGCGTATGCACCCAGTCCCAGTCGGGGTCCCCACTCTGTCGCCGCAGCATAACGCGCTGCCCTGTGCACGTAGCTATGGCCCACCAGCCATACTGTCACTGGCGTAATACGACACCCAGGGTCTGTCAAGGAAAAAACGAGTAAGAGAAAAGGTGCGGTGACTCGACTGGTACTCACGGTGAAAGAGGGCGGACATAAAATTGAAAACATTGCGATCCCCACCTCCCCATACGGCGTATCTCAGCCCCGGAGTACCCAAAAGCAGCCGCCGTGGAAGCTGCCCCTATTCTGAATGAATGGGTGCCGTAACGGGCCCCTGGGAGGCCAACACCGGCCAGCGCTTTGCCAGTCACCTTCCAAAATTGAAATTTAGTAAGGGGAGACCCATCTTGGTGACAGAAAAACGGGCCATGGTGCGTGCCACGCAGTGCAAGGAACTCCTGTAGGGCACCAACCGGACAGATGTCTGCCAAAGAACACCGTAGCAGTCTTACTCCACTGCCTACGCCATGCTGATCCGTCTTAGAGGAGCGTATCCTCAACTGAGCCCAGTCTTTGGCCACATAGACATCTTCGAGTTCCAGTGCCCTACGACTAGCATCCGCCTTAGACAGCATCACAAGCTCGCTGATGCGGAGCGCTCCAGAAAAGGCCACCGTTGTAGCCGCATGAAACAAGGCTGCCTCATACCTATCAAAACATAGGTCCTGCCAGCCCCGTGCCAGTTGGGTAAGAACCCCTGGGGAAATTGGGTGGCGGTCGTCCGGGCTACGCCCACGCTCCCGCACCCACCCCTCCAAAACATGTCTCACACGGAAGTCAGCGGTACTGTCCGCATGTCCGTCTACTTTGGCCATAAAAGCCAGCGCTGACAGCCTGGATGCTATGGTTCGAGGTGCAAGGCCCTGGGAATGCAGGTCAACCATGAATTGAAGTATATGGGCCACCGGGATCGGCCAGGTATCTGGCAGCCGGAATTGGGCACAGAATGCCCTGAAAGAATTGAATGCGTGTTGATACGCCTTACGCGTGTGTGGCGCTAGCGACATGCCGATCGCCCGGTTCACCTCTCCTGGCCAAAGGTCCATATCTCGTCCGGGAGTGGCGAGGGAAATTCCTCCGCATCCGGGGCCAAGGCACGGAACCGGGAGATCTGCAGGCGGGACAAAGCGTCAGCGATTTCATTATTGACCCCCGGGACATGCCTGGCCTGGAACAGCACATTAAGGCGCAGGCTGCGCAATACAAACTGGCGCACCAGGTCCATTACCCTGGGTGATTTGGAAGTCTGTGAGTTGACAATGTGGACAACGGCCGCATTGTCACACCAGAAATGAACGACTGAGTTGGCCCACTTCTCACCCCATAGCATCAAGGCCCCCAGGATGGGAAAAAATTCCAGGTACGTAAGATCCCGCAGGCGCCCTGACCAGGCTGGTGGCCACCCACCATAGGCCCACTTCCCATTGAAGTACATCCCATAACCCAGGGACCCAGAGGCATCGGACTGTATCTGGAAACGAGGGGAAGCCAGAAGGTCAGACCTCCAAAATGACACCCCATTGAACTCCCTCAGGAACTGGAGCCAGATAAGCATATCTGCCTTAATGCCCTGGGTTAGTCTGACCCTATGGTGGGGCCTGGATAAGCCTGTCATGGCATCGCACAAGCAAACGCCCTGCCCGGTGCGACCACCCTGCAAGCGAAATTGAGATGACCATGCAACACCTGCAGTTCCCGCAATGATGCCTTGCGTTTAGCAAGCAAGTCCGAGATAAGGGCCACTATCCTTGACACCTTATCCCCTGGTAACCTAGAAGCCTGCGCTACCGTGTCAATCTCCACCCCCAGGAAGACTAGCTGTGTAGATGGGCCCTCGGTCTTTTCGGGCGCTAAAGGGACACCCAGTTCCTCCATTAGCGTCTGAAATGTATTGAGGAGACGTGTGCACGTGTCCCAGCCCCATTCACCCCCGAATAAAAAATCATCCAGGTAATGGGCTGCAGACCGGGACCCAGACCTGCGGACAAAAGCCCACTGTAGGAAGGTGCTAAAACGCTCGAAGGCCGAGCACGATATGGAACAGCCAAAAGGCATGGCCTTATCGACATAATATTCACCCCGGAACTTAAAACCCAGCAACTCAAAGTCACCCGGGTGAACCGGCAGGAGCCGAAAGGCAGACTTAATGTCGCACTTAGCCAACAGCGCACCCGGGACACATGAGCGCACCATGCGCAGCGCTTGGTCAAAAGATGTATACCTGACCGAGCAAAGGTCATCAGGGATAGCATCATTGACCGATCGGCCAGCTGGGTAGGACAAGTGATGGATCAGGCGGAACTCGCCCGGTGACTTCTTGGGCACCAAGCCCAAGGGTGACACTTTAAGGTTGGGGAACGGGGGTGCAGGGAAAGGGCCAGCGACCCTGCCCGCATCAACCTCCTTAGAAATGCTGGCGGCAGCCACCTCCTCCCTCCCCTTAAGGGACAAAAGGTTGGGGGCATCTTGGGGGGACCTATCACCCTGGAAAGGAATACGGAACCCCAGTCGAAAACCCTGAAGCAGGTAAACCGCATCTGCCCCCCTCGGGTACGATGCGAGCCAACGCTCCAACATGTCCACATTAATTGGGGAGGGGGCCTTTCGGTGGACCTGCTCCCTCTGCGGCAGTCTTGCCAGCTCCTTGTCCGCCCCTACCTTTGCCCCGCACCCCTCCAGGCCTGGGGCAGGCAGAGGCCGCATGGGGGCCAGCGCAAGAGGGACACTCATGCCTGTACCGGCAATTCTTCCTACTGCAGGAACCATTGGACGAGAAAGTCCAGCACAGCAGGTGGGCTGGAACCCCCTGCCCCACCACCTGGTGGGGTGTCTGTGCTGGGGCCGCTCGCTGGACCGCATGTCCACAATGGTATCTGTCCCCAGGCGCAGGGCGCGTGGGAGTCATGTACAGAAGCCACAGCTTCTGGCAGGGCTCATCCCACCTCATCTCGGGGTGCAGGGGAATCCGCATACGGAATTCCTCGTCGTAAGCCAACCACGACGGGCCCGGGAAGTCGACCATCGCCCGGTAAATGTTGTCCAAATACTGGACCATCGGAATTGCCAAATCCGGCTGGGCCCTGAGGTAGACCGCCATGTATATGAGGTACGCCGGCAACCAATTGGCCCACGTACGTGGCGGCTTATGACAACGTGCCTGTTCCTTATCCTTCTCATCCTGCCCCTCCCTCTCCTCCTTGGTGGGCTCTCTGTTAAGAAGGGAGAAGATGTCCACATACTCCCCACGCCAGATCTTCTCTTTGGTGGCCTGGGCCAAATGGTCCCCCAGGGGCAAGGAATACCCCGCTGTCGGCAATGCCGACACCGGCACAGTGGGAACCACGGGGATCTGGAAAGGAGCCTGGACCAACCCGGCCACCCCTAACACATTCCCAACTGAGTAAGAGGTACCACCCAAAACGGGGCCCTGGGTGAGCGGTGAAGTCACCGGGTGGGACGTCGGCGACTGAACCGTTGCGCCACCCACGCGAGGCCATGGCCACTGGAATGCCCCCCCAACGTGGGTAGGTGTGTGGGTGCACTAGATTGAACTGCATACTCACATGCAGCACCCCCGCGGGCCGCCCCCACCGGGGGTTCCGGCCCGCTGGGGGCGTCGGAGCTCACGACCGCAATTGAGCTCTTCGACGGGGCCTGACCAGCATCAGCCTGTTGAGTGGGGAGCTGCGAGGCAGTGGCCGAAGCCGGCCCACGCGCCTCGGGCAGCTCAACCCGTCCTGCCGCCTGCTGCTGACCGGCAGACAATGGATCAACTTGCACCCCAAAAGGCACCCCCGGGTGGTTAACCCTCACGAGGGATGCCTCGAGGGCCGCAACGCGGGCCAGAAGGGCCTCAACACTAACGTAGCCCCCAAGCCAAGTAGGGTCAAAGGGCCAGCCGGCCCACTGGCTGCAGGCGCCGGTCCAGGTCCCTGGACCCCGGGGCCCATATACGGCCACGACCCCAGGCCCGGCCCCTGCAGGGCCGGGGGTGTACCCTGCCAGGGGAGGGAACCCAGCCACCCCCCATGGCTGAAACCCCCCGCAGGAAGCTGCGCACCCATGGAAGAAGGCCCCGCAGAATGGGCCATGCCAGAGGCAGTGGCCACTGCTTGCGGGCCGGGGGCCGTGGCCCCAGCTGGGCTGGTACACGGACCCCCCGCCTCGGGCCAAGGGGCAATTAACCCCATCCCACCGGTCCTGGTGGGCTCTGGCAAAGGAGGCTGCTGGGAAGGCGCAGCCGTGGTCCTCCGACCCGGCTGGTGCCTCCGTGCAGAACGAGCCGTGTTCGCAGTCGCCTTCTTCTTAGAGGGCACAGCAGCTAAGCGATGGGAAGCCAAAAAAGTCAAGAAAATCAGCAGCCAGAGGCTTCCCTAAGAAAGGCAAGTGCGACGGAGGTAAGAGGGAAAAACTTCTCCGCTCCGTTGCTTCGTAAAATGGCAGCTCGGCTGCCTCGTGGCCGCCCCTTATATAAGGGTGCTGGCCACGCCCCCTAACTACCCCGATGTCTTCGTCCGGTGGGGGGGGGCGCAAAGAGCGCGGCGGCCATTTTGGCGCCGCGCTTGCATTGTCCTGGTTAAAGAGCGTGGGTCCTTTCTGTATTCGTAAGCCTCTGTAGATGCCATATGGTAAGTAAATAAAAGTAAATAAAAGTAAATCTCCTTGATAGCTTATTCTTCCAGCCAACTCCAAAATTATTTCATACTCACGTCCTTCATAAACTGACAAAATCTTTCCAGCCAAGAACCTCACATATCAGTCAACTCACAGTTTCATTAACAAACATCCTTGTACACTTCTCAGCTGTCATAACTTTAACTCTTGGCATGCATCCTACTTACAACTGTGAATTGACCCCAGTCACTTACCATTCAACCAAATAAAAAACCTGTGCATTCTTCTTCTTTAAGCTGCCAGAATGAAACCACTTCCTTGGTTTGTCCTTGGCCCAAATTAAATCCTCAATGGTACATGTTCCCAGTAGTAACTGGCAGACAAGCAAATGAGCTGGATTATATTTCTCCCCACATTTACACAGCATGTTGTTGTCCGCCAGCAGCCCTCACTTGAACATGTACCACTTGAACCTTTTTTGTTTTAAAAGTAGAATTTGTAATTTTAAAAACCATTTAGTAAAGAATTATTAGAGATGATTAAACAGTTATATATCAATCAGTTATTGCTAATTTTAGGTTGTAATTCCCAGAAGGCTTTATCAGTTCTTACCCTTATAAGATAAAGATTTGTTCTTTAGAAGAGTGATGGTTAAACTGCTGAATATACATGTAAATTTAGAAGAAGAGGTGTCATTTCTTCTGCTGAGACAAAAAAAAAAGGATTGACATATGCCTCCTACCCAATAATGTTCTAGTCAATGCGTTGGCAATGTTAATTTAGTGCATTAAGTTAAATAGTCACAAAGTTTTCTGTTAATGACAGTGTGTGTATGTGTATGTGTGTGTTCACATGCACACTTATTTTTTGTGAAATTTGTCTTTTGTTTTTTTCTATGGAATAAGTATGTTATTTCAAGCTTTGAAAAACAAAAATACTCTGAGTGGGCCAGAGTCCTATAAAGTGAGATGGTGGCTTTCATACGCCTGCCTTGTAACTCAATTTCTTGGCCATGTTACTTATTTTTGAGCCTCATCCATTTGCTTTCTATGAAAGAGGTGATGGAGCAAAACATTGGGATTTTTAAGGAATGCCCACCCCCCATTCAAAGCTCAAAGCCTCCCAGGCATTTTATTAAGTTTTTGGGCAAGTTAAGTTTTATTATGTTCTTGGGCAGGCCACTTTTCTTTAAGTCTCCCAAGTATGCAAGCGCGGTGCCAAAATGTCCGCCGCGCTCTTTGCGGGCCCCCCCCCATCGGACGAAGGCATCCGGGTAGTTAGGGGGCGTGGCCAGCTCCCCTATAAAAGGGGTGGCCACGAGGCAGCCGAGCTGCCATTTTGCGAAGCGACGGAGCGGAGAAGTTTTTCCCTCTTACCTCCGTCGCTTTTACCTTCACCGGGAAGCCTCTTGGCTGCTGAATTTTCTCCTTTTCGGCTTCCCATCGGTTAGCTGCGGTGCCCTCTAAGAAGAAGGCGGCTGCGAATGCGGCTTGTTCTGAGCAGGCGCGCCTACCCAGCAGCCTCCTTTGCCCGAGCTCACCGGGACTGGTGGTATGGGGTTGATTCCACCATAGCCTGGGGCTGGAGGTCTGCGTACCGGCCCTGTAGGGGCCACGGCCCTCGGCCCGCAAGCAGTGGCCACTGCCTCTGGCGTGGCCCATTCTGCGGGGCCTTCCCCCGTTGGTGCGCAGCTGCCTGCGGGGGGTTTCAGCTCTCTCCCCTGGCAGGGTTCTACCCGGCCCTGTGGCCGGGTCTGGGATCATGGCCCTATATGGGCCCCGGGGTCCAGGGACCTGGACCCGCGCCTGCAGTTAGTGGGCCGGCCGGCCCTTTGCCCCCTCTTGGCTTGGGGGGCTACGTCAGTGTGGAGGCCCTTCTGGCCCGCGTTGCGGCCCTCGAGGCTTCACTGACCAGGGTTAACCACCCAGGGGACCCCTTTTGGGGTGCAGATTCGTCCATCATCTGCTGGGCAGCGGCAGGCGGCGGGACGGGTCGAGCTGACTGCGGCGCGTGGCCCGGCAGCGGCCACTGCCTCACAGCTCCCCGATCGACAGGCCGGTGCTGGTCAGGCCCGTCGGCGAGCTCAGTTGCGGTCGTGAGCTCCGACGCCCCCAGTGGGTCGGAACCCCCGGTGGGGGCGGCCCATGGGGGTGCAGCATGTGAGTATGTGGTTCAATCTAGCGCACCCACACACATGGCAATGTTGGGGGGGTTTCAATGGCCTTGGCCTCGCACGGGTGGTGCAGCGGTTCGGCCGCCTACGGCCCACCCGGTGACTCCAGCTCTCACCCAGGGCCCCGGTGTGGCGGGTACTCCTTACGCAGTTGGGAATGTTTTAGGGGTGACCGGGTTGGTCCAGGCTCCTTTTCAGATGCCCGCAGTTCCTGCCGTTCCTGTGTCGGCATTGCCGACTGCGGGGTATTCATTGCCCCTGGGGGACCATTTGGCCCAAGCCACCAAGGAAAAGATCTGGCATGGGAAGTATGTGGACATCTTCTCCCTCCTTACCAGAGAACCCACCATAGAGGAGAGGGAGGGGCAAGATGAGGAGGATAAGGAGCAGGCACGTCGTCGCAAGCAGCCACGTACGTGGGCCAAGCGGTTGCCGGCCTACCTCATATACGTGGCGGTCTACCTCAGGGCCCGGCCGGATTTGGCGATTCCGATGGTCCGGTATTTGGACCACGTTTACGGGGCGATGGTCGACTTCCCGGGCCCGTCGTGGTTGGCTTATGATGAGGAATTCCGTATGCGGATTCCCCTGCACCCCGAGAGGAGGTGGGATGAGCCCTGCCAGAAGCTGTGGCTTCTGTACATGATTCCCACGCGCCCTGCGCCTGGGGAGAGATACCATTGTGGACATGCGGTCCAGCGAGTGGCCCCAGCACAGGCACCCCGCCAGGTGGTGGGGCAGGGGGTTCCAGCCACCTGCTGTGCTGGACTTTCTTGTCCAATGGTTCCTGCAATAGGAAGAATTGCCGGTACAGGCATGAGTGGCCCTCTTGTGCCGGCCCCCAGGCTGCCTCTGCCTGTCCCAGGCCTGGAGGGATGCGGGGCAGAGGGAGGGGCGGACAAGGGGCTGGCAAGACTGCCGCAGGGGGAGCTGGTTCACCGAATGGCCCCCTCCCCAATTTACATGGACATGTTGGAGCGTTGGCTCGCATTGTACCCGAAGGAGGAGGAGGCGGTTTACCTGCTTCAGGGTTTTCGACTGGGGTTCCGTATTCCTTTTGTGGGTGATAGGTCCCCTCAGGATGCTCCCAACCTTTTGTCCCTTAAGGGGAGGGGGGAGGTGGCTGCTGCCAGCATTAACAAGGAGGTTCATGCGGGCAGGGTCGCTGGCCCTTT
This sequence comes from Bradypodion pumilum, assembly GCA_035047305.1. Classification (NCBI taxonomy): domain Eukaryota; kingdom Metazoa; phylum Chordata; class Lepidosauria; order Squamata; family Chamaeleonidae; genus Bradypodion; species Bradypodion pumilum. The sequence continues at coordinate 156,650,104 of JAWDJD010000001.1, read as the reverse complement.
CACTGCACCCCCGTTCCCTGACCTTAAGGTGTCACCCTTGGGCTTGGTGCCCAAGGAGTTACCGGGCGAGTTTCGCCTGATCCATCACTTGTCCTACCCCATATCATGCTCGGCCTTTGAGTGTTTCAGCACATTCCTGCAGTGGGCTTTCGTCCGCAGGTCAGGGTCCCGGTCTGTAGCCCATTACCTGGATGAATTTTGTTCGGGGTGAACGGGGCTGGGACACGTACACACGTCTCCTCAACACATTTCAGACGCTAATGGAGGAACTGGGTGTCCCTTTAGCGCCCGAAAAGACCGAGGGCCCATCTACACAGCTAGTCTTCCTGGGGGTGGAGATTGACACGGTAGCGCAGGCTTCTAGGTTACCAGGGGATAAGGTGTCAAGGATAGTGGCCCTTATCTCGGACTTGCTTGCTAAACGCAAGGCATCATTGCGGGAACTGCAGGTGTTGCATGGTCATCTCAATTTCGCTTGCAGGGTGGTCGCACCGGGCAGGGCATTTGCTCGGTGCTTGTGCGATGCCATGACTGGCTTATCTAGGCCCCACCATAGGGTTAGACTCACCCGGGGTATCAGGGCAGATATGCTTATCTGGCTCCAGTTCCTGAGGGAGTTCAATGGAGTATCGTTTTGGAGGTTTGACCTCCTGGCTTCCCCTCGCTTTCAGATACAGTCTGGTGCCTCGGGGTCCCTGGGTTATGGGATGTACTTCAATGGGAAGTGGGCCTATGGTGGGTGGCCACCAGCCTGGGCAGGCACGGGTCGCCTGCGTGATCTCACGTATTTGGAATTTTTTCCTGTCCTGGGGGCTTTGATGCTATGGGGCGAGGAGTGGGCCGACTCGGTCGTCCATTTCTGGTGTGACAATGCGGCCGTTGTCCACATTGTCAACTCACAGACTTCCAAATCGCCCAGGGTCATGGACCTAATGCGCCAGTTTCTGTTGCGCAGCCTGCGCCTCAACGTCCTCTTCGGGGCCAGGCATGTCCTGGGGGTCAATAATGGTATTGCTGACACTTTGTCCCGCCTGCAGATCTCCCGGTTCCGTGCCTTGGCCCCGGATGCGGAGGAATTTCCCTCGCCACTCCCGGACAAGATATGGACCATTGGCAAGGAGAGGTGAACCGGGCGATTGGCTTGTCACTGGCGCCACACACGCGTATGGCGTATCACCATGCATTCAATTCTTTCAGAGCCTTCTGTACCCAATCCCGGCTGCCAGAATCCTGGCCAATCCCAGTGACCCATGTACTTCGGTTCATGGTTTACCTACATGCCCAGGGCCTTGCACCTCGCACCATAGCATCTGGGCTGTCAGCGTTGGCTGTTATGGCCAAGGTGGGAGGTCATGTGGATAGTACCGCTGACTTCCATGTGAGACATGTTTTGGAGGGGTGGGTGCGGTAGCGTGGGCGTTGCCCGGACGACCGCTACCCGATTTCCACAGGGGTTCTTACCCAATTGGCCCGGGGCTGGCCTGGCCTCTGTTTTGATAGATATGAGGCAGCCCATTTCATGCAGCCACAACGGTGGCCTTTTTTGGAGCGCTCCGCATCAGCGAGCTTGTGATGCTGTCTAAGGCGGATGCAAGTCGTAGGGCACTGGAACTCGAGGATGTCTATGTTGCCAAAGACTGGGCTCAGTTGAGGATACGCTCCTCTAAGACAAATCAGCATGGCGTAGGCAGTGATGTAAGACTGCTACGGTGTTCTTTGGCAGACATCTGTCCGGTTGGTGCCCTACAGGAGTTCCTTGCACTGCGTGGCACGCACCATGGCCCGTTTTTCTGTCACCAAGGTGGGTCTTCTCTTACTAAATTTCAATTTTGGAGGGTGCCGCGAAGGCACTAGACAGTGTTGGCCTCTCTGGGGCTCGTTGCGGCACCCATTCATTCAGAAGGGGGCGGCTTCTACTGCAGCTGTTTTGGGTACTCCGGGGCTGAAATACGCCACATGGGAGGGTGGGGATCACAATGTTTTCAATTTGTGTTCGCCCTCTCCAACCTGAGTACCAGTTTAGTCACTGCACTGTTTCTCCCCCCCTTTTTTCCTTGACAGACCCTGGGTGTCGTATTACACCGGTGACAGTATGGCTGGTGGGCCATAGCCGCGTGCACAGGGCAGCGCGTTACGCTGCACAGGGCAGCGCGTTACGCTGCACAGGGCAGCGCCTTACGCTGCACAGGGCAGCGCCTTACGCTGCGGCGACAGAGTGGGACCCCGACTGGGACTGGGTGCTCCCGCACGTCTCAGGTGGTATGGTAAGCGCGGCATGTTATGGCGGGAACTGTTGCCATTCCTTTTCTACATCAGGGATGCTGACTCGCCTGATGTCCTGGTTACGTACCTTGGGGGCGATGGCTTGGGGCGGGTCACTGGCCTATCGCGGAAGCTTGCGATTTGCAGTGACCTGCCCTACTCACATTATGTGTGGCCTGCCACAACCCTCAAGTGGTCGGACATGATGTCGCGGTACGCTTACTGGGGAGCGTTCGGCCTCGAGGCTCTTGACTGAGCCGACGCTCCGTGAACAGGGCTATTGCCCGGTTCCTTTTTGAATAGGGTGGGGGACGCGTCATTCGCCTCCCCACCATCAGTCTGCAAAATTAAGAGCTTTACTCAGGGGATGGGGCCCATCTGTCGCAGGGAGGTATGGACCTCTGGTTAGTGGACTGGCAAGCAGGCCTGTTGACCGAGCTGACGGTCTTGGGGGGGGGCGGTGAGCCTTTTTGGGAAGCCTCCCCGTCTGGCGGGTAGCACTGGTAAGGTAAACATTTATGACCCACAGGTATCCGGCAGGTTCGCAATTGACTGGACAACACTAGACAGGCATAAGTTGGTTAAACGTTGTCCGGTCAACGACGAACTAGGCGACGGGGTGATGGCTATAGCTAGACAGCATGCATCACCCCGTGATTTTACGGATACACGTCAGAGGGTGGGGTCATTAGTTAGATATTGACTACGGTCAACAATTTGTTTGTGGTCAACAAACAAATTGATACAAATGGATACATTGTAGCAATTGCCGTTGGCAATTTTGGGTGGTACCTTACCAGTGTTACTTCGGCCTGCTTGCCTTTAGAATTATGATTGGTCAATTACCAATAGAAATTTATAATTCGGACTAGGGCATGAATCAATAAATGTGGCCCAATGCCGTTATCCACTTTCATTGGTGTCTGAGTCCTTTATTGGGGGGTGCGCCTGCAATGCAAGCGCGGCGCCAAAATGGCCGCCGCGCTCTTTGCGGGGCCCCCCCACAGGACGAAGGCATCCGGGTAGTTAGGGGCGTGGCCAGCTCCCTTATAAAAGGGGTGGCCACGAGGCAGCCGAGCTGCCATTTTGCGAAGCGACGGAGCGGAGAAGTTTTTCCCCTCCACCCCCTCCCTAGTTAACAGTGTGATATTTTGGTCGCTTCGGGGCCGGGTGGGAATTTTTGGCTGGGACCCATATTGGCTTCCGGGTCCTGGTTTTTTCGCCCATCCCACACTGTTGCTATGGTTTGACATAGGGGTTTTTCTGCTGCTGCTGTTGACTTTGGTCACATGGGCGGGTAGCACTGGTAAGGTAAACATTATGACCCACAGGTATCCGGCAAGTTCGCAATTGACTGGACAACACTAGACAGGCATAAGTTGGTTAAATGTTGTCCGGTCAACGACGAACCAGGCGACAGGGTGATGGCTACAGCTAGACAGCATGCATCACCCCGTGATTTCACGGATACGCGTCAGAGGGTGGGGTCATTAGTTAGATATTGACTACGGTCAACAATTTGTTTGTTGTCAACAAACAAATGGATACAAATAGATACATTGTAACAATTGCCGTCGGCAATTTTGGGTGGTACCTTACCAGTGTTACTTCGGCCTGCTTGCCTTAAGAATTATAATTGGTCAATTACCAATAGAAATTTATAATTCGGACTAGGGCATGAATCAATAAATATGGCCCAATGCCGTTATCCACTTTCATTGGTGTCTGAGTCCTTTATTGGGGGGTGCGCCTGCAATACCTGCTGTACATGCTTCTTATGGTTTGGGGCCTTGTGCTTCAAGGTGCAGCCTTGACTGCTCACCATGTAAAATAGAATCTTCCAAATGAAGGGTGTGTTCTAGCCTGTAAGTGCCTGATACACATTCATAGAACATAATCAATGGTCAGAGAAAGTTTATTATTGACCAAATAGATGAAATATGACAGGGGGTCAACCTTGGACATCTATGAACTTTCCAGCAGAAGATGGGGAGATGTGATTAGAAAGAAAACAGAGTTGCTAAATTACCCTTTTCATTACATTATTAAGTGATGTGGATCCAACTGGATTATGTGCATTGTTGGGAGGGGGGCATGATCAGCCAGTCTAGAAAAGGGTCAATTTCTTCTCCATTCTTTATCCAAAACAAGATGATTTGTTTTGCTCCTTCATCTTACTCTACTGCACCGATGACATTTCTCTGTCTAGAGGGTACCTCTGGAGAAGATATTGGGGACATGTGGAACAGCGTAAGTGTGGAGGAATTGTCTCCTCCTGAATCCTTGAAGAGGTTATTCCAATCATGCAAGTATCAAGCTGGATCTTGGCCTATGTCAATGAAGCATATATTGTACATATCTGGCTGGTGGTCCTCCTTGCTTGCTTAGGTATTGATGTGTGCAAAAATGATTGAGAACCTGCTGTAGTGGTTTCCACATAACCACTTTATCTATGTCTATTTACATTGAACTGATAAAACAAGCAGCCTGAATTGAAGTAAATTTCTCCCATTCTCCAAGTCCTTGTGAACTATCTTCAAAATGTTGCTTGAAATACATATGCATGCCTTTGGGGGCATATATGGTATGGAATCCAACAGAGCAAGTTAATAGGGTTTAAGCCAGCTAAGATCTCTGTTCATTTGTATGAAATACAGAAATGCTAGATAAATCAGTGGTTTAGTTATTGGGCTACAAAGTCAGAAGCTGGAGGTTCAGTTTCTTACTGTTCCTCCTAGAATTGATGATCTGTAGGGTTTCTTCCAGCTCTGCAATTCTAAGATTATTGTACATTGAACTGGGGACAGAGGAAAACATCAGGGAGGGAAACATTTAGGCATTTAATACATTGCTGTAGAGTCCAAGAAATTTACTGTATATTTTACTGGTTTGTGAGAAAAGGACTAATAAAGACAGATATTGTTTCTTTGCTTCCTGTCAGTTTTTCCACCATGAATAACAATAGGATTCTTTTAAATATATTTCTTTAGATTTATCACCTAAAAAGCTAAGTGTCTGCTATGTTGCTTTCTGTTTTTTCTTCTTCCCTTCAGTCTAGCAGGTATAAGCTTTTGAATGGCTTTTGAGCAAGAGAAACCTTAACATCTGTTGTCAGAAGGATTGTTGAATACGCCTAATGTTCAAGTTTGAAGGTAACTCATTATTTCTTAGTAGTTACCAGTTGAAATGGATTCCTTTCCCCAATAACTAAGGCATGAATAAGTTACTTTATAATTTTACAATCAAGATACAGGTTCAAACTGAAAACAATAATAGTTTTAGTTACTTTAGAGAAACTGACAAGTTGAAAGATAATTTCAACAAGTACTTTGGGTGCATAACTCTAAGAGATTACTTTTAAAGAGTAACTGTTTAAGCTTTACACAGTCTTCATTAGGAATGAGAGAGAGAGAATATGCGAAACTGAAGTAGCACATTTTAAATATTAATTGTTAATATAGGGTTTGCGGTATTACATTAAGACCAGACCAATATAAGTAAAGAAGTTGTTATTGTTGCTATCTTTGTGTTTTGAAGTCATTCCTCTGCAGAAATATATTCAGTAAGGATAAAGAGCAAAAGCTGTATAGAAACACAATCAATAAAAAACAGTGCAATTAAGATAAAATCAAATCTCTAAATGAACTAAAACAACAACAGCATAAAAATTGGTATACACACACTGAAAAAAGAAGAGTCTTTTAAATTAGCTGTAGTCTACCACAGCTGATTGTATCACTGTTGATGCTCAGGTGGGATGTTAAAAAATAACATTCAGGATTGATAATAGGTAAAGGTAAAGGTTGCCGTTCACTTGGAGAAAGTGATTTTTTTACAACAACAGCAGCAACAAAAGTTGACACAAGGTTCACTTAGCATAACAACAGTGACACCAGCAAAAAAAAACAACCAGCGATGACTGTACCAATAACAACAGCTACAGTGCCCACAGTACCAGCGATAATAACAACAGCTTCAGCATCAGCAAAAATAACCTCAACTTCAATGGTAGCAGCAACAACAACTATAATTACAACAACAGCAGTGACCACAGCAGCAGCAACAGCAGTAACTACAACATTAGTAGCAACAATACCGACAACAGCAATCATAGTAGGACGTGCAGCAGCACTAGGTGCCATTAAGAACATACCTAAGGATATAAAGGGACCCAGAAGTGAATTTGATCTGATGTTTGAAAGGTTAGAAAGAATAGAGACATTAATCAAAGTTGGACAAGAAGACTCACACAACCAAATGGAGGAAATGACAGATAAATTTGATAAAAGATTTGATGATATAGAAAAAGGACAAGTTGACTTTAAAAAAGATCAAGAAGAAATTAAAGAGGAACAGAAGGAACTTAAATCAGAGGTCAAGAAGACAAAAGAGCGAGAGAAGATGAGGAATACTAAGGTGGATTCACTGGAAAAACATGTTGCACTAATAGAGGAACAAATGAGATGTCCAAATATAGTGATCCATAATCTACCTGAGAAATCTCCAGACATGTTGAGAGATAGCATACTGGATTGGTCGAATGGTATGGTGATGGAGTACAGTTATTCTTCAGAAGATATTGTAAACTTGCATCGCCTTGGACAGAGGAGAGGGAGAACTGGTCCAAGGAATGTTCTGCTAAAAGTTGGAGGTGGAATGATAATGGAGAAGTAAGTCATCACACAGTGTGGGACACTATAAACACGGATCAAGTTGGTTTTATAAAAGGTAGGCATTTGACAGATCTAACAAGGAGAGCACTGGAGCTATTGGACATTGCTGTACAAAACAAGGAGAAGGTAGCATTAATGTCATTGGATATTTTCAAAGCATTTGATTCAATTCAGGGGGTAACAATTAAAGAAATAATATCCTTTTATGGATTCGGTTCCAAGTTTTAAAAAAATCATAGAGCAATTGTATCAGCAAGGAACAGTGAAAGTTAAAGTTAATAACGCATGTACAGAAGATATATTACCATATTTTCTGGCGTATAAGACGACTTTTTAACCCCGGAAAATCTGTGACAAAGTTGGGGGTCATCTTATATGCTGGGTACTCTGGAGCCAGGGGCCGCCTGGTGGGGAAAGCCATTCACTGCCGCCACCACGAGGCCTCTGGAGCAAGGGGCCACCCGGATACCACCCCCCAGCCTTGTGGTGGTGGCGGTAAATGGCTTTCCCTGCCAGTCAGCTGCTGATCATCCTCCTCCTCACCCCCCTGGGGTGGTGGTATCCGGGTGGCCCCTTGCTACGGACGCTTCATGGCGGCGGCAGAGGCTGGTTTTCCCCACCGGTCAGCTGATGCTTCTCCTCCTCACCCCCCGGCTGGGGATGGTGGTGCGGAGGAGAAGGAGCATCAGCTGACCGGTGGGGAAAACCAACCGCCGCCGCCGTGATGCCTCCGGAGCAAGTGGCTGCCCGGATATCACCACCCTCAGCCTCGCCGGGGGGTGATGAGGAGGAGGAGGAGCTGACCAGTGGGAAAAGCCAGCCGCCGCCACCGCTGCTGTGAGGCTGAGGGTGGTGGTATCCGGGCAGCCGCTTGCTCCGGAGGTTTTGCGGCGGCGGCAGCTGGTTTTCTCCGCCGGTCAGCTGATGCTCCTTCTCCGCTGCACGACCACCCCTGGCTGGGGTGGTGGTATTTGGGTGGCCCCTTGTTCCAGATGCCTCGCGGCGGTGGCTGGTTTTCCCCGCCGGTCAGCTGATGCTCCTCCTCCTCCTCCTCACCCCCTGGCTGGTGGTGGTGGTGCGGAGGAGAAGGAGTATCAGCTGACTGGCAGAGAAAACCAGCCACTGCCTGCATGAGGCGTCTGGAACAAGGGGCCACCCAGATACCACCACCCCAGCCGGGGGTGGGGGGTGAGGAGGAGGAGGAGCAGCAGCTGACTGGGGGGGAAGCCAGCCGCAGCCGTGAGGCTGAGGGTGGTGGTATCTGGGTGGCCCCTTGCTCCAGAGGCCTCGTGGCAGCGGCGACTCGCTTTTTCCACCGGTCACCTCCTCCTCCTCCTCCTCACCCCCCCACCCCCGGCTGGGGTGGTGGTATCCGGGTGGCCCCTTGTTCTGGATGCCTCATGGCAGCGGCGCCTGGTTTTCCCCACCGGTCAGCTGATGCTCCTCCTCCTCAGCTCCCCCCCCCAGCTGAGGGGTGAGGAGGAGGAGGTGACCGGTGGAAAAAGCGAGTCGCCGCTGCTATGAGGCCTCTGGAGCAAGGGGCCGCCCACCTCCCCACCCCCTTCACCGGCAGTGAAGGTAAAAGGACCCCCGTCGGGCTCTGAGACACCGCGAGCCACACCTCCCCACCCCCTTCACTGGCAGGGAAGGTAAAAGGAGCCCCATCGGGTTTGGAGACGTCGCGAGCCACACCTCCCCACCCCCTTCATCGATGGGGAAGGTAAAAGGAGCCACGTCGGGCTCAGAGATGCCGCGAGCTACACCTCCCCACCCCCTTCACCGGCGGTGAAGGTAAAAGGATCCCCGTCGGGCTCGGAGACGCCCTTTTACCTTTCCCGCTGGTGAAGGGGAATAGGTTATATATGTTGTAAGCCGCTTTGAGTGACACTTGTGTCAGGAAAGCGGGATAGAAATAAAACTTATTATTATTACCAAAAGGTAATATTAAAATATTAAATATTAATATTAAAAATGATGATGATAGTACTAATGGCATCCTGATTTATGGCCACCCTTCCCAGGGTTTCCTAGGTAGGGAGTCTCCAGATTTGAGTTTCCTCCCCTAAGGCTCTTGGGATTCTTGGGCCATTTGCCCAGCCCCCACCCCAAGCTGGCTTTCCCCGCCGGTCAGCTGCTCCTCCTCCTCCTCCACACCACCACCACCAGCAGGTAAAGGGAGCCATCCCCGGCCCTGGAAGCTCCAAAGACGCCGCTGTTGGAAGAGGGGTAGTCATACGGCGAGTATATTGCAAACTCTACATTTTAACTAGAAAAGCTGGGGGTCGTCTTATATGCCCAGTCGCCTTATACGCCGGAAAATACGGCACTTGAAGCAGGAACCAGGCAGGAATGCCCATTATCGCCAATTTTATTCATAATGTCAATGGAATTACTCGCAACAGCTATTAGAAATGATAATAATATAGAGGGACTGATGGGAAATAAAATAGGTTTATATGCTGATGACACTTTGGTGATTATGAAACATCCAATGAAGTCAATGGAAAAAATCTACAAGCATTTAACAAACTTTGAGGAAGTGACGGGGTTAAAAATAAACTGAGAGAAATCAGAAATGATAACCTGCAATATAGGGGAGGAGGAACATCTGAGGATACTAGAACAATTCAAAATACAAATTAAAGATAGTTTAAAGTATTTGGGTGTTAACATCACAAATACATTGGAAAATCTTAAAAAATTAAACTATGACAAACAGGAGAAGATGATCAAAGACCAAATCTGTCATTATAATAAATTGAAATTGTCATGGTTTGGTAGAGTGGCATTGTGTAAGATGATGCTACTACCACAAATGAACTTTCTATTGGATGCCCTACCAATACAACTTAAGGACAAAGAGATTAAGAAATATCAAAACATTCTAAATAAGTTTTGTAATGGTGGAAGAAAATTGAGAATCCCAAAATGCCTGTGGTATTTGCCACAAAAGGAAGGTGGATTAGGAATGCCTAATTTTAAAAATTATTATAGATCATTTCAGATTAAAAATATAATTAAGATCCTGACGAAAGAAAGGGCAATCTGGGAGGATTTGGAAACAGAGGACTTTGAACATTTAGGTAATGCAGCTTTCCTAGATAAGAATATCGGGAAAATTAGAATCAAGAATAATATGTTGAAAACACTATGGGATGTTTGGGAAAAAACAAGAATAGATTACCCCCAGATATATCTCTGATAATTGAGGCTGAGGATATTAGAAGCTTCCCAATTAAAATTGACAAGAGGTTAAGATCTGTGTTGATAAATAAGAATGCGTATCTGCTGAAGGACTAGATTCAAATTTGTAAGAACGAAGTTTTAAAAAAACAGGATTGTATGCAGAAATGAAGCTGAACTGGTTACAGAAAATAAGATTAAATAAATGGAATAATAAATATATAATGGAACAAAGTTTGGAAAGAAATAAGACAGAATTTGAGAAGTTTTGTGGAAAATAAGACAAGGAGAATTAGGGTTAAAGAGTTTGTTGAGTAAAATATATAAGATCTTAAACACAGAGGGTAATCCACAGGAGACACTGAGGAAAATTTGAGAACAAGATCTAAATATAAAAATTACGGAAACAAAATGGAGAACTATTTGGAAAAGGAGGATCATGAGCACTTTATCGGTAAGAGTTAAGGAACATAACTATAAATTCTTGTGGAGGTGGTACCTGACCCCGGTCCGACTGAATCACAATGACAAAACTAAAAGTAACATTTGTTGGAGATGGAAAAAAAAACAGGAACATACACACACGTGTGGTGGAATTGCAATGTTGTTAAGAAATTTTGGGAGTAGGTTGAAAAAGAGATTATGGGAATACTAGGGGTGAGCATTAAGATCGGTTCAGGTAACACTATGTTTACGGACTTTGAGGACAAAAAGTTAGATAGGGATGAAACAGAATTGGTTTCAATTTTGATGACAACTGGGAGACAGTGTATTGCAAGAAAGTGGAAAGAAACTGAGGAAATTAGTATAGAAGAATGGTATAAGGAATCATGGCAATTGGCTTTAAATGATAAATTAACCTGAGACTTGAATGAAAAAAGGAGCAGTTACAGAGAATAGAATTTGGCTAATTTGGAAACCCTTTGCAGATTTTGTGTTAAAGAAAAGAACTGGAAGCAGGCCAGCACCAGATCAAATGGGTTTCTGGAAACACTGAAAGAATGATGAAATATGCCGCTTCTCCCTTGGGCAATGTATATATCACATGGTGAATTATCTATTTTTCTTGATTTTCCCCTTTTCCTTTCTTCTTTTTCTCTTTTCTCTTTTTTTGTTTTTTTTATTTCTTTCCTTTTCACTTTATTTTAGATGGAGAAATACTATAATAGTGTTGATGTAGTGTTTTAAATATTTATCTATTTAGAGCTTAAGAAAATTATATGTATATTTACAATTAAAAGATAAGGTAGAAATTAGCAGTAGGAATGTGTCAACTATGCAGCGTTAAGCAAATTGTGTTTTAGTTTAAGTATTTGAACACTGTTTTTTGTTTTTGGTATTGCTTTTTACTATATAAGTGTTGATGTCTCTTTTTATGTATTTTGTGCAAAAATTCAATAAAAATTATAAATAAAAAAGACAGTCTTATCCAACTCTAGGGTTCAGTGTTCATCTCCATTTTTAGCCAAACAGCCAGCACTGTCTGCATCTGCAGATGTTTCTGTGGATGTGTGGCAAGAATGACTAGACACTGGAGTGAGGGAATGCTTTTTACCTTCCCATCAAAGTGGTACCTATTTATCTACTTGCAATTTCTTGCTTTTGAACTGCTAGATTGGCAGGAGCTGGGACAGAGACGGGAGTTCACTTCATCGTGCAGTACTCGGGTCTCAAAGGGCTAACCTGCCAACCTTACAGTCATCAAGTTCAGCATCTTAACCACTAAGCTACTGCAGTCCCCAGGATTGATGATAGAATAGCATAAAACCTGAAAAACGGCTATGAAATTGCCCCTAAAAATAGCTTATAAAGTATAGTGACATCTGAAAGATAATTGTTATCCAGGGGCAGTAAATCTTCATAGGGCTGAACCCACCACATCAGATGAAGATGGATCCATCTCCACTTTCTTCACAGAAAATGGCAAAGCGATAATCTACTTTTCCTATTGTTGGGAGAGCACAATGGATTGTGCCATTCTCTCTGTATAAATACATTGGCTCCCTTTGTGTTTGAGTGATATAGTTATGGTGCCCTTTAGTGGCTAAACTAGAGAGACCCATCTACAATTAATTGAAGTCATTTTCCTTTAGCTCAGCCGGCAGGCACCCTGGAGGAACTGCTCCATGAATGTACAAAAGCTCTGATTTATATAGCTGTTATGTCTCCTGAAAGGTTATGTTTTGTTTTATTTTTCAAATGAAGAAGATGCTAGTGTGTGGGTTATATGTTTCATTCCGATTTTATGCTAGCATCCAATTAGTACTTGGAATATTGAAAGAATTTTTCCCTTTGAAATCTCTGATCTTAGAGATATTGCAGATTCAATTCCACAGCCTTCAATAGGCTGTCTTTCTTCTTCTTCTTTTTAAAAAAGCTTTCCTATCATTTATGACACACATGTTACCGCACTGATAATGAAAAGAATTCTATCACCCAACAGTTTAAGGGAAGCTTCCTCAATTCTTAGCATAATCATCATAGCTTTTCTTATACACTACTATATTTAATAAGCTCATGGTGTGATTCTTCTAGCTTCTTCCCTCTTTCCAACCAATAAATACTTACATTTATATATACTGTACTAATATTTAAATTGTAAGTCTGGCCAGGTTATCATTCTATGGTAATAGAGTAGACCATACTGCTAGCGATGCAACACCAATTGTCAGGTGGCATTCAACCAACCTGACAACCCTAGGGACTAGTGGCCTTGGGTAGAAAAGTCCACAAAGAAGGGTGATGGTCCCTAAAAGGATTAAATCACACTTTAACCCATTGTGATGGAGGGCAGAAGTTTCATCAATCATTGCCTAGGGCTGAGGAAAAATTGTGTGCCAAAAGGGCTCAGGATCAGAAAATGACTCACGGAACTGGATCAGTGGTACAGGTGTCACATTGCAATGCAGAAGGCAAATGGAAGGCCACTGCATTATATTGTTCCCAGAACAATCTTCATGACTGATTGCCATGAGGATAGCCAATGTTTGGAACTGGATATGGCACTCAAAGAAGAATATTTAAATTATAACACTTAATTCCATTAGCTATTCTGTATTTATCTCTGAACTTCTTTCTCCTGTACTCAAATACAGTAAAACCACAACTCATGTAAAAACTCCATTCTGTAGCCTTTTATGTAAATCGTTTCTTTACGTAAATCGAAGCAAACCCATAGGGAAAATGAATATTTATGTAAATCGAAGCAAACCCATAAGGAAAATGAATATTTATGTAAATCGAAGCAAACCCATAGGGAAAATGAATATTTATGTAAATCGAAGCTAACCCATAGGGAAAATGAATATTTGTGTAAATCGAAGCAAACCCATAGGGAAAATGAATATTTATGTAAATCGAAGCAAACCCATAGGGAAAATGAATATTTATGTAAATCGAACCAAACCGATAGGAATAATGAATTTTTTATGTAAATTGAACCAAACCCATAGGAAATTGCATTACATAAATCAGGACACTTAAGTAAATCAGGACACCATTTTAGCAAAAAATCCTTACGTAAGTCAAATTTTACGTAACTCGAGGCACATGTAAGTTGGGGTTTTATTGCAATGGGATTACCATTACCCTTGACACACTGAGTAAACTGGCTATTTGATGCCCTGAAAATGTCTCCTTTATCTATCCCAGATGTTTAAATCTCATCTGTAGGGCTGGTAGGTCTTCCCATCCCATCCCCAACCCACTCACTTTTCTGCTTGGCCTGATGCTCCTTCCTTTGAATTATTCACACTCAGTAATGAGCAATCAGCAAAGTGGTCCCTGGTGATTACAAAAAGAAAAAAGAAAAAGAAATACAAGGGTGGCTTTCTGTACTGAATGCACTCTATAAAGAAACCTTAGTTAATAGGAGCTGTGTTCTCTTCTTGTTCTTCCTCCATCAAGGTCATGGTCTGCATATTTTATAATCCCATTTTTGTGTGCTTCTTTCCTTTTCCCTTCCTTACCTTTTCTCACTCTCCTCATAGTGGGTGTACCTGTATCTTTTTCAGTTCTGTCTTCCACTGTAGTCAAGTGTATGGGACTTATATTCTTACATTATCATATGTACATTTTGGGACATTCCGATTACATTAGTATACGGGTAGGCAGATATGTCTCTTTCCACATAAGGCATACATAAACACACATATAATAGGTTAGATCAGTGTTTCCGAACCTTAATTTTTTGGACTTTATTTCCGAGAAGCTTAAATTAATTCCCAAAGCACTGATGAGCCAATATACTGACTTAGGCTTCTGGGAATTGAAGTCTCTCTGTGGGGCATGCACCCCATGTTGGGAACCACTGAGTTAGATACAGGTATCAGTATGACTGCTGCAGTCCCCAAATTTCCTTTCCAAATTCTCTATCCTAGAGAAACCTAGGGGGAGATGGTTCCACTGAATTAATCTAGTACATAAAGTCCAGAGGACTTTAAGTTAGCTGTGCACAATGTTTTCTTCAGTGTGTTAAATGTTGCTGACACTCTTTATTAAAACACTACCCCCCCACACACACATTTGCAATTACATACTGTGCCTCCCAAGAGAAAGGGCCAGCCTGTGTAGTGCAGGGGCAAGATGCCCAGACACAATAATAATCTGATGAGTTTTCTAATCACTTTGTAAACTAATCTGAGGATTACTTCTGTCTTTAATGTTGCAATGAATAGTTAGTAACCTGATAAATATGGGTGCTGTCTGGATAGCTCAGTAGTTTAGGTATCTAGCAGTGGGGCCAAAGATGTTCAATTCCCCACTGTGTCTTGGTGAGAGCATCCTGTGTGGCTCTGAGCAAGCTGCACAGTCCCTGGGCAACCACAGGAGAAGGGAATGATAAACTTCTGTTTATCCTCTACCTTGAAAACCCTGGAAAGGGTTGCTGTAAGTCAGAATTGACTTGACAAGACACAATTATTATCTATACCTATAAAGCAGAGGTGTGGGCGTGGTATCCGGAATGGACTGCCGCACCCCTTGACCAAACCCCATGAAATGTGGCACACACATACCTTGTGCACGTGAGCAGGTCACTGTCGGGGTCCCAAAACCCATGGGGGTTATGCCCCCCAAATTGATCCTTTGGTCCTCAACCAATCACAAGGGCTGACCAGGTTTGGGCCTTTGTGATGTCATGCCCTTTGTCATGTCTTGACCAAACCTGGTAAGCCTTTGGGAGTGGTCAGCCCTTGGGAGTGGTCAGCTAATGTGTCATCACAGGGCCCCAGCCCTTGGCCAGTCAGGCCAGCTGGCAGGGTGGGGCAGGAGTCCAGTGGACAAAGGTCAGCCCAGGAGAAGGAGCACCCATGCAACGCAACCCCGGGAGGTAGGACAGCATCCCCCAAACCCCAACCGGGTGAAGCGGGGCACCCCTGCTATTTTATATAAAGTTGCCATTGTCATTTTCTTTTTGCAGCAAAGGAATTGGTGGGGTTTTGTATCCAATCCCCTCATCATTTTCATTAGGTCTTCAGCTGGTGAACTTCTTGAGCTGATAAGGTAAAAACACCTTGGGGAGACAATAAGCACCGAAGCTGCTCTTTTTAAAATTGCATCCTGGGGGAGAGCAGCATAAGCCTTATGACTGATGGATTGTACTCTTGAGTTATAAGACCATTACAGGAATGTCCCTCCTCCCCTAATTATATGAACTGTATGCCATATAATTTTAATCACATATAGTCCCAGCTGCAGTAATGTTGTTTTTAAAGACAATCATTTCAGCCAGTTTTCATGTGCTGTAGCAATTGTGACTTCAAGACGAACACAACCCAAGCATGGGGATTTGCAACATGTCAGAATTAAAAGAAAAAAAGGATGCAGTCTTTGGAAATAAACATTTATTCAAGCATTTAGCAATGTGAAAGGTGCAGCCACTGAGACATTGTTGGTCCTTATTATCAGCTATGTTGGTTAAGTAGGGTGATCACATACCCAACAGGAGGTTTTTCAGAGGTCAATCCTTCACTCATATTATTTTTGTATGGAAATTTGTTGCTTGTTTTAAAAGTTAAATTAAGCAGAACCCTGTCTGAGCAGATGGGCACCTCAGCCCAAAATGATCCACAGCTGTGCATCACTGTCCAAACTGCTGTTATGCATGTTCATGTAGAAGTAATCCCACTAAATACAGTTAGACATACTTCCACATAAGCATGCAAAGGAGTAAAGCTTTATTTAGCAATCTGTTGTTGCTGTTGCCCCCCAATGGCCATTAAACATTTTCTCTTTCTTTTTCAAGAAGATCTAGAGCACAGCGCCTGTAGTGGCAAACCTATGGAACGCGTGGCAGAGGGGGCACTCAGAGCCTTCTCTGTGGGCACAGACATCACTGCACCAGCACAGAGTTTGCCCCACCCCTCTGCCCAGCAGCCCAATGGGAGTGTTTCCTCCCTTCCCCAGCACAGAGTTTACTTCACCCCTCTGCCCAGCAGCCCAATGGAAGCACTTCCTCCTTCCTCCACGCACAGAGTTTTCCTTGCCCCTCTGCGTCACAGATGGCAGCCTGTTGAGTTTGGGCACTCGATCTCTAAAAGGTTTGCCATCACTGATCGAGAGTAAGCACTCGCCTCTCATGTTTATGCAACTATCAAGTTACTTCCTATTTAGGTTAGGAAAGAACCTAAGCATGGGAGGTTGACAACTGTGGCCTTCCAGATGTTTTTGATCCACCACTGTTGACTGCCATGGCTAGGGCTATTGGGAGCTATATGTCAAGAAGATACAGAGATCTACAGTTAAGTAATCTGGAAGAGAGTGTTTTCCTAAAATTTAGGACTAATCAAGTGAACAAGCCTTAGAAGTAGCTGCAAGACATAAAGGTTTGATGAATGTCTATCTCAGGGTCATAAATATCAGATTGGTGAGTTCAAGCCAGTTCTGAATTGGCAGGTGCCTTGATCTCCAAAGGCAAAGAGAGAAAAAACAACTCCAAATAATTGGTATTCTTTTGGGAAACCTTAAATGAGAGGCCAGGATTCATACCACAGCTCTTTCAGTATTGTTGAGGCACCTCATCAAACTGCAATAGCTTTTACAGTTCTCTCCTCTCATATTTGATGTTGAGATAATTGTCTACTTCCTAGCATTTTTAGCCTTCTGTCACTTTAGCAGCTCCAAATACTGTAAAAGAAGCCTAAGCTCCACAAGACAAGTAAAACAAATTAAATGAACATTGAGATTTCTCTGCCCTGCTAAAACCTATAAATGATAATTGAAACTGTAATCTCTATGGAAACCATGAATTAACAAAACATATATGGTCCTGAATGTAAGGAAAACTGAAAGTGGTCTGACTGCACCAGGTG
Organism: Bradypodion pumilum; assembly: GCA_035047305.1. Lineage (NCBI taxonomy): Eukaryota > Metazoa > Chordata > Lepidosauria > Squamata > Chamaeleonidae > Bradypodion > Bradypodion pumilum. The sequence goes on along the minus strand of JAWDJD010000001.1, from coordinate 156,632,676 downwards.
AAGGAGACAAAAATAACACCCATTTAAGAAAACCACAATCAGCAGAAAGAATATGGATATGGAAGATATGTTTATGCTTTCACTCTGCTTAAGCCCTGGAAATATGCTGAAATATGCTGCAGTGGCTCAAGTGGCTAAGCCGCTGACTGGGAGGTGGAAGGTCAGCAGTTCAATTCCCGAATACTGCAGGACAGAATGAGCTCCCGTCTTTGTCCCAGCTCCTGGCAACCTAGCAGTTTGAAAGCAAGAAATTGCAAGTAGATAAATAGGGACCACTTCGGTGGGAAAGTAACAGTGTTCCGTGCACTCCAGTGTCTAGTCATGCCTGCCACATGACCACAGAAATGTCTGCAGAAGCAGACAGCACTGGCTCTTCGGCTTTGAAAGAGAAATGAGCACGAAACCCTAGAGTCGGATACGACTGGCTTTCAAGCAAAGGAAACCTTTATCTTTACTAAGCAGAATGAACTCACCAAAAGGTGCCTTCATTTTGGCAGTTTCGCATCTGGCCTAGACAGTTGGAGTGCCAAGGTTCACCATCACTGCACTAGGACAGTGTTTCCCAAACTACGTTCCACGGAGGACTGTGGACTTCAATTCCCAGAAGCCTGAGTAGAGTACATTGGCTGATCAGTGCTTTGGGGAAATTGAGGTCCAAAAACCAAAGATTGGGAAACACTGCTCTAGGAGTTTCCACCAATCAGGACCTGAGACTCCTTGAAGCTTCTCAAACTGGTAACTTTTATGAAGGCAACTTCGGCACTTCTCCCCCTCTATTTCCAGATGGAATCAGTTTTTCCTTATTGGCAGTTAGCTGGCCCACAAACACCTTCTTGTAATAACCTTGAACAACATTTTTTTTTCCCTCAGGGAGATATTGGTACAGCTGTGAGATCTCAAGGACCTGTGCTCTCCCTCCTCTTGCTTGGATCTGTACCAGCTAACTAAAAATGCTCTTCTTACAAGTGCAAGGGGCTTCTGGATCTTCTTTCCCTTCCATTTCTCTATGCAGTGGTATCTCAGTTAATGTAATTAATGCATTCTCCGAGATGTTTCTTCCAGCGAACATTAATCAAATTTCCCATAGGAATGCATTGAATGCAATTTCCTATAGGAATGCATTAAAATACTTTAACCAAAACACATTTTCCCATAGGAATGCATTGAAAACCAATGATGAGCCACCATTTTCTATGGATTTCCTTTTGTTATGCAATTTTTATGTTAACTGAGCTGTTTATTAACCAACGTTCCACTGTACACAGAATCTAGATGGACATTCCAGTCTAGTGTCTGTAATATGACCCTGAACTGAAGATCTTTCATGACAGATTGATTGATTTGATTTGTATGCTGCCCACTCAGCATACGCCAACTCAGGGCGACTCACATCAAATTAAACATTGCAATACAATAAAATATAGCAATACAGTAAAATTTAACAATGCTACAAAAGATAACAATACAATAAAAATGGCAATACAATAAGATTATACAATATTCAATCCAGACAATATATCAGTAGAAACAATACCACAATATAACAATAGACAATATATCAATAGAAACAATACCACATCACAACACTACAGCAGCCTCTCCACCCCAGCCACAAGACAGTCAGGGGGGGGAGGGAGCGAAGTCCTATTGCCCACCACTGCTGCAGCCTTTTGAGCCCTGGCCAGGGGTGGGGCCCATGACGCCGGTGGTGGTGGTGGTCCTGGCATCCATTTTCTAGGTGCCTCAGGTTAGCAACAGCACAGACCTGGAATGAATGTTTAGTTTCTTGTTTGTTTGTTAATTTGGAACAGGGTTTTCAGTGAGCCATCTAGCCTGCTCTAGCAAGTGCTGTTATATCCACCTTTGTTGATCAATGTGCAAGTGTCATATAGGCATTAATTAGCTCAACTGTGTTGCCAGGTTGTGATCATTGGCATGGAACATCATCCGTCCCACTGTTAACACTTATTCTGGTGTCTGAACAAGTGAGGATTTAATTTCAGCTGATTTTTTGGACAACTTTGCCAGAGTTCACAAATGGACTAGGAGAAAAACCTGAGATTTTTAAGAAACGAGGAAGGAGGGAATTTATTTATTTATTTATTACTCACATTTTTACCAGCACCACCTCACCGAGGCAACTCCGGGCAGCTCACAACAAACAAAAACTCACAAAAATATCAAAATAGCATTAAAATTGAATTATTTAAAATTAAGATTTTTTTTTTAAAAAAATGCCCTTCCAATACCACATACTAAACTGATAGCCCAAGCAATAGTTAAACAAGCCAACCCAGGGTGGATATTTCCCCAGCCACTCCCACACCCGCTGCGCTAGCCAGGTCTTAAGACTCTTGTGAAAGGCTAAAAGCTCTGCCTGGAGGAGAAGTTCGGTTGGCAGGAGGTTCCACATAACTGGAGCAGACACAGAGAAGGCCCTCCTTCTGGTGCTAGAGAGACAAGCCTCCCTAGCAGATGGAACTATCAGGGAGCCCCTCTGGTCTGCTATAATGGGATGGGCAGATGTCCTTGGGGTGACGCGGTCTCTTAGGTACCCTGGTCCATACCTGTCAAGTTTCGGAAAATTTCTGTCAAATAAGGGAAATTTTCTGGCCAAAACGGGAAACTGACAGCTATACTTATCCTGTTCTGGCCTGCAGTCTAATTCCAGGCTAATTGCAGTCTAACTAATACGGGATGATGGCGGGAAAGAGTGTAAAATACGGCGGTTTGACAGAAATTTCCCAAAACTTGACAGGTATGCCCTGGTCCACTACTATGTAGGGCTTTAAAAGTAACCACCAGAACCTTGAATTGCACCCAGAGGTACACTGGCAACCAGTGCAGCTCCCAAAACAGTGGCCAGGCATGGGTATACCGCCCCATCACTACCCGAGCAGCCGCATTCTGGACCAATTGCAACCTCCGAATGGTCATCAAAGGCAGCCTCATGTACAGTGCATTGCAGTAGTCAAGTCTGGAGGTGACCAGAGCATGCGTGACCATGAGCAAGGAGTCCCGGTCCAGGAGTGGGCATAACTGGCGAATCACACGAAGTTGTGTGAAAGCTCTCCTAGCCACAACTGCCACCTGCTCATTGAGCAGGAGTTGGGAGTCCAGGACAACCCCCAGATTATGCACTGGGTCTGTCTGAGGCAAAAAAGTGCCATCCAGAACCAAAGATGGTATCTACCGTGATAACGCAGGGCCCCTAATCCACAGCTACTCGCTCTTGCCAGGATTGAGTTGTAGCCCATGGTCCCCCAACCAGACCCCTACAGCCTTCAGACATCTGGACAGGACTTCCACTGCATCACCAGGATCATCATTGGCTGAGATGTAGAGCTGAGTATCATCCGCATATTGGTGATACTTCACCCCATGGGAACGGGTTGATGGATGAGGTCTTAAGGAATTGCTGTGCTCCTCTTAGTTTTCAGGGTCAGTACTGCTAGGAGTGGAGGGAGGTTTTTTGTTTTGTGTGTGTGCATGTGTGATATGGCTTTACCATCTATTTTTTTAAAGTCTGATTTTCATTTACAAAACAGAAGAAGGAAGTAGAAGCCACATAATTGCAGTTAATTATAGCATATCAATGGCAAATGTAACAACACTAGGGATCAACTTTTTTCAATTCCAATTAACAGTTTACTAGCACATTTGATCTCGTTTACAAAACTATATTTAAAAATAGCAGCACTCTTCTAGACAATTTTAATGTTTGCTTTTAATATATGTGGAAGGTCAAAAAAACAATCACTGGAAAGGTTGGAAATATCAAATAAGGTTGTGTAAAAGCTAAATGATACTTTGGTATATTTAAATTCTGTAGTTAACCGTGGGGACCCCAGTGTTGCTGTCGAAGTCCTTTCCAGGGGCCTGGAGGCTGTTGGGGTCTGGATGGGGGCCAATGGGCTACAAATGAATCTCAGCAAGACTGAGTGGCTATGGATAAGGGGCCCTGCTACCATCTTTGGTTCTGGATGAGACTACTTTGCCCCAGACAGATCCAGTGCATGACTTGGGGTCCTCCTGGACTCGCGACTGCTGCTTAAAGAGCAGGTGGTGGCTGTGGCCAGGAGGGCTTTCACCCAACTTCGGGTGATTCGCCAGTTGCGCCCACTCCTTGCTCATGGTCACACATGCTCTGGTCACCTCCAGACTAGATTATTGCATTGCACTCTACATAGGGCTGCCCTTGACGACCATTCAGAGGCTGCAGCTGGTCCAGAATGTGACTGCCTGGGTGGTGATGGGGTGCAGGCATTATGCCCATGCCTCACCTCTGCGAGCTGCATTGGTTGCCAGTTTGCCTCTGGGTGCAGTTCAAGGTGCTGGTGGTGACCTTTAAAGCCCTACATGGTAGTGGGCCAGGTTACCTAAGAGACTGCATCTCCCCAAGAGTTTCAGCCCATCCAACTAGAGTGGGCCAGAGGGGCTCCCTAATTGTACCATCTGCTAGACGGGCTGGCCTCTCTAGCACAGGGAGGAGGGCCTTCTCCATGTCTGCTCCAGCCCTTTGGAACCTCCTGTCAGTAGAATTACAACTGCAGATGGAATTGCTTCCCTTCAGGAAAGGGCTCAAAACCTAGCTGGCAGGTCAGGTGTGGGGGCTGACCCGGGGGGGGGGGGTTGGCTTTTTAAGATATATTGTCCCTTTTACTGATGGGTGGGTGACGGGTTTTTGATGGATTTTAAATGGGTTTTAAATGTTTTAAAGTTGTTTTTAATGTTGTTGTGAGCTGCCCGGAGTCGCCCTAGGGTGAGGGGACAGCATAGAAGTTTGAATAATAATAATAATAATAATAATAATAATAATAATAATAATAATAATAATAATAATAATAATAATAATAATAATAATAATAATAATAATAATAATAATAATAATAATAATAATAGACACAACTTATGAATTCTTACTAGAAGAAATGTGATTCATATTAATTAAGCTTTAATGTCTGGACATCCATTTTGACTTTTCCCCAGCTGACATCAGGTTGCATCTTGCCATTTGCCTGGTTGGGAAAAAATATGGCCCTGGATAGCCATTTTTTTTTGGTTAGCCAAGCTTTATTCCAATTCTTTAGCTATATATCTGGATTCTCTTTGTTGTTGTCCAGTTACACAGTCAAGTCTGACCCTTTGTGACTCCATGGACACTGCACGCCAGGCTCTTCTGTTATCTGCCATCCTCCATAGTCTGCCCAGATCTACACCAACCACATCAATTATGCCCATCTCCTCCTCTGCCGTCCCCTTCTCCTTTTGCCTTCAATCTTTCCTAGCATCAGGGCCTTCTCAAGTGAGTCCTTTCTTCTCATTTGGTGGCCAAAGTACTTGAGCTTCAGCTTCAATATTTGTCCTTCAAAGGAGCAGTCAGGTTTGCTTTCCTTCAGGATTGATTGATCTCCTTGCAGTCCAGGGTACTCTCAAGAGTCTCCTCCGGCACCACAGTTCAAAGGCATCTATTCTTCTGCACTCAGCCTTCCTTATGGTCCCGCTCTCACAGTCATACATTAATATTGGGAAGACCATTGCTTTAATTTTGCGGAGTTTTGTTGTCTGGTTCAAGGTCAATGACCATTGTGGTTGTCCATTTTTGGCTGCAGAGTATGTAATCAATCTGATTTTGATGTTTGATATCCAGTGATGTCCATGTGTAGAGTCACTTTTTAGGTTGTTAGAAGATGGTGTTTGCTATGACCAGTGCATTCTCTTGGCAAAATTCTATTAGCCTTTGCCTTGCTTCATTTTGTACTCCAAGGCCAAACTTGCCTGTTATTCCAGTTACTGTTTGACTTCCTACTTTGGCATTCCAATCTCCTATGATGATAAGGACATCATTTTTGATGTCAGTTCTAGAAGGTGCTGTAGGTCTTCATAGAACTGGTTGACTATGGTCTCTTCTGCACCAGGGGTTGGGGTATAGAATTGGATTACTGTTACGTTGAATGGTTTGCCTTGAATTCGGACTGAGATCATTCTGTCGTTTTTAAGATTGCATCCCATTACTGCTTTCCTTACTCTTTTATTGACTATAAGGGCTACTTCATTTTTTAAGGGATTCTTGCCCACAATAGTAGATATAATGGTCCCCTGAGTTAAATTCACCCATCTCTGTCCACTTTAGTTCACTGATTCCTAAGATATCAGTGCTCAGTCTTTACATCTCATTTTTGACTACATCCAGCTTACCTAGATTCATGGATCTTACATTCCATGTTCCTATGCAATATTGTTCCTTAGAACATTAGACTTTCTTTTCACCGTCAGATCCATCCACAGCGTGAGTGTTCTTTCAGCTTTGGCCCAGCCGCTTCACTCTTTCAGGGGCTACTTGTAATTGCCCTCCGCTCTTCCCCAGTAGCATGTTGGACACGTTACGACCTGAGGGGCTCACCTTCCAGTGTCATATTGTTTAGCCATTTGAAATTGTTCATGTGTTTTTCTTGGCACAGATACTTGATTGGGTTGCCATTTCCTTCACCAGTGGGTTGTGTTTAGTCTGAGTTCTGTGCTATGGCCTGCCCATCTTGGGTAACCCTACACAGCACAGCCAAAAGCCTCATCGAACCATGCAAGCCCCCTCGCCATGTTGATGTTTACAGTACATTTGAATTTCGCCCAAAGGCGCCCATTGGTTACTGTGTCAGTGATGTCATTCTGATGTACTGCATATCTGGCGTGGCTCACCTGTGGCGGGAAGGTTTCCTGCACTAATCACTGATTGGGTGATTGGAGCCACGTGAGCTGAGCTCCTTCATCTGCGCTACCACTGGCAACTGAATTCTATGTGAGTGGCAGACGACTTACATGCATACACAGTATCTATACAATAGGAGTATTGACAAGGGGGGAAGAGGAAGGGGGGAACATGGAGGATCACTAGATCCGATTCATTCACATTACACTTGGTTACATGGAGGATCGCTAGATCTGATTCATTCACATTACACTTGGTTACATACACAACATCCCTCCCCCCTAGGATGGGACGAAGTCCCTCAACCATAGTGGTGGCCTGCATGTTCGTTTTGGCCATGCAGCAGCTTGGCTGAGCTTGGAGGAACTGGGAGTTTTGGGTTCCACAGCTTTGTGTCCCGCGGAGAGGAAGCGAGTAGTGTTAGCGGCATGTTGGGAGCACTGGCCTGAATCAGAAGAGGAACCCGGGAGGGAGTACTGCAAATCATCTCTCTGCATAGGATGGGTGAAACCGAAATCAGATCCTCTTGGTGGGCTAACTGCCATGTCTCCCCCTTGGGATGAGCGGGTGGGGGAGAACCCTAACGTTGAATCACCTTGGTCTTCAACTCCCTGGGTGTCCGTGACCCTACACCTGAGCTGGTCGGCATGTCGCCGCCACAGTAGCCCTGTACTTGTTTCAACCTGGTAGGAAACTGGCCCTGTTTGGTTGATCACAACCCCTGGGACCCACGTTGGGCCGGCAGCCGCATAATTCCTGCAATATACTGGGTCCCCAACTGCAAAAACCTTGGTGTGCACAATTTCAACTTTCCTCCCCTTATCCTCCATCCTGGTCAGATCCAAACAGTTGAAAAGCGAGACCGGTCTACTGCGCATTAGGAGCTTGGCTGGCGAGAGTCTGGATGCCAGGGGAGTTATTCTGTAGCAAAGAAGAAACTGACAAAATTGTAACTCTAGATCCCCATGGCCCATTCGCTGAAGTGCCACTTTAGTAGTTGGCACTTGGCGCTCAACCTGGCCATTTGTTGCGAGGTGAAATATGGCAGATATAATGTGTCGAATTGCGTTCCTTTCCAGGAATGACTGGAATTCGACGGAGGTGAAAGTGCTGGCGTTGTTGGAGACAAGCACATCGGGTAAACCAAAACAACTAAATAGCCTCCACAATTGCTTAATGGTTGCAGCTGAGGAGGTGTTGGGCATTGGAATAACCTCCAACCATTTCAAAAAGGAATCGACCACTAGTAGAAAAAGCGAGCCCCTGAACAGACCAGCGAAGTCGATGTGTAATCGAGACCATGGTCTGCGGGCATTGTCCCATTCTCTGGAAGGAAGTCGGGACTCTTCAGGTCGAGAACTCTGGCAACTCTCGCACATGCCTACCAAATGCTCTATGTCTGCGTCTATCTGGGGCCACCAGAAATAGCTCCTAGCCAAAGCCTTTGAGTGCACAATTCCCGGGTGGCGAATGTGTAGCAATTTGAGTACCTTTGACTGCAATACCTCAGGAATGACCACCCTCTGGCCCCATAGGAGGCAACCCCTCTCTATCGAAAACTCGAACCTCTTTCGGAAGTATGCTTTGAACTCCTTGGTGGGAGGAGTCGTGGGCCACCCCTTCTTAATCCATGAGATAACCAGGGACATAACCTTGTCCTTCGCCGTAGTCTTGGCGAGATCTGTGGGCACAATTGGGGGTGAGTTGAGGGACTCGATCAGCAATACCTGGTGATCCTGCTCTACCTCGCACTCGGGTTCCCCCAATTCAGGTAGGGTAGACTGGGAAAGCATGTCAGCGTGGCTGATTTCTTTGCCCGGGTGGTGGACCAGTGTTAACTGGTAAGCGTTAAGGAATATGGCCCACCATAGCATTCTGGGGGACAGAATCTGGGGTGTGGGCTTGCACGTGGTGAAGATACCCAGCAGTGGTTTGTGGTCAGTCTCAATGGTGAACTCCCGACCGTAGAGGAAGTTGTGGAATTTCTTGGTTCCAGCGACTATCGCAAGAGCCTCTCTGTCTGTTTGCGCGTAGTTGCGCTCTGCCTTTGAAAGGGACCTTGAGTAAAAGGCAACCGGGGCTTCCCGCATGTTTTCCAACATGTGGCACAGCACCACCCCCACCCCCACTGGTAAAGCATTGCAAACTAACACCACGGGCTTCCTTGGGTCGAAATGGGTTAAGATTGCCTCTGAGGACAGGAGCTGTTTTAACTCTTTGAAAGCCTTTTCCTGGCTGTTCCCCCACTGCCAAACTGCATCTTTCTTTAAAAGACGGTGCAGAGGTTCCGCTACTGAAGCCTTCCTTGGCAAGAAGGAGTGATAGAAATTGAGAAGTCCCAAGAAGGACTGCAATTCCGGTTTCGCGGTGGGGCGAGGGGCATTTCGAACAGCGGCAACCTTGGAGTTGGAGGGCTTGACTCCTTTGGGGGTTATCTTAAACCCTAGGAACTCTACTTCCCTCACTAGAAACACACATTTATCTTGTCTCAGCCTCAACCCTGTCTTCTCAAAACTTTGTCCAGCCTCTTTGCTAGTTCTGACTCACTCCCAGCTGTCATCAAAATGTCATCAAAGTAGGGCAGGACCCCAGTGAGACTCTTGAGAAGGCATTCCACAAGAGATTGGAATATCCTGGGGGCTGAGTTCATGCCAAACTGGAGATGTGTCACCTTAAATGCACCCTTGTGTGTAACAATCGTCTGTGCAGCTGCAGCAGCAGGTGTGACCATTAACTGCTGATAGGCCTGCGCCAAATCTAGCTTTGCAAAACATTAACCCCCGTGTCAAGTGGCTAGTAAATGGCTAACTACCGGCACCGGGTATGCATTGGGGCGAATAGCTTTGTTAATTGTACACTTGTAATCAGCACAAATCCTAACCTCCCCGTTGGATTTTAAAGCAGTAACAATCGGTGTCTCACATTCTGTGGAGTCCACCGGAACCCAAATCCCCTGACCCACCAGTTTGTCCAGTTCCGGCTCAATCTTGTCTTTGAGGGCAAAGGGCACTCTTCGTGGCTTGAGCCATATGGGACGAAATGCTGGATCCAAATGAGACTGGGGGCCCCCTATACTTTCCGAGCCCCTTCTCAATGACCGCTGGGTGCGCATCGCACATGTCCCGCACTGAGTCAGTCTCAATGGCGTTGATGCCGGACAGTTAAATACCCAAGGGAGCAAACCACTGACTCCCCAGGAGGCAGCTGGAACCCCGTTTCAGTACCACTAGGGGCAGCTTCTCTGTGAACCTCTTGAACTTGACTTTGAAGTCCACCACCCCCAAAACAGGAATCAGGTTGCCCTGAACGTCTCACAAGGATGTCTTGAGGGCCTTGAGTTTTGGACGCACATTTGGGGGAATGCGCAGAAACTCTTTCTGGGACACGATGGAATAGGATGAACCCGAATCCACCTCCATCCTAACTGGGACCCCATGTCACAGTACCTCAACAAAAGAAACGTCGGTATGCATTGGACACACGGCCCATGGTCGGCTCCTCCATGGAGATCTTCCCGATACCCCCTCCTTTCTCTCAAGAGCGCTCCGCTGGCTCCTGGTCCTGTCTCCGGTGATGCCTGCAAACCTTTGCTATGTGGCCTCAGTCTCTGCAATGGTGGCATTCGGCCTTCCAGAAAGGACACTTTTTCCGGTTGTGGGACGCTCTGCAGCTGTCGCATTGGCGGTGGGCCTTCTCACTGTCGTACTTCCTAGATGACTTTCTGGACGTCGTCGTCGCTGGACCCAGACCCCGAGGATGAGGAAATCTCAGAAGATGAAGATGAACTGGGTGTGCGTGGGGGCGAATGTCAGGCGGCCTGCATGGCAGACCCAGACCCTCCAGGTGCGGCAGGTTTCGCCTCGAATGCCTTTACCCTGGACCTCACTGCTTCAGCCACCAGAGCCTCTCGCAGCACGGAGTGGAAAGAGAGGTGTTCTCTGGCCATCAGCCTCCGCTGGGCTTCCTTGTCCCACAACCCAGGCAGCAGGCGGTCCCTCAGGGCTTCCTCAAGGTTGTCCCACCAGCACGGGGCAGCAGCTAACCTGAGGGTGGTGGTGTAATCGGCCACAGACTCTCCCGGTCGCTGGTCTCGCCTGTGGAAGGCAACTCTTGCCGGGTAGATGGATATCTTCGGCTGGAGATGGTTCTGTAGTGCGGCCAGGATCTCTTTGAGCGAGATAGTATCGATGTCCCGGGGCAGCAGGAGGTGCGTTGCCAACTCGAGCGTGGGGAGGCAGCATTGGGCGAGGAGGCATTTGCTCCTCATCTTCAATGTGCTTGGCGGCCATCACGTGTCGGAACTGGCGCTCTTACAGAGCCCATTTCTCTGGTTTCTTGAGGTCAAACGGAGGTAGCTTGATGCTGTGGGAAGCCATAATCCCATCCTCGTCGCCAATTTAATGTTTGCAGATTGATACACCGTAGGCAGCAGTCAGGGGGCTAAACACATCTTTATTGCAATGTAGTCAATCTGAACATGAGGTAATGGCAGAGACGCAGCTCCATATATATGGTACAGTACATTTGAATTTTGCCCGAAGGCGCCCATTGGTTACTGTGTCAGTGACGTCATTCTGACGTACTGCATACCTGGCGTGGCTCACCTGTGGTGGGAAGGTTTCCCACACTAATCACTGATTGGGTGATTGGAGCCATGTGAGCTGAGCTCCTTCAGCTGTGCTATCGCTGGCAACTGAATTCTATGTGAGTGGCAGATGACTTACATGCATACACAGTATCTATACAATAGGAGTATTCACAAGGGGGGAAGAGGAAGGGGGGAACATGGAGGATCGCTGGATCTCATTCATTCACATTACACTTGGTTACATGGAGGATCGCTAAATCCGATTCATTCACATTACACTTGGTTACATACACAACACCATGGAAAGGCAAAAATCCTTGAAGGGGGATTCTCCTTGTACCTATTACCATAATTAACTGCTTCAGAAGCAGCTCCATTGATCTTCTGTCTGCCCTGTCTCATGCCATCAGAAGGGTTCATTTTCTGATGGCATGCAACAGGTCTCTGGTTTTGGTTTTGAAACTTCAGGGAAGGGAATGCTTCTGACCTGCCAACCCTATCCATAAATCAGCATTGAACTGACCCAGATCTACAGCTTTCTCAGACAAAGAGTACAGAAGCTGTAGCCTAAAACAGTAACTTTTCTAAGCTCTTTGTGTTTCCAAGGATGACTTGCTATCAGTAAATTGTCCTTTATGATTGGGGGGGGGGACCCCATCTCATATGTTTATGTTGAAGTAGACAATTTGAATTTTATGCCACCAAAGGGGGGATTGTTTTATTTTCCTGTGTTTCCAGTGGCTTTTATTGTCTTTAATAGCATTGGATGGTTCTACTGCGGCTGTTAATGGTGGCCATGCTGCTGGGTTTTATTGCTTATTGCATATATTACTTGCTTTTATATGATGATATAAGCATCCTTGAAAAAATTATATTGAAAGTTGGGATAGAAATGTTTAAAACAAATGTATACTAGAGATACTCTGCGTTAGGTCTGCTTGCTGCTTTTATTTTCCATCTTTTCAGAATTCACAGAAAGACTAGCAAGAAAAAAGACTCAAGACTCAAGAAAAAAAATCTGAAGTGATTTTTTTAACACATGGTACCGTTTCAATACTTATGCTAATTGTAACAATGATTTAATGCACCCACTCTTCACAATCTCACAGAAAATGTGGCAGAGAACTATGCTAAACAGATGTATGAATGTATAATTTGTAGATATATAATATCTAAATGGATATACATTGGTACCTCACTTAAAGAGCATAATGCGTTCTACGGGATTGTTCTTTAAGCAAGTTTGCTCTTTAAGTGAAACACCTTTGTAAGTGACCATTTGTGACTTCTGGTGGGGAAGATTGCAAACCCCGATTTAATTGTTAAGCAAGTTTTTTGGTTGGTTTTAGTTGCTAAATGAGGTAACCATTCAGAGAAAATTCTGCTCTTTAAGTAAGTTAATCTCTAAGCGAGGCAGTCTTTATATGAGGCTGCCTTGTTCTATATTTTTGTTTATTAAAAAAAATTAGAAAAAAATTAGAAAAAGAAGAACTTCTGGAGAGTTATGACCGCAAAAAACTGTCAGTTCAAATGTGGCAAATCATAGTGACAGAAACAAGGGCTCACAAAACCACTTCAAAATCCAAGCCATTGCTTCTCATTTTCTCTTTTCCCAATTAATTGCACATCATGGTTTGTTTCTTCAGCTATCATGTCCATTCATGAGAAAGCTTGCTCAGATATGGCTTGCTGTGATATCCAAGGTGAAATAGTGATTTAAAGAGTCTTTAATTATACCAAACAGTACATACAACAGCGTTTTACATTGTATTGGACAATTTGAGATCCTCCAGCTATTCTGTACTCCTTCTCCCTTCACTCCTAATTAGCATACACAATGCTAAGGAATGCTGTGAGTTGTAGTTCCTCACTATCTGGAGGGGGCACACAGAAAGAACCTCCTTGAAGATTGTGGTATTTTTGATCCACAATTGGGTGTACCCTGGTAACTGCAACCTTGTGTTGCCACCTAATCTTTCTCACACTAGGTCAGGCAAAAGGAACTACAGAATGAATTCGCCAAATGATGACTTCATTTTGGCAGTTTAACATCTTAAGGAGGAAGAGGTGTTGGTGGTGGTGGTGGTGGTGGTAGTAATAGTAGTATCTGGAGGCTATAGCAGATGAGCTCTTGTAGGGAGAACCAGAGACAGCTGTGTGTTACTCCAGCATACTAATACCTGAGGGAGGTTCAAGTGAAGAATTCCAATATCAGCCTCTTTTATGAATACTCTCTGGAACTTTAGGAGGTAAGATGCTTTTAGTACTTCCACAAGTTTTGACTTTTTGGCATTTGCCAATACATGCTGAAACTTTGCCCCTTTTTTCCTCAGTGTGCCTGACTGGCCTTCAGTTCTGTCAGCACTCATTGCCTGAGCTTTGCTCCTAGAAGGAGTGATTAGTGCTTTTCTTTTTGGTTTTGACAGCTTAATCAGCCCCTTGTCATTTGGATGTGGAGCTTTGGAGGGTGTTTTTTTAACAACTCTTATCAAAGAGTCTCAGTCCATGAAGAAGGGACAGAGAAAAGGTTAGAAAATGTACTGGGGTGGGGGAGGAGAATATAAAAGTCAGAGCACCTCACCTCATATTGCCAGGCTGGTTGGGACATTGTAGGATTTGTAACCTCAAAAAGTAATTTCTCAACACACTGAAAGTTTCTGAAATGGCTAGAGTTTGTTATCTGTCACTTAGGGAGCTATTCCAGATGAGGCTTCCGGGAAGATGGATAGTGCTGATTTTTTTAATGCTGCCATTGTAGTGGTCCAGTCTGCAGCTCTGACACATTGAGTGAGTCATCCAAGAGTCTTGTGCTGAGAGATGCTCTTATGGAAAGTTAATAGGGCTTTTAGAAATACTGCATTTCATATTGCAGCAGGTATATTTTTCATAGATTTCAGCATATATGGCCTGCACTCTTCAGGGTAATGAGACAGAACAGCATAAAAAAGGCATACTGTACATGCCTGTTTCTAACAACCAGTGCTTTAATGCTTACATCTAAAATAATAATTATTACATCATAATAATTTCTAAAACTGAACAAAGCACTTCTTTTTAATTGTTGACTTGTGCTTTAATTTCAACAACTGAGTTATTTAATATCCAATTATTTAACCACTAAATGATGGTTTGAGTGCCCATCTCTGTCCCAGCTCCTGCCAACCTAGCAGTTTGGAAACAAGAAATTGCAATTAGATAAATAGGGACCACTTCGGTGGGAAAAGATATTGGAGACATAAAAGGAGCCTCATTTGGACGTCCCTTGAGCAGAGTATCTCCAGCAAAAATCCTTTCAACCCAGAATAATTTATGACATTTATACCACTAAATGTCCTTCAAATTGGCATAGATTTCCATAAAAACTGCTGTAAGATGTATTATATAACATGGCGTGCCCAGCAAAATTCAATGAGCACATTCTTTTTAATCAACAGCACTGAGATTTGAAGCACTTCTTTGGTAGGATTCATGCTGACATGTCACAGGAGTCAGAGCCAAACCACCTACACATTATTTTCAGAAACACAAGACACTATGTCATGCAGTCAGAAGAGACAGCTTTTAGAATTGGTATGCAATCTATGATATACATAAAATAGTTATTCCTTCCCCAAAGAGAAAGCAGAGAAATCCTGAAAACAATACATTTTGCTTGTACAGTATCTGTTAGTTACTACTGTGATAATGCAAGAGCGGCGCCAAAATGGCCGCCGCACTCTTTGCGGGGGCCCCCCCCCACAGGACGAAGGCATCCGGGTAGTTAGAGGCGTGGCCAGCTCCCTTATAAAAGGGGTGGCCACGAGGCAGCCGAGCTGCCATTTTGCGAAGCGACGGAGCGGAGAAGTTTTTCCCTCTTACCTCCGTCGCTTTTGGCTTTTACCGGGAAGCCTTTTGGCTGCTGAATTCTCTCGTTTCGGCTTCCCATCGATTGGCTGAGAGGCCCGCGAAGAAGAAGGCGGCTGCGAGCGCGGCTCGTGCGGTTCGGAGGCGCAATCTGGGTCGGAAGACCGCGGCTGCGCCTCCCCAGCAGCCGCATTTGCTTGCACCCACCGGGACCGGTGGAATGGGGTCTATTCCCCCTGGCTGGAGGAGGGTGGCCCACGCACAGGGCCAGTAGGGGCTGCGGCCCTCGGCCCGCAAGCGGTGGGCACCTCTCATGGTGTTGCCCATTCCGCTGGGCCTCCCTTTATAGGAGTGTAGCTCGCTCCGAGGCCTTCCAGCCTTGGGGGGTGGTCCGGTCCCCTTCCCTGGCAGGTTGCTACATCGGCCCTAACGGGCCCGGGTGTGGGGTTGTTGCCCTATTCGGGCCCCGGGGTGCAGGGACCTGTACCCATGCCTGTAGTAGGCGGGCCGGCTGGTCCTTTGCCCCATGTCAGCGTGGAAGCCTTATTGGCCCGCGTTGCGGCTCTCGAGACATCCCTGGCCCGGGCTAGCCACTCTTGGTCTCCATTTGGGGTTCGTTTCGACGCGTCGTCTGCTGGGCAGCGGCAGGCGACGGGACGGGTCGAGCTGCTTGAGGCGCGTGGCACGACCTGGGCCACTGCCTCGCAGCTCCCCATTCATCAGACCGGTGCGGGTCAGGCCCCATCAACGAGCTCGACGGCGGTTGCGAGCTCCGATGCCCCCAGTGGGCCGGAACCCCCGGTGGGGGCGGCCTACGGGGGTGCAGCACGTGAGTATGCGGTCCAAGCTAGTGCACCTACACACGTGGCCACGTTGGGGGGGTTTCCAATGGCCTGGCCTCGCGCGGGTGGGGCGGCGGTCCAGCCGCTGATGCCCCACCTGGCGACGACAACTACCACTCAGGGCCCCGTGGTGGAGGGTGTTTTTCTACCCTGTGGGGAATGTTTTGGGGGTGGCTGGGTTAGTACAGGCCCCCTTTCAGATGCCAGCAGTTCCTGTTGTGCCCGTGTCGGCCTTGCTGACGGCGGGGTATTCCTTACCGCTGGGTGTCCATTTGGCACAGACCACCAAAGAGAAGATCTGGCGGGAGGATTACGTGGATACCTTCTCACTCCTCAACAGAGGGCCCACCAAGGAGTAGGGGGGGCAGGATGAGAAGGATAAGGAGCAGGCACGTCGTAGCAAGCCACCACGTACGTGGGACGACCGGTTGCCGGCCTACCTCATATACATGGCGGTGTACCTTAGGGCCCGGCCGGATTTGGCAATTTCGATGGTCCAGTATTTGGACGACATCTACCGGGCGATGGTTGACTTTCCGGGCCCATCGTGGTTGGCTTATGACGTGTAATTCCATATGCGGATTCCCCGGCACCCCGACATTAGGTGGGTTGAGCCATGCCAGAGGCTGTGGCTTTTGTACATGACGCCCACGTGCCCCGCGCCCGGGGAGAGATACCATTGTGGACATGCAGTCCAGCGGGCGGCCCCAGCACAGGTCCACTGCCAGGGGGCGGGGCGGGGGGTTTCAGCCCGCCTGCTGTGCTGGACTTTCTCGTCCAATGGTTCCTGCAATAGGAAGATTGGCAAATACAGACATTAGTGCCCCCCCTGTGCTGGCCCCCATGCGGCCTCTGGCTGTCCCAGGCCTGGAGGGATGCGGGGCAGAGGGAGGGGTGGACAGGGGGCTGGCATGACTGCCGCAGATGGATCTAGTTCACCTACACACGTGGCCACGTTGGGGGGGTTTCCAATGGCCTGGCCTCGCGCGGGTGGGGCGGCGGTCCAGCCGCTGATGCCCCACCTGGCGACGACCAAAGGGCTCCCTCCCCAATTAATGTGGACATGTTGGAGCGCTGGCTCACATTGTTCCCGAAGGGAGAGGATGCGGAGATCTCCTTCAGGGTTTAGGCACGGGTTACGTATCCCTTTCATGGGTGATAGGTCCCCTCAGGATGCCCCCAATCTTTATCCCTTAGGGGGAGGGAGGAGGTGGCTCCTGCCAGCAATGACAAGGAGGTCTATGCGGGCAGGGTCGTTGGCCCTGTCCCTGCGCCCCCGTTCCGGGGAGCATATTATTGCACTGATGCCATGCCTTTTGGCTGTTCCAATTCGGGCTCGGCATTCGAGCGTTCCTCCATCTTCCTACAGTGGGCTTTTGTTCGCAGATCAGGGTCCCGGTCTGTAGCCCATTCCCTGGATGATTTTATTCGGGGCTGAACGGGGCTGGGACACGTCCACACGTCTCCTCATCACATTTCAGACGCTAATGGAGGAACTTGGTGTCCCTTTAGCGCCCGAAAAGACCGAGGGCCCGCCTACACAGCTAGTATTCCTGGGGGTGGAGATTAACATGGTAGCACAGGCTTCTAGGTCGCAGCGGGATAAGGTGTCAAAGCTAGTGGCCCTTATCTCGGACTTTGCTGGCCAAGCGCATGGCATTACCGAGGGACCTGCTGGTGCTACATGGTCACCTCAATTTCGCTGGCAGGGTCGTCGCACCGGGCAGGGCATTTGCGTGGCGCTTGTGCGACGCCATGGCAGGACTATCCAGGCCCCACCATAGGGTTAGACTTACCCGGGGTATCAGGGCAGACGTGCTTGTCTGGCTACAGATCCTGAGGGATTTCAATGGGGTGTCATTTTGGAGGTCTGAGCTCCTGGCTTCCCCTCGCTTTAAGATACAGCCCGATGCCCGGGATCCCTGAGTTATGGGATGTACTTCAATTGGAAGTGGGCCTATGGTGGGTGGCCACAATCCTGGGCAGGCACGGGTCGCCTGCGTGGTCTCACATATCTGGAATTTTCCCTATACTGAGTGCTTTGATGCTATGGGGCGAGGAGGAGGCCAACTCGGTTGTCCACTTTGGTGTGACAATGCGGCTGTTGTCCACTTTGTCAATGCACAGAGCTCTAAATCGCCCAGGGTTATGGACCCAGTGCGCCAGTTTGCGTTGCGCCAGTTTGCGTTGCGCAGCCTGCGCCTCAACGTTCTTTTCAGGGCCAGGCATGTCCCAGGGGTTACTAATGATATTGCTGATGCTTTGTCCCGCCTGCAGATCTCCCGGTTCCGTGCCTTGGCCCTGGATGCGGAGGAATTTCCCTCGCCACTCCCGGACGGGATATGGAACATCGGCAAGGAGAGGTGAACCGGGCAATTGGCCTGTCACTAGCGCCACGCACGCGTAAGGTGTATCACCACGCATTTAATTCTTTCAGAGCATTCTGTACCCAATTCCAAATGCCAGGAACCTGGCCGATCCCGGTAACCCATGTTCTGCGGTTCATGGTTTACCTGCTTGCCCAGGGCTTTGCACCTTGCACCATAGCATCTAAGCTGTCAGCGTTGGCATTTATGGCCAAAGTGGGAGGTCATGTGGACAGCACCACTGACTTCCGTGTGAGACATGTTTTGGAGGGGTGGGTGCGTGCGCGTGGGCGTTGCCCGGACGACCGCCACCCGATTTCCCCAGGGGTTTTTACCCAATTGGCCCGGGGCTGGCCTGGCCTCTGTTTTGATAAGATGAGGAAGCCCATTTTATGCGGCTACAACGGTCGCCTTTTTTTTGGAGCGCTCCGCATCGGCGAGGTTGAGATGCTGTATAAGGCGGATGCAAGTCGTGGACAGCACCACTCACTTCCGTGTGAGAATGTTTTGGAGGGGTGGGTGCGCGCGCGTGGGCGTTGCCCGGACGACCGCCACCCGATTTCCCCAGGGGTTTTTACCCAATTGGCCCGGGGCTGGCCTTGCCTCTGTTTTGATAAGATGAGGCAGCCCATTTCATGCGGCTACAACGGTGGCCTTTTTTGGAGTGCTCCGCATCGGCGAGCTTGAGATGCTGTATAAGGCGGATGCAAGTCGTAGGGCACTGGAACTCGAAGATGTCTGAGTGAACAATATTCGGCTCAGTTGGGGATACGCTCCTCTAAAACGTATCAGCACGGTGTAGGCAGTGGAGTAGACTGCTACGATGTTCCTCGGCAGACATCTGTCCGGTTGGTGCCCTACAGGATTTCCTTGCACTGTATGGCACGCACCATGGCCCGTTTTTCTGTCACCAAGATGGGTCTCCCCTTACTAAATTTCAATTTTGGAAGGTGACGGGCAAAGCGCTGGCCAGTGTGGGCCTCCCAGGCGCCCGCTATGGCACTCATTCATTCCGTATAGGGGCGGCCTCAACTGCAGCTGCTTTTGGGTACTCCGGGGCTGACATACGCAGCATGGGAAGGTGGGGTTCGCAATGTTTTCAGTTTTATGTGCGCCCACTTCCGCCGTGAGTACCAATTCAGTCACCTTACCTTCTTTTCCTCAATTTTCTTTACAGACCCTGGGTGTCGTATTACACCGGTGACAGTATGGCTGGTGGGCCATAGCTACGTGCACAGGGCAGCGCGTTACGCTGCGGCGACAGAGTGGGGACCCCGACTGGGACTGGGTGCATACGCAAGTCTCACATGGCATGGTAAGCCCGGGATGTTATGGCGGGAGCTGCTGCCTTTCCTTTTTTCAGGCCAGAATGCTGACCCGCCTGACATTCTGATCATACACCTGGGGGGCAATGATTTGGGCCAGGTCACCGGCTTATCGCTGAAGCATGTGATTTGCGAGGACCTCGCCTACCTGCATTACGTCTGGCCCACCACAACCCTTGTTTGGTCTGACATGGTCCTGCGCCATTCCTACAGAGGGGGTGTTGACCTCCTGGCCCTTGACCGCGCTAGACGCATGGTGAATAGGGCAGTGGCGCGGTTCCTTGTCGACAGGGCTTGGGGGAGGGTCAGTCGTCACCCCGCTATTAGCCTCCAAAATTATGACTTGTATGCAGGGGATGGGGCCCATCTGTCGCGAGGAGGTATGGACCTCCTGTTGGGTGATTGGCGAGCAGGCCTGTTGACCGAGCTGACGGTCTGGGGGGGGCGTCGAGCCTTCTTTGAAGCCCCTCCGTGTGGCGGGTAGCACTGGTAAGGTAAACATTATGAACCACATGTATCCGGCAAGTTCGCAATTGACTGGACAACACTAGACAGGCATAAGTTGGTTAAACGTTGTCCGGTCAACGACGAACTAGGCGACGGGGTGATGGCTATAGCTAGACAGCATGCATCACCCCATGATTTTACGGATATGCGTCAGAGGGTGGGGTCATTAGTTAGATATTGACTACGGTCAACAATTTGTTTGTTGTCAACAAACAAATTGATACAAATCGATACATTGTAGCAATTGCCGTTGGCAATTTTGGGTGGTACCTTACCAGTGTTACTTCGGCCTGCTTGCCTTAAGAATTATGATTGGTCAATTACCAATGGAAATTTATAATTCGGACTAGGGCATGAATCAATAAATGTGGCCCAATGCCGTTATCCACTTTTATCAGTGTCTGAGTCCTTTATTGGGGGGTGCGCCTGCAATGCAAGCGTGGCGCCAAAATGGCCGCCGCGCTCTTTGCGGGCCCCCCCACCGGACGAAGACATCCGGGTAGTTAGGGGCGTGGCCAGCTCCCTTATAAAAGGGGTGGCCACGAGGCAGCCGAGCTGCCATTTTGCGAAGCGACGGAGCGGAGAAGTTTTTCCCCTCCACCCCCTCCCTAGTTAACAGTGTGATGTTTTGGTCGCTTCGGGGCCGGGTGGGAATTTTTGGCTGGGACCCATATTGGCTTCCGGGTCCTGGTTTTTTCGCCCATCCCACACTGTTGCTATGGTTTGACATAGGGGTTTTTCTGTTGCTGCTGTTGACTTTGGTCACATGGGCGGGTAGCACTGGTAAGGTAAACATTATGACCCACAGGTATCCGGCAAGTTCGCAATTGACTGGACAACACTAGACAGGCATAAGTTGGTTAAACGTTGTCCGGTCAACGACGAACTAGGCGACGGGGTGATGGCTATAGCTAGACAGCATGCATCACCCCGTGATTTTATGGATACGCGTCAGAGGGTGGGGTCATTAGTTAGATATTGACTACGGTCAACAATTTGTTTGTTGTCAACAAACAAATTGATACAAATCGATACATTGTAGCAATTGCCGTTGGCAATTTTGGGTGGTACCTTACCAGTGTTACTTCGGCCTGCTTGCCTTAAGAATTGTTTTGATAAGATGAGGCAGCCCATTTCATGCGGCTACAACGGTGGCCTTTTTTGGAGTGCTCCGCATCGGCGAGCTTGAGATGCTGTATAAGGCGGATGCAAGTCGTAGGGCACTGGAACTCGAAGATGTCTGAGTGAACAATATTCGGCTCAGTTGGGGATACGCTCCTCTAAAACGTATCAGCACGGCGTAGGCAGTGGAGTAGACTGCTACGATGTTCCTCGGCAGACATCTGTCCGGTTGGTGCCCTACAGGATTTCCTTGCACTGTATGGCACGCACCATGGCCCATGGGGGTGCGCCTGCAATATACAGTACTCTGCAAAAGTCTTAGGCCACCACCAGCTGTTTTGGGGAAACTTCAATGAGTGATTTGTGGGGCCATAACTCAGACACCCTTACTTCAAACTCCACCAAACCTGGAAAGGACTGATAGAAGACTCAGTAGAAGACTCTCTCCAATATTGGTGTGTCTAGGTAGCTTTGGAGCTGAGTTATCTCCCCCCACCCATCACTCATTGAAGTTTCCCCAAACTAGCTGGTGGTCTGAGACATTTGTGCAATAAAATGACTTATGCCTATGTGTACCCATAATTCCAAGTCCTACCATTAACACAGGGAAATAACCATTTGCCTAATCAAGCTTGCTGGAAGGGCAGCAACAGATGCCGTAGTCTGATCCTCCTTTTGAAATACATAATAGTGTTATGTGTCACATACAGTCAGATCCAGAAATATTGGAACAAGAGTTACTTTTTTGGCATGTGGCCAAAAATTGGGTTGTGTTGTATGTCTGTCAATGGCTGTATTTCTTCATTGATTAATGCCCAACCTTTGTCAAATATTTTGCATTAAAGATGACAGTCCTGATTTCCCTCACATCTAGAGTGTTTCTTTTCATCTATACTGTATTGGGGGTGCAGAGGCTACATGTAAAAAACATTATCCTTTTCCAATATTCCTGGACCTGACTATAACTCTGGCCTCATCCCTTAAACTGTGCTGCTATTGTTAGGTGTGAAAGGTGGTCCCTTAACATTGCTAGGGGTCAATTATGATCCAATTGGAAATCCAGCCAGCTTCCATAAGTGAAATGGGACAACTGGCTCCATCCATCCATGGCTCCTTGTGAAGGAAAACGATGATACTTGAAAGTTCACGTTAGGTTAAATTCATATTGCCAGCTACCAATGATTAATCTTATGTGTGAAACATACCTAATATGGTAAACAGTACAGCTAGCATTTATAGATCCTCTGGGTGTTCAGTGAACAAAGTGAATTCAGTACTTTGAAAAAAAAGCAGTGAAGGACAGTTAGGCTTCCATATTATCCCACGTGTAGCTGTCCTGGTTCTACCTTAGAATGTTGATTTCTGTTGTGCAGTAAGACTTTCCCCCTGCATTTTAAATATTTGATGAAAGAATATTTTATCTCAGAATTTTTAGTAACTGATGTGTCTCTTGGGTTATATTGGTACATAACTTCAGACATTAGGGTACTGTGGAACTTCTTTTACTATTTATCAGGTGGTGGTGGTATGTTTCAAAATTTCCCTTCCAAAGAATAGGTGTATAAATGTTTTGTTTGTTTGTTTTGATGCTGTCCAACTATTGTAACCATGCCTCATTATGTACAATTTATATATTAAATTTCACAAGGAAATCTTTGCAAATTAAAATTTCAAACAAATAGCCAGTATGGTGTAGTAGACAGAGTGTTGGGCTGGGATGCAGAAAACCTGGCTTCAGATCCTCACTTAGTCAAGGAAACTCACTAGGATTGGTAGTGTTAAACTGTTCCTTCAGCATCCCACATATCCCACAAATGTGTCACTGTCCATATATTTCTAGTAATCCAGTTCTCTTGGGTTGTGTGTTGCATAATCCCATAGGAACTAAAAGTACTATAAGAAAGCAATTACACTTATATACCACCCCATAGTGTTTACTGCACTCTCTGGGCAGTTCAGAGTAATTAGAATGTTACCCCCCAACATGCTAGGTACTCATTTTACCAATCCCAGAAGGATAGAAGGCTGAGTCAGCCTTGAGCCATGGTCAGGATCAAACTCACAACATTCTGGCTGAAGTACAGCAGTTCAACCACTTTGCCACTAGGGCTCATATAAGAAGACTCAAGTGACCAGCCATAATGTTTGTTAGAGGAAATTGTCTTACAGTAGTTAAGAAGAGCTTTTCTTTATTAGAACTAAGGTTAATCTGGTCTATGATGTTTCTCAAAGCAGACAACAAAATTGCTCTTGAAAAGTCCACATAAACAACCTGAAAGCAATAATTGCCTCCTTTTCCCTCAGCAATCAATATATAAACACATGTTGCCTCTGATTCTTGGAATAGCATACATCCAACATATATCGTAGCCATTCTGGTTGTAGTTTGAATGCAGATTCAGTTCCTTGTGCTGCTGAATAAAAATGATGTCTTTGAGAATAATTTATAATGCAACATTTTGTTCGGAATCCATATACTTTGCCAATGAATATAGGAAGAAATAGGAAATGAATGGTTGTTTTTCCTAATTTACCCAACGTCCTTGCTTTGCTGTCTCTTAGTGATGATATTCATTTTCTACACATCTTGGTTTTCCTGTTCAGTCTGTCTCTCTGGCCTCCAGAACAATATGTTGCATTTTTCTAAATTTCTTTTGAACCTACCAATTTTCTCTCTTAATGTGATGCCCAGAACTATCATGCAATTGCAGATGAAGAAGTGTCAGAGAAACATTTTCAATTTATTTTCATCATGTCCTTGCTGCCATTCATGGCATTGCTTATATTTTTTTGTTTCTTTTTTCCATCTCTTTTGTTAGATATTTTTAAAAGAGTACATTCCAGAAAATATTTTCCAACACATTATTTATTGCCTGGGATTGATTAAGAAGTTCTATTTTCCAGTTATTATAGGTGAACTCTTCTGGTTGTAGCATATGATGCTTTAAAGATTCATGCACATTTATTGATCATACAGCTATGCAGACTGTAATTTCACATTTATAAAGCCAGCTCAGAAGTAGAGAATCAAAACTGGACAGTTACTGGTATGAACAGCAATTCCTCAAATACCCCTGTTCTACATGCTTTTTCTTGCTGGCCCATTTAAATTATTTTCTTATGTTCTTATGTCCCTTGACATCTGTGACTCTGGAAATGGAATCAAATGATTTAAGAATATAGAAAAGAAAGCCTAGCAAATAGAATATAAAAAATGAGGCCAATTAGATGTAGCACACTGAAAAAAGTTAATACAGTAAACCCTCACTTAACGTGTTCCACGTGATTGCTCTTTAAGCGATATGCTCTTTAAACAAAATACATTTTCCCATAGAAATGCATTGAAAACCAAATATTCCATTCCAGACAAACCTAAAATGGCTCCCACACTCCATTTTAATATAGTAACCCTCCACCAACCCCATTTAAAAAACCTCAACCCCCAACTCACCCAGATATTGAATCACATACTCCTTACCTTTGCACTGCTCGAGAAATCCAAAACTGCTCCAAAAAATCCAGAAATGGAACTCTTTAAAAAATGGTCATGCATTTATTTAGGGCTTTTGGACAGTCTTCACTGCCTTCCAGGTTGGCAACAGGCTTTGTGGAGCCTGATCAGTCCATTATGAAAAATTTTCGCTGCCTCCCCATGCACCCTATTTCCATTGTTAGCAGAGGCGTGTGGGGGTAGGGGCAGTGGTGGCACATTTCTTCAATCTCCGCTGCCTCCCAGGTGGGCAGCATGCTTTGCGGAGCCCAATCAGTCCATTTTTTAAATTTCCCACTACCTACCTGCTTGGTCCCAGCATCAAATCCACGGCGCTTGCAGACTTCCATTGGCACACAGCACTGATATTAGCACCTGGTTTCCCGGCTCTTGATTACTTCCTGGTTCAGTGCCAGGAAACCAGGCACTGACATCAGTACCATGTGCCAATGGAAGTCTGCAAGCACTGTGGATTGGATGCTGGGATCAAGCAGGTAGGCAGCGGAAAATTTAAAAAACAGACTGATTGGGCTCTGCAATGCATGCTGCCCCCCTGGGAGGCAGTGGAGACTGAAGAAATGTGTGATGGTCATCATTGTCGTGGCCGCCGCCGCCGTGGTATGCCCTGACCTTTGTTTCCATTGTCATTGGGGGCATGCGGCAGCTGTTTTGGACCGCCTCCACCACATCTCAAGGTGGTGGGAGGCTTGTCTGAGCACGATTGGTTTGTTTTAAAATTTTCCCACTGCTTCCCTGCTTTGTCCGAGGAGCTAATCCTCAGTGCTTTGGGAGCTCCATTGGTGTGCGGTGCTTGCATCATCAACTGGACACAGTGCTGAAGCATAAGCTCTCAAAGCTCTCAAAACGTCATGAAAGCTGTCCAAAACACTTGGGAAAAATCCCCTGCACCACCACCACCACCATGGTAAGTGACATATCACAACTTCTGGTAGTGAGGGCAGGTGTGTGTGTGTGTGTGTGTGTGTGTGTGTGTGTGTGTGTGTGTGTGTGTGTGAATGCCTGCTCTAGTCACTTAGCAAGTTTTTGGTCATTCCATGAGGGTGACCTTTCTGAGAAAATCCCACTCGCTAAGCGATTTAGTCATTTCATGAGGCATTCGATCAACGAGGGTTTACTGTATTATGTTTACCCATTTCCTCCTTTGAGTCTCATGGCCAATTCCAAATATTGGTGATCATCTAGGTGATCAGCCATGAAGATTGTCCTTCTGCATTGCAGTGTGACACCCATACCACTGATACATTTCCATGAGTCACTTTCTGGTCCTGAGCCCTTTTGGCATGTAAAGTCCTACAGTAGCCCTAGGCCAGTATTGATGAAACTGCTTCCCTCCATCAAGGTGGATTCAAGTGGGCACTCGGTCTCTAAAAGGTTTGCCATCACTGGACTAGAACACTGGGCTGAAACCAACAGAATGAAATCTAACAGGATAAGTGCAAAGTTTTACACATAGTACAAAGAACAGATGCATAGTAACAAGATGGGGGATACTTGGCTCAGTAATACTCCAAGTGAGAAGGGCCTGATGGCCCCTGCCTGCTGGCTTGTCCATTAAGCAAGTTCCCATTTCCCTCCCCCCCTTTTAGAAATGGGGCGGGTGAGTTTCTTTTTATGCGGGTGGTTTTTAATCTGTTTTTAATTGTTCTTATATTCTCATGTCTGTGTTTTTTAGATTGTTGTAATGCTGCCCTGAGTCGGGCTTGCCCGAGTGGGCGGCACATAAATCCAAAAATTAAATTAAATTAAATCTTGGTCTTGTTGTAGATCACAGGCTAAGTATGAGTCAACGGTAAGATATGGCTACAAAAAGGTCAATGCTGTTTAAGGCTGCATTAACAAAAGTATAGTCTCCAAAACCCATGTGGTACTTGTTCCCCTCTATAAAGCACTAGTTAGACCACATCGAGAATACTGTGTCCAATTCTGCTCACCACACTTTAAGAAAGATGCAAATAAATTAGAGCAGGTACAGAGAAGGGCAACAAGGATGATCAGAGGAATGGAAACCAAGCCCTATGAGGAAAGGCTGAAGGAACTGGACATGTTTAGCATTGAGAAAAGGAGACTGAGAGGGGATATGATAGCTCTTTACAAATACCTGAGAGATAATCATAAAGAGGAAGGGAAGGATCTGTTCTCCATCATCCCAGAGTGCAGGATGCATAATAATGGGCTGAAACTACAGGAAGTCAGATATAGGTTTAATATGAGAAAAAACATCTTAATGGTTAGAGAAGTACAACAGTGGAACCAATTGCCTTGAGTGGTGATGAGCGTTCCACCACTGGAAGCATTCAAGAGAGAATTGGACAATCTTCTGTCTGATCTGCTTTGATTTGGATTCTTGCATTGAGCAGGGGTTTAGACTTGATGACCCACAAAGGTCCCTTCTAACTCAGTTATTCTATGATTCCTTTTTGCACCAGAAATACTAAATAGACAAAGTTACTCTCAAATGGAGAATGATATATTAAGAACATAAGAACACCCTTGCTGGAACAGGCCACAGCCCATCCAGTCCAGCGTTCTGTCTCACACAGTGGTTTACCATTTGCTTCAGGGTATTCTCAAGCAGTTGCCTTCATCTGCTTAGGATTCCCTGGAAATGGCATTGAGAGATATCCTGCCTATCTCTCCAACCCAGAGATTATCTTTAGGTATCCATAATTATAGCCATTGATACCCTTGTCCTCCATGAACTTGTCTAATCCTTTCTTAAAGCTATCAAGACTGACAGCTGTCACCACTTCTTCTGGCAGGGAGTTCCATAGACCAGTGATCCTCTGGGTGAAAAAGTACTTTCTCTTATTTGTTTGAGAATTTGCACCCAAAAGTTTCATGGAGTGCCCCCTAGTTCTAGTGTTGTGCAATAGGGAAAACAGTTTTTCCTTATCTACTTTGTCCACACCATGCATGATTTAATAAACTTCAATCAGGTCACCTCTTAGATGCCGTCATTCAAGAGTGAAGAGGCCCAACCGTTGCAGCCTCAGATGGTAAGGAAGGTGTTCCAGTCCCCTAATCATTCTGGTTGCCCTCCTCTGCACTTTTCCCAGCTCCATAATATCCTTTTGGAGGTATTGTATCCATCCATCATCACAAGTGTTGAGGATGACCCTCCCAAAGAAAAACAAATGACAGCTCTAATCCAGTAACCCTTATATAAAAAAACCAAGATCATGGCATCGGGCCCCATTACTCCCTGGCAAAACGAAAGGGAAGAAATGGAAGCAGTGACAGACTTTACCTTCTTGGGATCTAAGATCACTGTAGATGGTGACTGCAGTCACGAAATAAAAAGACACTTACTTCTTTGGAGGCAAGCTATTAGCAACCTAGACAGTAGAATAAAAAGTAGAAACATCACCCTGTCAACAAAAGTCTGCATAGTCAAAGCAATGGTCTTTCCAGTAGTAATGTATGGCTGTGAGAGCTGGACCATAAGGAAGGCTGAGCTCAGAAGAATAGACCCCTTTGAACTGTGTTGCTGGAGGAGACTTTTGAGAGTCCCCTGGACTACAAGTAGATCAAACCAGTCAATCATAAGGAAATCAACCCTGACTGCTCCTTGGAAGGACTGATATAGAAGCTGAAGCTCAAGTACTTTGGCCACCAAATGAGAAGAGAAGACTCATTGGAGAAGGCCCTGATGCTGGGAAAGATTGAAGTCAAAAAGAAAAGGGGCAGCAGAGGATGAGATGGCTAGATGGCATTGTTGAGGCAGTGGGTTTAGATCTGGGTGGGCTACAGAGGATGGCAGATGACAGAGGAGCCTGGCATGGAGTGGTCCATGGGGTCACAAATGGTCGGACTCGACTGTGCGACTGAACAACAATATATGACTGCAATATATAACCCAGCCTGTGGCACCATTTCATGTGGACTGCATTGCCAACAGAAGTGGACATATATACAGTACGACAGCCGTAAATGCACTTGTGGCTATTGTAAATGCATTTACGACAGCTGTAGGTGCATTTTATGGCAGCGTTTATGCTGGGGGATACCACACAGTATGGCCCACTCAGCTGTCCATTGTGTGTGGTCTGGCCCACGGCATAAAAAGGTTGGGAACTCCTGCACTAGAGTAAAGAGAACTTCATGGTATGAAAACAGAGACAGACAAACACACAGGTTCAGAGGTTAGTTGATTTGAATCCCCCATGGGTAATATGTGTTTACTGACTTCCCAAGCCCTTAGCAGTGAGAAACATAGACAACCACAAAGGACTCACAATTTGGCTGTTTCTAAACTTACCAGCATTGCATTTTTTAATTTCACTCCTCCTTTGAAAGAGACATGTACAAGCAGCTGGAACAAGTGAGGAACTAGTACAGCATGTGCTTCCAAAGCACAAACACACATATAGAGATGTAATGGTTCAAGTTTATAAAGATTTTAAAAACTAGAATGGAATTCCATGTTTCCCAGTGAAAGCACTGTGTTGTCTTTCTGCAGTGAAGCACTGGGCCCTCTAGTAACATTTGGATGCACCAACAGTACATTTGTTGAAATCTGCAGCAAGTACAAGCCAGACTTCGATCAAAACAATATTCTTTACATAACCAAGATCCAAAAAAGAAGAACTGAGCTTGTAAAAGCAATTGAAGTCTTCATCGGCCTTGCCAGATTGGCTCCACTCTTGCAGTCTCAGTGGATGTCTGATTTGATCTATTTAATAACAAAGACATGGGGAAAAGAAAACAGCAAAGATGTAAAAGTACATCATTACATACCGTTTGAGGCCCAACAATTCAGAAACTCAAAGTTTCCAATGCTACTGATTAAAGACACAAATGTTTTTAGGTGCGACAGGAAAATGTTGTTGCTCCAGAGGGCTTGTACTACAATTCCCATGAATTCTTTGCCATTGGTGGTGTTTGTGGGACTTGAAGTTGTAACGGTCTGGAGGACCAAAGGTTCCTCACCTCCATTTTAAAATGATAGATGATATGCTGCCTTTTCATGCCCTGATCTTTTGCAAAGCTGGAAAACATTCAAGAAAGAGTGTTTAACATGCCAGTGATAAATCACTTATAAAAAAACAACCCTAATCTGTTTACAAAACACTGAAAATTTGAATTCATTGATTAACTGATTAAATTGTCAAAATTAACTTCAGCTTACCAGTCAGAGTTGCCCATAATGAGTTAACCCAATGAAAAACTGCAAGATTGGGCTGTTCTGTTTTTATTGATTAAAATAACTTTTAAATTCATAGATAAAAAATAACAGATTGTGATCCATTTATTTCCATGCTCTGACTGCCTGTGCATAGTCCTACTTTTATAGAGAACTATCCCTAATATAGATCAGACTCTGACTCCATAAGGGAGCATATATGAACAAGGGGGAGTAAACCAGTGCTGTCTGCTAATGTGTGTCAGATATGCTGCAATAACATAGGGAGGACATATCTACTTCTGCTTGCTTTATTTATTTTGTGTTTTGTGATGGGTTGGAGGTCACAGATAATATGCAACATAATTTGGCAGTATGAGATAGCAGACATTGAGTGTTGTGAAAGAGTAGGAACCTCACAGTTGTTTAATATTTTTGTTACTACAGTATATTTTTATTACCACATTTGGAAAGAGACGTTTTAGGATTTTCTATCTAGAAATAAGATTGCTTAGTTGAGGTACTATTATTACTGGTCATAATAAATGCAGCTATAGACATAATAAATGCATCAACATAACAGCCTGAATGTCCTTGATCACATCTGATTTGGGGGAGCTATGTAGAACAAGCATGATTAGACCATACCTGTCAAGTATCTCGTTTTGCCCAGGAAAACCCCATAATTTAGGTCCCCTTTCCCCCAATCACCTATTTTTTTAATAATCTCCTGTATTTTTTTAAAAACCCAGGAACATGTAAATCTCCCATATATTATTGTTCTATATCTTTATTCATGAGGTGTGTGCCTTTTACCAGAGCAGAGGAGTGTTGGGCTCCCTCTGATGGAAGAAGAACCATTCCTTAGCAAGACTGCTTTTCCCCTCACAGGAAAAAAAAGCAGTTATCAAGGTAGCCTTACTTACCTATTCTCTCCCTATTCGACTGCATTTCATATTATGGTAATTTTTCATGGAACTGTTTTTTACACTTTAATCAGTTAAATGTCTACTGTCTTAGCCTTTTCTGCCTCAATTTCATTTTTTAAAAACTCTGTGTTTAAGAGAAAACCACGGAAGTATCCTGTTTATGCTGTATGCAAATATACTTGAAGCCGATTGGCTCATTGACTTCCCTTTATAAGACACTGACTGGGAAGCGGAAGGTCAGCAGTTCGATTCCCAAGTACTGCAGGACGGAAATGAGCTCCCGTCTTCATCCCAGCTCCTGCCAACCTAGCAGTTTGAAAGCAAGAAATTGCAAGTAGATAAATAGGGACCACTTTGTTGGGAAGGTAACAGAGTTCCGTGCATTCTGGTGTCTATTCATGCCTGCCACATAACCACGGAAACATCTGCAGAAGCAGACAGCGCTGGCTCTTCGGCTTAGAAACAGAGATGAGCACTGAACCCTAGAGTCAGATACGACTGGCTTTCGAGCAAGGGAAACCTTTACCTTTTTACCTTCCCAGGAGAGGGCTTCAACTATATTTGCACACAGCATAAACAGTATACATCCGTGGTTTTCTCTTAAACACAGACTTATTACAATAAACCTGGCTTGCTGACTGCTTTTTCCCTGTGAGGGGAAGCAGTCCTGTCTTTGGGGGTGGTTCTTCCTACAACATGGTAGCCCAACACTACCTTGCAGCTCCTTCTCTTCTAGGCTCTTGGGTATGGCTGGATTTTGGAGAGGAGGGAGTGTGGCCTGGCAGAGAGGGGTGTGGTCTAAAATTTCCCTTATTTTAATGTCCAAAACTTGACAGGTATGGATTAGACCACCAATTAATACTTACTGGGTACGTCCACTATTCTTTTCAGTTTCAAAAGATGAGGGAACATATTTAGGAAAATGTCCACACAACATGTTTGTAGAGCTTTTGGTCTGATGCAGCTTTTCTTCCTCGTTGTATGGTATCCTTCTGGTTGTATCTTTCTTGTTTGAAAGATACTGGAGGCTGTCAGAATTGTGCACCCACTTCTGTGCCCTTACTACTGCCTACTGATTGAAGAGCCTGCTATGTCCCTGAGACAATTGTAAGAAACCAAGGACACAGAACCGCCCACTCTGTCTGGATTTTGGAAGAAGTTCCTGCATATTGAGCTATTCAGTGGTGGGCTCCACATTTTTTTACTGCCACACTGTGGGCGTAGTATGGTGGGCGTGGCCAGGGGAAAGCCCTGTGTTGCACCCGGATTAGGACTACTTTATTTCAAAACTTGGATGGGCAAGGCCAACCAGAATTTTTGCAACCGGTTCTGGTGAATTGGTGCAAACCTGCTGATGCCCACCACTAGAGCTATTGTTGAGTGTGTTAAGATAAGATAGCTATTTAGACACCAGAACTGGGAAGTTTGAGTCATGACTGAATAATAGCATACTTTGAAATGTTTGACCTAGCCCTGGTGCAGACTCAAGGGTTACCTTTGTATGAAATTTAATTAAAGGTTTAGTTTGTGTTTGTTTTGTAAAAACTGCATATGGCTTTGGCAGGAGCTAGGGAACAATTCTGAAACCATGACAACAAAAAGTATATTATAATATAGACAGGCCAGGCACCAAATTAGGTATATTAAACTCCACACCTATCCATAGACATATGGATAATATAGTCATGTCCTTCACTGGCCTGTAGTTGTATAATTCATTGTGGGCTGATCTCT
Organism: Bradypodion pumilum; assembly: GCA_035047305.1. Classification (NCBI taxonomy): domain Eukaryota; kingdom Metazoa; phylum Chordata; class Lepidosauria; order Squamata; family Chamaeleonidae; genus Bradypodion; species Bradypodion pumilum. The sequence goes on along the minus strand of JAWDJD010000001.1, from coordinate 156,600,081 downwards.
AATTCATCATTTCTTTGGTTCATATAGGCTCAAAGTTTCAATGTACCTTTTAGAAAACCATGGCAAAGGCTGATGTTGCTGACCCAAACAATTTGCACCCAAGGGATTATGAATATTGTATTAATTAATCTCCTGTGATAAATTGTCAAAAATTAATAGCATGCAATAACTGATGTATCATAAACCTCAGCCTTGTTTTTAATAGCTTTGGTGAGGGAATGTATTTTGCAGAGCTGTGATCTATAAAAATATTATTGTCAATTAACAGAGTAAAGGAAGCTTTTCACATATTCTATAGATAGCAGATATTGGATAGTCATTTAAATAGAGGACTATGCTGTGGTAACCCATCAAGCCAAGGACGGTGATCTGCAAAAGTGCCTGCTCTGCTTTCTGTGTAACTTAATTTAATTTAATATTCACATTTATACACCTTCACTCAGGTGAACCCGACTCAGGGTGGCATAAAGTACACTAACCCCATGAAATATATTAAACATGGTGGTGGTAGGATAGCAACAAAATGGCAGCAGTGGCAGAAGGTTAGAATAACAGAGATAGTGGTGGCACTGGTGGTAAATCCTTAAACTTGTTTTATAAAAAGTGTTTTGGCACTGAAAGCCAAAGCCTCAATCATGGAGGTTGTAGGGTTCCTCAGTTCATAACTCTAGAATTTATTTACAACTCTTCTTTCTCCCAGTGAAGAAATTCAAGGCAGCAAACAACAGTTTAAAAGTGCATGTGTTTGAAATCACAATAATTTAAGACATTAATATTAAAATATAATTAAACCTAATTGGTGTTTTGAAACCCACTAATTTAAAAGAAAAACAGGTTTAAATCACATGATAAAAAATGTGTTGCGTTTCCTCCTACAAATTGCATGATATTAACAGATTAAAAACCAATTTAAAAATGAAAGTTATCGCCCACTAGCAGAAGGAGTATAAGCAGATGGTCAGCCTAGCCTTGTGCACAAGGGGAAAGTATTAATAACTATCGATAGCGGAGGGACCCTACCTCTCCCCCACTCTTACCACAGGTTACTCCCAATGATACCAAATAATTATTTCCCTTTTTATCTTTCAGCGTAAGATTTTTTTTAAAAAAATAAAAAGTGTTTAAAATACCACACAAGCCTTCCTTCTTGCTGGAATTACATTAGTCATCATTTCTTCTTTATGCACTTATTACCACTTTAACATCTGCCCACCCACTAATTGTGGGATTGGTTTGTCATGACACTTAAAATTATCAATATACTAGTCAGAGTCATAGAGGGATGAGAAGAAGAGAAAGATGAAGGCATCACAATATCTTCCAAATAATATTACTACAGATAAAGGACAATTTCAAAGCCATCTCAGATAACAATCGGATCCATTAAAAAAAACAACTAAAGTACTTACAGCATATGTTTAAAGGCTGAATGTGGAAGGGAGATATAATAGTAGTTACTTTTTTCAGTCTCCAAATATGTGCAAGATATGTAAGAGAAATAAAATAAAAGATTTGCTCTTTGCCTTGGAAAAGATCCTATGTGATATGTTTTGTGTACTCTTCATATTTCATTAAAAACCCTGTAGGTGGCACTGTACAGTCATTGAGCAGGATCCATGTTTTCGCCCTCTGAAACCTCTTGTGGACGGAGAGGAAGTAGACAAGTAGTTATCTCTCAGCCATCACTTTTCAGGGCTTCAGAAAGGGGAAATGCTCTTCCTCAGAAGTGGAATATAAGAGTTCAGAAAGACTGCCTTAGGTCAATGGGAAAAGGGCACAATATGATGAACATATAGAAGGACTTTCTTATGTTTTGCTTTTTGGGGATAATAGGGGGAAACTAATATTGGAAAGAAGATGATTAGAAGGTGTGTATATGTATATGTATATGTATCTCTCTCTCTCTCTCTCTCTCTCTCACACACACACACACACACACACATACACAGAGGTACACAGAAAGAGCCTCCTTGAAGATTGTAGTATTTTTGAACCACAATCTGGCATACCCTGGGCAATGACAGCCTTGCTGTGTTGACCAATTTTTCTCACAGTAAGTCGGAAAAAAGGAACTATAGAATGAATTCACTGAAGTCTGGCCTAGACCATACCTGTCAAGTATTCCATATTGGCCGGGATTTCCCGTAATTCAGTGCCGCTTTTTGTACTTTCCTGCCCGGAACCGCCATCATCCCATAATTTGACTGCGGGGGGGGGGGGAGTAGTTACTGCACATCCTCTTCTGTGTAGAACCCTTCTATGCATGCGCAGAAGGCTTCTAGGTCATACCTGTCAACTGCAGCTCTGGACAATACAGGACCTGCACAGAAGGCTTCTGCGCAGAACCCTTCTACGCATGTCTAGAAGCCTTCTATGCATACATAGAACACTTCTGCACATGCATAGAAGGGTTCTGCGCAGAAGCCTTCTGTGCAGGTCCCGTATTGTCCCGAGCCGCACTTGACAGGTATGACCTAAACACGAAAGAAGAAGACTCACTCTCATTCTCTCACGGACACACACTTCAGAGGAGGAGTGGTCCTGTCAAAGCCCTGACTGGCTTCTGTAATGGGGAAATGCCCAGGGTATTGGACACTGTTGGAAGGTTGTTGCCATGGATTTGAGCAGGGGTTGATGAAATAAGTGGACAGAGAGTAGAGTGACTATGGTGAGGAGCTCAGAGCAGATCCAATCATAGATGGGCTGCAGCTCATTAGAAATGTCAAATTTGTGGCACTGGTGCCAGTGAATAAATAAGTTATAGTAACTGTATCTAATTTTACATTGTTACCCAGATACAAGTTCAGATGTCAAGGGTCAAAGGCTCCTATCCTGAATCTCAGCAATGTTAGTGTAATTAAAACAATTCATTTGAGGATCCATTAAACCAGAGGTTGCCAACCCTTTAAAGTTGTGGGCTGGTTCACATGCCTTCATATAGTTGAGCGGGCCAGACTGGTGGTGCACTCCCCCATTGTTTACGGCTGCCGTAAATACATTTATGGCTGCCACAAACACATCCATGGCTGATTCTGGTGTCAGCACCAGCAGCTGGAGCAAGGATATGGGCCAGTTGATTTGGTGCCATGGGCCAGATCCAGCCCATGGGCTGTAGGTTGCCTACTCCAGCATTAAACAAAAGAAGCAAAGAATAGTCAGATGAGTCAAATACTATAAAAGAAATGTGTCCAAATGTCATGTAAGTTTCATAGCCAACTCTTCAAAGGTCTGGACAGATGTTGCAATCACACACACAATGGGAAAGATGTCATTCACAGTCCATGTTGAACAAGACATTATTCTTTCTGGAGCCTTTTGCATGGCCAAAGATAAGCACACACATGCTTACTTTAAAAAAATATTAGTCTGAATTTTCTAGCCTAAAGTCTGAGTTATCTCACCTAAACGCATTGCCAAGTCTGTTGGATTGGGGCCGCGAAGCGGCTGTTGGGTTCCGGAGGAGACTGATCAAGAAGAAGACGCGAGACAAGATGGAGCAAAGACCAGTGATTTATTGAGGGAAAATCATCAGTATATATTATGTTCAAGGCTGCGTTAGAAAGAGCTGCGACCCACATAACATGTTTACACAGGTTAATTGGGAACCTCTCTCGGGGATGTTAATTAACTAAATTAAACACTGACAGGGGGACTCCATTGTTCCAAGCTTACCCAAGAGTAAACATGGCCGATGTTGGCGTTAGGGCTTGGGGTAATCCGCGGTTGCAATATTACCTATTTCCTAACTGATTAGTTAGACATTCAATCTCCTCTTGCTCGGCCCGCTTGTCATGTCAGATATGGGTGAATTAACTATGGCTATTAATCCGCCCCCCAATTTTTGTCCCCTCGGAGCCAATGGCTCAGAGTGATCCCACAAGTTATGGCTTCTGTCAGGGGCAGTATACCAGTTGTGCTCGCGGATCCCACACAAGTCTATGAAGACTAGGTGTGTAGAGGGACACCAGTGGCAGACAAGCTCCTGGGCCTGGTCAATCTTCACAGTTAAGAGCTTGACTGTAATATTAGATACAGTGAAGCACCTGCCTTAGGTGGGAAATGCCAAATAGGAATGACATTTAGTTTCTTGTGTTGGCATAAGATTTTCATCAGCTAATCACTTCAGAAGAAGTTGTGTAAGAAGAAATATCTGAGAAGAGGATATTGTGTTATGTTTATATTTTCACCAAATCAAAAGATTTGGAGAACACTATCTGTGAAAAGTGCCTCAGCCAGTTTTCATTTAAATCCTCTTGTTCATGATGACTCAGTGCCTCATCATTATCATATCCTAACAGAGTTATTGAAAGGCCAATATAATTAAGATCTCTCTCTGAGCAGATGTTTCATGGGAAAATGTGTATAAATAATCTCAAAAATGACAGAATGATGTCAGTCAGATTTCAAGGCAAACCTTTCAATGTCACTGTGATCCAAATATACACACCAACCACTGGTGCAGATGAAGCCACAATGGACCAGTTCTATGAGGACCTAGAACACCTCATAGAACAGACACCAAGAAATGATGTCCAAATTATATTAGGAGACTGGAATGCCAAAGTAGGAAATCAAAAAGTGGAGGGAATAACAGGCAAATTTGGTCTTGGAACACAAAATGAAGCAGGGCAAAGATTGATAGAGTTCTGCCAAGAGAACGCACTGGTCATAGCAAACACTCTCTTCCAGCAACACAAGAGGCGACTTTACACATGGACATCACCAGATGGCCAACACCGAAACCAGATTGACTACATACTCTGCAGCCAAAGATGGAGAACCTCCATACAGTCAGCAAAAACAAGACCTGGAGCAGACTGTGGCTCAGATCACAACCTACTGATCGCAAAATTCAGGCTTAGACTAAAGAAAATAGGGAAAACACGGAGACCAGAAAGATATCACCTAGACAGCATCCCTGAAGAATACACGGTGGAGGTGATGAACAGATTTAATGGCTTAGACTCGGTAGACAGAGTACCGGAAGAATTATGGACGGAGATGAGGGACATCATGCAGGAAGCAGCAAAGAAAACCATACCAAAAGAAAAGAGGAGTAAGAAAGCAAAGTGGTTGTCTGATGAGGCTCTTAAAATAGCAGAGGAAAGAAGGAACGCAAAAGTCAAAGGAGAAAGGAAAAACTACAACCATTTGAACACAGAATTTCGAAGAAAAGCAAGGAGAGATAAGGAAAACTACCTAAAAGAACAGTGCAAAGAAATGGAGGAAAACAACAAAAGAGGCAGAACCAGAGATCTTTTCAAAAAAATTGGGGAAATCAAGGGAACATTTAAAGCAAAAATGACCATGATAAGGGACAAAGACGGAAAGGAGCTAGCTGATGCAGAAGAAATTAAGAAAAGATGGAAAGAGTACACAGAGGACCTTTACAAAAAGGACCTCAACACTCCTGATAATCACAATGATGAAGAAATTGAACTTGAGCCAGACATCCTGGAGAGCGAAGTCATAAAGGCCCTAAAGAGCACTGCAAACAACAAAGCTAGTGGAGATGATGGTATCCCAGTTGAATTTTCAAAGCGCTAAAAGATGATGGCGTCAAATTACTGCATTCAATATGCCAGCAGATTTGGAAAACAAAACAGTGGCCACAGGATTGGAAAAGATCAGTATACGTCCCAATCCCAAAAAAGGGCAATGCCAAAGAATGTTCAAATTATCGAACAATCGCGCTCATCCCACATGCCAGCAAGGTGATGCTCAAGATAATACAGGACAGACTTCAGCAGCATGTGGAGAGAGAATTACCAGAGGTGCAGGCTGGTTTCAGAAGAGGCAGGGGGACTAGAGACCACATCGCCAACATACGCTGGATCATGGAGAAAACAAAGGAATACCAGAAACAAGTTTACTTTTGTTTTATTGACTACACTAAGGCATTTGACTGTGTGGACCACAACAAGATGTGGCAAGTAATTAAAGAGATGGGAATACCAGAGCACCTCATATGCCTCCTGAGAAATCTGTACATGAACCAAGAAGCAACAGTTAGGACAGAACATGGAATAACAGAGTGGTTTGGAATAGGAAAAGGAGTAAGACAAGGCTGCATTTTGTCACCATGCTTATTCAACCTATACACAGAGCACATAATGCGCAGTGCAGGGATGGAGGAATCACAATATGGGATTAAAATCGCTGGGAGAAACATCAATAATCTGAGATATGCAGACGATACCACCCTAATGGCAGAAAGTGAGGAAGACCTAAAGAATCTCTTGATTGGGCTGAAGGAGGAGAGTGCAAAAGCTGGCTTGAGACTCAATATCAAGAAAACCAAGATAATGGCAACAGGCCCAATCAGTTCCTGGAAAATAGACAGGGAAGAAGTAGAAGCAGTGACAGATTTTACTTTCTTAGGATCAAAGATCACTGCAGATGGGGATTGCAGCCATGAAATAAAAAGGCGACTGATTCTTGGGAGACAAGCGATGAGAAACATGGGGAACATAGTGAAAAGCAGAGACATTACATTGCAAACAAAAATTAGAATAGTCAAAGCAATGGTTTTCCCAGTAGTAATGTATGGATGTGAGAGCTGGACAATTAGGAAGGCTGAACGCAGAAGAATAGATGCCTTTGAAATGTGGTGTTGGAGGAGGGTTTTGAGAGTCCCCTGGACAGCGAGGAGAACAAATAGGTCAATCTTAGAAGAAATTAACCCTGACTGCTCATTGGAAGGTCAAATAGTAAAGATGAAGCTAAAGTACTTTGGACATCAAATGAGAAGGGAGGATTCACTTGAGAAGGCATTGATGTTGGGAAAGGTGGAGGGCAAAAGAAGAAGGGGGAGGCCAAGGATGAGATGGCTAGATGGTATTATAGACACAATGGGCACAGAGCTGGGAGGGTTGAGGGGGATGGTAGAGGACAGAGGCGCCTGGAGGAAAATGGTCCATGGGGTCGCAAAGGGTCGGAATCGACTGTGCGACTGAACAACAAGGCAAAGAAAAAAGTACTGGTCGCAAGAAGTCATATACAGAGGGTGCCAAAATGTATACACATTCTAAGAAAGGATATTTTGATTTGTCAAGAACAAATCCTGCCAGACTAATCTTATCTTTTTTAAATGATCATGTAACCATTCTGGGATAATTTGTCAAATGATGTCAACTCAACTTCGAAAAGTAATACAGTATATAGATAATATCTCTTAAAATGTGTAAACATAGTTTGGCACCCTCTATATTGGGGGTTCCCAACCTTTTCAAGCTGGGGACCGGGTCACAGTCTCTCAGTCAGCTTCAAGGGCTGGATGGCCATTTTGCCCTGCCTGGATGATGGGGTGGCCATTTTGTCCCAACAGTTTCAAAGGGGGTGGCCACTTTGTTTCTTGAATGCCTTTGGAGGGATGGGGGGGGCACATGAAATGGCACCATGCGCTGAATCCAGCCCATGGGCCTTCGGTTGGGAATCCCTGCTCTCTCTCTCTATTTCTCCCATTTGAGTTTAGATCACTGGCAGGAGACCCTGTAACTCATGCACAGCCCAAAAATAACAGAACTTTTCCAAACAGATTGATTCTCCAACCATCTGGGTATTTGTGGACCAATTCCATGTGAAATGCCAATGTATGTGCATACCTGTCAACCACGGCTCCAGACAATACGGGACCTGCGCTGAATGGTTCTGCACAAGTCGCCTTCTATGCATGGATAGAAGGCTTTTACTCTTGCGTAGAACCCTTTTACGCTTGTGTAGAACCCTTCTACGCATGCATAGCCTTCTACGCATGCGTAGAAGGGTTCTACGCAAGCGTAAAAGAGTTCTATGCAAGCGTAAAAGCCTTCTACACATGCGTAGAAGGTGATTTGTGCAGAAGGGATGCACAGTACCTCTTTCCCCCCGCTGCCAAATTCCGGGGTTTTGGCAGCTCCGGGCGGGAAATGGTACAAATCGGCACCGAAAAACGGGAAATCCCAGCCAATCCAGGAAGGTTGGCAGGTATGTGTATGTGCACCTTGAAAAGTATTTTGGAAGAGGCAGGGAAACCTCTTATCTATGGCTTGAGGTCTATATGTTCCCTCTCTCCCACTCCCAGGTGTTCTTTTACCCATCCTCTTTGAAGTAGCTGTTCAGGTCTCCAGAGATGTAGAAGAAGATAAGTTACTGCCAGAGGCAAGATGGTGCTCCTATTTCTAGTCACATAGAAAAAATGACTGGATAGCAATTACCTTTGACTCTGATGCTGGGCATTGTATACTACTCTCCACCACCACACTCCACATCTGCCACAGGCAGTTTAGGAGGGCCAGAACAGTTTTCATGGCATGCTCTGGTCTATCTTCCTTAAGAAACAAAGCAAATGGAGAGTTGAGAAGGAACTGTGTTTGTGGTCTGCCGCATCTGCCTTTCATCATTCTCTGTAATGACAGAACCAGCTCTGTGGAGGGAGAAACAGGGAACATTATGTACAGAGTGGCCTGCAAGTCCCTATTAAATCTTTCTCTAAATTTGTCACTTATTGTATCCAGGGTGTCACCAGTAGTCTTGCACTCATGTACTCACATACTTGTCACAATACACTCTTCAATTGTTCATGGGCTTAAATCGGCCATATTTCTCTGGGGGGAAAAGAAAAAGATTATAATACATATGGTTTGGTAGGGACTTTTGGGCCATCCTAGGGTGGCCCGTAAGTCCCTACCTGCACAGCACACAGATACACTGGATACATAAAATATATGGATAGGTAGGAACTTACAGGCCACCCTGTACAGTTCACCCTTGAACCAAAAAATAGTCAGACTAAGGCTGTGGAACCTGTCTACAACACTGGTTCCCAACCTTGAGTCCCTAGATGTTCTTTGACTACAGCTCCAAGAAGCCCTTACCATTGACTGTGCTGGTTAAAATTCCTAAGAGCTGTAGCCCGAGAGCCCTAAGGGGCCCTAAGGTTGGGAAGCACTGGTCTACAACCTAATTCTAAGGTGTATGGGTTTCCAGCCATCTTTTGTTCTGCCCTTTGCAAAATGAAAGAGTCATCCTTATGATTCAAACAGTTAAGATGCATAGCAATAGCAATTACCCTTATATACCACCCCATAGTGCTTAGTGGGTAGTTCACAAGGTAATTAGCATTTTGCCACCAACATGGTGGGGACTCATTTTATGGACCTTGGAAGGATAGAAGGCTGAATCAACCTTGATCCCCATCAGGATTGAGCTCACAAGGTCAGCAGTTTTGGCTGCAGTACAGCAGTTTAACCACTGCACCACCAGGGCATAAATTTACTGAGTATTCTGGCTAGGGGTGGGGAGCTGGATTCCTCATTGTGTATCTTGGGAGAAAAGCTGGATAGTTCCAGAGAGCCCTTAGAAGAAGAAGAAGAAGAAGAAGAAGAAGAAGAAGAGGAAGAAGAGGAAGAAGAGGAAGGAAAGGGTAAACTATTTCTGAGTACTTTATACCTAGAAAACCTTGATAAGAGTCACCAGAAGTCAGACTTCACTTGACAGCATGCAATTATTTAATAATTCAGATTTTGAAACATGAGCTATTATTTAACCAGAGATTTTAAGCAATGGGAGCAGTCAAAACAGAAAAGCATTAGCCAGATGGAACTGATTTTCCCTTGAAGCTAATTTCATTAAAAAAATTCAATAAAACAAAAAATGGTTTTCCTCCAGCCACATGGAAAAGGTGTTGGTATCCAGGTTGACATGACTGATCAAAGGAAAAGCAAAGCAAAATAGCCAATGGGTGCATGTAACTACAGAAGACATGACAACAGCAAATTAAAAGTTTCTCATTCCCCCTACTTGAATTTGTCTTCTTTTCTTAATCTCCCATTTGTTTTTGTTTGTTTGTTTGTTTTAAAGAAAAGGCCAAGATGGAGGTAGTGGTTGGTACTGTGGAATTTTAGAAGCCACCTTTGTGATATATGGAAGCCACAAAACCTCATAATAGACATTTTATCAGTCTCTACAAACTATGATTACGAGGCTGTGGCTTAGTAGTGCACAGGGGAGACCCAGAAGTAAGGGCCTCCTGAACTGGGTTTTCAAGTGCCTAATATTCAGCAGAACACTGCCTTTGAACATGGAAGTTTCATTTGGGAGGGCTTCTTGCAATTCTTTCAGCCAGTTTGGCACCCAATCCAACATGGATGTAATTTTTAATTTCTGATGCTTAGATGCTTACACTGCTGGAAATGCTGAAAGAAGTGCCAGAGAATGGGAAAAGCATTTTGTTATGACAGCTCAATTTGATCACAAAATACTTGTAAGAAATGCCTGTCTGTACATTTCCAGATAATCTGGCACTTTCTCAATCTATTGGCCCACAAATCCCATCTCTAATTAGATTATTTTTATGGAAGTCATGATTGAAAGTATCTGGAATAGTATCTGCCAAGGAGAGCTTTGCGTTGTAATGAGTTCCCCACAGTATTACCAATGGGCAATACACATTATTGGCAATGTGTATTTTCCCAATGGCCACCAAGGAATGGTAACAGCCCAGCACTAGTAATGAGCGAGTTACATTTGTAGATGGATAGTGGCACTGATAGCAATTGACAATTGATCCAGAGTAGTGAGTATCTCTACATAGTTGGTGACCATGGGAACCTCTGCAGCTCCCAGGAATCACTGTGGTTTCTGCAATTTGGCCAGCTAATCAGATTTGAACATAGCTTGGCTCAGGAGTGAGAAATCCAGCAAAGATCACTGTGGAAGAGTCTTCATTCCAGTAAACACTTCCCCAGTTATCCCCAGGATGAGTAATTGCTGGGACTTTATTCTCCTGCCTCTTTTCTTCATGTATGCAGGGAGGCTTTAATGTGCTGGCATTTATGCTTTACTTAAGGGGAGCTGGAGCTGCCTTGGTTGGTTTTTTGGTGACATCCTTTCTTACCATAGTTTTACCTTGTTAGCAGTTGGTGGATGGGGGTAAATCCCAGTTTGAGGAAATACAGTCTAAATACCTGAATCCTTAGGTTGGTGATCCTGGAGATAAAAGGTACCAAGAACATGCCCAGCTGCAGAGCAACGATACCTGCCTTCAGAACAAGTAACAAAATTTCCACCAATTCGCTTGGCACCTAGTTTTCTTCATCGTTCTGTAGATTACTTAGCCAAGAGGCAGGGAGATCGTATCACTCAGCAGATGGCTTGGCTGATGGGTTTTCCCAGTCCCTGTGTTCTACCAAGGTTATGCAGCTGTAACCAACAAATACTTTCCAACTGCCTGGTACGCTGTGTTCTTCTCCTTGGATAGCGACTGCTGTGCACCCAAGTGTGCCACCTGGGTTACATCAAGTTCCTTTTAAGCAGCAATTGTCCAAGCTCTCAGTAGAAATGGAGTTAGCTTGTTCACAGTGCAATCCTCACACTTACCAGTGGTGGGATTCAGCAGGTTCTCCCCAGTTCACCAGAACCGATAGCAGAAATTCTGGCTGGCCCCGCCCATCCAAGTTTTGAAATAAAGTAGTCCTAATTCAGGTGCAACACATGGCTTTCCCCCCTGGCCATGCCCACCATACCACAGAGAAGGTAGCAATTTTTTTTTAATCCCACCACTGACACTTACTATCCACAAAGATACTTGATAGCAGAACAGGGAGCCATTGTTCTGTGAATACCTATTGACTCAAGGCATGCAATACCAAGAGTACGTGTGCCAGCAATACAAATTTAGAGGGTAATCTGATGGGCATGGGGAAGATCAAGCTTTTGCCAAATTCTTTAAAATGTCTTAAATATTTTTCACCACCATTAAAAAAACCCAACATAAAATATCTACCTAAGCAACAAAAGAAATACCAGCTAGTTACAGATCAAGCTGGGGAAGGTGTCCTTCTCCTCCTTTGTCACTAGTTTCACAAAAATCAATGGGGTTGCTTGGGACTGCAGTGGCTCAAGTGGCTAAGACACTGACTGGGAGGCGGAAGGTCAGCAGTTCGATTCCCAAGTACTGCAAGATGGAATGAGCTCCCATCTTTGTCCCAGCTCCTGCCAACCTAGCAGTTCAAAAGCAAGAAATTGCAAGCAGATAAATAGGGACCACTTTGGTGGGAAGGTAACAGTGTTCCGTGCACTCCGGTGTCTAGTCATGCCTGCCACATGACCACAGATACATCTGCAGAAGCAGACAGCGCTGGCTCTTTGGCTTTGAAACAGAGATGAGCACTGAACCCTAGAGTCAGATATGACTGGCTTTCAAGCAAGGGAAACCTTTACCTTTACTAATGGGGTTGTTTATCAGTAACTGATGTTCAGGGTTGTGACCTTTGCAGTACAAATGAAAATACTGCCTTTGGTATGCCCTGAAATGTTGTGAAGGAGGATGTTATGGCAGAATGCCTATTTTGCATACTCTTGGGATACTGCCAGCAACACCAGTTTTATGACACTGATGAATTTGAATTGACATTTAATAGTGCATCAACATGTTTCATTTACTTGATAGCATCTTTTTTCTGCCTTAAGACTTTGCAATTTATTCTGTTTACCTTTTTTTTCCTTGGTGGCTTGCAAGCCGTACAAAATTGTTTGGCATATATTTAAATGAAGTTGAGAATGGTAAAACATAGGCAGTTATTTAGTTTTACAAGATCACATTGATTTGTTGTTTGTTCTCAGTTCATATCTAAGTCCAGCAATTTCATTCTCTCATTTTCCTCAGTTTCCTGTTAAGCTAATGAGCATTTGCCCCTGAAGGCAATCCACAGTAAAAATTTACATATGGGTTAATCAGTTATGCTTAGCAGTTTAACTCATTTTCTTTCATGATCTATATGTTGAATCTAATAGGGTTTGTAATTCCTGACTGTACAAATATCCCTGACGTAAACATCTTGCTATGCTTTCATTATTCATCCCCAATTGATTATACATAATAGTAATAATAATAATATGATTACATATTATTCATTCTGGGCATGACTGTGTCATATTCACACTGGGTTGGTGTGAAACCTGTTGTCGTGACAGCAGATTCATGTGCAGCAACTTAAGTCCTATTGTAGGTGTTACAGCCTTGTGGCATGTATAACTAGAAAGGTTAGAAAGGGTTAACTCATCAAGAGTATACTGATGGATGATGGATCTGGATGGGGTGAGCTTGCCCCAGACAGATCCGGTATGCAATTTGGGGGTCCTCCTGGACTCTCGACCACTGCTTGAAGACCAGGTGGCGGACGTGGCTAGGAGAGCCTTCACCAAACTTCGGGTGATCCACCAGTTGTGTCTGCTCCTAGACCGGGACTCTTTACTCATGGTCACTCATGCTCTGGTCACCTCTAGACTAGATTATTGCAATGCGCTCTACATGGGGCTGCCCTTGATGACCGTTCGGAGGCTGAAGTTGATCCAGAATGCAGCTTCCCGGGTGGTGTTGGGGTGTGGGCGTTATGCTCGGGCCTCACCACTGCTTCGGGAGCTGCACTGGTTACCAATTTGCCTCCAGGTGCAATTCAAGGTGTTGGTCATTACCTTTAAAGCCCTACATGGTAGTGGGCCAGGATACCTAAGAGACTGCATCATCCAAAGATTTTCTGCCCATCCAACCAGGGCGGACTGGAGGGGCTCTCTAATTGTGCCATCAGCTAGAGGGGCTCGCCTCTCTAGTACAAGAAGGAGGGCCTTCTCTGTGTCCAACCCGGCCCTTTGGAACCTCCTGCCAGTGGAACTGAGGCAACAGATGGAATTGCTGCCCTTCAGGAATGAACTGAAAACCTGGCTGGCGGGGCAGGTGTGCGGGGTTGGTGGAGAAATAACCCCCGCCTGCTGGCTGGTTAAATAAAAATCATCCTCCCTTTTTAGCATGTGCGGGTGGGTTTTTAACAGGGTTTTTAAGGGGATTTACTGTTTTAATGGGGTTTTATTTATGGGGGGGGGTCGTATTGTAAGCTGGCCAGAGTTCTTGTGATTGGGGCGGCTATAGAAATCTGAGTAAATTAAATGAATGAATGAATGAACACAATGGAAGGGGGATATTATATCAACACAGTCCATATTCATAAGATGACATGCATGAGCAACAATTTTGGGACACTTGGAAATCTCACAGTCTTGGAGAACTTCTGTTCAGGTTTATAACACAGCACTGATAACTAACATAACAGGTTCAAGTCATCCAGTGATAATTTTCTATATGCTCCTGTTATAGAATAGGGTGCTGTTGTTGGTTTTTTGCTTTGCCCTCTTATGTTAAAAGATTTTTAAAAAATATGATTCTATAGGTTAGTCATGGTGAGGGTCAAAATATTTCCCACACAATCTTTCTCTGAGTCATATTAATCAGTGATAGGGCAGGAACTGGTTGATCATTTGTATATACAGTACAGCATATTATTGCAAACAGATGCCTTTGGAGGACCACAAGCAGAAATAGGAATCAATATCAGCATCCTATCAATTGGCTATGAGGCCGCAGTAGCTTAGCGGCTAAGACAATGAAGCTTGGTGACTGAAAGGTCAGCAGGTCAGCACTTAAAGACAGGAGTGCTGTGCAGCGGAGTGAGTTCCTGTCATCTGTCTCAGCTCCTGCCAACCTAGTAGTTTGAAAGCAAGAAATTGCAAGTAGATAAATAGGTAATGCTTCAGTGGGAAGGCAACAGGTTTCAGTGTGCTCCAGCATCTAGTTATGCCTGCCACATGATCATGGAAAAATCTGCAGAGGCAGACAGGGCTGGCTCTTTGGCTGTAAATGGAGATGAGCACACACCCCCTAGAGTCAGACACAACTGGCTTTCGAGCAAGGGACACCTTTACCTTTACCATCAATTGACCTCCAATCTTCAGTGACATGCTACTTCTCAATTTAGGCATATAGGCATTGTGAATAGTAGGCACTGGTGTTGTGTTTATCTCTAGCTTCTGACTGGTACGCTAAGGAATTCTGGAGTGTTTCAGAGCATGCTGAAGTTTTATCATTGTATGTATTCCTAATGGGGAATGGAGTCCTGTCTTTAGCTATTGCACTCCATGAACAGACAATGTGCTGCAGCTCACACCGAATGCAGGAATGTCACAGAAGACCTTGGTAACTTGGCACTCTTTTGAGCAAGATGATTTTATTATTATGTGATATATTGGCGAATTATGCAGGCAGATCCCAGTAAGGTTGCCTTCTGCAGCTGACGGTGATTTCGTCAACTCCAAGTGTTCCTAAATGTTTGCTGAGATCTTTAGGCATGGCGCCCAGTGTGCCGATCACCACTGAGACCACCTGCACCAGAGTCTCTGCAGTTCAATTTTTAGATCCTGATATCGGATGGTTTTTTCAAGTTGTTTCTCATTAATTCTGCTGTCACCAGGCATGGCAACGTCACACTTTTTTCTTTTCCACAATGGTGATATCTGGGATATTGTGCTCTAAAACCCTGTCAGTTTGTAATTGAAAATCCCACAGTAATTTTACATACTCATTTTCAATCACTTTTTAAGGCTTATGTTCCTGAAAAAGTGATTGAAAAAGAGCATGTATGTATGTATGTATGTATGTATGTATGTATGTATGTATGTATGTATGTATGTATGTATGTATGTATGTATGTATGATGATGATGATGATGATGATTTCCAACTTATATGCCACCCCACTTGCAGAGAATACCATATCA
This sequence comes from Bradypodion pumilum, assembly GCA_035047305.1. Classification (NCBI taxonomy): domain Eukaryota; kingdom Metazoa; phylum Chordata; class Lepidosauria; order Squamata; family Chamaeleonidae; genus Bradypodion; species Bradypodion pumilum. The sequence goes on along the minus strand of JAWDJD010000001.1, from coordinate 156,584,494 downwards.
CAAAATCACATAAACATTTCAAAACATTCAATAGATAACAGTACACAAAAGCTCTCTTGAACTCAACCCCACCCACTGAATCCAATTCCCTCCAGGCCAAACTGGCCGAGGGAGCATCCTTGGATGAAGGGGAGAAGACCCGCACAGCTGGGTCCCTCCCCCAAGCCGGGCGGCCAAGGGTTGGAGTCCGGAGGGGGTGTGGCAGTGAAGAATTTTAAAGCCGCCAGTTCCCCCACGCCGACGCGTCTTCTGACCTCCAGGCTGGGTATGCCTTCTGACACAGCTGACTCTGGCCCGACTGGCCAGGAACAGAGGTCTGGAGGGAAGGCAGCAGCGTAGGTCTTATAGCCTCCCGCCTCCTGACACAGCTGAGTGAATGGTGGATCCACTCACTGAAGAACTTCAAGTAAACTTCAAAGAAGTTCAAGATTCTGTAGAATGCAACTTCTGTTCTATGTAGGTGGACATAATAGTTGTACTTTCTAATCAAAGAAGCAATATGTACCTCATCATTTAGCCACAACTAACTGCAGCAAGTTCCACTAATCCTAAACTAATGCCAATAGGATTCTGTCCTACTGAAACATGAAAGAAAGCACCAAAAAGTCAGCCTTTCATTATATGGATTTCTGTTAGCATATTGCAGGCGCACCCCCCAATAAAGGACTCAGACACTGATAAAAGTGGATAACGGCATTGGGCCACATTTATTGATTCATGCCCTAGTCCGAATTATAAATTTCCATTGGTAATTGACCAATCATAATTCTTAAGGCAAGCAGGCCGAAGTAACACTGGTAAGGTACCACCCAAAATTGCCAACGGCAATTGCTACAATGTATCCATTTGTATCAATTTGTTTGTTGACAACAAACAAATTGTTGACCGTAGTCAATATCTAACTAATGACCCCACCCTCTGACGCGTATCTGTAAAATCACGGGGTGATGCATGCTGTCTAGCTATAGCCATCACCCCGTCGCCTAGTTCGTCGTTGACCGGACAATGTTTAACCAACTTATGCCTGTCTAGTGTTGTCCAGTCAATTGCGAACTTGCCGGATACCTGTGGGTCATAATGTTTACCTTACCAGTGCTACCCGCCCATGTGACCAAAGTCAACAGCAGCAACAGAAAAACCCCTATGTCAAACCATAGCAACAGTGTGGGATGGGCGAAAAAACCAGGACCCGGAAGCCAATATGGGTCCTAGCCAAAAATTCCCACCCGGCCCCGAAGCGACCAAAACATCACACTGTTAACTAGGGAGGGGGTGGAGGGGAAAAACTTCTCCGCTCCGTCGCTTCGCAAAATGGCAGCTCGGCTGCCTCGTGGCCACCCCTTTTATAAGGGAGCTGGCCATGCCCCTAACTACCCGGATGTCTTCGTCCGGTGGGGGGCCCCCCGCAAAGAGCGCGGCGGCCATTTTGGCGCCGTGCTTGCATTGCAGGCGCACCCCCCAATAAAGGACTCAGACACTGATAAAAGTGGATAACGGCATTGGGCCACATTTATTGATACATGCCCTAGTCCGAATTATAAATTTCCATTGGTAATTGACCAATCATAATTCTTAAGGCAAGCATGCCGAAGTAACACTGGTAAGGTACCACCCAAAATTGCCAACGGCAATTGCTACAATGTATCCATTTGTATCAATTTGTTTGTTGACAACAAACAAATTGTTGACCGTAGTCAATATCTAACTAATGACCCCACCCTCTGACGCGTATCCGTAAAATCACGGGGTGATTGACCGGACAACGTTTAACCAACTTATGCCTGTCTAGTGTTGTCCAGTCAATTGCGAACTTGCCGGATACCTGTGGGTCATAATGTTTTCCTTACCAGTGCTACCCGCCACACGGAGGGGCTTCAAAGAAGGCTCGACGCCCCACCCCCAGACCGTCAGCTCGGTCAACAGGCCTGCTCGCCAATCACCCAACAGGAGGTCCATACCTCCTCGCGACAGATGGGCCCCATCCCCTGCATACAAGTCATAATTTTGTAGGCTAATAGCGGGGTGACGACTGACCCTCCCCCAAGCCCTGTCGACAAGGAACCGCGCCACTGCCCTATTCACCATGCGTCTAGCGCGGTCAAGGGCCAGGAGGTCAACACCCCCTCTGTAGGAATGGCGCGGGACCATGTCCGACCAAACAAGGGTTGTGGCGGGCCAGACGTAATGCAGGTAGGCGAGGTCCTCGCAAATCGCATGCTTCAGCGATAAGCCGGTGACCTGGCCCAAATCATTGCCCCCCAGGTGTATGATCAGAATGTCAGGTGGGTCAGCATTCTGGCCTGAAAAAAGGAAAGGCAGCAGCTCCCGCCATAACATCCCGGGCTTACCATGCCATGTGAGACTTGCGTATGCACCCAGTCCCAGTCGGGGTCCCCACTCTGTCACCGCAGCGTAACGCGCTGCCCTGTGCATGTAGCTATGGCCCACCAGCCATACTGTCACCGGTGTAATACGACACCCAGGGTCTGTAAAGAAAATTGAGGAAAAGAAGGTAAGGTGACTGAATTGGTACTCACGGCGGAAGTGGGCGCACATAAAACTGAAAACATTGCGAACCCCACCTTCCCATGCTGCGTATGTCAGCCCCGGAGTACCCAAAAGCAGCTGCGGTTGAGGCTGCCCCTATATGGAATGAATGGGTGCCATAGCGGGCACCTGGGAGGCCCACACTGGCCAGCGCTTTGCCCGTCACCTTCCAAAATTGAAATTTAGTAAGGGGAGACCCATCTTTGTGACAGAAAAACGGGCCATGGTGCGTGCCACGCAGTGCAAGGAACTCCTGTAGGGCACCAACCGGACAGATGTCTGCCAAAGAACACCGTAGCAGTCGCACACCACTGCCTACACCATGCTGATCCGTCTTAGAGGAGCGTATCCTCAACTGAGCCCAGTCTTTGGCAACACAGACATCCTCGAGTTCCAGTGCCCTACGACTTGCATCCGCCTTAAACAGCATCACAAGCTCGCTGATGCAGAGCGCTCCAAAAAATGCCACCGTTGTGGCTGCATGAGATAGGGCTGCCTCATATGTATCAAAACAGAGGCCTGGCCAGCCCCGGGCCAACTGGGTAAGAACCCCTGGGGAAATCGGGTGGCGGTCGTCCGGGCAACGCCCGCGCTCGCGCACCCACCCCTCCAAAACATGTCTCACCCGTAAGTCAGAGGTGCTGTCCACATGACCTCCCACTTTGGCCATAAAAGCCAACGCTGAAAGCTTAGATGCTATGGTGCGAGGTGCAAGGCCCTGAGCATGCAGGTAAACCATGAACCGCAGAACATGGGTTACCGGGATCGGCCAGGTTCCTGGCAGTTGAAATTGGGTACAGAATGCCCTGAAAGAATTAATTGCATGGTGATACGCCTTACGCGTGCGTGGCGCTAGCGACAGGCCAATCGCCCGGTTCACCTCTCCTTGCCAATGGTCCATATCTCCTCCGGGAGTGGCAAGGGAAATTCCTCCGCATCCGGGGCCAAGGCACGGAACCGGGAGATCTGTAGGTGGGACAAAGCGTCAGCAATATCATTATTAACCCCTGGGACATGCCTGGCCCTGAACAGGACGTTGAGGCGCAGGCTGCGCAACACAAACGACCGAGTTGGCCCACTCCTCGCCCCATAGCATCAAAGCACCCAGGATAGGGAAAAACTCCAGATATGTGAGATCACGCAGGCGACCCGTGCCTGCCCAGGCCGGTGGCCACCCACCATAGGCCCACTTCCCATTGAAGTACATCCCATAACCCAGGGATCCCGAGGCATCAGACTGAATCTGAAAACGAGGGGAAGCCAGGAGGTCATGCCTCCAAAATGAGACCCCATTGAACTCCCTCAGGGACTGTAACCAGACAAGCATGTCTGCCCTGATACCCCGGGTAAGCCGAACCCTATGGTGAGGCCTGGATAATCCTGCCATGGCGTCGCACAAGCGCCGGGCAAAAGCCCTGCCCGGTGCGACCACCCTGCAAGTGAAATTAAGGTGACCATGTAGCACCTGCAGTTCTCTCAGTGACGCCTTGCGCTTGGCCAGCTAGTCCGAGATAAGGGCCACAATCCTTGACACCTTATCCCCCGGTAACCTAGAAGCCTGCGCTATCGTGTCAATCTCCACCCCCAGGAAGACTAGCTGGGTAGATGGGCCCTCGGTCTTTTCGGGCGCTAAAGGGACACCGAGTTCCTCCATTAGCGTCTGAAATGTGTTGAGGAGACGTGTACACGTGTCCCAGCCCCGTTCACCCCCGAATAAAAAGTCATCCAGGTAATGGGCTACAGACCGGGACCCTGACCTGCGGACGAAAGCCCACTCTAGGAAGGTACTGAAACGCTCGAAAGCCGAGCATGATATGGAACAGCCAAAAGGCATGGCCTTATCAAAGTAATATTCGCCCCGAAGTTTGAAACCCAGCAATTCAAAGTCGCCCGGGTGCACCGGCAAGAGGCGGAAAGCCGACTTAATGTCGCACTTAGCCAGCAGCGCACCCGGGCCACATGAGTGCACCATGCGCAGCGCGTGGTCAAAAGATGTATACCTGACTGAGCAAAGGTCATCAGGGATAGCATCATTGACCGATCGTCCGGCTGGGTAGGACAAGTGATGGATAAGGCGAAACTCGCCTAGAGACTTTTTGGGAACCAAGCCCAGGGGCGATACCTTAAGGTTGGGAAACGGGGGTGCAGGGAAAGGGCCAGCGACCCTGCCCGCATCGACCTCCTTACTAATGCTGGCAGCAGCCACCTCCTCCCTCCCCCTAAGGGACAAAAGGTTGGGGGCATCCTGAGGGGGCCTATCACCCATGAAAGGGATACGGAACCCCTGCCTAAAGCCCTGAAGGAGATAATCTGCATCCTCCCCTTTCGGGTACAATGTGAGCCAACGCTCTAACATGTCCACATTAATTGGGGAGGGAGCCTTTCGGTGAACCAGCTCCATCTGCGGCAGTCTTGCCAGCCCACTGTCCGCCCCTCCCTCTGCCCCGCGTCCCTCCAGGCCTGGGACAGGCAGAGGCTGCGTGGGGGCCCGCACAGGTGGGACACTCATGTCTGTACTTGCAATTCTTCCTATTGCAGGAACCATAGGACGAGAAAGTCCAGCACAGCAGGCGGGCTGGAACCCCCTGCCCCGCCACCTGGCGGGGAACCTGTGCTGGAGCCGCTCACTGGACCACATGTCCACAATGGTATCTTTCCCCTGGCGCGGGGCGTGTGGGCGTCATGTACAGAAGCCAAAGCCTCTGGCATGGCTCATCCCACCTCATCTCAGGGTGCAGGGGAATCCGCATACGGAATTCCTCGTCATAAGCCAACCATGACGGGCCCGGAAAGTCAACCATCGCCCGATAGATGTTGTCCAAATACTGGACCATCGGAATTGCCAAATCCGGCCGGGCTCTCAGGTACACCGCCATGTAGATGAGGTAAGCCGGCAGCCAGTTGGCCCACGTACGTGGTGGCTTGCGACGACGTGCCTGCTCCTTATCCTTCTCATCCTGCCCCTCCCTCTCTTCCTTGGTGGGCTCCCTGTTTAGGAGTGAGAAGAGATCTACATACTCCCCCCGCCATATTTTCTCTTTGGTGGCCTGTGCCAAGTGGTCACCCAGTGGTAAGGAATACCCCGCAGTCGGCAAGGCCGAGACAGGCACCGCAGAAACTGCGGGCATCTGGAAAGGGGCTTGGACTAGCCCAGCCACCCCCAAAACATTCCCCACAGGGTAGGAAACACCCCCCACCCCGGGGCCCTGGGTGGTAGTTGTCGTCGCCGGGTGGGGCGTCAGCGGCTGTACCACCGCACCACCCACGCGAGGCCAAGGCCATTGGAAAGCCCCCACCAACGTGGCCACGTGTGTAGGTGCACTAGTTTGGACCGCATACTCACATGCCGCACCCCCGCGGGCCGCCCCCACCGGGGGTTCCGGCCCACTGGGGGCGTCGGAGCTCACGACCGCCGTAGAGCTCGTCGCTGGGGCCTGACCCGCACTGGCCTGCTGGTTGGGGAGCTGCGAGGCAGTGGTCAAAGTCGAGCCACGCGCCTCAAGCAGCTCGACCCGTCCCGTCGCCTGCCGCTGCCCAGCAGACGACGCGTCAAATTGAACCCCAAAGGGAGCCCCAGCGTGGCTGGCCCGAGCCAGGGAAGCCTCAAGGGCCACAACGCGGGCCAGTAAGGCCTCCACACTGATGAGGGGCCAAGGGCCAGCCGGCCCGCCTGCTACAGGCGTGGGTACAGGTCCTTGTACCCCGGGGCCCGAATAGGGCCATGACCCCACACCCAGGCCCGGTAGGGCCGATGTAGGCATCTGCCAGGGAAGGGGACCACACCACCCCCCAAGGCTGGAAGGCCCCGGGGTGAGCTGCGCCCCTATAGAGGAAGGCCCATTAGAATGGGAAGCACCAGGAGCGGTGTCCACCGCTTGCGGGCCGCGGGCCGCAGCCCTTGCTGGACCCATGCCTGGGTCCCCCGCCTCCGGCCAAGGGGGAATAGACCCCATCCCACCGATCCCGGTGGGTGCAGGCAAAGGCGGCTGCTGGGGAGGCACAGCCGCGGTCCTCCGACCCGGATTGCGCCTCCGAACCGCGCGAGCCGCACTTGCGGCCTTCTTCTTCTTCGAAGGCATCTCAGTCCAACCTATGGGAAGCCGAAAGAAGAAAATCAGCAGCCAAAAGGCTTCCCAGTCAAGGCAAGAGCGACGGAGGTAAGAGGGAAAACCTTCTCCGCTCCGTCGCTTCGCAAAATGGCAGCTCGGCTGCCTCGTGGCCACCTCTTTTATAAGGGAGCTGGCCACGCCCCTAACTACCCGGATGTCTTCGTCCGGTGGGGGGCCCCCCGCAAAGAGTGCGGCGGCCATTTTGGCACCGCGCTTGCATTATATCTCTGCAGAGTTTTGAACTAAACTGACCATGCATTCTCTTTCAAGTTTAGGAGCTATGGAGGCTGCTGGATCCCCCCCCATGTTTGTTGACAACTGCAGTTAAGATAAAAATAGATGAAACACTGTAAAAGCAGGGCAGAGAGAAACTCTCCTTTCAAGTTTAGAACTGCATTCCCATGGACTATGGTCGCTGTATTAGGTTTTTTCTTTTTCTTTTTTACCATGTAGCAAATCTGATTGAGAAGACAATCTTTCATGGCTCTCCATTGTGCTGCTTATTATGCACACACCTGCATCTCAGAATGCAAAAACAGCTGTATCTCAGCATAGGGTCTGAGCTGCAGGTGCATGTAATATGGGAGAGTACTTGTTCATACTAGCAGACACAGAAATCAATTTCTCAGAAGTTAAAATATATAGCAATACAAACTGAAGAGATTCATAGCTCATCAGAATTCTCCTATCTAAAAAAGACTGTAAACACTTAATTTGGAAAAGAGTTGTGTGTGGTAAATATAATCATACTTAGACTTTATCATGCAATCCAGCTGTTCTCTGAATATTTTAACAGTCTCTGCTGGGAACGAGTGATGCCCAAGATCAGAGATGAACAACTGATAGTTCTCCAAATGTGGTGGAACTACAGTTCCCATCATGCTTCACCTTTAAGTATGGCGGCTATGTTTGATGGGGACTGCAGCCCAAATAAAAGTTTTCATATTTATTTCTTTGCTGCATTTTTATACCGGCCATCTGGGATATTTCCCACAAGCAATAAACAACAGCAACATAATAAGTATGATATTTCAATGTGTTATTGCTTAACAATTTAAACTGCTTTGTATATGTTTTTCATTTTTAAATTATAGTAAAACCCTGACTTACAAATGCCCCGAGTTACAAAATGATTTTGTGCTAAAACTATGTCCTGATTTACACAATTTCCTATGGGTTTGCTTTGAGTTACACAAAGAATATTTTTCTTATGGGTTTTCCTATGCTTCAATTTACATAAACATTTCATTTTTCCTATGGGTTTGAGTTACATAAAAATTCAACTTAAGAAAAAGCCTATGGAACAGACTTTTTTTTTTGTAAGTAGGGGTTTTACTGTATTTCTTAACTGTCTTGAGTCCCACTCCCAGGGGAAAGCTGACATAAAAGTGCAACAACCAACCAATCAATCAATCTGGGGGAGCAGATGTTGGCTACCTGTTGTGTATTGAAGCACAATTGCAAAGTAGCACAGAGGCACTCTTGCAAAAAGAAAATGGCGGTTTCCTGCCATTCTAGCAAGAAGCCCAAAGTGGCGCGAAACCCTTATAAAAGTAGTAGTCTAAACCAAGCCCTATGATTGGTTACACGTTTGGATCCTGTTCTCCATTGGTTAATTACATACATCCCTGGTTATGATTGGTTAGTTATGTACGTCCGGTGGGTTGCTACCTTGTATCCAGGAGAGACACTATATAAGCCCCACGGGTAGACCAGGGTGGTGTCGGACCGGATCTATACTTTCCACACACCAGCCGGGTAGCCGGGTAGCACTATGCCCTGGGTCCCTCCACTGTTGCACTTCATGGTAGCACGTATATTGCCCAAAGACAGGTAAGAGTCCGGAGGGACTGAATACACTGGGATTGTATAGCCATCTCGGGATTTGGGAATGCCTTGTGAGCTCATCTCTATTTGACTGTTAATAAAGCCTGTTGCTGTTTGTTACATTGTTGTCCTGGACTAGTGTTTATAAGGGCCGGATCTAACACTACCCTTGTTCTAGCTGAGGGTACAGAAAGAAGCTATAGAGATTGGAGATTACTGAGGAAGGTATTCTCCAACATAAGGGAAATCTGCCCAAGTCCTCTGATAACAACTCTCAAATAAGGATGATGAATAAAGTATGAGTAAAAAGCTTTAGATTTAATGTTGGCAATTCATCTCCACCAGTGTAATCAACATTAAGGAAATTATCTTATATAAGCACAGAAAATAATGCTTCTTTTAAAGAGGCTTGGCTAATGGATGACTTAAGAAGAGCATCTCTCACCAGGGCAAGGTTCTGGCTGGATGATCTAGAAATCACTTAATAGATTTTGAAGCAAATTAGGAAGATCAAACAATCTTAACCTATAAAACCAAGCATTAACCGTTGGAACTTCGCATAGGTTCCTAAGCCAGGCCCTACTAGCCTGCACCTACCATTTGTGCACACGCCCGAACTGGGTCCTCAGGTCAACGAAGGATTGAGAAAAGTGCCAGTGGGGCAAGAGCCCCACAAACGCGAAAAGGGAAACAACTTCATTTCCTAACATTCCTTGCGCCGCGCCATGTCAGAGCCAATCAGGCTGAGAGGCGCAAGCAAAATGCGCCGCGGCCAATCCAAAGAAAACCGCAGAAAAAAACACTATGCACAAGCCGAAAACGCAAACGCCAAACTACAAGCCCCAGCATCCTGCACGCCATGAGCACGCAGAACACTGAGGAAGCTGGCGAGCAAAAAATAAAAATAAAAAACACACCGGGACGCAAGTCCGCAGCAGCCAGACACAGCGTCTCACAGAAAAAAGCCACAAAAACAGGGGGGGCAAGGGGGGGAAGGCACTGGCTCCCCTTGAAACTGGACCCATTCCCAGGTAAACAAAGCGGTTTCTTCTCTTTAAAAACGGAATGTTTGGGAGGGGGTGGAATCAATCCCCTCTCCTGGGCCCCATGAGTCTGGAAGGTTGGGGGGGGCAAAAGGGGTCTGTCCCCCCAAACCTTCTAGACCCAGAAGACCAGGGGGAGGGGATCGATTCCACCCCCCCAAACACACTGTTTTTAAAGAGAAGAAACCAAGAGGTTTAAAAATGGAGTTTTGGGGGGGGGATTCCACCTCTCCGATGGCTCTCCTGGGTCCAGAAGGGTTGGGGAGACAGACCCCTTTTCTCCCCCGAACCCTCCCAACCCCAGGGGAACCAGCAGAGAGGGGGATCGCAACCCCCACCCACTGATATTAAAGGGGAAACCACGATCTACTTTCACGACTCCACACAAGCAAAGCACCATAACCACCCCCCAATGCCACCTGAAGCAGCGCTGGGATTTCTGCGGCCCAGACAGTGAGCCCAGCCCACAGAAAGAACCCCCCCAAAGCCACAACATAAAAACAAACTTTTAAAAATAAATCAATAAATCAATACTCAAATAAATAAATAAAAACACAAAAACAACAATTAAAACCATCCAAAAATACACAAAACCAAACAAAAATATCTCCAAAAAACAATAAAAAGTAAACAAAAACAAAAATTAAGAAACACTAACAGCACCCAGCCAAACACCACAAATTCAAAAACAAAAACCAGCCAAACACCACAAAATCCAAACCCCCCCCCAAAATAATAATAAAGAAAACAAGCCAACTCACCCCCACGTCCTCCCTCCACGACGACCGGAAATGAAATGAAGAAAAGAAAGAGACTACTTACCGGAAGAAGCACCACCCAGAGGCCAGTAGAGAAAAAACAGCCAAAGTAAAGGAAATACTCAACAGCCTCACCCAGAGGCCACAATAGAAAAAACAGTCAAAAACAAAACATTACATCACACATTCACACAAATCACAAATAAATCTGACAATAAACACATCTAAACACAGTTTAAAAACATTAAATATTAAAAAATTGTACTTTCACATTTTTTAAATTATTACCTAAGGTACAACTATTTAAAAAAAACCACAAACTAAAACATTATTCGGTTAAAAAAAACAATTTGAAAAAATTATATCATCCTTTTCTCTTTTTTTAATCCACAAAAAACAAAACAAAAAGATGAACACATTTTATAACAGCCTGCCAAATTTTTTTGGATAAATAAACATTTTTAAAAATTCAATTATAGACTAACCCAGGGGTGGGCAAACATTTTGACTCGAGGGCTACAATGGGTTCTTAAACTGGACTGGAGGGCCGGAAAAAAAGCATGGATGGAGTGTTTGTGTGAACTAATATAATGCAAGCGCAGCGCCAAAATGGCCGTCGCGCTCTTTGCTGGGGGCCCCCACCGGACTTGGGCATCCGGGTAGTTAGGGGGGCGTGGCCAGCACCCTTTAAAAGGGGTGGCCACGAGGCAGCAGAGCTGCCATTTTGTGAAAGCGACGGAGAGGAGAAGTTTTTAGCTCCGTCGCTCTTCGTGTTCCAGGGAAGCCTCTTTTGGGCAGCAGTCAGCTTTTCTTCGCCTGCTTCTTAGGCTTCCCACCCAGGATCAGCGATGCCTTCCAGAAAGAAGGCGATGGTGAATTCGGTTCGCCCAACAAGGAGGCGGCAGCCGGGTCGGAGGACCACTACTGCGCCCTCTCAGCTGGCTCCCTTCGCGGGGGCACCCACCGGGACCGGTGGAATGGGGCAGATTAATCCGTGGCCCGGGGCTGTACAGCCCCAGGCCGGCCCAGTGGGGGCCGCAGCCCCCGGCCCGCAATCCTCGGCCATGGGCCCGGGACAGGTGGGTGGGCATAGCGCCGCTGGGCCTCCGGCCCCTGGCCTGCAACACCCGGCCATTGTTTTTACCCAGGAGGGTGGGCTGGGGTCACTTCCTTGGCAGGGTATCCCCCTGGCACCTCAAGGGCCAGAGCTTCTGGCAGGGCCATACCCTGGACCAAGTGCCTCTGCACCGGCCCCAGGCCTGGCGACCAGTGGGTCGCACACCCCCCTTGGCCCCTTTTGTGTCGGGGGCTCTGTGAACGTAGACGCCCTTCTGGCCCGCGTGGCGGCCTTGGAGGCGTTCATGGGGCTATCCACCCCATCGGGGGCACCTTTTGGCCTACAGTTCACCGCGGCGCCGGCCAATCTTCAGCAGGCGGCCGGCCGGGTTGAGCTGCTTGAGGCCCATAGGCCGGCACCCGCCGTGGCCTCGCAGCTCCCCACGCAGCAGATACCACCAACAGGTAGTGGTCTGGTGTGTCCGCCGAGCTCGATATTAGTCTTCAAAATTGTGAACTTTATGCAGGGGATGGGGTCCATCTGTCGCCAGGAGGTATGAACCTCTTTTTGGAAGATCTGCAAGCAGGCCTGTTGACCGAGCTGACGGTCTGGGGGGGTGGTGGTGAGTCTTTATTGAAGCCTCCCCGTGTGGCGGGTAGCACTGGTAAGGTAAATATTTATGACCCACAGGTATCCGGCATGTTCGCAATTGACTGGACAACACTAGATAGGCACAAGTTGTCCGGTCAACGACGAACCAGGCAATGGGGTGATGGCATGAGCTAGGCAGCATGCATCACCCCGTTATTTTACGGATACGCGTCAGAGGGTGGGGTCAGTAGTTAGTTTATTGACTACGGTCAACAATTTTTTTGTTGCTAACAAACAAATTGATACAAATGGATACATTGTAACCAATTGCCGTTGGCAATTTTGGGAGGTACCTTACCAGTGTTACTGCGGCCTGCTTGCCTTAAGAATTATAATTGGTTGAGTACCAATCAAAATTTATAATTCGGACTAGGGCATGAATCAATAAATGTGGCCCAATGCCGTTATCCACTTTCACCAGTGTCTGAGTCCTTTTTTGGGGGGTGCGCCTGCAATGCAAGCGCGGCGCCAAAATGGCCGTCGCGCTCTTTGCGGGGGCCCCCCACCGAACTTGGGCATCCGGGTAGTTAGGGTGTGTGGCCAGCACCCTTTAAAAGGGGTGGCCACGAGGCAGCAGAGCTGCCATTTTGCGAAAGCGACGGAGAGGAGAAGTTTTCCCCTCCACCCCCTCCCTAGTTAACAGTGTGATATTTTGGTCGCTTCGGGGCCGGGTGGGAATTTTTGGCTGGAACCTACAATTGGCTCTTGGGTTCTGGCTTTTTTGCCCATCCCACACTGTTGCTATGGTTTGATATAGGGGTTTATTGCTGTTGACTTTGGTCATATGGGCGGGTAGCACTGGTAAGGTAAATATTTATGACCCACAGGTATCCGGCAGGTTCGCAATTGACTGGACAACACTAGATAGGCACAAGTTGGTTAACGTTGTCCGGTCAACGACGAACCAGGCAATGGGGTGATGGCACGAGCTAGGCAGCATGCATCACCCCGTTATTTTACGGATACGCGTCAGAGGGTGGGGTCAGTAGTTAGTTTATTGACTATGGTCAACAATTTTTTTGTTGCTAACAAACAAATTGATACAAATGGATACATTGTAACCAATTGCCATTGGCAATTTGGGAGGTACCTTACCAGTGTTACTGCGGCCTGCTTGCCTTAAGAATTATAATTGGTTGAGTACCAATTGCAATTTATAATTCGGACTAGGGCATGAATCAATAAATGTGGCCCAATGCCGTTATCCACTTTCACCAGTGTCTGAGTCCTTTTTTGGGGGGTGCGCCTGCAAAGAGAACCCTCTGCTCTTTCGGATCCATGGGCTGGATAGAACAGCTGGATGGGCCGGATCTGGCCCATTGGCCATAGTTTGCCCATGGCTGGACTAACCTCTACTTTACAAACATTATAAAAAAAACTTCCAACACTACAGGCCGGATAGAACAGCCGAACAGGGCAGATCCGGCCAGCGGGCCATAGTTTGTCCACGGCTGGACTAACTTCTACTTTACAAACATTATATATATAAAAAAACCTTCCAACACCATTTAAAACAGCCCGGCAATGCCAGGCAACCTCTGCTAGTAACCAAATAAAATAGAGCTATTTGGATACAGGACAGGATGAATGTGGAGAAATTCAATCAATATAGCATTTATGTGCATGGAATTTTTGTGCCATTACATGTACAAAAGAAGATCTAATAAATGGTTGATATAACACCATTAAAGTAGCAAGCTTCTGGTAGAAAATAATCTAATTGTGCAACACTCAGATATGAACGAAGAAAGACAGACATGTTAACATTTCATCTGTCAGTAAACAAAGATCATTTAACATCTACAGCTTTTAATCTACTACAGTCAATTTCTCCATTCCAAACCATAAACATTTGTCAGTCCAGAAAAACTATGATAAGGTGGCAACTTTACCTCAAACTTTTGCATCCTTTATAGAATTTTAGACTCTCTACAAAGTCAAACCACAAGAGGCCTCATGAATACTAGGAATTACCAGCAACCACAAGGTGTGTGTGGTTGATATTAGGAAACCACACAATGGTGAAAGAAGAGGTGAGACACAGGGCTGTCTAGGGCGCCCATTGGCCTTGTTCACATCTTCCCTGAAAAGCAAAACTTTATATCATACCACCAGTGTCCACAGCATACATTCTTCTTCTCTGTCCACAAAACTGTTTGGTACAGGAAATCAATTTATGCACATTCAGCAAGGATTTATGTTTGTACAAAGCCTGATTAAGGCTCCATGTGTTTAATAAAGCCTTTCCCTTGCAGGCTGAATGTGCAGATGAAGAGAAATTGTTTCTGCTGCAGGCTGTGGAGGCATGGTTAGAGCACATATCCATAGAAAGGGTGCAATTTTTTTTGACAGTACAGTGCTTTGCATGTGAAGCTTCCTTCTGAAAGTGCTATAGAGGATCTCCCAGTCTCCTTTGTTAGAAGCACCCCGCGTTTTGCTGGCAAAGTCATTTGTTCATTGAAGCAGTGTATCCATGAGGCATCCTGCTTAGACTTGCTCCTGTTACTGTTTGCCATGCCCGTCCCAATTCATAATATTTGCACATTGACATGGAGGTCTGCAAAGTGGGAGAGCCTGGATAAGTTCAGCTATAAACACAATGCTTTCCCTTTGCAAATAGATGTTCAGTGTGTGGACATCAGGGAGCTAGAAGCAATATAGGGTGTGCTGTCACTCAACACCTGCAGAAGGCTTCGAAGCATCATAAATATCACATCTGATTTAGGACTGATTAAATGCTTTATACACTTAAACATATACAGATAAATTAAGTTGCTCTCTGTATTTGCATTTGTTCACACAAGAGAGAGAGAGAGAGATAGAAAGGTGTCATTAATCAATATATGTCTATTTTTTTAAAAATGCTGGTAATGTTTCTGCCATGCTCAAACGAAGAGTCTCTTTGGAGTACCACAGTTAGAACATGATCGTAAAATTTCTGGTAGGAATACTTAATAACAGTCTTTGTCTCTTATGGCAGCAATCTACCAAGGAACATGAAATGATAAATGTCTTACCTTCCTGATTTTTCACACCTTGTGGGAAGTAGAATCTGAGAGACCGATAAAACCCACAGAACTCTACTGTCCTTGCAGTGGGGTAGGACTTTTGTAATAGAGAAAAAGAGAGATTATTCAGCACATTGTATAGGAACCAAGTCATCTTGTTCTGAGGCACTAATTATATTTTAGGATTCAGTAAAGTGTCCTGTATTAATATTTTACAGTGGCCTGCAAGTGATTGATTTTGGATGTAGAGAGCCAAATTGGATGATGTTCAGGTTCTACCTTATCAACAAGGCAAGGATCTCTGCTGTTACATAAATCTATCATGAGTCCTACCGTGAGGCTTATTTCACATAAATTCATTTTCATTTAACCTATGATTAATAAAAATAATAATGTAACATGCCACTGTGCTTCAAATTTTTGAAATTCAAAGTTAGCAGGAAATGTGTACAACAACAAAGCCATTGTTTGCATCAAGGTCCCCTTCATTTTCTCCCCCATCAACCCACTTTTCTCCAAGGAACTGTATTTCATATGTTATGTATGATTTTATTTAGCTAAAATCACAGGAAAAGTAATTACTGAGATACAGCAGCATAGATTTTTCATAGCAAGAACAACCCAGAGGCTCCTTTTAAAAACCATTTCTTCATTCTGACAGGCAGGGTAATCTAGACAATGATACAAACTATACCAGTTAAGTGGGAAAGGGATATAGAATACAGAGAGAATATCCTGAGCCTAAAGGGTCGAACTACACGTGACTTCAGCAACAAAGCCGGTAGTCATGTACTTTTTTTTAACCATGAAGTAAACTGGCATAGGGGCTAAGATGATGAGCTTAATGATTAGTAGGTTGGCAGGTCAGCAGTTTGAGACCCAAGTGTTGTACTACAGAGTGAGCGACTGGTGTCTGTCTCAGCTCCTGCCAAGGGCAGTTTGAAAGCAAGAAATTGCAAGTAGATAAATAGGTAGTGCTTTGGTAGGAAAGGTAACAGCATTTCGTGTGCTCCAGCATCTAGTCATGCCTGCCACATGAACATGGAAATATCTGCAGATGCAGACAGTGCTGGATCTTTGGCTGTAAATAGAGATGAGAAACACACCCTAGAGTTGGATACCACTGGCTTTCAACAAAGGCAGATGTTTACCTTTACCTAAACCCATGGGACCTGATCAAGAACAGGACCCTAATATGTAAGGCTTAAATAATGCCTGTACACTGTTCCTGATCCATTTTGTTTCATCTGCACTGTTTCTTTTTTCTTTTTAAAACATAGTTGATTAATGAAGAAGAAGAAAGAAAGGATAACAATATTAGTTACAGTGGTAAGATTAATTATAATCAAAACATGGAAAGTAGACTTTGATTTTTGAACTTGATTGTTTTAAAGAGGCATGTGAAAAAGCAACAAAGACTAGTGAAATAAAATGATTTTAAAGAGGTATGAGGAGAATTTTTGGATTATGTATCAGTGAAAGAAAAGAGAGAAAGTCAGAACAGGTTATATTATCCCTTTAGAGGTGAAGGGGCATATATATAGCAATGTAAGAACATGGGAAATAATCATATGATAATGTTTATAAATCTCATGAGTGGAGGGAACATGTAGATATTATTAAAATGTTATGTATATGTTGATTATGTTTTCTTTCTTTTTGTTTGTAATTTTGTTATTATAAAATGAGAAAACTAAATAAAATAATGTTAGTTATTTTAAACTGTGGACATTGTTTTTGTGCGATGACATAAAGCTAGCTAGGTATCATTATAGGTTTAATTTTTTAAAATGGTCTTGCCATGATTTCTTGACACACTGCCATTCCTTCCACTTTGAAACATGATTTAACTGCTCACAAAATAATATTTATCTGTGCTTCCACTCATCTGTTTTCAATCTGATATCCTGTTGAACAAGTTTTGGGTGGGGTGTGCATATGCATGGGAAAGGGGTTTTTATGAAATTACCTGTTATTTGGGTTAATAGCTTTAGACTAAAGTCTTGTCCTTAAAGATGAGCTTATTATCTAAGTTCAGCTGAGCGTTCTTCCTCCCTTCCTTCCTTTCCATAGGAGAGAAGTGACTTGAAGGCACCCAGGGCCACCATTAGAAATTTCTGGGCCCCATACTGAGAAATTCTATTGGCCCCCCCCAGTAATGTCTCACAGTAATGTCACAGATTTGGCTGGCGGTGGCAGGGCCCCTGTCAGCTCTGGACCCTATACGGCAGTGCCCTGAAGGCACCTACAAAAACCCAAGAGCAGACAGTACAATAGACTGAAGACCTGACTGAAAGAATGAAATAACAACTACTATACAGTAGTTGTAAATTAACTTGCTTTAATGGCAAAATAGCTTAGTGGCTTAGTGGTTAAAGCACTGAGCTGGAGACTGGAAGGTCAGGTTTCGATACTCAAGATCTGCACTTGGGGACATGAAAGGAACCTCATTCAGACATCCCCTAAAAATCCTTTCAACCCAGAGTAATCTCTGACACAAAAACACACACATGGCAAAATTTGTGCCCCTGGTTAGGGAATATATGAACTGATAGGGCTTTTTTCCTTGTTTGTTTAATACATGGTTAAAACCAATCCTCCTTGGATTTAAAATTTGAGCTTCAGAGGAGAAATAAGTCATTCTTGGAACTAATTAGCAGAATTGCATATCAGATCCTTAATGGCAGCTGGATTCTACAAACATTCATTTTGTTGGCTGAGGGATTTATTAAAAAGGCATGGGTTCTACATACTCACAGTCCCATTTGTTTTCTTAATGAACCAAAGATCCTGAAATTACAGACATTCCCTTTCATGTATTTATATTGCAGTCTATAAATGAAACTAAAAGACAGACAGACAGACATACAGACAGGAATGTTCACCTTGATTTTCATTGAAACTTGCATTTTTGAATAATGCAGCTTAATGCAAATGGGCTGTAGTCTGGTACTGGGGAGTCCCACAGCTAGGAGTTGTACAGCTAGGAAAATAACAATGCTGTCCAGGGTCATAAAGACTGCAGAGGGGATAATCGGGCATACTCTTCCTACTCTAGATCAAATCTATGCCACCAGGTGTTATAAGAAAGCTGTACAGATTGTGCAAGATAGTACGCACCCTGGAAATGATTTCTTTCAGCTTTTGCCTTCTAGAAGAAGGTATAGGGTCATAAAGACCAGGACCAGCCGCTTGAGAAATAGTTTCTACCCAAAAGCTGTTTTGGCTTTGAATACAGTGCAATGCAGTCTATGAGGGAGCTTCTGTATATAGTTTTTAGAGTTTTTAGAGTTTTAGAGTTTTTAGAGTTTTAGAGTTTTTAGAGTTTTAGAGCTTTTAGGGGTTAAATGTGTATATGTGGGGTGGGAGTATGTTGATAATTTTGTATAGTTGTATTTTGTTTAGGTTTTGTTGGGTAGTTAAGTGTCCCCCCCCCCCCAATCTCGTTGTTCTGTGCAAGACAATGACAATAAAGATTTATCTATCTATCTGTCTATCACTGAACTCAACACAACTTAACTTTTGAATATATGTATAGAGGACTAATTAAAATGGGTGGGCTATGGATAATGGCAAGTGATAGAGGAGCCTGGCGTGCAGTGGTCCATGGGGTTGCAAAGGGTCAGACGCGACTGTGCAACTGAACAACAACAACATAGAGGACTGCACTGTCAATATGTCATTTAAGCAGAACTGGGATCTGAAATATACTGTTTCTAAGTACAGAAGCAGAAGTATGAAGAGTATCTATTTAAGGGGTACTCAACCTATGGCATGCGGGCTGGAAACGGATGCATTTACTACAGCCATAAATGTGCCCATAGCTGTCATAAATGTGTTTATGACAGCTGCGGATGTGTTTTATAGCAGCATTTACAGTGGGGGGAACCACCAGTCCAGCCTGCTCAGCTGTCTGAGGGGGTGTGGTCTGGCCCACAGCTTAAAAAGGTTGAGAACTCCTGGTCTGTTCCCTCCAGGTTGTGGTCCTAGAAATAATGGCAGTGAAATTGTTACTTGTGAGGTTTAAAAAAATTCACCAGACTCCTCCAACATTAGTCTAGTAATTGCATTCTGGGAAAACCGCAAGCTGTATAGGTCAACCCTGAATATTATTTTATTAACATAAAACCTTTTGGAGGAGTTCTTTTAAAGTAGTCCTGGTCTAGATTTGAACATACCTGTCAAGTTTTGGGAAATTTCTGTCAAATAAGGGAAATTTCCCAGCCAAAACAGGAAACTGGACACCTATGCTTATCCTGTGCTGGACTCCAGTCTAATTGCAGTCTAACTAATACGGGATGATGGTGGGGGGAAAGTGTAAAATATGGGGGGTTTACAGAAATTTCCCAAAACTTGACAGGTATGGATTTGAAGCTTCAAAAGATTGTTTCATGCTGCTTTTCAAATTGTTAAAAAGAGGGGCTAGATTCTGACAGGATTCCTCAGTAACTAAAAAAATCTCTGTTAGGGACATTAGCTGAAGCACTTGTCATCATGGAAAACATACGTTCTTCAGTTTAAGAAAATAATCAAGATTTTTCAGCCCTAATTCACAAGGAATGGGTGTGAGAAATTTAATTTCCCAGTCTAATATGTATTCAATAGGTTGTACCCAGTAATGTCTTTCTGCTTGCACAAAAATATATATCCCAATTTACAGATATGTCTTTGATCAAAGGGAAATCCAGTTGTCATCCTTACAGGCGAACCAGATAGAGTATTTTGATCCTGTCTTATGCTACTAAACATGTCAGCCCCTTGCACAAACTTTACCAAGCCCATTAAGACTTCCTTTGGCTTGCTGTTACTTGCTTTAGTTGTGCTAATCCTTTCTCCAGTACTTGTACCATACACAAAATGAGCACTGCATTGACACATGGTATACAACCCAAACCTGTCTCGATGCATTTACAAAGAGACTGGGAAGATGCAATAGACCACAAATTGCAATGTCTCCCAGTGTGGCTATGCAGGGCAATGTTGTACTTTCAGGTACAACCTATATTTCATTTTTTTCACCCATTCTCTCAAAAACCTGTCTTTTGCTAGTGCTGTTGGCTTTCTCATTTGCATTTGTCTAAACAAATTATTATTATTTTGCTACTACAACCATCCATCCCCCCAAACTAAGACTGAGATATGACTGCTTATCTAAGGCCATGCAGTAATGCTGCAGGACTTGGACAAGCAATTCTCAAATTTGTTCATTGCTGATTCTACTTTAATTTCATTTATTAAATTTATATATTGCTCCTTATCATAAAGTGCAACCTTGATGTGACTTACAAAGTGTTATGTATTGAATGAATGTTGCAAGGTTCCTTTTAAGAGAATGTAACCAGTCAATGTATCCAATTGTATCTAATCAGAGACACATTGTAGCAAGCTGTATAGGATGCGAGCTAAGTGGCCACAGGTGGCAGTAGCGAGCATCCGGCTCACATGGGCATAATGTGCCCATGTGTACATGGTACAGATTCCCCGAATACTTGAAGAGCTGGAAACCTTCCTGCCACACCGCACCTAGAGAAGATGGGCATGACGGTCTATGATGTCATGCGGACAGTAGCCAATGAGCTACCACACCGGGATATTCAAATGTACAGTGTACTATAAATAGAGCTGTTTTGTCCGCCATCACCTCATGTTCACCCTGACCATCATGCAATAAAGTTGTGTTTAGCCCTACTGTGGCTCCTTCTATTGTCTTCCGTGCAAGACACCAAATTGGCGATGAAGGTGGGATGACATCCCGAAAAGTGAACATCGGGCCCTTCGACACCACGAAGCCAGAGAAATGGGAACTCTACGAACAGCAGCTCCTATATGCAATGGACCTCGAGGGCATAGAGGAGGAAGCCCAACGCTGGGCATTCCTGCTGGCCCAGTGTGGCCTGGAAACACTAGAACTGGCAACGAACCTCCTGACACCGAGGCCGCTCAGGGAGGTTCCCCTAGACGAGATCCTTGCCGAGCTGAGGAAGCAATTTGCCCGAAAGTGTCAGTGTTCCCGGCAAGGCTGGCCTTTCAGCAGTGGTGCCAGGGGGCCGGTGAGTTCGTGGCTGACTTTGTGGCAGCCCTGAGGGTGGCTTCCGTGCCTTGCCGGTGGGGAGCGTCCCTGAGTGAGGCGCTGCGAGACAGGCTCCTGCTGGGCCTGCGAGATGAGGGGGCCAGGAAAAAACTAATGGCCAAGGATGAGAGCATCTCCTTCGAGCATGTCCTGCACATTGCCCAAGCTGCCGAGTCAGTGCAACAAGGCAAATGGGTGTGCCGGGCCAGGACTGCCGTGGTTGCCCCCCACCCCCACCGGTGGCCCCAGTCCACAGCTGTTCCTCCCATGGAGAGCAGGGGCCCTCCGAGTCCACCACGTCCACCTCTGACTTCAGCGAGGACGATGATGTGCAGCGGGTGCAGAGGAGGCCCGAGGTTTGAGACCATGCCAGAGAGGACCACCACTGTGATAGATGCAGGGCATCCCACGACCGGAGCCGGTGCCCATTCCGGAAGGCAGAGTGCCACAACTGCGGGTGGCGTGGGCACATTGCAAAGGTCTGCAGGTGGCAGGTGGTTCACAGCGTGCCTTTGAGGCACCCCAGTTTCTTTGTTGAGGTACTGATACAAGGGGTCCCAGTAAGAATGGAGATAGACTCGGGGTCGTCATACTCCATCATCTCCCACTGGGAAATTTTGTGCATTCCTCCCAAGTCATGCCCCAAACTGAAGGCCCTAAAGACTGATTTGTGGGACGTTCAGGGCAAAAGCATCCCAGTGTTGGGGTGGGGGAGTTCACGGTGAAGTTCAAGAGGCGCTCCGCACAACTTCCCCTAGTAGTCTTAAGGGAAGGGTCCTGCTGCCTCCTGGGGACACAGTGGTTTGGCCCTCTGGGGGTTTTCATTGGAGGCATACATGCCATGCAGGCTGACCCGATCACGGAGGTGTGTAACGCGCACCCTGCCATCTTCGAGAAGGGGCTCAGGAAGTTCAAGGGCCCCACAGTTTCATTCGACATGGATCCCGACATCTGGCCCATCAGGCTCAAGCCAAGGAGAGTGCCTTTCGCACTAATGGACAAAGTTGAGACTGAACTGGACAAACTGGTGGGTCAGGGGATTTTGGTACCTGTGGAAACCCCCATTGTTACGGTGCTTAAGGCTAACGGGGAGATCAGAATCTGCGCTGATTACAAGTGCACGATTAACAAGGCAATTCACCCAAATGCGTATCTGGTGCCGGTAGTAAGTCACCTGCTAGCAACTTTGCACGGGGGGAGGTGTTTCACCAAGCTGGACTTAGCGCAGGCATATCAACAATTGACAGTGACCCCAGCTGCAGCCGCCACTCAGACCATAGTTACTCATAAGCGAGCCTTTAAAGTAACGTGCCTCCAATTCGGCGTAAATTCAGCCCCAGGAATTTTTCAGTCCCTTGTGGAACGGTTGTTGAAGGGGCTCCCAGGTGTTTTCCCCTACTTTGACGACGTTTTGATAATGGCGGCGGGGGGGGGGGGGGGGCGTGTGGACGACAGGAATTGTCCAAAAGGTTAGTCTGGGTACTAACCATGTTTGAAAAAGCGGGGCTCAGATTGAGAAAGGATAAGTGTGTGTTTTTTGCCGAAGAGGTAGAGTTTCTGGGTTTCCGGATAACCCCTGAGGGAATGAAACCAGCAGAGTCAAAGGTGTCGGCAGTGCAGAATGCCCCTCGCCCCACCACCAAGGCTAAACTAGTCTTTCCTAGGACTCCTAAATTTTTACCACTCTTTCCTGCCGGGAAAGGCATTGGTAGCAGAGCCGCTGCACAAACTACTCAAGAAAGATGCGGCTTGGGGGGGGGGCACAGCCAGGAATGGGCATTCCGAGGGCTCAAGCAGCTTCTATCCTCCAAGGCTGTCTTGACCCACTTCGATCCCAAGAAACCCATTGTGTTAGTCTGTGATGCCTCACTGGTGGGGGTGGGGGCAGTCCTCTGCCACATGTTAGAGGGCGGGCGAGAGGCCCCAATGGCATTCTATTTGAGATCCCTGTCTAAGGCAGAGCGCAACTACACGCAAACAGACAGGGAAGCCCTGGCAATTGTTGTGGGAACCAAAAAGTTCCATGACTTCCTTTATGGCAGACCATTCACAGTCGTGACCGACCATAAGCCCCTGTTAGGAATCTTTACCACAGACAAGCCAACCCCGCAGATCTTGTCCCCAAGGATGCTGCGATGGGCCATTTTCCTCAACGCATATCAGTATGTGTTAACCTACCGTCCCGGCAAGGAGATCAGCCATGCTGACACCCTTTCCAGGTCACCCCTCCCACAGGCAGGGGACCCAGAGTGCAAGGTAGAGCAGGACCACCAGGTGCTCCTGATTGAGGCCCTAGAGTCGCCCCTGATACTGCCAGCGGAGATCGCCAAGGCTACCACGAAAGACAAGTCATTGGCCCTAGTCAGTTCATGGGTACAAAAAGGGTGGCCGGCAACCTCCCCTACAGAGGAATTCAAGGTTTATGGTAGGAGGAGAGACGAACTCTCCTTAGAAAGGGGCTGCCTACTCTGGGGGCAGCGGGTAATAATCCCTGAAGTTCTGAGGTCTTGGGTGCTCAAGATGCTGCATATCAGCCACCCAGGGATCATGCACTCCAAAGCGCTAGCTAGAAGTTAGTCTGGTGGCCCAAGCTGGACGCAGACATAGAACACATGATTGGCACTTGTGAGAGCTACCAGAGTACCCGGCCCAAGGAGTCCTGACTTCCGCACAGAGAATGGGACACAGCCCATGACCATGGTCATGTCTGCATGTAGATTTCGCAGGTCCCTTCAGGGGTACCCTTTTCCTTATAATAGTGGACGCTTACTCCAAATGATTTTCCCCTCCCACATAAACCCATTCCACAGTAATTAGGATGCAAATAAAACTGAAAAGCATGGGAAATAAGTAGGTCTTTATCTGGTACCAGAAACATGACAATTTTTGGCGCCAAACAAACTCCATTGTGCAGAAGATGATCTACCTGGTTGACAAAAAAAGAGATAAAAACAAAAACAATATTATATTGGCACCTTTCAGACTAATACATGTTAGCCTTATAAGTGATACAATGCTTTTTATTTTTGCCCTTGGTTTTGTTTTTCTGACTCACAATAGAACTGCTAGCTCTCTGGAAACTGCTTCTTTCTTGACAATAGCATAGCAATTTTCAGAAATAGTCCACTTTGTGGAAAAGAAGGTGGACCATATGTCAAAGGCTGAATTTGGAAATCAGTTGTTAGAAATCACTTGGTGCATTAAGCCCATTAAGTAAAGTGTTACAGTATGGCTGCTGGATAGCTAGAGGTTGTAGATTTAGGTTTATATATCTGTGGTTGGGAATTCGATTC
The DNA here is from genome assembly GCA_035047305.1 of Bradypodion pumilum. Classification (NCBI taxonomy): domain Eukaryota; kingdom Metazoa; phylum Chordata; class Lepidosauria; order Squamata; family Chamaeleonidae; genus Bradypodion; species Bradypodion pumilum. The sequence continues at coordinate 156,560,131 of JAWDJD010000001.1, read as the reverse complement.
CCTTCTGTGCCTCTCTGGAGAAAAGCCATTCTGTGTATTCACGGGCAAGCAACACAGTTCCAAAGCACTTCTAGAACAAGGGAATGGTAAACTACTTCTGAGTATTCTCTACCTGGAAAAACCTGAAAAGAGTCACTATAAGCCAGAATTAACTAGATAGTATATTATTACTATATTACACTATGATTGTAATTTAACAAATTGTAATACAGTGATATCTCATACAACGTCCAAACTTGGTTCCACAAGTTTGGACTTTATACGGATTTGGACTTTGTATGAGGCATGCAAAATCCTAGCTGTGGTGCCTCATACAACGTCCAAATCCTTGCCGCGATGCCTCGTACCATGTTGTTTCCAAAGAGATACATTGTACTGTAACAGCACAGACTTCAGGACAAAGTCAAGGAAACAGACAGGAAACATACAGAACTTTAAAAAAATCATTGTCTAAAGGCTAAAAACATTACAAAAACATGTCAAACAACCCTGATTGTACAAGAACCTGAAGAATGCTGCAAAAATCCCAGGAATGCTTCTAAAATTCTGACGAAAAAATTCAATAAAATCCAAAATCATGCTCAAAACCACTCCTAAACACTCTTCACCTCATGCAAAACCCACAAGAGCAATGCACGCATGTGTCCTGCCCTTTTATACTGCCCAGGCACAATGCAACCTGGGAAAACCCCAATGCCTCATACAAAGTCGCACGACTTTGTATGAGGCAACTTTTTTCAAGGAATTAGGCGATGTTGTATGAATCTGATGTTGTATGAAGCAGACTTTGTACGAGGTATTACTGTACTTTATTTTGAATATCTGCTTGTGTGACGTTCACCCAGGTCTGTCAACTCTCTGAGCTCCTCATTGGTGGTGTAATGAAAACCTTATACAATGCACTTAGCCCCTTTATATAGATGATGTAAGAACAGAGCAAATAAGGCAGTTTGGTCCTCATACTTTGGAATGACTTGCAATTAATGAATAACTGCATAGATGAAGTAAAGATTCCTAAATTGTGGAGACAGGTTAGAGTTGTTGCTTTATTGAAACTCAGCAAAGATCCAGATGACCCAAAAAGCTTCCGATCAGTGTCACTCCTCTGCCACCTTTATAAGGCATTGGAATGGATGATTCACAATTGTATTTCTGAATTTATTGATGGAAATATCATGAAGGAACAAGCAGGCTTCAGGCTGGGCAGGTCATTTTGTGGTCAAATCCTTAACCTTATGCTACACATTGAGGATGGCTTCAAAAGAAAAGCAATTATGGGAGTAGCTTTCATTGACCTAACTGCAGTGTATGATACTGTCAATCATAAGATTCTGCTCTGTAAAACAAATAATCTTACCAAAGATAACAAGTTTACTAGGGTCATTGGCAGCTTCCTTCAGAATTTGAGATTTTATGTGACGATGAATGGAAAGGACAGCTGATGGAGGTTGCAGAAGAATGGACTGCCCCAAGGAAGTGTATTGTCTTCAACACTGTATAATATATATTATATATACAAATGATCAACCAGTTCCAGTATAGAGCACATTCACAAATGCAAAATAAGTTGACATCACTTTTAACGAAGCCAACTACCATGTTCTTTTTGTCTCATGTAAGCCCACTTTCCTGTATTTCTATGCAGAGATCCCCCATTTCACCCTTTCAGTTCTTTTTGAACAGTTTATATCCATCAATTGCTGTGTTCCAGGCATGGGAGTTACTCCACCAAGTTTCTGTTATCTGTAGCAAATCATAGTTCCCCTCCTGAACCAAGAGTTCCAATTCTTCTTGCTTGCTTCCCATACTCCTTGCATTCTTATATAGACATTGAAGACTGTATGATATCAGGTCTGCTTTCCTGTATCATTTTTCATGAAGATTATTATTATTGGTCTTCATTAGGGGTATTTGCATTGTTCCCCTTATTTTACATATGCCTTCATCTTTCTTTACCTGTGATTTCATGTTTCCCCCTCTTTCCATTTCAATTTAAAGCCCTCCTAATGTAGAGTTGCCATTATTCTCTCCCACAAAACTGGGACAGAAGTATTTATTTATTTATTTATTTATATTTCAAACTTGTATGCCGCCCCACTTGCGATGCGACTCTGGGTGGCTAACAAAGTATCAAAGTATCAGCTACAGATTACAGTTACAAAATATCACATCAGCACAATATCACATTAACACAATATCAACACAATATCAAATCAGATTTCAATATCAAATTACAGTTCAAAATATCACACCAACACACTATCAGCACAATATAATATTTTTGTCAAGTATACTTGACAAAAATGTGGGTGTGTTTCCCCAGGTTAGTCTCCTTATTAGTAAAGGTGGAAAAAAGCCCCCCTCCACCCCATTTCTTCCCACGTCTGTGGAAGAGAGAATAATTTACCTCAGACTCAAAAGCATCAGCTCTCCTGTTTTGGTGACTCCAAAGCTGCTAGAGGAAGAGCGAGGGAAGGGGAGAGGATGATGGACGAGGCAGGGGCACATTCATGCATGGGGAGGAAGATGCTGCTGCCCCACAAGCAGACAGCCCCATGAGAGAGAATGTGGTCCAGCATCTGCCCCACTTGGTGCACCTTCCCCTGTGAATGGGGCGGGAGTGGCCTCCTAATTGGACTCTTGGAAGGGTTGGGGATGGCACTGGCTGAAGTGGGTGCTGCCTCCTGGCTCCCCTGGGAGTCTCGGCAGAGCATCAGGGGTGGTGGTGGATGGGCGGGTTAAGTGAATCTTTAAGGTGGCACACCATTATTTTAATGGTGTGTTATAATACACAATCAGTAAGTTTTAAAAATCCAGGACTTTAACATGAATTTTATTGAACTGTCCAGGACAATTTTTTGGACCTCAAATATGGGACAATCCCAGTTTTCCTGGACGTATGGCAACCCTATCCTAATGAACTGCTTCATAATTCCTTTTACTGTGAAAAACATTCACACATGTGGCTCATTTGGGGCCAATTGAGAGACCTCAGCAGAATAACCTGCCAATGGAAAGCTATCAATCCCATGTCCCTTTGGAGAACATTCTGCTATTAGCATAAGCAGTTTGTCTTGGCAGAGCCCGCTCTGCTGTGTGCCTGACCATGCCTCAGATGATATCCATCTGGACAGTTCAACTGCATATTCCTGTAGGCTTTCTCAGTAGAGCTGAGGAATATGACATTCTCAGCAGGCATCTGGAGTTTAAATTTATCAAAGTACACTAGGATTACTGCTGTGAAGTCCAAATAATGAACAATTTATCACCAGGGTCATGCAACCACTGGGTTTCTCCTTGACTGCCTGCAAATTTTGTTACCTGGATTTTCTTGTTTAATTCATCCCCAGTAGTAAACACATTTGGAATAAGCAAGCATTTTTAATACATTGGCTCAAGTCAACAAACACCTGTGACCAACTCCCTCTATAACGTCCCTTTCCATCTGTTAAGAGTGCTATGAAGAGCCTTCTGGTAGGCACCTTCACTGCATGGCTAGGTCATCAATGAGAAGCAGAAGCTTTTACATTCTATCCCACCCCCAGGCCTTAGAATGACCGCTCAGGTAAGTTTCAAATGTGCCACACACTTTTTGGCCTTTAGGAAAGGAATCAAAATCATGGATATGTTTTGGGGATGGCAAGTGACATAGATCTGTTGGTCTCTCCTCACACCAATGTATTTTGAAGGGAACGAAGGGTCCCCTTTTAAGCTTTTTTTCTCCTGCCATTTTTACGAAGACTGCTACTTTGCAGTCCACCATGCCCAACACTGTCTTGCATCACCTCTGTTTAAAAAAAGAAAAGAAAAGGGAAATAAAGGAGTGTGAGGGTGTGTACTCACATACAAATAGGGGCACCTTCTACAGGCCATCTGACCTCTGCCCAGAGGTTCAGGAAGGCAAGGGGGATGGCGGGACTCCTGAGTCCCAATCCAGCAAAATGGTGCTGACACAGGTGGAGGAGAGGATACTACCCAATGGGAAAAATCTAAAGCAGGCTGGGGTGAGGGGAATAAAAAAGGAAGAGGGGAAAGGCCAGGTTGGTGAATCATTTCTGTCACTTACTTTGGAAAAGGAGGGCATTTAGCAAGATATCAATGGCAATTACACTTATATGCCATCCTGTGGTTTCCCCATGCCCCAATGGCATGGAACGGCCCGCGCAGAGGCCACTTCGGGAGAACGCTTCCTGAGCCGTGGGCTCTGCGGGCAGAGAAATTAAGGGGGGTGGATTAATGATAGGGTTTGATTCACCCAATTCCTTGACCTGACCAGCGGTTCTGCTGAGAGAGCAAATCTCTAACCTCTGTTACGTATTAGGCAATTACTCACTCTGAGTTAAGCTTAATCTCTGGTGCAAATAGAAGCCATATTTACCCTAGCCTAAGCCTCAGACAATGGTCAGTGTTTGTCTTAGTTAATTAACTTCCCCAAGAGAGGTTCTCAATTAACCCGGGTAAATGGGTGATGTGATTTTCTGTCAGATAACCATTCTACCATGCGCAGCCTTCTGCATAATATATACTGATGATTGTCCCTCAATAAATCACTGGTCTTCCCTCCATCTTGCCTCGTGTCATTCCTTTGACCAGTCTCCTCCGGGATCCTAAGGGCCTCCTCACGGCCCCAATCCTACATCTGGTGACCCCGACGTGATCTACTCGTGAGTAAGCGACCCCCGAGCGGTCTTCCTCAGAGTAGCGATCACACGGTCCGGTTCTGCGCTTGAACTGTGTCTGAATCATCCCGGAGGACAGCGCGGCACTCCGTCCGGCAGCCAGCCGATCGGAGGGATGGCCTGCGGTGAGGCAGTCCAAAGAGGCATCCTACAGCTTGCTCCCGACTTTCACGGTGGCTTGCAACAAAGGGAAAAACGCGTTCCGCTCAGGGCAGCTGTGAGCCCCTGACAGCACAGTGGCCACCGAGGGCCCGTGGCCGCAGTCCACGCTCCGAGCTCTACCCAGAGAATTGTCGCCAGAACCTATTACTTGCCCAAAGACGCGTCGACTTGTCCCGAGGAGGAAACTTCGGAGGACCCATCGCAGGTAATATGGGGACCTGTCCTCAGCGACAGCGTCCATCCGCTAGCCAAAGAACTCGTGAGGGAGAGTTCAGAATCCTGGCCAGGGTGTTTAAGTTGCGTTTTCACAGCGGAGAGCTAGCGAGACTTTTGGTGTACCTAAGGGAGCACTGCCTGCTTTACCCAGAAGTAGGTACGTTAACCCTTAAGCTCTGGGATCAGATAGGAGACTGCATTCAGCAACCCCCGAAAGCTCCAGAGGGCATAATTCGCACATGGAGCAAATGTAGGAAACTCTCAGCAGAGGTAGACCCAGTCCGGATAGAGACCCAGAAACCCCCAGCGCAGTCAGAACCATCAGCCCCAAGAAGTCTCTATCCGTCATTTCAGCTTAAGCAGGGCAGTGTAGGGAGCATTCCCTCAGTGACAGCTGTAGACGTCACTGAAGGAATTCATGGCATGAGAGGCCCTGGCACTTCTCTGACAGTTAAAAGTTCCCTGCAAAGAAAGAACTCCATTCAGCGCAGGGGTGAGGAAGATCCATTCACGGGGAAATTGCCAGTGGCACAATTAGCTAGCGCCCAACTGCTGTGCTCAGCCTATCTGAAGGCAGACACACGCTCAGGCAGGGCCGCTCAGCGCCCACTGCTCACGGAAATCTGCACGGCCCCTGGCCACGCAGGGCTCCAGAGCAGACCCATTGCCACACTCAGGCGCAGAGCAGTGCCAAAACCCCAAGGCGCCTGCTTCCAGTGTGGCAAAATGAGACACCTTAGAAGAGGAAGCCAATCTAGACCAGGCAGATCTTCAAAAGATTGTCTTCATGCCAAGTGGCCACGCTGGCGCTGGAAATGAGGCAGCCATCGCCCTGGCTATGCCAGAAGAACCATCCCAGCAATAGTACCCCGAGTTCCCCCAAGGCACAGGCAGAAGCTGCTGGTCTCACCTTGGGAGTAGCCCAGAGAAACTCACCCCTAAGTAGAAGCACCCAGATGGCTGTGATAGCCAGCTGTGTATAAAGCCATCTCCTCATGTGTAGGATAGAACACTGCAGATCAGGGGAGGAATGTGCGAATGCGTAAATAAATGTGTGTATGCGTGGTGCACCACTGAATGTATGACTGCAAGAACTGTGTATCATTGCAAAAGCCTTGTCTCTATGACCACAGTATGACTGGAAAAGTGTTCCTTGTGTGTAACTGCGTGGTAATGTCACTGTGAAATATGTGTTAAACAGTTTGCACTCTGCTCATGGGCAGGAACTATTTAAAGTTTGAGAAAGCATGATGAACGAAACCCTTTGCCTTGCCTGCTTAGCAGCTTAAGAGCAGCGAAAAGCAGGATGGGGGGGAATCCTAACCTGCAATAGGGCGGGGTGGTTCCCCCTTCTTCCCTTGAGACTTTTCTCTTTGTCAAAGGATTAAGCCTCTCTTGGAAACCGGTTTTGCAACCCTTGCCACAGGAAAACAGATTTTTCTTTACAGAAGCGCGATCTGAAAACAAAAATCACTTCTATGAGTTTTCCTCACTAGATCATAAGCTATGGGGCCCCTCCCTACGTCTGTGTTCCTCAAACCCCCATCTCTGTGTTTAAGGTTTTTTGAATGTCTCTTAGCGTCTGGAAGTTGTATCTCACTAGGAATGAGAGAATTGCATTGTCTTCATGTGCGTATTGTGTTATCATCTTGTAACCTCGGTTCTCAACCTTTTAAAGTCAGGGGCCAAAGTTCCGGGGCCTCAGGCAGCTCTGGGGGTCCGGACAGTCATCCTGCCCTTCCTTCGCCACACAGCCCTTCTTGGCTTGGTGGGGGTAGTGGCAGAGCAACGTGGGCCACTTCCGGCCCACTCGCCCACATCTGGCCGCAGGTTGAGAATCGTTCTAACTCTCCTTCATTCTCTTAAGAAAGATACTGTTCTGGTATTTTGACTTTAATCTGTGCAAAGTAACTCACTCATTGTACCCCTTTCACAGGAAAAAGCACGCAAACATTCTTGCGCTCTGTATATTCAGAAAATGCTTACCTTCTTTACAGGAACAAAATTCCTCTCCAGAAATAGTAACCAATTTATTTATTTCTACAGCCTTACACTCCTTCCTTTCACAGGATCCAGGGTTAATTAACAGGAGGACCCGGTTGTCTTAGTTACCTGACCTAATCTGATTTCGTCATGATAAGAGTTGTTGCATTCTCCTTGTGCTAACTTCTGACTTGTCTTTCCTCCTTTCGCCAGTGGAACTCCCTGCTGGAAATGTTTAACTTGTGTGTCTTTTCATTTTTTTGTGTATTATTTCCTTACAGCTGGCACGTCATAGTTGGCTTGTTTTTAATAAGTCCTAGTCGATCATTTTAAGCATGGCACCTGGCCCACAGCACCCTCTCTAGTAAGCAGACATATTTTGCAAACTCCAGAGCACAGAGGAAGGATTAGTCCCTAAGCTCCTGAGCATGTGCAGAGTGCCACCCATTAGCCAGGACTGCCTAGGACCATTTTAAGAGTGCAGTCAGGTCACACCTTCAATCAGATACAGGCATTTTTAGGCCACCCCTTCCCTTTTTGCTGCTAGTCTAAGCACAGGCAAAAGGCTAAGCCACCATCTGGCACTCTTCTAAACGTGTGCACGCACGCCATGGGCGGATGTGTGCAGGGGGGCCTTCTTGAGAAATTTACCCAAGGGAAGCCTGGCGCTTCATGTGCCAAGGTTTGCCATAAGACCCCAGACTCGTCTCGCTTCAAACGCAGACAGTCACCTTGTGTGAATTTATGTCACTGGTCCCTCTTCAGGGGGCTAGGACAGTTTTCACTTATGGGGGTCGCACATATTTGGTTCTTACTTGGCAAGAGGACCAAGCTTGGCGCACGCTCCTGACTCTAACGCAAGCAGGCAGAGTTGACAGCCATGAACCTCGCTTTGCGCACCTTTGCCAAAGAACGCTTAAACATAATTGCTGACAGCCAGTTTCCCAGGAATTTGCTTCACAGTCTACCGGGAGCATACATCACTCCCGCGATAGACAAAAATTTGCTAAGTTTGTTCCTCACTACTCCAATTCAGAGTCATGCATTCTTTCACCAGAATGCCAAGCGCTCGCAAGGCAGTTCAACCTGCCACTTTCCCAAGCCCAAGGCATAGTCCGTTCCTGCCTGCATCGTGCAGGGGCACCGGGGGGGCCCTCGTGGAGGGGTCACCCATGAGGGACAGAGGCCATTCAGATGTGGCAAATGGACGTCACACATCCCCACTTCTTGGCAAATGGCAGTACATGCACGTTTGCATTAATACCTTCCCACAGTTTGTTTGGGTAACAGCACAGAAGGGAGAAACGGCCCCCCATGTGGAGCAGCATCTCCTTTCCCACAGCCAAGGGCGAACCTCGGCACACGAAGTCCGATGATGCCCCAGCTTATAGCTCCAGGCAGCTGGCCACCTTCAGGGCCACCTGGGATATTAAGCTCACTTTTGGCGTTCCTTACAATCCGCAGGGGCAAGCGATTGTGGAACGGGTCTATCGGATGCTTAGGTCCTACATTGACAAACAAACAGAAAGGGGGGGAACAATGTCCCATAGTTGCACAGCAATTGCTATCCTATAAGTGCAAAAACTAACTAACTCTTTCAGAATTTTTATCTCCCAAACAAGTCTCTTCCCCATGCAGGTCCCAGAGGCCAGAGTCAGACCCAGATGATTGCAAAGAGCGGCACCAGTCACTGTCCTGGATGTCATCAGCTGTCCGTCTTCCTTTACTCAGTGCTACTTCTGAGCCCATGCTTTTCCCCAAAACAAGACTTTTCCAAGCTCAAGCTACACATGAAACCCCACCAAGAAAAGAAGCCTCATCCTTCGAAAAGCTGCTGAATGTCATTTATTGCTATTATTCTCTTTATTTATACATGCCTTGTACAATGCTCCAGTTGGGATTTGCAAGGGACACTTGAATTTCTGTATGTTGTTAATAACGGCCAGCTTCCACCAAAGGAAGCCAGACCGGCCCATGTTTTGCACCGGCCCATTGCTTGGAAAGATTGAGCACCCGGTGGCCGGCTATCCCCAGCCATTATAAGTTTCACACCTCTCCATAGGTGCTAGAAAGACATTTGCACAATGCCAGAAGCTGCAGAAATAGCTTATAATCACCCCAGGTCACAGTATCAATGACACCTCATTATCTTGCCTTGCTACAGAAAGCAGTCTGGATTCAGACCCACAGCTCTGAAAAACCAGGCTGCAGTCAGCGTGTCAGGCTTAGCCATAGGCAACGCTCGGAGAATTGGTCAATTGGCTTGCGGATTAGCAAAAGCCATTAACCACACCTCCTCAGCAATAGCGCTGCTCAGCCAGGAGCAGACAGAGCTTCGCCATGCCATACTAGATAGTCGAGCAGCCATTGATTACATCATTTGGGTTGCGAGTCTGTCCACAGCATGTGTTGCTTTAATCTCACAGACGATACCCACAAAGTACAGAGCCAGCTCACGGACCTCCACACCCTAGTTAAGAACATCAAGGAGGATGCTTCATGGGGGTGGTAGGATTCCTTGTGGTCGTGGTTCCCATGGGGATGGCTTCAGACGACACTCAAAGTGATTGTGGGGGTGGCAATACTGGGCACAACAGTGTGTTGTTTCGTGCAATGTATTCCCTCACTGCTATCGAGATGTCCCCCACGGAGGGAACCCCGAAGCGTCATTCCCGCTCATCAGCTGGTACCCCTCTTGCGCAGAGTCGTCGGTCAGGTCCTTAAATAAAACAGAAAGGGGAAATGTGGTTTCCCCATGTCCCAATGGCATGGAACGGCCCGCGCAGAGGCCACTTCAGGAGAACGCTCCCTGAGCCGTGGGCTCTGCGGGCAGAGAAATTAAGGGGGGTGGATTAATGATAGGGTTTGATTCACCCAATTCCTTGACCTGACCAGCGGTTCTGCTGAGAGAGCAAATCTCTAACCTCTGTTACGTATTAGGCAATTACTCACTCTGAGTTAAGCTTAATCTCTGGTGCAAATAGAAGCCATATTTACCCTAGCCTAAGCCTCAGACAATGGTCAGTGTTTGTCTTAGTTAATTAACTTCCCCAAGAGAGGTTCTCAATTAACCCGGGTAAATGGGTGATGTGATTTTCTGTCAGATAACCATTCTACCATGTGCAGCCTTCTGCATAATATATACTGATGATTGTCCCTCAATAAATCACTGGTCTTCGCTCCATCTTGCCTCGTGTCGTTCCTTTGACCAGTCTCCTCCGGGATCCTAAGGGCCTCCTCATGGCCCCAATCCTACACCATCCCATAGCACTTAACAACAACAACAACAGCAGCAGCAGCAACAACAACAATTTTATTTATATCCCACTTTCCTTGACCCAATGGGCGACCCAAAGCGGCTTACAGATAATTTAAAGGTACAGCACAGCAAGTCAAATAACAGTATCAAATCCCAATTTACAGTTACAAAATATCATGACACAATATACAAAAACAAACCAAAAGCATTATAGTACACATTTTAAACAATATCAAATCCCAATTTACAATTAGAAATATCATGACACAATATACAGAAATATTTCAAAAGCTGTACAGTACATATTTCAGACAGTATACATTTCAAAGTAAAATAACAGTGGGGAAAAACAGAATACATTACAGGATTTCCACTTGACAGCTGAGGCTCTTCTCCTCCTCCTCCGGCAGTCCAGCTGAAGGAAGATGGGCCATCCACCTCAAACTCCCTGCCAGCCCCAAACTCCACTCAACTGAGTTCATTCTCCCCCGCCGTCCTCCTCCCGGCAGCGTTGGGATGAGTGGGGCGGTGGCGGTCTTTTGTGACCGCCAGCCGCAAACTCCCCTCAGCTGAATTTGTTATCCTGCCGGTCTGGCCGAGAGGAGGGCATGAGCGTTCAGTGGCCTCAGAAACACAGTCTTTTATGGCCGCCCCCACCCCATGGCTGGGGCTAGTCTCTCCCTGCCCGCACTCTCACCGAGGGCAGGCACCCAGCTGGTGGAGCTGGTGGCAACCCGCCCCACAGGAGATCCCAATGGTGGCAGTGGCGGTGCAGCTGCACTCCCTCCCTCCGAGGCCAGATTGGCAGAGGGAGGAGTTTGCTGGTGGTGAGGCTGCTGCAGCTCTGGGGCTTTTGAAGCTGGTGGACGCCTGCCTTGCAGGTGGTCCCAATGGTGGTGGCGGCGGTGGCAGTGCAGCTGCGCTCCCTCCCTCTGAGGCCAGACAGGCCAAGGGAGGAGTTTGCCGGTGGTGAGGCTGCCGTGGTTCCGGAGCTTTTGAAGCTGGTGGTCGGCTGCCCCACAGGTGGTCTCAATGGCGACGGCAATGGCAGTGCAGCTGCGCTCCCTCCCTCCATGTCCGGACGGGCCGAGAGAAGAGTTCGCCGGTGTTCGAACTCCTCCCTCTTCCCAACATAGTGCACTCTCTGGACTGTTCACAAAGTAATTAGCATTTTGCCCCCAATACCTTGGGTACTCATTTTACTGAGCTCAGAAAGATGGAAGGCTGAGTCAACCTGGGTCCCTGTCAGGATTGAACTCACAATGTCAGCAGCAGTTACGGTTGGAGTACAGCAGTTTAACCACTGCACCACTAGGAGAAGATAGGGACCCTATCTTTTACGTGACCTCAGAGATGTGACAAAGAAACACTGGGCTTCCTCATCCTACCTGGTTTGCCAAATGACAGAGTTGAGGACTCCAGCCACAAGCATGCCCATGGTAGCACCCATCCAAAAGCAGGCCCAGCACTGGAGGAGAGGCGAGTAACAGAGGCATGCCAGGGGAGAGACTGAGATGGGAGGAGCTGCAGAGCCTGGCTTCTTTCACTCATCTGTACAAGCTCTTCCTGCAAGGGGCACATACCAATGTGAAGCTCATCGCCCTCCTAGGACTTGGACTCAGGGGGATCTCCCATTAAGCTAACAGAGACCTCAAACTGGCAGGAGGCACCAAAAGAGTGTTCTGATTATGACTCAGCCCTCTGAGATGGTAGGGGAAAGGACCATGGTGGGAGATGCTGTGCTTTTAGTAAAAGCTGTTCCGAACAACGAAAATGAACTCGAGCCCCCAGAGTTATTTTCAGGGGACCTTTAACCACCAGCACCCAGCAGCAGGGTTGGAAGAGTGCACAGGAAGGGTTAGAAAAAGTGGAATATCTTTCCCCCTTCCCAGGAAATGGTTACTTTCTGTTGCAGAATTTTGAAATTCTAGTTAGATTCTCTTTTAGCAGCAAAGTAGAAGTACAGAGACCCGTAGAGGAGAATCACTACAGGTTTCCCAGAGTCCACCCCTTTCTCATCAACAGGCACTCAAATTCTCATTAACTCATTCTAAGACATTTGTAGGAGAAATAATTTAAAAAGTGTATTCATTCATTCATTCATTCCGTCAGTCAGTCACATTTATACCTTACCCTTTTGATATGAGCACCCCTGATGTGTGTGTGTGTGTGTGTGTGTGTGTGTGTATGGATGTAAACACATATCAATTTATATAGCCAACTATAGGCCACTATATACAGTACAAGACACACTCCATTTTCCCATTGTATTTTAAAAGGGAAAAAGTGGGTCTTATACACCAGCAAATACGGTATACAGTATAAGATCAGAGTAAAATCATACAATAATAACTAATAAAACACACAAGAAACAAAACCAGATTGCATCCTAAATCTTAAAACCATAACAATATTCATAATAAACACTATCAGCAGCAGTAAATGAAGGTTAATGTTAAAAATAATAAATCCAAGGCCAACACTACACAGTTCTCCTGATCTTATCAGCCTTTAAAGGCTTGCTGACAAAAGTAAGTCTTTAATGACTTAAGGAATATTAGTAGAGTAGGGACAGTTCTTATCTCCACTTGCAATTCATTCCAGAGGGTGAGAGCTACAACAGGGAAAGCTCTTGATGTGGTTTCTTCTTCTTCTTTGCCTCTCTAGGTGTGACCACTCGGAGCTTACATGCCTGGGTGTCACTGTAGAGCAGGGGTGGCCAACCTTTTTATGTTGTGGGCCTGACCAAGCCCGCGGACAGCTGAATGGCCACTCCATGCCCCCCGGAAGTGGAAATGGGTGCATTAATGGCTGTTGTAAATGTGCTCACTTCTGTGTTTATGGCTGACCTAAACAAACCTGCTTCCACTCCCAGGTGCAGCAGAGACAGCGATGGGCTGGATGGGATGGCATCAGGGGCCGGGGCTGGCACACAGGCCATAGGTTGGGAACCCCTGCTGTACAGTGAGTTGGAATTAAAGGCATGTGCATGTTGTTTTCTTTACTGCATGTATGTTAGCTAGCTAGCAAACAACCAACCAGACCAATGGCTACCTACAACTGTTATCAACTGAGGAAAGAGAGAGGAAGAATACAGAGCAGAGAGAGGATTGGCTCTCTTTGCCTTGAGAGGCTGGAAGGAATAACAGGTTAGCGTTCAGCCCAGAAAAGTCAATCTCAGTCACTCCAACTACAGACAGAATGTGAGGTTGTTATAAAATTCCCAAACTTTCTACCCTGTCTCATACTGTGTGGCAGGAGTGATGGGGTAGCGGAGGATCATGTAGCTTCTTTCCTTTACCATTTTCTTCTTACTATCAGGTTAGGCATGCTGTGGAGCAAAGATCCTTACAATTGTACCCACAGAGAACAAAATACATTCTGGATATAGGGCCCAGCTTGATTATTCATGGGAAGCTAAAGCATGCAATTGATAGGCAACAGTTCATTTCAGTTCTAGGAGTGGAGAAATGAATTTGGTAGATCACACTGTAAGGACCTTTGTTCTACAGGGCAGCCAGCATTCCTCTTAGAACATTTCTCAGAAAGAAAGTAAAAAGAAAGAAAGAAAGAAATTGCATTTTTTTAAGAACACGTCTAGCCTATACGTGAATTGTACTTTCTTTTCTACCCTAATGGCACCACTTAGTGGAACTATCATTATCCCATGTATTTCTCTGTTATTTTGTAAGCACAGTAAAGTGGACCTACCTCTAAAAATCTATGAAGTTGAACTTGTGATCCAGAAAGTGAGATGTCATTGTTAGGTGATTGCAGTTTTCTTAAGTGAGCTTGCTTGTATAAAATGGCAGCCTCAAAAGCCTTCAACAAGTGTAGGATTGTTTGGTGTGTTTTTCCACCCTCTTTCAATCCACAGCATCAGACTTTTAAAATAATCTATCTGTTTTCATTGGTACACTAGTCAAAAGGCAAAGAGTGATGATCGAGATGTAATCTTTATAGTCTAACCCAGTGTTTTCCAACCTTTGGATTTTGGACTTCAATTCCCAGAAGCCTAAATCAATTCCCCAAAGCAATGATCAGCCAATATACTGACTTAGGCTTCTGGGAATTGAAGGCCCCCTATGGGGTGTGGGCCCCACATTGGGAACCACTCATCTAACCTTTGGAGTTAAGATAGACTGGCCTTGTGTGGTTCAATCCCAAAGGCAGGAAGAGAGGACTATTCACAGTTCATGGGGAGAAAGTATTGCATTATTCTCTTGTGAACTCTCTCACAAAGAATATAATCTGCGTGACTGTTGATGTAAATTGATCTGGTGCACACCATATGCAATCATTACACCTACAGTATTTGGGAATTCAGAGAAATGAACATATGAGAAAGTGATACTCACTCACCATTGTCCTACCTCTCCTCATGTGGAGACTCAACAGCTGCAAAGAAAAACTGTCACAATGTATGGAGTCTCTCCACACAACTGCAAATCCTATAAAATCAGAGTGGAGAGCATGCCCATGTAGAGGATATTGTCCTCACAACTGTCACTCTCATTATGAAGAAAATTATGATGAAGGATCAGGGTTCCATTCAGAGCCCTAGCTAGCCATTTGGGAACTCAGAGCACAGCACAAAACATGCATCCAAATCCAATTTGTCATTCATATTGTGAAGAGACTACAAGAAGTAATTCCAGTGCTGAAAACCTTGCCGGGATCCTGGTTCCTATACAGTGTGAGCTACAGTCAGAACTAAGAAAAGAAAAGAAAAAAAGTGTGTTTATGTACAGTATTTGTAAACATGTGTGTGTTTCTATACCTATTTCTGATTCTATATGTCTATACCAATACAGTACTGAATCTGTATTGTCTAGCAGGAGTGGCCTTGAGGCGAGCCTAGGCTTCTGGAAATTGAAGTCCAAGTACATATGAAGGTCCAAGGTTGAGAAACCCTGGCCTACTGGAAACAGGCTAGTTCTCCAGGTGCTCTGGAACTTCAAGTCCCAGAAGCCCAGGCTCCCCTCAAAGCCACAGGTTCCCCATCTCTGGTTCTAGCATATAATATCATATTGATAAACTGACTTTCTGAAGTAGCCAGGCATATACAGTATTTGGTCTACTGAGTCCTGGAGGCCCAGTGCTAGAACAAGCCACTGGGCCAGTTTGGGGTATGCCCTTTAAATTTGGTGCCTTGAGTCAAAAGCCTGGTGGTTCTACAATCTACATGTTCAGGTAAATGCTGTCCTGATTGGATTTTTCTCTTTCCTTAATGCTGAAAAACAGTTTTTGGTTCAACCAAATAGCAAATATGTGTATTAAGACAAAATATGCTTAGACATATGTAAATACATATTAAATGTTTTTTAATAAAAAAACTAGAATGTTATTATTTTAGGTTATTGGCAGATTAATGTGGAAATGGGATGCAACAGATTTACAAATGAACACACACGAAGGTGAGATGGAAGTTAAAAAAACACACAGTGCTTTCCATTCATGCCTTTCCCTTTAATAGCAAACTCAGGTATGTACCTCATACCAATTTTGTACAAATATAAACAAGTCATTTTTATAAACTCCCTATGTATGCAGAATTTTGGAATCGTATACATTTAAACATCTTAGACACATGGACACCAAATATAGTCTAAGAAGAAATTATACTGTATATACCATATTTGCCAGTGTATAAGATGCACTTCCCCCTCAAAATACACCAGAAAAACAGAGTGCATCTTATACGCCAATAATCCCCCCCCCCAATGGTGTGCTCCGGTGGCTAGCCACTGCTGACCACTAGGAGCCTGGTGAAGGGCAGCTTCCAAAGGAGCTTTCTTGCTCAGCCAATCCCACCTTCCCTGCAGGGCCATAGCCAGGATTCTAGATGTGGGTGGGCAAATATTTTTTCAGGGTGGGCAACAATGTCACATATATGTCATATATATAAGCAGCTTGGAGTTTGAGGGTGGGCAAACTGCTAACCCCCTGGCTACGGCCCTGATTCCCTGCCTCCTGATGGTCAGTGGTGGTGGTTGGGATTGGCTGGGCAAGAGGCTCCTTTTGGTGTAAGGGACCAAAGACAACGAAACAGCCGAAGGGTTGGCTTAACACAGGTTTATTGCATGATGATCCGGAGGAACATGTGGTAATGGCAGATGGGTAGCTCAATATATACAGCTGGCTATACATTTGAATGTGGCTCGTCGACAGACTATTGGTTGCTGCCTGCGTGACGTCGTAGAAGGTCACGCCCTTCTTGACCAGGTGAAGAGGTGGCGGGGAATCTTCCCGCGCTGCTGATCCAGGTGAATCTGAGCCATGAGAGCTGGACGCTCGCTATTGCCATCTAGTGGTCACTAGCTCGCGTCCCCTTATCAGGTTTACATTGATACAGCTGAAGGTTATAATGTTGCACACAGAAAGGTTACATTGTTACCACATGGCTAAGGTACATTGTTAAAGGCACAGCTTTACAGAACACAACACTCCTAGAGAAGCAATCTTGCCTGGGCTGAATCCTGGCTGGTCCCCCCTCCTGAAAAGATCCTCCCCCCCATCCTACCACCAAGCGAGGAGAGGGATGGGGAAAAGAAACTGGCTTAAAAGACCCTTCTCCCCCACTCCTATCCCACTTTCCTTGGCTCCTGGAGTTAATTTTGGAAAATCATGAAAAAATGTAGAAATTTATTGTTTTCCCTTTAGAATGTGTATAAAAAACAGGGTGTGTCTTAAACTCCGATGTGTCTTATACATTGGCAAATAGACTAAGTTCCCATACAGAATGTTGATGGCATTCCAGTCTGGGCAGATGAAGAGGGAGGGTAGGAGGTTTAGAAACTAGAAGTCAAGCACATTGATGTAAGACTATCAAATAAGCAGATTGGTGAGAGAAAATTAAGGTTAAGCTAAACAGAAGATTTAGAATATTGTTGGAAGCGGCATTTCTTAAGTGCTGAAAAGTGTCTGATTGGCATAGCAAAAGCTTTTCTCACCTCTGGTACCTTGCAAATTACCTTTTATTTGTTCTTGTTACTGGGACCTGAACATAGGCTTGATTTGTAAACCTGAGTGCTTGGATGTGAAACTTGGAATTACAAGACTGGAATGCTAAGATGCTTTGAGTCTCTACCCATCTGGTTTCACCCTCTGATTTGGGAAATTTTGAGTGTCACATCAACAAATGGAAAGGGCAGGCAAGATCATGGCCGGATCTTTATTATTATGTGTTGTTATTATTTGTTTGTGCACATACAGGTTCATAGCACATATCATGGCTCAATTAGAATGCCACAAGTTGGTGTCTGTTGTTTTAAAGAAATCCCTCCACTATTTACAGCAGTGTTTCCCAACCTTTGGTTTTTGGACTTCAATTCCTAGAAGCCTAAGTCAATTCCCCAAAGCACTGATCCTCCAATGTACTGGCTTAGGCCTCTAGGAATTGAAATCCCCCTGTGGGACATATGCCCCATGTTGGGAACCACTGATTTACAGACATTTTTTTCCTGTAGAAGAGATGAACAAGAGTCTCCTTTCATTTTTTCATTTTCAAAAATGAAACATCTTCCTACATATGAAATACTTAGGTTTGGTGCTGGCACAAACCACCTTCTATATAGCCTAGGAAAGAGGTTCCCAACCTTTTCATGCTGCGGGCCGGACCACACACCCTGGACAGTTGAGTGGGCTGGTCACGTGGTTCCTCCTGCTGTAAATGCCATAAAATGTGTCTGCGGTTGTCATAAATGTGTTTATGACAGCTGTGGGTGCATTTACAGCAGAGGTTATGGTATGTGCAGGTGGGTTTTACAACTGTCGTAAATGCATCTGCTTCTACTTCCGGTAGCGGTGAGGGCAGCGGTGACCCACATGAAATGGTGCCACGGGCCGGGTCTGGCCAATGGGCCATAGGTTGGCCACCCGGGGCCTAGGAGAAGCTGGCTCAGAATGGTCTATGTGGCCTACATAAAGTCTGGGGCTGGATACATTACAATATAAATCACAGGTCATACTTCTGCAGTAAACCAGAAGAAAAAGAAGAAAATTCAGAAGTGCATTATTATTTTAGCTGTTGGGATTTGCAGGGAATCTCAACATTTAAAAGATGTTTCTCCTGTTTCTTTCTTCATCTAGCAAATGTACCATTCGAGCCCACACTTTGCTTCTCTGCAACACCAGTATATATTACAATCCTTTTCTTTCTTACTTTTTCTGCTTTGTCACTGACATTTGCCATGACAAACGGTGCCACTAGCTTATGCTGGAAATTCTAAGTCAGTGTTTGACATTGATATGGTAAAGGCTTGTGAGAAAAAGTTTGAACCAAACAACCATTTATAGAGATTAACTAGTTTGGTGGATTGCCCTGCAAGCTGCAATTTAATGAGCTGGAAAGTCTTGTTTCTACAAATGCTAACATTTAAAAGGACTAAAGGGATAGCAGACTATATTTTATTGATGTTTACCCTGAATAAAAGGCATATATCTCATTGACAGCCAGCATTAGCTTCTCAATTTATATCATGCCTGTTCACCCAGTAGCCACTTAATTTGAGCATCAGTCAAAGTTGTAATGTCAGGGCAGGTTTTCTGACTTCCTTGTACTATATTCAGAATTCTGAATGTGAAAATTAATCTCTCAAAAGTGTGCACATGGAACTATTTGTTGCATTACTTAGCCATAATATTGTGTAGGTTAAAACAAAACAAAAAATCCTATCCCTGATATTGGGTGCAATGTGAGTCACCAACAGTGCTGCTATGAAGGAAAGCACAAGCTCCAATTTAAAAGTTATATGAGTTAAATGACACAGCTGTATTATATTTTACATAGTTCTGGGTGCTAAATGAGAGCCACATTTTTTGGGCACAGACAAGATTTGTCTCATGCAGGTAAAGGTCACCCTTGCTCAAAAGCCAGTCATATCCAACTCTAAGGTTCAGTGCTCATCTCTGTTTCATAGCCGAAGAGCCAGCGCAGCCTGCTTCTGCAGATTTCATTTTAATTTAATTTCACTTTATTTTTGTATACCACTTAACTCAACCAGAGGTGACTCTAAGCGGTTTACAGCAAGGAAAGTGCAAGAAACAATAACAATATACAAAATCACAAGTATCAAAAATCACACAATAAGCCAAAAATAGCAATGCAACAAATACAGAATACAGCAATAGCAAGTAATAAGACTCACCCTAGCCCCCCCCAAAAGTCCCAGAGTAGGAAAAAATAAACCCATTGCCATCATGGGCCCCAAGTCCTAGCCAGCAGCAAGAAGATGGTGGCGAAGCATCCCCGGGGGATGACCAGGACAACCTGCTACATCTCCCACCTGTCTCCACTCCCGGGAGCTGATGGCATGGGCCCCTGGGCTAGACAGGGAGCCTCTCGCGGCAACGGTGTCCTCCTCCCTTTTCGGCTCTCCGGGTGGGCCGGCCCGGAGAGTGAAGTCAGCTGAGGGGGGGCAGCATCTCCCACCTGTCTCCACTCCTGGGAGCCGATGGCATGGGGCCCCGGGTGAGACAGGGAGCCTCTCACGGTGATGGCGTCCTCCTCCCTTTTCTGCTCTCCGGGCAGGCTGGCCCAGAGAGTGAAGTCAGATGCAGGGCAGCGGCAGCATCTCCCACCTGTCTCCACTCTCAGGAGCCGATGGCATGGACTCCCAGGCGAGACTGGGAGCCTCTCGTGGTGATGGCGGCGTCTTCCCTTTTCTGCTCTCCGGGTGGGCCGGCCCAGAGAGCGAAGTCAGCTACGAGGGGGCAGCATCTCCCACCTGATTCCACTCCCAGGAGCTGATGGCATGGGCCCACAGGTGAAACAGGGAGCCTCTTGTGGCGACAGGGTCCTCCTCCCTTTTCTGCTCTCGGGATAGGCTGGCCCGGAGAGTGAAGTCAGCTGCGGGGGGAGGGCAGTGGTGGCATCTCCTACCTGTCTCCACTCCCAGGAGCTGATGGCATGGGGCCCCGGGTGAAACAAGGAGCCTCTCGCGGTGACGGCATCCTCCTCCCTTTTCTGCTCTCCGGGCGGGCTGGCCCAGAGAGCGAAGTCAGCTGCGGGGGGGGGGAGGGCGGTGGCGGCATCTCCCACCTGTCTCCACTCCCAGGAGCTGATGGCATGGGCCCCCAGGCAAGACAGGGAGCCACTTGCGGCGACGGCATCCTCCTCCCTTTTCTGCTCTCTGGGCGGCCTGTCCCGGAGAGCGAAGTCAGCTGTGGGGGGAGGGCGGCGGCGGCATCTCCCACCTGTCTCCACTCCTGGGAGCTGATGGCATGGGGCCCCGGGCAAGACAGGGAGCCACTTGCGGCGACAGCATCCTCCTCCATCTTCTGCTTTCTGGGCAGGCCGGCCCGGAGAGTGAAGTCAGCTGCGGGGGGCAGGGCGGTGGCATCTCCCACCTGTATCCACTCCCAGGAGCCGATGGCATGGGCCCCCGGGCGAGACAGGGAGCCTCTCGCGGCGACGGCGTCCTCCTCCCTTTTCTGCTCTCTGGGTGGGCCAGCCTGGAGAGTGAAGTCAACTGCCGGAGGGGGGCGGTGGCATCTCCCACCTGTCTCCACTCCTGGGAGCTGATGGCATGGGCTCCCAGGCGAGACAGGGAGCCTCTCGCGGCGACGGCGGCCTCTTCCCTTTTCTGCTCTACAGGTGGGCCGGCCCAGCGAACAAAGTCAGCTGCGTGGGGGCAGCAGCATCTCCCACCTGTCTCCACTCCCGGGAGCCAGTGGCCATGTTTCCATGGTTATGTGGCAGGCATGACTAGACACTGGAATGCACGGAATGCTGTTTACCTTTCCACCAAAGATCTCCCTCATCCACGTCCTTGCATGTTTTGTAGTTGTTGAATTTGTTGGAAGCATTGTATTATTGCTATTGCAACCAGTGGGTTGGGTGGTGGCCACAGCATTGCTTGCATTTGTCACACCATTATTGATTCCATGGTTGCTCTATGTTGCAGTGAATTCTGTAGTTCTGAGATGTTTCTATTTTGTTGACTTTGTTGTGTTGTGGATATTTCAGTTGTTCTTGTCTGTTCCATTTCTGTTTGTGTTGCAATGTTCTTTCTTCCTCTTCCAATTGTTAGTCTCCTTCCGTGGCCACATAGTCTTTCTTGTAATTGTTCGGTAATTTTTTGCATGGCCATGGTGTCGTATTGCTGGGTCCTGTTTTGCATGAATGTTCTGTTTTATAGCCCATCTGGTCATCTTATAATAAGGAATCAAGGTTGTTAGTGTCCTCGTATACATTGGTTTTTAGGTAATTCCTCCATTTTGGGGTATATTTTTTGTTATTTCTTATTTTATTTTTAAGTTCTGTTCCGGGTTGAGTAACTTTGGTGGCTGCTTCCTTGTAATTAGTGTGTGATAGGGGAGTTTATGATGTGAGCGCCCCCTAGGTGTTGAATGTTTAATTAGGGTTTTTGTTGTTGTCGCGAGATGTGGTTTTTTCCCCAAGTTTACTGTATTGTTTGCATTTATTTTCCCCTCCTGTTCTTCATCTCTTCTCTCTCTCCTTTATGTAGCGTCTTAATTTTCTCTTTATGGCTGTTCCTGAAGCAGACAGATTTTTGTGTTGACGGAGGCTTACTGGGGTGTCGTAGGTAAGCAGTTCGATTACTGAGCTTCCATCTTTTTCTCAGCTTGTGTGTGTTTTCATTTTGCAATTATAATGTGTTTTCTAGTTGGAGTGTGCTCACATGGGTGTTTGCTTAGTTGTTAGGATTTGTATATTTGTGATGACTTTGGTTTTGTGTTGTTTGAGTGTGAACTGGGGCTGCTGTGTTTTTAGAAAATGGAATGTATGACAACTGTAGGTTTTGTTGTATTAACGGTTAGATTTGCTCTAAATTCTGCATCAGTTTTCCTGAGTTTAGCAAGTCTTTCTTCTCTCTCTTGTGGTGTTTCTTTGTTTCATTGTGTTTTTCTCTTATTTGTTCTTTGTGATCTCTGGCCTATGTTTTTATGTATTTTTGGTGGCATCCTGTTTAAAGGAAGTTGTGGTATTATTTATTTTTTCAATTAGATATGTGCACTGCTGTGGTTTTGGTGGCTTTTTACAACGTAGCACGAATTAGCACACAGGGTCCCTCTGCATTTTTAAAATATGGATGAATTATTTTGAGGTCTATTATTGTTATTTGTTTTGTATTTAGTTGCTTATGTTTTTGTTTTTATGAAGCGCTGTTGATGCCTTCACCTCAGCTGTGATCTCTCAGCTGTGAGCCCTGAGGTGCTAGTAGTTTTGCAGGCGCACCCCCCAATAAAGGACTCAGACACCAATGAAAGTGGATAACGGCATTGGGCCACATTTATTGATTCATGCCCTAGTCCGAATTATAAATTACTATTGGTAATTGACCAATCATAATTCTTAAGGCAAGCAGGCCGAAGTAACACTGGTAAGGTACCACCCAAAATTGCCAACGGCAATTGCTACAATGTATCCATTTGTATCAATTTGTTTGTTGACCACAAACAAATTGTTGACCGTAGTCAATATCTAACTAATGACCCCACCCTCTGACGCGTATCCGTAAAATCACGGGGTGATGCATGCTGTCTAGCTATAGCCATCACCCCGTCGCCTAGTTCGTCATTGACCGGACAACGTTTAACCAACTTATGCCTGTCTAGTGTTGTCCAGTCAATTGCGAACTTGCCGGATACCTGTGGGTCATAATGTTTACCTTACCAGTGCTACCCGCCCATGTGACCAAAGTCAACAGCAGAAACAGAAAAAACCCTATGTCAAACCATAGCAACAGTGTGGGATGGGCGAAAAAACCAGGACCCGGAAGCCAATATGGGTCCCAGCCAAAAATTCCCACCCAGCCCCGAAGCGACCAAAATATCACACTGTTAACTAGGGAGGGGGTGGAGGGGAAAAACTTCTCTGCTCCGTCGCTTCGCAAAATGGCAGCTCGGCTGCCTCGTGGCCACCCCTTTTATAAGGGAGCTGGCCACGCCCCTAACTACCCGGATGCCTTTGTCCTGTGGGGGGGCCCCCACAAAGAGCGCGGCGGCCATTTTGGCGTTGCGCTTGCATTGCAGACGCACCCCCAATAAAGGACTCAGACACCAATGAAAGTGGATAACGGCATTGGGCCACATTTATTGATTCATGCCCTAGTCCGAATTATAAATTTCTATTGGTAATTGACCAATCATAATTCTTAAGGCAAGCAGGCCGAAGTAACACTGGTAAGGTACCACCCAAAATTGCCAACGGCAATTGCTACAATGTATCCATTTGTATCAATTTGTTTGTTGACCACAAACAAATTGTTGACCGTAGTCAATATCTAACTAATGACCCCACCCTCTGATGCGTATCCGTAAAATCACGGGGTGATGCATGCTGTCTAGCTATAGCCATCACCCCGTCGCCTAGTTCGTCGTTGACCGGACAACGTTTAACCAACTTATGCCTGTCTAGTGTTGTCCAGTCAATTGCGAACTTGCCGGATACCTGTGGGTCATAATGTTTACCTTACCAGTGCTACCCGCCCATGTGACCAAAGTCAACAGCAGAAACAGAAAAAACCCTATGTCAAACCATAGCAACAGTGTGGGATGGGCGAAAAAACCAGGACCCGGAAGCCAATATGGGTCCCAGCCAAAAATTCCCACCCGGCCCCGAAGCGACCAAAATATCACACTGTTAACTAGGGAGGGGGTGGAGGGGAAAAACTTCTCTGCTCCGTCGCTTCGCAAAATGGCAGCTCGGCTGCCTCGTGGCCACCCCTTTTATAAGGGAGCTGGCCACGCCCCTAACTACCCGGATGCCTTCGTCCTGTGGGGGGGCCCCCACAAAGAGCGCGACGGCCATTTTGGCGCTGCGCTTGCATTGCAGGCGCACCCCCAATAAAGGACTCAGACACCAATGAAAGTGGATAACGGCATTGGGCCACATTTATTGATTCATGCCCTAGTCCGAATTATAAATTTCTATTGGTAATTGACCAATCATAATTCTTAAGGCAAGCAGGCCGAAGTAACACTGGTAAGATACCACCCAAAATTGCCAACGGCAATTGCTACAATGTATCCATTTGTATCAATTTGTTTGTTGACCACAAACAAATTGTTGACCGTAGTCAATATCTAACTAATGACCCCACCCTCTGATGCGTATCCGTAAAATCACGGGGTGATGCATGCTGTCTAGCTATAGCCATCACCCCGTCGCCTAGTTCGTCGTTGACCGGACAACGTTTAACCAACTTATGCCTGTCTAGTGTTGTCCAGTCAATTGCGAACTTGCCGGATACCTGTGGGTCATAATGTTTACCTTACCAGTGCTACCCGCCACACGGAGGGGCTTCAAAGAAGGCTCGACGCCCCCCCAGACCGTCAGCTCGGTCAACAGGCCTGCTCGCCAATCACCCAACAGGAGGTCCATACCTCCTCGTGACAGATGGACCCCATCCCCTGCATACAAGTCATAACTTTGGAGGCTAATAGCGGGGTGACGACTGACCCTCCCCCAAGCCCTGTCGACAAGGAAACGTGCCACTGCCCTATTCACCATGCGTCTAGCGCGGTCAAGGGCCAGGAGGTCAACACCCCCTCTGTAGGAATGGCGCGGGACCATGTCCGACCAAACAAGGGTTGTGGCGGGCCAGACGTAATGCAGGTAGGCGAGGTCCTCGCAAATCGCATGCTTCAGCGACAAGCCGGTGACCTGGCCCAAATCATTGCCCCCCACGTGTATGATCAGAATGTCAGGCGGGTCAGCATTCTGGCCTGAAAAAAGGAAAGGCAGCAGCTCCCGCCATAACATCCCGGGCTTACCATGCCATGTGAGACTTGCGTATGCACCCAGTCCTAGTCGGGGTCCCCACTCTGTCACCGCAGCATAACGCGCTGCCCTGTGCACGTAGCTATGGCCCACCAGCCATACTGTCACCGGTGTAATACGGCACCCCGGGTCTGTAAAGGAAAAATGAGGGAAAGTAGGTAAGGTGACTGGGTTGGTACTCATGGCGGGAGTGGGCGCACATAAAATTGAAAACATTGCGAACCCCACCGTCCCATGCTACGTATGTCAGCCCCTGAGTACCCAAAAGCCGCAGCGGTCGAGGCCACCCCTATACGGAATGAATGAGTGCCATAGCGGGCGCCTGGGAGGCCCACACTGGCCAGCGCTTTGCCCGTCACCTTCCAAAATTGAAATTTAGTAAGGGGAGACCCATCTTGGTGACAGAAAAACGGGCCATGGTGCGTGCCACGCAGTGCCAGGAATTCCTGTAGGGCACCAACCGGACAGATGTCTGCCAAAGAACACCGTAGCAGTCGCACACCACTGCCGACGCCATGCTGATCGGTCTTAGAGGAACGTATCCTCAACTGAGCCCAGTCTTTGGCAACACAGACATCCTCGAGTTCCAGTGCCCTACGACTTGCATCCGCCTTAGACAGCATCACAAGCTCGCTGATGCGGAGCGCTCCAAAAAATGCCACCGTTGCGGCTGCATGGAACAGGGCTGCCTCATATGCATCAAAACAGAGGCAAGGCCAGCCCCGGGCCAACTGGGTAAGGACCCCTGGGGAAATCGGGTGGCGGTCGTCCGGGCAACGCCCGCGCTCGCGCACCCACCCCTCCAAGACATGTCTCACACGGAAGTCAGAGGTGCTGTCCACATGACCCCCCACCTTGGCCATAAAAGCCAACGCTGAAAGCTTAGATGCTATGGTGCGAGGTGCAAGGCCCTGAGAATGCAGGTAAACCATGAACCGCAGAACATGGGTTACCGGGATCGGCCAGGTTCCTGGCAATTGAAATTGAGTTCAGAATGCCAAGAAAGAATTAATTGCGTGGTGATACGCCTTACGGGTGCGTGGCGCTAGCGACAGGCCAATCGCCCGGTTCACCTCTCCTTGCCAATGGTCCATATCTCCTCCGGGAGTGGCGAGGGAAATTCCTCCGCATCCGGGGCCAAGGCACGGAACCGGGAGATCTGTAGGCGGGACAAAGCGTCAGCAATATCATTATTAACCCCTGGGACATGCCTGGCCCTGAACAGTACGTTGAGGCGCAGGCTGCGCAACACAAATTGGCGCACTAGATCCATAACCCTGGGCGATTTGGAAGTCTGTGCATTTACAATGTGGACCACAGCCACATTGTCACACCAGAAATGCACGACCGAGTTGGACCAATCCTGGCCCCATAGCATCAAAGCACCCAGGATAGGGAAAAATTCCAGATATGTGAGATCACGCAGGCGACCCGTGCCTGCCCAGGCCGGTGGCCACCCACCATAGGCCCACTTCCCATTGAAGTACATCCCATAACCGAGGGATCCCGGGGCATCAGACTGAATCTGAAATTGAGGGGAAGCCAGGAGGTCATGCCTCCAAAATGAGACCCCATTGAACTCCCTCAGGAACTGTAACCAGACAAGCATGTCTGCCCTGATACCCCGGGTAAGCCTAACCCTATGGTGAGGCCTGGATAATCCTGCCATAGCGTCGCACAAGCGCCGGGCAAAAGCCCTGCCCGGAGCGACCACTCTGCAGGCGAAATTAAGGTGACCATGCAGCACCTGCAGTTCCCTCAGTGATGCCTTGCGCTTGGCCAACAAGTCCGAGATAAGGGCCACTATCCTTGACACCTTATCCCGCGGTAACCTAGACGCCTGCGCTATCGTGTCAATCTCCACCCCCAGGAAGACTAGCTGTGTAGATGGGCCCTCGGTCTTTTCGGGCGCTAAAGGGACACCGAGTTCCTCCATTAGCGTCTGAAATGTGTTGAGGAGACGTGTGCACGTGTCCCAGCCCCGTTCACCCCCGAATAAAAAGTCATCCAGGTAATGGGCTACAGACCGGGACCCTGACCTGCGGACGAAAGCCCACTCTAGGAAGGTACTGAAACGCTCGAAAGCCGAGCATGATATGGAACAGCCAAAAGGCATGGCCTTATCAAAATAATATTCACCCCGAAATTTGAAACCCAGCAATTCAAAGTCGCCCGGGTGCACTGGCAAGAGGCGAAAAGCCGACTTAATGTCGCACTTAGCCAGCAGCGCACCCGGGCCACATGAGCGCACCATGCGCAGCGCATGGTCAAAAGATGTATACCTGACTGAGCAAAGGTCGTCAGGGATAGCATCGTTGACCGATCGGCCGGCTGGGTAGGACAAGTGATGGATAAGGTGAAACTCGCCTGGTGACTTCTTGGGAACCAAGCCCAGGGGCGATACCTTGAGGTTAGTGAACGGGGGTGCAGGGAAAGGGCCAGCGACCCTGCCCGCATTGACCTCCTTATTGATGCTGGCGGCAGCCACCTCCTCCCTCCCCCTAAGGGACAAAAGGTTGGGGGCATCCTGAGGGGACCTATCACCCATGAAAGGAATACGGAACCCCTGTCTAAAGCCCTGAAGGAGATAATCTGCATCCTCCCCCTTCGGGTACAATGCGAGCCAACGCTCCAACATGTCCACATTAATTGGGGAGGGAGCCTTTCGGTGAACCAGCTCCATCTGCAGCAGTCTTGCCAGCCCACTGTCCGCCCCTCCCTCTGCCCCGCGTCCCTCCAGGCCTGGGACAGGCAGAGGCTGCATGGGGGCCCACACAGGTGGGACACTCATGTCTGTACTTGCAATTCTTCTTATTGCATGAACCATTAGACGAGAAAGTCCAGCACAGCAGGCGGGCTGGAACCCCCTGCCCTGCCACTTGGCGGGGAACTGTGCTGGAGCCACTCGCTGGACCGCATGTCCACAATGGTATCTTTCCCCTGGCGCGGGGCGCGTGGGCGTCATGTACAGAAGCCAAAGCCTCTGGCATGGCTCATCCCACCTCATCCCAGGGTGCAGGGGAATTCGCATACGGAATTCCTCGTCATAAGCCAACCACGACGGGCCCGGAAAATCAACCATCGCCCGATAGATATTGTCCAAATAGTGGACCATCGGAATTGCCAGATCCGGCCGGGCCCTCAGGTACACCGCCATGTAGATGAGGTAAGCCGGCAGCCAGTTGGCCCACGTTCGTGGTGGCTTGCGACGACGTGCCTGTTCCTTATCCTTCTCATCCTGCCCCTCCCTCTCTTCCTTGGTGGGCTCCCTGTTTAGGAGTGAGAAGATATCAACATACTCCCCTCACCATATTTTCTCTCTGGTGGCCTGTGCCAAGTGGTCACCCAGTGGCAAGGAATAGCCCACCGTCGGCAAGGCCGAGACAGGCACAGCAGAAACTGCGGGCATCTGGAAAGGGGCTTGGACTGGCCCAGCCACCCCCAAAACATTCCCCACAGGGTAGGAAACGCTCCCCACCCCGGGGCCCTGGGTGGTGGTTGACATCGCCTGGTGGTGCATCAGCGGCTGTACCGCCGCACCACCCATGCGAGGCCAAGGCCATTGGAAAGCCCCCCCCAACGTAGCCACGTGTGTAGGTGCACTAGTTTGTACCGCATACTCACATGCTGCACCCCCGCGGGCCGCCCCCACCGGGGGTTCCGGCCCACTGGGGGCATCGGAGCTCACGACCGCCGTAGAGCTCGCCGCCGGGGCCTGACCCGCGCTGGCCTGTTGGTTGGGGAGCTGCGAGGCAGTGGCCGAAGTCGCACCACGCGCCTCAAGCTGCTCGACCCGTCCCATCGCCTGCCGCTGCACAGCAGACGACGCATCAAAGTGCACCCCAAAAGGAGCCCCAGCGTGGCTGGCCCGAGCAAGGGAAGCCTCGAGTGCCGCCACGCGGGCCAGTAAGGCCTCCACACTGGCGTCGGGCCACGGGCCAGCCGGCCTGCCCGTTACGGGCATGGGTACAGGTCCTTGCACCCCGGGGCCCGAATATGGCCATGACCCCACACCCAGGCCTGGCAGGGCCGGCGTAGGCACCTGCCAAGGGAGGGGACCACACCACCCCCCAAGGCTGGAAGGCCCTGGAGTGAGCTGCGCCCCGATAGAGGGAGGCCCAGTAGAATGAGCACCAGGAGCGGCGTCCGCCGCTTGCGGGCCGCGGGCCGCAGCCCAAGCTGGACCCCTGCTCGGGTCCCCAGCCTCCGGCCAGGGGGTAATAGACCCCATCCCACCGGTCCCGGTGGGAGCCGGCAAAGGCGGCTGGTGGGAAGGCGCAGCCGCGGTCCTCCGACCCTGATTGCGCCTCCGAACCGCCCGAGCTGCGCTCGCGGCCGCCTTCTTCTTCGAAGGCATCTCAGTCGGACCTAAGGGAAGCCGAAAAGAGGAAGGTCAGCAGCCAAAAGGCTTCCCGATCAAGGTAAAAGCGACGGAGTAAGAGGAAAAACTTCTCCGCTCCGTCGCTTCGCAAAATGGCAGCTTGGCTGCCTCGTGGCCACCCGGATGCCTTCGTCCTGTGGGGGGGCCCCCGCAAAGAGCACGGCGGCCATTTTGGCGCCACGCTTGCATTTGCGGTGTAAGTAGTTTTTGTGGTGTTTTTTATTCACCTTTTTGTATTTTAATTTTTTGTAGTGTGATTTAGTTGTTTGTTGTGTTTTTAATTTGTGTATACTTATTTTCTATATTTGTTTTGGGTTAGCTGCTGTTGCTTCTGTTGCGTTTTGCTCTGTTTTTTGCCTCAGCTGTCAGTTCTGTGGAGATCTGTGCTGGGAGTGGCAGTTTGTTTTCCCCGCTGGGTTTGGTTTAGGGGAATAGCTGCATGCGTAAAACGGTATGCGTGCACAGCCTTGGTTGGAACTTCGTTGTTTCCCCACCACTGGGTCTGGCTCAGTAGGTGATGAATGGCTGCGTGCACAGAATGGTAAGCTCACGCAGCTTTGGCTAAAGCTTCTACTAATTTTTGTTGCCGCCACATGGATCAATGGATCTGCGCCTGCTGCCATGGATGAGCGTGTGGATCTGTGCATGGCGCAACCCTCTCTGCGCTTGTGCAGTCATTTTGTTACCATTTGTGGGGTGGAGAACCCACCCACGGTCTCAGGATACTTGCGGCGATGGTCCCAGTTTGGCAAGGTACGTGTGCTCATTACGGGATAGGCTGGACATGTGCAGACATGCATGCTGGACATGCACGGCCCAACCCACTTCTTATAGGTATAGATACACAGAGCACATAATGTGCAATGGAGGGCTGGATGAATTAAAAGTTGGAATAAAAACTGCTGAGAGAAACTTCAATAATTTGAAATATGCAGATGACTCTACCCTAATGGCAGAAAGTGAGGAAGACCTAAAGAAGCTCTTGCTTAGGTTGAAGGAGGAGAGTGCAAAAACTGGCTTGAGACTCAACATCAAGAAAACCAAGATACAGTAATGGCAACAGGCCCTATCACTCCCTGGAAAATACATGGGGAAGAAGTAGAAGCAGTGACAGACTTTACATTCTTAGGATCCAAGATCACTGCAGATGTAGATTGCAGCCATGAAATAAAAAGGCGACTAATTCTTGGGAGACAAGCTATGAGAAACCTGACGAACATAGTCAAAAGTAGAGACATCACCTTGCAAACAAAAATTCACATAGTCAAGGCAATGATATTCCCGATGGTAATGTATGGTTGTGAGAGCTGGACCATATGGAAAACTGAGCACAAAATAATAGATGCCTTTGAAATGTGGTGTTGGAGGAGAGTTCTGAGAGTACCCTGGATAGCGAGGAGAACAAATAGGTTGATCCTAGAAAAAATCAACCCTAACTGCTCCTTAGGTCAAATAGTAAAGATGAAGCTAAAGTACTTTGGACATCAAATGAGAAGAGAGGATTCACTTGAGAAAGCCTTGATGCTGGGAAAGGTTGAGGGCTAAAGAAGAAGGGGGCGGCCAAAAATGAGATGGCTAGATTGTATTGTAGATGCAATGGTCACAGAGTTGAGGAGGATGGTGGAGGACAGAGGTGCCTGGCGGGCAATGGTACTTGGGGTCGCAAAGGGTCAGAATCGACTGCAACTGAACAACAACAAAATGATGTAGGATACTAATAAATACTTATGTGCCATCTAATTCTGAATTACATTGAATTACATTGAATTACATTGAAGCTTGCCAAGGTTTCTAAATGTAACGCTTGGCCATTCTGTGCTTGTGGGGGCACTCTAAGACTGTGGGTCTTGCTCAAGGCTATACAGGCTGGCACTTCTCCCATGGGGGAATGAAACCCTCCAACTTATTGAGCTATCCAGCCAGCTATATGTTGCAGGATAGGGACAAGGGACAAGGGACATGTGTACTTCTTGAATTGGACTGCAATGCCCTTCATCTTTTAGTGTTAAATATTTTTAAATCTACATATTCCATGTTGTAGACCAGAGGGTTGTTTGAGAGCATTCCTGCCAAGAGAAGTTCTGTTCATGTTTCAAATGCAGGCAGAATAATATTCACAGATATCTTGGGATATAATTGGGTTATATAGGTTTGTCCAAAGAATCTTAATGCCAGATCACTGTGGCAACTGCTGTAGTGGGATATTCACGTAACTTTTGAACAGGATACTAGCCTGTGTATTTGCAAAGCCCTTGCCACCATTACTTTTTTCTATCTTAACAATAAGAGTAGGTGTAGGTGTGCCTGAGGAATAATCATACGCAAAGCCAGTGCAATTTTTGCACAGTTGGCTGGAAGAAGGGAACCAACTGGGTAAATGGCTTCCATCTGCATCAATATGGTGGCTGCTTGTGACATGCATCATGCGTATATTCTTACAACACTGTTTGCATTCTGAAAAGACAACCAGAAAAGGATGGCATTTATGTGGTTCAGAGTATCTGATGAAAAACAATTCAAAGGTTCCTTATCTGTATTTTAAGATTGTAATTTTGTTAATGAACAAAGTGGGAATTGTGTGTTTAAGCAGATTTTCTAACAGCTACAAGAGCATTTGCACCATGCATCAATGAATTAGAGAAATTTGGTGGTTTCTTTCTGCAAAGAGTACATTAATGCTCCAGTAACCTCTTCATGACTGAACATTCAGATATGGCATTGCCAAGATTGCAGGCAATGAAGATGTGAGGAAACAAAAGACATAGAAAAGCATATATTTGAGCTTTATGAAAAGATTTAAATCTTTCATTTCTTTTTTAAAAAGTGTGGCTGTATTGTTTGCCTTGTTTCTGCAAGATTTCCATCTTCCAGCTTTTCACATGATTCACTGCTCTTCATCTGCTTCCGTAAAGAATTTTGTTATGCATATCTTTAGTCCTTTAAGTCTTATTAAACTGAAGAATTTATTTGTTGAGTGTACTATAATTATTGGCACTAATGGAACTACAACTTCAGTCTGAGCAAAGAATGTTTACTCAGGCACATCAAGCATCCACTGCAAAAGCAATTAAAGAGTTTGATGTTCACACAGTCAAGTATTAATATTAATGTGTAGAAAACTACATTGAAATCATTTAGAAGTGGAAAGCCTCCAGGAGAGAAACAGATGAGCAAGACAGTGACAAGATTATGGCTTTGCTGAAAATTATTTTGAAAGGGAGTACTCCAAGCAGGCTCACCTTCTGGGGGGGAAAGGGTCCTCGGAAAATCTATATCAATGCTTATCATAAGAAGGAAATTTTTAAAAGTATGATTTCCTTACTATAAAACATCAGGTTATGTTCTGAAATGTGTAGAAAGCTAGATGGAACACACACACCATTTTCTTTTTAAGAAAGCTATTTATACTGTATCAAGAAGTCCTTTTAGTGGTGATGAATGCAACAGAGTATTTGGAAGGATACTGAATATCAAGACAGTTATTGACTGTAAACTGCAATAAAGAGGCAGCAAGTGTTCAGGTGGCTTGATGTCAGAACTGCACACAAATCAGACAGAGACTTTAACTGAGGAACAGGGAAGGTGGGCCATATGTAGCTTCTTAATGTTGTTTCTGGCAGTACATGGGCAAGATATATGCAGTCCCCAAGCCCCCCAACCCACCTCAAAAGACACAAACCTCCCCCAAAACAACCAAACAAACCATACATCTCATTGGTGGGGGGAAATGGTAAAAAGAAATGACATTTTTCTTTTCAGAAAGCTTCATTCATCACCCATTTTTGCTATAACCCCCCCCCTACACACACACACACACACACACACACACACACCTTCAAAAATGAAAACAAAATAAAATGGTAGAAAAATGGTTGAGATGGCTGCATCTATTCTAATACACAGTATGTAACTGATCATTGCAATGCACTAGGCATACCTGGCAAGTGCAATATATGCCACTGGCAAGCTTGATAATAAAAGATGACATCAATAGCAATTACAGTTATATATCGCCCCATGGCACTTAGTGTACTCTCTGAGTGGCTCACAAGGTAACTAGCATTTTGCTCCCAACATGCTGGGTACTCATTTTACCACGGGAGGAGGGAAGGCTGAGTCAATCTTGAGTTCTGTCATGAGCAAGAAAGATGAGCAAGAAAGAGGGGACCTACCCAGAGGATTTTGCACTGCTGTAATACCTGGCGTAGGCATACATGATATTGTCTACTATGTGGGATGCCATTTAGATTGTGCCACACCTAAGCAACAGAATGCAGGAGGGCACCATACAACTAAGGGTGTAAGACAGGATGCTGTTCCAAGTGAGGGTGTGAATCCTTTCTTGCCAGGGCAAAGGCAAAGAATTGCAACATTCTTCCCCTGGTCAGCAAGGCTGGTAAGAGACTACTAGAAAGTTTTGTAGCATTCTCACGTTGTCAACAGTGAAATGTTGCATGCATAAAAAATGACTATTTTATAGTAATGTTTTTGTTTGCACACAAAATTGGCAAATTGTGCCAAATTGTGGAGAGTTGCCCCAAATCTGCAAGATTGGTGTCTTTAAAATAATTCAGATTGTTGAATAGGGTGTTCATATTTTTTGCTTAGCAATCAGCCAGTCCTTCTGTCTCACTAGGTATATGGGTGCTTTGTTTCTTCAAAGCAAAGTGATACTGGAAGCATTTTATACTATTGGTGTAGAATACTGTTGCTAAGAGAATGGTGACATTCCCATAGCAACAGAACTGAAACTCTCTGTACATGTAAAATGGTTATGATATTAATGATGATGATACTGTATAAGGTCCGCTGGAGGATTGTTGTCATTTTCATCTTAATATCTCACTTTGTCAAGAACAAATTCATACAATTCCATGAATCAATCAATCAATAAGTCAATTTTGTCTTATAGCATGTTTTCTATACCTTCCCCAACCAATGGGAAAATGAGATATCCTTTTCTGACAGCTGATTTGGGTGTAATGAAAGGACATTAGTATTAGTATTGTATTTTTACTTCCAGGAAGATGTGGTTGTGCCATTTTATGCCCAAGAGGAGCCACAATAATTAGGCCAAGTATTGTTACCAAGGACAAATGGACTTGGAAGGGGTGGGTAGAGAATATACTTTCCTGCCCCAGCTGCAAAAATGTCTCAGGCAATCCTGATACAGAAACGATTTACAAAAATGGTAATGTATGTTTTGCAATGTACAATTGCTCCAGTTTTGTGGGGTTTTTTGTAGCCCTCACATGGTTGTATAAGCAACTAATTGTGGATTCCGCCCTTCGTCAGTTTTCCCCCCTAGATCGTTTAGTAATGAACTTGCTTTTTAAGCCGAGTTGGAAATGACTACACTGATGACTCTCACATTATTTATCAACACATCAAAATGTGCTTTGGCAGGTTAGCTGCATTTTCTTTCTATTCTTAAGGACATTATTATTCCATGGAACTGTATGAGTCTAGGATAGTCCATGCTGTTAACAAGAAAAGAGAAATTGAAGAGACATTATATTGTGATTTTCAAGACATCTTATCTACCATGGGATTATGCAGCCTGCTTCAATTGAGCTAGCTACCTAGGAAAGTACTGTCTAATGCACCTGAAAAGCAAGGTTTCAGGTCCAGAGTACTTATTACAATTGCCACATGTGCTGTCTCTGTAACCATGATTGAATGCTTTGATATGCTTATCATGCACAACATAAATGGACTACAATGAAATTGTGGAGGCTTCTTTCCCAAACCTTTCCTCTCTCCCACTTCTGGTTACCCTCTTCTTCCTTCTTTTTGCTTCCCAAAAGCAACATTACATGTGCACCTTTCTGCATGTAGGGCCCATGACATAGACACACTGTCCCCCTCCTGCTCTGAGACAACTCTTATAATTGCCCCCCATGTTGGGAGCAACTTTAATGGTGGGAGGAGCCCTGGCAGCAGCCACAAAATAACAGTGGCAGTATCTCTACTGGGGGTGATCAATACGTCCCTGTAGTTCAAAAAGTTGTACACCCCTAAGGTAGAGTGTAGTCATCATATTAAAAAGTCCTATATCCTCTCTAGTGTCGGCCAGGATTATGAAAAAGGAACATAAATTGAATATTGTGAATATAATAAGGTGGCCATGTTTGGTGCAATAAATATCCTAAATGTTAAAACAGGTGGGGATAACATACCATATGTTTGTGATTTATTACTGTAATTTTAACAATCATAATAGCTATCCGAACCCTGCATTCTATGTTCTACTAAGAGTTGGATCCATTTTACTCATAGTTTCACATTTATGATCCACCTACACAGACTAACAGGCTTATGTACATTCCAACACCAAGAAAAGGAAGCTGTTCTCATTAGCTTCTATCTATGCAGACATCAAAGTGTGGCTACTACTGAGAGTGGCTTCCTGTTGTATCAGAGAGGGACTTTATACATGAGTCAGAATTTGTTAAACATTGTATTCTGGCTTCAGTGGTTGAGGTTCCATGGATGCAATAATCTTTTCTCTTTAGACACACCTGTTTTGCATGAGGAAAGTGATAATAGAAGGAGACAGGGATAGTAAGCTTCCTCTTGCATGTAGAATTCAGATGTTTTCTTAAAGCCTCTGTCAGTAAATTTGTCATAGTCTCAATTCCATGTGCCCAAAAAGTATTGCTACATTTCCAACAGAGCTGCTTGGAAAAGAATTTTTGCCTTGGAGAATGTCTCAATGCCACCTGAACAAGCAGCGTTGATGTTCTTACCACTGACAATGAGTGTATCTTTTACACAACATAATGCATATTCTCTCTCTCTCTCTCTTTGTGTTTTTAACCTTAAGATTGAGTGTCAGAGTCTGACTCGTTGGGAAAACATGGTTCCACAGCATATTTGGTTTTATGACTGTCAGATTAGTAAGAATAAGGTGAAAAAACATTATCAGTCTCAGGATAAATCCTGCTGCTCTTGAGGTGTGGTTCTCTTCCATTGCAATTTAGCAAATCATCTATATCCTTCTTTAAAGCTTCTTTTTAAAATGAGGCTGAAGACAAAACAGTTGGTGGTTTAAATATTTTAAAAGAGCCAGCTTAAAGGATGTTTCAGTGCATAATCACTGTATGTTGCTCTGAATAAATTATGAGACGATATCTTTTGCTACAAGAAGGTACAGCTCACCTGCAGCCTAAATGTCTCCTTATGGTTTATCAGTCATGCCCATGGCTATGCCTTTTGGAGTCTTCAAGAATCAAAGCTGTCATTGTCCCTTCGCTAAATGAAGAAACAACATGATTGAAACTAACAGGTGCTAACAGCAAATTCTGGCCTGGGCTACAGCTTGGAAATAATACATTGGCCCAAACTCATTGAAATTTCCAGCACTGATTTAAATGTTCTTTTAGTGTTTGTAAATTTTTGTGATGTTTCTTCTCACTTCAATTTATTTCCTTTAAAATAATTGTGAAGTTCTCTTGCCATATTTAATTATTTTCAGTTATTTTTAGAGGTCAGCAATGTAACCAATTGATTAACTAATGAAAGGCCAACATGGATGTATTAGTAGTAACACTGCGGTTTCCAGGCTCTGGTCCAGCCATGAGACATTTAGGAGAACAAAACACTTCCCTATCTTTTAGCAAATGTAATTTTCAGCTAAGTGCAAAAAAGAAAATCCTAGTAGAAAAACATTCTGTAGCTGCTGAGATTGGCAGTGGGATGCCAATGATCTTGTCTTGGAAATTCATACACTTCCAAGGTTGCTGATACATTTTGATGGGGGAAGGAGTGAAAGGAACTTTATCTTCCCACTCACAACAATTATGAGCTGTCTACACTTTGAGTACAAAGTGACATTGGGAACACAGTGGTTCAGAGCTGGTCATGAAAGGTGCCTGAGATTGCAATTTGCTCTTAAATGCAGTGGAATTTTTAAAAATCAACTGGTTGACACTTGACACATATAACTTATAAGATATTTACTCATTTATTTCCTGTTCATTCTTCTAGTTGTTAGGGTCTCAAAAAGCCTCAGGAATGGCTAAAGACAGTAACTTTCACTTTGTTACAATCATAGGTCACATAAGAACAAAAGGCAACAATGAAACATAATGTTGTTGTTGTTTTTTGCAGTTAAAGCAAAGCAAATTAAAATTCAGATTACAATAGTGCACTAATTCCTAACTTAATTAGTGCAGTGCTTTTGTCATCTATTTCCTTGTTGTACATGCTGCTGCATAAAATTTTATACCTTGGCGGTAATTTCATCTGGGGTGTCAGGGGGAAGAGAAGGATGATATTTGTTGGGGCTGCCATGGGAAAATGAATAGTCTGCAGAAATCGTTCTAAAATCAGGAGAATAAAAGGTTGTGTTCCACAGTCTCTGCCATGCCAAATCGGCAAAGGCAAATTTGTTGGTCATACAGAATATCTAGGTATCATCATAAGAAATACATAAGTATCTTTTCTCTAAAAAAAGATTGATGGCAAAGCATTGAAATGAGCCGACTAATGTTTTTAAAAAGCAACAGATCCAGAAGTACAACTGAACTATTTTTGCAATGACTGCTGAAAGTAAAGAAGGGAGGGAAAGAAGGGAGGGAAGCTCTGAGTCATTGTAATCACGAGTTTCTTGCTTTGCATTTTCCATTGGTAGGTTTCATGAAGGAATGATTTATGGTAACACTTGGATTGCTGTTCCTCTTGGCTGATGTTGCAGATATTGCTACTTGATGGTCTTTGGCCATTGCAATGCTTTGCCTTTCTCCCTTTTCAAATCTGATGAACAAGAAAAGGGAACCAATTAACAGACTGTATTGCTGAAAGAACTGCAAAGAAGGCCATCAGTTTAGTATAGTGGATAGAGTTGAGCTAGGACTCAGGAGACCTAGGTTCAAATCCCTGCTTGGCCATGGGAATTCAGCAATGTGTGTGTGGCACCGAGAAAACCTCTTCTTAAATACCCCCACACTCCTTGGAAACACTACTAGGGTCAGCATCAGTCAGAATCATCTTGACAGTACCTCACCCAGGTACTCAGTGGTTAAGTGGTTAAGAAGCTTGCCTTGTTAGCTGGAAGGCCAGCAAGTCAGCGGTTTGAGACCTGGGTACTGCATGATGGATTGAGTGCCTTTCTCTGTCCCAGCTCTTGAGGACTTGAAAGGAGCCCCATTTGGGTGTCCCCTGAGTGCAGTTTCTTCTGCAAAAATCCTTTCAACCCAGAATAATTTCTGACACAAAATTATTATTATTAGTGTTCTACTACTGAGAACACCTTTTCAACCTATACACAGAACACATAATGCGCAATGCAGGGATGGAGGAATCACAACATGGGATAAAAATTGCTGGGAGAAACATCAACAATTTGAGATATGCAGACGATACAACCCTAATGGGTGAGGAAGATTTAAAGAAGCTCCTGATTAGGTTGAAAGAAGAGAGTGCAAAAGCTGACCTGAGACCATCAAGAAAACCAAGATAATGGCAACAGGCCCTATCAGCACCTGGAAAGTAGATGGGGAAGAAGTAGAAGCAGTGACGGATTTTACTTTCTTGGGATCTAGGATCACTGCAGATGGTGACTGCAGCCATGAAATAAAGAGGCGACTAATTCTAGGGAGACAAGCCATGAGAAACCTGCGGAACATAGTGAAAAATAGAGACATCATCTTGCAAACAGAAATCCGTATAGTCAAAGCAATGGTATTCCCGGTGGAAATGTATGGTTGTGAGAGCTGGATCATTAGGAAGGCTGAGCGCAGAAGAGTTTGCCTTTGAGATGTGGTGTTGGAGGAGAGTTTTGAGAGTACCCTGGACAGCAAGGAGAACAAATAGGTCAATCTTGAAAGAAATCAATCCTGACTGCTCCTTAGAAGGTCAAATAGTAAAGATGAAGCTGAAGTACTTTGGTCACCAAATGAGAAGAGAGGATTCACTTGAGAAAGCCTTGATGCTGGGAAAGGTGGAGGGCAAAAGAAAAAGGGGACGGCCAAGGATGAGATGGCTAGATGGCATTGTGGACGCAGCGGGCACCGAGTTGAGTGGGCTGAGGAGGATGGTGGAGGACATGGGTGCCTGAAGATCAATGGTCCATAGGGTCGCAAAGGGTCGGAATCGACTGTGCGACTGAACAACAACAACTACTGAGGAAATTTCCTAGATTTTGGAAGCAGAATAACTGCAAATTTGCATGTCAAGACTTTCCTATTGCTTCAAACCCTGAATTAAACTGTATATTATGTGCTGTTAGAATATTAAATCTAAACTAATGCTAAGTTTCAACTTTCCCAATTATAGCTATTATACAATTGTGGCTTTTAGATCCTTCTCTTATGTACCAATAAAGCCGTGTTCCTTGATTTTGGCTCTTTATTTTGTAAGCCATATTATTCTGCGTAATTTAACTCTCCTCTCTCTGTCATTTACACACTTCAACTTTGTCTTTCTGCACCTGAGATTACTTGACAATTCTGTTCTCATCAAGACCAAATGTTACTTCTTCTTCAAGTGCCACATCCGATTCTGAATATTGGCTATCCTCATGGCGATCAGTCATGAAGATTGTCCTGGGAACAATGCAGTGGCCTTCCATTTGCCTTCCACATTGTAGCATGACCCCCGTGCCACTGATCCAGTTCTATGAGTCATTTTCTGGTCTTGAACCCTTTTGGCACGCAATGTCCTTATCAGCCCCAGGTCAATATTGATGAAACGGCTGCCCTCCATCAAGATGGATTCAAGTGGGATTAAATCCACTTGGGGATCATCAAGCCAGTAGCTCTCAGGGTTGTCAGGTTAGTTAACTGCCATCTGACAATCAGTGTTTTGAAATTAAGATATATTATGAAGCATGAGTGGCTGTGGTGGCTTAGTGGGTTAAGATGCTGAGCTTGACAACTGGAAGGTCAGTGGGTCAGCAGTTTAAGACCTGGGTGCCGCATGACAGAGTGAGCTCCTGTTGTCTGTCCTAGCTCCTGCCAACCTAGCAATTTGAAAGGAAGAAATTGCAAGTAGAGAAAGGACCACTTCAGTGAGAAGACATGCTGACCTACCCCAGCGGGCAGGGTTGCCGCACAGCAGTGCTACACAGAGAGTCCTGACAGCAATCTATTCAAAGAGAATCCAAATAGCAAAGTCCAAAGAACAAGCCAAGGTCTGGTTACAGGTAGTTCAAGTGAGCCTCTAATCCAAAGGATGTCTGGGGGCATCGTCAGGGTTCGCAAAGAAGTCAGGGTCATGGCAGGCAATCACAAGAGGTATCTGAACTGAAGTCAAGCAGGGTGTTGGTCTTTGCATAGAGGAAAATTGTACCGATGCTTGTCTGGTGAGACAAGCTTGCTTAAGAAGTCTCCCAGCTAATTGGTATCAGCTGAGAACCTCCTCTGATAATGAGCTCTAGCTTTTTTTACATGGTGGCAGGTCAGTAGTTCAAGACCTGAGTACTGCATGGTGGAGTGAGCTCCTGTCTCTGTCCCAGCTCCTGCCAATCTAGCAGTTCGAAAGCAAGAAATTGCAGGTACATAAATAGGTACCACTTCAATGGGAAGGTAAAACAGCGTTCCATGCACTCTGGTGTCATCATGCCTGCCACATGTCCATGGAAACATCTGCAAATGCAGATAGTACTGGCTCTTTGGCTATAAAAAGAGATGAGCACTGAACCCTAAGGTCAGATATGACTGGCTTTTGAGCAAGAGTGTATCAAGGACATAGGGGGAGGAAATGCCTCACAAAGGCCACATTGGGCACCCAGAATATTTCTTTTGGGAACACGCAGCAGGATGGACCTTTGATCCAGTGTCCTGCTTGCCTTAATGAGCACTCCTCTCCCTAGCTCAATTCACTGGGGTCAGGGACAGAGTAGCCTTCTGCATATGACAGGTAATATGAATCACTTGGCAGAAGCTAGGCTTCTTAGCGCTGAGGTCTATGCCACTCAGCTTACAATTTGCTACTCCCCCTCCCTTTAACAGACAGAGCAATCCCTCTCACCGACTTCTGGAAGGCTTCTGGTGTTGGAGTGATGAGAACAATCGGAGCCACTTCTGCTCT
Organism: Bradypodion pumilum; assembly: GCA_035047305.1. NCBI lineage: Eukaryota > Metazoa > Chordata > Lepidosauria > Squamata > Chamaeleonidae > Bradypodion > Bradypodion pumilum. The sequence continues at coordinate 156,518,669 of JAWDJD010000001.1, read as the reverse complement.
GCTGGGTTTCCTTCTCTTTAGACACACCTTACAAAGGCAGGCAAAACACGACTGGCTTTTGAAGATTTATTGAAGGAAACACAATACTGGAAACAGATCTTAAATTAATCTACACTACATTAAACACAAGCTAATAAAACAAATAAATGAAATAAAATCTTGCTAGCTCCCTAGCAGGTTCAAGTTTGCTGGTTTGAGGCTGTTCTGCCCCTTATGGCTGAGTTTTAGCCCCAAAGAGTCATATTGAGGAGCTGTCGGACAAGGGCTCCCACTGAAATCAAGATTATAGTGTTGAGAGACAAGGGTTCTACCCTTGCTCCCAAAGTGCCTTCTGAGTGCTCAGAGTGGGCTCCTTTTATTGAGAAAAGGTGCTTTGTAATGTGGTGATCTAATGGGAAAGCACCTATGTTCTCAAGAGAATGAGACGTGCTGGTGCCATCTGTTTGGCATGTGGCCCCCACCTTTGCATTCCCTGGGAAAGTTCAGTTCTGCAGGTGTCCTGGCAATTATAATTTGATTGACAGGAGTGGAGACATCGTCTCCCTTGTGGTGTGGTCAGCTGACCTAGCTGTCAATCAGTTCCCTCATGGGGACTACAGGTATTCCTTGGAATGTGTCCAGTCCTGGACACTCACTTTTCCCTCCTCCCTTTGGGGAGACGACTATCCTAACTGTGCATCACTGACATGTCAGACTAACAGCCTGGCATTCCAATGCACTTTAAAATGAGAGCTGGCTTTCTAAGCCTAAGAAAACTACAATATGTGTCTTAACACTGCATGGATCAAATGTCACTTAAAAATCAAGACAAGGTCGGATGTGGAAACCATGACAGGGTGATCTTTACCTTTTAAAGTAGAATGGGCTAATGTTTCCCTCTTCCAAATCAAGCTGTGCTTCCTGATTCACACACTTGTGCCCTTATCATTTTTCTCCCTACCACCTTTGCAAATAAGCTTTCAATCATATGTGTACATTTACTGAGAAAAAGAAAGGTCCATCTGAGAGAAATGGGGATTACTCCCCCATAACTCTCCACGAGATACAACTTCAGACTTTTAAGCAGTAAAGATATTTTGCCATATGATGCAAGCTGGGAAGGTATAACCACCTCTGGGAAGGTTGGCAGGAAACTGCAATCGCTCTATCAATTGGATGGCAAGATTAGTGTTTAGAAAAGGAAAAGAAAGCCATCTAGTCTTTGGGGATGGCCAAGCAGATAAGTCTATCTGTTCATTTTTATTTTTTTTACAACAGGAATTGTGAATTTGCCCCCTGTAGAAGACAAAGCATAAAACTGAAAGCTGGAAGTAATTTATCTTTCTTTGCATTTATTTGAGTTATTCATTTGTTCTTGCTACCACAGATGCTTGGAAAAATAGAACTGGATTTAATGGGTTGTTATATTTGTCAGCATTTTTCTTCATAAGACTTCCTGTTTTTGTCTGCTGGGGGGTTGGGATATGTACACAAACTGACTTGGTGTGTACTTCTATTCTTGAGAAACTTGGTGGAGGCTCTTTACTTACTGGTAAGGAATGGACTGAAAAAATACAACTTTGCTTAAGTTACACAAAAGGAGTTCAGCTAGTCCTTCCTATACATGTTTATGGAAATCCGAGAACTCATATCGGGTTAGCTGAACCATGGTCTAAAAAGGCACATTTGTTAATAGTCTTCCTATTGTTGAATCTACCAGTTTTTCTTTCCAACACTACTACTGTTCTGTCCAGGGTATACATAAAGAGCCTCTTCAAAAATTGTGGCATTTATGAACCACAATCGGGTGTACCCTGGTAACAGCAACCTTGTGTTGCTGGCTAATCTTTCTCACACTTGGTCAGGCAAAAGGAACTGCAGAATGAACTCACCAAAAGGTGCCTTTATTTTGGCAGTTTCATATATGGCCTAGACATGAAGAAGCAGTTCAGTCTTTGTCAATATATGCATTATAATGAAGCAAAGTGCAGAGATAATAAGGTCAGGCTGAGGTCAGTTAACAAGGAACAGGTGCAAGCAATCATCTAGCTCAGGTCTGCTGTGACTGACAGTTAATAAGATACATTGTAACCTTGTGTTTTGCTGGCTGTATAAATAGAAGTTGCTTGCAGCAGAGCAGAAGCAGTGAGCATAGACAGCAGAGCAGAGCAGAGCAGAGCAGAGCAGAGCAGAGCAGAGCAGAGCAGAGCAGAGCAATGCAATGCAATGCAATGCAATGCAATGCTATGCTATGCTATGCTATGCTATGCTATGCTATGCTATGCTATGCTATGCTGAATAATGCTGAATGTAATGTTTATTTACTTGGATTGCAAATGTTAATATAACAAGTTTGATTTAACCAAGCATGGTTTATAGTCTTCTTTCTTAGAGCTATTGCAACTCAGACTGCTACAACACTCACTCAAAACTAACAGTCTCTAGTTTTCTGGACTAGGTAAAACTGTACACCCTTCTTCTATTTCACCTCAGCTAATCTTAAAACTACATCTAGATTGTTGCAGTTAACTTTGCCCTTGGTTATTTAAATAATTTTTGAAATTAGGATATACAGGTGAAACTCGGAAAATTAGAATATTGTGCAAATGTTCATTCAGTTCAGTAATGCAACTTAAACGGTGACACAAATATATGAGATAGACTCATTACATGCTAAGCGAGATAGTTCAAGCCTTTCTTTGTTATAATATTGATGCTTACACCTTATAAAGACCCCAAACCCACAATCTCATGTATCCCATAATCATCACATAATTTCATATACGCTGTACATGATAATCATAATTATAATGAACTAGCAAGGGTCGCCCGGCGTTGCCGGGCTTTTTTCTCCGTGTGTTTTAATAAAAAATGAACCAATTTTATTTTTGCAATAGTTTTAAATTGTGTTGGAAGGTTAAATTGTGTTAATGTTTTTTAAAAATTGCTTAGTCTGTAATTTTAATTTTTTAAATGTTTATTTATGTAAATTTTTTTGGCTTGGCTGTTATTAACTGGGATCTGCTTTTTTGGTTTTTTTTGAGGATTAATAAAAGAAGAAAGTATGATATAATTTTTTCAAATTGTTTTATGTAAGTGAATAATGTTTTAGTTTTTTGATTTTTTTTAATTAGTTGTACCGTAGGTCATAATTTTAATAATGGAAAAGTACATGTTTTTTACATTCAATGTTTTTAAAATGTGTTTAGATGTTTAGAGTTTAAATTTGAGTTATAACTCAGCACAGGACTTTTAAAAGTTTCTATTGTATTTTATTGGCATATGTTTCAGAGTAATTTTTTTACTTGTTTTTATTGGTGTGACCTTTTGTGTAAAATTGTGAATTTGTGTTACGTTTTTGATTTGTTTTTACTCTTGTGGCCTTTTATTTGGAGCTGTTGTGTGTTTTTGAATTGTTTTTACTATTGTGGCCAGCAGGTGGTGCTGGTAGGGGTTATTGTATTTTGACTTTTTTTTCCTCTCCTGGCCTCTGGGTGGAGCTTCTTCTGGTAAGTAGTCTCTTTCTTTATTCATTTCTTTTTTAGTCCTGGTGGAGGTAGCACATCTTTTGGTAAGTTTGCTTGTTTTCTTTGTTTTGTGTGTGTGTGTGTGTGTGTGTGTGTGTGGGCGGGGGGGGGGGGTTGGAATTTGTATTTTTGTCTGTTTGTTTTGTTTTTGATTGTGTCTTTGTTTACTTCGTATTGTTTTTGGTGTTTTTGTTTTTGTGTATTTTTGGATGTGTTTGACTGTTTTTAGTAAAAAAATTTAAAAAATTATTTATTTATTTGGTGGTGGGGAAGGGACGTGGTCATTGGGGGTTAGGAAGGGTGGGCTAGGTGGTGGTGAGAGGGGCATGGTCATTGGGGGTTAGGAAGGGTGGGTTAGGTAGTGGGGAGGGGGCATGGTCATTGGGGGTTAGGAAGGGTGGGCTGGGGGCGTGGTCGTTGGGGTTAGGAAGGGTGGGCTCAGTGGTGGGGAGGGGGCTTTAGTGTGTTATGGTGCTTTGATTGTGTGGAAGTCGTGAAAGTAGATCGGGTTTCCCCTTTAATATCAGTGGGTGGGGGTTGTGACCCCCCCTCTCCGTTGGCTACCCTAGGGTTGGGAGGTTTGTGGGGAGAAAAGGGGTATATTGCCCCAACACTTCTGGAACCTAAATATGAGATAGACTCATTACATGCTAAGCGAGATAGTTCAAGCCTTTCTTTGTTATAATATTGTTGCTTACAGCTTATAAAGACCCCAAGCCCACAATCTCATGTATCCCATAATCATCACATAATTTCATATACGCTGTACATGATCATCATAATTATAATGAACTAGCAATCCCCCCTCCTTAAAACCACTCCGTTTTTAAATAGAATAAAAGACGGAGTTGTTTTAAGGAGGGGGAGGGGTGGGATCGATCCACTCTGCCTGATCTTTTGGTTTCAGAAGTGTTGGGGCAATATACCCATTTTCTCCCCACATACCTCCCAACCCTAGGGTAGCCAGCGGAGAGGGGGATTGCAACCCCCCACCCACTGATGTTAAAGGGGAAACTCCAGTCGGGACCTTCAGGCGCTGTTGGTGAGGGAAAGAAAGCCTGCTGGTGTTTGCTTGGCTGTGAGGCAGTGAGTTGTTTTTCGTTGGGGGTTAGGAAGGGTGGGCTAGGTTGTGGGGAGGGGTGTGTGGTTGTTGGGGTTAGGAAGGGTGGGCTCGGTGGTGGGGAGGGGGGCATGGTCATTGGGGGTTAGGAAGGGTGGGCTAGGTGGTGGGGAGGGGGGCTTTAGTGTGTTATGGTGCTTTGTTTGTGTGGAGTCGTGAAAGTAGATCGGGTTTCCCCTTTAATATCAGTGGGTGGGGGTTGTGACCCCCCTCTCCGCTGGCTACCCTAGGGTTGGGAGGTTTGTGGGGAGAAAAGAGGTATATTGCCCCAACACTTCTGGAACCAAAAGATCAGGCAGACTGGATCGAATCCCCACTCCCCCTCCTTAAAACCACTCCGTTTTTAAATGGAAGAAAAGACGGAGTTGTTTTAAGGAGGGGGGGTTGGGGATCGATCCACTGTGCCTGATCTTTTGGTTCCAGAAGTGTTGGGGCAATATACCCCTTTTCTGCCCACAAACCTCCCAACCCTAGGGTAGCCAGCGGAGAGGGGGATCGCAACCCCCACCCACTGATATTAAAGGGGAAACTCCAGTCGGGACCTGCAGGCGCCGTGGGTGAGGGAAAGAAAGCCGGCTGGTGTGTGCTTGGTTGTGAGTTGTTTTTCTTTTTCATTTTTTGGGCGCCGGTTTCCTCAGTGCTCTGCGCGCTCATGGCGCGCAGGACGCTGGGGCTTGTAGTTATGGGTTGCTGTTTTGTGTTTGTGCTGCATTTTTTAAAAATGCTTTTCTTTCAATTGGCTGCGGCGCGTTTCTGAACGCTGCGCCGTGCGAGAGCCTCTCAGCCTGATTGGCTCTGGTGCGGCGCGGCGCAAGGAATGTTGGGAAGTGAAGTTGTTTCCCTTTCTTCGCGTTTGTGGGGCTGTTGCCCCACTGCCGGTTTTTTCAATCCTTCGTTGACCTGCATACCCAGATCGGCCGTGTGCACGAAGGGTGAGTGCAGGCAAGTAGGGCGAGGCATAGCAACCTATAGTCAGTTCCAACGGTTAACCCTTGGATTTATAGGTTAAGATTAAGGCAAGACATATCTTGCTTTGCACGTAGTGAGTATATCTCATATATTTGTTTCACCTTTTAAGTGAAATGAATGAACATTTGCATGATATTCTAATTTTCCGAGTTTCACCTGTATTATGAAGCATGAGGAGCCGTGGTGGTTTAGTCATTAAGATGCTGAGCTTGACGACCCAAAGGTTCAATACCCAAGTGCTGCATGATGAAGTGAGCTCCTGTCATCTGTCAAAGTTCCTGCCAACCTAGCAGTTTGAAAGCAAGAAATTGCAAATAGATAAAAAGTACCGCTTCAGCAGGGGAGGTAACAGCATTCTGTGTGCTTCAGTGAATAGTCATGCCTGCCACGTGACATGACCATGGAAATATATGCAGATACAGACAGTGCTGGCTCTTTGGCTGTAAATGTAGATGAACACCACCCCCTAGATTCGGACATGACTTGTTCAAGCAAGGGAGACCTTTATGAAGCATGACCTCTCCAGTGTTTCTGCTAATTGGCTATGAAAAATAAACATCCAGTCTAGTAGAGAACTGATTTGCCTATACAGTGCAGTTGTTTCTCTTTGTGGGGCAACATGCAGCTAGCCCAAATGTGCAGTACTTGAGTATCATGAGTGATGGAGTGGTGAAGCTGAGTGCGAAATGATTTGCAGGCGCACCCCCCAAAAAAGACTCAGACACCAGTATATATGGATAATGGCATTGGGCCACATTTATTGATTCATACCCTAGTCCGAATTATAAATTTCCATTGGTACTCAGCCAATTATAATTCTTAAGGCAAGCAGGCCGCAGTAACACTGGTACGGTTCCTCCCAAAATAGCCAATGGCAATTGGCTACAATGTATCCATTTGTATCAATTTGTTTGTTTACAACAAACAAATTGTTGACCGTAGTCAATAAACTATCTACTGACCCCACCCTCTGACGTGTATCCGTCAAATCACGGGGTGATGCATGCTGAAGAGCTCCTGCCATCACCCCATTGCCTGGTTCGTCGTTGACCGGTCAACGTTAACAAACTTGTACCTATCTAGTGTTGGCCAGTCAATTGCGAACCTGCCGGATACCTGTGGGTCATAAATATTTACCTTACCAGTGCTACCCGCCCATGTGACCAAAGTCAATAGCAAAGCCCCTGTATCAAACCGTAGCAACAGTGTGGGATGGGCAAAAAAAGCCAGATCCAGGAGGCCAATTGTAGGTTACAGCCAAAAATTCCCAACCGGCCCCGAAGCGACCGAAATATCACACTGTTCACTAGGGAGGGGGTGGAGGGAAAAACTTCTCCTCTCCGTCGCTTTTCCAAAATGGCAGCTCGGCTGCCTTGTGGCCACTGCTTTTATAGAGGGGTGGCCACGCCCCCTAACTCACCCGGATGTCTGAGTCCGGGAGGGGGGGGCGCAAAGAGCGCGGCGGCCATTTTGGCACCGCACTTTCATTGCAGGCGCACCCCCCAAAAAAGACTCAGACACCGGTATATATGGATAACGGCATTGGGCCACATTTATTGATTCATGCCCTAGTCCGAATTATAAATTTCCATTGGTACTCAGCCAATTATAATTCTTAAGGCAAGCAGGCCGCAGTAACACTGGTACGGTTCCTCCCAAAATTGCCAATGGCAATTGGCTACAATGTATCCATTTGTATCAATTTGTTTGTTTACAACAAACAAATTGTTGACCGTAGTCAATAAACTATCTACTGACCCCACCCTCTGACGTGTATCCGTCAAATCACGGGGTGATGCATGCTGAAGAGCTCCTGCCATCACCCCATTGCCTGGTTCGTCGTTGACCTGTCAACGTTAACAAACTTGTACCTATCTAGTGTTGGCCAGTCAATTGCGAACCTGCCGGATACCTGTGGGTCATAAATATTTACCTTACCAGTGCTATCCGCCACACGGGGAGGCTTAATAAAGACTCACCGCCCCCCCCAGACCATCAGCTCGGTCAACAGGCCTGCTTGCAAATCTTCCAAAAAGAGGTTCAAACCTCTGGGCGACAGATGGACCCCATCCCCTGTGTAAAGATCGTAATTTTGGAGACTAATGGTGGGGTGTCGGATGACCCGCCCCAAACCCTTGTCAGCAAAGAACCGGGCCACTGCCCTGTTCACCGAGCGACGAGCGCGGTCAAGGGCCTGGAGGTTGATCCCCCCCGTAAGCGTGACGCGGTATGATGTCCGACTATAGCAGCGTTGTGGCAGGCCACACATAATGCAAATAAGCTAGGTCACTGCAGATCGTATGTTTTAAGGAAAGGCCAGTGACCTGGCCCAAGTCATTGCCCCCGAGGTGCAGCACCAGGACATCAGGCGGTTCAGCATCCCTGATGGAGAAAAGGAATGGCAACAGTTCCCGCCATCTCATTCCACGCTTACCGTTCCAACGTATGCATGCGGATGCACGCAGTCCAAGCTGGGGTCCCCACTCTGTCGCCGCAGCATACTGCGCTGCCCAGTGCACGTAACTGTGGCCCACCAGCCATACTGCCACCGGTGTGCGGCGACACACAGGGTCTGTAAGAGAAAAAAGAGAACAGTGACTTAACTGGTACTCATACCTGAAGAGGGCGAACATATAATGCAAAACGCATAGATCCCCATCTTCCCATACGGCGTATATCAGCCTCAGAGTACCCAAATGCAGCCGCAGTAGAAGCAGCTCCTATTCTAAAAGAATGGGTGCCGTAATGAGCCCCGGGGAGGCCAACACTGGACAGTACCTTACCGGTCACCTTCCAAAATTGAAATTTAGTCAGGGGAGACCAATCTTGGTGGCAGAAAAACGGGCCAGGGTGCGTGCCACGCACTGCAAAGAACTCTTGTAGGGCACCAACCGGACAGATGTCTGCAATGGAACATCGTAGCAGTCTAACACCATTGCCTACACCGTGCTGATCAACTTTTGAGGACTGTATCCTCAACTGAGCCCACTCATTGGAGACATAGACATCTTTGAGTTCCAGTGCCCTATGAGCCGCATCCGCCTTAGACAGTAGCACCAACTCACTGATGCGGAGCGCTCCAAAAAAGGCCACCGTGGTAGCCGCATGAAACAGAGCTGCCTCATACCTGTCAAAACATAGGTCATGGCAGCCTCGTGCAAGGTGGGTAAGAACCCCTGGAGAAATAGGGTGGCGATTGTCTGGGCGGCGTCCACGTTCCCGTGTCCACCCCTCCAAAACATGTCGTATATGGAAATCATTCGTGTTGTCAGCAGAGCCCCTCACTTTGGCCATGAATGCCAGTGCTGACAGCCTGGATGCTATGGTGCGGGGAGCTAGGCCCAGACTGTGTAGGTAGACCATAAATTGTAGAACGTGTGCAACTGGAATAGGCCACACCTCGGGCAACCGGAGTTGCGCACAATTTTTTTTAAATTGACTGAATGCATGGTGATACGCCTTACGCGTGCGGGGCACCAGCAACATGCCGATCGCCCGGTTCACCTCTCCTTACCAAACGTCCAAATCTCGTCCGGGAGCGGCGAGGGGAATTCCTCTGCGTCCGGAGCCAAGGCGCGGAACCGGGGGAACTGCAGGCGGGATAAAGCATCAGCAATATCGTTATTAATACCTGGTACATGTCTGGCCCTGAAGAGCACATTGAGGCGTAGGCTGCGCAACACAAACTGGCGAACTAACTCCATGACCTTGGGTGATTTAGATGTCTGGGAATTGACAATGTGCACTACCGCAGCATTGTCGCACCAGAAATGAACCACTGAATTGGCCCACTCCTCACCCCATAGCATCAAAGCTCCCAGTATCGGGAAGAACTCAAGGAATGTAAGATCGCGTAGACGATCCGTGCCCTGCCATGCTGGAGGCCATCGGCCGTAGGCCCACCTCCCCTCAAAGTAAATCCCATATCCCAGGGACCCCAAGGCATCCGACTGAACCTGGAACCTAGGGGAAACCAAAAGGTCAGATCTCCAAAATGACACCCCGTTGAAGTCCCTCAGGAACTTAAGCCAAACCAACATGTCAGCCCTCATGCCCTTGTTCAGTCGGACCCTATGATAGCGCCTGGATAGGCCAGTCATGGCGTCGCATAAGCGTCGAGCAAAAGCTCTGCCAGGTGTGACCACCCTGCAGGCGAAGTTAAGGTGACCATGGAGAACCTGGAGCTCACGAAGTGACACCTTGCGTTTGGCCAGTAAGGCCAAAATCAACGCAGTGATCCGGGTAACCTTATCCATGGGTAACCTGGATGCCTGCGAGACCGTGTCAATTTCGATACCCAGAAATGTGAGCTTAGTTGATGGGCCCTCGGTCTTTTCGGGCGCTAAAGGGACACCGAGTTCCTGCATTAGCATCTGAAATGTATTGAGGAGACGCGTACACATGTCCCAGCCCCGTTCACCCCCGAACAAGAAATCATCGAGGTAATGGGCTACAGACCGGGACCCAGACCTGCGAACAAAGGCCCTCTGAAGGAAAGTGCTAAAACGTTCAAATGCTGAACAGGAAATAGAGCAGCCAAAAGGCATGGCTTTATCAACATAAAATTTCCCTTGGAATTTAAAACCCAATAACTCAAAGTCACCCGGGTGCACCGGCAACAAACGGAATGCCAACTTAATGTCACATTTTGCCAGAAGTGCACCCGGGCCACAAGAGCGCACCATGCACAGGGCCTGGTCAAATGATGTATACCTGACAGAACAAAGGTCATCAGGAATGGCATCATTGACCGTATGGCCCACCGGGTATGACAGATGGTGAATTAAACGAAACTCCCCAGGGGTCTTTTTGGGCACCAACCCTAAAGGGGAAACCTTCAGATTGGGAAAGGGTGGCATAGGAAAGGGGCCAGCAACCCTACCTGCATTAACCTCCTTAGCGATACTTAGGGCAGCCACCTCCTCCCTACCCTTCAGGGAAAGTAAATTAGGGGCATCTTGGGGGCACCGCTCCCCTTTGAATGGGATGCGAAAGCCCCGCTGGAAACCCTCGAGGAGGTACCTAGCATCCTCTCTCCTCGGGTAAGTTGAGAGCCACCGCTCCAACATAGCTACGTTAACCGGGGAGGGGGCCTTTTGAGTGACCAGCTCCATCAGCGGCAGGTCTGCCCGCTCCTTGCCCACCTCTACCTCTGCCCCGTGACCCACCGGCTCGCGGACACGCAGCGGCGGCGTGGGGCCCAGCGCAAGAGGGACACTCATGTTTGTATTGGCACTGTTTTCTATTGCAAACACCATTGGCCGAGAAACTCCAACACAGCAAGCGGGCTGGAACCCCCTGCCCCGCCAACTGGCGGGGAGCCTGTGTTGGAGCAGCTCGCTGGACCGCATGTCCACAATGGTACCTCTCCCCAGGCGCCGGGCGCGTGGGGGTCATGTATAAAAGCCACAGTTTCTGACATGGCTCATCCCACCTCATCTCCGGGTGTAAGGGCACTCTCATTCTAAATTCCTCATCGTAAGCCAACCAGGAAAATCCACCATTGCCCTGTAAATATTGTCCAAATATTGGACCATAGGAATGGCCAGGTCAGGCCGAGCCCTAAGGTACACCGCCATATAAATGAGATATGCGGGTAACCAGTTAGCCCAGGTGCGTGGTGGCTTGCGACGGCAAGACAGCTCTTTGTCCTTCTCATCCTGCCCCTCTTTTTCTTCCTTGGTGGGTTCCCGGTTCAATAGGGAGAAAATATCGACATACTCCCCCCGCCAAATCTTTTCCCTTGTGGCCTGGACCAAATGATCCCTGAGGGGCAGGGAATACCCGGCCGTCGGCAATGCCGACACCGGCACAGTATTAACACGGGGTATCAGGAGAGGAGCCTGGACCGTCCCTGCGACACCCGGTGTAGCCCCGGGAGCGGAACCCCCCTACCCAATGTTATGCCAGTATGGGACCAAGCTGCACCCGGGTAAGCTGGGAACTGATGCCCACCCGCCCCGACATTACGAGGCCATGGCCACTGAAACCTATGCCCGGAAGTGGAGTGTGATGTGGGGACATTAGCTTGAACCTGATACTCACTGGGTGCACCCCCGTGAGCCACCCCCACTGGCGGTTCCGGCCCACGGCGGGCGTCGGAGCTCGCGACCGAAATCGAGCTCTGAGGACACATCCGACCACTACCTGTCTGCAGTTCATGATGTACGGGGAGCTGCGAGACCGCGGTGGGCACAGGCCTGCGCGCCTCGAGCAACTCAACCCGACTGGCCGCCTGCTGGAGAGTGGCGGCTGCCGTGGTAGCAGGCTGGCAAAAGGGGGCCCCAGATGGCAGCGAAGCCCCCCCAATGGGGTTATTGGTGATCCCGAGGGATGCCTCTAGCGCTGCTACGCGGGCCAGTAATGCATCCACTGTCGCAGATCCCCCTGCATAAAGGGGGCCAGGCAGGCTGGACGGCCCACTGGGCAATGGTCCAGGGCCCCCGACTTGAGAGCCAGGTCCCAAATAGGGCCATGCCCAAAACTCCGGCCCATGAGGGGCCGGGGGTAAGCCCTGCTGTGCAACCGCACCAGGCCCTCCCCCGTGCTCAAGGCCCATGGCCGGCAATTGCGGGCCGGGGGCCGAAGCCCCTGCGGGGCCAGTCTGAGGCTGTAGAGCCGCGGACCATGGCCTAAGCTGCCCTATCCCACCGGTCCCGGTGGGTGCCTCCGATAAGGGGTCCTGTTGCGGGGGCGCAGTCGCGGTCCTCCGACCCGACTGCTGCCTCCCTTTCAGGCGAGCCTGAGTCGCCATAGCCTTCTTCTTGGGAGGCATAATAAAAGCACGATCCCTTTCAAGGGATCAGAACCAGATGGCTGGAAAGCCAAAGATTGAGAAGCAAAGATACCCGCTAAGGCTCTGCAGCCAACTGCGGCTCTCAGAAAGAGACGAAGAGCGACGGAGAAAACTTCTCCTCTCCGTCGCTTTTCCAAAATGGCAGCTCGGCTGCCTCGTGGCCACCCCTTTTATAGTGGGGTGGCCACGCCCCCTAACTCACCCGGATGTCTGAGTCCGGGTGGGGGGGCCCCGCAAAGAGCGCAGCGGCCATTTTGGCGCCGCGCTTTCATTATCCTGATTTAGTAATTTACATGTACCTTTTTCTTACAGGTCAGTAAGTAAAGTGCATTGGCAAGATGTAGTTTATTCTATTCGGACTTATCCCATATTTGATTTATTTATTGGTTGTCCAAACAACATTTTAATTTATATTTATATTTTGATATTAAACTAGAAATAATTATTTTTTTTAAAAAAAATGGGCAGAATTTGGCAATCTTTACAAAAGTTTTGTCAGCGGAGGCTCCTCTTCCAAAGCACACTTCCCTTTGAGAAGCTTCCATGGTGGCTCAGTGATTAAGAAGCTTGCCTTATTAGCTGGAATGCTGGCAAGTTGGCAGTTTGAGACCTGGGTACTGCATGATGGATTGAGTGCCCATCTCTGTCCCAGATCTTGGGGACATGAAAGGAGCCTCATTCGGGCATCCCACGAGTGAAGTTTCTCCAGCAAAAATCCTTTCAACCCAGAATAATTTCTGACACAATAAAGAAGAACTATATTTATAATAGAGTATATGATTTCCAATATTCCTAATTTCTGATTGCAAATATGCCAGATATTGAAATTATGACTTTTACTGTAGACTCTGTAGCCACCCTGAGCTGCTATGAGGAAAAGTTGGGTAAAAATCAAACCTACCATATCTGATCAATCAAGGAAACAGGAAGGCTAAATGAAATGCCTGGCTTGTTCAAATACAAGTGCTTTCTGCTGAGAAAATCCCCTAGATTACTACACAGCTCCCGACTGTGATAATGTGTTTCCAGAAAGTTCTCAAAAGAGCCTCTGGTGTGAGATGCAGATTAGCAATGGCCTAACACAAATTAGAAGCAGCCTAGTTTTTCTAGATGAATGGTAATTAGAATCCTTCTCTGCTTTAGGCTTGTGTCCTTTGAATACTGTTCTTGCTTCAAGTGGCTTTGAGCAGATGTTTTAGTGCTTTTGATTTAGTTGCTGCTTTTTAGTCTTTCATCTGAGCAGCCTTGATCAGATATTTACAAATGAGCTAAAGAAAGTTGTATTTTTTTACCTGCAACTGGCAGAATCCCTCCAGTGAGCATGTCTTCTGGGTTCATATGAATGTAGTAGTGGCTCTTGGTCTTCCCAGTTAGTTTTGGTTTCTATTTCATGTTCCAATAATCCTTCCCAGTGGCTTTTTCTGTGACTGTTCCTCATTGAGGTTTCCTTAGTCCTTTGGTCTTGTTGGATTAATACCAACGTTTTGGCAGCAAAAGGCCACCACAAGTTTATTGGTTACACAACAGTTCCTGGTCCAGCATTGGACCCAAATGCCCTTCTAGTGTCCACCACTGATTTCTTCAGCAGCTGCTAAGGGTTCTACCTGGAGTGGCAGTCCTCTGGAGACCATACAGGCATATTCCAGTCTATGAGTTGCTGCACCTGAGGGTAAGGCCGTGCGAACAGCCTCTTCAACAACCTAGGGAAGCAAGCTTCTATTTGCTGCCCTCATACCACCTGGATCCAAACCTAGTGCCCAAAACAGCCACAAGAGCTGTCCACTGCTCATTTCCAACCAGAGAACTACCATTGCAACCAGTCTAATATCACCACCCTGATATCCCTTACTCCTGCTAAGTGAGAGCCTTGTTGGGGCATGGGGGCTTGAGCAGCCTAACTAGGCAGTGTAGCCCATCTCTTGTCAATGATGTTAGGCCAGTACTAAAACTCACCAAAGTGTCCTCTGTCAGAGTACAGGTCACCCAAAAGACATCCTGCAAAAGATTTGCAGCAACCTGGGTCTTACCTGAATTGTACAGAGCCCAGGCAATATTTTGGAGAGTAATATTTAAATGTTTGTGTGGTAGCGTATGGCTGTGGCTTAACTCTTGTCTTACCCCCTCTTCCAATAAACAGACATTTTTGATGAAGCAAAATTGTTTATTGTTCTTGAAGCATATTGTAGAAAAAACAGTTCATTCGTTGGTTCAGGATACAAGAAATCCAGCAAAACAATACTAATTAAAAAGTACAGTGATAGAAAAATAAGAAATAAAGGATACAAGGAAAGAACGGTAACCCCCTTTGAAGAACTAATATACAGAGGAAGAAAAGGGATAATGTTAAAGAAAGGATTGGTTGGTAGAATTTATGGAATTTTAAATAAAAAAGAAGAGCCACAACAAATTCTAAGGAACATATGGGAAAAAGAATTAGACATAATGGTAAGAGAAGCGGGATGGAAAAAAATGGAAACAGCGGATGATGAGGCTACTATCTATTAAAGAGAAAGAACATAACGACAAACTTATCTGGAGATTGTACTTGACTCCCATAAGATTATACCAAATAAGCAAGGTAGGAACTAATAAATGCTGGAGATGCAGTAAAGAGATTGGTACTTATCTCCACATATGGTAGGGTTGCGAATATAAGGTACCCAATTTTTTTGAAAAACAATAGAAACAGAACTGGGTAAAATTCTAGAAACTGTGATTGTGCTAAATCCCAAAATTACTCTATTAGGAGAGGTTGAAGATATTAGAATAGAGAATAAAAGAAAGAGCTGTTGGTCATATTACTGTCAGTAGGAAGGCAAATGATAGCCTCAGAGTGGAAAAACAAATTTGTAATTAACAAAGAAAGATGGTACAAACAGGCATGGCATTTTGCATTGAACGATAAGTTAACATCGGAAATGAAATTTAAAAAGGGAGAAATAAAAAAGTATATATTTTGGGAAATATGGAAACCTTATGTTACATTTGGACTGTCTAGTAAAGATGGGGTCAAACCCACTCAGGAAGAGTGTCACTTTTGGGAAGATACATGAGCAACAGATTTGAAAACAAGTTTAACAGGCACACTAACTTTTGTACAGCACTGGGGTTGGGAAAGGGGGGGGGGAGGTAGTTGTTTTGAATTTATGTTACACTGTTTATTGTTGTATTTATGTTGTAGAAATTTTAATAAAGTTATATTTGAAAAAGTATATTTGAAAAATCCACACTCAGGCCTTTCCCCAGAAACCTAAGGAAAACCTGACTAATCTAGGTAATCATAACTAAGCTTCAGTTGGAGTAAGGACTTAGGTGTTAGAATCCCATGCTCCCTTCTGAGGTGTAACACCCAGAAACCCCAAACTCAAATTAGTTCCCAAACCCATGTGTCTATAGGAAAGAACATGAGCTTGGCTCTCCTAATTAGCATACAGCCAATTAAAGCCCAGGGATTGTAGAAACACACCCTGGTTCCCGATTACAAAGTCTTGTTTTTCCCAGCTCCGGATGTTGACACAAGCGAACATTCCAGGCTTGGGTCTTGGAGGAGAAGACAAAACATAGTTCTTGCAGGCCCATCTGCTTGATAAGAGTTGCAGAAGGAATTTGAGGCCTTTGCACAGAGCAAAGCTACATTCTAAGACAGTTTAAGAACCATAGAAATTCCATGTTGAATTACTTGTGACCTATTCTATCACAACAAGGTTTTACTGTATGTTGAAAATCCTTTTTCCCCAAACTGTTGTGTATGTAACAGTATTACTTTAAGAATGTATGAATGTAACCTGACAATGATTACAATGTAACCCAGCTGTTTACGGAACGCGAGTAAGCTGCCCATAGAGGGCAGCTGCGAGCGTTCAGCTCACATGGTTCACATTCCCCAATCGCCGGCAGCCGCGGGAACCTTTCCAGCGCTAGGATCACCTGGAGAAGATGGGCGTGACTCAGAATGACGTCACGCCGGTAGCAGCCAATGAGCTACCGTGCAACAATATTCAAATGTATTACTGCAGTATAAAATGAGCTGTACCTCCGCCATTACCACATGTTCATCCTGACCATCATGAAATAAACCTGTGTTTTATCCCCACTGCGGCTCCTTCTTTGTCTTCCGTGCAAGACACTAAACAAACCATCCCATATTTTAGCACAATTGGTGCTGATTGGAATCTCAGTTTCAAGATTATACTTATTTTGTTTGGCCTGCCCCCCATTTTAAAAAATCCCTTGAATGTTGATTGGCTCTGCTGTACAATAACATTATAGTTGTACTATCACACAGCTACAATAGAAAATGGATCCGGTTTATACAGTCTCCTTTTCAAACTGTTATTTTTTGTCAACATTCACTTTCTTTGTTTTGAATTAACTTACAATCATCTCCAGCTATATTCCAGTGTAGCTTTTGATCTGAGAGCTCTCAGCCAAAGAAGTTCTCACGTGTTTTAGAGGTCGCTCTTAGATGTGAAATAAGCTTATGCTAGCTGACAAGAGTGCAGTAACTTTTACTTCTTATTCTCTTAGGTCTCAATCTTTAATTTTGAATCTTGAAAGAAAGCTTGGAGCTGGGTAGTTCCATAACCCATCACTGGTGCTCTGACTTCCACTGCCATTCTTTTCATGGATGTTGACACTCCACCTTAAAACTCTTTGATTTCCCCTTGAAGCCAGCCATTTCATCTACTTAGATGAATAAGAAAATCAACTTTGAGCTGCAAGTGGCACATTTGGGAACAAAGAGGTCTATTTTCACATCATGAGAGCAAAAATAGCCAATGAACTAAAGGATTTATCAAAACAAAACAATACCCATTACTGTATTTCCTTTTGTCCCAGATGTTGATTTTTTAAAACCAAAAATGAGTCACAAATGGAAGTGCTTCAATGTACTACAGTTATCAAGTCAACTTCAGATCCTTAAACTTGTGATGCAAAAAGGAGCCAATAAAGATACAGTAAAACCCCGACTTACAAATGCTCCGAGTTACATAAAATTCGACTTACATAATGATTTTGTGCTAAAACCATGTCCCGATTTACATGATTTCCTATGGGTTTGCTTCGAGTTATATAAAGATTCTTTTTCCTATGGGTATGCTTCAGGTTACATAAAAAAATGATTTAAGCAAAAGCCTACGGAACTGACTTTTTCGTAAGTAGGGGTTTTATTGTAGTGCCCTCTGTTCTATATATGTCTTTTAGATGTCTATGATTAACTAACCCTATTTTTTTAATTCAGAGGGATGTGGAAGCCATTCTAGATTAAGAATCTTTGTGATGGATATCCAAAAACAATGATTTAATAGACCAGTTGCCTCAGAACCAGTGGTGGGATTCAGCAGGTTCACCCAGTTTGCCAGAATGGGTAGCAGAACTCCTGGCTGGCCCTGCCCATCCAAGTATTGAAATAAAATACAGTACAGTAGTCCTAATTCAGGTGCAACGCAGGACTTTCCCCTGGCCACGCTCACCATACCACACCCACAGAGTAGGTAGTAAAAAAAAATGAATCCCACCACTGCTCAGAACTATGACTGAAATATATGTTTTATGTTAAACCAACCCTGCTAGTGGTCAAAAAGCAAAAATGTTTCTTTTTGAGCATGCCCTGTTAAGTGTCTCTTGGGTGGGGTTTCCAGAATGAGAATTCTCACACAGAAAGTGCCTCCTCGAAGATTGTGGTATTTTTGAACCATAATTGGGCATACCCCAAGCAACGGCCACCTTGTGCCTGCTAATATTTCTCCCACTAGGTCAGCTGAAAGGAACTGCAGAACAAACTCACCAAAAGATGCCTTCATTTTGGCAGTTTCACATCTGGCCTAGATGTGGAAGAAGAACTTAAAAAAATTAATTATATACAGGAAAATATACACAATAAGAATTCTCAATATAGGAATTTGGTACAGAAACCCCCCAAGAAATAATTCTAGTTCTTTTCCCCCTCATACTTGAATAACCTACATATACAAGACCTTAAAATCTGGGAATATTGGATTAGTAAGTGTATAGATTTATTTCCTGTCATTATTTTTTCTAGTCTCTTTATCTGTGTATCCATCTAGCCATGCCACCCTGCATGGATAGATCCATGAAAAAACCAAGCTTTAAGCTCATAAGGCTTATGAGCCTGGCAAAATAGGCATTTTTGGGCATGAGGTATTCTGGGGTAGTGGGGATAACTGATCCTGGCTCTAAAACATTTACCTCTCACTGGCCAAGAATAAACTTTCTCTGGATCTTAAAGCTTTCATTAGAATCAGTGATTTCCCACTCTTCCAGCAACTTCCCTACCCTCTGAAATCATTGGTTGGTAGGGCTTGGAAACCCTCTGGTCAGGGCCATACCCAGGATGCTAGATAGGGGGTGGGTGGGTTCAGGAGGGACAGAAAATTTTTCAGGAGGGACAGCAAACACATATATAACATTAGAGCAAGTAGGTCCACTAAACTACTCATTGGCATCCTGAGGTGGGGGGGGGAGGCTGTTAGCTTGGGAGGGTTTTCACTCTCCTGCCCCCCTTTGGCTATGGCCTTGTCTCTGGTACAGCATTCTATGGGTTGCAACCATGGGGTGTGGGGGTAGAGGCGAGGAGGAGGAAAACCCAAATTCTGCTGGTGTTGGATACTGAAATACAATGATTGATTCTAGGTCCAATCTCTTACTACATCTGAATGTATTAATCCAGGGGTGCTGTTATTGTGGCAGTGCCCCCTTCCAGTTAGTTGATATAAGAGCCATCCAGGGTGGTTTCTTTTTAGCTTCCTTACCCTAGTTCTAGGTAGCATTAATGGGGAACTGGAGGTAGAGGACTTTTAAAGGAATTTTTAAGGTTTTAGTGATTTTAACCAAAGACTTTTTATGATTATTTCTATGGGGTTGATTTTATGTTGGGTTTGTAATATGTGTTAGAAGCCCAGTGAATGGGGTGGTGATACAAATCTAACAAACAAACAAACAAATAAAAATAAATCCAGGGGTGGCCAATCTTTGGTGCTTGGACTTCAGTTCTCAGAAGCCAAAGTCAGTACATTGGCTGGGGTACACAGAAAGAGCCTCCTTAAAGATTGTGGTATTTTTGAACCACAATCAGGCATACTCTGGTAACAGCAACCTTGTGTTGCCAGCTAATCTTTCTCACACTATGTCAGGCAAAAGGAACTGAAGAATGAACTCACCCAAAGGTGCCTTCATTTTTGTAGTTTCACGTCTGGCCTAAACACAGAAGAAGAACTCTATTGGATGATCAGTGCTTTGGGGAATTGATTTAGGCTTCTGGGATTGAAGTCCAAGGATCCAAAGATTAGCATAGTCCATCTCATGTCAATGGAGGAGAAAGATTCCAGTGTTACAAGACATTAAGGAAAGACCACCAGGTCTCTACTGCAAAGGTGATTGGACTATTCAGTCATGACTGACACAGAAGTAAAGCACAAATAGCCCGTCACCTAAGCAAACAGGCCTTTGCTTCTCTATTTTCATGCCTAGATCAGTCACTGAAGAAATATAAGGCCAGGTGGTAAAGCAAACTGTCAAATCCAAACACAGAAAACATAACAAGTTAGACAAATACTTTGCGAGGAATACTGCCATGAATAGTGCACTTAGGCATTAATTATGGTATCAATTATCTATAATTAATCATCAGCATGACTAAACAACCTTCTATTAAAAATACTGTCAAGCAGAATAATTATAATGGAGCTTCATTTTTAGGCTGAACCCAGGATTTATCTCGTGACACAGCTTGAACAATTTTTATACCTTGGAAATATATATATTTAATACAAAGATTGTTCACCAGTTGCTACCAGAATAGCATGAGTATTTCTTCAAAGGTTCCAATCATCTGGGGGAAAGGAAGGTCTGCAGAAGCCATTGTTAATATTTATTTATATTTGGAGGGGATGCTTTTATTTTCTGCCTCCTCGGCACAGGCATGGCCCAATAGAAATGCATGTATTGGACATTGTCGTCTGATGCTTTCTGCTTCACATGTTCAGGAGCTATTGCTTTTGAATTAAATTACTAGTAATAATGTCAGTCCCAGCAATCTTGCTCCAGAAACCCAGGGAGCAGTCAATTGGAACCATCTAAAAAGAATTGAGGATATTGAAAATGGCAAGAGCCTGGCTAGATTAAGGCATATAGATGCCATAAAATAAGACATTTCTTTCTCTTTACTGACACTCTACATTTGAAAAAGTAGGGCACATTGGCGGGACATGAGGGAGGGTAAGATGAGAAAATTAAGAGTTGCAAAGGTACGTCATGATTCAGTAACCTTTAAGATTTCTTTTTTTCAGAGTAGTGACAGCATGGAATAGATGGTGATGATCCAATAGATATTTATCCAAATACAGTACTAGTTCCAACTAGAGTAGATACATTGGCTGAAATCTGGTAGTATTTAGTAGTAATTCCTTAGTATCCAATAAGGTGCAACTAGAAGAGGCCCTTTGAATCAGTGGGGGATTTGGGGGGTCATCTCCTCTGTAAGTTCCATTGATTCAATAGGCCTACTCAAGTTGTGAATTACTGGATTTCAGGTACTGAATGGTAAATCAATCCTATGAAAATTCCATTGTTTCAATGAGCTCAGATTAGCAATGTGATTTAACTCACTGTATATATTACTTTTCAATAGGTTTCTTGAAAAGTCCCTCATCGCAAGTTTCTGATCAAACATAACAGTCATGGTGTAGGAAAATGAGACCATTTCTGGATCAGTAAGTAGTCAAAGAACATTGGCCCCAATGCAAAGATATAAATTGTTGGACTTCCCAAAGAGCTGTATTGAAATATGTGACTTTTAGTTTGTAAACTATTCTAGATATAGAGAAAGGTAATGTCATGACCTAAAGGCAAGCCAACAGTCAGGGGAAAAAAGAGTGGGGAGATGAATCAAATACATGAGAACACCCAAAATAAAATCAGGGAAGTTAAAGGAAAATGGTGGTCCAAAGAATGTACAGAAACAGAAAGTGATCCAGCTAATAATTCAAAGTAAAATAAATACACAGGTGTACAGAGGAAATGAACCTACTGGGCAAAATTTTGCTGAATAAATTATGCCTATGGAAGGGTGATAACATCACTGGCAGGTGGTAATTTTCTGTAATTAAGGATTTCTTCCTTTTGTCTTACAGTTTGTCCAGCTCACAAGTAATTCACTTGATTATGTGGGAGTCAGTTATACAGACAGAGACTCCTAGAAGATTGTGGTATTTTTGAACCACAACCAGGCATATCCCAGGCTATGGCAACCTTGTTGTGCTGGCTAATCTTTCTCACACCAGGTCAGGTGAAAGGAACTGCAAAATGAATTCACAAAAAGGTGGCTTCATTTCAGTAGTTTAAAGTCTGACCTAGACACAAAAGAAGAAGAATGTGAGAGCCACATAACAGAAACAGAAAGATGCTAATTATAGAAAAATCTCCACCACTGAATGACTTTACCAGCAGATATTGTCAGTAATTGAAGACTTCTTGATTTCCATCCTTTAGCTCCCATGTCTTCCAGAAAACAAAATGGAATATACAGGAATTGGACAAGCCACGAGATAGAGGAATTAAGTCTATAATTGCTAGAAACCTTCCCCTACTAGTGATGTCATCATTCTTCAATGAATGTACTGGTAGTTTATGAAGCAGGATTTTGGCCATTGGTTAAAAAATGCTTATACCTGTATTCATTTGGATGCAAGGCAAAAATCACTCAGTAAAATCCTGTTCTTTTTCTTGGACTTTAACAGTTCTGTGGGTTGAATTCTCTGCCTGATGCCTGGTGGCCTCTAGCTTGCAGTTACACAGCCAGAGAATATCACTTGAATTCCCCTAGGCCAGGGTTCCTCAAACTTGGTTCTCCAGGTGTTCTTGGACTTCAATTACCAGAAGCCTAAATCGGCATGCCTGCTAATCCAAGAACATCTGGAGAGCCAAGTTTGCTGACCCCAGTCCTTGGCAAAAGCAGTGGCTAGGAAGGAGCCACACGTGGAACTGATTGTTCTGCAGCATACATCTGACAATAGAAAAGTGGCCACTATTTAGAGCCAAAGGGGGGCAATTTGATTTGCGGGAGGATTGAGAATGAGTTATTAATGGTGAATGGCCTTTTCGGCTTCCTCCACATGGATTGGAGTTCACTTTTTGAATAATAAGAATTTTATGTCACAGGGGGGGGTGTCAGGATTTTAGAGGTGTTTAGGTGTTGCATGGCCCAAAAAAGGTTGGAAACCACTGATTTAGAGGTTTACTTCAAAAATCAGAATAAGCCTGAAACTGCTCAGCAGCAAAGGAAAGGGGAGGAAGAGGTCTGGTGGCTATGACCTTAACTGCCAATAGAACCAGATCACTCACAATGGCATAACCAAAGACAGATGTTGTGAAGAGTTCCATCAGCCTCTCTCCAACCTCAAATACAAAGAGATAGGATCTGAGTTAGCACACCAACTTAACAGGAAAGCACACCTAAACAAGAATGCTTTGAAGAGCATATAACTTTAAAAAAAATCAATCCCACCAGTGTATAGTAATCGTGAATAAGGCAAACCCAAGTTAGGAAATGTTAGGGAAAGGAGCATATAGTACATTACAGAAAGGTAAAACTGTAATGCTGGTATATAAATCAATCGTGCAGCCACACTGGGTATGCTTTGTATTCTCTAGTGATCACACTTCAGAAGGAATATCATAGAGCTGGGGAGGGGTAACAAAAATGATCAAGGCATAGATCACCTACCCACAGAGAAAAAAGATGGAATGCTTGAGGCTTTTCACCATAGAAAAAAGTTAGGTTAGGTGGAAAGGGCAAGTAAAGAGGAGGCATGTTCAATCATGCACAATGTGGAAAGGTGGGTATGAAGACTCCACTTCTTTTTTCCCCTTAATGCTGGAAGCTGTGGTCATCCAATGAAGCTGAGTGGTGGGGAATTCAGCTTTATCTAGCCTAGTCTTGATGTTCTGGGTAAAAACCCTTCCCCTGGCATTCAGAAAGGGAAGGAAATGAATTGGAAGACCACTGGAAGAGGTGTAATCTATACATATAAAAAGAGGGATTAAGCGTTGGGTTTGTTCAAAGGCTCCCACACCAGGCCCAACCATCCCCGACCTAGCCTTCCGCACTCACCGTAACCCCTGCCTTCTCAGTGCTACGGGGTTTTGGTTGTCGTCAGTGGGGCAGCAGCCCCACGTACAGGAACAAAATAAAACAACTTCAATTCCCAATGTCCTCTGCGCTGCGGTGCGCCTCAGCCAATCAGGCTGAGATGTGCGAGCAAAAAGAACATTGGGAACTGCGGTGCGCCCAATTGAAATCGAGCCGCAGAAAAAAAATGCAAATGTACGCAAACAAAACAAACAAAACTCCAAGTCCCAGCGTCCTACGCACCGTGAGCACTTCAGCCAGTCAGGCTGAAGAGCGCGAGCGCACAGAATGTTGAGAAAGCCGGTGGGCGAAAAATAAAATAAAAACATGTCAGCCTCCCACAATGGGAGCGCAAGTCCACCTCACAGCCTCGCAAACAAACCCACACAAAAACCCACACCGAGACCACCACCGGCCTTCTTTCCCAGAGCAACAGGGAGAAGAGGGACTCCCTCTCCTCCCCGCTACCCTGCCGAAGACATGGTGAGACCACCACCGGCCTCAAGGTCAGTTGAGCTGGGGTGGGGGAAAAAACCACCAGTAGGCAGCAGTTTGTCAGAGGAAGCACCCTCCCTGGCGAATGACTGACTGCTGCATTTGTACTTCTGACGGAGGTAATACAAAAGCAGCAGCCAGCAATCCGCAAGGAAGAGCACCACCCCGTACGGATCGCTGCCTGCCAATCTCCGGTTAGGTAAGCCAGGAGAGAAAGGAGACAGAGAGGAGAGAACTATTGTCAGGCAGATAACTCTTCTCTGCCTCCTTCTCCCCCGACCTACCTAACAAACCTTACTGGGGGAAGAGTGGGCTGACTACCGGCTACTCCTTTTCCCCATTGCTGAATCGAAACCAAAATTCGAAGCAGCAATGGGGAGAGGAGGAACTGACAGGCAGCCCGTTCTTCACGCAAAAATACACAACAACAACAAAACCAAACATTTACCCAAAACGCAAACACCAAAAATAATAAAACACAAATAAATAAATAAACAAACACATTAACCAACAAAACAATAAACAACAAAATCCACAAACAAAACACCCAAAATACCATGAAAGCACAGAAAAATCACCTAACTTCAACACAAAAATACCTAACTCAAACAACAAAAATACCACAAATTAAACAAATAATCACAAAAGAAATCAGAAACATAAAAAACAACCAGAAATAAACAAAACAATTAAACACATCTAAACCCCCAAAAACCACAAAAGAAGAAACAGAAACACCTACCAGTCCAACACCAAAAAACAAAACAAAAAAACAAACAAAAAACAAAACCCAGATAAAAAAACCCAGAGACTCACCAGCATGTCCTCCCTCCACGACTCCAGAACAGAAATGAAGAAACAAAGACTGCTTACTGGAAGAAGCCCCACCTAGAGGCCACAAGAGTAAAAACAAGTCAAACAAAAAGAGAACCCAACACTATTACTAACAGCCCCACCTAGAGGCCACAAGAGTAAAAACAAGTCAGAAAAATAAGAAATAAATCCAAATCACAAATAAATCTAATGACATAGATCAAAAAACTCACAAACCACAAATGCGAAACACGCCCACCCAAACCACTCTTAACCAAAAAAAAAAACCCCCACACAAATAAAAACTGCCCGGCTGGCCGGGCACAAATATGCTAGTATTTACTATATATGAGTTCATATCTTACAAAGCTGCCTAATATACCATCCAGATCGGGCTACTGGCCATCCAGCCTAGCACTAACCCAGCTGCCAGTGGCTCTTCAGTGGCTTAGAAATGTCAAACCATCTGCTCCCTAATATTTTAAACTGGGGTTAACAGAGCTGAAGTTTCGGGAAATTATCATGCCTCTCTGATTTTGCAGGAAGGAGACAAATATCAATGAAAGGAGAAGAAACTTTAACTGTTTTGTGTGTAAAAATTTGTAGCTGTATCATGCTTCCACAACAGAGAGACACCAAAAAGCCGCGAGCAAGTGGAAGAGTCTGGCATGAGAGGGGATGGGTACGTGCATTTGGCCTTTTTTTGTACTTTGTAGTAAAACAGAGAGTATTGTGTTTAAGATGCTGAGCTTGACATCCGGAAGGTCAACAAATCATCAGTTTGAGCCCTGAGTGCTGCATGACTGAGTGAGCTCTTGCCAGATCCTGCCAACCTAGCAGCTCAAAAGCAAGACATTGCAAGTGCCGCTTCAGCAGGAAAGGTGACAGCATTCTGTGTGCTCATGTCTGCTACATGACCTTGGAAGCTTCTACACAGAGATGTAAACAGAGATGAGCACTGCCCCCTAGAGTTGGAATGACTGGCTTTCAAGCAAGGGCAACCTTTACCTTTAGTAAAGCAGAGAATTGAGTTGTTTATGCCCAATCCCTTTTTTGCTCCACATTTGTGCCATTGCAAAGACTCACCTCTGAGACATCACCCCTCAATTCAAGATTTGGCCCTGAAATCTTCAGGAATGGGAAGTTGTAAATTTGGCTATCTTAGCTTTGGAAATGGGTCTCTAAACTTGTGAAATATATGCTCTGCCTCTGAACTGCAGTCTCTATATGTTGTGTATTAAGGCACATTTGCAAGTTGCACGGGCAGTGCCTTGCAAGGAGAAAATGGCGGTTTCCCGCCATCCAAATTAGGAGCTAAAAGTGGCACAGAGTCTCCCTCTCTAAGCATGCTCATTATGCTAATCAGAGTCCTGTGATTGGTTACAGTTTTGGATTCTGTTTCCCATAGGTTAATACATATATATCATGTTATGATTGGTTGGTTATGCTTGTCCGGCGGGTCGCTACTTTGTATCAAGGAGCCACTGCCGGGGAGACACTATATAAGCCCCATGGGTAAATAGGGGTGGGGCCGGACCAGATCTATACTACCCATTCTCCACAGGTAGCCAGTACGTGCTAAGCCTGGGTCTCCTCCACACACTATCACTACTAGCGTAGCTTAGTCAATGCCAATCTTCTACGGCAGATTCCGGAGGGACTGATTTCATGGGATTCATATAGCTATCTTTGTGCCCAGAGCACCTTGTAAGCTTGCTGTTCTGTTCATCGTTGCCTCGACTATTGCTTATAAGGGCCAGACGCGACACTATACTTCCGATCTTACACAAGGAGTACGTAATGGGAAATCCATTGGGCAAATTTGAGCCTCAACGTACTTCCCTGAAACTACCAGAAAAAATCTCAGCTTAAGTCTGCCCCTCCTTGTATAGACAATAAGCAAAATTCTCCCATAATGCAGCTGCTTCCCTCAATGTCTGAAGTAAAGAGCCCAATGGGAGAGAGCACCTTCAACTCTGCTAAAACTACTATAATGGTTCAGTTTGAAAATGAGACATGTATCTATGGTAAAATCCCATTTGGGATGAAAAACAGGAGAACTGCAGGGAAGCTTGACAGAAGCAGTGGTCTGTGTTCATCAAAATGTTTGCAATTGCCTAGTTGACAGTGAAAGCTGTGCTTCAGTTGAGTCACTGGCAGTTGCTTTCAGTATTTATTTCTTCAGTGTTGCTAATTCAGAATCAAACATTGCATCAACTGACTGCATTAAATGAGCTGGTAAAGTAAGTAACAGTTGCTTAGCAAACAGCTAGAACTGATTAAATTGCACAATATCTTTGGAAGATCACCATCAGTATTACCAGTTCCATATCTTCCTCAAATGCTAAGCAGCACACCAAGATTGTCCCCTGGGACAGATGGTTGAAGACCCAACTAGAGGTAAAAGAATCCTTGACTTGATCCTGAGTAATACTCAGGATCTGGTGCAAGATGTTAATGTGACTGATCCAATAGGGAACAGTGACCACAACTCAATTATGTTTAACTTGATCATAGACCGCAAGTCACTGATAAAATCTAACACAGAGACCTTAAATTTTCAAAAAGGAAATGTCCCAAAGTTGAGGAAACTAGTAAAAAAGAAGCTGAAAGGGAAAATTGAGAGAGTCCAAACACTCCAAGAGGCATGGAGGCTGTTTACAAAAACAATAGCAGAGGCTCAATTGGAATGCATACCCAAAAGGAAAAAGGGCACTGCCAGGTCCAAGAGGACTCCAATGTGGCTTACAGGAGCTGTTCGGGAAGTGATCAAGAGCAAGAAAAGCTCATTTAGAAGATGGAAGGCTTGTCCACATGAGGACAGCAGGCAGAAACATAAATTCTGGCAGAACAAATGCAAGGCAACAATCAGGAAAGCAAAGCAAGACTTTGAGGAGCGTATAGCTAAAAATACTCAGAGAAATAACAAAGACTTCTTTAAGTACATTAGAAGTAAGAACCCAACTAGGAAGGCCACTGGACCATTAGATGACAATGCAAGCGCGGCGCCAAAATGGCCACCGCGCTCTTTGCGGGGGCCCCCCCACAGGATGAAGGCATCCGGGTAGTTAGGGGCGTGGCCAGCTCCCTTATAAAAGGGGTGGCCATGAGGCAGCCGAGCTGCCATTTTGTGAAGCGACGGAGCGGAGAAGTTTTTCCCTCTTACTCCGTCGCTTTTACCTTGATTGGGAAGCCTTTTGGCTGCTGACCTTCCTCTTTTCGGCTTCCCTTAGGTCCGACTGAGATGCCTTCGAAGAAGAAGGCGGCCGCGAGCGCGGCTCAGGCGGTTCGGAGGCGCAATCCGGGTCGGAGGACCGCGGCTGCGCCTCCCCACCAGCCGCCTTTGCCGGCACCCACCAGGACCGGTGGGATGGGGTCTATTACCCCCTGGCCGGAGGCTGGGGACCCGAGCAGGGGTCCAGCATGGGCTGCGGCCCGTGGCCCGCAAGCGGCGGACGCCGCTCCTGGTGCCCATTCTACTGGGCCTTCCTCTATTGGGGCGCAGCTCACTCCAGGGCCTTCCAGCCTTGGGGGGTGGTGTGGTCCCCTTCCTTGGCAGGTGCCTACGTCGGCCCTGCCGGGCCTGGGTGTGGGGTCATGGCCATATTCGGGCCCTGGGGTGCAAGGACCTGTACCCATGCCCATAACAGGCGGGCCGGCTGGCCCGTGGCCCCATGCCAGTGTGGAGGCCTTACTGGCCCGTGTGGCGGCCCTCGAGGCTTCCCTTGCTCGGGCCAGCCATGCTGGGGCTCCCTTTGGGGTTCACTTTGACGCGTCGTCTGCTGGGCAGCGGCAGGCGACAGGACGGGTTGAGCAGCTGGAGGCGCGTGGCGCGACTTCGGCCACTGCCTCGCAGCTCCCCAACCAACAGGCCAGCGCGGGTCAGGCCCCGGCGACGAGCTCTACGGCGGTCGTGAGCTCCAACGCCCCCAGTGGGCCGGAACCCCCGGTGGGGGCGGCCCGCGGGGGTGCAGCATGTGAGTATGCGGTACAAACTAGTGCACCTACACATGTGGCTACATTGGGGGGACTTTCCAATGGCCTTGGCCTCGCGTGGGTGGTGCGGCGGTACAGCCGCTGACGCACCACCAGGCGACGTCAACCACCACCCAGGGCCCCGGGGTGGGGAGCGTTTCCTACCCTGTGGGGAATGTTTTGGGGGTGGCTGGGCTAGTCCAAGCCCCTTTCCAGTTGCCTGCAGTTTCTGCTTTGCCTGTCTCGGCCTTGCCGACAGCGGGCTATTCCTTGCCACTGGGTGACCACTTGGCACAGGCCACCAGAGAGAAAATATGGCGAGGGGAGTATGTAGATATCTTCTCACTCCTAAACAGGGAGCCCACCAAGGAAGAGAGGGAGGGGCAGGATGAGAAGGATAAGGAACAGGCATTTCGTCGCAAGCCACCACGAACGTGGGCCAACTGGCTGCCGGCTTACCTCATCTACATGGCGGTGTACCTGAGGGCCCGGCCGGATTTGGCAATTCCGATGGTCCAGTATTTGGACAACATCTATCGGGCGATGGTTGACTTTCCGGGCCCGTCGTGGTTGGCTTATGACGAGGAATTCCGTATGCGAATTCCCCTGCACCCTGAGATGAGGTGGGATGAGCCATGCCAGAGGCTTTGGCTTCTGTACATGACGCCCATGCGCCCCGCGCCAGGGGAAAGATACCATTGTGGACATGCGGTCCAGCGAGTGGCTCCTGCACAGGTTCCCCGCCAAGTGGCGGGGCAGGGGGTTCCAGCCCGCCTGCTGTGCTGGACTTTCTCATCTAATGGTTCATGCAATAAGAAGAATTGCAAGTACAGACATGAGTGTCCCACCTGTGCGGGCCCCCATGCAGCCTCACCATAGAGTTAGGCTTACCCGGGGTATCAGGGCAGAAATGCTTGTCTAGTTACAGTTCCTGAGGGAGTTCAATGGGGTCTCATTTTGGAGGCGTGACATCCTGGCTTCCCCTCAATTTCAGATTCAGTCTGATGCCTCGGGATCCCTCGGTTATGGGATGTACTTCAATGGGAAGTGGGCCTATGGTGGGTGGCCACCAGCCTGGGCAGGCACGGGTCGCCTGCGTGATCTCACATATCTGGAGTTTTTCCCTATCCTGGGTGCTTTGATGCTATGGGGCCAGGAGTGGTCCAACTCGGTCGTGCATTTCTGGTGTGACAATGCGGCTGTGGTCCACATTGTAAATGCACAGACTTCCAAATCGCCCAGGGTTATGGACCTAGTGCGCCAATTTGTGTTGCGCAGCCTGCGCCTCAACGTACTGTTCAGGGCCAGGCATGTCCCAGGGGTTAATAATGATATTGCTGATGCTTTGTCCCGCCTACAGATCTCCCGGTTCCGTGCCTTGGCCCCAGATGCGGAGGAATTTCCCTTGCCACTCCCAGAGGAGATATGGACCATTGGCAAGGAGAGGTGAACCGGGCGATTGGCCTGTCGCTAGCGCCACGCACCCGTAAGGCGTATCACCACGCAATTAATTCTTTCAGGGCATTCTGTACCCAATTTCAACTGCCAGGAACCTGGCCGATCCCGGTAACCCATGTTCTGCGGTTCATGGTTTACCTGCATTCTCAGGGCCTTGCACCTCGCACCATAGCATCTAAGCTTTCAGCGTTGGCTTTTATGGCCAAGGTGGGGGGTCATGTGGACAGCACCTCTGACTTCCGTGTGAGACATGTTTTGG
Organism: Bradypodion pumilum; assembly: GCA_035047305.1. Lineage (NCBI taxonomy): Eukaryota > Metazoa > Chordata > Lepidosauria > Squamata > Chamaeleonidae > Bradypodion > Bradypodion pumilum. The sequence continues at coordinate 156,488,129 of JAWDJD010000001.1, read as the reverse complement.
AGGGGTGGGTGCGCGAGCGCGGGCGTTGCCCGGATGACCGCCACCTGATTTCCCCAGGGGACCTTACCCAGTTGGCCCGGGGCTGGCCTTGCCTCTGTTTTGATGCATATGAGGCAGCCCTGTTCCATGCAGCCACAACGGTGGCATTTTTTGGAGCGCTCCGCATCAGCGAGCTTGTGATGCTGTCTAAGGCGGATGCAAGTCGTAGGGCACTGGAACTCGAGGATGTCTGTGTTGCCAAAGACTGGGCTCAGTTGAGGATACGTTCCTCTAAGACCGATCAGCATGGCGTCTGGCAGTGGTGTGCGACTGCTACGGTGTTCTTTGGCAGACATCTGTCCGGTTGGTGCCCTACAGGAATTCCTGGCACTGCGTGGCACGCACCATGGCCCGTTTTTCTGTCACCAAGATGGGTCTCCCCTTACTAAATTTCAATTTTGGAAGGTGACGGGCAAAGCGCTGGCCAGTGTGGGCCTCCCAGGCGCCCGCTATGGCACTCATTCATTCCGTATAGGGGCGGCCTCAACCGCAGCTGCTTTTGGGTACTCAGGGGCTGACATACGTAGCATGGGACGGTGGGGTTCGCAATGTTTTCAGGTTTATGTGCGCCCACTCCCGCCGTGAGTACCAACCCAGTCAACTTACCTACTTTCCCTCATTTTTCCTTTACAGACCCGGGGTGTCGTATTACACCGGTGACAGTATGGCTGGTGGGCCATAGCTACGTGCACAGGGCAGCGCGTTATGCTGCGGCGACAGAGTGGGGACCCCGACTGGGACTGGGTGCATACGCAAGTCTCACATGGCATGGTAAGCCTGGGATGTTATGGCGGGAGCTGCTGCCTTTCCTTTTTTCAGGCCAGAATGCTGACCCGCCTGACATTCTGATCATACACCTGGGGGGCAATGATTTGGGCCAGGTCACCGGCTTGTCGCTGAAGCATGCGATTTGCGAGGACCTCACCTACCTGCATTACGTCTGGCCCGCCACAACCCTTGTTTGGTCGGACATGGTCCCACGCCATTCCTACAGAGGGGGTGTTGACCTCCTGGCCCTTGACCGTGCTGGACGCATGGTGAATAGGGCAGTGGCGCGTTTCCTTGTCGACAGGGCTTGGGGGAGGGTCAGTCGTCACCCCGCTATTAGCCTCCAAAGTTATGACTTGTATGCAGGGGATGGGGTCCATCTGTCGCGAGGAGGTATGGACCTCCTGTTGGGTGATTGGCGAGCAGGCCTGTTGACCGAGCTGACGGTCTGGGGGGGGGGCGTCGAGCCTTCTTTGAAGCCCCTCCGTGTGGCGGGTAGCACTGGTAAGGTAAACATTATGACCCACAGGTATCCGGCAAGTTCGCAATTGACTGGACAACACTAGACAGGCATAAGTTGGTTAAACGTTGTCCGGTCAACGACGAACTAGGCGACGGGGTGATGGCTATAGCTAGACAGCATGCATCACCCCGTGATTTTACGGATACGCGTCAGAGGGTGGGGTCATTAGTTAGATATTGAATACGGTCAACAATTTGTTTGTGGTCAACAAACAAATTGATACAAATGGATACATTGTAGCAATTGCCGTTGGCAATTTTGGGTGGTACCTTACCAGTGTTACTTCGGCCTGCTTGCCTTAAGAATTATGATTGGTCAATTACCAATAGAAATTTATAATTCGGACTAGGGCATGAATCAATAAATGTGGCCCAATGCCGTTATCCTCTTTCATTGGTGTCTGAGTCCTTTATTGGGGGGTGCGCCTGCAATGGAAGGCAAGGGGTTATTAAAGAGGAAACAGAGATTGCAGAGAGACTCAATGAATTCTTTGCTTCAGTATTCACTGAAGAAGACAGAGGCCACATGCCCAAAACAGAGCCTATCTTCGTAGGGAGGGAAACCGAAGAATTAAGCCAGATAGAAATAACCAGGGAGGAGGTCCTTGCATGTCTTGTTAAACTAAACACTAACAAATCACCAGGACCAGATGGCATCCATCCACGAGTTCTCAGGGAACTTAAAGATGAAATTGCTGATCTCCTAGCCAAAATATATAATCTTTCCCTCAAATCAGGATTTGTGCCTGATGACTGGAAGGTAGCGAATGTAACTCCAATTTTCAAAAAAGGCTCCAGGGGTGATCCAGGAAATTACCGACCTGTCAGTTTGACATGTGTCCCAGGTAAAGTGATGGAAACCATCCTAAAAGATAGAATTAATAGGCACATAGAAGAGAAGGCGCTGCTAAAGGAGAGCCAACATGGCTTTTGCAAGGGCAAATCATGCCTCACTAATCTGTTGGAATTTTTTGAGAGTGTCAACAAGCATGTGGATAAGGGGGATCCAGTTGACATTGTTTATCTGGACTTTCAGAAGGCTTTTGACAAGGTCCCACATCAAAGGCTCTTGAATAAACTTACCAATCATGGAATAAAGGGACAGGTCTTGTCCTGGATCAGCAACTGGCTAAGGGACAGGAAACAGAGGGTAGCACTAAATGGACACTTCTCCAAGTGGAGGGAAGTAAAGAGTGGGGTCCCCCAAGGTTCAGTACTGGGACCCCTGCTTTTCAACCTCTTCATAAATGATCTAGAGGTAGGAGTAAAAAGCAAGGTAGCCAAATTTGCTGACGACACTAAATTATACAGGGTAGTGAAAATTGTGAGAGATTGTGAGGAGCTCCAGAGGGATCTCTTGACACTGGGGGAGTGGGCAAACAGTGGCAAATGAGTTTCAACATTAGTAAGTGCAGAGTGTTGCATGTTGGGGCAAAGAACCCCAATTACATTTATAAACTGATGGGGTCTGAACTCTCTGCGACAAACCAGGAAAGGGACCTTGGTGTCCTGGTGGACAACTCAATGAAGGTGTCAACCCAGTGTGCCTCAGCAGTGAAAAAAGCAAACTCAATGCTAGGGATCATTAGGAAGGGTATAGAAAATAAGTCAGCAAGTGTCATTTTGCCTCTTTATAAATCTATGGTGAGGCCCAATCTGGAATACTGTGTACAGTTCTGGTCGCCATACCTCCAGAAGGATATTATGGAGCTGGAAAAAGTGCAGAGGAGGGCAACCAGAATGATTAGGGGACTGGAACACCTTCCTTACCATCTGAGGCTGCAACGGTTGGGCCTCTTCACTCTTGAACGACGACGTCTAAGAGGTGACCTGATTGAAGTTTATAAAATCATGCACGGTGTGGACAAAGTAGATAAGGAAAAACTGTTTTCCCTATCGCATAACACTAGAACTAGGGGACACTCCATGAAACTTTTGGGTACTAGTTCTCAAACAAATAAGAGAAAGTACTTTTTCACCCAGAGGATTACTGGTCTATGGAACTCCCTGCCAGAAGAAGTGGTGACAGCTGTCAGTCTTGACAGCTTTAAGAAAGGATTAGACAAGTTCATGGAGGACAAGAGTATCAATGGCTATAATTATGGATACTTAAGGACAACCTCCGGGTTGGAGAGATAGGCAGGATATCTCTCAATATCATTTCCAGGGAATCCTAAGCAGGTGAAGGCATCTGCTTGGGAATACCCTGAGAGGAAATGGTGAGCCACTGTGTGAGACAGAATGCTGGACTGGATGGGCTGTGGCCTGTTCCAGCAAGGCTGTTCTTATGTTCTTATGTAAAGTTTAAAAAACATTTAATAAAAAATCTGCACTTGTGACTTTGAGGTGGTATATTCTGGGCAAATCCAGCAATAGTTGTTGAGGATGATTCCTTCAGTGGCTTGGAAATCCTAAAGTCTTGTCCTGAGAAATACACACGACAGGTTTCTGGAAGTCTCTGTTTTGATCCCAGAAGTGATTTACCAAATATCTTAAGGTTATGAAAGCAATGGACAAGTGGCTAGAGGTTTTCTTGAGAAGCTGCTGATCCATTGGCTTGCTGGTTGTGCCCCCAAGTCAAACACCTCAAACTAGAGGCAAGGACAGGGAGCACTTGATTATCCAAGTCTTAGGAAGAAGGCAATAGTGTTGTGAAAAATATTAGTTATGGCACAAAAGATTAAGGTGCACTGCAGGCAAGGAAAAGAACGATGTATAAAACATTTCCTGCCACCTTTATAGGGACTGTTTCAGCTGAACACAAAGATGGGAACACTCAGGAAAGATTCTGATCTCTTCTTGACAACCCATTTAACATCGCTCAGGAGAGAGAAGGTCCCTAACAACCTTTGGACATGGCGAAGATGGGGATGATATACAGAGAAGGTGATGCAAAGGATAGGGATGTTTTGGAGCCTGCCCTCCAACGTACAACACAGCTCCCAGGCTTCAAACCAATGAAATAATGCATTCCTAGTTAGTGGTACCTGAGAATGGGAGTTCAATTCCCCAGTGTGCGTCCTGGGAGAAAGGTTGCCCTGTGTGGCCTTGAGCAAACTGCATAGTCCCAGAGGTGGCACCAGAAGAAAGGAAGAGTAAACCACTCCTGTGTATTATCTACCTGGAAAACATTGAAAATGTCTCATCATAGGTCAGAATTGACTTGATGGCTTGCAGTAATTATTAGTTAGTAACCTAAGGTGTTTTTTTGCATCCTTCATGATATGGAAACGAGTGGCGGAGTTATTAATCTTAACATTTTAGTCAAAATCATCTTGGAAAACACGGTGCAACAGTTTCAAGTGACCTCCACCATGCAGCTATACAAGCCATTGATCATCCCATGGACCACAACGGGGCCTCCATGTGTGTGAGACGATAATGAACGCCCTTTCTCACAAACTCCAGTGAACAGACAAATCCTGTGCACAGAACTAAGCAGAATTTTGACCTAATCTTATAGCCTTCGAGGTGTCGTTTTCCACATTCTAGCAATTACTTCCCAAATTACTGCTTTGGTAAAAGAATCCAACAAATTTAAGGATACGGTTCATTTCCCTTTCTAAGTTATCTCATCCCTGTTGTTTGCTTTCCTGCTGTTCTTCCTAACTCTGGTGACACTAGAAAAGGGGGCAGGGGGCAGGGGAAGGAGCAGGGAATTACCACAAATTGTGTGTTTGTCCTGGAGCTCTCTCAGTTATACTGACATAACAGGGAAAGACAGTTTGCTAATAGAATTTGCAAGCACTTTTCTGTTTTACCAGCATAGCACATAGCTGATTGGTGGTGGATCAAGCAGGCATTTAAATGTCAATGGGTAAATTATTCCCTGAGATATGGCTAATGTGCAGAGACTATGAAGGTCAGGATGACTTACTGCAATTATTATTTTTGTGCCTCCCCTTTGCTGCTATGTTTTATGATAACACAGCTCCCAACATAGCTCCAAGGTTGACTGTGGTTGCTTAATAGGGAAATGATAAGCAAAGTGTGAGCAGCAGGTTCAGATTCTTTGGACTGGCCATCCATGAAGCCATAAGGGAAATCTACAACATCTCTATGAGTAATGCACGTTGCCTTACAGTTTGCTGGGCTTTAGGTCCAGTGTGCAATTACTTTCAAATGTATATTGATAGAGAAACACAGAGGGCAGTGGATGGTTCAGTGATCTGTTTATGGAATGGAGGGTATATCACTTGGTTCTTGTTTCAAATACAGATCATGGTTCAGAGATTCAGTTTCTTCTTTTTATCTGTAATACTGCATGGTGAGAAGTGGTATTTTTCACTCTAAAATGTTACTTTGCTGTAGGTCACAATTAGAATTGCAGGTGGCAATGTTAGCAAAGATACATGTGTCCTCTGACTTAAAAGACTATAAATACTCTAGTATCCTGAGGTACCATTTAGAGAGGATATCTTGCCTTCAGTATGACTACATCTGGGCCCAGGCGTTTGCTGTGGATGGGAAGGAAAATGTGCTATGGTTTTAATGAGCCTTTGCTGCTTCATAAAGCTAGGACAATGGAAGTATGAACTACAAATGAAGATCTCCTTATACAATGCAGTGTATTGTTGTTTATTGTTAAGTTGAGAGCACACCTATCTGGCTTCAATTTGGGAGGATTCTATGTGCTCCAGATATTTAGTGTCCTTAAATTTCACTGTTTATGCCATCTTAAGTGCTAGTCTATATTGTGTGTTCATAGTGTAGTGTGATATAGCACTTAGGAGACCAAATCCTCTTCCCTAGTTATGCTGGTGTGGTACAAATGGCATAACATTAGAAGATGAGTTGATCCAACTTAAGAAATCAGCATAGACACTATTAATTGCATGCTTATTTGTATGATTCGGTATGATAATGTCTTTGGAGATTTCTTAACATATGGTAATTTGTCCCTGCAATTAACACCAATTGCCTAACTATGGAAAAGGATTTTGGCCATTATATTGTTTGCTGCTAATATAGGACAAAAGATCAGGCATGGAAAATTCTCTTTCCTTTTCTTCTGGATTTGCATTTTAAAACCTGTGTCCTGAATGTAAAGAAATGTGCAGATTTTGCTTAATTCTTTAAAAATGACCTGAATTCAGCTATATGAAGAGGAAATTGTTGCACTTTTCTGTTTGTAATCTAGCCCCATGGAATCTGGACTGACCATCACCCTCTGGGTGATGGACTTGGGAAATGATGACACCAAAGTGGCTGGAGCTTTTGAAGCCTTTAGTTGAGAACCATCCAGAAAGGTGGGGCAGGTGGAAGAAGGAGCCAAAATGAACAGGGGAGGAGAAGGAGCAGCCAGGACTGCAAGGAGGAGAACATTAGTCTAGAGCAGGAGCAGAGGACAAGTTACCCCCAGGTTGGCCATCGGCAACCAAAGATAATAATTGAACCAATGAGTGGATCTGTTTCAAGGTGCCCCCAGGAGAGAGCAGATCAGTGGGCCCAAGAGAGGAAGGCCTGCAAACCCTCCTATTGCAATGAGTGGGAATGCTATGAGAGGCACAAGAAACTCTTGACAGAGACTAACCAACCCAAACTGGAGGATCTGCTGAAAGCCTGCCACCCTTCTAGGTGGTCTGAGTGTCACCACCATGTTAATTGGTTTTAATGTGGTTAGCCTAGGACTTAAGGATTTGACTATTACCTTAGGCAGTAACTAGTCTTCAAGGGACAGAGCTCCAGGGATGAGTGGGAAGCATTTCCTTTACCCTTTATCCCATATTTTCCATGATGAGTGTTGAGGTTCTGCAGTAACCAGACTCAAACCTTACTTATTAGGGCTGCAGAGGGTGCCAGACAACTCACAATACTAGATGTGTGTAAAAGAAAAGGAGCCTCTCAGAAAAAAGAAGCAAACCTAACTCCATATGTTTGTGTGAATGAAAATTCATGTATGGCAAATAAAGTTAAGGTAGGGTAGTTATTATAGGATATCTCCCCCCCCCGCCTGCAAATCAGTTGCCAATTGTGTAGGATTCTTGTGGTATACTTATGGTTCTATAGGCAAAAAACTGTTGCCCAAAACCCCACTCTTATTCTGAGAATATTACTAGGAGCCCAATGAGCATGACTTAGATCATTAACCATTGAGTTGTATTTCTAATGGCAGCTTTACATGGTTTCTCCCCATTTGATTCTAAGAATTACCTGTGAAGTAGATTTGCCTGGCCCAATATTTTTGACTCAGCTGAGATTTGAGTTGGTGTTTCTATGTGAAGTCCAACATTCTAACCATTACCTTTCTTGGTATTCCCTTTCTTGCATTAGTGTTTACCACATAAATGATGGTTAAGAACAATAAATGCCCTTAATTTTCATAATTGAAAAAAACAACACATTAGTTAGGACATTATGCATATATGTATATTATGCAAATTTGAGGACATTATGCATATATGTATATTATGCAAATTTGGTAGCCTTTGCACTGTATATAAATAAGGTACCTAGGTTTTGAGATATAGAATATGGTAAATCTTGTCTTTCAGATCTAGAAATATTTTACACCTGTCTCGTTTTTCCTTAGAAAGCAAGCAAGCAAGCAAGCGAGAAAGAAAGAAAGAAAGAAAGAAGAGAGTTTTAGTTTCAGTTCCAAAAGATAAATTACCATTTTATAGTGAGGCAAGAAGTGTGAATTCTGACATAGCAAAGGGCACAAGGCAATCTGTAGTTAATAAAGAAGAGAAATAGGAAAGCTGCTATGTCAGAAAGGGCGAAAGTGGAAGAGAATCTGGCCTTTGTCTCAGAATGATAATTTGCTTGCCAGAAAGAGGAGAAAAGAAAACCATTGAAAATGCTGCAAGACTCCCTATCCCCTTAGAAGAGGTGCATGTCAAAAATAACATCAAAAGTGAAGAGAAAATGGAAGGCCAACAAAGAGTGCAGACGCATGTTCTTCAGTTTATCTTTGCACATATTTCTCACAAATATGCATAAGCACGCTGAATCTCTTTTGTGTATACACTACATAGAAGAAGACTGTTCTGTAGGGTGTATTGGGGTGTTCAAGAGCAGTGCACCAGATTCAGGTGAAACTCTGCCTCAGACTAAACTGGCCTAATTTGAGCCAATCTGTACAAAGGCAAAAAGACCCAGATTGGGTTCTGGAATGAACTAACAGAGCCTGGAGCATTTTGGATCAACTGGGAGAGTTAGAAATTTAACATGAATAGGGAAAAGGCAGCCAATGGCCTAAATCCTTTTGAGTAGCTATGTGAATAGAGTGACTTTTGGAGGCAAATTGCCCCAAGTTAAAAAATTGCCATAGCCAGTTTTGGTTGCATGCAGTATCACACCACTGATGTACACTACAGATGGTATGTACAATTGATGTGGACCAGAACGATTCTGGTCAACATTCTTTTTAGAGCCCTTATTACCCAATTAAATCAGCCAAGTAGAGACCAGACCTAGAAAATAATAAACAGCTCTTGAATTAGCTGATGAGAGAACTGGGCTATATACACAGGCAATGAGGCTGGAGTGGTGCACCAAACAAAGAAATCAGGTTATACTTATACCGAATTTCCAATACTTCTCCCCTGCCCCCGTGATTTATTGCTTTCAAGATACAGTATAGGCAAAACCAGATCCTGCCTGTGCCTCCCTAAACTTGGAAAATGCAGGGCCTCTATCTTTTCTCGCATTGCTATCTGGTCCTTAACTCCCTGCCACATTCTCAAAGGACCTCCCTGCCACATTCTCAAAGAGAAAGTACTTTTTCACCCAGAGGATTACTGGTCTATGGAACTCCCTGCCAGAAGAAGTGGTGACAGCTGTCAGTCTTGACAGCTTTAAGAAAGGATTAGACAAGTTCATGGAGGACAAGGGTATCAATGGCTATGATTATGGATACTTAAGGACAACCTTGGGGTTGTAGAGATAGGCAGGATATCTCTCAATGCCATTTCCAGGGAATCCTAAGCAGGTGAAGGCATCTCCTTGGGAATACCCTGAAGGAAATGGTGAGCCACTGTGTGAGACAGAATGCTGGACTGGATGGGCTGTGGCCTGTTCCAGCAAGGCTGTTCTTATGTTCTTATGACCCTCCATCATCCTGCAAGTGAGAATTGAAAGTGAATTGGGAGTCTAGTGTAAACTAAAGTTCACTGCAAGCGAGAAATGAAAGTAACCTTATGGGGTTGCATTTAGGGCAAGGGCAGTCCTGAGTTTATACAAGCTAGCCATAAAGCTATAATCCATACAATCATGTGGGGGGTCTGTGTCAGGGGTTTTTGAGGGGATCCTAAGAGGCTTTGGTGTTGACAGTGCTGTATATGATACACTCCACCACAACTCCCTCTTTCAGCCTCTGCCAGCCTCTCCCAAGGACCCAGACACCCTGGTCTTACCTAATCACAGGGAGTGTGGTTTTTTCCATAGTAGTGTGGATGTAGCAGTGGCAGTGTGTGGTGGAAGCAGAGAGCTAGGTGTCAGTGCTATGCCCAAATAGAAGCCAACAAGGTAAAGTCCCAAAACAGAACTTTATGTTCTATTCCATAAGAAGAAATACTCATAGAGGATAAAATCCCCAAATCCCAAAGTCCATAGGGCTCTTTTAGATTCAGAAATTTCCATGAAATATTTCAAAGAGGCAATAAGTCCATCAGAATGTCCATAAACCTATGGAGAAAAAGAAGCCCCCAAAGTCCATGGAAATATTCATCAGTCCATGAAATGGTATATTGTTGAGATGTTGCTGGCAAGGCATTTCTCTGAGTCCATCAGAAATCAATCATCCATCTATTGGGCAGGGTATATCTCCAAGATAGAATCCAATTAGCCCCATTGGGCTGCAACCGGCCTCCTGACTTTGGGGTGTTTCCTCCAGTGAATAGAGTTCAGCCAACAAGAACTAGGTGGTCCATTGTTAGAGAACTGGTTTTAGGGCTTAAAACCTCCTCTTTTAAAAGGGGAATGAGGGACTTTCTCCCTCCCTAGGAACGCATTAGGTAATGTGGTTACATCATGATTTCATCATGAGAAAGACCCGGGTCTCTGCGGGTGTCTCCCTCTCCCTTTAGGAATTCATTGACATCATGGGAAGGCACCTGACCCTCCATGGAATGTGTTTATCTCATGGGCTTCCATGGGAATGGAATGTGTTTATGTCATGGGAAAGTCCCTGTTCTCACAGGTGTCTTCCCAAAGGTCTTCCCCTCTACCTTGGACCTATGATGTAACAGATCAAGGGCCAGAAAAACTAAAGGTCAGAAGAGGGTTAAAAGTTCCCTTCCTCTTCATAACTTCCTAGGTTGAGTGGAATAGATGTTGATTACCTAATTTGTAAGGAATGTGGTCACGAAAAGTCATGGAACCACACCAAAATTTAACTATCGGTCAATTCGCTCTTACGCAGCAGACAGAGTTTGGCCACCTCTGTCTTTCTTTTACTGATGTTATTCTCCTGGAATGTCTGAGGGGAAACACTCAGTGAGGTGGGTTCACAAACTCTCTTGATCACATGGCAACTAAATGATTTCTATCAACTTAACTAAACATTTTTATTTAAAATCTAAACAGCTAACCTAAAGCATACACACTCAAGAAAGAAGTGCAGCTAAGCACTGTATTAGCATATTCAGGATCATTACAGTCTGTATAGGATAGCTATACATAATACGTTCTTTAAATGTGAAAACATGCACAAGGATATATTGTCTGTATCTAATTTGTCAATTATCACAGTGGCTCAAGTGGCTAAAATGCTGACTTGAAGGCGGCAGGTCAGCAGTTCAATACCCGAATACTGCAGGATGGAATGAGCTCCCGTCTTTGTCCCAGCTCCTGCCATCCTGCAGTTCAAAAGCAAGAAACTTCAAGTAGATAAATAGGGATCACTTTGGTGGGAAGGTAAACAGTGTTCCATGTGCTCCAGTGTCTAGTCATGGCTGCCACAGAAACGTCTGCCGAAGCAGACAAGCGCTGGCTCTTTGGCTATGAAACAGAGATGAGCACTGAACCTTAGAGTTGGCTATGACTGGAATCGGAATCGACTAGCTTTTGAGCAAGGGTGACCTTTACCTTACCACACATATATATAGAGAATAATAAGCCTATAATTTTGGAACCCTTCACAATTATTACATAATATGTGGCAATTTGCCTCCAAAACCTACACCAGCTGTGCTACACCGGCATAACTAGATTTGAGTATTTGGGCTAGCAGGTATCTCCAACAACCTGGTTTGATAGGGGTTGGTTTCCCTCACTGACAGCTCCAGCTTGAAATCTGAGACAATAATATCACTACTGCTTCCAATCATACCATTTGCAGGGAGAGGTTGAAGAAGGTCACCTCTCTGAGACAGGTCCTCTCTGGTTTTTTGCCTGGTTTAGTAGCAAGAGCAAACGGCCTCTGAATGTAGTTGCATCAACTGTATTCTGTGATAAGATCTGTTTGTCTTGGGTGAGTCTATTGTAACTCAGGTAGTGAAAATTATCCCTCTGATTTGCTTTCTCCATGTAGTTGAATAAAAACCCATCTATAGCTTGTGTAGTTGTGTTTGTGTGTGTATGACCATTGTATAAACATCTAAATCCTGCCAGCACATGTTTTCTGTTTATTCCCCAAAGTTATGATTGCAATGCATGTTTACTTCGTACCTAAGTTATAAAAAAAACCAGTGGTTAAATTATGTTGTCCATTTCATCCATATTTACATGGACAAAGAACTGCATTTAATAACCCTTTGAATTTCCACTTAGTTTAATTATGTGGTATAGTTTTGGGTCAAAAAGTGCAGGAAACATGCATATAGGAGGGTCGGTTGTATCCTAAAGTTCACATATCACAGAAGAGCACATGTAAAATTAATACCAATCTTTCCAGTTTTTTAAAACAATAACAGGTTTATAAGGAAACTGGAGAGAACTGTGTCAATACTGAATACATGAAAAGTAGACATGGACTGGAAACAGAATTGACCACCATTAGTTTAGAGACGGTTCTAAAGGTGTCTGAGAGGCAAACCTCTGGGGCTGGTTGTCTGAAATCTGGCAGATATACTCCCTGGTGTGAGTTCTTTGTTACCACCAAATTTCATATACTTTTGTGAATGGGGAGGAGGTTTAACTATTAAGGTTTCCCAGTGTAGGTCCGTGATCAATGTTTATGGATAGCCCTGGATTGGGGACACAAATCAAATCAAATAGGAAATTGCTTTCAAAGGCCTGAACTGGGATCAAAACCAAATTAGGGGATCTATACATAGCTTTATTTCATTTTCACAAACTCTCTCTCTCCCTCCCTGTTATGTATGTATGATTGCATGTTCATTGTACTGTAAAGGCAAGAATGTAACCACTCCAAATACAAGGTATCTCAGCTGTAAAGGAACGCGAGCAGGCAGCCCATAGAGGGCAGCTGCGAGCGTTCAGTCTCACATGGTTCACATTGCTCAATCACGGACAGCCGCGGGAAAACCTTCCCCACATTCAGCAGCAGAAGAAAGATCTGCATTCAGCAGCAGGAAAAGAGGCGTGCCTGGGCGAGGCCACGCCGGTAGCAGCCAATGAGCTACCGTGTTACAAGATTCAAATGTATAGGGCTACTGTATATATTGAGATGTATCACCGCCATTACCTCATGCTCCAACGGATCATCATGCAATAAACCTGCGTTAAGCCAACCCTTCGGCTGTTCTGTCGTCTTTGGTCCCATACACTAAATTGGCGACGAAGGTGGGATAATGGCTGCCCACGGGACCAAGACATGCGCCGGCTACGAGATCAGGAAGCCGGGAGACTTGGAGCTGTTTGAGATAGACTTCAATGGAGCGCTAGTGGAGCTCGAAGTCTCAGATGAGGCCAAGAAGAGGGCCATCTTCATCCGCATGCTCGGACACGAGACCAAGAGGACCTTGGTGGACCTGATCGCGCCGAGGAGGGTGAGCGATTTCAAGGCCACAGAGCTCCTGGCGGCGCTGCGCACCCACCTCCGGCCCGCGATAGCCATGTTCCCCGCTCGGTGCGCGTTCTGGAGGCGAGTCCAGGCGCCCGGGGAATCGGTCGCTGAGTTCGCCGCGGCCCTGCGGCTGGCCGCAGGCCCATGCAAGTGGGAGACCCCAGAAGTCACCCTCCGGGACTGCCTGCTCTGCGGTCTGAGGGATACCGAGACTCAGCGCGCGCTGATGAAAAAGGAGCCGCCTCCCACGTGGCAACAAGTCCTCGACACGGCACAGGCCGCGGAGGCCACAACTGCCGGGGTGCAAGAGCTTCAGGACTGGCGCCCGAAACCCGCCAAGGCAGAGAGCTCGGTGCGCACGGCCCGGCGAGTTTCGAACTCGTCCACGGAGAGCGGCGACGACGAGGACGTCCGGCGGGTCCACAGAGAAGGCCGGCGCTGCGACGGCTGCGGCGCCGGCCACGCCCGCGCCAAATGTCCATTCCGCAAGGCCGAGTGCCACAACTGCGGCCGGCGCGGGCACATCGCCAAGTCTGCCGGAAACGGCGCGAGGCCAAGAGGAGTTCCCCAGACCGCTCGGCGAGGCAGGACCGCACCACGAGGCCAAAGGACGGCACCCGGACCACGAGGACCCGGGACGGAGTAGGGCGCATCTCCGACGACAGCGAGGACGACGCCCCGGTTTGCAGCGTTTCCACGGAGCACCCCCGTTACTTCGTTGAGGTAGTAATCCAAGGGGCCCCTGTTAGGATGGAGGTGGACTCGGGTTCCTCATACTCTATCATCTCCCAGGGAGAGTTCATGAAAATCGCCCCCCGCGTGCGGCCCAAGCTCAAAGCGTTGAGGGCCACACTGAAGGACGTGCAAGGGAACCGCATCCCAGTGTTGGGGGTTGGGAAGTTCCAGGTCCAGTTTAAAAAGCACACCCCAACGCTTCCCCTAGTCGTCCTCAAGGGAGGTAAATGCAGCCTCCTCGGGACTCAATGGTTCCAGCCCCTGGGGTTATTCATTGGGGGGGTGCACGCCGTGGGTGTACACGCCGCCGGGACTGATCCAATACAGAGCGTGTGCGACGCGCACCCCGAGGTTTTCAAAAAGGGGCTCGGAAAATTCAAGGGCCCCCCAGTGACTTTCGACCTGGACCCTGGAGTACGTCCAATCAGACTTAAACCGCGCAGAGTGCCCTTCGCACTAAAGGACAAAATAGAGGCGGAGTTGGACAAATTGGTGGGCCAGGGGATTCTTGTCCCTGTTGATTCTGCGGAGTGGGAAACTCCAATTGTAACAGCGCTCAAGGCCAACGGGGAGGTCCGCATATGCGCTGATTACAAGTGCACCATCAATAAGGCGATCCGCCCTAATGCGTATCCGGTGCCGGTAGTCAGCCACTTGTTGGCCAGGTTACACGGGGGGAGGTGTTTCGCTAAACTCGACCTGGCCCAAGCCTACCAGCAACTCCCGGTGACCCCCGCCGCAGCTGCTGCGCAGACCATAGTCACCCACAAAGGGGCGTTCCAGGTATCGCGCCTCCAATTCGGCGTGAATTCGGCGCCCGGGATCTTCCAGTCACTCGTGGAACGCCTCCTGAAGGGGTTAGAGGGGGTGTTACCCTACTTTGATGACGTATTGATTACAGGGGGGAGCCGGGCCGAATTAGCAATAAGGTTGGGAAAGGTCCTGGCAATATTCGAAAAAGCGGGGTTGCGGTTGCGGAAAGACAAATGTGTTTTCTTTGCAACTGAGGTTGAGTTCCTAGGGTTCCGTGTTACTCCCGAGGGAATAAGGCCATCCCAATCCAAGGTGGCCGCCATCAAGAAGGCCCCCCGCCCCACCTCCAAGCCCGAGTTGCAGTCGTTCCTTGGACTGCTCAACTTTTACCACTCCTTCCTCCCGCGGAAGGCAGCAGTGGCGGAACCGCTACACAAATTGTTAAAAAAGGACGGGGCATGGAAGTGGGGCGACGACCAGGAGACGGCTTTCAATGACCTGAAGCGACTCCTGGCATCAGATGCGGTACTGACCCACTTCAATCCCAAACGCCCAGTGGTCCTGATATGCGATGCATCCCCGGTGGGGGTGGGGGCGGTGTTATGCCACGTACTGGAGAACGGGAGGGAGGCCCCGATAGCGTTCTACTCTAGGTCCTTGTCCCAAGCGGAGAGAAACTATGCCCAGACAGACAGGGAAGCACTAGCGATAATTGCGGGGACCAAGAAATTTCATGATTTTGTGTACGGCCGCCCCTTCACCATAGTGACTGACCACAAGCCCTTGCTAGGCATTTTCACCGCAGATAAGCCCACACCCCAAATCCTGTCCCCAAGGATGCTCAGGTGGGCCATTTTTCTCAACGCGTATCAGCACGCGTTGGTATACCGGCCCGGAAAGGAAATCAGCCATGCGGACGCCCTGTCGAGGTCCCCCATTCCCCGGGATTGCTGCCACGTGGGCAAGGAAGAGGGGGACCACCAGGTCTTAATGATAGAGGTCCTAGACTCCCCTCCAGTAGTACCGGCCGACATCGCCAAAGCGACCGGCAAGGACAAAACGCTAGCTACAGTTTGCTCCTGGGTACAGAAAGGGTGGCCCGTGTCTTCCCCAGCAGCGGAATTCGACACATTTTTCAAAAAGAAACTAGAGTTGTCCCTAGAGAGGGGTTGCCTTTTGTGGGGACAGCGGGTAGTGATCCCCACGTCGCTCCGGCCGAGGGTGCTTAAACTGCTGCACGTCAGCCACCCGGGGATCGTCCGCTCTAAGGCACTAGCCCGTAGTTACTTTTGGTGGCCCCAGCTAGACGCCGACATCGAACACATGGTCGGCACTTGCGAAGCATGCCAAAGCTCTAGGCCGGAAGAGGCTCGCTTGCCACATAGGGAGTGGGACGCAGCAAGGGGGCCCTGGTCCCGGGTACACGTAGACTTTGCTGGCCCGTTCAGGGGAACACTTTTCCTCCTTGTGGTGGACGCGTTCTCCAAGTGGTTGAAGGTCATTCCAGTCTCGAGCACCTCCTCGGCCACTACAATTAAACAGTTACGGAGGGTCTTTTCCACGTTCGGTTTACCCGACACCCTCATCAGCGATAACGCTAGCTGTTTCACGTCCGCCGAGTTCGGGGCATTCATGGATCGCAACGCCATTTGGCACGTCACCTCCGCCCCCTTTCACCCGGCCACCAACGGCCAAGTAGAGCGCCTCATGCGCACCACAAAAGACGCGCTGCGGCGCATGGGCCCCGGAGACCTCGACCTGAAATTGTGCCAATTCCTGCTAAGGTACAGGGTCACCCCATTGGCGTCAGGGTACTCCCCCGCGGAGCTGTTAATGCGCAGGAAGCTGGCCACGGTAATCTCCAAGCTAGACCCCACGAGAGTAGAGGACACGGGGCGGAACATAGGGGTGGAACCCGCAAAGAGTTTCAACGTAGGCGCCCCGGTGCATTGCAGGAACTACGCCGACGCGGGGCCAGCCTGGGTGCCGGGCACCGTAATAGAACAAACCGGCCCCGTCTCATACCGCGTGGAGACCAGTACAGGCCTCCTGTGGAGGCGACACGTGGACCAACTCAGGCGCAGGGTCCCCGGAGAACAGGACGAAGACGGAAAAAGCCACGAATCAGCGTTAGGGTACTCCCCCACCCGTTTAGCCCAAGGGGGAGGGAAAGGGGGACATGGGTCCCCACCAAGGGGGGAGGAAAGGGAATCAATCCTCAGAGATCTTTTGCGGGACTTCGCGGCAGAAAGGAAGAGCCCCGACCTCACACATACCCCTCGGAAGTTTCCCCGAAACACAGATGCCCCTAGAAGTTTAGACGTTGATTTACAGTACCAGGGGGAGTTAGCGGAGTGGTCCCCCACCCGTCCTAGCGAAAAGAGGGGTTTCAGTTCAGCCCCTGGTACTTCCAGTCCCAGTAGCCCCTGTGAGTTAGAATGCAACATAGCGCCGATTTCCCGGAGACCGACACCCCCAAGACAGGAGGCAACAGCGAGTCCGCCCACCACAGTCTCAAGGTCCCCCGAGCGGGGAACAGAAGGTAGCAGAACCACAAGGGCGACCTCATCGGTTCCGCGGTTCACAATAGGAGGGTCCCCCGGGTCCGAGAGCAACAGGCAGGGGTTTACCTCCCAACTGTTCATTCCATTCCCATCCCCGGGGACAAGGCAGGCACGGACCCCCCACAGAGCCACTAACGAATCCCCATTTCCCGTTGCAGGACAAGTACCCGCGGAGTCAGAGATCACAGGCTCTCCAGCACTAGGTCAGGCGCAAGCACGCCCCAAGCGCACGTGCGGCAAGCCACAATGGTTGCGGGACTTCGTCCCGTCCTAGGGGGGAGGGATGTTATGTATGTATGATTGCATGTTCATTGTACTGTAAAGGCAAGAATGTAACCACTCCAAATACAAGGTATCTCAGCTGTAAAGGAACGCGAGCAGGCAGCCCATAGAGGGCAGCTGCGAGCGTTCAGTCTCACATGGTTCACATTGCTCAATCACGGACAGCCGCGGGAAAACCTTCCCCGCATTCAGCAGCAGAAGAAAGATCTGCATTCAGCAGCAGGAAAAGAGGCGTGCCTGGGCGAGGCCACGCTGGTAGCAGCCAATGAGCTACCGTGTTACAAGATTCAAATGTATAGGGCTACTGTATATATTGAGATGTATCACCGCCATTACCTCATGCTCCAACGGATCATCATGCAATAAACCTGCGTTAAGCCAACCCTTCGGCTGTTCTGTCGTCTTTGGTCCCATACACTAAACTCCCCCTCTCATTTTCTCTTTCTTTTAACCTCTCAAGGTCTTGAAAAACAAAAATGGGTGCAATTAAAAGAGAGGTGTCATCACCAAATAGTGTCATTCCCAGAGGCTGGAAGGAAGCAGACTTCCATATCTTTTTTTTAAAAAAAAAATACTAGAATTTTAAACCCATGATGGGTTTAACAGAGCTAAACCCACCATGAAGAAATGGGGGTGGGGGGTGGGTGGGAATGTTACTTGCATCAACTACAGCTTTCAGAGCATCACAGCCATCCTGGCCACCAACTAAATTTTGGGTAAATGACCTTTCTTTCTTTCTTTCTATCATTCTTTCTTTCTTTCATTTGTTCATTCGCTCTTTCTTTCTTTCTTTGCAGTTTTAAGCCCGGAAATGTAGCTTTGCCTATCTCTGCCACTGTGTTCTGTATATGTGTGGTGAGATAGGTTCATGTGACAAACTATTGCAATTTCACTTTGCAATCACATTTATATACTGCCCCGTTGTGCTTAGTGCACTCTCAGGGCAGTTTACAAGTTAATTAGCATTTTGCCTCCAACATGCTGGGGCCTCATTTTACCAACCTTGGAAGGATGGAAGGCTGAGTCAACCTTGATCCCTATCAGGATGAAATTCACAACATTTTGGCTGAAGTACAGCAGTCTAACCCCTGAGCTACCAGGGCTCTGGACATCCCATAGTGCAGTGATGGTGAACCTTTTAGAGACTGAGTGCCCAAACTGCAACCCCAAACCTACTTATTTATCGCAAAGTGCCAACACAGCAACAGGGGAGGAAGGAAGCGCTCCCTTTGGGCTGCTGGGCAGATGGGTGGGGCAAACTCTGTGCTGGGGTGACGGGATAGGTGCCCACAGAGAGGGATCCAAGTACCACCTCTGGCACGCATGTCATAGGTTTGCCACCACTACCATAGTGCCTGTAATGCCTGTTGTTGCCCACTCCTTTTTTTAAAGTAGAAATATACACAGCCATACTAGTGCAGATAACATTAGTGTGTGTGTGTGTGTGGGGAGGTCAGGCAACAGAGGTAGAGATAGATGTCCAGGGTTCCTTGATGTCTTACTTCCTCAACTATAGACTGATGCTCTCATGACTGTGTTTCCGTTCTCATATCTCTTAAAGATCAGCCCTAACTAGCTAAGATGGCTGAAGACCAGCTTATCTGACACTCAGCTGTTACTGGCAGCTACTAGAACAAAGGCATTTCTGCCAGCAATGTGAGATTTCTGCAGATGGAAAAGGCTTCCTCCTCTTCTAAATCCCTTACAGGAAGCATGTCTTTGGGAGAGGATGGCATTGTTTGTCACATACCGGTACGTACCAAACTCCATCTTTTCTCTCTCCCATGTTTAAAACAATGGCCATTTATTTCACAGAAGGTAGTTCTTCATGTTAGTTCCAAACACTGGCTCTCAGACATGATGGATTTCCAAAGTCATTTTCAAAGTTACTTATTTACAGGAGACATTTAAGACAAAACAGACCAGAGCATGATTAAGTGAAGACAAATGTGGTAGCTGTGCCAATAGGATGTTAAAGGAATGCCAAGAGCCTTCAAGAATCAGTTTCCTTATTCTCACTATCTCTATGGACAAAATCTACACTGCAAAATTAATCTCATCTCTGTTGCAATAGACACCTATCTGAATGCTTCATCTTCCCACAGTAGCAAGGCTGTGAAAAAGCTTGTGATTAGATGACCAATGACCAGCAGGCGGAGCCAGGGAGCATTTTGTGTTCTCCACATTTTGACTTCCTGGTCTAGTTGATTAGGACAGAGATGTCTTTTGGAAGAGCATTTATTCTAACTTAGTGGTGCAGTGCTTGTCTCAGAAATGCTGGACAAATACATATATGAGAGGAAATTGTGTCCAAATTTCCATACATCATGCAAATGAACATATACCATTCATACAAATCTTTGTGGGTTTTTTAAAAAAACAATCACCGACTAATGAGGAATCAGTCTGGATGAATGCAGTTATGAATCAATGTACAAAAACAGTTATGGATAGGAAACAGGTTCATCCACCATTAAATTAGAGATAGTTCTAAGTCAGGTTCTATCTAATAATTCTTCAATTTGTATTTTCTGCCTTTGGCTTTTTTCATACACAGAGTCTAAAATCCTCTTGTAATAAATAGTACTAAACTAGTCCCACTGAACCAATGGGGATTTGGTAATTAAACTTCTTCATAAGTTCCATTGATTCAATGGGTCTTCTACTCTAACTGTCACTTACTTTAGGATTTGTACCTTCTGGCCATGCATCATATCATCAATTAACTCCAAAATATTTATGTAATGCTTTCATCTGCTTGTATGCTCTGTTTGTGCATGGGGCACTCTATAGATTTCTGGGCCAGCAATCTTTCCTTGCTATGAAATAGAAGTTTGCAAGTGTTATTGTGGCTATTCACTTCCTTGAATAGTTTGTGCATGCCATAGCCATGGTGCTACAAGTCTTTTCCAGGTTTAAAACAAGACTTTCCCCTCTTTCTAGTGATTATTATTACTTGCTTACAAATTCTATAAATACACGCTACATGAGTCTTGGTCTGATGACATTATCTGCTCTGAAATGCATGGTTTTTTTAACCACCTCTCATACCCTCCCTGTTACAAATTTCACCAGTATTGATTTCCATGCCTCAAGCAGTCAGACCTGCTGGAATCTCCATTTTATTTATTTATTTGTATTTATTTAGTGTGCTTCTATACCGCTTTACTTGTCTACTGACAACTCAAAGTGGTTTACAGAGCAATCCAAAAGATACAAAGCAAAACATAAGTAGTGGAAAAGAAAAGGGGAGGGGGAAAGGGAAGGGGAAGGGGAAATACAACACAATACAGTTCATTATGCAATACAGTACAATAACAACATATCAAGTATAAACACAGAATAACAATTAAATACAATAAAAATATACAAAACATTATAATAACAGTTTACAAGTTTACAAGATATAATCAGGAAAAACAATAATCCAAAGGGGGGGGAGGGTCAGAGCCCAAGGCTCAATGATCTTACACAACTCTTAATGAGAGCCGGGCTCAACGACTACATCGGAGCCCAGCTCAGTAATAATAAGCAATAATACATTCTACAAAATAAAGAAGAGACAAAACAACTACCGAAATGTCCTAAGCAGCCAAGTCCACAACAGAGTCCATAGCTCAACATCCACGACCATGGTGGGGCCAAGGAAGGGACGTCTTCGCGCGTCGTCTTCAGCTCCCTCCGGCCATGGGGAGCCCTTTTAACCTCTCTGCCCGGTGGCAGGGGGCGGGGAGCAACGTCCTCGCATGGCGGCGGCATCTTCAGCTCCCTCTGGCCACGGGGAGCCCTTTTAACCTCTCTGCCCGGTGGCAGGGGGCGGGGAGCGACGTCCTCGCATGGCGGCAGCATCTTTGGCTCCCTCTGGCCATGGGGAGCCCTTTTAACCTCTCCGCCCGATGGCAGGGGGCGGGGAGGGATGTTCTTTCCATTCCTGGGAAAGGCATCCTTCTTGAACAGTGATGCAGCTCTTAAAATCACTGGTGCCCTGCATGGAGAAAAAGCTTCTTACAAGGAGATAAAGATAAGTCACAGGATGCAACTAACACCGTCAGCTGCAGGTCATACATCCCTGGGTTACAGAAATAGAATTTAAAATGCAACCTCCTTTTTCCTACCTATAAAACATCATTCAAAAGAGTGCTGATCAATGCTTTTGTATCCCACAACATGATTTGCTCAGATTCCTATCTAATATCTATACACAGGTGGAACTCCAGATCCAGAAACCGTGGCTGCGATCTAATTGCATTTAGTCAAGCATCTGACTGCTTCCTTGTCAGATCACCACAGCAGATTTTGCAGTTGGAGTTTCATGCACATAAATATTGAATAGAATGCAGGTCTGGCACAAAGGGAGATAAAAAAGCTATTTTATACCAACTCCAGACCATTGATCTGCATAGCCCTGTCCTGTATTTCCTGATATCACTAGCTGTAGTCTTGTTCCTGTGCTACAATGTGTGGCAATAGAACACATTTTATTGTTTATTATATTTGAACAGTTGTTTTCTTGACTACACATTTGTCCTTGTTTATTTGCCCCAGAACTGCTAGAAATATGAAATGTAAATATTTTATATGAAGTGATACAAATGGAATTGTCTTGGAGTGGCTGATAAGTTTTATATTTGTTGTTATAAAATGTGATCTGTGGATTTTTATATACAGATATCTGAAGAATCATAAAAGAACTGAGTTGCAAGTGACCTTTTAGAGCATTGAGTCCAACCCCCTGCTCAGTGCAGGAATTTAAATCAAAACAGACATGTCAGATGGCTGTCCAATTCTCTTTTGAATGCTTCTGGTGTTGGAGCTCTCACCACATCTTGAGGCAGTTGGTTCCACTGTCGTACTGATCTAACTATTAAGATGTTTATAGAAATCTAATCACATAATATGTGATCTATGGGTTTGGATCTTCTGAATGTCATATGTATGCTGTTGACCTTGATCTTCTTTTTCGCCTTCTCTTTCTGTCACCCAACACCACCAAGTACGAGGCCTAAAAAACAGGTGAAGAAGTCACTTGTAAATGTAACGCTGTAGCAAGGAACCTTGAGGGATAGAATTATGGTAGAAGCTAACTTCATTTGCACTTTCTGGACCAATATGCTGATTGGAAGGTAGCTATCAATCATGTTAAGCAGATGGTAAAAGTTGTGATGAGAGGCTGTGGTGGCTCAAGTGGTTAAGATACTGAACTCAATGTCTGGAAGGTCAGTGTTCGATTCCCAAGCACTGCACAATGGAGTGAGCACCTGTCTCTGTCCCAGCTCCTGCCAACCTAGCAGTTCAAAAGCAAGAAATTGCCAGTAGATAAATAGAGATCACTTCATTGGGAAGGTAAACAGTGTTTCGTGTTGAGGCATGCCTGCCACGTGTCCATGGAAACTGCAGACACAGACAGTGCTGGCTCTTTGGCTGTAAGCACAGATGAGTACTAAACCCTAGAGTTGGATATGGCTGGCTTTCGAGCAAGGGTGACCTATACCTTTACCATAAATATTGCGACCCAGCTGTTGTTTAAGACAATAATATGTCAACAGTTGGTTTTTGAGATAAAAATATGTATTTTGGTGCACATTTAAGTGTGAATTTGTACCTAGATTTTTAAAGGTGCAAACTATTGCAGAAGAGAGACAGAGTGGATTTATTTGTGAATGCTTGAAAACATGGCATGAAATGAAAACAGAATAACCCAGAATGTGTTTAGGGAAGGCCTCAAACATGTTGTTGCTTCAAGTAAAAGTAAAGATAACACCTCCTTCCAATTTCATGTACAGAAGTTGAAGAAACTGAACATTGGCTCTTGTTTCACTGCTGGGAACAGTATGGAATTTACTGCCAAACCTGAGAAGCAGCTTAGCTGGGAGGATGAAGGACAGACTGCACACTGCACACCAGGACCGACATCAGAAATTTCCGGGCTCGGTACATGCCCCCCCCCCACATTTAGGCCACACACCCCATGGTTTCTGCGCATGCATGGTCTGTTTGCGCATGCACACATCATTTGTTTCCCGGCACCGATGGGCCCCCATCACCTCTGGGGCCGGGCCGGGAGTCTTACTTGTACCCCCCTGATTGCGGCACTGCTGTGCACAGTACCTATAATTCCATTTTTTAACACCTCAAGAGGCTTTACTTTTGGCATACACAACCTATGGCAGCTGTATCACCTTGCCTAATGATACAACCAATCCTTTCTTCATTCAAGATGTACCTAATAGAGGAGCCCCATTTAAAAATCGATACCTCCCCTGTGTAAAAATAAAACAAAGCAAATCTTAGCAGGATGTTAGTGGGAATGTAGAAGAGAGGGTTCTACACTGTGGGACTGTGACGGCTTTGTGGTTAAGATGATGAACTTGAAGTCTGGAAGGTCAGAGTTCAATACCCGAGTACTGCAAGATGGAGTGAGCCCCTGTCTCTTCCCCAGCTCCTGCCAGCCTAGCAGTTCGAAAACAAGAAATTGCAGGTAGGTAAATATGAACCACTTTGGTGGGAAGTAAACAGCATTCCATGCACTCCAGTGTAGAGCCATGCCTGCCACATGTCCATGGAAATGTCTGCAGATGCAGATAGTACTGGCTCTTTGGCTGTAAACAGGGATGAGCACTGAATCCTAGAGTCAGATACAACTGGCTTTCGAGCAAGGGTGACCTTTAGGAGAGGAGAAAGAAAGGAGAGCGAGAAGCTGCTTAACTTCCACTTAACTATTGTACAGATCAAAATCACCTTTTCCTGGCTTGTTTTTCCTATGTGAGAAAGATATACAGTAAAACCCCAACTTATAAATGCCCCAAGTTACATAAAATTCGACTTACATTATGATTTTGTGCTAAAACCATGTCCTGATTTACACAATTTCCTATGAGTTTGCTTTGAGTTACATAAAGATTCTTTTTCCTATGGATTTGCTTTGAGCTATGTAAAAATTCATTTCCCTATGGGTTTGCTTCGATTTACATAAAATTTCATTTTTCCTATGGGTTTGCTTCGAGTTACGTAAAAATAATATTTTTTTCCTATGGGTTTGTTTTGAGTTACATAAAAAACTGATTTAAGCAAAAGCCTACAGAATGGACTTTTTTTTTCGTAAGTAGGGGTTTTACTGTTCAAACATATGCCAGCAAAGGTCCCCAGATTTGCCTAGCTTAGTTTCAAAATAGCCTTAGGGTTCTTTGCTGCTTTTGCTGCAAGAGTCTAACCTGGCTATCTCCTTGGGGGAAAAGATGACTTTCAAATAAATTGTTCTTAGACTCTGAGGTTTTTATCTGTTAAGTGTCAGCATTTCAACCTCAAATGGTACCAAGAGAATCACTGGGTTTTGATAAAACATGATATGATCAAGGTGAAGAGGAGACTGCACAAAGAAATGGCCAGTGATTCATTGCAATTTCCCCCTGCTACTTCCTACTTCATTGCGTTGATCTGCAATCAGGAGTCATAAAACCAATGAACCATCCACTTGTGGTCATTAAAGTTTTTCCTCAACAACACTGGTGGTCAGCTAATGATTAGCCTGCTTTGATTTTAAATTAGGCTCCTCTCCAACTCATTCTGTATTGTAGGGATGCATTGATGCTGCAGAACCCTGATAAACAGCTACTATCCTTCAACACTTAAATGGTTGTGCTCAATTAATTAAGAAAATTGTTTATACTGAAATGGAGCATAACATATAACGAAAGAGCTAGCCTCACGAACCTCTGTAGTTCATTGGAGTCCCCCCTGGCTTTGTTGAAAAACAAATTTTAAAAGATGTCTCACAGTCTTTCCTCCTCACCCACCATATCTGGAAAGTGAAGGAAAACATCAGGGGCATGTGTTATCTTAGCGGAGTGCATTTCTCACTTAATACAATTGCCACACATTTAATTTCTTGTAAGATAGATACTGAGGACAAGCCAAGTCGAAAGCAGGACTGGGAGATGCTGCTTGTGTGGATGGGAGAGTTACAGTCCCAGAGCCTCTCAGCTGGACTGCCCACTGGCTATGCTGGCTGATGAATTCTTAGAGCTGAAACCTGAAAACTTTTCCAATCTTTGCTTGGAAATTATGTCCTTCAGCTGTGATGTTGCCTGCCTGTCCACTTTCAGGCATGTGAGAGGAGGCTGCGTTTCTACACTCTGTAAATGTTCAGTGGCACTACTGATGATAATTTCATTATTTCCTGTATCTGAAGCCAAAGAGACAGCTTATGGATTTCAAATTAGATATCAGTTTACAGATTTCCAACCCACCTTGAAAGAAGAGCAGGTAATTGACTCAGCTTGAACCCGTGAAGGAAAATGGAGGTTCTCACTGCATTGTGCTTTACAATTTAAACTCTCTTGTATATCAAAAGGGTACCTAGAGTATACAATTACTGTGCTTGAGAATAAAAATTCATATGGTGGAGGATTGGACAGACAAGCTGCTCTTCTATCACACACAATAGACAACATGACTAAAGACATTTATTTATTTATTTATTTATTTATTTATTTATTTATTTATTTATTTATTTATTTTTCACACTTATATACCGCCCACTCAGCTACAACCCAACTCAGGGCGGTTTACATAGCGGACAGTAAATACATAAAAGACACATGATAAAAAAGTTAAAAGTTTAAAAAAAACCCACCCCTAAAAGGTGCGCAGGAACCAAAGGGACCC
This sequence comes from Bradypodion pumilum, assembly GCA_035047305.1. Taxonomy (NCBI): domain Eukaryota; kingdom Metazoa; phylum Chordata; class Lepidosauria; order Squamata; family Chamaeleonidae; genus Bradypodion; species Bradypodion pumilum. The sequence goes on along the minus strand of JAWDJD010000001.1, from coordinate 156,461,891 downwards.
TGGGGGAAGGCACACTTCTCTATACCAACCACCCAATGGTACCCCCATCCTCACCCGCACCCCAAACTTGGCCCGCCAGCCAGGTCTTTAGTTCCTTCCTAAAGGGCAACAACTCCGTCTGGAGACGCAGTTCCACAGGCAGGAGGTTCCAAAGGGCCAGTGCGGACACGGAGAAGGCCCTCCTCCTTGTGTCAGTTTAGTGTCTGTTCCAGGAGACATAGAAAGAGTCGCAGTATGGACTAACACAGGTTTATTGGTTGATGATCAGAACGAACATGTGGTAATGGCGGAGGTATCTCCATTATATACAGTGGTACAACACATTTGAACTTGGCTGCATGGTAGCTCATTGGCCGCTACCGGCATGATGTCATCCTGGTCACGCCCGTCTTCGGTGGTGGATCAGTGTTAGTTGTTTGCTGCGGGAAATTCCCGCGGCTGCAGGCGATTTGAGGAATGATGACCATGTGAGTTGAACACTCGCAGCTGCCCTCTATAGGCAGCTTGCTCGCGTTCCTTTACAGCTGGGTTACATTGAGATTGTGGCTGGGTTACATTCATACATTTCTTAAAGCAACATTGTACATTCATATGAAGCAGCATTGTATATACACAACATCCCTCCCCCCTAGGATGTGACGAAGTCCCTCAACCATTGTGGCTTGCCGCACGTGCGCCTGGGGCGAGCGGCCGCTTGGCTTAATACAGGGGAGCCTGGCTCTGCGGAGTCCTGTCCTGCAATGGAAAGGGGGGACTCGTTAGTGGCTCGGTGTGGGCTCTGTGGTAACCTTGCATTAGGGGAAGGGAATGGAATGAACAGTTGGGAAGTGAACTCCTGCCTACCACTTGAGGGGCTAGGGGTCCCCCCAGCATGAATCTCAGGACTGACGAAGAGACCCTCGTGGTCTCGCCACCCCCCGTACCCTGCCTGGGAGTGCCGGGGACTGTGGTGGTTGGACTTCCCCCCGATGCCTGTCTTGGGGGTGTTGGCCTCCGGGGAGCTGGAGCTATGGTGTATTCTAACACAAAAGGACTGGGGGGACTGGAGGTACCAGGGGCTGAACTGAAACCCCTCTTCTCGCTAGGACGGGTGGGGGACCACTCCGCTACACCCCCCTGGTACCGTAACTCATAATCGTCAAACTGATCCCTCTCTTTCAAGGTATCCTCCTCTGTGGCTGAGAACCGAGGATATGCATTTGTATCCCCGGTTTCCGCCGTGTCTCCCCCTTGGGTAATGCGGGTGGGGGAGGACCCTAACGCTGAATCCCCGTCACTAGTGACCCGCCTTCTGAGTTGGTCGGTGTGCCTCCTCCAGAGTAGACCCGAGCTAGTCTCAACCCTGTAGGACACTGGTCCCGTCTGCTCGATGACTGTCCCTGGGACCCACGCCGGCCCTGACGCCGCGTAGTTCCTGCAGTGAACCGGGTCCCCTGCCGAAAAACCTTTGGAGCTCCCTCCCCCTATATTTATGTTTCTCCCTTCATCCTCCACCCTGGACGGATCCATCCGGTCAAAAAGTGTTACCGGATGGCTCCTCATGAGGAGTTCGGCTGGGGAAAATCCTGAAGCTAAGGGGGTTGTCCTGTAGCAGATGAGGAACTGGCACAAATGCAGGTTCAACTCACCGGGACCCATGCGCCGCAGTGCGTCTTTCATAGTGCGCACTTGGCGCTCTACCTGACCGTTTGTGGCGGGGTGAAACGGGGCAGCGGTGATGTGCCTGATAGCGTTCCGCTCAATAAACGTCTTGAACTCTGCAGACGTGAAGGTACTAGCGTTATCGCTAACAAGGACGTCTGGCAGACCGAAACAGGCAAAAAGCTTGCGCAACTGCTTGATGGTTGCGGCGGAGGAGGTGCTGTTCATAGGGATTACCTCCAACCACTTGGAATAGGAGTCGACTACCAATAGAAACATGGATCCGCGATAAGGGCCAGCGAAGTCGACATGGATCCGGGACCATGGCCCGCGGGCCGTATCCCATTCCCTATGGGGCAACCGGGACTCCTCGGGCCGAGAGCCCTGGCAGCTCTCGCACGTGCCCACTAACTGCTCTATGTCCCCGTCAATCTGGGGCCACCAAAAGAAACTCCTGGCCAGAGCCTTGGAGCGCACGATCCCGGGGTGACTGGTGTGCAATAGTCTCAGTACCTTGGCCCTCAGCTTCTCTGGGATAACTACTCGCTGGCCCCAGAGTAAGCAGCCCCTTTCCAGCGACAGCTCTACTCTGCGCCTAAAAAATGGCCTGAACTCTTCATCGGGGGGAGTCATGGGCCAGCCCTTCCTAACCCAGGAAGTAACTTGGGCCAGCATCTTGTCGGCCGCCGTGGCTTTGGCGAGGTCGGCCGGGACAATGGGGGGTGAGTCGAGAGACTCGATCAGTAGGACTTGGTGATCCTGCTCTACCTCGCATGTGGGGTCCCCTACACTTGGGAGGGGAGATCGGGACAGTGCGTCCGCATGGGAGATCTTCCCTTCCAGCTCATACTGGTAGGCGTTGAGGAAAATGGCCCAACGCAGCATTCTGGGGGATAGTATTTGCGGTGTGGGTTTGCCGGTAGTGAAGATCCCCAAAAGTGGTTTGTGATCGGTCACTACCGTAAACTCGCGGCCGTATAAAAAGTCATGGAACTTTTTCGTTCCGGCGATGATGGCTAGGGCCTCCCTATCAGTTTGCGCGTAATTGCGCTCAGCCTTTGAGAGGGACCTAGAGTAGTACGCTACCGGGGCTTCCCTCCCGCTTTCCAACACGTGGCACAGGACCGCCCCCACCCCCACTGGGGACGCATCACAGACTAAAACCACTGGTTTTTTCGGGTCGAAATGGGTCAGGACAGCGTCCGAAGACAGGAGTGACTTAAGCTCCTTGAATGCTCTCTCCTGCCTGTCCCCCACCGCCAAGCCGCGTCCTTTTTGAGCAGTGCGTGCAGTGGCTCCGCGACCGATGCCTTCCGAGGCAGGAAGGTATGATAAAAATTTAGGAGCCCTAGAAATGACTGTAGCTCCGGTTTTGCGGTGGGGCGAGGGGCGTTCTTCACGGCTGCAACCTTTGACTCAGAGGGTTTGATCCTGTCCGGGGTTACCTTAAAGCCTAGAAACTCAACCTCCCTCGCAAAGAATACGCATTTGTCCCTCCTCAGTCGAAGGCCTGCCCTCTCGAACACTGAAAGGACCCCATCTAGCCTCTTTGCCAACTCTAATTCGCTCCCCGCCGTTATCAACACGTCGTCGAAGTATGGGAGCACGCCTGGAAACCCCTTTAAAAGGCGTTCCACGAGGGATTGGAAAATTCCGGGGGCCGAATTCACGCCAAACTGAAGGCGCGTTACCTTAAACGCCCCCTTGTGCGTCACTATCGTTTGTGCGGCGGCAGCAGCCGGGGTTACAGAGAGCTGTTGATACGCCTGAGCCAGATCTAACTTGGCAAAACACTTCCCCCCATGTAACGTGGCCAGCAAGTGGCTGACCACGGGCACTGGATATGCGTTTGGCCGAATGGCCTTGTTAATGGTACATTTATAGTCTGCACAAATCCTGACTTCCCCGTTCGACTTAAGGGCTGTAACAATCGGCGTTTCCCACTCCGCTGAGTCAACTGGAACCAAAATCCCCTGCCCCACCAATTTGTCCAGTTCCGCCTCGATCTTGTCCTTTAGGGCGAAAGGCACCCTCCTTGGTTTGAGGCGGATGGGCCGGATTTCTGGGTCCAGCTCGAAGGAAACCGGGGGCCCCTTGTATTTCCCGAGCCCCTTCTTGAAAACGTCTGGGTGCGCATTGCACACGTTCCGCATTGGGTCAGTCTCGATGGCGTTAATGCCGGACAGTTCGATTCCCAGGGGAGCAAACCACTGCGTTCCCAAAAGGCAACACCTCCCCCCTTTGAGGACCACTAAGGGCAGTTTTTCAGAGTAGCCCTTGAACTTCACCTTGAAATTCCCCACCCCCAACACTGGGATCCCGTTTCCCTGCACATCCCGAAGGTGTGACCTCATGGCCCGCAGTTTGGGCCGCTTGTCTGGGGGAATACGCATGAACTCTTTTTGGGACAGGATGGAATAAGATGACCCCGAGTCTATCTCCATCCTCACTGGGACCCCTTGCAACAGTACCTCTACGAAAAACCGCCGGTGCTCCAGGCCCACGCGGTTCACGCCTTCCTCATCGTAGCCGGCTGCGACCTTCCTGGTGCCGGTTGCCTTCCACTGGTGCGTCTGGGGATGGCTGGAACTCCTCTTGTCCTCGACTCGCCCACGCCTGCATACTCGGGCGATGTGCCCCTTTCGGCCGCAGTTGTGACACTCGGCCTTTCGAAACGGGCACCTCGTGCGGTCGTGGGACACCCCACAACCGTCGCAATGGCGGTCCTGCCGTTCTCGGGACTGCCGCTTCTCACCACGCTTCTTGATCCTCTGGACGTCGTTGTCCTCGCTGGAGTAGGGGTCCGTTGTTGTGGACGACTCCTCGGATGACGTTGGTGTGCCGGCGGGCGGCTTGGGGGCCCGCCAGGCTGTCTTCGCTGGTGTCCGCCGGGCCGCCTGTACTGGTGACTTGGCCCGCTCGGACGCGGCCCCTCGGGACTTGAACAGCCTCACCCCGCTCCTGGCCTCCTCGGCTGCTTGGGCCTCCCGCAGCACCTCGTTGAATGTGAGGCGTTGGTTGCGGGTCATCAGCCTCCTCTGCAGCTCCTCGTCCCTCAGACCACACAACATGCGGTCACGGAGGGCCTGGTCCAGGTCATCCCACTGGCAGTGGACCGCTGCCAGCTTGAGGGCCGCCGCGTAGGCGGACACGGATTCGCCCGGTCGCTGGTCTCGCCTGTGGAACGCGACCCGTGCTGGGAAGATCGAGACGGGCGGCTGGAAATGCTCACCCAGTCTCTCCAGGATACGGTCGATGGGGACCTCGTCTACCTTCCGGGGGGCCACCAGGGTCATCAGGATCCGCAGCGTGGCCGGCTCCACTTGGGCCAGGAAGTGGGAGCGCATCTTCGCATCGTTGTCGACACCCGCGGCTTCCATCGCGTGCCGAAACTGGCACTCGTAGAGCTCCCATTGTTCGGGCTCGCTCACATCGAACTGGTATGCCTTGACCTTGGGATTCGCCATGGATCCCACCTTCGTCGCCAATTTAGTGTCTGTTCCAGGAGACATAGAAAGAGTCGCAGTATGGACTAACACAGGTTTATTGGTTGATGATCAGAACGAACATGTGGTAATGGCGGAGGTATCTCCATTATATACAGTGGTACAACACACTTTAACTTGGCTGCATGGTAGCTCATTGGCCGCTACCGGCGTGACGCCATCCTGGTCACGCCCGTCTTCGGTGGTGGATCAGTGTTAGTTGTTTGCTGCGGGAAATTCCTGCGGCTGCAGGCGATTTGAGGAATGATGACCATGTGAGTTGAACACTCGCAGCTGCCCTCTATAGGCAGCTTGCTCGTGTTCCTTTACAGCTGGGTTACATTGTGATTGTGGCTGGGTTACATTCATACATTTCTTAAAGCAACATTGTACATTCATATGAAGCAGCATTGTACATACACAACATCCAGAGAGGCGAGCCCCCCTGGCTGATGGCACAATTAGAGAGCCCCTCCGGTCCGCTCTGGTTGGACGGACAGACGTCCTTAGGGCATTCCACATGACCAAATAACTCCCCCCTTTGAACAAGCACAGGAAATACTGCACAATAATCATGTACATGCATCTCTGTATGGAGGACCCACAACGTAAGGTATAGTGCATGGAAGAAGTTTGGCTATACCCCCAGTACTCTATCATAAATATTCAAGAGTACACCAGAATAATGCTCAAAAATAATTAGTTAAAATGTTTATTTACTTTCTTTTCCCCTCAATACCGAAGCTATAAAGCTATCTGGATAACTCAGGGAATTAGGCATCTGACTGCAGAGCCAGAGGTTGAGGGTTTGATTTGCATGATGTTGGGCAAGAATTGCAGTCCCAGGGCACCCCCAGAAGAAAGGAAGGGTAGACCACTTCTGAGTGCTGTATACCTAGTAAGGGTCATCATAAGATGGTACTGTCTTGATGTGATTTTATTATTAAGGCATAGTGCTCTTCTGTGAGTGTTGAGGTGATTACAAAATAGATATGAGAAGAGTGTTTTATATGGTAGACCATCAGCCAGCAACTTGTAGCATGCATATTTTTAGAACTGTAACAAAAATGATTATTTTAATTAGTTTGAGAAAAGAACCATGTTTGGGAAAACTCAACTGAGCCATGTTTGGAAAAATGTAACTGTAAGGGCACCAACTGCTTTTGGGGGTATAAAATGATAACTTGTTACTTTTAAAAAGTAACTTCTGATCCCTGACACTGCTACCATCCTCCTTATACACAAATGTCAATTCACATCACAGGACATGAATTATATGTATGGATAGATCTGGCTTGGTCCTTTCTTCTGGCCATAGATCTCAGCATCTCCTCCCTCTTGGTCCACATGGCTAGGAAGGGTGAAAAGCCATCTTTACTTTCCATTGCAGTTCTGGTGTTAAATCCTGTACGTTGTATATCGTGCATGCTGCAGGAGATGGCTCCAAGATCATAGTGTGTGTGTGTCACTTCATGGCAAGCTAGGATCCACCTTAAACAAATTCACGCCAGTTATTTTCTTGTTCATCTTTTGGTGTGATTTATGACATCTTCCACCCTACTGTATTCTGTATAGTACAAATGGGATAATTTCTGTCCCAAAGAATGAATAAACATAAATCTGACATCAGGAATGACAAGGGAAAGAAACCCATTTCAGAATACTTCTGCTTCCCAGGATACTCTGCCATGGACCTCAGAGAAGCAATTGTAGAAAAAGAAACTGCAGAGAGAGCCTGGAGAGGGAGACAGCAGACATTAGCTGAATAAATGAATTCCAGTGAATTTCTAAGATTCTAAATAAAGATCAAGGTTTCTTAGCTCACTACATGTAGAAATAATCCAATTTTATTTAATATCTTATGGATATAAAGTATGTTTCTCCCTTGCAATACACTGGTCTGTGACCATATCTACTTGGTATACAACTTATCACATGTTTAAGTAATTAACATCCTTGGTAACAGGCTATCCATGGGTCAGATGGGTCAGTATAACAAACAAACAAAAACAAACAAACAAACAAACAAACAAACTTTCGCTAGTCATATTCTTACATCCAAAACTGCATTGTGACTTAGTTTATTTTCTGTATCCTCAACCTGTCATGAACATTCATAGGAATATTAATTAAATTACTACCTCAGATAACAATATTTGCAGCAATAATCCTGGAATATGTCTTTGTTGTGTTCTGATGGTTTTATTGTACACATGGATTACAATGTATCTGAGCCAATGTAACCTTGCCTATAGCAACAATGTAACCTTCAGCTGTATCATATAAACCCTGTAATAGGACGCGAGCTAATGACCACCAGCTGGCAGCAGCGAGCGTCCAAGCTCTCTTGGTCCGAACTCATCAAAGGCAACAGCGCGGGAAGTTTTCCCGCCACCACCTACACCTGGACAAGAAGGGCGTGACCTGCAATGACGTCACGCAGACAGTAGCCAATGGGCTACCATGGCACCACGTTCAAATGTATTACTGCTGTATATAAAGAGCTATCGATCCGCCATTACCTCATGTTCCCTCTGCCCACGATGCAATAAACCTGAGTTAACCCAGCCCGAGGCTGTGTCCCGTGTCTTGGGTTGCATACACCAAATTGGCGACGAAGGTGGGATAATGGATCCCCACGGAACAGCCAGGGCACAGAGCGGTTTCAACATCACCAAACCGCAAGACTGGGAGCTGCTGGAGATGGATTTCCAGGCGGCCCTGGTGGAACTCAGAGTCAAAGGAGAAGACGAGGAGAGGAAGAGGGCCATCCTCACCAGAATGCTCGGGATGGAAACCAAGCGGACGCTGGTGGGCATAATCGCTCCGAAGAAGGTGAGCGACTTTAAGGCGAGCGACATCATGAAACTGCTGCGAGAGCGGTTCTGCCCCTCGAGGGCAATGTTTCCCGCTCGGAGCGCGTTTTGGAGGCGAGTCCAAGCGCCGGATGAGTCGGTTGAGGCATTCGTGGCCGCCATGAGGATAGCCGCCGCCCCCTGTAAATGGGGCGATATCCTGGAGTTGGTCCTCAGGGACGGCGTGTTGTGTGGCCTGAAAGACAAGGAGGTACAGCGCAGCTTGATGAATAAGGAGCCGCCACCCACGCTGGCCGAGGTCATAGAGGCCGCGGAAGCCGCAGAGTCCACGAATGCCGGAGTGGACGAGATGCACCAGTGGCGTGAGTGGCGTCCTAGAGCCGGCAAGGCGGAAAATTCGGTGCACGGGAAGACCGGACAGTCGGTGCACGCGACTCGACGGGCCTCAAAGTCGTCTACGGAAGGCAGCGACGGCGAGGAGGTCCAGAAGGTCCGGAAGGGTGGTCGACGCTGCGAGGGTTGCGGAGCGGCCCACGAGCGCGCGAGATGCCCGTTCAGGAAGGCCGAGTGTTACACCTGCGGCCGTCGGGGGCACATCGCCAAGGCGTGCCGAAAGCGGAAAGAGGGCCGGAGGCAGTCACAAGACCGCGCGGCCAGACCAGACCGTCCAGCGAGGCCCAAAGATGGCGCCCAGACCACGAGGAAGCAGGACGGCGTGGGCCGCGTCTCGGACGGCAGCGAGGACGACGCCTCAGTGTTCAGCGTGTCCGCGGGACAGTCCCATTACTTCGTTGAGGTATTAGTACAAGGGACCCCTATTAAGATGGAAATTGACTCGGGGTCCTCCTATTCCATAATTCCCCAGAAAGAGTTCCTGAAAATCGACCCCCACGTGCGGCCCAAGCTTAAAGCGTTGAGGTCCACACTACGGGACGTACAGGGAAACAGCATTCCGGTGTTGGGGGTCGGGAAATTTCGGGTCAATTTTAAGAGACATTCTGCGGAACTGCCCCTAGTTGTCCTCAAAGGGGGAAGCTGTAGCCTCCTAGGGACACAGTGGTTTCAGCCCTTAGGTTTGTTCATAGGGGGGGTGCATACCGTGGGGGGGGGACCCAATACAAGCGGTTTGCGATGCGCATCCCGCCGTTTTTAAGAAAGGACTCGGAAAGTTCAAGGGACCCCCTGTAGCTTTCGACATAGACCCGGAGGTCCGCCCGATAAGACTCAAACCACGCAGGGTGCCGTTCGCACTCAAGGACAAGATAGAGGTGGAACTGGACAAACTGGTGGGCCAGGGGATTCTTATTCCTGTTGATTCCGCGGAGTGGGAAACTCCAATTGTAACGGCTCTAAAGGCTAACGGGGAGGTGCGCATTTGCGCTGATTATAAGTGTACAATTAACAAGGCGATCCGCCCTAATGCATACCCGGTGCCAGTGATCAGCCACCTTTTGGCCAGGCTAAATGGGGGAAAGTGTTTCGCTAAACTCGATTTGGCACAAGCCTATCAGCAACTTCCAGTGACCCCCGCCACGGCCGCGGCACAAACGATAGTTACACATAAGGGAGCGTTCCAGGTGTCGCGGTTACAGTTCGGCGTGAACTCGGCACCCGGCCTTTTTCAATCGCTCGTGGAACGCCTCCTAAAGGGCCTGGAGGGGGTGTTGCCTTATTTTGATGACGTGTTGATTACAGGGGGGAGTGAGGCTGAACTGGCGAAAAGGTTGGACAAAGTACTGACCGTGTTCGAGAAAGCGGGGCTGAGATTGAGGAAGGACAAATGTGTTTTTTTCGAAACCGAGGTCGAGTTTTTAGGGTTCCGGATCACACCCGAGGGGATTAAGCCGTCTAAATCCAAAGTAGCAGCCATTAAAAAGGCCCCTCGCCCCACATCCAAAACCGAGCTACAGTCTTTCCTGGGGCTCCTCAATTTTTACCATACATTCCTCCCGCGGAAGGCGTCCGTGGCCGAACCGCTCCATCGGTTACTTAAAAAGGAGGAGCCATGGATGTGGGGTGACGAGCACGAGAGGGCGTTCAAGGAGCTAAAGCAACTCCTAACATCGGAGGCAATCCTGACGCACTTCGACCCCAAACGGCCAGTGGTCCTAGTCTGTGATGCATCCCCGGTGGGGGTGGGGGCGGTGCTTTGCCACGTGTTGGAGGACGGAAGGGAGGCCCCGGTAGCGTTTTACTCAAGGTCCCTGTCCCAAGCGGAGCGAAATTACGCACAAACCGACAGGGAAGCGTTAGCAATAGTAGCGGGGACCAAAAAATTTCACGATTTTTTGTATGGCCGCCCGTTCAAAATCGTGACCGATCACAAGCCGCTGTTAGGGATTTTCACGGCAAGCAAGCCCACGCCACAGATCCTGTCCCCGAGAATGCTGCGATGGGCTATTTTCCTCAACGCGTACCAACATGAGTTGGAGTACAGGCCCGGAAAGGAGATCAGCCATGCTGATGCGCTTTCGAGATCCCCTCTGCCCTTGTCGGATGAACAAAAGGCGAGAGCAGAAAGAGACCGCCAGGTGTTGCTAATTGAGGTTTTGGACGCACCCCCAATAGTACCAGCCGACATTGCTAGGGCGACAGGCAAGGACAGGACGCTGGAGAAAGTTAGTTCATGGGTGCAGAAGGGGTGGCCGGCTTCGTCCCCGAGTACAGAGTTCGACCCATTCTTTAGGAAAAAGCTAGAGTTGTCCCTAGAGAGGGGGTGCCTTCTGTGGGGCCAACGGGTGGTGGTCCCTGCGCCCCTGCGGACGAGGGTGCTCGACCTGCTGCACGTCAGCCACCCGGGCATTGTTCGTTCAAAGGCGCTAGCCCGGAGTTACTTCTGGTGGCCACAGCTGGACGCGGACATTGAGCACATGGTCGGCACTTGCGAGGCTTGCCAGGGATCCCGACCTGAGGCGGCCCGTCTCCCGCATAGGGAGTGGGACACAGCAAGGGGGCCGTGGTCCAGAGTGCACGTGGATTTCGCTGGCCCGTTCCGAGGAACCATGTTTCTCCTGGTGGTAGATGCATTCTCTAAGTGGCTGGAGGTTATCCCAGTAAAGAGCACGTCCTCCGCCACAACAATTAGCCGGCTAAGGAGAGTCTTTTCCACATTCGGTTTACCCGACACTTTGGTCAGCGATAACGCTAGTTGTTTCACCTCCGCCGAGTTCGGGGCGTTCATGGAGGCAAACGCCATTCGGCATGTCACGTCCGCACCGTTTCACCCGGCCACGAATGGCCAAGTGGAACGGCTGGTGCGGACAACGAAGGAGGCGCTGCGGCGCATGGGCCCGGGGGACCTGAATCACCAAGTATGCCAGTTCCTCTTAGCGTATAGGGTAACCCCCTTAGCGTCAGGCTACTCGCCGGCGGAGCTCTTGATGCGGCGAAAACTGACCACGATCCTGTCCAGGCTAGACCCGACGAGAGTCGAGGATAAAGGGAAAAACATAGGGTTGGCAGTCTCGAAGGGTTTCGCCGCCGGGGACCCTGTTCACTGCAGGAACTACTCCAGCGCGGGGCCAGCCTGGGTACCAGGGACGGTGGTAGAACAGACGGGGCCAGTGTCGTACCGGGTCGAGACTAACACCGGCCTCCTTTGGAGGAGGCACGCAGACCAACTGAGGCACCGAGTGAGTGGGCCAGTCAGTGGAGCTCAGCAACAGGATTCAGCGTTAGGGTTCTCCCCCACCCGCTTAACCCAAGGGGGAGACAGCAGGGGACAACAGTCCCAAGCACGGGGGGAAGGAAACAGTAGTAGCGGCCCCGACTCATATCCTTTTGATACGCCAGTCTTATCAGGGGCCGGGGAAGGGGGAGAGGAGTTCGCGACCGCTGCCCCCGATTGTGATTTTGATTTTGAGTTTGCGAGCCGGGGGGGTTTTCAGGAGTGTTCCCCCACCCATCCAAGCGAGAAGAGGGGTTTTTCGTTAGCCCCCAGTGCCCCCGGTTCCTCCCTAAGAAAGAGCACACCTCCCAACAACGCCGCGGAGCCGCGGCAAGTCACTAACGAGTCTCCCTCTCATATTACAGGACAGGAAACCAGGGGACAAAGAGAAGGTAGCAAACCCGGGGAGAGGCAGCCCGCATCGAGACCCCAGCGTGTTCGCAATAAGCCATCTTGGCTGAGAGACTTTGTCTCCTAAGGGGGGGGAACGTGTTCAAGTGTGGGCTCGAGACTTTGTCTCGTCCTAGGGGGGAGGGGTGTTGTGTTCTGATGGTTTTATTGTACACATGGATTACAATGTATCTGAGCCAATGTAACCTTGCCTATAGCAACAATGTAACCTTCAGCTGTATCATATAAAACCTGTAATAGGACGCGAGCTAATGACCACCAGCTGGCAGCAGCGAGCGTCCAAGCTCTCTTGGTCCGAACTCATCAAAGGCAACAGCGCGGGAAGTTTTCCCGCCACCACCTACACCTGGACAAGAAGGGCGTGACCTGCAATGACGTCACGCAGACAGTAGCCAATGGGCTACCATGGCACCACGTTCAAATGTATTACTGCTGTATATAAAGAGCTATCGATCCGCCATTACCTCATGTTCCCTCTGCCCACGATGCAATAAACCTGAGTTAACCCAGCCCGAGGCTGTGTCCCGTGTCTTGGGTTGCATACACCAAAGTCTTACTTTATGTCTTGTTTGTTACACTATAGTTGAGGTTCATCATGAGCAAAATCCCACAAGATATACAGTCCAGCATCTTTCTATTTGCAAATCGAACAGTTTTGTCTGGAAGATAAAACAGAATTTAGGATCCTGTTCCTCATCATAGAACATAATAGTAATGGAGCCTGGCGATCTCCCTGATGCTCTTATAATGGGTGTTTCCTGTCCAGAAGTGTTTGCTGGAATTGAAATTGCTCAGACAGCTGTCTGAGCCTGATGTCTTGTTTTTATATTGTTCATTGTCATCAATCATTTAGTAAAGAGTGGTGTCCAGATTGAGGATAGTATATGATTGTATAAACAAATTCCCTTCGAATGCCATCTTGTATAGCTGAATGATGAATTGTTTCTTTTGTAAAGGTTTCAGTAAAAGTACCAGAATTGATTTCTAGTTACTTTGGTGTTCCATACCAGGCCTCTTTGTGATGACATGTGAAGCAAATGCAAGCGTGGCGCCAAAATGGCCGCCGCGCTCTTTGCGGCCCCCCCCACCGGACAAAGGCAGCCGGGTAGTTAGGGGGCGTGGCCAGCTCCCTTATAAAAGGGGTGGCCACGAGGCAGCCGCGCTGCCATTTTGCGAAGCGACGGAGCGGAGAAGTTTTTCCCTCTTACCTCCGTCGCTCTTCCCTTTTCACCGGGAAGCCTATTGGGTGGCGTTTTTTCCTTCTCTTTCTCCGGCTTCCCAGCAGATCGTTGCCCCTCTAAGAAGAAGGCAACTGCGAACACGGTTCGCTCCGCGCGGAGGCACCAGCGACTGCGACTGCGCCTCCTCAGCAGCCCCCCTTGTCAGAGCCCACCGGGACAGGTGGGATGGGGTTGATAGCCCCTTGGCATGAGGTGGGCCGTCCGCATACCGGCCCGGCAGGGGCCGCGGCCCCCGGCCCACATGTAATGGCCACTGCCCTGGCATGGCCCATTCTTCGGGGCCTTCTTCTATTAGTACGCAGCTTCCTGCGGGGGGTTCCAGCCATGGGGGGTGGTTGGGTTCCCTACCCTGGCAGGGTATGCCCCCGGCCCTGCAGGGGCCGGGCCTGGGCTCTTGGCCGTATTCGGGCCCCGGGGTCCAGGGACCTGGACCGGCGCCTGCGGCCCGTGGGCCGGCTGGCCCTTTGCCCCCCCTGGGATTAGGGGGCTATGTTAATGTTGAGGCCCTTCTGGCCCGTGTTGCGGCCCTCGAGGCATCCCTCGCGAGGGTTGACCACCCGGGGGTTCCTTTTGGGGCGCAGGTTGATGCTTCGTCTGCCGAGCAGCGGCAGGCGGCGGGACGGGTTGAGCTGCCCGAGGCACGCGGGCCGGCGTCGGCCACTGCCTCGCAGCTCCTCAATCAACAGGCTGGTGCGGAGCAGGCCCCATCGACGAGCTCAGTCGCGATCGTGAGCTCCGACGCCCCCAGTGGGCCGGACCCCCCGGTGGGGGCGGCCCACGGGGGTGCAGCATGTGAGTATGCGGTTCAATCTAGTGCACCCACACACCTAGCTACCTTGCGGGGAACATTTCAGTGGCCGTGGCCTCGCACGGGTGGCACGACGGTTCAGTCGCCGATGTCCTCCTTGGGGATCATCTCGCCCAGGCTACTAAGGAAATGATCTGGCGTGGGGAGTATGTGGACATCTTCTCCCTTCTTAACAGAGAGCCCACCAAGGAGGACAGGGAGGGGCAGGATGAGAAGGATAAGGAACAGGCACGTCGTCGTAAGCCGCCATGCACGTGGGCCAACTGGTTGCCAGCTTACCTCATATATATGGCGGTCGGCCTCAGGGCCGGGCCAGATCTGGCAATCCCGATGGTCCAGTATTTGGACAATATATACCGGGCGATGGTTGACTTCCTGGGCCCATCGTGGTTGGCTTACGATGAAGAATTCCGTATGCGAATTCCCCTGCACCCAGAGATGAGGTGGGACGAGCCCTGCCAGAAGCTGTGGCTTCTGTACATGACTCCCACGCGCCCTGCGCCTGGGGAAAGATACCATTGTGGACACGCGGTCCAGCGAGCGGCTCCAGCACAGGTACCCCGCACGGTGGCGGGGCAGGGGGTTCCAGCCCGCCTGCTGTGCTGGACTTTCTCGTCCAATGGTTCCTGCAATAGGAAGAATTGCTGGTTCAGGCATGAGTGTCCCTCTTGTGCTGGCCCCCATGCTGCATCCGCCTGCCCCAGGCCTGGAGGGATGCGGGGCAGGGGTAGGGGTGGACAAGGGGCTGGCAGGACTGCCGCAGAGGGAGCTGGTCCATCGAACGGCCCCCTCCCCAATTAACGTGGACATGTTGGGGCGTTGGCTCGCATTGTACCCGAGGGAGGCAGATGCAGTTTACCTGCTTCAGGGTGTTCGACTGGGGTTCCGTATTCCTTTCACGGGAGATAGGTCCCCCCAAGACGCCCCCAACCTTTTGTCCCTTAGGGGAAGGGAGGAGGTGGCTGCTGCCAGCATTGCTAAGGGGGTTGATGTGGGCAGGGTCGCTGGCCCTTTCCCTGCACCCCCGTTCCCCAACCTTAAAGTGTCACCCTTGGGCTTAGTGCCCAAGACATCACCGGGTGAGTTCCGCCTGATCCATCACTTGTCCTACCCAGCCGGCAGATCGGTCAGTGATGCTATCCCTGATGACCTTTGCTCGGTCAGGTATACATCTTTTGACTGAGCGCTGCGCATGGTGCGCTCATGTGGCCCGGGTGCGCTGTTAGCTAAGCGCGACATTAAGTCTGCCTTTCGACTCCTGCCGGTCCACCCGGGTGATTTTGAGTTGCTGGGTTTCAAGTTCCGGGGAGAATATTATTTCGATAAGGCCATGCATTTTGGCTGTTCCATATCATGCTCGGCATTCGAGCGTTTCAGCACCTTCCTACAGTGGGCTTTTGTCCGCAGGTCAGGGTCCCGGTCTGTAGCCCATTACCTGGATAATTTTATTCGGGGGTGAACGGGGCTGGGACACGTGTACACGTCTCCTCAACACATTTCAGACGCTAATGGAGGAACTGGGTGTCCCTTTAGTGCCCGAAAAGACCGAGGGCCCATCTACCCAGCTAGTCTTCCTGGGGGTGGAGATTGACACGGTAGCACAGGCTTCTAGGTTACCAGGGGATAAGGTGTCAAGGATAGTGGCCCTTATCTCAGACTTGCTTGCTAAACGCAAGGCATCACTGCGGGAACTGCAGGTGCTACATGGTCACCTCAATTTCGCTTGCAGGGTGGTCGCACCGGGCAGGGCATTTGCTCGGCGCTTGTGCGACGCCATGACAGGCTTATCCAGGCCCCGCCATAGGGTGAGACTGACCTGGGCATTAAGGCAGATATGCTTATCTGGCTCCAGTTCCTGAGGGAGTTCAATGGGGTGTCATTTTGGAGGTCTGACCTTCTGGCTTCCCCTTGTTTCCAGATACAGTCCGATGCCTCGGGATCCCTGGGTTATGGGATGTACTTCAATGGGAAGTGGGTCTATGGTGGGTGGCCACCAGCCTGGTCGGGCACGGGTCGCCTGCGTGATCTTACTTATCTGGAATTTTTCCCATTCTGGGGGCTTTGATGCTATGGGGTGAGGAGTGGGCCAACTCGGTTGTTCATTTCTGGTGTGACAATGAGGCCGTTGTCCACATTGTCAACTCACAAACCTCTAAATCACCCAGGGTCATGGACCTGGTGCGCCAGTTTGTATTGCACAGCCTGCACCTCAATGTGCTGTTCAGGGCCAGGCATGTCCCGGGTGTCAATAATGCTATCGCTGACGCTTTGTCCCGCCTGCAGATCTCCCGGTTCCGCGCCTTGGCCCCGGATCCGGAGGAATTTCCCTCGCCACTCCCAGACAAGATATGGACCCTTGACAAGGAGAGGTGAACCAGGCGATCGGCATGTCGCTGGCGCCACGCACGCGTAAGGCGTATCTCCATGCATTCATTTCTTTCCAAGCATTCTGTGCCCAATTTCGGCTGCCAGACACCTGGCCGGTCCCAGTGGCCCACATCCTTCGATTAAAGGTTCGCCTACGTGTCCAGGGCCTCGCACCTCGCACCATAGCATCCAGGCTGTCAGCGCTGGCTTTTATGGCCACAGTAGGCGGTCATGCGGACAAGACCGCTGGCTTCCGTGTGAGACACGTTTTGGAGGAGTGGGTGTGGGAGCGTGGGCGTAGCCCGGACGACCGCCACCCAATTTCCCCAGGGGTTCTTACCCAACTGGCACGGGGCTGGCAGGACCTATGTTTGATAGGTATGAGGCAGCCCTGTTTCATGCGGCTACAACGGTGGCCCTTTTTCGAGCGCTCCGCAGCAGCAAACTTGTGATGCTGTCTAAGGCGGATGCAAGTCGTAGGGCACCGGAACTCGACGATGTCTATGTTTGCAATAATTGGGTCAGTTGAGGATACGCTCCTCTAAAACAGATCAGCACGGCGTAGGCAGTGGAGTGAGACTGCTACGATGTTCCTTGGCAGACATCTGTCCGGTTGGTGCCCTACAGGAGTTCCTTGCACTGCGTGGCACGCGCCATGGCCCGTTTTTCCTGTCACCAAGGTGGGTCTCCCCTTACTAAATTTCAATTTTGGAGGGTGCCGGGAAGGCACTAGCCAGTGTTGGCCTCCCTGGGGCTCGTTGCGGCACCCATTCATTCAGGATAGGGGCGGCTTCTACTGCAGCTGTTTTTGGGTACTCCGGGGCTGACATACGCCGCATGGGAGGGTGGGGATCACAATGTTTTCAGTTTGTGTTCGCCCTCTTCAACCGTGAGTACCAGTTTCGTCACTGCACTGTTTCTCCCCCCCTTTTTTTCCTTGACAGACCCTGGGTGTCGTATTACAGCGGTGACAGTGTGCCTGGTGGGCCATAGCCACGTGCACAAGGCAGCGCGTTACGCTGCACAGGGCAGCGCGTTACGCTGCACAGGGCAGCGCGTTACGCTGCACAGGGCAGCGCGTTATGCTGCACAGGGCAGCGCGTTACGCTGCACAGGGCAGCGCGTTACGCTGCACAGGGCAGCGCGTTACGCTGCAGCGACAGAGTGGGGACCCCGACTGGGACTGGGTGCATCCGCACGTCTCAGGTGGTATGGTAAGCGCGGCATGTTATGGTGGGAACTGTTGCCATTCCTTTTCTACATCAGGGATGCTGACTCGCCTGATGTCCTGGTTATGAACCTTGGGGGCAATGGCTTAGGGCGGGTCACTGGCCTATCGTGGAAGCTTGCGATTTGCAGTGACCTGCCCTACTCACGTTATGTGTGGCCTGCCACAACCCTCAATTGGTCGGACACGATACCGCTGTACGCTTACAGGGGGGCGTTCGGCCTCGAGGCTCTTGACCGAGCCGACGCTCCGTGAACGGGACTATTGCCCGGTTCCTTTTCGACAAAGGTGGGGGACGCGTCATTCGCCTCCCCGCCATCAGTCTGCAAAATTACGAGCTTTTACTCAGGGGATGGGGCCCATCTGTTGCAGGGAGGTATGGACCTCTTGTTAGTGGACTGGCGAGCAGGTCTGTTGACCGAGCTGACGGTCTTGGGGGGGGGGCGGTGAGCCTTTTGGGAAGCCTCCCCGTGTGGCGGGTAGCATTGGTAAGGTAAACATTTATGACCCACAGGTATCCGGCAGGTTCGTAATTGACTGGACAACACTAGACAGGCATAAGTTGGTTAAACGTTGTCCGGTCAACGACGAACCAGGCGACGGGGTGATGGCTACAGCTAGACAGCATGCATCACCCCGTGATTTCACGGATACGCGTCAGAGGGTGGAGTCATTAGTTAGATATTGACTACAGTCAACAATTTGTTTGTTGTCAACAAACAAATTGATACAAATAGATACATTGTAACAATTGCCGTCGGCAATTTTGGGTGGTACCTTACCAGTGTTACTTCGGCCTGCTTGCCTTAAGAATTATAATTGGTCAATTACCAATAGAAATTTATAATTCGGACTAGGGCATGAATCAATAAATGTGGCCCAATGCCGTTATCCACTTTCATCAGTGTCTGAGTCCTTTATTGGGGGGTGTGCCTGCAATGCAAGGGCAGCGCCAAAATGGCCACCGCACTCTTTGCGGCCCCCCCACCGGACGAAGGCAGGCGGGTAGTTAGGGGGCGTGGCCAGCTCCCTTATAAAAGGGGTGGCCACGAGGCAGCCGCGCTGCCATTTTGCGAAGCGACGGAGCGGAGAAGTTTTTCCCCTCCACCCCCTCCCTAGTTAACAGTGTGATATTTTGGAAGCTTCGGGGCCGGGTGGGAATTTTTGGCTGGGACCCACAATTGGCTCTCGGGTCCTGGTTTTTTCGCCCATCCCACACTGTTGCTATGGTTTGATATAGGGGTTTCTGTTGCTGCTGTTGACCTTGGTCACATGGGCGGGTAGCACTGGTAAGGTAAACATTTATGACCCACAGGTATCCGGCAGGTTCGCAATTGACTGGACAACACTAGACAGGCATAAGTTGGTTAAACATTGTCCGGTCAACGACGAACCAGGCGACGGGGTGATGTCTACAGCTAGACAGCATGCATCACCCCGTGATTTCACGGATACGCGTCAGAGGGTGGGGTCATTAGTTAGATATTGACTACGGTCAACAATTTGTTTGTTGTCAACAAACAAATTGATACAAATAGATACATTGTAACAATTGCCGTCGGCAATTTTGGGTGGTACCTTACCAGTGTTACTTCGGCCTGCTTGCCTTAAGAATTATAATTGGTCAATTACCAATAGAAATTTATAATTCGGACTAGGGCATGAATCAATAAATGTGGCCCAATGCCGTTATCCACTGTCATCAGTGTCTGAGTCGTTTATTGGGGGGTGCGCCTGCAATACTTCAACTATGTAGATTTCCTCCTCAGCCATATAGTGAGGCCACATTCCCATGATTGCAAAAGTAATTGAACTGTTATTATTATTTTAGACAATATGTTTTATTGTAAACTTTTTGGAATTTAAAAACCCCATCTAAGGGGCGTGTCAAGATGGAGGGCTGAGAGGGGCAAACTTTTCTCCGCTCGGAATGGAGAGAAATGAAAGTGACTTTTAAAAGTGAAAATAGCTCCTGAAATTGGCAAAAAAATGGATTAGAAAAAATAGAAGGAAAAATAGATACGGAAAATACTTTGGAGGCTCCAAAGCAGCGCTGGGAAAGGGAGATAAATTAGAGTTTCGATCTTGGAGAGAGCGGGGGGAGGGGCGACCTATAATGGCGACGAGTCCCCGGAGCTCTTAAAAGAAAAGCGGATAGATTGGAAACAAGAGGAGATCGTCGTCCCGGTGAAATTGATTAAAAGTCTGGGCAAAGAGGATAAGCGGATGATCGGATCGAAAAGGGCAACCTCAGCGGGGTGTGAAAGAGGTAAGCTGAAGCGGACCTCGCCCGCCCCCGCCACCCCCTCGATCGGAGACGGCCGGAGCTTTGTGGAGCTGGACAAGAATAAAGGGGAGAAGTGGAGAAAGCAAGACGGTGAGCATTTTTGCAAAGACTTTCAAAGAGGTTAAGGGGAAGAAAAGAGACTGAGACTTTCCGTATTGAGTTTTGCCGGTGGGAGCTGATAAAGTAGCAGCTAAGTAAAGAGAACAATAGAGCTACTTCCTGCTTCTCTTTTTTCTTATTCCCTTTTTTCTTTTTGCTCCCCTCTCTTTGTCGTTATGTAAGCTGTGGACTTGGAGTATTGGCTTTTAAAGAAAAAGGAGCGGGTTTAAGTGTGCCCCTGCATATTATTATTATTTTTTTGGAGCTATAAAGTGAAGCAAGATGGTGCTGTGGGCTAGAGCCTAGGGAAATAAACTGCCGTTAACCTGAAACTTTGGAGAGCAGGAGCCTGAATCCGTCAGTGTTTTTTACTTTTGTATTTATCCCATAACAGCAAGATAAAGTGGGCTCTCCCTCCAATTATTTTTTGAGCTAAAGTCTGAAGACACTTTCTAACTGCTTTTGTTTTAACTCCCCTCTTTTACTGCTTGTGGAAATTTTTATATTTTTCATTATTAAAAATTTTTACCTTTTTTTTTCTTTTCTCCTTTTTTTTTAAATATAAATACAATTTTTCTTTTTGGTCCTTTTTGTTTTACCATTTCCCTTTTTATTTTTATCTCCCTCCCCCCTTTTTTTCTTCTGTTTTAAATATTAAAATATTTAAAATATCTAAAATTTAAGAGGGAAAGTAATGAGGCCTAAATTGGGATACTGACCTTTTTCCCGCCATCACCCTCATATAGAGTGAGATCTGGGTGATTACCTGTGTGTGCATGTGTGTGCATATGTGTGTGTAAATACACACACATATATATCACAGGGAGGGAGGGGAAGGGGGAGGAGAGGATAAGGGTTAAGTATTATACTTTGAAATAAATATATTGAAATTGGTTAGATTTAAAATATAGTGTGAATTTTGAATGATAAATTGTTTATGTAAACTGATAAAAGCGAAGCAGTTAGAAATACATTTGGATGAAACGGCAGGGGAGAGGGAAAGAGAAGGAGAAGAAATTGGCTTGGACAAGAGGGCAAAGACCAACGTCCTCAGATAGGAGTTTCAGAAGGCTTACAAGGTTGGATGAGGAGGAAGAGGAGATGAAGAAAACAATGCAACAGGAAATAAAGGACTTGGAGGAACAGGAGACAGTGAAGAAGATGGCACAGCAATTACAACAACAACAGCAACAGAAGACAATAATATCGCCAACTACTGTTGCTCCATCTGCGGTAAAATCAATTGTGATAACAACAGCAAAAGTTACAACAACAACGACAGCTACGACAACTGTAACAACTACAGCGGCAATAGCAGGGACAGCACCAACAACGATAGTAACCACAGCCACAGCAACAACACCAACATCGGCAATGGGGGAGGGGCAAGGATTTAAATCTGAATTTGAAAGCTTAAATGAGAAATTTGATAAACTGGGGAATAATATTGGAAAAATGATTGCCCAAATTAAATTGGACATGAAACAAGAACTGCAAGATACGATAGGAAATCTTGTGAAGGAAATCAACGGTCTGAAGGAGGATACAAATAACCTCAAAAAAGAACAAGAAGTCATTAAAAAAGAACAGATAACGATTAAAGCAAAGGTTATGGATTTGAGAAAGAGAGAAAAGGAGAGAGAAAATAAGGTTGGAGATCATGAAAAGAGATTAGAAAATGTGGAAGAACAACTAAGACGAGCAAACGTCATAATTCGAAAATTCCCAGAGAATTCTCCAGATAAATTAAAAGAAAGAATAGTGAAATGGCTTGATGAAATTATGGAAGATGGTTTCACGCCACAGGAGGTTGTAAATGTATTCAGATTGGGATCGAGAAGAGGTAAAACTGGGTCAAGGAATGTCATGTTAAAATTTGCTAATGTGTCTGATAAACTGCGTTTAATGGCGCTTATACGGGAAAAAGGAACAGAGGTTCTAAAAGTGGAAGGTCATGAAATTGAAGTGTATAATGACATTCCAATTGAGGATCGATTTTGGAGACAATCGATGAAGCCAATTACAAAACGATTTCAGGAAAAGGGAATAAGGTACAACTGGAAATTTCCACGACAATTAAGCTTTTTTTATTTGGGAAGATGTTACTTAATTAGTGAGGGTCCTAATGTCTTGGATGCAATGACAGATGCTAAGTTAGTGGAAGCAGGAACCAAAGAATGGTTTGATTTGAAGGAAGAATTGATTATATCTGGTGGTTATAGAAGACGAGATAGTAATGGAAATGAGAATATGCCTAAAGGGGCGGAAGGAGGAATTGATCCGGGTGGGGAGTAGTTTCTGATCTCTCCCAAGCTCCTATGATTGATCGCACCCCCCCTCCCCTCTCTGAACCCCAGAGGCCATTTGTTAAAAGAAAATGGGGAGGGATAGTAGTAGATTGTTCAGTGTAATTTTTTTAGATGTTTTCTTTTTTCTTTTTTTTCTTACTTATTTGTATAAGGTGAAGGAAATGTTATATGTTAATCACAGGTCCGTAGGAGGAAGCGGGAAGTGTAAAAAATGGTGGGAGAAGCACAATAAATGAGGAATGTAAAAGTAATGACATGGAATGTGAAAGGTACTGGCTGTCAAGTGAAGAGAAGGAGGTTGGAAGCGGCGCTTAGGAAAGACAGACCGGATATAATCTTTCTTCAGGAGACCCATCAGAATTCGGAAAAATCTAATAAGCTATTTCTAGGATGGACTCAAGTTTATGAAAAAGCATACGGTTCTTCAAAGGCCAGGGGGGTCGCAACTTTGATATCAAATAGATTGGGATTTGAGATGATAAAAAGTATATCAGACCCAGAAGGTAGATATCTAATAATAAAGGGAAAAATAGAGGAAGAAGAAATAACGTTGGTGAACCTGTATGTACCAAATGAACACCAAAATAGTTTCTTAAATAAGGTATACCGAATATTAGAGAAGGAAAAAACAATAAAAATGATTGTCGCGGGAGATTTTAATTTAATAGGATCAAATATAGATAGTACAAATACAGCGAGATGTGTAGGTGGAAATAAAATGCATGTGTTAAACAATTGGGTGAAATCCCTGGGGTTGAAAGATACATGGAGGGCACTTAAAGGATTGGAAAGAGCCTATACATACTTTTCACAAGTGTATAATACATATTCCAGAATAGACTATATATTTGTTACGGATAATTTGATAAGTAATTTAGATGGTATAGAAATAGGAATTTTCAAAGAATCGGATCATGCAAAAGTTTTGTTGGAAATGAAGATAGATGCTATAAAGAGCATGAAAAATTGGAGATACGATGTTAGATTGTTTAGAGATAAAAAGTACAAAGATCAAATGGTAGAAAAATGGGAAGAAAATTGGAAATGGAACGATACAGGGGAAGTAGGAATAGGCATAGTATGGGATACAATGAAAGCAATATTTAGGGGTGAAAGTATTAAGATGGCAAGCATTAAAAATAAACAATTAAAAATTAAACAAGAAGAAACTGAAAAAGAGATTAAAAGGCTACAGGAGGAACATGCAAGAACTAAGGATAGAAAGGCTTACGAAAGGATGCAGGGATTAAGGAAGGAACTAATAGGAAATGACATGGAAAAGGTGAAAAGAGATTTAATATATTTAAAAAGAGAATATTTTGAATATAGTAATAAAAATTCAAAATTATTGGCAAGAGCGGCTAAAGAAAAAAGAAGTAGAAGGGAAATAGGGATTTTGGTAGATAAGGAAGGTATAAGATATAATAAGACTAAAGACAAATGTAAACTGATTAGAGAATTTTATCAAGATTTATACTAAAAAAAGAAGATAAATATAGATAAATTAAAGGATAGATTGAAGATGCAAATCAAGAATAAAATTAGTCAGGAGCATAAACAAAGAATGGAAGAATTAATAACTGAAAAAGAGATAAAAAAGGTAATAAACAAATTGAAATCAGATAAATCACCCGGAGAAGATGGATTACCCGCTGAATTTTATAAAGAGTTTAAGGATATAGTAATCCCGAAATTGTTAAACTTGTATAATGGGATTCTTAATGGGGAACAGTTACCTGTATCTTGGTATAGAACAATAATTGTCTTATTACCAAAACCGGGAAAGGATCTAGAAAAAGTAGAATCATATAGACCCATCTCCCTGATAAACCAAGATGCTAAGATTTTTACTGCAATATTGGCAAACAGATTAAATAGTTTCATGGATAAATATATAAATAAAGACCAGGCCGGATTCGTGAAAGGGAGACATATGGCGGATTTAGTAAGGCGAGTACTAGATTTAATAGATGTGGCAAGACAAAATAAAGAGAAAGTAGGATTATTATCGTTAGATATCTTTAAAGCTTTTGATTCCTTACAATGGGTAACAATTAACGAGATAATTAAGAGTTATGGATTCGGTAACAGGTTTGTAAAAACAATAGAACAATTATACCAACAAGGATATGCTAAAATTAGGGTCAATGATGGCCTTACAGAGGAACTGAGACTAGAGGCAGGAACAAGGCAAGGGTGTCCCTTATCTCCAATACTATTTATTATGGCAATGGAAATATTAGCCAATACAATAAGGGAAGATAAAAGTATAGAAGGAATAATGGAAAATAAAATTAGTCTATACGCAGATGATACTTTATTAATTATGAAACAACCTAGAAGAACTATGGAAAGTATTCAAAAACATTTAAAGAATTTTGAACAAATTACAGGTCTGAAGGTAAATTGGGAAAAATCTGAATTGATTCTAAGTAATATTGGAAAGGAAGAACAAGAGAAAATTAGAGATGAATTTAAATTGCAGATCAAAGCGAATTTGAAATATCTAGGGATAATTATTTCCGATAAGTTAGAGGATTTGAAAAGATTAAATTATGATAAACAAAAGAAGGAACTTAAGGTTAAAATTTTACAGTATCAAAAACTGAAGTTGTCTTGGTTCGGCAGAATAGCATTGACTAAAATGATGTTATTACCAAAACTAAATTTTTTATTTGATGCCTTACCAATTCAACTGACGGATAAAGATATTGAGGAATTCCAAAAATTATTTAATAAATATTGTAATGGGGGACGTAGAGTTAGAATTTTAAAGAAAATGTGGTATTTATCTCAAAAAGAAGGGGGCTTAGGAATACCTAGCCTAAAGAATTATTACAAAGCATTTCAGATAAAGAACGTAGTTAAGATTTTGATGAAGGAGTCGATTATTTGGGAAGAAATTGAAATGAAGGAAATAAAGGAAGAGGGTAAGAGCCTCTTTTTAGATAAGGAAATAGGAAAAATATTGGTTAAAAATAGAATGATGAAATCAATGTTGGGAGTATGGAAGAAAATTAAAATGAAATTGGCCCCAAATATTTCACCGATTATTGAATTAGAAGATTTGAAAAAGTTCCCAATAAGTATGGATAATGAGATGAAAGAACTACTGTTGACAAATAAGGTTCTCCTGTTGAAAGATTGGATACGAGTTTGTAAAGATGATGAGAAGAAAAGAGAGTTATATACCCGGATAAAGTTGAATTGGTTTCAGATAGCAATGCTGAACAAGTGGAATAATAAATATTGGAGGGAACGGAGCTTGGAAAGAGATAGGACGGAATTTGAGGAATTAGTATGGAAAATAAGGAAGGGGGAAATTGGAATTAAAGGGTTGGTTAGTAAAATTTATAAAATAATAAATGTAGAAGGTAAACCACAAGAAATATTAAGAAATACATGGGAACAGGATCTGAATATGAAGATAACGGAAAAGGAGTGGCAAAATAAATGGAGAAAAAGAATCATGAGATCCCTGTCGGTTAGAATAAAGGAACATAATTTTAAAATGTTATGGAGGTGGTACCTGACCCCTATGAAATTACATCAGATAGATAAGAAGAATAATAAAATGTGTTGGAGGTGTAAAAATACCCTGGGTACATATGTTCATATGTGGCACGATTGTAAAGTGGTAGAAAATTTTTGGTTAAAAATTGAGACCGAGATAGGAAAAATCTTGGAATTGTGTCTTAAGTTGGGGCCGGGCACCACCCTATTGACCGATGTTGATAATGTTAATATAGACAAAGATAAGAAAGAGTTGTTGTCAATGATGCTTGTAATGGCAAGAATGTGTATTGCAAAAAATTGGAAAAGTGAAGTAACGTTAAAGGTGGAAGATTGGTACGGGCAGATGTGGGATCTCGCATTGAATGAAAAACTAACATGGGAGTTAAACTTTAAGAAAGGTATAGTAAAAGAAAATAGATTCTGGAATATATGGCGAAAATTCGTTGAATATTCATTGACGAGAGAAGGAACACATAAATTGACACCAGACCAAATGAAATTTTGGGAATAATAGAAACGAATGGGAGATCCCACAACCTCCTAGGACAATGTATATAGCACTGGGTGACAAAGTATATAATTGTATGTAATATATAGTTTGTATTTTTTTTCTCTTCCTTTATATGAATGTAATGTGGTTTTTCTCTTCAGGGTGAATGTATTCAATGTATTTTTGCTCATTTTTTTCTTTATATATGTATCGTATTGTATTGTATTGTAACGTTATGAATGTATTAACTTTGTAATTTGTCTGAAAAATTAATAAAAAAAAATAAAAAAAAATAAAAACCCCATCTAAATCGGTATTTTCCCTCCTGTATATTAAAATAACATAGCATAAAGTAACAAACACCAAAGTCATGGAGCAGAATTGCTGTGAATGAGAAATGGGTCGATGTCCAAGTTATGGAGATGCTGGTAGTGTTAATAGCTGGTATGTACTCAATGATGTTGCATACACCAGCTGAAGGTAGTTGAACTATGGTTACAGTGTTGTTGTTGTTGAGTCACACAGTCAAGTCCAACCCTTTGCGACCCCATGGATCACCATATGCCAGGCTCCCCTGACCTCCATCATCCTCCGCAGCCCACTCAATCTACACTCATTGTGTCGACAATGCCATCTAGCCACTTCATCCTTTGCCGCCCCCTTCTCCTTTTGCCCTAAATCTTTCCCAGTATCAAGGCCTTCTCAAGTGAGTCCTCTGTTTTTCATCTTCAGTATTTGTCCTTCCAATGAGCAGTCATGGTTGATTTCCTTCAGGATTGACTGTTTTGATCTCCTTGCTGTCCAGGGGACTCTCAGGAGTCTCTTCCAGCACCGCAGTTCAAAGGCATCTATTCTTCTGCGCTCAGTCTTCCTTATGGTCCACCTTATGATCTCTCTACTAGCAGGGCGATGTCTCTACTTTTTATTATGCTGCCCAGGTTCCTCATAGTTCTCCTCCCAAGAAGTAAGTTTCTTTTTATTCATGGCTGCAGTCACCATCTGCAGTGATCATGGAACTTAAGAAGGTAAAGTGTTGTGGACATCAGTTAAATATACAGGGGAAAAATAGCATTTTACTCATAAAGACTGGGCTTCATTTTTATAGTCCTTCCTTCTGTCAAGCTTTCAGCTGGAGAAAAATTGGTTGCCTGTCTATTTATTTACTGTTCTTTTTACGTCCCAAACAGGATGGTTCTTAGCTGCTCTGGTGCAAACTTCCTTAAGATGAGAGAAAGTGTCTGTCTCGCTGTGTGTATGTGTGTTCATATGTTCCTTTCCCTGTCTTTCCATGTGAGTGGGCAGTTCTTACTCCTTTCCTTTGCTTCTGACTTCATAGCTGAGAAATTACAGGTGCAGCGAGCAACCATATCAATCACTCCAATACTTGTGAAAAATTTAACAGCATCAAGCTCTTCAGGCACTGCTTTATGGTTGCAGCCTCACAGCAATGTTGGGAAAGGGTAATTTGTCTTGGCTAGCAAACAGAAACTCTTTGGAGATATAAGTCTGGAAATGAAGGAGAGGAAATAAGGTAGAGGAAATAAAGTATGCAACATAAAAAGGGGGGAAATGAAGTGAAAGTAGAGGCAAGGAGCCTTCTTTTGGGTCTGGGAGATTAATTGCTGCTCATAAACTCCTCCGTAAAATGCATCTAGAACTATGTGAGAACAATAGAGATCAAACAAATGAGACAGGGAGGAGAGTGACTTAAGGAAAAAATTGGTCTAATTAAAATGAACTCTAATGAAAATAACAGGGTTGCAGTTAAGCAGCAGCATCTGAAGTGTGTTTTGAAAGGCATTTTGAACATATTTTTTGATGCTTGCTTGTGGGCATTCCTGCTGGGTATTGCTCAGTAAGTGGGTGACTACGCCATTAAAAAAAAAACCTTGAGATTTGCTCCTTTTATACCACGGGTGAATTTGAAAGGTTTCCTTTTTCTGCCTGAATGACACAAAGACTGAATCAAATTCATCTGTTGCCACACTCACACCCACATCCAAAGTGGCTTTTTCTGTGCTGCTGGAGGCCTTCTACTTTTTTCATGACAGTGTTTTTATAGGTCCCCACCCCCACCCTGGGCAGATGCACTGGATATGTCATTGAAGGGTGGGATGGGTATGTTTGAGTTGAAATAGGGGGTGGAAGTTCAAGACCCCACTTTAATTCCTGGAAAATGGGACAGCCAAGATAATCTTTATGTACCAGGATGCGATATTATGCTTCTCTCAGAAGTCATGTCATGTCTTATTGCTGAATTCACATGGAACTAGATGTACAATGTAGGCATTGCAATATTTAAACAATGCCCCAAATTCTAGTCACTTCCTCTGCACAGTTGTTTGTCTCATGGCTTTCTTGCAGGTGAAAAAATAGCTGAAGTAAAGATTGCCCAAACATCTATTACATTTTACCATTATAGTTCCCCCTCTTTCTTAAAAAAATCATACCTAATGTATATGTATAATCATACATAATGTATTTGAGATTTACAAAAAAAGTCCTCTGGCATTTGGGAGTGAGTCATAATGCTGAGAAATGCAAATTATGTATTACCCCACCCCGCAACTCATCAAATAAAGAGGCAAGACATAAGAATTTGGTGTGAAACTAGGGCCACAATTTATTAAAATTTATTCAACCTCCGATCTGTGGTGGCACCTAGTAGGGCAAAAACTGGTAATAGAGCAAGAGGTCCATCACAGCTCCTCTCTAGCCTGGATGGATGAATCCCTAGGCCTAGCTCCCATGCAGTGCTGTACCTTGACAGCTATCACCAGGCTGGCTCAGATGGGAAGGCATCTCTGCAGGCATTTCCAACTCTATTCACATGAGTGGATGTTGGATGTATCATGAAGATTGCTCACAATGCCTAGAGAGTGCACAAAGGATTCACCTGAATTGTGACAAGTTCCTAGCAGGTACTCATCAAATGATGCCTTGAGGGACTCATTACTACCAACTTTATGTGGCACTACCCACCACTAAAGAGGGCTCACTCATGCTTGCCTCCTCTCATTCAGTCTGCCTTCAAGAATGGTTGCAATGCCCATCTGCAGGTCATGTAAAGAAATGCCTGCCCCTGGATCAGCCAAATGTATCCTGTCACCTC
Source organism: Bradypodion pumilum (assembly GCA_035047305.1). Taxonomy (NCBI): domain Eukaryota; kingdom Metazoa; phylum Chordata; class Lepidosauria; order Squamata; family Chamaeleonidae; genus Bradypodion; species Bradypodion pumilum. Next base: position 156,432,414 of record JAWDJD010000001.1, on the reverse strand, counting down.
AGAACAACTCAGGGTGTCTGAATTGTAAGCCTGGATGTTCCAGGTGAAAACCATCATTGTTAAGAACCCATGCCTTAATTTCTCCATTGATGCCCCTATGATCCCAGTCCAAATACTGGGTATCACAATCCTCTCACCAGACTAGTGTTGATGGCCATAATTCCCACATACCCTAAAGGTCCTTGATTGCATGGACAAGCAGAGTCTTGACCTTCAGGAAACCAATGTCATTTCTTCCCAGGTGAACAACTAGTTTATCAGGAGGCACCAAACTAGATTCTCCCAGGAGGATTGGCAAAAGGTCATCCCAACACATCCCCTTCTTAGTTTCCACTTGAATGTGTCTTGGCCCCCTAACCCCAAATGCATACATAGGGCAGTTCCCTTGGCTTGCCTGACCAAATAAACAGGATACGGTTACCACAGTTTTCTTTTCTTTGACCTGTCACATGTATACCCTCCTTCTTCCTCTCTTTTAAATTAGCTTGACAACATCAAATTGGAGAGGCTTTTTACACTCACTCACTGACCTCTTCTTTTTAAAGTACATGGATGGAATCTGCAAATCAAAGTTTTTCACTTTCTTCCAGATCCCACTACTTCCGACCAATCTCTTAGGGGAAACAAAAATATCTAAGCATACCTGGATGAGCTGCCACCATCTCCACAATCCCAAATACCCATTTAAATAGAAAACAGAAATTATGCATAAGTGTGTGCGCATACACAAACACAGGGCACTTCCAAGCTCAGCTTTGTCAGGTATTGAAATAGTGGTACTGAGTATTGCATAGGATGAATGTATGCACCTGTAGTTTTAAGAGCCTGTATCTATGTATATTGCACAGTTGATACCACTGATATGGTTAGCCACATATCTATACCTATAAGAATGGGGTTGGGCCGTGCGTGTCCGGAATGCATGTCCACACTCATCCATCCTGTAATGCACCGGCCACACTTACCTTTTGTCCCTGAGAGCATCTCCACAAGGGTCCGGAATCCGAGAGTGGGGCCAATGCCCCACAAATGCGAACAAAAAAACCCTATGAGTCCCAGTGTCCTCCGTGCTGTGGCACGCCTTAGCCAATCAGGCAGTACAGCCCGAGCGTGGAGGAGGCAGGACAACCAGTGCACACAAAAAGAAAAAAGGCAGACGCGCACGCAAAACAACTCAGAGCCCTGCCTTACCAAGGCATACAGAGCCCGGGCTGAAGGAATGGTCCACCTGCCATCCCTTTCGCACTGCCTGAGGACATGGCCGGGCGACGTGCCACCGTAGGTGCTGCCACTGCCCTGCCGCCCCTGCTGCCCTCAGCCACGCCACCTGAGGACACAACTGGGCGAGGCGCTGCCATAGGTGCTACCTCTGCCCTGACGCCCCTCCCTCCCTCAGTCGTGCTTGATGGCTCTCGCCCTCACCATTTTCCCTCTGCTGTTTTTGAGCCAGCCCTCAATACAGTGGAGGGAAAAATGCACAGGCAGCAGATCCATCAGGGAAAGTGCCTCACTTTACAAATCACTGGCTTCTGCCTTTCAATTTGCCTCAGCTGTTTCGAGGGACAGCCCTTGAAACAGCAGAGGGAAAAATGCACAGGTGGCAGATCCATCAGGGAGACCGCTTCCCCTGACGGATTGCTGAATGCCACCTTTGCATTTCCCCCCTTAGCCTGCCTCCCCCCAGCAAAGGCAAGGAAGGGGAGACGGATTGCATCCCCTCCCCCATTCCCTGCCTCCCCCCATCAAGACAGGGAAAGGGGGATGGATCATATCCACCTCCCCCCTTCCCTGCCTCCCCTCTCCATAGGGGCCAAAACCAGCCAACCACCAACAAAAAAAATTAATACCTGCCCGGCAAGGCCGGGCAAAATAGCTAGTTATGTTCTATAAATGAAGTGCTTCCAGAGCACTTATTTGGAGGCATTATCAAGGAGTCATTGAGGAGTACTGGAGTATTCCAGGAGTTCATGCTGGAACTCATGCTGGAGTTACTGGAACAAGAAGAGAGAATACAGAAGGACTATTTCTGCAGCTCTTGCTGAAGTTGCTGGGGAGGAGCTCAGGCAGAAGCTCTTCTACAACTAAACCTGCACTGGAACCTGGAATCATTCAGTAAGCACTAATAAATCTCTTTTGCCAGAGTATGTGTATGTTTATGCTTGAAAGAACTGAACTGCTTATGCTACTGAACTTCTGAACTTGAAGCCGGATACGTCTTGGCTTTCATTCCTGTTGAACTGCTGTGAATGAACTGAACTGCTGTTCTGAATCTACCAAAGACTGTAAGCAAATCCACAAGCCTCTAATCAGTCTCAGAAGGACCTTGATAGATTCCTGCTGAGGTGAGTGACTGTGAGAGAAGCTATCTATATTTACATTTTACACTGAAAGATAATTAGCACCAGAAAAGTAAATGCTGTTTGTTTTCTGTTGAACTACGACTACAGTGGCTCAAGTGGCTAAGAAGCTGACTGGGAGGCAGAAGGTCAGCAGTTCGATTCCCGAGTACTGCAGGTCAGAATGAGCCCCCGTCTTTGTCCAAGCTCCTGCCAACCTAGCAGTTTGAAAGCAAGACATTGCAAGTAGATAAATGGGGACATTTCGGTGGGAAGGCATCAGCGTTCCGTGCGCTCTGGTGTGTAGTCATGCCTGCCATATGACCATGGAAACGTCTGCAGAAGCAGACAGCACTGGCTCTTCAGCTTTGAAACAGAGATGAGCACAGAACCCTAGAGTCAGATAGGACTGGCTTTCGAGCAAGGGAAACCTTTACCTTTACCTTACGCTGCCATTTTTCTTTTGTGTGTGTGGGAAATCCAAGGTGTCTCGCTTCCACTTGTGTTACACTTACGTGCTACTTTGCTAAATACCCACACACACAATAAAACTTAGCAAGCCTGATTCTTATTTATATAAGATTTCTAGGAAGTGCAACCATCCTCATAATAACATATCTTTATTTTCTTAAAACAGACTAGAGTTTTAATTAGTTCTTCTCTGTTGTAACCTGACAAGTTGTCATATCAAATCACAGTTGTCATAGCAAATCAGTGCTGTATCACCTGTCAAAAAATTTAAAACAAAAGGAAGATGTTGAGATGGAGGATGGATTTTTTTTTTTTTTTTGTATTTCAAATTTCTCTTTTACATCTGAGGGTGACACTGTTTTGGTTATCTAAGGACTAGTAGTGAAGCAATCCAGTTTGCTCTTGAGAAAAATATATGAGGACAATAGAACTGTAAATTAGTTTTTGTTCAGGATGTTTTACAGCTAGCTCAAGGTGAAGCCACAATTTCCTTGAGTATCCAGCAGCATCATTTTCAGGAGAATGCTGGTCCCTTAAAGATTTCACAAGGGTGAACTCAGACATGCATCAACTCCAGTATCACGAGGTCAAGTTTGCACTGTGTATTTTGAGGAAAATAACAAGGTCATTTGGTAACCTGCTGTAGAAATCTCTCTGGGTTTATAGGCTTTGGCCATTCCTGGAATAATTTGTTGTTTTGCTACTGTCTGCTCTCATAGAGATGCAGCTGTATTCTACGGATCTAATTAAATGTTTCCTTACACTGTTTGCAAGTATTTATGGTTGGTACAAATGACACTAAAAAAGTGCTAGAGGTCACATATATGGAAATAAAAATCTCTTCCTTTAAGAAGTCAGCAGTGTGATGATTGTCCAACTAGGAGAAGGGGTGATGTAACTTCAGAACTGAAATATAATTTCAAAAATCAATGGCTGGTACTTCATGCTGACATTATTTAAAGAGAAATCATTATATTTTGTTATTGGGAAGCTAACAGCGATCTGTGCTTGTAGTAAAAATAATAATAATGATATTTTCCCTTGGACAGGCTAACATTTCAGACATAGGCAGTTTTAGTTAGAGGCATGTACTGAAGTTACATCTCTTGTTGCCTGTTGGGTATTTTGGTAGTTGCACAGCAAAAAGCAGGGCAGAGTTTAAGTTTAGTATTAAAGTGAGTTCTCACTTCCTCCAAGGCAGCCAAACCAATGATCCCTCAGATGAAAACTTTAGGTAAAAATAAAAATAATTTTTACTCGCTTCATGTGCTGAGAAGTTACATATGTTGAGGTGTCTTCATATGGTGGCATCAGATTAATAGCCCCAGTAGGGAAGTTCAGGTGAGGTTGTCATTGTCATTGTTGTTGTTGACTGCAACATATCTGAGAATGCATTTTTTTCCTGAAGGAGGAAAAATGTCATCGGCATTAATTTGTTTAAGGTGGATACCAGCTTTCCATGAAGTGACCCACACACTATGATCTCGGAGCCATCCTCTGCAGCACACACATGAAATGAGACGTGCCGGATTCAACACTGGGACTGCAATGGAAAGTAAAGATGGCATTTCCCCCATTCCTAGCCATGTGGATCAAGAGGGAGGAGATGCTGAGATCTATGGCCAGAAGAAAGGACCAAGCCCCAGATCAATCTATATCACAGGATACATATAATTCATGTCCTGCAACGTGACTTGACATTTGTGTATAAGGAGGATGGTAGCATATGTGGCTCTATACATTTTATCTATGCAACAATCCTCAGAGAAGATGACAAATAATGATTTGCTCACAGCTACCCAAAGAGTGTCACAGAGATTTCAACCTTTTCTGGGGGTTGTGGTCAGACCTGTCAAGTTTTGGACATTAAAATAAGGGAAATTTTAGGCCTCTCCCCTATCTTCCAGGCCTCTCCCCTCTCTACCAGGCCACACCCCCTCCTCCAAAATCCAGGCACACCATAGAGCCTAGAAAAAGGAGCTACAAAGAAATGTTGGGCTACTTGGTAGAGAAAGAACTACCCCCAAAGGCAGGACTGTTTTCCCTCATAGGGAAAAAAGCAATCAGCAAGCCAAGCTTATTATAATGTCTATTTCAAGTTTCCCCCTCTTAATTCGACTGCATTTCATATTATAGTGATTTTTCATGGAACTGTTTTTTACATTTAAATCAGTTAAATGTCTACTGTCTTAGCCTTTTATGCCTCAATTTCATTTTTAAAACTCTGTGTTTAAGAGAAAACCACGGAAGTATGCTGTTTATGCTGTATGCAAATATACTTGAAGCCCTCTCTCTCCTGGGAAAGAGGGTGTTAAAGAGAAGTCAATGAGCCAATCGGCTTCAAGTATATGGTCATGGTGGGTGGGGTGGCAGCCTGTAAGCACTCTAAGGAGTTGAAGATAGCAAGAAGGTTTTGATTAAAGGGTACTTCTCAACCTTGTATAAAATGAATCCTAATATGGTCCTAGGACTCAGGTTCTCAGTGCCATTCCTCAGGTCTCAGGGAATATTTCTTCTTCTTCCATGTCTAAGCCAGACATAAAAATTAAGTCACCTTTAGGGAGTTCATTCTGTAATTCCTTTCGCCTGACCTAGTGTGCCAGCTTATTGCATTCATCCTCATGAGTTAAGGACATATCAATTAGACATGCTCAAAAGGACACTTGCCTTTGTGTTTCCCAACCTTTGGTTTTTTTTTTACTTAAATTCCCAGAAGTCAGTACATTGGATGATTAGTGTTTTGGGGTAATGATTTAGGTTACCACCACTGGCTCATAATGGATTTTAAATTCATCCCTAAACCTCTTTATTTTCTATTACACCTGCCATTTTACAACTGTTGCTGAAAGTTATCTTTGGTTTTCACAACCAGATACAAATTTACTGATATATCCAATTGGTCTGGTTCCACTGTCATGTTAAGGTACTATATCAGCCACTTTAGTTATTGTTCCTATCAGCACAATAACCCAAAATCTGTAGTTTCTGCCAATTAAATAAGCTCTCCAACTGAAACGCAGTATAGTTCTCTACCCCTTAGTGTGGTTTAATTAACATTAATGCCCTTCCAGTAAAATTACTGTGGCTATCTGGTAATATGTTAATGGATGTGCTGAAACTCTAAAAGCCCACTCTGCAAGCACTGAATTGCAAAAGGAATCTTTAAAAAAAAACATAACCAGGCTGGCTGATCATTAGATAGGGTGAGTCAAACTTCTCACAGAGAAGAGTCTGAGTAACAGGCATGTTCCCAGCCTCTATCTCTGTCTCTCTCCAGCACAACAATGTGTTCTGGGGGCCATACAGTACCCTGAGACCTGCAGCCAACAGGAAAATGCTCTAGTAGGTAGTATTATTTTTTTTATAATACTGCTAGCCAAAGTGGCTTCTGCACCTGATATTACAAGGAGGTGACCATGGCTGGCACTTGGCAAAGTTACAGTCCAAAGCATATAGTCCTTGCAAGAGGAAAAATATCTGAGCATCCTGGCTCAGTGCTGCTGCTTGTTGCTTATCTGGAAACAGGATCCAGTGAGTTCATGTAGTTTAGTTCCAGATACGTTGGCAACACAAATATACCATTCTAAAATAGACAAGTCTTCCAGAGACTAGCAGACTGTCACTCCATACCAACAGGAACATGTAATAGAGCATAGCAGCATAGCAGGTATAAGTAACATCACAGCACACAGAGACATGGGCAGCATAGCAGACAGCAAGCCCAATAGGTAGAATGCAAGTAGGTTAACATCAGCAAAATATGTGGCAACTGAAGTGCTACATTTATAACGCAAACATGCTCAGTGATTACAGCTGGGAGATGTACACAGCTAGCTGTTAAAGTTACATGCAACTTACACAATACATACTGATGCACGACACAATCTTATTAGTGACATTTTGCACACTGCCTGAGGAAGCAAAATGTCTAGGGGTGCCTCACCAGACAGGCAGAGAGTTACTACTTCCATAGGACAAAACACTTATTAATTAGCAAGTGTGTCAAAATGAAGAGACCCTCATCACAATGAACTTTATTTGGAAGAACTTTATTTGGAAGATTCAAGGCTGCCACCAGTTGCATAGGTTAGTGGGAGAGCTAGCCATTCTGCCCTGTTCATCTGATGTGTTCTTTGGAGACCTTTCCCTCTGCTACATTCACAGAAGATTCCAAATGATCTGATGTGCTGTAATGTTCCTGATCACCTCTGGCAGCTTCAGTCTTAAAATCCAACTTGCACCAGGGTCCTTGGAGAGCAGATGCAATTGCTTGTTAATTTAGCTATAGGAAATCTGCCGTGCTGGAAATATGCAAATAGAGGAACAATTTCTTCTGCTAGTTATACATTATTAATGGCTTCTCAGTTGCAGTTTAACAAAGTAATTAATTGCCAATTAACAGACAGATTTTTCCAGGGACATTTGGATCCCATCAAAATCAATGATCTGCCTCTGTTCATTCAAGTGTAAGTTGGATGGGCCCTAGTGCCCAGTTTTATACCTTTCTCCTTCCTTATTTTACTGAGTTCAATACTCCTTGCCTGGAATTTCTACTCCTTGTAGTAACTAACTCCTCTCTCTCTCTCTTTCTCTGTGACTCTCAGCTGGAAAAATGGAATTACCACAGGCAAACCCGAGCATTTTAGTTCTAAAACAAGAAAAAGATATATTCACATAGCCTTAGGGATCTATAAATGTGCACCTGTTTAGTTTTTTTCTCCCTTCTTCCCTGGGTTTCTCCTTCTCTTTCTTTTCTTTTTTTAACCTCTTCTAATTTTACAGAAATTGCTTTACCAATAACTGCCTTTCCTATAAAACATTCATTCTTTGATTCATGATTACAGCTCCATTGACATTACTGGGAGCATAATCGTTTTTCCATTGTATATCTTTCCTGTCCGGAGCTGAGTGAAAACAGCTTTCCAAATGCCTATGTCTAGGCATAGATCTCAAACATTTTGAGTGAGAATTGAGTTGTGGAGGAGGGTGAGACATTTTTAAAAATGCCTAAAAGTCCTCTTCCAGTCTAGCAAGGTTATCCTGCTATGGTAATCATCAGCCTTGGGTGGCAAAGCCCACAGAGAAGGGTGGTGGTCCCCAAGTTGATTAAATCCCACTTGAATCCATCTTGATGGAGGACAGGAGCTTCATCAGTACTGGCCTGGGACTGATGAGAAATTTGTGTGCCAAAAGGGCTCAGGACCACCAGAAAGTGACTCGTGGAACTGGATCAGTGGTACGGGTATCACACTGAGATGCAGAAGGCAAATGAAAGATTGCATTATATTCAGTGGTGGGCTCCAAAAACATTTACTACCGCACTGTGGGTGTGGTATGGTGGGCATGGCCAGGAGGAAAGCCCTGCATTGCACCCAAATTAGGACTACTTTATTTCAAAACTTGGATGGGCTACCAGTTCTAGCAAACTGGTGTGAACCTGCTGATGCCCATCACTGATTTTATTGTTCCCAGGACAATCTTCATGGCTGATCACCATGATCATAGCCAATATTCAGACTCAAATGCGGCACTTGAAGAAGAGGAGGAAAAGTCCTATTCTTTCCAAAGGAAGTTAGTTTAGTTTTGAGAGAAAGTTAAAAATAAAGGCAACAAAAAGAATTCACATAGAAATGGAACATGGTAAGTAAATAAGTAAAGAGTAAACAAAATAAAAAGACAAAAAAATGTTATGGCACCTTAAAGACTAACTACTGTATTTTAGCATTAGCTTTCATGGGGTGCAGGGGGAGGGGTGGCTTCCATTGTGTGGTTGGTATAGAGGATTATTCCTTCCCCCATGGTCCCTTCAGTACCTGCACCCTTTTAAGGGGGTGGGTTCTTAATTCTGTTTTATCTGTTTTATCTATGATTGTGAACTGCCCTGAGTCGGCCTTGGTCGAGTGGGTGGTATAGAAATTCAACAATTAAATTAAATTTAAATTAAATGGCTCATGTCTACTTCATCAGACATGGATCTGATCCACAAAAGCTAACATTAAAAAGAACCTCTTGATTGGATTGAAGGAGGAGAGTGCAAAAGCTGGCTTGAGACTTAATATCAAGAAAACCAAGATAATGGCAACAGGTCCCATCAGTCCCTGGAAAATAGATAGGGAAGAAGTAGAAGCAGTGACAGATTTTACTTTCCTGGGATCCAAGATCACTGCAGATGGGGATTGCAGCCATGAAATAAAAAGGCGACTGATGCTTGGGAGACAAGCCATGAGAAACCTGGGGAACATAGTGAAAAGCAGAGACATCACCTTGCAAACAAAAGTCAGCATTGTCAAAGCAATGGTATTCCCAGTGGTAATGTATGGGTGTGAGAGCTGGACCATTAGGAAGGCTGAGCACAGAGGAATAGATGCCCTTGAAATGTGGTGCTGGAGGAGAGTCCTGAGAGTTCCTTGGACAGCAAAGAGAACAAATAGGTCAATACTGGGAGAAATCAATCCTGACTGTTCATTGGAGGGACAAATAGTGAAGATGAAGCTAAAGTACTTTGGACATCAAATGAGAAGGGAGGACTCACTTGAGAAGGCCTTGATGCTGGGAAAGGTGGAGGGCAAGAAAAGAAGGGGGTGTCCAAAGATGAGATGGATAGATGGTATTGTGGACACAATGGGCACAGAGCTTGGCAGGCTGAGGAGAATGGTGGAGGACAGAGGTGCCTGGAGGAAAATGGTCCATGGGGTCCAAAGGGTCAGAATCGACTGTGCGACTGAACAACAAGTTAGTTTTTAAGGTGTCACAATGTTTTTTGTCTTTTTGTTTTATTTTATTTACTCTCTGATATGCTTGCACAAACTACCACAGCTACCACTTCAAAATTTTCAATGATAAGTAAAGAAAATCATTGTACAGTATTTTATTCTATGAATATAATAGTTCTGCTCATGCAGCTACAGTAATACAGCCTAAGGAGAAGCTCAATACAGTATTTGAGATGTGTTATTGATATCCCGCTACAGTAATGGAATAGACTATATAGCCATCGACTCAACACTGAGTGTTGGGTGGCAGAAAATAACCTGACTCCCCAAAGGGGCCAATGGCTATGGGTGGATGAGCCCCTTTCGGTGCGTGATGGTCCCCTCAGTGGAGGAAATACCACTGGAATGCCACCATATTGGGCCTGATGGCAAAATGAGCAGAGAAGGAACCACGATTTTGATTCCCAATGGTCATGGAGGCAGAAGAGGCCATGCCAGATGAACTGGCTGTGAAGGTGCACTTTGTTAATATCCTCAAGGCTGTGGCAGTCCTTTGTAGTCCCAGTGTTAAATCCTGCACGTCTCATTTCATATGTGCCTCAGGAGATGGCTCTGTGATCACAGTGTGAGAGTCACTTCATGGCAAGCTGGGATCCACCTTAAACAAATTCACACCAGTGGCACTTTTACTGTAGTCCAGGAAAAAATGTATACTTGGATACGAGTAGCAGCCACCACCAAAGTAACAGAAGTATCTTAAATAGACTCTTTTAAAACAGGGGTTCCTAACCTTTTAAAGCTGGGGGTCATGCTCAGTCAGTCAGCATCAAGGGCCAGATGGCCATTTTGCCCTGCCTGCACAATGGGGTGGTCATTTTGTCCCAACAGGCCATTTTGTTTCTTGAATGCCCTTGGAGGGGTGGGGGTTGGAACAACAAATGGTGCTATGGGCTGGATTAGGCCCATGGGCCTTAGGCTGGGAACCCCTGTTTCAAAGATCCTCCAACTAACTGAGTGGTGGGATTTTCTTTACTGCCATTATACTGTCACGGATTATTCTCCACTAGATAGTGGGCCCTACCATTAAGCCAAGTGAAACACTCACTTCATATGTCAGAATCTGGCTATCAGGAAAGACAGCACCTCTGCTTGGCCTGTGGAGTTGAGCTTGTGAAAAGTTCTGCCACATGTACCAAAACAACTTGGTATGTGAAAGTAGGAACTTCCTTCTCTGTTTCAGGGTGAAAAATGAGATGGGAAACAGATTCTGGGCTCTATCTGTTTCCTCCAATGAGGAATAAAATAAATCTAAGAATATATTAAATTGGAGTGTATGGTGATCTGAAATTCTTTACCCTAGTGATGAAACTAAGGAGGTGATTTGGCTAAATAGCTTCAGGTAAGAGAACTGAAATTGTCCAACATTTTAGGTTGTGGTGAAAGCAAGGGAATATTCAGAAAATGTATCAGGAAATCTTTTCTCATTAATTTTGTCTTGGCACCAGCCTCAATATACCTCAAAGAGTAGATGTCATCCCCTTTGCACTACAAACTTCAGGTTTTAATTTCAGCTGTTCCTGCTCTATTTCAAGTCCTCCGAGTAGAAACACTGAAAGCTTCTGTGCACCTAATAAATAAAATATGTCTTGAGATATGAAAGAAATATAAATATAACTCACAATGAACTTGTACCAGTTCAAACATTGCTAAATAAACATTCACCAGCTTGCATAGTATTGATATAAAAAGTGACTCCTAAATAAAACATTGGATTAGATGCTGCAGTCAAAAATGTAGTATCATTGATTTGATATATATGTTAGGTAATATTGAAGCAAGGCTACTGCAAAATGCTTTACATGGAGAACCTTCTGCCATTGGAAAACTTATAGCAAGTTCAAAACTGCAGCTGTGAGGCTTGATAAATGCCAGTTTAATTCAGTATGTTACTCAGATTTATGTAGGAACTACAAGACTGCCAGTTTGTTTCCAGGTGTTATTTATTTATTTGTTTGTTTGTTTGTTTGTTTGTTTGTTTGGATTTATATCCCACCCTCTCTTAATATGGCTGTTTCATGCATTTGAAATGAAAGTTTGTACACACTCCTTTGGGGATAAATCCAGTATAAACTCAGGCTATGGAGAAGACACATGTTGTGCTGTATAAAACCCTCAGTCAGTGGTGCCCATGCCCAGGCTGTAACTTGCAGTCCACTGTATTTATAAAAGATCTGCTACTAATTTAGGGAGCAGAGTACATTATATTTAGGACAGGGATTCACAACCTGCGTCCTGTGGGACGCAGGTTGAGACGCGGCCCACAGCACCATTTCATGTGGGGGGCCCCACCACTTCCACCACACTAGGTAATGCCATGTGGTGGAGGAAGGGCAAAATGGGTGTCCTGCCTCAGAAGCTGTCTGAGGGAGCATGACCCGGCTCCCGGCTTTAAAAGGTTGTGAACTCCTGGTTTAGGTGGTGCAGAATGGATGCACTAATAGCAAAAAGAGAGAAAGAGCAAAAGGGGGAAGATTGCAGTTTGGGTCCTGTATTGTACTGTGATGAGTACAAAATATTTGTGAGTGAACAGAATAAATAATTGGGAATGGATAATAGTTGTTTTAATTTATCAACCAGAGAGAGAGAGAGAGAGAGAGAGAGAGAGAGAAAGAGAGAGAGATATTTGATTGTGAAAAAAACAGAGATTTAAATCTTATTTATTGTAGCTCAGGGCTCATCCTCCTGCAGGTCTATCTAGGTGACAAAAATATATTCTGGTGCCATAATACCCTCTGCACCAGGTTTCTGGGTTGGCAACATGAAGGCTGTTGCTTTGCACAGTTGTGACACAGTAACAATCCAGAGGTAACTGGCAGGTCTGTGCTCCAACCTCTTTGGCAACCCCTCTGATTAGTCTAATGGTTTGATTTGCGGAGTGGAATCTTTGCTCGTAATAATGGTCTAGGGCAGTGATGGAAAACCTTTTAGCAACTGAGTGCCCAAACTCAACAGGCTGTTGTGAACACTGCAGTGGGGTGGGGTGAACTCTTTGCTGGGGGAGGGAGGAAGCGCTCCCATTGAACTGCTGGGCAGAACGGCGGCGTGAATTCTGTGCTAGTGGGAGGGAGGAAGTGCTCCCTTTGTGCTGCTGGACAGAGGGGTGGGGCAAACTGTTCTGGGTTGATGGCATACGTGCCCACAGAGAGGGCTCTGCATACCCAGTGGTGGGCATCAGCAGGTTCCGACCAGTTCGCCAGAACCTGTAGCAGAAACCCTGGCTGGCCCCGCCCATCCAAGTTTTGAAATAAAGTAGTCCTAATTCGGGTGCAATGCACATGGGTATGCTGGGCACCTTGGGAGGGTGGTGGATAGAAAGTGATGGGGAACCTATTGGGGGGGTTGGGGGGGGAGAAATCCCATACATTCCCATTACCTCTGCCTGCCTCTGTAGGGCACCTGTCGCTGGGGCACACCAGGATGAGTCCTTGTGGGCCACCACACTACTGGCAACACAGGGCTTCCTGGTCATGCCCAAAATACCATGGCCACAGTGTGGTAGTAATTTTTTTTTGGAGCCCACCACTATGCGTAGCCCCTCTAGCATGTGTGCCATAGGTTCACCACCACTTGTCTAGGGATTTTCAGAGTATTAGAAACATGCAAACATACTCCAGCGTCTTCACCATGCCCATTGTTTGGTCTCACAAGGCTTTAGCAGTTAGGGGTGCATAGACAGGAGGTACAACAGGCATATGAGGTGCTTATAATTGAAATTTTGGACATTGCAAATGACTTAGATTTGACTGGCTGTTGTCCTGCATTTTGGCCAGCCATTTAGAATCAGCAAAAGGATTCTCACTAACTTTTGCACGGCTTGTTCAATCAATAGGGTTGACTATAAATCTTCCATCCGGAAGTCATTTTTATCCATCAGCCACAAACCATTTTCCTGAGATGGTGATGTTATCCCTTAGATTTCAATTCAACAAAAGAGAGAACGAGAATGGAAGGGAATGTTTTGTAGATTGCAGCCATAATAACCTTCTATCCAGACTGGAAAATTTAGTGGTAATTGCAGAACTGAGATGGAACCTGCCAGAAGCTGAATGGCACTATCGAAATGTGCTTTATGTTGTTTGTCCAATCACAATATGAACCATAAAAGTTATATTTTTCACACAAGGGGTAATGAGTCCCTAGCTGAAATAACTTGTTTCAGCAATTAAACTTAAAAAACACAGCCTGGTGCTTGTTTGTTTATCCACACACATCTTTGAAAAGAAGGAAGCAAAGAAACCACAATTTTCTTTCTACTGCAATACCTTTATTGATGTATCATCAAATTCTCTTGGTAGGTTATGCACATTCAGCATTTTGTCTAGGTGTGGCAATTTCAGCACCTCAGGATTGACTGCACATCTGGTTTTTCCTGTCTGTGGGCAAGAAAGAGGCAGAGGATTTACCATATAATTTGCTGAACTTTTTGCAGGATATGCATATGAATATATGGGTTACATTCAGTGAGGTTCAGAATTGGTTTACAGCCAATAGGCAAGGATGTGTCATTGATTCCAAAACCAGCAAGGTTTGTGGTGATTTTCTGATAATGTTTCCATCCCATTTATTAAGAAATTTGCAAATTTTGGTGAATTCTCATTTTAAAAAAATGAATGAAGAAAATTCTCAGCTATCCACACTGAAAAATGGGATAGCTTTTTGGAGTATGAACAGATTCTTTGTTTTGTTTATTACATTTGTATCCATCTTTCCTCCACATAACTCCTGGGAGTTTGCAGGCTTCTCTTCGTCTCCATTTCACTTGTACAACAAGTCTGTGAGGCAGGTGAACCTGAGAAATTGTGACCAAGTTACATGCCCCAGTTGGGGATTTGAAGAAGGGTTTTCAGACTTCTTGGCCAATGAGTTATTTCAAGATCCTCCAGTTTATGGGTGTGGGACATCTCTTCTGTCAGCACAATTCAGAATGCCAGGAAGTGACAGAACTTTGCCTTGCAATATAATGTCTACACTGTGAGAAAGAAAAAGGATGTTAAGCTTTACTTAGCAAAGGCCAATCTGAATTTTGACGACACTATTGTCAACATCCGGGGTGGTCTACAGCAGGGATGGCCAACCTTTTTATGTTATGGGCCTGACCAAGCCCTGGACAGCATCGCAGGGTGGACCACACCCCCAGGAGTGGAAGCGGGCACATTTATGGCTGACACCCAGGCCACACCCAGTTAGATTGCTAATCAGAATATCATGAGATGCTTTGTCAAAGGCTTTGCTGGAGTTAAGATATAGTACATCAGTGACTAGGCACTCAACCAAGGTGAATGAATCTATCACTTATGTTTTCCCTGCATGCACATTTTTAATCCCAAATCTGGAAGTTGTGCTCATCTTCTGAGCTCTTCTGTACTGCTCTTACATACCTTTCTTTATCATTGCTGTAAATAAAAATGCATAAGTAGAAAATGGCACATGGTTTAGCTGCTAAAAAAACTTTGCTAAGTAACCTAGCATACTCTGTGTATGCAGGAATATAGTGACATGGCTTCACATCTGAAGGAAGGAAGCAATGGGGCTGATGTTTTTGTACTGTGGGGGAAGAATCATGTGATTAATGTGAAAAAGAGAATGTTAAAGGATGAACCAAGTTTCCAAGTGAGAAGGAAGGAAATGAAAGACGAAATTGCAGCCTTCAAAGCCAATGACTGCAATTAGGAAATTCAGTAGCATGCAACAGCTTTGAGAGATATGGCCACAACATCGACTAAATTAGGAATTTAAAAGCTGCAGATGTATGTATCCTTATTAAGAATTAAGTTTCATTTAAACAAACAGGAATTGCCTTTGAGCAAATGTGCTGAGGGTTCCACTATGAAAATTATGTGTTTTCCCTGCTCCTTTTATTGCCTACCAGGAGTCTCTCTGTGTGTGCAGGCATGGGCATGTCACGTACCATCTTATTCCACTTTAAGTTATGCATGTAGATACTGCTTTTCATCTGAATGGCCGCCAGGCATATTCATGACAAGACACAGCCTCCAAATCCAAAAAAGCATCTTGGTTCATTAAACCTGTGATTAAACTAAGGTTCCAAGATGGAAACGGCTTGAATTGGGGTTTCATCAGGTTTCATTTTAGGTAATACAGAATCCCTCATTTCTGCCAGGATGAGATTTGGATTTTTGTTTCCGTCTGCCTACCCTTAATCTGTTCACTGCTCAGCCTGATGTAGAGCCCTGGAAGTCTCAAGAAAAAATATTGTGCTTTTAGTGATTTTTTTTGTGGTCCAGTAAACTTATCACTCAATATAGTCACTATTGGGTTTTTCGCTTGTTTGCTTATTTCGGAAAGGCATCTATTCAATTTACTTCTTGGGGTGGGTGGGGGAGTGGGATAGTAATAATAGAGGGTCTTTTAAAATTGTAACCATAATGGTAACTAATGCTTTGTAAGGGTTTGGAACTACAAATGGAATGAATTACATTTTACAAACCACTTTCTATCAGTTGGATTCCTCCTTCAACTCATTTCCCCTGTAGATTTTATGTTGCAGTATTACAGCATAGTATAGAAAGCAGCACACTATATGCTATTCCCTTCAGCACACAGAAAGGGTCTATGAATGATTTAAAAAGTTTTAGGTCCAGGAAAAAAATCTCTTAAGTAGTAGTTTAGCTACACGTTTTACAGTGTGATCTGTTACCAGGGAATGTACCATTTGATGTTCCATTTATTGTCAACATTGTGCTGTGAACTGTATAAACCTTACTGATATTCTCTCCCCCACCCCTCTTGTACCTTCCCTCCATCACCCTCATCTTTCTTTGCAAAGTTATCCATGGAGCAGAAGTGAGGGACATAATCTAGCTGCATAAAGTGGCTTTTGCCATCAAAGATAGACATAGCATGTTGCATTATTTGAGACCAATGTGTAGTGATGTGCAGGGTGGAGACCATGCATTTTTTTTTAAAAAAAGACTGTTTCTTCCAGTCTGCTGTGATTCACATAATTGACTATGGCAGCTCTTTGAGATGCTTTATTAATAACCTTTTGAGGAAGGCAGAATAGTTTTACTTTTGAAATCCCTTGTCATGACTAGGTTGCAGAGGCTGAGAGTAAAGGATGAGTCACTGCAAGATGAAGAACACAAAGTAATCTGGCTGAACAAGCAACGGGAAAATGTGGGATAGAAGGCTTGGCATAAAAAGGCAGATTTCAATTTTGGAAATACACCAGTTGTTGCAATACATTATCTAGTAACAGAGAAAGGTGGGAATTCTACATGGCTAGCTTTCACTTTTATTTATTTGTTTGTTTGTTTGTTTGTTTGTTTGTTTGTTTGTTCCCACTTGTATGCAGACCTGCTCACAGAGCAACTCAGGGCAGCTAACATGGTATTGCAGAACATCACAAAATATCAAAAAGCACAATAAATCCCAATAAATAAATTCAAACAATAAAAACAATGGACAATCCATTTAGTGTAAGGGACCAAAGACAATACAACAGCCGAAGGGTTGGCTTAACACAGGTTTATTGCATGATGATCCAGAGGAACATGTGGTAATGGCGGCTGGGTAGCTCATTATATACAGCTGGCTATACATTTGAATGTGGCTCGTTGGCAAGCTATTGGTTGCTGCCCGCGTGACGTCGTAGAAGGTCATGCCCTTCTTGACCAGGTGAGGAGGTCGCGGGGAATCTTCCCGCGCTGCTGATCCAGGTGGCTTTGATCCATTAGAGCTGGACGCTCGCTACTGCCCTCTGGTGGTCACTTGCTCGCGTCCCCTTATTAAGCATACATTGATACAGGTGATGGTTATAATGTTGCACACAGAAAGGTTACATTGATCACACATGGTACAGGTACATAGTTAAAGGCACTGCTTTACAGAACACAACATCCCTCCCCCCTAGGATGAGACGAAGTCTCTCAGCCAAGATGGCTTGTTGCGTGTGCGTGTGGGCCGTGAAGAAGGCTGCCCCCCGGGGGCGTTATTGCTTCTTTGTTCCCCGGTCCCTTGTCCTGAAATGGGAGAGGGAGACTCGTTAGTAGCTTGCCGCTGTCTGGCGGCCTTAGGGGAAGGGAAAAACTCCATTGTGGGCAGACCGGGGGGCGTCGGGACTAACGGAAAACCCCTCTTCTCGCTTGGACGGGTGGGGGACCACTCCGAAAAACCCCCCCGGGTCTGAAAATCAAAATCTAAGTTGGTCGGGGTACCCGCATTTGTGGGGACTTTCCGCGAGATATGTATGGGGTCGGGTTCCTCTCCCTCGGAAAGATCACCCAGGGTATCTACGAGGATATCCTCCTCCCCCCTTGGTGGGGGCCCACGGTCCCCTTCTCCTCCCCCTTGGGCTAAACGGGTGGGGGAGAACCCTAACGCTGACTTATTTCCTGCGTGAACCGCGTCCTGCTCGTCGGGGACCCTGCGTCGGAGCTGGTCTGCGTGCCGCCTCCATAGGAGCCCTGTGCTGGTTTCCACGCGGTACGACACGGGGCCGGTTTGTTCCACGACTACGCCGGGCACCCAGGCTGGGCCTGTGCTGGCGTAATTCCTGCAATGCACGGGGGCGCCTATGCTGAAACTCTTTGTAACCTCCAGCCCGATGTTCCTTCCTTTGTCCTCTACCCTCGTGGGGTCTAGCCTAGTTAGGATGGTGGTCAGCTTCCTGCGCATTAAGAGCTCTGCGGGGGAGTATCCTGACGCCAACGGGGTCACCCTGTACCCTAGCAGAAACTGACACACTTGTAGGTTCAAATCCCCTGGGCCCATGCGCCGCAACGCGTCCTTCGTGGTGCAGACGAGGCGCTCTACTTGGCCGTTGGTGGCCGGGTGAAACGGGGCGGAGGTAATATGCCGAACGGCGTTAATCTCCATGAATGCCTTAAACTCGGAGGACGTAAAACAACTAGCGTTGTCGCTAATTAACGTGTCGGGTATGCCGAACGTGGAAAAGAGCCTCCGCAAGTGCCTAATGGTCTGGGCCGAGGAGGTGCTCGTGACTGGGATAACCTCCAACCATTTGGAGAAAGCGTCCACAACGAGGAGGAATAGGGTGCCTCTGAACGGGCCCGCGAAATCAGCGTGCACCCGGGACCACGGCCCCTTAGCCGCGTCCCATTCCCTGTGGGGAAGGTGGGCCTCCTCCGGTCTGGAGCATTGGCAACATTCGCAAGTGCCGACCATGTGCTCGATGTCGGCGTCTAGCTGGGGCCACCAGAAGTAACTCCGGGCCAGCGACTTGGATCGCACGATGCCGGGGTGGCTGACATGCAGCAGTTTGAGCACCCGCGGCCGAAGGGAAGTGGGAATCACCACCCGCTGCCCCCAAAAGAGACATCCCCTCTCTAGGGACAGTTCTAGCTTTTTTCTGAAAAATGGAGCGAACTCCTCCGCTGGGGAGGATGCGGGCCACCCTTTCTGTAGCCAGGAGCTTACTGTCGCTAACGTTTTGTCTTTCTCTGTCGCTTTGGCGATGTCGGCGGGCACTACTGGGGGCGAATCCAGCACCTCTATCATGAGAACCTGACGGTCCCGCTCCCCCATGCTCACCTGGCTGGGCGTTAGGGGAAGGGGAGACCTAGATAGGGCGTCCGCATGGCTGATCTCTTTCCCGGGCCGGTAGACCAACGCGTGCTGATACGCGTTGAGAAAAATGGCCCACCTGAGCATCCTTGGGGACAGGATTTGAGGGGTGGGCTTATCCGCGGTAAAAATGCCTAGCAGGGGCTTGTGGTCCGTCACGATGGTGAAGGGGCGGCCATACAGAAAATCGTGAAATTTTTTCGTCCCCGAGACTATCGCTAATGCCTCCCTGTCCGTCTGCGCGTAGTTTCTCTCTGTTTGGGACAGGGACCTGGAGTAAAATGCTATCGGGGCCTCCCTTCCGTTCGCCAGCACGTGGCACAACACTGCCCCCACCCCCACTGGAGATGCATCACAGATCAGAACTACTGGGCGTTTGGGGTCGAAGTGGGTCAGTATGGCGTCGGACGCCAGGAGGCTTTTCAGCTCACTAAATGCCCTTTCCTGGTCATCGCCCCACTTCCATGCCTGGTCTTTCTTAAGCAGCCTGTGTAGCGGTTCGGCCACCGCTGCCTTCCGGGGGAGGAAGGAGTGGTAAAAGTTGAGCAGCCCTAGGAACGACTGCAACTCGGGCTTGGAGGTGGGGCGGGGGGCTTTCTTGATGGCTGCCACCTTAGACTTGGATGGTTTTATTCCCTCAGGAGTTACACAAAACCCTAGGAACTCAACCTCGGTTGCGAAGAAGACGCATTTGTCCTTTCGCAACCTCAGCCCCGCCTTTTCGAATATCGTCAGTACCTTCCCCACCCTCTTGGCCAATTCAGCCCGACTTCCCCCTGTTATTAACACGTCATCAAAATAAGGCAAAACCCCCTCCAGTCCCTTCAGGAGGCATTCCACGAGTGACTGGAAAATTCCTGGCGCCAAATTCACGCCGAATTGGAGGCGCGTCACCTGGAACGCCCCCTTATGGGTGACTATGGTCTGCGCAGCAGCTGCGGCAGGAGACACCGTAAGCTGCTGGTAGGCCTGTGCTAAGTCGAGCTTAGCGAAACACTTTCCCCCGTGTAACCTGGCCAGCAGATGGCTGACTACCGGCACCGGATATGCATTCGGGCGGATCGCCTTGTTGATGGTGCACTTGTAGTCGGCGCATATGCGGACCTCCCCATTGGACTTTAGAGCAGTTACAATTGGAGTTTCCCACTCCGCAGAATCTACAGGCACAAGAATCCCCTGACCCACCAATTTGTCCAGTTCCGCCTCTATCTTGTCCTTGAGTGCGAACGGCACCCGGCGTGGTTTTAGGCGAACAGGGCGGACCTCCGGGTCCAGGTCGAAAGTCACTGGGGGCCCCTTGAATTTCCCCAGTCCCATTTTGAAGACTTCGGGGTGCGCCTCGCACACCTCCTGAATCGGGTCAGTCCCAACAGCGTGCATCCCCACGGCATGCACCCCCCCAATGAACAAACCCAGGGGCTGGAACCATTGAGTCCCGAGGAGGCTGCAGTTTCCTCCCTTGAGCACGACCAGGGGAAGGGACGCGGCGTGCTCCTTGAATTTGACCTGAAATTCTCCAACCCCCAACACTGGAATACTGTTCCCTTGCACGTCCCGTAGTGTGGCCCTCAACGCTTTGAGCTTGGGCCGCTTTTGGGGGGCAATTCCACAAAACTCCCTCTGGGAAATGATTGAATATGAGGACCCCGAGTCAATTTCCATCCTAATGGGCACCCCTTGGACTAGTACCTCAACAAAGTAGCGGGGGTGTCTCGTAGACACGCTGAACACCGAGGCGTCGTCCTCGCTGCCGTCGGCGATGCGGCCCACGCCGTCTTGCTTCCTCGTGGCCTGGGCGCCGTCTTTTGGTTTCGCTGGGCGGTCTCGTCCCGCGGAACGGTCTGGGGAGCTCCTCCGGGACTCGCGCTTCTTCCTGCACACCTTGGCGATGTGCCCGCGGCGGCCACAGTTGTGGCACTCGGCCTTCCGGAAGGGGCATTTCACGCGGTCGTGGGCCGTGCCACAGCCGTCGCATCGTCGGCCCTCCTTCCGGACCTTCTGCACGTCCTCGTCGTCGCTGCTCTCCGTGGACGACCTCGAAGTTCGCCGGGCCGCCTGTACCGGAGCCTCTGCTTTCCTCGACTTTGGCCGCCAGTCCTGGAGCTCTTGGACCCCGGCCTTCGTAGGTTCTGCGGCCTGGGCCGCTCTAACGACCTCCTGCAGCGTGGGAGGCGGCTCTTGGTTCATTAATGTGCGCTGGGTCTCGGCGTCGTTCAGGCCGCACAGCACACAGTCTCGGAGGGTGATTTCGACGTTCTCCCATTTGCACGGGCCGGCCGCCAGCCGCAGGGCCGCCACGAACGCGGCGACCGTCTCCCCGGGCGCTTGGACTCGCCTCCAAAACGCGCTCCGAGCGGGAAACATCGCCGTGGCGGGCCGGACGTGCTCACGCAGCAACTGCATGAGTTCCTTGGCCTTGAATTCGCTCACCCTCCTCGGTGCAATCAGGTCCACCAAGGTCGTTTTTGTTTCTTGTCCGAGCATTCTGTTGAAGATGGCTCTTTTCTTCGCCTCTTCCGTAACTTCGGACTCAATCAGTGCGGCCTGGAAGTCCATTTCGAAGATCTCCCAGTCGCCCGGTTTCCTGATTTCGAAACCGGCGCATGTCTTGGTCCCGTGGGCTGCCATCCCACCTTCGTCGCCAATTTAGTGTAAGGGACCAAAGACAATACAACAGCCGAAGGGTTGGCTTAACACAGGTTTATTGCATGATGATCCAGAGGAACATGTGGTAATGGCGGCTGGGTAGCTCATTATATACAGCTGGCTATACATTTGAATGTGGCTCGTTGGCAAGCTATTGGTTGCTGTCCGCGTGACGTCGTAGGGGGTCATGCCCTTCTTGACCAGGTGAGGAGGTCGCGGGGAATCTTCCCGCGCTGCTGATCCAGGTGGCTTTGATCCATTAGAGCTGGACGCTCGCTACTGCCCTCTGGTGGTCACTAGCTCGCGTCCCCTTATTAAGCATACATTGATACAGGTGATGGTTATAATGTTGCACACAGAAAGGTTACATTGATCACACATGGTACAGGTACATAGTTAAAGGCACTGCTTTACAGAACACAACAATCCAGTAAACACATTATCCTCTATCAGCAATGCAACTGGACGTTAGTGTGTCCAGAGCTCGGGGTCAACATCCTCGATGGAGCCCAGGGCTCAATGTCCACAATAGGGTACAATGTCCATGACGGAGCCGGGGCTCAACGTCCATGATGGAGCCGGGGCTTAATGTTCACAACGGAGCTCGGGGCTCATCGTCCATGACGGAGCCCAGAGCTCAACGTCCATGACAGAGCCCGGGGATCAACGTCCTTGATGGAACCAGTGCTCAATATCCATGACAGAGCCCGGGGCTCAACATCCTTGACAGTGTCTTCAGCCGCCTCGAGGTCTTGGCGGCCCTTTATTCAGTGTGGCTGAAGGGGAGGTGACATGGTGCTTGGCATCTTTGGCCGCCCTTTTCCTTTTGACAATATTTTTTATAATATGCTATCATATGAACCAGATGCTCAAACAAGTGAAGTTGAAATATTAATTTCTTTTTTATTCTAATTGTTCCAGCTTTTTAAATAACTTGACCAATGCCAAAGCTTGAGGCAAAAGTCAGTACTCATGGAAAAATCTACTTGTTGAAAAAAATTGTTTGAGTCACGTCATATGGAAATAGCTGCATCTTTACTTTTAAATTACTATGTGCCAACTTCATGCAAGCCTCTTTCCTCTTTTGCCATCTTTACTGACAATGCATATGGAGCTAACCCACTGTTGAACAATCACAAAATGAATTTTAGAATTGCTAAATTTTGATAACAAAAATAGCAGTGTCCTGAAAATGAACCTGGATGAGGAGCCAGATTACACAGAGCCAGGACTGAATTGATTGAGCCACGAGTTGAGTTTAGAGAATATCAGGAATCAAAGATAAAGTCTGGTTGC
Source organism: Bradypodion pumilum (assembly GCA_035047305.1). Taxonomy (NCBI): domain Eukaryota; kingdom Metazoa; phylum Chordata; class Lepidosauria; order Squamata; family Chamaeleonidae; genus Bradypodion; species Bradypodion pumilum. Next base: position 156,409,346 of record JAWDJD010000001.1, on the reverse strand, counting down.
TTTGATGGAGAACCAAGGGGAAATCCAAAGCTGTTTATGGTGAAGTTTAACATTCTAATGATGGCATTTCATGTCTGAACAGTGGTTATTATATGCTTCAATTTTTTGCTGTGGGGCAAAGTGACCACCAGTCATCTGTCCCAGGTCCTGCAACAAAAGCATTACAAAAAGCAAGAAATTTCAAGTAGATAAATAGGTACCAGTTTGGCAGGAAAGGTAACAGTGTTCTGTGTGCTTCAGCATATAGTCATGCCTGCCACATGACCATGGAAATATCTGCAGATGCAGACAGTTCTGGCTGTAAATGATGATTTGCACCACCCTCTAGAGTCAGACATGACTCTTTTGAAAAAGGGAGGCCTTTATGAAGCATGATCTCTTGAGTGTTTCTGCTAATATGCTCATGTAATTGTTGCTTTTTGCCAGGAAGATGAAATCATATGCAGATCTTAAATTATTAATATTTTTTCGCCCATTTTCATTCTTCATTATTCTGAATCTAGTTTGGCTTTCCATATAGCAGTTTCACTTATATACTGCACCATAGCACTTTGCTTCCCTCCCCATCCAAAAACCTGGGGCCAGAGAAGGAAAAGACATCAGGAGAAAGACACAGGCCCAGCTCTGCTGCCATTTGCCATCCAGAGAGGCCCAAGGGGCGGTGAGTAAAGGATCTTGTCCCTCCCCCTCATCCAAAGACCTGGGGCCAGAGAGAAGGAAAAGGCATCAGGAGAAAGACACAGACCTTAGCTCTGCTGCCCATTTGCCATCCAGAGAGGCCCAGGGGGGAGGTGAGTAAAGGATCTTGCCCCTCCCTCCCCATCCAAAGGCCTGGGGCCAGAGAGAAGGACATCCCCGGAGACCCCCGACCACCCCCAGGAGAGACCATCACCTTGAAAACAAAAATTTGCATAGTCAAAGCAATGGTATTCCCAGTGGTAATGTATGGGTGTGAGACCTGGACCATTAGGAAGGCTGAGCGCAGAAGAATAGATGCCTTTGAGATGTGGTGTTGGAGGAGAGTCCTGAGAGTCCCTTGGACAGCAAAGAGAACAAATAGGTCAATACTGGAAGAAATCAATCCTGACTGTTCATTGGAGGGACAAATAGTGAAGATGAAGCTAAAGTACTTTGGACATCAAATGAGAAGGGAGGACTCACTTAAGAAGGCCTTGATGCTGGGAAAGGTGGAGAGCAAGAGAAGAAGGGGGCGTCCAAAGATGAGATGGATAGATGGTATTGTGGACACAATGGGCACAGAGCTTGGCGGGCTGAGGAGCATGGTGGAGGACAGAGGTGCCTGGAGGAAAATGGTCCATGGGGTCGCAAAGGGTCGGAATCGACTGTGCAACTGAACAACAACAAAAAGCACTTTGCTCCTAACATTAATTAGCACTTTGCTCACTCGCCCCGCCGGCCCAGAAGGCGGGAGTAGGCGAGACCGGCCACAGCTGTGAGAGGCCGGCATGGTGGCTGCAAGAAGACCTCACTGCTGCCGCTACAGATCCTGAACGCTCACCCGACCCCCGCCAGTCTGGCAGGAGGGAGGAGGCGAAACTGGCCACAACTGTGAGAGGCTGGCACATTGACTACAAGAAGACCTCGCCACTGCCACTATGGACCCCTGCTAGTCCGGCAGGAGGAAGGAGACAAGACTGGCCACCACTGTGAGATACCAGTGCGGTGGCTACAAGAAGCCCTCACCATTGCCACTATGGACCGTGAATGTTCTCCCGCCGCCCACTGGTCTGGCAGGACGGAGGAGGCAAGACTGGCCACCACTGTGAAAGGCCGGCACGGTGACTACAAGAACACCTCACCACTGCCGCTATGGACCCTGAATGCTTTCCCGCCCCCTGCCGGTACACCAGGAGGGAGGAGGCGAGACTGGCCACCACTGTGAGTGGACGGTGTGGTGGCTATGTGTTGTGTTCTGTAAAGCTGTGCCTTTAACAATGTACCTTTGCCATGTGTTATCAATGTAACCTTTCTGTGTGCAACATTATAACCATCAGCTATATCAATGTAAACCCAATAAGGGGACGCGAGCTAGTGACCACCAGAGGGCAGTAGCGAGCGTCCAGCTCTCATGGATTATATTCACCTGGTTCAGCAGGGCGGGAAGATTCCCCGCCACCTCTTCTCCTGGTCAAGAAGGGCGTGACCTCCTACGACGTCACGCAGACAGCAACCAATAGTCTGTCGACGAGCCACATTCAAATGTATAGCCAGCTGTATATATTGAGCCACTCATCCGCCATTACCACATGTTCCTCCGGATCATCATGCAATAAACCTGTGTTAAGCCAACCCTTCGGCTGTTTCATTGTCTTTGGTCCCTTACACTAAATTGGCGACGAGGGTGGGATATGGCAGCCCACGGGACCAAGACATGCGCCGGTTTCGAAATCAGGAAACCGGGCGACTGGGAGATCTTCGAGATGGACTTCCAGGCCGCACTGATCGAGTCCGAAGTCACGGAAGAGGCGAAGAAAAAGGCCATCTTCACCAGGATGCTTGGACAAGAAACAAAAAGGACCTTGGTGGACCTGATTGCACCGAGGAGGGTGAGCGAATTCAAGGCCAAGGAACTCATGCAGATGCTGCGTGAGCACGTCCGGCCCGCCACGGCGATGTTTCCCGCTCGGAGTGCATTTTGGAGGCGAGTCCAAGCGCCCGGGGAGACGGTCGCCGCATTCGTGGCGGCCCTGCGGCTGGCGGCCGGCCCGTGCAAATGGGAGAATGCCGAAATCACCCTCCGGGACTGTGTGCTGTGCGGCCTGAACGACGCCGAAACCCAGCGCACATTAATGAACCAAGAGCCGCCTCCCACGTTGCAGGAGGTCGTCAGAGCGGCCCAGGCCGCAGAAGCTACAAAGGCTTCAGGACTGGCGGCCAAAGTCGAGCAAGGCAGAGGCTCCGGTACAGGCGGCCCAGCGAACTTCGAGGTCGTCCACAGAGAGCAGCGACGACGAGGACGTCCGGAGGGTCCGGAAGGAGAGCCGGCGATGCGACGGCTGTGGAGCGGCCCACGACCGCGTGAAATGCCCCTTCCGGAAGGCCGAGTGCCACAACTGCGGCCGCCGCGGGCACATCGCCAAGGTGTGCAGGAAGAAGCGCGAGACCCGGAGGAGCTCCGCAGACCGCTCCGCGGGACAAGACCGCCCAACGAGACCCAAGGACGGCGCCCAGGCCACGCGGAAGCAGGACGGCGTGGGCCGCATCTCCGACGGCAGCGAGGGCGACGCCCCAGTGTTCAGCGTGTCTACAGGACACCCCCGCTACTTTGTTGAGGTACTAGTCCAAGGGGTTCCCATTAGGATGGAAATTGACTCGGGGTCCTCATATTCAATCATTTCCCAGAGGGAGTTCTTGGGAATTGCCCCCCACAAGCGACCCAAGCTCAAAGCATTGAGGTCCACACTACGGGATGTGCAAGGGAACAGTATTCCAGTGTTGGGGGTTGGAGAATTTCAGGTCAAATTCAAGGAGCACGCCGCGTCCCTTCCCCTAGTCGTGCTCAAGGGAGGAGATTGCAGCCTCCTCGGGACTCAATGGTTCCAGCCCCTGGGGTTGTTTATTGAGGGGGGGGGGGTGCACGTCGTTGGGATGCACGCCGTTGGGACTGATCCAATTCAGGAGGTGTGCGAGGCGCACCCCGAAGTTTTCAAAAAAGGACTGGGGAAATTCAAGGGACCCCCAGTGACTTTCGACGTGGACCCGGAGGTCCGCCCAATTCGCCTTAAACCACGCAGGGTGCCATTCGCACTTAAGGACAAGATAGAGGCGGAACTGGACAAGTTGGTGGGCCAGGGGATCCTTGTGCCTGTAGATTCTGCGGAGTGGGAAACTCCAATTGTAACCGCACTAAAGGCAAATGGGGAGGTCCGCATATGCGCCGACTACAAGTGCACCATCAACAAGGCGATCCGCCCGAATGCATATCCGGTGCCGGTAGTCAGCCATCTGCTGGCCAGGTTACACGGGGGGAAGTGTTTCGCTAAGCTCGACTTAGCACAGGCCTACCAGCAGCTTACGGTGTCCCCTGCCGCAGCTGCTGCGCAGACCATAGTCACCCATAAGGGGGCGTTCCAGGTGACGCGCCTCCAATTCGGCGTGAATTCGGCGCCAGGAATCTTCCAGTCACTCGTGGAACGCCTCCTGAAGGGACTGGAGGGGGTGTTGCCTTATTTTGATGACGTGTTAATAACGGGGGGGAGTCGGGCTGAACTGGCCAAGAGGTTGGGGAAGGTCCTGACGATATTCGAAAAGGCGGGGCTGAGGTTGCGAAAGGACAAATGCGTCTTCTTCGCAACCGAGGTTGAGTTCCTAGGGTTTTGTGTGACTCCTGAGGGAATAAAACCATCCAAGTCCAAGGTGGCAGCCATTAAGAAAGCCCCCCGCCCCACCTCCAAGCCCGAGTTGCAGTCTTTCCTAGGGCTGCTCAACTTTTACCACTCCTTCCTCCCCCGAAAGGCAGTGGTGGCTGAGCCGCTACACAAACTGCTAAAGAAAGACCAGGCATGGAAGTGGGGCGATGACCAAGAAAGGGCATTTAGCGAGGTAAAAAGCCTCCTGGCGTCCGACGCCATACTGACCCACTTCAACCCCAAACGCCCAGTAGTTCTGACCTGTGATGCATCTCCAGTGGGGGTGGGGGCGGTGCTGTGCCACGTGTTGGAAAACGGAAGGGAGGCCCCGATAGCATTTTACTCCAGGTCCCTGTCCCAAGCGGAGAGAAACTACGCACAGACAGACAGGGAGGCACTAGCAATAGTCGCGGGGACGAAAAAATTTCACGATTTTCTGTGCGGCCGCCCCTTCACCATTGTAACAGACCACAAGCCCCTGCTAGGCATCTTTACCGCAGATAAGCCCACCCCACAGATCCTGTCTCCAAGGATGCTCAGGTGGGCCATTTTTCTCAACGCGTATCAGCACGCGTTGGTCTACCGGCCCGGGAAGGAGATCAGCCATGCGGACGCTCTATCTAGGTCTCCCCTCCCCCTAACGCCCAGCCAGGTGAGCAAGGGGGAGCGGGACCATCAGGTTCTCATGATAGAGGTACTGGATTCGCCCCCCGTAGTGCCCGCCGACATTGCCAAAGCGACAGAGAAGGACAAGACGTTAGCGGCAGTTAGCTCCTGGGTGCAGAAAGGGTGGCCGGCGTCCTCCCCAGCGGAGGAGTTCGCTCCATTTTTCAGAAAAAAGCTAGAACTGTCCCTAGAGAGGGGGTGCCTCTTGTTGGGGCAGCGGGTGGTGATTCCCACTTCCCTTCGGCCGCGGGTGCTCAAACTGCTGCACGTCAGCCACCCCGGGATCGTGCGATCCAAGGCGCTGGCCCGGAGTTACTTCTGGTGGCCCCAGCTGGACGCCGACATCGAGCACATGGTCGGCACTTGTGATAGTTGCCAACGCTCCAGACCAGAGGAGGCCCGCCTTCCCCACAGGGAATGGGACGCGGCTAAGGGGCCGTGGTCCCGGGTGCACGTTGATTTTGCGGGCCCGTTCAGAGGCACCCTGTTCCTTATTGTAGTGGACGCCTTCTCCAAATGGTTGGAGGTTATTCCAGTCACGAGCACCTCCTCGGCCCAGACCATTAGGCATTTGCGGAGGCTCTTTTCCACGTTCGGCATACCCGACACGTTAATTAGTGACAACGCTAGTTGTTTCACGTCCTCCGAGTTTAGGGCATTCATGGAGATCAACGCCGTTCGGCATATCACCTCCGCCCCGTTTCACCCAGCCACCAATGGCCAAGTAGAGCTTCTCGTCCGCACCACGAAGGACGCGTTGCGGCGCATGGGCCCCGGGGATCTGAACCTACAAGTCTGCCAGTTTCTGCTAGGGTACAGGGTGACCCCTTTGGCGTCAGGATACTCCCCCGCAGAGCTCTTAATGCGTAGGAAACTGACCACCATCCTTACTAGGCTAGACCCCACGAGGGTAGAGGACAAAGGAAGGAACATCGGGCTAGAGGCCACAAAGAGTTTCAGTATAGGCGCCCCCGTGCATTGCAGGAATTACGCCAGCACGGGCCCAGCCTGGGTGCCGGGCGTAGTCGTGGAACAAACCGGCCCCATGTCGTACCGCGTGGAAACCAATACGGGACTCTTGTGGAGGCGGCACGCGGACCAGCTCCGACGCAGGGTCCCCGACGAGCAGGGCGCAGACCGAGCAGGGACTATGTCAGCGTTAGGGTTCTCCCCCACCCGTTTAGCCCAAGGGGGAGGGAAGGGGGACCGCGGGCCCCCACCAAGGGGGGAGGAGGATGTCCTCATAGATATCCTGGGGGATCTTTCCGAGGAGGAGGAACCCGATCCCATACATATCTCGCGGAAGGTTCCCACAAATGCGGACACCCCTACTAAGTTAGATTTTGATTTTCAGAACCGGGGGGGTTTTTTGGAGTGGTCCCCCACCCGTCCAAGCGAGAAGAGGGGTTTTTCGTTAGCCCCGACTGCCCCCGGTCTGCCCACAATGGAGTTTTTCCCTTCCCCTAAGTCCGCCAGACAGCGGCAAGCCACTAACAAGTCTCCCTCTCCCATTTCAGGACAAGGGACCAGGGAACAAAGAAGCAATAACGCCCCCGGGGAGGGCAGCCCTCTTCACGGCCCAAACGCACATGCAACAAGCCATCTTGGCTGAGAGATTTCGTCTCATCCTAGGGGGGAGGGATGTTGTGTTCTGTAAAGCTGTGCCTTTAACAATGTACCTTTGCCATGTGTTATCAATGTAACCTTTCTGTGTGCAACATTATAACCATCAGCTGTATCAATGTAAACCCAATAAGGGGACGCGAGCTAGTGACCACCAGAGGGCAGTAGCGAGCGTCCAGCTCTCATGGATCATATTCACCTGGTTCAGCAGCGCGGGAAGATTCCCCGCCACCTCTTCACCTGGTCAAGAAGGGCGTGACCTCCTACGACGTCACGCAGACAGCAACCAATAGTCTGTCGACGAGCCACATTCAAATGTATAGCCAGCTGTATATATTGAGCCACTCATCCGCCATTACCACATGTTCCTCCGGATCATCATGCAATAAACCTGTGTTAAGCCATCCCTTCGGCTGTTTCATTGTCTTTGGTCCCTTACACTAAACTATGAGAAGACCTTGGACTTCCCCCACTGCCGGACTTCTCCCATGGCCTGTTCCTGCTGCAACGTAGATGGGGAGCAGCTGTTGCTATTAGGCTTTGCAACACTTTTGCTTTATTTTTATGTTTATTGTTTCCTTTTATGTGATATGACTCTGTGAATTATGTATTTTGTACGTTGTACTTTGCAGGCGCACCCCCCAAAGAAAGACTCAGAAACCGGTATATGGATAAAGGCATTGGGCCACTTTTATTGAATAATGCCCTAGTCCGAATTATAACTTTCAATTGGTGTATTCATCCAATTGTAATTCTTAAGGCAAGCAGGCCGCAGTAATACTGGTAAGGTTCCTCCCAAAATTGCCAATGGCAATTGGCTACAATGTATCCATTTGTATCAATTTGTTTGTTGACACAAACAAATTGTTGACCGGAGTCAATAAACTATCTACTGACCCCACCCTATGACGTGTATCCATCAAATCATGGGGTGATGCATGCTGAAAAGCTCCTGCCATCACCCCTTGCCCGGTTCGTCGTTGACCGGTCAAAGCTACTACACCTGTACCTGTCTAAGTGTTGGCCAGTCAATTGTGAACCTGCCGGATACCTCTGGGTCATAAATCTTTACCTTACCAGTGCTACCCGCCTAAAGTGACCAAAGTCAAAGAAAAAAACCCTTTGCTCAAACACTAGCAACAGTGTGGGATGGGCAAAAAAGCCAGAAACCAAGGGCCAATTGTGGTTCAGGCCAAAAATTCCCACCCGGCCCCGAAGCGACCAAAATATCACACTGTTCACTAGGAAGGGGGTGGAGGGAAAAACTTCTCCTCTCCGTTGCTATTTCTAAAATGGCAGCTCGTCTGCCTCGTGGCCACCCCTTTTATAGAGGGGTGGCCACGCCCCCTAACTCACCTGGATGTCTGAGTGCGGGTGGGGGCCCCCCGCAAAGAGTGCGGCGGCCATTTTGGCACCGCACTTTCATTGCAGGCGTACCCCCCCAAAGAAAGACTCAGACACCGGTATATGGATAAAGGCATTGGGCCACTTTTAATGAATAATGCCCTAGTCCGAATTATAACTTTCAATTGGTGTATTCATCCAATTGTAATTCTTAAGGCAAGCAGGCCGCAGTAACACTGGTAAGGTTCCTCCCAAAATTGCCAATGGCAATTGCCTACAATGTATCCATTTGTATCCATTTGTTTGTTGACACAAACAAATTGTTGACCAGAGTCAATAAACTATCTACTGACCCCACCCTATGACGTGTATCCATCAAATCACAGGGTGATGCACGCTGAAAAGCTCCTGCCATCACCCCTTGCCTGGTTCGTCGTTGACCAGTCAAAGCTATTACACCTGTACCTGTCTAAGTGTTGGCCAGTCAATTGCGAACCTGCCGGATACCTCTGGGTCATAAATCTTTACCTTACCAGTGCTACCCGCCACACGGGGAGGCATCCATGATGACTCACCGCCCCCCCCCCCAGACCGTCAGCTCAGTCGCCAGGCCTGCTTGCACCGCACCCAGAAAGAGGTACATACCTCCAGCCGACAGGTGGACCCCTTCTCCTGCCTACCAGCAAAATTTTTTTGTAAGCCTATCCTCAGGTGTCCAATGGCTGTCTCCCAGGCATGCTCAGCAAGGGACCGAGCAACAGCCCTGTCCACTGACTGCTGGAGCAGTCCGAACCACGGAGATCCAAGTCTCCCCTAAATTGATGTCTCGGCACGATGTTAGACCATAGCGACCGTGTGTAAGCCATACATGATATAAAATGCCAGGTCACTGCCCCTCGACAGTTTAGGAATAGCAGTGATCCGTATAAGATCATTGCCGCCGAGAACATCGGGCGGTCCAGCATCCCCGACGGACATCAGGAATGGCCACAGTTCCCGCCCCCTTGTGCCGCGCTTACCATACCATTGCATATGTGCGGATGCACACAGCCCAAGTCGGGGTCCACTCTCTGTCGCCGCAGCATATACTGCTGCCCAGTGTACATAGCTGCGGCCCACCAGCCCCACTGCCACCGGTGTGCAAAGACGCACAGGATCTGTAAAAGAGTAGAAGAGGTGAAGGACATAACTAGGTACTCCTGCAGTGAGGGGACGTACATATAAGAAATTGCGCGTACACCCATGTCCGCCTCCGAGTACCCCAAACGTAGCCGCGATCAACGCGACGCCTATCCTAAATAAATGGGTGCCAAAACGGGCCACCACACCACGAAGCGCGGCACCGGTCACCCTCAGTAACTTTACTTTGGTAAGGGTAGACCTTTCCTGGTGGCAGAAAAACAGGCTGGGGCGCGCAGCAGGCACTGTCGAAAATTCATGTAGGGCACCAACCGGACAGATGTCTTTAATAAAACTTCGTAGCAGTCTGACTCCACTGCCTATGCCGTGCTGAACAACCTTTGAGGACCGTATCCCCAATTGAGCCCACTCATGTGTGACAGAGACATTGTCGAGTTCCAGTGCCCTACGAGACACATCCGCCTTACACAGATGGTACCAACTCTGGCACCCACTCACTGATGCGGAGCGCTCCAAAAAGGCTACTGTGGTAGCTGCATGACCAAGAGCCACTTCACACCTATCCAAACATAAGTAATACCAGTCTCGTGCTAGGTGGGTCAGAAACTCTGGCGAACTGGGGTGCCGCATGTCCGGGCGGCGGACACGTTCACGTGCCCACCCCTCCAAAACACGACGCATACGGAAGTAACTCACGCAATCATTGAACCCCCCCCCACGTTGGCCATAAATGCCAGTGCAAAAGACCTGGAGGCTATAGTACGGGGGGCCAAACCCTGACTGTGAAGATAAACATGTATTGTAAAACCTGGTCCACTGGTATTGACCACACTTGAGGTAACTGTAGTTACTCGCAAAAGGTTCTAAATCGTATGAAAGCATGTTGATACGCCTTACGCGTGCGAGGTGCCAATGACATGCCGGTCGCCCGGTTCTCCCCTAAATTGGTGTCTTGGCACGATGTTAGACCTCTCCTCGCCAAATGTCCAAATATTGGCTGGTAGTGGCGAGTGTAATTCCTCTGCTTCCAGAGCAAGGCACAGAACCGGGGGATCTGCAGGTGGGATAAAGCATCAGTGATATCGTTATTAATACCTGGAACATGTCTGGCCCTGAACAGCATATTTAGGCGTAGGCTTCTCAAAGACTTGACAAACCAATGCCCTGACCCTGGGGGATTTGCACGTCTGGGTGTCGACAATGTGCACCACTGCCACATTGTCACTCCAAAAAAGGACCACTGAGTTGGCCCACTCGTCGCCCCACAGCATCAGTGCTCCCCAATTTGGGAAGAAACTCAAGGAAGGTAAGATCGCGGAGGTGATCCGTGCCCAGCCATGCATGAAACCCTCGGTCATAAGTCCCCCTACCCACAGAGTAAACCCCCCTAATCCAGGGAGTCGGAGGCATCCGACCGTACTTGAAATCTAGGGCAGATCATAAGGTCCGATCTCCAGGAAGAGACCCCGTTAAATCCATGGAGGAATTTGAGCCAGACCGGAAGGTCCGCCCGTATGCTCCTGATCAGCCGGACCCTGTGGTGACATTTAACAGGCCAGCCATGGCGTCATACAGGCGCCTGGCCAATGCTCTGCCGGGTGTAACCACCCTGCAGGCAAAGTCAAGGTGGCCATGAAGTACCTGCAGCTCACAAGGGGACACTTTATGTTTGGCAATCAATGCCAAAATCGCCGCAGAGATCCGAGCCACTATATCCCTGAGTAACCCGGATGCCTGTGCGACAGAGTCAATTCCAATGCCTATAAATGTGAGCTTAATAGCTGGGCCCTCGGTCTATTCAGGCGCTAAGGGGACACCCAGTTCCCACATGAGTGTCTGAAATGTAGTGAGGAGACGCGTGCACGTGTCCAAGCCCCGTTCACCCCCGAACCAAAAGTCATCGAGGTAATGGGCTAGAGACCCGGGACCCCAACCTGCGAGCAAAGGCCCACTGAATGAAAGTACAGAATCGTTCGAATGCCGAACATGGAATAGAGCAGTCAAAAGTCATGGCCTTATCTAAGTAGAATTCCCCTTGGAACCTGAAACCCAATAGCTCAAAATCTCGTGGGTGCACAGGCAATAAATCTAAAGCCGAGTGCATATCAGACTGTGCCAGGAAAGCACCGGGACCGCATGAGCGTACCACCCTTAGGGGCTGAATAAACAACGTTCACCTGACTGAAAAAGGTCATCGGGAATGGCATCCTTGACCGAAGAACCCACAGGGTAAGCTAAAAGGAGGATTAAACGACATTCACCCTGGTTCTACCTCGGTACTAGCCCCATAGGGGAGACCTTCAAATTAGGAAAGGTGGTTCCAAGAAGGGGCCCACTACTCTCATAGCCTCAACTCCCTTAGCTGTGCTCAGTGGAGCAACCTCTTCGTTACCTTTTAAGGGAACTAGATTAGTAGCATCTTGGGGCCCCTAACACCCCCGAATGGAATACAAAAGCCCCATTGAAAACCCTCCAGCAGGTACCCCGCATCATCCCTTCTTGGATAAGCTGAGTGCCACCGCTCCAGCATGAGTACACTAATTGGGGAGGGGGGGCTTTGACATGGCTAGTTCCGTCAGACGGAGCTCTGATCGCCCCTGTGCACCCCTACCTCTGCCCCGTAACCCACCAACCCATGGGCACGCGGAGGCGGCGTAGGGGCCAGCGCAAAAGGGGGCACCCAAGTCGGTAACGACACTGGCGCTTAGTACACATGTCGCTAGCTGAGCAGGTCCAGCACCGCAGGCGGGCCGGAACCCCCTGCCCCACCAGTTAGCGTGGAGCCTGTGTCTGAGCATCCCGCTGCACAGCATGACCACAATGGTACCTATCACCAGGTGCCAGTCACGTGGGAGTCATGTACAAGAGCAACAATTGCTGACAGGGCTCATCCCACCTCATCTCAGGATGTAGGGCCACCCTCATCCAAATTCCTCATCGTAAGCCAACTGCGATGGGCCCATGAAATCAAGCATCGCCCTGTAAATATTATCAAGGGATTGAACCATCGGGGTGGCCCAATCAGGCCAGGCCCTGAGGCATGCCACCATATACATAAGGTATGCCGGCCACCAGTTGACCCAGGTGCGCGGTGGCTTACGACGACGGGACAGCTCTTAGTCTCTGTCGTCCTGTCCCTCTCTCTCTTCCTCAGTGGGCTCACAGTTCAATAGGGAGAATATCCATGTACTCCCCTCCAGATCTTATCCCTCGTGACCCGTGACAAATGATCACCCAGGGGCAAGGGATAATCAGCCATCGGCAAAGCCATTGACGGCACATTCTGTATAAAGGGCATATGCAGCAGGACCTGGACAGCCCTTGCGATGCTCAGCACTGCCCCAGGGGCGGTCACCCCCGCCCTTAACGAGGGACCATTTAGAAACCATGGGGTACTGGGATAAGATGGTAACTGATGCCCACTCGCATCAACTTGACGAGGCCAGGGCCACTGAACCCCACCACTGTAAGTGGGCTGTGGTGTTGGTGCACTTAAATTGAACCTGATACTCACTAGGTGCACCCCCGTGAGCCGCCCCCACCGGGGGTTCCGGCCCACAGCGGGCATCGGAGCTCGCAACCGGAATCGAGCTCTGGGATCGCCCCCGACTGCTCCCAGCCTGGACATCAGGTAGAACGGGGAGCTGCGAGACACCAGCTGGGCCGGCCGGACCGTCTCACGCAGCTCGACCCAGTTGGCCGCCCGCTGAAGCATAGCGGCTGGCAAGGTAGCCGGGGTCCACAAAGGGGCCCCTGGTGAAGAAATAGAAGCACACACACCCCCCTCCACAGGAGGCTGTGCAATGCCCAAGGATGCTTCCAGCACTGCCAAATGTGCTAACAGAGCATCCACTGCCACAGAGCCCCCATCATAAGGCGGGCCGGACGGCCCACTAGGCAGTTGTAAAGGTAACCCGAAAGGCGAGCCAGGGCCAGAATAGGGCCATGCCCAAAACTCCGGCCCATGAGGGGCCGGAGGGGGAAAGGGTTGTATGCCCACACCAGGCCCTCCCACGCTGCCCTGACCCATGGCTGGTAACGGCGGGCCGGGGGCCGAAGCCCCTGAGGGGCCGGCCTGTAGCTGGCCAGCCACCAGGCTGGAGCCCGGCTGCCAAGTGCCAGCCTGAGTAGCCCCACCGGTATCAGTGGGCAAGGCTGGTACAGTGCCCTGCCGCGGGAGCGCAGCCCTGGTCCTCCGACCCATAGGCTGGCCCCCGTCCTGTGCAGGGCCAGGAAAAGTCCTCTCCTTTGGCCGCGGCTCGATCGCTGGTGCCTTCCGTTTGGGAGGCATGTCTTCAAAGAAAAAATAGGATCCCTTTGAGGGATCAAAAACCTAGCGCCAAAGCACGCAGTAGCGAAGCGAACCAAGGCTCTGCATGCTCAAATCCTCCTTTCCCAGCTGGGAAAGGCTCAAGGGCTACACAGCCGAAGACTGGAAAGCAAACAGCGACGGAGAAAACTTCTCCTCTCATCGCTATTTCTAAAATGGCAGCTCATCTGCCTCGTGGCCACCCCTTTTATAGAGGGGTGGCCATGCCCCCTAACTCACCCGGATGTCTGAGTCCGGGTGGGGTGGGGGCCCGCAAAGAGCACGGCGGCCATTTTGGCACCGCGCTTTCATTGTATCTTGTATATTGTATTTTTGTATTCTGATTTGTAACTTGTAACTGTACTGCATATCTTCTATTCTATTTGTAAACTGCTTTGGGTGACCTTAGGGTGAGGAAGGCGGTATATAAATAAAAATTCAATTTAATTCAATTCAATACTAGGTACTTATTTTACCAATCTTGAAAGGATGGAAAGCTGAGTCAACCTTGATCCCTGGCTAGGATTGAACTTACAACCTTTTGGCTGTAGTACAGAGGTTTAACCACTGTACCACCAGGGCTCTCATATGATGTGCCCTGTGTACATACTGAACAGATAGAGAGATAAAATACACCTTTGTCTCACAGCTTTACTTTTAGGAAACCATTTTTTCTGCTCATCTTCCTAACAGTAGCTTCTTGCCCAAGATATAGATAATGCATCAGAACAATGAAGTAGTGAGACACTTCCATTTCTTTCAGAACAACCCATAGCTTCTTATGATCCACACAGTCAAGATCTTTGCTGTAGTGTATAAAACATAAACTGATATTCTTCAACTCACCTTTAAATACAGGATTTAGTCTTTAAGGTGCCTCAACATTTTTTGTCTTTTTTGCTGCTTTGTTTACTCTCTAATATACTTGTACAGACTAACATAGCTACCACTTTAAACATGATATTCTTCTGAAATTCTTTGGTATGCTCCAGTAGCCATCAGATAGTTGTAACATGCTCTTGGGTTCCTCTGCCCTTTTGGAATCCAGCTTGAACATCAGGCACTTCTCACTCCATATAAGGTAAAGGCCTTTGTTGCACGACCTTGAACATCCATTTGTTTCCATGGGAAATTAGAACACTGATCCTATATTGAACATTGCCAGTCTGTGGGCCATTGTTTATTTTCCAATTTTATTGGCATATTCTCATTAAAAGTTTGACAGATTCAGCCTCTGCGGCTTGGAATAGTTCTGTCAATATCCCATCTACTCCTGGTTATTTATTTCTTCAATGCTTTCAGAGCAGCTTTCACTTCACTTTCCAAAACTGCAGGTTCTTCATCATATAATATAAGGTTTGCTTAGTTTAAAATGACAACAACCTTAGAGCACTAAGCAACCTGACAGGCCTGCAGTAGAATTTTTGTATTAGTCTGGCTGGAGGAAATGGAAAGAAGTAATTAGTTTTATCTCAACTAATATTTGTTGTGCAGGACAAGTGGCTTAAAAATGTCCATCTGAAATGTATTTAAATTGTATGCATTTTGTGTAAAGGAAAGGTTAAGATGCAAAATTTATCCTCTTACAACACAGGTTCTCATGATTTTGCTGTCAAGTTGATGCGCAATTTGGATTTCAAAAAAAGAAGATGAAAACTCTGAAACCCTTCAAGTCTCAGTTTTAATGGACGTGATATTTTAAATACATGATATTTCTTGGAAGGAAATTTGGCAATTAGTTAGCTCCCTGTAGCAAACATTGTCTGTTAGTAATAAATGTTATTGGGAAAGGATTTAGACTTCTTAGCTGAAATTTGATTGTAAAAAAATCAGCCTCTTGCTTAAATTTGGACAAATACACTCCTTGTTTCATATGTACACACTGAATAGAACTTGGTTTTCCCCTTTAACACGTTAAGTATATAATTATTTGAGAATGGGCTCAGAGATTTTATTTGAAAAGAACAAGGACACAGAAAATCCCTATTGCCCTTTGAGACCAAATTAAGAAGTAAGTAAGGCATAGATGAAGAGTTTTCAGTTATATTCCAAATTTCACTTTAAAAACTATTACTTGGAATAATGAAATCTGATGAACTCAGAGTCTTACCATACTTAAGTATTGTACTAAGATAATCCATGGTCACATGGTTAATAGTTATATAAGGCATTTCCAGCTTCTTGTTCAAAACCTTGCACTTAATGAATATTATATATTACTTCCAAGCAAATTTACTCAAGATTCTGTGATTTAATGTACAGAATTTTCTTTCAACACCAAGTTAAAATTAATATTAATGAGACTTCACTCAGTCAATGGAGAAGGAAGAAGTTCTTGAGATGCGTTTTAGCTGTTTTTTAAGCTAGATTTTTTAAAGGGACTGTGGTGGTTTAGTGGTTAAGATGCTGAACTTGATGATTGGAAGGTCAGCAGGTCAGCAGTTCGAGACCCAATTACTGCACAATTGAGTGAGCACCCATCTCTGTCCCAGCTGCTGCCAACCTAGCAGTTCAAAAACAAGAAATTGCAAGTAAATAAATAGATATCACTTCGGGGGGAAGGTAAACAGTGTTCCATGTACTCCTGTGTCTAGTCATGCCTGCCACATGTCCTAGGAAACATCTGCAAACACAGACAGTTCTGGCTCTTTGGCTGTAAACAGAGATGAACCCTATAGTTGGGCATGACTGGCTTTCGAGCAAGGGTGACCTTTATCTTTATCTAATCTAGATTTTACCAACATTCAAACAAAGATATTTCTTATATATTTCTTTTATATTGTGCAAAGTACTCTCAATAGACATTTATCCTTTAAAGTGGCTATTTGGTGGTAATAAAATATAGCCAATTGTGATTTGTTGTCAATTTGCTGCAGTTATTACAAAAGAGGGAATTACTTGTTTTTTTATCATGTTGAGGCTTTTAGAAGAAATAATTAAATGCTGTGGAAGGTAAAAGCAGGTAAAGGTAAAGGTCACCTTTGCTCGAAAGCCAGTCATATCTGACTCTAGGGTTCAGTGCTCATCAACATTTATAGCCAAAGAGTCAGCACTGTCTGTCTGCTGATGTTTGTATGTGGACATGTGGCAGGCATTTCTAGACACTGGAGATCATGGAACAGTGCTTACCTTGCTACCAAAGTGATACCTATTTATCTACTTGCAATTTCTTGCTTTTGAACTGCTAAGTTGGCAGGAGCTGGGACAGAGATGGGCACTCACTCTGTTCAAACAGCAGTCAGGTCTCAAACTGCTGATCTGCCGACCTTCCAGTCTTCAAGTGCAGCATCTTAACCACTAAGCCACCACAGTCCCATAGATAAAAGCAACAGTATAGATGAATAGTGTTTTCATTTGATTTGGCTTTTTTCACCCAGAGTTGTCATAATTTACTACCTTATTTCAACTCTGTTCTCTGATTTCTAATATGGGGGACAAAGTTAACATTTGCCATAGCCTGAAAATAATCTGCAATGTGTCCTGTCTTTAGAAAATAACTTTAAATTGTTGTAGGCTGTGGTGGCTTAGTGGTTAAGAGACTGAGCTTGACGACAGGAAGGTTGGCTGGTCAGCAGTTTGAGACCCAAGTACTGTATGATGGAATGAGTTCCTCTCATCTGTCCCAGCTCCTGCCAACCGAGCAGTTCAAAAGCAAGAAATTGCAAGTAAATAAATAGGGACCACTTCAGTGGGAAGGTAACAGCGTTCCGTGTGCTCTGGTGTTTTAGTGTCTTGCACGGAAGACAAAGAAGGAGCCGCAGTGAGGGCTAAAACACAGCTTTATTGCATGATGGTCAGGATGAACATGTGGTAATGGCGGAGGTACAGCTCATTTTATACTGCAACAATACATTTGAAACGGGTTGCACGGTAGCTCATTGGCTGCTACCTGCGTGACGTCATTCTGAGTCATGCCCTTCTTCTCCAGGTGTTCCTTGCGCGGGAAGGTTCCCGCGGCTGTCGGTGATTGGGGGAATTTGAACCATGTGAGCTGAACACTCGCAGCTGCCCTCTATGGGCAGCTTACTCGCGTTCCTTTAACAGCTGGGTTACATTGTAATCATTGTCAGGTTACATTCATACATTCTTAAAGTGATACAGTTACATACACAACAGGTGTCTAGTCATGCCTGCCACATGACCACAGAAATGTCTGCCAAAGCAGACACTGCTGGCTCTTTGGCTTTGAAACAGAGATGAGTCAGAGATATGACTGGCTTTTGAGCAAGGAAAACCTTTACCTTTAACCTATAACTTCCATGCACTCCGGCATCTAGTCCTCCCTGCCACATGAAACATCTGCACACACAGATAGAGCTGGCTCTTTGGCTGTAAACAGAGATGAACACCACACTGTAGCATCAGACATGACTGGCTTTTGAGCAAGGGAGACCTTTACCTTTATTACCATTAATAAATATTTATATAATGAACTAAGTCCTTAACTCTCAATGATACTCAGAAAGTCACTGCAATCTGGCTTCCCAAATTTTTGGACCTACTTTTTAGAGGCACACCAGATACAGAGCCTACCACAATGAGTGCCTGTACTTCCAAATGTAACACTAGACTCTTGTTGCTGAAATGCAGAAGAGCCCTGGACTGTAATTGAATGATAGGGGAATGGCAATCATCTCTCACATAACACTGGCTGAAATTCATAGTAGGAAGGCCATTGAATCAATGGAACTTATGGAGAAATTGACTTACTAAATCTCTCCCCCCCCCCAGCCGATTCTGAGTCTACCACATTGTGACTTAGAACTGGGTTTCAGCCACTATGTCCTGGTCACCTAAGCCACCCCACTAATGTACACAGCATTTCCTTTTTATGGAGAGACTACATGGGTAGCATCTTCATCCCAGGCTCCTGCCAACCTAGCAGTTCGAAAGCAAGAAATTGCAAGTAGATAAATAGGGACCACTTTGGACGAAGCTCCCGTCTTTGTCCCAGGCTCCTGCCAACCTAGCAGTTTGAAAGCAAGAAATTGCAAGTAGATAAATAGGGACCACTTCGGTGGGAAAGCTAACAGCGTTCTGTGTGCTCTGGTGTCTAGTCATGCTTGCCATATGACCACGGAAACGTCTGCAGAATCAGGCAGCTCTGGCTCTTCGGCTTAGAAACAGAGATGAGCACTGCACCCTAGAGTTGGATACGACTGGCTTTTGAGCAAGGGAAACCTTTACCTTTACATGGGTACATTTAAAATCTCAGTCAACACTGATTTATAAAGCTAAGCAAATGAAACAAAAATAAAGTTTTAAATCCCATCAGTGCTCACAGAAACACCAGGGTTTGGAGTTCATCGCCCTGCAAATCTCTCTGAGGCCCAAAATATATATTCTGGTAGCCAAAAGCTGTGCAGCAGTTTTTTGGGGTGCAGCCTGGAATGGAGACTATGGCTCCAGATATATGCCAGGGGAAAACTGTAAGCAAAAAAATTGGCTTTAGATACAAAGATTTATATGTTGTTTCCTTTGCTTTATAAATCAGATTTGATTGATATTTTAAATGCTCACCTGTAGCCTGGGGAAATGATTTTTTGAACAAGATTTTGAAGAGAAAGGTTATTTTTTTCTCTCTTTCTCTCCCTCTCATATTAAAACCTCCTTATTTCATGATGCGAGTAGAAACTTTGCTCATGAGTTCCTAGAAATGACCAAACCAAATCCATTCCCAATAACAAGGATTCCATCGCTCTCCTCCCCACAAACAATGTTGCTTACAGACCATGAAGGTGTTTTGAGAGAATACTTTGCCCCCCCCCCCCGCCGCCTTTAGATAAAGAAATCTTGCTGTGTGATTTATAGGAGTTCTTTATTTGCAAAACTGGAGAGAGGGAAGCCTTGTATTCATTATCGCAGTCTTGTTGCCATATTGATTTTAGCAACCAAGGAATGAAGTACATGTGATACTCAGGTGGGTTATCTCTACTCTACTCTGATTAGCTTTTCTTTTCCATGCTTAAGGTGTGGGCCGACAGGAGGGCAATGGGGAGAGGGAGATTAATATTGAGAATGAGGCTTTAGGAAAGGAAATAGAAAAAAAGAAAGGGGTTTCATGATCTTTTAACTTCTAATGTTTTTACTCTTGCAGCAGTACCATCCTGGAGGCTTTTCTTGTGTAGGTGAAATATGGGTTAGTACTGATATGGGTAAGGACTGATTGTTAACTAACAAATTCACCAGTTGTTATGTATGTATGTATGCATGTTCATTATACTGTAAAGGAAAGAATGTAACCACTCCAGATACAAACGATACCAGCTGTAAAGGAACGCGAGCAGACAGCCCATAGAGGGCAGCTGCGAGCGTTCAGCCTCACATGGTTCACATTGCTCAATCACGGACAGCCGCGGGAAAACCTTCCCCGCATTCAGCAGCAGAAGAAAGAGGCGTGCCTGGGCGAGGCCACGCCGGTAGCAGCCAATGAGCTACCGTGCTACAAGATTCAAATGTAGAGAGCTACTGTATATATTGAGATGTATCACCGCCATTACCTCATGCTTCACTGGAACCTCATGCAATAAACCTGTGTTAAACCAACCCTTCGGTTGTCCGGTTGTCTTTGGTCCCATACACTAAATTGGCGACGAAGGTGGGATATGGCTGCCCACGGGACCAAGACATGCGCCGGCTACGAGATCAAGAAGCCGGGAGACTTGGAGCTGTTTGAGATAGACTTCAACGCAGCGCTGGTGGAGCTCGAAGTCTCCGATGAGGCCAAAAAGAGGGCCATTTTCGTCCGCATGCTCGGACACGAGACCAAGAGGACCTTGGTGGACCTGATCGCGCCGAGGAAGGTGAGCGACCTCAAAGCTACAGAGCTCCTGGCGGCGTTGCGCGCCCATCTCCGGCCAGCAATAGCGATGTTCCCCGCTCGGAGCGCGTTCTGGAGGCGAGTCCAGGCACCCGGGGAATCGGTCGATGAGTTCGCCGCGGCCCTGCGGTTGGCCGCCGGCCCATGCAAGTGGGAGCTCCCCGACATCACCCTCCGGGACTGCCTGCTCTGCGGTCTGAGGGACACAGAGACTCAGCGCGCGCTGATGAAAAGGGAGCCGCCTCCCACGTGGCAACAAGTCCTCGACACGGCACAGGCCGCGGAGGCCACTACTGCCGGGGTGCACGAGCTTCAGGACTGGCGCCCGAAGCCCGCCAAGGCAGAGAGCTCTGTGCGCGCGGCCCGGCGAGTTTCGAACTCGTCTGCGGAGAGCGGCGACGACGAGGACGTCCGGAGGGTCCAGAGAGAGGGCCGGCGCTGCGACGGCTGCGGCGCCGCCCACGCCCGCGCCAAATGCCCATTCCGCAAGGCCGAGTGCCACAACTGCGGCCGGCGCGGGCACATCGCCAAGGTCTGCCGGAAACGGCGCGAGGCCACCAGGAGTTCTCCAGACCGCTCGGCGAGGCAGGACCGCACCACGAGGCAGGACCGCACCACGAGGCCAAAGGACGGCACCCGGACCACGAGGACGCGGGACGGAGTAGGGCGCATCTCCGACGACAGCGAGGACGACGCGCCGGTTTGCAGCGTTTCCACGGAGCACCCCCGTTACTTCGTTGAGGTAGTAATACAAGGGGCCCCTGTTAGAATGGAGGTGGACTCGGGTTCTTCATACTCTATTATTTCCCAGGGGGAGTTCATGAAAATCGCCCCCCGCATGCGGCCCAAGCTCAAAGCGTTGAGGGCCACACTGAAGGACGTGCAAGGGAACCGCATCCCAGTGTTGGGGGTTGGGAAGTTCCAGGTCCGGTTTAAAAAGCACACCGCAACGCTTCCCCTAGTCGTCCTCAAGGGAGGTAAATGCAGCCTCCTCGGGACTCAATGGTTCCAGCCCCTGGGGTTGTTCATTGGGGGGGTGCACGCCGTGGGAACACACGCCGCCGGGACTGATCCAATACAGAGCGTGTGCGACGCGCACCCCGAGGTTTTTAAAAAGGGGCTCGGAAAATTCAAGGGCCCCCCAGTGACTTTCGACCTGGACCCTGGAGTACGTCCAATCAGACTTAAACCGCGCAGAGTGCCTTTCGCACTAAAGGACAAAATAGAGGCGGAGTTGGACAAATTGGTGGGCCAGGGGATTCTTGTTCCTGTTGATTCTGCAGAGTGGGAAACTCCAATTGTAACAGCGCTCAAGGCCAACGGGGAGGTCCGCATATGCGCTGATTACAAGTGCACCATCAATAAGGCGATCCGCCCTAATGCGTATCCGGTGCCGGTAGTCAGCCACTTGTTGGCCAGGTTACACGGGGGGAGGTGTTTCGCTAAACTCGACCTGGCCCAAGCCTACCAGCAACTCCCGGTGACCCCCGCCGCAGCTGCTGCGCTGACCATAGTCACCCACAAAGGGGCGTTCCAGGTATCGCGCCTCCAATTCGGCGTGAATTCGGCGCCCGGAATCTTCCAGTCACTCGTGGAACGCCTCCTGAAGGGACTGGAGGGGGTGTTGCCTTATTTTGATGACGTGTTAATAACGGGGGGGAGTCGGGCTGAACTGGCCAAGAGGTTGGGGAAGGTCCTGACGATATTCGAAAAGGCGGGGCTGAGGTTGCGGAAAGACAAATGCGTCTTCTTCGCTACAGAGGTTGAGTTCCTAGGGTTCCGTGTCACTCCCGAGGGAATAAGGCCAGCCCAATCCAAGGTAGCCGCCATCAAGAAGGCCCCTCGCCCCACCTCCAAGCCCGAGTTGCAGTCGTTCCTTGGACTGCTCAACTTCTACCACTCCTTCCTCCCGCGGAAGGCAGCCGTGGCAGAACCGCTACACAAATTGTTAAAAAAGGACGAGGCATGGAAGTGGGGCGACGACCAGGAGAAGGCTTTCAATGACCTGAAGCGACTCCTGGCATCAGATGCTGTACTGACCCACTTCAATCCCAAACGCCCAGTGGTCCTGATATGCGATGCATCCCCGGTGGGGGTGGGGGCGGTGTTATGCCACGTGCTGGAGAACGGTAGGGAGGCCCCGATAGCGTTCTACTCTAGGTCCTTGTCCCAAGCGGAGAGAAACTATGCTCAGACAGACAGAGAAGCACTAGCAATAATTGCGGGGACCAAGAAATTTCATGATTTTGTGTACGGCCGCCCCTTCACCATAGTGACTGACCATAAGCCTTTGTTAGGCATTTTCACCGCAGATAAGCCCACACCCCAAATCCTGTCCCCGAGAATGCTCAGGTGGGCCATTTTTCTCAACGCGTATCAGCACGCGTTGGTATACCGGCCCGGGAAGGAGATCAGCCATGCCGACGCCCTGTCGAGGTCCCCCATTCCCCGGGATTGCTGCCACGTGGGCGAAGTAGAGAGGGACCACCAGGTCTTAATGATAGAGGTTCTAGACTCCCCTCCAGTAGTACCGGCCGACATCGCCAAAGCGACAGGCAAGGACAAAACGCTGGCCACAGTTTGCTCCTGGGTACAGAAAGGGTGGCCCGTGTCTTCCCCAGCAGCGGAATTCGACACATTTTTCAAAAAGAAACTAGAGTTGTCCCTAGAGAGGGGTTGCCTTTTGTGGGGACAGCGGGTAGTGATCCCCACGCCTCTCCGGCCGAGGGTGCTTAAACTGCTGCACGTCAGCCACCCGGGGATCGTCCGCTCAAAGGCGCTGGCCCGCAGTTACTTTTGGTGGCCCCAGCTAGACGCCGACATCGAACACATGGTTGGCACTTGTGAAGCGTGCCAAAGCTCAAGGCCAGAAGAGGCTCGCTCGCCACCTAGGGAGTGGGACACGGCAAGGGGGCCCTGGTCCCGGGTACATGTAGACTTTGCTGGCCCGTTCAGGGGAACGCTTTTCCTCCTCGTGGTGGACGCGTTCTCCAAGTGGTTGGAGGTCATTCCAGTCTCAAGCACCTCCTTGGCCACAACAATCAAACAGTTAAGGAGGGTCTTTTCCACGTTCGGTTTACCCGACACCCTTGTCAGCGATAACGCTAGCTGTTTCACGTCCGCCGAGTTCGGGGCATTCATGGAGCGAAACGCCATTCGGCACGTCACCTCTGCCCCCTTTCACCCGGCCACCAACGGCCAAGTAGAGCGCCTCGTGCGCACCACGAAAGACGCGCTACTGCGCATGGGCCCCGGAGACCTCGACCTGAAATTGTGCCAATTCCTGCTAAGATACAGGGTCACCCCACTAGCGTCAGGGTACTCCCCCGCAGAGCTGTTGATGCGCAGGAAGCTGGCCACGGGAATCTCCAAGCTAGACCCCACGAGAGTAGAGGACAAAGGGCGGAACATAGGGGTGGAACCCACAAAGAGTTTCAGCGTAGGCGCCCCGGTGCATTGCAGGAACTACGCCAGCGCGGGGCCAGCCTGGGTGCCGGGCACCGTAGTAGAACAAACCGGCCCCATCTCATACCGCGTAGAGACCAGTACAGGTTTCCTGTGGAGGCGACACGTGGACCAACTCAGGCGCAGGGTCCCCGGAGAGCAGGACGGAGACGAGAATAGCATCGAATCAGCGTTAGGGTACTCCCCCACCCGCTTAGCCCAAGGGGGAGGAAAAGGGGAGCATGGGTCCCCACCAAGGGGGGAGGAAAGGGAATCGATCCACAGAAATCTTTTGCGGGAGTCCCCGAAAAAATGGAAGAGCCCCGACCACACACATACCCCGCGGGAGTTTCCCCGAAACACAGATGCCCATAGAAGTTTAGACGTTGATTTACAGTACCAGGGGGAGTTAGCGGAGTGGTCCCCCACCCGTCCTAGCGAAAAGAGGGGTTTCAGTTCATCCCCTGGTACCTCCAGTCCCAGTAGCCCCTGTGAGTTAGAATGCGATATAGCGCCATTTTCCCGGAGACCGACACCCCCAAGACGGGAGGCAACAGCGAGTCCGCCCACCACAGTCTCAAGGTCCCCCGAGCAGGGATCAGAAGGTAGCCGAACC
The DNA here is from genome assembly GCA_035047305.1 of Bradypodion pumilum. Lineage (NCBI taxonomy): Eukaryota > Metazoa > Chordata > Lepidosauria > Squamata > Chamaeleonidae > Bradypodion > Bradypodion pumilum. Next base: position 156,385,014 of record JAWDJD010000001.1, on the reverse strand, counting down.
ACAAGGGCGACCTCATCGGTTCCGCGGTTCACAATAGGAGGGTCCCCGGGGTCAGAGAGCAGCAGGCAGGGGTTCACCTCCCAACTATTCATTCCCTTCCCATCCCCGGGCGCGAGGCAGACACGGACGCCCCACAGAGCCACTAACGAATCCCCATTTCCCGTTGCAGGACAAGCACCCGCGGAGTCAGGGATCACAGGCTCTCCAGTACTAGGTCAGACGCAAGCGCGTCCCAAGCGCACGTGCGGCAAGCCACAATGGTTGCGGGACTTCGTCCCATCCTAGGGGGGAGGGATGTTATGTATGTATGTATGCATGTTCATTATACTGTAAAGGAAAGAATGTAACCACTCCAGATACAAACGATACCAGCTGTAAAGGAACGCGAGCAGACAGCCCATAGAGGGCAGCTGCGAGCGTTCAGCCTCACATGGTTCACATTGCTCAATCACGGACAGCCACGGGAAAACCTTCCCCGCATTCAGCAGCAGAAGAAAGAGGCGTGCCTGGGCGAGGCCACGCCGGTAGCAGCCAATGAGCTACCGTGCTACAAGATTCAAATGTAGAGAGCTACTGTATATATTGAGATGTATCACCGCCATTACCTCATGCTTCACTGGAACCTCATGCAATAAACCTGTGTTAAACCAACCCTTCGGTTGTCCGGTTGTCTTTGGTCCCATACACTAAACCAGTGAAGTCATATTCATGTGGTTTCCCCCCCTACTGTCCACCAGCCATCTACTTCAGGTTAACGTTTTTACAGCTGTGGTAGAAAACAGTAAATAAAATAATAGCTAGGAATGCTGATTTGGTTGTTCTTTCATTTAGGTCCACGATGGCGAACCTTGGCATTTCAGCTGTTCTTGGACTTCAATTCCCATAGACACTGGCCTTTCTGGTCTGGTGGATCATTGTTTTTTAAATATCACTTGAAATTAGGAGGAGGTGTAAAATGCCATTTGGCATTCTCTCCACACCCCAATGCCCTTTTCTATCTCTGATGACCCAATGTTGGGTGTTCTGAAGCAGCTGACATCTGGTGCAGGATATCATAAATTGATTATTTCTCTTCATTATCTGCAGATGGTTAGGGGAAATAAAATAAAAATATTTTTCTATAGTCATTGTTGTGCTGCATCATTTCAGTGAAAGGGAAAATATTCTTCATCACTGTGTATTACTAATTTAACTAAAATTCAGGTTGTGGGGAAATGGGCCGACCCAATGGTGTCAACATGGGAACACCAAGAAATCAATCAACTACTAAACCATTTCAAAACCAGCTGGAAAAGTGAGATATGTGTAATTGCAGACAGCCTCTTCATTTGTAAAAGATACACATACATATATATGCACACACAAATAGGACTCATGGTATTATTCCTCATTTTCTATTAGCATCAATTTCAAGCACCCACCGCTTACATGCAAATATAGAGATAAACATATTTTATAAAGAAAGTTTCTCACAGGAATAAAGAAATAGTGGTAGATTTTTACTGACTAAGTAGTAGTAGTCAGTCACGGTTCAGGAGTCAATAATCCTAAAACTGGTGATTGAAGGAAGAATCAGGAGCATATGCCCATAATTCTTTTCCTTTTCAAACAGAGAAAATGGTATGTGTGCTTCAGTATATTTTCATCTCATGCTTAGATTGCTCTAAAATAGATGAACTGTTTTTATTGAAGCTTCCCAAACATTCTGGCTTCCAGCAGAGATCAAGCATAGAACATCTGTAAGTCTGAAATGAGAAATATTCAGAAATGTTGCATGTGACTGAGGGTGAATATAGACAATGAAAACATTTTTTCCTGATGAAGGTAGAATAATTTAAATATGTGCCTCTTTTCAATAGAAGGAAGCCAAAATCCTGTGGGGGAGAAGCTTGTGGATAATGGCAATTTCCCCCTTTACTTGCTGGACATGCCATGGTCTGTTCTGCTAGTAGATATGGAAGAGCATAACAGTCAGCCTGTTATTTGGATGGGATTGCCCTCCCCCCATAAGACCATCCACAATCATATAAGATAATAGGATTCTGCCCTGGAATCTATTAATTTCTTCACCACAACTGTTAGTCAACAAGTGGATTAGTATCCTGTTGAGGAAAAATGGGTAATCATACAAAATGTTCCCTACTCTGATAGCCAAGTCATGTGACACTTCAGGCCACTGTTGACATGACTATCCTTTGAACCAGTGTGGGAGGGGGTAGCATGGTAGTAGTGTCAGCAGGAGTTACTGAGGGCCTCATACCCAGTCGGTGCTGGCAGCCAGGATTCTACATTTGGGGGGGGGGGGAGGACAGGTTTCAGGAGGGGCAACAATGTCACACACACATATATAACATTGACATCCCGGGGTGGGGGTGGGGGTGGGGCTGTTAGCTCAGGAGGGTTTTCTTCATAAAAGACACCACTTCCACAATGACAATGTTTCCTCAAGCAGCATATGTTGAATTGTTATGCTGAAGGGATTTCCTGCTTAGCAGAAGCTTAGAAGGGTCCTCACATAGATCCAGTAGGCAGGAGTAGTATAGTTGGTTTCTGTTTATTTTTATGCTGCAAATGCTAACAAGAAAGCAGGGTCATCTGAGTAGGTGTCCAGCAAAAATATTTAAGAGTCTGACCTTTTCAGAGTGGAATCAGAAATTAGCTTTTAATGGTCCAAAGGCCACGTGCAGATATTAGAAGGCAAAGGTTTGCACTTGGCATCTCACCAAGGCAAAGTGATATAATTTATATGAGCATCTATTAAACAAGGGGAACAAGGTGCAATCATGCAAACTAAATACAGTAGAACCCCGTATAGTGATTTTAATCCGTTCCATGGAGCTGATCATATGCGGTTTTTGTCGTACGATCTTCCCTATGGGAAAATCCATGCAATGATTTTCCCTATGGGGAAAAACCATACAGCGATGTTTGGCACTAAGCGGTTTTCCCCATTGGAAAATTGTTGTATGGATTTCCCCATAGGAATGATCGCTATGTGGAATGGTTCCCCCCCCCCCCAAGCCTCATCACTATGCGATTTGATCGCTGTATGAGGCGATCGCTATACGGGGTTCTACTGTAGTATAAAAGCAATACAGGTATGTGTTCAAATAGCACAAAAGATACAAAACAAGACTTGAGGTCCCCTAAAAGAGGACCTACTGATAGGTCTCCTCAGGGAGCCACAAATCTACAGAAGAGCCCTGGTGGTGCAGTGGCTTAACTGCTGTACTGCAGCCAAACCACTGTGAGTACAATCCTGACCAGGACTCAAGGTTGACTCATCCGTTCAGCCTTCCATCCTTCTAAGGTTAGTAAAATGAGTACCCAACATATTGGGGGCAAGATGTTAATTTACTTGTGAACCACCCAGAGAGTGCACTCAGTGCTATGGTTCGGTATGTAAGTCTAATTGCTATTGCTAATTGCTATTGCTACAGGTTCTTCTCTAGCTGGTATATCTTTTAGCATGGTCAAAATTGCCTGAGTGCCATACTTCAAAGCAAACATCTTCTCTCAGTGAAGGCTGAAGAAGATATTTTTAGTCTCAGCTCATCATCCTGGGAGCAACTTTCCTATGCCAGGATGAAATAGAGAAGTTTTAACTGCAGTGGCTCAAGTGGCTAAGATGCTGCCTGGAAGGCGGGAGGTCAGCAGTTCGATTCCCGAGTACTGCAGGACGGAATGAGCTTCCGTCTTTGTCCCAGCTCCTGCCAACCTAACAGTTCGAAAGCAAGACATTACAAATAGATAAATAGGGACCACTTCGGTGGGAAGGTAAACAGTGTTCTGTGTGCTCTGATGTCTAGTCATGTCTGCCACATGACAATGGAAACGTCTGCAAAAGCAGACAGTGCTGGCTCTTCAGCTTTGAATCAGAGATGAGCACTGAACCCTGTAACAATCCACTTACTCATTTCATTACACCATAGAGTTGGACTGGCTTTCCAGGGTCTGATGAGGCAGGGACATAACAAAAAGAAGCACCTCTTTCTTTCTTTTAAAATGTGGCTGAGATTTCAAGCATATTGTTTGCAGCACTTTCCCCACTGTTTCCTCTTGTAATAAATGCTGTTAAGGTGGAACCAAGTTATAGCTGCCCTAACAGGGCTTTCGAAGGAAATATTTAAGGAGAGTTTTTATCAGTTTCCACTACATTGTTTTTCTATGCCTGAGTGGAGATTTGAACTCAGATCTCCTGAGCCTTAGCCTGTCACACTCTCTACTACATTACATAGGGTGGTATCCAGGTCTCCCTTATTAATCTCTTCCTCTAAGTCAGGGATTCTCAACCTGCGGCCCATGGGCTGGATGTGGCCCTTGGCACCATTTTATGTACCCCCCACCTCTACCACACCAGGAAGTGCCGTGTGGTGGAGGAAGAACAAAATGGCCATGTCTGAGGGAGCTTGATCCAGCCTCCAGCTTAAAAAGGTTGAGAACTCCAGCTCTATGAAAGTACAGTACAGTAGTTACATGAGCTGTATAAGGACAAACATTTTTACCTTTGTGCACTTAAATACAGCAAGAAGCGTATGCGTTTACTAGAGATGTGAGAATACCATCTGCTTTACTTTGGTTTGACTTATTTGTCTTACACATTGCAACCTATTTGCTTGGTGCCAATTTGTAGTTCCATCTATGGAACATGAAACTAGTCCATGGTGCAAAAAAGTTTGGGGACCCCTGGTGTAGTGGTCAGAGTGATGGACTAGGACTCTGGAGATTTGATGTATGCAGATTGATACACGGTAGGCTGTATTCAGTGAGCCAGACACATCTTTACTGCAAGGTATGCAATCTGAACATGTGGTAATGGCGGAGGCGCAGCTCCTTTTATACAGTGAGATGCATTGCGATCATTTGAATCTGGCTACATGGTTCCCCATTGGTTACTGTACTCATGACATCATGGTGACGTCCCGCCTTCTTTACCTGGGTTTACCTATGGCGGGAATGTTTCCCGTGGTAGGCTTGATTGGTTGATTAATACCATGTGGTCGTGAATCACTGCCATCTAGTGGCAGGTGAATCGCGTCCCCTTCAGCTGACTTGCATTGGTTACATTGTTTCATTCAGGTTGTTACTATTACTCTTAATGGGCAAAGACCTTCATGCAACTGATCTTAAAGACAAACACTTCCATACACAACATTCTTCCCCCCTAGGATGGGACGAAGTCCCTTAGCCACAGTGGCTTTCCACAATTTCGCTTTGGTCGTACGGCTGCTTGGCCGAGGCCGGGGGAACTAGGGGTCATGTGTTCCACTGATCCTCTTCCTGCAATGGGAAGATGAGGAGACTTGTTAGCGGGATTCTCCAACTCAAAATTCCGCCCATTTCTAGGACTGGCAGGTAACGGAATGGGAAATTGTCCCACCCCCTGGGGGCTGGGGGTTAACTCCAAATGACTTGGACCAGGAGTACCTAAAGCTAAATCAAAACCCCGCTTCTCGCTTGGATGGGTGGGGGACCACTCCATAAAACCCTCCTGATCCCTTAACTCAAAATCAAACTCACCGGCCTCTTCCCCTCCTGGAAGGTGTGTTGCGCCGGGGGCCAAACATGCATTTCTGGGGGAGGAATTGAATTGGGGGTCTCCCCCAGAAGATCCCTCTTGTCTCTTTGGGATTCCCCTGGTGGTGCTTGCCCTGTTTCTCCCCCTTGGAATAAGTGGGTAGGGGAGGACCCTAATGTTGATTCGTCATCCTCTCGGGTGTCTGTGACCCTCCTCCTGAGCTGATCGGCATGCCGCTGCCATATCAGCCCTGTACTAGTATCAACCTTGCAGGATACTGGCCCCGTCTGCTCGAGGACAACACCTGGTACCCAGCTGGGGCCAGATGCATAGTTCCTACAATAAACCGTGTCTCCTGCTGCAAATACTTTTGACTGTTCAATGCTTATATTTCTCCCCCTATCCTCCACCCTGGTTGGATCCAACTGGTCGAGCAGTGTGACCGGTCTCCTTCGGATCAGGAGCTTGGCCAGGGAGCATCCTGATGTGAGAGGGGTTACCCTGTAGGACAGTAGAAACTGGCACAGTTGCCAGTTCAAGTCTCCGGGGTCCATTCGCCGCAGTGCCTCCTTGGTAGTTCGCACTTGGCGCTCGACCTGCCCATTTGTATCTGGGTGGAAAGGGACTGAGGTGATGTGTCGAATTGCATTCCTCTCCAGGAATGCCTGGAATTCAACAGACATGAACGTGGAGGCGTTGTCGGAGACAAGCACATCGGGTAAACTGAAACAGCTAAATAGGTTTCTCAACCTTTTAATGGTTGTTGCTGAGGAAGTATTGGGCACTGGAATAACTTCTAACCATTTTGAAAAAGAGTCGACCATGAGGAGGAATATGGAACCCCTGAACGGCCCGCGAAATCAATGTGTAAACGGGACCAAGGTCCATGGGCCGTGTCCCATTCTCTGTGAGGAAGTCGGGACTCTTCAGGTCGAGAACTCTGGCAACCTTTGCATGTGGCCACCATATGCTCAATGTCTGCATCAATTTGGGGCCACCAGAAATAGCTTCTGGCCAGCGCTTTTGAGGGCACAATCCCCGGGAGGCTCACATGGAGCAATTTGAGTATTTTTGGCCACATTTCTTCAGGGATGACTACCCTTTCTCCCCACAGGAGGCAGCCCCTCTCAGTGGACATCTCTACCTTCCTCCTGAACAATGGTTTGAACTCCTCACTCGGCGGAGTTGTGGGCATCCCTTTCTTACCCAGGAACTAACTATGGAAAGGACCTTGTCCTTTACCGTCACCTTTGCGAGGTCTGGGGGTGTGATTGGTGCTGGGTCAAGAGACTCAATCAGTAGCACCTGGTGCTCCTGTTCTATCTTACAATCAAGCTCTCCTAACACCGGCAGAGGCGAGCGCGAGAGCGCATCGGTGTGGCTGATGTCCTTTCCCAGCTGGTGTGTTAGCGTGTACTGATACGCATTGAGGAATATGGCCCACCAGAGCATCCTGGGGGACAGAATTTGGGGTGTAGGCTTGTCCGTGGTGAATATACCCAGTAACGGCTTGTGATCAGTTATGATCATGAATGGCCCGCCGTACAGGAAGTCGTGGAATTTCTTTGTTCCACCAACTATGGCAAGGGCCTTGTCTGTTTGCGCATAATTGCGCTCTGCCTTGGAAAGGGACCTATAGTAGAATGCTACTGGGGTTTCCCGCCCGCTGGCTAGCACGTGGCACAGCACGGCACCCACCCCCACTGGCGAAGCATCGCACACTAACACTATGGGCTTCTTGGGATCAAAATGCGTCAAGATTGCCTCTGAGGAGAGGAGCTGCTTGAGTTCCTTAAATGCCCTTTCCTGGCTGTCACCCCACCTCCAGACCGCATCTTTCTTTAAAAGGTGGTGTAGGGGCTCCACTACGGACGCCTTCCACGGCAGAAATGAATGGTAAAAATTAAGCAGTCCCAGGAAGGACTGTAATTCTGGTTTGGCTGTGGGGCGAGGGGTGTTCTTTACAGCCATGATCTTTGCATCTGAGGGCTTAACTCCTTCTGGGGTGATCTTAAATCATAGGAAATGCACCTCCCTCACCCGGAACACACACTTGTCTCGCCTGAGCCTCAAACCCGCTTTTTCAAAGACCACTAACACCTTGTCCAATCTCTTTTCCAGTTCTGCCTCACTCCCTACAGTAATTAATACGTCATCAAAGTAGGGGAGGACCCCAGGGAGACCCTTGAGGAGGCGTTCAATGAGAGATTGGAAAATCCCTGGGGCTGAATTCACACTGAATTGTAAGCATGTTACCTTAAATGTACCTTTGTGCATAACTATAGTTTGCGCTGCCGCAGTGGTGGGCATGACCGTAAGTTGCTGGTAAGCTTGGGCCAAGTCTAACTTTGAAAAGCATCTACCCCCATGCAAGGTGGTGAGTAGATGGCTCACTACTGGCACCGGGTACACATTAGGGTGGATGGCCTTATTGATGGTGCATTTGTAGTCCGCACAAATCCTGACCTCCCCGTTTGCTTTTAACGCCGTCACAATTGGCATCTCCCACTCTTCCGAATCCACTGGCACCAAGATCCCCTGACCCACTAGTTTGTCCAACTCTGCCTCAATTTTGTCTTTGAGGGCAAAGGGTACCCGTCGGGGCTTTAGTCTGATGGGGCGAACCTCGGGGTCTAAGTCGAATGAAACTGGGGGGGCCTTGTACCTCCCGAGCCCCTTCTCAAAAACCGCTGGGTGTGCGTTGCACACGTCTCACACAGGGTCAGAGTTTATGGCATGAATGCCGGACAGGCCGATGCCTAAGGGGGCAAACCACTGGCTTCCCAGGAGGCAGCACCATCCCTGTTTAAGGACCACGAGGGGCAGCTTTTCCCTGAACCCTTTGAACTGAACCTGGACATTCTCCACTCCCACTTCCAAAACCGGGATCTGGTTTCCCTGCACGTCCCGCAAAGTAGCCTTTAGAGTCTTAAGTTTCGGGCGCTGGGTCGGGGGAATGCGTAGAAACTCCTTGTTGGGGATGATGGAGTACGATGAACCTGAGTCCACCTCCATCCGAAAAGGGACACCCCCCCAACAGTACCTCAACAAAAAAATGCTGGTGGGCGAACACACGGCCCATGACCTCCTCCTCATCGTTGATCTGTCCGATGCCTCCACCCCACCGTGGTTGTTCTGTCGGCCCTTGGTCTCTGTCCTTCCGGCGCCTGCAGACTCTGGCGATGTGGCCCCGTTGTCCGCAGTGGTGACACTTGGCCTTTCGGAATGGGCACTTCCTCCTGTCGTGGGTGCCCCCACACCCGTCGCAATGGTGGCTTCCCTCAGTGGTGTCCCTCTTGTCGGTTGGATACCTCCGCACCTTCTGGACGTCCGGCTCCCCATCGCTCTTGCTGTAGTCCGATGAGGATGTGGCAGCGGCCATGGTGGCCCCCGGTTCCTGCTGTTTTTGGGACGAGCAGCCATGAATCGGGGTCCCGTGTTTTGAGCTTCCAGAGGTCGAGGGCTTGGCTCGGCATGCTTGCATCCCATCTTTAACCGCCTTGGCAACACCTGCTCAAAGGTGATGTCCTCCTCTCAGGCCAGGAGCCTCCGCTGGGCCTCCTCGTCTCTCAACCCGAGCAACAGTCGGTCCTGCAAGGCCTCATCCAAGGTTGTGCCTCACCGGCATGGCACAGCAGCTACTCTCAGGGCAGCAACAAATTCAGCCATGGACTTTCCGGCCTGCTGGTCACGCTGGTGGAAAGCCAGCCTTGCCGGGAACACTGACACCTTTGGGCAGAAATGTGCCCTCAGCGCTGCAAGAATGTCCACGAGGGGGACCGATCGGAGTGGCCTCGGCATCAGGAGGTTCTTCGCCAGCTCCAATGTCGGCAGCCCGCACTGAGCCAGTAGGCAGGCTCATTGCTGTGATTCGGCCTCGATGCCCTCGGCATCCATGGCGTATAGGAATTGCTTTTCGTAGAGGTCCCATGTCTCCGGCTTTGTGGTGTCGAAGGGAGCGAGGGTGACCTTATGGGATGCCATATCCCACCTTCGTCACCAATTTGATGTATGCAGATTGATACGCGGTAGGCAGTATTCAGTGAGCCAGACACATCTTTATTGCAAGGTATGCAATCTGAACATGTGGTAATGGCGGAGGTGCAGCTCCTTTTATACAGTAAGATGCATTGTGATCATTTGAATCTGGCTACACGGTTCCCCATTGGTTACTGTACTCGTGACATCATGGTGACGTCCTGCCTTCTTTACCTGGGTTTACCTATGGCAGGAATGTTTCCCGCGGTAGGCTTGATTGGTTGATTAATACCACGTGGTCGCGAATCACTGCCATCTAGTGGCAGGTGAATCACATCCCCTTCAGCTGACTTGCATTGGTTACATTGTTTGTTACTATTGGGGGTTGTTACTATTACTCTTAATGGGCAAAGACCTTCATGCAACTGATCTTAAAGACAAACACTTCCATACACAACAGGAGAGCAATGTTTAAATCTGGGGATGTGGAAGAGGTAAAACCTTACTTACTTACTTAATTGCCTCATCATCTACTTTACAGTGTAAAGGATTCCACGAAGGATCTCCTTGGGATCTCTCCTTAGACAACTCCATGGCTCACTTCAGGTCACTCCTGCAAAGTTGTGATCCTTGTTGCTCGCTTGGCCGTCATCGGTGAAATCCATCCAGTTTTTCTTTATGTGTTTCTTTTAATCAGTTAAATTCGGGTGTGTCGGTGATCGGCCCTCAGCACCCAAGAGGTAAAACCACTCCTTAAACATCTAGCTTACCTTGAAAGTCTTATTAGGGGTCACTGTAAGTCAGTTCTATCTTGATGGCACATAACTAATTAGCTAGCTAGCCTTAACCACTGCAGGACAGTGCAGAAATGGTAAAAATGTGTCTAAAGATTAAAAGTTATTTCTGTTCCTATGATAATTCCCATGCTCTTCATTGTATGCTACAACTCAATGAAAAAGTGCAGTAACATCTAAGCATGACCTAAGGAGAATGTGTTCTGCAGCTTAAATTTATAATAATAAGGAATGTATTTTTTGCCAAAAATGTTTTTTTAAAATGTAAACAACCACCTAAAAGCAAAAAATTCTATCACTTTGGATTTTTATGTGCTGAATGTGCTTTTTGTGGATTCACTCTTAATTAGAAGGCTGTAGTACTTTTGTAATTTAACAAAATGGATGAAGCTTCTGAAAGGAAGATTACAATAAGGTTCAACAATTTATACTACTAAAGGCATGAAACCACTATGAATGAGCACAACATGATGAGGTATGAAACCATTATGCCTCCCATTTACAAGATGAGTAGCTGACAGAAGTCATATGTTGCAGTGTTAGCCCTAAAGGAACAAATCAAATTATTGGAGTCATGAAAAACAGTTAAGGTTCATAGACAGGGTCACTTTCTTCTGACAATGAGTGAATTAAAGGAAACAATATTTATCCTTTCAGCTAGAATCCCAACAGTTTGACTTGGTCAGCTTCCTTTTGGAGTCCAGTTATTCTATCAGTCATCCTCTACTCCTTCTGTGAACAATTCCATGGAAGGGTGAAAAGATACCTCCTTCATGCATGCATGTATAAATGCTATCACACCTCACCTCTTTCTCTAGCATTCATCACACACCCTATCTTTGTTTGCATCCCTGCCTTTTTTTGGTCATCTTTGCAGATTTTCAGTCAGACTATTGACAGTATAAGAAAGCCAAGGCACTTTCCTCTGGTGTTAGTAATATATAAATATTTTGGCAGTGCAGGCCCTGTCATTATGCAGAGTGAAGCAAATGCCAAAAGTGCCAGATAGAGTGGACCCTCGATAAACGATGCATTCGATTAGTGTCATTTTTGCTTAATGACGCATCGTCACTCACCACGCGACTATCCACACAATGACGAAAAACCGTCATTGTGCGGATTAATGATGTTTTTTAATGCCGTTGTGCAGATAATGACAGTTTTTTGCCACTAGATGGTGCAGCTGCCATTGAAAACCGCACAACAACGGTTCCCCTATAGCGACGCTACGTGGGGAACCAAGCAACTTCGTTATGTGAGGGTCTACTGTACTGTGAAGTAACAGTGGCACCGTCAAGTTATTCCTCCTAAAGCTCTTAGTCAGTCACCATTTTGGAGGGCAAAGCTGTGTGTAACATAACCTGGCATCCTCAAATATAAGGGAAATATCCTATTCCTATTCATGTGTTGAAGTAATCAACTGCTATTCCAGTTGACTCCTCTACATGCAGTGGAAGACAGCACCATCTTGTCCTTTTTCAGAGGCAATAAAAAGTCTACAGCTGGAATTGTACTGAGGAGAGGCTGAAGCACCTCAGAAGCCACCTTACGGATATTTTATTTCTCTTTTGTGTCCCAATCAAACCCTGGACTGCCAAAATGGAGCCACTTTTTTCCCTTTGTTGTTGGCCAAACTTAAGTTCTCATCGGTGCATATTTCTGGCAGTAATCAGCAGACCAGTAAATGAGCCAGATTCTGTATGTCTCCACATTCACACAGCATGTTGTTGTCCAGCAGCAGCCCCCACTTGAACATATTGGTCTTGCATTTAGGGACTCCAACCCTCAGCCTATTGAGGGTCTCCAAGTTATGTAGGGGAGGTTGAGTTCTTCAGCTATATCCTTCTCTAATGTTGTTCCTTGTCTAGTGATCTTCTTCCTTCATCTTCTAATTTGGTTTTGCTCTTGTGTACCTTCAAGAACATTTGTTCTTGCCATAAAGCTCTTCCTGGATCTGAGTTGGCAGACTTGAGGCTCATATCCCTTCAGAGGATGTCAAGAGTCATGTTTAGTTCTCTCAGCATCTACTGCTACTTCTCTCCTTATCTTAGGTGGAGTGATACCAACAAGAGGATATATTTTTTCAACTGGTGTAGATTTGAAGCATCCTGTCACTATACACATGGCTTCATTAACAGCAATGTCAACTTCTTTTGTGTGTGTGGATGTGTTCCATACTGGAACAGCATACTTTGCTGCAGAGATACTCAGGGCCAAAGCTGGTGTACACAGCATAGATGGTTGAGTTTATAGTGGGTGAGTTTCCTGATAATATTGTTCCTTGTACTAACTTTGGCTTTGGTATTCAGGCAGTGCTGCTTAAAAGAGAGTGTCCTGTCAAGTGTTACACCAAGGTATTTTGTACTGGAAAATGCATTAATCAGTTCCCTTGCTATGTAACTTCTAACTCAATCCTTATTTAGGGATATACTTGATAGAGATTGCTTTCACTTTTCTTCCTCAAAGGTTGTTAGCAGCTGTTTCATTCTCCTGTCCATACATACATGTAACATGACGTGTCTTCTGGTCATGCCTCTAAATGACAACTCACTCTTCGGACCTACTTTTTTGGTTGGCTGTGTGTGTGCGATATTGTAAGGGAAAGCACAGTTACAATCTAGATTCTTCATTTTAAGTAGGAGGAGTTGGGGGTGGGGTGGGGGTGGAAGTCCTTGTGGTTGGTGTTGCTGTTTTGGTTGTGATTGGTGTTTTTTGTTGGACAATAACTTCCTTTGGCCGATTCCAGTTGCTGGCCACCACTTGGTACTTCATGAAAGTCATTTCTGTGCAATGCTTCCTAATGATTATAAATTCTAGAGTAATATGGGTCAGTCTGGGGCTGGGTTGCCTTTTGATTTATAGTGTATTTACCTAGAATTGTAGCCTTGATTAATCATCTGTGATTCTTGTTCCAAAACTCTCAGACACTTTAAGCTTCTGCAACTGATAGTTGGCTGGCATTGGTCCATCCCTTTGATGGGCCTCCCTTGTAATGACCTTCCTAATTTAGTAGCCAGTCCAATTCCCATATAAATCAATGAAAAGGCAGTAAATGACTCTAATAAGAATTGGAGTACATCCTAAATGATGACCCTTTGTTCTGGGCTTGTGACTTGTTCTGTTCTCATTCAGGAACATCCAGAGCTCCACTTTAAAGTTTGCTCAAGTGTTGACTACAATAGAATATCAACACTTCCTTATTATTTTAGTAAAATGCTTACCTGACAAGGCTTCACTTGGCAAAGCTTTGTGCTTCTCTCTGTGTGAGTCCGTCTAACAGACTCCTCGGATAAACTGACTAGTCTATCCTCATGGAATGAAGAGCCTATTCTTGTCTAATATGTATTCATCGGCATGTATGCCAGTCACAGGTTAATAATTTATTGCTTCATTATTAATTAACAGCAAAAAGTCTAGGGTGCCATGAGTCTGACCTTTTTGGGGGCCTCACAAACTAGCACTGTTACCTCTTTGGAAACGAGTAGTCCTATGAGTCAAATGCCAACTCTGTTCAGGATATTTTTACTACTGAACAGTCAGGATCTGACATAGCCTCAACTTTCATGCATCCACATGACCCTTCCTAGACATATGCTAGTGAAGTAGGAAGCCTAACCCAGAGATACTGCACATGCAGAATTTTAATGTGTGCATTGACTTAAGGTATAGCTTATTGTTGAAACTCTCAGGGATTTAATCTAAGTATCTCAGGTTCAGTCTCCTGGCTCTCCAGAAAAGAAATGTCATTGCTGGAAAGTGTCTCACAAAGTATCATCTAATCCAGCCCCTTGCTAGTGAAGGAAGTAATCTGTTGATGCGGCACTCCTAGGTGGCTGTCTATATTTGCTTAATCACAGAAGTCAAGGACAAGGACTTCCTCTCTTCATCAAAGAATCTGGAAAACTGCTGCCAATCAGAGTAAGCATTATTAGGCTTGACAGACTAACAGTTTGACCAGTTGTAACTCTGTATACCATCTCATTTGACCTTTACATCAGTAACATTCAAGGACCTGAATATATATTCCCAATAGATTGCTGAGGAAAAAGGGATTTATCATGGTTAGTATTTGATTTTGTTGTTCAGTCGCACAGTCGATTCCGACCCTCTGCGACCCCACGGACCATTTTCCTCCAGGCGCCTCTGTCCTCCACCATCCCCCTCAGCCCTCCCAGCCCTGTGCCCATTGTGTCCACAATACCATCTAGCCATCTTATCTTTTGGCGCCCCCTTCTCCTTTTGCCCTCCACCTTTCCCAACATCAAGGACTTTTCAAGTGAATCCTCCCTTCTCATTTGATGTCCAAAGTACTTTAGCCTCATCTTTACTATTTGACCTTCCAATGAGCACTCAGGGTTGATTTCTTCTAAGATTGACCTATTTGTTCTCCTCACTCTCCTCCAACACCACATCTCAAAGGCATCTATTCTTCTGCATTCGGCTTTCCTAATTGTCCAGCTCTCGCATCCATACATTACCACTGGGAATACCATTGCTTTGACTATTCTGATTTTTGTTTTCAAGGTGATGTCAGTGCTTTTCACTATGTTCCCCAGGTTTCTCATTGCTTGTCTCCTGAGAATCAATCGCCTTTTTATTTCATGGCTACAATCCCCGTCTGCAGTGATCTTAGCTCCTAAGAAGGTAAAGTCTGTCACTGCTTCTACCTCTTCCCCATCTATTCTCCAGGAACTGATTGGGCCTGTTGCCATTATCTTGGTTTTCTTGATATTGAGTCTCAAGCCAGCTTTTGCACTCTCCTCCTTCAGCCCAATCAAGAGATTCTTTAGGTTTTCCTCACTTTCTGCCATTAGGGTGGTATCGTCCGCATATCTCAAATTGGTGATGTTTCTCCCCGCAATTTTGATCCCATATTGTGATTCCTCCATCCCTGCATTGCTCATTATGTGCTCTGTGTATAAATTGAATAAGCAGGGTGACAAAATGCAGCCTTGTCTTACTCCTTTTCCTATTCCAAACCACTCTGTCATTCTGTGTTCTGTCCTAACTGTTGCTTCTTGATTCATGTACAGATTTCTCAGGAGGCATATAAGGTGCCTATTTATTATAATAATCCAAAAGACAGGTGGATTTACACTATAGTAGAGGATTTGTTGCCACTGTTTTTGCCTAATTGGCACCCCTAAATTTTACCTGTGTGCAAACAATAAAGTTAATTACTGTACTGTTTTTAAACACACACACACGCACACACAGAGTAATCTGGTGCGTTACTGGCTCAACACTGGTTAAAAGATAAGGAAAATGATTTGTGGAGATACATATGGTTGAAAACCTTTGCATTGCAAATTGAAAAAACTAAGGAAGTCTGGCCTTATGATTCCTGTCTTCAAAGCAACTTTAAAAGAGTGCTTCTCAATGGGAACAGTGTGGGAGCAGGCGCATGCCTGCAGGAGTGTGAATTATGGTCAGTTGTTTTCATACACATCAGCATGGTCAGCAAACAGTTTGCAGAAAATACGGCTGCAAGGATGTATATAGGGAGGTGGGGAAGCATTCTAACCATCCTCTTTGTCATGGCATTAATTACAAAACCAACCTGTATTAAGAGAAAAACAGCAAAGGCGGTCCAGCGAATGTGGAAGGAAAGCCTAGATGGAGAAACATTTGTCTCTTCAGACTGGTTTGTTTCTAGGATGAAAGCTATAACTCGCATGGAAGACATGGCCAGCTTGACTCTCTTATCACATGCTGAGAGGCTCACCAGAGAAACTACTGAATGGGGCTTTTTAAAAATCTGTTTCCAGTATAGCACTATGCCACTTTGAAGAGGTATTTAGAAAATAAAGTATCAAACTCTAGGGGCCGGTGCTCATCTCGGTTTGCAGCCAAAGATCCAGCGCTATATACATCTGCAGATGTTTCTGTCATCATGAGGCAGGTATGACTAGATGCCAGAGCACATGAAATTCTGGAACCCACGTTGGTCCCGAGGTTGCATAATTCCTGCAGTGAACTGGGTCCCCTACCGCAAAACTTTTGGAGCTCTCTATCTCTATATTTCCCCCCTCATCCTCCACCCTGGTCGGATCCCACCTTCGTCACCAATTTGGTGTCTTGCACAGAAGACAAGGAAGGAGCCGCAATGAGGGCTAAAACACAGCTTTATTGCATGATGGTCAGGATGAACATGTGGTAATGGCAGAGGTACAGCTCCTTTTATACTGCAACAATACATTTGAAAAGGGTTGCATGGTAGCTCATTGGCTGCTACCTGCGTGACATCATTCTGAGTCACGCCCTTCTTCTCCAGGTGTTCCTTGCGCGGGAAGGTTCCCGCGGCTGCCGGTGATTGGGGGAATTTGAACCATGTGAGCTGAACGCTCGCAACTCCCCTTTATGGGTAGCTAGCTCGCGTTCCTTTAACAGCTGAGTTACATTGTGATCATTGTCAGGTTACATTCATACATTCTTAAAGTGATACAGTTACATACACAACAGGTGTCTAGTCATGCCTGCCACATGACCACAGAAATGTCTGCCAAAGCAGACACTGCTGGCTCTTACATACACAACACTTCCCCACCAAGATGTCCAAATCAACTGCGATCCTCTCTGAGCATCTGGAAAACATCACCATAAGGTACAGCCATCAAGCAATGGGCTTCCCCCTCCCTTCCTGGGTTTTTTCCTGCCCCCTTCCTGCTGCTGCCCAATCCTCTTTAAGAAGAAATAGGGGGTACACAGAAAGAGACTCCTCAAATATTGTTGTATTTTTGAACCACAGTCAGGCATACCCTGGGAAATGGCCATCTTGTGCCAGCTATTCTTTCTCACTAGGTCAGGCAAAAGGAACTGCAGAATGAATTCATCAAAAGGTAGCTTTATTTTAGCAGTTTCGCATCTGACCTAGACATGGAAGAAGAATGTATACGGTATATACCTGCATAGGGAGAAGTGCTACAGGAAAGATCCTCAGAACAAATTCCTGAGAAAACCAGCAGTTTAAGGGTTAACTACAGAGAGGTGAATCCAGGCTGCAGTCTCTTGAAAGGAAATCCCTCTGGGGAAAATACAATCCCAGCAGCAGTGGTGGTGGTGGGGAGAGAAAGCCCAGTCCATTGGAATGCCAAAGTGCCAATTCCGTTTAAAGTGCAATGGTTTGATAAGCCAATGCAATCTCACAAATCAATATACTGCACAGGGGGGAAAACTTGATCCAAACAGACTTCACAGTGGATGTGCTCACAACTCAAATGCCATGTGACCTTAATCTGAGTTCACAAAAGCCCAATTTGGATCTCAATTTTTTTGACAGTCAAGGGCAAATTCAGAGTTAACTGTTATAGTTATTTTAGTGGAATGCAAACATAGGAACAAAGTTTGACCTTGAAATTTATAATTATCCAGCTACTTTTTCAGAATTAACAGTGGGAAAGTCGGTAAATTGCCTCTTTCAAGAGGCAATGTATAATAGATCATGGTCAAAGAAAGCAGAAGCATGGGAAATTTCATTTCCACAACCAACTGCTGTAAGGTCATTTACCTCATTATACCTACCAAAGCCACAGCTGTCTTTTCTGGCTCAACTTTTGTACTGACCCCTTTTCAGATGCCTAACCTTGAATTTCAGGATTTTACCTGAGGTTCTGTCTCTCTCTGTGTGTGTGTGTGTGTGTGTGTGTGTGTGTGTGTGTGAGAGAGAGAGAGAGAGAGAGAGAGAGAGAGAGAGAAGGAGGAGGAGGAGGAGAGGGAAAGTTTCAACAGTCTGGACATTGACAGGCTTGTGTGCAGAAAAACAATGTATTAGTATAGAGCAGATTAGACTGTGCAGCCTTGAATAAAAAAAAGACTGGCCAGGTTATCCTGCTATGGTAATAAAGCAGACTCAACTTTGATCATCAGACAGCAGTTAACTAACCTGACGATCCTGAGGACTAATGGCCTTGGGTGCCGAAGTCCAAAGGGAAGGATGATGGTTCCCAAGTGAACCAAATCCCACTCGAATCCATCTTGATGGATGCCAGTAGCTTCATCAATATGAGCCTGGGGTTAAAGATGACTTTGTGTGCCAAAAGGACTCAGGACCAGAAAGTGACTCGCAGAACTGGATCATTGGTAGGGGTGTCATGCTGCGATGCAGAAGGCAAGTGGAAGGCCACTGCATTGTATTGTTCCCAGGACAATATTCATGGCTGATTGCCATGATCATGGCCAATATTTGGAATTGGATACAACACTTGAAGAAGACTTGATAAACATGTCTGGTGAAAGGAGGACTGAGAGAAAATGCAGGATATTTATTATCCTGTTTTTGTCCAATGAATCCCATAAAAAGAGTAGATTTTCCCCCTCCCCTTACAGTCAAGAATGATACAAGTTCCATACTTTGCAGTAGACTTTGGAAATGTTACATGTTTGGACCATTGTTCTCAGAAGTCACCAGATAGTTTTCCTTATGCTGAAGCTTATCCCTTCCACTCTAGGTACATATGTGGCTTTTGTAACTGGGAGGCATCCCTTCATAAATTTCTTGGGGATTCTGATAAATGTACTTAAAACAGAAACTTTCCCTTCCTTGCCTATTTAGATAACGGGGGATTTTTATTTAAAGGTGTCAGACTTTTAAACATCCAAGTTCCATTGGCTTCTCTGTCCAGTCCTAACTTTAAAACCTGTGCTTGATCTAGTCAGCAGGCGGCAAGAACAAAGGATTAAACAACACTTTGCTTTGCATTTTCTGACTCATTTGCTGAATGGCAAATTTGTATGCAAATTCAAAAAGTTGTAATTTTGTAAAGCAGAAACATCACATTGCAAACAAAAATTCGAATAGTCAAAGCAATGGTATTCCCGGTGGTAATGTATGGTTGCGAGAGCTGGACTATTAGGAAAGCTGAACACAGAAGAATAGACGCCTTTGAAATGTGGTGTTGGAGGAGAGTGAGAACAAATAGGTCAATATTAGAAGAAATCAACGCGGACTGCTCATTAGAAGGTCAAATAGTAAAGATGAAGATGAAGTACTCTGGACATCAAATGAGAAGGGTGGATTCACTTGAGAAGGCCTTGATGCTGGGAAAGGTGGAGGGCAAAAGAAGAAGGGGGAGGCCAAAGATGAGATGGCTAGATGGTATTGTAGACACAATGGGCACAGAACTGGGAGGGCTGAGGGGGATGGTGGAGGACATAGGTGCCTGGAGGGCAATGGTCCATAGGGTCACAAAGGGTCAGGATCGACCGTGCGACTGAACAACAACAACAACAACAAAATGGTCTTTTAGGCATAAAACCTCCAGACCCTGAAGTTTGTTACCAGGACCTTCTGCTGTCATTTTAAATCTCAGATCAAAAATTGTCTTTGAGGGCATGAAGAAAAGTCCTCTCAGAACCATATTTTCAGACACCTTTTCCCCTTAGGTATATTGGAAAATGCATCAACTGCAGATGGGATCCTAAGCATGGATGGACTTTTGCCTAATAGCTAAGAAACATATATTAGAGTCCAGTTTAACAATTAGTACCAGTTGAGGAAGTCTACTTTCCCTAGATACTGTATCAGTGCTTCAAATAGAGCTGGCTTTGTGCTGTTGCATTTCACTGCTGCCTGCTGCTCTTCACACTCATGCATTGGGCATGCCAGTCAATTAAGGTGAGAAAGACAGATAAGGCCAGGGGAATGCCTGAAAGAAAGCAGATTATTTCAAATGGAAAAGAGAGCATTTTGTTTGTGTCTTGAGTAGGGTTACTAGTTTAGCAGCTTCCATTTACCTGCGCAGAAAACATTTATTCTTGTACACTTTTTAAAATTCATAATATGTTTGTTACACTGTTTTCTAATGCGTACATTTTCAAAATGCACAAATGCGCTCATTTTTCATATACACACAAGGTAGTTGTACAGGTTTTTCAAAAGGGTGCTGGGGCTGGAGACATAGTTTCCCTTCAAACAGCATTGTAACTTTTGGAAATGTCTGGATTCCCAAGACAAATCTGTGTTCCATTCTGTCACCTGTTTTGTGTATGTGTGTGTGTATGTGAGAGGGAAGTTGAAAAGTGAGTATGTTTGAAGGAATGTAAAGGCAATCCTTTTCTATCTCTAATCCCAGAAAAGTCTGTGAGATATTAGATCCTGCAACCCCAGACGAGTAGGATCCAGTTTTGTTCCCCATTAGCAACTCTAGAAGTAGTACTCAACAGAGTCAAGCAAAGGTTTTAGTCCCTTGAGCCATTGAGGAGCTACCACACGTGATGGCAACCACCTATTCTTTTTAAGTATATATATGTTTACTTGATATCTCTCTATATTCAATCATAGTATACTCCAATGAAGAAAAGAACCAGGCCATGTGGCTGCATCATGTTCCTTATCTTCAGTGCCTCTGAGCTCCTATTCGAATGTGGCAGATTGCCCACATTATCCATTACTGGTTATAATTCTACAAGTGTTCACCTAAGGTTTGCATAACTTGCTGTGGCTAATTGTACCTAATTGATCAAGATGCATGCTTGATCACCCATCCAGTTGTACGAAAGGAGTACACCCTGACACATTGTCAATTAGTCACCATGAGCTGCAGCAATTTTGCTAACCTCATACTAATACCACTAGGAGTCTGACCAGAGTGCATATTGTGTATAATGAAGCTTCACAATTGGGTACAATATACACATACATTGTACAGTTGGGAGTAATAAAATGCAACTTCCTGATCCTAATAATGTCCATCACTACTTCCTTTTGATAAGTTTTTTAGTGCCCACCAGGCTGGTACTGGAGTGTTGGCTGCAGAACACATAGCCCTGGGATCATCAAACATGTGATTGTTGCTTGCTGTGGGGTGAAAGAATATCAAGACTCCAGAGAGCAATTACCATATACTGTACATACATTTTTCATGCCCATAAAAAGGATCCACACAAATGATTTATTTTATTTTATTGCTGTGGTGGTTGTACAAAGATCTATCCATTTGGTTTGGAGCCCACTTTGATTATTTGGATTCAGTCCCAGTTCTTTGTGGACTGGTTCATCCTGATTTGGATCTGAGTTGAAATCTGAATGTGAGCGAAATGGGAGAATACGACTGCTGTTGCTTCATTAAACTGCTACTACTAAAATAACAATGAGACCAAGAGACACAATCACTCAAATAACAAACCTACAGAGAGAGAACTCTTCCAAATGGAGAATTTGTTCTCCATAATATATTTGATTTGGGGTTTTAGGGTGGGTGGGGCTTGCTGAAGGTGTTGTATATTTTCTTAATGATCTATACAATTTAAGGCTTGCCTATGTTCATGTAGAATCAACATTAGTCACTCTGGGTGCAATCAGATGGGCATCTAGCCCACAGTTTGGTCTGCTGCACAGACAAGTTGATTCACTCCCCCTGCCCCCCAGCAATCACACAAATCTCTCTCTGCTATGGGGAATTCTCTACAATACTGTACTATGCTCACTTGGGGATTATTCCTGGGGATTATTTAATAAACACTCTTCCTTGGCTTTCAAGTGACCTGAAAAGAAATTCCGCAGGATCTCTACTGATCTCCTTGAGCTTTAAATGTAATCTTATTTTAGGAGTTAAGGAACCAATTAAGGTTTTGGAGAAGGCGGTGGCACGCCAGCTGCAGAGTGTCCTGGAGGAAGTGGATTATCTAGACCCCTTTCAATCAGGATTCAGGCCCGGGTATGGTACGGAGACGGCATTGGTCGCACTGATGGATGATCTCTGGCGGGAGCGGGACGGGGGTTATCCATCCGTCCTTGCTCTTCTTGACCTCTCAGCGGCCTTTGATACCGTCGACCACGGTATCCTTCTGGAACGGCTCAAAGGACTGGGGATCCAGGGCACCGTGTTGTCCTGGTTTTCCTCTTTTCTGGAGGGCCGTACCCAGTCAGTGTGGTTAGAGAGTGAGAGGTCCAGCCCTAGGCTTCTCAAGTATGGGGTGCCTCAGGGTTCGGTGCTCTCTCCTCTCCTATTTAACATCTACATGAAGCCACTGGGTGAGATCATTCATTCCCACGGGGTGCGGTACCATCAGTACGCGGATGACACTCAGTTGTACATCTCAGCCCATGGGGACCCCAGTGATGCTGTTGAAATCTTAGCCGGATGCCTGGAGGCCATTGGGGTCTGGATGGGGGCCAATGGGCTTCGGCTGAATCCCAGCAAGACAGAGTGGCTGTGGATAAGGGGCCCCGTGTTATCCAGGGAGTTACCATCTTTGGTACTGGATGGGGCTGTTTTTAAAGTGTTTTTATGTGTTTTAGAACTTGTTGTAATGCCGCCCTGAGTTGGGTTCTGCCTGAGTGGGCGGCATATATAAATATGACTATTAAATTAAATTAAATTAAATTAAACCAGAGCTCAGATATCCATTTACATATCATACAGGCAACTCTAGCAGTGTCTTAGATTATATATGTGTTTCTTGAGACAAGTTGGAGTTGTTTTCAGGTATTCAAGTATGGGCGAGAGAGGATAGTGTTGTTGTTGTTCAGTCGCACAGTCGATTCTGACTCTTTGCGACCCTATGGACCATCGCTCTCCAGGCACCTCTGTCCTCCACCATCCTCCTTAGTCCACACAGCCCCGTGCCGATTGTGTCTACAATACCATCTAGCCATCTCATAGTGACCACGAACCAATCACAGTAGTATTTTTTAGACAGTTCAGATATAAGGCTACATCCACTCAACAATAAAAGGATACTAGCTAATACTTTGTCTGGCTATGGTAATATATGCCAGCAACTCAACACCAAGTGTCAGGTGGCAGTAAACTAACCTGACAACCCTGAGGACTAATGGCAGGGAAGGGTGATGGTTTCCAAGTATATTAAATCCCACTTGAATCCATATTGATGGAGGGCAGGAGCTTCATCAATACTGGCTTGGAGCTGATGAGGACTTTTCATGCCAAAAGGCCTCAGGACCAGAAAGTGACTCACGGAACTGCATCAGTGGTGTGGGTGACATGCTGTGATGTGGAAAGCAGATGAAAGGCCACTGCATTATATTCTCAGGACAGTCTTCATCGCTGATTGCCATGATGATCACCAATATTTGGACTTGATACAGCAGCAGCAGCAGCAAATCTTGAAGTGAGGTGGGGCAGGAAACCTAACTGGGCCAAGGTTGATATCGCATCTCTATCAAACTTTTTGAACTCTGACCAGGCCCTATCTTGGAAAAATTCAGTTTCTTCTCTTATTGTAGGATCAGATGAAATCCTGACACAATATGCTGATTTATGCCATATATTGGTTATGCTAACCAACCACTCTGTACGTCAGTACCAGATGTATATAAATTGATGCCATGAAGTCTCACTCCTCTGTCACAAAAGCTAACATTAAAATACAGCAGT
This sequence comes from Bradypodion pumilum, assembly GCA_035047305.1. Classification (NCBI taxonomy): domain Eukaryota; kingdom Metazoa; phylum Chordata; class Lepidosauria; order Squamata; family Chamaeleonidae; genus Bradypodion; species Bradypodion pumilum. The sequence continues at coordinate 156,361,387 of JAWDJD010000001.1, read as the reverse complement.
TAATCTTTAAAGTGCCACAACTTTTTGTAGTCTTTTTGTTTTATTTACTCTCTGACATGCTAGAAACACAGATTAACATGGCTACCATTTCAAATGTTTCATTCTTATTTCCTTGGGACTCATCTGAAACTACTCATTTTGGCATGTTTATTTTATTTATTTTTATTTTATTTGTTTGATTTCTTACTGGTGGGATGGCTCTGGAGGTGAAAGTGTGCTGCCTTAACATTGCACCGGCTTATCCCGGATGCTCTGCCATCATTTGGATCCCAGCTGCATTGGTTCAGAAGATTTTTGTCTGATTCAAAAGCTTTCCAGCCAACATTAATCAGACATAGGAATGCATCCTCAGTAAGCCTTTCTGCTTCACTCATCACACCTTGCAAGGTGAAAATTGGAAAGGAAAAAATAAAATCCATGTTACACACCCTTAAGTATAATTGATATCAGGAGAGGAGCTAAACACACAGTTCCCCATTAAAATCAAGGACAACCAATAAGTGCCTTATGTGTCTCTGCATTGACTGGCATGTTTTCCATAGTTAATAATGGGAAGGCTAATTCCATCTACCCCCCCCCCCACGTCTTCAGACCCCGCCCACCACCAGGGAGGTCGTATTCATTGTTGTTCTTTCTTCTTCTCTGGGACTTAATGTTTTGCTATTTTTGCTTTTGAAATTGTATTGTAGTGCATATTTTATTTATATTTTGTTGTAACTGAATGGTATATTTTGTAGTCTGAAATTTTGTAACGGTATCTCTGGAGATGTGTTTATTGTATTATTATTATTATTATTATTATTATTATTATTATTATTATTATTATTATTATTATTATTATTATTATTATTATTATTATTATTATTATTATTATTATTATTATTATTATTATGCATTTATTGTCCACCATGTAAACCGCCCTGAGTCGGGTTGTACCTGAGTGGGCGGTATATAAGCGCAAAAATTAAATTAAATTTAAATTAAATTAAAGGCTAATAGAATTATTCAGTGATGAAGTATCTCCCTAACTCCAGTCCTCATACTGGTATATGGAGCATTGGTTTCCGAAAATGATATTAACTACAGTTCCCATGAACTTCTACATTTCCGCTAGTAGGCAGAGCTCTTTGAATTGCCTTCTAGAGTATGTGGAAGGCAAAAGATTTCCCATCTTTGCCCTGCACACTGACCAGAGAAAAGTCCCACTGAATTAAATGGGACTTCCTTCTCTGCACAATGCATAGAAATGCCCAGATGGATAAATTGATTGATATGGATAATAAAGTTATTCCTTAGCTTACAGATTGGTGGATACTTCCAACTTTTCACAACAGAAGTGATGAAACAGCTCTGTTAGATCATGAATGGAAAACTTGTGGACCCTCCAAAGTTGACGTAATCATTGACTATACTGGATGAACAGGAAGGAAAGTGAAGTCCAACTATGTCTGGAAGATGATGGTGGTTGCCACCTAGATTTTAAAAGAACCATTGTGGAGGTAACTGATTACTTAGCCCTGCATGTATTCATGTTGTATGTGGAGACACAGGTAGGGCAGGAATTGCCAGTAGCCCATACTTCTGTCTCTTCACAGCTTGATTCACATGAAACTGAATTTTAGAAATTTCCCATTTGTATCCAAAAGAGACATACACCATTCTTGCATCAAGAACTTTTCAGAAAGGATTTTTTAAAAAATGAAATAGGGACTCAAAGTGAAGATATTTCCACTCTCCATTCTTTACCATGGTATTATTGCATGGGAAATTCCAAGAGCAGCCCAGTCATTGGATAAAATGAGTCAGTTTCCCCAAAAGCAGATTTGGATGTGATAGACAATGAATAATGTTTTTTATTTAATAATTAAAATAATTGCTTATTTCATTAATTGCTTATATTCAATAATAATGCTGATATTTGCTTATTCAACAACAAGCTGTTAAATCAATTCTGATGTATGACGACCCTTTCCACAGTTTTCTAGGTAGAGAAGGGGCTTTCCGTGTCCTTCTTCTGAAGGTGACCTGGGATTATGTGGATTGCTCATGACAGCATGGACTGGGTCTTCTCCCAGGAATCACAGTGGGGAATGGAACTCTCAAACTCTGGCTCCACAACCAGATTCCTAAACTACAGAGCTACTTAGCCAGCCATTAGTAGTTTATTGTTGTGTTATTTGGTGCACTCTGTCTGGCCTTTGGCTGTAATAACAAAGATTTGATTTGATTTGATTTGCTGACTTTTTATTAATGGAGATGAGAGAAAGTGTACAGGATTTGCTACCTCATGTACCAAAATAACATGACAGGCTTTTAGTAAGGCATGCTTTGAATTGTGGGGAGAGAGACCCTGTTGCTCTGCCTTGGGCAGCAAAATATCATAAGCTAATCTTGAGAGGCTTTGGGGGACTTTATCACCAGCTCTATCACTCTTCAAAAAGCTGCTATCATTGTCAGTGGCTACTGTCCTTTTGGAACCCAGCAATTAACAGAAGCAAAAGAAAGAAAGAAAAAGAAAGAGCCTTCTTTCTCACTTACACTGAACAATTGCTTCTTGTGACTCATACTTTTAGCTGTTTTTAATGTAGCATTCTTATTTTTGTTACCCACAGAGTTCAGAATCATTTTTACAAGAGTTATATATGTGAAGTGGATGGAAAAGGCTGATTCTATTTATTCCACCACATGTTGGCTTCCTTTAGCAGCCATCATTGTTTGGCATCCTCGTCCCCTACTGATATTTTCTTTTAAAACTCTCAAGAAATGAGAATCCAAGGCTAAATCAAGCTGTACCTTTTGGCAATGAATGTTGAATTAAAGATGATTGAATTATTTGCTGATCTCCATGTCTATAATGGCAAATAATAAATTATCTCTTGAAAATAAGAGACTGAAGGAAAATTATGCTATTATGAAAATATATACAAGTTTTACAAACTAAATACACTGTCCAGAATTATTATGCCATCTGGCCCCAAGACAAAAATGAAATTAAGTACACTTTGTTGCATTTTTAATATTGCACTTTAAAAAAAAAACTTCGAAACGTCTTGGAATTCCATACCATACAAGACATACAGTATGTTAAAAGTGGAGAAGGACAAAGAGCACAAGGCAGACATAGAGGAAGTTGGTGAGAGAGATAGAAATAGATAGATAGATAGAGAGAGAGAGGTGCTTTGATTGTGAAAAAAACTCAGATATTTAAATCTCATTTATTGTAGCTCAGGGCTCATCATCCGGCAGGTCTGTCTAGGTGCCAAATTCTGGTGCCATAATACCCTCTGCACCAGGTTTCTGGGTTGGAAACTTGACGGTTTTTGGTTTGCACAGCTGTGGCATAGTAACAATCCAGAGGTAACTGGTAGGTCTGTGCTCCATCCTCTTTGGCAACCCCTCTGATTAGTCTAATGGTTTGATTTGCGGAGTGGAATCTTTGATCTTAATAATGGTCTAGGGCAGTGCTGGAAATCTTTGATGAGAACATTAAAGAAATATTACAAGAACACCAAATAATGCTGATGAAGAATGCTAGATGTGCTAGAACAAGAACCTTGCATCTCCCTCAACACTTGATGGGGGAGGCAAAGAAGAAGAAGAAGAAAAATAATTTAATAACAGTCTAGAAGAAGAAATTAACCCTCTCCTGAGCATTAACTACAAACTGATCACAATAGAAATCAGTCATACAGGTAATGTGAAAATCAGGCAGCAGCCTATTTAGTTTGGGCACTCAATCTCTAAAAGGTTCACCACCAGTGCATTAGGCTATTTCTCAGGGCCTGGCTTGATTCATTGCTGGCTTGGAAGACCATATCACAACTAAGCTTCATTGGTGCCATGTTCAGGAGCATACATGTCTATGTATGCATGAAGATGAATATGCCTGCACAAGGCTTGGTAAAATTCTTTCTGTTTGCTAGTGGAATTATTTTTGTACAACAAATGAACAAGAGATGCTGTCCATTGCTGACCTTTGTCACCTGATTAAAATATTATTGCATTTTCAATTTTAGCAGAACTAATTAATTCAGAGCTTTCTGCAAACCCAGCAAACAATGCTAGTGTCACCAACTGAATGTTTGATGAATTCTTCCTTTTCAAAAACGTTTAAAGTACCTCAGAAATTGTCTGTGAAGTTGTCACCCTACTGGTAAATTTATTCAAATTTTTTTGAACCATAGTTTTGGGTCAGCAATTGCCATTCTTTTATACGAAGAATGATTATCTCAACCCCAAACCAATTGCTTATTTTTCATAAATAAACATTCTGCAGTCATCCTCCTTTTTTCAATGTCCTTCCAATAAAGATGATTTGGTTGAATAGCAACACTGCTCATTTGTGAAAGAATAGTTCTTTGGAAATATTTTTCTTTTTTGAATGATGGTAACTTCATCCACAAATGGAATTTCCTTTCTTTGTATGAGTTGGGTGTTGGGTACATAAGAGGCTGTTCTAAAGTACTAAAAACCGCTAAGGTCTGTTTTAGAACCCCACCCCCTTTAGGTAGATGCAGTCAATTTACTGGTTGAAATCCTATTGTTATAGCTATGCCTACAGAAGGATGATGATGTAACCAGCAGGAGGCAATGTTCAGTAATGAAGAAGTCCCCCATCCCCCAATCTCCTGTAGACATTCTGACTTGTGAGGGCAGGGCCGAATTCATACCAAAGAATGGGTGTGCTGGAGTAATAAAATAATAACAAAATTCCATCATTGTCTGAGACATGGCCCATCCTGGAGATTCAAATTAAGTGTTGACTTTACACATTGTACAGTTATTGTTGACAAGAGGTTTCCATGCCATCTCCCCTTATCAACAAATAGTGAGCACTGTGTTTTTGTTTTCTTTTGGCAAGTTTTTTTTAAAAAATCACAGCTGTTATTCATTGATGATGAAGATTTATCTCTTAGTTGTGCCCTCTTCTGAAAAGCTGGAACTATCTTTTTGGTTTTTACTCAAGTGGAGAATTTATCGGATGCCAAATTTAGATCTTTGGCTCAGCTTGGAAAGGTGGAACACATCTGATCATGGAACCAGCAACACAGAAACTGCAAGTAACATTTTGTCTTATACAGGACCAAAGAGGATTGAATGGCAACTCCATCATCACTACGAATGAGACAGTTTCCTCAAAGGTCTGGATAGAACTAGTGCTTTGTATAGCCCAAGACGTGTTGACTGTTTGCTTTGTTTATTAATTGGTAGCTTCTAGCATAAAGCAAGAAGTTACAGCTGAAACTGCACCTTAACCAAGAAAAGTAAAACTAATCCTTCTCCGATTTCTCTCAAAACATGGGTACAATGATACACTCTTTTTTGTACATCAGAGAGTAAACAAAGCAAAACGAAAGACAAAAAACATTGTAGCACTTTCGGTACAACAGGTTTTAAGGTACCTTTTTTATACTTTAACTTCCCCTCTAAACCAAAAATATATATTGGGCCATGGTTGGAGATTCAGTGAAGATATCAATCCAGCATACAGTTGTGGTGAAAAAGATGAATTACATGTTCTGGATTATTATTAAGTGATCCAACTGGTTTGCTTTGTTAATTAGCAATATCAACTACTTTATGCAAATCTGTATAAAGATCATGCATGGAAGACTCTATCCAGTTCAGGTCACTATACTTTAAAAAGGATACTGCAGGAAGGCATGGAAAAGACCAAGCAAAATGACCATGGGGCAAATACATGTGTCTATGGTTTCCATGTTTGAACTATTTGATTGGGGTGGGGGGTGTTGAGCAGGTCATCTTGTTTGTGCAATTATGCATGGTGTTGAGAAAGTGACTAGAAAGATGTCCTCTCTTCCCTCTCAAATAATATTAGAACCCAGAGTCATCCAAAAGAGCTCAATCAATGGAGATTCAGGAGAGATAAAAGGGGATACATAAACTATCGAGTTTGCTGCTACATGATATGATAATGGAATTCTCTTAGCCTAATTCAATACATGATATATACTGCTCAAAAAAATAAAGGGCACACAAAAATAAGGCATCCCATGATCTGAATGACTTAAATACTGTATCCCTATTGTTGTTCACATACTGTAGTCGAATATGCTGACAACAAAATCACACAAAACGTAACAATGGGAATCAAATTCATCAACCCATGGAGGTCTGGATTTGGAGTCACACTCAGAGTGACAGTGGAGGAAAACACTACAGGCTGATCCAACTGTGATGTAATGTCCTTAAATCAAGTCAAAATGAGGCTCAGTAGTGTGTGTGGCCTCCACATGCCTGTATGACCTCCCTACAATGCCTGGGCATGCTCCTGATGAGGTGGTGGATGGTCCCCTGAGGGATCTCCTCCCACACGTGGACTAAAGCAACCCCCAACTCCTGGACAGTCTGTGGTGCAATGTGGCATTGGTGGATGGAGTGATACAAGATGTCCCAGATGTGCCCAATCGGATTCAGGTCTGGGGAATGGGTGGGCCAGCCCATAGCATCAATGCCTTCATCTTGCAGGAACTGCTGACACACTCCAGCCACATGAGGTCTAGCATTGTCATGCATTAGGAGGAACCCAGGGCCAACCGCACCAGCATATGGTCTCACAAGGGGTCTGATGATCTCATCTCGGTACCTAATGGCAGTCGGGCTACCTCCGGCAAGCACATGGAGGGCTGTGTGGCCCTCCAGGGAAATGCCACCCCACACCATTACTGACCCACCGCCAAACCGGTCATGCTGGAGGATGTTGCAGGCAGCATAATGTTCTCCACAGCATCTCCAGACCCTGGCACGTCTGTCACATGTGCTCAGTGTGAAACTGCTTTCATCTGTGAACAGCACGGGGTGCCAGTGGTGAACCTGCCAATCTTGATGTTCTCTGGCAAATGCCAAACATCTTGAACAGTGTTGGGCTGTGAGCACAACCCCACCTGTGTTCGTTGGGCCCTCATACCATCCTCATGTAGTCTGTTCCTGACCATTTGAGCAGACACATGCACATTGGTGGCCCACTGGAGGTCATTTTGCAGGTTTCTGGCAGTGCTCCACCTGTTCCTCCTTGCACAAAGGCGGAGGTAGCGGTCCTGCTGCTGGGTTGTTGCCCTTCTACAGCCTCCTCCACATCTCCTGGTGTACTGGCCTGTCTCCTGGTAGTGCCTCCATGCTCTGAACACAACACTGGCAGACACAGCAAACCTTCGTGCCACAGCTTGCATTGATGTGCCATCCTGGATGAGCTGCACTACCTGAGCCACTTGTGTGGGTTGTAGGCTCAATCTTATGCTACCACTAGAGTGAAGGCACTGCCAGCATTCAACAGTGACCAAACCATCAGCCAGGGAGCAAAGGAACTGAGAAGTGGTCTGTGGTCACCTCCTGCTGAACCACACCTTTATTGGGGATGCCTTGCTAATGGCCTCTGATGTCCACCTGTTGTGTCTTCCATTTGCACAACAGCATGTGGAATTGAAAGTCGATTGGTGTTGCAACCAGGGTGGACAGTTTGATTTCACAGAAGTGTGATTGACTTGGGGTTACATTGTGTTGTTTAGGTGTTCCCTTTATTTTTTTGAGCAGTATATATACAGCACAGTTTGAACATGGGTGGCTAATGAATTATAACAGGAGAGAGTCTATTAATTATAACATGAGAGAGTCTATTGCCCTCATGTTGTGCTTTTGGGGTTGCCACAGGCATCAGACTGACCACTATAAGGAAGATGATATTGTACTAGGTAGGATTATCAATGGCAGTCTACTCTTTGCTCAGGATCTGTTTCCAAATGCACACACTGCCATGAAGTGGCTTTTTCTCGCTGAAATAAGCCATTGAGTCAGTAGCACACAGCAATCTATTTCTGTGAATTTATAAGTAATAATTTCTCCATGGGACCTTTATAAGATAGCTGATTTCTTACAATAGCAGTGAAAAAAATCCCATCATAGAACTTGTTTCCACTCAATGTCCTCCAGATTGTGGGTCCAAGCTTTGTTCCTATGCAACCCACTGTGAGCCAGCCTTATCTTCAAAATCCACCCTTTATACCCAGAGGTGTCAAGGAGGGAGTATGTCACAGTACCTTTATGGTAACGATGGTAACCACAATGCATTCATCCTTTTTATTTATTTATTTTATGATAATTTTATAGCTTACCCTTTGCAGAGAAGATAACTCTGCTTTAAAAATGAAAAACCAATTTAAGTGTTAATGTGTGGAATGAATTAAAGATCATTCTGTCTTTACAAGGATTCAACAAAATACATTTCTCTGTTCATCCTCTTCGGTCACTAGACAAATGCTTCTCCAAATGGCAGTATCTTTTGTCTGTTCCAGGAGATGTTTTAGAGTAATCCTTCTAGAAACGAAAGTTCTAGAAGAGAACAGTCTCTAAGAGCATTTTGTTCTCTGTGGTTTTGCTCCCCTTTCAATTCTTTATACTGTTTGCTAGCAGAAGGATTTGGGGGGGGGGTATCAATTTCTTCCGAAGCAGAAGACAATTTGCAACACTTTCTCAAGGATCTTCTTCAGGGGGCTGGCTGGCTACCTCAGTGGAGTGGTTGGACGTTCAATCCCCAACTGTGCCTCCTGAGAGAGAAAAAACAGCTTGCGTAGCCACAGGCAAGCTACGCAGTACAAGTGCACCCCAAGAAGCAGGGAATGGTAAACCCTGGAAAATTCATCATCAGTCAGAACTGACATGGCAGCACACAATTATATTAATTAATACTTATGGTGAAATAGAAAAATATCAGGAATTTCCACGGAGGAATATGACTTCTGAGAATTATTTTTCCAACTCCAAACTGAGCACAAATCTATGGATAGGTGTATAGCAGAGCCTTATATTCTATAGTTGAAAATGTTTTTTTAAACACTTAGGATTTATTAAATTAAGATGTAATGATGGATGAAATGCATTTTTGGCCATATACAGTCATGTGCAAAAGTCTTAGGTACCACCACCACCACTCATGAGTGAGACACTACAGTGAATGATGGGGGGGCATAGCCCAGCCTCTGAGCCACCCAAATACACCAAAACTGGAAAGCGCCTACTGCTGACTCTCCTCTCAAACCTCTCCAAGTTTGGTGAAGTTTAGAATTAGGGTGTCTGAGTAGTGGCCCCCAAATTACTCACTGAATTTTCCCCAAACCAACTGGTGGTGGCTTAAGGCTTTTGCACATTGGTCAGAATCTGACTAAAAAGTGACACCAGCATAACTCCACCAATGTGGGTTTCAGTTGCAATGTGCTACAAGTTTAATAGTCAGTGTAGGCATTTATGATTAATGTGCAACAGTAAATGCCTTTGCCGCTTTAATATGTAGCAGTTTGCAGATGAGATTTTTGCCAATGGAGCTATGACTTTAGGTATAACTTATAGGATCCTGGCTGTTTCCTGGTACATTTTAATGTTATTTCTTACCCACCTTGAATCCTTGAAAACAGGGATGCATAAAATCTGTCAGTCTTAGTTCTACTCAAGTTCTGCATTTTCAGCTGCTAAACTATTCCATTTGAGGCTCACTTCAGACTGCAAACCTGCTTTTCCTCAACTGGCCACACAGACATTTGTCAATGTTTCTGTGCAAAAAATATAAAAAGTTATGCATATTCTTAAAAGGTATGCATTTTTAACACATCATCCCTTTGACTGAAGGATCTTTGTATGTTTTGAACATGTTTATTGTATAAATCAGGCTGCAGACTTGCATATGATTGGATTTTAAACAACAAATTGTGGTTGGATGGGTCTGTGTTGTGTTCCTGGAAACATGAATTGGGTAATCTTCCATTCAAATGCAAACTCTATGAATTTTCCACCACATTGAGCTGGACACATGGAGGCAGGAGGATCTAGAAATTGACATGTAGGAAAACATAGAATTAATTTAATTTATTTTAATTTTCATATTTCTACAGCTGCCCTGCTCACAAGGACTCTGGGTGGGTTACAATACTAAAAAAAAAAAACAAAAAAAACCAACACAGATAAAACCCCATTAAAATACAAATACACCCCATTAAAGCCCATTAAAAAACCCACCTGCACTTACTAAAAAGAGAGAGAATTACTCTGTTACATTAGACCAACCAGCAGGCTTGGTCACTCCTCCATCAGCTCCCCATACCTGCCCCACCAGCCAGGTTTTTAGTTCTTTCCTAGGTAAAGGTAAAGGTTTCCCTTGCTCTAAAGCTAGTCGTATCCGACTCTAGGGTGCAGTGCTCATCTCTGTTTCCAAGCCGAAGAGCCCAGTGCTTTCTGCTTCTGCAGACATTTCCGTGGTCATGTGGCAGGCATGACTAGACACCGGAGCGCACGGAATGCTGTTACCTTCCCACCAAAGTGGTCCCTATTTATCTACTTGCAATTTCTTGCTAGGTTGGCAGGAGCTGGGACGAAAACGGGAGCTCATTCCATTCTGCAGTACTCGGGGATCGAACTGCTGACCTTCCACTTCCCAGTCAGCATCTTACTTACTTGAGCCACTGCAGTCCCTTAGTTCTTTCCTAAAGGGCAGCAATTCTATCTGTAGCCTTAGTTCAACTGTCAGGAGGTTCCATAAGGCCGGTGCGGACACAGAAAAGACCCTCCTTCTTGTGCTAGAGAGATGAGCCCCTCAAGCAGATGGTACAACTATTAGAAGGCTTAATTATACTCATAAATATATAGAGGGCCACAATGGTTTAAGGTCAGCAGTTGGAGACCTGAGTGCTACATGATGGAGTTAGTGCCTATTGACTGTCCCATCTCCTGCCAACCCAGCAGTTTGAAAACACGGAATTGCAAATAGATAAAGAGGCACTGCTTTGACGGCAAAGGTAACTGTTCTGTGTGCATCTAGTTGCACCTACCACATGGCCACAGAAACTGCAGATGCTCTTTGGCTGAAATCAGAAATGAGCACCACTCCCTAATATTGGACATGACTGGCTTTTGGACAAGGGAAACCTTTACCTTTATGTCCCCTATATGAATAGGATCACATGAGAGATCATCAAAAAGGCTACCTGGAATGTAGCCAGTGTTGGCTAAAGACATTTTGCTTTCTGAGGCAAAGGAGAAGATGGTGCTCCATCTGCCCCACCTACACAACAGGACTAGATATTGAATCTTACTTCAATACAGCTAATGGGGCAAGATTCCTCACATCACTCTAGGGCTGCGAAGAAGCTTGGGGTGAGGGGTGCACCATGTGTGTCCTAAAACACACCACTGTTCCCTCCAACAGAAGGAAATGGTCAGGCTGCTGCCCCTTCCAACACCTTGGAAGATTTGCATTCCTGGACCACAACTCCCAGAATTCTGCAGCCAGTAAGTCATAATCCAAAAAAGCATATATCTGCAATTCAAGGTGCAATTCAAGGTGATGGGCTTGGGAAGCTTATTGCATTAACTCAGGTGATGAATGTTGGTCTGGACATACCACTCCTTAGCTGGGCATGAATGAGACTGCATGTGGTAAGTATCCTGACAGCAACTATAGCAGCTAAGCTTTCTACCATTTGCAACAGCTGTATGTGGAGAGCCCCTGTCCATAGTGCTGATTGCCATTATCAACCTTCGAGCAGCAGGAGGCTTTCTTTCCTTTTGGAGGACTGCTTAGTGCAACATTCTTATTCTTCTCATCTGATCTGAAATTAAGATGTCAAATACTGTCAAAGATAAACAAGTGGGCAGGAAGCCATCTGTTTTAATAAGAGTGAGTCTGTAGAAGACTATCTACAAATGGCTCTCATTGCCGTTGGCATGCCTTATGCAGTAATGGCAAACCTTGGCACTCCAGCTGTTCTTGGGCTTCTGCTAATTGAAGTCCAAGAACATCTGGAGTGCCAAGGTTTGCCACCATTGCCTCATGCTATACTCTCTAGGGGATACTCACTCTGCCAAGTCTCATTCTCGGGCTTTTATATAAACTCCAGTAGTGCCTCCAGCGGACAACTCATTACTTCATTTAATTTTTCTTCCCCCTCCTTCACTGTGCTGGATTCTACATGTTTCCTACATATAGACATTTCCTTTCTAGAAATGCATGTTTGTGACTTGGACTCCCTCCCCACCTTACCTTTTCCCCACATAAAAATAATTGGTGGCAGACAAAGAGAGACAAACAAACAAGGGGGGGTGAGTTGTGAGAGAGTGGGAGGCAACCAGATTTTTGTTTCAGCTAAAATTGCCAAAATAAATCAGCAAGGTATCTACTGAGAATTGGTGCACAGGTGCAATTATGTAAATTTGAGGGGGAAAGCGATGAGAAAAATTATAATGAAGGACATTAATAAAGGAGAAGGAATGGCTCAGTTGCTGGGGAAAGGTCAGGATGAAACCTCTCCTGAGACCATTTTTTATTATTTAAAAAAGGCCATTGGTATTGTCAGATCCCGCAACATGCCATAGGCTTGGAGTTAACTGACAATCTCTTCACACCTTCATCTACTTTTCTAGAACGAATAAGCTGTGCCTCCCACTGCCACCTTCTTCTTTGGCAAAGGTTTCTTAGTGCTCTTTGTAGGTGAGCAGAGATGCCAAGAAGCGGCAGCAGAAAACCAACCTCTTTGTGACTTGATCTGCATAGGATGACAACTTAGGCACTTCCAAACACTTCCTCCGGAAATTGCCTGCTGTGGTTTTCACCTATTCATGTACTTAAAATAAGTAGACAATTCTCTTAACAAGATCTTCCAGTTTACTGCTTACATTTGGGGTGAACTGGAGAACCCATGTTAAAACATATTTTTCCCGTTTGGAGCAACTCACTACTAATTTGACAGCACATTTTTTTGGGGGGGGGGAATCTGGGGTGCTGCAAAAATTGGGACTACAAGGGTGCCCAGTTGTCACTGGAAATTGCCAGCTGGTGTCTTTTCTAGTAAATTGATCATCCTAATAAGGGCTGCAGAATATTGGCCAGCTAAATTCATCACTTCTCATAATGGGGACAGGCATTAAAAAAAACAGTTTATTTTTAAGAAGAATTTTCTAAAATTCAAGCACATCTTCATAATAAGAATGGAACAGATATGAGAGGAGTGTTGACCCCTGCCTGCTGGCTCATATAACAAGATTGCTCCCTGTCCCTTTTAGCTGATGGGGTGGTGTGGGAAACTCTGTGGGTATTTTAATGGGTTTTGAAAAGGTCTTAGTTATGATGGTAATGTTTATTTTAATGCTGTTAGCCACCAGAGTTAGTGTCGAGTTGGGTGGCAATAGAAATTCAATAAATAAATAAATAAATAAATAAATGAGTGAATGAGTGAATGAATGGACATTGAAAGATCCAAAATGGACAAATTCACCCATCCTGGTCTAAGACTTGGTCCCTCCATACTGGGAACAGCTGTTCCTACTTAGTTTGGTTTGTGTCCCTCAAACAAAATTTCATTTCTGATCATTTTTGAACAGTTTACTAAACTCCAAATCCCATGTCTGGGACAGAATACAATTGGGATTTACAAAATTTCACTGTGGAGAAAAACAAATTTCGACAAATTTTCCCACCCTTATTTTATTGTTGAAGTGTGTTTCTTATCTAATGTCCTGTCCTGTTATGGATGTGAACATTGGGCAGAAGAAATGGTCTCCCTTAAAGAGAAACAATGGGACTGCGGTGGCTCAAGTGGTTAAGACACTGAACTCACTGACTGGAAAGTCAGATTTCGATTCCCAGGAACTGCATGATGGAGTGAGCTTCCATCTCTGTCCCAGCTCCTGCCAACCTAGCAGTTGGAAAGAAATTGCAAGTAGATAAATAGGGAAGGTAAACAGCATTCTGTGTTGAGGTATACCTGCCACACGACCACGGAAACATCTGCAGATGCAGGCAGCGCTGGCTTTTTGGCTGTAAACAGAGATGAGCACTGAACCCTAGAGTCAGATACGACCGGCTTTCAAGCAAGGGCAACCTTTAACTTTACCTAAAGAGATACAATGTTCCCAAACAAAGAAACCTACAAAAATGGAGTAGTGAATGATGAAGAGAGGAAAAATTCTAATGCATTTTGGAATTGCAAATTATCCCTCTAGAAACAGGTAGGAGATGCATAAACATGCCGAGCAGCCCAATGGGAGCGCTTCCTCCCTCCCCCAGCACAGAGCTCACCATGCCCCTCTGTTTGGGCACACAGTCTCTAAAACGTTTGCCATCACTGCTCTAGAGCATTGTGATGGAGGAAGCAGAGAGCTAACTACCCAATATTTTGCAGATAGCTCTGCAAAATGGCCCTTTGTTTCTGGACTTTCAAATATAGTATTTGGATGGGCCAATGCAGCTAGCAGTTTGTCTCTGTTCCAGACATTGATTGTACAGTTCCTTTCTTTCAAAGCAGTGGCTGTGTTAGGCATACCAGACAAGAAACAAAACAAAAACAAAAGTAAAGAAAAAAGACACTTTTTAAAAATAGACTAAAATGTTATTGCATCTTAAAGACTAATTGGTATATTTTAATGTGAATTTTCATGGATCAAGTCCACTTTCTCCAGATCTTTCTTGTAGCCCCTGTAGATGAGAAATCCCTGCTCCAGGAAAAAAGATAATGTTAGTTTGTCCTTCAGTTTTCCCCAAGTCTTATTTCCCCAAGTCATCCCTCTTTCCTTTTACCATTGTTGGAACCTTTTAGAATTTATTTGGTTCTATTTTTGGCCTTTCAAGAACTCTCATAAAGTGATTGAAGATGCTGAATTTGTTTCTTCTTTCTCTTACAATGCTGCCAATTTCACCAGCTATCCGTGTCTTGTGGAAGGAGTTATCTGATAACATCTTTCCCAGACTTACTTATGAGAAACACCAGACACTGCCAGCTCACACAAAGATGATGTAAAATAAGACACATACCCCTTGGTCAAGTTCTAAGTAAAAATCTTGCATCGCATCTCACCAATGAAATTGTCTCCTCTGAAATTCATTCTGAGACGAATTCGTTTTTTGAAAAAGTGAAGGAGAATTTTAGAATTCTCTTGGGATTTTTTTTGCATACAGTGTATTGTACTACCCTGTAACACTGTGCATAGTCTATGTGTGTATCAAAAGATCATTGATGATCAAAACAATAGCTATCTTCCCCCTGGGATTTAGATTTCTGCCTGGTTTGTGAATTTATATAGTGTTCATTTCTGCTACATATCAGTTCACCTCCCTTATTTTGATAGAATTCACTTGTGAGTTTTCCATTGTATTTATTATTCAGTTAAACCTGGGGTGGACAACTCTGGAAGGTTTGAGAGCCTTCCCCCCCCCCCCAAAAAAAAAGCACCTGCCAGGAACTGGACCAAGCTCAGAAAATGCAAATAAATAAATAAATCAAAATGTAATAGCTTAGCTGTCTGTGTTCACCATGGTTAAGCCTCAGCAATAAAAACTGCTGGAGTGACTAGAAGGGATAAATTCAGGAATGAGGTTGTAAGGGAAAGAATTGAAACAGAACCAATATTGCACTACATACAGAGACAACAAATAAAGTGGTTTGCCCATCTGGAGAGAACGTCTAGGAATTACATACTAAAGACCATGAGAACAAAGACCATGAGGCAGACCCAGAGGAAGGTGGAGAGATAACATCAGAGAAATATTATAAGAACACCAAACAACAGCAGTGGAGGCTGCTAGAAGTGCCAGAAAAAGAACCTTGCATCTCCCTCAATACCCAATGGGGTAAAAGAGAAAGCAAAGAATAAGAAAAGAACAAAAACCCTTCTTCTACCTATTGAGCCCCCCCCCCTTCATTAATTTTTCATTTTGTGTTGGATTCCAAGCAGGCAAATTCACAGGATGAACAAAGCTATTTTGCACTATATGTGCAACTCTAGATCATCCAAGTAATCTCCGTTTCATTTTATAGAGATCATGGGATTGGGTTGCTCCATATAACATTACTTTTCAAAGTAATATGAGGCTGAAACTATTTAAAATTGTATTTAATTTAATTTAATTTAATAGTCATATTTATATATGCCGCCCACTCAGGCAGAACCCGACTCAGGGCGGCATTACAACAAGTTCTAAAAACACATAAAAAACACTTTAAAAGACCCATATCCCACCCACCCATCCCACCCACTATAAAAAGAAGAAGTTGCAATTTACTTTTTATTTATTATATTTGTGTTGACCTGAATGCAACATCATTAGCTTACCTATAGGCAGACTCTCTGCCAACCTAGCCGTTCAAAAGTTTCAGTTCCTTTAGTTTGATCCAATGTTAGAAAGATTAGCCGGCAAGGTTTTCACCTAGAGTTCACCTGATTGTATCCACAATCTTCAAGGAGGTTAATTTTGGACAACGAAAAAGCCAAGAAAGTGTCTTCATTTTGGAAATCCAATGTTTGTTCTGGACGCAACAGAAGAAGTTTGAAAGCAAGAAATTGCAAGTAGATAAATTGGTACTGCATCGGTAGGAAAGGTAACAGCATTCCATGCACTCCGGAATCTAGTCATGTCTGCACATGACCACAGAAATGTCTGCAGATGCAGACAGCGCTGGCTCTTTGGCTATAAATAGAGATGAACACTGTTATCTAGAGTCGGACACGACTGGATTTTGAGTGAGGGCAATCTTTATTTTTTATACTTTCAAGCCGTGCTTTTTTGTTACTGTTGTTGTTTTGGGCCATGTCATCTCCGATTTATGACAACTTAATGAATGTTGTTGTTGTTGTTCAGTCGCACAGTCGATTCCGACCCTTTGCGACCCCATGGACCATTTTCCTCCAGGCGCCTCTGTCCTCTACCATCCCCCTCAACCCTCCCAGCTCTGTGCCCATTGTGTCTATAATACCATCTAGCCATCTCATCCTTGGCCTCCCCCTTCTTCTTTTGCCCTCCACCTTTCCCAACATCAATGCCTTCTCAAGTGAATCCTCCCTTCTCATTTGATGTCCAAAGTATTTTAGCTTCATCTTTACTATTTGGCCTTCCAATGAGCAGTCAGGGTTAATTTCTTCTAAGATTGACCTATTTGTTCTCCTCGCTGTCCAGGGGACTCTCAAAACCCTCCTCCAGCACCACATTTCAAAGGCATCTATTCTTCTGCGTTCAGCCTTCCTAATTGTCCAGCTCTCACATCCATACATTACTACTGGGAAAACCATTGCTTTGACTATTCTAATTTTTGTTTGCAATGTAATGTCTCTGCTTTTCACTATGTTCCCCATGTTTCTCATCGCTTGTCTCCCAAGAATCAGTCGCCTTTTTATTTCATGGCTGCAATCCCCATCTGCAGTGATCTTTGATCCTAAGAAAGTAAAATCTGTCACTGCTTCTACTTCTTCCCCGTCTATTTTCCAGGAACTGATGGGGCCTGTTGCCATTATCTTGGTTTTCTTGATATTGAGTCTCAAGCCAGCTTTTGCACTCTCCTCCTCCAGCCCAATCAAGAGATTCTTTAGGTCTTCCTCACTTTCTGCCATTAGGGTGGTATCGTCTGCATATCTCAGATTATTGATGTTTCTCCCAGCGATTTTAATCCCATATTGTGATTCCTCCATCCCTGCACTGCGCATTATGTGCTCTGTGTATAGGTTGAATAAGCATGGTGACAAAATGCAGCCTTGTCTTACTCCTTTTCCTATTCCAAACCACTCTGTTATTCCATGTTCTGTCCTAACTGTTGCTTCTTGGTTCATGTACAGATTTCTCAGGAGGCATATGAGGTGCTCTGGTATTCCCATCTCTTTAATTACTTGCCACATCTTGTTGTGGTCCACACAGTCAAATGCCTTAGTGTAGTCAATAAAACAAAAGTAAACTTGTTTCTGGTATTCCTTTGTTTTCTCCATGATCCAGCGTATGTTGGCGATGTGGTCTCTAGTCCCCCTGCCTCTTCTGAAACCAGCCTGCACCTCTGGTAATTCTCTCTCCACATGCTGCTGAAGTCTGTCCTGTATTATCTTGAGCATCACCTTGCTGGCATGTGGGATGAGCGCGATTGTTCGATAATTTGAACATTCTTTGGCATTGCCCTTTTTTGGGATCGGGACGTATACTGATCTTTTCCAATCCTGTGGCCACTGTTTTGTTTTCCAAATCTGCTGGCATATTGAATGCAGTAATTTGATGCCATCATCTTTTAGCGCTTTGAAAAATTCAACTGGGATACCATCATCTCCACTAGCTTTGTTGTTTGCAGTGCTCTTTAGGGCCTTTATGACTTCGCTCTCCAGGATGTCTGGCTCAAGTTCAATTTCTTCATCATTGTGATTATCAGGAGTGTTGAGGTCCTTTTTGTAAAGTTCCTCCGTGTACTCTTTCCATCTTTTCTTAATTTCTTCTGCATCAGCTAGCTCCTTTCCGTCTTTGTCCCTTATCATGGTCATTTTTGCTTTAAATGTTCCCTTGATTTCCCCAATTTTTTTGAAAAGATCTCTGGTTCTGCCTCTTTTGTTGTTTTCCTCCATTTCTCTGCACTGTTCTTTTAGGTAGTTTTCCTTATCTCTCCTTGCTTTTCTTTGAAATTCTGTGTTCAAATGGTTGTAGTTTTTCCTTTCTCCTTTGACTTTTGCGTTCCTTCTTTCCTCTGCTATTTTAAGAGCCTCATCAGACAACCACTTTGCTTTCTTACTCTTCTTTTCTTTTGGTATGGTTTTCTTTGCTGCTTCCTGCATGATGTCCCTCATCTCCGTCCATAATTCTTCCGGTACTCTGTCTACCGAGTCTAAGCCATTATATCTGTTCATCACCTCCACCGTGTATTCTTTAGGGATGCTGTCTAGGTGATATCTTTCTGGTCTCCGTGTTTTCCCTATTTTCTTTAGTCTAAGCCTGAATTTTGCGATCAGTAGGTTGTGATCTGAGCCACAGTCTGCTCCAGGTCTTGTTTTTGCTGACTGTATGGAGGTTCTCCATCTTTGGCTGCAGAGTATGTAGTCAATCTGGTTTCGGTGTTGGCCATCTGGTGATGTCCATGTGTAAAGTCGCCTCTTGTGTTGCTGGAAGAGAGTGTTTGCTATGACCAGTGCGTTCTCTTGGCAGAACTCTATCAATCTTTGCCCTGCTTCATTTTGTGTTCCAAGACCAAATTTGCCTGTTATTCCCTCCACTTTTTGATTTCCTACTTTGGCATTCCAGTCTCCTAATATAATTTGGACATCATTTCTTGGTGTCTGTTCTATGAGGTGTTGTAAGTCCTCATAGAACTGGTCCATTGTGGCTTCATCTGCACCAGTGGTTGGTGCGTATATTTGGATCACAGTGACATTGAAAGGTTTGCCTTGAAATCTGACTGACATCATTCTGTCATTTTTGAGATTGTATCCCATTACTGCTTTTCTCACTCTTTTATTGACAATTATGGCTACTCCATTTCTTCTAAGGTTTTCTTGCCCGCAGTAGTAGATATGATGGTTTCCAGAGCTGAATTCACCCATCCCTGTCCATTTGAGCTCACTGATGCCCAAGATGTCAATGCTTATTCTTTCCATCTCATTTTTTACCACTTCCAGTTTTCCTTGATTCATAGACCTCACATTCCATGTCCCTATGCAGTATTGTTCCCTGCAACACTGTATTTCTCCTCCCCCTTTCGTATCCCTCCCCCTTTTCAGATCTGCTGTGCTGAGCATCCCCTTGTTTTGCCTTTTGTTTTGGTCCATAGGGTTCTCTTGGCAGACTTTGTGGCGTGCCTTGCCGGTCTCTACGCCAGTCTTTTCCCATCACACATGTTATCACCGTTTAAACAGTTTTAAAACAAAGTATTATCATGCACAATATCACAGTTTACTTTTAGTAAATGAATGTTACTTTTTAAAATACTATTTTTAAACATTAGATTGCAAGGACCTTTCTCTGTTGTGTTGGACCAAAAAAGTAATGAATTTAATGTCAACAAGTTAATTTCTAGCCTCCAATCTTAAGAATGTTTTTATGAACAATATAACTATTCACTTACTTGGCAGAGATTCGGATCAAAAGCTGTGCCAGTTTTGCCTGGGAAAGCTCCAAATAGTTGAACAAATAAACCATGTAGCAGCTCTTGAACTCAGAAACGAGGCAGGGATTTGTCACACAGTAATTGGAGCATTTTAATAAACTGGTATATTACATTTACACTGTGAAACATTTCAAAGCTGCTGCTGTATTCCTTTCGCATGGTTTGTTATTAAACAACAGCTGCTGCTAAGTAGGCAGTGTGAATGATAATAACGGCTGCTGATTGCCTCAGCCATATTGTGGCGGCTCAGTTAGTTGATACTTTCCCCCTCAGTAGACTTAATGACAGCATATTATTCTACCCAACAATTGATATGGTGTGTGTGTGTGTGTGTGTGTGTGTGTGTGTGTGTGTGTGTGTGTGTGTGTGTGTGTGTGTGTGTGTGTGTGTGTGTGTGTGTGTATATATATATATATATATATATATATATATATATATATATATATATATATATATATATATATATATATATATATATATATATATATATATATATATATATATATATATATATATATATATATATATATATATATATATATATATATATATATATATATATAAACAGAAGCTGCTGGCCTAAACCTCCCAATGTAAGGTGTCTGAGAAGGTCAATCACAGTAATCAAACTAGAGCTGTGCATTAATTTGCACAGAATCAGCCTCATTATACGAGGTCCACATTGCAGTCGAAAGACCGAATTGGGGTCTAGGACAAAGTACAATTAATTTACAAATTGAGGTTTGACTGGAGCACAAATCAGAAGGGGAAGAAATAATTGAGCAAAATATTAAAGTACATTGTATGCAAACCCCTAAAACTGGATACATGATATTTGGCAGATACACACCCCTCTTTTGGATCTATCATATCTCTAAATTCCATGTATGGTAAAGGTCACCCTTGGTCGAAGGCCAGTTGTATCCAACTCTAGGGTTCAGTGCTCTTCTCTGTTTATAACCAAAGAGCCAGTGCTGTCTGCATCTGCAGACATTTCCATGGACATGTGGCAGGCATGACTAGACATCAGAGTGCATGGAACACTGTTTATCGTCCCACTGAAGTGGTACCTATTTATCTAGTTGCAATTTCTTGCTTTCTAACTGTTGGGTTGGCAGGAGCTGGGACAGAGACGGAAACTCACTCTGTTGTGCAGCACTCGGGTCTTCAACTGCTGACCTTCCGACCTTCTGGTTGTGAAATTCAGCATCTTAACCACTAAGCCACAGTCATTCCATGTACGTCAGTGCAAAACCAACAAGGTATTACTATCTTGAGGTTTTGAAAGGCTTACATATTAACTTGGATAAAGGGATGATGCTACAAATTGCTTCAGACTGAATTGGGATCTATTTGAAAGCTCCAAATTCATTAGTGCAAAGCCCTAAATAAAATTCTACATACAATTTGTGCATCATGTAACATCCCATCGTAATCTGCATATTTTTGGAATTTCCATCTGTAGGAATGTAGCTTGACACATCTGGCAGAATGGTTGGTGCTCCATGAAAGCAAATTAGCTTAGAGGCATGAGGGTTTGGTGGTCTACTGCCAGCATTACTCCACACAAGATAATGAGAACTGTAGTCCATACTCTTTGTATGCCAACTCTAGTTTAATCCATTTGCCTACCAAGGTCCCTAAAATGTCTGTGCTCGTATTGTATATTACACACCTCAGAGATAGATAGAGAGGAGATAAAATGAAAACCAAACCACAATAAACAGTGTAGAATTACCAAGTACAGTAACTGGCAAGACACAATCTGTAGGCAAGGGTCTGCATTCTACCTGATGGGATACAAGCTATACAGGTAGACACAACTGTAGCAATGTCATAAAGTAGTGACAATGTCACAGAGGAACTTGGGAGATCCCAGTGCTAGTCCTTAATAAGCCATGAAACTCCATAGGTGACCTTAGTCACTTTCTGTTAGTAGGGAATATGTATTCCCTTTGAAATCTTTGACACTCAGTTGCCTATACAATGGATAGTTATTTTTCATCAAAGTGAATTTAGCCAGGGTAGAGTATTTTGAAAATATATGCATTGAGGATCTAAATTTGGGCATACCACTAGTACCTAGATACCAGTACTTATCATAGTCAGAACTTTACGCTATGGAGAGAATCTGTACAGATGATGTGACAAACACCAGCCATGGAAAGAAACTATCTGATGGTCGTACTGTAAAAATAATCCTGATAATGCAAGCGCGGCGCCAAAATGGCCGCCGCGCTCTTTGCGGGAGCCCCCCCCCACAGGACGAAGGCATCCGGGTAGTTAGGGGCGTGGCCAGCTCCCTTATAAAAGGGGTGGCCACGAGGCAGCCGAGCTGCCATTTTGCGAAGCGACGGAGCGGAGAAGTTTTTCCTCTTACTCCGTCGCTTTTACCTTGATCGGGAAGCCTTTTGGCTGCTGACCTTCCTCTTTTCGGCTTCCCTTAGGTCCGACTGAGATGCCTTCGAAGAAGAAGGCAGCCGCGAGCGCGGCTTGGGCGGTTCGGAGGCGCAATCCGGGTCGGAGGACCGCGGCTGCGCCTTCCCACCAGCCGCCTTTGCCGGCTCCCACCGGGACCGGTGGGATGGGGTCTATTACCCCCTGGCCGGAGGCTGGGGACCCGAGCAGGGGTCCAGTATGGGCTGCGGCCCGCGGCCCGCAAGCGGCGGACGCCGCTCCTGGTGCTCATTCTACTGGGCCTCCCTCTATCGGGGCGCAGCTCACTCCAGGGCCTTCCAGCCTTGGGGGGTGGTGTGGTCCCCTCACTTGGCAGGTGCCTACGCCGGCCCTGCCGGGCCTGGGTGTGGGGTCATGGCCATATTCGGGCCCCAGGGTGCAAGGACCTGTACCCAAGCCCGTAACGGGCGGGCCGGCTGGCCCGTGGCCCCACGCCAGTGTGGAGGCCTTGCTGGCCCGCGTGGCGGCACTCGAGGCTTCCCTTGCTCAAGCCAGCCATGCTGGGGCTCCTTTTGGGGTGCACTTTGACGCGTCGTCTGCTGGGCAGCGGCAGGCGACGGGACGGGTCGAGCAGCTTGAGGCGCGTGGAGCGACTTCGGCCACTGCCTCGCAGCTCCCCAACCAACAGGCCAGCGCGGGTCAAGCCCCGGCGGCGAGCTCTACGGCGGTCGTGAGCTCCGACACCCCCAGCGGGCCGGAACCCCCGGTGGGGGCGGCCCGCGGGGGTGCAGCATGTGAGTATGCGGTACAAACTAGTGCACCTACACATGTGGCTACGTTGGGGGGGGGGGGCTTTCCAATGGCCTTGGCCTCGCATGGGTGGTGCGGCGGTACAGCCGCTGACGCACCACCAGGCGACGTCAACCACCACCCAGGGCCCCGGGGTGGGGAGCATTTCCTACCCTGTGGGGAATGTTTTGGGGGTGGCTGGGCTAGTCCAAGCCCCTTTCCAGATGCCCGCAGTTTCTGCTGTGCCTGTCTCGGCCTTGCCGACAGCGGGCTATTCCTTGCCACTGGGTGACCACTTGGCACAGGCCACCAGAGAGAAAATATGGCGAGGGGAGTATGTTGATATCTTCTCACTCCTAAACAGGGAGCCCACCAAGGAAGAGAGGGAGGGGCAGGATGAGAAGGATAAGGAACAGGCACGTCGTCGCAAGCCACCACGAACGTGGGCCAACTGGCTGCCGGCTTACCTCATCTACATGGCGGTGTACCTGAGGGCCCGGCCGGATCTGGCAATTCCGATGGTCCAGTATTTGGACAATATCTATCGGGCGATGGTTGATTTTCCGGGCCCGCCGTGGTTGGCTTATGACGAGGAATTCCGTATGCGAATTCCCCTGCACCCCGAGATGAGGTGGGATGAGCCATGCCAGAGGCTTTGGCTTCTGTACATGACGCCCACGCGCCCCGCGCCAGGGGAAAGATACCATTGTGGACATGCGGTCCAGCGAGTGGCTCCAGCACAGGTTCCCCGCCAAGTGGCGGGGCAGGGGGTTCCAGCCCGCCTGCTGTGCTGGACTTTCTCGTCTAATGGTTCATGCAATAAGAAGAATTGCAAGTACAGACATGAGTGTCCCACCTGCGCGGGCCCCCATGCAGCCTCTGCCTGTCCCAGGCCTGGAGGGACGCGGGGCAGAGGGAGGGGCGGACAGTGGGCTGGCAAGACTGCCGCAGATGGAGCTGGTTCACCGAAAGGCTCCCTCCCCAATTAATGTGGACATGCTGGAGCGTTGGCTCGCATTGTACCCGAAGGGGGAGGATGCAGATTATCTCCTTCAGGGCTTTAGACAGGGGTTCCGTATTCCTTTCATGGGTGATAGGTCCCCTCAGGATGCCCCCAACCTTTTGTCCCTTAGGGGGAGGGAGGAGGTGGCTGCCGCCAGCATTAATAAGGAGGTCAATGCGGGCAGGGTCGCTGGCCCTTTCCCTGCACCCCCGTTCCCTAACCTCAAGGTATCGCCCCTGGGCTTGGTTCCCAAGAAGTCACCAGGCGAGTTTCGCCTTATCCATCACTTGTCCTACCCAGCCGGCCGATCGGTCAACGATGCTATCCCTGATGACCTTTGCTCAGTCAGGTATACATCTTTTGACCACGCGCTGCGCATGGTGCGCTCATGTGGCCCGGGTGCGCTGCTGGCTAAGTGCGACATTAAGTCGGCTTTTCGCCTCTTGCCAGTGCACCCGGGCGACTTTGAATTGCTGGGTTTCAAATTTCGGGGCGAATATTATTTTGATAAGGCCATGCCTTTTGGCTGTTCCATATCATGCTCGGCTTTCGAGCGTTTCAGTACCTTCCTAGAGTGGGCTTTCGTCCGCAGGTCAGGGTCCCGGTCTGTAGCCCATTACCTGGATGACTTTTTATTCGGGGGTGAACGGGGCTGGGACACGTGTACACGTCTCCTCAACACATTTCAGACGCTAATGGAGGAACTCGGTGTCCCTTTAGCGCCCGAAAAGACTGAGGGCCCATCTACACAGCTAGTCTTCCTGGGGGTGGAGATTGACACGATAGCGCAGGCGTCTAGGTTACCGCGGGATAAGGTGTCAAGGATAGTGGCCCTTATCTCGGACTTGTTGGCCAAGCGCAAGGCATCACTGAGGGAACTGCAGGTGCTGCATGGTCACCTTAATTTCGCCTGCAGAGTGGTCGCACCGGGCAGGGCTTTTGCCCGGCGCTTGTGCGACGCTATGGCAGGATTATCCAGGCCTCACCATAGGGTCAGGCTTACCCGGGGTATCAGGGCAGACATGCTTGTATGGTTACAGTTCCTGAGGGAGTTCAATGGGGTCTCATTTTGGAGGCATGACCTCCTGGCTTCCCCTCAATTTCAGATTCAGTCTGATGCCTCGGGAGCCCTCGGTTATGGGATGTACTTCAATGGGAAGTGGGCCTATGGTGGGTGGCCACCGGCCTGGGCAGGCACGGGTCGCCTGCGTGATCTCACATATCTGGAATTTTTCCCTATCCTAGGTGCTTTGATGCTATGGGGCCAGGAGTGGTCCAACTCGGTCGTGCATTTCTGGTGTGACAATGCGGCTGTGGTCCACATTGTAAATGCACAGACTTCCAAATCGCCTAGGGTTATGGATCTAGTGCGCCAATTTGTGTTGCGCAGCCTGCGCCTCAACGTACTGTTCAGGGCCAGGCATGTCCCAGGGGTTAATAATGATATTGCTGACGCTTTGTCCCACCTACAGATCTCCCGGTTCCGTGCCTTGGCCCTGGATGCGGAGGAATTTCCCTCGCCACTCCCGGAGGAGATATGGACCATTGGCAAGGAGAGGTGAACCGGGCGATTGGCCTGTCGCTAGCGCCACGCACCCGTAAGGCGTATCACCACGCAATTAATTCTTTCAGGGCATTCTGTACTCAATTTCAATTGCCAGGAACCTGGCCGATCCCGGTAACCCATGTGCTGCGGTTCATGGTTTACCTGCATTCTCAGGGCCTTGCACCTCGCACCATAGCATCTAAGCTTTCATAAGAACATAAGAACATAAGAACAGCCTTGCTGGAACAGGCCACAGCCCATCCAGTCCAGCATTCTGTCTCACACAGTGGCTCACCATTTCCTTCAGGGTATTCCCAAGGAGATGCCTTCACCTGCTTAGGATTCCCTGGAAATGGCATTGAGAGATATCCTGCCTATCTCTCCAACCCGGAGGTTGTCCTTAGGTAGCCATAATTATAGCCATTGATAGCCTTGTCCTCCATGAACTTGTCTAATCCTTTCTTAAAGCTGTCAAGACTGACAGCTGTCACCACTTCTTCTGGCAGGGAGTTCCATAGACCAGTAATCCTCTGGGTGAAAAAGTACTTTCTCTTATTTGTTTGAGAACTAGTACCCAAAAGTTTCATGGAGTGTCCCCTAGTTCTAGTGTTGTGCGATAGGGAAAACAGTTTTTCCTTATCCACTTTGTCCACACCGTGCATGATTTTATAAACTTCAATCAGGTCACCTCTTAGACGCCGTCGTTCAAGAGTGAAAAGGCCCAACCGTTGCAGCCTCAGATGGTAAGGAAGGTGTTCCAGGCCCCTAATCATTCTGGTTGCCCTCCTCTGTACTTTCTCCAACTCCATAATATCCTTCTGGAGGTATGGCGACCAGAACTGTACACAGTATTCCAGATGGGGCCTCACCATAGATTTATAAAGAGGCAAAATGACACTTGCTGACTTATTTTCTATACCCTTCCTAATGATCCCTAACATTGAGTTTGCTTTTTTCACTGCTGAGGCACACTGGGTTGACACCTTCATTGAGCTGTCCACCAGGACACCAAGGTCCCTTTCCTGGTTTGTCGCAGAGAGTTCAGACCCCATCAGTTTATAAATGTAATTGGGGTTTTTTGCCCCAACATGCATCACTCTGCACTTACTGATGTTGAAGCTCATTTGCCACTGTTTTGCCCACTCCCCCAGTGTCAAGAGATCCCTCTGGAGCTCTTCACAATCTCTCACAGTTTTCACTACCCTGTATAATTTAGTGTCGTCAGCAAATTTGGCTACCTTGCTTTTTACTCCTACCTCTAGATCATTTATGAAGAGGTTGAAAAGCAGGGATCCCAGTACTGAACCTTGGGGGACCCCACTCTTTACTTCCCTCCACTTGGAGAAGTGTCCATTTAGTGCTACCCTCTGTTTCCTGCCCCTTAGCCAGTTGCTGATCCAGGACAAGACCTGTCCCTTTATTCCATGACTGGTAAGTTTATTCAAGAGCCTTTGGTGTGGGACCTTGTCAAAAGCCTTCTGAAAGTCCAGATAAACAATGTCAACTGGATCCCCCTTATCCACATGCTTGTTGACACTCTCAAAAAATTCCAACAGATTAGTGAGGCATGATTTGCCCTTGCAAAAGCCATGTTGGCTCTCCTTTAGCAGCGCCTCCTCTTCTATGTACCTATTAATTCTATCTTTTAGGATGGTTTCCATCACTTTACCTGGGACACATGTCAAACTGACAGGCCGGTAATTTCCTGGATCACCCCTGGATCCTTTTTTGAAAATTGGTGTTACATTCGCTACCTTCCAGTCATCAGGCACAAAGCCTGATTTGAGGGAAAGATTATATATTTTGGCTAGGATATCAGCAATTTCATCTTTAAGTTCCCTGAGAACTCGTGGATGGATGCCATCTGGTCCTGGGGATTTGTTAGTGTTTAGCTTAACAAGACATGCAAGGACCTCCTCCCTGGTTATTTCTATCTTGCTTAATTCTTCGGTTTCCCTCCCTATGAAGATAGGTTCTGTTTTGGGCATGTGGTCTCTATCTTCTTCAGTGAATACTGAAGCAAAGAATTCATTGAGTCTCTCTGCAATCTCTGTTTCCTCTTTAATAACCCCTTGCCTTCCATTGTCATCTAATGGTCCAATGGCCTTCCTAGTTGGGTTCTTACTTCTAATGTACTTAAAGAAGTCTTTGTTATTCCTCTGAGTATTTTTAGCTATACGCTCCTCAAAGTCTTGCTTTGCTTTCCTGATTGTTGCCTTGCATTTGTTCTGCCAGAATTTATGTTTCTGCCTGCTGTCCTCATTTGGACAAGCCTTCCATCTTCTAAATGAGCTTTTCAGCGTTGGCTTTTATGGCCAAGGTGGGGGGTCATGTGGACAGCACCTCTGACTTCCGTGTGAGACATGTTTTGGAGGGGTGGGTGCGCTAGCGCGGGCGTTGCCCGGACGACCGCCACCCGATTTCCCCAGGGGTCCTTACCCAGTTGGCCCGGGGCTGGCCTTGCCTCTGTTTTGATGCATATGAGGCAGCCCTGTTCCATGCAGCCACAACGGTGGCATTTTTTGGAGCGCTCCGCATCAACGAGCTTGTGATGCTGTCTAAGGCGGATGCAAGTCGTAGGGCACTGGAACTCGAGGATGTCTGTGTAGCCAAAGACTGGGCTCAGTTGAGGATACGTTCCTCTAAGACCGATCAGCATGGCGTCGGCAGTGGTGTGTGACTGCTACGGTGTTCTTTGGCAGACATCTGTCCGGTTGGTGCCCTACAGGAATTCCTGGCACTGCGTGGCACACACCATGGCCCGTTTTTCTGTCACCAAGATGGGTCTCCCCTTACTAAATTTCAATTTTGGAAGGTGACGGGCAAAGCGCTGGCCAGTGTGGGCCTCCCAGGCGCCCGCTATGGCACTCATTCATTCCGTATAGGGGCGGCCTCGACCGCTGCGGCTTTTGGGTACTCAGGGGCTGACATACGTAGCATGGGACGGTGGGGTTCGCAATGTTTTCAATTTTATGTGCGCCCACTCCCGCTGTGAGTACCAACCCAGTCACCTTACCTACTTTCCCTCATTTTTTCCTTTACAGACTCGGGGTGTCGTATTACACCGGTGACAGTATGGCTGGTGGGCCATAGCAACGTGCACAGGGCAGCAGGTTATGCTGCGGCGACAGAGTGGGGACCCCGACTGGGACTGGGTGCATACGCAAGTCTCACATGGCATGGTAAGCCCGGGATGTTATGGCGGGAGCTGCTGCCTTTCCTTTTTTCAGGCCAGAATGCGGACCCGCCTGACATTCTGATCATACACCTGGGGGGCAATGATTTGGGCCAGGTCACCGGCTTGTCGCTGAAGCATGCGATTTGCGAGGACCTCGCCTACCTGCATTACGTCTGGCCCGCCACAACCCTTGTTTGGTCGGACATGGTCCCGCGCCATTCCTACAGAGGGGGTGTTGACCTCCTGGCCCTTGACCGCGCTAGACGCATGGTGAATAGGGCAGTGACGCGTTTCCTTGTCGACAGGGCTTGGGGGAGGGTCAGTCGTCACCCCGCTATTAGCCTCCAAAGTTATGACTTGTATGCAGGGGATGGGGTCCATCTGTCGCGAGGAGGTATGGACCTCCTGTTGGGTGATTGGCGAGCAGGCCTGTTGACCGAGCTGACGGTCTGGGGGGGGGCGTCGAGCCTTCTTTGAAGCCCCTCCGTGTGGCGGGTAGCACTGGTAAGGTAAACATTATGACCCACAGGTATCCGGCAAGTTCGCAATTGACTGGACAACACTAGACAGGCATAAGTTGGTTAAACGTTGTCCGGTCAACGACGAACTAGGCGACGGGGTGATGGCTATAGCTAGACAGCATGCATCACCCCGTGATTTTACGGATACGCGTCAGAGGGTGGGGTCATTAGTTAGATATTGACTACGGTCAACAATTTGTTTGTGGTCAACAAACAAATTGATACAAATGGATGCATTGTAGCAATTGCCGTTGGCAATTTTGGGTGGTACCTTACCAGTGTTACTTCGGCCTGCTTGCCTTAAGAATTATGATTGGTCAATTACCAATAGAAATTTATAATTCGGACTAGGGCATGAATCAATAAATGTGGCCCAATGCCGTTATCCACTTTCATTGGTGTCTGAGTCCTTTATTGGGGGGTGCGCCTGCAATGCAAGCGCGGCGCCAAAATGGCCGCCGCGCTCTTTGCGGGAGCCCCCCCACAGGACAAAGGCATCCGGGTAGTTAGGGGTGTGGCCAGCTCCCTTATAAAAGGGGTGGCCACGAGGCAGCCGAGCTGCCATTTTGCGAAGCGACGGAGCGGAGAAGTTTTTCCCTCCACCCCCTCCCTAGTTAACAGTGTGATATTTTGGTCGCTTTGGGGCCGGGTGGGAATTTTTGGCTGGGACCCATATTGGCTTCCGGGTCCTGGTTTTTTTGCCCATCCCACACTGTTGCTATGGTTTGACATAGGGGTTTTTCTGGCTGCTGTTGACTTTGGTCACATGGGCGGGTAGCACTGGTAAGGTAAACATTATGACCCACAGGTATCCGGCAAGTTCGCAATTGACTGGACAACACTAGACAGGCATAAGTTGGTTAAACGTTGTCCGGTCAACGACGAACTAGGCGACGGGGTGATGGCTATAGCTAGACAGCATGCATCACCCCGTGATTTTACGGATACGCGTCAGAGGGTGGGGTCATTAGTTAGATATTGACTACGGTCAACAATTTGTTTGTGGTCAACAAACAAATTGATACAAATGGATACATTGTAGCAATTGCCGTTGGCAATTTTGGGTGGTACCTTACCAGTGTTACTTCGGCCTGCTTGCCTTAAGAATTATGATTGGTCAATTACCAATAGAAATTTATAATTCGGACTAGGGCATGAATCAATAAATGTGGCCCAATGCCGTTATCCACTTTCATTGGTGTCTGAGTCCTTTATTGGGGGGTGCGCCTGCAATGAAGAACTGGTGGTTGTGTAAAACAAAGAAGGGATAACAAACAGGAAATCTATATTTTAGCATATTCAGTAGATATGGATTTTTGAGATTTAAAAATATGTGAATTACTGTAATCTATTTGTGCTACTCTCAGGAGCAAAAACCAATGCCAAGTGTAGTTGCAGTCTTTACACCTGCTTCTATAAGAATAAGATTTATTGAAATTAAGCAGACTTAACTCCTAATGATCACAGATTGTTGCTAATCCCAGTGATTTTGCTTGACATTTCTGAGTGATTCAGAAGATGTTGGTAGAAGTAAACAGTGTGCTTTAGAGTGACTGCAAGTTAAATGAAACAACATAAAGTGAAAATGGGGATGACCACACAGCTCATTCAATGTTTTCTGCCAGTTTTTCAAATATCTTCAGAGTCATTTACTGAACATGTGTAAGAACACATGAGGCAATTCAGCTGAGTAACATTTGCAAGGGGGTAAAACACACCTGTAGGATTTGTGAACTGAGGAGACACTGATACTGTTTGTAACTCTAACTCAAAGATAAATTTAAATCCCATTAATGGTGGCTGGCACCTATATGGTTACAGACAGAAAAAGGATTAATCCCAGTTCATAAAAATACATTGTCCTAACCCAGGATGGACCTCAGTCCACAGGAATGTTGACTTTTACTCCCTTGGGATTTAGAGTCATAATTTGGTCTGACAATGATAAATAAGTTATGAGGAAGCAAGTAGAAATGAATGGGACTTGAAAGGTATCTGGAATGAAAAATGTAGTGAAAAAAGCAAACTCAATGCTAGGGATCATTAGCAAGGGCATAGAAAATACGTCAGCAAGTGTCATTTTGCCTCTTTATAAATCTATGTGAGGCCCCATCTGGAATACTGTGTACAGTTCTGGTCGCCATACCTCCAGAAGGATATTATGGAGCTGGAAAAAGTGCAGAGGAGGGCAACCAGAATGATTAGGGGACTGGAACACCTTCCTTACCATCTGAGGCTGCAACGGTTGGGCCTCTTCACTCTTGAATGACGGCTTCTAAGAGGTGACCTGATAGAGGTTTATAAAATCATGCATGGTGTGGACAAAGTAAATAAGGAAAAACTGTTTTCCATATCACATAACACTAGAACTAGGGGACACTCCATGAAACTTTTGGGTACTAGTTCTCCAACAAATAAGAGAAAGTACTTTTTCACTCAGAGGATCACTGGTCAATGGAACTCCCTGCCAGAAGAAGTGGTGACAGCTGTCAGTCTTGACCACTTTAAGAAAGGATTAGACAAGTTCATGGAGGACAAGTGTATCAATGGCTATAATTATGGATACCTAAGGACAACCTCCGGGTTGGAGAGATAGGCACGATATCTCTCAATGCCATTTCCAGGGAATCCTAAGCAGGTGAAGGCATCTCCTTGGGAATAATACCCTGAAGCAAATGGTGAGCCACTGTGTGAGAGAGAATGCTGGACTGGATGGGCTGTGGCCTGTTCCAGCAAGGCTGTTCTTATGTTCTTATGAATTACAACATGAAACTGAGCAAGTAGAAATGAATAGGATTCGTAAGGTGTCTGAAATTATGACATGAAAGCGATTACAATCAAGTTTCTACTTCTAGTGTGAAGTATATCATGCACATACAAAGGGGAAACAACCATGAACTCAGTGATGTTTCTAGGTGGTGAGCTACTACCACCTATTAATTATGACCAATTGTTTAAAAAAAGTATTCAAAACTTATTTTCTGTTCATTCCTTTAGTACAGTGATGGCAAATCTTTTAGAGACCGAGTACCCAAGGAGGCAGGCAGGCACCACGCATGTTTACACACCCATGTGATAGCACCGACATGCAAAGTTATGTGGGTGTGTAACCCCTGGGTGTGCACCCATCCCTTGCACATGCGCCACCACCTCCTTGTGTGTGTGTGTGTGTGTGTGTGTGTGTGTGTGTGTGTGTCCACCTCACCACACCCCTGCCCCCGCCCTGCCTCCTGGGCGAGATTTCAGCCTCCCATCTTGCCTCTCCATTGGCAGAAGCAGGACTACCATTGGCGCCGACTGGACTGGGTGAAGCGGGGTTTGCCCATGATGGCATACATGCCCACAGAAAGACCTCTGTGTGTCACCTCTGGCACTCATGCCATAGGTTCATCACCACTGCTTTAGGACATACATTCACAATCAAACAACCCAATGTTTTCTTTATCCACCTTCCTCTCTTTGTATACAGTATTTTACATTTCTTTCCCCACCTGGGTGCTTACAATTTGGATAGTAGAAGGTGTACAATCCCAAGGAACTTCCAGAAGCTGAAGAAAAAATGAACAAGTAAAAAATTTAAAACCACAATTGCGTGTACCCTGATAATGGCAACCATGTGTTGTTGGCTAATCTTCTTCACACTAGGTTAAGGTGAAAATTTTCATGTCTGGCCTAGACATGGAAGAAGAAGCCCCCAAAGGGGTGTGTGTGTGTGTGTGTAGGCAAGAACCTAGAAATCTGCTTCATTTTGAAAAATGGATATTTGGGGATGTTGCATGTCACAAAGGAGATGGGAGCAATCTACTGTAAAAGGTGAATCGAGCAATCTACTGTAAAAGGTGAATCTCTCTTCATGGAAGCTTCTATGAGTTGCAATTCACCTGTTCCTCTGAAAAAGAAGGTTCCCAGGTGGGCTCCTGCCTGCAAAATATGTCCCCAGCCATGCACAGCATAAGAGTTCACCATGGCTCAGAAGGCATGATGTTAGTGCTTATGCCCCCCTTCTCCCACATTGTGGCCAGTTATTTAAGGAGAGGGATACATTAATTTACAGTCAGAATTGTTGTCTTTCTCAAAACACTCTGAAAGAAGAAGTCGGGAGGTTCTAGGAATACATCTGGAAAAAGTTGTAAGTCCTCTGTTTCTGAGGTTGTGCTGCCAGGACTGACCCTACCATTATGCACTGGCTACAAATGTTGGGATTTGTGGCTCCATATCTACACTGTGCATCTGGATTGCTGGGGGGGGGGGGGGTAGAGGTTGTTGTGCACCCCCTGGAGAAGTGTTAGGTTTGTCTTATAAGTACCTCAGACAAAACAAAAATACAAATAACTTACTAGGGTTTCCCCCATAGACTGTTCAAAAGTAAATCATCATCTCATCACCTTTGAGTCAATGGACCTGCTTTGATTGGGACAAGCTATGAGATACTGATCACTGTATTTATATTTATGTTATAGTAATTATAGTAATTATTCTCTAGAATATATGCCAAATATCAGTTTTGTGCTTAGAAGTACACAAATATCAAAACAACTTCTATCATCATTCAAGGAGGACTGCAACCCACTGAAGATGGCATCTTCTCCAACCACTAGGAAATGTTGACTAGTGTGCCAACTAAATCTAATTTCCAACTTCTCTGCTATGAATATTTTCATATCTCTTGACCCTTAAACCCCCATGATATATGTTTCAAAACCAGGTAAATAAGGAGACAAAGAATGATTGGCAACAAGAGATGGTGTAAGACTACTGTAGATAGTTCCATAAAACTGCAGCCTCTGTGTAGGTACCTTATAGTCTAAAGTCTTACCAGGATAATTTTAGAACATTTTATGTTTCTCCTCAGCGCTCAAGGTCTGCAATGCCCACCTAATAAAGAGTTAGCCAGGACTGGAACAGCTTGCCTTACTTTTTATATTTAGTGGTCTGATAAAGGATTTGACGTTTTAGATTTTTTGCAAAGACCACCTGCTTTTTTTTCTTTTCCACATACTTAGCTCTTCTGTTGCAATCAATAAAAAAAAGATCTGGCAGGACATCAAGACAGTTTATTTGTGGCAATGATTTAAATAACCATACCATCATTAATCAGACTTAAATATTTAAAACTGTACCCTTAGAGAGATTCCTGGACAATAAACTGTAGTGAATGCTTCCTTCAAGGGTGTTGCCTCTTTGGAATATCAAAACATAAACATTCAATCCACTAGAGTCATTGATTTCTCCAAGTTGCAGACCACAGCACATTTAGAGCATGGCCCAGGCAATCTGATTACTTTTAAGTCCTGTCTATTCTAGCTGTTTAAGAATGTGTTTAACTGACCTCATGAAATCAATGAAACCGTAAAAGCACTCAACACTGACTGCACCATGCTGATTTCTGCTGGCATATTTCATGGTGATATAAAACATTGAGGGGAAAACTCCTGGCAGATGTTATGTCTACCCCTCATTGGTGTGCAGCTCTTAAGCCACAGCGGACTAAGAAATTCATCATACTTGAAATCAACATAATCATACACTCTATTATCTATACCATGTTTTATGCTTATACAAAGAGCTCTCCAAACTTTTCACTTCTTCTTCCGTATATTGGCAATCATCATGGCAATCAGCCATGGAGATTATCCTGAGGATATAATGCAGTAACCTTCCCATTTGCCTTCTGCATTGTAGTGTGACATCCATGTCACTTATCCAGTTCCTCGAGTCACTCTCTGATCCTGATCGCCTTTGTCACGCAAAGTCCTCATTAGCCCCAGGCCATTATTGATGAAGCTTCTGCCCTTCATCAAGATGGATTCAAGTGGGATTTAAGCCACTTGGGGATCATCACCCTCCCCTGTGGACTTTGCCACCCAAGGCCGTTAGTCCTCAGGGTTGTCAGGTTACTTAACCACCACCTGAAAATCAGCATTGAGTTGCTGACTGTTGGATTGGGGCCGTGAGGAGGCCCTTAGGATCCCGGAGGAGACTGGTCAAAGGAACGACACGAGACAAGATGGAGCGAAGACCAGTCGTTTATTGAGGAAAAGACATCATCATTTATAGGAATTCAAGGCAGCGTGTGATAGAATCATCATCTGACAGAAAATCATATCACCCATTTACCCGGGTTAATGGGAAATCTCTCTTGGGGAAGTTAATTAACTGGGGCAAACACTGACAGGGGAAGTCCATTGTTCGGGGCTTATGCCAGGGTAAATATGGCCACTATTTTCACCAGAGATTAGGCTCTTCTGTGAGTCAGTAATTGCATAATGCGTAACGGAGGTTTAGCGATTTGCTTCTCTCAGCGGAATCGCTGGTCAGGTCAGATGTGGGTGAATCAGCCCTATGATTATTAATTCGCCCCCCCCCAATTTCCATGCTGGCAAGGGCCAGTGACCAGGAACCTTCTTCGCCGGTGTAACCTTTGCCAGAGGCATTGTGCCAATTGTGCATGCGGAATCCGCATCCCCCCTTTTTCTGTTATTTATGGACCTGACAGGCGACCCTGCGCAAGAGGGGCATCAGCTGATGTACGGGAACGACGCTTCGGGGTTCCCCCCACGGGGGGCATCTCGATAGCAGCGAGGGAATACATTGCATGAAACAGCATCCTGCTATGCCCAGTATGATCACCCCTGCAACCACCTTGAGCGTTGTCTGGAGCCATCCCCATGGGAGCCACGACCACAAGGAATCCCACCACCCCCATGAAGAATCCTCCTTGATGTTCTTGACTAGGGTGTGGAGGTCTGTGAGCTGGCTCTGTACCTTACGGGTATTGTCTGTGAGATTAAAGTAGCACATGTTGTAGACAGATTCGCAACCCAAATGATGTAACAACAGGAGGTAGTCGATAGCTGCTCGGTTGTCTAGGATGGCATGGCGAAGCTCTGCCTGCTCCTGGTTGAGCAGCGCTATCGCTGAGGAGGTATGGTTGATGGCCTTTGCTAATCCGCAAGCCAATTGACCAATTCTCCGAGCGTTGCCGACGGCTAAGCCTGGCACGCCAAGTATGCTGACTGCCAACGAGACGTATTCAGCTGGACTCAGAACCCTAATGTTGCTGTCACATGAGCTGTCTAACTGGGTGGCACGAGTGCGCCGTATGGGTGCGGAAACATTTGTGCTTGGAACAATCATATCCCTAGTGGGGAGTAACAATGTCAAGCGACTGATGCAACACATGGAATCTGATACATTTGCGGGAATGTAGTTCCAAGTGTACTGATTGCATGTAAAGAACCAACCTGAAGGTAGGGTAACATGAGCATACATTGAACCAAGTGTCTCTGGGTTATCACAAGTCCAGTTGCCGCGGCCAACGTCAAGGCAGCGGCGTCGAGTCCGGCCGGCCGCGGAGCAGCCGGTCATTCGAGCACAAGTAGAGTTCGGGCTGACCGCCACTCGAGGGGTGTGGAGAGTGGCTGCATCAGCCGGCTAAGTCATAGTCAGCTGCATTCCCCAACGAGCGTATGCTGTGAAGCTCGTAGGGAGGTGCGGACCGAAAATTCACCTCAGCAGCCAGTCGCCATCCCGGGTGCGCACGTCCAGAGTGTGGCACACCGGGATGAGACAGGTGCTCAGGATTGAGGCAGGACCAATGTCCTGCTTCAGGCAGAAATCGGACTGGTTGACGAGACCCGCCAACCTTTCCCATAGATTGTAGTGCATCCGGGCGGAGAGATCTTCGCCTGGCATCAGACCGTTGGCCTCCAGTGAGGCTGCCTGAATGCCTCCCCCCGCAAGTAGGGAGAGGGTCAGAATGATGGTGACTGCCATGGTGTTGGCGGTAATCAGGGAAAAAACTGCAGACACGATGTTCTCCGGCGTGGGATCCCATTCCTCGCGCCGGACGACGTCCTCGGCCTCACGGCAAAGGATCTTGACCATCCCCCAGGTGACCTTCGGCTCCGTCCGCTGTCGCCGCTTCTTCCACCGGGTCCCCTCGGTCAGGGTGAGGTCCTCCATCTCCGGGATCGGACTCGGGTCGGTCTGGGTCCATGCCATGTGGTTCCAAGTGAGGCTTAACGGACCGGGCTGGAATCCAGACGACACCTGTAGGAGACATAACTGCAGCATACCCTCTTCCCCAGGTTACGAGTTGCACCGGGCCCCTCCAGGAAGGGTCCGGTGGCACCCGGTAACGGACCAGCGGTCGCGGGAGAGCTTCCGAATGGTGGAAGTGTTTCTCCTGCGGCGTGCAATCGGAAAAAACATTAAGGTGATTGTACGTGAACAATACCTTATTCAGACAATGCTGTGCCTGACCCTGTGACTTGGGGAGGGCTGGTGGCTCCCCCCTTTCTGTTTGTTTGTCAATATAGGACTTGAGTGTCCGATTGACTCGTTCCACAATCGCTTGCCCCTGCGGATTGTAAGGAACGCCAAAAGTATGCTTAATGTCCCAGGTGGCCATGAAGTTAGCCAACTGCCTAGAACTGTTGGACGGGGCGTTATCGGTTTTCACGTGCTGAGGTTTGCCCATCACCGCGAAGCAGGCTAGGAGGTGCTGCTCCACGTGGGAAGCAGTCTCCCCTTTTTGCGCTGTGGCCCAAACGAATTGCGAGAAGGTATCGATGCAAACGTGCATGTACTGCCATCTGCCAAACTGCGGGACATGTGTGATGTCCATTTGCCACACCTGGTTAGCCTCTGTCCCTCGTGGGTTGACCCCCCATGAGGGCCCCCCCCCGGTGCCCCTGCACAATGCTGACAAGAGCGAACTATGCCTTGGGCTTGAGAAAGTGGCAGGTTAAACTGTCTGGCGAGCGCTTTGGCATTCTGATGAAAGAATGCATGACTCTGAATTGGAGTAGTGAAAACACCCAACACTGATCGTTGCTGAATTTCCTTTGCGGCCGCATCCGCTCTGATATTGCCTGCGGAGATCAGACCCGGTAGGTCCTGGTGACTTCGGATGTGGGCAATATAGAGCGCTTCCGTGCGGTTTCGCAAGTGAAATTGAGCTGTGAGGAACAGACTCAGCAAATTTTTGTCTATCGCGGGAGTGATGTACGCTCCCGGTAGACTGTGAAGCAAATTCCTAACATACTGACTGTCAGTAATAATGTTGAGGTGCTCTTTGGCGAAGGTGCGCAAAGCAAGGTTCACGGCTGCCAACTCTGCCCGCTGCGCGGACCTCTGTGGAAGGGTTAGCAGCGTGCGCCAAGCCTGGCCCTCCTGCCAAGTTAAGACACCGTATGTGCGACCCCCATCTGTAAAAACTGTTCTGGCCCCCTGAAGTGGAACCAACGAGATCACTTCATACAAGCTGACTGTCTGCGTTTGAAGTGAGACGAGGCTGGGGTCCTTTGGCAAATGGTATGCCAAGCATCCGGTGAATCCTTCCAAGGCAATTGGAAGCGAGTCACCGAGCTGCATCAGCTGCTGAATTTGCTCTTTGGTGAACGGGACCACGATTTTTGCTAAGTCGTGCCCTGAAATGTCTCTTGCTCTCAGCCTTCCGCGGTAGACCACCGCGGAGACCAATTCTTGGGGAGGAACAATATTCCGGGAAGAGGTGTTCGGCAAGTACACCCATTCCACGATACTCGCTCCTTTCTCGGAGTCCACTCCTAGGGCTCCGGTGAACATGGATCCGGCCCGAACGATGTACAAGTTCAGGATCGGGGCATATGGCCCCTGAGCAATCATGTCCACCCACCTTTGGCTGAGAATTTGGTTTACTTTCTCGAGAGCCAAGCGTGCTTCTCGAGGAATTTGTATCCGGTCTGCCGGCTGCTTACCTAGCGTTAGCAGCGAGAAGAGCGGTTTTAAAAGGTCCGTATCCAATCTGAAATACGGTCTGGCCCAATTAATGTTACCCAAAACTTGCTGCAATTCTACCAAGGTGACTGAGTCTTTCAAATTGATCTGAGGCAAAACTGGTGCTGCGAAGGAACGGAGAAGCCGATGACCCAAGTATGAGAAGGGCTCGGTTCTCTGCACTTTCTCCGGGGTAATGAATAACCCTTTCTCCCCCAGGCTGGCCTGGAGGTCTGTAAACATTTCGCTGCCGAGTTGCAGCGCTGCGACCAAGATATCGTCCATGAAATGGCACACTAAAGCTGTGGGATGAAGGTTTCGAAACTTTGCCAGTGCGTTGTGAACATAAATTTGGCACAGGGTGGGTGAATTGAGCATCCCCTGTGGCAAAAATTTCCACGCGTAACGCTGCGTGGGCTCGCTGTGGTTCACATCCGTAAAGGCGAACCTTTCCCGGTCCCTGGGGTCTAAGGGAATGGTGTAAAAGCAATCCTTTAGGTCTACGACCAGGATCTCCCAACCCTCAGGAATCATATTTGGATTTGGGATGCCGCACTGAAGCGGACCCATTGGCTGTATACATTTATTGATTTCCCTGAGATCGTGGAGGAGTCGCCACTTCCCCGACTTCTTCTTAATGACAAAAATGGGCGAATTCCAAGGACTAGTGGACTGCTCTATATGTCCCGCGTCTAGCTGCTCTTTAACCAGTTGCTTTAGGGTGACTAATTTCTCCCCCACTACCGGCCACTGTTCCACCCAGACTGGCGTGTTGGTGAGCCATTTAAGTGGCAATGCCATTACCCGAAGGTGAGAGTGGCACCGTACTGCTGTAAAATGTCTCGCCCCCAAAGGTTGATGTGCATGACCAGAATGTGTGGCCGAATGACCGCTGTGCCGTCAGCCTTAGGGATCGTGATTTCCACCCACTCCCGGCTTCTAAACGCTTCTTGGATGCCGCCTACCCCCCACACATCAGAGACCGGCTCAATGGCCCACTCTCGTGGCCACTGGCTTCGGCTGACCACGCTGACGTCAGCTCCCATATCTAGCAACCCTGAGAATGATTTTTTATTCAAAAATACCTCAATCACTGGCTGCTGTTTCCACTCTATGTTGGTCTCCACTGTCGCTAAGACCTGGTATCCTTGTACTGCCTCACTTGCGCTCGAGCGGTCTTCTGACCCGGACCCTGCGCTGTCCCTGAGCCTTCCCTGGCTATCTGCTGGCGAGTGACAAGGAACCATAATCAGTTGCGCTAGCATGTCTCCCTTGTGAATGGTTTGGGGTAGGTGCGTCCAGAGTTGAACTTGGAGAACGCCTGAAAAATTGGAGTCAATGACTCCCGGAATTACAAGAATTCCGCGTGCTCCTGCTACACTGCGAGGCAAAACTAAACCTATGAAGCCTTTGGGCAGGGGTCCCATGTACTGGGAATCCACCAGATAGACTGTGCCTGGCAAGTCGCATGTGACGTCCGCCTGGCAAGTCAATTCTAGCCCTGTACTACCCTTGGGGCTGGCCTGCGCCTTCGCAATGCCTGGAATGTGAATGGAATCTAATCTAGCTCTGGCTTGCCCAGAGCAAGGGAAGCCTCTGTTTGGACTGGGGCCAGAGACATGCCCGCATTCCGGTTTCCCGAATTCGGGCAGTATCTGGACCAATGGTAGCCTTTCTTACACTTCGGACACGGGGTGGTTGGAGCTTTGGAACGGCCGGAATGTTGTCCGCCTCTCTTGGATCGGCACTCCCTAGCGAAGTGACCGACCTTGCCACAATTGTGACATGCCCCTTTGTTCTTCGGTCTTCTACCCCCTTGCACCGCCGCTGCCAGCAGACCCATTTGTAGGAGTCTGTGCCAACGTCGGCGCAAGCTCTAATCATGTCCGTGAGAGTCAAGTCGGGACGATTACCCAGTGACTGCAAGAACTTATGGCAGTCGAGATTGGCGTTGTCTTTAGCCAATTTCATCATGAGCTCTTGTTGGGCTTGCTCATTATCGATCTGTCTACTAATCGCTTCCTCTAAGCGATTGACAAAGTCCATGTAGGACTCCTGGGCGCCCTGTTTGACTGCGGTGTAATTTTTGGCCGCTTTGCCAGATGCTGGGACTTTGAGGAAAGCCCTGAAGGCCGCCTCAGCTGACATCTGAAGAGTGGCAAGTGGCAAGTTGGTCTGCGCATTGATGGTTTCGAAGGCACCTGAGCCATATAATTGGTCAGGAAGTACTGCCCCTCCCATCCTGGCAGCCCTTGTCTGAGCCTCGAGGCGATACTCGCTGTCCCATAGCAAATACTGGCTGGGGTTGAGCATCATCCGCATGACGGCTTTCCAGTCGTGCAGGATGAACATGGTGTTCTCGCACACTTGCTGAAGCGTGCCCCTAGTGAACCGACTTTGGAGTCCTGTCTCTGTAATGGCCTTCCGTATAGCCATGAGGAGCTTATACGGGACTGGTGAATGAACTACCTGCTGCTGCCCTGTGAGGGCATCCATTTCCAAGCGAATTGGACAAATCTGACTAAGCTCAGCTAGTTCTTCTGCTGGCAATTCCCCCTTCCTGATCTCTTCCTCAACTGTGCGCTGAAGGGCACTCTTAGTTCGGGACCCTGTAGCTGTCAGAGAAGCGCCTGCGCTCCCCATTTCATGCATTCCACCGGTGATGTCTGCAGCTGTCACCGAGGGAAAGCTCCCTACACTACTCTGCTTAAACTGAAGTGACGGATAGAGCGCCGTGGGCGCCGATGGTTCTGCTGGCGCTGGGGGTTCTTTAGCCTCTACCCGGACTGGGTCTACCTCTGCTAAAAGTCTCCTACATTTGCCCCATGTGCGAATTATGCCCTTTGGAGCTTTCGGGGGTTGCTGAATGCAGTCTCCTATCTGATCCCAGAGCTGAAGGGTTAGCGTACCTGCTTCTGGGTAAAGCAGGCAGTGTTCCCTCAAGTACACCAAAAATCTTGCTAGCTCTCCACTGTGAAACCTTATCTGATACACCCTGGCCAGGATTTTGAATTCCTCCTCATGAATTCTTTGGCTAGCGGACGGACGTTGCCGCTGAGGACAAGTCCCCATATTACCTGCGAGGGTCCTCTGAAGTCTCCTTCTCGGGACGAGTCGACGCGTCTGAAGTTCAGGCAATAGGTTTTGCGTGACGAATCTCTGGGTAGAGCTCGGAGCGTGGCCTGCCGCCACGGGCCCTCGGTGGCCTCTGCGCTGTCAGGGGTTCACAGCCGACCCTGAGCGGAACGCGTTTTTCTGTGCTGCAAGCCGCCGCGAAAGTCGGAGCAAGCTGTAGGATGCCTCTCTGTAATGCCTCGTCGCTGAGCTATCTTCCCAATCGGCTGGCTTACCGACCGGGCTGCCGCGCTGTCCTCCGGGATGATCGGACACGATTCTAGCGTAGAACCGGACCGCGTTGATCGCTTACTCTCAGGTAAGATCACGTCTCGGGGTCACCAGATGTTGGATTGGGGCCGTGAGGAGGCCCTTAGGATCCCGGAGGAGACTGGTCAAAGGAACGACACAAGACAAGATGGAGCGAAGACCAGTCGTTTATTGAGGAAAAGACATCATCATTTATAGGAATTCAAGGCAGCGTGTGATAGAATCGACATCTGACAGAAAATCATATCACCCATTTACCCGGGTTAATGGGAAATCTCTCTTGGGGAAGTTAATTAACTGGGGCAAACACTGACAGGGGAAGTCCATTGTTCGGGGCTTATGCCAGGGTAAATATGGCCACTATTTGCACCAGAGATTAGGCTCTTCTGTGAGTCAGTAATTGCCTAATGCGTAACGGAGGTTTAGCGATTTGCTTCTCTCAGCGGAATCGCTGGTCAGGTCAGATGTGGGTGAATCAGCCCTATGATTATTAATTCGCCCCCCCCCCCAATTTCCATGCTGGCAAGGGCCAGTGACCAGGAACCTTCTTCGCCGGTGTAACCTTTGCCAGAGGCATTGTGCCAATTGTGCATGCGGAATCCGCAGCTGACAGTATGGTCTACTCTATTACCATAGCAGAATAACCTGGCTAGACTGAGAACTTTCCACTAGTTATCAATTTTAAAGCTGTTAAAGACAGAAATAAGTTAAAATAGAAGTACTGTACAGGAGTGAGAAACCTCTGGGGGCCAAATATCTATACCTCTTTCTCTATGATGTCGTTGTTTGGTGATTTCCCAGATTTGATATGTTTTGCACTTGCAACAATTAGCAAAGTAACAGATTTGCAGCACATTTTACTGCAATGTATCACTGTATACATGTAAGTAAAGGCAAAGCTACACAACTTTGAGGAGAATCTTAACCTATAAATCCAAGGGTTCACCGTGGAACTGGCTATAGGTTGCTATGCGTCGCCCTACTGATCCGCACCCACCCTTCGTGCGCACGGCCGAA
Organism: Bradypodion pumilum; assembly: GCA_035047305.1. Classification (NCBI taxonomy): domain Eukaryota; kingdom Metazoa; phylum Chordata; class Lepidosauria; order Squamata; family Chamaeleonidae; genus Bradypodion; species Bradypodion pumilum. The sequence goes on along the minus strand of JAWDJD010000001.1, from coordinate 156,317,892 downwards.
TTGCCTACGCAGGTCAACGAAGGATTTAAAAATCCGGCATGGGGGCCTCAGCCCCACAAACGGCAAGAAAGGGAAAGAACTTCACTTCCCAACATTCCTTGCACCGTGCCGCGCCAGAGCCAATCACGCTGAGAAGCTCTCGCACGGCGCAGCCTTCCGACACGCGCCGCAGCCAATCGAAAGAAACACATTTAAAAAAAACCAGCAAAAACACAAAGCACCAACCCATAACTACAAGCCCCAGCGTCATGCGCGCCCACGCAGAACGCTGAGGAAAACTGCGCCCGGAAAGTTAAAAAGAAAAACAGCTCACAGGCAAGCAAACAGCAGCCGGCTTTCTTTTACTCACCCACGGCGCCTGAAGCTCCTGAATGGAGTTTCCCCTTTAAGATCAGTGGGAGGGGGTGGCGATCCCCCTCTCCACTGCCTACCCTACTGTTGGGAGGTTTGTGGGGATAAAAGGACTATATTGCCCCAACCCATCTGGAAACAAAAGATGAGGCAGAGAGGATCGATTCCCCACCACCCCTCCTTAAAAAAACTCCGTCTTTTCTTCTCTTTAAAACCGGAGTTGTTTTAAGGAGGGGTGGGGGTGGGGGATCGATCCTCTCTGCCTGTTCCTCTGTGTCCAGAAGTGTAGGGCCAATATACACCTTTTATCCCAAAAAACCACCCAACACTAGGGAAGCCAGCGGGGAGGGGGATCGCAGCCCCCACCCGCTGATATTAAAGGGGAAAAATGATCTACTTTCACGATTCCTCAAAAACAAAGCACGACTCCACAAAAACAAAGCACCATAACACACTACAGCTCCCCTCCCCACCACCTAGCCCACCCTTCCTAACCCCCAATGACCATGCCCCCATCCCCACCATGGGCCGGCGGAGTAAATAATACAACGAGTCCGGCAAGCGAAAAACCCCCCAGCCTAACAACACATGGTATTTCAATGGCCCACCCAGCCACCGAGGCCGGCCCACAGAAATACCCACTCCAAAAACACAAGCAACAACATTAAAAAAAGCAAAAACAATACGAAACATAAAAATTACAAGGAAAATCTTCCACAAACAATCCAAAAAAACCAAGGACAAACACAACCCCCCACCCCCCACAAATCACAACAAAGCCACCCCTAACAAAACAGAGATCACAACTTACCAAGACATGCAGCCTCTCCGAGAATCAGAATTGAAATGAGAAAAGAACAGGAAGAATACACAGGCCAGGACAAAATCAACATTAAAACATTACGCAACAGCACCACCAAGTGGCCACAGGAAATATTACACTCAATGAATTCAAATTGATCTACAACCATCTACCAAAAACATACACTTACACATTTTTTAAAAAATCTTATCCAAAGTACACCTATCACCAAAAACCACATAGGAACACATTATTTTTAAAAATGCAATTATTTGGAAAAAAAATATATCAACCTTGTCTTTTTAAAATCCAAATTTTTTAATAACAGTTTAAAACACTACCTACGTATAAAAAAACAACACATTAAAAAAAACTAATTTAAATACACATACAACAAAAAACATCCAATACCATTTCTCATATTTTTAAAAAAACAAAACCCCCAAAAAAGCCCGGCAATGCCGGGCAACCCTTGCTAGTAAACTATAAAACACAAAAGTCAAAATCCAGTGGTTAGCCTCAAGCAGTAGGTCAACACTAATGTTAACATCTATTTATTTCGGTACATCTAATCCTGTTGGTACTATTAATTTGATTGAGGTCAAAGTCATTACGTACATAGTAGGAAGAACATTCTGATAGTAAGATTTGTTTGGCCATGGAATGGATTCATTTTGAATGGGAAGAATTCTTTTTGTTGTTGTTGTTGTTGGATGGTAAACTATCACGGATGCTTTAGCTGTGTATTTCTCAGATTTAGCGGGGGAGAGGGGCTGAGCTAGATTAACCCCAGGGTCTTTTTCACTTCTTAAATTCTCTTATTTGGTGACTGTTATTGGGATTTCTCACTTTGCAATAATAATGCATTGCCCAAACAGAATTTCAGAATTGTTAACATATCTTCCTTATTCATAATCTGCCAAAAACATTTTTAAAGGATTGGGAAGCCTTAAACTACACATGCTGCAGATCCTAAGAGATGGGTGTAATAATAGACCATTTTTGTGTTTTAATCTTCTGCCTCACTTGCTTCAGGTTTCCAGTCATTGCCAGCACACTTCAAAATTAATATTTATGTGGTTTAAAAGAAAGAAGAGGTTCTGATCCCTTTTCAGTGAATTAGAAACTTTCTAATTGAAACTGTACAGCCTAAATTCAATAGAAGGTATTGCCATTTACCTGCTCAAAAAGTGAAGAAAAAGCTGTCTGTACATGGTCAGATTCACTGTGATTGTATTAAATACTGCCACAAAGACAAAGAGTACCATCATAGTAACTTGATGATGTCATATAGGTTTTAAAATAGATTTCAGACCTCCCACACCCCAACAGCATAAGTGGCTCATGTTAATCTGGTGCTTTTGCCTCTCCCTTTAGACCCCTCCCTTTAAGTTATTTAAGAGCTCTTGTAGTGTAATGGTTAAGCTACAGTACTGCAGCTGAAAACTGCTCACACTGATTTCAATCCTGGCAGACTCAAGGTTGACTCAGCCTTCCATCTTTCTGAGGTAGGTAAAATGAGCACCCAGTGTGTTGGATGCAAAAATGTTAATTACATTGTGAGCCACCCAGAAAGCATTTTAGGCACTATGGGGCACTATATAAGTGATATTCCTTGCTATTACAGTGAACCCCCACTTTACGAACCACTTTCTTACCGGAAAATTTGCTTCAGGAAAAGAAATCAATAGGAAATTATGGTTCACTTCAAGGAAAAAAAATTGCTACACAGGTTTTTTTGGTGTTCTGATGTTTCCCATGGTGGTGGGCAGATGTTTGGAGCATTTCCACTCAGCTTTTGAAAATTTCTATCAGATTTTGGCACCTCTAAAAGCATTCTCCGCAACAAGGAAGTGCCAAAATTCTCCCTTCCTTTCATCATCTGTTTGGCAGGGACTTTCCCTGTGATTACTAGGGCTGGCCACTAGATGGCAGTGTTGGAAATGTTCCAAATATGCATTGAAAACCAAAAAAATCAGTTCCCGGGAACTCACTAAAAAGCAAAAACAACTATTCCCTCCACTCAAAACTCTTTCCAAAGTACAGTTTGGAATTTTTCACTGTGGTTTCACCACTTTAGAAACAGCTTTGAACAGAAAAAAATGTTTTCTTGGCTCCTTTCTAATCTTTGGAATGGAAATATTGGTTTTCAATGCATTCCTATGGGAAACTGCAGTTTGCTTTAGGGAAAAATTGCTATTAGGAAAACCCTGCAAAACGGATTAATTCTGTAAAGTGGGGGTTTACTGTATTGTAATTGTCTCGCTTGGAAGGAAATGTGTCTAATACAGTCCCTTTCTCTACCTCTTAATACAACCAGCATCCAGAAACCTAGAAAAAAGTGCAAAGCACAAAGTTGCAAAAAAAGGAGGGAAAAAAACCTTTATTTTTCATATGGTCTAGTTTGAATGCAAAAGGCTTCCAGACAGAAGGCTCCTGCCATAACAATTTTAAAAGAAAAAACACCTATCTTATCCTTTTCTTATTAAAAAGTTTTTGTTTTGCCTCAGAAGAAAAAAATATAGAATTTGAAGAACAATGTGATGTTCTCTAGATTTGCACTAAAATTCTGTGTTTGAGACATGAGAACTACTCTTGAAATGTACCTGGAATTACCTGTGTCCGGAAGGAGTAATGGTCATGCTTAAAGGACAGTCAATGAAATCAGTGTGGCCTGAGTTAATCAGACTATGTCTTAAAAGGGACTTCAGTGGCTTAGTGGTTAAGATGCTGAACTTAACGACTGAAAGGTTGGCAGGTCATCAGTTTGAGACCCAAGTGCTGCACGAAGGAGTAACTTGCCTCCATTCCAGCTTCTGCTAACTGAGCAGTTTGAAAGCAAGAAATTGCAATTACCACTTCTGTGGGAAGGTAAACCACATTCTGTACACTCCGGTGTCTAGTCATGCCTGCCACATGACCATGGAAACATCTGCTATAGAGACAATGCTGGTTCTTTGGCTGTAAACGGAGATGAACACCAGACCCTAGAGTTGGATATGACTAGCTTTTGAGCAAGGGTGACCTTTACCTAAGCTATGTTTGAATACCTATCTAGAAAAGCCTAGAGAGTTACATTAAGTTGGATTTGACTTGACACCATGCAATTATTTATTTACTTTAAGCATGATGAAGTCCAACTTCAACCACAGATAATATCTTCTGCTGGCAGTTCATAACTTCGGGTCCCCAGATGACTTTGTTGACTTCCAACTTCCAGAAGCTCCCAACATCAGGACCAATGGCCAGCGACCCAAGGAGCTGATATCCAAGGACTAAATCCAATTGTTAGCATTTGCTAGAATCAACCCACTGAGTGGCTGGAATTGTTAACACAACACATAATGTAAATCCCAAAGAGTCAACACATCTACATCCATAAATCAGCACATGGCCAATAAGTGGACTTAACTCTTAATGAATCATACAGGATTCTCACTGGCCATCTAAAACCTACTCCCACTGAAAACATGTGTCTGGCATTGCCTCTGGAAATATGTTGAGAGGTGCTAGCAAATAGTGAATGACATCAAGTAATACAACACCAAACCCATTGTTGTGATCCAGTTCTCATCAGACTCTGAGGATTGCCTGAATCAGGGGGCACTCCCTATGCCCAGCCCAGTTCTGCCTGCACCCAAGCCTGAGAATGTCCTGATTCAGGGATCTCAGCCTGCACCTGGCCCAAGTCTGTTTTCCCTGGCAGCTGACCTGTCAGATCAGAGGTCTGGCTCTGACAGTGATCAGCCCTCAGTTATGGAGATGTCCAGAAAGGAGCTACACCTGAGATGCAGACAGGCTAGAGCAAAGTACCAAAGAAGGCTCCCAGCTGATACCAATTAGCTGAGTGGTTTATAAGCAAGCTTGTTGCAGCTTATAAGAGTCGGTACAACTGTTGTGTGAAGACTGACACCCTGCTCGATTCCAGACTACTTGCTTAGACTCCGACCTGCCTGCTGTGACCCTGACTTCTCTGCCAACCCTGATGACACCCTTGGACACCCTTTGGATTAGATGCTTGTTTGTACTACTGGTAAGCAAACCCCTGGCTTGTCTTTTGGCCTTTGATATCTGGACTCTCCTCAAACAGACTCTCTGTGTAGTGCTACTGTGCAGTGACCATGCCCGCTTGGGTGGGTCAGCACACTCATCCACTTTATGGACAATCAATCCCCTAAAATTGGGGTGTATGTGTTTCTGAACACATGTCAGCCTCAAAATATTAAACCAGAAGAGGCTAGGCTAAGCCTATGGAGAGAAAAAACAACACACCTTGCTGAATGGATGAATGCCAAAGAGTATCTCCCACCAGGACAAGATACTGGCTGGACCATCTGGAAGTCATTTAATAGACTTCAATGTGTAGTAGGAAAATCAAAGAATAATCAAGTAAAATTTAATACAGGAATTTTTTTTTGGCAAATGTGGAGAAATTCAAGCAATGCAGGATTTATGCGCTTGTCAATTATGCCCCTGACATGTACAAAAGATGATTTAGTAATTGGTGTAAATAATGCTATCAAAGTAGCCTATTTCTGGTAAGATAAATAGCTGGATTATTTTAACATTTTAATGTTTCAAATTTTACCTAAATATTATATGTATCTATGATTTTAAATTATGAAAAGAAAGAATAATTTAATATTTTCTCTTTGGAAGGAAAGGAAGAATAGGAATATTTCCAATTCAAGCCAAAGTCATAATATTTAGTCAAAAATCCATCCTGTCCATGCCGTCAAGCCAATTGTAATTTATGGTGACCCTTTCCAGAGGTTTCTATTTTTTTTTAACACAAGTTAAAATAACCATTTACTTTCATGCACATTTTGTCATATTATGGACATTTTGCACTCCAATTTTCCTTAAGATACACATTAGCCACTCACTTTTAAAAGCTTAGGGTTGCATTACCAACCTCAAATAGGTATACATTTTGAAGAGGAACACTTTTGCCTACAGCATATTAGTCTGGGAAGTGCGAATTAGTTTGATTTGTTAAAAAAAATGCCATTTGAATCCAGGTGCTCCAGTTAAAAGCAATCATCATAGCTGCTGAGTTAGGGAGTACTAACCTTTCTCCTCTGAACTGTTTCCCAGTCCACAATCCCTATGCTAAAAGTGCCCTTAGATCTGTAAGAGAAAATGCATAAAATAGGCATGGTATGGCTTCTCATATTATTCCCCTAACCTAGGGCTAACAGCAGCTGATGGAAGGGAAACAATAGAGCAGGAATAGATAGAGAGGTGGAAATGATAAACACCTCACGTTTCTAGGTTTCGGTCCAAGTCAAAAGCAGTGTCCCATCCCTAAACCTCTGATTAGAAGTTTCTAGCATCATGTTTGCTTTGGCCCTCCATAAATTACAGAAATAGAAACAAATGGCCACACTATAAAGATGACCATTAAAATCCAAAGGCACAATTCAGACGTGCCCTGGTGACTAAGGTGTCATCACTTGTGAATGAAATCTGTGGATAACTCCAGGTGGTGAGTCACAAAGCAAAGCAAACTTAGTAAGCAAATTCCAGGCAATGGAGAGAAATGTCCTGTTGTCACAACCCGATAGCACTAAGCAAATTCTGTTTTAATCACAGGCTATCCATGGGGTACTTTGCTCCCTTCTGTGAGAAGTAATGAGAAGAAAGTGAGAACCAGTGTGGTGTAATGGGAAAATGTTTATTTGGAGTCTGGGAGATCCAGATTCCAGTCCCCACTGTGGATGTGATCCAGCTATTGGAAAAGATTGCCTTTGATCAACCTGGAAAGGGTTGTGTGGCTGTCTCCCTGAAAGTGACTTTTCCATCCCTACAGGAATTAAGATGCTGAACTTGATGACTGGAAGGTTGTTCAAGATCTGAGTGTTGCTCCTGCCAACATAGCAATTCAAAAGCAAGAAATTGCAAGTAGATAAATAGGGACCACTTTGGTGCAAAGGTAAACAGTGTTCCTTGCATTCTGGTGTTTAGTCATGCCTGCCACATGTCCATGGAAATGTCTGCATACACAGACAGCACTGGCTCTTTGGCTATAAACAGAAATGAGCACTGAACTCTAGAGTTGGATATGACTGGCTTTCGATCAAGGACAACCTTTACATCTGGAAAAGGCTTGCCGCTGGGACAAGAAGATCAAGGTTGGATAGGGATCAGGGTGGGACTGGTTCACAATCCCCTGTGTTTCACATGACCACCAGAACATAACTCACACTGGACTATACTACAAGCTACACAAAATATGTGCTATTTCTCCATCTGATTGCACTATACATCTCAAAACTTTGTATGCAACCTTGGAGGCTATTGTTCTTCCCAGTTTCCTACCTTTTAGGGTTGTGGAGGGTCACTAATGGAAAGGGATCTGTTTATGAGTAGCTGATAATAGGAAGTTAAAGGAAGCATTTTAGGTTTGAAAAAGCACATTGGATTAAACATCACTTCATAGTTTTGTGTCTTTGAGGTTTGCCACTCATGTTTTCTCCATTTCCTGCTACTAAAACATGACATATTGTTTCTGCAGATGGCTTTAATGGTACCAGCACACTGATAATCAATGTGCTTCTCTGGCTAAGCAGCAGGAGTCTAGTAATAAAAGAGTTCACACCCAGTTTTGGCCACAGGCAAGTCATTGACTCAGGTCAGCTTCCCATCTGGAGGATGATGAATAGAAATGACATGTTTGCACAGATGCCCTGCCTTGGCCAGGGGGCTCTACAGGCAGAGAGAGAGAGAGAGGTTTCCACATGATGCGGGGACTCCTGACTGCTAATGTGAAAGGCACAGACTCTACCTGTAATTTCTCACCTCAGCTGAGTCTGGTGGGCATCCATTGACTGCAGAAATAAAGAGAATGAAAAATAACATTCTGCTCTAGTGAAAAGTACAGTCCTAAACACCAGGCGTGATGAAACATGGGGCCATGATATGGCTGAATTTAGAGTTGCCATATTCCAGCGCACCAAACCCAGGAATGCAAACCAGCTGTATTAATAGTTCTAATTATTTCCCTACCAGTATGTTTCATCCATCCAGCTTATATCGTTAGCACTGAATTTGGAACAGGAAGGTCCAAGTTCAAATCTCTGCTTGTCCACAAAGCTTACTTGGTCTCAGTCAGTGGCTTTTAGCTCAGCCTACCTTTACAGGCTTGTTGTGGTGATAAATGGGGAGAGGAGAACCATATACAGGAGAACCATAAATTGCTGGTGTGTGTCAATAAATAAATAATAAAAATTTTTTGTTATGCATAGAGGCTTCTTGTGATGTTCTCCTGGACCTCTGTGATCTTGTGTCACCGTAAAGCCCTACAGATCCATAAGGAGGTCATATGAATGCCCCATGAGTAACACACTGCTATGTTATTTGCAGAGAAATTTGTATAAGAAAATGAGATCCAACTGCAATAATCACAAGGGTATTGGTGGTGAATAAGCTGTTATTTCTTTCAGAGTAAAGGTAAAGGTTTCCCTTGCTTGAAAGCAAGTCATATCTGACTCTAGGGTTCAGTGATCATCTGTTTCAAAGCTGAAGAGCCAGCACTGTCTGCTTCTGCATCCGTTTCCATGGTCATGTAGCAGGCATGACTAGACACCAGAATGGAACATGCATTGAACGCTGTTACCTTCCCACTGAAGTGGTCCCTATTTATCTACTTGCAATTTCTTGCTTTCAAACTGCTAGGTTGGCAGGAGCTGGGACAAAGACGGGAGCTCATTCCGTCCTGCAGTGCTCGGGAATCGAACTGTTGACCTTCCGCTTGCCAGTCAGCATCTTAGTCACTTGAGCCAAATCAAATATTATATTCTTTTAAAAGTCTTGGTTCTGACTTTGTTTGTCCCATCTGACTTTTCATCATAATACATGTGCTAATCAGCTCATGTATGTGACAGTAAACTGATTACCACCCAGTTGCTTTCTTGTTGATCGCCTCATTTAATGATCAAAGCTTAAACATTTTGCATTTCAATGCCTCATTACCCATTCCTTACCAAGTGTGATATAGCAGCTACAATGATGGACTAGGACTCCATCAGGAGACTCTCAGGAGACTTGGTTTTTAAGCCATGCTCAGCCATGGCAACTCACAGTGGTAAAACCATTCTTTATATAAATATCCCATTTACCTTGAAAGCTCTCTCACGGTTGCTACAAGTCAGTTCTGACTTGATGGCACATAACACGACACACGTAAGATGGCACATCACTCCAATGGGTACATCTTCCAAACAAAATGTACACCTAATAAGTGAGCCCATGCTCCATACATCTGACAAGAGGATAGCAGACCAGGATTTTTTTATGAAAAATAAAACTCATGGTCTTCAAAGTACCACAGGTCTCTTGTTACTGCTGCTGCAAACTAACCCAGTTCCCTGTCTGAAAATTTTCAAAGATGTTCCCTCCTAATATATGTATTATGTCTGGCCAGACATCCCACTACAGTAATGGAGTAGACCATACAGCCAGCAACTCAACACCGAGTGTTTGGTGGTGGTAAATAACCTGACTCCCTAAAGGGGCCAATGGCTACAGGCAGATGAGCCCCTTTAGGTGGGGGTGATGGTCCCCTCAGTGGAGGAAATGCCACTGGAAACCATAATATTGGGCCCAATGGCAAAATGAGTGGAGGAACTCTGATTTCCAATGGTAGTGGAGGCAGGAGAGGCCATGCCAGATGGACTGGCTGTGAAGGCACACCTTGATAATATCCTCAAGGCTGCGGAAGTTAAATCCTGCATGTCTCATTTCATAGTGCCACAGGAGATGGCTCCATGATCATAGTGTGTGGGTGGGTCACTTCATGGCAAGCTGGGATCCACCTTAAACAAATTCATGCCATGTGGCATTTTCCCTGCTTCAGAAAAAAAAATGTATTCTTGGATATGAGTTGCAACCGATGGCAACAATTATATATGTAGTCCAAGAGGGCTGGTGTGGCTTAGAGTGACTAAGATGGTGAGCTTGATGACTGGAGGGTCAGCAGGTCAGCAGTTTGAGACCTGAGTGCTGCATGACAGAATGAGCTCCCTTCACCTTTCCCAGCTCCTGCCAAAATAGCAGTTGGAAAGCAAAACATTGCAAGTAGATAAATAGGTATCACTTCAGCAGGAAAGTTGACAGTGCTCCATGCATTTCAGCATCTAATCATGCCTGCCAGATGACCACGGAAATGTCCGCATTGCCTCTTTGGCTGTAAATGGAGATGAGCACCACCCCCTAGAGTTGGATATGACTGTCTTTCAAGCAAGGGAGACCTTTACCATTTGGTTTGAGAAAATAAGTTCCCCAATCTTTGATTCCTAGTAGGTAGATCACTTCCCTGTGTACGCTGACTTGGGATACAACACAATTTTGACTTGGTAAAACCTAAGACATCAAAAGGCCATACAGTAGTCCCAAGAGAAATCTCTTCACAAAAGCCAAGATGCATAGAAAAAATCAGCTCAAAACATTTCTCTCTTCCCTCTCTCTCTCTTTTTTCCTTTGCAGCAAACACCATAAACTCTGTAGCATCTTAAACACTACAACATACTGTACTATGATACTGCAAGTTCTGATCTTGCTTTGTTGAGGGATTTTTCTTTGGCTGAACATTCCTCCTCCTCCCATTCTGATCACTTGCCTGTCTTCTATGTTTACAAGGAAGCTCCTGTCTGCAAACAAGCTGGAACAAGATTTCCCCCAAATTGCATCACTGACCTGGAAACAGGTAATGAATGTTCATTAGTTAAACTACAGGTATAAACTCCCGTCCTAGAGAAAGACTGAGCAGAACAGTGCCTGGATCTTTTGCTTTTAACTTCTGGTTCTACAATGGCTAGACACTCACCACAAACAGACAGACAAAGGAATAATACAGGAATACTGAGAATGTAGCCATGGGCTGATTTGCAACTTCTGACTCTTTACACCATTGGTAGCACTGAGCCAAAAGTGGATCACAAGCCATTAACAATAATGTTTACCACCTTTTTCAGCCAATGATAAATAAGAGATTCAGCAAAACCAGCTTTGTTAAACTATCAGACCTTGGATACATTCCCTTTTCAGACTACACTTCCCAGCATTCACTGCTCAGCAATGGCCATGGTGGCTGGAGGATTGGGGAACTGTTGCCCCAACAAATATCATTGCCAACGTCAACAGAAGCAGAAGGGGGAAGCCTTGTGGTCCTTGATCACAATCCAAGGGCAACAAATTGATGATACCTTTATTAGACTACTAAAAAAAGATAATCAAGGAACGTTAGCTTTCCGCTCTCTGTGTCGGGCTGAGACACCACTTTATCCATGAATGGCAGTCAAAAAAATCAGCAGTTCCAAAAATCACAGCTAGATATCTAAGCCAGTTTCGAAACAAGGGCTGCAAAACCAAGCCCAGGAGTTTTGGTTTTAAATCCCACCTCCGGTAATGTGAACTGAATTGTCTCAAACTGGAGGGGTCAAAAGACTGCCAGCTCTGTTCTACTATGCTTAAGATAGAAACAGACCTTAGCAATGGCCTATAATTAAGGCTGACGAGGCAGTCTCTCTCAGTTTGTGTAATGAGAGTTCAAAGGAGCCCTGTGCTAAAAGCTTGAAGCTCTGAGCACCAAACAAAGCAAGCCGGTCCTCTCTCCCAGGTGAGAAAAGCTCGTGCCTTGACACGCAAAGGCTGTCACATTAGGTAAGCACTTCCCTTTTCCAGACATGGACTGTCTCCAATCTTAGTTCTAGCCTGAACATGTTGGTAAAAGATAGCTTACTCATGCTAGTTTGGAAAATCAGCTTTGAACAGTCTCACCTAATGCAGCACACACACACACACACACACACACACACACACACACACACACACACACACACACACACACACACACACACACACACACACACAGCCTTTCCCATTAGTAGCAGTAAAAGAATAAAATAATGAATTGATTAGTCTGGGAGGGAAATTATTTAAATAAATACATTCCTCTAATTAATTTGTGACAGCACTACTACTGATATAATAATACATTTAATAATGATTCTATGTAAATAATGCTGTTTCATGGCAATTGGGGCAACAATGCAAGACAAAACACTGATACATAGTAGGCAGAAATCAATGTTTAAAAGAAACACCAGTTTAGGAAGGTTCTGTTACATTTCTGCCTCTCAATGTGAGAAAACTGGTAGCATAAGAATGTCAATTTAGAAGATAGATAAATCTTTATTGTCATTGTCCCCTTGTAGGAACAACAAAATTTCTCGGTTGCTATATATCAACTTGAATAAGGCATACCCGTTAATTTAAAACAGCTACAGAAACACCAATTAAGATAGTACCATAGAGTACAATTAAAAATTGAAAAAACCTCAAAAATTTAAAATTTCAAAAAATTTAAAATTTCAAAATTCTAAAATCCTGAAAATTAAAAATTTTAAAATAAGATAAGATGACTTCAGAGTCCAGGGTTTCCATTTAAGGCCAAAAATGCTGTGGAGAAGAAACTGTTCTTCAGATGGCTCTTGAGAAGTAAGATATTCTATGCACCCACCCACATTCATTGTGGAGTATACACAAATGATGCCCAATATTCCTGGGTACCACTTGTGCCAGGAGAAGAAAACAATTCTTGCTTAGACTTCCCAATGCACACAAATTTGATCCCTTTCAAAATAAAAGAAATAAAAAAGACTGCTGGTTTTCTATTATACTCTCAGGAGAGAGTAGTTTAGTAAAGCTACTTACATGCCAAGGAAAGTGGGGCAGGGGAATGTAGAGATCTTTCTTGGGAAATAAAGTAATTAGTTGAGAAATCTTAACCTTCTCTCATGTCCTCCTTCCAAGCCATGTGGAAAGGAGAGAAAGAAGTAGTTGAAAAATATATGTATAATATGTTTCAGAGTAGTTAGGTATTATTAATATTAGTAATTTGAATTCCTTTATCAGAGATGTGTATATAGAAGAGGGCATACATGCATAAATTTCTTGCCAACAATGCCGCTATGCGCTCTACATAGGACAGACAGGACAATCTCTTCACAAAAGAGATAATGGACATAACATCTGAGATGGCAATACACGAAACCTGTTTCAAATCTTTTCAGTTTACCTGGGCACTCTGCACAAGACTTGAAAGTTGCCACTCTGGAACAGAAAAATTACAAGACAAGGATCCAGGGAGAGACAACAAAGATAAAATATATACACATGCAGGATACCCATCTGAAAGTTTTGAATACTAGTTAAGAGTTTGGGGGGGGGGCGTCATTATCAAATTTGAAATGCCACAACTAACAGGTTGTTTCATGCTATAATTTCCCATATCACCTTTAAAGAACAAACTTCAGTAGTATGGTCAGTAATCCTCATCCATTGCCTCCAACCACTTCACAGAACTAAGAAAGTACTTGCAGCAGAGGTCACTCACACCACCCTCAGTTTCCACACAGCATAGTCATTACATTTTAAACTCTAGGTCTGTAAGGTAAACTCATTAGCAAATGTGTAATGCCACAATGATTATTTTGCATCCATCCACTAAACAGTAACTACTTCACAGAAACAAACTTCACAAAAATAAATATGAATATCAGGTGTTCAGTCATTACCAGGTGTTAAGACACTCTAATCTGCAACTGTATCTGTTATACTAACCAACCAATGTGAATTTTGGTATCCCCACCTGATGTATATAAATTGATGCCATGAAGTCTCATTCTTATGTCTGATGAAGTAGACTTTATCTACAAAAGCCAACATTAAAATATAGTAGTCTTTAAGGTGCTGCAGCATTTTTGTCCTTTTTGTTTTATGTACTATCTGATATGCATACAGCATTTTATTCTGTGGCAAACAAAGATTAGAGAAAATGATTTATCTACTATCCTATCTATTTTATCACATTAGTTCTATTGGAGCAAAACCAACATTTCTCAGAATATCTTCAAATTAAAAAACCAAACAATCCCTTGAGATTTCAGAATTTCCTCCAAAAGAGAAAAACATAAAGGAAAATAAAGAAAACCTGTAAAAACTGTTAGAAAATTTCCCATCCCACAGAGAAATTCAGAAAATAGGGTCCCAGCCCCAATTTCACTGCTCTAGAAGAATTTCTGAGAAGCCATTTGTGCATGGATTGCAGTGGCTCAAGTGGCTAAGACGCTGACTGGGAGGCGGAAGGTCAGCAGTTCGATTCCCGAGTACTGCAGGACGGAATGAGCTCCCGTCTTTGCCCCAGCTCCTGCCAACCTAGCAGTTCGAAAGCAAGAAGTTGCAAGTAGACAAATAGGGACCACTTTGGCAGGAAGGTAACAGCATTCTGTGTGCTCCGGTGTCTAGTCATGCCTGCCACATGACCATGGAAATGTCTGCAGAAGCAGACAGCGCTGGCTCTTTGGCTTTGAAACAGAGATGAACACTGAACCCTAGAGACGGATACGACTGGCTTTCGAGCAAGGGAAACCTTTACCTTTAACCACCATTTTAAAAGCACTGAGTTGCCATAGTGTCGGGTCAGAGGAGTCCCTTGATTAGGAAATGATTACTGGAAAACACCACCACAGTGAGTCAGAATTCAGTCAAATCCACAAGAGCCTTTAACATCCATGCACTTGAGGGCTGCTAGCCATGACAGCTGGAAGCGCTCGAGCACTGCTCTGTACCTAGCCACACCAGAACAAAAATAAAATTTATACAATTACAGGGCCTTTGTGGCGAAGGGATTAATATCCTGGAGGATGCTCAGTATCCCTAGTTGCTGCATGTTGTCAGACTTCAAGTAACATCAGCTAAAACAAAAGAAATCTGTGTAGCAGGACATAAAGAAGCCTCTGTCAGTTATTGCTTTGTTCGTCTGCCGTAACCTTATTGATTCCTGTTAAACTGACAGAGGATAGCTGCTGCCTGCCATCACCACAGACTTATATTCACTGAAAGGACTCCGGAAACAATACAAGAGTAACATGGTGCATTTAAAGCAGGAGCAGAGAGTGCTTCATTGCTTAAATACCTACATTTAGGGTAACTTTTAAGATTCGATCAGGTATTTTAATGCAACCTTTCTTAATAATGAAGTTTAGAGCCACATTTTAGATCTGATCAAAGGACCCAATGCTTTAATTACAGTGGCCTAATACTTTAACTTGAAAGATGTTTCTAAAATTCTTACCGGGGAAAGGCTTGAAATGATCTCTGGGGTGGCACTTAGAACTGGGGAATTAAAATGACAGGAACTCCCTGTCAAGAAATCAAGTGACAGTAATGCATAAATGATAACCTAGGACAGGAGTGGCCAAACTATGGCCCATGGGCTGGCCCCAGCCCATGGCACCATTTCATGTGGCCCGCTGCCGCTCTCGCCGCTATTGGAAGCAGACAAGTTTATGACAACCATAAAACATGCCTGTGTATGCATAAATTCACCCCACCTGCCATTAATGCACCCGTGGGTGTCATAAACATGTTTATGACAGCTGCAGATGTGTTTTACTGCAGTGTTTACGGTGGGAGGAACCATGTGACTGGTCTGCTTAGCTGTCGAAGGTGTGTGGTCCAGCCCACGGCACAAAAAGGTTGTGAACCCTAGGATATGATATGCATATTTCTGATATGCTAGGATATGAGCACTCTCTCAATTCATTTCTTGCTTTTTAGACAACTAGTCGAGAAAAGACTAATTCAAAAACAAAGTTAAAGCATGATCCAGCAAGTGCTAAACATTTTTGCTCTGTAATCCTACGTCTATTAATTTTGAAGCAAAACCCATTGATTCATTGGGTTCTTAGTCCCAAATAATGGAGCGCAAGTTGGGAGACATTTAAGCATGTTCTGTACCCTCCTGTCAAAATCAGTGGAATGCAGTCAAATAATTAATTAATGTTTAATACGCTGTCATTCTCCTGGAATTAGTAACCAAGGCAGTTTACGCAATTCTCCTAAACCAACCGAAAATTAAAATACAGTAAGAGTAAACAGAATTAAATTCATTATAGCATTAAATGAAACTAAACTAAAACTACTTGATTAAAAATACAAATTTCAAAATTTTAAATATACTTGAAATATCCTAGAACTTAGAAAGTTTAGTTTCATATGGCCAGATTATGAGTCCAATTTATCTGTGTGCCCCCCCACCCCCCGGAATGATCTAGTTCTTTAATGCATAAGCAGATGTAGAGATGAACAAACAACCAATGTGAGTCTCAAGGATCATTCATCTCCAGAAATGTCAGCCAAAGCCTCCAAACTGCTATAACTACAGCCAGACAAAGGCCCCTTCTTATAACCATAGATGTGTCTTCTGGAAGCACCCATATTGCTGCTTCCCATGGAAGGGAGGGCATAACATGTGGAGTACCAGGCAGTTCTTTTCCAGTAAAGAAATAAAGTTACAGTAGTACCCCATTCTACGGAGCTCTTTGTTATGCACTTTGTTTTCATCATGTGGGTCAAATGGGCGATACCCCGCATAACAAAAAAGTTTGTTATGCGAAGCGTTTGTTATGCGGGGTACCACTGTACTGCAATTATTTAAGTAGGAAAGAATACAGAAGTACATGGCTGGGGACACTATTCAGGTGAGGCCAAACCTTTTGCTAAACCCATAAAATACTATTTCTGCCTATGTGTTTATGTTTGAGACCTAGTCCTTCATAGCTCCTTTGCTTATAATCAAACCACTGATAGATTGTCAACAGTAGCTGGCAAGCTTTGTGTGGCCTTGACAAAATGAAGACATATATTCAGCCTCCGTGTTCTCAAGTATAAAGGGGACTGTTCCCTTTCAATCACCTTTAGTGGCTGAAGCAGAGAGATGAGATCAAACTGAAGTGTTCTAAATAATCAAACACGAGCATAACTTCTAAGCATGTCTAATTCCATTCCAAAGCCGCCTGAAACAAGAGCGTTGGCATTTACTCTGATTCGTTAGTGCTGGAGACAAAATGAACTTAATGAAGCCAGTCCAACCAGATTAACTAGCATGGTTTAAAAACTAGATTGTGGGAGCTTTTAAAGTTTAAAACAGCTTGGTTGCTAAGTACATGCTACGTTGTAAAGATGAGCAGAAGCATACCTGTCCAGCACAGCTCCTGGAAATATGGGAACTATTCCAGCCTGGGTGCGCATGCACCACAACCCCTCTGCACATGTGCAGAACCCCTTTGCGCATGCACAGAACCCTCTGTGCATGCACAGAGCCCATTTGCGATGGGTGCACGTGCACAGTAACCCCTTTCCCTACCGTTCAAATATGGGATGGCACCGGGAAAGGGGAGGAACCAGCGGAGAAATACTGGGATACTTGACAGGTATGAGCAGAAGGGCTTCTCTAAACCAGTTAATCTCAGTGTAGTTATTAATATTGTTAGTTTTTTACATGACTAAAAAGATGCATGAATGCACACTAAAATTTTCAGCTAGGGGAATGCTACAGCCATTGGAAAACCTAGGACCAAGAGGACATGACCCTGACTGTCAATATGAAGGTAACTTGTTTATACACAGCTATTTCCACCATGGAGATGAAAATCAGAAATACCCTACCACTATCAGTAAAAATTTCTTACATAGGTGGCTATGTGATGCTGGAAGCAAAGATAACAAAAAAATTTAACGGCACTCACTTCTGTGTATTTGGACAACATAACGTCTACTGAGTCTCCAGTGTTGATCTAAAAGAGTACCGGATAATAATCCACAGATAAGATTATGGACTTGTTCAGATTTAGTCAAATTTAGATTACACCAAGTGAATGATCTTTAATTCAGATGTGATGACTAAATTCTAGTTGACTTCTAGTTGGGGTTTAGTCTATGTATGACAGAGGCTGGATCCAACCTAATATGTCTAAAACGTAAGATAATTTGCACCTCTGATCCTTAAAACATTTATCCAAAGTGTTTTCCCGTGATTATTTGAGAGTATTCCACTCAAAAGACTGTTAATTTTTATTTTAGTGAGTTCAATTGCATGAGACTTTGTGCCTTCCAGAGCTAACCATCTACCTGTAGGCACAATTCTTCTGTAAAATAAAGTGAGCAGTCCCACACCATGTTCTTGACAATCTGTATTTTAAGAAACTATAAGATTTTTAAAGCTCAAAATAACCTTCTGGTGACCTCCAATATGATTTTGATGGGATTGTACAACTACTGCAGAATCTGAAAGCTGTGCCCCACTCCCCAAATACTATGTTCATTTATGTGTATTCATTAACGAGGAAGGACTAGTTCACAAATGCCTATCCATGTTGAGGAACTCCAACATCTTGCAGAGACTTTATGAGGGAATTGTCATCATAGGTATTGTACCAAAAAAAAAGAAAAACCAACCCCATCTCATACATAATGACCATGTTCAGATGCAATGACAAATCAGACTTCGTTGGAATTTGGGCTTCTTGTGAATGAGGTAGCATGCTGGTAAAAAACAGCCAAAGCTAAACGAACCACAGATTTTGGTCTACAGGGGTTTTTAAAATGTCTGAACCCAGCACTATAGTTGATCTTTCATAGGGCAAGTCACATTCAAGCCAGAGAACTGGGTTTAGGTGTTACAATAAACACAAATAATGTCACCAGTGTGATTACATGTGCCCAATCAAACATCTAGCTTCCAAATATATTATTATTTTATGCAGAAAATTATAGCAATGAGTATACTTGTAAGAACAACATGGTAGCATGTCTGTTCAGAAGTAACTGAAAAGCATGATATTAGAGCTAATATGAGGAGAGACACCCATGCGAGTGAATTGGTGCTGTCAATGTCAGGCAATCAGCATGCCTGTATGAATCAGTCAAGGCCAACTTGAGTCAGTGCAATGTATGTCTAAATATATGTGCATAGAAGGATTTTTAAAGGGAGAAGAAACTCCACTTTCTTTAACTCCTTGCTCTCCATATCAGAAATAATGACAGTTAGCCAACCAAATTTCTAAGGCTATTTTCGCTTTTCATACAATTGCTCTTGACATTGATTTTAGCACAACCATCTGTTCACATTTCTAATTACAATCAAGAAAATCAGCCAGCTGACAATCAATGATATAACATCACAATAAAGTATTTTATGATGCCTGTTTATATTAAGATTCAAGGAGTATTGCATCAGGGAAACAAAGACAAAGGAATGCGTATTTTTACATTTTACCCACTTGTCTGGAAAGGACTTTAAGCACATTTTTGTAAATAAATGTAGGTACTTTAAATATTGGTATAAGCTACTTGTTCAAAATAAAATTGGAGCAGGTGTAAAAATATATCTTGTCTTTTCTTACTTGATCCAGCATGATGTTGAACAAATTTTCCAAACTTAATAAAATCAGCTTTGTAAATCAGTCTGGCTTTTCAGGCACACTCAGCAATGATCTACTTGCAGCTTTGTCAAAGTGGAACTATAAATAATGAACAGCTATTGTCTGGCATCTACTTGCTTCCCTCTCCTTTGTTGCAGAAAATTGTTGTGCAGGGGAGTCTCCTGCAACACACAGCATGAGTTACACAATAGCTGTGTAATATGCAGCATAGCTTCAATAATGCACAGATAGCTTAAACTGCATAGACCCATTGAAGAGAGATTTAAGGTGGAACAACTGAACAAAGCATTCAACATGATGTATTGGGTGGAAGGATCAGTAAAATTATACTTGTATCCCACTCATTTCTATATTTGTTTTACTGTACTTTGTACTAAACCCTAATATATTCAGTAGGGTTTATTTGCAAACATGGTTGCAATCCTATACGTATTTACCTGGGAATAAGCCCCACTTAACTCCATTGGGCCTACAGATGAGTAGATATGATAAGGATTACATTGTAAGGCTGCAATCCTATACCTACTTACCCTTCTGAGCTCGGTAGGATCAATGCCCAAGAAGAACTTGATTGTACTTCACTGCAAGGCTAAGGTTCTGCACCACTTGCTTAGAAATACACTCCACTAAACACCAACATAGGACTTCTGTCTGAGCAGACACAGACTGCACTATAAGGCTGCAATCCTTTGCCTCCTTCTTGGGAAGCAACTGCTGTTTGACCAATACTTGACAAAACCTTTCTGGAGTGTAATCCTGCAAACTTTTCAGCCGGTATGAACACTCACAACACTTGTTTTGGGAATTTCAGGAAGATCTAATGATTCAAAACTTTCCCAAAGGTATATTCTCCAAGCCCTGCACTGGATACTTTAAGATCTAATCTTGGTTTAAACATAGGGATGAAGTCTCCATCTCCATAAATTGCATCTCAGTCACAAGATACGTGGAGTCAGAATCCTCCGAGTACAATTGGCAACCATCCTAGAAAACAGTGCAGTCTAATATGATCATATCAAAAGATGTGTTGCACTGATTTTCTCAGACACATTTTCATAGGACAGTTCGTGCCCTTGGATGATGTACTTTGAACTACATGGCTTGTGTTTTTTTTTTAAAAAAAAGAACAGCCTTGGTCTCTAGGGGAAAAAGAAGAAGCAGATCACCAGCTCTCACTTCCCATCTATAAAACTGTAGTGCTAATGCTACAGATGCCCATCTATGATCATACGAAGAACATCATAGAGGTCATTGTGCTGGACAATCCTAGTCAGGCTTCCTGAGAAGGAAATCTCACAGTCCTCAATGGGGCTCAGCCCTAAAAAATATTACATAGGATTGCAGAAAACTATTTAGCACAAAAAAAGCCTGACTTTCCATTGCTTTGGTTGTCAATGTGTAAAACCTTTTATTGTTGACCCAGAAGCTGGCTGGAGCTTCTGGGAGCTGAAATCCAAAATAGCTGAACATCAGAAATTTCCCAGCTCTGTTTTCTAACATTGAAATGTGGTCAGTTTTACTAGAGGAAGAGAAGTATTACAAACAAAACATCCAAACACCAGCAACCAATAACAAAAAAAGAGTCTTATGATGCTTTAAAGCCTAACAAGTTCTGTTTGGCAACAAGTGTTCACAAAAATCTGTGCCAAATAAAACTTATGAGCCTTTAAGGTGGCACAATACTCTTTGTTGTTCTTCCTGAAGCAGGCAAGCATAGGTATACCTCCACCCTTTTGAAATATAAACAAACACAAAAGAAGCTGGTCCACTATAAAACAAGTTACAGTTTAAGATTTTTAGTGTGTCATTATTTAAAAACTAAAATACACCCTTCCAAAACATATCTAGATCACCAAATAAACTTTTCCCTGGTAAAACAAGTCAGCTCTGATTACTCCGATTTTCTACAGCTTGTTCTAGTGGCTTATAGGTAGAGTTGAAACAAATGCTCAGGTTTGCATAGAGTACCTTCTTCCAGACCAGAAGCAAGGGTTGTGTCATGGATCAGTAAAGTGGCAAAGTGCAATTTATTTTAGATTTGATGACTCTGCTGGAGATATGAGTTCAAGAGTCATTTAGTTAATAGAAGCTGGCATTCAGCAAATGAAACCAAAAAGCCAGAATAATCTAAGCAGCTTGTTGCTTTAATGTCTTGCAGAACCTTAAAACAATCATCATACAGTAAGCTTTTGTGGGCAGCAATCAACCTTTTCATCAGTAGTGACTACAACCCACAAAAGCTTATGCCAAACACAATGTGCTAATTTTTAGGGCACCTGTTTGTTGATTTTACTTAGGACCAAGTCCCACTCATTGCTGTGGATGTCATTTCTGAGCAGACCTACAGAGCCATGTTGCCAGGCTCTGATGGTTGTTTAAATTACAGAGAAAAAAGGAGACAGGGAGGTGCTTAATGAACATACCTGTCCCATTTCCAACATCGATAAACCATTGCATGGATTGGGAGTTATCTTATTGGACCACGACTCCCAGAATCTTATTAACCATGTTGCATACAGGATTCTGGGAGTGCTATCACAAAATAAATAAAATGCCAAGCTCTTCCATTTGAACAATTCATATCCTGATTGTTTTTCAAATACCATCTCAGTGGAGGATGGAGGGGTCACTAAAGTACCTGATCCCAACAGCATGCAATTCTAGCACCTGATGCACAGCCAAATCCCAAATGAATACAAGACATCAGCTCCTTTTGTACCATTCCTTGCCCATTAATCTGACACAAATTGTATTCAGTTGTAATGTATATAGCTGCCTGACTCTATACTTCCTTCTGGCCATTGATGCAAATAAGTATCCCTCTTCCATCAAGGAGCCTGCATTAAATTGCAAGAGGGACTCTAGGACAGAATTTATTTATTTTTTGAAACTACAACATTGTCGAAGGTGTTCAAAAGTAAGCTGCAGCATACATTCAGTCTGAAACAAATCCTACCACAGTCTCCCAGTTTGTGGACAGGTAACTGTGTAAACCATGACAGCTGCATTTGTGCCATCCTGTTATTCATGGTGTGGTATACTGCAACTCACTTCCCAAAGGGGCTAACAGCAAAGCACGATGGGAATTGTTACCCTACAACATTTGGAGGCTCACAAGTTGCTTCACATATTTACTATGAAGAAATCCCAATGATATTCAACAAGACTTATTTGAATACACGTTCTTCAGTAGGGTCTGTTTGGGGATGACCTGCCCCCACATACACACACATATTTCAGGTTACTTACAAGTGTCAAGAGTAAGGAGAGGTTTCTTCTGATAAAGAAAAAAAAACCTAGACCCTGACAACAACCCAGTTTGAATTACGAGCATCACATCCTCTCAACTTGTACTGCTATATATATACCCACTTACCTGGGAGGTAAGGCTCACTGGACTCAGTGGGTCTTACTCTTGAGCAGAGATGGGTTACATTGTGATTCTTATAGAGTGAGCTAACTAAAATGCATTTGAAAGGGGGGGAGGACAACAAAGAGAGCAAAAATCTCTGCTACCTTCCTGATGGATGAAAAGAAAATCACGGAGGTTGAAAAGGGAGGGAAAAATGAATGACTTTTTATTAAGCACGCTGGAAAGTATGATCAACACTAAAAAGCCAGAGTGATTATTATTATTATTTTTTTTGGGGGGGAGCACAGATTGTGCTGGGGCACCCGTCTGCTCATTCCCCTCCTTGTCTTCCTCCCTGCCCTTTCACAGAAACCAGTGGAAGGATGGAAAGAGGGAGAGGTGGCGCTGGTTTCCTTTGGAATGTGTTGCCTTGGTTTTGTGGGTGGATTTTTCTTTTGTTCTTCCTCCCCTTAGGTGGCAAAAAAGGGAGAAAAGGAGAGAGGAGGAGGAGGGGAAAAAGACGAGGATGATTATCCACCTTGTGGGAAGGAGTCAAGCAGCAGTGTCAGGAGGGCAGCTTTTGTGCAAGCCCCACTAGAGGGGGCCAAGGCTGGCCTTCCTCCCCCTCCTCCCCTCTATCGTTGGTTGCTTTATTATCATTTTTAAATTACTCTTTGCCGTCCACCATCGCCAGCTCTTTGATGACCCTCAGTTCCCCGCTGGCGTCGATCCGCCGCTTCTCCCTGATGAGGTCCTCCAGGCTGTGGAAGCGCACCGTGTGGACCTTGCCGTCGGCCAGGTGGATCTTGAGATAGTATTGCAGGTGAGGCGGCGGCGGCGGAGATGAGCCCGAGGGCGGCGGCGGTGGCGGCAACAGTTCCCCGCCGGCTTTAAACTCTCGCTTGCCGAAGCGGCACCAGGCGGCGAAACTCTCCGAGTTCGTCCAGCAGATCTCCGGGCTTTTCAAGCCCAGGTGGCCGCAGGCGTTCTGCACCACCAGCTCGGCCACCAGGGGGCGGTAGCGGTACCAGCTACTCACCACCCGGCCCACGTTGCCAGCGGCCGCCTCGTACAAGCTGTCCTGGCGAATCTGGCCCTGGTGCAAGTGGATGATCTGCCCGCTGCCCACGTAGACAGCCCAGTGGGGCGGCGGGGGCGGGTGGCCCGAGGGCCCCAGGTAGAGCAGTTCCAGAAGGTCTCCCGGCTGGCACAGAGACGGCAGGGCCGAGGCCGGGCAGACGCTCATGTCCCCCGCCTGGGGGTCGCCGCTGGTGTTCGAGAAGATGCATTCTGGGCCCCGGAAGGCAGAGAAGTGGGTCTCGCTCAGCACCAGCTGGGGAGGGTGGTGGTGGTGGTGGTGGTGATGGTGATGTTTGGGGGTCTCCGGGGCTGGGCCGCTGGTGCCCTTCACGCTGTACCTGTCAGGCTGCCCTCGCTCGTCCAGGTCCTCCTCCTCATCGGAGAAGAAGTACGCCACCCCGACGCGCAGCTCGTCCTTCTCGATCCCCGAAGGGTCCCCGGTCGGCAGCTCGCTGTAATTCAGGTGGGTGATGCGATCCAGTTGATTTCCCATCAATGGCAGGGCGAGGCGAGAGCAGGAGCCGCCGGATCTGAGCCAGAGAGAAAGAGAAAGCAGAGAATGAAAACGGGGAAGCGGTTTTTTTTGGGGGGGGAGCAACACCACCCGCGCGTACACAAGACACATACACACACACCCCAACACAAAGCCCCAGGCACACATCTCGATCCGGCGGAGGCGACATCTCCCAAGGAAGAGAACGAAGTCAGAGAGCCGTCGGGTGGCCGATCGGGGTTTCTGCGCCCCAAACACACCCACTCGCCCGCGGCAGGGTCTCTCCGAATTCCGAAACAGAAGAGGCAGGAGGAGCCGGACCCTGGATGGAGTCAGGTGCGGCAGCAGCTGCGCCTGTCCCCCCCGCCCCGGTCCCCCGGTCCCGTAGGCACAAGGGGGAGGCTCTCTCCCCAGAGAGTAAGCCCGCCTTGGGACAGCTACTGCCGGCGCTCCTTTGCCTAACAAGGACGAGGAGAGAGAGGCAGGGAGGGGAGCGGGAGATGACGGGGAGTTTCGCGCGCTCTCTTTCTTTCGCGCGGTCCTCTTTGTCTCCGGCGGCGGGTCCGAATCCGAAAGAGAAGCCGCTCTTCTAACCTCGGGGTCGGCAGACCAGCCTGGGACCAGCCCAGGCCAGCGGTGTGACCTTCCCAGGGACGGCGGCGCGCCACGGAGCGAGCAAGCTTAGCAAGCGGAGAAAAAGACCCGCCTGGCGGCCGTGCGTACCCGGAGTGGCCCAGATCTCGACCAAGCCCCCGAACTCCTCTAAAGTATTCCGGTCGCCATGGGAGAGAAGGGGGTGCCACCGCTGCTCGGGTGTGCGCTGAGGGCTTCTTGAGTCGTCGTCTTCGCCTGCTGCTGCTTCTCCTCCTCCTCAGTCCCCGCCGTCCAAGCGCTGCGGAGTCTTCTCCTCCTCCGCCTCAGACTAGCGTCAGCGCCTCCCACCCAACCCCGCGCCCGCCACCTGGACGCTCCCGCCTTCCGCTCCTCGCTTGCCTCTGAACTCCCTCCGGCGTCCGACCTAAGCTCTCAAGTAGCCGCCCGGCCCGCGGCTTCTCGGGCGCCCAAAGTCCCGCCCTGGGCCTTGCTCATTGGCTGCTAGGGGCAAGCGCGAGGCGGACTCCGAGACGTCAATCACCCGGTTTGAGAGTAGGGTGTGTGTGTGTGCGCGCGCGCGTGTGCGTGTGTTAGTGAGTGAGTGTGTCACTGTGTGTGGAATCGGATTCCAGGCGCGCGGGGTTTCGCCTCCAGCCTCGGCGGGGCTCGCCCTTCCCCTGCGCGCGCGCACACACACACACCTGCCTAGCTAATTGCCGGGGCGAGGAGGTTGGAAAAGGGCGGGAAAGTCCCTGCCCGCGCGCGTCAAGCGGGGCTCGCCCTTCCCCCTGCACGCACCCACACCCCACACACCTGCCTAGCTAATTGCCTCGGTCGCGAGGCTGGAAAAGGGCGGGAAAGCCCCTGCCCGCGCGCGTCCTCGCCAGCGCCAGAGCTAGTTTTGACTGAGGCATGCATGCATGCGCCCCCGCCCGCGCTGACTCTGAGCTGCTCGGAGGTTCCCCTATCCCCCTTTCAAGCAGGGGCGGGAAACGGGTGGGTCTGGGTGGGCGTTTGCAGCAGCAGCAGCAGCAACAATAGAAATAGCGTCGCCGCTGCTGCTCCCACCAAAAATCCGTTTTCCTCAGCCAAGGTGCTGTTCTCAGTCTGGTGCTGAGGGGGGGGGGGGGAGGGAAATCGTGCTTGCAGGATGTTTAAAATGGAAACATTTTAAGCCAGGTACGGGGCTTTTGTTTTTAAAAAAGGAATAGTTTTTTGGCTTTCCTCAGGGATATAAACCACAAATTACTTTCTGACGTGAAAGTAATGGTTTCCTATATATTCTCGCTCTTTGAAGCTTTTTGGCTCAAGCTTTCTGTCTTTACTCCGCCTAGGGCCAAGGCCAAGTACTGTAAGATTTGTAATTTATTTCCCTGAGGAAGGCCGAATACCCTTCCTTTAAAAAAAATGTGCCAAGTTTTTTCTTTTTAAATCATCAAAAATAAAGTGTTTCTATTTTTTTGAACTACAGGTGAAACTCAAAATTAGAATACCGTGCAAATGTTCATTCATCTCATTTAAAAGGCGAAACAAATATAGGAGATAGACTCACTACATGCAAAGCGAGAGATGTCATGCCTTAATTCGTTATACAGTGATACCTCATACAACGTCCAAACTTGGTTCCGCAAGTTTGGACTTTATACGGATTTGGACTTTGTATGAGACATGCAAAATCCTAGCTGTGATGCCTCATACAACAACAAAATCCTTGCCGTGATTCATACAACATCATTTCCATAGAGATACATTGTACTGTAACAGCACAGACTTCAAGGCAAAGTCAAGGAAACAGACAGAACTTTAAGAAATCATTGTCTAAAGGCTAAAAACATTACAAAAACATGTCAAACAACCCTGATTGTCCAAGAACCTGAAGAATGCTGCAATAATCCCATGAATGCTTCTAAAAATTCTGACAAAAAAATTCAAAATTGTGCTCAAAACCATTCCTAAACACTCTTCGCTTCATGCAAAACCCACAAAGGCAATGCACGCATGTGTCCTGCCTTTTATACTGCCCAAGCACAATGCAACCTGGGAAAAACCCCAATGCCTCATACAAAGCCGCACGACTTTGTATGAGGCAACTTTTTTCAAGGAATTAGGTGATGTTGTATGAATCCGATGTTGTATGAAGCAGACTTTGTATGAGGTATTACTGTAATTGTGATGATCATGGCATACAGAATACATGAGATTATGTGATGATTATGGTGTCCATGAGATGGGTGGGGTGGGGGTTTTCATAAGCTGTAAGCCATAAGCATCAATATTATAACAAAGTAAGGCTTGAACTATCTTGCTTTACATGTAATGAGTCTATCTCATATATTTGTTTCACCTTTTAAGTTGCATTACTGCACGATATTGTAATTTTCTGAGTTTCACCTGTGCTGTTTCTCTTTGTTTTACTGTGTCAGTTCAGTCTAAAAATGGGGGGGGGGAGTTGTTCTTGTGCAGTGGTGTGCCAGGTCAAAAACACAAACAAACAAGCACATGGTTTGCAAAGATGTGTCCCCACGCCACCCCGCCCACATGTTTGTTACAAAAGGTAGGATGATTCTGAGTGTCAGGAGCAAGACTTTTGGCAAAGAGCATCAGAAGTTGGAAACTTCAACCTCATGGGCTATGTACATTATCTATTTCTGGGATTCTCAATCTGCAGCCCACTGGCCAGATGTGGCCCATGGCACCATTTCATGTGGGCCCCCACTGCCTCCACCACAACTGGAAGTCAGAGGTGTGCAGGGCACCATGGGAAGGTGCTAGACAGGGAGTGGTGGGGCGCCTATTTGGGGGTTGGGGGGGGATCCCATACATTGCTATTGGCACCACGGGGTGCCAGAGGCAAGGGTGGGGTGGGACAAAACCTGATTGCCCAATATACCAGCACTCGCCTGCCGGAAGTGCCATGTGGTGGAGGAAGGGCAAAATGGCAATCTAGCCCCCGAAGCTGTCTGAGGGAGTATGACCCGCCCCCCAGCTTAAATAAGGTTGAGAACTCCTGGTATAATTTGTTCCAGTGGCACACCTATGGATAGGTGGAAGAAGGTGTGCATGAATCTGTCTATTCAAAGTTTTGGACTTTGATTGGAGTCCCAGCAAGTTGGTTCCCATCTCACTGGTTTGCTGTCTGCCTCTAGTTGTGATATTTGGTTAGTTCAATCTGCAGGATGCATGGAGAAGAGAATGGTTGGGAAAAGTGCCACACCAGTGCCAGAATTTTCATTGTGTAACCAAAACACCACCTGGTTTTGATCAACCTCCCAAGATATGGGCTAGCCTTAATACTATACATACAGGGCACGGCAGATTTTTTGCATAAATGAGGGGAAATAGCATCTCCAGCATGTGAGTGTAGGGCACTGTGACAGACTGTGCGACATATTATACAACAATGTAGCCTTAGAGCAGGAGTTCTCAATGTTTTTAAGCTGGGGGCTAGGTCACACTCCTTCAGACAGCTTTGGGGGCTGGACAGCTATTTTGCCCACCACATGGTACTTCCTGGGGTGGTGGAGGCAGGGGGGGCACATGAAATGGTTCTGTGGGCCGCAGGTTGAGAATCCCTTGGCTAGAGAGTTGAACAGAGCCTCAAAAGTTTAAGGGCTGGGTCACAGGTTGAGAATCCCTGCCTTAGAGCATCTGTGGGCAATAGAGAAGATTTTCTAAGCACAATGCCTGGTGCAATTGAATATAAAAATTGCTTAGATGTTTGTTTATAAATTAATGTTTAGTTTTATACAGTCTATATATTTTTCTTTTTGTTATATGTTGATTCAATGTGTACAAGTGCCATATGTTAAATAAATAAATAAATGTGATCTTTGGTGAGTTTCTTTGGAAACAGCTTACACTTTCCTATCAGGAATATCAGGGCTTTGAATATCAGAGCTCATTCAGTGCCTTCTTTTCTAATTAGTACTGTGTGTCATTCACTTTCTTTTGTGATATTAGGGCAGATAAGGATGCCTTTTGTATATTGCTGGCATCTCATCAGGCACTTGTTCTGTTTAAATTACTCTTTTAGTTAACTGTGGGAGGCAAGCCTCAGTTCATCCTTAGCCTCTTTCCTGAAGATGTGAAGAGCTGCCAAATGAACTGATTGCCATTCAGTGTCAAGAGAGATTTGAGAGGCCCAGATCTCTGTTTCTGAGACAAATGGGTCCTGATGCTTAGGAGTTAGATTAGCCTTCGATTTGGCTTCTGAGACCTCATTTCTCTTTTCATCCTGCAAAGGAAATGTTTACTCTGATTTCTGATTGCAGCAGCAATTCCAAAGAAGAGAATCCAAGAGTTGTTAATTAAAAACACCACCCTCATAATCTAGGATATAACAGTAGTAAATAGATTCAATCCCTGTGGCTGCCTGTTTCAACTGCTGAGATGACCAACCAGAAAAATTGGAAGGATGTTAAAGAACAAGCCAGGCCAGTGAGTCACATGACCAGGGCTCTGCTTGCCCTGCTAATAACTAGCTGTAAGAATACCAGAAAAGATATAGAGTGCCAAGAGAGTACTAGCATCCCTATTCATTTCCACAGAAAGTTGCTTTAAGCAGCAGTTAAAGGTTATGTGCACATATTTTGTGCCTCATTGAACTGAACAGGACTTAACCTCAGAGTAAACATGCATAGGGATATAGTGTGTGTTTGTCTTTCTATTTCATTGACACCTGATTTTTCTTCCAGGTCATTGAAGGCAACCTATATGACTTCATTCCTACCATCATCTTCTCTATGCAGTGGCTCAAGCTAAGAAAGAATGACTGACCTAAGGTCACTTACTCACCTACATGGCCCAATGGGGAGGGGAACCTAGAACTCTCAAATGCTTGGAACTAGCCCAGTTCTGTAACCTCTACACCAGACTGGGTTCAGCTTTAGTCACTATTACATTGTATCTGGCACAGTATCTTTGAAAACAAATATCTACAAAAAAAATTGTGGGGGTCAAATGCTCATGTCTCATGGGATTATGATCACATTCTAGGTATGTATGGAGGGGTGGTGGCAAATACTCGATATCTCCTTGCATGAAGTTACTGCACTTCAGCAGATCTCGCCATGTGTTTTGATGTCCCAGCATCGGTTGTCCTTTACCTTTGACCTTGCTTTGTAGGCTAATGGGAATTATAGTTTAAAACAGGGGTTGCCAACCTTGGACTGTTCTTGGACTTCAGTTACCAGAAGCCCAAGTCGGTACACCTGCTAATCAGGGCTTCTGGAAATTGAAGTCCAAGAACTTATAGGAAACAATGTTGGCCATCCCTGGTCTAAAACATCTAGAAGACCTTGCATTACAGGAGACGATAAGGGCAGTTCTACATCATTCTCAAAAAGCTTATCCCCTACACCTATGTTCCAGCCTTGTTGATTTTACCACATGGCTTTTCTAAATGTTTGTGTGGTTTAAAAAATACCTGGGCATTTTTAAAACAGCTAATGCTTCTTCTTTGAGCCCTAGTATGCTTTAATTTTATATGTAGGGAATGCAGTGGCTGAATTGGCTAAGATGCTGACTGGGAGGCAGAAGGTCAGCAGTTTGATTCCCAAGTACTGCAGGACGGAATGAGCTCCCGTCTTTGTCCTAGCTCCTGCCAACCTAGCAGTTTGAAAGCATGAAATTGCAAGTAGATAAATAGGGACCACTTCGGTGGGAAGGTAACAGCATTCCGTGTGCTCCAGTGTGTAGTCATGTCTGCCACATGACCATGGAAACATCTGCAGAAGCAGACAACGCTGGCTCTTTGGCTTTGAAACAGAGAAGAGCTCTGCACCCTAGAGACGGATATGACTGGGTTTCGAGCAAGGGAAACCTTTACCTTTATATCAGATCACATGTTATGGTAAATATATATTTCTGTCTCTTAATAGCACACACACACACACACACACACACACACACACACACACAGAGGTATATACTGTACTTCCTTCAAAGCTCCATGTCTAAGCAATCAGCCTTACCAATGAAAACTATGTTTACTTACCAACAAACAGCCACAGAACAAACAATTTTTGCTGTTTATTTTATTTTGTTGTTTGTACAGTGGGACCTCATACAACAATTTAAATCCATTCCATAGGGCCCGTTGTTCAAAACAATTGCTATACGATGCATCGTATAGCAATTTTCCCTATGGGATGCATCATACAACAAATTTTTCACTAAGTGGTTTTTCCCATTGAAAAATTGTTGTATGATTTTTTCCATAGGGAAAATTATTATGTGGGATGCCATTTCCCCCAAAACCTAATTGTTATATGATTTTGTTGCTATACAGTGCAATTGTTGTATGAGGTTCCACTGTATTATTATGTTGCTGTTGTTTATTTGTCTGTATACTGCCCAGAGTGGAAAATATCCCAGATGGGTGGTATAAAAATGTAATCAATAAATATAATATATATGTGAATAAACAAAGGTCAATCGCCAAATACATGATGAGGCCTGTTAGAGTAAACAGATGTCCTTTTTGTTTTAGAAGAGCTCTAGAATATTGCACACACATTCAGGTCAGCCTGAGATGCTATCGGTTTAATGTTTTGATTTTTAAAATGAGATCTTTTACAATATTACGTATCTACTTTCTATTATAATGTAAGATATTATATGGAGATGTACAGTTGTTATTTCTATTAATGTGCATTCATCAATTATATGTGCCTGAAAAAGCATATACATTATTCCATTGAAATCCATGACGAAAACACAACCTATGGAGAGTTTTTTTAATCTCCTGTTTTCTGTGACGGCTCTGTGGATCATAAATCAATTTATTTTTGTGAGTCACATTACACTACAAGCTTGTTTTCTTTCTCTTCCCATATCTCACAGATGGAGGTTGGATTTCCCATGTTCACTAATAATCAAAGTGATGCTTGTATAGTACTTTAACTGATCACCTGAGAGCAAACAAATTGAAGTATATGCCTTGTTGTTCTTTACATATTAGATATAATGAAAAGCAGTGTGACTTCATACCCACATTGACATAGCAGAGCTTTTTCATTGTATGAAGCAGGAAGGAGGCTATTTTTTTGTAGCTCCCAGTAATTTACCAACATGCTGCAGTGATTGGGTGACCTTCCAGAATAGTGAAAGAGCTGGCACTGAGTTGTTCCAGAGAAAATGCAAAGACTGCTCTCTACTTACCCCACACAGGAGTACTCTGGATGGCCTTTGTCTCAGCAATTCAGCCACCAACAGAAGAAAATCTCTGAATCTAGTCCCTTATCTCCAAAATAATTTTGATAACTCAATTACCTATCCAACCACCTATTCTGCTTCCCCCCCCCCCAAGAAGTAGCTCAAAGTTACTTAACAATTCCTGTTCATGTTTATGGCCAATACTCTGTGCTTTGGGTACAGCATCCATCTGTAGTAATGACTGAACAGTGACCAACATGTTGGCTTCAGCTAGGATGGGAAATCTGTTGCTATGCTATTGCCGACTGTTGGGTATTTTGGCAACTACTGGGAGGCCACAAAGCCTTGAGTCCCTTTCTAAATACAGAATGTAATTCAATCTGTGATGTTGTCTCATGTGAAAAGTGGACTTTCTTTAGGTCACTACAATACACCTTTTCATTAATTTCTATATGGTGCATTTTTATTTGATTAGCATGTTTTAAGCTGGTAGTGATGGTGGTTTTGCCAAATCAAAGCTAACTCTAATTTTCACTGGATTTTCAAAACAAGGTGTATCCAGACAAAAAGCTCACCAAGGTGAAAGCATGAGGAAGAGTTCCATCATAGTATAGCTGAGTTGATGTAGCTCAGTGGGTGGAGCATCTGGTTACAGAGTCAAGTGTTAGAGCTTTAATCCTCATTACTCTTCTTGAGTGTGGGCTCAGCAGACATCATTCAGAGTGTGTGTAGTAGGCGATGGGTTTGCTTGCCTTCTCATCTGTGTGGCAGTGGCCACGTGGCCCTAACCCAGAGCACCACAAGAAGAAGGGACTAGTAAATTATTTCTGATTCTTTTGTGCTTAGAAAATCCTAGTAGGGTTGTTGTAAATTGGAATTCAATTGATTTTATGGCAGATAATTATTTGTTATTAGTCCCCTGGTTTTGAAACAGGCAAAGCATAAAATTGTTACATAAAGGGAATTAATTTTTACAAAGTTGCCTCCCCTTGGATGACTTGAATATTTTTGCTAGTTCTCTGTAATTCTGTTTCGATTTACAGCATTTTTCAGAGAGAAAATGAGTTTCCTTTTTAATCTAAACAATTTTCCATGTAAAATTTGTTATTAATACTGAATCTCTGAATTAGGACAGAGAAACCATGGCCCTTTGGTAGGGCTTCAGTTTTTCACATTTGCTGTAGCTGTTCCTACACACACATATTTTTTAAAAATAACATATAGTTCAGGAATCAGAGCTAAAGTGAAAAGAACAGGCATTCTTTTGCTATTTACTCAGAGATTTCACTTCCCACCAACATGCTTTTCTGACAAAGTTTTAGACAACCTGCATTTTTGCTTTGAAAAATAGTCCAGTGTTCGCCCAGGGTAAATAGATTTTGTTTAATCTTTGACCTCAGTTTCCACTCACAATCCATGTAAACATCACACTCTCACTACCATACTAAAAATCCTGACACATTTAAAGATCAGAGTGACTAGTACCAAAAGACAGGGAGCTTAAATAGTTGTATTTTAATATACTGTACAGTATTTCTAAAAATTTTTTTTTAAAAAGAGAATATTTATTGAAAACTTTCAACAGGGCTGTGCATTTCCTTGAGAAATATTTCCAAGTATTCCGGCACTGTTGCCTCATCTCCACTACAAAAAAATGCAAGACTGTTTGGGTGTGCCAGTGATAATATTGAATGGTTTTGAATGCCATCGGTCCATGTCTTCACTGCCCTGCTTTTGAGAATCTTTCTCGTGCTTAAACATAAGCAACAAACACTATTTCAGGGGAGAGGAAGTCCAAGCAGGGAAGTTGGTTACACCTATTAGCCAGTTTGGGAAGAAAGCCCTGCATTTTGCCTTGGAGGACTGTGCTAGTAAAAGAGTGCATCAGCACAATTGCTTTGTTTTGAATTTAAGCAGAGAAGAGAATAACAACACACCCTTTATTTTTTTAAAGCCAATCTAGAAACACTTGGCAAAGTGTTTTCTGTCTGACGGAAAAAGAGGGTGTGGTGATATCATGCCACTTTGAGGGAATGGCATTATTTAAAGCCCATTCTGACTAACATTGGCACTCCAGGTGTGCTTGGACTTCAATTACCAGAAGCCCAAGTCAGCACTCCTGCTGATCAGGGCTTCTGGGAATTGAAGTTCCAGAACACTTGGAGCATCAAGGTTCGCCACCACTATTTTAGACTATAGACTCTTGTGCCTGAGCAGAACAAATAGATCTTAGGAAAGAAAAAAGAGATGCAAATTGACACTGCTTATTTTTGTTCCCATAAGAAAGCTAACCATGTATCAGTTTCTCTGGACCTTCCTTACTTCTTCAAAAAGCGAAGAAGATAAAATGCAAGCCAACATGTTCCTGAGGGTGTTTGACATAAGCACATCAGAGTTGAGGGTGATGATTCCAGCAGCTCTCTGTTTAACTTGTGACTGAATGGCTCAATAAATTTTAATTTTAGGTAGTTCTGAAGTAAAGGATGATGTCAGAACTGACCCAGTCATTAGGGAGAGTGCAGCAACAGGTACTAAGAGACAGACAGGGAGAGTGCTGCCTTGAACAACAACCTTGGAGGGCTGCTGTCCTCAAGTAAAGAAGAGGCAGATGCTGTTTGGAATTATGTTAAGCTGCCAGTCTGATTGGCTCCTGTGTGGAATATGAAGCTGGATATCATTTCTGTCTTCTTCCTCAGGGCAAAACACATGTGCAGCTAGTTTTTAATGCTGTATTGAGAATTCTGTTTGAGGATTGAAACAGCAAGGAATTCAGGTAGAGGTAGGCAAAGAGCTGTGCCCAAATGGCTTCTCAAAATTCTCCACCTGGTTTATGGATCAATAAAGGTGAGGTGCATTTTACCAATTTTCTGTGGGACATGAGAAATTCTTCCACCAGATCTCACCAGGGGTGTTCAGTGTTATCAGAGACAGTAGCACAACTTTCTTTCTTTCTTTCAAAATATGTCTCTGTGTATGTATCATTGCCAGCCCATGCCAAGAGAAGGAGGTAACCTCAGGTGGCACTTGATCCCTCACAATCACACAAGAACACTTAACAGGAAGATAGTGGAGGCAAGGATGAAGAGGACAATTCCAGTGGCAGCAGCAGTAGGGTGGGTTGTTATGAACTGCTATGGACTGGTGTTCACCATCGGAACACTGTTGGCTGTTTCCCAGGCCTCTAACCTTGAGGCCATGACATTGTGGAAGAGATGACCTCTTCCAGTGCATTGGTTTTGGAAGCCTGGCTGCATGTTAGCCATATTTCAAAAGCAGATGAGTAGCCATTGGCAATGCAAAACAGTTTCTTTTGTTGCCCCAGGTGATGGCTTGTGGTGTGGGCATGCACATGTGTAGTTGCTGTTCCAGCTAGTAATAATAGCAGGAAGTGTGTCAGCAGCTTAGCCATCATCTTGCATTGTCTGCAATGCTTTGGCTGGAAGGTTATTCCAGTCTGTGTGTGTGTGTGTGTGTGTGTGTGTGTGTGTGTGTGTGTGTGTGTGTGTGTGTGTGTGTGTGTGTGTGTGTGTGTGTGTGTGTGTGTGTGTGTGTGTGTGTGTGCGCGCGCGCGCACGTGCCGCAGTGGAAGGGGAAGTTAAACTGCCATAAAATAAATGGTGGCTAATTTAGGAAGGTGGAATCTGCAAAGTGGTCCTCTTCATTTGCAAGGTGGACAGGAGGGGGCGGGGGACATGCACATTCTCTCAAGGGCTGGCTGGATAGCTTAGCAGTTTAGGTATCTGGCTGCCAGAGCCAGAGATTGGGAGATTCTCCACTGCCTCCTGGGAAAAGAACCAGGTGGAGAATGTATAGCCATGGGTGAGTCCACAGTTCTTGGGCACCCCCAGAAGAAGGGGATGGTAAATCACTTCTGGGTATTCTCTACCTAGAAAATTTTGGAAAGGGTTGCTATAAGTTGGAATTGACTGGATGGCACATTATTATTATATTTCTCTTAGAGCAAAATCTGATCTGGTAGGAATATATTATTGTAGTGATAAAAGTCCAGTAGCATCTGTGCACATTGTGGGATTGTGACTCACATGGTATATTGTGATATCCTTCTTATCTAGTAAACTGTTTTCGAGTGTCAAGATAATCCACAATGGGTGGGGGGGGGTGGTATTATGGGAGACAATGCTGATGATAATATCTGGGACTAGCTTACCCATGGCCAGAAAAGTAAAAATTATCTCCAGGAAAAAAAGACAATGCTGATTTGCATACAATGTGCACATGCTTATTTATACAGTGGAACCTCATACAACAATTGCTCCATATAGCAATCAAATCACATAATAATTAGGTTTTTGGGGAAAGATGGTGTCCTGCATAACAATTTTCCTTATGGAAAAACCGTACAACAATTTTTCAATGGGAAAAAGCACTTAGCACAAAAAAATCGTTGTACGATGCATCCCCTAGGGAAAATCACTATACAAAGAATGCATCATATAGCAACTGTTTCGTACAACATTGAGCCCCATGGAATGGATTAAAATTGTTCTATGAGGTACCACTGTATTTGAAGATGGAAAATGTAGAAATAATTGCTAAAATTCAATTAGAACTAGGGTATGTCTCTTCTAAGTGGTCTATGTCAAGAATCTTCAGCTAGATCATCTGCTGTACATTTGCTAACTAAGGAAGGGCAACTTCAAGGTCTCTGCTCTCTCTCCTGCATTCCTTTGGTTCTTTTTCCTTAAACTTGAACTATATAGAATTATATAGGGACAGAGACGGGAGCTCACTCCATCATGCAGTACCCGGGAATCAAATTCCAACCTTCCAGTCAGTGAGTTCAGTGTCTTAACCACTTGAATCACTGCAGTTGTTGTTACCCAACTGCTATTTGTTAATTGCCACATTTAAAGTAATTATTAAAGTTTAGAATTTTTGCATTTCTATGCTTTGTTATCCACTGGTTTCCAAGAGTGGGATTGTGGCTAGAGTGCTGGGCCAGGACTTAGGAATCCACATTCACCCATGGAAACTCACAGAAGACTGGGGTGGAAGTGGTAAAACCACTCCTTAAACATCTCACTTACAATGAAAGCCTTATTGTGGTCACTCACTCTAAGTTGATTATGTCTTGACAGCACATGACATCAACAACAGCAGTTGTTTAAATTACATTTTTATGACACATCGCTCCCTGTGTGTGTTTAGTGTTGTCATTTCAATGTTACTTCTTCTGTCCAAGGTCACCCAGAGAGGTGTACAATATGATTAAAACAATGGAACATATCAAAAAGCAACAAAAAAGAAACCCAAAACAAAACAAAATGCCTCATCAAAGGAGTAGTGAAAATGGAGAAAAAATTAGCAGCCTCCAAATGCTTGCCATAATAGTTTCACCTTATGTACTCTCTTGAATGCCTGTAAATGGATCATATTTCATAAGATGCATGGAGGAAGTTCCAGAATATGAGGCAACAATGTGGAAATATATCTACCTGGCTTATCCAACACAAAGAGCTTGGACAGTTAGCATCTTTAAAATAGCAGTTCAGACTACTTCCATAGGGGCAGGAGCTCATATAGGTAGAGGTAATCCAGTGTATAAGTTACCTGGGGAGAAACTGCTAATGAATGGTTGAAATAAAACTTAAAAATAAATCAAAACCTTGCCACCCAACTGTCTGCATGCCATTCCATGGCAGAAGCCCAAATGTGTAGTCATTTGTATACATGATGCAACAACCAGCAGACTTACTCCTCAGCGCACTGAAATCAATAGCTATGTTTCTCTACATTTCAATTATCATAGAATAACTCCCTACTTCACAAACTCCCTAAAATGCATGTTGTGTCACATTTTTGTTCCTTACAAACTTTGTTTTGTTTATTTGCACACCCAGCGGTGAAATAGAAACATGTTTTTTATTCTAACAGCTTTGGAATTTTCCCACCCTGTGGCATCCTACAGAGTTACTTTCATGTCTGCCTTAAGAAATGCCATGAAAGCGAAGAGGAAGAGAACAGTGGCGGTTCCTGAAGAAAATGGAGTGCGTATATAAAAGGTAAGCATGTAAGAAGAGCCCTGCAAAATCAAACCTATGGTTCATTAGACCACCATTTTGTTTTCCACATTGGTCAACCAGATAAGCTCTGGTATGTCAACAAACAGAATAGAAGGGAAACAACTACTATTGTATATTGTGTGGCATAATAATTGCCACTGGTGCCCCCTTCTTCTTCAGGTGCTGTATCCATCCTGGATATTAGCTATCGTCATGGCGATAGTCTTCCTGTTCTTAACTACTTGGAACAGTTCTTCTGTGAACATGCCACATCAGTCTCTCAGGTTCCTCAGCCATGATGTCCATCTACATCCAGAGTCTCTCTTCCTAGGGATCTTTCCTTGCAGAGCGAGTTGGAATATTCTATATTTTATGTTGTTCCTCATGATATGGCCAAGGTATGGGAGCTTTCTTTGCTTAATGGTCTTAAACAGTTCTTGTTCTTTATCCATCTGGTCAACACTTCTTCATTAGTCCCATGGTCAACCCATGCTATCCTTAGCAGCTGTCTGTAGATCCACATTTCAAAAACTTCGATTCTCATTTCAGATCGCTTCTTGGCCGTTTGGCTAAGATAAAGCGTAGTATATGTTCTTATCAGTTTTTTCCCCAATGCTTTAGTCAATGTCCAAACTTCGACTCTATAGAGCAAGACTGGGAATATGTAACATCTCACTATTTGGTTCTTTGTAGCGAGAGTTAGATCTCTACTGCATAACAAATGTTGCATTTTTATGAAGGTGGATATTGCTTTTTCTATTCGTATTTTATCTCTACCTTGGGATCCCAATTTTCATTTAACATACTCCCCAAATAGACAATTTTATCCACTCTTTCAATTTCTTGTATTCCTGCCATTAGCTTGTCGTGAGTTGGTGTTTGGCTTATAGCCAGGTATCTGGTGCCCCCAGGCAGATGTATTGCCACATATGGTAACTGTATGTTTAAGCCCTATGACATTTTCCTCCATGCAAAGTACTTCTTAATTTCAGGAAAGGATCTCTTGTGTGTACCTTGTTACTTCCACTGGCATTCTGCATACATTTGAGGGTGTGTGTGTGTGTGTGTGTGCTTTGATAACACTAAGAGGTCACAGAAGCAATTATACTGATTGATTATTGTACAGGTTATCTCAAAATGGTCTGGTTTCTTTAGGATTTATTGAGAATATGAATCTCTTCTCCTTCCTTGCAGAGTAACTGGTATAATTATTTTTTGAACCTTTCTTTTCACCTTACAAGAAATCCATGTGGGGTTTCTCAGAAAATGCTGTCCTCATATTGTGTAGAAGATATGCTGGCCCATATAGGATTATTAATTTTTTGGAGAAGAATGGCCATCTTTCCAGTGCAAGATGAGCACTTAGTTGTACAGAATTATGGGTAAAATATGATAAATAAAATAAAAGGGAAAATGAAATTGAGGCCTCATTTTCTTTGGAATCTTGGATGTCTCTCTATTTGCCAGGGGAGAAGTCTCAATGAGATGTCTCAGTGGTGAGATTCAGAAAACTTGAGAATGAGAAGTTCTGTGAGTACTTGTCACATTCCTACATATTTGGACAGACTTATCCTTTCATCAAAAAGAGTGAGATTATCATGTCAGGCAGAAGATAGTGTAGGGCAATGGAAGCAACTTCCCACATGTTCTTCCTGAACTCTTCAGCTATTCTCACCTGTTAGAGAACAATACCATGTATGCTATACTACCTGTTCTGGTTCACTAAGTATGTCTGCTGCTATTAAATGAGAACTTGGAAAGTTAGGTTAAAAAAAATTAATTTGTTGGCATTAAATATTATAAATGGGAACATTAATTTGCTGTTGCTGTTAATTTGTTGCCCCCCCCAATCCTATACTTATTTTATTACAGTAATATTATACGTTAAGGGTGTTTAAAAAGCTTGCTTCTGACTGTAAAATAAATGGCTTCCTATTACATGCTCTCAAGTCCCTTCTGACTTAGGGTGACACCAACAAGATTTTCAAGGTACATGAGATGTTCATGGAATGGTTTATAATTACTCCTTCCCTATGAGTCTTTATGAGGGCGGCGGTGGCTTAGTGGTTAAGATGCCGAGCTTGACAACCAGAAGGTACTGATTTGGCAGGAAAGGTAATGGCGTTCCATGCACCTTGGTGTCTAGTCATCAGTGGTGGGCTCCAAAAAATTCTACTACCCCACTGTGGATGTGTTATGGTGGGCGTGGCCAGGGGAAAAGCCCTATGTTGCACCCGAATTAGGACTACTTTATTTCAAATCTTGGATGGGCGGGGCCAGCCGGAATAACTGTTACTGGTTCTGGTGAACTGGTGCGAACCTGCTGATGCCCATCACTGCTAGTCATGTATGCCACATGATTACAGAAACATCTGCAGATGCAGGCAATGCTGGCTCTTTGTCTGTAAATAATGATGAGCACCACTCCCTAGAGTTGGACACAACTAGCTTTCGAGCAAAGGAGACCTTTGACTTTCCTTTACTTTGAGTCTTTATAGCTATGAGTGCATATAAATCCAGCTCCCCTGAGCTCTAGTCTGACACTCTGTGCAGTATATCCTATTGTGTCTCAAAGAAAACTCTCAATTCAAATGTGTGTCATATGTTGACACCCCACCTCTGACCCATGGCAACACTAATAGCATTCTCAAACTATATGAGATATCTAAGGAGAAGTTTACCTTTAGTACGCACCCACCCTGCTGTACATTTCCATGACTGAACAGGGTTTTAAATTTAGGTCTCCTAAGCCCACATCCAGCACTCTATTTACTACATCATGCTGGGTCTCAGTAGAGAAAAGATTGTCCCTTAATTAATTCTTTTAAATATCGTGCCCTGTTTTTGTACAGTGATATACAGGGCTGTAGAGGGGGAAAATAAAACTTTCCTACCCATTTTTATTCTGTTAAAACACATAAAATTAAAAAAAACTATCATAAGAAAACACAATTAAATAAAACATGTTAAGAAAAGTGCTGAATTAAAACTTCCAAATGGAGATGGTGGGGAAGTGAAACTTCTGTTTTGGAACAATTCTCCAGCACTGGAAAGGGTGGGACTAGTTGAGAACCACAGATAGGACTGAGAATGTCTAGCAACATTTTTCTTGAGAACCCACCTGTAGTCATCTGGCTTAGTTATACATATTTTGTAGGAAGAAACAATACAATTTGTTTTGGCTCTGTTTATTCTATTAAAAAGAGATATAATTAAAAAAACTCACATACTTTTTAGCAGTGGCTTGGTCAATAAAGTTGAACTGCAAAATCAATACGCACATAAGTAGGCAAGGGGAAGTCTTAGTTTTAATAGTGTTTCACGTTCAAATCTATTCTACGCTGCTTGATTCGCAGGGCAGGGGGGGCACCCTCAAAGCATTCAGCTTTGATATGCTAACTGAGGTTAAGAGTTGATTTTGTTCCAAATGCAAACTCCTAAAAGCATTTCTCAAACAAAATTAATGGTGGGAGGCTGGAAACAGTAAGTTTCACTGTGCAAATGGTGGATATGGTGTGAAATTGTGATCTGAGTACAGGAGAGGGAGTGAAAGAGGTTTGTCTTGAGATACTAAATACTTTCTATGATTTTATACTAAAGGAAATTTGCATGACCATGGCCCACAAATTACTGGTTGTGTGTAAGAGCAGTGGGTCCCAAACCAAGACCTGTTGATATTATAAATTTTAATACTTCAATGCCTATGTTGGCTATGGTTTGGGGAGCTATAAGTCCCAGAAACACATGGGAAATCCTGTTTATAGAATGAAGTTGTCTATTGGAGGTGTGTGGCTGCCTCCCACTTTAGGAAGAGGAACATCCACACACTTGTGCCCTCTATAGAGGATCAGTAATGTTAAAGGGGCAAAAACATTGGCACTCTTACTTTTAAAACATTATTTTTGAAATATATTATTTATTGGTAGCCATTTGGGCTGTTTGGGGGAGGCAAGCTTTGACAACCTAGGCAGCATAATAAAAAGTCAAAACATCACCCTGCCAACAAAAGTCCGCATAGTTAAAGCAATGGTCTTTCCAGTAGTAATGTATGGCTGTGAGAGCTGGAGCATAAGAAGGGCTGAGTGCGTAAGAATAGACGCCTTTGAACTGTGGTGCTGGAGGAGACTCTTGAGCATACCTGTCAACCTTCCCGGATTGGCCGAGATTTCCTGATTTTTGGCGCCGATTTGTGCCATTTCCTGCCCCACGCTGCCAAAACTCCGGAATTTGGCAGTGGGGGCGAGGAGGTACTGCACAGCCCTTCTGTGCAGGTCGCGTTCTATGCATGAGTAGAAGAGTTTTACGCTTGCGTAGAACCCTTTTACACATGTGTAGAAGGCTACGCAAGCATAGAAGGGGGCTACTCAAGCGTAAAACCCTTCTACGCATGCGTAGAACGCGACTTGTGCAGAACTGATCTTCGCAGGTCCCGGATTCATCAGAGCCGCGGTTGACAGGTATGCTCTTGAGAGTCCCCTGGACTGCAAGCAAATCAAATCAATCAATCCTAAAGAATTTTTCTTTAGTATTTGTCCTTCCAAATCAACCATGACTGCTCCTTGGAAGGACAAATACTCAAGCTGAAGCTCAAGTACTTTGGCCATCAAATGAGAAGAGAGGACTCA
The DNA here is from genome assembly GCA_035047305.1 of Bradypodion pumilum. Taxonomy (NCBI): domain Eukaryota; kingdom Metazoa; phylum Chordata; class Lepidosauria; order Squamata; family Chamaeleonidae; genus Bradypodion; species Bradypodion pumilum. Next base: position 156,275,130 of record JAWDJD010000001.1, on the reverse strand, counting down.
CTTGAGAAGGCCCTGATGCTAGGAAAGATCAAAGGCAAAAGGAGAAGGGGTGGCAGAGGATGAGATGGCTAGATGGCATCATTGACATGATGGGTGTAGATCTGGGCAGACTATGGAGGATGGCAGATGACAGAGGAACCTGGCATGTGGTGGTCCATGGGGTCACAAAGGGTCAGACTTGACTGTGTGACTGAACAACAAAGAGCAACAACATTTGGGCTGTTTGTAAAAAAAATGATGCATTTACCATTGCACTCCAACTCACCCAAGAAAGAGAAGACACCTTGGCTTGGATTAATAACTGGCCACTTTTTATTGTAAACTTTCAAACTTTCAAACTGTGGCAGAAAAGAAATGTTCTGCACTGCGGTAGTAGCACGGGAAGGTAACTATTAATTCCTAAAGCCAATTCCAATAATCTCACTTTATTACATCCAATTATGATTGAAATGAATATGCTTTTCCTGATAGCAAATCCATTACGAAGCTGTCAAAATTACGTAAGGATATGTTAACCTAGCAAACTCCTAACAGGGCCTCTGACTAATTAAACTTTATATAGGACCTGTAGCGAGAATTTAATTAAATTTAATATCCTAATTCACCAAATTGTTAGCCCTTCCCATGCTACACGCCACAAAAGGGGGCAGTACCCAGTGATGCACACTAATTGTTTTTACTACCCACACTGTGGGTGTGGCTAATTGTGGGTGTGGCTATCTGAGGGCATGGCCTCAAACCCCCCCCCAAAAAAAAAAGAAAAAAGAAAAGAAACCTACCTTGCTCTCTAGCTTCGCCCGTTGTCCCAGAGATGAGGAGGAGGAGTCCCAGAGCACCCAGGTGGGTCAGCCCCTCACCGTCTAGGCACACTTTCACTGCCAGCACTGCTGGGAGGTGAGCGGGGCAGGTTGGTGTGCTGGCTGCCCTCCCCCTCCCGGAAACAATTCCCATTCACCTCAACCAGCCAGGGCCGAAGGTGCGCTTTCACCTCCACACTTCCCGCAAGCCTTCTGCCCTGGGTGAGGCAAATGGGAAGTGTTTCCAGTGGCGCTGGGAGGGGGAGGCCAGCCAGCCCACCAACCCACCCCGCTCACCTCCTAGCAGTGCTGGTGGTGGCTGCTGTTCCTCCTCCTCCTCCTCATCTTCCTGGCTCCTGGTTGTGTCTGGAGTGCGAGGAGAGGGGGAGGAGGAGGTGGGTGTGGTGTGGAAGGGAGGTGGGTGTGGCTAGCCAGGTGAGCATGGCCTGGGGGATTTCCACTACTGGTTCACAAGAACCATTGTGAACTGGCCTCAGTGCATCACTGGCAGTACCTAACTGCGCCCTAACCCCCACCAGGCTGAAAACTCAGCCTGAATACCGCAGTGCAGAGCCTTCTGGAAAACTTGCATGCCCTCCTACGAAAAATGAATGCCATAATCACGGAACAACAGGCATGCCTCCGGTCTGATCTCCCTGTGCCGAATTACCGAACTCCGGCACTAATCCTGCAGAAAACGGGCAACCACTTGATTTACTCCACACTTGGCCCTGTCAAGATCCCTGGGGTCAAATGGCACTCTGAATGCAATATGAGGCTTAATGCATGACCAAATGAAATGGGTAGAAGGCCACCACAGATGCAGCAACAAGAGTTTGCATCATATGGACATGCTGAGGTCAATCCCCATCAGGGTACCCAGATCATTGCCTCCCAAATGCAGCAGGAGTACGTCCAGGGGAACACAGTGCCTGGAATCGGCCAACAAAGGGACCAGCTGGCTCCAATGCATACCACAGTGGCCACTCCACATCAGGAATGCACACTCCTGGAGCCTGAGATGGATGATGTACGTGGCCCTACGAGCATGCTCAGTCACCCAATAGAGGAAATTGTGGCCAAACAACCACACATAGCACTGGTTCTCAGGGAACAATGGACCTGAAAGAAAAAGAAAGTAAAATGTGCCAACAAGTGCTCATTGAGCCAAGGGGCGAACATAGGACCTAAATCTATTAGAGATCCACCACCCCATGTGTTTGGTGTCCTCCTCAAGGTAGCCTAAGGCTGCAGTCATGGACCAATATGGAATGAATGCATACAATAACATGCACCTCGCACCCCCGCCCTGTCCAAGGCTGTACCGGTGACCTTCCAAAATCGAAAATGTGTAAGAGGGCATCTATTACTGTGCATAAGGAGAGATCCTAGGAGGGAACCCCGGGACTCCAAGTACTGAGAAACAGCATGCACAGGGCAGCTACTAGTGATGCCACAGCGACAGAGTGTAAGTGAAGCACACTTGGACAGCTGGTCAGTCTTGGAGCTATGTACCACCAGTCAAAGAGAGTCCCCCTTAATAGAAATATCCACCAGCTATAGAACCCTACTGGACAAATCCCCTTTGCCTGACACCACCAGCTCACTGATCCTAAGAGCTCGAAAAAAGGCAAGTGAGGCGGCTGCATGAAACAGGCACACCTGAAAGGCATCTGCACATATAAGTGGCCAAATAGATGCCATGCGGACAAGTTGGTCCAGTGAGATAGGAGCACGGGAGTCCAGGCGGTGGCCACACTCCTGTGTCCAGCCTTCCAATACCCTCCTAACCTGGAATTCAACAAGGGAGTCAGGAAAACCATTAGCCTTAATGTAAAAGGATAGAGCCAAAAGGCAGCCCCTAATGGTACACAGCACTAAGCCTTCGTCGTGCAATGCCACCATAAAGTGCAAAGCATGCTGCAATGGAATAGGTCAGATCTCGGGGAGGGTGGATTGACAGGCGCTCCAGGATTGAGGAACCTTGGAGAAGTCAATAGCCCTGGTAACTTCTCCTTGCCAAGCTACCAAATGTCTGGTGGTAGTTCCAATGGAATAACACCGCTCCTGGTGCCAGAGCCCTTAAGCACTCCATCTGCAGATGGGATAAAACATCAGCAATATCATTAGAAGCGCCCACCATGTGGCGGGCTCTGAAGACCACATTCAGGCACAGAGATTCAAGGACAAAAGCCTGGACCAAATGCATTACCTTGGGTGCCTTGGATGTGAGGGAATTAATAATGTGCACAACCAACAGGTTGTCACACCAAAAGGTGACAACAGAGTTTTGCCACTGCGGACCCCACATCAACAAGGCCCCTAGTAGGGAAAAAAATCCAGGAAAGTGAGGTCCCTAGTGCTGCCCACACAGTACCAACTGTCAGGCCAAATGCCAGAGCACCACTGGTCGTTGAAGAACATCCCATAGCCCATGGAGGCTCAGGCATCCAAGTTGACCTGGAGGCGGGATTCCAGGGACAATGAAGAGTGCCAAAAGGACACCCCATTAAAGTCCCATAGGAAGGAAAGCCACACCCTGAGATCAGAGCAGATCCCCGCAGTAACCTGGGTCAGATGAAAAGGTTTGGACAAGTCTTCATCATGTCACACAGGCACCCGGCAAAAGCCCAACCCGGTGCCAGGACCCTGCAAGCAAAATTAAGTGAACCATGAAGTTCCTGCAGTTCCCTCAGCATGACCTTCCATTTGGACAACTCTGTCCCGATATTATCAGTGATCCTGGGCCAGGATTATCAGGGGGCAACCTAGAAGACTGGGCCATAGTATCCAGTTCAATGCCTAAAAAGGGGAATCCCCAGCTTGTCCATAAGGGTGCCAAAAGACCACAGGAGATGTCTTCCCTAGCCTAAGTCATCTACCTTCCATGAATTTCCTTTTTCAGTAAAGTGAAAAGAACACCCATTATGCACAATTTTGACTGAAAAGCTGCAGGCAGCTAAGACCGCATTGTTACTTGGTTAGCCGACTGCTCGGCCCTCTTTTCTTTTTCTCATGTAATGGGATCTTTTATTAAATCTTCCCTCTGTAATTGTGTTGTTGTATAGTACCCTCCAATTTGTAATATGTATGAATTGCCAGCTGCCCTTAAGGACCCTCATGAAAATTGCATGTTGTATAGAATATGAATGGGAATATTTTTGTTCCTCCACTATTGAGCAGACACTTATTTTCTGTATCTCCCTCCACCTTAACTCTTTTATCTGTATCTCTTTGATTTTCATTTTCCTCCCAGCCTACAGTCTCTGAAATCATATTCCAAATATTCTAAATAATAATGCATAATTTTGACGTGAATAACAAGGCAGGAGAAATTCAATCTCAGTGACAGTTATGTTTCTGAAAGCACTCTGGGCTGTGCTTTTAAGGTTTATGATGTTTGCAAAACCTTTGGACTGATTTATTGAGCCAAATTCAATATGAGAATCATTACTTGTGATAAAACTGACATTTTTGCAGTAATGTGTGTTTTTCAGTTTGAAGTCCCTGTCCTACACAATGCTAGATTATCTCCCAAACTCATATGGTATGCCGCTTGGTTGTTTTTCTCAACTGATACTTGCTTGTGTCTTCAGAGGTGTTGTGCAGTACAAATATGATTAACCATGCCAACTATGGGAATACAGGAAATTGATTTATATCAAGCCAGGCCATTAGTCCATCTTGCCTAATAATGGCTGTTCTAGTAAGCAGCAGGTCTATGGAGTCTTTTCCAGACTGTTTCCCCAGACTCCGGCACAGGATCATTGTAAGTGGCATGAAGGGCAACTGGATTTATCTCCATATGGCTGTACATAGCATCGACATCTGAAATGCAGCATGTGGCTTTGGAAGAAGAGTCTTTTCAGTGATATTTCTTCTCTTTTGGAATGACCTTCCCATGATGGCCACCTGGTAGACCATATTGAGACATGCTGAGGGCCTAAGATGTGTCAGGTTAAAAGAGAAGTACATGTTGGTGTGTACATATGGATAGATATAGAGATCTCTTATAATCTGAGGCATTAAACCAGGGATTCTCAGCCTGCAGCCCATAGGCCAGCTGCAGCCTGTGGCGCTACTTCATGTGGCCCCACCATCTCCATCACACCCAGAGGTGCCACATGGTGGAGGAAGGGCAAAATGGCCATCCACCCCCCAAAGCTGTCGGAGGGAGCGTGACCCAGCCCCAGGATTAAAAAGGTTGAGAACTCCTGCCTTAAACGGTGATTTATTCATCTTGAATACACTCAGGCACTACCCATCTGGCTTCCTGTCCAAGCTCCAAGGTAAAATGGCCTCACATGCAAGTTCTTGGTAGGCTTAGGCACAAAGCAGGGAAGCTCAGTACTGGAGTGATGGCAACATAGAAGTCTAGCAGAATTTCACCAGCAATCCAGAGGTAAGATCCAAGAGCAGTCTAGAGAGAAGGCAGTCCAGTCACATTAGAAAACAATCAGGAAGAGTCTAAGAAACATAGTCAGCCAGTCCACAAGACATACACAGCAAGGAGCCAATGCTAAAGCTCAGCTGCAGACATTTGGCCAGCTGTTAAAGGAACCTGCCAGTCTTCCTGGGAGGAACAGCTTTCTCCCAAGGAGACACTGTTTTCTTAGGGAGACCTCAGAAAGTTTTACCTTACAGCCAGACAGTTTGTACAGGAGCTTCTAGCTAGGTTTGTGCCTTTCTGCGGTAGCATTCTCATGGGACCGGTAGATGGTCCAGCCTCCTTCTCTGACTGTGGCATGGAGCTGCCTTCTCTTCAGCTTCCTGATTCCCAAGTATCCAAGATTTGTAGGATCCAGGCTCCTCCTTGGTGAGGTTTGCAAGTCCTGGCTCATCTTTGCTGGAGGTGTCATCTACCAGGGCAGTGATACTGAAAAGACCCCATTGATCTGTTACTATCATATTGTGCTGGAGAAAAAAATATTTCTATGTTCCAAGCCTTTTACTAACCACTAATTTTAGCTGTCTTAATTTGAAGGAGTTTTGCTTTTAAAAAAACCCAACACAATTCTATATGAAGACAATACTGTTTTATCTTGTGATTTTCAGTTTTCATATTAAGTTTAATTAGTCCTGTATGTTACTGTATCTAACAAAAGCCAAGGCAACACTGATATGATGATTTTTCTACCAAAATGAAGGAAAACTTTATTCCCTTAGTTCTCTTAAATGAACCTCTCCTTGAAAGATGCAGCAGATAGCAAAGAATTTTGTTGGATTGAATAGTCTTCAGTAGAAGGAGCATTTTCATACTTTTTGAAACTTGTTTGGAGATCAACAAGTCCTCACTTCAGAAATTCGAACATTTGTGAAACAGCAGGCCATTTGGAGGAAAACAGTGGGCCAGGGTACTTAAGAGACCAGGGTACTTAAGAGACCAGGGTAGTGGACCAGGGTACTTAAGAGACTGCATCACCCCAAGGATATCTGCCCGTTCCACTAGAGCGGACCGGAAGGGCTCTCTTATAGCTCCATCTGCTAATGAGGCAAGTCTCTGTAGTACAAGAAGGAGGGCCTTCTCTGTGTCATCTCCGTCCCTGAGGAACCTCCTTCCTACTGAACTGCATCTCCAGGCAGAGCTCTTACCCTTTTGCAAGACCCTTAAGACCTGGCTTGCGCAGTAGGTGTGGGCGGTGGCTGGGGAAATAGCCACCTTGGGTTGGCTTGTTTAGGATTACTTGGGCTGTCGGTCACTGGAAGCTGCTATGATATTGTAAGGTACTTTTTAAAAGGGATGTTTTTAATTTTTTTAATTTTTAAAAAATCTTATATAAGTTTAGTTTTAAATTTTTTAAAATGATCTTTGTGAAGTTTTTTATTGTCCTGTGTGTGAGCTACCTGGAGTTGCTTTGGCAAGGGGGCGGCTGAAGAAATGCGAATAAATAAATAAATAAATAAATAATGTAGCTAAAACAGTGCATCCATTAAAATACGTGAATGGCTAAAATGTGTGCGGAAAACATGTTTTAGCTGGCAGAGAAAATATACAAATAAGGGTGTACAGTTGAAAAAAATCCACACTCAAGAGAAAATTGGATACCCATCTGTTAGATCTCGTTGATTTGAATTCTTGCATTGAGCAGTGGATTGGCCTCAATGGCTTCATATTTATATATAAATTTTTATTAACTTTTTCAAAAATATACAGACATACATAAAACAATACATCATAAAAAGAAGAAAAACATATGTTTCATAAAAAATAATCGCATATGTGATAATTGAACTATTACCTTTTATAGCTGTCTATAATGTTAAACATCCCCTAGAAAAATATTTGGCCTATATCAAAAAATCTACACAAAAATTCTTTTTTTATCACTACAACTATAATCATCTCATAAAACATTTCAGTAATACTGTACTTTAGGTACAACTATCAAAATCCAATTTCCCCTTGAATTCCACCCAGTGTTTATTTACATTGCCCTGGAAAGCTCGGTCCCAATATTTACCTCCAGAAATTACTTTGAGTTGGTACAGGTCTACTACTTTCAGCATCCGTGAGAGAGTAATCGACAAAAGGCTTCCAAATACTCCAAAATCTATTTTCTTTCAATTTATCCCTTTTTACTTTTATCTCCCATGTCAGTTTATCGTTCAATGCTAAATTCCACATTTCTTTATACCATTCTCTCGTCTGTATAATTACATCATTTTTCCAATGTCTAGCAATACATTGTCTACCCGTTGTTAACATTATTTCTAGTAATTCTTTTTCCTCCTTGTTTAAACTCATACCATCCACATCTGTTAACATAACGGTACCTGACTCCAGATTAATTTTCTTACCTATTATTTCCCCAGCCTCTTTTTCTATTCTTCTCCAAAAATCATTTATCATTTTACAACTCCACCACATATGTTCATAAGTTCCAATATTGTCTTTACATCTCCAACATAAGTTATCATTTTTATTGTCAATCTGCTGTAACCTCAGTGGTGTCAGGTACCATTGCCACAACATTTTATAATTATGCTCCTTAATTCTTACTAACATAGTTCTCATTATCCTCTTTTTCCACTTATTTCTCCATTCATCTTTTCCTATCTTTATGTTCAAGTCCTGTTCCCACTTCAATTTCAAAACTTCCTGTGGTTCACCCCCCTATTTATTACGGCGTAAAGTTTGCTTACTAGACCCTTAATGCTTCTATCTCCTTTTCGAATCTTTAAAACCAATTCTTCAAATTCCGTTTTTTCTCTGTCTATATCTAATTCTCTCCTTTATTTGTTATTCCAATTATTAACCTTCATTATCTGGAACCAATCCAGTTTTAACTGTTCAAACAACTTTTTCTTCTTATCTTCGTCCCTACAAATCCGTAACCAATCTTTCACCAAGGAAACTTCATTTTTATCCAATATTTCCTTTATTTCTTTATCTATTTTTATCGGAAAGCATGCCATATCTGCTAATTCCAAAATTGGAGAGACATCAATGGCTTCATAGATCCTTTTCAACTCAATTATTCCATGATTCCGTGATTCTACTTGTCTTTCCACCCCTACTTTTCCTTCCTATCATTTTCCTTTTTATCCCATGTCTTTGTGGCCACAGAGTGCCTGTTACTGATAATACATAGGCTGTTTTAAGAAACCTTTCATCCAAAAAAAACATGACAAAGGGGTTTTAAATAAATACATGGAACCAGGGATTTGGGTTGAATATTTTGGTTTCCTACAGTACATTCTGACTCTACTCTGAAATTCTTGGTGGTCATGCAGAACCTTTTACTAACTCTACCACATATTATTTCAAGGCTGGGAGACCCAAAAAGGGAAAGTGATGTAACTTGAATGGGACATAATAAGGACATTTAACTGCCTATCTAAGAGGAAACTTTATTCTTATCATTTACTCTCCAATTTCCATCAGGTCGGGTACAAATGAAATGAAATTTAAAACAGGCTACTACACAATGCAAAGCTAAGTGCAGAGAAGCCCTGTGGGGAAATTGTCTCTTTTCAGTGGGAATTGTCTTTTTCTTTTTTCTTTTAGTTCAGCTGACATGGGTGGTTTAAATTTTGCTACACAATGGTGTTTTTCCCGCATCTGGTTTCTGCCCTGCATGATTTCCTGATCTGATACAAAGGGATGTTGAAAATAAAAATCTTTTTTAATAGGTGGCAGTTGCCAATTAGCACCTTGTCAGATCAAAGATGCTAGTGGTTAAAGAGAAAAGAAAAAATTTGTCATAGACAATTACAGCAATTTCAACCATAGGAAACCAGCAGGGACTCGCTTTGAAAAATTGCAAATCATGGTGGATCCAAGAGTATTTTTCCTGCTGTGCAGTCACACCCTTACTTTCTTTAGATTAAGGCTTTTATCTCTCAACTCCAATTAATAGTTATTATCATGCTTTTGGTTTTGCACTATAGCAGGGAAAGAGAAATCATGGCCTTCCAAGTGTTTTATTGCAACTCCCATCAGACCTCATCATTGGCTATACTGATATGGCTGCCTTCACCTTGTTACAGCTTAATGTGCTGGAGATAAACTTCTATCAACAAAGTTATTTAGGATTGTTGGAAAGGAGTCTCCTGGCTGCCTCCCTGAATATCCAAATGAAAACCTGGAAGTTCAGAACTGCAAGATTACAGTCTAAGGAAGAGATATAAGACCACTGGTGTAGTTTGTGGCATCCACGCCTGTCTGATATACTACCAGGGAATTTGAAGTTATCTGGGGAAACAAAAATTACCCAGCCTTGCACTCTTTCAAGAATGAAAATGAAGGATTCTAGACTATTCATGCAGATGGGTATACTCTTCCAATTGGTATGCTTTACCTGTGAGTAGGTGGGACGGCTGGGGTGTTGGAACAAGCGAAGAAAATATGACACTCCCAATAATGTAAAAGATAAAATGCAAGTGTTTTAATTCAAGGAAAAATTCACATGTACGTCCTGTGGTCATGAGCACAAAACCTTACATCATGCTACAGGTATACTGTTCACCAGGACAATGAAAAAAGGGAAATAGAAAATAGTTTGCATACCTTAGTTCAATCATCAATACAAATAGAGACTGCAGTCAAAAAAGCGGAAAAAGACTGATATTCAGAAGGGCTGCAATGAAGGAATTAGAAAAGATAGTCAAGTGTAAGGATATGTCAATGGAGACCAAAATCATTTACACTATTCTCAGTCACCAAAAGCTAAAGGTAACAGGAAAATTATTGACTTGTTTGAAATCTGATGCTGGAAGAGAGTTTTGCAACTTTCCTGAACTGCTAGGAAGATAAACAAGTGGGTCCTAGAGCAATTCAAGCCTGAACTGTCTCTAGTAGGAAAAATAATGAAATTGAGGTTTCCTATTTTGGGCACATCATGAGAAGGCAAGACTCTGGAGAAGACAATAATGCTGTGAATGGTTGAAAGCAGCATGAAAAGAGGAAGACGAAATGTGAGAAGGATTGATTTTCTGAGGGAAAGCATAGGCTAAAACCTATGGTTTTTGAGCAGGGTTGTTGAGGACAGGACATTTTGGAGATTACTCATTCATAAGGTCACCATAAGTTGGAGAAAAGTTGATAGCATATAGCAACAACTACAAATACTGTTCACATTTGGATAAATGGAGCCCAAGAAGTACTAGAACATCTTACCTTAGATAGGAATATCATATGGTTGCCAGAATGACCACATGGTAACAATCATAGGAATTACAAAGAGAGTCATAGTGGGCATTAAGATCAGCCACAATATTGAATTAAATGTGCTAAATCCTTTGTTCCTCTTGAACACATCAGTTTAAGCCACCTGAAAATATGGCCATCAGCCCAGCCAAAGTCTCTCTCAATTGTTGGAAGGTTGATTAATAGCCTGCATTGAAGTGGTTGTTAGATGTCATCCGCAGCAGCACTGATTAATTACACACAGGAAATCTACATGGGCTGCTCATTTTTGGCCTACAACAATGCTTCAGTGGAGGCCTGCTGAGCCAATTTACTACTGTTAATGTAAACGGTTAGCAGAGTGGTATGCAGTGGCCAGCAAGAGGTTCGCACCTGGCAAGGTGGTCCCTTGTGAGAAAAACAGGCAAACAGATCTTGGTGCAGAAGAAAACTCAAAGTAGGTTTACTCAGGAAGTAAAAACATGCAAGTATATACAGTGCAACAACTGTAACACAAAACAGATATATTTTCTTGGGCTGCTCAGTTGACCTCACTGAGACAGTTCAGTTTTGCTATATACAAGTCCATACAGTTCAGTAGCAGTCCAGTCCAGTCCAGCAGGGTAAATGCAAGCAGTAATTACAGACAAAGCCAAAGAGTTCTACAGCTTCTGTCCTCCTAGTGGAAGCTTACCCCCAAGTAGTCCTTTGTCGTGACCTGCCTGCTGCAGCGGTAAAAGTGATTTTACACAGAGGCTCGAGCCAGGATGAGACGGCTGTGTCCTTTATTTTACAGCTTGTATTTATCATAAAACCCAGCTATATCTTGAATCAGCAATTCTAGTGTCTAACAAAGGAACTGCAGTTACATGACCAATCTCTGTCATATTACACTGATGTACTTCAGATAAAAAATGCCTTGCGTTGGATAGCCAGGGAGTTAGTACAGAAGGTACAAAAAGAGATACTTATGTACAGGGTATGAGTTCTGGGCAGAAAGCTTTAGCGAGGCTCCATATCAGGGACCAAAATTCCTTCATACAATGGTCAAAGACCCATTGTAATGAATCAAGTTCAGCTAGGCAGTGTCCTTGAGTATTGTTACTTACTCCCAGTTTTCTAGGAGTTTCCAGCAATGTCAGATGGCATTACTGCCACTACCTTTGGGAACTTGTTAGTGCTAAATAACCATGATTATAAATTTAAGGCGATCATGGGGTCTAACTAATAAATCATTACTACACAAATCAATACATCATCACTACAATCTTTCTTTGTCCAGCAAGCACAGAGGGCATATCAGGCAAAAGCCATCATCAGGATCACTGCAAAGATTCAGTCCTTGTAGCAGGTTCTGGAACACACAGGAATCTTCATCAAGACTGTCAGCAGAGGAAGGTAAGCATTAATGCTCAGGCAAGTTGAGCATTGTAGCTGGAAGTCTGAAGTCCTGCTCTGACTTAAATACAGTGGCCCATGGAGCACATCAGGGAAAAGTCCCAGCACCTGTGTGCCCCTGCAGTAGGGTCTTAAAGGCATCACAGACACAATATGCCTTGCAACCTGTTAGGGTGTGAAGCGGAGACTTACATCCACTAACAACTACCCCAAGTAAATTCTGCATGGATATCTAAACAGATCCTGAGTGACAGTGTTACAGGATTAGAATGAAGTGAAGAGATGATAAGACAAGTCTTTGTGGAGAACAGCTTATGAAAGAATAGAAAATGAAACCAGTATGATAGGAGAAGTGGGACTGATTTGAGTTTATTTATGTTTAAACTGGGCTGTTATTTTCAAAATGCAGAGTCCCAAACTGGCTGCTTACCACAGGTGTCCTTATCTGCATTATCACCAGATGGACAACTAATACACTTCTAATGGTGTGTTAGGGAACCTAAGTGTGCAATCCTATTTAACTCACCTAATTTTCCCCTGTAGGATTTTTTTAATGCATGTATTTTGGATGTAGGAATTATTTAGAAGCCAAAGCAAAGCAGGGACATTTGTCAGTATCTAAACCAAAACAAAGGAAGGAAACCCAAAGTGGAAGTTGAATCAGATTGGTGGTGGTGGTGTCCCTCCAAAGTACCAAATATTGCTTCATGTGTCTTGGGGGTTAAAAGGTGTCAGTTGAAAGCTAAAGTTCTCTTTGAAATGTAGTCACAGAGCACATTTGAGGGAATTCCTTGCCCTTGTGATTTGGCAGCCATTTTGTGAGAGAAGTATGTTAGAGGAAATAGAGAGTGATTGCTATTAGCTATTAATTCTCAGGAGGTAAAGTGAATGTGCTTTAGAGGATTCTTTCATCTTTGCTTTTAGTTATTTTCATGTGTGAAATTTGTCCAGTCATTCCAGATTTGCAGGGAGTAGGTCACAGTAATATTAGGGATAGCTCTCTTCACACCCCTCCTCATCTTGTTTTTTTTTAATAGAAGCTGCTGGCTTTTATTTTTGAAGAACTTTGCCTGTTTCATTTTTTCACTCTGCATGCATTCCTGTCTTCAAGACAGTAAGGTAAAAGTAAAGGTCACCCTTGCTCGAAAGCCAGTCATGTCGTGATTCCATGACAAGATTATGTTATTTTATGTAATTAATCATGAGTTTGAGAATGTTATCATGTAGAGATGCTATTTAATTTTGATTAAGTACAGCCATGTGCACCCATTTTGTGATCAACTATTCACCATTTTCTAGAAGATGATGGAAAGCTGCCTTGTGGCCAGTTCTCAAGGCCATCCCTTGGGAAAGAACCTTGAAGATGTTCTCTCTCACAGACTTAGATAAAGAACACTGATAATTTGCCATCTGGATCTTTGATCTACATACTGAACTTGTCACTTTGACAAGTCAATTAGGATTTGCTATCTACCTTTTCCTATCGGAAAAGGTATAAAAACACGGTTTAATTCAATCTAGGGAAGAAATCTCTCTCTCTCTCTCTCTAGAGAGAGATAAGCACACTTCCACACATTGATAGGCTTTCCTACCATCGAGGAGGGTATCAAACCCATCTCTGATGGGGCGCCTAGAAGTGCCACAGTTTAGGGTACATTAGGTTAAGGTACTGCTATGCTACTTTCTTTGATTTCTGTATTATGTGCATTTATTGGAACTTTATTCTATAATTTCAATTAGTTTAATAAACTCTTTTAATTGATTTCTGAGTCAATCTTAGTTCTTTCTCCTTAAGCCAAACCAGAGTGAAATAGAGAGGGGAGGCTTTAAAATAAAAAGGGTCATTATTAAAGGGAAGATAGCAACTTTCTCTTATGAAGCTCATGTTTTTTTTTCCAGCTGTCCGAAGGAGTACCGTCCAGGCTCGCCTCTTCCCAGCCATAAGCGGTGAAACATCCTTGGAGAAGAAGGTAAACGGGCAACCTCCATGCACACACTATACTTCCAAGGCCAGCAAGTTCTCCCCAAGTAAGAGATAAGGGTGTCGATCTGTGGGAATTGGCGTTTACTGTCCCAGTGGTCTTTGCAGCCCAATTAGACTCAATTAGATTTGTTGACCAGTCTTTCTCAGCCACGCTAAACCAGGCTGGAAGAGCACACCCTTAGGCCATGCTGACCAAGGGCATCTTCATGCTCGTGCTGTGGCTGGCGGCCTCACAAAGTCTGAGCATCCTGTGGTCTTCTGGCGAGTAGAGAAGGATGTTACAAATCATATCTAACTCTAGGGTTCAGTGCTCATCTCTGTTTCACAGCCGAAAAGCCAGCACTGCCTGCTTCTGCTGACGTTTCTGTGGTCATGTGGCAGGCATGACTAGATACCAGAGTGCACGGAATTCTGTTTACCTTCCCAAAGAAGTGGTCCCTATATATCTCCTTGCAATTTCTTGCTTTCGAATTGCTAGGTTGGCAGGAGCTGAGACAATGCAAGCGCGGTGCCAAAATGGCAGCCGCGCTCTTTGCGCCCCCCCCCCATCGGACGAAGGCATCCGGGTAGTTAGGGGGCGTGGCCAGCTCCCTTATAAAAGGGAAGCGACGGAGCGGAGAAGTTTTCCCCTCTTACCTCCGTCGCTTTTGCTTTTACCGGGAAGCCTTTTGGCTGCTGAATTCTCTCGTTTTCGGCTTCCCATCGATTGGCTGAGAGGCCCGTGAAGAAGAAGGCGGCTGCGAGCGCGGCTCGTGCGGTTTGGAGGCGCAATCTGGGTCGGAGGACCATGGCTGCGCCTCCCCAGCAGCCGCCTTTGCCTGCACCCACCGGGACCGGTGGAATGGGGTCTATTCCCCCTGGCCAGAGAATGGTGGCCCACGCACGGGGCCAGTAGGGGCTGCAGCCCTCGGCCCGCGAGCGGTGGACACCTCTCCTGGTGTTGCCCATTCCACTGGGCCTTCCTTTATAGGAGCGCAGCTCGCTCCGAGGCCTTCCAGCCTTGGGGGGTGGTCCGGTCCCCTTCCCTGGCAGGTTGCTACATCGGCCCTAATGGGCCCGGGTGTGGGGTTGTGGCCCTATTCGGGCCCCGGGGTGCAGGGACCTGTACCCATGCCTGTAGTAGGCGGGCCGGCTGGCCCTTTGCCCCATGTCAGCATGGAAGCCTTATTGGCCCGCGTTGCGGCCCTCGAGGCATCCCTGGCCCGGGCTAGCCACTCTTGGGCTCCCTTTGGGGTTCGTTTCGACGCGTCGTCTGCTGGGCAGCGGCAGGCGACGGGACGGGTCGAGCTGCTTGAGGCGCGTGGCACGACCTAGGCCACTGCCTCGCAGCTCCCCATTCAACAGACCGGTGCGGGTCAGGACCCATCGACGAGCTCGATGGCGGTTGTGAGCTCCGATGCCCCCAGTGGGCCGGAACCCCCGGTGGGGGCGGCCTACGGGGGTGCAGCATGTGAGTATGCAGTCCAAGCTAGTGCACCTACACACGTGGCCACGTTGGGGGGTTTCCAATGGCCTTGGCCTCGCGCGGGTGGGGCGGCAGTCCAGCCGCTGACGCCCCACCTGGCGACGACAACTACCACCCAGGGCCCCGTGGTGGGGGGTGTTTTCTACCCTGTGGGGAATGTTTTGGGGGTGGCTGGGTTAGTACAGGCCCCCTTTCAGATGCCAGCTGTTCCTGTTGTGCCTGTGTCGGCCTTGCTGACGGCGGGGTATTCCTTACCGCTGGGTGACCATTTGGCACAGACCACCAAAGAGAAGATCTGGCGGGGGGAGTACGTGGATATCTTCTCACTCCTCAACAGAGGGCCCACCAAGGAGTAGGGGGGGGGCAGGATGAGAAGGATAAGGAGCAGGCACGTCGTCGCAAGCCACCACGTACGTGGGCCGACTGGTTGCCGGCCTACCTCATATACATGGCGGTGTACCTTAGGGCCCAGCCGGATTTGGCAATTCCGATGGTCCAGTATTTGGACAACATCTACCGGGCGATGGTTGACTTTCCGGTCCCATCGTGGTTGGCTTATGACGTGTAATTCCATATGCGGATTCCCCGGCACCCCGAGATTAGGTGGGTTGAGCCATGCCAGAGGCTGTGGCTTTTGTACATGACGCCCACGCGCCCCGTGCCCGGGGAGAGATACCATTGTGGACATGCGGTCCAGAGGGCGGCCCCAGCACAGGTCCACTGCCAGGGGGCGGGACAGGGGGTTTCCAGCCCGCCTGCTGTGCTGGACTTTCTCGTCCAATGGTTCCTGCAATAGGAAGAATGGCAAATACAGACATTAGTGTCCCCCCTGTGCTGGCCCCCATGCGGCCTCTGCCTGTCCCAGGCCTGGAGGGATGCGGGGCAGAGGGAGGGGTGGACAGGGGGCTGGCAAGACTGCCGCAGATGGATCTAGTTCACCGAAGGGCTCCCTCCCCAATTAATGTGGACATGTTGGAGCGCTGGCTCACATTGTACCCGAAGGGAGAGGATGCGGATATCTCCTTCAGGGTTTTAGGCAGGGGTTACGTATCCCTTTCATGGGTGATGGGTCCCCTCAGGATGCCCCCAATCTTTATCCCTTAGGGGGAGGGAGGAGGTGGCTGCTGCCAGCAATGATAAGGAGGTCTATGCGGGCAGGTTTTTGGCCCTGTCCCTGCGCCCCCGTTCCGGGGAGCATATTATTTCAATGATGACATGCCTTTTGGCTGTTCCAATTCGGGCTCGGCATTCGAGCGTTTCTCCACCTTCCTAGAGTGGGCTTTTGTTCACAGATCAGGGTCCCGGTCTGTAGCCCATTCCCTGGATGATTTTATTCGGGGCTGAACGGGGCTGGGACACGTCCACACGTCTCCTCAACACATTTCAGACGCTAATGGAGGAACTTGGTGTCCCTTTAGCGCCCGAAAAGACCGAGGGCCCACCTGCACAGCTAGTATTCCTGGGGGTGGAGATTGACACGGTAGCGCAGGCTTCTAGGTTGCAGCGGGATAAGGTGTCAAAGCTAGTGGCCCTTATCTCGGACTTGCTGGCCAAGCGCATGGCATCACTGAGGGAACTGCTGGTGCTACATGGTCACCTCAATTTTGCTGGCAGTGTCGTGGCACCGGGCAGGGCATTTGCTCGGCGCTTGCGCGACGCCATGGCAGGATTATCCAGGCCCCACCATAGGGTTAGACTTACCCGGGGTATCAGGGCAGACGTGCTTGTCTGGCTACAGATCCTGAGGGATTTCAATGGGGTGTCATTTTGGAGGTCTGAGCTCCTGGCTTCCCCTCGCTTTAAGATACAGTCCGATGCCTCGGGATCCCTGAGTTATGGGATGTACTTCAATTGGAAGTGGGCCTATGGTGGGTGGCCACCATCCTGGGCAGGCACGGGTCGCCTGCGTGGTCTCACGTATCTGGAATTTTCCCTATACTGGGTGCTTTGATGCTATGGGGCGAGGAGTGGGCCAACTCGGTTGTCCATTTTGGTGTGACAATGCGGCTGTTGTCCACATTGTCAATGCACAGACCTCTAAATCGCCCAGGGTTATGGGCCCAGTGCGCCAGTTTGCATTGCGCAGCCTGCGCCTCAACGTTCTTTTCAGGGCCAGGCATGTCCCAGGGGTTACTAATGATATTGCTGACGCTTTGTCCCGCCTGCAGATCTCCCGGTTCCGTGCCTTGGCCCCGGATGCGGAGGAATTTCCCTCACCACTCCCGGACGAGATATGGAACATTGGCAAGGAGAGGTGAACCGGGCGATTGGCCTGTCACTAGCGCCACGCACGCGTAAGGCGTATCACCACGCATTTAATTCTTTCAGAGCATTCTGTACCCAATTTCAAATGCCAGGAACCTGGCCGATCCCGGTAACCCATGTTCTGCGGTTCATGGTTTACCTGTATGCCCAGGGCCTTGCACCTCGCACCATAGCATCTAAGCTGTCAGCGTTGGCTTTTATGGCCAAAGTGGGAGGTCATGTGGACAGCACCACTGACTTCCGTGTGAGACATGTTTTGGAGGGGTGGGTGCGCGCGCGTGGGCGTTGCCCGGACGACCGCCACCCGATTTCCCCAGGGGTTTTTACCCAATTGGCCCGGGGCTGGCCTGGCCTCTGTTTTGATACGATGAGGCAGCCCATTTCATGCGGCTACAACGGTGGCCTTTTTTGGAGCGCTCCGCATCGGCGAGCTTGAGATGCTGTATAAGGCGGATGCAAGTCGTAGGGCACTGGAACTCGAAGATGTCTGTGTGAACAATATTGGGCTCAGTTGGGGATACGCTCCTCTAAAACGAATCAGCACAGCGTAGGTAGTGGAGTAGACTGCTACGATGTTCCTCGGCAGACATCTGTCCGGTTGGTGCCCTACAGGATTTCCTTGCACTGTGTGGCACGCACCATGGCCAGTTTTTCTGTCACCAAGGTGGGTCTTCTCTTACTAAATTTCAATTTGGAGGGTGCCGGGAAGGCACTAGACAGTGTTGGCCCCTCTGGGGCTCGTTGCGGCACCCATTCGTTCAGGATAGGGGCGGCTTCTACTGCAGTTGTTTTTGGGTACTCCGGGGCTGAAATACGCCGCACGGGAGGGTGGGGATCACAATGTTTTCAGTTTTGTGTTCGCCCTCTTCAACCGTGAGTACCAGTTTAGTCACTGCACTGTTTCTCCCCCCCTTTTTTTCCTTGACAGACCCTGGGTGTCGTTTTACACCGGTGACAGTATGGCTGGTGGGCCGTAGCCACGTGCACAGGGCAGCGCGTTACGCTGCATGGGGCAGCGCGTTACGCTGCACAGGGCAGCGCGTTACGCTGCGGCGACAGAGTGGGGACCCCGACTGGGACTGGGTGCAGCCGCACGTCTCAGGTAGTATGGTAAGCGCGGCATGTTATGGCGGGAACTGTTGCCATTCCTTTTCTACATCAGGGATGCTGACTCGCCCGATGTCCTGGTTATGTACCTTGGGGGCGATGGCTTGGGGCAGGTCACTGGCCTATCGCAGAAGCTTGCGGTTTGCAGTGACCTGCCCTACTCACATCATGTGTGGCCTGCCACATCCCTCAATTGGTCGGACACGATACCGCGGTACGCTTACAGGGGGGCGTTCGGCCTCGAGGCTCTTGACTGAGCCGACGCTCCGTGAACGGGGCTATTGCCCGGTTCCTTCTCGACAAGGGTGGGGGACGCGTCATTAGCCTCCCCGCCGTCAGTCTGCAAAATTACGAGCTTTACTCAGGGGATGGGGCCCATCTGTCGCATGGAGGTATGGACCTCTGGTTAGTGGAATGGCGAGCAGGCCTGTCGACCGAGCTGACGGTCTTGGGGGGGGGGCGGTGAGCCTTTTGGGAAGCCTCCCCGTGTGGCGGGTATCACTGGTAAGGTAAACATTTATGACCCACAGGTATCCTGCAGGTTCGCAATTGACTGGACAACACTAGACAGGCATAAGTTGGTTAAACGTTGTCCGGTCAACGACGAACCAGGCGACGGGGTGATGGCTACAGCTAGACAGCATGCATCACCCCGTGATTTCACGGATACGCGTCAGAGGGTGGGGTCATTAGTTAGATATTGACTACGGTCAACAATTTGTTTGTTGTCAACAAACAAATTGATACAAATAGATACATTGTAACAATTGCCATTGGCAATTTTGGGTGGTACCTTACCAGTGTTACTTCGGCCTGCTTGCCTTAAAGAATTATGATTGGTCAATTACCAATAGAAATTTATAATTCGGACTAGGGCATGAATCAATAAATGTGGCACAATGCCGTTATCCACTTTTACCAGTGTCTGAGTCCTTTATTGGGGGGTGCGCCTGCAATGCAAGCGCGGCACCAAAATGGCAGCCGCGCTCTTTGCGGCCCCCCCCCCATCGGACGAAGGCATCCGGGTAGTTAGGGGGCGTGGCCAGCTCCCTTATAAAAGGGGTGGCCATGAGGCAGCTGAGCTGCCATTTTGCGAAGCGACGGAGCGGAGAAGTTTTTCCCCTCCACCCCCTCCCTAGTTAACAGTGTGATATTTTGGTCGCTTCGGGGCCGGGTGGGAATTTTTGGCTGGGACCCACAATTGGCTCTCGGGTCCTGGTTTTTTTCGCCCATCCCAAACTGTTGCTATGGTTTGATATAGGGGTTTCTGTTGCTGCTGTTGACTTTGGTCACATGGGCGGGTATCACTGGTAAGGTAAACATTTATGACCCACAGGTATCTGGCAGGTTCGCAATTGACTGGACAACACTAGACAGGCATAAGTTGGTTAAACGTTGTCCGGTCAACGACGAACCAGGCGACGGGGTGATGGCTACAGCTAGACAGCATGCATCACCCCGTGATTTCACGGATACGCGTCAGAGGGTGGGGTCATTAGTTAGATATTGACTACGGTCAACAATTTGTTTGTTGTCAACAAACAAATTGATACAAATAGATACATTGTAACAATTGCCGTTGGCAATTTTGGGTGGTACCTTACCAGTGTTACTTCGACCTGCTTGCCTTAAAGAATTATGATTGGTCAATTACCAATAGAAATTTATAATTCGGACTAGGGCATGAATCAATAAATGTGGCCCAATGCCGTTATCCACTTTTACCAGTGTCTGAGTCCTTTATTGGGGGGTGCGCCTGCAAAGGCGGGCGCTCGTTCCATCATGCAGTATTTGGGTATTGAACTGCTGACCTGCCGCCTTCCAGTCAGTGTCTTAGCCAGGAGACAAATGTACCACACAAGGGGGGCAATCCGATATTCTACTCAATGGGGCAATGAAGTATTCCCCTCCCACTTCGACAAACATTTTTGGTGCATAAATTAAACAGATCCAAGTACATTGCACAACTTCCTGTGGAAAGGAAGAAGGGAAGGAAGAAAATAAATTTGTGGGAGCTTTATTTGCACACTGGCTGTCATGGAGTAGCTGATGGCATTGAATTTTCATCCCTAGATTGGACTTCTTCTTCCATGGCTAGACCAGATGTGAAACTGCTGAAATGAAGACACATTTTGCTGTTCATTCTGCAGTACCTTTTGCCTGACCTAGTGTGAGAAAGATTAGCCAGCAATACAAGGTTGCCGTTACCAGGGTACACTCAATTGTAGTTAAAAAAACACCATAATCTTTGAGGATGCTCTTTCTGTGCACCCCATAGATTGGACTGATGTACTGATATGTGACCTAAGGAATGGACTGCCGACTTGTGAATAGCCCACCTATTGAATGTCTTCAGTTTATTTCATAAACAGAAGTATTGGCTCTTTTCTGACAGCAAAAAGAGTAGATAATTTTTCCCAGGCTGGACTTTTGCACAAAGGAATGAGTAAAAAGAAGTACAAGGCTGTGTCCAAGGTGGAAGACAATGGAACAGTGTGGACAGGCTACAAAGCTGGATACTTTCAGTGGCTCCAGGCACAGAATGTACCCTGATAAGATGCTGTGATCACATCATGTACTGCAGGACAAAAGGATGATTTACTCTTTGAGAATAAAGCAAGGTGGTGCGATATACTTTTTCTCTAAACTTGTCATTTACCAATACAGAAACTGAATTTTAGGGAAGAAGTTTAAAAGCCACTCAGAAAGCAGGGAATTTAGAATTGTCATTGGAACAAAAAGCAATTGCTTCTTGAGAGAAAGGGACTGAGACTCACATTCACACTTAAAACACAGATATTTTTCAGTCCACTTTTTCTCATGTAATACTTGCTCTTGCAGGTTTTGACTGCTCTGGCAGCTATGGGCCTTGGTTTGCTTTAACCCCACAAGAAGCTTCAGTTTTTACATGGGCTAGAGCTAGATTACTCCTTCCAGGAGATTCTATACCTCCTTTCCCCTTGTGTTTCTTGTTACAAAGAGTTAGGTTTTCCTGGACTACATTTGTGGCCTGTAGGCTCTGAATGAACTTTGATTCCTTTACTTTCATCTTTTATTTATTTCTTCAACACATTCATACAGGTGACTTTGCTAGTTTTTATATTACATTTTTTCCTTCTGCTATCCCCACCTGAATTTTCCTGGGTCTATTTTCTAACACATTTTCCTGAGTCTTCATAGATTTTCAAACAAGAGGAAGGTCCTAGGCTGACTTCTTTTCCTCCCCATTAGTTAACCACTCCTCACCCAAACTCACAGCATTTGTAATGGTTGTTTTTCTACAAGTGTGAATGATAGTGAACATAAAAGGGTATCCTGTAGATCATTTTGACTGTTGTCATTGGTATTCAGGTTGCCTTTGGTGCGTAAAACTTAGCATCTTTCCCCCACTATGTTAGAGATTGTGTTAGAAATTCATTTATTTTCCTCTGATTTCTTTATATTGTGCCTTCATTTAATAGATACTATTTCCTGTCTATTTGCTGTGATTTAAATAAATCTGCATGTTAATTACACATGTGAATAGCATCTCTGGTCACACCCTTTTGCTCACTGGGGCAAATAAATAACCTCATATTAAACAGGACTGCTGCCATCCGCCACACTGTCTCAGGTAATAGAGAGATCGGTTTTCTATTCACTAATTTGGCTTTATGGGTCCTTTTGTCTCACAATGTCTTGGCAGGAAGTAAAAAATAAGCACTCAGAGTGTGATGGCAAGTTCTTCCACTCTTCTGCATACCATGGAATTTTAATGTTGCATCTTTTATCTAATTTCTCCACGGGTTTCCTCTTTGGGTACATTATTAATCCCTGCAACAACACATTTCTTTTTCTCTCTCTTTACTGTGAGACAGAGGTCAAGTGGAAAATGCAACACTGTTGTTACACAGAGCTTCTGCCTGAAACCCAGGCAACGTACTGTAGGGAAAGCAAGCTCAACAGACCTATGGGATATTTGTCAGAACCAATGGAATAAATGGCAAATCCCCCCCTGGATTCTGCCGCCAATCTATTTATGTAATGAAATGGCATTGCCAGTCAGTCACTGAGGAGCTTGTCTACAATGGCTGTGGCTGAATACTCTATATTCTCAGCATGAGCCATTCTGCAGCACAAGCTGCCACGGGAAATATTCCTCTGCCGTAAACAGAAATGTGAAGTGCCATATCTGGACACTTTCTGCTGGGATTTGATGAAGATTAAGTAGAGAGCAATTCCAACGTGATGATGAGCTGCAGAAGAGGCAATTAAATATTCCACTGATTATGGTTAATGGGTCCAATTAGAGAGTATATTTTGAAATCCAGAAGTCCATGTCAGTGGGAAAGAGAATTGAGAATGGAGGAAGATAAATAAATCGCTGCCTCGGGACCATACATAAAGTATGTTGTGCTTTCAAAGGCTTTTGCTCTGCTCACTCCTTTTTTGTCACAGTAAATGGCAAGACATTTTATTGCCTAAGGCAGAGAGACAAACACTGCCCACCTCCTCATTCTGGTCAGAACGCATAGTACTCACAGAAACGATGGTAAGTTTTGACATGTGAAACAGAAAATCCCACAAGCCCCTCTCGCTATCCTCAGCATGATACAGTGGGTGGAAATCCTTTGGCTTAGTGTTGTAGATCATGCTAGAAGTAGCCCCATTGCATAAATTGGATTTTGCAATTCACCTCCTGCAGTACTGCAGTCCATAACTCTGCTCATGATCTAACTTCGATCCTGATCGAATCAAGGTAAACTCTCAGCCTTCCATCCTTCTGAAGTTGGTATAATGGGTGCCAAGCTTGTTGTGAACTGTCCAGAGAGTGCTCTAACCACTAGGAGTGATATATAAGTGTAATTGCTTGCTTGCTCCTCTATAAGTTCCATTTATTCAAATGGGTCTACTCTAGTTGTGACTTACTCTGTTTAACAACAGGATTTCAACCAGTGTGTAACACTGTTACATTGTAATGAATATTTGGCTCCCCTCCAAGATGCACACAATTTGTTACTAGAGGCAGTTTACTCTGCTGAAGAGTTTCACTGGCTCTTCCATATCTTATTTTGCCCAGTTGCTCCTTATGCCACAACTTCCCTTTCCTGACCTGACAGATAATATTATACTTTCACAGCTCTGACACAAGAGGCTTGGAAGACTAGGCTCATTGTTTTTACTGCAAGTGTAATATAAAGAACCTTTGTCTGACACTTGGTTGAGTCTTGTGTCAATGAAGAACATGGTAAGACAAGAAAGAATGGGAAGGTGGTGGCAAGAAGTGGCGATGAAGCTATTTCTGCATTTAGCAAATCAGGAGGAGTTCAGGTGCACTTTGAAGAAGGGAAAGTGGTTTCATTTCCTTCACCACTGACTGTCAGTATCATGCTTCATGTTGCCACATGGATCACTAAATTCTGCCTTGAGTTAATTACAGGGTGTTGGTCTACACAGCTTGCCACAGGTTGGGGCAAAACTAACACTGACAGGTAAGGAGAAGTAATTTGGAAGAAAGAGTCCACTGTGAGGTGGGAAGACTCATGAAGTTGATTTTTGCCTCAAACCCATTTTTTATATTAGCAGTGGCCAATCTTATCAAGCATGAATTCAAATACAGATGCAGGTTTGTGTGCAGCCATATGCCAGAGAGATGTAACAGCTGTAGCTTCTTGACATGAGTGGCCTCCCAGAATTACAGATGTTCTGCTTTGTTTCATTTATGAGTGAATTTGCCACAAAGAGAGCAAGGATTTATATTTGTGTTGAAAAAACAAATATGGGGCTTATAGACTCTTGCTGGTCTCCTAATGCCAGCGTAAGAGGAATGGGGACAGTTGAATTTTCTCTCTTTACAAAACTCTCTTGGACCATTTGAAACCTACCCTCCTCAGGTTACAGTTACTGGGGAAAAAGTTGGAGCTGAGGAGACTGGAATGGATACTTACAAACGCAGATTAAGAAACACAGCAAGGATTAAACGTGGAATGGGGAAACTGTTTTGGTAGAAGGGTTCTAGCAGGTTCCAGAAGGCAGGGCGAGCAGAGGAAGAGATTGGGAAGGAGCAGTTGCAGTGCAGAAACCCTTCCGGCACTATGGAAAAGGTGAACTAATTGAAGGAGAAAGAAAATAAGGCTCCTTGAACTCTGGGAACACTGCCAAAGCTGTCAAGCACTACTTGGAGGCCATCAAATTAGATTCCACCAATCATATGCTCTACAGCAATCAGTCTGCTGCATATGCCAAGAAGGGGGAATATATGAAAGCCCTGGAAGATGCATGCAAGACCATCAAGCTCAAGCCAGCAAGAACTATTACTGGAAGGCAGCTGCCTTGGAGTTCTTGGATTGCTTTGAAGAGGCTAAGAAGACATATGAGGCAGGGCTGAAACAGGAACCAGGCAATGCATGATTGAAGGAAGGCCAGGCTGGTAGTCCAGGATGGGGAATAATGTTTCTCCAGAGGGATGGTGTCTGGCCAGGTTACCCTGCTATGGTAATAGAGTAGACCATAATGCCAGTGATTCGACGCCGATTGAAAGGAGGTGGTTAACTAACCTGACCGCCCTCAGGACTAGTGGCCTTGGGTGGCAAAGTCCACAGGGAAGGGTGATGGTCCCCAAGGGAATTAAATCCCACTTGAATCCATATTGATGGAGGGCAGCAATTTTATCAATACTGGCCTGATTCTGAGGATGACTTGGTTTGCCAAAAGGGCTCAGGACCAGAAAGTGACTCATGGAACTGGATCAGTGGTACAGGTGACATACAGCAATGCAGAAGGTTGGGGAAGGCCACCAATTATGCTGCTACCAGGACAATCTTCATGGCTGAAAATCAAATAAACACAGCCCTCAGTCTCCAGCAGCCCTTCAGTGGGCTGAGAGTGCTAATAATCTCCAGGTCAGCCATAAAAGTCTGTACCTGAAATATCAGGAGTATTTATGAAAAGGGAAAGATTTATAATGTAGTAAAGGAAATGAAGAGGCTATATGTTGATATAATGGGAATGAGTGAGACAAGGGGCCAGGAGTGGACCAATACAGTGGTCAATTACTCAGGAAACAATGAAAAACATCACTGGAATGGAGTTGGGGTGATCCTGAGCAAAGTGATAAAGAAAACAGTGCTTAGTGTGATAAAATTTTCAGATAGGATCATTATGATCAAACTTAAAGACAAATCTTTCAACATGGATGCCATAGAAGTCTACGCACCAACTGCAGACAAATTGGATGAAGAGATTGAGGAATTTTATGATCAATTCAAAGCTGTGCTGAAGTATACAAAAAGAAATGAAGTGACTATGTTTATGTGAGACTTTAAAGCTGAAGTTGGCCAGGATAAAAAGAATGACATAGTTGGACTATATGGCCTTGGAAAAAGGAATGAGAGAAGAAATTGCCTTGCACAGTTCTGCAGAGAAGATCTAGTGATCACCAACACATGGCTTAAGATGTCACCAGATGACTTTATACTTGGAAGTTCCCTGCCACTAGCCCAAATGATACAGTCAGAAATCAAATAGACTTTCCTCTTATAAACAGAAGGTTTTGTAACAACATCTTGTCAGCAAAGAACTATCCAGGAGCAGGTATTTCATCAGACCATAACATGTTAATATGTCATCTCCACCTAAAATTGTGTAAAACTGTAACTTAAAAAAAATGAAAACTGAGTTTGATGTCAGTGTCTTTAAGGACAATGAATGTAGAACAGCTGCAAAAGAGACAATGAAAGAGGAGTTAGAAAAAATGAGAATACATCAAGGAGAAAGATGTATAGAAGAGAAATGGTGAATAAAAAAAAATAACCTAGAAAATTAGACAGAAACACCTTTACAGACAGAAGTCAAACCATAAGAATAAGGAATGGATGACAGATGACATACTCCATAAATGGAAATAAGAAGGATTTTTAAGAATCAGGACAAGGAAAAATATAATGATCTATAGTGGATGATTAGGTGCAAAAGAAGAGCTGCAAAGGAAGCTTATATGGCCGACAGATGCGCTGAGATAGAGGAATATCAAAATAAGCATATTTTTCAACATACATAAAAAGATCAGGGAAGTTAATGGCACAAGCATTGTTAAAGGACAAGGATGAGAATCTTGTGGTGGAAATAAGGGATAATGGCAATACTGGACCACCAATCTGGAGAATGAGGTAGTAAGAGATTTGCAAGAGGGACAGATGATATTATAGTAGAAATTTTGAAACTTCTGTCCAAAGTTAACATCAAAGAATTGACAGACCTTTTTAATACCACATGATACAGGGACCCTTCCAAGTGATTGGTTGCTATCAACCATTGTTACATTGCTGAAAAAAACAAAAACAAATGCAAAATCCTGTGAGAAGTACAGAATGATTAGCCTCATGAGTCATGCTCTTAAAGTGTTTTTGAAAATAATTCATAGTAGAATTTATAAGAAAGCACAGGTGAGACACAATTTGGTTTCTGGAATTCTATTGGTACCAGAGAGGTACTGTTTACAATCCAGGTCCTCATACAAAGATGTAGAGATGTGAGATGTGATGTGCAAAAAGATTATGCAAAAACCTTTGACAGAGGCCAGCATGAGAAGATGATCACAGTACTGAAGATAATATATGTAGATGACAAAGATATCAGAATCATCCCCAACCTTTATTGGAATCAGTCAGCTCAAATCAGAATTGAAGAGCAGCTGACAGAGCAAGTTCAAATTTGCAGAGGTGTGCGACAAGGCTGTGTGTTGTTTAATATATATCTGGAGAGTATTTTTTCAGAAGCACTATCAGAATATCTGAATAATATCCAGTATGCTGATAGCACAGTGTGGTTGGCCACAAAACTTACAGATCTTCAGTTGATGCTGGATTGAGTTAGAACTTCAAGCATAGAACATGGTTTTGGATCTCAACACTAAGAAGACTAAATATCTTCTTATAAGCTGAACACCAACTCATGGCAAACTAATAACAAAGAAAGAAGCAATCGAAAGAGTGGATAAAATTGTCTATTTGGGGAGTATGTTAAATGAAAATTGGGATTCCAAGGTAGAGATTAAAATAAAAGTAGAAAAAGCAAGATCCACCTTCATAAAAATGCAACATTTGTTATGCAGTAGAGATCTAACTCTTGCTACAAAGAGGTGTTACATATTCCCAGTGTTACATATTCCCATATACAGTAGAGTCAAAGTTTGGACATTGACTAAAGCATCTGAAAAGAAAATCAAAGCTTTCGATATATGGACCTACAGATGGTTATCATGGGTTAACCATGTGACTAATGTAGAAGTGTTATAAAGGATGGATAAAGAACAAGAACTGTTTAAGACCATTAAGCAAAGAAAGCTCCAATACCTTGGGCATAACATGAGAAATGACATGAAATAAAGAATACTTCAACTCCATCTGCAAGGAAAGATCCCTGGGAAGAGAGGCCCTGGACGTAGACAGACTTAATGGCTAAAGAACCTGAGAGACTGGTGTGAAATATCCTTGGAAGAACTGTTCCAAGGATTTAAGAACAGGAAGACTCTCGTCATGATGACAGCCAATATCCAGAATGTATATGGCACCTGAAGAAGAAGAAGAGTGAAATTTCCATCTGGGGAAAGTTTTGGAACCACATTCCACCTGTGGGCAGGAACAAAATACGACTTCCATTTGTTTCAAACTACTCAGAGATGTGGATGATAAATCTCTACATGGCTCACCAGAGGCAGATGTAGGAAGTCTTTTCACAAGCAGAACAGGAGAAAAGCTCTGTAGGACAAGCATCAGAAATACACTGTAAATAAGATTGAATCACTCAGAAGCTTTCAGAAGCCTGAATCACTTCAACCCATGCCAACTTTCTCTCAACACTGGGAAACCATCTCTAATCAGCATCTGAGTACAGAAGAGAGCCTTTTCAGTGTTCCATAAATGAAAGGTCTTCAATCAGGTAGTGATTGGAGGTAGGAATTGTTCTGTTTTTGGTCAGTGGGTGGAACCTGGCAGAAAAACCCTGTGGAACAGAGAAGGAAATCTAATGCCCCTTTTCAGTTAAAGACCCCACCAACTGCACATCCTTTCCCTCAAAATTTTTTCAGTACTTCTGCATACATGTAAATTATATAAGAGTGTAACTTGGCCTCCTGTCCATAGTAATAAGAACCATCCATATCCCAATGGAATTTCATTCTTCTGATAATCTAAAAATTACATCCACAATCTGAAAACTAAAGTTCAGTCTGAAAAAGGTGTCCTTGAAACAAAGTGCATGTCCAGACAGTGCTTATAGTGGTTGCTCCTAGTTAAGGCATTGTGGGTGGTGAAGCACCCCAGTTTTCCTCCCCACTGAGTGCTCCCTTTTGAACACCCTTTAGATGGTACTACATACGTGTGTGTGTGGGGTGTGTGTGTGTGTGTGTAGGTAGGTATAGGACACTCACTTTTAGCCCATTCCCAGTGAGTGTAGTTGCGGAGAACAAGCTAAAAGTGATTCCTGCAGCTGTCAAACTTTTTTTCCTGCATAAACTTCTGGCATCAAGCAGCTTCAGCATATTGGACATTGAACACTTCCCCTGATTGTTGATGAATGGCCAGGGGAAATGAAATACAGTGGACCCTCGCTTAACAAACAGCTCACTTAACACAAAACTCATATAACAAAAGGAAATCCATAAAAAAATAGTGGCTCAGCTAACACATTTTTTTTGGAACAGATTAATTGGTTTTCAATGCAGTCCTATGGGAAACCGCATTTTGCATTACAAACTTTGGTTTCCAATGCATTCCTATGGGAAATTGCATTCAATGCATTCCTATGGGAAATTTGCTTTACAATTTTTTTCATAGTACAAAAGGTCCTGGAGAATGCATTAAATTTGTTAACTAAGGTTCCACTGTAATTGAGTTTAATGTTCAGGAAAGCATAGTTGAAATGATGCATCAGTTCATTTAAATAAAAATATTTTCCTTGTATGCTTGTATATATGGCAGATCAAAATCATCGTTTCAATTGTTAATACATACACACAATTAAATTATTTCACTTTCCCTGACTGCTCATAGACAATCAGGGGAAGTGTTCAACAATTAAACTTCAAAGGATTCCCATTTGGACAGAAGAAGTGCACCAAATGGTACATCACTGCTCCCCTGCTCAGGGACCAAAGCTTTTATTGTTCAAGGTGGACATACCCAAAGACATTGTAAAAGTCAGCTTAGCTACCTTTTATCTATCATGCAGCATTCTCATATGCATAATGTCAGTGATGCGCTGCAAAAAAGATTACTACCCCCACCCTGGGTGTGGCTAACTCTGTGGGCCTGGCTAACTCTGTGGGCCACGCCCACTTGGCAGGCCATGCCATGGCCTGGGTAGGGAGGTGGACATGGCCAGTCAAGTGGGCATGGCCTGGGGAAAATTCCACTACCAGTGCCCACGCACCTGTGGGCACTGGGAGCAGTGCATCACTGCATAATGTAGAATTGTACTTTATAGCTTCATTCTCTGGAATGTGAGTAAATCCCCTGCATACATTCAATATTAATTTTGTAACCTATTACATATTAAGAGACTGTGTCTTGTGTTTTTTCTGATTTCATATGTAACTGCAGCAAAGAGAGAGTGGAGGAGAATGGTCAACAGAGAAAAAGTCTTTAAAATTAGTGAATGAGCCCCCTCATGTTTATCTTTATACACTTTCCTGCCCTTTGTGTCAGGCATCCCTTCTTTTCATCACTCCCATTTTCTTACTTCCTTTTATAGGAGGGCAGCCTATAAAAAAGAAATAACAAAGAGAAGAATGAGGAAATTGTTTTCTTTTTTAGGATGGCCACCTTATATGAAGTTCTTCCTGTTTGTTCCTGTTCCTATGGTTGTTGCTATGCAGTTCTATGTATTTGTTGTTGATGCCCTGGTTCTACTATAGGGCTTCTGATGCTAGTTCTGATGCTCAATTCTAGAAATTCTGTGCAGTTCTCCTCTCTTTTTTCTGCTTTCCATGAACATCTCTAACAACACTTTGATGATGATGATGATGATGAAGAAGAAGAAGAAGAAGAAGAAGAAGAAGATGATGATGATGATGATGATAATAATGATTTATTTATACCTAGCCCTACTGATGCAAGTGTCACTCAGGGTGGCTACAACATAGTAAAAAACTTAATAATGATAATAAAAATAAAGCAATATACAAGGCACAAAAAACAATGTAACAAAAATCAGTATGCAATATCAAAGCAAAATAATACAATACAAAAAATATAATACAATAATAATGATACAAAAGGGGCAGTGGCAGTAAAAGTCCTTTAAAAAAGTATTTTAAAAGTCCTTTAAACCCCCACAGGGGCAAAATCCAGGATGCCAGCGGAGGAGAGCCTAAGTGTCCTTGGAAACAAGGTCTTTTTTAGTCACACCGGGCTGCCCCACAGCTGAGACCAGTCTCTCCCTGCCCTCGCTCTCACTGAGGACAGGCATCAAGGGCAAACACCCCCAACGAGGCTCAGCTGGGGTCCGGTCCTCCTAGTTCTCCTAGTATCATCACATTCATCATGTTGGACTCCCAATGCCAAACTGCCCCCCCCCCCATGCTTTGTTTCACTCTTTAAGCCACCAAGTTGCTGTATCTCTCCTGCCATTCAGATGCAAGAGCTCAGTGTGCAGTCAATGGGAACCAGGATGCCATAGCTGGAAGAATGGTCAAGATGAACTCAAAAGTTGAATAAGGGCAGCTTTTCCATCATGGTTTCATACATGCCAAACCACTACTCCAAAGCAAAGGCTAAGTGCACATGGAAAATAAACATTGTGGAAAAGAGTTGACAGTTACTTCACTTCAAGGGGGAAGTTGGCAGAGACACCTCTGGCAGCCTGCCTAGCTGCAGCCCAGAGATCCTGGAGAGCACTGTGTCTGCATTGCTGGGAGAAGTTGTATACAGTGAATGCAGGCCAAAAGACTGTGCAACCCAGACCAAGGCCTTCCCTTCCAAAAACAACAGGGGAAACCCTGGGAACTGCAAAGAATGGAATCAAACTCTCAACCTCTGGCTTTGTAGCCAGCTGTCTAAATCACTAAACATAGGTGTGTTGGTCCAAGCACCATTGCCAACTGGCCTTTGTGCTGTCCTGCTTGTTGGCCAGAGTGAATAGAAAATCCCTCTGTGTCTCTCTCACAGTAGTTAAGCAATTAAGGTCTACAAGATCTCCCCAACTGACGGTGCTGTGTTGCCCCATCCCAAGTCACAGGCATTCCAAGGCTACTTTGTCATTCTCAAAATTGTGACTGGAAACATTTTTGGAATCAAGTGGGTCAGATGTTTTTGCCTCTTATTCATCATGATGTGTTTTGTATGTCATACACTATGTTGTAATATACGTTACTGTTCAAAAGTCTTAAGTCACCACCAGCTGGTCTGGGGGAAATTCAATAAATGATTGGGGGGGCATAATTCAGCCCCCAAATGATCTAGACAAACCAAAATTGGGGAATCTCTTTCATTGACTCTCCTCTCAACCCTCTCCAGGATTGGTGAAGTTTGGATATAGGGTTCTTGAGATACTGTATAAACTCCCATATCACTCATTGAATTTTCCCCAAAACAGCTGGTGGTGGCTGAAGACTTTTTCACAGTATTGTATTTTGTCTTGGAACAATTTATCCCCTTGAAAAACACTAATATTAGATTTCAGCAATGCCTATGGTGAACCAAACAATTATAAGGAAGCAGCCAAAGGCAGTATTTAGTTCCAATCGAGGCTCATCAAATTATTGTTTCAAACCTTTCCTACAAGCATATCTCCCTCATTATCAAATAAATGATTCAATTCAGTGAAGCAGCATGTGTTATAGATTGTGCAAAATGTGCTGTAGTTAATAAATGTATAACTTAGAAGGTAGCAGATTGGTAGGCACCTAAAGGCAAGTTAATTTTGAGTAAGAGGCTGACTACGTGGGTATTTTTCCAGCTGTTTGGAGTTCTCCAGGGAAAGGCTGGTGCACTCTTAAAGACATTGAACATATGACATCTTTGCTAAAGCACATCAGCCCACCCCCCACAGCATTTCTACCTTTCTGGCTCCTGTCAAGGGGCTTCTACTTTTCTGGTGTGAATAGAATTACTCTGGTTTGGATCAGTTCCAGCATATGAGACTGCAGGAACCGACCCACCGCAAGCCTTCTGGTTTGAATTTGCCAGTGTTGGGAAGTGATTTAATAAGTGATACTCTTCAGCATGTTGGCAAATTAATCACTTCCCCTGCTTGGCAGGGGAGAGGAGAAATAAATATATATTGACTGTACATAATTATTTCTGACACAAGTGGCTAAGACGCTGACTGGGAGGCAGAAGGTCAGCAGTTTGATTCCTGAGTACTGCAGGATGGAATGAGCTCCTGTCTTTGTCCTAGCTCCTGCCAACCTAGCAGTCCGAAAGCAAGAAATTGCAAGTAGATAAATAGGGACCACTTTGTTGGGACGGTAACAGGGTTCCGTACACTCTGGTGTCTAGTCATGCCTGCCACATGACCACGGAAACATCTGCAGGAGCAGACAGCGCTAACTCTTTGGCTTTAAAATAGAGATGCGCACTGAACCCTAGAGTCGGATACGACTGGCTTTTGAGCAAGGGAAAGCTTTACCTTTACCAAAAAAATAAATTAAAAAACACATTTCTTTGCCTTGTCTGAGGACCTATTGAGAAACTGCCTGCAGGTGAATCCCTGGCAGTGGGTCTGGCTGCAGGCAGTTTTTCAACTTGCAAGGAGGGAAGAAAGGGAGGAAGCAAGGAGGCATGACCCTAGAGAGGGGTCTTGCCAAGTGGTTCCTGAAATGTTGTGAAAGAGCATGCCTTGTCAATGCAGGAAGATCTAGGACAAGGAATCATCAAGAGCACATGAGGATTTTTGACCCCACTAAATTTCCGACACTTTCAATCAAAGCCCTGGTTGCATTGCCATGGTCCTTGTTCTTAATCTTAGGCAGATGTTTTACATTATGTGCGATCAAGACAGAATCAACTGGCAGCAACCACAATAGTGCCTTCAGAGTACGTGAGATATTTAAGGAGTGACTGTCCCAGTACTATCCCCACACCACCCCTGTGTTTTTCCATGGCCAAGTAGGGATTTGAGTTCAGGTCTTCTGAGTCGTACTCCATCATGTTATCTACCACAACACAATGTGTAACATTTACATTGCAAATGAAAGGGGTTTTTTTTTTGGTTATCCTATCCCAGTGGTTCCCAACATGGGGCCCACACCCCATAGGGATACAGTAATACCTCATACAAAGTCCGCTTCATACAACATCGAATTCATACAACATCGCCTAATTTCTTGAAAAAAGTTACCTCATACAAAGTCGCTCGACTTTGTATGAGGCATTCAGTTTTTCCCAGGTTGCATTGTGCCTGGGCAGTATAAAAGACAGAACACATGCGTGCATTGCTCTTGTAGGTTTTGCACAAGTCAAAGAGTGTTTAGGAGTGGTTTTGAGCATGATTGTGGGGTTTTTTTTGAATTTTTTTGTCAGAATTTTTAGAAGCATTCCTGGGATTTTTGCAGCATTCTTCAGGTTCTTGGACAATCAGGGTTGTTTGACATGTTTTTGTAATGTATTTAGCCTTTAGACAATGTTTTCTTAAAGTTCTGTCAGTTTCCTGTCTGTTTCCTTCACTTTGCCCTGAAGTCTGTGCTGTTATAGTACAATGTATCTCTATGGAAATGACGTTGTATGAGGCATCGCGGCAATGATTTAGACATTGTATGAGGCATCGCGGCACCGTGACATATATTCCCAAATATTTCAATTTATCTTTTATAATAATGTTGTATAATTCTGTAATTTTCCTGTTTTTCGCTTATGAGAGGCTGCATGTAATTGCTTCTGTTCTTGCACAATTAATTCTCAATCCTGTTACTTTTTCGAACTTATTTAAATGCATTTGAATTATTTTAATATTATCAATAGTTTTTTATCACTAACAGTGTGTCATCTACAAAAAGACTTATTTTTTTATTTCCTAACCCTGTTAATATCTCATCCTGTCTAATTTCATTTGCAAGTAACTCCATAGCCAATATAAATAGTGATGGGAATAATGGGCAACCTTGCCTTGTGCCTGCATTAATATTAATTTCTTTACTTAAACAATTATTCAATTTAATTTTAGTCTTATTGTTGTTGTTCAGTCGCACAGTTGACTCCGACCCTCTGCGACCCCATGGACCATTTTCCTCCAGGCGCCCATGTCCTCCACCATCCCCCTCAACCCTCCCAGCTCTGTGCCCACTGTGTCTACAATACTATCTAGCCATCTCATCTTTGGTCTCCCCCTGCTTCTTTTGCCCTCCACCTTTCCCAACATCAAGGCCTTCTCGAGTGAATCTTCCCTTCTCATTTGATGTCCAAAGTACTTTAGCTTCGTCTTTACTATTTGACCTTCCAATGAGCAGTCAGGGTTGATTTCTTCTAAGATTGACCTGTTTGTTCTCCTCGCTGTCCAGAGGACTCTCAAAACCCTCCTCCAACACCACATTTCAAAGGCATCTATTCTTCTGTGTTCAGCCTTCCTAATTGTCCAGCTCTCGCATCCATACATTACCACTGGGAATACCATTGCTTTGACTATTCTAATTTTTGTTTGCAATGTGATGTCTCTGCTTTTCACTATGTTTCTCATCGCTTGTCTCCCAAGAATCAGTCGCCTTTTTATTTCATGGCTACAATCCCCATCTGCAGTGATCTTTGATCCCAAGAAAGTAAAATCTGTCACTGCTTCAACTTCTTCACCATCTATTTTCCAGGAACTGATTGGGCCTGTTGCCATTATTTTGGTTTTCTTGATATTGAGTCTCAAGCCAGCTTTTGCACTCTCCTCCTTCAATCCAATCAAGAGGTTCTTTAGGTCTTCCTCCCTTTCTGCCATTAGGGTGGTATCGTCTGCATATCTCAGATTGTTGATGTTTCTCCCAGCAATTTTAATCCCATATTGTGATTCCTCCATCCCTGCATTGTGCATTATGTGCTCTGTGTAAATAAACTTGTTTCTGGTATTCCTTTGTTTTCACCATGATCCAACGTATGTTGGCAATGTGGTCTCTGGTCCCCCTGCCTCTTCTGAAACCAGCCTGTACCTCTGGTAATTTTCTCTCCACATGCTGCTTAAGTCTATCCTGTATTATCTTGAGCATCACCTTGCTGGCATGTGGGATGAGCGCGATTGTTCGATAATTTGAACATTCTTTGGCATTGCCCTTTTTTGGGATTGGGACATATACTGATCTTTTCCAATCCTGTGGCCACTGTTTTGTTTTCCAAATCTGCTGGCATATTGAATGCAGTAATTTGACACCATCATCTTTTAGCGCTTTTTTGGTGTATGCAAACCAAGACACGGACACAGCCTCGGGCTGGGTTAACTCAGGTTTATTGCATCGTGGACAGAGGGAACATGAGGTAATGGCGGATCGATAGCTCTTTGTATACAGTAGTAGTACATTTGAACGTGGTGCCATGGTAGCCCATTGGCTACTGTCTGCGTGACGTCATTGCGGGTCACGCCCTTCTTGTCCAGGTGTAGGTGGTGGCGGGAAAACTTCCCGCGCTGTTGCCTTTGATGAGTTCGGACCAAGAGAGCTTGGACGCTCGCTGCTGCCAGCTGGTGGACATTAGCTCGCGTCCTATTACAGGGTTTATATGATACAGCTGAAGGTTACATAGTTGCTATAGGCAAGGTTACATTGGCTCAGATACATTGTAATCCATGTGGAAGGTAAAACCATCAGAACACAACACCCCTCCCCCCTAGGACGAGACAAAGTCTCGAGCCCACACTTAAACACACTCCCCCCCCCTCAGGAGACAAAGTCTCTCAGCCAAGATGGCTTATTTCGAACACGCTGGGGTCTCGATGCGGGCTGCCTCTCCCCGGGTTTGCTACCTTCTCTTTGTCCCCTGGTTTCCTGTCCTGTAATTGGAGAGGGAGACTCGTTAGTGGCTTGCCGCGGCTCCGCGGCGTTGTTGGGAGGTGTGCTCTTTCTTAGGGAGGAACCGGGGGCACTGGGGGCTAACGAAAAACCCCTCTTCTCGCTTGGATGGGTGGGGGAACACTCCTGAAAACCCCCCCGGCTCGCAAAATCAAAATCAAAATTACAATCGGGGGCAGCGGTCGCGAACTCCTCTCCCCCTTCCCCGGCCCCTGATAGGACTGGCGTATCAAAAGGGTATGAGTCGGGGCCGCTGCTTCTGCCTTCCCCCCTTGCTTGGGACTGTTGTCCACTGCTGTCTCCCCCTTGGGTTAAGCGGGTGGGGGAGAACCCTAACGCTGAATCCTGTTGCTGAGCCCCACAGACTGGCCCACTCACTCGGTGCCTCAGTTGGTCTGCGTGCCTCCTCCAGAGGAGGCCGGTGTTAGTCTCGACCCGGTACGACACTGGCCCCGTCTGTTCTACAACCGTCCCTGGTACCCAGGCCGGCCCTGCACTGGAATAGTTCCTGCAGTGAACAGGGTCCCCGGCGGCGAAACCTTTCGAGACTGCCAACCCTATGTTTTTCCCTTTATCCTCGACTCTCGTCGGGTCTAGCCTGGACAGGATCGTGGTCAGTTTTCGCCGCATCAAGAGCTCCGCCGGCGAGTAGCCTGACGCTAAGGGGGTTACCCTATACGCTAATAGGAACTGGCATACTTGGTGATTCAGGTCCCCCGGGCCCATGCGCCGCAGCGCCTCCTTTGTTGTACGCACCAGCCGTTCCACTTGGCCATTCGTGGCCGGGTGAAACGGTGCGGATGTGACATGCCGAATGGCGTTTGCCTCCATGAATGCTCCGAACTCAGCGGAGGTGAAGCAACTAGCGTTATCGCTGACTAAAGTGTCGGGTAAACCGAATGTGGAAAAGACTCTCCTTAGCTGGCCAATTGTCGTGGCGGAGGACGTGCTCTTTACTGGGATAACCTCCAGCCACTTGGAGAACGCATCCACCACCAGGAGAAACATGGTTCCTCGGAATGGGCCAGCGAAATCTACGTGCACTCTGGACCATGGCCCCCTTGCTGTGTCCCACTCCCTATGCGGGAGACGGGCCGCCTCAGGTCGGGATCCCTGGCATGCCTCGCAAGTGCCGACCATGTGCTCAATGTCCGCGTCCAGCTGTGGCCACCAGAAGTAACTCCGGGCCAGCGCCTTTGAACGAACTATGCCCGGGTGGCTGACGTGCAGCAGTTCGAGCACCCTCGTCCGCAGGGGCGTAGGGACCACCACCCGTTGGCCCCACAAAAGGCACCCCCTCTCTAGGGACAACTCTAGCTTTTTCCGAAAGAATGGGTCGAACTCTGTACTCGGGGACGATGCCGGCCACCCCTTCTGTACCCATGAACTAACTTTCTCCAGCGTTCTGTCCTTGCCTGTCGCCCTAGCAATGTCGGCTGGTACTATTGGGGGTGCGTCTAAAACCTCGATTAGCAACACCTGGCGGTCTCTTTCTGCTCTCGCCTTTTGGTCGTCCGACAAGGGCAAAGGGGATCTCGAAAGTGCATCAGCATGGCTGATCTCCTTTCCGGGCCGGTACTCCAACTCATGTTGGTATGCGTTGAGGAAAATAGCCCATCGCAGCATTCTCGGGGACAGGATCTGCGGCGTGGGCTTGCTTGCCGTGAAAATCCCTAACAGTGGCTTGTG
This sequence comes from Bradypodion pumilum, assembly GCA_035047305.1. Lineage (NCBI taxonomy): Eukaryota > Metazoa > Chordata > Lepidosauria > Squamata > Chamaeleonidae > Bradypodion > Bradypodion pumilum. The sequence continues at coordinate 156,236,841 of JAWDJD010000001.1, read as the reverse complement.
ATCGGTCACGATTTTGAACGGGCGGCCATACAAAAAATCGTGAAATTTTTTGGTTCCCGCTACTATTGCTAACGCCTCCCTGTCGGTTTGTGCGTAATTTCGCTCCGCTTGGGACAGGGACCTTGAGTAAAACGCTACCGGGGCCTCCCTTCCGTCCTCCAACACGTGGCAAAGCACCGCCCCCACCCCCACCGGGGATGCATCACAGACTAGGACCACTGGCCGTTTGGGGTCGAAGTGCGTCAGGATTGCCTCAGATGTTAGGAGTTGCTTTAGCTCTTTGAACGCCCTCTCGTGCTCGTCACCCCACATCCATGTCTCCTCCTTTTTAAGTAACCGATGGAGCGGTTCGGCCACGGACGCCTTCCGCGGGAGGAATGTATGGTAAAAATTGAGGAGCCCCAGGAAGGACTGTAGCTCGGTTTTGGATGTGGGGCGAGGGGCCTTTTTGATGGCTGCTACTTTGGATTTAGACGGTTTAATCCCCTCGGGTGTGATCCGGAACCCTAAAAACTCGACCTCGGTTTCGAAAAAGACACATTTGTCCTTCCTCAATCTCAGCCCCGCTTTCTCGAACACGGTCAGTACTTTGTCCAACCTCTTTGCCAGTTCAGCCTCACTCCCCCCTGTTATCAACACGTCATCAAAATAAGGCAACACCCCCTCCAGTCCCTTCAGGAGGCGTTCCACAAGCGACTGAAAAAGGCCGGGTGCCGAGTTCACGCCAAACTGTAACCGCGACACCTGGAACGCTCCTTTATGTGTAACTATCGTTTGTGCCGCGGCCGTGGCGGGGGTCACAGGAAGTTGCTGATAGGCTTGTGCCAAATCGAGTTTAGCGAAACACTTTCCCCCATTCAGCCTGGCCAAAAGGTGGCTGATCACTGGCACCGGGTATGCATTAGGGCGGATCGCCTTGTTAATTGTACACTTATAATCAGCGCAAATGCGCACCTCCCCGTTAGCCTTTAGAGCCGTTACAATTGGAGTTTCCCACTCCGCGGAATCAACAGGAATCAGAATCCCCTGGCCCACCAGTTTGTCCAGTTCCGCCTCTATCTTGTCCTTGAGTGCGAACGGCACCCTGCGCGGTTTGAGTCTTATCGGGCGGACCTCCGGGTCTATGTCGAAAGCTACAGGGGGTCCCTTGAACTTTCCGAGTCCTTTCTTAAAAACGGCGGGATGCGCATCGCAAACCGCTTGTATTGGGTCCCCCCCCCACGGTATGTACTCCCCCTATGAACAAACCTAAGGGCTGAAACCACTGTGTCCCTAGGAGGCTACAGATTCCCCCCTTGAGGACAACTAGGGGCAGTTCCGCAGAATGTCTCTTAAAATTGACCCGAAATTTCCTGACCCCCAACACCGGAATGCTGTTTCCCTGTACGTCTCGTAGCGTGGACCTCAACGCTTTAAGTTTGGGCCGCACGTGGGGGTCGATTTTCAAGAACTCTTTCTGGGGAATTATAGAATAGGAGGACCCCGAGTCAATTTCCATCTTAATAGGGGCCCCTTGTACTAATACCTCAACGAAGTAATGGGACTGTCCCGCGGACACGCTGAACACTGGGGCGTCGTCCTCGCTGTCGTCCGAGACGCGGCCCACGCCATCCTGCTTCCTCGTGGTCTGGGCGCCATCTTTGGGCCTCGCTGGACGGTCCGGTCTGGCCGCACGGTCTTGTGACTGCCTCCGGCCCTCCTTCCGTTTTCTGCATGCCTTGGCGATGTGCCCCCGACGGCCGCAGGTGTAACACTCGGCCTTCCTGAACGGGCATCTCGCGCGCTCATGGGCCGCTCCGCAACCCTCGCAGCGTCGACCACCCTTTCGGACCTTCTGGACCTCCTCGCCGTCGCTGCCTTCCGTAGACGACTTTGAGGCCCGTCGAGTTGCGTGCACCGACTGTCCGGACTTCCCGCGCACCGAATTTTCCGCCTTGCCGGCTCTAGGACGCCACTCACGCCACTGGTGCATCTCGTCCACTCCAGCATTCGTGGACTCTGCGGCTTCCGCGGCCTCTACGACCTCTGCCAGCGTGGGTGGCGGCTCCTTGTTCATCAAGCTGCGCTGTACCTCCTTGTCTTTCAGGCCACACAACACGCCGTCCCTGAGGGCCATCTCTAGGATGTCGCCCCATTTACAGGGGGCGGCGGCTACCCTCATGGCGGCCACGAATGCCTCAACCGACTCATCCGGCGCTTGGACTCGCCTCCAAAACGCGCTCCGAGCGGGAAACATTGCCCTCGAGGGACAGAAGCGCTCTCGCAGCAGCTTCATGATGTCGTCCGCCTTAAATTCGCTCACCTTCTTCGGAGCGATGATGCCCACCAGCGTCCGCTTGGTTTCCATCCCGAGCATTCTGGTGAGGATGGCCCTCTTCCTCTCCTCGTCGTCTCCCTTGACTTTGAGTTCCACCAGTGCCGCCTGGAAGTCCATCTCAAGCAGCTCCCAGTCTTGCGGTTTGGTGATGTTGAACCCGCTCTGTGCCCTGGCTGTTCCGTGGGGATCCATCATCCCACCTTCGTCGCCAATTTGGTGTATGCAAACCAAGACACGGACACAGCCTCGGGCTGGGTTAACTCAGGTTTATTGCATCGTGGACAGAGGGAACATGAGGTAATGGCGGATCGATAGCTCTTTGTATACAGTAGTAGTACATTTGAACGTGGTGCCATGGTAGCCCATTGGCTACTGTCTGCGTGACGTCATTGCGGGTCACGCCCTTCTTGTCCAGGTGTAGGTGGTGGCGGGAAAACTTCCCGCGCTGTTGCCTTTGATGAGTTCGGACCAAGAGAGCTTGGACGCTCGCTGCTGCCAGCTGGTGGACATTAGCTCGCGTCCTATTACAGGGTTTATATGATACAGCTGAAGGTTACATAGTTGCTATAGGCAAGGTTACATTGGCTCAGATACATTGTAATCCATGTGGAAGGTAAAACCATCAGAACACAACAGCTTTGAAAAATTCAACTGGGATACCATCATCTCCACTAGCTTTGTTGTTTGCAGTGCTCTTTAGGACCTTTATGACTTCGCTCTCCAGGATGTCTGGCTCAAGTTCCATTTCTTCATCATTGTGATTATCAGGAGTGTTGAGGTCCTTTTTGTAGAGTTCCTCTGTGTACTCTTTCCATCTTTTCTTAATTTCTTCTGCATCAGCTAGCTCCTTTCTGTCTTTGTCCCTTATCATGGTCATTTTTGCTTTAAATGTTCCCTTGATTTCCCTGATTTTTTTGAAAAGATCTCTGGTTCTGCCTCTTTTGTTGTTTTCCTCCATTTCTCTTTTGTTGTTTTTCTCCATTTCTCTTTTAGGTAGTTTTCCTTATCTCTCCTTGCTTTTCTTTGAAATTCTGTGTTCAAATGATTGTATTTTTTCCTTTCTCCTTTTACTTTTGCGTTCCTTCTTTTCTCTGCTATTTCAAGAGCCTTATCAGATAACCACTTTGCTTTCTTACGCCTCCTCTCCTTTGGTATGGTTTTCTTTGCTGCGTCCTGCATGATGTCCCTCACCTCCGTCCATAATTCTTCTGGCACTCTGTCTACCGAGTCTAAGCCATTGAATCTGTTCATCACCTCCACCGTGTATTCTTTAGGGATGCTGTCTAGGTGATATCTGTCTGGTCTCCTTGTTTTCCCTATTTTCTTTAGTGTAAGCCTGAATTTTGCAATCAGTAGTTTGTGATCTGAGCCACAGTCTGCTCCAGGTCTTGTTTTTGCTGACTGTATGGAGGTTCTCCATCTTTGGCTGCAGAGTATGTAGTCAATCTGGTTTCGGTGTTGGCCATCTGGTGATGTCCATGTGTAAAGTCGCCTCTTGTGTTGCTGGAAGAGAGTGTTTGTTATGACCAGCGTATTCTCTTGGCAGAACTCTATCAATCTTTGCCCTGCTTCATTTCACGTTCCAAGACCAAACTTGCCTGTTATTCCCTCCACTTTTTGATTTCCTACTTTGACATTCCAATCTCCTAATATAATGTGGACATCATTTCTTGGTGTCTGTTCTATGAGGTGTTCTAGGTCCTCATAGAACTGGTCCACTGTGGCTTCATCTGCACCAGTGGTTGGTGTGTATATTTGGATCACAGTGACATTGAAAGGTTAACCTTGAAATCTGAGTGACATCATTCTGTCATTTTTAAGGTTGGATCCCATTACAGCTTTTCTCACTCTTTTATTGACAATTATGGCTACTCCATTTCTTCTAAGGTTTTCTTTCCCACAGTAGTAGATATGATGATTTTCAGAGCTGAATTCACCCATCCCTGTCCATTTTAGCTCACTGACACCCAGGATATCAATGCTTATTCTTTCCATCTCATTTTTTACCACTTCTCCTCGATCCTCCCATCATGGTCTGTCGCCGCTGCCTCTACTGTTATCCCAAAAAATAAAAATTCCCCTCTCCGGCCATCTTTTGTAAGTCCTATTACTCTCACTTTCCTAGAATCTTCTTGTCACAAAATCCACCTCATTCTTCTTTCCCCACGTTTCACTCCTGTATTGCCTTAGTGCTGTCTTTCCTCAGTCCCATTTGAAGGCATACACAGTCAAATATAGTCTCTCTCCAAATTCCCTCTGGCCGTTCGACTGTTCCTTTTAATTCCTTTTAATTTTGATAGATTCCCCCCTCCCCCCCCAATTCACGCTGATTTCATATTGGGTGTTCAGCTTCAGATCAAGCTCACTCTAAACAGCCTCTTGCCCCGCACCCTGATGGAGTCAGCCTGGGTTACCACAGCCTGCTCTCGAACAAATCTATCTTGTATTATCTTGAACATATATTTGCTAGCATGTGGGATGAGCACAATTTTTGAATAATTTGAACATTCTTTGGCATTACCCTTTTTTGGGCATTGGAACATATACTGATCTTTTCCAATCCTGTGGCCATTGTTGTGGTTTCCAAATCTGCTGGCATCTAGAATGCAATAATTTGATTCCATCATCTTTTAGGGCTTTGAAAAATTCATCTGGGATACCATCATCTCCACTGGCTTTGTTGTTTGCAGTGCCTTTTAGGGCCTTCAGAAATTCGACACCACAGCACTGGAAGAGGAATAATTCCTAACATATCGCTCTGAGGAATTCAGAAAAAATATTGTATTCATATCAAAGCATCCAGGGGTTTCCCCACGAAGAAAAGGTGCCTGAATGCATGTTGATATTTTTGCTGTGGCGATTATTGTGACATACAAAAATGTAAAGTTGTCACAAGAAGTACTCTTCAAATATACTTTGTATTACATTTTATATGGAATAAACCCTAGGGTAGGCCTTTGAACCTTGTAGTAAATCTTTTCTCGAAAATTGAAATGGTATTCCTAGTTCTAGTCATCCTCAGTAACACACACACAAATGCAAGAGAGGGCTTGCCTTCAGAGTTGCATGCCATGCAGACCTCTGGGGAGATCCATTGCCATCATTTGGCCAATTCAGAACATCGGAGAGATTCCACTAAACTATCTCCAAGCAAGTCATGGCTTTCATTACTTTTACTTATGGCATTCTCCCAGTTCCTGAGCCTAAAGCACATGCCATGGAGAGAAATAAGCACTGCTATCAACCTTTAATCCAGAAGCTCTGTTTTGCTTTTATTCTTTTTAGCTAAGGTCTCCACAATATCTAGAAAAGCAACAGTGTTTTCTATGTTTTCAGTTATTTTTGTTGTTTTTAGTCATTTGAATGGCTGCAAATGCAAATTAGAAATGCAGAATTCCCACTTAGAAGAACCAAGAGCCTCATCTATGTTTTCAGAAGCAGGACTTCTCTTTCTGTTCTTTGGCTGCTGCGTAGCAGTGCAACCATGCCCATGTTTACTTGAGAGTAGTAGTAGCAGATGGTGCCAGTTGCTGTTGGGGGGCGTGGTTAGTGGGCAGAGGCAATGATGACAGGTGGAACCAGCAGTAAAAGTGGATAGTAGTTAAACACACTCTCTGATCCTATCAACATGTCCCATTCACTTCTGTTTAAGAAAGGGTTGCCCATGGATTCGGATTAGTTTACTACATGAAGTCAGTGGACTCCCAAATTACCCCTCCTACTTTCATTTCAGGGCTATTTTGCCTCATTAGGGAACTGGTTTTTAACTGCAGGCTGGATTTTCCTAGGTCTTTTATTCCCATGTTTTATATCCTGTTAAAAATGTACAGGGTGTGTGGATGGATTAGAACCTTCCCTAACACCATTTGAGAAGTCAACTGTGGAAATGTTACTTTCAGCACAGAGGAGGCTGGCCCAGCAAAAGGGAAGGGTAGGTCTCCTCAGCACAATTGCCTCTTGCCCTCTGATTCATGCTTGGCAGGGTCAATTTTAACATACCTTTCTGCCCCCAAATTCCTAATGACTCTAAGCCCTCCTTTATACTGTAGAGTAGACTTTCATGTTAGGAAGGAACCAACTTACCCTGCTTCCCAAAATGAAAACATAAATCAGAAAGGAAACAGAGGAGTGTTAGAGGCAGGACAGATAATGGGAAAGACATGAATGAGGTGGAAGGGTAAGAAGAAGAAAAAGGAAGAGGGAAGAAGGGAAGGGATTTCTTATCTGGATTACATTTTGAGGAAAATTGACTACGGATATGAAAGTTTGACTTGAATAAATCCAGATCAATGGGGGGAAGGGACCACATTTGCAGCCCACCTTCTTCCCTAATGACAACTTATATGGATGGGCCCCTGTTTCATTCCACAAGTCAGATGAGAAACAAAGAGTTCATCTTGTCTCAGAATTAGAAATGTTCCTCCCTATAACAACTTCTTTCTGTCTCAGGAGTTGACGCCCACTCACACTCATTTTCTTTCTTTCTTTCTCCCCCTCTCTGCTCAAAGTGGCTGGGAGTTCAGTAGGAAAAGAACACAGTTATTAGTCTCTGATAACGAGAGAGGTACAGGGGCCACAGTGGCTTAGTGGCTAAAATGCAGAGCTTGATGACTGGAAGTTCGGCAGGTAAGCAGTTTGAGACCCGAGTGCTGCACAATGGAGTGAGCGCCCGTTGTTTGTCCCAGGTCCTGCCAACCTAGCAGTTGGAGAACAAGAAATTGCTAGTAGATAAATAAATACCACTTCAACAGGAAATGTAACAGAATTCTGTGCACTCTGGCATCTAGTCACGCCTTCCACATGCCCATGGAAATGTCTAAAGACAGTACTGGCTCTTTGGCTATAAATGGAGATGACCCCTGCTCCCTAGAGTTGGATACAACTGGCTTTTGAGCAATGGAGACCTTTACCTTTAGGTAAGGTTGGACGGGTTGGGGGGCGTACTGTGAACCCGAGGGCCCCAGTGAACAGTCCCCACTGCTTGGAAGTAGGTATTTTGAGAAATGCAACTTCAGAGGAGAAGTAGGCAGGTTCACACTAAAATGCAAAAATAAGCACATTGTGTCACTATCCCTAACTGGAAATGACAATTAAGCAAAAACAGAGAATGGATAAATTTTGGGCAACTATGTTTCTCAAATCCCTGAGTAAATGTAAATACTCTAATATTGTATTAGGTTCTAGGAGAAGAGAGGTGGAAACATGAAGAGTGCCAATGTTCACAGCTACCAAAAACATTTCAAAATGTCTGTTGCAATTAGTTTAATCCAGTTCCAAAGCCTACAAAGCCAATTCCTAAAGAGCCTGCTAGACCAGTTATATCAGCATTGGTCTTAGACACACAATAAGCAGGTCCACATTGTAAAGCAGTGGCACCCTTCATTGTAGCTCTAAATATCTTCTCATGCTCTGCGGTTCAGCTGCTCAGTACATGCCTTGACCTGGTGGCAGGCCAGACACTTGCTAAATGGTCATGATGCCTCATACATTTTATATATCTATAACAATATAACACTTTTTCCTTAGAACACAAAGATAATTGGGGATTATTTATGGTTTATGTTGTTACATCTTAGAGGCTCTTTCTGTTTCCAGTAATATTTAAACAAAATTATCAGGATGGGCTTCAAGACCTCAGGTAAAATATTCAAGTGATTTTTAAGGAAAGTACAACCAATTTTGACTGTGTTCCACTACTTCTGCCGCCACCGCCACCTAAAAGATTTTTTTCTCAACAAATTGTCTTTGAATTGACATATAACAGTGGTGGTGAACCTTGACACTCCAGCTATTCTTGGACTTCAATTACCAGAAGCCATGATCAACAGGTGTACTGACTTGGGCCAGTACACCTGTTGATCATGGCTTCTGGAAATTGAAGTCCAAGAACAGCTAGAGCTCCAAGGTTCATCACTGTGGACATATAAGGAAAAAGTAATGTAACTAGATCAGAAGGGAAACACCTGTGTAATTTCAGGGAAAAGCAAAAGAGTTTTAGTAAGACTAGCTTAATTTTCTTTTTTTAAAAATTGGGGTAGCTAGATTATTCTTGCTGTTCAATCTCCTTTTAATTCATATTCTGAGATTCATATGTGCATTGCTCCTCAAGGCAATGCTTCTGGAATAATTATATCACTAGCAAAAACTATTGCTAACTTATTTGTAGCCAAAAATTGTATCTCCATTAAAAGACTTCTAATTATGTAGCTCTAGCTAGAACTGCTACATGATAATGCAAATTAATTCCAATGTTTCAGACAGTGGCAATGGGCCCCTTGATGAATCCAGCTGCTATGAGGCCATGGATGAGTGGGGGGGGGGGGGCTTTACCCTCCTCCCATCAGAAGGGGGGCAATAATAGCCAGAGATGCCCTGGCATCCTGGTTCATCACTATGGAGGTGGGGCTTAAGGCTTCACTTCAAAAGCACAGCCCCATCTCTTTCTTTGTCTGTGGTCAGCCCGTCTATCCATCCACCCTGTTGAATAGAATGCTGTTGGGTTGCAATTCAATTTATTTATTTATTTATAACTCAAATTTCTATGCTGCCCAATCAGGCAAAACCAACTCAGGGTGGCTCACAACAGGATTAAAACATACATATTAAAAACAATTAAAACCCCAATATACCCACCCACCTATTAAAAACTAACCACATTAAATCTGCCCGCATTAAAAAGATGGGGAGGCTTCATTTTATAAGCCAACAGGTGGGGGCCACTCTTCCATCTGGGCCCCACACCTGCCCCGCCAACCAGGTTTTTAATTCTTTTCTGAATGGCAGCAGCTCCGTCTGCTCCCTCAACTCTACTGGCAGGAAGTTCTACAAGGCCGGTGCAGACACGGAAAAGTCCCTCCTTCATATGCCAGAGAGGTGAGCCCCTCTGGCAGATGGAACAATTAGAGAGCCCCTCCGGTCCACTCTGGTTGGACGGACAGACACTCTTGGGACGATGCGGTCTCTTAGGTATCCTGGCCCACTACCATGTAGGGCTTTAAAGGTCAAAACCAGCACCTTGAATTGCACCCGGAGACAAACTGGTAACCAGTACAGCTCCTGAAGCAATGGTGAGGTGCGAGCATAATGCACGCACCCCACCACCACCCAGGCTGCCGCATTCTGCACCAGCTGTAGCCTCTGAATGGTCATCAAGGGCAGCCCTATGTAGAGCGCATTGCCATAATCTAGCCTGGAGGTCACCAGAGCATGTGTGACCATGAGCAGGGAGTCCCGGTCCAGGAGCGAACGCAACTGACAGATGATGCGAAGCTGTGCGAAATCCCTCCTGGCCACGGCCGCCACCTGATCTACAAGTAGCAGTCCCAAATCCAGGAGGACCCCTAAGTTGCGTACCGGATCTGTCTGGGGCAAAGCAGCCCCATCCAAGACCAAAGTTGGCAGCTCCCTGGATAACGTGGGCCCCCCTGTCCATAGCCACTCAGTCTTGGAGGTATTCAATTGTAGCCCATTGTCCCCCATCCAGACCCCAACAGCTTCCAGACATCTGGATAGGACATTGACCACATCACTGGGGTCCCCATGGGCCGAGATGTACAGCTGGGTATCATCAGTATACTGATGATACCTCACCCCATGGGAATGGATAATCTCGCCCAGCGGCTTCATGTAGATGTTGAATAGGAGAGGAGAGCACACAGAGCCCTGAGGCACCCCACAACATAGGGGCCTAGGGCTGGACCTCTCACTCTCCAACCACACCGTCTGGGTCCGGCCCTCCAGAAATGAGGAAAACCAGGATAACACAGTACCCTGGATCCCCAATCCTTTGAGCCGTTCCAGAAAGATACCGTGGTCAACAGTATCGAAGGCTGCTGAGAGGTCAAGAAGGAAAAGAACGTATGGATGGCCACCGTCCCACTCCCGCCAGAGATCATCTACCAGTGCGACCAATGCCATCTCTGTACCATATTCAGGCCTGAAGCCTGATTGAAAGGGATCCAGATGATCCACTTCATCCAGAACCCACTGCAGCTGTCATGCCACCACCTTCTCCAATACCTTCCCCAAAAAGGGGAGGTTGGAGACCGATCGAGGCCACCAATTCAGTTCGGATAGCAATTTTTTGGCTTGTTTATCCTAATTGGCTTGTGGATTCTGAACCTTTTTTGCCTGTCCCACTCTGCGCCATGGGTCATTGGGGTTAAGCATTAGCCATAGTTAAATAGGTCCCAATAGTTATCAAGTAGTGCTGGGTTAAGGTGCTAGCAGTGAGTCCTACAATACATTATTAGACAAGGTGCTTGTAGGGTACAGGATACGATCTCGGCGACTCAGTTGTGTGCCCTGTGGTGGGAATAGATTGGAAATGTCCACAAGGCTGCCTCTCAAATGAGCTCATATGGCAGTAGCAGTCAAGGTACAGCACTGTGCAGAGGCTAGGGACTTGCCCATCTGGGCTAGAGAGGAGCCGTGGAGGACCTCCTGTTCAAGTACTGGATTTTGCACTACCAGGCTCCTCCACAGGGGTTTGCATACATTTAAATAAATTAAATTAATTGTGGTCTTAGTTCACACCAAAATTGCTGTGTCTTGTTTCTTTAGTGACAGGTGGGGATGGGGGGTGGGGGGTGGGGGGGTTGTAATGTCAAATATACACACATATATATGCCAAATGTACACACAGACATATGTGTGTAGCTTTTGATACTTAGTGCAGTTCGCAATAAGGTGTGTGTTTTTGTGTCAGAGGTTACTCTGGGTTGAAAGGTTTTTTTGTAGAGGATGCCCAAATGAGGTTCCTTTCATGTCTCCTATCATGCAGCTCTCGGGGAATTGAACCCTGTGCTTTTGGTCTCCAAGCACAGTGCTTTTAACCACTGAGCCACCAATAAGGTATAGGTAAAGAAACACAGGGACTGCAGTGGCTCAAGTGGTTAAGACACTGAATTTGATGACTGGAAGATTGGAGTTCAAGACCTGAGTACTGCATGATGGAATGAGCTCCCATTGTCTGTCCCAGCTCCTGCCAACCTAGCAGTTCGAAAGCAAGAAATTGCAAGTAGATAAATAGGTATTCTGTGTACTCCAGTGTCGAGGCGTGTCTGCCACGTGTCCACAGAAACATCTGCAGATGCAGACAGCACTGGCTCTTTGACTATAATCAGAGCTGAGCACTGAACCCTAGAATTGGATACAGCTGGTGTTCTTTACCTTTATCTAAAGAAACTTATTTATTTATTTATTTTCCCAATTTGTATAGCCGCCCAACTCAAAACAGCTCTGGGCAGCTCACAACATTAAAAACAGCACAGCAGTCCAACATTAAAAATCCATAAAAACCAATTTAAAAAGCTACAACGATTAAAAGAACAAGGATTAAAAAGAGCCAGGGAGCGTTATTGCTATTATTTTATCAGCCAGCAGGCAGGGGTCACTACATCACCGGTGACCCACACCTGCTTTGCCAGCCAGGTTTTTAGTTCTTTCCTGAAGGGCAGCAACTTAATGCAGTCAAGGTGAATGCCTTAAATATTTGAAAACATGCAAAATATATTTACCCCTGAATCAATTTGTAAGTTGAAAAGATATGCCTGATATCACTAACTAAAGACATTAACACTGCAGTCCTATCTGAGAGTAAGCCCCATTCTGTTACTTCCAAGTAAAAAGGCAGAATATTTTGATCAGAGGCTGTAATATACTGTACCCATTTTCCTTGGCTTAAACTTTATAGGACTGTAGGTGCCTGTTGCTGAACAAGCTGGGCATAGATAGAACTGCAACTTGCAACACTAATGTGTGATAAAGTTATGATAAAAATACATTATTCATCTTTTAATTGAACTAAGAGAAGAATTGGTGTCCCTGAAAAAGAATCAAATTGTGGAAGATGCAGTTTCTTATGCCGACTTCATCTTGTCCTTTCTTATTAGCTTCTTGAAACAAACAACAGAATGAAAATAAAGGTGCTGAGAAGCCTGTCGCAAAATAATTATCAGTATCACTCATTCATTTGCACTCAAAGCGATATTCTAAACAGCTCCTGGGTCCATTTAGATTAATTTATTATAAATCTTTTTCCTCATTCTTTGATACCTCCAGTGTAAGCAGAACATAGCTTCACAAAAGTCGACAGCAGTTTATTATTTCTTTTCTCCCCTCTTCCCCCATCCTAGCCGACAGCATATACATGGCAATTAAAGATAATTCAACACTCCAATATGAACAAAGAGAATGCTAATATGTCTGTCAGTAATGGCAGTTCAAAGAAATAAAAGGGAAGAGACATCAAATAATGAAGTCATTCTCCAACTTTAAAAAAATGTGCTCCAGAAATCATGAGGAGAACAAACTATTGTAAATCAAGGGTCTTCTCCCTCTGTTTTTCTATACCATTCTTGTTTGTTCAGTTTTTAATGCTTAGTTGTATGTATTCCAGACTGTTCTCCCATTTTGGTATACCTCAGAAAAATAATCTTACATTCTCTTTGATAAATTTTCAGAATATATACTTCATGGATAATTGAATGTTTTTCACTGTTGTCTTGAGAAAATTGCAATTTGGTTTTTGAGGCTTGATAAGATTTTTACATTTGATCTTGTACCAATTCCTGAAGTGCTGCATTCTTCTGTGTGCATGTGTGTGTCCATACGTATAATTTGTCCTCTAAAATTTCCAGGATATCCTACAGCCTGAAAATGCTCTCCCCAGCCTTAAAGTTATAGCACTACAACAGATCATTAGTTTGTTTACTGTCATGTCAAGAAACTGTTATAGCATTATAACAGTAGCATATAATAATACTAGCATAGTTTGCCCGACGTTGCCGGGATGTTATAAACTGTGTTTAGCTGTTTTGGGGCTGGTTTTTTTTTAGTAAAAAATAAACAGAGGATGGTACAAATCTTTATTATTATTATTATTTAACATATTTTTTATTCTGTAAACTTTTGATTTATTCTTACTTTTTTGACTTGTTTTTACTCTTGTGGCCTCTAGGTGGGGCTGTTAGCAAGAGGGCTGCTTTACATTTTTTTGGCTTGTTTTTAATCTTCCATCCTGCAGATGGGGCTGTTAGTAATAGTGTGGGATTCTTTTTTTGTTTGACTTGTTTTTTCTCTCCCGGCCTCTAGGTGGGGCTTCTTCCGGTAAGTAGTCTTTGTTTCATCAGTTCTGTTCCGGTCTCGTGGAGGGAGGACGTGCTGGTGAGTTCTCTGGTTTTCTTTCTTCTGGTTTTTTCTTTGTTTTGTTTTTGGGGTGGTGGGCTGAGAGGTGTTTCTGTTTGTTCTTTTGTGGTTTTGTTGGGTTTTAGATGTGTTTAATTGGTTTATTTCTGGGGTTTTTATTTCTGTGATTTCGTTCGTGTTTATTTGTGTGATTTGTGGTATTTTTGTTGTTTGAGTTAGGTATTTTCGTGTTGTAGTTAGGTGATTTTTCTGTGCTTTTATGATATTGTGGGTGTTTTTGTTTCTGGATTTTGTTGTTTATTTTTTGTTGGTTAATGTGTTTTTTAAATTATTTATTTGTGTTTTATTAATTTTGTTGCTTGGCATTTTGGTAAATGTTTGGTTTTGTTGTTGTTGTGTTTGTTTGCGTGATGTTTGTCAGTTCCTCTTTTCCCCATTGCTGCTTCGAAATTTGGTTTCGATGCAGCAATGGGGAAAAGGAAGAGCCGGCAGTCAGCCTGCTCTTCGTCCGGTAAGGTTAGTTAGTTAGGTCGGGTGAAAAGGAGGCAGAGAAGTTCTATCTGCCTGATGATGGTTCTCTCCTCTCTGTCTCCTTTTTCTCCTATCTTACCTAACCGGAGATCGGCAGGCAGCGATCCGTAAGGGCTGGTGCTCTTACTTGCGGATTGCTGGCTGCTGCTTTTGTATTACCTCCACCACTGTTTCGTGCTAGTTCTCGAAACAGTGGTGTCGTTAGTACAAATGCAGCAGCCAGTCATTCACCAGGGAGTGTGCTTCCCCTGACAAACTGCTGCCTGCTGTTGTTTTTTTTCCACCCCGGCTCAACTTACCTTGAGGCAGGCAGTGGTCTCGCCATGTTTTCAGTGGGGTAGCGGGGAGGAGAGGGAGCCCCTCTTCTTCCCGTTGCTCTGGGAAAGAAGGCCAGTGGTGGTCTCACCATGGTTTTTTGTGGCTTTTTGTTTTGTGAGGCCGTAAGCCGCTGCGTCAGCCTGTGGTGGACTTGCGTTCCCGTTGTGGAAGGCCGGCGTTTTTCCATTTTATTTTCCGTGCGCCGGCTTTTTTAGCATTCTGTGCACTCGCGCCCTTCAGCCTGATTGGCTCATGGCGCATAGGATGCTGGGACTTTGAGTTTTGTTTGTTTTGTTTGCGATTGTGCAGCGTTTTTTCCCCTGTGGCTTGATTTCAATTGGGCACGCCACATTTCCCACGTTCTTTTTGCTCGCGGCTGTCAGCCTGATTGACTGAGGCGTGGTGCAGTACAGAGAATGTTGGGAATTGAAGTGGAATTGTTTTGTTTGCATTAGTGGGGCAACTGCCCCACTGGCGACTACTGGACCCTTGTGGTGATGTGTGGGCCAGGTAACGGTGAGTGCAGGCGGCTTGGTACAGGATAGTAGGGCCAGGTGCGGGAACCTTTGTTACATTCCAACAGATAATGTCTGGATTTGTAGGTTAAGATATATAGTTGGTACCAACTGGTGGGTGTGGAGCAGTAGCTACAGTTTCTGTGCCCGAGAGTGGTGAGTTATAAATGGTTCTTCATGAAAAGCTGAGGTAGAGGTTGTCTTGCCAAGCAGTCCAGCACAAGCCTGATGGACTCTGGTTCTTAGGATCTCAGAGACTATAAGCACTCAGTGGTCAAAGAAACAACACTTTATTAGACAGTTCTGAAAGAAAAACATAACTGAGACAGAACAAGAAATAGAATCAAGAACACAAGCAAGAAAATGCACACCAAGCTTGGATTCCCTTCTGCCATTCTTTAGCTCCAGTACCTGGGAGTAGCAAAGCCACCTCTGGCACTTCTGATGTATGGAAAACTCCAAAGTCTGAAGGCTAAATCTTTCTTCTATAATCTTAGCTAAGGTGTTTTCTCATTCCTCTTGGCTCTAAGCCCCTCACTTGAGAGATGTATTGCTATCTCTGAGCTCAAACAATGGCCAGCTGGAATGGGCTAATCCTTGCAGGTGTGATAGCATCTGGTATGAACTAATTGGTGTAATGTCCTTGTAGGTGGGTTGAAGATTGGTTACCGGTCATTATCAGCCAAGAACACAGGAAAGAGTCACTGTGACCTGCCTTACCACTTTCTTACTCCAACAAGGACTTTCCCCACTCATTGAACATCCAAGGTGCGGGCTAACTTATCAGTCAAGGGCATGGATTAGTTCAGAGTCATCTTTTCTGTTTTCTCCTGCCAAAAGCCTCCTATCCACTCTCATTATGCTATCTTACTAATTGAAAAGCTTAATTGGGGGACATTCCTTTCCCGGTCAACAAGCCAATTAAATGCATTAAAGGAAATTCTACTTCTTAACACAGGTTCATTTGATTTTGAACTAATTTCCAGAGCTTGCAGGTGGAAATGTCAGTGCCACACTGATCTGCTCGAAATCACAAAAACCTTCCACAAAGCCCATTATCGCCGGGTGCTACAGAGGTGGTGACCGCAGTGGCAGCAGATTCTCCCCTTCTTCAGAATGAATGCTGGCTTTCTGTCATCTGATGGATGGTGGCAGTGGGATGGAGATAAGTAAAAAGAAAAGAAAAAACCCTATGGAGGGCAGAGAGGAAGGGGGAAACTGGGAAGCTGCTTGATGGCAGCAGCTGAAGTGTTAAGAAAAACCTGTGCAGGTAAGGCTTCACAAAGGAGACGTAAAATGACAGAAGCATCATGTGGCCTTAATCCATCCTTTTAAAAAATGATTGAAGCCCCAATTCTTTTGACAGCCAAGACATGCCCAGAGTTATGATAAATGAATGGCTTGGTGTCTGTTTTAAATAAATGGCTTGGTGTCTATGTGTGTGCACACACACAGGTGGGTGCACGCACACATGCATGCACGCACATGCACATGTGCGCGCGCACACACACACACAAAGGGGGAGACAGATCTGTTCTAGTATCAGTGACTCACTAATGATTGTATAAATGTAATTGGCTGGGTGCTTTCATTGATAGGAAAGTCCATATTCCAATTTTTTAATCAGAGCGACTTTCCCTTATTTCATTGGAAATACAATAATGGAATGATGAAATTGAACAGACCAGAGTACAAAGTTTCTGGTCTAGTCAGTTATACTTTTTATGGCTGCATGAATACACACAGGGATAAGCACTCAATCCTTTATGTATTAAAAGTAGGTGAAAACTTTTAGCACAATTCTGAAAGTGAACCCTACTGAAGGAGGAGGTAAAGAAATATATCCTGTTACAGAGATTTGATTTGAATTTGAAGTTTAATTTATATACCACTTTTTTCAACCCAACAGGTGACTCAAAGCAGTTCACAAGAACAACAAAATAATACAAGAATATAAATACAGCATAATTAATACAAAATGAAAACAACAAAATAATACAAAATATCAGTACAAGATATTCATACTATCAATATCAATAAACAACAGAAGAATAGAATCTCAAAAAATACAAAGTACAAATTCAATTCAGGGCAACGTATCTATAAAGAAACAGTAATAAATACAGAAAATACAATAAAACACATTTCACCACATAACATTTCAATAAATACAGTAATATCAAAATATCAAAACCTCTCCGTCTTACAGAAAAGACTGGAGGCAGCGACAAAGTCCAGCTGCCTCTACAGCATTTTTTAGTCCTAGCTAGCAACCGCTACCATCCCCACGCAAGTGGTGAAGGCAGTGGGGAGCTGCAGCAGTGTCCAGGATGTGGCGGGGAGCCCTCCGAGACTGCAGGCATCCCTCTTTATCCTCTGGTGAGGCAGAGCCAGAGGGGAAGGGACGGTGTCTGCAGGTGCCACCAATTCCATCCCCACGCCGGTGGTGAGGTCAGCGGGGAGACACGGCAGTGTCCAGTATGGTCAAAGGTAGCGATAGGTAGTGATAGGTAGTGATGTATTACAATATAAGAAGTTATCAATTAAATGGGGCATTTGCTAATGTGATTTAATTTAGTTCAATGCATTTTTAAAACAAAAGTGATTGAGTTAAATTGGAATTTTTACAGGAACACTTCTCTTGTAGTACAAGATTAGTGTTAAGTCATCTTAGGGTGAGGGAAGACTGGAACCGAAAAGTCCAATAACCATCTTGCACAGATGTTGAAGGTATGAAATCTGATACATGTTAGGATAAATGTAATTTCTAGCTCTTCTATTACAGGTATTGTTGCTGGGTGCTTTTGTTTCCAGCCAGCTCAGTAGCAGCCGATTGGCAGCACTCCATCTATCTCCGTGGTTCACATGGGTGGGGGTGGGGGATTTGATTTTTTTAAGGGGACAATTCGAGAATGATTTATTAACAGTGAATGGCCTTTTTGGCTTCCTTCACGTGAATAGGAATACACTTTTTGAAGAATAAGAATTATATATCACAGGAGGTGGGCATCAGGATTTTAAAGATGCTTAGGTGGGGCATCAATGCTCTATTTGAATGGAAAAAGAGAAGCCATTGATTCTACATCCTGTGGGATAAAACCTGTTACGACTCCTTCTCACACTCATTCCTCAAGCCTGCAGTCTCCATCTGCAAACATTAGTTTAATTGCAGCTCCTGCAGTGTTTGAACTTTCCCTTTCTACTCAGAGCCCAGGCTTTGCATTGTCTACCAGTCTAATGAAAAGTCAGCAAAAGGGGGTAAGCGGAAAGAAATGGGAATAGTGAGGATATATTATAAAGGTGGGAGAAAGGAAAATCAAAAGAAATGTGTTTTTCTTTTAGTGTGTGAGATATAGGTGTGCAGAAATTCATAAAACTGTTTTCTTTTCTAAGAGCTCAAAAATAAGGACAACGAAAGGTTGGTTGTAAAGTAATGAATGTGATTTTCTGGTGAGACTTTTATCAGAGTAATGTAACATAATTTAAAATAACAATTTTAAATTAAAATGTCTTGCTTTCAAAGTAAACATAATTTGATTGTTGTTTTTTTAGGTTTGTCAACAATTTGTTCAGTGTGTGATCTTTCCCTGCAAATTTCTTCATTTCTGCACATTCAATAGCTACTAACAGAAATATGTCCATGGCAATACTGGATGTAAATTCTTGAACTGCATGCTTTTGTGTATCCATGCCTGTGTTATTACAACTTCAAAACAAGTTTCACCAGTTTTTGTGAAAATTATCACAAAAGCAAGACAGAGATGCTGATTTGGGGTGTTCTCCCAATCTTATTGCTGGCCATAATTTCAGATGGTAAAAAAGTTTTCAGAGGCTCCTGAGCAGCTGGAAACATGGAGTCCAATATTTGTTTGTATGTCATTATCCCATCACATACCCAAGCCCCCATATGTGTACATATTCCATATTATAAGTTCTAACCTTGCTTGTCATGATTTAAATATGGATCCTTCCACAGAACTACTTGCTTGTATTGGGTTCTCACGTTGAGTTGGCAGTAAGAGAAAGGCCTAGTTATGTGGATGATCCCAGATCATCTTCTGGGGACTTCTGAATTGTCATGATACTTGAAATCATAGCCAATGATGCTGGGGTAGGTTTACTGCGAGAAAAGTGTTCCTGTCTTAGTGATTCAGTGTAGAATGGCCCTCCACAGGGAAGTAAGTTATACATATACAGAAGTGAAGAGTATATTGGATTTTGGTTGAAAGCTTGGTACAAATCAGAAATAACATGAAACACAAAATGGTACAGCCAATCAGACAGTAAACAAAACAAGACAAAAAAAAACTTTGTGGCACCTTAAAAAACTAACTCCTGTATTTTAATGTTAGCTTTCATAGATGAAGTCTGCTTCATCCAACATAAGAGGTATAGCCTAGTAATCTCACAAACTTTTGAATCATTTGGAATTGGAATACTGTCTGACAGGGCCATAGCCAGGATTCTACATGTGGGTGGGTGAACATTTTTTCAGGATGAGCAATAATGTCATAATAATGCTTTGTGATTTGGAATGCATTCTGTTCAGTTCTTGCATGTTATTGAGACAAACATGCCGACATGTTTTCTATGATTTAATTCTTTGATAAGGACTATCTATTGTTCTTTGGTTTAATAATTCACTAGTTCTTTATTATAATACTAATGGTAGCTTTATTGTAGGCAAAGACATGGTTTAGGGGAAAAACATATTATCTTGTATTAATAAAAAAAAGTGGTACATAGCATATAGCCAGAGGCTTACCCAATTGGGGAGATCCAAAATCAATGTCCAAGAATAGTTCTGAAGTCAAGTCAGGCACAAAGCAAATGAAGATAGACTGGGAAAGTCTGAGAAGTAGAGGTAAAACTCAGAAATTTTGGATATTGTGCAAATGTTCATTCATTTCACTAAAAAGGTGAAACAAATATATCAGATAGACTCACTACGTGCAAAGCGAGAGATGTCATGCCTTAATTTGTTATAATGGCATACAGCATACATGAGATTATGTGATGATTATGGGGTACATGAGATTGGGGGGTTGGGGTTTTCATAAGCTGTAAGCCATAAGCATCAATATTATAACAAAGTAAGGCTTGAACTATCTCTCTTTGCATGTAATGAGTCTATATCATATATTTGTTTCACCTTTTAAGTTGCATTACTGAACTGAATGAACCTTTGCATGATATTCTAATTTTCCGAGTTTCACCTGTATTGCCAGGCTAAAGCTTAGAACCATAAAGAGCCATAGAGTCAGAAGCAAATGCTAGGATGCATACCAGACAAGAACTGGAATGGGAGGGGGGCATTGTCTCCAGGAACAGCAGTCCCAAACTGGTGTTCATACCATTGGGTCACTGGATCTCCTCTTTAAATTAAGTTGCAAGCATTTGGCCAGCTGGGAAGAGAGTGTGGCTGGAAGATTTGGCCCAGTGGTCTCCCTGGAAAGGACAGCTTTCTGTTGAGGAGACCTGCTGCTTTGAAAGAGTCTTTTTCTGCCACTGACCACTCAACTGGGATCCTACATCCAGCGCCTGCATAGGTTGGGAAGGAGGCTAGCTCCTGATTGAACCTCACCTTTGTCCTGGCTCCCTGAGGTCCATAGTCAATCACAACAATACTGTCCACCAAAAGCATGGTCTCCTGGACCTTTGAGGGTCCTGGGCCTGTCCAATCCTCATTTCCTCAGCCACGTTGAGCTCTGGCTCATGTTTGCTGGAAGCAAATGTTGATACTTGAGATGGCCTGAGGTTTTTGCTTTTCTTATTTCAACCACCTGTGCAACAACTAACTTTTTGTACTTTCTAGGTGACCCAAAGTAGTTTTCAGCTCATAAAAAGGTACTCTGTTTTAAAATACCTTTTTTTAAAGCACGAGTTGATGCAAGAATAGAACTGAATTGCTTTATGTAAGTAAAAATAAAATCAAATTAACTTTGTCCAGTAATTGGGCCATCTTGAAGAAAGAGAGGGGCCAGGAGACATATTAATTAGAATTAGACAATAATATAGGCCTCCATTATGAGAAAAGTCGAGCAAATAAGCCAAATGCATTAATGTTAATGACAGCAAAACCACTGATGATTACACTGAGGTTTTTACTCAGCTCACATTTCCTAAAGCTAAAAATATTAACTAACCATGCTACTGCATATGAACTCTCTCATAGATTTCCCTGACTTATACAGTGGTACCTCAAGTTATGAATGTAATGTGTTCCCCAGGACGTTTCATGTTATGAAAAAGCCATAACTCAAATTTCCCTATGGAATGCATTGAATGCAATTTCCCATAGGAATGCATTAAAACCCAAAATTTGAAACTTGAAATGCAGTTTCCCATAGGAAACTTAAGAGACCACATCACCCAAAGGTTTTCAACCCGTCCTACGAGAGCAGACCATAGAGGCTCACTAGTGGTCCCATCAGCCAGGGAGGCATATCTCACTGGGACCAGGAGGAGAACCTTCTCAGTATCTGCTCTGGCCCTATGGAACCTCCTGCCACTTGAACTGCACCTCCAGGTAGAGTTGCTCCCCTTCAGGAATGCCTTAAAAACATGGTTATGCCAGCAGGTGTGGGGTACAACTGGTACTACAACCCAGCCCTGCTGGCTTATTTAGCCCTGCCCGGGGTTTTTATTTTTATTTAGTCCTGCCCAGGTGTCCTTCTTTTAAGGGGATTGAGGAGGTTTTATGGATGTTTTAGAGAGTTTTATAGTATTTGGTTTTAACTGGTATCGGGTATGGGTTTTAATTGTTGTTGTGAGATGCCTTGGGTTGTTTAGGTGACAAAGGCAGTTATATAAATCCAATAGATAGATAGATAGATGGATAGATAGATAGATAGATAGATAGATAGATAGATAAATGCACTGAAAACCAATTAATCTATTCCGGGGGGGAAACGTAACTCGAGTGATTATTTTCTATGGATTTTCATTCGTAACTCAAAAATGTTGTAACTAGAAGTGTTTGTAACCCGAGGTTCCACTGTATAGATTTCAGTGATTGCCTTGAACTATGTTATCATTTCAGTTTTGCCCTCCTCCTCAGTCTAGCTGAACAATTTCTGAAGCTAGCAAGATAGGCAGGCAACCTTAAAAAGTACTTGCTTATTAAACAGCAAATTTCTCCATAGGGGATAAAGGGGACCCAAAGTATTGTTGTGCATTAGATGTACAGCAGTACGAATAGGATAAAACAGCTGCTATGGTAACTGCCTTTGGGCCATGTATTAAAGCAGCAGTGCTGTAGTTCTGTCTAACTTTGGATTATCAGCTGTAGACTTTACGAATACAAAAAGCAGGTGAGAAGGAAAGGAAGAATAAGAAAGGTGTTTTTTATGCAAGCATTCCAAAGTTCTTATCAAAAATAGGAATACAACTGGCAATATCTCCATCCATTTAACAAAAAGATCTTAAGTTTTGTGTTTTGTTTTTCTAGGTTTCTAGATCTTTTTTAAAAACTGAATGCAGATTAATTGAAATTGCTAGATTTGCTCATCCATGTAGAGGGATCTCCCTTTGGATCTTTATATATTAAATCATCTGTAGTGCCCCTTCCCCACCAAGTTCCTATTTTTAACAGATTTATGGCAGTTAGGTACAACGTGAGTCTACATTTACTAG
Source organism: Bradypodion pumilum (assembly GCA_035047305.1). Taxonomy (NCBI): domain Eukaryota; kingdom Metazoa; phylum Chordata; class Lepidosauria; order Squamata; family Chamaeleonidae; genus Bradypodion; species Bradypodion pumilum. The sequence goes on along the minus strand of JAWDJD010000001.1, from coordinate 156,214,377 downwards.
AAATACCTGATTTTTTAACTGTGTGGAAGATTAAGCATCCCATTTTTTAAAAAAAGGTATTAAATCCTCTATTTTTAAATGTATATAACACACACACACACACACACACACAATGTCAGATGAAAAATGGAAGCACTGAAATACTATGGTGAGACTTTTCACCTTCACCTTTCTTTGCTTGCTCTAAAAGTATGTTGGCCTGTGTTAATAATGGAGGTTAGAGAGGACGAAGTAGAGAGGGCAAAGCATTCCCAGGCAGACTGACTGACCCAGCATGGTGAAAATGCAAGCGCGGCACCAAAATGGCCGCCGCGCTCTTTGCGGGCCCCCCCACCGGACGAAGACATCCGGGTAGTTAGGGGGCGTGGCCAGCACCCTTATATAAGGGGCGGCCACGAGGCAGCCGAGCTGCCATTTTGCGAAGCGACGGAGTGGAGAAGTTTTTCCCTCTTACCTCCGTCGCTCTTGCCTTGCTTAGGGAAGCCTCTGGCTGCTGATTTTCTTGACTTTTTCGGCTTCCCATCGTGTAGCTGCTATGCCCTCGAAGAATAAGGCGACTGCGAACGCGGCTCGTTCTGCACGGAGGCGCCAGCCGGGTCGGAGGACCGCGGCTGCGCCTCCCCAGCGGCCTCCTTTGCCTGAGCCCACCGGGACCGGTGGGATGGGGTTAATTGCCCCTTGGCCCGAGGCGGGGGGTCCGCGTACCGGCCCAGCCGGGGCCGCGGCCCCCGGCCCGCAAGCAGTGGCCACTGCCTCTGGCATGGCCCATTCTGCGGGGCCTTCTTCCATGGGTCCGCAGCTTCCTGCAGGGGGTTTCAGCCATGGGGGGTGGCTGGGTTCCCTCACCTGGCAGGGTACCCCCCCGGCCCTGCAGGGACCGGGCCTGGGGTCATGGCCGTATATGGGCCCTGGGGTCCAGGGACCTGGACCGGCGCCTGCAGCCAGTGGGCCGGCTGGCCCTTTGCCCCCACTTGGCTTAGGGGGCTATGTTAGTGTTGAGGCCCTTCTGGCCCGCGTTGTGGCCCTCGAGGCATCCCTCGCGAGGGTTAACCACCCGGGGGTGCCTTTTGGGGTGCAGGTTGATACATTGTCTGCCGGTCAGCGGCAGGCGGCAGGACGGGTCGAGCTGCCCGAGGCGCGTGGGCCGGCTTTGGCCACTGCCTCGCAGCTCCCCACTCAACAGGCTGATGCTGGTCAGGCCCCATCGACGAGCTCAATTGCGGTCGTGAGCTCCGACGCCCCCAGCGGGCCAGAACCCCCGGTGGGGGCGGCCCGCGGGGGTGCTGCATGTGAGTGTGCGGTTCAATCTAGTGCACCCACACACCTACCCACATTGGGGGGGGGGGGGCATTCCAGTGGCCGTGGCCTCGCATGGGTGGCGCGACGGTTCAGCCGCCGACGTCCCACCCGGCGACTTCACCGCTCACCCAGGGCCCAGTTTTGGGTGGTACCTCTTATTCAGTTGGGAATGTGCTAGGGGTGGCCGGCTTGGTCCAGGCTCCTTTCCAGATCCCTGTGGTTCCCACTGTGCCGGTGTCAGCATTGCCGACAGCAGGGTATTCCTTGCCCCTGGGGGACCATTTGGCCCAGGCCACCAAAGAGAAGATCTGGCGTGGGGAGTATGTGGACATCTTCTCCCTTCTTAACAGAGAGCCCACCAAAGAGGAGAGGGAGGGGCAGGATGAGAAGGATAAGGAACAGGCACATCGTCGTAAGCCGCCACGTACGTGGGCCAATTGGTTGCCGGCGTACCTTATATACATGGCGGTCTACCTCAGGGCCCGGCCGGATTTGGCAATTCCATTGGTCCAGTATTTGGACAACATTTACCGGGCGATGGTCGACTTCCCGGGCCCGTCATGGTTGGCTTACGACAAGGAATTCCGTATGCGGATTCCCCTGCACCCTGAGATGAGGTGGGATGAGCCCTGCCAGAAGCTGTGGCTTCTGTACATGACTCCCACGCGCCCTGCGCCTGGGGACAGATACCATTGTGGACATGCGGTCCAGCGAGCGGCCCCAGCACAGACACCCCGCCAGGTGGCGGGGCAGGGGGTTCCAGCCCGCCTGCTGTGCTGGACTTTCTCGTCCAATGGTACAGGCATGAGTGTCCCTCTTGTGCTGGCCCCCATGCGGCCTCCGCCTGCCCCAGGCCTGGAGGGGTGCGGGGCAAAGGGAGGGGCGGACAAGGGGCTGGCAAGACTGCCGCAGAGGGAGCTGGTCCACCGAAAGGCCCCCTCCCCAATTAATGTGGACATGTTGGAGCGTTGGCTCGCATCGTACCCGAGGGGGGCAGATGTGGTTTACCTGCTTCAAGGTTTTCGATTGGGGTTCCGTATTCCTTTCCAGGGTGATAGGTCCCCCCAAGATGCCCCCAACCTTTTGTCCCTTAAGGGGAGGGAGGAGGTGGCTGCCGCCAGCATTTCTAAGGAGGTTGATGCAGGCAGGGTCGCTGGCCCTTTCCCTGCACCCCCATTTCCCCAACCTTAAAGTGTCACCCTTGGGCTTGGTGCCCAAGAAGTCACCGGGCGAGTTCCGCCTGATCCATCACTTGTCCTACCCAGCCGGCCGATCGGTCAATGATGCTATCCCTGATGACCTTTGCTCGGTCAGGTATACATCTTTTGACCAAGCGCTGCGCATGGTGCGCTCATGTGGCCCGGGTGCGCTAAGTGCGACATTAAGTCTGCCTTTCGCCTCCTGCCGGTTCACCCGGGTGACTTTGAGTTGCTGGGTTTTAAGTTCCGGGGGGAATATTATTTCGATAAGGCCATGCCTTTTGGCTGTTCCATATCGTGCTCGGCCTTCGAGCGTTTTAGCACCTTCCTACAGTGGGCTTTTGTCCGCAGGTCAGGGTCCCGGTCTGTAGCCCATTACCTGGATGATTTTTTATTCGGGGGTGAACGGGGCTGGGACACTGCACACGTCTCCTCAACACATTTCAGACGCTAATGGAGGAACTGGGTGTCCCTTTAGCGCCCGAAAAGACCGAGGGCCCATCTACACAGCTAGTCTTCCTGGAGGTGGAGATTGACACGGTAGCGCAGGCTTCTAGGTTACCAGGGGATAAGGTGTCAAGGATAGTGGCCCTTATCTCGGACTTGCTTGCTAAACGCAAGGCATCACTGCGGGAACTGCAGGTGTTGCATGGTCATCTCAATTTCGCTTGCAGGGTGGTCGCACCGGGCAGGGCATTTGCTCGGCGCTTGTGCGACGCCATGACAGGCTTGTCCAGGCCCCACCATAGGGTCAGACTAACCCAGGGCATTAAGGCGGATATGCTTATCTGGCTCCAGTTCCTGAGGGAGTTCAATGGGGTGTCATTTTGGAGGTCTGACCTTCTGGCTTCCCCTCGTTTCCAGGTACAGTCCGATGCCTCTGGGTCCCTGGGTTATGGCATGTACTTCAATGGGAAGTGGGCCTATGGTGGGTGGCCACCAGCCTGGTCAGGTACGGGGCACCTGCGGGATCTTACGTACCTGGAATTTTTTCCCATCCTTGGGGCCTTGATGCTATGGGGTGAGGAGTGGGCCAACTCGGTCGTTCATTTATGGTGTGACAATGCGGCCGTTGTCCACATTGTCAACTCACAGACTTCCAAATCACCCAGGGTCATGGACCTGGTGCGCCAGGTTGTATTGCGCAGCCTGCGCCTTAATGTACTGTTCCGGGCCAGGCATGTACCGGGGGTCAATAATGATATCGCTGACGCTTTGTCCCGCCTGCAGATCTCCCGGTTCCGCGCCTTGGCCCCGGATGCAGAGGAATTTCCCTCGCCACTCCCGGACGAGATATGGACCTTTGGCAAGGAGAGGTGAACCGGGCGATCGGCATGTCGCTAGCGCCACGCACGCGTAAGGCGTATCAACACGCATTCAATTCTTTCAGGGCATTCTGTGCCCAATTCCGGCTGCCAGATACCTGGCCGATCCCGGTGGCCCATATACTTCAATTCATGGTTGACCTGCATTCCCAGGGCCTTGCACCCAGGCTGTCAGTGCTGGCTTTTATGGCCAAAGTAGGCGGACATGCGGACAGTACCGCTGACTTCCGTGTGAGACACGTTTTGGAGGGGTGGGTGCGGGAGCGTGGGCGTAGCCCGGACGACCGCCACCCAATTTCCCCAGGGGTTCTTACCCAACTGGCACGGGGCTGGCAGGACCTATGTTTTGATAGGTATGAGGCAGCCCTGTTTCATGTGGCTACAACGGTGGAGCGCTCCGCATCAGCGAGCTTGTGATGCTGTCTAAGGCGGATGCTAGTCGTAGGGCACTGGAACTCGAAGATGTCTATGTGGCCAAAGACTGGGCTCAGTTGAGGATACGCTCCTCTAAGACGGATCAGCATGGCGTAGGCAGTGGTGTGCGACTGCTACGGTGTTCTTTGGCAGACATCTGTCCGGTTGGTGCCCTACAGGAGTTCCTTGCACTGCGTGGCACGCACCATGGCCCGTTTTTCTGTCACCAAGATGGGTCTCCCCTTACTAAATTTCAATTTTGGAAGGTGACCGGCAAAGCGCTGGCCAGTGTTGGCCTCCCAGGGGCCCGTTACGGCACCCATTCATTCAGAATAGGGGCGGCTTCTACGGCGGCTGCTTTTGGGTACTCCGGGGCTGAGATACGCCGTATGGGGAGGTGGGGATCGCAATGTTTTCAATTTTATGTCCGCCCTCTTTCACCGTGAGAACCAGTCGAGTCACCGCACCTTTTCTATTACTCGTTTTTTCCTTGACAGACCCTGGGTGTCGTATTACGCCGGTGACAGTATGGCTGGTGGGCCATAGCTACGTGCACAGGGCAGCACGTTACGCTGCGGCGACAGAGTGGGGACCCCGACTGAGACTGGGTGCATACGCAAGTCTCACATGGTATGGTAAGCCCGGGATGTTGTGGAGGGAGCTGTTGCCATTCTTTTTTCTCGGGCCGGAGTGCTGACCTGCCTGACATCCTGATCATACACCTTGGGGGCAATGATTTAGGTCAGGTCACCGGCCTATCGCTGAAGCATGCGATTTGTGGCGACCTCGCCTACCTGCATTACGTGTGGCCCGCCACAACCCTCGTTTGGTCAGACATGGTGCCGCGGCATGCGTATAGGGGAGGGTTCGACCTCCAGGCCCTGGACCGGGCTAGACGCATGGTAAACAGGGGTGTTGCCCGGTTTATTGTCAGCAGGGGTTGGGGGCGGGTCAGTCGTCACCCCGCCATTAGTCTGCAAAATTATGGCCTGTATGCAGGGGATGGGGTCCATCTGTCGCGAGGAGGTATGGACCTCCTGTTGGGTGATTGGCGAGCAGGCCTGTTGACCGAGCTGACGGTCTGGGGGGGGGGCGTCGAGCCTTCTTTGAAGCCCCTCCGTGTGGCGGGTAGCACTGGTAAGGTAAACATTTATGACCCACAGGTATCCGGCAGGTTCGCAATTGACTGGACAACACTAGACAGGTATAAGTTGGTTAAATGATGTCCGGTCAACGACGAACCAGGCGACGGGGTGATGGCTACAGCTAGACAGCATGCATCACCCCGTGATTTTACGGATACGCGTCAGAGGGTGGGGTCATTAGTTAGATATTGACTACGGTCAACAATTTGTTTGTTGTCAACAAACAAATTGATACAAATAGATACATTGTAACAATTGCCGTTGGCAATTTTGGGTGGTACCTTACCAGTGTTACTTCGGCTTGCTTGCCTTAAGAATTATAATTGGTCAATTACCAATAGAAATTTATAATTCGGACTAGGGCATGAATCAATAAATGTGGCCCAATGCCGTTATCCACTTTCATTGGTGTCTGAGTCCTTTATTGGGGAGTGCGCCTGCAATGCAAGCGCGGCGCCAAAATGGCCGCCGCGCTCTTTGCGGGCCCCCCCACCGGACGAAGACATCCGGGTAGTTAGGGGGCGTGGCCAGCACCCTTATATAAGGGGCGGCCACGAGGCAGCCGAGCTGCCATTTTGCGAAGCGACGGAGCGGAGAAGTTTTTCCCCTCCACCCCCTCCCTAGTTAACAGTGTGATATTTTGGTCGCTTCGGGGCCGGGTGGGAATTTTTGGCTGGGACTCACAATTGGCTCTTGGGTCCTGGTTTTTTCGCCCATCCCACACTGTTGCTATGGTTTGATATAGGGGTTTTTCTGTTGCTGCTGTTGACTTTGGTCACATGGGCGGGTAGCACTGGTAAGGTAAACATTTATGACCCACAGGTATCCGGCAGGTTCGCAATTGACTGGACAACACTAGACAGGTATAAGTTGGTTAAACATTGTCCGGTCAACGACGAACCAGGCGACGGGGTGATGGCTACAGCTAGACAGCATGCATCACCCCGTGATTTTACGGATACGCGTCAGAGGGTGGGGTCATTAGTTAGATATTGACTACGGTCAACAATTTGTTTGTTGTCAACAAACAAATTGATACAAATAGATACATTGTAATAATTGCCGTTGGCAATTTTGGGTGGTACCTTACCAGTGTTACTTCGGCCTGCTTGCCTTAAGAATTATAATTGGTCAATTACCAATAGAAATTTATAATTCGGACTAGGGCATGAATCAATAAATGTGGCCCAATGCCGTTATCCATTTTCATTGGTGTCTGAGTCCTTTATTGGGGGGTGCGCCTGCAAAGCAAATTGGAAGGGCCTAACTGGTACCCAGGGAAATCTAATACAAGGCAGTCCCAATAAAGGGAATGATGGGACACCAGGAATAATCATCTACAGCTCCCATACTGGTACCACCACCACCCAACCCAAGGGTCTCAAGATCATCCGAGTTCTATGTACAGTACTTGCTCATCCTCTAACATGATTTAAGTCACCTTCTGTTAGCAGAGCCCCTTTGCTCTCCAGACAGCAGAAATAGGACAATTTCTGCATGAAATGGTGAATGTATACAAATCAAACATCAAGAACAACAACACAGAGAGACACAAAAATCACTTTCAGAAGATGTCAACCATTCAGAACACTCTGTTATGGATCTCAAAGTGGCTGTTATAGAAAGACAGAATTACAGCAAAAACCCTACTTATGAAAATGTCCTTTCTGGAGGCTTTTGCTTAAATTGAATTTTTATGTAACTCGAAGCAAACCCATAGGAAAAAGAATCTTCATGTAACTCCTAGCAAACCCATAGGAAATCGTGTAAATCGGGACATGGTTTTAGCACAAAATCTTTATGTAAGTCGAATTTTATGTAACTCAGGGCATTTGTAAGTCAGGGTTTTTACAGTACAAGGGAAGACTTGGGAAAGAAACAGCAAAAAATGGCCACACAAACAAGTTCCAGTACGTCTTTGAGGGCCTCTAGGTCAAGGTTCCTTGGTGTATAACAAATATTAATAACCCAGCTTTCTGTAACATTGTATGGGATATAAATAATTGTTTTCTTTGGTGGACTCTGACCTCTGTCCTATGAACAGCTCTTAGTAATTTTGTGTGACAGACAAGTCCGCTTTGCATACACTTTATTGCAGGCCAGGGCCTACAAAACTGCAGAGCTTGATAGTCCCATTCTTGTGTTTAAAATGCACTTCATCACTTTCTCCATTAACTGTATCCTCACCTAGTCATGGAGATATGTATAAGTACAATGAGGTTTATTTCTAGTCCTCAATCTGAAGAACTGAATTTTGATCCCTGAAAGCTAACATGGTGGCAGTTTTAAAGTGCCACAATATTTTGCTTTTTTCTCTTTCTCTCTTTCTCTCTTTTTCTTTTCTTGTTTCATTTTGAATTTTGTCAGCATGCTGAGATAGACTAACACTGTTTCTTTCCTTTCCTCTTCATCCTCCTCATTTTTGGAATCCAGGCTGTGACATTAGAAAACTGGAGCATTGGACTGAAGCCTTTGGAGTAATGTGCAAAAAGGAACCAAATCAAGAGTGTCTATGCATTGCCAAGGCAAACACATGATGAAGCAACCAAGTCCAGAGGGATTCATGAGAAAGAGCAGCATATTAACAGGTCCTTCGTATTAAAAGCAGCATTGTGATGAACTGCAGGAAAAGAGAAAGATAAATTTAGAAAGAGAGATTACTTCTTTTATTTTAGAAATGAACTTTCCCTGCTTTTCCCGCTGCAAAGCTACAGATTAAGTAATCAAAATCTTTCTGGCCACAATACCACTGAATTCAGATCCAAAGAGAAAGTAGCACAATGGGGGAGAGAACAGATGGAACCAGTGTACTGAACAGCAAGCTTGCTGCATTGCCCTTTGAGGCTGAAACAAAATAATAAAATAAAAAGGACTGTTCCTGTTGTGTATGTAACAAAGTTCCCATTGCTCTTTTAACCTCTGGGGGTGACTGGGGGTTAGGAGCAGCTACAAACTCCATGGCCTTTAATTTGTCAAAGAGAGGCCCATCACCATGCTGCTTCTGCTCTAAAATTGGTGGGTTGCACTTGAGATTCTACAAAATCAAAGGAGGCAGAAAGCAAAATGGGCAACTTTCACCTATCCCTAATTCAAAACCCCTTTTCTAATCATCCACTTACTGTAGAGTCTCATTACAAAGATCAGAAGCAAAGCTCATGAAGCAGAGAAAACTATTTAGTGAATTACTGACTCATCCAGACAGATCATTATATGTAGCAACCTGAACCAGAATTTGTCAGCAATCTCCTCTGCCAGACAAGCCTCTGCAAGTTTTAGCTGATTCAAGAGAGGTTTTGTACATCATTTTATAGACTGGACTGATTGCAAAAGTTAGTCTTGTAAAATCAGGCAGTCTCTCCACTTTTCATGCTGAAGAATCCAATTAGAAATCTTCTTACTATACTTACAACTAAGGTTTTGATTTTGCATGTGTTTATCTGTGAGTAAGCCCCACTGAGCGCAATGGGATTTACCAGAGTAAAAAAATGTGTGAGCATGAGATTGCAGCTTTAGTTAGGATTGTAGGAATCGGGGCCACTGGGGTGGCCTTAAGGTCCCGGAGGAGACTGATCAAGTGACGACACGAGGCAACTGGAGCGAGATCAGATCAGTACTTTATTGGAAAAAGGCAACATCATTTATAGGGAAAAAAGCGCAACGGTGGCGAAACCGTCATCGGACAGGAAAATTACCTAACCCACGTACTCGGGTTAATGGGGAACCTCTCAAAGGGAAGTTGATTAACTTGGACAAACACGGGGCAAGGGAGACCATTGTTTAGGGCTTAGGCAAGGGTAAATATGGCCGATATTTACACCGGGGATTACCTTGGCCAGGGGATGAGTGATTACTCTAATGGGTAACTGAGGTCTGCGAGATGCTTGCTCGGCAGAATCGTCGGTCAGGCTACAAGCGGCCGAATTAATCCCTATCATTAATTCACCCCCCTTATGCCCTGACAAGGGCCAGAGGCCAGGAGTTTGCTCACTGGTTTAACCTCTGCCAGAGGCCACCGATGCCCAACCGGGCACGGGGAATCTTCATCCCCCTTACTTTTTTATATTAAGAGCCTGACTGGTGACTCTGCGCAGAAGCGGCATCAGCTGTTGATCGGGAATGAAGTCACGGGGTTTCTTCTCGGGGCGGTACTTCGAGATCAGTGAGGGAATACATTGCGCAAAGCAGCATAACGCTATGCCTAGTATAGTCACCCCCACTACCACCTTGAGTACCATCTGGAGCCACCCCCAGGGGATCCAGGACCACATCCAGCTCCATAATGAACTCCACCAAGCCCCCCATGCGGAACCCTCAGTGATGCCCTGGACTATGGTGTGGAGATCAGTGAGCTGACTCTGTACTTTGCGGGAGTTGTCAGTAAGGTTGAAACAGCACATACCATGAAGGGATTCACAACCCAAGTGGTGCAATAATAAGAGGTAGTCGATAGCTGCTCGATTATCGAGAATGGCATGGCGAAGTTCCGCCTGCTCCTGATTGAGGAGCGCTATCGCCGTGGAGGTATGGTTGATGGCTTTTGCCAAGCCGCAAGCCAAGCAACCAATTCTCCGTGCATTGCCGACGGCTAAGCCTGGCACGCCAACTATACTGACTGATAGTGAGACGTATTCGGCTGGGCTTAGGACTCTAAAGCTGCTGTCGCATGAGCTGTCTAGCTGGGTGGTGCGAGTGTGCCTGATGGGTGCAAAAGCATTTGAAACATTTGGAACATGTGGAACATTTGAAACATTTGTGCTTGGGGTAACCATATCCCTAGTGAGGAGCAACAGTGTCAACCGGCTAAGGCAACATGTGGAATCTGATACATATGCAGGAATGTAGTTAAAGGTATACTGATTACATGTGAAGAACCACCCTGAGGGTAGGGTGACATGGGCAGGTAACGAACCAATTGTCTCTGGGTTTGCACAAGTCCAATTGCTGCTGCCGGTATCGAGGCAGCTGCGCTGGGTTCGGCCGCCTGTGGCGCAGCCGACTATTCACGCACAAGTAGAGTTCGGGCTGGCCGCCACTCGCGGGGTGTGAAGAGTGGCTGCATCAGCCGGCAAAGTCATGGTGAGCCGCAATCCCCCCCAGCGAGCATAGGCTGCAAAGCTCGCAGGGAGATGCGGTCCGAAAATCTTCTTTAACAGCCAGTCACCATCCCTGGCGCGTGCGTCGAGAGTGTGGCACACTGGGATGAGACAGGTGCTGAGGATCGAGGCAGAACCAATGTCCTGCTTCAGGCAAAAATCGGACTGGTTGACGAGACCCGCCAACCTTGCCCACAAGTTGTAGTGCATCCGTGCTGAAAGGTCTTCACCGGGCGGCAGGCCGTTGGCCTGAAGCGAAGCGGCCTGAGCCTCCCCCCAGAAGCAGGGCGAGGGCCAGGATGATGGTGAAGATCACGGAGTTGGCATTAATCTGGGCAAAGACTGCTGCAACGAAGTGCTCCGGTGTCGGCTCCTTCTCCTCGCGTTGGAGGGCGTCCTGGGCCTCTCTGCAAAGGGTCTTGACCATCCCCCAGGTGATCCTCTGTGCTTGGGTCTGCAGCCGCCACTTCTCCTGGTGGGTCTCCTCGGTCAGAGCGAGGTCCTCCATCTCCGGGATCGGACTCGGGTCGGTCTGGGTCCACGCCATGAGGTTCCAAATGAGGCTTGACGCACCGAGCCGGAATCCACACGACACCTGTAGGAGACATAATTGCAGCATACCCTCTTCCCCAGGTTATGAGCGGCACCGGGCCCCTCCAAGATGGGTCCGGTGGCACTCGGTACCGGACCATAGGTCGCGGGAGAGCTTCCGAACGGCGGAAGTGCTTCTCCTGCGGCGTACAGTCCGAAAAAACATTGAGGTGATTGTATGCGAACAATACCTTATTCAGACAAAACTGTGCTTGTCCCTGTGAATTGGGGAGGGCTGGTGGCTCACCCCTTTCTGTTTGTTTGTCAATATAGGACTTTAGCATCCGATTGACCCGTTCTACAATCGCCTGCCCTTGCGGATTGTAGGGAATGCCAAATGTATGCTTGATGTCCCAGGTGGCCATGAAGGCAGCCAACTGCCTAGAGCAGTAGGACGGGGCGTTGTCCGTTTTCACATGCCGCGGCTTGCCCATTGCTGCAATGCAGGACAGGAGATGTTGCTCCACGTGGGAGGCAGTCTCCCCCTTCTGCGCCGTCGCCCAAACGAACTGGGAAAAAGTGTCTATGCAGACGTGCATGTACTGCGATCTGCCAAACTGCGGCACATGCATGACGTCCATTTGCCACACCTGATTGGCCTCTGTCCCCCGTGGGTTGACCCCCCACGAGGGCCCCCCCGGCGCCCCTGCACAATGCTGGCAAGAGCGTACTATACCCTGGGCTTGAGAAAGTGGCAAATTGAACTGTCTGGCGAGTGCCTTGGCATTTTGGTGAAAAAAGGCATGACTTTGAATTGGAGTAGTGAAAACTCCCAAAACTGAACGTTGCTGAATTTCCTTTGCCGCCGCATCCGCTCTGCTATTGCCCGCGGAAATCGGACCCGGCAGGTCTTGGTGACTTCGGATGTGGGCAATATAGAGCGGCTCCGTGCGGTTTCGCAAATGAAATTGAGCAGTGAGAAACAGGCTAAGCAGATTCTTGTCTATCGCGGGAGTGATGTATGCTCCCGGTAGGCTTTGAAGCAAATTCCTAACATACAGACTGTCGGTTATGATATTTAAACGTTCCTTGGCGAAGGTGCGCAAAGCAAGGTTCACGGCTGCCAACTCCACCCGCTGCGCGGACTTCTGTGGGAGAGTTAACAGCGTGTGCCAAGCTTCGCCCTCCTGCCAGGTCAGGACACCGTAGGTGCGTCCGCCATCAGAAAAGACTGTTCTGGCCCCCTGAAGTGGGACCAGCGAGAGCAATTCGAACAAGCTGACCGTTCCTGTTTGAAGCGAGACAAGTCTGGGGTCTTTAGGCAAGTGGTATGCCAAGCTTCCAGTGAACCCTTCCAAGGCTATCGGAAGCGAGTCACCTAGCTGCATCAACTGCTGAATTTGTTCCTTGGTGAACGGGACCACGATTTTGGCTAAATCGTGCCCAGAAATGTCCCTAGCTCTCAGCCTGCCGCGGTAGATCACCGCGGAGACCAGTTCTTGGGGCAGAACAATGTTCCGAGATGAGGTGTTAGGCAAGTACACCCACTCCACAATTTTCGCTCCCTTCTCTGAGTCTACTCCTAGCGCCCCAGTGAACATGGATCCCGACCGCACGATGTACAGATTCAGGATCGGGGCATATGGCCCCTGGGCGATCCTATCTACCCATCTTTGGCTGAGAGCTTGGTTAACTTTCTCGAGCGCCAAGCGCGCGTCTCGAAAATTTTTTATCCGGTCTGCCGGCTGCTTACCTAGCGTTAGTAGCGAGAAGAGCGGTTTCAGAAGATCCGTATCCAATCGGAAATACGGTCTGGCCCAATTAATATTTCCTAAAACCTGCTGTAATTCTACCAAGGTGACTGAGTCCTGTAAATTGATCTGAGACAAAACCGGTGCTGCGAAAGAGCGGAGAAGCCGATGGCCCAAGTATGAGAAGGGCTCGGTTCTCTGCACTTTCTCTGGGGCAATGAGTAAACCTTTGTCCCCCAGGCTGGCCTGGAGGTCAGAAAACACTTCGCTGCCAAGTTTTGGCAACGCTACCAAAATATCATCCATAAAGTGACAAACTAAGGCTTGTGGGTAGAGGTTTCGAAACTTTGCCAGTGCGTCGTGAACGTAAATTTGGCACAAAGTGGGCGAATTGAGCATGCCCTGTGGCAAAAATTTCCACGCGTAACGCTGCGTAGGCTCACTGTGGTTCACGACCGGCACCGTAAAGGCAAACCTCTCCCGGTCCCTGGGGTCTAAGGGGATTGTATAAAAGCAATCCTTGAGATCTACGACCAGGATCTCCCACCCCTCGGGAATCATGTTCGGATTCGGGATGACGCATTGAAGCGGACCCATTGGCTGTATGCATTTATTGATCTCTCTGAGATCGTGGAGGAGTCGCCACTTCCCCGACTTCTTCTTAATAACAAAAATTGGCGAATTCCAAGGACTCGTGGACTGTTCTATGTGTCCTGCGTCTAGCTGTTCCTTGACTAGCTGCTTGAGAGCAACCAATTTCTCCCCCACCACCGGCCATTGTTCTACCCAGACCGGAGTATCGGTGAGCCATTTAAGTGGCAACGCCATTACCCGAAGGTAAGCATAGCACCGTACTGCTGCAGAATGTCCTGCCCCCAAAGGTTGATGTGCACGTCAAGAATGTGCGGTCGAATTACCGCCGTGCCCTCAGCCCTTGGGATTGTGACTTCTACCCACTCTCGGCTCCTAAACGTTTCCTGAACACCGCCTACCCCCCACACGTCGGAGACCGGCTCAATGGCCCACTCTCTTGGCCACTGGCCCCTGCTTATCACGCTGACATCTGCTCCGGTATCTAACAGGCCTGAGAATGATCGATTATTCAGAAATACCTCAATAACCGGGCGCTGTTTCCACTCTATGTTGGTCTCCACTGTCGCTAAGACCTGGTATCCTTGCGCTGCCTCACTGGCGCTCGAGCGGTCCTCTGACCGGGACTTGAAGCTGTCACGGAGCCCTCCCTGGCTCTCTGCTGGCAAGCGACAAGGAACCATGATCAGTTGCGCTAAGGTGTCTCCTTTAGGGATGGTTTGGGGCAGGTGTGTCCAAAGCTGAACTTGGAGAACGCCTGAAAAATTCGAGTCAATGACTCCTGGAATTATAAAAATTCCGCGTGCACCAGCTACACTACGGGGCAAAACTAAACCTATAAAGCCTCTGGGCAGGGGTCCCATGTACTGGGAATCGACCAGATAGACTGTGCCTGGCAGGTCGCATGTAACGTCCACCTGGCAAGTCAATTCTAGTCCCGTGCTGCCCCTGGGGCTGGCCTGCGCCCTCGCAGTGTCTGGGATGGGGTTGGACTCTACTCTAGCTCTGGTGAGTTCTGGGTGAAGGACGCCTCTGTTTGGACTGGGGCCAGAGACATGCCCGTGCTCCGGTTTCCCAAATTCTGGCAATACCTGGCCCAATGATAGCCTTTCTTGCACTTCGGACAGAGGGTGTTCGGAGCCTTGGGACGGCTGGACTTTTGTCCGCCTCCCTTGGATCGGCACTCCCTAGCGAAGTGACCAATCTTGCCACAATTGTGGCATGCTCCTTTGCTCTTACCATTAGGTCTTCTCCCTCCTTGCACCGCTGCCGCTAGCAGACCCATCTTATAGGATTCTGTGCCAACGTCGGCACAAGCTCTAATCATGTCCGATAGGGTCAAGTCAGGACGATTGCCTAGGGACTGCAAGATTCTACGGCAGTCCAAGTTGGCATTGTCCTTGGCTAACTTAATCATGAGCTCTTCCTGGGCTTGCTCATTATCAATCTGCCTGCTAATGGCTTCTTCCAGGCGATTGATGAAGTCCATGTAGGGCTCCTGGGCTCCCTGCTTGATGGAGGTGTAATTCTTAGCCGCTTTGCCAGTGGCTGGGATCTTAAAGTAAGCCCTAAAGGCTGCCTCGGCTGACATCTCGAGAGTGGCGAGAGGCAGGTTGATCTGAGCATTGATTGACTCGAAATTACCAGAGCCATACAGCTGCTCAGGAAGCACCACGCCTCCCATCCTGGCAGCCCGAGTTTGAGCCTCTAGGCGGAACTCGCTGTCCCAGATCATGTACTGGCTAGGGGTCAGCATCATCCTCATGACGGCTTTCCAATCATGAGGAATCCACATGGTGGTTTCGCACACTTGCTGAAGCGTGCCCCTAGTAAAACGACTTTGGAGCCCTGTTTCTGCAATTGCCTTCCGCATAGCCATGAGCAGCTTATACGGAACTGGGGAATGAACAATCTGCTGTGCGCCCGTGAGCGCGTCCATTTCCATGCGGATAGGACATATCTGTCTGAGCTCAGCTAGCTCTTCTGCTGGCAATTCCCCCTTCCTAATCTCCTCTTCAATTGTGCGCTGAAGGGGACTCTTGGTAACTCGGGAAGCCGAAGCTGTCAGAGGAGCGCCTGCGCTTCTCATGCCTTGCATTCCTTCGGTGACGTCTGCAGCTGTCACCGCGCGAAGGCTCCCTGCGCTACTCTGCTGGTACTTGAATGTCGGATAGAGTGTGGTGGGCGCAGTCGGCTCGACTGGCTGGGCTGATGACTTATTTAACGGGGGTTCTTCCGCTTCTATCCGGACTGGTTCGATCTCAGCTAAGAGTTTCCTACACTTCCTCCATGTGCGAACTATCCCTCCTGGGGCCTTCGGGGGTTGCTGAATGCAGTCTCCTATCCGATCCCAGAGCTGTAGGGTTAACGTACCTACTTCTGGGTAAAGCAGGCAGTGTTCCCTAAGGTACGCCAAAAGTCTCGCTAGTTCCCTGCTGTGAAAGCGTAACTTAAATACCCTGGCCAGGATTCTAAACTCTTCCTCACGAGTTTTTTGGCTAGCGGACGGACTCTGTCCCTGAGAACAAGTCCCCATATTACCTGCGAGTAGTCCTCTGAAGTTTCCTCCTCAGGACGGGTTGACGCGTCTTGGGGCAAGGTAACTGGTTTTGGCGGCGATCGTCTGGGTGGAGCTCGGAGCGTGGCCTCCTGCCATGGGCCCTCGGCGGCCTCTGCGCTGTCAGGGGCTCACAGCTGCCCTGAGCGGAACGCGTTTTTCCCTTTGGTGCAAGTCTCCCCGAAAGCCGGGAGCAAGGTGCAGGAATGCCTCTCTTGGAATGCCTCGCCGCTGGCCGTCCTTCTGACCGGCTGGCTGCCGACCAGAGCGCCACGCTGTCCTCCGGGCTGACGGGTCGCGGTTCAAGCACAGAACCAGACCGCGTGGATCGCTACTCGTGAGTAGACATCTCCTGGGTCGCTTACTCACGAGTAAATCACGTCGGGGTCACCAGATGTAGGAATCGGGGCCACTGGGGTGGCCTTAAGGTCCCGGAGGAGACTGATCAAGTGACGACACGAGGCAACTGGAGCGAGATCAGATCAGTACTTTATTGGAAAAAGGCAACATCATTTATAGGGGAAAAAGCGCAACGGTGGTGAAACCGTCATCGGACAGGAAAATTACCTAACCCACATACCCGGGTTAATGGGGAACCTCTCAAAGGGAAGTTGATTAACTTGGACAAACACGGGGCAAGGGAGACCATTGTTTAGGGCTTAGGCAAGGGTAAATATGGCCGATATTTACACCGGGGATTACCTTGGCCAGGAGATGAGTGATTACTCTAATGGGTAACTGAGGTCTGCGAGATGCTTGCTCGGCAGAATCGTCGGTCAGGCTACAAGCGGCCGAATTAATCCCTATCATTAATTCACCCCCCTTACGCCCTGACAAGGGCCAGAGGCCAGGAGTTTGCTCACTGGTTTAACCTCTGCCAGAGGCCACCGATGCCCAACCGGGCACGGGGAATCTTCATAGGATGATACTGCACAGCTGAGCATAGAAAATTATTTCTTGTTAAGATCAAGAGTGAGCAAGCTCCTCAATTCTTCTACATTGACTCCAGCCGTAGCAGGTTCCTAGCATGCAAGCTGCTTCTAGAAAGTACAGCATCCATGACTGCCTCTGTGCTTTCTGTGAAACATATTTACCCTTCTAGACTCGACTACTACCTCACTGAAGAGTGGCTGCCTCTTTAAATAAAAACCAATAAAACAAAACTGAGTCTCTTATTGAATTAGAGATACCAATCACAGTCATTTGTGAAATGTGACCAGTATAGCCAATGAAAGAAGCCAGAGCTAAGGTTGACATATAATAGAAGCAATGTCACCTGCAGAGATACTAAAAATAAAAGATACACAAAGACAAAAACGTTATGGCACCTTAAAGACTAACTGCTGTATTTTAATGTAAGCTTTTATAAATTGGTGCCATGAAGTCTCACTCTAATATCTGACTAAGTGGACTTGATCCACGGAAGCTAACATTAAAATACAGGAGTTAGTATTTAAGGTGCCACAATGTTTTTGTCTCTTTGTTTTGTTTACTCTCTGTTGTGCTTGCACAGACTAACATGGCTACGACTTCAGAAAAAAACAATGAGTGGTCCCAGTTTTGCAATCAAGAGGTGGAACTTTCTAGTTCCTTTCAACATGAAGCTGTTTCTTCTCCACATCCACAGTACAGAGGTACCCACATAAAAAAATGCAGAATTCCTAGATTTTAACCAAGCAATACTATTTTCAAACATTGTGGGTTGCCTGCGGGAATAATTGGCTAAACCTTTCCCCAGGGGTTCGCTCGGCCTTCCACAGATCTGGGGATCAACCGAGCTTGGCAGGAAAGGCAATTGGGGTGTGGGCTAGTTAGTCAGTTTGGGGGGCAAATAATAAAGCCTTGGCTGATGGCTACAATAGAAACAGGACAAAAACCAAAGATGATGATTCTAAAGGAAATACACAATCCTCCGCTGCTGGCTACAGATTAAGTTGGGTAAATAAGCCGCACCAGACAGCAGAACAAGCTAGGTACCCGGAGTCAATACACATAGGCTCCGAGATAGGGCAGGGACAATGGGTTTCACCAGCCCAGACCTTAATTAGTTGTGGGTTGTCTATTAACCACAGTGCAATGCCCAAGAACAGGTATTCTCTTGACCATCGGAAAATGCCACGTATGCAAGCCTTCTGTATTAGGGAGTCACGCGCGTCTTACGTGTGCATCACCCCAAGGAAGGGTAATAAATACGTACCACCCGACTGAGATTGGGGCTGGTCTTCACCGCACGATCATCTCACATGTCTTCCTTGCAGCCAGCCACTCCTACATCTGGTAGCCATTGCAACAAAACATAAGGAAGAAGCAGAAAAGGAGTTTATACTTTTAGTGTATGAGAACCAAGACAATAGAACAGCCGAAAGGTTGGCTTAACACATCTTTATTGCATGATGGTCCGGGGGAACATGTGGTAATGGCGGATGAACAGCTCAATATATACTGTGGCTATACATTTGAATGTGGCTCCTCGATAGCCCATTGGCTACTGTCTGCGTGACGTCATTCCCCGTCACGCCCTTCTTGTCCAGGTGAGGTGATGGCGGGAATCTTCCTGCGCTGTAGGTATTTGGGGAATTGGAACCATGTGAGCTGGGCGCTCGCTATTGCCCCTAGTGGTCACTAGCTCGCGTCCTGATACAGAAGGTTACAGTGTTACAGCTGGTGATTATTATATCCACTCATTCGAGTGTTACATTCTTAAAGGCACAATATTCCAAACACAACATCCCTCCCCCCTAGGATGAGACGAAGTCTCTCATCCAATATGGTTTATTGCAAAAGCGTTTTGGGCGCAAGGCTGGTTGGCTTGTCCCGGGGGCGCTATCACTTCTGTGTTCCCTGGGCTCTTGTCCTGCAATGGGAGAGGGAGACTCGTTAGTGACTTGCCGCGGCTCCGTGGCTTTCGGGGTAGGGGTAAACTCCATTGTGGGAAAAGCAAGGGCACTGGGGGCTAACGAAAAACCCCGCTTCTCGCTTGGATGGGTGGGGGACCACTCCGAAAAAAAACCCCGGTTTTGTAACTCAAAATCAAAATCATCTTCTGGGGTATCTGTGGGGGTATCCCTCAGGATATCTGCGGGGACAAACTTATTCCCTTCCCCCCTGGTGGGGACCACTGACCCCCCTCTCCTCCCCCTTGGGCTAAACGGGTGGGGGAGAACCCTAACGTTGAATCCTGTTCCGCGCTGTCCGCGCTCTGGTTTCCGGAAACCCGACGGGAAACCCGACGCCGGAGTTGGTCCGCGTGTCGCCTCCAGAGTAGACCTGTGCTGGTCTCAACACAGTACGACATGGGACCCGTTTGCCCAATGACTACACCCGGCACCCAGGCTGGCCCTGCGCTAGCGTAGTTTCTGCAATGGACCGGGGTGCCTATTTCGAAACTCTTTGTGCCTGCTAACCCGATGTTCCTCCCAGTGTCTTCCACTTTCGGAGGGTCTAGCCTGGTCAGTACCGTGGTCAGTTTTCTACGCATTAGGAGCTCTGCGGGCGAGTATCCTGACGCTAGGGGGGTCACCCTATATCCCAGCAAAAACTGGCACAACTGCAGGTTTAAATCCCCGGGGCCCATGCGCCTCAGCATGTCTTTGGTGGTACGCACGAGGCGTTCTACTTGGCCATTCGTCGCCGGGTGGAAAGGCGCGGAGGTGATGTGCCGGATGGCGTTGATTTCGGTGAAAGCCCTGAATTCGGCGGACGTGAAACAACTAGCGTTATCGCTAATGAGCGTGTCGGGTATGCCGAACGAGCTGAACACCCTGCACAATTGTTTAATTGTTGCGGCTGAGGAGGTGCTCGCAACTGGGATAACCTCTAACCACTTGGAGTAAGCATCCACTATGAGGAGAAAAAGCGATCCTCTGAAAGGGCCCGTGATGTCAATGTGCACGCGGGACCACGGCCCCTTTGCCGCATCCCATTCCCTGTGCGGAAGTCGAGCCTCTTTGGGCCGGGAGCTCTGGCAACTCTCGCAAGTGCCCACCATGTGCTCGATATCGGCGTCCAACTGGGGCCACCAGAAGTAGCTCCTGGCCAGTGCCTTGGAGCAGACGATTCCAGGGTGGCTGACGTGCAGCAGCTTGAGCACTCTTGCTCTCAGGGACTCAGGGACGACCACCCGCTGGCCCCACAGGAGGCAACCCCTCTCCATGGACAGTTCTAACTTCTTCCTGAAGAACGGGGCAAATTCCGCCATCGGGGAGGACGTTGGCCATCCTTTCTGCACCCAGGAACTAACCAGGGCTAACGTCTTGCCCCTGCCCGTCGCCTTGGCGATCTCTGCGGGCACTACGGGGGTGAATCTAGGACCTCTATCATGAGCACTTGGTGGTCTTGTTCCACCTCGCACACGTGGCTGCCTGTGTGGGGGAGTGGAGACCTCGACAGGGCGTCCATGTGGCTTATGTCCTTTCCAGGGCGATACACCAGCGCGTTCTGGCACGCGTTTAAAAAAATGGCCCACCTGAGCATCCTAGGGGACAGAATCTGTGGTGTGGGCTTGTCTGCGGTAAAAATGCCTAGCAGGGGCTTGTGGTCAGTCACGACGGTAAAGGGGCGGCCATAGAGGAAATCGTGGAACTTCTTTGTCCCAGCAATTATCGCTAATGCCTCCCTGTCTGTCTGTGCGTAGTTACGCTCTGCCTTAGACAGGGACCTGGAGTAGAATGCCACCGGGGCCTCCCGCCCGTTCTCCAACATGTGGCACAGGACCGCCCCCACCCCCACTGGAGATGCATCACATGTCAGAACCACTGGTTTCTTGGGGTTAAAATGGGTTAATATGGCGTCTGAGGATAAGAGTTGTTTCAGCTCATTGAATGCCCTCTCCTGGCTCTCGCCCCATTTCCACGCCTCGTCCTTTTTTAGTAACTTATGAAGCGGCTCTGCTACCGACGCCTTCCTAGGCAGGAAGGAATGGTAGAAGTTTAAGAGCCCTAGGAACGACTGCAGTTCGGGCTTGGAGGTGGGGCGAGAAGAATTTTGAACGGCGGCCACCTTTGATTCGGAGGGTTTAATGCCTGCAGGGGTTACCCGAAAACCCAGGAACTCAACCTCTTTTGTGAAGAAGACGCATTTGTCTTTCCGCAATCTTAACCCCGCCTTTTCAGATACCGTCAGTACTTTGTCTAGTCTCTCAGCCAGTTCTGACTCACTCCCCCCGTTATCAATACGTCATCAAAGTATGGCAAGACCCCCTCCAGACCCTTTAAGAGGCGTTCCACGAGTGATTGGAAGATACCTGGCACCGAGTTCACGCCAAATTGCAGGCGCGTCACCTGAAACGCCCCCTTATGAGTGACTATCGTCTGTGCAGCAGCTGCAGCTGGGGTTACCGAGAGCTGCTGATAAGCCTGCGCCAGGTCAAGCTTTGCGAAACACTTTCCCCCGTGTAACCTGGCCAACAGGTGGCTGACTACCGGCACCGGATACGCATTTGGGCGTATCGCCTTATTAATGGTACATTTGTAATCAGCGCATATTCGAACCTCCCCATTGGCTTTAAGCGCTGTTACAATCGGAGTTTCCCACTCCGCGGAATCAACAGGAACAAGGATCCCCTGGCCCACCAATTTGTCCAGTTCCGCCTCTATTTTGTCCTTAAGTGCAAAAGGCACCCTTCGCAGTTTGAGTCTTATTGGGCAGACCTCCGGATCCAGGTCGAACGCGACTGGGGGCCCCTTGAATTTTCCGAGTCCCTTCTTGAACACTTCGGGATGCGCGTTGCACACCTCCTGAATTGGGTCAGCCCCAACGGCATGCACCCCCCCAATAAACAAACCCAGGGGCTTAAACCATTGAGTCCCGAGGAGGCAACAACTCCCCCCTTTGAGAACAACCAGGGGAAGTCCCACGGCGTGTTGCTTGTATTGGACCTTGAATTTTCCAACCCCCAACACCAGAATGCTATTCCCCTGCACGTCCCGCAGCGTAGACCTCAGTGCTTTGAGCTTGGGGGAAATTCCCAAAAACTCCCTCTGGGAAATAATGGAATATGAGGAACCCGAGTCTATCTCCATCTTAACAGGGACCCCTTGCACCAGTACCTCAACAAAATATCGTGGGTGTCTTAAGGACACGCTGTGGACTGCCGTGTCGTCGTCGCTGTCGTTGGAGATGCGGCCCACGCCATCCTGCTTCCTCGAGGGCCGGACGCCTTCCTGGCCTTTCGGTGAGCGGTCTGTTGAGCCTCTCTGGTCTCTGCACCGCCGTCTGCAGACCTTGGCTATGTGGCCTCGGCGCCTGCAGTTGTGGCACTCGGCCTTCCTGAACGGGCACTTGATGCGGTCATGGAGCGCCCCGCAGCCATCGCAACGCTGGCCCTCCTTCCGCACCTTCTGGATGTCCTCGTCCTCACTGCTCTCCGTGGAGGAGTGTGGTGCCCGCCTGGCCGCTTGCACTGAGCCCGCTGCCTTGTCGGGTTGTGGGGGCCTTGCTCTGAACCCCTTAACCCCGGCCCTCGTGGCTTCCGCTGCCTGCGCCTCCTTCGCAACCTCTTGCAGCGTCGGGGCGGCTCCTTGTTCATCAGCTTTCGCTGAACCTCCTCGTCCCACAGGCCGCACAGCATGCAGTCCCTGAGGGCGATTTCCAGGTTCTCCCACTTGCATGGGCCGGCGTTCAAACGGAGGGCCGCTGCAAAGGCAGCCACGGACTCACCAGGCGCCTGGACTCTCTTCCAGAACGCATCCCGAGCCGAAAACATTGAAACCGAGGGCTGGAAATGGTCGCGCATCGCTTTCAGGAGCTGCTTGACCGGCACTTCGTTCACCTTCTTCGGAGACACCAGGTCCACCAATACCTTCATGGCGGGAAACCCGAGCATCCTGATGAGAATGGCCCTCTTCTTCCCCTCGTCTGAGATGTCGGACACCATCAGTGCGCTTTGGAAGTCCATCTTGAACAGCTCCCATTCTTCCGGTTTGTTGATGTTGAAACCGGCCTGCGTTGTCTTGATTCCGTGGGGATCCATTATCCTACCTTCGTCACCAATTTAGTGTATGAGAACCAAGACAATAGAACAGCCGAAAGGTTGGCTTAACACATCTTTATTGCATGATGGTCCGGGGGAACATGTGGTAATGGCGGATGAACAGCTCAATATATACTGTGGCTATACATTTGAATGTGGCTCCTCGATAGCCCATTGGCTACTGTCTGCGTGACGTCATTCCCCGTCACGCCCTTCTTGTCCAGGTGAGGTGATGGCGGGAATCTTCCCGCGCTGTAGGTATTTGGGGAATTGGAACCATGTGAGCTGGGCGCTTGCTATTGCCCCTAGTGGTCACTAGCTCGCGTCCTGATACAGAAGGTTACAGTGTTACAGCTGATGATTATTATATCCACTCATTCGAGTGTTACATTCTTAAAAGCACAATATTCCAAACACAACAATACTTTCTCTTTTTTTAAGCTCAAGGAGTAATCAGACTACAAGAAAGGAATGTGTCTGATTGCACCACAAAAGAAATGCTCTCCCTTAAAGTCATCATCCATCCATGGAGGAATCGTTCCAGCCCAGCTACAAAAGGAGCAGCTCTGCCACTGGACCAAAAAGGTTGGGCTGTTTTGCAATCTCATGTATGCCATGTGACTGCCAAGGAGCAACTCACACAGGACCATGACACAAGCAGTGTGTGTCCTGTAAATGATTTTTCTTTCTTTCTTGGGATAATGTTTTCTGGCCATTGTACAAGCCAGTCCAAGGTAGCAAAATGGAGGAAGCTGGTTTGACTTCCTAGTGGAACACCTCCCATAGAAAGTGTTCCTAGGGTTACACCCAAAAACATATTGTTCTCTCAAATCCAGCACTAAATTGCAGATATAATCTTTGTGCTCTATTGACTTGCATGCCAATACACTGTGCTTTTAAAAAAGTTTGAAGAATTTAACAAAGAATGCAATGTCATGAAACATAAAAACAGAAATTGCATAATTAGCAAAGCTTGTCTACATGGTGCTAGGTAGAGTACAGTGGTACCTCATACAAAAATTTTAATCAGTTCCATGGGGCTCGTTGTTGTAAGAAATAATTGCTATATGATGCATGCATCATATAGTGATTTCCCCTATGGGATGCATCATACGACGTTTTTTTTTTTTGCTAAGTGGTTTTTTCCATTGAAAAATTGTTGTACGATTTTTTCCATAGGGAAAATTGTTGTGTGGGATGCCATTTCCCCAAAACCCTAATTGTTATGTGATTTCGTTGCTATACGGGGCAATTGTTGCATGAGGTTCCACTGTACTTGGGTTTGTGGAACTAGATTTTGGGAACCTGAGATAAAGAAAAGGGTGAAAGAGAATAAAACAGAAATTAAAACAGAAAGTGTAAGGCTCATACCTGTCAACCTGCGGCTCTGGAAAAACGGGACCTGCGCACCGCTTGTGCACAGGTCGCTTTCCACGCATGCGTGGAAGCACTACACCACTTGCGCAGCCCCTATTACCCCTTCTATTACCCCTTCCATGCATGCGCGGAAAGCATCCCCCCCCCACTGCCAAATTACGGGGTTTTGGCAGCGCGGGGCTGTTATGATGTCAATCGACATCAAATTACGGGATTTTCCCGGCCAAATTGGGATGGTTGACAGGTATGGTAAGGCTTCCAAACTTGTATACTCTATAACTGAGAGTAAGTCACCCAGAACCTAAAAGAGGTTATCTCTGAGTAGACACATACAGGATTGCACTACAAATCCTTTGCTATTGTGAACTAGCCCTGGGATTAGATCCAGCAATTATGTACATATTGAAAGCTTTGAATAGAAATTCCTTTGAGAGCTACCTTAAGAGACACATTGGGGAATATGGACAGTAGAAAACAGAGTACCTTATTAAAATTCTTCTAGTCAATTTATACTGTATCATAAAAAATTAAATTCTCCATTTTGTAAAGCATGGTTTTGTTTACATATATAAATATCTAATCACAGTAGATTCAAATCAATCAATAAGTCATGGAAATGGTCATTCATGTCCATCGAAAGTCTAACTTTGGCACAGATCAAGTCAGGCAATGTGAAGGTCGTCCTTCATATTATATTAGAGTCTGGTATTATGAGAAATCTATATACCAAAATGAAAGTGACAATTTGATGTGTGCATAAGAATAAAATTGCAGATTAAAATTGGAGACATAATCAAGGAAAGATTGGCTTCACTTTGGTGTGGTGAAATGCTCTTTCACAGATAAGCTGATGATAAGGGCAAGGAATGTACATGGAAACTGCGTACTATTCCAAACAGTAAACAACTCCTCTGTTATCCTGGTGTTTCCTGTAGCAAACACGTATGTGCATAAAAGGTGTATATCTTTTATACGTACCTGAACAAACCTTGTATTCCCCACTTCCCTTCATCTCCCTCACTCTTTTTCCTCCTCCTTTCTTTCCCCCTATAGTTATGCATTTAATTTCTATATTCATTATCTTATTGCTGGTCCCAAGTGGGAGTAGAACCTCTGAAGTAGTTTCTCAATGGTAAGGAAACACTATGATAATAATAATAATAATAATAATAATAATAATAATAATAATAATAATAATAATAATAATAATAATAATAATAATAATAATAATAATAATAATAATAATAATAATAATAATTTTAATTTAATTTAATTTAATTTAATTATCACATTTATATACCGCTCACTCGGCCAAAGCCAACTCAGGGCGGTTCACAATAAAAATTAAAAACACAAGTTAAAACAGTTAAAACAGTTAAAACTACCCACCCCCTAAAAACAAGGGCTGCAGGATCCAAAGGCACCATGGGGAAGAGTTCTTCTACACCAACCACCCAATGGCGGTTACCCTTCCACCTGCACCCCACACTTGACCCGCCAGCCAGGTTTTAAGATCTTTTCTGAAAGGCAGCAATTCCGTCCGGAGACGTAGCTCTGTTGGCAGGAGGTTCCAGAGGGCCGGTGCAGACACGGAGAAGGCTCTCCTCCTTGTGCCAGAGAGGCGAGCCCCTCTGGCTGATGGAACGATTAGAGAGCCCCTCCGGTCCGCTCTGGTTGGACGGACAGACGTCCTCAGGGCGATGCGGTCTCTTAGGTAACCCGGCCCACTACCATATAGGGCTTTAAAGGTCAAAACCAGCACCTTGAATTGCACCCGGAGACAAACTGGCAACCAGTGCAGCTCCCGGAGCAGTGGCAAAGCACGGGCATAACGCCCACACCCCATCACCACCCGGGCTGCCGCATTTTGGACCAGCTGTAGCCTCCGAATGGTCGTCAAGGGCAGCCCCATGTAGAGCGCATTGCAATAATCTAGTCTGGAGGTAACCAGAGCGTGAGTGACCATGAGCAAGGAGTCCCGGTCCAGGAGTGGGCGCAACTGGCGGATCACCCGCAGTTGGGCGAAAGCCCTCCTGGTCACAGCCGCCACCTGTTCCTCTAGCAGTAGCCGTGAATCCAGGAGGACCCCCAAGTTGCGCACTGGGTCTGTCTGGGGCAAAATAGCCCCATCCAGAACCAACGATGGTAGCTCCCGGGTTAATGCAGAACCCCCTATCCATAGCCACTCAGTCTTGCTGGGATTCAGTTGTAGCCCGTTAGCCCCCATCCAGACCCCCACAGCTTCCAGGCATCTGGAAAGGACTTTGACGGCATCACTGGGGTCCCCATGGGCCGAGATGTACAACTGAGTGTCATCCGCGTACTGATGGTACCGCACCCCATGGGAACGAATGATCTCACCCAGTGGCTTCATGTAGATGTTAAATAGGAGAGGAGAGAGCACCGAGCCCTGAGGCACCCCCCATTTGAGGGGCCTAGGACTGGACCTCTCACTCTCCAACCACACCGACTGGGTACGACCCCTCAGAAATGAGGAAAACCAGGACCACACATTACCCTGGATTCCCAATCCTCGGAGCCGTCCCAGAAGGATACCGTGGTCAACGGTATCGAAAGCCGCTGAGAGGTCAAGAAGAGCAAGGACGGATGGGTGACCACCGTCCCGCTCCCGCCAGAGATCATCCATCAGTGCGACCAATGCCGTCTCGGTACCATATCCCGGCCTGAATCCTGACTGAAAGGGGTCCAGATAATCCGCTTCATCCAGCACCCCCTGCAGCCGACACGCCACTGCCTTCTCCAACACCTTCCCTAAAAAGGGGAGGTTAGAGACAGGCCTATAGTTGGTTAGGACAGCTGGGTCGAGGGAAGGTTTCTTCAGGAGGGGGCGCACCAAAGCATGTTTTAAAGGTGCAGGAAACACCCCCTCCCGCAATGATGCATTGATCACAGCCCCAACCCAGTCACCTGTCACCGCCTTGGAGGCTTTCACCAACCAGGTGGGACAGGGGTCCAATGGGCAGGTAGTGGCGCGCACAGCTGCAAGGAGCCTGTCCACTTCATCAGGGGCAACTGGATCAAACCGGTCCCAGATGGTATGGCAAGACTGTGCTCCAGCTCCCTCCGGACTCTCCCCAACCACGCCGGAATTAAACCCAGAGCGAATCCGATCGATTTTCTCCACTAGATGGTCAGCAAAGTCCTCAGCCGACCCCTGCCAACCAGGCACCGGGGTCCCCCTACCAAGGAGAGACCTGGTAACCCGGAACAGGGTGGCCGGGCGATTGTCAGCGGAGGCAATAAGGGTGGTGAAGTATTGCCGCCTCACCACCTCCATCGCCACTAGATAGGCCCTAATAGCGGCTCTAGCTAGTGTCCAATCGGAGTCTCTCTGGGTCTTCACCCAGCGGCGCTCTAGGCGTCTCTTTGCCCGTTTGAGCTCCCGCAGTTCATCTGTGAACCACGGAGATGACCTAGCTCGATGAGCTCTGAGAGGCCGTAGTGGTGCGATTTCATCCAAGGCCGCTGTTGTCATCCTGTTCCACAGGTCAACCAGCGCCTCGGGCGAATCGTGTTGCCGATCCAGAGGGAAATCCCCCAGTTCCCTCTGGAATCCATCAGGATCCATCAGTTGCCGGGGGCGGGCCATTCTAATAGGCCCTGCCTCCCTACGATGAAGCGTCGCACCCAGGAAGTCTAGAGCCACCAAATAGTGATCTGACCATGGCACAGGTGTTATGTCTAATTTCCGTAGTCTCAGATCACTCTGCCACCGCTCCGACAAAAAGATTAAATCTGGTGTGTGGCCACTGCCCCTGGTTGGGCCCTGAATTACCTGAATCAGGTCCATATCTGCCATGGAAGCCATGAACTCCTGAGCCACCCCGGAGCCAGTCCCCAGCGAGGGTAAATTGAAGTCCCCCAGAACCATCAATCTAGGGAACTCCAATGCCAACGCTGAGATGGCCTCGAGGAGCTCAGGCAGGGAGTCCCTTACCCTGCAAGGGGGCAGGTACAGGAGTAAGACTCCCAACTGACCCTTAAAGCCCAGACGCAGAAGCAGGGCCTCACAACCCAGAATTTGTGGAGCGGTGGCCCTGGTGACTCCCAGTGACTCCCTGGCTATGATGGCAACGCCACCGCCCTTACCCTCATCCCTAGGCTGGTGCCAAATACTGAACCCAGCTGGACACATTTCTGACAGAGGAACCCCATCCTCTGGTCTCAGCCAGGTCTCAGTGATACAATAATAATAATAATAATGTATCCAACAATATGGCCGTGTAATGAAAAGGATGAAACATTGGATCATCTGATCAGCAGAAGCAGCAAAATTTCACAGAATGATTTTTATTTCCAATGCAATGACAGGTTTGCAAAAATTATTCATTGGAAACTTGGTCAAAAATTTGGATTTGAATTCAGTAAAAATTATTGTGAACATCAGGTAGAGAAAGTGTGGGAAAAGATAGAGTTTAGATCCTGTGAGGAAATTTGTTGAATCTGGAGGAATATAACTGGCAGAGAAAAGAACCATACAGTATTTTGGATATGGTGAAAACCATAAATATTTGGTAAATGAGGTAAACTATATAATAATAAAAGGAAAGATTAATGCATAATATTTTAGTAGAGTAAGAAAAATCCTGAAATTGCAACTGAATGGAGGAAATATCATAAAAGCAATAAATACCTGGGCAGTACTGGTGATAGGGCAGGTATTGTACATTGGACAGTTACTGAGGTGGATGCTTCCAACTGGAGAACAAGGACACTGATGACTGCAAACACGTTCTTCATCCACAAAGTGCTGTGGATAGATTAAATCTTCATCAGAACAATATAGGATGAGGATTGCTGCAAATGCAACAAGTGTTAGAGGAAGGGGGGTCAAGGGTCTCTTGGTGAATATGTTTGTAGCAAAAATGAGAGGATGTTGAATGAAGTTTCTACAGAAGGTATCATCAAGAATTCTGAGTTAAAAGATGCATATAAGGAAGTGGTGTTAAGGAGTGGAATAAATGTTTGGAATAATAAATCATTAGGTGCTTAATATATTAAAAATATCAAAGGTAAAGTAGATAGGTTAATAACTGAATATGGCTAAAATCTGTAATCCTAAAAAAGAAGACAGAGTGAAGTATATTTGGTGCTCAAGAACAAGCATTGTGAACCAATGTAAATAAAGCAAAAATTGAAAAACTGAAATTGAGAGTAACTGTAGGATTTATGAAGAAATTGATGAAACAGTGGACCATGTTATCAATGGATGCAGTAAGATTTCACCGACTGACAATAAAGGACACCATAACTGAGTTGCAGCAATGTTAGATTGGTATCTGTGCAAGAATTAGGAAATACTATCATTGATGTACTGGTGGGAACACAAATATGAAAAGGTGGTTGAGAATCAGGAGAAGATGATTAAGATCTTGTGGGATTTTAAGATCCCACCTGATTAAGAGCCTCAAACACAACACTCCAGACCATACTGTGGTTGAGAAAAATATGGTTAAACAAATCGATGTGGAGAGGAGATCCCAGGTGACAGTTGACTAAAAGAAAAATTAAAGATCATGAGATATCAGACATTGAGAACTGAAGCCCAGCATCTCTGGGAGAAAAGAGCAACTGTGATAACAGCAGTGATAGGAGCTCTGCAGGGCCATAGCCAGGATTCTAGATTAGGCAGGGGAAATGATTTTCCTGGGGGTGGGGCAGCTGTTAGCTCAGGAGGGTCCCCCCCGCCCCTCTGGCTATGGCCCTGGAGCTCTGGGAACAATCCCAAAAAGGCTGAAAAAGCATCTGTGTGATTAGCATTGATAAGATCATGATAGAGAGTTGCAGAGAGTAGCACTACTAGGTACCAGCCACACTACTAGGCAATACCTCACTACTCTTAGGTCCAGGGCTAGGACTTAACCAGAGGAAATCCAAAACTCCTGTTTGAACATCTGGTGATCATTTTTAAATAGGGAGATGGGTAAATTAATTATTTCTGGGATCTTATGGTGTGTTTTGTCCTATGCCGATTGACGTCTGATTTTTTAAAAAAATTCTTATGAGTTTAGCACTAGATTACCTCTGCACATAAATAGAAATAAAAATAAACATGGGAGTGAAAATGAAGCAACCAAGACAAAAGGAAATACAATCACATGGTAGGTGTGTATTTCAAATACAGCACACCATAAAAGGAACTTACACCTGATTTTTTCAGGTTATGACGGAGGCTGTTGGAATGGACCGCCGTAGTAACCCAAGGTTTTACTGTACTGATTTAAGCTTCTGGGAATTCAAGTCCCTCTGTGGGGTGTAGGGTGTGGGACCCATATTGGGAACCACTGCTCTAAACCCAAACCATTCAGTGTTTCCAAAGCTAATATCTGCTTCAAAAAGCACATCTCTGGCTTACATCAGTATTTTCATTTACTTTAAAACTTATGTTTGGAAGCCAAGACATCTTATGCAGTTTGTTTATGCATGAAGTCTTTATTTTTTCTTGATAAAAAAAAGAAATGTGTAGGTGAGACCAAAACAGTGGTGATGGAAAACACATAGTAAAGAAAGGATAGAGTGAACAGAGCTGGATTTACACATGTTTTAACAAGAAGCAGATGGCCATACATATGGATGTTGCCATATTTTATTCCAAGCAAGTTTCATAAAAGCCAAAAAACAAATCCCTATGCTCTTGTTTTTGTTATTGCTGTTATTTAAGAAAAGAAAAAGACTATCTTTTTATAGAGAAGGAATCAACTAATTTCTTGCATGAAAGCATTTGCAGCCAAAAATGGGTGTAACCATTTTCCCTGTGTTATATTAAATACCGTATTTGCTGGCGTATATGACCCATTACCCACGTTAAAATACACTGGAAAATGGAGTGCATCTTGTGTGCCGGCAAATATGGTATTCACTGTATATAGTGGCCTCTAGTGAGCCATTTTGGTAACAACGGGTTGTGTCTTATACTACAATTCATCTTATACAATGGCAAATACAGTACAGGATATGACTAAGGTGAATAATGGAGCAATTCAGTTTTTCCTCAGATACATGTCTGGTATTGTTTAGTTTTATTATTTTTTGCTTTCTTTCTCTTATCCTGGATTATATGGAGTCTGAATATGTATGAATATCTGTGCATGTGTGTGAGTGTACACATACATGTATAGATAACAAAATATAGATATTCTCAGTTAAAATATATCCATTTTTCATATACAGGTCAGCCCCGCACATCCATAGCAATTATATTCCAAGCGTTTCTGCAGATACCAGAAACTGCAGAAAACAGTGAGGCCCATATTTAAACACAAATACCTCAGTCACAGAAGGGGTGTGTGTGTGTGCGCACACTATTAAGAGACAGAAATATATATATATTTATCTTAACATGTGATCTGATATACATTATACAATTAAAGCATGCGTGTGCACATGCAAATGCCTCCAGCATTCTACATGGAACCTAATAAAATGGCTATTGCAACAAACGCAACCCACTCCTTTTATACATTACAATTATGTTGTAGACAGTGGCCTCTAGTGGGCTGCTCTGGTAATGTGTGTTTAATTTTTTAAAACTGTGGATAAATGAAACTGTGGAAATGGAATCTACAGATACAGGGAGTGACCTATATAGCATTAATTTTCAACTATGAAATATATTTCATTAGTTCTAAAAAAAGCAAGAATTGTTATGGGCCATTATTGTTCCTTGAAACTTGTAAGCAACTGACTATATAAAATTGTCATTTGCAACCCCCCCCCCTTAAAAAGAGTCATCACCCTTATATTTAAACACAATGGCTGAAAAAAATTCCCACGGTTTTCTGAAGAACAATGTATGCACAGTGTGCCTTCATCAGATAAATTTATAGATATAGAGAAAAAAATAACGTATCAATGCCTGCTGACTGGATGAGTGTTTTAAATATCCAGGTTGAGTCCCGAATTATTTTTTTTAAACATACTGCTGGGGTACAGAGAAAGAGCCTCCTCAAAGATTGTGGTATTTTTGAACTACATTTGGGCATACCCTGGACAACGGCAACCTTGTTGTGCCAGTTGTAATCTTTCTCACACTAGGTCAGGCAAAAGGAATTACAGAATGAATTCACCAAAAGGTGGCTTTGTTTTGGCAGTTTCGTGCCTGACCTAGACAAGAAAAAAGAAACAGAAGAACATACTGCCTTTGCATGTTAATGGCTCAATTCTCCTAGAATAGAGAAGTCCTCAAATGGTGATTGTGTGTGATTGTCACAGTAGGAGACTTTCTCATCTCCTGCAATTTGGAAATTAACTTGCATTGGTCTTTAGACCATAAAACCAGTATCCGTCTGTCAAACTGATTTCTGTAGCACAAAAGATAGTCTCTGCCATTTGAACACAAGTGACGGGTTACCTGTAACTTGAAATAGTTGGGAATGAGGAATAATTTTGCATGCGATAATTGAAGCCCAACTAGGAAAAAAGTTAGCCCTATTAGCAGTGAGGCGGCTGCCTCAGGCAGCAAGTGCTGGCAACTTCACACTGGACATCAGAGACATTTGTTGCATATGCTTGCATCATTTAGCCTTCAGATTTGGTGGAAAACATTAGCCCAACCAGGATAAGATAGTTCTTTTCCACAACTAGTATTCAGCAGCATCAAGGACAGAGTGGCAGAGTTCTGGTCCTGAGGACCACCATGTATCTGAGGAGTGAGTTGGGGCCTGGAATGCAAGAGAGGTGTCAAATACAGCCAGGTCTCCAACCCACACCATATCTTCCACTACCTGTAAATACCAGTATTACCATGCTATTTCCCTCCATAGCTCCTACACCTGTAATATGTCCCCCCTACAAAAATATCACCCACCCACCCACACTAAGGTCACAACTCTATCTAATTCATTTAATGGAAACAGTCAAAAAACCAACTGATTATAAATAAGTCAATAATAAATCAATATATAACCAACCCCTACTCATTCAATAACCCAAACTCCAATCTATTGCATCTGTAAATTAATTAAAAAAACTCTTAAATAATGTATATAAAACCACATCAAAAATCATTTGTAAATCAATAAGCATCATAAAATTAATCCTATTAATAATTGATAAGTGTTTTTCCCCCCAAACCCGTTGTTCTGTGCAGGACAATGACAATAAAGATCTATCTATCTATCTATCTATCTATCTATCTATCTATCTATCTATCTATCTATCTATCTATCTATCTATCTATCTATCTATCTATCTAAACAAAGCCAATAAGCAATTCCCTATCTCCACCATTGGCAGATGTAAAACAACACAAATTAATCATAGATTGTAAAACAGTGACCCACTCCAATATACACGCATCAAACCCACCATATTCATAAATCTCCTATTTAATCACTCAACCAAATATCATAAATAATCACTAATACCATCCTCATCACACCCTCTAATCCATTTTCAAATACCATACAAATTAGAAATCTTCTATCATCTATCCAAACACTATAACAGCTATTATAGTTAAACTTAGAACAATTATTCATCTTAATCACAGAGTTTATTAAATTGATCTTACAACATCTGGAAACTTTTCAACATCCAGGAACTTTTCAGTTACACTCTCCAACACCATTTTCAGTCTCCAACACCATTTCTGTTTACAGTCACCACATTTAATCATCCTTCTACATAGTCCAATCATCAATCCAAAATCTTTAAAGCCATTAATCCAGAACTTTCACAGCTCCAAATCATCCAAAATCAAGCAATCAAATTGCCCATTCCAACCCCTGATCCTCAGTCGCTGTCCTCATAACCATCTTTACTAAACTTCCAACTACTCTTTTCCAGTCACTCCAAACATTTCCTCTTGGATCGCCAAATGGGAATAACACCACAGGGGCTTTTCCACCCATCTCATTGCCATCTCAGCAGTGTCAAAGATCCAGATCCACTGCCTCTCTCACTTTTTGTGATCTTCACATAGGTTGGATATTACACTTCGGAAGGTGTGGGGGGGGGGCAGACAGCTGCAGGGGGAGTAGGAAGAAATCTTGCCTTCATCTCCAACACAGCACCCGTTCAAAACACTGCCATTCCACCGTGTTCACTCACTCCAGCCAATGGAGGATATTGTTTTCTCTGGTGGATCTGAAAAACTTACAACAGGCCTGTGGATCTGACAACAGGTTGTCATAGATATATATTCACCCCACCGGCTACAAAAATTACAATCATTCGGGCATAACCTCCTTTAAATAAAATATTCATGTCACACAATGCTACGTGGTTCAGGAATAAAAATAAAAATCCTAAACAAAACATCCAAGTAAAAATAAAGATACCACCAAATTAAAAAATAATAATCCCATAACTAGCAAAACAAAATGTTAATTTAAAGATAACAATCCTCCTATAGCAGTGATGGTGAACCTTGGCACTCCAGCTATTCTTGCTTCAATTCCCTGAAGCCCTGATCATCAGGAATGCTTGCTTGGGCTTCTGGTAATTGAAGCAAGAACACCTGGAGTACCAAGGTTCACCATCACTGGACAAGAGTGCTAACAACTCTGCTGCTTGTCTTGATGCCATCTTCCAAGACCATATAGGTTGGGCTATAAATGCTTTAAATAATATAATATAATATAATATAATATAATATAATATAATATAATATAATATAATATAATATAATATAATATAATATAATATAATATTTACCTATAAAATGGTGGACCAGTCGTGCATGTCCGGCATACACACTCACACCCGGTCCAACCATCCTGAACTGAGCCGCCTACACTTACCTTACCATCCTATGAGGGTCTCTGCAAGGGTCCGCCAGTCACTAGTGGGGCAACTGCCCCACGAACACGACCAGAAAAAACCTACAAGGCCCAGCATCCTCTGCACCATGCCACCCCTCAGCCAATGAGGCTGAAGGGCGTGAGTGCTGAGAAGGCAGGGCAGC
Source organism: Bradypodion pumilum (assembly GCA_035047305.1). NCBI lineage: Eukaryota > Metazoa > Chordata > Lepidosauria > Squamata > Chamaeleonidae > Bradypodion > Bradypodion pumilum. The sequence continues at coordinate 156,179,198 of JAWDJD010000001.1, read as the reverse complement.
CAGCGTGCAGGGTAAAACCAACAACCGCCAATGGGCTGACAACTTCCCTCCAATGGTGGCCGGGCAGCCAAGTAATTTGCCAGCTGGGCCGCCAGCTATTGGTGCCCTCTGGCCCACTGGCAAAGGCCTCGATGCTGGCAGGGATGGAGGACAGACCAGTGAATGTCCGCAGAAGGATGCACCGGGGAAAGGCCCAGCTGACAAAAGATAAGTGGGGCAGGGAAGAGGAACTGGGGGGGAATGGGCCCAGGAACCATACTGCCCACCTGGCCCACCCCCTTGCCCCCCAGTCCCTGTCCACCACCCCACTTACCTTTTGCGTGCTGGGCCTTTCCCCAGTGCATCCTTCTGTGCTGGGATGCTCACCGGCTTGCCCTCCACCCCACCGGCGAAGGCCTCGATGCCAGTTGGGAGGAGGGCAGGCCGCTGAGCATCCCAGCACAGAAGGACATGCTGTGTAAAGGCCCAGCATGCAAAAGTTAAGTGGGGCGGAGGAGAGAGACTGGGGGGATGGGCCCAGGAACCACGCTGCCCCCTGCCCTGCCCCTTGCCCCCCAATCCCTATCCACCACCCCACTTAATTTTTGCCCCACGGGCCTTTCCCCAGTGCATCCTTCTGTGCTGGGACACTCACCAGCCTGCCCTCCACCCCACCAGCGAAGGCCTCGATGCTGGCAATGATGGAGGACAGGTCAGTGAACGTCCACAGTAGGCCACAACAGGGAAAAGCCCAGCCGGCAAAAGGTAAGTGGGGCAGGGCAGAGGAACTGAGGGGGGGGGAATGCCCTGGGAACCACACCGCCCACTTGACCCAACCCTTGCCCCCCAGTCCCTCTTCCATGCCCCACTTACCTTTTGCCAGCTGGGCCTTTCCCCGGCGTGCCCTTCTGGGTGTCCTTGTCGAGGCTTGGGGGAGGAAGAAGAGCCCCTTCTCCCACCGCACAGGTTCGGCAAATGTGTGTGTGTGTGTGTGTGTGTGTCATTGCTGAGGCTTTAGGGGGAGAAGGGGGAGCCCCTCCTCTCTCCACAGAGCTATGGCATGTGTGTGTGTGTGTGTGGTGTGTGTGTGTGTGTGTAGTTGTGGTGTGTGTGTGTTTGAGTTGTGTGTGTGGTTGTGTAGTGTGTGTGGTTGTGCATGTGTATGTAGTTGTGCATGTGTATGTAGTTGTGTGTGTGTGTGTACTGTGTGTGTGGTTGTGTTGTGTGCACTGTCCAAAATAACCCCAAACATCACCACACACACACACACACACACACACACACACACTCACACACACACACACACACACACACACACACACACACACACACACACACACACACACACACACACACACACACACACACACACACAAAACCTGCCCGGCTTGCCGGGCAAAAAAAGCTAGTACAATATAATATGAAACAAAACTGGTTGGATAGCTTAGTGATTTAGGTACAGTATCTGGTTGCAGACCCAGAGGTGGTAAGATTGATTCCCCACTATACCTCCTGAGAGAAGAGCCATCCAGTGTGGCCTTGGACAAACTGGACAGTCCCAGGGTGCCCCTAGAAGAAGGGAATGATAAAACACTTATGTGTAGTCTCTGCCTGTAAAACCTTGGAAACAGTTACCATAAGTTAGAATTGACTTTGATGGCATGCACTTATTATTATGTACATAATGGAATTTCCAAATGTACTTCATTCAGAAGGTCTTCTCTTAAATGGGACCATCCACTGGAGTTTGGCCATGCCATGAGGTACATGTAGCTTCTTGAATTTCACCTCAAGTACCAAAATGTTTCAGGTTTGCTTAAAAGACAAGTATAATATGTATCGTTTCTGGTCATCCATGCATTTAATATATTTCCTACATTCTTCTTTAAAGTGCTGATCGGAGGGGATAAGCATTTAGCTGAATCGCTCTAAAACAACAACAGCTCTATTTTACAACTATCCCCCCACCCACACACGCAGGGAGAGTTATGTAATGGGCAGGACCCTAAAGATTTCTAGAGGTCCTTCCCCTGTCAAACCAGGAAACCACCCTACTTGTAATTCTTCAAATCAAGGATGCCACGATGAGACATGAGACACTTGAGACATGAGACACTTGAGACGTGGTAGAATCAGCTCACAAAATTTACATCTGTTCCTCAGTCTTCAGGGACACAGATAAAAATGAGTGTTGATTTACAAAGGCTCATGATATTCTTTGAAGATAATATAGCACAAAACAGTTTGGAAACCAAAAATGTGACTACTGCTTGTTTTTGATTTATAGCATTGACTGCTGGTGCTAGGTTTGACAGTCTGACACTGTGTCAGCCACAGACTCTATCTAGTCAAATTCAGAGCTTGGAAAGGTTAGCCAATCCCAAACCAATCTTGGACTCTGTGAATCACAGCTCCAAAAAGTGATTTTTCCAAACTCTAGTTAAGGTGTACATGAACCTTCTCTTTGCATTCTCCCATAACTTACTCATGAGGGTTTCCACACACTTTCAGACATAGTTGGGAGCCTGCCAAACCCATAGTGAGCAGGAAGGAGGTCTCAATATGAAATACATGCTCCTCCATCTTTCTTTTTCTTTTCTTTTCTTTTATGCCTCCAAGGGTTCTAAACTTGGTTTAAACCTGTCAGATTAGACCTTTTTTCCCTGTTCATAAATTCAGGATCTTCACAATACTGATTCCCTCTCAGCACACTGCAAGGTCAGGGTCTCTGGCTTTAGCTTGACTGCTGAATTAAAAAAAAAAACCTCTTAGCTGAGATGGTGGGGGAAGGTACTGTATGTGCCTGCTTAAATTTGAATTTGATCATGGATTTCCCAGAGGCCAGAAAACATTTGCTAGATGATAGAAGCTTTTAGGTCACTACCAAGCTAGAGAAGAACTAGAACTGCACAGGTAAAATATATTTATTGTCCTTTTGTTGTCATCGTTTTCTTGAAAGGTTTACTATTATGCTACACCACATTAGATTTCGCTGTTTTCCTTTTTAAAAACATATCTCCATTTGTTATTGTATAATTAATAGGATGCCATTCATTCATTTCATTAATTTGTAATTTGTTTTTAAGACCATAGTCTGTCCTGGTTTGCTTACAGCAAAGAAGCAGTACCATGCTACATTATGAACATATTGAAACAAATCAAGTTAAATATAAAAAGCAATTTTAAACTAAACTGTTATGATAGAATGGAATTTCAAAATAGCCACCATCTGCAAATATTATAACAAGCATCAGTGCACTCCTGCTTTTCATGCACTTTTTGAAACTGTGGTATATGTGGCCCTACTGATATACAATGGCCATTTCCTATCTGTTCTATCCAGCCTGGCCAATGGTGAGACATCAAAGGAGACATAGCTTGTGAATGCTTTGCCAGCCCTTTAACAGAAGACATGCTTCTAAGGGGGCTCATGGTTTGGTAAGAATGGGAACAAGACTCCATCTAGGGCAGGGGTGCCCAAACTACGGCCAGGGGGCTGGATTTAGCCCCTGGGTCATAGTGACTGGCTCCTTGAACCACGTGACCGGCCCACGGCCAGAAAAGTTTTGGCACTCCTCATCTAGGGGATGCCCTGCAAATTTCTACAAATTATCAAACAAAACAAAGCAGAAGAGCCTGTCTAGGAGAGAAGACTGTGTCTCATCAGAAGGTCATTGAGGCCAAAGAATGATCTCTTTTTGACCAGTAATTGGACCTAGAGTTCCTGTGAATCCAAGATCAAATCGAGCAAATTGCAACTAAAACCCTTCTCACAAAGTTAAGAGCGTTAATCAACTATCAGCACCCATTTTAAGTTAACTCATCACTCTGGGTGTTAAAGAGGAAGAGAAGCTGGGTGACTATTTTGTGCTTGCTGTGAATAAACTAAGGCAGGATGGCCAACCTTTTTCCATCATGGGCCTGACCACACCCCCGGACAGCACCATGCCCCCTGGAAGTGGAAGGGGGCACATTTACAGCTGATATAAATGTGCCCACTTCTGCATTTACTCCAGCCATGGGCACATTTGTGCATGCACAGGCAAGTTTAATGGATGACATAAACATGCCCATTTCCACTTCTGGGTGCAGTGGAGGCAGCGATGGACTGGATGGGATGGTGTTGGGGGCCGGGGTCAGCCCATGGGCCGTAGGTTGGAAACCCCTGTACTAAGGTGAATCTGCACGTCCACTTTCTGCACTTCTGGTATGAAGAGAACCAAAAAGGCTGAACTCCACTGAGAGCCTTTTCAAGAGTGAAGGACAGCCAGAAGCAAGCTTCCTGGTCAGAGGGGAATATGTTACAGTGGCAAGGTTGTCACTTGGAAAGAAAGGGCAAGTTTCCTTGCAGCTGAAACACAATGAATGCCAAATCAATACTTCAGAGACCGAGCATAGTGGGGGAAACATCTTCATGGTAAGGTGGCCAGCATACAAATAGGTGATGTGTTCTCTATGACAGGGGAATAGGAAAGACTTCTGTCTGTCAGAGCTGTCAGATGAGTGTTACTCAGTTAATGAGACCGAACAGCACTGAAAGTGGGAAAACAATCCCCTTCCCTTCTCACAACACAGACCACAGACAACCCTTGACACTTTGCTTCCTAGGGTAAATGGAAACATAATGCTGTTCCCCCATTTTACAAACAGAGGATGTTTAAGCTGGTTGGATCTTCTGCAGTATTGACATCAGTGTCTTGGCAGCATTTGAGAGTGGCAGGCCAGCTTAAGAGGCTCAGGAAACGGCACACAAACATAATGGCTTGTGCTGGCTGCATTGGTCACAGTTTGGCACAGAACTCTTTTTCCAATTCCTTAAGTTGAAAATAAAAAATAAAAAAAAATGTATAAATATCATAATGCCTAATTTGGTCAGACTGGCGAGTCTGGTTTGAATCTTTGTAACATACGAAATAGTCCCGAGCTTTCTAAATAAATAAAGAGGCAAAGCAGTAGAATCTCTCCAAATAACTCATTCTTTTCAAAGTCACTTTGCAAAGAGGGAAACCTAAGCGGTGTGTTTTTCCTCCCTACATTGGCCATTGCTTGCTCTTGCTTTAATTTTTTTTGCTTTCCCCTTTCCATCGCTCCCTGTAACAATTAGAATATATTTTTGCACTCTTTCTCCTTAATGATCTCTAGCGCTGCTGAGGAATCTGCAGTGCTGAAGAAGGCTGAGAATGCAAGCGCGGCGCCAAAAGGGCCGCCGTGCTCTTTGTGGGCCCCCCCACTGGACGAAGGCATCCGGGTAGTTAGGGGCGTGGCCAGCTCCCTTATAAAAGGGGTGGCCACGAGGCAGCCGAGCTGCCATTTTGCGAAGCGACGGAGCGGAGAAGTTTTTCCCTCTTACCTCCGTCGCTTTTGCCTTGACTGGGAAGCCTTTTGGCTGCTGATTTTCTTCTTTCGGCTTCCCATAGGTTGGACTGAGATGCCTTCGAAGAAGAAGGCGGCCGCGAGCGCGGCTCGCGCGGTTCGGAGGCGCAATCCGGGTCGGAGGACCGCGGCTGCGCCTCCCCAGCAGCCGCCTTTGCCTGCACCCACCGGGACCGGTGGGATGGGGTCTATTCCCCCTTGGCCAGAGGCTGGGGACCCTAGCATGGGTCCAGCAAGGGCTGCGGCCTGCGGCCCGCAAGCGGTGGACACCGCTCCTGGTGCCCATTCTACTGGGCCTTCCTCTATAGGGGTGCAGCTCACTCCGGGGCCTTCCAGCCTTGGGGGGGGGTGTGGTCCCCTTCCCTGGCAGGTGCCTACATCGGCCCTACCGGGCCTGGGTGTGGGGTCATGGCCCTATTCGGGCCCCGGGGTACAAGGACCTGTACCCACGCCTGTAGCAGGCGGGCCGGCTGGCCCTTGGCCCCACGTCAGTGTGGAGGCCTTACTGGCCCGCGTTGCGGCCCTCGAGGCTTCCCTGGCTCGGGCCAGCCACGCTGGGGCTCCCTTTGGGGTTCATTTTGACGCGTCGTCTGCTGGGCAGCGGCAGGCGACGGGACGGGTCGAGCAGCTTGAGGCGCGTGGCGCGACTTCGGCCACTGCCTCGCAGCTCCCCAACCTACAGGCCAGTGCGGGTCAGGCCCCAGCGACGAGCTTTAAGGCAGTCGTGAGCTCCGACGCCCCCAGTGGGCCGGAACCCCCGGTGGGGGCGGCCCGCGGGGGTGCAGCATGTGAGTATGCGGTCCAAACTAGTGCACCTACACATGTGGCCACGTTGGGGTGGCTTTCCAATGGCCTTGGCCTCGCGTGGGTGGTGCGGCGGTACAGCCGCTGACGCCCCACCCGGCGACGACAACTACCACCCAGGGCCCCGGGGTGGGGGGTGTTTCCTACCCTGTGGGGAATGTTTTGGGGGTGGCTGGGCTAGTCCAAGCCCCTTTCCAGATGCCCGCAGTTTCTGCGGTGCCTGTCTCGGCCTTGCCGACAGCGGGGTATTCCTTACCACTGGGTGACCACTTGGCACAGGCCACCAAAGAGAAAATATGGCGGGGGGAGTATGTTGATATCTTCTCACTCCTAAACAGGGAGCCCACCAAGGAAGAGAGGGAGGGGCAGGATGAGAAGGATAAGGAGCAGGCACGTCACCGCAAGCCACCACGTACGTGGGCCAACTGGCTGCCGGCCTACCTCATCTACATGGCGGTGTACCTGAGGGCCCGGCCGGATTTGGCAATTCCGATGGTCCAGTATTTGGACAACATCTATCGGGCGATGGTTGATTTTCCGGGCCCGTCGTGGTTGGCTTATGACGAGGAATTCCGTATGCGGATTCCCCTGCACCCTGAGATGAGGTGGGATGAGCCATGCCAGAGGCTTTGGCTTCTGTACATGACGCCCACGCGCCCCGCGCCAGGGGAAAGATACCATTGTGGACATGCGGTCCAGCGAGCGGCTCCAGCACAGGTTCCCCGCCAGGTGGCGGGGCAGGGGGTTCCGGCCCGCCTGCTGTGCTGGACTTTCTCGTCCTATGGTTCCTGCAATAGGAAGAATTGCAAGTACAGACATGAGTGTCCCACCTGTGCGGGCCCCCACGCAGCCTCTGCCTGTCCCAGGCCTGGAGGGACGCGGGGCAGAGGGAGGGGTGGACAGTGTGCTGGCAAGACTGCCGCAGATGCAGCTGGTTCACCAAAAGGCTCCCTCCCCAATTAATGTGGACATGTTGGAGCGTTGGCTCACATTGTACCCGAAAGGGGAGGATGTGGATTATCTCCTTCAGGGCTTTAGGCAGGGGTTCCGTATCCCTTTCATGGGTGATAGGTCCCCTCAGGATGCCCCCAACCTTTTGTCCCTTAGGGGGAGGGAGGAGGTGGCTGCCGCCAGCATTAATAAGGAGGTCAATGCGGGCAGGGTCGCTGGCCCTTTCCCTGCACCCCCGTTCACTAACCTTAAGGTATCGCCCCTGGGCTTGGTTCCCAAGAAGTCTCCAGGCGAGTTTCGCCTTATCCATCACTTGTCCTACCCAGCCGGCTGATCGGTCAACGATGCTATCCCTGATGACCTTTGCTCAGTCAGGTAAACATCTTTTGACCACGCGCTGCGCATGGTGCGCTCATGTGGCCCGGGTGCGCTGCTGGCTAAGTGCGACATTAAGTCGGCTTTTCGCCTCTTGCCGGTGCACCCGGGCGACTTTGAATTGCTGGGTTTCAAATTTCGGGGCGAATATTACTTTGATAAGGCCATGCCTTTTGGCTGTTCCATATCATGCTCGGCTTTTGAGCGTTTCAGTACCTTCCTAGAGTGGGCTTTCGTCCGCAGGTCAGGGTCCCGGTCTGTAGCCCATTACCTGGATGACTTTTTGTTCGGGGGTGAATGGGGCTGGGACACGTGTACACGTCTCCTCAACACATTTCAGATGCTAATGGAGGAACTCGTTGTCCCTTTAGCGCCCGAAAAGACCGAGGGCCCATCTACCCAGCTAGTCTTCCTGGGGGTGGAGATTGACACGATAGCGCAGGCTTCTAGGTTACCAGGGGAGAAGGTGACAAGGATTGTGGCCCTTATCACGGATTTGCTGGCCAAGCGCAAGGCATCACTGAGAGAACTGCAGGTGCTTCATGGTCACCTCAATTTCGCTTGCAGGGTGGTCGCACCGGGCAGGGCTTTTGCCCGGCGCTTGTGCGACGCCATGGCGGGATTATCCAGGCCTCACCATAGGGTTCGGCTTACCCGGGGTATCAGGGCAGACATGCTTGTCTGGTTACAGTTCCTGAGGGAGTTCAATGGGGTCTCATTTTGGAGGTGTGACCTCCTGGCTTCCCCTCAATTTCAGATTCAGTCTGATGCCTCGGGATCCCTCGGTTATGGGATGTACTTCAATGGGAAGTGGGCCTATGGTGGGTGGCCACCGGTCTGGCCAGGCACGGGTCGCCTGCATGATCTCACATATCTGGAGTTTTTCCCTATCCTGGGTGCTTTGATGCTATGGGGCGAGGAGTGGTCCAACTCGGTCGTGCATTTCTGGTGTGACAATGCGGCTGTGGTCCACATTGTCAATGCACAGACTTCTAAATTGCCCAGGGTTATGGACCTAGTGTGCCAATTTGTGTTGCGCAGCCTGCGCCTCAACGTACTGTTCAGGGCCAGGCATGTCCCAGGGGTTAATAATGATATTGCTGACGCTTTGTCCCGCCTACAGATCTCCCGGTTCCGTGCCTTGGCCCCAGATGCAGAGGAATTTCCCTCGCTACTCCTGGAGGAGATATGGACCATTGGCAAGGAGAGGTGAACCGGGCGATTGGCCTGTCGCTAGCGCCACGCACGCGTATCACCACGCAATTAATTCTTTCAGGGCATTCTGTACCCAATTTCAACTGCCAGGAACCTGGCCGATCCCGGTAACCCATGTTCTGCGGTTCATGGTTTACCTGCATTCTCAGGGCCTTGCACCTCGCACCATAGCATCTAAGCTTTCAGCGTTGGCTTTTATGGCCAAAGTGGGGGGTCATGTGGACAGCACCTCTGACTTCCGTGTGAGACAGGTTTTGGAGGGGTGGGTGCGTGAGCGCGGGCGTTGCCCGGACGACCGCCACCCGATTTCCCCAGGGGTCCTTACCCAGTTGGCCTGGGGCTGGCCTTGCCTCTGTTTTGATGCATATGAGGCAGCCCTATTCCATGCAGCCACAACGGTGGCATTTTTTGGAGCGCTCCGCATCAGCGAGCTTGTGATGCTGTCTAAGGCGGATGCAAGTCGTAGGGCACTGGAACTCGAGGATGTCTGTGTTGCCAAAGACTGGGCTCAGTTGAGGATACGCTCCTCTAAGACGGATCAGCATGGCGTAGGCAGTGGTGTGCGACTGCTACGGTGTTCTTTGGCAGACATCTGTCCGGTTGGTGCCCTACAGGAGTTCCTGGTACTGCGTGGCACGCACCATGGCCCGTTTTTCTGTCACCAAGATGGGTCTCCCCTTACTAAATTTCAATTTTGGAAGGTGACGGGCAAAGCGCTGGCCAGTGTGGGCCTCCCAGGCGCCCGCTATGGCACCCATTCATTCCGTATAGGGGTGGCCTCAACCGCAGCTGCTTTTGGGTACTCCGGGGATGACATACGCAGCATGGGACGGTGGGGTTCGCAGTGTTTTCAGTTTTATGTGCGCCCATTCCCGCCAAGAGTACCAATCCAGTCACCTTACCTTCTTTTCCTCATTTTTCTTTACAGACCCGGGGTGTCGTATTACACCGGTGACAGTATGGCTGGTGGGCCATAGCTACGTGCACAGGGCAGCGTGTTGCGCTGCGGCGACAGAGTGGGGACCCCGACTGGGACTGGGTGCATACGCAAGTCTCACATGGCATGGTAAGCCTGGGATGTTATGCCGGGAGCTGCTGCCTTTCCTTTTTTCAGGCCAGAATGCTGACCCACCTGACATTCTGATCATACATCTGGGGGGCAATGATTTGGGCCAGGTCACCGGCTTATCGCTGAAGCATGCGATTTGCGAGGACCTCGCCTACCTGCATTACGTCTGGCCCGCCACAACCCTTGTTTGGTCGGACATGGTCCCGCGCCATTCCTACAGAGGGGGCGTTGACCTCCTGGCCTCCTAGACGCATGGTGAATAGGGCAGTGGCGCGGTTCCTTGTCGACAGGGCTTGGGGGAGGGTCAGTCGTCACCCCGCTATTAGCCTACAAAGTTGTGACTTGTATGCAGGGGATGGGGCCCATCTGTCGCGAGGAGGTATGGACCTCCTGTTGGGTGATTGGCGAGCAGGCCTGTTGGCCGAGCTGACGGTCTGGGGGGGGCGTCGAGCCTTCTTTGAAGCCCCTGCGTGTGGCGGGTAACACTGGTAAGGTAAACATTATGACCCACAGGTATCCGGCAAGTTCGCAATTGACTGGACAACACTAGACAGGCATAAGTTGGTTAAACGTTGTCCGGTCAACGACGAACTAGGCGACGGGGTGATGGCTATAGCTAGACAGCATGCATCACCACGTGATTTTACGGATGCGCGTCAGAGGGTGGGGGTCATTAGTTAGATATTGACTACGGTCAACAATTTGTTTGTTGTCAACAAGCAAATTGATACAAATGGATACATTGTAGCAATTGCCGTTGGCAATTTTGGGTGGTACCTTACCAGTGTTACTTCGGCCTGCTTGCCTTAAGAATTATGATTGGTCAATTACCAATAGAAATTTATAATTCGGACTAGGGCATGAATCAATAAATGTGGCCCAATGCCGTTATCCACTTTTATCAGTGTCTGAGTCCTTTATTGGGGGGGTGCGCCTGCAATGCAAGCGCGGCGCCAAAATGGCCGCCGCGCTCTTTGCGGGCCCCCCCCCACTGGACGAAGGCATCCGGGTAGTTAGGGGCGTGGCCAGCTCCCTTATAAAAGGGGTGGCCACGAGGCAGCCGAGCTGCCATTTTGCGAAGCGACGGAGCGGAGAAGTTTTTCCCCTCCACCCCCTCCCTAGTTAACAGTGTGATGTTTTGGTCGCTTCGGGGCCGGGTGGGAATTTTTGGCTGGGACCCATATTGGCTTCCGGGTCCTGGTTTTTTCGCCCATCCCACACTGTTGCTATGGTTTGACATAGGGGTTTTGTCTGTTGCTGCTGTTGACTTTGGTCACATGGGCGGGTAGCACTGGTAAGGTAAACATTATGACCCACAGGTATTCGGCAAGTTCGCAATTGACTGGACAACACTAGACTGGCATAAGTTGGTTAAACGTTGTCCGGTCAACGACGAACTAGGCGACGGGGTGATGGCTATAGCTAGACAGCATGCATCACCACGTGATTTTACGGATACGCGTCAGAGGGTGGGGTCATTAGTTAGATATTGACTACGGTCAACAATTTGTTTGTTGTCAACAAACAAATTGATACAAATGGATACATTGTAGCAATTGCCGTTGGCAATTTTGGGTGGTACCTTACCAGTGTTACTTCGGCCTGCTTGCCTTAAGAATTATAATTGGTCAATTACCAATAGAAATTTATAATTCGGACTAGGGCATGAATCAATAAATGTGGCTCAATGCCGTTATCCACTTTTATCAGTGTCTGAGTCCTTTATTGGGGGGTGCGCCTGCAATGCATCTGTTTTATTAATGTTTTCCCCAGTTTCGATAATCCTGGTGAGCCTTTTTCTTCCACGCCATTGGGAAGCAGCTGGCTGATGAATTTCAAAGGACAAAAGGGCCAGCAACCTCAGCTAAGTTCCTGGTCGATCAGGTGGTTAACATGCATGAATCGGCACAAGATGTGTGTGTACGTGTGTGAACAATCTTCCAGTCTGAAGTGAGAAAGCCCAAGTTGTGCACCAGGATATGCATGCATTGTAAGCCTCTAAAGCAAGCACTATCCCCTTCTGTCCATGAGATTCTGCAATCCTACATTTGTTTAATACAAATGAAGAACAAGTAAAGTAAAAAAGAGAGATTAAATCTTGCTGTCTCAATTGGTATTGCCCGATGTGTTTCTTGCCACTTTTGGTAGATAATATTCTTGGACTTTATCCAACCGTGTTTAAAAAAACACAGTATTTAAATACTTGAAGTGTTGCAGTGCTGCTGAGTGCAGTTATGGTAATATGATAGCGAGGAGGCACTCTGTCTTTCATCTCTCTCAGATATTTCCATAATACATTTAATACAGTAAAACCTCGGATAACGCTAAAACTTGGTTCCACAAGTCTTAGTGATATCCAATTTTTAACGTTATCCAATGCATGCATCAGATAATGTTAAAATCCTATGGGATGCATTGGATAATGTTAAAACTCCATAGAGATACATTGTAACCAGCACAGGCTTTAGTGAATGCTATCTGATGCATCCCATAGGATTTTAACATTATGATGTCATGGAATGAAGGTGCTCATTCCATGTTTCCATGTAGCCTGCCTCCTGGGGGGGGGGATGCCCCTTCAAGATGGCGACACATGTGAGCCGCATGGCAGCATCTTGGGGAAGAAGGGGTGGAACTTGGTGTGTGATTGAAATGTCTTGCTGGAAGATCATTGGGGGTAAGCCCTAAGGAGGAGGGTCAAAGGGAGGATCCTGATGGGAGGAGTCTTGTCCGGGAGGAAGACACCCTCCCACATTCATTCAGTCTCTCTTGGGAAGACTGCTGGCAAACAGCAAAAATGTAGTCTCCTAGAAAGAAGGGGGCGGCCAGCTCTCCCCCCCCCAACAGATTGCTTTATCTATCTGCTTCTGACCTTTTACTGGACTGTATTTTGCAACTTGCTATGCTTATAATACAATTATGAAAATGCTTGAAGAGACTTGGAGTAATTTCTTTGTTCGACACAACCTGATTTGCCTAATGGAGAAGCCCGAACAGAGAGAGCCAGATCTGAGCCTGGGGGCTGGATCTGGTATGTTCTTGCAATCCCATCACCAGGAAGCTGGGAAAGCATAGTTTTAGCATTATCCGATGCAAACGTTATCCAAGGTATTACTGTATATCCATTCTCCACATGGTGATTATGTCACTCTTGTACAAGGTACTCTATACTTGCAAATAGATGATCTGGTAGTCATTTATTTTATGTCTTCCATTGCTACTCTGGTTGAAATAGTACATAACAAAGAAAAATGGCCTGCAGGAGCACATTAATTTATAGGAGCAGCAGTGCCTGCTGCCTGTGTGGGCTACTCGGTTTAAATTTTCAAGTTTAAACAAGGCGATTATGTGTGCTGCTTATCTACGTGCTTCAGAATCTTAGGTATTCTTGTTGTAGATTTAGACAAGAACTCTTCTAAACACTAACTGAACACAATTTTCATCTATCTTGGAGCATTCCAAAATGCTCTTTCTTCATGCACATGCATGCATGCGCACATGCATGCATGCATGCACACATGCAAATTTGCATACATTTTTATGCATCCTGTGCACTTCCAGTTTCTCATAGTTTGCAGTCCCTTTAAGTCCTGCATATCCATCTTCCTACAACCTTATGTAATGCACAAATGTATGGAAAATATGCTGCAAAGATGCAACTATGTTATGCTCACATGTATGACTGTATTTTTCTCTTGGGATCCTTGACCAATGGGGTGCTTTATAGAATAATGTATTTCCATATTTTTAAAAAAGTGAGTTTATGCAAACATCCACTATGTGCAAATGCAGGTGTTTGTATAGAAATGTTTTTTCCCCCAGAATATAAAAATAATAATTCTGAGGAATTAGCTGTGCATCAGACCAGTTAACTAGAAGTGCAAGCATGAGAAAGTTTGTTAGGAAGAGAAGTGTTCTGAAATCTTGGACTAAATAGCAGCTCTTGATGTTTAACTTTTAATGTGGATAGATGGATTGCCTTGCTATTACATAGAGAATAAGTCAGTTGCTAAGGGCAGCAGATTCAGGGAAAATATAGCAAGTTGTTGGATGAGAAAGCCATCTGCAAATGCTAAACTATCCTTTTTCCTTTGGCTGGAAAAGGGTGCTGTTGAAGTACCAACTGCCAGACCAAATTTGTAGATGGAACAGGACAATTTCATGTCCCAGGAGTGAGAATCATCTTGTTTAAATAAATAAATGACATAGTAAAACAGCAATGCATCTTCATAGCATGGCACATCTAGAATTGCACTGCATCAATTAGGAAGCAATTTTTTTAAAAAAAATAGATTAAATGGAAGCATAGGAAGAGTTTCTCCATTGTCCATTTTAATGTGACAATCCACTGCCTATATCACAAGGATGTTACCTTTGATAAAACTGCCCATAGCTTTATTTGAGTGTGAACTGTTTACATGGGCCACAGAATGGGATAATTAACAGCATGCCAAAATAACTGCATCCCTGGCACTGTGTCAAAAAGGAGTGAATAGATTAGGGGCAAGATGGAGTCAAAATATGTGTGCATGCTGTAATTTAATCAGAATCGACCAAGAACAATCCTAATAACAAGCTGTGTGGACAGGCTCTTAGTGTCTTAATATGTATGGTATTTTTTGTTAGTATTACCAGCATTGTATGGCTGCTGAAATGACTCAGTGAAATGAAAGGCTTATCAGAAGCTGTCATTTTGGCACTGACATACCACCTAAGCTGTGCCATGCCTCAGTCAATAAAAGCAGAATGTGATATGCCTAACAATTTAGTGACAAGCGTTCCTTTAAAGATTCCACAGTGTTTCTGTCTTCTGATAGTTTGTGTATCATGCTGTTCTCTCACAGATTATAACAGAAGAATACTAAATTCTCTGTCAACTTTGTACAGTCAGAGTGCTGCGTGTAAAACAGAGAGAGAAAGCTTAGAACTAGTAACGGTGGAGTAGCTAGAGAACTGGACTTTGAAGGCTGAAATCCCACTCAGCCCTGAGGCCCATAGGGTGATCTTGGGCCAGACACTCTCGCAAGGTTGTTGTTGTGAAAATAAATTAGAGTGCTATAATGAGGTCCTTATTAGATCAGAGAGACAAAACTGAAGATTCATTTTTAAAGAAAAGCTCTTGCCTAAGAAGGAAAGGAAAAGGGGGGAAGAAAGAAAGAGAGAGAGAGAAAGAAAGAAAGAAAAAGAAAGAATGAAAGAAAGAAAAGTGCACGAGGACTGGATTGAATATTAAGAAGAAAAAATCATGTCCCTGGAAGAATTGCAGGACTTTAATGATGACAGTGAGGAAACCAAAATAGTCAAACATTTTCTTTACCTCAGCTTAACTGTCAATTCCAGTGAAGACTGCAGTCAAGAAATCAAAAGATGACTGAGACTCGGAAAGGCATCTATGAAGGAACAGGAAAAGATCTGTAAGTGTAAGGATGTGTCAGACCAAGGTAAATTTCACCCATACTATGTCCAGATTACTATGCATGGATGAACAAGCTGAACAGGGAAGAAAGCTAACAGGGGAAAAATCCATCTATTTGAAATACAATATTGGAATAGAATTTTATGGATATGACGGGACACACCCCCCCCTTCTAAAGCCAAACATGTGAGTCCTAGATAAAATTAAGCCTAAAGTCTCCTTAGAGGCAAACATTACTACACTGAGGCTATTATAGTTTAATATAGGCTATTATAGTTTAATATAGTTTATATTTTAAGATGCAAGACTCACTGGCAGGACAATAATGTTGGAGAAAGTTGGAGGCAATAGTAAAGAAGAATGATGAAACATGGGATTTTTGGCTCAATAAAATAAGCTATATCCTTCAAATTGCTTTATTATTGGGGTTTTATGAATGGGACCTTTTGGAGGTTACTAATTCTTAGGGTTGCCATATGCCAGAAGCAGCTTGGTGGCACATGAATATATAATATGGAGAACTTGGAAGGAATGTGAAGTGTAATTCAGTGAAAATTGTTTGGCTAGGATATCCAATTATTATATTAAATACTCAGGTATTAAGAACAGTTATGTTTTATGCCCATGGAACATCAATACCAATGAAGGACTTAAGGTGGTAAGCTTTCACTGACCCAGAGGGAACCAAGGGTCCTTCTTTGGAAAGCAACTATTCTCTCAAACTCAGGGGCCTAATTTAGAAAATAAAGTTGAGATTCATTCAGATAATGGGAAGAATTATGAGTGCTAGATTATTATTTATCACATTTGCATTCCACTTTTATCCCAAGAAGCTCAAGACAATATAAAGAATACTCCTTCCCACCCACAAACTCTAGTATTTCCTTACAACAAACTGAAAGGTAAATTAGACCAGAGGATTAGAACTTCCAGTAAATGGTCAAAATCTACCCTGCAAAGAGTACTAGGAATACCCCTTTCCAAAGTTCCACTCACAGGGGAATCCCTCTACTTGTTTACAAGAATCCCATTGCTACCTTTGATTACTGACTGAAGATAACAGTAAGAATCCTGCAACCCAGCTTTTAAATTCTCAACAGGTTAATAATGCCCAACTGTTTCTGATCAGCGATCAGAGAAATGAGATGCTGTGAAGATGGAAGCAGAATGGGGGAGTTTTTAATTTTCCAATTATCCCATATCGTTAATTGGTCAAACTGAGTGAATAAATCACTAATGATATGGGGAAACTAAAAACCTGCCGAAGCAGGAAGCTTCTATGTGCTGTCTTGCTTTGGTTTAAACCAAAGCAAAGGGATCCTATTAGGATCAAAAATATAGAAGCCACTGACAGGGGCCAGGAAAGTGCTGATAGGAATGCTCTGGGAGTGGGAGGGCTTGTTCATGCCAACAAAGATATCATCCACCAGAAAAAGGAGTGATCCAGTCCATCCCCACAGCAGACCAAACAGTGAGCTAAATGCCCATGTAGTCATCCCTGAGTCCCTACAGTCACAAAATGGCAGCAGATCTTGGTACAAACCCACTCACCTCATTATCACTTCAATACTCATCGCAGAGCACAATGCAGTAGCAGTAGCACTATGCAGTAGTCTTCCTACTTTCACTGTGTATCATTTGGAGAGTTACATTACAAAGAGAGCAAAGTTAAGTTTCATTCAATTGCACTCCTGTGATGCAATGATAAAGGGGTAACTGAAGAAAGGAATTGATAGCAAGCAGTGAGGTGTTTATCACTAGTTATTTCGAAGTTCTGGCATCTCCTAACATACATTTATTGCCACAAGATCAGATATTTTATGTGAGTGTAGACCATCTTAAGATAGGTGTGATAGACACCACAGGGTAGATGTTGATTTTTAGACATTTTAAGGAAAACCCACATAATTGTTCCCATTAATCTGCTGGAAGAATTTCAAATGCTGTCACTCTGCCATCTCTCTGACATCATATGCCACCTTTTTAGCCAAAGTTATTGGTTCTACCGAGCAGTAAAGCAATAATTTATACTGGCCCTGGGTTTTACTTGTTTTGCTCACCCTCTCAACACTGTGTTGTACTCTCCTTTATTGTACTTGTTTTTGTAAGTTTTGTTGTTGATGCTAGTAGTAGTAGTAGTAGTAGTAGTTGTAGTAGTAGTAGTAGTAGTAGTAGTAATCATCATCATCATCCTCATCCTCCTCCTCCTCCTCCTCCTCCTCCTCCTCCTCCTCATCATCATCATCATTCTGCCATGGATTGTATTGTCTGTAAGCCACCCTGAGTCGCCACGGCAATTCAGTGACAATATAAATCTGAATAAATAAATAAATAAATCCATTCTGTACTAGGAGGACCTTTTCCTCCTTCCCACATAGGCATTCATGTATATTTGCCCACCCACCATACTCCAAAGGTATGTATTTTTCAAAGTACACGCTTTTCCCATTGACCACAATCTGTGTTCAAATGTCCAATTTTTACTAATGCATTTTTCCAAAGTTGCTATTTTTTTCTTAGACAAAATGCACCACAACCCTCAGAAATGTGTGGTTTTCCTATATAAGATGTACAACACTCCAGTGCCACTTTCAACAGGTGTAAAGTGGATATTTACAAAAAGAAATATGGGTTAGAAAATATTATCTTCCCTTTCTAGTCATGAGATGCAGCCTAATGCTTTGGTCAGGATTGAAATGGTAAATTTAGTACATCTTCATCCTTATAGCTATCATAATCAATCTCCTGATGAGAAACATCAAAAATGCAGACAGTAATGTCAGTCCATATCACCAATTGTGAATCATGTCTTTTGTAGAACTGATGGATCCTTTTCTTGTTCAAGAATAAACCACCCTCAAGTACTTTGCATTTTGTCATAGAAATAGATTGCAGTGATAGACTGTGTGTAGGAAAATCCCTTCCTCTCTTTCCATTCTACTGGGACCACTGCAGCTAAACTGAAAAGGTACAGGAAAGCCAAGGGGTGAGGATAGTATGGGTTATGTCATAATCCCCACTACTCATAAGATCCCAAGATGTTGACCTAATGAACCCTGTCATTGCAACCCCCTAACTGTAATAACATGGAAAGAACAGGGAAGAGCTTTGGAACAGACATAGCAATTATATTATACACCACTTAGAGCATTGGTGGCAAACGTATGGCATGTGTGCCAGAGGGGGCATTCAGAGCCTTTGGTATGGGCACGAACATCATCACCCCAACACAGAGTTCACCCTGCCCCTCTGCCTAGCAGCCAGATGAGACCTTGGTGTCCTGGTGGACAGGAAAGGGACCTTGGTGTTCTGGTGGACAGCTCAATGAAGGTGTCAACCCAGTGTGCCTCAGCAGTGAAAAAAGCAAACTCAATGCTAGGGATCATTAGGAAGGGTATAGGAAATAAGTCAGCAAGTGTCATTTTGCCTCTTTATAAATCTATGGTGAGGCTCCATCTGGAATACTGTGTACAGTTCTGGTCGCCATACCTCCAGAAGGATATTATGGAGCTGGAAAAAGTGCAGAGGAGGGCAACCAGAATGATTCGGGGACTGGAACACCTTCCTTACCATCTGAGGCTGCAATGGTTGGGCCTTTTCACTCTTGAATGATGGTGTCTAAGAGGTGACCAGATCGAAGTTTATAAAATCATGCATGGTATGGACAAAGTAGATAAGGAAAAACTGTTTTCCCTATTGCACAACACTAGAGCTAGGGGGCACTCCATGAAACTTTTGGGTACTAGTTCTCAAACAAATAAGAGAAAGTACTTTTTCACCCAGAGGATCACTGGTCTATGGAACTCCCTGCCAGAAGAAGTGGTGACAGCTGTCAGTCTTGACAGCTTTAAGAAAGGGTTAGACAAGTTCATGGAGGACAAGGGTATCAATGGCTATAATTATGTATACCTAATGACAACCTCCAGGTTGGAGAGATAGGCAGGATATCTCTCAATGCCATTTCCAAGGAATTCTAAGCAGGTGAAGGCATCTCCTTGGGAATAATACCCTGAAGCAAACGGTGAGCCTTTGTGTGAGACAGAACGCTGGACTGGATAGGCTGTGGCTTGTTCCTGCAAGGCTGTTCTTATGTTTTCCCCCAGCACAGAGTTCACCCCGCCCCTCTGCATCGCAGCCTGCAGAGTTTGGGCACTCTGTCTCTAAAAGGTTCACCACCACTGGCTTAGAGCACTGTCTGGCACTTCACAAGGTAATTAGCATTTTGCCACAATATATTAGGTATTCATTTTACTGACCTTGGAAAGATGGAAGGCAGAATCAACCTTGGCCTGTCGAGATCAAACTCAGATTGTGAGCAGAGTTTTGGCATATTACTGTGCCTTAACCATTGAACCATGAAGGCTTTATGCATTCAGGCCCTTTATTGGTTGATTTAATCAATGCCTGTTTTGCATATTTTGGCATGGAAGGCATGATTTTTGCCATCACATTATTCAAACAAGTATTTGTGGGTATTATAGGGAAGGAGCAGCTGCATCTCGGATGCAGGCAATTATCTGAGAAAGCTGGGTAATTTATACCCAGCCATGCTCTATGCTCCACTGTTCCAGTGTTGAGCCTCTAGCTCCAAGTCTTCTTCTTTTGTGTCCAGATCAAACTTTAAACTGCCAGAATGCAAGCGCGGCGCCAAAATGGCCGCCGCGCCCTTTGCGGGCCCCCCCCCCCAGGACAGAGAATCCGGGTAGTTAGGGGCGTGGCCAGCTCCCTTATAAAAGGGGTGGCCACGAGGCAGCCGCGCTGCCATTTTGCCTCAGCGACGGAGCGGAGAAGTTTTTCCCCTGCGCCTCCGTCGCTCGTTGGTATTGCCGGGAAGCCTTTTGGGTCGATTTTGCTTAGCTAGCTTCCCTTTTTTGCTCGAGATGCCTTCCAAAAAGAAGGCTGCTGCGAATTCAGCACGGGCTGTTAGGAGGCGCAACCCAGGTCGGAGGACCGTGGTGCCGCCTCCTCAACAGCCACCTTTGTCATCCCCGGCCGGGGCTAGTGGCTTGGGGTCTATCGCCCCTTGGCCCGTTCAGAGTGCGGGCGCGGAGGGCGCTCCGGCCCGCGGCCCGCGAGCGGTGGACACCGCTCCTCCTTCCGCCCAACCCGTTGGGCCGACTACTTCTGGGCCGCAGCCTCTCCCGGGGCCCTCTAGCCTTGGGGGGTGGCCCGGTGCCCCGCCTTGGCAGGTTTCCTCACCAGCCCTACCGGGCTTCGGCCCTGGCCAATGGCCATATCTGGGCCATGGGGTGCAGGGAACTGTCCCCATGCAAGGGTCAGGTGGGCCGGCCGGCTCTTTACCCATGGTTACTGTAGACACCTTACTGGCCCGTATTGCGGCCTTAGAGGAGTCTTTGGCCCGGGCCAGTCAGGCAGGTGCCCCTTTCGGGGTACCTTTTGAGGCGCTATCGGCAGCAGGACAACGGCCGGCGGGGAGGGTTGAGCTGCTGCAGGCGGGTGGCGCGGCTCCGGCCACTGCCTCGCAGCTCCCCAGCCAGCAACCTGGCGCGGGTCAAGCCCCGGTGATGAGCTCTACATCGGTCGTGAGCTCCGACGCCCCCAGTGGGCCGGAACCCCCGTTGGGGGCGGCCCGCGGGGGTGCAGCATGTGAGTATATGGTGCAAACGAGTACATCCACACACATTCCCAATATAGGGGGGACCTTTCAGTGGCCTTGGCCTCGCGCGGGTGGTGCAGGGGCTACGCCGCTGGCGACCCACCCGGCGACAACTACTGCCACCATGCCCGCTGGGGCGGGCCTTGGTTCTTACACTGCTGGGAACGTACTTGGGGTGGCAGGGTTAACTCAGGCCCCTTTGGGTAGGCCAGCTATCCCCTTTTCGGCTTTGCCAACGGCAGGGTATTCCCTGCCATTGGGTGATCACTTGGCTCAGGCTACCAGAGAAAAGATATGGCGAGGGGAGTACGTGGATATCTTCTCACTCCTGAACAGAGAGCCCACTAAGGAAGAAAGGGAGGGTCAGGATGAGAAGGACAAGGAGCAGGCACGCCGCCGTAAGCCGCCGCGTACCTGGGCTAATTGGCTCCCCGCTTATTTGATATACATGGCGGTGTATTTGAGGGCGCGGCCGGATCTAGCTATTCCCATGGTCCAATATTTGGACAACATATACAGGGCGATGGTAGATTTCCCGGGCCCCTCATGGCTAGCATATGATGAGGAATTCCGTATGAGGATTCCCCTGCACCCCGAGATGAGATGGGATGAGCCGTGCCAGAGACTGTGGCTCTTGTATATGACACCCACACGTCCTGCCCCGGGGGATAGATACCATTGTGGACATGCGGTCCAGCGAGCAGCTCCAGCGCAGGTTACCCGCCAAATGGCGGGGCAGGGGGTTCCAGCCCGCCTGCTGTGCTGGACTTTCTCGTCCAATGGTTCCTGCAGTCGGAAGAACTGCAGGTATAAGCACGAGTGTCCCACATGTTCTGGTCCCCATGCAGCCTCTGCTTGTCCCAAGCCTGGGGGGGTGCGAGGCAGAGGGAGGGGTGGACAGTGGGCTGGCAAGCCTGCCACGGATGGAGCTAGTTCTCCGAAAGGCTCCCTCCCCAATTAAGGTGGACATGCTGGAGCGCTGGCTCGCATCGTACCCAAGGGGAGAGGACAGGGAGTACCTCATCCAAGGTTTTAAGCAGGGATTTCGTATCCCTTTTATGGGTGATAGATCTCCTCAGGATGCTCCCAACCTTTTATCCCTCAGAGGAAGGGAGGAGGTAGCCGAGGCCAGCATTAAAAAGGAGTTAGACGCGGGCAGGGTCGCCGGACCTTTTCCCGCACCCCCTTTTCCCAACCTTAAGGTTTCACCATTGGGTTTGGTTCCTAAAAAGTCCCTAGGTGAGTTTCGCCTTATTCATCATTTGTCCTACCCAGCCGGCCGATCGGTCAACGATGCGATACCTGATGACCTTTGTTCGGTCAGGTATACATCGTTCGACCATGCGCTGCGCATGGTGCGCTCGTGTGGCCCGGGTGCCTTGCTGGCCAAGTGCGACATTAAGTCAGCTTTTCGCCTCTTGCCGGTGCACCCGGGCGACTTTGAATTGCTGGGTTTTAAATTTAAAGGGGAGTATTATTTTGATAAGGCCATGCCTTTTGGCTGCTCCATATCATGCTCGGCTTTCGAGCGTTTTAGTACCTTCCTAGAGTGGGCTTTCGTCCGCAGGTCAGGGTCCCGGTCTGTAGCCCATTACCTGGATGACTTTTTATTCGGGGGTGAACGGGGCTGGGACACGTGTGCACGTCTCCTCAATACATTTCAGACGCTAATGCAGGAACTGGGTGTCCCTTTAGCGCCCGAAAAGACCGAGGGCCCGTCGACCAAACTAGTATTCCTGGGGGTTGAGATTGATACAGTAGTACAGGCTTCTAGGTTACCGGGTGATAAGGTGTCCAGGATAGTGACCCTTATCTCGGAATTGCTGGCTAAGCGTAAGGCATCCCTGAGGGAACTGCAGGTGCTACATGGGCACCTCAATTTTGCCTGCAGGGTGGTCGCACCGGGCAGGGCTTTCGCCCGGCGCTTATGCGACGCCATGGCAGGGTTATCCAGGCCCCACCACAGAGTCAGGCTTACCCGGGGTATCAGGGCAGACATGTTTGTCTGGTTGCAATTCCTGAGGGAGTTTAATGGGGTCTCATTTTGGAGGTCTGACCTCCTGGCATCCCCCAATTTCCAGATCCAGTCTGATGCCTCAGGATCCCTGGGTTATGGGATGTACTTCAATGGGAAGTGGGCCTATGGTGGGTGGCCACCGGCATGGGCAGGCACAGGTCGCCTGCGGGATCTCACATACCTGGAATTTTTTCCCATTCTGGGGGCTTTGATGCTATGGGGCGAACAGTGGGCTAATTCGGTGGTGCATTTCTGGTGCGACAATGCTGCCGTTGTGCACATTGTCAATGCACAGACTTCTAAATCGCCCAGGGTCATGGATCTAGTGCGCCATTTTGTGCGGCGCTGCCTGCGCCTCAACGTCTTGTTCAGGGCCAGGCATGTCCCAGGGGTTAATAACGATATTGCTGACGCTTTGTCCCGCCTGCAGATCTCCCGGTTCCGCGCCTTGGCCCCGGATGCGGAGGAATTTCCCTCGCCACTCCCGGACGAGATGTGGACTATTGGCAAGGAGAGGTGAACCGGGCGATGGGCCTGTCACTAGCGCCACGCACGCGTAAGGCGTATCAACAAGCATTCAATTTGTATAGGGCTTTTGCTACTCGATTTCAATGGCCAGAGACCTGGCCCATCCCGGTGGACCATGTTCTGCGGTTCATGGTTCACCTGCATGCACAGGGCCTTGCACCTCGCACCATAGCATCCAAGCTCTAGGCGTTGGCTTTTATGGCCAAAGTAGGGGGTCATGTGGATACCACCTCTGACTTCCGTGTGAGACACGTTTTGGAGGGGTGGGTGCGCGAGCGCGGGCGTTGCCCGGACGACCGGCACCCTATTTCCCCAGGGGTTCTTACCCAGTTGGCCCGGGGCTGGCCAGGCCTCTGTTTTGATCATTATGAGGCAGCCCAATTGCATGCAGCCACAACGGTGGCATTTTTTGGAGCGCTCCGCATCAGCGAACTCGTGATGCTGTCTAAGGCGGATGCAAGTGGTAGGGCACTGGAACGCGGAGATGTATATGTTGCCAAAGACTGGGCCCAGTTGAGGATTCGCTCCTCTAAAACAGATCAGCATGGCGTAGGCAGTGGAGTAAGACTGCTACGGTGTTCTTTGGCAGACATCTGTCCGGTTGGTGCCCTACAGGAATACCTGGCACTGCGTGGCATGCACCACGGCCCGTTTTTCTGTCACCAAGATGGGTCTCCTCTTACTAAATTTCAGTTTTGGAAGGTGACTGCCAGAGCCCTCACCAGGGTGGGACTACCGGGTGCCCGTTCTGGCACACATTCGTTCCGTATTGGCGCAGCCTCTACAGCGGCTGCTTTTGGGGTACTCTGGGGCTGACATACGTAGCAGGGGGAGGTGGGGCTCACAATGTTTTCAGTTTTATGTGCGCCCACTCCCGCCATGAGTACCAATCCAGTCACCTTACCTTCATTTTTCTCAATTTTCTTACAGACCCTGGGTGTCGTATTACACCGGTGACAGTATGGCTGGTGGGCCACAGCTATGTGCTCAGGGCAGCGCGTTACGCTGCGGCGACAGAGTGGGGACCCCGACTGGGACTGGGTGACCACGCCAGTCTCTCATGGCACGGTAAGCCTGGGATGTTATGGCGGGAGCTGCGGCCTTTCCTTTTTTCTGGCCTGGGGGCTGACCCGCCTGACATTCTAATCATCCACTTGGGGGGCAATGATTTGGGCCAGGTCACCGGCTTATCGCTCAAGCATGCGATTTGTGAGGACCTCGCCTACTTGCATTATGTCTGGCCTGCCACAGCCCTGGTTTGGTCGGACATTGTTCCGCGCCACTCTTACAGAGGGGGCGTTAACCTCCTGGCCCTTGACCGAGCTAGGCGCGCGGTCAATAAGGCAGTGGCGCGGTTTCTCACCACCAGGGCTTGGGGACGGGTTAGTCATCACCCCGATATTAGTCTACAAAATTGTGACTTGTATGCAGGGGATGGGGTCCATCTGTCGCGAGGAGGTATGGACCTCCTGTTGGGTGACTGGCGAGCAGGCCTGTTGACCGAGCTGACGGTCTGGGGGGGGGGGCGTCAGGTCTTCTGTGAAGCCCCTCCGTGTGGCGGGTAGCACTGGTAAGGTAAACAGTATGACCCACAAGTATCCGGCAGGTTCGCAATTGACTGGACAACACTAGACAGGAATAAAGTAGTTAAACGTTGTCCGGTCAACGACGAATCAGGCGATGGGGTGATGATGATTGCTAACCAGCATGCATCACCCCTGTGATTTCACGGATACGCGTCAGAGGGTGGGGTCATGAGTTAGTTATTGACTACGGTCAACAATTTGTTTGTTGTTAACAAACAAATTGATACAATTTGATACATTGTAACCAATTGCCGTTGGCAATTTTGGGGTGGTACCTTACCAGTGTTACTTCGGCCTGCTTGCCTTAGGAATTATGATTGGTCGTTTTACCAATACAAATTTATAATTCGGACTAGGGCATTGAATCAATAAATGTGGCCCTTTGCTGTTATCCACTTTCAATGTTGTCTGTGTCCGTTATTGGGGGGGTGCGCCTGCAATGCAAGCGCGGCGCCAAAATGGCCGCCGCACCCTTTGCGGGCCCCCCCCCACAGGACAGAGAATCCGGGTAGTTAGGGGCGTGGCCAGCTCCCTTATAAAAGGGGTGGCCACGAGGCAGCCGCGCTGCCATTTTGCCTCAGCGACGGAGCGGAGAAGTCTTTCCCCTCCACCCCCTCCCTAGTTAACAGTGTGATTATGGTCGCTTCGGGGCCGGGTGGGAATTTTTGGTTGGGACCCACATTGGCTTCGGGTCCTGGCTTTTTTGCCCATCCCACACTGTTGCTATGGTTTGATATAGGGGTCTTTCTTCGTTCCTACTGTTGACTTTGGTCACATGGGCGGGTAGCACTGGTAAGGTAAACAGTATGACCCACAAGTATCCGGCAGGTTCGCAATTGACTGGACAACACTAGACAGGAATAAAGTAGTTAAACGTTGTCCGGTCAACGACGAATCAGGCGATGGGGTGATGATGATTGCTAACCAGCATGCATCACCCCTGTGATTTCACGGATACGCGTCAGAGGGTGGGGTCATGAGTTAGTTATTGACTACGGTCAACAATTTGTTTGTTGTTAACAAACAAATTGATACAATTTGATACATTGTAACCAATTGCCGTTGGCAATTTTGGGGTGGTACCTTACCAGTGTTACTTCGGCCTGCTTGCCTTAGGAATTATGATTGGTCGTTTTACCAATACAAATTTATAATTCGGACTAGGGCATTGAATCAATAAATGTGGCCCTTTGCTGTTATCCACTTTCAATGTTGTCTGTGTCCGTTATTGGGGGGGTGCGCCTGCAATGAGGCCACTTTCTTGGCTTAATTGTTAGCAAAATTAAATCCTCACTGGTACATGTTTCTAGTACATGTTTAGCTCCAAGTGTAACAATGGGAAGTGAATTGCAACTGACTTGCTATATCTTTGGCTCTTCCTTTCTATTGTAGTGATCAGTCAACATATTATAAGAGACATTCACCTGCTAGCCAGGTTTTAACACACACACCCCCATGGCAAAGTAGTGATTTCTTTTGGTGATAGGGGGACTTCCATCGATTAGAAAAGTGACATGTGGAATTTTTGTGACTCTACAGATACAGTAAGCTTTTAATATCTTTGATTAGGAAACATGAGGTCTTTAATTAAGTTACAGCTATAGGTGTGCTCACACAAGCATTTTTAGAAACTAGTGGCAATCTGAAAAAAAATGCTCTGTTTCAACTTGATATCTGAGTGAATTACTGACTCATAAAACATCAATTTACTTTAGTGCACATTTTTGATGCAGAGCACATAAATTTATTCCTCAGCACTCAAGGCAGCAAGTAATGTGTGTCACAGGGACACATGACCTCTTGCACCCATAGGATCTGCTGTGAGATACTGGAATAGAGGAAACAGCATACAAAACAAACAAACACTGTTAATTCAAAGTATGAGACCTCTGTGTAACTGTGGATGGATTCTACACCACAGCACACTAGAAGCAGATTAGTAGTGTCAGAAGCAGATTAGTAGTGGACACTACTTATTAACACAATTTCCTGTGATCTAGAAAAGTTGTACATTATTAGATGTGACCTAAGTAGTCATGAATGGAGATGGGTGGGGGAGTAAATGTTGCTGGCATAATTTTTCAGACTGCATTTCTAAAAGTTATAATTACTGTATATCCCACCTAGAACATAGTAGACTTTAAAAAGGTAGTTTTCCCATGTATGATATTTAGCATCACTTTCCATTTGAGTACAAATAATAGTCATCTTTGGTCCTATGTGGGGTAAGCACTGGTGGCGCAGTGGTTAAACTGCTGTACTGCAGCCAAAGCACTGTGAGTTTGATCCTAACATGGGGTTCAAAGTTGACTCAGCCTTCCATCCTTCTGAGGTCGGTAAAATGAGTACCCAGCATGTTGGGGGCAACATACTAATTAACTTGTGAACCACAGTATAGAAATGTAATTGCTATTGCTATTTTGTTGTAACAAATGAGATTAAAATTCATTTCTCTTTAAATACTGTAGTAATACCTCATACAAAGTCCGCTTTGTTCAACATCAAATTCATACAACCTCGCCTAATTCCTTGGGAAAAGTTGCCTCATACAAAGCCACTGTGACTTTGTATGAGGCATGGATTTTTCCCCCAGGTTGCATTGTGCCTGGGCAGTATAAAAGGCAGGACATATGCGTGCATTGCTCTTGTGGGTTTTGCACGAGGCGAAAAGTGTTTAGGAGTGGTTTTGAGCATGATTTTTGATTTTTTTGAATTTTTTCGTCATAATTTTTAGAAGCATTCCTGGGATTTTTGCAGCATTCTTCAGGTTCTTGGACAATCAGGGTTGTTTGACATGTTTTTGTAATGTATTTAGCCTTTAGACAATGATTTCTTAAAGTTCTGTCAGTTTCCTTTCTGTTTCCTTGACTTTGTCCTGAAGTCTGTGCTGTTACAGTAGAATGTATCTCTATGGAAATGACGCTGTACAAGGCATCGTGGCAAGGATTTGGATGTTGTATGAGGCATTGCGGCTAGGATTTTGCATGCCTCATACAAAGTCCAAATCCGTATAAAGTCCAAACTTGTGGAACCAAGTTTGGACATTGTATGAGGTATCACTGTATCTCTATGTCTCTTTAAATGCTTCTGGATTGAAAGGATTAGCCATTTTAATGCTGTTGCTCAGGGAATGCCCAAATGTGTTAGCACTTCCTTTGGTAAGGCTCCTTTCATGTTACCGGTGTACCCGGTGATGTCAGCCCATTGCAATTGTGGAGAGGTACAGACGACCTCTTGTGGCCTTGTGTGCTTAATGTACATTTGAGGACCTCATGACAGTGTGACAGTTGCCCGCTTTTGGGCAAGAACTGCCTAATTCAGGCTTTAAAATAATGTAAATCAAGGGTGCCCAAACTATGGCCCACAGGCCGGAGCCAGCCCCCAATACCAATTCATCTGGCCTGCACCACCCTCACCACTCCCAGAAGCAGAAGTAAAACGTGCCCGCGTATGCACAGAACACTGCCATACCTGTCAAGTTTCAGGAAATTTCTTTCAGACCCCTGTATTTTACACTCTTTCCTGCCATCATCCCGCATTAGCTAGACTGCAATTAGACTGGAGTTAGACTGGAGGCCAGCACAGGATAAGCATGGCTGTCCAGTTTCCTGTTTTGGCCTGGAAATTTCCCTTATTTGACAGAAATTTCCCGAAACTTGACAGGTATGCACTGCTGTAAATGAACCCGCGGCTGTTGTAAACACATCTTGCATTTCAGTGTTTATTTTGACTGTGATGTTTCTGACACAAATAAAGATCTGAAAACAGAAAAATGTTAAGAACTGTGAATTAATTTTTGAAATGCATGTTCTTTCTCATTACTTTATAAGCATTACATATGACTGTTCCCACCCCCACCCCACAATATGTTTTTTTTCCTTTTCAGAATACAATCCAGTTCATGGCTCCAAAAGAGTATATAAACATGCTTTTTTTAAGGAGAGGTGCACAGAAAGGACAGCATATATTGGGGAAAATATGCACAAAAATTCCATTATATTAGAGACAATGCACTTGCCAGCACTGGGAAACGGAAGTGCAAAGTACATACAGTAGGAAGAAAAACATAAAAACCAGTACAATTTTTCATATTTCCCTTTGCCAGATTTTTCAAAATGAGGCAATGATACACCAGCATGAACTTGCAGCTAAGGTAATTAAAAAATTCAACACAGCCAAGATCAAGTGATTCACACATCAGTAGGATTATTCCCCCTTGAAATCCATGTTGCAATAGGGATAAACTGCTGTTGCTGCCATACCTTTTCTGTGGCAGTTCATACACCATGCAGGTACTGTATATCCACTCCTGCTATTATCATTATTACAAGAGAAAGCAATTTGAGCTTTTTCACAAACATTGTGGTACTGTATATGCTAAAAGAGGGATCTTTTTTTTTCTTTCAAACATTACATGGCACAAATCCTACTGTGCCATTTTGCCCTGCCTGCACAATGGGGGTGGCCATAACATGTGATCATTATTAAAAGAGAATGTTGTAATATGCTCTTGGGATCCCATGCCTTAACATGTGATCCCAACAGCTTCAAACAGGTGGCCATTTTGTTTCTCAAATGTCCTTGGAGGAATGGGTGCCGGGGGCTGGATCTGGCCCACAGGCCTTAGGTTGATAACCCTGGATTAGATGGAAGATACTCAGTGTGATATAGTGGACAAGGTAATACACTAAGATTCAGGGGACCTGGTTTCAAATCTTTGCTCAACCATGAGAACTCCTTGGATGTGTGGAAATGTTAAAGCTACTTCAAAAATGTATTAATTTGAAAATCCTGTTAGGGTTTCTATAAATTGGTTATGACTTGGTCATATTTAACATAAGAGATCAGAGGATACTGTATGCAGGAGAAACTTTGGTTTATTAAGTATCACTGTGATTCAATATATAATAACACAAGTACTGTATTTTCTGGCGTATAAGACTACTTTTTAACCCTGAAAAATCTGTGCCAAAGTCGGGGGTCGTCTTATAGGACAGGTACTTAACTGCAGCTTGTTTCCCCTTGCTTCATATGTCCGGCGCATATGGTGGGGGGTGCCGCGGCCGAGTCCCTGCTCTGTGTGGGGAGTATGAAGCAAGGGGAAGCAAGCTGCACACATCTTCCTGTACCTCGAGGAGGAGAACGTGAGCGTGGATTGGCTCTCCACCAGAATCTGCTCATTCGACTCGGAGGGCTGCGCGTCTTCGGGTTGAGTGTGGGTTAATTTTTATTTGGTGTGCATTGGAAGAGAGGTAGTCTTATATGGCAAGTATATTCCAAACTCTATATTTTAACTGGAAAAGTTGGGGGTCGTCTTATACGCCCAGTCGTCTTATACGCCGGAAAATACGGTAATCCCAATTAAGTATTGAACAGAAGGCTACATATGTGCTAATTTTTTAAGACAAAGATCTCGACAAACAAATTGCTTCTTACCTTTTACTAGCTATAAGAACAAGGAAGAAATAAAAAGGGGATTCCAGACTCACATATCAGAACTGCACTAGAGTTTACAAAATATTAGTTACCAGTTTCTCAGTCATGAAATAAATCTTTGCCATGGATGCCTTTAGATTCTGGAAGGAGAAATTAAATGCTGCATTTCTTGTGGTACATTTATAGTAACTGTATTTTCCATCCTTATTTGCATTATTATAAAATTGTATTATGTTTACCTCAATCACATTTTAACAGTAGCATGATGTAAATATCTTGTACAGTTGAATCATGTTTTTAATATTGCCATCTTGGCAATCATTGTTTAATAATCTATTTGGAGACTGCAGCCAAGAAATCAGAAAAAGATTAGGACTAAGAAAAGTAGCTATATAGAAACTAGGAAAAAATCTTCAACAAAAAGATTTCACAGGAGGCCAAAATCATCAATACTGTTCTGTTCCTTTTTACTATGTATGGATGTGGACACTGAAGAAAACTGACAAGGAAAAATCAGTGCATTCAAAATGTGATGTTAAAGGAGAGCTTTATGGATGCCACAGACTGCACTTGAATCTTACTAGGGTTAGGCTTCAAATGGTTGATGGTGTAATACTGTCCTAATTCTTTGAGTATTCCAGTAAATTAATCCTTGCACAGCCATTGCCGTGTCATCCGCATAGATGAACAATTTTGTATTGTCAGGAACTGGTTGATCATTCATGTATATATTATACAGTGTTGGAGACAATAATATACTTGTTTGTGGCAGTCCATTCTTCTGCAACCACAATCTCCTGTTCTTACCATTCATCATTACACAGAACAGTGGTGGCGAACCTTTTAGAAACAGAGTGCCCAAACTGCAACCCAAACCCCACTTATTTATCATGAAGTGCCAATACAGTAACATCGGAGGAAGGAAAAGTTCCTATTTTGCTGCTGGGCAGAGGGGCGGGGTGATCTCTGCGCTGGGGGGAGGGAGGAAGTGCTCCCAGTAGCCTGCTGGGCAGAGGGGTGGGGCAAAATATGTGCTGGGGTAACTTCATGGGTGCCCACAGAGAGGGCTCTGGCACACGTGCCATAGGTTCACCACCATTGATATAGAATCTCTGGTTCTGGAGGAAGCTGCCAATGACTCTAGTAAGCTTGTTATCTCTGGTAAGATTATTTATTTTACATAGCAGTATCCTATGATTGACAGTATCGTATGCTGTAGTTAGATTAAGCAGCACTGCCTGAATACAGGGACTGTGGTGTGGCTCAGTGGTGAGGAAGCTCACCTTGTGAGCTGGAAGGCCATCAAGTTGGCAGTTCAAGAATTGGGTACTGCATGACAGTTTGAGTGCCCATCTCGGTCCCAGCTCCTGCCAACCTAGCAGATTGAAAGCAAGAAATTGCAAGTAGATAAATAGGGATCGCTTTGGTGGGAAAAGATCTTTGATACATGAATGGAGCCTCATTCAGACATCCCCTGAGCGGAGTTTCTCCAGCAAAAATCCTTTCAACCCAGAATAATTTCTGACACA
This sequence comes from Bradypodion pumilum, assembly GCA_035047305.1. Lineage (NCBI taxonomy): Eukaryota > Metazoa > Chordata > Lepidosauria > Squamata > Chamaeleonidae > Bradypodion > Bradypodion pumilum. The sequence continues at coordinate 156,147,303 of JAWDJD010000001.1, read as the reverse complement.
AAATTATTATACTGACTGTATACCAAGGTTAAAGTCAGTTCAAGGAACAATATCACCAGGAAATTCACACACTATACATAGAGAGGTCAACCATCGAGGTTGTATACATCAGCTTTGGTCTTGAGTGTCTCTGCAGTAGAGTATTTATTTATTTATTTATTTATAAGTCACATTTGTATATGCCGCCCACTCAGGCAGAACCCGACTCAGGGCGGTATGCTGCTCCAATATGGGGCGCATGCACACATGTGAAACAAGTCAACATTGCTGTTAATGAAACAATGTGTATAGTGACAGGATGCTATCAACTGTACACCAGTTGATAAATTAGAGTCTCACCTTGCATTTTAAGTCAAAAGCTTATTTTCCTCTTAGCAAAATGATTCTCTTATCTGAGCACCAGAACAATAAGACTTGCAAATAAAGCCCATGTTTACCTCCTGATTACCTATCACAAAGTAAAGCATACTACCGTGCAAGAAACAGAGATGGAGAAAAGTTGTGCTAAAATACTGTATACAGACTTATTTACCACTCCAAGCAGCTTCAGTTCTAAATTCAAGCTGTGCATATGCTTATGGCTGGATGGATAATTCAATGAGTTATAGGTGCTGGCTGCAGAGCCAGAGGTTGGGAGTTCAGTTCCCCACTTAGGAGGAGTTGCAGAATCCCAGGTTGCCACCAAAGGAAGGGAATGGTGAATCACCTCTGAGAAGCCTCTACCTAGGAAACCCCGAAAAGCGTCACCTTAAGTCAGAACTGACTTGACATATTTATTGTTATTGTTTCATGATTTTCCTTCTGGTAAAAGGATATATGTAAGTCCTAACTGTCACACAGTGGCATAGAGGAAAGGGCCCTAGATAAGTAATAGAACACAGGTTCTCCATGCAGATAATCCCAGACTGAATCACTTGGTGCCTTATTGTGTATTTGCTGAGCCTCATGAAATGATGTGTCATGATAAATATATATCAGAACTCTGGATAAGCCTTCTCTTTGTAATGAGTGATGGGAAGATAGAAAAACTTCATGGGTAAGAACAAGGCAGTGTTTCTCACAGTAGGAAAATTACTGAAATGGCCACTTCACAGAAAAATGAATGTCCTAGAAAAGATTCTTGTATTACCTCTGGGTAGAATGCAGCAGAAAACATACTAAAGAACTTGTTTTTAAAAAAGGCATAATAGAAGTAAAAGAACAGAGAAAGAGTCTGGAAGGGCTTGTTCATCCCCTGATTTTCCTGTCATGATGCAAATTCCAAAGGGAATGAAAAGTCCTTTAAAACATTTTCTGTCTTTTCTCTAAAAACGATTGGGAATGTGCTTATAAAAACGATTTAAACCTACACTTCTGTTTCATTATCACTAGCCGAACCTGCTTTAAGAGGAAGCTGTAGCTTGAAATGAGGTTTAAAGCAGCTCTCCTAGGTAATATATTTCTTAAAAATACTGATGGGAAAAGGAATACCTCTTATAGCTAGCAAAAGAAAAAGAAGGAACGAAAAGCTCATGTTTAGAAGCAAAGTAGAAATGATCACTCAAGGCTGCACAAATCACCTCTTCAAAGGAGGCTATTCTGTTAATTCCTTCTGCAAAGTTTATTTACCTGAACTTGAGCTATCTAGCTGTTCCCCAAATGAACTCAATTGAATTATCTAGCTGTTGAGTCCGGAACAAGAAGTACTCTAACCAGCAGGATCGGGTTAAACTCAGTGATTCTTTATTCAGCTCATACTTCAGACTGGGGACTATGTACAGGGATGGCCTCTATTTATACAGTGATTTGACGGTTACAAGATACATTTAGGTGGGCTTCTGGAGGACACACATGCATTTGAATTTTGCTCCTTTAAAAATGGTGCGTGTCTGTTCTTTAGTTTTGGCATGGTTTGTCTTTTGAAACAGAATTAAGCTTTGGACAGAACACTAGCCAACCACAAGCATATGCTCAATCGAATTTAATTTAGGGTCCAGGAAGATTTAAGAGATAAATATCTTTAGAAGAATTATCTTAAGAGGGAAAAGGGTTTTCAAATAAGCTTGCTTCAATCAGCATTTGGCCAATTTGCCTGCTTTTGTTTTATAATTGGTCATTTGGAGATAAGCATGGCTTTGTTAGAACTCTGTGCTCAGAGGGATAATCCTGTAAAATGTAGCAGCGTACATTTACCTTAACATGTGATTCAATATTAAAGGGTAAAGATCGCCCTTGCTCAAAAGGCATTCATATCAGACTCTAGGTTTTAGTGCTCATCTCTGTTTATACCCAAAGAGCCAACGCTGTCTGTGTTTCTGCAGATGTTTCCATAGACATGTGGCAGGCATGCCTCAACAGCTGGAACAGAGATGGGAGCTCACTCTGTCATGCAGTATCCTGAAATTGAACTCCGACCTTCCAGTCAGCGAGTTCAGCATCTGAACCACTTGAGACACCGCTCAATACTAAGTCACCACTCAATACTAAGTCACAATTAACAATTATCAATTTGTTTGATTGGTCTGGACCTAGTTGTTGATCTGAACTACAGTAGATCTTTGAATCACATGAGTGTTCATATCTTAATATATAAAACCAAGGTGTCCCCCTGTGAGACACATATGCGCTCCGACACCTGACTACCCACCCCCATAGAACTGCACCAATTACTTACCTTGCCCCTTAAGCTGGGTCGGCAAGGGGTACCAGCAGCCCACCGTGGGTTCCATCACTGGAGAGGGTGGTGCGAGGGGTGCGCCCCCAGCCACTGGCAAGTCCTTTGCAGAATCACGAGACTGTGCAGGTGCAGTGGTCAAACGCCTCCCTCATGGCTGCACATGCAGCCAGGAAGAGCAGGCACCCGGAAGAGCCAGCACTTCACCTTGCACAATGGAGAGCAGGGGAAGGAGGACAAGGATGAGCAGCAGTGGTGGAGGAGGACGAGTGGAGGAGGAGGACGAGCAGCGGCAGAGGAGGAAGAGGATGAGTGGCAGCGGCTGTGGAGAGCGGGCGCCGAGCGAACAGCCGGGCAAAGGAGAGTGACACACAGGTGGGCTGATGTGGGGGGGGGGAAATGCTCCTGGGACTGTGGGGGGGCTGGGAAGGGGGACGGGCACAGCTGCTGGGGTGGGGGAGCTCTGGGGGGGCAACCCGAGGGGGGACCACTACCCAGCGAAGCGGGGACCCCCTGCTAGTACTCTCTTAAATAATGCATAGAATGAACTGTTCTAATTGGGACTAGCAGTAAGGACTCAGTGACTGAAGTCCAGTTGTTAATTTAGTAAGGTCTCCTTTGCTTGAAAGCCATTGTATCTGACTCTAGGGGTTGGTGCTCATCTCCATTTACAAGCAAAAACAAAGTATGGCTAGAGTGGTAGAAATACAGGGGAAAAACTGGAGACCACTCAAAGGAAAAATTGAAGTCAAGTATTTTATAAAAAATATTCAAGGCACAATAAAGTTGCATTCATTCAAAATGTGACAAAGAGGTCAAAATATCCGAAGGAAAGCAAAATAATATCTTCAATACTTCACAATGTAGCACAAGATAGTTGCAAAAATAAGGTCAACTTATGTCCAAAGCATGTCAAGACTGTTCCGGTAAACTTAGTCTTTCCCTTACAGCTTCATCAGGACATTGGTTCTAAACATAAAAATACTCGCCCTTTGAGAACTAGGATCAATGAACATCGTTCCAGGAGCCGAACTCAGAACCTTTCAGCTCCTTTAGTATCTCATTTTGTCAGTCATAATCACACTGAAGACCATATTTGGGTTTTGGCTCTTGAGGTGGTTAAACCTTTACGTTATGAAAGGATGAATTTAGAGCGTTGTCTTCACCAACGTGAGGCATTTTTTATACATAAGTTTAACGGTTTGGAGCCCCATGGTTTGAACTTGGAGCTTGAGCTTGCCTGCTTTTTGTAAATGCTTGTGGGTCCTTTAAGAGTTTCCTGGTCTCAAGCATGGCTTATTGCAGGTGCTCTCCATTTAGTGTTCCTGTCCATTTTCTGTGCTTTTCTTATTTCCTTAATGTCTTGAGCACTAAAAGAATAAACATTTACAGGCTCTTCTGACACACAATACAGGTAATATTGGTGATTGCACTATGTTTTCCTTGTTATCTAATGCTTCTACTATATGAATCATTGTTATTTATTATTGTTCTAATTTTTATGTTTAGAACCAATGTCCTGATGAAGCTGTAAGGGAAAGACTAAGTTTACCGGAATAGTCTTGACACGCTTTGGACATAAGTTGACTTACTTATTTTTGCAACTATCTTGTGCTACATTGTGAAGTATTGAAGACATTATTTTGCTCTCCTTCGGATATTTTGACCTCTTCGTCACATTTTAAATGAATGCAACTTTATTGTGCCTTGAATATTTTTATAAAATACTTGACTTCAATTTTTCCTTTGAGTGGTCTCCAGTTTTTTTTCTTGCATCTCCATTTACAGTCAAAGAGCCAGCACTGTCTGTCTGCACATGTTTCCATGGTCATGTGGCAAGCATGACTAGACACTGGAGCACACAGAAGGCTGTTACCTTCCCACCAAAGCAGGTCCTATTTGCAGGCGCACCCCCCAATAAAGGACTCAGACACTGATAAAAGTGGATAACGGCATTGGGCCACATTTATTGATTCATGCCCTAGTCCGAATTATAAATTTCTATTGGTAATTGACCAATCATAATTCTTAAGGCAAGCAGGCCGAAGTAACACTGGTAAGGTACCACCCAAAAATTGCCAATGGCAATTGCTACAATGTATCCATTTGTATCAATTTGTTTGTTGACAACAAACAAATTGTTGACCGTAGTCAATATCTAACTAATGACCCCACCCTCTGACGCGTATCCGTAAAATCACGGGGTGATGCATGCTGTCTAGCTATAGCCATCACCCCGTCGCCTAGTTATTTGTTGACCGGACAACGTTTAACCAACTTATGCCTGTCTAGTGTTGTCCAGTCAATTGCGAACTTGCCGGATACCTGTGGGTCATAATGTTTACCTTACCAGTGCTACCCGCCACACGGAGGGGCTTCAAAGAAGGCTCGACGCCCCCCCCCAGACCGTCAGCTCGGTCAACAGGCCTGCTCGCCAATCACCCAACAGGAGGTCCATACCTCCTCGCGACAGATGGACCCCATCCCCTGCATACAAGTCATAACTTTGTAGGCTAATAGCGGGGTGACGACTGACCCTCCCCCAAGCCCTGTCAATGAGGAACCGCGCCACTGCCCTATTCACCATGCGTCTAGCGCGGTCAAGGGCCAGGAGGTCAACGCCTCCTCTGTAGGAATGGCGCGGGACCATGTCCGACCAAACAAGGGTTGTGCCGGGCCAGACGTAATGCAGGTAGGCGAGGTCCTCGCAAATCGCATGCTTCAGCGATAAGCCGGTGACCTGGCCCAAATCATTGCCCCCCAGATGTATGATTAGAATGTCAGGCGGGTCAGCATTCTGGCCTGAAAAAAGGAAAGGCAGCAGCTCCCGCCATAACATCCCAGGCTTACCATGCCATGTGAGACTTGCGTATGCACCCAGTCCCAGTCGGGGTCCACACTCTGTAGCCGCAGCGTAACGCGCTGCCCTGTGCACGTAGCTATGGCCCACCAGCCATACTGTCACCGGTGTAATACGACACCCCGGGTCTGTAAAGAAAAATGAGGAAAAGAAGGTAAGGTGACTGAATTGGTACTCACGGCGGAAGTGGGCGCACATAAAACTGAAAACACTGCGAACCCCACCTTCCCATGCTGCGTATGTCAGCCCCGGAGTACCCAAAAGCAGCTGCGGTTGAGGCCGCCCCTATCCGGAATGAATGGATGCCATAGCGGGCACCTGGGAGGCCCACACTGGCCAGCGCTTTGCCCGTCACCTTCCAAAATTGAAATTTAGTAAGGGGAGACCCATCTTGGTGACAGAAAAATGGGCCATGGTGCGTGCCATGCAGTGCCAGGAACTCCTGTAGGGCACCAACCGGACAGATGTCTGCCAAAGAACACCGTAGCAGTCGCACACCACTGCCTACGGTATGCTGATCCGTCTTAGAGGAGCGTATCCTCAACTGAGCCCAGTCTTTGGCAACACAGACATCCTCGAGTTCCAGTGTCCTACGACTTGCATCCGCCTTAGACAGCATCACAAGCTCGCTGATGCGGAGCGCTCCAAAAAATGCCACCGTTGTGGCTGCATGAAATAGGGCTGCCTCATATGCATCAAAACAGAGGCAAGGCCAGCCCCGGGCCAACCGGGTAAGGACCCCTGGGGAAATCGGGTGGCGGTCGTCCGGGCAACGCCCGTGCTCGCGCACCCACCCCTCCAAAACATGTCTCACACGGAAGTCAGAGGTGCTGTCCACATGACCCCCCACTTTGGCCATAAAAGCCAACGCTGAAAGCTTAGATGCTATGGTGCGAGGTGCAAGGCCCTGAGCATGCAGGTAAACCATGAACCGCAGAACATGGGTTACCGGGATCGGCCAGGTTCCTGGCAGTTGAAATTGGGTACAGAATGCCCTGAAAGAATTAATTGTGTGGTGATACGCCTTACGCGTGCGTGGCGCTAGCGACAGGCCAATCGCCCGGTTCACCTCTCCTTGCCAATGGTCCATATCTCCTCCGGGAGTGGCGAGGGAAATTCCTCCGCATCCGAGGCCAAGGCACGGAACCGGGAGATCTGTAGGCGGGACAAAGCATCAGCAATATCGTTATTAACCCCTGGGACATGCCTGGCCCTGAACAGGACGTTGAGGCGCAGGCTGCGCAACACAAATTGGTGCACTAGGTCCATAACCCTGGGCGATTTAGAAGTCTGTGCATTGACAATGTGGACCACAGCCGCATTGTCACACCAGAAATGCACGACCGAGTTGGACCACTCCTCGCCCCATAGCATCAAAGCACCCAGGATAGGGAAAAACTCCAGATATGTGAGATCACGCAAGCGACCCGTGCCTGCCCCGGCCGGTGGCCACCCACCATAGGCCCACTTCCCATTGAAGTACATCCCATAACCGAGGGATCCCGAGGCATCAGACTGAATCTGGAATTGAGGGGAAGCCAGGAGGTCACACCTCCAAAATGAGACCCCATTGAACTCCCTCAGGAACTGTAACCAGACAAGCATGTCCGCCCTGATACCCCGGGTAAGCCGAACCCTATGGTGAGGCCTGGATAATCCCGCCATGGCGTCGCACAAGCGCCGGGCAAAAGCCATGCCCGGTGCGACCACCCTGCAAGCGAAATTGAGGTGACCATGAAGCACCTGCAGTTCCCTCAGTGATGCCTTGCGCTTGGCCAGCAAATCCAAGATAAGGGCCACAATCCTTGACACCTTCTCCCCCGGTAACCTAGAAGCCTGCGCTATCGTGTCAATCTCCACCCCCAGGAAGACTAGCTGAGTAGATGGGCCCTCGGTCTTTTCGGGCGCTAAAGGGACACCGAGTTCCTCCATTAGCGTCTGAAATGTGTTGAGGAGACGTGTACACGTGTCCCAGCCCTGTTCACCCCCGAATAAAAAGTCATCCAGGTAATGGGCTACAGACCGGGACCCTGACCTGCGGACGAAAGCCCACTCTAGGAAGATACTGAAACGCTCGAAAGCCGAGCATGATATGGAACAGCCAAACGGCATGGCCTTGTCAAAGTAATATTCGCCCCGAAATTTGAAACCCAGCAATTCAAAGTCGCCACATGAGCGCACCATGCGCAGCGCGTGGTCAAAAGATGTATACCTGACTGAGCAAAGGTCATCAGGGATAGCATCGTTGACCGATCAGCCGGCTGGGTAGGACAAGTGATGGATAAGGCGAAACTCGCCTGGAGACTTCTTGGGAACCAAGCCCAGGGGCGATACCTTAAGGTTGGGGAACGGGGGTGCAGGGAAAGGGCCAGCGACCCTGCCCGCATCGACCTCCTTATTAATGCTGGTGGCAGCCACCTCCTCCCTCCCTCTAAGGGACAAAAGGTTGGGGGCATCCTGAGGGGACTTATCACCCATGAAAGGGATACGGAACCCCTGCCTAAAGCCCTGGAGGAGATAATCCGCATCCCCCCTTTCGGGTACAATGCGAGCCAACGCTCCAACATGTCCACATTAATTGGGGAGGGAGCCTTTTGGTGAACCCGCTCCATCTGCGGCAGTCTTGCCAGCCCACTGTCCGCCCCTCCCTCTGCCCCGCGTCCCTCCAGGCCTGGGACAGGCAGAGGCTGCATGGGGGCCTGCACAGGTGGGACACTCATGTCTGTGCTTGCAATTGTTCTTATTGCAGGAACCATTAGACGAGAAAGTCCAGCACAGCAGGCGGGCTGGAACCCCCTGCCCCGCCACCTGGTGGGGAACCTGTGCTGGAGCCGCTCGCTGGACCGCATGTCCACAATGGTATCTTTCCCCCGGCACGGGGCGCGTGGGCGTCATGTACAGAAGCCAAAGCCTCTGGCATGGCTCATCCCACCTCATCTCAGGGTGCAGGGGAATTCGCATGCGGAATTCCTCGTCATAAGCCAACCACGACGGGCCCGGAAAGTCGACCATCGCCCGATAGATGTCCAAATACTGGACCATCGGAATTGCCAAATCCGGCCGGGCCCTCAGGTACACCGCCATGTAGATGAGGTAAGCCAGCAGCCAGTTGGCCCACGTACGTGGTGGCTTGCGACGACGTGCCTGTTCCTTATCCTTCTCATCCTGCCCCTCCCTCTCTTCCTTGGTGGGCTCCCTATTTAGGAGTGAGAAGATATCTACATACTCCCCCCGCCATATTTTTTCTTTGGTGGCCTGTGCCAAGTGGTCGCCCAGTGGCAAGGAATACCCCGCTGTCAGCAAGGCCGAGACAGGCACCGCAGAAACTGCGGGCATCTGGAAAGGGGCTTGGACTAGCCCAGCCACCCCCAAAACATTCCCCACAGGGTAGGAAGTACCCCCCACCCCGGGGCCCTGGGTGGTAGTTGTCGTCGCCGGGTGGGGCGTCAGTGGCTGTACCGCCGCACCACCCACGCGAGGCCAGGGCCATTGGAACGCCCCCCCCAACGTGGCCACGTGTGTAGGTGCACTAGTTTGGACCGCATACTCACATGCTGCACCCCCGCGGGCCGCCCCCACCGGGCGTTCCGGCCCACTGGGGGTGTCGGAGCTCATGACCACCGTTGAGCTCGTCGCTGGGCCTGACCCGCACTGGTCTGTTGGCTGGGGAGCTGCGAGGCAGTGGCCAAAGACGCGCCACGCGCCTCAAGCAGCTCGACCTGTCCCGTCGCCTGCCGCTGCCCAGCGGACGACGCTTCAAAATGAACCCCAAAGGGAGCCCCAGCGTGGCTGGCCCTAGCCAGGGAAGCCTCCAGGGCCGCAACGCGGGCCAGTAAGGCCTCCACACTGACGAGGGGCCAAGGGCCGGCCGGCCCGCCTGCTACAGGCGTGGGTACAGGCCCTTGTACTCCGGGGCCCGAATAAGTCCATGACCCCACACCCTGGCCCGGTAGGGCCGATGTAGGCACCTGCCAGGGAAGGGGACCACACCACCCCCCAAGGCTGGAAGGCCCCGGGGTGAGCTGCGCCCCTATAGAAGAAGGTCCAGTAGCATGGGAAGCACCAGGAGCGGTGTCCACCGCTTGCGGGCCACGGGCCGCAGCCCTTGCTGGACCCATGCTTGGGTCCCCCGCCTCCGGCCAAGGGGGAATAGACCCCATCCCACCGATCCCGGTGGGTGCAGGCAAAGGCGGCAGCTGGGGAGGCGCAGCCGTGGTCCTCCGACCCGGATTGCGCCTCCGAAGCGCGCGAGCCGTGCTCGTGGCCGCCTTCTTCTTCGAAGGCATCTCAGTCCAACCTATGGGAAGCCGAAGGAAGAAAATCAGCAGCCAAAAGGCTTCCCAGTCAAGGCAAAAGCGACGGAGGTAAGAGGGAAAAACTTCTCCGCTCCGTCGCTTCGCAAAATGGCAGCTCGGCTGCCTCGTGGCCACCCCTTTTATAAGGGAGCTGGCCACGCCCCTAACTACCCGGATGCCTTCGTCCGGTGGGGGGGCTCCCGCAAAGAGCACGGCGGCCATTTTGGCGCCGCGCTTGCATTATCTACAGTACTTCCAATTTCTTGCCTTTGAGCTGCTAGGTTAGCAAGAGTTGGGACAGAAACCAGAGCACACTCCATTGTGTAGCACTCGGGTCTCAGACTGCTAACCTGCCAAACTTCCAGTCGTCAGGTTCAGAGTCTTAGCCACTAAGCCACCAGTCGCAGTTGATTCTGACCTTTCACAACCCCATGGACTGCCGCACACCAGACACCCCATCCTCCACCATCCTCAACCCGCCCAGCTTTGTGCCCAGCTTTGTACAATACCATCTAGCCATCTCATTTTTGGCCACCCCCTTCTTCTTTTGCCCTCCACCTTTCCCAGCATCCTCTCTTCTAATTTGATGTCTAAAGTACTTTATATTCATCTTTACTATTTGTCCTTCTAAGTAGCAGTCAGGGTTGATTTCTTCTAAGATCGACCTATTTGTTCTCCTTGCTGTCCAGGGTACTGTACTCTCAAAACTCTCCTCCAACACCTCATCTCAAAGGCATCTATCTATTCCCCTGCTTTCTTGATTTTTTTTCTATCAGCTGATGAGCCATTTTGGTGAATTTGAGGCATTGGCAGTTCTTTTGTGAATTTATAATAGATGTGACATCTAACTATGGGCCTTGGAATCTTCAGTATTTAATTGAAATTTGCTCCAGGGCATTACTCCTGTTTTGGTACTCCAGGCCTGGTACTGGTAAGGAAATCTATCATCCTACCCATGCACTTCCATCATAATTTTGTCCTAAATGCCTTCATAAGAGACTAATGAATGAAATGATCACAGAGATGATGGTTTTGATACAGTTCACATACAACTGATGCCTGAATAATTTAAAGAATGCTGGCTTGTCAGTTTTGAATTTGCTTTTGGTGTGGAGAGAGGATTGGAAGTAGTGGACTTGAGAACAATTATAAAACAGAAAAAAGAAGGTGTTGGAAGGAGAATACAAGAGTTCAGATTAATATATTCACTAGTGGCATCTGCAAGAAAAGGTGTTGTGGCATGTCAGCCTGGCTGAACTGCTGCCCTTCCCTCAGACACTCCTTCTTATTTCTTCTCTGTCACAGTCTGCTGTTCTCTTCATAGATCAGCCTGCAGTCCAGAACCACAAGGTGTGTTCACTTGTCATTGCGCTGCTTTTGAAGCTAGGGTGAGGGTCTCCTAATCATGACTCCATTTTCAAAATATTTTGTGTAGTGTACTTGTGAAAAGATCAAGTTTCCCTTAAGGGTTTTCCTGTGAGTGATTAGTGAATTACTGTCTTTGTGAGGATAACAAAGCCCATTATCCCATTCCTGTTTTGAACATGCTTAACAATACTGTCGTTTCTTCTCTAACATTCTAAGATAACCAAACCCCTCTTTCATCCTTTGTCCCTCATTTCCCTCTCCATTATCTAAGAGGCCACAACATTCTATGTTCATCATTCCTACTTCTGTTCTCACAGTTTCAGCTTATTTTGAATTCCAGTAGCAAAGGAATCTGCACCTGGCTTGAAAGCCACATTTCAGGACTTTCTTCAACCCCCCTCAGGAAACAAAGAAACATCAGCAACAATTTTTAAACTCCACAAAATAAAGGCTCCTTTTCATTCCATTACAGTCTTGACTTTATAAGTACCAATTTTTACAGAATTAAGACTACATGGACAAATACTGTGGGATTTACTAGGGATGTAAGATGAGCAAATTCATTTAAAAATGATGACATGACTCAAAAGGCCAATTCAGATCACCACTTTTTCCTCCTTTTTTGCTCCCATGCTGCTGCTGTCTTCTACTTTTTCCAGGTGTGAAACTGACTTTCCCCATTGTTCAGTTGTTTTCTTCTGCAAAATAATGGGACAGGGAACATGACTGAGGGTGGTATTCTGATAACATACTAAGCTGGTCATGATGTTTTGGACAGCAGGAACACACATCCTGCAATCTTTCTCCCTAATTATCCTGAGGTTCCTCGATTCCTCAATTGACCAGACTATCAAGGGATGTATTCCTGCTGGCTGTAACTTGCTTTTCATTCTTTTTGCTGCCCTCTTATTCTTATTCTCCAGGTTCAACCCAAGCTTTTCATGATTGAGTCTTCCCATTTTTGGGGGTCCTCCCAAGTTTGTTTGTTTGTTTTGTACTCCTCTGGGATATTACTCAGTGGCTGCTGCTGTCCGATGCCCGTCTGTCATTTGAGAAACCTGTTCAGCAGAGCGCAATTTCCGTTTATGATATTCGACAATAGCTTCATTGATTCCACTTTGTTTTCTTATCTGGGCATTGGGGATGTGCTTTTGAAGGCTACCTTTAGCATTGATTTTTCCATGGCTCTTGATAGTTCTTCCTCGGCCTTTGTTAATTACCATGTTTCACTCCCATAGAGAACTGCAGGTAGTATTGTCAAATTAAAAAGGTTGGCACATTGTTTCTTGTCGAGTTTCTTATTTTTTGTTTTATTTTGCTTATATTACTCTACAAAACAGCCTCCCCCAACCTGTTACCTTCTGGTTGTGGTTTACAACTTTCATCTTTTCCATTGACTTTGCTGTTCGGGAACATTTTGCATCCTAACACACTCGGATATCACCATGGTGCACAACAATCATTCTGGAAAAAACATTTAAGCTGGAACACCCATGAGCATAAAAAATACTTAGGGAATATACTAATTTTGTCACTCATGTTTCAAAACAGGAGAGGTCATTAATGGTCTTAAAGGATCCACTGAAGTTATAACTAACATCTCAAGTTCTATCAACTAAAGCAGGTATTGCCAACCTTTTCAAGCCAGGGGCTGGGTCACACTATCTCAGTCAGCTTTGAGGGCCGGACGGCCATTTTGCCCTGCCTGCACAATGGGGGCAACCATTTTGTCTGAACAGCTTCAAAGAGGGTGGCAATTTTGTTTCTTGAATGCCCTTGGAGGGGTGGGGTTGGGGCACATGAAATTGTGCTGTGGGCTGGATCCAGCCCATGGGCTTTAGGTTGGGAACCCCGAACTAAAGCAATGCTAAAAACATGGTCACATTCAGATAGTTGCTGTTGTATAAAATCAAGGAATGTGAGGATGTTCACAGCACGATCGCTGTGGCTATTGGCAAACCATGGTCATAAATCGTGGGTGATCGTTCTCCTGCCTCATCTGTTTATGCCGTAACTTAGATGCCTGGTGCCTAGGCCTGGGCCCCCAGCTTGGGCCTCTGATACCATGACTCAAGGCTGTCTAGCCCTCCCTACTATACCCAGGGATGGCACGCAGTCACTTAACCAACACACAGCTGTTTAATCAATCAGCAAGGTGTGCACGAGGCAGGCACGCTGATATTTAGCCAATTATGTAACCTTATGCTATCGCAGGTAACCAATAAGAATATATTGCATACTCTTCTCTGGAATGTCTTTGTCCTGTTATTCCTAATAAACTCCATCCGGGCTATCTTGCCCTATGCCTCTTCATGAATCAAGCCTCCGCTGTCTCCTTGATCCCCAAACACATCATCTGGCGACCCGCGACGCGATTGCTGGACCCCAACTCCCCGACTCACCGGCTGGAATAGCCCCCTGGTGCACCTCAGCCTTTAGGCTCTCTCAGCTTTTGAGCTCCCGATTGTGAGTATGGGGGGGAACTTTCTTTAGGGCAAAAGACCCATGCAAAGGAATTGCAGAAAATCGTCAAGGAGAGCGGATGTCCAGACATCACGCTTAATAGTCTAGAAGACTTAATTAAGGAAGTCGAATGCCAATGTCCTTGGTACCCAGAAATTGGATCACTCAAACGGGATGATTGGCAACGAATTGGAACAATTTTATTGGAAGAACCGAGGGCAGCAGTTCATCATTTATTGATTTGGCAAAGAAATAACGAGGCAGTCAGGAAATTAGTACCAGCAGAGGCATCCCTGACCAATCCTCTGACTCATCCACCCGAGGACCCACCACCTCCTTATCCAAAAGTGCTGCCCGCTATTTTACCACCTACGGCACCATTGGTGCCGCCCATCCCGAGCCTGGTTCTCCAGGCACCGCCTGCCTACCCTGGCGGTGTGATGGGAAATGTTCGCTCCGCTATACATCGAGCCAAGAGCGATGGGGTTTTGTCCCTGGAGGAGGCGGAAGAGTGGCAAGGAGAGAGTCCTTCTGCTTTTCCCATTACGGTTGAGATGGGGGTGGGGGCGGATGGGAATCCAGAGGAACGTATCCATTGGCAAGCTCTGTCATATACAGTAATTAGGGAACTTAATAAAGCCGTTAGAGAGGCTGGTGTCCGATCAAATTTTGTGCAAGGGTTGCTTGAGGGAATTGGGAATGGGTACACGATGCTGCCCCAAGACTGGAAGGATTTGTTTCGAATGATTTGACTGCTTCACAGTATGTTGTTTGGGATAGTGAATTCCGAGCGGCTGCGGTGGCGGCTGGTACGCCACAAAACACCCCTGAGCAGATTTATGGAGCAGGTGCATTTGCTACCCTCCAACAGCAGATGCAACTCCCTCGGGAGTCTTTCCACCGCACCTTTATGTGCGTCATGAGAGCCTTTAAAAGGGTCCCCGTCTCTGGGAAACCCACACGCTCCTTTACTTCCACACGGCAGCAGCCCACTGAACCCTACTCACAGTTCATTGATAGATTGAAGGAAGCCATACAAAGACAGATAGACAACCCTGATGCCCAGGGAGAACTCCTGAAACGGCTGGCTTTTGAGCAGGCCAATACCGATTGCAAGAAGATTTTGCAAAATGTCATTCACCGCCCTGAGTATAGTTTAGCTGACATGATTCAAGCCTGTATGGAGGTGGGCACTCAAACACATGCAATGGCCCTTCTGGCCGGAGAGCTTCGTGCCGGAAACAAGCCCACTGGCAATTGTTTCAACTGTCAGAAACCGGGCCACTTCAAGAAAGACTGTCACGCCCCCGGAGGGGGAGCGCATAAGGGAGGTGGAAAGGATGTCAGGCACCCCAGCAAGAAGTGTCCCCGGTGTGGCAAAGGCTACCATTGGGCTAGCCAGTGCAGAGTCAACCCCTCACCACAGGGAAACTAGATACCGGGCCCTCCCCGGGCCCCGGAAAAATAAAGGGGACACGGGTCGATCAGCGCAAGGCTGCTACTGCTGGCAGCGCTGGTCTCGATCTCGTTAACACACAGGACATGACAACTGCGTTGCCTGGGGAGCTTATCCTGATGCCTGCCGACCTTACTGGCCCCTTGCCAAAAGGGACCGTTGGTCTGGTACTGCCACGTTCATCAGCGGCCAAACATGGCATCATGATAGTTCCTGGCGTGATAGACACAGACTACACAGGCATCATTTATGTACAATTTTGGAGTCACCTCCCATTGCAACTGCGCAAGGGGGACTCCTGGGCACAATTGATCATTGTTTCTTATGAGACCCCAGGGGGAGCGGAGCCCGCCCTTCGCAGAGGGGGGTTTGGTTCCACCCGTGCTGGGGCCGATGGAGACACCTATTATCCACAGGTTGCCGCCCTTCGAGAGCAGATAGGACAACAGAAGCCGACCCCTAAGTATTGGGTAAACGGTAAGTTGTTGGAGGGATTGTTGGATACGGGGCGGATATCTCTGTGATAGCCGCTGGGCACTGGGATCCCTTGTGGCCAACCGAAACCGCTCCCTCAGTTTGGGGCATCGGTGGTAGCCAGGCCTCCCGGAAAAGTGCTCAGTGGTTATCTGTCAGTCTCCAACCTGGCGGGCCTGAGATCGCTCGCATCAAGCCCTGTATTTTACAAATTGATCTCAACTTGTAGGGGAGGGATTTGCTGGCGCAAGTTGGCACCACCCTCATAACTCATGAATAGCCATCAACATTGTGCTCTTCCACTCTCGTGGAAGACCGATCAGGCCGTATGGGTGGAGCAATGGCCACTTCCGCAAGAGAAGTTGACTGCGCTTAAGCAGCTCGTTCAGGAACAACTGGACGCGGGTCACATTGAACCGACTAGTAGTCCGTTCAATACCCCGGTATTTGTCATCAAAAAGAAGTCCGGGAAATGGCGGTTGCTCCATGACCTGCGGGAAATTAATAAGATAATCGAGCCGATGTGCTTGCTCCAGTGTGGATCCCCAAACCCAAATTTGATACCCCATGATTATGAGATGGCTGTCATTGACCTCAATGATTGTTTTTATACCATTCCCATTCAGGAAAAGGACCGGAACTATTTTGCTTTCACGGTCCCAGTGTTGAATAACTCCCAGCCCACAGTCCGGTACCTTGGAAGGTATTGCCAATGGGAATGCTCAATAGCCCCACCATATGTCAGTTTTATGTAAATGCAGCTCTCATGCCGTACAGAAAGGCTTACCCTAATTTGGTTATATATCATTACATGGATGACATCTTGGTGGCCGGGACCTCCCTCCCAGAGGGGTGGCTCCCTCGCCTTCAGGAGACCCTGAGCCTTTATGGCCTAATAATCGCCCAGGAAAAGTTTCAGTTAGCCGAATCTTTCTCCTATCTTGGGCACCGCATGATGGCTGCGTACTCTATGCCAGCATTGCCGCGGATTGAAATTCCACCTACTGTTAGTTATGTCACCCTGCAGCAGATACTTGGAGCTGTCAATTGGCTCCGCCCTTATTTTAAGCTTACCACCGCTGCGCTCAGCCCCCTCTTTGACGCTCTTAGAGCAGGGAAGAATCCAGGAGATCTGATCACCCTTACCGCCCCGCAACGGGAGGTCCTTTCCATGGTTAACTCTGCCATGGCCAAGGTCTGGGTTGATAGGGCTGAGCCAAATTGCCCCCCAAGCTCCTTTGCCTGGGAGATGTGAAACAATTATATGCTGTCATACACCAGGAGCCTTCAGATGGGAAAATTCGTATTTTAGAATGGTTGTATCTCTCACACACCACAAAAAATACCATTACACCCTTTTTCAGCATGCTGGCGCAGGTCGTCTCTAAAGGCCGCCGCCGCTGTCTCGCCCTGTTTGCCCTGGATCCCATGGAGATTGTGGTTCCCGTTCCCCTCGCAGTTTGGGAAGTGGGAGTGCGCTCTTCTACCGAGCTGCAACTTGCTATGGCAGATTTTACAGGCCAGGTAGTGTACCACTCTCCTAAGGATCCTCGGCTCCAGGTTGCTCAGCATATACCTTTGAAGCTTTTCCACCTCCTCTCTCCCACGCCCCTTTTGCCGGCTCTCACTGTCTTCACTGATGGTAGCCCGAGCCGTGGGGTGGTTGCCTGGCAGGAGCAGGGGACATGGAAAAGTCAATTTACGCTGCCGCAGCGCTCGCCACAGTGCGCAGAGCTTGCGGCGGTTGTCCTTGCCTTTAGTCTGTTTCAGGATCAGCCTGTTAACTTGATCTCTGATAGCCTGTATGTCACCAATGTCGTGTCCAACATTGTGGGAAGTTATGTGTCACCTTCAGTAGATAGCAACTTGCTGTCACTGTTCCTGTCTCTACAGATGCTGCTCCAATGGAGAACAGTACCCTTTTTCATTGCACACATTCATAGTCATCAGCCATTCCCCTGCCCCTTGACCGAAGGGAATGACCGTGCAGATGGCGCATTACGTGCCATGTATTGTTCCCCCATTGAAAGCCATGCTTTGCATCATCAGAATACCAAACCTCTTGCTAAAGAGTTTAACATTCCCCTTGCGGATGCAACGGCCATAATTCAGCAGTGTCCACAATGTTCACAACAGCCCCAGAATCCTGCTGCAGGAGTAAATCCTCGCGGTCTGGGTGCTAACCAGCTTTGGCAGATGGATGTTACCCATTTTGCGCCTTTTGCACGATGGAAATATTTACATGTTTGTGTTGACACCTACTCTGGCTATATCTGGGTCACGCCCCAGAAGGGAGAAAAGGTCAAACACGTTTGCAATCACCTTGTCCGCTGCTTCGCGGTCATGGGAAAAACTGACCGTTTGAAGACCGATAACGCCCCCGCCTATTGTTCTACTGCCCTAGCAGAGTTTTGTACCCACTGGCAGATTGTCCACACATTCGGCATCCCTTATAATTCTCAGGGACAGGCCGTGGTCGAACGGGCCAATAGGACACTGAAAGATGTGCTAGATCGCCAAAAAAGGAAAGGGGGAACTGTCCCCCTCTCACTTCCAGAAAAGGAGGAGTGGCTTGCTAGTGTACTGTTTACTCTAAACCACCTTAACTTGTCTCAATTTAATTCTCAATTTTTATCCAGGGCTCAGCGTCACTACCGCCAGCTTGAGGTTCTGCCTGCCCCCCAGGTCCAGTACAGACGCCTGCCGGACCCGGAGTGGAAAGGGCCTGTTCCCCTCATAACCTGGGGAAGGGGCTACGCCACCGTGTCTATGCCAGAAGGTCCTCTTTGGGTCCCTGCCCGGTTTGTTCGACCGTGGAAACATGGCATGGCATCAGGGTCTCAGCAACCCCATTCCAAACTTCAATCTTCACCTGCACGAGCTCCCAGAGGGGAGACGGAACCGAGGGGGAAGGCAAAGGGGGCAAAACCCGCTGATAACCTGGGGCCAGGTAAAAGCATTGTCGGATGAAGCCCAGTCCGTGCTGGACGAAATCCGGGTGGAAAAGACTCCTGAGAACTTTGTTGTTGCTATCATAGCTTGTCTAAATGCTAATTCTATAATGATTCTTTGTTGCTACATGCTTCTCTTTCCAGGGGCGCTTGCCGTCCAAGGTGAGCTGTCCCAACGCTTTGAGTATAACCTGTGGTATGAGCTTGCCCGCATTTCTAACCAAACTGAGTTTTGCCTTAAGCAAAGCGTTGACTCCTATCACCTGTTAAGCACCTGTCTCATTCCCATTTGCTACACTCCCCAAAACGTCAGTAGGTCAGTGTTGGGTTACGATATGGCCGACTTTAATGACAAGGTCAAAAACAAATATGCTCTTAGCCCCCTTTGGGGAAAGGCAACCAAAAGGCTGCCCCTTGATGCCCTATCTCTCTATACTCCTATTGTAGCTGTTAGTAATGCTAGTAAATGTGCCAGGGTTGTGAACTGTACTCAACATAAGTCAAAGCCTCACTGTTTCCAGCCTGGTCGCGGTCTTAATTGCACCGGGAGAGAAACAGAGGACCTTCATTTTAACTTCAGCACATTCTGTTGCCTTCTGGGTGGTTCTGGACCTGTGGGTCACGAACTTGGAACTATATTCCTGCTAACCTCTCTAAAACAACTTGTTGCCTTAGTCGTATGATTGTTGCTTTGCCCAACCGCACTACGCTGGTCCGTCAGCATCCCACCCGCAAACGCATCACCTGGGGTACTGCCGCTGAGCAGTTACCCTCTGATTGTGATAGCACTGTTAAGGTGCTTTCCCAGGTCGAGTACATATCCTTGGCCATCAGTCTTGTTGGCGTGCCTGGCCTGGCAGCCGGGAATGCAAAGCAGCTTGGAAAGCTTGCTTGTGCATTTGTAAAAGCCGTTAATCACACTTCCCAAGCTATTAGCCTCCTGAACAGGGAGCAATTTCAGCTTCGCAACGCCATTTTAGATAACCGCGCCGCGATCAATTATTTGCTGATGTTACATCATCAAGGTTGTGAGTCTGTGTGTAATATGTGTTGCTTTAACTTATCCGATAATTCTAATAAGGTACAAAACCAATTGGATTCTCTAACCAAAATTGTTTCTGATATTAAGCAAAATCCTCTGCCTTCGTGGTGGAGCACTCTTTGGTCCTGGCTTCCCAACGGAGCTTGGGTACGGACCATTCTGCAGTATGGTTTAATTATTCTTGCCATTCTGATAACTGCCTGTTGCTTTATTCAATGCATACCTTCGTTGCTAGCCACCTGCCTGCAAGGATTTCGCTTGATGCCTCGTGCACGCAAGGACCAAATTTGTTATGCTTATAAGCTTCTTAAAAACAGAAGTGGGGAGATGTGAGGATGTTCACAGCACGATCGCTGTGGCTATTGGCAAACCATGGTCATAAATCGTGGGTGATCGTTCTCCTGCCTCATCTGTTTATGCCGTAACTTAGATGCCTGGTGCCTAGGCCTGGGCCCCCAGCTTGGGCCTCTGATACCATGACTCAAGGCTGTCTAGCCCTCCCTACTATACCCAGGGATGGCACACAGTCACTTAACCAACACACAGCTGTTTAACCAATCAGCAAGGTGTGCACGAGGCAGGCACGCTGATATTTAGCCAATTATGTAACCTTATGCTATCGCAGGTAACCAATAAGGATATATTGCATACTCTTCTCTGGAATGTCTTTGTCCTGTTATTCCTAATAAACTCCATCCGGGCTATCTTGCCCTATGCCTCTTCATGAATCAAGCCTCCGCTGTCTCCTTGATCCCCAAACACATCAGAGGAACATTGTGTACCTAAGCACATGACCAGCCGATGAATTTGTTTGAGAACCAGAACAGAATTCATGACTATTTTACAAACAATTCCAAATTTGCTTTGCTACTGCACTTTTGAGAAGAGAGGTTTAAATTGCTATGGCTTTAGCCCAATGTGTTTTGGTAACACAGCCCAATTGTACCTTTCTTTTCTCTCCATATGAGGCCCGAACACCTTGCTTCATCATTCAGACACTATTTCTGCTTTCATTTGTTGATCCTCAGGGTATTGCCTGAAGCAAGAGTTCTGTGTCCTCCTCCCACCTTTAGTGTATGGGACCAAAGACACCAGGACAGCCGAAGAGCTGGCTTAACACAACTTTATTACATGCTGGTCAGAGGGAACATGAGGTAATGGCGGACGAACAGCTCAATATATACAGTGGCTATACATTTGAATGTGGCTCCTTGATAGCCTATTGTCTACAGGCTGCGTGACGTCATTGCAGGTCACGCCCTTCTTGTCCAGGTGAAGGTAGTGGCGGGAATCTTCCCGCGCTGTTGTTCTAGGTGAGTCTTGGACCAATGAGCTTGGACGCTCGCTATTGCCATCTAGTGGTCACTAGCTCGCGTCCTATTAAGGTTACAGTGATTCAGCTGGAGGTTAAAATGTTACACATAGAAGAGGTTACATTGGATACACATGGATAGGTACATTGTTTAAGGGCACAGGCTTTAGAACACAACACCCCTCCCTCCTAGGATGAGACGAAGTCTCTTAGCCAAGATGTTTTTTGCACTCGCGTTTGGGCCGCGATGTGGGTTGGCCCACCCGGGGGCCGCTCCCGCTTCCTTGTTCCCTGGACCCTTGTCCTGTAATGGGAGAGGGAGACTTGTTAGCGGCTTGCTGCGGTTTTGCAGTTTTAGGGGAAAGGGTAGATTCCGTTGTGGTTGAACCGGGGGCACCAGGGGCTAACGTAAAACCCCTCTTCTTGCTTGGATGGGTGGGGGACCACTCCGAAAAACCCCCCTGGTTCTGAAAATCAAAATCAAACTCTGTTGGGGGATCCCGCGGGATATCTACGAGGACAAATTCCTTCTCCTCCCCCCTTGGTGGGGACTCTGGACCCCCCTCTCCTCCCCCTTGGGCTAAACGGGTGGGGGAGAACCCTAACGCTGAATTTGTTTTTTTCGGCGGCCTGATTTCCTGGGACCCGGCTCCGGAGCTGGTCCGCGTGCCGCCGCCAAAGTAGACCTGTGTTGGTCTCCACGCGGTACGAAATGGGACCGGTTTGTTCCACGACCACTCCCGGCACCCAGGCTGGCCCCGTGCTGGCGTAGTTCCTGCAATGTACCGGGGCACCCATGCCGAAACTCTTGGTGGCTTCTAACCCTATGTTCCTCCCCTTGTCCTCAACTCTCGTGGGATCTAGTCTCGTGAGTATGGTGGTCAACTTCCTGCGCATTAGAAGCTCCGCAGGGGAGTAGCCTGACGCTAGCGGGGTCACCCTGTACCCTAGCAGAAACTGACACACTTGCAGGTTGAGGTCCCAGGGGCCCATGCGCCGCAGCGCGTCCTTCGTGGTGCGTACGAGGCACTCCACTTGGCCATTGGTGGCCGGGTGGAAAGGGGCGGAGGTGATGTGCCGGATGGCGTTAATCTCTGTGAATGCCCTGAACTCAGCGGACGTGAAACAACTAGCGTTATCGCTAATTAGGGTGTCGGGTATGCCGAACGTGGAAAAAATTCTCCGCAAATGCTTAATTGTCGCGGCCGAGGAGGTGCTCGTGACTGGGATGACCTCCAACCACTTGGAGAAGGCGTCCACAACAAGGAGAAACAGGGTTCCTCGGAACGGGCCCGCGAAGTCTATGTGTATCCGGGACCACGGCACCTTAGCCGCGTCCCACTCCCTGTGGGGAAGACAGGCCTCCTCTGGTCTGGAGCATTGGCAACTCTCACAAGTGCCGACCATATGCTCGATGTCGGCGTCTAACTGGGGCCACCAAAAGTAGCTTCGGGCCAGCGCTTTGGAGCGCACGATTCCGGGGTGGCTGACGTGCAGCAGTTTAAGCACCCGCGGTCGAAGGGATGTAGGGACCACCACCCGCTGCCCCCACAAGAGGCACCCCCTCTCTAGGGACAGTTCCAGCTTCTTCCTAAAAAATGGGGCGAATTCCTCTGCTGGGGAGGACGCCGGCCACCCTTTCTGTACCCATGAGCAATCCGCCGCCAACGTTTTGTCCTTTCTTGTCACTGTGGCAATGTCAGCGGGCACTACGGGGGGCAAATCCAGTACCTCTATCATGAGAACCTGATGGTCCCGCTCCCCCTTGCTCACCTGGCTGGGCATCAGGGGGAGGGGGGACCTCGATAGAGCGTCCGCATGGCTGATTTCTCTCCCGGGCCGGTACACCAACGCGTGCTGGTAGGCGTTGAGAAAAATGGCCCACCTAAGCATTCTCGGGGACAGGATCTGTGGCGTGGGCTTATCTGCGGTAAAAATGCCTAGTAGGGGCTTGTGGTCGGTCACGATGGTGAAGGGGCATCCGTACAGAAAATCGTGAAATTTTTTGGTCCCCGCAACTATCGCCAGCGCCTCCCTGTCTGTTTGGGTGTAGTTTCTCTCCGCTTGGGACAGGGACCTGGAGTAGAACGCTATTGGGGCCTCCCTCCCGTTTTCCAACACGTGGCATAACACTGCCCCCACCCCCACCGGGGATGCATCACAGATCAGTACCACTGGCCGTTTGGGGTCGAAATGGGTCAGAATGGCGTCGGACGCCAGGAGTTGTTTTAGTTCCGTGAATGCCCTCTCCTGGTCATCGCCCCACATCCATGCCGCATCTTTCTTGAGCAACTTGTGAAGCGGCTCGGCCACCACAGCCTTCCGTGGAAGGAAGGAGTGGTAGAAATTTAAGAGCCCTAGGAACGACTGCAGCTCGGGCTTGGATGTGGGGCGAGGGGCTTTCTTGATGGCGGCAACCTTGGGTTTGGACGGTTTGATCCCCTCTGGGGTTACTCGGAACCCTAAGAACTCAACCTCCCTCGCGAAGAAGACGCATTTGTCTTTTCACAACCTCAACCCCGCCCGTTCGAACGCCGCCAGGACCTTGTTTAGCCT
Organism: Bradypodion pumilum; assembly: GCA_035047305.1. Classification (NCBI taxonomy): domain Eukaryota; kingdom Metazoa; phylum Chordata; class Lepidosauria; order Squamata; family Chamaeleonidae; genus Bradypodion; species Bradypodion pumilum. The sequence goes on along the minus strand of JAWDJD010000001.1, from coordinate 156,123,873 downwards.
TTTAGCCAACTCAACCTCGCTCCCCCCGTTATCAATATGTCATCAAAATATGGTAAAACGCCGTCCAGCCCTTTGAGGAGGCGTTCCACGAGCGACTGGAAAATTCCAGGCGCCGAGTTCACGCCGAATTGGAGGCGCGTCACCTGGAACGCCCCCTTATGCATGATTATGGTCTGTGCAGCAGCTGCAGCAGCGGTTACCATGAGTTGCTGATAGGCCTGAGCCAGGTCGAGCTTGGCGAAACACTTTCCCCCATGTAACCTGGCTAGCAAATGGCTGACCACGGGCACCGGGTATGCATTAGGGCGGATTGCCTTATTAATGGTGCACTTATAATCGGCGCAAATGTGAACCTCCCCATTGGCCTTCAATGCTGTGACAATTGGAGTTTCCCACTCCGCGGAATCAACAGGAACAAGAATCCCCTGGCCCACTAATTTGTCCAGTTCCGCCTCTATTTTGTCCTTGAGTGCAAAAGGCACCCTGCGCAGTTTAAGTCTGATTGGGCGGACCTCCGGGTCCAGGTCGAACGTTACTGGGGGTCCATTGAATTTCCCAAGTCCCTTCTTGAAGACTTCGGGGTGCGCGTCGCACACCTCCTGTATCGGGTCAGACCCAACGGCGTGCACCCCCCCAATGAACAGACCCAGGGGCTGAAACCATTGAGTCCCGAGGAGGCTACAAGTACCTCCCTTAAGAACGACTAGGGGGAGTTCCGCGGCGTGCCGCTTGTACTGAACCTGGAAATTCCCAACCCCCAACACCGGGATACTGTTCCCTTGCACGTCCCGAAGCGTGGACCTCAACGCTTTGAGCTTGGGCCGTGCGCGGGGGGCAATTCTCAAAAACTCCCTCTGGGAAATAATGGAGTAAGAGGAACCAGAGTCAATCTCCATCCTAACAGGGGCCCCTTGCACCAGTACCTCAACAAAGTAACGGGGGTGTCCCAAGGACACGCTGAAAACCGGGGCGTCGTCGTCGTTGTTGTCGGAGATGCGGCCCACGCCGTCCTGCTTCCTCGTGGGCTGGGCGCCATCCTTTGGTCTCGTCGAGCAGTCTGGCCTCGTTGAGCGGTCGGGCGAGCTCCTCCGGTCCCTCGCTGGGCGGTCGGGCAAGCCCCTCCGGTCCTTGCGCCGTTGTCTGCAGACTTTGGCTATGTGCCCGCGTTGCCCGCAGTTGTGGCATTCGGCCTTTCTGAACGGGCACCTGGCACGGTCGTGAGCCGCCCCGCAGCCGTCGCAATGCCGGCCCTCCTTTCGGACCCTCCGGACGTCCTCGTCGTCGCTGCTTTCGGTGGACGATTTCGAAGTTCGCCGGGCTGCGTGCACCGAACTCTCTGCTTTGTCGGCCCTCGGCCGCCAGTCCTGGAGCTCTTGCACCCCTGCCTTCGTGGCTTCCGCGGCCTGTGCCGCTTTCAGGACCTCCTGCAACGTGGGGGGCGGCTCCTGATTCATTAGCGTGCGCTGAATCTCGGCATCCTTCAGGCCGCATAGCACGCAGTCCCTGAGGGTGACTTCCAAATTTTCCCATTTGCACGGGCCGGCAGCCAGGCGCAGGGCCGCTACGAAAGCGGCGACCAACTCATCAGGCGCTTGGACTCGCCTCCAAAACGTGCTCCGAGCGGGAAACATCGCTACCGAGGGCCGGAAATGGTCTCTCAGCACCGTCAGGAGCTCTTTTGCCTTGAATTCAGCCGCCTTTCTGGGTGCGATGAGGTCAATCAGTACTCTCTTTCCGTCGTGCCCGAGCATTCTGGTGAGGATGGCTCTCTTATTTGCCTCGTCCGTCACCTCGAACTCCACCAGCGCACCTTGGAAGTCCATTTCGAAGAGTTCCCAATCTTGCGGTTTCTTGATGTCGAAACCGCATATGTCTTGGTCCCGTGGGCAGCCATGATCCCACCTTCGTCGCCAATTTAGTGTGTGGGACCAAAGACACCAGGACAGCCGAAGAGCTGGCTTAACACAACTTTATTACATGCTGGTCAGAGGGAACATGAGGTAATGGCGGACGAACAGCTCAATATATACAGTGGCTATACATTTGAATGTGGCTCCTTGATAGCCTATTGTCTACAGGCTGCGTGACGTCATTGCAGGTCACGCCCTTCTTGTCCAGGTGAAGGTAGTGGCGGGAATCTTCCCGTGCTGTTGTTCTAGGTGAGTCTTGGACCAATGAGCTTGGACGCTCGCTATTGCCATCTAGTGGTCACTAGCTCGCGTCCTATTAAGGTTACAGTGATTCAGCTGGAGGTTACAATGTTACACATAGAAGAGGTTACATTGGATACACATGGATAGGTACATTGTTTAAGGGCACAGGCTTTAGAACACAACACCACCCAAATCCAAAATAGCGTCCTTGGCATATGAGTTCTCCTGTGGAGGCTGTTTGGGTCTGATGGTGACCTTAAAGCAAATTACTTCTTCCAAAGCATTGTTCCCCACTACAGAAATTAAACATAGCTTTTCAGAACGTTTTGTAAGTAGGAGTGAAACTGTTCCTTAGACCTGCTTTCCAAGTAGCAAGTTTTATTTCTTGTTGTTTTTCTTCCCTCCTCCTTGCTCTTTTAAAATCATTACTTCATTTAATAGCACATTAATGGAACACAAGATAACAGCCAAACAGCTCAATATGAAGAAAAGTAACACACTCAAGGTTAAATATCCATGACCTGGCAGTTATTGTGTTTAGAAGCTGAGAGGAAGAAAAGCTACACCACATTGTGAGAATGTTTAAAACTGCTGGTGACTTGGAAGGCTGCCAAGATCAGGAAGGAAGAATGCATACAGAGAATGTATAAAAAACAAACAAACCAAAGCAGCAAATTCAGTGCTGTTGGTGTTAATCAACATTTTTATCCTCACCAGATCTATGGCATCATAACCCTGTATACAGGGAAATGTCAGCCCTATTAAGGCTTGACTAAATGTCACTTATGAAGGGGAGAAGGGATATACAACATCAGCCATATACGAAACATATCCATGTGCTCCATCCATGATCTTTCCATGCTTGTTCACATCTTCAGTTGAACTCATGTTTAATTTTTCCTGGGTTCACAGGTGCTGGGAAGATGTTCTGTTGATCAACCTTTGAATCCTCCTTTAGAGCTTCTTGTTCACCCCAAGATGGTCAAGTGGTACTTGTCAAATATGGATTTGGAGGACAGAAACAATGCCATGTGAACCTACTCTCCTTCATGTGAATAGATGGATCAAAACAAAAGGCCTCTCTATCATTCTTGCATGCTGTTCTTAGAATAGCCAGTTGTCTATGGGCAGCCCATAACAGCAGAACATGAGAGCAGCACTTGCCTGCCCTGCCACTCGTGTTCCCTAGCAACTGATGTTGTGAAGGATGTCACAAAAATGGCATTGGATGTCACAAGAGTGGCACCTCACACTGAGGTTTAGACTGAACTAACCAATTTGTTGAACCCTGTCCTCAAAGTAGGCCACTGTGCTTCTTACCTTTGATATGGCAGGGAAAATAGGAATGGAAATATTGGCTTGCAGTGTCCTTGCTTGGTAAATGAGAAAACTGTATTGCCCTCTGGGGATCGTGGACTTTACAGAAGACTATTGTAAAGCCAAGACGTTAAGGTGATATACCTATTTCCTCACTCAAAGCTCTGAACTGGTTAAAATCATATATGTACTAAATAAGTAGAATTTGCTTGTTGATCAAATAATGTACTTAGAAGGTTTTCCTAACCAGAAAAGGATATTTTCTCATAAAACCTATTAGTTAGTAAGATTTAGTAGAGCCATTTGGAGTTTCTGACAGAAGAATACAGAGCAGAAAGAATGTCTACAACAGGTGTCACAACATTTTCCTGCCACGGGCCAGACACGTCCCTGACACAGCTGCGGGGGCCAGAGGCGGGTTACTCCCAGTGCTTACAATTTTGTTATCTTTGGTGGCAGTGGCGATTGTATCAGTTTAGCAGCGTTTTGCTCAGTCTCAACTACTTTTCCTGGCAGCCGGAGGCTTTGGGGAGCATAAACACTCTGTTTTGGGGTCTTTCTTATGCTCCTCTGTGGTGCTTCGGCAGGGAAAGTGTGCCATCCGGGGACTTCCTGGTTCTGTGCCAGGCACCCAGGCAATGACATCATCACCTAGGCGCCCGGTCCTAGGGCCCAATTAGGCCCACAGGCTGTAGGTTGTGAATGCTTGGTCTATGAGAACATCTGTAATATTTTCCCATGTTCTCAAGCTGATACGACTGGTGAAGCAGCAATTGACCGAGTCCAGATGGCTATTGTTATGTTTGGACCTCCTCCGAGCAAGGGACGTAGAACCAAATATGATGACACAGCATTTAGCTGCTGGGGTATATAGGAGAGAGGCTTAGGTCCATCCTTTGGAGCACTCTGAACATCAGAAGTACAAGGCAGTTTCCCTGCAACCTTACCGGACTCCCAGGTAGCTAGAGAAGGAGTAGAGAGAATCCATGATAGGTAAATATGAATAGTTTGCTTGTCTGCTGTTTCTTGTCATTTTTTTCCTACTCTGTCTCTGATATGCTTTTACTAGAGTATTGTCTAATAAATCCTTTTCTATTCACCCACTGAGTGCTTATTGCCTCTGATATCCTAAAAAGAACATGAAGCCCATCTGGCCTGGTCAGCCTGAGTTGGCAACACAACAACACACAAATACATGTGCACATAGATACACCATTGCACACAGACACATACAGATCTGTGTTTTTCTCAATGAGTGATGGAAAAAATGGAGAAACTTTGCCTATATTTTAGACTTGATTTTGTTTATTTAAGTAAAGTACACACAAGTGGAACAATGGAATAATTGTTGCTTTAGGGGGCATGGACTGATAATATCCATAAACAAAAAATAGCTGCTTGGACTTGTAGCATCGGATGGGCTGTTTGTTTCTTTCAGTTAATCAGTTGGTCCTTTTGTAGTTGCAGTGTATATTGACCTCCTTTCACAAAGGGAAGAACAAATTAGTTTTGCACAGGGGCAGTGCCTTACACAAAGCATACTTTGTGCAACGAGCAGAAACTGCAATGGGCAGGAATTGGAATTTTATTTTTGGACTGGAGGTGAAGTCCCTCAAGATGCCATTTTACATAACCAGGATCACCCAGAACACCAACAAAGATGAGATTTCTTTATATGCCTAATTGAAAAATATACTGTCTCTAATACTAGCAGTGAGAGATAGTCCTCATGACTGGTAGATATTGAAAACCTTATAATGAGCCTGTCTCATCTCACTTCAAAGCTACTCAAGAGGGTGGCTGTTACTGCAGCTTGTGGTGGCAAATTCCACAGTTTGATTCTGCATTGTTGATGAAAGGTATACTTTTTCTCTGTCCTGAATTTCCTAGAATTTTGCTATAATGAATGGCCTCAGATTGTAGCATTATGCAGTATACTATCTATCTATTCAGTTGTACCATTTTTTTCATATTCTCCCCCTTTTTCTGTGATAAACAACTCCAGATATGACAAACTCAACTCATGGAGGACTTGCTTCAGACTCTTGATTCACTTGTGGTTTTTTTTAAACTTTGCTTTTTTCTAGACCTACAATATAAATTTTTCCTCTTAGGGTTGGTGACTAGAACAATATGCAGTACTTAAAGTGTGTCCCATGGGCGTGACTTAATAATGTCAAAGAAAAGGACTGTAGAAAGGGATATATTTATTTAGCCTTCAGAAGAAATGTTTTGTGCAACTCTTCTGCCATCTTTGGAAAGTGGTAGGCCACTACAGTTTTATTATCTAGGGCAGTGATGGCAAATCTTGGCACTCTAGTTGTTCTTGAACTTGAATTCCCCGAAGTCCTGATCAGCAGGAGTGCTGACTTGGGCTTCTGGTAATTGAAGTCCAAAAACACCTGGAGTGCCAAAGTTCGCATCACTGATCTAGGGCAAGAATACAATGGTATACTGGAGCTACTCACACCAAGACAGTGGTAACATAGAGATCACTTGAAGCTCAATTCAATGACTCACTCACTGTGCTGCCCTGCAATTAGAATTGAAAAAAAGATTCCCATTGACTCTACCGGAAGAGTTTTTGCAAACCAATTAGGTTGGAAATGTCAAGTCAAGCCAAGAGCAGGATTGGTAAAGCCTAACAGCAGCCACATTATTCACAATGACAATAGAGAAGTTTGATTGATTTGATTTGATTTATTGGATTTGTATGTCGCCCACTCAGCATACGCAACTCGGGGCGGCTCACAGAAATCACAACATATCAAACATTACAATACAATAAAATATAACAATACAATAAAATGTAACAGTGAAATAAAACATAAAAGACCAACACATACATCGACAACTGTGGCCAAGGAACCAACATCTCCTGAATCAGCCACTGACCCTCCTCAGCTGTTTCTCCTCCCTCAGGCAGGGTGGGTGAGGGTCGAGCATCCAGCAGTGATGATAATGCAGTTTTAAAACAGCCACCGACCCTCCTCAGCTGTCTCTCCTCCCAGGCTGGGTGGGTGAGAGCCGAGCATCCAGCAGTGATGGTAACATAGTTTTTAAAGTTTTAGATCTTGCACTTGTTAATTACATCAAACTATTTTCTTTCATGCCCTAAATTACCAAAGTTTAGCAGCTGCTTTCCCCCATGAACTGATACACAGCCATGTTCCAACACTTCAGCCTGCCATTACATTAAGTGCAATCTAGAGTTTGAATCTCACCCCCTCAGCACATTTTCTACCAGGACCATAGCCAGGATTCTAGATGTGGATGGGTGAATATTTTTTTCAGGATGGGCAACAAAGTCTCTTTCCAATGCATTCCCATAGTAAACTATGCTTTGCCAGGGTGGGCAAACTGCTAACTAAGGGTGGGCCAAGCCCCCTCTGGCCTCCCTCTGGCTATGGCACTGTTTTCTACTAAACTTTGCAGTTAGTAGGCCTCTTTTCTTAAGAGAAAAAACATACAGAGGTTAGCAAAGAGGCCAGATGGAAAGAAACCCCCAACTCTTCTTTTCAGAATGGCTGTATGCAACAACTAGATTAATCAATCTAAGCAATATTTTTCTTCTATTTGAATGCACATCCTGATAGCAGTAATAACTGGAAGCCAACATGGATTTGGCAAGAGCAAATCTGGTCAGACTGATATTATCCAGTTTTTCACTAGATATCTTCCCTAGTAGATAGCAGGAATGCTATAGATGTAAAATATCTTGAGTTCAGCAAAGCTTTTGGTAAAATACCCTGTGATATTCTGATTAACAAGATAACTAGGTGTGGCCTGGATAGAACAATTGTCATGTATAGAATCGTATTCAGGGGTGATTATTAATGTTTCCCTCTCAAACTGGGATGACAAATAGGCTTATTGCAGGGCCAGGTGTTCTTCAACAGTTTTTTAAAAAAATTAATGACTTGGATGAGGGAGTGCAGGAAATGCTTACCAAATTTGTGAATGATGCTAAATTGTGTGGCATATTTAATACCAGATTTTTTTTTAAAATGATCTTGAGAGGCTTGACAACAGGACTAAAATAATAGAATGAAATTTAAAAGAAATCAGTGCAAAGATCTACACCTTTGGAAAAAAACAAAAACACAGTTACAAGATGAGGGATACTTGTCTCAGCAATTCTGTCACTGAGAAGGATCTAGGCAGCCAATGGTGTGATGTGGCCACAAAAAAGACCAGTGTTATTTTAGGCTGCTTTAACAGAAGTATAGAAGTACAGTGATACCTCATACAATGTCTGTTGTGTTCTAATAGTGGAACCTTCCACATGTGATATCAATGTATCTGAACCAATGTAACCTTGCCTATGAGTAACAATGTAACCTTCAGCTGTATCACATAAACCCTGTAATAGGACGCGAGCTAATGACCACCAGCTGGCAGCAGCGAGCGTCCAAGCTCTCTTGGTTCAAACCCATCAAAGACCGCAGCGCGGGAAGTTTCCCGCCACTACCTACACCTGGACAAGAAGGGCGTGACCAGCCATGACGTCACGCGGACCAGTAGCCAACGGGCTACCGTGGAGCCACATTCAAATACGCTACTACCATATATATAGAGCTGTTCGTCCGCCATTACCTCATGTTCCCTCTGTCCACCATGCAATAAACCTGAGTTAACCCAGCCTTTGGCTGTGCCTTGTGTCTTGACTCTCATATACTAAATTGGCGACGAAGGTGGGATGATGGATCCCCATGGAGCCAGGACACAGAGCGGGTTCAACATCACCAAACCGCAAGACTGGGAGCTTTTTGAGATGGACTTCCAGGCGGCACTGGTGGAACTCAAAGTCAAAGAAGACGACGAGGAAAGGAAGAGGGCCATCCTCACCCGCATGCTTGGGATGGAAACCAAGCGGACGCTGGTGGGCATCCTTGCACCGAAGAAGGTGAGCGATTTCAAAGCCGGTGACATCATGAAACTGCTGCGTGAGCGTTTCCGACCCTCGAGGGCAATGTTTCCCGCTCGGAGCGCATTTTGGAGGCGAGTTCAAGCGCCGGACGAGTCGGTAGAAGCCTTCGTAACGGCTATGAGGGTAGCCGCCGCCCCCTGCAAATGGGACCACATCCTAGAGATGGCCCTCAGGGACGGAGTGCTGTGTGGCCTGAAGGACAAGGAAGTACAGCGCAGCCTGATGAACAAGGAGCCACCGCCCACACTGGAAGAGGTTGTAGAGGCCGCGGAAGCCGCGGAATCCACGAATGCTGGGGTAGATGAGATGCACAAGTGGCGTGAGTGGCGTCCGAGGGCCGGCAAAGCGGAAAACTCGACGCACGGGAAGTCCGGTCAGTCGGTGCATGCAACCCGACCGACTTCGAAATCGTCCTCAGAAAGCAGCGATGGCGAGGAGGTCCAGAAGGTCCGGAGAGGCGGGCGCCGCTGCGATGGTTGCGGAGCGGCCCATGAGCGCGTGAAGTGCCCATTCAGGAAAGCCGAGTGTTTCAACTGTGGACGTCGGGGGCACATCGCCAAGGCGTGCAGGAAATGGAAAGAGGGCCGGAGACAGTCGCAGGACCGTTCAGCCAGACCGGACCGTCCAGCGAGGTCCAAAGATGGCGCCCGGGCCACGAGGAAGCAGGACGGCGTGGGCCGCATCTCGGACGACAGCGAGGGCGACGCTCCTGTGTTCAGCGTGTCTGCGGGACAGCCCCATTACTTTGTTGAGGTACTAGTACAAGGGACCCCCATTAGGATGGAAGTTGACTCGGGGTCCTCCTATTCGATAATTCCCCAGAGAGAGTTCTTGAGAATCGACCCCCACGTGCGGCCCAAACTTAAAGCGTTGAGGGCCACACTACGAGACGTACAGGGGAACAGCATTCCAGTGTTGGGGGTCGGGACATTCTGGGTTCGCTTTAAGAGACATTCTGCGGAACTTCCCCTAGTGGTGCTAAAAGGGGGGAGTTGTAGCCTCCTCGGAACACAGTGGTTTCAGCCCTTAGGCCTGTTCATAGGGGGGGTGCATGCCGTAGGCGAGGACCCAATACAAGCGGTGTGTAACGCACACCCCGCTGTTTTTAAAAGTGGACTGGGAAAGTTCGAGGGACCCCCTGTAGCCTTCGACTTAGACCCGGAGATCCGCCCGATAAGACTTAAACTGCGCAGGGTACCATTCGCATTAAAGGACAAAATAGAGGCGGAACTGGACAAACTGGTGGGTCAAGGAATTCTTGTTCCTGTGGATTCCGCGGAGTGGGAGACTCCAATTGTAACAGCACTGAAGGCTAACGGGGAGGTGCGCATTTGCGCTGATTATAAGTGCACCATTAATAAGGCAATCCGCCCTAATGCATACCCGGTGCCAGTGGTCAGCCACCTTCTGGCCAGGCTAAATGGGGGAAAGTGTTTCGCTAAACTCGATTTAGCACAGGCCTACCAGCAACTCCCGGTAACCCCCGCCACAGCGGCGGCACAAACAATAGTCACACATAAGGGGGCGTTCCAGGTGTCGAGGTTACAGTTCGGCGTGAACTCGGCACCTGGCATTTTTCAGTCGCTAGTGGAACGCCTCCTGAAGGGGCTGGAGGGGGTGTTGCCATATTTTGATGACGTGTTGATAACGGGGGGGGGGAGTAAGGCCGAACTGGCTCACAGATTGGATAAGGTCCTGACCGCGTTCGAGAAAGCGGGGCTGCGACTGAGAAAAGACAAATGTGTATTTTTCGAAACAGAGGTTGAGTTTTTAGGGTTCCGTGTCACGCCCGAGGGAATTCGGCCGTCCAAATCTAAGGTAGCCGCCATTAAGAAAGCCCCTCGCCCCACTTCCAAAACCGAGCTACAGTCGTTTCTGGGGCTTCTCAATTTCTACCATACCTTCCTTCCACGGAAGGCGTCTGTTGCCGAGCCGCTCCATCGGTTACTTAAAAAAGAGGAAAAATGGCTGTGGGGTGACGAGCAAGAAAGAGCGTTCTCAGAGTTAAAGCAACTCCTCACATCCGAGGCAATCCTGACTCATTTCGACCCCAAACGGCCCATAGTTTTAGTCTGCGATGCATCCCCGGTGGGGGTGGGAGCGGTGCTTTGCCACGTGTTAAACGACGGAAGGGAGGCCCCGATAGCATTTTATTCAAGGTCCCTGTCCCAAGCAGAGCGGAATTATGCACAGACCGATAGGGAGGCACTAGCGATAGTAGCGGGAACCAAGAAATTTCACGATTTTCTGTATGGTCGGCCGTTCAAGGTCGTTACTGATCACAAGCCCCTGTTAGGAATATTCACTGCAAATAAGCCCACGCCACAGATCCTGTCCCCGAGGATGCTGCGGTGGGCTATTTTTCTTAACGCATATCAACATGAGTTAGAATACCGGCCAGGGAAGGAAATCAGCCATGCAGACGCGCTCTCCCGGTCGCCGTTACCCTTGTCGGACGACCAGAAGGCAGGGATAAGAAGAGACCGCCAGGTATTATTAATAGAGGTCTTGGAGTCACCCCCGATAGTACCGGCCGACGTTGCCAGGGCGACCGGAAAGGATAGAACACTAGAGAAAGTATGCTCGTGGGTGCAGAAGGGGTGGCCGGCGTCATCCCCAGGCGCGGAATTCGACCCATTTTTCCGAAAGCGAGTAGAGTTGTCTTTAGAGAGGGGGTGCCTTTTGTGGGGCCAACGGGTGGTGGTTCCTACGTCCCTGCGGCCGAAGGTGCTAAAGCTGTTGCACGTCAGCCACCCGGGAATCGTCCGTTCCAAGGCGTTGGCCCGGAGTTACTTCTGGTGGCCCCAGCTGGACGCCGACATAGAGCATATGGTGGGCACTTGTGAGGCATGTCAGTGCTCCCGACCGGAGGTGGCCCGCCTCCCGCATAGGGAATGGGACACAGCAAGGGGACCGTGGTCCAGGGTGCACGTAGATTTTGCTGGCCCGTTCCGAGGAACCATGTTTCTCCTGGTGGTGGATGCATATTCAAAGTGGCTGGAGGTCATTCCGGTAAAGAGCACATCCTCCGCCACTACCATTCGCCAGCTAAGGAGGGTCTTTTCCACGTTCGGTTTACCCGACACTTTGGTCAGCGATAACGCTAGTTGTTTCACGTCCGCTGAGTTCGCAGCATTCATGGAGGCAAATGCAATTCGGCATGTCACATCCGCGCCGTTTCACCCGGCCACGAATGGCCAAGTGGAACGGTTGGTGCGCACCACAAAGGATGCGCTGCGGCGAATGGGCTCGGGAGATCTAAATCATCAAGTTTGCCAATTTCTATTAGCGTACAGAGTGACCCCCTTAGCGTCTGGATACTCGCCGGCTGAGCTGCTGATGCGGAGGAAACTGACGACGCTTTTGTCCAGGTTGGACCCGTCGAGGGTCGAGGACAAAGGGAAGAACATAGGTTTAGCGGTCTCGAAAGGTTTCGGCGTAGGCGACCCTGTACACTGCAGGAACTATGCCAACGCAGGCCCAGCCTGGGTACCAGGGACGATAATAGAACAGACGGGGCCAGTGTCATATCGGGTGGAAACTAGCACCGGCCTCCTCTGGAGGAGGCACGCTGACCAACTGAGGCACCGAGTGAGTGAGGGGCCAATCAGTGGGGCTCAGCGGCAGGATTCAGCGATAGGGTTCTCCCCCACCCGTTTAGCCCAAGGGGGAGACAGAGAGGGACACCAGTCCGCAGCCGGGAGGGAAAGCAGTGAGCCCGACTCATATCCTTTTGATACCCCAGTTCTATCCGAGCCCGGGGGAGGGAAAAGGAGTGTGCGGCCGCCGCTGCCGCTTCCCCCGAAGCCGAGTTTGATTTTGATTTTGCTAGCCGGGGTTTTTTTTTGGAGTGTTCCCCCACCCATCCAAGCGAGAAGAGGGGTTTTTCGTTAGCCCCCAGTGCCCCCGGTTCTTCCCAAACAAAGCACACACCTTCCAACAAAGCCGCAGAACCGCGGCAAACCACTAACAAGTCATCCTCTCCCGTTACAGGGCAGGCAGCCAGGGAGCAAGGAGGAGGGAGCGAAGCCAGGGCAGGGCAGCCCGCGCCGAGACCCCAGCGTGTTCGAAATAAGCCACCTTGGCTGAGAGACTTCGTCTCATCCTAGGGGGGAGGAGTGTTGTGTTCTAATAGTGGAACCTTCCACATGTGATATCAATGTATCTGAACCAATGTAACCTTGCCTATGAGTAACAATGTAACCTTCAGCTGTATCACATAAACCCTGTAATAGGACGCGAGCTAATGACCACCAGCTGGCAGCAGCGAGCGTCCAAGCTCTCTTGGTTCAAACCCATCAAAGACCGCAGCGCGGGAAGTTTCCCGCCGCTACCTACACCTGGACAAGAAGGGCGTGACCAGCCATGACGTCACGCGGACCAGTAGCCAACGGGCTACCGTGGAGCCACATTCAAATACGCTACTACCATATATATAGAGCTGTTCGTCCGCCATTACCTCATGTTCCCTCTGTCCACCATGCAATAAACCTGAGTTAACCCAGCCTTTGGCTGTGCCTTGTGTCTTGACTCTCATATACTAAAATGTCCAAACTTGGTTCCACAAGTTTGGACTTTGTACGGCTTTGGACTTTGTATGACGCATGCAAAATCCTAGCCGCCATGCCTCATACAACGTCCAAATCCTTGCCGCAATACAATGTCATTTCCATAGAGATACATTGTACACTGTACAGTACACTGTAACAGCACAAACTTCAGGGCAAAGTCAAGGAAACTGACAGAACTTTAAGAAATCATTGTCTAAAGGCTAAAAACATTACAAAAACATGTCAAACAACCCTGATTGTCCAAGAACCTGAAGAATGCTGCAAAAATCCCAGGAATGCTTCTAAAAATTCTGACAAAAAAATTCAAAAAAACCCAAAACTGTGCTCAAAACCACTCCTAGACACTCTTCACCTCATGCAAAACCCACAAGAGCAATACACGCATGTGTCCTCCCTTTTATTCTGCCCAGGCACAATGCAACCTGGGAAAACCCCAATGCCTCATACAAAGTTGCACGACTTTGTACGAGGCAACTTTTTTCAAGGAATTAGGCGGTGTTGTATGAATCCGATGTTGTATAAAGTGGACTTTGTATGAGGTATTACTGTATAATGAAACATTTTATTTGACATTGGCCAGGCGACTTCTTGAGTACTGTGTCCATTCTGTCCATCACATTTTAAGAAAGATGACGATAAACCAGAACAAGTTCAGAGAAGCGCAGCAAGGATGATCGGGACTGGAGACCAAGCCCTATGTGAAAATGCTACAAGAACCGAGCATATTTAGCCTTGAGAAATGGAGAGCGAGGGAGAGCTATGATAGCACTTTTCAAATATTGAAAGACTGTCATACTGAGGGAGAGCAGGATTAGTTCTTGTTCATCCCAGAGTGCAGGGCATGTAATAATATTGGGCAGGGGAGTGGGGGGAGGAATTCCTGTTGGAAAAGTATAATAATGAAACTGATTTCCTCAGCAAGGCATTCCCTGAAGGCATTTAAGAGAAAATTAGAACCATCTGTCAGATCTGCTTTGACTTGGATTCCTACATTGACCAGGGGGTGAGACCTGATAGTCTTATAGGACCCTTTCATTCTTCTATTATTCTACCTGTTATTCTTCATTCTCTCCCACATACACCATTTTGCTTCTCTGTGCTGTCTTCTACAGTTGTCAGCAACACAGATTGCCAGTGTTTGTTCCTAAAGATTCCTCAGACTTTGTTTACCTTTAAACTACCTTTGTTTCTCTTCATGAGATGCCCCTTCCTGACACCTGAATTCCAGGCAAAATCCCTGAGCATGCCAGGTTTTATCTCGGGTTATAAACTAACGCCTGTGCTCCTGGTGATAAAAAGAACCAATTAATTGCAGCACGTAAACAGATTCATGAAAAAGACCAGCTGAAATCTGCAAAATAGCTACACTATAAAATGAAAACAAACACAAATATCCAAAGACATTGGAAAGATTCAGTAGCAATCACTAACCAATGAATGTTGCCTTTTTGTTTTGTTTTCATTGCCTGCTGTAGGTACACTTCTGCACTACAGATTGGCTGATTAAAAGATTTAGCCCCTTTCCCTTTTTATATATCTGATAGAAAGACTTGTTTTTCATAAAAATGCATCTCTGAAATGAACGCTTGCCATCCAATTGAATTATTTCAGAGAAGCCTGGGAACATATCAAATGCTGCAGCGAGTAGGCTCTAGAGCATGAGTTCTCAACCTTTTTAAGCCAGGGGCTGGATTACACTCCTTCAGACAGATTTGGGGGCCGGATGGCCATTTTCCCCTTCCTCCACCACATGCACTTCCTGGTGTGGTGGAGGCAGTGGGGAGCCACATGAAATGGTGCTGTAGTCTGCACCCGGCCCATGGGCTTCAGGTTGAGAATCCCTGCTCTACAGCAGTGGTTCCCAAACTGATGCCCCTCCTGTTGTGTTCTGTAAAGCTGTGCCTTTAACAATGTACCTTTGCCATGTGTTACCAATGTAACCTTTCTGTGTGCAACATTATAACCATCAGCTGTATCAATGTAACCTAATAAGGGGACGCGAGCTAGTGACCACCAGAGGGCAGTAGCGAGCGTCCAGCTCCCATGGATCATAGTCACCTGGTTCAGCAGCGCGGGAAGATTCCCCGCGACCTCCTCACCTGGTCAGGAAGGGCGTGACCTCCTACGACGTCACGCAGGCAGCAACCAATAGTCTGTCGACGAGCCACATTCAAATGTATAGCCAGCTGTATATATTGAGCTCCCCATCCGCCATTACCTCATGTTCCTCCGGATCATCATGCAATAAACCTGTGTTAAGCCAACCCTTCGGCTGTTTCATTGTCTTTGGTCCCTTACACTAAACTGGCGACGAAGGTGGGATAATGGCAGCCCACGGGACCAAGACATGCGCCGGTTTCGAAATCAGGAAACCGGGCGACTGGGAGATCTTCAAGATGGACTTCCAGGCCGCACTGATCGAGTCCGAAGTCACGGAAGAGGCGAAGAAAAGAGCCATCTTCACCAGGATGCTCGGACAAGAAACAAAAAGGACCTTGGTGGACCTGATTGCACCGAGAAGGGTGAGCGAATTCAAGGCCAAGGAACTCATGCAGATGCTGCATGAGCACGTCCGGCCTGCCACGGCGATGTTTCCCGCTCGGAGTGCGTTTTGGAGGCGAGTCCAAGCGCCCGGGGAGACGGTCGCCGCATTCGTGGCAGCCCTGCGGCTGGCGGCCGGCCCGTGCAAATGGGAGAATGCCGAAATCACCCTCCGAGACTGTGTGCTGTGCGGCCTGAACGACGCCGAAACCCAGCTCACATTAATGAACCAAGAGCCGCCTCCCACGTTGCAGGAGGTAGTCAGAGCGGCCCAGGCCGCAGAAGCTACGAAGGCCGGGGTCCAAGAACTTCAGGACTGGCGGCCAAAGGCGGGCAAAGCAGAGGCTCCGGTACAGGCGGCCCGGCGAACTTCGAGGTCATCCACAGAGAGCAGCGACGACGAGGACGTCCAGAGGGTCCGGAAGGAGAGCCGGCGATGCGACGGCTGTGGAGCGGCCCACGACCGCGTGAAATGCCCCTTCCGGAAGGCCGAGTGCCACAACTGCGGCCGCCGCGGGCACATCGCCAAGGTGTGCAGAAAGAAGCGCGAGACCCGGAGGAGCTCCGCAGACCGTTCCACGGGACAAGACCGCCCAACGAAACCCAAGGACGGCGCCCAGGCCACGCGGAAGCAGGACGACGTGGGCCGCATCGCCGACGGCAGCGAGGACGACGCCCCAGTGTTCAGCGTGTCTACTAGACACCCCCGCTACTTTGTTGAGGTACTAGTCCAAGGGGTCCCCATTAGGATGGAAATTGACTCGGGGTCCTCATATTCAATCATTTCCCAGAGGGAGTTTTTGGGAATTGCCCCCCACAAGCGACCCAAGCTCAAAGCATTGAGGTCCACACTACGGGACGTGCAAGGGAACAGTATTCCAGTGTTGGGGGTTGGAGAATTTCAGGTCAAATTCAAGGAGCACGCCGCGTCCCTTCCCCTAGTCGTGCTCAAAGGAGGAAATTGCAGCCTCCTCGGGACTCAATGGTTCCAGCCCCTGGGGTTGTTTATTGGGGGGGTGCACGCCGTTGGGATGCACGCCGTTGGGACTGATCCAATTCAGGAGGTGTGCGAGGCGCACCCCGAAGTCTTCAAAAAGGGACTGGGGAAATTCAAGGGGCCCCCAGTGACTTTCGACCTGGACCCGGAGGTCCGCCCAATTCGCCTAAAACCACGCCGGGTGCCGTTTGCACTCAAGGACAAGATAGAGGCGGAACTGGACAAGTTGGTGGGCCAGGGGATCCTCGTGCCTGTAGATTCTGCGGAGTGGGAAACTCCAATTGTAACCGCTCTAAAGGCCAATGGGGAGGTCCGCATATGCGCCGACTACAAATGCACCATCAACAAGGCGATCCGCCCGAATGCGTATCCGGTGCCGGTAGTCAGCCATCTGCTGGCCAGGTTACACGGGGGAAAGTGTTTCGCTAAGCTCGACTTAGCACAGGCCTACCAGCAGCTCACGGTGTCCCCTGCCGCCGCTGCTGCGCAGACCATAGTCACCCATAAGGGGGCGTTCCAGGTGACGCGCCTCCAGTTCGGCGTGAATTCGGCACCTGGAATTTTCCAGTCACTCGTGGAACGCCTCCTGAAGGGATTGGAGGGGGTGTTGCCTTATTTTGATGACGTGTTAATAACGGGGGGGAGTCGGGCTGAATTGGCAAAAAGGTTGGGGAAGGTCCTGACGATATTCGAAAAGTCGGGGCTGAGGTTGCGAAAGGATAAATGCGTCTTCTTCGCAACCGAGGTTGAGTTCCTAGGGTTTTGTGTGACTCCTGAGGGAATAAAAGCATCCATGTCCAAAGTGGCAGCTATTAAAAAAGCCCCCCGCCCCACCTCCAAGCCCGAGTTACAGTCGTTCCTAGGACTGCTCAACTTCTACCACTCCTTCCTTCCCCGAAAGGCAGCGGTGGCTGAGCCGCTACACAAACTGCTAAAGAAAGACCAGGCATGGAAGTGGGGCAATGACCAAGAAAGGGCATTTAGCGAGCTAAAAAGCCTCCTGGCGTCCGACGCCATACTGACCCACTTCAACCCCAAGCGCCCAGTAGTTCTGATCTGTGATGCATCTCCAGTGGGGGTGGGGGCGGTGCTGTGCCACGTGTTGGAAAACGGAAGGGAGGCCCCGATAGCATTTTACTCCAGGTCCCTGTCCCAAGCAGAGAGGAACTACGCACAGACGGACAGGGAGGCACTAGCAATAGTCGCGGGGACGAAAAAATTTCACGATTTTCTGTACGGCCGCCCCTTCACCATTGTAACAGACCACAAGCCCTTGCTAGGCATTTTTACCGCTGATAAGCCCACCCCACAGATCCTGTCTCCGAGGATGCTCAGGTGGGCCATTTTTCTCAACGCGTATCAGCACGCGTTGATCTACCGGCCCGGGAAAGAGATCAGCCATGCGGACGCCCTATCTAGGTCTCCCCTCCCCCTAACGCCCAGCCAGGTGAGCATGGGGGAGCGGGACCATCAGGTTCTCATGATAGAGGTGCTGGATTCGCCCCCCGTAGTGCCCGCCGACATTGCCAAAGCAACAGAGAAGGACAAAACGTTAGCGACAGTCAGCTCCTGGCTGCAGAAAGGGTGGCCCGCGTCCTCCCCAGCGGAGGAGTTCGCTCCATTTTTTAGAAAAAAGCTAGAACTGTCCCTAGAGAGGGGGTGTCTCTTGTGGGGGCAGCGGGTGGTGATTCCCACTTCCCTTCGGCTGCGGGTGCTCAAACTGCTGCACGTCAGCCACCCCGGCATCGTGCGATCCAAGGCGCTGGCCCGGAGTTACTTCTGGTGGCCCCAGCTAGACGCCGACATCGAGCACATGATCGGCACTTGTGAAAGTTGCCAATGCTCCAGACCAGAGGAGGCCCGCCTTCCCCACAGGGAATGGGACGCGGCTAAGGGGCCGTGGTCCCGGGTGCACGTAGATTTCGCGGGCCCGTTCAGAGGCACCCTGTTCCTCCTTGTAGTGGACGCTTTCTCCAAATGGTTGGAGGTTATCCCAGTCACGAGCACCTCCTCGGCCCAGACCATTAGGCATTTGCGGAGGCTCTTTTCCACGTTCGGCATACCCGACACGTTAATTAGCGATAACGCTAGTTGTTTCACGTCCTCCGAGTTTAGGGCATTCATGGAGATTAACGCCGTTCGGCATATCACCTCCGCCCCTTTTCACCCGGCCACCAACGGCCAAGTAGAGCGCCTCGTCCGCACCACGAAGGACGCGTTGCGGCGCATGGGCCCAGGGGATCTGAACCTACAAGTGTGTCAGTTTCTGCTAGGGTACAGGGTGACCCCATTGGCGTCAGGATACTCCCCCGCAGAGCTCTTAATGCGCAGGAAGCTGACCACCATCCTTACTAGGCTAGACCCCACGAGGGTAGAGGACAAAGGAAGGAACATCGGGCTGGAGGTTACAAAGAGTTTCAGCATAGGCGCCCCCGTGCATTGCAGGAATTACGCCAGCTCGGGCCCAGCCTGGGTGCCGGGCGTAGTCGTGGAACAAACCGGCCCCGTGTCGTACCGCGTGGAAACCAGCACAGGGCTCCTATGGAGGCGGCACGCAGACCAGCTCCGATGCAGGGTCTCCGATGAGCAGGACACGGATCCCGCAGGAAATAAGTCAGCGTTAGGGTTCTCCCCCACCCGTTTAGCCCAAGGGGGAGGGGAAGGGGACCGTGGGCCCCCACCAAGGGGGGAGGAGGATATCCTCGTAGATACCCTGGGGGATCTTTCCGAGGAGGAGGAACCCGACCCCATACATATCTCGCGGAAAGTCCCCACAAATGCGGGTACCCCTACCAACTTAGATTTTGATTTTCAGAACCGGGGGGTTTTTCGGAGTGGTCCCCCACCCGTCCAAGCGAGAAGAGGGGTTTTTCGTTAGCCCCGACGGCCCCCGGTCTGCCCACAATGGAGTTTTTCCCTTCCCCTAAGGCCGCCAGACAGCGGCAAGCCACTAACAAGTCTCCCTCTCCCTTTTCAGGACAAGGGACCAGGGAACAAAGAAGCAATAACGCCCCCGGGGGGGGCAGCCTTCTTCACGGCCCAAACGCACATGCAACAAGCCATCTTGGCTGAGAGACTTCGTCTCATCCTAGGGGGGAGGGATGTTGTGTTCTGTAAAGCTGTGCCTTTAACAATGTACCTTTGCCATGTGTTACCAATGTAACCTTTCTGTGTGCAACATTATAACCATCAGCTGTATCAATGTAACCTAATAAGGGGACGCGAGCTAGTGACCACCAGAGGGCAGTAGCGAGCGTCCAGCTCCCATGGATCATAGTCACCTGGTTCAGCAGCGCGGGAAGATTCCCCGCGACCTCCTCACCTGGTCAAGAAGGGCGTGACCTCCTACGACGTCACGCAGGCAGCAACCAATAGTCTGTTGACGAGCCACATTCAAATGTATAGCCAGCTGTATATATTGAGCTCCCCATCCGCCATTACCTCATGTTCCTCCGGATCATCATGCAATAAACCTGTGTTAAGCCAACCCTTCGGCTGTTTCATTGTCTTTGGTCCCTTACACTAAACCTCCCCTGTAACATTTAATTCTTATTATTCAAAAAGTGAACTCCTATTCATGTGGAAGAAGCCTAAAAGGCCATTCACTTTTAATAACACATTCTCACCCACCCATCTAATTGCCCTCTGTTGGGAACCACGGTCCTAGAGGCAAGAAATTAAATTTAAGATATGTTGCATTCCTCCCCCCCCCCCCCATTTTGAAGATGTCTCATAATATCCCAGCTAACCAGTTTTGACAATAATACAAGAGGCCTGAGGGATGGCTCTATAAAGAATTTTTTCAAATATAAGAGCTCACTAATTCCATTTACTTAAACAGACCTCATCAGAGCACCTTGAGCTCAGTAATACATTAATCCTCAAAATATGTCCATGAAGGGGGGGGGGGGGAGCTTATCATTAAGACATTATTTGTCATTACCACAGAGGAAACAATACAGATTTCCATACAGAATGCTATGCAAATGTCATCAAGGCCAGCTCAAGACAATTTGTTGCCTGAAGAAAAGGACAAATAGTGTCACTACAGTTATTTCACATGCAGAAACCAATGGGACAGGCAATTAAATTTTACATCAGAAAAGGGGACAATGGTGATATGAATCTGAGCAGAAGCTTGGTCAAGATCTACTAGCAATAAATCACCTAGCAAATTTTCTCAATCCAGCTGTTAAACAACAACGGGACTCATTTTTGCCATTTCAAATTAGGTGGCATGAAACGGTAGAAAGCTAAGGGGATCTGGAAGCTGCTTGGGAGCTAAGAGCTAAATGCAGATTCCACAGGGGACACCAGTTATTTCTCAGTTGTGTGGAGGGTAGCATACAGACAGTGTGATGAGTCTAAATACCCACTTGTGAATTCCACTAGTAAGAACATCTCATGAGCACTTGAGGTAATAAAAAAAGATAGGTCTGATTCTCAACATGTGTAAATCTCTCGCCAAACTCATGGGAATGAATCTTAAAATGTAAAGTTAGCAGGTTGATGCCATTTGCACTCTGAGAAATTCTAGATCTGGAACCTGCAATTCAGGGAATCGACCTCAGAACCTGAGACCTGGTGATGGTGTGAAGAGAACTGTTGCTTGAATAGCCTCAGGTCGGCAGGTCTCTTTCAGTTTAATCAGAGAAAAAGAAAGAAGGTTATGTGTAGAAACAGACTGAAGTCCAATATTGTGCATGTCTACTTTCTATTTTTTTTTTTAAAAAAAACAGGTCTTTGCTTTGCGCTTTACATCTCACCAAAAGGAATGATGCAGAGCTGCTATTTTGGAGATAGATGGGAGGAAAAAAGGGGGTGATGATACTGATAAATATTACTATTATTTAATATGAATTTGAAGAAAACAGGCAGCTAAACACACATACTGCTGTTCATTTCTTTAATGGGACAATAGATTGTGTCTGGAATTTGTAGCTAATGGTTATTAGTAAATGTATCCCTACCATAGCTGTCAAGTATCCCATTTTGGCCAGGAAATACCGTAATTCACCCCTCTTTCCCCCTCTTTCCTGCCATCTTCCCATATTAGAACAGCCAGAAAAAAGGGTTACTGTGAATGCGCACCCATCAGAGGCAGTGGTGCGCATGCATGAATGCCCAGAAAAGGGGTTACTGTGCACGCACGCTCATCAGAGGCAGCGGTGCACATGCACGAACGCTCACACCCGGAAAATTTTCCTTATTTCCACAACCAAAACTTGACAGGTATGATGCCTGCATACACATAGAATTCTTTTCTCTTTCCAGTGAATAATTGTAACCCACCTCTGGCCTTCCTTCACAGAGTTAAGGGAATGGGAAGATATGATAGCCACTATTGCTCCCCTACCACTCATAGACCTGGCATGCTAGTGTGTGTCATTTTCATAAAACAGGAATCACTGAAGTGGAGAAATTTAGGTGTAGGAGATAATAATGCACCTAGCCTCTAAGGCAAGTAGTAGTGCCGGCGCCATCCAAAACTTTTGTTGGAAGAAAGGCAGTTATAACGTTGTAGCCGCTCTAAGACTGTATTCAGCCAAACCCCTTGCTCAAATGTCTTATGGGGCCCTATTTAACGCCGCATCAAGTGTTCATCCCTTAGAAATTGTCCAATCTAAATTCTTGAGGTCCATTATGCAGACACCATCTTGCATTTCTAACGTTGCCCTAAGGTTAGAAATGGGCATGCTAACCGTGAAGGCCAGATTATTAACATGCGCCGCTATGTATTGGGTGAAACTTCTGTTTTCTCAGGTGGGTCTACCTACTTTAATGATGGCAGATAATGTAACTTCCCCTTGGATTTCTCATATAGAAGCAGTTTTGACATCATATGGACTTTCTAAAACTCACCTTGTTTCCCTGGGACCAAATTGAGCAAAGGAGGAAATTAGACAAAGGGTAACTGATATATACCATCAAACAGATCTAACCAAAGTTACCTCTTCCTTGTTTGAGTGGCCGCATTTTAATGTGCTTAAACTTGTCCTATCTTTCCTCTTTAAATAACTGAGACCACAGATGCTCTTTTAGTCTCATTCGATACAATATGCTTCCCTCGGCATTTAGGGAGGGGCTTTTTAAGAAAATCCCAGTTTGTGAACGTATATGTGCTTGTCACACCAACAAGATAGAAAATTCCGAGCACATTCTTTTGGAGTGTCCCTTTTATGAAGATCTCAGAAAAGAGCTCTTTTTAGCAGTTCTGTACTTGGCCTCCAGCGATAATAGAAACTTGAGCATATTACTATCTGTCAGTTCCAAAGCAACAACGGCCGCTGTCGCCAGGTTTGCATGGAAATCATCCTGCATTCGCAAAAGTATGGCGATTCATGTCTTTTGACCCCAATAGTGCTCAGTAAATAGTGAGCCTCCAGTGTTAAAATTTGTGAACGTGAACTTGGGACAGTCAGACTAAAGTAAAATACAAATTTTTAATTTTTAATATTTTACTATATATGCTCGGTGTGTTGGAAATCCTTTTATTCTATATGTGATGCCAGAATGGTTGTGTTATCTGGTGCACTCTGTCTGGCCTTTGGCTGTAATAATAAAGATTTGAATTAGATGTAGGAGATTTCTTCCTCCTATCCCAGAACTCTGAGGTAAAGTTCGCCCTTCCTCGAAAGTTGGTTATATCCGACTCTAGGGTTCAGTGTGCATCTCTGTTTATAACCAAAGAGCCAGCGCTGTCTGCATCTGCAGATGTTTCTGTGCATATGTGGCAGGCATGCCTCAACATGGGTCTCAGTTTCTTGGGTGGCCTGCATCATAAATTACTTGTGTCCTGCTGGAAAAACCTTAGAGTGGCAGTTTGCAGGTATTCACATGAATACTTATGCTTTCTTCCAATGGACTTAAAAGCTCATCTCTGTTTCATAGCCGAAGAGCCAGTGCTGTCTGCATTTGCAGAGGTTTCCATGGATATGTGGCAGGCATGCCTCAACACCGGAGTACACAGAATGCTGTTTACCTTCCCACCAAAGTGGTCCCTATTTATCTACTTGCAATTTCTTGCTTTCGAACTGCTAGATTGGCAGGAGCCAGGACAGAGATGGGAGCTCACTCCATCATGCAGCACCCTTCCAGTCAGCGAGTTTGGCATCTTAACCACTTGAGCCACCACAGTCTCAGCTCTGAGGACAACCCCTCAAATCCAACAGCAAAATATCATGGGGAGAGTTAGAGCAAAAGTATAAAAATTTAAGGACAACATGCCTCTCAGCACACACTAAGCTAAGGAGTTCCTTTTTATAGCAGAATTGAATCTTCTTCTTTTTGCAACAAAACAAAGAATGACTTTTGGTTTCCCTCCCAGCAACTTTTTCCTTGTTTCAATAGCCTCTTTTACAGTGAAGTTAATTCCCCTCCTTATCTTCAACAAGCTGCAGCAGAAATGATGTCCATTTACTGCAATTGACCCACACTTCTACCTGTGGATCCCAATTTCCCCCCTCCTCTGAAACACTATAAAATATATAAATGCCAGTTGTCCCATAGGTGCTAAAGAAGGTGCCCTGTTTTGGTGGTGATAGCAATGAAGAAACTGGAACTGAAGGGAGAATAACGTTATTGCTTATCAGTTATGCATGAAGTACCCTGGCATGGCATAGGACAGAGTCTCAGTTTGATGGGTGGCCTGCCTCATAAATTACTTGTGCCCTGCAGGAAAAATCTTAGAGTGGCAGTTTTCTGGTGTTCACATGAATACTTATGCTCTCTTCCAGTGGACTTAAAAGCTTCAGCAGAACATCTTCCTCCTCTTTTGTGTCCTGATCAAACCCTGGACTGCCAAAATGTAGCTACTTTCTTTGCTTTGTCATTGTCCAAACCCAAGTCCTCATTGGTGCATTCTTTGGTAGCAATTGGCAGACCAGTAAATGAGCCGGATTCTTTGTCCCTCCACATTCACACTGTGTGTTGTTGTTGTTGTCCACCAGCAGTTCCCACTTGAGCATGTTTGTCTTGCATTTAGGGACTCTAACCCCCAACCTATTCAGGGTCATCCAAGTGACATAGGGGAGGTTGAGCTTCTCAGCTATATCCTCCTTTAATGATGTACCTTGCTCCTTCCTCCATCTTCTAATATGGTTTTGCTCTTGTGTACCCTCAAGAATGTTTGTTCTTGCCATGAAGCTCTTCCTGGATCCGAGCCAGTGGATGTGAGGCTCATATCCATTCAGAATGTATCAAGGGTCATTCTCTTGCTTAGTTCTCTCAGCATCTGTTGCTACTTCTCTCCCAATCTTAGGTGGATCAATACCATCAAGAGGGTATATTTTCTCAACTGCTGTAGGTTTGAGGTATCCTGTCACTTTATGCATGGCTTCATTAACAATGATGTCAACTTGTTTTGTGTGTGTGGATGTGCTCCCTACTGGAGCAGCATACTCTGCTGCAGAGATGCTCAGGGCCAAAGCTGATGTGCAAGGTGTGGATGGTTGAGTTCCCCATTAATAGTTTGTGAGTTTCCTGATGATATTGTTCCTTGTACCAACTTTGACTTTGGTATTCAGGCAGTTATGCTTAAAAGATAGTGTCGGGTCAAGCATCACACTGAGGTATTTTGGCGCTGAACATTTCTGTAATCCGTTCCCTTGCCATGTAATATCCAACTCAACCCTTGCCTCTCAGTTTAGAAGGTGGAAAGCGCACACTTGAGTCTTGCTTGGATTAGGCTTCAATTGGTTGATGTTCTAATA
Organism: Bradypodion pumilum; assembly: GCA_035047305.1. Classification (NCBI taxonomy): domain Eukaryota; kingdom Metazoa; phylum Chordata; class Lepidosauria; order Squamata; family Chamaeleonidae; genus Bradypodion; species Bradypodion pumilum. The sequence goes on along the minus strand of JAWDJD010000001.1, from coordinate 156,098,653 downwards.
CTGTCCTAATTCTTCAAGTGCTCCAGTAAGTTTTCCAGCTACCTCATCAAAGCTTGATCCTTGAATGGCCATTGCTGTGTCGTTCACATAGATGAACAGTTTTATATTGTCAGGAACTGATTGATCATTTGTATATATATTATACAGTGTTGGAAACAATACACTTCCTTGGGGCAGTCCATTCCTCTGTAATCTCTATCTGCTGTTCTTCCATTTATTGTTACATAGAATGTCTGGTTCCGGAGGAAGCTGCCAATGAGCCTAGTAAGCTTGCTATCTTTGGAAGCTTATTTATTTTTTGGAGCAAAATCCTATGATTGACATTATTATATGCTGCAGTTAGGTCACTGAAAGCCACTCCCGTAATTTGCTTTCTTTCGAAGCCATCCTCAATGTGTTGTGTAAGGTTGACCACAACATGATCTGCCCAACCTGAAGCCAGCTTGCTCCTTCATGATCTTTCCATCAATAAATTCAGAGATGTGATTGTGAATCATCTATTCCAGTGCCTTATAAAGTTTGCAAAGGAGTGATATTGGTTGTTAGCTTTTTGGGTCATCTGGGTCTTTGCCAGGTTTCAATAAACCACAGCTCTAGTCTACTTCCACAATTTAGAAACCTTAAGTTCATCTATGCAGTTGTTCATTAATACAATATCAGCTGGTAGTTATCCTGCAATCTGATAGACAGGTTATCTGCCCAGATGCCATGTTTTCTTGGATCAAACCAGCAATAATAAAGTGCTATGGTCAAAACCACAACTTTCTGCATATAGCAGTGGTCATATTGAGAACCTGAAAAAAGTTTTGGGAGGGGGGGGTTGGGATGACACTAGACACCTGAGGAAAATGTCACAGAGAGAGAGAGAGAGAGAGAGAGAAATGAAGATTGTGGGGTAAATTGGAGTTCCTTACCTCCAAGCCGCCTTGCTGTTTATGACACCTTGTTGTTTTTGAGGAGTAAAGATGGGAGAGCATGATTTAGCAGAGCATCAGAAAGCATTTATCCCAAATGACTTTCAGATCTGAAATTGATATTTTATTAAGTGTGATTCCCCAGCTTATTAAAAGTAAAGGTTGTCCTTGTTCAAAATCCAGTCATATCCGACTCTAGGGTTTGGGTACTCATCTCCGTTTATTGCCAAAGAGCCAGTGCTGTCTGTGTCTGCAAACATTTCTGTGGTTATGTGACAGGCATGACTAGATGCCAGTGTGCAAGGAACACTGTTTACCTTACCTACTTTAGTGTAAGGGACCAAAGACAATGAAACAGCCGAAGGGTTGGCTTAACACAGGTTTATTGCATGATGATCCGGAGGAACATGTGGTAATGGCGGATGGGGAGCTCAATATATACAGCTGGCTATACATTTGAAAGTGGCTCGTCGACAGACTATTGGTTGCTGCCTGCGTGACGTCGTAGACGGTCACGCCCTTCTTGACCAGGTGAAGAGGTCGCGGGGAATCTTCCCGCGCTGCTGAACCAGGTGAATCTGAGCCATGAGAGCTGGACGCTCGCTACTGCCCTCTGGTGGTCACTAGCTCGCGTCCCCTTATCAGGTTTACATTGATACAGCTGATGGTTATAATGTTGCACACAGAAAGGTTGCATTGTTAACACATGGCAAAGGTACATTGTTAAAGGCACAGCTTTACAGAACACAACATCCCTCCCCCCTAGGATGAGACGAAGTCTCTCAGCCAAGATGGCTTGTTGCATGTGTGTTTGGGCCGTGAAGAGGGCTGCCCCCCCGGGGGCATTATTGCTTCTTTGTTCCCTGGTCCCTTGTCCTGAAATGGGAGAGGGAGACTTGTTAGTGGCTTGCCGCTGTCTGGCGGCCTTAGGGGAAGGGAAAAACTCCATTGTGGGCAGACCGGGGGCCGTCGGGGCTAACGAAAAACCCCTCTTCTCGCTTGGACGGGTGGGGGACCACTCCGAAAACCCCCCCGGTTCTGAAAATCAAAATCTAACTTAGTAGGGGTATCCGCATTTGTGGGGACCTTCCGCGAGATATGTATGGGGTCGGGTTCCTCCTCCTCGGAAAGATCCCCCAGGGTATCTATGAGGATATCCTCCTCCCCCCTTGGTGGGGGCCCGCGGTCCCCCTTCCCTCCCCCTTGGGCTGAACGGGTGGGGGAGGACCCTAACGCTGACTTATTCTCTGCATGGTCTATGCCCTGCTCATCGGAGACCCTGCGTCGGAGCTGGTCCGCGTGCCGCCTCCACAGGAGCCCCGTGCTGGTTTCCACGCGGTACGACACGGGGCCGGTTTGCTCCACAACTACGCCCGGTACCCAGGCTGGGCCCGTGCTGGCGTAATTCCTGCAATGCACGGGGGCGCCTACACTGAAACTCTTTGTAGCCTCTAGCCCGATGTTCCTTCCTTTGTCCTCTACCCTCGTGGGGTCCAGCCTAGTAAGGATGGTGGTCAGTTTCCTGCGCATTAAGAGCTCTGCGGGGGAGTATCCTGACGCCAACGGGGTCACCCTGTACCCTAGCAGAAACTGACACACTTGTAGGTTCAGATCCCCTGGGCCCATGCGCCGCAACACGTCCTTCGTGGTGCGGACGAGGTGCTCTACTTGGCCATTGGTGGCCGGGTGAAATGGGGCGGAGGTGATGTGCCGAACGGCGTTAATCTCCATGAATGCCCTAAACTCGGAGGACGTAAAACAACTAGCGTTGTCGCTAATTAATGTGTCGGGTATGCCGAACGTGGAAAAGAGCCTCTGCAAATGCCTAATGGTCTGGGCCGAGGAGGTGCTCGTGACCGGGATAACCTCCAACCATTTGGAGAAGGCGTCCACTACAAGAAGGAACAGGGTGCCCCTGAATGGGCCCGCGAAATCAACGTGCACCCGGGACCACGGCCCCTTAGCCGCGTCCCATTCCCTGTGGGGAAGGCGGGCCTCCTCCGGTCTGGAGCATTGGCAACTTTCACAAGTGCCGACCATGTGCTCGATGTCGGTGTCCAGCTGGGGCCACCAGAAGTAACTCCGGGCCAGCGCCTTGGATCGCACGATGCCGGGGTGGCTGACGTGCAGCAGTTTGAGCACCCGCGGCCGAAGGGAAGTGGGAATCACCACCCGCTGCCCCCACAAGAGGCACCCCCTCTCTAGGGACAGTCCTAGCTTTTTTCTGAAAAATGGAGCGAACTCCTCCGCTGGGGAGGACGCCGGCCACCCTTTCTGCAGCCAGGAGCTAACTGCCGCTAACGTCTTGTCCTTCTCTGTCGCTTTGGCAATGTTGGCGGGCACTACGGGGGGTGAATCCAGCACCTCTATCATGAGAACCTGATGGTCCCGCTCTCCCTTGCTCACCTGGCTGGGCGTTAAGGTAAGGGGAGACCTAGATAGAGCGTCCGCATGGCTGATCTCTTTCCCGGGCCGGTAGACCAACGCGTGCTGATACGCGTTGAGAAAAATGGCCCACCTGAGCATCCTCGGGGACAGGATCTGTGGGGTGGGCTTATCTGCGGTAAAGATGCCTAGCAGGGGCTTGTGGTCCGTTACGATGGTGAAGGGGCGGCCGTACAGAAAATCGTGAAATTTTTTCGTCCCCGCGACTATTGCTAGTGCCTCCCTGTCCGTCTGTGCGTAGTTTCTCTCTGCTTGGGACAGGGACCTGGAGTAAAATGCTATCAGGGCCTCCCTTCCATTTTCCAACACGTGGCACAGCACCGCCCCCACCCCCACTGGAGATGCATCACAGGTCAGAACTACTGGGCGTTTGGGGTTGAAGTGGGTCAGTATGGCGTCGGACGCCAGGAGGCTTTTTAGCTCACTAAATGCCCTTTCTTGGTCATCGCCCCACTTCCATGCCTGGTCTTTCTTTAGCAGTTTGTGTAGCGGTTCAGCCACCGCTGCCTTCCGGGGGAGGAAGGAGTGGTAAAAATTGAGCAGCCCTAGGAACGACTGCAGCTCGGGCTTGGAGGTGGGGCGGGGGGCTTTCTTAATGGCTGCCACCTTGGACTTGGATGGTTTGATCCCCTCAGGAGTCACACAGAACCCTAGGAACTCAACCTCGGTTGCGAAGAAGACGCATTTGTCCTTTCGCAGTCTCAGCCCCGCCTTTTCGAATATTGTCAGGACCTTCCCCAACCTCTTGGCCAATTCAACCCGACTCCCCCCCCCGTTATTAACACGTCATCAAAATAAGGCAACACCCCCTCCAGTCCCTTCAGGAGGCGTTCCACGAGTGACTGGAAAATTCCAGGCGCCGAATTCACGCCGAACTGGAGGCGCGTCACCTGGAACGCCCCCTTATGGGTGACTATGGTCTGCGCAGCAGCTGCGGCAGGGGACACCGTAAGCTGCTGGTAGGCCTGTGCTAAGTCGAGCTTAGCGAAACACTTTCCCCCGTGTAACCTGGCCAGCAGATGGCTGACTACCGGCACCGGATATGCATTCGGGCGGATCGCCTTGTTGATGGTGCACTTGTAGTCGGCGCATATGCGGACTTCCCCATTGGCCTTTAGTGCGGTCACAATTGGAGTTTCCCACTCCGCAGAATCTACAGGCACAAGGATCCCCTGGCCCACCAACTTGTCCAGTTCCGCCTCTATCTTGTCCTTAAGTGCGAACGGCACCCTGCGTGGTTTAAGGCGAATTGGGTGGACCTCCGGGTCCAGGTCGAAAGTCACTGGGGGCCCCTTGAATTTCCCCAGTCCTTTTTTGAAGACTTCGGGGTGCGCCTCACACACCTCCTGAATTGGATCAGTCCCAACGGCTTGCATCCCAACGGCGTGCCCTCCCCCAATAAACAACCCCAGGGGCTGGAACCATTGAGTCCCGAGGAGGCTGCAATCTCCTCCCTTGAGCACGACTAGGGGAAGGGACGCGGCGTGCTCCTTGAATTTGACCTGAAATTCTCCAACCCCCAACACTGGAATACTGTTCCCTTGCACGTCCCGTAGTGTGGACCTCAATGCTTTGAGCTTGGGTCGCTTGTGGGGGGCAATTCCCAAAAACTCCCTCTGGGAAATGATTGAATATGAGGACCCCGAGTCAATTTCCATCCTAATGGGAACCCCTTGGACTAGTACCTCAACAAAGTAGCGGGGGTGTCCTGTAGACACGCTGAACACTGGGGCGTCGTCCTCGCTGCCGTCGGAGATGCGGCCCACGCCGTCCTGCTTCCGCGTGGCCTCGGCGCCGTCCTTGGGTCTCGTTGGGCGGTCTTGTCCCGCAGAACGGTCTGCGGAGCTCCTCCGGGTCTCGCGCTTCTTCCTGCACACCTTGGCGATGTGCCCGCGGCGGCCGCAGTTGTGGCACTCGGCCTTCCGGAAGGGGCATTTCACGCGGTCGTGGGCCGCTCCACAGCCGTCGCATCGCCGGCTCTCCTTCCGGACCCTCCGGACGTCCTCGTCGTCGCTGCTCTCTGTGGACGACCTCGAAGTTCGCCGGGCCGCCTGTACCGGAGCCTCTGCCTTGCTCGACTTTGGCCGCCAGTCCTGAAGTTCTTGGACCCCGGCCTTCGTAGCTTCTGCGGCCTGTGCCGCTCTGACGACCTCCTGCAACGTGGGAGGCGGCTCTTGGTTCATTAATGTGCGCTGGGTTTCGGCGTCGTTCAGGCCGCACAGCACACAGTCCCGGAGGGTGATTTCGGCATTCTCCCATTTGCACGGGCCGGCCGCCAGCCGCAGGGCCACCACGAATGCGGCAACTGTCTCCCTGGGCGCTTGGACTCGCCTCCAGAACGCACTCCGAGCAGGAAACATCGCCGTGGCGGGCCGGACGTGCTCATGCAGCATCTGCATGAGTTCCTTGGCCTTGAATTCGCTCACCATCCTCGGTGCAATCAGGTCCACCAAGGTCCTTTTGGTTTCTTGTCCGAGCATCCTGGTGAAGATGGCCCTTTTCTTCGCCTCTTCCGTGACTTCGGACTCGATCAGCGCGGCCTGGAAGTCCATCTCGAAGATCTCCCAGTCGCCCGGTTTCCTGATTTCGAAACCGGCGCATGTCTTGGTCCCGTGGGCTGCCATATCCCACCTTCGTCGCCAATTTAGTGTAAGGGACCAAAGACAATGAAACAGCCGAAGGGTTGGCTTAACACAGGTTTATTGCATGATGATCCGGAGGAACATGTGGTAATGGCGGATGGGGAGCTCAATATATACAGCTGGCTATACATTTGAAAGTGGCTCGTCGACAGACTATTGGTTGCTGCCTGCGTGACGTCGTAGATGGTCACGCCCTTCTTGACCAGGTGAAGAGGTCGCGGGGAATCTTCCCGCGCTGCTGAACCAGGTGAATCTGAGCCATGAGAGCTGGACGCTCGCTACTGCCCTCTGGTGGTCACTAGCTCGCGTCCCCTTATCAGGTTTACATTGATACAGCTGATGGTTATAATGTTGCACACAGAAAGGTTACATTGTTAACACATGGCAAAGGTACATTGTTAAAGGCACAGCTTTACAGAACACAACACCTACCCAAAGCGGTACCTGTCTATCCACTTGTGATTTTTTCTTTTGAACTGCTAGGTTAGCATGAGCTGGGTGGGACAGAGTCAGGAGCTCACTCCATTGTGCAGCACTTGGGTCTCAAACTGCTGACCTGCCGAGCTTCTGGTCATCAAGTTCAGTGACTCAACCACTAAGTCACCACACTGTCCTTCCCCTGCATATGAATGTGATAATCATAATCATATTGAAAAATAGATTTAAATATCCTTAAATCGCCTTCTGGAGAAATGGCAGTTCAGCACAACTCTGCTGAACCAAATCCCTTGTCTCATCACAATAACAACTAATTTTAATTCATTTTGTGGGAAATTGAAATGTAATGGCTTCATATGCCACAACTTAGAATTCACAGACAGGAAGGTCTTGTATCCAAGTAGCATAAAACAAAGGTGGTGGTGGTGGTGGTGGTGGTGGAGGAGTACCGAAGAATTTGGGAATCCACATCTTTGATGTTATGCAACTGATAGCCAATTGATTCCCAATGTATCCTGTGCAACTGGACACTCATTCCATCATATGAACAGATGCCTAGAGTGGTTTAAGTCCCTGTGTTTTGTTACAATTTACGTTTGCTTTCTCAGTGTTGGTTTCACCATTGTATTTGTAAAAAGTAAATGAGACAGATCAATTGAATTGAATTCAGGAAATTAAACTAATTAAAGCAAATTTAAAAAACTCAACTAAGCAAAGGTGAACTAAATGAAGATGAATTAGGCTATTACAAATCAGATGGTGCTGAAAGGATAAACATAAATATCATGGTAAATATTTGCAAAGAGATCAGAACTTCACAGTGGCCTTAGATTCCAAATCCTATTCATTGGAGCTTTATTTTACAACAGGTTTTCAGAGGCTGGGCTACAAACTAAAGTAAACATGTGGTGATAGCAATGTTTTCCCAGAACAGTAAATTCATGTCTTATTTCCTAGCCAATCATCACAAGATTTTTCTTGTTTTTGTTCAGTCGCACAGTCGATTCCGACCCTTTGCAACCCTATGGACCATTGTCCTCCAGGCGCCTCTGTCCTCCACCTTCCCAGTTCTGTGCCCATTGTGTCTACAATACCATCTAGACATCTCATCTTTGGCCTCCCCCTTCTTCTTTTGCCCTCTACCTTTCCCAGCATAAAGGCCTTCTCAAGTGAGTCCTCCCTTCTCATTAGATGTCCAAAGTACTTTAGCTTCATTTTTACTATTTGACCTTCCAATGAGCAGTCAGGGTTGATTTCTTCTAAGATTGACCTATTTGTTCTCCTCGCTGTCCAGGGTACTCTCAAAACTCTCCTCCAACACCACATTTCAAAGGCGTCTATTCTTCTGCGTTCAGCTTTCCTAATTGTCCTGCTCTCACATCCATACATTACCACCAGGAATACCATTACTTTGACTATTCTAATTTTTGTTTGCAATGTGATGTCTCTGCTTTTCACTATGTTTCCCAAGTTTCTCATAGCTTGTATCCCAAGAATCAGTCGCCTTTTTATTTCATGGCTACAGTCCTCATCTGCAGTGATCTTTGCTCCTAAGAATGTAAAATCTGTCACTGCTTCTACTTCTTCCCCATCTATTTTCCAGGGACTGATCGGACCTGTTGCCATTATCTTGGTTATCTTGATATTGAGTCTCAAGCCAGCTTTTGCACTCTCCTCCTTCAATCCAATCAAGAGGTTCTTTAGGTCTTCCTCACTTTCCGCCATTAGGGTGGTATCGTCTGCATATCTCAGATTGTTGATGTTTCTCCCAGCAATTTTAATCCCATATTGTGATTCCTCATTCCTGCATTGCGCATTATGTGCTCTGTGTATAAGTTGAATAAGCAGGGTGACAAAATGCAACCCTGTCTTACTCCTTTTCCTATTCCAAACCACTCTGTCATTCCGTGTTCTGTCCTAACTGTTGCTTCTTGACTCATGTACAGATTTCTCAGGAGGCATATGAGGTGCTCTAGTATTCCCATCTCTTTAACTACTTGCCACATCTTGTTGTGGTCCACACAATCAAATGCCTTAATGTAGTCAATAAAACAAAAATAAACTTGTTTCTGGTATTCCTTTGTTTTCTCCATGATCCAACGTATGTTGGCAATGTGGTCTCTGGTCCCCCTGCCTCTTCTGAAACCAGCCTGCACCTCTGGTAATTCTCTCTCCACATGCTGCTGAAGTCTATCCTGTATTATCTTGAGCACTACCTTGCTGGTGTGTGGGATGAGTGCAATTGTTCGATATTTTGAGCATTCTTTGGCATTGCCCTTTTTTGGGATTGGAACGTATACTGATCTTTTCCAATCCTGTGGCCACTGTTTTGTTTTCCAAATCTGCTGGTATATTGAATGCAGTAATTTGACGCCATCATCTTTTAGAGCTTTGAAAAATTCAACTGGGATACCATCATCTCCACTAGCTTTGTTGTTTGCAGTGCTCTTTAGGGCCTTTATGACTTCCCTCTCCAGAATGTCTGGCTCAAGTTCAATTTTTCATCATTGTGATTATCAGTAGTGTTGAGGTCCTTTTTGTAGAGTTCCTCTGTGTACTCTTTCCATCTTTTCTTAATCTCTTCTGCATCAGCTAGCTCCTTTCTGTCTTTGTCTCTTAGCATGGTCATTTTTGCTTTAAATGTTCCCTTGATTTTCCTAGACCTACTTGATTTCGTGGTAGGGCTTAGCATACATAGCAGCTATATATAACCCAAGAAAAGTGTATATTTACACTCCTTTATAACCTAGCAGAAGTGCTCTGTGCTACCTGGTCAACTAAGTAGAGATTGGAAACCCCTTAAGCCCCATTCAGGTATTCTTCTTCTATTGTCAGTCACCACACAAGCACCATTCTATTTCCAGAGTCATTCTTCTCTTGTTTGTAGACCTCCTGCCATCTATGGAGGCTTCCAGTGGAAACCTCTCACTAATACCAGTGACTCTCCTGTCTAAAGTAAGTATTCCCCACACAAAAGAGAGTGATGTTATCAGAAACAGAAGGTGAGGAGCTAAAGCACTGTTTCTTTAACAGCTGTTGGAGATGCAGAAATTTATCATTTATGGCTTTCTGAACAAGAGGGATTCCACCAAGTTTGGGAACATACTTGAGTCATATATTTAGCCACCACTCTAGACCAGTGTTTCTCAACATTTGGTTTTTGGACTTCAATTCCCAAAAACCTAAATCAATTCACCAAAGCACTGGTCCACCAATGTACTGACTTAGGCTTCTGGGAACTGAAGTGCCCCACATTGGGAACCACTGCTCTAGACTTTGCCTCATGCCAACACTCTGTTGTGTTCTAATGGTTTTACCTTCCACAATGTATCTGAACCAATGTAACCTTGCCTATAGCAACAATGTAACCTTCAGCTGCATCATATGAACCCTGTAAGAGGACGCGAGCTAATGACCACCAGCTGGCAGCAGCGAGCGTCCAAGCTCCCTTGGTCCAAACTCATCAAAGGCAACAGCGCGGGAAGTTTTCCCGCCATCACCTACACCTGGACAAGAAGGGCGTGACCCGCAATGACGTCACGCAGACAGTAGCCAATGGGCTACCATGGAACCACGTTCAAATGTATTACTACTGTATATAAAGAGCTATCGATCCGCCATTACCTCATGTTCCCTCTGTCCACGATGCAATAAACCTGAGTTAACCCAGCCCGAGGCTGTGTCCTGTGTCTTGGTTTGCATACACCAAATTGGCGACGAAGGTGGGATCATGGATCCCCACGGAACAGCCAGGGCACAGAGCGGGTTCAAAATCACCAAACCGCAAGACTGGGAGCTGTTTGAGATGGACTTCCAGGCGGCACTGGTGGAACTCAAAGTCAAAGAAGACGACGAGGAGAGGAAGAGGGCCATCCTCACCAGAATGCTCGGGATGGAAACCAAGCGGACGCTGGTGGGCATCATCGCTCCGAAGAAGGTGAGCGAATTTAAGGCGGACGACATCATGAAGCTGCTGCGAGAGCGCTTCCGTCCCTCGAGGGCAATGTTTCCCGCTCGGAGCGCGTTTTGGAGGCGAGTCCAAGCGCCGGACGAGTCGGTTGAGGCATTCGTGGCCGCCATGAGGATAGCCGCCGCCCCCTGCAAATGGGACAACATCCTAGAGATGGCCCTCAGGGACGGCGTGCTGTGTGGCCTGAAAGACAAGGAGGTGCAGCGCAGCTTGATGAACAAGGAGCCGCCACCCACGCTGGCAGAGGTCGTAGAGGCCGCGGAAGCCGCAGAGTCCACGAATGCTGGAGTGGACGAGATGCACCAGTGGCGTGAGTGGCGTCCTAGAGCCGGCAAGGCGGAAAATTCGGTGCACGGGAAGTCCGGACAGTCGGTGCACGCAACTCGACGGGCCTCAAAGTCGTCTACGGAAGGCAGCGACGGCGAGGAGGTCCAGAAGGTCCGAAGGGGTGGTCGACGCTGCGATGGTTGCGGAGCGGCCCATGAGCGCGCGAGATGCCCATTCAGGAAGGCCGAGTGTTACACCTGCGGCCGTCGGGGGCACATCGCCAAGGCATGCAGAAAACGGAAGGAGGGCCGGAGGCAGTCACAAGACCGTTCGGCCAGACCGGACCGTCCAGCGAGGCCCAAAGATGGCGCCCAGACCACGAGGAAGCAGGATGGCGTGGGCCGCGTCTCGGACGACAGCGAGGACGACGCCCCAGTGTTCAGCGTGTCCGCGGGACAGTCCCATTACTTCGTTGAGGTACTAGTACAAGGGGCCCCTATTAGGATGGAAATTGACTCGGGGTCCTCCTATTCTATAATTCCCCAGAAAGAGTTCTTGAAAATCGACCCCCACGTGCGGCCCAAACTTAAAACGTTGAGGTCCACGCTACGAGATGTACAGGGAAACAGCATTCCGGTGTTGGGGGTCGGGAAATTTCGGGTCAATTTTAAGAGACATTCTGCGGAACTGCCCCTAGTTGTCCTTAAGGGGGGAAGTTGTAGCCTCCTAGGGACGCAGTGGTTTCAGCCCTTAGGTTTGTTCATAGGGGGAGTGCATACAGTGGGGGTGGACCCAATACAAGCGGTTTGCGATGCGCATCCCGCCGTTTTTAAGAAAGGACTCGGAAAGTTCAAGGGACCCCCTGTAGCCTTCGACCTAGACCCGGAGGTCTGCCCGATAAGACTTAAACCACGCAGGGTGCCGTTCGCACTCAAGGACAAGATAGAGGCGGAACTGGACAAACTGGTGGGCCAGGGGATTCTTATTCCTGTTGATTCCGCGGAGTGGGAAACTCCAATTGTAACGGCTCTAAAGGCTAACGGGGAGGTGCGCATTTGCGCTGATTATAAGTGTACAATTAACAAGGCGATCCGCCCTAATGCATACCCGGTGCCGGTGATCAGCCACCTTTTGGCCAGGCTGAATGGGGGAAAGTGTTTCGCTAAACTCGATTTGGCACAAGCCTATCAGCAACTTCCTGTGACCCCCGCCACGGCCGCGGCACAAACGATAGTTACACATAAAGGGGCGTTCCAGGTGTCGCGGTTACAGTTCGGCATGAACTCGGCACCCGGCCTTTTTCAGTCGCTTGTGGAACGCCTCCTGAAGGGACTGGAGGGGGTGTTGCCTTATTTTGATGACGTGTTGATAACAGGGGGGAGTGAGGCTGAACTGGCAAAGAGATTGGACAAAGTACTAACCGTGTTCGAGAAAGCGGGGCTGAGACTGAGGAAGGACAAATGTGTTTTTTTCGAAATTGAGGTCTTAGACGCACCCCCAATAGTACCAGCCGACATTGCTAGGGCGACAGGCAAGGACAGAACCCTGGAGAAAGTTAGTTCATGGGTACAGAAGGGGTGGCCGGCATCGTCCCCAAGCACAGAATTCGACCCATTTTTTCGGAAAAAGCTAGAGTTGTCCCTAGAGAGGGGGTGCCTTTTGTGGGGCCAACGGGTGGTGGTCCCTACGTCCCTGCGGCCGAGGGTGCTCGAACTGCTGCACGTCAGCCACCCGGGCATAGTTCGTTCAAAGGCGCTGGCCCGGAGTTACTTCTGGTGGCCACAGCTGGACGCGGACATTGAGCACATGGTCGGCACTTGTGAGGCATGCCAGGGATCCCGACCAGAGGCGGCCCGTCTTCCGCATAGGGAATGGGACACAGCAAGGGGGCCATGGTCCAGAGTGCACGTAGATTTCGCTGGCCCATTCCGAGGAACCATGTTTCTCCTGGTGGTGGATGCGTTCTCCAAGTGGCTGGAGGTTATCCCAGTAAAGAGCACGTCCTCCGCCACGACAATTAGCCAGCTAAGGAGAGTCTTTTCCACGTTCGGTTTACCCGACACTTTAGTCAGCGATAACGCTAGTTGTTTCACCTCCGCTGAGTTCGGGGCATTCATGGAGGCAAACGCCATTCGGCATGTCACCTCCGCGCCGTTTCACCCGGCCACGAATGGCCAAGTGGAACGGCTGGTGCGTACAACAAAGGATGCGCTGCGGCGCATGGGCCCGGGGGACCTAAATCACCAAGTATGCCAGTTCCTCTTAGCGTATAGGGTGACCCCCTTAGCGTCAGGCTACTCGCCGGCAGAGCTCTTGATGCGGCGAAAACTGACCACGATCCTGTCCAGGCTAGACCCGACGAGAGTCGAGGATAAAGGGAAAAACATAGGGTTGGCAGTCTCGAAAGGTTTCGCCGCCGGCGACCCTGTTCACTGCAGGAACTATTCCAGCGCAGGGCCAGCCTGGGTACCAGGGACGGTTGTAGAACAGACGGGGCCAGTGTCGTACCGGGTCGAGACTAACACCGGCCTCCTCTGGAGGAGGCACGCAGACCAACTGAGGCACCGAGTGAGTAGGCCAGTCAGTGGGGCTCAGCAACAGGATTCAGCGTTAGGGTTCTCCCCCACCCGCTTAACCCAAGGGGGAGACAGCAGCGGACAACAGTCCCAAGCAAGGGGGGAAGGCAGAAGCAGCGGCCCCGACTCATGCCCTTTTGATACACCAGTCCTATCAGAGGCCGGGGAAGGGGGAGAGGAGTTCGCGACCGCTGCCCCCGAATGTAATTTTGATTTAGATTTTGCGAGCCGGGGGGGTTTTCAGGAGTGTTCCCCCACCCATCCAAGCGAGAAGAGGGGTTTTTCGTTAGCCCCCAGTGCCCCCGGTTCCTCCCTAAGAAAGAGCACACCTCCCAACAACGCCGCGGAGCCGCGGCAAGTCACTAACGAGTCTCCCTCTCCAATTACAGGACAGGAAACCAGGGGACAAAGAGAAGGTAGCAAACCCGGGGAAAGGCAGCCCGCATCGAGACCCCAGCGTGTTCGAAATAAGCCATCTTGGCTGAGAGACTTTGTCTCCTAGGGGGGGGGAGTGTGTTTAAGTGTGGGCTCGAGACTTTGTCTCGTCCTAGGGGGGAGGGGTGTTGTGTTCTAATGGTTTTACCTTCCACAATGTATCTGAACCAATGTAACCTTGCCTATAGCAACAATGTAACCTTCAGCTGCATCATATGAACCCTGTAAGAGGACGCGAGCTAATGACCACCAGCTGGCAGCAGCGAGCGTCCAAGCTCCCTTGGTCCAAACTCATCAAAGGCAACAGCGCGGGAAGTTTTCCCGCCATCACCTACACCTGGACAAGAAGGGTGTGACCCGCAATGACGTCACGCAGACAGTAGCCAATGGGCTACCATGGAACCACGTTCAAATGTATTACTACTGTATATAAAGAGCTATCGATCCGCCATTACCTCATGTTCCCTCTGTCCACGATGCAATAAACCTGAGTTAACCCAGCCCGAGGCTGTGTCCTGTGTCTTGGTTTGCATACACCAAACACTCCATCTGTAAAATGGGAATAGCCATGCTGACCTGCTTTCAGGTTTAAGACTGCTGGAAGGACTACTGTACTAATGCAAGGAAATTGCTTACTAAGTTGTTGTTGTTGTTGTTGTTGTTTTAAAGAGCTAGAAAAAAATGTACTTCGTTGGATGAACCTCCCTGGCAGCATGCTACAATTATAAAGTTGCAAATATTTCCAGTGCTGCAGAAAAGTTTTCAATGCTAGTTATTCATATTAGTTATGATCATACCTGTCAACCATCCTGATTTGGCCGGGAAAACCCCCGTAATTTGACATCAATTGACGTCATAACCCGCCCCGCGCTGCCAAAACCCCGTAATTTGGCAGCAGGGGAAAACGCTTTCCACGCATGCGCAGAAGCGCTATGCCGCTTGCACAGCCCCTACGCAAGCGGCGTAGCGCTACCACGCATGCGTGGAAGGGGTAAAACCATGCGTGGAAAGCGACCTGCGCAGAAGCGATGTGCACAGATCCCGTTTTTCCGGAGCTGCGGGTTAACCGGTATGGTTATGATACTATATATCAGTGATGGTGAACCTTGGCACTCCAGGTGTTCTTGAATTTCAATTCACAGAAGCCCTGATCAGCAGGAGTGTTGACTTGAGCTTCTGGTAATTGAATCCAAGAACACCTTGAGTACCAAGGTTTGCCATCACTGCTATATATCAATAGCAGTGACAGAATTATATACTGTACATTCTTCTCTGAAGTAGCCTCCCCTTCTTTCCTTTTTCCTGAGATTGGAATTGGATTTGGCTGTCAGAAATGGATTTGAGAGCCATATGTCTTTGAACAAGTTCAAAAGGCCTCTTACCTTAGATTGTGAGTTATTTCAAATTGAATGACTACAGTTTTAATAGTGCAATTTTATACTTAGATGCAAATGCTGCCGGTTCAGTGAGAAATATACCTAGGTCAAAGATCACAACCTGGAAGACAACATTTATCAGAAAGGAGAGCCTTACCTCAATTGCATCTTATTCCTTTCCCCACCCCAACCCAACACTCTAACCTCTCTCTACTTACTCCCAATGCAACTCCAGGCAGCCTCCCTTCAAGTTTTTCATAAACTAGTGGAGGACAGACTCAGGGCCATAGCCAGGATTCTATATGTGGGTGGATGAATTTTTTTCAGGGTGGGCAACAAAGCCTCTTTTCAATGCATTCTTATGGGAAACCATGCCTTGCCAGGGTGGGCAAACTGCTAACTCAGGGTGAGCCAAGCACACACACACACCGCCCCCATCTGGCTATGGCCCTGGATGGACTGTGTATAGCAGCATTTAATAGCATTTTGCCTCTCGCTTAGGACAACACATCTGGTGTATGGTTTTGGTTATTAGTATTTTCATAATCACTCCATCTGCAATAATTCTTGGTGGCTTTTATTAGGCTATTTTAACTTGTTTTCAATTCCATTTTTATGATAATTTTAATGATGCATTTTTAACCGCCTTGAGTGGCTTCGACCAATAGGGCAGTATTAATGAATGAATGAATGAATGCACTGATGAATTTTATGAGCACATGATTCTTCAATAGGTTCATTCTCTTGTAGAAGAAGAAGGCAGTCATGACTGAGATGAATAGACAAGAAATTTAATTACCTTGGTAATGGTAGGTAAAAGGTTCCCTTGTTCAAAAACCAGTCGTATCCAACTCTAGGGTTCAGTGCTCATCTCCATTTACACCCAAGGAGCCAGCGCTGCCTGTCTCTGCAGTTGTTTCTGTGGTCATGTGGCAGGCATGATTATACACTGGAGTGCATGGAACACTGTTACCTTCCCACTGAAGTAGTACCTATGTATCTACTTGCAATTTCTTGCTTTCAAACTTCTAGGTTGGCAGGAACTGGGACAGAGATGGGAGCTCACCCCATTGTGCAGCACTTGGTTCTCAAGCTACTGATCTGCTAACCTTCCAGTGATCAAGCTCAGCATCTTAACCACTAAGCAGTCCCTTTGGTAATGTTGCATTTCTGCAAAGATAGGCAAACAGAATTTTCATATATATTTTATACTATTTTTAGTTAGAGAAAAAGGACATCACAACTAAATCTACCAATCAGAATGTTATAGACATAAATTTCTAACCAATCAGCAAGCTGCCCCTCAATATTTTTACCTTCATCTCTAGTGAGGAAACTTTAGAAGTGTTAAAGTAATTGATTTGATGTGTAGCAGTGTCAAAGATTGAGAAATGTACTTGGAAAATGGCTAAAATGGTAGATATAGGAACACAGAATTGCTGCATTCACTGATCTAATCTGGCAGTTTCCCAAAATTGATAGCCACCAGGTAATCTTTTAACTTTATGATCTGTGGTGGAGAGATAAATTGTTCATGTAGAACAGGAATTCTCAATCTTTTAAAGCCAGCGGCTGGGTCACGCTTCCTCAGACAGCTTCGGGGGCTGGATGGCCATTTTGCCCTTCCTCCACCCATAGCTGTCAAGTATCCCATTTTGCTCAGGGAAACCCCATAATTTAGCCCTCTTCCTGCCATCATGTATTTTTAAATAATCTCCCGTATTTTTTTTAAATCCAGGGGGCATGTAAATCTCCCGTATATTATTGTATTATTATTTTATCTTTATTTATGAGGAATTTTCCTCATACCAGAGCCAGAGAGGAGTGTTGGGCTCCTCCTGGTGGAGGAGGAAGCACCACTGCTGCCCCTCACGGAGAACAAGGCAGCAGGCCAGCCTTTCTGTAATAATTCTATTTTAAATCTCTTTCCCCATTCACTGCTGTGACAGAATTTCATATTATGGTGATTTTTCTCTCTTCTCTCTCCTGAGAAAGAGGGTGTTAAAGGGAAGAGACAATGAGCCAATCGGCTTCAAGTATATTTGCATACAACATAAAGAGGATATTTCCGTGGTTTTGTCTTAAACCAAAATGAAATTGAGGTACACAAGGCTAAGACAGTAGACAATTAACTGATATAAGTGTAAAAAAAAAAAACAGTTCCATGAAAAATCACCATAATATGAAATGCTGTTGCAGCAGAGAATGGGGAAAGAGATTTAAAATAGAATTATCACAGTAAGGCTGGCCTGCTGCCTTCTTCCCCGTGAGGGGCAACCATGGTGCTAAGGGGAGTGTCTAGGGGGTGGGTCCTCCTCCACCTAGGGGGCCCCAATACTCCTCCCTGGTTCTGGTGGCTCCTCCTCTTCTAGGCTCTTGGATGTGCCTGGATTTTGGGGAGGAGGGGGTTTGGCCTGGTGGGTAGAGGGGTGTGGCTCAAAATTTTCCTTATTTAATGTCCAAAACTTGACAGGTATGCCTCCACTACATGGCACTTCCTGGTGTGGTGCAGGCGGTGGGGAGACACATTAAATAGTGCCGTGGGTTGCATCTGGCCCCTAGGTTGCAGGTTGAGAATCCCTGATGTAGAATTAAGAGATGTTTGGTTTAAATTGTGGGGCTTTTTTGCTTTAATTTGTTCTTGTTGTTGTTCAGTTGCATAGTCATGTCCAACCCTTTGTGACCCACATGGACCACCGCACACCAGGCACCTCTATCTTCCACCATCCTCCACAGCCCACTCAGCTCTACGCCCATTGCATTAACAATGCCATCTAGTAATCTCATCCTCTGTTGCCCCTTCTCCTTTTGCCTTTGATCTTTTCCAGCATCAAGGCCTTCGTCAGTGAGCCCTCTCTTCTCATTTGGTGACCAAATTACTTTAGCTTCATCTTCAATATCTGTCCTTCCATGAAGTATTCAGGATTGATTTCCTATAGGATTGACCTATTTGATCTCCTTGCTGTCAAAGGTATTCTCAAAATTCTCCTCCAGCTCCACATTTCAAAGGCATTTATTTTTCTATGCTCAGCCTTCCTAACAGTCCAGCTCTCGCAACCATCCATTACTACTGGGAATAAAATTGCTTTGACTTTTGCTTTCATATATTTTCGTATACTTTGACAATTTGGAAGGGGACTGTGCTCCCTAAATCACTTAAGATACTTTGCCCCCACCAGACTTTTAACAGACCAAACTTCTTGGAAAAGTTGAGAGACATGGCTTTAACAGGAAAATGTGACTCACAAATAAAACCTTCTAACAGAATTTACTAATCTTTGGGGGCCTTTGAGCAATCAGGCATGAGACAATGGCAAGACTGAGACAATGGTACAATGTCTTCACACCTTGGAAACTTGCACCTAATACCTGACTCAATAGCACATGCATGTCAATTTCCCTCAAGATCTTTCATTGGGGCAATAGGTAGCTTGCCTAAACCAGTCTTAGCCAACCTAACATCTCACTTACTATGTGAAAGCTTATCTATACCTATAAGAAGGTGGTTGGACCATGCGTGTCCGGAATGCATGTTCGCACACGTCCAGCCCATCCTGTAATGAGCCGGCCACACTTACCTTTTTTCATTGACACCATCGCCAATGGGAAAAAACTCCAAGTCCCAGCATCCTCCGCACCACGACACATCACAGCCAATCAGCCTGGATGGCCTGAGTGCGGAGGAAGCAGGACAGCCGGTGCGTGTGAGGAAAAACAAATGGCCAACTTGCACGCCTTTCCCCCTCATCACCAGGATTCTTCTATGGCGGCCCAAAAAGCCGCCTCCCCACCACTGCCGTTCCTGCCACCACCAACCCAGCTGGGGGAGAAGGAGACAGGGAGGAGAGACCACAACCCGGCAGCCCTAAAAAAGCTGCCTCCCCACCGCCACCATTCCCGCCGCCGCCAACCCAGTGGAGTTCACCCGGTAGGTCAGCCGTGGGAGAAGGAGGTGGAGAGGAGAGACACACAACACCTCCCCGCCTCCCCTGCCTGACGACGAGAGGGCCCCGACACCACCAGAGAAGAGGGGCTCTGGAGACGGCTCATTGGAGGCAAGACCGGGTAATCGGGGGGTTGTTGCATGAGTTTGTTGTATCGGGTGTAGTGTGTGCGGTTGTGTTGTGTGTGTGATTATTATGTGTTTGTGTGTGGGTTTGTATTGTGTATTTTGTGTTGGTGGTGGGGTGGTTTTTTTGGGGGTGGTGGTTTATTTGGGAAGAGAGGATTCACTTGCATAAGCCTTGATGCTGGGAAAGGTTGAGGGCAAAGGAAGAAGGGGACGTCCAGCATCAAGGCTTACTCAAGTGAATCCTCTCTTCCCAAATAAACCACCCCCTCAAAACCACCCCACCACCAACACAAAATCAATACCTGCCCAGCAAGGCTAGGCAAAATAGCTTGTGCATTTATAAAATTAACATAAAGCATAGGCAATGAGATGACAGAGAATTATTAATGATAGGAAATTATAAGAATTCATTCTATTAATTGCTCCATCAATGAAGCTACATTATACATGAGATTTTTTTTAAAATAACTATTGTGCATCTGGATATTTGTGGATCTTCAATTTTTGAATCACTTTACATCACTTAAACCTGTTAACAATATCCTGATTGGGGATGTTTATGTGCAGCTTGAACTTATAAAAATGAACTACTAAGTGAGGAAAGCCCTTATTGTACTGGTCATTCTAGGGTCACTCAAGCTGCTAGCTAATGAGTGGACCTGGTTCAAAGTTTTGGAGTGAAAAGCATAGCTTAGTATTTTCACTTATATCTGTCTGTTCTCACAGCAGGCTGAGTCATTCTTGTTGTTCTGCCATATCTAAATCTGAATATGGGCCATCCTCATGGTGATCATCCATGAAGACAGTCCTGAAAATATAATGCACTGGCCTTTCATCTGTGTTCTGCATCATACCCATACCACTGATCTAGTTCCATGTATCACTTTCTGGTCCTGAGCCCCTTTGGATCACAAAGTCCTAATCAGCCCCAGGCCAGTATTGATGAAGCTGCTGCCCTCCATCAAGATGGATTCAAGTGGGATTTAATCCACAATGAAGGATCTAAATTCTCCTCCCTTATGTTCTCACAGGACATTGTCTCACAGAATCCACATGACACCAGTTCAAGATGACAGTGAAGTTGAGGTTGCTTTGAGGCTTAGCTGAAGTCCAACCTCTGCAACATAAATTGAAGAACTGTTCTGTCCGTTTCAGGATTAGGTGATACAGCAAGCAAGCAAGCAAACTGACAAACAAACAAACAAACACATAGATACATGCATAATAAAAAACAGGATGATCAAATGACAATTAAAACAGATCCATCTCCCCAATCTCTGAAGACAGATATTTTCCTTTTGCTACATAATTGCAAAGCTAACAAGAGTTTTGACATTTTACAGGTATTTTCAAATCCAACAATGTGAAAACTTGTATGGGAGAAAAATGTAACTAGAAGGTGGCAGCTGTATACTAACTGGAGCAGATGCTGAATTCCCCAATTTTCTCTGGCTAGTGCAGAGTTTAATTGTTACTCTGTGTGAAATGTAGCCATTTGCTATGCTTCGTTCTTTGATACTGAGGTGCCAGAGGCTTACAGAAACTGTAAATCCCCAAATATCTTGCTGATCCAATTCATCTAAGATTTATGGACCCACCAGAGAAATACAATATCATGCAATTCCTGTTTGATCAAGTATGGTAACTAATTAGATTCCCCCCTTTTTCTTTTTCTGCTTGATATGAAGAATGCTATGAGGATGATGATGGAGGACAGAGGTGCCTGGAGGACAATGGTCCATAGGGTCACAAAGGGTTGGAATCGACTGTGTGACTAAACAACTACAAGATAAAAATAAATACAACTTTTCTTGATTACTTTTCTAAAGCAGCATGCTAACTTTGGATGTCTTTCTCCAAAACATCAGTGAGCATGTTCCTCATGCCGGCCAAAGCTAGCATATCAAACTGGCCCTAATTTCTCAGGTGGTATTATTGGTAAGTCTGCTCAATTCCTTCCCATTGCAATTAGTGAGACTAAAAATGTTCTAGTTTCCAAGATGGAGGAAAATGCCCCAGTCCTAGTTCACACTATTTTTACACAATACATCAGCTTAAAAAAGAAATACAATAAATGAGTGTTCCCTTAGAGCTCTTCAGGAACTCTAGATTTTGTATGTCTTGATGTTCTTCTTAGAGCTCTTAAATAATAAAAGATGTTCGCTTCTTTTGGC
Organism: Bradypodion pumilum; assembly: GCA_035047305.1. Lineage (NCBI taxonomy): Eukaryota > Metazoa > Chordata > Lepidosauria > Squamata > Chamaeleonidae > Bradypodion > Bradypodion pumilum. The sequence continues at coordinate 156,077,344 of JAWDJD010000001.1, read as the reverse complement.
AAGAACCGAACAAATGCTTACCCCATTTTCTTTAAAATAGCATCATGAACAATAGATCTATAAGGATCTATTTTAGTCACAAAGAAAGAATTTTGACATTTTTTGGCCATTTATGAAAAATCTTATCTATCTTAAGTCTTAGTAGAACGGCATTTCAAACTGGTTTGTTAGGAACCAGGTTCTACTGATTTTCAACTAAACATTAGAATGCAAGCGCGGCGCCAAAATGGCCGCCGCGCCCTTTGCGGGCCCCCCCCACAGGACAGAGAATCCGGGTAGTTAGGGGCGTGGCCAGCTCCCTTATAAAAGGGGTGGCCACGAGGCAGCCGCGCTGCCATTTTGCCTCAGCGACGGAGCGGAGAAGTTTTTCCCCTGCGCCTCCGTCGCTCGTTGGTATTGCCGGGAAGCCTTTTGGGTCGATTTTGCTTAGCTAGCTTCCCTTTTTTGCTCGAGATGCCTTCCAAAAAGAAGGCTGCTGCGAATTCAGCTCGGGCTGTGAGGAGGCGCAACCCAGGTCGGAGGACCGTGGTGCCGCCTCCTCAACAGCCACCTTTGCCATCCCCGGCCGGGGCTAGTGGCTTGGGGTCTATCGCACCTTGGCCCGTTCAGAGTGCGGGCGCGGAGGGCGCTCCGGCCCGCGGCCCGCGAGCGGTGGACACCGCTCCTCCTTCCGCCCAACCTGTTGGGCCGACTACTTCTGGGCCGCAGCCTCTCCCGGGGCCCTCTAGCCTTGGGGGGTGGCCCGGTGCCCCGCCTTGGCAGGTTTCCTCACCAGCCCTACCGGGCTTCGGCCCTGGCCAATGGCCATATCTGGGCCATGGGGTGCAGGGAACTGTCCCCATGCAAGGGTCAGGTGGGCCGGCCGGCTCTTTACCCATGGTTACTGTAGACACCTTACTGGCCCGTATTGCGGCCTTAGAGGCGTCTTTGGCCCGGGCCAGTCAGGCAGGTGCCCCTTTCGGGGTACCTTTGGAGGCGCTATCGGCAGCAGGACAACGGCCGGCGGGGAGGGTTGAGCTGCTGCAGGCGGGTGGCGCGGCTCCGGCCACTGCCTCGCAGCTCCCCAGCCAGCAACCTGGCGCGGGTCAAGCCCCGGTGATGAGCTCTACATCGGTCGTGAGCTCCGACGCCCCCAGTGGGCCGGAACCCCCGTTGGGGGCGGCCCGCGGGGGTGCAGCATGTGAGTATATGGTGCAAACGAGTACATCCACACACATTCCCAATATAGGGGGGACCTTTCAGTGGCCTTGGCCTCGCGCGGGTGGTGCAGGGGCTACGCCGCTGGCGACCCACCCGGCGACAACTACTGCCACCATGCCCGCTGGGGTGGGCATTGGTTCTTACACTGCTGGGAACGTACTTGGGGTGGCAGGGTTAACTCATGCCCCTTTGGGTAGGCCAGCTATCCCCTTTTCGGCTTTGCCGACGGCAGGGTATTCCCTGCCATTGGGTGATCACTTGGCTCAGGCTACCAGAGAAAAGATATGGCGAGGGGAGTACGTGGATATCTTCTCACTCCTGAACAGAGAGCCCACTAAGGAAGAAAGGGAGGGTCAGGATGAGAAGGACAAGGAGCAGGCACGCTGCCGTAAGCCGCCGCGTACCTGGGCTAACTGGCTCCCCGCTTATTTGATATACATGGCGGTGTATTTGAGGGCGCGGCCGGATCTAGCTATTCCCATGGTCCAATATTTGGACAACATATACAGGGCGATGGTAGATTTCCCGGGCCCCTCATGGCTAGCATATGATGAGGAATTCCGTATGAGGATTCCCCTGCACCCCGAGATGAGATGGGATGAGCCGTGCCAGAGACTGTGGCTCTTGTATATGACACCCACACGTCCTGCCCCGGGGGATAGATACCATTGTGGACATGCGGTCCAGCGAGCAGCTCCAGCGCAGGTTACCCGCCAAATGGCGGGGCAGGGGGTTCCAGCCCGCCTGCTGTGCTGGACTTTCTCGTCCAATGGTTCCTGCAGTCGGAAGAACTGCAGGTATAAGCACGAGTGTCCCACATGTTCTGGTCCCCATGCAGCCTCTGCTTGTCCCAAGCCTGGGGGGGTGCGAGGCAGAGGGAGGGGTGGACAGTTTGCTGGCAAGCCTGCCACGGATGGAACTAGTTCTCCGAAAGGCCCCCTCCCCAATTAAGGTGGACATGCTGGAGCGCTGGCTCGCATCGTACCCAAGGGGAGAGGACAGGGAGTACCTCATCCAAGGTTTTAAGCAGGGATTTCGTATCCCTTTTATGGGTGATAGATCTCCTCAGGATGCTCCCAACCTTTTATCCCTCAGAGGAAGGGAGGAGGTAGCCGAGGCCAGCATTAAAAAGGAGTTAGACGCGGGCAGGGTCGCCGGACCTTTTCCCGCACCCCCTTTTTCCAACCTTAAGGTTTCACCATTGGGTTTGGTTCCTAAAAAGTCCCTAGGTGAGTTTCGCCTTATTCATCATTTGTCCTACCCAGCCGGCCGATCGGTCAACGATGCGATACCTGATGACCTTTGTTCGGTCAGGTATACATCGTTCGACCATGCGCTGCGCATGGTGCGCTCGTGTGGCCCGGGTGCCTTGCTGGCCAAGTGCGACATTAAGTCAGCTTTTCGCCTCTTGCCGGTGCACCCGGGCGACTTTGAATTGCTGGGTTTTAAATTTAAAGGGGAGTATTATTTTGATAAGGCCATGCCTTTTGGCTGCTCCATATCATGCTCGGCTTTCGAGCGTTTTAGTACCTTCTTAGAGTGGGCTTTCGTCCGCAGGTCAGGGTCCCGGTCTGTAGCCCATTACCTGGATGACTTTTTATTCGGGGGTGAACGGGGCTGGGACACGTGTGCACGTCTCCTCTATACATTTCAGACGCTAATGCAGGAACTGGGTGTCCCTTTAGCGCCCGAAAAGACCGAGGGCCCGTCGACCAAACTAGTATTCCTGGGGGTTGAGATTGATACAGTAGTACAGGCTTCTAGGTTACCGGGTGATAAGGTGTCCAGGATAGTGACCCTTATCTCGGAATTGCTGGCCAAGCGTAAGGCATCCCTGAGGGAACTGCAGGTGCTACATGGGCACCTCAATTTTGCCTGCAGGGTGGTCGCACCGGGCAGGGCTTTCGCCCGGCGCTTATGCGACGCCATGGCAGGGTTATCCAGGCCCCACCACAGAGTCAGGCTTACCCGGGGTATCAGGGCAGACATGTTTGTCTGGTTGCAATTCCTGAGGGAGTTTAATGGGGTCTCATTTTGGAGGTCTGACCTCCTGGCATCCCCCAATTTCCAGATCCAGTCTGATGCCTCAGGATCCCTGGGTTATGGGATGTACTTCAATGGGAAGTGGGCCTATGGTGGGTGGCCACCGGCATGGGCAGGCACAGGTCGCCTGCGGGATCTCACATACCTGGAATTTTTTCCCATTCTGGGGGCTTTGATGCTATGGGGCGAACAGTGGGCTAATTCGGTGGTGCATTTCTGGTGCGACAATGCTGCCGTGGTGCACATTGTCAATGCACAGACTTCTAAATCGCCCAGGGTCATGGATCTAGTGCGCCATTTTGTGCTGCGCTGCCTGCGCCTCAACGTCTTGTTCAGGGCCAGGCATGTCCCAGGGGTTAATAACGATATTGCTGACGCTTTGTCCCGCCTGCAGATCTCCCGGTTCCGCGCCTTGGCCCCGGATGCGGAGGAATTTCCCTCGCCACTCCCGGACGAGATGTGGACTATTGGCAAGGAGAGGTGAACCGGGCGATTGGCCTGTCACTAGCGCCACGCACGCGTAAGGCGTATCAACAAGCATTCAATTTGTATAGGGCTTTTGCTACTCGATTTCAATGGCCAGAGACCTGGCCCATCCCGGTGGACCATGTTCTGCGGTTCATGGTTCACCTGCATGCACAGGGCCTTGCACCTCGCACCATAGCATCCAAGCTCTCGGCGTTGGCTTTTATGGCCAAAGTAGGGGGTCATGTGGATACCACCTCTGACTTCCGTGTGAGACACGTTTTGGAGGGGTGGGTGCGCGAGCGCGGGCGTTGCCCGGATGACCGGCACCCTATTTCCCCAGGGGTTCTTACCCAGTTGGCCCGGGGCTGGCCAGGCCTCTGTTTTGATCATTATGAGGCAGCCCTTTTTCATGCAGCCACAACGGTGGCATTTTTTGGAGCGCTCCGCATCAGCGAACTCGTGATGCTGTCTAAGGCGGATGCAAGTGGTAGGGCACTGGAACTCGGAGATGTATATGTTGCCAAAGACTGGGCCCAGTTGAGGATTCGCTCCTCCAAAACAGATCAGCATGGCGTAGGCAGTGGAGTAAGACTGCTACGGTGTTCTTTGGCAGACATCTGTCCGGTTGGTGCCCTACAGGAATACCTGGCACTGCGTGGCTGGCACCACGGCCCGTTTTTCTGTCACCAAGATGGGTCTCCCCTTACTAAATTTCAGTTTTGGAAGGTGACAGCCAGAGCCCTCACCAGGGTGGGACTACCAGGTGCCCGTTATGGCACACATTCGTTCCGTATTGGCGCAGCCTCTACAGCAGCTGCTTTTGGGTACTCTGGGGCTGACATACGCAGCATGGGGAGGTGGGGCTCACAATGTTTTCAGTTTTATGTGCGCCCACTCCCGCCATGAGTACCAATCCAGTCACCTTACCTTCCTTTTTCTCAATTTTCTTACAGACCCTGGGTGTCGTATTACACCGATGACAGTATGGCTGGTGGGCCACAGCTATGTGCTCAGGGCAGCGCGTTACGCTGCGGCGACAGAGTGGGGACCCCGACTGGGACTGGGTGACCACGCCAGTCTCTCATGGCACGGTAAGCCTGGGATGTTATGGCGGGAGCTGCGGCCTTTCCTTTTTTCTGGCCTGGGGGCTGACCCGCCTGACATTCTAATCATCCACTTGGGGGGCAATGATTTGGGCCAGGTAACTGGCTTATCGCTCAAGCATGCGATTTGCGAGGACCTCGCCTACTTGCATTATGTCTGGCCTGCCACTGCCCTGGTTTGGTCGGACATTGTTCCGCGCCACTCTTACAGAGGGGGCGTTAACCTCCTGGCCCTTGACCGAGCTAGGCGCGCGGTCAATAAGGCAGTGGCGCGGTTTCTCACCACCAGGGCTTGGGGACGGGTTAGTCATCACCCCGATATTAGTCTACAAAATTGTGACTTGTATGCAGGGGATGGGGTCCATCTGTCGCGAGGAGGTATGGACCTCCTGTTGGGTGACTGGCGAGCAGGCCTGTTGACCGAGCTGACGGTCTGGGGGGGGGCGTCAGGTCTTCTGTGAAGCCCCTCCGTGTGGCGGGTAGCACTGGTAAGGTAAACAGTATGACCCACAAGTATCCGGCAGGTTCGCAATTGACTGGACAACACTAGACAGGAATAAAGTAGTTAAACGTTGTCCGGTCAACGACGAATCAGGCGATGGGGTGATGATGATTGCTAACCAGCATGCATCACCCCTGTGATTTCACGGATACGCGTCAGAGGGTGGGGTCATGAGTTAGTTATTGACTACGGTCAACAATTTGTTTGTTGTTAACAAACAAATTGATACAATTTGATACATTGTAACCAATTGCCGTTGGCAATTTTGGGGTGGTACCTTACCAGTGTTACTTCGGCCTGCTTGCCTTAGGAATTATGATTGGTCGTTTTACCAATACAAATTTATAATTCGGACTAGGGCATTGAATCAATAAATGTGGCCCTTTGCTGTTATCCACTTTCAATGTTGTCTGTGTCCGTTATTGGGGGGGTGCGCCTGCAATGCAAGCGCGGCGCCAAAATGGCCGCCGCGCCCTTTGCGGGCCCCCCCCACAGGACAGAGAATCCGGGTAGTTAGGGGCGTGGCCAGCTCCCTTATAAAAGGGGTGGCCACGAGGCAGCCGCGCTGCCATTTTGCCTCAGCGACGGAGCGGAGAAGTTTTTCCCCTCCACCCCCTCCCTAGTTAACAGTGTGATTATGGTCGCTTCGGGGCCGGGTGGGAATTTTTGGTTGGGACCCACATTGGCTTCGGGTCCTGGCTTTTTTGCCCATCCCACACTGTTGCTATGGTTTGATATAGGTGTCTTTCTTCGTTCCTACTGTTGACTTTGGTCACATGGGCGGGTAGCACTGGTAAGGTAAACAGTATGACCCACAAGTATCCGGCAGGTTCGCAATTGACTGGACAACACTAGACAGGAATAAAGTAGTTAAACGTTGTCCGGTCAACGACGAATCAGGCGATGGGGTGATGATGATTGCTAACCAGCATGCATCACCCCTGTGATTTCACGGATACGCGTCAGAGGGTGGGGTCATGAGTTAGTTATTGACTACGGTCAACAATTTGTTTGTTGTTAACAAACAAATTGATACAATTTGATACATTGTAACCAATTGCCGTTGGCAATTTTGGGGTGGTACCTTACCAGTGTTACTTCGGCCTGCTTGCCTTAGGAATTATGATTGGTCGTTTTACCAATACAAATTTATAATTCGGACTAGGGCATTGAATCAATAAATGTGGCCCTTTGCTGTTATCCACTTTCAATGTTGTCTGTGTCCGTTATTGGGGGGGTGCGCCTGCAAACATAGATGTGGAAGGAACTACAGACTTCATTTTGGCACTTGATCACTCTCTAAGCAACTCAATATGTTGTAGTATTCATCATTAGTGGAATGTCTTTAATTCAGTTTAATGAAATACCAGTCAAAATCCTCTCCCATAAATTACATCTGCATAAAAGTGATGACATAACTTGCTGGAAAGATAACTGAATATTAAAGACATCTAGATTTTATCACAAGGATTGCCAGACTAATATGTAATCAGTCTCATAAGTAATCAGTCTCATGATGTGGAAGCTGGGCAAGTCTATGGTAAAAGCAGGAACTCTTTGATTACCAGAAATCTCAGGGCAAGCCCTGAGGTGAAATCAGAGATTCTTCAGTTACCAGTAATCTGGTGGAAGCAGCAACAGATTGCCAGTAATTAAAGAGCTTTAATTCTTTGTTTCTTAGTCCATATCTCCTCTTTAATATTACCTCCTCAATCATTTTTTGTCCCACTAATTTCAATGGGAAGGAATTAAAGATGAAATGGCTAGATGGTATTGTAGATGCAATGGGCACTGAGCTGGGCGGGCTGAGGAGGATAGTGGAGGACAGAGGTGCCTGGAGGAAAATGGTCCATGGGGTCGCAAAGGGTTGGAATCGACTGTGCGACTGAACAACAACAAATTCCTGAGGCTCAACTGATTTGCGCTCAATGAGACTGATGGAGGGAAAATTAGGAAAGCCCTGGAATCAAAGCAGCAACCTGGTAATTACTGCCAATTCCCCTCTGCTGGTGACATCATCATACTTATGTAGGCACAATTTATGTGGGGGGGGATTAGCCATTAGCATCACAAGCACCTTTTAAAAAACCCATTATGTAGCAGTATTCTTCAAATTTGGTGTAAATATGTATTTTTTTTAAAAAAAGGCCAGGAATATCATTGATTCAAATTGTGGATGTAGAGAAATTTCCTGGGAACCTTAAAACAGGAGAAATATAGGATTTGGAGAAAGATAAGGTGGTAATAAGATAGAAAGATTGGTTAAATAAAGTAGCTCACAGAGATCACATAAGGGAAATATTTTACGAAGGTAAGGTATCTTGGTATAATATATTACAGTTGGAGAAATGTACTAGAGCAGTGTTTCCCAACCGTTGATTTTTGGACTTCAATTTGTAGAATCCTAGGTCAGTACATTGGCTGATCAGTGCTTTGAATAATTGATTTAGGCTTCTGGGAATTGAAGTCCAAAAACCAAAGGTTGGGAAACACTGGACTAGAGATTGGGTGAGGCAATATGGCAATTGTAGACAATTAACAAAATCTGAGGAATTGATAATACAAATGGAACATAAATAAAAAAATAAAAAAGGATTAGTAAATAAAAATATGAAATTTTAAATAGAATCTGGGGAGAACAACAGGGACTAAGAATAAATTGGGAGACAGATTGAGGAGGTAATATTAAAGAGGAGAAATGGACTAAGAAACAATGAATTATGAAGAATATGTCTGTTACAATTAAAGAGAATTATTATAAAACAATTTATTTGATGCTAGTAACGTTATCATGATTTAAAATACCAAAAAAAACATTGTTGGAGTAGGAAACAAGAAGTGGGAATTATCTTCATTTATGGTGTGAGTGTAAGACTGTGAAGAAAATATGAAAAAAGGTTTTTGTAAAGATCAACAAACTATTGTCTATTAATTTAGAATTGTGTCCGTGTTGCCCATGCATGAAATGGCCACTATTCATAGGACAAGCAAATCTATCTCAGCAATCTAAGCCCTCCTGGGGCCCCTGTGATTGGGATTTCCAGGAGAGCTTGTGAATTCAATTGGTACCTGAGCTGTCAATCTTTTTTTTACTTTGAGCTTCCTAGTTATGTTTAAATATTAAATTTACTTTAAGTATTGCTTTTGTATGTCAAGTGAGAGCTTTTAGTGCCAAGTCTCTTTCTCTTAACTTCCGAATATTAATATATGTTGTTTCAGGCAGCTCTAACTTTTATTAAAGAACTTCCATGGCACTTTGCTTCAGACAGGTTTAGCAACTGATAAATACCCCTGCTTTGCTTGTTTTCCAAATAAACTTCAACTCCAAAGCACATTCCAGATAATACATACAAAACATTACAAACCTTCCATAGTGTTTCTTGGCATTTACATGAAATTGCATCAGTCAAAGCATTTACCGGCATTTGGTTTTACATTAGAAATGTATTCATGTGGTCTTGGGATCTGCAGGTTTTAGAACTACAGTCTGAGAGAAGAGAGAAACAAAGAGATAGAGTAATTATGGGCTAAACCATGTCACTACGGTTTCAAACAGGCAACAGATCAGAACATCTAACCCAAAACTAGGAGGTTTAGAGTCAGATAGGTGAACAAAAAACACAATTAAGTGTATTACATCAAATTCAGGTAGACTTTACGGCACTAATAGTGGTTTTAATAAATAATTCAAATAATTCAAATTTTAATAAATAAATCAAATAAAACTTTGATACTATGTGATAAACTATGATATTGTGCATGATAATACTTTGTTTTAAAACTGTTTAATCTGTGATAACATGTGTGATGGGAAGGGACTGGCGTAGAGACCGGCAAGGCATGCCACAAAGTTTGCCAAGAGAACCCTATGGACCAAAACAAAAGGCAAAACAAGGGGATGCTCAGCACAGCAGATCTGAAAAGGGGGAGGGATACGAAAGGCGGAGGAGAAATACAGTGTTGCAGGGAACAATACTGCATAGGGACATGGAATGTGAGGTCTATGAATCAAGGAAACTGGAAGTGGTTAAAAATGAGATGGAAAGAATAAGCATTGACATATTGGGCATCAGTGAGTTAAAATGGACAGGGATGGGTGAATTCAGCTCTGGAAACCATCATATCTACTATTGTGGGCAAGAAAACCTCAGAAAAAATGGAGTAGCCATAATTGTCAACAAAAGAGTGAGAAAAGCAGTAATGGGATACAATATCAAAAATGATAGAATGATGTCAGTCAGAATCCAAGGCAAACCTTTCAATATCACTGTAATCCAAGTCTATGCACCAACCACTAGTGCAGATGAAGCCACAGTTGACCAGTTCTATGAGGACCTACAACACCTCATAGAACAGACACCAAGAAATCATGTCCACATTATCTTAGGAGATTGGAATGCCAAAGTAGGAAATCAAAAAGTAAATGGAATAACAGGCAAGTTTGGTCTTGGAACACAGAATGAAGCAGGGCAAAGATTGATAGAGTTCTGCCAAGAGAACGCACTAGTCATAGCAAACACCCTGTTCCAGCAACACAAGAGGCGGCTTTACACATGGACATCACCAGATGGGCAGCATCGAAATCAGATTGATTACATACTCTGCAGTCAAAGATGGAGAACCTCCATTCAGTCAGCAAAAACAAGACCTGGTGCAGACTGTGGCTCAGATCACAACCTACTGATCGCAAAATTGAGGCTTAGACTAAAGAAAATGGGGGAAAACAATTAGACCAGACAGATATGACCTACACAACATCCCTAAAGAATACACGGTGAAGGTCATGAACAGATTTAATGTCCTGTACCTGATAGACAGAGTACCAGAAGAATTATGGACAGAGACGCGGGGCATCATGCAGGAGGCAGCAAGAGAAACCATACCAAAAGAAAAGAAAGGTAAGAAAGCAAAGTGGTTGTCTGATGAGGCCCTTAAAATAGCAGAGGAAAGAAGGAATGCAAAAGTCCAAGGAGAAAGGAAAAAATACAACCACCTGAATACAGAATTTCAAAGGAAAGCAAGGAGAGATAAGGAAAAATACCTGAACTAACAGTGCAAAGAAATGGAGGAAAACTACAAAAGAGGCAGGACTAGAGATCTTTTCAAAAAATTGGAGAAATCAAGGGAACATTTAAAGCAAAAATGACCATGAAAGGGACAAAGATGGAAAGGAGTTAGCTGAAGCAGAAGAGATAAAAAAAAGATGGCAAGAGTACACAGAGGAACTCTACAAAAAGGACCTCAACACTCCTGTTAATAAAAATAATGAGAAATTTGAACTTGAACCAGACATTCTGGAGAGTGAAGTCAGAAAGGCCCTAAAAAGCACTGCAAACAACAAAGCTAGTGGAAATGATGGTATCCCAGTTGAATTTTTTAAATCCCTAAAAGATGATGGAATCAAACTACTGCACTCAATATGCCAGCAAATTTGGAAAACAAAACAGTGGCCACAGGATTGGAAAAGATCAGTGTACGTTCCAATCCCCAAAAAAGGCAATGCCAAAGAATGCTCAAATTACAATTGCGCTCATCCCACATGCCAGCAAGGTGATGCTCAAGATAATACAGGATAGACTTCAGCAGCACGTGGAGAGAGAAATACCAGAGGTGCAGGCTGGTTTCAGAAGAGGCAGGGGGACTAGAGACCACATTGCCAACATACGTTGGATCATGGAGAAAACAAAAGAATACCAGAAACAAGTCTACTTTTGTTTTATCGACTACACCAAGGCTTTTGACTGTGTGGACCACAACAAAATGTGGCAAGTAATTAAAGAGATGGGAATACCAGAACACCTCATATGCCTCATGAGAAATCTGTACACGAACCAAGAAGCAACAGTTAGGACAGAACACGGAATGACAGAGTGGTTTGGAATAGGAAAAGGAGTAAGACAAGGCTGCATTTTATCACCCTGCTTATTCAATCTATACACAGAGCACATAATGCACAATGCAGGGATGGAGGAATCACAATATGGGATCAAAATTGCTGGGAGAAACATCAACAATTTGAGATATGCAGATGTCTGATGAGGCTCTTAAAATAGCAGAGGAAAGAAGGAACGCAAAAGTCAAAGGAGAAAGGAAAAACTACAATCATTTGAACACAGAATTTCAAAGAAAAGCAAGGAGAGATAAGGAAAACTACCTAAAAGAACAGTGCAGAGAAATGGAGGAAAACAACAAAAGAGGCAGAACCAGAGATCTTTTCAAAAAAATCGGGGAAATTAAGGGAACATTTAAAGCAAAAATGACCATGATAAGGGACAAAGAAGGAAAGGAGCTAGCTGATGCAGAAGAGATTAAGAAAAGATGGAAAGAGTACACAGAGGAACTCTACAAAAAGGACCTCAACACTCCTGACAATCACAATGAGGAAGAAGTAGAAATTGAGCCAGACATCCTGGAGAGCGAAGTCATAAAGGCCCTAAAGAGCACTGCAAACAACAAAGCTAGTGGAGATGATGGTATCCCAGTTGAATTTTTCAAAGCGCTAAAAGACGACGGCGTCAAATTACTGCATTCAATATGCCAGCAGATTTGGAAAACAAAACAATGGCCACAGGATTGGAAAAGATCAGTATACGTCCCAATCCCAAAAAAGGGCAATGCCAAAGAATGTTCAAATTATCGAACAATCGCGCTCATCCCACACGCCAGTAAAGTGATGCTCAAGATAATACAGGATAGACTTCAGCAGCATGTGGAGAGAGAATTACCAGAGGTGCAGGCTGGTTTCAGAAGAGGCAGGGGGACTAGAGACCACATTGCCAACATACGCTGGATCATGGAGAAAACAAAGGAATACCAGAAACAAGTTTACTTTTGTTTTATTGACTACACTAAGGCATTTGACTGTGTGGACCACAACAAGATGTGGCAAGTAATTAAAGAGATGGGAATACCAGAGCACCTCATATGCCTCCTGAGAAATCTGTACATGAACCAAGAAGCAACAGTTAGGACAGAACATGGAATGACAGAGTGGTTTGGAATAGGAAAAGGAGTAAGACAAGGCTGCATTTTGTCACCATGCTTATTCAACCTATACACAGAGCACATAATGCGCAGTGCAGGGATGGAGGAATCACAATATGGGATTAAAATCGCTGGGAGAAACATCAATAATCTGAGATATGCAGACGATACCACCCTAATGGCAGAAAGTGAGGAAGACCTAAAGAATCTCTTGATTGGGCTGAAGGAGGAGAGTGCAAAAGCTGGCCTGAGACTCAATATCAAGAAAACCAAGATAATGGCAACAGGCCCAATCAGTTCCTGGAAAATAGACGGGGAAGAAGTAGAAGCAGTGACAGATTTTACTTTCTTAGGATCAAAGATCACTGCAGATGGGGATTGTAGCCATGAAATAAAAAGGCGACTGATTCTTGGGAGACAAGCAATGAGAAACCTGGGGAACATAGTGAAAAGCAGAGACATCACCTTGAAAACAAAAATTAGAATAGTCAAAGCAATGGTCTTCCCAGTAGTAATGTATGGATGTGAGAGCTGGACAATTAGGAAGGCTGAACGCAGAAGAATAGATGCCTTTGAAATGTGGTGTTGGAGGAGGGTTTTGAGAGTGCCCTGGACAGCGAGGAGAACAAATAGGTCAATCTTAAAAGAAATTAACCCGGATTGCTCACTGGAAGGCCAAATAGTAAAGATGAAGCTAAAATACTTTGGACATCAAATGAGAAGGGAGGATTCACTTGAGAAGGCATTGATGTTGGGAAAGGTGGAGGGCAAAAGAAGAAGGGGGAGGCCAAGGATGAGATGGCTAGATGGCATTGTAGACACAATGGGCACAGAGCTGGGAGGGCTGAGGGGGATGGTGGAGGACAGAGGCGCCTGGAGAGCAATGGTCCATAGGGTCGCAAAGGGTCGGAACTGACTGTGCGACTGAACAACAAAAGATGATACCACCCTAATGGCAGAAAGTGAGGAAGACCTAAAGAACCTCTTGATTGGGTTGAAGGAGGAGAGTGCAAAAGCTGGCTTGAGACTTAATATCAAGAAAACCAAGATAATGGCAACAGGTCCGATCAGTCCCTGGAAAATAGATGGGGAAGAAGTAGAAGCAGTGACAGATTTTACTTTCCTGGGATCTAAGATCACTGCAGATGGCGACTGTAGCCATGAAATAAAAAGACGATTGATTATGGGGAGACAAGCTATGAGAAACCTGGGGAATATAGTGAAAAGCAGAGACATCACCTTGAAAACAAAAATTCACATAGTCAAAGCAATGGTATTTCCAGTGGTAATGTATGGGTGTGAGAGCTGGACCATTAGGAAGGCTGAGCGCAGAAGAATAGATGCCTTTGAGATGTGGTGTTGGAGGAGAGTCCTGAGACTCCCTTGGACAGCAAAGAGAACAAATAGGTCAATACTGGAAGAAATCAATCCTGAATGTTCATTGGAGGGACAAATAGTGAAGATGAAGCTAAAGTACTTTGGACATCAAATGAGAAGGGAGGACTCACTTGAGAAGGCCTTGATGCTGGGAAAGGTTGAGGGCAAGAGAAGAAGGGGGCGTCCAAAGATGAGATGGATAGATGGTATTGTGGACACAATGGGCACAGAGCTTGTTGGGCTGAGGAGAATGGTGGAGGACAGAGGTGCCTGGAGGAAAATGGTCCATGGGGTCGCAAAGGGTCAGAATCGACTGTGCGACTGAACAACAACAGTAAATAATGCTTGGACACAACAGGATGCAAAAGGTTAAACCTGGGACCTTTGCAATAGAATGCATCTGCTTCGTCATTGAATTAATGTTGAGCTACCCTCTTCAAGGAATATGACGGAGGTTGAATTTTTCATATATTATATCAGTGCCGCTGTATGGGTCTCTGTTGACCCAGTGGTTAAGAAGCTCACCTTGTTAGCTGGAAGGCTGGCAGTTCGATTCCTGAGTACTGCAGGATGGAATGAGCTCCCATCTTTGTCCCAGTTCCTGCCAACCTAGCAGTTCGAAAGCAAGAAATTGCAAGTAGATAAATAGGGACCACTTCAGTGCGAAAAAGATCTTGGGAACATGAGTGGAGTTCCTTCAGCAAAAATCCTTTCAACCCAGAATAATTTCTGACACAAAATTATTATTAGTGCTGCTGTACTACCAGAGCAAACTCCTCAAAACTAAAGGCTGAATTAACTGATCTTAACCAATGGAAACCAACATTTAGGTAAACAATACTGAATTTGAGGAAATAATTTCAATTCAGAGGTACTGTATATCTATAGATTCCCTTTCATAGATTTTTAATTCAATAATGGATTTTTACCACAATGTCTACCCCCTCCCCCCACCAGTATGTCAGTCCAGGGCATGATGGGCTCAAAATCTTTTGCCACATACAATGAGAAACAAGAGACTTCCCTCTTCTATTTCATGTACAAATCCTGGTCTGGACATCTTAATCTTACTTCAACATTGGTGATGGGACAGCATTGTCCATGCCATGAGATAGCATGATATAAACTATCTATTTATCAATAGAGAGAAATAACTAGAGAATTAAAGATAACATCTAGGGTGCTCACATGTCAAATAATTGCTGCTCACCATATTCAGTCAATGCTGTTCTATCATCTAAGCTAACTCTACAAAACTAAAGGCTGAAGAGGTGTTCACCTAGCATCTGCAACCTGACATGACTGCTTCACTTTGTCCACTGGTAGAAAAGACCTTGGTCCAAGGGCTTTTTCATTTTTATTCCCACAGTGTCCCAAATTTAAAACAAATTCATCTTCTGATGCTGCTGTATCTGAATCCAAATATTTGCAATCCTCATGGCAATCAGCCATGAACACTGTCCTAAGAATATAATGCAATGGCCTTTCATCTGCCTTCTGCATTACAGCATGACACCCATACCACTGATCCAGTTCTGTTAGTCACTTTCTGGTCCTAAACCCTTTTGGCGCACAAAGTCCTCATTGGCCTCAGTCCAGTATGAGCGAAGCTGTTGCTCTCCATCAAAATGGATTCAAGTGGGATTCAATCCCCTTGGGGGACCATCTCCTGTGGACTTCAGCACCCAAGGTTGTTAGTCCTCAGGGTTGTCAGGTTAGTTAACCACTGCCTGACACTCAGCGCTATTACCATAACAGGATAACCTGGCCAGATTAGCAAAACACATTAGACACTATAAAATATTGGAGGCATTTAAAATTGTCAGTCGGGCCCCACCAATGTACGACAATATTAAATCTGTAGTCTTCCCTGCTGTGACTAAAAGGAAGTAGACATATCATCTTGCAGTCTTCAGTGTTCCTGTTAACTATACAAACATACTGATTGATTGCAGCATGGAAACATAACACACAAACACACACCCCTCTCTAGGTGCCAAGACATTTCTGTCCGGGAACATTTTCACCTAGTCTTTGTTCATCAAAGCTTCAGTTCCCATACAAAAAAGTCCAACTGCCTTCCCAGTGAATATAACTTGTCTCCTGCGAACTAAGTGGTTTGTGGTATAGAGCCCATTCTTTCAGTAGCATAAGCCACTGCCTAACCACAAATCGAAGTATTTGCACTGGGACTATAAGATTGTTGAATAGCCATTAAAAACAGAGAATGTTACCACAAACGGAGGAAGATAAATTATGATACCTGTTAGCCTAAAATGTGATTATGGTTATTACAGAGTAATCGATCAGGGATTTATTACATCTCTCACATCCTATTACATAAACAAACAAGCGGAGGCACTTTGAAATCAAGAGGTAGGATTAAATAACAAAACTTGACATGTTTTATTAGGCTTTGCATTTCATTTACAGCATTACATGCTGGGCGGGTATACTGAATAACACAAAGCAATTTTTATTTGGAGGTAGCCATTCTGGTTAGCCTTCTTTGCCAATGACACCAAGCCAGCATAAGAAGACTTCATGTTCTCTTTGATACTGAAAAAATATAAACATATGTTTGCTCATTTTGGCTATTAACAGATATTAATTTGTTCTGAGCCACCAGAGCTATTGATGAGTCCAGATCATTTTTTAAAAATCCAAAATAAATAAATAACATATTTAGGCAAAAGGGATAAAATCAACCAACAGATCTTGAAAGAGCAAATTTATGACATAAAATGGAAGGGGCTATGCAGTGTAGGCTCAAAACATTTTGGTTTCTAAAGAAGGGTAGTAAATAGTGCCTCTCCTCTTCCCATAGAATGGAAATAGCACTAAAGACCGCAAATTTCTTTAGCATCTGAGGCAGAACATTCCACAAATATATCTCATTTTCTCTGGCAGTGGCACCACCACCTCAACAATAATAGACATGGTAATACAACATGAGCTGCTGTTCCATTCAAAATTAGCTTCCTCACTTTGGCGGTGGGATCCAGTGTTTTGACCCAATAACAGGGTACATGCCTTTTAGACAATAATTCTTGGTTTCAGAATTTGGCATCTAGAGATTTAGGCTTTTGACCTGAGACTGACCTTGGAAAGGTGCTCCCTCTCAAAGTACTGGGCTGAACAGAATATTGGCTATAGTTCATAGCATTCTCTCCCCTTTATGCTCCAGTTCAGGAAACCTAATGCATACCTGTCAGTGAAAATCAAGATATCCTTTCAAAATACTGAAAAGTGCCAATCTGCTTACTGAAAGGATTGTCATCTCCCTTTCCTTTAAACATGCACGTTTAAAATAAACAGTACTTAGACATGCTTGAACAATCCACATAGCATGAAATTATCCTCAGGAAAACCACAATTTATTGATCAGATTAAGGCCGTGCACTGTCCTCCTGGCCTCGCCTTCACCTGAATGGCTAAGGGCCCATTCTGCCCTACACCATTTGAGGGATAATTGTGTGTTTCTGTGCCAATATTTTTTTTCTGTGGTTTTGATCTGCCAGGAAAGACCCATTCCCACAATTGGGAAAACACACATGGCTACAAATGAGTCTGGTGATAACACAATACCATCAGAATTATTTCTCACAGAATTTGTCATGGCAAGCTTGGGAAAAATGAGAAAAATGAAAGCGTGGTGCCAAAATGGCCGCCGCGCTCTTTGCAGCCCCCCCACCCGGACTCAGACATCCGGGTGAGTTAGGGGGCGTGGCCACCCCTCTATAAAAGGGGTGGCCACGAGGCAGCCGAGCTGCCATTTTAGAAACGCAATGGAGCGGAGAAGTTTTCTCTGCTGCGTTTCTTGCTCTTCGCCCTTCGTACCTTTGCCTTTGAACGGAGTTTGCTCCTCTTCATTACTGCGGTACTCAGGGCACAGGAACTGATCCCTGGCCAGGGATCTGTCGCTAACTTCTTCAGGAGCCATGGCCCCCAAGCGCAAGGCCCCGGCGGTCAAGCCACGGCCAAGGGGACGGGCTTTCCTGCCCCCTCCCTCTACTGGGGGGCAGCCATTGGGTCGGAGGACTCGGGCTGAACCCCCCAGCTGGGCAGTGGGACAGCCTTGCCCACCACTGCCAGTGTGGCCGAGCAGGCTTCCACTGGTCAGCCCGGCACAGGCCTCCAGGCTGGGCTGGCACTGGCCGGCTCCTCGGGGATCCCTGCCCCTGGACAGCATTTTCTTGGTTCAGGACAGGGTGGCCCACTTGGACTTGTTGGCGGTTTCCGCCCCACCATTCCTCCGGCCCCCCACGGACCAGAGTTTTGGGCATGGCCTTACTCAGGCCCTGGATCCCCATTCGGGTTTCCCGTCCAGCAATTGGCCACAGGGCCGTCTGGCCCATCCGGCCCGCCTTATACCGGGGGCTCGGAGACTGTCGATGCACTTCTTGCAGTATTTCGGTGCTAGAGGCATCACTGGGCATTGCCCAACCACCTCCCAATGGGGGTTTAGCTGCTGCTTCGATTACGGCCCCTTCATCGGTCCCGGCAGACACGTTGGCCGTGACTCTCCAGCGGGCCGCCAACAGGGTCGAGCTGCTTGAGGCCATCAGGCCAGCCCAGGCTGGCACCTCGCAGCTCCCTGCACGTTCGGATTTGCTGGTGGGGAGCAGTCAGGTGTGGCCCCAGAGCTCGATGCCTGTCGCGAGCTCCAACGTCTGCCATGGGCCAGAACCCCCAGTGGGGCCAGAACCCCCAGTGGGGGCAGCTCACGGGGGTGCAACTAGTGAGTATCCAGTTCAATTTAGTGCACCGACACTGTCCAGTCACACTGGGGGAGTACAGTGGCCATGGCCATGCCAGGTTACTGTGGGTGGGCAGTTGCTTCCACACTGCCCAGTTAATTCCTGGTTCCCAAATGGCCCCTCGGTTAGGACAGGGGTGTCCACCCCCGGGGGTATGCCAAGCATCGCAGGGGCTATTCAGGGCCTGCTGCACATACCCTTCATACAACAGGTGCCGACGGCGGCTCTGCCAACGGCTGGTTATTCCTTGCCCCTGGGTGATCATCTTTCACAGGCTACTAGGGATAAGATTTGGCGAGGGAAGTACGTTGATATTTTCTCCCTCCTGAATCGTGAGCCCACCAAGGAGGAGAGGGAGGGACAGGATGACCGGGACAAGGAATTGTCCCGTCGTCGTAAGCCAACGCGTACCTGGGCCAATTGGTTGCCGGCATATCTTATATATATGGCGGTATACCTTAGGGCCCGGCCTGATTTGGCCATTCCGATGGTCCAATACCTCGACAATATTTATAGGGCGATGGTTGATTTTCCTGGCCCATCGTGGTTGGCTTACGATGAGGAATTTAGGATGAGGGTGGCCCTACATCCTGAGATGATGTGGGATGAGCCCTGCCAGCAATTGTGGCTCTTGTATATGACTCCCACGCGTCCGGCGCCTGGTGATAGGTACCATTGTGGCCATGCCGTGCAGCAGGCGGCTTCGACGCAGGTTCCCCGCCAGCCGGCGGGGCAGGGGGTTCCAGCCCGCCTGCTGTGTTGGAGCTTCTCAGCTAGCGGCGTGTGCAACAAGCGTCAGTGTCGTTCCCGGCACGAGTGTCCCTCTTGCTCTGGCCCTCACACCGCCTCCGCGTGCCCGCGGGCTGGTGGGTCATGAGGCAGAGGTAGGGGTGGGCAGGGGGTGGTCAGAGCTCCCTCTGATGGTGCTGGCCAAGCAAAAGGCCCCCTCCCCAATTAATATCCCCATGTTAGGACAATGGCTTTCCGCTTATCCTAGACGGGATGATGCGAGGTACCTGCTTGAAGGCTTCCAGTTTGGCTTTCGTATACCATTTAGGGGTGTTCGGGGACCGCAGGATGCCCCGAACTTACTTTCTCTAAAGGGCAATGAGGAGGTCGCTGCACAAAGCATAGCTAAGGAGTTGCAGGCTATGAGAGTTGCAGGGCCCTTTAATGAACCACCATTCCCTAACTTGAAGGTCTCTCCTCTGGGGCTAGTCCCGAAAAAGACCCCAGGTGAATTTTGCCTAATCCACCATCTTTCTTACCCTGCGGGTTCCTCGGTCAGTGATGCTATTCCTGATGACCTTTGCTCAGTCAGGTATACGTCGTTTGATCAGGCCCTACAGATGGTACGCGCCTGTGGTCCCGGGGCCCTCCTGGCAAAGTGTGATATCAAATTGGCATTCCGATTACTGCCAGTGCACCCCGAGGACTTTGAGCTGTTGGGTTTCCGTTTTAGGGGAAAATTCTATGTAGATAAGGCCATGCCTTTTGGCTGCTCTATTTCATGTTCAGCATTCAAACGATTTAGCACTTTCCTCCAATGGGCCTTTGTTCGCAGGTCAGGGTCTTGGTCTGTAGCCCATTAACTCGATGACTTTTTGTTCGGGGGTGAACGGGGCTTGGACACGTGTACACGTCTCCTTACTACATTTCAGGCCCTTATGCGGGAACTGGGTGTCCCCTTAGCACCTGAAAAGACCGAGGGCCCAGCCACCAAGCTCACCTTTTTAGGCATTGAAATTGACACTGTCGCATAGGCATCCAGGTTACCCATGGACAAGGTGGCTCGGATCTCTGCGGCGATTCAGGCACTGATTTCTAAACGTAAGGTGTCCCTTCGTGAGCTACAGGTACTTCACGGCCACCTCAACTTTGCCTGCAGGGTGGTCACACCGGGCAGAGCTTTCGCCAGGCGTCTGTGTGATGCCATGGCTGGCCTATTAAAACGCCGTCACAGGGTCCGGCTCACCAGGGTTATACGGGCAGACCTATCGGTTTGGCTCTCATTCCTCCAGGAATTTAACGGGGTCTCTTTTTGGAGATCGGACCTTGTGGTCTGCCCTAAATTCCAAGTACAGTCGGATGCCTCCAGCTCTCTGGGTTATGGGATCTATTTCGAGGGGCGGTGGGCATATGGCCGATGGCCTCACGCATGGCAGGGCAAGGATCGTCTCCGCGATCTTACTTCTCTGGAATTTTTCCCCATTTGGGGGGTACTAATGCTATGGAGCGATAAGTGGGTCAACTCAGTGGTCCATTTTTGGTGTGACAATGCTGCAGTGGTGCACATTGTTAACTCTCAGAAGTCCAAATCCCCTAGGGTCATGGCATTGGTCCGTCAATTTGTCTTGAGAAGCCTACGCCTTAATGTGCTGTTCAAGGCCAGACATGTACCAGGCATTAATAATGATATTGCTGATGCTTTATCCCGCCTGCAGATCTCCCGGTTCCAAGCCTTGACTCCAGAAGCAGAGGAACTCCCCTCGCCACTCCCGGCCGAGATTTGGACATTTGGTGAGGAGAGGTGAACCGGGCGATCGGCATGTCTTTGGCACCTCGCACGCGTAAGGCGTATCAACATGCTTTCATACAATTTAGAACCTTTTGTGGGCAACTACGGTTACCCAAAGTGTGGCCAATACCTGTGGACCAGATTTTACAATACATGGTTTATCTTCACGCTCAGGGGCTGGCCCCCCGTACTATAGCCTCTAGGCTTTCGGCACTGGCATTTATGGCCAAGGTGCGGGGCTTCGCTGACTGTGTGAATGATTTCCGCATACATCATGTTTTGGAAGGGTGGACACGTGAACGTGGCCGCCGCCCAAACACACATCACCCAATTTCACCAGAGGTTCTTACCCACCTTGCACGAGGCTGGCATAACTTATGCTATGATAGGTATGAGGTAGCTCTTTTTCACGCAGCTACCACTGTAGCCTTCTTTGGAGCACTCCGCATCAGTGAGTTGGTACCACTGTCTAAGGCGGATGCGTCTCGTAGGGCACTGGAACTTGACGATGTCTATGTTGCACAAGAGTGGGCTCAGTTGAGGATACGGTCCTCAAAGGTTGATCAGCATGGCGTAGGCAGTGGAATTAGACTGCTACGATGTTCCATTTCAGACATCTGTCTGGTTGGTGCCCTACATGAGTTTTTGGCAGTGCGTGGTACGCACCCTGGCCCGTTTTTCTGCCACCAGGAAGGGTCTCCCCTTACTAAATTCCAGTTTTGGAGGGTGACCGGCATGGCACTTGCCAGTGTGGGCCTCCCTGGGGCTTGTTACGGCACCCATTCATTTAGGATAGGCGCTGCTTCTACTGCGGCTGCGTTTGGGTACTCTGAGGCTGATATACGCAGGATGGGTAGGTGGGGATCCATGCGCTTTGCATTGTACGTACGCCCTCTCCATGCATGAGTACCAGTTATGTCATTATTCCTTTTTTCCTTCTTTAAAGACCCTGTGTGTCCCCGCACACCGGTGGCAGTATGGCCGGTGGGCCACAGTTACGTGCACTGGGCAGCGCAGTATACTGCGGCGACAGAGTGGGGACCCCATCTTGGGCTACGTGCAACCGCACGTTTGCGATGGTATGGTAAGCGCGGTATGAAATGGCGGGAACTGTTGCCATTCCTGTTTTCCATCAGGGATGCTGGACCGCCTGATGTCCTCATCCTGCATCTCGGTGGCAACGACCTTGCCCAGGTCACTGGCCTCTCCTTAAAGTTCACGATTTGTAGGGACCTAGCCTCTTTGCCTTACGTATGGCTGTCCACGCGGCTGCTATGGCCGGACATGGTGCCATGACATACTTACATAGGAGGCATTGACCTCCGTGCCCTTGACCACGCTCGCCGCTCGGTGAACAGGGCTGTTGCCCGGTTCCTGGCAGACAAGGGCTTGGGGACAGCCATCCGGCACCCTAGGATAGGCTGGCAGGATTATGATCTCTATGCAGGAGATGGGGTCCACTTGTCGGCCAGAGGTATGAACCTCTTTCTTGAGGATATGCAAGCAGGCCTGGTGACCGAGCTGACGGTCGGGGGGGGGGGGGGCGGTGAGTCATCATGGATGCCTCCCCGTGTGGCGGGTAGCACTGGTAAGGTAAAGATTTATGACCCATAGGTATCCGGCAGGTTCGCAGTTGACTGGCCAACACGTAGACAGGTACAGGGGAAATAGGTTTGGGCGGTCAAGGGCGAACCAGGCAAGGGGTGATGGCAGGAGCTTCACAGCCTGCATCACCTTGATATTGAACAGATACACGTCATAGGGTGGGGTCAGTAGATAGTTTATTGACTTTGGTCAACAATTTGTTTGTGTCAACAAACAAATTGATACAAATAGTTACATGTAGCCAATTGCCATTGGCATTTTGGGAGGAACCTTACCAGTGTTACTGCGGCCTGCTTGCCTTAAAGAATTATAATTGGATGATTACACCAATTGAAAGTTATAATTCGGACTAGGGCATTATTCAATAAAAGTGGCCCGATGCCTTTATCCATATACCGGTGTCTGAGTCTTTCTTTGGGGGGTGCGCCTGCAAAGGGACACAGCAGACACCTACAATGAAGTTTGGCAGTGATACAACCACACTAACAAAAAAAAAAAAAGGAGGAGAGAAACCTTAGGAGAACAACATTCTGCAGTGAAGTTCTGACCTAACCACAGGAACTCAGGCATTCATCCATGATAGCAGAGAAATCCACAGTCAGTCTTAAACTGTGCAATTAATTAAAAAAGAAAAAGAAAAAAGGCAAAACCTGTGCAGTTTATTACTGTGACAGAGTTCCCTTTGCTTTACACTGCAGCCAAATTGAAATGCAAAGAGCAGCTGTTACAGCCTGGTGACCTCATTCAAAGACCTTCCCCAGGACCTCAACAATTGGAGGGCATGGCAGACATCTTGAGTTAACCTTCTAGTAGTGGTTCTTTCCTTTGATACCACCTCCAGCTTACATTGCACTGGATTCCTCTTGTTAAGTCCAGTGTTCTTGGTGTTAAAATGTTAAAATAAAAAGGTGATGTACAGTGATACCTCATACAAAGTCCAAACTTGGTTCCACAAGTTTGGACTTTATACGGATTTGGACTTTGTATGAGGCATGGAAAATCCTAGCCACAATGCTTTATACAACGTCCAAATCCTTGCCATTATGCCTCGTACAACGTCATTTCCATAGAGATACATTGTACTGTAACAGCACAGACTTCAGTGCAAAGTCAAGGAAACAGACAGGAAACTGACAGAACTTTAAGAAATCATTGTCTAAAGGCTAAATACATTAGAAAAACATGTCAAACAACCCTGATTTTTTGGGACAAACCATACAACAAGTTTTTAACTTTTGAAAACTTTATGAAGTGCAGGTTTAAAAGTTAACATGCCCCATCATGCAGCACAGTGTTAATCTGCAGCCACGTGGCCTACCATCCATTTTGTACAAGCTACTGTAAACAATTACTGGATGGAAGCAAGGACAAAATGGATGCCAACATGTCCCATCATGCAGCACAGTGTTAATCATCCAAACAGCACCAAACACCAAACAATTAAAATCACGCTCAAAACCTTCGCCTCATGCAAAACGCACAAGAGCAATGCATGCATGCACCCTGCCTTTTATACTGCCCAGGCACAATGCAACTTGGGGAAAACCCCAATGCCTCATACAAAGTCGCAGCAACTTTGTATGAGGCAACTTTTTTCAAGGAATTAGGCGATGTTGTATGAATTTGATGTTGTACGAAGCGGACTTTCTATGAGGTATTACTGTAATTGCAAATAAGGAAAATGAAAGAGAAATTAGAAAAGTTGTTAAAGCGATGCCAGTGGAAAGATAAATGAACTGTACCTTAGAAATGATGCTTCCTTCCCTTTTTTTGCTTCATAGTCATTGATTACACCAGTTTAGTGTAAGGGACCAAAGACAATGAAACAGCCGAAGGATTGGCTTAACACAGGTTTATTGCATGATGATCCGGAGGAACATGTGGTAATGGCGGATGGGTAGCTCAATATATACAGCTGGCTATACATTTGAATGTGGCTCGTCGACAGACTATTGGTTGCTGCCTGCGTGACGTCGTAGGAGGTCACGCCCTTCTTGACCAGGTGAAGAGGTGGCGGGGAATCTTCCCGCGCTGCTGAACCAGGTGAATATGAT
Organism: Bradypodion pumilum; assembly: GCA_035047305.1. Lineage (NCBI taxonomy): Eukaryota > Metazoa > Chordata > Lepidosauria > Squamata > Chamaeleonidae > Bradypodion > Bradypodion pumilum. The sequence continues at coordinate 156,052,730 of JAWDJD010000001.1, read as the reverse complement.
CCATGAGAGCTGGACGCTCGCTACTGCCCTCTGGTGGTCACTAGCTCGCGTCCCCTTATTGGGTTTACATTGATACAGCTGATGGTTATAATGTTGCACACAGAAGGGTTACATTGTTAAAGGCACAGCTTTACAGAACACAACATCCCTCCCCCCTAGGATGAGACGAAGTCTCTCAGCCAAGATGGCTTGTTGCATGTGCGTTTGGGCCGTGACGAGGGCTGCCCCCCTCGGGGGCGTTATTGCTTCTTTGTTCCCTGGACCCTTGTCCTGAAATGGGAGAGGGAGACTCGTTAGTGGTTTGCCGCTGTCTGGCGGCCTTAGGGGAAGGGAAAAACTCCATTGTGGGCAGACCGGGGGCCGTCGGGGCTAACGAAAAACCCCTCTTCTCGCTTGGACGGGTGGGGGACCACTCCGAAACCCCCCCCCCGGTTCTGAAAATCAAAATCTAACTTGGTGGGGGTACCCGCATTTGTGGGAACCTTCCGCGAGATATGAATGGGGTCAGGTTCCTCCTCCTCGGAAAGATCCCCCAGGATATCTATGAGGACATCCTCCTCCCCCATTGGTGGGGGCCCGCGGTCCCCCTTCCCTCCCCCTTGGGCTAAACGGGTGGGGGAGAACCCTAACGCTGACGTTGTCCCTGCTCGGTCTGCGCCCTGCTCGTCGGGGACCCTGCGTCGGAGCTGGTCTGCGTGCCGCCTCCACAAGAGTCCCGTATTGGTTTCCACGCGGTACGACACGGGGCCGGTTTGTTCCACGACTACGCCCGGCACCCAGGCTGGGCCCGTGCTGGCGTAATTCCTGCAGTGCACGGGGGCGCCTATACTGAAACTCTTCGTGGCCTCTAGCCCGATGTTCCTTCCTTTGTCCTCTACCCTCGTGGGGTCTAGCCTAGTAAGGATGGTGGTCAGTTTCCTACGCATTAAGAGCTCTGCGGGGGAGTATCCTGACGCCAAAGGGGTCACCCTGTACCCTAGCAGAAACTGGCAGACTTGTAGGTTCAGATCCCCGGGGCCCATGCGCCGCAACGCGTCCTTCGTGGTGCGGACGAGGCGCTCTACTTGGCCATTGGTGGCTGGGTGAAACGGGGCGGAGGTGATATGCCGAACGGCGTTGATCTCCATGAACGCCCTAAACTCGGAGGACGTGAAACAACTAGCGTTGTCGCTAATTAACGTGTCGGGTATGCCGAACGTGGAAAAGAGCCTCCGCAAATGCCTAATGGTCTGGGCCGAGGAGGTGCTCGTGACTGGAATAACCTCCAACCATTTGGAGAAGGCGTCCACTACAATAAGGAACAGGGTGCCTCTGAACGGGCCCGCGAAATCAACGTGCACCCGGGACCACGGCCCCTTAGCCACGTCCCATTCCCTGTGGGGAAGGCGGGCCTCCTCTGGTCTGGAGCCTTGGCAACTTGCACAAGTGCCGACCATGTGCTCGATGTCGGCCTCCAGCTGTGGCCACCAGAAGTAACTCCGGGCCAGGGCCTTGGATCGCACGATGCCGGGGTGGCTGACGTGAAGCAGTTTGAGCACCCGCGGCCGAAGGGAAGTGGGAATCACCACCCGCTGCCCCCATAAGAGACACCCCCTCTCTAGGGACAGTTCTAGCTTTTTTCTGAAAAATGGAGCGAACTCCTCCGCTGGGGAGGACGCGGGCCACCCTTTCTGCAGCCAGGAGCTTACTGCCGTTAACGTTTTGTCCTTCTCTGTCGCTTTGGCAATGTCGGCGGGCACTACGGGGGGCGAATCCAGCACCTCTATCATGAGAACCTGATGGTCCCGATCCCCCTTGCTCACCTGGCTGGGCGTTAGGGGAAGGGGAGACCTAGATAGAGCGTCCGCATGGCTGATCTCTTTCCCGGGCCGGTAGACCAACGCGTGCTGATACGCGTTGAGAAAAATGGCCCACCTGAGCATCCTCGGGGACAGGATCTGAGGGGTGGGCTTATCTGCGGTAAAGATGCCTAGCAGGGGCTTGTGGTCCATCACAATGGTGAAGGGGCGGCCATACAGAAAATCGTGAAATTTTTTCGTCCCCGCAACTATTGCTAGTGCCTCCCTGTCCGTCTGTGCGTAGTTTCTCTCTGCTTGGGACAGGGACCTGGAGTAAAATGCTATCGGGGCCTCCCTTCCGTTTTCCAACACGTGGCACAGCACTGCCCCCACCCCCACTGGAGATGCATCACAGGTCAGAACTACTGGGCGTTTGGGGTCGAAGTGGGTCAGTATGGCGTCGGACGCCAGGAGGCTTTTTAGCTCACTAAATGCCCTTTCTTGGTCATCGCCCCACTTCCATGCCTGCTCTTTCTTTAGCAGTTTGTGTAGCGGTTCAGCCACCGCTGCCTTTCGGGGGAGGAAGGAGTGGTAAAAGTTGAGCAGCCCTAGGAACGACTGCAACTCGGGCTTGGAGGTGGGGCGGGGGCTTTCTTAATGGCTGCCACCTTGGACTTGGATGGTTGTATTCCCTCAGGAGTCACACAAACCCTAGGAACTCAACCTCGGTTGCGAAGAAGACGCATTTGTCCTTTCGCAATCTCAGCCCCGCCTTTTCGAATATCGTCAGGACCTTCCCCAACCTCTTGGCCAATTCGACCCGACTCCCCCCCGTTATTAACACATCATCAAAATAAGGCAACACCCCCTCCAGTCCCTTCAGGAGGCGTTCCACGAGTGACTGGAAAATTCCAGGCGCCGAATTCACGCCGAACTGGAGGCGCGTCACCTGGAACGCCCCCTTATGGGTGACTATGGTCTGCGCAGCAGCTGCGGCAGGGGACACCGTGAGCTGCTGGTAGGCCTGTGCTAAGTTGAGCTTAGCGAAACACTTTCCCCCGTGTAACCTGGCCAGCAGATGGCTGACTACCGGCACCGGATATGCATTCGGGCGGATCGCCTTGTTGATGGTGCACTTGTAGTCGGCGCATATGCGGACCTCCCCATTGGCCTTTAGTGCGGTTACAATTGGAGTTTCCCACTCCGCAGAATCTACAGGCACAAGGATCCCCTGACCCACCAATTTGTCCAGTTCCGCCTCTATCTTGTCCTTGAGTGCGAACGGCACCCGGCGTGGTTTTAGGCGAATTGGGCGGACCTCCGGGTCCAGGTCAAAAGTCACTGGGGGCCCCTTGAATTTCCCCAGTCCTTTTTTGAAGACTTCGGGGTGCGCCTCGCACACCTCCTGAATTGGATCAGTCCCAACGGCGTGCATCCCAACGGCGTGCACCCCCCCCAATAAACAACCCCAGGGGCTGGAACCATTGAGTTCCGAGGAGGCTGCAATCTCCTCCCTTGAGCACGACTAGGGGAAGGGACGCGGCGTGCTCCTTGAATTTGACCTGAAATTCTCCAACCCCCAACACGGGAATACTGTTCCCTTGCACGTCCCGTAGTGTGGACCTCAATGCTTTGAGCTTGGGCCGCTTGTGGGGGGCAATTCCCAAGAACTCCCTCTGGGAAATGATTGAATATGAGGACCCCGAGTCAATTTCCATCCTAATGGGAACCCCTTGGACTAGTACCTCAACAAAGTAGCGGGGGTGTCCTGTAGACACGCTGAACACTGGGGCGTCGTCCTCGCTGCCGTCAGAGATGCGGCCCACGCCGTCCTGCCTCCGCGTGGCCTGGGCGCCGTCCTTGGGTCTCGTTGGGCAGTCTTGTCCCGCAGAGCGGTCTGCGGAGCTCCTCCGGATCTCGCGCTTCTTCCTGCACACCTTGGCGATGTGCCCGCGGCAGCCACAATTGTGGCACTCGGCCTTCCGGAAGGGGCATTTCACGCGGTCGTTGGCCGCTCCACAGCCGTCGCATCGCCGGCTCTCCTTCCGGACCCTCCGGACGTCCTCGTCGTCGCTGCTCTCTGTGGACGACCTCGAAGTTCGCCGGGCCGCCTGTACCGGAGCCTCTGCTTTGCTCGACTTTGGCCGCCAGTCCTGAAGTTCTTGGACCCCGGCCTTCGTAGCTTCTGCGGCCTGGGCCGCTCTGACGACCTCCTGCAACGTGGGAGGCGGCTCTTGGTTCATTAATGTGTGCTGGGTTTCGGCGTCGTTCAGGCCGCACAGCACACAGTCCCGGAGGGTGATTTCGGCATTCTCCCATTTGCAGGGCTGCCACGAATGCGGCGACCGTCTCCCCGGGCGCTTGGACTCGCCTCCAAAACGCACTCCGAGCGGGAAACATCGCCGTGGCGGGCCGGACGTGCTCACGCAGCATCTGCATGAGTTCCTTGGCCTTGAATTCGCTCACCCTCCTCGGTGCAATCAAGTCCACCAAGGTCCTTTTTGTTTCTTGTCCGAGCATCCTGGTGAAGATGGCTCTTTTCTTCGCCTCTTCCGTGACTTCGGACTCGATCAGTGCGGCCTGGAAGTCCATCTCGAAGATCTCCCAGTCGCCCGGTTTCCTGATTTCGAAACCGGCGCATGTCTTGGTCCCGTGGGCTGCCATATCCCACCTTCGTCGCCAATTTAGTGTAAGGGACCAAAGACAATGAAACAGCCGAAGGGTTGGCTTAACACAGGTTTATTGCATGATGATCCGGAGGAACATGTGGTAATGGCGGATGGGTAGCTCAATATATACAGCTGGCTATACATTTGAATGTGGCTCGTCGACAGACTATTGGTTGCTGCCTGCGTGACGTCGAAGGAGGTCACGCCCTTCTTGACCAGGTGAAGAGGTGGCGGGGAATCTTCCCGCGCTGCTGAACCAGGTGAATATGATCCATGAGAGCTGGACGCTCGCTACTGCCCTCTGGTGGTCACTAGCTCGCGTCCCCTTATTAGGTTTACATTGATACAGCTGATGGTTATAATGTTGCACACAGAAGGGTTACATTGTTAAAGGCACAGCTTTACAGAACACAACAACCAGGGATTCTCAACCTGCAGTCCACAGCACCATTTCATACTCACACACACACACCCGCCTCCACTACACCAGGAAGTGCTATGTTGTGGAGGAATGGCAAAATGGCCATACAGCTCCTGAAGCTGTCCGAGGGAGTGTGACCCGGCCCCCAGCTTTAAAAGGTTGAGAACTCCTGGATTACATTGTCAAAATCTACATCAGGGATCACCGACCTGTGGCCACATGCAGTCCCCAAATTCCTTCTGTGTAGCTCTTCAAACTGCTTGTTTACTGCTATCTCCCTTAAAGCATTTTTCCTGTTCTTCCTGCTTCAAGTGGCACCACCTATACTGCTTTTTTCCTGTCTCTTTCTTACAAAAGACACAATAGCAACATGGTTTATTCTGGTCTCCACAGTTCCTTTTGTCAGACACCTCTTGCTCTTATATTCCATACGAGGGATTTTGACCATTCTGGGTGGTTAGCTAGCCAGCAGAGCTCAGGTACCTATACCATTAGCATTTCTTCATTGACCTCTGGATGATTATTTTTGATCTAAATCAGTAGGTTAATACTGTAATTTTGTTATATTTTGATTTAAAATGTGGGCCTCTTTAGGCATTGGGCACTCTAATGCGGACCCATGTTTGGGACCACTGGGTTATACTGTCCAGATACTTGTTTCTGTGGTCACCTGACACTAGGGATGCCATACAGAACGGAAAACTGGGAATTTAACAGGTTGAACCTGTCCCGGCCTGTTTTTTTTATTTAAAAAACACATTTAAAATTCAGACCAAGGGGGTTTGAAGGAAAAAAATGCACTTTTTTTCTTGCAGTAGAGCTGCACTTCTATTGAACTGACCAGCAGGTGGTGCAGCAGTAGTAGCTTGGTGGCTAAGGAAGACAGCAAAAAAAACTAAAACAAAACCCCACACCATTTATTGCTGCCTCTATTGAAGTTGCGCCAACAACAGCTTGCGGAATGAGCTCCCGTCTTTGTTCCAGCTCCTGCAAACCTAGCAGTTCGAAGGCAAGAAATTGCAAGTAGATAAATAGGGAGCACTTTGGGGAGAAGGTAAGCAGCGTTCCATGCACTTTGGTGTCTAGTCATGGCTGCCACATGACCATGGAATACGTCTGCAGAAGCAGACAGCACTGGCTCTTTGACTTTGAAACAGAGATGAGCACTGAACCCTAGAGTCAGATACGACTGGATTTTGATCAAGGGCAACCTTTACTCCTGTCCAGTTTTTTGGGGAGGGAAATATGGCATCCCTACATGACACCCAAAGCCCTCTCAGTCATTGAAATGTGGCAATTGGGGAGCACAGCATTACTGAAAGAGGGAGAGGAAGAAGGGGGATAGAGAAAGGATGGAAAATATAGATAGGATACAAAGGTGCCTTCTGTCTTAGATTTTCAATAGAAATAAACATTTTTCTTCTTTGTCACTAAACCTCCTTGCTGTGCTGGTGGGCAGCAGAAGAGATTACTGAGAAAAGAAAAAAGTTGAAATAAAATTGCAGATTTTGCAGATTGAAATTTATTGTAAAAATAAAAAGTAGGAATGTGCGCCAAATTTGGAATTTATTGGGAAAACAAAGCAATGGAGATATTTGTTAATTGTGAAACTGGTCCAAAGTGAAGTGAGGAAACCGAAAGGCACTCTCAGAGATTTTGAATTTTACTGCAGTGCTTTAAAGTAAAACATTCAGAGGAACAGCTCAGAGGATCAAAGAGTAAGTGATGGTTGGGTAAGAATGCCCAGGTAATGAAAAATGAATTCATGGAAGGGAAGGAGCTGAGCAAGGAATAAACTGCACAGTTGGACTGGGGGAATAAAGAGAGGATGCACTAGGAGTTGAGCTGTAGTTGAGGGCATTGAATTTCATCCTCTGGTACAGCTGTTAATCTTTCACATTTTCATGCTTTTCTACCATTCAGGCTCATACCAAGGTATACCTCACTATTTAAACTAAACGTTTAAATAATAAATTAATACTGTTAATTCAACCAGTTAAACATGTTCCCATTTTGAATATTCAGCAATAAATTGATTTTCTAATGGTTAACACTTATGACTTAATTTGCAAACTCAAACCACTGTGCTCAACTACTATGAAGGAATAGTTCTTAAACTTTTGTGTTTCCTAGAACTTTATATGAGGCCAAACAGGGGATAAGGAAAGAAAGAGAAAAATCCCATAAATAGATCAGATGTTTCAGCTATGAGAACTCAGGGTATAATCACATGGGAAATAAATTGTAAATTGGACTGCCTGTAAAGTGATCCAGTATGATATATTTTCTAGTGATCATACAACTCACAAGGTAATATGTTCTAGCTGTCTCTGATCCAGCCTCATGCTGGACCTTTTTGGTCCAGCTGAAGGGCTTTTATTTTTATTTTATTTTTTGGGGGCGGTTGGTCTAGACACTGTGATGGTGAACCTCGGCACTCCAGGTGTTCCTGAACTTTAATTACCAGAAGCCCAAGTCTGCACTCCTGCAGATCAGGGCTTCTGGGAATTGAATTCAAGAAGAGCTGGAGTACCAAGGTTCACCATCACTGGACAAGTGCAAATCCCTGGCAGATTGAAGGGTTGTTTTAGTGGAGATTGCTTCCATTAAAGTGAGACTTTCTGATGTGATCACACAATCAGTCCCAAGATGGAGGTGCAGTCTAAACGAAACACTGATTGGAGTGTGAAAATTATGCATAGCAATTTATTCTTTGTTGAAGAAAGTGCTATGCTCAATTTCTGAAGAAACAAGGTGGGCTGAAATTCAGAGTTCTATCCATTTCCTGGGGTGAAATTTATAGGTTCCTGGATCAGCATAAAACAGAAGCACAGAGTAAAATGATAGCCTGTATTAGAGCAAATTGGCACAAAAATGTATAACCAACTCAATACATGGAGATTTTATAGGAATCAATTAAAGGAGAATGGGACTTAATTTGAAAACTGTGAAACACTGATGGAATGGAAAACATAAGGGAAAAGAAAGGAATCAATCCATTCCTATTAGCAATAGTAAAATCATTATCTAAGTGCTAAATTTGACTACAGCTCACACTCACTGGGGATTCTGAGACCTAAATCTAATTGCTAGTCAACTAGAGTAGATGTGTTGAATTGCTGGGGTTTACATTGGTGGAATTCATTTAGCAATTTATTCAATAGATCTACTCTAGTTGGCTTAGTAACTGCATGTAAGCTAGGGAGTTATAACAATAATAATTGTGTGATGTTAAGTCAATTCTGACTTATGGCAACAATTTCCAGGATTTTCTGGGAAAATTCACATAAAGAATAGTATCATTTACTGAGAAAGGGAAAATCCTAGAAGTGGACTCCTTTTTAAATCAGTTAACCCTGGAGTTTTCAACGTTTTAAAGCTAGGGGCCAGGTCATGCTCCCTCAGACAGCTTTGGGGGCCAGACAGCCACTTTGCCCTTCCTCTACTTCATTGCACTTCCTGGTGTGGTGTAGGCATTGGGGGCCACATGAAATGGTGCCATGGGCTGCATCCAGTCCGTGGGCCACAGGTTGAGAATCCTTGAGTTAACTACTTCTCACCCAAACACAGAGCAATTGTCATAGCTATTTTTCCGTAAGTTTGAATGTGTAATGAGCACAAGAGGATATCCTGTTGACCATATTGGCTGCTGCCCTTGATATTGCCATTTCCTGGCATTCTGAATCATGGATACAGAAGCACAATGTCCCACACTCATAAACCAGAGGGGTTCAGAAGAAACTGATTTTTTAAATGGTTGATTTAAAAATGTAGTCAAATGATGATACTGTGTGATCTTAATGAGAGAACTGGCCTAGGACATTTTACTGCCTGACGTAGAGCAAAAGCTAGAGTCCTCCATCCATCCTGGTTGACATAATAAGTAGTGAAAACCTTCCTGGTGCTTAATAGTAAAGATTACCCTTGCTAAAAAGTAAGTTGTATCAGACTCTAGGGTTCAGTGCTCTTTTCTGCTTATAGCCAAAGAGCCAGCATTGTCTGCATCTGTAGATGCTTCCATGGACAAGTGGCAGGCATGCCTCAACACTGGAGTGCATGGAATGCTGTTTACCTCCCCACCAAAGTGGTACCTATTTATCTACTTGCAATTTCTTCCTTTCCAACTGCTAGGTTGGAAGGAGCTGGGACAGAGACAGGAGCTCTGTTGTGCAGTACTCGGGAATCAAACTCCGACATTCCAGTCATTGAGTTCAGCATCTTAACCACTTGACCACTGCTTAATAGTAGGGCCAGCCAAATTTAGAAATCAGTCATTCTGTATGGAATATTTTCTTTTCTTTTTATTTACAGAATGGACATTTATTCATGTGCAGCACACACACACATATGTGAGGCAACAGAGTGTAATGAGCTATCTACCTTAAAAAAATACTGAAAATGTAATTGTATAGTCTCTGAAATAGTTTCTGCCTTTCTATTTTAAAATAAGATATTAATGAGCAGCTCAATGTGCAATGCAGGGATGGAGGAATCACAATATGTGATCAAAATTGGTGGGAGAAACATCAACAATCTGAGCTATGCAGACGATATCACCCTAATGGCAGAAAGTGAGGAAGACCTAACGAAGCTTCTGCTTAGGTTGAAAGAAGAGAGTGCAAAAGCTGCCTTGAGACTCAACATCAAAAAAACCAAGATAATTGCAACAGGCCCAATCAGTCCCTGGAAAATAGATGGGGAAGAAGTAGAAGCAGTGACAGACTTTACTTTTTTAGGATCAAAGATCATTGCAGATGGGGATTGCAGCCATGAAATAAAAAGATGACTGATTCTTGGGAGACAAGCCATGAGAAACCTGGGGAACATAGTGAAAAGTAGAGAATCACCTTGCAAACAAAAATTTGTATAGTCAAAGCAATGGTATTCTTGGTGCTAATGTATGGGTGCGAGAGCTGGACCATTAGGAAAGCTGAGCGCAGAAGAATAGATGCCTTTGAAATGTGATGTTGGATAAGAGTTTTGAGAGTCCCCTGGACAGCGAGGAGAACAAATAGGCCAATATTAGAAGAGATTAGCCTTGACTGCTCCTTAGAAGGACAAATAACAAAGATGAAGCTGAAGTACTTTGGACATCAAATGAGAAGGGAGGATTCACTTGAGAAGGCCTTGATGCTGGGAAAGGTGGAGGGCAAAAGAAGAAGGGGGTGACCAAAGATCAGATGGCTAGATGGTATTGTAGACACAATGGGCACAGAGCTGGGCGGGCTGAAGAAGATGGTGAAGGACAGAGGTGCCTGGTGGGCAGTGGTCCATAGGGTCGCAAAGGGTCAGAATCGACTGTGCAACTGAACAACAGTGTTTTCTCTCTTGAAAAAATAATAATGAAGCTCTTTATTAAAAATTCCTCGAGCTATTTTCTATAGTTTTATGCCAGTTTGAAGGTCTGCAATTAAATTTAACATTTGGAGCATATTCCAGTTCAGAGTGTGACCTTATGGTGATTTTCCCCCTCTGGACAGCAGTTGACAATGGCTGTTTTAAATTATGGATTAACCATGGTTTCTACACAGGACCACTTGGGTTCTTTCTTTACATAGTTTCTAGTTTAAATGATGGCTGAAGTGCTGGTGTTCGTTATGAACACTTTGAGATCCTAAACTCTTGTGTGAGCATCTGTAGCCTTGACTGTCTTTCATAACTGCAATTAGCTACAATTCAATTTACCAGGCACTCTAGCATGGTTTCAGACAAATATACAATCTGTTCACTGGAAAAAATGGGGAAAAGAGAAGAAACACCCCCCCCCCCAAGTAACAATGCCCTGTGGAATTACAACCCAATTTAATTCTGGATTTCTGTCAATTGTTTTGTTCTGTGAAAGGGCCATAGGTGACTCTGTGATAGAATGCCTACCTTGTAGGCAGATGCAGTGATTTTTAGCTCCTTACACCTCTAATTAACAATGGAATTCAGTCATTCACCTGGCAGTCTGCACAAATACTTCTGAGCTTAACAGACCAAGAATCTGCCACAGTCAGAGACAGTGTAGTATAATTCTGCTCATCTGTGTTCACTAAAGAGGGAGGAGAATTTTGTTCTTTTTTATTTTTAGCAGAATTTCTTCACAAAATGCAAATTTTGAATGTGGGAAAAATAACATGGCTTTGGAAGGCAGACTGCTAGCAAGGAAAAATGAGAGATTGCCGATTCAATGAAATTGGTGTCAAGGGTAAAGCAAGGGTAAATGGTGCCTACCTTATACCAAAAAGAAGAAGAAGACCATACACAAAAGCTATTGCTGTTTATGATTTTTTTAGTGTTCTAATACGAGTATTGTTTCTGTTTTTTTCAAGGGTGTCATAAAAGTATTATCCAACCCAGAATTTCATATCTCATCTGATAAAGAGGCATCCAGAAAGATGGAGAGCATTCAGTAGCAGCATTAGAGAAAGTTTTTTCTGGGGAAGCTCATAAAAACTTGATAGGGAATCTAGATCATTGTCCCCCTATTCCCAGTCCTAAGAATGCTTCCCCCCATGGATTTCCTCTGGCCTATTATCACAGCTGTAACTAGACATTTTGCCAGCCAGGGAAAGTGTTACTATGTCTAGCCCAACTTGGTCCTGAGATGTGGACATGAGTCCCTAATAACAAACAACAACAACAACAACAACAACAACAACAACAACAACAACAACAACAACAACAACAACAACAACAACAACAACAACAACAACAACAACAACAACAACAACAACAACAACAACACATTGTTGATCCCCCAAAGAAAGAGAAAGTTTCTTTTTTTAAAAAAAGGGAAAGTGAATAAAAGTGAGACTGTTGCTGTCTATTTTCTGAACACCCACCTATAGGTTTCAGCACCATCTAAAATTTTGTGGTCTAGGGCAAAGTCTTAATTGCCCTTCCCTACTTACACTCCTGTCCATTAGCATCGAAAAGAGTATACTAATAGTTCCAACTGTTTACTCAAGAGCTACAGCTGCACTTCTAGGAGCTATAGAAATGACATGCGGGGACAGTTTTTCTTGTGAATAATGCTTTTTCTTCCAGTTTAATCACAAGAGTCTAGAGGGAAACAACTGGAGAGGAGATCTCATTAATTTGAGGAGCACTTGTCTTCCATGACTCCCATCTGCATTGCTCTTGGGGAAATCCCAACAGCATAAGGATACAAGAAAGAGGAAACTGCTGATGATGAGAGAAGAGCACATCTATTATTTCTATGATGTAAACACAGATTGTGGTGGGTGAGTTGCAAACAAATGCTACTTTATTTGCCCTATTGAAAGCCTCTTCATATGGGAGGTATGCAGTGTAGTGACTCTACATCTGATCGATTATTCTTCCAATTCACACATCTTTTAGTCTGCAGCTATGTAAAGGCAACATACTGATAATGTTTAATTAGGTCACCCTAGAGTCATATGTCACCCTAGTTCATATGTCAGTCTGTTATTTATTGCTAGAGGAGCCTGGTGTGCTGTCATCCATGGTGTTGCAAAGGGTCAGACTCAACTGTGTGACTGAACAACAAGAGCCACATAAAGGCAACTGACTTCTGTGCAGTTTTTCTAGACGTGAACTATAAAGGTAATTGAAAGTGTAACTACTTAACCTAGAACCATGTAAGGAAATTCTCCTTTCTTTTTATAATGGGAAGATTACCCACTAAATTCCTTATTCCTATTGATTTAGACAAGGGGTTCCCAAACTAAGGCTGGATCCAGCCCACAGCACCATTTTATGTGGCCCCAATGCTCCAAGGACATTCAAGAAACAAAATGGCCACCCCTTTGAAGCTGTTGTGACAAAATGGCCACCCCCATCAAGCAGGCAAGGCAAAATGGCTGTCCGGCCCTCAAAGCTGACTGAGAGAGCATGACCCGGCCCACGGCTTGAAAAGGTTGGGAACCCCTGATTTAGACTGTCTAAACATAAGGGAAAACCTTGATGAGGAATTTTACATCCTTGGGAGATTTCATGCCTTTAACTGAGGGTGCGGCAAAAGTTAAGAACTGCCAGAGTTGACAATGGTGAAAACAAATCAAATTTACTCATAATTCCATATTAAATGCCCCTATCACAAGTTATCTGAAATAGTTTTAAAGAGGGGGGGGGTTGTTTTAAACTGATATTTGTGTCACATTAAATTCTACTTTTTTGTGTGAGCCCAAGTGAACTGGTGCATATTTCTCCTCAGTATATTAAAAAATTCATTTTACCAAGGCATAGGTTCATATTTCAACACTACAGTGCACATGTGACTATATCTGTGTACCTTTAAAACTGTTTCTCAAGGCAAGAGAAAGATGAGGACTCAATGCACAATGCATTCAGAATCAGTTTTTTACAAATGATTTACAAATCAGTGTAGTTGTGAAAATCGGTATACTGTACATCTATGAAAATAAGCTGATTTATAATGCTTCATAATGAACACAATCTATTCATATTCCATATAACCGTAAATCAATTTGAAAATATATATACAGATTTAGATTTTTTTTTAGTCACCTAACTGCATCTGGAGATTGAAATACTGTATACAGATATCCCTTCCCCTCACAAAGCTTCTAATTTGTTTAAAATATCTCTAGTGCCCTTTATCTTTTAGAAGCAAACTATACACAAAGCACAGGAAGGTTGATTAATTATTAAGAGAGGTGCAAACAACCTATCCAGATCTTCACATTAAATAAATAAAGAAGCTGTCATGCTGCTCGTGGGCAGCTTATACAATTCACACAGTTGCTTAAACTGCACAGATTGCATAATATTTTTAAAGGATATTTAGCATGTAAGGAGCCATTGTGATGCATTGGCTAAACTATAGTACAGCAGCCAAAACTGCTGATGCTGTGAGTTCAATCTTGATGGGGGCCAGGTTGACTCTGCCATCTATCCAATGATGGAAAAATGAGTACCCAGTGTGTTGGGGGCAAAAACTGTAATTACCCTGTGAATCACCCAGAGAGTGCTCTAAACACTAATAAGGTAAAGGTAAAGGTCACAGTTGCTCAAAATCCAGTCATATCCGACTCTAGGGTTCAGTGCTCATCTCTGTTTCATAGCCAAAAAGCCAGTGCTGTCTACTTCTGCAGACGTTTCTGTGGTCGTGTGGCAGGCATGACTAGACACCGGAGCACATGGAATGCTGTTTACCTTCCCACTGAAGTGGTCCCTATTTATCTATTTGCAGTTTCTTGCTTTCAAACTGCTAGGTTGGCAGGAAACACTAGGAGGCAATATATGCGATTGCTATTGCTATGTAATGTTTGCTTCTTCTTTTTTTTTTGCAGACAACAATGTGAGAGCAATATTGGAAGTGCATGGAAATTCTTAATTCATTCCTAGAAAAGAATGTTGTAATCCCTATCCTTACATGCGAAGACAATAGAAACAAAAGTTTGCACCCATACCTTCTTTGTCCTATTTTGTTTTGAATAGAAATGACCGATACAAAGACACACAAGATGAACTGAAGGACAACTGATACTTTAGTCCAGGTGTCCACAAACATGGCTCTCCAGATGTTTTTGGACTTCAATTCCCAGAAGCCCTGATCAGCAGGAGTGCAGTCTTGGGTTTCTGGTAAATGAAGTCCAAGAACACCTGGAGAAACAAGTTTGAGGAACCCTGGTCTAGTCAGATAAATAATTTGTTTTGATTAGGTGATGAGAATGAAAGCGCGGCGCCAAAATGGCCACCGCGCTCTTTGCGCCCCCCCCACCCGGACTCAGACATCCGGGTGAGTTAGGGGGCGGGGCTACCCCTCTATAAAAGGGGTAGCCACGAGGCAGCCGAGCTGCCATTTTAAAAAGCGACGGAGCGGAGAAGCTTTTCTCGCCCTTCGCCGCTTTAGGGAGCTGTGCTCGGCAACGGAGCCTGTGCTGCTTTCTTTAACTCTTCGGCTTCCCAGCCAAGGGCTTCTATCCCTGCACGGGGATTGTTTTCAAGCTTTCGCTGCTCGCTGATTTGCTCTTAATTTTCCCTGCGAAGGGATCAATCTTCATGCCTCCTAAGAAGAAGGCCATGGCGACTCAGTCTCACCCAACTACGAGGTGGCAGTCAGGTCGGAGGACCGCGACTGCTCCCCCGCTTCAGGCTCCCATGCCAGATGCACCCACCGGGATCGGTGGGATGGGGCAGGTTAGCCCGTGGCCCGTGGCTACCCAGCCTCAGATGGCCCCTATTGGGGCTCTGGCCCCTGGCCCGCAATGGCCGGCCCCGGCCCTTCAGCAGGGGGGTGGGTATGGCGCGGGTGGGGCCTCGGCCCCCGGCCCGCAAATACAGGCCATGGGTGTTCAGCTTGGTGGGGGGTTTAGTCCGATTGCAGGGCAGGGCTTACCCCCGGTCCAGCATGGGACGGAGTTTAGTACATGGCCATACTGGGGACAGGGCCTCCAAGTAGGTAGCCCTGGCCCATTGCTCAGCGGGCCGTCCGGCACACTTGGCCCCCTATATGTGGGGGGTTCTGCAATGGTGGATACCTTGCTGGCCCGCGTAGCGGCGCTGGAGGCATCCTTGGGGATCACCAGTAACCCCATTGGGGGGGGCTTCACCCTCGTTGGGGGTACCCTTCACCCAGCCTTCTCCCTCGACAGCCGTCACTCTTCAGCAGGCGACTGGCCGGGTTGAGTTGCTGGAGGCGCGCCGGCCCCTGCCCGCCGCGGCCTCGCAGCTCCCCGTGCCGCAAGCAGCGCAGACGGATGGTGGTCGGGGGGACCCACCGAGCTCGACTTCGGTCGCGAGCTCCGACGCCCGCCGTGGGCCGGGACCCCCAGTGGGGGCGGCCCACGGGGGTGCACCCAGTGAGTATCAGGTTCAAACTAATGTACCCACACCACACTCTGCCAACGGGGATAGGTTCCAGTGGCCGTAGCCTAGTACCGTGGGGGTGGGTGCGCAACAGGTCCTGGCCTATCCGGGTGCAGCTTGGGCCCATGGGGGCGTACCCTGCAGTGGCGGGGTTTGCCCCCCTGGGGCGGCGCCGGCAGTCGCAGGGACGGTCCAGGCTCCTCTACTGGCGCCCCGTATCAACACTGTGCCAGTGTTGGCTCTGCCTACAGCCGGGTATTCCTTGCCCCTCGGAGATCATTTGGCCCAGGCCACGAGGGAAAAGATTTGGAGGGGGGAGTATGTCGACATTTTCTCTTTGTTGAATCGGGAGCCCACCAAGGAGGAGAAGGAAGGGCAGGATGATAAGGACAAGGAGCTGTCTCGTTGTCGCAAGCCACCACGCACCTGGGCCAACTGGTTACCGGCCTACCTCATATACATGGCGGTGTACCTCAGGGCTCGGCCGGATCTGGCCATCCCTATGGTCCAATATTTGGACAACATTTACCGGGCAATGGTGGATTTTCCTGGCCCCTCGTGGTTGGCTTACGATGAGAAATTTAGAATGAGAGTGCCCTTACACCCGGAGATGAGGTGGGATGAGCCATGCCAGAAACTGTGGCTTTTGTACATGACCCCCACGCGCCCGACACCTGGGGAGAGGTACCATTGTGGGCATGCGGTACAGCGAGCAGCTCCAACACAGGCTCCCCGCCAGCTGGCGGGGCAGGGGGTTCCAGCCCGCCTGCTGTGTTGGGGCTTCTCGGCCAATGGTGTATGCAATAAAAAACAGTGCCGCTATAAGCACGAGTGCCCCTCTTGCGCTGGCCCCCACGCCGCCGCTGCGTGTCCGCGAGCGGGCGGGTCACGGGGCAGAGGCAGAGGTGGACAGGGGGTGGGCAGACCTGCCGCTGATGGAGCTGGTCACTCAAAAGGCCCCCTCCCCAGTTAACGTCCCTATGTTAGAGCGGTGGCTCTCAACTTACCCAAGGGGGGAGGATGCTAGGTACCTCCTCGAGGGATTCCAGTGGGGCTTCCGCATCCCATTTGGAGGGGATAGGTGCCCCCAACATGCCCCTAATTTACTTTCACTGAAGGGCAGGGAGGAGGTGGCTGCCCTGAGTATTGCTAAGGAAGTCAAGGCAGGCAGGGTGGCTGGTCCCTTTCCTTTGCCACCATTTCCCAATCTGAAGGTTTCCCCTTTAGGTTTGGTTCCTAAAAAGGCCCCTGGGGAGTTTCGTTTAATCCACCATCTGTCGTACCCGACTGGCCGTTCGGTCAATGATGCCATCCCTGATGACCTTTGTTCGGTCAGGTATACATCATTTGACCAGGCCCTGCGCATGGTGCGTTCTTGTGGCATGGGTGCACTTCTGGCTAAATGCGACATTAAGTCAGCATTCCGTTTGTTGCCTGTGCACCCGGGTGACTTTGACTTATTGGGTTTTAAATTCTAAGGAAAATTTTATGTTGATAAAGCCATGCCTTTTGGCTGCTCTATTTCCTGTTCAGCATTTGAACGTTTTAGCACTTTCCTTCAGTGGGCCTTTGCTCGCAGGTCTGGGTCTCGGTCTGTAGCCCACTACCTTGATGATTTCTTGTTCGGGGGTGAACAGGGTGGGGACACGTGTATGCGTCTCCTCAACACATTTCAGACGCTAATGCAGGAACTCGGTGTCCCTTTATCGCCCGAAAAGACCGAGGGCCCATCGACTAAGCTCACGTTCCTGGGTATTGAAATTGACACGGTCTCGCAGTCATCCCGGTTGCCCATGGATAAGGTTACCCGGATCACTGCGTTGATTTTGGCCTTACTGGCCAAATGCAAGGTGTCACTTCGTGAGCTCCAGGTTCTACATGGTCACCTTAACTTTGCATGTAGGGTGGTAATGCCGGGCAGGGCTTTTGCTCGACGCTTGTGCGATGCCAGGCGCCATCACATGGTTCGACTGACTAGGGGCATGAGGGCTGACATGTGGGTGTGGCTTAAGTTCCTGCAGGACTTCAACGGGGTATCATTCTGGAGGTCTGACCTCTTGGTTTCCCCTAGGTTCCAGGTTCAGTCGGATGCTTTGGGGTCCCTGGGGTACGGGATTTACTTTGAAGGGAAGTGGGCCTATGGCAAGTGGCCGGCTGGCCCTTGGCCCCACGTCAGTGTGGAGGCCTTACTGGCCCGCGTTGCGGCCCTCGAGGCTTCCCTGGCTCGGGCCAGCCACGCTGGGGCTCCCTTTGGGGTTCATTTTGATGCGTTGTCTGCTGGGCAGCGGCAGGCGACGGGACGGGTCGAGCAGCTTGAGGCGCGTGGTGCGACTTCGGCCACTGCCTCGCAGCTCCCCAACCAACAGGCCAGTGCGGGTCAGGCCCCAGCGACGAGCTCTACGGTGGTCGTGAGCTCCGACGCCCCCAGTGGGCCGGAACCCCCGGTGGGGGCGGCCCGCGGGGGTGCAGCATGTGAGTATGCGGTCCAAACTAGTGCACCTACACACATGGCCACGTTGGGGGGGGGCTTTCCAATGGCCTTGGCCTCGCGTGGGTGGTGCGGCAGTACAGCCGCTGACGCCCCACCCGGCGACGACAACTACCACCCAGGGCCCCGGGGTGGGGGGTGTTTCCTACCCTGTGGGGAATGTTTTGGGAATGGCTGGGCTAGTCCAAGCCCCTTTCCAGATGCCTGCAGTTTCTGCGGTGCCTGTCTCGGCCTTGCCGACTGCGGGGTATTCCTTACCACTGGGTGACCACTTGGCACAGGCCACCAAAGAGAAAATATCGCGGGGGGAGTATGTAGATATCTTCTCACTCCTAAACAGGGAGCCCACCAAGGAAGAGAGGGAGGGGCAGGATGAGAAGGATAAGGAGCAGGCACGTCGTTGCAAGCCACCACGTATGTGGGCCAACTGGCTGCCGGCCTACCTCATCTACATGGCGGTGTACCTGAGGGCCCGGCCGGATTTGGCAATTCCGATGGTCCAGTATTTGGACAACATCTATCGGGCGATGGTTGACTTTCTGGGCCCGTCGTGGTTGGCTTATGACGAGGAATTCCGTATGCGGATTCCCCTGCACCCTGAGATGAGGTGGGATGAGCCATGCCAGAGGCTTTGGCTTCTGTACATGACGCCCACGCGCCCCGCGCCAGGGGAAAGATACCATTGTGGACATGTGGTCCAGCGAGCGGCTCCAGCACAGGTTCCCCGCCAGGTGGCGGGGCAGGGGGTTCCAGCCCGCCTGCTGTGCTGGACTTTCTCGTCCTATGGTTCCTGCAATAGGAAGAATTGCAAGTACAGACATGAGTGTCCCACCTGTGCGGGCCCCCACGCAGCCTCTGCCTGTCCCAGGCCTGGAGGGACGCGGGGCAGAGGGAGGGGCGGACATTGGGCTGGCAAGACTGCCACAGATGGAGCTGGTTCACCGAAAGGCTCCCTCCCCAATTAATGTGGACATGTTGGAGCGTTGGCTCACATTGTACCCGAAAGGGGAGGATGTGGATTATCTCCTTCAGGACTTTAGGCAGGGGTTCAGTATCCCTTTCATGGGTGATAGGTCCCCTCAGGATGCCCCCAACCTTTTGTCCCTTAGGGGGAGGGAGGAGGTGGCTGCTGCCAGCATTAATAAGGAGGTCGATGCGGGCAGGGTCGCTGGCCCTTTCCCTGCACCCCCGTTCCCCAACCTTAAGGTATCGCCCCTGGGCTTGGTTCCCAAAAAGTCTCCAGGCGAGTTTCGCCTTATCCATCACTTGTCCTACCCAGCCGGCCGATCGGTCAATGATGCTATCCCTGATGACCTTTGCTCAGTCAGGTATACATCTTTTGACCACGCGCTGCGCATGGTGCGCTCATGTGGCCCGGGTGCGCTGCTGGCTAAGTGCGACATTAAGTCGGCTTTTCGCCTCTTGCCGGTGCACCCGGGCGACTTTGAATTGCTGGGTTTCAAATTTCGGGGCGAATATTACTTTGATAAGGCCATGCCTTTTGGCTGTTGAATATCATGCTCGGCTTTCGAGCGTTTCAGTACCTTCCTAGAGTGGGCTTTCGTCCGCAGGTCAGGGTCCCGGTCTGTAGCCCATTACCCGGATGACTTTTTATTTGGGGGTGAACGGGGCTGGGACACGTGTACACGTCTCCTCAACACATTTCAGACGCTAATAGATGAACTCGGTGTCCCTTTAGCGCCCGAAAAGACCGAGGGCCCATCTACCCAGCTAGTCTTCCTGGGGGTGGAGATTGACACGATAGCGCAGGCGTCTAGGTTACCGCGGGATAAGGTGTCAAGGATAGTGGCCCTTATCTCGGACTTGCTGGCCAAGCGCAAGGCATCACTAAGAGAACTGCAGGTGCTACATGGTCACCTTAATTTTGCTTGCAGGGTGGTCGCACTGGGCAGGGCTTTTGCCCGGCACTTGTGCGACGCCATGGCAGGATTATCCAGGCCTCACCATAGGGTTCGGCTTACCCGGGGTATCAGGGCAGACATGCTTGTCTGGTTACAGTTCCTGAGGGAGTTCAATGGGGTCTTATTTTGGAGGTATGACCTCCTGGCTTCCCCTCGTTTTCAGATTCAGTCTGATGCCTCGGGATCCCTGGGTTATGGGATGTACTTCAATGGGAAGTGGGCCTATGGTGGGTGGCCACCGGCCTGGGCAGGCACGGGTCGCCTGCGTGATCTCACATATCTGGAGTTTTTCCCTATCCTGGGTGCTTTGATGCTATGGGGCGAGGAGTGGGCCAACTTGGTCGTGCATTTCTGGTGTGACAACGCGGCTGTGGTCCACATTGTCAATGCACAGACTTCTAAATCGCCCAGGGTTATGGACCTAGTGCGCCAGTTTGTGTTGCGCAGCCTGCGCCTCAACGTCCTGTTCAGGGCCAGGCATGTCCCAGGGGTTAATAATGATATTGCTGACACTTTGTCCCGCCTACAGATCCCCCGGTTCCGTGCCTTGGCCCCGGATGCGGAGGAATTTCCCTCGCCACTCCCGGAGGAGATATGGACCATTGGCAAGGAGAGGTGAACCGGGCGATTGGCCTGTCGCTAGCGCCACGCACGCGTAAGGCGTATCACCACGCAATTAATTCTTTCAGGGCATTCTGTACCCAATTTCAACTGCCAGGAACCTGGCCGATCCCGGTAACCCATGTTCTGTGGTTCATGGTTTACCTGCATGCTCAGGGCCTTGCACCTCGCACCATAGCATCTAAGCTTTCAGCGTTGGCTTTTATGGCCAAAGTGGGAGGTCATGTGGACAGCACCTCTGACTTCCATGTGAGACATGTTTTGGAGGGGTGGGTGCGCGAGCGCGGGCGTTGCCCGGACGACCGCCACCCGATTTCCCCAGGGGTTCTTACCCAGTTGGCCCGGGGCTGGCCTTGCCTCTGTTTTGATACATATGAGGCAGCCCTATTTCATGCAGCCACAACGGTGGCATTTTTTGGAGCGCTCCGCATCAGCGAGCTTGTGATGCTGTCTAAGGCGGATGCAAGTCGTAGGGCACTGGAACTCGAGGATGTCTGTGTTGCCAAAGACTGGGCTCAGTTGAGGATACGCTCCTCTAAGACGGATCAGCACGGCGTAGGCAGTGGTGTGCGACTGCTACGGTGTTCTTTGGCAGACATCTGTCCGGTTGGTGCCCTACAGGAGTTCCTTGCACTGCGTGGCACGCACCATGGCCCGTTTTTCTGTCACCAAGATGGGTCTTCCCTTACTAAATTTCAATTTTGGAAGGTGACGGGCAAAGCGCTGGCCAGTGTGGGCCTCCCAGGTGCCCGCTATGGCACCCATTCATTCCATATAGGGGCGGCCTCAACCGCAGCTGCTTTTGGGTACTCCGGGGCTGACATACGCAGCATGGGAAGGTGGGGTTCGCAATGTTTTCGGTTTTATGTGCGCCCACTTCCACCATGAGTACCAATTCAGTCACCTTACCTTCTTTTCCTCAATTTTCTTTACAGACCCTGGGTGTCGTATTACACCGGTGACAGTATGGCTGGTGGGCCATAGCTACGTGCACAGGGCAGCGCGTTACGCTGCGGCGACAGAGTGGGGACCCCGACTGGGACTGGGTGCATACGCAAGTCTCACATGGCATGGTAAGCCCGGGATGTTATGGCGGGAGCTGCTGCCTTTCCTTTTTTCAGGCCAGAATGCTGACCCGCCTGACATTCTGATCATACACCTGGGGGGCAATGATTTGGGCCAGGTCACCGGCTTATCGCTGAAGCATGCGATTTGCGAGGACCTCGCCTACCTGCATTACGTCTGGCCCGCCACAACCCTTGTTTGGTCGGACATGGTCCCGCGCCATTCCTACAGAGGGGGTGTTGACCTCCTGGCCCTTGACCGCGCTAGACGCATGGTGAATAGGGCAGTGGCGCGGTTCCTTGTCGACAGGGCTTGGGGGGGGTCAGTCGTCACCCCGCTATTAGCCTACAAAATTATGACTTGTATGCAGGGGATGGGCCCCCTTTTGTCGCGAGGAGGTATGGACCTCCTGTTGGGTGATTGGCGAGCAGGCCTGTTGACTGAGCTGACGGTCGGGGGGGGCGTCGAGCCTTCTTTGAAGCCCCTCCGTGTGGCGGGTAGCACT
The DNA here is from genome assembly GCA_035047305.1 of Bradypodion pumilum. Classification (NCBI taxonomy): domain Eukaryota; kingdom Metazoa; phylum Chordata; class Lepidosauria; order Squamata; family Chamaeleonidae; genus Bradypodion; species Bradypodion pumilum. The sequence goes on along the minus strand of JAWDJD010000001.1, from coordinate 156,030,461 downwards.
GGTAAGGTAAACATTATGACCCACAGGTATCCGGCAAGTTCGCAATTGACTGGACAACAATAGACAGGCATAAGTTGGTTAAACGTTGTCCGGTCAACGACGAACTAGGCGACGGGGTGATGGCTATAGCTAGACAGCATGCATCACCCCGTGATTTTACGGATACGCGTCAGAGGGTGGGGTCATTAGTTAGATATTGACTACGGTCAACAATTTGTTTGTGGTCAACAAACAAATTGATACAAATGGATACATTGTAGCAATTGCCGTTGGCAATTTTGGGTGGTACCTTACCAGTGTTACTTCGGCCTGCTTGCCTTAAGAATTATGATTGGTCAATTACCAATAGAAATTTATAATTCAGACTAGGGCATGAATCAATAAATGTGGCCCAATGCCGTTATCCACTTTTATCAGTGTCTGAGTCCTTTATTGGGGGGTGCGCCTGCAAAGAAATACTTGCTAAGAATGTAGTTACTAAACAAAGGAAACTGATTCATAACTCAAAAGAATGAACAAACAAATCCAATTTATTGCTGCACTGCACAGACCATATCAAATTACATTCTGTCTTGTCATTGAGTTTCCATGGCAGTGTCAGGGCATTGAACCCAAGTCTCTTGAGTCCTAATCCATTACTCTATCCACTCTACTCCACTGGATACCAGTTGCAGAAATAGTTTGGCTCAAAATTTTTGCTGTGATGTATTCAGTACTTGATGTACACACCACTTGGTGATCGTACAGTACTGGAAGTGTAAATAACAGTACTGTACTGTGAGGAGAAATTAGAATGATCTTGGATAATCTTGAGGAAAGAATAACATTTTAAGTAGCAATAGAATGAAATCCAGTTTAGATCGATGTGAGCAGACAATGTGATTTCAGATACAGTAAATAGTTGACAACTGCCATATAAAATCAGAGCATGTTTTCCTGCTGGATCTATGAAACCTAATCAGAGAATATATGAGAAAGGATGGAGCTCTGCAGAATGGAACATGCTTTCTACACCAACTTTTCCAAATTTAAGCCAGATCAGTTTGGCAAGGTAGTCTAAGTCCATGTACATCAGTGAACTCAATGGAGCAGTAGCTGTACTTGGTATAAGGTAGCTTCATATATTCCTGTGACAGTGTTTTCATAAGAAGAAAGCCTTTTGTTCAAAGGTATTTTATAGGGCTATTAATTTCTTATTAGTTTTTCTTTGATCTGCTCATTAATGGGAGCAGAACTGGAAAATAATGTGACCATTTTGATGCCTTCAGCATGAGAAAGAACTTTTTTAGGTTCAGGGTAAAGTAAAAGAACAGAGGGCATCTGGAAAATGAAAGGATTACCATGTAATGTACAGTATAAACCAAGATTAAGGCAATTTAATGCAGCATGTACAGCTTGAAGGGAAGGAGATATGACTTGATACCACTACTCATAGACACCTTGGAGTTCTAATTTTTAAAGGAATTGATTACAATGCAGGGCTGATATTTTTTGAACCAGATTGTCTGTATAGTCAGTACTTTGCCCAAGTGATTTAAAAATTGATTACTGTTTTTTTTAAATTTAAAAAAAATCATTTTGATATATTGGTAGGGAAAATGAAGAGAGGAAGAGTCCAGTTAAATCCTTCATTTAAAGTTAATTATTATTCTTCCCCACTAATTTCAATATGAAAGCTTTGGAATAGGTGAAATGAATGAAATTTAATTACTGTACCACCATTTTGGTTGGATCATGTCTGTAATTGGCAAAAGGACTGTCATAATTGAGGAGATTTTTTTTGTGGGGGGGGGGGATTCAGTTAATATATTTCTGTCCTGGGTCTTTTCCAATTTAATCACCAAAGCAGCTTGAGCCAAAGATTATGAAACTTTCATTTGAAACCTCTCTCAAACTGCTTTTTATATGACATGTGCATTGGGTCAGCCATCACAAAGGATTTGATTATGTACGGCATTGATCACACACAGAATCATTGTGAAACAATATGCTTAGATACACATAACTGGGATCAACTAGGAATGGGTTCTGCAATTATGAGTTACTAAACCATATTATAAGAATGTTGTCAATGTGGAATGGCTATCGCATAATTTTAAAAAGAAAGAAGATAATGAGTCCCAGATCTCTACGGGGATACTGTTATTTCTTGTTCAGGAAGCTCTGCAGAGCCAGGTTGCAGTTATTCTGCAATGAAGGGAACACACGTTGTACATGTCCAGTATGGCTCTTTCCTTTATTTTTATTTTTTATCTCACATATGGGTAGTGATAGATATAAGAAAACACATGGCAAGATACAAGGGTAGCTTCACTACATGTTGGTTGTTGTTGTTGTTGTTGTTGCTGCTGCTGCTGCTGCTGCTGCTATTGCTGTTGCTGCTGTTGTCGTTGTCATCGTTGCTGAGTTGCACAATCATGTCTGACCTTTTGCAACCCCATGGACCACCACACGCCAGGCTCTTCTGTCATCTGCCATCCTCCGCAGCTCGACCAGATCTACGCCCACTGCGTCATGGACTTAGCTACAGGTAATGGAAAAAATGGTCTTTATTTCCTTCTCCTCTATATCATTGCATGGGACATAAATAAAAGTGTGTGCATGTCTGTATGTGTGCACGCACACATGTGCACACATGCAGTAGATTTGCTTAAACAGATTAGGAAAATGGGAAGACTAACTATAGAAAGTAAGATGAAACTCCTGCTCAGATAGGGTTTGTTTTGAGACAAGAACTCTCAGAATCCCACAGAGAATGTGGCTAGAGATTCTTATTAGACAAAGGATCGTTTTAGTTCAAGGTTGTGGGAAATGCAAAAAACAATAATGAGATTTTACACATTTTTACTTCTCTAGTCACTGACTATGCATATCACTGCAGACTTTTTCAACAAAAAAGCAGGCTAGATCATGCATGAGGACCTTTTAAAAGCTAAGCAATTGCTGTTACTATCTTGCAAATGCTACTTGCCAGGGATTATTCTTGCTTAGCAGAAATTTTAGAAAGAGCATCTCAAGAGCAGCTGATAATTCTAAAAATGTAAAGGGGCAATAATTTACCAAGTGTCTGTAGTGCCTGGGATGATGGGCTCTGAGGAACACCTTTATAATCTCCAGGAGAATAGTGGCTATGGTTTCCCCATGCCCGCCTGGCATGGAAACGGCCCTTGCAGAGGCCACTTAGGTGAGAAGGCTCCCGGCGGTGGTTTCTGCGGGCAGAGAAATTAAGGGGGGTGGATTAATGATAGGGTTTGATTCACCCAATTCCTTGACCTGACCGGCGGATCTGCTGAGAGAGCGAATATCTAACTCTGTTACCCATTAGAGTAATCCCTCATCTCCGAATCTCCGTCTCATCCCAGATGCAAACAGAGGCCATGTTTACCCCAGTCTTATCCCTAAACAATGGTGTTTCCCCATGTCAGTTTGCCCAAGTTAATTAACTTCCCCAAGAGAGATTCCCAATTAACCCAAGTAAACAGGTGATGTGATTTCTGTCAGATGACGGTTTTGCCACCGTTGCGCTTTTTCTCCTATATATGTTGAAGCTTTCCCTCAATAAACTACTGATCTGATCATGCTCCATATTGCCTCGTATCGTTTCTTGATCAGTCTCCTCCGGGACCTCCGGCCCTCTGTGGCCCTGATTCCTACAAGTGGCCCCATCAAATGCTCATTTGGAAAACTAATGTAACAAAGTCGGGAAGCCCACAACAGAAGAAGACTGACAGCTCATGCCATTAAAAAGACCTGGAAACCCTCATCACACAGGACCTGGAAAGAAGTCACTCTGGTAACCATTTTGTGAGGGCAGCATATTCAGAACAAAAAGAAAGATTCCTATATTGTTCATTTTTTCAGGAAGCAGGGAGAACTGTGGGATTTTTTCCCCTTTCCCTTTTGAGATTGCAGATTATTGTACTGCCAGACTGGGCTGGAGCCATTCCCAGAAAAAGGGAATGCCATTTGAAGAGAGATTGTGTGGTCAAAGCAATCCTTTACAGTGTGATCAGCTGCATGCCTTTGCAGTTGTGTAATCTTATCCCCAATTGCATGGCTCCTAGCCAGAGAAGAGAAGGAAGAAATGAAATTATATAAGAAATATGGAATATTGTGTTGAATGATAAGTTTACATGGGAGTTGAACCAAAAAAAAGGGTATAATTAAGGAAAATAAATTTTGGGAAATATGGAAACCATTTGTGGAATATACATTGTACAAAGATAAAGGTTGTAAACCAGTGCCAGATCAACTGAGTTTCTGGAAGCATTAACTGGGTGACTGAGGAGGAGGAGATGTGTAGGTAGGCACCATTTAACGATAGGGTACTTTACTCTCGAGTAGACATTATTCTTCTGAGTTGCAGCTCTTTGGCTGGACAACCCAGGCATCTAGATACATGTAGAGAAGGTAGCATCGAGCCAAATAACCACTCCATGTCTCTTCAGGTATTTTAAAAGTATATTGAAATCAAAGCCAGATACAGGATACAGTCCAGCAAAAGCTCAGAAAGCATTTCAAAACAAATAAATAAAGAAAGCTGGTTATTTAAAGGATAGCCCATGGCCCTCCTTTTCTCAAGCCTCTACATTTTTGCAATTCAAAAGCATAGCATCCAAGAGAGTGTCTCTCACCCCCACCTTTCTCTGGGTTATATCTCCTCCCACAAGATACTCCTTCTGGCTATCACCCTTAGGGATTCCAACCAATGATCTTACAGCATGACATGTCAATCACATTAGGTTTTGGTTCTTTGAAACCACGAGGCAACTCATGAGGCAAGGATGTTTACATTCCATTCTCTCTCCCCCTGATTTGAAATCACCAACTTAAAAGTACTGTACTAAAACACAAGGTATTTAGGTGGGTGAAAAATAATGAAAAAAGCACAGTTTAAAGCGGGGCTTATTTCATTACACACACCCCGGTGACATCATGTGGGTGCATGCACATGAATGAGGTGCATCAACAACATCACATGGGCATGTGCCCCCCATATGTGCCCTACCCCCATGGGTGCACCTAATCCCCCTCCTCACCTCAGGCATGTGTGCCATAGGTTCACCTACACTGGTCTAGACAGTTGTAGATGATGACCTTTTTCACTTCAGTCACTGGTCCAATCCCTCAATCATCCCTCCACTTCATTTCCTCTGTTGCCCCCCCCCCTTTTTGGTGCACAAACACATACAAATACTTCTGAATATGTGGGCAGGCTACAAATCCACTTGAAGCAAATTGGTTTCAACCTCTTAAGACACATAATTCAGACCAAATTGAAGCATATGGTATTCATAAACCCCTGATGAAGACAATGCAAGCGCGGCGCCAAAATGGCCGCTGCGCTCTTTGCGGCCCCCCCCACCGGACGAAGACATCTGGGTAGTTAGGGGGCGTGGCCAGCACCCTTATATAAGGGGCGGCCACGAGGCAGCCGAGCTGCCATTTTGTGAAGTGACGGAGCGGAGAAGTTTTTCCCTCTACCTCCGTCGCTCTTGCCTTTCATAGGGAAGCCTCTGGCTGCTAATTTCTTGACTTTTACGGCTTCCCATCGTTTAGCTGCTATGCCCTCTAAGAAGAAGGCGACTGCAAACGCGGCTCGTTCTGCTCGGAGGCGCCAGCCGGGTCGGAGGACCTCGGCTGCGCCTTCCCAGCAGCCTCCTTTGCCTGAGCCCACCGGGACCGGTGGGATGGGGTTAATTGCCCCTTGGCCCGAGGCGGGGTGTCCGCGTACCGGCCCAGCTGGGGCCGCGGCCCCCGGCCCGCATGCAGTGGCCACTGTCTCTGGCATGGCCCATTCTGCGGGGCCTTCTTCAGTTGGGGCGCAGCTTCCTCGGGGGGTTTCAGCCATGGGGGGTGGCTGGGTTCCCTCCCCTGGCAGGGTACCCCCCTGGCCCTGCAGGGGCCGGGCCTGGGATCATGGCCGTATATGGCCACGATCCATGGAGAGACTCATTTCAGCTGGGGGCCCGGGACATCTACAAAAGCCGCCCCGCTTTCTCCGCCGCCAGAGCGAGTTCCACCGGCTCGGCGGGCGGATGGAGAGACTCGTTTCAGCTGGGGGCTCGGGACATCTACAAAAGCCACCCCGTTTTCTCCGCCGCCAGAGCGAGTTCAACTGTCGCCGTTTCGCCTCTCTGTGTGGACCGGTCATCCGTGGGAGGTAGTGGCATGGCAAGCTTTGGAGGATTAATTGTTATTGCTGTTGATTAATAGTTATGGCCATTATATCTTTAATGTATTCTTTATATTGTGATTAATTTATGCTGATTTGTAATTCTTGTAATTTGTAATTTGCAATTGTATGCTATTGTATTTTGTGTGTTTTTTATATTGTTATACTGTATTTCATTTGTCATACTGTATTTGATTTACTTGTTGTAAGCCGCCTTGAGTTGGCCCTGGGCTGAGTAGGGCGGGATATAAATCGAATAAATGAATGAATGAATGAATGAATGGCCCCCGGAGTCCGGGGACCTGGACCGGCTCCTGCAGCCAGTGGGCCGGCTGGCCCTTTGCCCCCACTTGGCTTAGGGGGCTATGTTAGTGTTGATGCCCTTCTGGCCCGCGTTGCGGCCCTCGAGGCATTCCTCGCGAGGGTTAACCACCCGGGGGCGCCTTTTGGGGTGCAGGTTGATACTTTGTCTGCCGGTCAGCGGCAGGCGGCTGGACGGGTCGAGCTGCCCGAGGCGCGTGGGCCGGCGTCGGCCACTGCCTCGCAGCTCCCCACTCACCAGGCTGATGCTGGTCAGGCCCCGTCGACGAGCTCAATTGCGGTCGTGAGCTCCGACGCCCCCAGCGGGCCGGAACCCCAGGTGGGGGTGGCCCGTGGGGGTGCTCCATGTGAGTATGCAGTTCAATCTAGTGCACCCACACATCTACCCACGTTGGGGGGGCATTTCAGTGGCCGTGGCCTCGCATGGGTGGTGCGACCATTCAGTCGCCGATGTCCCACCTGGTGACTTCACCTCTCACCCAGGGCCCCGTTTTGGGGGTACCTCTTATTCAGTTGGGAATGTATTAGGGGTGGCCGGGTTGGTCCAGGCTCCTTTCCAGATCCCCGGGGTTCCCACCGTGCCGGTGTCGGCATTGCCAACAGCGGGGTATTCCTTGCCCCTGGGGGACCATTTGGCCCAGGCCACCAAAGAGAAGATCTGGCGTGGGGAGTATGTGGACATCTTCTCCCTTCTTAACAGAGAGCCCACCAAAGAGGAGAGGGAGGGGCAGGATGAGAAGGATAAGGAACAGGCACGTCGTCGTAAGCCGCCACGTACGTGGGCCAATTGGCTGCCGGCGTACCTCATATACATGGCGGTCTACCTCAGGGCCCATCCGGATTTGGCAATTCCGATGGTCCAGTATTTGGACAACATTTACCGGGCGATGGTTGACTTCCCGGGCCCGTCGTGGTTGGCTTACGACGAGGAATTCCATATGCGGATTCCCCTGCACCCTGAGATGAGGTGGGACGAGCCCTGCCAGAAGCTGTGGCTTCTGTACATGACTCCCACGCGCCCTGCGCCTGGGGACAGATACCATTGTGGACATGCGGTCCAGCGAGCGGCCCCAGCACAGACACCCCTGCTGTGCTGGACTTTCTCGTCCAATGGTTCCTGCAGTAGGAAGAATTGCCGGTACAGGCATGAGTGTCCCTCTTGCGCTGGCCCCCATGCGGCCTCCGCCTACCCCAGGCCTGGAGGGGTGTGGGGCAGAGGTAGGGGCGGACAAGGGGCTGGCAAGACCGCCGCAGAAGGAGCTGGTCTACCGAAAGGCCCCCTCCCCAGTTAATGTGGACATGTTGGAGCGTTGGCTCGCATCGTACCCGAAGGGGGCAGATGCGGTTTACCTGCTTCAGGGTTTTCGACTGGGGTTCCGTATTCCTTTCCAGGGTGATAGGTCCCCCCAAGATGCCCCCAACCTTTTGTCCCTTAGAGGGAGGGAGGAGGTGGCTGCAGCCAGCATTTCTAAGGAGGTTGATGCGGGCAGGGTCGCGGGCCCTTTCCCTGCACCCCCGTTCCCCAACCTTAAAGTGTCACCCTTGGGCTTGGTGCCCAAGAAGTCACCGGGCGAGTTCCGCCTGATCCATCACTTGTCCTACCCAGCCGGCCGATCGGTCAATGATGCTATCCCTGATGACCTTTGCTCGGTCAGGTATACATCTTTTGACCAAGCGCTGCGCATGGTGCGCTCATGTGGCCCGGGAGCGCTGTTGGCTAGGTGCGACATTAAGTCGGCCTTTCGCCTCCTGCCGGTTCACCCGGGTGACTTTGAGTTGCTGGGTTTTAAGTTCCGGGGTGAATATTATTTCGCTAAGGCCATGCCTTTTGGCTGTTCCATATCGTGCTCGGCCTTCGAGCGTTTTAGCACCTTCCTACAGTGGGCTTTTGTCCGCAGGTCTGGGTCCCGGTCTGTAGCCCATTACCTGGATGATTTTTTATTCGGGAGTGAACGGGGCTGGGACACGTGCACACGTCTCCTCAACACATTTCAGATGCTAATGGAGGAACTTGGTGTCCCTTTGGCGCCCGAAAAGACCGAGGGCCCATCTACACAGCTAGTCTTCCTGGGGGTGGAGATTGACACGGTAGCGCAGGCTTCTAGGTTACCAGGGGATAAGGTGTCAAGGATAGTGGCCCTTATCTCGGACTTGCTTGCTAAACGCAAGGCATCACTGAGGGAACTGCAGGTGTTGCATGGTCACCTCAATTTCGCTTGCAGGGTGGTCGCACCGGTCAGGGCATTTGCTCGGCGCTTGTGCGACGCCATGACAGGCTTGTCCAGGCCCCACCATAGGGTGAGAATAACCCAGGGCATTAAGGCAGATTTGCTTATCTGGCTCCAGTTCCTGAGGGAGTTCAATGGGGTGTCATTTTGGAGGTCTGACCTCCTGGCTTCCCCTCGTTTCCAGATACAGTCTGATGCCTCTGGGTCCTAGGGTTATGGGATGTACTTCAATGGGAAGTGGGCCTATGGTGGGTGGCCACCAGCCTGGTCAGGTACGGGGTGCCTGCGGGACCTTACGTATCTGGAATTTTTTCCCATTCTGGGGGCCTTGATGCTATGGGGTGAGGAGTGGGCCAACTCGGTCGTTCATTTCTGGTGCGACAATGCGGCCGTTGTCCACATTGTCAACTCACAGACTTCCAAATCACCCAGGGTAATGGACCTGGTGCGCCAGTTTGTATTGCGCAGCCTGCGCCTTAATGTGCTGTTCCGGGCCAGGCATGTCCCGGGGGTTAATAATGATATCGCTGACGCTTTGTCCCGCCTGCAGATCTCCCGGTTCCGCGCCTTGGCCCTGGATGCGGAGGAATTTCCCTCGCCACTCCCGGACGAGATATGGGCCTTTGGCAAGGAGAGGTGAACCGGGCGATCGGCATGTCGCTAGCGCCACGCACGCGTAAGGCGTATCAACACGCATTCAATTCTTTCAGGACATTCTGTGCCCAATTCCGGCTGCCAGATACCTGGCCGATCCCGGTGGCCCATATACTGCAATTCATGGTTGACCTGCATTCCCAGGGCCTTGCACCTCGAACCATAGCATCCAGGCTGTCAGCGCTGGCTTTTATGGCCAAAGTAGGCGGACATGCAGACAGTACCGCTGCCTCCGTGTGAGACATGTTTTGGAGAGGTGGGTGCGGGAGCGTGGGCGTAGCCAGGACGACCGCCACCCAATTTCCCCAGGGGTTCTTACCCAACTGGCACGGGGCTGGCAGGACCTATGTTTTGATAGGTATGAGGCAGCCCTGTTTCAAGCGGCTACAACGGTGGCCTTTTTTGGAGCGCACCGCATCAGCGAGCTTGTGATGCTGTCTAAGGCGGATGTAAGTCATAGGGCACTGGAACTCGAAGATGTCTATGTGGCCAAAGACTGGGCTCAGTTGAGGATACGCTCCTCTAATACGGATCAGCATGGCGTAGGCAGTGGAGTAAGACTGCTACGGTGTTCTTTGGCAGACATCTGTCCGGTTGGTGCCCTACAGGAGTTCCTTGCACTGCGTGGCACGCACCATGGCCCGTTTTTTCTGTCACCAAGATGGGCCTCCCCTTACTAAATTTCAATTTTGGAGGGTGCCGGGAAGGCACTAGCCAGTGTTGGCCTCCCTGGGGCTCGTTGCGGCACCCATTCATTCAGGATAGGGGCGGCTTCTACTGCAGCTGTTTTTGGGTACTCCGGGGCTGACATACGCCGCATGGGAGGGTGGGGATCACAATGTTTTCAGTTTGGGTTCACCCTCTTCAACCGTGAGTACCAGTTTCGTCACTGCACTGTTTCTCCCCCCCTTTTTTTCTTGACAGACCCTGGGTGTCGTATTACACCGGTGACAGTGTGCCTGGTGGGCCATAGCCACGTGCACAGGGCAGCGCGTTACGCTGCACAGGGCAGCGCGTTACGCTGCACAGGGCAGCGCGTTACGCTGCACAGGGCAGCGCGTTACGCTGCACAGGGCAGCGCGTTACGCTGCACAGGGCAGCGCGTTACGCTGCGGCGACAGAGTGGGGACCCCGACTGGGACTGGGTGCATCCGCACGTCTCCGGTGGTATGGTAAGCGCGGCATGTTATGGCGGGAACTGTTGCCATTCCTTTTCTACATCAGGGATGCTGATTCGCCTGATGTCCTGGTTATGAACCTTAGGGGCAATGGCTTAGGGCGGGTCACTGGCCTATCGCGGAAGCTTGCGATTTGCAGTGACCTGCCCTACTCACGTTATGTGTGGCCTGCCACAACCCTCAATTGGTCGGACACGATACCGCGGTACGCTTACAGGGGGTGTGCGGCCTCGAGGCTCTTGACCGAGCCGACGCTCCGTGAACGGGGCTATTGCCCGGTTCCTTTTCGACAAAGGTGGGGGACGCGTCATTCGCCTCCCCGCCATCAGTCTGCAAAATTACGAGCTTTTACTCAGGGGATGGGGCCCATCTGTCGCAGGGAGGTATGGACCTCTTGTTAGTGGGCTGGCGAGCAGGCCTGTTGACCAAGCTGACGGTCTTGGGGGGGGGGGGTGGCGGTGAGCCTTTTGGGAAGCCTCCCCGTGTGGCAGGTAGCACTGGTAAGGTAAACATTTATGACCCACAGGTATCCGGCAGGTTCGCAATTGACTGGACAACACTAGACAGGTATAAGTTGGTTAAACGTTGTCCGGTCAACGACGAACCAGGCGACGGGGTGATGGCTACAGCTAGACAGCATGCATCACCCCGTGATTTTACGGATACGCGTCAGAGGGTGGGGTCATTAGTTAGATATTGACTACGGTCAACAATTTGTTTGTTGTCAACATTGTTTGTGATACATTGTAGCAATTGCCGTTGGCAATTTTGGGTGGTACCTTACCAGTGTTACTTCGGCCTGCTTGCCTTAAGAATTATAATTGGTCAATTACCAATAGAAATTTATAATTCGGACTAGGGCATGAATCAATAAATGTGGCCCAATGCCGTTATCCACTTTCATTGGTGTCTGAGTCCTTTATTGGGGGGTGCGCCTGCAATAAGGAATGTCCACAGTTTGTTTCTTTATGTAAAATCCACTGTGTGTTCTACTTACAGGGCTGCTTTATTTGGAGTTCAATGTTGATCTCAGTGGCATATTCCATCTTGCACCTTCAAACAGACACTCTTTTGCACTTCTAGCCAGATGAACTTGCAGTCTATTCTCTGTCGACTCCATATCTGAAAGTGTTCTTATCAAAATCCTTTGTGGTGCCATAAGGAAGAAATAGATGCCAGACAGGTATGTATTCTGAGGAAAAAAGGCATTTAGTTTTCATTTTAAAAGGGCAGCTTCATTAACCTTCACATCAGCTCCATTTGCTTTGCTTTTGCCTGCTCATCACTACTGCCACCTTGGGTTTTATTTTCATGATAGCTTTTGGTTTTGCACTAATTTCAGCGAAAACATAGCCAGTGTGCTGCATCCTATGGCTTTGGTGCTCTTTCCCTCCAACTGGAATAAATATTCCCATGTTTTCGACTCATCATGCACAGCACAATATATGTGGAATGGCAGACAGATTGGATTTAGCACTAAAATTCCTATGCCACTGGAAGGAGGTATAAGTTTCGCATTACCTTTAGCAGAGCTATTTTATATAACCTTCTCACCAGGATGTATTTTCCTCCCTGTCTTTGATTTTTTCCCCACTTCAATGGCTAGCTGTTTCCCAGTGTTGCCTTACCCCCTCCATGGGATGTGACCTTCCAACAAATTATGGAAAGGGTCTGTTTAAAAATGGGGTTTGCGCAGTGGTGGGTTCCAAAAAAAATTACTACCACATTGTGGCCGTGGCATGGCGGGCATGGCCAGGGGGAAAGCCCTGCATTGCACCCGAATTAGGATTACTTTATTTCAAAATTTGGATGGGCGGAACTAGCCAGAATTTCTGCTACCGGTTCTGGCGAACTGGTGCGAACCTGCTGATGCCCACCACTGGGTTTGCGGGTGCAGAACCATAACTGCTGTTGATACAGAAATAAAAAAATATGTCATTGCTCAGGAGAGGCAGGTTGGCCAGACGTCTCTCCACCCACCCACCTCTGCCCAATAAACTCTCTCTTTGCCCACCGTGGTGGGGCAATTCAGAGAGGGAGAACTGCTTTGGGGAGCACAGGATTTTGTTACAGAGATTCTCAGTAGCATATAGTAGCTTGTAGCATGTCATAGATGGAAGGAAGAGGTGAACTAAATGCCAGGGCTCTACAAATCTTGTTTTAAATCAGTTCCCATTGCCACTAGCCACCACAGCTAATTGCAAGAGATCATGGGAGATGAAATCCAAAAATATCAGAAGGTCTGTAGCTGCTCAGTCCTTGCCCTAACCCAAGCACATATTTTACCAAGGTGGTCACCTTGCTCAGAAACCAGTCATATCCGACTCTAGGGTTCAATGCTCATCTCCATTTATAGCCAAAGAGCCAGTGCTGTCTGTGTTTGCAGACATTTTCATGTCCATGTGCCAGGCATGACTAGACACTGGAATGCACAGAATGCTGTTTACCTTCCCTCCGAAGTGGTACCTATTTACCTACTTGCAATCTCTTGTTTTTGAACTGCTAGATTGGCAGGAGTTGGGACAGAGATGGGAGGTCACTCCGTCGTGCAGCACTTGGATCTCGAACTGCTGACCTGCCAACCTTCCAGTCATCAATTTCAGCATCTTAACCACTGAGCCACCACAGTCCCTTACCAAGGTGAGTGTGTAAAATTATAAAGTTTTGTCTCAATGACGACAGAGCGGCAGGGGAATTGTTAAATGATCCCCCCCTCCTAACTGATTACTGTAATGTTGGATTTGATAAGAGGGCAAATATTCCCCCATTCCCCCTTTGATTTATAATCATAAATCATCTGATAGCCATGGTTTCATTTGATGAACAAAGGAAAAAACATCAAATAAAGCACTGTAACGACTGGACAGAAGGGGGAAGGAAACTGTCTAATTTCAATATTCAATATGCTGATGGGCCTTGTTAGCTCTGTCAGCATAGCAGATCTTTACTCCAGGAGCAGCCTTTATGAGTTCCCAACCTTTTAAAGCTGGGGTCCGGGTCACACTCCCTCAGACAGCTTTGGGGGCTAGACAGCCATTTTGCCCTTTCTACACCACATGGTACTTTCTGGTGTGGTGGAGGCGGTAGGGGGCCACATGAAATGGTGCTGCAGTTTGAGAATCCTTGCTTTCTAGGTTGATTCCAGTTGGGTGCTAGGATCAGAGTATATTTCAGAGCAGAAAAAACCCTGATCGGGGCTCAAAAGAATGGTGGTGCATTCTGGATGCATGGAACTTGGACTGACCCCCAAGAGCTCAAAAGAGTACTCTAAACCCTGATATAGACCTCTTGATGAAAGTGAAAGAGGAGAGTGCAAATGCTGGTTTATAACTCAACATAAAAAACAACAACCCAAGATCTGTCCCCATTACTCCCTGGCAAACAGAAAAGGAAGAAATGGAAGCAGTGACAGACTTTACTTTCTTGGGATCTAAGACCACTGCAGAAAGTGACTGCAACCATGAAATAAAAAGATGTTTACTCCTTGGGAGGCAAACTATGGCAAATTTAGGCAGCATAATAAAAGACAGATGCATCACCTTGCTGACAAAAGTCCTCATCGTTAAAGCAATGGTCCTCCCAGTTAGTAATGTATGGCATTGAAAGTTGACCATAAGGAAGGCTGAGTGCAGAAGAATAGACACCTTTGAACTGTGGTGCTGGAGATGACTTTTGGGAGTCCCCTAGCTGAGAATAGATCAAATCGATCAATTCTGAAGAAAATTCACCCTGACTGCTCCTTGGAAGGACAGCTGCTGAAGCTCAAGTACTTTGGCCACCAAATGAGAAGAGAGGATTCACTGGAGAAGGTCCTGATGCTGGGAAAGATCGAAGGCAAAAAGGAAAGGGGGCAGCAGAGGATGAGATGGTTAGACAACATAGTTGATATGATGGGCATGGATCTGGACCGACTCTGGAGGATGGCAGATGATAGAGGAGCCTGGTGTGTTGTGGTCCAAGGCATTTAAAAGGGTCAGATTCAACTCTGTGACTGAACAACAAAAACATGCTCAAAGTTAGACATTCTGGGGAACTATGGGAAAGTTTAATAGTGAGTCATTGCTGCCTGCTACTGTTAATAGGTAAAGTATCTTAGCTGAGGCTCACACTGAACATTGTATGTTCACTGGCTATTAGGCATATTATGCAAACAAGAAACACAACATTTGAGTAGTACATTGCTTCAAAGAATGATTTAGGAACACAGCCAAACTAAAAAAATTGGCTACCAATAAGAAAAATGGTAGTGTATTAAATCAGTATAAAATTAGCCTTGTATCTCTGTTGTGTTCTAACAGTGTAACCTTCTACATGTGATAACAATGTATCTGAACCAATGTAACCTTGCCTACGAGTAACAATGTAACCTTCAGCTGATCACTATAAACCCTGTAATAGGACGCGAGCTAATGACCACCAGCTGGCAGCAGCGAGCGTCCAAGCTCTCTTGGTTCAAACCCATCAAAGGCCACAGCGCGGGAAGTTTCCCGCCGCTACCTACACCTGGACAAGAAGGGCGTGACCAGCCATGACGTCACGCGGGCAGTAGCCAATGGGCTATCGTGGAGCCACATTCAAATACGTTACTACCATATATATAGAGCTGTTCGTCCGCCATTACCTCATGTTCCCTCTGTCCACCATGCAATAAACCTGAGTTAACCCAGCCCTTGGCTGTTTCCTGTGTCTTGACTCTCATACACTAAATTGGCGACGAGGATGGGATGATGGATCCCCAAGGAGCCAGGGCACAGAGCGGGTTCAACATTACCAAACCGCAAGACTGGGAGCTTTTTGAGATGGACTTCCAGGCGGCACTGGTGGAACTCAAAGTCAAAGAAGACGACGAGGAAAGGAAGAGGGCCATCCTCACCCACATGCTTGGGATGGAGACCAAGCGAACGCTGGTGGGCATTATTGCACCGAAGAAGATGGGTGAGTTCAAAGCCAGGGGGGAAAGCAGTGAGCCCGGCTCATATCCTTTTGACACGCCAGTTCTACCAGCTCTATCCGAGCCCAGGGAGGGGGAAAAGGAGTTTGCAGCCGCCGCTGCCGCTTCCCCCAAATTCGATTACGATTTTAATTTTGCTAGCCGGGGGGGTTTTTTGGAGTGTTCCCCCACCCATCCAAGCGAGAAGAGGGGTTTTTCGTTAGCCCCCAGTGCCCCCGGTTCTTCCCAAACAAAGCACACACCTCCCAACAAAGCCGCAGAGCCGCGGCAAGCCACTAACGAGTCATCCTCTCCGATTACAGGGCAGGAAGCCAGGGAGCAAGGAGGAGGGAGCGAAGCCGGGGCAGGGCAGCCCGCGCCGAGACCCCAGCGTGTTCGAAATAAGCCATCTTGGCTGAGAGACTTCGTCTCATCCTAGGGGGGAGGAGTGTTGTGTTCTAACAGTGTAACCTTCTACATGTGATAACAATGTATCTGAACCAATGTAACCTTGCCTACGAGTAACAATGTAACCTTCAGCTGATCACTATAAACCCTGTAATAGGACGCGAGCTAATGACCACCAGCTGGCAGCAGCGAGCGTCCAAGCTCTCTTGGTTCAAACCCATCAAAGGCCACAGCGCGGGAAGTTTCCCGCCGCTACCTACACCTGGACAAGAAGGGCGTGACCAGCCATGACGTCACGCGGGCAGTAGCCAATGGGCTATCGTGGAGCCACATTCAAATACGTTACTACCATATATATAGAGCTGTTCGTCCGCCATTACCTCATGTTCCCTCTGTCCACCATGCAATAAACCTGAGTTAACCCAGCCCTTGGCTGTTTCCTGTGTCTTGACATCATGAAACTGCTGCGTGAGCGTTTCCGACCCTCGAGGGCAATGTTTCCCGCTCGGAGCGCGTTTTGGAGGCGAGTTCAAGTGCCGGACGAGTCGGTAGAAGCCTTCGTAACAGCTATGAGAGTAGCCGCCACCCCCTGCAGATGGGACCACTTTCTAGAGATGGCCCTCAGGGACAGAGTTCTGTGTGGCCTGAAGGACAAGGAAGTGCAGCGCAGCCTGATGAACAAGGAGCCACCACCCACACTGACAGAGGTTGTAGAGGCCGCGGAAGCCGCGGAATCCACGAATGCTGGAGTAGATGAGATGCACAAGTGGCGTGAGTGGCGTCCGAGGGCCGGCAAAGCGGAAAACTCGTTGCACGGAAAGTCCGGACAGTCGGTGCACGCAACCCGACGGACCTCGAAGTCGTCTTCGGAAAGCAGCGACGGCGAGGAGGTCCAGAAGGTCCGAAGGGGAGGGCGCCGTTGCGATGGTTGCGGAGCGGCCCATGAGCGCGTGAGGTGCCCATTCAGAAAAACCGAGTGCTACAACTGCGGCCGTCGGGGGCACATCGCCAAGGCGTGCAGGAAAGGGAAAGAGGGCCGGAGACAGTCACAAGACCGTTCGGCCAGACCGGACCGTCCAGCGAGGTCCAAAGATGGCGCCCGGACCACGAGGAAGCAGGACGGCGTGGGCCGCATCTCGGACGACAGCGAGGGCGACGCTCCTGTGTTCAGCGTGTCTGCGGGACAGCCCCATTACTTCGTTGAGGTACTAGTACAAGGGACCCCTATTAGGATGGAAGTTGACTCGGGGTCCTCCTATTCTATAATTCCCCAGAGAGAGTTCTTGAAAATCGACCCCCATGTGCGGCCCAAACTTAAAGCGTTGAGGGCCACACTACGGGACGTACAGGGGAACAGCATTCCAGTGTTGGGGGTCGGGACATTCCGGGTTCGTTTTAAGAGACATTCTGCGGAACTTCCCCTAGTGGTGCTAAAAGGGGGGAGTTGTAGCCTCCTCGGGACACAATGGTTCCAGCCTTTAGGTTTGTTCATAGGGGGGGTGCATGCCGTAGGCGTGGACCCAATACAAGCGGTGTGCGACGCACACCCCGCCGTTTTTAAAAGTGGACTGGGAAAGTTCAAGGGACCCCCTGTAGCCTTCGACCTAGACCCGGAGGTCCGCCCGATAAGACTCAAACCGCGCAGGGTACCGTTCGCACTAAAGGACAAAATAGAGGCGGAACTGGACAAACTGGTGGGTCAGGGGATTCTTGTTCCTGTGGATTCCGCGGAGTGGGAGACTCCAATTGTAACAGCTCTGAAGGCTAACGGGGAGGTGCGCATTTGCGCTGATTATAAGTGTACAATTAACAAGGCGATCCGCCCTAATGCATACCCGGTGCCAGTGGTCAGCCACCTCCTGGCCAGGCTGAATGGGGGAAAGTGTTTCGCTAAGCTCAATTTAGCACAGGCCTACCAGCAACTCCCCGTAACCCCCGCCACAGCGGCGGCACAAACAATAGTTACACATAAGGGGGCGTTCCAGGTGTCGCGTTTACAGTTCGGCGTGAACTCGGCACCTGGCCTTTTTCAGTCGCTCGTGGAACGCCTCCTGAAGGGGCTGGAGGGGGTGTTGCCATATTTTGATGACGTGTTGATAACGGGGGGAGTAAGGCCGAGCTGGCACATAGATTGGATAAAGTTCTGACCGTGTTCGAAAAAGCGGGGCTGCGACTGAGAAAAGACAAATGTGTATTTTTCGAAACAGTTGTTGAGTTTTTAGGGTTCCGTGTCACGCCCGAGGGAATTAGGCTGTCCAAATCTAAGGTAGCCGCAATCAAGAAAGCTCCTCGCCCCACATCCAAAACCGAACTACAGTCATTTCTGGGGCTTCTCAATTTCTACCATACCTTCCTTCCACGGAAGGCGTCTGTTGCCGAGCCGCTCCATCAGTTACTTAAAAAAGAGGCATGAAATTCCGCTTCTAAGCATGCTTAAAAGAAAAGAATATCCCTTTCTTTCTCCTTGAAAGGAAGTGAATGTCAAGATGACAAGTATTATATCACACATCTTCGCAGAGAACTATTGATGTGGCTTTTCAAAGCTAACTGTATGCAGGACAAGGATTCCCTTTTCTGAGAGTCCATGTATTTATATCTATTGGGAGATAAAGACAATGAAAAATAAATAATGTACTCAAATCTTTGAAGAAAGGGCCTCCCCCCCCCTCCTAGATCTCATCGCTCACCTCCTCCAGCTTAACTGAACTTACTTTTTTTTTAATAAAAAAAAATATTTTCTGCATTATCATAATTTCCATCATACTGAAATATAAGATATATTTTATCACAAAATCTATGGATATGTATATAACCATAAAATGAGAATATGCCTCTTTTAAGAAGGTAAACTACAAACAGATCCAAAGATAATTCAAGTAAGTTAGAATGGACTTTAAGAGTTAACTTCACATTCGCAAAAATTTCCCAGAAGAAAAGTAACTGTTTCTGAGTGCTCTTTCCCTAGGAAACCCTAAAAATTGTCACCATAAGAGAGAAATGACTTGATGACATGCAAATATTATAATTAATAATTGTTCTAGGATTTCCCAACCATTTCCTTGCTGTAATTGTTCTAGGAATTAATTGTTGCTGAGTTGTTGCTGCCTCCTTTCTGAAGTCTGATATACCTTCACCTCAAATTGAGTGTACATTCTATTGAATTTAACACTGGAATATACTTCTGAGTAGATATCCAGCTACTGTGCTGTCTACTTGGGAAACATTGCTGCCTCTTTTCTGTAGGACTCAGCTAATGCCAGAAGTCTAAGGGATGGTGGGAGGATATCTAATGTAAACCTCTCCAATGGTTTGGAAATAACATCTCAGATCTAATGTGTTAGCAATAAGCCTACAGTTTTTACATTACACAAGGATCGAACCTTACGAGTCAGATTTTGAAAATAACAGAAAAAATAATATTTCAAGGGCTTGTCCTTCTAATTAACACAAAAGAAAAAATATGGTTGATCATAAAAGCATCATTAAATATCTAAAGTTATCTTCTGTGTACACTTTATTTTTCAAAGCTCTGTATTGGTGAGATAATTTTACAACTTTTCCCTTTGAAAATTAACTTTCCATCACCTGTATCTCCCATACTGGCTCCAAGCATTCATACATTGATGGACAGGTGAGGCTGTGTTTATTCAAAATGTATGTGTTTCTAAAGGATACACAGAATATTACTTTAAATACAATCTTCTTCTTCACTGCCTCTTTTACTCCTTCAGGTGTTCTATGGTATGGAATTCCAAAACATTATCTCCAAATGGGCAAACCACTTTATTTGTTGTCTCTGTAATTTAAGATTGGTTCTTTAGATGCAGTGATGCAAACTTATTGGTATACTTTCCTTTTTAGATAGATGGAGAACAATCCTACACATGTTTGCTCAGTAGCAAGTCTCTTCATGATCAGCAGAACTTAACTATTAAGTAAATGGGTATAGGATTGTAAGTGTAGTTTTCCAATCTCCTGCTCTATTCCATTGCTTCTTTTTTAAGTCTTCCATTCTTATGTGATATAGAAAGTGAACTAAGTATAGATGAAACTCTTTTAGAGCTGTTTTTGTAATTCCCAGTCCTTTTCTCTCTTTTTTTGGTCAAAATGAATTGCAGCTCCAAGAATGACTACTCACCTTTCAAAACTAGGTAACAGCACTGCCGATACCATGCAGCATCCCAAAATGCCAATTTACAAAACTAGAACTTAATATCTAATTATGTTTCGTTGCACTTGTGGCTTTTTATTTAACCATCTCTGCAATCTCTAGAAAAGCTGGTATATAACTCAGTGGGTTGGAGCTATTGAAGATTTTATAACCAAACATGTTCTTTTTACTAACACTGAGCTTATGTGGGAGAGCATTGCAAGGGTTTAAAGCCACGACTTGTTTGCTCTTTCCCTCTAACTAACCAAGAGGATCTATTTTCTTGGGTCTAAACCCCCACTCCCCACTGCCTTTCTCCCTGCTCTGCACGTTTTCTTCATTGTTATTTAGAAGTCTTTCCAGCTGCTGAATGGGCAACATGTGTTTTTGAAATGTGGCCTCTCTCAGTCAATATGGCCTTTTCTCTCTTTTATTCTTTATGCATGTGTTTCTTTAAACTTGTAAGAAAAGTAACTTTGCAGGCGCACCCCCCAATAAAGGACTCAGACACTGATGAAAGTGGATAACGGCATTGGGCCACATTTATTGATTCATGCCCTAGTCCGAATTATAAATTTCTATTGGTATTCAACCAATTATAATTCTTAAGGCAAGCAGGCCGAAGTAACACTGGTAAGGTACCACCCAAAATTGCAAACGGCAATTGGTTACAATGTATCCATTTGTATCAATTTGTTTGTTGACAACAAACAAATTGTTGACCGTAGTCAATACCTAACTATTGACCCCACCCTCTGACGCGTATCCGTAAAATAACGGGATGATGCATGCTGCATAGCTCTTGCCATCACCCCATCGCCTGGTTCGTCGTTGACCGGACAACGTTTAATCAACTTGTGCCTGTCTAGTGTTGTCCAGTCAATTGCGAACCTGCCGGATACCTGTGGGTCATAAATGTTTACCTTACCAGTGCTACCCGCCCATGTGACCAAAGTCAACAGCAGCAGAAAGAAAACCCCTATATCAAACCATAGCAACAGTGTGGGATGGGCAAAAAAGCCAGGACCCAAGAGCCAATTGTAGGTCCCAGCCAAAAATTCCCACCCGGCCCCGAAGCGACCAAAATATCACACTGTTAACTAGGGAGGGGGTGGAGGGGAAAAACTTCTCTCCGTCGCTTCGCAAAATGGCAGCTCAGCTGCCTCGTGGCCACCCCTTTTATAAGGGTGCTGGCCATGCCCCCTAACTACCCGGATGCTCTTCGTCCGGTGGGGGGGGCCCGCAAAGAGCGCGGCGGCCATTTTGGCGCCACGCTTGCATTGCAGGCGCACCCCCCAATAAAGGACTCAGACACTGATGAAAGTGGATAACGGCATTGGGCCACATTTATTGATTCATGCCCTAGTCCGAATTATAAATTTCTATTGGTATTCAACCAATTATAATTCTTAAGGCAAGCAGGCCGAAGTAACACTGGTAAGGTACCACCCAAAATTGCAAACGGCAATTGGTTACAATGTATCCATTTGTATCAATTTGTTTGTTGACAACAAACAAATTGTTGACCATAGTCAATACCTAACTATTGACCCCACCCTCTGACGCGTATCCGTAAAATAATGGGATGATGCATGCTGCATAGCTCTTGCCATCACCCCATCGCGTGGTTCGTCGTTGACCGGACAACGTTTAATCAACTTGTGCCTGTCTACTGTTGTCCAGTCAATTGCGAACCTGCCGGATACCTGTGGGTCATAAATGTTTACCTTACCAGTGCTACCCGCCACACGGAGAGGCTCAATAAAGGCTCGACGCCCCCCCCCCAGACCGTCAGCTTGGTCAACAGGCCTGCTCGCCAATCTCCTAACAGGAGGTCCATACCTCCCTGCGACAGATGGACCCCATCCCCTGAATAAAGCTCATAATTTTGTAGGCTGATTGCGGGGTGCCTAATGACGCGCCCCCAACCCTTGTCGAGAAGGAACCGGGCAATAGCTCGATAATGGGCCTGGAGGTCGAACCCTCCCCTGTAAGCATGCCGCGGTACCATGTCTGACCAAATGAGGGTTGTGGCAGGCCACACATAATGTAAGTAAGCCAGGTCACTGCAAATCACATGCTTCAGCGATAGTCCAGTGACCTGTCCCAAATCATTGCCCCCAAGGTGTATGATCAGAATATCTGGTGGGTCAGCATTCCTGCTGGATAAAAGGAATGGCAACAGTTCCCGCCATAACATGACGCGCTTACCATACCACCTGAGACTTGCGGATGCACCCAGTCCCAGTCGGGGTCCCCATTCTGTCGTCGCAGCGTACGACGCTGCCCTATGCACGTAGCTGTGGCCCACCAGCCATACTGCCACCGGTGTAATACGACACCCAGGGTCTGTCAAGGAAAAAGAGGGGGGAGAACAATACAGTGACCAAACTGGTACTCACGGTTGAAGAGGGCGAACATAAAACTGAAAACATCGTGACCCCCACCTTCCCATGCGGCGTATTTCTGCCCCAGAGTACCCAAAAGCAGCTGCAGTAGAAGCCGCCCCTATCCTAAATAAATGGGTGCCGTAACGAGCCCCAGGGAGGCCAACACAGGCCAGTGCCTTACCGGTCACCTTCCAAAATTGAAATTTAGTGAGGGGAGACCCATCTTGGTGACAAAAAAACGGGCCATGGTGCGTGCCACGCAGTGCAAGAAACTCCTGTAGGGCACCAACCAGACAGATGTCTGCCAATGAACATCGTAGCAGTCGTACTCGACTGCCTACGCCGTGCTGATCAACTTTAGAGGAGCGTATCCTCAACTGAGCCCAATCATTGCAAACATAGACATCGTCGAGTTCCAGTGCCCTACGACTAGCATCCGCCTTAGACAGCATCACCAGCTCGCTGATGCGGAGCACTCCAAAAAAGGCCACCGTAGTAGCCGCATGAAACAGGGCAGCCTCATACCTGTCAAAACAGAGGTCATGCCAGCCCCGCGCTAGGTGGGTAAGAACCCCTGGGGAAATTGGGTGGCGGTCATCCGGGCTATGCCCACACTCCCGCACCCACCCCTCCAAAACATGCCGTATGCGGAAATCAGCAGTACTGTCAGCGTAACCCCCTACTTTGGCCATGAATGCCAACGCTGACAGCCTGGATGCTATGGTGCGGGGAGCTAGGCCCTGGGCATGTAAGTAAACCATGAATTGTAGAATGTGGGCGACTGGGATAGGCCAAGCCTCAGGTAGTCGAAACTGGGCACAAAAGGCCTGAAAAGTGATAAACGCGTGGTGATACGCCTTACGCGTGCGGGGCGCCAGCGACATGCCGATCGCCCGGTTCACCTCTCCTTGCCAAGTGTCCATATCTCGTCCAGGAGCGGCGAGGGAAATTCCTCTGCGTCCGGGGCCAAGGCACGGAACCGGGAGATCTGCAGGCGGGACAAAGCGTCAGCATTTAATAATATCATTATTAACACCAGGCACATGCCTAGCCCTGAACAGCACATTGAGGCGCAGGCTACGCAACACAAACTGGCGCACCAACTCCATGACCCTGGGAGATTTAGACGTCTGTGAGTTGACAATATGGACAACTGCCGCATTGTCACACCAGAAGTGTACTACCGAATTGGCCCACTCCTCACCCCATAGCATCAAGGCTCCCAGAATGGGAAAAAATTCCAGATACATGAGGTCGCGCAAGCGACCCATGCCCGACCAGGCTGGCGGTCATCTGCCGTAGGCCCACTTCCCATTGAAGTACATCCCATAACCCAGGGACCCCGATGCATTGGACTGGACCTGGAAATGAGGGGAAGCCAGAAGGTCGGACCTCCAGAAGGACACCCGTTGAACTCCCTCAGGAACTGGAGCCAGATGAGCATATCCGCCTTAAGGCCCCTGCTAAGACGCACCCTGTGGTGGGGCTTGGTTAAGCCTATCATGGCGTTGCACAAGCGTCGAGCAAAGGCTCTGCCAGGTGCGATCACCCTGCAAGCAAAATGGAGGTGACCATGCAGCACCTGTAGCTCACGAAGGGACGCCTTGCGTTTTGCCAGCAAGCCGGATATGAGTGCAACGATCCGTGTCACCTTATCAGCCGGTAACCTGGATGCTTGCACTACCGTGTCAATCTCCACCCCCAGGAATGTGAGCTCGGTAGATGGGCCCTGGGTCTTTTCGGGCGCCAAAGGGACACCAAGTTCCGTCATTAGCATCTGAAATGTATTGAGGAGACGCGCACACGTGTCCCAGTCCCGTTCACCCCCGAATAAGAAATCATCCAGGTAATGGGCTACAGACCGAGATCCCGACCTGCGGACGAACGCCCACTGCAGGAAGGTGCTGAAACGCTCGAAAGCCGAGCAGGAGATGGAACAACCAAAAGGCATGGCCTTATTGAAGTAATATTCACCCCGGAACTTGAAACCCAGCAACTCAAAGTCGCCCGGGTGCACCGGCAGAAGACGGACGGCCGACTTGATGTCGCACTTAGCCAACAGTGCACCCGGGCCACATGAGCGCACCATGCACAGAGCCTGGTCAAAAGATGTATACCGGACCGAACAAAGGTCATCCGGGATAGCATCATTGACCGATCGGCCGGCTGGGTAGGACAAGTGATGTATTAAGCGGAACTCGTCCGGTGACTTCTTGGGGACTAGCCCCAAGGGGGAAACTTTTAAATTAGGAAACGGGGGGCCGGGAAAGGGCCGGCAACCCTGCCAGCATTCACCTCCTTACTAATGCTCAAGGCAGCCACCTCCTCCCTTCCCCTAAGTGACAAAAGGTTGGGTGCATCTTGGGGAGCCCTGACCCCCGTGAAAGGAATGCGAAACCCCTGCTGGAAACCCTCAAGCAGGTAAGCTGCGTCTACCCTCCTCGGGTACATCGTGAGCCAATGCTCTAACATGTCCACATCAATTGGTGAGGGGGCCTTTTGCCTGACCAGCTCCCTCTGCGGCAGTCTTGCCCGCCCCCTGTCCACCTCTACCCCTGCCCCGCGCTCCTCCCGGCCTAGGACAGGTGGAGGCAGCGTGGGGGCCAGCACAAGAGGGACACTCATGCCTATATCGGCAATTTCTCCTGCTGCAGGTACCATTGGCCGAGAAGGTCCAACACAGCAGGCGGGCTGGAACCCCCTGCCCCGCCACCTGGCGGGGTGTCTGCACCGGAGCAGCTCGCTGGACTGCATGTCCACAATGGTACCTCTCCCCAGGCGCCGGGCGCGTGGGGGTCATATACAGAAGCCACAGCTTCTGGCAGGGCTCATCCCACCTCATCTCTGGGTGTAGGGGCACTCTCATGCGAAATTCTTCATCGTAAGCCAACCACGACAGGCCCGGGAAGTCAACCATCGTCCGGTATATGTTGTCCAAGTACTGGACCATCGGAATGGCCAGATCCGGCCGGGCCCTGAGGTACACAGCCATGTATATGAGGTACGCTGGCAGCCAGTTGGCCCACGTGCGAGGCGGCTTACGATGACGTGCCTTTTCCTTATCCTTCTCATCCTGCCCCTCCCTCTCCTCCTTGGTGGGTTCTCTATTCAGAAGGGAGGAAATGTCCACATACTCCCCCCGCCAGATTTTCTCTTTGGTGGCCTGGGCAAGATGATCCCCAAGGGGCAGAGAATACCCCGCCGTAGGCAATGCCAACAGCGGCACAGAGGCCGCATTGGGCACAGTGAAAGGAGCCTGGACCAAGCCCGCTACCCCAAGTAGGTTCCCGACGGGACAGAGGGCACCGCCCCCAGAGGGGCCCTGGATCGATGGTGCCGCACCCGTATGGCCCGGCGGCGGCTGAACCACCGTGCCAGCCATACGGGGCTACGGCCACTGTACGCCCCCCAGTGTAGGTAGTGGTGTGGGTGCACTAGTTTGAACCACATACTCACCCGCTGCACCCCCATGGGCCGCCCCTACCAGGGGTTCCGGCCCACTGTGGGCGTCGGAGCTCGCGACTGCAACCGAGCTCGTGGACGAGGCCTGGGCAGTACCTGACTGCGGCAACTGTTGCACGGGGAGCTGAGAGGCCGCGGCTGACGCCGACCCACGGGCCTCGAGTGGCTCTACCCGTCCAGCCGCCTGCCGATGACCGGCAGCCGATGGGTCGACCTGTAGTCCCAAATGTGCCCCGGGTGGGTTAACCACCCCCAAAGAAGCCTCAAGGGCCGCTACGCGGGCCAGAAGGGCGTCAACATTAACATAGCCCCCAACACTGATGGGGGGCATAGGGCCGGCTGGCCCACTGAGAAGAGGCGCCGGGTCAGGTCTCTGGAACCCGGGTCCCGAATATGGCCATGAACCCAGTACCGGCCCCTGAGGGGCCGGAGGTACGCCCTGCCAGGGAAGGGAACCCAACCACCCCCCGTGGTTAAGGCCCACCGCAGGTAGCTGCGGTGCAAGGGCAGAAGGCCCCGAGGTATAAACCGGGCCAGAGCCGGGAGCCACCGATTGAGAGCCGGAGGCTGCGGCCCCCGCTGGGCCGGCCTGAGGGTGCCCGGTCCCGGGCCATGGGGCAACCGACCCTATCCCACTGGTCCCGGTGGCTGTCGGCAAAGGGGGCTGTTGGGAGGGCGCAGTCGCTGTCCTCCGACCCGGCTGGCGCCTCCTCGAAGTGCGAACCGCATTCGCCAACGCCTTCTTTTTGGAAGGCATTCTTGAAAGTGCCGGGAAGCCGAAGAAAAGGAATGAAAAGGACCGCTGCCCGAAGTAGCTTCCCGGCTAAGGTAAGAGCGACGGAGCAATGGGGAAAAACTTTTCCTCTCCGTCGCTTCGCAAAATGGCAGCTCGGCTGCCTCGTGGCCGCCCCTTTTATAAGGGTGCTGGCCATGCCCCCTAACTACCCGGATGCTCTTCGTCCGGTGGGGGGGGGGGCGCAAAGAGCGTGCCGGCCATTTTGGCGCCGCGCTTGCATTCTTTCTCTAACAGAGATATTTTTGCTGTGATTTTGGGGGTGGATATTGTAGGAGACTTGTTACTATTTCGGACTCACTCTGCCCTTCTGCTATGCTAACTAGAAAAAGGAATGTCACCAAAATTCAAAACTATACAACAGGAGCCACCGAAGTTGGGAATTTGAACCCAAACCTGTATTTCTTGGAGAAGGAGCCAGGTGACTTTATGTGTGGAAAAGGCTGACAGGGTAGCATACCCCCAACATTTGTGTAGTCTTCAGAAATCTGACCAGCCGCAGATGGACTGATAAACCCCTCCTGAGTACTTTATACCTATAAAGCCTTATGATAATTAATTAACAGGTAATTAAATATACAGCTATTAGAAGGAGCTGGGAGCTTTAAAACTGGCCACCAAACATGCTTAAATTATCCACCTCCATACTAAAGTCATATATGTTTTGGCCTAATTCTTCTTATTATTCCCAACTAGAATCCCATTGAATCTATAGGATTTTCATAGAAGTTGACTCACCATTTAACAACTAATTTAAAAAAGTTTTCTCTAGTTTGAACTCTCAATTGGCCAGCGGCTTGCAAATTCATTTTTCATCAGTTTAAGGGAAATGGCTTAAAAAGACAGGTTCCTGTCTATTGAAGGTTTACGTCTAAAGGAGGATATAACTGAGGAACTCAACCTGCCCTATGTCACTCAATGCTTACTGAATGTGTGCAAAACAATAAAGTCTGATTGTTCACTTGGGAAATGCAAAATCCTGTGATGTAAACTCTTGTCTCTCTATTGCCTCTCAAACTCTATTTTTGTTAGTGAAAGTCACATTAAGTACTCAGCCCATCTTTGCTGTGAAACATGGAGGTAACTTTATATGCTGGATGATTTGAAGTTCAGTGGAAGCTAATCTGGTTCTGGATCCACATAAAAAATGGTGGGGAGACTGAATTCCCTCCTGGAAAATAAAATCCTGATACTCAAATACTTTCTTTCTTTGTATCAAAGAGTTGTACAATTGAACTTTATGATCACAGATGAGATATGCAGTGGCTCAAGTGGCTAAGACGCTGTCTGGAAAGCAGCAGGTCAGCAGTTCAATAACCGAATACTGCAGGACGGAATGAGCTCCCATCTTTGTCCCAGCTCCTGCTAACCTAGCAGTTTGAAAGCAAGAAATTGAAAGTAGAAAAATAGGGACCACTTTGGTGGGAAGGTAAACAGCATTCTGTGCACTCCAGTGTCTAGTCATGCTTGCCATATGACAATGGGAAAGTCTGCAGAAGCAGACAGTGCTGGCTCTTTGGCTGTGAAACAGAGATGAGCACTGAACCCTAGAGTTGGATACAACTGGCTTTCGAGCAAGGGTGACCTTTACCTATGAGATATAGATGAAATGAAAATTAAATAAATTAAAATATTAAAATGATTAGCCTATTTTGGGCTACATTAGCTGAGCTACATTAGCATTAGCTCAGCTATTTACTAAGTCTTCTTTTGTCCATATTGTAGGGCATAAATTGCACACACATAAATACTACATTAAATTTCTCCACATTCACAGAAAAATTGCATATCTTCCTATTTCACTTTTAAGTTAATGAAGTGACTTCCAGATAGTCCAACTAGAATCTTGTCCTGGTGGGAGTCATCTATTTGGCAAGGTGTATTATTTTTGCTCTCCATAGATTCAGTATTGCCTCTTTTGGTTTAACAGGTAGAGCTTGAGAGGTATGCAGAAAGCTTTCATCAACTTTAGCAATTGGCTGGTGTTTATTAAGTGGATGGATTTGCTGCTGTATTACTTTAATCATTCTGGATCAAACCTCTTCTAATTTCAGAACAGTTAGGCTTTCAACCTGGCAGGAGCTGTACAGCTAAAATCTTGAATCTAACTCAGCATATAGAAGATGGTTTTGAAACAAAGAAAAAAACACTCAAAGACAAAATGTGCATTTATTCCTCAGGGGCAGAGTGGGTTGGAGAAAAGCTGTAAAGTTGCAATACACACACACACACACACACACACACACACACACACACACACACACACACATATATATATAAGTCTGGAAGTTTCAAAATAGAAAACAAAAAGCACAAACTCTTCTTGGCAATCTTTAAGCAGATATTTCGTGGATAGCTTCAATTTTTCTTTCTCTCTTCCCTGCTCTCAAAATTTTCCTCTGGACTTTAAAAAAAAATACACAACCCACTGCAATCGAAGAAGTGCAATGCAATCTTCCCACCTTCTTTATTTTTCCAGCAGTAATTAAAGATGCTTCTAGATAATCAAAGAACAATACATGATGTGGTGGCCACTAGGAATATGCAGAGGAGAAACTTTGCATTTTATTTTGAAATCTTTCAGGTGGCTCCTGCTCAGGGTGTGTGTGTCTTACAGGTACCATACATTTCAGTAAACCCATAGGAATCTAATTCTTATAGGGCTGTGATGGCCAATCTTGGCACTCCAGGTGTTCTTGGACTTCAATTCCCAGAAGCCCTGATCAGCAGGAGTGCTGTCTTGGGCTTCTGGGAATTGAAGTCCAAGAACACCTGGAGTACCAAGGTTGACCATCACTGTTATAGGGTTTCCTGTTTCAGTATTCCCATTCTAGTTTCTTATGCTTCAACCAGTTTAAGTTAACAAGGCAAGGAGGTGAGCGAGCAGCAGCAGAGATGAGGGAAGAAAGGAGATGAGTAAGATCAGGGTCTAGTCATGGCTTTGGTTGAGAGGGAAGGAAGCAAGAGGTAACAGGGATGAACATCTGAAGACCCAGAAGTTACCTACCCCCACAAAAGATACAGGAACAAGTTTCATAACCTTTGATCCCAATTTTAATTAAAAGTCGAATGTGACCTTCAATTATGTGAGTCCCTTCAGATAAGTTGCCGAACAACTCATCAGGTGTCCTGTGCAGTGTTAAGGCATGACAGGTGATAGAAGTAGAAACATGATGAGGGATATAGGTAGGGGAAGACTGGTTAGCATGCTACGAAATAGGCCATCATATTCCAGTGGCATTTTATTTTCTAATAAACAGCTGCAGCTTCCCATTAATCACATTTCTAGCATGAAAGTCAAACAATGGATCTTAGGGAACTCATGCTCTGTGGGTAGGAAGTTTATTTCTGTTCAGGCAGAGAAGAGTAGCCAAAAGAGAAAAAGGCACTGGGAGCTCAACCAATTTTTCTCTGATGTGGCATAATTGAAAAGCAAAGGAAATCTATATGGATCCCTTCCTTTCACTTGGAAATAAATGAACCGTATTTTCAAATCAATTTTCATAATTGAAAGCATGACATGCAACTTTATTTATAGGCCAAGGTAATCAATACTTCTAAAGGAGGATATAACTGAGGAACTCAACCTTCCCTATGTCACTTGGAGAACTCTGAATAGGGTGAGGGTTGGAGTCCCTAAATGCAAGACCAACAAGCTCAAGTGGGGGCTGCTGGCAGACAACAATATGCTGTGTTAATGTGGAGAGATACAGAATCCGACTAATTTACTGCTCTTTTGATTACTGTTGGAAACATACACCAAAGAAGACTTAAGTTTACCCAATGACAAAGACAAGAAAGTAGCTTCATTTTGGCAGTCCGAAATTTGATTGGGATACAAAAGAAGAAAGATTACCTCAGAAAAGTTAGTTGAATTCTAACAACAGCAGTTTTCTTGCTGCATACATACAAACTCCAGCACCATATATATTCGAGTATAAGTCGAGTTTTTTATCCCCCCAAATGAGGTCCAAAAATGGGACTCGACTTATACTTGGGACAATGTAAACACTCAAAAATATACCCACACAAATGTCTTAATTAATTAATTTTACCATATTTTCATGTATTTTAATTATTGAAACTCACTAGCAGCAGCTGCATTTTCCACCCCGACTTATACTTGGGTCAATCTATTTCCCTAGTCTTAGAGATCCAAATTACGTACCTCAACTTATAGTCGAGTATATATGGTAACCCATTTCCCTATACATGCTTTTGCAAAGGGGAGAGCCATTGGAAAGTGTCTTCTACTGAGGTACATCTAGTTGAGAGATGGGACTCATCGCTTTTTTGACTTCTTCTTCTTCCGTATCTATATCTGTACCTGTGTTCATATCCTAAACTGAATACAGGCAATCATCATGGCAATCAACCATGAAAACTGTCCTGAGACTATAATGCAGTGGCCTTTCATCTGTCTTCTGCATTGCAGCATGACCCACGTACCACTGATCCAGTTCTTTCAGACACTTTCTGGTCCTGAGCCCTTTTGGCATGCAAAGTCCTCATCCACTCCAGGCCAGTATTGATGAAGCTGCTGCCCTCCATCAAGATGGATTTAAGTGGGATTTAATCCACTTGGGGACCACCACCCTTCCCTGTTGTTTATATTCCTCTCTTCAGCATGATTTTCTCTGCTTGGTAAAATTCAATAGTTTTATCAGGTGAAGAAATATGCAAAATTAACTTAAATAATTTCAGAAACATTGCTCTATTGCAAAACATCAAATATCACAAAAGGTTCTAACCTTCAACAACATGTATTTTAAATGGCATAAATGAAAGAGGGTGATATTAACACTTCAAAGCAGTAAAGGTGATGCATTCCCACTCATGCTGTCATGCAGAGATCTATAAACAGCATCAGAAGGACCTAAAAAATTGGCTTTGCATTTTAGCATTTTGTAAAGAATTGCTTCACTGTCAGTGCTACCTCATCACAGGAAATCCCACATCTTCAGTATGAAATTACAATTCCATTTCTATGACAACTTTATACAATGATGCAAAATAGTTTCCAGGAGATACTTCAGCACTTGCTGGTTTTCTTTCAAAGGAGGTAATTTTGCCCAACTCTTAAATCTTTGGACAAAATAATCATTTCCATTTCATTGCAGTCAAGGGAGCATAGCATTGCCTATTTCCTCTGAAGTACTTCTCCCTGAAATTGTCGGGGAAATCTCTGGAATATAGAATTTATATTTGATGATGATGATGATTATTATTTCATTTCATAAATTTTTTTGGGTTGGAAGGATTTTTGCTGGAGAAATTCTGCTCAGGGGACGTCCGAATGAGGCTCCTTTCATGTACCCAAGATCGGTTCCTGCCAAAGTGGTCCCTTTTAATCTATTTGCAATTTCTTCCTTTCAAACTGCTAGGTTGGCAGGAGCTGGGAAAGAGATGAGCACTTATGCCATCATGCAGTACCCGGGTCTCGAACTGCTGACTTGCCGGCCATAAAGCTAACAAGGCGAGCTTCTTAACCACTGAGCCTCCCCAGACCCATTACACACTAGATAATATATGATTATAAAAACAGATTAAAAGGAGAATGATACAACCACAGTAAAATGAGATATAAAATTTACTTAATAAAATTCATCACCTTTGCATGCAACCCCTATCAGGGAGATTGAACTAGAAATCTTTGTTCAAAGGGGGGGGGGCTGGATTAGGTCTGTTGCCAAAATGGGCAAATCACAGCTCTGATGGTTGTGGGAAAGTCTGGCCAGGTTATACTGCTATGGTAATAGAGTAGACCATACTGCCAGCGACTCAACAACGAGTGTCAGGTGGCAGTTAATTAACCTGGGCACCCTCAAGACTAGTGGCCTTCAGCAGCAAAGTCCACAGGGAAGGGTGATGGGAAGGTAAACAGCATTCCTTGCACTCCAGTGCCTAGCAATTCCTGCCACATGTCCACGGGAACGTCTGCAGATGCAGACAGTGCTGGTTCTTCAGCTATAAACAGAGATGAGCACTGAACCCTAGAGTCAGATACAACTGGATTTTGAGCAAGGGGGACCTTTACATTTCAGGGGTTTCCAGGTTGAGACTAGCCAGAAGTGGATTACCATTCCTTCATCTGGGGATGGCCTGGGACTGTGCAGCATGCTCATAATGACACAGGCTGGTTCTACCTGTAGGAAGCATAGTGGGGACTTGAACTCCCAACCTCTGGTTCCACAACCAGATACCTAAAGCACTGAGCTGTCCAGCTAGCTCCGGTTTTATATTTAGACAATCATAAATACTGTACAGTTTTTGTGAAACAGGACCAGATGAAGACCTTTGGTTATTTGAGACCAAGGGTTTCCTCTCATACAAAACCAATTGGACTTGTCAGGCCAAGCGGAGGGCTTCAGCCTAGGAAATGAACAGCGCCTTCCTTCTGCTGCTGTAACTGAATCCAAATACAGGCAATCCTCATGGCTATCTGCCATGAAGACTGCCTTGGTAATATAATGTGGTGGCGTTCCATCTGCCTTCTGCAGCACAGCCTGACACCCGTACCACAGATCCACTTCTGCGAGTCACTTTCTGGTCCTGAGCCCTTTTGGCATGCAAATTGTCATCAGGTTTTTATGGACATTTTAAACATTTTAGCACTGTTTTTATGGTATGGAATGTTTTAACCGATGTTTTAACCGATGTGAGCCGCCTTGAGTCGCTGAGGCAAGAAAGGTGGCCTACAAGTCCAACAATAATAAATAAATAAATCAGCCCCTGGTCAGTATTGATGAAACTGCTATCCTTCATCAAGATGGATCCAAGTAAATTAGCACTAAGATTAATGTTTGTTACTAACTTGAATGGGTTGGACAGTGCTCTGATCTTTAATTTGGGCAGTTGTGTCTGAAGTGACCAAAGTTCTGTGTTGCTCCTGATTCAAGAGGAGGGCAGAACAATCTGGAGCTGTGCTGGCTATCATGAATTCCCCAGCCTGATAACTGCATCCTGTCACAGGCATCTTTGCCAATCTCTGCAACCCCATAGCAGTGGTGGTGAATCTATGGCACGTGTGGCAAATCTATGGCACTTTGAGCCCTCTCTGGCCAGCAGCCCAATGGGAAGGCTTCCTTCCTCCCCCAGCACAGAGTTTGCCCCACCCCTCTTCCCAGCAGCCCAATGGGAATGTTTACTTCCTCCCTCCTGCTGTGTTGGCACTTTGTGATAAATAAGTGTTTTTGGGTTGCAGTTTGGGCACTCAGTCGCTAAAAGGTTTGCTATCACTACTCTATAGGATGAAAGTTCTGATTTTTCTGCAGAGGCTGGACAGGATGATTGCTACTGTCAATGTGTGTGAACTTTGTGGTTTTATTTCCTTTGTGTCAGGGTAGAGATGTTGTCACAGCCCGGCACCGATGGAACTTGACAGCTGGGTAGAGCTGCAGTGGGGGAAAGGGAGATTCCTCTTACTTCAGGCCTTGGAGCAGAATCATTGTTCACCAGCCCGGAGTCAGTAGTCAGTTGAGTCTTGTCAGGGTTACCAGGGTCTTCCAGGAAACATAGTCAGGGTCGGTCAGAGGTCTAGAGTCCAGTACATCAAGTCAGGAAGCTAAGAGCACGGTGTCGGGTCCACAAGGTTGACAAGTTGGTCTGACAAAGGGCCTGCTGGCATGCCTCTCTTCTTTTAAGAGGAGTCAGACTCCACAGCTGAGAGTCTGTTCAGGATGAATGCCTGGGCCCTCCTCCTTCTTAGCTGAATCTGATGCCTCAGTTCATTCCAGTATTTAGTAGGCATGCCAGCCTGCTCCCGAGTAGTCTGCCTGCTAGCACTTGGCCCATCTGTCAAGTTCCGGCCCTCTGGCTCGGCTTGGCCCTACTGGGCGGACTCTGGGGTGACAGCTGGCTGTGGTGCTGGTGCCAGATCCACCTCTTCCATCTCGGCCTCCTGATCTGAGCCGGGTGTGACCTGGGGGACTGGCAAGGGGTCCCCCTCGGGCTCAGAGTCCAAGTCGGAGCCGGGAGCAGGCAGCCGGGCTGGCTGGATGTCCTCTTCCACCTCACACCCAGGACCCCAGGCCACAACAGATGTTAAATAGCTTTGCTGATTATTGTTGTTAAAATTTGTGGCTATGTAAAATCATGACTTGAAACAAAAGTTTACTTCAGAAAACACCATCTTATTGTCAGCATTGGTTGGCTGGGTATCCTTTCTCCTCTTTCTGTTTTTATCCCACAAACAAGTTTGTATTTGTAAGATTGTCTTCTAAAACCTGTGGCTGTTACTTGAAGAATGGACTTTAGACAACTACAACCAGCATTTAATCTTTCAGTGACTTTTCTTGGCTTAAATTGGATGTAACTTGCTCCACCATATTTTTCAGTATTTACAGTAAGTACCACTTATAAGAGCAATATCTCAAACTAGTGCTCAAAAGAGATAAATGTGGTTAAAATTAAGATATTTTAAAATACAAGCAGTTAAAGAGGAAACCTTAAATAATAAAATGTTATGATAAATCAGTTGGATAATTTTAGATGAGGACTCAAAACACAAGTTTTCAAAATAGACTAAAAGAGTCCTGGGTGAAATAGTGAGACATTTGTAAAAGGTAAAGGTTTCCCTTGCCCAAAAGCCAGTCATATCCGACTCTAGGGTTTGATGCACATCTCTGTTTACAGCCAAAGTGCCAGCGCTGCCTGTGTCTGCAGATGTTTCTGTGGTTATGTGGCAGGCATGACTTGATGCCGGAGCGAAAGGAACACTGTTACCTTCCCACTGAAGCGGTACCTATTTATCTACTTGCAATTTCTTGCTTTCTAATTGCTAGATTGGCGGGAGCTAGGACAGAGATGGGAGCTCACTCCGAGTCTTGAACTGCTGATCTACCAACCTTCCAGACATCAATTTCAGCATCTTAATCACTAAGCCACCACAGCCCGAGTGAGGCATTGAAGGCACTGAAATATATGCAGAAGCTAATGATTTATAGGCAAAATTTTGTCGTATTAGGATAGGATACCAAAATCCAGACCAGTTTTTCTAGAAGGTGAGGAAGACTGCAAATAGAACACCTGATGAACTCCCATGATCTTTTGATCTAAGCCAAGATGTAGCATTTTATAACTTTTTAAATGTGATGTGTTTAAGATTGGGAACTTTACAACTTTCAGCATAATGTATTACAGGGCCTGAGGAAGATTACTGAATGGGAAGTAATGTTTCACAGACTTAATTTACCTGTACATATGAACTCTTATCTAGCTATCCCACCAAGCTTAAGAATTCTTATTCATATGGAAAGGGAAAAAAATGCCCTGCCTGTGTACTATCACTAATCTGTCTCTTCATTGATGAGACTAATCTGTCTCTTCATGGCAGCATTCCACATAAACAGAATTCCATGCTAACAGGTCCAAAGTGATTCCAGCTATTAGTTGCCTGACATGGAACATTTTTGAGCTCCATCTTAATACTAATAATAATAATTAAATGCCATCAACTTGATGGTGGATATAGCTGAAAATCTCAATCTCCCCTTCGTCACCTGGAGGACCATGAATAGACTGAGGGTTTGAGTCTCTAAATGCAAGACCAACATGCTCAAGTGGGGACTGCTGGCAGACAACAACACATGGTGTGAATGTGGAAAGACACAGAGTCCATCCCATTTGCTGGTCTGAAGA
This sequence comes from Bradypodion pumilum, assembly GCA_035047305.1. NCBI lineage: Eukaryota > Metazoa > Chordata > Lepidosauria > Squamata > Chamaeleonidae > Bradypodion > Bradypodion pumilum. Next base: position 155,994,133 of record JAWDJD010000001.1, on the reverse strand, counting down.
TTGCTGCCAGAGACATGCACTGATGAGGACTTGCATTTGGGCTTCATTTTGGCAGTTCTGGGTTTGATCATGGCATGAAATAAGAAATTAACTTGATTTTGGTTTATGGTGATCCTTTCCAGGGTTATAAAGGTATAAGGTACTCAGAAAAGATTTACCATTTCCATCTTCAGGGAATGCTCTGGGACTGTTTATTTTGCAAAATACTTGCTCTTCTCTCTTAAATACATGCAAACAATAAACAACTACAGGTAGAGGAAATTATTGTCTATCTGTGCCATGTCCACATGTTTCTATATATAATTCCACCACATTTTAAAACTGCATGTCTTTTCACAATATGTACTGTACTTAAAATATCATTATAAAAGTCTGGTTTGCAAAAACTTAGATCACAATGGGTCATGATACTGAGTCACAATGAGAAGTATAAAAGAAGTGGCTCAAAATACAAGCTAAATTCTGACCAAGTACATTTATGTGGAGCAGGATGTGGGGAGATTGTAGCCTTCTAATGAATAATTGCAATTGTCATCCTCAAGTTGTATAGCAAGTAGTAAGAGATGTTGAGAATTGCAAATCCACATCTGGAGAGATATGCATTTCCCACTCCTGGTTTAAAAGGTGCAAGTTTAGTCATTTTACACAGGAGTTTGCCAAAACAAATTATGTAGCTAATATATTCAAAGTAATGTACAAGAGTCAAAATGGAAAGTAGTGGAGGTGACGAAAATATATCATACTAGCAGAGGTTGCCTGGTGTTGCTGGGCTATTTTAAATGGTGTTGGAAGGGGTTTTTTGTTTTTGTTTACTTTGTATTGTTTTTTGGTGTTATTTTTGGTTATTTTTGTGTATTTTTGGATGTTTTTGATTTTTTGTGTTTTTTGTTTTAAGTAATTTTTATTTAAATAATTTATTTATTTTTAAAAGTTTTGTTTGTTGTTGTGGCTTGGTGGTGGTGGTGGGGGTTCCTTTCCATGGGCCGGCCTTGCTGGCCAGTCCACAGGAATCCCCACACCACTTCAGGAGGTGTTGGGGGGGTTCCTTTCCATGGGCCGGCCTTGGAGAGCCATCGGAGAGGGGATTTCCCCCCAAAACACTCCATTTTTAAAGAGAAGTAACCACTTTGTTTCTTCTCTTTAATAACAGGGTGTCCTACGGGGGGATCCCCTCTCTGCCGTGACCCCTGGCTCTGGAAGGGTTGGGGGGACAGACCCTTTTTGTCCCCCCAAACCTTCCAGACTCATGGGACCCAGGAGAGCAGATCAAATCCAGCCCACCCTCTGATATTAAAAGGGAAATCTCAATTGGGGTTTCCCCTTTATTATTAGTGTGTGTGTGTGTGTGTGGGGGGGGTGTTGTGATCCCCCTCTCCGCTGGCTTCCTTGGGTTTGGTAGGGTTGGGTGGACAAAAGGGGTCTGTCTCCCCAACCCTTCCGGACCCAGGAGAGCCATTGGAGAGGGGGATTCGCCCCCAAAAAACTCAATTTTTAAAGAGAAGTAACTGCTTGGTTTCTTCTCTTTAATATGGTGTGTGTGTGTGTGTGTGTGTGTAGGGGAATCCCCTCTCTGCTGGGTCCCCTGGGGTCAAGAGGGTTGGGGAGACAGAACCCTTTTGTCCCCCCAACCCTCCCAACCCCAGGGGAGCCAGTAGAGAGGGGGAGCGCACCCCCCCCACCCAGTGATATTAAAGGGGAAACTCTGATCGGGAGCTTCAGGTGCCATTGGGGAGGGGGGCTTTGGTTCCCGCGGCTTGGCCTTGCTGAAAGCGAACCCTTTTGCGGTAAGTAAAGTCAGTGGACGGAGCGCCGTCCAATGGCTTTGGTTGCCTGGGAATGGGTTCACATTCAAGGGGAGGCAGTGCCTTTCCCCCCTTGACCCCCCTGTTTTTGTTCTTGTTTTTCGGTGAGGTGCTGTGTCCAGCTGCGGCAGACTTGCGCTCCTGGTGTGTTTTTTATTTTTATTTTTTGCTCGCCAGCTTCCTCAGTGTTCTGTGCACTCATGGCATGCAGGACGCTGGGGCTTGTAGTTTGGCATTTGCGTTTTTGGCTTGTACGTGGTTTTTTTCTGCGGTTTCCTTTTGATTGGCCGTGGCGCATTTCCGAACGTTCCTTTTGCTTGCACCTCTCAGCCTGATTGGCTCTGGTGTGGTGCGGCGTGGCACAAGGAACGTTGGGAAATGAAGTTGTTTCCATTTTTCGCGTTTGTGGGGCTCTTGCCCCACTGGCGCATTTCTCATTCCTTTGTTGATCTGCGGACCCAGTTCGGGCATGTGCACGAATGGTCGGTGCAGGCTAGTAGGGCCTGATTTAGGATCCTATGTGAAGTTCCAATGGTTAACGCTTGATTTTATAGGTATAGATTTTAATAATGCAATCTTTACCGAGCCACTTAAAAACCCTTAAATTGCTGTTTTGTGTACCACAAACTGATTATGTAGAATCTTCTGAAAAAGATGGAATATGATTTCAAGCATTTAAGAATATCTTGCCATCTGCAATTATCTATTTGTTTACATGTGCTAGGAGCTAGTATACCTCAATAGCTAGATTCTCTCCTAGTTAAATACCTTCTTTGCTAAGTAGCATCCTTTTTTTATTTATAAAAAAAGTAAAAGGTGTTAGAGATTGCTCTGGGTTTTGAAAATAGTCTTTCTTCCTGATTATCACAAAACACTTTTAGCCATCATGCTGGTAAAGGTCACAGGATAACATTCTGAAGCATAGAATTGCTCTCTAGAGTGAGATGCTGTATCCAGGGTCTACCAAACCTTAAGAGAGATCATATGCTCAAATGACATCTTTGTGAATTCTGAGACATGCCATCTCTTGGCTGTAATCCTCAGTTAATGTTACATCCATAAAATGTAGTAACCACTTGTTTTATTTTTAATAAAGTGTAAAATGAAACAAAGTAATAAAAGAAAAAAGAAAATCAATATCTTCACATTGCTAATTAGCAGTAAGTTTGTAAATCTTTTCTAATACATTATTTGATCTTCTATTTCAACATACGAATCCCCAATAATTCGCATTACTACTCTACTTTCAGTACAGTTTTGCCTTAAACCTAGTGCTTTCAATACATGATAACCTTAACACGTTACTCTATTAAAAAGGAAACTTAACCTCTTTTCTATAACTAAAAAGTGCACCCAGCACCCCTTGGGGATCACTACCTCCTCCTTTAATTCAGATTTCTCCAATTGTTTATATTACCTTTCCAGAAATTCATGGTCTCTTGTATAGGTTTAAAACCTTGATTTCTTGTATTATATGTTCAATTTTCCTTAATCAATCCCTTCCTCACATTCAACTCCCATGTTAATTTGTTGCTTAAAGGCACATTCCAAATCTCTTTATGCCCTTTCTTCTAATTTAAAAGTAGGGATGATTTTCCAGTTTTTAGCAATATTTTTATTTATTTATTTATTTATTTATTGGATTTATATCCCGCTCTACTCAAGCACGAGGCTGACTCAGAGTGGCTACAACAATCAATACAATTACAGTTGCAACAATATAATAATACATATAATCACAAATATCAAATAAATAATAAAAAATGTAATAAAAAACCCACCATGACACAAAAACACAGTATCAAAATATCAACAATCAATGAATTCCAATTCCAATAGAAAGCATAAAGAACCACAGAATACATAATAGCAAGGCATATTAGACAAATGGGAAACTCATTTTGAAGCCCCACAAAGACCACCACAGGCGGAGCTGCCCCAAAGAAACAGAGTCAAAAGTTACTGTCCTTATCCTCCTCCTGGCCGATAACAGATAGAGAGGGCATGGCATCACTGGTGTTGTCGCTAGCTGGTGGCAGCATCTTCGAACTCCCCGAACTTTGTTCTCACCATTGTTAGAAATATCACCATTGTCGAACTTCGATGTCACCATTGTTAGAAATATCAATACAGTAATACCTCATACAAAGTCCGCTTCATACAACATCAAATTCATAAACATTGCCTAATTCCTTGAAAAAAGTTGCCTCATACAAAGTTGCTGCAACTTTGTATGAGGCATTGTAGTTTTTCCCAGGTTGCATTGTGCCTGGGCAGTATAAAAGGCAGGACGCATGCATGCATTGCTCTTGTGGGTTTTGCATGAGGTGAAGAGTGTTTAGGAGTGGTTTTGAGCGCGATTTTGGATTTTTTTGAAATTTTTCATCAAAATTTTGAGAAGCATTCCTGGTTTTTTTTAAAGTAGCATTCTTCAGGTTCTTGTACAATCAGGATTGTTTGTCATGTTTTTGTAATGTATTTAACCTTTAGACAATGATTTCTTAAAGTTCTGTCAGTTTCCTGTCTGTTTCCTTGACTTTTCCCTGAAGTTTGTGCTGTTACAGTACAATGTATCTTTATGGAAACGATGTTGTTCGAGGCATCACAGCAAGGATTTGGACATTATATGAGGCATTGTAGCTAGGATTTTGCATGCCTCATACAAAGTCCAAATCCATATAAAGTCCAAACTTGTGGAACCAAGTTTGGACATTGTATGAGGGCAGCCACCCCCAGGGGGGGGTGGGGGTTGAGGAGGAGGAGGAGAGCCAGAGTACCAGGCAAAGGATAAGTAGCTGACATGCAAATGTAGAAGACCTAATATAGCAACTGACATAGAGACTTTATACTGACTAAACATAGAAACTGACATAGAGACTGTGTTTTAAAGTGTGATAATATGCATGATAATATGTTGTCTTAAATGTTTTAAACTTTTAAAAACTGTGATAAAATGTATGAGGAGAGAAAAATGCCGTAGACACGGGCAAACCACGCCACAAATCTTGCCAAGAGGACCCTATTGACCAAAACAAAAGGCAAAACAAAAGGGCAGGCTAGGTGATACAGGATGCTTAACACCACAGAGTGGAGGAATGGGAGGGACAGGAAAGGGGGAGGGGAAATGTAATGTTGTAAGGAGCAATACTGCATAGGGACATGGAATGTGAGATCAATGAACCAAGGTAAACTGGAAGTGGTAAAAAATGAGATGGAAAGAGTAAGCATTGACATCTTGGGCATCAGTGAGCTAACAATGGACAGGGATGGGTGAATTCAGCTCTGGAAACCATCATATCTACTACTGTGGACAAGAAAACATTAGAAGAAATGGAGTAGCCATAATTGTCAATAAAAGAGTGAAAAAAGCAGTAATGGGATACAATCTCAAAAATGACAGAATGATGTCAGTCAGAATTCAAGGCAAACCTTTCAATGTCACTGTGATCCAAATATACGCACCAACCACTGGTGCAGATGAAGCCACAATGGACCAGTTCTATGAGGACTTACAACACCTCATAGAACAGACACCAAGAAATGATGTCCAAATTATATTAGGAGACTGGAATGCCAAAGTAGGAAATCAAAAAGTGGAGGGAATAACAGGCAAATTTGGTCTTGGAACACAGAATGAAGCAGGGCAAAGATTGATAGAGTTCTGCCAAGAGAATGCACTGGTCATAGCAAACACTCTCTTCCAGCAACACAAGAGGCGACTTTACACATGGACATCACCAGATGGCCAACACCAAAACCAGATTGACTACATACTCTGCAGCCAAAGATGGAGAACCTCCATACAGTCAGCAAAAACAAGACCTGGAGCAGACTGCGGCTCAGATCACAACCTATTGATCGCAAAATTCAGGCTTAGACTAAAGAAAATAGGGAAAACACGGAGACCAGAAAGATATCACCTAGACAGCATCCCTAAAGAATACAAGGTGGAGGTGATGAACAGATTCAATGGCTTAGACTCAATAGATAGAGTGCCAGAAGAATTATGGACAGAGCTGAGGGACATCATGCAGGAAGCAGCAAAGAAAACCATACCAAAAGAAAAGAAGAGTAAGAAAGCAAAGTGGTTGTCTGATGAGGCTCTTAAAATAGCAGAGGAAAGAAGGAACGCAAAAACCAAAGGAGAAAGGAAAAAATACAATCATTTGAACACAGAATTTCAAAGAAAAGCAAGGAGAGATAAGGAAAACTACCTAAAAGAACAGTGCAGAGAAATGGAGGAAAACAACAAAAGAGGCAGAACCAGAGATCTTTTCAAAAAAATCGGGGAAATTAAGGGAACATTTAAAGCAAAAATGACCATGATAAGGGACAAAGAAGGAAAGGAGCTAGCTGATGCAGAAGAGATTAAGAAAAGATGGAAAGAGTACACAGAGGAACTCTACAAAAAGGACCTCAACACTCCTGACAATCACAATGATGAAGAAGTAGAACTTGAGCCAGACATCCTGGAGAGCGAAGTCATAAAGGCCCTAAAGAGCACTGCAAACAACAAAGCTAGTGGAGATGATGGTATCCCAGTTGAATTTTTCAAAGCGCTAAAAGATGACAGCGTCAAATTACTGCATTCAATATGCCAGCAGATTTGGAAAACAAAACAATGGCCAAAGGACTGGAAAAGATCAGTATACGTTCCAATCCCAAAAAAGGGCAATGCCAAAGAATGTTCAAATTATCGAACAATCGCGCTCATCCCACACGCTAGCAAGGTGATGCTCAAGATAATACAGGATAGACTTCAGCAGCATGTGGAAAGAGAATTACCAGAGGTGCAGGCAGGTTTCAGAAGAGGCAGGGGGACTAGAGACCACATTGCCAACATACGCTGGATCATGGAGAAAACAAAGGAATACCAGAAACAAGTTTACTTTTGTTTTATTGACTACACTAAGGCATTTGACTGTGTGGACCACAACAAGATGTGGCAAATAATTAAAGAGATGGGAATACCAGAGCACCTCATATGCCTCCTGAGAAATCTGTACATGAACCAAGAAGCAACAGTTAGGACAGAACATGGAATGACAGAGTGGTTTGGAATAGGAAAAGGAGTAAGACAAGGCTGCATTTTATCACCATGCCTTTTCAACCTATACACAGAGCACATAATGCGCAGTGCAGGGATGGAGGAATCACAATATGGGATTAAAATCGCTGGGAGAAACATCAACAATCTGAGATATGCAGACGATACCACCCTAATGGCAGAAAGTGAGGAAGACCTAAAGAATCTCTTGATTGGGCTGAAGGAGGAGAGTGCAAAAGCTGGCTTGAGACTCAATATCAAGAAAACCAAAATAATGGCAACAGGCCCAATCAGTTCCTGGAAAATAGATGGGGAAGAAGTAGAAGCAGTGACAGATTTTACTTTCTTGGGATCAAAGATCACTGCAGATGGGGATTGTAGCCATGAAATAAAAAGGCGACTGATTCTTCGGAGACAAGCAATGAGAAACCTGGGGAACATAGTGAAAAGCAGAGACATCACATTGAAAACAAAAATTAGAATAGTCAAAGCAATGGTTTTCCCAGTAGTAATGTACGGATGTGAGAGCTGGACAATTAGGAAGGCTGAACGCAGAAGAATAGATGCCTTTGAAATGTGGTGTTGGAGGAGGGTTTTGAGAGTCCCCTGGACAGTGAGGAGAACAAATAGGTCAATCTTAGAAGAAATTAACCCTGACTGCTCATTGGAAGGTCAATTAGTAAAGATGAAGCTAAAATACTTTGGACATCAAATGAGAAGGGAGGATTCACTTGAGAAGGCATTGATGTTGGGAAAGGTGGAGGGCAAAAGAAGAAGGGGGAGGCCAAGGCTGAGATGGCTAGATGGCATTGTAGACACAATGGGCACAGAGCTGGGAGGGCTGAGGGGGATGGTGGAGGACAGAGGCGCCTGGAGAACAATGGTCCATAGGGTCGCAAAGGGTCGGAACCGACTGTGCGACTAAACAACAACAAAATGAGGTATCACTGTAATTCCTTTACATTGATCAGCATTTATCTCATTCAGCTCCATGAGTGATCAGGGCAATTTTTGGAGTTCCTTTCAAGTTAATTCCCATTATTTTATTTATCTCTCCTTCTAATCTTTCCGAGAAGTTAATTATATATTTACACTCCCACCACATATGTAAGTATGTCCCCTACTGACACATCCAACATTTGTTGGGCTTTGAATGATCCACTTTTAACCTGTTCAAATTCCCTCCAACTGACACTTACACCATACCAGAGGGCTTTTCCAGGCAAACTAGCATGGCTATTTGGTCTAAGGTTGTTAATCGTGATTATCTGTCTAAATGTATACTGCATTTCTCAATATTGTATGTTGTTAGAATCAGCTCTGAGTCATGACAACTTTTCCAAGCCTGTCATTGCCGGCCTGCTGGGCCCCGCCCTCCCCCCTCCAATTTAAAAGGCAGGGGTTGAGATGTCATTAATCCCCATCGCCCTCACCACTGGTGCAGGGAAGAAAGCGGTTATCACCCGAGCTCCTTCCTCAACCTGGCATTGGCCACAGGGAAGTGGGAGTACTTGGGTGGCACCTCTTGAAGAGTTTCTTAATGGGGCTTGATTTTGTATTTTGTGTTTAATATTGTGTTTTTCCCCTGACTTGTAATCTTGTAATTTGATGACATTATTGCTTTATTATTGTATTATTGATTTATTGTGTTATATTTACTTGTGTTATTGTACTATCTTATTGTTACTATGTACACCGCTTTGAGTTGCCCGCTGGAAGAGTAAAACGGTATAGAAATTAAACGTGAAATGAAATGAAATGAAAATGAAGACTGAAATCCAACACATATATAAATGGGCCTTTGATCCTGGTTGCACTCCTAAATCATTAACCAGTGTGAAATGGAAGGGTGAGATAAAATGGTAAGAAAGGATTGTGTCTGATCACTTTGGGAATACGTAGCATGAGCAACTTGCCTTAAAATAACAGGAATTGTTCCATCTCAGTCCCAAAAAAGGGAAGCCCTGAAAAATTGCTAACATTGGACTGTACCCCAAGTGGTTCAGAATGCAAGCCATTTCTCTGTCTGATTGTACCCTTAGTATTCTGCTAATGAAAGACCTTAAAAGCATTCATTCATATGTGCATAGTTTGATGAGAACAAGGGATCTAGTACATCCCAATGAACCTGGAATCTTGTCTGTAAACTTGCTAATGTGGATATTGTCAGCTTGTTCCTGTGTTCTGGATAAGTTTGCACACAGAGAATAGTTCCTGCTATCCGTGCAGCAAGATTATGAAAGACAGCAGCAGAGTGATGAGCTAAGAGTATCACTTTAGATATAATCAACTGCATCTTGAATTGTGTGTCTTGGCATGCAACTGATAATAGCTTATAGTGATTTCTCAATGGGGCACAATTTATCTCCAAAATGTATGCTGTCCACTTAGCTACACAAGAGGATTTTGGCCACAGTGCTGTTATTACAAGAAGGGTGAAAAAAGGCAGGAGAAGACACTCTGGATCTGTCTGGTGGCCAGTCATGATATTGAATCTTGAACATATCTACCCAAAATACCAAATATGAAACAAAATATAGCTTCCCTTGATTCAGTCCAAAGCTGTGATGGCTCAGTGGTTAAGAAGCTAGCCTTGTTAGCTGGAAGGCTGGCAAGTCGGCAGCTCAAGACCTGGGTACTGCATGACGGATTGAGCGCCTGTCTCTGTCCCAGCTCTCAGGGACATGAAAGGAGCCTCATTTGGATGTTCCCTGAGTGGAGTTTCTTCCTCAAAAATCCTTTCAACCCAGAATAATTTCTGACATGACATTATTATTACTCCAAAGCAAAATGATATAAAATCTGATTTTTTTAAAAAAAATGCCTTAAAATGCTCATTTAAAAACTTTTGAATTTACTTAGAAAACATTATCCAATCAATCAATAAGTAACTTTGTAAGTGCTCAATACAATGTTTTTGAAAAATATTTGGATCTAATGACCATTTGAAGGTGAGTCCTACACCTGACATGCCTGGTTGCTGTTACCACTGTTGGCTAGATTTGGATGTAAATGGAAGTCAGGTTGAAACTACATTGTCAAATACCACAGGATTTACTCCAATATTAAAAATGTAAAAATTCAAAGTATTTTTATTGACTATATGATGTAAATGTTGATTTGAATCAGTCCAGCCCCTTTTCTATGAAAGAATTTCCCCCCTCTGCCACTGGGAGATTTCTACTTTTTCAAGATGGAATAATTCAAACTGACTTTCTCCTCATGTGGTTAATTTTGTTTAAATTCTTGTAAAGCAGTATGTGTGTGTGCAGGTGCTGTTTCAGTGACATAGGCAGTTTGGGCATGATGTTTGGGGCCAGGAAAACATGCCCCCATAATTTTTCCTCCCCTCTTGATCATGCTCTGATTTTTAAAAACATTCTTATGTATATGAGATTAGGAGTAGATCAAGGGTTCCCAAGCTAAGGCCCATGGGCCAGATCTGGCCCACAGCACCATTTCATGTGGCTCCCACCCCTCCAAGGGTATTTAAGAAACAAAGTGGCCACCTCTTTGAAGCTGTTGGGACAAAATGGCCATCTCCATCGTTCAGGCAGGGCAAAATGGCCATCTGGCCCTCGAAGCGGACTGAGAGAGCGTGACCCAGGCCCCGGGTTGAAAAGTTTGGGAACCACTGGAGTAGATCACCCTATTTCCTTATCACTGGATCATAGTTATTGTTTATATTTATGTCAAAGGATTGGCAGGAAGGAAGGATCAGCAGAGGTGGGGTTAGGGGAAAGAAGAAAAGAAAGGTGTGTGTGGGCTGGAATGCGAATCACATCACATTAGTATGAAAGCTGAATTCCCAAATCAATCTGTAGCCCCTGTGTGAGTACTGACTGCAATTTCATTTTTTTATAAATTTTATTATCAAATAACAGTGTACATAAAACAAATAAAAACTATTTTGAAACAAAATATCACATAACAAACAAAAATCAAAAACAATACAAAGCATAATAAATTTGATACAAAATACAACTAAATGAAATATACAGACATATACAGAATAATGAAATCCAATCACCCTATTAACTTAATCTCAATTTTAAATCTATGTATAATACAGTTATGCCTCGTACAAAGTCCGCTTCATACAACATCGGATTCATACATCACCTAATTCCTTGAAAAAAGTTGCCTCATACAAAGTCGTGCGACTTTGTTTGAGGCATTGGGTTTTTCCCTGGTTGCATTGTTCCTGGGCAGTATAAAAGGCAGGACACATGCGTGCATTGCTCTTGTGGGTTTTGCATCAGGCGAAGAGTGTTTTTGAGCGTGATTTTGGATTTTGTTGAATTTTTTGGTCAGAATTTTTAGAAGCATTCCTTGGATTTTTGCAGCATTCTTCAGGTTCTTGGACAATCAGGGTTGTTTGACATGTTTTTGTAATGTTTTTAGCCTTTAGACAATGATTTCTTAAAGTTCTGTCAGTTTCATGTCTGTTTCCTTGACTTTGCCCTGAAGTCTGTGCTGTTACAATACAATGTATATCTATGGAAATGATGTTGTAAGAGGCATCGCGGCAAGGATTTGGACGTTGTATGAGGAATCGCGGCTAGGATTTTGCATGCCTCATACAAAGTTCAAATCCGTATAAAGTCCAAACTTGTGGAATCAAGTTTGGACGTTGTATGAGGTATCACTGTATCTACTCTTATCACTGCAATTTCAAACATATTAAAGACTACAAATCAAATCACACTGTAGTCGCAGCCTTAGTTAATGAAACATCCCTGATTTCTTCTTTACTCTTTTAGAGTAGTTGGCAAGTTCTCATTATATTTAGATGCCACACAGATCTGCATAGATCAAACGGAGAGCGTGATGTTAGCATTTTCAAAAAAATGAAAATGAAATGCAAAGTTTTATTATGCCAGTTACATTTATCCCCCACCCACCCCTCCCAAAATTGACATGTTTCATTGGGTCAGATTGAGCTGGGAAATAAACAAATATACATGTTGCTAGTTACCAGTTCAAATTTATATCTGTGCCCAAGGACATTTATGAGTGGCTGTCTGTACTCTTCCAAATAGTCATTCTGGATTTTTGAGTGCTCCGTGACAGAATGTTTGATTGCAGTTGCGCATGGTGATGACTGCAACAAAATGTCACCCAAACAGAACATCCACAGAAGGGAAAAGATAATACACTACCCTTCACTCAAATGCATTTTATTTTCCAGATTTTCTATAAACTGACTGATGACCTTTCGCATGGCATGCTTCATTTGATACCCAGGCTGAAAGAAAAAAGAAAGGCATCTGAGCAGTCTGGAAAACATTGTCTTGGCAATTCGATATCTTTCAAAAATGTATTTTCTCTCTCTCTGAGACCACTTAGAATGAAACAAGAGTAATAATGTCTCAATCCATACATCCTACTTTTTGGGAAGCCCTTGACTGAATGCATAATTTAAAACAGGGGTTCCCAACCTAAGGCCCATGGGCCACATGTGGCCAGCAGCACCATTTCATGTGCCTCCCTCCAAGGGCATTTTAGAAACAAAATGACTGCCCCTTTGAGGCTGTTGGGACAAAATGGCCATCCCCGTTGTGCAGTAAGGGTTAAATGGCTGTCCGGCCCTTGAAGCTGACTGAGAGAACGTGACCCAGCCCCCAGCTTGAAAAGGTTGGGAACTCCTGATTTAAAAGAAAGAGTTGTGTTCAGCTACAGAACATGGTATGAAAGTCTGTTCTAGATAAAATTTATTTTGTTTGTTGAATAGACTTCTGTTTAATAGACTTCTGAGCAATATTCCCACTCTGGGTTGTGTACATGATTGATATTAGAGACACAATTAATAAACATAAACCCAACCTGGCAGTAACATGCAGATAAATAAAATGGGCTACAATACATATATGGACTGTATATATAATCTCCCTCCCCCTGGAATGACAAGCCCAGGAATTAAATAAATATAAAAGGTAAAGGTTGCCCTTGCTTGAAAGGCACTCCTGTCCTGCTCATCTCCATTTAAAGCCAGAGACCCGGTGCTGTCTGCATCTGCAGATGTTTCCATGGTCATGTGGCAGGCATGACTAGATGCCAGCGCACAAAGAATACTGTTACCTTTCCACCGAAGCAGTACCTATTTATCTAATTGCAATTTCTTGCTTTCAGACTGCTAAGGTTGGCAGGAGCTCAGACAGATGACGGGAGCTCACTCTGTCACTCAGCAATCGGGTCTCGAACTGCTGATCTGCCAGCCTTCCAGTCATCAAGCTCAGCATTTTAACCACTAAGCCACAGAATTAAATAGGACTACACGAATTTTAAGGTTAACATTAAACTAATATAGGCTAACTGGCTGCTGGGAGAAGGTCTTTAAATACCTCCCTGGACAGGGTTGTTTTAAGGTGTTTCTTCAAATATATCTAGGGTGGGGACTTGGTGCAGCTCCACAGGCAAAGAATTCCACAAAATCGGTTCCACTACTGGCTCACTTCCTTGTTAAGATCTTCTTTGCCATTCCCAGTGTCAGCACCAGGAGCTGTGAAGATTGTAAAGATTGAATGGTGCAGGTAGATGTTCTTTGGGAGAGACATTCTATCAGATAGCCAGATCCTAAACCATATAGGGATTCATATGTCAGCATTAATACCTTGTGTGACAGATAGGCTTTGACCTGGCCCTTGCCCTTGGAGCTCTCCCGTTCCTGCCGAGCAACCTTTACCAGCCTGCCCTATGGAACTTACCCAAAGACTCTGAACTCAGGAGGCTTAAATGCCATCTTGCATATCCTGCAGCAACCCGGGGCTTGCCTGTATTAGCAGAGCCCAGCAAGTATTATGGAGAGTATTGTATTAAATGTGGTAGCGTGTGGCTTATTGCTTAACTCTTGTCTTACCCCCTCTTCCAAAGAACAAGTGTTGTTGATGAATTAAAGATGTTTATTGTTCTCGAAGCATTTTGAAGAAATAACAGTTCACTCGTTGGTTTGGGATACTACACTCAGGCCTTCCCCTAGAAACAAAAGGAAAACCTGACTACTTCTAAGGAATCATGTTGGGTAGGACTAGAGACTTTGGTGGAGCCCCCAGAAACCCCAAACTCAAACTCTACTAGAACTTGAACTCAAACTAACTTCCAAACCCATGTGCCTATAGGAAAGACATGAGCTTGGCCCTCCTAATTAGCATACAGCCAATTAGAACCCAGGGATTGTATAAAGATACCCTGGTTCTCATAACAATTGTCTGGTGTTCCCAGGCTCGGGATGTTGACGTAAATGGACATTCCAGACCTGGAGAAGAAGACATAACATAGGCCTGAAGCTTTGAGAACCTTCTTCTAAGCCCACCTGCTCGATAAGCGCAGCAGAAGGAATTATGAGGCCTTTGCAAAGAAGCAAAGCTACCTTCCAGGACAGTTTAAAAACCAAAGAGACTCTATATTGAATAACCTGGGACCCATTTCATCATACCTTGTGTCTAATATATGGAAATTAACAGGGAGCTAGTATAGCCGGTGATATGATCATATTTCTTCCCAGCCAATCTGGCTGCAGCAATTGTTATTTCCTCTAGCTAGCAGAGTATGAGGTTTTAAAAAAATTAACAGCACTTCTTCTTCTTCCATGCCTAGGTCAGATGTGAATTTAATTTAAATTTTAAATTTAATTTAATTGTCACATTTATATACCGCTCACTCGGCCAAAGCCAACTCAGGGCGGTTCACAATAAAAATTAAAAAAACAAACAACACATGTTAAAAACAGTTAAAACTACCCACCCCCTAAAAACAAGGGCTGCAGGATCCAAAGGCACCATGAGGAGGAGTTCTTCTACACCAACCACCCAATGGAGGTTACCCTTCCACCTGCACCCCACACTTGACCCGCCAGCCAGGTTTTAAGTTCTTTTCTGAAAGGCAGCAATTCCGTCCGGAGACGTAGCTCTGTTGGCAGGAGGTTCCAGAGGGCCGGCGCAGACACGGAGACGGCTCTCCTCCTTGTGCCAGAGAGGCAAGCCCCTCTGGCTGATGGCACAATTAGAGAGCCCCTCCGGTCTGCTCTGGTTGGACGGACAGATGTCCTTAGGGCAATGCGGTCTCTTAGGTAACCCGGCCCACTACCATATAGGGCTTTAAAGGTCAAAACCAGCACCTTGAATTGCACCCAGAGACAAACTGGCAACCAGTGCAGCTCCCGGAGCAGTGGCAAAGCACGGGCATAACGCCCACACCCCATCACCACCCTGGCTGCCGCATTCTGGACCAGCTGTAGTCTCCGAATGGTCATCAAGGGCAGCCCCATGTAGAGCGCATTGCAATAATCTAGTCTGGAGGTGACCAGAGCGTGAGTGACCATGAGCAAGGAGTCCCTGTCCAGGAGTGGGCGCAACTGGCGAATCACCCGAAGTTGGGCAAAAGCCCTCCTGGTCACAGCCACCACCTGTTCTTCTAGCAGTAGCCGCGAATCCAGGAGGACCCCCAAGTTGTGCACCGGGTCTGTCTGGGGCAAAATAGCCCCATCCAGAACCAAAGATGGTAGCTCCCGGGTTAACACAGGACCCCTTATCCATAGCCACTCAGTCTTGCTGGGATTCAGTTGTAGCCCGTTAGCCCCCATCCAGACCCCAACAACTTCCAGGCACCTGGAAAGGACTTTGACGGCATCACTGGGGTCCCCATGGGCCGAGATGTACAACTGAGTGTCATCCGCGTACTGATGGTACCGCACCCCATGGGAATGAATGATCTCACCCAGCGGCTTCATGTAGATGTTAAATAGGAGAGGAGAGAGCACCGAGCCCTGAGGCACCCCCCATTTGAGGGGCCTAGGACTGGACCTCTCACTCTCCAACCACACCGACTGGGTCTGACTCTTCAGAAATGAGGAAAACCAGGACCACACAGTGCCCTGGATTCCCAATCCTCGGAGCCGTTCCAGAAGGATACCATGGTCAACGGTATCGAAAGCCGCTGAGAGGTCAAGAAGAGCAAGGATGGATGGGTGACCATCGTCCTGCTCCCACCAGAGATCATCCATCAGTGCGACCAATGCCGTCTCGGTACCATATCCAGGCCTGAATCCTGACTGAAAGGGGTCCAGGTAATCTGCTTCATCCAGTACCCCCTGCAGCCGACGTGCCACTGCCTTCTCCAACACCTTCCCTAAAAAGGGGAGGTTGGAGACAGGCCTATAGTTGGTTAGGACAGCTGGGTCGAGGGAAGGTCTTTTCAGGAGGGGGCGCACCAAGGCATGTTTTAAAGGTGCAGGAAACACCCCCTCCCGCAATGATGCATTGATCATAGCCCCAACCCAGCCACCTGTCACCGCCTTGGAGGCTTTCACCAACCAGGTGGGACAGGGGTCCAATGGGCAGGCAGTGGCGAACACAGCTGCAAGGAGCCTGTCCACTTCATCAGGGGCAACTGGATCAAACTGGAACTGCCAAAATGAAGGGACCTTTTGGTGAGTTCATTCTGAAGTTCCCTTCACTTGACATTGTGTGAGAAAGATTAGCTGGCAACAGAAAGTTGCCTATACACCTGATTATGGTACAAGAATACCACAATCTTCATGGAGGCTTGTTCTGTGTACCCCATTAACAACATTGATAAAAATTAAGAGATCAGCTCAGTCACATCAAATGCAACCTTTTGGATTTCTCCACATAAACTAATATTTTATTTCATAAAATACTCTGGAAGCATTTAAAGCAGTTAAAATGTTTCTTTAAATACAGTTACAATCTTTAGTTACAACTAGAAAGGGGGAAGGTGGAGAAAAGTATCTGTACCACAGGGAAGACCCTCCATTTTTTGTTGCCTGGAAGAAGGTTAGGAAGAAGAGGTATTCAAAAAAATGGGAACGTGAAAACAAACAGGAATTGGGGTTGGGGGCTTGCTTCAAATGGTTCAGGTGGGAAAGGAACTTTACCAATCAAATTAGTAGGAAATGACAATCACAAGAGGAATGAGAAGGTTGCAAAGCCTTCTCCCACTGACACCCAGTGTTAGTACATGCAAGCTTGCTATTAGGTATCTCAACAATCTGTTTGATTTTTATCCCACCTTTCTCCAGGGCATGAACCTACACTGGCTTCCAAGGTAAAAAGGATCACTCCTAAAACAGAATAACTTACAAATATTAAATATAATTATATGTGTGACAGTATTAAAACACAGTTACAGTTAAAATGATTTTTAAAAGTCAGTAACAACACTGCTAAAATAATAATGATACAATACATTTCTAAGTCTCATTTATTTCACCAGGATCCCAGAACATGCTCAGCTGTCTCTCATTAGTTGAAATTTTTGAAATGATAGCCGTGTTAGTCTGTGTTTCAAGTATATGAGAAAGTAATAAACAAAACAAAAAGACAAAAAACCTCCAACCAACAATGTTGTGGCATTTTAAAGACGAACTGCTGTATTTTAATGTTAGCTTTCATGGATCAAGTCCACTTTGTATCATAAGAGTAAAACTTCATGGCATCAATTTATACACATCAGGTACAGAGGTACAGAATGGCTGGTTAGCATAACAGATACGTATGATATTTGAAAGTGTCCTGTTTAAGCTTGGTTGTATTCAATATATTTTATTCAAAAATAACAAAATGATTAAAAATCAATAAGAAAGAAGGGAATATGCCTTTGTTTTGGTACAGGGTGGTGGGAAGAGAAAGGAACACCATATGCCTCAGGTAAATAATTAACATTCAAACTGAGCTGCAGCTCCAGATTTATTCAGAATTTAATTTTATAGGGAACAGTTACATCTCAAAATGCAAAGTTTGTGTTTTCAGATGTAGCATTTGGCTATCAATGCATTCAGAATAATACTGTGGGTTCTGCTCACGGAATTGGCATACTGTCCCTGACAGAGCCATTACTCGGGAGATTGCTCCCTCGAGACTTGGGTCCGAGGGGACAGAAATTGGGGAGCAGATTAATAGCCATAGTTTAATTCACCCCCAACTGACCTGGCAAACAGCTCGAGCAAGGGGAAATTGGATGGCTGACTCACAAGTCAGATAACAGATAATATCGCACCTACGGATTATCTACAACCCTAGAACCAACAGTGGCCATGTTTACCCCAGGATAAGCATGGAACAATGGAGTTCCCCTGTCAGTGTTTAATTTAGTTAATTAACTTCCCCGGGAGAGGTTCCCAATTAACCCGTGTAAACATGAGATGTGATTCTTGTCAGATGACGATTCTATCACACGCAGCCCCGCATTTCTATGTATGCTGATGATTTTCCCTCAATAAATCACTGGTCTTCGCTCCATCTTGCCTCGTGTCTCATTGCTTGACCAGTCTCCTCCGGGACCAAACGGCTGCCTCGCGGCCCCAATCCAACATCTGGTGACCCCGAGATGTGATTCTACTTGTGAGTAAGTGATCTTCGCGGTCTGGTTCTACGCCAGAACCGTGTCCGATTCACCCCGGAGGACAGCACGGCAGCTCCGGTTGGAAAGCCATCTGATCGGGAGGACAGCTATGCAGCGAGGCATTTCAGAGAGGCATCCTACAGCTTGCTCCAAGCTCCGCAGCAGTTGCAGCACAGAAAAACGTGTTCCGCTCAGGGTTGGCTGTGAACCCCTGACCAGCACAGAGGCCACCGAGGGCCCGTGGCAGCAGTTCCACACTCCGAGTTCTTCCCCAGAGATTCGTCATGCAAAACCTATTGCCTGGACTTCAGACGTGTTGACTCATCCCGAGAAGGAAACTTCAAAGGACCGGCAGGTAATATGGGGACTTGTCCTCAGAGGCAACGTCCGTCTGCTAGTCAGAGAATTCACTTAAAGGAATTCAAGGCCCTGGCCAGGGTATACCAGACAAGCATTCACAGCGGGGAACTAGCAAGACTTTTGGTGTACTTGAGGGATCATTGTCTGCTTTACCCAGAAGTAGGCATGCTAACCCTTCAGCTTTGGGATAAGATAGGAGTCTGCATTCAGCAACCCCCGAGAGCTCCAGATGGCATAATTCGCACATGGAGCAAATGTAGGAAGCTCTTAGCAGAGGTAGACCCAGTCTCGATAGAGACCCAAGAACCCCCAGCGCCATCAGAGCTGTCAGCACCCACGGCTCTCTATCCGTCATTTCAGCTCAAGCAGGGTAGTGTAGGGAGCTTTCCCTCGGTGACAGCTGCAGACGTCACTGGCGGAATGCATGGAATGAGGAGCGCTGGTGCTTCTCTGACAGCTATGGGTTCCCAAGCTACCAAGAGTGCCCTTCAGTGCACAGTTGAGGAAGAGATCAGAAAGGGGGATTTGCCAGCAGAAGAACTAGCTGAGCTTAGCCAGATTTGTCCAATTCGCTTGGAAATAGATGCCCTCACAGGGCAGCAGCAGGTAGTTCATTCGCCAGTTCCGTACAAGCTTCTCATGGCTACACGGAAGGCCATCTCAGAGACAGGATTTCAGAGTCACTTCACTAGGGGCATGCTTCAGCAAGTGTGCGAAAACACGATGTTCATTCTGCACGACTGGAAAGCTGTCATGCGAATGATGCTCAACCCCAGCCAGTATTTGCTATGGGACAGCAAGTATCATCTCGAGGCTCAGGCAAGGGCTGCCAGGATGGGCGCAGTCAAACAGGGCACCCAGGAATCCTACATGGACTTTATCAATCGACTGGAGGAAGCAGTCAGTAGACAGATTGATAATGAGCAGGCCCAAAAAGAGCTCATGATGAAATTGGCTAAGGACAACACCAATCTCGACTGCCGTAAGATCTTGCAGTAACTGGACAATCGTCCCGACCTGACTCTCATGGACATGATTAGGGCGTGCGCCGACGTTGGCACAGATTCCTACAAAATGGGTCTGTTGGCAGCGGCAGTGCAAGGGGGTAGGAAACCCAAGAACAAGACAAAAGGAGCATGTCACAATTGTGGCAAGGTCGGTCATTTCGCAAGGGAGTGCTGATCCAAGGGCAGTGGCCAACATGCTGGCCGTCCCAAGGCTCCAACCACCCCGTGTCCGAGGTGTAACAAAGACTTCCATTGGTCCAAATTCTGTCCGAATTCGGGAAACTGGAACACGGGCATGTCTCTGGCCCCGGTCCAAACGGAGACCTCCCTCGCTCTGGGAGAGCCAGAGCTGGATTAGATTCCGATCACATTCCAGACATTGCGAAGGCGCAGGCCAACCCCAAAGGTAGCACAGGGCTAGAATTGACTTGCCAGGCAGACGTCACATGCGACTTGCCAGGCACAGTCTATCTGGTCGACTCCCAGTACATGGGACCCCTGCCCAAAGGCTTCATAGGCTTAGTTTTGCCTTGTAGTGTCACAGGAGCATGAGGAATTCTTGAAATTCCGGGAGTCATTGACTCCAATTTTTCGGGTGTTCTCCAAGTTCAACTCTGGACACACCTACCCCAGACCATTCACAAGGGAGACACGTTAGCGCAACTGATCATGGTTCCTTGTAACTCGCCAGCAGACAGCCAGGGAAGGCTCAGGGGCAGCTCAGAGTCCAGGTCGGAAAACCACTCGAGCGCAAGTGGGGCAGTGCAAGGATACCAGGCCTTAGCGGCAGTGGAAACCAACATAGAGTGGAAACGGCGACCAGTCATAGAGGTATTTTTAAATAAAAAACCATTTACTGGGTTGCTGACCTCAGCGTGGTCAGCCGGAGTCAGTGGCTGCAGGAGTGGGCTATTGAGCCGGTCTCCGATGTGTGGGGGGTAGGCAGCATCCAAGAAGCTTTTAGAAGCCAGGAGTGGGTAGAAGTCACGATCCCTGAGGCTGACGGCACAGCGGTCATTTGGCCACACATTCTGGACGTGCACGTCAACCTTTGGGGGCGAGACATTCTGCAGCAGTACCGTGCCACTCTTACCTTCGGGTAATGGCTCTGCCACTTAAATGGCTTACCAACACGCCTGTCTGGGTAGAGCAATGGCCGGTAGTAGGGGAGAAATTAGTCGCCCTGAAACAGCTGGTAAAAGAACAGCTAGATGCAGGACATATAGAGCAGTCCACCAGTCCTTGGAATTCACCCATATTTGTCATCAAGAAAAAGTCAGGGAAGTAGCGACTCCTTCACGATCTCAGGGAGATCAATAAATGTATCCAGCCAATGGGTCCGCTTCAATGCGGCATCCCGAATCCGAATATGATCCCCGAGGGTTGGGAGATCTTGGTCGTAGACCTTAAGGATTGTTTTTATACAATTCCTCTAGATCCTAGGGAAAGGGAAAGGTTCACCTTTACAGTGCCAGTCGTGAACCACAGAGAGCCTACGCAACGTTACGTGTGGAAATATTTGCCACAGGGGATGCTCAACTCACCCACCCTGTGCCAAATTTATGTTCACAATGCACTGGCAAAGTTTCAAAACCTTCAACCCACAGCTTTAGTGTGTCATTTCATGGATGACATCTTGGTCGCAGCGCCGCAACTCAGCAGCGAAATGTTTAAAGACCTCCAGGCCACCCTGAGGGAAAAAAGGTTACTCATTGCCCCAGAGAAAGTTCAGAGAACTGAGCCATTTTCATACTTGGGCCATTGGCTTCTCCATTCTTTCGCAGCACCAGTTTTGCCTCAGATCAATTTAAAGGATTCAGTCACCCTGGCAGAATTACAGCAGGTTTTGGGAAACATCAATTGGGCCAGACCGTACTTCAGATTGGATACAGATCTTTTAAAGCCGCTCTTCTCGCTGCTGATGTTAGGTAAGCAGCCGGCAGACCGAATACAAATTCCTCGAGAGGCACGCTTGGAGGGATTCACTAGATGTCTGGCATACCACTTGCCAAAAGACCCCAGACTCGTCTCGCTTCAAACACAGACAGTCAGTTTGTGTGAATTGATGTCACTGGTTCCACTTCAGGGGGCTAGGACAGTTTTCACGGATGGGGGTCGCACTTATGGTGTTTTAAATTGGCAAGAGGACCAAGCTTGGCGCATGCTTCTAACTCTTCCACAGAAGTCCGCGCAGCGGGCAGAGTTGGCAGCGGTGAACCTCGCTTTGCGCACCTTTGCCAAGGAATGCCTGAACATAATAACTTTTTTATTTTGCAAACTCTTGTATATTAACTTGTAATGTCATCAAACAGAAACCAAACTCAGATACTTCTCTGCACAAAAAGTCTTCAAGTTCCTTTTGTAATCTTGACAATAGTAACCAAATTCAAATATGTTCTCTTCAACTTCTTCACTATGTCCTTTATAACAATGTGAAACAATGATTCATTCCTCTATTGCACTTTCTATCTCTCATCCAAAACAGCTCATAAACTCGTATTCAGTTGGGAAGTCAAACTCCCATATATATTGGCCCCAAACTCCCGATGTCTATCCGGTTAATTAGACATTTCATTCAATAAATTTCATCAGGGGAGTTTTTGCAATATCTGAAAGGTTACAAAACACATGTCTGTTACAATATTATATGTTCAAACCAGCTGCAAGCCCCCATGCTCATTATCCAGTCCAAGCTTACCCAAACTTACCACTCTTGTGTTTCGCGTCCTCTCTGTCTCTTCTGTAATTTCTCTATGGTTGCTAAGGACGTTGCATACCATTAGAGTCCTGTCTCTTAAATACAACTTGCTGCCTGCTCCTGACTGAATCTGCAAGCTCACATTACCACCTGTGTACTGGCTATTTTACTTACAAGGAGCACCATGGTTCTAATTCCTGTGTACTTACAAAAAGCAGGTTAAATCAGTTTCATAGTTTAAACCCTTAGGATGCATGGTTCCTAGTCTATGAATATGAATATAGTATGCCTCTTTTCCTATCTCTTAAATACAACTTGCTGCCTGCTCCTGACTGAATCTGCAAGCTCACATTGCCACCTGTGTACTACTGTTTCACTTACAAGGAGCACCATGGTTCTGATTCCTAGTTTCAAAGTTTAAACCCTTAGGATGCATGGTTCCTAGTCTATGAATATGAATATAGTTTGACTACTTTCCTATCTCTTAGATACAACTTGCTGCCTGCTCCTGACTGAATCTGCAAGCTCACATTGCCACCTGTATACTGGCTGTTTTACTTACAAGGAGCACCATGGTTCTGATTCCTAGTTTCATAGTTTAAACCCATAGGATGCATGGTTCCTAGTCTATGAATATGAATATAGTTTGACTACTTTCCTATCTCTTAGATACAACTTGCTGCCTGCTCCCGACTGAATCTGCAAGCTCACATTGCCACCTGTGTACTGATTGTTTTACTTACAAGGAGCACCATGGTTCTAATTCCTGTGTACTTACAAAAAGCAGGTTAAATCAGTTTCATAGTTTAAACCCTTAGGATGCATGGTTCCTAGTCTATGAATATAATATGCCTCCTTTTGTAATAGCAATTGTTCAATGTTGATACCTCTACCTGTTGTAACCGTGAGTTTTTCTAACACTACAAATTTGAAATCTGTGTCAAGATGGTTTTTTTCCATGTAATGATTTACCAGTGGTGCATTTTCCACCTGTCCCCTTATCCTGGATCGATGTTCTGCTAGCCTGACTTTTAATTTGCGTGAGCATTTCCCCACATACTTGAGACCACAAGGGCAAATCCATAGATATACACAAAATTGGCTATTACAATTACTAAAAAAATTGAGTGTTTTTTTAAAGTTCAATTCTGGAAAATTGATGTGCTGAGTCTCCCAAGCGAACCTGCAAACAACGCATTGGCCGCACCTGTGATGGCCCTTGACCAGACTGCTCCGTGATTCTTGTCGCGGTGCAGCATCAGCTCTAGTAATCAAGTTGCCAACTGTTCTAGTCCTCCTTAAACCTATCATGGGTTTTTCTAGACACCCCGGAATGTCAGATAATATATGCCAATGTTTGCGTACAATGTTTTGTATGTCTCTGGCTCTGGGAGAATAGTCTATGGACCAAAAAATCCCCTGTTTGGGTTGTCTCTCCTGTCTTTTCAATAGTGTGCTCCTTGCCACACTTCTAACCTTATTTAATGATTTTTCCAATACCTGCTCAGGATACCCTCTGTCCAGAAGATTCTCCTTAATCCCCCTGGCTGCTGTTTCAAAATCTTCTTGATGTGAAGAATTACGTTTAGCTCTAGCAAATATTCCGTATGGAATGCTATTGCGTAAATGGGGTGGATGGTATGACTCATATGGAAGATAGGCATTCCTATCTGTGCTCTTCTTAAATAGCCTGACCTGCAGTTTATTGTCCCTTCCTACGAAAACCAAGAGGTCCAGAAATGATATTTCAGTCCTGTTCATGCAATGGGTAAATTTTAGGTTCACATTCTGTATATTCAACCAGGAAACAAAGTCTGGAATTAGATTAAAGTCATCTAACACAAAAAACAGATCATCTATAAATCTTTTAAATAATAAAATGTGGTGAAAAAATGGATTAATTTGTGCATTTAAAACAATATTTCTCTCAAAGGAAATCATATAGAGATTGGCCAAACTTGGTGCCATTGGGGACCCCATTGCCACTCCTTTTACTTGCAAAAAGATGTCTTGGTTGAACCTGAAATAGTTCTTTTCCAAGCAGATTTCTAAGAGATCGATTAGAATCCATAGTGATTAAACCGGCAGACAAAGGGGGTGGAGTCGTGGTTTTGGACAAGACGGACTATTTAAAAGAAGTCTATAAACAATTAGCTGACCCAACCTTTTATAAAAAATTAATCAAGGATCCAACCAAGGAAATTGAAAACATTATTAAGGTGGTGGTCACGGAGGGTCTTTCCCTTAATTATATTACTGAAAGAACATACAAATTTTTGTTGAAAGAACACCCACGGGTTCCAATTTTTTATATCTTGCCAAAAGTACATAAAATCATTGATGCCCAGATTAGGATACCTGGACGCCCCATTATCTCCGGGGTGGGGTCCATTTTGGAGCCTTTAAGCCAATTTAAAGATCATCACATTCGGCATTACACCTGTGACACTACTTCCTTTATCAGGGATTCTACCGATTTTATAAATAAGATCGAGGGCTTCCAGCTTCCAGCAACGGGTGGTTTGGTAACCATGGATGTTGCAGCTTTGTACACAAATGTCCCATTTGAAGATGCGAGATTAGTGGTCCAGGATGTATTAAATACCAGAGTAGTTCAACAACCGCCCACTCATTTTCTAATCGATCTCTTAGAAATCTGCTTGGAAAAGAACTATTTCAGGTTCAACCAAGACATCTTTTTGCAAGTAAAAGGAGTGGCAATGGGGTCCCCAATGGCACCAAGTTTGGCCAATCTCTATATGATTTCCTTTGAGAGAAATATTGTTTTAAATGCACAAATTAATCCATTTTTTCACCACATTTTATTATTTAAAAGATTTATAGATGATCTGTTTTTTGTGTTAGATGACTTTAATCTAATTCCAGACTTTGTTTCCTGGTTGAATATACAGAATGTGAACCTAAAATTTACCCATTGCATGAACAGGACTGAAATATCATTTCTGGACCTCTTGGTTTTCGTAGGAAGGGACAATAAACTGCAGGTCAGGCTATTTAAGAAGAGCACAGATAGGAATGCCTATCTTCCATATGAGTCATACCATCCACCCCATTTACGCAATAGCATTCCATACGGAATATTTGCTAGAGCTAAACGTAATTCTTCACATCAAGAAGATTTTGAAACAGCAGCCAGGGGGATTAAGGAGAATCTTCTGGACAGAGGGTATCCTGAGCAGGTATTGGAAAAATCATTAAATAAGGTTAGAAGTGTGGCAAGGAGCACACTATTGAAAAGACAGGAGAGACAACCCAAACAGGGGATTTTTTGGTCCATAGACTATTCTCCCAGAGCCAGAGACATACAAAACATTGTACGCAAACATTGGCATATATTATCTGACATTCCGGGGTGTCTAGAAAAACCCATGATAGGTTTAAGGAGGACTAGAACAGTTGGCAACTTGATTACTAGAGCTGATGCTGCACCGCGACAAGAATCACGGAGCAGTCTGGTCAAGGGCCATCACAGGTGCGGCCAATGCGTTGTTTGCAGGTTCGCTTGGGAGACTCAGCACATCAATTTTCCAGAATTGAACTTTAAAAAAACACTCAATTTTTTTAGTAATTGTAATAGCCAATTTTGTGTATATCTATGGATTTGCCCTTGTGGTCTCAAGTATGTGGGGAAATGCTCACGCAAATTAAAAGTCAGGCTAGCAGAACATCGATCCAGGATAAGGGGACAGGTGGAAAATGCACCACTGGTAAATCATTACATGGAAAAAAACCATCTTGACACAGATTTCAAATTTGTAGTGTTAGAAAAACTCACGGTTACAACAGGTAGAGGTATCAACATTGAACAATTGCTATTACAAAAGGAGGCATATTATATTCATAGACTAGGAACCATGCATCCTAAGGGTTTAAACTATGAAACTGATTTAACCTGCTTTTTGTAAGTACACAGGAATTAGAACCATGGTGCTCCTTGTAAGTAAAACAATCAGTACACAGGTGGCAATGTGAGCTTGCAGATTCAGTCGGGAGCAGGCAGCAAGTTGTATCTAAGAGATAGGAAAGTAGTCAAACTATATTCATATTCATAGACTAGGAACCATGCATCCTAAGGGTTTAAACTATGAAACTAGGAATCAGAACCATGGTGCTCCTTGTAAGTAAAACAGCCAGTATACAGGTGGCAATGTGAGCTTGCAGATTCAGTCAGGAGCAGGCAGCAAGTTGTATCTAAGAGATAGGAAAGTAGTCAAACTATATTCATATTCATAGACTAGGAACCATGCATCCTAAGGGTTTAAACTTTGAAACTAGGAATCAGAACCATGGTGCTCCTTGTAAGTGAAACAGTAGTACACAGGTGGCAATGTGAGCTTGCAGATTCAGTCAGGAGCAGGCAGCAAGTTGTATTTAAGAGATAGGAAAAGAGGCATACTATATTCATATTCATAGACTAGGAACCATGCATCCTAAGGGTTTAAACTATGAAACTGATTTAACCTGCTTTTTGTAAGTACACAGGAATTAGAACCATGGTGCTCCTTGTAAGTAAATAGCCAGTACACAGGTGGTAATGTGAGCTTGCAGATTCAGTCAGGAGCAGGCAGCAAGTTGTATTTAAGAGACAGGACTCTAATGGTATGCAACGTCCTTAGCAACCATAGAGAAATTACAGAAGAGACAGAGAGGACGCGAAACACAAGAGTGGTAAGTTTGGGTAAGCTTGGACTGGATAATGAGCATGGGGGCTTGCAGCTGGTTTGAACATATAATATTGTAACAGACATGTGTTTTGTAACCTTTCAGATATTGCAAAAACTCCCCTGATGAAATTTATTGAATGAAATGTCTAATTAACCGGATAGACATCGGGAGTTTGGGGCCAATATATATGGGAGTTTGACTTCCCAACTGAATACGAGTTTATGAGCTGTTTTGGATGAGAGATAGAAAGTGCAATAGAGGAATGAATCATTGTTTCACATTGTTATAAAGGACATAGTGAAGAAGTTGAAGAGAACATATTTGAATTTGGTCAAGATTACAAAAGGAACTTGAAGACTTTTTGTGCAGAGAAGTATCTGAGTTTGGTTTCTGTTTGATGACATTACAAGTTAATATACAAGAGTTTGCAAAATAAAAATAACATTAAGAATACAAAGACCTTATAAGAAGATTCGTTTATTATTATTTTCATCATTTTTGGGCACACACAAACGGTACATTGTGTTTGCATCCTTTTCTCCGTTTGGCCATTTTTTGCTGTGCTTTGAACATAATAACTGACAGTCAGTATGTTAGGAATTTGCTTCACAGTCTACCGGGAGCGTACATCACTCCCGCGATAGACAAAAATTTGCTGAGTCTGTTTCTCACGGCGGAACTGCACCAAAGAGCTCTATATCACCCACATCAGAAGTCACCAGGACTTGCCTGGCCCGATTTCTGCGGGCAATAGCAGAGCGGATGCGGCCGCAAAGGAAATTCAGCAACAGTCAGATTTGGGAGTCTTCACAACTCCAATTCAAAGTCATGCATTCTTTCACCAGAATGCCAAAGCGCTCGCAAGGCAGTACAACCTGCCACTCTCTCAAGCCCAAGGCATAGTCCGTTCCTGTCAGCATTGTGCAGGGGTGGTAGGGGGGCCCTCATGGGTCAACCCATGAGGAACAGAGGCCAACCAGGTGTGGCAAATGGACGTCACACATGTTCCGCAGTTTGGCAGATGGCAGTACATGCATGTCTGCATTGATACTTTCTCACAGTTTGTTTGGGCTACAGCACAGAAGGGAGAAATGGCTTCCCATGTGGAGCAGCATCTCCTTTCCTGCTTCGCGGCCATGGGCAAACCACGGCACGTGAAAACCGATAACGCCCCAGTTTACAGCTCCAGGCAGCTGGCCGACTTCATGGCCACCTGGGACATTAAGCACACCTTTGGCGTTCCGTACAATCCGCAGGGTCAAGCGATTGTGGAACGGGTCAATCAGACACTTAAGTCCTACATTGACAAACAAACAGAAAGGGGGGAACCACCAGCCTTCCCCAAATCTCAAGGTCAGGCACAGCACTGTCTGAACAAGGTATTGTTCATGTACAATCACCTTAATATTTTTTCGGATTGCACTCCACAGGAGAAGCACTTCCGCCATTCGGAAGCTCTCCCGCGGCCGATGGTGCATTTCTGAGTGCCACCGGATCCTTTCTGGAAGGGCCCAGCGCCACTCGTAACCTGGGGAAGAGGGCATACTGCAATTATGTCTCCTACATGTGTCATCTGGATTCCAGGTGGTGTGTCAAACCTCACTTTGAGTTCCATGGCGTGGACCCAGGCCGCTCCAGACCCGATCCCGGAGATGGAGGACCTCACCCTGACGGGGGAGCCAAGCGGAGGAGGCGGCAACAGCAGATGACAGCACTGAAGATCACCTGGGGGATGGCCAAGTCCCTATGCCAAGAGGTGGCGCAGATCGTTCGGCGCGAGGACAAGGAGCCGACACCGGAGAACATCTTGGTTGCAGCTTTTCCCCTGATCACAGCTAATTCCGTGATGGCCACCATCATCCTGATCCTCTACCTATTTGCGGGGGGAGGCGTTCAGGCGGCTTCGCTGGAAGCCAACAACCTGATGCCAGGCGGAGATCTCTCTGCCCGGCTGCAGTACAATGTTTGGGAAAGATTGGTGACCCTCGTAAATCAGTCTGATTTTTGCCTGAGGCAGACCACCGCTTCTGCCTCAATCCTGAGCATATGCCTCATCCCGGTGTGTCATTACCCAGATGCGTGCATCAGGAACGGTGACTGGCTAGTGAAGCGGATATTCGGTCTGTTTTATAAGACTGGCTTTTCAACGTATGCGCACTGGGGAACCCAAGTCACCAAAGCTTTGCCGGCTGATGCAGCCACTCTCTACATTCCTCGAGTGGCGGTCAGCTCGAACTCTACTTGTGCTTGAATGATTGGCTGTTCCTTGGCCAACAGGCCTCAGCACTGTTGCCTCGACCCCGGCAGCAGCAACTGGCCTTGTGATAACCCAGACTATTAATTCAATGTATGTTCATGTTACCGTGCCGTCAGGATGGTTCTTTACATGCAATCAGTATACTTGGAACTACATTCCCGCAAATGTATCAGATTCCACGTGTTGTATCAGTCGCTTGACATTGTTGCTTCACACTAGAGACATGGTTGCACCAAGCACGAATGTTCCTTCACACGTACGGCACACTCGTGCCACCCAGTTAGACAGCTCATGTGATAGTAACATTAGGATTCTGAGCCAGGCTGAGTATGTTTCGTTAGCAGTCAGCTTGCTTGGCATGCCAGGCTTAGCCATCGACAACGCTCGGAGAATTGGTCAATTGGCTTGAGCTCTGGCCAAAGCCATCAGCCACACCTCCTTGATGAAAGTGCTGCTCGATCAAGAGCAGACAGAGCTTCACCATGCCATCTTGGATAATCGAGCAGCCATCGATTACCTCCTGTTGCTACATCATTTGGGTTGCGAGTTTGTCCATGGCATGTGTTGTTTCAACCTCACGGATAACTTGCACAAGGTACAGAGTCAGCTCACAGACCTCCATACCTTGGTTAAGAATATCAAGGAAGACGCTACGTGGGGGTGGTGGGATTCGTTATGGTCCTGGTTCCCATGGGGATGGTTACAAATGACACTCAATGTGATTGTGGGGGTGGTAATACTGGGCACAGCAGTGTGTTGTTTCATGCAATGTATTCCCTCACTGATGTCGAGATGTCCCCCATGGAGAGAACCCCGGAATGTCATCACTTCACGTCAGCTGATGCCACTCCTATGCCGAGACGTCTGTCAGGTCCAATATAACAAATAAAGGGGGAGTGCGGGTTCCGCTCACGGAATTGGCATACTGTCCCTGACAGAGCCATTACTCGGGAGATTGCTCCTTCGAGACTTGGGTCCGAGGGGACAGAAATTGGGGAGCAGATTAATAGCCATAGTTTAATTCACCCACAACTGACCTGGCAAACAGCTCGAGCAATGGGAAATTGGATGGCTGACTCACAAGTCAGATAACCGATAATATCGCACCTACGGATTATCTACAACCCTAGAACCAACAGTGGCCATGTTTACCCCAGGATAAGCATGGAACAATGGAGTTCCCCTGTCAGTGTTTAATTTAGTTAATTAACTTCCCCGGGAGAGGTTCCCAATTAACACGTGTAAACATGAGATGTGATTCTTGTCAGATGACGATTCTATCACACGCAGCCCCGCATTTCTATATATGCTGATGATTTTCCCTCAATAAATCACTGGTCTTCACTCCATCTTGCCTCATGTCTCATTGCTTGACCAGTCTCCTCTGGGACCCAAATGAGAAAAAACAGAATAGGAATGAGAAGTGCAATTCTTACTTGAAGCCCTCTGAGCTAAATGAGAGTTACATCTGAGTAGACCCACATAGAATTGGCTTGTAATTATTGCTCCAATTCACTGGCCTATATTTTAAGGTCTGCACCAAACTAAAAAAAAAAAAAAAAGTATAGGAATAACATCAGTCCTATAAGTGAAATTGCCCTTAGCAAGTCTTCAGATAAAATGTAATGCATTGCTTGGATTAATCAGACATTTAAGTATTGCATGCATCAAAATCACATAGTCATAAAGCATGAAGGAAATAATGTCTGGCCACCCTGAGCATCCAGCATTTCCTTTGAAGTCTGGGGGTGTGATTTTATATATGCTTGCCCTGGAAAAGAAACCTTATTCTTTCTGTATCTAAAGCCATGGATTAGAGCTCTTAGCTTTGATGTTTCCTGTGTAGGTGATTTACTGAATGCTGAAAAGATCACACTTTCCCCCACTAATCCTCATTTCATGCACCATGTTAATTACTTTCACAATGACCAACTATTTCAGAAGAAGGGGCCAGAGGGGAAAACCTATTACAGCAAATTAATGCATACTTTAATGGCCTATTCATTTTCCTCTATGCTGTTATCAAAAGCACTCACTCTTAGATTAAACCAGCTACCCTGTGAGTGTCCAAGGGAAAATCTGCCTAGGGCCAGCCCACCCCGAAAGTAAAGTGAAATGTGAAACAGCTGCCTCAAATTGCAAACTTTGGAACAGCGCAGCATATTGTACTTATTTAGGTTGTCCTTTTTGTGTTTTTATGTCAAGATATGGGAAGAGGTATTGCTGGGCCTTCCAATCTCAGGTACGAAAATACTTTGGCTTGTTTTACATACCATGGTATGAATTAAAATTGGTACTCCTTGCTATAAGAGACTCATTATAGATATCAACTCACCCTTTGTCAAAGGGCATACAGTGATACCTCATACAATGTCCAAACTTGGTTCCACAATTTTGGACTTTATACGGATTTGGACTTTGTATGAGGCATGCAAAATCCTAGCCACGATCCCTCATACAACGTCCAAATCCTTGCCGCGATGCCTCATACCACGTCATTTCCATAGAGATACATTGTACTGTAACAGCACAGACTTCAGGGCAAAGTAAAGGAAACAGACAGGAAACTGACAGAACTTTAAGAAATCATTATCTAAAGGCTAAATACATTACAAAAACATGTCAAACAACCCTGATTTTAGGGAACAAACCATACAGAAAGTATTAAACTTTTGAAAACTTTATGAAGGGCAGGTTTAAAAGTTAACATGTCCCATCATGCAGCACAGTGTTAATCTGCAACCATGTGGCCAATCATCCATTTTGTACAAGCTCATGCAAAACCCACAAGAGCAATGCATGCATGCATCCTTTTGTACTGCCCTAATGCCTCATACAAAGTCGCAGTGACTTTGTATGAGGCAACTTTTTCCAAGGAATTAGGCGATGTTGTATGAATTTGATGTTGTATGAAACGGACTTTGTATGAGGTATTACTGTACTTTACTTGAGGCTGCCAACTGGATTTTGGCAATACAGCTTCACTTGGGTGAAAGAGTGTTAATGCTGCCCCTGCTCTTTCCCTTAGGTCAACATGTGCTTGAAATATCCTTTGTGTGGCTACACAGAATATAGCCACTCTGATTAGGGCAATTGATGATGGCAAGCCTTCCTGATCCACTTAGAGTATTATTTTTACAACCTTGGGCATGCATAAGAGCAGTAGCAATGTCACTTCTATACCACCTCATAGGACTTAATGCACTTTCTGGGTGGTTTACATGGTAATTAACTTTGCCCCAAACATGCTGGATACTCACTTTACTGACTCCAGAAGGATAGAAGGCTAAGTCAACCTTGATCCCCATCAGGATCGAACTCAGATCATGAGCAGAGTTTTGGCTGCAGTACAGGAATTTAACCATTGCACCACCAGGGTTCTTACATCCATAAAACCAAGGATGGGTGTGTGGCATTTCTGGATGTATAGGTGGTTGTGTCTGGTGCAGGGGAAATGTAATGCCATTGCTTTGGAAATAAACCAACCTTAAGAGTGTTTTTATTAATTATTGCTGCCTTAAAAAAATATCAGGCCTCTTTGATGCATGTATACATGTATATACTGTAGTCTCTTTATACATTTATTAGTGGCTAGTTAATAACACTTTGCCAGGTTATCTAGTGCACTTAGTACATTCATGATAGGACACAGATTTTTTTCTGAGTATAATTTTCAATGTCCACCTACACTGCCCAAAGCTACATGATTGGTTCTGCTTATGTAATGGGTGAATTAGTGCCCCCCCCCCCAACTGCACGATTTAAAGGCTGAATCAAACCCATCTCATGTTTTTCATTCCGAAAGCAGCCTTTTTTAAAAAAAATCTCATTGGGGCTTTCTACTTTTTTTTATTTCAGAATGATTCAATCTGACTTTATCCAACAGGGTCAGTTGTGAGTCCTTGTTGTAAAGATTTGGGGTGGGGTGTCAATACAATCACTTTATTATGGTCAACGACCAGCACAATAAAATAAGGGATTTAAAAAAAATTGAATGCTTAAGATACAGTTAAAATGTACTACCCACAAACTTATCTATTTAAATTAAAATAAAGTAAAATCTGTTCTTAAGGTTATGATACAATAACTGCTACTACATTTGAATCAGGCAATGCAACAACACTTCTTTGTATCTAGTAAAATAATAAAACAGAACACATTTACACAATGTGGACACCTAGCATCTCTAAAATCTGACATAGGTTTAAAAGTTTAAGTTATTATTGTAAACATGAACATAAACAGTTTGTTTACAGTACATAACCAAAATATAATGTACTGTATCTATATACAAATGCACAGAATGGATACAATGGATTCCAAGCAATATAAATCAGTAGCAGGTGGGGTGTCTGTAGGTGGTGTTTCAATGAGGTAGATCAGGGGTTCTTAACATTTTCCCACTGTGGGCTGGACCACGCCACCTCAGACAGCTGAGCAGGCTGGACACATGGTTCCTCCACAGTAAACACTGCCGGAAAACACATCCGGGGCTGTCGTAAATGCATTTACAACAGCCATGGGTGCATTTACAGTACATTTTCTGCTGTTTTTGCTGCTTCTGGCAGCGGTGGAAGCAAGGGTGGTGGGCCACATGAAATGGCACTGTGGGCCATAGGTTGTGAACCCCTTAGATAGATAGTTGGGTCATGATGTTCAGGAATGAGAGAACATGTCTGTGATGGAAGCACAGTCTGTTACTTGCTATAGGCAGCCCTTTCCTGATCTAATGAACTGCTCTGGCAGAAAATTGCTGTTGTCCCTGCCTATGGATTGCCTTGCTTGCCCAAGGTGTGAACAATAATCTACTGTTTGAACCAGTGGTGGGATTTGCCCCAGTTTGCCAGAAGTGGTAGCAGAAATTTGGCTGGCCCTGCTTATCCAAGTTCTGAAACAACACAGGGCTTTTCCCCTGGCCACACCCACCATACCATTCCCACAGAGTAGGTAGTAAAAAAAAATTGAATCCCACCACTGGTTGGAACCTTGTGTTGCTTTTGATTCTTCTGACTATCATGTCCTGACTTATCTGTAAGAGATATTGATCAGTATTTACATATGTCCCATTGATTAATGGCTCTGCTCTAGTTGGGACTAACAAAAATATAATATAAATATATTTTCTAATTAAAAACATCTACCAATTAAATTTGTAAACATTGTGTTGCTAGAAAAATAATATTTTTTATTATGAGAATGAACGATAAAACCTAACACTGCAGGCACAGGCAAGCCTAATTTTTAATTAATTTTAATTAATTTTTATTCATAAAATACAAAATATAAAATGAACATAACAAAATAACACTATAACATAATAATGCAACTCATATCAAAAAAGAGATAAATAAGTGTGCATCCTTCACCCGGAGACTAAAATCTAAAGATGATTTATTTCTTAGGAAGATCTGTCCCTATATTGCTTAATTCAATAATGGTATCTACCTAGAACTGTTAGGAAGCACCAGCATTTGGCAGGGACTGACAATTAAGGATTCACATGATAGTAGGGAGATTAGAGAAAGACATAGGATTCTGGCATTTCATCATTCTGTTAACAACCTGAACAAAGAATAAAATGATTTTTTTTAGATTGATGATACATTTTCCCCCCTGCATTGCTACCTCCATAAATCATGCTCTTCCCTGAGCAGGAAAAAATGTTGTATCACAACAAAGTATTGTGCCATCTTGAATTCCAAAGTAAGTCGTTCCATCTTTTGGCCAGCTACTTAGTTTGAGAAATCAAGCTGGTGGATGTGGCAACTGGAGAAGCTCCATTTAGCTGCCAACTTAACAAACAGTAGAAATTGACAATAGAGTCATCCCTTCCCTGAGTATTTTAATATAATAATAATTTTGTGTTAAAAATTATTCTGGGTCAAAAGGATTTTTGCTGGAGAAATTCCACACAGGGATGCCTGAATGAAGCTCCTTTCATGTCCCCAAGATCTCCCCTCCCCCATCTACTTGCAATTTCTTTCTTTTGAACTGCTAGGTTGGCAGGAGCTGGGACAGAGACAGGTGCTCAAACCATCATGCAGTACCTGGGTCTCAAACTGTTGACTTGCTGGGCTTCCAGAAAACAAGGTGAACTTCTTAACCATTGAGCCACTGCAGCCCCTCAGTGTTTTAATGATCATTTTCCTGCTTGAGGAGTCCTAATTCATTCACCTTTCTCTCTTTTTGGTAAAGGTCACCCTTGCTTGAAAGCCAGGCGTATCCAACTCTAGGGTTCAATGATCATCGTTTATAGCCAAAGAGCCAGCACTGTCTGCATTTGCAGACATTTCCATAGACATGTGGTAGACATGACTAGACACCAAAGTGCACAGAACACTGTTTACCTTCCCACCGAAGTGGTCCCTAGTTATCTACTTGCAATTTCTTGCTTTCGGACAGCTAGGTTGGCAGGAGCTAGGACAGAGATGAGCACTCATTCCATCATACAGCAGTACTCGGCTTTTGAACTGTTGACATTCTGCCTCCCAGTCAGTGTCTTAACCACTTGAGCCACTGCAGTCCCAAGAGTAGTGTGGGAGCTCTGCATAAAATGTTTGGACTTCAGTTCTTGATTGTAGCATCACATGATGCCTTTTAAAAGGTGAACTACCGACAGATCAATCAGCAGATGTCAGTAATCACAATTGTTGTCAGCAAAAGCAGCTCAAATAAATAATTAAGACTGGGCAATCAAGTGAAACCCATTGAGAATTTAGTAAAAGCCTCAGGGGATTGTACTACTGGCATGACAAGACTGAGAATCACTATTTGCTCTCAAGAATTCTGTATGAGTATTTACAGGCTGGTGCAATGTGGCTAGGCCCAGAGAAATAAAAGCCATGGTGACAGGTTATGCATATATTATGCATACATCCACGGCCATCTACTGAATTTTTCTTTAAAAAAAGGAGTCAACATGGGTAAATTTAGACAAATATACTGTACTTGGCTTTCTCATTAATTAAAAAAATTCAAATAACACACACATTCTAAAATTCATGATTTCCAAATATGGAAATGAGCATCAGATTAAAATCTTTGCAGAAATTGTTGTTGTTCATTCGCACAGTTGATTCTGACACTTTGCGACCCTATGGACCATTGTCCTCCAGGCACCCCTGTCCTCCACCATCCCCCTCAGCCCTCCCAGCTCTGTGCCCATTGTGTCTACAATACCATCCAGCCATCTCATCTTTGGCCTCCCCCCTTCTTCTTTTGCCCTCCACCTTTCACAGCATCATTGCTTTCTTAAGCGACACCTCCCTTCTCATTTGATGTCCAAAGTACTTAAGCTTCATCTTTACTATTTGCCCTTCCAATAAGCAGTCAGGGTTGATTTATTCTAAAATTGACCTATTTGTTCTCCTCGCTTTCCAGGGGACTCTCAAAACTCTCCTCCAACACCACATTTCTTCTGCATTCAGCTTTCCTAATGGTCCTGCTCTCACAGCCATACATTACCACCGGGAATACCATTGCTTCGACTATGCGAATTTTTGTTCCTTGCAAATAAGTGTTTTTATTATTAGCAATAAAAATCTCAATTTTACAAGAATATCAGAACTTGGAAAAAGAAAAGAAATTTTAGCATACCTACTGTTTGGAAATGATGGCAGTGTTTAAGACTGTGACTATACTGGCAAGCTGAATTGGAGTGATTCCACTTTGCTATGGTTTGATTCACAGCTTATCTTCCAGTTCTGTGTGATCACACAGGGGCTGCATATTGATTTAAATCCTGTGTCCACACACAGACATGGTGTGATCTGCATTTTAGCACACAGCCCCCTCCCTCCCTTCATTTTCATCTCTGCCAGTCATTTTATAGTTTGTTGTCAAGCCACTTGGTTTTTAATGGGTTGCACAGTACAGTATTAGAGAAAAGGCAGCAGCTTTCCAAAGTTTTTATCATGCACACAAAAATATACATACTTCTGAAACATATACAATCTATATTTCGCCAGGGTTGCTTGTATTTTGTAGGAATTGTTAAAAAAATATATTCTTGCATGAAGGTAATCTAGCACTAAAGTAACATTTCAATGTTTCAATGCAATGACTTAGCACTAGACTCATTTGTTTTTAAAAATGAGGGACAGATCGCAGGAGAGGGTGTTCCCGCAATCCCTAAACATCATGTCTCAACTGCCTACAGCACCACAACATCATGCCTTCCATACTTCTGTAGAAGGAAACAGCAGAACACGTGTGAAAAAGCCAGTTTGAATTGCTCTATAGTACACGTCGACCAGGCCCTGGCATTCTCCGACACTAGCTTACCCAAGACCCGGTCTAGTAATGGCTGCTTTTCTCTTGCTCTCGCTGATTGGCTGGTCAGGTCACCTCGTCCCCGGAATAGTGGGATGGTTTACTGACTCAGAGAAAGAAGGTGAAGCAGAATTT
Organism: Bradypodion pumilum; assembly: GCA_035047305.1. NCBI lineage: Eukaryota > Metazoa > Chordata > Lepidosauria > Squamata > Chamaeleonidae > Bradypodion > Bradypodion pumilum. The sequence continues at coordinate 155,956,509 of JAWDJD010000001.1, read as the reverse complement.
TCGTAGTGTTGCCAAATGGTATCTTGTCTGGGTAAACCCGGGCAGGGAAAACCACCGAGAAAGATGGGGTTCTAATGGGTAACGGCGATGCCTTAAAAAGTGTCACAGTTTGAAAAACTCTGCAAAGCCTTCTGGGACTGGTAGCGTCTTTGCCCATTAGAACTAGTATACCCTTATCAAAATACGCTGGTGGGAATTTGGCCTTCAATGTTGCAGCTTAGGTGAGGGGGAGTAAGGTACAGTCCTGGGAAGGCAAGACTCATGAACTATCTCCTCTCTAGCTCCCTTTGATTATCGGCTTCAGCTGCGCTGGCCAAAAAACAAAGCATTGGTGTTGAAAAGTAAGAAGGCCTTATCTGAGAAATTCCCCTTCTGCTTCTTCATGGCAGGAAGGAGTCAGAATAACAGCTCTTAACAAAAAAATCCATTCCAAAAATTTCTTGGAATAAAAAAGAGAATTCCAACATATAAAAATCATCACTAAACTACGCTATAAAAATACATGTTTCTACGAAAATAAGAACACATTTTGGTAAAGCAATATTTTAACTAAAAGAGTGCGGCTGAGCGAGCCGCACATCCAAGTAACGGGTTATGAGTCAGATCGGTTCTGGAAGGTGGAGAGCAGCATCTTGATGTGTTCTGAGATAACTGCCCTATCCCTCTACAATCTGGGCTTAATCACCACAATATTTATACTGTTTTGGTGAGAACGCGCGCAGAGATGTTCTGATTGATAGACACCTGCTTTTTGAAGTCCAGTGTGAGACAGGACATTTAATCAGCATTCCCATCAGAAAGACGTGAGTCTCACATCGGCCCACAGGTGGTGAGTCTGAGACGCATGCTGCTCCTAGGTGCTCTGTCTGAGAACGGACACTCTCTCAGGTTCACTGTCTGAGAACAGGGAGCAGGCTGACCTGCCACTTTTAATTGGTCAGAAGTTGGCTTCTGCGTACAATACCCTTCCAAAATGGATCTGTTTGAACTAATCAAAGCTACACATTTTCACATAATAAAAACAGATTAATTGTTAGGGCACACTAGGCATTAAGTAAACTGGGTAAAGAAGTAAAATTAATTCTTCCCTAGCTATGAAATCTCAACATGCTTGATCTTGACAAAAGTAGAAGCTCTCCGCAGCGAAAATAAAAAATCCAAGTCAGAAGCAAAATGGACTGGACTGATTTGAATTGGCTTTTATGTGTTGTGACCAGTAAAAACTGACACAGCTTTACTTGTTACTTCTCAAGAGTGCCCACATTTTGTCTCTTCTGGGGCAATTTATTCACAATGTCTATCTATCTATCTATCTATCTATCTATCTATCTATCTATCTATCTATCTATCTATCTATCTATCTATCTATCTATCTACCTACCTACCTACCTACCTACCTACCTACCTACCTACCTACATATCTATCCAAACAAGCTTTTATATATAAAAATGATAGCTGCCTACTGGCCTGCAGCAGTAACACAGCAAGCAATAACACAGCAAGAAATCCAGAATACATAGGTTATCCTTTTTATCTCTTTCAATAACATACAAACTTCCAAATCATCTTCCTTTTTATAACAAGCCTCATATGCCTGAGCTGATAACTGTCAGCTAGTGCCAGCTGAGGTGTCTGTAATAAACATCTGCCCTGCCCATGTTTAAGAAATGAGAGGCTTCTGATAATGTGGCATTTCCCACTTCAAAATATGACTAGCTGTGAGAAATGGAAACTGCCACATTTGAAGAGCCACAGTTCAAACGGGTGCAGAAAATCTCACAAATTGGAGGTTGTTGTTATTCCCTCCCTTGGCTCAAAAACAAGGCCCACAGGTGTCCTTTTGTTGCCTGAACAGCAATTTGCACACTTACTCAGAGTCAACTCTAGTAGCCTGAGTAATAACAAACAGTATCAAAAAGAAAGGCACTGCAGATATATGTAGCAGATGCTAACACTACTTTAAAATAGACATAAATAAAAAGTGCAGCTCTTGTCAAGGTTCCTGAGAGGGACAGAAGCCAAGCTAATGTCCAGGAAAACAGCATCCCAAAAAAACAAGTCAAGGTAGGTTGTGCTTGTAAATATGCAAGTTATGAGTAGAACTGCAACAAAACATTGCATTGTGGATGTTTCGGGTTCAGGATTCCATGAAGCTGTGCCTGTTCCCTAGATATTTCCTTCCTTTTCCTTCCCCAGTTTTCTATTCCCATCCCTTCATCAGACATAGAATTATCTGGTCACTCAGCCTCCTCAGTCTCCAATAGGATGTTTTGGGTCTTTACTCAAAATACATGCACATGCACTTGCAGAGAGAGAGAGAGAGAGAGAGAGAGAGAGAGAGAGAGAGAGAGAGAGAGAGAGAGAGAGATGTTGTTTTTCATTAAGACATGTCGCATTTCTGTCATCTTGGAAATGTGGGGATGCTACGTTACTATTTAGCAAAGGAAGACTAATAATATGTGTTACAGTAAGCACGGGAAATCTATATTATATCTGCAACAGTTAACCTTTCACATAATTCTGACCCCTGGACTCCTACAGACCCATTTTATACTAAGCAATCTCAGTGTTTTTTATGTCTGAAATATCAGATAGACCAATGAGGCCAAACTGTCCCCTAATTGACAAGTTACATAACAAAAACTGTTGAATTTTCCAGTTGTGGATTAAGATACACTTGTATTTGAGTGAGCACCCTCATGGATGTAGTGGGTAGAGTGATGTGGACTCTGGAGGGCTGGGTTTGAATCTCTACTCAGCCACAGAAGCACACTGGGAGGTGTGGAACTGGCTCTTCTTCTTGCATGTGAAACCACTAAAATGAAGCTATTCTTGGCAGTGATGCGCTGCAAAAGATTTACTACCCCCACTCTGGGTGTGGCTAACTCTGTGGGTGTTGCTAACTCTGTGGGCCATGCCCACTTGGCCAGCCATACCATGGCCTGGGACAGGGAGGTGGGCATGCCCAGCCAAGTGGGCTTGGTCTGGAGAATTTCTGCTACTGGTGCTTGCGCACCTGTAGGCACCGGGAGCAGCGCATCACTGATCCTTGGGGAGTTCACTCCAAAGTTCCCTTTGCCTGACCTAGTGTGAGAAAGATTAGCCGGCACAAGGTTTGTGTTCCCCAGGGTATGCCCAATTGTGGTTCAAAAATACCACTATCTTCAAGAAGGCTCTTATTTATTTAGATTTATATCCCACCCTCTTGCTCCAGGGCAACTCAGGGCGGCGTACAAACATATAAAAACATTACAATATAGAACCCCATAAAAAACTACAATAAAAACTCTTTATGAAACCACCCCATGTCTGAAAAGACCCACCCCTTCCCACAATCATTGAAAGGACATGTGGCATCAACTGAGCCATCGTGCAGGAGTCAATACCCCGTCGGCCCCCCAAACTTGTCCTGCCAGCCAGATTTTTAACCTTTTCCGAAAGGGCAGCAATTTTGACTGAAGCCTTTAAGTCTGCTGGCAGGAGGTTCCAAAGAGTTGGGGCAGATACAGAGAAGGCCCTTCTCCTTGTGCTAGAGAGGCAAGCCCCTCTAGCAGATGGAACACTGAGGGACCCTCTCCAGGACTCCCTTAGGGCGATGCGGTCTCTTAGGTAACCTGGCCGACTACCATGAAGGGCTTTAAAGGTAATTACTAGCACCTTGAATTGCACCCGGAGACAAACTGGTAACCAGTGCAGCTCCTGGAGCAGAGGTGAGGCACGAGCATTGCGCCCACACCCCATCACTACCCGAGCCACTGCATTCTGGACCAGCTGCAGCCTCCGAATGGTCGTCAAGGGCAGCCCCATGTAGAGTGCATTACAATAATCAAGTCTGGAGGTAACCAGCACATGTGTGATCATGAGCAAGGAACCCCTATCCAGGAGCGGGTGCAACTGGCGAATTACACGAAGTTGTACAAAGGCCCTCCTGGCCACGGACGCCACCTGTTCTTCTAGCAGCAGTTGCACATTCAGGAGGACCCCCAAGTTGTGCACTGGGTCTGTCTGAAGCAAAGAAACCCCATCCAAGACCAAGGATAGCAACTCCCGGGATAGTACGGGACCCTGAACCCACAGCCACTCTGTCTTGCTAGGATTCAACTGTAACCCGTTAGCCCCCATCCAGACCCCCACAGCCTCCAGACATCCAGACAGGACTTTGACAGCATCACTTGGGTCTGGATGGGCCGAGATGTACAACTGAGTGTTGCTCCGTGGCAGGAGGACATTTTCCACCTTTGTCCCTGCCACAGAGCCCCCTTAGCTCCTCCCCTCAGCCGGTTGTAGGGGAGTGGGAGTGACCGTTGCTCCATGGCAGAAGGACATTTTCCACCTTCGTCCCTGCCACAGAGCCCCCTTAGCTCCTCCCCTCAGCCGGTTGGAGGGGAGTAGGAGTGACCGTTGCTCCATGGCAGGAGGACATTTTCCATCTTCGTTCCTGCCACAGAGCCCCCTTAGCTCCTCCCCTCAGCCGGTTGGAGGGGAGTGGGAGTGGCCATTGCTCCGTGGCAGGAGGACATTTTCCACCTTCATCCCTGCCGCAGAGCCCCCTTAGCTCCTCCCCTCAGCCAGTTGGAGGGGAGTGGGAGTGACCGTTGCTCCGTAGCTGGAGGACATTTTCCACCTCCGTCCCTGTCACAGAGCCCCCTAAGCTCCTCCCCTCAGCCGGTTGCAGGGGAATGTAAGCGGCTGTTACCCATGACATGGGCCTTAAGTTTTATGTAATTTATCATCTTTGTCTGTAAACCACTTTGGGTCACCAATAGGTGAGGAAAGCAGTATAAAAATATACTAAATAAAATAAATAAAATCCGTGTAATGATGGTACCACACCCCGTGGGAACGGATGATCTCACCCAGTGGTTTTATGTAGATATTGAATAGGAGAGGAGAAAGCACCGAGCCCTGAGGCACCCCAAATCGGAGAAGCCTAGGGCTGGACCTCTCACTCTCCAAACACACTGACTGGGTCCGGCCCTCCAGGAATGAGGAAAACCAGGACAACACAGTGCCCTGGATCCCTAACCTTTTGAGCCATTCCAGAAGAATACCATGATCGACAGTATCGAAAGCCACTGAGAGGTCAAGGAGAGCAAGGACAGATGGATGACCACCATCCCGCTCCCTCAAAAGATCATCCACAAGCGTGACCAATGCTGTCTCCGTACCATGGCCAGGCCTGAAACCGGACTGAAAGGGGTCAAGAAGTTCCAATAAAAATGTGTGTGTGTGTGGGGGGGTGCAGCTCATTACGAGTTTCCAAATGTTGGTATACTATTTCTTTAATGTCGTCCAAGGGCACATTGTTATAAAGCACCTGGACGTCCATGGTGATAAAGTCCCCACCCCTGGGCACATGCAAACCTTCAACTTGTGTGATGAAATCTGTCATGTTTTTAATATATGAGGCAGTGTTCAATGTAAATGGACTAAGATGGTAATTCAAAAAACGCAATGTGGGTTCAAGAGTGGATCCAACCGAGGAGACAATTGGTCTTCTTGGTGTGATGCCATCATCAGAACGATCCTTATGAATTTTTGGGAGCAAGTGAAATACAGGCATTTTAGGGTTATCATTGTATAAAAAATCCTGGGTAGATTCTGAAATATAACCCATGGCCACCCCTTCAAACAAAATATCTCTAAGGAGATTTAAAATCCTATTAGTGGGATCTTGATCTAATTCCTTGTAGAACTCCTTATTTAATAATTGTTTTTGGGCTTCACTTTCATATTCCATAATGTCCATAATCACAATGCCCCCTCCCTTATCTGCTTTCTTGACAATGATATCAGGATCCATAGCTAACTCCTCTAGCAACTTCATAGCGTTAAGGGAAAGGTTGTAACCCCATTTTTTCTTAAGTTTTTCACTGTTCTCCAAATCCCGCAGCACAAGCCGGTAGAATACTTCTATCGATGGGTCATTGGAGGGAGGGGAAAAATTAGACTTAGGTCTGAACCTATCTGAATGGTCCGATTCCTTACCCTGAAAAAAACTTTTTAGTTGGAGCAAACGTATTAATTTAAATACATCTATCCTAGTAGTAAAAGGGTTATACTTTGGTGTAGGAACGAACCCAAACCTCAAAGAGAGTAGTTCAATAGTCCTTGCAGGAAACAACTTACTAGAAAGATTAAAGACTAAGTCTTCCTCTTGCGTGAGGCTTTTTTTGGAAAAAAAGAAATAGTACGTGGTTGTTGTCCAGTGGTGGCCGATGAAGTTGCTAATCGTGTGAGTGGTGCTCTGCGAGTAGGCGCCGAAGTGTCCTCATCATTAGACGTTGATGGGAAATCTGTGTCAGAAGACTCCCCATCCGTAGAAACTAGGGGGTCCTGCCAGGAAACCCTTCGCCCTTTGTTGATAAATTTCCTCCCTTGAAAACGCCATCTATAGACACGTGCTGTAGTGTAATCTCTTATATCTCTCTCAAATTTCTTATTTTTAAACTCAATGAGAGATTCTTGAAAAGCATCCAATTTAGACTTCAATGCATCAAAGTCCGGTGGTGAGCTGGTGGATTTAGATGCTACAGCAGATTTAAGGGTGTCTATTTCTTCTGTTAAAGATTCAACTTGTTTATTAGAATAATCTATGATTAATAGAATCAAATCAAAGGAGCACTTGTCCATAATGGCTGCCCACTTGTCACAGAAGCTTTTATCATCATTGAATAATGTCGGTCCCTTCTGAATTCGCAACCCTCGGGGAATGCGGGCCATTTTATGGTAGTCAGCCAAAAAGGTTTTGGATTACAATTTTTTTAGGTATGGTAAAATAATTTATCTGCAAGTAAAAGGAGTGGCCATGGGGAGCTCAGTAGCGCCCTCCCTGGCCAACCTGTACATGATTTGGTTTGAAGGGGAATTTATTTTAAAGGAGGAGAATAACCCTTTTTTTCATCATATTATCACTTACAAACGTGTTTTGGATGATCTTTATTTTATTGTTGATGATTTGGGTATAGCACCTCAGTTTGTGTCTTGGGCAAATAGTTTGAATAACAACCTTAAATTTACTCATAATTTTTGGGGCAGAATCAATTCCGTTTTTAGATGTAAGCACTTATGTTTCTATGGAACGGAGAGTGATGGTCAGACTATATAGAAAAACTACGGATAGAAACGCTTACTTGGACTTTAAATCATTTCACCCATATCATTTAAAATATAATTTGCCTTATGGATTGTTTTTAAGAGCTAAAAGGAACTCTTCCATTGAGAATGACTTTGATAGGGCTAGCAGTACTATCTCCTCGTATTTACATCATAAAGGCTATTCGGATAAGATCATTAAGGATAACCTAGCGAGAGCTAGGGCAGTACCTAGGGACAGATTGCTTCAAAATACTGTTAGGACATCGGAGAATAGATTACACTGTTCATTTGTATTTTCACCATTGTCGGGCCAAATACAGAACATCATTAATAGACATTGGCACATCGTTATTCATATACCGGGTTGCTCCTCTCCACCTAGGATAGGGTTGAGGAAATCTAGATTGATTCAACAAATAGTGAGTAGAACAGACCACGAGTCCCGTCTCTTACCCAAGCAACCATCAATAGTGGGTCATTTTAGATGTGGACAATGTATACATTGTGCTTTAGCCTGGCAGACCAAAATAGTCTCGATCCACAGCAGCAATTATGTTTTATATTTAAGACAATTTTCGAATTGTAACAGCTTGGGTTGCATTTACCTATTGATCTGTTCCTGTGGATTAGGTTATGTGGGGGTGACTTCCCGCAAAATAAAAACTAGGGTGGGGGAACATAGGTCTAAAATTCGTAACAAGAACCTGTCCGCATCGTTAGTCAGCCATTTTATGGAAGTAATCATAATGACCAGGACTTTAAATTTGTAGTGCTTGAATGTATCAAAGAGCAACCATATCAACATATTAATGTGGATATTGCTTTAAGACAGAGGGAGAGTTTCTTCATTCGCCGGTTCAACAAGTTGCACCCATTTGGGCTTAATCAAGAAATTAACTATACTTGTTTCCTGTAATTAACCAGCTGTGTAAAAGGATAGCTTTAAAAATGTTCTTTGAGTAACTGTGGTTAACGTCCGTCTACACTAAAAGAATAAACAAGTGAGGTCTAGGACGCGATAAAACTGATAAATAATATTATAAATTGGACTTTAACATCATAGGTAATGTATAATTCCTTATTCCAAGATCACGTATATATGTATATATGCATATTTTGTATATAATTGATTAGTAATTATGTTTAAATTGTTGTTTAGATCCCTGAGTAAATTACTGAAAAATCCTATATCGAAAGGATTTTGGATATTTTGTGTTTATATTTTGAGAAGACTGCAGTATTAAATCTGTGCCTGACAAACGGTTCCAGTGATTTCTCTTTTATCTTTTTGTGCAGTATTTTAAGAAGCACCACTTTCAGGGCTGTAAGTAAAATGACACGTAATTTGGTTTAATTGTAGCCACTTAAAGGGGCCGCAGAGACTTAGTGGTTAAGATGATGAGCTTGATGTCTGGAAGGTTGACAGGTCAGCAGTATGAGACCCAAATGCTGCTTGATGGAGAGAGTGCCTGTTATCTATCCCAGCTCCTGCCAATCTGGCAGTTTGAGAGCAAGAAATTGTAAATAGATAAAAAGGTACCCCTTTGGCAGGAAAGGTAACAGCACTCGGTGCACTCTGGTGCATACCTGTCAAGTTTTGGATTTGGAAATAAGGAAAATTTCCTGGCAAATATGGAATACTTGACAACTATGCTTATCCTGTGCTGCCCTCCAATGGTGGCAATAGGGCATTGCAGTCTAATTAATAAGGGATGATGGCGGGAAAGAGGGTAAAATAAGGGGTTTTCCTGGCCAATAAGGGATACTTGACAGCTATGCTCTGGTGTCTAGTCATGCCTGCCACATGGCTACAGAAACATCTGAAGACACAGACAGCATTGTCTGGCTCTTTGGCTGTAAACAGAGATGAACACTGCCTCCTAGAGTTGGACACAATTTGCTTTTTAGCAAGGGAGACCTTTACTTTTGCTAGTTTTGCAAGCTGGTGATCACTCAGGTTGAAGAAACACTGTTTATACAAGTCAGTTGAAGAGCTTTCAAAGACCTCTGATGAAGCACACAATGTGACTTTCTACTGGTTGATATTTTGCATTGCTTGCTGTATTTCTTCTTGTGCCCTTCCATCTTGAATCCAACTGGTGGCCAAAAAATGAAACAGATGTAATTTAGCTAGATATCCTATGTTTCCTTCCCTTATAGGGTCTCCTTTCTCTTGCCACATGCTGCCATTTTAAAAGGTAGCAATTCTGGTTCCCAAGTAACAAAGCAATTCTTTATAAGAGGCACTAATGAGTTGTGACAAAACCTTTAGCAGGGAACTGTGGAGTAAAGTGAGTCAGAAGGAATGGGTTGTAATTAGAACTACCATTCTTCAGATTAACAAAAATGCTCTGTTAGTTCTAATATACTTCAGATTTTTAAAACCTGAATTTAAATAGAGTTATGGTTTTAAAGATGTCATTCTGAGGGCAAAATAAGCTCCTGAAAGTGAATAATTCTGTTTTTGTACACCAGCTGAAGTTTGAACTCCTACTCTGCTTGACATTCCTTCATATTTCCCTAACAAGTCAAGCATCTCTATTAGTTACTTTTTCATCTCAATAAACTAAAAAATAAACTAAAGGCTACATAAAAGCATAAATTACTTGCTCCCCAATTTTCATTTTAGAAAGTCATTCATTCAGTCAGTCAACAAATGTCTTAATTCACCCCAGTGGGGGGAGAAGAGAGGCATTCCACCAGCCACTCCACTGGCTAGCGTTCTTTGGGCCCTGCCCTCCCCCTCGGACTTAAAAGGTGAGGGGGCATCCGGGTGAGCTGCCACCGCCACCGTGCATCCTGACCCGGTGGGGGCGAAGAGGCCACTCTACCAGCCAGCATTCTTGGGCTCTGCCCTCCCCCTCGGACTTGGAGGTCTCTAAAGGTGGCGGATTTTGTGGGTGGTCTTGGATATTTCTTGTTATTAATTGTATCTTTATTATTGTATTTTTTGATTATATTGTTGTTATGCTGTATTTTCTGAATTTTGTTTCTTTGATATTGTGTTTTTGAATTTTCTGTAAGTCGCTTCGAGTCATCCATTGGATTGAGGGAAGCGGGATATAAATAAAGCATTATTATTATTATTATTATTATTATTATTATTATTATTATTATTATTATTATTATTATTATTATTATTATTATTATTATTATTATTATTATTATTATTTGGCTTCCGAATCAAAAAGGTTGATGCAATCAATCCAGGACATTGTTGGAAAGACTGACATTATGGAGTCAAGAACATTGAGATAGCTGAGTGACAGGATTTATGACTGAATGTAGAAGTTGAAGGAAGACTGGCACACATTTAAACATCTAATAATAATAACACAAAAAGAGAAGATCAATCTTCACACCTAGTACACACACACACACACACACCCTACTAGGACTTTTAGGGAGTAATTGTCTCTATATTTTATACTTGTGAAACCCTGTTTCCCTTCCAAAATTGTATAGACATTTTCAATGGTCTCCTTTGTTTCCGTTAACCGTTGGAATGTGACAAAGGATGTTGCACCAGGTCCCACTAGCCCGTAATGGGCCTCTGTTCACTCGCCCGAACCCGGTTCGCAGGTAACTGTTGGGTTGAAATTTTCAGCCGGGGGGCAGGAGCCCCCCGGATGCAAACAAAAAAAGGGAACTTCAATTCCCAACATTTCTTGCACCACGCCATGCCAGAGCCAATCAGGCTGAGCGGCGCGGCAAAAGGAACATTCGGAAACACGCCGCGGCCAATCAAAAAAAAGCCACAGGAAAAAAAACCGCTGCAGTAAGCAAACACGCGCAGGCAAAACTACAAGCCCCAGTGTCCTGCGTGCCATTAGCAAGCAGAACGCTGAGGCAGCCGGCGCGCAAAAAATAAAAGTAAAAAAACGCCTGCCGCCATTGCCCTTCTTCCCCACGGGCCAGCCAGCATGGCCCACAGAAAAAAAAGACCCCCCCCCACTGCCACTGCCCTTCCTTTCAATGGGCCAGCCAGTGCGTGGAAAATAAAAGTAAAAAAAACCCCGCCGCTGCTGCCCTTCTTCCCCACGGGCCAGCCAGCATGGACCGCGGGGAAGAAAAAGAAACCCGCCGCTGCCCTTCCTTCCCACGGGCCAGCCAGCATCGCCCGTGGAAAAGAAAGCCCCCCCGCCATTGCCCTTCCTTCCTACGGGCCAGCCAGCATGGCCCGTGGGAAAGAAAGCCCCCCCGCCATTGCCCTTCCTTCCCACAGGCCCCCTCCGCCGCTGCTGCCCTTCCTTCCCATGGGCCAGCCAGCATGGCCCGCGGGAAAGAAAACCACCCCACCTGAAAAAGTAAACACCAAAACACAAACCAAAAACAATCATAAACACTCCAAAATCCAAAATCCAAAAAGGAAACACAAAAACAGACAAAAACAAACAAGAAAAAACACACAACCCCCCCAAAAAAAACACCAACCCACCCCCTCCCCCCGCCAAAAAAAACAACCCAGAGAGCTTACCATAAGACGTCTTCTATCTATGAGGACCAGAACTCAAATGAGAAAATAAGGAAAATACTTACCGGAAGAGACACCCAGAGGACAGAAGATAAAAATTGTAGAGAGGGAGAAAAGCTCACCACCCCCACCCAGAGGCCACAAGAGAAAAAACATTCAAAAATATTGAAACTAATAAGATTAATTCCAAAATTAATCAAATAAGTTATAAAAACATTCAAAAATAATCACACTAATCTAAAAAAAAAAAAAACAGAAATCACCTTTCACTCAAAAAAACCAAAACAAAAAATAAAAAAGGCGTAAAAATAAAGATTTAAAAAACCAAAATTAAATTTTAAACTAAATAAAATTAATTTACATTAAATAAATTAAAATAAAATAAAATTTGCATAAACATAAAACAAAAACTTTCAAAAACCAATTTAAAGAGCCCGACACTGAGGAAGCCGGCATGCAAAAAAAAAAACCCAACAACCCCAAAATAACAACAACACTGGGAGCGCAAGTCCGCCGCAGGCGGACGCTGTGCCTCGAAGCCACAAAATCACAAAACCTTACAACACCATTTAAAACAGCCCAGCACCATTGGTTCAAGGAAAAAAAAAACCGAAACCCTTTACTATCCAACACAATTTTAAAAAGCTCGGCACCGCCGGGCAAAACATGCTAGTACTAATATTAAATTGATAACTCCCCATGTCTCTATAAACACATCTACAGGTACATTGAGAGTTATTCATCTCCTAATTCTTGTATTATTTTTAAATCACATATGAGTTTTTCATTAACTGCTATATCCCAAACATCACTATAATATTTATTTGACCATATATTAATAGCTGTTTCCAGTTCCTAGTAATTATCAGGTAAATAAACCACTAGTGCTACAGTATAGGCTTATTAATAGCTGTAACATTATTGATCTTATGTACTAATTTTATTTCTTCCTAACTCTGAGCAGAAACACTTCTTTTTAAGCACCCTCTTTTTAACTTATGTCTCTTGTTATATTCTGAGAACAGTACCATCATTTTAGCTTCTGTTCCTTTTGATGTACTATGCTAGTCTTGGAGTGCAATCAAGATTTGATTTGATTTAGTAATTATAAATCTCAATGCTGTTAGAAAATGACAAACTCATTCTCTAGTTTCATACTTCCTTTTCAAATATTGATAAAGCACAATCTTAAGATTTTCCACTAATTTTAATTGCCTTTTGTTTATTTCTTTAGAAACCAGTTGGCAAAACTGATAGCTACCACATATGAAAACAAGTATCTAATTTGTTGACCCCCTCTCCAGCACATTTGGAATAATTGTCATCTATTTGATTAGGTTTCACTGGAATTTAAGTAACATCTCCACCCTAGCTTATAAAAATTCTCTTTTCTCCTTATCAACAAAGATTTCAGTATTCTAGTATTTCATATAGTCTGGCTGGACATCCTGTTATGGTAATGGAGTAGACCATACAGCCAGCGACACAACACCAAGTGTTGGGTGGTGGTTAATAACCTGACTCCCTAAAGGGGCCAATGGCTATGGGCGGATGAGCCCTTTTAGGTGGGTTTATGGCCCCCTCAGTGGAAACCATCATATTGGGCCCAATGGCAAAATGAGCAAAGAAGGAACCATCTCACTATTCTGATTCCCAACAGTCATGGGGGCGGAAGAGGCCATGCCAGATGGATTGGCTGTGAAGGCACACCTTGATAATATTCTCAAGGCTGTGCAGTCCATTGCAATCCCAGTGTTAAATCCTGCATGTCTCATTTCATACGTGCCACAGGAGATGGCTCCATGTTCATAGTGTGTGGGTCACTTCATAGCAAGCTGGGATCCACTTTAAACAAATTCACACCAATGTCATTTTTTCCTGTTTGAAAATGATCTGGGGGTTGGGGGGATGCATACTTGGACACGAGTAGCAGCTAATAATGATGAAATGATGACAGTATTGCATATATTTTTCCAAGCACACACACCACAGATTCCCATGTCCCCCCTCGTGGGTGCACACACCACCCTGTGCATGCACCACCACCTCCTCCTAAGAGGGGTGGGTGGGGCATGTCTGGTCCAGGCTGGGTGGGGCTTGCCCAGGATAGCACACGTGCCCACAGAAAGGCCTTTGTGTGCCACTTCTGGCATGCATGCCATAGATTTGCAACCACTGATCTAGTAGTCTACTATAACCTTATAGTAAAAAGTCCTGGACCTTCACCTTTTTGAGATTTATACCACCTCCTCTTTATTAATTCTTGTCTTATTGTCTCAATTACAAAATTTATTGATCATATTTTGCCATCCCATTACCTCTTCTTCATTACTTTTCATCAATACCATTATAAATAAGACATTTATCTTAGAGTAATATCCTCTTTTACATGCTGCAATTCTGCCAAACCACGACAATTTGTTTTTCTTAAGTCATACTTTTTCATGACTATTTGTTTCAATATGCCCTTCTTTCAGTCTTTCTAAGTTATTTGAAATATACATACCCAAATACTCAATAAACATTTGCATATCAGCACCCAGTTCTTTTTTTAACTTTTTTCCTCATTAAAATTAAAAATCAACATTTTGGATTTATGCCAATTTATCTATAAACCAGTTATCTCTCTGAATTCCTTTGAGTGTGATTTTAGGCTCTCAGTATCTGTTAAAGATTTTCTATTGAGAATTAAGTACTGTCAGCAAATGAATTTAATATTGTCTGAATGAGCTTGGAACTAAAGATTTAAAAAGCTGAAGCAGTGGCAGGGAAGTGGCTATGGAGCTGTTTAAGAAACAGAGAAGCCACAGTTTGCTTTAAACTTTATTATAGACATAAATAATAAAACAATTAAAAAACCTCAACAAATTACATTAAATTGATCACTAAAGCCCATGAAAAACACTTCTTGTGGCATATCCGATTCTGAATATTGGCAATCATCGGCAATCAGCCATGAAGATTTTCCTGGGAGCAACATAATGCAGTGGCCTTTCATCTGCCTTTTGCATCACAGTGTGACACCCGTATCACTGATCCACTTCTGTGAGTCACTTTCTGTTCCTGAGCCCTTTCGGCATGCAAAGTCCTCATCAACCCCAGGCAGTGGTGAGCATCAGCAGGTTCGCACCAGTTAACCAGAACTGGTAGCAGAAATTCTGGCTGGCCCTGCCCATCCAAGTTTTGAAATAAAGTAGTCCTAATTCAGGTGCAATGCAGGGCTTTCCCCTGGCTACACCCACCATGCCACACCCACAGTGTGGTAGTAATTTTTTGGGGAACCCACCACTTCCCCCAAGCTAGTATTGAGGAATGTGCTGTCCTCCATCAAGACCCACTTGGGGACCATCACCTGTGAAAAAACACTATTTAAGTCTTTGGTTTTTTTGTTTTTTTAAATAATATGACCATGTATCTTGAAAGTATGTCCTTCAGGGCACCAACAATATGAAAAACAACATTTGAGCCCTGAGGGCTTGACTAAACCCTTCCCTAATATATCTTTGTGTCTGATTTAGCTCAACTCTTACTTTAAAATGCTGTACAGTGGTACCTCGGATAAAGTCCAATTCGGATAGTCATCGTTTTCATGCACACATGATGCATCGCATAAAGTCGAAAACTGCTAAAAAATAGATGTTATCTGAGGTATTTGGTATAGGAACCTCGGACAAAGTCCATTTTTGGCTGTTATCTGATGCATCGCCCATTTGATTCGGATAAAGTCCAAAAGCGAATAAAGTCCAAACTTGTGGAACTGAGTTTGGACTTTATCTGAGGTTCTACTGTATTAAGTTAGTCTTTATTCATGCTTTCTTCATTATTGTATTGGCTAGAATCCAGTAATAACTTCCAAGAAGAGTAGGCTCACTGAGTCAGTGGAATTTATATAGGTATGGGTGCACCAAATCACCACTGAATCAACTCACAATTTACTACAGCATTTCAGTGACTGTTTGATGTTTGAATATGCATTTAGTTATTGATGTAATAGTTATTTGCAGCGGTATCTTGTTTTCAATTTTTTATACATGTGTGAGCGCCTCTTTGAGCGCTATTAACAGAAAAGTGGGACACAAAAAAGATGAATTAAATGAATGTGAATTAAGTAAAATAGCACAAGCTTTGTTGTGAAGGCTTGAACCAAGATCACCCTGATAAGTAATTTGACAGATGTTCCCAATTTGTACATTGGCTTTAGAACATACAAATCTATTGTGGTGGATTCAGACTTATTCCTATAAAGTCAAGCCCTGTTCAGGTCAGTGGAACATAGGTTAATCATGCAGGGCTGATTTAACAGTTCTTCTTGTAGTGTGAGTGAGTTTGAGTCCAGCAAACGTTATTTGTACTGCTCTTACTATATTTTACCTCATTTTGTGGACTTGTAATAATCTTTATTTCCTTCCATTCCACCCTTGCCCCATTATTTCAAACTAAGAAGATGAAAATGGAAGCAGATATAAGTACTGTATTTGCCAGCATATAAGATGCATTGGAGTATAAGACACATACAATTTTTTCAGTGTATTTTAAAGGGTGTGTGTGCATTTATGTACTGGTAAAAATGGCATTTGCCATCGTATAAGACACATTGGAGTATAAGATACACTCCGTTTGTCTGATGTATTGTAAGGGGTGTGTCGTATACACTGGCAAATACGGTAATTCAAATAAATGAACAAACTGATATTATCAAAAATAAAAAACTGGGGCTCTTTACTACATACAGAATGGAGACAATACACTAAAAACAGCAAAATAATAGAATCTTAACTAATTTTGAAATTGCTCCCAAAATCTCATTACTTAGCCACATCTCTGCTGTTAAAATAACTTGGTACATTTCTTGCAGATACTAACTAAAACAGGGATTCTCAACCTGCAGCTCATGGGCTGGATGAGGCCCATGGCACCATTTCATGTGGCCCTCCAACACCTCCACCACAACAGGAAGTGCCATGTGGTGGAGGAAGAGCAAAATGGCTGTCTAGCACCCAAAGCTGCCTGAGGGAACATGACCCAGCCCCCGACTTAAAAAGGTTGAGAACTCCTGATCTAAAAGGTCTCTTTTCTTTCTATGTATTCTACAACTGAGATACAGAGATACAGGCCATCCCTATTTTAGAGCAGAGGCAGAAGAAACTAAAATATGAAGGAGAAGAAACCGAGTGGGCGGCATAGAAATTTGAATTATAAATAAAAAATAAATAAAAAAGGAACAGAACTTTTGATAAAATGGCAAAGAGAAGCATACTTCCTACATACTCTCTTTTAGATACATAACTTACCTGAGATGAGCAACCAAGTTTTTAAATTTCCATTTAGTCCACAGTAGCCAGTACAGCGCAAAATAAAGAAATCCTGAAGCCTTGGATGCCCTAAGTCTCTGTGATGGTAGCATTTCCATTCCAAGAGTATCCTGAGCCAAAATATGCCACTGGGAACCTTGTGATGTCTGGGTGGGTAGGGTAAGCAAACCATAAAATTGTTCTGGAGCAGCTGATTGTAGAACTGGACAATGTGAGTAAATTGAGAAAGCTTGGCTCATCAGATAATATGACAATCCAGAGCTATCTATCTATCTATCTATCTATCTATCTATCTATCTATCTATCTATCTATCTATCTATCTATCTATCTATCTATCTATCTATCTATCTATCTATCTAGATAGATAGATAGATAGATAGATAGATAGATAGATAGATAGATAGATAGATATCAATAGATATAGATATAGATATAGATATAGATATAGATATAGATATAGATATAGATATAGATATAGATATAGATATAGATATAGATATAGATATAGATATAGATATAGATGTGAGTAAAGCCATGGAGCTTTAAGGCCTAATATACTTCTGCACTCCCACAGTAAAATATTATGTTCTGAATATATATGTGTAATAATCCCAGATGTAATAACACATGTAATGCTATCTGATTCTATCGATCTATCTATCTATCATCTGAGTATTGAAACACAAACCCCACACATTTTTCTCTATATACTTAACATGACAAAGAAGAACAATAGTGATAGAGCAAAACATAGCTTTGTGGCTGATACTGGAATCACCCTATCTGTAGCCCTATAATTACAATACCTTTTGGTATCTGTATATTGGCCATCAGCCTTGAGTGTCTCAGTTATCCCTGCTGTGCTGAAACTATTAATTGCATTATCCTAGAATGCACTGAATTTTAATCTTAATTATGTTAGAACACAGTAGAATACTGAGTTACTCTTGCTTCATTAGGTACAATCTCTATAGACTTAAAATTAAAATTGATTTTTTTTAAAAAGAATAGTATACTGTACATTGCTATGTTTATTTAGAAACCATTGAAATAAGTTTAAAAACAGTAAAGTAACTATAATATAAGCAATAACACATCTGGTTTGGTTCATTGGATTTTTTAGTTTACAAATACCATAATTATACATTCTAGGAGATACTATCCTAATATCAGAAAGTGAAGGAGACCTAAAGAGCCTCTTGATGCGGGTGAAAGAGGAGAGTGCAAAAGTTGACCTGAAACTCAACATCCAAAAAAACAAGATCATGGCATCCGGCCCCATCACTCCATGGCAAATAGAAGGGGAAGAAATGGAAGCAGTGACAGACTTTTCCTTCTTGGGATCTAAGATCACTGCAGATGGTGACTGCAGCCATGAAATAAAAAGACACTTACTTCTTGGGAGGCAAGCTATGAGAAACTTAGGCAACGTAATAAAAAGTAGAGACATCACCCTGCCAACAAAAGTCCGCATAGTCAAAGCAATGGTCTTCCCAACAGTGATGTACGGCTGTGAGAGCTGGACCATAAGACAATACTTCACCACTCTCATTGCCTCTGTGGATAATCAGTCAGCAGCCCTATTCTGGGTGACCAGGTCCCTCCTTGGGAGCAGGGGGCCAGAGCCTGTTTGGCAGGGTTCAGCTGGCAATTTTGCTGATTATCTGACAGAAAATTGCTCAGATTCGCTTGAGGTTCGACCCCAACGTGGAGATGGGGTGTCTGGAGGTTGACAAGATCACAGTCTAACCATGTTACCTGGGATCAGTTTGATCCGGTTGGCCCTGAGGAAGTGGACATGCTCCTTGGGGCTGTTCATGATAGCATTTGCTTGTTAGATTCTTGTCCCGCCTGGCTGATTACATCTGCCAAGGCGGTGACAGGTAGTTGGGTTGGAGTGCCACAGGGCTCAGTACTCTCACCTCTCCTATTTAACATCTACATGAAGCCACTGGGTGAGATCATCTGCTCCCACGGGGAGAGGCATCATCAATATGCTGATGATACCCAATTGTAGATCTCGGCCCATGGGAACCTGAGTGATACAGTTGAAGTCCTAACCAGGTGCCTGGAGGCTGTAAGGGTCTGGATGGGGGACAATGGACCTCAGCTGAATCCTGGCAAGACTGAATGGAAAAATGCCTGATGATTGTCAGCAAAGAAGATAAATGTGGTTTATTGTTGATGTTCAGTCACTGTGACTAGCTTGCCCTATGCAAACTAAAAGAGGTGGAATTGGCATGAGGGTTAGTATGCTATTATTTATTAATTTAGCTACACATATACCTTATTATAGAATTTATTAAAATATTCAAGGTGGATAATATAAGCAATGGAAGTATACAATTGAACTATAGAAACACAGTTTAAAAAAGCCCAGACTGATAAAAATAAAAAATAGATAAAATGTGGGATAGAACTCAAGAAGCAAATGTCTATCTGAAAACTGAAGATTTCACCCCATGAGAAAAATGCAACCAAAGAAAGGGTCAGCTAAGCCTCTTGAGGTAAAACATACTTTTTCTAGAGAAGGATTTTTCTCTTGTTCCTATCAGTTGTGCTTACACCATACTTGAGACACAATAGCCAAAATCCTGTTGCTCAGCTTAGTGTGTCATAGTTAAAGTAGACCCACTAAACCAATAGTTTCCATTGATTCAAATTGGTGTGCTCTAACTGTGATTTAGATTTTGGCCAGAGAAAGGCATATCTATTGGATCCTAACAGGAGGTTTCCTAGGTATCCCAAACCTAAGCCATTTAGAGTTTTAAAGGACATCAACAACACTTTGGATTCTGCCCAGAAATTAACTGTCAACCAGTGCAGACTCTGCAAGACAGGTGCAATATGAACCTCTTAGCAAATGAAAGTGAGGCGCCAAAATGGCTATCGCGCTCTTTGCGGCCCCCACCCCCACCCGGACTCGGACATCCGGGTAGTTAGGGGGCGTGGCCACTCCTCTATAAAAGGGGTGGCCACGAGGCAGCCGAGCTGCCATTTTAGAACGCGACGGAGCGTAGAAGTTTTCTCCGTCGCATTTTTGCTTAGAAGTTTGCCCTCCGTACCTTGGCTTAGAGCGGAGTTTCTTTGCTCTTCGCTACTGCGGAACTCAGGGCTCAGGATCCGATACCTGGCCAGGGATCCTTTAGGCAGTTTCTTTGGGAGCCATTGCTCCCAAGTGCGTGGCTCCGGCGGTCAAACCGCGGCCGAGGGGAAGGGCTTTCCCTACCCCTCATAGAACTTTGCTTGCCTCTTTGCAAGAGGCTTGATTTCGCTCCGGACAGCAGTGGGTCAGGTGGCTAAGAGGCTGACTGAAAGGCTGAAAGCCAGCGGTTCGATTCCGAGCACTGCATAACGGGATGTTTCAATGTGGTGGGCTCTGCCCACCCATTTATTTTGTGGGAGTTCCACCGGGCTGGAGGGCTCGGATGGCAACCCCGCAGGTCCCACGAGCCCAGGCTGTGGGCTCGGGCGGGGGGGGAGGGGTAGCACAGGCCTGCCCCGCTGGGGTTCTTACCCCCGCTGCTTATTGGCCCGATTGGGCGTAGCTACCCACTTTGGCACGGTGTGGGTTTCCGCCCCGCCGTCATTCCGGCCCCTCAAGGGCCATATTGATAGGCATGCCACTATTATGGCCTGGGATTACCATGGGCTACCCCGTATCAATTACCCGGTGGGGCCATCCGGCCCATCCGGCCCACCTCGTCTTGGTGGGTTAGGTGTTGCAGTTGCTCCCTTGCCTCCACTTAGGCAATGGAGGCATCTATGATCATTGCTTTGCCACCTTGGATGGTGGGCACGCCAACTTGGTGGTTCCGGCCCACGTACCTGCCATGGCTGCGCAGTGGGCCGCCAACAGGGTTGAGCTGCTGGAGGCCTTCAGGCCAGTGTAGGCTGGCGCCTCGCGGCTCCCCATCTGGCCCGGGATGCACGGAGACACGGAGCGAGAGGGACATCACGGACTCTGACGCCCGCCACGGGCCGGAACCCCCAGTGGGGGCGGCTCATGGGGGTGCACTGAGTATTCTGGTCAAGTTAGCACACCTCTGACACTAGCTTGTCATGCTGGGTGTGTGTGTGTAGTGGCCATAGTTGCAGCAGGACAATTACACTCTGGTGCTTATTGGGGTTACCGCCCCTATGCCTTTATTTACTTCCCCTGGACCCGTAGGGCCGGTTATGTGTTTATTCACTACAATCAGTGCCAATGGTGGTTCTGCTGTTGGCCGCTTGCTCTATGCCCCTGGGTGCCCACTTGTACTGGGCTATTAGCTGGGCACTGTGGTCTGGGGAATATATTCACGTTTTCTCCCTCCTGCATTGTAAACACACTGATTAGGGGATCAAGGGTTGGACGACAGGGTCAAGGAGTTGCCCCGTCGCCGCACCCTGCCCCCCCCCCTATGGGGCCGATTGGTTGCCGGCCTATTCGGCATCCATGGCAGGATCTATTAGGGCCCGTCCTCATTTGGCCGTCCCAATGGTGCAGTGCTGGGAAAATGATGCAGAGCCGTGGTTGATTTTCCCTGGCCCGTCATGGTTAGCGTACGTCCAGACCTTAGGCTTAGGGAGGCCCCTTCCCCTATGAGGCCAGCGACGACCCCTGTTAGCGAGTGTGGTTACTGTATGTGACTCTTACGTGACAACGCTTATGCTGCGTGCGGAGAGTCCACTTTCGGGCAACCACTTGTACCTTGATCTGGAGCTCCCAGATTGAGTTAGCTGCTACTAGCTTTAACGGAGGACATGTTTTGCAGGGCACCGGTGCTAGATCATGGGTTGTGCGATCAGGAGTGGGTTTTGGTGAGGCTTCGCTCCTCAAGGGCCGATTAGCCGGAAGAGGCTACTAGCCTGGTGCTGCCATATGTCTGCTCGCTCCCCCACAGGTGTTTGTGGCAGCCCTTGGTTCGTGTCCCGGCCTGTCGTCTGCCACCAAGCCGGGGCTATCCTGACTGAACTGAAATTGGTACCCATTACACCTGGTTGGGCGTTGCATCAGCTGCGGCTCCGTTTGGGTGCCCAGAGCCCGACATATGTTGCAGGGGCAGGTGTGGATTTGCCCAATTTCCTCTGCCCATTCATCCCTGCACTGAATGAGTGCTTGGTCTGCCCTCTATTCTCCCTCCTTATTTTACAGACACAGTGTGTTCCCGCACGCTGGTGGTAGTGTGGCTGGTGGGACACAACTCTGTGCACTGGGGAGCGCAGTATGGAACTTAGTTAGAATGGGGACCCCATCTTGGACGATGCATAACCGCGCGTATGCAGTGGTATGGGTGCATGGCATAGAGGTGGCGGAAACTGTTGACATTCCTGATGTCCATTGGGGATGCTGGGCCGCCACATGTTTTAATGCTGCACTTCGGAGGCGGTGATCTTACCGGATTGCTGGCCCGGACTTAAAGACTTCCGAGTGCAGTGACCTGGCATTTCTTTGCCATTTATGGCCGGCTACACGATTGCTATGGTCATATATCATGCCGATGCAATATCATGGGTGACACTTTGTCCCAGCGTTTGGACCGTGCCCAATGGTCAGTGAACAGGGCTGCTGCCTGGTTCCTTCTCTAGAATGGCCCGGGGACAGCCATTTGTAGTCTGGGGATAGGGTTACAGGAATTTGGCCTGTATTCCGGAGATGGGGTCACCGGTCAACAAGTCGAGGCACCTCTCTTTTGAATGATGTGCAAGAGGGCCAGGTGACCAAATTGTCGGTCAGGGTGAGCGGCCCCTGCTGCTAGGTGGCAATGTTGCCAAGTGGAAGGTGCCTCTACGAGAGTCACACGTGATGCAGGGCCGCATCAACCTTGCCTGCAGAGTAGTAATACCAGGCAGTGTTTTTGCCTAGTGTCTGGGTCACGCTATGGCGGGTCTCGTTAAATGAAGCCGCGGGGTACAGCTGATTAGGGGTTTACAAGCGGACCTGTTGGTTTGGCTCACATTCCCGCAGGACTTCCATGCTGTTGGATCGGGAGGTCTGAGCTTCTGGTCAGCCCCAGTTACAAGTACAGTCGGATGCCTCCAGCTCCCCGGGTGGGGGGATTTAATTATGGACAGGGGTCTATGGTCATTGGCCCCAGGGATGTCAGGGCATGGATCGCTTACGCGATCTTATGTTTCTAACATATCTTCTCAATTCTGGGTACCCTTTAGGCTCTGGGGGACAGGCGGCCTGATTCTGTGCTTCACTTTTGGTGTGGTAATGCTGCGGTGGTGCACATTGTCAATGCCCGAACGTCTCAATCACCTGAGTCATGGCCTCGGCTTGCATATTGTTCTGGGGTTCATGCGCTTTAAGGCGCTTCTTTGGGCTAAACATGTGCCAGTCATTTATAACGATATTGCTTATCCTTTCCCCCGCCTGCAGATCGCCCGGTTCTGTGGCTGGGCTCCAGACGCTTGTGAGCTACCCTCTCCACTCCTGGCTGTGGCATGATCATTTGGCAAGGAGACGTGAACCGGGCAAATTGCATGTATTGGTAACTCGCACGCGCACTGCGCATCGGCATCCAATCCTTCATTTTAGAGCCTTTTTGTTGGTACAGGCAATTGCCCAAAATGCGGCCGACATTGGTTGACTGGGTTTTAGATTGTATAGTCTGCCCTATGATCTGGGGTTGGCTCCACGCACCATAGCCACCAGGCTTTGAGCATTGATACTCATGGCCAAAGCATGGGGCTTTCCTGACTATGTGAGGGTCTTCTGAATAACCCATATATTAGGGGGGTGGACACATGTACGTGGCTGCCGCCTGACACACATCGCCATATTCTCATAGATATTCTGACCCACCTTGCACGAGGTTGGCATAGACTATATCACAGTAGGTAGGAGGAGTCTCTTTTCATGCAGCTACTGATGTAGCCTTTTTCTGGAGCTCGACGACTCAGCGAGCTGGTCCCATGGTCAAAGGGGGACATGTTTTGTAAGGCACTGGAACTCGAAGATGTCTATATCAAACAAGAGTGGGCTCAGTTGGGGATTCGTCCCTCGAAGGCCGATCAGCATGGAGTGGGCAGTGCCATGATGTACATTTGCTGACATCGTTCCGGTTGGTGCCCTACATGCAATTGGCAGTGCCTGCTGCGCGCCCTAGCCTGTTTTTCTGCCACCAGGATGGGTCTACACTTACCAAATTTAAGTTCCGAAGGGTGACAGGTACCGCACTTCCCAGTGTGGGGCCCGTTATGGCACCCATTTACTTAGAATAGGCGTCGCATTGACTGCAGCTGCGTTTGGGGTACTCAGAGGCGGATATAGGTGGGCACGTGGGGATGTGCGCGTATTTTTCTATATGTACGTCCCCTCACTGTATGAGTAAATAGTTACATCCTTAACCCCTTCTCCTCTTTTACAGATCCTGTGTGTCTCTGCACACCGGTGGCAGTGGGGCTGGTGGGCCGCAGCTATGTACACTGGCAGCAGTATATGCTGCGGCGACAGAGTGTGGACCCCAGCTCGGGCTGCGTGCATCCGCACGTATGCGGTGGTATGTATGCGCGGCATGAAAGAGCGGGAACTGTTGCCATTCCTGATGTCCATCAGGGATGCTGGACCGCCTGATGTTCTTATTCTCCACCTCGGCGGCAATGATCTCACACGGATTACTGACCTTTCCTTAAACTGTCTAGGTGCAGCGACCTGGCGTTTTATATCATTTATGGCTTACACACGGTCGCTATGGTCTAACATCATGCCAAGACACCAATTTAGAGGAGACATGGATCTCCGCAGTTCGGACCATCCCGGCAGTCAGTGGACAGGGCTGTTGCTCGGCTCCTTGCTGAGAATGGCTTGGGGGATAGCCATTAGATATCTTAGGATAGGCTTACAGAAATTTTGACCTGTAGGCAGGATATGGGGTCCACCTGTCGGCTAGAGGTATGTACCTCTTTCTTGATGAGGCGCAAGCAGGCTTGGTGACCGAGCTGACGGTCTGGGAGGGGCTTGTGAGTCATCATGGACGCCTCCCTGTGTGGCGGGTAGCACTGGTAAGGTAAAGATTTATGACCCATAGGTATCTGGTAGGTTCACAATTGACTGGCCAACACGTAGACAGGTACAGGGGAAAGAAGTTTGACTGGTCAAGGGCGAACCAGGCAAGGGGTGATGGCAGGAGCTTCACAGCCTGCATCACCTTGATATTTAACGGATACACATCATAGGGTGGGGTCAGTAGATAGTTTATTGACTCCAGTCAACAATTTGTTTGTGTCAACAAACAATTGATACAAATAGTTACATGTAGCCAATTGCCATTGGCATTTTGAGAGGAACCTTACCAGTGTTACTGCGGCCTGCTTGCCTTAAAGAATTACAATTGGATGATTACACCAATTGAAAGTTATAATTCGGACTAGGGCATTATTCAATAAAAGTGGCCCGATGCCTTTATCCATATACTGGTGTCTGAGTCTTTCTTTGGGGGGTGCGCCTGCAATGAAAGCGCGGCGCCAAAATGGTCACCGTGCTCTTTGCGGGGGGGGGGGGCAGACTCGGACATCCGGGTAGTTAGGGGGCGTGGCCACTCCTCTATAAAAGGGGTGGCCACGAGGCAGCCGAGCTGCCATTTTAGAATGCGACGGAGCGGAGCTGTTTTTCCCTCCACCCCCTCCCTAGTGAACAGTGTGAATTTTTGGTCGCTTCGGGGCCGGGTGGGAATTTTTGGCTTGAACCTACAATTGGCTCTTTGGTTCTTGCTTTTTTGCCCATCCCACACTGTTGCTAGTGTTTGAGAAAAGGGGTAAGTTGACTTTGGTCACTTTGGGCGGGTAGCACAGATAAGGTAAAGATTTATTTATTTTTTATTAATTTTTATTGGTTTTCAAACAAAATTACAACAAATAATATAACACACATATACATATAGGAAAATAGAAAATACATTTTGCCAATAGATACACAATATATCATTTTACCTTCTGGCACCAATATCTTTTTAAACTAATACATTAGTGCATTATTAAACAATCTTTATAGCTGGTGATTTAAACTTTAAATCTCAAGTAATGTGCATGATATACCCTTTATTTCACAAATTTATTATTTATAATAAAACATTACAGTATGCATATATGTGCACCAGCGCATACATGCACCTGCGCACATATACGCACACATACAAACCTACATACATGCATACCCATATAAAATTATATGGGCATGCTCACCCCATGATATTTCCAATGTCCAGAGAAATCAGAGATTCTTAATACTTTCCATCCAGAAGGCAATTTGATCAGGTACAGGTTTGCTTACTTCTCCCCCTCTAAGAGAGTGATCCGCAAAAGCACGCCAAATATTCCAAAATCTATTTTCTTTAATAATACCCTTTTTCTTATTTATTTCCAAAGTTAATTTATCATTCAATGCTAAATTCCACATCTCCTTATACCACTCTTCTATCTTTATATTTATGTCATTTTTCCAATTTCTAGCTATGCATTGTCTAGCCGTTGTAAGAATTATTTCCAATAATTCTTTTTCATCCTTGTTTAGGTTAAAACCTTCTAAATCAGTTAACATGGTGGAACCTGACCCCAGTTTAATTCTCTTACCCATTATATCTTTAATCTCCTTCCCCACCTTTCTCCAAAATTCTTTGACCACAGTACAACTCCACCACATATGTTCATATGTTCCAATTTCCTTTTTTATCCAACACAATTTATCTTTTTTATTATCCATTTGATGCAACCTCCACAACATTTTAAAGTTATGCTCCTTAATTCTAACTGATAACGTTCTCATTATCCTCTTTTTCCATTTATGCTTCCATATATCTTTTTCAATCTTTATATTCAATTCCTGTTCCCAACTTGACATTAAGGCCTCATGTGGATCACCCTTGATATTCAGCATTTTATACAATTTACTAACTACACCCTTAATAGCTCCATCTCCTTTTCTTAATTTTGAAATCAACACCTCAAATTCTGTCATTTCTCTATACAATTCCGGTTTTCTCCAGTATTTACCATTCCATTTATTTACCATCACAGTCTGAAACCAGTTCAAGTTCATTTCGGCAAACAAATAATTTCTTCTATCATTAACTTTACAGGTCTGTATCCAATCTTTAAGAAGGGTTACACCATTTTTTACCAATATCTCTTTTATCCTTTTATTTATTTTTACCGGAAAGTCTGCTATATCTTCCAATTCTATGATTGGTGAGGTATTTGGAGCCAAAACCTTCTTTACTTTTTTCCAAGTGTTTACCAGTCCCTTCATCATAGTATTTTTAGTTATTAATTTTCCCGAGCTAACCCCTAAAAAAAGGATTTTGCCTATGTGTTTATAATCTTTCATTTCAATGTCTTCCCATAGAGCTTTTCCCTCAGCCAAAATCTTTACCACATTCTTGATTTGAAACGCTCGATAGTAAGACAACAAATTCGGCATCCCTAGTCCACCTTCTTTCTGAGATAAATACCATATTTTTTGACAATCTTGATCTCTTTCCACCATTACAAAAATCATTAAATAATTTTTGAAATTCCTTAATTTCCTTCTCTTTCATTTGAATTGCCAGAACATCAAATAAAAAGTTTAACCTAGGCAAAAGCATCATTTTGGTGATAGCTATTCTTCCAAACCATTACAATTTTAGTTTTTGAAGATTCTTAATTCTAGCTTTAATTTCTACTTTCAACTTATTGTAATTCAATCTCTTCAAATCTTCAAAATTATATGAAATATTTACCCCTAAATATTTCAGTTTATCCTTAATTTGAATATTACCCATCCCTTTCATCCTCTTCTGATCTTCCTTACTTATATTACATAACATCATTTCCGATTTATCCCAGTTTATCCTCAAGCCTGTAATGTCTTCAATTTTTTTTAATTGAGTTTGAATCCTGTCTAAAGCCCTCTCTGGATGCTTAGCAATTATCAGAGTGTCATCGGCATACAAACTTATCTTAGTTCCCATAACTCCTTCTATTCCTTTATCGTCCCTGATAGCCTTAGCTAACAACTCCATGGCCATAATAAACAAAATTGGAGATAACGGGCAGCCCTGTCTCGTTCCTGCTTCTAATTTTATCTCGTCTGTAACCTCATCGTTCACTCTAACAGTAGCTATGCCTTGTTGATATAACTGATCAATTATTCTTCTAAATTTGTCGCCAAAACCATAACTTTTAATTATTTCCTTTATTGCCACAAACTGCAAAGAATCAAATGTTTTAAATATATCCAAGGATATCAAACCTACTTTTTTCTTTGTTTGCCTCACTATATCCAATAAATCTAATGTTCTTCTTGTCAGATCTGCCATATGTCTTCCTTTTAAGAAACCAACTTGGTCTACTTCTATATAATTGCCCATAAATTTATTTAACCTATTTGCCAACATTGCCGTAAAAATTTTGGCGTCTTGGTTGATCAATGAAATAGGTCTATAAGATTCCACTTTTTCTAGATCTTTTCCAGGTTTTGGCAGCAATACAATCATGGTCCTATACCATGAGGTCGGAATTTGTCCCCCATCCAGAATATAATTGTACAATTTTACCAACTTCGGAACCACTATATCCTTGAATTCCTTACAAAAGTCAGCCAGTAACCCATCTTCCCCTGGTGCTTTACCCATTTTCAATCCAGCTATTACCTCTTTTATCTCTTTTTCTGTTATTCGTTCTTCCATTTTTTCTTATGTTCCTGTTTTATACTAGTATATTTTTGTCTCTCTAATTGAGTTTTGAGTTTGTCTATATCTATCTCTTTTTTTGCATATAAGGCCTGATAAAATTCTTTCACAATTTTACACTTATCTCTAGTTTTATTACATCTCACCCCTTGTTCATTTATCAAGACTCCAATTTCTATCTTTTCCCTCTTTTCTTTAGCTGCTCTTGCTAATAACCTTGAATTTTTGTTACTAAATTCAAAATATTCTCTTTTTAAATACACCAAATCCCCCTTCACTTTTTCTATATCCTTACAAACCAATTCCGCCTTTAATCTTTGCAAATCCTCAAAAACCTTCCTATCCTTTGTCCTTGCGTGTTCCTCCTGCAATTTCTTTATATCCTTTTCATTTTTGTCTTGCAAAGTCTTAAACTTTTTGTATTTAATACTAGCTAATCTAATACTTTCACCTCTAAAAACCGACTTCATGGTATCCCAGACCACATTAAAGTTTACCTCATCATTATCATTCCACTGCCAGTTTTCTTCCCACCTCTCGCTAATTTGCTCCTTACATTTTTGATCCCTAAATAGTATGTCATCATATCTCCACGCCCTTCTCATCCTCTTTTTACTGTCCATCCTAATTTCCATCACAACTTTCGAATGATCTGACTCCTTAAAAATCCCAACTTCTATTTCCTCCAGATTTTTAATCATATTCTCTGTTACAAATATATAGTCAATTCTGGAATATGAATTATGGACCTGTGAGAAATAAGTATAGACCCTTTCTGTTCCCTTAAGTTCCCTCCAAGTATCTTTCAGTCCCAAGGATGTCATCCAATTATCCAATGTTTGTCCTTTAATTCCTTTTCCACATTTATTTTATTTATTTATTTATTTATTGTTAAATTTTTATACTGCCCACTCAGCCAAAACCGACTCCGGGCGGTTCACAACAGTGGGTAAAAACATATAAAAACAAATAAAACAGATAAATACCAGCAATCTTAATATATTTGTACAATCAAAATTAGATCTTATCATATTAAAATCCCCAGCCACAATCATCCTCGTTGTTTTCTCTCTTACCAATATTTTACGAATTTCTTTCTAAGAATTCAGTCTGATGATCGTTTGGGGCATATACATTCACCAATGTTATTTCCTCCTCATCTATCTTCCCTTTTACAATCAAATATCTACCCTCGGGGTCTGATATCCTATTAACTATCTCAAACCCCAGTCTAGTCGCTATCAAAATTGCCACCCCTCTTGACTTTGATGTGCCGTATGAACTCTCATAATGCTGCATCCAGCCTAAAAAAAATTTATTTATATCCTGAGCTTTTTGATGAGTCTCCTGAAGAAAAACTATATCTCACCTATCCCTCTTCAATGCTGATTGAATTCTTCTCCTCTTAATCTGTGAGCCTGTACCTTTCACATTCCACGATAATATTTTAATAGACCTCATAATATAATTACCCACCTTCTTCTACCATCTCTGATTTCCCCCTTGGACGTGATGCCATCTAACCCACAATAACAAAAAAACAAAAAAAAAAAACAAAAAACATTCACTAATACCCTCCCCGCTTCTTGAGCCAAAAAGAATGCCTCCGTCATCCGAAAAGGGGAGGGGGGGGAACATGAAAGACGATGTTACAATGAAAGCTCAAGCGCTAATATACCTCTTATTCAAAATCTGATTTAATTCACAATCTTACTTCAACTCATCTTCCCTACAAACATCCCACCTATTTTCCAGCCTGCTGACCCTCACTTTCCTCCATTTCAGTTACCATCAACTCCGGCTCTTCTGTGTCCTCTCCTCCTGCTGCTCCCTCCTCCCTTGCTCCACCGTAATCCCTTTTTATCGCCCCAGATTCCAACAAGGCCTTCCTAAATGCAAACCATTCCCTTGAAGATGCCTTAACCAAGTCATTCATACACATATATTCCAACGCATCCATCTCTGCATCAATCACATGCAACCTCCTTTCATGAAAGAACCTCAATTGTTGTGGATATTGCCAGTTGTATTT
This sequence comes from Bradypodion pumilum, assembly GCA_035047305.1. Classification (NCBI taxonomy): domain Eukaryota; kingdom Metazoa; phylum Chordata; class Lepidosauria; order Squamata; family Chamaeleonidae; genus Bradypodion; species Bradypodion pumilum. Next base: position 155,925,934 of record JAWDJD010000001.1, on the reverse strand, counting down.
TATCCCTTTTCCTGTCAGAAATCTTGTTACTAGCTTCATCTTATACCTCCAACCACGTTACTTCATTGAAATATCATTGTATATTTCCACATCATTTCCATCCATTTTTAAAGCGCCAGATCCAGCTTGTTTTAAAAAGGCCATCAACTTCAATTTGTCTCCCCAGTTTGCAAATTTAACCAACACATTCCTTTGTACCACCCTTCCCTTCCTCAGTCCCACTCTGTACACACTTGCAATATCCTCATGAACAAAAACTTTCCCATATTCAAATTATTTAACCAAACAATTATTCTATCTTTTAGCTTATCTGGCATTTGTTCCACCATTTTGCGTATCAAAATATTCTGTTTTCTCATCATCTCTTCCATAACATTGATTCTTTTTTCCTGCACATCCACTTTCATCTTAATTTCCTTTTCCTCCTCATGTAACCCTTTAATATCCCCCTGCATCAATTTCATATCATTCTGCATTCATTTTACATTAGCATCCATTCTTTGAAAATTAAGATCCACTTTCTTTGAAAAATCTGTAAACATTATAGCCAATTTGTCCTGTTTTCCCATAATTTCACTTTTGTCTTTCGCTCTTGACTCCTCCATCTTTTCCATTTTCTTGAATAACTTCCCAAATTCTACCATTATCTGTGTTTGATCAAGTGGTGGTGGTTCCGGAGATGATGTCGGAGGAGATGGGTCTTCTGATAAAAGGTTACCTTTTTTTTTTTGGCTTCACAACTTCTTCTTCCTTGCTCTTTCCCCTTCAACTTTATCCATTGTAATATCAAATAGCAGCTTCAACCCAGCAACTTTTCTTACACCCTCTTGTCTCTCAACTTGATGCTGCTCCAGAGTTATAATCCAATTATGTTAAGTCACTCAACAAGCCAAGAATCAATCCATAAAAGAGTTAATATATCCAACACAGGCAAGGAAGTGTTTGTTGGTATTATGTCTCCCGTGTGAAGGTCAAACAAAAAGCAAAAGCCAGACCAAGCAAGATAACGTGACTGTAATCCAGTAACAAAGAAGGGGTACTCCAACAGCCAAACTTTCAATATTGAGGCCAAATGATTCCAAGCCAATACAATCCAAAAATACAAAAGGGATCTTGCTGATATAAGCCAAATTTATATTCCACCTGGTAATCCAGTAGCTTGATTGAAGACTTTCTCCAAAAATTGGCAATGGTTTATTGCAATCCACCGTATAACAATGTTCCGATAAGCAAATCCCCCAGTGCTATCCAGGGACTATTATCCAAACTCTTGCAAGGAAGAAGGAAGAAGACGGAGAAGGCGGGGAAAAACAGGGACTCAGGCAAAAGTCAAGAAAAAGGAATACTTAAATTGTATTTAAAAAAAGAAAAGGAAAAAAAAGGAGATCCAGCACATATCTATTTAGTCCTCTGGTGCGAACGCCAGCCACATCTTCTGCACCGGCTGCGGCTTCGCGGGGTGTCCCTCCTCCATTCTTCTCCAAAACCTCCAATCGCCCCTTTAATCTCCGTCCCTTCAACAACACACACACTCCAAAATCTTAACCTTCTTGTCCCCCTTCCTTCCTTTCTCTCGCTTCCGTCCGTAAAACTCCAAAAGCTTCTACCGTTGTTTCCCCTCTTTAAGTTTCGCTTTCTGCCACCACCGCCGCCATTATCCCTCCTTTCCCACCGTCTTACTTTCTTTCACGTCCTCGATCCTTCAATCACTTGCCTTCCTTCGTTCCATTTTCCAATCCACCCCCGTCTGTAACGCAGCCGGCAATCTTAGTTTCAGCCTTTATATTTTCAGTAAACTTACAGCTTCTTACTCCAATCTCCTCGATCCCGTTCGCCACGGAACTGCTGGGAGAGTCGCGGCTTTCGCCGCTTGCCTCCCCAGCCAAATCCGCTCTTGAACTTCGATCTTCAGTTCAGATTTTTACTTGCCGGATCTTTACACTTTCCTCATGTAGAATCTTTTGAAATTATTTGTATTCAGATTTAATTTCGCATTTAATTCCTTATTGAAAAGCACGAGCCCACAAAAAAAGTGTGTTAACTTGTCGTCATCTTAACCACACCCCAAGGTAAAGATTTATGACCCATAGGTAACCGGTAGGTTTGCAATTGACTGACCAACACGTAGACAGGTACAGGGGAAAGAGGTTTGGCCGGTAAAGGGCGAACCAGGCAAGGGGTGATGGCAGGAGCTTCATAGCCTGCATCACCTTGATATTTAATGGATACACGTCATAGGGTGGGGTCAGTAGATAGTTTATTGACTCCGGTCAACAATTTGTTTGTCAACAAACAAATTTATACAAATAGTCACATGTAGCCAATTGCCATTGGCATTTTGGGAGGAACCTTACCAGTGTTACTGCGGCCTGCTTGCCTTAAAGAATTACTATTGGATGATTACACCAATTGAAAGTTATAATTCGGACTAGGGCATCTTAACCTATAAATCCAAGGGTTCACCGTTGGAACTGGCTATAGGTTGCTATGCGTCGCCCTACTGATCTGCACCCACCCTTCGTGCGCACGGCCGAATTGCCTACGCAGGTCAACGAAGGATTTAAAAATCCGGCACGGGGGCCTCAGCCCCACAAACGGCAAGAAAGGGAAAGAACTTCACTTCCCAACATTCCTTGCGCTGCGCCGCGCCAGAGCCAATCACGCTGAGAGGCTCTCGCACGGCGCAGCATTCCGACACGCGCCGCAGCCAATCGAAAGAAACGCATTTTAAAAAAACCCAGCAAAAACACAAAGCACCAACCCATTACTACAAGCCCCAGTGTCCTGCGCGCCATGAGCACGCAGAACGCTGAGGAAAGCGGCACCTGAAAAATTAAAAAGAAAAACAACTCACCACGTCACAGCCAAGCACACACCAGCCGGCTTTCTATCCCTCCCTGAAGGACCCGACTGGAGTTTCCCCTTTAATATCAGTGGGTGGGGGTTGCGATCCCCCTCTCCTCTGGCTAACCTAGCGTTGGGAGGTTTGTGGGGACAAAAGGGGAATGTTTCCCAAACCCTTCTGGACTCAGGACACCAGGGGGAGGGGATCGATTCCCACGCCCCTCCTTAAAAAATCTCCATCTTTTCTACTCTTTAAAAACGGAGTTGTTTTAAGGAGGGGGGGAGGGAATCGATCCACTGTGCCTGGTGTACTGGGTCCAGAAGAGTTGGGGGAACATACCTCTTTTGTCCCCACAAACCTCCCAACCCCAGGGGAGCAAGCGGAGAGGGGGGTCACAAGCCCCACCCACTGATATTAAAGGGGAAACCCCGATCTACTTTCACAACTACACACAAAAAAGCACCATAAAACAATAAAGCCACCCTTCCCACCACCTAACCCACCCTTACTAACCCACAACGACCATGCCCCCTCCCCACCACCTAGCCCACCCTTCCTAACCCCCAACAACCATGCCCCCCTCCCCACCACCTAGCCCACCCTTCCTAACCCCCAACGACCATGCCCCCCTCCCCACCACCTAGCCCACCCTTCCTAACCCCCAACGACCATGCCCCCCTCCCCACCACCTAGCCCACCCTTCCAAACCCCCAATGACCACGTACCTTCCCCACCACTAAACAAATAATTTTTAAAAAATTACTAAAAACACTCAAACACAGCCAAAAATAAACAAAAACAAAAACACCAAAAACAATACGAAGTAAACAAAGACACAATCAAAAACAAAACAAACAGACAAAAAATACAAACTCCAACCCCCCCCCCCCACACACACACAAAACAAAGAAAACAAGCAAATTGACCAGAACACGTGCTACCTCCACCAGGACTGGAAAAGAAATGAATACAGAAAGACCCTACTTACCAGAAGAAGCTCCACCCAGAGGCCAGGAGAGAAACAAAAGTCAAAATACAATAACCCCTACCAGCACCACCTGCTGGCCACAATAGTAAAAACAATTCAAAAACACACAACAGCCCCAAACAAAACACAAACTCACAATTTTACACAAAAGGTCACACCAAAAAAAACAAGTAAAAAAATTACACTAAACACACTGTCACACAAATCACAAATATATATATGTCAATAACATACAATAGAAACTTTAAAAAATCCTGTGCTGAGTTATTATATCATACTTTCTTCTTTTATTAATCCTCAAAAAAACCCAAAAAAGCAGATCACAGTTAATAACAGCCAAGCCAAACAAATTTAACATAAATAAACATTTAAAAAATTAAAATTACAGACTAAGCAATTTTTTTAAAAAAAACAACACAATTTAACCTTCCAACACAATGTAACACTATTGCAAAAAAAAAAATGGCTCATTTTTAATTAAAAAACACGGGGGGGAAAGCCCGGCAACGCCGGGCAACCCTTGCTAGTTATTCAATAAAAGTGGCCCGATGCCTTTATCCATATACCGGTGTCTGAGTCTTTCTTTGGGGGGTGCACCTGCAATGCTCCTTAGCATTGGTACTATGGCACCAACTGGTACTCCAGCCCATCCATACAGCAGATCTTGTAGTACAATCCTATCAGTACTATCCTATCCAAGAGTGTCTGATTTTCTTCTCCTGGCTTCCTGACCAGTACTTTCTATGTTTTTTTCTGGTTTAAATCATCACTCAATCCAGCCCACTATTGCCTCCAGACAATTGATTCATAATATCAGCTTCCTTGAAAATGGAATAGATCTCACAAGTTCCTCTTCCCCCTCCCAGCCCCCCAAGAAAAACCAACCCCACCCCAAAAAAACTTTTCCTTGATTTTTTTTTAAAATGTATTTTATTGTTTCCTTGACAATCAAATTCGATGATGCTGTTTTGGACAGTATGATAATTTCAAACACTTAGAAATTTGCAAGCAGTACTATTTGAGTAGAAAGACAAAGGATATTATTTCTTTTCTTTTGGATAAAACATATTTGGGACATCTATCCCAGGGCAGTTTATAATGCAATGTAAAATCCAGAAGAGCCATAAAATTAAACAATGAAACAATTAAGAATCCATAAAACAAATGAAAAGGCTCCTGATACTTGTGAGAAGAGGAAACCCATTACCCTTTTTGCAAAATCCTTTCCCGTCTTTGTCTGGAAATTTATAATCAATCTCTTTAAAGTAAAATTTGAGTTGGCGTATGGAACTGTCTTTCTTCCTAACCAAGTATGTTTTGAACACACTTTTCTCTGTGTAAAGGTCTCTTCTTTCTACAGTTTTTCCAGATGAATGACAGCCATGCCAGACTTCTATTCTGAGCAATTCGTAGATAAGAAATGCTGTAAAATAAAAAGTACATGCATAGGGGGATAATATGAAAGAGGGTGAAATGATGCATCTGTTATGTATGTATGTATGCATGTTCATTATACTGTAAAGGCAAGTATGTAACCACTCCAGATACAAACGATACCAGCTGTAAAAGAACGCGAGCAGACAGCCCATAGAGGGCAGCTGCGAGCGTTCAGCCTCACATGGTTCACATTGCTCAATCACGGACAGCCGCGGGAAAACCTTCCCCGCATTCAGCAGCAGAAGAAAGAGGCGTGCCTGGGCGAGGCCACGCCGGTAGCAGCCAATCAGCTACCTTGCTACAAGATTCAAATGTAGAGAGCTACTGTATATATTGAGATGTATCACCGCCATTACCTCATGCTTCACTGGAACCTCATGCAATAAACCTGAGTTAAACCAACCCTTCGGTTGTCCGGTTGTCTTTGGTCCCATACACTAAATTGGCGACGAAGGTGGGATCATGGCTGCCCACGGGACCAAGACATGCGCCGGCTACGTGATCAAGAAGCCGGGAGACTTGGAGCTGTTTGAAATAGACTTCAACGCAGCGCTGGTGGAGCTCGAAGTCTCAGATGAGGCCAAAAAGAGGGCCATTTTCGTCCGCATGCTCGGACACGAGACCAAGAGGACCTTGGTGGACCTGATCGCGCCAAGGAAGGTGAGCGACCTCAAAGCCACAGAGCTCCTGGCGGCGTTGCGCGCCCATCTCCGGCCAGCAATAGCGATGTTCCCCGCTCGGAGCGCGTTCTGGAGGCGAGTCCAGGCACCTGGGGAATCGGTCGATGAGTTCGCCGCGGCCCTGCGGTTGGCCGCCGGCCCATGCAAGTGGGAGCTCCCCGAAATCACCCTCCGGGACTGCCTGCTCTGCGGTCCGAGGGACACAGAGACTCAGCGCGCGCTGATGAAAAGGGAGCCGCCTCCCTCGTGGCAACAAGTCCTCGACACGGCACAGGCCGCGGAGGCCACTTCTGCCGGGGTGCACGAGCTCCAGGACTGGCGCCCGAAGACCGCCAAGGCGGAGAGCTTGGTGCGCGCGGCCCGGCGAGTTTCGAACTCGTCTGCGGAGAGCGGCGACGACGAGGACGTCCGGAGGGTCCAGAGAGAGGGCCGGCGCTGCGATGGCTGCGGCGCCGCCCACGCCCGCGCCAAATGCCCATTCCGCAAGGCCGAGTGCCACAACTGCGGCCGGCGCGGGCACATCGCCAAGGTCTGCCGGAAACGGCGCGAGGTCACCAGGAGTTCTCCAGACCGCTCGGCGAGGCAGGACCGCACCACGAGGCAGGACCGCACCACGAGGCCAAAGGACGGCACCCGGACCACGAGGACGCGGGACGAAGTAGGGCGCATCTCCGACGACAGCGAGGACGACGCGCCGGTTTGCAGCGTTTCCACGGAGCACCCCCATTACTTCGTTGAGGTAGTAATCCAAGGGGCCCCTGTTAGAATGGAGGTGGACTCGGGTTCTTCATACTCCATTATTTCCCAGGGGGAGTTTATGAAAATCCCCCCCCCACATGCGGCCCAAGCTCAAGGCGTTGAGGGCCACACTGAAGGACGTGCAAGGGAACCGCATCCCAGTGTTGGGGGTTGGGAAGTTCCGGGTTCAGTTTAAAAAGCACACCGCAACGCTTCCCCTAGTTGTCCTCAAGGGAGGTAAATGCAGCCTCCTCGGGACTCAATGGTTCCAGCCCCTGGGATTGTTCATTGGGGGGGTTCACGCCGTGAAAGCACACGCCGCCGGGACTGATCCAATACAGAGCGTGTGCGATGCGCACCCCGAGGTTTTTAAAAAGGGGCTCGGGAAATTCAAGGGCCCCCCAGTGACTTTCGACCTGGACCCTGCAGTACGCCCAATCAGACTTAAACCGCGCAGAGTGCCTTTCGCACTAAAGGACAAAATAGAGGCGGAGTTGGACAAGTTGGTGGGCCAGGGGATTCTTGTTCCTGTTGATTCTGCGGAGTGGGAAACTCCGATTGTAACAGCGCTCAAGGCCAACGGGGAGGTCCGCATATGCGCTGATTACAAGTGCACCATCAATAAGGCGATCCGCCCTAATGCGTATCCGGTGCCGGTAGTCAGCCACTTGTTGGCCAGGTTACACGGGGGGAGGTGTTTTGCTAAACTTGACCTGGCCCAAGCCTACCAGCAACTCCCAGTGACCCCCGCCGCAGCTGCTGCGCAGACCATAGTCACCCACAAAGGGGCGTTCCAGGTATCGCGCCTCCAATTCGGCGTGAATTCGGCGCCCGGGATCTTCCAGTCACTTGTGGAACGCCTCCTGAAGGGGTTAGAGGGGGTGTTGCCCTATTTTGATGACGTATTGATTACAGGGGGGAGCCGGGCCGAGTTAGCAACAAGGTTGGGAAAGGTCCTGACTATATTCGAAAAGGCGGGGTTGCGGTTGCGAAAAGACAAATGCGTCTTCTTCGCTACAGAAGTTGAGTTCCTAGGGTTCCGTGTCACGCCCGAGGGAATAAGGCCAGCACAATCCAAGGTAGCCGCCATCAAGAAGGCCCCTCGCCCCACCTCCAAGCCCGAGTTGCAGTCGTTCCTCGGACTGCTCAATTTCTACCACTCCTTCCTCCCGCGGAAGGCAGCAGTGGCAGAACCGCTGCACAAATTGTTAAAAAAGGACGAGGCATGGAAGTGGGGCGACGACCAGGAGAAGGCTTTCAATGACCTGAAGCGACTCCTGGCATCAGATGCCGTACTGACCCACTTCAATCCCAAACGCCCAGTGGTCCTGATTTGCGATGCATCCCCGGTGGGGGTGGGGGCGGTGTTATGCCATGTGCTGGAGAACGGTAGGGAGGCCCCGATAGCGTTCTACTCTAGGTCTTTGTCCCAAGCGGAGAGAAACTATGCCCAGACAGACAGGGAAGCACTAGCAATAATTGCGGGGACCAAGAAATTTCATGATTTTGTGTACGGCCGCCCCTTCACCATAGTGACTGACCATAAGCCTTTGTTAGGCATCTTCACCGCAGATAAGCCCACACCCCAGATCCTGTCCCCGAGAATGCTCAGGTGGGCCATCTTTCTCAACGCGTATCAGCACGCGTTGGTATACCGGCCCGGGAAGGAGATCAGCCATGCCGACGCCCTGTCGAGGTCCCCCATTCCCCGGGATGGCTGCCACGTGGGCGGAGTAGAGAGGGACCATCAGGTCTTAATGATAGAGGTTCTAGACTCCCCTCCAGTAGTACCGGCCGACATCGCCCAAGCGACAGGCAAGGACAAGACGCTGGCCACAGTTTGCTCCTGGGTACAGAAAGGGTGGCCCGTGTCTTCCCCAGCAGCGGAATTCGACACATTTTTCAAAAAGAAACTAGAGTTGTCCCTAGAGAGGGGTTGCCTTTTGTGGGGACAGCGGGTAGTGATCCCCATGCCTCTCCGGCCGAGGGTGCTTAAACTGCTGCACGTCAGCCACCCGGGGATCGTCCGCTCAAAGGCGCTGGCCCGCAGTTACTTTTGGTGGCCCCAGCTAGACGCCGACATTGAACACATGGTCGGCACTTGCGAAGCGTGCCAAAGCTCAAGGCCAGAAGAGGCTCGCTCGCCACCTAGGGAGTGGGACACGGCTAGGGGGCCCTGGTCCCGGATACATGTAGACTTTGCTGGCCCGTTCAGGGGAACGCTTTTCCTCCTCGTGGTGGACGCGTTCTCCAAGTGGTTGGAGGTCATTCCAGTCTCGAGCACCTCCTCGGCCACAACAATTAAACAGTTAAGGAGGGTCTTTTCCACGTTCGGTTTACCCGACACCCTCGTCAGCGATAACGCCAGCTGTTTCACGTCCGCCGAGTTCGGGGCATTCTTGGAGCGCAACGCCATTCGGCACGTCACCTCTGCCCCCTTTCACCCGGCCACCAACGGCCAAGTAGAGCGCCTCGTGCGCACCACGAAAGACGCGCTACTGCGCATGGGGCCCGGAGACCTCGACCTGAAATTGTGCCAATTCCTGCTAAGATACAGGGTCACCCCACTAGCGTCAGGGTACTCCCCCGCGGAGCTGTTGATGCGCAGGAAGCTGGCCACAGGAATCTCCAAGCTAGACCCCACGAGAGTAGAGGACAAGGGGCGGAACATAGGGGTGGTACCCGCAAAGAGTTTCAGCGTAGGCGCCCCGGTGCATTGCATGAACTACGCCAGCGCGGGGCCAGCCTGGGTGCCGGGCACCGTAGTAGAACAAACCGGCCCCGTCTCATACCGCGTAGAGACCAGTACAGGCTTCCTGTGGAGGCGGCACGTGGACCAACTCAGGCGCAGGGTCCCCGGAGAGCAGGACGAAGACGAGAATAGTATCGAGTCAGCGTTAGGGTACTCCCCCACCCGCTTAACCCAAGGGGGAGGAAAAGGGGAGCATGGGTCCCCACCAAGGGGGGAGGAAAGGGAATCGATCCACAGAAATCTTTTGCGGGAGTCCCCGAAAAAATGGAAAAGCCCCGACCACACACATACCCCGCGGGAGTTTCCCCGAGACACAGATGCCCATAGAAGCTTAGACGTTGATTTACAGTACCAGGGGGAGTTAGCGGAGTGGTCCCCCACCCGTCCTAGCGAAAAGAGGGGTTTCAGTTCAGCCCCTGGTACCTACAGTCCCAGTAGCCCCTGTGAGTCAGAATGCGATATAGCGCCATTTCCCCGGAGACCGACACCCCCAAGACGGGAGGCGTCAGCGAGTCCGCCCACCACAGTCTCAAGGTCCCCCGAGCAGGAATCAGAAGGTAGCCGAACCACAAGGGCGACCTCATCGGTTCCGCGGTTCACAATAGGAGGGTCCCCGGGGTCAGAGAGCAACAGGCAGGGGTTCACCTCCCAACTATTCATTCCCTTCCCATCTCCGGGCGCGAGGCAGGCACGGACGCCCCACAGAGCCACTAACGAATCCCCGTTTCCTGTTGCAGGACAAGCACCCGCAGAGTCAGGGATCACAGGCTCTCCAGTACTAGGTCAGACGCAAGCGCGTCCCAAGCGCACGTGCGGCAAGCCACAATGGTTGCGGGACTTCGTCCCATCCTAGGGGGGAGGGATGTTATGTATGTATGTATGCATGTTCATTATACTGTAAAGGCAAGTATGTAACCACTCCAGATACAAACGATACCAGCTGTAAAAGAACGCGAGCAGACAGCCCATAGAGGGCAGCTGCGAGCGTTCAGCCTCACATGGTTCACATTGCTCAATCACGGACAGCCGCGGGAAAACCTTCCCCGCATTCAGCAGCAGAAGAAAGAGGCGTGCCTGGGCGAGGCCACGCCGGTAGCAGCCAATCAGCTACCTTGCTACAAGATTCAAATGTAGAGAGCTACTGTATATATTGAGATGTATCACCGCCATTACCTCATGCTTCACTGGAACCTCATGCAATAAACCTGAGTTAAACCAACCCTTCGGTTGTCCGGTTGTCTTTGGTCCCATACACTAAAGCATCCCTGTGTGAAACTAGAAGATAATGTTAAAAAGATTTCCTGTAGAGTTGGTGACAAGAGGAAATCCTTTCTCAGCACAGTAGAACAATATTAAATGTTTCGCCTTCATTTTATTGGAGCAACTGTCACTGCAATACAATTTGAAAGTCAACAAAATTGCTGGATTCCCCCCTCACCTTACACAAATGTTGCTGGATTTGCTCTAAGTCAAGCACATACTACATTGATGGGTGAAATTCCTTTAAACGTGCAGTGCCGATCTGGTTAGTACAGCTATGAACATCTGTCGAAAAGAGCCTTCCTCCTTCTGAATACATTCAGATGTCAGCACAAAATCAGGAAGACACTATGCCTTTCCTTTGGCTCAGAGGACAGATACTCCTCTTCAGCATCCTACTGAAAGAAAAGCAGTGAAAAGTCCAGTGGGTTTTCTCATTGCATCAGCAGTAAGAAAGGGATCCTCTCTGTTTATATAGAGTAGTCAGGAGAAGGTGGCTGTTGCCTGAGGTACACCTGATTTTGTTTCAAAAATACCACAAAATTCTAGGACAGTGGTGGCGAACCTATGGGACGTGTGCCAGAGGCGGCACTCATGCCAGAGGTGGCACTTGAAGCCCTCTCTGCAGGCACCCATGCAGTTACCCCAGCACAGAGTTTGCCCCAACCCTGTGTCCAGCAGCCCAATGGGAGCACTTCATCCCTCCCCCAGCACAGAGTTCACTCCACCCCTCTGCCAAGCAGGCTGGTGGGAGCACTTCCTCCCTCTCCCCAGCACAGAATTCACCCCACCATTCTGCCCAGCAGCCCAATAGGAGCATTTCCTTCCTCCCCTGTTGCTGTATTGGCACTTCATGATAAATAAGTGGGTTTTGGGTTACAGTTTGGGTACTCCATCTCTCAAAGGTTCATCATCACTGTTCTAGGAGGCTCTTTCTGTGTACCTCACATATCTGAAGCAGTAGTATGTATTTAAAGGCACAGTTCATGGAGGCAGATAACAAGTTCAGCTGCCAATCATGAGTAAAGTCATAGTAGGTTATCATTGCAGCCATATAAATCTGCCTTAAATGGTTTCAGTTCAAATCCTGCCAGCTGAAAGCTCAAATGCTTCATTCCCTGCTTCTTTTTTCCTACAGTTCCTCTTCATTACATAACAGTGGATGGCCCTTATTTTGCCTTCACTTCACATGGGATATTGTTGAGATAAATCAAGAACTGTGAAACCCTCTGAGGTGTAATAAGAGAACTAATGCCCCTTTGATATATTGATGGCCATTCCACTCTCCTTCAGCTTAGCTCCAATTGGTATAATGTTCACAAAATAGCTTTCAGCTTTAGGCTATCACTGGCATTCCAAGTTCAGTCGTCAACAACAAAATAAACTAGAAAAAAGAGAGAGGGGGAACAGTTGATTTGTCTGATAGCTTTCCTAAACATATAAGAGATCTGAGTGGCAGAACCAAATAAGAAATAAACAAAGACATTCCCCTCTTTGGGAAGACAAAGTCTTTCGGCTTCCCTCCCCAAGGGTCACACCTAGCGGTTGCCATAGCTCTTTCCCAACAAACCAGGACAGCCACATGACATCATTGCATTCTTCAAACTGTGCATGCGTTGGATGGGGCTGCTGAGGAGACCTACTGGAGCACCTCCATCCTCCTCTTTCCCCCATGATCCCCTCCTTTTCCTCACTCTCCTTTCAGAGACCTTCAATTTATCCCATCGCCAAGGTGCCTGTCAGCTGGGAGGTGGGTTCAGCGAAGGCCCCCAACCTGCTACAGATGTTGGCTGGTGCCTAAGTAGAGGCACTGCTCCACGGCAGCAAGAAAAAGGTTAGCATTCTTTAAAAAAACTAAGAGCATGCCATTTGGTTTGAAACCTTGCAAATCCAGGACTTTTCAATGATTTTTACGGAACCGGCCGGGACAATAAAAAACCAGGATAACCCTGGTTTTCCAGGACATATGGCAACCCTAGTCACACCAACATGCTGTGATAAACCAATACTAAAATACTGCAAAATGATATACTGAGTTACCAAACTTGTCCTTATTGTGGTAAATCTTGCCTTTTAAAAAGTGTTACATTTACAGATCCTGCTCTAACCATACTATTGTTTCCAGAGAACTTGGGGAATATGATGAAAGAAATCCCCAAACCAACCTTAATCTTGGTGGATATAGTTTGTATTGCTACTTGACTTGCATGAAACCTGCAGTTGCACCTCTGTTTTAGAGACAAATCTCTTAGTGTGCTACAAGTATAAATTCAAAACTACTTGGGGATTACTCAAGAACAGCAAACACAAAGTAATCTATAAACATCCTTCTCAGTGTCTAAAGAAGTGGACTTGATCTACAAAAGCTAACATTGGTGCCACGTTTTTGCCTTTATTTTTTGCTTTTGTTTTATCTTCTGTCTGATATTCTAAATGTTACTGCAAGAAAAATATATACATACTGTACATTTAAGTAGAGTCCAAACAACAGGAAAATCCTATGGTACGTGGTATGATGAGCAGTGAGTACATTAAGATTCAAGCTAGTGTAAATCAGGGTCAAGCCACACAACATGATTAGCATGTCAAGCAGATTTATCTTAATGGATTAAAAGTATCTGTTTATTTTAACATGAGTTTGCTTCTGTGTTTGGCAAATTAGGCTCGTTTTGCTTTGTGACTGGGGCATTGAGATATAAGATGCAGTAGAGAGAGAAAGATGGGACCCTTACATGAATTCTACCCTATAAATATATGTCTGCAGACAGCAAAATTAAAACCCTTTCATTGTGGTTCTTGAAGGAAGCACTAAATTTATATATAACATTCAGATAGGAAATATTTAAAGTATCCTATTACCAAAATCTCCACTTGTGATCTGACTTCTCTCCATACCTGTCAAGCTTCAGGTAATTTCTGTCAAATAAGGGAAATTTCTCGGCCAAAACGGGAAACTGGACAGCTATGCTTATCCTGTGCTGGCCTCCAGTCTAACTCCAGTCTAATTGCAGTCTAACTAATACATGAATGATGGTGGGAAAGAGTGTAAAATATGGGGGGTTAACAGAAATTTCCCGAAACTTGACAGGTATGCTTCTCTCAGCATGAGACCAAATGAATGAATATATGAAATTCTGGCAAGTGAACTGAGTGTTCTGTTGATAAGGCTTAAACAACCTGGCTCTGAGAGTATGCCACTGGTTGCAGAAAAGATTATGGTCTATTAAGAATGTAACATGTAGGGGTTACAATATGAATTGGCTTCCGCTGAACTGAATCCTCCTTTATAGCAGCACTGAAAATTAAGACTGCTCACTGAATCTGGACAGATCCAAAGTTCTTAACTGAATCATGTTGATTCAGCCCTGTTTGTGAGGTCTGCATCAAGGTGGAATGGCCGGTTTCAGTTCTAGAGCAAAGTGAAGCAAATTTAAAAATCAGTTTGCATGCACAGGAGGAATAAAATGATATGCGACACAGAGAATTATTTTTCTTTCTTTCTTGAAAAGGCAAAATCTGAAAGGGCCTGGTACACAAACCCATGAAATTAGATGTCTAAAAACTGACAGGTTCATTCCATTCCTTAAGATCTATAATGTCTCCCAATTTTATGTAGGTCTATGCAAAAAATAAAAGGCAGGAAAAATGGAAACAGCAAAAGATAATTATAGCCAGTTTAGATAAAGGGTGCAAACTGAACTGAATGTTGCAGAAATTGTTCTGGACTGAATTAGCATCCATATCAATTGAATTAGGGTACCCGTGCATAGCCTTAAGGAAAGCAGAGACAGAAAGTATGAAGGACTTTGAGTGGGACTATCCATTGTTTCTAATGAGAATGTTTTAATTTATGCCATTTTTTACTACCAGGGATGTGAAATCTGTTTTCTGTGAATTCATCTGAATCTCATTAGTTATCTCATTCTACCCAAGCTCTGTGAGGCCATTTTTCCTGTCCATATGGAAACTTGTACAGTATATATTTTGGCATTGTTCTTCTGAATGTAAACAGTAGTTAAAATCCACTAGTAAGTTGCAGCTAGATAGGAACACTGAAACAACTGAGGTGTTTATTCTTCTGTGCTCAGCTTTTCTTATGGTCCAGGATACTTAAGAGTCGGCATCACCCCAAGGTTTTCGACCCGTCCTACGAGAGCAGACCGTAGGGGCTCCTTAGTGGTCCCATCAGCTAGGGAGGCAAATCTCACTAGGACCAGGAGGAGAGCCTTCTCTATATCTGCTCTGGCCCTATGGAACCTCCTGCCACTTGAACTGCGCCTCCAGGTTGAATTGCTCCCCTTCAGGAAGGCCTTAAAAATGTGGCTATGCCAGCAGGTGTGGGGTACAACTGGTACCGCAACCCAGCCCCTTTGGCTTATTTAGCCCTACCCGGGGTTTTTATTTACTCCTGCCCAGGTGCCCCTCTTTTTAAGGGGATTGGGGAGGTTTTATGGACATTTTAAGAGAATTTTATAGTATTTGGTTTTAATAAGTATTGGTATGGGTTTTACCTGACGTTGTGAGCTGTCTTGGGTCACTTAGGCAGAAAAGGCGGCTATATAAATCCAACAAATAAAAAAACTTACATAGGTGTTGATTCACCAAATGCCTGCTGATTCAGTAGGCCTATTCTAGTTACGATTTACTACTGGATTTCAGCGAACACCTATCCATTTTCTCAACTGACAAAATATATATGCTGATATTTTTTTATTAAAAAAACCTGAATTCCATTGTTGTTGTTCCATGCTATCAAGTCACCTCCCAATTATGCTGACCCTATAAATGAGTGATCTCCAAAATGGCCTGTCCTCAGCAGCCCTGCTCAGCTTTTGTGGCTTTCTTTAGGAAGTCAGTCTATCTCATATTTGGTCTCCATTTCCTGCTGCCTTCACATTTCCCAGCATTATTGTCTTCACCAGAGAATCTTGTCTTCCTATGACATATCAGGCCAAAGCAATCATCAGGATCAGTGTAAAGATTCAGTCCTCGTAGCAGGTTCTGGAAGATGCAGGAATCTTTGTCCAGAGACTGTCAGCAGAGGAAGGTGAGCATTAAAGCTCAGGCAAGTTGAGCATTGTAGCTGGAAGTCTGCAATCCTGCTCTGACATAAATACAGTGGTCCATGGAGAACATCAGGGAAAAGTCCCAGCACCTGTGGGCCCCTGCAGTAGGGTCTTACAGGCATCACAGACACAATATGCCTTGCAACCAGTTTTTGGTGTGAGGCAAAGACTTACATCCCCTAAAAATTCCTTACTATTGCACATGCTAGCAGGGATTTCTGAGAACAGATGGCCACAGCATCTGGAGGCATATGCTATATGTTCTAATGAACATAATGGACAGGACAGCTTTAATATGACAGAGGTGTCTTGTGTCACATGTAGCAACTGATAAAATTATGGGATCAGCTTTAACATGTAGTCTAAGTAATGCAATAAACTGAAGATGACATAGTTAATGAGTGTGAAAGCAGGTCAAATGAGGTAACATTGTCACATTAATGAAGCAAAAGGAAGCTCTGTAAGCTGAGCACTGAAATGTTTCACTCAGGACCTTGAACATGAACTATGAAATGCCCATAAATAATTAACCATACCTGAACAAAATTCTTCAAATGTGTGAGAGAAATTTTCCTTTGTTGCCTGCAATGGTTGGATATTTTGTCCTTGAAAACATTGTTCCGATTTTGTAGAAAAATGAGAGAGATTCATAGAATAATAAAGCTGGAAGAGGCCAGGGGGTATGGAGAAAAACAAAATGTAAAAAAATAATAATCACAAGACTTTGTTGACAACCAGCCATCTTTTCCTTCACAGTGAAGAATTTAGACCAGTGGTGCGCTAATGTTTTTTTCTCCGGGCCAGTCCCACCCCCAACACGCAGGTGTGGAGGCTGGTGGCAGGCTGCTCCTTTCGCTGACAGTTCCGATGTCAGCCATGGTGGTGGTGGCAATCACGCTTTGTCCCCGTTGCTCCGAGCAGCCTCTGGCTCGGTCCCCTCGCTTCAGCAGCCTTTGGGAATGTGGATCGCTGCTTTGAGGAAATTTTCAGAGCCTTTCCCATTTCAAAATCTGCAACACTAGGAGAGCTCCATGGCGTGCCCAGGATGACATCATCCCGGGCATGCCATGGGGCTCTCCTAGCACCTTGGATTTTGAAATGAGGAAGGCTCTGAAAGTTTCCCTAATGCAGCCATCCACATTCCCAAAGGCTGCTGAAGCGAGGGGACCGAGCCAGAGGCTGTTTGGAGCAGTGGGGACAAAGTACATGGCTGACTTCATAAGTGACATTAGGAGGTGGAGGCAATCCTAGGAGAGCCCAGGTACTCAGCCCAGGCTGTATTAATGATATGCACAGGCCAAATTGGGCCCGCGGGCTGTAGTTCTGGCGCCGCTGATTTAGACTTTGAAAAAACTGATATGCTGCATATTTCTACATTTCCTCATTTGTTTACAAAGTCCTGCAAAGTGCTTAAACATCCATATACAATTTTCAACATGGTGTTGTGATATTTTTTAACCACAACCAGGTGTACCTTGGTAACGGCGAAAGGAACTGCAGAATAAACTCAACAAAAAGTGCCTTCATTTTGGCAGTTTCATGTCTGGCCTAACAACATGGTGTTAAGCTTATACTCAGTGTTGCTCCTTGTTCAAATTGCACTTGATATGCCTCCTTCCCATCCATATGTCTGTTGACAATAGGAAGGCAACATATTGTGGCACTTTAAAGACCAGCAGATTCATTTCAATGTGAGCTTTCATGAATCAAATTTCACTTCATCAGACACAAGGGAGGGAAAATACATGTCACTTATGTCACCTATGTTTAACTCCATGGCAGTGAGAATATAGTGACAATATTTCAGTAACACAGGAATGGGGCTATCAAACTAATGATTAGTAAATCTTAACTGGGCATTAAGCTGTATACTGATAGGCTTTGCTGTCAAAGGCATGCTGAGAGTTGTTTATGAGATTGCGGTCAGAGTCTGTCAAATGAGACAAATCTTTTACATTATTTTAATGTACTACTAAGGAGCTGTGCTGGCTTAGGGGTTAGATGCTGAGCATGGCAAGCAGAAGGTGTCACAATGTTAATCTCTTTCTAGAGATTTTATCATGCCTTCCTGCTAAACCTCACCATCTGCCTCCTTACCATTCAGGTCCATCACCTCTGGATGGTGCAACCCGGTACTTATGGGCTCCCCTGTTGACCCCACATGGCTCCCAGGCTAGTGAGTGTGCAAGGTCAAATTATTATTTAGGTAACATAAATGTGGCCACAAGCATGGTCCAGTCAACCCTTGGATTCCAATTCAATAGACACAAAGGATCTATATTTGATAAGGTTTATTAAGCAAGTTGAAATGAGTATAGCATTAAGAAATCAGACTTGCAAACTTAGTCATTCAAGGTACATACAGAAATAAGAAAAAGCTTAACTTGGTTCGGCCCTTGTGGCCTTAGTTATACTTATACTCCATTCCCCTGGACTTTCCTGGAGAAAGAGAAAGAGACTCTTTCCCAATCTAGTTTTACGCTTTTGATATCAACCTCCCTACATGGGGAATCTCATCCAATTAGAATTAGGTTACATTCCGTTCTCTCTCTTTGGTATGTGGCATATAGCAACTCCAACTACTCCAATCTCCATTTTGAGATGGCAAAGCACAAGGTAATCTAGTGGGCAAAATCTCATGAAAAAGCACAATTCAGAACTGGGCATATTTCATGACAGAAGGTCTGCAGGTCAGCAGTTCAAGACCTGAGTACTGCAAGATGGAGTGGGCTCTGGTCATCTGTCTTAGTTCCTATCAACCTAGCAGCTTGAAATCAGGAATTTGCAAGTAAATAAATAGATACCACTTCAGTGGTAAAGGTAGCAGCATTCCATGCATTCTGGTGTCTAGTCATGTCTTCCACATGATGATGGAAATGCCTAAAGATGCAGAAAGTGCTGGCTCATTGGCTGGAAGTGGAGATGAGTCTCACCCCCTAGAGTTGAGCACAACTGGTTTCACGCAAGGGAGTCCTTTACTTTTACTTTTAATATACAGCTATTGCATCATTAATATATGTATTGCACTAAGAAGCTTCAATCTCTATTTAGACATGCACTGAAATTTGCTTATGTAGCTAATTTTCAGTGTCTCCCTTTTCAATCTCCCTTTGTAATCTCCCCTTCTACAAAAGCAACTTTGAGATTTGTAACAGCATTGCAAACCAATTTTTGGAAGACTATTCTACTACTCATTGTATTTTCTTCTTAATTGCTGGTTATCCAGCTGAGTGTACTACAGAGGGTCATGCTTTTGTGCTCATTGGTCCCAACTTAAACTATTATAGATTGTACTACATATGACAATTATCAAATCTGATTTCTCATTTTAGCCTTGTGTCCTTTTTCATCTGAATCACTCCTGACCTCACTTTGTTTATTGTAATCGTGTCTGTATTCCTGTCTAAATTATTTGAAGAATTGATTGACATATGTAACTGCAGGGTTCCAAAAAAATTGGCCAGACTCGTGTTGTTTTTTAGAGAATGTGAGCCTCTTTAGAAACTGAACTGTTAAATGTGTGTATGTATGTGTGTGTAAATGTATGCATGTATAAATGCACACACACACTGGCTGGAGGTGAGAGAGGCCACCATGGAGCATGGGCAGGCGGGTGGCTGAGGATGACCATACTGTCACCTTTGCCAGAGGTCTCTAGCCAGCTTCCATTGGCCGGAGATCAAGATGGTAGTGATAGCAGCAGCGGTTCTTCCATCTCCACTTTCAGCTGCGGTTAGGTCAGTATCGTGAGGGGCCTTATGGCGGAGTGGTGGGTTGGTGTGACCTGCCTGTCATGGAGCAGGGTTCAGCCTCTCAGGAGCAGTGGCAGAGGCCATGGGAGCTGTGAAAAAGGTGGCTCGTCCACACAGGTGGTGGTGGCAGGGGCCCTGGGGTGGCAGACCTTTGGACAGACTGGGATTTTGGGATCCATGGCTCCATTTGGGTTGTTTATGCCAGGGACTATGAGGATGGTGAGATAGAAAGAAAGGTGTCTTCTGGAGATTTTAAGGCAGGGTCATATGGAAAGACATAAGGCCTGGATCTATTCTGTATAGGGCTTCATAGATCACAACCAGAACCTTTGAACTGTGGCCTGAAATAGACCATTTGTCAGTGAAGCTGTTCTTTCAAAGACCTTCTATAGGTGATTCTAGTCTACAGCCTGGCTGCAGTATTTTGGACTCTCTGGAGCAGGGACACCCAAACTATGGCCACTAAAAAAAAGTTTGGACACCACTGCTCTGGAGGTTCTGAATACTTTCCAGAAGCAATGCGTGCCACATAAATCTAAGCAGGATAAAGTTAATAAAGCAGTTTCAATCACATACAGTACCTCTATTTCCTACTTCCTAGGCAGAGGGACATAGTTAAATTATTCTACAAAGGTGACTTATTACCAGCTACTTTTAGCTTTATTTCTAAACCAGAAATGAAATGTTGGGATATTTCCACTAGATATTTTTTTTTATTTTGGTTTGGCCAAAATAAAAGTTTGACATCATCCTTCAGCCCTAGAAAGTTAACAACTGAGCTACCTTTGTATTTTGGAAAATGTTGTACTAAGTTCCATTTGCAGAACAAATGCAAGGCAACAATCAGGAAAGCAAAGCAAGACTTTGAGGAGCGTATAGCTAAAAATACTCAGAGAAATAACAAAGACTTCTTTAAGTACATTAGAAGTAAGAACCCAACTAGGAAGGCCACTGGACCATTAGATGACAATGGAATGCAAGGGGTTATTAAAGAGGAAACAGAGATTGCAGAGAGACTCAATGAATTCTTTGCTTCAGTATTCACTGAAGAAGACAGAGACCACATGCCCAAAACAGAGCCTATCTTCGTAGGGAGGGAAAGCGAAAAATTAAGCAAGATAGAAATAACCAGGGAGGAGGTCCTTGCATGTCTTCTTAAGCTAAACACTAACAAATCACCAGGACCAGATGGCATCCATCCATGAGTTCTCAGGGAACTTAAAAGATGAAATTGCTGATCTCCTAGCCACAATATATAATATTTCCCTCAAATCAGGCTTTGTGTGTGATGACTGGAAGGTAGCGAATGTAACACCAATTTTCAAAAAAAGATCCAGGGGTGATCCAGGAAATTACCGACCTGTCAGTTTGACATGTGTCCCAGGTAAAGTGATGGAAACCATCCTAAAAGATAGAATTAATAAGCACATAGAAGAGAAGGCGCTGCTAAACGAGAGCCAACATGGCTTTTGCAAGGGCAAATCATGCTCACTAATCTGTTGGAATTTTTTGAGAGTGTCAAAAAGCATGTGGATAAGGGGGATCCAGTTGACATTGTTTATCTGGACTTTCAGAAGGCTTTTGACAAGGTCCCACACCAAAGGCTCTTGAATAAACTTACCAGTCATGGAATAAAGGGACAGGTCTTGTTCTGGATCAGCAACTGACTAAGGGACAGGAAACAGAGGGTAGCACTAAATGGACACTTCTCCAAGTGGAGGGAAGTCAAGAGTGGGCTCCCCCAAGGTTCAGTACTGGGTCCCCTGCTTTTCAACCTCTTCATAAATGATCTAGAGGTGGGAGTAAAAAGCAAGGTAGCCAAATTTGCTGACAAATTATACAGGGTAGTGAAAACTGTGAGAGATTGTGAGGAGCTCCAGAGGGATCTCTTGACACTGGGAGAGTGGGCAAAACAGTGGCAAATGAGCTTCAACATTAGTAAGTGCAGAGTGATGCATGTTGGGGCAAAAAAAAACCCCATTAACTTTTATAAACTGATGGGCTCTGAACTCTCTGCGACAAACCAGGAAAGGGACCTTGGTGTCCTGGTGGACAACTCAATGACGGTGTCAACCCAGTGTGCCTCAGCAGTGAAAAAAGCAAACTCAATGCTAGGGATCATTAGGAAGGGTATAGAAAATAAATCAGCAAGTGTCATTTTGCCTCTTTATAAATCTATGGTGAGGCACCATCTGGAATACTGTGTACAGTTCTGGTCGCCATACCTCCAGAAGGATATTATGGAGTTGGAGAAAGTGCAGAGGAAGGCAACCAGAATGATTAGGTGACTGGAACACCTTCCTTACCATCTGAGGCTGCAACGGTTGGGCCTTTTCACTCTTGAACGACGGCGTCTAAGAGGTGACCTGATTGAAGTTTATAAAATCATGCACGGTGTGGACAAAGTAGATAAGGAAAAACTGTTTTCCCTATCGCACAACACTAGAACTAGGGGACACTCCATGAAACTTTTGGGTACTAGTTCTCAAACAAATAAGAGAAAGTACTTTTTCACCCAGAGGATTACTGGTCTATGGAACTCCCTGCCAGAAGAAGTGGTGACAGCTGTCAGTCTTGACAGCTTTAAGAAAGGATTAGACAAGTTCATGGAGGACAAGGGTATCAATGGTTATAATTATGGATACTTAAGGACAACCTCTGGGTTGGAGAGATATGCAGGATATCTCTCAATGCCATTTCCAGGGAATCCTAAGCAGGTGAAGGCATCTCCTTGGGAATACCCTGAAGGAAATGGTGAGCCACTGTGTGAGACAGAATGCTGGACTGGATGGGCTGTGGCCTGTTCCAGCAAGGCTGTTCTTATGTTCTTATGTTCCAAATGTCTGTCTGGACAGGTCATCCTGCTATGGTAATCGAGTAGACCATAGTGACAGCAACTCAATGCTGAGTGGTGGTTAACTAACCTGACAACCCTGAGATGCAGAAGTCCACAGGGAAGGGTGATAGTCCCCAAGTGGATTAAATCCCACTTGAATCCATCTTGATGGAGGGCAGCAGCTTCATCAATGCTGGCCTGGGGCTGAGGAGGGCTTTGTTAGTCAAAAGAGCTCGGGATCAGAAAGTGTCTAACGGAACTGGATCAGTGGTATGGGTGTCACACTGTGATGTAGAAAGCAGATGAAAGGCCACCACATGATATTCTCAGGACAGTCTTCATGGTTGATCGCCATGAGGATTACCAATATTCGAAATTGGATATGGCAGAAGAAGAAGGTTCCAAATGCCATTCCCAGGAGCTTGCCCATGCTTCTACTTCAAAGTAATCCCCACTGAAATTAATAATAATGCATTGGAATGTAGCAAAAAAGATTAATAACCAAAGATTGGATGTTCTGGATGTAATAGCTTTAGAGATGAGAGCAAACTGTTCCAGTTGTTAGGATATGAAATGTGCCAATTAGATCAGAGGTAGGTAACCTATGGCCCATGGGCCGGATCCAACCTGTGGGGCCAAATCATCTGGCCCACTGCCCTCACTCCCACCACCATAGCCAGAAGTGGAAGTGGTGTGAACAGCCATAAACACATTTACAACACCCATAAACGTATCAACAGCTGTCATAAACACATTTATGACAGTCACAGACACATTTTACAGCAGCATTTACAGTGGAGGGACCACTAGTTCAGCCCCCTCAACTGTCTGAGGGACCTCTGACTTACAAATGTTGGCAACTCCTGAATTAGATAAAAAGAAACTCTGGAAAAGGGTAATACACACACACACACACACACACACACACACACACACACACACACACACATGCAAACATGTATTTTCTGTCAGCTTCTTCCACTGTGCTCAGAAAACCATTCTGTGAGCATTTTGTGTGCAGAGGTTAAGCTACAACATACTTAAGAGAGTTGAGATATAAGGAGAAGGACCTAAGGCCAAAACAGAAATGAACAGTAATTATGCACTGAAAACTCCATGATGTTGGTGACACAGAATTCACAGCAGATAGTTTCCCCAGCTGCTTGAGGCACACAATCTCTTAGTCTCATCTTTTTGCCTGGTGTGAGATCTTTCTGCTTGATTGGTCACTTCCATTTGTGTTTAAAAATGAGAAAGGACTTCCATTTGCCTCCAACCTTTTGATAGGGAAAGGAAACCCTTTACAGTATCCTAAGAAGCTGGTTTGTTTAGTTCCAGTGAATAGGCTCCAATAGCTTCCTCCATCCCCAACTGAGAAAATAGACTTCATAATATTGAGCAGTTGTTACCAACTGAAGTTTGCTCCATGAAGAATGGGCAAGAGAATGGATAGTGAGACACCCTCTCCATTTCTCTTAGGGTATATGGATGAAAGATCACCCAGTGAATTTAAGATGGAACAGATTCAGGAAAATAAATGGAAGTGTGTCTCCAAACAATTCGTAATTTATTTATGGAATCCATTCTCTTCTGCAAGAAGCTGTTATAACCACCGTTCAAGTGGTTTGAACAGATCAGACAAATTATTCATGGAGGAGTCTACTAATGACTGTTCAACATGCTAGGTATATGAAATTTCCACATCCATATTGTTCAAGAAAAACACTCTCCTCCAGTGTTTATGTCCTCATGCAGGGCAAATGCATGCCCTCCATTTGGCAGGAGTTGGATAGTAGATTTTAAGAACAGAGGATTGATTCCCCACAGTTTCTGGCCACCACTTTTCTTTCCTAGAACGTCCTGAAAACGTTACATCATGACTAACCAGAGTTCTAATAGACATTATGTGGATACCAGTGTCCCCTTTATACTCACTAGAAGAGCTTGAGAGAGATCCAATAATTTTCCTCCCTCATTTCAGTGTTTGCCTCTGTAAAAAAAACCAAAAGAATAGTTTGGTGTATGCAAACCAAGACACAGGACACAGCCTCGGGCTGGGTTAACTCAGGTTTATTGCATCGTGGGCAGAGGGAACATGAGGTAATGGCGGATCGATAGCTCTTTATATACAGCAGTAATACATTTGAACGTGGTGCCATGGTAGCCCATTGGCTACTGTCTGCGTGACGTCATTGCAGGTCACGCCCTTCTTGTCCAGGTGTAGGTGGTGGCGGGAAAACTTCCCGCGCTGTTGCCTTTGATGAGTTCGGACCAAGAGAGCTTGGACGCTCGCTGCTGCCAGCTGGTGGTCATTAGCTCGCGTCCTATTACAGGGTTTATATGATACAGCTGAAGGTTACATTGTTGCTATAGGCAAGGTTACATTGGCTCAGATACATTGTAATCCATGTGTACAATAAAACCATCAGAACACAACACCCCTCCCCCCTAGGACGAGACAAAGTCTCGAGCCCACACTTAAACACACTCCCCCCCCCCTAGGAGACAAAGTCTCTCAGCCAAGATGGCTTATTTCGAACACGCTGGGGTCTCGATGCGGGCTGCCTCTCCCCGGGTTTGCTACCTTCTCTTTGTCCCCTGGTTTCCTGTCCTGTAATATGAGAGGGAGACTCGTTAGTGACTTGCCGCGGCTCCGCGGCGTTGTTGGGAGGTGTGCTCTTTATTAGGGAGGAACCGGGGGCACTGGGGGCTAACGAAAAACCCCTCTTCTCGCTTGGATGGGTGGGGGAACACTCCTGAAAACCCCCCCGGCTCGCAAAATCAAAATCAAAATCACAATCGGGGGCAGCGGTCGCGAACTCCTCTCCCCCTTCCCTGGCCCCTGATAGGACCTGCGTATCAAAAGGATATGGGTCGGGGCCGCTGCTACAGCTTCCTTCCCCCCTTGCTTGGGACTGTCGTCCACTGCTGTCTCCCCCTTGGGTTAAGCGGGTGGGGGAGAACCCTAACGTTGAATCCTGTTGCTGAGCTCCACTGACTGGCCCACTCACTCGGTGCCTCAGTTGGTCTGCGTGCCTCCTCCAAAGGAGGCCGGTGTTAGTCTCGACCCGGTACGACACTGGCCCCGTCTGTTCTACAACCGCCCCTGGCACCCAGGCTGGCCCCTCGCTGGAATAGTTCCTGCAGTGAACAGGGTCCCCGGCGGCGAAACCTTTCGAGACTGCCAACCCTATGTTATTTCCTTTATCCTCGACTCTCGTTGGGTCTAGCCTGGACAGGATCGTGGTCAGTTTTCGCCGCATCAAGAGCTCCGCCGGCGAGTAGCCTGACGCTAAGGGGGTTACCCTATACGCTAAAAGGAACTGGCATACATGGTGATTCAGGTCCCCCGGGCCCATGCGCCGCAGCGCCTCTTTCGTTGTCCGCACCAGCCGTTCCACTTGGCCATTCGTGGCCGGGTGAAACGGTGCGGACGTGACATGCCGAATGGCGTTTGCCTCCATGAATGCCCCGAACTCGGCGGAGGTGAAACAACTAGCGTTATCGCTGACCAAAGTGTCGGGTAAACCGAATGTGGAAAAGACTCTCCTTAGCTGGCTAATTGTCGTGGCGGAGGACGTGCTCTTTACTGGGATAACCTCCAGCCACTTGGAGAACGCATCTACCACCAGGAGAAACATGGTTCCTCGGAATGGGCCAGCAAAATCCACGTGCACTCTGGACCACGGCCCCCTTGCTGTGTCCCACTCCCTATGCGGGAGACGGGCCGCCTCAGGTCGGGATCCCTGGCAAGCCTCGCAAGTGCCGACCATGTGCTCAATGTCCGCGTCCAGCTGAGGCCACCAGAAGTAACTCCGGGCCAGCGCCTTTGAACGAACTATGCCCGGGTGGCTGACGTGCAGCAGTTCGAGCACCCTCGTCCGCAGGGGCGCAGGGACCACCACCCGTTGGCCCCACAGAAGGCACCCCCTCTCTAGGGACAACTCTAGCTTTTTCCTAAAGAATGGGTCGAACTCTGTACTCGGGGACGAAGCCGGCCACCCCTTCTGCACCCATGAACTAACTTTCTCCAGCGTCCTGTCCTTGCCTGTCGCCCTAGCAATGTCGGCTGGTACTATTGGGGGTGCGTCTAAAACCTCAATTAGCAACACCTGGCGGTCTCTTTCAGCTCTCGCCTTTTGTTCGTCCGACAAGGGCAGAGGGGATCTCGAAAGCGCATCAGCATGGCTGATCTCCTTTCCGGGCCTGTACTCCAACTCATGTTGGTACGCGTTGAGGAAAATAGCCCATCGCAGCATTCTCGGGGACAGGATCTGCGGCGTGGGCTTGCTTGCCGTGAAAATCCCTAACAGCGGCTTGTGATCGGTCACGATTTTGAACGGGCGGCCATACAAAAAATCGTGAAATTTTTTGGTCCCCGCTACTATTGCTAACGCTTCCCTGTCGGTTTGTGCGTAATTTCGCTCCGCTTGGGACAGGGACCTTGAGTAAAACGCTACCGGGGCCTCCCTTCCGTCCTCCAACACGTGGCAAAGCACCGCCCCCACCCCCACCGGGGATGCATCACAAACTAGGACCACAGGCCGTTTGGGGTCGAAGTGCGTCAGGATTGCCTCAGATGTTAGGAGTTGCTTTAGTTCTTTGAACGCCCTCTCGTGCTCGTCACCCCACATCCATGGCTCCTCCTTTTTAAGTAACCGATGGAGCGGTTCGGCCACGGACGCCTTCCGCGGGAGGAATGTATGGTAAAAATTGAGGAGCCCCAGGAAAGACTGCAGCTCGGTTTTGGATGTGGGGCGAGGGGCCTTTTTAATGGCTGCTACCTTGGATTTAGACGGCTTAATCCCCTCGGGTGTGATCCGGAACCCTAAAAACTCGACCTCGGTTTCGAAAAAGACACATTTATCCTTCCTCAATCTCAGCCCCGCTTTCTCGAACACTGTCAGTACCTTGTCCAACCTTTTAGCCAGTTCAGCCTCACTCCCCCCTGTTATCAACACGTCATCAAAATAAGGCAACACCCCCTCCAGGCCCTTTAGGAGGCGTTCCACGAGCGATTGAAAAAGGCCGGGTGCCGAGTTCACGCCGAACTGTAACCGCGACACCTGGAACGCTCCCTTATGTGTAACTATCGTTTGTGCCGCGGCCGTGGCGGGGGTCACTGGAAGTTGCTGATAGGCTTGTGCCAAATCGAGTTTGGCGAAACACTTTCCCCCATTTAGCCTGGCCAAAAGGTGGCTGATCACTGGCACCGGGTATGCATTAGGGCGGATCGCCTTGTTAATTGTACACTTATAATCAGCGCAAATGCGCACCTCCCCGTTAGCCTTTAGGGCCGTCACAATTGGAGTTTCCCACTCCGCGGAATCAACAGGAATAAGAATCCCCTGGCCCACCAGTTTGTCCAGTTCCGCCTCTATCTTGTCCTTGAGTGCGAACGGCACCCTGCGTGGTTTGAGTCTTATCGGGCGGACCTCCGGGTCTATGTCGAAATCTACAGGGGGTCCCTTGAACTTTCCGAGTCCTTTCTTAAAAACGGCGGGATGCGCATCGCAAACCGCTTGTATTGGGTCTCCCCCCACGGTATGCACCCCCCCTATGAACAAACCTAAGGGCTGAAACCACTGTGTCCCTAGGAGGCTACAGCTCCCCCCTTTGAGGACAACTAGGGGCAGTTCCGCCGAATGTCTCTTAAATTTGACCCGAAATTTCCCGACCCCCAACACCGGAATGCTGTTTCCCTGTACGTCCCGTAGTGTGGACCTCAACGCTTTAAGCTTGGGCCGCACGTGGGGGTCGATTTTCAGGAACTCTTTCTGGGGAATTATGGAATAGAAGGACCCCGAGTCAATTTCCATCTTAATAGGGGCCCCTTGTACTAATACCTCAACGAAGTAATGGGACTGTCCCGCGGACACGCTGAACACTGAGGCGTCGTCCTCGCTGCCGTCCGAGACGCGGCCCACGCCGTCCTGCTTCCTCGTGGTCTGGGCGCCATCTTTGGGCCTCGCTGGACGGTCCGGTCTGGCCGCGCGGTCTTGTGACTGCCTCCGGCCCTCTTTCCGCTTTCGGCACGCCTTGGCGATGTGCCCCCGACGGCCGCAGGTGTAACACTCGGCCTTCCTGAACGGGCATCTCGCGCGCTCGTGGGCCGCTCCGCAACCCTCGCAGCGTCGACCACCCTTCCGGACCTTCTGGACCTCCTCGCCGTCGCTGCCTTCCGTAGACGACTTTGAGGCCCGTCGAGTCGCGTGCACCGACTGTCCGGTCTTCCCGTGCACCGAATTTTCCGCCTTGCCGGCTCTAGGACGCCACTCACGCCACTGGTGCATCTCGTCCACTCCGGCATTCGTGGACTCTGCGGCTTCCGCGGCCTCTATGACCTCTGCCAGCGTGGGTGGCGGCTCCTTATTCATCAAGCTGCGCTGTACCTCCTTGTCTTTCAGGCCACACAACACGCCGTCCCTGAGGACCAACTCCAGGATATCGCCCCATTTACAGGGGGCGGCGGCTATCCTCATGGCGGCCACGAATGCCTCAACCGACTCATCCGGCGCTTGGACTCGCCTCCAAAACGCGCTCCGAGCGGGAAACATTGCCCTCGAGGGGCAGAACCGCTGTCGCAGCAGTTTCATGATGTCGCTCGCCTTAAAGTCGCTCACCTTCTTCGGAGCGATTATGCCCACCAGCGTCCGCTTGGTTTCCATCCCGAGCATTCTGGTGAGGATGGCCCTCTTCCTCTCCTCGTCTTCTCCTTTGACTCTGAGTTCCACCAGGGCCGCCTGGAAATCCATCTCAAGCAGCTCCCAGTCTTGCGGTTTGGTGATGTTGAAACCGCTCTGTGCCCTGGCTGTTCCGTGGGGATCCATCATCCCACCTTCGTCGCCAATTTGGTGTATGCAAACCAAGACACAGGACACAGCCTCGGGCTGGGTTAACTCAGGTTTATTGCATCGTGGGCAGAGGGAACATGAGGTAATGGCGGATCGATAGCTCTTTATATACAGCAGTAATACATTTGAACGTGGTGCCATGGTAGCCCATTGGCTACTGTCTGCGTGACGTCATTGCAGGTCACGCCCTTCTTGTCCAGGTGTAGGTGGTGGCGGGAAAACTTCCCGCGCTGTTGCCTTTGATGAGTTCGGACCAAGAGAGCTTGGACGCTCGCTGCTGCCAGCTGGTGGTCATTAGCTCGCGTCCTATTACAGGGTTTATATGATACAGCTGAAGGTTACATTGTTGCTATAGGCAAGGTTACATTGGCTCAGATACATTGTAATCCATGTGTACAATAAAACCATCAGAACACAACAAATAGGGAGAGGTTTTGTCCCCTCTTTTGCCAGCAACACCTCTGCTCAAAAGGGCAAGGGCAAGGAAGTAATATTTTCAGAGTCCTTGAACTAGCCTTTAAGTTTAATAAAAGACATCATACAGCTGATTATATGGCTGGGAATGTAGAGGCAATTGCAGTTGTTGCTGTGTTGAATCTTGGCTATTAATGTAGGTTCCACACAAGTGTTGTTGGTCATGTAACAGGAAATTAATTCTATATAGCTGCTCGGAAGGGATTTAAAAGCAGGATTTCTAGGTGATTGTAAAAGCATGGGAAACACTGCACTTAATGAGAAAGTTCCTAGTTCACTGTGTGTGACTGCAGCACAACTTTCATAGTCTGCTTGAGAGCTCTCAGAAGCCTCAGTATGGCTGCTCTTAGGAAAGAATACTAAACAACCTGCACCTCAGTTCAGATCTGACAAAGAGACCCTTGTGTTTTTGAATTCTAAGAATGACTCCCGCCTCGGATGTGCTGCAGTCCTGATTGGTTTACTTCTTCAAGCCTGGCCTGCCAATTGGTGGCAAGCCTGACACTGAGCTTTATCATTGGCTACTGGATTGATACTTGTTTTACCTAATCTCCAATCTCCTTCCTCTATTTTCCTGGAAATTTTAATCTTTTTCTACTTGACCACATTTACATAAATATTTACCTTTGTAACCTGTGGCTGATTTATCCATTTATGAAATGACCACCTACTGCGGGTTCTTTTGTTCCATTGTGTAAACTTTATTGTTAAAATAGATAGCCACTAGGATTAGTCTGTACGTGTAGAAAGGTATAAGAAGACTATGTGACTTCAGTTGCAGCTCTCTCTCTCTAGCAATCTTCTACATCAATCTAGTTAGGGGCTCATTTTGTGGGTGGACTTTGTTCAATGGTATCTTAAATTCAATAAACTCCTTTCTATTTGAACCCACAATCTAACGTCGTTTTTGGTTCCTGATTCAACCCTATCTGTGGGACATTCCCACAAATTTAAAAGGTAACAATTTTTCAGATAACAAGCTATAGAAAACTTGTTTTATCTTTTGTGGGGGAAATAGTTGTACAGTATTTAGTAAATTTGGTTCCTGAGGCAACACAACAATAATAACAACAAACAACCTCTAGCATGTACCACATTAGGACAGTGTAATCACTGCAATTGACTGTCCTCAGTGAAATCTCCTCAGAGATGATGTGCGAAGGACTCACCTGTCTTAGGTAATAAATAAAGAGCCCTGTGGCCCTTTCCAATCCATGCTTAACCACCCCACTGCATTCATTGGATGCTATAAAAAGAAAGATAAAACAAATATCCAGCAGTATTAATCAGTGAAGAAATAAAAAGAAGTAGCTGATCCACTTCTTAAATACCTCCTTTGATTACTCATTTCAAATGGAGGTCATGAGAAGCAAACCATGCTAAGAAGTGAGGTTTAGGAGAAAGCCTATGCTCTGATACATCCAAGCTCAGAAACTATCCTTCCCATGATACCTTGCTTCTCAGGATCTCCCCTGCCTTCCTGAAATCTTAACACTGTGTTCATGTGTTCCTTCATGTTCATGGGACTTTTCTTGATCACATGCATATGACAAGAAGGTGGGCAGGTACATCTTGTACACATTGGGAGGAACCACAATACAGGTATTCCTCCTTTTGCTTTTATCATCTTCCTAGGATCACGTAGTAGGGGTATATAGGGCAGGGGAGTTAGCTATCTATGCGTATGAGCAGCTATGAGAGGTATCAGCAGAACAGAGATCAATTGGTGAACAAATGATTTTATTTTATATAAAATGGCTGCCTTGGTTGGTCATGTATGCAAAATCTATTCACAAGCATGAATGCCTTGCATTTCTTCCATATGTCCCCTATTGCTTCCTACTTATTACCAAATATCTTACAGCAGCTATCTATTAACTATAGAACCATCTATGGAAGATGTGGGATTAAAAGGTCAGGAATAAGGGTTTTTCTTTTTAAACACACTTCCCTAAATGCTAGGAAAGGGCAGGATATTTATAGAATACAGTACACAACTGGTGGGTGAGAAATGATGGGGAACTCACGAGGAACACAGTTGAACAATTGCCTTATTCATCACTAAAAGGTTACAGGATATGTACTTCAGTGCTATAGATGTTTCCAAGGTTTTGTGCAGGTCTTTCCTAGGTCAGCTACATTGTCTCTTAAGTGTGCTATTCAAGGTGGATTCTTAGGCCTTGTACATAAGAGGATAAGAGCATTTAAATGAAATGGCCTTACTGGAGCTAACCAAGGGTCTATCTAGCCAGCATTCAGTTGCCACAGTGAGCTAGATGTCTTTGGGAAGGCAATAAACAGGACATCATGGCACAAACCCTTCCCTGTTGTTTTCAGGAGAATGGAATTCAGAAACATGTTACCTTTGATCCTAAAGAGGACATAAGCCTTCATGACTTGTAGCATGTCTATAAACCTTTTCCCCTCCCTTGAACTACAGCTTCAAAAAAGTTACTTTTTTAGAGCATACCCCTAGAATCTCTCCTACAGCCCATTACATGCAGGTTGCATAGTGGTAGTAATGCTGTTCCAGAATGAAAGCGTGGTGCCAAAATGGCCGCCACGCTCTTTGCCGGGCCCCCCACCTGGACTCAGACATCCGGGTGAGTAAGGGGGCGTGGCCACCCCTCTATAAAAGGGGTGGCCACGAGGCAGACGAGCTGCCATTTTAGAAAGAGTGATGGAGAGGAGAAGTTTTCTCCGTCGCTGTTTGTTATTTTAGTATTCGGCTGTTTAGCCCTTGCGGTTCTTTCCCGGCTGGGAAAGGAGGATTAGCACACGCAGAGCCTTGGTTTGCTTGTCTACTGCGTGTTTCTGGTGCTAGGATTTGGATCCCTGGATAGGGATCCTGCTTTTACTTCTCCTCGGGAGACATGGCTCCCAAGCGGAAGGCCCCGGCGATGAAGCCGTGGCCAAGGGAGAGAACTTTCACCGGCCCTGCGCTGGACGGGGGACAGCCATCGGGTTGGAGGACCAGGGATGCGCCCCCGCGGCAGGGCAATGTGCCAGCCTTGCCCACTGATACCGGTGGGGCTACTCAGGCTGGCACTTGGCAGCCAAGCTCCAGCTCGGTGGCTAGCCAGCTACAGGCCGGCCCTTCAGGGGCTTCAGCCCTCGGCCCGCCGTTACCGGCCATGGGTTAGGGCAGCATGGGAGGGCCTGCTGCGGGTGTACAGCCCGTTCCTCCTCCGGCCCCTCATGGGCCGGAGTTTTGGGCATGGCCCTATTCTGGCCCTGGCTCGCCCTTTGGGTTACCTTTCCAACTGCCTAGTGGGCCATCCAGCCCACCCGGCCCTCCTTAGGCCGGAGGCTCTGTGGCAGTGGATGCTCTGTTAGCACGTTTAGCAGTGCTGGAAGCATCCTTGGGCATTGCACAGCCTCCGGGGGAGGGGGGTGCTTCTCTTTCCACCGGGGCCCCTTCGTTGGCACCGGCAACCTTGACGGGCGCAAAGCTGCAACAGGCGGCCAGCCAGGTTGAGCTGCTTGAGACGCTCCGGCCGGCGCCAGCTGGTGTCTCGCAGCTCCCCGTTCATCCAGATCTACAGACTGGGAGTAGTCAGGTGTGGCCCCAGAGCTCGATTCCGGTTGCGAGCTCCGACGCCCGCCGGAACTCCCGGTGGGGGCGGCTCATGGCGGTGCACCTAGTGAGTATCAGGTTCAATTTAGTGCACCTACATCACAGCCCACTTCCAGTGGTGGGGTTCAGTGGCCCTGGCCTCGTCAAGTTGAGGCAAGTGGGCATCAGTTACCAGCCTATCCCAGTGCCCCATGGTTTCAAAATGGCACCTCGTTGAGGGTAGGGGTTTCCGCCCCTGGGGCAGTGCCGAGCATCGCAGGGGCTGTCCAGGTCCTGCTGCGTATGCCCTCTATACATAATGTGCCGGTGACAGCTTTGCCGATGGCTGGTTATTCCTTGCCCCTTGGTGATCATTTGTCACAGGTCACGAGGGAGAAGATTTGGCGAGGGGAGTACATGGATATATTCTCCCTATTGAACTGTGAGCCCACTAAGGAAGAGAGAGAGGGACAGGATGACAGAGACAAGGAGCTGTCTCGTCGTCGTAAGCCACCGCGCACCTGGGCCAACTGGTTACCGGCATATCTTATTTATATGGTGGTATACCTTAGGGCCCGGCCTGATCTGGCCATTCCTATGGTCCAATACTTGGACAATATTTACAGGGCAATGGTTGATTTCCCTGGCCCATCATGGTTGGCTTACGATGAGGAATTTAGAATGAGGGTGGCCCTACACCCGGAGATGAGATGGGATGAGCCCTGCCAAAAATTGTGGCTCTTGTACATGACCCCCACGCGTCCAGTGCCTGGGGATAGGTACCATTGTGGCCATGCTGTGCAGCGAGCTGCTCCAACACAGGCTCCCCGCCAGCCGGCGGGGCAGGGGGTTCCAGCCCGCTTGCTGTGTTGGAGCTTCTCAGCTAATGGCGTGTGCAATAAGCGACAGTGTCGATACAAACATGAGTGTCCCTCCTGTGCTGGCCCCCACGCCGCCTCCGCATGCCCGCGGGCTAGTGGGTCACGGGGCAGAGGTAGAGGTGGACAGGGAGCGGGCAGAGCTTCCGCTGATGGAGCTGGCCAGTCAAAAGGCCCCCTCCCCAGTTAACATGTATATGTTGGAGCAATGGCTCTCAACTTATCCAAGGAGGGAGGATGCGAGGTACCTCCTGGAGGGTTTCCAGTGGGGCTTTCGAATCCCATTCAAAGGGGTGCAGGGACCCCAAGATGCCCCCAATTTGGTTTCCCTGAAGGG
The DNA here is from genome assembly GCA_035047305.1 of Bradypodion pumilum. Classification (NCBI taxonomy): domain Eukaryota; kingdom Metazoa; phylum Chordata; class Lepidosauria; order Squamata; family Chamaeleonidae; genus Bradypodion; species Bradypodion pumilum. Next base: position 155,891,481 of record JAWDJD010000001.1, on the reverse strand, counting down.
TAAGGAGGGGGTGGCTGCCCTGAGTATTGCCAAAGAGGTAGAGGCCAAGAGGGTAGCGGGCCCCTTTTCCACACCACCTTTCCCTAACCTGAAGGTCTCCCCTCTGGGGCTAGTACCGTATTTATTCGTGTATAACGCGCAAAATTTTATACCAAAAAAAGAAATCAAAGTTGGGGTGCGCGTTATACACGAGGACTGGGTGCGCGTTATAAACGAGCCTCTTTTACTTCCTTTTTAGAATTGGGTCGGCTGTCTATTGCTGCGGCGGGTGAAGGGGAGGCGGGGGGGTGGCTTTGAAGAAATTGACGGGATCTGATTGGGTGCCGCGGGAGACGAGGCGTGGCCCGGAGGTAGCTCGCAGTTCGAGCGAGGCTCCTGGAGGTCGGAAGTGCTCATTTCGGATTGCATTTTCTGCAACAGGTGGGTCTGATTATCCCCCCCTCCCTCAATATTTTAAGGCGTGCTCTTTTTCACCGATATAACTGGTTCCCCTTTAGATGGCATCTCAGGGTATCAAGCGTAATCGTGCATATGACGCTTCGTTCAAGCTCAAAGTTGTTGATCATGCTGAAATGCATGGAAACCGAGCAGCTAGCCGAGAAAATTTTATACCGAGATTTCATGGAAAATTAGGGGTGCGCGTTATACACGAGTGCGCGTTATACTCGAATAAATACGGTACCTAAGAAGACCCCGGGTGAATTCCGTTTAATCCACCACTTATCGTACCCGGCGGGTTCTTCTGTCAATGATGCTATTCCTGATGACCTTTGTTCGGTCAGATATACGTCATTTGACCAAGCCCTACGGATGGTCCGCTCTTGTGGTCCCGGTGCCCTCCTGGCAAAATGTGATATTAAATCGGCATTCCGATTGCTGCCAGTGCACCCTGGGGACTTTGAGCTATTGGGTTTTAGATTCCAAGGGAAGTTCTATGTAGACAAGGCCATGCCTTTTGGCTGGTCTATTTCATGTTCGGCATTCGAACATTTTAGCACTTTTCTTCAGTGGGCCTTTGTTCGCAGGTCCGGGTCTCGGTCTGTAGCCCATTACCTCGATGACTTTTTGTTCGGTGGTGAACGGGGCTCAGACACGTGCACTCGTCTCCTCACTACATTTCAGATGCTAATGCTGAAACTGGGTGTCCCTTTAGCGCCCGAAAAGACCGAGGGCCCATCTACTATGCTCACATTTCTGGGTATTGAAATTGACACGGTCGCACAGGCATCCTGGTTACCCATTGAGAAGGTCACCCGGATCTCCGCGATGATTTTGGCGTTGCTGGCCAAACGTAAACTGTCACTTCGTGATCTTCAGGTACTTCATGGCCATCTTAACTTTGCCTGCAGGGTGGTGACACCCGGCAGAGCATTTGCTCGGCGCCTATGTGATGCCATGTCGGGCCTGTTAAAGCGCCACCACAGGATCCGACTGACCAGGGGCATGCGGGCTGACCTTTCGGTTTGGCTCACATTTTTACGGGACTTTAACGGGGTCTCTTTCTGGAGGTCGGACCTTTTGGTTTCCCCTAGATTCCAAGTACAGTTGGATGCCTCCGGCTCCCTGGGATATGGGATTTATTTTGAGGGGAGGTGGGCTTATGGCCAATGGCCTCCAGCATGGCGGTGCACAGATCGCCTCCGCGATCTTACCTTTCTTGAGTTCCTTCCAATCCTGGGAGCTTTGATGCTATGGGGCGAGGAGTGGGCCGACTCAGTGGTCCATTTTTGGTGCGACAATGCGGCAGTGGTGCACATTGTCAATGCTCAGACGTCTAAATCACCCAGGGTGATGCCGTTGGTTCACCAGTTTGTGTTACGAAGCCTACGCCTAAATGTGCTGTTTAAGGCCATACATGTCCCAGGCATTAATAATGATATTGCGGATGCTTTATCCCACCTGCAGATCCCCCAGTTCCGTGCCTTGGCTCCGGAAGCAGAGGAATTCCCCTCGCCACTCCCGGCCGAGATTTGGACATTTGGCGAGGAGAGGTGAACTGGGCGATCGGCATGTCTTTGGCACCTTGCACAAGTAAGGCGTATCAACATGCTTTCGTACAATTTAGAACCTTTTGTGTGCAGCTTCAGTTGCCCGAAGTGTGGCCCATTCCGGTGGAACAGGTTTTACAATTTATGGTTTATCTACACAGTCAGGGTTTGGCTCCTCGTACTATAGCATCCAGGCTGTCGGCACTGGCATTTATGGCCAAGGTGAGGGGTTTTGCTGACTGCATGAATGATTTCCGCATACGTCATGTTTTGGAGGGGTGGACACGGGAACATGGCCGCCGCCCGGACACTCACCACCCAATTTCACCAGAGCTACTGACCCACCTTGCACGAGGCTGGCATAACTTGTGTTATGATAGGTATGAGGTGGCTCTTTTTCATGCGGCTACCACGGTGGCCTTCTTTGGAGCGCTCCGCATCAGTGAGTTGGTATTACTGTCTAAGGCGGATGCGACTCATAGGGCACTGGAACTTGACGATGTCTATGTCACTAATGAGTGGGCTTAGTTGAGGATACTGTCCTCAAAAGTTGGTCAGCACGGCGTAGGCAGTGGGGTTAGACTGCTACGATGTTCCATTGCAGACATCTGTCCGGTTGGTGCCCTACAGGAGTTCTTGGCAGTGCGTGGCGCGCACCCTGGCTCCTTTTTTCTGCCACCAGGATGGGTCTCCCCTTACTAAATTCCAATTTTGGAAGGTGACCGGTATGGCACTATCCAGTGTTGGCCTCCCCGGGGCTTGTTACGGCACCCATTCATTTAGGATAGGCGCTGCGTCCACTGCGGCTGCATTTGGGTACTCTGAGGCTGATATACGCCGAATGGGGAGATGGGGATCCATGCGTTTTGCATTGTATGTTTGCCCACTTCAGGCATGAGTACCAGTTAAGTCATTATTCTCTTTTCTTCTTTTACAGACCCTGTGTGTCCCTGCACACCGGTGGCAGTATGCCTGGTGGGCCACAGTTACGTGCACTGGGCAGCACAGTATGCTGCGGCGACAGAGTGGGGACCCCAGCTTGGACTACGTGCAACCGCACGTATACGTTGGTACGGTAAGCGCGGAATGAGATGGCGGGAACTGTTGCCATTCCTGTTTTCCATCAGGAATGCTGAACCGCCTGATATCCTTGTACTGCACCTCGGGGGCAATGACCTTGCCCAGGTCACTGGCCTTTCTTTAAAATTCACGATTTGCAGTGACCTAGCTTATTTGCATTATGTGTGGTCGGACATCGTACCGCGTCATTCATACAGGGGAGGTATTGACCTCCGTGCCCTTGACCGCGCTCGCCGCTCGGTGAACAGGGCTGTTGCCCGGTTCTTGGCAGACAAGGGTTTGGGGATGGTCATTCGGCACCCCACGATTAGTTTGCAAAATTATGATCTCTATGCAGGGGATGGGGTCCACCTGTCGGCTAGAGGTATGAACCTCTTTCTGGAAGATTTGCAAGCAGGCCTGGTGACCGAGCTGACGGTCTTGGGGGGGGGCGGTGAGTCTTCATAGACGCCTCCCCATGTGGCGGGTAGCACTGGTAAGGTAAAGATTTATGACCCATAGGTATCCGGCAGGTTCACAATTGACTGGCCAACACTTAGACAGGTACAGGTGTAATAGCTTTGGCCAGTCAACGACGAACCAGGCAAGGGGTGATGGCAGGAGCTTTACAGTATGCATCACCTCGTGATTTAACGGATACACGTCATAGGGTGGGGTCAATAGATAGTTTATTGACTCTGGTCAACAATTTGTTTGTGTCAACAAACAAATTGATACAAATGGATACATTGTAGCCAATTACATTGGCAATTTTGGGAGGAACCTTACCAGTGTTACTGCGGCCTGCTTGCCTTAAGAATTACAATTGGATGAATACACCAATTGAAAGTTATAATTCGGACTAGGGCATTATTCAATAAAAGTGGCCCAATGCCTTTATCTATATACCGATGTCTGAGTCTTTCTTTGGGGGGTGCGCCTGCAAAGTAATGTCTCCAGACTTGACCCTAACTCTATGCAGACATTTCACAGTACTCGCAGTAACCTTGAGAATAAGCTCTTGTCTTCTTTTATGGAAGGCGAGGGACCTTTCAAGGCTTGGAAATTCCTCTTTGAGGTATCTTGCAATGTCAACTCAACCTGAAATTACCAGTAAAAAGAATTTAGCGAGTGTTCTTCACACACCCCTAGCTAACACTACTGAAAATTAAAACAATAGCAATGAGGAAATACAACTCAAACATAAAAGCCTAACAAAGGCACTATTCAAACACATAAATAAAAAGAATTGCAGCTTGAGAGAATGTCTTGGAATTGCATATTATACAAGGCATATGTGGACAGAGGAGAAGGACAAAGACCATGAGGCAGATCCAAAGGAAGGCGGAAAGATAACATTAGATACATATTACAAGAATACCAAATAACATATGTGGAGGCTGCTAGATGTGCCAGAACAAGAACCTTGCATTGATCTCCCTCAAAACCCAATGAGGTTAAAGAAGAAGCAAAGAATCAGCCGCAGCTATTTTGATGCCTGCTGTGGTGATATATCTAAAAGAACACAAGGCCTGTTTGAATAAAAATACTTTACTTGTGGACAATAGAAGCCTCCTTTGGTAGGCAGTTCCAGAGTTAGGGAGAAGCCAGCAACATAACTGTCCTTTCTACTTACCCAAAGTGCCACAGTTGAGAATACTTTGGGGAAATGGACTTACAATATGACAAGCTACTAGATATGTTGACTGAAAGTTACCATGTATTTAGCATAGGGTAATAGCCTTATGGACCGTTACATATCTATAGACTGCTGACCCAAGAAAGGCCACAACAACATCTTCTCAGTGTCACAGATGTTAACAAACTGGCTTGGCTTCATGGAACCTCCAGGGATAAACAGAACAGCTGCATCCTCCTCCTTCTAGAATTCTGAATCTTCTCTTCTCTGCTTTCTCTATGCCCAAGAGGAACATAGGACAGTAGCTTGCGATAACTCTAACCGAATAATGCAAGCAGAGGGTGAAAAGGTGAAACAAACATTCCCTTGCATAAGCACAATTTTAGATAATTTGAGGGATATAGAGTATCTTGGGTAAACAAATGAAAGTTGTCTGGTATGTAGAGTATATTTTGAGAGTCTAGGTTCAGAAAAACGAGCTGACCTTTCAAAAAAGAAAAGAAAAGAATCAGTGTTAAATATTCCAGCTCTTCAGAAAGTGCAGTCATGCTTGTTATTGTTCAGAGCATAACAAAATGCCTTCATCCTCTTTCAACTGCTTGGGAATGTACACACGGAAAACCTTTATGAATAGTTCATCCAAAGACAACAAGGAGCTATATCTGAATGGAGTTATGAGAAATCTAGGTGTAAATCTTATGCCTATTTCAAGCAGGAGGCATCTGTTTGTCCATGCAGCAGTTTCAAATGCAAGGGAAATTATTGCATGCACTTCACCTGTTGGCATTTACTGCCAAAACAACAACAAAACCTAGCTTCTCCATGTTATGTTGCAATAGAATTTCTTCCCAGTGCCATAAAAGTAAGAGAGAAGTCCTACCATGTCTACCTCAAGACAAGTCCCAATGAGCTCCACAGGTGTTACTGCAGGCAAATTACAGTAGGACTTTAGCCAGTGTGCTTTCAGTCTTGTCTTCTAGAGACTGCTTCCTCTGAATCCCACCCTGTTTTCAGTGGGACTGTAAATATAAGGCTCACGTGGCTCTAACCATCTGCTTTCTGTAGTCTTCCCCAATAGAACACTCAAGGTCCTTTGTATATTCTTCTGACAGCAATCCTCAGTTGTTGCACAGTGGGCAAAATTTCAAACACTTCTTTTCATCTCCTTTGCATAGACACTATTTGTGCAAATTAGTTGGAAATCATATTGTGGCTTCATTCCCAGAGAAAGGTCAAAGGGTTCTCTACATGGCATCTTCAAAAGGTGGGTGATGGATTTTTCTCATTAAGGGCGGTGATGGAACAAGAACAATTTAATTTGACCTGCACACTCAGTGTAACTTGCACGGAAAAATTAGACAACAGAGCTAACCAAATTCATCATAATGGCCTCATCTGAAATTGTGTCCAATTTACAATGGAAGCTTCCTTCTTTCCTTGCACACTCTAATGGAGATGCTGTATCTGAATAAAAGAGGATGCTCTTTTGCATCTACTTTTAAAAATGCCTGACAAATGTCTGCCATGAATTTTTGGGAGATTCAGATATAATTTTTTTTAATAATTTATTTTATTTACATTTATATACCACCCTTTTGATGCAAGCAACACTCAGGGTTTATAATGTGTATAAACATTTTTATAAACATATATAAAATATTTTTTAAAAACCATCTTGTAATAAAAACCCAAGAAAAAACCCAAGAAACAGTCAGGTGGCATAAAGATCTTAAAACCATAACACTATTCAAGTTAAAACACAATCAGCAGCAGTAAAAATGGGTAATATCAATTAAATTAAAAGACAAGATATTGGTATGTAAGCATGATGAAGTGGTATTACTGTACTATGAAATCTTGCTGATTAATTGATTTTTAGTGGTCTGATAAAAATACTACTTCTTTCTCCATTTTCGTTGTGTAAGGAATACACAGTTCTGTTGTTTGTCTTGTTAATGCATTCAGTCAAGGATGAAGTCTAGTGTATATCTCACCAATTGCACATTTTAGTACCTGGCATTTTTAAAATTATTATTATAATAATAACAGAACCTTTCTACGCATGTGTAGAACCCTTCTCCGCATGCACAGAAGGGTTCTGCGCAGAAGGGGATGCACAAAAGGCTTCTATGCATGCGCAGAAGGATTCTGTGCAGAACCGGTCTGCGCATGCATAAATTCCAGGGAATCCTAAGCAGGTGAAGGCATCTCCTTGGGAATACCCTGAAGGAAATGGTGAGCCACTGTGTGAGACAGAATGCTGGACTGGATGGGCTGTGGCCTGTTCCAGCAAGGCTGTTCTTATGTTCTTATGTAAGGTAATTCAGTACCAAACTCATCCACTTTGTGGACACCAACCACCTGTGATGGCTAAAATTGAAGAAATCTTTTATGCACACTTCTTAAACTCTGAATATTAAACCAGAAGAACCTAGGCTAGACCTATATAGAGCAAAAACAACACACCTTGTTCTCTCACTGGGACAAGACTCTGGCAGGACCATCTGGAAGTCATTTAATAGACTTCAAAGCTAAGTAGGAAGATCAAAGAATAATACTTGGATACAGGACAACTTTTCTGTGTATGTGGAGAAATAAAATCATTGTAGAATGAATGTGTGCACAATTTATGCCCTACTATGCAGTGGCTCAAGTGGCTAAGATGCTGAGTGGAAGGCGGGAGGTCAGCAGTTCAATACCCGAATATTGCAGGATGGAGTGAGCTCCCATCTCTGTCCCAGCTCCTGCCAACCTTGCAGTTCGAAAGCAAGAAATTGCAAGTAGATAAATAGGGACCATTTTGGTGGAAAGGTAAACAGCATTCCATGTGCTCTGGTGTCTAGTCATGCCTGCCACATGACCACGAAATATCTACAAATGCAGACAGTGCTGGCTCTTCGGCTATGAAACAGAGATGAGCACTGAACCCTAGAGTCAGATATGACTGGCTTTCTAGCAAGGGTGACATTTACCTTTACTTTATGCATACAAAGGGAAATCTCGCATATGGCCAATATTACACTATTGAAGTACTGTATTCTGTTTCTGGTCAAAAATGGCTTAACCATTTTAACATTTTAATTTGTTTGAACTGCATCTACAGTGTATATTTCACATTCAACCATAATTTTAAATTGAAAAAACTCTAACATGATTTTTTTAAAAAGAAAAATACAAATAACTGCTAGACAGCATTACAGATTCATGCTGATGTTAATAAATGGTGATGCTGTAGATGCCACAACAAGAGAATTTGAAACAGTAATCAACCGACCAGTAATTGCCAGCAGGGAATCATAGGTCCTTTCAATTTGAACAAGAGAGGATGCCGTTTTTCTCTTTTAAATATAGTAATTACAGTATGTCTACATTTTGTGCCTATACGTTTGCATATTTGAACATAATGCAGATCTGCGGCTCTGTTTGTCCTCTTTTTGTTGATGTTCATGTGGCCACCTTAAACCATCCAGGGCATAAATGATGTGCTGATGATGAGTTGCTCTTTCAGCCTTGCTCATGCATCTTTCAGCATACAATTGGCCTTGGATGAAAAGAAGTCTCTGCTAAATAGTTTAAGCAAGGATATGAGGTTAAGGAGTAAAACCAATCAAAACAAAACAAAGAAAAAACAACAACACCCTTCCCCTGCTTGTTTTTGGATTTCAGGGGGACTCATTCTTACCCTGATTCAATGGATGGTATATCTTCCATCCCAGAAAAAAGTAAGAAAACAATGTTTGCCATGAAATTTGGCCCAAAGCGATCACATGACATGTAAATGAAGTACCTGGATCAGGCAACTTTTATAATTGACTGTGCACAATCTTTAAAAATTGCATATACATATATCCTAGAATGTTTGTCTGGATTATTTATTGTTTGTTGTGCTGAAATAGGCACAGGGATCAATGCATATTTTAAACAGGAACAATACATAATAAACAGTCCATAATGCATCTTAGAATTGCAGGCCTTTTCATTTCCTCCCTTTTTCACGCAATCAATACTAATGACAATTATTCTAACCTTCCATTATACATTTGCACAGAAAGTCAAAGCTGCCATTCTAAACCCCTTTCTTAAGTACATGTGAAGCCAATAATAGTCTGTTAAGAAGTGTAATGGGCTTTGAATACATCACCAGATCTCAGGGGAATTTTAGTTTTGTTGAAGTTAACAGTTCAGTGAGGGCATGTGTGAACACATACAAAAGAACTCCGGGACATGAAATAGTCCAATTTGCCCATTCTTGTTTCTATTGTACTTGCTCACTCCTTCAGTTGCTGCTACTGTATAATCCTCTCAATGGGGTGCATGATGCTTCATCCAGCCAGGCAGTTGAGAGAGATTTGGAACAAGGTTACTCAAAATAGGTGTCCATTTATGGGCCACTTTGTTTCCCAGCCAGAAGAGGTAGGAGCAGCCTTGAGTTCAAGTCACTACTGAGCCATGAAATGACCCAGCCAAACTCTCTCAAACTGACTCTCCTCAGAGAGCTAACATAAGGGGATTCTGAAAGGAGCAGAAGGAAATGTGAGAAATTAATATAAATAAATAAGTAAGTAGCCACTTTGAACTCCTCTATCTAAAAGAATGAGATGCCCAAAGTTTTAGAGTAGACATCCCTAAAAACACTAATATAAAACATGTGTTCATAGAGTATGTTGTGTTCTAATGGTTTTACCTTCCACAATGTATCTGAACCAATGTAACCTTGCCTATAGCAACAATGTAACCTTCAGCTGCATCATATGAACCCTGTAAGAGGACGCGAGCTAATGACCACCAGCTGGCAGCAGCGAGCGTCCAAGCTCCCTTGGTCCAAACTCATCAAAGGCAACAGCGCGGGAAGTTTCCCCGCCATCACCTACACCTGGACAAGAAGGGCGTGACCCGCAATGACGTCACGCAGACAGTAGCCAATGGGCTACCATGGAACCACGTTCAAATGTATTACTACTGTATATAAAGAGCTATCGATCCGCCATTACCTCATGTTCCCTCTGTCCACGATGCAATAAACCTGAGTTAACCCAGCCCGAGGCTGTGTCCTGTGTCTTGGTTTGCATACACCAAATTGGCGACGAAGGTGGGATGATGGATCCCCACGGAACAGCCAGGGCACAGAGCGGGTTCAACATCACCAAACCGCAAGACTGGGAGCTGCTTGAGATGGACTTCCAGGCGGCACTGGTGGAACTCAAAGTCAAAGGAGACGACGAGGAGAGGAAGAGGGCCATCCTCACCAGAATGCTCGGGATGGAAACCAAGCGGACGCTGGTGGGCATCATCGCTCCGAAGAAGGTGAGCGAATTTAAGGCGGACGACATCATGAAGATGCTGCGAGAGCGCTTCAGTCCCTCGAGGGCAATGTTTCCCACTCGGAGCGCGTTTTGGAGGCGAGTCCAAGCGCCGGACGAGTCGGTTGAGACATTCGTGGCCGCCATGAGGATAGCCGCCGCCCCCTGCAAATGGGACAACATCCTAGAGATGGCCCTCAGGGACGGCGTGCTGTGTGGCCTGAAAGACAAGGAGGTGCAGCGCAGCTTGATGAACAAGGAGCCGCCACCCACGCTGGCAGAGGTCGTAGAGGCCGCGGAAGCCGCAGAGTCCACGAATGCTGGAGTGGACGAGATGCACCAGTGGAGTGAGTGGCGTCCTAGAGCCGGCAAGGCGGCAAATTCGGTGCACGGGAAGTCCGGACAGGCGGTGCACGCAACTCGACGGGCCTCAAAGTCGTCTACGGAAGGCAGCGACGGCGAGGAGGTCCAGAAGGTCCGAAAGGGTGGTCGACGCTGCGATGGTTGCGGAGCGGCCCATGAGCGCGCGAGATGCCCATTCAGGAAGGCCGAGTGTTACACCTGCGGCCGTCGGGGGCACATCGCCAAGGCATGCAGAAAACGGAAGGAGGGCCGGAGGCAGTCACAAGACCGTTCGGCCAGACCGGACCGTCCAGCGAGGCCCAAAGATGGCGCCCAGACCACGAGGAAGCAGGATGGCGTGGGCCACGTCTCGGACGACAGCGAGGACGACGCCCCAGTGTTCAGCGTGTCCGCGGGACAGTCCCATTACTTCGTTGAGGTACTAGTACAAGGGGCCCCTATTAGGATGGAAATTGACTCGGGGTCCTCCTATTCTATAATTCCCCAGAAAGAGTTCTTGAGGATCGACCCCCACGTGCGGCCCAAACTTAAAACGTTGAGGTCCACGCTACGAGACGTACAGGGAAACAGCATTCCGGTGTTGGGGGTCGGGAAATTTCGGGTCAATTTTAAGAGACATTCTGCGGAACTGCCCCTAGTTGTCCTTAAGGGGGGAAGTTGTAGCCTCCTAGGGACGCAGTGGTTTCAGCCTTTAGGTTTGTTCATAGGGGGAGTGCATACAGTGGGGGTGGACCCAATACAAGCGGTTTGCGATGCGCATCCCGCCGTTTTTAAGAAAGGACTCGGAAAGTTCAAGGGACCCCCTGTAGCCTTCGACCTAGACCCGGAGGTCCGCCCGATAAGACTCAAACCGCGCAGGGTGCCGTTCGCACTCAAGGACAAGATAGAGGCGGAACTGGACAAACTGGTGGGCCAGGGGATTCTTATTCCTGTTGATTCCGCGGAGTGGGAAACTCCAATTGTAACGGCTCTAAAGGCTAACGGGGAGGTGCGCATTTGCGCTGATTATAAGTGTACAATTAACAAGGCGATCCGCCCTAATGCATACCCGGTGCCGGTGATCAGCCACCTTTTGGCCAGGCTGAATGGGGGAAAGTGTTTCGCTAAACTCGATTTGGCACAAGCCTATCAGCAACTCCCAGTGACCCCCGCCACGGCCGCGGCACAAACGATAGTTACACATAAAGGGGCGTTCCAGGTGTCGCGTTTACAGTTCGGCGTGAACTCGGCACCCGGCCTTTTTCAGTCGCTTGTGGAACGCCTCCTGAAGGGACTGGAGGGGGTGTTGCCTTATTTTGATGACGTGTTGATAACAGGGGGGAGTGAGGCTGAACTGGCAAAGAGATTGGACAAAGTACTAACCGTGTTCGAGAAAGCGGGGCTGAGACTAAGGAAGGACAAATGTGTTTTTTTTGAAACTGAGGTCGAGTTTTTAGGGTTCCGGATCACACCCGAGGGGATTAAGCCGTCTAAATCCAAAGTAGCAGCCATAAAGAAGGCCCCTCGCCCCACATCCAAAACCGAGCTACAGTCTTTCCTGGGGCTCCTCAATTTTTACCATACATTCCTCCCGCGGAAGGCGTCCGTGGCCGAACCGCTCCATCGGTTACTTAAAAAGGAGGAGACATGGATGTGGGGTGACGAGCACGAGAGGGCGTTCAAAGAACTAAAGCAACTCTTAACATCTGAGGCAATCCTGACGCATTTCGACCCCAAACGGCCGGTGGTCTTAGTCTGTGATGCATCCCCGGTGGGGGTGGGGGCGGTGCTTTGCCACGTGTTGGATGACGGAAGGGAGGCCCCGGTAGCGTTTTATTCAAGGTCCCTGTCCCAAGCGGAGCGCAATTACGCACAAACCGACAGGGAGGCATTAGCAATAGTAGCGGGAACCAAAAAATTTCACGATTTTTTGTATGGCCGCCCGTTCAAAATCGTGACTGATCACAAGCCACTGTTAGGGATTTTCACGGAAAGCAAGCCCACGCCACAGATCCTGTCCCCGAGAATGCTGCGATGGGCTATTTTTCTCAACGCATACCAACATGAGTTGGAGTACCGGCCCGGAAAGGAGATCAGCCATGCCGATGCACTTTCGAGATCTCCTTTGCCCTTGTCGGACGACCAAAAGGCGAGAGTAGAAAGAGACCGCCAGGTGTTGCTAATTGAGGTCTTAGACGCACCCCCAATAGTACCAGCCGACATTGCTAGGGCGACAGGCAAGGACAGAACGCTAGAGAAAGTTAGTTCATGGGTACAGAAGGGGTGGCCGGCATCGTCCCCAAGCACAGAATTCGACCCATTTTTTCGGAAAAAGCTAGAGTTGTCCCTAGAGAGGGGGTGCCTGTTGTGGGGCCAACGGGTGGTGGTCCCTACGTCCCTGCGGCCGAGGGTGCTCGAACTGCTGCACGTCAGCCACCCGGGCATAGTTCGTTCAAAGGCGCTGGCCCGGAGTTACTTCTGGTGGCCACAGCTGGACGCGGACATTGAGCACATGGTCGGCACTTGTGAGGCATGCCAGGGATCCCGACCAGAGGCGGCCCGTCTTCCGCATAGGGAATGGGACACAGCAAGGGGGCCATGGTCCAGAGTGCACGTAGATTTCGCTGGCCCTTTCCGAGGAACCATGTTTCTCCTGGTGGTGGATGCATTCTCCAAGTGGCTGGAGGTTATCCCAGTAAAGAGCACGTCCTCCGCCACGACTATTAGCCAGCTAAGGAGAGTCTTTTCCACGTTCGGTTTACCCGATACTTTAGTCAGCGATAACGCTAGTTGTTTCACCTCCGCTGAGTTCGGGGCATTCATGGAGGCAAACGCCATTTGGCATGTCACATCCGCGCCGTTTCACCCGGCCACGAATGGCCAAGTGGAACGGCTGGTGCGTACAACAAAGGATGCGCTGCGGCGCATGAGCCCGGGGGACCTGAATCACCAAGTATGCCAATTCCTCTTAGCGTATAGGGTGACCCCCTTAGCGTCAGGCTACTCGCCGGCAGAGCTCTTGATGCGGCGAAAACTGACCACGATCCTGTCCAGGCTAGACCCGACGAGAGTCGAGGATAAAGGGAAAAACATAGGGTTGGCAGTCTCGAAAAGTTTCGCCGCCGGCGACCCTGTTCACTGCAGGAACTATTCCAGCGCAGGGCCAGCCTGGGTACCAGGGACGGTTGTAGAACAGACGGGGCCAGTGTCGTACCGAGTCGAGACTAACACCGGCCTCCTCTGGAGGAGGCACGCAGACCAACTGAGGCACCGAGTGAGTAGGCCAGTCAGTGGGGCTCAGCAACAGGATTCAGCGTTAGGGTTCTCCCCCACCCGCTTAACCCAAGGGGGAGACAGCAGCGGACAACAGTCCCAAGCAAGGGGGGAAGGCAGAAGCAGCGGCCCCGACTCATACCCTTTTGATACACCAGTCCTATCAGAGGCCGGGGAAGGGGGAGAGGAGTTCGCGACCGCTGCCCCCGAATGTAATTTTGATTTTGATTTTGCGAGCCGGGGGGGTTTTCAGGAGTGTTCCCCCACCCATCCAAGCGAGAAGAGGGGTTTTTCGTTAGCCCCCAGTGCCCCCGGTTCCTCCCTAAGAAAGAGCACACCTTCCAACAACGCCGCGGAGCCGCGGCAAGTCACTAACGAGTCTCCCTCTCCAATTACAGGACAGGAAACCAGGGGACAAAGAGAAGGTAGCAAACCCGGGGAAAGGCAGCCTGCATCGAGACCCCAGCGTGTTCGAAATAAGCCATCTTGGCTGAGAGTCTTTGTCTCCTAGGGGGGGGAGTGGTTAAGTGTGGGCTCGAGACTTTGTCTCGTCCTAGGGGGGAGGGGTGTTGTGTTCTAATGGTTTTACCTTCCACAATGTATCTGAACCAATGTAACCTTGCCTATAGCAACAATGTAACCTTCAGCTGCATCATATGAACCCTGTAAGAGGACGCGAGCTAATGACCACCAGCTGGCAGCAGCGAGCGTCCAAGCTCCCTTGGTCCAAACTCATCAAAGGCAACAGCGCGGGAAGTTTCCCCGCCATCACCTACACCTGGACAAGAAGGGCGTGACCCGCAATGACGTCACGCAGACAGTAGCCAATGGGCTACCATGGAACCACGTTCAAATGTATTACTACTGTATATAAAGAGCTATCGATCCGCCATTACCTCATGTTCCCTCTGTCCACGATGCAATAAACCTGAGTTAACCCAGCCCGAGGCTGTGTCCTGTGTCTTGGTTTGCATACACCAAAGAGTATCTCCTGGGAGACCATGATATTCTTTTTAATATTGTATAAGCATATTACATTTTACTGCTATTTAGCTGGCTGAATAGCTCAGTGGTTTATGTATCTGGTTGCAGAATCAGAGATTGTGAGATTGATTCCCCACTTTGCCTCCTAGGCGAAGAGTCAGCGTATGTGGCCTTGGGCAAGCTGCACAGTCCCAGGATGCCCCCAGAAGAAGGTACCAGTAAACCACTTTGGAGGGCAGTATAATTAGAAAACCCTGGAAAGTGTGTCCACAAATCAGAATTGACTTGACAGTACACAATTACTATAGTTGTCTTCAGTCTAAGTTCCAACAGCAAAACACTGTTGTATACATCATACAAACATGTATAAAATCAGGGTAGAATTAATTCTACAGTGAGAGGAAGTGAAAAACAAAATTTCCTGTAAACATGTCAATGTTTACAAAATTCCCTGTAAACATGTCAAGCCTTATAAGCAACAAACATTTTAGCATTTCCGTGCCCATGAATATCTCTATTCTCCTAATGTCATGCTGTCATTGTGCATTAACTTGCAATGTCTGAGAAGGCTTTTGATGGAAAATGAGAAGGTTTCAGCATCACATACGGTCTTAGTGGAAATCATTGATGACTTGGTGGCAAGACTTGTGGTCATAGTAATAGCCCATGGTCTGTACCACAGATGGTTTTCATGCTGTTATGGAGAAAGTAAACCCTTCAGTGAAATAATAAATGGAATGGGGATAGCTAAAACTAACTTAACCCTCCACATTTTGGGTCATTTCTCATGATCCTTTACTATAACCTATGCCAGCTGGGCTGATGGGAGTTGCAGTCCACAATACCTGGAGAATAATGGTTGAGAGAATACTGCTATCTATCATGGTTTTATTTTCTTTCCAAAATTTCTCTTTGTTTTGGACTGCAAACTCTGTTGAAAGAAAAATGTGGTTACCCAGCTGCTTGCTATACAAAACATTATCACCATCTACACTCAAAATGCCCAGCTTCCTCAGGCTTTCTCAAACTTCAGGGTACATCAAAAGGATCAAATCAGGACAAGGAACTCTTAGCCTCGTATGTAGATTGATACTCTGGATTCAAGGCATAAATACATGTGGGAGTTGTTTTTGGTACAACCAAAACCGAAAGGTTTTTCCCCATGATATACAGTGGAACCTCATACAACAATTGCCCCATATAGCAACGAAATCGCATGACAATTTGGTGGTGGTGGTGGTGGTGGTTATGGTGTCCTACATTACAATTTTCCCTATGGAAAAAATTGTACAACAATTTTTCAATGCGAAAAACCACTTAGCAAAAAAAAAAAAAATCATTGTACAATGCATCCCATAGGGAAAATTGCTATACGATGCATGTATCACATAGCAATTGTTTCATACAACAATGAGCCCCATGAAACGGATTAAAATCATTGTATGAGGTACAACTGTATATATAACCTCAGCGCACATCCCAGTTGATTGTTAATAATACGACATCTAAGTAAGTCAGAATTGACTTGATTGCACATTAAATGCTGTATTAACTTTGACTCATCATCCATTTTAACAATGACACTGTAATTTAAAAAAAAACACCCTTGTCAAGGAAATTGTCGACCTCTGTTTCACCTGATCTCCAGCTTTTTACAATGTCCTCTAGGTGAATAAATCTCGGATCTAACTCTTGTGGACCACGTATTTGAGGAAATGGATTATAATTTACAAAGGTTCAAACTGCAATGTTGTTGACAGTTTTTAAGGTGCTACTTGAGGCCTCCTCATAATGACAATCACATGAAAGATCACTACCATGTGAACCTGTCCTTCCTTTTTGACTGTTAGAGGAGTACAAACATTGTGCCAATTTGAATGATTCCTGCCAAACCTAAAAAAAATGTTCATTTGTTTCTATACATGAAACTGTTGTCTCCAACAGTCTGAAAGCACACATCTGTCCATATCGCCACAGGACTTTATGAAGCAGGTATAGTAGCTATTCTCAGCTGTTACTCTACTTTTCAACTGCAAGAAAGTTCATAAGAGAGGAATTCTTGTCTGGCTTTATTTCAATTCACAGGAAGTAACTAGGCACAAAATAGAGGTGTGTTCTAATTATATTTTACAATAAAGGGTATTGATAAAATTGGTGTCAGCACTAGCTTATGATGTGTGGTGCTATAGTTGTTTTATAGTAATTGCATTCACTACATTCACATTATATGGCCGCTATAAATATAGTGGTTGATGAAATATGCCAGGCCTGTAATGAACTAATGGAGCTCAAATGAGGTAAACTAAATATTCCTGTGCTCATATATTACAAAGAATGATGCAGAGCTGAATTAGAGGTAGTCACACAGTGGAGTTGAGATTAACTATTGTTGTGGAATTATATGAAGATCACACAATGGGTCCTAATGTTTTCTCAGGAATGGCAACAAGAAATTAACTGTATAATTAAAACAAGAATTTGTATGTAACCTTTCTGCAGCAAGCCATGTGTAAAGTGGAATCAGAAGAATGTACATAATATAGCAACATTAGTCTTGCAACTTTGGTATTGCAAGTTAGTATTTTGTCAGTTACAAGACATACTGAAATATAAATAGGCCTACAAATATTAATAGGTTACTAAATAATAACCACCTGGAATAAACAATATATTGTTAGTCAAACTGAAACCTATGCATAATAATACAGAAAAACACATATATTCCAGGAGTCTAAGCGAGTTTCAGTTAGTGGCAGAGATTTGGCTGCTCAACTTTCACAGTTTACATATAGTCTTTCCTTGAATCTATGTTGTTGTGTTTTTTCCCTGTATTCCCCATCCCTTCTATTTTTGTGTTGTGCTTTTAGATTGCAATTATAGGTAGGGACCTCGTGTTCCCATTCATCACTTAGCAACATTTTAAGTATAATAACAACAGTTTCAATCAGCTTCCATCTAGTTTGCAAATTGCCAGTTCTGTCAATCAGCCCAGAAAAGAAAAGGGATGAAATCAGCTCAGAAAAAGCTGTTCAAGGAAATAAGCATCAACAGCTCTTTGCATGTAGAAGCTTATCAGTCCATTTTGATGGATAGCTGTTGTATCCAGTACTGGGTCAAATGAATAAATCATCTTAAAACTATTCCAAAGCTCCTTTCTCTTGGTTACTTATAAACGAGGAAGGGGTTTACTGCAATTTGCATGTAAACTTCATTTTAAATAGCTACTTTCCCAGAAACATGCTGTCTTCAGGAAATCCAAAGACATCTTTTAATTATTCAGAATTCTACTTCTTAAGAAAAAGGTAATTGAGAGCTCAATACTTTGGCCACCAAATGAGCAGAGGGGACTCATTGGAGAAGGCTCTGGTGCTAGGAAAGATTGAAGGCAAAAGGAGAAGGGGAAGCAGACGTTGAGATGGTTAGACAGCATTGTTGACCCATTGGGTATGGCTTTGGGCAGACTCCAGATGATGGAGGATGACAGAGGGAACGGTACATGCTATAGTGGATGGGGTCGCAAAGGGATGGACTCAACTGTGCAATTGAACAGCAACAACAATTGAGAGCTTGTGGCCAGAAATCTCTAAGAGGAGAAAAGTTCTCAATAGGAAGTGTCACACTAACATCCTTCTTCCAGAACCAAGACATTTACCAAGCAAAAGAGACACAGATGTCCACATAAGAACAGCCTTGCTGGAACAGGCCACAGCCCATCCAGCCCAGCATTCAGTCTCACACAGTGGCTCACCACATGCTTCAGGGTATTTCCATGCAGATGCCTTCACCTGCTTAGGATTCCCTGGAAATGGCATTGAGAGATATCCTGCATATCTCTCCAACCCAGAGGTTGTCCCTAGGTATCCATAATTATAGTCATTGATACCCTTGTCCTCCATGAACTTGTCTAATCCTTTCTTAAAGCTGTCAAGACTGACAGCTGTCACCACTTCTTCTGGCAAGGAGTTCCATAGACCAGTGATCCTCTGGGTGAAAATGTACTTTCTCTTATTTGTTTAAAAACTAGCACCCAAAAGTTTCATGGAGTGCCCACTAGTTCTAGTGTTGTGCGATAGGGAAAACAGTTTTTCCTTATCTACTTTGTCCACATCGTGCATGATTTTATAAACTTCAATCAGGTCACCTCTTAGACACCATCGTTCAAGAGTGAAGAGGCCCAACCGTTGCAGCCTCAGATGGTAAGGAAGGTGTTCCAGACACCTAATCTTTTTGGTTGCCCTCCTCTGCACTTTTTCCAGCTCCATAATATCCTTCTGGAGGTGTGGCGACCAGAACTGTACACAGTATTCCAGATGAGGCCTCACCATAGATTTATAAAGAAGCAAAATAACACTTGCTGACTTAATTTCTATACCCTTCCTAAGGATCCCTAGCATTGAGTTTGCTTTTTTCACTGCTGCCTCACATTGGGTTGACACCTTCATTGAGCTGTCCACCAGGACACCAAGGTCCCTTTCCTGGTTTGTCGCAGAGAGTTCAGAACATGCTAATTCTTGCGTAAATGTACATATAGAACAAGTGGTAACTATTAGAATAGGAATGCAACACATTTCCCCATTTTTGAGGAATAATAACCATCTGCTGTGCAAGTCAGCTCAGTCTGCTCTCTAAAGGTGCCTTCATTTTGGCAGTTTCACATCTGGCCTAGACATTGAAGAAGGAGGAGGGGGAGGAGTTAACTGTTGATGGCTATCTAACCGACTGCTTTCCTTTTCGTGGTATTTTTCTCTTTTTGTCAGAACTAGATTTTGCCTTCAAACTAACACAATCTTCATAGAAAACCCTTGCATTGATTTGTAGACAGAGTAGATTGCCTATATTACACGTCATCACACACAAAGGTTTTTAAAGTGATCTTACATGCCATTTTCCTTTTTGTCACTGTTAGTTTTAGTCTGTTCAGAGCATCAATTGCTTTAAATAGTGCATTGTTCAAGCATACTTTGCCAACAAGTACAATCATGAACATCATCAAACTATGGGAGTAGCAGAGGCCCACCATGCAATTGGTATGCTTAGAAGGGATTCTCCCTAAATTTAGAAAGTGTTCCTCGAGTGTAAATCTGCCAAGGTCTCCTGTACATGCTAGTTCTGTTTCCCAACTCTACTGCTGAATCCTCACTTCACCTCTGTTGAGAAGGCACAATTTTTTCCTCTTGTTCCAGCCTAATTTATCTAACTTAGCTAGGTGAGGAATTGCAGCCAGAAGTTTGGACAAATGAGATCAAAACATTGTTTTTTCTCTCTCTTCCTCTTGGATGATTCTCACTTTTCTTCCTGCTACAGGACAAAGGCTATAAACTCCCCCTCCTGCTTTCCTCAGATTAGCCTGAAGGAGGATAACCTATAAAAAGGTTTTAGCTCAAGGACACTGGGTTAAAGAAGTGTGCCTCTCCAAAGAAGAGTCTGCTGGGAAAGTATTCCATTACCTTGAGGTTTCTTGTCAGTACGGAATACATCACTCTTCCTGAGCTTAAAGCAAGACTTGATTAGGAGCATGTGAACTCGACATTCTTTTTGCCTTACAGCATCTTGTTTCTCTTGGCTTCAGTACTGGGGTGCCTGACTTTGTTGAGCAATCAGAATTCCTTCATCCATACTGAAGGCCGCCAAGTCACCTTGAAACTTCCATGTATTCTTGATTAATACCGAAAACTACAGAAAGTAGGAATGGTTTTTTTTTTTAAAAAAAAAAAATCTCATTACAAATACAGTACAATCATTGTCCTTTCTGGGAGTCCTGCCTACCCTGCAGATATCTCTCATTGCTGCCCCAGTGCTAGTTGGAAGCTTTTCTTCAAAAAAAGGAAGCTTGGACAGATCTAGGCATAGCTAAACCTCAAAGCCTTCTAATTTAGGCCTTCATATCAGATACATCACACTGGGGTGTTTGGGAAGTGTGAACAAATCACATGAGGTATAAAACTGGTGGAACCTGAACAGCCATTTGTGATAAGGCTGTTTTTCAAAGAAAAAAGTTAGACCTCCACCGCTAAAGTCTCTGGTCCAAATTAATTTGGTATCTAGATGGCAGCTTGGAAGACAAGTTGTTGTTGTTTGGACTGCATCTCACAGAATCCCCCACAATTAAAATGGTCACTGTCCATTTTGAATGGATGATTCTCAGAACTGGACTCTCAAAGAAGAAATCTACCAATCTCATCAAGATGTGCACTTTAGATGATATATTGTTTCTATACAACTATATGGGGCGTACTGATGATGGAAAACAAATGCCCATAAGAAAGGAATAATACACCTGAGATTTGTTTTTTCTCAATAGGAAGAAGAAAAATAATTTCTCAAATTTCTGAAAAACCTCTATCTGGGGCAGCATTGAGTAGGGGTTTTCTGGGTTTGTTCTTTGAACAATTTTCCTCATGCCTGTTAATAAAATTAGTTTGCCATCAGCAGGAGTACAAATCAATTTATTGATGTGTCCTCTTTATAAATCAACTGTAGCAAAGTTACTTTCTTTGGAGACAGGACAGAAGATGCCAATAGTTACAAGTACCTTCCATCCGAGTAAGCGAGGGCTCCATAATCAGGTCATTAGTGTGTAGATTACATTTTCCCATGACTAATGATAAAGAGTGCACTACAGATCATTATGTCTTCTAATCCTCCCTGCCAAAACAAGAATTTTCTGTAACCCTGCTGAGGGATGATGTGTGACTTCACCATTATTATATTAATGTAACACATCTATGTTCAATATAATAGCATTTCCCACAGTTTTCCTGAGACTTCATTAACAAACAAGTAACATCAACAAGTAATGAATCAAGGCATCCAAGATGGTTTCTTAAAACCCATTAATTTGCATTTCTTTAACTGCAAGGACAAGAATGACAAATAAACCAGCAAAAACAGTAACTTGTTGTACTGCAAATCTGTGAAGAACTCCAGTTCAATAAAATGTACAATGTTGTATTGATACTTGGCAACAGTTTGCTTAAGATAAGAAAAACACTTTTTTTTTCATTTGAATACCAACAAACTCACAATTCCAATAGCACCATTCTAACCACTAATTTTTCTAGTCATTATTGGACAATCTATCTGTGCATCACATGCAGCAGCTTTAACAGCAGGACTGCAATCATTCTACTTACAATGGTTGCACACACTGGCTGAAATCTTGTTGTTTGGTGTAGTGACTTGCACTAAACTCAATGCAATGAACAAAAGGATTGAGAGGGAATGGTGAGTCCACCACCATAAGGTCTTCTGATCTAATAAGCCTATCCTAGATGTGATTTATTACCCTAAGCAATAGGAGTTCAGCCAATACACAATGGCTCAAGGACACTGGGTTAGACCTTCTTTCCAGTACAGATGAATTCACAGAGGACATCTTGTGCTGTGGCTGCTTGTGTTTTGATGTTGGAGCACTTCTGGTGTCAGCAGCAATCCTGCCTGTAGGCCAGACCTGGCCCACAGGCTATAGTTTGGGCACTAAACTGGTCTAGGTATTAACTGTTGGCGGGTAACTACAAGGTGCTCCATTTTCTTTTTCATGCTGTTTTCTCTTACAGTCAAGCAGACCAAATATACACATATGTTCTCATCTTTAGAAAAACAGATTACCTTGACACATTGAGACACTCTAGCAAAATGGTCACCGAGGAGCTAATTTATACCATATGGCACTAGCATATTCTGCTTTGAAGTAGCACGGGCAAAAACTGTTGCTCTTATTGTTTGTGGGTGTGCCAGTTTCCTAACTGTGTTATTTCTGGCAACAACTCTATATTTGTTGTTTAAACAATATTTTTTATAGGTCAGAGTTTGAGAATTATGCCCAAATAATTTAGAATAGGGCAATGTTTCAAAATCTTGCTTTCCTTGCTCACTCTCTAGTTCATCTTTAAGTGGGAGGTGCAGACCTCTATTTTTAAAGGGTTTGGTTTCCACTGGTTGTTTTTTAAATATTAAAGAGAGATCTTCTAAGGCAGAAGTTAGCTGGTGCATGATGGACTCAAAGGTTTCTTCTTGGATTGTCAAGGCAAGACCATCAAAACAGATGAAACTCCTGGCATATGGGAATATTGGTTGATCATTTGTGTAAATGCTGAAAAGTAATAGTGCCAGGATGCTACCCTGTGGGAGACGATTACTTTGATTTTTCCAGCAACTGTGCCTTCCTTAAAATTTAACAAAGAATATTCAGTTTTGAAGCAGAACAATTATAATTTTTGTTAATCCATGATCTTTAGTAAGGAGCTACAGCAGTGTTTCTCAACCTTTGGTTCTTTGACTTAGATTCCCAGAAGCCTAAGTCAGTACATTGGCTGATCGGTGCTTTGGGGAAATTGAAGTACAAGGACCAAAGGTTGGGAAACACTGGGCTAGAACTTCCTGAGCAGCAACTAATGGAGAGTAATGTCATGTACTGCTGTCAAATTCTGCTCTAAATACTAAGCAGTGCCCAGAATCCTCTTATCTTTTTCAACTGTTAGAGCCCAGATGGTGTAACTTTTGGAGGCGGGTTGCCTTAAGTTTAAAAAAAAATCACTGTGGATATCAGGTACATACAGAGTTGTACTACTCACTAGATCACAGATATTGTCTAAGGTGATTTCTTCACCTAGGGCAATTTGCCACCCAAACCTATGTCCTTTCTGTAGTTAGTTATGCAAGAGGATTTCAGCCAGTGTGTCTCCCAAGTGATCAAATAAGGATAAAACAAAATGGTGTAATTGGGAAAGGAAGGAGGAGATTGATTCTAACAATAATAATAATTTCATGACAGAAATTATACTGGGTTGAAAGGATTTTTGATGGAGGAACTCTGCTCAGGCCAGGGGGTGCCTGAATGAAGCTCCTTTCATGTTCCCAAGATCTTTTCCCCACCGAATTGATCTCTATTTATCTACAGTACTTACAATGTCTTGCTTTCAATCTCTTAGGTTGGGCAGTACTGGAGTCTTGAACTGCTGACTTGCTGGCCTTCCAGCTAACAAGGCGAGCTTCTAAGGCTATAGAAATGGGTCTAATCTATGTTTTAAGGATTTCTGCATTCCTGAGCTACAAGTAAACATCTGACTGTCTTTTGTAGGCAACAGCTAACCCCATAGACTCTCTCAAAAGCTGTGCAGGTAATCTTTTAAAAATCCAATTACATGCTTCCTCAATTTGCTTGGGCATTGAGAAATTCTAGTGGGAGTGTTGTACAGTTTGGCTTTCTTTTTGAGGAGTGGAGAGCCTTAAGGTGACTGTAGCATTTGTTTTATATTCACATACAGAAGCAGAGCTTAGAAAAAGCAAACAGGAAGCCCTTTGTCATACAGCAGAGCCACTAAACCCCTGCATCAGAATCTCAGGAGTTGTCTTTGTTTCTCAATACAGAAATGGACCTTCAGTCTTTAAGAAACACCCAAAACATTAAAGAGACTCTATTTTGTGTTGCTGGTTCAGAGCTTGAGTCATATTTACAAAATAGTTGCACCTGAAATGTTTGCATATTTTCATGCTCTCTCATCTGCATATTCAATTGGTGACCTTTTCCCCCTCAGATTGCCAAAGGCATTTTTAACCCAATAGCATTGTGAGAGCTGGACCATAAGGAAAGTGGAGTGCAGAAGAATAGATGCCTTTGAAATGTGGTGTTGGAGGAGAGTCTTGAGAGTAATCTGGACAGCGAGCAGAACAAATAGGTCAATCTTAGAAGAAATCAACCCTGACTGCTCCTTAGAAGGTCAAATAGTGAAGATGAAGATGAAGTACTTTGGACACCAAATGAGAAGAGAGGACTCACTTGAGAAAGACTTGGTGCTGGAAAAGGTCGAGCGCAAAAGAAGAAGGGGACGGCAGAAAATGAGATGGCTAGATGGTATTGTTGATGCAATGGGCATAGAGTTGGGCAGGTTGAGGGGGATGGATGGTGTGCGATGGTCTATCGGGTCGGAATTGACTCAACAACAACAACAACAACAAAAGCATTGCAAAAGATGTCAGCAGCCAAACAAAATATCCAGGAGGAACCCGAATTCTGATTCTGTAAAAAGGCCAAAAACCCAGCAGGGGGTTTGCTTCATTTTTCCTTCTGGTATTACTGTGTGCTATTCTTTGAGTTTAGGAAGAACCCCCACCCCCCACCCCCATCATTTCTTTGGTTATTTTTTCTTACTACTAGATAGCTTACACCATGACACACCCTCCCCCCATTTTTGTCCTCCTGTCTTTGTCTTGGATTACTTCTGCTACAGGCTGACCTGCCTGTTGTCACCTGCTGGAGTCAAGGAAGAGAAGAGAAGGAATCAATTGATGGCAAGGAGATAAATTTCCCCATATTATTGTAGTTTTGGTTTAGGGTAGGGATTCTCAACCTGCAGCTCATGGGCCAGATACGGCCAACAGCACAATTTCATGTGGCCCTACACCACCTCCACCACACCAGGAAGTGCCATGTGGTGGAGGAATGGCAAAATGGCCATCTGGACCCCACAGCTGTCTGAGGGAGCATCACCCAGCCCCCGGCTTAAAAAGGTAGACAACTCCTGGTTTAGGGCTTTGACTGTATTTTCTGCCTTCATGTGTTTGCTAGTTTTTCTTGACTTTGATGAGAAGGAGTTTTGTGTGAGATTTTAATTTTGCTACCTTTCTTCCCCCTGCCCCATGTCTGTGTGCTAGTGTGATGCAGTGTTTTCCCTGTTTAACTATTTTTTTTTAAAAAAAATGGTTACTTTACTGAGCACTCATTCTGTTAAAGGAGGAGAGCTGGAGCTATTTTGTTTCCTTTTGAGAGGGGCTATGGGCTTTGCGACTGTGCACCTATGGCATTGTGCTATGTGAATGTGACATTATAAGCTAGTACCTGCATATAGTGTTGCCTGCTTTCAGAGTAGATTGATTCTCAATTGCTTTGCCTCTGGGTGTTTTTTTATTTTTAAAAGTTTTTTGGTTTTTTTGCACTTTTAGACTCCCCAAACCCATAAATGGGGTAACATGAATGGGAAACACCAAAGAATTCCTTTTTGTATAAAAATGAAAGAACAACACACACAAATATGAAAATTTTAAAAATGAAAGAGGCACCCTTCCAAAAGAAATCAAAATGAAAGAAATATGAAAATCTAAGTTGTTCATAACTCTATATCAAGATGCACTACCAGTCAATTTACAGCTTTCACTAATTCCCTCAGTTTCTCTTTTCTGAAGTCAAACTATAAACTAGACTCTAACCTATTTCTCTGTCCCATCTCACTAGCTGGATAGTGATGTCGTCTTTCCAAGTTCTGAAGAAAAGTGTAGAGTGTAACTCCCAGATATTAGGAAATCCTTAATGTTAGATTATACCTAGCAGATCAGAGTGGAAAAATTCCAGTGCTCTTACAAACTGCTTCTGGGAGAAGATCTCATCTTTTCTCCACTATGATCAAGGCAATAAACTCTAACTGACAAAGAACAGCATTCTTTCTGTTCATCCGTACTACCGCATTCTTGTAGTTGTGTTCATGCACTTTTATGGATTTTAGAATGGGTCAGGCAAAACATGAGCTAATGTCATTTCATAACACCAAAAGAGGAGAAGTAACGATATTGCAGAAACCCATAGATGCATTTTATCAAATGTTGTACAAGATTTTTGAGATTTAGTCCAATCATAGGACAAAAACACACTTCTTTTTCTTCTTGTGCCGTATCCGATTCTGAATACTGGCGATTATCATGGTGATCAGCCATGGAAATTGTCCTGATAATATAATGCCATGGCCTTTAATTTGCCTTGCGCATCACAGCGTGACACCTGTATAATTTTTCATTTTCATTTCACTTTATTTTTGTATACCGCTTAATTCAACCAGAGGCGACTCTAAGTGATTTACATTGAGGAAAGTGCAAGAAACAGTAATAATAATATAAGGACCAAAAAACATCAAAGATAATACAATAAACAGCATAATCAGCAAAAAACACACACCCAATAATCTAAATACACATGGCATAAGACCTAAATAAGAAAAAGCAAACACAGCCCGTGCTTACATCAAAAAGAGTCCGGACAGACGGAGTCCTCTTAGAATAATGAAAAGCAGCAGCTGAAAGGTGGCTCCCATCCCCAGAGCAATGGCGATCACATATCCTACTGGGATATTCTACTGGGAATAATATAACACAGTGTTCTTACCTTTGTCTTCTGCATCACAATTTGATAACCGTACCCCTGATCCAGTTCCACGAGTCATTTTCTGGTTCTGAGCCCTTTTGGGACAGTGTTGTCAGGTTAGTTAACCACCACCTGATGTTCAGCAGTCAACCAACTACTCTTATATTATCTTTCAGTGAGATTCTGAAGGAAGTAGCTGAGTACCGAAGAGCTAAAGTTATGTGTTCTTTTGATGTCTTCCCTTAGCAACAACCACAAAGAGTACAGCAACAACTCAGAACCCAAACAGTCATTTGAGCCTCCTTCATCAGATGCAAAGAAGGGGAGAGCAATAGTATTGAATATCACTTAGGCATTCATGGACCAACGTAGAAGAGTTTTTTTTAACAACGAACTCACTAGAAACACCACACATCAATCAGCTGCAGTAAAAAAAAGCCAACTAGGTACTCTATTATTGATGAGATATTTTCACCTGATTAACGGTCTGCGAAATTAATGGTTGCAAATGGGAAACCTGATAATTTATTTATTTATTTATTTATTTGCTGCAGATGTACAACTAAGAACCATATTCAGTACAGCAGAGGGCAAAAATGGAAACTGCATTGGCTTTGGAGAAAAAGCGACCAAACAAGAAGCAGAGCAGAAATGTATTTGCATCTCTGTACCAATTGCAGGGTGGTGGTTCAAAAAGACTTCTGTTGCCTTCTGGTCACATACCCTTATAAACCACTAAAGTTTGATCTGATGTGTTGGTGATCTAAAATCTCAAATTAAAAACTGAGTTTCAGTTGTGAGACAGGTAAAACAAAACTACTATTGTAAAAGAAGAAAATGTCAGGGTAGAAGAAAATTCACAGGTCAAGATTCAATACCGGAGAAAAACTCTCCTGGAAACTCCAGTCATTGAGCTCCAGTCTCAACTTCTGTTGCCCTCTGGTCACATCTATCCATCTATCTATCTATCTATCTATCTATCTATCTATCTATCTATCTATCTATTTATCTAGGTAAAGGTAAAGGTTTCCCTTGCTCGAAAGCCAGTCGTATCCGACTCTAGGGTGCAGTGCTCATCTCTGTTTCTAAGCCGAAGAGCCAGCGCTGTCTGCTTCTGCAGACGTTTCCGTGGTCATATGGCAGGCATGACTAGACACCGGAGCACACGGAACGCTGTTACCTTCCCACCGAAGGGGTCCCTATTTATCTACTTGCAATTTCTTGCTTTCGAACTGCTAGGTTGGCAGGAGCTGGGATGAAGATGGGAGCTCATTTCCGTCCTGCAGTACTATCTATCTATCTATCTATCTATCTATATCTATATCTATATCTATATCTATATCTATATCTATATCTATATCTATATATCTATCTATCTATCTATCTATCTATCTATATATATATATATATATATATATATATATATTCCGGATATATATATTCCGGATATATATATCCGGAATAGGTGCCCACACCCCTGCACCAAACCCCCTGAAATTTGGCACACTGTCAGTGTCTGGAACACCAGGGGGGCCCTGCACCCCACAAATTGGAAAACACACAAAAAAACTACACATCCCAGTGGCCACTGCAGCACGCCGCAGCCAATCAGGTAGGCCAGCACGAGTGCAGTTGAGGCGGGGTTATGGACGAATAGCCGCGACACCAACAGCCACCGCACACAAGCACAGAGAGCATGGAGAGCATGGGGCCACAGTGAGCAGGCCATCACCATCACCATAGGACTCCTGTGCCCTCTGCATTGGCAGAGTGACCAATGTGCCCCTGGATGCCAGGACCACCCCAGCACCCAGCACCCAGGTATATGCCCATGGACGAGGAAGCTGCAGGTGGAGACGCTGTGGGTGGGCCAACACAGTCATCTGCAGGGGCAGTGGGCAAGGCCACAGCGGTGACTCTTCCAGTGGCACCATGACACTGCCGCACATGATCCATGCCTAGTCCACCCTGGCCCACAACAGCCCAGTCGGCGACCAGTGAGGCGTATGCCAAACCCATGCCCAGCAGGAATAGCAGGCCATCAATTCACCCAGTAAGGCCCTGGAGGCCTCAGCCGCGGCCACAAGGTGAGGATGTCAAAGGCAGAAGACTCTGCCTGGGCAGGTAAGGTGAGCAATGGCCAGGGACTGTGGTGGGGCTCCACAGGTTGCCTCTGCAGGCAGCATGGAGGCCTGGTGCACCTGTTGGCAGGGACCCGTACACTTGTCTGGTCAACCCACACCCCGCGGAGCACCAAACCCCATGAGGCCACAACAGTAAGCCACCACAACCGGCCCTGCCACCCCCAGCGGGCTGGCAGCACCAAGTTTCACCACCTCCGAGGACTGGAGCTGCTGCCACCACTGCCAACCCGGGAGTTGTGGCAGAGGACCGAAAACAACCCCCAGGCGAAGCCAGGCATTCAGCTAGTTCCCTTATAAGGTAAAGACTGACCTTACCAAACTCTACTTATTTCTGTCTACCAGCTGAGTAGACAATGTCACATCCAGGCATGAGAAACAAGGGAGCTATATTGCTTATAGACTGGATGTTATCTAAAATATTCTTCCTCTTTTTTTTCTCCTAAGTAGCTACACTGAGTTTTCATTTATGTTCTTGGCTAATATATGTCTGGATGTGGGATGGAAGACTGACTCCATTCCGTTTGGATTGAATCTTTCCTTCTCCTGCTATGTCTACTCTCTATGTTGTACTTTTAGTGTATGCAAACCAAGACACGGGACACAGCCTCGGGCTGGGTTAACTCAGGTTTATTGCATCGTGGGCAGAGGGAACATGAGGTAATGGCGGATCGATAGCTCTTTATATACAGCAGTAACACATTTGAACGTGGTGCCATGGTAGCCCATTGGCTACTGTCTGCGTGACGTCATTGCAGGTCACGCCCTTCTTGTCCCGGTGTAGGTGGTGGCGGGAAAACTTCCCGCGCTGTTGCCTTTGATGAGTTTGGACCAAGAGAGCTTGGACGCTCGCTGCTGCCAGCTGGTGGTCATTAGCTCGCGTCCTATTACAGGGTTTATATGATACAGCTGAAGGTTACATTGTTGCTATAGGCAAGGTTACATTGGCTCAGATACATTGTAATCCGTGTGTACAATAAAACCAACAGAACACAACACCCCTCCCCCCTAGGACGAGACAAAGTCTCGAGCCCACACTTAAACACACTCCCCCCCCTTAGGAGACAAAGTCTCTCAGCCAAGATGGCTTATTTCGAACACGCTGGGGTCTCGATGCGGGCTGCCTCTCCCCGGGTTTGCTACCTTCTCTTTGTCCCCTGGTTTCCTGTCCTGTAATATGAGAGGGAGACTCGTTAGTGACTTGCCGCGGCTCCGCGGCGTTGTTGGGAGGTGTGCTCTTTCTTAGGGAGGAACCGGGGGCACTGGGGGCTAACGAAAAACCCCTCTTCTCGCTTGGATGGGTGGGGGAACACTCCTGAAAACCCCCCCGGCTCGCAAACTCAAAATCAAAATCACAATCGGGGGCAGCGGTCGCGAACTCCTCTCCCCCTTCCCCGGCCCCTGATAAGACTGGCGTATCAAAAGGATATGAGTCGGGGCCGCTACTACTGTTTCCTTCCCCCCGTGCTTGGGACTGTTGTCCCCTGCTGTCTCCCCCTTGGGTTAAGCGGGTGGGGGAGAACCCTAACGCTGAATCCTGTTGCTGAGCCCCACTGACTGGCCCACTCACTCGGTGCCTCAGTTGGTCTGCGTGCCTCCTCCAAAGGAGGCCGGTGTTAGTCTCGACCCGGTACGACACTGGCCCCGTCTGTTCTACCACCGTCCCTGGTACCCAGGCTGGCCCCGCGCTGGAGTAGTTCCTGCAGTGAACAGGGTCCCCGGCGGCGAAACCCTTCGAGACAGCCAACCCTATGTTTTTCCCTTTATCCTCGACTCTCGTCGGGTCTAGCCTGGACAGGATCGTGGTCAGTTTTCGCCGCATCAAGAGCTCCGCCGGCGAGTAGCCTGACGCTAAGGGGGTTACCCTATACGCTAAGAGGAACTGGCATACTTGGTGATTCAGGTCCCCCGGGCCCATGCGCCGCAGCGCCTCCTTCGTTGTCCGTACCAGCCGTTCCACTTGGCCATTCGTGGCCGGGTGAAACGGTGCGGACGTGACATGCCGAATGGCGTTTGCCTCCATGAACGCCCCGAACTCGGCGGAGGTGAAACAACTAGCGTTATCGCTGACCAAAGTGTCGGGTAAACCGAATGTGGAAAAGACTCTCCTTAGCCGGCTAATTGTTGTGGCGGAGGACGTGCTCTTTACTGGGATAACCTCCAGCCACTTAGAGAACGCATCTACCACCAGGAGAAACATGGTTCCTCGGAACGGGCCAGCGAAATCCACGTGCACTCTGGACCACGGCCCCCTTGCTGTGTCCCACTCCCTATGCGGGAGACGGGCCGCCTCAGGTCGGGATCCCTGGCAAGCCTCGCAAGAGCCGACCATGTGCTCAATGTCCGCGTCCAGCTGTGGCCACCAGAAGTAACTCCGGGCTAGCGCCTTTGAACGAACAATGCCCGGGTGGCTGACGTGCAGCAGTTCGAGCACCCTCGTCCGCAGGGGCGCAGGGACCACCACCCGTTGGCCCCACAGAAGGCACCCCCTCTCTAGGGACAACTCTAGCTTTTTCCTAAAGAATGGGTCGAACTCTGTACTCGGGGACGAAGCCGGCCACCCCTTCTGCACCCATGAACTAACTTTCTCCAGCGTCCTGTCCTTGCCTGTCGCCCTAGCAATGTCGGCTGGTACTATTGGGGGTGCGTCCAAAACCTCAATTAGCAACACCTGGCGGTCTCTGTCTGCTCTCGCCTTTTGTTCATCCGACAAGGGCAGAGGGGATCTCGAAAGCGCATCAGCATGGCTGATCTCCTTTCCGGGCCTGTACTCCAACTCATGTTGGTACGCGTTGAGGAAAATAGCCCATCGCAGCATTCTCGGGGACAGGATCTGTGGCGTGGGCTTGCTTGCCGTGAAAATCCCTAACAGCGGCTTGTGATCTGTCACGATTTTGAACGGGCGGCCATACAAAAAATCGTGAAATTTTTTGGTCCCCGCTACTATTGCTAACGCTTCCCTGTCGGTTTGTGCGTAATTTCGCTCCGCTTGGGACAGGGACCTTGAGTAAAACGCTACCGGGGCCTCCCTTCCGTCCTCCAACACGTGGCAAAGCACCGCCCCCACCCCCACCGGGGATGCATCACAGACTAGGACCACTGGCCGTTTGGGGTCGAAGTGCGTCAGGATTGCCTCAGATGTTAGGAGTTGCTTTAGCTCCTTGAACGCCCTCTCGTGCTCGTCACCCCACATCCATGGCTCCTCCTTTTTAAGTAACCGATGGAGCGGTTCGGCCACGGACGCCTTCCGCGGGAGGAATGTATGGTAAAAATTGAGGAGCCCCAGGAAAGACTGTAGCTCGGTTTTGGATGTGGGGCGAGGGGCCTTTTTAATGGCTGCTACTTTGGATTTAGACGGTTTAATCCCCTCGGGTGTGATCCGGAACCCTAAAAACTCGACCTCGGTTTCGAAAAAGACACATTTGTCCTTCCTCAATCTCAGCCCCGCTTTCTCGAACACGGTCAGTACTTTGTCCAACCTCTTTGCCAGTTCAGCCTCACTCCCCCCTGTTATCAACACGTCATCAAAATAAGGCAACACCCCCTCCAGGCCCTTTAGGAGGCGTTCCACGAGCGATTGAAAAAGGCCGGGTGCCGAGTTCACGCCGAACTGTAACCGCGACACCTGGAACGCTCCTTTATGTGTAACTATCGTTTGTGCCGCGGCCGTGGCGGGGGTCACTGGAAGTTGCTGATAGGCTTGTGCCAAATCGAGTTTAGCGAAACACTTTCCCCCATTTAGCCTGGCCAAAAGGTGGCTGATCACTGGCACCGGGTATGCATTAGGGCGGATCGCCTTGTTAATTGTACACTTATAATCAGCGCAAATGCGCACCTCCCCGTTAGCCTTTAGAGCCGTTACAATTGGAGTTTCCCACTCCGCGGAATCAACAGGAATAAGAATCCCCTGGCCCACCAGTTTGTCCAGTTCCGCCTCTATCTTGTCCTTGAGTGCGAACGGCACCCTGCGTGGTTTGAGTCTTATCGGGCGGACCTCCGGGTCTATGTCGAAAGCTACAGGGGGTCCCTTGAACTTTCCGAGTCCTTTCTTAAAAACGGCGGGATGCGCATCGCAAACCGCTTGTATTGGGTCCCCCCCCACGGTATGCACCCCCCCTATGAACAAACCTAAGGGCTGAAACCACTGTGTCCCTAGGAGGCTACAGCTTCCCCCTTTGAGGACAACTAGGGGCAGTTCCGCAGAATGTCTCTTAAAATTGACCCGAAATTTCCCGACCCCCAACACCGGAATGCTGTTTCCCTGTACGTCCCGTAGTGTGGACCTCAACGCTTTAAGCTTGGGCCGCACGTGGGGGTCGATTTTCAGGAACTCTTTCTGGGGAATTATGGAATAGGAGGACCCCGAGTCAATTTCCATCTTAATAGGGGCCCCTTGTACTAATACCTCAACGAAGTAATGGGACTGTCCCGCGGACACGCTGAACACTGAGGCGTCGTCCTCGCTGCCGTCCGAGACGCGGCCCACGCCGTCCTGCTTCCTCGTGGTCTGGGCGCCATCTTTAGGCCTCGCTGGACGGTCCGGTCTGGCCGCGCGGTCTTGTGACTGCCTCCGGCCCTCTTTCCGCTTTCGGCACGCCTTGGCGATGTGCCCCCGACGGCCGCAGGTGTAACACTCGGCCTTCCTGAACGGGCATCTCGCGCGTTCGTGGGCCGCTCCGCAACCCTCGCAGCGTCGACCACCCTTCCGGACCTTCTGGACCTCCTCGCCGTCGCTGCCTTCCGTAGACGACTTTGAGGCCCGTCGAGTCGCGTGCACCGACTGTCCGGTCTTCCCGTGCACCGAATTTTCCGCCTTGCCGGCTCTAGGACGCCACTCACGCCACTGGTGCATCTCGTCCACTCCGGCATTCGTGGACTCTGCGGCTTCCGCGGCCTCTATGACCTCTGCCAGCGTGGGTGGCGGCTCCTTATTCATCAAGCTGCGCTGTACCTCCTTGTCTTTCAGGCCACACAACACGCCGTCCCTGAGGACCAACTCCAGGATATCGCCCCATTTACAGGGGGCGGCGGCTATCCTCATGGCGGCCACGAATGCCTCAACCGACTCATCCGGCGCTTGGACTCGCCTCCAAAACGCGCTCCGAGCGGGAAACATTGCCCTCGAGGGGCAGAACCGCTCTCGCAGCAGTTTCATGATGTCGCTCGCCTTAAAGTCGCTCACCTTCTTCGGAGCGATTATGCCCACCAGCGTCCGCTTGGTTTCCATCCCGAGCATTCTGGTGAGGATGGCCCTCTTCCTCTCCTCGTCTTCTCCTTTGACTCTGAGTTCCACCAGGGCCGCCTGGAAATCCATCTCAAGCAGCTCCCAGTCTTGCGGTTTGGTGATGTTGAAACCGCTCTGTGCCCTGGCTGTTCCGTGGGGATCCATTATCCCACCTTCGTCGCCAATTTAGTGTATGCAAACCAAGACACGGGACACAGCCTCGGGCTGGGTTAACTCAGGTTTATTGCATCGTGGGCAGAGGGAACATGAGGTAATGGCGGATCGATAGCTCTTTATATACAGCAGTAACACATTTGAACGTGGTGCCATGGTAGCCCATTGGCTACTGTCTGCGTGACGTCATTGCAGGTCACGCCCTTCTTGTCCCGGTGTAGGTGGTGGCGGGAAAACTTCCCGCGCTGTTGCCTTTGATGAGTTTGGACCAAGAGAGCTTGGACGCTCGCTGCTGCCAGCTGGTGGTCATTAGCTCGCGTCCTATTACAGGGTTTATATGATGCAGCTGAAGGTTACATTGTTGCTATAGGCAAGGTTACATTGGCTCAGATACATTGTAATCCGTGTGTACAATAAAACCAACAGAACACAACAGTACTGTTGCCTCTTGGCCTCTATTTGCACAACCACAGTACAGTAGAAGGGAAAAAATCTACCTGAAGTAATACTTCCCTCTTTTCCCAAGGAGAGCAAAGACGTTTTGCAACTGGAAAAGATAACACACCATCGTCAGCAAACTGCCTGACCATCACCATCAACAGCAAACTGCCTGACAAAAACAGATGCTTGCTAGCCTCATGAAAGTACAGGACAGATGTTTAAAACAGCTATAAACCAACTTGTAGAGACCATCAGAACTCTATTCATGTCCTTATCTCAATAGCAAGCAAAATTCAGAAAACCCTGTCAGCATTTAATTCCTGTGGCTCAGTCAAATTCTCTTTTTTAGTTAGACTGGAAGCAATAGATGGGGCCTGAGAGCTTATGACAAAGTCTGACTAACAAAATGTATTGCCATCATTGAGCCTGGCAGTCCATGATGCTGGGCAAACAATAATGAAATGAGGACAGACTGCACATCATGCACAAAAGTTACAACTGTTTGTTAATGAATCTCAGTTCCTCGCAGATGCTGCACCAATCATTATTTTTCAATGTCATTGCATGGCAATGATGATATTGTGCAGCAAAGCGAATCAAAATGATACAGGCAATTCTAAAAATGGAGGCACTCCTCAAAACCCCCTCAAATTATAACTTTTAAACAAGGCTTTGTATCAGGAAAATATTTGGCTCAGGAGTTGATAGTCTGCTGTTGCTTCGTGCCTAATTTTATGTATTTAATTGCTTTGCTCATTTTATTTATAAGCCACATTTCTCCCCATAGGAGACTCAAGACGGCTTACAGTATTTTTTTAAAAAAAATTAAAACAAAATATTTGTACAATTAAAAAAGAACTGAACTAGCATGATAATTAAAATATGTTAAATAATTATAACAGGATTAAAACACACACACACACAAACACATTTAAAAAGACAGTAAGTTAGCTAAAAGGAACCTAACCAATTTAGTGATGTTTGGTCGAATATTTTTAAAATTGTGATTTGTTAAAGTATAGAGATGATTTGCCACCAGCCCTGATCAGATGCAAGCAACGTTTTTCTCCAGCAGGTAAAGAAATTGTTAAAATGTATTTTAAACAACTAATGTTTTTATTTTAAAATGATATTATTTGCCATAGACCCCCGTCTCCTTTTTTTTCCTTCACATGCAGCAAATCTATTCTGTAGTTATGGAAACACTAAAAAGTTAATCCAACTTTTTTTAACACAAAATTTAACACAACATTTCATGACTCTGAAGCATTTCAGTAGAAGCTTGCCAGAAAGAACAAGGGTTCACAAACAATTATTGGTCCTTGCAGTCCTTCCCTGTTGAATGAAGAGAGCGAGGAATACCTGGACTCTAGGATTTCCCCCATTACTGAGGGTCCTCTAGGCACTGTTTAACAGTCTCCTAAGTCTCCTCTCTCCCCACTTTGAGCAGGCAGAAATTCAATCAGAGCAGGTCTCCTGTCTGCTCTGTCTGGCTTTCCATTAAAAAAAACCTCCACTATTATTTCTTTTGAAAAATCCTTCCCTTTCCCCTTCTCCCCCCTCACCCCACCCCCCTGAGTCATTTAGGTAAAGGTAAATGCCAGTCATATCTGACTCTAAGGTTCAGTGCTCATATCTGTTTCATAGCCGAAGAGCCAGCAACGTCTGCTTCTTCAGACGTTTCCATTGAAATGTGGCAGGCATGCCTAGACACTGAAGTGCACTGGATGCTGTTTACCTTCCCACCGAATTGGTCCCTATTTATCTACTTGTAATTTCTTGCTTTTGAACTGCTAGGTTGGAAGGAGCTGGGACAAAGATGGGAGCTCATTCCATTCTGCAGTATTTGGGTATCGAACTGCTGATCTTCCGCCTTCCAGTCAGTGTCTTAGCCACTTGAGCCACTGCAGTCTTTTAGAGTCATATAATTCTGGACTGTGAGACTATCAGTGGCATTTAACATGTTAGAATTAAAGATTTTATATTTATAAGTGGACTTCTTCAAATGTGAGTGGATATGTTGCATTTACACATTTGCTTCATCATTTCATTATATCTAAAACACTGTTCCAAAATATTTTGACATAGAGGAAGAGTAGCCACATCTAAGCTGTCCTTGCTTCTGTACAGCAACCACAGCATAGATTATTGGCTCATCTCCTGGGATTTTCTATCACTGGGTAACTCTGCAGAAGAGAACCTTTGTTGGAATTCACGTGTAGTGTAGGGTTACTTAAATTTCCATTAAAAAAAAGCCAGGAAATTAAATTCTTCCCAAAAAAAAAATCGCAAGCCTAGTTGATGAATGTGGGATATTGTTTCTTTGTAGCCACAATTCAAAGTGCCAGGAAACGGCCTGGTATTACCACACAATATTGTGCTGCAGCCAGCAGCCAGAATTACTACATGTACACAAATGGTCTAATTATAGGGAAATCACAGAAACCACTTTAGCCTTGCAGTCCAGAGTTAATGATTTGACTTAGGAGGAGGGGCTGACCAGAGGAGAGACATAATCAACTGGCCTACACATATTCTTTTTCCTTCTATCACATGAACAACATTAGGTAGTTACTTTTATTGTAAGGACCACATTGTCTATTTATTTTAGGCATTCAAGACCTAAATTGGTTTTGCTTTGAATTAGGTACAATAAACAATGTTCCACAACAAAATGTGTTGGGCCAGTCCTGATTGATGGACCTCAGGTAAGTTTGCAGAATTAGTTGTCTGTGGGATCTGCACATACAATTGGCACACTGTCCCTGACAGAACCATGGTTTTGGGAGAATGCTCCTTTGAGCTTTGGTTCCGAGGGGACAGAAATTGGGGAGCAGATTAATAGTCATAGTTTAATTCACCGATTGCTGACCTGACAGGCAGGTCAGACAATAGAGGGCAAATGATCGCCAGGTGATGAACTCGATAGGCATGTAATGAGTAATCTCACATCCGCAGAAGCTATAAGGCCAAGAGTCAACCTAGGCACATGTTTACTCCCAATAACAATAGACAATGCATGTCCTCGGTAGTAAATTAGATAGATAAGGAACTTCCCCCCGGTGAAGTCATCCCTAATGGGTAACTTGTGTAATCTCAAAATGCAGACTCAGAGTTTTCCTGTAACGGCCGTGCACAACCTATGCACGAGGTCAAGCCAGGCAGGGTACATAAGAACATAAGAACAGCCTTGCTGGAACAGGCTACAGCCCATCCAGTCCAGCATTCTGTCTCACACAGTGGCTCACCATTTCCTTCAGGGTATTCCCAAGCAGATGCCTTCACCTGCTTAGGATTCTCTGGAAATGATATTGAGAGATATCCTGCCTATCTCTCCAACCCAAAGGTTGTCCTTAAGTATCCATAATTATAGCCATTGATACTCTTGTCCTCCATGAACTTGTCTAATCCTTTCTTAAAGCTGTCAAGACTGACAGCTGTC
The DNA here is from genome assembly GCA_035047305.1 of Bradypodion pumilum. NCBI lineage: Eukaryota > Metazoa > Chordata > Lepidosauria > Squamata > Chamaeleonidae > Bradypodion > Bradypodion pumilum. Next base: position 155,853,344 of record JAWDJD010000001.1, on the reverse strand, counting down.
ACCACTTCTTCTGGCAGGGAGTTCCATAGACCAGTAATCCTCTGGGTGAAAAAGTACTTTCTCTTATTTGTTTGAGAACTATTACACAAAAGTTTCATGGAGTGTCCCCTAGTTTTAGTGTTATGCGATAGGGAAAACAGTTTTTCCTTATCTATTTTGTCCACACCATGCATGATTTTATAAACTTCAATCAGGTCACCTCTTAGACGTCGTCGTTCAAGAGTGAAGAGGCCCAACCGTTGCAGCCTCAGATGGTAAGGAAGGTGTTCCAGTCCCCTAATCATTCTGGTTGCCCTCCTCTGCACTTTTTCCAGCTCCATAATATCCTTCTGGAGGTATGGCGACCAGAACTGTACACAGTATTCCAGATGGGGCCTCACCATAGATTTATAAAGAGGCAAAATGACACTTGCTGACTTATTTTCTATACCCTTCCTAATGATCCCTAGCATTGAGTTTGCTTTTTTCACTGCTGAGGCACACTGGGTTGACACCTTCATTGAGTTGTCCACCAGGACACCAAGGTCCCTTTCCTGGTTTGTCGCAGAGAGTTCAGACCCCATCAGTTTATAAATGTAATTGGGGTTCTTTGCCCCAACATGCATCACTCTGCACTTACTAATGTTGAAACTCATTTGCCACTGTTTTGCCCACTCCCCCAGTGTCAAGAGATCCCTCTGGAGCTCCTCACAATCTCTCACAGTTTTCACTACCCTGTATAATTTAGTGTCGTCAGCAAATTTGGCTACCTTGCTTTTTACTCCTACCTCTAGATCATTTATGAAGAGGTTGAAAAGCAGGGGTCCCAGTACTGAACCTTGGGGGACCCCACTCTTTACTTCCCTCCACTTGGAGAAGTGTCCATTTACTGCTACCCTCTGTTTCCTGTCCCTTAGCCAGTTGCTGATCCAGGACAAGACCTGTCCCTTTATTCCATGACTGGTAAGTTTATTCAAGAGTCTTTGGTGTGGGACCTTGTCAAAAGCCTTCTGAAAGTCCAGATAAACAATGTCAATTGGATCCCCCTTATCCACATGCTTGTTGACACTCTCAAAAAATTCCAACAGATTAGTGAGGCATGATTTGCCCTTGCAAAAGCCATGTTGGCTCTCCTTTAGCAGCACCTTCTCTTCTATGTGCCTATTAATTCTATCTTTTAGGATGGTTTCCATCACTTTACCTGGGACACATGTCAAACTGACAAGTCGGTAATTTCCTGGATCACCCCTGGATCCTTTTTTGAAAATTGGTGTTACATTCGCTACCTTCCAGTCATCAGGCACAAAGCCTGATTTGAGGGAAAGATTATATATTTTGGCTAGGAGATCAGCAATTTCATCTTTAAGTTCCCTGAGAACTCGTGGATGAATGCCATCAAGGTATAAAGATCTGGGTCTTTTTACCAATAAACGCTGGTCTTTGCTCCATCTTGCCTCGTGTGTCTTGCTTGAACAGTCTCCTCCGGGACCCTCCAGCCCGCATCGGGCCCCGATCCAACATATGGTGACCCCGACATGATCCTACTCGTGAGTAAGCGCCATCTTTGGTCCAGTTCTATGCCAGAAACGCGTCCAAGTCTTCCCGGAGGAAGCGAAGCAGCTCAGGTCAGAAAGCCATCTGATCTGAATCCAGCTACGCTAAGAGGCATTCCAGAGGCAGAGCACGCTCCAAAGCTCTGAGGCATCTTGTGCATCGGAAACACGTTCCAAACGATCAGGGTTGGTTGTGAATCCTGACGCCATCACAGAGGCCACCGAGGGCCTGTGGCAGCAGCCCACGTTCCGATTCCTTCGCAGAGATTTGTCGCACTGAATCCAGTTACCTATACCCAGACGCGTCAACTCGTCTGGCGGAGGCAACTTCAAAGGACCGGCAGGTAATATGGGGACTTGTCCACAGCGGCAATGTCCGACCGCTAACCAGAGAGTTTACTCTGGCCAGGGTAAACCGTACTCGCATTCACAGCACCCAGTTAGTGGCTCTTTTGGTGTACTTGGGGGAACATTTTCTGTTTTATCCAGAGACGGGCATGCTAAGCCTCCAACTTTGGGACAGGATAGGGACCTGCATTAAGCAAGAACCAAGAGCCCCAACTAAGGTGATTAGCATGTTGAGTAAGTGGTGAAAGCTCGTCGCAGAGGTAGACCCAGTCCGGATAGAGACCGAGAACCCCCCAGCGCAGTCAGAGCCATCAGCCCCAATGGGTCTCTATCCAACACTCCAGCTTAAACAGGGAGACTTAGGGGCTTTCCTTCAGCGGCAGCTGCAGATGCCACTGAAGGAATTCAAGGTTTGGGAAATGCTGGCAGTTCCCAGACAGTTAAAAGTTCCCAGACAGTTAAAAGTTCCATTCAGCACATGGTAGAAGAGGAAACCATCAAAGGGGAGATATCAGTGGAAGAACTAGCTGAACTTAGGCAGTTGTGCCCAGTCCGCATAGAGATGGACGCCCTCACGGGTCAACAGCAAACGGTCCACTCACCGGTTCCGTACAAATTGCTCATGGCAATACGGAAGGCAATTACAAAAACGGGACTCCAGAGTCGTTTCACTAGAGGCACACTTCAGCAGATTTGTGAGACAATGATGCTCATTCTATACAACTGGAAGGTCGTCATGAGAATGATGCTCAATCCAAGCCAGTATTTGCTCTGGGACAGTGAGTATCAACTCGAAGCACAGGCAAGGGCTGCCAGGATGGGAGGAGCAGTACTTCCTGACTGGCTGTATGGGTCGGGTCAGTTCGAAACCTTGCCAATTGCCACACTCCAACTGGCGGCTGAGACAGCCTTTAGGGCTTATCTCAAGGTCCCGGCAACTGGCAAAGCAGCAAAAAATTACACAGCGGTGAAACAGGGTGCCCAGGAATCCTACATGGATTTTGCTAACAGATTAGAAGAAATGATCAGTAGGCAGATAGACAACGAGCAAGCCCAGCAGGAGCTCATGATGAAGCTGGCTAAGGACAATGCCAACCTTGACTGCCGTAAAATCTTGCAGTCACTGGGCAATTGTCCCGATTTGACACTTAATGACATGATTAGAGCTTGTGCCGATGTTGGTACAGATTCCTATAAAATGGGTCTGTTAGCAGCGGCGGTGCAAGGCAGTAGGAAACCCAAATGCAAGACCATGGGAGCATGTCACAATTGTGGCAAGATCGGTCATTTCGCTAGATAATGCCGATCCAAGAAGGGTAATGGCCAAAACACAGGTTGTCCCAAGGCTCCGACCACCCAATGTCCCCGATGTCACAATGGGTTTCATTGGGCCAGGAACTGTCTGACTTTGGGAAACCGGAGGACGGGCACGTCTCCAAACAGAGACCACAGTCACTCTGGGAGACTGATAGAGCTGGATTAGATTCACAGAACATTCCACCCTGCGTTCCGGAGGCACAGGCCAGACCTAAGGGCAGTATGGGACTAGATTTGACTTGCCAGTCAGAAGTCACATGTGACTTGCCAGGCACAGTCTATCTGGTCGATTCCCAATACATGGGACCCCTGCCCAAGGGCTATATAGGTTTAGTTTTGCCCCGCAGTATCACAGGAACACGAGGAATCCTTGTGATTCCAGGAGTCATTGACTCCAATTTTTCGGGTGTACTCCAGGTTCAGCTTTGGACACACCTACCACAAACCATTCACAGAGGAGACACGTTAGCGCAACTGATCATGGTTCCTTGTCACCCACCAGCAGGCAGCCAGGAAAGGCTCAGAGACAGGGTCGGAAGAATGCTCGAGCGCAGAAGGGGCGGTACAAGGATACCAGGTCTTAGCGACAGTGGAAACCAACATAGAGTGGAAGTGGCGGCCAGTCATAAAGGTATTTTTGAATAAAGAATCTTTTGATGGGCTATTAGACACTGGAGCTGATGTCAGCGTGGTCAGCCAGAGTCAATGGCCACGTGAGTGGGCTTTCGAGCCGGTCTCCGATGTGTGGGGGGTAGGTGGTGTCCAGGAAGCATTCAGGAGCCGAGATTGGGTACATAAGAACATAAGAACATAAGAACAGCCTTGCTGGAACAGGCCACAGCCCATCCAGTCCAGCATTCTGTCTCACACAGTGGCTCACCATTTCAGGGTATTCCCAAGCAGATGCCTTCACCTGCTTAGGATTCCCTGGAAATGATATTGAGAGATATCCTGCCTATCTCTCCAACCCGGAGGTTGTCCTTAAGTATCCATAATTATAGCCATTGATACTCTTGTCCTCCATGAACTTGTCTAATCCTTTCTTAAAGCTGTCAAGACTGACAGCTGTCACCACTTCTTCTGGCAGGGAGTTCCATAAACCAGTAATCCTCTGGGTGAAAAAGTACTTTCTCTTATTTGTTTGAGAACTAGTACCCAAAAGTTTCATGGAGTGTCCCCTAGTTCTAGTGTTATGCGATAGGGAAAACAGTTTTTCCTTATCTACTTTGTCCACACCGTGCATGATTTTATAAACTTCAATCAGGTCACCTCTTAGACGTCGTCGTTCAAGAGTGAAGAGGCCCAACCGTTGCAGCCTCAGATGGTAAGGAAGGTGTTCCAGTCCCCTAATCATTCTGGTTGCCCTCCTCGGCACTTTTTCCAGCTCCATAATATCCTTCTGGAGGTATGGCGACCAGAACTGTACACAGTATTCCAGATGGGGCCTCACCATAGATTTATAAAGAGGCAAAATGACACTTGCTGACTTATTTTCTATACCCTTCCTAATGATCCCTAGCATTGAGTTTGCTTTTTTCACTGCTGAGGCACACTGGGTTGACACCTTCATTGAGTTGTCCACCAGGACACCAAGGTCCCTTTCCTGGTTTGTCGCAGAGAGTTCAGACCCCATCAGTTTATAAGTGTAATTGGGGTTCTTTGCCCCAACATGCATCACTCTGCACTTACTAATGTTGAAACTCATTTGCCACTGTTTTGCCCACTCCCCCAGTGTCGAGAGATCCCTCTGGAGCTCCTCACAATCTCTCACAGTTTTCACTACCATGTATAATTTAGTGTCGTCAGCAAATTTGGCTACCTTGCTTTTTACTCCTACCTCTAGATCATTTATGAAGAGGTTGAAAAGCAGGGGTCCCAGTACTGAACCTTGGGGGACCCCACTCTTTACTTCCCTCCACTTGGAGAAGTGTCCATTTAGTGCTACCCTCTGTTTCCTGTCCCTTAGCCAGTTGCTGATCCAGGACAAGACCTGTCCCTTTATTCCATGACTGGTAAGTTTATTCAAGAGCCTTTGGTGTGGGACCTTGTCAAAAGCCTTCTGAAAGTCCAGATAAACAATGTCAACTGGATCCCCCTTATCCACATGCTTGTTGACACTCTCAAAAAATTCCAACAGATTAGTGAGGCATGATTTGCCCTTGCAAAAGCCATGTTGGCTCTCCTTTAGCAGCGCCTTCTCTTCTATGTGCCTATTAATTCTATCTTTTAGGATGGTTTCCATCACTTTACCTGGGACACATGTCAAACTGACAGGTCGGTAATTTCCTGGATCACCCCTGGATCCTTTTTTGAAAATTGGTGTTACATTCGCTACCTTCCAGTCATCAGGCACAAAGCCTGATTTGAGGGAAAGATTATATATTTTGGCTAGGAGATCAGCAATTTCATCTTTAAGTTCCCTGAGAACTCGTGGATGGATGCCATCTGGTCCTGGTGATTTGTTAGTGTTTAGTTTAACAAGACATGCAAGGACCTCCTCCCTGGTTATTTCTATCTGGCTTAATTCTTCGGTTTCCCTCCCTAAGAAGATAGGCTCTGTTTTGGGCATGTGGCCTCTGTCTTCTGCAGTGAATACTGAAGCAAAGAATTCATTGAGTCTCTCTGCAATCTCTGTTTCCTCTTTAATAACCCCTTGCCTTCCATTGTCATCTAATGGTCCAATGGCCTTCCTAGTTGGGTTCTTACTTCTAATGTACTTAAAGAAGTCTTTGTTATTTCTCTGAGTATTTTTAGCTATACGCTCCTCAAAGTCTTGCTTTGCTTTCCTGATTGTTGCCTTGCATTTGTTCTGCCAGAATTTATGTTTCTGCCTGCTGTCCTCATTCGGACAAGCCTTCCATCTTCTAAATGAGCTTTTCTTGCTCTTGATCACTTCCCGAACAGCTCCTGTAAGCCACATTGGAGTCCTCTTGGACCTGGCAGTGCCCTTTTTCCTTTTGGGTATGCATTCCAATTGAGCCTCTGTTATTGTTTTTGTAAACAGCCTCCATGCCTCTTGGAGTGTATGGACTCTCTCAATTTTCCCTTTCAGCTTCTTTTTTACTAGTTTCCTCAACTTTGGGAAATTTCCTTTTTGAAAATTTAAGGTCTCTGTGTTAGATTTTATAGAAGTAGCGGTAGAAGTCACGATTCCTGGAGCTGACGGCACAGCAGTCATTCGGCCGCACATCTTGGATGTGCACGTCAATCTCTGGGGGTGGGACATCTTGCAACAGTATCATGCCACTCTTACCTTTGGGTAATGGCTCTACCGCTTAAATGGCTTACCAACACACCAGTCTGGGTAGAGCAATGGCCGGTAGTAGGGGAAAAACTAGTCGCCCTAAAGCAGCTGGTTAAAGAGCAATTAGACGCAGGACATATAGAACAGTCCACCAGTCCTTGGAATTCGCCCATATTCGTCATTAAGAAAAAGTCAGGGATGTGGCGACTCCTTCACGATCTAAGAAAGATCAATAAGTGTATTCAGCCAATGGGTCCACTTCAATGCGGCATCCCAAATCCGAACATGATCCCCAAGAGTTGGGAGATCCTGGTCGTAGACCTGAAAGACTGTTTTTATACCATTCCTTTAGATGTAAGGGATTGGGAAAGGTTTGCCTTTACGGTGCCAGTCGTGAACCACTGAGAGCCTACGCAACGTTTCCTGTGGAAATATTTGCCACAGGGGATGCTCAATTCGCCCACTCTGTACCAAATTTACGTTCATGATGCACTGGGAAAGTTTCGAAACCTTCACCCCACTGTCTTGGTATGTCATTTTATGGATGATATTTTGATCGCAGTGCCGCAACTCAGCAGCGAAATGTTTAAAGACCTCCAGGCCACTCTGGGGGAGAAGGGGTTACTCATTGCCCCAGAGAAAGTTCAGAGAACCGAGCCCTTTTCATACTTGGGCCACCGGCTTCTCTGTTCTTTTGCAGCACCAGTTTTGCCACAAATTAACCTCAAAGACTCAGTCACCCTCGTAGAGTTGCAACAGATTCTGGGGAATATCTGTTGGGCTAGACCGTATTTCAGGCTAGATACGGAACTCTTGAAGTTGCTCTTCTCACTGCTAACGCTAGGTAAGCAGCCAGCAGATTGGATACACATTCCGTGAGAGGCTCGCTTGACTCTCAAAAAGGTCAAACAAATTCTCAGCCAGATATGGGTGGACAGGATTAGTCAGAGGCCATATGCTCCTGTTCTGAACCTGTACATTGTCCGAACTGGAGCTATGTTCACCGGAGCCCTAGGCGTGGACTCCGAGCGAGGGGCGAAAATCATGGAATGGGTGTATTTACCGCACACCTCTTCCCAAAACATCGTCCCTCCACAGGAACTGGTTTCCGTGGTGATTTACTGAGGAAGGTTGAGAGCAAGGGATATATCAGAGCACGATTTAGCGGAAATCGTTGTTCCATTCACCAAGGATCGGATCAAGCAGCTGATGCAGCTCGGAGACTCACTTCCGATTGCATTGGAAGGATTCACAGGATTCTTGGCATACCATTTGTCGAAAGACCCCAGACATGTCTCGCTTCAAATGCAGACAGTCAGTTTGTGTGAGTTATTGTCACTGGTTCTGCTTCGGGGAGCCAGAACAGTGTTCACTGATGGGGGTAGAACATATGGAGTCCTTACTTGGCAAGAGGAACAGGCTTGGCGCACACTTCTGACTCTTCCGCATAAATCCGCGCAGCAGATGGAATTGGCAGCAGTGAACCTTGCCTTGCGCACTTTTGCCAAGGAATGCTTGAATATCATCACGGACAGTCAGTATGTCTGGAATTTGCTTCACAGTCTACCAGGAGCCTACATCACTCCCGCAATAGACAAAAGCTTGTTAGGTCTTTTCCTCACAACTCAATTTCATTTGCGTAACCGCACCGAAGCACTCTATGTCGCCCACATTAGAAGCCACCAGGATTTACCTAGCCTGATTTCCACGGGCAACATCAGAGCGGATGCGGCCACAAAGTAAATTCAGCAGAAGTCAGTTCTGGGAGTCTTCATGACTCCGATTCAAAGTCATGCATTTTTTCATCAAAATGCCAAGGCACTTGCACGGCAGTTCAACCTGCCACTTTCCCAAGCTCAGGGCATAGTCCATTCCTGCCCACAATGTGCAGGGGCAGTGGGGGGCCCTCGTGGGATGTCAACCCATGGGGGACAGAAGCCAACCAGGTGTGGCAGATGGATGTCACACACATTCTGCAGTTTGGGAGATGGCAGTTCATGCACATCTGCATAGACACATTTTCACAGTTTGTCTGGGCTACGGCTCAGAAGGGAGACAGCTTCCCACGTGGAGCAGCATCTCCTCTCCTGCTTCACGGCTATGGGTAAACCACGGCACGTGAAGACCGACAATGGTCCGTCTTATAGCTCCAGGCAGCTGGCCAAATTTATGGCCACCTGGGACATTAAGCACATGTTTGGTGTTCCATACAATCCGCAAGGACAAGCGATTGTGGAGCGGGTGAATCGGACGCTCAAGTCCTACATTGATAAACAAACAGAAAGGGAGGAACTAGCCCTTCCTGAAACTCAGAATCAGGCACAGCATTGTCTGAACAAGGTACTGTTTACGTACAACCACCTCAATGTGTTCTCAGATTATATTCTGCAGGATTCCAGCTCGGTGTGTGAAACCTCATCTTGAGTCCAATGGTGTGGAGCCAGGCGTTCCCGGATCTGCTGTCGGAGATGGAGGGACTAACTCTGATGGGGAAAACCAGGTGGAGTAGGCGACGACAGCCAATGCCAGCGCTGAAGATCACCTTGGGAATGGTCAAGTCCCTGCGGCAGCAGAATGCAGAACTAACTCCAGAGAACAACGTGGTTGCAGTTTTGTCCCAGATCACCTTCAATTCCTTGACAACGATCATCTTGATCCTTTCCTTGCTTATGGGGGGAGGGGTTCAAGCTGCTTCATTTGAAGCTGAAAATCTGATGCCTGGTGGAGACCTCTCTACCCAGCTGCACTACAACATCTGGGAAAGATTGGTGAACCTCGTCAATCAGTCCGATTTTTGCCTGAGGCAGACCACCGATTCTGCCTCTCTCCTTAGTACTTGTCTCATCCCAGTGTGTCATGCCCCAGGTGCGCACATCAGGCACAGTGACTGGTTATGAAGTGGATATTCAGCCCATTTCACAAGATCATGTACTCGACATATGCAAACTGGTGAATCCAGGTCAAAAAAGTCCTACCGGCTGATGCGGCCACTCTGTACACTCCCCGAGTGGCAGTCAGCCCAAACTCAACTTGTGCTCGCATGACCGGCTGTTTCGTGGTCAAAGGGCCACATCACCATTGCCTCAACCCCGGCAACAGCACTTGGACTTGCAATCATCCAGAGACTATTGACTCAATGTTTGTTCATGTCACTTTGCCTTCAGGCTGGTTTTTTACATGTAACCAACACACATGGAACTATATTCCCACAAATGTATCTGATTCCTTCTGTTGTATCAGTCGTTTGACGCTGTTGCTTCCCACAAAGGATATGGTTGTCTCTAGCACCAACGTACCTGCCCACATACGGCACGCTCATGCCACCCAGCTAGATAGTTCATGTGACAGTGACATTCATTAGGCTTTTAAGCAAAGCTGAATACATCTCATTGGCAGTCAATTTGTTCGGCGTGCCAGGCTTAGCCGTAGGCAACACTCGCAAAACTGGTCAACTGGCTTGCGCGCTAGCAAAAGCCATTAATCATACCTCATCGGCGATAGCGATGCTTAATCAAGAGCAAATAGAGCTTCACCATGCAATATTGGATAATCGAGCAGCCATAGACTACCTTCTACTCATACACCATTTGGGTTGCGAGACAGTCCATGGCATGTGTTGCTTTAGCCTCACGGATAACTCTCGCAAGGTTCAAAGTCAGATCACAGATCTCCATACCCTGGTTAAGAATATCAAGGAAGATGCCATGTGGGAGCGGTGGGATTCGCTTTGGCCGTGGTCGCCATGGGGATGGCTACAAACAACGCTCAAGGTGATTGTGGGTGTTGCGATTTTGGGGATAGCGGTTTGCTGCTTCGCGCAATGTATTCCCTCATTGCTGTCAATATACCCCCCATGGAGGAAACCCCAGAATGCCCTCACTCCACGTCAGCTCATGCCACTCTTACGGCGAGCCGTCTGTCAGGTCCAATTAAACAAATAAAGGGGGAATGTGGGCTCCGCGCTTACAATTGGCACACTGTCCCTGACAGAACCATGGTTTTGGGAGAATGCTCCTTTGAGCATGTGCCCTGAACAGCACATTGAGGCGTAGGCTTCTCGAGACAAATTGATGAACCAATGCCATGACCCTAGGGGATTTGGACGTCTGGGCGTTAACAATGTGCGCCACTGCAGCATTGTCACACCAAAAATGGACCACAGAGTTGGCACACTTGTCGCCCCATAGCATTAGTGCTCCCAAAATGGGAAAAAATTCCAGGAAAGTATGATCGCGAAGGCGATCCATGCCCTGCCATGCGTGAGGCCATCGGCCATATGCCCACCGCCCCTCAAAATAAATCCCATAACCCAGAGAGCCGGAGGCATCCGACTGTACTTGAAATTTAGGGCAGACCATAAGGTCTGATCTCCAAAAAAAGGCCCCGTTAAAATCCTGGAGGAATGTGAGCCAAACCGAAAGGTCTGCCCATATGCCCCTGGTCAGCCGGACCCTGTGGTGGCATTTTAATAGGCCAGCCATGGCATCACACAGACGCCTGGCAAAAGCTCTGCCCGGTGTCACCACCCTGCAGGCAAAGTTGAGGTGGTCGTGAAGGACCTGTAGCTCACGAAGGGACACTTTATGCTTGGCAATCAGTGCCAGAATCACCGCGGAGATCCGAGTCACCTTGTCCATGGGTAACCTGGATGCCTGTGCGACAGTGTCAATTTTGATGCCTAAAAAGGTGAGCTTGGTGGCTGGGCCCTCAGTCTTTTCAGGCGCTAAGGGGACACCCAGTTTCCGCATAAGCGACTGAAATGTAGTACGTGTGGACACACACTTAAGTTTTATTTATATAGATACAGTCAAAACAAAGGCACACACATCCTCTGCCTTCTGCTAAGCCTGGAAAATGATCAATCTGCCAATATCCTGAAGAGGATCTCTTATTAAGCCATTAATACCAGGAACCATTTCTCTGTGATTGGTCAGGCTTGATCAGATTGTTCTAATCAAGCGAACCATTCCCAGACAGCCCACATTACCTCACTCCCAGCTGCTTATATAGTTATATCCTAACAGCCTTAAGAGGTCAGCATTTCTGTCTGCATTGCCTCTCCATGTGATTGGAAATCCTGGTTCTCGTTTTCAAACTACGTCTCTAAAGGTGAAGAGGAGGCATTGAGAAAAAAGCAAAGTTTATTTGCAATTGTCAATCTGTTTCCACTGTAGTCTGAGACTTTTAATAGAAAAAAGAGGGAAGATTGTAGCATTTTATCAATCCTCATAAAATATTTTAAAATAAAGTACTTTCAATTTGTGAGCTAGTTTGAGAGGTAATCATATTCCTCCAGCATCCCTACTCAGCACAATCTGAAATACATAGAACAGAAAAAATGAAATAGAAAAGAATAGAGTATTCATTTCTAACCTCTTTCATTTACATCTATCAAGTATCAAGCTGGAGATAACACCCAGAGATTTGTAGCTGATTCTCCTTTTCTTGATTGTGAAGGTAGTAGAAGTTCATCCAATGAATTTGATGCCTAAGGTGAAGCAAGAAATGAACAAACTCCAATCAACCACACCAATGTCTATTCATAGTACTTAAAGCCAATGGGGCAGAAAATCCCACATGTAATCAGATATTGTGATTTTTAAAAAATAATATTACCCATCTACCCACCTGCCTACCCTGGCCAGTCACCTTTGAGAAATTGGAAAAGAAAGTTGCAAATCTATAACTGTAACTATGTTTGAGCCTCAGAACGATAACTGTAGTAAATTACTTTTTAGAAGTAACTTCCCAGGCCCTGTTTTCTTTGCTCTGCTCATCAAAATGACATACACTTTGCTGACATGAAACAAGAAAATAGATTGAAGTAGATTAATATGCAGTGGTGGGCTCCAAATTTCTTTACTACCACGCTGTGGGTATGGCCTACTTTGTGGATGGGGCCTACTCTGTGGGCAGGGCCATGTGATTGGGTGGTTGATCTACTCATGCCTGCCACATGACTATGAAAACGTCTGTAAACACTGTCTATAGCCAAAGAGCCAGTGCTGTTTTCTGTGGTGGGTGGGGAATTGGCAGGGAGGTGGGCGGAGCCAGCCAGTTTTACTACCGGTTCTCCTGAACCTGTCTGAACCAGCTGGTGCCCACCACTGTTAATATGTCTTCATTGTTCTGCACATACTAAGTTTAATTATGGCAGTCAAATTAAAGCACATACACTTAACCTTCACTATCTTTTAATTATCCAGTTATCTTTTAATTATCTTGTCTCTCTGATAACAAAGCACCTCCATGTAGCCCAACTTATATTGCACATTTCTTATTTATCCTCCAGTTTTCCCTTCAAAACATACACCATACTTTCCCATGCTTTTCATTTCAAAGATCAACACAAACTCTTACCCATGCGGGTCTTGCAAATTCACAACCAGTAGAACAATCTTCTATTGTATCAGGAAAACCTCAGCTACAGGACGAGATGAAGCAGTCACTGTGTTCTCCTACCAATTTTCTCTTCTCCTTTGTGTTCTGAAGTTAGAAAGGGGGTATGAGAATCAGACAATAGGACAGAGGGAAGGAGAAGAAAAGGTGTAACTGCTTTATAAATGCAAGAGGAATGGGTAGGCAGGAATTGGATTTAAAAGTTATGGAAGATCTCTGGGTTGTCTTCTGACATGATATCCCACACATTACCATGTGTGGTTTTTTTTAAAAAAGATGGATTTCATTGTTTCACTTGATAAATTCAAAGCTGAAGAAATCCAAATAATGGACTATGAACTTAGATGTGCAAAGGTAGATAGAAAATCAGGCAGGCTGGAATATGTAGACATGTGTAAATTTTTAGGAGGAGGGAAAAAAGAAAAATGTGCAATGCAGATCTCTGGGTAATCCACCAACTTTATACCAGGACTCTCAGTCTTTCAAAGAATCATAGAATTGTTGAGTTGGAAGAGGCCTATGAGACCATCAAGTCCAACCCCCGGCTCATCACAGTGCATAAGAGTGGTAACATATGAATGAACATAAGTTCCAACTGATTAAACATTTTAGAAATACACTCACTTTTATTAATTTTGGAATATGTTTCAAATGTGTTCAAGTTGATAAATGCTTTTATTTTATTTTACCCTACTTTACAATATTTTGCCTTTCTTGGGTTAAATTGCAAGTGTGATGATGTGGAACTAGTTAGCAAAACAAACAACCTCTCAGTGGAGAGAATCACTCATGCATCGCTAATAACAAATCACCTGACTTTGTTGGATGACTGTGTTTAAGCATTATGAGTAATGGAGAAACACTGACATTTGTTTCTATTTGTTCTATCTGAGCACGCAGGTTTTCTACTTCCCTCAGATTCCTCTTCTAGCTCTGTGATAGCTTTTCTTGTAGATACAGGGAAAAGCAAGAGGAAGGCATCAGATATGCAAACCTAGCAAAAGAAGAAGTGAAGATATGAACTAGTGTAAAAGCTTTTTTCTGTTACTGAAGAAGCATTCTACAGAATCTGCTTTTCCAGGGCCTCTTAAATTAGAAACCTTTCCCTTCATCAGAGGCAACAGTGATCTGTATCTCCTATGATTGTTGTTATTTTTTTGTTTCATCCTAGAAACAGTGCTTATTGAAGCTTTTCACTGACATTTATTTAGCAACACTTAATAGTGTAGAGCTGAGCATTAGGAATTGAGTGGTAAAAAATTGTTAGCCATTTGTCATTATCATTGTATTTTTGCTAGCTGTTGTACCAGTGGGTCATGCAAGGACCCTTTCTGAAAAATGTAAGGACTATGGACAGTGAGGTGTCTTCTGGATAATTACAGCACACTATCAGGGTTCCTTTCCCTCTAGAAACACCACTGGATTGCTTCCGACTTGAGCAAAGAAGAAAAAGCTGTTGTAGCACTATATTTTTAAATGTGGGTGTGGTTAGACACACATGCAAAGTTGCATGCCTGATTGCACTGGAAAGGGCTGCTTTAACAAGAGGGATCTCCCTTCAAGAGACCTTTATGTCTACTGGGAAATTGCTCTGACCTAGTCCCCAAAAGTAGAAGCTCCACAGCTGACTCTAAAAGCGTCACCTTGAGCAAGGATCAGAATCATTGTGTGAGCTCCATGAAATAGATTGCACCAGACCCCACTCCACAAGCAGCCCACATTGCAATCAATTTCCATGTGTGCTCACATCATGAGAAAAGAGCTCATCCAAACCCTCTAAGAACTCTAATCGGTAGGAATCTATGTCAATTTCATGGTAGGCATCTACACAATTTCTTTCATTGGACAGATTGTGGTCAGGAACAGGGTGGGGAGAAAGCACAGAAGATTTTGATCTATTTCATTGGCATTAATAAGAATAGTAGTCAGCTCACTGCCTTTTGCTTTAAAACAAGCAGCTCATTCGAGGCATTTCTACAAATTCTCACTGCATTTTTTAAAGGGGGGGGGGTTTGGTGGAGCAGAAGCAGGAGGCTTTCAAGTTCTGCATGCTGTGTTGTGCTCAGAATTGATTTCCCTTCTCTGCACATGTATATTCAACAGTACCTCAGACCTCTTGTCTATTGGCTATGCTACCATTCACACTCAAACAAGAGATACCTCCTCTCAGATCCCATACTTCCTTTTAATCAGTGCCAAAGTGGAGGCATAATAGTCAACCTCTGACACATAATAATTTCTCTGAGAGCAAACCAATGTGTTATATATACAATGTGTTTATATGTGTGTTTTTGTTTGTTTGTTTGTTGCTGCAACAGATGTCTACGAAGTAAAAGGTTGGGTATCATCAGAAACAGCAATAAGACACAAAGCTCAAGTAATGTGTTTCACCAATATGGTAAAAATTCAGATTTTTAAAATGTGTTCACATTTTTTTCTTTGTCTTTTTTTAGGGAGGCTTAGATTATCTAGTTCGATGTTTTAATAAATCCCAATTACCCTGCCATGGACTATTTCTCCTCTAGTATAGTAATCAACATTAGAGTTATGAGAGTAATTTCAGTATGATGTACTAAATTACTTTACCTCAAAATGCATTTCACTGATGCCACAGAGAAAGCCAAAACACTAACACAAGTACACCAAAATATGGTAATGGGACATTCAGGCCTACTTGAGGAAGGGACTAGCAACTGTATTAAAGCTGGTGCTCATTGATTCAATAAACCTACTTCAGTGGGGGTCTAATGACTGGATTTCTACTACAGTTTCATGTCTGTTTTACTGGATCATCATTATTTACCAAAAACAGCGTGAACAGCTGTGATTGGGATAATAAAGGGGAGCTTGTAAACACATTCATTTCTGTTTTTGCCTAAAATCAGCTTGTTCACCAAAAGGAAGAAATATGTGGAAGCCAAGCCAATATCCTACTGCCTTGTAGAAAGAAAGAAAAGCAGATAGAAAAAAGGCAGTTTGCCAGGTGATTTTGAGTGGATGAATGAGAGGAAGAGGAAGGAAAGCTTTCTTTCTTGCAATTTTTCTACTTTCAAACCAGTTCTCTGTTTAAAAAGCACACACACACAACCATCAAACCATCAGGTAAAGAACTCTCAGAGATGTGTGTCAAGCCCACAGATGCATGCAAAACCTTAATCTCTACAACTGTTATGTACAACAGTGGCTTAAACTGTACTTCTGTAAATAATTTCCAGCACAGTTTTTCCTTTATACTGGACAGTCACAGCTCACAAATTTCATTACTTCCCTACCATAAAATATTAAGGGAATCAAATGTATCCATCTGTTGCCATGTAGATTGCATACAGTATTATTGATGGTGGGTTCTTTTACTGAAATGGGCTCATTTATCAGTTGAAAAACCAGGTTTAAGGTGCCCTAGCTGAAAAGGATACTGGCAAGCAAAGCATGCTGCAAACAGTGCTAAATCCTTTGTTTCAAATTTGATGCAAACAATGCTAAATCCTTTGTTTCTAATGGAAACAAAAAGCAAACATGGATTTGTCAGACTAGAACTACATGTTACACTTTGTAAAGTTCATTTTCATCCCCACCCCACCCCTTCTAACATGTAGGAGTTATTCAGTCTGTGTCTTGAGATTTGATTTCCAGTGTGGAGCTAGGGATGTGATGATACATCAGTTCCATTTTTGTAGCATTTCTCAGAATCCTATCAGCATTTTCATTTCAATCCTCTTCTGTATGTGTTGTGAGATTTTCAGTTTTCTCCCCCTGTGGAAATTCTTCCATATTCTAGCATACACTCATACCAAGGTACACATTTTAAATATATCTTTCCCATTAACCAATGTCTGTGTTTGCATGTACAAGTATTTTTCAAATATTTTAAAATGTACTCAAGGCTTTGTGTGCACTGTTCTTCTCAGAAGCATACTACAAGCCTTGGATATATACTGTATATACTCAAGTATAAGTTGGCTTTTTAGCTCCCAAAATGAGGTCCAAAAATGGGACTCGACTTATACTCGGGTCAATGTAAACACTCAAAAACATACTCACACAAATGTCTAAATTAATTAATTTTACTGTATTTTCATGTATTTCATTATTGAAACTCACTAGCTGCTGCTGCTGCATTTTCCACCCCCAACTTATACTTGGGTCAATCTGTTTTCCTAGTTTTAGAGGTATATATGGTACATGATAGGATGTGGCTAATTTCACTCCCATTCTCAGCATGCATAAAATGGCTCACCAGCACCTAGGTTTAAGCTTGTACTTTGCAGGAAATAAGATCTTTTGGTAGTACAAGAGAAATCATGTTAGCCAGGAGTCAAATAGCTGGTGTTCAAAGTAATTGTTGAACAAGAGATGGCAACTAACAAGCAAGACTATTTAGTTGAAGATGTTTGCCCACTGTATGGTTTCAGGATAAAGTTTTAAAATGGATGATTTCTTTGGAAAAATATATAGAAGTAGACTATTCCTTTGTTCATGTGTATTACAAATGAGACTTTCACAAATTATCCAGAAAGGAAAGGGTTATGTGAGCCTGTGTCCAAGCATTCAAAAAAATATTACAGAATATCAACAATAATAATCAGTCATGTGTTGGTACAGAGCATATTAAACAGTTACTCATCAATCTTGATTAGAATTGCAAATTTGCAGGCCAGATTCCAGGCAGTGATAGTCTGTCAGCCAAATCGGGAATGGGTGGTTTTGTTTTTCCTATGTGTCCAGAAACTTTCTCCAGAGGAACGAGAAAGGCATACTGAATAAGATTGTTCAGTGGCAAGCAGGGTTGAATAAATATTTGCGGTCAGTACTTTGTCAGCATGACATTGGGTTTTGAACCAAATTCATTCAATTAAAGTCTATTTGGTTGGTTAGTTCTGTGTTGTCAAGTAGAAACCAAATTACAGTGGTTCTAATAGGACATTCAAGGTAAGTGGGATATTTTAGGAGTGATTTTACTATTTCCACAGATGAGTGGGGATTCAAATCCTTATCTGTAGAGTCATATTTAAGTCTGGCCAAATTATCCTGCTATGGTAATAGAGCAGACCATACTGCCAGCAACTCAATGCCGATCATCAGGACTAACCCGAGGACTAATGACCTTGGGTGGTGAAGTTCACAGGGAAGGGTGATGGTCCCCAAGTGGATTAAATTCCACTTGAATACATCTTGATGAAGGGCAGCAGCTTCATCAATACTGACCTGAGGCTAATGAGGTATTTGTGTCCCAAAACAGCTTAGAACCAGAAAGTGACTCGTGGAACTGGATCAAGGGTATGGTTATCACATTGTTATGCAGAAGACAAAGGGAAGACCACTGTATTATATTATTCCCAGGAGAATCTTCATGGCTGATTGCCATCATGATAGCCAATATTCAGAATTGGATATGGCACTTGAAGGAAAAAAGAGTCATAGTCCATCACTCTTATTTTTAGATACACAGGGTATCTAAAAATAATGTCTAGAGTCATTCAAATTTGAAGAAATTAGGGCCCTGACAAATTCAACCAACCAACCAACCAACCAACTAACTAACTAACTACAAGTTTGGTTTCCTGATTATGGGAAAGAGGAGCAAATTTAAGATGGGGTACTTCTTTCACTAGCAAACCCCTGTCAAATAGAGATCCCCCACCCATATGTCACCTTTCTAGTAAGCTTATTGGGGGGGGGGGAATGTGCAAACTCTCATGTATCAGTCATTTGTGTATTCCTTGTAGTTCCAGCCCATATTACTGAAATACCTGTCTTGTGCACATTATCAGCCAGCCCAGTATATTGGCAAACCTCTTATATCAATCACTCTGTTCCTTCAAACATCCCACAGCTCAGAACACTAGGCAAAAATTGGCCTCAGGGCAGAAATAATGTAATGGAAACCATATATGGGGAGTGGACTAACATAAAATGTCAACAATAGGAAAGTGATCATTCAAAATTCTCCAGTCACTACTTAAGCTACTACAATGGATCAGTGAACTCAATTTTCAAAGCAAATCATAAATAAAGAAAAGAAGCCTTCCCGTCCAAACTGTTTTCCTCCTACCCCCTTCCTAGGTGGTTTTCCTGTTGATGTGCAATAGAAAAAAGGACCCAGTTTTTAGTGTTCAAGAACCAAGACAATAGAAACAGCCGAAGCCTGGCTTAACTCATCTTTATTGCATGATGGTCAGGGGGAACATGTGGTAATGGCGGACGAACAGCTCATTATATACAGTGGCTATACATTTGAATGTGGCTCCTCGGTAGCTCATTGGCTACTGTCTGCGTGATGTCACCCTTAGTCACGCCCTTCTTGTCCAGGTGAGGCAGTGGCGGGAATCTTCCTGCGGCTGTAGGCATTTGGAGAATTTGTACCATGTGAGCTGGACGCTCGCTACTGCCCCCAGTGGTCACTAGCTCGCGTCCTCATACAGAAGATTACAGTGTTACTTTAGTGTAAGGGACCAAAGACAATGAAACAGCCGAAGGGTTGGCTTAACACAGGTTTATTGCATGATGATCCGGAGGAACATGTGGTAATGGCGGATGAGTAGCTCAATATATACAGCTGGCTATACATTTGAATGTGGCTCGTCGACAGACTATTGGTTGCTGCCTGCGTGACGTCGTAGAAGGTCACGCCCTTCTTGACCAGGTGAAGAGGTGGCGGGGAATCTTCCCGCGCTGCTGAACCAGGTGAATCTGAGCCGTGAGAGCTGGACGCTCGCTATTGCCATCTAGTGGTCACTAGCTCGCGTCCCCTTATCAGGTTTACATTGATACAGCTGATGGTTATAATGTTGCACACAGAAAGGTTACATTGTTAACACATGGCAAAGGTACATTGTTAAAGGCACAGCTTTACAGAACACAACATCCCTCCCCCCTAGGATGAGACGAAGTCTCTCAGCCAAGATGGCTTGTTGCATGTGCGTTTGGGCCGTGAAGAGGGCATACCCCCCGGGGGCGCTACTGCTTCTTTGTTCCCTGGTCCCTTGTCCTGAAATGGGAGAGGGAGACTTGTTAGTGGCTTGCCGCTGTCTGGCGGCCTTAGGGGAAGGGAAAAACTCCATTGTGGGCAGACCGGGGGCAGTCGGGGCTAACGAAAAACCCCTCTTCTCGCTTGGACGGGTGGGGGACCACTCCGAAAAACCCCCCCGGTTCTGAAAATCAAAATCTAACTTAGTAGGGGTATCCGCATTTGTGGGGGCATTCCGTGAGATATGTATGGGGTCGGGTTCCTCCTCCTCAGAAAGATCCCCTAGGATATCTACGAGAATATCCCCCTCCCCCCTTGGTGGGGACCCGCGGACCCCTTTCCCTCCCCCTTGGGCTGAACGGGTGGGGGAGAACCCTAACGCTGATTTTTCCTCTATTTGGTCTGTGCCCTGCTCATCGGAGACCCTGCGTCAGAGCTGGTCCGCGTGCCGCCTCCACAGGAGCCCTGTGCTGGTTTCCATGCGGTACGACACGGGGCCGGTTTGCTCCACAACTACGCCCGGCACCCAGGCTGGGCCCGTGCTGGCGTAGTTCCTGCAATGCACGGGGGCGCCTACACTGAAACTCTTTGTAGCCTCTAGCCCGATGTTCCTTCCTTTGTCCTCTACTCTCGTGGGGTCTAGCCTAGTAAGGATGGTGGTCAGTTTCCTACGCATTAAGAGTTCTGCGGGGGAGTATCCAGACGCCAACGGGGTCACCCTGTACCCTAGTAGAAACTGGCACACTTGCAGGTTCAGGTCCCCGGGACCCATGCGCCGCAACGCGTCCTTCGTGGTGCGGACAAGGCGCTCTACTTGGCCATTGGTGGCCGGGTGAAACGGGGCGGAGGTGATGTGCCGAACGGCGTTGATCTCCATGAAAGCCCTAAACTCGGAGGACGTGAAGCAACTAGCGTTGTCGCTAATTAATGTGTCGGGTATGCCGAACGTGGAAAAGAGCCTCCGCAAATGCCTAATGGTCTGGGCCGAGGAGGTGCTCGTGACTGGGATAACCTCCAACCACTTGGAGAAGGCGTCCACTGCGAGAAGGAACAGGGTGCCTCTGAACGGGCCCGCGAAATCAACGTGCACCCGGGACCACGGCCCCTTAGCCTCGTCCCATTCCCTGTGGGGAAGGCGGGCCTCCTCTGGTCTGGAGCATTGGCAACTTTCACAAGTGCCGACCATGTGCTCGATGTCGGCGTCCAGCTGGGGCCACCAGAAGTAACTCCGGGCCAGCGCCTTGGATCGCACGATGCCGGGGTGGCTGACGTGCAGCAGTTTGAGCACCCACGGCCGAAGGGAAGTGGGAATCACCACCCGCTGCCCCCACAAGAGGCACCCCCTCTCTAGGGACAGTTCTAGCTTTTTTCTGAAAAATGGAGCGAACTCCTCCGCTGGGGAGGACGTCGGCCACCCTTTCTGCACCCAGGAGCTAAGTGCCGCTAACGTCTTGTCCTTCTCTGTCGCTTTGGCAATGTCGGCGGGCACTACGGGGGACGAATCCAGCACCTCTATCATGAGAACCTGATGGTCCCGCTCCCCCTTGCTCACCTGGCTGGGCGTTAGGGGAAGGGGAGACCTAGATAGAGCGTCCGCATGGCTGATCTCTTTCCCGGGCCGGTAGACCAACGCGTGCTGATACGCGTTGAGAAAAATGGCCCACCTGAGCATCCTCGGGGACAGGATCTGTGGGGTGGGCTTATCTGCAGTAAAGATGCCTAGCAGGGGCTTGTGGTCCGTTACAATGGTGAAGGGGCGGCCGTACAGAAAATCGTGAAATTTTTTCGTCCCCGCAACTATAGCTAGCGCCTCCCTGTCTGTCTGTGCGTAGTTTCTCTCCGCTTGGGACAGGGACCTGGAGTAAAATGCTATCGGGGCCTCCCTTCCGTTTTCCAACACGTGGCACAGCACCGCCCCCACCCCCACTGGAGATGCATCACAGGTCAGAACTACTGGGCGTTTGGGGTTGAAATGGGTCAGTATGGCATCGGATGCTAGGAGGCTTTTTAGCTCACTAAATGCCCTTTCTTGGTCATCGCCCCACTTCCATGCCTGGTCTTTCTTTAGCAGTTTGTGTAGCGGTTCAGCCACCGCTGCCTTCCGGGGGAGGAAGGAGTGGTAAAAGTTAAGCAGCCCTAGGAACGACTGCAGCTCGGGCTTGGAGGTGGGGCGGGGGGCTTTCTTAATGGCTGCCACCTTGGACTTGGATGGTTTTATTCCCTCAGGAGTCACACAAAACCCTAGGAACTCAACCTCGGTTGCGAAGAAGACGCATTTGTCCTTTCGCAGTCTCAGCCCCGCTTTTTCGAATATTGTCAGGACCTTCCCCAACCTCTTGGCCAATTCAACCCAACTCCCCCCCCCGTTATTAACACGTCATCAAAATAAGGCAACACCCCCTCCAGTCCCTTCAGGAGGCGTTCCACAAGTGACTGGAAAATTCCAGGCGCCGAATTCACGCCGAACTGGAGGCGCGTCACCTGGAACGCCCCCTTATGGGTGACTATGGTCTGCGCAGCAGCTGCGGCAGGGGACACCGTAAGCTGCTGGTAGGCCTGTGCTAAGTCGAGCTTAGCAAAACACTTTCCCCCGTGTAACCTGGCCAGCAGATGGCTGACTACCGGCACCGGATATGCATTCGGGCGGATCGCCTTGTTGATGGTGCACTTGTAGTCGGCGCATATGCGGACCTCCCCATTGGCCTTTAGTGCGGTTACAATTGGAGTTTCCCACTCCGCGGAATCAACAGGCACAAGGATTCCCTGGCCCACCAATTTGTCCAGTTCCGCCTCTATCTTGTCCTTAAGTGCGAACGGCACCCGGCGTGGTTTAAGACGAATTGGGCGGACCTCCGGGTCCAGGTCGAATGTCACTGGGGGCCCCTTGAATTTCCCCAGTCCTTTTTAGAAAACTTCGGGGTGCGCCTCGCACACCTCCAGAATTGGATCAGTCCCAACGGCGTGCATCCCAACGGCGTGCACCCCCCAATAAACAAACCCAGGGGCTGGAACCATTGAGTCCCGAGGAGGCTGCAATCTCCCCCTTTGAGCACGACTAGGGGAAGGGATGTGGCGTGCTTCTTGAATTTAACCTGAAATTCTCCAACCCCCAACACTGGAATGCTGTTCCCTTGCACGTCCCGTAGTGTGGACCTCAATGCTTTGAGCTTGGGTCGCTTGTGGGGGGCAATTCCCAAAAACTCCCTCTGGGAAATGATTGAATATGAGGACCCCGAGTCAATTTCCATCCTAATGGGAAGCCCTTGGACTAGTACCTCAACAAAATAGCGGGGGTGTCCTGCAGACACGCTGAACACTGGGGCGTCGTCCTCGCTGCCGTTGGAGATGCGGCCCACGCCGTCCTGCTTCCGCGTGGCCTGGGCGCCGTCCTTGGGTCTCGATGAGCGGTCTTGTCCCGCGGAACGGTCTGCGGAGCTCCTCCGGGTCTCGCGCTTCTTCCTGCACACCTTGGCGATGTGCCCGCGGCGGCCGCAGTTGTGGCACTCGGCCTTCCGGAACGGGCACTTTACGCGGTCGTGGGCCGCTCTAAAGCCGTCGCATCGCCGGCTCTCCTTCCGGACCCTCCGGACGTCCTCGTCGTCGCTGCTCTCTGTGGACGACCTCGAAGTTCGCCGGGCCGCCTGTACCGGAGCCTCTGCCTTGCTCGACTTCGGCCGCCAGTCCTGGAGTTCTTGGACCCCGGCCTTCGTAGCTTCTGCGGCCTGGGCCGCTCTGACGACCTCCTGCAACGTGGGAGGCGGCTCTTGGTTCATTAATGTGCGCTGGGTCTCGGCGTCGTTCAGGCCGCACAGCACACAGTCCCGGAGGGTGATTTCGGCATTCTCCCATTTGCACGGGCCGGCCGCCAGCCGCAGGGCCGCCACGAATGCGGCGACCGTCTCCCCGGGCGGTTGGACTCGCCTCCAGAACGCACTCTGAGCGGGAAACATCGCCGTGGCGGGCCGGACGTGCTCACGCAGCATCTGCATGAGTTCCTTGGCCTTGAATTCGCTCACCCTCCTCGGTGCAATCAGGTCCACCAAGGTCCTTTTGGTTTCTTGTCCGAGCATCCTGGTGAAGATGGCCCTTTTCTTTGCCTCTTCCGTGACTTCGGACTCGATCAGTGCTGCCTGGAAGTCCATCTCGAAGATCTCCCAGTCGCCCGGTTTCCTGATTTCGAAACCGGCGCATGTCTTGGTCCCGTGGGCTGCCATAATCCCACCTTCGTCACCAATTTAGTGTAAGGGACCAAAGACAATGAAACAGCCGAAGGGTTGGCTTAACACAGGTTTATTGCATGATGATCCGGAGGAACATGTGGTAATGGCGGATGAGTAGCTCAATATATACAGCTGGCTATACATTTGAATGTGGCTCGTCGACAGACTATTGGTTGCTGCCTGCGTGACGTCGTAGAAGGTCACGCCCTTCTTGACCAGGTGAAGAGGTGGCGGGGAATCTTCCCGCGCTGCTGAACCAGGTGAATCTGAGCCGTGAGAGCTGGACGCTCGCTATTGCCATCTAGTGGTCACTAGCTCGCGTCCCCTTATCAGGTTTACATTGATACAGCTGATGGTTATAATGTTGCACACAGAAAGGTTACATTGTTAACACATGGCAAAGGTACATTGTTAAAGGCACAGCTTTACAGAACACAACAGTTACTTTTAGAGATTGTTACATTCACTCATTCGTGTGGTTACATTTACTTACAGGCACATTGCAATCCATACACAACACAGTTTCACCAAAATAAATAAGCAAACAACACATATACAGAAAGCTCATTTTGAAAGTTTTCTTCTACACATTAAAATAGTGCCTGAAAGAGAACACTATCCTCAGCTGCTAAATGGGCTCATTGAAGGAGATATGATGTTGGGGGTTGTAGCATGGGAGTGTTGCTGCTGCTAGTAAGACCTGTAGTGAAAATCTGTAGCAAGAATGATTGCAAGCAGAAGGAGGTATTTTGACCCCATTCCTAATATCTCCAACAGAATCTATAACAATTATTGGCTAATACTGTTCCTGCCTTGTTGAGAGGGTGGAAATCCTGCAATTTTTTTGTGACTCCAGACTCAGGACTCATCACCATGGCTTTGGCTTCATGGCCAGTTGTGTAAATGTCCACCTCATGGCCAATGCATACGTGTCAACCCACGGCTCCGGAAAAATGGGACCTGTGCAGGTTGCTTGTGTGCAGGTCGCTTTCCATGCATGCGTGGAAGCACTACACCACTTGCGCAGCCCCTACGCAAGCGGCGTAGCACTTCTGCACATGCGTGGAAGGGTTTTACCCCTTCCACACATGCGCGGAAGCGCTACGCCGCTTGCGTAGGGGCTGCGCAAGCGGTGTAGCGCTTCCACGCATGCGTGGAAAGCATTTTTCCCCACTGCCAAATTACGGGGTTTTGGCAGTGTCGGGCGGGTTATGACATCAATTGACGTCAAATTTCAGGGTAATCCCAGCCAAATCAGGATGGTTGATAGGTATGGGCCAATGGTTTAAAAGGCCAGTGCTGTAAAAGAGTACCATCAGCAGTAGACTTTGCTTTCAGCTAGCCAATCTTCCTGTTGCCCAGATAGAGAGGGGAATCAGAGGAATCTAATTTTCTTCCATACAACCAGTTGCTCAGTGTACAAACGCTTCCTTCTTAAATTTTCTGCCTTTTGTCGGTTTAACCCTGAGCTCTTAAAACTAATCTAGACAAGCTACCCTTTCCAGCCATGCTCAGACATGGGTTTAAAATACTTTCTCCAATAGAAAGAAGCAATGGAGGAAGCCTGACTTCTACATAACTAAAATCAAGGTGTCGTGCTGTATGTTACCAAACGCCAGCCCCACCTGACTCTCACTCCAGGTGTGTCCAGTGCAGGGTACCGGCAGTGCAATCTGGGTGCCTTCACCCCAAAAACAGGCCACAAAGGGGGTTCCTCCAGCACCTGGGGGCATCTGCCCAGAATCCCGGCATGCACACGTGGTGTGTGCTGTCCCACAAGGCACCAGTGATCATGCTTGGCCGTATATCCAACCTTGCACCCACCCTCTGGAAGCCAGAGCTGCTGAGGAGCCAGATGCCGCCACCTTGCCAAGGACACCGGAGCAGAAGCCCAGAGATGGGGAGACAAGGAGGATGACCTGGATGCCGGAGGAGGAGAGCTGATTGGAGCTGCCACTGCCGAGAAGCCTCAGCTGAGGAAGAGTCAGGACCACTGCGCAGATGCCCAGGGAAGGGAGAACTGGAGCAGCAGTGGGTAGGCCTTCCCAAGCATGTGGTGGGAGGCTGGTGGTGGTGGTGAGCACGTGCAGTGGGGATGGCACTGGCATCAGGGGTGGGTGGGAAAAGGTCCTGCATGGGTCCTTCATGGGGGGGCTAGGTAGGCCCACCACAGCACTGGTGCCTGAGCTAAGACTGCCACAGGTGGGGGAAACCACAGCGGCAAGGCCACTGCAGGTGGACGCTGCACCCACCACGGCACCACCGGGTGAGGCAAGGCTGCCACAGGCAGCTGCTGCGCAGAGGGCAAGTAAGGCTGCACAACCCAGCGAAGCAGGTACCTCTGCTAGTATCAAATAAAATCCCCTTCGTGGTTAGAGAAGGTCAAAACCAAGGAAGACAGGGAGACAATATATACAACTTTAAAAATGAATTGCTTCAATAGATAACGACTGGATAAATAGAATAAAAATTGCTTAGAAAAGTATGATCTTGGCAGAGAACTGACAAAATTTGAAGACATATTAGGATATTTAGAACAAAAAGAAATAACAACAAAGGGAATAGTTAGTAAAGTTTAAAATTAACTGAGAGGAGAAACACCAAGAATACTATGAAAGCGTGGCACCAAAATGGCCACCGCGCTCTTTGCGCCCCCCCCCCACCCGGACTCAGACATCTGGGTAGTTAGGGGGCGTGGCCACCCCTCTATAAAAGGGGTGGCCACGAGGCAGCCGAGCTGCCATTTTGTAAAAGCGACGGAGAGGAGAAGTTTTCTCTGTCGCTCTTCGTCTTTCTAGGGAGGCCATTTAGGCTGCAGAACTTTGCTGCTTATTTTCGGCTTCCCAGCCATCGGGTTTTCGATCCCTGGGAAGGGGTCGTGCTTGCTTATTCCTCCTGAGAAGAAGGCTATGGCGGCTCAGGCTCGCCCAAACAGGGGGCAGCGGTCGGGTCGGAGGATCGCGACTGCACCCCCCCAACAGGACTCCTTACTGGAGGCACCCATTGGGACCGGTGGGATGGGGCAGCTTAGGCCGGTTGGGGCTTCGGCCCCCGGCCCGCGCTTACCGGCCATGGGCTTTGAGCATGGGGGAGGGCCTGGTGCGGTTCCACAGCAGTGCTGATACCCGGCCCCTCATGGGCCGGAGTTTTGGGCATGGCCCTATTTGGGGCCTGGCTCTCAAGTTGGGGGCCCTGGACCATTGCCCAGTGGGCCGTCCGGCCCACCTGGCCTCCTTTATGCTGGGGGATCTGCGACGAGGGAGGCATTACTGGCCCACTAGTGGCGCTAGAGGCATCCCTAGGGATCCTATGGGCCGGGATGATTGGGGGGAGGGCCTGGTGCTGGCACACAGCACGTTTTACCTCCTCAGGGGCCGGAGTTTTGGGCATGGCCCTATTCTGGCCCAGGATCTCAAATTGGGGCCTCTGGCTCAATCTCTAGCCGGCCGGCTGGCCCACCTGGCCCACCTTATACTAGGGGTTTCCGTGGCTGGGGATGCCTGGTTAGCATGTTTGGCTGTGCTGGAGGCATCCTGGGCAATCCAGTGGGAGGGGCCCCTTCCCTATCTACCTGGGCCCTTCGTGTCAGCCGGCTACTTCGACTGCTGCCACTCTGCAGCAGGTGGCTAGCCGGGTCGAGCTGCTTGAGACACTCCGTCCTGTGCCTGCCGCCGTCTCACAGCTCCCTGTTTGTCCAGAACTGCAACCGGAGTGTGGTCGGATGTGGCCCCAGAGCTCGATTTCGGTCGCGAGCTCCGACGCCCGCCGTGGGCCGGAACCCCCAGTGGGGGCGGCTCATCGGGGTGCAACTCGTGAGTATTAGGTTCAAGTTGAATGCACCCACATCACAGTCCACTTCCAGCGGTGGGGTTCAGTGGTCATGGCTTCGCCAATTTGAGGCTGGTGGGCATCACTTGCCAGCCTATCCCAGTGCCCCTTGGTTGCATTCTGGCACGACGTTGGGGGTGGGGGTTTCCATGATGTCTGGTTATTTATTGCACCCTGGTGATCCTTTGTTCCAGGTCACGGGGGAAAAGATGTGGTGGGGGGAGTATGTGGATATATTCTCCCTATGAGCCGTGACCCCAATAAGGATAGGCGGTGCGGACAGGAGGACAGAGACATGGGCGGTCCCACCGTAGTAAGCCACCACGCACTGGGGTGTCCGCCCCCGGGACAGTGCTGAGCATCGTAGGGGCTGTCCGGGTCCTGCTGCGCATACCCTTTATGCAGACTGTCCCGTCGAGGGCTTTGCCAATGGCCAGCTATTACTTGCCCCTGGGTGTTATTGGCTGCAGGCCATGAGGGGTGAGGGCTGGAGGGGGACATGTGGACATTCTCCCTATTTAACTGCGAGCCCACTAGGAGGAGAGAGAGGGACAGGGCGACTGAGACATAGAGATGTCCCATCGTCATGAGCCACCGCGCACCTTGGGCCCACTGGTTGGCGGCATACCTTGTACGTATGGTGGTATGCCGCAGGGCTTGATCTGCTTGGGCCATCCTGGTGCTTCCATCCACCGCTAATGTTTGCAGGGCAATGGTTGATTAGATGGGCCCATGGCAGTTGGCTTACGGTGAGGCATGTGGATGAGGGTGGCTCTATACCCGGAGGGGAGGTGGGATGAGCCCTGTCAGCAAGGGTGCTCGTGTACATCACTCCCTCGTGACTGGTGCCTGGTGCTAGGTACCATGGTGGTCATGCTGAGCAGCGGGCTGCTCAGACACAGGATCCACGCTAACTGGTCGGGCAGGGGGTTCCAGCCTGCCTGCGGTGTTCGGCCTGCTCAGCTGACGATGCGTGTACTAAGCACCACGGTCGTTACCGACTTCGTGCCCCCTTTTGCGCTGGCCCTCACGCCGCCTCTGTGTGCTCGCGGGTTGGTGGGATACGGGGCAGAGGTAGGGGTGCACGGGGGCGTTTAGAGCTCTGTCTGAAGCAACTAACCTTGTCATAAGCCCGCCCCCCCGCCCCATTTAGTATAGTCAGCCTGGAGAGATGGCACTCAGTTCATCCAAGAAGGGATTGGGTGGGATAACTGCCGGAGGGTCTTCTATGGGAGCTTTTGGATCCATTCGTTGGATCCGTTGGGGGTCCCAGGATGCTACTAATCTGGTTCCCTTGCAGGGTAATGAAGAGGGGGCTCCACTGTCCGCAGCTAAGGGAGTTGGGGCTATGAGAGCAGCGGGGGGCCCTTCTTGGAACCACCTTTCCTGAGTCGAATGTCTCCCCCATGAAGCTCATACTGAGCTAAAACTAGGTTGAATGTCATTTAATCCTCCATTTACCTTACCCTGTGGGTTCTCCATTCAGGGATGCCATTACTGATGACCTTATTCAGTCAGGTACTCATAGTTGGTTCAGCTACTATGGGTGGCACGCTCACGCAGTTCTGGTGCTGTTTTGGCACAGTGTGATATGCACTCGGCTTTCAGATTATTGTCAGTGCACCCAATGATTTAGACCTATTGCGGTTTTTTAGGTGCTGAGGGGAATTTTACTTAGTTAAGGCCGACCCCCTTCTACCTGGGTTCATTCATGTTCAGCACTCGACCGATTGGGGACTTTACTCAGTGGCCATTTGCTCACAGGTCGGGGTCTCGGTCTCTAGCCCATTACCTCGACGACTATTGGTTCGGGGGTGAACGGGGCTTGGACACGTGCACGCATCTCCTCATTGCCATTCAGACACTCAGGTGGGAACTGGGTGTCCCCTTGGTGCCTGAATAGACCGAGGTCCCATCTACTAAGCTCACATTTCAATCGACTCTGTCGCGCGGGCATCCGGGTTAGCCATGTATATGGTGGCTTGGATCTCCGCGGCGAGTTTGGCATTGTTTGCCAAACATAAAGTGTACCCTCGTGAGCTGCCGTTAACTCATGGCCACCTTAATTTGTCTGGCCCGGCTCAAATTATCCCTGGGTTTGGTGGGGTCTCTTCCTGGATATCAGACCTGGATGGTCTGCCCTAGATTTCAAGTACGGTCGGATACCTCCGGCTCCTGGACTTATGGGGTTTACTCCGAGGGTGGGTGCACGGATCGTCCCGCGATCTTACCTTCTTTGCGTTTTTCCCCATTTTAGAGAGCACTGATGCTATGGTGCAAGGAGTGGGCCTGCTCAGTGGTCCAATTTCGGTGTGACAATGCGGCAGTGGTGCACATTGTCAACACCCAGACTTGCGAATCCCCCAGGGTCATGACATTAGTTCGTCTATTATCTTGAGAAGCCTACGCCTAAATGTGCTGTTCTAGGCCAGACATGTTCTAGGTATTTATAATGACATTACTGCTGCTTTCCACCACCTGCAGATCACCCGGTTCCATGCCGTACTCTGGAAGCAGAGGGAGTCCACTCGCCACTTTTGGCCGATGGCTGGACGTTTGGCGAGGAGAAGGGAACCGGACATGTCATTGGCACCTTGCACGCGTAAGCTGTATCACTAGGCATTCATGCGTCGTGTTTGGGAGGGGTGGACACGGGAGCGTGTCCGCCCCCCTTACTCGTGTCACCCCTGTTCCCAGAGTTTCTGACCCACCTTGCACGAGGCTGGCATTACTTATGTACAGATAGGTGGGAGGTGGCTCTTGGCCACGCAGCTACCACGGTAGCCTTTTTGGAGCGCTCCGCATCAGTGAGTGGGTGCCAGAGTTGGTGCCACCGGTGTAAGGCGGATGTGTCTCATAGGGCACTGGAACCCGAAGATGTCTCTGTCACACATGAGTGGGCTCGAGTGGGGATGCGGTCCTCACGGGTTATTCAGCACGGTGTAGGCAGTGGTGTATACTGCTACGAAGTTTTTAAGACATCTGTCCGGTTTGTGCCCTACATGAATTTTCGACAGTGCCTGCTGCGCGCCCCAGCCTGTTTTCTGCCACCGGGATGGGTCTACCCTTACCATAGTAAAGTCCATGAGGGTGACCGGTGCCGCGTTTTGCGGTGTGAGGCCCGTTTTGGCACCATTGACTTAAGATAGGCGTCGCGTTGATCACGGCTACGTTTTGGGTACTCGGAGGTGGATATGCGTCTACGCGCAATTTCAGATATGTACGTCCCCTCACTGTACGGGTACCTAGTTATGTCCTTCACCTTTTTTCTCCTCTTTTACAGATCCTAGGGGTCTTAACACACCGGTGGCAGGGGGCTGGTGGGCCGCAGCTATGTACACTGGGCAGCAGTATATGCTGCAGCGACAGAGAGTGGACCCCGGCTGGGCTGTGTGCATCCGCACGTATGCTATGGTATGGTATGCGCGGCACATGGGGGCGGGAACTGTGGCCATTCCTGCTGTCTGACAGGGATGCTGGACCGCCCAATGTTTTACAGACACCTCAGCGGCAGCGATCTTGTACGGATCACTGCTGTTACTAAACCGTCGAGGGGCTGTGACCTGGCATTTTGTATCACGTATGGCTTACATACGGTTGCTATGGTCTAACATCGTGCCGAGACACCAATTTATCGGAGATGCGGATCTCCCTAGTTCGGACTGTCCCGGCAGTCAGTGGACAGGGCTCTGCCTCTGTCCCGTTCTGAGCATGGCTGTGAGACGGCCATTGGAGACCGGGTGATAGGCTTACACGAAAATTTTGCTGGTAGGCAGGCGAAGGGGTCCACCTGTCGGTTAGAGGAATGTACCTCATTCTGGGTGTGATGCAAGCAGGCCTGCCGACCGAGCAGACAGTCTTGGGGGGGCGGTGAGTCATCATGGATGCCTCCCCGTGTGGCGGGTAGCACTGGTAAGGTAAATATTTATGACCCACAGGTATCCGGCAGGTTCGCAATTGACTGGCCAACACTAGATAGGTACAAGTTGGTTAACGTTGTCCGGTCAACGACGAACCAGGCAATGGGGTGATGGCAGGAGCTCTTCAGCATGCATCACCCCGTGATTTTACGGATACACGTCAGAGGGTGGGGTCAGTAGATAGTTTATTGACTACGGTCAACAATTTGTTTGTTGTAAACAAACAAATTGATACAAATGGATACATTGTAGCCAATTACCATTGGCAATTTTGGGAGGAACCTTACCAGTGTTACTGCGGCCTGCTTGCCTTAAGAATTATAATTGGCTGAGTACCAATTGAAATTTATAATTCGGACTAGGGCATGAATCAATAAATGTGGCCCAATGCCGTTATCCACTTATACCAGTGTCTAAGTCCTTTTTTTTGGGGGGGGGGGGCCTGCAAAGGGAGATGTGGGAACAAAATATAAAAGAAAATATTGGCAAGGCAGATTGGGATAAGATATGGAAACAAAGAATTATGAAAAATTTGTCGGTGAGAATAAAGGTACATTGCTATAAAGTACTGTTGAGATGGTATAGGACACCAGTTTGACTAAACTAATATGATAAAAATAATAAGAATGTTGGAGAAGCAAACAATATAATGGGACATACTTCTTTATGTGGTGGGAATGTAAAGAAGTCAGAAGAATTTGGATACAAATTTTTAAGGAAATTAATGAAATACTAGATTTAAAACTACAGCCGAATTCTAGGGTTGTCTTAATAATGGACTATAAAAGCACAATGATGGATAAAACTAAAAGGAGTTTAATTAGAATTATGGTAACACTGGCACGGCTGTTGATAGCCAAAAGCTGGAAAAGATATACGATTTGGGGTTTGATGATTGGTACAAAGAATTATGGAATATGGCCATAAAATTATGAGCTAAAAAAAAAAATCCTGGTGAAAATTAATGAATTTAAAGATATTTGGGGTGGGGGAGTTTATCAACTATGTAGAACTGGAAAGGGAAAGGGTATGAAACTGGGTCAAGAATCATACAGTTTTTAAAAATAAGAGGTGAGTTTAAAAAAAAAACTATATGGATTTGTTTAGTAATTGGGAATATCCCTGGGTGTTTGGTGCACATTTGTAATTGTATTTTATTGTAATTTGTGGATTGTATTGTTTCCTGTATTTTTTAGTATTATGTTTAAATTTTAAAAAATGAAATAAAAAATTTCCTTTGCTATGAACTCACTTTTTTAGCCTGGCAAAGAAAGCAATTCTCACACAGCCTTAGCTGCTGGCCCCATCTGCAATATGGGAATAAATACCTGATATGGTTATCATAAGGATTATAACAATTTTCAAACAGAGA
This sequence comes from Bradypodion pumilum, assembly GCA_035047305.1. Taxonomy (NCBI): domain Eukaryota; kingdom Metazoa; phylum Chordata; class Lepidosauria; order Squamata; family Chamaeleonidae; genus Bradypodion; species Bradypodion pumilum. The sequence goes on along the minus strand of JAWDJD010000001.1, from coordinate 155,820,197 downwards.
TGAGCACTGCACCCTAGAGTCAGATACGACTGGCTTTCGAGCAAGGGAAACCTTTACCTTTACCTTAATTCTGCTCCTATGACATAATTATTAATAAAAGCTAATACTAGTAATAGTAAGGTAAAGGTAAAGGTCGTCCTTGCTTGAAAGCTAGTTGTATCCAACTCTAGGGTATGTTGCTCATCTCCATTTACATCCAAAGAGCCAGTGCTGTCTGTGTCTGCAGATGTTTCTGTGGTCATGTGGCAGGTATGATTAGACACTGGTGCACATGGAATGCTGCTACCATTCTCACTAAAGTGGTACCTATTTATCTACTTGCAATTTTTTGCTTTCAAGCTGAATTTCAGGGTGCACACACCAAAACGGTGTTTGGGTCCCTCTCCGCTGTCATCTCACCAGACCACGGCAGGTGTGTGGCAAGTTTCACTGGACTCTGTGTGTGTGTGTGTGTGTGCATGTGCACGCGTACATGCACATACATGCATGCACACATGCACGCACACACAGACACAGTATAAACAACCAGCTGAAACCAAACCAAATTTTAATTGTGCAATGTTTTGACACAAAGGAAGGAAGGGTGTAATCCCAGCACAAGGATGAACCAGATGTAGTGGATGAGGATTAGTTACAAGGCTTTTTGGAAGTAGAAATGTCTAGAAGAAGAGCCTTTTCGGTATCCGCTCCAGCCTATGGAACCTCCTGCCAGTTGAACTGTTTCTCCAGACAGAGCTGCTGCCCTTCAGGAAATAGCTGAAAACCTGGCTGGTAGGGCAGGTGTGGGGAGGTGGAGAGGGAGCAACCACACACACACTCACACTCACTTACACACACACACACACACACAGAGGCTCATTTAGAGCAGGATCACTCATGCTTTTAAAAATTTTTAACTAGATGTTTATTTGGTGTGGGTGGGAGGTAGTTTTTCAGTGTTTTTAAGAATTTTAAGGTTTTCTATAGTTTAAACGTTGGGGATTTTATGTACGCTGCCCAGAGTCGCATGCCGATTGGGATGGCCATACACATTGATTAATAAATAAAAATAAATAAAAATGCCTTTCTACTGGCAGAACCCTCTCCTCAAAGATCAACTCACAGAGTAATCTGCCTATAGAACTGCCCTTTTGGTTAAACTTTGCCTGCATGACAAAACAAAAAAGCAGTGGAGAAAGATAGAGCAGAATTACATCAGTTCTAAACTTCCTAGGGATGTGTCTACAATGAGGACACAAAGAAAGGTAAAAGTAAACAACATTGCAAGTAATTTCTAGTATCTCTGAACTAGAAGAGGTTTGATTCAGCACAGTTTAACCTGGCCAAGTGCCATTTTGGCTGGTTACGACTGCAGTGTCATTTGCCTAGAGTCAGACTGTGTCAGCAGTTTAACAAATTGTTACTTACGCTTAGTAGGTATGAGGAAGAATTTCCTTTGATTTGCACTTTTATAAATCAGCCTATTCTACCTTCTTGAATTAATACTCATTTGAGTCACAGACTAATGTAGAAATTGGATGGAACCAAACAAACTGAAGATGTTAGAAAAAATGAGAAACTGAGATAAACTAAAGCTGATTTATTTAGGTGTCCCTAATGTTGGATACAACTGGCTTTCGAGCAAGGGAAACCTTTACCTTTTAATGCTCAATTACCATTGTTATAATATTGGAAATGTGGGCAGGAGAATGTAAATACATCAAGAATTATGAAATAGTATTAATGAAAATCTAAATCCAGTTGCTAGCCCCATCTATAGAAGGGATGGTAGAGCTTGTAAAAAATAACTGTTTGATTACCAGTGCCCTCAGAAATTCGATTTAGTTAATGTTTAGTCTAAAGGGACAATTTTTGAACAATTAAGTTGATCATAAATGGCTGATGAACAATGATTCAAACACCATGTCAGGCCAACTGTACTGGGTGAGAAGTGGGCAGTATTCGTATATGTCAACACAACTTCCTCCTGCCGGCTAATCCAATATTTGGTGGAAATGTTCAGGAGGAGGGGAGCAGGGAAGAAAATGAAAGAGGAAGAGCTAACTTAAAATAGGCCCAGATTAGCAGCCCCATTGTGCTGAGAGCACCACAAGAATTTCTCACACACAACCCTTTGTTACTTATCCTTGTGTAAAATGTCAAGACAAGCAAGGATTTAAATCCCTATGCATAGAATTCATCCCCACTATTTAGCGTGGCCATCCCTCTAAGTATAAAAACAGCTAAGAGTCAACATTCCACTGCAAAAGGAATGAAATTGTTCCTCCTTATATTGCTATCCAAAGGTGATGTAGTCACACATTTGTTACTTCATCATATCATTATCAGGACAACAAAGGGAAAGGAAAGCAAAACATCCCAAATATTGAGATATTTCCAGGCGAACAGCCAAACAAACAAACTCCACTCAATTTTCCACACTGTAGTAATACAGTAAAACCCCGGGTTGCAACAGAGGTCCATTTCAACAGCCTTCATTGTAACACGGAAAAAAAATGTAAACTGAAACATCCATAGGGATGCATTGAAAATTTTAAAAAAATGATCCTGAATTGATCGCTGTAAACTGAAAAAATACATTAAAAATTTGTAAACCGGGATGACATTTCCATAGGATTTGCCATTGTAAACCGCAGCAAACTTAAACCAAAGCAATTGTAACCCAGGGTTTTATTGTAGTTGTCACTGCTTTTAACTCTAATTTAAGTATGAGGTAGTTGGATGAAAAGTTCTTTATCATGTTCTAAGCACCCCACTTGCCAAGGACAAAGATGTTGAATGAAAGAAATGTATCACAAGCCTTGTCTTGTTTACCAGGGACTAGAAAACATACTTATGAGCTACCAGAATAGTTGTTTACCCACAAACTAGTATGACTCTATGCCCATGGAGGTGATTAGGAATTTCTCAGGTACAGCTGCATCATGGTGAGGCTTAGAAAATCACATCATGAAATGCCATCAATATTGTTCTTCAACTTATTTTCTTGATGAACTCCCTCCCATCCTACTGTATCTTCATGACAGAGTCTCACAATTTCCCCCCATCTGGATGCAACATCAAGCTGTGGTTGAACTTTGTCAATTCAAGAAGTCAATGCCTCATGGAGGTGGTGGTAACTAAATAAAAGTGCAGCATTTTACTAAAGGTGCTGGGATAGATGAGAGGGTAACACTCCACATATGGGTTTGATCTACTGCAATGTTGTCATGAGGTGCCGTTTTTTTCCATTTTATAACTCCAGTTGACCTTCTCACTAGGGATCAAGGGTTACTAAGTCTTCAGACCTTCTACACAGGATCACTTAAACCAGGGGTGGCCAAACTACATCCCACTGGCCATATCTGGCCCCGACACCAATTCATCTGGCCCATGCCACCCTTGTCGCTCCTGGAAGTTGAAGTAAAATGTGGCTGTATGGGCATTTTTTACTTCCCCTTCCAGGATCAACAAGGGCAGCATGGGCTGGATGAATTGGTGTCAGGGGCTGGATCTGGTTGTGGGCCGTAGTTTGGACACCTCTGGTTTAAGCAGAGAAAATAGCAATCTAAAAATCTATCTTATCCTGTTGCAAAACATATCTGTTGCAAAAAAGATTGCAAGGCACTTTTTACTTCCATTTCTGGGGGGAGGAATCATGTGACCGGCCCTCTAAGCCACACGATAAGCCCACTGAACCACATGACCAGCTTGTCTGTATGTTCACCTTGTTGTAGCTTCCAATACCTCATACGCCTCATGTTTTGCCTAACTTCTGAAGTAACTGTTCTCTATATACCATTTGGCAGAACCTATTTTAAAATGCCTCTCCCCTTTGCTTTTCTTTTCTTTGTCCTCCCCCCAATGATGCTACATCCAGACAGGAATGAATGACTACCCCTCAGGCAGAATGAATTTGTAAATTTAACTTTGCATTCCCTTCTCAAATCCAATTATTACAACAGCTCTCCTAGGCAATGCTATAGTTAAATGCCTGTCAGTATTTCCATTATAACTCCACTTCCTGCAGGAGTTTATAACTGTCATACAAATTCACTCTAGGCTAGAACTTGTCATAGATGATTTCAGCCTGAGCATCCATCTTCTGGACTAATTTTTTTTTTTTAATTCTCAAAGGTAAAAGCACACCAAACAAAATGTACAATCTTCTTGCCTGCTCAAGTCAACGTCAAAAATCTTTCTGAACTTATTGTCAACAGCTATGGATCAAATTACATTTGCCAGTGATGGTGAACCTTTTAGAGATCGAGTGCCCAAACTGTGACCCAAAACCCACTAATTTATCGCAAAGTGCCAACATGGTAACAGAGGAGGGAGGAAATGTTCCCATTGGGCTGCTGGGCAGAGGGGCAGGGTGAACTCTGTACTGGGGGTAGGGAGAAAGTGCACCCATAGGGCATCTGGACAGAGGGGCGGGGCAAACTCTGTGCTGGGGCAACCACACGGGTGCCCACAGGGAGGGCTCCAAGTGCCACCTCTGGCACATATGCCATAGGTTTGCCACCACTGACATATGCCCTTCCCTCTGAGTTGTCACTCCATGACTTCCAAGAATTCCTAGTGATCATAAGCAAACCACACAGATTTACCAATATCGAACTAAAGTTAACTGAGTTACTTTAACATTTTTAACACTACTGAGCAGGGAATATGATAAATCATATTATATAATAGGCATTGGACTGGTATAGTTTATTTTCATTCAATTCTCTGTATTAGAGTAAGGGGAAAATCATGCGCTTGGCTGGAGGTGGCACTGTATTTTTCACTAAATTGGTATAACCAGCAGAAGAACCAAGCTATGTTAAAGCTATACATCTGCTTGCATCTTCAACATTATAAGTGGCTGCAACAGAAAGAGGAAGAGTTTAGGAAACTTCACACTTTAGAATCAACGAAGTTATGTAGATTTTCTATTTTGAGAAGGCTAGTTGACTCTTAGGGATACCAATGTGGTACAGAATAATGGACTAAAACTCAGGACACCTGCAATCAAATCCATGCTAGCCATAGAAGCTCACTAGGGGAATAGAACTAGTGAAATCACTACTTAACTATTTCACTTACCTTGAAAACCCTTTTAGGGTTGTTAGAAGTCAGTTCAGATGTGACGGCACATAACAACAGGTAGATCTAGAAAATGGCTGAAGTTATTTAGCCCAAATCTAGAGGAAGCTTGTGACTTGTGGCAGGGTTTTAGTCATAAACACAACGTGAAACGATAGTAGGGGGGAAAAAAAGAGGCTGTAGGAATGAAAAGGCAAATTGAAACTACAGTATTTGGTTTGTAGGCCAAACCTGTTCAGTTAAGAATCTCACAACATGTAACAAACCTAGACCTTTAATGAATGTTTTTGTTTTCATAATCAGACTGAGACTGATGCATCTCATTTTTAGACATCAATGAAAGATAATTCCCCACCTTTTACTGTTACTGTTGTTATGTTTTATACAGCCTCAGTAAAGTGCGGCAGTTTTAGGCAATCTTAGTTTTGAAATGCATTTTCTCCAAGGCTTTTGCTCTCTGTTTAGCACAGCAATAATTACACTTCACTACAGCATATGTTAAGAAAGAACAAGTATTCTTCATTCACAAGTTAGGTCAGAGGAATATACATGTGCTCTGGATTCTTGATAAGCATAGTTTCATAAAGAAATAAAGTTAAATTCTTTTAGTATTTTAGGCCTGCCATGTGATCCTCAAAATGGTGAGCTCAAATATACATGTTTCCCCTTCAAAGACAAAAGAGAGACAGAGAGATAGGCCTGAACAACAGAGCCTTAATACATGCAAAATAGGTCAAGTGACTCCTAAAAGCAGGAAGACAGAAACTTTCCTATTGGTTAGTTTGATGTTCTGGTAGAAATGCAAAGCAGCCAGCATAACAGGGCCGAACAACTTTATTAGGCAGTCAAAACATGGGGAGCAATGGCACAGCACTGCTAAATATAATATATACAATCAGGAATGGATATATTTGGGCGGGAAACAACAGGATAGGATGGGAGAGGAGTGGGGTGACTGGGAGGTCATCAGACCGGAGTGAAGACTTTATATGACTTCATGGTTAAGGTGGGAACGCAAGTCCCACGATACTTCAAGACCAAGAAGAAGGAGACAAAATGGAGGATCGTACTGATCCTAATAATATTACACAACGTTACAGCAATATATGTATTCAAACACAACATTCTTCCCCCCTAGGATGGGATGAAGTCCCCTAGCCACTGTGGAGGCCCACAAACCCTTTTGGGCCTCACTGATACCTGACTGTATTTGGAAGTCCTAGGCAGACTTGGTTCCATTGAGTGATACCCCGTACAGGGGGCCCTTTCTGAGCTATTTGCATTTTAGGAGCACTGCCCAGAATAGGAGATGGAACCAGGGAGGGGGCAAACTAAATTATAACCCCGTTTGGATGAAGTAGGAGCAGGGGATCACTCGAAATTAAAACTAGAATCTGGAGGGGTAAAACACAGCGAAAAGTTCCGCCTTTGAAAAGTTTGAGTAGGGGGCGACTCAAAGAAAACTTGCCTCAATTGGGTTGGAGTTGAGGTAGACTCGAATGTAGGAGGATGGGGGGGGGGCTTCTTGGAAGAAATCAAAGCCCTGCTTTTCGATTGGATGAGTGGGGGAACACTCTGTAAAATCCCCCCGATCCTGTAAACCAAAATCTAGAATCTCCATGTTCTAGGCTTGCTGATGGCTTCCAAAGGAATTGGGGCTGGTTTGAATTAGAAAGCTGGGGATTACAATTGAGTGCCAAGCTGCCTTCCTCATCTCCCCCTGGGAGTAAGCAGGTGGGGGAGGACCCTAACATTGAATTACCGTACGAACAATCACCTTGTACCACTTGAAACTCCATCACCCTATGTCTGAGCTGTTCGGCATGGCCACCATTGCAGACCAGTGCCTGTTTTGACATGATAGGACACTGGTCTAGTTTGTTCAACCACGATGCCCGGAATCCATGCTGGACCTGTGGCCACATAGTTCTGACAGTGCACCGGATCCCCGGCTGAGAATAGCTTTTTGTGAGCAATTTCAACATTAACACCCCTATCCTCCACCCTGGAAGGATCCAACCAGTCGAGCAATGAGACCGGCCTCCTGTGCATTAGGAATTCGGCTGGCAACAGGCCTGATGCCAGGGGCATTGTCCGGTAGCACATGAGGAACTGGCAAAGTTGTATATCAATGTCCCCTTGACCCATGCAGTGAAGTACCTCTTTTGTGGTGCGAACCTGATGTTCCACCTGACCGTTGGTGGCAGGGTGGAAAGGGGCAATTACATGCCAAATGGCGTTCCTTTCCAGGAATGCCTGAAATTCAGAAGAGGTGAATGTTGTGGCATTGTTGGACGCTAGCACGTCCGGCAATCCGAAACAACTGAACAACCTCTGGAGCTGTTTGATAGTGACTACAGAAGATGTACTGGGCATAGGAATTACCTCCAGCCATTTGGAAAATGAGTCGACCACAAGTAGGAAAAGCGTGCCCCGGAAAGGGCCTGCAAAATCGACATGAATCCGTGACCTGGGTCTACGGGCAGTGTCCCATTCCTGGGTGGGAAGCCGAGACTCCTCGGGCCGGGAACTCTGGCAGCTCCGGCAAGTGCCTACCAATTGTTCAATGTCCTGGTCTACCTGAGGCCACCAGAAAAAATTCCTGGCCAAGGCCTTGGAGCACACAATACCAGGGTGGCTAATGTGTAGAAGCCGAAGCACCTTAGAGTGTAATATAGTAGGAATGACTACTCTCTGGCCCCAAAGGAGGCAACCTCTCTCAAGCAAAATGTCGAACCATTTTCTAAAGAACCCTTTAAACTCCTCAGCAAGAGGGGATGTGGGCCAGCCTTTCTTAACCCAAGCAATTACCTGGGACAGGAGTTTATCTCATGCTGTTGCCTTAGCAATGTCTGAAGGCACTATGGGGGATGAATTGAGAGACTCGATCAGCAGCACCTGAAGATCCTGCTCAATTTTGCAATCTGCCTCCCCCAGGTCTGGCAATGTAGACCGTGACATCATGTCAGCATGGCTGATATCTTTCCCTGGATGGTGCATCAGGGCGTACTGATAAGCATTTCAGAAAATGTCCCATCATAACATGCGGGGCGACATAATCTGAGGAGTGGGCTTTAGAAGTAACAAAAATCCCCAGCAAGTGATTGTGGTCTGTTATGATAGTGCAATTCCTTCCATAGAGGAAGTCGTGTAACTTCTTTGTTCCAGCAACTATGGCCAGAGCCTTCCTGTCAGTCTGGGCAAAGTTGTGCCCAGTTTTAGATAGGGATCTTGAATAGAATGCAACCGGGGCTTCCTTCCCATTCTCTAAGACATGACACAGGACAGCCCCCACTGGTGAAGCATCACACACAAGAACCACAGGTTTCCTGGGATCGAAGTGAGTCAAGACTGCTTCGGATGAGAGAAACTCTTTTAACTCACAAAACACACAATCCTGGGCCTGCCCCCACCGCCAGACTGCGTCCTTTTTAAGCAACCGGTGTAGCGGCTCCACTACGGAAGCCTTCCTTGGCAGGAAGGAGTGATAAAAGTTGAGCAGACCTAGGAAGGACTGCAACTCAGTTTTTGTAGTAAGACGGGGGGGGGCATTGCAGATTGCAGCAACCTTTGAATCAGTGGGTTTAATCCCCTCATGAGTGACCCTAAATCCAAGGAACTCCACTTCCCGTGCCAGGAAAACACATTTGTCCTTTCTCAGACATAACCCTGCATTTTCAAAAACCTGTAACACCTGATCTAACCTGCTGGTGAGCTCGGATTTGCTTCCAGCAGTTATAAGGACGTCATCGAAGTAGGGAAGGATCCCGGGGAGAACCTTTAAAAGATGTTCAACAAGTGACTGAAATATACCCGGGGCTGCATTCACCCCAAACTGGAGGCGTGTTATTTTAAAGGCCCCCTTGTGTGTAATGATGGTTTGGGCCGCAGCAGCAGGAGGAGTGACAGATAACTGCTGATAGGCCTGTGCTAAGTCCAATTTGGCAAAACATTTGCCCCCATGTAGAGCAGCCAATAAGTGGGTATGCATTAGGCCAAATGGCCTTGTTGATGGTGCATTTATAATCTGCACAAATCCTCACCTCCCCATTGGATTTGATCGCAGTCACGTCATGATAGTGGTCTCCCATTCTGTGGAATCCACCGGAACCAAAATCCCCTGGCCCACCAGTTTGTCCAGCTTGGCCTCAATCTTGTCTTTCAAGGCAAATGGCACCCTGCAAGGTTTGAGGCAGATTGGCCACACGGCCAGATCAAGGTCGAAGGACATGGGGGGGGGGCTGTAATTGCCAAGTCCTTTTACAAAAACTGCTGGGTGCACATTACAAATGTCCTGCACCGGGTCAGCGTGGATGGCGTTGATGCCAGACAGTCTAATCCCTAGTGACTCAAACCACTGCACCCCTGCTTTGTTGTAATGTTTTTGAACACAACAGAAAAATCTCCCACTCCCAGGACTGGAATCTGGCAATCCTGCACGTCTCGGAGAGATGTCTTCAGAGCCCGTAATTTTGGGCGAAGTTTTGGGGGGATTTTCAAGAATTTCCTCTGGGGTAGGATGGAGTAGTGGAATGCACCTCCATCTTAACCGGAATGCCGTACAGCTGGAACTCTGTGAAGAAATGGTTGGAGACACTGGAGAAACGGTGGACGGATGGCTACTTGGTGGAGATCTTTGATGCATACGCTCCCTTCCAGTTTGGTCAGTTGGGCTGCTCCGGGGACTTGTTTCTGGCGTTGCCTGCAGACCTTGGCGATGTGGCCCTTCTTGCCACAGTGATGACAGTTGGCATTCTTGAAGGGGCATTGATGGCGGTCATACCTCACTCCACAGTTGACGCACCTGCGATGGGCCCTCTCGGCGGTGCACTTGTCTGACGTCTTCTTGCGAACCTTCCGGACCTCTCCGTCTTCATCGCTGGACCTGGACCCGGATGTGGACGAAGATGCTGGGGACACTGAAGACGCAGAGGAGTGGAGTGAGGAACAGCGATGGGCCTGCATAGTGGCCTCCGAACCCCCGGAGGTGGCAGGCCTGTGCTTAAAGAACTTGACGCCTGACCTTGCAGCCTCGGATGCCAACGCCTCCCGGAGGACCAACTTGAAGGTCAGGACATCCCTGACCATAAGCCGGCACTGTGTCTCCTCATCCCGCATTCTGGCCAGCAGGCGATCCCACAACGCTTCTTCCAGGTTGTCCCACTGGCACGGGAGGGAAACCAGCCTCAGTGCAGTGGCGTAGTCAGCTACAGATTCCCCCGGGCATTGATCCCATCTGTGGAATGCCACCTGGGCCGGAAAGATGGACACCTTTGGCTGGAAGTGTGTCCGAAGAGCTGCCAAGATCTTAGCCAGTGGGACGGTGTTGATGTCCCTGGGCAACACAAGGTGCGTAGCCAGCTCGAGGGTGGCCAGGACACACTGCAACATGAAGCAGGAGCGCTTCTTCTCCTCATCGACAATGTCCTGGGCCGCCATGGCTTGCCGGAACTGCCGTTCATACAGGACCCATTTCTCGGGAGCGGACATGTCGAACGGAGCTAGGATAGGTGTATGGGATGCATACACCTTCTTGGGCTTGAAGGTGGGAACCTTCATTACCAATTTGATGTTCTGGTAGGAATGTGAAGCAGCCAGCATAACAGGGCCAAACAACTTTATTAGGCAGTCAGAACATGGGGAGCAATGGTGCAGCACTGCTAAATATATACACTCAGAAATGGATACATTTGGCAGGATATGACAGGAAGGAAAGTGGGGTAACTGGGAGGTCATCAGACCAGAGTGAAGACTGTACAGACTACATAGGTTAGGCGGGAACGCAGTCCCGTGATATTTCAAGCCCAAGAAGAAGGAGACAAAATTAGAGGATCGTACTGATCCCAATTATTTCACAAAACGTTACAGCAATAGATGTAGTCAAGCGCAACAGTTAGTTAGGGACAAAACAATATTAACAACTTCTTTTAGTTTATCTAGTATTTTTGTCACTATGGTCATTATACTAACACTGCATGTTGGGGTTGCATTAAAATGCTCAACAACTGCATGGTGGAATCCCATAATTACTGTAATATGGCAGAGATTTTTTTGCATTGTGTTCAGAGTCACGGCATTCCTGACTCTCTGTAATCAAGCTGCTGTTTCCACTAAAATATCTCCTACCTGCCAAAGCCCCCATGGAGTGCAAACAGTGTTGGACATCAGCTGGTCCGCTCTAGTCTGACTGGACTGGTAGCAGACATGACTGGCCATGCCCACCTCCCTCCCACACCATGTCCTCCTCCTCCTCTCCCCGCCCTCCGGGCGTGACCAGGAGCCAGGAAGAGGAGGAGGAGAAAGATGGAAGAGGTGCCACAGCCAGAGTCAGGGAAGAGGAGGAGGAGGGGCTGTCAATTCGCCCACCTGCCGCCACCGCTTGCCCAGAGTGGCATGACTGAAAGGACCTCACCATGCCACTCTGGGATACCACGCCGGGCTCAGGAAGAGCCTCACTGTCCTCCAGACAAGGAGGAGGAGGAGTCCCAGAGCGCGTTTTCACCTCCACACTTCCTGTGCGCCTTTGACCCTGGGTGAGATGCATGGGAAGCATTGCTGTCACTGCTGGGAGGGGGAGGCAACCAGCCCACCCCTCCCCACCCACCCACCCAAAGGCACGCGGGAAGTGTGGAGGTGAAAGCGGGCCTGGACAGTGAGCCTGGCTGCTCTGGGACTCCTCCTCATTGTCCTGAGGACAACAAGGCTCTTCCTGAGCCCGGCACAGCATCCCAGAGTGGCATGGTGAGGTCCTTTCAGTCATGCTGCTCTGGGCAAGCGGCGGTGGTGGTGGCGGTGGCAGCAGTGGCAGTGGCAACTCCTCCTCCCTGGCTGTGCCGGGGTCTCCCACCTCTTCTGGGAGCAATGCTCTGAGAGCAAGTTTGGTACCTTCCTGGTTTCTTTTCTTTTTTCTTTTTCTTATTTTTTGGGAGGGGGATGACGACGAGGCCATGCCCACAGTTAGCCATGCCCACAGTTAGCCATGCCCGCAGTGTGGTAGTATTTTTTTTGAGCCCACCACTGAGTGCCAACCAATGGTTGGATGAGGTTACACTTGCATAGTTTGCATCAGAGAACAATATGTTGCTGCTGCTTAAAAAATGAAGAGGCAGTGGAGACCTGGTTGGTAGGCAGAGGCAAGCTGATGAGCTCTACAAAATGCCCAGGGCAGTATCAGCCACCTGAGGGTTCTCAGGGCAAAAATGAGGCATTTCCTTCTTCAAACATTATGGAGAAAGTGCTACCTTGAGAGAAAGGAAGAATAATGGTCTCAATCAGGAACTCCTCCACAAAATCCCCTGGAGCAACCTAAGCAACTACAGGGAAGAAGATGTAATCAGCCTCTGGGATGAGCACTGATGTCTGCTCAAAGAAAATACAGTGCCTCTTTGGGGAGCACGTTTTCCCCACCTGGCAACATTCCCTTTTCCTCCATCATTACAGCTAAAATGCAAGCGCGGCGCCAAAATGGCCGCCGCGCCCTTTGCGGGCCCCCCCCCACAGGACAGAGAATCCGGGTAGTTAGGGGCGTGGCCAGCTCCCTTATAAAAGGGGTGGCCACGAGGCAGCCGCGCTGCCATTTTGCCTCAGCGACGGAGCGGAGAAGTTTTTCCCCCTGCGCCTCCGTCGCTCGTTGGTATTGCCGGGAAGCCTTTTGGGTCGATTTTGCTTAGCTAGCTTCCCTTTTTTGCTCGAGATGCCTTCCAAAAAGAAGGCTGCTGCGAATTCAGCTCGGGCTGTTAGGAGGCGCAACCCAGGTCGGAGGACCGTGGTGCCGCCTCCTCAACAGCCACCTTTGCCATCCCCGGCCGGGGCTAGTGGCTTGGGGTCTATCGCACCTTGGCCCGTTCAGAGTGCGGGCGCGGAGGGCGCTCCGGCCCGCGGCCCGCGAGCGGTGGACACCGCTCCTCCTTCCGCCCAACCCGTTGGGCCGACTACTTCTGGGCCGCAGCCCCTCCCGGGGCCCTCTAGCCTTGGGGGGTGGCCCGGTGCCCCGCCTTGGCAGGTTTCCACACCAGCCCTACCGGGCTTCGGCCCTGGCCAATGGCCATATCTGGGCCATGGGGTGCAGGGAACTGTCCCCATGCAAGGGTCAGGTGGGCCGGCCGGCTCTTTACCCATGGTTACTGTAGACACCTTACTGGCCCGTATTGCGGCCTTAGAGGAGTCTTTGGCCCGGGCCAGTCAGGCAGGTGCCCCTTTCGGGGTACCTTTGGAGGCGCTATCGGCAGCAGGACAACGGCCGGCGGGGAGGGTTGAGCTGCTGCAGGCGGGTGGCGCGGCTCCGGCCACTGCCTCGCAGCTCCCCAGCCAGCAACCTGGCGCGGGTCAAGCCCCGGTGATGAGCTCTACATCGGTCGTGAGCTCCGACGCCCCCAGTGGGCCGGAACCCCCGTTGGGGGCGGCCCGCGGGGGTGCAGCATGTGAGTATATGGTGCAAACGAGTACATCCACACACATTCCCAATATAGGGGGGACCTTTCAGTGGCCTTGGCCTCGCGCGGGTGGTGCAGGGGCTACGCCGCTGGCGACCCACCCGGCGACAACTACTGCCACCATGCCCGCTGGGGTGGGCATTGGTTCTTACACTGCTGGGAACGTACTTGGGGTGGCAGGGTTAACTCATGCCCCTTTGGGTAGGCCAGCTATCCCCTTTTCGGCTTTGCCGACGGCAGGGTATTCCCTGCCATTGGGTGATCACTTGGCTCAGGCTACCAGAGAAAAGATATGGCGAGGGGAGTACGTGGATATCTTCTCACTCCTGAACAGAGAGCCCACTAAGGAAGAAAGGGAGGGTCAGGATGAGAAGGACAAGGAGCAGGCACGCCGCCGTAAGCCGCCGCGTACCTGGGCTAACTGGCTCCCCGCTTATTTGATATACATGGCGGTGTATTTGAGGGCGCGGCCGGATCTAGCTATTCCCATGGTCCAATATTTGGACAACATATACAGGGCGATGGTAGATTTCCCGGGCCCCTCATGGCTAGCATATGATGAGGAATTCCGTATGAGGATTCCCCTGCACCCCGAGATGAGATGGGATGAGCCGTGCCAGAGACTGTGGCTCTTGTATATGACACCCACACGTCCTGCCCCGGGGGATAGATACCATTGTGGACATGCGGTCCAGCGAGCAGCTCCAGCGCAGGTTACCCGCCAAATGGCGGGGCAGGGGGTTCCAGCCCGCCTGCTGTGCTGGACTTTCTCGTCCAATGGTTCCTGCAGTCGGAAGAACTGCAGGTATAAGCACGAGTGTCCCACATGTTCTGGTCCCCATGCAGCCTCTGCTTGTCCCAAGCCTGGGGGGGTGCGAGGCAGAGGGAGGGGTGGACAGTGGGCTGGCAAGCCTGCCACGGATGGAACTAGTTCTCCGAAAGGCCCCCTCCCCAATTAAGGTGGACATGCTGGAGCGCTGGCTCGCATCGTACCCAAGGGGAGAGGACAGGGAGTACCTCATCCAAGGTTTTAAGCAGGGATTTCGTATCCCTTTTATGGGTGATAGATCTCCTCAGGATGCTCCCAACCTTTTATCCCTCAGAGGAAGGGAGGAGGTAGCCGAGGCCAGCATTAAAAAGGAGTTAGACGCGGGCAGGGTCGCCGGACCTTTTCCCGCACCCCCTTTTCCCAACCTTAAGGTTTCACCATTGGGTTTGGTTCCTAAAAAGTCCCTAGGTGAGTTTCGCCTTATTCATCATTTGTCCTACCCAGCCGGCCGATCGGTCAACGATGCGATACCTGATGACCTTTGTTCGGTCAGGTATACATCGTTCGACCATGCGCTGCGCATGGTGCGCTCGTGTGGCCCGGGTGCCTTGCTGGCCAAGTGCGACATTAAGTCAGCTTTTCGCCTCTTGCCGGTGCACCCGGGCGACTTTGAATTGCTGGGTTTTAAATTTAAAGGGGAGTATTATTTTGATAAGGCCATGCCTTTTGGCTGCTCCATATCATGCTCGGCTTTCGAGCGTTTTAGTACCTTCCTAGAGTGGGCTTTCGTCCGCAGGTCAGGGTCCCGGTCTGTAGCCCATTACCTGGATGACTTTTTATTCGGGGGTGAACGGGGCTGGGACACGTGTGCACGTCTCCTCAATACATTTCAGACGCTAATGCAGGAACTGGGTGTCCCTTTAGCGCCCGAAAAGACCGAGGGCCCGTCGACCAAACTAGTATTCCTGGGGGTTGAGATTGATACAGTAGTACAGGCTTCTAGGTTACCGGGTGATAAGGTGTCCAGGATAGTGACCCTTATCTCGGAATTGCTGGCCAAGCGTAAGGCATCCCTGAGGGAACTGCAGGTGCTACATGGGCACCTCAATTTTGCCTGCAGGGTGGTCGCACCGGGCAGGGCTTTCGCCCGGCGCTTATGCGACGCCATGGCAGGGTTATCCAGGCCCCACCACAGAGTCAGGCTTACCCGGGGTATCAGGGCAGACTTGTTAGTCTGGTTGCAATTCCTGAGGGAGTTCAACGGGGTCTCATTTTGGAGGTCTGACCTCCTGGCATCCCCCAATTTCCAGATACAGTCTGATGCCTCAGGATCCCTGGGTTATGGGATGTACTTCAATGGGAAGTGGGCCTATGGTGGGTGGCCACCGGCATGGGCAGGCACAGGTCGCCTGCGGGATTTCACATACCTGGAATTTTTTCCCATTCTCGGGGCTTTGATGCTATGGGGCGAACAGTGGGCTAATTCGGTGGTGCATTTCTGGTGCGACAATGCTGCTGTTGTACACATTGTCAATGCACAGACTTCTAAATCGCCCAGAGTCATGGATCTAGTGCGCCATTTTGTGCTGCGCTGCCTGCGCCTCAACGTCTTGTTCAGGGCCAGGCATGTCCCAGGGGTTAATAACGATATTGCTGACGCTTTGTCCCGCCTGCAGATCTCCCGGTTCCGCGCCTTGGCCCCGGATGCGGAGGAATTTCCCTCGCCACTCCCGGACGAGATGTGGACTATTGGCAAGGAGAGGTGAACCGGGCGATTGGCCTGTCACTAGCGCCACGCACGCGTAAGGCGTATCAACAAGCATTCAATTTGTATAGGGCTTTTGCTACTCAATTTCAATTGCCAGAGACCTGGCCTATCCCGGTGGACCATGTTCTGCGGTTCATGGTTCACCTGCATGCACAGGGCCTTGCACCTCGCACCATAGCATCCAAGCTCTCGGCGTTGGCTTTTATGGCCAAAGTAGGGGGTCATGTGGATACCACCTCTGACTTCCGTGTGAGACACGTTTTGGAGGGGTGGGTGCGCGAGCGCGGGCGTTGCCCGGACGACCGGCACCCTATTTCCCCAGGGGTTCTTACCCAGTTGGCCCGGGGCTGGCCAGGCCTCTGTTTTGATCATTATGAGGCAGCCCAATTGCATGCAGCCACTACGGTGGCATTTTTTGGAGCGCTCCGCAACAGCGAACTCGTGATGCTGTCTAAGGCGGATGCAAGTGGTAGGGCACTGGAACGCGGAGATGTATATGTTGCCAAAGACTGGGCCCAGTTGAGGATTCGCTCCTCTAAAACAGATCAGCATGGCGTAGGCAGTGGAGTAAGACTGCTACGGTGTTCTTTGGCAGACATCTGTCCGGTTGGTGCCCTACAGGAATACCTGGCACTGCGTGGTATCCACCACGGCCCGTTTTTCTGTCACCAAGATGGGTCTCCCCTTACTAAATTTCAGTTTTGGAAGGTGACTGCCAGAGCCCTCACCAGGGTGGGACTACCGGGTGCCCGTTCTGGCACACATTCGTTCCGTATTGGCGCAGCCTCTACAGCGGCTGCTTTTGGGTACTCTGGGGCTGACATACGTAGCATGGGGAGGTGGGGCTCACAATGTTTTCAGTTTTATGTGCGCCCACTCCCGCCATGAGTACCAATCCAGTCATCTTACCTTCCTTTTTCTCAATTTCTTATAGACCCTGGGTGTCGTTTTACACCGGTGACAGTATGGCTGGTGGGCCACAGCTATGTGCTCAGGGCAGCGCGTTACGCTGCGGCGACAGAGTGGGGACCCCGACTGGGACTGGGTGACCACGCCAGTCTCTCATGGCACGGTAAGCCTGGGATGTTATGGCGGGAGCTGCGGCCTTTCCTTTTTTCTGGCCTGGGGGCTGACCCGCCTGACATTCTAATCATCCACTTGGGGGGCAATGATTTGGGCCAGGTCACCGGCTTATCGCTCAAGCATGCGATTTGCGAGGACCTCGCCTACTTGCATTATGTCTGGCCTGCCACAGCCCTGGTTTGGTGGGACATTGTTCCGCGCCACTCTTACAGAGGGGGCGTTAACCTCCTGGCCCTTGACCGAGCTAGGCGCGCGGTCAATAAGGCAGTGGCGCGGTTTCTCACCACCAGGGCTTGGGGACGGGTTAGTCATCACCCCGATATTAGTCTACAAAATTGTGACTTGTATGCAGGGGATGGGGTCCATCTGTCGCGAGGAGGTATGGACCTCCTGTTGGGTGACTGGCGAGCAGGCCTGTTGACCGAGCTGACGGTCTGGGGGGGGCGTCAGGTCTTCTGTGAAGCCCCTCCGTGTGGCGGGTAGCACTGGTAAGGTAAACAGTATGACCCACAAGTATCCGGCAGGTTCGCAATTGACTGGACAACACTAGACAGGAATAAAGTAGTTAAACGTTGTCCGGTCAACGACGAATCAGGCGATGGGGTGATGATGATTGCTAACCAGCATGCATCACCCCTGTGATTTCACGGATACGCGTCAGAGGGTGGGGTCATGAGTTAGTTATTGACTACGGTCAACAATTTGTTTGTTGTTAACAAACAAATTGATACAATTTGATACATTGTAACCAATTGCCGTTGGCAATTTTGGGGTGGTACCTTACCAGTGTTACTTCGGCCTGCTTGCCTTAGGAATTATGATTGGTCGTTTTACCAATACAAATTTATAATTCGGACTAGGGCATTGAATCAATAAATGTGGCCCTTTGCTGTTATCCACTTTCAATGTTGTCTGTGTCCGTTATTGGGGGGGTGCGCCTGCAATGCAAGCGCGGCGCCAAAATGGCCGCCGCGCCCTTTGCGGGGCCCCCCCCACAGGACAGAGAATCCGGGTAGTTAGGGGCGTGGCCAGCTCCCTTATAAAAGGGGTGGCCACGAGGCAGCCGCGCTGCCATTTTGCCTCAGCGACGGAGCGGAGAAGTTTTTCCCCTCCACCCCCTCCCTAGTTAACAGTGTGATTATGGTCGCTTCGGGGCCGGGTGGGAATTTTTGGTTGGGACCCACATTGGCTTCGGGTCCTGGCTTTTTTGCCCATCCCACACTGTTGCTATGGTTTGATATAGGGGTCTTTCTTCGTTCCTACTGTTGACTTTGGTCACATGGGCGGGTAGCACTGGTAAGGTAAACAGTATGACCCACAAGTATCCGGCAGGTTCGCAATTGACTGGACAACACTAGACAGGAATAAAGTAGTTAAACGTTGTCCGGTCAACGACGAATCAGGCGATGGGGTGATGATGATTGCTAACCAGCATGCATCACCCCTGTGATTTCACGGATACGCGTCAGAGGGTGGGGTCATGAGTTAGTTATTGACTACGGTCAACAATTTGTTTGTTGTTAACAAACAAATTGATACAATTTGATACATTGTAACCAATTGCCGTTGGCAATTTTGGGGTGGTACCTTACCAGTGTTACTTCGGCCTGCTTGCCTTAGGAATTATGATTGGTCGTTTTACCAATACAAATTTATAATTCGGACTAGGGCATTGAATCAATAAATGTGGCCCTTTGCTGTTATCCACTTTCAATGTTGTCTGTGTCCGTTATTGGGGGGGTGCGCCTGCAATCTATAACATCTAGTCCCATGTAAAATTTTACTTTAAATGTGTAAAGCCGTTTTGCTTCTTTCACTCTTATTCTTTTCCCCACAACAATCAAAACTAGTTTTTTTTAATTCTTTATCTTTTTTTAAAAAGTACTGTAGTAAAACTCTGGTTCCTTAAAATGTTGGAAGGAATTTTAGGGCAGGAATGGGAAATATGCAGCCTGTAGGTCATTCTTTGGTAGCTCCCCAAGATCCTCATATACCCCATCACCAAAAATATTTTCACTAAGACATCCCATTATGCCCTGTAGTGGGAATGGGAGCATTCTTGTCATGTTCTCAAGGGGTCCAGGATCTCTGAGGCCTTCATTATGCCCAAACCACACACCTTTCTAAAAACAGGTGCTGGGTCACTAGAGCATACACTGGGCACTTGGGAGGGCAGTGGACAGGAAGTGATGGAGGCGCCTATTGGGAGTTGGGGGGTTGGGGGAGAAATCCCATACATTCCCATTACCTCTGCCTGCCTCTGGGGGGCACCAGTCACTGTGCACCAGGATGAGTCCCTGTATTCCTATGGGCCAGCACACCACTGAGCATACAAGAGATCCACACCAGTAAATGAATCCAAACCTTTTAAAATCTAAAACTATTTTTCAGTTAAATAAAATTACAGTACATATGCAACCATTACATTAAAAGAAAAGAAATTAGTCTCTTTATCTGTAGCACTCCAGCCTTGAGATGTAAAATAAATGCTTTTTGCCCTGCTGTGATCACCTATCCCTTTTTTTAAGGCAAAGGGAAAGGCAAAACAAGCAGGAATGCCCAAAATAATGTGTGTGTGCGTGCATGCATGCATATGTGCATGCTTTGCATCGGTGAGAGAGAGTATGTGTGTGTGAGAGAGCAGGAAATCACTTTAATTTACATTCTCTTTTTATTCTGCCAGAAAACTGACATTGATAGAAAGGACCACACACATCATACTACCCAAACATTTCCTGATATGGGTGAGTTCCAGGAGGACTAATGTGCTGAAGCTGGGGAAAATTTCCCCATTAGGTCTTTCTCATCAGACTTCATAGTGTTTCAGGGACATTCAATTAGACTATCCGGTTGCATGATTTCACTTGCACAACATCCTTACCAAGTAACACAGATCAAATACTCACAAAATAAAGTATTCTGTGGCAGAGTCTATAACTGGGAATTATGTCACAGGGCCCCCACTTTCCACAAGAAACCAAACCAGGTTGAAAATTTTATTTTATTTAAAGAATTGTGCAAATTATAGATGCAGGTTCACAACTCGCAGCAACAGCACAAAGTAATGAAGCCAATCCCTGCTGATAGAACAAATCCCCAAAGAAAATAAGAAAAACTCTTTCCTCTCCCTTCTCTCCAGCTGTAACAATTTATTTTAAATTAGTAGTCAGCCAGGTCCTTGGACACAGAAAAAGACTGGCTTTCAGACCTGGAGCTGCATCCCGCCCCGCCCCCCCAAAAAAGGGTAAAACACAGCTGTGTGACATTAAAAACATTATTTTTCTTCTACTTTTCCCCATCTTGTGTCTGTTGATCTCGGGTGCTGCCTAACTTAACCATGATCTTTTCTCGGGGCCTTCTATACCACTGCCCTAAGTCCTTCACATATTTGAATATTTTTGACAATGATATAGGCCACCTTGGATATATGAAACAATCAACATCTCTCACTTATCCCACCATGACATCAATGTATTGGAGATGGTCTAAGAAGAACACAATCATTTTATGATGGCAAAATGTTAGAGGACACATAGATATTACATTGCTTGTATAAGAGAGGTTTGTGTTGGATATTTTACTTCTTTTCTTTTGGAAAGCTTCATATCTCAGTCTAATAGATTTGGTACCTATGTGGGGGTGAAATTTGTGCCACTGTGTTTTCAAACCTTTCTTTGAGAAGATCTGTATATAACTCACTGGAGTCCTACAGTAGAGTAGTAGACCTATGTTCTACAGCTGACCATTGTTTTAAATAGCAGCATATCACACAAAAAATATTCTGTACCTTTTGTGTTCAAGCAAATACCTTTATAATTAATGTCTCTCTTACTGAGTTCTCATGCTTATAAGGTATAAAATGAATGTTCAGATTAGATTTTACCTTTTAAAACATTTATTTAACAAGCAAAGCACAGCATATTGTTAGATCATATGGTTATGGATACCTGTATATATCTAAGACTCCATTAAAAGTCTCATGAGCTCACGAAGGAAAATAGAATAGGCTTTCAAAACCAGTTAAAGTAGAAACAATGTTTAACACAATTCCTTCTATAATAGAAGGGAAACGTAACACTTTAAAATAATGTGGAAAACAGTGCTTCAGAAGAACTGCAATAATACAGAATCTTCTGAGGTATTTAAACTTCTTTGTTACAAAATGCTTTAAACTCCAGTCACTTATAAAAACATCGTAACAAATATACTTCAAAATGTATTAAATGAAAAATACTGAGTAACATGAGCAAAAATAGCTCAGAATCAAACAGTTTTTTTTATAAAAGTCCTTACCTATCAGCACAGTTCAAAAATCTATTTGTCTGTTATGTCATATCAAACAAAGCTTTCCAAATGATTAGTGTTAGGTATTATCATATTCAGAAATTGCTTTTTCTCACCATTGAATTAACTTAGATATAAGTTATAAACTTGTCTGTTCAAAATTTCATTTCTCACAGGTTTTTTTTGTGTTGTTTTTTTTTTTTTTTTTGCAACTGGTCCCTCATTTTCACTGTGACCTGTACTTTCTTTTCATGAGATCTTATTTCACCCACACAAGACCCATGCTTGGACTTTTTGACAAAAAACAATGTCCAGCTTGCAGAGTTACAAAGTAATTTTCTCAAAGTGTAGGACCTGAATATGGTAGGTCACAGTAAATTTAGGTATAGGACTCAAGGTATTTAAGAGAGTTGTCTACACTGACAAATAATACAGGACTTTCTCTGGAATTGGGACAGTCAGATTCATATTATTTTCTATTGACTACACAATGTAGAAATCAATACAGATTATCCCTGAATTTCTCCCCTACCCATCCATATTTTTTTACTCTGGTGTTGGGGCTTTTACATTTTTTCCAATTGAATGCATTCATATGGATTCAAGAAGTGTGATTTTTTTCATGCTGATAGGAGACAAAATGAGAGAGAGAAATCAGCAATCAACACTTGTTTACAAGATTAGCTGAAAGAGAATGAAGAGGAGTAAGAAGAAATCAATCAACCCTTGCTTACAAGACTAGCTGAGAGACATCCATTTGCTTTAGCCAAGGGATAGAATTCAGAGGTAGAAATCAGAAGCCAGTCCTAGTTTGTATCTTGTCAATGTAACTATACTGTAGTTTTGCCTTCAGCGAATCTGGACAGCCACTGTAAATCTACCTTAACAAGCTGTAAACAAAGTTGATCAGGATTTTCCTCTCTTCTGGCTACTTCCCCCACTCCATTTGGTCGGTTAAAAAGAATTCATCCACTGAAACCTTACTCACCAGGTGTAAATTGACAGTGGATACATGCACCCTTAATTGCAGACCTTATGGTGGTAGGGTGAAGGAAGGAGAGTAGTGGTAGCTTTACCTGCACGCTGACAAACTGATGATAATAATAATTTTGTATCAGAGATTACTCTGGGTTGAAAGGATTTTTGCTGGAGAAACTTTGCTTAGGGGACACCCGAATGAGGCTCCTTTCATGTCCCTGTTGCGATCTGCCTACCGCAGCAGAGGAAAAGTAACGACACACAGACATTTCTTGGAGGGTCAAGATGGGACGGCTCCATACTTTATTTAGCAGCTAGTATATATACCTTAAAGCTTGATGCTATTTTTAGAATACACATTCCTAGTCTAACAAAGAATCTAGTTACATGACAATGCCCAACCACTGTTATTGACATATAGGCTTTTCCCTGGCTCATTTGGCTCAGGGAATGTCAAAAGATAGTTAATGTTTAGAATAGAAGGACCTGGGAAGTAAGATCCCATGTCAAGAGTTGAAACACTGGTTTTCTGGAGGCCAAAGGACTATTTGCCCAAGTTAATCATTCATGAGTTCAGCTAGGTTGTGTTCCATAGAATTGTTTGAAAAGATCAAGGTGTGCCTTGCTTTCCAGTAATATCGGCCCAACCTTTCGGAACTCGCTATACTAAATAACAATGTGTATATATTTTTAGGGTGATCATGGGGTCAAACTAATATATCATCACTACATGTCCCCAGTGCAGCTCTCAGGTATTGATACCCGACCTTTGAATCTCCAGCTCAGCGTCTTAACCACTAAGCCACTGGGGGAGCTGCTGAAGATCTGATGGGACTAGGCATTATGACTCTGCCCTTAATTTACCTATTCCAGAACACAGCCTTTTATGTTCCTCATGTTCATTTTTTTTTGCTGCCTCAGATGAAAACTGAACCAGAAAGGCTACATAATAATAATTTCAAAGCAGACCAGTTCAAAGCAAACCAGTTGTGACTGGTAAGACAAACAATTCAGACTGAATCAAAATAGATAGTATTCAAACACCCGTAACCAAGAGTATAGTAGTTATGTGTGCATGACAGCATTTTTGCATTTGATGTGTTCAAATTAGAAAGCTGTGCATATATTTTTTCATAATATCAATAAGTTCACACCTAGGAATATGTTACAGTTTTGATTTTACTGAATTTCTCCAAAAAATATAGGTATTTATTTTCAGGTTGGGAGACTTCATATTTTTCTCCCTGCATTGAAACGTGTGTGCATTTTAAATACATTTTTCTTCAGCTGTACATTTATTTGTGTATTTTAACTAATGTAGACAACTCTTTTCACCAATGAGTGAGTATCCATGCATAATTTTTCTAATTAGGCATACTAGCTACAGATATTTGCATCCTGAAATACACAATTTCTTGCTTGGAAATGCCTTGGAAGCCTCACGTATGACTTTTTAAGGCAATATGTGTTTCTTCCTACACTGATTCTCAGGGAGTGCAAAAATGTTACTTTCACCAATCCTGCCAAATCCAGTGAAATACTTCTCCATCCCTATTCTCAACAGGCAGTCTTGTGAGTCAACCACTCCATATTTGACAGTGAACTGCTAATTTTGGAAGCTGGTTTGTACACTTGCAGGCTGAATTCTCAATTTACAGTATAAGTATATACAAGAAATGTGGGTATTTGCAATAAACAGCAAGACCTAGAACTGTGTGAAGTACAATTTTGTCTCATTTTAAAGTGCATTTTTAACATAGAACTAGGCCTAAGCATCTTTAAGCAGCTTGGTTCCCAAGCAGGTTGCACAGATTATGTTACCTGTCCTGGGCTTTTGACCAATCACTTTTTATGCTACGGTGGTATAGCAGGGGCACTGTAGATAACCAGTGTAATCACCTACCACTCTGTTGATATGGTAGCTTGCTTGAAAGGCAAGGCAACAACTTTGCTTAAGCCTACCCTATCAGAAATATTTGTCCAGTTTGACAAGATAAGGGCACATCATGATATGGGCCAGCTCCTCAAGTCTGTTGACCATTTTTTTTTGGGGGGGGGAGGGGAGAAGAAGAAGAAGAATCCACAAAATTGCTGATGTCAGTGAACAGACTAAAATCTGAAAAATTATTTTGCACTGTGAAGTTTAACTTTTGGAAAGACTCCAGCTAAAAGACAAGGTCAGGATGCTATTTCAGGAAGAGAATGGGTTTTTCTGAACTCTGTTATCACTTCATTTTTGCTTCTATGCAAAGAAAATTGTATCTTATGTTGCAAGTCACACCACATTTATTATTGAGTGGTTTTGCACTGCAATCATCAACTGACCCTTTCCTATCAAAATGTTTACATTGGCTAGCAATCGGTTATCAAAACTACCTACAGTTCCATGGCTGGGAAGAAGCTCGATTTTCATTTGATCCTGACACCTTTATTTATTTGTTTAGCTTTGTATCAGAGAGAGAGAGATACACTCCACAGCACATGATCAATACTGTAGGAGTAAAATCAGAGAAAGTCTGATGCTTGAAAGGTAGGTTTCCGTTCATGGCTTGGCTTTTGGTTGTGCTGACCCAGGATTTTGAAAAATCTTAGCTCTGTAACTTTGAGCTGGAAAAACCAAGAACCACTGAGTAGAGCCTTCTGTTATTGCCCTGTGAAATGAGGCTGCAAGATTCCCTCTTCCCCAAATACTCCCTTCACTTTTCAGTTGTTTTGATCCAGCATTAAAGGCTCATGAGACAAACTACATCCTTTCCTACATTGTGCACGCATAGGCTAGTATCCTATTACTTAAAAGGGAAGCTGATATTAAATCATGTGTTCCATCCCCATCCACCTCCACCCCACACCCCAGCTTACTGTGAGAGTCTCCCCATTCTGTACTTAGTTGTGTGGCCTATCTTGCAACTGGTGGAAGAAACAGCGTGTGACAACAGTTCTGGAAAGGGACAATTACATGTACACATTTCAATAATAAATCCTTTTCTTTTTCAGTTAAAATGTAAACCTGCCTGTTGTGTTTCCCCTCTCATTTAACCAAATGCAAGCGCGGCGCCAAAATGGCCGCCACGCTCTTTGCGGGGCCCCCCATCGGACGAAGGCATCCGGATAGTTAGGGGGCGTGGCCAGCTCCTCTATAAAAGGGGTGGCCACGAGGCAGCCGAGCTGCCATTTTGCGAAGCGACGGAGCGGAGAAGTTTTTTCCCCTCCACACCCTCCCTAGTTAACAGTGTGATATTTTGGTCGCTTCGGGGCCGGGTGGGAATTTTTGGCTGGGACCCACAATTGGCTCTCGGGTCCTGGTTTTTTCGCCCATCCCACACTGTTGCTATGGTTTGATATAGGGGTTTCTGTTGCTGCTGTTGACTTTGGTCACATGGGCGGGTAGCACTGGTAAGGTAAACATTTATGACCCACAGGTATCCGGCAGGTTCGCAATTGACTGGACAACACTAGACAGGCATAAGTTGGTTAAACGTTGTCCGGTCAACGACGAACCAGGCGACGGGGTGATGGCTACAGGTAGACAGCATGCATCACCCCGTGATTTCACGGATACGCGTCACAGGGTGGGGTCATTAGTTAGATATTGACTATGGTCAACAATTTGTTTGTTGTCAACAAACAAATGGATACAAATAGATACATTGTAACAATTGCCGTCGGCAATTTTGGGTGGTACCTTACCAGTGTTACTTCGGCCTGCTTGCCTTAAGAATTATAATTGGTCAATTACCAATAGAAATTTATAATTCGGACTAGGGCATGAATCAATAAATGTGGCCCAATGCCGTTATCCACTTTTACCAGTGTCTGAGTCCTTTATTGGGGGGTGCGCCTGCAATGCAAGCGCGGTGCCAAAATGGCCGCCGCGCTCTTTGCGGGGGCCCCCCATCGGACGAAGGCATCCGGGTAGTTAGGGGGCGTGGCCAGCTCCTCTATAAGAGGGGTGGCCATGAGGCAGCCGAGCTGCCATTTTGCGAAGCGACGGAGCGGAGAAGTTTTTCCCCTCCACCCCCTCCCTAGTTAACAGTGTGATATTTTGGTCGCTTCGGGGCCGGGTGGGAATTTTTGGCTGGGACCCACAATTGGCTCTCGGGTCCTGGTTTTTCCGCCCATCCCACACTGTTGCTATGGTTTGATATAGGGGTTTCTGTTGCTGCTGTTGACTTTGGTCACATGGGCGGGTAGCACTGGTAAGGTAAACATTTATGACCCACAGGTATCCGGCAGGTTCGCAATTGACTGGACAACACTAGACAGGCATAAGTTGGTTAAACGTTGTCCGGTCAACGACGAACCAGGCGACGGGGTGATGGCTACAGCTAGACGGCATGCATCACCCCGTGATTTCACGGATACGCGTCAGAGGGTGGGGTCATTAGTTAGATATTGACTACGGTCAACAATTTGTTTGTTGGCAACAAACAAATGGATACAAATAGATACATTGTAACAATTGCCGTCGGCAATTTTGGGTGGTACCTTACCATTGTTACTTCGGCCTGCTTGCCTTAAGAATTATAATTGGTCAATTACCAATAGAAATTTATAATTCGGACTAGGGCATGAATCAATAAATGTGGCCCAATGCCGTTATCCACTTTTACCAGTGTCTGAGTCCTTTATTGGGGGGTGCGCCTGCAATGAGAATTCTTTCTATGCATTAAAGTGCAGCTGGTTCTCTTGGTTCTCTTGATTGAAAGAGGAACAGTGGATTAATGAACTTCTCCTAACTAAACCAATATTATTTACAAAACTTCACAGCTGAAAATGATATATGCTTAGTAACTTATCCTGAATACAATCCAATCAATGCATATCTGGGAGTTAATCCTGTTCATTCATTTTGCAAAGACCATTTTTCAGAATGTTTTTGGATAACACAATGGCTAAAATTGAACAGTAAGTTGTAACTAGAAATAGTTCCATTGAACCAATGGGGATCTGGTGAGTCAACTGTTCCATATGTTTTAGTATTTCAGGGGTCCTATTCTAGTTGCAACCTACTGCTAAACTTTGGCCAATGACACCATATCATTGTCACTCAGATTCATTTGGTTCTTTCTTTGAGATATATTCTTATTGGATTCTGTTTACTCTCTCTGCAATTTCATAGCAAAATATAATGCCTATATTTATGCAAAAAAAAATATGTGCCTGTGGACCTGCCTCCAAGGCTAATCAATGAATGGTCTTAATGTGTACATAAAAATTATATTGCTCATTCCCTCTGTGGAATTTGTACTGCACTTTTATTTCAAGGATTCGCTTAGTTTGGAAGATTGAATGTGTTGTGAATATGCATTTGTGCTGAGTTTGAGTAATTGACTTCATATGTTATAGGAACAGTGTTGCAAAATTTATGAGGGCATTTGCTGTTGTTTATTTTAATGTTTTCAAATAACAAAATCTAGTTTTATGTCTCTTATTAGGCATTTGTTTACCACCAAACCCACTTAGTGGGATTAGTCAAAGCCTGTAAGTAAATACAACAGAGAATTCTACAAAGGGTACCATTTTGATACCACTGTCTTCATTTATTCACTTTGAGTTAGGTCAGTCCACATTCCCCCAGCATCCTCATTGCAAAATGAGCAGATCAGTAAACCTACAGGTCAGAAACTAACAATGTTTTATTTTTTTAATGTTAATTTTCTCTTCCTCCCTTTCCCCACCTAGTTGGAGGAGTAATCTAAAAACTGTTTTAATTATGTGTCATCTAGTCAATTCTGACATGGCAAGTCTTTTCAGAATTTTTTAAGGTAGAGAATAAACAGAAGTGGTTTACTTTCTTCTAGGGGCATCTTGGAACTGTACAGCTTACCCATATCGGATTGCTCTCTTGGGATGCACAGTGAGGAATTGAATCCCCAACCTCTGGCTCCACAGACAGATACACATCACTCATTAAGTTATTCTTTAATTGTATCACAAGCATAAGTAGCTTCCTAACAAGACTCTTGGTAATCTTCAGGGCAGTGTCTTCTTCCTCCAACATTCCTCTGCTAGGCTTCCTCAGTGAACAATTTTTTTTTTACAAATGATTTCACTTTGTTGATTGGCCATAAATGAGTTGGATCTAGACTTAGTTGCAGCCAATAGATCCCCTGGAATCTATTAGGGTTTAAATTTGATACAACCAAAATGTAGTATAAAATATTATTTTCCATAAAGCACTCATGTACAACCTACTTTAGTCCAGGCATTCCCAACCTTTTTAAGCCACAGGCTGGGCAACACCTCCTCGGATAGCTGAGCTGGCCAGACTGGTGGTTCCCACACCATAAACACTGCCATAAAATGCATCCACTTCTGATGGTGGTGGCGGTGGCGGTGATGTGAGCAACATGAAATGGTGCCATGGGCCAGGTCCATGGGCCGTAGGTTGAGAACCCCTGCTTTAATCTTTTAGCTATACATTCTATATCATTTGACAGACAGACAGACAATCTGTTTCCTTCTCTACTATTCCTCCCATTAAAGCTCCCTCCAGCCTGCAGCATTGTTTTCTCATATAAGGCACTGTATTCCCACCCACATTTAGGTGATATTGGGTTACATATCCTAGTACAGGTAAAATGAAAAGCTAAATGAGAAAATGGTAAGTTTAGTAGGTGGGAAGGTGTGTGTGTAGCTTTGCGTTTAATGAAAGGTGTTAATAAATCATTCTATTTCTATTTTTATTTAATCCTCTATACCTATTGAAAACACTCATTCGAGTGTCCCCTAAAAATCCTTTCCACCCACAGTAATCCTTGACACAAAATTATTATTATTGCTGATCTGTGGAGGAGGAGGAATCAGAAACTAGTCTTCGAATTTTGCAAGCATGGCGCCAAAATGGCCACCGTGCTCTTTGCGCCCCCCCTGGACTCAGACATCCAGGTGAGTTAGGGGGCGTGGCCACCCTCTTTAAAAGGGGTGGCCACAAGGCAGCTGTGCTGCCATTTTGGAATCGACGGAGCAGAGAAGTTCGCTCCGCCGCTTTCTCCCCGGCTTTTGCCCCTGCTCTATTTTAAAAGGGAATTTTCCCCCTTTGCTGTTTTTAATTCTGCTTGGGAGGCATGGCTCCCAAGCGCAAGGCAACGGCTCTGCCCACCCCCTCCGCATCTAGGGGGCCGCCTCCGGGCCGGAGGGCTTGGGCGGCGCCCCCGCAACCAGGTGGTAGGATCAGTTCAGCCACTACCACCAATGCGGGTGAACAGGCTTCTGCCTACCCGCCCGGTGTGGGGATTCAGGTAGGGGCAGCACAGGCCAGCCCCTCTGGGGTTCCTACCCCTGTAGGGTCTTTGCCCGGCTCTGGGCAGGGTGGCCCACTTGGGCCCGGTGCGGGTTTCCGCCCCACCATTCTCCCAGCCCCACATGGGCCGGATTACTGGACATGGCCCTATTCGGGCCCAGGATCCCCATTCAGGTTTGTCCCACCACAATTGCCCGGTGGGCCATCCGGCCCATCTGGCCCACCTTGTCCAGGTGGGTCGGAGACTGTTGATGCCCTCCTCGCATGCATTTCGGTGCTGGAGGCATCAATGGGCATTGCCCCGCCACCTTCCGATGGTGGGCTTGCAAATCCTGCAATTCCGACCCAAACGTCAGCCACCGCTGTCCAGCGGGCCACTACCAAGGTTGAGCTGCTTGAGGCCATCAGGCCAGCCCAAGCTGGCACCTCGCAGCTCCCCGCCAGACCATCACAATGGGGCTTGCCGCCGGAAACCAGTCCTGCATGGCAGGGGTGCAGCGGCACGCAGAGCACGATATCCGTCGAAAGCTCCAATGCCCGCCATGGGCCGGAACCCACGGGGGTGCACTGGGTGAGTATCCTGGTCAATTAAGTACACCAGTGACACTACCTAGCAACACGGGGGGGGGGGGGGGGGTACAGTGGCCATGGCCACGACAGGTTACTATGGGAGGACAGTTGTATCCGCACTGTCCCGTTAATCCTTGGTTCTCCAATTACCCCCCAGTTATGACAGGGGTGACCACCCCTATGGGTATGCCTAATGTTTCAGGGGTTGTTCAGGGCCCACTGTGCACACCCTCAATTCAATCTGTGCCGACGGCGGCCCTGCTGATGGCCATTTATTCCTTTCCCCTGGGCGACCATCTCTCCCAGGCCATGAGGGAGAAGATTTGGTGGGGGGAATATGTGGACATTTTCTCCCTCTTAAACCGTGAGCCCACCAAGGAAGAGAGGGAAGGGCAGGACGATAGGGACAAGGAGTTGTCCCGTTGTTGTAAGCCACTGCGCACCTGGGCCAATTGGTTACCGGCCTATCTCATTTATATGGCGGTATAGCTGAGGGCCCGTCCTGACTTGGCCATTCCGATGGTACAATACCTGGATAATATTTATCGGGCGGTGGTGGATTTCCCTGGCCGGTCATGGTTGGCCTATGATGAGGAGTTTAGGATGAGAGTGGCCCTCCATCCTGAGATGAGGTGGGATGAGCCCTGCCAGCCATTGTGGCTCATGTACATGACCCCCACGCGGCCGGCGCCTGGTGACCGGTACCATTGCGGCCATGCCGTGCAGCGAGCTGCTGCTACACAGGCTCCCCGCCAGACAGCAGGGCAGGGGATTCCAGCTCACCTGCTGTGTTGGAGCTTCTCTGCCAGCAGAGTGTGCAACAAGCGTCAGTGTCGGTTCCGGCACCAGTGCCCCTCTTGTTCTGGCCCTCACGCCCCCTCCGCGTGCCCGTGGGCTGGTGGGTCACGAGGTAGAGGAAGGGGTGAGCAGGGGGTGGTCAGAGCTCCCTCTGACGGTGCTACCCATCAAAAAGGCCCCCTCCCCAATTAATGTCCAGGTGCTGGAACATTGGCTTGCCGCTTATCCTAGAAGGGATGATGCGAAGTACCTACTTGAGGGTTTTCAGTTTGGCTTCCGCATACCATTTCAGGGTGTACGTGGGCCTCAGGACGCCCCGAACTTACTTTCTCTCAAGGGTAATGAGGATATTGCCGCCCAATCTATAGCTAAGGAGGTCACTGCACTGAGGGTGGCTGGGCCATTTGCTGACCCAACATTCCCGAACTTGGTGTCACCTTTGGGTTTAGTCCCTAAGAAGTCCCCGGGTGAATTTCAACTAATTCACCACCTTTCTTACCCTGCGGACTCTTGGGTCAATGATGTGATACCTGATGACCTTTGCTCGGTCAGGTATTCGTCCTTTGACCAGGCCTTACAGATGGTACGCTCGTGTGGCCCAGAGGCGCTACTGGCAAAGTGTGATATCAAATCAGCATTCCGATTGTTGCTAGTGCACCCGGATGACTTTGAGCTGTTAGGTTTTCATTTTCGGGGCAATTTTTATGTAGATAAGGCCATGCCTTTTGGCTGTTCTACCTCATGTTTGGCTTTTGAACGATTTAGCACCTTTCTTCACTGCGCTTTTGTTTGTAGATCAGAGTCCCGGTCTGTAGCCCACTACCTCGATGATTTTTTGTTCGGAGGGGAACACGGCATGGACACGTGTGCTCATCTCCTCGCCACTTTTCAGGCGCTTATGTGGGAACTGGGTGTTCCCCTAGCACGTGAAAAGACTGAGGGACCAGCCACCACTCTCACCTTTTTAGGTATTGAGATTGACACCATTGCGCAGACATCCAGGTTGCCCATGGAAAAGGTGACTCGGATCTCTGATGCGATTCTGGCAATGTTTGCCAGGCGTAAGGTGTCTCTCCGAGAGTTGCAGGTGCTTCACGGCCACCTCAACTTTGCCTGTAGGGTAGTAACACCGGGCAGAGCCTTTGCCAGGCGTCTGTGTGACACCATGGCGGACCTTTTAAAATGCCACCACAGGGTTCGGCTGACCAGAGGTTTACTGGCGGGCCTAACGGTCTGGCTCACATTCCTACAGGATTTTAATGGCATCTCCTTCTGGAGATTGGAGCTTATGCTCAGCCCGCATTTCCAAGTACAGTCGGATGCCTCCAGCTCCCTGGGTTATGGGATTTACTTTGAAGAAAGGTGGTCCTATGGTCAATGGCCTCAGAGATGGCAAGGCACGGATAGTTTACGCGATCTTACTTTCCTGGAGTTTTTTCCCATCTTGGGGGCCCTGATGCTCTGGGGGGATAGGTGGGCTAATTCAGTAGTTCACTTTTGGTGTGACAATGCTGCAGTGGTGCACATTGTCAACACCCAGACATCCAATTCCCCCAGAGTTATGGCCTTAGTTCGCCAATTTGTCTTGAGATCCTTACGCCTTAATGTGCTTTTCAGGGCGACATATGCCAGGCATTGACAATGATATTGCTGACGCTTTATCCCGCCTGCAGATCCCCTGGTTCCGTGCCTTGGCGCCAGAAGCAGAGGAACTTCCCTCTCCACTCCCAGCCGAGATCTGGACATTTGGTGAGGAGAGGTGAACCGGGCGATCGGCATGTCTTTGGCACCTCGCACGCGTAAGGCGTATCTACATGCACTCCTACAGTTTAGGAACTTTTGTGGGCAAAGGCAGTTGCCCGAAGTGTGGCCGATCCCGGTCGACCAGATTTTGCAGTGCATGGTTTACCTTCATGATCTAGGGTTAGCCCCTCGCACCATCGCCACTAGGCTTTCAGCATTGGCGTTTATGGCTAAGGCGAGGGGCTTCAGCATTGGCGTTTATGGCTAAGGCGAGGGGCTTCACTGACTGCGTGAATGACTTCCACATACGCCATGTATTAGAAGGGTGGACACGTGAAAGTGGCCACCGCCCGGACACACGTCACCCTGTTTCACCTGAGGTTCTGACGCACCTTGCACAAGGTTGCCATAGCTTGTGTTACGATAGGTATGAGGAGGCCCTCTTTCATGCTGCTACCACCGTAGTTTTCTTTGAACGGAGCGTATCAGTGAGCTGGTCCCATTGTCAAAGGGGGACATGTCTCATAGGGCACTGGAACTCGATGATGTCTTTCTCAACCAGGAGTGGGCCCAGTTGAGGATCCGTTCCTCAAAGGCCGATCAGCACGGAGTAGGCAGTGGTGTCAGACTGCTACGGTGTACGATTGCTGACATCTGTCCGGTTGGTGCCCTACATGCGTTTTTGGCAGTGCGTGGCACGCACCCTGGCCCATTTTTCTGCCACCAGGATGGGTCTCCCCTTACCAAATTCCAGTTTTGGAAGGTGACCGGTATGGCACTTCACAGTGTTGGCCTCCCTGGGGCTCGTTACGGCACCTATTCATTCAGGATAGGCGCCGCTTCAACTGCGGCTGCGTTTGGGTACTCTGATGCTGATATACGTCGCATGGGCACATGGGGGTCCACACGTTTTTCTTTATATGTACGCCCCCTTACTGCATGAGTGCCAGTTATGTCATTAATTCCTTTTCCTTCTTTTATAGACCCTGTGTGTTCACGCACACCGGTGGCAGTATGGCTGGTGGGCCACAGTTTTGTGCACTGGGCAGCGCAGTATGCTGCGGCGACAGACTGGGGACCCCATCTTGGGCTACGTGCAGCCGCACGTATGCGATGGTACGGTAAGCGCGGCATGAGATGGTGGGAACTGTTGCCATTCCTGATGTCCATCAGGGATGCTGGACCACCTGATATCCTGATTCTGCACCTCGGCAGCAATGATCTCGCACAGCTCACTGGCCTTTCTTTTAAAATGTCGGTGTGCAGTGACCTGGCCTTTTTACATCACTTATGTCTGTACACGCGGCTGCTATAGTCTGACATCGTGCCAAGACACCGTTACAGGGGAGGCATTGGCCTCCATGGTTTGGACCATGCTCGGCGATCAGTGAACGGGGCTGTTGCCCGGTTCCTTTTTGACAATGGCTTTGGCACAGCCATTCAACATCCTAGGATAGGCTTGCAGGATTCTGATCTATATTCAGGAGATGGGGTCCATCTGTCGGCCAGAGGTATAAACCTCTTTCTTGAGGATGTGCAAGGAGGCCTGGTGACCGAGCTGATGGTCTGGGGGGGGGGCGGTGAGTCATCACGGACGCCTCCCCGTGTGGCGGGTAGCACTGGTAAGGTAAAGATTTATGACCCATAGGTATCCGGCACGTTCACAATTGACTGGTCAACATGTAGATAGGTACAGGGGAAATAGGATTGGCCGGTCAAGGGCGAACCATGCAAGGGGTGATGTCAGGAGCTTCACAGCCTGCATCACCTTGATATTGAACGGATACACGTCATAGGGTGGGGTCAGTAGATAGTATATTTACTCCGGTCAACAATTTGTTTGTGTCAACAAACAAATTGATACAAATAGATACATGTAGCCAATTTCCATTGGCAGTTTGGGAGGAACCTTACCAGTGTTACTGTGGCCTGCTTGCCTTAAAGAATTACAATTGGATGATACACCAATTGGAAGTGATAATTCGGACTAGGGCATTATTCAATGAAAGTGGCCCGATGCCTTTAATCCAATGCCGGTGTCTGAGTCTTTCTTTGGGGGGTGCGCCTGCAAAGAAACCTGCCAATACTTTTTTTCGCTACAAAGACAGAGACAAGATTGTAGTGTGATCAGTTTCCAAACACCATGCACATTTTGGGCACATTTTTATTTGCCAGATGTTCTGCTTACGAGTCAGAACCATTAGGAGCTATATCTTGATTCAGTTATTCAAGAACCCTCCAGTTTATGAATGTAGGATTATGTAATTCTCTGTCCATGATTAAAAACACCACTAATGGTCTGAAATTGATTCACTGTATTGTGCCTATATTGCCAGCATGAAAAAGAATGTCAAATTTTACATACAAAGGCCAACCTGAATGTTGACAACACAAATGGCAGCCTAAAGGATATCCTCTTGTGCTCACTACTATTCACAAAGAAACACCATGCAAGGGAAGATCCCAGAACCTGACTCCTTCCATCAGTTAACCTCTCCTTACACAAACACAAAGCAATTGTCATGGCTATTGAAAGTGTTTTCTGGTAACATTTTCATGAGATGGCTATTATGTTTTTGCTACTCAGTGTTCACTGATAGCAAGAAGTATCCTATAGGTTCATGAAAATAGCACAGGAAGCCCCTAGCTTTCCTGATATGCAGGAAAGAAATGCATGAAAAAGAAAGAACAAGCTGCAGAAATCAGAGGAAAGGGGAAGAATTATTTCCTTCAGGTAGTGTATCATTAGTTTATCTTTTGCTACCATATTTTATTTATTTATTTTATTTATAGTCAAATTTGTATATGCCGCCCGCTCAGGCAGAACCCGACTCAGGGCGGCATCACAACAATTCACAAAAAACATAAAAACAATTATAAAAAATAATTATAAAAAACCCCCCCAACCCACCCCCTTTAAAAACCCCTATGTCCCACCCACCCACTATACAAAGGAGGAGGAGAAAGTTCTTATACAAGCCAGCAGGCGGGCACCATAGTCCCATTCGGGCTCCACACCTGCCCTGCCAGCCAGGTCTTCACTCCTTTCCTGAAGGGCAGCAGTTCACTTTGGAGTCTTAGGTCTATTGGCAGGAGGTTCCAGAGAGTTGGTGCGGACACGGAGAAGGCCCTCCTTCGGGTGCTAGACAAATGTGATCCCTAGCCGGTGGCACCACTAGAGAACCCCTCCTGTCTGCTCTGGTTGGACGGGCAGACACTCTTGGGACGATGCGGTCTCTAAGGTATCCCGGCCCCCTGCCATGTAGGGCTTTAAAGGTCAAAACCAGCACCTTAAATTGCACCCGGAGACAAACTGGTAACCAGTGCAGCTCCTGAAGTAGGGGAGAGGCATGGGCATATCGCCCACACCCCATCACCACACGGGCCGCCGCATTCTGCTGCAGCCTCCGAATGGTCGTCAAGGGCAGCCCCATGTAGAGCGCATTACAATAGTCTAGTCGGGAAGTAACCAGAGCATGGGTGACCATAAGCAAGGAGCCCGGTCCAGGAGTGTGCGCAATTGGCGAATCACCCGAAGTTGGGCAAAAGCCCTCCTGGCCACAGCTGCCACTTGTTCTTCCAGCAGCAGCCGCGAGTCCAGAAGAACCCCCAAGTTGCGCACTGGGTCTGTCTGGGGCAGAACGGCCCCATCCAGTACCAAAGATGGTAACTCCCTGGATAACGCGGGGCCCCTTATCCACAGCCACTCTGTCTTGCTGGGATTCAGCCGAAGCCCATTGGCCCCCATCCAGACCCCAATGGCCTCTAGGCATCCGGATAGGATTTCAACAGCATCACTGGGGTCCCCACGGGCCGAGATGTACAACTGTGTATCATCCGCGTACTGATGGTACCACACCCCGTGGGAACGAATGATCTCACCCAGCGGCTTCATGTAGATGTTAAATAAGAGAGGAGAGAGCACAGAGCCCTGAGGCACCCCATATTTGAGGGGCCTAGGGCTGGACCTCTCACTCTCTAACCATACCGACTGGGTACGGCCCTTCAGAAATGAGGAAAACCAGGACAACACAGTGCCCTGGATCCCCAGTCCTTCGAGCCGTTCCAGAAGGATACCATGGTCGACGGTATCAAAAGCCGCTGAGAGGTCAAGAAGAGCAAGGACGGATGGACAACCCCCGTCCCGCTCCCGCCAGAGATCATCCATCAGTGCGACCAATGCCGTCTCCGTTCCATATCCGGGCCTGAACCCTGATTGAAAGGGGTCTAGATAATCCGCTTCCTCCAGGACACTCTGCAGCTGACGCGCCACCGCCTTTTCCAAAACCTTACCCAAAAAGGGCAGGTTGGAAACTGGCCTGTAGTTGTTAAGGACAGCTGGGTCGAGGGACAATTTCTTCAGGAGGGGGTGCACCAAAGCATGTTTTAGCTGTGCAGGAAATACCCCCTCCCGTAAAGAGGCATTTATTATCCCCCCTATCCAGCCACCTGTTACCTCCTTGGAGGCTTTCACCAACCAAGTAGGACAGGGATCCAAAGGACATGTAGTGGCACGAACAGCTGCAAGGAGCCTGTCCACTTCATCAGGGACAACAGGATCGAACTGATCCCAGATCGTACAGCAAGACAATGCTCCGGCACCTCCCCGACCCTCCCCATCCACGCCAGGATTCAATCCTGAACGAATCCGATCGATTTTCTCCACCAGATGGTCAGCAAAGTCCTCAGCCGAACCCTGCCAACCGGGCACCGATCCCCCTCTACCAAGGAGGGACCTGGTTACCCGGAACAGGGCGGCTGGGCGATTATCAGCGGAGGCAATAAGGGTGGTGAAGTATTGCCGCCTCACCACCCCTATCGCCACTAGATAGGCCCTAATAGCAGCTCTAGCTAGTGTCCAATCGGAGTCATCCTGGGTCTTCACCCAGCGGCGCTCTAGGCATCTCTTTGCCCGTTTGAGTTCACGCAGTTCATCTGTGAACCACGGAGATGACCTAGTCCCCCGGGCGTGGAGAGGCCGCAGTGGCGCGATTTCATCCAAGGCTACTGTTGCCGACCTATTCCACAGGTCGACGAGTGCCTCGGGTGAATCGTGTAGCCGATCCAGAGGAACATCCCCCAGTTCCCTCTGGAATCCATCTGGATCCATTAGTCGCCGAGGGCGGGCCATTTTAATCGGCCCAGCCTCCCTACGATGAAGTGTCGCCCCCAGGAAGTCAAGAGTCACCAGATAGTGATCAGACCATGGCACAGGTGAGATGACTAAATCCTGTAATCTTAGATCACTCTGCCACTGCTCCGACAAGAAGACTAGGTCTGGCATGTGACCACTGCCCCTGGTCGGACCCCGGACTACCTGAGTCAGGCCCATGGCTGCCATGGAAGCCATGAACTCCCTTGCCACCTCAGAGGCCATCCCCAGCGATGGCAAATTGAAGTCCCCCAGAACCATAAGTCTCGGGAACTCCAACGCCAGCATCGAGGCGGCCTCGAGGAGCTCAGGCAGGGCATCCCTTACCCTGCAAGGGGGCAGGTACAGGAGCAAGATCCCCAACTGACCCTTGGGGCCCAGCCGTAGAAGCAGGGCCTCGCAACCAGACACTTGTGGAGCAGTGGCCCTAGCAACTCCCAAAGACTCCCTGGCAACAATGGCGACACCACCGCCCCTCCCCTCACCTCTGTGTGTGTGACTTTTCATACACCCAGGTATACAACCTAGGGCCATCCTGCCTGCCATCTGCTTATTAATCCACTCCCTCATTGCTTGTGATTTTGTTTCACTGCAATGATATATTGGGGCGAAAGATTCAAAGCAGAACATGAAGAATTTTTTGAATAAATCAACTTCTCCACTTGGAATGTTTTGGCTTGAATAGTCTGTGAACAAGTTGCCTGGGAGATTCTGGGAATTGTAGTTCTAGAAAATAACTCTGCCCATCTCTGCTTTTTAATGAGTACAGATGGATCAACTTCCTGTGGCCATTTACTGAAGTTTAAGTCTCATTTACTGAAGTTTAAGCCAAGGCATGGAGCCCCTCCTCCTGGTCCGGCAAACCGGGAGGAGAGAGAACACCTGCTCCGCCCCCTGCAGGCATAAAGGACTTCCCACAACCATTGTTTCCCACTGCCGATGCCGAGGCATGGAGCCCCTTCTCCCGGTCCAGCAAACAGAGAGGACTGGGAACACCTGCTCTGGCCCCCTCTGGGCACAAAGGATTTCCCTGCTGCCGCTGTTTCCAGATGCTGATGCTGAGGCATGGAGTCCCTCCTCCTGGTCCTGCAAACCGGGAGGAGTGAGAACACCTGCTCTGGCCTCTTGTGGGCATAAAGGACTTCCCTGCGGCCTCTCTACCTCCTTGAGCTTGCCTGCTCGGAAGATTCAAAGGAAGGACGTTGACTCTGT
This sequence comes from Bradypodion pumilum, assembly GCA_035047305.1. Classification (NCBI taxonomy): domain Eukaryota; kingdom Metazoa; phylum Chordata; class Lepidosauria; order Squamata; family Chamaeleonidae; genus Bradypodion; species Bradypodion pumilum. Next base: position 155,781,098 of record JAWDJD010000001.1, on the reverse strand, counting down.
CTCCGCAAACGTCGTTGACGCTGACTTGCCTCTCCTTGGACTTCATGGGTTTGTTCCTCTTTTCATGGAGATGGATATTTAGTAAAGTGAAATTTATTGCATTGTATTGCATTGATTACTTTATCTTGTGAACTGTACTGTTTTTTAGGGTGTACTGTATGCATTTTTTTATATTTATCTTGATAGTGTATGTATTATGTTGTCATGGAATCCTGTATTAATATTTATTTTCTTTATTAATATTCACTGTATCACTTTTTGCTTGTTAGGAACTGCTAGACTATGCAAAAGACCTAGAAAGGTAAACAATTGTTGTAATTAAGGAAGTATTGAACAATAATTAACAGCTACAGCAAAGCAATCTGAAAGGTAGGAGGGATGCTTAATATATAAGAAATATAAGGAAAGTGCAATGAAAAAACACCAATGATTATTTCATACATCTCTAGGCGGGACTGTAGTTCAAAATAAACTAGGCCCATGTAAATATTTTGCTTTAAAAATTTGGAAATAAATTTGGGGAAGTCAAACTGTGCATAATAAAAGCACCTCATGGATCAAAGATATTTGCAAAGAAGCCCAAGAAAAGCATATGGATGATATTGTGATAACAACCGAAATGATTAGGAGGCAAGGAAAGGTTGTGATAAAATGGATAAGATGCTTAAATTTTGATTAAACAGTTAACAAATCTCCATCAATGTAAAACAATGCAATTCACCACCTACTTCAAAATTCCACCAATGAAAACCATATGACAAAAAGTCACACTTTCCTGATAATAAAAGATCAAGAAAAGGACAATGAGCACAGCAGTTACTGGCCAATTACATGCTTTCTAACTAAAGTACTTGAAAGATCAATATATGATTATTTGACCGAAAACTCCCTATATCCAATTAATCAGAAATGGAACTTTTAAAAAATTGGGGGGGGGGGATCAGCTGCTAAAAAACCCAAAAAGATGAAAAAACAGGATGAAAAATAAATCTTAACATGATACAAATAGATTATTAAAAAGGCATTTGATTAATTGTTGTACAGATGGATTAATACCTGCCGAAAATATTTGGGAATAGTAAAATTATACAGAAGTTCTTCAAGAAAACCATTGCATGACCTAAAACTATTTGAAAAATTCGCACTGAGATAGAATTACTGTTAAACACAATGTAAAATTCAGCACAGATATTCAGATAAAATTTGGATTTGACAATTGTGCAAATTTCTGTACAACATGGCAAGATCCAAAAATATATATAGATATACTAGAACCAAGAAATGATGACATTATATAATCATTATCAAATAAATACTTTGGAGTACTAGATGTGGATAACAGCCTCCATACAAAAGTTAGTTTTGACACAAAGTAAATGCATCAGAAGACTGTGGAAAATTTAAAAAAAAAATTAAATGGTGGAAATACTATCATAAACAAATGGGCAGTTCCAGTAATCAGATACTCAGCAGACGTAATAGATCGGGCTCAACATAGATTTGAAGAATTTGGTGGAAAATGAATAAATTAATGAACATGGATAACACATTACAAAGATAGAATATAAGAACCAACAGTTTGAAGATAAAATAACACATGGAAAAATGAAGCATTGCATGGACCACACCTGAGAAATATTGATGGAAAATATTATACCAATTTAACCTGGTCATGGCTAAAACTAGAGAACATCAAGAAAGAAACCAAAGGTTTAATTATTCTTGCTGCACAAGAATAAACATTCTAAACTTATGAAAGTTAAAATTTAAAGAATTAGTCCAATGTAAATTAGTCGAACTGCCAACCTAGCAGTTCAAAAGCAAGAAATTGCAAGTAGATAAATAGGGACCACTTCGGTGGGAAAGTAACAGTGTTCTGCTCCAGTGTCTACTCATGCCTGCCACATGACCATGGAAATGTCTGCAGAAGCAGACAGCGGCTCTTCGGCTTTGAAACAGAAATGAGAACTGCACCCTAGAGTCGGATACGACTGGCTTTCGAGCAAGGGAAACCTTTACCTGTACTAAATGTTGATTCCATAAAGAAAAAGAGGAAACAGTGTCACATCTCATCTGTAAATGTTCAAAGATTGTGCTAACAGTCTACAAAGTAAGATACAACACAATCCATTGATCACTATGTAAGAAAATATAAAGTACCAGCATTCAAGAATACTTTGGAACACCAAGTAAAGAGGGTGTTATAAAATGAACAAGTTAAGAACTTGTGGGATTTTTGGATCCAAAATGACAGACACCTTGAGTATAATACACCAGATCTAATAGTTGCATAATGAAGAAATGTCTGGATAATTGACATTGCAAGAGTTAAAGATACAGAATTGTAAAGGTTAATAAATTACAGACACCTCATAATATAAATAATTCAATTGCAAACTAACACATTCTAGTGGTTTCTATGGTCATCAGAACCCTGGGAACAATGATGCATCTATACCTATAAATCTGTGTGTTAACCATTGTGATTTGACAAAGGATGTTTAGCCAGGCCCCACTAGCCCCAACCGAGCTTTCGTGCACTCGCCCGAACTGGGTATAGAGGTTACTGGGGGGGTGGGAAATGCACCAGTGGGGCAAGAGCCCCCCCGGATGCAAACAAAAAAGGGAACTTCAATTCCCAACATTCCTTGCACCGCGCCGCACCAGAGCCAATCAGGCTGAGTGGCGCAAGCAAAAGGAACATTCGGAAACGTGCCGCAGCCAATCAAAATCAAACCCGCAGGAAAAAAAGACACACAAGCCAAAAACGCAAACCCCAAACTACAAGCCCCAGCTTCCTGCACGCCATGAGTGCGCAGAACGCTGAGGCAGCTGGCGCGTGAAAAAGAAAAAGGAAAAGGCAGGCCATGAAACCCCCACCCCCCACCGCCACATACAGCAGCAATGGGATTCCCGTGGTCCGGCCACCCAAGCTGGCCCACGGAAATACCCCCACCCCAATGCTGCATCAAGCAGCGATGGGAATTCCTGTGGTCCGGCCACCCAGGCCAGCCCACGGAAATACCCTCACCCCAACGCCGCATCAAGCGGCGATGGGAATTCCCATGGTCCGGCCACCCAGCCCAGCCCATGGAAATACCCCCACCCCAATGCTGCATGTAAGCAGCGATACAATTTCCGTGGTACGGCCACCCAGGCTGGCCTACAGAAATACCTCCTCCCATGCCGCATCAAGCGGCGATGGGATTCCTATGGTCCAGCCACCCAGGCCGGCCCATGGAAATACCCCCACCCCCACCCCAACACAAAACAACACCATCCAAAAACAGTCAAAAATAATGAAAAAAAAATAAAAAACAGAAAAAGGAAACACAAAAACAGCCAACAACAAATAAGAAAAAAAAACACAGACACCCCCCCAAAAAACCCAAAACAACCTAACCCCCCCCCCCCCAATTTTTAAACCAGAGACCTTACCAGGAGACGTCCTTACTCCACGATGGCAGGAACTAAACTGAGGAAAGAAAGAGACTACTTACCAGAAGAAGAAGTGACACTCAGAGGACAGTAGAGAAAAATAGTAAAATACAAGAAAAGCTCACCAGCCTCACCCAGAGGCCACAAGAGAAAAAAATATTCAAAAATATTCAAAATAATTACAAATAATTCCCAAATTAATGAAATAAGTTATCAAAACATTCAAAAATATTCACAATAATCACAAATAATTTTAAAAAATAAGTTTTCACTCAAAAAAAACACAAAAAAATCTAAACACAATATATAAACATTGATTTTAAAAAACATATTCTTACACATTTTAAAAAATAATTATCCAAGGTACAACTATTTTTAAAAAATCACATAGTAACACATTATTTGGTTAAATACAATAATTATAAAAAATATATCATCCTTTCCTCTTTTTAAAAACAAAAAAACCCAAAAAATGAAAAATCAGTTTATAACAGCCCATGTGTAAAAATAAAAATTAAAAAAAAACACAATTAAAAACTAACCTCATTTGCATAAACATAAAACAAAAACCTACCAAAACCATTTTAAAGAGCCCGGCAACGCCTGGCAAAATATGCTAGTAATTTCATAAAATATAATCATTTGCAGATCTGTGAAATACCAGCATCAGAGTTGCAAAAGGAGGTGATATTAGGAATAGCATATTACACCACTATTTAGCAAATACTTAGGTAGTTGTAACTTGTATCTATTATATAATACCAAGTCCATGTTTTCATAAAATTGTTTATTTTTAATGTGCTTTGTATGTTTGAGTAATCATAATCATAAATCTTAAAACTCTAGAGCTGGAAGGGACTTTATGGATAATCAAATTTAACCCCATTCAAGGAGGCACAGTGGGGAATCAAACTCCCAGTCTCTGGCTCCACAGTCTGCCTAAACCATTGAGTTATCAATAGAAGGGTGGGAGAGTACTCCAAGACTGCAAATGTTTGCTGATCATTGTACTACTTTTGGTACAGAGAAAGAGCATCTATGAAAATTGTGAATACAATCGGGCATACCCTGGGTTGCAACCTTGCTGTCTAATCTTTCTAACACCGGATCAAACCAAAGGAACTGAAGAATAAATCCACCAGAAAGGTCTTATGGTACCAACCATAACAATGCTCTCAATAAATATTGAGGGACATTTGAGTAATAAGAGTGTCCTCCTAGTGAGCATGTTCAGGAAATACAAATATGATATAGTTCTGCTCCAGGAAACATATCAGGGGACAGCAAGATACAGACCCAACGTAGCTGTAATGGCACAAGTGGTTGAGAGACCAAATGACCGGTATGGGAGTACAATTTTTGTTAAACCTGGCCTCAGTATAATATCAGCTGCATTGATGGAAACAAACACTGAAATTCTCACCATCTAAACCACACAATGGGGTTACCTCTGTCTTTAATTATCCAGAAGCAAAGTTCAATTTTAATGAACTGGACAATTTTACTTACCTTTGCACTTTTTGGGTCCCAGTGCCTCACTTTCTCGCTACAAACATGGCTGAGGGGTGTTATTTCATGAACGATGTTTCAGAATCTGATCTCTTTTAAAAAAATAAAATTGACATGTTGTGCAGAGCACTCTTCTTTTTTGTCATGTGGAATAACTCTCATTTGAAGGGGAAAATATCAATTTTAAAATAGCTATTATTTGACATTTTCAGAGCATTGTAAGTGAAGTATTGATCATTGCTCTTTTTCCACTGGGAAAACAGAGCTGAGGAGGCCAGCAGTGACTTGTACTTTGAAAGAAGGAGCTCCATTCATTGGCTTGCTTCAGAAAAGAATCTTGTCAGCAGAGATCAGATGTTACAAATTCACATGATCTAGCAACTAGATCCACACAACTACACACAAAGATAAAACTGGTAGAACCATGCTGGTTTCAGCCCTCCAGACCTCAGAGGTAGCAATGGCGAACTCCCTTTCCATTCTTACAATAAAAGAGTTTGTAGTTTAACAATAGTTCCATTACATTAATGAAACTTTGAGGACCAGTGCAAGTCACTTGCCAACTGTGTGGTTGCAAAATGGCTGAGTGTGGCTGCACAGAAAGTTCTTGAAGGCCCTGTAGAATAAAACTGTCTTTTGGGTTCCTCATTTTCTTGAGATGCATATTTAGACTTTAAAACAATAAGCCATAACCCATTTCCCCTAGTTCTGAGGAAGCCATGATGTAAAGCTTTGAGGCAGCAGCCATTTCAGCATTGTTTTTGTCCAGATTAAGAATTTATGTGGGAAATATAGGCTCCATGCCTCTGTGGTTCTTAGTCAGGATGTCATCTGGGAAATGTCTACACTAGTTCTATAATTTTGTTGGATATCTTTACATTCTTCCCAAATTTTCTTGTTGTCCTTTCCCCCTTCCTTCTTAATCAGGTTATGAGATTGCATTTCTTTTTGTGGGAGACTGCAGCTAACCGGTGGAACTCATTCTTTGCTTGAAAAAGGTTCCAGTTTCAACCCCCATAATCTCCAGAGAGATTGGAAAAACCTGTTCTAGTCAATGCTGACAATGCTGGTCTACACATGGAATGACCGACTCAGTAAAAAGCAACTTCTTAGACTCCTATCTTCCAATTTTGATATTGCTGGGCATCTTTACACATTTTTCATAAAGTGAAATATTTGTTCATGCATTTTATTACTTTCCCCAATTGATTAAAAAGAGCTTCTGCTTATTGTTTCAATAGCATCTAATCATATTTTAAAGCATCTGCAACATTTTGTGCTCACTTTATCCTCCTCCCCTCCCCCAATGCCTTCTAACGTTTGGAAATTCTGAAGGTAAGCTGTGGTTCTTTTTGCAATGAGTATTGAGAAGTGAGAAAGAGCTATTTTCATAGCCACTGTTGAATAACCCCACACCCAAATCTAAATGCTTGTGAATTTCTATTAGAGATGTGAAAGGCATTCATTCATTCTGATATAATTCACCAAAATGTGGTATGTTTATTTGTAAGGAGTCCAATGAGATGATCTCTTATTCTTCTGCTCAAATGCCAGAGACTAGAGACACCTTGATGTCTCTGGCAGTGCAAAGGTTTTCATGAGAAAGAAATTTATTCCCCTGTGATTATTTCATGAAAAGGCTTGATTTCTGTTCCTGGCATGGTTGAACACTGTTACTTTGCAGGCGCACCCCCCCAATAACGGACACAGACAACATTGAAAGTGGATAACAGCAAAGGGCCACATTTATTGATTCAATGCCCTAGTCCGAATTATAAATTTGTATTGGTAAAACGACCAATCATAATTCCTAAGGCAAGCAGGCCGAAGTAACACTGGTAAGGTACCACCCCAAAATTGCCAACGGCAATTGGTTACAATGTATCAAATTGTATCAATTTGTTTGTTAACAACAAACAAATTGTTGACCGTAGTCAATAACTAACTCATGACCCCACCCTCTGACGCGTATCCGTGAAATCACAGGGGTGATGCATGCTGGTTAGCAATCATCATCACCCCATCGCCTGATTCGTCGTTGACCGGACAACGTTTAACTACTTTATTCCTGTCTAGTGTTGTCCAGTCAATTGCGAACCTGCCGGATACTTGTGGGTCATACTGTTTACCTTACCAGTGCTACCCGCCCATGTGACCAAAGTCAACAGTAGGAACGAAGAAAGACCCCTATATCAAACCATAGCAACAGTGTGGGATGGGCAAAAAAGCCAGGACCCGAAACCAATGTGGGTCCCAACCAAAAATTCCCACCCGGCCCCGAAGCGACCATAATCACACTGTTAACCAGGGAGGGGGTGGAGGGGAAAAAACTTCTCCGCTCCGTCGCTGAGGCAAAATGGCAGCGCGGCTGCCTCGTGGCCACCCCTTTTATAAGGGAGCTGGCCACGCCCCTAACTACCCGGATTCTCTGTCCTGTGGGGGGGGGCCCGCAAAGGGCGCGGCGGCCATTTTGGCGCCGCGCTTGCATTGCAGGCGCACCCCCCCAATAACGGACACAGACAACATTGAAAGTGGATAACAGCAAAGGGCCACATTTATTGATTCAATGCCCTAGTCCGAATTATAAATTTGTATTGGTAAAACGACCAATCATAATTCCTAAGGCAAGCAGGCCGAAGTAACACTGGTAAGGTACCACCCCAAAATTGCCAACGGCAATTGGTTACAATGTATCAAATTGTATCAATTTGTTTGTTAACAACAAACAAATTGTTGACCGTAGTCAATAACTAACTCATGACCCCACCCTCTGATGCGTATCCGTGAAATCACAGGGGTGATGCATGCTGGTTAGCAATCATCATCACCCCATCGCCTGATTCGTCGTTGACCGGACAACGTTTAACTACTTTATTCCTGTCTAGTGTTGTCCAGTCAATTGCGAACCTGCCGGATACTTGTGGGTCATACTGTTTACCTTACCAGTGCTACCCGCCACACGGAGGGGCTTCACAGAAGACCTGACGCCCCCCCCCCAGACCGTCAGCTCGGTCAACAGGCCTGCTCGCCAGTCACCCAACAGGAGGTCCATACCTCCTCGCGACAGATGGACCCCATCCCCTGCATACAAGTCACAATTTTGTAGACTAATATCGGGGTGATGACTAACCCGTCCCCAAGCCCTGGTGGTGAGAAACCGCGCCACTGCCTTATTGACCGCGCGCCTAGCTCGGTCAAGGGCCAGGAGGTTAACGCCCCCTCTGTAAGAGTGGCGCGGAACAATGTCCGACCAAACCAGGGCTGTGGCAGGCCAGACATAATGCAAGTAGGCGAGGTCCTCGCAAATCGCATGCTTGAGCGATAAGCCGGTGACCTGGCCCAAATCATTGCCCCCCAAGTGGATGATTAGAATGTCAGGCGGGTCAGCCCCCAGGCCAGAAAAAAGGAAAGGCCGCAGCTCCCGCCATAACATCCCAGGCTTACCGTGCCATGAGAGACTGGCGTGGTCACCCAGTCCCAGTCGGGGTCCCACTCTGTCGCCGCAGCGTAACGCGCTGCCCTGAGCACATAGCTGTGGCCCACCAGCCATACTGTCACCGGTGTAATACGACACCCAGGGTCTGTAAGAAAATTGAGAAAAAGGAAGGTAAGGTGACTGGATTGGTACTCATGGCGGGAGTGGGCGCACATAAAACTGAAAACATTGTGAGCCCCACCTCCCCCTGCTACGTATGTCAGCCCCAGAGTACCCAAAAGCAGCCGCTGTAGAGGCTGCGCCAATACGGAACGAATGTGTGCCAGAACGGGCACCCGGTAGTCCCGCCCTGGTGAGGGCTCTGGCAGTCACCTTCCAAAACTGAAATTCAGTAAGGGGAGACCCATCTTGGTGACAGAAAAACGGGCCGTGGTGCATGCCACGCAGTGCCAGGCATTCCTGTAGGGCACCAACCGGACAGATGTCTGCCAAAGAACACCGTAGCAGTCTTACTCCACTGCCTACGCCATGCTGATCTGTTTTAGAGGAGCGAATCCTCAACTGGGCCCAGTCTTTGGCAACATATACATCTCCGCGTTCCAGTGCCCTACCACTTGCATCCGCCTTAGACAGCATCACGAGTTCGCTGATGCGGAGCGCTCCAAAAAATGCCACCGTTGTGGCTGCATGCGATTGGGCTGCCTCATAATGATCAAAACAGAGGCCTGGCCAGCCCCGGGCCAACTGGGTAAAAACCCCTGGGGAAATAGGGTGCCGGTCGTCCGGGCAACGCCCGCGCTCGCACACCCACCCCTCCAAAACGTGTCTCACACGGAAGTCAGAGGTGGTATCCACATGACCCCCTACTTTGGCCATAAAAGCCAACGCCTAGAGCATGGATGCTATGGTGCGAGGTGCAAGGCCCTGTGCATGCAGGTGAACCATGAACCGCAGAACATGGTCCACCGGGATGGGCCAGGTCTCTGGCCATTGAAATCGAGTAGCAAAAGCCCTATACAAATTGAATGCTTGTCGATACGCCTTACGCGTGCGTGGCGCTAGTGACAGGCCAATCGCCCGGTTCACCTCTCCTTGCCAATAGTCCACATCTCGTCCGGGAGTGGCGAGGGAATTCCTCCGCATCCGGGGCCAAGGCGCGGAACCGGGAGATCTGCAGGCGGGACAAAGCGTCAGCAATATCGTTATTAACCCCTGGGACATGCCTGGCCCCGAACAAGACGTTGAGGCGCAGGCAGCGCAGCACAAAATGGCGCACTAGATCCATGACCCTGGGCGATTTAGAAGTCTGTGCATTGACAATGTGCACCACGGCAGCATTGTCGCACCAGAAATGCACCACCGAATTAGCCCACTGTTCGCCCCATAGCATCAAAGCCCCCAGAATGGGAAAAAATTCCAGGTATGTGAGATCCCGCAGGCGACCTGTGCCTGCCCATGCCGGTGGCCACCCACCATAGGCCCACTTCCCATTGAAGTACATCCCATAACCCAGGGATCCTGAGGCATCAGACTGGATCTGGAAATTGGGGGATGCCAGGAGGTCAGACCTCCAAAATGAGACCCCATTAAACTCCCTCAGGAATTGCAACCAGACAAACATGTCTGCCCTGATACCCCGGGTAAGCCTGACTCTGTGGTGGGGCCTGGATAACCCTGCCATGGCGTCGCATAAGCGCCGGGCAAAAGCCCTGCCCGGTGCGACCACCCTGCAGGCAAAATTGAGGTGCCCATGTAGCACCTGCAGTTCCCTCAGGGATGCCTTACGCTTGGCCAGCAATTCCGAGATAAGGGTCACTATCCTGGACACCTTATCACCCGGTAACCTAGAAGCCTGTACTACTGTATCAATCTCAACCCCCAGGAATACTAGTTTGGTCGACGGGCCCTCGGTCTTTTCGGGCGCTAAAGGGACACCCAGTTCCTGCATTAGCGTCTGAAATGTATTGAGGAGACGTGCACACGTGTCCCAGCCCCGTTCACCCCCGAATAAAAAGTCATCCAGGTAATGGGCTACAGACCGGGACCCTGACCTGCGGACGAAAGCCCACTCTAGGAAGGTACTAAAACGCTCGAAAGCCGAGCATGATATGGAGCAGCCAAAAGGCATGGCCTTATCAAAATAATACTGCCCTTTAAATTTAAAACCCAGCAATTCAAAGTCGCCCGGGTGCACCGGCAAGAGGCGAAAAGCTGACTTAATGTCGCACTTGGCCAGCAAGGCACCCGGGCCACACGAGCGCACCATGCGCATCGCATGGTCGAACGATGTATACCTGACCGAACAAAGGTCATCAGGTATCGCATCGTTGACCGATCGGCCGGCTGGGTAGGACAAATGATGAATAAGGCGAAACTCACCTAGGGACTTTTTAGGAACCAAACCCAATGGTGAAACCTTCAGGTTGGGAAAAGGGGGTACGGGGAAAGGTCCGGCGACCCTGCCCGCGTCTAACTCCTTTTTAATGCTGGCCTCGGCTACTTCCTCCCTTCCTCTGAGGGATAAAAGGTTGGGAGCATCCTGAGGAGATCTATCACCCATAAAAGGGATACGAAATCCCTGCTTAAAACCTTGGATAAGGTACTCCCTGTCCTCTCCCCTTGGGTACGATGCGAGCCAGCGCTCCAGCATGTCCACCTTAATTGGGGAGGGGGCCTTTCGGAGAACTAGTTCCATCCGTGGCAGGCTTGCCAGCCCACTGTCCACCCCTCCCTCTGCCTCGCACCCCCCCAGGCTTGGGACAAGCAGAGGCTGCATGGGGACCAGAACATGTGGGACACTCGTGCTTATACCTGCAGTTCTTCCGACTGCAGGAACCATTGGACGAGAAAGTCCAGCACAGCAGGCGGGCTGGAACCCCCTGCCCCGCCATTTGGCGGGTAACCTGCGCTGGAGCTGCTCGCTGGACCGCATGCCCACAATGGTATCTATCCCCCGGGGCAGGACGTGTGGGTGTCATATACAAGAGCCACAGTCTCTGGCACGGCTCATCCCATCTCATCTCGGGGTGCAGGGGAATCCTCATACGGAATTCCTCATCATATGCTAGCCATGAGGGGCCCGGGAAATCTACCATTGCCCTGTATATGTTGTCCAAATATTGGACCATGGGAATAGCTAGATCCGGCCGCGCCCTCAAATACACCGCCATGTATATCAAATAAGCGGGGAGCCAGTTAGCCCAGGTACGCGGCGGCTTACGGCGGCGTGCCTGCTCCTTGTCCTTCTCATCCTGACCCTCCCTTTCTTCCTTAGTGGGCTCTCTGTTCAGGAGTGAGAAGATATCCACGTACTCCCCTCGCCATATCTTTTCTCTGGTAGCCTGCGCCAAGTGATCACCTAATGGCAGGGAATACCCTGCCGTCGGCAAAGCCGAAAAGGGGATAGCTGGCCTACCCAAAGGGGCATGAGTTAACCCTGCCACCCCAAGTACGTTCCCAGCAGTGTAAGAACCAATGCCCACCCCAGCGGGCATGGTGGCAGTAGTTGTCGCCGGGTGGGTCGCCAGCGGCGTAGCCCCTGCACCACCTGCGCGAGGCCAAGGCCACTGAAAGGCCCCCCCTATATTGGGAATGTGTGTGGATGTACTCGTTTGCACCATATACTCACATGCTGCACCCCCGCGGGCCGCCCCCAACGGGGGTTCCGGCCCACTGGGGGCGTCGGAGCTCACGACCGATGTAGAGCTCATCACCGGGGCTTGACCCGCGCCAGGTTGCTGGCTGGGGAGCTGCGAGGCAGTGGCCGGAGCCGCGCCACCCGCCTGCAGCAGCTCAACCCTCCCCGCCGGCCGTTGTCCTGCTGCCGATAGCGCCTCCAAAGGTACCCCGAAAGGGGCACCTGCCTGACTGGCCCGGGCCAAAGACTCCTCTAAGGCCGCAATACGGGCCAGTAAGGTGTCTACAGTAACCATGGGTAAAGAGCCGGCCGGCCCACCTGGCCCTTGCATGGGGACAGTTCCCTGCACCCCATGGCCCAGATATGGCCATTGGCCAGGGCCAAAGCCCGGCAGGGCTGGTGAGGAAACCTGCCAAGGCGGGGCACCGGGCCACCCCCCGAGGCTAGAGGGCCCCGGGAGAGGCTGCGGCCCAGAAGTAGTCGGCCCAACGGGTTGGGCGGAAGGAGGAGCGGTGTCCACCGCTCGCGGGCCGCGGGCCGGAGCGCCCTCCGCGCCCGCACTCTGAACGGGCCAAGGTGCGATAGACCCCAAGCCACTAGCCCCGGCCGGGGATGGCAAAGGTGGCTGTTGAGGAGGCAGCACCACGGTCCTCCGACCTGTGTTGCGCCTCCTAACAGCCCGAGCTGAATTCGCAGGAGCCTTCTTTTTGGAAGGCATCTCGAGCCAAAAAAGGGAAGCTAGCTAAGCAAAATCGACCCAAAAGGCTTCCCGGCAATACCAACGAGCGACGGAGGCGCAGGGGGAAAAAACTTCTCCGCTCCGTCGCTGAGGCAAAATGGCAGCGCGGCTGCCTCGTGGCCACCCCTTTTATAAGGGAGCTGGCCACGCCCCTAACTACCCGGATTCTCTGTCCTGTGGGGGGGGCCCGCAAAGGGCGCGGCGGCCATTTTGGCGCCGCGCTTGCATTCTCCCCAGAATTCTGTATTATTGCAAGATGCTTTCTGCTGGCCACGCTGAAGTGAGGCTGAAGACATTTTGGAAATCAGTAGGGAGGAATATCTCAATGTGGGATATTAGGCTTATGGTTTCACAGATGTTGTGGGAACTGGCTCAACAGGAAGAGAGTGGGATACATTAGTACTGAACCCCCTCACAAGTAGATGGGACAGTTTTCTAATACTTCAAGAAGCAGCTGAGCTCACTTCTAACCTGGAGCATGGAAAAAGTGGAAGGATCACCAATAAGTAGAGAATGATCTACTATAGTTTTGTATCTTCTTGAAATATATCACTCACAGTCCTGTGAGAACATTTCATCTAAGTCATAAACGGATCCAGGATGGGAATGATGCCCCCTGTGAAAATTCACAGTAGCCACTGGTCTCCACCCTCCAGTAACTAAGTTATTTTTAACAATCCAAAGTTGCAAAAGAAAATGAAATCCGGGGACTTTGGGTTCCCGGCATTTGTGCAAAAAGATCAAGAGAAAATGTCCTCATCAACTTCTATTTAACACAAGGATATGGCATGTTATTTCAGAAGTAAGGCTTCATATAAATGACAAGCAAAATTATTCAAAAGTACCTATTGCTCACATTAATTACAAAAAAAGAAAATAACAGGAAAAACCAATGTCAATATGTCATTTCAAATTCATCAATACATTTGTATTAAGGCTCTCATAATTACTTGGTCAAGAGAGAGTTAGCACAGTTGTTAAGGCACAGAGAGATAAGGAAGTGCACAGACTTCTTACTGAATGAGGCAGTTAATAATAAAAGTGAAAATGTTTCATTTCTCCCACTAGGACATAAATCTTTTTCAAGTTGAAGGAATTCTAAAGATACATACTTAACACATTTTAACCAGAGTGAAATATTGTACATTAATATTGCAAGGTACAAAAGAGAGATAAGTTATAAAACAATCAGGAAAATTATTCTTTCTGTTTTTTCTGTTTTCAGTAGAAACATGTTCTCTCTTTAATAGGAACAAAGTAAAACCAAAACAATTGTCAACAAGCATAAACATATGTTACACTGTCTGTTTGTTTATCTTTCTGACACAGTTTTCTTATGGTCTTAGACTCTAGAGAAAAGCTACTGGCAGCCTACACTATTTTAACTGATGGAAAGATTCATATTTATACTGTATAAACTTGTCTGGCTGGATATCCCACTATGGTAATGGAGTAGACCGTACAGCCGGGGACTCAACACCGAGTATTGGGCAGCAGTAAACAATCTGACTCCCTAAAGGGGCCAACAGCTATGGGCAGATAAGCCCCTTTAGGTGGGGTGATGGCCCCCTCACTGGAGGAAATGCCACTGGAAACTATCATATTGTGTCCAACAGCAAAATGAGTGGAGGAATAACCATTTCACTATTCTGATTCCCAATGGTTATGGAGGTGGAAGAGGCCATGCCAGATGGACTGGTTCTTAAGGTGCACCTTATTAATATATTCATTGCAATTCCGGTGTTAAATCCTGCATGCCTCATTTCATATGTTCCACAGGAGATGACTCTGTGATCACAGTGTGTGAGTAACTTCACGGCAAGCTGGGATCCACCTTAAACAAATTCATGCCAGTGGCAATTTTTCTGTTTGTCCCAGGAAACAATGCATACTCTGATATAAGTAGCCGCTGCCACCACCGATACTGCGTAAAGGATGACGTGGTCCATGCTCCCCCTTCTTATATTTGCCATTTTGCCCCGTATTCATCTATTCTTGCACAAGGACATTTTGGGTCACAGAAGTATGAAAACAGTAACTGTTATGATGTAGATCCATCATCACATAGTCCTGCTATCCCAAACAGAGCTGATGGTCTCAATCCTTGCCTCTAAAAGACTGCTATTTGCCCCACTGAATAAGATATCTGAAATAGCCATATATATTATTAGCAATAACAATTACACAAACACCACCCCATAGCATTTAGTAAACTCTCTGGTTGGCTCACAAGTTAATTAGCAGTTTTGTTCATTTTACCGACTTTGGAATGATAGAAGGCTGAGTCAACCTGAAGCTGCATCAGGATCAAACTCACAACAATTTGGCCACCAGGGCTCTTTTTGGGGCAGTCAAAAATGAGATGGCCAGATGGTGTTGTAGACGCAATGGGCACAGAGCTGGGCGGGTTGAGGAGGATGGTGGAGGACAGAGGTGCCTGGAGGGCAATGGTCCATGGGGTCGCAAAGGGTCAGAATCGACTGTGCGACTGAACAACAACAAAAAAATGCCTATAACAAACATTTATGTGTTGATTCAACAGGTGTGGGAAGAAAGTTTAAATGTCTTCCTTTGTATTAGATCTCCAATAAAATTATCACTGTGCAACTATTTTTAAGTAAGTAAAATGATATTTACCAATCAAGTCACAAATCTCCCATCCCTTCTTAAGACTTAAAAATAATATCCATATCCTATTACTAGTCCCAAGTAGAGTAGATTCATTGATTCATTGATTATGATATTTACAAATACTGGCTTACTATCCAGTACTTGGCTGAAATCCTGTTGGGACAGAGACGGCTGATGATGTGGAGGTGATTTTCAGAAATTAAAAAAATTCCTTCTGTCATCCCATGAACCCCTCAGCTCTCCCTTGTTGTGTGGAACCTATGGCAGCTGTCAGAAGTGAGGAGGAAGTCTTTTTAGTTACTAAAAATCACCACAGCCAGAATGGCATTGCTGTTGGTGGCAAATTTTGGTAATTAAAAGCTTCCATCTCCCATCTGGTGGCTCTGGTGGCTTCCACACAATGGAAGGGATTACATGGGAGCGATGGGATTTACAGGGCCAAGGATTCCATGAGTGTACTTGTGCCAACAGGACTTTTTGCCATTACTTCACTAGTTCTGTTTTTTGTTCAGCAGTCAATAGGCTGGCCAACCTGCTAATCCTCCCTCCCTCCTCCCTTCCTTCCTAAGTACATTTCAAGTTTAAATCACTAAATATATGGAATAAATCTCATTGTCATTCTTGCTCACTACAAATAACATATTTTTAATTGTGAAGGGAATTAATGTTCAACATGAATAAAATATCACCACCTCACTGATTTTCTGCCTGAGATTCCCTGGTGGCACCTAAAATAAATGCTGATCCTTTTCTGAGTAACACTATTATCCACAAATACATTCATCTTGGAATATATATATATATATATATATATATATATATATATATATATATATATATATATATATATATATATATATATATATATATATATATATATATATATATATATATATATATATATATATATATATATATATATATATATATATATATATATATATATATATATATATTCCCTATGCACAACTGTTAGAACTCCCTCCAGCATAATTAAACCTTTAAACAGCTGCTTCCTGAATTAAGGCTATTGAAAGATTTCTAAATATTTTATGTATTGGGGTGAATGCTTTAATTATTTAGCAATCTATAAGAAAATTAAACGCTTTCGGTTAATGAAAAGTGGATTGCCTGAAAGAATTGCCTGTCTTATCTTGTTTTTTACAAACTGATTTTCATTTGCCAATTTCTCTAGAAGCAAAATAGGTAATGTACAAGTAAACAGCCACACATTTTCTATAGGCCTATGAATTATCTTCTATAAAAATAAAGCAAAACTTATTTTTGTAAAGGAATTGCTAAAGCATATTATTAAAAATTGTGACTTTATAGAGAGCTAGCATCAGTAACTTTAAATATGATGTATATTTCATTCTTTTCTGTAGACAAAATATTCACCTGCTCTATTTTAATATGCATTCTCTTGGTGCAAAAACCAGCAAAATTTTATTTGCTTATTTCATCCTATAAACATCTTATCAATGGTTCTTTCTTTATGTGGATGTGGAAGTGACTGCTGTTCGTTGTTCATTACCATAATATGTGTCACTGTCTTGAAAAGTCAATTATAAAGCTGAATTCTTGATGCTGCTAAGGTCAAGGATAAAATCCTTGCTCAAACACAATGCAGCATATAACTGAAACAGGCTACATAATCAGAGCATGCAACAGAAACTGCCAGAAGTACACAAACGTGACCATTTTATGACCAGAACACTCCCTTACACAGAAAGTGAGATGAATTTATCCAGAAATAGAAATCTATTTACCACTTCTTCTTCTTCATGTGCCATATCCTATTCTGAATGTTGGATACCATCATAGCAATCAGCCATGAAGATTGTTTTAGGAAAAATATAATGCAATAGCCTTCCATTTTATGCATCACAGCGTGACACTGTACTTCTGATCTAGTTCTGCAAATAACTTTCTGGTCCTGAGCCCTTTTGGCACACAAAGTCCTCTTCAGGCCCAGGCCATTATTGTTGAAGCTGCTGCCCTCCATCAAGATGGATCCAAGTGGGATTTAATCCATTTGGAGATTATCACCCTTCCCTGTGGATTTTAAAACCCAAGGTCATTCATATTAGGTTAGTTAACTGTCACCTGTCAAATGGAGTTGTCAGTATGGTCTACTCTATTACCATAGCAGGATAACCTGGCCAGACTGCCATTTACCACCTAGGGTAAATAATTTAAAGATCTTCAACCCAATGTCCCAATTTAAAGATCTTCAACCCTAGATCTTCACCCATGGCCGGGGGTTGAAAATCCAGGATTTGGCCATTGGCGCTGGGGGGCTGGACTCACCCCCCCCTGGCCAGCTTGGGCCTTGGACTTTCTTGCTGACCCTTTGTTATGAACATTTCTATGTGGTTTGTGAACTTTATTGTATTTGATGTTTATGCAATACTTTGTTAGCCGCCCTGAGTCGCGTGCGAGTGGGTGGCATACAAGTGTAATAATAATAATAATAATAATAATAATAATAATAATAATAATAATAATAATAATAATAATAATAATAATAATAATAATAATAATAATAATAATAATAATAATAATAATAATAATGGTGACGGTGGCAACTGCAAATCAGTCCATCTGAAATGTATAATATACATTTGACTCCAGGGGAATGTTATTCATTTCCAGTTCTCCAAATCTAGACACCAGATTTTGCATGCTATGCAATTTGGACAGTCCAATTTGTACATAAGGGACTGTGGTGGCCTAGTGGTTTAGATGTTGAACTTGACAACTGGAAGATTGGGAGGTCAACTGTTTGAAACTCGAGTACTGTATAACACAGTGAGCTCCCATCTCTGTCCTAGTGCCTGCCAAACTAGCAGTTTGAAAGCAAGAAATCGAAAGTAGATAAGTAGGTACCACTTTTGTGGGAAGGAGTTGCAGTTTAACCCATACCTGTCAACCTTCCCGGATTGGTCAGGATTTCCCAATTTTCGGCGCCGATTTGCACCATTTCCCACCCGCAGCTGCCAAAACCCACATCCACATAAAGAATTGGCAGCGGGGGGGAAAGAGGTACTGCACATCCCTTCTGCGCAAGTTGCGTTCTACACATGCGTAGAAGGCTTTTATGCTTGTGTAGACTATGCAAGTGTAAAAGCCTTATACGCATGCATAGAATGCGACTTGTGCAGAACCGTAGTGCACAGGTCCCGGATTGTCCGGAGCCACGGTTGTCAGGTATGGTTTAACCCATTGGGAAGGCACTAGTTTGGGAAAAGCTAATGCTCTTGAAGTGACTGTAGTGGTTAAGATGTTGAACTTGACAATTGGAAGGTTGAAAGGTCAGCAGTTCAAAACTCGAGTGCTGCATGATGAAGTGACCACCCATCTCTGTCCCAGCTCCTGCCAACCTAGTAGTTTGAAAGCAAGAAATTGCAAGTAGATAAATAGAGACCACTTTGGTGGGAAAGTAAACAGTGTTCTGTGCACTCTGATGTCTAGCCATGCCTGCCACATGTCCACGAAAACATCTGCAGATGCAGACAGCGCTGGCCCTTTGGATGTAAACAGAGATGGTCACTGCACAAATGGCTTCTTTTTTAAAAAAAATTAATTTAATTTTTAATTATTATTACGATACAAAACAAATAAAACATAATATAACACAACAACATTATTCAATGTTAACATCCATCAAAGATATTGCCAATATTTTCTTAGTACGTTATAATTATTCCACCACCCATCCATGGGTGGCATACCCTTCAAACGGCAGCATCCCCAATCCTCATTTATTCCATAGTATTCTAAGAACACATATATAATAAGATAATTATATATATATATATATAT
Organism: Bradypodion pumilum; assembly: GCA_035047305.1. Lineage (NCBI taxonomy): Eukaryota > Metazoa > Chordata > Lepidosauria > Squamata > Chamaeleonidae > Bradypodion > Bradypodion pumilum. The sequence goes on along the minus strand of JAWDJD010000001.1, from coordinate 155,761,883 downwards.
ATATATATATATATATATATATATATATATATATATATATATATATATATATATATATATATATATATATATATATATATATATATATATATATATATATATATATATATATATATATATATATATATACTAACATATAATCACTTTAAACACCCTGTGTATTTACATCTTGTAGGAGTCTGCGGGATTTCACATTTCTTCTCACCATTTCCAAAAATATACCTTATCCGGTGCACGGCTGTCCTCCTGTTCACTTTTCATTGAATGGTCAACGAATGGCTGCCAAATTTTTCAAAATCTATTTTCTTTAATTTTGCCTTTATATTTATTTATTTCCCATGTCAGTTTGTCGTTCAATGCAAGATCCCACATCTCCTTATACCATTCTTCTATTTTCAAACTCCCCTCCGATTTCCAATTCCTTGCAATACACATTCTACCCATTACCACCATTAAGGATAGATATTCCTTCTTATCCTTATTCAGTTCTAATTTTTCAACATCTGTTAGTAATACCGTACCTGTATCTAGTTCATATTCGATCCCTAATATCTCCCCTACCTCTTTTTCAATTTCCCCCCAAAATTCTTTTACCACAGTACATTCCCACCACATGTGTTCATAAGTTCCCAAAGAATTTTTACATCTCCAACACTTTTTACTTTTTGTATTATCCATTTGAAACAATCTCTCTGGAGTCAAATACCATTTCCACAAGATCTTAAAATTATGTTCCTTTATTCTAACTGACATGGTTCTCATAAATCGTTTTCTCCACATATTTTTCCAATTTCTTTCTGATATTGCTATGTTCAAATCTTGCTCCCAACATGATTTCAATGTTTCTTGCGGGTTTCCTTCTTTATTTAATATTCTATATGCTCTATTCACTATTCCCTTTATTCCCACAATTCCCTTTCTCATTTTCAATATCAATTCCTCAAATTCGGTTTTACCTCTTTCTAAATTTATTTGTCCCAAAAATTGACCATTCCATTTATCTATCGATGCTCTCTGTAGCCAATTTAAGTTCAGCTGTGCACATATTACCACTTTTTTCCTACTATCTTTACACACTCTTACCCAGTCCTTCAGCAGAGAAACATCATTCTTTTCTAATACCTCCCTTCTCCTTTCATCAATTTTTATCGGAAAACTTCCAAGGTCTTCCAACTCCACAATAGGTGACAAGTCCGGACTTTAATTTCTACCCCCAACAATGTCTTCATCATCTTATTTTTAACTTTAATTCTTCCATCATTGATATCCAAAAATATACCTTTACCCGTTCGATCTAACTCCTTCATTTCCAATTCTTCCCATATTACTCTTTCTCTTGCTAATATCTTCATAATACTCTTAATTTGGAAAGCTCTATAATAATTTCTCAGATTAGGTATTCCCAATCCTCCCTCTTTCTGCAGTAAATACCAAAAAATCTTCGCTATTCTGGGTTTCCTTCCACCATTACAATAATTATTTAATATATTTTGAAAGTCCTTAATTTCTTTATCATTTACATAAATTGGTAATGCATCGAACAGGAAATTGATTTTTGGCAGCAACATCATTTTACACAATGCTATCCTGCCAAACCAGGATAATTTAATCTTTTTAAATTGCTCAATTTTATCTTTAATTTCCTTTTTTTGTTTTTCATAATTCAATCGTTTGAGATCCTCAAATTTATGACATATTTCAACTCCTAAGTATCTCAAATTATTTTTAACTTGCATTTTAAATTTGTCTCTAATTTTCTTTTGTTCCTCTTTATCAACATTGCAAAATATCATCTCAGATTTATCCCAATTTATTCTCAGTCCAGTCACCTCCTCAAATTCTTTTAAATGACCTTGAATTTTTCTAGCGCTTTTCTTGGATGTTTCATAATTACCAATGTATCATCCGCATAAAGACTTATTTTATTTTCTGAGACCCCTTCTATTCCACTATCTCCTCTTATAGCTTCAGCTAACAATTCCATCACCATTATGAATAATATTGGGGACAGTGGACAACCCTGCCTAGTGCCAGCTTCCAACCTTATTTCATCCATAAACTCATCATTTACCTTAACCTTGGCTAGTCCAAATTGATACAATTGTCCAATCATACTACAAAATGTATCTCCAAACCCATAAAACCTAATAATTTCCTTAATTGTCACCCACTGCAATGAATCAAAAGCCTTGAAAATATCCAATGATAATAAACCAACTTTTATTACCTGCAATATCTTTTGTATTACCTGCAATATCTAATAAATCCAAGACCCTCCTTGTCAAATCTGTCATATGTCTTCCTTTGAAGAATCCAGCTTGGTCCTCATTTATATATTTAACCATAATTCCATTCAATCTATTTGCGACTATTTCTGTAAATATCTTGGCATCCTGATTTATCAAAGAGATAGGCCTGTAGGATTCTGTTTTTTCTAAATCCTTTCCAGGTTTTGGCAACAAAACAATTATAGTCCTATACCATGATGACGGTATCATCCCTCCATCCATTATATAATTAAACAACTTCACCAATCTTGGAACTACACAATCTTTAAATTCTTTATAAAATTCCGCTGCTAACCCATCATCACCTGGTGATTTTCCTGTCTTCAAACTGGCTATTGTGTCGCTTACCTCCTTTTCTGTTATTTTCTCTTCCATTCTATTTTTGTGCTCTAAATTTATCCTTTTTTGTACATGCTTTTCCAGTTGTTCTCTCAATTTCTCTATATTCACTTCTTTTAGAATATAACTCCTGATAAAAAATTTCCACTATCTTAATCTTTTCCTTAATTTTATTACACCTCCTACCTGTTTCATCCACCAGTATTCCAATCTCTCTTTTAATTATTTTTTCTTTAGCTGCTCTTGCCAGGAACTTCGAATTTCTATTACTAAACTCAAAATAATCCCTCTGTAAATACACTAAATCTTTTTTAACTTTTTGTAGATCTTTCCCTATCAATTCCTTTTTTAACCTTTGCATTTTCTCAAAAACCTCTTTACTTTTTGTCTTTACATGCTCTTCCTACAAGCATTTGATCTCATTCTCAAGCTCATTCTGTTTATCCCTAAATTGTTTGTTTTTAACACTAGCCAACTTGATACATGCCCCTCTAAACACCGACTTCATGGCATCCTACACTACGTTGTAATTAACCTCACCCATATCATTCCAATCCCAAAACTCACTCCATTTTTCCATTATCTGTTCTTTACCTTTCTGATCATGAAACAATTTATCGCCAAATCTCCAATTTCTCCTATATCCCTTTGCACCTTCAATTTTTACTTCTAAACAAAATTTCGTGTGGTCTGATTCTTTAAAAATTCCAATCTCTGCGTATCCTAAATTTCTAGCCATATTTTCTGTTACGAAAATATAATCTATTCTGGAATAAGTGTTGTGGATCTGTGAAAAATAGGTATATGCTCTCTCTGTTCCTTTAATCTCCCGCCAAGTATCCTTCAAACATATGGCCTTCATCCATTTATCAAAAATCTTCATATTAACCCCCTTTCCAGACCTTAATACATTAGAACTATCCTCCTTTGCCCTTATTAAATTAAAGTCACCTGCTACAATCATTTTTAATGTTCTCTCTTTTTCTAATATTTCCAACACTTTGTTTAAAAATTCTTGTTGATGATCATTTGGAGCATATATATTAACTAAGGTTATTTCTTCATCATCTATTTTCTCTATAATGATCAAGTATCTACCTTCTGGATCGGAAATACTTTTTAACATCTCAAAGCCAAGTCTCTTTGAAATCAGGACCGCCACCCCCCCTTGATTTTGAAGTACCATATGACTTTTCATATAACTCCATCCATCCCAAAAATAGCTTATTAGTATCCCCTGATTTTTGATGAGTCTCCTGAAGAAAGACTATATCAGCTTTATCCTTATGCAAAGCAGATTCTATCCTCCTCCTCTTCACTTGACAGCCAGTACCTTTCACATTCCACGTCAATATTTTAAACTCCCTCATTATTTAATTAGCATTCTTCCCTTCTGACCTCCCCGGACTCCTACTTGTACCATCTCCTTCACCCTGTACTGAATAACATTCAAATACAAAATTACATTACAATTAACCATTAACATGTACAAAATTTAGGCTACCCTCCCCACTCTTCCTTCCAGAAGGCGGCCCTTGTCACCCAAAGAGGGGAGGGGGGGGACATGTAACAAAAACAACAACCAAAGTCTCTAAGGCTCTAGCGCTGATCCACTAATGTAAAAAATAATAAAAATAAAAGAAAAAATATTATTTCAGCATCTCTTTTTCCCTCCTCTATATACATCGTCTCTCTCCTTTTAAATTCATTCCGATTCAACCCTCTTCTGCCACCATCTGCACTTCAAATTCTGTCTCATTTCCTCCTGTTGCCCCTCTCTCTGACTCTCCTGTATGGTCTCTTCTCATTCCCCCTGATTCCACCAGTGCTTTTCTTAAACCCCTCCATTCACGAGATGATGCCTTAACCAAACCCATTTGACACAAATATTCCAAACAATCCATTTCTTCATCCAACGTGTGCATTTTGTTATCATAGAAATATCTGAGCAGTTTGGGAAATTTCCAGTGATAATCAATTGATCGTTCCCTGAGCAATTTTGTCACAGGTTTCATCTTGAACCTCCATACCCGTTATTCTACAGATATGTCATCATAAACCTCTATATCGCATCCCTCATTTTTCAAAATGCCAGGTCCAGCTTGTTTAAAAAAACTCATCACCTTTAATTTATCAGCCCAATTTGCAAATTTAACTAAAACATTTCTATGTGCTTTTTCCCCTTTTCTTGCACCCAGTCTGAAACAGCTGACATTATATTCACTTACAAAATTTATCCCCATATTCAAATTATTCAGCCAATCAACTATTCTTTCTTTCAGCTAATCTGGCGTTTTTTCCAACAAATTACGAATGACCACATTCTGTTTTCTCATAACCTCTTCAACTAGATCCAATCTCTTCGCCTGTGATTGCACCTTTATTTTAACTTCTCTTTCATCCTCCTGTAACCCTCTCATATACTCCTGTACCACATTCAAATCCTTTTGAACCACATTCAAGGCTTTATCCATTCTCTGATAATTAGCTTCTACCTTTTTGGTAAAATCAGTTAATTGAGAAGCTAACTTTTTATGACATCCCATTATTTCTTCCTTATCTTTCCCCCTCACTTCTCTAATTTCACGAAACCCCTTTGCGTTTGCCTCTTCCAGCTTATCAATCTTTTTCATCAATTTCCTCAGTTCCACCAATATTTGCACTGGATCCACTGAGTCCGGGTCTGTCCCTCCAACTGTTGATGTCTCCACTGTGGCCTTCTCTTTCCTCTCTTCCTTCTTTTCTTCTTTTCTTTGTTCCAATCTTTTAGGCTTAACCACCTCCTCCTCCTTTTTCTTCTCCATGCTTGCCATCAAATCTTCAAAAAAAGCTCTCAGTAACTCAATCGTTTTATCTCCAAACTCCAGCTTCCTTCAATACTCAAATATGGTTGAAATATTGCTGAAAACAAGCCAAGCACTATCCAAAAAGAGAGACCCCTTCAGTTATAATCCAAACTGTAATTAAGGCTTTCTTCTTTTATAAATTCCAATTGCCAATTAATATTCAACAAATCCCGGTAAGATCTTCATACCCCGATATTCCCAAAGTTTAGGGGAAATTGATCCAATAAATCCAAAGCCAAAAAACAAAATGTGACGATCAGAGGCAAAGCTAAACTGTAATCTGGAACCCCTTTCCTTTATAATCCCATCTGCGGTGGCAGTGTAAAAAAGATAACAACAAAAATAACACTTCCAATTCAAAAAGAAGAAGGAACAGCAGGAAGATTAACTTGTATCCAAGAGAGGGGAGAGAAAAAAAAGAACAGACTCTTATAACCTGGAAAAGTCCATAGTAATTGCAAAGAATCGCTATAATGTTGCAGCTTTCCACTGCCATCTGGGTCTATTTCCTCTCCCTCTTTCGAGGCCCGAGCATTCACAAACCTTCTGAAAATGCTGTAAACTCTATACTTTAAGTTTTCAACCTCCTTCTCTCTTCCATAATTGCCCCTTTCTTTTACCGTCTTTTACTCCAATTATCAATCTCCTCAGTCACCTCTCTCAGGATTTTCCAGCAACTTTTTAAAGTTTCGATCTTCTCTGCCACCATTACCGCTGCTCTTCCTTTCTCCCAACTTCCACCCTCCTTCCACACTTGCCTTCTCACGGGTCCGAAAGGCACCAACCTCACAGGTCCGATTCTCCTGCCACACGTCTCCCGTACCACCAGTGAAGAGCTGCACCCCGTTTAGAGTCCTCTTTGTTTCTTTTTACTCTCCTGTTTGCCTTCTCGGGTGTCCAGCTTGCCTGTGGCTCACCCGGCCGCGGCTTGCACCGTCTGCCTTACCAGCCACCTCTGTGGGCTTCGACCTCCCGATCAGAACGGTCCCAGCACAATTTCCTCCAACAAAGGACTCATCCGATGCTTCTCAGTTTCCAAAATGCATTCCAGCCTTTCTATTTGGTCTTTTCTGGAGTTTTTTACTTTAAATTCTCATTCTAAAATCTCTTTAATGGCGTGAGCTAAGGAAGTGTGTGTTACCCTCCGGCATCATGGCCACGCCCCCCACACAAATGGCTTCTGAGCAAGGGCGACAATGGGTCAATTTGCATACTATGCTAATTAATTTAATTTTCACAACCAAATGCAAATTAAGCCCATTAATTGTTGGATTATATTGGTATCCTAGGGATTAGTCAGAACCTCTATGCAGAATTTACCTTTGAGGTGTTTGTTTTGTTTGTTTTTGTTGTTCAGTCATACAGTCAGGTCTGACCCTTTGTGGCCCCATGGACCACTGCACACTAGGCTCCTCTGTCATCTGCCATCCTCCATAGCCAGTCCAGAGCTACACCCACTTTGTCAATGATGCCATCTAGCCATCTCATCCTCTGCTGCCCCCTTCTCCTTTTGCCTTCAATTTTTCCCAGCATTAGGGCCTTCTCCAGTGAGTCCTCTCTTCTCATTTGGTGGCCAAAGTACTTGAGCTTCAGCTTCAGTATTTGTTAGATGAATACTGACATTGATGCTACATTAAAGAAGCACGTGCAATGTTCCGATCACATAATATTGTGAATATATGTTGCAATTCCATATAAAACAGTAAATCTAATCTAAAGAGGGTATATAAATTAATGTAATGGCATAATATGTTTGTACTTGGCCTGTTTTTCTACTTGTACCTTTTAGGGGTGAAATAAATCTTCTGGAATGACTTCACTCACTCATATTTTTTTTGGCTTCTCACATTTCCCTCACCAAAAGAGACCTGGAGAGGCACAACATGCCTTTATGCAACACATGGTCCTTTCAGAATAAAATGGTGGTATTAGTAGTGGTGGGGACCCAAGCACCCAGGTATGTTGGTGGGGCACATAAATAAATAATGACATTTTGCCACACACACAAACTGAATTTCGGATAACATTCTCATATGATAGCTATTTATTATTTATTTACTACTACTGCTGATACTACTACTACAAAACTACTACTACTATTACAAAACAACAATAATGAAATATAGAATGACAGCATGAAAGATGATTATAAATTATTAGAAACCATATTATCAGCACTTTCTTTACTTTAAGATTATATGTCAGTTTATCATTAACAGCTGAATGGCTAAATAAACAAATGTAATCTATGAGCTTCACATACAGATATAGACTACAGTGGACCCTCGAATAACGATGTTACTTGGTTCCCCAAGTAGCATCGCTATTGGAATAACGTCATTATTCGAATAACGGCAAAAAAGTCGTTATTCGAATAATGACGTTGTTGTTCGAATAACGACGGGAAAAAGTACCACTGTTATTCGAATAATAACATTATTTGAACAATCACATTGGGAGTGTCATAACGTCGTTAATCGAAAATGATGCTATTCGAACGCGTCGTTAATCGAGGGTCCACTGTATTTGCATATTTTAAATTTTTTTTAAAAAACTTCAAGACTTGATTTGATTTGAAGTTTAATATATATACCACTTATCTCTGCCCCATGGGCAGACTCAAAGCGGTTCACATAAACAGGTTATAATACATATAATAGAGTAAATTCTCCAGAAAATGTATTCACAAAAATATGATGCTTTATATATTGTTCATCACAAGGTTACAACGTAAATAATTCCTCCATGGGTAAAAAGTTATCATTCAACTGGTAACACAAGGCTGGAAACGTCCACACGCACCTAGAAAAAATACGTGGAGGCGAGGACGCAACAAAATAATCACTTCCATACAATAAATAGATTTCCTGAAGAAGGAACAATAAGTTCGGAAAAGTCATATTAACTAGTATCAACTTGAAAGATTTTTTAAAAATAATTTTTATTTATTTCAGAAAAGCAAAAAAAGTACAACTAACAGACATCCGGAAAGGAAAATAATAACAATACAATACAATATTACATCAAATTCATAAAAGATAGCACATGAAAATAATTGAGCTAATTATTTGCAATATAGCCCACAATATTGAATGCCCACATTATGAGTTATTACTATAACCATAACAATCATAAAAACTTTCAGTGCTACAACTATTTTTTATTTCTTTACTAATTAGACGTCACCCTGTGAATATTTACAATGCCCGGAGAGTTTAGTATCTATATCATCTCCAAAAACCACTTTGAGATGGTACAGGTCCAAAACTGTCCCTTGCCATAAGAGAGTGATCCACAAACGGCTTCCAAAGACACCAAAACCTATTTTCTTTTAATTTGTCCCTTTTTACTTTAATCTCCCATGTCAGTTTGTCATTCAATGCTAAGCTCCACATTTCCTTATACCACTCTCCGATCTGTATAACTACATCATTTTTCCAATTTCTGGCTATGCATTGTCTACCTGTAGTTAACATAATTTCCAATAATTCTTTTTCCTCCTTATTCAAACCCATGCCTTCCACATTTGTTAATAGGATGGTACCTGACACCAGCTTAATTCTTTTACCCATTATTTCCCCAATCTCTCCTTCTATTCTTCTCCAAAATTCATTTATTTTTTTACAACTCCACCACATATGTTCATATGTTCCAACCGTTTCTTTGCATCTCCAGTATAAATTATCCCTTTTATTATCCATCTGATGAAGCCTCAGTGGTGTCAAGTACCATTGCCACAACATTTTAAAATTATGTTCCTTAATTCTTACTGACATTGTTCTCATTATCTTCTTTTTCCATTTGTTTCTCCATTCAACCTCTCCTATTTTTATATTCAAATTTTGTTCCCACTTCCATTTCAAATCATCTTGTGGATCTATACCCTTATTCAATATGATATAAAGTTTGCTTACTAGACCCTTAATATTCTTTTCCCCTTTTCTAATCTTTCATGCCAATTCTTCAAATTCAGTCTTTGCTCTATCTATCCCTACTTCCCTTCTATATTTTTTATTCCAGTTATCAACCTTCAATTTCTGAAACCAGTCCAGTTTTAACTTTTCAAATATTTTTTCCTCTTGTTTTCATCATCACAAACTTTTAACCAGTCCTTCAATAAAGACAATTCATTTTTATCCAATATTTCCTTTTTTCCCTTATCTATTTTTATCGGAAAACACACCATATCAGTCAATTCCAAGATTGGAGAGAGATTTGGGACCATATCTTTCTTTACTCTTTTCCACACCTCCATGAGGCCTCTCATCATAGTATTGCTTGTCTTTGTTGGTTTATTCTTTATTCCCAAAAAGATCATTTTGCCAATATTCCTATATTCTTTCATCTCCAATTCCTCCCAAATTGCCTTTTCTCTTGCCAAGATCTTCACAACATTCTTAATTTGGAATGCTCGATAGTATGCTAACAAATTCGGCATAGCCAAACCCCCTTCTTTCTGAGAAAAGTACCAAAACTTCTTTGGAAGTCTAGATTTTTTACCTCCATTACAAAAATTATTAAACATCTTTTGAAATTCATTGATTTCCTTCTCCTTCAAGTGTATCGCAAGTGCATCAAATAGAAAATTAATCTTTGGCAGCAATATCATTTTGCAAATTGCAATCCTCCTGAACCATGACAAATTTAGCTTTTGAAACTCTTGTAATTTGCTCTTAAATTCTACTTTCAAACTGTCATAATTCAATCGTTTAAGTTCTTCCAATTTGTTTGAATAGTTATCCCCAAATATTTCAACTTTTCTTTAATTTGTATATTGAGTGTCCCCACTATCTTTCCCATCTCGTCTACCCCCATATTGCACAGCATCAATTCTGATTTATCCCAATTTATCATCAGTCCGTTTATAGCTTCAAATACCTGTAGTTGATCTTTAATCCTATCCATTACCATCTCTGGATGTTTCACCATTAACAACGTATCATCTGCATACATGCTCACTTTATTACCCATTATCCCTTCTATATTTGGATCATCCCTTATATTTTTAGCTAATATTTCCATTGCCATGATAAACAGGATAGGAGATAGTGGACATCCCTGCCTGGTACCTGCCTCAAGTTTTACCACATCTGTAACCTCTTCATTTACTCTAATCCTAGCATTCCCTTTTTGGTATAATAGATCAATTACCCTTCTAAATCTATCCCCAAATCCATAATTTCTAACTATTTCCTTAATTGAAGACCATTGTAATGAATCAAATGCCTTAAAAATGTCTAATGATAATAAACCCACCTTTTCCTTCGTTTGATTAACATTATCAATTAGATCTAATACCCTTCTAGTCAAGTCAGCCATGTGCCTGCCTTTTAAAAAACCAACTTGGTCAACATTTATATATTCCCCCATAAAACTATTTAAACGATTAGCCAATATTGCTGTGAAGATCTTGGCATCATGGTTTATAAGAGAAATTGGTCTGTACGATTCCACCTTTTCCAAATTCTTTCCCGGTTTTGGCAGCAGAACGATTATGGTATTGTACCATGAGGTCGGGATTTGTCCTCCATCTAAAATATAATTATATAACTTCACTAACTTCGGAACCACAACGTCTTTAAATTCTTTATAAAATTCTGTCGATAATCCATTGTCTCCCGGAGCTTTCCCCATCTTCAACCCACTAACCTCATTTACCTGTTTATCGGTAACCCTTTCCTCCATTTTTTCTCGATGTTCTTGTTTTATTCCGTTCCCTAACTGTCTCTCCAAAATCGTTTTAAGCCTCTCCACATCTACCTCCTTTTTTGCATATAATGCTTGATAAAATTCCTTCACAATTTTACATTTATCCCTATTCTTGTTACACCTTAAACCTTGTTTATTAACCAGCACCCCAATTTCTCTTTTTTCCCTTTTAGCCTTAGCTGCTCTTGCTAATAATTTTTCCACCGGGGCCGAAAATGCCGGGAGGGGCGGCGCGGAGAAGAAGAGCTTGGCCGCCCCCAGCACCAGCTGTGAGTGAGCCGCCACACCCCCGGGCCTCCGCCCCCACGCCATTGGGGCTACAAAAGCCGGGGAGTGTGGCGCGGCTAGAAGGAACTTTGCCGGCTCCAGCGTGGGCTGAGCCACCACACCCCCGGACTTCTGTCCCAACACCACCGGGGCCGAAAATGCTGGGAGGGGCGGCGCGATGGCAGAAGGGCTTCTCTTATCCCACTTTCTTTAGTTGGGTGTGAGTGAGGGCCCTTTCTTTGAGTTTTGTTTCTCTTGTTATTATTGAACTGTTTTGTTTATTATGTTGTTTAGGGTAATTTGATATTGTATTGCTTATGCATTTGACATTTTGTATCTTACTTGCATATTGCTTTGTATTATTTGTATCGTATTTTGTATTTTGTATTGTTTAGCTTCATTATTGTAAACCGCTTCGAGTTCCCTTTATGGGGAGTAAAGCGGTATAGAAATCTAAGCAATAAATAAATAAATAAATAAACTTCTATTACTAAATTCAAAATACTCTCTATTTAAATAAATCAAATCTCTTTTAACTTTATTAATATCCTTGCCCATTAACTCTGCCTTGAGTCTTTGCAATTTACTAAAAGTTTTTTTATCTTTACTTTTTGAATGGTCCTCCTGTAACTGCATTATTTCCTTTTCTTTTTCTATCTGTTCTACCTTATGTCTTTTATATTTAATACTCGCCAGCTTTATACTTTCCCCTCTGAAAACCGACTTCATGGTATCCCAAACAACGTGAAAGTCAACTTCATTATTGTCGTTCCACTGCCAACTTTCTTTCCACCTTTCCATGCTCTTTACATTTTTGGTCTTTAAATAAGTTAGGATCATACCTCCAACTTCTTCCTCTTCGAATATCTTTTTGTAATTTCAATTCCAAAAGTACTTTGGCATGATCTGATTCCTTGATGATCCCAATTTCCATTCCCTCAATATCTTTAATCAGGTTTGACGTAAGAAAGACGTAATCTATTCTCGAGTAGGTCCCATGGACGTGTGAGAAAAAAGAATATGACATTTCAGAGCCCTTAATCTCTCTCCAAGAGTCCTTCAAACCCATCGCAACCATCCATTTGTCTAAAACCTTCCCTTTCAAGCCAATTCCACATCTTGCTATGTTCGTACAATCTAAACCCGACCTTATCAGATTAAAATCTCCAGCCACAATAGTTTTTGCAACATTTTCTGGCTCGACTACTTTCCGAACTTTTTCTAAGAAATCCGCTTGATGGTCATTTGGAGCATATATATTTACCAACATAATTTCCTCATCTTCTATTTTTCCCTTTACAATCAAATATCTACCCTCTTGATCAGCAACACTTTTTGTAATCTCAAATCCTAATTTTTTAGAAATCATAATTGCCACGCCTCTCGCTTTTGAAGTTCCAAACGCCATCTCATAATGTTGAATCCATCCCAAAAAAAGTTTGTTCGTGTCTTTTGACTTCTGGTGCATTTCCTGTAAGAACACTATATTGGGTCTATCTTTCTTCAATGCCAATTGCAGCCTCCGCCTCTTAAGAACAGAACCTGTACCCTTCACATTCCAAGTTAATATTTTAATATTTCCCATAATCTATTTCCTTTCTAACTTCTAAACTCTCCATTGGGCGTGCCATCACCAACCCCTTCCCCCCAAAACACACAATTCTACATAGAACACACACTATCTCTCTCCCCACTTTCTTAAAAAAAAAAGACGCCTTCGACAACCAAAGAGGGGAGAGGGGGGACATGCAAGATGTACCTACCTACCAGTGCTATGCGCTACTCACCCTTCTATAACATTTAAATGCTTTAATTTTTAATAATCTATTTCTCATTTCTCCTTAATTGTCTCCTCCTCCACCATGATCAGCGACAGCTCCTCCTCCACATCTTTTCCCTGCGGTGTTCCACCTGTGGCACCACCAGCCTCTGCCCTCTCATACTCCCTCCCCAGAGCACCCGATTCCAACAATTCTTTCTTAAAATTTATCCACTCTTCTGAATCTGTTTTTACCAACTCCAACAAACTCAGATACTCCAATGGATTGGTCCCTTCATCAATTACTTGCATTCTTTTCTCATAGAAAAAGCGCAGTTGCTGTGGAAATCTCCAATTGTACCTTATGTTTTTACTCATCAACAATTTGGTTACAGGTCTCATCTTATATCTCCACGTTCTTTATTTCAATGAAATATCATTGTAAACTTCTACATCAGAACCATCAAATTTCAGGGCATCAGGTCCAGCTTGTTTCAGAAAAGCCATTACTCTAAGCTTATCACCCCAATTTGCAAATTTTACCAAAACATTTCTTTGAACCACTTTCCCTCTTCTTGGGCCCACCCTGAATACACTTACAATATCTTCCTGAACAAATTCCTTTCCCATATTCAAACCATTTAACCACTGAACCACTCTTTCTCTTAGCTGGTCTGGTGTCCGTTCAACCACCTGACGGATCACAATGTTCTGCTTTCTCTTCATATCTTCCACAGCATCAATCATTTTCTCTTGCTCTTCCAATTTCAGCTTATTCTCCCGCACCGCCTCCTGAGTCCCTTTTATTTTCTTTTTTATAACAGTTACCTCATTTTGAACCAATTTCACATTTCCCTCTATTTTTTGCAAACTTAAGTCCACTTTTTTTGAAAAATCTGCAGATGATACCACCTTATCTTGTTTTTTCATCATTTCATTTCTATCTTTCACCCTTGATTCCTCATTCTTCTCCAATTTCTGGAACAATTTTCCAATTTCCACCATAATTTGAGTATGATCATAAGGCTCAGGTGGCGGTGATGAAGACTGAGGGGCTTCTTCCATTGGTGCTTTTTCTTTCCTCTTAGACTTCACTACTGGTTCTTCCTCTTTTGCTTTCCCTCTTGTGCCTTTATCCATGATGACACGCAATAGGAGAGTCCAGTGTTGCAGAACGTTGCAAAGTCTTAGTCAGTCCAGACAAGCCTGTGCCACTGCAACCACTAGTACCATGTATCCAAACAAGGCAAACAAAGCTTATAAGGAGGAAGAAATCCAGCAAAGAGTTAGTTGCTATAAATCACAAGAAGAAAACAGGAACTGGAATATGCTCCAAACAAACAAAAAAAAAGGAATAATCCACATCCGACCCGTTTCCCCAAAGCAACCAGTCCAACTATTCGCCTTCCAAACCACGAAAATAGAGGCTCCAAGGAAACGGTCACCCAGATTTTTTCATTTGAGTCAAAGCCACCAGGAGGGGGGGGGGGTGAGAGGAGAAAAAAAGCCCAAAATCCAAGCAAGGAGAGAAGAAAAACAGGAGGAGCACTATGTCCAAAAAGAAGGTGTTATTTGTAATCCACACGGTGAAGGAATAAAAAACAAGTTAATCCTTCTCTTGAAGCGAACAAATCAAAGCGCCCTTTTCCAGCGGGTACATTAACTTCAGGGGGGAACCCCCTTCTTCCTCTGTGAATCGGCAGACTTTCCCCACACACTTTAGACTCGAAACACACTGCAGCCTTCAAAAGCTGGAGCCCAGACGAGAACTTCTTAAACCACTTTACTATCGCCAAAACACGCCGCAGTTCTCCTGGGGCGCAGGAAAGCCATAGACCAGAACACAATCACTTTCGTTTTCCAGGACCGCTGCCATTAACGGGACGACCGCCCGATTTCATCCACTTCCACCCGCTTCCAAGTCCAGGCTCTTCTAAGCAAGATCCCCAGTTAACTTTAACTTTTCCATATAGACTTTTGTGCACTTACATAGAATTGTTTTCTTGCTGCTTCTACTGCCGCCTCAGATCTCCGCCGTCTCACTGGTCCCGTTCTCGGCTCTTCAGCAGGGAAAGCCGCGGCTTCCGTCGCGAGCCTTGCCTGCCCAGGAAACCTCCCAAACTTCGACTGCCCGACTTCAAAACTTTCCAGATAGGCAAGCAGGAGTCTTATCGACAAAAAATACCACTTTAAAATTTCCCCATTTTGCTCAATCACATTAATTACCACTTTGATAAGCGCGAGCGTCCGGATCAAGATGTTACTCGTCGGCCATCTTAGCCACGCCCCCAACTTGAAAGATTTTTAGCAACAGCTGACCAGTGATTGTATTATACTTTACCCATAGAGGAATTATTTTCGTTACATATTTCCAGCCTTGTGTTACCAGTTGAATGAGAACTTTTTACCCATGGAGGAATTATTTACATTGTAACCTTTTGATGAACAATATATAAAGCATCTTATTTTTGTGAATACATTTTCTGGAGAATTTACTCTACCGAACGGTTCCCTCTTTGCAGGTGCACCCCCCCAAAGAAAGACTCAGACACCGGTATATGGATAAAGGTATCGGGCCACTTTTATTGAATAATGCCCTAGTCCGAATTATAACTTTCAATTGGTGTAATCATCCAATTGTAATTCTTTAAGGCAAGCAGGCCGCAGTAACACTGGTAAGGTTCCTCCCAAAATGCCAGTGGCAATTGGCTACATGTAACTATTTGTATCAACTTGTTTGTTGACACAAACAAATTGTTGACCGGAGTCAATAAACTATCTACTGATCCCACCCTTTGACGTGTATCCGTTGAAATATCAAGGTGATGCAGGCTGTGAAGCTCCTGCCATCACCCCTTTCATGGTTCGCCCTTGACCGGCCAAACCTATTTCCCCTGTATCTGTCTATGTGTTGGCCAGTCAATTGCGAACCTGCCGGATACCTATGGGTCATAAATCTTTACCTTACCAGTGCTACCCGGCAAAAGTGACCAAAGTCAACTTACCCTTTTCTCAAACACTAGCAACAGTGTGGAATGGGCAAAAAAGCAAGAACCAAAGAGCCAATTGTAGGTTCAAGCCAAAAATTCCCACCCGGCCCCGAAGCAACCAAAAAAATCACACTGTTCACTAGGGAGGGGGTGGAGGGGAAAACTTCTCCGCTCCGTCGTGTTTCTAAAATGGCAGCTCGGCTGCCTCGTGGCCACCCCTTTTATAGAGGGGTGGCCATGCCCCCTAACTCACCCAGATGTCTGAGTCCGGGTGGGGGGGGGCTGCAAAGAGTGCGGCGGCCATTTTGGTGCTGCACTTTCATTCTCTTCGTGTCTACACTGTTCGCGCCTGTTTCCACATTTATAATACATATAATAACATAATTCATACAAATAACATCAAAGTCCACGATATTGATACTACATAGTTCTACAATCAAAACAATAATAAAGCATTAATCATCATGAATACAGTATAAACCCATTAAAGCTAAATAATACTAAATCAAGAAAAACAGGAAAAAATAAACTTGGAATCCTTCTTTAAGGTTCTGAAAAGGGTTGCCTGTTGTAGCTGGTAACATATTAGACAGATTGTGTATTTTTCATGCACATCAGATCATATTATTATTTGATGAAACTTTTATTTTGGACACTGTTTGCAGTGTAAAACAAATGCAAATAATAAATCTGCCCATGCCTACATGGATTGCTTCCAATGAAAATGTAAAACAAAAGCCATGGAAATGTCAAAAATGTGTTCTTTTCTCAAGCTGAAACCAAACTTAATCTATTTTTCCTTTTTAATATTTTAAAAATTGTATTTGTTAACTATATCAACAAATATATACATTCACATATTTCCTTACCCTTCTTCCTCCCACCCTCCCTGCTCCAGTACCTGCAGCAAAGTTATATCCAAAATCCTATTAAACATGCTTGGAATATGACTATAATCTATTTATTTTTTCATGTATGAAAACATCTATTGGAACAGAGAGAGGCAGTATTTGATATACTGGGGGAGGCACTAAATCACAGCATGCCTGAAGAAGAAAATGTAATAATTTCATAAAATCCTCTTAGGAGTTCAACTGATATGGGACTGAGGTCAGAATGCTGCCCATAGGGTGTAATTATTTTAACTCCTCAAACTTAACACATGATTTAAAAGACTGTTCTAATATTATCTCAGCTCATGGCATTCTTTTAAGTTTCTGTGCAGTGATTATAATCATCACCCACTTACTTTGACACATGATATAATTAATTATTGTAGAGCACATATGCATTGCATGAAACCACTGCCTTTCATCTGACAGTATTCAAAAGCTAAAGTACAGTAGCAATTTTATTAGTCTCAACCAAAATGTTGTAAAGTTAAAATCAAGTTTTTGACTTTTCTAGTGCTTTTCATCAGGCTGAATGGGAAGTGGGAAGAAAATATGTCAATGGAACCATTAGGGAAACTAGCATTATACACCTCTCAATGTATCCATAGGGAATACTTTCGGAAACTTTCCAGGGATACCTGAAACTGCAGATAACAGCAAGTCCTATATTAAACACATATACCTGAGTCACAGAAGTGGTGGAGAGGTTTCAAATGTCTCTGTCCTTCTACACGAGAGCCGCCAAAATGCCTGTCTCCATTCCTTGTAAACATTACACCACAGGCAGTGACTCAAGTCGCTAAGACGCTGACTGGGAAGCAGAAGGTCAGCAGTTCGATTCCCGAGTACTGCAGGACGAAAATGAGCTCCAGCTCCTGCCAACCTAGCAGTTTGAAAGCAAGAAATTGCAAGTAGATATATAGGGACCACTTCGGTGGGAAGGTAACAGCATTCCGTGCACTCCGGTGTCTAGTCATGCCTGCCACATGACCATGGAAATGTCTGCAGAAGCAGACAGCGCTGGCTCTTCGGCTTAGAAGCAGAGATGAGCACTGCACCCTAGAGTCGGATACGACTGGCTTTCGAGCAAGGGAAACCTTTACCTTTACCTTTAGTGACCTCTAGTAGCCAGCTCTGGTAATGGAAATAAGGAAATTTTAACTAAATATTTTAGACCCATGGATACTAAATCTGTGGATGTGTGGAGTAGTGACCTATGTAAAGAATGAGATATATTCCTAATGTCTCTGAAAAGCCTTTAGAAATGTACATTCATTTGGGGCAACAATTCTTGTATTCTCTATTTTACTACATTTTTTTTTAAAAAAGTGCATACTATCTTCTTACAAAATAAAGACAAAGTTTTATTTTGTAAATTGTATAAAACCCCTTGTCTAATGATTCCATTGTCTGATGAGATTTCTTGAAAGATTAAGTTGTTTTTATTATTTACTTCTGCCTTTAAAAAAATTGCTGTCAAAAGGATTGGGTAAGCTACTATGGCTATGTGCTCCAGTCAGTTGGATAGTGAATTTACCCATAGCAATGGCAATGCTTAGGTTAACTTATCCTGATTTTTAATGATTTACTTGCAATAGTCTGTAGTGATAGCCTTAGGGCAACATGGAAATAGCCACAATTCCTGCTCTGGTTATCAAAGAAGAAACTTAATAACAATAACAATAACACTAACACTAACACTAACACTAACACTAACAACAATGACAACGACAATAACAACGACAATAATAACAACAATAACAACAACGATGATAATAATAATAATAATAATAATAATAATAATAATAATAATAATAATAATAATAATAATAATAATAATAATAATAATAATAATAATAATAATAATAATAATAATAATAATAATAATAATAATAATAATAATAAAGTTTTATTTATATATTACTTGTCTCTTCCCGAAGGAGACTCCAAGCGGTTCACATTGGGGCATGCTGCCTGGGCAGCAGGCGGCAGCAGAAAAAGAGATACAATATCAGTAAACATACAACATTCCAAAAGATACAACGAGCAATAAACAACAGAACAACAAGTACAATATAACAAGTGTGATAAAAAAGAAGAAGAAAGACTCCCATGGCCAACATCAGGCTGGGGAAGTGGGTCAAGACAAGGCAGCAGCAGCGCTTGACTTTTTAAAGTCTCTGCCATGCCGATATGAGCCCAGGAGTTCACTTTCACTCTTTCCCACAGCAAATGCCAGCCCAGGAAAGAGGGCTAAGTCCTCAGGTGGTGCAGGGCAGCATGCTTTTGAGCCCTCCAGGGCTCGGAAGGTGGGGATGCAGTGGTGGTGCCTGGCCTCCAATCCCCGGGACCAGGTGGTGCGAGTCCCGGGGAGAGGCAGGGCAAGTCCTTGGGCAGTGCAGGACAGCATCCTTTTGAGCCCTCCGGGGCTTGGAAGGTGGGGATGCGGCAGAGGCGCCTGGCCTCCCATCCCCAGGACCAGGTGGTGCGAGTCCCAGGGAGAGGCAGGACAAGTCCTCGGGCAGTGCCAGGCAGCATCCTTTTGAGCATTCCCATCATTCCTCTTCAAGCACTCTTACATGGGTGATGTCAACCAGAGAGGAAAAAGGTATCACTGGTGCATGCTTTGTGAAAGCAGTCATTCACAATAAGTTTCATGGTTGAGCAAAACAGTTAATTCCAGCTCATAAGAGGTACATGCCTTTGGAGCTATCTGATTGCTACCTGTCTTCAAAGAAACTGCACAGAATTTCAGCTTTGCAGCTCAAGTGTGTAGATGTTTGTTTTTACTCAAGAGAAGCCAAACTGCCTAAAAACTCAACTCTGTGCTTTTTATTTAAAAAACTGTGAGGCATCAAGAAGGCAGCAGGTGACCTGGAATGGCACCATGCCCAAACATTGTGTCACCCCCACCCCCAAATACCTGGGAGTTACTCTGGATAGAACTCTCACTTTCAAGACCCACTGCCTTAATACCAAAGAAAAGCTTTTTGCCAGGAACAATATTCTGAAGAAAATAACAGGCACAAGATAGACTGCCCAACCACATACATTAAGAACTTCTGTGCTAGCTTTATGTTACTCTGTAGGAGAGTATGCTAGTACAGTGTGGTACAGGTCAAAACATGCAAAACAGGTGGATGTAGCCTTAAATGAAACAGTCCCCGGGTGAATTTCGCCTAATTCACCACCTTTCTTACCCGGTGGGCTCTTCAGTCAATGACGCTATACCTGATGACCTTTGCTCTGTCAGGTATTCGTCCTTTGACCAGGCCTTACAGATGGTATGCTCATGCGGTCCCGGGGCGCTACTGGCAAAGTGTGATATCAAATCGGCATTCCGATTGTTTTTGGTTTTTGTTTTTGGGGCAATTTTTATGTGGACTAGGCCACGCAGCACACCAAGGAGGTCCCGCAGGTGCAGACAGGGAGCTGCCCCGGCCGCAGCAGTGAAAGAAGGGCTGACATCCAGGAAGGGCAGGAGAGCCACACCAGGGCCGAAGACCAGGGTCTCGGCACTTCATTGTGATGCTGTTGCTGAGGGGCCGGGATGGCCCAAACATCAGTCGTAATGAGGGCAAGCCCAGGGACTCGCTTGCTGACCGGCCACTCTCCGCTAGGCTAGCTCAGGCCTGACGAGAAGAGCCACAGCCACCAAAGCAACTATCAGTGGGTGTGGGGGAAGCAAACCAACCCCCCCAGCCATGACAGCTCGGCTGGGGAACCCAAGATGCCACAATTCAGGCCACAGTGGCTCTCCGGCCTTGGCCTGGCCCAGCCCTTCTGTGGCCCATGGAGGGGCACAGCCGGAGGCCGCAGGGTGCGCCTGGCTGCAAGGGAGGTGGCCACGGTAGTGACAACAGCCACGTCAGGCTTCCAGGAGCAGCGACAAAGCTCTTCATCCTGTGGTTCTCCTATGGGTGAGCCACGAACGGAGGGGTGGGAAGGAAAGAGGGGCATGGGGTGTGTGTGCATGCAGGATGGGAGGAGGCACAGGGAGGGCGAGAGGTGCATGCGTGTGTGTGCATGCATGTGTGTGTGTGTGTGTGTGTGAGAGAGAGAGAGGGTGGGGTGGGAGAGAAGGGGAAGAGCCACAGCCACCACCGCTGCTGTCGCCAGGGGAGGGCGAAGCTGGGTAACAAGCTAGTCCTTATACAAAGACACATTGCATAATTTCGTGCAAAAGGAGCATTGTAATACCAAATGGAATGCTTCATGCAAAACAAAGTAGTTCCCAGTGCCAGAATCTGTCAAAAGTGTTATGAAAATTTTGGCTGTCCTTGCTGGTGAAGAGAGAAATGTGGAAGTTTATTTTCCTTGCATGCAAGGATGAGACATGTGAAAGTTAATATCTCTATCTGTCTCTCAGAGTTCCAATGCCCCTCTCCGCCATCCCCCCACCCCCATTGGAAGGGAAATCTCTGATAGAACCACACATCCAGTTTGGTCCTTAAGGAAAGGTGATAAACAAATACAATATGTACTTGAAATGCTCTTATATTCTTCCCACATTTCCCTCTGCCTCATTTTCCTAGCCTGCACATTCTGTATGACTATTTTAGATTGCAAGTGCTCCCTATTCCTTGTAAAGCACCATGGCTTATAAAGCACAATTATGTTCTATGACAGGGATTCTCAACCTGTGGCCTGTGGGCCGTATGCAGCCCATGACACCATTTCATGTGCCCTCCCACCGCCTCCACCACACCATGAAGTGCCATGTGGTGGAGGAAGGGCAAAATGGCTGTCCAGACCCCAAAACTGTCTGAGGGAGTGTGACCCGGCCCCTGGTTATAAAAGGTTGAGAACTCCCGTTCTATAAAGTGCTACTATTGTATTGAAACAAACTACATACTACACACTACTCCATCCACTGAGTGCAGTGATATGTACGTTCAAGAGAAGACATGCAGGGCATTGCCTTTGTTTTCCTAGGTTTCGCACTATTCAGATCCTAAATTCCTAACAAAAATGAAATCCCAAATTCTAAAAGAAATCAGCCAGAATTTTGATTTGAATGATGTCTGGACTGAGGCAGAATGGCCAGATTCAGTAATAGAACTGTTTGTCAGTAAATTTATTTATTGTAGCAATCTTCTCAAGGTAACACAAAAGATCCAAAACCCTTTCGATAGAGGATTTTTCAAAAGTTTTCTTCAGGGATCTAAATAATAAGTTGATGCAATTACTAATAGTCATAAACATACAAAATATATATACACACAAATATATATACAACTGTATACGTGATCTTGGATACATAAAGTATACATACCAAAAGTGTTGTATCAGTGATAAAGTTTTTAAAGCAGTATATCGCGTCCCAGACCTCCCTAGTAAATTCTTTTGGTGTCGACGGATGTTATGGTATCTAACTCCAAGGACATTTTTAAAGAGAAAATCTCCCACAGCTGGTTAATCACAGAAAACAACTGAAATCAAGCTCTTGATTTAGGCCATATGGGTGCAGTGTGTTGAAACGGTGAATGAAGAAACTCTCCCTCTGTCTTAAAGTAATATCCATATTGGTGTGCTGATAAGGTTGTTGTTTAATAATTTCCAAAACTACAAATTTAAAATCTTTATCCTTATGGTTTGCTTCAATAAAGTGGTTGACTAGAGGTGCAGACAGGTTCTGATTGCGGATTTTAGACCTGTGTTCCCCCACCCTAGTTTTGATTTTTCGGGAAGTAACCCCCACATAACCCAATCCACAGGGACAGGTTAGTAGATAGATACAGCCCGAACTGTTGCAATTTGAGAAATGGTTTAGATGTAACATATAATTGCTGCTATGGATCGAGACCATTTTTGTTTGCCAAGCCAAAGAACACTGTGTACATTGACCACATTTAAAATGCCCTGTTATTGATGGTTGCTTAGGTAAAGATCGAGCTAAATGGTCCGTTCTGCTAACTATCTGCTGAATAGATTTTGATTTCCTTAAGCCTATTCGAGGAGGAGAAGAGCAACCTGTTATGTGGTTAACAATGTGCCAATGTTTGTTGATAATGTTCTGGATCTGGTTTGACAATGGAGAAAAAACAAATGAACAGTGAAGCCTGTTCTCAGGTGTCCTGCCACTATTGTGGAGCAATCTGTCCCTTGGAATAGCCCTAGCTCTAATTAGGTTTTCTTTAATTACCTTATCTGGATAACCTTTCTATTGTAGAAAGGAGGTAATGTTGTTACTAGCTTTTTCAAAGTCACACTCCAAAGAGGAGTTCCTTTTTGCTCTTAAAAAAATCCATAGGGCAGATTATATTTCAGGTGATATGGATGGAATGATTTGAAATCCAAATATGCATTTCTATCTGTCTTCTTTCTATATAAACTGACCCCCACTAGCCACTCTGTTGAAATGTAGGTATTGACATCTAAAAATGGTATTGAAGCTGCCCCAATGTTATGAGTAAACTTGAGATTCATATTAAGAGTGTTAACCCAAGGGGTAGCAATGGGTTATATATCTGAATCCATACAGAACTTTTTGTACAATGAAAATCCAAAAATGCCTGTGTTTCACTTACTCCCCAAAATTCATAAAGACCGTCCTGACGATGGCATCACGCCAGGAAGACCTATTGTCTCCTCGATTGGATCCGCTCTGGAATCCACATCACGTTTTTTAGATTACCACCTTAATCCTTTCACAACGAACACTGCCTCATACATCAAAAACACAACAGACTTTATTACTCAAGTAGAAGGTGTGCAAGTACCCAGAGGTGGGGGCTTCATTACTATGGACGTACAGGCACTTTACACTAACGTGCCTTTGGATGATATTAAAGAAATAGTAAATGGGGTTCTGAAAACACGCAAAGAGCTACACCCCCCACTCATTTTTTACTGGGGCTTCTTGATTTAGTTTTAGATCATAATTTTTTCAGATATGGCAAAACAATTTATTTACAGATTAAAGGAGTGGCCATGGGGAGCTCAGTAGCGCCCTCTCTGGCCAACCTGTACATGATTAAATTTGAAGAAGAGTATCTCCTGAATAAAGAGAATAATCCATTTTCTCAACATATTATTTTATATAAACATTTTTAGATGACCTTTTCTTTATTGTTAGTGATTTGAGTATTGCACCTCTATTTGTGGATTGGGTTAACACTCTTAATATGAATCTCAAGTTTACTCATAACATTGGGGCAGCTTAAGTACCATTTTTAGATGTCAATACCTTCAACAGAGCGGCTAGTGGGGGTCAGTTTATATAGAAAGAAGACAGATAGAAATGCATATTTGGATTTCAAATCATTCCATCCATATCACCTGAAATATAATCTGCCCTATGGATTATTTTTAAGAGCAAAAAGGAACTCCTCTTTGGAGTGTGACTTTGAAAAAGCTAGTAACAGCATTACCTCCTTTCTACAATAGAAAGGTTATCCAGATAAGGTAATTAAAGAAAACCTAATTAGAGCTAGGGCTATTCCAAGGGACAGATTGCTCCACAATAGTGTCAGGACACCTGAGAACAGGCTTCACTGTTCATTTGTTTTTTCTCCATTGTCAAACCAGATCCAGAACATTATCAACAAACATTGGCACATTGTTAACCAGATAACAGGTTGCTCTTCTCCTCGAATAGGCTTAAGGAAATCAAAATCTATTCAGCAGATAGTTAGCAGAATGGACCATTTAGCTCGATCTTTACCTAAGCAACCATTAATAACAGGGCATTTTAAATGTGGTCAATGTACACAGTGTTCTTTGGCTTGGCAAACAAAAATGGTCTCGATCCATAGCAGCAATTATATGTTACATCTAAACCATTTCTCAAATTGCAACAGTTCGGGCTGTATCTATCTACTAACCTGTCCCTGTGGATTGGGTTATGTGGGGGTTACTTCCTGAAAAATCAAAACTAGGGTGGGGGAACACAGGTCTAAAATCCGCAATCAGAACCTGTCTGTACCTCTAGTCAACCACTTTATTGAAGCAAACCATAAGGATAAAGATTTTAAATTTGTAGTTTTGGAAATTATTAAACAACAACCTTATCAGCACACCAATATGGATATTACTTTAAGACAGAGGGAGAGTTTCTTCATTCACCGTTTCAACACACTGCACCCATATGTGCTAAATCAAGAGCTTGATTTCAGTTGTTTTCTGTAATTAACCAGCTGTGGAAGATTTTCTCTTTAAAATTGTCCTTGGAGTTAGATAGCATAACGTCCGTCGACACCAAAAGAATTTACTAGGGAGGTCTGGGACGTGATATACTGCTTTAAAAACTTTATCACTGATACAACACTTTTGGTATGTATACTTTATGTATCCAAGATCATGTATATAGTTGTATATATATTTGTGTGTATATATATTTTGTATGTTTATGACTATTAGTAATTGCATCAACTTATTATTTAGATCCCTGAAGAAAACTTTTGAAAAATCCTCTATTGAAAGGGTTTTGGATCTTTTGTGTTACCTTGAGAAGATTGCTACAATAAATAAATTTACTGACAAACGGTTCCAGTGGACTTTACAGTGCTACGTTTGTGCCCACAATCTATTCTGTTCTACAGATTCAGTAATAGGCCACATTGGAGCAAATTTTCACACTGGTATTTATGCAACACATACATAAAAAGGGTACATATTGCTTCAGGACTTTCCTTTCTTTCACACATAAAGCCCTCAAGCTAGCTGCTTTATGTTTGGCAAGTATGATCACCACTTGAGAGTCAAATCTCCAAATTTCATGGAGATCACTATACTTTTTAAACAAGGTATCATTGATTTGCTTTTCCAATGCAAATCAATGAGAGGCTTATACATTGACATGGATCCAGGGCACAAATTACATCAGATGGGGAATAAATTGTTCTGAATTTGAATACATTCCAGAACCCCAAATTAGCCTCCAAATCACATTGGCATATCCGTGAACAGCTCTAATTAAAAGTGAATAATTTAGAGAAAATTTTCTGGAGTGAGAACTACTATTAAAATCCTGATTTCATATAATTAAATTTACTTATTTTTTTTAAAAAAATAACAAGACTGTATAGCTTTTCATTCTTTTCTTTCCAAAAATATTCATTTTGTTTTTAAAAAAACTGCCTCAGGTTTTGCAATAGAGTAGTATTAGAGGTGGTAGTCTAGCACATTATTATTGTTGTTGTTATAAGGAGGGGAAGGAAGGATGAAGAGTATTTCACATCAAATCGATTTGATGTCATTATAAACTCTGGGCTACATTCTGTTTGCCTAAAATTAGGGAATGACATCATCATCTAGCACCAGTAACATGTAATTCAAGCTAATTAAAAGCTTCTCGTCACCCAGTTTGATCCTGATGGGGATCAAGGTTGACTCACCCTTCCATCCTTATGAGGTTGGTAAATGAGTACCCAGCATGTTGGGGGCAAAATGCTAATTAACTTGTGAACTGCCCAGGAAATAAACTAAGTGCTATGGGGTGGTATATAAGTCTAATTGCTATCCTTTGCCTACTGCAAAAGTAAAAACAAAAACAAAAAAACAATCACAGCCTGATTACCATGACCAGGGTTGGAACGACCAGCAGCAATCTGGCAGTGAGTTTTGAATTTTCAAGGTTACCCACCTTCCCACACCGAAAGGCTTCCTCGGGGCAAAATGGAGCTATAGGGAGCCCCAGAACTGAAAATGAGACAACACACCCTTTTAATGAGCTCCATTTTAATGCTACTCATGCCAGCCTAGGGTGTCATCAGCTTCTGCTTCAGAACATAACACAAACAGGATTTTGGTCAACATATATCAAGATCTTGTTTCAAATTGTGTATTATTATTCACATTATTTCATTCCCCAGGTTTGAGCCTTACTGCTAAGCCTGCTGATGCCCTACAAATTCCTTGACAGCAGACTCACACTTCAGGGGAACGAAGCCTAGTCTCTTCCGGCCACTATAGTGAGTAGGACCCCTTCTCATTTTCAGAAAACAGCTTTTACAGCAACATTTTTATACTTTCCTATTTGGCATTTTTTCTCTTGCTTCATTAACTGCCTGGATTCCTACACTAAGGAAGGAGAGGCCCTTATGATCAGCCCATCCGTGGAAAGGGTTGTCATGGAAACCCCACCTGGTTTGATTAAATTTGCAAGGGCCATTCTCTGTTGGAGGTCTGAGCAAGGAAAAATACACAACAGGGAAGGTTAGCACCTGACTCTGTGATAGTACTTGTCAACAGGAGAATGGTGAATTACTACTGCAGAAGTTCCACCTGCTGTTGTCAAACCGATCATATGGCTTTCACTATATTGTGGTAAAAGATTGCAAATGCTTTGGAAATAAACAACAAGCTATCAGCAGCAGTGGCTAGGGTTGGCAACCCACTAGAAACTGAATACATGGGCCTGTTCTTGTGCTTGTATTAAGTGTGTTCTGTTTAGTAACCAAGGGGTGAATCTTTTCTCAGCATGGGAATAAATGTTGTCTCCCACATAGGTCAGACTGGCACAGCAAATTGTTGTGAAAAATCATGCCATCAGTCAGTAATGGGAAATTTGGCAATCCTTTTTTCTAGAAAGATTTATTGAACAGGACACTTTTGCCACATGGATCATCTTTCGATCTCTGTAGGTGTGAGAGCTAGCCACAGCAGCCATCCTGAAGCTAGCTATGTCTATAGCAACCCTATGCGTGAGAGATCTCCAAATCTCTCGAGGCTTTGACTCTTTCAAATGCAAGCCTGAGGATTATTTTAGGGAGTCAATCTATCTCACGTTTGGTCTCATACCTGTCAAGTTTTGGGAAATTTCTGTCAAACTCCTGTATTTTACACTCTTTCCTGCCATCATCCCGTATTAGTTAGACTGCAATTAGACTGGAGGCCAGCACAGGATAAGCATAGATGTCCAGTTTCCTGTTTTGGCCTTAAAATTTCCCTTATTTGACAGAAATTTCCCGAAACTTGACAGGTATGTTTGGTCTTCCTCATTTTCTGCTGCCTTCCACCTTTCCCAGCATTATTGTCTTTTCCAGAGAGTCTTGCTGTGCCCAAAGTAGAGCAGTT
Organism: Bradypodion pumilum; assembly: GCA_035047305.1. Lineage (NCBI taxonomy): Eukaryota > Metazoa > Chordata > Lepidosauria > Squamata > Chamaeleonidae > Bradypodion > Bradypodion pumilum. The sequence goes on along the minus strand of JAWDJD010000001.1, from coordinate 155,733,773 downwards.
TTAATTTAATCATTTTTACCTCCAGAGTCAATTCAGGCTTGATTTGCTCTAGGATCCACTGGTTGGTGTTTTCGTCAGTTGAGGGTATCCTCAAATTTCTCCTCTAGCACCATATTTCAAATGGGTCAATTTTCTTCCCTGTCAGCTTTCTTTACTGTCCAGCTTTCACACCCATACTTAAGTGATTAGGAATACAAGAGTGTGGAAGATCTCCACCTTGGTTTCCAGAGACACATCTGTACACTTATTGATCTTTTCTAATCCTTCCATTGCTGCCCTTCTGACTCTCAAAAATATGGGTTTCCAAATGCAGAGTGAAGTCTCATCTTCCCTCACCTTTTGCTTTCCTGACTAGAGCAGATGGGAGTTCTCAGTCAAAAAATGGAGCACAAGCTCCATTATTCAACGAAACCCCCCAAATAGTCCATCTACTCTTATATGTTATTGCTTTGGCAATACCATATTTCTCATTATATATCACATTTTGTCCAGCAAGGCACTTCATTTCATTAAAATAATACCACTGTATGTAACTATATTTGTTAAAATTTCAACAGCAAAATAGGAACTACAACACTGAGAGTAGTTGCCTACTTCTCCATTTTGTCCTGTTCTGGAAGATTACCTTTTACAATTAGTGAGGTACATTAGAGGATTCAAACATTTTATATCTTGAATGCAAAGGTCAAGTAGGATGAAGAGCTTTCTCTAAACAATGCAGAAGAATCCTTTCTGACTAGTGCCCCCATTTCATAGACCTCTCTCCAAGACGTCAAATCTCCTGGAACGGATTATATGTTCTTTCAGCACCACAGCCAAGGCACCACGACTAGTGTCTGGATGAAACTTGTTAAAAAGAACAAATTGGAAATAGCAGTTTACTTATAATTAATTCCATTTTTCTGATACCAAAGTTATAACTAAAAATAATGTACACATTTTGCAGTATAACTGTAATTTTTAACATTATTTTTTATTGTTAAAGGGGTGGGAAATGTAAAGGTCTCCCTTGCTCGATAGCCAGTCGTATCCGACTCAAGGGTGCATTGCTCATCTCCATTTATAGCTAAAAAGCCAGCGCTGTCTGTGTCTGCAGACATTTCTGTAGTCATGTGGCAGGCATGACTAGACACCAGAGTGCACAGAATGCTGTTACCTTCCTACCAAAGTAGTATCCATTTATCTACTTGAAATTTCTTGCTTTCGAACTGCTAGGTTGGCAGGAGCTAGAACAAATATGGGAATTCACTCCACAGTGCAGCACCTAGGACTTAAACTGCTGACCTGCTGACCTTCCAGTCATCAAGTTCAATGTCTTAACCACAAAACCTTATGGTCCAAATGCACTGTCCACATCTACCACTGTGAAGGATTCATTTCATCTATTGTTATGGTCCACTTGTTTCCTTAAAAGCCTGCTTGATATGCAGCCTGTTCTGTACCAAAATGTATATTCAATAGAATCTTGATTATGAGGTTGATTTCTTACTACAAGCTGTCACTTTTTTCCAGAGAGAACAACAGAATTGCTGAAGAGGATAAACATATCAAGGTCAGTGAAGGATTATCATTCTGCTTGAATATTACTGTGTTGCAGGCAACAATAGTACAGCTAGGGATGTGTCAGCATTTTCATTATAATCTTCTCTCTGTGATTATAATGGTACATTGGTATAAACACAGGAAACAGAAAACTTATGGCATACATAAAGTATTTTTACAGGATAGAATTGTTTCAATCTCTCCCCCCCCACCCCCCCCCCCACCAAACTTCACAAGACAATGATCAAGTGTGTCAGGGATAGGAATGCATGATTTTCAGATGTTGTTGGATTTCCAGTCCCATTATCCCCTGGCAGCCGGTAGGTTAGGATTTTGACGATTACAATCCAACAATTTCTGTGGCAATACATGATCCTGACTTCACCAAAACGTATCTGGCAGGGAAGGTGCATCAGAACTGTTTATATTTAACTACATGTTCAAGGGAAATTGCTTTTCGGTTATTTTACTAATTAAAAGAAAAGATTCTCATACAGAGAAAATAGAAAAATATATCATCTCTAAATTAAGGAGCAGCTATCGTAATAAAAACTAAAAATGCAGTGCTTCCAGTGTGTAATAGCAAAAACTATATTAACTAGAGGATATATTTGCATAGCTATTCATTTTGAAACAGAAGTTAACATTGTTAAAGATTCCCTGGCTTTGTTGCACAGAAACAGAACCTGTTCCTGGCCACTAAGAGCCCGAGAGAATAGAGCTGTATTTTCTTCATTAAAACCTACTAACGTTAGGCCCATAGCTAAACTAGATGGACCCAGTGTTCCCACTTTTATTACAGGATCCAGAATCCTGTACAGATTGTGCAGCAAAAGTGATTAATAGCACAAGTATTCTTAACCTTTGCTTCCCTCTGTTTGCACTGCCTCACAGGTTCTGAGGCAAAGAAAGGACTATTTGCCAAGACACATGACCAAAAGTGTGACAGACAGTATGAGATGAAAACCACTCATTCAATTGCCCTTATGGGTGTGGTTCTGTTTAATAGGATTTAGGTCAATGTGTTCATTTATCAAGCCTTTATTTAAAAGAAAAGAATGAATTGTCAAAAGATCTAATTTGGGTCCTGATGGAAGGTGGAAACCAACTACCCAACTGATTGACAGAGTGGCATTTATTTGAATGAGAACCAAGCACCCTCCTGTAGCCTTGTACTAAATGCATTGGATCCAGATGCAGGCAGATGCCACTGGGCTAGTAGATGGGAAGATTTTCAAGGGCTCCAAAATTCAAGTGAAGACTTTTCTAAATTGAGTAACCTAGTAGTGAAGGGTTAAGGGAGAAGCCTTGGAAGTCTACCACAACCAACCAACACAAAGAAGTTTGAGGACCCAATACCATGTCTAGAAATGAAACAGAATCTGAGGGGCTCACCATACATCTTCTCTACCTACCTATGCATCCCACCTCTCAAAGGACAAGCACTCTTAAACTGCTTCAGTAAGTTCTGGGTAATCTTAAGAACAGGAATTCCTTTCTTTGGACCTCCCACCAGTGTTGTTGTTGTTGTTGTTGTTGTTGCTTCTTCTTCTTCCTCTTCTTCTTCTTCTTGATTTTGGTGAAACACACAGCCTTGTTGTCTTAGCACCATCCAGTAGTGTATGTAGCAATAATGCTTTCTGACTGTTATCTATAAAAATGATAATAAGATTTGTAAATAGAACTTTCAAAAGCACATGTAGGAAAGAAAAGTAAATTGACAGAAACATAATATAAGAGCAGTGTTTCAGCCTATCAGGTTTTTTTAATCATACAGCTATAAGCCTTTTACTTTGCTAAATGAATTATTTAATAAGTTGAGTTGGTATAGATAAACCCATTCTTTCTATATTTGGTGTAAAGGAGGAATTTTCTTCCAGGTTAGTTTGGATGGAAGCCAAGGCTTTAAAAAAATTACTCCACTGTGTCATATGATATATCATTAAAACTGGAGCCATCTGGCCTTCTTTTTTATTAACTGCACTATTTGTTCTATGATAGGCACACTTCTAGAATAATTTAATCCTATCCAGAATTCTATATATGATAACATGGTAATTTACATTATGCGGCCTATTAGAATAAAAGCATTTTGAATATTGGTGAAATTGGCCAAAGTTCTGTTTTGGTTTTATGCACATGAAATAAGATCTACCTATGTATTTCTTTAATCTATCTCATTTTCCCCCCCAGCCATGGGAATTATGTAACTTGCCATGACTAACTTTAGCTAATTGATGAAGTGCCTCATATATGTTGTGCATGCAGGCTGGGAGCATGTGAACACCATCTATGTGACACCTTTATCAGCTGATAACTTTGGCAGTCCAAAGTTTGATCTGGACGTGAAATAAGAAACTGATAAAACTTGGGAACATATTAAATTCCAATCTGGAATTGTAAGAACTCCTACTTTCCCTGAACTAAGACTCCATTAATACTTCACAGCACCATCTTGTCAGCATTAAACCTCAATTTCTTTGCTCTGATCCAGAACATATACAGCCTCCCTTCAGTTGCACTGAGAAGCAGGAGCTCCAGTATGATGCCACATGGCTTCTCCAGCAGTTTCATGTAGATGTTAGAGAGAATGGGGCAGGCAAGGTGGACTCTTGCTGGGCTCTTGGCAAAAGCACCCATCATCCACTTTTACAGCTTAGCTCTCTTCTCAAGTTACCATTAAGTTTGTTGCTGTGGCACTGAATTTTGACAGCTTGGCAGAAGACCCACACCCTGAATTTCCTTGGAAATAAAACATGTGGGAAACATGTGCTTCACTCTAAATCAGAAATACATTTTGTCAAAAATATGATCCTATTTCTAGCAAGGCAGATTGCTTTATTTTCAAAGAAAATCCTGGAGCATGCCTGGATTTCAAAGGACATTTGTGTGTGTGTGTGTGTGTGTGTGTGTGTGTGTGTGTGTGTGTGTGTGTGTGTGTGTGTGTGTGTGTGTGTGTGTGTGTGTGTGTGTGTGTATGCATTCACTTGTTTTTGCTGCAGGAGCTGGGAGAGAGATAGAAGATCACTCCATCATGCAGCACTCAGGTCTTGACCTGCTGACCTTTCAGTCATCAAGTTCAGTGTCTTAACCACTAAACCACTGTAGACCACAAGTTTATACACAACCACAAATTAGCATAGTATTGATTTACCTTGTGCTGAATTATAAAACAGATTGCAGAAAGGGAAAAACTGGTATCCAGAACAGGATAGAATCTTCTTAGGCAAATGTTGAAGAGTGAATGTGGGACCCACTGATGAAATCCAGGGGTAAATCACAGCTAGAATATAATATAATGCTGTGGTAGAAATTATTCTGGGTTGAAAGGATTATTTTGCAGAAGAAATTCCACTCAGGGAATCCCCAAATGAGGCTCCTTTCATGTCCCCAAGAGCTGGGACAGAGACAGGCACTCAATCTGTCATGCAGCACCTGGGTCTTGAACTTTTGACTTGCCAGCCTTCCAGCTAACAAGGCGAGCTTCTTAACCAATGAGTCACCACAGCCTCTACAGCTAAAATAGGCCCATTGAATCAATGGGGATTTGGTGAATCAACTCCTTTGTAAGTTTCAGTGATTCGTTGGGTCTTCCCTAGTTGCAACTTACTGCTGGATTTCAGCCACTGTGTGCAAAGCACACATTTGTTGCTGAGCTATTGTGCTCAAATAAGACATCAACATTACAGGGCAGTGTAAAGCAACTTCCAATCCAAGATTTATGTGCATAGGAATCTTTGTAGCATCCCAGAGGAAGTCAGGATTCAAATACTCTCCTTGTGCGGATACACAAGCATTAAAAATGTTATGATTCAGAATTCTTTTTGATATTGCAAGGAATTGTGGGTCATACCCAATGGAACATGAAATACAGGTTCTTGGAGAAGGAAAATGTAGGCTCAAAGCACCAGTGTTTATTCAGCCAGAGACTCTTCTAGCAATAATACTGTTTGCTTAGCTTTGTGTTTAAAACTCAACATTTAAAGAGCAACACAAATGTTGTTGACTTTAAGAGAACTTGTCAGTTTTCACTGGCTTCTGTTCTGTATGTTCAGTTTCTTGATCTCCAGACATGTTCAATACTAGCAAAATTGCTATGGACAAACTCTTTAGCAGAGAAGCTACTATACACTTTGGGAATGAATTTAATTTTGCAATGACTAATCCCATTTATTAAAAAACATCTTTAAATGTAACTAATCTGAATTAATTTTCCACTTGAAATACTTAGCCTTAACATGTGACAGTTATATTATTAGGTAAAGCCCTAAGGTCCTTTTTAAAAATTTCATAAATCTAAAGTTAAATAAAAGACCAATGTACAGTGTAATTACAGTTTAATGAGCAATTTAAAACTTGAGGCATATTTTTTAAATATATGAGAGTGGTATGAGAAGTGTTCCTCAACACTTCCTTCTCCACTGTGACTGATAGCAGATAATAGGGGTTAAATTACCAGTGGGGAGAAAGTTCAATTAATCTTTATAGGAAAACCATATTGAAAACCATCTTGAATAACAGAGCTTGGAAAAGTTACTGGCTGTGAGATTTTGAGAGTTGTCATCCAAAGAAGCAACTTTTGCAATAAACATGTTACTCAATAAACATATTATGGGTGAAACCCTGTTGCTTTAGATTGCAATGGGTAAACCAATTATATTATCAGCTACTCCAGGGGCTGCAGGGACTCAGTGGTTAAGAAGCTCACCTTGTTAGCTGGAAGACTCGCAGGTTGGCAGTTCAAGAACCGGGTACTGCATGACAGATTGAGCACCTGTCTCTGTCCCAGCTCTTGACAACCTAGCAGATCAAAAGCAAACAATTGCAAGTAAATAACTAGGGGCCACTTCGGAGTGAAAAGATATTGGGGACATGAAAGGAGCCTTTTTCAGGTGTTCTCTGAGCGGAGTTTCTCCAGCAAAAAATCCTTTCAACCCAGTATATTTCTGATACAAAATTATTATTTTTCATCAGCTACTCCAACTTTTGGGAAAGAATAAATTTCCAACATTTTCCCATAGGTGAAAGGAATTTTATGGGGTCCTTGAAAAACTGGAGGAGAAACAGGGATGTTCTAAAATACTGAGTTTGTACTTTCCAACATAGACTTTTCCAACATAGACTTTTAAATGATATTATATGTAACGGTATATTTAATTTGTCTACCAGGATTAATTGACGAAATAATAAAGCTGACATTTAAACCAAGCAAAGTGCAATTTTGTACTTGCCAACACAAAATTAAGTCAAGTCCCAGGTCTCTCACTCACTTACTCAATTCTTATTCTTTCATGTCTAGGTCAGACATGTAACTGCCAAAATGAAGCCACCTTTTGGTGAGTTCATTCTTGCACTTCCTTTCACCAAACCTAGTATGAGAAAGATTAGCCTGCAACACAAGGTTGCCATTAACAGGATATGCCTGATTGTGGTTCAAAAATACCACAATCTTCAAGGAGGCTTTTTTTGTGTACTCCACTCACTCACTTATAACATTTGTACCTTTCAGTCCAAAAAAAAGTGTTCAGTACTGCTTAAGGTAAGGTAAAGTTTCCCTTGCTCGAAAGCTTGTTGTATCCAACTCTAGGGTCCAGTGCTCATCTCTGTTTCAAAGCCAAAAAGCCAGTGCTGTCTGCTGCTGCAGACGTTTCTGTGGTCATGTGACAGGCATGACTAGACACTGGACTGCACGGAACACTGTTACCTTCCCACCAAAGTGGTCCCTATTTATCTACTTGCAATTTCTTGCTTCTGAACTGCTAGGTTGGCAGGAGCTGGGACAAAGATGGGAGCTGATTCCATCCTGCAGTACTCGGGAATCGAACTGCTGACCTTCCGCTTCTCAGTCAGCATCTTAGCCACTTGAGCCACAGCCATGCTGGCTTAGTGGTTAAGAGGCTGGGCTTGATGACTGGAAAGTTGGCAGGGCAGTAGTTTGAGACCCAAGTACTGTGTGACGGCATGAGCTACTATCGTCTGTCCCACTGATGTCAAATTAGCAGATCAAAAGCAAGAAATTACAAGTAGATAAGTAGGTACTGCTTTGGCCGGAAAGGTAACAGCATTCAATGCACTCCAATGTCTTGTCATGCCTGTACATGACCACGGAAATGTTTCAGACACAGACAGTGCTGGTTCTTTGGCTGTAAACGAAGATGAGTACCATTCCTATAGTTGGATATGACTAGCTTTCGAGTAAGGAATACCTTTACGTTTACCTTAAAAACACAATTAGCTAAAACTCCTAAAAATAATATAATCAGTCCTAGTGTAATAAGGAGATAAGCTAAGTGGACATTGGACTGCTACTATAAATAATTCAAATTCAGTTGCATGTACAGTAATACCTCGCATAACGACTGCATGGGATAGCGTCATATTCACATAACGTTGTGGTTTTTATGCACACATGATGCACACAAGATGCATCACATAACATCCAAAACTGCTCAAAAAACAGACGTTATCCGAGGTATTGGACCTTGGATAACATCTGTTTTTGACCATTTTTTGGGACTTTATGCAATGCATCTCCCCATAGGAACCGCACAACATCTAAAATCTCATAGCGACCAACTCCGTGGAACAGTGTTTGGACGTTATCCGAGGTTCTACTGTATCTTTGTTTCCCAGTCTGCCAAATAGTTGTCAGAAGCCAATCTATGTTGCCTTTAGTGAACCAAATATACCTGTATAAATAACATAAAATGTTGTGAACTGAGTATAGGTACCTTTTGAGTGTAATTGGGGGGGGGTTAAAATTCCTGGGCTAGTCAACCAACAGATTCGATCGTAAGTCACCCTGAGATTACTACCGTATTTTCCGGCGTATAAGACGCCTGGGCGTATAAGACGACTGGGCGTATAAGACGACCCCCAACTTTTCCAGTTAAAATATAGAGTTTGGAATATACTTGCCGTATAAGACTACCTCTCTTCCAATGCACACCAAATAAAAATTAACCCACACTCAACCCGAAGACGCGCAGCCCTCAGAGTCGAATGGGCAGGTTCTGGTGGAGAGCCAATCCACGCTCACGTTCTCCTCCTCGAGGTACAGGAAGATGTGTGCAGCTTGCTTCCCCTTGCTTCATACTCCCGGCACAGAGCAGGGACTCGGCCGTGGCACCCCCCACCGTATGCACCAGACATATGAAGCAAGGGGAAACAAGCTGCAGTTAAGTGCCTGTCCTATAAGACGACCCCCGACTTTGGCACAGATTTTTCAGGGTTAAAAAGTAGTCTTATACGCCAGAAAATACAGTACATTTTAAGATATACTCGAATTCTTCAGATTGTTTATTCGCTACTTTATAAAGGAACAGGAGCACAGCTAATAATGTAATATGAAGATGAGCATGTATGTCAGGGGAGACAGTCCTACACACATCCAGAATGTACTTAATTGCTAGAAACATTTATTTCAGATAATTACAGGATACTGACATGCAAGATATACAGAGTAAGTAATAAATATATATTTTTAAAAAAAAACAATTGTTCATTTTCTCAGCTACTGTGAGCCCCAAGAACTGAGCTTAAACTGAATGATTATTCCCACCCAATATGAACTTTATTTGTTTGTTCTTTTATTTATTTTGAGGCTCTTTAGGTCTTCTTCACTTTATGACACTACTCTAATGTCAGAAAGGGAAGAAGTCTTAAAGAGCCTCTTGATGAGGGTGAAAGAGGAAATTGCAAAAGCTGGCCTGAAACTCAACATAATAAATAAATACAAAACCAAGATCATGGCATCGAGACCCATCACTCTCTGGCAAATAGAAGAGGAAACATTGGAAGCAGTGGCAGACTTTACCTTCTTGAGATCTAAGATCACTGCAGACGGTGACTGCATCTATGAAATAAAAAGACACTTACTTCTAGGGAGGCAAGCTTGCTGTCTTTTACCATAAGATGCACCCTCTTTCTGCATTTTGGGGTGGGTGGGATTTTAATGTGGGTGGTGTTTTTAACCATTTTTAATTGTGTGGGTTTTTTAGATTATGTAAGTCGCCCTGAGTCGGGCTTGCCTGAGTGGGCGGCAAACAAGTTGAAAAATTAAATTAAATAAAAATTAAATTAATTAAATAATAAAAAAAGTAGAGACAACATCCTGTCAACAAAAGTCCACATAGTTAAAGCAATGGTTTTCCCAGTAGTAATGTATGGTTGTGAGAGCTGGACCATAAGGAAGGCTGACCTTAGAAGAATAGACACCTTTGAACTTTGGTGCTGAGAACAATCTTGAGAGCCCCCTGGAGTGCAAGGAGATCAAATTAATCAATCATAAAGGAAATCAACCCTGACTGCTCATTGGAGGGAGAAATATTGAAGCTGAAGTTCAAGTAAATGAGAAGAGAGGACTCACTGTAGAAGGCCCTGATGCTTGGACAGATAAGCAGCAAAAGGAGAAGGGCAGCAGAGGATGAGATTGCTAGATGACATTGTTAATGCAGTGGGCATAGATATGGGCTGGCTATGGAGGATGACAGATAATAGAGGAGCCTGATGTGTTGGGGTCGCAAAGGGTCAGACTTGACTGTGCAACTGAACAACAACATCTTTAGAAATAACCAGGTTTCATTGTTTGCATTTGGTCTTTCATTATTTTCTTTATCTCCCAAAGTTTTTCCTTTTAACAGTATTTTTTTTTGCTAAACATTAAACTGACCCCAATGCCTTACTCATAGAATTAACAATTTGCAAAACAGAATTATATTCCCATGATAAAAAAATAAAATCAACTTTAATTTAGTTTTCAGGACAGAGGTTATATCAGGTTAGTTAATTTGAGACATAGCACATGGAATACAGTGATACCTTGTACAACGTCCAAACTTGGTTCCACAAGTTTGGACTTTATACGGATTTGGACTTTGTATGAGGCATGCAAAATCCTACCCACGATGCCTCATACAATGTCCAAATTATTGTCGTGATGCCTCGTACAATGTCGTTTCCATAGATGCACAGACTTCAGGGCAAAGTCAAGGAAACAGACAGGAAAGTGACAGAACTTTAAGAAATCATTGTCTAAAGGCTAAATACAGTACATTACAAAAACATGTCAAACAACCTTGATTGTCCAAGAACCTGAAGAATGCTGCAAAAATCCCAGGAATGATTCTAAAAATTCTGACGAAAAAATTCAAAAAAATCCAAAATCGTGCTCAAAACCACTCCTAAACACTCTTCGCCTCATGCAATACACGCATGTGTCCTGCCTTTTATACTGCCCAGGCACAATGCAACCTGGGGAAAACCCCAATGCCTCATACAAAGTCACAGCGACTTTGTATGGGCAACTTTTTTCAAGGAATTAGGCAATGTTGTATGAATTCGATGTTGTATGAAGCAGACTTTGTATGAGGTATTACTGTATCTGGCTCTGTAAGCAATTTATTTATTTATTTATTTATTTAAAATCAAATTTTTATGCCGCCCCAATCAGGTAAACCCGACTCTGGGCGGCTCACAACAAGTTAAAACATACATAAAAAACAGTTGAGCCATTAAAACCCAACATACCCACCCACCTATCCCATTTATCTTTAGAAGACTACCCACGTTAAAACTGCCTGCATTAGAATTAAAAGAAATGGGGGCTTATTTAATAAGCCAACAGATGGGGACCATCCTTCCATCTGGGCCCCACACCTGTCCCACCAACCACGTTTTTAGATCTTTTCTGAAAGGTAGCAGCTCTGTATGCTCCTGCAGCTCTACTGGTAGGAGGTTCCACAAGGCTGGTGCAGACACGGAAAAGGCCCTCCTTCCTGTACCAGAGAGACAAGCCCCTCTGGCAGATGGGACAATTAGGGAGCCCCTCCAGTCCGCTCTGGTTGGACGGGCGGACACTCTTGGGATGATGCGGTCTCTAAGGTATCCTGGCCCACTACCATGAAGGGCTTTAAAGGTCAAAACTAGCACCTTGTACTGCACCCGGAGGCAAACTGGTAACCAGTGCAGCTCCCGAAGTAATGGTGAGGCATGGGCATAATGCCCGCACCCCATCACCACCCGGGCTGCTGCATTCTGGACCAACTGCAACCTCCGAATTATTGTCAAGGGCAGCCCCATGTAGAGCGCATTGCAATAATCTAGCCTGGAGGTGACCAGAGCATGTGTGACCCTGAGCAGGGAGTCCCGGTCCAGGAGCAAACGCAACTGATGGATGACGCGAAGCTGTGCAAAAGCCCTCCTGGCCACAGCTGCCACCTGATCTACAAGTAGCAGGCCCAAATCCAGGAGGACCCCAAAGTTGCATACCGGGTCTGGGGCAAAGCAGTCCCATCCAAGACCAAAGTTGGTAGCTCCCTGGATAACATGGGACCCCCAATCCAAAGCCACTCAGTCTTGGAGGGATTCAATTGTAGCCCGTTGTCCCCCATCCAGACCCCAACCGCTTCCAGACATCTGGATAGGACATTGACTGCATCACTGGGGTCCCCATTAATCAACTCTCCTGAACATCATTTTACTTATGTATTATTTATTAAAAGTATGTATTTATTGCTTTGCACCCACTTAGGCTCCCAAAGCAACCTATAATCAAATAAATAAAAAGATACATATGTTTATCCTATCCACCCAGTTTTTCTACCTCAGTAACATGTCTATTACTGTTGGCAGAAATTCATTTTTGTCCAGTGGATTTGACCAATAAAAAAGAGTAAGGAAATTGGGGGGGGGAGAGAGTGAAGGTTCTAATATTCATGTCTTCAATATAGGTTTAAAATATTTTCACTGATTGTCCTTAAAAAGATTGCTTGAGATTCCAGATGACGTCTGTGTGAATCGTAGAAGAGTTCAGTAGATTCTGACAGTCTTGATCCTATTTAGGGAGATAATGTGGTCACCCTTGCTCAAGAGCCATTTGTATCTAACTCCAGGGTTCAATGCTCATCTCCATTCACAGCCAAAGAACCAACACTGTCTGCATCTGCAGATGTTTCCATGGACATGTGGCAGGCATGACTAGACACGGAATGCTGTTTACCTTCTCACCGAAGTGATACCAGAATGATTTTACTGTTGAAATCCAGGATCAGTTCACAATGGTGTTTAACCAGTGCTTTACTGGACAGGCCTGGTCTTCAGAAGTAAAATACACAACCACCACTCATTGGAAAGAAAGACCATCAGGAGCAGTTTCCTTGGCACAGAACTGGAATGGATCCAGATCATTGGGAAACCACTGTTCTGCCTTCCCCTCACCTGTTGGGGCAAAGATAATCCAGGAACAGCATTCCTCGGGAGTACACAACCCTACAACTTGCTACTCTCTCTCTCTCTCTCTCTGATGTAAGTTTGCAAGCAACCCTAGGCATGTGTAACTGAGCAGGTCATATTTTATCTCCCTATCCCTTCTTTTGCCTTTCTTTCTTGCATTGATTGCCCTTTCCTGAACTTTAAACTGAGAGCTTCTCCAAGCACAGCCCTGCCCTCTTCTAATCTGAAAAGTGGCATGACCACTGTCAGTGCTAAATAAATAAATAGTATTATCTAGTATTTGATTTTTTTAGTTTTCCCTTCTTTGAACAAAGCATACCAACATACCTTTATAAAAAGTTTCTTCTTTTTTCCAGAAGGCAGAAAGTGAGTATAAAGAAATAAGAAAGTAGGCCAAAGATATTATTTCGAGAAAAATATTGTGACCAACTCTTCAAATTCCACCTGCATTTAATAAAGAGGAAGCCATTTTCTGTAAAATGATTTGTCCTTCTTTCTCTTTTTGAGAGGATATTAGCTAAATAACAAAAAAAGTTATATAAATACTAAAATTAGTTCTACAAACCACCCAACACTATTACAAGAATAGTAATAATTTAGATCCATGTTGGAGGTCATCCATAGTGCCCTTGACTCCAAGTTTGTTGCAGTAGAGTGTATAGAGATGTCCAGTGTGCCATCTGGTCCATGTTTGTTGAGTCAGTTTCAGTCTGTAAATCTCAGAATGTCTCTAGGACCCATGCTGGCTGTAGGGCCACCACTACCTGTCTGGATCTTTGTCCTCCCTGTCTGGGAGTGACAGGATGGGCCAAGGAGGCTGTTAACATCTCTCTCTGGAAAGGTATACTACCATCTCGGTTAAAGGAGACGATTATATGGCCCATCCTGAAGAAGTATAACTTTGCGACTGAAGATCTTAACAACTGTCACCCAGTCACCAACATCTCCTTTATGGGCAAAGTGGTGGAGAAGGTGGTTGCAGGCCAATTGAGGTCATTCCTGGAGATTACTGGATGCCTTGCTACACACCACTCTGACATCAGTCCTTGCCATGGTGTTGGTCCTACTGAATGATTATTATGAGATCTGAAATGTTTGTAAGCCACCCTGAGAGGTGTATCTACGAGATGGGTGGGGTGTAAATGTTATAAACAAGCAAACAGGAAATTCAGAGAAATGCCATAATCAATGTTTTAAGCTAAGAAAATGTCAATAAGTGGATGGATATTCAAAAGACATTTTAAAGTGTCTGTAGTTTTTGCCTCCCAATCTGGATATGAGCTGGTGTTTCAGAGGGTGATGCCCCTACTTTGAAGACATTATTATTATTATTATTATTATTATTATTATTATTATTATTATTATTATTATTATTATTATTATTATTATTATTATTATTATTATTATTATTATTATTATTATTATTATTATTATTATTATTATTATTATTATTATTATTATTATTATTATTGTCCGCACCAACTCTCTGGAACCTCCTGCCAACAGATCTAAGACTTCAAAGAGAATTGCTGCCCTTCAGGAAAGGATTGAAGACCTGGCTGGCAGGGCAGGTGTGGGGCCCGAATGGGAACACGGTCCCCGCCTGCTGGCTTATGTAAAGAATTAAGAACTCTCTCTTCTTCTTTTTATAGTGGGTGGGATGGGTGGGTGGGATATGGTTTTTTTAAAAGTGGGTGGGATATGGGGATTTTAAAGTGTTTTTATGTGTTTTTAGAACTTGTTGTAATGCCGCCCTGAGTCGGTGGGTAGCATATATAAATATGACTATTAAATTATTATTATTATTATTATTATTATTATTATTATTATTATTATTATTATTATTATTATTATTATTATTATTATTATTATTATTATTATTTATATACCGCCTTCCTCACCCTGGGGCGACTCAAGGCGGTTTACATTTCATAATATACACAGGGCCCCAACGGCTCCTCTTCTGCCCACCCAGGCCTTGGGTGGGCGAGAGTCCCGGGGGTGGGGGGTGGGGCAGCACAGATTGAAAAGCCGCCTCTTTCCCCCAACGGCTCCTCTTCTGCCCACCCAGGCCTTGGGTGGGCGAGAGTCCCGGGGGGGCGGCGCTGATGGAAAATCCGCTTCTTTCCCCCCAATGGCTCCTCTTCTGCCCACCCAGGCCTTAGGTGGGCGAGAGTCCCGGGGGGGGGCCTTGATGGAAAAGCTTTAAACTGGTTTTTCCCTCTTGTTATATTGACCTATCATGTTGACAGAGTAGTAACCTGCAGTCGTTTGATAGGTCCATAACTCACAGAAAATAGAGAGTGGGAGAGCGTGATAAAGGCTTCTTCTTAAGATGAATCTCAGATCAAATGCTGCTCCAGATGACTGCATTTTAGAGAACCCACCTCCACTTAACTCACTAATGTGAGGTTTCGTACATTCATTTCCAATTCATCATTTGATGCAAAATGTATTTCTGATTCCTGAGTTACATGACACTAAATATGGCATAGTGCAGGGCCCAGAAAACTTGACTCTCCAGGTTTCTTGGACTTCAGTTACCAGAAACCCAAGTCAGTACACCTGCTGAACAGGGCTTCTGGTAACTGAAATCCAAGAACATATGGAGAACCAAGTTTGCTGTCCTCTGGTGTAGTGGATTGAATGAAAATCAAGGAGACTGGAGACAAATTTCCACTCACTCACTCACTGTGTGTGTGAGAGAGTGTGTGTGTGTGTCTGGGTGCATGCGCGCATGCGGTGGTGAACCACTCCTGGAATATTTCACATAGAGTTGCCAGGAAGTCAAACTTGACCTGATGAGGTTGATAGAATCATGATAGACTTTAGCAACTCCACCTCTCTGCCTCCAAGGTGCTGAAGAAAAATTGAATAAATAAATATAGATTTTTATTTATATAATCACATTTTATTAGATTAAACATGTAGCCATATTAATTAAAAGTAAAATCAAAATTATGCAAAATTATGCAAAAGGTGTCAGCATGAGAGTAAGAGTGTGCTTTGTGGCTGTGTCGTGGTGACTGGACAGAAAAACAAATTAACTGCAAAAGATTACTCAAGTTAACTGCAAAAGAATACTCAAGTTAACTGCATGTGTGGCTCATGTTGACTGCACCAGGTGACACAAGATCACCTGAGAGGATCAATGCAACAGCAAAAGATGACATGACTTAATGTACTAAGAAAGACAGTATAAAAAGGTATAAAAAGGAGGAGAAAAGAGAGACAAGTGAGTATTGCCAACATGCAATCCCTTGGGAACCTGTCTTTACTTTGACCATATTTCTATATTATTAGCCAATCTTTATATTACTTGAATTTATTTATTTTTAAGGTATTGTACTTTATATTTTGTGTTCTGAGAGTCCTTTTGTATGTAGCAGCTAGGAATAATGAAAACAAATTTCATTATCCAGGTACTTTTAACCCAGGGGGACCATTGCCAAGGCTCTCCAAGATGTTTGAATTGGAATAATTTGGGCGTAACCAGGAAGCTGCTTATTCCCTCCCTCCTATAATGATTCAATTGCCTCCCCTCTGTATTGATCCTGTTGTTGTTCAGTCGCACAGACGAGTCTGACCCTTTGTGACCTCTTGAACCACAGCACACCAGGCTCCTCTGTCATTCGCCTTCTGCTGGAGTCTGCCCATATCTATGCCCACTGCATTAACAATGCTGTCTAAACATCTCATCCTCTGCTGCCCCCTTCTTTTGCATTTGATCTTTCCTATCATCGGGTCTTCTCCAATGAGTCTTCTTTTCTCATTTGGTGTCCAAAGTATTTGAGCTTCAGTTTCAGTATCTGTCCTTCCAAGGAATAGTCAGGGTCAATTTCCTTTAGGATTGGCTTGTTTGATCTTCTTGCAGGCCAGGGAACTCTCAAAAGTCTTCAGCACCAAAGTTCAAAGGCATCTATTATTCTAATTGACCCCTACCTTGTATTATTTTAATGGTAGATCTCTGCTCCTCTGTACCACCTTCCTAATTTGAAAAATACATCCTTCCCATGACAGTGATCTTATTAAAATGCAACAGGCAGGTTAATATCAAACAAGTCTGTGAGTCTGGCCTCACTCTTGTGTCTCCCCCCAAAGGAGGAGGTTGTTATTAGGTTGCTATATGCTGTAATTTCCCAAACTACCTTTATAGAACAAACTTCCAAAGTATGGCCAGTGATTTCTCATTCTTCAACACATATTATACATAGCCTGAGGCCGCCTCATGGAACAAAGGAAGTACTTGTAGTCTAGGTCAATTCACACCATTCTCAATTTTTACACAACACAGCCAGACCTTTTTAAAAAGCTGCTGTATCACTGTTTGTTGCGGTACCTATCTGCTCAACAATATTAAACACACTATCCTTGAATATAATTCCCCACATGTTCTGGGACCTAATTTCTGAACTGGGATTCACCTGAAATCCAACCCAACTGAAATGGAATGGCCAGGTTCAGTTCAGTGATAAGAGAGTAAGCTGAGAAAGGCATGGAACAGGATTAAATGTAAACAATTTAAGAAAATAAATAAGTAAATATTTTTCTGATGAAGAATGTATTTGAAAATTTGGAGGACTTTTTAACTCATGAATAAACTCTTTGAAGACAACACAGAAATTATTTATTGAAGATATGACTGCATTCAGTATAAAAATATTGTAGTTGAACCAATACAGTCGCAATCGGTTTTCTTTTTTTCTACTTGACACACACCTGTTGGCCATTTCTTTATTGACTTTTACCAGATTCAGTTCAGGACAAAGCAATCAGAATGTACAGATCCACTGCTAAGTTGGGTACAAATTAAATCAAACATTGCATAAATCCCTCTGGACCAAGCCAGGAGCCATTCCAACACCCCAAATTGATTCAGGGGAATTGTGCAGGGGCTTGCTATATATCCTCCTGCTCTAAGAATAAGCGTTATTTATGTTTGGACAAGCTTCACTTCTGCCTACATGTGGAATATCATTCTTCTTGATATTTGAATGCTCCCCAGCAATTTTAAAGAAAACAATTGGTATTGCTTTCCTTCCTCAGGAGGGGTCATGGGTAACTGGGACCCTCCAGATGTTGTTGAATTCTATTTCTCACTAATGACCAATGACCGTGGAAAAATCACAGGTTTCACTATCCTTGTTCTTGTGAGTAAAACCAGGAAGCTGAAAGATAAGATTGGTACCTGGAACACTTTCTTTTGCAACAGCTATGTACAGGCAACAAAAAGAAGAGTAGTTACTTTAGTGTATGCAAACCAAGACACAGGACACAGCCTCGGGCTGGGTTAACTCAGGTTTATTGCATCGTGGACAGAGGGAACATGAGGTAATGGCGGATCGATAGCTCTTTATATACAGCAGTAATACATTTGAACGTGGTGCCATGGTAGCCCATTGGCCACTGTCTGCGTGACGTCATTGCAGGTCACGCCCTTCTTGTCCAGGTGTAGGTGGTGGCGGGAAAACTTCCCGCGCTGTTGCCTTTGATGAGTTCGGACCAAGAGAGCTTGGACGCTCGCTGCTGCCAGTTGGTGGTCATTAGCTCGCGTCCTATTACAGGGTTTATATGATACAGCTGAAGGTTACATTGTTGCTATAGGCAAGGTTACATTGGCTCAGATACATTGTAATCCATGTGTACAGTAAAAACCATCAGAACACAACACCCCTCCCCCCTAGGACGAGACAAAGTCTCGAGCCCACACTTAAACACACTCCCCCCCCTTAGGAGACAAAGTCTCTCAGCCAAGATGGCTTATTTCGAACACGCTGGGGTCTCGATGCGGGCTGCCTCTCCCCGGGTTTGCTACCTTCTCTTTGTCCCCTGGTTTCCTGTCCTGTAATTGGAGAGGGAGACTCGTTAGTGACTTGCCGCGGCTCCGCGGCGTTGTTGGGAGGTGTGCTCTTTCTTAGGGGGGAACCGGGGGCACTGGGGGCCAACGAAAAACCCCTCTTCTCGCTTGGATGGGTGGGGGAACACTCCTGAAAACCCCCCCGGCTCGCAAAATCAAAATCAAAATTGCAATCGGGGGCAGCGGTCGCGAACTCCTCTCCCCCTTCCCCGGCCCCTGATAGGACTGGCGTATCAAAAGGGTATGAGTCGGGGCCGCTGCTTCTGCCTTCCCCCCTTGCTTGGGACTGTTGTCCACTGCTGTCTCCCCCTTGGGTTAAGCGGGTGGGGGAGAACCCTAACGCTGAATCCTGTTGCTGAGCCCCACTGACTGGCCCACTCACTCGGTGCCTCAGTTGGTCTGCGTGCCTCCTCCAGAGGAGGCCGGTGTTAGTCTCGACCCGGTACGACACTGGCCCCGTCTGTTCTACAACCGTCCCTGGCACCCAGGCTGGCCCTGCGCTGGAATAGTTCCTGCAGTGAACAGGGTCACCGGCGGCGAAACCTTTCGAGACTGCCAACCCTATGTTTTTCCCTTTATCCTCGACTCTCGTCGGGTCTAGCCTGGACAGGATCGTGGTCAGTTTCCGCCGCATCAAGAGCTCTGCCGGCGAGTAGCCTGACGCTAAGGGGGTTACCCTATACGCTAAGAGGAACTGGCACACTTGGTGATTTAGGTCCCCCGGGCCCATGCGCCGCAGCGCCTCCTTTGTTGTACGCACCAGCCGTTCCACTTGGCCATTCGTGGCCGGGTGAAACGGTGCGGATGTGACATGCCGAATGGCGTTTGCCTCCATGAATGCTCCGAACTCAGCGGAGGTGAAACAACTAGCGTTATCGCTGACTAAAGTGTCGGGTAAACCGAACGTGGAAAAGACTCTCCTTAGCCGGCTAATTGTCGTGGCGGAGGACGTGCTCTTTACTGGGATAACCTCCAGCCACTTGGAGAACGCATCCACCACCAGGAGAAACATGGTTCCTCGGAATGGGCCAGCGAAATCTACGTGCACTCTGGACCATGGCCCCCGTGCTGTGTCCCATTCCCTATGCGGAAGACGGGCCGCCTCAGGTCGGGACCCCTGGCATGCCTCGCAAGTGCCGACCATGTGCTCAATGTCCGCGTCCAGCTGTGGCCACCAGAAGTAACTCCGGGCCAGCGCCTTCGAACGAACTATGCCCGGGTGGCTGACGTGCAGCAGTTCGAGCACCCTCGTCCGCAGGGGCGCAGGGACCACCACCCGTTGGCCCCACAAAAGGCACCCCCTTTCTAGGGACAACTCTAGCTTTTTCCGAAAGAATGGGTCGAACTCTGTACTCGGGGACGATGCCGGCCACCCCTTCTGTACCCATGAACTAACTTTCCCCAGCGTTCTGTCCTTGCCTGTCGCCCTAGCAATGTCGGCTGGTACTATTGGGGGTGCGTCTAAAACCTCAATTAGCAACACCTGGCGGTCTCTTTCAACTCTCGCCTTCTGGTCATCCGACAAAGGCAAAGGGGATCTCGAAAGTGCATCAGCATGGCTGATCTCCTTTCCGGGCCGGTACTCCAACTCATGTTGGTATGCGTTGAGGAAAATAGCCCATCGCAGCATTCTCGGGGACAGGATCTGCGGCGTGGGCTTGCTCGCCGTGAAAATCCCTAACAGCGGCTTGTGATCGGTCACGATTTTGAACGGGCGGCCATACAAAAAATCGTGAAATTTTTTAGTTCCCGCTACTATCGCTAACGCCTCCCTGTCGGTTTGTGCGTAATTTCGCTCCGCTTGGGACAGGGACCTTGAGTAAAACGCTACCGGGGCCTCCCTTCCGTCCTCCAACACGTGGCAAAGCACCGCCCCCACCCCCACCGGGGATGCATCACAGACTAGGACCACTGGCCGTTTGGGGTCGAAGTGCGTCAGGATTGCCTCAGATGTTAGGAGTTGCTTTAGTTCTTTGAACGCCCTCTCGTGCTCGTCACCCCACATCCATGGCTCCTCCTTTTTAAGTAACCGATGGAGCGGTTCGGCCACGGACGCCTTCCGCGGGAGGAATGTATGGTAAAAATTGAGGAGCCCCAGGAAGGACTGTAGCTCGGTTTTGGATGTGGGGCGAGGGGCCTTTTTAATGGCTGCTACTTTGGATTTAGACGGCTTAATCCCCTCGGGTGTGATCCGGAACCCTAAAAACTCGACCTCGGTTTCGAAAAAAACACATTTGTCCTTCCTCAATCTCAGCCCCGCTTTCTCGAACACGGTCAGTACTTTGTCCAACCTCTTTGCCAGTTCAGCCTCACTCCCCCCTGTTATCAACACGTCATCAAAATAAGGCAACACCCCCTCCAGGCCCTTCAGGAGGCGTTCCACAAGCGACTGAAAAAGGCCGGGTGCCGAGTTCACGCCAAACTGTAACCGCGACACCTGGAACGCTCCTTTATGTGTAACTATCGTTTGTGCCGCGGCCGTGGCGGGGGTCACAGGAAGTTGCTGATAGGCTTGAGCCAAATCGAGTTTAGCGAAACACTTTCCCCCATTCAGCCTGGCCAAAAGGTGGCTGATCACCGGCACCGGGTATGCATTAGGGCGGATCGCCTTGTTAATTGTACACTTATAATCAGCGCAAATGCGCACCTCCCCGTTAGCCTTTAGAGCCGTTACAATTGGAGTTTCCCACTCCGCGGAATCAACAGGAATAAGGATCCCCTGGCCCACCAGTTTGTCCAGTTCCGCCTCTATCTTGTCCTTGAGTGCGAACGGCACCCTGCGCGGTTTGAGTCTTATCGGGCGGACCTCCGGGTCTATGTCGAAAGCTACAGGGGGTCCCTTGAACTTTCCGAGTCCTTTCTTAAAAACGGCGGGATGCGCATCGCAAACCGCTTGTATTGGGTCCCCCCCCACGGTATGCACCCCCCCCTATGAACAAACCTAAGGGCTGAAACCACTGTGTCCCTAGGAGGCTACAGCTTCCCCCCTTGAGGACAACTAGGGGCAGTTCCGCAGAATGTCTCTTAAAATTGACCCGAAATTTCCCGACCCCCAACACCGGAATGCTGTTTCCCTGTACATCTCGTAGCGTGGACCTCAACGCTTTAAGTTTGGGCCGCACGTGGGGGTCGATTTTCAGGAACTCTTTCTGGGGAATTATGGAATAGGAGGACCCCGAGTCAATTTCCATCTTAATAGGGGCCCCTTGTACTAATACCTCAACGAAGTAATGGGACTGTCCCGCGGACACGCTGAACACTGGGGCGTCGTCCTCGCTGTCGTCCGAGACGCGGCCCACGCCGTCCTGCCTCCTCGTGGTCTGGGCGCCATCTTTGGGCCTCGCTGGACGGTCCGGTCTGGCCGCACGTTCCTGTGACTGCCTCCGGCCCTCTTTCCGTTTCCTGCATGCCTTGGCGATGTGCCCCCGACGGCCGCAGGTGTAACACTCGGCCTTCCTGAACGGGCATCTCGCGCGCTCATGGGCCGCTCCGCAACCCTCGCAGCGTCGACCACCCTTTCGGACCTTCTGGACCTCCTCGCCGTCGCTGCCTTCCGTAGATGACTTTGAGGCCCGTCGAGTTGCGTGCACCGACTGTCCGGACTTCCCGTGCACCGAATTTTCCGCCTTGCCGGCTCTAGGACGCCACTCACGCCACTGGTGCATCTCGTCCACTCCAGCATTCGTGGACTCTGCGGCTTCCGCGGCCTCTACGACCTCTGCCAGCGTGGGTGGCGGCTCCTTGTTCATCAAGCTGCACTGCACCTCCTTGTCTTTCAGGCCACACAACACGCCGTCCCTGAGGGCCATCTCTAGGATGTCGCCCCATCTACAGGGGGCGGCGGCTATCCTCATGGCGGCCACGAATGCCTCAACCGACTCATCCGGCGCTTGGACTCGCCTCCAAAACGCGCTCCGAGCGGGAAACATTGCCCTCGAGGGGCAGAACCGCTCTCGCAGCAGCTTCATGATGTCGCCCGCCTTAAATTCGCTCACCTTCTTCGGAGCGATGATGCCCACCAGCGTCCGCTTGGTTTCCATCCCGAGCATTCTGGTGAGGATGGCCCTCTTCCTCTCCTCGTCGTCTCCTTTGACTCTGAGTTCCACCAGTGCCGCCTGGAAGTCCATCTCAAGCAGCTCCCAGTCTTGCGGTTTGGTGATGTTGAACCCGCTCTGTGCCCTGGCTGTTCCGTGGGGATCCATCATCCCACCTTCGTCGCCAATTTAGTGTATGCAAACCAAGACACAGGACACAGCCTCGGGCTGGGTTAACTCAGGTTTATTGCATCGTGGACAGAGGGAACATGAGGTAATGGCGGATCGATAGCTCTTTATATACAGCAGTAATACATTTGAACGTGGTGCCATGGTAGCCCATTGGCCACTGTCTGCGTGACGTCATTGCAGGTCACGCCCTTCTTGTCCAGGTGTAGGTGGTGGCGGGAAAACTTCCCGCGCTGTTGCCTTTGATGAGTTCGGACCAAGAGAGCTTGGACGCTCGCTGCTGCCAGCTGGTGGTCATTAGCTCGCGTCCTATTACAGGGTTTATATGATACAGCTGAAGGTTACATTGTTGCTATAGGCAAGGTTACATTGGCTCAGATACATTGTAATCCATGTGTACAGTAAAAACCATCAGAACACAACAGTTACTGACCTAGTATTCAAATGTTGGATAAGTGCTTTCTTCAAAGGATAATTTTCTATCAGTCTACATATGGGCTCAAATCCTACTGGTGTACCTGTATATCACACAACTAGGATGGCATTTAGTTTCATTGAAAGGTTTGTATCCCTCACTTTTTTCAGTTTCCAAAGCTTCCTGGGGCTCCCTTTGGCCCCGGAGAAGTATTTGTGAATTTCTGGATTGGGAAGGGGAAGTGTTTAATAGCAAAAAGAATCAGTGCCTGGATCAGCTGTAACACTAGACCAGCTACTGTGATTTATTGCTATTAAAGGTTTCCCCTGTCCTAAAACTCCCAAAGATTTTGCTAGGACAAAAGAAAACCTTGGATTTAGAGTGGGAGGGTGGGGGGAGAGGAAACTTTCAATCAAATGAAATCAAATTGTGGGCAGATGTCATAATCCTAATTACACATGGTAATATTATGCAAGTAGGATTTTAGCTATTATTTCAGGAACCACAAATTATTTGAATTTTCTTTAAAATGATGAGCAAACACTCCCCCTCCCCCAATTTTTGCTTGAAACCACACACATGTGCTCCTTTTTATCAAAAGGTCCTGTAAAAACACAGGGTCACCTGCAATAAGACTACATTCTTCTCCTCTCAACCAAGTATATCCTTTTGCCAGGCATACACCCAGACTTTATACACAGCATGACTCGCAGGATGATGGTTATTCTTCCCCACCCTTCCTTGGATTACTTCCGTGAAGGCTACTTGTTCCTTCCCATGTACTAAGAGTTCGAGAGAAGTTGGGTATTAGGAATCAGGACCAAAATGGCTTCCCATTAGGAATAAGAGAAGGGGGTTTACAGCACCAGCAGGGCAGACAAAAGGCAGGTAGAAGGAGGGATAGCTTGCCTGGAATAAGAGTGAGGCAGGGTCATAGCCAGGGTAGGGCCAGGGTGGGCTTGGCCCACTCTGAGCTAGCAGTTTGCCCACCATGATAAAGCATGGTTTCAAATATGAATGCATTGAAAAGAGGCTTTTTTGCCCATCCTGAAAAAACATATTCGCCCACCCACATCTAGAATCCTGGCTATGGCCCAGCAGTAAGGGTCTTGTTTTCATCATACACAAGGGGCAGTAACATACTATGTGTATTCTTCCATTCTCCTTCCTTTTAATATTTCAGGCTCATTTTGAATTGTCTCTCAGGAAGATTTTTTTAAAAAAATATTCAGACCGTGTGCCATTCTTATGAGTAAGTCGACCACCTAAATGAAAGCAGGCAGGTTAATTTCACACCTAAATCTTCGACAAAATGTACTGCAATGCCTACTTATAATCAATGTGTTGAAGGGGCAGACAAAGTCTCCTTGGTTTTACAAATCAAGTCCTCCTAGCATTCATGAAGATTCCCCTGGTACAGAATGTATCACGTTATAGCCAGCAGTAGGAAAATTTGAAAAGCAAAACCTTGTGCTGGCAACATTTTATTGTTCCATTAGTACATTTATTTCTATGACTTGTGAGTTCTGATGGAGAAATCATTGCTATGTCTAAGACTGGAAAAGAATTTTGTTAGATCAAACAGTCTCCATGGATGTAGACTTTTCTCACCTCCTGAGAAGAAACACATTTAATGTTCAGATTTCATGCCTTAGGGAGTCTTATAAGGAAGAGCTATTTGGCTTCATTGTGGCTAAAGCAAGAATGAGGATATGTCTGATCATGTTAAAATAAGTGAAATTGGGAATGTTGTGACTGTTCTTTCCCCTACAACCCTGGTGGCTAACCTTGGCAGTCTAGCTGTTCTGGAACTTGAATTCCCAGAAACCCTGATCAGCTGTTCTTGAACTACAATCAGAAGCCCAAGTCAGCACTCCTGCTGATCAGGGCTTCTGGGAATTGAAGTTCCAGAACAGCTAAAGTGCCAAGGTTAGCCATCACTGCCCTAGAATATGCAGGTACCATTTGAAATTGGTTCAAATTGATTCATGTTAACATCTAAAAATGTTAAAGGAAACACTCCATGTAAATTTATGGGTGCTCCATTTTTTAGGTAAGAATGGGAGAATCCACCTTTTCAAAAGGTTTTGCAAACAGAGGCCAAGAGAGAGAGACAGAAAGACCATCTGACTCAAGGGGCACAGTAAAATATTTATTTCCATATGAAGACTCTAAAATTGTGCTTCTATTTTAGCATCCTTTTATAGTATTTTCAATGCCCCTTTTTGTAGGAATTGGGGCCGTAAAGCGGCCCTTCAGGTCCCGGAGGAGACTGGTCAAAGGAATGACCCGAGGCAAGATGGAGCGAAGACCAGTGATTTATTGAGGGAAAATCATCAGTATATATTATGCAGAAGGCTGTGCATGGTAGGATGGTTATCTGACAGAGAATCACATCACCTATTTACTCAGGTTAATTGGGAATCTCTTTTGGGGAAGTTAATTAGTGCGGGCAAACACTGACCATTGTCTGAGGCTTAGGCTTGGGTAAATATGGCTTCTATTTGCACCAGAGATTAAGCTTAACTCAGAGTGAGTAATTGCCTAATACGTAACAGAGGTTAGAGATTTGCTCTCTCAGCAGGTTCGTTGGTCAGGTCAGGTAATTGGGTGAATCAAACCCTATAATTTATCCACCCCCCTTAATTTGGGTGCTCACAGAGCCCACGGGCCAGGGAGCCTTTCTCCCGAAAGTGGCCTCTGCCGGGCCGTTCCGTGCCCACGGGGCACGGGGAAACCATACCTTTTACTACTTAGTTGCTCAGATGCATTATATCTTTAATAATAAACATGCATACAGCAGCCCACTAGCTGAATTGTGGAGGAATCTGATGGAAGGAAAATGGCTTGTTTTGATAACCATTAGAGAAGAGGGGAACAGATGCAAATCCATCTGCTACTGATAAGGCCCAACTTCGGGTGATTCGCCAGTTGCGCCCGCTCCTGGACCGGGACTCTTTGCTCATGGTCACTCATGCTCTGGTTACCTCCAGACTAGACTACTGTAATGCGCTCTACATGGGGCTGCCCTTGATGACCATTCGGAGGCTGCAGCTGGTCCAGAATGCGGCGGCCCGGGTGGTGATGGGGTGTGGACGTTATGCCCATGCCTCACCACTGCTGCGGGAGCTGCACTGGTTACCAGTTTGTCTCCGGGTGCAATTCAAGGTGCTGGTTTTGACCTTTAAAGCCCTATATGGTAGTGGGCCAGGTTACCTTAGAGACCGCATTGCCCTAAGGACGTCTGTCCGTCCAACCAGAGCGGACCGGAGGGGCTCTCTAATTGTGCCATTGGCCAGGGGGGCTCGCCTGTCTGGCACAAGGAGGAGAGCCTTCTCTGTGTCCGCACCGGCCCTTTGGAACCTCCTGCCTGTGGAACTGCGTCTCCAGACGGAGTTGTTGCCCTTTAGAAAAGAACTAAAAACCTGGCTGGCAGGCCAAGTTTGGGGTGCAGGTGGAGGGGTGGCTTCCGTTGGGTGGTTAATATAGGGGAGGATGCCTGCCCCACGGTTTCTTCAGTTCCTGCACCCCTCTCTTTTTAGGGGTGGGTTCTTATTGCTGGTTTTTATCTGTTTTATTTGTTTTTATATGTTTTTACCCATTGTTGTGAACCGCCCGGAGTCGGCTTTGGCTGAGTGGGCGGTATAGAAATTTGACAATAAAATAAAATAAAATAAAATAAGGAAAGGGGCTAAATAGTGTTTGCCCTTTGCAATCTTAATAACATCACACAGGCTCATGGCCTGTACTTTCTCATTTATAATTTTAGAAATCTTCCAGCTTTTTAAAAGTGCTTCTGTAATGAAAGATAACCACAATTTTATTTTCCCATTGCACGGTTTATAAACTGCTGTTAGTAAATTAATTCATCCCTCAAACTTCTTGTTATTTGTTTGTTTGTTTGCCTTCTGGCCTCAAGAACAATAAAATTTTATGATTATCCAAAATAAATTTTAGGGAAAGCCTGCTTTGTGATCTTGAGTTTCTAGGGAGAATTTTCATATTTTGCAGCTGGTTTTGAATAGTATTGCTTTCAGCAACCCATGGCAGATGTTGTTGCACAAAGACCAAACCATTCTGGCAACAAACCTCACATCGATGAATCATTTCTTTCATGATTTCAAAAACCCGGAGTCTCTCCATTTATTCTGAAGTATGCTGTGAATCAGTGGCATGTCCCAATTACCACTGCACAATTTACACCACATGGTTGAACGTGATTGATGGTATGTAATTAATGATTTATGAGAGCCAGGGAGCCAGTATATCTCATCCAGAAGAATGTCAGGCTGAAGATGTGGGCTTTTCTTGGTCAATCTTGAGAATCTTTGCCGAGCTGGGCTTCCCAGTCAATGCCAGTCTGTTCTGAAGGAGAAGTGTTAGATTACCTGCTTTGACCCTTGACCATTGCAGTGAAAATAATGTAACAGGAAAATGTCCCAGTGGTAATGTATGGTTGTGAGGGCTGGACCATATGGAAAGTGGAGTGCAGAAGAATGGATGCCTTTGAAATGTGGTGTTGGATGAGAGTCTTGAGAGTACCCTGGACAGCAAGGAGAACAAATAGGTAGATCTTAGAAGAAATCAACCCTGGCTGCTCTTTGGAAGTCAAATAATGAAGATGAAGCTAATGTACTTTGGACATCAAATGAGAAGATTCACCTGAGAAAGCTTTGATGCTGGGAAAGGTTGAGGGCAAAAGAATAAGGGGTGGCAGAAAATGAGATGGCTAGATTGTATTGTTGATGCAAAGGGTACAGAGTTGGGTGGGTTGAGGAGCGTGGTGGAGGATAGGGGTGCCTGGTGTGCAATGGTCCATGGGGTTGCAAAGGGTCGGAATCAGCTGTGCGACTGAACAACAACAACAAAAGTGTGTTTGAGAAATCTTGTTGAACCTGTTGATGTTCAAGGTTAGATGAACCTTACACATCAAAGTACAGTAGTTTACCAATATTTGTTCATATGATATTGCATGACCAGTCAGTATAGCACTTTAGAAGCCATTATTAAAAGGAGATGACCCAAGCAAAAATGTATAACTTCAGAACAAAATTAAATCCTGAACAATAGTATTAGACAGTTTGGTCTTGCTCTGTGCCAAATTTGAAGGAATTTGGGTAGTTCGTTTTAAATTTCTGGTCTTTGAAATTCGAAAATTGATGAAAAATAGGAATGCCCATTGATTTGTGCTTACAAGAGAAGTGATTTTTAAAAAGGAAGAGGTTTCCTGATATTTTCCCCTTGCTTAGTATCTTTTTGTGAATGGTAGTGAGCACAAGAGACATCCTATAGCTCACCTTGTATGCTGTGAATGTGTTGTCAATGTTCTGGCTGGTGTTTGTTATGTAAATTGTGACATCCACTTTTTTTTGCTGTCAGTGGAGGCCAATATTGCATGGCAATATCAGGCTATAGCCTGTGATTTGAATCATGGATAGAGAAGCAATGGTATCATCTGCATATCTCAGATTGTTGATGTTTCTCCCAGTGATTTTAATCCCATATTGTGATTTCTCCATCCCTGCATTGCACATTATGTGCTCTGTGTAGAAGTTGAATAAGCAGGGTGACAAAATGCAGCCCTGTCTTACTCCTTTTCCTATTTGAAACCACTCTGTCATTCCGTGTTCTGTCCTAACTGTTGCTTCTTGTTTCATGTACAGATTTCTCAGGAGGCATATGAGGGGCTCTGGTATTCCCATCTCTTTAATTACTTGCCACATCTTGTTGTGATCCACACAGTCAAATGCCTTAGTGTAGTCAATAAAACAAAAGTAAACTTGTTTCTGGTATTCCTTTGTTTTCTCCAGGATCCAGCGTATATTGGCAATGTGGTCTCTAGTCCCCCTGCCTCTTCTGAAACCAGCCTGCACCTCTGGTAATTCTCTCTCCACATGCTGCTGAAGTCTATCCTGTATTATCTTGAGCATCACCTTGCTGGCGTGTGGGATGAGTGCAATTGTTCGATAATTTGAACATTCTTTGGCATTGCCCTTTTTTGGGATTGGAACGTATACTGATCTTTTCCAATCCTGTGGCCACTGTTTTGTTTTCCAAATCTGCTGGCATATTGAATGCAGTAATTTGATGCTATCATCATTTAGCGCTTTGAAAAATTCAACTGGGATACCATCATCTCCACTAGCTTTGTTGTTTGCAGTGCTCTTTAGGGCCTTTCTGACTTCACTCTCCAGGATGTCTGGCTCAAGTTCAATTTCTTCATCATTGCGATTATCAGGAGTATTGAGGTCCTTTTTGTAGAGTTCCTCTGTGTACTCTTTCCATCTTTTCTTAATTTCTTCTGCATCAGCTAGCTCCTTTCCATCTTTGTCCCTTATCATGGTCATTTTTGCTTTAAATATTCCCTTGATTTCCCCGATTTTTTGGAAAAGATCTCTGGTTCTGCCTCTTTTGTTGTTTTCCTCCATTTCTCTGCACTGTTCTTTTAGGTAGTTTTCCTTATCTCTCCTTGCTTTTTTAAAAAAAATTCTGTGTTCAAATGATTGTTTTTTTTTCCCTTTCTCCTTTTACTTTTGTATTCCTTCTTTCCTCTGCTATTTCAAGAGCCTCATCAGATAACCACTTTGCTTTCTTATGCCTCCTCTCCTTTGGTATGGTTTTCTTTGCTGCTTCCTGCATGATGTCCCTCACCTCTGTCCATAATTTTTCTGGCACTCTGTCTACCGAGTCTAAGCAATTAAATCTGTTCATCACCTCCACCGTGTATTCTTTAGGGATGCTATCTAGGTGATATCTGTCTGGTCTCCTTGTTTTCCCTATTTTCTTTAGTCTAAGCCTGAATTTTGCAATCAGTAGGTTGTGATCTGAGCCACAGTCTGCTCCAGGTCTTGTTTTTGCTGACTGTATAGAGGTTCTCCATCTTTGGCTGCAGAGTATGTAGTCAATCTTGTTTCGGTGTTGGCCATCTGGTGATGTCCATGTGTAAAGTCACCTCTTGTGTTGCTGGAAGAGAGTGTTTGCTATGACCAGTGCGTTCTCTTGGCAGAACTGTATCAATCTTTGCCCTGCTTCATTCTGTGTTCCAAGACCAAACTTGCCTGTTATTCCCTCCACTTTTTGATTTCCTACTTTGGCATTCCAGTCTCCTAATATAATTTGGACATCATTTCTTGGTGTCTGTTCTATGAGGTGTTCTAGGTCCTCATAGAACTGGTCAACTGTGGCTTCATCTGCACCAGTGGTTGGTGTGTATATTTGGATCACAGTGACAGTGAAAGGTTTGCCTTGAATTCTGAGTGACATCATTCTGTCATTTTTAAGGTTGTATCCCATTACTGCTTTTCTCACTCTTTTATTGACAATTATGGTACTCCATTTATTCTAAGGTTTTCTTGCCCACAGTAGTAGATATGATGGTTTCCAGAGCTAAATTCACCCATCCCTGTCCATTTTAGCTCACTGATGCCCAGGATGTCAATGCTTATTCTTTCCATCTCATTTTTACCACTTCCAGTTTACCTTGGTTCGTTGATCTCACATTCCATGTCCCTATGCAGTATTGTTCCTTGCAACATTGCATTTCCCCTCCCCCTTTCCTGTCCCTCCCCTTCCTCCACTCTGTTGTTCTAAGCATCCTGTATCATCCAAACTGCTCCCTTGTTTTGCCTTTTGTTTTGGTCAATAGGGTTCTCTTGGCAAGCTTTGTGGCGTGGTTTGCTGGTTTCTACGCCATTTTTCTCTCAACATACATTTTTTCTCAGTTTTAAAAGTTTAAAACATTTTAGACAACATATTATCATGCATATTATCACACTTTAAAACACAGTCTCTCTGTCAGTTTCTATATTAAGTCAGTATAAAGTCTCTATGTGAGTTGCTATATTAAGTCTTCTACATTTTTGCATATTAGCTACTTATCCTTTGCATAGAACTCTGAGTCTTGCCCCCTGCTTTTCCTCCTCTGCCCTCTTCCCTTCTGCCAATTGGTCTTCTCCTACGGTGCTCGGCTGGAGCCTGTAGGTGGTGGGTACCCCCGGCTGGAAGTCTCATGGCGGCAGCGATGGTTGGCCTTTCCGCCGCTCGGCCGGCTCTCCTCCTCCTCACTCCCCGGCTGGGGGTGGTTGTCCGGTGGCGGCGATGGCTGGCTTTTCCGCCGCTCGGCCAGCTCTCCTCCTCCTCACCCCCCCCTGGCTGGGGGTAGTTGTCTGGCAGCGGCGATGTCTGGCCTTTCCGCCGCTTGGCCGGCTCTCCTCCTAAAGTGAGGAAGACCTAAAGAATCTCTTCATTGGGCTAAAGGAGGAGAGTGCAAAAGCTGGCTTGAGACTCAATGCCAAGAAAACCAAGATAATGGCAACAGGCCCAATCAGTTCCTGGAAAATAGATGGGGAAGAAGTAGAAGCAGTGACAGATTTTACTTTCTTAGCATCAAAGATCACTGTAGATGGGGATTGTAGCCATGAAATAAAAAAGGTGACTGATTCTTGGGAGACAAGCTATGAGAAACCTGGGGAACATAGTGAAAAGCAGAGACATCACATTGCAAACAAAAATTAGAATAGTCAAAGCAATGGTATTCCCAGTGGTAATGTATGGATGCAAGAGCTGGACAATTAGGAAGGCTGAACGCAGAAGAATAGATGCCTTTGAAATGTGGTGTTGCAGGAGGGTTTTGAGAGTCCCCTGGACAGTGAGGAGAACAAATAGGTCAATCTTAGAAGAAATCAACCCTGACTGCTCATTGGAAGGTCAAATAGTAAAGACGAAGCTAAATTACTTTGGACATCAAATGAGAAGGGAGGATTCACTTGAGAAGGCCTTGATGTTGGGAAAGGTGGAGGGCAAAAGAAGAAGGGGGAGGCCAAAGATGAGATGGATAGATGGTATTGTAGACATAGTGGGCACAGAGCTGGGAGGGCTTACGGGGATGGTGGAGGACAGAGGAGCCTGGAGGAAAATGGTCCATGGGGTCGCAAAGGGTCGGAGTCGACTGTGCGACTGAACAACAACAACAAATAATGCTTATTCTTTGGACAGTTCTCTGGAGTTTTTAGATTGCTCAGTTCTCAACACATCTTGTTGGCACAGGAAGACTAAAATACATCTGTTAGAAAGCTTCAGTTTTGGGTCTTTAGCTAAAACCTTATAGGAAAAGGAAGTAAAAGATAGGTGAAATGGAGGCATGCTATACCAGTCTCACTCTACTGAATGGGGTACACAGAAAGATCCTCCTTGAAGACTGTGGTATTTTTGAATCACAATCCGGTGTACCCTGATAAGAGCAACCTTGTGTTGTTGGCTAATCTTTCTCACACTAGGTCAGGTGAAAGAAACTGCAGAATGAACTCACCCAAAGGTGCCTTCATTTTGGAAGTTTCACGTCTGGCCTAGATACAGAGGAAGAGGACTCTACTGAATATGTAGAAACAACAGCATCAACTAATTTTGCAGCTCTTTTAACTTGCTGTGTAACATGACAGTCAACATGGGCAGAGATGGAATTGCTAGATCCCTGAGAGACCACCCCACCCCAAGTCATAGGCCTTTGTTTTCCTCAAATCCCACAGGGCTGTAGCCAGGATTCTAGATTGGGGAGGGGGCAGTTTTCCCCCCAGGAGGGGCAACAATGTCACACACACAAACATATATATGACATTGGCATCCCGGGGTGGGGTGGGGTGGGCTGTTAGCTCAGGAGGATTTTTGCCCCATCCCCCCCCCCCCCGGCTACGGCCGATTCCCCATTATCTGAAACATACAAACTCATGGAGAAATTTGTTCAGACTCCCTTCAACTTATGAAAGGGTTGGTTGGTCCTGTCCTGCATAGCAAATGCATCAAGGTGCTCCACCGAAAAATGATCAACTATGAGATTCTGTAAGTGTGAAAAGCCCACTACTTTCTTCAATCATCAGCAGCATTAGAGGGGGAAAGGAGCCTGTATTATCTGTCAAAACACACCTTGTGCACAAAATACAAGGCTTTTGCATTTTTTTTAAAAAAACATTTCTGTAAAAAGTTCACCAAAACCGGCCAAAGTGTAGAAAATGTCCCAAATCCTCATCTTCTCCCTCGCTAGAGACAAACTTCATGTTCTCAACCTATTTGTTACAAATTATTCCGAATTCATTAAGTTTATAACCCATTATGTGTTGGGCTTATCCATGTTATTGATCCTGAAAACATTACTGCCCCTTTCAACGACCTTAATTTAGCATAGTTAACCATGTAGTAATGTGACATCATCATTTGTTGTTTATTATAACATTCAGAACTAGCTACGATTGTTCATATTATCAAGCCACAAAGAAGAAAGAAATGAAAGGCATGGAAGCAAAAGCAGTTAAAAGCAATAAAGTTTAGAAACATGATTGAGGAATGAATATTTGTGCAATTATTATTTTCTAGAATGAAATCTAGTTTCCCTCACTCATGCTAGCCAAAATACTAGTATGTGAGAATATTTAGCTCAGCCCAACATTCAGTGATGCACTGCAAAAAAATTTACTACTGACTCTGTGGGCTGGCCAAATCTGTGGGTGTGGCCAAATCTGTGGGTGTGGCCAAACATCCTGCATTATGGGCTATGGAGGTGGGTGTGGCCAACCAAGTGGGCATGACCTGTGGGGAAATTTCTGCTACCGGTTCTGCAGAACCTGGCAGAACCTGCTGCAGTGCATCACTGCCTACATCGGCCTGATCTGAAAAACTATCAGAATTGTTTACTTTTCCTGCATTTTAATCTTGCATTCAGTTTCAGATAGTAACACAGGTTTTTAGGATCATCTTCATTGTTACCACAGGATGAAGTAATACAGTGGCAGTTAAATTGGGAATTAAAGGCTTATGTTTGAATTATCCTTCTCAATGTGTAGTGAAATATTATTGCTTTCTTTTTTTATAAAGTTGGAAGCTCCTGTAGAGAAACCTTGAGCAACTGCTTGAGTCCACCAAGGGAAAAGAAGAAGAAAAAAGGAGCTGGTTGCTGCTTCCCGTTGCCTTGAGTTACCCTGTGGAGTTTCAGGAGCTGAAGTAAACATGTGTAGAATTAAATTCTCATAGGTTTAGTGGTTCTTGCTGCCAGGAAGAGATGGAATATTTCTCTGACTTCTCTTGCAGTTGATATTTTTTTTTAAAAAAACACCACTTTATTTGTGTCCAGAATGTGAAGAAATTTAAGAATAATATTTATACATAAATTAACTTATTAAAATTCTACCCTAGTGGCACTGGCCAAATTCAACAGATATGAGTTTCCCTGACATTGAAAGAACTATTATTGTCCTTGCCTGCCATTATTGAATGTGAGGTGCAAAAGAGAGGCAGGGGATGAGCAAAATGTTCAGTATGCTTTTGACCAGAACTTACTAAACTTAATGAAATCTGGAAGTGGGAGAAAGCAAAACTGACAGATAGATTCATCTTTAATTCTTTTAAAGCTGTAGCCGTTTGAAAGAAAGAAATTGTAAGTAGATAAATAGGTACCACTTCACAGGGAAGGTAAACAGCATTCCATGCACTCTGGTATCTTGT
The DNA here is from genome assembly GCA_035047305.1 of Bradypodion pumilum. NCBI lineage: Eukaryota > Metazoa > Chordata > Lepidosauria > Squamata > Chamaeleonidae > Bradypodion > Bradypodion pumilum. The sequence continues at coordinate 155,699,014 of JAWDJD010000001.1, read as the reverse complement.
CATTCATGCCACACGTCCACAGAAATATCTGCAGACATTCTTATTTTACTTAATGTTTTCCTTATCTTTTGATATCTTCTGTTCTTATTGTGTGCCAGCTATAGCAGTGCCTGGCACGAATATTTGGCCTGATATAAATTAAATAAATATGATTTTGGTGAAAGACTCTCTCGCTTAAGTTGCTCCTCAAAACTACAATTTGGTAAGATGGGAATGAATGGTAAGCCTACCTATTTCCTCCTCTCCTCTCTCATTTTCTCTGCCAGTCTTTTCCTTTGATTTGCTTGCTTGTCACTAACTATACTTTATGGTGGCATCCACATTAATGAACCAAAGTTTTCTCCAAAATAGAAACAGAAACCCATTTGAAACCATGGCCTCTAGTTCTGGGTTGCCATACATGCTCTGACAATTTTATTTTATTTCTAGACTAGCATATTTTGCCCGTCGGTGCTGGGCTTTTTAAAATTGTGTTGGATAGTAAAGGGTTTCATTTTTTTTCTTGAACCAATGGTGCTGGGCTGTTTTAAATGGTGTTGTAAGGTTTTGTGATTTTTTGGCTTCGAGGTGCTGCGTCCGCCTGCGGCGGACTTGCGCTCCCAGTGGGTTTTTTTTTTTTTTGCATTCCAGCTTCCTCAGTGCTGGGCTCTTTAAATTGGTTTTTGAAGGTTTTTGTTTTCTGTTTATGCAAATTATATTTTAATTTAATTTATTTTATTTAATTTAATATTATTTAGTTCAAAATTTAATTTTGGTTCTTTAAATCTTTATTTTTAAGCATTTTTATTTTTTGTTTTGGTTTTTTTGAGTGAAAAGTGATTTCTGATATTTTTGGTATTTTTTGAGATTAGTGTGATTATTTTTGAATGTTTTTATAACTTATTGGATTAATTTTTGAATTAATTTTATTAGTTTCAATATTTTTGAATGTTTTTTTCTCTTTTGGCCTCTGGGTGGGGGTGGTGAGCTTTTCTGCCTCTCTACAATTGTTCTCTTCTGTCCTCTGGGTGTCGCTTCTGGTTTTTTAAAAAATATTTTCTCATTTGAGTTCCATTCGTCATGCATAGAAGACGTGTTTTGGTAAGCTCTCTTGGTTGTTGTTTTTTTTGGGGGGGTGTTTAGGATTTTTTTGGGGGGGGAGGGTTCTGTGGTTTTTTTCTTGTTTGTTTGTTTCATTTTTGGATCTTTGTGTGTTTTTGAGTGTTTTTGTTTTGTGTTTACTTTTTCAGGGGGGGTGGCTTTCTTTCCTGCGGGCCATGCTGGCTGGCCCGTGGGAAGGAAGGGCAATGGCGGGGGTGGTGCTTTCTTTGTGTTCTTCTCCATGGGCCATGCTGGCTGGTCCGTGGGGAAGAAGGGCAGCGGCGGTGGGGGTTCCCTTTTTTCCCCATGGGCCATGCTGGCTGGCCCGTGGGAAAGAAGGGCAGTGGCGGTGGGGGGGTTTCTTTTTTCCCCCACGGGCCATGCTGGCTGGTCCGTGGAGAAGAAGGGCAGCAGCGGTGGGGGGTTCCCTTTTTTTCCCACGGGCCATGCTGGCTGGCCCGTGGGGAAGAAGGGCAGCAGCGGCAGGCGTTTTTTATTTTTATTTTTTGCGCGCAGGCTGCCTCAGCGTTCGGCAGGGCAGTGGCTACATGCCAGATTTAGTCTTTTTGTTGGGGTGGTGGCAGAGTGATCTGAGTTTACAGAAGCTAGACATAACACCTGTGCCATGGTCAGATCACTATCTGGTGGCTCTAGACTTTCTGGGGGCAACACTTCATCATAAGGAGGCAGGGTCGATTAAAGTGGCCCGCCCCCGGCAACTGATGGCTCCAGATGGATTCCAGAGGGAACTGGGGGAATTTCCTCTGGATCAGTGCCACGATTCACCTGAGGCACTTGTTGACCTGTGGTACAGGTCGACGATATCTGCCTTGGATGTAATTGCTCCACTATGGCCTCTCAGAGCCCATGGAGCTAGGTCATCCCCATGGTTCACTGAAGAACTACGGGAGCTCAAACGGGCAAAGAGATGCCTTGAGCACCACTGGGTGAAGACCCAGAGCGATTCCGATTGGACACTAGCTAGAGCCACTATTAGGGCCTACCTAGTGGTGATGGGGGTGGTGAGGAGGCAGTACTTCACCTCCCTTATTGCCTCAGCTGATAATCGCCCAGCCACCCTGTTTCGGGTGACCAGGTCCCGCTTGGGTAGGGCGGCGCCTGTGCCTGGTTGGCAGGGATCGGCTGAGGACTTTGCTGACCATCTGGTGGAGAAAATCGATCGGATTCGCTCGGGGTTCAAACTTGGCGTGGACGGGGAGGGTACGGGGGGAGCCAGTGTGCAGTCTTGCAGTGTTACCTGGGATCGATTTGATCCAGTTGCCCCGGATGAAGTGGACAGGCTCCTTGCGGTGGTCCGTGCCACTAATTGTCCATTGGATCTCTGTCCCGCCTGGCTTGTAAAAGCCTCTAAGACGGTGACAGGTGGCTGGGTCGGGGCTATAATTAACATGTCTTTTCGAGAGGGGATGTTTCCTCCACTGCTGAAACATGCTCTTGTGCACCCCCTCCTGAAGAAGCCATCCCTCGATCCAGCAATCCTAACCAACTACAGACCTGTCTCCAACCTTCCTTTTTTGAGGAAGGTTCTGGAGAAGGCAGTGGCACGTCAGCTGCAGGGGGTACTGGATGAAGCGGAATATCTGGACCCATTCCAGTCAGGACTCAGACCTGGATATGGTACTGAGACTGCATTGGTCGCACTGATGGATGATCTCTGGCGAGAGCAGGATGGCAGTCATCCGTCCGTCCTTGCTCTTCTTGACCTCTCAGCGGCCTTCGATACCGTTGACCACGGTATCCTTCTGGAATGGCTCCGAAGATTGGGGATTCAGGGCACGGTGTGGTCCTGGTTTTCCTCATTTCTGAGGAGCCGGACCCAGTCGGTGTTGCTGGAAAGTGAGAGGTCGAGTCCTAGGCCCCTAAAATATGGGGTACCTCAGGGCTCGGTACTCTCTCCTCTCCTATTTAACATCTACATGAAGCCGCTGGGTGATATCATCCATTCCCACGGGGTGCGGTACCATCAGTACGTGGATGACACACAGTTGTACATCTCGGCCCGTGGGGACCCCAGTGATGCAGTCAAAGTCCTTTCCAGATGTCTGGAGGCTGTTGGGGTCTGGATGGGGGCAAATGGGCTACAGCTGAATCCTAGCAAGACTGAGTGGCTATGGATAGGGGGTCCTGCATTATCCTGGGAGCTACCATCTTTGGTTTTGGATGGGGCTGTTTTGCCCCAGACCAACCCGGTCCACAACTTGGGGGTCCTCCTGGATTTGCGGCTGCTGCTAGAAGAACAGGTGGCGGCTGTGGCCAGGAGGGCCTTCACCCAACTTTGGGTGATTCGCCAGTTGCGCCCGCTCCTGGACCGGGACTCTTTGCTCATGGTCACTCATGCTCTGGTGACCTCCAGACTAGACTACTGTAATGCGCTCTACATGGGGCTGCCCTTGATGATCATTCAGAGGCTGCAGCTGGTCCAGAATGCTGCGGCCCGGGTGGTGATGGGTGTGTGGACGTTATGCCCATGCCTCACCACTGCTTCGGGTGCTGCACTGGTTACCAGTTTGTCTCCAATTCAAGGTGCTGATTTCGACCTTTAAAGCCCTACATGGTAGTGGGCCAGGGTATCTTAGAGACCGCATTGCCCTAAGGACATCTGTCCATCCAACCAGAGTGGACCGGAGGGGCTCTCCAATTGTGCCATCAGCCCGGGGGGGCTTGCCTCTCTGGCACAAGGAGGAGGGCCTTCTCCGTGTCCACACCAGCCCTTTGGAACCTCCTGCCTGTGGAACTGCGTCTCCAGACGGAGTTGTTGCCCTTTAGGAAGGAACTAAAGACCTGGCTGGCGGGCCAAGTTTGGGGTGCGGGTGGGGATGGGTGTACCGTTGGGTGGTTGGTATAGAGAAGTGTGCCTTACCCCAAGGTCCCTTCGGTTCTTGCAAACCTTTTAGGGGTGGGTTTTTTAACTTTTAACTTTTAACTTTGTTTTATCATGTGTCATGTATGTATTTACTGTCCGCTATGTAAACCACCCTGAGTTGGGTTGTACCTGAGTGGGCAGTATATAAGCGTGAAAAATAAATAAATAAATAAATAAATAATGGTGCGCAGGACGCTGGGGCTTGTAGTTTTGCCTGCACGTGTTTGCTTACTGTGTCGGGTTTTTTCCTGCGGCTTTTTTTTTATTGGCCGTGGTGCATTTCTGAACGTTCCTTTTGCCACAAGGAATGTTGGGAATTGAAGTTCCCTTTTTTGTTTGCGACTGGGGGGCTCCTGCCCCCGGGTCGAAAATTTCAACCCGACAGTTACCTGCGAACCGGGTTTGGTTGAATGAACGGAGGCCCATTACGGGCTAGTGGGGCCTGGTGCAACATCCTTTGTCACATTCCAATGGTTAACACACCATTTTATAGGTATAGATTCCAGAGTTATGATAAGTTATGGCTAATGCCAAACAAATGGTCAGAATGGTTATTTTCAGATAGACTTTTTCATTTTCTGCCTCTCAATCAGGCTGTACAGATAAACAAGGAATTATTCCATGTAATGACTGAGATCCTATGGCACAACTCCATGTCTGCAACAGGAATAACAATAATGGCAGCGGGAAATCAGCACTGAGTAAAGTCTTCCTCTTGCAGTTTTGGGGATGCATGTGACTTTCTTGCATTGTGTATAAATTGCATTCACCCTGTAATCTCCAAGGCTTTAAATCAGTTGTGCTCTGCCCATGGAACTACGAAGCAGAATTTCAGCCACTATGTTCCAAACATACACATTCAGAATCTGAGATAATTTTATATCATGGATATATGTGAAATGCAAGTAGTCTCAATGGACAAATACACCTATTTGTATAGTGAAATATTGTTCAGTTATAAATTTTACATAGTGAAGAAAGAATCAATATATATTTAACCCATTAACCACTGTTTCAGAGGTTTGTTTTAATGTATGTTTTCTATTACAAATTGAAAACTCCTATGGCTCTATTCTGGTGATGATTCAATGAATAATGGCCAATCTTTGGATCTCATAATGGCAGTACTTTATGTCAATGAGTGCTCAGGGACTCCAGTCAGCAAAGTATTGGCATGTTATCTTGCAAGAGCTCTTTAAGAAGCTATTATGGTCTCCACTGTCAGCAGAGATGAAATTGCTTCTGAAAATGAGAAAAGATGAAAAGGTTTACAGTTCACCCATCAACATTCAATTAATTTCTTTGCAGTATTGGTAAACCATGAAGCACACAAAGCAAAGCTTGATATATTAAATTACGAGGAGCTTACGGCAGGAACAACCTAGATGACCCATATCTATTCATTCCTCTCCTTGATTTGTTAGCCGCTCACCAGATTGGGAAAAGAGCATGAAAAGTTCAGCTATTTATAAAAATGGCTGTGAGAAAAACTATAAATATACCACAGATGTATTCAAGTGGCTTAGCCTAGCTGACATCTCCTTGGCACCTTGATTTTTTTTAAAAAAATCTCCTTTGGGGGGAAGTGTGCTACAGAGAGGCTTCAAGAACATGAGCAGAAAATTGGCAAAGTCCTGGTGCCTTCTGCTACTCTGGAGCACAGGACTGACTCTTGTCCTATGCAACGTGTTTGAATCCTTTAGAATGCATAAGGATCTTACTCTGCCCTGCTACTAATTAGCCATCTGGGAATACCCTTTTCATTTGGCAACCTAGAGCATACCTGTCAACCTTCCTGATTTGGCCGGGAAAACCCCGTAATTCGACGTTGATTGACGTCATAACCCGGCCCCCGCTGCCAAAACCCCGTAATTTGGCAGCAGGGGAAATGCTTTCCGCGCATGCGCGGAAGGGTTTTACCCCTTCCACGCATGCGCGGAAGCGCTACGTCGCTTGCGTAAAGGCTGCACAAGCGGCGTACTGCTTCCGCGCATGCGTGGAAGGGGTAAAACCTTTCCACGCATGCGTGGAACGCGACCTGCACACAAGCGATGTGCGCAGGTCCCGTTTTTCCGGAGCCGCGGGTTGACAGGTATGACCTAGCGTCCTGAGAAGAAAAGAACCATGCATGAAACATTTAGATAATTAACAAGTGTGCAATCATTATTAGTATCCACTGTGGTTAGGGGCCTGCATTTAAGAAACGCATGCAACCTCTTTTTACAACCTGCATTTCTTCAAAAACCAAAATGAATTCTTGTTATCTGTGCTAGCATTGGGCAAATTCAAGAAGGCATTCATTAAGGAGCCTACCATGCTACCCAAATTTGGTGGCATAGTACAACATTTTTTTAAACTTTCAATTATTTAAATCTACTTTAAAACAAGCTACAGTACCTGAGAGTGTACACCTTGTTTTGAAACCATTTGGTACTTCTGGCAGTGCTAACATCTGATTCCTGCCTCCCCATACTATGTCCTAAAGCCAGACTGTGTGTTTGCTGGAGTGACACCAAAAATCATTGGCACAGCAGAAAAATAAAGGAATAGTGTTTTTGTTGTATTTTTGCTGTTGCTGCACAATAAACTCTTATTGCAGTAAAAAAGACTATGGGGGGAAATCCTTTGGAAACTGCATTTAAGGCCCATAAACCATATGTTACCCACACTAGTTAAGGTCCCCATTGCCCCATTTTGATCATGAAATACTGTACACAAAGAATCTCCAAAACCAAGGTTTCAGAAATGAATGTTTTGGAGTTGGAAGAAGTTTTCTCATACTGTACTTTGTTTCTCAGTTCCTTAATCCCAGAGCCTTTAAGAGATTTAGGATGAGATATAGATTGTGTATCTAGAAGACATACTACCTCAAGTGGTAAAAGATTTAATTTTAATTTAATTTAATAGTCATATTTATATATGCCGCCCACTCAGGCAGAACCCGACTCAGGGCGGCATTACAACAAGTTCTAAAAACACATAAAAACACTTTAAAAGACCCACATCCCACCCACTTTAAAAGACCCATATCCCACCCACCCATCCCACCCACTATAAAAAGAAGAAGAAGAGAGAGTTCTTAATTGTTTACATAAGCCAGCAGGCGGGGACCGTGTTCCCATTCGGGCCCCACACCTGCCCTGCCAGCCAGGTCTTCAATCCTTTCCTGAAGGGCAGCAATTCTCTTTGAAGTCTTAGATCTGTTGGCAGGAGGTTCCAGAGAGTTGGTGCGGACACGGAGAAGGCCCTCCTTCGGGTGCTGGATAGATGTGCACCCCTAGCTGATGGCACTATTAGAGAGCCCCTCCGGTCCGCTCTGGTTGGACAGGCAGACACTCTTGGGATGATGCGGTCTCTAAGGTATCCTGGCCCACTGCCATATAGGGCTGATTATAAAGGCATGTTAAAAGCAGATGCATTATTGAACATTGGAATGCAAATGCTCACTTTCTTTGCATGTCTTATTAGTGAAATATGCATACATAATGTCTACCTAACTAAGGTTAATGACATTGGAGGGAAGATGTAACATCAGGAAATATATGTTTTTAAACTATACTAAAACCAAGGCAAAAGTACTGTGGCACTTTTAAGACTAAAAAAAAGTTTCTGTGTGATCTTTCATGGATTATAATACATTCCACTAAAGGTCAAACTGACATAAAGTTGCCACCCTTCAAGATGCCACAATAATTTTGTTTTGGCTTTCCTCCTTGTTTTTGCTCTTTTCATCCCTTGAAATAGATTAACATGCCTAACTCTGAATATTTTTTGGAAGTCCTAATCAGTGAAGGCATCTGCTTGGGAATACCCTGAAGCAAATGGTGAGCCACTGTGTGAGACAGAATGCTGGACTGGATGGGCTGTGGCCTGTTCCAGCAAGGCTGTTCTTATGTTCTTATGTACTCCTCTGCCTGATAGTCATAATTCCTCTGTCTGATGAAGTGGACTTGATTCATGAAAGCTCACATTAAAAATATAGCAGTTAGTCTTTAAAGTGCTGCATTTTTATTTGCTTTTTGATACACCTGAATATTTTTTCTGTTGGTCAATTTCTGCCCTTAAATACCTATAATTGAGGTACTCTCCTCTATAAACCGAAAAAATATTTTGTGATTATTTGTAGTTGCTTCCTGACTAGGAATTTGCAAATTCACTACAGGTCTCCCCCCCCCCTCACACACACACACACATACACATTTTTTGTAACAATGGTGACATTCTCAGCATTGACTCGTCCACAGCTTCATCACTATCAAATTAAATATATGAAACATTAGTAAACATAAGCATCTTTGTTCATTTCAAGAGGAGGCATGAATCCACACCCCTGCCATTTCAGTGAATAAGATATTTCAGCAAGCAGGGCATTGAACCTGCATTGCCAATAAAAGTGACATTGTATAAGGGGTACCGGGGGTTACACCTTCCTTGATCTTTGAAATATTTTTGTAACCACAGTTACATTTGGAAGTTCCATGGCTGTTCATTCTTTTGGAAAGCTAATATTAATATTCATTTATGTATCACAGCAACACAATGTTACATCAACTTCATCAAAGCATCCCATTCTTTTCAACCTATTAAATTAGTTAATTAAACAGTGCAAGTCAATTGGAATACATGCAACCACCTTTGAGCAAGTCAACACATTAAAGTTTCCATTTATTATCTTCAGTTGCTTGTTCAGTAATTGAACCATTTTGTACTTCACATTTAATTCTAATTGCTTTCAGTTTTCCACAATGTGAGCAATAGTTCTCTGATCAGAAGGCCAACCTGTCTAATTAAGAGTCTCACTCATTCATTGTTTGTACATCTCAGGCAAAGAAAAAGTGTATATGTGCAAGAGGTATTGCAGAGTTTTGAATTTTTGGTAAAGTTCCCATTGCCATTAGAAGTACAGAGAAGTGAACACAACTGTGGATCAGTGAAGAAAGTTTTATATCACAGGTCCAGAACTTGTAACCAGTGATGGGCATCAGAAGGTTCACCCTAGTTCGCCAGAACCGGCAGCAGAAATTCTGGTTGGTCTCACCAATCCAAGTTTTGAAATAAAGTAGTCCTAATTCGGCTTTCCCCCTGGCCATGCCCACAGAGTAGGTAGTATTTTTTTTTTGGAGCCCACAAGTGCTTTCAACCTTCACATTTATCAAAAAGGTTGTTAAAACAGTGGTATCACATAGATCTTTTCTTCTCCCTTCCCCAACTCATGTTAAAGGACATTGAAAAGGTTAAAAGAAAGTCACGAAGTAGAACGCAATCTCTTTATTCTTCTAAATATTAACATAAAATTCCCTTAAACTGCCCAGTACAGTGACACACAGAAGAAAATAGCTGCCAATCTCCCAGGGTCTACTCCATTTTTTCATTAACTGGCACTCAGTTTGAGACATTTGTAGAAGAAATAAAAAATAAAAAATGTTTCTTTACATTCAGTTACTTGAAATTACAGCCATGTGCTTGCTATTGCAGGCGCACCCCCCAATAACGGACTCAGACACCATTGAAAGTGGATAACGGCATTGGGCCACATTTATTGATTCATGCCCTAGTCCGAATTATAAATTTGTATTGGTAAAACGACCAATCATAATTCATAAGGCAAGCAGGCCGAAGTAACACTGGTAAGGTACCACCCAAAATTGCCAACGGCAATTGGTTACAATGTATCAATTTGTATCAATTTGTTTGTTGAGAACAAACAAATTGTTGACCGTAGTCAATATCTAACTAATGACCCCACCCTCTGACTCGTATCCATGAAATCACGGGGTGATGCATGCTGGTTAGCTATCGCCATCACCCCGTCGCCTGGTTCGTCATTGACCGGACAACGTTTAACTAATTTATTCCTATCTAGTGTTGTCCAGTCAATTGCGAACCTGCCGGATACCTGTGGGTCATAACTGTTTACCTTACCAGTGCTACCCGCCCATGTGACCAAAGTCAACAGTAGTCGTAGAAGAACCCCTATATCAAACCATAGCAACAGTGTGGGATGGGCAAAAAAGCCAGGAACCCGGAAGCCAATGTGGGTCCCAGCCAAAAATTCCCACCCGGCCCCGAAACGACCAAAATATCACACTGTTAACTAGGGAGGGGGTGGAGGGGAAAAAGCTTCTCCGCTCCGTCGCTTAGGTAAAATGGCAGCTCGGCTGCCTCGTGGCCACCCCTTTTATAAGGGAGCTGGCTACGCCCTAAACTACCCGGATCATTCGTCCTGTGGGGGGGGGCCCCGCAAAGAGCACGGCGGCCATTTTGGCGCCGCGCTTGCATTGCAGGCGCACCCCCCAATAACGGACTCAGACACCATTGAAAGTGGATAACGGCATTGGGCCACATTTATTGATTCATGCCCTAGTCCGAAGTATAAATTTGTATTGGTAAAACGACCAATCATAATTCATAGGGCAAGCAGGCCGAAGTAACACTGGTAAGGTACCACCCAAAATTGCCAACGGCAATTGGTTACAATGTATCAATTTGTATCAATTTGTTTGTTGACAACAAACAAATTGTTGACCGTAGTCAATAACTAATGACCCCACCCTCTGACTCGTATCCGTGAAATCACGGGGTGATGCATGCTGGTTAGCTATCGCCATCACCCCGTCGCCTGGTTCGTCGTTGACCGGACAACGTTTAACTAATTTATTCCTATCTAGTGTTGTCCAGTCAATTGCGAACCTGCCGGATACCTGTGGGTCATAACTGTTTACCTTACCAGTGCTACCCGCCACACGGAGGGGCTTCACAGAAGGCCTGACGCCCCCCCCCAGACCGTCAGCTCGGTCAACAGGCCTGCTCGCCAATCACCCAACAGGAGATCCATACCTCCTCGCGACAGATGGACCCCGTCCCCTGCATACAAATCATAATTTTCTAGTCCAATAGCGGGGTGACGACTGACCCGTCCCCAAGCCTTGTCAGCAAGGAACCGCGCCACCGCTCTATTGACCGCGCGCCTAGCGCGGTCAAGGGCCATGAGGTCAACTCCTCCCCTGTAAGAATGGCGCGGGACCATGTCCGACCAAACCAGGGTTGCGGGAGGCCAGACGTAGTGCAAGTAGGCGAGGTCCTCGCAAATCGCATGCTTGAGCGACAAGCCGGTGACCTGACCCAAATCGTTGCCCCCCAGGTGCATGATGAGAATGTCAGGCGGGGCAGCACTTCTGCCTGAAAAAAGAAAAGGCAGCAGCTCCCGCCACAACATCCCAGGCTTACCATGCCATGTGAGACTGGCGTGTTCACCCAGTCCCAGTCGGGGTCCCCACTCTGTCGCCGCAGCGTAACGCGCTGCCCTTTGCACGTAGCTGTGGCCCACCAGCCATACTGTCACCGGTGTAATACGACACCCAGGGTCTGTAAGAAAATTGAGGAAAAAAGGAAGGTAAGGTGACTGTATTGGTACTCACGGCGGAAGTGGGCGCACATAAAACTGAAAACATTGTGAACCCCACCTCCCCATGCTGCGTATGTCAGCCCCGGAGTACCCAAAAGCAGCTGCTGTAGAGGCTGCCCCAATACGGAATGAATGTGTGCCATAACGGGCACCTGGTAGGCCCACCCTGGCGAGGGCTCTGCCTGTCACCTTCCAAAACTGAAATTTAGTAAGGGGAGACCCATCTTGGTGACAGAAAAACGGGCCATGGTGCGTGCCACGCAGTGCAAGAAACTCCTGTAGGGCACCAACCGGACAGATGTCTGCCAAAGAACACCGTAGCAGTCTTACACCACTGCCTGCGCCCTGCTGATCAGTCTTAGAGGAGCGTATCCTCAACTGGGCCCAGTCTTTGGCAACATATACATCTTCGAGTTCCAGTGCCCTACAACTTGCATCCGCCTTAGACAGCATCACAAGTTCGCTGATGCGGAGCGCTCCAAAAAATGCCACCGTTGTGGCTGCATGAAAAAGGGCTGCCTCATAATGATCAAAACAGAGGCCTGGCGAGCCCCGGGCCAACTGGGTAAGAACCCCTGGGGAAATAGGGTGCCGGTCGTCCGGGCAACGCCCGCGCTCGCGCACCCACCCCTCCAAAACATGTCTCACACGGAAGTCAGAGGTGCTGTCCACATGACCCCCCACCTTGGCCATGAAAGCCAGCGCCGAGAGCTTGGATGCTATGGTGCGAGGTGCGAGGCCCTGGGAATGCAGGTGAACCATGAACCGCAGAACATGATCCACCGGGATAGGCCAGGTCTCTGGCAGGTGAAATTGGGCAGAAAACGCCCTATAAGAATTAAAAGCTTGTTGATACGCCTTACGCATGCGGGGCGCCAGTGACAGGCCGATCGCCCGGTTCACCTCTCCCTGCCAATGGTCCATATCTCGTGCGGGAGTGGCGAGGGAAATTCCTCCGCATCCGGGGCCAAGGCACGGAACCGGGAGATCTGCAGGCGGGACAAAGCATCAGCAATATCATTATTAACCCCTGGGACGTGCCTAGCCCTGAACAAGACGTTGAGGCGCAGGCAGCGCAGCACAAACTGGCGCACTAGGTCCATAACCCTGGGCGATTTGGAAGTCTGTGCATTGACAATGTGGACAACAGCAGCGTTGTCACACCAGAAATGCACGACCGAGTTGGCCCATTCCTCGCCCCACAGCATCAAAGCCCCCAGGATAGGAAAAAATTCAAGGTATGTGAGATCACGCAGGCGACCAGTGCCTGCCCAGGCCGGTGGCCACCCACCATAGGCCCACTTCCCATTGAAGTACATCCCATAACCCAGGGATCCTGAGGCATCAGACTGGATCTGAAAATTTGGGGAAGCCAGGAGGTCAGACCTCCAAAATGAGACCCCATTGAACTCCCTCAGGAACTGTAACCAGACGAACATCTCTGCCCTGATACCCCGGGTAATCCTGACTCTGTGGTGGGGCCTGGATAACCCTGCCATGGCGTCGCATAAGCGCCGAGCAAAAGCCCTGCCCGGTGTGACCACCTTGCAGGCAAAATTGAGGTGACCATGTAAGACTTGGAGTTCCCTCAGCGATGCCTTGCGCTTGGCCAACAAATCCGAGATGAGGGCCACTAACCGGGACACCTTATCCCCCGGTAACCTAGAAGCCTGCGCTACTGTGTCGATCTCCACCCCCAGGAATACTAGCTTGTTAGATGGGCCCTCGGTCTTTTCGGGCGCTAAAGGGACACCGAGTTCCTCCATTAGCGTCTGAAATGTGTTGAGGAGACGTGTGCACGTGTCCCAGCCCCGTTCACCCCCGAATAAAAAGTCATCCAGGTAATGGGCTACAGACCGGGACCCTGACCTGCGGACGAAAGCCCACTCCAGGAAGGTACTGAAACGCTCGAATGCAGAGCATGATATGGAACAGCCAAAAGGCATGGCCTTATCAAAATAATATTCGCCCCGAAATTTGAAACCCAGCAACTCGAAGTCGGCCGGATGCACCGGCAGTAGGCGAAAAGCCGACTTGATGTCGCATTTAGCCAGTAAGGCACACGGGCCGCACGAGCGCACCATGCGCAGCGCATGGTCAAAGGATGTATACCTGACCGAACAAAGGTCATCAGGGATAGCATCATTGACCGATCGGCCGGCCGGGTAAGACAAATGATGAATAAGGCGAAATTCGCCTAGGGACTTTTTGGGAACCAAGCCTAGGGGTGATACCTTAAAATTGGGGAACGGGGGTGCAGGGAAAGGGCCAGCGACCCTGCCCGCATCAACCTCCTTCCTAATGCTGGCAGCAGCCACCTCCTCCCTTCCCCTCAGAGATAAAAGATTGGGGGCATCCTGAGGGGACCTATCACCCATGAAAGGGATACGGAACCCTTGCTGAAAGCCTCGAAGGAGATACTCCGCATCCTCCCGCTTCGAGTACGATGCGAGCCAACGCTCCAACATATGCACATTATTTGGGGAGGGGGCCTTTTGGTACACTACCTCCATCTGCGGCAGTCTTGCCAGCCCACTGTCCGCCCTTCCCTCTGCCACGCGTCCCTCCAGGCCTTGGACACGCAGAGGCTGCGTGGGGACCCGCACAGGTGGGACACTCATGCCTGTACTTGCAATTTTTCCTATTGCAGGAACCATTGGACGAGAAAGTCCAGCACAGCAGGCGGGCTGGAACACCCTGCCCCGCCACCTGGCGGGGAACCTGAGCTGGAGCCGCTCGCTGGACCGCATGTCCGCAATGGTATCTCTCCCCTGGCGCGGGGCACGTGGGCGTCATGTACAGAAGCCAAAGCCTCTGGCACGGCTCATCCCACCTCATCTCGGGGTGCAGGGGAATCCGCATACGAAATTCCTCGTCATAAGCCAACCACGAGGGGCCCGGAAAATCGACCATTGCCCTATAGATGTTGTCCAAATATTGGACCATCGGAATAGCCAAATCCGGCCGCGCTCTCAAATACACTGCCATGTAGATTAAATAAGCCGGCAGCCAGTTGGCCCAGGTACGTGGTGGCTTGCGACGACGTGCCTGCTCCTTATCCTTCTCGTCCTGCCCCTCCCTCTCCTCCTTGGTGGGCTCTCTGTTTAAGAGTGAGAAGATATCTACGTACTCCCCCCGCCATATCTTTTCTCTGGTGGCTTGTGCCAGGTGGTCACCCAGTGGCAAAGAATATCCCGCCGTTGGCAAGGCCGAAACAGGGACCGCAGACAACGCGGGCATCTGAAAAGGGGCCTGTGCTGGCCCCGCCACCCCCAATACATTCCCGGCAGGGTAGGGAACACCTGTAACCCCAGGGGTCTGGGTAGCATTTGCCATCGCCGAGTGGGGCGCCGGCGGCTGGGCCACCGCACCACCCGCGCGAGGCCAAGGCCATTGAAAGGCCACCCCCGTATTGGCAATGTGTGTAGGTGTATTGACTTGTACTGCATACTCACCTGTTGCACCCCCGCAGGCCGCCCCCACCGGGGGTTCCGGCCCACCGGGGGCGTCGGAGCTCACGACCGCCGTAGAGCTCATCATCGTGGCCTGACCCACACCTGCTTGCTGGCCGGGGAGCTGCGAGGCAGTGGCCGAAGGTGCGCCACGCGCCTGCAGCAGCTCGACCCGCCCCGACACCTGCTGCTGCGCGACCGACGGCGCCTCGAAACGAACCCCACAAGTAGCCCCAGCATGGCTGGCCCGAGCCAAGGAGGCCTCGAGGGCCGCCATGCGGGCCAGTAAGGCCTCAACGCTGACCTGGGGCCAAGGGCCGGCCGGCCCGCCTGTTAGAGGCGCGGGTACAGGTCCCTGTACCCCAGGACCCGAATAGGGCCATTGTCCCGCACCGAAGCCCGGAAGGGTCGGTGCAGGCGCCTGCCAAGGCAGGGGGCCACACCACCCCCCAAGGCTAGAAGGCCCCGGGGGGAGCTGCGCCACAACCGCCGCAGGCCCAGCAGAATGGGCAAAGCCAGGAGCGGTGTCCACCGCTTGCGGGCCGGGGGCCGCAGCCCTCACCGGGCCCATGCTCGGGTCTCCCGCTGCCGGCCAAGGGGTGATCGACCCCATCCCGCCGGTCCCGGCGGGTGCCGGCAAAGGCGGCTGCTGGGGAGGCGCCACCGTGGTCCTCCGACCCGGATTGCGCCTCCTACCCGTGCGAGCCGCACTCGAAAGTGCCTTCTTTTTCGGAGGCATCTCACTGAAGGCAAAAGGAAGCCGAAAGAGAAGATTCGCCGCCAAAAGGCTTCCAACCAAGGTAAAAAGCGACGGAGACACAGGGAAAAAGCTTCTCCGCTCCGTCGCTTAGGTAAAATGGCAGCTCGGCTGCCTCGTGGCCACCCCTTTTATAAGGGAGCTGGCCACGCCCTAAACTACCCGGATCATTCGTCCTGTGGGGGGCCCCCGCAAAGAGCGCGGCGGCCATTTTGGCGCCGCGCTTGCATTTTCATTGCTGTGCACATGCTAGCAACCAGTCAAACAGACCAACAGCAACAAAGCAATTGACATCAGGTAACAAAAGGGACTGCAGTGGTTCAAGTGGTTAAGATGCTGAACTCACTGTCTGGAAGGTCAGAGTTCGATTCTTGGATACTGCATGATGGAGTGAGCTCCCGTTTCTGTC
Organism: Bradypodion pumilum; assembly: GCA_035047305.1. Taxonomy (NCBI): domain Eukaryota; kingdom Metazoa; phylum Chordata; class Lepidosauria; order Squamata; family Chamaeleonidae; genus Bradypodion; species Bradypodion pumilum. Next base: position 155,683,027 of record JAWDJD010000001.1, on the reverse strand, counting down.
CCAGATACTGTCAACCTAGCAGTTCGGAAGCAAGAAATTGTAAGTAGATAAATAGGGATCACTTCGGTGGGAAGGTAAACAGCGTTCCATGCACTCTGGTGTTGAGGCATTCCTGCCACATGTCCATGGGAATGTCAGCAAATGCAGACATTGCTGGCTCTTTGGCTATAAACAGTGAAGAGCACTGAACCCTAGAGTTAGATACGACTGGCTTTCGAACCAGGGTGACCTTTATCTTTACTAACAAAAGAGAAAAAAATATCCCAGAACAGGGAGAGGCTGGGCTTTCTTTCAATTCAGAGAGCTTGCAAGGAACATATAGTTTAGTGTTGGCTAGATAGACAGGCCCCCAGCCCAGGAAAGGCTCTGCCAATCATTGTAACATACATACCTGTCAAGTTTTGGATTTGGAAATAAGGGAAATTTCCCGGCAAATAAGGGATACTTGACAGCTATGCTTATCCTGTGCTGCCCTCCAATGGTGGCAATAGGGCATTGCAGTCTAATTAATAAGGGATGACGGCGGGAAAGAGGGTAAAATTAGTTGTTTTCCCGGCCAATAAGGGATACTTGACAGCTATGAACATGCAAGGTTGCAAATCAAACCCCAACAGGATGTGCATGAGAGAGAGATTTTTAAGCCCTAGGTGTGCCTTTGTAGGCTAATATCTTCAGAAATATTAGGTTAAAATTTCCATAATCAGGATTTTCTGTTTCCAATGAAGGGCTCAATCAGATGTTGTAGTCTGCAAATACGGAGCTATCTAATAAAAAGTACTCTACTGGTGACCTTTTAAAAATTCTTCAACAAGTAGAATAACAACAGTATTCTACAGGAGAGGAAACCTGACAAAGGTGCTATTGGCAATCCATTTGCTGGGCAAGGAAAGGTCTATGAGCACATTTTGCAGCATGTTTTGCCTGGGGATAAATGGATCCTTTTAAAAATGTAATGTATTGTAGTTTTGGTCAGTCTGTTTTCAGATGGATTGGTTTGACAAAGAGAGTCATGGCATTCAGGTTTCAAAAACTGATCAGGGCTCTTAATGATAGGAGGGCATTAATTCATAAGGTCACCATTTGGTGTAAGCAACTTGAAAGCACATATGGCAAGAGTCTGGCTGTAAAAATTGAACAGGAATATTCCCATTTTCAGGCCAAAAAGGATAGACCATGACTGAAACAAGGAAGGATCTGAGTTCACAGCCCAAATTTCTTTCACTTCAAGGATTATGGAAAGTGTCGTTGTTTGGTGGCATCCAGTGGGAGGAACCACATGACCTGCCTGCTCAACCATGTGACCGCCCCATGGTTCAAGAAGTTTGGGCACCCCTGGTTTGGAGAATTGTAATGTGATGGCCAATGCTTGCCTATGACCATTAAAGGTTTCCCTTGCCCGAAAGCCAGTCGTATCTGACTCTAGGGTTCAGTGTTCATCTCTGTTTCAAAGCCAAAGAGCCAGTGTTGTCTGTGGCAGGCATGACTAGACACCGGAGCGCATGGAACACTGTTACCTTCCCACCGAAGTGGTCCCTATTTATCTACATACAATTTCTTGCTTTCGAACTGCTAGGTTGGCAGGAGCTGGGACAAACACAGGAGCTCATTCTGTCCTGCAGTACCCTGGAATTGAACGGCTGACCTTCCGCCTCCCAGTAAAGAGCCGTCTCCACACAACGAATCAGAAAAACCTAGCGATTTAGAAACATGAATCTCCAACATAATCATTTAGGAAATGATGACTCTAAATATTTCTAAGCAGATGGGGGCAGGTGAGAAATGCTTATGAAAGGTTCTATTGGCAAGCCATTGAACAACAAACAGTGTTGCTTTTCAACTAGTACTTTATTTATTTATTCATTCATTTTTCTGATTTATATTGCCGCCCAACTCCAAAGACTCTGGTCATGTGGCTAAGTAGGTGATCTAGTCATGCCTGCTACATGACCATGAAAACATCTGCAAACACAGACATCACTGGCTCTTTGGCTGTAAATGGAGAGGAATACTACAACCTAGAGTTGGAAACATTTTATACATTTTAGATAGCCCATAATTAGAACAGTATTATATTTAGTAAGGATATAGCCATAGCCATGACACTTCTATAGTAAAGGTCACCCTTGTTCGAAAGCCAGCCATATCCAACTCTAGGGTTCTATGCTCATCTCTGTTTATAGCCAAAGAGCCAGTGGACTCGATCCACAAAAGCTCACATTAAAATACAGCAGTTAGTCTTTAAGGTACCACTGTGTGGTTTGTTATGGGAGAGCCTAAGGGGGTTTCCCTGGGATGAGGGAGGGGGGAATGAGAGTATGGAGCTCCCTAGGCCAGCTGCAGTCTACCTCAGAGCGGCAGTTAGTCTATAAGGTACCTTTCGTGTTCAGGGAATGAAGAAGCAGACGAGTGAAGTAGTGAAATTCAGCTCTTTATTAGTTGGGTTTGAACACTGTTTGGATGAGGCAAAACTCAGACTTATATACACTATAAACAGTAACAGTAACAATAATACAACAAGCCCATTGGCTAAGAGAGTGTGCACATTTTTGATCCACTTATTTGCATAAGAATAGATACATGAGAAAAGATACATTCTGCTCCTGTCAGAAAACACAGTTAACATCCATAACAGTACCACAATGTTTTTGTCTTCCTGTTTTGTTCTCCCTCTAATATGCTTGCAGAGAATAAAAATTTTGAAATGGTAACTGTGTTAATCTGTGTTTCAAGCACATAACGAAGTAAACAAAACAAAAAGACAAAAATGTTGTGGCATCTTTTTATTTATTTATTATTTTTATTGAATTTTAACACAATAATACAATTTAACAAAATAAAACAGCAATAATACATAACATAAACAAACAATACAAATTAACAATTTTAATACAGAAAAAAACAAAACATATAAAGAATACCAATGGGTATGACTTAGTAAAATAAATGTTAACACATTCTCCTTCGTACTTTTAATAAGTAACTTACACATCTAAATACTGTATTTTTACCTCTATAAATTGTACATCCCACTAATTTTAAAATCAATTTTATAATTGATTCCTCTATTTTCACAATCACATCATTTTTCCAATTTCTAGCGATACATTGTCTACCCGTTGTCAACACTATCTCTAACAATTCTTTTTATCCTTGCTTAAATTTGTGCTTTCCACATCTGTCAACAAAATGGTATTTGACCCCAGTTTAATATTCATTCCCATAATTTCCCCTATCTCTTTTTCAATTTTCCCCCAGAAGTCTTTAACCACTTTACAACTCCACCACATGTGTTCATAAGTTCCCAATGACTCCTTACACTGCCAACACATTTTATCCTTCTTATTATCAATCTGATTTAACCTCACTGGGGTCAAATACCATTTCCACAATAAAAAAATGTTGTGGCATCTTAACTGCTGCTCTGAGGTAAACTGGCCAAGGGAGCCACGGCTCTCGTTCCCCTCTCCCTCCTCCCAAAGGAAACCCCTTAACCCATACCTGTCAACCACGGCTCCGGAAATCCGTGACCTGCGCAGAACAGTTCTGCGCAGGTCGCTTTTTACGCATGCATAAAAGCCTTCTATGCATGCGTAAATGTGACTTGTGCAGAACCGTTCTGCGCAGCTCACTTCTATGCATGCGCAGAAGGCTTTTACACATGCGTAGAAGACTTCTACGATCCCCTTCTGCACAGAAGCCTTCTATGCATGCGTAGAAGGGTTCTACACAAGCGTAGAAGGGTACTACGCATGCGTAGAAGCCTTCTACGCATGCATAGAAGTGAGCTGTGCAGAAGGGATGTGCAGTAACGCCTTTCCCCCCGCTGCCAAATTCTGGGGTTTCAGCAGCTCCGGGTGGGAAATGGTGAAAATCGACGCCAAAAATGGGAAATCCCGGCCAATCCGGGAAGGTTGACAGGTATGCCTTAACCTGCCCCAGACCCTGCCCAAGGCTCCATGCCTCCCCTTTCATCCCCCAACACACACACACACACACATATGTGACCATAAACTATATGTTCCCCATGCTAATTTAGGTCCCTATTGCCCCATTTCAATCCTGAAATAGGGGGAAATCCCCAAAAGGCTTCAGAAAGGAACATTTTGAAGTTAGAAAAGAGTTCCTCATAATTTGTTTCTCAGTTCCTCAGTCCCATTGCCTTTATGAGATGTAGGATAAGACAAAATACAGATTGTGTATGTCAAAGACATACTCTCTCAAGTGGTGACAAACAAAATATGTTGTCTCTCTGAAAACTGGTTAGCAGGAATAATACATTTAGATATTTTTTTTCCTTCAAACTGACATGCATCATGGATGATAAAATCATTACAGCTGAGAAAAGCCACAGGAAAAGTTGAAACTTTCTCACATGTAAATCCTTCCAACCAACTATCCATTAGGCAGTTTATAGGGGGACTGTATATTTCCCCTGGTAGAAAAGCTATTACAAATTCAAAAGAGTGTGCAGAGAACTGTACAGCCAAGGCCTAGAGAATATATGCCAGTGTTTCCAATGCTATCACAAGATCTCTCCAAGGAGGAGAAAAGTACAGGAAAAGAAATAACCACTAGATCAAGAAATGGTCAAATTTTTACTGAGAATGTTGCAAGAGTCCCAAATGTCTAACTGTTCATTTGCCATCAGAGTGATGAAAGAAAATTAAATGTCTTTTTTCATTTAGCCTGAATCCAAAGTTTCACAAGCTTTTCCTCTATGGTATCAATTTTATTGTTGTTCAGTTACACTATATGGCTAATCTGGAACTTTCCCAATTTAAGGTAAGACTATTCACTATGCTAATTCAGGTACACTCTAAATGACCAATGGGACAATGAAATAATAGACAGTTTCTTCATTCAGTTTATTGGTGACAGTATGAATATGTGACAGTATAAAGCAGTGATGGCTAATCTTGGCACGCCAGGTGTTCTTGGACTTCAATTACCAGCAACCCAAGTTAGCACTCCTGCTGATCAGGGATTCTGGGAATTGAAGTCCAAGAACACCTGGAGTGCCAATGTTAGCCATCACTGGTATAGACAAGGGTGCTGATGCTGGCCCTAATACTTGTAGGCAACATATTGTGCATAGTATCTGGTGATCCCAATTGAAAAGGGCTGGTTATACCCTATTAGAATGGAATTATTCACCCTGATCATTTCAGTGGTTCCCAAAGTGGGGCATACGCCCCATGAAGGACTTCAGTTCCCAGAAGCCTAAGTCAGTACACTGGCTGACCAGTGCTTTGGGGAATAGACTTAGGCTTCTGGGAATTGAAGTCCACAAACTAAAGTTTGGGAAACACTGATGTAGACATAGATATGCAGCCAGATGCATTAATCCATCAAGACTGCTCACACAAAGAGAAGACAGCTTATGTTGGTGGATCTCTCTTGCCCAATCATAGCAACCACTTCCCAAAGGTTCAGTCAATAATAGGTTACTATGGGAAAACCTTAGAAACTATTAAAAAATTATTAGAATTCCTTTGCTGCCCACAGCTCAGCACATATTGTACTTTCTAATTCACTTGGTGACATATCCGATAAAGACCATTAATATGTCAGAACTGTTCCCCATCACAGTCTTCTAATAGTCAAGATCCTATGATATTTACACTTTTAGAATCTCAGGAAAGTCATTGCTAAAACAATTTCTTTAAGGTCTGAGCCATGCAAACTTTGGGAACTAGCCATTACTAAGGGGAGCTGACATGCAACTGAGGCAGATGGATATTCCATCTTTTCCGACAAATGTCCTCGTAAATTATTTTTTAGATCACCAGTGTGGAAAAACCATTTCACACTTTATCTGCTTCTTGAGAGAAAATGTGTATGCTCAAAGTTTGTAATTTTATCCTCTTTCCCCTTTTATAGGATTCAGAAAATGTACTGCTGAGCAATCATAGAGTGGCATTAAAATGCTCAAAATGTTCTTTGGCCTGTCACTTTGTCCTTTTTTTTAAAGGAAAAAGAAGAGCCTGTGCTTGAAAAGACAAAGTGATCCTTGTGTTGAGTGCATCTTGTGAGATTGGATCACTGCCTATCAGTCGCAGGGATGGTTATGGATCTTGTTTGATGTGGAGGTCTCCTTGTGAGGCAAAAAACTTCAAAAAAGGGACTGCCATAAATTAACCATGAGACAAAGCCTTCTGTGGAAGCTGAATGCAGTATTCTCTCTCTTTTTAATGCTGTGTGCAGTTGCCACTCCCACATGTAAGATAGATGAACCTGACAAGACACTTGTGAAATATAAGATGCATTGCTGAAGGATACTTACAGACAGACAACAAATCTAAACAAACTTTTCTTCATCAGTGACAGCCAGTAATTGCACACTTGATGTTCTTTTTTAATGCTTCGGCGTTGTTCACATACAAGGCCCCAGTTTTGGGTGTATCTGTCAGCAGCATAAACATTATGGCATGCAAGGATCTTCTCTGACTAATGTGGGAAGGCATCTGGTTTCTGTCTCCTGTCGCCTTCACATTTTGTAAACAAAGGCCTCTTTGTCTGCATGAGAGACACCGCTGGATTTTGGGCATGCGTAGAATAGTGAGAAGATTTCTCCTTGTTTCTCCTTATTTGGCTCTGGCATTCTGATTGGCTGTATGTGCCTTAAGTTTTGTTTCTGATATACTCTGTTGGAATAAAGAGACGCCATTATGATTCCTTTGTTCAGCCAAAACTGCAGTCGCGTGTATATGTTTCCCCTCTATTTCTCTACCTCTGTTTCTTCCTTGCCTAATGAAGCTGGACTTCGTTAGCTTTTAACTCTTCCTGTGTTTATCTGGGGCTATAAACTGTTGCTAACGAGGCTGATTAGAGATCTTTACATGAATCGGACTCCTACAAGTGGTGCCCCGTATGAGGCGTTTGAATGAAATTCAAAGGAATGCTTTGAAGCAGCAATCAGCGTTTTGTAAAGATATCTCATATCTTCTGCATAAAAATGGGAAATGGGCTGATAAGAAGGAAGTACAACAGCTTGTCCAAGTTATAGGAAAACTCTGTCCTTGGTTTAAATATGATTGTTTGGACTTAAAAGATTGGAATAAAATTGGGAATGAATTGCAGAAGCAGGAGGGAGTTTCTGTTTCAGTGCAATTTATGTGGAGTGAAGTCAGAAACTGTCCTCAAAGACTTACTCCAAGAAATATGTTATTGTCCCAGAGGCTTGATGGTCCCCTTCCACAGCTTTTGGCCCCAGCCAAGGGAGGGACTCTGGCAACAGCCCCTCCATCATATGAGAAACAACAGCATGAGCCCCCTGATGGAGATGGGGGTGGAAAAGGAGATGGGACATTATATCCTGCCTTGCAGCAATCAAGCACTTTTAGCCCTACAAAAGACCTGTTCTCTGCTGCTTTAACTGCAGCTGTGCTGGATATGGAAACTGTTGCTGTGTATCCAGTGAACAGAGAGGCTCTGGCAAATGGGACTGCTGCAATACTGCCTGCCGAGTCTAAAAAACAACTAGTGCCAGCTGATTGGGAACAAATGGTGGGGACCTCATCACAGATTGAAGCTATTAATGCATACAAAGTGGCAGGAAGCAAGGAGTGTGATTCCAAGAGCAGCACAGGAGACCTCAGCTCATCCCTGAAGCAACCCTCATCACAAAAGCAGGAGAAGCTGAGTAGTAAACTTGATTCCTCACGTGTGGCCAGAAAACCCAAGCCCAGAAAGGGTCTTCTCACAAGTACAACCTAACGGGTGCAGTTTGTCATAAAGTTGAGATTCAGATGCTGCAAATGAAAAAAGTCCAGAGGAAGAGGGGCATGGATCCTTCCTCTATGGATAGCAGGCTTTTGCAAAAATACAAGGAGGGAGAAGAAATAGTCCAGTTTATGGCTGATTTTGAATTGCCCAACCCTCAAACAAAGAGATCCAGAATGGGCTGTTCCAAGTTTCAAGCATCAGGATTGCAGGGAAAGCAAATGGGAATTCCCTGTACTGTTCTTCTGTGTGAAAATTACTTGCAACTTCTGGAGAAGTTCTTTGTGCCTTCATACCTCATCGGCCTGCCTTAATACAGATGGGTGTGGCTGGAGCATGAAGGAATGTGTGTTTGCCTGAAAAGCTGGAAAGGGGGGTTGGCTGGGTGTCTTGTGAATTCAGTGAGACTTAATTTATGGCCTAATTTCAACCTTGCCATGCCAAGAACTGTGCTGGAGAGAAGATAGTGTTTAAGAAGAAAGCTTCAATCAACATTTGGACTTTTAATTTGGGCATTTTAATTGGACTAAAAAGTTTGTGTGGACTCTAAATAAGAATTGGCCTTGTTTGCATTATAAAACTGAAAACCTTTTTTAAGAAACAAAAAAATTGTCTACCTGCTCATGCTATGAGTGTGAAATGCTCTAATGATATTTGTACTGTATTTGATTTACCATGCTATGCTGGTTTTAAGTTATTGAATGCCTCTTTCACTTACACCAGTGAGAGAAGAAGAAATTTAATGCCTTACTCATGTAATTGGGGAGTGAGAAATGCTTTCTAGAATGCAACAGAAACCTCCTTCAAGTAAGGAAGAAGAGAAATGTTCATGTTTTGTTCATGCTTAAATGTTTGCTTATTCTCTTGCAGGAGAAAGACCTGTCTTTGCTTATGTTATGTTTTGCCTTATGAAACTGCATATCTCAAGGTACCTTCAGAAGTACATGGAAGAGTTTTCAGTACCCTACACATGTAAATGGGTTTGTGACATTGCATTTGTGTTATACATCAGGCATGTTTCACGTTTAGTTACATGGTACTAGTAATAACAGGGCATGCTCCTGTTTCTTAGGGGAGTGTCTTCCTAAGCCATTGGTCATTTCTTGGCAACAAGGGAATCCTGAGTGGAAGGATTCCTGCCCGAGCGATCCGCCCATGGAGAGAGAAGAAGGTTACTCAGCTCCAGGATGGTGGTTCACCAGTAGACTAAAGTTGCTGACATTTGTTCTTTTCTTTCTTACTGTGCTTCCAGCTGTAAAACCAATGACTCATGGGGGCAACCCCAACTTTTGGCTTCGTCATGCTAACTATATGTTTGAGGTTCATGGTAAGAATGCAACGTTATACTATGAGCATCCACTGGCAGTGTCTCAAATGGCCTTTCTTCCGGCATTGTTCAACACGCCTGAGTTGGTTATTGGACACTTGCAACATCTTGATAGGTCTACACTCTTCTCCAATCCCCCAGAACAATTTAACAACACCCGCTGGCGAAGCATGACATTCAAGAAATACACTAAAGGACTTTGTTTCTACTGTCATAGTTCTGGAGTCTGGAATAGTAAATGGAAGCACTGGACTCAAGCACAATGGGTTTTGCGGAATGTAGGCAATTATACAGGATGTGACGATTATTTTTGGTTATGGGGTAGTTATAACAGTTCTTATAAGCTTAATTATACCTTGTTTAACACTACTATTGAAGATATATATGATGTGTTTCCTATGTTTACTCCTGATTATTCTGCTATAGATAGTGGTTCAATTTGCAATGGATGGCAAATTAAGGATCCCAACATGTGGTTCTTTTTTAATGGAGTTGCCACGAATTTCCATCCAGGACAATATCAATGTGCAGCATTGGGTTATTTTACCTTACCCGTACAAGTGCAAATGCCGCTTCAGGCAGATGCACGGCGCCGGAGAGCTGCTGCCGGCCCGATGGGTCCTGGTTGCAATGATGAAGTGATAATCGATGTTCAGCTTTCTGATGGTAGCTCCTGGGGGAGAGCTATAGGGAGTGTTATCACTGGAGCATTCACATTGGGATCATACCCAGGTGTCATTTCCCAGGAGAATAGAAGGTCCATTTTGGGACTCACCTGTAGGCTGGAGAAATCAATCAATGCCACAGGGAGGGTCATACGGGATCTTCAAATGGAAATCACTGAGCTTCATCAAGACCAAATGCAGGACAGACTGGCCATAGATTATCTGTTAGCAAAATCCGGAGGATTTTGTAGGCTGGTCGGGAACCAGGGATGTCGGGTAAAATTCCAGGATCTGAATAATACTATTGAGAAAGAACATCAGAATTTACAGGAGAGCATTACTAACAATGTATGCACTGATGTTAATCTCTTTGATTGGATGACTTCTTGGTTGCCTGATTTATCTGTCCTTAGACAAGTTTTCTTTTATGGGATTATTATTATTTGCCTTATATCTTTGTGTTTTTGCATTAATTGTATTCCTAATCTTATTTCTATGTGTAACACATGTCCACTGCGTCGAAGGGAGACATCGGGTTTTGCACGACGGCAATTGTACTCAATGAGGTATCATCCTCCGGAACAAGGTACCAGGAGTTAGGAGGGGTACGATGTCCAGGAGGACAGTGATGATGTATATGGAGGAGTAGTTATGGAGTATGATGACATGCAGGGGTATGATTAGCCGTCCCTCTCTCAAATTTAAATGAAAAAGGAGGACATGTGGGAAGGCATCTGGTTTCTGTCTCCTGTCGCCTTCACATTTTGTAAACAAACGCCTCTTTGTCTGCATGAGAGACAACGCTGGATTTTGGGCATGCGTAGAATAGTGAGAAGATTTCTCCTTGTTTCTCCTTATTTGGCTCTGGCATTCTGATTGGCTGTATGTGCCTTAAGTTTTGTTTCTGATATACTCTGTTGGAATAAAGAGACGCCATTATGATTCCTTTGTTCAGCCAAAACTGCAGTCGCGTGTATATGTTTCCCCTCTATTTCTCTACCTCTGTTTCTTCCTTGCCTAATGAAGCTGGAGTTCGTTAGCTTTTAACTCCTCCTGTGTTTATCTGGGGCTATAAACTGTTGCTAACGAGGCTGATTAGAGATCTTTACATGAATCGGACTCCTACAGACTAATGCAAGGCTGTAGGACCTAGAATTCAGAATGAGATTATAGTAGGAAATGTGCTGAACTTCACGATTGGAAGGTAGGCAGGTCAGCAGGTCAAGGACCAAGTGCTGCATGATGAAGTGAGCTTCCATCTCTGTCTCAGCTCCTGCTAACCTAGCAGTTCGAAAGCAAGAAATTGCAAGTAGATAGTTACCACTTCCGTGGGAAGGTAAACAGTGTTCTGTGCATGTGTAGACATGCCTGCCACATGTCCACAGAAATGTGTTCAGAAGCAGACAGTGCTGGCTCTTTGGCTGTAAACAGAGATGAGCACTGAACCCTAGAGTCAGATATGACTGGCTTTCAAGCAAGAGCACCCTTTATCTTTACCTGAAAATAACTCTTCCGATAACATAGAGGCTAAAATCCAGTACTAAGCTACAACCAGAGTAGGCCCATTGAATTAGTGGGGCTTCCTTGAGCCAACACCCATGTAAGTTGCATTGTGTCAATGGGCCAATAACACAGTGGATTCCAGCCATTGCATTGTACTTACTGATAATTTTCTAAAAGTTTCAAGGGAGACAGTTGGTGGGTCTGAGTTTGCAAAAAGTGATCTCTGGAGATTACAATGCTTTGGAATTGTGTGGATACTAGCCATGTACTTGCAACGTTAGGTAGAAATATTAACTGATTAGTGCTAAATGTTAGGAATGGAGAGATGAAATCATTGCTGTTAAGTGACTTTTAAAACTAGCCTTGTGCCATGAATTCAGGCAATTCTCAACCAAATCAGCTTGACTTAGACTGATTTGTATGAATTTTGGATTGAAGCAGGATTTTCCAGATTAAGTTCCAAAAGGAAGCAAAATTAAATTCAAAATTGATTGTTAGCCAAAACATAGTTATTTGATGGGGAAACAATTTCAGTTTTTTTTTCCTTTTAAAAGCAAATGTAAAATGTAAATTATTTTGCCCTCTAGCTGGAAAGTTGCAAGGTACCAGGATACCTAAGAGACCGCATTGCCCCACCCTGGATTTTTGACCCATCCTACGAGGGCGGACTGTAGGGGCTCCCTGGTGGTCCTATCTGCTAGGGAGGCACACCTCACTGGGACCAGGAGCAGAGCCTTCTCTGTATCTGCCCCGGCCCTTTGGAACCCCCTGCCACCAGAATTGCCCCTCCAGGCAGAGATGCCCCCTTTCAGGAAGGCTTTAAAAACATGGCTTTGCAAGCAGGTGTGGGGTGCATCTAGCACCACAACCCAGCCCTGCTGGCTCATTTAGCCCTGTTAGGGTTTTATTTTCTCCTGCTTAGATGCCACTCTTTTAAAGGAATCACGGGGGGTTTATAAGATGTTTTCTAAGATGTTTTAATTGTTTTTAAATAGTTTTAGTATTTGGTTTTAACTATATGTGGGACGGGTCTTTGACCAATGCTGTGAGCCGCCTTGGGTCGCCTAAGTGAGAAAGGTGGCCATACAAATAAATAAATAAATAAGCTGGCTTTTGTGACTGCCACCACCACTCGCAATCTCTACCCTTCCTTTACATGCCCCCATATGATGTGCATCTGATGTCTACTCATCTGTAAAAGCAAAGCAATCACACTTATATACCAAGCCATAGCGCTTAGTGCACTCTCTGGGTGGTTCACAAGTTAATTAGCATTTTGCCCCCAACATGCTGGGTACTCATTTTACCAACCTCAGAAGAATGGAAGGCTGAGTCAACCTTAATCCCTGGCCAGGATTGAATTCAGAACCTTTTGGTTGCAGGCAGCAGTTTAACCAATGAATGTCAAATGGACTTCTGTTGGCACAATGTGGTTACATCTAATGTGTCCAGACAGTGCTATGACTATGATGTGAGAGACTAATAAGGTTAATCTCCAGGAAGTGCTGTGCAGGCTCCCAGCTGAGTTTAATGTCAACAGAATCCATGAATATTGAGCTTTTTCCAACAGCAGAATAGTTTACAGTGCATTTTCTGTCTGAAGTGCTTACGCAGTCTCCTCCCATCCAAGGAGCCTGATTCACATTCAGGTGTTGCCTTCTTTTCTCTAGCCTACCCACCTCCTTCTTGCCCAGAACTTCTGATCGTGGCTTTAAATCTCTCCCACCCACATTCTCACTGTGACTAGTGGCACACCCCAAACCCCTATCTTTCTCCTAAGGGCAGTAAGTATCATTGAATTATGTAAGGGTGATGCCATTACCCCAATATTTCTCCCTTCTATAGTAGCTACTCTTCTTTGATGGCAAATCTTCTGGTCAACTATGCTGGGCTTGGCCTACCCCTGATAGCCCGGCTGGGCTGTAGAAGCCATTTTTGCTCTGTCCTTCAGAGATTAAGATCATGGTACAGTACAACCTAGCTGGCCAATCAGCCAGTTAGCTCCTGGTTGTCCTGCATTAACATGATCTGGTGGGGATCAACATTCTGTATAGGAACAGAGGCCAGATGTTTCAACTCCGCATCAATTTCCCTCACTCTTGGTTGCATTCACCCATTGAGCTTCTTACCATCTAAATGTATATTACTATATTTACAGAGGAGGAAGCTACTAAAATGCACATGTAATTTAGAATTCTGAATGTATATGAATGCTCAGTTCATTTGCAACTTTCCAGCTAGAAGGCAAAAGAATGTTTAGAAATTTGAGAGATGTCCAGCTTTTGTGAAAAAAAGTGTTGCAAAATTTAAAATCTTCGTCTGCAAAATTTCAGAGAATAAATGAGAGATACCACTCACACTTTCAGTCATCTGTCAGTGCCATCTTCCCATTTTTGCTTTATCAATGTTTAGCTGTTAAATTCATTAATCTTATTTCACAGAGACACAGAAGGCTGGCACAGCTATGGAAAGGCAGACAATCAAAGGCAGTCAGAATTGCTGCCCATTCGGAAAGGGTTAAAAACCTGGCTGGCAGAGCAAGTTTGGGGGGCCGACGGGGTATTGACTCCTGCACGTTGGCTCAGTTGATGTTACATGTCCTATCAATGATTGTGGGAAGGGGTGGGTCTTTTTAGACATGGGGTGGTTTTATAAAGAGTTTTTTATTGTAGTTTTTTATGGGGTTTTATATTGTAATTTTTTTATATGTTTTATGCCGCCCTGAGTTGCCCTGGAGCAAGAGGGCGGGATATAAATCTAAATAAATAAATAATAAATAAATAATAATAATCAGGCCAATGGAAACCATGTTTACTGCCATGTCGATCATTAGGGTTATAATTAGAAATCCGCAATATTGCCAAATTGCCTCTCCCAGTTAATGAAATACAGAAACAGTGGCATCTCTCCAACATCATGTGAGATTTTCACAATAATGTTTAGTAATTGCTAGACATGATCATGAATCAGAGGAAACATAAACAAATGAGATTAATAACATTGCACAATACAGCCATGGACATTTAATAAAAGCAAGGATGGGCAAAGAGGCTGACTTTCCTGGTTATCAAAGGAAATATCAAGCATTCTTGACTATTGGTTATGTCAACTAGGACAGAAGTTGCAGCCCAAGACTATTTGCCTAGTCTGGACTAAACAGACATTCAAAGGAAACTTTCACAGAGTTTTCTCAGGTTAAAGATCTGCAAGACTTTCAATACTGACTAAACCAATGAAGAAATTTTCACATCTGTATTATTGCTTTTCAGCTCATGGCCCAATGCCTTTGAATATGAGGTCCAGAAGCACTAGGGAAGATGATCATGATGATCACAAAGCTTAGTGTGAGTGACACTGCCCTTGCCTGTGAAAGATTCTCTGTCAGCGTTACCTTCAGCTACAGCTGCCACCAATTAGTTGCCCTCCAGACATTTCTCTACCTCATTATCATTGGAACTATCCATTCTTTTCTGCCTATGTGGCCATTTCTCCTCAAGAGGGTGGATGCATTTTAGTCTGGTGGCTCAGCTTTGAACACTCCACCTTGTGTGACCTTCCTAGGTGCCCAGTCTCATAATGGGAGTCTACCCCCCTGAGGGCTTTGCTCTCAGTTTCTCTGACACACTCAAAACACTTCCTCACATCAAGGTGTGCTTCCAAGAAGGAGGGTTGTGTCCATAAAAGAAGCCACAGGCATGAGTTTACAAGAGCTGAGCAGGGTTATTGAAGCCAGGACATTTTGGAGATAACTCATTCATAAAGTCTCCATAAGCTAAAGACAATTTGGTGGCATGTAACAACAGCAACAGCTCAGCTATCACCCTTGAAAATGTAATCATAATATTATATCACAAGGACTGTTGATTTTCCTATGTGCTTTATAGCTCCCAATTCCCCAATGTTTATGAAGGCCCAGTGAGTTTCCAAAAAAAAAAAATCACCTTTGGTTTTGTTTACTTATTTAACCTCATAGATGTACTCCTATTTCCCTGTTGTAGATCAGTATACTGTACATCTGTTGATAGCCAGTTCTTTATTAAATCTTTAATAAATACTATAATAGTTTATGTCAACAAGCTGAGATCAATACAGTGATTTGTGGATAACATTATTCCTGACCTTTTTGTTTCATATAACTTTTATTAAAATGGAGGACCTCAGCAGCTCCTCATCTCAAATCTGGGCATCAAATTAGGAAAGGAAAAAAAATTAACCATTTTGTGACTGAGGGAGTGGGGATGTTAAAGTGGCTCCCCAAAGAAATGGATCACCAAAAGAGAAATAAAGAAAAAGAGAAGAGGACATTGTGCATAAAATACAGAGCCTATTTCATATAAATAATGAAAATTTACAGAGTTATAACCAGCAATTTTGATGCCTGGAGAAACTGCTGCTATCTTCCCATCTTCCATCCAATGTATTGGCAACTCATGTTGTCTCCACCTCCGATGAGAAAAGGAGAAGGATGAGAGTGTGTTGCCCCCACAAACAAAAGTTTTTGCTTTTGAAAGAAAGAAAGAAAAAGAAAGAAAGAAAGAAAATGAACAGGAGAATGGTGATGCTTATCATCCAAATATTCATCTGTAGATTCACTCTAGATTTTGGTGCCCTTTAAATTGTGATGCTTCAGAGGGAAGCCCCAATTGTCCCACTCTAACTAATGCATGGAATTCTAGAAATAATTCCTATAATTGAAAAAGAGGAGGAGGCAGGGATGGGATAGTTGTGTCCCTTTGGCTGTCATTGGAACATGTACATGTATTCTTAATCTCTGACCCTTGTTCAAGCCTGATGAGAGTTAAAGTCCAACAAAACATTCATGCCAAAATGATTTCTCCCAAAATGATTCAAACAGAAATTCAGTAGGGAAGACTGGAACCATGTGAGGAGGGCACCACTACCTATTCTGTCTGCTCTCTGCATGTTTACTGTTGTTCAGCAATGCCAAGGCTTCTTCACCCCCTTCTCATGACTGTTTATTTTGAAATAAGAATTTGGCTGGGCAAGCAGGGCCATAGCCAGAGGGCCCCCAGGGTTGGGTTGGCCCACCCTGAGTTAGCAGTTTGCCCACCCTGGCAAGGTGTGGTGTCCCACAGGAGTGCATTGAAAAGAGGCTTTGTTGTCCACTCTGAAAAAAATATTCACCCACCCCATCTAGAATCCAGGGCGAGCCGTTGCAGAAAGGGTGCTTTTCAAGATGAGGTCTGTCCTCTGATTGCTGTTCATATGGAAGGCTCTTCTCAGTCATGTTGGCTGATGCAGCTGCTCTAACTGATGCTTGCAGGAGCAGTGGCAGAATGCACCACTGGATTTACATAAAGGTAAAGCTCTCCCTTGCTCTAAAGCCAGTCATATCCATCTGTAGCGTGTGATGCTCATCTCTGTTTACAGACAAAGTGCCAAAGCTGTTTGCGTCTGCTGACATTTCCATATGGCAGGTATAACTATACACCAGAATGCTGTTACTTTCTCACCAAAGCAGTACCTATTTATCGACTTGCAGTTTCTTGCTTTCGAACTGTTAGGTTGATAGGAGCTGGGACAGACGATGGGAGCTCACTCTATCACACAGCACTCAGGTCTCAAACTGCTGACCTGGCTACCTTCCAGTCATCAAGATTAGCATCTTAACCTCTAAGCCACTATAGTCCCAGCTCTGGATTTAGAATAGTACTAAGTCACCATTGCATACATGTTCAATTTTATAAATACCTTCTAGTAAAGCCCTGAGTGGACACCCATTCCCTGCATGTACACATGCACATCCTAGTGTCATAGTACAAAAAAGTTGCTTTCTCACATTGTGGTCTCATGCCACCAGTGGGCATATGACTTTATGTTTATGAGTCTTTCACATTTGTGCTTGGGGGTTCTGGGGGGCGCTCCCAGAAAAAGGAGGGTAGACTATTCACAAATTCTTCTGGGTGATAAGAGAGCACATCTCAAAGGGACAGCTCCCACAGCACTCCAAATTCCATTCAATTTTTAATGTTCCCATCCTTGTTTCAGGTCCATTTTGAAACTTTGGGCCAGAATACAGACCAGTGTGAGGGTTTTTTCCCCTCACACATAAACAAAAACTAAAATCGCCTCATTCATTCCTGAGGCCAGCTGGCATCCTTTGTTGTATCCCAAGGGTGACTACTTGTACACTCAAAGAAAAGTATGTTGTTGATGTGGGGTGGGGCCAAGGCACTGGCAAAAACCCAGCACTGATCACTGATGATGATGATAATAATGATGATGATAAAGGAAGTGCCATCCTATATAGGCCTGATTATCATGATTTCTATTCCTCATCTCTGATGTTTTCTGCTGCTGCTGCTGCTGAGGATAGTGATGATAAATGTGAAGTTGACTGTTAGTGGCTACACAGGTCTGAAGGTGATTGATTTTTCTTTCTTATCATCATCATCATCATCATCATGTTTAATTTATATACAGGCTTATTCAAACCCAATGGATGACTCAAGGCGTTACCAGCAAATAAACAGCACAATGAAATACAAAAGCAATACAGTGTAAAGATTGACAATAAAATATACAGTAAATACTATAAAAATATAGAAACAAAAAGCAGAAAATACATTTCAGTACAAAATCTCAATATAAATACAGAATTGGACAATGAATGCTTGTTGCCTGCTTCTGGATACATAGTCCATCATTTTCACATTTAATGAAATGGCCAGTACCCAAATGACGAAAGAATTAATTAAGCACCCACAAAAAAGAATCCAAAACAAATGAAACCAACAAGTTTTCTATCTGTATATCCCTAACTGGCACATCATCAATGATGTGGATGTAAAAAAGGATAATAGCATTCAAGCCTTTGTGTCTTCTTCCCACAATGAATTTTTTGCACGTTTTTCTTGGGCATTTTTCCTAACATTATTTCTACATGTCACCTGATGCACACAACATTTCTCCTGACTGTTTTTGTGTCATATTATATTGCTTCTCCAAAACACATAGCAGACCACACATAGGTATGAATGCATTTCTTTTCTCAGCAAGGACTGAGAGGTGGGAAAAGATTATTTTTCTTAAGAGTGGAGAATTAATGTAAATTCCTTTCCCATCCTTAACACAAAGAGAACAACAATGCTGTGACACAGCAAGCTTCTCCATCAGCTGTCTTAATGCTAAAATTACAAGCATATTTTCTTGGAAATGAGCTTCATTTCAATGAATGAGATTAAGTTCTTAGCAACTTGTTTAGAACCGGGGTGCCAAGAATAGGATTTAAATTTGTGTTGATATGCAATTAGAAACCTTTTCCATCATGGACTGTCAGCTAGGGGGGGGGGATCACAGATGACATGGTGAATATAGTAGCTCCCAACCTACAGCCCACACCATTCCATTCAGTCAGTCACCGTTTCACCCGCACCAGGAAATGGAAGCAGGCATGTTTACATCAGCCCTAAAAAACACTCTGCATGCGCAAATGTGCTCACAGCTGTTGTAATTGTGGAAGTGGGTGCATTTATGACAGCCATAAATGCACCTGCTTCTGCTTCTGGGGACATGGTCTGGCCCGCTCAGCTGTCCGGGGACGTGGTAAGGCCCACAGTGTAAAAAAGTTGGCCACCCCTGCTGTAGACTGACATCTGAGTTGAATATGCTTAAGTCTGTAAGCTTCAAAGGTCCTAAATGTCCTTCAGTTTGTGGTGGATTATGGCCACCAATACAACCATCTTGTCACATACATGCTGCTTGTCTTCTGTTGACTTCAACTCCATATTTCTCGATGCATTAGAGTTTCGGGCTTGAAGTAAAGGCCAAAAACATAATTCTACCACAGCAGCTTCTTCTTACATGTCTAGGCCAGATGTGAAATTGTCAAAATGAAGGCACTTTTTGGTGAGTTAATTCTGCAGTTCCTTTCACCTGACCTAGTGTGAGAAAGATTAGCAGGCAACACAAGGTTGCCATTACCAGGGTATGCCCGATTGTGGTTCAAGAATACCACAATCTTGTAGGAGGCTCTTTCTGTGTAACCTGCCACAGCAGCTGAAGAAGGTGGACGCTAAAATAATTTAATTAAATACTTCTGTTTGTTTGTCAATTGCTGTGTTTTTACCTTCAGGCGGTTCTTGATTTAATCAGAGGATCTGAAAAAGTTTATAGTCACCATGAGCCTGCTTGATTTTTTTGTCAAGTCTTGGATACTGTAGATAGTATTTTTGAGTGGTGGGTAAATCAACTGCAGAAGGGGCCCTGTCATGTTTGTAGATGGTGTAAGAGATAGAGGGAATTTTGAACTGGAGGCAGAAGAGGAGTGACAGCAACTCCAACTCTTATGCACCAACTGGAGACAAACAATCTGGGAATTGAGCAGTTTTTTCTCTGCTTTGTGTTTGGCAATAAATGAACCAGATCTAACTTTCCAAACTCGTGCAGATTGGAACACAGAATCCTTCCCAAATTGAATGTTGTGAAATTTTCTTTTTGAAAGAAAATTTGTAGTAAGATGCATAATTAAAATGCAGAGAAACTGTTTCAAGATCAGCTACCTGCTCTTTAACTATGTAACCACCTTTCCAACATGGGATAACACGCAGATGGGTGGTATAGAAATACTATAAATTTGTATTTTATGAATATAATAAGTATAAAGTGTGTATCTTACAATGTTTACTCTTTCATGAAGATTTCATCTAGAGCTTCAGACAGATATGAAAATGGGCTGGAATGGACAAATGAGTGAACCTGAACGCCTGAAAGGGACACTCTCTCTGTTGTTGTAGTTTTTGTTTTTTTGTTTTGTTTTGTTTTTTTTGGGGGGGTGGCAGTTGTCCACAATATGAAAGAAGAAGGGATGTTGCTCTTCTACTGTGATCCCTGAATGAGTCCTAATTACAGAATGAAAGTGGTGTGGTGAGTGTGTGTTTTAAATGAAGACTCTGGTGATGTTTTTCAAATAAATGTTAGTTTACTAAAATGCTATTTTTAATAAGAGGAATTCACACAACAAAGTGGGTTTCCCCTCTGCAGACAGAGTATTTTCAAGTAGCTATCATTTCGGAAGCATAATTAGCATGTAGACATGCATACCCATCTATTATCTGTTCCCTTATTACCTTTCTCCATTGTTTATGGCATTTTTTTGATATGATCTAATTACTGCATTTAGTAGTAAATTTATTTATTTATTTATTTATTTATAGTCATATTTGTATATGCCGCCCACTCAGGCGGAACCCGACTCAGGGCGGCATTACAATAATTCTAGAAATACATAAAAACATTATAAAAAACCACAACCCACCCCCTTTAAAAAAAACCCATATCCCGCCCACCCATCCCACCTACTATACAAAAGGAAGAAGAGAGAGTTCTTATAAAAGCCAGCAGGCGGGCACCATAGTCCCATTCGGGCCCCACACCTGCCCTGCCAGCCAGGTCTTCACTCCTTTCCTAAAGGGCAGCAGTTCACTTTGGAGTCTTAGGTCTATTGGCAGGAGGTTCCAGAGAGTTGGTGCGGACACGGAGAAGGCCCTCCTTCGGGTGCTAGACAGATGTGCACCCCTAGTTGGTGGCACTATTAGAGAGCCCCTCCGGTCCGCTGTGGTTGGACGGGCAGACACTCTTGGGACGATGCGGTGTCTAAGATATCCTGGCCCCCTGCCATATAGGGCTTTAAAGGTCAAAACCAGCACCTTAAATTGCACCCGGAGACAAACTGGCAACCAGTGCAGCTCCCGAAGTAGCGGTGAGGCATGGGCATATCGCCCACACCCCATCACCACCCGGGCCGCCGCATTCTGGACCAGCTGCAGCCTCCGGATGGTCATCAAGGGCAGCCCCATGTAGAGCGCATTACAATAATCTAGTCGGGAAGTAACCAGAGCATGGGTGACCATAAGCAAGGAGCCCCGGTCCAGGAGCGTGCGCAATTGGCGAATTACCCGAAGTTGGGCAAAAGTCCTCCTGGCCACAGCCGCTACTTGTTCTTCTAGAAGCAGCCGCGAGTCCAGAAGAACCCCCAAGTTGCGCACTGGGTCTGTCTGGGGCAAAGCAGCCCCATCCAGTACCAAAGGTGGTAACTCCCTGGATAACACGGGGCCCCTTATCCACAGCCACTCTGTCTTGCTGGGATTCAGCCGAAGCCCATTGGCCCCCATCCAGACCCCAATGGCCTCCAGGCATCCGGATAGGATTTCAACAGCATCACTGCGGTCCCCACGGGCCGAGATGTACAACTGAGTATCATCCGCGTACTGATGGTACCGCACCCCGTGGGAACGAATGATCTCACCCAGTGGCTTCATGTAGATGTTAAATAAGAGAGGAGAGAGCACAGAGCCCTGAGGCACCCCATACTTGAGGGGCCTAGGGCTGGACCTCTCACTCTCTAACCACACCGACTGGGTACGGCCCTCCAGAAAAGAGGAAAACCAGGACAATACAGTGCCCTGGATCCCCAGTCCTTCGAGCCGTTCCAGAAGGATACCGTGGTCGACGGTATCGAAGGCCGCTGAGAGGTCAAGAAGAGCAAGGACGGATGGACAACCCCCGTCCCGCTCCCGCCAGAGATCATCCATCAGCGCGACCAATGCCGTCACCGTTCCATACCCGGGCCTGAACCCTGATTGAAAGGGGTCTAGATAATCCGCTTCCTCCAGGACACTCTGCAGCTGGCGCGCCACCGCCTTCTCCAAAACCTTACCCAAAAAGGGCAGGTTGGAAACTGGCCTGTAGTTGTTAAGGACAGCTGGGTCGAGGGACATTTTCTTCAGGAGGGGGTGCACCAAGGCATGTTTTAGCTGTGCAGGAAATACCCCCTCCCGTAACGAGGCATTTATTATCCCCCCAACCCAGCCACCTGTTACCTCCTTGGAGGCTTTCACCAACCAAGTGGGACAGGCATCCAAAGGACATGTAGTGGCACGAACAGCTGCAAGGAGCCTGTCCACTTTATCAGGGACAACAGGATCAAACTGATCCCAGATCGTACAGCAAGACTGTGCACCGGCACCCCCCCGACTCTCCCCGTCCACGCCAGGGTTCAATCCAGAATGAATCCGATCGATTTTCTCCACCAGATGGTCAGCAAAGTCCTCAGCTGAACCCTGCCAACCGGGCACCGATCTCCCCTTACCAAGGAGGGACCTGGTTACCCGGAACCGGGCGGCTGGGCGATTATCAGCGGAGGCAATAAGGGTGGTGAAGTATTGCCGCCTCACCACCCCCATCGCCACTAGGTAGGCCCTAATAGCAGCTCTAGCTAGTGTCCAATCGGAGTCATCCCGGGTCTTCGCCCAGCGGCGCTCTAGGCGTCTCTTTGCCCGTTTGAGTTCACGCAGTTCATCTGTGAACCACGGAGATGACCTAATCCCCCGGGCGTGGAGAGGCCGCAGTGGCGCGATTTCATCCAAGGCTACTGTTGTCGACCTATTCCACAGGTCGACGAGTGCCCCAGGTGAATCGTGTAGCCGATCCAGAGGAACATCCCCCAGTTCCCTCTGGAATCCATCTGGATCCATTAGTCGCCGAGGGCGGACCATTTTAATCAGCCCTGCCTCCCTACGATGAAGTATCGCCCCCAGAAAGTCAAGAGTCACCAGATAGTGATCTGACCATGGCACAGGTGAGATGACTAGATCCTGTAATCTCAGATCACTCTGCCACTGCTCCGACAAGAAAACTAAGTCTGGCATGTGACCACTGCCCCTGGTCGGACCCCGAACTACCTGAGTCAGGCCCATGGCTGCCATGGAAGCCATGAACTCCCTTGCCACCTCAGAAGCCATCCCCAGCGATGGCAAATTGAAGTCCCCCAGAACCATAAGTCTCGGGAACTCCAACGCCAGCATCGAGGCGGCCTCGAGGAGCTCAGGCAGGGCATCCCTTACCCTGCAAGGGGGCAGGTACAGGAGTAAGATCCCCAACTGACCCTTGGGGCCCAACCGTAGAAGCAGGGCCTCACAACCAGCCACTTGTGGAGCAGTGGCCCTAGCAACTCCCAAAGACTCCCTGGCAACAATGGCGACACCACCGCCCCTCACCTCACCTCTAGGCTGGTGCCAAATACCGAACCCAGCTGGACACATGTCCGAAAGAGGTACTCCATCTTCAGGCGTCAGCCAGGTTTCGGTGATGCATGCCAGGTTGGCCAGCCCTTCCTGGATGGCATCTTGAATCAGGGGGGCCTTATTACATACCGACCTGGCATTCACCAACAGCAGCCTAAGGGCGGGGACACTCCGGATCTGCCGCTCAGGGCCCAGAGATGTACCTGAAGGGCTGGAATGAGGGACCGCACTTAAACATCGGACCCGCATTCCCCGAGTGCGGCCCGCCCCACAGTACCCGCCATACCGCCCCTTGCCCGTCACAACACCTATATGGTTCTCCGGAACTTCCCTAGATAGAATGCTGCCCCTCCTTCCTGGCTTCATACCAGGAAATTTCAAAACAAGAGTAAAAAAATGGAATCTTTATACCATATGTGGAAGAAACTGTAAGAAACTGCATTTTCAACCCATAATCTTGCCCAAAGACATAATCTTGCCTTTGGGCAACATTATGCAGAATGAGTTTCTTTAATTAGTTTGGTGTCCAATAGGTATTAGGTAAAGATGGAAAGTTCTTTCCATGCATACTATGGAATGCATGTGGGTGAACATAGCTGCACTTTTTCTATCCCTTCGTTGATGTGGTTTTCCCCTTTTCTTTTGCTGCAGTAATTACTATGCTGCTTAAATTGCCTTTTAAGTTTAAACCATGGCTTGCCTTTGTAGCAGTACATACTGCTAAAATTAGGGGTGTGATAGCACAATCCGCTTCAATTCAGTCCAAATTATTTGTCTTACAAATTGCAGCCCTTTTGCTTTGAGACAAATTGTCGGCCACCTGTTTCAACATTTATCTCAATATTTGTATATGACTAAATCATGGCAAAGATTTAAATGGGGAAAAATAAAGACGTCTGGCCTGGGATGATAGGTGAAACTCAGTGTCATCAACTGCTGCTTGACCTCTAGTTTACAGGCAATGTTTCACTAGATTCCTTTCATTTATCCACCTCCATAGTCAGGAGCTGTGCAATTTAGATAGCTTAGACCTGTGATTCCGAACATAAGAAATACACACCACAAGGGGGGGGTAGGGGATTGGATTTTTAAAGGGGACAATTGGAGAATGTTTATTGCAAGTGAATGGCCTTTTAGGCTTCCTCCATGTGAATAGGAGTTCACTTTTTAAACAGTAAGAATTATATGTCATGGGGGTATGTGTGGGGGTGTATCAGGATTTTAGAGATGCTTAGGTAGGGCATAGCCAAAAATAGCTGGGAACCACTGGTTTAGACCCTACTCCTAATGCTGATATGACCTACCCCACTCAGATCCTGCAGATTGGCAAATATTTTACATACACGGGTATTCAGTTGATTTAATTGAGATCTGCAACAATTTTTTTTAAGGAAGGGTAAAAAAAGCCTCCCATTCATCTTACTTTCTGAAAATGAAAGTGAAGAAACTAGCAATATCTTTAGGCTGCCTTTGGAAAATGTTCAGAATCTCCAGTGTCTCATCCTTATGGTGGCTGCTCTAAGTCTGAAAAAATCCTTTCCAGGGAAAACTAGTCTTTCTCTCTCTTGTTATCTTCCACCAGCAAGAAAAGACAATTTATTTACATCATAAACCTTTGGCCATATTGAAAATAGGGGCGTGGCTAAGATGGCCGGCGAGTAACATCCTGATTTGTGTGCTCGCGGTTATCAAAGTGGTAATCAATGAGAATAATGAACTAATGGAGTAAATTTTTGAGATATTTTGTTGTGATAAGACTCCTTCTTGCTTGCCTGTTTGGAAAAGTTGTTGCAGGGCGGTCGAAGTTTGGGAGGTATTCTCGGTGGGAGAGGTGCGCGATGGAAGCCGCGGTTTCTCCGGCCAAGGAGCCGAGAACAGGACCAGCGAGACGGCGGTAAATCGAGAAAAGTGGAAAAATCAGCAAGAAAGTGAGTAATCGATACATCGACGGGAGCTAGAGGTCAGAACTGAAAAGATTGGAGGCTGCAAAGAGTGAGTAGAAGAGGATATAAGGGTGGCGGACAAGGCGATAATGGCGGTGATCCTGGAATTCGAAAGTGGAGTTAGTTTTATGGATAATGGCTTTTGAGTGTTCCAGGGGAACTGTGAAGTGATTTGGTGGGTTTGAAAGTGGCATAGAAGAAAAGAGAGTGAGTTTAAGGCACTGGTCATCTCAGCGTTTTGTGAAGTTGAAGCAAGGAAGAGTGGTCTTTTGTTTAAAAAGTTTGCTGGTCTGGGGAAGAAGGAGGAGGGGTTCCCCCCTGAAGCCGCCGCAGCCGCTGGGAAAAGGGAGTTACAATCGCTCTAAGAGAGGGGTTCTCGCTTTTTTACTCCTTCGCCGTGTGGATTATAGTTCTCATTTTTTTCTTTTTTTATTCCTCCTTTTTCTTCCTATATTAAAAGTTTGGATCTTGGGATTTTTTCCTTTTTTTCTTCCCTGTGGATCTGATACAAGTGGTTATATTTGGGCATCTGTCTCGCCGGAAATACTGTTATATGTCGATGGGATTACTTCACCTTTTCTTTCAAGGAGGGATCTTTGTGTAAGATTGGAAGTTTTTAAAGGCAAACTTTATGAGTTTTTGTTACCCGGGGTGTATTGGCTGATTTTGGTGGCGAGCTTCCTGTGGATTACAATAAATATTGGTTGTTTTTGGTTCCCGTCTCCTCATGGATTACCACAATTAATTTTTCGTCGGCCCTCCTCTTTTACTCAAGTTATACCATGCTCAAAGGACTATTGTCAACTTTGGCTGCACTGGAATAGGTATAGTATATTGCAGCATTAAAACTCTCAGTGGATGTCATTATGGATAAGGGCACAAGGAAAAGCAAAGGAGGAGGAGCCGGTGGTGAAATATAAGAGAAAGGAAAAAGCACCAATGGAAGAGGTCCCACTGTCATCATCACCACCACCTGAACCTTATGATCAAACTCAAATTATGGTGGAACTTGGTAAATTGTTTCAGAAGATTGAGAAGATGGAAGAGGCAAGAGTGAAGGATAAAAATGAAATGTTGAAAAAGCAGGATAAGGTGGTAACTACTGTTGTGGATTTCTCAAAAAAAGTAGAATTAAGTTTGCAAAAAATAGAAGGAAATGTGAAATTGGTTCAAAATGATGTGAAGGCTATGAAAAATGAAATAAAAGGGACACAGGAAGGGGTGAGGGAGAATAAGGTGAAAATTGATGAACAGGAAAAAGGGATTGATGCTATGGAAGACATGATGAGAAAGCAGAATATTGTGATACATCATGTGATTGAAAGGACACCAGACCAGCTAAGAGATAGAGTTGTCCAGTGGCTAAATAATTTGAGCACGGGAAAGGAATTTGTACAGGAAGACATTGTAAGTGCATACAGGGTGGGTCCAAGAAGAGGGAAAGTGGTTCAAAGAAATGTTCTGGTTAAATTTGCAAATTGGGGAGATAAACTCAGAGTAATGGCTTTCTTAAAACAAGCTGGTCCTGGCGCCCTGAAAATCGGTGGTTCCAATGTGGAAGTATACAACAATATTTCTATTAAGGAAAGAGTCTGGAGATATAAGATGAAACCGGTAACTAAATTGTTGATGAAAAAAGGTGTAAGGTAAATTGGAGATTTCCACAGCAGTTGCGATTTTTTTTTTTGAAAAAAAATGCAGGTTATTGATGAGAGGACTGATCCATTGGAGTATTTGAGCTTGCTTGATTTGGTTAAGGCGGGTTCGGAGGAGTGGGTAATCCTTAGAAAGGATTTGTTGGAAATGGGTGCCATAAGAAGAGATTATGAGGGGGCGGATGCCGGTGGTGCCACGGGGGGAGGCCGCAGGGAAGAGAAGAGGAGGAGTTGTCATTGAGCAGTGAGTAATGAATTATGATGTAATAATTTTTATATTATTTAAGAAGGTAGAAAGGTGAGGATGCGCGGTGCACTAACTTATACGCACATCTTGCATGTCCCCCCCTCTACCCTCTTTGGAGATCGAAAGCGCCTTTTTTTGTGAAGAAAGTGGGGAGAGAAGTATTGTGTGTTTTTTGTATGTTTTTTTTCTTAGTGGTAAGGGGTTCATGATAGCACGCCTAATGGAGAGTTTGGAAGTTAGAGAGGTTGAAACTGAAATAAATTATGAGAAGTATTAAAGTCTTAACTTGGAATGTAAAAGGTACAGGCTCTGTTCTTAAGAGGAGGAGGTTAGAATTGGCGCTGAAGAAAGATAGACCTGATATAGTCTTTTTACAGGAAACACATCAAAAATCAAAGGACACAAACAAAATTTATTTAGGGTGGATACAACATTATGAAATGGCATTTGGCGCTTCAAAAGCAAGAGGAGTTGCAATTATGATTTCTAAAAGATTAGGATTTGAGACAATAAAAAGTATTGCTGCCCAGGAAGGTAGATACCTGATCGTGAAAGGGAAAATAGATGATGAGGAAATAACTTTGGTGAATATTTATGCTCCAAATGAACATCAAGCAGAATTCTTAGAAAAAGTTTGTAAAATTGTGGTGTTAGAAAAAGTGGTAAAGATGATAGAGGCTGGAGATTTTAATTTGATAAGGTCAAATTTAGATTGTACGAACGTAGCAAGGTGTGGAGCAGGTATTAAAGGGAATATTTTGGATAACTGGATGGTTGCATTGGGGTTGAAGGATTCTTGGAGAGAGAGTAAGGGCTCGGAAAGGGCGTATTCTTATTTTTCACACATTCACGGGTCCTACTCCAGAATAGATTACGTATTTTTAACTGAAAACATGGTCAAAAACATTGAGGGAATTGAAATAGGAATTTTTAAGGAATCAGATCATGCTAAAGTGATTTTGGAATTGAGGGCACAAAATGATAATGGAAGGGGAAGAAACTGGAGATACAATCCTAATTTATTTAAAGATCAAAAATGTAAAGAACAAATTACAGAAAGCTGGATGGAAAGCTGGCAGTGGAACGATAATGAAGAGGTAAATTTTAACGTGGTTTGGGATGCCATGAAGTCAGTTTTTAGAGGGGAAAGTATAAAGTTGGCAAGTAACAAGTACAGAAAGTATAAGGTAGCACAGGACGAAAAAGAAAAAGAAATAAAGCAATTACAGGAAGAACATTAAAAAAAGAAGGATAAAAAAACTTTGTCAAATTACAAAGACTGAAGGCAGAATTGATGGGTAAGGATATAGAAAAAGTAAAAAGAGATTTGATATATCTAAATAGAGAATATTTTGAGTTCAGTAACAAAAATTCAAGATTATTGGCAAGGGCGGCCAAAGCTAAAAGGGAAAAAAGGGAAATTGGAGTTTTGGTTAATAAACAAGGGATAAGGTGTAATAAAGTTAGTGATAAATGTAAAATTGTGAAGGATTTCTATCAAGCACTATATGCAAAAAAGAGATAGATTTGGGGAAGCTCAAAGGGATTTTGGAGAGGCAATTAGTGAGGGGAATAAAGCAGGAACACCGGGATAAAATGGAAGAACAGGTTTCCGAGAATGCAAGCGCGGCGCCAAAATGGCCGCCGTGCCCTTTGCGGGCCCCCCCATAGGACGAAGGCATCCGGGTAGTTAGGGGCGTGGCCAGCTCCCTTATAAAAGGGGTGGCCATGAGGCAGCCGAGCTGCCATTTTGCAAAGCGACGGAGCGGAGAAGTTTTTCCCTCTTACCTCCGTCGCTTCTACCTTTCCCGGGAAGCCTTTTGCTTGCTGAACTATCTCGTTTCGGCTTCCCATCGATTGGCTGAGATGCCCTTGAAGGGGAAGGCGGCTGCGAGCGCCGCTCGTGAGGTTCCCGGAGGGCCGCGGCCGCGCCTCCAAGCGGCCGCCTTTGCCTGCACCCACCGAGACCGGTGGAATGGGGGTCTTTTTTCCCTGGCCGGAGACTGCTGGCCCACGCATGGGTCCAGTAGGGGCTGCGGCCCTCGGCCCGCGAACGGTGGACACCGTTCCTGATGTTGCCCATTCCGCTGGCCCTTCCTCTATAGGGGCGCAGCTCACCCCGGGGCCTTCCAACCTTGGGGGGTGTGGGGTTATGGCCCTATTCGGGCCCCGGGGTACAGGGACCTGTACCCATGCCTGCAGTAGGCGGGCCGGCTGGCCCCCCTTTTTTCTCCCTTGTCAGCGTTGAAGCCTTATGGGCCCGTGTTGCGGCCCTCGAGGCATCCCTGGCCCGGGCTAGCCACTCTGGTGCTCCCTTTGGGGTTCATTTCGACGCGTCGTCTGCTGGGCAGCGGCAGGCGACGGGATGGGTCGAGCTGCTTGAGGCGCATGGCACGGCCTCGGCCACTGCCTCGCAGCTCCCCAACCTACGGCCGGTGCGGGTCAGCCCCCAGTGACGAGCTCTACGGCGGTCGTGAGCTCCGACGCCCCCAGCGGGCCGGAACCCCCGGTGGGGGCGGCCCGCGGGGGTGCAGCGTGTGAGTATGCGGTTCAAACTAGTGCACCTACACACGTGGCCATGTTGGGGGGGGCTTTCCAAGGGCCTTGGCCTCGCGTGGGTGGTGCGGCGGTACAGCCGCTGACGCCCCACCCGGCGACGACAACTACCACCCAGGGCCCCGTGGTGGGGGTGTTTCCAACCCTGAGGGGAACGTGTTGGGTGGCTGGGTTGGTCCAAGCCCCTTTTCAGATGCCCGCAGTCTCTGCGGTGCCTGTATCGGCCTTGCCGACAGCCGGGTATTCCTTACTGCGGGGTGACCACTTGCCACAGGCCACCGGAGAGTAAATTTGGCGGGGGGAGTACGTGGATTTATTCTCACTCATAAACAGAGAGCCCACCAAGGAGGAGAGCGCGGGGCAGAAGGGGAAGGATAGTAGCAGGCACGTCGTCGCAAGCCAACAAGTACGTGGGCCAACTGATTGCCGGCCTACCTCATAGGCATGGCGGTGTACCTCTGGGCCCGGCCAGATTTGGCAATTCCGATGGTCCACTATTTGGACAAAGTATACCGGGCGATGGTTGACTTTCCGGGCCCATCGTGGTTGGCTTATGACGAGGAATGCCGTAGGCGGATTTCCCCGCACCCCGAGATTAGGTGGGATGAGCCATGCCAGAGGCGGTGGCTTTTGTACGTGATGCCCACGCACCCTGCTCAGGGGGTTCCAGCCCGCCTGCTGTCCTGGACTTTCTTGTCCAATGGTTCCTACAATGGGGAGAATTGCAAATACAGACAGGAGTGTCCCACATGTGTTGGCCCCCATGCGGCCCCTGCCTGTCCCGGGCCCGGAGGGATGCGGGGCAGAGGGAGGGGCAGACAGGGGGCTGGCAAGACTGCCGCAGATGGATCTAGTCCACCGAAGGGCTCCCTCCCCGATTAAGGTGGGCATGTTGGAGCGTTGGCTCACATTGTACCCGAAGGGAGAGGACGCGGGTTATCTCCTTCAGGGTTCTAGGCAGGGGTTCCGGATCCCTTTCTGGGTAATAGGTCCCCTCAGGATGCCCCCAATCTTTGATCCCTTAGGGGGAGGGAGGAGGTGGCTGCTGCCAGCTTTGACAAGAGGGTCTATGCGGGCAGGGTCGTTGGCCCTGTCCCTGCACCCCGTCCCGGGGAGCATATTATTTCAATGATGCCATGCCTTTTGGCTGTTACATTCGGGCTCGGTATTCGAGCATTTCACCACTTTCCTAGAGTGAGCTTTTGTC
The DNA here is from genome assembly GCA_035047305.1 of Bradypodion pumilum. NCBI lineage: Eukaryota > Metazoa > Chordata > Lepidosauria > Squamata > Chamaeleonidae > Bradypodion > Bradypodion pumilum. The sequence continues at coordinate 155,652,158 of JAWDJD010000001.1, read as the reverse complement.
CGCAGGTCAGGGTCCCGGTCTGTAGCCCATTCCCTGGATGGTTTTTATTTGGGGCTGAACGGGGCTGGGACACGTGCACACGTCTCCTCAACGCATTTCAGACGCTAATGGAGGAACTCGGTGTCCCTTTAGCGCCCGAAAAGACCGAGGGCCCATCTCCACAGCTAGTATTCCTGGGGTGGAGAGTGACACGGTAGCGCAGGCTTCTAGGTTGCAGTGAGATAAGGTGTCAAGGCTAGTGGCCCTTATCTCGGACTCGCGGGCCGAGCGCATGGCATCACTGAGGGAACTGCTGGTGCTACATGGTCACCCCAATTTCGCTGGCAGGGTCGTCGCTCCGGGCAGGGCATTTGCTCAGCGCTTGTGCGACGCCATGGCAGGATTATCCAGGCCCCACCATAGGGTTAGGCTTACCCGGGGTATCAGGGCGGACATGCTTGTCTGGTTGCAGTTCCTGAGGGAGTTCAATGGGGTCTCATTTTGGAGGCATGACCTCCTGGCTTCCCCTCAATTTCAGATTCAGTCTGATGCCTCGGGATCCCTGGGTTATGGGATGTACTTCAATTGGAAGTGGGCCTATGGTGGGTGGCCACCAGCCTGGGCAGGCACGGGTCGCCTGCGTGGTCTCACGTATCTGGAATGTTTCCCTATCCTGGGTGCTTTGATGCTATGGGGCAAGGAGTGGGCCAACTCGGTTGTGCATTTTTGGCATGACAAGGCGGCTGTCGTCCGCATCGTCAATGCACAGAATTCCAAATCGCCCGGGGTTATTGACCTAGTGCGCTAGTTTGTGTCGTGCAGCCTGTGCCTCAACATTCTCTTCAGGGCCAGGCATGTCCCAAGGGTTGATAATGATATTGCTGCTGCTTTGTCCCGTCTGCAGATCTCCCGGTTCCGTGCCTCGGCCCCGGATGCGGAGGAATTTCCCTCACCACTCCCGGACGAGAGATGGAACGTTGGCAAGGAGAGGTGACCCGGGCGATTGGCCTGTCACTAGCGCCATGCATGAGTAAGGCGTATCACCACGCATTTAGTTCTTTCAGAGCGTTCTGTACCCAATTTCGACTGCCAGGAACCTGGCCGATCCCAGTGGCCCATGTTCTGCGGTTCATGGTTTACCTGTATGCCCAGGGCCTTGCACCTCGCAACATAGCATCTCAGCTGTCAGGGTTGGCTTTTATGGCCAAAGTGGGAGGTCGTGTGGACGGCACCAATGACTTCCGTGTGAGACATGTTTTGGAGGGGTGGGTGCGCGGGCGCGGGCGTTTCCCGGGCGACCGCCACCTGATTTCCCCAGGGGTTTTTTGCCCGTTTGGCCCGGGGCTGGCCTGGCCTCTGTTTTGATAGATGAGGCAGCCCATTTCATGCGGCTACTACGGTGGCCTTTTTGGGGGCGCTCCGCATCGGCGAGCTTGAGATGCTGAATAAGGCGGATGCAAGATTTTCCCAAGGATTTTACCAATTGGCCCGGGGCTGGCCTGGCCTCTGTTTTGATAAATGAGGCAGCCCACTTCATGCGGCTACAATGGTCGCCTTTTTGGAGTGCTCCGCATCAGCGAGCTTGAGATGCTGAATAAGGCGGATGCAAGATTTTTCCAGGGGTTTTTACCCAATTGGCCCGGGGCTGGCCTGGCCTCTGTTTTGATACATGAGGCAGCCCACTTCATGCGGCTACAAAGGTGGCCTTTTTGGAGCGCTCCGCATCAGCGAGCTTGAGATGCTGTATAAGGCGGATGCAAGTCGTAGGGCACTGGAACTCAAAGATGTCTGTGTGGACAATATTGGGCTCAGTTGGGGATACGCTCCTCTAAAGTGAATCAGCACGGCGTAGGCAGTGGAGTAGACTGCTACGATGTTCCTCGACAGACATCTGTCCGGTTGGTGCCCTACAGGATTTCCGTGCACTGTGTGGCACGCACCATGGCACATTTTTTCTGTCACCAAGGTGGATCTTCTATTACTAAATTTCAATTTGGGGGGTGCCGGGAAGGCACTAGGCAGTGTTGGCCTCTCAAGGGCTCATTGCGGCACCCATTCGTTCCGGATAGGGGCGGCTTCTGCTGCAGTTGTTTTGGGTACTCCAGGGCTGAAATACGCCGTATGGGAGGGTGGGGATCACAATGTTTTCAGTTTTGTCTTCGCCCTCCTCCACTGCGAGTACCAGTTTTAGTCACTGCACTGTTTCTTCCCCCCTCCCTTTTTTTTAATTGACAGACCCTGGGTGTCTTTTTACACCGGTGACAGTATGCCTGGTGGGCCGTAGCCGCATGCACAGGGCAGCGCGTTACGCTGCATGGGGCAGCGCGTTACGCTGCGGCGACAGAGTGGGTACCCGACGGGGACAGGGTGCATCCGCACGTCCGAGGTGCTATGGTAAGCGCGGCATGTTATGGCGGGAACTGTTGCCATCCCTTTTCTACATCAGGGATGCTGGCTCGCCAGATGTCCTGGTTACGTACCTTGGGGGCGATGGTTTGGGGCGGGTCACTGGCCTATCGTGGAAACTTGCGGTTCGCAGTGACCTGCCCTACTCACATTATGTGTGACCTGCCACATCCCTCAATTGGTCGGACACGATACCGCGGTATGCTTACAGGGGGGCGTTTGGCCTCAGGGCTCTGACTGAGCCGACGCTCCGTGAACGGGGCTATTGCCCGGTTCCTTTTTGACAAGGGCGGGGGATGCGCCATTAGCCTCCCCGCCATCACTCTGCAAATTTACAAGCTTTACTCAGGGGATGGGGCCCATCTGTCGCAGGGAGGTATGGACCTCTGGATTAGTGGACTGGCGAGCAGGCCTGTCGACCGAGCTGACGGTCTTGGGGGGCAGTGAGCCTTTTTGGAAGCCTCCCCGTGTGGCGGGTATCACTGGTAAGGTAAACATTATGACCCACAGGTATCCGGCAGGTTCGCAATTGACTGGACAACAATAGACAGGCATAAGTTGATTAAACGTTGTCCGGTCAACGACGAACTAGGCGACGGGGTGATGGCGATAGCTAGCCAGCATGCATCACCCCGTGATTCCACGGATACGCGTCAGAGGGTGGGGTCATTAGTTAGATATTGACTACGGTCAACAATTTGTTTGTTGTCAACAAACAAATTGATACAAATTGATACATTGTAACCAATTGCCGTTGGCAATTTTGGGGTGGTACCTTACCAGTGTTACTTCGGCCTGCTTGCCTTAAGAATTATGATTGGTCGTTTTACCAATAGAAATTTATAATTCGGACTAGGGCATGAATCAATAAATGTGGCCCAATGCCGTTATCCACTTTTACCAGTGTCGGAGTCCTTTATTGGGGGGTGCGCCTGCAAAGAGGTAAAGGAAGTAATTAGTTGTTTGAAGTTGGGGAAAGCCCCGGGAGATGATGGACTACCGACTGAATTTTATAAGGAATTTAAAGACGTTGTGGTACCAAAGCTGGTAAAGTTATATCATTATATTTTAGATGGTGGACAAATCCCGACTTCATGGTATAGGACTACAATTGTTCTGCTGCCTAAATTGGGAAAGAATTTGGAAAAAGTGGAATCATACAGACCAATTTCTCTTATAAATTAAGATGCCAAGATCTTCACAGCAATATTGGCTAATCATTTAAACAAATTCATGGGAGAATACATAAATGCTGATCAAGTAGGTTTTTTAAAAGGGAGACATATGGCTGATCTGACTAGGAGGGTGTTAGATTTAATTGATAACATTAACCAAATGAAGAAAAAGGTGGGTTTAATATCTTTGGACATTTTCAAGGCATTTGATTCTTTACAATGGTCTTCGATGAAGGAAATAGTTAAAAGCTATGGATTTGGGGATAGATTTAGAAGGGTAACTGATTTGTTATATCAGAAAGGGATTGCTAAGATTAGAGTAAATGATGAGGTTACAGATGAGGTAAAGCTTGAGGCAGGTACTAGACAGGGCTGTCCTCTGTCCCCTATTTTGTTCATTATGGCAATGGAAATTTTGGCTAAAAGCATAAGGGAAGATCCAAATATAGAAGGGATAATGGGTAATAAGGTAAGCATGTATGCGGATGATACATTGCTAATGGTGAAGCATCCGGAGGGGGCCATGGATAGGATTAAAGCGCAATTAGACGATTTTGAGGATAAAACGGGGCTGATGATAAACTGGGATAAATCGGAAATGATGTTGTGCAACATGGGGGAAGAGGAGAAGGAAAAGATGGTTGGATTATCTAATATACAAATCAAAGATAAATTGAAATATTTGGGGATAATTATTTCAAATAGATTGGAAGAACTTAAAAGATTGAACTATGATAGCTTGAAAACAGAATTTAAGACTAGAATACAAAGTCTCCAAAAGTTGAAGTTGTCATGGTTCGGAAGGATTGCAATTTGTAAAATGATGTTGTTGCTGAGAATTAATTTCTTATTTGATGTGCTTGCAATTCAAATGAAGGAAAAGGAGATCAATGTTTAATAATTTTTGCAGTGGTGGTAAAAAACCTAGATTATTAAAGAAATTCTGGTACCTGCCTCAGAAAGAAGGGGGTTTGGGAATGCCAAATTTATTAGCATATTATCGTGCATTTCAAATTAAAAATGTTGTGAAGATCTTGGCAAGAGAAAAAGTAATTTGGGAGGAGATTGAGATGAAAGATTATAGGACTATTGGTAAAATGATTTTTTTGGGAGATAAGGTTAAAATGAAAGCTACCAGTAATACAATGATGAGGGGACTCGTGAACGTGTGGAAAAGATTAAAGAAGGACTTGGTCCCAGATGTCTCTCCAATTTTGAAATTGGCAGATATGGCGTGTTTTCCGATAAAAATAGATAAAAAATAAAGGAAATATTGAACAAAAATGAAGTTTTTTGGGTGAAAGAGTGGTTAAGGATTTGCGGAGATGAAGATAAGAAGGAAAAATTGTTTGAGCAGTTAAAATTGGATTGGTTTCAGAAAATGAAGGTCAATAATTGGAATAATAAATACAGAAGAGAATTATATATAGATAGAGAAAAGACAGAATTTGAAGAATTGGTTTTAAAAATTCAAAAAGGAGATAAAAGCATCAAGGGTTTAGTAAGTAAACTTTATGCCTTAATAAATAAGGGGGGGGGGTGATCCACAGGAACACTTGAAATTGAAGTGGGAACAGGATTTGAATATAAAGCTAGGAAATGGTGAATGGAGAAATAAATAGAAAAAGAGGATAATGAGAACTATGTCAGTAAGAATTAAGGAACATAATTATAAAATGTTATGGCAATGGTATCTGACACCATTGAGGTTACATCAGACTGATAATAAAAAGGATAATCTATGTTGGAGATGTAAAGATACTGTTGGAACCTATGAGCATATGTGGTGGAGCTGTAAAATGATAAAAGATTTCTGGAGAAGAATAGAAAAAGAGGTTGGGGAAATAATGGGTAAAAAAATTAAATTGGTGTCAGGTACCATTATGCTAACAGATGTGGATGGTATGCATTTAAATAAGGAGGAAAAAGAGTTATTAGAAATAATGCTAACAACGGGCAGACAATGTATTGCTAGAAATTGGAAAAATTATGTAACTATACAGACGGGAGAATGGTATAAAGAAATGTGGAACCTAGCATTGAACGATAAATTGACATGGGAGATAAAAGTAAAAAGGGATAAATTGAAGGAAAATAGATTTTGGAGTATTTGGAAGCCTTTTGTTGATCACTCCCTTATGGGTATGGAATGCTGTAGACCTGTACCATTTCAAAGTAGTTTTTGGAGACAATATTGAGACTGAACTCTCCGGGGCAATGTAAATAAACACTGGGTGAATTGTAGGTGAAAATTGGAGCTTGATAGTTGTATCTGAATAATAGTACTATTGAAATGTTTTATGAATTGGTTATAGCTATAATGTTAATTTTCAAGTGGATGTTTAACATTATGTATAGTTACAATAGATAACAGTTCAATTATCATATAAGTGGTTATCTTCTATGAAACTTATGTATTTTTTTATTTTTTATGATGTAATGTTCTGTGTATGTCTGAAAATTAGTTAATAAAAATTATATTAAAAAAATAAAAAAATAAACCTTTGGCCACAGATCACGGCCTTTTAATGGCCAGTTTTGCTACAGTTGCTTTCAAATGGTTTAAAATGCCTTTAAATGTACTAACTGCCTCTCTGACAATTGATTTAATACTATAATGCTATCAGTTGTCATATTTTTAAGGCAAATTTGTATGTATGTATGTATGTATGTATGTATGTATGTATGTATGTATGTATGTATGTATGTATGTATGTATGTATGTATGTATGTATGTATGTATGTATGTATATTGTACAGGGTGGCCTGTAAGTCCCTACCTGCCCCAGCACGGAGTTCGCTCTGCCCCTCTGCCCAGCAGTCCGATGGGAGCACTTCCTCTCTCCCACTACACAGAGTTTACCCTGCCCCTCTGCCCAGCAATCCAATGAAAGTGCTTTTTCCTTCCTCCCAACATGGGGCAGGGACTTCTGGGCCACCCTGTAGGTTGCCTTGGATCCTTTAAAGGAGAAAGACAAGATATAAGTGAAACAAATACGCAAAATAAATGATAAATAAGAGATGTTTGTTCTAAAAGAAAGCAAACCTTTCAGGAGCATTTCCCCCATTGTACTGGGGAAAGTGCGATTTCCCTCAGCTGTACTGGCAAATTTGTGTGGCCAATGAGTCAGGGACTGAAAAATGAGCAGGGGGATGCAAATCTTTCTGATATTTGAAACTAAGGAGAATTGGGCCTGATGAGTACTTGAATGGAAGACCCCTGAGGAATAGTACAGGTCTTTATTTGGGAAAGAATCCTTCATGAAACCCAGGACCGTCAGAGTTTTCAATATTGGGCTTGTCAGTGTCCAATTCAGTATGGCCATTTCCTATATACAGTACATATACATGCCACCTGTAGCCCATAAATGAATTTAGACTAATTCTGGATTGACAGTCAACCAGTTATGAAGCAAATGCTCAAATATTATCCAAACTGATACTGCTGAGAGAATTGACAATAAAGAATTGATGATGATACTGCTGAAAAAACAAGAATACTTGCAAGTATTTCTTCACAGTCACCTTTGACTTATATACATAAGCTTTTCAGCTCCACAAGGCTGCATTTTTGTCAATGTGGTTTTTGACTTTGGTGATGAAATGCCTCCTCATGGGGAAAAGTACTGTCGAATAATTATAAAGTATCTATTGACATATACTTTTGCTTAATGCATCCCACTAGGTAGTTTCAAAAAAGCAAGGATTGTTCGATCATTCTCAGAATATCACCAACATGTTTTGTTTTTCTAAATTTGACTCAAGAAGTTTTCTTATACCCTCCAGAACATGGGTCCTCAACCGTTCTAAGACACAGGCCATATCACGCCCTCTCAGACTGTTGGTGGGCCAGATAGGTGCCACTACTGGTGGCAGTGGAGCCACCCGAGAGCCACCCACCACTCCACCCACACCATCATCACCACTGCTGCCGGTGTCTACCCTGAGCCACCCTCTACTCCCCATCACACCAGTGGCAGGATGACCCTGAGACCTCAATACTCCCACCACCACCACTGTTGCCACTGCTGGCAGGACCACCCGAAGACAAAAAAACAAAAACAAAAACCCACACACTGCTACTGCTGGTGGGACCACCCCTCAGCCCCAAACATTCCCCCACATACCATTTCCCTGCTTACTGGCCTGGCATGGGTGAAGGAGGGGTCCTAGCTATCTTTGCCCATGCTCAGTCAGATTGGCCTCCAGTAAAGATGCAGGTGGCCATGTGTGTTTGCCAGAAAAGCCACTCTCGGCCAGAATGACCCTCAGGAAAGAAGCAGGTGGCCATGTGCATCTGTGACTTCTGCTTCCACTGCCACCTCAATCCTTGTTCCCTCCGCTTTGCTTGGCGTGTCCCTAATGGTGCTCCGTAGCAGGGCGCATGTTGCAAGCCTTCTTACAACATCCGCCCTGCTATGGCGCACCATTAAGGACACATCAAGCAGAGGGAACAAGGATTGAGGTGGCAGCAGTGGTGGTGGGAGCAACAGTGTGGGTTGGATGGAATGGTGCTGCAGGCCAGATCCAGCCCATGGGACATATGTTGAGAATTCCTGCTCTAGGATTAATGGGATCAATTTTGCCATATTTTTGAGAACTCCTTAGTACCCTTCCTCCATCCCATAAAGAAAAAATAAAATACAATATTTTGACCAAGGGAGTTTTCACAATAAAAACAACAGTTTCTCAGATCTTCCTTGTGTGCATTAACAATCATAGGAAAACCATTTGTTGAAAAAGGAAATGGTTTATGTGTGCATACCCGACAAGCGCCGCTCTGGAAAATACTGGAACTGCTCTGGCCCAGGTGCACATGCGCAGCAAAAACTCCTTTGTGCATGTGCAGAACCCATTTGTGCATGTACAGAACCCTTTGTGCATGCACAGAGCCCATTTGCAATGGGCGCATATGCGCTGTAACTCATTTCCCTGCTGTTGAAACACGGGATGGTGACGGGAAAGGTGAGGAACAGGTGCAGAAATACGGGATTTCCCAACCAATCCGGGATACTTGATAGGTATGGATGTGTGGCCTTCCAATTGCTGCTGCACTGCAACATCTTTCATCTCTTACCATTGGCTATGCTGACTAGGATGGGAGCTTTAAGCCAAAAACATATAGAGGACTACAAATTCCAATTGAATAGGACAGTGATGGCCAACCTTGACACTCCAGCTGTTCTTGAACTTCAATTCCCAGAAGCCCTGATCAGCAGGCATACTGACTTGGGATTCTGGGAATTGAAGTCCAAGAATACCTGGAGTGCCAAGGTTGGTCATCACTGGAATAGGAGGTCTACATTCATAGGGATCTATAGGTAAATTTCTTTATCATTTAAAAATATTATGATGCAGTTCAGCTGTATTTGGTTCTTCTCCCCAATAATAAAGTTGAGGGGGCATCATATTTGCATTTCAGGCCCCTATTAATGCAGATAATTATTATTTGTTAATAATGGTAGGGATTTATCAAGGTGTAACAATCTTTATTTTTATTCTCTCCACATCCCCAAGATTGCTCGTAAAAATACCAAAAGAATCACCATGGTTTCCTTTCTAAACACACTTCTGTTTTGCTGTTTGTTGTGTGCATTGGTCTCTTTAGTCAGAACTATGCCTGACACAATTTATTGAAATCCTTCAAAATAATGAATGAAGTAGAAGAAATTACAGTCTGGTCACAGATGTTCTTTGCATTAAAAAAAAAGAATATTTGCCTGAATAAATTATTTATGAAAACTATTAAACTCAGTTCTGCACATTAATGACATCTAAATCACTGAATTTGCAATTCAGATGGCATTTTCTTGTAATAACTGATGTCTGAAAGAAAATATTATGAACAATGAAATAGGAAATGAACGATACATAAACATAAACACAACCAACACTGAAGAATAATGCTTAATAAAAACTAAACAGGCTGTGCTATATTAATGTTAAGTAACTGCTTTAAATAACTATCGGCAAAGAAAGCTTTGGGTATGTATCATATATTTACAGACAAAGGCATTATATTTCATCTTTATAATGTGAATAGAATGTGGATGGAATCCTAAAGTCATTTCCCAGGGAGTAAGCCACGCTTGACATGAAGGGGATGACTTCTGATGAATAAGTCACATACTCTATCAGGTTTAGTCTGAAATTGTAGAAGTATGGCATGACGTTTTTCTCTAGAGAGACCCATAGAGAGAGAGGAAATTCCTGAGGGTTAAAATTTGCCAGGATCCTTTTGTGGAGCTCCACCAGCACAGAGGAAATTATATCACGTGCAGTGGCAGATTGCTGTTAATTAAAGAGTTGCTTTTTTAAAAATCCAAAAATAAACATGGATCACGAGGTAAAGTTAAGTGCACTCCAAAACTGAAAATGTAAACTTTCAATTAGGGACAATCTGTTAGAGATGGCATTCACATTGCACTGGCAGAGTTCCTCAAAAGGATACAGGCCACTGACATTTGCTTTTGCTAGTGAGTCAGAAACTGTGGGTTCTACAGCTGTACTTTGCTTATTTACTTTAAAAAAAAATAGGGATGGACAACACGTTGTCCCTCTTCCAGTGGTCAATCGTGTAGACCCCCAGATGTCAAAAAGCCCCTAATTTTCTTCTGAAATAAAAGAGAACAACTTCATTTTATGTTAAGTTAAACCACTTAGAAATGCTTGAATAGGCCAAAGGTACAATTACTCTAATCTAATGCATCATCCAGATAGCTTTTAGAACATCTAATTGCCGAATGGGGTGATTTTGTGAGTGAAGGATGTCACCTAAATGCTTTAGGAGGAGGTAAAGATGGGATGTATTTGAGGAGAGAAGGAGAAAAAAGGAAGGAAGAAAAACAGAAAGCATGAGAGAGAGTTGAGGGGAGAAGAAGATTGACTGGACTGGATGGATAGACTTGAATCTGCCCTTCTGGGTAAGAAAGGGGGAGTCTCTGTGTGTCAGGTGATCTTAGCTCCAATAGATTTTTCCAACTAGATTCCTACTCTAGGTGTGGGGAAGAAGGGTTCCAATCATGAATTAAAGGTTCCCATGTGCCAAGACAGAGGAAAACATTATCTGAGACTGCTCTTCCAAGAAAGACTAGGAGAATGCCACCATGGGTTTACAAGTGGGGGCAGAACTCAGCTACATCAGTCTTTCATCTTCCTTGACATAAAGAAAGTCAAAAATAGTACCAATAATGCAGGTACCATTGATTGTTAAGTAAAGGTATTGCTTGCTTGAAAGCCAGTCATGTCTGAGTCTTGGGTATGGTGCTCATCTCTGTTTACAGTCAAAGAGCCAGTGCTGTCTGTGTCTGCAGACATTAATGTGGTCATGTGGCACTGCAGGCATGACTAAACATCAGAGTCAGTGGTGGGATTCAATTTTTTTACTACCTACTCTGTGGGCATAGGCATGTGACTGTGTGGGCATGGCCATGTGGCCATGTGGGTGTTGGCCAAATGACCCACTCAGCAAAAGCCACAGTGAAATCCATGCACAGCTGATGTGCCAACATAGAAAACAATCCACACAAAAGCCACTATTTTTTACTGTAGCAGTTACTCTTTAAAGGAAAATTAGAGCATCGAAGGGCAATTGCTAACTAATGGTCTGATGAAGTGGACTTGATCCATGAAGGTTAACATTAAAATACAGCAGTCACTCTTTAAAGTGCCCCCCTCGCTTATGAGCCCTCCAGCCATGTCTGCCAGGGAGCCCTGCTGCACTGCTCCAGTGCTGGCGCCCACTCTGCCATTGCCTCCCATGCTTTGCTTACTACAGTAGGTGCAGCAGTGGTTCCAGTGGGGATGGGACGTCCTGGCATGGCCACCCCAGCCTCAGCCATGCTATAGCCTGCCTGGCCAGAGGAGGTCCGAGGGGCAGTGAGGATTGGAAATGTGCCACCTTCGAGTGCTCCTGACCCTCCCCTGCCGCCACCAGATGCACAAGATCTATGGTGTGCAAATGTGATGGTGTGCAGGCGCAATGATGCAATGGTGCAGGGAGGGAAATGGGTGTGGCCAGTGAGAATTTTTACTACTGGTTCACCCAAACTGGTGCAAACTGGTAGAATCCCATCACTGATCAGAGTGCATGGAACATTGTTACCTTTCCACTGAAATGGTACCCATTTATCTACAGGCAATTTCTTGCTTTTGAATTGCTAGGATGGCAGGAGCTGGGGCAAATGATAGGTGCTCACTTCACTGTGCAGCACTTGGGTCTTGAACTGCTGACCTGCCAACCTTCCAGTCATCAGACTTAGCATCTGCAGCCCTACCTTTGGTTGTTAGGACACCACAAATAAACCATGAAAGAATAATCCAGGTATCTTTGCTTCTATTTCCTGTGGTGAACCAAGAAGGTGGCCTTATGATTTGGAACTGGAAAACACAGTTGCAGCTCCTAAATCCAAAGCTATCACCTCTTATGTTGTGAGATGCATTGAAGGGTCAGAAACCAACTTTTTCTATGCTTGGTCAACACATTGAATAACATTGAATAAACTCTTCTTGCTTAGCTATGCAGATGATGTAACATTTGGGTGCAAATTACCCCAAACTATGAAATACCATCTACGCTATCAGCTGTATGCTGGGTCACACAACATTTACATGTTTGTTGTGATTTCTTAACTTGGAGCAATTTGCTTCCAAAGGTTACACACGTTGTGCTATACCAGCATGACTAGTCAAGAGGATTTGGGCCACTGGCTAGCTACAGTTGAGAAATGGCCTCTAGAGTCTGACAAAACTGGCTTTCAAACAAGGGAGACCTTTACCTTGCTGGGAAAACTGACTACATTCTTGATCCTTTAGTACTATGAACACTTTGCTTCATTACTAACTTTCTAAATACATGTCTAGTTTAACCCTAAATGTAACTCAGGCTGCTCTTCTCAACTGGTCCGCCTGCCTACTTCTCAGCAGGACTCCCTGCTTGCCAGACCTTGGTTGTTTTCAGAATCAGATTAAATATTATCTTAAGTGGCTAAAACACTGACTGGATGGCGGAAGGTCAGCAGTTCGATCCCCGAGTACAGTACTGCAGGACAGAATGAGCTCTCGTCTTTGTCCCAGCTCCTGCCCACCTAGCAGTTTGAAAGCAAGAAATTGCAAGTAGATAAATAGGGACCAGTTCAGTGGGAAGGTAACAGGCATTCCGTGTGCTCCGGTGTCTAGTCATGCCTGCCACATGACCACAGAAACGTCTACAGAAGCAGACAGTGCTGACTCTTTGGCTTTGAAACAGTCATCAAGCCCCGCGTCTTAACCACTAAGCCACCATGGCTGTGGCTCAAGTGGCTAAGATGCTGACTGGGAAGCGGAAGGTCAGCAGTTCGATTCCCGAGTACTGCAGGATGGAATGAGCTCCCATCTTTGTCCCAGCTCCTGCCAACCTAACAGTTCGAAAGCAAGAAATTGCAAGTAGATAAATACGGACCACTTTGGTGGGAAGGTAACAGTGTCTAGTCATGCCTGCCACATGACCACAGAAATGTCTGCAGAAGCAGACAATGCTGGCTCTTCAGCTTTGAAACAGAGATGAGCACTGGACTCTAGAGTTGGATATGACTGGCTTTTGAGCAAGAGAAACCTTTACCTTTACCTTTACCTAAGGACATTTGACGATAGTTTTCATAAACAAGCAAATGTGGGAAGTTTCTAGAAAGGTAGAGCTGTTATAAATCCAGCAAATCCAGCTGTAGGTTTTTTAAAAATAACCTGTGATGGAATACTTTATTCTAAAGTAAGGAATGTAATCTCTCCTTGAAAATTCCATGTGGACAGCTTTTCTTCCAGAATAGTTTATTAGCATAGCTCTAAACCAAACTGAGAACAGACTTACAAAGGGAGGGGAATGATGTAGGCAGGTGAACAGGCTAAGCCTCTAAAAACACATTCAAGGGTTTTTGCTTCAATTCTCAGAGGGAGAGAAACAAAACCACAACAAAGAAAGGAAAGGTATGTATTGGAACCTAAAATAGCAAACACTGTTTCCAACGCATCCTTTAATCCCCGGTATTACCTTCAGAGAACATCTCCTTCAATTGAAAGTACAACACTGAGAAACAACTGAAAAGTTGAGGGAAGAATTATTTTCCATATTTTTTAGTCAAGAAAAACATGTCAAATTTCTATGTCTTAATACAGGTAATGAATATTGTATTTTACCTTCCACCAGAATAATGACGCAGCTTTCATTACATCCAGTTTGGATTACTGCAATGCTTTCCAGATGGGGCTGCATTTGAAGGGAACCGGGGAGCTTCAACAGATTCACAAGGCTGCAGCCAGACCACCAACTAGTGCTGGTTACAGAGGGTACAGTGATACCTCATACAATGTCCAAACTTGGTTACACAAGTTTGGACTTTATATGGATTTGGACTTTGTATGAGGCATGCAAAATCCTAGCCGTGATGCCTCATACAACGTCCAAATCCTTGCCGCGATGCCTCGTACAATGTCATTTCCATAGAGATATATTGTACTGTAACAGCACAGACTTCAGGGCAAAGTCAAGGAAACAGACAGGAAACTGACAGAACTTTAAGACTAAATACATTACAAAAACAGGTCAAACAACCCTGATTGTCCAAGAACCTGAAGAATGCTGCAAAAAAACCAGGAATGCTTCTAAAAAGTCTGATGAAAAAATTCAAAAAAATCCAAAATCGTACTTAAAACCACTCCTAAACACTCTTCGCCTTGTGCAAAACCCACAAGAGCAATGCACACATGCATCCTGCCTTTTATACTGCCCAGGCACAATGCAACCTGGGAAAACCCCAATGCCTCATACAAAGTCGCAGCAACTTTGTATGAGGCAACTTTTTTCAAGGAATTAGGTGATGTTGTATGAATTCGATGTTGTACGAAGTGGACTTTGTATGAGGTATTACTGTAACTCCTTTATTACCACAGCTTCACTGGCAGACAGTCTGTTTCTAGCACTGATTCGAAGTACTGTACTGATTATTATCTAAGTGGAATCCTGCTATGGAGAGAATAAGTTTGGTGGGAACAACTCCCTAGATCACCTTGGCACTCCAGCTGTTCTTGAACTTCAATTACCAGAATCTCTGATCACCAGGAGTGCTGACTTGGTCTTCTGGTAATTAAAATCCAATAACACCTGGAGTGCCAAGGTTCACCAGCACTGTCCAAGATTATTGACTCATGGTTATATTTTCTTAAGTACTCCCTTATATTTTTCTGTTTGCTCAATCAGGCAATAAATTTGCAAACTGTCATATGTGGAGCTTCTTCGGGCTTGATACCTCAAAATTTTGACTTTCACCAATAGGCTAAGATGTGGATAGTTCTAGTCTAATTTCAGTTCCTTGAAAGTAGTGGCAAGAATTTCTTACAACTTTGGAAAATCCAGCCTTCATATGCAGAACAAATATTCTATGGATTTTCAGGACATGGGAGTGGGAAATCTTTCCTCAAGTCTGGATTGCTGGATTACTGTCCCCATCTATGGTAAATGGCCATGTTGGTGAGACTGATGGAAATTGGTATCAGATAATCTACTCTGAGGCTTCTCTCAAGTGGAACAGATTTCTTCATCTAAACTTCCATTAATGTATACAGTGTTTAGTGATGTCTCCATGTCCTCCATTTCCAATTTCCCCCTGTGTTTTGGAGTTTCAGGCTTCCTGAGCTTGTTCCAAAATGGCACCAATGAGTTTTCAATGCTTGGAGCAGTTTACAGAGCTGTAAGTCAGCTCCAAGTTTCTTCATTTCCCTCAAGTATTTCCCCCTTCACCACCAGATCAGTTGTTTCCAGATTTAGTCATACTTTATGTAGCAATCCAATTTAAATCAATGGTATATAAATTAAGTTTCTTTTGTTGCAATGTGGCTAATCTAAATTAAGTCACAACAATTGTTTATTGCCAGAAAAAGAAGTGAGGTCCTTGCAAGGTTTTCTGACGTGTGTTGAAGTAACTTGGATGGCCTTGAGTATTCTGTACCATATCTCAGCTTCAAACTGCACAGTTTGTTCCACTTCAGATGGAAGGTCATATCCTGAACCTCCTCAGTCAGTATCTTTGGCTGCCTTTGGTCATCCTTAGTATATTCTCTAATATACATATTAGCTGGTGCTACTTAACCATACACAAACTGTTAAGTGAAAAAGAGATTTGGGGGGTGGCAGTGGATGCAAAATGTTAATCTTCTATATGTATTTATTAGATTTGTATTGTTGTTGCTACTTAGCTCTGAAGTTCAGGCTCAAAAGTAAAATTGTGTTTCCTGCAGTTCAAGAATGATGGAATTAAATAGAACAAATCTGGCCATGTTGTTATTGTTATAATCCTGTCAAGTTTGACTTTGACCTGTGGTGACTATATGAATGTGTCCAGAATGTCCTATCATTAGCAGCCCTGCTCAACTCTTACAAACTTAAGCCCGTTGCTTCCTTTAGGAGTCATCTCATGTTGGGCTTTTCTCTTTTCCTGATGCCTTCCACTTTTCCCAGCATTAGTACTTTCCCCAGAAACTCTTGTCTTCTCGTGATAGGCTCACAGTACAACAGCCTCAGTTTCATCATTTTTGCCTCCAGAAGTTGTTCTGGTTTCATTTAACCTAGAGCCTACTTATTCAACTTTCTGGCAGTCCAGGGTATCCCCAAAGCTGCCCTTCAGGATCATATTTCAAATGCTGTATCCATATGGACTGCTAAAATGCTTAATAATTCCAGATAAGCAGTGTGGTCATGCAAGCTACTGGAACAACTGACATTTCTTTGTCAGTATGTACCCCCTACAGACAAGATGATGCAGTAATTTTCTGCTTTTGAAGACAGTCATTTTTTTGCTCTCTAAACCTTTCTCCTGCAGTCACATAAGAGACTGTCAAAGTCTGGCTTTTATCTCTTAAATTATAATTAAGGCATAAAATTATATTGTTGGAAAGCTTTTCGTTATGAATGAACCATGAATTTGAATAAAAGAAGGGTTAGGCTGGGGTGGGGTGGGGAAGGAAAATAATCAGAAATTAACCAGCTGAAAAATAAACAGAGTGCCAAGAAGCAGAGGTTGAACAAAGAGGCACATTTATTTAAAAGTGCAAAATGCACCAGCCTGCAGTTATCAGCTTCCCGTGACAGTCACAGAATCAAAGTTTAATTTGGATAAATAGATTGGAAAAGAAATGTTGTTTTCAGCTGGCAGGTAAGCCTGCTTTTCAGCTCAGATAAATTGTTCCACCAAATAACTTATATTGACAGGCTTATGAGGCAAACAAATATGCTTGTGAGCTAAGGGTACAAATGGGAATGTATTTGTTTGGGGGCTTTATATTTGCTGGAAAAGGTTGTAGATTCTGAATGTTCATTCTGCCTAGGCTACATAACATGCCTGAGTTTGTATTACTGAAATAAAGTTGTTTTCCATTTTTCTCCCTTTCCCTCCCTCCTTCTGTTTTAACTACTGGCAGCACAAAGGGTTTAAATAGCAGAAAATATCTTGTACCCTTTCATAAAGTGCAAAAGAGAAGGAAAGGATCATGATTTTATTCAGCACATCTTGTAAAGTCATCTTACTTAAAGACAGGAAATACCCAATAAAATGAGATAGGGTGACGGACTGGGACTCAAGAGACTTGGTGGGTTCAAAGTCCTGCTTAGCCATGGAAGTTCACTGGGATATGTGTGAGGAATTGACAAACTGTTGTGTTCTGTAAAGCTGTGCCTTTAACAATGTACCTTTGCCATGTGTTAACAATGTAACCTTTCTGTGTGCAACATTATAACCATCAGCTGTATCAATGTAAACCTGGTAAGGGGACGCGAGCTAGTGACCACTAGATGGCAATAGCGAGCGTCCAGCTCTCATGGCTCAGATTCACCTGGTTCAGCAGCGCGGGAAGATTCCCCGCCACCTCTTCACCTGGTCAAGAAGGGCGTGACCTTCTACGACGTCACGCAGGCAGCAACCAATAGTCTGTCGACGAGCCACATTCAAATGTATAGCCAGCTGTATATATTGAGCTACTCATCCGCCATTACTACATGTTCCTCCGGATCATCATGCAATAAACCTGTGTTAAGCCAACCCTTCGGCTGTTTCATTGTCTTTGGTCCCTTACACTAAATTGGCGACGAAAGTGGGATATGGCAGCCCACGGGACCAAGACATGCGCCGGTTTCGAAATCAGGAAACCGGGCGACTGGGAGATCTTCGAGATGGACTTCCAGGCAGCACTGATCGAGTCCGAAGTCACGGAAGAGGCAAAGAAAAGGGCCATCTTCACCAGGATGCTCGGACAAGAAACCAAAAGGACCTTGGTGGACCTGATTGCACCGAGGAGGGTGAGCGAATTCAAGGCCAAGGAACTCATGCAAATGCTGCGTGAGCACGTCCGGCCCTCCACGGCGATGTTTCCCGCTCGGAGTGCGTTCTGGAGGCGAGTCCAAGCGCCCGGGGAGACGGTCGCCGCATTCGTGGCGGCCCTGCGGGTGGCGGCCGGCCCGTGCAAATGGGAGAATGCCGAAATCACCCTCCGGGACTGTGTGCTGTGCGGCCTGAACGACGCCGAGACCCAGCGCACATAAATGAACCAAGAGCCGCCTCCCACGTTGCAGGAGGTCGCCAGAGCGGCCCAGGCCGCAGAAGCTACGAAGGCCGGGGTCCAAGAACTCCAGGACTGGCGGCCAAAGTCGAGCAAGGCAGAGGCTCCGGTACAGGCGGCCCGGCGAACTTCGAGGTCGTCCACAGAGAGCAGCGACGACGAGGACGTCCGGAGGGTCCGGAAGGAGAGCCGGTGATGCGACGGCTGTGGAGCGGCCCACGACCGCGTAAAGTGCCCATTCCAGAAGGCCGAGTGCCACAACTGCGGCCGCCGCGGGCACATCGCCAAGGTGTGCAGGGAGAAGCGCGAGACCTGGAGGAGCTCAGCAGACCGCTCCGCGGGACAAGACCGCTCAACGAGACACAAGGACGGCGCCCAGGCCACGCGGAAGCAGGACGGCGTGGGCCGCATCTCCGACGGCAGCGAGGACGACACCCCAGTGTTCAGCGTGTCTACAGGACACCCCCGCTACTTTGTTGAGGTACTAGTCCAAGGGGTTCCCATTAGGATGGAAATTGACTCGGGGTCCTCATATTCAATCATTTCCCAGAAGGAGTTTTTGGGAATTGCCCCCCACAAGCGACCCAAGCTCAAAGCATTGAGGTCCACACTACGGGACGTGCAGGGGAACAGCATTCCAGTGTTGGGGGTTGGAGAATTTCAGGTTAAATTCAAGAAGCACGCCGCGTCCCTTCCCCTAGTCGTGCTCAAAGGGGGAGATTGCAGCCTCCTTGGGACTCAATGGTTCCAGCCCCTGGGGTTGTTTATTGGGGGGTGCACGCCGTTGGGATGCATGCCGCTGGGACTGTTCCAATTCTGGAGGTGTGCGAGGCGCACCCCGAAGTTTTCAAAAAAGGACTGGGGAAATTCAAGGGGCCCCCAGTGACATTCGACCTGGACCCGGAGGTCCGCCCAATTCGTCTTAAACCACGCCGGGTGCCGTTCGCACTTAAGGACAAGATAGAGGCGGAACTGGACAAATTGGTGGGCCAGGGAATCCTTGTGCCTGTTGATTCCGCGGAGTGGGAAACTCCAATTGTAACCGCACTAAAGGCCAATGGGGAGGTCCGCATATGTGCCGACTACAAGTGCACCATCAACAAGGCGATCCGCCCGAATGCATATCCGGTGCCGGTAGTCAGCCATCTGCTGGCCAGGTTACACGGGGGAAAGTGTTTCGCTAAGCTCGACTTAGCACAGGCCTACCAGCAGCTTACGGTGTCCCCTGCCGCAGCTGCTGCGCAGACCATAGTCACCCATAAGGGGGCGTTCCAGGTGACGCGCCTCCAGTTCGGCGTGAATTCGGCGCCTGGAATTTTCCAGTCACTTGTGGAACGCCTCCTGAAGGGACTGGAGGGGGTGTTGCCTTATTTTGATGACGTGTTAATAACGGGGGGGAGTCGGGTTGAATTGGCCAAGAGGTTGGGGAAGGTCCTGACAATATTCGAAAAAGCGGGGCTGAGACTGCGAAATGACAAATGCGTCTTCTTCGCAACCGAGGTTGAGTTCCTAGGGTTTTGTGTGACTCCTGAGGGAATAAAACCATCCAAGTCCAAGGTGGCAGCCATTAAGAAAGCCCCCCGCCCCACCTCCAAGCCCGAGCTGCAGTCGTTCCTAGGGCTGCTCAACTTTTACCACTCCTTCCTCCCCCGGAAGGCAGCGGTGGCTGAACCGCTACGCAAACTGCTAAAGAAAGACCAGGCATGGAAGTGGGGCGATGACCAAGAAAGGGCATTTAGCGAGCTAAAAAGCCTCCTAGCGTCCGATGCCATACTGACCCACTTCAACCCCAAACGCCCAGTAGTTCTGACCTGTGATGCATCTCCAGTGGGGGTGGGGGCGGTGCTGTGCCATGTGTTGGAAAACGGAAGGGAGGCCCCGATAGCATTTTACTCCAGGTCCCTGTCCCAAGCGGAGAGAAACTACGCACAGACAGACAGGGAGGCACTAGCAATAGTCGCGGGGACGAAAAAATTTCACGATTTTCTGTACGGCCGCCCCTTCACCATTGTAACGGACCACAAGCCCCTGCTAGGCATTTTTACCGCAGATAAGCCCACCCCACAGATCCTGTCCCCGAGGATGCTCAGGTGGGCCATTTTTCTCAACGCGTATCAGCACGCGTTGGTCTACCGGCCCGGGAAAGAGATCAGCCATGCGGACGCTCTATCTAGGTCTCCCCTTCCCCTAACGCCCAGCCAGGTGAGCAAGGGGGAGCGGGACCATCAGGTTCTCATGATAGAGGTGCTGGATTCGCCCCCCGTAGTGCCCGCCGACATTGCCAAAGCGACAGAGAAGGACAAGACGTTAGCGGCAGTTAGCTCCTGGGTGCAGAAAGGGTGGCCGGCGTCCTCCCCAGCGGAGGAGTTCGCTCCATTTTTCAGAAAAAAGCTTGAACTGTCCCTAGAGAGGGGGTGCCTCTTGTGGGGGCAGCGGGTGGTGATTCCCACTTCCCTTTGGCCGCGGGTGCTCAAACTGCTGCATGTCAGCCACCCCGGCATCGTGCGATCCAAGGCGCTGGCCCGGAGTTACTTCTGGTGGCCCCAGCTGGACGCCGACATCGAGCACATGGTCGGCACTTGCGAAAGTTGCCAATGCTCCAGACCAGAGGAGGCCCGCCTTCCCCACCGGGAATGGGACGCGGCTAAGGGGCCGTGGTCCCGGGTGCACGTTGATTTTGCGGGCCCATTCAGAGGCACCCTGTTCCTTCTCGTAGTGGACGCCTTCTCCAAGTGGTTGGAGGTTATCCCAGTCATGAGCACCTCCTCGGCCCAGACCATTAGGCATTTGCGGAGGCTCTTTTCCACGTTCGGCATACCCGACACATTAATTAGCGACAACGCTAGTTGCTTCACGTCCTCCGAGTTTAGGGCATTCATGGAGATCAACGCCGTTCGGCACATCACCTCCGCCCCGTTTCACCCGGCCACCAATGGCCAAGTAGAGCGCCTCGTCCGCCCCACGAAGGACGCATTGCGGCGCATGGGCCCCGGGGATCTGAACCTGCAAGTGTGCCAGTTTCTGCTAGGGTACAGGGTGACCCCGTTGGTGTCAGGATACTCCCCCGCAGAACTCTTAATGCGTAGGAAACTGACCACCATCCTTACTAGGCTAGACCCCACGAGAGTAGAGGACAAAGGAAGGAACATCGGGCTAGAGGCTACAAAGAGTTTCAGTGTGGGCGCCCCCATGCATTGCAGGAACTACGCCAGCACGGGCCCAGCCTGGGTACCGGGCGTAGTTGTGGAGCAAACCGGCCCCGTGTCGTACCGCGTGGAAACCAGCACAGGGCTCCTCTGGAGGCGGCACGCGGACCAGCTCCAACGCAGGGTCTCCGATGAGCAGGGCACAGACCAAATAGAGGAAAAATCAGCGTTAGGGTTCTCCCCCACCCGTTCAGCCCAAGGGGGAGGGAAAGGGGGCCGCAGGTCCCCACCAAGGGGGGAGGGGGATATTCTCGTAGATATCCTAGGGGATCTTTCTGAGGAGGAGGAGGAACCCGACCCCATACATATCTCGCGGAATGTCCCCACAAATGTGGATACCCCTACTAAGTTAGATTTTGATTTTCAGAACCGGGGGGGGGTTTCGGAGTGGTCCCCCCCCGTCCAAGCGAGAAGAGGGGTTTTTTGTTAGCCCCGACTGCCCCCGGTCTGCCCACAATGGAGTTTTTCCCTTCCCCTAAGGCCGCCAGACAGCGGCAAGCCACTAACAAGTCTCCCTCTCCCATTTCAGGACAAGGGACCAGGGAACAAAGAAGCAGTAGCGCCCCCGGGGGGGGGGTCAGCCCTCTTCACGGCCCAAACGCACATGCAACAAGCCATCTTGGCTGAGAGACTTCGTCTCATCCTAGGGGGGAGGGATGTTGTGTTCTGTAAAGCTGTGCCTTTAACAATGTACCTTTGCCATGTGTTAACAATGTAACCTTTCTGTGTGCAACATTATAACCATCAGCTGTATCAATGTAAACCTGGTAAGGGGACGCGAGCTAGTGACCACTAGATGGCAATAGTGGGCATCCAGCTCTCATGGCTCAGATTCACCTGGTTCAGCAGCGCGGGAAGATTCCCCGCCACCTCTTCACCTGGTCAAGAAGGGCGTGACCTTCTACGACGTCACGCAGGCAGCAACCAATAGTCTGTCGACGAGCCACATTCAAATGTATAGCCAGCTGTATATATTGAGCTACTCATCCGCCATTACTACATGTTCCTCCGGATCATCATGCAATAAACCTGTGTTAAGCCAACCCTTCGGCTGTTTCATTGTCTTTGGTCCCTTACACTAAACAAACCCACTCCTTAAATATCTCATTTACCTTGAAAGCCTTATTAGGGTTTCTATAAGTCAGTTCTGGCTTGATGGTGCATAACATATGGAGAAAGTCAAGAAAACTATGTAGCAGCCTGTAGACAAAACATAAATCATAAAGCTTCCATACTTGTGCATGACATCATCTAAGAGGACCTGGTTATTATCTTTAGTCTCCCCCTCCCCCCAAGCTTACTTACTCGGTTGATCCATGTTTCACATGTCAGGTTGATGTGGTGGACCAAAGAATCATCTTCCACAGTTTCCGATACCATGACAGTCTCATCCAGGGCATTTGAAACTTTTCCCTGAACCGGTCTTCCCATCTGGTTGCTGGCCTTCCTAGTGGTCACTTTATGTCAAGTGGTATCCATTCTTATTGCTTAGAAAAGATTTTTTTTAAATTTCTACTCTAATTTCTACTCTCAGAGAATACAGAGAAATTAGGACCAGCCATTACTAACACATATGTCCTTCTTGCTCTGAACTTCAAATTTATTCATTTTTTCAAAAGAAGAGTAGGAGACAGTATTTTACATTGATGACAAACATGAATTCCCTTTCACACACACTCCCAAAGCTATATCTTCACTGCTGTAGTTATGTATTTATTTATACAAAGGCACATATAAAATTATACTTGAATCATGAATGGAGAGCAAAGTATAGCTGACATGCTAAATGTGTTTATTTAAAATGAGCCTCATCAAAACTGATATAATTTTCATCAAAGAAAATCTGCTGAAGGTGGAATGTAATTGAACACAAGTAGGAACCTATTCCACAGCAACTACTAAAATCCTTCTGTATCTCATTATTTATTTATTTAGATTTATTTAACCATCCCCTCACCAAGGTGACTCTGGGCAGCTTACAATGTAAGAAACCACACTGACATAAAAACACTCAAACACACAATACACATAAATAAAACACATTAAAATCTTAAAACCAGATGGTAGAGTTGACAGATAATCATATGAGCCAGGTGTGTGTGTGTGTGTGTGTGTGTGTGTGTGTGTGTGTGTGTGAGTGTGAGTGTGAGAGAATCTCTTCTAAAGGCCAACAATTCTAGTTGGAGATTGGTCAGCAGGAGGTTCCAAAAGGCTGGAGCAGATACCAAAAAGTTCCTCCCTCCATCTAGTGCCTTCACAGAGCTATGATATTTGCACATGCATGTATGATATAACCTGATCCATGCCTGTCAGATTAGGGTACAGATCAAACAACAGCTGCCTATTAGACTTTGCTTTTCTGTGATAAAACAAAATGGGAACAGAGCAAGTGTTTAAAAACTAATATTTTGGAATATGATAGATTTAGATATTTCTGTATGGATTTTTACTGGGTTTTAATGTAACAGATTACTGTGGGTATAATAGGACAGATTCATGAACAAACAGATGTTGAGATGATATTGACTGTAGTAGTGGTATGTCCATTCATGGTGCAAAGCAGAATTGGGTAACTTTGCCTAGACTAAAGATCTTTTTTCTTAATTGGCTGGCAGCTCAAGGCTGTACATTCAAAATGTTGCATCTCATGGAGAAAAAGACATGACCAAACTAGCTCATTACCTTTTTAAATGTCATTTTTTTGTTTATTTCTAAATTAATCTTGCTAAATAGTGAAATGGTTTATTTATTAATGGAGATAAGAAACAATGAGACAATTGTATAGAACTGTTTCATTTTGATTTTATCCCCCCCCCTTTTTTTTTTAAAATAAAAAAACTCTTCTGTCAACATCTTGCATATTTTTGACCTGGTCTTGGAGTTCATGGGAGAAGGAACTATGCAAAACAGTCTGAGGACTGACACTTAAATAGTCACCATAACATTTGGAAGGGATGGACTGTTTTCTCCTTTGCTTATTATAAGAGGTATTAGCATAGCTCCTCTTGAAGCAATCAGGCAATTCTTATTTAGTTTGGTTTGGATTTATTTTCTGTGATGGACGCCATTGCTGCCTCCACTTTCCAGCTTGGAATGCTCTGGAATACTCCTATATCCAGTACCTTTGAGTGAGAAGAATAAGGTAGCCACCAGCTATTCTTTACAGGTAGTTAAAAAGAAACAAATTCAACATGGCTACTATCCTATCCTGTCAACAGTACACACTTTCTGCTCAATAACATTTTTTAGGACTCCAGCTCCATGTTCTATCTTATTATTTATTTATTTACATTTATACCTCGCCCTTTTGGTGCAAGCACCACTCAGGACAGCTTACAATGTGTATAAACATTTTATACATGTCTCTTTCCCAACTCTGAATTGAGACATTCACTGAACAATTTTTTTCCAGAACAATGTACTGAAACAATGTTAAATTCTATATAGCCCCAATGTCATCTTTAACTGCATTGAAGGCTACGCACCGGTAGCCTATGGCTATATGATATAGTTGGAATTATCTCTACCACTCTATTCCTCTGCATTTCTAAACTGTGGTGAATTCGAAGCAAACATGTGGTGAATTTTAAGTAGCCAATAGAATGCAAATGGTTCTCCCAAACCTGGAACCCATCAGTATTTATGGGCAATTAACAGGATTTGCTTCAATCTGTTTATTCTGCTACCCAGCATAGAGCTGAGCCTTCAGGAGTCTTATGAAGTTTGTTCCGTACATGAGGAAATTTTAGTACCCTGATAATGTTTTGAAATCATCTGCAAATCTAACGTGAAAAAGTCCTTGTTTTCAAATAATTTATGACTAATAGAGTACTAATAGGGAAATCTGGTTTTATTGTTGTTATTATTAATTATTCCCATTCCCTAGCTTCTTAAAACAGATTTATTATGCATGAAAACATTGCTGTTTCCATCCTGAAGATATTTTGCATTCTTATCTCCTATTATTCTGAGCAGTTTCAACATAAAAGAATTACATAGGAGGAATATGCAGAGATCTCATATGTATGGATAATTTTCATTCAGCTTCCCTAAATCAGTCTCTCTATATATATATATATATATGCTCAACTGCTGTTATTCGTGATGCTACAATCCATAAATTTTTATAATCTATCTAGTAGTTCTCAACCTTTTTAAGCCAAACAGCCATTTTGCCCTTCCTCCACCATATGGCACTTCCTGGTATGGTGGAGCCAGGGAGGACGGGACATGAAATTGTGTCATGGGCCACATCTGGCCCACAGGCCACAGGTTGAGAATCCCTGATCTATACTATTAGAATTAATGTATTTGTTGTTCAGTTTCACAGTTAGACTTGTAAAAAAATAACACTATACTTGTAATCTAATGGTCACAACTAAAATAAGCTCATGGAATCTGTGGGAATTTAATGAGCCAACATCTATGAAAATTCTCTTGATTCAGTGGGCCAACTCTTACTTCCCATTTTCTATGAGAAACATATTCTCACTTTCTTAGAAAAATGGTCCTATACAACAGCGTAACTATCAATTGTGCCCTCTGTTGAATAAATTTTTTAGTGATCAAACAAGACAATCTAATAATAATAGCACAGTCTTTTCATTTTCATTTTCCCACTGTTCATGGCTATGGAGCATATTCAGCCCCCATAGGGCTGTTTTTCTGAGCTAGTCCCACCTTGATTTTTAAAGGTTTTGCCATTTTGATACTTTTCTGTTTTTATTTTTAAAACCTTGCAGAGATTATTGCCAAGTAGAGAAACAGTTCACAATGTTCGTCACCTACGTCCTTTGTATTTTGTTAAGCATTGAGACTAGTTTTTGGAAGCATGGGCTTCAGTTGTAAATCTGGGAACTAAGGAATGTATTTCTGAGAAGATACTGCCATGACATGGAAATTGCTTATTTGTTGGAAGTCTACATTCCCCTTAGTATCTGGTCTAACCTTCAATGCCTCTTTTTGGTTCTCTCTCATTGCTAATTCTGTCAGCTCTTACCGCCAGAGATTGCTATTAGTGGGAGTGATAAACGCTTCCTCTAGATTCCTTGATGTGTTGAGCTGACAGTAGAAATTCCATATTAAAAAGCAAACAAATTAAATGTCGTCTCCCACCCCCAAGTTGGCTCGCTGTGAGAAAAGATTACTTTATAAAATGTATGCCAAGGTGCTAATTATGTAGAGAGCTCCTGCGCAGAAGGTATTAAGTAAAGGTTCTCGTCAAGGATGAAAGCATCCCCATGAATCTGTAGCACGTTAGAAAATTCTTAAGTGGCTGCTTGTGCTTGAAAAGCATTCCAGATATAATGAGTTTTAGAGTCTAAAATGATTGAGCAAATTAATGAGGTTATGCCACTTTTGTATTCCCTTGGGATCGAAGTGGTAGGGGGGCCAGAATATATCTGTCTTAACCCAGAAACTCACCTCATTTCATCTTCTAATGTCATTCAGCACTTCATTCCCAGTCATACAGGGTTTGACAAACCTGATATTTGATTTTGGTTACAGCAGCGGTATGGAAAAACATGCAGTTGGTTGAGACAAACTGTTAGTTCAATGACACAGCTTGCATAGGATATACTGAGCTGAAGAAGAAGCCTGGACTCAACTGAGAATCTGAAACACCAAATACTTTCAAAGATTAGGTTCTGTGAAACTGTACAACAGTGGCTTAAAATATCATATAGATTGCACATTGTCTCTTCTGCCGTTATGCAAAAGTACTTCTGCACACCACTAAGGTAGTTTCTCCTTATGTAACTAAGTGTGTATAACAGCAAACACAAGAGGACTAGCTGGTTGCTTAAAAAGCCACAAGCAACCAATCCAATGCTCCTTGAAGCAAGGCATCACTTTAGTGTCATTTTCTACACATGTACTGAAATGTGGAAAATTTAATTTTAGGGCAATGTAAAAGTACAAAAAAACCACACTTAAAGAAATGTCATAGAAAATTGTTGTGTCCTTTCAAATGTGATCCTTCCATCAGCAAAAAAGAGCACAGATGTCAGGGCAAATTTGCCTCTCTCACCTTGCACATAAAGGCGGCAGGTCAGCAGTTCGATACCCGAGTACTGTGTGACAGAATGAGCTCCCATCTCTGTCCCAGCTCCTGCCATCTTAGCAGATTGAAAGCAAGAAATTGCAAGTAGATAAATAGGGACCACTTTGGTGGGAAGAAAAACACCATTCCATGCACTCTGGTGTCTAGTCCTGCCTGCCACACGACCACACAAACATCTGCAGAAGCAGGCAGTGCTTGCTCTTCAGCTTTGAAACAGAGATGAGCACTGAACCCTAGAGTCAGATACAACTGGCTTTCGAGCAAGGGTGACCTTTACCTATCTGGTTACCTATAGGTGACTTACAAAGTAGAAGATCACATGCAGTGCTTAAAACCCTCTGGAGCATATTTGGCTGACATACATGAATGGTTGCATTGGGGAAAGAGGGGAAAGTAAAGTTCTGTTACATAAGTAGAAGCTTGTTTACATAAAGGGTGCAATTTACTACTATTAGCTTGGTGAAGAGGGCTTGCTAAGGCCCACTGCTGCCTAAAACCAAACAAAGGTCATGTTAAATTCTGCGTAATTTCCTAGAGTACCATTTATATACTTGCCTGGATTTGCAGCACTGTTGCCAAGTTATTATGAATCCTCTAGATCCAGAGGAAAGAATGTACTGATGACAGTGTGCCATGCAATCTTTGGCTTTGTTTTGAGGTTATTCTCCTAAACCAAAAGCCATACCTTCATACCTAATAATGAACGGAGGACAAATAGCATTGAAGGCTAGTGTTCAACCATGTTCAGAAACATCTTGAATATCCTTTGGAATTTTGCCCAGAATATTCCCACCATTTCTCAAGAATCTGAGAGTTGGGAGGAAGAATAATTGCAGTGAGAAAACATCTCAGAAGAGTATAAAGGTGGGACCAGCCTAGTAATTGAGATTTAACCTTCAAGAGAGATATAGCATGCATGGTAGCAGATTTGTTTCCCTTTCATCCAATCCATGCATTGTTATTCTGAAAATTATATCTTTGCATTTTGTGTGATTTGCCTGTTTGTTTCCTGACTCTTGTTCATCCCAGACAACAGAAGGATAAATATCTGCTGGGTCTCACATAGACAAAGACTAATGGCCCAAACTAAGGATCTGAATAAAGGACTGAGTAATGATCTGAAACCCTTAGAAATGTTGTCAGACTATCAAGAAAATACTGAACTGAAGGGATCTCAGTGTAAGGCAGAGGAACCTTTACATAAAAACAAATAAAAAAACCCCACACAAAACCCTATTGATAAAATATCTTGGCTTTGCTTCATTACTCATGACAAATTGATGCTGTTAGTTTTTAAAATACCTTTGAAATTGTTCTGACAGAGTACAACATATTGCACTGCATGAGAGTTTGTAGTGCTTTCTGTATTCTTATTGTCTGCTGAGGCCATTGCCATATCTGAGTTTCCCACTTTCTTTAACCACCATGGGACCAAGGCCATTGGACCAAGCCTCGGGTGTGGCCTCTGTTTCCAACAGTGTCAGGCCTGGGACTGTGGGGATGGTTGTGAGCACCACCAGCCTAGCAGAAGATTCCAAATCATATGATCGACTCCTGTATTCTCCTACATTCTCTCTTTCTCATTCTCTACAGAATGGAACCCTTCACGCACAGTAGTGGCCACCATATTTAGAATTATAGAATCATAGGATTACTGAGTTGGATGTGGCCCATACCTGTCAGGTTTCGGAAAATTTCTGTTAAATAAGGGAAATTTCCTGGCCAAAATGGGAAACTGGGCAGCTAAGCTTATCCTGTGCTGACCTCCAGTCTAACTCCAGTCTAATTGCAGTCTAACTAATACAGGATGAAGGCGGGAAAGAGTATAAAATATGGGGGTTTGACAGAAATTTCCTGAAACTTGACTGGTATGATGAGGCCTTTTAGGCAACTGAGTCCAACCCCCTGCTCAATTCAGGAATCCAAATCAAAACAGATCTGACAGAGGGTTGCCCAATTCTTTCTTGAATGCCTCCAGTGTTGGAGGTCTCACAACCTCTTGAGGCAAACTTCCATTGTCATACTGCTCTAACAGTTAACACATTTTCCTGATATTCAGCCTATATCTGGCTTCCTTTAGTTTGAGCCCATTATTATGTGTCCTGCACTCAGGGATGACTGGGAACAGATCCCGCTCCTCTTCTATATGACCATCTTTCAAGTATTTGAAGAGTGCTATCATATCCCCTCTCAGTCTTCTTTTCTCAAGGCTAAACATGCCCAGTTCCTTCAGCATTTCCTCACAGGGCTTGGTTCCATTCCTCTGATAATCCTTGTTGCCCTTCTCTGTACCTGCACTAATTTGTTTGCATCTTTCTTAAAGTGCGATGTCCAGAATTGTAGACAGTACTCTAGATGCGGCCTAACTAGTGCTGAATAGAATGCAAGCGTGGCGCCAAAATGGCCGCCGCGCTCTTTGCGGGCACCCCCCCCACCGGACTTGGACATCCGGGTAGTTAGGGGGCGTGGCCAGCCCTCTTTAAAAGGGGTGGCCACGAGGCAGCCGAGCTGCCATTTTGCGAAAGTGATGGAGCGGAGAAGTTTTTCTCCGTCGCTCTCAGCCTTTGCCGGGAAGCCCCTTTTCGGCGGCGAACAGCTTCGCTCTTCGCCTTCTTCTTAGGCTTCCCACCAGCTATTCTATAATGCCTTCCAGGAAGAAGGCTATGGCGAACTTGGTTCGCCCATCCAGAAGGAGGCAGCCGGGTCGGAGGACCACGACTGCGCCCACTCAAATGGCCCCCATTGCGGAGGCTCCCAACGGGACCGGTGGGATGGGGCAAATTAGCCCGTGGCCTGAAGCTGTGCAGCCCCAGACTGGCCCTGCGGGGGCTGCGGCCCCCGGCCAGCAATTGCCGGCCATGGGCTTGGGGCAGGTGGGTGGGCATGGCGCCGCTGGGCCTTCGGCCCTTGGCCCGCATTCCCCGGCCATAGTTTTTGACCAGGGGGGAGGGCTGGCCACAATGCCC
This sequence comes from Bradypodion pumilum, assembly GCA_035047305.1. Classification (NCBI taxonomy): domain Eukaryota; kingdom Metazoa; phylum Chordata; class Lepidosauria; order Squamata; family Chamaeleonidae; genus Bradypodion; species Bradypodion pumilum. The sequence goes on along the minus strand of JAWDJD010000001.1, from coordinate 155,621,782 downwards.
TGGCAGGGCATGCCCCAGGCCCTTCGGGGGCCAGGCCAGAGTTTTCGGCATGGCCCTGCCCGGGTGTGAGTACTCCGGCACCTGGCTCAGGTCCTGCGCCCAGCGGGCCGTCCGGCCCGCTTGGCCCCCTTTATACTGGGGGCTCTGTGGCGGTGGATGCCTTATTGGCATGCGTGGCGGACTTGGAGGCGTCCCTGGGGATACCCAGCCCATCCGGGGCACCTTTTGGCCGGCAGGTCACTACGGGGCGGATGATCTTCAGCAGGCGGCCGGCCGGGTTGAGCTGCTTGAGGCACGCAGGCCGGTGCCCGCCGTGGCCTCGCAGCTCCCCACGCAGCGGGCACCACCGGCGGGTGGTGGTCAGATGGGTCTTCAGAGCTCGGTTGCAGTCGCGAGCTCCGACGCTCACCGTGGGCCGGAACCCCCAGTGGGGGCGGCCTGCGGGGGTGCAACCTGTGAGTATCCGGTTCAAGTTAATGCTTCCACACCAACATGCACCACGGGTGAGGGTATTCAGTGGCCATGGCCCCGTCAAGTCGGGGCGGGGGGACAGCAGCTCCCGAATCACCCAGGCGCAGCTTTACCACTTGCAGGCCCCACGGTGGGTGGGGGGCCTTCCGCTCCAGGGCAGGCAACGGGGGTCACGGGGGCGGTTCAGGTCCCTTTCTGGACCCCCCGCACTGCTAATGTGCCGGTGTCAGCATTCCCGACAGCTGGGTATTCTCTGCCACTGGGGGATCATTTAGCCCAGGCCACGAGGGAGAAGATTTGGCGGGGAGAATATGTAGACATTTTCTCCCTATTGAACAGGGAACCCACCAAGGAGGAGAGGGAGGGGCAAGACGAGAAGGACAAGGAACAGTATCGCCGTCGCAAGCCACCACGCACGTGGGCCAACTGGTTGCCCGCATCTCTCATATACATGGCGGTCTACCTCAAGGCCCGGCCCGATCTGGCCATCCCCATGGTCCAATATTTGGACAATATTTACAGGGCAATGGTTGATTTTCCTGGCCCGTCGTGGTTGGCTTACGACGAGGAATTTCGAATGAGAGTGCCCCTACACCCGGAGATGAGGTGGGACGAGCCCTGCCAGAAGCTGGGGCTTCTGTATATGACCCCCACGCGCCCTGCGCCTGGGGAGAGGTATCATTGTGGACACGCGGTCCAGCGAGCCACTCCAGCACAGGCACCCCGCCAGGTGGCAGGGCAGGGGGTTCCAACCCGCCTGCTGTGTTGGAGCTTCTCGGCCAATGGTGCGTGCAACAGAAAACAATGCCGCTATAAGCACGAGTGTCCCTCTTGCGCTGGCCCCCACGCCGCCGCTGCGTGTCTGCGAGCAGGCGGGTCTCGGGGCAGAGGTAGAGGTGGACAGGGAGCGGGCAGACCTGCCGCTGAGGGAACTGGTCACCCGAAAGGCCCCCTCCCCAGTTAATTTGGCTATGTTGGAGCGTTGGCTCGCAACATACCCGAGGAGAGAAGACGCAGGTTACCTCCTCGAGGGTTTCCAGCGAGAGTTCCGTATTCCGTTCATAGGGGAGAGGTGCCCCCAAGACGCACCCAATTTATTGTCCCTTAGGGGCAGGGAGGAGGTGGCCGCCCTGAGTATTGATAAGGAGGTCAAGGCAGGCAGGGTTGCTGGCCCCTTCCAGGCTCCACCCTTTCCCAACCTGAAAGTTTCCCCTTTGGGGTTAGTGCCCAAGAAGACACCGGGGGAATTTCGTCTCATTCACCACCTGTCGTACCCGGCTGGCCATTCGGTCAATGATGCTATCCCTGATGACTTTTGTTCGGTCAGGTACACATCATTCGACCAGGCCCTGCGCATGGTGCGCTCTTGTGGCCCGGGTGCACTATTGGCGAAGTGTGACATCAAGTCCGCATTCCGGCTGCTGCCGGTGCACCCGGGCGACTTTGAGTTACTGGGCTTCAGATTCCGGGGCGAGTTTTATGTTCATAAAGCCATGCCTTTTGGCTGCTCCATCTCTTGCTCGGCATTTGAACGTTTTAGTACCTTCCTCCAGTGGGCCTTTGTTCGTAGGTCGGGGTCTCGGTCTGTAGCCCACTACCTTGATGATTTCTTGTTCGGGGGTGAACGGGGCTGGGACACGTGTACACGTCTCCTCACCACATTTCAGATGCTAATGAAGGAACTCGGTGTCCCTTTAGCGCCTGAAAAGACTGAGGGCCCATCAACCAGGCTCACGTTCCTGGGTATTGAAATTGACACCGTTTCACAGGTATCCCGGTTACCCATTGATAAGGTTTCTGGGATCACTGCATTGATTTTGGCCTTACTGGCCAAACGCAAGGTGTCACTTCGTGAGCTCCAGGTACTGCATGGTCACCTTAACTTTGCCTGCAGGGTGGTTGCGCCGGGCAAGGCCTTTGCTCGGCGCTTGTGCGACGCCATGGCTGGCCTATCCAGGCCCTATCATAGGGTCCGACTGAACACAGGCATGAGGGAGGATATGTTGATTTGGCTCGAGTTCCTTAAGGGATTCAACGGGGTGTCATTTTGGAGATCTGACCTTCTGGTGTCCCCTCGCTTCCAGGTTCAGTCGGACGCATCTGGGTCCCTGGGTTACAGGATTTATTTTGAAGGGAGGTGGGCCTATGGCCGATCGCCTCCAGCTTGGAAGGGCACAGATTGTTTACGCGATCTTACGTTCCTTGAGTTCCTACCCATACTGGGAGCTTTGATGCTATGGGGTGCGGAGTGGGCCAATTCAGTGGTTCATTTCTGGTGTGACAATGCTGCGGTCGTGCACATCATCAACTTGCAGACGTCTAAATCGCCCAGGGTCATGGGGTTGGTGCGCCAGTTTGTCTTGCGCAGTTTGCGCCTCAATGTTCTATTCAGGGCTAGGCATGTGCCAGGTATCAATAACAAAATTGCTGATGCTTTGTCCTGCCTGCAGATCACCCGGTTCAGCGCCTTGGCCCCGGATGCAGAGGAATTGCCCTTGCCGCTCCCGGACGAGATATGGACGTTTGGCAGGGAGAAGTGAACCGGGCGATCGGCATGTCGCTGGCGCCCCGCACGCGTAAGGCGTATCACCATGCATTCTCTAAATTTCAGGCTTTTCGTGCGCAATTCAGTTTGCCAGATATTTGGCCCAATCCAGTGGCACATGTCCTTCAATTCATGGTTTACCTACACAACCAGGGCATAGCTCCCCGCACCGTAGCATCCAGGCTGTCAGCACTGGCATTCAGAGCCAAAGTGGGGGGTTATGCTGACAGCACGGCTGATTTCCGTATACGACACGTTTTGGAAGGGTGGACACGGGAACGTGGATGCTGCCCGGACAGCCGCCACCCGATTTCCCCGACGGTCCTTACCCACCTTGCAAGAGGCTGGCATGACCTGTGTTTTGACAGGTATGAGGCAGCTCTCTTGCATGCGGCTACCACGGTGGCCTTTTTTGTTGCGCTCCACATCAGTGAGCTTGTGCTAATGTCTAAGGCGGATGCGACGCGTAGGGCACTGGAACTCGAAGATGTCTATGTTTCCGATGAGTGGGCTCATTTGAGGATACACTCCTCAAAGGTTGATCAGCATGGTGTAGGCAGTGGTGTAAGACTGCTACGATGTTCCATTGCAGACATCTGTCCGGTTGGTGCCCTACGAGAGTTCCTTGCACCATGGCCCGTTTTTCTGCCACCAGGATGGGTCTCCCCTTATTAAATTTCAATTTTGGAAGGTGACTGGTAAGGCACTGTCCTGGGTCGGCCTCCCCGGGGCTCGTTACGGCACCCATTCTTTTAGAATTGGAGCTGCTTCTACCGCAGCTGCATTTGGGTACTCTGGGGCCGAGATAGGCCAGATGGGGAGGTGGGGATCCCAGTGTTTCCAGTTGTATGTTCGCCCGCTTCAACTGTGAGTACCAGTAAGTCACTGTCCTGTTTCCTTTTTTCCTTGACAGACCCTGGGTGTCGGATCACACCGGTGGCAGTATGGCTGGTGGGCCACAGCTATGTGCACTGGGCAGCGCAGCACGCTGCGGTGACAGAGTGGGGACCCCAGCTGGGACTACGTGCGTCCGCATGTCTTAGGTGGTACGGTAAGCATGGGATGTTCTGGCGGGAACTTTTGCCATTCCGTTTTTCCATTGGGGATGCTGACCCGCCTGATGTCCTCGTGATACACCTTGGGGGCAATGATTTAGGCCAGGTCACTGGCCTGTCGCTGAAACATGCGATCTGCGGTGACCTGGCTTACTTACATTATGTGTGGCCTGCCACAACCCTGATTTGGTCAGACATCATACCGCGTCACGCTTACAGAGGGGGCATTAACCTCCAGGCCCTTGACTGCACTCGTCGCTCGGTGAACAGGGCAGTAGCCCGGTTCCTTATTGACAAGGGCTGGGGGCGCGTCATCCGACATCCCACCATTAGTCTACAAAACTGTGATCTTTATGCAGGGGATGGGGTCCATCTGTCACACAGAGGTATGGACCTCTTTTTGGAAGAATTGCAAGCAGGCCTGTTGACCGAGCTGACAGTCTGGGGGGGGGGGCGGTGAGTCTTTATTGAAGCCTCCCCGTGTGGCGGGTAGCACTGGTAAGGTAAATAATTATGACCCACAGGTATCCGGCAGGTTCGCAATTGACTGGCCAACACTAGATAGGCACAAGTTGGTTAACGTTGTCCGGTCAACGACGAACCAGGCAAGGGGGTGATGGCACGAGCTAGGCAGCATGCATCACCCCGTTATTTTACGGATACGCGTCAGAGGGTGGGGTCAGTAGTTAGTTATTGACTACGGTCAACAATTTGTTTGTTGTAAACAAACAAATTGATACAAATGGATACATTGTAGCCAATTGCAGTTGGCAATTTTGGGAGGAACCTTACCAGTGTTACTGCGGCCTGCTTGCCTTAAGAATTATAATTGGTTGAATACCAATCGAAATTTATAATTCGGACTAGGGCATGACTCAATAAATGTGGCCCAATGCCGTTATCCACTTATACTGGTGTCTGAGTCCTTTTTTGGGGGGTGTGCCTGCAAAGGGACTTATACCTCATGGGTTTTGGAGATTATACTTCTGGGTTACCTGAACCTCTGATCTTGGAAAACCCAAACCTTTATCTGTGACCCTGATGACGTCCCTGGAACATCTTCACATCTACAGTTTATTACAGAACGGCTACTGACCTCAGCTACCCATGACTTTGGCTTTGCTTATCCCTTCCGGACTGAAAGTAAGAACTCTCTCCTACCTCTTGTGCAGCAGCTGCTGGCTGACAAGCTCAGCCAGTGTCTGGACCATAACACACACAAGGGATTTACATGGGAAATCAGAGAAAGCAGAGGCTTTGACTGGCAAATTTATCTAATCAACTTTTTTTCATTTCTCGAGTAAAATTGTTAAAGGGGTATAAATTTGTAAGAAGGAAGCAGTGGTGTGATTCAGCAGGTTCGGCCCAGTTCACCAGAACCGGTAGCAGAAATTCTGGCTGGCCCTTGTCCATCCAAGTTTTGAAATAAAGTAGTCCTAATTTGGTGCAACGCAGGGCTTTCCCCCTGGCACACCCACCATACCACACCCACAGAGTAGATTGTAAAGTCTACTCAACAATCTATTCAACATCATCAGTAAACTCTATGTCAGTCACATTCACAAAAAACTCAAAAGCTGGTTGGAAAAAGAAAATCTGATAGCGGAGGAACAAGTGGGCTTTAAGAAAAGCAGGTCCACAATAGTCCTCCAACATTTCACTGAGAAATATTCTTCCAAGAGCCCAGTATCTCTTTATGCTGCTTTCATTGATCTAAAGGCTCAATCTCCAGGATCAAGCTGTGGGAGAAGCTAGAGAAATCCCCCGTTGACTGCAGGCTGCTGCTACAGCTGATCTGTGCTCTCCACACCAACACAAACCTCAAGATCACATGCTCTGAGCAGGGACACCTTATAGAACTGGTACATACACAGAAGGGTGTCAAGCAAGGATGTGTACTGGCCTCACCTCTGTTCAACTTCTTCATCAATGACATGGTTGACCATTTAAAAAGCCCTGCCTTCCACCACCACCAATGCTCTAAGTACCCCCGTTTTAACTTCTGTTCCCTTTGCTGTTCTACGCTTGTCTTTGACAGTAATAAAGATTTGATATTTATTAATTTGATTTGTATCCTATCTTTTTCATTCATTACTATGTGCTGCTTTGGTTTACCTATTCACCGCCTCCACAATACTACTTATCATAATGTATAATTGCAATGAGATTTCCATTTATAGGTTTAAATCAGCAGCAGCAAATTTAATACAAAAAAAAATCCTCCTTTTTTGGCGAAGAATATCCTGCTTTTTGTTATTCTTTGTACTCCGCGTTCTCTTTCTTGATTATATCTGCCCTCCTTTTTGGTGATGGAGCAATGTCTGTGTGTTTGCACTGGAGGCTGGGCTCATATCCTGGCCTTGCCGGGCCCAGTTCTGCTATGAAGGAGAAAGGAACAGCATGTGCAAAGAGAGTAGGGGAATGATACTGGAGCATAACACTTTCCCTCTCCCTCAGAAGTAAGCAAGATTTTCAAAAGAAAGGTATGAAGCAGAGGTAAAAAGTCAGAAAACCATTGATCCCAGCACAGAAATTTAAACCTGCTGCTGTTACAAAGACATATGATGAGAACATAGAGGCAGGGGTGGGAGGAGGAGGAGGAGGAGGAGGAGGAAGAGAGATCACTTCTTCATTATTTTTACAACATATAGCATTTCATGCAGTATGAAGAGAGTGAGCTGCTAAAAAGGTCAGTGGCCCTCTGTGACACTCAACAGCTACACTACTGTTTGGATCTCAGTGTATGGAACTGAAATGAGACCTTCTTCTTTCTCTGTACTGAATTGAAAGACTTTTCTTTGCAATCTTCATCTTGAAATCACGGCAATGCAGTGATGCTCGTCAAAGCAGAAATAACTCATTATAAGCTTCTGTTTCTGCACAAAGCCTTATCCAGAAATATATGCACAAGTCAGTTGTGTCAGTATGATCATTCTTACCCGAGAACAATACAATAGAAGAAGCTCATCGTGCTCAGAAGCAAGAAACAATGTATTGCTTATTTGACTATTATAAATTTAGCTCAACTGCCGTGCAAAATAGTTTAACACACTTATTTTTTTATATACTGTGTTGCCATCAATCGAGATAAAACGGCAAAGGGTGGAGGATAAATCCCGGAAGTTTTATAAACTTTCAGAGTGAATCCCTCAATCTATTCTGATACAGTGGAACCTCATACAACAATCGCACCATACAGCAACGAAATTGCATAACAATTAGGTTTTGGGAAAAATTGGCATCCTGCATAACAATTTTCCCTATGGAAAAAAATCGTACAACAATTTTTCAATGGGAAAATCCACTTAGCAAAAAAAAAAAAAAAGTTGTGCGATGCATCCCATAGGGGAAATTGCTATATGATGCATGCATTGTATAGCAATTGTTTCATACAACAACGAACCCAGTGGAATGGATTAAAATCGTTGTAAATTCCCATTGTTTCCAAGGTCATTTCCCCACCTTGTCAGGAGATCCTGGCAGATGCCGATCCAGCTCTTCCTTGTGAATCTCTAAGAAAAAGGTTTGTTTCACAAATTCCCTACATTGCATATTTCATCTAATTTGTTTGTTTTGGGATCCATAAGACAGTTTACATGAAACAGTAATGCAATACAGCAAACAAAATGGCTTCTTCTCCTTATGATGCACTACTGTTGCTCTGGATCAGCAGAGCCTTTTCCCCATCTGTAGATTCCCTATTTAAAGCAGGGGAAGGTGACTTGCTCTTTTCCAGATGTTGTTGCACTGCATCACCCATCATAACTACCACCTGGGGGATGCTGGGAATTCTTTTTAAAAAGTCACATTTCCAAGCTCTGGTACATAAGATCATATTTTTGAGGGGGAAAAAAACATTTTATGATCAAGGGAATTGTAACTTTCTTTTATTAAAAAAAGCCACATAAGTTAAATAATTAAAATTGCATGACTTACTATTTGGAGATAATTTATTGTCTGTTGACACATATCTAAATTCTTGCTATTTTTCTTTTCTAGTCTTAAAAATATTTCTGAGGTTTTTTTTTTTTTTAGTACACAGCAAAACCAACTGGAAAGCAAAGCCTAAACAGTGAAGGCTAAATTCCACAGTCATGGATGTTATTGTTTTATTATTGTTATCCTGTGAAAGCCACTGGGAAGTTATATTAGACATATTAGGGCACTTAACCATTTGGAAGATGCACAAGATCCATTAAAAGTTGGAGTTCTCAGTGAAGCAGTTAGAACAGTACCACAGGAAAGTTGTCCTTTACTGGAAAGAAAAGACTTGGGGGTCGGGGGGTCATATAGCATACCAGAATATACATCTATATTTCTTACAAAAGTCACAGCACACAGGTTGCTTGAGAAATATGTGATCATGACTTTATTCATTATGGCTGTACTGTATAACCATAGGAAAGGATAGAACAGGGATTCTAAACCTGCCGCCTGTGGGCCAGATGTGGCCCATGGCACCACTTCATGTGGCCCACCACCACCATCTCCACCACACCAGCAAGCACCATGTGGTGGAGGAAGGGCAAAATAGCCATCCAGTCCCCAAAGCTGTCTGAGGGAGCGTGGCCCAGCCCCTGGCTTTAAAAGGTTGAAAATTCCTGGGACAGATGACCAGATACAAATATTACACAATACACCTGTCAAATGATACACCCACCCAGCCGCATCCTGAGAAAACATGGAATGACAGGAAATTTGCCATTGTCAACATCTTAAAAGCCATTGGCGCACTGTTGAAGAGCCCTGGTGGTTCAGTGGTTAAAATGCTGTAGTGCAGCCAAAATTGCTGACTTTGTGAGTTTGATATGATGGATCAAGCTCAACTCAGACTTCCATCCTTCTGAAGTTGGTAAACTGAGTAACCAGCGTTTTGGGGGCAAATGGCTAATTACTTTGTGAACTGCCCAGAGTGTGAATTGAGTGCTATGGGTCGATATATAAGTGTAATTGCTATTGCTATTAAGGTCATAGTTTCTACCCTCAGCCTATCCTTCTGCATGTAGTCACATTAGCCAGGCTGTCTTCCCCTCTGCAAGCCAGGAGTAAGCCTTGCTTTCAGTTTCTCCATGTAACTCACAAGTGTATGCATTTTAGCACAACATGCTGGCAATTTTTCCAGAAGAAACATAACTTATATGCCACAGAGCATGACTGATACCTTCCTTTGTCAAAACCCTCAGTGTGAAACAGCAGAATGAAAAAGAGAGGGGGCTGGGACTAGAATATATTACTTCTGATATAATTAGAGATTGTAGTATTGTAAACATAGGACTGGAATGACTATTACCACAACATGGCAGCTATTTGCATAATTGTTTTAAACCAGCTCAACAGAATACTGAGCAATGCACTCAGCCAAAAGAGGGGTGAAAATCACTCCTCTTCAACTTAATAATGCTTCAGAATCCCTACACATCTATTGAGTCTGTAGTATAGACCCCTAGATTTTAAACACAATGAATATGAAACTTGCAACAAAATGGGGCAGCATGGCGTGTGGTTCCAGTCTACATGTCATGTCCTTCTGCATGATGCACCATTAAATTTCTCTGCTCTCACAGGTTTCTACCCCTCCTGCAGACATTCTGATTATAAGCATGCTGAGTTCTAATTTCATTTTATGCTATAGAGGAGGTGAAACCCTAGGGTTTCTCTCTTTTCCCCCTCCTTCTGCAAACCTTATGGTTCAAGTAGCCCAATTTAGCAGTGGATGTGATGGTATTCACCATCTGAGTTCAGTATTATCATATACTATATTCATCTGCTTTTGATAGTGAACTCAAAGCCAAAGGTGCTACTGGGTGGGTGGAAAACACATCATGCATGTACAGAATAGTCAAATCAATATGGCCTTTTGTGATACAGGCTGTATATTTATAGGCTGTTTATGACTAATGCCAGTAAATAAAATCTTCTCACTCAGGGACATAGTACTGCCAGATGTTAGAAGACAACTAGCAGCAGATGTTGAGAAGGAAAAAACAAGAAACAGACCTAAGGCATCCAATGTTTGGACTTCAACATCATCCATCAAAGTTGAAGTCAAGGAAGAGTTTCCTGAAAAGGATGGCACCAATTCAATCTTCAGAAACAGAGATGGGCACTGAACCCTAGAGTCAGATATGACTGGCTTTCGAGAAAGGGAAACCTTTACCTTTACATAATGCAGATAAACAAATAAAATGTACAGTGTGCTTTCCTTCTCACCCTCCTCTGTTTCCATATAGTGTCTACCACATCCCATTTGATTTGAAAGGGTCCCTCTCACAGGTTTCAATGAGGAACAGTGCAATATAGCAGGAAGAGCAGATGAGCGATATTGAGAAGGTCATTCTGAGGGAGCAAGCCAGTGTACCAATGGGCCAAAGCCAGTTGGGCAAAATAAGCCCCAGCCCAGAAAATTCTAATGATGGCAGTAAGAAAATCTCATGGAAAAAAGTGGAGCTGAACTGAACTAAAGAACTAAAATATCTGTTTTTAGGTCCTTGGATAGCTTCCAGGTATACATCTAAATTTGAAAGCTGACAGAATATGGTTGGCAGTTATATAATCTGAAGCCTACTCTTCAATCAGAAAATAGTGGATGGAAAATTCAGAATTTCAGGATGAAAGCTAGTATACTAGCATGAGTAGTTATGGGTGAAGTGCATGGAGTTAATTGACAAGTTCTAAAAGATGGAGATTATTCTACAGAGCAAATGATTATCAAAATCTGTTGTTGTCTTCAGCACCTACTATGTTATAATACCCAGAAGCCCCAAGACTTTGTTATTTTTAAATAACACAAAGCAGACATAACCCCAGGGACAGGGTTGAAATTTATATTGCTTCTGAACGTGTCAACATTCTTCTCACAGAAGTGGCAGAGGCAGAAATTGGCCATGATTTTAACTCTTCTGTTTAGTTACACGATGGGAGACACAATCCTGTGTAACAGTCCCTTCATTACTTTTGTAGTTGAAGGACAAAGTAAGAGGAAGTACCCATGGTTCCTACTTTGAGAACAGGGTCTATCTCACACCCACTAAGACATCATCTATCCCTAGAAGTAAATCAGTAATATTATCCATCCTGATAGAGAGCTAGATGTGACCTAGATAAATGGAACATCACTTGGGAGTCAGAATGTGGTATAGGAAGAGGATGGCTGCCTGTAGTATCCCAGAAGTCTATTGTTGGCTCATAAAGTGGATGTTTTGCCTGGAAGATTAAATGAAAGTACAGCGGAACCTGGTTTCAGTATGGCTGGCACAATGAAAATTCAGCCTATATGAAGGCAAAACTGGCCAAAGTATTATCATTTTTCTTCAGACAATGAGATCCTAACATCTTCAGTCATATTCTGTCTGGTGTTCTTTTGCTGTTTTCGAGAAACCATAGGGAATATTCAAAATCTGTAGTTTTACACCCAAGCAAAAATCTAGGATGCTCTGAATTGACATGAGAGGCCAAACTGTAGAACTATTACTTCATTTAAAAACAAACAGGTAGACAGATAGACCAACAGCTTTGTTTGTTTGCTTATTTAAATTGCAAAAATTCCCCATCACTTTAATGAATAACCTATTCTTAAAACATTATTTTTCAAACTATTTTCGTGGTAAAACTAATGGTCATAATCCAGAGAGGTGCTCACCACAGGAGATTTCTACACATGAGAAGAAAACCTTCATCAAGTACTCAGAGGAGTGTGCACCCTGACTTTTGCAGGATCATATCCACAATATCCTTTGGGCTGAATTGTCTGCCACATCATGTTGTGTATGTTTTACCCTTTTTGAATAGATGCTACTTCCTCGTGGTCAGTCATGTGAGACATCTGTTGTTACCAGGATGCAGCACTGATGTGGCTGATGAAATAAACTGTGATCCATTAAAGTTAACATGAAAACAAAATTATAGTCCTCAAAATGCCAGACAAGCCCAACAGTAGTTTGCACTGCCACAATTGACACCACTGATCCTTTATTTGATAAAGGCAAAGAAGAGTCTGTCCATGACCATAAATAAAGACCTGGAAGCCTAGTGGGTCAGAACTAGACTTACCACACTTAGAATAGAAATATTGAAGCCAATGACACTTAAGTTCCATTAGATGGCTGGCTGGCTCACTGAGTTAACTACCTTACTGTGGAGTCAAAGGCTGGGTGTCCAGTTCCCTACTCTGTTCCAGAAGAACCAACACATGTGTTCCTGGGCAAGCTGCACAATCCCAAAGTGTCATCAGAAGAATGGAATGACAAATCATGTCTGAGTGCTCTGTGCCTAGAAAACCCTGAAAAAATTTGCTATAAGTCAAAGTTGACTTGGCAGCACATAATCAAAAGGTGAAGGATAAGCACGCACACGCATACACATACACACTAGAGTTGGACATGGCTGGCTTTCAAGCAAGGGAGACCTTTACCTTTATTAAACAACATTGGCTGTATATTTTCAGAGTATGATTTTAACTTTATACCCTTCACATAAATGCTGACAGGCTGTTTTCCCATGCAAACCTAACACTTCCACAATCAATTATGCTTAAACTGCACATTTTGAAGCTCTTTCTGGAAGATTCTGTTTCAAATAACATCACCTAAAGCAGGAGTTCTCAGCATTTTTAAGCGGGGGCCTGGATCACACTCCCTCAGACAGCTTTGGCGGCCGGATGGCCATTTTGTCCTTCCTCTACCACATGCACTTCTTCGTATGGTGGAGGCAGTGGGGAGCCACATGAAATGGTGCTGTGGGCCACATCCAGCCTGCCAGCCACAAGTTGAGAATCCCTGATCTAAAGCAATGAAGCCCTAGGCAGAAAAATGTGCTATCCCCAGTTAACAATTTTTTTCCTGGATCAACTCTGGGAATGAATAAAGATACTAGACAACAGGCAGACATTGAATATATTGGACAATGACCATCTTTGAGACAAAAACAGCCTATTTGTACCTATAAGACACCTGAGATGATTCTTTAATTGGAATCATAGTCTGTCAAGAACAGAGTTGCACAAACAATCTCTAGGAGAAATCAGATGTTGGATGTACAATATTCTCTGTCAGAGTATAAAGACATACTGCTAAATGGATCATCTTGATGATAAATCTTTATTATAACACTAGCATAGGTTGCCCTGCATTGCCGGGTTGTTATAAACTGTGATCAGCTTTTTTGGTTATTTTTTGTGGATTAAAAAAAGAACAATGGATGATATAATTGTTTCAATTTATTTTATTTAACCAAATAATGTTTTAGTGTGTGTGTTGTTGTTTTTTTGTAATAGTTGTACCGTTGGTAATATTTTTAAAAATGTGAAAGTACATGTTTTTTACATTCAATGTTTTAAAACTATGTTTAGATGTTTTGGGTTTTTATTTGAGTTAAAACTCAACACAGGATGTTAGAAATCTTTTTTATTTTATTTATTTAACATATGATTGTTATTTGTGTAAATTTTTGATTTATTGTTATGTTTTTGACTTGTTTTTACTCTTGTGGCCTCTAGGTGGAGCTGTTGTGTGTTTTTGAGTTGTTTTTACTATTCTGCCCTGCAGGTGGGGCTGGCAGTGGTTTTGGTTTCATTTCATGTGTTTTTTCTCTCCTGGCCTCTGGTTGGGGCTTCTTCTGGTAAGTAGTCTTTGTTTCTTCATTTCTGTTCCGGTCGTCGTGGAGGGAGGACGTGCTGGTGAGTTCTCTGGTTTTCTTTCTTCTGGGGTTTTTCTTTGTTTTGTTTTTGTGGTGGTGGGCTGGGAGGTGTTTCTGTTTGTTCTTTTTTGTTTTGGTTGGGTTTTAGGTTTGTTTAATTGGTTTGTTTATTTCTGGTTTGTTTAATTTTTCTTATTTCATTGTTGTTCATTTGTGTAATTCGTTGTTTGTTTGTGTAATTTGTGGTTTTTTTCATGTTGTAGTTAGGTGTTTTGTATGTGCTTTTGTGGTATTGTGGATGTTTTTGTTTGTGTATTTTGTGGTTTATTTTTTGTTTTTTAATGGGTTTTTTAATTATTGATTTAGTTCTGTTTTACTATTTTTTATTAATTTTGGTGTTTGTTTTTGGTGTTTACTTTAGCGTGAAGAACAGGCTGCCTGTCGTTTTCTCTTTTCCCCATTGCTGCGTGGAATTTTGGTTTTGATGCAGCAATGGGGGAAAGGAGGAGGCAGTCAGCTGGCTCTTCTCCCGGGAAGGTTTGTTAGGTAGGTTGGGGAGAAGGAGGAGGCAGAGAAGAGCTATCTCTGCCTAACGATGGTTCTCTCCTCTCTGTCTCCTTTCTCTCCTGGCTTACCTAACCAGAGATCGGCAGGCAGCGATCCATAAGGGGTGGTGCTCTTCCTTGCAGATTGCTGGCTGCTGCTTTTGTATTACCTCTGTCAGAAGTACAAAGGCATCAGCCAGTCATCTGCCAGGGAGGGTGCTTCCCCTGACGAACTCTTGCTTGTTTTTTTTGGGGGGGGGGGTTCCACCCCGGCTCAACTTTCCTTGAGGCTGGTGGTGGTCTCGCCGTGTCTTTGGTGGGGTAGCATGGAGGAGAGGGAGCCCCTCTTCTCCCCGTTGCTCAGGAAAGAAGGACGGCGGGTGTCTTGCTGTGATGTTTTGTGGCTTTTTTGTTTTGCAAGGCTGTGAGGCGATGCGTCCACCTGCAGTGGACTTGCGTTCACGTTGCATTTTGTAATTTTATTTTTCATGCGCTGGCTTTCTCAGCATTCTGCGCGCTCACGGCATGCAGGATGCTGGGACTTGTAGTTTTGCGTTTGTGGTTTGCGTTCATGCAGCGTTTTTTCCCCTGCGGCTCAATTTTAATTGGCCACACCACATTTCCCAACTTTATTTTTGCTCGCGCCTCTCAGCCTGATTGGCTGAGGCATGGCGTGGCACAGAGAATGTTGGGAATTGAAGTTGTTTCCCTTTGTTCATGTTCATGGGGCTCTTGCCTCACTGGCGCGTTTCTCAACCCTTCAGTAGTCTCTGTACCGGGTTCAGGCAAGTGCAGGAGGCTCAGTATGGGATAGGATGGACGGGTGCAGAAACGTATAGCAACTTCCAATGGTTAACCCTTGGATTTATAGGTATAGATAACATCTATAAAATTCCATGAGAATTCCTGGTTTTCCATTCTGTAAAACCCTCAACAAGATTAACAGCTAGAAGGGAGTGTGAGTCATTTTGTTACATTGTTTAGATCTCAGTTATATGGGGCAACATAGAGTGTCTTTAATTTTGGACAAAACAGTATATGGGGGATTTTACCATATCCCTTTTCTGGCTGTTATGAAAAACAAGTGAGCTTCGGACCTGTATGAATCCTCAAATCAAATGCAAATTTAACTGGTTTAGACAGATTTAGGAGATGTCAGAATTGCAGCTGGACTCCGGCAAGCAAAGTCAAACCTAACCCTGAGTACTCCTGAAGGTGTATGGATTTGGAAGGACAAAGCATCATCGACATAAGGATCTCTTATATTCCTCAGCAAGCTCTTCGGGAAACATGATGAGGGGAAAGGGGAGAGGTAGAATGTAAGTTTGTGATTGGCAGCTCTAGAACATGACTTAAATTATTTTTAATTAATTGTAAGTTTCTTACCTGGGGACATCTCTATTTCACACAAATTGTTAAAAAAAAAACATAGCTGGCAGAGGAGAAAGCAAATTACTTTCAAATATGAAGCTACCCCTTCTACCCAGTCCTGTGCATATATCCTTCTGGAAATCTTCAGGCGTCTTAGCTAGGTCAATCTTTTTTCTCCATTTCTATAATATTCCCCAAAAGAAAGTGATAAGTATCTTATTTTTTTTAAAAAAAACCTCCCCTCTTAAATAAATAATACTCCTGTATATGCCTCTGAGAACCTATTGCCCTGTAATTTGGTGAGCTTGATTCCTTCATGATTACATACCCTTGCAAATGTCATATTTTTCAACCAAGAAGTAAAAATAGTATTGGCAGTCCCTTTATTGGGGAAAAACAAATATTTTAACACATATAACACAAATTCATTCATTCATTCATTCATTCATTCATTCATTCATTGGATTTATATAACTGCCTTTTTCACCTAAGCGACCCAAGGTGGCTCACAACATCAGTTAAAACCCATACCAATACTAATTAAAATCAAATACTATAAAGTTCTCTAAAAACATCCAAAAAACCTCCCCAGTCCCCTTAAAAAGAGGGGCAACCAGGCAGGAGTAAATAAAAACCCTGGGCAGGGCTAAATAAGCCAACAGGGCTGGGTTGTGGTACCAGTTGTACCCCACACCTGCTGGCATAGACACATTTTTAAGGCCTTCCTGAAGGGAAGCAACTCTACCTGGAGGTGCAGTTCAAGTGGTAGGAGGTTCCATAGGGCCCGAGCAGATACAGAGAAGGTATCCTTGCATTTATTCCTTGCATTTATTTGTTCAGTTTGGTAGGAATGAATATAACCAATAAGTGGATATAATAGAATTTTCTGAAGTCTATTCTGTTTAATCATTTTTGGTAATAAATATAAATTTAAAGCATCTTGGGACCTCTGTCTCCTGGTATATGGGTTTTGGTTGGCTGCTCTCCAGTTTTGGATTCTCCCTCCCACCCACCCACCAATGAGAAATTATCTGTATGAGGTTTTGGATTTCTATACTGGAACCCTGACTTGTACTTGAGTTGAATGGAGTGGCCCCTGAACTGGTCTACTTCAAATGGGGATACAGTAGTATTTGGAAATCAGTGAAGTCCTAACCATGCCCTCTGTTTGGTGCATATATCTTGTATGAAGTACAGTAGTTTCTATAAAAAGCTAATACAGCATTTGAGAAGTTGTATTTTTCCTTACCTAGTGACACAGACATTGGCCCCGAATGTGAATTTTGTTTGTTTGTTGCATTTATAGGCTTTGTTTCTCCTGGACAGTGTTAATGTTATTGTTGTGAAGTGTGTATTGTGCTGCATAAGATCTATTACACAGTCTATGATTTCTAGCCCATTGAACTGGGATTTTATGAAGACTATTCCTATCCCATTTCTATTTTGAAAGTGAAACTAGAGGAGACAGTTATGAATAAGCCCCATTTTTAGCTAAGTAGTCTGGCTAAGAAAGATACGTGGAGTTAGGACACAGACAGATAGCATACTATAGTCTTCTCATTGGTTCCTGTCATTTCAGTTGTCTGCTCCTGTTGTGGATTGAACTAGAAAGAGAAATCAAAAGATGTGTCTTGCTGTTTCTATTCTGATGGCTTGATAATGACCTGAGACTACTCGGTAGATGATACAATTTTTACACAAATAGCCATGTCCCTTTTGCATGCAAGAGATATAGAAATAGATGTTAAGCATTCTCTCTTGCATACTTTCTTTCTCTAGCCTACTTTGCTGCTTCCTTACCTATAAAACAGATGACAAACTACATGGCATGTTTCCTCAGGTGATGAAAAATGTCTATGTTTAGAAAGTAAAAACAGACTTAATTGACAGTTCTGTTTACTGAAGCACATCTCTCTGAGGAAATCCCACTGAGGGACAGGAAACAGTTGCCCCATTCCCCTTAAAATCTAGTGTATCCATCAGAGAAAAAATACAAAAGAGCCAAACTACTTCCATCTTGGTTGAGGCCTAGCTGATAGGACAAAGTGGTGGTAGCAGCCAGGAAGAAGTCATAGTTCCTATGAGAGTTACATCTGAGTTATATTGACAAAAGCAAAGCCAAGGTCAGTTTGAGCGGTGTAGCAGAGACAGCTTAGCTGCCAATCAACTTCAGCTGCCTTCTTTCTTTGAGGGATGTGCAAGATCCCTCATATTCTGGAATGTTCTAAAGATTGGTTTTTGGGTATCATTGTTGTTGCTGAGGCTTAAAGCAGAGGTTCACAACCTACGACCCAGGGCTGGATCCGGCCTGTGGCACTATTTCATATGGCCCACCGCCCTTGTTCTCGTCACCACCGGAAGTGCCAGAAGCACCATAAACAGCCATGGCTGTCACAAACACATTTACGACAGCCATAAATGTGCTTGCGGCAGTCACAAATGCATTTACAACAGGCAGAAATGCATTCAAGTGCTATACTGACAATCATTCAGAAGATACTCATCTGCAGATTTAGATTTTTAATTTGTACCCCGCCCTTCTCAGTTTGTAGGCTGACTCAGGGCGGCTTCCAACATAATTAAATATACAATATAACAAAACCAAAGTATAACAAACATATCATATAGTTAAATACAAATAAATACAATTCAAATAGAAAGCAGCATATTAACAAAATACCAGAAAACCCTAAGAAACAATAACAAAATAACATATCACAGTCACTATTGATATAAATGCAATATTACACAGTAGCATTGTCAAAATATCCCAACCAACAAAATTCAAATAACATATACAAGTACATATACAAGTACAGTTAAAGTAACAAATGAGCATAAAAATAATATAAATACCAAAACACTATAATAGCACTATAAAAAATTGCTGGTCCCCCCCACACACACACACACACACCACAACAAGTCGAGTAGGAGTAAGGTGAGGGAAAAACCACAACCCTCTAACCTTACACCGCATTACCGACCTTAGGACCAGGAAAGGAGGGATACTCAGAATACTAAATGAAAATAAACTCAGCCACAGGTGACATCTGTCATCTGTGCCTCCAATTCCCACGGCCGGCCGGGCCACAGGAGCAGTCGGGAAGGTGTTAGCTGGATGAGTGCTGCCAGCGTCCCCTGCAACCGAACTTCCCTCCAGCTACGGATGTTCATCTCTTGCCAGTCCGACCGGGAGGGAAAGAGATACTCTTTCAGATAAAATATTTCTTGCCAAATTCCTTAGTTGTAATAATATCATGGAATAATATTATTATTATGGTTTATGGTGAAGTTCTCCTCCCCCCTTTCCCCCCTTCTTTTTGTAAAGAAATACCAAAATGCAATCAAACAAATAAAGTTAGAAAGCTCTGTATTTCAAAATCAGCTATTTCTCTGGTTGCCTTTGCATTCTTTTTGTGTGCAAGATGTAATCTGTACAGAAATATGCAGGGCTTCTATGATGAGAGACATTCATTTTTAATAATGTTAGGCAAGATATATCAGAATTTCCCCTGAGAGCAACATCACCAACTGGCTGAAGCAGAAGAGTCACATTTGAATATATTAAGTGTGACTTTTAAGAATGTAACAGCTCCACAGTTGCTTATAGCTAAATAATTGATTATTCTGGTACATTAAGACTGGAAGTGGGAACCATTTCCTTCATGCCCAGTCTTAAACTTGGTGCCCAGGTTGTAACGATTTCACATATAAAAGATCTTGAATGAATAAAGAGGTGTCTGTAGGTTTTATAGGAGCTTACATGCCAGATTAGGTTACCACCAATGAA
Source organism: Bradypodion pumilum (assembly GCA_035047305.1). Classification (NCBI taxonomy): domain Eukaryota; kingdom Metazoa; phylum Chordata; class Lepidosauria; order Squamata; family Chamaeleonidae; genus Bradypodion; species Bradypodion pumilum. The sequence goes on along the minus strand of JAWDJD010000001.1, from coordinate 155,602,369 downwards.
GTCTCATCTACAGACTGTATCTTCATGTTTCTCAGTCCTTTTTGTCTAGTCATGCATTTATGCTAGTTGCACAGCAAAACTGGAAGGTCCACGGTCACTGATGGAGCACATTTCTGACAGGTGAGAAATCTGGTTTTCATTCTCTTTTATTACATGTTTAAAAGATCAAGTAGGAGAGGATGTAAAAAGCTCAGGGCTTGTAATGTTACTTCTTTTAAAAATCTTATCAGAAGCACACAAAGGTTGAAATTATTTTTGCTGGAGGAACTCCACTGAGGGAACGCCCGAATGAGTCACCTTTCATGTCCCCAATATCTTTTCCCACCAAAGTGGTCCCTATTTATCTACTTGCTTTCAAACTGCTAGTTTGGCAGGAGCTGGGCCAGAGACGGGTGCTCATTCCGTCATGTAGTACTCAGGTCTCGAACTGCCAACTTGCTGGCCTTCCAGCTAACAAGGCAAGCTACTTAACCACTTGTGAAGGCCCAAAATGTAGCCAGCTGCCTTTATAATTACAATTTACAATTTTGAGAGTAACTCTTTACCTTCCTGTTGTTTGAAAGCGACTCAGGTTTTTTAATTAATTAAAGAAGAGCACCTCTGACTGGTAAAAGCAGCTTGTGGTACAAGAACTCAGTGTCATCCTAGCTACCTCGTTTTCTTCTCACTATCCACCAAAACCACAAGACAACAGCATGAACCACCATTGGACCATGTGATGCTCTTTCTCCACCATCCAGAGTCCCACTCCACAACAGCAACTAGTGCTGCTCCTCAACAAAACCCAATGGTATCATAATATAGACATGCCATGTTATTTTAAATTATTGTAATGTTCATTTTAAATTATGAATTTCTTTTTTTGTTATTATCAAAACAGAGTTGGGTTATGGCAAAAAGAGGTGGTAGGATGGGAGAAATCTCTTAATTTTTTAAAAAAGGATATAATCTCAAAAGTTTTAGAAATCACTGACTTTCTTATTGGAGAAAATAAATAATTGGGAATGGGGTATCAGATGGTCTGCTGCTTCTCCACATTTATTTTTAAGAACAAAGCCAGGCAAACAGACCATCATGCCATGAACATTTTGGATTTTCATTGATAATTTCCCTGCCTTACCGACAAAAATGCCTGAAGACGTGATCTTGAATCACAAAAGTTCACAATGAATTTTTGGTGTGTTTAGTGATCCAAAAAAGGTATCACCTCCGTCTGCAAATAACTAGTTATTTATACTATATATTTCCAGTCCCAGAACTGGTTTCTTTCTGCCTGAAATACTAGAGAGCTTCTTCCAGCTATGGTAGATAGGGCTTGGTTGTATGAATAGCCAGTCTGACAAGAGAAAGACAGCTTCCTCTTCTACTTTTCTCTCTCTCAGGACCTAAGCTAGCTCACAACATGATTTGAGGAGGGGTGGGGGTAGGGAGGGACACTACATCTTCCCATTTGTTTCACTTTCTCCCATGGGGTGTGTCTGTCACTTTCTGTTTACCACAGTCATGTTAAAATGGGGTAATGGCAGGCAGGGAACTATCCTTCTATGTTTTTTGTTGTTGTCATGACATCACAGTTGCAGATTGGTCCTGTAGAAAAAAATGGAAAATTCATCTGGCTGTATGAATACAAAGAAAGGGGATCCTCTGGGTGTTCCCAATGCTCTTTTTTACCTTCTATCTGCTACTGTCCATTCAAGGGACATGCTTGTATGGGAATGATGGAGTACTGTGGTGTGGATAAGTGACAGAGTCAATTTGTGGAAAGATAAAGAATGGTCAGAGAAGTAAATTTGGAAAGAGTTACCAAAGTAAACCAGATTAATTCAGTCTGGAGGATGGTGCTACAAAACACCTGTCTAGTTTCATCCCAAGGTAGGCTATTGATTGGATTATTTTTCTCTCACTTCCCTTTATCTTCAAATGGAACACAAATGAAGATTATGAATAGTCTAGTTCAAAGGGTAGGATTGTCATGGGATGCCATTCATTTAGCAGAAAAAATATTAAATATTTGTCCTAGTCCTCTTTGTTAGCTTCATTAGAAGAGGTCAAGGTATCTACAGGTAGTCTAAGAAACTGGAATATACATGTCCATGTCTTTCTCTCAATGCATATGTCCCATGATTCTTGAATAGCTGTGATTTTGTGAAATTATGTAAAGTATATATGAAATTAAACAACGTGACCCCATTCCACTAAAATCCATGCACTAGCTACCCAAAAAGTGCTTATGTCCTACATTTTTATCTTCAGTGTTCTTTCACCATCAAACATTCATTCCAAGCAGAGTGAACATTAGATTTTAAGGATTGGTTTTGTCAATATTTAATATACCACCATTCTTCTCAAATATAAAATTATTTAAATGAAATATTCATGCTGGTCCACACATAGACTTTTCTATCTCTCTCTTGCAATTAGAGTTCAAGTTAAGCAGTGTTTGTGACACAGAGATCTAGTTCAGTGGTGGTGTAGTTGCCCGGAATCCGCTGGGCAAAATGAGATACAGTTCTGTATATGATTAAAGTTGAGTTATCAGGCATGACAAGTTTAATATTCTAGCTGGTGGTGGTGGTGGTGGTGGGTAACCAAAGAGATTATAAACATGTTTCTTTCTTCAAAGGAGAAGGTAGCTGAAATGACAAGATATAAGTTTTTTTCTGCCATTCCTCTTATTGCTATTGTTACTTCTTCCGTGTCTAGGCCAGACATGAAACTGCCAAAATGCAGCCACCTTTTGGTGAGTTCATTCTGCAGTTTCTTTCTCCTCACTGAGTGTGAGAAAGATTAGCTGACACAAAGTGACCGTTTGCCCAGGGTAGATCCGATTGTGATTCAAAAATACCATAATCTTCGAGGAGGCTCTTTCTGTTTGTAGACTAAGCCAGCAGGATTTCTGCATAATCTTCCACATTTATATAGTTCTTTGAAGCAAACTGATGATTGCATCCAGTAGAATTTGCTAATAGTTATTTTACACCAGTGCGGCAGATTCCCTTTGATTGTTCCTTTCACACCAACAAGGGAAGGTGGAATTCACTTTTTTCCCGCTTTTACATTAGATACCACTAATAAAAAAAGGAAAGAATCTATGATAACAATGTTGACATTTTTATAACATGAGTGGAGGGAGATGGAGAGGGTCACATCCACAAGGTGGCTTCTTTCTCATCTGGTTGGGAAATAACTGACAGCTCGAAGTGTGCTGTAGACAACGCATGTTAGATTATCAGACATTAAAGTGAATCATAGCTGAGTTTTGAAAGGAAGTTTAAGCAGTGCTCCTTTTACGTGCTCAGGTTTTTTAACCTCAGATCCTTGCTGCAATCCCGTGTTTCTATAAGTGTCACTCAAATGCTTACCTTTGAATTTTTCAAGCACCATTTGAACACTCAAGGTAAAAAAAAGGAAGCGAGATGACTTTAAAAAAGAAAAACACCTCAATTTTCCATACTTTATATGCTTGACTTTCAGCACAATATGTCAAGCAGTACCAACAGAGTGCATGATTGGAATATGCTTTATGGCTGCAACAATCTCGCATTAGGTTAGGCACATGGAGGCATGCTGCTTTCTCCAGACTTAAGTGCAATACAGACTGTATTGAAAACCAAGATGAAAGCAGCAACTCTGAGAAACATTGTTATCTTACAACAATATTAAAGTATTTCATTTTCTTCTAAATGTAAAAGGGAAAGGTCTCCTTTGCACAATAGCAAGTTGTATCTGACTCTAGGGTGTGATGCTCATCTCCATTTACAGCCAAAGAGCCAGTGCTGTCTGCATCTGCAGATGTTTCCATGGTCATGTGGCAGGCACATGGAACACTGTTTCCTTTCCACTGAAGCGGTACCTATATATATAGTTGCAAGTCCTTGCTTTTGAACTGCCAGGTTAGCAGGAGCAGGGACAGATGATGGGCGCTCACTCAGAACTACCAGTCATCAAGTTCAGCATCTTAACCACTAAGCCACCCTTTGCTTTCTTCTAGCATGTGGCAATTGTATTTGCTGTGGAACAAATGGTCAGGAAATTATTTTTGTTCATCTAGAAATAGCTTTTCTGTGAAAATCAGTGGTACTGCTAGGGCAGTGATGGCTAACCTTGGCACTCCAGGTGTTCTTGGACTTCAATTCCCAGAAGCCCAAGTCAGCACTCCTGCTGATCAGGGCTTCTGGGAATTGAAGTTCAAGAAAACCTGGAGTGCCGAGGTTCACCATCACTGTGCTATGGTTAAAGGTCCCTAAACCATATACCATCCAGGTAGCTATCCCATTCCAGCAGACTCTCATTCTAAGGGTCCCGCATCAGGGACATAACCAGGGGGTGGCCAGGAGGGATCAGACCCACCAAGCTAATAGTTTACCCACACCCACCCACCCAGGGCAAAGTTCCAATGGTGTGTGTGTGTGTGTGTGTGTGTGTGTGTGTGTGTGTGTGTGTGTGTGTTGCCCCTCCTGAAAAAATATCCCTCCCCCCCATCTAGAATCCTGGCTACGGCCCTGTCCCACATTCAAGTAACACTGCGTCTCTCTGATGTCTGAATTATCATGGGATTTTCCCCAAGAGATAAATCAACCTTCATATATCTCATTCTTCAGTTTATTGCAGTAGGATTGCTTCATGAGGTGAAGAAGGCCATACTCCAGAAAATATAGGTTTCCATTATCGAGAACCAGTCATTGTTATGACTTTCTGGCTGAAGAGAAATTAATTAACCTACTGTTACTAGCCAGGATATGTGTCAGTCTCACCTACAGGTACTCCTATAGCACTGATGGCAAACCATTTAGAGATTGAATGCCCAAACTGCAACCCAAAACCCACTTATTTATCACAAAGTGCCAACACAGCAACACGGGAGGAAGGAAACACTCCCGTTTGGCTGCTGGGCAGGGTGAGTGGGTGGGACAAACTCTGTGCTGAGGGAGGGAGGAAGCACTCCCATTGGGCTGCTTGGCAGAGAGGCGGGGCAAACTCTGTGCCTGTATGGGTGCCTACAGAGAACTGCAGCCAACAGTTATCCATTCTTTTCTTGAGCTGGTTAGATGCTGCACTGCCATTTTTCTTCTTCTCGGGCATTGCTATTACTATACTAGAAACAACAAGCAAATTCAACACTCTTACGTAGTATTGTCACAGGAGTAGTGAATTATAGCTTGTATACAACCCTATAACTACAATGCACAGAAGATTTATAGGACACATCTTCTTAACATTGCAGGGGGTGGCGGGAATCCATCCTAATATCTTACACACTAGTGGCAAAACAAACAGGCTATTCACATCCACTGTGATTATTTCTTGTTTTAAATGTCTCAGATCAGTAGAAAAACAAACAAACAAAAAGGTATAATATAATATTTCCTACATTTTGGCTTATCCTGTGATCTGGAACAAATGCCACAAATTCATTGCAATGGGCAGCATGAACAAATTACAGCCATTTCATTTTTACATGCTGTCTGTGTCATGATCAGAGCAAAGGAAGATTGAAGCTGCACATTTCCAGTGATCACTTCAGTGAAGTACCTCCTAATGCGGTGGTTTGCAACCTATGACCCATGGGTTGGCCCTGGCCTCCAATACCATTCCATCCAGCCCCCTGTGGTGACCCCAGAATCAGAAGTGGACATATTTACAACAGCCACAAACACACGTGTGCATGCGCAAATGTGCCCATTGCAGTTTGTGGCAGCATTTGCAATGGGGAAAACCAAGTGTTCGGCTCACTCAGCTGTCAGATGGGGAGTGGTCTGGCCCGTGGCACGAAAACCTTGAGAACTTCTGTCCTAATACAATCTGCAATGGCTTTGCAAAGTGGATGTTCAATGAATTAAAGCAGGTTTTTCTCAAGCTGGACACACGCATGCACACATGCACGCACGCACACACGCACACACAAGTTTCTATTGCTGAGCAGGGATTATAACTCAGACTTCCTGATCCCTAGTCCCTCAATTTAACCACTACATCACAATGGATATCCAGTGTCATAAACGCAATCCTTTGTAAGCGTACACAGGAATATGTCCTATTGATTTCAACAGAATTTATTTCCAACCAGTAGGTGTACAAAGGGTTTGCAACCTTAGTTATGTGGCTGGAAAAATATGGTGTGAAGCAATATGCACTTGTTGAGTGTGCTGCTAGTTTCTTAAATGAGGTGCTGTGAGATTGTGCTGTCTGTGTTTTGCAACCCCCACATAATGTGGAAGTGTGCAACTTCATATTAAATGAAAATATGTAAATTCAAGAAATGGATTTTGGCAGAGCTTGGAGATGTATGATCCTGCTATATTAAATTACCTGTTAGTAATTTAAGAACTTTGGACAATGTAATATAATATATAAAATGATTAGTTTAACCTGGAGAATTTTATTAATAAAACACAGTGCGAAATTTACAGTTTTGATAACTATATGCAAGTTCAAGAGGGTTCTATTAGAGTTTCTGGAATAATAATTTCAAAACACTGCCAAACTTTCCAAATAGCTCAGAAGCCAAGCCAATGCTATAGAAGGAAAACCTCACCTAGCTTTCTTGAGATAACAAATAAGAAATATGTACATGTCTGGCAATTAATTTCTCTGTGTATCAAAATAGTGATAGGATCAGCACTCTTCACTATAAGGGACATAGCTGTATAATTTAATCCCTCAGTAGGGATAACATTTAGGTACCTTGCCGAGCAAAGCACTTTCATTACATTAGTTTGTTGCAGTGAAATGGCTCCTAGAAAAGGCATCCAGGGACCGGAAATGCAAATGAAACCTTACATTCCTCTGCATCAGATCCGCCAATTCCATCATTTCCCTAATCAACTATAAGAAACAAAAAAAACCAACCCTCCACTAATCTGATAGTATTCTGATTAAAGATTTTTTAAAAATGTATAATCAAATTAAAAAGGTTGGGAAAGAGTCAGCCAAATGAAACACTTTGAGCCTCATTAGTGTGAAAGTTAAAAGTTTGCTTAATGGTGCAATGCATGCCTACTCAGAAGGAAGTTAAAGGCCCAAAAATTGACATTAAGTGTTTTGTTTTCCCACAATGCATTTCCCCATTTGCACTGTATATTACATGTAGACCTTGAGTAGAGGCTGATCAATTCAGTCAATCCTGAAGGAAATCAACCCTGACTGCTCCTTGGAAGGACAAATACTGAAGCTGAAGCTCAAGTACTTTGGCCACTAAATGAGAAGAGAAGACACACTGGAGAAGGCCCTGATGCTAGGAAAGATCGAAGGAAAAAGGAGAAGTGGATGGCAGAGAATGAGATGGCTAGATGGCATCATTGATGTGGTGGGCATAGATCTGAGCAAACTATGGAGGATGACAGAGGACAGAGGAGCCTGGAATACAGTGGTCCATGGGGTTGCAAAGGGTGGACTCGACTCTGTGACTGAACAATAACAAAAAGAGGCTGAAATCCTCAATCCAGTTTCCTCAAGATCAGGGGTTCCCAACCTTTTCATGCCGGGGTCTGGATCATGCTCTCTCAGTCAGCTTCGAGGGACAGACAGTCATTTTGGTCTGCTTGCACAACAACTTCAAAGGGGTGGCCATTTTTTTTCGACTTCCCTTGGAAGGGTGGCCACATGAAATCACACTGCAGGCTGGATACAGCCCATGAGCCTTAGGTTGGGAAACCCTGCTCAAGATGTTCTGCCCTGTAAAGAAATTAGGACTGAATTTCTATGGGTTTCTTTTAATAAAAAAAAACAGAAGACGGAACAAGACCATTACCTTATTAACTGGCCACAGGTTTTCTACTTCCACAGGTAGGGAAGGAGATTTTTTTTTAAACAGTGATCCTATGCCACTTACAAAAGCCCAAGATATTCTCAGCAGATTTCTATAAGCAAAAACTTCCAGCATGCCATCTTTTCAAAGCAAGAGGGACCCAATCAATTTCCAAGGTTTAAGTAGGGCAAGCAACAAAGGTAGCCCTTGCTCAAAAGCCGTCGTATCTGACTTCCCACACTGTTTTGGACTGATGGTGGTGGTTTGGTTTTGCTCCCTCACAATAAGTGGAAACAAAATACTGGTTTGATATTTTTATGGCAGCATAAAAATCTGCCATAAATTCTGTCTTAAATTGCCCCACAATTTAACTTGTGTGGTATACACGTTTACATTAAATGTGCATATTAGGTCTCCTTTGATTGAAAGCCACCCATTTCTGACTCTGGAGGGCAATGCTGATCTTAATTTAGAGCCAAAGAGCTAGCGCTGCCTGCAGACATTTCCACGGTCATTGGCAGGCATGACTACTTGCAGTTTCTTGCTTTCAAAATGCTAGGTTGGCAGGAGCTGGGACAGAGGCTGGAGCTCACTGAGGTGTCAAACTGCTGACCTGCCAACCTTCCAGCCATCAAGCTCAACATCTTTACCACTAAGCCACTGCAGCCCATGAGATTTAATCCCTCAGAAGGCGGGAGGATAAAAGGAGCCTCCCGGTTGCCTCGGGAGGCTCGAAGAAGCTGCCACGTTGCCGCGCCCTACCGCCCCTTCCACCCGGCAGGAGGATAAAAGGAGCCTCCTGGTGGCCTTGGGAGGCTCAAAGAAGCTGCTGTGTTGCCGCACCCTCCCCCTCTTTCCACCCGGCAGGAGGATAAAAGGAGCCTCCCGGTGGCCTTGGGAGGCTCGAAGAAGTTGCTGCATTGTCATGCCCTCCCGCCCCTTCCACCCGGCGGGAGGATAAAAGGAGCCTCCCAATTGCTTTGGGAGGCTCAAAGGAAGCTGCTGCATTGCCGCACCCTCCCGCCCCTTCCACCCAGCAGGAGGATAAAAGGAGCCTCCTGGTGGCCTCGGGAAGCTCAAAGAAGCTGCCACATTGTCGTGCCCTCCCGCCCCTTCCACCCAGTGGGAGGATAAAAGGACCTTCCCGGGTGCCTTGGGAGGCTCGAAGGAAGCTGCTGTGTTGCCGCGCCCTCCCACCCCTTCTACCCGGTGGGAGGATAAAAGGAGCCGCCCAGAATCCTGTGGCCTCGGGAGACTTGAAGAAGCTGCTGCGGCCACCGCTGATGTGTTGCCATGCTTTCCTGCCCCCTGGGATGAGGGTTCTTGGGGGGAAGGTTCTCAGACTGGCTGAAGATGGTGTTTGCTGTGATGTAGGGATTGTGTTGCATTGTTGTATCTTTGTAATCTTTGTATTTATTGACTTTGGCTGCATCATTGTATTAATAATTGTATTATTGATTATATTGATTTATATATATATTGGTACTGCTGTACTGTTGTGCTATTGTATTATACATGTTAAACCACTTTGAGTCACCCGCTGGGCTGAGTAAAGCGGTATAGAAATTAAACTTGGTGGGGGGGGCTGTGCCTGGTTGGCAGGTGTCAGTTGAGGACTTTGCTGACCATCTGGTGGAGAAAATTGATCGGATTCGCTCGGGGTTTAATCTTGGTGTGGATGGGGAGGGTCTGGGGGGAGCCAGTGCACAGTCTTGCGATGTTATATGGGATCGGTTTGATCCAGTTGCCCTGGATGAAGTGGACAGGCTCCTTGCGGCAGTCCACACCACTAATTGTCCATTGGGTTCCTGTCCCGCCTGACTGGTAAAAACATCTAAGATAGTGACAGGTGGCTGGGTCGGGGCTATAATTAACGCATCATTTTGGGAAGGGATGTTTCCTGCACTGTTGAAACATACTTTGATGCGCCCCCTCCTGAAGAAGCCATCCCTTGATCCAGCAATCCTAACCAACTACAGACCTGTCTCCAACCTCCCCTTTTTGGGGAAGGTATTGGAGAAAGCAGTGGTGCATCAGTTGCAGGGGGTACTGGATGAAGCAGAATATCTGGACCCCTTCCAGCCAGGATTCAGACCTGGATATGGTACCGAGACTGCATTGGTCGCACTGATGGATAATCTCTGGTGAGAGCGGGATGGTGGTCATCCATCTGTCCTTGCTCTTCTTGACCTCTCAGCGGCCTTCAATACCATTGACCATGGTATCCTTCTGGAATGGCTCTGAGGATTGGGGATCCAGGGCACTGTGTGGTCCTGGTTTTCCTCATTTCTGAGGGGTCAGACCCAGTCGGTGTGGTTGGAGAGTGAGAGGTCCAGTCCTAGGCCCCTAAAATATGGGGTGCCTCAGGGCTCGGTACTCTCTCCTCTCCTATTTAACATCTACATGAAGCCGCTGGATGAGATCATACTTTCCCACAGGGTGCGGTACCATCAGTATGCAGATGACACGCAGTTGTACATCTTGGCCCATGGGGACCCCAGTGATGCAGTCAACGTCCTTTCCAGATGTCTGGAGACTGTTGGTGTCTGGATGGGGGCTAACGGGCTACAATTGAATCCTAGCAAGACTGAGTGGCTATGGATAAGGGGTCCTGTGCTATCCCAGGAGCTACCATATTTGATTTGGGATGGGGCTATTTTGCCCCAGACTGACCCAGTGCACAACTTGGGGGTCCTCCTGGATTCACTGCTGCTGCTAGAAGAACAGGTGGCGGCTGTGGCCAGGAGGGCTTTCACCCAACTTTGGTGATTTGCCAGTTGTGCCCACTCCTGGACTGGGACTCCTTGCTCATGGTCACTCACACTCTGGTGACCTCCAGACTAGACTACTGTAATGTGCTCTACATGGGGCTGCACTTGATGACCATTCGGAGGCTGCAGCTGGTCCAGAATGCTGTGGCCCGGGTGGTGATGGGGTGTGGACGTTATGCCCATGCCTCACCATTGCTTTGGGAGCTTCACTGGTTACCAGTTTGCCTCCGGGTGCAATTCAAGGTGCTGGTTTTGACATTTAAAGCCCTATATGGAAGTGGGCCAGGTTACCTAAGAGACCGCATCACCCTAAGGACGTCTGTCCATCCAACCAGATTGGACCGGAGGGGCTTTCTAATTGTGCCATCAGCCAGGGGGGCTTGCCTCTCTGGTGCAAGGAAGAGGGCCTTCTCTGTGTCTGCACCAGCCCTTTGGAACCTCCTGCCAGTAGAATTGCGCCTCCAGATGGAGTTGCTGCCCTTTTGAAAATAACTAAAAACCTGGCTGGCGGGCCAAGTTTGGGGTGCAGGTGGAGGGGTGGCTTCCATTGGGTGGATGGTACAGAGGATTTTTCCTTCCCCCACAGTTCCTTCGGTACCTGCACCCTTTTTAGGGGGCGGGTTCTTAATTCTGTTTTATCTGTTTTATCTATTATTGTGAACCGCCCTGAGTCGGCCTTGGTTGAATGGCCGGTATAGAAATCCAACAATTAAATTAAATTAAATTAAAATTAAAAACTTGAAATGAAATGAAGACAAATGCATGTTAGGAGGAAGTTAATTGTCAATCAATACTGTATATTTTAACAGCCAGACTGGTCAATCGTGTTGATACAATCTAGTCCTTTTTGCTTGATAGTTGTCTTTCTAGGGCTAACAAGTTGAATTTACAGTTGTTTTTGAAAACTAGGGCTTATGAGATCATCTGTTTCCTATCAAGGATTCTTTGTTTTGTCCTAACATAGCTACAGTCCTCACAAAAGCTGGGAGATATGGTTTCTTCCAGGAACAATTGGCCCTAATAAGCATTTTGCGGCTGTACTATGGATTTTATACTGATGAGTACCGCCATTACAACTGCCTATACCTCCAAATGTACCAAAGCCTCAAAGCCCCATAGTCAGCTCCCTCTGCCTGGGAGTGTCCAAAAAAGCAAGGACTGGAATCAGTCCATATCAACAAAGAAGAGATCTGGTGGTTGTTTATTGTCTATTCCAGATGAAATTCTCAAACACTTTGTGTTACTACAAGTATACCATGTTACAATATATTGTCTATTTCTTTCCCAGCTGTTTGTGATTAAGAACAGGAAGAACAGGAAGGCTGAGTGTGCTGTTATGTTCACCGCTTTCAGAAAGTTCTATAGCTTCGACCTTGCAAACAGTGATTCCATCTCACCTCTGTGCACATTTGTCAATGGCACACTCTAGAGCAGTGATGGGCAGTCTTGGCCCTCCAGCTGTTCTTGAACTTCAATTCCCAGAAACCCTGACCAGTTGGTGTGTTGACTTGGGCTTCTGGGAATTGAAGTTCAAGAACAGCTGGAGGGCCAAGACTGCCCATCACTGTTCTAGAGGAACAACATATAGTCCTTCCTTAACACTGCTATATAAATATCAGGAAATATATTTCCATTTCATAGTGGGGCAAGGAATTTTATAGAATGCCGTATCCATCCATTTAGCAAAATATTTGTGATGGTTGGGTATGACACAACTTATATGGAAGGAAAAGCATAATTTTGTATGAGGAAGATTAGACAGAGACAGAATGAGCTTCTCAGAATTCCTAGACTGTCCTTTGCCAGTACTGTTGGTTTTTTTGGTAGCTGCACTACAAAAGCAGGGCAGAGTTTAGATTTAGAACTGAAGTAACTCCCCCCCCCAAAACAACAACAACAACAACAACAACAACAACTTCTCAGTCAAAATAGCAAATTGCTCAACAGACCAACCAAAAACCCTTTTAATGATGGAACATTACTCTGGTGGTTTAATCTTAATCTATAAAGAAGGGATGTGGCCGTGCGTGCGCGGAATGCATTTCCACACCCATCCAGCCTATCCTGTAATGTGCCGTTCACACTTACCTTACTTCCCTGACATCATTGCCACAACCGTCCAGAGAACGAGAGTGGGTCCAGTGCCCCACAAATGCTTTTGCATTTTCCCCTCCGCTGTTTCGAGCCAGCCCTCGAAACAGCAGAGGGGGGAATGCAAAGGCGCCAGGCAGGGATTTGCCAGGGAGAGCACCTCGCCTGATGGATACCTGCCTCTCACCCTTGACATTCACCCTCCGCTGTTTCAAGCCAGCCCTCAAAGCAGCTGAGGGGGAAATGCAAAGGCACCAGGCATGGATCCACCAGGGAGAGCACCTTCCCTGACAGACACCTGCCTCTTGCCCTTGCTGTTATACCTTCCAACAATTAAAAACAAAATCAATAACCCCCAGCAATGCCGAGCAATCAGCTAGTAACAATATATGAAAACTAAAATTTGCTCACTACATGTGCTCAGAAGTCCTGGCAGGTTGACATAAGGTTGTTAGTACAGGATGCAGATGCTCATGGAAGTATCTGTCCTTGTAGAAGGCAATGGAGGCAACTGATTGGAAGAAAGGAGGCACACAAGTTGGAGTCAAGCAACTAATTGACTGCGGTGCACAGAAAGGGCCTCCTCGAAGATTATGGCATTTTTGAATCACAATTGGGCATACCCCAGTAATGGCAGGTTGGCATACCCTGGGCAAACGGTCACCTTGTGCCAGCTAATCTTTCTCACACTAGGTCAGGTGAAAGGAACTGCAGAATGAACTCACCAAAAATGCCTTCATTTGGTAGTTTCATGTCTGACCTAGAGACAAAAGAAGAATTAATTGGTTAATATTCCCTGTATGCTTAGGTTGTATTATATGTCTAACACATTCTTACCAGTGATGAGAAGACTTCAACCTAGACTGATATTCTGAGGGTTGCAGGTGTCACTTCCTTCCTTTTCAGATTTTCTTTCGGTTGATCTCAAGGGTGGGAAAAAGGATAAGCTGTGATCCTCTGCATCTCTACCTGGTGTAGCCAGAATTAGGACATCTGTTATCTTTCCTGTATCAATGTAGTTCTCTGATGAGGTCTCCTTTCCAAAGAAGGACATGGGTTCTGCCAACATTGCAAATTCAGGGCTGAATCCACAAGTCAACTTAGCTTCTACTTATTCTCCTATGTGTACCTACCTACATGATAACAATAACATTTAGGCACAACCAGAGGTTCAGGTGTTTATGTCTGCAACCTAAATCTCTGTGCAATCAGTTTAAGTGAAAAAAAGTTTAACTTTGGTTAGATTGTGCTTGTTATATTCAGGCAGGCAAGGTTTTAGTAAATGCAATTTGCATGTAGAATATTTCTATTGCTTTAGTTAAACTTTAATACTCGATTTTTGTCATAACATGCCATATCAAGCTCCTTAATGAAGTATTCAGCAGCCCGAGTTGTTGAAACATCGAGCAGACAGAATTTTAGTTCCAGAATTAAAAGTTCTAATGGTGCACAAAAACTCAGACTGAGCTATGGGCAAACTGACAGATACTTAAGCCCTAATTATTGAAAGCATAGACCCAGAACTAAGGCATCATAGAGAAAGAGATGCATCATCAAATATGTCATAAAGAGAAAATATATATATGAAAAATGGATTGAAAGTAAAAGTGTGCGGCATTGCAGCAGTTCAGAAAAAAAATAAACTTTGAGATTGAATCCAGATGTTTAAGGTGTTGAGTACATCATCATAAAATTTTGAATTTTGGGTTTAAATGTAAACTCAAATTTTCATAGAATTCAGCTTTGTACATAAATAATGGCCTGAATTTGAGACCACTAATTCCTCTCAAATAAGCTTCCCTTCTTCTTTTTCTTCTTTGGGTTATCAAATCGTGCACAGTCTATTTCATAAGTGAAGGCAGTAATGAATAGGGATGGACCATCTGGAATTTTTGGAATTTCTAGGAGTTCCACCTAACAGACCCACAACTATAGACATAAATGTGGCTCACCTGGAGAAATTCCTAGCTAAAAGGCTTCGAGGCCTAGTTTCCTGTTAAAAAAGGAAGCTTCCCCAGTGCTTGCTTGCAATATGTACAAAAAAAAACAAATGACACATTCCTAGTAATTAATTCATCAAAAACGGCCCAATCCATTCCTTCTGCTACACATAGCATTGCTTGTGCAGAGCCCACTCATAGCTATCACTTCCATGCATGTGAGAGTTTCCTTCAAATATATCCGTGGGGAGAGAAATGATCTGTACATGTGGGAAATGGGGTAAGGATTGTCCCTCTATTTGTAACAATAGCTGCAGAGATTTGTAGGAAATTGGGGAGAAAAATCAAATTTTTAAATTAGATTTGGGAGATATAAATCCCTGCTGTTCCTGTACTCCATGGGAAAGATAGGGAACTGCAAATTTTGTGTCTTTCCCTTGCAACAGAGCAAGCCATGTTCTGAAGTTGTTGTGTCCAGGTTTCACACAAATTAAATAGCTGCCACAAGTTCTGAAGTGTTATGATAACTGCTGCTGCATTTCATAGATTGTTAAGTTTTGGAAGCACCAAACAGGTCAACTGCATAATTGTAGACAATCGGCTAGTCCATCTGTACTTGTTCTCTCTCTATCTCAGTGTGCGCACTGCTTCTTGATCAGAAAGAGGAGTTGTTTTGTGTAGACAGAGGCATTTTCAGTAAATTTCAAAAAACTTAATAGGGAAAAAGTACTGCTTGTGCTGGAAGCAGGAAATCCCGTTGGCTTGAATATTCCATGTCTAGGTGATTTGTCTTGTCTCAACAGCCTAAATCTAGGAGAGTGAGAAATCTTGGGACTTTCTTTCCATCCCTAGTGTTATGTATGTATGTAGGCATGTTCATTATACTGTAAAAGCAAGAATGTAACCACTCCAGATACAAACGATATCAGCTGTAAAGGAACGCGAGCAGACAGCCCATAGGGGGCAGCTGCGAGCGTTCAGTCTCACATGGTTCACATTGCTCAATCACGGACAGCCGCGGGAAAACCTTCCCCGCATTCAGCAGCAGAAGAAAGAGGCGTGCCTGGGCGAGGCCACGCCGGTAGCAGCCAATGAGCTACCGTGCTACAAGATTCAAATGTAGAGAGCTACTGTATATATTGAGATGTATCACCGCCATTACCTCATGCTTCACTGGAACCTCATGCAATAAACCTGTGTTAAACCAACCCTTCGGTTGTCCGGTTGTCTTTGGTCCCATACACTAAACCTAGCTAGAAATATGTTACAACTAATTTATGCTACCTTCCTACAGCAATATTTTCAGCCTGAAAGATAGATGCCTGGAACCATTGTCCTTCTTCTCTGAAATTATCTTCATCCATACTTTTGTGACTTTGTGCATCTTCTATCACCATTTTTTTTTTACTACTACAAACATCTCCCAAAATCTAGAGGTGCAAGCTATGTCATGCAACTCCCATGATATTGTGAACAATTTCAGGGGAATTAAAAAGTTCCTGGGCCAGGTGTGGCTTTCAATGCCATTTCATGTGACCCTCCACCGCTTTCACCACACCAGAAAGTGCCATGTGGTGGAGGAACGATAAAATTGCTGTTCGATCCCCAAAACTGTCTGAGGGAGCGTGACCCTGCCCCCCACTTTAAAAGGATGAACACTCATGTCTTACATCCTGGGACAGCATTTTGGAGCAGCAAAATAGGAGGAGGAATAATTTAAACCAATAAAATCATTGCTGTCAGTCCCAGTGATGAGACCAGGACAGACAGTGAAACTTTTCTAGTTTTAAACCATTCCCTACCCTGTTCCATGGCTCCCAAAGGCTTCCTAGAATGAAGTGGGGAAGGGATGTCTAGGGATTCCTGGAACATGGGTGTGATTGAAATAGAAATCTTTTAATTCCCTCACAATTGTGGCAGCATGGCCAGAGTTTATGACATCATTTCTGGTCAAAAAAAGGGCATAACTTCTACTCCACCAAACAACCAATCCCCACAGACTGCCCTAGAACTTTGGAAGGCAAGCAAGGATCTCCCAGACAATTGGGCAGAACAACACGATTTTCAACCACCTGGCCAAGAACAACCATGGCATGTGTGGAAAGCTTTAAACAGACTGCATGCCAGCATACAAAGGTCAAGGGCAAATCTGAGAAAGTGGGATTTCCCTGTAGATGGTAGCCTGTGTGAATGCGAAGAAGAACAAACTATTGCCCATATGATACATTGTACACTATGCCCCTCAACATGCACTGAGGAGGACCTTACGTTGGCAAGAGAAAAGGCTGTTGATGTGGCCTGATATTGGGTGGATGTCATCTAGCATTTTAATTCCTTTTTGGTTTAGATATGTTAATTTTAGCTTTGTATTATATGCTGGTGGTACCTCTGACATGAATAAAGAAAGAATGGCATCATTGGAGTTATGAAATGCAACTTGCACAACAGAAAAGTTGACTAGTGCATGACCAAAGCATATATATTAAAAGGTATTTGTTTGGTGACTGAGTGGGCACTTGTGATTGACCTTCTCTCTTGAGTCTGCTCAGCAGAATCCAAACCTCAGAAATCAATTCTACTCACCAGATTAATTCAGTGGATGTATTAAGTAAAGCACAAAGCACTCAGTAAGGTGGTATGCCTGCTCCAGAACTTCAAGATATGTCCGTGGAAAGCTCTGCAGGAGTATCACTTCCACTTCCAGTACTTCTTTTGCTTATAATTCCCCAAACTGGATATTTTTACTAGATGCAAAGTACTATCATTCCCCTACAAGACACCAGATTTGGCCTTTCAGCTATGGTAGCCAGGAGCTGGAAATGGTAGTGTTAACCCCCAAAGAATAAACAGGAGGAATTTTAAAGAATCCCATCACAGAGGTTATTTGGTTGGGATGAACTGGCAAATCTTGAGAAGTAGTAGATTGTCTACAGCAGCAGCAGCAGCAGCAGTAGTAGTAGTGGCAGTAGCAGTAGTAGTAGTTCCATCTCATGCTGTGTGGCACCTTTCTCTACCACTACAGTATATTAGGCAATGAGGCTCTTCATTGTTCTTTCTGTAATAAGGTTATATGTGACTGGGGTGTTAACCTGAAGCCCAACCCTCCACCTTTCTCATCTGTGCTTGGGACCAGCTATGGTGGAGTTAAGGATCCTCTTACAATAACAAAAATGACTGTGATTTGGAAAATAAAACCCCAAGGGAGTGTAGATACCTATAGCAGGGAAAGAAACAATCAGAGCATGATTACAAAGTTACCAAACTAAAATAAATAAATTATCCTACAGAAAATCTATAGCAGGAAACTAAATGAGAGACACTGGGTCTCAGAAGTCTCCTAAAATGTGCCCACCTGACAGTTAGTCAATAAGACTGTAAGTATATCAAGGTCAAACTGCTGAGTATTTACTTATGCCAGAATGTAAAATATTTAGCATTTTGACAGGCTGTTGGTTGATAGAATATGACACCTCTGAAATCTCTAATGGACACTAAGTTTATGCAACACCACAGTTTCCTGAGTGAATTGAGTTCCTAAATAGTCTGGAGATGGCTCTTTCCTAATCTTCCTCACTCTTTCCAGTAAAAAGAAATATTGAAATCTCATGTTAAGGGCTAGTTTTGAGGGTTCACTGTAACAGCTGTCCCAGTGCAGCAACCACTGATACCCAAGACTAAGCAACTAAGGACTAGGAGAAGTTCATGAAACGTGAGGTATGCAATGAAACAGGGGCCACAATTTTGTGGTGTAAATTATGCCTCCGGAAAGATGATAATGTCACTGTCAGGACGGGTTTTAACAAATTCTTCTGTACGACATTTCTCATAGCTTCCATTCAATGAAACTGGCTATATATCTGTTGGAAAAGCTGTGTGACAGAAGGACAAAATCTGTAATTACTGAAAATCTCTGCTTACTGATGACATAATTAGACTTCCATGGGTGCAACCTACACAAAAAGTTTTGGCCAGTCTATACAAAATACTACAGACGGAAAGAAATGCACTGGATTTTCATTTCCCTATGGAAATGGATGATTTAAAATAATTTGTCCCTCTTTTCCAGATGGGGTGGGTGGGTTTTTAATGGGTTGGTTTTCTAAGTGATTTTTATGGATGTTTTTATGTATTTATATCGTGTTGTAAGCTGCCCAGAGTTGCTCTGGTGAGGGGGTGTTGATACAAATTCAATAAATAAATAAATATTCTTTCCATATCTCACAAGACTGGCAATTGGACGGGGTCCATAAATCTACCAATTTTCCCCTAAAATCCATGCATTTACAAGACTTATGGCATTTTTTTTTTGGAGGACATAAAAAACAAGTGTACATTTTGAAAATGTACTTGACTAAAAAGTGTAGATTTGAAAAATAGGTGTAGACATAGTTTAATTAATGGGGAAAGGAACATAATATGTATACATTTTGAAAATGTATACAAAAATGTACATGAATTTCTGTACAGAGAGAAGTCTCACACGTAGTACAAAAATGAGAAGTCTACTAAAATTAATGGGATGCTAAGAAATGCAAAGGGAATCAGACTGCATCTTTCACATTCCTACTTAAAAAGCAGCAACAGGGCTCACCCAACCAAAAATATATTATATAATCTATTTGGAAAAATGATAGAGAAATAGCAAAATGATAGAGAAAAAGCAATTTTCCTTGCTCAGCTTTGTTTACTAACCTTTATGGACCTATTATTACACTATTTGGATCCAGTATGTTTATGACTACCCAAGGATATACTTGTGTTGCCTTTGAGTGGATTGGTCATGCAACTTGGATTCTCCATAGCACTCTTAGGACATAGCCATGCATGTCTGCTGCAGGCATTCGATTTTTCTCTCTCTCCTGGAGATGTATGCACTTTATTTGGGTACAGAGCGAGGCTTTTAAACTAGGTATGTTCCATTTAATTAATATTGCAAATTTCAGAAGTCTCCTAAATTGTGCTGACCTGTGCTTGAAGGCTTCATGGCCTAGGACAGGCCAAGCTCTGGACTGTTAGAAAAAGAAGTTGCCCCAGTACTTTTCAGACTTTCTCCAGGTAAGCACAACTTAGGTGTGATGTTGGCAAGGACATTCCCCAGAATAAACAATTCCTAGTTTTCTTTTAAAAAATGAAAGGAAATGTCAAAATGTTACATGCAATTGTGTACATTTCCAATTTGAACTGATTCTTCTTTTATGGCCATCATTAATATGCTTTTAAAAAATCTGAAGCTAAAGATTCAGAGGGTATTCTTATAGTTATAAAGACGGAACATATAGACTTCAGCATTGGTCTGCAAAGTACCATCAGTGTAAACACCAGGCTCAGAAGTATTCCATTCAGTCCTCTAAATCAGGAGTCCTCTCACATCTCATCAGTCATTTCAGCAGCCATCTTGTGTTTTAAAAGCACATCCCTCCGGCTTTTCTCAATACTTTTAGACACATGCTGAAGTTTGTTAACTTCTTGATGTGTGCAACTCTGAATACTCTCAGGTGATGCAATTCTCAATTTTCAGATTTGGGTTGTTGTTTTATTGAATGAACAAAGGATCAGCTGGAGGGGCATCTGAAAGATTTGTTCATGAATTAATTGCAATACTATGTTTGAAACTGGAAAGAAAAGATTATGCTTCCTTCGTAATCAAGGAAGGACCTTCCACCAATGCAAGACACTTCCCTCTATCACATGAGTATATATACTCTGGGCTTGTGACACATTCTTTGATGATGATTTTTTACTAGCCCCATAAGATCTAATTAGAAACTAACTAGAAAAAAAGGAGGCTGTGTAGTTAGAACTATTCCACAGATTCAAGTCACCTTAATCCACATCTATTTATGTCATAGTTGTGGCTCACTTTTTGTCTCACGTTGCAGTGATACAGCAAATGCTAAGCAGATTTCAGCGGGTAACATGGTGGCATTTAAGAAACTAGCCATATCAATTTTTAGAGATTTGTACATGCATACTAATGAAAACAGCAAGTCAATGCTTTAAAATTGTCAAGCTGCTGTCACATTCCAATAAGTGCATCAGATGCTACACATAATTAATTATAGAATAAAAGCAGAACTCTTGACAGAAGGTTAGATTTTTAACAGGCAACACAGATAGGCATTAAAATAAGCCTTGTCTGGCAGTTTTGCTCTTTAAAGGCTACATGGTGAGGGGCAGCGGTGGGGAAGCTAATTAAGAGTAAGCAAACTATAAATGTTTGCTTGTCCTCCTCATGCGGCAGGCATGAGACACCCCCCCCCCCCCGGCCATCTTCCACCTGGCTGGAGAGGAAGCAGCAGCAGCTGCGGAGGGCAGGCAGCTGAAAAGGACCACATCACCACTACCGTGAGACCCCTGGCCATCTTCCACCCGGCCAGAGGGGTCCCACCAACAGTCAGGAGGCATAAAGAGCCGATGTGACCTCGAGGCCGGCCAAAGATGCCGGCGCTGACCCAGGCCCCCACCTGCACCCAAGGATGACAGAGGAGCCACTGCCGACCTCCAGGCACCACCAATGGTTTGGGTTGTGGTGCCATGCTTGTGGTTCGTGTTGGGATTGTTGGGACAGTTATTTTTGCTGCTATGGGACTTTTAAATGAATATTCTATTTTTGTTTGTTTTTTGTAAAGTTTTATGATGTTGTGATTTATATTGTGATTTATTTGCTGTTGTGCTTTGTTGTTTCTGTGAACTGCCCAAAGTCAGTGGGAGGCATATAAATGTGAATATAGTAACAGTAACAATCTATAATTGTGCCCTGGTGGTGCAGTGGCTAAACTGCTGTACTGCAGC
Source organism: Bradypodion pumilum (assembly GCA_035047305.1). NCBI lineage: Eukaryota > Metazoa > Chordata > Lepidosauria > Squamata > Chamaeleonidae > Bradypodion > Bradypodion pumilum. The sequence continues at coordinate 155,581,028 of JAWDJD010000001.1, read as the reverse complement.
CACAACTGCTGTCATTGTGAGTTCAATCCTGACAGAACTCAAGGTTGACTCAACATTCCATCCTTCCAGTTTCAGTAGAATGAGTGCCCATCATGTTGGGGGCAAAAATGCTAATTATTTTGTGAACTGATCAGAGAGTGCACTAAGTGTTATGGGTATAAGTGTAATTGCTATTGTTAATTGTGGCACTGGACACAACAGTCATCCTCGGCTTGTGCAGGGACATTATGCATGACAAGCATATCTGTTAGAGCTATGTGTTCAATCTTCCGTTTAGCTCCTGGGGAGATCAGGTGTGCATGCAAACTGGGTGGCAGTCTGTAGTAGGGGGAAAGGAAGGACTCACCTATCATAAGAAGTATGTAGGGGAGGTTTCTGTGAACTATATCCATGGCCCAATGGCACGTAGCCCCAAGATGACATTGCTTTATGCTGAAATGACATCTGGGATTGGGCAGCTGGCACCTTTCCCAGACTTTAAACCAATCCAAAGTGGAAGAGAGAAGAGAAAAACTTACGTCTTCTTACCCAAATGCCTGCCACATGTCCTGCTGATGTTTGAAGGGCAAGACTGGACCTACATAGAGTGTATGTGGTTTTGATGCATCCAGGGATGTATTGAGTGCTTGTCTGATGGAGACAGGGCAGGCAGGACAGTGGCTTTTTAAAAACCTTTTGTTGAAACTATGGCATATTTTTGTAATCCTGCAGAGTCTGCCAAGATGTTAAGCATACTGCAGTGTAATCATTCCAGGGGGGCTGTTCCTTGTATGGCAATAAAGAGTATACATGCAAACAGCTGGTATGACAGAGGAGTTTAGATAAAAACATGAAAAACAAGGCTTTGTTTTTATGCCTTTGCTTTGTTCTTGGGAGCCCCTGTAAGCTATATTTACAGCTTCAGAGGAATCTACGGAGACAGTCATCTGTTTAGCAATTAGCAGGCTTAACTCCCAGATATTGTAATCTTTATTTCAATACGCAGGAGATTGCAAAAAAGAGGATTCAAAATGCAGTGCAATAAATTTGATCTTTCGTGTTTAGTCTCATGTGTTTGGGATGCCCATAAATGGCTTTTATGGCAATGCCTATTAATGCAACTGTCCCATGACAGAGAATCATATCCTGTCAAGGCCCCATGGGATCAGCTACTGCAGAAGCCAGGCTTTGGAAGCACATGTTGCTTGCTTGTGTGTATCTGGAAGCACATTAAATATAACTAAACTCAGCAAAAGTTACAGATTAAAAAAAACTCCCATTTTCCCCCGCATCTTTTCCAGAGAATATCAGAAAACAAAAACAAAAAATAAAATAAAAACACTGCAGCACTTTAAAGACTAAATACTATATTTTTACAGTGGGCTTTTCCAAAGAATCTTGCCTTCTCATGATGTGCCCAATGTAGGACAGCCTCAGTTTCATCATTTTTGCCTCTAGAGACACTTCAGGCTTGATTTGCTCTAGAACTGGCTTATTTGTCTTTCTGGCAGTCCAGAGTACTCATAGTGTTCTCCTCCAGAACCATTTTTCAAATGAATCTTTTTTTTTCCTGTCAGCTTTCTGTACTGTCCACCTTTCACATCCATACATAGTAATCAAGAATACAATAGTATGAATGATCTTGGTCTCAAGTGACACATCCTTGCGCTAGATGATCTTTTCTAATTCCTTCATTGCTGCCTTTCTGAGTCACAGTCATCTTTTGATTTCTTGGCTGCAGGTCCCCATTTGGATTGAGAGTTGAACCAAAGTAAGCAAAATCTTTCACTATCTCAGTTTCTTCATTGTATAAAGGTAAAGGTTTCCCTTGCTCCAAAGCCAATCGTATCCGACTCTAGGGTTCAGTGCTCATCTCTGTTTCGAAGCTGAAGAGCCAGCACTGTCTGCTTCAGCAGACATTTCTGTGGCCATGTAGCAGGCATGACTAGACATGGAGCACTGTTTACCTTTCCACCGAATGGGTCCCTATTTATCTACTTGCAATGTCTTGATTTCAAACTGCTATGTTGGCAGGAGCTGGGACACAGACGGGAGTTTACTCTGTCCTGCAGTACTCGGGAATCGAACTGCTGACCTCCCACCTTCAGTGTCTTAATGATATTTTTTTGTTTAACTGCCTTGTGCTACATCTTGCCTCAATATTAGAGCCACTCCATTTCATCCAAGTCTGTCATTTCCGAGTAGAACACTTTGTAGTTGTTTGATTGAAAACATCCCATTCTAGTTCACTTTATTCACTGATACTGAGCATTGCAATGTTTATATGCTTCATTTCTTGCTTTATGCTTTCTATTTTACCTTCACTCATGTCTGTCAAATTGCATGCTCCAATTTTATGTGTTGTCCATCAGACTTTCTCTTCATGTCTGTGCATGTCAGCTAGTATGCATTTATTTGGATCGAATATAGTTGCCTCATTAGCAGCAGAGATTCCATGTTCTGGTCACGTCCAGACTAGATTACTGTAATGCGCTCTACATGGGGCTGCCCTTGACTAGATTACTGTAATGCACTCTACATGGGGCTGCCATTGATGACCATCCGGAAACTGCAGCTGGTCCAGAACGCAGCAGCCTGGGTGGTGATGGGATGCGGGCATACTGCATACTCGTCTCTGCTCCGGGAGCTGCACTGGTTACCGGTATGCTTCCGGGTGCAATTTAAGGTGCTGGTGATGACCTTTGAAGCCCTACATGGTAGTAGGCCAGGATATCTAAGAGACCAGGTCTCCCCAAGAACATCTGTCCATCCAACTAGAGCGGACCAGAGGGGTGCACTAATTGTACCATCGGCTAGAGGGGCTCGTCTCTCTAGTACAAGAAGGAGGGCCTTCTCCGTATCCACACCGGCCCTATGGAAACTCCTGCTGATATAGTTATGACTGCAGACAGAATTGCTGACCTTTAGGAAAAAACTTAAAAGCTGTCTGGCAGGGCAGGCGAGGGACACTGATGGGGAGGTGACCCCATTTATACGTTGTTTCATATAAATAACCTAGATCCCCCCTTTTTAAGGATAGGGTGGTTTTATATATGAGGGATATATCAATCTCGTTGTTCTGTGCAGGACAATGACAATAAAGATTTATCTATCTAATGGTTTTAAATTTTACTGTGGCATTTATTGTTTATGTCTTTTATACCTTCACTGTTAATAACTCATTCTAAAATCTATCCCCCCTAAAAATCAAATTGCCCCCCCTGCGGGGTGTGTGCCCCATGTTGGGAACCACAGATGTAGAGAAAGCAATGAAAAGAACAAGGCGACTCTTTCCCAGCTGCATTTCCGAATGAGCCCAGTATTTCTGTAGCTTGTCTTTAACATTTTGTAAACTTTCAGTGACAGCTTTTTTTAGCACCCTTCGCTGCCTCTGGTTTCTCCCCATCTTTCCATCTATTTACTTCAGTTGTGACAAGGAAGTCTGTCAACAGTGGAAAGCCCTGTCACAAGTTCACTGTCCCTAACTGGGATGTGCACCATCTTTCATGGGGTTGTCCAAATAAGACAGAACAAGGGATATTTGCCTTAATAGGGATAACTGACACTTAGTGGGATGACGCCCATGACTAGAATACAGAAGTTGAAGGATATAAATTATTCAAAAGTAGAAACAGAGGTGGTATAGCTGGGTTTTTTTTGTTTATTAGTCACATTTGTATTGCTGCCCACTCAGCAAGCGATTCTGGGTGGTGTACAATAATTACACCATGAACTACGTAAATCCAACTTGAGAACTATAAAAAATTTAAAACCAGTAAAAAAATCCCAATTAAAAATTGTTGTGCATGGAATAGTATGGAATGTAACTGCTATGTTATGCTTTTAAGTTAAATGTAACCAGTTCTACAGGAAATGTATACTTAAGCCATTTGTAAAGAACACATTGTATCCAGCTGCTATTGGAATGCGAGCTTGCTACCAGAGATGGGAGCAGCGAGCATTCAACTCACATGGTACAAATTCCCCAATCATGCACAGCCGCAGGAAACCTTCCCGCCACGGACACACCTGGACAAGAAGGGCGGGACTCCAGATGACGTCATGCCGACAGTAGCCAATAGGCTACCGTGCACCCAGATTCAAATGTATAGTGACTGTATAAAAGGAGTAGTATTGCCACCATTACCTTGTGTTCAAACTGTACTTTATGCAATAAAGATGTGTTAGCCAGAATACGGCTGCTTCTATCGTCTTGCTTCCCTGAACACCAAAAAAATACAATAAAAAATTAGCCCGACAACTAAAAAGAGCGAGGGAGTGATATTACTATATCAGCCAGCAGGTGGGGGTCACCGCATCCCCAGTGCCCCACACCTGCTTTGCCAGCCCGGTTTTTAGCCCTTTCTTGAAGGGTAGCAACTCTATCTAGAGCCGTAGCTCAATTGCCAGGAAGTTCCATAGGGCCAGAGCAGACACAGAGAAGGCCCTCTTTCTGGTGCTAGAGAGGCAAGCCTCCCTAGCAGACAACACAACAAGAGAGCCCATCTAGTCCACTCTGGTGGGATGGACATATGTTCTCTGGGTGATGCGGTCTCTTCAGTATCCTGGCCCACTACCATGTAGGGATTTAAAGGTCATTACCAGCACCTTGAATTGCACCCAGAGGCACACCGGTAACCAGTGCAGCTCCCAAAGCAGTGGCAAAGCACAAGCGTAGCATCCGTACCCCATCACCACCCAGGCAGCCACATTCTGGACCAGTTGCAGCCTCCAAATGGTCATCAAGGGCAGCCCCATGTAGAGTGCATTATAATAGTCCAGTCTGGTGGTGACCAGAGCATAGGTGTCCATGAGCAAGGAGCCCTGATCTAGGAGCAGGTGTAACTGGCATATGACATGAAGTTGTGCAAAAGCCCGTCTGGCCGCACCTGCCACCTGCTCATCAAGCAGGCCTCACGAGTCCAGGAGGACCCCCAGATTACACACCTGGTCTGTTTGGAGCAAGATAACACCATCCAAAACCAAAGATGGTAGCTCCTGAGATAATATAGGACCCCTAACCCATAGCCACTCAGTCTTGCCAGGATTCAATTGTAGCCTGTGGTCCCCCATCCAGACCCCAACAGCCTCCAGACACCTAGATAGGACTCTGACTGCATCACTTGGATCACCACGGGCCGAGATATACAGCTGTTGTGTATGTATGCGTGCATGTTCATTGTACTGTAAAGGCAAGAATGTAACCACTCCAAATACAAACGATCTCAGCTGTAAAGGAACGCGAGCAGACAGCCCATAGAGGGCAGCTGCGAGCGTTCAGTCTCACATGGTTCACATTGCTCAATCACGGACAGCCGCGGGAAAACCTTCCCCGCATTCAGCAGCAGAAGAAAGAGGCGTGCCTGGGCGAGGCCACGCCGGTAGCAGCCAATGAGCTACCATGCTACAAGATTCAAATGTAGAGGGCTACTGTATATATTGAGATGTATCACGGCCATTACCTCATGCTTCACCGGAACACCATGCAATAAACCTGTGTTAAACCACCCCTTCGGTTGTCCTGTTGTCTTTGGTCCCATACACTAAATTGGCGACGAAGGTGGGATATGGCTGCCCACGGGACCAAGACATGCGCCGGCTACGAGATCAGGAAGCCGGGAGACTTGGAGCTGTTTGAGATAGACTTCAACGCAGCGCTGGTGGAGCTCGAAGTCTCCGATGAGGCCAAGAAGAGGGCCATTTTCGTCTGCATGCTCGGACACGAGACCAAGAGGACCTTGGTGGACCTGATCGCGCCGAGGAAGGTGGGCGACCTCAAAGCCACAGAGCTCCTGGCGGCACTGCGCGCCCATCTCCGGCCAGCGATAGCGATGTTCCCCGCTCGGAGCGCGTTCTGGAGGCGAGTCCAGGCGCCCGGGGAATCGGTCGCCGAGTTCGCCGCGGCCCTGCGGCTGGCCGCCGGCCCATGCAAGTGGGAGACCCCAGAAGTCACCCTCCGGGACTGCCTGCTCTGCGGTCTGAGGGATACCGAGACTCAGCGCGCGCTGATGAAAAGGGAGCCGCCTCCCACGTGGCAACAAGTCCTCGACACGGCGCAGGCCGCGGAGGCCACGACTGCCGGGGTGCAAGAGCTTTAGGACTGGCGCCCGAAGCCCGCCAAGGCAGAGAGCTCGGTGCGCGCAGCCCGGCGAGTTTCGAACTCGTCTGCGGAGAGCAGCGACGACGAGGACATCTGGAGGGTCCAGAGAGAGGGCCGGCGCTGCGACGGCTGCGGCGCCGCCCACGCCCGCGCCAAATGCCCGTTCCGCAAGGGCGAGTGCCACAACTGCGGCCGGCGCGGGCACATCGCCAAGGTCTGCCGGAAACGGCGCGAGGCCACAACAAGGAGTTCTCCAGACCGCTCGGCGAGGCAGGACCGCACCACGAGGCCCAAGGACGGCACCCGGACCACGAGGACGCGGGACGGCGTAGGGCGCATCTCCGACGACAGCGAGGACGACGCCCCGGTTTGCAGCATTTCCACGGAGCACCCCCGTTACTTCGTTGAGGTAGTAATACAAGGGGCCCCTGTTAGAATGGAGGTGGACTCGGGTTCGTCATACTCTATTATTCCCCAGGGAGAGTTCATGAAAATCGCCCCCCGCGTGCGGCCCAAGCTCAAAGCGTTGAGGGCCACGCTAAAGGACGTGCAAGGGAACCGCATCCCAGTGTTGGGGGTTGGGAAGTTCCAGGTCCAGTTTAAAAAGCACACCGCAACGCTTCCCCTAGTCGTCCTCAAGGGAGGAAAGTGCAGCCTCCTCGGGACTCAATGGTTCCAGCCCCTGGGGTTGTTCATTGGGGGGGTGCACGCCGTGGGAGCACACGCCACCGGGACTGATCCAATACAGAGCGTGTGCGACGCGCACCCCGAGGTTTTCAAAAAGGGGCTCGGAAAATTCAAGGGCCCCCCAGTGACTTTCGACCTGGACCCTGAAGTACGTCCAATCAGACTTAAACCGCGCAGAGTGCCTTTCGCACTAAAGGACAAAATAGAGGCGGAGTTGGACAAGTTGGTGGGCCAGGGGATTCTTGTTCCTGTTGATTCTGCGGAGTGGGAAACTCCAATTGTAACAGCGCTCAAGGCCAACGGGGAGGTCCGCATATGTGCTGATTACAAGTGCACCATCAATAAGGCGATCCGCCCTAATGCTTATCCGGTGCCGGTAGTCAGCCACTTGTTGGCCAGGTTACACGGGGGGAGGTGTTTCGCTAAACTCGACCTGGCCCAAGCCTACCAGCAACTCCCGGTGACCCCCGCCGCAGCTGCTGCACAGACCATAGTCACCCACAAAGGAGCGTTCCAGGTATCGCGCCTCCAATTCGGCGTGAATTCGGCGCCCGGGATTTTCCAGTCACTCGTGGAACGCCTCCTGAAGGGGTTAGAGGGGGTGTTACCCTACTTTGATGACGTATTGATTACAGGGGGGAGCCGGGCCGAATTAGCAAGCAGGTTGGGAAGGGTCCTGACAATATTCAAGAAAGCGGGGTTGCGGTTGCGGAAGGACAAATGCGTTTTCTTCGCAACTGAGGTTGAGTTCCTAGGGTTCCGTGTTACTCCCGAGGGAATCAGGCCATCCCAATCCAAGGTGGCCGCCATCAAGAAGGCCCCTCGCCCCACCTCCAAGCCCGAGTTGCAGTCGTTCCTTGGACTGCTCAACTTTTACCACTCCTTCCTTCCGCGGAAGGCAGCAGTAGCGGAACCGCTACACAAATTGTTAAAAAAGGACGAGGCATGGAAGTGGGGCGACGACCAGGAGAGGGCTTTCAACGACCTGAAGCGACTCCTGGCATCAGATGCGGTACTGACCCATTTCAATCCCAAACGCCCAGTGGTCCTGATATGCGATGCATCCCCGGTGGGGGTGGGGGCGGTGTTATGCCACGTACTGGAGAACGGGAGGGAGGCCCCGATAGCGTTCTACTCTAGGTCCTTGTCCCAAGCGGAGAGGAACTATGCCCAGACAGACAGGGAAGCCCTAGCGATAATTGCGGGGACTAAGAAATTTCATGATTTTGTGTACGGCCGCCCCTTCACCATAGTGACTGACCATAAGCCCTTGCTAGGCATTTTCACCGCAGATAAGCCCACACCCCAAATCCTGTCCCCGAGAATGCTCAGGTGGGCCATTTTTCTCAACGCGTATCAGCACGCGTTGGTATACCGGCCCGGGAAGGAGATCAGCCATGCGGATGCCCTGTCGAGGTCCCCCATTCCCCGGGATTGCTGCGACGTGGGCGAAGTAGAGAGGGACCACCAGGTCTTAATGATAGAGGTCCTAGACTCCCCTCCAGTAGTACCGGCCGACATCGCTAAAGCGACCGGCAAGGACAAAACGCTGGCCACAGTTTGCTCCTGGGTACAGAAAGGGTGGCCCGTGTCTTCCCCAGCAGCGGAATTCGACACATTTTTCAAAAAGAAACTAGAGTTGTCCCTAGAGAGGGGTTGCCTTTTGTGGGGACAGCGGGTAGTGATCCCCACGTCTCTCAGGCCGAGGGTGCTTAAACTGCTGCACGTCAGCCACCCGGGGATCGTCCGCTCTAAGGCGCTGGCCCGCAGTTACTTTTGGTGGCCCCAGCTAGACGCCGACATCGAACACATGGTCGGCACTTGCGAAGCGTGCCAGAGCTCCAGGCCAGAAGAGGCCCGCTCGCCACATAGGGAGTGGGACGCAGCGAGGGGGCCCTGGTCCCGGGTACACGTAGACTTTGCTGGCCCGTTCAGGGGAACGCTTTTCCTCCTTGTGGTGGACGCGTTCTCCAAGTGGTTGGAGTTCATCCCAGTCTCGAGCACCTCCTCGGCCACAACAATTAAACAGCTACGGAGGGTCTTTTCCACGTTCGGTTTACCCGACACCCTCGTCAGCGATAACGCTAGCTGTTTCACGTCTGCCGAGTTCGGGGCGTTCATGGAGCGAAACGCCATTTGGCACATCACCTCCGCCCCCTTTCACCCGGCCACCAACGGCCAAGTAGAGCGCCTCGTGCGCACCACGAAAGACGCGCTGCTGCGCATGGGCCCCGGAGACCTCGACCTGAAATTGTGCCAATTCCTGCTAAGGTACAGGGTCACCCCATTGGCGTCAGGGCACTCCCCCGCAGAGCTGCTGATGCGCAGGAAGCTGGCCACGGGAATCTCCAAGCTAGACCCCACGAGAGTAGAGGACAAAGGGTGGAACATAGGGGTGGAACCTTCAAAGAGTTTCAGCGTAGGCGCCCCGGTGCACTGCAGGAACTACGCCAGCGCGGGGCCAGCCTGGGTGCCGGGCACCGTAGTAGAACGAACCGGCCCCGTCTCATACCGCGTGGAGACCAGTACAGGTTTCCTGTGGAGGCGACACGTGGACCAACTCAGGCGCAGGGTCCCCGGAGAGCAGGACGGAGACGAGACAAGCAGGGAATCAGCGTTAGGGTACTCCCCCACCCGTTTAGCCCAAGGGGGAGGGAAAGGGGAACATGGGCCCCCACCAAGGGGGGAGGAAAGGGAATCGATCCACAGAGATCTTTTGCGGGAGTTCGCGGCAGAAAGGAAGAGCCCCGACCTCACACATACCCCCCGGAATTTTCCCCGAAACACAGATGCCCATAGAAGTTTAGACGTTGATTTACAGTACCAGGGGGAGTTAGCGGAGTAGTCCCCCACCCGTCCTAGCGAAAAGAGGGGTTTCAGTTCAGCCCCTGGTACTTCCAGGCCAAGCAGTCCCTGTGAGTTAGAATGCAATATAGCGCCAATTTCCCGGAGACCGACACCCCCAAGACGGGAGGCAACAGCAAGTCCGCCCACCACAGTCTCAAGGTCCCCCGAGCAAGGATCGGAAGGTAGCAGGACCACAAGGGCGACCTCATCGGTTCCGCGGTTCACAATAGGCGGGTCCCCGGGGTCCGAGAGCAACAGGCAGGGGTTCACCTCCCAACTATTCATTCCGTTCCCATCCCCGGGTGCAAGGCAGGCACGGACGCCCCACAGAGCCACTAACGAATCCCCGTTTCCCGTTGCAGGACAAGCACCCGCGGAATCAGGGATCACAGGCTCTCCAGTACTAGGTCAGACGCAGGCACGCCCCAGGTGCACGTGCGGCAAGCCACAATGGTTGCGGGACTTCGTCCCATCCTAGGGGGGAGGGATGTTGTGTATGTATGCGTGCATGTTCATTGTACTGTAAAGGCAAGAATGTAACCACTCCAAATACAAACGATCTCAGCTGTAAAGGAACGCGAGCAGACAGCCCATAGAGGGCAGCTGCGAGCGTTCAGTCTCACATGGTTCACATTGCTCAATCACGGACAGCCGCGGGAAAACCTTCCCCGCATTCAGCAGCAGAAGAAAGAGGCGTGCCTGGGCGAGGCCACGCCGGTAGCAGCCAATGAGCTACCGTGCTACAAGATTCAAATGTAGAGGGCTACTGTATATATTGAGATGTATCACCGCCATTACCTCATGCTTCACCGGAACACCATGCAATAAACCTGTGTTAAACCACCCCTTCGGTTGTCCTGTTGTCTTTGGTCCCATACACTAAAACAGCTGAGTATCATCTGTGTACTGATGACACCTCACCCCATGGGAATGGATGATCTCCCCTAATGGCTTCATGTAGATGTTAAATAGGAGAGGTGAAAGCACCGAGCCCTGAGGCACCCCATACTGGAGAGGCCTAGGGCTGGACATCCCATTCTCCAACCACACCGACTGGGTCTGGCCCCTCAGAAATGAGGCAAACCAAGACCACACAGTGCCCTGGATCCCCAATCCTTGGAGCCATTCCAGAAGGATACCATGGTATTGAAGACCTCTGAGCAGTCAAGAAGAACAAGGATGGAGGAATTACCTCCATCCTGCTCCCGCCAGAGATCATCCAACAGCATGACCAATGCAGTCTCGGTACCATATCCAGGCCAGAATCCTGACTGAAAGGGGTCCAGATAATCCACTTCATCCAGAACCCCCTGTAACTGCCAGTCCAGTGCCTTCTCCAAAACCTTCCCTAAAAAGGGGAGGTTGGATACCAGCCAATAGTTGGCCATTATTGTTGGGTTGAGCGTTGGCTTCTTAAGGAGGGGGTGCACCAAAGCATGTTTTAATGGTGCAGGAAACACCCCTTCCCATAGAAATGTGTTGACTATTTCTCTGACCCAACTGCCTGTCATCACCTTGGACACCTTGACCAACCAGGTGGGACATGGATCTAATGGGCAAGCAGTGGCATGAACAGATCCAAGGAGCCTGTTTAAAAACTCACATTCCTGCATAGAGATATAGGAAGAGAAGCTTAGTTCTCCCATCAAGAGCATCTGGATTAATATAATTGGGGTGAAAAGCAAAAAGAACACAGTAGATGGAGTTTATTACCAACCACCCGATCAAGATCAAGATGCAGATGAAATCTTTGAATAACAAACTGCAAGAAATTCAGAGACACAAATGTCATTCTTCATTTTTTAAAAAATATGACTTGGATGAGGGAATGAGTTATTGTATTGCTGATTATTGTATTGTTATTGCTATTTGTTCTGATATTGTAATGCTGTATTTTGTTTTAGTGTTTATTTTACTGTTGTGAACCGCCTTGAGTTGCCCGTTGGGGAAGAAAGGCGGTATAGAAATAAACATAATAATAATAATAATAATAATAATAATAATAATAATAATAATAATAATAATAATAATAATAATAATAATAATAATAATAATAATAATAATAATAATAATAATAATAATAATAATAATAATAATAATAATAATAATAATAATAATAATAATAATAATAATAATAATAATGACGATGACAATGATGATGATAATGATGATGATGCAGGGAATAGTTATCAAATTTGTGGATGACACCAAGCTTGGGAGAAAAGCTAATACCTTGGAAGGCAGAAATAAAATTCAAAAAAATCTTGGCAGGTTTGAATACTGGGTAGTAAATAACAGAATGAAATTTAACTGGGATAAGTGCAAAGTTCTATACCTAGGGAGAAAAAACCCCAAATACACAATTACAAGATGGGGACTACTTAGCTCATTATTACTATGAGCAACAAGGATCTTGGAATTATAGATTACAAGCTGAAAATGAGCCCACAGTACAATGTGGCTGCAAAAAAATGGCCAATGCTATTTTAGGCTGTATTGATAGAAGTCTCCACCTGCCATGAAGTACTAGTCTCCCTCCTTTCAGCACTGGTCAGGCCGCATCTTGAGTACTGTGTCCAATTCTGTCCAATTGTGTTGGCAATTCTGCCACCAAACTAGAACTGTTTCAGAGAAGGGCAACAAAATGATCATGGGAATGGAAATCAAGCCCTGTGAGAAAAGACTGAAAGAACTGGGCATATTTAGCAATGAGAAAGGGAAGGCTGAAGGGCTCAAATTACAGGAACCCAGATTTTGGCTGACTATCAGGAAAATTTTCTTAACTGCTAGAGCAGTATGACAATTGAAACAATTACCTGAGGAGGTAGTGGCATTCAAGAGAAAATTGGGCACCCGTTTGTCACAGCTGATTTGACTTGGATTCCTGCTCTGAGCAAGAGGTTGGACTTGATGGCATTAGCGGCACCTCCTAACACAATTATTCTACAATTCTATTATTTGTTATTTTGCAGATACAAGTGCAGTTCAAGGAGCCCTTTTCAGTCTGGGAACAGGTATGGCACCCAAACACATGTCCATTTGAGGGGTAATGTCAAAACATATGTTGCATTGAAATGCAAAACTGAAATCAACAAGCTATCTGCCAGTTTAACCTGCTATTTGCTAGATAACATTTACTTTCCAAAAATTGTGTTGAAAGGGAACATGGCAGTAGGTTGTATAGAAGGACTAAGGGGCTTGTGACATACCAAAACTATGGCCCATGTCACAATTCCATCCGGCCTGCACCACCCTCATTGCTCCCGAAAGCAGAGGTAAAATGTGCATGTGTGCGTACATAATGCATCCGTGCATGCACATAACACTGCTGCAAATGACCCTGCAGCTTTTGTAAATGCATTTACAACAGCTGTGGGTCATTTATGGCAGTGTTATGTGCATGTGCAGGTGCATTATGCACATACACATTTTACTTCTGTAGAGAATACAGGGTTCCATACTCTGTTGGTGATTCTCCAACTTGGGTTCTTGGGCTTATACACACTGAGCTTTAGGCATGCTCATGGTGAAAGCTGGGTTCTTTATGGGTGTATGTGTGCCTGTTTTCAGTTATTTTGCACACCACTTCATTCATTCTAGCATGAAAGGGGCCAGCCCTTTCTTGTCTTCTCATTTTGCTTTTCTCCACTTGTATTTCCTGGCAGTAGTTCAGAGTCTGGCCAGGATGTCCTGCTGAGATAGCACAGCATTTCCCAAATTATGTTCAGTGGAACACTGGTGGACTTCAATTCCCAGAAGCCTATGTCAGTAGATTGGGTGATCAGTGCTTTGAGGAATTGGCTTCAGCTTCTAAGAATTGAAGTCCAAAAACCAAAGTTTGGGAAACACTGCTGTAGCATACCCTACACCCCTCCCATGGCTGCATTACTCCAGCTGAAAGTTTCCACAGATGAGCTTCTTTGAGAGTTATAACAAGCAGCAGAAGAAAGAAGAAGGCAGAAAAGCCTTTTGATGCAGTTTCTGCTCACAGAAGTAAGGTAAGACTTCAGGGCACTGGGCTTCATTGCCTGGGACTCTGGAGGCCAGCTGGAACAACTGCAGACATCAGGGCAGCCTCCAACACCGGCGTCCTGAGCCCTCCCTCCCTCCTCCTCCCTATGCCTTGGCCTTGAGCAGGGGTTTAAAGAGAGGCTATGCTGGAGGGGCTTCTCCATTGCCTGGGACTCTGGAGGCCAGCTGGAACAACTGCAGGCATCAGGACAGACTTCAACACCGGCGTCCTGAGCCCTCCCTCCCTCCTCCTCCCTGTGCCTTGGCCTTGAGCAGGGGTTTAAAGAGAGGCTATGCTGGAGGGGCTTCTCCATTGCCTGGGACTCTGGAGGCCAGCTGGTACAACTGCAGACATCAGGGCAGCCTCCAACACCGGCGTCCTGAGCCCTCCCTCCCTCCTCCTCCCTATGCCTTGGCCTTGAGCAGGGGTTTAAAGAGAGGCTATGCTGGAGGGGCTTCTCCATTGCCTGGGACTCTGGAGGCCAGCTGGAACAACTGCAGGTATCAGGACAGACTTCAACACCGGCGTCCTGAGCCCTCCCTCCCTCCTCCTCCCTATGACTTGGCCTTGAGCAGGGGTTTAAAGAGAGGCTATGCTGGAGGGGCTTCTCCATTGCCTGGGACTCTGGAGGCCAGCTGGAACAACTGCAGACATCAGGGCAGCCTCCAACACCGGCGTCCTGAGCCCTCCCTCCCTCCTCCTCCCTATGCCTTGGCCTTGAGCAGGGGTTTAAAGAGAGGCTATGCTGGAGGGGCTTCTCCATTGCCTGGGACTCTGGAGGCCAGCTGGAACAACTGCAGGCATCAGGACAGACTTCAACACCGGCGTCCTGAGCCCTCCCTCCCTCCTCCTCCCTATGCCTTGAGTGGAGGAGGTGGGGAGTTGAAAGTTCTACGGCCCACTGGGGGCGATGGGGGGAGATATGGGCCAAAAGGGGGGAGGAGATGGTGGAGGGAGGGAGGGAGAGTTAGAAGGATTGAGGGACTAACTTGCCTGCCAGGGAATAGCAGCAGCAGTCTGTCTGGGGCTGGCTTGGAGGTCCATGGGGATAAAATTAAGGTGACGATTCGAGATGGCCTTGAAAAGCCGGCCCACTGCCGTCGCTACTGTGGGTGGAATGTCTCACCCCAGTTGAGGGCTCAAGGTAGATTTGGAAGAATGCCCCACCACTTCCATCACCGCTAGAGCCTTGCGGAGGGTGGTGGGGGGAGTGGGTGGGGCGGTTTTATATGGGGGTGGGAGGGAGGGAGGGAGAGACTGCCCGGCCAGCCGGGAAGGAGAGGCAGCATTCTGTCCAAGGCAATCAGGGAGGCTCCCGAGGCCAATATAGAGGTTGTGATGGGCATGGGGCGATATAGCGGGTACCGAGGGGCGGGCCGCACTCGGGGAATGCGGGGCAGATGCTTAGTATCTGTCCCTCGTTCCAGCCCCCCGGTTACACCTCTAGGTCCTGAGCAGCTGACCCAGGGTGACCCTGCCCTTAGGCTGCTGCTGATGAATGCCAGGTCGGTATGTAATAAGGCCCCCCTGATACAAGATTCCATTATGGGGGAGCGGGCCGACCTGGCATGTATCACTGAGACCTGGCTGAGACCAGAGGATGGGGTTCCTCTGCCAGAAATGTGTCCAGCTGGGTTCAGTATTTGGCACCAGCCTAGGGATGAGGGTAAGGGCGGTGGCATTGCCATCATAGCCAGGGAGTCACTGGGAGTCGCCAGGGCTACCGCTCCACAAATTCTGGGTTGTGAGGCCCTGCTTCTGCGTCTGGGCTCTAAGGGTCAGTTGGGAGTCTTACTCCTGTACCTGCCCCCTTGCAGGGTAAGGGACTCCCTGCCTGAGCTCCTCGAGGCCGTCTCAGCGTTGGCGTTGGAGTTCCCTAGACTGATGGTTCTGGGGGACTTCAATTTGCCTTCGCTGGGGACTGGCTCCGAGGTGGCTCAGGAGTTCATGGCTTCCATGGCAGCTATGGACCTGATTCAGGTAATTCAGGGCCTGACCAGGGGCAGTGGCCACACACCAGATTTAATCTTTTTGTCGGAGCAGTGGCAGAGTGATCTGAGACTACGGAAACTAGACATAACACCTGTGCCATGGTCAGATCATTATTTGGTGGCTCTAGACTTCCTGGGTGCGACGCTTCATCGTAGGGAGGCAGGGCCTATTAGAATGGCCCGCCCCCGGCAACTGATGGATCCTGATGGATTCCAGAGGGAACGGGGGATTTCCCTCTGGATCGGCAACACGATTCGCCCGAGGCGCTGGTTGACCTGTGGAACAGGATGACAACAGCGGCCTTGGATGAAATCGCACCACTACGGCCTCTCAGAGCTCATGGAGCTAGGTCATCTCCGTGGTTCACAGATGAACTGCGGGAGCTCAAACGGGCAAAGAGACGCCTAGAGCGCCGCTGGGTGAAGACCCAGAGAGACTCCGATTGGACACTAGCTAGAGCCGCTATTAGGGCCTATCTAGTGGCGATGGAGGTGGTGAGGCGGCAATACTTCACCACCCTTATTGCCTCTGCTGATAATCGCCCAGCCACCCTGTTCCGGGTTACCAGGTCTCTCCTTGGTAGGGGGACCCCGGTGCCTGGTTGGCAGGGGTCGGCTGAGGACTTTGCTGACCATCTAGTGGAGAAAATCGATCGGATTCGCTCGGGGTTTAATCCTGGCGTGGATGGGGAGAGTCCGGAGGGAGCTGGAGCACAGTCTTGCCATACCATCTGGGACCGGTTTGATCCAGTTGCCCCTGATGAAGTGGACAGGCTCCTTGCAGCTGTGCGCGCCACTACCTGCCCATTGGACCCCTGTCCCACCTGGTTGGTGAAAGCCTCCAAGGTGGTGACAGGTGGCTGGGTTGGGGCTATGATCAATGCATCATTGCGGGAGGGGGTGTTTCCTGCACCTTTAAAACATGCCTTGGTGCACCCCCTCCTGAAGAAACCTTCCCTCGACCCAGCTGTCCTAACCAACTATAGGCCTGTCTCCAACCTCCCCTTTTTAGGGAAGGTGTTGGAGAAGGCAGTGGCGCGTCGGCTGCAGGGGGTACTGGATGAAGCGGATTACCTGGACCCCTTTCAGTCAGGATTCAGGCCTGGATATGGTACCGAGACGGCATTGGTCGCACTGATGGATGATCTCTGGCGGGAGCGGGACGGTGGTCACCCATCCGTCCTTGCTCTTCTTGACCTCTCAGCGGCTTTCGATACCGTTGACCACGGTATCCTTCTGGAACGGCTCCAAGGATTGGGAATCCAGGGCACTGTGTGGTCCTGGTTTTCCTCATTTCTGAGGGGTCGGACCCAGTCGGTGTGGTTGGGGAGTGAGAGGTCGAGTCCTAGGCCCCTCAAATGGGGGGTGCCTCAGGGCTCGGTGCTCTCTCCTCTCCTATTTAACATCTACATGAAGCCGCTGGGTGAGATCATTCGTTCCCATGGGGTGCGGTACCATCAGTACGCGGATGACACTCAGTTGTACATCTCGGCCCATGGGGACCCCAGTGATGCCATCAAAGTCCTTTCCAGGTGCCTGGAAGCTGTTGGGGTCTGGATGGGGGCTAACGGACTACAACTGAATCCCAGCAAGACTGAGTGGCTATGGATAAGGGGTCCTGCGTTAACCCGGGAGCTACCATCTTTGGTTCTGGATGGGGCTATTTTGCCCCAGACAGACCCGGTGCGCAACTTGGGGGTCCTCCTGGATTCGCGGCTACTGCTAGAAGAACAGGTGGCGGCTGTGACCAGGAGGGCTTTCGCCCAACTTCGGGTGATTCGCCAGTTGCGCCCACTCCTGGACCGGGACTCCTTGCTCATGGTTACTCACGCTCTGGTCACCTCCAGACTAGATTATTGCAATGCGCTCTACATGGGGCTGCCCTTGACGACCATTCGGAGGCTACAGCTGGTCCAGAATGCAGCAGCCAGGGTGGTGATGGGGTGTGGGCGTTATGCCCATGCTTTGCCACTGCTCCGGGAGCTGCACTGGTTGCCAGTTTGTCTCCGGGTGCAATTCAAGGTGCTGGTTTTGACCTTTAAAGCCCTATATGGTAGTGGGCCGGGTTACCTAAGAGACCGCATCGCCCTGAGGACGTCTGTCCGTCCAACCAGAGCGGACCGGAAGGGCTCTCTAATTGTTCCATCAGCCAGAGGGGCTCGCCTCTCTGGCACAAGGAGGAGAGCCTTCTCCGTGTCTGCGCCGGCCCTCTGGAACCTCCTGCCAACAGAGCTACGTCTCCGGACGGAATTGCTGCCTTTCAGAAAAGAACTTAAAACCTGGCTGGCGGGTCAAGTGTGGGGTGCAGGTGGAAGGGTAACCTCCATTGGGTGGTTGGTGTAGAAGAACTCTTCCCCATGGTGCCTTTGGATCCTGCAGCCCTTGTTTTTAGGGGGTGGGTAGTTTTAACTGTTTTTAACATGTGTTTTTTAATTTTTATTGTGAACCGCCCTGAGTTGGCTTTGGCCGAGTGAGCGGTATATAAATGTGACAATTAAATTAAATTAAATTAAATTCATGTACATAGGCTTGAAATCTGTTGTTGCTGCCTTATGCCATCAAATCATCTCCAACCTATGGCAACCTTATGAATGAGAGATCTCTAAAAGGCCCTGTCCTCAACAACTCTGCTCAGCTTTTGTAAACTCAAGCATATTGTCCCATCACAATCCATCTCACATTCAGTCTTCTTTTTCTGCTGCCTTCACCTTTTCCTGAAAACACACATTGTCTTTTTCTCAGTCTTGCCTTCTCATGATGTGTCCAAAGTAGGATAGCCTCAGCTTTATCATTTTTGTCTTCAAAAATAGTTCAGACTAGATTTGGTTGAGGACCCATTTGTTCATCTTTCTGGCAGCTCAGGAAATCCACAGAGCTCCCCACCAGCACTGTACAATAAAACCTTGACTTAAGTACACCTCAAAATTAGACTTATGTAATGATTTTGTGCTAAAACCATGTCCCAATTTACATAAAAGTCCTGATTTACGTAATTTAATTTCCTATGGGTTTGCTTCAATTTGCGTAAAAATTCATTTTTCCTATATGTTTGCTTCAAGTTACATAAAAAATGATTTGCATAAAAGCCTATGGAATGGAATTAAATTGGGGTTTTACTGTACTTGAAATCTGTTACACACAAATAAAAACCTTACATTTCCCAAGATTTAACAAAGAATCATAGCAACCTGCAGAATCATAACTTTTATATCTAATGTATCAATAAAAGGAGATTACAGCTGTTCAGCTGTTAAATTATTATCCTTTTCAGAAGCTTCCAAAATCTATTGAGATTCTTATAGTTTACTTTGGTGTTTTTTAATTCCTAATACACAGTAAGGAAATAAGTTATAGTGACACATTTCTGTTTTGTAATTATTAGTTTTTCAGATGAAGCATTTTGTCTTACCAGTGGAAGTGAAATAAGTGTAATTTGCATGCAGAGCTCTTTATTTCTTCATTAGATGTATACATTTGAGAATTTTCCCATCCATCTTTAATTTCAATTGCCAGAGTGTACATGTGATAAGGGTGGGATGATTTTTTTTTTGTTTTAAACCCTGTACAATAATTATATTATTCTAAATATTCAATTGCAGTCTGGCAAGGTTATCCTGTTATTATAATAGAATAGACCATACTGCCAGCAACTCAACGCTGATCATCGGGCAGTGGTTAACTAACCATGAGGAATAATGGCCTTGGATACTGAAGTCCACAGGGAAGGGCAATGATCCCCAAGTGGATTAAATCCCACTTGAATCCATCTTGATGGAGGCAACAGCTTCATCAATCCTTGCCTGGGGCTCAGGACCAGAAAGTGACTTGCTGAACTGGATCAGTGGTACGGTGTCATGCTGTGATGCGGAAGACAGATGAATGGCCACTGCATTATATTGTTCTCAGGACAATCTTCATGGCTGATTGCACGAGGATTGCCTATATTCAGAATTGTGTATATATTTATTATGTTTATCTCTCTCTACCTGTTTACATAAAATATACAAATTTACAGTTTAACTTAAACACATTTTATGTTCAGAGGGAGTTGATTTTGTGTTTGTTTCTAGCAGAAACTTACTTGGGAAAATTTGAGGAAATATGCAAATTAAAAGATAACAAAAGTAAGTGTTGTGCTCTAAGGCTGCTGATAGATTTAACTTTGAATTCTAGAAGATGACAAGCAAATAGGAAGGGATGGTGATAACGTCAGACAGAGTTCAGGCTTTTTTATTTACTTCAGCTCCCATAATTGTTTAGAGGGGGAATTCTGGGAATTAAAAGTCCAAAAATTACTTGTTAAAGTATGAGGCTTGAATTTTGTTCTTTAGAAGGGGAACAGCTTTTGTTATTTTGTATCTTTGTGGGTTTTTTAAAAAAATTGGCTACATTGAGGTTTCAGACAGGAAGAGCTTGTCATTTTTGTGACAGCAAAAATGAGCTCAGTGAGGGCAAAAGATCAGATTCAGAGGAAGTCTGGAGATTAATGAGGTCAGCTTTTCTTTGGGGTTTCCATATCCACTTATTGAGAAGTCAAGTCCCACTGAAATTACTGATTCATGTTTTGAACAGAGAAGCATAGGATTATAATATTAACTAACTTCTTAAAAAGTAAGTACCATATTTTTCGGACCATAAGATGCAGCTGACCATAAGACACACCCAGTTTTTAAAGCAGGAAAACAAGAAAAAAATTCTGAACCAAATAGTAGTGTATTTGCACCACCAAACAGTGGTGGTGCTGCAGGGGAAATGGGCTGGCAAGCTAATTGCACTGAGGCAGGAAGTGATGCACTAGCCTAGCATCTTGTTCTCCCTGCAACCAGGAAGCATGGCTTCTCCCTCCATTTTGATTACATGGAGCAGGGACAAAGGCAAGAAAGGTAAATGAAACCCTTTATTTTTATGCACAGGTTTGGTTTCCCACTGAAATGCATTGGGAACATAAAAACAGAAAAGTTTTAGAATACTCTACAGTACAAGAAATTGATTTCCAATTAATTTAAATGGGAAATTGCAATTTCCGCCCTCTTGTGGCCACCTGTGGTAATGGCCCGCCGAACATATGTTTTTCTTTCCCCGGCCCCTGAACAGCTATGGCGGTGGTGGTGGAGGTCTTCGGGCAGTCACGGCTGTTTTTTTAAAATAATTTTTATTAGTTTCAATGAAATACATAAATCAGACAACATAAAAACATATAACACATACAACCCTTCACCCCCTCCTCCCATCGCCGATGTGCTATACAAACTTGAAAATTGCCATCCAACCTTTTTTTAAAAAGAATGCTACTCATATATTCACCCAAAATTTACATTCTTCCCGCTCAGCTCTACGCCCACTATGTCAACAATTCCATCTAGCCATCTCATCCTCTTTCACCCCCATTTGCCTTTGATCTTCCCCAGCATCAAGGCCTTCTCGAGTGAGAATGTAGCTAGGTAGTTTTAAATTATGTGTTTAATGGTAATTAATTGAAGGTGTCTATCAGTTCATTCACTTCAAAATATCTTTGCCAGTTTTTCACCTGATATATTTTTACAATCCATTGGCCAGTAGGATGTGCTGCAGGGTTTGGAGCCATCTGTGTTTTGAACTGTTGCTGCTGCTGCTGCTGTTGTTCCTTGGATTGATAATCAGTAGCTGAAATCAAGTAGAAAGTTGCAGCTAGAGTAGACCTGTTGAATCAGTGGGGATTTGGTAACTCTATTCCTCTACACCAGCATTTCCCAACCTTTGATCTTTGGACCTCCATTCCCAGAAGCCTAAGTCAATTCTCAAAAGCTCTGATTAGCCAATGTACTGAATTAGGCTTCTGGGAATGGAAGTCCAAAAAACCAAAGGTTGTGAAACACTGAGCTACACATTCTATTAATTCAATTGACCTTCTCTACTTGTGGCTTACTGCTGGATTTCAGCCAGAGGGTGCCTGGAGAATGCTATTCACCTCAAGATCCAAAACCATTTCTAGCTCTGAAACAAACACTAGAAACTGTTCTCAATTGAATTAAACTTGGAATTGGAATGAGTATGGATATAAGTAATATTCATGTGCTCAGATGTTCTTTATGTACTTCCTAGAAATCCTTAACCTGTCTTGTTCTAACAACTTTTCTCATCTGAAATAGACATTTGAAACTCTTTGTGGTGAGACTTCTGTCTATTTGGATGTCCTAAGCAGGATCCCAAAACTCTTTAAAAGCTATATTTGAATTTTCTAAATCTATTTCTGTAAGATCTTATGGGAGGAAAAGATGATTAAAAGTGGAAGGGTCATGGGGTGTGCACAGAACACCATGGACCATGCATGGTAGCACCACATTACATAGAAATATTACAAGAAAATTAGAGAATCCCTTGTGGTGAGTGGTTAAGTTGCTGTACTGCAGCCACAACTGCTTACATTGTAAGCTTGATCCCAAAGGGTTCAAGGTTGACTCCTTCCAAGGTTGGTAAAATGAGTACCCAGCATGTTGGGGTCAAAATGCTAATTACTGAGTTAACTGACCAGAGAGTGCTTTAAGAGTTATAGGGCGGTATATAAGTGTAACTGCTCTTGCTAAGAAAATCCATTCTTCTCCTTCTTGTCTACAAAGCAATTTTGAAAAGATGCTTCCTAATGGAGAATTAGTGAGGATTGCCTGTGCAAGCCACACTTCATAACCCAAAACATTACTTATACAACGAGCAAATGATTTGTATAATATGGAAGTGTGATTGCTTGAATTTGAGGGATTAAAATTTGACAACCATGAGACAGAGAGAAAGCAATTTATGAACTCTCGTATGAGTGAGGAGAATGAGGAAAGTGAAGGTTTGGATGTAAACAGGGATGTAGAGAGTGAAAGAAGTGTGCAAAAGGGAAAAAAAGGTGATGAAAAGCAGAAAGAGTGGAGGTAAAGACAAAACATGCCCATGTTTAAGGTATGGCATACATATACATGAAGTAGACCAAAGTGCTATTTGTGTTTGAGGAACTGGTCTATTTGTTTTCCATTGGATGCTGAATGCATGCCTTTCCCCATGTTCTTGATTGATTTCTTAAGGAGCTCATTTATATTCAGAGATACAAAACAATGTTACGATGCAAAACTGAGGCTTTCTAGAACAGAGCCACCAGGTCCAGAACTCTTTTATAATCCTGTGAGGTATCATTGCTGATGCACCTCTAGAATTGCTTGAAAACTCACTCATGTTAAGCAAGAGATTCATGAGACCATTACTAAATCACATTTTCCATTCTTCAGTCTTGATTCTTTTCCAGTCTGAATTTCATCTGAATACCACATAGAGCTCAATAATCAGAAATTGTTTTATATCTCAGAGCTATAGTTGTACAGAACAATTTCAGGAAGATTTAAATTTGCGAGTAGCAGAATCTTCAAAACATGAATCATGCAGATGAGAATGGCCTACCACCCACACTTAGCAAAATATTGATGAATAGGACATCTGCTTTCTTTTCTATTACTTTAAATCTTCCCTGGCGACACTTTACAATGCATTACATTGTTCAGTATTAAACATCAACAAAGAACCATCTTCTTTCTTAACTTTTCTCTTAGCTGCCTATTACTAGGCAGTTAGACTATAAATATAACCCACTTTATTCCTCAGCTCACATCACAAAATTGTCCTGCTTAACAAGAGTGGCTGGTGACTCCAGTACTGTGGGAGTGATGAATCTGCTCCCGGATTTTTGCAAAATTTTTATATTAGTTACCCAGGTTACTAAACTGATTTGGGGGGAAAGGTTCAGAGGACCTCAAAGAGATCACATAGATATTTTTTTAAAAAAAACCCACCTTTATTGGCATTATAACCAGCATTACAGTGTCAAAAGCATCACAGTCAGTTAATACATAGAATTAACAGAGCTGAAGATGAGCTGATCCCACAGCCAGACTGGAAGATACTTGACCAAACTCTGTCATAGGTCGAGTGATGACGGACACCCAGTCAGTCACTCTTACCTGCCCATTCGTATTTTTCACTATATTCTGTCATCTAGTCATATCATTATGCCTTTCCTCCCACCAGCACATTTGTTAGGCAGGAACATTGGGCTGAGTTGTTTTGGATCTACCTCCATCAGCGTGTTTCCCCTGGTCAGATCAAACTAAGCATTTGATTATACCCAGTGAGGTGTGTTTTGAAAAGATATACTTAGGAGCTAGGCTCACATAACTGCACACTCCCCCCCTCCCCTCCTTGATTTTCAAGGGTGTTCTTTCTAGGAAAGGTGGGGAGGGTGAAGAAGTTTTGTTATATGTTTTGTGTTCAGTTATTGTATTATTTGTGGGATGGGTTATGTAGTATGTCGAGCACTTGCCAATGGGAGACAGGGATTGGGTTAATAGGATGTAACATAAATAAGTATGAAGAAAATTAAAATTGTATCATGGAATGTTAAAGGCATTGGCAGCATAATTAAGAGAAAACGTGTGGAAGCGGCTATTAGGAGAAATAATCCTGATGTGATTTGTTTACAAGAGACCCATCAGAAAAATGATAATGTAAACAACTTGTATTTAAGGGGAATAGAGCATTATGAGAAAGCATTTGGTAATTCAAAGTCGAGAGGGGTCGCAATATTAATTTCTAAAAAATTGGGTTTTACAAAACTAAAGTCTGTTATTGACCCTGAAGGGAGATATGTCATAATTAGAGGAATGGTTAATGAGGAGGAAATTTTAATTGCTAATATCTATGTACCAAATGAGAAGCAAGAGGAATTCTTAGATGGTGTATCTCAAAAGATAAGAAATGAAAATGTAACTAAATTAATCATTGCCGGAGACTTTAATCTAATTAGATCGGGTCTAGACACCACAAATGTGTTGAGACACGGGCATAACTCTGTTATAGATAGGTGGTTAAAAATAATGGGATTACGGGATGTATGGAGAGATATCAGGGGTTCAGAAAGGGGTTTTACTTTTTTTTCACAAGCTCACAACTCCTATTCAAGGATTGATTACTTTTTGACTTCAGAAAACTTGATAAGTAAAGTTGAAGATATTAAAATTGGATTATTTAAAGAATCGGACCATGCTGAAATGTGTTTAGAAATTAGAATTGATGGTAAGAAAAAATGTATTGGGGCATGGAGATATGATACAAAATTGTTTAGGGATCAAAAGAGTAAGGAAATAATAATTAAAAAGTGGAATGAATGCTGGGAGATAAATGATACTAATGATGTTAATGATGGAGTTTTATGGGACACCATGAAGGCAATTTTCAGGGGGGAAAGTATAAAACTTTCATGTAGGAATAATAGACAGGAAAATAAAAATTTAAAATTAATAGAGGACGAAGTAAGGAAGTTGCAAGAAGAACATGTAAGATCAGGTGATAGAAACGTGTTTAATAAATTACAGGGTTTGAAAATGAAAATTATTGAAAAGGATATTGAAGAAGTTAAAAAGAATTTGATTTATCTTAAAAGAAACTATTTTGAGTATGGTAATAAAAATTCTAAACTACTGGCTAAAGTTGCAGAGGAAAAGAAAAATAGTAGAAATATTCAGATTTTGATAAACAGTAATGGGGAAAGATGTAACAAAATGAAAGATAAGATACACATTGCTAGTAATTTTTATAGGGAGCTTTATTCTAAAAAGGAGATAAACGATGTTGAATTAAAAAATTATCTAAATAAATGGTCAAGGATAAAATTGGATCAAGAACATAGGAATTACATGGACGAAAGAATAACCTCTAAAGAAATTACTGATGTTATAGATAAGTTAAGGGTGGGTAAAACCCCTGGTGAAGATGGTTTGTCTGTGGAATTTTATAAGGATTTCAAGGAAGCTTTGATACCAAGGATTGAAAGGGTATTTAATTATGTAATGGATGGAGGTTTTTGAGAGTGTCAACAAGCATGTGGATAAGGGGGATCCAGTTGACATTGTTTATCTGGACTTTCAGAAGGCTTTTGACAAGGTCCCACACCAAAGGCTCTTGAATAAACTTACCAGTCATGGAATAAAGGGACAGGTCTTGTCCTGGATCAGCAACTGGCTAAGGGACAGGAAACAGAGGGTAGCACTAAATGGACACTTCTCCAAGTGGAAGGAAGTAAAGAGTGGGGTTCCCCAAGGTTCAGTACTGGGACCCCTGCTTTTCAACCTCTTCATAAATGATCTAGAGGTAGGAGTAAAAAGCAAGGTAGCCAAATTTGCTGACGACACTAAATTATACAGGGTAGTGAAAACTGTGAGAGATTGTGAGGAGCTCCAGAGGGATCTCTCGACACTGGGGGAGTGGGCAAAACAGTGGCATATGAGTTTCAACATTAGTAAGTGCAGAGTGATGCATGTTAGGGCAAAGAACCCCAATTACATTTATAAACTGATGGGGTCTGAACTCTCTGAGACAAACCAGGAAAGGGACCTTGGTGTCCTGGTGGACAACTCAATGAAGGTGTCAACCCAGTGTGCCTCAGCAGTGAAAAAAGCAAACTCAATGCTAGGGATCATTAGGAAGGGTATAGAAAATAAGTCAGCAAGTGTCATTTTGCCTCTTTATAAATCTATGGTGAGGCCCCATCTGGAATACTGTGTACAATTCTGGTCGCCATACCTCCAGAAGGATATTATGGAGCTGGAAAAAGTGCAGAGGAGGGCAACCAGAATGATTAGGGGACTGGAACACCTTCCTTACCATCTGAGGCTGCAACGGTTGGGCCTCTTCACTCTTGAACGACGACGTCTAAGAGGTGACCTGATTGAAGTTTATAAAATCATGCACGGTGTGGACAAAGTAGATAAGGAAAAACTGTTTTCCCTATCGCATAATACTAGAACTAGGGGACACTCCATGAAACTTTTGGGTACTAGTTCTCAAACAAATAAGAGAAAGTACTTTTTCACCCAGAGGATTACTGGTCTATGGAACTCCCTGCCAGAAGAAGTGGTGACAGCTGTCAGTCTTGACAGCTTTAAGAAAGGATTAGACAAGTTCATGGAGGAGAAGAGTATCAATGGCTATAATTATGGATACTTAAGGACAACCTCCGGGTTGGAGAGATAGGCAGGATATCTCTCAATATCATTTCCAGGGAATCCTAAGCAGGTGAAGGCATCTGCTTGGGAATACCCTGAAGGAAATGGTGAGCCACTGTGTGAGACAGAATGCTGGACTGGATGGGCTGTGGCCTGTTCCAGCAAGGCTGTTCTTATGTTATGTTCTTATGAGGTATAGTACCGGCATCATGGTATAACTCAGTTATTATTTTAATACCAAAAGTAGGAAAAAACGTGGAAAACATCGAATCATATAGACCGATCTCGCTGATGAATCAGGATGTAAAGATTTTTACTGCGGTTTTGGCCAATAGGTTAAATAAATTTCTAGGTAGTTATATTCAAAAAGATCAAGCAGGGTTTTTGCGAGGTCGGTACATGTCGGACCTGACAAGGAGGATACTTGACATGTCAATCATTGCACAGCAGCAAAGAGATCACACAGGTTTTATTTCATTAGATATATTCAAAGCTTTCGATTCCATCCAGTGGATTACCATAAAACAAATTATAGTAAAATATGGATTCGGTTCGAAATTTTGTGGAGTAATTGGGCAGTTATATCAAAGGGGATCAGCAAGAGTAAAAATAAATGACGAATTAACAGAGGAAATTAAGTTGGAAGCTGGCACAAGACAAGGGGATCCACTATCATCTTCACTGTTTATAATGGTCATGGAATTAATTGCTAACGTGGTAAGAGAAGACACAGACATGATAGGTTTAAATGGGATAAAAATTAGCCAGTATGCAGATGACACATTATTAACGTTAAAAAATCCCGAAAAGTCATTGGAAAAAGTATATGCACACTTAGAAAAATTTTATAGGGTGACGGGGCTTAAAGTTAACTGGGACAAATCAGAGGCAATTTTTTTTAATGGGAATGTTGAAGCACAAGAAGTTATAAAATCCAGATTTAAACTACAGATTAGGTCTAGTATTAAGTATTTAGGAATAAACATTTCAAACAAGTACGATGATTTAAAGAGATTGAATTATGACAAATTGGAAAAGGAGTTAAAGGAAAAGATTATAAGATACAAAAAACTAAATTTATCCTGGTTTGGTCGAGTATCGTTGTGTAAAATGAAATTGTTACCTAAAATAATTTTTTTACTTGATACTCTCCAAATTAATATTAAAAGGAAGGAACTAAATGTATTTCAAAATTTAATAAATAATTATTGCAATAACGGGGGAAAAGCTAGAATATCGAAAACGTTGTGGTATCTTTCACAAAAAAAAGGGTGGTTTAGGAATCCCGAACATCACAAATTATTATTGGGCATTTCAACTGAAAAATATTTGTAAAATCTTAATAAGAAAAAATTGATATGGGGGGAGATTGAATTACGTGAAAAATTGGGAGACGAATCACTAATATTTCTAGGCAAAGAAACAGTTAAAATTAACACCGCAAATAAAATGCTAAAGACACTCTTTAGAACATGGACACTATTGAAAAACAAATTATCCCCAGGGTTATCACCAATTTTGGAGTTAAGGGATTTAAAATCATTCCCACTACTCTTAGACCATAGGACTGAAGAAATAATGAAAAGATATAAAGTAACTTTATTAAAGGAATGGTTAGATGTTTGTGAGGATGAGGAGAAAATGTCAGAAATGTGTAAACAGTTGAAACTAAATTGGCTTCAAGTTGCCGCACTGAATAGTTGGAATAAAAAATACAGAGAAGAAATAGGCTTAGACAGGAACATGACAAAATTTGAGGAGCTAGTATATAAATTAAGAAATGGTCAAATAGAAATTAAAGGATTAGTTAGTAAATTATATAAAGTATTGGATGATTCTAACGAATCCCAAAAAGCATTAAGAGGAATATGGGAACAAGATTTAAATGTTAAAATTACAGATGAATGTTGGAATAGAAAGTGGAAAAGAAGAATCATGAAAACGTTATCAGTAAGGATTAAGGAGCATAACCACAAGTTATTATGGAAATGGTATATGACCCCTGTGCGATTATATTTAATTGACAAGACAAAATTAAATATATGTTGGAGGTGTAAGGAGGATATAGGAACGTATGAGCATATGTGGTGGGGGTGTAAGAAGTTGAAGCCATTCTGGACGAGTGTAGAGTATGAAATTGGGAAAATTTTGAATGAAAAGGTTAAATTGGACGCAGTTATAGTATTACTAACGGATGTTGATAAGGTGGAAGATAGTAAAAGGGAATTAATGGCAGTCATGTTATCAGGTGCCAGACACTGTATAGCGCGGCAATGGAAGAATGATGTCACTCCAAAAATTGACGAATGGTACAATGAGTTATGGACTATTGCTTTAAACGATAAGCTCACCTGGGAACTAAATTTAAGAAAAGGACTAATAAAAGAAAATAAATTTCAGGACACTTGGAGATGTTTTATAGATTATATACTGCATAAGGATCAAGGTCAGAAGCCAACGCCGGATCAGCATTCCTTTTGGAAAGGAATCATATAAGAATTAAGTAACTCTGTCCCATATGGCAATGTAAATAGCACATGGTGAATGTCCTGTATTAAGTTGATGTGTTTGTTTTTGTTATTATGTAATGTGTAGATTTAAATAAAATTTAAAAATTTAAAAAAAGAAAAGAAAAGATATACTTGCACATATTCATTTATTTGACAACTTCTACTCAGAGGACAAGTACTGCATGTTGACCTTATGTTTTTTACCTGTTAATAAGCATGACAATTAAACACAACAAATTCCCATTGAAAGGGTTTACTTCTCACAGTAAACTTAATGAGATGTTTTAAAAATTCTGACAGCAATTTCTCAAATTTGGCTTTGTTGTGCATAGATTCTTTTGTTTTTTCTTCTTCCATTCACCCTTCCAACTGTATACATGGCCATGTACTTTAAAAATCTCTGAGACAGGACTTTAATCAAAACTGTCTCATTGTCCCTGTTGTGAGACAATCTAGCTCCAGAGGAATTGATTTGAGTTATGAAGAGCATGCTCAAGTATTTCTTCTGAAATCAATGGTCTTAAAATGTTTTTTTCAACAATGAACAATAATTTAACTAATGTTCTATCTTTATTTTCCTGGTTTTCCATTGGATGATTTAATACTAGTCCCATGGAATCAACTTTGGCCCTTGCTTCTCCTATGATAATAGATACATTTCAATTTCTGCAGAATGAAAATGTGGACAAGACCTTTGGAGAAAAAACAGTCACACCATATGTATGGGACACCCCGCTGGCTGCTCTTACTTCCTCATAAAAGCAGCTGGGATAAATAACTAAATGTATCAAGATTATTAAATACTATGGATAGGATTTTCTCGACTACAAATACCATAATTCTCCATTCTACCTACCTGAAAGGCAATTTACAAATGCTTAAATGAAATTCATCTGGGACAAATGGTTTTCTGTTTGCTGACTCCTAACAGAGCACAGCAGAGAAATAAAATTGAGATTTATGTATTTATTTATTGAATTTCTATATCACCCATCTGGCTGTTATCCCACTCTGGGTTGTGAGCAAACAGAAAATAAATAACAACAATAAAGGTAAAGTTTTCCCTTGCTTGAAAGCCAGTCATATCCAACTCTAGGGTTCAGTGCTCATTTCTGTTTCAAAGCCAAAGAACCAGTGCTGTCTGCTTCTGCAGACATTTCCATGGTCATGTGGCAGGCATGACTAGACACCAGAATGCACAGAACACTGTTACCTTCCCACCGAATTGGTCCCTATTTATCTACTTGAATTTTTTTTGCTTTCGAACTGCTAGGTTGGCAGGAGCTGGGACAAAGATGGAAGCTCATTCCATTCTGCAGTACTCAGGAATCGAACTGCTGACCTTCCACCTCCCAGTCAGCATCTTAGCCACTTAAGCCACTGCAGTCTCTTAAATAACAACAATACCCACAACAAATCAAAGCACACCACCAACAAATACATCATAGACTAATCTAAACTAAACTAAAATAATTGGCATCAGAGGACATCAAAACTGAACCTAACTGGCTAATCTATCAACAAGGGGACAATGCTCTGAAAGGCCTCCTTGAAGAAGAGCAGTTTTAATATTTTTTTAAAAGGTAGCCAGTGATGGGGCCTGGTGCAGCTCCACCGGTAGTGTATTCTACAGTGTTGGTGGAATACCAACAGGTAGATGCAGGGAGTGAGCAAACAGGGAGAAGTAACAGGAGTTTGGCAGGGGATGCCAAGGGGAAGGCCTCAAGAATAGACTAAGGCAATGCTCTTTGCAGGCGCACCCCCCAAAGAAAGACTCAGACACTGGTATATGGATAAAGGCATTGGGCCACTTTTATTGAATAATGCCCTAGTCCGAATTATAACTTTCAATTGGTACTCATCCAATTATAATTCTTAAGGCAAGCAGGCCGCAGTAACACTGGTAAGGTTCCTCCCAAAATTGCCAATGGCAATTGGCTACAATGTATCCATTTGTATCCATTTGTTTGTTGACGCAAACAAATTGTTGACCGTAGTCAATAAACTATCTACTGACCCCACCCTCTGACGTGTATCCGTCAAATCATGGGGTGATGCATGCTGAAAAGCTCCTGCCATCACCCCTTGCCTGGTTCGTCATTGACCGGTCAACGTTATTACACCTGTACCTGTCTAAGTGTTGGCCAGTCAATTGTGAACCTGCTGGATACCTATGGGTCATAAATATTTACCTTACCAGTGCTACCCGCCACACGGGGAGGCTTCAATGAAGACTCACCCCCCCCCCAGACCGTCAGCTCGGTCAACAGGCCTGCTTGCAAATCTTCCAAAAAGAGGTTCATACCTCTAGCCGACAGGTGGACCCCATCCCCTGCATAAAGATCATAATTTTGTAAACTAATGGTGGGGTGTCGGATGACCATCCCCAAACCCTTGTCTGCCAAGAACCGGGCAACTGCCCCGTTCACCGAGCGGCGAGCGCGGTCAAGGGCACGGAGGTCAGTACCTCCCCTGTAAGCGTGACGTGGTATGATGTCCGACCATAGCAGCCTTGTGGACGGCTACACATAATGCAAATAAGCTAGGTCACTGCAAATCGTGCATTTTAAAGAAAGGCCAGTGACCCGGCCGAGGTCATTGCCCCCGAGGTGCAGTACAAGGACATAAGGCGGTTCAGCATCCCTGATGGAGAAAAGGAATGGCAACAGTTCCCGCCATCTCATTCCACGCTTACCGTACCAACGTATGCATGCGGATGCACGCAGTCCAAGCTGGGTCCCCACTCTGTCGCCGCAGCATACTGCGCTGCCCAGTGCACGTAACTGTGGCCCACCAGCCATACTGCCACCGGTGTGCGGGGACACACAGGGTCTGTAAGAGAAAAAAGAGAACAGTGACTTAACTGGTACTCATACCTGAAGAGGGCGAACATATAATGCAAAATGCATAGATCCCCATCTTCCCATACGGCATATATCAGCCTCAGAGTACCCAAATGCAGCCGCAGTTGAAGCAGCACCTATCCTAAATGAATGGGTGCCGTAACGAGCCCCTGGGAGGCCAACACTGGATAGTGCCATACCGGTCACCTTCCAAAATTGAAATTTAGTAAGGGGAGACCCATCTTGGTGGCAGAAAAACGGGCCAGGGTGCGTGCCACGCACTGCCAAGAACTCCTGTAGGGCACCAACCGGACAGATGTCTGCAATGGAACATCGTAGCAGTCTAACTCCACTGCCTACGCCGTGCTGATCAACTTTTGAGGACCGTATCCTCAACTGAGCCCACTCATTAGAAACATAGACATCGTCGAGTTCCAGTGCCCTACGAGTCGCATCCGCCTTAGACAGTAGTACCAACTCACTGATGCGGAGCGCTCCAAAGAAGGCTACCGTGGTAGCCACATGAAAAAGAGCCGCCTCATACCTGTCAAAACACAGGTTATGCCAGCCTCGTGCAAGGTGGGTAAGCACCCCTGGGGAAATTGGGTGGCGAGTGTCCGGGCGGCGGCCACGTTCCCGTGTCCACCCCTCCAAAACATGTCGTATGCAGAAATCGTTCATGCTGTCAGCAAAACCCCTCACCTTGGCAATAAATGCCAGTGCTGACAGCCTGGATGCTATAGTGCGGGGAGCGAGGCCCTGACTGTGTAGATAAACCATAAATTGTAAAACTTGTTCCACTGGAATGGGCCACACTTCGGGCAACTGAAGTTGCACGCAAAAATTTATAAATTGAGCGAAAGCATGATGATACGCCTTACGCGTGCTGGGCGCCAAAGACATGCCGATCGCCCGGTTCACCTCTCCTTGCGAAATGTCCAAATCTCGGCCAGGAGTGGCGAGGGGAATTCCTCTGCGTCCGGAGCCAAGGCGCGGAACCGGGGGATCTGCAGGCGGGATAAAGCATCGGCAATATCATTATTAATGCCTGGTACATGTCTGGCCCTAAAAAGCACATTCAGGCGTAGGCTACGTAACACAAACTGGCGAACTAAAGCCATCACCCTGGGTGATTTAGACGTCTGAGCATTAACAATGTGCACTACCGCAGCATTGTCACACCAAAAGTGGACCACAGAGTCGGTCCACTCCTCGCCCCATAGCATCAAAGCTCCCAGGATTGGAAAGAACTCAAGGAATGTAAGATCGTGGAGGCGATCCGTGCCCCGCCATGCTGGAGGCCATTGGCTATAAGCCCACCTCCCCTCAAAGTAAATCCCATATCCCAGGGAGCCGGAGGCATCCGACAGCACTTGAAACCTAGGGGAAACTAAAAGGTCGGATCTCCAAAAGGAGACCCCGTTGAAGTCCCGCAGGAATGTGAGCCAAACCAAAAGGTCAGCCCTCATGCCCCTGGTCAGTCGGACCCTATGATGGCGCCTTGACAGGCCGGACATGGCGTCACATAGGCGCCGAGCAAATGCCCTGCCAGGCGTGACCAGCAAGGCCAAAACCATCACGGAGATCCGGGTGACCTTATCGATGCGTAACCGGGATGCCTGTGAGACCGTGTCAATTTCAATACCCAGAAATGTGAGCGTAGTGGATGGGCCCTCAGTCTTTTCGGGCGCCAAAGGGACACCCAGTTCCTGCATTAGCGTCTGAAATGTGGTGAGGAGACGCGTGCACGTGTCCAAGCCCCGTTCACCCCCGAACAAAAAGTCATCGAGGTAATGGGCTACAGACCGAGACCCGGACCTGCGAACAAAGGCCCACTGAAGGAAAGTGCTAAAACGTTCAAATGCTGAACAGGATATAGAGCAGCCAAAAGGCATGGCCTTATCTACATAAAACTTCCCTTGGAATCTAAAACCCAATAGTTCAAAGTCCTCCGGGTGCACTGGCAACAATCGGAATGCCGATTTAATGTCGCATTTTGCCAGGAGGGCACCAGGACCACAAGAGCGCACCATTCGCAGGGCTTGGTCAAAAGACATATACCTGACCGAACAAAGGTCATCAGGAATAGCATCATTGACAGAATAACCCGCCAGGTACGATAAATGGTGGATTAAATGAAATTCCCCCGGGGCCTTTTTGGGTACCAACCCCAGAGGGGAGACCTTCAGGTTGGGAAAGGGTGGTACAGAAAAGGGGCCTGCCACCCTCTTGGCCTCAACCTCCTTAGCAATATTCAGGGCAGCCACCTCTTCTCTACCCTTCAGGGACAGTAAATTGGGTGCATCTTGGGGTCCCCGCACTCCTTTGAATGGGATACGGAATCCCCACTGAAAACCCTCCAGGAGGTACCTCGTGTCCTCTCTCCTCGGATAAGTTGAGAGCCATCGCTCCAACATATACACATTAACTGGGGAGGGGGCCCTTTGTCTGGCTAGCTCCATCAGCAGAAGCTCTGCCCGCTCCCTGTCCACCTCTACCTCTGCCCCATGACCCACCGGCATGCGGGCACGCGGCGGCGGCGTGGGGGCCAGCACAAGAGGGACACTCGTGTTTGTATCGGCACTGCCGCTTATTGCACACGCCGTTAGCCGAGAAGCTCCAACACAGCAAGTGGACTGGAGCCCCCTGCCCCGCCGGCTGGCGGGAAGCCTGCGTTGGAGCAGCTCGCTGCACGGCATGGCCACAATGGTACCTATCCCCAGGCGCCGGACGCGTGGGGGTCATGTACAATAGCCACAATTTCTGACAGGGCTCATCCCATCTCATCTCCGGGTGCAAGGGCACCCTCATTCTGAATTCCTCATCGTAAGCCAACCACGATGGGCCAGGAAAATCCACCATTGCCCTGTAAATATTGTCCAAATATTGGACCATAGGAATGGCCAGGTCAGGCCAGGCCCTAAGGTACACCGCCATATAAATAAGATATGCGGGCAACCAGTTGGCCCAGGTGCGTGGTGGCTTATGACGGTGGGACAGCTCTTTGTCTCTGTCGTCCTGTCCCTCTCTCTCCTCCTTAGTGGGCTCACGGTTCAATAGGGAGAATATATCCACGTACTCCCCCCGCCAAATCTTTTCCCTCGTGATCTGGGACAAATGATCACCAAGGGGCAATGAATAACCAGCCGTCGGCAAGGCCGTCACCGGCACATTAGGTACACGGGGCATACGCAGCAGAACCTGGACAGCCCCTGCGATGCCCGGCACTGCCCCGGGGGCGGAAACCCCCACCCCCAATGTTGTGCCAGTATGGAACCAAGGGGCACTGGGATAGGCTGGCAACTGATGCCCACTCGCCTCGACTTGACGAGGCCACGGCCACTGAACCCCACCACTGGAAGTGGACTGTGATGTGGGTGCATTAACTTGAACCTGATACTCACTAGGTGCACCCCCATGAGACGCCCCCACTGGGGGTTCCGGCCCATGGCGGGCGTCGGAGCTCGCGACCGGAATTGAGCTCTGGGGCCACACCTGACCACTCTCCTGCTGTAGCTCTGGACGAACAGGGAGCTGCGAGACACTGGCAGGCGCAGGCCGGAGCGTCTCAAGCAGCTCAACCCGGCTGGCCACTTGTTGCAGTGTGGCGGCCGTCCACGTAGCCGGTGAACACGAAGGGCCCCCAGCAGAGAGAGAAGGGCCCCCTGTCATGGGGTTGTGTGCAATCCCCAAGGATGCCTCAAGCACAGCTAAACGCGTTAGCAACGCATCCACTGCCACAGATCCCCCAGTATAAAGTGGGCTGGGTGGGCCGGACGGCCCACCAGGCATTTGACCAGGAACCCCAAAATGAGAGCCTGGGCCCGAATAGGGCCATGCCCAAAACTCCGGCCCATGAGGGGCCGGAGGGGGAACGTGCTGTGCACCAGCACCGGGCCCTCCCCCGCTGACCTGACCCATGGCCGGCAACTGCAGGCCGAGGGCCGAAGCCCCTGAAGGGCCGGTCGGAGGCTGGCCAGCCGAGGGCCAAGCACCAGCCTGCATCGCCCCACCGGTATCGGTGGGGGTAGTGCCCTGCCGCGTGGGCGCAGCCCTGGTCCTCCGACCTGAGGGCTGCCCCCCGCGCTGTGCAGGGCCAGCAAAAGCCCTCCCCGTTGGCCGCGGTTTCGTCGCCGGGGCCTTCCGTTTGGGAGGCATATCTGTAGAAAGAGCAGGATCCCTATCCAGGGATCAACCTATGCCAAAAAGCACAGAGCAGCCAGCAAGCCAAAGGCTCTGTGCAACTCCTTCCTTCCCAGCCGGGAAAGACCAAGGGCTAAAGAGCCGAAGAATCGAAGGAACAGCGACGGAGAAAACTTCTCCTCTCTGTCGCTATTTTAAAATGGCAGCTCGGCTGCCTCGTGGCCACCCCTTTTATAGAGGGGTGGCCACGCCCCCTAACTCACCTGGATGTCTGAGTCCGGGTGGGGGAGGCCTGCAAAGAGCGCGGCAGCCATTTTGGCACCGCACTTTCATTATGCAAAGCTTCTCTAGTATTTGGTACAGAAATTTTAACAGGTTCAGAATAGAGGGAACTAGGCAGTGGAAGGCTGTTTTTGTTGATTCTCCTGAATCTCTCAAAGGTCTTCAGTAATATCAACTATGACATATTTCTTGGCTGTATTTATGAGATGGGAATGAGAGGCACAGGGGTTTCAATCCTGCCTAATACAGTGACCTCAGAAGGTCGTACTGGGATTCTCCTCTTCTGTTGAATGCCCTGCCATATTCAGCAGAAGTGACTATGAGATTTTTGTCTAAAGCTTGAGGTTT
Organism: Bradypodion pumilum; assembly: GCA_035047305.1. Taxonomy (NCBI): domain Eukaryota; kingdom Metazoa; phylum Chordata; class Lepidosauria; order Squamata; family Chamaeleonidae; genus Bradypodion; species Bradypodion pumilum. The sequence goes on along the minus strand of JAWDJD010000001.1, from coordinate 155,544,274 downwards.
TGTAGAGGAATTATCTTACAGTAAGTAACATCCTGTCAATGGAGAATTTATTAATGGGTAACATTACATCTTTTGACCAAGTTTTAAAATTTCCTTTCAATACTTTTAACATGAAATACATTGAATTGTTTTTAATCTTCTTGTATATTTGTTGTTTTTTATACCTGTCTTAATTATATTTAAAGACTTAGTTTTCTCTTTGTCGGGATTGAAGCAGGGCATAAATAAAATAGCCAAAATGCTACTGGGAAAACCATGTGTGGGGAAGATAGTCTCACAATTAGTTTCTCCCTTTGGCTTTACCAGTTAATGCAATCCTGAATTAATGACAAGGTACACAATTGTTTTCACAATCAGCAGATGCAAAAGAGTAACAGAGGACAGAAGAGATAGAATTGCTTACACTTTTTGTCTTATGCAAGTGGCTTAAGCCCATACGAATCTTGTCAGTGAATGAATGACCTCAGCGATGTTTAGCTTTAATTTTGGGTAAGGGGCTTGGGGATTTAGAACTGGGGTCCTAGCATCAGTTTTTTGAAACCTTGAAACTTAAGAAATAGATAGCTGATTCAAAGCTAATTCATTTCAGAATCTTCAAGAATCAAATATTCAGGGAATCAGATGGATAACCACCACCTTATCTTTGGAATAAATGGAACAGTCTCTGTATAGTAGCTGTCCTGGGTGCCCTTTTTATTGTTGAAAGGCAGGTTGTAAAACTGTGTAATCTACCCTACTACTCCAGGAAAATGAACAAGTATTTGAACAATTGGGACCCTTCAGTCTGCATTTGAGTCATTGTGTTGGTCCGCAAGAGCTCCATCGCACAGTTAAAAAGCCAAATGAGGCAAGTTGGATATGTAATCAACCAGGATACATCTGACAGTAGATAATTGTCTCTTATCTTAGAAAGCAGTGTGAGCATGTGGAGGGGTGAGGAGACAAGAGGAAATAGAATGTTTCTTTCCTTTTCTAGATTCTTTGGATCATGTATCTGCTATCTGAATTGGACATCTTTACTCATTTATTTCATTGCTTGCTCAGTGATAAGCAAGTGTAACGATTTATGGGAAGCTACAAAAATTATGGGTAGGCAATGTGGTGTAGTGGATAGAGTGATGGACTAGGAATCAAGAGGCCTGGGTTTGAATCCTCACTCAGCCATGGAAACTCACTGGGGGAAAGGAGAGGGACTTATCTAAGCACTCCTTAAATATTTCACTCACTTTGAAAGCCCTATTAGGGTCATTATTAATCGGTTTGGCACATAACAATAACAGCAACTATTGACCCACACTGTGTAAATCCCATTAATTGACATGCCAAACAGGATAACAAGTTGGTCAGATGATTGCTTGTAACTCTGCAGTTATTGCAGTTGTTTGCATGCATGAGGATGTCATAAATGTCAAAATGCAAACATTTCCATCATCAAAATGTTTTTAAAAACTATTTTCCATTAAGTCGTCAATGAGCAATGTTATAGAATTAATGCACTTGATTTTTAAATATTCAGCAATTACACCAACACTACTTTATGGGAGAAGGTTTCATAAAATGGTGGCAGTTGAAGTTGGAGACTGGCTTTTTTATATTTGTTCCTTGTTCTCCCCCAAAGAAAAAGCAGTAAAGTTGTCTGATTTTGACATTTAAAGGAGCAAATATTTTTGCATAATCCAACATGCTCCACTAATGTAGTAAAACACAAGTTGAGTGTTAATAACAAAAAAGTTAAAATGCAGAAAGGGAAAAAAGAGAAATTGGGGTACTGGTGAATAAACAAGGTTTAAGGTGTAATAAGGATAGAGATAAATGCAAAATTGTGAGGGAATTTTATCAAGCATTATATGCAAAAAAGGAGGTAGATTTGGAGAGGCTTAAAAAGATTTTGGAGAGACAGTTAGGGAGCGGAATAAAGCAAGAACATAGAGAGAAAATGGAGGAAAGGATTACTGATGAAGAGGTAAAGGAGGTAATCAGTGGGTTGAAGATGGGGAAAGCCCCGGGAGATGATGGATTATCGACAGAGTTTTATAAAGAATTTAAAGATGTGGTGGTTCCAAAGTTAGTGAAGTTATATAATTATATTCTAGACGGAGGACAAACCCCGACTTCATGGTATAATACTACAATCGTTCTACTGCCAAAACCGGGAAAGAATTTGGAAAAGGTGGAATCGTACAGACCAATTTCCCTTATAAATCAAGATGCCAAGATCTTCACAGCAATATTGGCTAATCGTCTAAACAGCTTTATGGGGGAATACATAAATGTTGATCAAGTTGGTTTTTTAAAAGGCCGACACATGGCGGACTTGACTAGAAGGGTATTAGATTTAATTGATAATGTCAATCAAACGAAGGAAAAGGTTGGTTTATTATCATTAGATATTTTTAAGGCATTTGATTCATTACAATGGTCTTCAATTAAGGAAATAGTTAAAAATTATGGATTTGGGGACAGATTTAGAAGGGTAATTGATCTATTATAGCAAAAAGGGAATGCTAGGATTAGAGTAAATGAAGAGGTTACTGAGGTGGTAAAGCTTGAGGCTGGCACCAGGCAGGGATGTCCATTATCTCCTATTCTGTTTATCATGGCCATGGAGATACTAGCCAAAAATATAAGGGATGATTTAAATATAGAAGGGATAATGGGTAATAAAGTGAGCATGTACGCAGATGATACGTTGCTAATGGTGAAACATCCGGAGTTGGTAATGGATAGGATTAAAGATCAACTACAGGTATTTGAAGCTGTAACTGGACTAACGATAAATTGGGATAAATCGGAACTGATGCTGTGTAATATGGGGGTAGGCGAGATGGGAAGGATAGTGGGGACACTTAATATACAAATTAAAGAAAAGTTAAAATATTTGGGGATAACTATTTCAAATAAATTGGAAGAACTTAAACGACTGAATTATGACAGCTTGAAAGCTGAATTTAAGAGTAAAATACAAGAGTTTCAGAAGTTGAAGCTGTCATGGTTCGGGAGGATTGCAATTTGCAAAATGATATTGTTGCCAAAGATTATTTTTTTATTTGATGCACTTGCGATCCACTTGAAGGAGAAGGAAATTAATGAGTTTCAAAAGATGTTTAACTGTTTTTGTAATGGAGGTAAAAATCTAGACTTCCAAAGAAGTTCTGGTATTTATCTCAGAAAGAAGGGGGTTTGGGCATGCCAAATTTGTTAGTCTATTATCGAGCATTTCAAATTAAGAATGTTGTGAAGATCTTGGCAAGAGAAAAGGCAATTTGGGAGGAATTGGAGATGAAAGAGTATAGGAATATTGGCAATATGATCTTTTTGGGAATAAAGGATAAACCGAAAAAGACAAGTAATACTATGATGAGAGGTCTCATGGAGGTGTGGAAAAGAGTAAAGAAAGATATGGTCCCAAGTCTCTCTCCAATTTTGGAATTGACTGATATGGTGTGTTTTCCAATAAAAATAGATAAGGAAAAAAAGGAAATATTGGATAAAAATGAATTGTCTTTACTGAAGGACTGGTTAAAAGTTTGTGATGATGAAACCAAGAGGAAAAAAATATTTGAAAAGTTAAAACTGGACTGGTTTCAGAAATTGAAGGTGGATAATTGGAACAAAAAATATAGAAGAGAAGCAGGGATAGATAGAACAAAGACTGAATTTGAAGAACTGGTAATGAAGATCAGAAAAGGGGAGAAGAACATTAAGGGTCTGGTAAGCAAACTTTATATTATATTGAATAAGGGTAAAGATCCACAGGAAGATTTGAAACGGAAGTGGGAACAAAACCTGAATATAAAAATAGGGGATGATGAATGGAGGAATAAATGGAAAAAGAGGATAATGAGAACAATGTCAGTAAGAATTAAGGAACATAATTTTAAAATGCTGTGGCAATGGTACTTGACACCACTGAGACTTCATCAGATGGATAATAAAAGGGATAATTTATGTTGGAGATGTAAAGAAACGGTTGGAACATATGAATATATGTGGTGGAGTTGTAAAAAAATAAGTGATTTTTGGAGAGGAATAGAAGGGGAGATCGGTGAAATAATGGGTAAAAGAGTTAAGTTGGTGTCAGGTACCATCCTTTTAACAAATGTGGAAGGTATGGGTTTGAACAAGGAGGAAAAAGAACTACTGGAAATTATATTAACTACAGGTAGACAATGCATAGCCAGAAATTGGAAAAACGATGTAGACATACAGATCGGAGAGTGGTATAAAGAAATGTGGAGCTTAGCATTGAACGACAAACTGACATGGGAGATTAAAGTAAAACGAGATAATTTAAAAGAGAATAGGTTTTGGAGTATTTGGAAGCCGTTTGTGGATCATTCTCTTATGGCAAGTGACAGTTCTGGACCTGTACCATCTCAAAGATGTTTTTGGAGATGAAACAGATACTAAACTCTCCGGGCATTGTATATATTCACAGGGTGTTGTGTAATTAGTGAAGAAACCAAAAAATAATAATAATAGAGGTAGCACTAAAAAATTTTTTTGTTACTGTTATGGTTATAGTAATAACTTACAATGTGGTATTAATATTGGGGGTTATATGGTAAATAATCAGTTTAATCATTAATATGTGCTAGCTCTATGAACTTGAGGTAATACTGTATTGATGTCGTTTTTGTTGTATTATTATATTGTATTGTTATTGTTTTTCTTTTTTGTATGTTGGTTAAAAATTTAATAATTTTTTTTTAAAAAAAATGCAGAAAATCCAGTTCAGTCTAGGTCAGGGTTCCTCAAACCTGCCTCTCCAGATGTTCTTGGACTTCAATTCCCAAAAGCCCAGATCAGCAAGTGTATTGACTTGGACTTCTGATATTTGAAGTTCAAGAACACCTGGAGAGCCAGGTTTGAGGAACCCAGGTCTAGGTCATATGTGGCCATACAAGATATTAGACATCTTGATCTGATATATTGGCCAGAGATTTCCAGGAAGTGACTGAAGCATCATCCATGAAGCATTCCCCCAAACTGGGCTCGAGACAATCCTTTACAGTGCTGGTGAACCTTGGCACTCCAGGTGTTCTTGGATTTTAATTCCCTGAATCCCGTGTCAGCACACCAGTTGATCAGGACTTCTGGGAATTGAAGTTCAAGAACACCTAGAGTGCCAAGGTTGGCAACCACTGCTTTATATTATCTTCCTGCATTATCCAGAAACCAGTTCCTGCCCATCTTCCTTTGATTTTGCCTGAAAGGAGTCATGTCATTCCACTACATCAGAGGTCCTCTACCTTTTTAATCTAAGGGCCGGATAATGCCCCCACAGACATTTGAGGAGCCGGACTGGTGGTCCCACCATTGCCACCACCCTGCTATGGAGTGCTATTAGGGACACAACAAGCCAAGCAGAGGGGACAAGGATTGAGGTGGCAGTGGCAGAAGCAGCGACTGGAGCAAGGGCACAGGCCAAATGAATTGATGCCGCAGACTGGATCCAGACCGTGGGCTGTAGTTTGAGGATCCCTGTGCTACATGAAAGCACTGTCACTGTCACACGGGAGTATGAGAGAATCTAATCTCAATCTGTGTTTAATACAAATATACCAAAATCCACAGAATATCGGGATAGAAATATAGAAACAACCTACTTAATTCTGAATGATGTTAATTGAGATGTTAAGGCCCAATACCTAAAATTGATGGATTTGTCTGGTCAGGCTCCGTACTTTGAGTTCTTCGTGGTTAAAAGTTTGAATTCTTCACTAGAACCTGCAGAGTAGAAATCTGAGAAGATGCTTGTCATGCAAACAAGTCATGCAATTAAGCACATTGACCACATATGGCCAGCACCTTGTCAGATCATCATAGCAGCTTCCATAGTTGGGACTCCATGTATGTAAATATTGAAATGGGTATTGTCCCTTAAGTGTGTTATTCTAAGCTAGACAAAACCTCTGGTGTTTCCAGTACAATTTATAAAATCACAACAAGTGAATTAAGCAAAGGAGGCTGAAATCATCTATGTGGTTAATTGGGAACAAGTCATTTTAAATGAGAGGTTGACAACCTCTGAGTCTGCAGGCTACATTGGGATTTGCCCAACTCCCTGAGGACTGCACCTTCTCCTGCATACAGGCAAGGCCACCTCCACTTTCCAAAATACCCCTGTAAAAGACTGCTTCCATTTGAATAGGATGCATACACCTTATTTTTGATTTATTTAGAAGGTTCAGAAAGTTCTCGCAGCAGTAACAGGCTTCAAAACAAGATGTGCACTCACTCTTTGCACCTTGTCTCAAATTTTGTTTGAGGGTTTGTCCAAATGGATTTTTGCTTTGTTTCATTGTTTGATCCTGGACTGCCAAAATGTGGAGACATGGTAGCCACAAGCAAAGAACTAGATTATTGAAAGAGTTCAAAAAAGGAAATCAACCCGGATTGTTCCTTGGAAGGACAAATATTGAAGATGAAGCACAAGTACTTTGGTCACCAAATGAAAAGAGAGGACTCACTGGAGAAGGCCTTGATACTGGGAAAAATTGAAGGCAAAAGGAGAAGGGGGCAGAGGATGAGATGGCTAGATGGAATTGTTGATGCAATGGGCATAGAGCTGAGCAGGCTGATGAAGATGGTGGAGGATAAGGATGCCTGGCGTGTGATGGTCCATGGGATTGCAAAGGGTCGGAATTGACTATGTGACTGAACAACAACAAAAGTAGCACGAAAAATGTTTCTTCCCCTTTTACTTTCAGCCTCCCACATTTCCTAAAAACTTTTTCTGGAGGACCTCCCTGTACTTCAGAGCAGATGTTGACAGGGTAGTGAAAAAGCTGTAGTTCTTGGCACAACCAATTTTATCAAACTATAGAGTAAAAAACTAAATATTCCCAAATGTTGGAATCAGAATTGTTTAGTTCATTTTTCTGGACTCCAGAAAACTTGTTGGTTTCAAGTGAGTGGAATATTATCAGAAATTCTGGTAAACACTTAGTGAATCATTAGAGTTATTATCTGGAAAAGAAAGAAATAATAATATTACAGAGAAAGAAGCATTTGTTTTTCTTTGCTTTTTTCACAAACTCAGTAAAAGTGTCTAAATTACTGTAAAAAAAGTTGTAAAAAAGTTAAGAGCTACCATTCCCTAGAATGTTTTTCCTGTACCATACTCCCTAAGCATTTATACGTTTTCTAACTTGTACTTTATAAATGAGTATTTAACCATAAATTTCTTAGGGAATGTCTTTAGGATTTCACACTGAAAATTGCAGTCTTGTTCTTAGCATACAGTAAGCCCCTGGTTAATGATGTTTCTTGGTTCCCAATGTTGCATCGCTAACCGGGAAACGTCGTTAACTGGGAAGCAGAAACCTGCAGCAGACAAAGGGGTTTACCCTGGGGTTTCTGCTTGCAGCAGTGACGAAAAAGGTCCTTGTGGGTCGGAAACAGCTTGGATCACCTCCCCTGCCCCCCCCCCCGAGGTGGCAGGGGTGGCAGGGACCCCCCAAAAAGGGGAAATTCCCATCATGATGGAGATTTTCCTGCACATTTTGGGGGCTCTGCCACCCCTGCCCACCCCCATAAAAAGGCAGTCCACCCCCCACAAGAAGGAAGACTGATCCCCTACCTTTCTAGCTGATTGTGGGCTTAAAAAAAAATCGCCAGTTTTTGGTCCCCGTTTCAGGCTCTCCGGGTCCACAGCAACGTTTGGGGGGGGCCTGGAAGGACCTCTCCTGTGCAAACCCCGTCTTCCTACGACCTTCCTGAGCTGTGCTAGAAGCAAAAACAGTTGCATCCACTATTTTTTGGTTTTTCCCCAAGATGGTGGACGCAACTGTTTTCGCTTCTAGCATGGCTCCAGAAGGTCGTAGGAAGACAGAGTTTGTGCGGGAGAGGTCCTCCCAGCCCTCCCAACGTTGCTGTGGACCCGGAGAGCCTGAAATAGGGACGAAAAATGGCAATTTTTTTAAAAAACCCACAATCAGCTGGAAAGGTAGGGGATCAGTCTTCCTTCTTATGGGGGGTGGGTAGCCTTTTTGTGGGGGTGGGCAGGGGTGGAGGAGACCCTAAAATGTGCAGGAAAACCTCCATCATGACAGGATTTTTTCCCCTTTTGGGGGGTCCCTGCCACCCCTGCCACCTCAGGGGGGGGTCGGAGGAGGCGATTTTCACCTCTGCCCACCCCTACGACAAGATCTCCTACCTTATGAAGCTGGATAATTGCCGTCAGTGGGGTCCCTGCTTCAGGCTCTCTGGCTCTCCAGCAGTATGTGGGAGGCTTGTTGCAACTATAACCAGCTGTTGGGCAGCACAGGGAGCACCTAGGAAGGCGGGGATAGTGCAGAATAGGTCCTCCAAGCCTCCCACACACTGCTGGAGAAGCAAAGAGCCTGAAAGAGGGACCCCACCGACGGCAATTTTCCAGCTTCATAAAACACGGTGCCCGAGGTTAACAATGCCACATCGTTAACCGAGAGATGACTTTTCACAAAAAGTCACATTGTAAACCAAAAACGATTTTGACTGAATGCAACGTAAACCAGGGGTTTACTGTATCTCTCTCATTATAATAGACTAGCATATTTTGCCCGGCGGTGCCAGGCTTTTTAAAATTGTGTTGGATAGTAAAGGGTTTCATTTTTTTTTCTTGAACTAATGGTGCTGGGCTGTTTTAAATGGTGTTGAAAGGTTTTGTGATTTTGTGGCTTCGAGGTGCTGCATCCGCTTGTGGCGGACTTGCGCTCCCAGTGTGTGTTTTATTTTTATTTTTTGTGCGCCAGCTTCCTCAGTGCCGGGCTCTTTAAATTGGTTTTGGAAGGTTTTTGTTTTATATTTATGCAAATTTTATTTTAATTTATTTAATGTAAATTAATTTTTTATTTTAAAGTTTAATTTTGGTTTTTTAAATCTTTATTTTTATGCATTTTTTATTTTTTGTTTTGGTTTTTTGAGTGAAAAGTGATTTCTGGGTTTTTTTGGGGTATTTTTTGAGATTGTTGTGAATATTTTTGAATGTTTTGATAACTTATTTGATTAATTTGGGAATTAATCTTATTAGTTTCAATATTTTTGAATGTTTTTTTCTTGTGGCCTCTGGGTGGGGGTGGTGAGCTTTTCTTCTTCTCTACAATTGTTCTCTACTGTCCTCTGGGTGTCACTTCCGGTAAGTATTTTCTTTATTTTCTCAGTTGAGTTCCGGTCATCATGCAATGAAGACATCTCCTAGTAAGCTCCCTGGGTTGTTGTTTTTTTTGGGGGGGTGTTGTGTTGGGTTTTTGGGGGGTCTTTGTGATGTTTTTTGGTTACTTTTTGGATGTTTTTGTGTTTCCTTTTTATATTTTTGGTTTTTGTTTTTGACTGTTTTTGGTTTGTGTTTTTGTGTTTACATTTTTAGGGGGGGTTCTTTTCCGAGGGCCAGGCTCAAAGCCTGGCCCGTGGAAAGGAAAGGGCGGGTGGGGGGGCCTTTCTTTTCCGCGGGCCATGCTGGCTGGCCCATGGAAAGGAAGGGCAATGGCTGGGGGGGCTTTCTTTTCCATAGGCCATGCTGGCTGGCCCGTGGGAAGGAAGGGCAGCGGTGGGGGGGCTTTCTTTTCTGCGGGCCATGCTGGCTGGCCCATGGGAAGGAAGGGCAATGGCAGGGGGCCTTTCTTTTTCATGGGCCATGCTGGCTGGCCCGTGGGAAGCAAGGACAGCGGTGGCGGGGGGGGGGCTTTATTTTCCATGGGCCATGCTGGCTGGCCCGTGGGAAGGAAGGGCAGTGGCGGCAGGGGTTTTTTTTACTTTTATTTTTCATGCGCCGGCTGCCTCAGCGTTCTGTGTGCTAATGGCGCACAGAGGACATTGGGGCTTGTAGTTTTGCCTGCGCGTGTTTGGTTCCTGCAGCGGTTTTTTCCTGCGGCTTTTTTTTTGATTGGCCGCGGCGCATTTCCGAATGTTCCTTTTGCCGTGACACTCAGTCTGATTGGCTCTGGTGCGGCGCGGTGCAAGGAACATTGGGAATTGAAGTTCCCTTTTTTTGTTTGCGTCCAGGGGGCTCCTGCCCCCCGGCTGAAAATTTCAACCCGATAGTTACCTGCAAACCAGGTTTGGGCGAGTGAACGGAGGCGCATTACAGGCTAGTGGGGCCTGGTGCAACATCCTTTGATACATTCCAACGGTTAACACACCATTTTATGGTGTCCCCAAGTTTCTGCAGCTTTCTGGTATCAAAATTTGATCTTTCAGTCTCCAGCTTAGCACTTTAACCACTAAGCCACCAGAGAAGCTGCCATTGATTTCAATGAGTACATTTTACAGTCTGCTCGGTTGTGAGCTGATTTTGTTAGTCTAGGTATTCTCAACCTGTTGCCTGTGGCCCAGATGCAGCACCATTTCATGTGGCTCCCTACTGCCTCCACCACAACAGGAAGTGCTATGTGGTGGAGGAAGGGCAAAATGTCAATCCGGCGCCTGAAGCTATCTGAGGGAGTGTGACCCGGCCTCCAGCTTAAAAAGGCTGAGAACTCCTGTGTTAGTCAGTTGTTTAAAATGGACTACTAACTGAGACAAGGGTTGTGGTGGCTTATTAGTTAAGATGCTGAACTTGACAACTAGAAGGTTGGCAGGTCAGCAGTTCAAGACTGAGTACTGCACAATGGGAGTGAGCTCCAAGTCTCTGTTCCAGTTCCTGCCAACCTAGCAGTTTTAAAGCAAGAAACTGGAAGTAGATAAATAGGTACCACTTTGGTGGGAAGGTAAACAGTTCTGTGCACTCCAGTGTCTAGTCATGCTTGGCACATGTCCACAGAAATGTCTGCTGATGCAAACAGTGCTGGCTCTTTGGCTGTAAATGAAGATGAGCACTGCCCCTAGAGTTAGATACAACTGGCTTTTGAGCAATGATGACATTTACCTTTATCTTACTAACTGAGATTCTTCACAATGTGCAGAGTGCTTTTAGATCCTTGAATACTGGAAATAGATGGATAAAGAAAGGGAGGGGAGACCCGTGTGGTGGCAGGCTCAGAGAATTAATAATTTTCTTAAGAACCTAGTTTGTTAGACCTGTTCAGTGCATTATTAATGACATGTGCTATTAATGTAGTGTCTTTAAAACAATTTTTAACATTTAAAAAGCCTTTAAAAATAGAAAAATGGCCAAAGCTAGCCACTGCACTACCTCAGAAATATAAGAAAATGTAATGTTTTAAGAATAATGTATAAAGGTTAAATGTCTCTCAAACCGAAATATAATATTTTGGCTTTGATGTGAAAATGAGGGGTGAAAGATATTGATATATTTCCCCCGCATACTCTCCAAAGTAAGTTGTTTGTAATGCATTACCTCTGCCCAAGGTCTGCCAGGAGCAATAAAGGAACTCATGAAACCTCAGCCATAAAGAAAGGAGTAATTCTAGAACTAAAATCAGTCGAGAAGCTTAGGAGGAACATCTTTTACACCAGAGGTTCTCAACCTTTTAAAGCCGGAGGCCGAGTCATGCTCCCTCAGATAGCTTTCGGGGCCAGAATCTGGCGGACAGCCATTTTGCCCTTCATCCACCACATGGCATTTTTTGGTGTGGTGGAGGTGGTGAGGGCCACATGAAATTGTGTCAGGGACCACATACAGCCCATGGGGCACAAGTTGAGAATCCCTGTTTTACACTCTAGGTGATATTATTTTAAGAATGAAAACCTGTCAGTTTCATGTTCATTGTATTTTTCCGAATCCTGCCAGGATTCTTATCCCATCTAATTCCTGTGAGGGGCTCTGAGAGAGTTAACCTTTGTACATAGAAATGTGTGTGTATTTTGCCATCTTTCCCCCTGAGGTGCAGATCACTTCTTATTTATTTATTATTTTTGCCTTGGCATATAGTTTTCTGCATTTCCCACACTGGCTGAAGAATATTTCTATGCATTTCACAAATATACTCATTTTTTACTTGTACACATTTGCTTGTCTATATTTTGATGGGGACAGGGGAGATAATTTGATAGTTACCCTTACTTTAAAGTGATGGGAACTCAAAAGACACATGTCTACACTCATTAATCGTTTTCCAGATCAAGGCTTATGAGAAATTCCTTTCAAGCTCCTACATTATTTCAAAAATATTGAAAGCAGATTAACCAAGGCCAGTGGCAGACATTGCCAGCATTGGTCAGTTCGAGCAGTGTTCTCCAAACTTTGGGTTTTGAACTTCAGTTCCCAGAAGCCTAAGTCAGTACATTGACTAACTAATGCTTTGGGGAATTGACTTAGGCTTCTGGGAATTGAAGTTCAAAACCCAAAGGTTGGGGAACACTGAGAGGATTTAAGTCCCATAAAGAATCAAGCAGCCAAAAGCTAGACCTGTTGTACTAGCTAACTTTTCTCTTTGGTACAAGCCAAGGTGGAAACAGTATTCTCTGTATCCTAACTGAGCTTTATGCACAATAAATGCAAAACACCTTTCAATGGATCTATGGGAAACAAGCAGTAGTTGGCAAGTAAAGGTGGTGCATGCTTTAGGAGACTGCATATTATGCCCTCAAACAACTATCCAGGAGAGAGTGGTCAGTTTTGGTGATGTTGGGGTTTGTTGTCCCCCCTTCACATGCTCAGGTATTTCATATTTTGAATTTTTTAAAACTGAAGTATACAGGGGAAAACTTCATTTAATATGTGGTGCTGGAGGAATTTTATAGATATGCTGGACAACTGGAAAGATGAGCAAGTGGCTCCTAGAGCAAATCAAGCCCAAACTGTCTCTGGAGCCAACAATGATGAAATTGAGGCTGTCATACTTTGGACGCATCATGAGAAGGCAAGACTCTCTGGAAAAAGACAATAATGCTACAGCCAAACAATGATCTTCTAGACCACATTCGAAGCTTGTAGAACAGTCAACACCTACCCTTTCTCCTCAAAATTAATACTAGAAATGTAAATATTCACTTAAGTCATCTTTGCGTTCCTCCCCCCGGCTGCCTGGTCGGCAGGGAGTGAGAACAGCTGGGGGTGGACTGCGCCCTCAAAAGCGCTGCCGCCGCCATCACCCTACCGCCAGATGCCGGAGCTTCACGTTCCTCCCCCCGGCCGGCTGGTCAGCGGGGAGTGAGAACAGCTGGAGGTGGACTGCGCCCTCAAAAGCGCGGCCGCTGCCACCACCCTACCACCGGACGCCAGACGCCGGAGCTCCACGTTCCTCCCCCCGGCCCGGCTGGTCGGCGGGGAATGAGAACAGCTGGGGGTTGGCCGCGCCCTCAAAAGTGCTGCCGCCACATTGGACGCTGGAGCTCCGCATTCCTCCCCCCGGGTTGGTGGGGAGTGAGGACAGCTGAGGGAGCAATCACCACTGCCCCAAGGACCATTGCCACAGCTGTGGGGGGCCTTGCCCTCCTCTCCTGTCCCCTGCGGGGAGGGACATAGGGCCATGGGCCACCACATCATGCTGAAGCCCATCGCTGCCCCAGGGATTGTGACTATAGTTGTGGGAAGGGGCTTCATCCCCTCTTTTCCTTGCGTTCCCGGTCCTCACCTCGGGCCAACATGGAAGGATGATGCCACCATGGCCGGCTGAACTTGCCATCATCATTGCTTATGGTTTTGGCCTTGGTGGAGGCAAGGAGGCCGGTCGGCTAGGAGCTCCAGGACTGGTGCACACTTTTGTCCCACTCCTCATCTGCAAGGACTAGAAGGACTGGGCGGGGCATATTTTTGATATTGTTACTCTGTGATGATTTTATTTATTATTATTATTATTATTATTATTATTATTATTATTATTATTATTATTATTATTATTATTATTATTATTATTATTATTATTATTATTATTATTATTATTATTATTATTATTATTATTATTATTATTATTTAGACTTCTATACCGCTTTCCTTCCCATAAAGGGGTCTCGAAGCAGTTTACAACAATAATGCCAAACAATATAAAATATGATACAAATAATACATCAGAATACAATACAATAATAAAGAAGCATGAAAAGTAAATTCAGTACAATAATCAATAGTCAATAATAAACATAATGTTAGAAAACAAAATCAGTATAATACAATAATAAACATCATAATGCAATATACAAATTTCAAAGCAATAAACAATATCCAATTCAAGATTAAACAGTACATATTTCAAAGCAGTACACAACACTATACAATAAATACATTACGAAGACTCAGTCCACTTCCCTTCATGCTAAAACAGCTGAGGGGGAGAAAGTCTGACAACAGTTCCTGATGCGAAGGCATCAACGGAGCTAGCGGAGAGTCCTTTGCCCCAGGTGTTTCTCGGCCCCTCTAGTCCGGCTGGCCAAAGGGTGGGCGGTGAAGGCATCAGCGGAGCTAGCGGTGAGAGTCCTTTTAAACTCACTGTGCCTTGCTCCAGGTGTTTCTCGGCCCCTCTAGCCCGGCTGGCCAAAGGGTGGGCGGTGAAGGCATCAGCGGAGCTAGCGGTGAGAGTCCTTTTAAACTCACTGTGCCTTGCCCCACGTGTTTCTCGGCCCCTCTAGCCCGGCTGGCCAGAGGGTGGGCGGTGAAGGCATCAGCGGAGCTAGCGGTGAGAGTCCTTTTAAACTCACTGTGCCTTGCCCCACGTGTTTCTCGGCCCCTCTAGCCCGGCTGGCCAGAGGGTGGGCGGTGAAGGCATCAGCGGAGCTAGCGGTGAGAGTCCTTTTAAACTCACTGTGCCTTGCCCCAGGTGTTTCTCGGCCCCTCTAGCCCAGCTGGCCAAAGGGTGGGCGGTGAAGGCATCAGCCTGACTCTGGCCGCTGATTTGTATTTGATGTTTTGAATTTTTTATATTGTGTACCTTTTGATGCGATTAATTGATGTTTATATACTATCTTATGATTGTGATTTTGTATTTTGTCTGAATTTGATTTGTATACTGTTTCTGTATTTTGGATTGTATTTTTTACTTTATTTTACATGCTGTAAACCACTCTGAGTTCTCTTAGGGGAAGTAAAGAGGTATAGAAATGTAAATATAATAATAATAATAATAATAATAATAATAATAATAATAATAATAATAATAATAATAATAATAATAATAATAATAATAATAATAATAATAATAATAATAATAATCTTCACAAGTGATAACAAACAAAGGGTGTGATTATTTTATTTATTTATTTATTTTTCTGATTTATATTGCCGCCCAACTCCGAAGACCAATAAAAAAAACCATTAAAACTGCCACCAAAATTACAAGTATTTTGTGACTTTTTGCTTTCAGGAAATTGTGTGTTTCAACTTGACATTTTCTGCAAAATCACCCTCAAGGTAGCTTCCAATAAAACTTAGCAAATTTAGTAATAATAATTTCATGTCAGAGATTACTCTGTGTTGAAAGGATTTTTGCTGGAGAAACTCTGCTCAGGGGACACCTGAATGAGGCTCCTTTCATGTCCCCAGGTGCAGCTCTCTGATATCAAAACCTGGCCTTCCAGTCTCTAGCTCAGCGTCTTAACCACTAATTCATCAGTGGAGCTGTTAGCAAACTTAATGAAGGGTGGAAAAATTGCACATAAACTCTGCATTAAAATACAGAAATATAAGCCTAGCACAGAGAGAGAGAGAGAGAGAGAACCTATCACAGTTCATCTGTTCAGAAGGCCAAAATCTATATAATTAAAATCAAAGGGGCTGCAACGCCTTCCCCCTGGCTGGCAGAAATGACATGGGGAGGTGACTGTGCATGCACAAGAATCCACACATGCGCCTAACCCTGCCTGGCATTCCAGGCTGTGGCACATGCATGAAATTCCACACATGTGCCAAAGTCTGCCTGCCATTCCAGGTGGTGCACGACCTAGCCACCAGTATGGATGGTGGCAATTACAGCCATTATGGCTGCCCCTGCCCCAGTGACTACTGTTGGCAGGAGGCCACTGCGGTATGGCTCCTCTGCACTTCTGAGGCATGCCTCGGGGGAAGGGAGAAACCACAGCCGGGGGGCGGGCATAGGATGGGACTGGGCCACTGCCTTCCACAGGCCTCCACCCCCGCAAATGGGTCCTCTGCCCACCCACCCAAATGGAGCCTCCTTTCTGCCTGACACAACCCACGGGAGGAAGAAGGGGCTGAGCTGCGATGGCTACCCACTGACTGTAGTCGCTGGGGAGGCTGGCTGCGGTGGCCAAAGTCAGGCTGAGACGGTGCCTCACAGCGGAGCTGAGAGAGCAGCCGTGACAATAGCAGACAAAAAGGTAAGGCAGCTGGGGGCGGGGGCGGGGGAGGACAGGTCTCTCCTTGGCACGGGTAGGGTACCTCTGGGCAATGCCGGGTCCTCTGCTAGTGCTTTCTGAAATAATGCAAAATAGTTTTACATGCCACTGGAAGGCAACACATGCCTCCCACAGGTGAGAGTTATGTCACCTTCATCCCACCACGCACACCCGGTATTGCAGATGGTGAAGAGGCCTTTGAAGTAGATATTAATAAACAAGGTGATGGATATGTGGGAGAAAACAGTAATTTAGATGCCTTATCAAGTCTGCTTTGTTCTCTAGTCCTTGAACTGAGCCCATAAACAAGCTGGGAAACAGTGCAGTTTATTGTCAGACCCACAAAAAGAGAATTTGCTCATCTCAAACTGATAGCAAAAGAGGGGAGGACAAGGATCTCAAAACACTTAAGATAGTTCACCTTATAAAAGTCACTGTTTCTTCTTAACAGGATCTGATGTCCTGAATGAAGAAAGAACAGCCCAGTGCCAGGGAAGCAGCAGTGAATAAACTCAAGAAAATAACTACTGTATTTCCATGTTCTTTAGGTGAATTGGTGTTCTACTCTACCTTGAAGTAAACTTGATCCATGAAAGTTCACAGTAAAAAGATAGCAGTTAGTCTTTAAAGTACTGCAGTTTTTTATTTTTATTTTATTTTTGCCTTTGTTTTATGATAAGCCTTTTTTTACTGTACATAAGAAACAGCCTTGGGGTGTGTGGCCTGATGGCGGACTGAATAGATTGAACTTTCTTTCGCTCGGAAAGAACGATGAGGAAAGAGGCTTTTTAAAAGAGATTAAAATGTTCCGAAGACATTAAAAAAGGAGGAGGAGAAAGAATAAGTTAACAACTGATGGAACATACTTTGGACTGGCTGAAAAGTTGAGTGAAAAAGGAGAGAGACGTGAGTTTCAAATTTCAGAGAGGAGTAGGGGCTGGGCGGACTTTGCCGGAGCAGGCCCGAACGGGAGTTTTCTCCTAGCCAAGGACTGGATTTGGATTATGATCATTGCTTAAAGTGATAGAGGTGGCAAATAAAGAGGTGGAGAGATGGAACCGAGCATGTAAAAGGCAAGCAAAAGGCAAGTGGGCGGCCGGACTGAGGGGGTAAGTTTGCTGGGATTCGAAGGGGGAAAGCGAAAGTGAGCCTCATTCGGCCTGGCTAGTCCCTGAAGCATTCTGGAACTGAGCGGAGCCGTGAGGAACTTGGTTGGGCTTGGAAACAGAAAGTTGCCGCCGAGAGTGAGTCCTTGGAGGTGGTGGAGGGGGAGGAAAAGGGGGTGGAATAGCAGAAAAGTATATTGAATATGGAGGATCCCCCCCCCGGAAATTATTAAAGATTGGATGATGGACGTTCAGGCTTAAAAGAGGAGAGCTTAGTGGTTTGGAAACTTTTCCCTTTCTTTGGATATTTGGATAAAAAGAAGAAGAGTGGAGTTGCTATGATTTGAGCCCCATTACATTATTATATTGAACTTCAATATGGAATAAGATGGCGCCGGGAGTCTGATTGGTGGTGTTTCTTGGAAAGTATTGTTTTGTCTTCTTCATTTTTGGGACTGGAGTTTGTTTTGCCTTCCCTTTTTTTTCTGGATTACAAGCATTCTGTTTTTTTGTGTGGAAGTGGCAACTGGTTGTTATTTGCTTAAAGGGACATAAGGACGGTCAAAAGAGTGTGGAGTAACTGTGTTACAGACGATATACTTCTGTGAAGATAATTTGGAGGCTGTTTGCAATTGGAGCAGTGTTTGAATGAAACATCAGGGAAGGGGGAAAAAGAAGGAGAAAGTAGGCTGGACAAGAGCAGAGAGACAGACATCTTCAGATAGGAATTTTAAAAGGCTCACCAGGATAGAACAAGAGGAGTCGGAGATGAAGAAAACAATGCAACAGGAAATAAAAGATTTGGAGGACCAAGAGACTGTGAGAAAAATTGCACAGCAATTGCAACAACAACAACAAAAGATAGTGACAACCCCACCTACAATGGCATCTGCAGCTGTGAAATCTATTGTAATAACAACAGCAAAGGTAACAACAGCAAAGGTAACAACAGCAACGGCTGCAACAACAACTAGAACAACCACAGCTGCAACGACACCGACGGAAGTAACAACAACAGCAACTATAATGACAGTGACAACCCCATCAATGTTGCCAATAAAGGGGGGCAAGGGTTTAAATCAGATGTTGATAAATTTAATGAGAAGGTGGATAATTTGGAAAAAAATTGGAGATATGTTTGTTCAGGATAAACAGGAACGTAAACAAGATATGCAAGATTTGATGGCAAACATTATGAAGGGTTTTGATGATGTAAAAAAAGGGCAGAATAAACTTAAGAAAGAACAAGAGGTGATGAAAAAAGAACAGGAGGGGATAAAAGCAGAGGTTTCAAATATGAGAGAAAGAAAGGGAAAATAAGGTGGGGGATCATGAAAAAAGGCTAGAACTGGTGGAAGAACAGATGAGATGTGCGAACGTGATAATTCAAAAAATTCTGGAAGGTACGCCAGATAAATTAAAAGAAAGAATTGTAAAATGGTTAGATGGAATTATGGAAGGAGGTTTTACACCATATGGTATTGTAAGTGTCTTTCGGTTGGGTTCAAGAAGGGGTAAAGCTGGTGCAAGAAATGTACTGGTAAAGTTCGCCAATGTTGCTGATAAATTTCAATTGATGGCTCTCATTCGAGTGAAGGGGTCAGAGGTTTTAAAAATTGATGGTTCAGATATTGAAGTATATAATGACATTCCAATGGAGGATCGCATGTGGAGGCAATCGATGAAGCCAATTACAAAGAGATTTCAAGATAAAGGAGATATAATTGGAAATTTCCACATCAATTGAGTTTCTTTCATTTGGGTAAACGATATATGATGAGTGAAGATGTCAATGTTATGGATGTAATGCTGGATGCAAAATTATTGGAATTCGGAACTAAAGAGTGGGATGAACTGAAGGAGGAATTGATTGTTTTGGGTGGGTTCATGAGAAGGGGAAATGATAACGAAAATATGTCCAAAGGAGCAGAAGGAGGGATTGATTTGAGTGGAAGCTAGTTTGGGTTGCACTTCCCCCCTTTGTTAATACGGAGGCTACTTGTAGAAAAGTGGGGAGGGATAGTTGTAGATTGTTTATATGGTTTTTTTTTAAAATAGATGTTTGGGTAGAGGGTTTGTTGTTTGTTGGAGTGCACGCCCATTGGAGGAAGTGGGAAAAGGGAGAATTGGGGTTAAAAATAAGGAATGAAAGATTTGAAAGTATTAACCTGGAATGTGAAAGGTACTGGTTGTCAGGTGAAGAGAAGATTAGAAGCAGCTCTTAGGAAAGATAAACCGGACATAATCTTTCTACAGGAAACTCATCAAAAATCAGAGGAAATTAATAAATTATTCCTAGGATGGACTCAATTCTATGAAAAATCATATGGTACGTCAAAGGCAAGAGGTGTAGCAATTATGATATCAAGTAGAGTTGGATTTGAGATGATAAAAAGTATTTCAGATACAGAAGGAAGATATTTAATAATAAAAGGAAAAATAGATGATGAGGAGATAACCTTGGTGAATTTGTATGTGCCAAATGAAAATCAAAATAAATTTTTAGATAAGGTGTATAATATATTGAATAAAGAAAGAACGATAAAAATGATTGTGGGTGGGGACTTCAGTTTAATAAGATCAAATATAGATAACACAAATATAGTTAGAAGGGGGAGGAGATAAAATACAAGTGCTGAATAAATGGATGAAAGTATTAGGGTTAAAAGATACATGGCGGGAGCTTAAAAGATCGGATAGGGTTTACACTTCCCCCCCCCAGGTTTATAATACGTATTCCAGAATAGACTATATATTGGTAACGGATAACCTGATAGGGAATTTGGATGAAATTGAAGTTGGAATCTTTAGAGAATCGGATCATACAAAGGTATTGTTAGAAATGAGAATGGATGGTATAAAAATTAGGAGAAATTGGAGATATAACACTAAATTATTTAAAGATGAAAAAAGTAAAGAACAAATAGTCGAAAGGGGAGCAAAATTGGAAATGGAACGATACAGGGGAGGTTCGATATAATGTGGTATGGGATATGATGAAGGCAATATTTAGAGGGGAAAGCATTAAATTGGCTAGTTTTAAAAATAAACAATCAAAAGGTAAGCAGGAGGAAATTGAGAAAGAGATTAAACAACTACAAGAAAATCATGCAATAACTAAAGACAGGAAAGTTTATGAAAGAATGCAGGGGTTGAGGAAGGAGTTAATAGGAAAGGATATTGAAAAAGTGAAAAGAGATTTGGTTTATCTAAAAAGGGAATATTTTGAATATAGTAATAAGAATTCAAAATTATTGGCAAGAGCCGCTAAGGAAAAAAGAAATAAAAGGGAAATTTAATTTAAATTTAATTTAATTATCACATTTATATACCGCTCACTCGGCCAAAGCCAACTCAGGGCAGTTCACAATAAAAATTAAAAACACAAGTTAAAACAGTTAAAACAGTTAAAACTACCCACCCCCTAAAAACAAGGGCTGCAGGATCCAAAGGCACCATGGGGAAGAGTTCTTCTACACCAACCACCCAATGGCGGTTACCCTTCCACCTGCACCCCACACTTGACCCGCCAGCCAGGTTTTAAGATCTTTTCTGAAAGGCAGCAATTCCGTCCGGAGACGTAGCTCTGTTGGCAGGAGGTTCCAGAGGGCCGGTGCAGACACGGAGAAGGCTCTCCTCCTTGTGCCAGAGAGGCGAGCCCCTCTGGCTGATGGAACGATTAGAGAGCCCCTCCGGTCCGCTCTGGTTGGACGGACAGACGTCCTCAGGGCGATGCGGTCTCTTAGGTAACCCGGCCCACTACCATATAGGGCTTTAAAGGTCAAAACCAGCACCTTGAATTGCACCCGGAGACAAACTGGCAACCAGTGCAGCTCCCGGAGCAGTGGCAAAGCACGGGATTCTGGTAGATTCTGGTAGATAAAAAGGGTATAAGGCATAACAAAACAAAAGATAAATGCAAGGTTGTAAAAGAATTCTATCAGGAGTTATATTCAAGAAAAAATATAAACCTGGGAAAATTAAAAGATAAAATTGAAAGTTAAAAACAAAATTGATCAGGAACATAAACAAAAAAATGGAGGAGCCAATTACTGAAAAGGAGATAAAAGAAATAATAGGTAAATTGATGATGGATAAATCTCCAGGTGAAGATGGATTGCCAGCGGAATTCTATAAAGAATTTAAAGATATAATTGTTCCAAAATTATTAAAACTGTATAATTTTATTTTGGATGGAGGTCAGATTCCACCCTCATGGTATAGAACCATAATAGTATTATTGCCAAAACCTGGGAAAGATTTGGAAAAGGTAGAGTCATATAGGCCCATTTCTTTAATAAATAAGGACGTTAGATTTTTATGGTGATATTGGCAAAAAGATTAAATAGTTTCATGGATAAATATATAAATAATGACCAGGCAGGATTTATCAAAGGTAGATACATGGCGGATTTATTAAGGCAAGTTATAGATTTAATAGATATTGCAGGACAAACTAAAGAGAAAGTAGGATTATTATCTTTGGATATTTTTAAGGCATTTGATTCTTTGCAATGGATAACAATTAATGGAATAATTAAAGGTTATGGATTTGGATGTAGGTTTATAAAAACGATGGAACAATTGTATCAACATGGGTGTGCCAATGTTAGGGTAAATGATGGCCTTACAGAAGAAGTAAGATTAGAAGTGGGAACAAGACAGGGATGCCCATTATCCCCAATATTATTTATAATGCCGATGGAAATATTAGCAAATAGTATAAGGGAGGATAAAAAAATAGAAGATTAGTAAATAAAGTTAGTTTATATGCTGATGATACTCTTATAATTATGAAACATTTGGGGAAGAAGCTGGGAAAAATACAGAGGCATCTGGAGGAATTTGAACAAATAACTGGGTTGAGGATAAATTGGGATAAATCTGAGTTGATATTGAATAACATAGACAAGGAAGAACAAGGGAGAATTAAAAATAGATTTAAACTACAGATTAAAAATAGTGTGAGATATTTGGGGATAAATATTTCAAGCAAAATAGAAGATTTAAGAAGATTAAATTATGATAAACAAAAAAAAGAACTTAAAGCAAAAATTTCACAATATAAAAATTTGAAGCTGTTCTGGTTTGGTAGGGTAGCACTGACTAAAATGATGTTATTATCAAAAATAATGGAAATAATGGAGGAAATCGAAATGATGGAACTAAAAGAGTTGGGTAAAAGTGTGTTTCTAGGGAATGAAAAAGGAAAAATAATGGTTAAAAATACAATGATGAGACCGATGTTGGGAGTTTGGAAGAAGGTTAAAATGAAATTATCCCCGAATACATCACCAATAATTGAGCTTGAAGATATTAAAAAATTCCCAATAAAAATTGATGATAGGATGAAGGAAATTTTATTAAAGAACTAGATTTTCCTGTTGAAAGATTGGATACGAGTTTGTAGAGACGATGTGAAAAAACAAGAGCTGTATGATCAAATGAAGTTAAATTGGTTACAAATTATGAGGATAAATAAGTGGAATAATAGTTATTTGAGAGAGCAGAGTCTGGAAAGAAGTAAAACTGGATTTGAAGAGTTAATATGGAAAGTAAGAAAGTTGGAAATTGGAATTAAAGGTATGGTTAGTAAAATTTATGAAATATTAAATGTAGAAAGTAATTCACAAGATTTGAAGATAAGTATAATTGAAAAAGAGTGGAAAAATAAATGGAGAAAAGAGGTATGAGATCCATGTCCGTCAGGGTTAAAGAGCATAATTTTAAAATGTTGTGGAGATGGTACTTGACTCCATTGAAACTAAATCAGATAGATAAAAATAATAATAAAATTTGTTGGAGATGTGAAAATACATTGGGCACATATGTACATATGTGGTACGAATGTAAAAAGGTTGAGAAATTTTGGGAGGAAATTGAGAAGGAGAAGGTTAATATTATGAGAACATCTCTCAAATTGGGGCCAAGTAACATCTTGTTGACGGACATAGATAATATGAACCTAGATGATGATAAAAAAGAATTATTGGCTATAATGCTTACTATGGGCAGAATGTGTATAGCAAAAAATTGGATGAATGATATAACATTAAAAGTAGATGATTGGTATAAGGAGATGTGGGATCTCACATTGAATGAAAAATTAACATGGGCGTCGAATTTTAAAAAAAGAATAACTAAAGAGAATAGATTCTGGAATATATGGAGACAGTTTGTGGATCATGCTTTGAAGGGAGAGGGGAAGAATAGACAGACACCAGACCAACTGAAGTTTTGGGTACAGTAGAAATCAATGGGAAATACCACATCCTCCTGGGCAATGTAAATACACGGGATGAATGATGTATAGAATGTAATATTGGAATAAATTGATAAGGATAGAAACAGAAATATAATTGTTTTGGATAAATTTGATTTGAATAGAAATTAGATAAAATAAGAAGTATTGGTTACTAATGTTTAAGAGTAAAGTTGGGATATTTATCATTGTGATAACAAAACATTAAAGAGACAGTAAGTTAAATGTTAAATTTCCAAAGGGTTATATTTAGACATATATACATCTAATTCTATTGTCTAAAGATCTTTTTTTCTCTTCTTTTTCCTTTTAGTGATAATGTCAATGTATTATTTACATGTTTTTCTATGTTGATTAGAAGCCTGTCCCTTGTTACCTACCCATGAGATCCCAGGCAGCATGAGAAGAAGGGACTGAGAGGGAACCCAACCATGGATAGGTAAATATGCCTCTTTGTATTTCTGTTCCTTGTATCATTTGCTCTCTCTGCATCTTTAAGATGCTGTTTAGAAATTGTCTAGAATAAAACTTTGTTTGCTTCCCATTGAATGCTTATTTTGTCTCTGAGATCCTAAAAGAACCCAAAGCCTATTGAGATCTGGCCAGTCAGAGCACAGTCACCATGGTTCCTTCTCTCAGCCCTACCAACATTATGGCCATTCTGGGGATTTGCCAGCCAGCAGAGGTCAGGTTACCCATACCTATCATTTTTTTTTTCAAACACCCTCTCCATGTGTTACCATGTTGAAGGCTGTATATGTATATAAGGAAGATACATCAGCTTTGTGGAAGCTAGCCTGCTTTGCAAAGAAAGAAAGCAAACAAACAAACAAACTATAGAGGCAGGGGTCGCTTCTCTTTCATGCTAAAAATGAAAATCTCCAACAAACAGAGGCCAGAGTGAGGTGGTTATGACCTGAAAAGGAAAAGTTAGACCCCTAATTGCATCTCTCATGTTTTTTTATTAAAGAATATTATTGGAACTATACATCTGCTGCTCTACATAAAATGTGGTAAGATGTCTGGAAACGTAAGTGCTATTTTATAGGGGGGAATTGCAGATGAGCATTATGCCTTTAATGACAAATGGACTACTAAGTACTTTTTCATTTTAAAGAAGGATAAAGTAGGTTTCCTGATTTGACTTGAAACTATGCCACTATTAAATGAATGCAATGTCAAAAGGTGTTTGAACCTTATCACAAGAACTACTCAATATATCAAGGAAAGTCGCAAGTGAACAAGATACATTTTCTTCAAAAGAATAAACGTTTTGCAGCAAAATAGTTTTAGAAACCATGTTGAAGCATGTAGACTGTGGGGGCCAGGTATCATGTTGCTAAAAGTACTGGTGAGAGTAATATGCCATTCACTCATGATGAGTTTGTACAGTGCAAGGTTAAAGTACTAGAGAAAATGTGCCCTGATAAGATGATTAGTTGTGACAGCTTATTGCATCTACAATCACCAGGTGTATTGAAGAACTAGGAGAAGAGCTGTATATGCACTGATTGTCAGGGTAAAAAGTTTTGATATTTCCCCCTTGGCATTAGATGAGAGAAGTGACATTATAGACACTGCTCAACTACTGATATTTATCAAGGAGATAGATTCCAGCTTCAGATTTAAAGAAGAACTGAGTGCACTGCTGAGTTTGAGTCATTTTTAAGGTTAAGGTTTCCCTTGCTCAAAAGCCAGTCATGTCCGACTCTAGGGTTCAGTACTCACCTCTGTTTCAAAGCCGAAGAGCCAGCGCTGTCTGCTTTGAGTCATTAAAAGTGTAAAAAATATATTCTTGAAAATGTGTGAATCAGTAGAAACTCTTGGTCTGGGTTGGGATACATTGAAAAGCATCACAAGTGATGGGTGCAAAAAAATTATGGTGGGAAGTCATCATCGGCTGCTATTCATATCTGAGTATACATCCCCACCCCCCATCCCGAAATCATTTTAATGACAAAACAGGAAAAATGTCACTGGTATGGATTGCAGATTGCCCTGAAGTGACCCATATATTATGATCACAGAGCCATCTCCTGCGGCACATATGAAATGAGACATGCAGGATTTAACACCACAACTGCAATAGACTGCCACAGCCTTGAGGATATTAACAAGGTATGTCTTCATAGTCAGTCCATCTGGCATGGCCTCTTCTGCCTCCATGACCATTGGGAATTAGAGTAGTGAAGTGGTTCCTCCTCCACTCATTTTGCATTGGGCCCAATATGATAGTTTCCAGTGGCATTTCATCCACTGAGGGGGACCATCAACACACCTAAATGGGTTCATCTGCCCATAGCCATTGGCCCCTTTAGGGAATTTGGTCATTTACCACCGCTCAACATTCGGTGTTGAGTAGCTGGCTGTATGGTCTAGTCCATTACCATAAATTGCATTCAAGTTAACATTTCTTTGTTGACCTCTGAATGTTTATTTCTGATCTAAATTTGTAGGTTAATAATGTTGTTACATTTTAATTCAATGTGGCCCTCTTTAGGAATTGGACACTCTAATGTGGTCCCCATGTTCTAGAAGGTTAGGGACAACTGCTCTAGAGTGTTAGGAACGAATACTTACAGATGCCATTAACCCAAGTAGCAAGGCCTGTGTCTTTAACTCCACTCTGAGAGTAAGTTCCTCCACACAATTCAACCACACGAAGTGGCACACTGGTCAGTCCTAGATATGTAACTGCTCATATAATAGTTGCCTAGCTAGAGTCCAAAAATGCAAGCAGCTGGGTGGATCCATATTAATTTATGAGGAACAAGGTTGTTGTTGTTGTTGTTTTGTAAAGGAAATGGTTCTCTTGCCCATACAGAATCAAACCAGCCTTAAATAACTTTGTATTATGAAAAACAATATACTGTAAAGATTACTGCTGAGCTCAGAGAAAACAGGAAAGCCTAAGGGGATGGTGGAGGCTCTTATTGTCGAGATTCCATAGCTAGGGAAGAATTATTTTTAATTCATTATTTTATTTACTTAATGCCTAATGTGACTTAATAATTAATCTGTCTTTAATCTGTTAAAATGGTTAGCTTTAATTAGTTTAAAGGATCCATTTTGGAAGGCTGCTGTGTGCAGAAGCCAACTTCTGACCAATTAGAAGCTGCAGGTCAGCCTGCTCTCTGTTCTCTGTTCTCACCTGGGAGAAGCACGCTTCTCAGACTCACCACCTGTGGGTAGACGTGAGATGCACGTCTTTCTGATGGGAACACTAGTTAAATGTCCTGTCCCAGACTGGACTTCAAAAATGGGTATCTGCCACTCAAAACACCTGCACACGCTTTCCCACCACAAATAGTATAAATATTGTGGCGGTCAAGCCAGATTAAAGGAGAGGGATAGGGCAGTTATCTCAGATCACATCGAATGCTGCTCTCTGCCTTCCAGAACTGATCCAACCCATAACCCATTACTCTGATGGGCGCCTCACTAAGCCACACTTGTTAAAGATAAGTATTGCTTCTCTGAAATACTTTCTTATTTTCTTAGAAACATGTATTTTTCTTAGCGTAGATTAGTGAGAATCTTTATATGTTGGAATCCACTATTTTTATTCCAATAAACCTTTTAAATGGTTTCTTCATTAAGAAAGGTTATTGTGTCTCCTTCCAGCCATAAAGGAGCAGAAGGGGAATTTTTCAGATAAGGCCTTGTTACTTTTCAACACTGAGGTTTTCTTTTCGGTCAGTGCAGCTGAAGCCGATAATCAAAGGAGCTAGGAGCGAGAGATTTCGGGAGTTTCAGCTTCCCAGGACTGAGCCTCACTCTCCCTCACCTAAGCTGCAACATTGAAGGCCAAATTCCCATCAGAATATTTTGATAAGGGTGTACTAGTTCTAATGGGCAAAGACGCTACCAGTCTCAGAGGGCTTTGCAGAGTTTTTCAAACTGTGACACTTTTAAAGACATTGCCATTACCCATTAGAACCCTATCTTTCTCGCTGGTTTTCCCTGCCCGGGTTTACCCAGATGAGACACCCTTTTGCAACCCTACCAAAAGACCTCCTTGCTTTCTCTCACTGAGTCGGCAAACCATCCCACCATTCTGGGGACGAGGTGACCAGACCAACTGATCAGTGGGAGAAGGTTAAGGAGAGGCTGCCACGAGGCCGGGTCTCATGTTTACAGGTGGCGCAGCAAACAGGGACCCGGTCGCTGTGTGCAATACTTATTACCTCTGCTGATAAAAATGTCCAGATGGTGCCAGACCTGCAAGCCCTGATCCCATTACATCACTGACCACAGACAACCACTGAGAATAACCTTAGCCTGTGTCTTGTGGCCACAAGGCCAGAGAGGCATGACCTTTGGCCCTCTTGCAACCAAACACTGCATCTTCAAAATGCCCCACAATCCTTTATAGATCTGGCTGCACTAGTTCGTTAGCAAAACCTGCAATGCCAAGAACATCAACCAGATGTTGGCTGCACCAACAATCACCTGTTATTCTGCATCTGTATGAATAGCTAGTTCCTTTGGGCTAGCCAATATCGTTTCTTTCATGAAGTGTCAGAGCACAAAACAAATATTATGAGGACATCCTCCCAAGCCACTGACACTTGACATGAAATGCTAGTTCTGCTGTTGGACCCATTATCTAACCACCATTGGGTAGGAAACAATGAAATTCCTTTGGTGCTCATATCCCTCTTTCCTTTTTCAGACAGATCAGCTGACATTAGCTATTTTTCCTTCCACATGTCTGTGCTTTTAATTATAATCAAAATTGTCATGGCAGTGCCTTAAATCACAGGAGTTGTCAGTGTCTGCTGGCAGAGGCATAGAGATTTTCAGTGTTAATCTTTTCTCTGACTTCAAATTTATTTTAATGGCCATCTTTCCTGAGGGCTGCCTTTCACAAAAGTGCTGGGCACTGTGATCGAAAGAGAAATAAACTACGTATTGCCTCCAGCAGTGAGCAGCTGGTGTTTTAACTGCCTGAATGCAAACTTAGGATGAACCATTCTAGCTTTATATGACAAGTTGGTTTTTTTTCCCTTTCTGGCTCCAGCTCAAACAGCACGTTGCTTGTCCAACCTGTACCACAAGAAATGACATGAAGAGATTACTGTAAGGCTAACTGTGTTCGTTGGAAGCTGTTGTTACAGGGAAGGCTGCCAAAAAAGGAAGAAAGAAATCTGTTGAACTTCAGAGTAACTTTGTGCCTCAAAAGGACAAACAGGAGCATGTCAAACATTTCCCCTCTAATTTCTCTCTCCCTTAATGTCTTAAAATCATAGGGGTTTGTCAGTGTCTCTGCTAATACAAGAATCAGAATATTCCCCCTCAATAAGGCCACATAATATGTATTTACAAAAACTGCTCTCTATGTTATCATACACAGAAGTGTTTTGTCAAGAAACTGGCTCTCTGGTGCCACTCTTGGGCTGTTGGTTTCCTCTCTTATTGGGAAATTAGATTCACTGCCTTCTGGCACCTCTTCCAGCTCTACAGTTTTATGAGTCTTAATATTAAAATGTGCCGTGTGACACCATTTCATGTGCCCCTGCCCACCGCCTCCACCACACTAGGAAGTGCCATGTGGTGGAGAAAGGGCAAAATGGCCGTCCAGCCTCCAAAGCTGTCTGAGGGAGCAT
Source organism: Bradypodion pumilum (assembly GCA_035047305.1). Classification (NCBI taxonomy): domain Eukaryota; kingdom Metazoa; phylum Chordata; class Lepidosauria; order Squamata; family Chamaeleonidae; genus Bradypodion; species Bradypodion pumilum. The sequence continues at coordinate 155,515,124 of JAWDJD010000001.1, read as the reverse complement.
AGCCCATCCCCTGGCTTTAAAAGGTTGAGAACTCCTGTATTCAATCTTGAAGTACTGTACCTTCAAATCTCCTGGTAGGTCGGTGGCTTTTTCTTCTTTCTTTCTTCCTTTCATCCCCCCCCTCCCGCATTGCTCTCCACCTTCTGTTTTCCAAATATCTCCTCTAGGGAGCTGAAGTGTAGGAGATAGAGAACAAAATTCCTACCACCCCCCCCAGCCACTGACCATACTTGCTGGGGGACTCCAAGAGTTGTTGTCCAAGTGCAGTTGTTGTCTGCACTTTGCAGAAAACTTGTGAAGACAAGGTAACTAAAGAGCTGAACCAAGGGCACATCCCAGTCAAAGTTGTTGCATACTGTGAAGTCCTGTTGTGAACTAATTTCAAAGTAACAAAATGTATAAACTCAGTTGTGCTTGGTTTTGGACATAAGTTTGTTGTAGCTAAATATCAACATCTTGGTTCTATTTCTTAGATAATGGTGTGAGTCTTGCCAGCCCCTCCTCTGATAAGCTGGTAAGATGATGAGTCACCCTTGCTCAAAAGCCAGTTGTATCTGACTCTAGGGTTTAGTGCTCATCTCTGTTTATAGCCAAAGAGCCAGCACTGTCTGTGTTTGCAGACATTTTCATGGACATGTGGCAGGCATGCCTCTATACCAGAGTGCACACAACACTGTTTAACTTCCCACCAAAGTGTTTCCTATTTATCTACTTGCAATTTCTTGTTTTCTAACTGCTAGGTTGGCAGGAGCTGGGACAGAGACGGGAGCTCACTCCATCATGTAGTACTCAGGAATCAAACTCCGACATACCGGTTGTCAAGTTCAGTTGTTGGATTGGGGCCGCGAAGCGGCCATTGGGTCCCGGAGGAGACTGGTCAAGTAACGATACGAGACAAGATGGAGCGAAGACCAGTGGTTTATTGAGGGAAAATCATCATCATATATAGGAATTCAAGGCGGCGTGTGATAGAATTGTCATCTGACAGAAAATCACATCACATGTTTACACGGGTTAATTGGGACCCTCTCCCGGGGAAGTTAATTACCTAAATTAAACACTGGCAGGGGAAGTCCATTGTTTCTAGCTTACCCAAGAGTAAATATGGCCATTGTTGACGTTAGGGCTTGGGGTAATTCGCAGGTGCAATATTACCTATTACCTAACCGCTTAGTTAGACATTCAATTTCCTCCTGCTCGGACTGCCTGTCAGGTCAGATATGGGTGAATCAATCTTATGACTATTAATCTGCTCCCCAATTTCTGTCCCCTCGGAGCCCAAAGGCTCGGAGCGTCCTCACAAGTCATGACCTCTGTCAGGGACAGTATGCCAATTGTGCTCGCGGATCCCGCATTCAGTGTCATAACCACTTGAGCCACCAAAGTCCCTGAGACTTCAGGCAATAATTCTATAGGTTCCAGCTTGATTCTCTCAGTCATGGCAGCTTTAATTAAAGGCACAGAGTCAGTCCTGACTCTCCATTACCCCTCATTCCTAAGGGGTTGAGTTTACAAAACTAGTCCCCTGTGCACAATCTGTTCAACTGGGGGCCCAGTTGATTTCACTAGTGTCACTGAAAATCTAGGACTGGAGAATCTGGCAGGAAGTATATGTCTCGATCTGGGATGCAGTTGCTTTAAGGAAGGGCTGGTAAAGGTCAGTAATCAGGACTGGGTTCAGCCTCACACCTCCTCCTAGAGCCTTTGCTGCACCTGTTGCTGTTTGCAAAGCTGGGTTAGGGGTAGCATCCCCACCCTGTCAGGTGGGTGAAGATGTCAAGACTGGAATGGTGCAAGATCAGGCAGTTACTGCATTGCCTTGGGTCTCTAACACCTTCCATAGCCAAAAGTGCTTGGTGAGAGGAGATAGGTTCACTTGATCACTATTATTTTATTATTTATTTATTTTTATTCCAGTGCTCAACTATTTCTCAGCATGTCTCTCCTTCATTCAGTGTGGGTGATGACAACCTTGATCTCTGTGTCTCCAGCCCTCTAATTTCTACCTTTCTGCCCACTTTCAGCTGTTCTGCATCAGGTAATAGTCCTTCCTCTACCCTCAGTGGCACCTTCCCCCTGACTAGGGGTCTGGGAAACTTTCTCCAGCATTCACCTTGGCTTAGAGGTCAAGGCCAGATAGCCTTCCAAGGTGCTCAAGGTGACCTCCTCACAGTAAGTAAGAAATAAAACCAATGAGGAGGGGAATGTGTCATCCTCACTGTCTCCTGGAATGTAGGTTCCCCATCATAGGTGAATGTGAAATAGAGAGCTACCCTTACAGCAACGTATATGATGAGAGGACTATATTACATTCTAAATACAAAGTGTACCAAAGGAACAATTTGGTGGATTTGTGCTTGTAAAACAAGCATCATATATGCTTGGCATTTTATTATAACTTTATACATCCCAGTCTAATAGAAAGAAGTATGGGCTTATAGGAAAGGAAATTGCTGAAAGTTATGGAAAAATAGTCTGAAGTGGTAGACATTAGCTTGTTTTCAGAAGATGAATGGAGAGTTTTATGACCACTCATATAGTGGAAATTCTACTGCAAGACTTTGTACACTGAACAGTGTAAAGTGAGGAGAAGGAGTACTGAATAATTTCTTACACATTCCAGTTGTCACTGCAGTAAACACAGGGGAGTAAATCCTGAGTTCTACAAAAGGAGGTCCTGCCCACCCCTATTTCTACTTCTACAGTACCACCTTTCTTCAGGAGCCTGGCCTAAGCCTCTGCTGCTCCAAGTTGCATTGAAGCCTGGGGCTAGGGGAAAAATCTCCTCTAGATTTCTCCTTATGACTAATACAAAACAGCTGGAACAGGTAGGTAGGTCAGTAATTCAAAATCAAAACTAGTAAAGGTAGAGTAGCATTTGGCCCTCTTATCAAGACACCTTATTTAGCCATCCAAACTCTTGTAACTCATAAAAAGAAGCATAAAAATCTGCTTTCTGGGTTGAAAGGATTTTTGCTGGAGGAACTCTGCTCAGGAGATGTTCAAATGAGGCTCCTATCATGTCCCCAAGATCTTTCCCCACCAAAGAGGTCCCTAGATTAATGTCTGCTTATCTTAAATCCTGATAGTCCACCAATTTTTTCATATCATTTCTGTATTTTGTTTTAAGCTAATAGGGTAAATGTTGCCTTTTGACTTTTGTCAACCCCATTACTTCATTTCATTTCTTAGATGATGATGCGACTCAGAGCGGCTAACATTCCATGGGGCAACAACATTACAATACAAAAATGTAAATACAACATCATAATACAACACAGTCAATACAATCGACATATCCAACACAAAAATAAAAAAATACAATAGGGCAGCTCTCTGTCCCTTCCCCAGCCAGGGGAAGGAAGGGTCTTGGGCAGCTGTGGTGGCAGAAACAACGGTCTTTGACCGACTGTGAGGGCCGACAGTTACTTTATCCCCTCCCGGCCAGGGAAGGGGATACAGAATATAAGGGCACCCCGATAGCCCCAGCGTCTTTTCAACCCTCCGGACAGGTGGGGCTAGGAGGGTATCAATGATGGCCGCAGCTGCTTCTCATCCCCGGCTGGTGGTGTGTGCTGAGAGGGGAAGCAGTGAGGTCCTCCAGCCCGTGGCTGCAGTGCTTTTCAACCAAAACACTCCAACAGTTACATATATTATTATGTATTTGAGAAGGAAGACATTTTGCATGTAAGCCAAATACAGTTAAAATACCCCAACATGACAAATTTAGAAAGCCACCCTCAAGAGAGGAAACAACACTGTATTGTTTCTAAAAGTTAAAAGTAGTTGAGTTATTTGTCATATATTTCAACATTGCTAAATGTTGGCTTTAGGTATTTATAAAACTCTTTGGAATGTAAAGCCAAAATTTCCTGCTCAAAACAGGGCAAGTATGAGCAAAAGTAAAACATTATGACAAAAAAAATTGCAATTCCTCATGGGACTTCTGACCAGGACAGACATTTACTGTATTAGTTGCTGGAATTACAGTTGCCAATATTTGTAACCTGGATGCTTAACTAACTTCTCTTGCTCCTTATCCCACTAAGCACAATATCTTTTGTAGCAACTGCAGAAATGCAGTGCATACTTCTTTTACAAATCAGAGGATCTAAACATCCCTGGCAATCAAAGGATTTTGTAAATGTCACTGCACTTTGTCACATCCTTCCATCTGCTGCTACATCAGTCACAATTTCGCTTGAGTGCCAAAATTCTTTTGCCTGACCTCGGGCATTCTTATACACAAAGGCTTTGGAAAGCAGAAAGCTTTAGCTACCTGTGCTCTAGCTGCTGCCACACCCCCTATGCTTGCTTTAAAGATACCATCAGGTGCATCCTCATGTAAAGAACAATGAATTGCAGCTCTTGCATCCAAGAGTTAGATCAAGTCAATGTTTTATTGGCAAGGCATTCTGCTGAAAGCTGGCACTCAATTGATCCATTTCCTTCTTCAAAGGATTTCAATTCACTTCTAGTAAAGAGAGCAATTAGGAAAGAGCCCATCACACCATTATCCACCTGAAAGTATGGATGCTTGTTCACTCTCATGGTCGAGTCTGACCCTTTGCAATCCCATGGACCACAGTATGCTAGGTTCTTCTGTTATCCTCCATCCTCCTCCAACAGCCTCCACTCGAACATGTTGGTCTTGCATTTAGAGACTCCAACCCTCAGTCTATTCAGAGTCCTCCAAGTGACATAGGGTAGGTTGAGATCTTCAACTATATCCTGCTTTAATGTTGTTCCTTGTCCAGAATGCTCCTTCCCCCAACTGCTAATTTTGTTTTGCTCCTGTGTACCCTCAAGAATGTTTGTTCTTGCCATAAAGCTTTTCCTGGATCTGAGTGTTGTGTATTGAATGTAATTGTAACCACACGAATGAGTGAATGTAACAATCTGTAATCACATGAATGAGCGAATGTAACAAGCTGTATCTTGCAATAGAAACAATGTAACAAACCACAATAGAATGCGAGCTAGTGACCACTAGGGGGAAATAGCGAGCGTTCAGCTCACATGGTACACATTCCTCAAATACCTTCAGCTGCGCGGGAAAGATTCCCGCCCTCACCTCACCTGGACAAGAAGGGCGTGACTAAGGATGACGTCACATGGACAGTAGCCAATGCGCTTTCGAGGAGCCACATTCAAATGTATAGCCACTGCATAAAAGGAGCTGTTTGCCCGCCATTACCTCATGTTCGTGCTGTACCCTATGCAATAAAGATATGTTAGGCTAGTTTACAGCTACTTCCATTGTCTTGATTCCCAAACACTAAATTGGCGACAAAGGTAGGATATGGCTTCCCACGGGGACAAGACACTTCCACAGCAACCGGTTTTCGACGTAAACCAGCCCGAACAATGGGACTGGTTCGAGATGCACTTCAGGAGTATGCTAGCAGTTGCCAGCATCACGGATGCTGGGAAGAAGAGGGGCCTTCTCATCACGATGCTCGGTTACCACGCAGTGCAAACGCTGATGGACCTGGTGGCACCAAGAGAAGTGGAGCAGGTTGCCGTAGCCGACGTGTTGGTTGCACTGAGAGACCACTTCAAGCCCAAGGTGTCCTTCTTCTCGGCCAGGGCCGCGTTCGCGAGGAGGGACCAAAAGCCGGGTGAGTCCGTGACCGAATATGCGGCGGCCCTCCGCTTGGCGGCAACCCCATGCGAATGGCGGGAGTTCTTAGATATGGCCCTTAGAGACCGGCTGCTTTGCGGGATGCGAGATGGGGACACCCAAAGGAAGCTCATGACCCGTGGCCATGACCTCACCTTCAAAGAGGTTCTGCAAGAGGCGCCGGGTTCAAGCTCCTCAAAGCGAAGCCACTGCCAATTGAGGTGGCTGCATCAGCAGTCCAGGCGACCTGGAGGGTGCCCCCTGCCCCACGCTCACCCACATCTTCAGAGGCCTTTGCCAACGCAGGCTCCAGTGAAGATGAGGGGGTCCGGAAAATCGGAAAGGGGCAGGGCAAGAAGAAAGGAAAGGGAGGCCGGCGTTGCGATGGCTGCGGAGCATCCCACGATCGGAGCAAGTGCCCATTCTGGAAGGCTGAGTGCCACAACTGCGGACCAAGGGGCCACATTGCCAGGGTGTGCAGACAATGGCGAGACAAGAGCAAGGGCCCAGCAGAGCGCTCCACACAGAGACGGGATGGTGTCGGGAGAGTCTACGATGGTGACGACGGCCCAGAGGGGTACCACGTGTACCGAAGAGCATATGGGGGAGACGACCTGACCGTTCACAGCGTGTCCTTTGGGCACCCATGTTTTAATGTTGAGGTACTGTTGCAAGGGATCCCAGTTAGGATGGAAATAGACTCGGGGTCCGCCTACTCCATTATTTCCCATAGAGAGTTTTTGCAAATTCCCCCCAAGGTGTGGCCCAGACTCAAGGAACTGAGGTCAAACTTAAGGGATGTACAGGGAAATGGAATCCCAGTGTTGGGGGTGGGGGAGTTTGAGATACAGTACAAGGGACTCAGAAGGAAACTTCCCCTAGTGGTTTTAAAGGAGGGAGTGCAACCTCCTGGGAACATAGTGGTTCAAACCCCTGGAGATTTTCATAGGAGGCGTCCATGCCATCATGGGGGATGAAATTCAGGCAGTGTGCAATGTACACCCCGAGGTATTCAAGAAGGGACTCGGGAAGTACAAAGGGCCCCCAGTTTCTTTCGACCTAGACCCGGAGGTCCACCCAATTAGGCTCAAGCTATGACAGGTTCCATTCGCCCTGAAGGACAAAATAGAGGCGGAACTTGACAAACTGGTGGGTCAGGGGATTTTAGTGCCTGTGGACTCTGCAGAGTGGGAGACTCCTATTGTTACAGCGCTAAAAACAAATGGGGAGGTGCGGATTTGCTTTGACTACAAGTGTACAATCAACAAGGCAATCCGCCCTAATGCTTATCCGGTGCCAGTAGTTAGCCATCTGCTATCTACTTTACATGGGGGGAAGTGTTTCACCAAATTGGACCTGGCGCAGGCGTACCAGCAGCTATCAGTAACCCCAGCTACAGCTGCTGCGCAAACCATGGTAACTCACAAGGGGGCATTTAAGGTGACACGCCTACAGTTCGGCGTGAACTCGGCGCCGGGGATATTTCAGTCCCTTGTGGAATGTCTGTTAAAGGGGCTAGCGGGTGTTTTGCCATATTTTGATGATATTTTGATATCTGGGGGGAGCGAAGCAGAACTGACCCAGAGATTAGATAAGGTCCTTACAGTGTTCGAATCTGCGGGGTTGAGACTGTGGAGAGACAAATGTGTGTACTTTGCAAAAGAAGTAGAGTTCCTGGGGTTTCACATAACCCCTGAGGGAGTGAAACCTGCTGAGTCCAAAGTCTCGGCCATCCAAAACGCCCCTCGCCCCACCGCGAAACCTGAGCTGCAATCCTTCCTGGGGCTGCTGAATTTTTACCATTCTTTCCTGCCCAGGAAAGCGTCGATTGCAGAGCCCCTGCATAGGCTGCTGAAGAAGGATGAAGTTTGGTGGGGGGGGGGGGGGGAGAACCAAGAGTGGACTTTCAGGGAACTCAAGCAGCTCCTATCCTCAGAGGCGATCCTGACCCATTTTGACCCAAAGAAGCTGGTAGTCTTAGTCTGCGACACCTCACCAGTGGGGGTGGGGGCAGTCCTTTCCCACATGTCAGAGAGCGGTCGGGAAGCCCCAGTTGCCTTCTATTCGAGATCATTGTCTAAGGCAGAACGCAACTACGCCCAAACAGATAGGGAGGCCCTTGCTATTGTGGCGGGCACAAAGAAGTTATGATTTTTTGTATGGTCGTCCGTTCACGATTGTAACCGACCACAAGCCACTATTGGGTATTTTCACCTCAGACAAGCCCACTCTGCAGATCCTCTCCCCAAGGATGCTTCGGTGGGCTATTTTCCTCAATGCGTACAGGGGTTCATTAGTGTACTGCCCCGGGAAAGACATAAGCCATGCTGACACACTCTCAAGGTCTCCTCTTCCCCAGCTGGGAGACCCGAAATGCGAGATAGAACAGGACAGCCAAGTCCTCCTTATAGAAGCCCTAGATGTACCCCCCATACTTCCTGTGGAAATCGCTGCAGCCACAGCAAAGCATAAAACACTAGCCCTTGTCAGATCTTGGGTACAGAAGGGGTGGCCCACAGCAGATGAGTTTGCCACGTTTTTCAGGAAGAGGGTTGAGTTGTCCACAGAAAGGGGGTGCCTCCTGTGGGGGGAGAGGGTGGTCGTCCCAGAATCCTTAAGAACAAGGGTACTACAGCTTCTACACATCAGCCACCCGGGGATCGTGCACTCTAAGGCGCTGGCCCGAACCTATTTCTGGTGGCTACAGTTAGATGCAGACATTGAGCACAAGGTGAACACCTGTGAAAGTTGCCAGAGCTCTCACCCTGAGGAGTCCCGACTTCCACACAGAGAATGGGACACAGCCAGGGGACCGTGGTCTCACCTTCACATAGACTTCGCAGGTCCATTCAGGGGTTCCCTTTTTCTACTGGTAGTAGACGCATACTCCAAGTGGTTGGAAGTGATTCCGATGTGCAGCACCTCATCAGCTGCAACCATAAAACAGCTGCACAAGCTGATAAGTACCTTCGGGATACCTGACGTCATTGTGAGTGATAACGCTAGTACTTTCACATCTGCAGAATTCCAAGCTTTCTTGGAATCAAACACCATTCGGCACATAACCTCAGCCCCTTTTCACCCCACAACTAACGGCCAGGTGGAACACCTGGTGCGAACCATGAAAGATAGGTTGCGGTGCATGGGGCCGGGGGATCTGGACCTACAGCTCTACCAGTTTTTGTTGGCATACAGGGTGACGCCATTGGCAATGGGGTTTTCCCCCGCTGAACTCCTCATGAAAAGGAAATTGCATTCATTGTTAACCAGGTTGGATCCCACCAGGGTGAAGAATAGGGGAAGAACCATTGAGCTCAGGTCCACAAAAAACTTCAAGATAGGTGAACCTGTACACTGTAGGAACTACGCAGCTACAGGGCCAGCCTGGGTGCCAGGAGTAGTCATCAACCAAACGGGACCAGTTTCATACTGTGTCGAGACCAACATGGGTCTCCCCTGGAGAAGGCACGCCAACCAACTAAGGCACCAAGTGATTGGGGGGCAGGACAGGGGTGCCCAGCAGCAGAACTCAACGTTAGGGTCCTCCCCCACCCGCTTATCCCAAGGGGGAGAAAACAAGGGGCAACAGTCCCAAACAAGGGGGGTAAGAGCAGACTCAAATCCGTATCCTTTTGATACACCAGTTCTCCCCAGCGCAATGAAAGAGAAGAAGGAGTTTGTCCCTGTTGTCCTGAGTTAGATTTTGAGTTACCAAACCAGGGGGGGTTCGGAGTGTTCCCCCACCCGTCCAAGCAAGGAGTGGGGTTTTTCTTTAGTCCCTAGTGCCCCCGGTTTGCCCACATCCGCATCAGAATCCAACCCCTCTCCTCCTGCCCAGCCCATAGCTGCAAGTCCGCAGCAAGTCGCTAATGAGTCATCCTCTCCAATTGCAGGACAAGAGCCAGGAGGACACAGACGAGAGGGCATGGCCGAGTCAAGCATAACGGCCACACGCCCAAAACGCACATGTGGTAAACCATTTTGGTTCAGGGATTTTGTCCCATCTTAGAGGGAGGGATGTTGTGTATTGAATGTAATTGTAACCACACGAATGAGCGAATGTAACAATCTGTAACCACATGAATGAGCGAATGTAACAAGCTGTATCTTGCAATAGAAACAATGTAACAAACCACAATAGAACACGAGCTAGTGACCACTAGGGGGAAATAGCGAGCGTTCAGCTCACATGGTACACATTCCTCAAATACCTTCAGCTGTTCGGGAAAGATTCCCGCCCTCACCTCACTTGGACAAGAAGGGCGTGAATAAGGATGACGTCACATGGACAGTAGCCAATGCGCTATCAAGGAGCCACATTCAAATGTATAGCCACTGCATAAAAGGAGCTGTTTGTCCACCATTACCTCATGTTCGTGCTGTACCCCATGTTAGGCTAGTTTACAGCTGCTTCCATTCTCTTGATTCCCAAACACTAAACTGAGCCGGTGGACTCGAGGCTCATATCTGTTCAGAGGATGTCGAGGGTAATTCTCTTGCTTAGTTCTCTTGGTGTCTGCTGCTACTTCTCTCCTTATGTTAGGTGGAGCGATACCAACAAGAGGGTATATTTTCTCAACTGGTGTAGGTCTGAGGCATTCTGTCACTATACACATGGCTTCATTATCAGCAATGTCAACTCCTTTTGTATATGTGGATGCGCTCCATACTGGAGCAGCATACTCTGATGTGGAGACACCCAGGGCCAAAGGTGATATACACAGTGTGGATGGTTGAATTTCCCATTTATAGTTTGTGAGTTTCCTGATAAAAGACGTGCGGCGGCGCGCATGCTTTGCCGGCCCAGCCCCATCAGTGGCGGCATGGAGCTGGAAGAGGGGTGGGGGCTGGGCCTTCCCTTGAAAGGGAGAGGCCCGGACCGCTCTTTGGCAGTGATCAACTGGGCCAGGCAGCGTTTGCCCACCACCCCCGCCCTAGGTGACGGTGTGACTGACGTTCTTGGTCACTTCGGGGCCGGATGGGAATTTTTGCTTGAACCTCAATTGGCCTCTTGGTTCTTGTTGTTTTCACCCATCCCACACTGCCGCTGGTGGTTGAGTTTTGGGGTACCTTTTTATTTTTTATTCCAGTTTTTGGTCGCTCGGCGGCTGGCACTGGTAAGGAGGTACTGGATGACCCTCACGAGTCCGGCAGGTACGCACTTGGTTGGCCACAGGTAGGATGAGATAGAGGGAAACTCGGATGGTCAACCGGGTGCGGACGAGGAAAAAGGCGATGCCACGCTAGACACAGCATGCAAAACCTTACAGTTCACCAGACATACATCAGAAGCAGAGGTTAGGTCATTTGCGCTTCTGTGGGGTCAGTTATAATTGGTTATGACCGTTGCTCCTTACCAGTGCTATTGCGGCCCGCTTGCATTATTGAATTATCATTTAATAAAGTGGCCCAGTTAACCTCCAGCGCAGTGTCTGTCTCGTTATTGGGGAGTGGGTCCGGCAATGTTCCTTGTACTAACTTTGGCTTTGGTATTCAGACAGTGCTGCTTAAAAGAGAGTGTCCTGTCAAGCATCATAATGAGGTATTTTGATGCTGAAAATGCTGTAATTGGTTACCTTGCCACATGATATCCAACACAACCCTTACCTCTCAGTTTCGAAAGTGGAAAGCACACATTTTGGTTTTGGTTGGATTAGGCTTCAAATGTTTGATGTTGTAATATTGTCCTAATTCTTCAAGTGTTCCAGTAAGTTTCCCAGCTATCTCATCAAACCTTGATCCTTGAATGGCCATTTCTGTGTTGTCAGCATGGATGAATTTTTTTGTATTTTCAGGAACTGGTTGATCATTTATGTATATATTATACAGTGTTGGAGACAATACACTTCCTTGAGGCAGTCCATTCTTCTGCAACCTTCATTGGCTGTTCTTTCCATTCATTGTCAGTTGAATCTCTGGTTCTTAAGGAAGCCGCCAAAGGCCCAATAAGCTTGTTATCTTCGGAAATATTATTTATCTTACAGAGCAGGTTCCTATGATTGACAGTACAGTACACTGCAGCTAGGTCAATGAAAGCCACTCCCATAATTATCTGTATTTCAGAGCCATCCTCAATGTCTTATGTAAGGTTAGGAATTTGATCACAATATGACCTGATCTGCCTGAGGTCTGCTTGCTTCTTCATTATCTTTCCAACAATTAATTTGGAAATGATAGTGAATTATCCTTTCCAGGGTCCTATAAAGGTGGCAAAAGAGTGACACTGATTTTCGGGTCACCGGCGAGGGCGAAGAGGTCCTGCCGGCCACTCCATCGGCTGGCGTCCTGGGGCTCCCCCCTCCCCCCTCGCCTAGGACTTAAAAGGCGAAGGGTGCCAGGAGGAACATTGCTGCCGCATGCTCGGCCCCAGTGAGGGTGAAGAGGTCCTGCCAACCATTCCATGGGCCGGTGTCCTGGGGCTCCGCCCTCCCCCCTCGCCTAGGACTTAAAAGGCAAGGGGTACTGGGAGGAACATCGCCGCCACACGCTCGGCCCCAGCGAGGGCGAAGAGGTCTTGCTGGCCACTCCATCGGCCGGTGTCCTGGGGCTCCCCCCTCCCCCCTCGCCTAGGACTTAAAAGGCGAGGGCTGCCGGGAGGAACATTGCCGCCGCGCGCTCGGCCCCGGTGAGGGTGAAGAGGTCTTGCTGGCCACTCCATTGGCCGGTGTCCTGGGGCTCCACCCTCCCCCCTCACCTAGGACTTAAAAGGCAAGGGGTACCAGGAGGAACATCGCCGCCGCACGCTCGGCCCCGGCGAGGGCGAAGAGGTCTTGCCGGCCACTCCATTGGCTGGTGGCCTGGTGCTCCACCCTCCCCCCCTCGCCTAGGACTTAAAAGGCGAGGGGTGCCAGGAGGAACATCGCCACTGCACGCTCGGCCCTGGCGAGGGCGAAGAGGTCCTGTCGGCCACTCCATCGGCTGGCGTCCTGGGGCTCCACCCTCCCCCCTCGCCTAGGACTTAAAAGGTGAGGCGTGCCGGGAGGAACTTTCCTGCCACACACCTGGCTCCTGGCGCATCTGGTACTTTGGTAATTTTGTTATATTACGTGATGTTTTCATCCTTTGTGATTCTATTGTAATTATTGATATATTATTTTGATGTGGTGCTGATATTTGTATTATTTGTATTATTGTTGACTGTCTTGCCTTATACTGTATTTACTTATAACATTGTATTTTTTATTATAATTTGAATATTGTATCTTTATGTAAACCCTGTGGGGTGTCCCAGGGTCATTTATATGTTGTTAGCCACCCTGAGTCGGCCATGTGTTGAGTAGGGCGGGATATAAAAATAAAATTGAATAAACAAACCTTTGCCAGGTTTCAATAAAGCAATAACTCTAGCCTGTATCTACAATTTAGGAATCTTATGTTCATCTATGCAGTTTTTCATTAACTGCAGGATCCATTCAAAAGTGTGAGGACCAAACTGCCTTATCTTCTCTGTACTTATTTTATTTATTTATTTTATTTTATCAAATTTATATTATTATTATTATTATTATTATTATTATTATTATTATTATTATTATTATTATTATTATTATTATTATTATTATTATTATTATTATTATTATTATTATTATTATTATTATTATTATTATTATTACGTTTAATTTCTATCCCGCTTTCCTGACACAAGTGCCACTCAAAGCGGCTTACAACATGTAAATACAATAAATGTACAAGCAGGTTCAATACAAAAAAATCAACCACAAATTACATTACAGTAACCACAAAATACAATATATCAATACAGAGCAACATCAATAGTAATAAGAATCAGCTTGTATACACAATGGACATGTTAATATAGGTAAAACCTTATGGAAAACAACAAAATATAGTAAATCATTTAACAATTCAATATTCAAAAATCCCCAGGTGACAGAGCACAGCTCATGTCCCAGATGGAGCCCAGCTCATCAGTGGAGGAAACATCAACAGCTGCTAGGCCAGTCCATCTCCCTGTTCTCGAACTCTCCACCCACTCCTACTCACACTAAGGAAAGAATGAGGAGACCAGGAGCTCTGGAGGCGGCTTAGCCAGTCTCTCCTCCCCGCCCTGCTCCCACCAGGGCGGGTGTCCAGTAAGTCCAACAGCTCCAGGCTTGATGAAACAGTCCTCAGCCGCGCTCCCACCTCCCATGAGGCCGATGTTTGGAGTGGCGGCGGCAGCTTTGTCATGGCCCCTGCCACGATGGGGAGCAGCTGGGCTTCGCTCCCACCTCCCGTGACCAGCAGGGCCACGGGAGGGAGCCGAAGGCGCTGGCGTCCGGGGTGGTGGCGGCGGCTTTTCACGGCCCCTGCCGCGATGGAGAGCAGCTGGGCTTCGCTCCCACCTCCCGTGACCAGCAGGGCCATGGGAGGGAGCCGAAGGCGCTGGCGTCCGGGGTGGCGGCGGCGGCTTTTCACGGCCCCTGCCGCGATGGAGAGCAGCTGGGCTTCGCTCCCACCTCCCGTGACCAGCAGGGCCATGGGAGGGAGCCAAAGGCGCTGGCGTCTGGGGTGGCGGCGGCGGCTTTTCACGGCCCCTGCCGCGATGGAGAGCAGCTGGGCTTCGCTCCCACCTCCCGTGACCAGCAGGGCCACTCCACTCCCACGGCCGACTCCGAGCGGCTAACAACATATTAATATACATACTATTACAATATAATGGTACAAAAACACAATAATTAATCAATACAATTACAAAAAAGCAATAATCACAATGATACAATATCAAATCGCCAGTAACAAAACATCAAGACAAAAGGGAAAACCTCTATCAAGAGCCCCACATGTCCAGATACAGCAAGGCCACCACAAAAATGCTAAAGTCACAGTCACCCACCCGAGTCATCCTCCAGGTTGATAAAGGAACCAGAAGAACACAGTGGCTCATTGTAGTAACCTCCTTCAGGGCCTTCTGGGCCGCGGAAGGCTCCCTTTTATCTCCCCACCTGTGAAAGGGGCGGGGAGAGCACGGCAACATCTGCGGTGGCGTCTTCAGATCCTTCCGGGCTGCGGAAGGCTCCCTTTTATCTCCCCACCGGTGGAAGGGGCGGGGAGAGTGCGGCAACACCGGCGTCGGCGTCTTCGGAGCCTTCCGGGCCGCGGAAGGCTCCCTTTTATCTCCCCGCCAGTGGAAGGGGCGGGGAGAGCGCGGCAACACTGGCGTCGGCGTCTTCGGAGCCTTCCGGGCCGCGGAAGGCTCCCTTTTATCTCCCCACCGGTGGAGATAAAAGGGATACCTGCTTTATTAAGAAAAACACACCCCTTCTTGTTCTTCTGGTTAGATGGGTTTTCCCCACACTTTTTTGCCTTGTGCTTTTTCATTCTTTAGCAACTGACTAGCTATTTGGTTTGCTGTTACTCCAGTGTAGTTTTGCTGTAGCTGGGTTAAATCTCCACCAAATTTTTAAAGGAGGTTCTAAGCTTGTCTACTGTTTTGCTTCATATCCAGACTCTTGACTAATGTGCAGCATTGTGATTTTCAATTTTCAGTTCCAGAAAGAAGTATTCTATTCCAACCTGTCCCTGGTGTGTGTGTTTTCTGGACAATAAAATGCTTTGGAATAGTCTTTTATTTGTTCTTCATGTGATGGAACCATTTAATCTTGTCTGTAGTTTGAAGGGTCGGGAACTAGAAGCAAGTGTCATACTCTGTGGTTTCTCATTTTTTAAAAAAAGAATTAAAGTTTTACCGCAGTTCCTTAAAGGTAGAAGAGAAAGTCTTGGGTACCCCTTCCTGCATTACCCTGTGAACTGACATATTGACATAATGATTAACAACTGTAATTTCTCATCTATGATTAGTTTTGCGAGGTGATCTTTATGACATGATATAACCACTGGGGAGTTAATTACTTTTGTTACTAAGGCAGGGTTGTCAACTGCTATGTCCAGCTGAATTATGTTATTTACCTTTTTATACACAATTTTAATTTTTTTTAAAAAGTTAAACAAAGTATTCAGCTAACATTAGTTTATTTGAACTTCACATGGGTTCCACCTTGTGTCTAAATCAAGAATACTTCTTTGAATAGAAGATAATGATAATAAAGTAATCAGATTTAGTAATCCTTACCGTCAACCTGCAACTAGCCTGGCTAATCTGATTAATGCTTTTCCATTCTAAATTCCTTTGTTTAGATTTATTCCTGGTCATTGCAAACTGTTTTACTGGAAGTAATGAGTTATAGTATTTTATTGTTTGTTTTTCTATGTCATGTTTGTTAATGTTTATAGTTATATTTATACATATATTTATGTTTACATGTTGTTTTTCAGCTTGAGTAGTGCCTGCACTAAGCCATAAGATATAAAAATGCTAAAAACAAACAAACAATGTAGTTAATCTGCATTTGGTTACATTGCAGGCAAAGAGGGTATAACAGATTTACGTTTCAAAAGTAGTGCAACAACTAAGTTCAAAGTTACTTTATTGGTGTAAAGAGTAATGTTTTGTGTTGGTATTCAGAAGTTGCCTTTTAAGGACATCATAATGTTCAAATCATTTACTCAAGAATTTTTCAGTTTCATGTCTTTTAAAATCAAAACTTTGTTGTTGTCATTAATGACAGCAAGTAACAGAAAAATAATAAGCAATACAACAGTGTTATGTATGTTAACTGTGTTTTCTAACAGGAGCAGAATGTATCTTTGTTCATGTATCTTTTCTTATGCAAATAAGTGGATCAAAAATGTACACACTCTGTTACCCAATGGGCTTGTTGTATTATTGTTACTATTACTGTTTGTAGTGTATATAAGTCAGAGTTTTGCCCCATCCAAACTGTGTTCAAACCCCACTAATAAAGAGCTGAATTTCACTACTTCACTCATCTGCTTCTTCATTCCCTGAACACGAAACTGGTGACGAGGATGGGATGGCGTCCCCACACGGCAGCAACATTGGCTCATTTGACCCAGTGTGTCCAGAGAAATGGGCAACATATGAACGCCGATTCCGCCATGCAATGGCCTCGCAGAAGATCACTGATGAAGAGCAGAAGCGCTCTTGTTTCCTCGTTCAGTGCAGTTCTGAGATGTTTGAGCTGGCAACCCACCTCGTTCTCCCAAGGGACATGAATGTGGTGCTGCTCGTACAAATCATGTCCGCACTGAGGAAACACCTTCAGCCTGAGGTCTCGATCTTCCCGGCCAGGGTGTCCTTCCACAGAAGGGAGCAGCAACCTGAGGAGTCCATTGCAGACTATGCCGCCGCTCTGTGCATTGCTGCCGCCCCGTGCAAATGGGACAACATTGAAGAAGCACTCCGGGACCGTCTGCTGGCTGGCATGAGGGACGAAGATGCTCAATGTTGCCTAATGATCAGGAAGATGCTAACAGTAGTGTCTGAGGCTGCACGGTCCAGCATGAAGCTTTTCCGGCATCGCCACTCCACCACCAGTGCCACTGACTCAGCTGTGCAAGCTCAGCAAAATTCATCTTCATCCTCCTCAGCATCACCTGGTTCCACCTCTTCATCAGAGTCCAGCGACGCAGAGGGAGAACTCCGTGTGGACCGACGAAAGCACCGAGAGCACCATGATGATCGGGAGAAGAAATTCCTTTGCAAGTGTGATGGCTGCAGAGACTGGCATGACCGCAGGAAGTGCCCCTTCCGCACCGCAGAATGCCACAACTGCCAGCAACGAGGCCACATTGATAAAGTATGCCGACAGCAAAAGCAAAGAACTCCAGCACTTGAGTCCAAGAAGAGTCATCACCACAAAACATCCACTGCCAAAGTGTCACCAGAGGCTGAGCCATGCCAAGTGGGCATCGTCAGCAAGCATTTCTTCGCAGACCTGAGCCTGCAGGACGTCCCCTTCAAGATGGAGGTGGATTCAGGTACTTTCTTTTCCATAATCCCACAGCAGGAGTTTTTGAGAATTCCTCCTGCCTCTTGGCCCAAGCTCAAATCTTTTAAAACTTCCCACCAGGATGTGCAAGGTTGCCAGATTCTGGTCTTGGTGGTGGGAAATTTCATGGTTAAATTCAAAAACATTCACACCTCCTTGCAATTGGTTGTAGTTAAGCAGGGCACTAACTGTCTTATTGGGACCCAATGGTTTAGGCCCCTGGGAATCCGGCTTTCTGGCATTCATGCAATAGACACAGACGCAATCTGGGATGTTTCTGCTGCACATCCTGAGGTGGTGGTGGTGGTGGTGGTGGTGGTGGTGGTGGTGGTGGTGGTGGTGGTGGTGGTGGTGGTGGTGGTGGTGGTGGTGGTGTTGTTGTTGTTGTTGTTGTTGTTGTTGTTGTTGTTGTTGTTGTTGTTGTTGTTGTTGTTGTTGTTGTTGTTGTTGTTGTTGTTGTTGTTGTTGTTGTTGTTGTTGTTGTTGTTGTTGTTGTTGTTGTTGTTGTTGTTGTTGTTGTTGTTGTTGTTGTTGTTGTTGTTGTTGTTGTTGTTGTTGTTGTTGTTGTTGTTGTTGTTGTTGTTGTTGTTGTTGTTGTTGTTGTTGTTGTTGTTGTTGTTGTTGTTGTTGTTGTTGTTGTTGTTGTTGTTGTTGTTGTTGTTGTTGTTGTTGTTGTTGTTGTTGTTGTTGTTGTTGTTGTTGTTGTTGTTGTTGTTGTTGTTGTTGTTGTTGTTGTTGTTGTTGTTGTTGTTGTTGTTGTTGTTGTTGTTGTTGTTGTTGTTGTTGTTGTTGTAGTAGTAGTAGTAGT
This sequence comes from Bradypodion pumilum, assembly GCA_035047305.1. Lineage (NCBI taxonomy): Eukaryota > Metazoa > Chordata > Lepidosauria > Squamata > Chamaeleonidae > Bradypodion > Bradypodion pumilum. The sequence continues at coordinate 155,496,841 of JAWDJD010000001.1, read as the reverse complement.
AGTAGTAGTAGTAGTAGTAGTAGTAGTAGTAGTAGTAGTAGTAGTATTCACATTTCTATACCACTTTACTTCCCCTAAGGGAACTCAAAGCAGTTTACATGTAAAATACAATATCCACAATACAGAAACAGTATACAAATCTAAATTCAAACAAAATCCAAAAAAAATATACAATTGTAAGATAATATATAAACATCAATTAATCACATCAAAAAGGTACACAGTATAAAAAATACAAAAAGTCAATACAATCATCACAAAGTAACAATATAAAGATATACACCAGCACAGTCCTTTCAAGACCTTCCAGAGGGGTGGGTGGGACGAGTCCTGGAGCTCCTAGCCAACCGGCCTCTTCACCCCACTCCCCACACTATGGTCATGATCCTCGGGGCGGTGATGGGCTTTGGCCTGGCCCAGTGGCCCACAGCCCTATGTCTTTCCACACAGGGGATGGGAGGGGAGGGTGGGGGGCCCCGTAGCTGTAGAAACGGTCCTGGCAGCTGTGGCAATGGTCCTTGGGGTGGCAGTAATTGCTCCCTCAGCTTTTCTCGCTCCCCGCCGACTGGTCGGGCTGGGGGGAGGGGTGCGGTGCTTCGGCGTGCAGTGCTGGCAGTGGCAGCGGTGCTTTTGAGGGCACGGACCACCCTCAGCTGTTCTCACTCCCCGTTGACCAACCGGGCCGGGGGGAGGAGCGCGGAGCTTCGGCGTCTGGAGTCCGGCACTGGCAGCGGTGCTTTTGAGGGTGCGGACCACCCTCAACTGTTCTCACTCCCCTCCAACTGGCCGGGCCGAGGGGAGGGGCGTGGAGCTTCGCCGTCGGGCGGCAGCAGTGGTGCTTTTGAGGGCATGGACCACCCTCAGCTGTTCTCACTCCCCACCGACCGACCGGGCTGGGGGGAGGGGCGCGGAGCTTTGGCATCTGGCGTCCGGCACTGGCAGTGGTGCTTTTGAGGGTTCGGACCACCCTCAACTGTTCTCACTCCCCACCAACCGGCCGGGCCAGGGGGAGGGGCATGGAGCTTCGGCGTCCAGCGGGGGCGATGGTGCTTTTGAGGGCGTGGACCACCCTCAGCTGTTCTCACTCCCCGTCGACCGGCCGGGCTGGTCAAAAAGGGTTTAGGTTATACAAAGGACCCCCTGTGGACTTTGAGCTTGACCCAACCATCCAGCCCATCCGGATGAAGCCATGCCAGGTACCCTTTGCTTTAAAGGAGAAGAAAGCCGAGCTGGACAAACTGGTGGGTCAGGGCATCCTAGTGCCAATGGACTCCGCAGAGTGGGAGACACCAATAGTGACTGCTTTGAAAAGTAACGGGGTGGTCAGAATATGTGCTGACTACAAGTGTACCATCAATAAAGCTATTCGCCTGAATGCATATCCTGTGCCCGTGGTAAGCCACCTTCTTGCCTCCTTGCATGGAGGAAATTGCTTTGACAAACTTGACCTTGCCTAGGCTTACCAACAATTGACTGTGTCTCCTGCTGCTGCCATAGCCCAGACCATAGTAATGCATAGGGGGGCATTTAAGGTAACTCGACTACAATTCGAGGTGAATGCGGCCCCCGGAATATTTCAATCTCTTGTAGAACGTATTTTAAAAGTTTTGCCCAGTGTCCTGCCATATTTTGATGGTGTCCTGATCACTGATAAGGACACCGTTGAACTAGTGGCCTGACTCAATCAAGTCCTCTCACGTTTCGAGAGGGCCGGTCTACGTCTCAGAAGAGTTAAATGTCTGTTTTTGGCACAGGAAGTGGAGTTCCTGGGGTACCAAATTACACCCCAAGGTATCATGCCCTCTGACTCCAAGGTGGCGGCTGTGCAAAATGCACCCAGGCCAAAATGTAAAGCCAAATTGCAATCATTTCTAGGATTATTAAACTTCTATCATGCTTTTCTCCATCACAAAGCCTCAGTTGCTGAACCATTACATTGGCTTCTTAAGAAAGATACTGTTTGGCACTGGGGCCATTGCCAGGAGAAAGTGGTCCTAGAACTTAAAAGGCTGCTATCTTCAGATGCTGTATTAACTCATTTTGATCCTAACAAGGAAGTTGTACTTGTGTGTGATGCATCCCTTGTGGGGGTGGGAGCTGTGTTATGCCATGTACTAAGTGACGGGAGGGAAGTACCCATAGCATTCTGTTCTCATTCACTCTCAAAGCCTGAGAAAAATTACGCTCAGACAGACAGGGAGGCGTTGGCAATCATGGCTGGCACTAAGAAATTCCACGATTACCTTTACGGAAGACCTTTTACCATCGTAACTGACCACAAGCCCCTCCTTAGAATCTTTGTGAATGGGAAGCCCACGCCTCAAATTCTGTCCCCAAGGATGTTGCATTGGGCAATTTTCCTAAATGCATATGATTTTACTTTGGTGCACAGGCCCGGCAAGAACATCAGCCATGCTGATGCCCTGTCATGTTCTCCACTGCCAGTGGTCGGGGAAGCCAATTGCGAGATCAAAGGCGACCACCAGGTCCTTATGATTGAGGCTTTTGTCTCATCCCCAGTCGTTCCCTCAGATATAGCCAAGGCTACGGCCAAGGATGTAACATTGACTAACATGGGCACAAAAAGGTTGGCCTGTCTCTCCTCTAGCCGAGGAATTCAGAATATTGCACCGCAAGCGTTTGGACATGTCAGTGGAATGAGTTTGCCTTTGATGGGGCCAGTGGGTGGTCATTCCTATCACTCTCTTGGTGTAACTATACATAAACCATTTATTAGTTTCTTGATCCTGTCATATAACGTAATACTTAAAAACCCTTTAAAAATGCACAGGGGCTGCCTAATCATCCCTACTAGTACCAATTTGCTCAATCTAATCTATTTCTGTTTCGGGCTCTGACAACCAGTTATTACAAGTTCTTCCATCATATTTTTCCATTCCTGGGTGCCATCCTTAATTAAATTATTGGATTCAAGAATATTCATACAATCAGTCTGTGTATTTATTACCGAGGTCTTCCCCATCCAGAAAAAAATTATTTTCTGAGGGTGTTGCCAGTTGTATTTAACACCCTTTTGTCTTAATAAATTCGTTACTGGTTTTAATTTTTGCCTCCATAGCTGTTCTTCTTTCGATATATCAGGATAAACCTCCAAAAGTTGTCCTTCATATTGTAAACTTTCACTACCCTTATGTTTTATACACGTCATTATTCTTAATTTTGACTCTAAATTTGTAAATTTTACTAGTACCGGTCTCGTTGTCTAACCTGTATTCTTCTGGCCTATCCTGTATACTCCTTGTATCTCTTCTAGGTCTATACCTCTATCTAATTCTAACTGAGCTATCCATTTTAATATCCTTGATTTTAAAGAGTCGGGATTACTTATAGGGAGATTTCTTATCACTATGTTCCTTTGTCTTATTTGAGATTCTAATCTAGATAATCTCTCCTCCTGATCCTCTAATTTAATACTTCTCTCCCTTTCCTTTTCCTGTATATCTTTAAGGTCTACTTCTACCATATTCACTTTTGTTTCTACTTGGGAAACTTTTGCATTAATTATTTTTGTAAAGTTGTCTAACACCTCTTTTAAATCCTGTTGCCCTTTAATTATGTCCGATTTATCCTGTCTTCTAATACTGTCACTTTGTTGCAGAAATGTTTCAAATTTATCCATTCTAGACTCAATTTTCTTAAAGACTGCACTAATCTCTGACTGTAGACTTTCCTCTTTCTCATCTTGTAATTTTCCCACACCACTAGAGTCAGTCTTGTCTTTATTTGCCCCTTTCATCTCAAATTCTAATCTAGTCAATCTTCTATAACTACGATCTGAGGATTTCTCCCTTGGTTCTCATGTCCACACCAATTTAGGATTTTTAGGTTTACGCCGGCTCATTCACTTCACTGATCACTCCTTCTTCTACCTTGGTTACCACTCACTGATTAACTAATCCAGCTGCTCTCCCTGTTCTAATTGCCCCCTCCTCCTATAGGTATAATTTACACAATATGTTCCAATTTATCAGGATTATTTGACCTCGGTTTACCAATTCAAAATTAGCCCTGTTTTTCGAAGTATATAGTGTCTTCCATATAGTTGTAAATACAAAATAGTCTATCAATCCAACCCCGTTGGGCAAGGGAGCCTTAAAAATAAACCTTTCAATTAGTCTCAGAGCAAATACATTATTCCACACAGATTTAAACTAGAGTTACTAAACCAAGTTATAATATTATCCCAGGGTCTTTTCAAATTTGTTACAAGTCTTTTCTCCAATTGTCTTCAGTTTCTGTTCCGTCCTGCGTTCTTTCAAGCACGCTCCTCTGCTCTCCACTACTTTCCACAAGTACGTCCTTATTTTTTCAGTCTTTTTCAATTCTCCTCAGTTCAACCAGAGAAGTAGGGGAGACATTCAATAGTTATTCAACTTGCACAGCATTTAAAGTTAAAATGTTACTCTCCTTGTAGCAATTGTGGCCTTTATCTTGCAACAGTTCAATAGTTCAATTCACTCAAATTGTATTCGCTCTATTAATAAACTTCCACCAACTCTTCAGGCGCTCGGCGTTGAGTCCCCCCTTCGTCTCAGCCCTGTCTCCAACCGTCCGTGCACTGAATTACTGTGGGATTCTTATCTCGAGCACCACTAATTGTTTTGAGCAAGTTGAGCATCAACCGTTTCTCCCAGCCATGGCGTTCTCAGCTTCTAGACCTTCCGCGTTTCCCCGCTGCCTCGACGCTCACTCCCCATCTATGATACTCACACCCCTGCCATTTTTGTTTCTTGTGCCTCGGCCCAGGAGAGCGCTGGCGCAGAACACTAGTCTCGTAACAACCCAAACCAAGCAATATGTCGGTTTTTCTATTTGTTGTCCCAGCACAACTTTCCTTCTTCTGGTTCCTTTAATTCACCATCAAGTTAACTCTTTCGCCACCAAAGCAATCAGTTATTACATGTACTGCCTCTTCTCCAACTTGATCCATGCCGGATCAATCTCCCCAGCAGACCAACTCACAGAGAACAGAGAACTAATAAATCACTTCTTCCAGGCTCTCTGCCTTTCACCTCTCTTCCACCAAGTCTCTGCTTTCACCAGCAAAACATCAGTTGTTACATGTACTGCCTCTTCTCCAACTCACTCCACGCTGGTTCAAACTCCCCAGCAGACCGACTCACAGAGAACAGAGAACTAATAAATCACTTCTTCCAGGCTCTCTGCCTTTCACCTCTCTCCCACCAAGTCTCTGCTTTTGCCAGCAAAACAGTCAGTTGTTACATGTACTGCCTCTTCTCCAACTCACTCCACGCCGGTTCAATCTCCCCAGCAGACCAACTCACAGAGAACAGAGAGCTAATAAATCACTTCTTCCAGGCTCTCTGCCTTTCACCTCTCTCCCACCAACTCTCTGTAATCTCTGTAAAACTTCTGTGAGTCTTAATAAACTCTGGCAGTCACCGTCATTCCTCTGTACCTTCTCTAAACAGGAATCTTTTACTCCACCTTTTTTTCACCCTCGAGAGCACTCACTCCACACTCCTCCTCAGCTCGCCATCTTACCGGAAGTCCATTCCTATCACTCTCAGGAAAAAGGTTTTACATCTACTTCACACAAGTCGCCCGGGAATTGTCCGTTCCAAAACCCTTGCCCATAGATACTTTTGGTGGCCTCAACTGGACCAAGACATAGAACAAATGGTAGGCACTTGTGCCAGTTGTCAATCCTCTCACCCAGAGCAATCCCACCTTCCCTCTCGGGAATGGGATCCTACTGGGGGTCCGTGGTCCAGGTTGCACATAGATTTTGCAGGTCCATTTAGGGGTGCCCTATTTTTTTTTGGTTGTGGATTCATTCTCTAAGTGGCTGGAAGTGATTAGGGTGCCAATACCACTTCAGCCACCACAATAATGCACCTAAGAAGGCTGTTTGTAGCATTTGGACTTCCAGATGTGCTGGTGTCCGACAATGCGTCCACGTTCACATCTGCAGAATTCTAATCCTTCATGGAAAGGAATGCAATTAGGCACATCACTGTCGCTCCATTCCACCCAGCCACCAATGGCCAGGTAGAGCGGCAGGTGCGCACAACTAAAGACCTGCTTTGGTGTATGGGTGAAGGGGATTTGGAGCTCCAGTTATGCCAGTTTCTTTTCATATATAGGCTCACCCCCCCCCCCTTGCCTCAGGACAGTCCCCTGCTGTATTGCTCCAGTGAAGGAAACTGTCATGATTGGATCCCTCTAGGGTAGAGGACAAAGGCACACATATAGCAATCCAACACCAGAAGGGTTTCTCGTCCGGAGACCCGGTACATTGCCACAATTATGCAACTGGTAGGCCCTACATGGGTCCCTGGGTTTGTGATCGATCAAACTGGTCCTGTTTCTTACAGAATCGAAACAGCCACTGGTATGATCTGGAGGAGGCACGCGGATCAATTGAGACCCAGAGTACTGGACCCACAAGACGAATACAGACATTCAATGCTAGGGTTGGCCCCCATCTGTTTAAACCCAGGGGGCAGAGGTGATAGTCAGCAGCCAGCCAACATTGACCCAGAAGTGTCTTCTAGGATCCGATTTCAAGGGGAAATTGTGGAATGCTCCCCTATTCTGGCACAGGTGTACCCCTACACTGTCCCAGCCTAGCACTCTGGATTCCTTTATTGATGATGACCAATTTTGCTTGGAGTCACCCTCCACTCTTAGTACACACAAGAGGGACCCTGAGTTGTCTTATTCATCCACAGAATTAGATTTTGGTTTTGAGCCATCCCTTGCTCCTCCATCTGACAAACGGGGCTTAAAATTGGGTTTACAGTCCTCCCCCTCTTGTCAATCCCTCACTCCAGTTGGATCACCCATCCTACGAGCCCCTGAGCCGGCTCAGCCAAGCGTCCGACCCAGAAGGGAAACTAGACCACCATCCTGGTTAAAGGATTTTGTTTTTACCTAGGGGGGAAGAATGTAATGTATGTTAACTGTGTTTTCTGACAGGAGCAGAATGTATCTTTTCTCCTGTATGTATTCTTTTGCAAATATATGGATCGAAAATGTGCACACTCTGTTAGCCAATGGGCTTGTTGTATTATTGTTACTGTTACTGTTTTTAGTGTATATAAGTCTGAGTTTTGCCCCATCCAAACTGTGTTCAAACCCCACTAATAAAGAGCTGAAATTCACTACTTCACTCGTCTGCTTCTTCATTCCCTGAACACAAAAAACAGGGAATGAAAGTTTTGCTTCTTTTGCATAAATGGATATTTTCAAATGTTTTCTCCCTTTTAAATTGTGAGATTGGGAGCATTTTTATGCAGGTGAAAGAGCTTCAAAGTGCATTAAACACTCACTCCTTTGAACACTTAAACATTCTTCCCATGCTGAAAGGTAGGTAGCATTATTCCTTATAGGAAAATCTCCTACCATATATTTTCTCAGGTTTTTCTAATGTAATGGGGTTTTCTCCCTTAAATAGGTAAAGTGGCTCCTGTGTGAGCATAAGATTTTGGGAGATTTCAGGGTCTTAGGCTCATTTCATAAACTAATCTTTCAAGCACTACTTTCGTAGTTTACTGAAAAACAATCATGACATAAAATACAAATACTTGCCTTCATTTGTGATTGCCTTTAAAATTATACCCTAGGGCCATGATGGTGAACCTTGGCACTCCGGATTTTCTTAGACTTCAATTACCAGAAGCCAAAGGCAGCACTCCTGCTGATTAGGGCTTCTGGGAATTGAAGTTCAAAAACAGTTGGAGTGCCAAGGTTCACCATCACTACCCTAGGGTAATCACCCCTCCCTGTTATTTCTGACAGGGGTCCCATTCCTTTTCAAGTTCTGTGATATATAATATTCATAGGGGAAGACGAGATCAGACATGTAAAGGGTGGTATGGCCATAGACTCATAGGGAAAGGGTTTTCTCAGCATTCTGTTCCTCAACCTGTTGAATATATGCCTGCCAGGTGGCAAAGGCAATTGAGCTCTACCATGAAAAGAAGGCAGTCCCACTGCTTAGCCGCTTCTGAATGCAGAAAATTGCTTCAAATTATAGTTCTGTCTTTCCCTGTGCAAATATAACCTCCAAGGTTAATAGTTTTCTTGGAATTTTTGCTTTACTGAAATAATTAATCTTCACACTGTTGTTGCTTCATACTTACCTAAGGCACCTTGTCTCATTGTAAGGCTTTATTTGAGGCCCAAAGCTTCAATTCAGGTCAAAATACAATATGTACTAATGATTTACAGCCACTTATACATTCAAATGGGGAAGATATCATTGGTTCCAGCCATTCTTTCCTTTACTGATCAGTTGAGCTTAACATGCAAAGGCACATACATTAGCAAAAGTTTTGTTATGTATGTATGTATGATTGCATGTTCATTGTACTGTAAAGGCAAGAATGTAACCACTCCAAATACAAGGTATCTCAGCTGTAAAGGAACGCGAGCAGGCAGCCCATAGAGGGCAGCTGCGAGCGTTCAGTCTCACATGGTTCACATTGCTCAATCACGGACAGCCGCGGGAAAACCTTCCCCGCATTCAGCAGCAGAAGAAAGATCTGCATTCAGCAGCAGGAAAAGAGGCGTGCCTGGGCGAGGCCACGCCGGTAGCAGCCAATGAGCTACCGTGCTACAAGATTCAAATGCATAGGGCTACTGTATATATTGAGATGTATCACCGCTATTACCTCATGCTCCAACGGATCATCATGCAATAAACCTGTGTTAAGCCAACCCTTCGGCTGTTCTGTTGTCTTTGGTCCCATACACTAAAAGTTTCTAGTTCTGTTTCAGTTTCGTCAGTATTTTAATGTGAATCATAGTGATTCTGAAATAATTCCTTGCATCATAGATGCCAGAATGCTTCAGGAGTGCAATTTAAAAGCTAGATTTACACTCCATTTGAAACTGCTTGCAGAAGAGGGATGCTGACGCCTGTTTCTGTGAAATTGCCTGCTTTTCTGTCAGCATGCCCCAGCTTCTATGGGTTTATTTTGTGTTTGAAAAGATGCAGTTTTACAAAGCTCTCTCTTTCTCTCCCTCTCTCTGTGCTTTTGCATCATTTGTTCATTTCCAAGCATTTGCAAGCATCAAGACTGAGCAGGATTGTGAAGCAAGTTATGTGCACAAGCTGACTCAAGTGGACCCCAAATGGGATCGGTCCATCTTGAACCAGCGGCTTCGCACCTTCTCCAAGTAGAAGTAATACATCATGTACCTTCCAGGATGGTTTTTTAATACAGTATTGACCTGGTTGAAATTGCAAACTTCTTAATCTCCCAGAAGGCAATAACATGTCATGTGTCATTGACCGCTAAGGAAGGATCTCTCCTAGAAGGGAGATTTCTCTTACCTCTTTAATCCACTTGGCAGGGGACAAGGGAGTCAGGGAAGAAAAATGGTGAACCAAGCAGCAGCACAACAGCAGCAGCAACAGCAGCATTCTGTTGATTCCTTTTAGCTGACTTAAAATGAAGCCAGATACTTTGAGCAAAGAGTATTCATATTTTGAAATTAATTATTAAAATGTATTTATATTTTAGAGATCACTCATTCATAGGGTTGCCAAAGTTGGGAGAGGTGTGTGCGTGACTTGACTGCATATAACAACAGCAACATTGATATTAAATGTTTTGTCCTACTTGAAGTAACACAGCACCCCTAAACCTGATGAGTCCCCACCAGAACAGCTATTGTTTACAAATTGGGAGTATTTAGTTACATTGAATCATAGAATAAATGGGTTAGAAGGGACCTTTTAGGCCCAAATAACTACCTGTAACTACTTCTTCTGAATAAAAACTAAAGGACAACTGAGTCCCATTATGGCTACAATTTAGCAAGAGATAATGTTACAGTAACTTTCTAGTGACTTTTATATTATAAAGATGTGGCCACACCAGAGAAGGTTGTAGGGCTGCCTCATTCTCTGTTGTGGGAGATGTGGTAAGCATACCTGTCAAGTATCCTGGATTGGCCAGGATTTCCCACATTCTGCACCGCTTCCTCTACTTTCCCGCCACTTTCCCATAATTTGAACAGAGGGGAAAGTAGGTATTGCGCAAGGAAAGTAGGTACTGGGCAGAACCATTACCACATAAGCGTTCTGTGCAGAAGGGTTCTGCACATGCACAGAAGGGTTTGCGCAGAAGGGTTCTGCGCAGGTCCCGTATTTTCAAGAGCCACGCTTGACAGGTATGGTGGTAAGAACAAGGTGGACAGGAGATGAATGTGCTTTCTACCATACACTGCTGGCTTGTGACATTCAGGTATTTTCAAATTAAGACAAATCAGAATTCAATGGCAGAAAACACCCAAAAATGACATTCACCAACATTGGGCCAGTCACAAGTCACCCTGAAAGTAACCCCTAAGTACTCAAGCCTGCAGGTTAGGTGGTGTGTGTATATGTGGACATCTGAAGCAAATTGCAAAGAGGCCAAATGAAGGTGGGGCGGTCTTAAAAACCCCTTACCTCCCCTTGAAAACAAAAGTCTGCATATTCAAAGCAATGGTGGTATGCCAATGCCCAATGGTAATGTACTGTATGGACCATAAGGAAAGCTGAGTGAAGAAGAACACAGGTAGATGCCTTTGAAATGTGGTGTTGGAGGAGAGTTTTGAGAGTACCCTGGACAGCGAGGAGAACAAATAGGTCAATCGTAGAAAAAATCAACCCTGACTACTCTTTGGAAGGCTCAAATAGTGAAAATGAAGCTAAAGTACTTTGGACATCAAATGAGAAGAGAGGAATCATTTGAGAAAGCTTTGATGCTGGGAATGAAAGCGTGGTGCCAAAATGGCCGCCACGCTCTTTGCGGGGGCCCCCACCTGGACTCAGACATCCTGGTGAGTTAGAGTGCATGGCCACCCCTTTATAAAAGGGGTGGCCATGAGGCAGCCGAGCTGCCATTTTAGAATTGCGACGGAGAGGAGAAGTTTTCTCCGTCGCATTCTCTCTTTCATCCTCGTACCCGGAGCTGCTTTATGCTTACCTCTTGGCTACCGCGGTACTTCGGATGCAGGAGTTCGAACCCTGGCTAGGGATCCTTCGGAGATTCATTTTCTTCTCCTAGGGAGACATGGCTCCCAAGCGGAAGGCCCCGGCGCTAAAGCCGCGGTCGAGGGGAAGAACTTTTACTGGCCCTGCACCGGATGGGGGCCAGCTTTTGGGTTGGAGGACCAGGGCTGCGCCCCCACGGCAGGGCGATTAGCCAGCCTTGCCCAATGGTACCAGTGGGGCTGGTCAGGCTACCACTTGGCAGCCGGGTTCCAGCTTGGTAGCTGGTCAGCTACAGGCCGGCCCCTCTGGGGCTTCGGCCCTTGGCCCGCCTTTGCCAGGCATGGGATGGGGCGGCCCGGGGGGGGGCTGGTGCGGGTGACTAACCCACTGCTCCTCCAGCCCCCCATGGGCCAGAGTTTTGGGCATGGCCCTATTCTGGCCCTGGCTCTCTTTTTGGGTTGCCTTTTCCTCAACTGACTAGTGGGCCGTCCGGCCCACCCGGCCCGCTTTATACTGGGGGCTCTGGGGCTGTGGATGCTCTGTTAGCACGGATAGCAGTGCTGGAAGCATCCTTGTACATGGCACAGCCTCCTTTGGAGGGGGACGCTACTCTTTCTTCAACAGGGGCCCCTTCATCGGCCACGGCTACCTTACCGGCCGCAACGCTTCAGCGGGAGGCCAACCGGGTCGAGCTGCTTGAGACGGTCCGGCCGGCCCCAGCTGGTGTCTCGCAGCTCCCCGTTCGACCTGATGTCCAGGCTGAGAGCAGTCAGGGGTGGTCCCAGAGCTCGATTCCGGTCGCGAGCTCCGACGCATGCCATGGGCCGGAACCCCCGGTTGGGGTGGCTCACGGGGGTGCACCTAGTGAGTATCAGGTTCAATTTAGTGCACCAACACAACAGCCCACTTACAGTGATGGGGTTCAGTGGCCCTGGCCTCGTTAAGTTGATGCGAGTGGGCATCAGTTACCATCCTAGCCCAGTATCCCATGGTTTCTAAATGGTCCCTCGTTAAGGGTGGAGGTGTCCACCCCTGGGGCAGTGCCGAGCATCGCAGGGGCTGTCCAGGTCCCGCTGCGTATGCCCTCCATACAGAATGTGCCGACGATGGCTTTGCCGACGGCTGGTTATTCCTTGCCCCTGGGTGATCATTTGTCACAGGTCACGAGGGATAAGATCTGGTGAGGGGAGTACGTTGATATATTCTCCCTATTGAACCATGAGCCCACTGAGGAAGAGAGAGAGGGACAGGACGATAGAGACAAAGAGCTGTCCCGCCGTCGTAAGCCACCGTGCACCTGGGCCAACTGGTTGCCGGCATACTTTATATATATGGCGGTATGCCTCAGGGCCCGGCCTGATTGGGCCATCCCGATGGTCCAATCCCTTGATAATATTTACAGGGCGATGGTTGATTTCATGGGCCCATAGTAGTTGGCTTACGATGAGGAATTTGGATGAGGGTGGCCCTACATCCTGAGATGAGGTGGGATGAACCCTGTCAGCAATCGTGGCTCTTGTACATGACTCCCACGTGACTGGCGCCTGGTGATAGGTACCATTGTGGTCATGCTGTGCAACACAGGCTCCCTGCTAACCGGTGGGGCAGGGGGTTCCAGCCCGCCTGCTGTGTTGGACCTTCTCAGCTAGCGACGTGTGTAATAAGCACCAGTGTCATTACTGACACGAGTGTCCCCTTTTGCGCTGGCCCCCACGCCGCCTCTGCGTGCCCGCGGGTTGGTGGGTTACGGGGCAGAGGTAGGGGTACACAGGGGACAATCAGAGCTCCGTCTGTCAGAGCTAGCCATGTCAAAGCCCCCCTTCCCAATTAGTGTACTCATACTGGAGCGATGGCTCTCAGCTTATCCTAGAAGGGATGATGCGAGGTACCGCTGGAGGGTTTCCAATGGGGCTTTCGTATTCCATTCGGGGGTGTTAGGGGCCCCAAGATGCTACTAATTTAGTTCCCTTGAAAGGTAACGAGGAGGTTGATGCACTGAGCACAGCTAAGGAAGTTGAGGTTATGAGAGTAGCGGGCCCCTTCTTGGAACCACCTTTCCCTAATTTGAAGGTCTCCCCTCTGGGGCTAGTACCAAAGTAGAACCCAGGTGAATGTCGTCTAATCCCCATCTAGCTTACCCTGCGGGTTCTTCAGTCAGTGATGCCATTCCTGATGACCTTTTTCAGTCAGGTGAACATCGTTTGTTCAGCCCTTATGGGTGGTACGCTCATGCGGTCCCGGTGCTTTCCAGGCACAGTGTGATAGGCACTCGGATTTCCGATTACTGCCAGTGCACCCAATGGATTTTGAGCTATTGAGTTTTTAGGTTCCAAGGGGAATTTTACTTAGATAAGGCCAACCCCTTTTGACTGCCCTATTTCATGTTCGGCATGTGAACGATTTGGTAATTTCATTCAGTGGGCCTTTGCTCGCAGGTCGGGATCTCGGTCTCTAGCCCATTACCTCGATGACTTTTGGTTCGGGGGTGAACGGGGCTCGGACACGTGCACGCGTCTCCTCACTACATTTCAGACACTCAGGTGGGAACTGGGTGTCCCCTTAGCGCCTGAAAAGACCGAGGGCCCAGCTACTAAGCTCACATTTCTAGGCATTGGAATTGACTCTGTTGCATAGGCATCCGGGTTACCCATGGATAAGGTGGCTCGGATCTCCGCGGCGATTTTGGCATTGATTGCCAAACGTAGAGTGTCCCCTCGTGAGCTGCAGTTACTTCATGGCCACCTTAACTTTGCCTGCAGGGTGGTTACACCCGGCAGAGCATTGGCCAGGCGCCTGTGTGACGCCATGGCTGGCCTGTTAAAACATCACCACAGGGTCCGGCTGATCAGGGGCATACGGGCGGACCTTTCGGTCTGGCTCAAATTACTCCTGGGTTTTAACGGGGTCTCTTCCTGGAGATCAGACCTTATGGTCTGCCCTAGATTTCAAGTACGGTCGGATGCCTCCGGCTCCCTGGCTTATGGGGGTTTACTCTGAGGGTAGGTGGACTTACGGCCGAGGGCATCACACATGGCTTGGCACGGATCGCCTCCACGATCTTACCTTCCTTGAGTTTTATTCCCAATTTGGGGAGCACTGATGCTATGGGGCGATGAGTGGGCCAACTCAGTGGTCCATTTTTGGTGTGACAATACGGCAGTGGTGCACTTTGTCAACACCCAGACATGCAAATCCCCCGGGGTCATGGCATTGGTTTGTCTATTCTTTTTGAGAAGCCTACGCCTAAATGTGCTGTTCAGGGCCAGACATGTTCCAGGTATTAATAACGATATTGCTGATGCTTTATCCTGCCTGCATATCTCCCAGTTCCATGCCTTACTCCGGAAGCAGATGAATTCCACTCGCCACTCCCGGCCAATATTTGGACGTTTGGCGAGGAGAGGTGAACCAGGCATGTCATTGGCACCTCGCACGCGTAAGGCGTATCACCATGCGTTCATGCGATTTAGAACTTTTTGCGAGTAACTACCGTTACCTCAAGTGTGGTCAATATCAGAGGACCAGGTTTTACAATGCATGTTTATCTTCGCAGTCAGGGTTTGGCCCCCGTACTATAGCCTTCGGGCTTTCGGCACTGGCATTTATGGCCAACATGGGGGGGGGGGGTTCAATGACTGCGTGAGTTACTTCCGTATGCGTCATGTTTTGGAGGGGTGGACACGTGAACGTGTCCGCCGCCCGGACACGCGTCACCCCAGTTTGCCGGAGTTTCTGACCCACCTTGCACGAGGCTGGCATGACTTATGTCAGATAGGTGTGAAGTGGCTCTTGGTCATGCAGCTACCACGGTAGCCTTTTTGGGAGCGCTCCGCATCAGTGAGTTGGTGCCAGAGTTGGTACCATTGTGTAAGGTGGATGTGTCTCGTAGGGCACTGGAACTCGACGATGTCTATGTTACACATGAGTGGGCTCAATTGGGGATACGGTCCTCAATGGTTGTTCAGCACGGCGTAGGCAGTGGAGTTAGACTGCTATGAAGTTTCATTGGAGACATCTGTCCGGTTGGTGCCCTACATGAATTTTCGGCAGTGCCTCCTGCGTGCCCCAGCCTGTTTTTCTGCCACCAGGATGGGTCTACCCTTGCTAAAGTAAAGTTACTGAGGGTGACCGGTGTCGCGCTTCACTGTGTGGGGCCCGTTTTGGCACCCATTTATTTAGGATAGGCGTCGCGTTGATCACGGCTACGTTTGGGGTACTCGGAGGCGGATATATGTGTACGCGTAATTTCATATATGTACGTCCCCTCATTGTATGAGTACCTAGTTATGTCCTTCACCTCTTCTCCTTTTTTCAGATCCTGTGTGTCTCTGCACACCGGTGGCAGTGGGGCTGGTGGGCTGCAGCTATGTACACTGGGCAGCAATATGCTGCGGTGACAGAGAGTGGACTCCGACTTGGGCTGTGTGCATCCGCAAGTATGCGATGGTATGGTATGCGCGGCACAAGGGGGTGGGAACTGTTGCCATTCCTGATGTCCGTCAGGGATGCTGGACTGCCCGACGTTCTTATTAGGCACCTCGGCGGCAATGATCTTATACGGATCACTGCTATTCCTAAACTGTCGAGGGGCAGTGACCTGGCGTTTTATATCATGTATGGCTTACACACGGTCGCTATGGTCTAACATCGTGTCGAGACACCAATTTAGGGGAGACATGGATCTCCATGGTTCGGACTGTTACGGCAGT
The DNA here is from genome assembly GCA_035047305.1 of Bradypodion pumilum. Classification (NCBI taxonomy): domain Eukaryota; kingdom Metazoa; phylum Chordata; class Lepidosauria; order Squamata; family Chamaeleonidae; genus Bradypodion; species Bradypodion pumilum. The sequence goes on along the minus strand of JAWDJD010000001.1, from coordinate 155,481,157 downwards.
CAGTGGACAGGGTGTTGCTCAGTCCCTTGCTGAGCATGGCTGAGAGACAGCCATTGGAAACCTGCGGATAGGCTTACAAATTTTTTTTGCTGGTAGGCAGGAGATGGGGTCCACCTGTCGGCTGGAGGTATGTACCTCTTTCTGGGCATGGTGCAAGCAGGCCTGGCGACTGAGCTTACGGTCTGGGGGGGCGGGAAGTCATCATGGACACCTCCCCGTGTGGTGGTTAGCACTGGTAAGGTAAAAATTTATTACCCAGAGGTATCCGTCAGGTTCGCAATTGACTGGCCAACACTTAGACAGGTACAGGAGTAATAGCTTTGGCCGGTCAACGACGAACCAGGCAAGGGATGATGGCAGGAGCTTAACAGCCTGCATCACCTTGAGATTTAACAGATACACGTCATAGGGTGGGGTCAGTAGATAGTTTATTGACTCCGGTCAACAATTTGTTTGTGTCAACAAACAAATTGATACAAATAGTTACATGTAGCCAATTGCCAATGGCATTTTGGGTGGAACCTTACCAGTGTTACTGCGGCCTGCTTGCCTTAAAGAATTACAATTGGATGATTACACCAATTGAAAGTTATAATTCGGACTAGGGCATTATTCAATAAAAGTGGCCCGATGCCTTTATCCATATACCGGTGGCTGAGTCTTTCTTTGGGGGGTGCGCCTGCAAAGGTCAAGGGCAAAAGAAGAGGGGGGAGGTATAAAATGAGATGGCTAGATGGTATTGTTGATGCAAAGGGCACAGAATTGGGTGGGTTGAGGAGGATGGTGGAGGATGGGGTGCCTGGCAGGCAATGGTCCATGGGGTCAGAGGGGGTCAGAATCGACTGTGCAACTGAACAACAAAAAAGGTTTTTTTAGAAGGAAATGATTCAAGAATGTTGTAGATTAGGTAATGCACAAGCACTAGAAGTGAACCTCATCCAGAGACCTTCCATTACAATTGGAGTGTGCAGAAGTCCTTTAGCTTTATGAATGTGTGTATGTATGAAGCTCTCCTCCTTCTCAATAGTAGTAATCTCAGGCCACTCACATGTTTACATTACAAGAAATTTTTATTTTCTCTTTCATTTTTCCTACTTTTGAGCACATTACATTATTTTTAAAACCTCTAATCCCTGACAAGGACCAGAGCAGTTTGTGCAGATGTCATTCTGCACCGTGATCAGCCCATGGCTTTCTGCAGCAATCTGTGGCAGGCCTGTGTCACAAATAGTTCAGTTTTCAGCATCTGTATGTAGCTGGTTCCCGAGCCTAATCACCATTGTGTGAAGATCATTGTGCCAAGATCAGTCCAATATGCCTTATATGCAGTGCCATTAAAGAGGTTTTGTTTTGCAGCCTCAGCCGTATTTTCTGTTGGCTATTTTCTCGCATTTGCTGTTAGACAGCCCCCATGGTACATTGGCAAGAGTTTGGGTAGAAAGTGATGGATTTTAGGCATTACATCCCCAATGAATAACTTTTGCAAATTGTGATGAACTTGCTTCTCTCAGGTGGTCACCTCTTAATAAAATCTAGCTCACACAGCTGTCTGGAGGATAAAAGGAAATAATCCTGATGAGGCAGTCACTTTCCATTTCTTTGAGGGGAAAAAGGAGACTAAACTCAAGATAATACTACTTGTACCAGCTTTGGTACTGCTTCAGTTTACTAGAGTGTGACCAAAGACAGCAGAATAATTCTTGTACAACGAATGATACACTGTCTTGAAAACAAATCAATTGGGCTGATTTCTCCCAGGGTTTCTCTAGGGGAGTTCATATTACTCACTACTTTGTTCCTCTGCTGAAAGCCTTTCCCACTCTTCAGAGCTAGAGACCCTCAGAGCTGGAGACTCTCAGCTCTCATCATCGGAAAAGTACATGGATCCTGTTTTATCAAGAAGCAGACACAGATATTCTAGTCCAAACACTGATGCAAAACCTACCAGTGGTCAGAAATAGAGGAGAAGTAATTGCCTTAGGCAGGATTTTATCTCTGAAATATGTGAGACCCTTTAATGATCACACTCAAACAAAGACATTATTTGTTTGTTGTTTCAGACAGAAGTGCAGGGATTCTCAACCTGTGGCCCACGGCACCATTTCATGTGGGCCTTCACCACACTAGGAAGTGCCATGTGGTGGAGGAAGGGCAAAATGGTCGTCTGGGCCCTGAAGCTATCTGAGAGAGTGTGACCCGGTCCCAGGCTTAAAATGGTCGAGAACTCCTGCATTAGTGCTTTTCTTATCTTTCCTTTAAAATGTGTGTGCTTTTCACAGCTTGAGTCAACAACAACATCTTTGTTTTCTCTGCACAATGCAAGGCAAATGGAGATTAACTGGATATATTGGTTGTACTTGGCATCTTCATCTCTACAAAGTTGCTAAATGATCAGTGACATGGTAATTGTCTGTGAACATGAGCTACAATGCCAGACCTTGGGACAGCTATTTTTTTGCTCTCCTGATAGCGAGGAGATTCTGAGGAGCTATCATTCAGAAAGGCAACTTCTCCAAGCTTTGGGGAACATTCTAGCCACTGTGCTTGTATCTCCTCTCATCCCTGACAATAGGTTGTGTATCCTAGGGCTGATAGAAATAAAAATTTAAAAATATCTTGAGGGCTATATATTCCCTACACCTACTCTACCTGGATGAAGAACTATCAAAAATGGACTCCCACCTCTAATTTCTCCAGATTCTTGTTCAGGGACTCATGCCTCTACTTTGTCAGGAAAAAAAAATCACTAATAGTGCCTCTTTGCTTGTTACTCCACATTGAGCAACTGACTGCTACAATTGCCAATTTGTCTGACAGGGCTGTGTACAGACAGAGCCAGAAAATCTACATGCATGAGGTGTCAGCAAAAAAAGAAGAAGAAGAAGAAGCATTAAATCAAATTCTTAAACTTCACATGAAATTTTCAGACAGAAATGCTGGTGTTCCACAAACTGAATTTTCTCATAGCTACAAAAGGGTGGTTCTTGGTGGTTCCCATGTCATAAGGCTGACATCAAACAACAAAAGACAAGAGCTTGGATTGAGACAATGCAGACCAGAGATGGGGGAGAAGTTTGACTAGACGTTCACTGTGGATTTCCCAAAATCCTTCACATTCTGAATGGAAACAAGATTTAAGGTTGGGAAAATGTGAGAGAAAACAGAAAGTATGTTGTGTTCTGAGTTCTATGCATTAAAACAACCACCAACTGTATCAATGTATTCCGTGTAATTAGGTCGCGAGCTAATGTCCACCTGGTGGCAATAGCGAGCGCCCAAGCTCACAAGGTTCCAATCCCCAAAGAACTACAGCGCGGGAAGATTCCCGCCACTACCTCACCTGGACAAGAAGGGCGTGACCTGGAATGACGTCACGCCAGCAGTAGCCAATGGGCTATTGTGGAGCCACATTCAAATGTATAACCACCGTATATATTGAGCTGTTCGTCCGCCATTACCTCATGTTCCCCTAGACCACCATGCAATAAAGATGTGTTAAGCCAGTACTACGGCTGTTCCTGTGTCTTGTTTCTCATACACTAAATTGGCGACGAAGGTGGGATAATGGATTCCCATGAGATCAAGACACACGCTAATCATGCCGGCTTTGATATCAACAAGCCGGAAGATTGGGAACTCTTTGAAATGGACTTCCAAGATGCGCTGGTGGTGTCCGACATCACGGACGAGGGAAAGAAGAGGGCCATCCTCACCCGGATGCTAGGGAATGCCGCCAAGAGAGTATTGGTGGACCTGGTATCACCGAAGAAGGTGAGCGAGCTGACGGTCAAACAGCTCCTGAAGGCGATGCGCGACCATTTCCAGCCCTCGGTTTCGATGTTCTCGGCTCGAGACGCGTTCTGGAAGAGAGTCCAAGCGCCCGGTGAGCCCATTGCCGCCTTTGCAGCGGCCCTGCGGTTGGCCGCCGGCCCATGTAAGTGGGAAAACCTGGAAATCGCCCTCAGGGACCGCATGCTGTGCAGCCTGTGCGACGAGGAGGTTCAGCGAAAGCTGATGAACCAGGAGCCACCCCCAACGCTGCGCGAGGTTGTGAAGGCGGCGCAGGCCGCGGAAGCCACGAGGGCCGGAGTCAAGGGGTTCAGAGAAAGGCCCCCACAGGCCGACAAGGCAGCGGGGTCGGTGCAGGCAGCCAGACGGACACCGAAATCTTCCACGGAGAGCAGCGATGACGAGGATGTCTGGAAGGTGCGGAAGGAAGGCCGACGTTGTGATGGATGTGGAGCGGCCCATGATCGCATCAAGTGCCCGTTCCGGAAGGCCGAGTGCCACAACTGCGGCCGCCGGGGGCACATCACCAAGGTATGCAGACGACGGCGCAGGGACCGGAAAAGCTCGTCAGACCGCTCGCCGAGGACCAAGGAGGGCGCCCGGCCCGCGAGGAAGCAGGACGGCGTAGGCCACATCTCCGACGACAGCGGCGACAATGCCCCAGTGTACAGCGTGTCCTTGGGACACCCCCGTTACTTTGTTGAGGTACTGGTGCAAGGGGCCCCTGTTAGGATGGAGATAGACTTGGGTTCCTCCTACTCAATCATGTCCCAGCAGGAGTTCTTGGGAATTTCCCCCCACGTGCGCCCTAAGCTCAAAGCGTTGAGGTCCACGCTGCGGGATGTACAGGGTAAGAGTATTCCGGTGTTGGGGGTTGGAAAATTCAAGGTCCAGTACAAGCAGCACGCCGCAGAACTGCCCCTGGTTGTTCTCAAGGGGGGAAGTTGCAGCCTCCTCGGGACTCAATGGTTTAAGCCCCTGGGTTTGTTCATTGGGGGGGCATGCCATTGGGACTGACCCAATACAGGAGGTGTGCGACGCGCACCCCGAAGTATTCAAGAAAGGACTTGGAAAATTCAAGGGACCCCCAGTAGCATTCGACCTGGACCCGGAGGTCCGCCCAATAAGACTCAAGCCGCGCAGAGTGCCTTTCGCACTAAAGAACAAAATAGAGGCGGAACTGAACAAATTGGTGGGCCAGGGGATTCTTGTTCCTGTTGATTCCGCGGAGTGGGAGACTCCGATTGTAACTGCACTGAAGGCCAACGGGGAGGTCCGCATATGTGCTGACTATAAGTGCACCATTAATAAGGCGATCCGCCCTAATGCGTATCCGGTGCCGGTAGTCAGCCATCTGTTGGCCAGATTACATGGGGGAAAGTGTTTCGCAAAACTTGACCTGGCGCAGGCCTATCAGCAACTCTCAGTAACCCCAGCTGCAGCTGCTGCGCAAACAATAGTCACACATAAGGGGGCGTTTCAGGTGATGCGCTTACAGTTCGGCGTGAACTCGGCGCCCGGCATTTTCCAGTCGCTTGTGGAACGCCTCTTGAAAGGACTGGATGGGGTCTTGCCATACTTTGATGACGTATTGATAACGGGGGGAGCGAGGAGGAGTTGGCTGAAAGGCTAGACAAGGTACTGGCGGTGTTTGAAAAGGCGGGGTTGAGGTTGCGGAAAGACAAATGCGTCTTCTTCGCGAAAGAGGTTGAGTTCTTGGGTTTCCGGGTAACCCCTGCGGGAATTAAGCCCTCCAAATCAAAGGTAGCCGCAATTCAAGGTGCCCCTCGCCCCACCTCCAAGCCCGAATTGCAGTCGTTCCTAGGGCTCTTAAATTTCTACCACTCCTTCCTGCCTCGGAAGGCTTCGGTAGCGGAGCTGCTGCATAAGCTACTCAAGAAGGACGAGGCGTGGAAGTGGGGCGAGAGCCAAGAGAGGGCGTTCATTGAACTGAAACAACTCCTAGCGTCTGATGCCATCCTCACCCATTTTGACCCCAAGAAGCCGGTGGTTCTGATATGTGATGCATCCCCAGTAGGGGTGGGGGCGGTGCTGTGCCACGTGCTGGAGAACGGGAGAGAGGCCCCGGTAGAATTTTACTCCAGATCCCTGTCCCAGGCTGAGCGAAACGATGCCCAAACAGACAGGGAGGCGCTAGCGATAATAGCGGGGACTAAGAAGTTCCACGATTTCCTCTACGGCCGCCCCTTCACCATAGTTACCGACCACAAGCCCCTGCTAGGCATTTTTACTGCGGACAAGCCCACACCGCAGATCCTGTCCCCTAGGATGTTACGGTGGGCCATCTTCTTAAACGCGTATCAGCACGCGTTGGTGTACCGCCCAGGGAAGGAAATAAGCCACGCGGACACCCTGTCGAGGTCTCCCCTTCCCCTCACTAGTAGCACCGTGGGCGGGGAAGAAAAAGACCGCCAAGTACTCCTGATAGAGGTCTTAGATTCGCCTCCCATTGTACCCGCAGACATCGCCAAGGCGACCGGGAAGGACAAAACGCTAGCTCTAGTCTGCTCCTAGGTGCAAAAAGGGTGGCCAGCATCCTCCCCGGCGGCTGAGTTCACCCCGTTTTTCAGGAAGAGGCTAGAGTTGTCCATAGAAAGAGGGGGCCTTCTGTGGGGCCAGCGGGTGGTGGTCCCCGAATCCCTGAGGCCGAGGGTGCTCAAACTGCTGCACGTCAGCCACCCTGGAATTGTCCGCTCTAAGGCTCTGGCCAGGAGCTATTTCTGGTGGCCCCAGTTAGACGCCTTTGTATTCTTAATGTTATTTTTATTTTGCAAACTCTTGTATATTAACTTGTAATTTCATCAAACAGAAACCAAACTCAGATACTTCTCTGCACAAAAAGTCTTCAAGTTCCTTTTGTAATCTTGACAATAGTAACCAAATTCAAATATGTTCTCTTCAACTTCTTCTCTATGTCCTTTGTAACAATATGAAACAATGATTCATTCCTCTATTACACTTTCTATCTCTCGTCCAAAACAGCTCATAAACTCATATTTAGTTGGGAAGTCAAACTCCCATATAAATTGGCCCCAAACTCCCGACGTCTATCCGGTTAATTAGACATTTCATTCAATAAATTTCATCAGGGGAGTTTTTGCAATATCTGAAAGGTTACAAAACACATGTCTGTTACAATATTATATGTTCAAACCAGCTGCAAGCCCCCATGCTCATTATCCAGTCCAAGCTTACCCAAGCTTACCACTCTTGTGTTTTGCGTTCTGTAATTTCTCTATGGTTGCTAAGGACGTTGCATACCATTAGAGTCCTATCTCTTAAATACAACTTGCTGCCTGCTCCTGACTGAATCTGCAAGCTCACATTACCACCTGTGTACTGATGTTTTACTTACAAGGAGCACCATGGTTCTGATTCCTGTGTACTTACAAAAAGCAGGTTAAATCAGTTTCATAGTTTAAACCCTTAGGATGCATGGTTCCTAGTCTATGAATATGAATATAGTATGCCTCCTTTCCTATCTCTTAGATACAACTTGCTGCCTGCTCCTGACTGAATCTGTAAGCTCACATTGCCACCTGTGTACTGACTGTTTTACTTACAAGGAGCACCATGATTCTAATTCCTAGTTTCATAGTTTAAACCCTTAGGATGCATGGTTCCTAGTCTATGAATATGAATATAGTTTGCCTACTTTCCTATCTCTTAAATACAACTTGCTGCCTGCTCCTGACTAAATCTGCAAGCTCACATTGCCACCTGTGTACTGACTATTTTACTTACAAGGAGCACCATGGTTCTGATTCCTGTGTACTTACAAAAAGCAGGTTAAATCAGTTTCATAGTTTAAACCCTTAGGATGCATGGTTCCTAGTCTATGAATATAATATGCCTCCTTTTGTAATAGCAATTGTTCAATGTTGATACCTCTACCTGTTGTGACTGTGAGTTTTTCTAACACTACAAATTTAAAATCTGTGTCAAGATGGTTTTTTTCCATGTAATGATTTACCAATGGTGCATTTTCCACCTGTCCCCTTATCCTGGATCGATGTTCCGCTAGCCTGATTTTTAATTTGTGTGAGCATTTTCCCACATACTTGAGACCACAAGGGCAAATCCATAGATATACACAAAATTGGCTATTACAATTACTACAAAAATTGAGTGTTTTTTTAAAGTTTAATTCTGGAAAATTGATGTGCTGAGTCTCCCAAGCGAACCTGCAAACAACGCATTGGCCGCACCTGTGATGGCCCTTGACCAGACTGCTCCGTGATTCTTGTCGCGGTGCAGCATCTGCTCTAGTAATCAAGTTACCTTGCCAAAAGTACATCTTGCCAAAAGTATATCTTGCAAAAAGTACATAAAATCATTGATGCCCAGATTAGGATACCTGGACGCCCCATTATCTCTGGGGTGGGGTCCATTTTGGAGCCTTTAAGCCAATTTATAGATCATCACATTCGGCATTACACCTGTGACACTACTTCCTTTATCAGGGATTCTACCGATTTTATAAATAAGATCGAGGGCTTCCAGCTTCCAGCAACGGGTGGTTTGGTAACCATGGATTTTGCAACTTTGTACACAAATGTCCCATTTGAAGATGCGAGATTAGTGGTCCAGGATGTATTAAATACCAGAGTAGTTCAACAACCGCCCACTCATTTTCTAATCGATCTCTTAGAAATCTGCTTGGAAAAGAACTATTTCAGGTTCAACCAAGACATCTTTTTGCAAGTAAAAGGAGTGGCAATGGGGTCCCCAATGGCACCAAGTTTGGCCAATCTCTATATGATTTCCTTTGAGAGAAATATTGTTTTAAATGCACAACTTAATCCATTTTTTCACCACATTTTATTATTTAAAAGATTTATAGATGATCTGTTTTTTGTGTTAGATGACTTTAATCTAATTCCAGACTTTGTTTCATGGTTGAATATACAGAATGTGAACCTAAAATTTACCCATTGCATGAACAGGACTGAAATATCATTTCTGGACCTCTTGGTTTTCGTAGGAAGGGACAATAAACTGCAGGTTAGGCTATTTAAGAAGAGCACAGATAGGAATGCCTATCTTCCATATGAGTCATACCATCCACCCCATTTACGCAATAGCATTCCATATGGAATATTTGCTAGAGCTAAACGAAATTCTTCACATCAAGAAGATTTTGAAACAGCAGCCAGGGGGATTAAGGAGAATCTTCTGGACAGAGGGTATCCTGAGCAGGTATTGGAAAAATCATTAAATAAGGTTAGAGGTGTGGCAAGGAGCGCACTATTGGAAAGACAGGAGAGACAACCCAAACAGGGGATTTTTTGGTCCATAGACTATTCTCCCAGAGCCAGAGATATACAAAACATTGTACGCAAACATTGGCATATATTATCTGACATTCCGGGGTGTCTAGAAAAACCCATGATAGGTTTAAGGAGGACTAGAACAGTTGGTAACTTGATTACTAGAGCAGATGCTGCACCGCGACAAGAATCACGGAGCAGTCTGGTCAAGGGCCATCACAGGTGCGGCCAATGCGTTGTTTGCAGGTTCGCTTGGGAGACTCAGCACATCAATTTTCCAGAATTAAACTTTAAAAAAACACTCAATTTTTTTAGTAATTGTAATAGCCAATTTTGTGTATATCTATGGATTTGCCCTTGTGGTCTCAAGTATGTGGGAAAATGCTCACGCAAATTAAAAATCAGGCTAGCGGAACATCGATCCAGGATAAGGGGACAGGTGGAAAATGCACCATTGGTAAATCATTACATGGAAAAAAACCATCTTGACACAGATTTTAAATTTGTAGTGTTAGAAAAACTCACAGTCACAACAGGTAGAGGTATCAACATTGAACAATTGCTATTACAAAAGGAGGCATATTATATTCATAGACTAGGAACCAAGCATCCTAAGGGTTTAAACTATGAAACTGATTTAACCTGCTTTTTGTAAGTACACAGGAATCAGAACCATGGTGCTCCTTGTAAGTAAAATAGTCAGTACACAGGTGGCAATGTGAGCTTGCAGATTTAGTCAGGAGCAGGCAGCAAGTTGTATTTAAGAGATAGGAAAGTAGGCAAACTATATTCATATTCATAGACTAGGAACCATGCATCCTAAGGGTTTAAACTATGAAACTAGGAATTAGAATCATGGTGCTCCTTGTAAGTAAAACAGTCAGTACACAGGTGGCAATGTGAGCTTACAGATTCAGTCAGGAGCAGGCAGCAAGTTGTATCTAAGAGATAGGAAAGGAGGCATACTATATTCATATTCATAGACTAGGAACCATGCATCCTAAGGGTTTAAACTATGAAACTGATTTAACCTGCTTTTTGTAAGTACACAGGAATCAGAACCATGGTGCTCCTTGTAAGTAAAACATCAGTACACAGGTGGTAATGTGAGCTTGCAGATTCAGTCAGGAGCAGGCAGCAAGTTGTATTTAAGAGATAGGACTCTAATGGTATGCAACGTCCTTAGCAACCATAGAGAAATTACAGAAGAGACAGAGAGGACGCAAAACACAAGAGTGGTAAGCTTGGGTAAGCTTGGACTGGATAATGAGCATGGGGGCTTGCAGCTGGTTTAAACATATAATATTGTAACAGACATGTGTTTTGTAACCTTTCAGATATTGCAAAAACTCCCCTGATGAAATTTATTGAATGAAATGTCTAATTAACCGGATAGACGTCGGGAGTTTGGGGCCAATTTATATGGGAGTTTGACTTCCCAACTGAATATGAGTTTATGAGCTGTTTTGGACGAGAGATAGAAAGTGTAATAGAGGAATGAATCATTGTTTCATATTGTTACAAAGGACATAGAGAAGAAGTTGAAGAGAACATATTTGAATTTGGTTACTATTGTCAAGATTACAAAAGGAACTTGAAGACTTTTTGTGCAGAGAAGTATCTGAGTTTGGTTTCTGTTTGATGAAATTACAAGTTGATATACAAGAGTTTGCAAAATAAAAATAACATTAAGAATACAAAGACCTTATAAGAAGATTCGTTTATTATTATCTTCATCATTTTTGGGCATACACAAACGGTACATTGTGTTTGTATCCTTTTCTCTGTTTGGCCATTTTTTGCTGTGCCCAGTTAGACGCCGACATCGAGCACATGGTAGGCACTTGCGAGAGCTGCCAATGCTCCCGACCCGAGGAGGCGCGTCTGCCGCACAGGGAATGGGACGCGGCGAATGGGCCGTGGTCCCGGGTGCACATTGATTTTGTGGGCCCATTTAGAGGGACACTTTTTCTCCTCATAGTAGACGCCTACTCCAAGTGGTTGGAGGTCATCCCAGTTACGAGCACCTCCTCGGCAACGACCGTGAAGCATTTGCGTAGGGTTTTTAGCATGTTCGGCATACCCGACACCCTAATTAGCGATAACGCTAGTTGTTTCACGTCCGCAGAGTTCAGGGCATTCACCGAGATCAACGCCATTAGGCACATCACCTCCGCCCCTTTCCACCCGGCAACAAATGGCCAGGTCGAGCGCCTCGTGTGCACAACCAAAGATGCGCTGAGGCGCATGGGTCCTGGGGATCTCAACCTACAAGTGTGCCAATTCCTGCTAGGCTACAGGGTCACCCCCCTAGCTTCTGGGTACTCGCCCGCAGAACTCTTAATGCGTAGGAAGCTGACCACGATCCTGACCAGGCTAGACCCCACTAGGGTGGAGGACACAGGGAGGAATATCGGGTTAGCGGACACGAAAAGTTTCGAAGTCGGCCAGCGCGGGGCCGGCCTGGGTCCCGGGCGTCGTCGTTGGAAGGATGGGTCCCGTGTCGTATTGCGTAGAGACCATCACGGGTCTGCTATGGAGACGACACGCAGACCAACTCCGTCGCAGGGTTCAGGAGCACCAGGGCGCGGCCGGCGAGGAACAGGACTCAGCGTTTGGGTTCTCCCCCACCCATTCAACCCAAGGGGGAGGTGAGGGGGGCCAATGGTCCCCACCTAGGGGGGAGGAGAGGGATTCTGTCCCCATAGATATCCTGAGGAATCCTTCTAATGGTACCCCAGGCATAGATATCCTGCGGAATCTTTCTAATGGCACCCCAGGTGATAATTCTGATTTTCATTTACAAAACCGGGGGGGGGTTTGGGAGTGGTCCCCCACCCATCCAAGCGAGAAGCGGGGTTTTTCGTTAGTCCCCAGTGCCCCCGGTTTTTCCGTCCCTTCCCCAAGAGCCGCGGAGCCGCGGCCAGTCACTAACGAGTCTCCCTCTCCCGTTGCAGGACAAGGAACCAGGGGACAGAGAAGCAGTAGCACTCCCGGGACAAGCCAGTCAGCGTCTCGCCCAAGGCGCGTTTGCAATAAGCCATCTTGGTTGAGAGACTTCGTCTCATTCTAGGGGGGAGGGATGTTGTGTTCTGAGTTCTATGCATTAAAATAACCACCAACTGTATCAATGTATTCCGTGTAATTAGGTCGCGAGCTAATGTCCACCTGGTGGCAATAGCGAGTGCCCAAGCTCACAAGGTTCCAATCCCCAAAGAACTACAGCATGGGAAGATTCCCGCCACTACCTCACCTGGACAAGAAGGGCGTGACCTGGAATGACGTCACGCCAGCAGTAGCCAATGGGCTATCGTGGAGCCACATTCAAATGTATAACCACCGTATATATTGAGCTGTTCGTCCGCCATTACCTCATGTTCCCCTAGACCACCATGCAATAAAGATGTGTTAAGCCAGTACTACGGCTGTTCCTGTGTCTTGTTTCTCTTACACTAAAAAGTAGCAGGTTCATCCAGTCAGACTCAATCCTCTGAAGGTGTTAGCCTTCAAAATCTGGATATGAAACCCTGTTATGAAAGCCATAGGCTTTCCTGTGCTACTAATTTGCTCTTCCATTATGTTCTTGCTCTCCTGCCTTCTCCTTTTGCTCCTGAATTGCTCCTGAATTGAGGACTGACCTGCAGCTTCTTTACTCCATGTTTGGGTGCAGACATGAGTATGGATGGAGTGGAAGTGAGAATGAGAGACTCATGCAAAAAGCAATGGAGAAGGAACCTTGCTTCACTACTGGGAGTGGTTGTGCTGATCATGGCTGCTGTCTTTAAAACTCAGCCAAGGAAATGCTTCAAGGAAAAGAGAGAAGGAAGATAGGGATGGAGAACTGGATGGAGCCTGGGAGGTGGGTGTAGAAAGAGGGATGAAATCATGGCAGACAGGAAGAAGCCCACCACCACCATCACCAGATAGTCAACTGGAAAGGATGGAATAACAAATAAAAGAAAAAGGGAGAGAGATGATACTGGAAAGAAATAGGTGGAAGCAACACAAAGCTAGTCCTCAAGTGAAAGGGAAAAGAAGGGAGAAGATGGAAGTGTGTGTGTGTGGTCAGAACTTTGTGGTAGCCATTGCAGATTGATGTGGAAGGGTGAACATCACACCAACCACACCACACACTTTTCAGTCTCAAGTCAAGTGATCACAGTGTCTGAACCAAAGCAAATGGTTCTACTGTGGAAAGAACTAGAGGGCCAGCAGTGAAGTGGAAAACTACAGGTGGAGAGGAGGAGGGACTCTGAGCTTTTACATTATGTGGTCAATGAGCAAAATGTGAATCAGATGATCCCATAACATGTCCTTCAATTTGGTCATTGTGGCCACAACCTTAGGATGCTGTTCTGTAACAGTGATAAGAGTTCTCATTTTACTGTTGGGTTGTATGGAGTGAAGTTCCTTCTGAATGGGTATTCAGGGGTATCTCTCTTCCTTCCTTGATGTAAATTTTATTCATATCCACATTTTGGCTACAGGCACTGTTCCACTGGATTAATTTTGTGGATGTTTAGTTCTTTCTTAGTGTGAGAGAGAATACGAATTACTGATTAGGCAGCGACACTGTTTCCTGCTTTAAAAACAAATTATATCAATGTCTGTATGTCTGTGCATTCTTTTCAGGAAAGCACTGTCAGAGTTTCCTCCTTCCCAACACTGGTTCATTTTTTTTTTTTAAAAAAAAAAGCCTTATGCTGGATTTCAAGCATGATGACTCTCTAACCCTGTACCTATCCTTCTGAAACTTAGTCACTTTCTGGTCTGGAATAAGAAAGCATGCTCTTGCATATGGAACCCTGAACCTTTTGGACTGAAATTTGCTTGGCATAATAATCTTCTAAGAGGCTGATAAGCCTGCAAATATTATAATAAGTTAAACTGTTTTCTTCCAAGAAGTAAAAATGTCTCCCAATAAATAGTGTGTCGCAATTAAAAATGACACATTTTAGAGTTGCATAGGAATTTTTTAAAAAACACCCTATACCTATTAGTTTTTAATTTGTTGAGTATAATGCATTCAAAAGGGTTCATTATGTCTGTAATTTGTACCCAATGTCATCCTTGCAAATGTTTTGTCCAATTCTCACAAAGAGAAACAAATTGTAGACATTTCCATGTTGCCTGCTGTAGACAATGGGCTATACGAACATCCTCATTGATTTTGTACTTACAAGGGAATGTAATGGAATTTATTTGGAATACGTTGATCTAATAAAAGATCAACACATAAATGGTCTCATCAGTTTTATGCCTGTGGGATCAACCTATAAAACATAATAAACTAGAGAAGAATTTGGTTTTTGAATAGGTTTGCTAAGTGTTCCCATTCCTAGCCAGTGTAATTGCAATTCCACCTTCAGGCTGCAAAAGGAATTAAAAAGAAAAAACTGTTTAAAAAATATTTTTTAAAGTTGCTCATTTTATTTTTGTTTTATGGACATCTGTTAAAAGAGACATTCTAAAATGGCAACAGTGAGACACATATCTTTTATTGTCCTTACTAATCTCACCCCCACCTCCAATAGTCACTTGAAAATAAAAAGTCAGGTTATTTATATAAAGATATTTTGTAGCAAAACAGGGGGGGGGAGACACAGAGTATGGTTTAGAGCATTGAATTTGGCTTCAGAATTTCACACAACCACTAGCAGCCCAAGGATTAATGACAAAGCTTTGTTCCATGAGTAGTGTCGTTAATCGCGAATCGTCATTAATTGTGAGTTCCCGCACAACAATGCTAAAAAAGTGGTGTCCTATGGGAAAACCTTGATTAATGACGTTTTCACTAACGATGCTAAAAAAGCGGCTTCCTATCAGAAAACCTTGATTAATGATGTTTTTGCATAACGATCCTAAAAAAGCGGCTCCCTGTGGGAGTGACATCGTTGTGCGAAATGGTGGCTTTGCTGCTAACAACGCATCACTAATAGAAAATATCATTAGTCAAACACGCCGTTAGGCAGGGGTCCACTGTATATTGATCTTTAAAGCAAAGGACAAAAATGGTGCTGACTCTTTTCATTTCATGGATGGAAGTTGGCTAGATGGCTCTCAGCTCATCACTGGCATTTGGGTAGTGCTACTATCAGTACACATGAAAGCAGCAGCCTCATTTAAGGTGTGAGAACAGGTTCAAATCTTTATCTTCCAAGAGGGAGAAATGGAGGGAGGAGCTGCTACTGTTGCTCCCTGAAATTTGATGCCTGAGACAGATGCTGGTGAGAATCAGAGAAGCAATGGATTGTGGGACTAGATTCCATCTTGAGTCTGGCCTAAGTTTGCAGGAGTATGGCTCCTTTAGTGGGTAGTGGTTTCTATCAAGCAATGAGACAGACATCACATGTCTTTTCTCCTGAGAAGAGCCATTAACCCACTACTACCACCACCACCACCACCACCACCTTGAACCAGTGACAATTGGAGAACTGGTTTCATCTGGGTGATGAGAAGAGGCATGACAAATTGCACCTGCCTTCCTGAAGCTTTGAAGAAGAATAAGACCTGATTGGCTCTTAGCATGGAGGGGTCTGGACCTGGAACTTTAATTAAAATAATAGAGTTTAAAAGTTTCATTATTTGGCATAGAAATGATAAGCTTTTCAGCTGTTCTGTCTTACTGTTGCTCAGAGATGCACTCTGTGTATGCCCTGAAACTGTGCAATACACTCTACCCATGAGTAGGTATAAAAGAAAGTAGCTTTATTATTTTTCAAATGTTCTTCTGCTTTTCCTGAAACTTATCTCACCCTAAGCATTTTTGTTTTGTCTTATTTTTTTCATTTTTGTTATTTAAACCTCCTTTTGCCCTTTTGCTATATTTCATGAACATAAAATTCTTCCCTGCATTAATGCTTGGTTACCAGGGCAGAACACCCTGAGTATTGAATCCAGCCTTGACCTCTCAACAGCTTTGTGGGAGATTTGTTTGTGTTTTACTTTTTTATGGGCACAGCTGAGACATAAGTAGGCTGTTGTGCTGAAAGCTGGGTTTTCTAATAATTTCTGCAATCAGTACCATGGTTTATCCTCAGATCTGTCAAGTATCCCGTATTGGCCAGGATTTCCCATTTTTCAGCGCTCATTCCTCCCCTTTCCTGCTGCCGTCCCATATCTTAATGATGAGGAAAGGTGTTACTGCACATGCGTGCCCATGTTGCACATGCACAAATGGGTTACTGCCCATGCATGTGCAGTAATTTCCCTTATTTTGCAGAGCTGCGCTTGATGGATATGTTTATCCTACCTGAGTCTCACACATGCTCAGGAATAAAGGAGTAGCATAGCAGAGTGTGCATAGCAGGACTAACATGAAAGATGTCTCCCTCTAACACCCACCAAAAAGGCTGATCAGGGTGCAGATTAGTTTCTATAAGGAATTTGAGCCTGACTCCATAGGGGAAAATGCTGGTGACACTAATGGTTTGGAGTGGGTTGATTAGTTTTTACAACACTACAGGAAATATGAATCATCCCAGAGTCCCAAGCCATTTTATCTTCCCAATAGAGACTCTCCTATTTTCAAAAAGTCAAATCTTTTTCCTTTGGTTCAAAGCATATGATTGGTTTGAACCAATGCAGAACAGAAAATAACATGCACACATACAAAATAGTGCTTTGGCAAATCACCTTCCCTCTCACCTCTTGCTTCACAAGGAAGTATCAGAAGAGCGTGCATGTGTGCAGCATCAGCATTCACCTCTCTCCAAGAAGCCTTTATCTCAATACACTTCTTTAGGAAGTCAAGATCTGTGGGGGTTTTTTATTTTATTTCAGAGGGGGAGTACACCTCCCATTCTAATCATTGTCACATTGGAAAGAAAGAACAATTGAGAGGAGATATTTGTGTTGATGTTTAGGGAGATTTTCATTGAATATTTACCTTGAATGCTTTTTGAAAACATTCTGTTGGAGCAGTTCTTGGCAAGTGTTAAGATATTTGCTCCCTCCAGAAATGGTAGGAACCATGTTTTTGAATGATGGAATGGAGAGAATGCAAGTGCGGTGCCAAAATGGCCGCCGCACTCTTTGCGGGAGCCCCCCCCCCCACAGGACGAAGGCATCCGGGTAGTTAGGGGCATGGCCAGCTCCCTTATAAAAGGGGTGGCCACGAGGCAGCCGAGCTGCCATTTTGCGAAGCGACGGAGTGGAGAAGTTTTTCCCTCCACCCCCTCCCTAGTTAACAGTGTGATATTTTGGTCGCTTCGGGGCTGGGTGGGAATTTTTGGCTGGGACCCATATTGGCTTCCGGGTCCTGGTTTTTTCGCCCATCCCACACTGTTGCTATGGTTTGACATAGGGGTTTTCTGTTGCTGCTGTTGACTTTGGTCACATGGGCGGGTAGCACTGGTAAGGTAAACATTATGACCCACAGGTATCCGGCAAGTTCGCAATTGACTGGACAACACTAGACAGGCATAAGTTGGTTAAACGTTGTCCGGTCAACGACGAACTAGGCGACGGGGTGATGGCTATAGCTAGACAGCATGCATCACCCCATGATTTTACGGATACGCGTCAGAGGGTGGGGTCATTAGTTAGATATTGACTACGGTCAACAATTTGTTTGTGGTCAACAAACAAATTGATACAAATGGATACATTGTAGCAATTGCCGTTGGCAATTTTGGGTGGTACCTTACCAGTGTTACTTCGGCCTGCTTGCCTTAAGAATTATGATTGGTCAATTACCAATAGAAATTTATAATTCGGACTAGGGCATGAATCAATAAATGTGGCCCAATGCCGTTATCCACTTTCATTGGTGTATGAGTCCTTTATTGGGGGGTGCGCCTGCAAAGGATCCAAGAGTATAACCCAAATGGGAGGCACTTCTTGAGGCTATCCAAAATGTTTTGTATAGCTGAAAAATCATTCTCTAATTTGGGAATTGTCCTATTCCCCAATTAGGGATGTGTTGATTTTTTTTAAAAAAAATTACAACCAGAATTCTCAAAGAATTTCCTAAGGAGAATTCTACGAATTCCTGCCCACAGACTCATAGTTACAGACACCAAAATTTTATTCACCTAGAGCAAGACCTACCTCCAGTGGTGGGCATCAGCAGATTCACACCAGTTTGCCAGAACAGGTAACAGAAGTTCTGGCTGGCCTTGCCCATCCAAGTTTTGAAATGAAGTCGTCCTAATTTGGGTGCAATGCAGGGCTTTCCCTCTGGCCATGCCCACCATACCACATTCACAGAGTAGTTAGTAAAAATAAATAAATCCCACCACTGGGCAGGCATGACTAGATCACCCACCCAGTCACATGGCCATGCCCACAGAGTAGGCCATGTCCACAAAGTAGGCCACATCTACAAAGTAGGCCACACTAACAGTAGGGTATTTTTAAAAAAATTAGAGCCCACCACTGCCTACCTCCAATGCTCCATGGATGCTTCAAGCATTGCTTCCTGAGGGAAAGAAAACTGCATTGGTGCTTTCTGAGGTGATGGTGCTTAGTTCATGAAGATGTGCCCTCTGTGCAACCTAAGCATAGCAAGACTACAACTTCAAGAAAAGCACCATGACTTTTTTTAAAAAGACATTAACAACAGGAAGCAAGACTAAAGATAGCCAAGGAGCCTCAGAGGTGGGTCTGTGGGTTGGATCTTCCAGATTTTTCCCTGGGAAATTCTGGAGGAATTCTGAGATTTGGAGTCAAAACAAACAAGAACGAATGGTACATCCTTATCCTCAATTTAAGCCCCACATTCTACAAATCACACTTTTGAATTAGTTCTGCTTTCAATATTTTCAATGTTTGGAAACATTGCTTTTCACAGGACCAGCTGGTAAGTGATCAGTGAGTTGATTTTGGGTGGAGAAAAAGCTGAACAAATTACAAAAAAACTTGAAACTCTGATGAATAAATGAGTGAAATAAGGCAAGTAAATTCAGTTTGCATGTTTTTTAAAAAAGTTTTGTTTCTGTTTTTATATAATCATGGCATACTAGTCTGTTGTGTTCTGTAAAGCTGTGCCTTTAACAATGTACCTTTGCCATGTGTTACCAATGTAACCTTTCTGTGTGCAACATTATAACCATCAGCTGTATCAATGTAAACCTAATAAGGGGACGCGAGCTAGTGACCACCAGAGGGCAGTAGCGAGCGTCCAGCTCTCATGGATCATAGTCACCTGGTTCAGCAGCGCGGGAAGATTCCCCGCGACCTCCTCACCTGGTCAAGAAGGGCGTGACCTCCTACGACGTCACGCAGGCAGCAACCAATAGCCTGTCGACGAGCCACATTCAAATGTATAGCCAGCTGTATATATTGAGCTACTCATCCGCCATTACCACATGTTCCCCCGGATCATCATGCAATAAACCTGTGTTAAGCCAACCCTTCGGCTGTTTCATTGTCTTTGGTCCCTTACACTAAATTGGCGACGAAGGTGGGATGGCAGCCCACGGGACCAAGACATGTGCCGGTTTCGAAATCAGGAAACCGGGCGACTGGGAGATCTTCGAGATGGACTTCCAGGCCGCACTGATCGAGTCCAAAGTCACGGAAGAGGCGAAGAAAAGGGCCATCTTCACCAGAATGCTCGGACAAGAGACAAAAAGGACCTTGGTGGACCTGATTGCACCGAGGAGGGTGAGCGAATTCAAGGCCAAGGAACTCATGCAGATGCTGCGTGAGCACGTCCGGCCCGCCACGGCAATGTTTCCCGCTTGGAGTGCGTTTTGGAGGAGAGTCCAAGCGCCCGGGGAGACGGTCGCCACGTTCGTGGCGGCCCTGCGGCTGGCGGCCGGCCCGTGCAAATGGGAGAATGCCGAAATCACCCTCCGAGACTGTGTGCTGTGCGGCCTGAACGACGCCGAAACCCAGCGCACATTAATGAACCAAGAGCCGCCTCCCACATTGCAGGAGGTCGTCAGAGCGGCCCAGGCCGCAGAAGCTACGAAGGCCGGGGTCCAAGAACTTCAGGACTGGCGGCCAAAGGCGAGCAAAGCAGAGGCTTCGGTACAGGCGGCCCGGCGAACTTCGAGGTCGTCCACAGAGAGCAGCGACGACGAGGACGTCCAGAGGGTCCGGAAGGAGAGCCGGCGATGCGACGGCTGTGGAGCAGCCCACGACCGCGTGAAATGCCCCTTCCGGAAGGCCGAGTGCCACAACTGCGGCCTCCGCGGGCACATCGCCAAGGTGTGCAGGAAGAAGCGCGAAACCCGGAGGAGCTCCGCAGGCCAATGGGGAGGTCCGCATATGCGCCGACTACAAGTGCACCATCAACAAAGCGATCCGCCCGAATGCATATCCGGTGCCGGTAGTCAGCCATCTGCTGGCCAGGTTACACGGGGGAAAGTGTTTTGCTAAGCTCGACTAAGCTCAGGCCTACCAGCAGCTCACGGTGTCCCCTGCCGCAGCTGCTGCGCAGACCATAGTCACCCATAAGGGGGCGTTCCAGGTGACGTGCCTCCAGTTCGGCGTGAATTCGGCGCCTGGGATTTTCCAGTCACTCGTGGACTAAAGGGATTGGAGGGGGTGTTGCCTTATTTTGATGACGTGTTAATAACGGGGGGGGGAGTCGGGCTGAATTGGCCAAAAGGTTGGGGAAGGTCCTGACGATATTGGAAAAGGCGGGGCTGAGGTTGCGAAAGGACAAATGTGTCTTCTTCGCAACCGAGGTTGAGTTCCTAGGGTTTTGTGTGACTCCTGAGGGAATAAAACCATCCATGTCCAAAGTGGCAGCCATTAAGAAAGCCCCCCGCCCCACCTCCAAACCCGAGTTGCAGTCGTTCCTAGGGCTGCTCAACTTCTACCACTCCTTCCTTCCCCGAAAGGCAGCGGTGGCTGAGCCGCTACACAAACTGCTAAAGAAAGACCAGGCATGGAAGTGGGGCGGTGACCAAGAAAGGGCATTTGACGAGCTGAAAAGCCTCCTGGCGTCCGATGCTATACTGACCCATTTCAACCCCAAGCGCCCAGTAGTTCTGATCTGTGATGCATCTCCAGTGGGGGTGGGGGCGGTGCTGTGCCACGTGTTGGAAAACGGAAGGGAGGCCCCGATAGCATTTTACTCCAGGTCCCTGTCCCAAGCAGAGAGGAACTACGCACAGACGGGCAGGGAGGCACTAGCAATAGTCGCGGGGACGAAAAAATTTCACGATTTTCTGTACGACCGCCCCTTCACCATTGTAACAGACCACAAGCCCTTGCTAGGCATTTTTACCGCTGATAAGCCCACCCCAAAGATCCTGTCTCTGAGGATGCTCAGGTGGGCCATTTTTCTCAACGCGTATCAGCACGCGTTGATCTACCGGCCCGGGAAAGAGATCAGCCATGCGGACGCCCTATCTAGGTCTCCCCTCCCCCTAACGCCCAGCCAGGTGAGCATGGGGGAGTGGGACCATCAGGTTCTCATGATAGAGGTGCTGGATTCGCTCCCCGTAGTGCCCGCCGACATTGCCAAAGCAACAGAGAAGGACAAAACGTTAGCGACAGTCAGCTCCTGGCTGCAGAAAGGGTGGCCCGCGTCCTCCCCAGCGGAGGAGTTCGCTCCATTTTTCAGAAAAAAGCTAGAACTGTCCCTAGAGAGGGGGTGTCTCTTGTGGGGGCAGCAGGTGGTGATTCCCACTTCCCTTCGGCCGCGGGTGCTCAAACTGCTGCACGTCAGCCACCCCGGCATCGTGCGATCTAAGGCGCTGGCCCGGAGTTACTTCTGGTGGCCCCAGCTGGACGCCGACATCGAGCACATGGTCGGCACTTGTGAAAGTTGCCAATGCTCCAGACCAGAGGAGGCCCGCCTTCCCCACAGGGAATGGGACGCGGCTAAGGGGCCGTGGTCCCGGGTGCACGTAGATTTCGCGGGCCCATTCAGAGGCACCCTGTTCCTCCTTGTAGTGGACACTTTCTCCAAATGGTTGGAGGTTATCCCAGTCACGAGCACCTCCTCGGCCCAGACCATTAGGCAGTTGCGGAGGCTCTTTTCCACGTTCGGCATACCCGACACGTTAATTAGCGACAACGCTAGTTGCTTCACGTCCTCCGAGTTTAGGGCATTCATGGAGATCAACGCCGTTCGGCATATCACCTCCGCCCCTTTTCACCCGGCCACCAATGGCCAAGTAGAGCGCCTCGTCCGCACCACAAAGGATGCGTTGCGGCGCATGGGCCCAGGGAATCTGAACCTGCAGGTGTGTCAGTTCCTGCTAGGGTACAGGGTGACCCCATTGGCGTCAGGATACTCCCCCGCAGAGCTCTTAATGCGCAGGAAGCTGACCACCATCCTTACCAGGCTGGACCCCACGAGGGTAGAAGACAAAGGAAGGAACATCGGGCTAGAGGCTACAAAGAGTTTCAGTATAGGCGCCCCCATGCATTGCAGGAATTACGCCAGCACGGGCCCAGCCTGGGTACCGGGCGTAGTCGTGGAGCAAACCGGCCCCGTGTCGTACCGCGTGGAAACCAGCACAGGGCTCCTATGGAGGCGGCACGTGGACCAGCTCCGACGCAGGGTCTCCGATGAGCAGGGCACGGATCAAGCAGGAAATAAGTCAGCGTTAGGGTTCTCCCCCACCCGTTCAGCCCAAGGGGGAGGAAAAGGGGACCGTGGGCCCCCACCAAGGGGGGAGGAGGATGTTCTCGTAGATATCCTAGGGGATCTTTCCGAGGAGGAGGAACCCGACCCCATACATATCTCGCGGAAAGTCCCCACAAATGCGGATACCCCTACCAACTTAGATTTTGATTTTCAGAACCGGGGGGGGGGGTTCGGAGTGGTCCCCCACCCGTCCAAGCGAGAAGAGGGGTTTTTCGTTAGCCCCGACGGCCCCCGGTCTGCCCACAATGGAGTTTTTCCCTTCCCCTAAGGCCGCCAGACAGCGGCAAGCCACTAACAAGTCTCCCTCTCCCATTTCAGGACAAGGGACCAGGGAACAAAGAAGCAATAACACCCCCGGGGGGGCAGCCCTCTTCACGGCCCAAACGCACATGCAACAAGCCATCTTGGCTGAGAGACTTCGTCTCATCCTAGGGGGGAGGGATGTTGTGTTCTGTAAAGCTGTGGCTTTAACAATGTACCTTTGCCATGTGTTACCAATGTAACCTTTCTGTGTGCAACATTATAACCATCAGCTGTATCAATGTAAACCTGATAAGGGGACGCGAGCTAGTGACCACCAGAGGGCAGTAGCGAGCGTCCAGCTCTCATGGATCATAGTCACCTGGTTCAGCAGCGCGGGAAGATTCCCCGCGACCTCCTCACCTGGTCAAGAAGGGCGTGACCTCCTACGACGTCACGCAGGCAGCAACCAATAGCCTGTCGACGAGCCACATTCAAATGTATAGCCAGCTGTATATATTGAGCTACTCATCCGCCATTACCACATGTTCCCCCGGATCATCATGCAATAAACCTGTGTTAAGCCAACCCTTCGGCTGTTTCATTGTCTTTGTCCCTTACACTAAATAGTCAAAACTAGATCATCCTTATTGATTGTAGAATCTAGTATTCTCAGCTAAAAATAAGTATTGAGTGATTTTATTAAATGCAATGCATTACTGTATGGAGTAGTGGGGTATTAATTTCATTACTTTACATAAAATATTGTAATAACCTGTAATATCATTTAATTCTAATTAATTGAGCAATATTTACTTGGCCTAACATGTTGGTTTGGGTTCTTTGGGATCATTTCCTACATTTTTTCAGAAAAAAATATTCTTCAGATTCTATTATTCAAGCAAACTGGCAAAATATACCAGATTCAGGGGATTTTGATGGTACTAGGGCAAACTATGGAGCAGAGCAAAGAACCTCTGGTCACTAATATATTTTGTTTCTTGAAACAGAGCAACCAAAAAGGTCTCCCTTCTTCCCTATCCAAGACTGGACAACTTGGTATGGCATGTGAGGGATATTGTTGCTTTAGCAGAAATTCTAATGACTACCTCTCTCCTATCCTGTATGTAAAAATGCAAGAATAATAGGGACACAAACCAATTATTTGCAGTCCTTGTGGAAAAACAAAAACCAGCTGCCTAAGGCATTGCCATTTCCTAAAAAGATTTGGTGAGTGAGACACATCCTTTTTCTCCTTTGTCCTGAGTGGCTGATCTCAGAATACTTTGTTAAAGCATCCTCTTTTCATTGTTGATTTTTAGATAAACTACAATATCAGACACATCTAGTGCTCCTTTTGTCATTACAACCTGTCACTAACATGGGGAATTGGCCACACTTATTTAAGAACAAATAAACAGAGGAGAAAGAAAAGAAACACGTGTCTGTGATAAATGCCTTTACTTCAAGAAATAAAGAAGGGACCAGGTGTAGGACTGACCAAATGTTATGGAGGAGTGATTGCCCTCCTCATCCTTACTTCTTGGTGCTTTCCATATAGGAATACTTTCTACCTTTATCAGTGAAAGCATATACCAGGGATTCTCAACCTGTGGCCCATGGGCCAGATGCAGTCTGTGGCACCATTTAATATGGCCACCACCACCACACCAGTAAGTGCCATGTGGTGGAGGAAGGGCAAAATGGCCATCCAGCCCCCAAAGCTGTCTGAGGGAGTGTGACCTGGCTCTTGGCTTTAAAACATTGAGAACTTCTGGCATATACCGTCTAAAAATCAGGAACACTGATTGAATAATTGTTTGCAGTCAAGTTAATTCTGACAGGGTGACTCATTCCAAGATTTTCTAGATAGAAAGTATTCAGAAGTGATTTCCCATTCTCCTCTTCTGGGGCTGTCTTGGGGTTGTGCAGCTTGCCCAGGGTCACATAGGCTGGTTCAGAAGGGAACCAAACTCTACACCAGTTACTTAAACGGCTGAATTATCAAGCCAGCTCATAATAAGGTCAATGTGATTGAGCTATTTAAGAAAATATACAGATACCATGAGCTTGCTTTAATCATTCTTCCATTTCTGGTATCTGGATGGATGTAGAGTCATAACAGTTCTATTTGCATTTCCTTGGTAACTTCTCTTCAAATATCTAAAAACCAAGTTCACCAAAGAGAGAGAGAGAAAGACCGGACAGGGGAGGGGGCAAGAAAGCCAAAGTCAGTTAGAAGCAAATTTTGCTAGGATTGATATGGAATGATTTCTCTCAGATGACCTATCTTGTTTATCCCAAGAAAAGGGCAAAGGAACATTTTTGTAGAGGTAAGAGCAACATAAAATAAAATTTACACAATACTAATAATTTTTTTGTCAGAAATTATTCTGGGTTGAAAGGATTTTTGCTGGAGAACCTTCACTTAGGGGATGCCTGAATGAGGCTCCTTTTGTGCCCCTAAGATCTTTCCCCATAGAAGAGGTCCCTATTTATCTACTTGCAATTTCTTGTTTTTGAACTGTTAGGTTAGCAGGAGCTGGGACAGAGCCGGGTGCAAAAAACTATCATGCAGTACCCAGGTCTTGAACTGCTGACCTGTCGACCTTCCATCTAACAAGGTGAACCTCTTAACCACTGAGCCACCACAGCCCCTGTTACACAATGATTTACAGTGAAAGCTTATGACTTCGGGTGGGGACAAGTCTTCTGAAATTTTGGCATAAAGTATCTCCCATCCTATTCCATGAGACAGCAACATCTAATGCACTCGATACCAGCTGGTAATATAGTTTAATTTAGCTAATTCATGGGAATCCACTCCATAGTAGAGTTATTTCATTTTCCTGTTTGGTCTATGGAGCATGGTGAGATGGGGTGCAAGCATTGACAATAGTATGGCAAGGTCAAACAATTGTTACTCATTTTTCATTGTGCATGTGATCATCTCCATGTGTGAAGCTCCTTTTTCCCAGTTGCCCCATTTAAATGACACATGGAACGATGAAGCCCACCTTTCCACAGTTCCAGTGCAGAGACTTCGCAGAGTTATAAAGGCGGCAACTGAAGGGACTGTCTTAACTTTTGTAAAAGGGCAACTTGAACAAATGCTTCAAGTTTGCTTTTTTGAAAAACTATTTGCATACATAAATGAAGACACCAAATGTGAAACACACCAGTGGTCCAAAAAATTAATACAACTAGAAAGATATCTCAGATGCCTACAATTCTAAATTATTGAAAGAAATACATTAGGTGAAATGCAGCCCAGCTGTCAGATAGATACTGAAATGAGGAGAGAAAGGAAAAGGCCATTTTCCATTTTCTTGAAGAAAGGCATCAACACTCTATATCAAGAAAAAAAACAAAAGAAGTGGTGCCATGTGAACAAAATTGGGAAAACCCTAGTTAGATGAAATGTAGGAACAGTTAATTAATATGACTAAATAAATTAAAAGCTTCTGAATTATGACTAGCATCCAGAATAAATATTTAACCTGTGTTTATATTTTCAAATTGTTGCTGGAGTTGTCATATTGTCCTACAGATTTTCAACTTACTTTGAAACAGATGTATGAAAAAAACTGTGGAAAAAAGCATATAATAAGGTAGGTCTGTTTTTATCATACAAAATATGTCTTTAAAATATATATAACATAGGAAAAGCAATAAGCAGGAATTGCACTCCTATGCATTCAAATGTGCAATAATATTTATAATTCTTGCTTGTTTCATTCTTCTGAGAATGAGAAATCATCATCATACCTGTTAATGGTTTATGGTGTAGAAATTGGGCATGTTAATATAAAAAAATCATTGTTATTGTTCAACATCTCATTAATCTGCTTGCCAATAATTCTAAATAAAACTGGATTGGGCTACCATATTTCAGATCAAGCAGGAAACTTCACAGTACAAAGATTTATCAAATGTGCAAATCTTTCTATACATGTGGCAAGTTCCAAAAACCAAATGGAATAGAGCTAAGAAATGGTGGATGTTAAAACTCCATGCCAGAAAGGATACCTGCTTATTTCTTTATATGAATCATCTGTTAAAGGTATGAAAGAAGGCCAGGTCATTTTCTCTTCCCACTTCTCCCCAGCCATTTAGCAATCCTAATATCTGTCATAACCCAACATGCATCTGGAAAGCTTGATGAGGTCCATCATATATATCCTTTTTCTTCTGCCATATTTGAATCCAAATATTGGCTATCCTCATAGCAATCAGCCATGAAGACTGTTCTGATTATATAACACAGTGGCCTTTCATCTGCCTTCTGCATCACAGCATGATACTGTATCACTGATCCAGTTCCATGTGTCACTTTCTGTTCCTGAGCCCTTTTGGGACACAAAGACCTCCTCAGCCCCAGGCCAGTATTGATGAAGCTGCTGCCCTCCATCAAGTGGGATTTAATCCACTTGGGGACCATCACCCTTCCCTGTGGACTTCAGCAGCCAAGCTGTTAGTCCTCAGGGTTGTCAGGTTATGTTAACCACCGCCTGACACTTGGTGTTGAATTGCTGGCAGTATGGTCTACTCTTTACCATAGCAGAATAACCTGGCCAGGCTTCAGTCATTCAGTCTACAATCTATTTAACTTATAATTGTCCTCTCTTTTAGAATAATGTAAATTCTTGTCCTGGGTTTCTTCCTTTTCCTTTAACCAAAATATAATCCCAAAACTCTCCCCATATTTCACTAAAATTCAATTTGTTTAAAATTCCTTTTTTTACTCTTAATTCTGATGTTAATCCATCATTTATTGTTATATTCCATATTTCCCTATACCACTCTTCTAATTCAATATTACAGTTTTCTGTTTCTTAGCTATACACAGTCTCATAGTAGTTACCATTATATTAGTCATTTCTTTCTTTTTTCTATATGTCTACCTCCAAAATCTATCAATAATGCTACTCTGGAACACCTGCATGCGTATAAAAAAATTATTTCTATTTCTACCAACACTTTCTCCCACATTTCTTTCACTTAATTACAACCCCACCAAATATATAAATATGTTCCCAAATCTTTTTTACACTATCAGCTATTCTTATTATATTTCAGATCATACGTAAGATGAATTGGAGTCATGTACCATTTCCAGGTTGTTTTATAACACTTTTCCTTAATTCTAATTAAACATTTTTTTCATTATTCTTTGTTTCCAAATTCTATTTCATTCCTCTTCTTTAATTTTTATCCCTAATTCCTGTTCCCATATTGATTTTAGATTGCATGGTGCTAATTGCTTCCCTAAAATACTATAACTCTTACTAACCCTTTTGATGTAATTTCCTTCTTCTCCAACTGTATAACTAGTTCCTCAAACACAGTTAATTTCCTACAATCTCCATATTGTTTTACCCAATATTTTGTCCATTTTCCCAATTGTAATCTTTTATACCATCAGCACTGGCTTTTCAGCTATAAACAGAGATGAGCACTGAACTCTAGAGTCGGATACAAATGGCTTTCAAGCAAGGGTGACTTTTACCTTTACCTAAATTTATTTCTTCTAATATTATTTCATTTTCTTTCCTATTAGAGCTCTTTTCCACCCAGGCCTTTACCCTTAATACTTTCTTCCTATCTAGTTCTTTACTCAAAGCTTTTCTTAAATCCTCTGGAAATTTATATAGACTTGTTATATGTGTTAATGTAGAGATTTCTGGACTACAAAATATTTTTATATCAAATTTCTAATGCATTTCTACAGAAGGAATTTCGAACTTATTTTTATACTTTCTTTCCTTCCGTCTTAAAAACCCACTCTTCATAATGCCCACCTATATCCTGAGCTTCCATATTTCTCTAGATACCAGTCTATATTTTGGTAATAATGTTTGACTGTGGTTCATATGTGATAATAATAATTTCATGTCAGAAATTATTCTGGGTTGAAAGGATTTTTGCTGGAGAAATTCCACTCAGGGGACACCCGAATGAGGCTCCTTTCATGTCCCCAAGATCTTTTTCCCACTGAAGTGGTCCCTATTTATCTACTTGCAATTTCTTGCTTTCGATCTGCTAGGTTGGCAGGAGCTGGGACAGAGATGGGCCCTCAATCCGTCATGCAGTATGTGATGACAATGATGATTCCTGTGCATCCAAGACAGTGAGATATTTTTTCTCATTATCATTTTTGTTCAGTTGGGAGAATATTTTTTTACACAGATTACTCAAGTTCACAAAACTACAGTTGTTTCTACCTTGTTGCATATTCTGTTAAAAGCTGGGAGCAACACATACACCTTTCCAACATGTGCTTCCTTTCAACCAGGGAGAAGACAATAGTTTTTGAACACAGCACAAACTGCAAAAAACACAACTAAAAAAGAGTCATTTTTTTCTTGCTCTCTCAGGACAGCTTGCAGGATTTTTCAGAACTTCCATGGTCATATTTTTATAAAAGAAATGTTGAACTATGCAGGGTTATTACAATTCCTATGCAAAAACAACAGCAACATCTTCTCTGAACAAGATCCACTTGAAAAGGTGGAAGAAATGCCACACTGTGCAAAATTGTTAATATTCTTGTTAACAATGTGATGTTTCCTATGCAGGGTACACATCATTAACCTGTGCAGAATCTGGTGGTTACCTGAGTTCAACAATAAACCAAATAAATACATGAATAGAGAATAAAAATTAAAGGGAAATGAGTCTGCTGTATTTTTTCCATGTAAAGCTGGGAATTGTTGCTAGTGGTGAAGAGTGTCAGCATGGCAGAAAGTCTCCAACAAGAAATATTATGAGTACTTAGTGCATCCTTCATCTGGCAAATGGAAACACCTGGAATATGTTACATAAGAAGAAACTTTTAGGTCTCCCATCACAAGCAATTCAGATTGCAGGAGATATGTGTTCTGTGGTTCCCAGTAGAGTTCCTTGATCCATGGAAATTTTGTGATTAGAAATCGTTTCATCGCTTCTGAGATAGTCTATAAGAGAATGAGAGAAAGGTATTGATTAATTTGCAAAATTTTGAAACATTTGCAAGAAAGACATATTTCTAAAATGTGCACAAGTGCTTTTTAAACTGTGGGAGCATGCATTTCAACAATGTCTTCACCACTGTATTCATTTGGAGAGGAAAAAATAGTGTTCCACATGCAGGGAGCTGAAGGTGTAGAACAGGGGTGGTCAAACTATGGTCAATGGGATGGATCCAGGCCGTGGATCCTAATAGTCTGGCCCACACCAACCTCACCGCTCCTGGTAGTTAAACACACCCGCACATGTGCAAAAGGCTGCCATAAATGCACCCGTAAATGGGTGCATTTACGGCAATGTTTTGCACATGCATGGGCACGTTTACTTCTGCTTCTGGTGGGAGGAACCATATGACTGGCCTGCTCAAACACATGACTGGCCCGCAGCCCAAAACGTTTGGCCACCCATGGTGTAGAATTTTTATTTACTGTATGTATTTATTATATTTACTAGCAGAGGTTGCCCGGCGTTGCTGGGTTGTTTTAAATTGTGTTGGAATGTTAAATTGTGTCAATGTTTTTTAAAAATTGCTTAGTCTGTAATTTTAATTTTTAAAATGTTTATTTATGTAAAATTTTTTGGCTTGGCTGTTATTAACTGTGATCTGCTTTTTTGGGTTTTTTAGAGGATTAATAAAAGAACAAAGTATGATATAATTTTTTCAAAATGTTTTATGTAAGCGAATAATGTTTTGGTTTTTTGAATTTTTTTAATTAGTTGTACCGTAGGTAATAATTTTAATAATGTAAAAGTAAATGTTTTTTACATTCAATGTTTTTAAAATGTGTTTAGATGCTTTGGGTTTTAATTTGAGTTAAAACTCAGCACAGGATTTTTAAAAGTTTCTATTGTATTTTATTGACATATGTTTGTGATTTGTGTTAAAGTGTGTATTAGTGTAATTTTTTTGACTTGTTTTTATTGGTGTGACCTTTTGTGTAAAATTGTGAATTTCTGTTATGTTTTTGATTTGTTTTTACTCTTGTGGCCTTTTGTTTGGGGCTGTTGTGTGTTTTTGAATTGTTTTTACTATTGTGGCCAGCAGGTGGTGCTGGAACCCCTACCAGGTTATTGTATTTTGACTGTTTTTTCTCTCCTGGCCTCTGGGTGGAGCTTCTTCTGGTAAGTAGTCTCTTTCTTTATTCAGTTCTTTTCCGGTCCTCATGGAGGTAGGACATCTTTTGGTAAGTTTGCTTGTTTTCTTTCTTTTGTGTGTGTGTGTGTGTGTGTGTGGGGGGGGTGTTGGTTGGAATTTGTATTTTTGTCTGATTGTTTTGTTTTTGATTGTGTTTTTGTTTACTTCATATTGTTTTTGGTGTTTTTGTTTGTTTTTGTGTATTTTTGGATGTTTTTGACTGTGTTTTTAGTAATTTTTAAAAATTTGTTTATTTATTTGGTGGTGGGGAGGGGCATGGTTGTTGGGGGTTAGGAAGGGTGGGCTAGGTGGTGGGTAGGGGGGCATGGTCATTGGGGGTTAGGAAGGGTGGGCTAGGTGGTGGGGAGGGGGGCATGATCGTTGGGGGTTAGGAAGGGTGGGCTAGGTGGTGGGGAGGGGGGCTTTATTGTGTTATGGTGCTTTGATTGTGTGGAGTCGTGAAAGTAGATCGGGGTTTCCCCTTTAATATCAGTGGGTGGGGGTTGCGACCCCCCCTCTACGCTGGCTCCCCTGAGGTTGGGAGGGTTGGGGGACAAAAGGGGTATGTCCCCCCAACCCTTCTGGACCCAGGAAACCAGGGAGAGTGGATCGATTCCCCCCCTCCTTAAAACAACTCTGTTTTTAAAGAGAAGAAACCGCTTGGTTTCTTCTCTTTAAAGACGGAGTTTTTTTAGGAGGGGGGAATCGATCCACTCTCCTTGGTCTCCTGGGTCCAGAAGGGTTGGGGGGGCATACCCCTTTTGTCCCCACAAACTTCCCAACCCTAGGGTAGCCAGCGGAGAGGGAGATCGCAACCCCCCACCCACTGATATTAAAAGGAAAACTCCAGTCGGGATCTTCAGGCGCCGTTGGTGAGGGAAAGAACGCCGGCTGGTGTTTACTTGGCTGTGAGGCAGTGAGTTGTTTTTCTTTTTAATTTTTTGGGCGCCAGTTTCCTTAGCGTTCTGCGCGCTTATGTCGCGCAAGACTCCGAGGCTTGTAATTATGGGTTTGTGGTTGTGGTGCGTTTTTTTCTGCGGCTCGATTTTGATTGGCCGTGGCGCATTTTTCAATGTTCTTTGTGGTCGCGCCTCTCAGCCTGATTGGCTGTGGTGCGGTGCAGTGCAAAGAACATTGGGAAATGAAGTTGTTTCCCCTTTTTTGCATTTGTGGAGCTCTTGCCCCACTGGTGCATTTCTCAATCTCGCGTTTACCTGCGTACCCAGTTTGGGCGTGTGCACGAATGGTGAGTGCAGGCTAGTAGGGCCTGGCTAAGGAGCCTATGCAAAGTTCCAATGGTTAACCCTCGATTTTATAGGTTAAGATACCCCACCCATCAACTGAATACCTAAGCAACTGAATCCCTAAGAAATTTTTAATGGTCATTTAGTAGGGAATGACACTGGTTTGATCCTATATCTATGAGGAGAACAGCAGAGGGAAGCCTAATCTTTTCCTGCATGCATGAGAAAAATCATATCACAGTCCCATTCTTTTACAAATGCAGCAAGTGTGATTTCTCACACACCCCTCATTGTGTTTCAATGATAGTGGCAATTAGACTCAAATTAATCAGAAGAAACCTAATATCTGATGGTGATGGATGTGAAAGGGAAATTTGCTGAGGAGTCTGGGTGATGGTTCTGTCAACAATAAGGAAATCAATTATGCTTTGGGAAAGGAAGAAAATTTTATGCTCAAGAGGAGTACATTATAGCTGTCATTCAACATTCAATGACAGGTTTGTCCTAAAGAAATTACAGATAGTGACAAACAGCATGATGCAGTCCTACGCAGAATCAATAGATTACATCATTACAGGTTGCCTTGCTCTGACAAATATTGATTACCATGAGAGATGTAGCCAGGTAGCGAGAATTATCCAGTCAGTCTAAATATGCCAAAACCTGCATTCTTATTCAAACATCCTTACCAGTTCATACCAGAACTCATTTGGATAAGTGATTTATAATCTATTTACTAAGGCCAAGCAATTATTATGACAAGCCAATAAACTACAATATGCATGCTGTGTTTTTTATAGCATCTGGGGTTCATTTGAAGCTACAGTTCTATGGTAAAACAGTGGTAAACCAATTCTGGCAGAAAATAATTTAAAGAAGTTATAAGATACTGTACATATAGCTGTCAGAAAACAGAACAAAATAACACAATTACTACAGTGCTCAACAGCCTAAACACACAATATGTATTCTGTCTTTGAGTTCTCTGCCTATTTTAGATTCTTCTGCTAGTCATGTAAGTTTTGTCAGTCATAGATACGTGCAGCAAAGCTCTTACTGTAGTTCTGCAAATAGCATTTTGTTCCTTCTAATCTCAAAATAGAGGATAATACTGTACTATGAAGTCTTTTCTCTAAATTGTATGGAGATCACTGCCTTGTTAACTGATTATTAGACATAATTTACAAACTGATCATCTTTATATTTGTAATTGCAGAAGGTTAAAATGAAGGATAGTAACTTTCTCAAAGCCACCGAAGAAGCACCACAGATGAATAGTTATTTGAAACAGAGGGTATTTTTGTGTGTGAAAAAACTTGGGTAGCCATTTTAGATCTAAATGTATTGGAGGAATTTGATAGTTTCATAAATATTAGCAGAGCATGGGGCAACAAATAAACAGCATTCTCAGAGAAAAGCATAGAGAAAAGTGTAACATCTCAATATCCTGTTCCTTCTTTTAGTAACCAGCACTTAAGAAAGAAAATAAAAGCATCATTATTTATGGTTACAATCTGCAGTTACAAGCAGTGAGGAATAATTAGGTTTCCACATATGGAAAGAGCCCTCCATGCTTCCTGCATGCTCAGATGTCAAGGAAGAAGAGAGGGAATAACCAAAGAAGGGAAGAGAAATAAAACAAATAGGCAGAGAGGAAGGGCAAGCCAAATGCTGGGGAGGAGAGAACCCTTTGGTAATATGTTCATAGAAACAGAGAATGCTTCTGGGTCCTAAAAGTACACCTCCCACTGATACCCAAATGTTTCTGGTATTCCTCACATGCAAGATTACCAAAATGCACTACCCTTTCCAAGCTCTAAACTGGAGAAGATCGAGGAGGGAGGTTGTAGGGAAGGTGAATGTCAGTTCCTTTCTCCCTCATAGATCTTGTATCTCTCCACATGTGGTGGAAATAGTCTGAAAAAGGCACACACAGTTAGGGGTCTCATTGTCTCTGGGCTGAAGCTAAATAGCTTTATATCACTAAAATATGTTATCACTGTGTAGCACAAAGTGGGAGGAGGATAAGTAGAAAATCAATTAATTAAATATAGATACTGTAGTGACTTTGAAAGTACCCAAATTTTTAGCGATTTGATGTAACTAACTTACAAGAGAGACTTTCTCATATAGAGACTTTATAAGAAACTGGTTTACATAGTGACTTTCATAGTGACTTGAAATAGTTATCAACAGAAAATTAACTTAATTTTTAGCCTGATATTGTGTTCTAAACTGATACTGTGTTCTAAACTGATATTGTGTTCTAAACTGTGATAATATGCATGATGTTACATTGTTTTAAACTGTGAAAATATGTATGATGGGAGGAAAATGGCATAGAAACTGGCAAAGCACGCCAGGAAGTGTGCCAAGAGAACCCTATGGACCAAAGCAAAGGCAAAACAAAGGGACAAATCAGAGGGAACAGGATGTTCAGCACATTAGATGGAAAGAAAGGGATGGGCACGAGAGGGGGAGGAGAAATACAGTGTTGTAGGAACAATATTGCATAGGGACATGGAATGTGAGGTCTATGAACCAAGGAAAGCTGGAAGCGGTAAAAACGGAAATGGAAAGAATAAGCATTGACATCTTGGGAATCAGCGAGCTAAAATGGACAGGGATGGGCAAATTCAGCTCTGGAAACCATCATATCTACTACTGTGGACAAGAAAACCTTAGAAAAAATGGAGTGGCCATAATTGTAAATAAAAGAGTGAGAAAAGCAGTAATGGGATACAATCTCAAAAATGACAGAATGATGTCAGTCAGAATTCAAGGCAAACCATTTAATATCATTGTAATCCAAATATACGCACCAACCACTAGTGCAGATGAAGCCTCAGTAGACCAGTTCTATGAGGACCTACAACATCTCATAGAACAGACACCAAGAAACGACGTCCACATTATCTTAGGAGACTGGAATGCCAAAGTAGGAAATCAAAAAGTGGACGGAATAACAGGCAAGTTTGGTCTGGGAACACAAAATGAAGCAGGGCAAAGACTGATAGAGTTCTGCCAAGATAACACACTAGTCATAGCAAACACCCTTTTCCAGCAACACAAGAGGAGACTCTACACATGGACATCACAAGATGGCCAACATTGAAACCAAATTGACTACATACTCTGCAGCCAAAGATGGAGAACCTGCATACAGTTAGCAAAAACAAGACCTGGAGCGGACTGTGGCTCAGATCACAATCTACTGATTGCAGAATTCAGGCTCAGACTGAAGAAAATAGGGAAAACTCATAGGTCGGATAGATATGATCTAGACAACATACCCAAGGAAAACACAGTGGAGGTGAGGAACAGATTCAATGGTCTGGACCATATAGACAGAGTACCAGAAGAATTATGGACAGAGATGAGAGACATTATGCAGGAGGCAGCAAGGAAAACTATACCAAAAGAAAAGAAGCACAAGAAAGCAAAGTGGTTGTCGGATGAGGCTCTTAAAATAGCAGAGGAAAGAAGGAACGCAAAAGGCAAAGGAGAAAGGAAAATATACAATCACTTAAATAAAGAATTTCAAAGAAAAGCAAGGAGAGATAAGGAAACCTACCTAAATGAACTGTGCAAAGAAATAGAGGAAAATAACACAAGAAGCAGGACTAGAGATCTCTTTTTTTAAAAAATTGGGGAAGTCAAGGGAACATTCAAAGCAAAAATGACCATGATAAAAGACAAAGATGGCAAGGAGCTAGCGGATGTATTTGGTATTTTTTGAGAGTAGTGTGTATATTTTTGAATGTTGTGCTAACTTATTTTATGAATTTTTGAATTTTTAATTTATCTTTGCAGTGGCAAAGTTTTTGGATGTCTTTTTTCTTGTGGCCTCTGGGTGGGGGTGGTGAGCTTTGCTTCCTCTCTACCATTCTCCTCTTCTGTCCTCTGGGTGTCGCTTCCGGTGAGTGTTGCTTCCTTTCTTAGCTCATTCGAGTTCCTGTCGCCATGAAGTCAAGACGTCTTCATGGTAAGCTCTCTGATTTATTTATTTATTTATTTATTGGGGGGGTTGTTTGGGGGGGGTTTGAGTTTTTGTTGCGGGGGTCTGTTGTTTTTTGTTGTGTGTGTTTTGTTGATGTGTTTTTGTTTATTTTTTTAATTTTAGATTTTTGTTTTTCACTGGTTTTGATTGTTTTTGGTTCATGTTTTTGTGCGTCCATTTTTGAGGGGGGGGCTTTCGTTCCCACAGGCCATGCTGGGTGGCCTGTGGGAAGGAAGGGCACTGGCGGTGGGGGTGCCTTTCGTTCCCACGGGCCATGCTGGGTGGCCCGTGGGAAGGAAGGGCACTTGCGGTGGGGGTGCTTTTCGTTCCCACGGGCCACCCAGCATGGCCCGTGGGAAGGAAGGGCACTTGCGGCGGGGGTGCCTTTTGTTCCCATGGGCCATGCTGGATGGCCCTTGGGAAGGAAGCACAGTTGCGGGGAAGGGTGCCTTTTGTTCTCACGGGCAATGCTGGATGGCCCGTGGGAAGGAAGCGGAGCGGCGGCGGTTTTTTTCCTACTTTTCATTTTTAGCACACTGGCTGCCTCAGCGTTCTGCACGCTAATGGCACGCAGGATGCTGGGGCTTGTAGTTTTGCCTGCGTGTGTTTGGGTACAGGAGCGGTTTTTTTCTTCGGCTTCCTTTTGATTGGCTGCGGCCGGTTTTTGAACGTTCCTTTTGCCTGCTCCGCACAGTCTGATTGGCTGTGGTGCGGTGTGGCGCAAGGAACGTTGGGACTTGAAGTCCCTTTTTTTTGTTCACGACAGTTACCTGTGAACCCAGTTCGGGCGAGTGCAGGAAGGCTTGGACGGGGCTCGTGGGGACCGGTGCAACATCCTTTGTCACATTCCAACGGTTAACGCACCATTTTATAGGTATAGATTAGCCCTGAGTGCTCCTTAGAAGGAC
The DNA here is from genome assembly GCA_035047305.1 of Bradypodion pumilum. Classification (NCBI taxonomy): domain Eukaryota; kingdom Metazoa; phylum Chordata; class Lepidosauria; order Squamata; family Chamaeleonidae; genus Bradypodion; species Bradypodion pumilum. The sequence goes on along the minus strand of JAWDJD010000001.1, from coordinate 155,443,987 downwards.
AAATAACAAAGATTAAGCTAAAGTATTTTGGACATCAAATGAGAAGAGAAGATTCACTTGAGAAGGCCTTGATGCTGGGGAAGGTGGAAGGCAAAAGAAGAAGGGGACAGCCGAAGATGAGTGAAGCTGTTACAACAGAATCATGCACTGCTACCCTTGGTCAGTAAATTGGCTGCATCAGTTTGAACCAACTAAAGCTTTTGGATACTTTTATAGGCAGACCCACATAGAGTGAAGTCCAGTAATCCAAATGAGGCGTAAATAAGATGTGTGTGATTGTAGCCAAGTGAAATATCTCCAAGAATTATGGAGACTGTCTGGCATCAGCAAGGACCTGAGCATCGAAGAATTTTCCTAATTCAAGAATTTATCCAAATTCTGAGCGCTCTCTCTCCCTCTCTCTCTCTCTGTAATGGAGGACCTTAAGGGAGTACCAGCATCTCTAAAATGTAAAGCACTGTTCCTGGATGATTCCTGGAGCAGGAATAGGCTAATTGGGAGCAGGAGAGGAGGGAGATTATGTCTTTTTAAGATGGAACCAATTTATAGCGGCCCTAACATTGGTGATCAGGAAAACACCTTATGGGCCCCCTTGATTCCCATCCTTGTTTTAGTTAAAGGGAGAAATGTATACAGTAGAGAAATTGCATGCATTAAATGTATACATTTTTGAAAATGAGTTCAAACTGCCACTAAGGAGCCCCCTGGTGAACCTGAGATGAATACCAGATGGGAATGCAGCTCGGGTTTGGATGAAGGCAATAAAGTCAAGACTGGGTGAATTTCAGTTTGTTTGCTTAGGTGGGCGTGTAAAGAAAGGACAAGATGACTAGCCTCCCATTGAGTTGTGGTGATTAAACGTTAGAAAAGGATCCTGAAGACATGACATCCTAATGGAGGAGATGTGACAGCTCTATTTGCAAATTCATATTTACTGAAAGGAGACCTTGTGGTGCTGTGGTTAAACTGCTGAACTACAGCCAAAAATGACTGCTGAAGTTGTGAGTTGTCTTGATGGAGCTCAATGTAAACTCAGCTTTCTATCCTTCAGAGGTTGGTAAAATCAGTAGTCAGCATGTTGTGGGGCAAAAGGCTAATTGCCTTGTGAACTACTAAGTGCTATGAGGCTGTAAAGAAATGTAATTGCTATAGCTATTGTTACTGCTATGATTGTGTGCCTAAGGCACTGAATGTGGGAAACATTCACTCACTCACTCACTCACTCACTCACTCACTCACACACACATACAGACATTTCCTAACTGGTATCATCTTCCATTTATCTCCTTCCCCACTCCCAATACAGTGCAGTTGCCAATAGCCCAAAGACCATCACACTGATATTTCCTGATTAATGACAAGATATCCATCTCCCTTGTCTCTGTTTTATCTCTTCTATCATAGATTTTTCTGCTTTTATGTAAGACTATATGTTGAAGCACTGGACCGGAAGAAGAGGCACAAGCAATGCCATCCTGCAGCAAAAACCACATTAATACTAAAGATCATGAGAGACTGTGAAATAAAAGATAATCACAATGAGATTGGATTAATCAAATAGGTAGGTGTAAGTAGGCCTGTCAATCAAATAGGGAGTCAATTAATTATTTTATAAAACTAATCATCCTGATATTTAAAAGCCTTATCTTTTAACCTCCACTACTATAACTCTGGTATGAAATACGTCCAGAAAACAATAAAATCTGGGTATTTCCAGTAGGTCATATTTGAGAGTCTCATGCCTGGCATGTTATTTCAATGGGCAAATAAAACTTTCAAAACTCTCAAATTTTCTCCAGACTAGATAGCATCACATAACTTTAAAAATCCAGTTGAATCCAGACGTCCAATTTAAATCTTGGCAGGCTTACAAAAACATCAAAAAGGAATTACAGCTATTTTGGAAGGCTAAGCACCTCTAACTTAAATGTTATTTTTAGATAAATGCTTTCAACTCTCAGCTTTCTGGAATCCCTCCCTCTCTCAGGGACAAAGCCCCAGGATTGCAAAACCTCTAACTGACCCTCCCTATATAGGGGGAAATATATTCAAAGGACATGAATTTTTAATATCGATGGGAATTTTTTTTGGTTAGTGGCACAATGATGATGAACAGCATGATGTATTCTTTTATTTTGTAAAGCTTCCTTAACTGAAAATTCATTATAAGACATTGATGGTTAGTGGGAAGGGTGACTTAGAAACTATAGGAAGCACACAGCACAACAGGGTGGCTGTAACAATAAGGGAAGAGTAAGTGAAATGAAAAAAAAAAGATGTTGATAATTGCCTAAACAGCAGCAGCATTACAGGACAAGTTTGGGAAAGGTGGAGAGATGAAGCAGTGATTATTGTATAGGAAATATAGCTGCAGTATTGTCAAGTTCTGCTTCATACAGTCTCTGCAGCCCGCATAAAAATTAATATCTCTCACTATAAAAGTAAAATGATTTGTGGAGCATATAAGTATTTAGATAAGCAAGAAAGTGACATAGTTTTCTTCTATGTCCTGGCTGGACATGAAACTGCCAAAATGAAGCCACCTTTTGGTAAATTCATTCCATAGTTTCTTTCTCCTGATCTAGTGTGAGAAAGATTAGCCGATACAAGGTGGCTGTTGCCCAGGGTACACTGACTGTGATTTTAAAATATCACACTCTTTGGGGAGGCTCTTTCTGTATACACCATAATATTGACTGAAATCCTGTTACTTAGCATAGGAAGTTACATTAGAGTAGGCCCACTGGATCATTGAGGATTTGTTCTGTCAACTCCTGAGTATGTTCCATTGATTTAAATGGTCCACCTCTACTTGTTTCGACCAGTGTTTCCCAACCTTTAGTTTTTGGACTTCAGTTCTCAGAAGCCTAAGCCAATTCCCCAAAGCACTGATCAGCCAATGTACTGACTTAGGCATTCGGAATTGACCACCCCCCGTGGGGCATATGCCCCACGTTGGGAACCAATGGCTTTAACTGTGCTAAGCAATGAGACTTCAGCCATTGTGTAAAGTTACTGGGATGTTTAGGTTCATGGGATATTGTATGATCAAGGAAAATTTGTTTGCAAATAGGCATTTGTATTGTCTAATGTGCAAATGGGGTGTTCGTGTGACTCAGGAACAATGTCAGAGCATAATATGGGATGGTTCTTCATCAATGGGCCACAAGGCATCCTACATGTCCCATTCAACATTCATAGATGGTCACTGATCTGAATTGTGGACCAGAAAACTCAGAAGTAATATAGTAGAGGCTGTAGTGAAAAGGATATACACAGCCCACGGAGAATATAGTGATCAAACCCAACATATCAGGCTCATTTGCATATTGTACAAAATTGCAATTTTTTTCTAGTTATAATGTCTTATTGCCACTAATAGATGAGTTAAAGAGAAAAGTCTGGGTCATAAGACTGGGTTCACCATGTTGTGATAGCTTTGCCATACAACTTGCCCATACAGCCACCCCTGGACTCATGGCTAAGTCCAGCTGTTAGGTTATCAGATTCAATGGGATCTACCATCTTCTCCCACTCAGCAACCAACTGAGGCTTTGGGGTTTGTTAATTTCATTTTCATATGCTCATTTTAAATATTCCCCCTGCTAAAAGGAAATCTCTTAAACACAAGGAACTTGAAAATAAAATTCAGTTTTATTAACAAGAAAGAATAAACCTAATAAACAAGTTCAGGAAAAATGTCATTGTTTCCTGGAACATAAAATACCCTGTTCATGTATTACATATTAAATTGCCTATTTAAAAACCCACAATTATGCTATGCCACCAATCACAGTGTTGTGTTTGAATACATTTATTGATTTAACATTTTGTAATATTATTGGGATCAGTACGATCCTCCATTTTGTCTCTTTCTTCTTGTTCCTGCCTAAACTATGTAGTCATGTATAGTCTTCACTCCGGTCCAATGACCTTCCAGTCACCCCACTCCTCTCCCGCCCAATCCTGTTGATTCCCGCCAAATGTATCTATTCCTGATTGTATATATTTAGCAGTGCTGTGCCATTGCTCCCCATGTTCTGACTGCCAAATAAAGTTGTTTGGCCCTGTTATGCTGGCTGCTTTGCATTTCTACCAGAACATCAAACATAGGAAAAATCAAATTATCCTGTGATTTGAGTTTTCTTTGGCATGGTGAGCATCAGTAGCCCAGGCTTCAAGCTTTGGCTATTATAGACAAAATTGTAGTAGACTAAATTGTCACCTTAGATTTCATGGTCTATACTGGTCCCTTTTAATTAAGGTATATAAAGCAGCAGTCCTATATAGTAGTAATTGGACTGTACCCCTCCCCCCCTTCGCCTCCAGACCTTTCCATTAGCTATGCTAATGGACTGCCGTCCAATAGTTTCTAGAGAGCCACAAGTTGTATATTTTGCTGAGTAGACTTAACTGGGAGTCAGTCCAGCTAAAAGCTAATTATGTTTTTAGTTGCAAATGATTTGAGAGTTTTACAGTTTAAAATGTCAATCTATTTTTCAGAATAAAGCTGTGAGCATTGGGGATTGGAGAGGAAAACTGAGATTTATACATTGAAAGCTAAAGCAGGATGACTTTTGCCTCACAGCACTGCATTTTGCAGTAAAATAAAAGGTTATGCCTTATATATTTATGAAACCATAGACTCAACATTCAATATCTAATTGTATTTGTGCAAACTACTACTCATTTTAAGTTATGATAGGTGGTTGTTTTGTCCAGAGCAAAATGAGGGCTCATTACAAGCTCAGCAGAAATGACCTGCTCAAGTGAAAAAAGGGAAAGTTAGGGGTTTCTTTTAGTTTGCCATATAGATAAGTGAGGATTTTGTTCATTTTTATAAGAAGTTCTCAAAATTCAGAAGTCACATGCTAAGAAGAAAAGGGGCCCCAGGGGTAGGGATCTGTGATAAAGTAAAACTGACAGAGGGGTCCATCCAGAGCAGATCTAAGTGCTTAAAAGCCTGGATGAATCCCTGCCTGTTCAACTGTGTTTGTTGTGGTTAATTAGACTTGCCAACATTTCTTCTTTTTGACAAGCTCCCATTCTTTCACAGCTACATGATGGTATCTATTCATTTCTATTCATTTATAATCTAATTTAATTACTATTGAACTAAATGTATTAATTTTGACCAGTACAGATCTTCTTTCGTGTCCTGATCAATCCCTAGACTGCCAAACTGAATTCACTTTCTTAGCTTTGTCATTGGCCAAACATAAGTTCTCTATGGTGCATGTTTCTAGTAGTAATTGGCAGACTGGTACAGATGATTGTGAATCTGGTTTGCCTCATTTATTAACAGAAACTTGATGAGAGTTAAGTTAATTTCTTTCCCTGAAAGCTGACAACGTCTCCACAATGCAGAAGCTAATGATCTGTTATTTCTCTAACATTCTGTAAAATGTCTTTAGGAACAGAATAAACATTGAACTGTTAGCAACTTCCTTCTTCTTAGAGGTCAACCATGTTTGTGGCAATTATACAATTGGGCTGTAGAATGAATGAATGAATGAAAACTATTTTTCATTTAAAGATATAGGTCTGAATCCAACACATCGAAATTTTTGACCTCCTACTACAAGTAAGGTAAAGGTGAAGGTTGCACTTGCTCGAAAGCCGACTCTAGGTATCTGACTCTAGAGTTCAGTGCTCATCTCTGTTTATAGACAAGGAGCCAGTGCTGTGTACATCTACAGATATTTCCGAGGACGTGTGGCAGGCATGCCTAGATACCGGAACACTGTTTACCTTCCCATTTATCTACTTGCAAATTATTGTGTCAATGGATAGGGCTATAGATACAGTAAAATCCCAACTTACAAATGCCTCAAGTTATGTAAAATTTTACTTACATAATGATTTTCTGCTAAAACTATGTCCCGAATTACACAATTCCCTATGGATTTGCTTCGAGTTACGTAAAAATTCATTTCCCTATTGGTTTTGTTCAATTTACATAAAAAATCATTTTCCCTAGGGGTTTGCTTCAAGTTACATAAAAATTAATTTCCCTAAGAGTTGGCTTCAAGTTACATAAAAAACCAATTTAAGGAAAAGCCTACTGAATGGACTTTTTTCGTAAGTAGGGGTTTTACTGTATAGGAGATTCTTCCACACAGTCTCTTTTGTTTGGAATAATTCTGTCATTCCACCCTTAGCTCATGTGTGCATTAGTCTAATGTATGTGAGGAACTCAGACAGACAACTTGAGCATCTTATATGGTTGGACACCTAATCTGGCTTGCAAATGGACCAGTCACGAGCTCTGTTTAGCACATTACGTTCTTCCATGTGATTCAATCATTGGAATGCAAGTTGCACTGCATCCACAGGCTTTTGGCTATTGCAACTGAAAGAAGGGATACGCAATCTGTATATATGTTTAGATGGCTAATCAAAGAGATCCATATTGAAGTATAACTATATGCCCCATATCATTAAAATAACATCTGCACCCTACAGACACATTTCCCTAGTTCTTTTTTTAGGTCGACCAATGTATTTTTAAGAGAAATATTGCCAGGGGCAACATTGAAACAACTCCTCTCCTTATTTTCTTTCCCTGAAAGCTGAAAAAGTCCCTGTAGTTCAGAAATTAATGTTATGTGATTTTATTTCAATTGATGGTTTAAGGTTTATTTCTCAGGCATCTTAAAGAACTAAAGTATCTTGAAGAAGTATTCTATTTTTATGTCATTTGAAGGCAATGCAGTAGGGGGTGAACATAAAGATTTAGATTGTATAGTTATTTATGTTCCAAGCCATTCTCTACATGGCAGAAATGAAAGGAAATTGTAATATACATTAGGCATCTACATCCACTGGCTAAAAACTGTGTCTGTTATCTGCCTCTTTCTCTCAGTCAATAAGGATAACATGGGAGAAGGAAATACTGAATATAATAAAATAGACTATGTAATTGTAAACAGAAGATGGAGGCATTATTCCCTCTGTAAAAACAAGATCAGAAATTAGTTGTGGAACAGCCCATGAATTGTTACTATAAAACTGAAGAAGAACACAGGAAAAATAGTGCCAAAATATAATTTAAACTATATTTCTGAAGAATTTGAAGACTATATGAAGAGCAGATTGCATTACTAACCTCATTTGACCATACATTATAAGAACTTTGGATAGAAACCAAAGATACTATGAGGGAAGGAACAAAATGACAATTCCTAAAATGAAGATGCCAATAAAAATGGCAAATAAAACAATGCCTCACAGACTGGAAAACTGCAATATATTTTTCAATCCAAACAGAGAGCAGATATTGAAGACTGCACACAGTTCCCCTGCCAAGCAAAGCGATATTCACTATTTTAGACCTTTTCCCTATATGTGGAGCAAAAATTTCCAGTTCCAGCTGAATATCAGATTTAGTCTGCTATTTTTCACAACTCACATTTAAGAAACATATCCTGGCACAACATCTTGCCATGAACCTTTGGTACTCTGATTGGTATTTTTTCCTGCACTATCCACAAGAAATTGGTGCATGCTTGAATAAGCGATATTTAATCAAAATCAAATCTTATGTAATGTTTGAGGTTTTTTAGCAGGCTATAGAGCCATTGTTCCCAATGTGAGGCACATACCCCACTGGGGGGTTGATTTCTGGGGGGGGGAGGCAATTGGAAGTTTGCTTAGACCAAGTTAATGGCCTTTTAGGCTTCCTCTACATGAATAGGAGTTCACTTTTTGAATAATAAGAATTATATGTCACCGGGGGGGGCAGGTTTTAGAGATGCTTAGGTATAGCATGTCTGTATGTGATATTGCAAATCTATTTTGGCTGCTCAAAGAATTTCAGAAGAAAATCCATTTGTGTTTCATGTGTTATAGTAAAACTTTTGACAATGCCAATCATAAAAAATCTGCAGATCAGTATAAGAGAAATTGCTATGCCACAACTTTTGATTGTCTTGATGCATAATGTAGGACAGAATGTGGAGAAACAGAGTTGTCTCCAGCTTGAAAACATATCAGATAAGTTATACTGTACTGTACTTTCTTCTTCCCATCTGATCGATTTATATGTAGAACATATCATTTGAAAACTGGATTAGATTAAGATGAAGGAGGGATATAAATTGATGGGCAACAATGACAAGAAAATAAAATTGTTAAATAGTTTCTATATCTTGGTTCAGACATATGTACAAGATGCCTTATAATCCAAATGTAAGTTGCGGCCAAGCAATCAGAAGAAATTTGAGACTCAGAAGGAAAGGAAATAGAAAAGACAGTGAAATGATAGGATTTATCACTGGAAACCAAGATCAGAATCTATGCTATGTTATTCCCAGCTAAGTGTGGAGTGAATGCTACACAAAGCAGGTTTGAATAAAAATATTATTCTTTTGACTTATGGTTTTGGAAGAGAACTTAATAGACACCACAGGACAACAGAAAAATAAATAAGTGTTCACTAACCTTGAAGACAAACCCCACTTGAAAAGATGAAGTTTTTGAAGTGATAGCCATGTTAGTCAAAGCAAACATATCAGACAAGAATCAAAACAAAACAAAAAAGGCAAAACATTGTGACACCTTAAAGACTAAATGGTACATTTTAATGTTAGCTTTTGAGGATCAAATCCACTTATTCCAAAGAAGCCAACTTTATCTAAAGAAGTAGTAACATTAAAATATAGCAGTTAGTCTTTAAGCCACCATAATATTTTTGCCTTTGTTTTGTTTCTTGTTTGATATGATGAGAAGAGGAGAAAGCCAGCCTCATCTGGGAAGAAAATAAATTTAGGAAATGTGGAAAGCAATAGGAATAAAGGAAGGCTGAACAAGTGATGGGTCATCACATTGAATATGGCAGAATCCACAAGCCTTCTAACCTAGTATTTTAAGAGGTAAGAACACCAAACCTTGGTCTGGAAGATATATCAATTCATTCCTCTTACCTTTATTTAGATTTTCTAAAAAAATCTCAAGTAAATTCTGTCTCTTTTCCATCACTGAATAGCTGCACTATTAAAAAAATATCCAAAGTGGTATAGAACAGTGAAATAGAAGACTAAGATAATGTCCCATTAAAAAAACACAAAATAATATATTCTAATTTGGTCCAGATCAATTTGTGTCCTGGCTCCCAGACCACTTGTAACTTTTTCATAAACTTTCACTGAAAAATAATTACGCCCTTTAAATTGTGTGTGTGTGTGTGTGTGTGGTTAGAAGAAAAAGTGATTTGTGTACCATTCAGTCCTGTTTGTGCTCCAGTTACTAACTGATCTGTGAACTAAATAAAACCATTAGCCTTCAAATTTGTTAAACAGACTAATGAAAATTTTGATAGAGTGGAAAAGGAAATGGGGGTTCTTAAGGCGGATTCAAAAATTGATGCAAGGAGATCTGAGAAAGTTGTATGAGGAAGGGAAGGAGGTAAAGAGTAAAGTTAAAATACAAGAAAAAAGAGTGGATATGGTGGAAGAAATGATGAGGAGGCAGAACATAGTCATTCGTCAAATGATGAAGAAAATAGCAGATCAGCTTTTCTTTTCTTTTATAAATTTTTATTGATTTTTCAAAATATATGACAACATTCAAGACATAATAAAAAACAAATAATCTAACACAATAACAATAACTATATATATAGTAAAAAGACATGAAAATACATATACATCAAAAATATGGTAAGAACAAAAAATCTGACATGACCTTGAATTCTATTTCAATATAAAATATTCTTACTTACACACTATATTTTTGTCTTATTATTAACCATTATCTTCCAGGTGATATCCACGTTTTTCAACTCTACTTTTATATCCATACTTTACTTTTATTAACCTCTTCAACCTTGCTAAGGTCTGTTATACTTCCATTTTAAGAATTACAAAGTATTTTCCAAAAACAATATCAACCTCACCACATTACATACATCATCACCCTGTGCTATATACATTGCCCTGGAGAATGTGGGATTTCCCATTAATTTCTATTATACCCAAAATTTCATTCTGGTGTCAGTTTATTTATTCCGTCTCTCGTCAATGAGTAATCAACAAATTGTCGCCATATATTCCAAAATCTATTTTCTTTTATTATACCTTTTTTGAAATTTAGCTCCCATGTTAGTTTTTCATTCAATGCAAGATCCCACATCTGCTTATACAACTCCTCCACCTTTAACACTAAATCATTTTTCCAATTTTTTGCGATACACATTCTAGCTATTACAAGCATCATGGACAACAATTCTTTCTTATCGTTATCTAAATTCATATTATCTACGTCAGTCAACAAAATGTTATTTGGCCCCAATTTGAGACGCGATCCCATAATCTTATTAATCTCGTTCTTGATTTTTGCCCAAAAAATTTCTACCACCTTGCATTCATACCACATATGAACATAAGTGCCCAACATATTTTTACATTTCCAACACATTTTATCATTCTTTTTGTCCATCTGATGTAATCTCATGGGGGTCAAATACCACTTCCATAACATTTTAAAGTTATGTTCCTTTACCCTAACCGACAAAGATCTCATAATTCTTTTTCTCCATTTATTTTGCCATTCCTTTTCTGTTATCTTCATATTCAAATCTTGTTCCCATGTGTTTCTTAATATTTCTTGTGAATTAACTTCTATATTTATTATTTTATAAATTTTACTAACCATTCCTTTAATTCCAATTTCCTTCTTCCTTATTTTCCACACTAATTCCTCAAATTCTGTCCTATGTCTTTCCAAGCTCTGTTCCCCCAAATATTTATTATTCCACTTATTCACCATCGCTATCTGAAACCAATTCAACTTCATCTGAGTGTATAGGTCTCGTTTCTTCACTTTATCTTTACAGACTCATATCCAATCTTTCAGCAGGAAAACCCCATTCGTCAACAAGATTTCTCTCATCTCATTGTCCAATCTTATTGGAAACTTTTTCAAATCTTCTAATTCAATTATCGGTGAAATATTTGGGACTAATTTCATTTTAACCTTCTTCCATACTCCCAACATTGACCTCAGCATTCTATTTTTAACTGGTGTTTTCCATGTTTCCTTATCTAAGAAAAGGCTCTTACCCACTTCCTTTAGTTCCTTCATTTCAATTTCCTCCCAGATAACCGGCTCCTTCATTAATATCTTAACTACATTCTTTATATGAAATGCTTTATAATAATTCTTTAAGTTAGGAATTCCTAGACCCCCTTCTTTTTGAGATAAATACCACATTCTCTTTGAAATTCTAGGTCTACGTCCCCCAATACAATAATTATTTAATAATTTTTGAAATTCCTTAATTTCTTTATCCGTCAGTTGAATTGGTAAGGCATCAAACAAAAAATTTAATTTTGGTAGTAACATCATTTTAGCCAACGCTATTCTGCCGAACCAGGACAATCTTAATTTTTGATATTGCAAAATTTTATCTTTAACCTCTTTCTTTTGTTTATCATAGTTTAATCTTTTCAAATCATCCAATTTATTAGAGATATTTATCCCTAGATATTTCAGGCTCTCTTTAATCTGTAGTTTAAATTAGTCCCTTATTTTCCTTTGCTCATCCTTTTCGATATTACTTAAAATCATTTCAGATTTATCCCAATTTATCTTCAGACCTGTTATTTGTTCAAATTCCTTTAAATGTTTTTGAATGCTTTCCAGAGTCCTTCTAGGGTGTTTCATGATTATCAAAGTATCATCCGCGTATAAACTAATTTTATTTTCCATTATTCCTTCTATACTTTTATCTTCCCTTATTGCATTTGCTAGTATTTCCATCGCCATAATAAATAATATTGGTGATAAAGGGCACCCTTGTCTTGTCCCAGCCTCTAATCTCACTTCCTCTGTAAGACCGTCATTAACCCTAATATTGGCCTATCCTTGTTGATATAATTGTTCTATTGTTTTTACAAACCTATCACCAAATCCGTAACTTCTAATTATCTCGTTAATTGTTATCCATTGCAAGGAGTCGAATGCCTTAAAGATATCTAATGATAATAATCCAACTTTCTCCTTATTTTGCCCTGCCACATCAATCAGGTCTACAACTCTCCTTACTAAATCTGCCATGTGCCTACCTTTCACAAATCCGGCCTGATCTTTATTTATGTATTTATCCATAAAACTATTTAATCTATTTGCCAGTATCGCCGTAAAAATCTTGGCATCTTGATTTATCAGAGAGATGGGCCTATATGACTCTATCTTTTCTGGATCTTTTCCTGGTTTTGGTAACAAGACAATTATTGTTCTATACCATGATGGTGGTATCTGTTCCCCATTAAGTATACCGTTATACAATTTTAACAATTTTGGAATTACTATATCCTTGAACTCTTTATAAAATTCTGCAGGTAATCCGTCTTCTCCCGGCGATTTATCTGCTTTCAATTTAGTTATTACTTCTTTTATTTCTTTTTCAGTTATTAACTCGTCCATTTTTTGTTTATGTTCCTGACTTATTTTATTTTTAATTTGCATTCCCAATTTATCTTTTAATTTATCTGTACTTACCTCCTTTTTAGAATATAAATCTTGATAAAATTCTCTAACCACCTTACATTTATCTTTAGTCTTGTTATATCTTGTACCTTCCTTATCTACTAAGGTCCCTATTTCTCTTCTGCTTCTTTTTTCCTTAGCCACTCTTGCTAAAAGTTTTGAATTTTTATTACTGTATTCAAAATATTCCCTTTTTAAATACACCAAATCTCTTTTCACCTTTTCAATATCTTTTCCTATTAATTCCTTCTTTAAGCCTTGCATTCTTTCATATACTTTTCTATCCTTGGTTGTTGCATGTTTCTCCTGCAGCCATTTAATCTCTTTTTCAATTTCTTCTTGCTTACATTTTAACTGTTTATTTTTAATATTTGCCAACTTAATACTTTCTCCTCTGAATATTGCTTTCATTGTATCCCATACAATACCGAATCTAACTTCACCTGTATCATTCCATTTCCAATTTTCTTCCCATTTTTCCACCATTTGCTCTTTACACTTTATATCTCTAAACAATTTAGCATTATATCTCCAATTTTTCCTAATCTTTGTAGCATCTATTTTTATTTCCAACAATATTTTTGCATGATTGGACTCTTTAAAAATTCCTATTTCTATATCTTCTAAATTTCTTATCAAATTATCAGTAACAAATATATAATCTATTATAGAATACGTGTTATAAACTTGTGAGAAAAATGTATAAACCCTTTCCAATCCTTTAAGTTCCCTCCATGTGTCTTTCAACCCTAGAGATTTCAACCAATTGTTTAACACATACATTTTATTTCCTCCCACACATCTTGCTATATTTGTACTATCTATATTTGATCTTATTAAATTAAAATCTTGAGCTACAATCATTTTTATTGTTTTTTCTTTCTCCAGTATTCGGTACACCTTATCTAAAAAACTATTTTGATGTTCATTTGGCACATACAGATTCACCAACGTTATTTCCTCCTCATCTATTTTCCCTTTTACTATCAGGTATCTACCTTCTGGGTCTGAGATACTTTTTACCATCTCGAATCCCAACCTGTTTGATATCAGAGTTGCAACCCCTCTAGCCTTTGAAGTGCCGTATGCTTTTTCATAAAACTGAGTCCATCCTAAAAAGAGCTTGTTGGTTTCTTCCGATTTCTGATGGGTTTCCTGCAGAAAGATTATATCCGGTCTATCTTTTCTGAGTGCTGCTTCTAATCTCCTTCTCTTCACTTGACAACCAGTACCTTTCACATTCCATGTTATTACTTTTATATTCCTCATCTATTATTTTCCTCCCATAATTTTTTACATTTCCCACTTCCTCCTACAGGCAAGTGATTAACATGTAACATTTCCTTCACCTTAAACAAATAAAGAAAAAAACAACTAAAAAATACACACTATACATTCTACTACTAACCCTCCCCATTTTTTTACAAATAGCCTCTGAATTACAAAGGGGGGAGGGGGGGAGGTGCGACAGACTGAGCGAGCCCCGAGGAGATCTGAACCTAATCACCGCCCAGAACAGTTCCTCCTTCCGCACCTTTAGGCATATTCTCATTTCCATTGTTCTCCCGCCTTTTATATCCACCAGATATAATCAATTCTTCCTTCAGATCAAACCACTCTTTAGTTCCTGCTTCCAATAACTTTGCATCTACCATTACATCCAAAACGTCAGGACCTTCGCTTATCAAATAACGTCTTCCCAGGTAGGAGAAACTCAATTGTCGTGGGAATTTCCAATTATACCTTATTCCTTTATCCTGGAGTCGCTTTATGATTGGTTTCATCGATTGTCTCCATAAGCAGTCCTCAATTGGAATATCATTATAAACTTCAATATCAAAGCCTTCCATTTTTAACACTTCTGCACCTTTTTCCCGTATAAGAGCCATTAAACGCAGCTTGTCTGACACATTAGCAAATTTTAACAACACATTCCTTGACCCAGTTTTGCCTCTTCTTGAACCCAGCCTAAATACACTTACAACATCCTGCGGTGTAAAACCATCTTCCATAATTTCGTCCAGCCATTTCACTATTCTTTCTTTTAATTTATCTGGGGAGTTCTCTGGCAATTTTCTAATTATGACATTTGCTCGTCTTAAATGTTCTTCTACGGTTTCCAATCTCTTTTCATGATCTCCAACCTTATTTTCTCTTTCTTTCTCTCTCTTTCTCAATTCCATGACCTCCACCTTAACCGTTACCTGTTCTTTTTTAATATCTTCTTGTTCTTTTTTAAGCTTATCTTGTCCTTTTTTAAACCATCAATTCCCTTCAAAATGTCTGCCAACATATCTTGCATATCTTGTTTTCGTTCTTGTTTATCTTGAGCCAACATATTCCCAATTTTATATTCCAGATTGTCCACCTTCTCATTAAATCTTTCAAAATCAGATTTAAGTCCTTGCCCCCCTTCATTGCCAATGTTGTTGGTGTTGTTACTGTAGCTGTGGTTGCAATTGTTGTCAGTGTTGCTGCTGCTGTCGCCGCTGTAGTTGTTACAGTTGTTGTAGCGGTTGTTGCTGTTGTTACCTTTGCTGTTGTTATAACAATTGTTTTTACCGCAGTTGGTGCAATCATAGTTGGAGATGTTATTGTCTTCTGCTGCTGTTGCTGTTGTAGTTGTAGTTGTTGTGCTATCTTCTTCACTGTCTCTTGCTCTTCCAAATCCTTCATCTCTTGTTGTGTTGTTTTCTTCATCTCGTCGTCCTCCTCCTCCAGCCTTGTAAGCCTTCTGAAACTCCTGTCCGAAGAGGTTGGTCTTTCCACTCTTGTCCAAGCCAATTTTTTCTCCTTCTCTCTCCCTCTCCCCTGCCGTTTCATCCAAATGTATTTCCAGTTACGTGACTTTAACAATTTACATAAGCAATTTACCGTTTAAGTCTACCTTATATATTGACTCTAACCAATTTTAATATACTTATTTCCAAATACAATATTAGACCTTTATCCTCCCCTCCCCCTCCCCCTCTGTCAAATATATGTATATATAGCAAAGTTCAAATCAATATAAAGATAAGAAAAAGAAAAAGAGAAAATGAGGAAAAAATCCCATTTCAAACCAAATTAATTTCCCTCTTAAATTTTAATATTCCCCCCAAATGAACAAAGAAAGGAGAGGGGAGAAAAAGAAGGGGGAAAAAAGAAAACAAAGGAACAAAACTCCTAATAAAAAAAAATTTGATCGCTGTTCTTCCACTTTATTCCCTATTTAATCCTCAATCTTCATCTCCCAATGGGAAGGGAGACAAGGAAAGGGAGAAAAAGGAGAAAAAGGAGTCCAAAAAAAAAAAAAAAGAAACCACAGCAGGAAAGTAAAATGAAAAAATCATCAATATTTGTCCCACAAAAAAAAGAAAAAAGAAAAAACTGATATTTTAGTTCTCTTCTATCAACTTGCTTTATGATACTGTTGCAGCTTACAAACCCTATCCAACTTAAAAAGACAAAGAAGGAAAAATAACTCTTATATTGTTCCAGGCCAAGAAGAAAAAACAAAAATCAAAGACAAGGTCAGGCGTCTGCTCTCCAAGATTCAAAGGAAACAACACTTTGTCTCTCACAGCACATTTCAGGGCCCCAGTACCATCTTACTCTTTTTTTTTAAAGCCCCGAAAAAAGTATATAAGACAAAGCCAGGTCCAATTCTCCAAAAATCCAAATTCTTCTTCTTCCTCCTCTCTTTCTCTTTAATACCCAAATTTCAAAGTCCAAAACTCAAACAGCAATGAAGAAGGGAAAGGAAAAAAAAGGAAACAAAAAAATCCTGGTATTATCGCCGTTACTTGGGCCTAACTTATCTGCGCTCCACTGACGTGCGAGAAACAAAAGGTCCGGTCCAAATTATTTCACTTTTCTTCTCCTTTTCTCCTTCCCCGTGTAGTTTTACAAGTTTGCTCACCGTCAAGGCTTCTCCACTTCTCCGCTTAAGTAATTTTCCGGCTCTGCTAGGCTCCGCACGGCTCCGGTCAAAGGGGCCAGCGAGGCCGAGCGAGGCTCGCTTCAGCTTCCCCCTTTCAGATCCCCACCGGGCTTACCCTTTTCGATCCGATCGTCCGCTTATCTGTTTGCCTGTTTTATCAAACTTTATCAATGAGCCGATTTCCACACTGTTTTCCAAACCGTCCGTTCTTCTGCTAAAAGCTTTGTTGAATCGGCGCCATTAAAGGCCGCCCATCCCCCGTTCTCTCCAAGATCGAAACTCACAGTTTTCTCCCTTTCTCGGCACGACTTCGGACCAGCCAAGATAATTTCCGCAAGTATTTTTTCTTATAGATATTCTGATCTATTTTTTTACAGGTCTCAGGAACTATTCTCACTTTTAACAGTCACTTTCATTTCCCTCCTTTCTGAGCGGAAGAAAGTTCACTCCTCTCAGCTCTCCATCTTGACACGCCCCCAGCGCAGATCAGCTTAAAGTAAGAATTTTAGATTGGCTGAACAATTTGAAGATGGGAAAAGATTTTGAGATGGCGGACATTGCGATTGCCTACAGAATTGGACCAAGGAGAGGGAGAGATGAGCAAAGAAATGTGTTGGTGAAATTTTCAAATTTGGGGGGTAAATTGAAAGTGATGGAATTTATAAAACAAGCTGGATCTGGTGTTTTAAAGATGGATGGAAAAGATATTGAAATCTATAATGACATAGCAATTGATGAGAAAATATGGAAGTATATGATGAAGCCAGTTACTAAGATCCTGAAAGAACAAGAAATTAGATATAATTGGAGGTTTCCCCAACAGTTGAGATTTTTTTATGCTAAGAAAATGCATGTAATTGACTCAGAGATGGATGCAATGGAATATTTGAGAGCAATTGGTCTGCTTCAAAGTGGTTCTCAAGAATGAGGTGAACAGAGGGAGAAGTTGGAGACTTTGGGAGGTGAGGAGAAGGGGGAAGATGAAGCATATGAAAGGGGTGCTGTGGGAGGGATAGTATTTGGAGTGACAGGGAAGGAGTTGAGGGTGGTGGAAGAGGAGGAAAAATGAGAAATGAAGCTAATTAATGGGTGAGCGGTTTGAACAAAATATGAAAAGTCTCAACATCTTACACGTCCATCCCTCCATCTTTGGAAGACAAGGGCTGCTTTTCTTTAGTCTCAAAGAAAGAGTATGGGGGAGATGATGGAGCTTTTATGTATATGTATATATATATATACATGTAGGGTATTTGGGCTTAAATGTTTAGTTAAATGCACACCTTGGGAAATTGTGGAGGACCTAGCGAAATGTATTCAAACTTAATTATGAAGTGTGTAAAGGTATTGTCGTGGAATGTCAAAGGGTCTGGCTGCCAAGTGAAGAGACGTAGGCTGGAAATGGCCCTTAGAAGGGATAGACCTGATTTAATTTTTTTTCAGGAGACGCATCAAAAATTGGAAGACACAAATAAATTATTTTTGGGATGGACACAAATTTATGAAAAAGCTTTTGGTATATCAAAGGCATCAGGGATAGCGATTTTGATTTTGAATAGAATGGAATTTACAATGACAAAAATATTTCTGACTCAGAAGGTAGATATTTGATAGTTAAAGGAACAATTGAAGATGAAGAGATCACATTGGTTAATGTGTATGCCCCAAATGAACAACAAGATAAATTTTTGGAGAAAATTTATCAAATAATAGATAGAGAAAGGTCAACAAAAATGATTGTTGCAGGTGATTTTAAATTAATAAGATCTGATATAGATTGTACAAATGTGACTAAATATAGATCTGGGGTAAAAATGCATTTGATTGACAAACGGATTAAATTATTGAGATTGCGAGATACATGGAGAGAATTTAGAGGGTCAGAAAGATCGTACACTTATTTTTCACAAGTTCATAATTCATATTCTAGACTGGATTATATTTTTGTTATGGAAAATATGGTTAGAAATTTGGAAGAGATGGAAGTGGGTCTTTTTAAAGAATCAGACCATGCTAAAGTGTTGTTAGAATTTAGTTTGGAAGGACCGAATCAGGGAGGAAATAATTGGAGATTTGATATAAATTTATTTAAAGACCCTAAGAATAAAGAATTAATAATGAAAATTTGGGAAGAATGTTGGCAATGGAACGATACGGGTGAAGTGAATTATAATGTAGTGTGGGATGCCATGAAGTCGGTATTTAGAGAAGAATGTATAAAATTAGCTAGTATCAAAAATAGACAGTGGAAGAATAAACAAAAAGACTTGGAAAGAGAAATTGAGCAGCTTCAGAAAGAACATGCTAAGACTAAGAATATAAAGATTTATGAAAAGATGCAGAGATTAAAAGCTGAACTGATTGGGAAAGATATAGAAAAAGTGAAGTGAGATTTAATTTATTTGAAGAGAGAATATTTTGAATATAGTAATAAGAATTCAAAATTATTGGCGAGGGCAGCAAAAGAGAAAAAGACTAAAAGAGAAATGGGAACATTAATAAATAGAGAAGGTATTAGATGTAATAAGAAAAAAGATAAACTTAAAATTGTAAAAGATTTCTACCAAGAATTATATTCAGAAAAAGAAGTTAATGTGGAAAAGTTGAAAAAATATTTAGAGAAGGGTTCCAAAATTAAATTAATAGAGGAACATAGAGATAGAATGGAAGAAAGCATAACTGAGAAGGAAATCAATGAAGTCATAAAGAAGTTGAAAGGAGGGAAATCTGCTGGGGAGGATGGATTACCAGCCGAGTTTTATAAAGAGTTTTATGAAATGGTAGGTCCTAAACTTTTGAAGCTGTTCAATTCTATTTTGGAAGGAGATAGGATGCTGGCCTCATGGCACAGGCCTATAATTGTATTGATTCCTAAGCCTGGGAAAAATTTAACGAAAGTTGAATCATTTTTTTTAATTTTATTTATTTAATTTTTATAAAAAAAAATCTCGATACACATCCAATAATTAAAAAAAACAAGAGATAACACACAGAACAATATAAGAAAATAAAGGACAAAATACACAATAATATAAATAAACAGAGAAGGAGAGAAAAGAGAAGGGAAAAAGAAAAAAAGAAACAGAGCAAAATATCACCACGTGCTATATACAATGCTACGGAGACAGAATTTCCCCTTTTATCTATTATCGTCTCAAAAATGCAATGTAATCCGGCACCGGCAATTGCCCATGACCATTAATCAAGGTATAATCTATCAAACATTTCCAAATTTCCTGAAATTTGCTTTCATTAATTAACCCTTTTCTTAAATTTAACTCCCAGGTAAGCTTATCATTCAGCGCAGTATTCCACAACTCCTTATACCAATCCTCTATTTTTGGGGTAACATCACATTTCCAATATCGCGCTATACACTGTCTAGCACTGGATAACATAATTGCTAACAATTCCCTTTTTTGTTGCTCTACCACCTCCACATCTGTTAACAAAATTAAAATTACATCCAATTTCATTCTTACATCTAGAATTCTCCCAATTTCGTGTTCCACCTTCAACCAGAATGAGTTCGTCTCTTTACACCCCCACCACATATGATCATATGTTCCAATTTCCCCCTTACACCTCCAACAAAATTTCGACTTTGTATTGTCAATTTGGTGTAGTCGTACCGGAGTCAAGTACCACTTCCACAATAATTTATAATTGTGCTCTTTTATTCTTACAGACAAAGACCTCATTATTCTCCTTTTCCATTTAGCATTCCACTGCTCGTCTGTAATTATGATATTCAAATCTAGCTCCCATGTTTCTTTTAAAGCTTTCTGATGCTGATCTGAGTCATCTAAAACCTTATATATTTTGCTTACTAACCCCTTAACTTTTACCTGCCCGCTTTTTAGACTAAGTACCAACTCTTCAAATTTCGTCCGCTCGCTATCCAAGCTCGTTTCATCTAAATATCTTTTATTCCAACTGTCAATAGACATCAGTTGAAGCCAATTCAAATTAAGTTGTCTACCTAAATCTAACTTTCTTTCCTTGTCTCTACATGCTATTATCCAATCCTTTAACAAAGTTATATTATTCTTATTCAATACTTCTTCTAATCTCCTATCCATTCTCAGTGGGAATGATTTCATATCACTCAGGCCTAATATTGGGGACAACCCTGGTGCCAATTTATTTTTCAATAATGTCCAAGTTTTTAAAAGAGCTTTTAACAATTTATTTGTAACATTAATTTTTACTTTCCCTTTGCCCAAAAACATTAATATTTCTTCACCCAGTTTCTCTCGCAATTCAATTTTTCCCCAAATCGATTCTTCTTTCACTAATATTTTACAAATATTCTTCAATTGAAATGCCCAATAATAATTTTTAATATTTGGAATTCCTAACCCGCCCTTTTTTGTGATGAATACCATAAAAACTTTGGTATCCTAGCCCTTTTTCCACCGTTACAAAAATTATTTAATATAGTTTGAAAAACCTTTAATTCCTTCTCTTTCATGTATATTTGCAGGGTATCAAATAAGAAATTTAATTTGGGTAAAAGCTTCATTTTACATAGCGAAACGTGTCCAAACCACGACAAATTTAGCTTCTTATACCGTAAAATCATTTCTTTTAATTCTTTTTCCAATTTATCATAATTTAACCTCTTTAAATCGTCATATTTATTTGAAATGTTTATCCCCAAGTATTTTATATTATCTCTAATTTGTATTTTAAATTTAGCCTTTAAACTTTCTTGCATGTCCAAATCCACATTAAAAAAAATTGCTTCTGACTTATCCCAGTTTACCTTAAGTCCCGTCACCCTTTGAAAGTCCTCTAAATGCCCATATATCTTCCCTAGTGCATTCTGTGGATTTTTTATTGTTATTAGGGTGTCATCAGCATATTAGCTAATTTTTATACCCTCAATTACAATTAATTCCTTATCTTCCCTTATTACATTAGCTAACAATTCCATGGCCATTATAAATAAAGATGCCGACAATGGATCTCCTTGCCTTGTGCCCGCTTCCAATTTAATCTCCCCTGTTAATTCCTCATTTAATTTAACCCTAGCCGAACCTTGCTGATACAACTGCTCAATTACCCCACAAAATTTTTGTCCGAATCCATATTTCTTTATAATTTCCTTTATAGTTATCCATTGGATCGAGTCAAAAGCTTTGAATATATCCAGGGATAAGAAACCCACATGCTCCTCTTGTTCCTGAGCAATAATTGTCAAGTCAACCATCCTTCTCGTCAAATCCGACATATACCGATCCCTCATAAATCCCACTTGATCCTTATTAATGTATTTGCCACTAAAACTATTCAATCTATTAGCTAAAATTGCCGTAAAAATTTTTGCGTCCTGATTCATCAGGGAAATCGGTCTATAGGATTCAATTTTTTCCAGATTTTTCCCTACCTTTGGAATTAAAATTATAATTGTACTATACCATGATTTAGGAACTCTCCCTCCCTCCAAAATATAATTAAAAATCCTTTCCATTTTTGGTAACAACATCTCTTTAAAGTCTTTATAGAACTCCACCGATAAACCATCCTCGCCTGGAGCCTTGCCTATCCTTAACCTTTTTATGACCTCCTTTATTTCCTTTTGTGTTATCTTTTCATCCATATAACTCCTATGCTCCAAGCTTAAATTTATTCTTGACCACTTATCTAAATATCGCTCTAATTCATCCTTATTTACGTCCTTCCTCGAATACAATTCTTGATAAAAAGCCTTGACAATTTGAATTTTATCTACTAACTTATTACACCTTCTACCATACTTATCTATCAAAACTGAAATTCCTCTTTTATCATTCTTTTCTTCAGCCGCTCTAGCTAATAGCTTAGAATTTTTATTACTGTACTCGAAGTAATCTCTTTTCAAATAAATTAAATTCTTCTTTACCTTTTCAATATCTTTTTCAATAAATTCTCTTTTTAATTTTTGCATTTTATCGAATATGTCCCTGTCTCCCGTTCTTGCATGAATATCCTGCAATTTCTTTATTTCGTCCTCTAACTCTTTTTCCTTTTCCTTATTTTGCCTATTATTAATACAAGAGAGCCTAATGCTTTCTCCCCTAAATATTGCCTTCATGGTATCCCATAATATTCCATCATTTACATCCTTTGTATCATTAATTTCCCAGCATTCTTCCCATCTTTTTATTATCGTTTCCTTACTCTTTTGATCTCTATATAACCTTGTATCATAGCTCCATGTACCCCTTTTTTGTTTTTCATCACTTAGTTTAAATTCCGTAATTATTTTAGCGTGATCAGATTCCTTAATCATACCAATTTCAATATTTTCAACCTTATCTATCATACTTTCTGAAGCCAAAACATAGTCAATTCGTGAATAAGAATTATGCACGTGCGAAAAAAAATGTATATCCCCGTTCTGAACCTCTAATTTTCCTCCAAACATCCTGTAATCCCGTTATTTTTAACCACCTATCCATCACCCTATTAGCACATGTATGCTTAGCCACATTTGTAGTATCCAAACCTGATCTGATCAAATTAAAATCTCCAACCATTATTAACTTGGACACCCTTTCTGATTCTATACTTTGATACACCTTATCTAAAAATTCCTCCTGTTTTTCGTTTGGCGCGTATACATTAACAAAGGTTATATCCTCATTATTAATAAATCCCCTTGTTATAAGAAATCTCCCTTCTGGATCTACAACTGTCTTTACTTTTGTAAATCCTAACTTTTTTGATATTAATATGGCAACCCCTCTTGCCTTAGACGTACCCAATGCCTTCTCATAATATTCTATCCCCTTTATATACAATTTATTTACATCCTCACTTTTTTGATGCGTTTCTTGCAAGCATATCACATCTGGCCTATCTTTCCTAATTACCGCTTCCAGACGTTTCCTCTTAATAATACTGCCGGTGCCTTTCACATTCCATGATAACACCCTAATCGATTTCATAATTCTTTATTACTTTTTGCTTGCAACAATTCCATCTCCTACAAGCATGTGCTAATCCAACCCACAAAACGTAAGCAGACAGCTGAACATAAAACATAAAACAATAAATCATCACCCTCCCCGCCATTTCGAGACGAAAAAGAAAAACACCCCTGCAAAACAAGGGGGGAGGGGGGGAGGGGAGACAACACTCACAAACCAAACCACCACTTCTCCTGCCTAATTACCCATTCTAAATACTATTTAATTTTTCATGCCACCAATTCCACATGAGGATTCTATCATCGCTTTATATTGTGCCTTACAGTTACTTCAATTGCAATTTTTACACCGTTGTATCATTCCACACTACCTAGTTCATCCTGGCTAGACAACGCCACCTTCATATCCTTCATCCGCTCTTCCTCTTCCCTGTCATATGTTGTATAAACCCCTGCTATTATCAGCTCCTCTTTAAGATCTTCCCATTCCTTGGAGTTTCGGTCGATTATCTTTGCCTCTGCAAGTATGTCTAAGACATATGACCCATCCCTCAACACGTATGGTTTTCCAGATACTATGAATTTTAGCTTTTTTAAGGCAAGCCAAAAATAAACAATTCCTTTTTCCCTCAACTTCCTGGTTACTGGTTTGATTTGTGTTCTCCATGTTCTCTCGCCAATAGAAATATCGTTATAGATCTCTATACTATTCCCTTCCATTTTCAATATACTTGACCCAGATTTCCTGATATGTCGCATTAACATCACCTTCAAACCTTCACTAGCAAACCTCAATAGCACATGTCTGTCTGCTGTATTATGCTTCTTAGACCCTAATCTATGCACACTTAATACATCCTCAGCCTCAAACTTCCTATCCATACCTAAATCATTTAACCAACTCATTATTCTGGCCTTCAACTGATCAGGGCGGGCCTCAGAAACATGCCTAATTATAATATTTCTTTTTCTAGATTGGTCTTCAAGTAACTCCAGTCTCACTTCATGATCATCCACTTTTACTTCTCTCCCTTTAGCTTTTTCCTGCACCTCTTGGACATGTCTCTTTACATTTTCAACCTCCTTTGAAATTGAACTCATTCCTTCTTTTACATCATTCACCTCTTCCATTATCTTGGCAATTTCAACTTTAGCTGATTCCATCAAACCTGTCACCACTGACAGCATTTTTTGCTGAAAAGCCTCAAAACTCTCTTGCTGCAGTTTAATAAATTCTTGATTATCCCTCGCTCGCTGCTCTTCTAAATTTTGGAACTTGGTCTGAAGGTACTTCTCAAGACTATCTAGTCTCATTTCAATAGAGCCTCTACATTCATTCACATCAGGGCTATCCCCTTCCACACTTTCCTCTACACCTCCTTCTATTACTTTCTTTCTTATAGCTCCCCGAGCATTGGCCTCTTTAAATTCAATTTGCTGATCCTCTTGATTTATATCTAACTGTTGTAATTGCTGTTTCTCTTGTACTTTCTTCTTTGCTGCCATGCTTGCTCTAAGCCTATCTAGCTCCTCAGCTTCCAAAATTTCGTCCTTTAAGGACTTCCTTCGTTCCTCACCACCTGCTCTTACTAATCTACCTGTTCTTAGCCAAATTGGATCTATTTCTATCTCTTCTCTCTGCTGCTTTCTTTTTTCTTTTCGACTCATTCACTCTATTCTAAAATAGTCCTAACCAGGTCTACACAACTTTATCCACGCTTTTAGCCAATACCCTATACAATTGTCGCCTTATGCCCCAATACATAAACAACCATATTTTACAATCCCTTTTATAATTAACTTCAACCACTATGGACTTTCAAGTTAATCCAGCTCATTACTCTTCACAAGGCAAGTATACAAAACACAGGTCTTGAAGAAAGAAAAAAAAGTTCCTATAGTCCAACCAGTTGAGCAGTACACAGCTGCACTTGATGATAAAGCAACTCCAGGGCTAGCCTTGATTTTATCACTGTCCTTGGCACAGCAGCTGTGAAAACTAATTTTTTTCTTCACTTTCTTTCTTCTTTCTGCCACAGTCAAAATCACAGTCACAAATTGCCCTCCACCGCTTAAGCACCAGCTCTATTTTACACCCCCACAATGGTCCAATGATCAGGGCTCATGGAAGGACCCTGCCCAACAGTCACTCAAACACTATATCCTCTGCCCTTCCAGCACACCACTTGTAAAACAAGTTCAACACAAACCAAGTCCAGGTTCCAAGGATAGAAGAATAACACTCCTTAAGGACTTCCACACTTTCAGCCAACGCTCAGTAGTATTTTCGGGGGATGCACATCCAACCAATGCACTGGTCAACACGGGCTGCCCAGACTCCTGCTCCGGATTAGGGCCCTTTGGGATCAATTGGGACTCACTTCCGCACCCCCCAATTGACTCCCCTCAGACCCCTATCCCCACAGAGTAACGACTCCTTCTCCGCCCGACACAACCAGAGCACTCTCCTGACCACTTTGCGTTCCAGCGTCCCCAAACTCCAGACGGCGCTGAGACTTCAGCCGCCCACAAAAGCGCTTATCCTTGCCAAGACCTCCCTCCTAAACTCCGTCCTCTGTTCTCCGGCAGTGCCACTCCAGCCGAGACCAAAATCGTTATTTCCTTCTACCCTGGAACTCTGCACGCGAGATCATGCTCGGCTCTCCTCCTCTCTCCTCTGCTCCACTCCGCCGCTCGAGTCTCCTCCAAGCGCTGCCGAACCCCAGACTTTGCCAAGATTCACTTCTCTCGAACACAGCTATTGCCAGCTCCCAAGGAAGCGCTTCTCTTTGCTGTCACCTCTCAGTGTCCCCAAACTCCAAGCGGCGCCGAGACTTCAGCCGCCCACAAAAGCGCTTATCCTTGCCGAGACTTCCCTCCTAAACTCCGTCCTCTGTTCTCCGGCAGCGCCACTCCAGCCGAGACCAAAATCGTTATTTCCTTCCACCCTGGAACTCTGCACGCGAGATCGTGCTCGGCTCTCCTCCTCTCTCCTCTGCTCCACTCCGCCACTCGAGTCTCCTCCAAGTGCTGCCGAACCCCAGACTTTGCCAAGATTCACTTCTCTCGAACACCGCTATTGCCAGCTCCCAAGGAAGCGCTTCTCTTTGCTGTCACCTCTGCTCGTAAACTCCATTCTCCAACAGCACCACTAACTCGGCTCTCAGCACTTTAGAAACAGCTGCAACAGTTTTACTCTCCCCCGTTGTCCTCCAGGCTCCAAATACCTCCAGTTACAATCTACCAACTTCACATTCCTTCCAGAAACATTTTCCTTCAAAAACGTAACAATTTAGCATTATATATCCACATTTGTGGATCCCCTTTCCAGGCAGTGGTGAGAAAAACGATGTGCTCAGTCTGCCATGATGCTCCTCCCCCCAAAGTTGAATCATATAGACCCATTTCATTAATAAATCAAGATGCTAAAATATTTACAGCCATTATTGCAAAAAGGTTGAATAGTTTTATGATAAACTACATAAACAGGGACCAAGCAGGGTTTTTAAAAGGGAGGCAGATGACAGATTTAACAAGGAGGGTAGTAGATTGGATATATACAAAGCATTTGATTTGTTACAATGGGTTACAATTAAAGAGATGGTTAATAATTATGGGTTTGGTACAAAATGTAAAAGGACTATAGATCAACTGTATCAACATGGTTTTGCTAAAGTGAGAGTAAATGAAGGTTTTACAGATGAGGTAGAGCTTAAGGCTGGAACACGTCAAGGCTGCCCACTTTCACCAATATTATTTATAATGGCAATGGAAATATTGGCGAATATGATAAGGGAAGATTAAAACATTGAAGGAATGGAAGGGAATAAAATTAGTTTGTATGCAGATGATACCCTAATAATTATGAAAAACCCAAAAGGAGCTTTAGCGAAAATACAATGCCATCTTAAAGAATTTGGGGAAATGACTGGACTGAGAATAAATTGGGATAAATTGGAAGTAATATTTTGCAATATGAATAAAGAGAATAGAGAAGAGATTAAATTAAAATATTATATTCAGATAAGGATAATTTGAAATATTTGGGGATAAACATATCAAATAAATTTGAGGACTTAATAAGGTTAAATTATGAAAAACAGAAAAAAGAAATGAAGGAAAAAATTCTACAATATAAGAGGCTGAACCTGTCTTGGTTCGGTAGAATTGCACTGTGTAAAATGTAATTATAACCGAAATTAAACTTTTTGTTAGATGTTTTGCCGATACAACTTAAAAACAAAGAGATAAAAGATTTTCAAAAATTTTTGAATGACTATTTTAATGGGGGGAAGAGACCAAGAATATCAAAAAAGTTGTGGTATTTAGCACAGAAATGAGGGTGGATTGGGAATACCAAATATAGATACCTATTATAAGGCATTTTAATTAAAAATGTGGTGAAAATATTAATGAAAGAAGATATGATATGAGAGGAAATGGAGATGAAGGAAGTGAAGCAGGTTGGCAAGGCAATTTTTTGGATAAAATATTAACAAAAATTGAATTTAAAAATAGATTGATAAAAACAACATTGAATTTATGGAAGAAATTGAAAAGGAAGTTAGCACCAGATGTGTCCCCAATTACAGAAATGGAAGATTTGAGGAATTTTCCATTGAAGTTGGATAGGAAGGTGAGGGATGTGTTTCTTAAAAATGATGTATTCCTGCTAAAAGATTGGATTCAGATATGTAAAGATAAAGAAAAAAGACTGAGAATTTATGAACAATTGAATTTGAACTGGTTTCAAGTCATTTTATTGAATAAATGGAATAATAAATATTTTTGGAGACCAGCTTAGTAAGAGAAAGGACAGATTTTGAAGAGTTGGTATTTAAAATGAGAAAAGGAGAGGTAGGAATCAACGGCCTTGTTAGTAAATTGTATAAAATGTTAAATGGTGATGATGGATCACAGGAAACAT
Source organism: Bradypodion pumilum (assembly GCA_035047305.1). NCBI lineage: Eukaryota > Metazoa > Chordata > Lepidosauria > Squamata > Chamaeleonidae > Bradypodion > Bradypodion pumilum. The sequence goes on along the minus strand of JAWDJD010000001.1, from coordinate 155,415,736 downwards.
TAAGAAAAAAATGGGGAAAAGATTTGAATATTAGAATCTTGGAGGAAAGCTGGAGGTATAAATGGAAAAGAAGAATTATGAGATCTATGTTTGTGAGAGTTATGGAGCATAACTACAAAATGTTTTGGAGGTGGTAACTGACACCGGTTAGTTTAAATGAGATGGATTATACTAAAACAAAAATGTGCTGGAGATGTAAGACTCTCACGGGGACTTATGAACATATGAGGTGAAGTTGTGATGTGGCTAAAGCTTTTTGGCTTAAAACAGAAAATGAAATATCACAAATAATGGGTAGTAACTTTAAGCTGGAGTCAGGTACCGCCTTAATGATGGAATTTGATAATATGAATCTGGAAAAACACAATATAGAACTATTAACAATAATATTGACAACTGCAAGACAATGTATTGCTAGAAATTAGAAGAATGATTCCACAGTGGATATAGAGGAATGGTATAGAGAAATGTGGCATCTTGCACTTAATGATAAGCTAACATGGGAATTGAAAATAAAAAGAGGTATGACATATAAAAACAAATTTGGAATCATCTGGAAACCATTTCTGGTTTATACACTGTCTGAAGGTAAAGGTAGCAGACCAGCCCCAAGTCACATGAATTTTTGGTTATAATATGTGATGCTGGGCAGCTCTGCAACTTCCAAGGCAATGTACATAGCACTGGGGTATTATCTTATGTTTAGATTTGTTTTTCTTTTTCTGTCTAAACAAGAGGGTTTAAATAAGTTAAAATGAATATATACTATCTGTTATTACAGTATTTTTGAGTATGTGATTTTATTTTTAATTTTTACTTGTAATTTGTATTTTTATGTTATCCTTTATTATGTATTGATGTCTTTTTTCTTTGTATATTACTTTTTCTTTTTTTAAAAAATATATTTTTTTAAAAGACCACTTGCAACTTTTTCATAAACTTTCACTGGAAAAAATTATGCCCTTTTAATTGTGTGTGTGTGTGTGTGAGAGAGAGAGAGAGAGGTTAGAAGATAAAATAAAAAAGAGCCTTAAGTGATTTGTGTACCTTTCAGTCCTGTTTGTGCTACAGTTACTAACTGATCTGTGAACTAAATAAAACCATTAGCCTTCAATCTAGACAAATCAAGCTGATTTGGTTTGTGATTTGGGATTTGTCTGAATCTAGTACACAACCTTAAGAATAACGATGTCAAATTGCAAGCAAAATGGGGGGCTCACAATTTTAAAATGGAAGCTCTTTTTAAAAAAATGATGTATTTAATGTCAAACATATTCATTTCTGCAGTGCCTGATTAATAGCTGTTGGCTCAAAAAGGCTCCTGTGTCTTTAATTGTATTGAGTCAGCTAAATGTTCTACAGCAGTGGTGTCCAACCCCTTTTTTTTTTTTTTGCTGGGCTGGTCCTACCCTCGACATGCAGCTGTGGGGGCCAGAGGCAAGCTGCACCCACTGCTGACAGTTTTGACATCAGCAGTGGCAGCGATCACACTTTGTCCCTGCTGCTCTGAGCAGCCTCTGGCCCAGTCCCATCCCCTCTGCAGCCTTTGCCAAAGCCAATCGCCATGTTGGGGAAATTTTCGGCGCCTCCTCCATTTCAAAATATGCAGTGCTGGGAGAGCCCCTTGGCACAGCAAGGCTGATGTCAGCACAGCACACCAGGTTTACCCTTCCAGTGCCATGGATTTTGAAATGGAGGAGACTCTGAAAATTTCTCCAACGTGGCGATCGGCTTTGGCAAAGGCTGCAGAGGGGATGGGAATGAGCCAGAGGTTGCTTGGAGCAGTGGGGACAAAGCACGATCACTGCCACTGCCGCCGCTACCACCGCCACCACTGCTGCTGTCAGGTGGTGGGACGGGTGGAGGGGCTGTCCACGGTGAGCCTGTGTACTCACCATGGGCCGCGTTAATGATATGCATGGGTCTAATTGGGCCCATGGGCCATAGTTTGGGTGCCTGTGTTCTACAGAGACAACTTTTCCTTCTCAGTACAATTGAGGGCAGGAGGTGAGGGTGGGGAGTTACCTGCCAGACTCTGTCTTTGGCATTGAGGAGTGAAGCACCTTTCATGGTGTTGTGTGGCAATCTCGACACTGGTGGATTTCTCCATCTAGAGTAGACTCTAGCCTGAAACATGATGGATCATTTTGTTGATGTTTTTATGCAATAGCAGTAAACCAGGACAGTTTTACAAGTAGCTTCAATTTGAATCGCAAGTTCTCCAATGTTTTTACTGCCTCTTTTAGCCCAGCAATTAAACACACTTCACACAATGTTTAGAAAGATAACAAAAATAATGCTTTACCTAAAATTGATTCAGAGAGATAAACATGTGCTCTACTTTGTAAACGTTTTTTCAGAAAGGTTGCCATGTGCTCAAACAAAATGGTGATCTGACACATACATACTTCTCTTTGGAAGGCAAAAAAAGTGAAAAAAGGGAAGGCAGGAACAGCAAAGGCTAAGGCTTAATACATTAAAAAAACATGTCAGGTGATCCTACAGTAGGAGATCCCAATGTTTTCCCAGCAGGGGCCAGTTCCTGCCACCATGCTCAGCTGTGCGGGTCGGAGGCATGGCTGCACCCATTGTGTATATTTTTGTTGACATTGTTAGTGGTGGCAGCAGTGGCTGAAATTGTGCTGCTTTAGCAGCTTCTTGCACAGCCTCCGTCACTTCCCAGGGTGACAGGAGGCTTTCTGGAGCATGTGCGCTCTATTTTGGATATTTTTGCTGCTTCTCCGCTGTGCTTTGGCAGCCAAACCACAGTGCTTGGTGACTCCCTAGTTCTGTGCTGAGAATCCAGGCACTAACTTAAGCTCCGCCCGGCATGGGAAGTTGCCAATCACCGTGCTTTGCCTACTGAAGTACAGTGAAGCGGCAAAAAAAAATCCAAAAAAGGAGCAAAAATGCTCTGCAAAGCCTCCTGCTGTCCTTGGAAGCAGCGGATGCTGTGCAAGAAACTGCTAAAATGGGGCAATTGCCACCACCATCATGGTAAGTGATGCATTTTGACTTCTGGTGGTAGTGGGTGGTTCTAGCAGTGCCCGAGTGGCCACTGTGGGCTGGATTAATGAGCTCTGTGTGCCGAATTTGGTCTGTGGGCCATAGGTTGGGAATGCCTGCCTTAGAGGCAGGGAGACAGACAACTTTCTTATTGATTAGGCAGGGATAAATTAACATTTAGAACCCATTATATGCTGGGGTTGCTCTAAAATGGTCAAAAGTTTCAATAACAGGCAGCCATCTGTGAAGTGACAAAGTGACTGGACTTCAGTTGGAAAAGGAAATAATTTTCTATTAGCTAAAGTATCCCATATGGCAATCAGTTGTGTCCAAACTGACCACAAGTGCCAAACCTAGGGCTAGCCAATGCTGCCTGGGGATTATGGAAGTTGTAGTCCAACACATTAGAAGCAATCCAGTTTAGAAGAAGGTTGCTGTGTAACAACCATAGAATCCTACACTTAGCTTTTTGGATGCTATTTCTTTTTGAACCCTTTAGTAATGATTTAATCTGAACATTATGCAGTTTATGCATACATACATCTATAGATGATTAGTGTTTTTTTAAAATTATGTTGGTTTTGAATTTTAGTTATTTGGACTTGGATAAATAAATAAATCATTCCCTAGATACCCCAGAATGTTAATCCATGCCCTGGAATGCTAACAGTCAATAAGATAATCAAGAATCTCCACCATGGGCTGAAAATGGCAATAGGTAAATCAACTTGGTTGCATAGAACTACGCCATATGATGTCTAGAAGAGATTAACTTTACGAAGGACACAAAATAATTGTGACAGAAAGCTACAGTATGTTGATGTTTTGCTGTACAAAAGTTAGATGTACATTTTACCATTTTTTTAAAAAAAAGAACGACCTCTCACAATGGACTGGCTGCCTTAGATCCAAGAACTGAAATGTAGTGATTAGGGTTCATTACTAAAAGATGAGCCACATTTTTCTTTTGCATTGAAGAATCCTAAGGCTTGCCTAAGAAAAAGTACACATCCAAATTGCCATAATGTCATGCCATTAGTCAGAGTAACAGCATTTTCCCAACACTTTCAGAATATGCAGCAAATCATCATCAATCCCTTGGATATTTACCGTTTTAATATTAAGCAAGATAAATTTGCTTATATTAGTAACGCACCTTCTCTGACTACACTTTAATAGAGCTTTCATTCTGATTCATCCATTATACAGCATCTAGAAGAGCTCAGAAATCAGACTGAAGATGCCTTGAAACAGTGGCATCTAGTGGAACATCTTAAGTGGACAGTCCAAAAAGAGTAGCTTTCTACAAATGGAACTTGTACATGTATTTTCAACAGGTAGGTACAGCCACCTTGTTTGTCTCAAGGGCTGTATGCATCTCTTATGTCCTTTCAAGTACAAAAACAAATCCTATACTGATCTGAAAGCACTGCATAATTCTGGATTTTCAGATCATTGTAACTCACAGCAGATTTCTTGGAGGAGACCTGAAGGTCAAGCAGACAGGCACAGGTAGGCAGCTCCAGTGTACCATAATAAATCAGATAGAATGTGGCCATTTGCATTTCTGGTGTGATTTCAAAAAAAAGAAAAGACTTATAAGAAGCTTGATCTTACCCAATAAACTACTTTTTTTCCACAGACACTGAAAAGTACAGTACAGTGGTACCTCGCTTAAAGAGCTTAAAGACTTCTGGCGGGGGATTGCGAATTCCAATTTAGTTGTTAAGTGAGTTTTTGGTTGGTTTTATTAGTTAAGTGAGGTGACCATTCAGAGAAAAATCTGCTTTTTAAGCGAGTTAGTCTCTCGCTTGTTAGTCATGCTCATACACCATGTCTGTTTTGGATGCAGAAATGCTGCTCTACCTTTCTTCCCTATTATAGTGTTCTTAGACATTTTAAGAAGGGTGGACTATATTTCTAGAGGGATTGCATGTTGATAATTACAAAGAGAAAGGGATCCATGCTTTATATGAAGAAAGCAATTTCTTCCTGGTGCTGTTGCACATCTACATGACACCACTGGATGAGAGATCATCAGGAAATTTGGGCTGAGGTGCCACCATTGTGCTGAAGATACACAGCTCTCTCTCCCCCCACCCCTCTCTCATTCAAACCTTCTGCAGTGGATTCTGTCATCATGCTAGCCACAATCTCCGACTGGATAAAGGTTAACAGACTAAAATGGAAAAAGTCAGAGATCATGTTCGATGAGCCTTCTATGTGCATGTTGGAAAGCATTACTGCTTTTAATGGAATAGGTCTTCTCATTGAGGATCAGGTTTGCAGTCTGGGCATTTTGATGGAATATCAGATAGCTTCTATGGTCTGCTCAGCCTTCTTGCATCTACTCTGCATTGCATCGGAGTGACTTTTTCTAAGCGTCAAGTCCCAAACAACATTGTTCCATGTACTAAGTAGTCTCAAGGATTGACTACTACTGGGACCTCCCTTGAGACTGCTCCAAAGACTCTAAATCAGGGGTTCTCAAACTTTTCAAGATGCGGGCTGATCACGTTCCCTCAGATTGGGCTGGGTGGCCATTTTGTCCTTCCTGCACGATGGGGATGGCCATTTTTAGGTGGCCAGTTTGTCTCAACAGCTTCAAAGGGGTAGCTATTTTGTTTCTACCTGGAAGGATGGAGGGAGATGCCAACCATCAACGGAGGATTCAGACCCTGATCCCCTCCCCAACTGACACTAATGATATTAATTGCCTGCTTGGGGAAATGGTGAGCTGGGCTTTATAATGAGGCTAGTCCTTCCATGTGGGGCTGGAGGTTATCCTTGGGTTGGTGGTCCTGGAGGTGGGTGGTTGGGTTAGTCAAGGCCAGGAGCCCAACAGTCCCCCCCATCCACGGTGCCATTTCATGTGGCTTGCTGCCCTCACTCCCACTGCCAACCCCCCTTCCACCGCCAGAAGCTTTGCCATATGTGATTCCTTTTTAATGTAAACAGCTTTGAAATGCTGTTTACATTAAAAAGGAACCACTCATGGCACAGCTTCCAGTGGTAGGCCGGTGGTAGTTGTGGGCAGCTGGAGTGAGATTAGGGCCCAGATTATTTGGCACTGAGGGCCAGATCCAGCCCACAGGTTGAGAACCCCTGCTCTAACAGGTTGAGAATGCAGCTGCCAAGTGTAAATAGATACTTCTCATCTCTCCGTTACTGGCTACCTTACACTGGTTACTTGTTAGCTACCACATTAAGTTCAAGGTTTTGACCTTAACATATACATCCTCCATGTTTTGGTACCTTGTTGCATGACAGGGTGCTTCTATCCATGTACATCAACCCATCACACTATGTCTGCTGAGTCGCTCCAGTTAAGGGTGCCCACCCCAAAAGAGGCCCATAAATCAGGAACAAGAAATCAGACCTGTTCAGTGGTGGCACCCTCATTATGGAATCAGCTCCTGCAGAAAGTCCGTGAAGCTCCTTTCCTCCTTGTCTTTAGAAGGCAAATCAAAACTATGCTATTCAGAGATGCCTTCGGAGGAAACTACTCTTAGTTTTTCTAAGCTATATTTTATTGCCTACTTCTTTTTATTCCATGTCTAGGCTAGATGTGAAACTGTGAAATGAAGCCATTTTTTTAGTGAATTCATTGTGGAGTTCCTTCCACCTGACCTTTTGCCTGTATATTGTTATTTTTTAGTATTCTGTTTTGTTCATTTTTACATGACTATTATTTTGATATGTATTTTTTTTAACCATGTAAACTTCCCAGATTAGCCATTGAGCTAGAAGGGTGGTATAGAAAATAAATAAATAAATAGTTTCCTTCATTACACTCCTATGCCTGCCTATTCTTAGTTGAAACCCCAAGGCCAGAATGCAATGATGTCCTTTCACTGGATTTCACTGCTTTCACTGAAACTAGCAACCCATACACCTTGTATGGACCATAAAAACCTGCTGAAAAATGCTACGAAACTTTTCAAAAATTGTTTGACATTGGAGGGAAAAATAGTGTAAAGGTAGTTTTAATTTTGCTGGTCTTGAATAAGTAAAGGTAATGGTTACCCTTGCTCATATCTGACTCTAGGGCTCAGTGCTCATCTCTGTTTATAGCTGAAGAGCCAGCACTGTCAGTGTTTGCAGATGTTTCTGTGGACATGTGGCAGGCATGCCTAGACACTGATGTGCACAGAATGCTGCATACAGAACTGCATTATAGGAGTTTGGCTGAGAAGGTCCAATGGGTGCAGGTAATTGTGTATAGGAGAAGTGAGGCCGAATCAACCCTTGGAAAAAACCAACTCTGTTAGAGTCACCTCAGAATTCCCCCAGATGGACACACCACCCTTTGATGCTTCTATCCTTTTGTAATTTCCCAGCTCTGTTCGCTAAGAGTGATGAAACCTGTTGTCTAGTAGCATCTGAAGGGCCATATTTCATTTACCTCTTTTGTATAGGATTGGCATGTATTTACAGCATATTAAAGAATAAGGTAGTTTGAAAGACTGGTAAGTATGCTCTCCAGTGCACTTCACTCAAAGCAGCTAACATCATTTTGATGGATTTCTTTTCTTTTCTTTTGCTTGACACGTCTTCCTTTTCCTACATGAAGGAATCTTAAAAGCATAGAACTTTTCAAAACAGTAGTCTCTGCTAAGAAAAGGCTGCTCTTCAGAGATTTGACAGCTTGATGGAAATTCTCCAAAGTCAGAAAATGTAAGCTGAGCAACCTAACACTTCTTTTGTGTAACAGAATATTTGCAATAGTGATGTGATGAGTAGTCAGGGGGAAAAGTCCCATTCTTAATTAATTTCCAAGTTTTACCATGCTAAGATTCCCCAGCAAAAAGTACCCCAGCTTCCCGGAGAAAACTATCTCAGTCTCATTTTCTCCCTTTTCTTCCTGATTCCTTGTTTGTTGTCCTGTGTAAGAAATTGCCAAATTCTCTGCAACCTGAAGCTATTTTTGGACAATCTTATGCAGAGAAAACACCACTCTTTACAGGAATTAATAACAATTCCGCACAGATTGGAGTTTCCCCCTTTCCTTGCTTAGAGAATCCTATGTGGGAATTGTAATAATCCCATGTAGCTTGGTTTACCTTCCAGGGCAAATGGCCATGAAACTGCCAGGAAGTGTGTGTGTGTGTGTGTGTGTGTGTGTGTGTGTGTGTGTGTGTGTGTGTGTAATCTTCTTGCAAATTAAAGGTTCCTCCCCACCCATGATTTCTGTCTGAGAGTGAATAGAATAGAGTTTCATACCCCAAATTTGCAGATTATGTATGCTCCCCTCAAATGGAATATTAACACCACGAGCTTTCATTTTAATTATGAATATTAACTCTAAAGCTGCACGTGCACGTGACTTAGAAAAACTATCCCTCCCCATAGACCAACATGCTCTGTAAATTTGCTTGTTAGATTGCTGTTTGATTTTCTTAGTCCTGCATTTTACATTTGAAAAGATATCTCTACACTGTATTTTCAGAAAAAAAGAAACAGAGACCTTCCATGAGGAGAAGCCAGGGAATTCAAGGGATAAGAATCATTTGCAGGTTGAGTCCACGGATAATTGGCATGTGTATGTTTCAAGCATTGTACTATAACCTACTTCTTTCTACTTAGCTCCCTAGATAATGATGGTTGATCAGCTAGATCATTTACACTCCTTTAGAATTAGATGTTAATTTCAAGAGTCAAGCATTGGAAAGTTTGGATTTTAACTAGGGTGGTCATATAACTGATTTGCAGAGATCCCAGAAAATGTTAATTAACACTGTAGAACAGAGGTTTTATATCTTCCCCAGACCACAGCAACGTGGGGGTGGGGGAAGTGCAACTGAAGGCTGAATGTGATGCTTTGCAAAATTTAAAGTGTGATATTTTAATTCCAAGGCAGCTGCTCATAGGCACTTAGGACTCAAGCAGTCTTTGAGTCCACTGCAACTATGTTTCCTACCCACATACTTCCGCCTGAGTGTGTCCACCTTAGTTTCATCATATTTGTTCCTGAAGAATTTCTTGTGCATGTGATGAATCATTCCATAGCAATTTTTAGAAAGAGATTGATAGTTTCCTTTGACAGTATCCTTTTCAGTTTCTCAAGATTCTGGCCCCAATGTAGTTGCCTGTGAGAAATATATTGGATCCATGGAATCAGGTAGACCAGGGGTGTCCAAACTTTTTGGGCCATGGGCCGGTCATGTGGTTCAAGGGGCTGGTCACTATGGCCTATGGGCTGGATCCAGCTCCCAATGCCAATTCATCTGGTCTATGAAGCCCTCATTGCTCCCAGAAGTGGAAGTAAAACTTAGAGTAAGAAACTAGCATGTCCAGCAACTAACATAGAGCAAGAAACAGAAGCAAGCAAAAGGCATAACAAATGATTATTCCCACTCTTCAACCACCTGTGAGCCCAGGAAGGCAGCAGGGAAGTCCCTTGACCTTCTGGATCACTGTATTTTGGTAGGTGGTCTGTGGAGAGCTCCAAAGTCTGGGGGCTGAGACTCTCTTCTTTTATACCTTCAGCTAAGGTGTTGTCTCATCCCCCTTGGCTCTAAGACCCTTGCCTAAAAGATGTGAAGATATCTCCAAACATTGGCATCACTAATTGGAATAATTGGCATTACATCCTTGCAGGTGTGAATTACATGAGTCTCCTTACTGGCTTGTTATGGGCCAAAGATACCAGGCTAGCACGACATCAGTGTGTGGAAACAGAGAATACCGTCTGAGGCAAAAAAAAAATCAAATAAATGTTCTTTAATAAATCTCTTGGTCAAATAAACATTATTTGATAAGTCTCTCAGTCACTTACTTGTAAGGATCAACATAAATCATATAGTTCTTCATAGAAACTCAAGTATATAACTCCTTTCATCACATATTCAGTTTGTGTGCAATATCATCATTTTGTTAGGTATAATATCAATATCATCAATATCAAGGCTGTTCCGGTTATTTTCCAGCTTTTCAAAGAATCTCCCTCAGGATATCTAAGAATTTAATAAGAAAATATAATAATGATAATAAATCTAATAACAATTTCTACAACCAAAAGGTATAACCAATTAACTGCACAATTATCATTGTTATATTATACTGTATATCACATGAGAACATTGTATAACAATAAAACTCAATACCTTAAATGGCATCGCCAGCCTCTCTCATACGTTTTCCAATATAATTCTTGTTGCATTTACATGTAATCATATAAATAATATTATGGGTGCCACAATTGGAAAAACCCGTAAGATAATGGAGGGTCTGAAGGGGAATTGAGGTCAGTTCTAGTGAGTATATTGTTAAAGGAACTAGTCTTCCTGAAAGCTACCAGGGGTTTATTTTAGCAGCCTGGGACATCCTCTAGTAAATACCAGTGCTTCATTATGATCCTCTTAACATCATTGACCTCAGTTTCCCCTTCAGGCCCTCATGATAAGGTAGTTTCAGGACACTTTAAGTGTTACACCTGTTTCGTGTGTCATTTTGCAATAGAAACTAAGGTTGTCAATATTCCCAAGAGTAACTTCATCCATTATCTTAGGAGTTTTTTCCAGTTGGGGTACCCATAATGTTATTTACATGATCACATGTCCGTGCAACAAAAATTATATTGGAAAAACTATGAGATCCTTACGGACGTGCATTGTTAAACATTGTTCTCGCATACGCAGTCAAATAGAGAGTACTCCTTTAGTTTCTCTTTATTTGTGGAATAATCATACAGATAGTCAGTTCTGATTTCTTGATCTAGAGGTAATTAGTCCCAAGCCATATGAGAGGATCAATATTGATGGACATCTATTACAAAGGGAAGCCTTTTACATTTACAAGTTTAACACATTGGAACCAAATGGACTTAATTTTGAGCTTGATTTATCATGTTATCTTTAAAGATTGTGAGGAAAGGTCTCTACATGTGTTCTTGCTTGTGACCTCTGCAGATAGTTTACTTTATTTGTTACATGTGACTTACTGAATGAGGCATTGGGGTTTTCCCAGGTTACATTGTGCCTGGGCAGTATAAAAGGCAGGACGCATGCATGCATTGCTCTTGTGGGTTTTGCACAAGGCAAAGTGTTTAGGAGTGGTTTTAGATTTTTTTGAATTTTTCGTCAGAATTTTTGGAAGCATTCCTGGGATTTTTTTCAGCATTCTTCAGGTTCTTGGACCATTCATTGGCACAGTAGAAAGGTAGGTAAAAGAGGTTTTCTGTTTACGATTGACTTGGGGTGAGGAGGTGGATGGGGGAGGGCATGTTTTTGGTGGAGTGGGCAATTGTTTGGTGTTTGCTGCTGTGGTTTTTAAAAACAGATTGCATGCTCCATAATTTTTCCTATGTTGGTCTTTTTTGGGGGAGCGCTGTTTGGTGGGGTGGGCAATTGTTTGGTGTTTGCTGCTGTTTGAATGATTAAAACTGTGCTGCATGATGGGACATGTTGGCATCCATTTTGTCCTTGCTTCCATCCAGTAATTGTTTACAGTAGCTTGTACAAAATGGATGAGCGGCCACATGGCTGCAGATTAACACTGTGCTGCATGATGGGACATGTTAACTTTTAAACCTGTCCTTCATACAGTTTTCAAAAGTTAAAAACTTGTTGTATGGTTTGTCCCTAAAATCAGGGTTGTTTGACATGTTTTTGTAATGTATTTAGCCTTTAGACAATGATTTCTTAAAGTTCTGTCATTTTCCTGTCTGTTTCCTTGACTTTGCCCTGAAGTCTGCTGTTACAGTACAATGTATCTCTATGGAAATGACATTGTACGAGGCATCGCAGCCAGGATTTGGACGTTGTATGAGGCATCGCGTAGGATTTTGCATGCCTCATACAATGTCCAAATCCATATAAAGTCCAAACTGTATCACCTTTTTGTAAAGTTGGGTAACATCGGAAGCACTAAAGAGTAAGCTAAGGAAAGGCTGGCAATGTCATTTAAGGTATTGAGTTTTATTGTTATACAATGTTCTCTTGTGATATATAATATAATGATGATTATTGTGCAGTTAGTTGGTTATACCTTTTGGTTGTAGAAATTGTTATCAGATTTATTATCATTATAATATTTTCTTATTAAATTCTTAGATATCCTGAGGAAGATTCTTTGAAAAGCTGGAAAATAACTGAAACAGCTTTGATATTGATGACATTGATATTGTACACAACAAAATGATGATATTGCACACAAACTGAATATGTGATGAAAGGAGTTACGTACTTGAGTTTCTTTGAAGAAGAACTATAAGATTTATGTTGATCCTTACAAGTAATTGACTGAGAGACTTACCAAAGAAATTACCAATTTTTTTGCCTCAGACGGTATTCTCTGTTTCCACTTCCGTAACCGTCTGGCCACTTTTCTTCTAGCACAACATTTGAGCAAGTATGGAATGAATAGGCTCTTTATCAGCCAACAACACTGTGACCCACCTGGTGCCTATCTTCTTTTGCCAAGAATCCATCCCAGCATATCTATCAAAACTCCCAATAGCCTTGCAGCTGTGCTTGACCTAAATATTCTAGAGGATCAAAGTACTACCGTACTTGTTGGCGTATAAGATGAATCAGAGTAAAAGACACATTTTAAACGAAAAAAATAATGTTCTACATTTTTTTCATGAATTTCCAAAATTATCTCCAGGAGCTGAGGAAAGTGGGATGGGGGAGAAGGATCTGTTAAGCCTGTTTATTTTTTCCCCTTCCCACTCTCCTCACTTGGAGGTGGGGTGAAGGATAAAGAAGGATCCTTTCAGGAGGGGTGGGGGGTCAGCCGAGATTCGGTCCAGCCAAGATTGCTCCTTTAGGAGCCTATTGCCCAGCCAATCTCACCCACCGCTGCTGAAAATCAGGAGACAGAGAAGGTGGGATTAGCCAGGCAAGAGAGCTCCTTTGGAAGCTGCCCTTTGCCCAGTTCCTAGCAGTCAGCAGTGGCTAGCCGCCGAACCTCACTGGGGGGGAACTTTTACCAGCATATAAGACACACTCTGTTTTCCAAGTCTATTTTGAGGGGGGGGGAATGCATCTTATACACCAGCAAATGCAAGACAATTACTATTCTTTTCCTATACATATCAGAAAACAAAAACAACAACAAAACAAAAACACTGCAGCACTTTAAAGACTGCTATATTTTTAATGTGAGCTTTTGTGGATCATGTCCATTTCATCACAGCAAGCCATTCTTTCAGCAACACAAATTTCAAGGGGTTGTTGTGTAAAGTGAGGAGGATAAAAGTCATTGCCTTTGGATGAAAAAAATAACAATGCATGACAAATAAAGAAACAAGTGAACAAACAAATGCAGAAGAATGGGAGGGACAAAGAGAAGGGGGAGAACAATAAAAAATTGAAGACATAGATTCTGTTTCATACACTACCAAGAAATGTAAATAACATGATGGAGAGGGAGGGCATAATTATTTAACAGAGACCAAAAGGTCTGTTCCTTTATTCAGGCAAGATCCTACTGACTATGTATGAGTCAAGGAAGCAAATATGAAGCTCCAGTAATAAAAGGGATTATATAACTAAGACTAATGGGATTAAATGAAGAAAGATAAAAAATGCATTTTGAATGACATTGCCAGCAATAATGCTCTGCAGTGCCAATTCACACACCAACATCCTGTGGCAAATATTAACTATTTCTTTGTTGTTTTGCTATGTTTTTAGAAAGAGAGAAAAAGCTTAATACTATTGAACAGTAGTTTAGCATGATGCTCATCAAAAACTCTTGCCAGCAAAGGAAACCAATATATACATAAACAGGATCCAAATAGTTGCACAACTGAAACATATTTGTTTTATTTAAGAGATGATTGAGGTTATTGTTATTTATGTAGCTTCCTCTACATGTATGACACCTCTAAGGTGTTTATAATCTAAATTAGACAAAAGGAAAGGATGATAAATGCATGAATTGCCATTGAGTCATTCTGACTAATGGTGACCCTTTTCAAGATTTTCTAGATAAAGAGTACTCTGAAGTGATTTACCATTTCCTTCTTCTTCAAATGCCCTGTGCAGTTTGTTCAAGGCCACACAAGCTGGCTGTTCTTCCAAATAGCAGAGGGGGAAATTGAATACCCAGCTGCTGGCCCCAGAGTCAGATGCCTAAACCATTGCATTATCTATCCAGCAGACCAAATAAATATTATAACTAAGAGGAGGCAGACTATCTGGTTATTCAATTACATAGGATTTGATTAAAACATGGAATAAGACATCCTTACCATCTGAGGCTGCAACGATTGGGCCTCTTCACTCTTGAACGACGGCATCTAAGGGGTGACCTGATTGAAGTTTATAAAATCATGCACGGTGTGGACAAAGTAGATAAGGAAAAATGTTTGACAATAAAAGCTATGAAACTGTTTTAACTGTTTTAACTTGTGTTTTTAATTTTTATTGTGAACCGCCCTGAGTTGGCTTTGGCCGAGTGAGCGGTATATAAATGTGATAATTAAATTAAATTAAATTAAATTAAAAATTTAAGCAGTGTCTAAAATTGAAAAGAATTGTCTAAGAAATAAATAAAAAATACTGACAAATAAATATGTTTAGCACTGGTACCAGCAATTACAGCCTTGTCAGTAATTGTTTGTTATATTTGCTCTTTTTTGCATTATTTTGTAATTTACATGCTATCAGCAAGCCACATTCTTTATAGATCAGATACTGTCGCTTGAAGCTGCCTTCATATCCATATAAACATTAATGCCTCTTGACAATCGCCACAAATTCCATTCATGTAGCAACATTCACCCCTGTTCAAAAGGCCATCTCATCTCTATTTAGAAATTGGTTTTGGAGGGTGTGTGTGTGAGAAATAACATCAATAACAGCAACACAGATTGTACAGAGTTCCTGTTGTGTGCTAGCTATGTACAGAAGTATGCAGTAACGAGATAGCTGAAGTCTTGAAAGTGATAATATGTGTTGTGAATAATGAATATGTGGACAACTGAAAACACTCCTACATTTTAGAACTGTATTGTGCTTTTTCATCCAGCTTGGTTGTTACTAGAGAAAAATCTCAAACTAAAAATATATGCATTGCATCTCATATATTTAAAAAATTACTTACTTACTTACTTACAGAAGTTGAGATCCATCATGAACATCAAGTGGGATGACTATGTCACCAACATTGCTGTCCTCGAGAAGGCAAATGTAAATAGCATTGAAGCTTTCATCACAGGCCATCATCTTATATGGATAGAACATGTCTACCGTATGGATGGCTGCAGCCTTCCTTGCCAAATTCTTTATGGGGAACTTAGCTCTGGTAGAAGACCTTGCGGAGCTCCTCTGAAACATTATAAGGATCAGCTGACACTTTCAGGTATAAACCCAAAGGCAGCAGCCTCAGATTGCCTACTTTGGTACCAAACCATCTCTACTGCTACGAATCATTTTGAAGGAGAGCGCCACAGACACTAAGAGGCTAAGCAACAAGCATGGAAGCTTCGTCAAACTCAACCACGCCCTCTACCATCTATTCAGTGTAATGTGTGTGGTTGCATATTTCATGACAGGATCGGCTAATTGAGTCACCTGAGACACATCCACCAAAGGAGAAAGTAATGACTTTCAGGAAAAATATATGCTCAGACACGAATATATGCTCGGCCTCCGACCCAAACTCTTGAGGGAGACTGGCAGTTGGAGAATGTTGTAAAGGAGGCATCCAAGAAGGGAAGCCTGGTTATAATGGGGGACTTCAATTACCCTCACATAGACTGGATGAACTGTTGTTCAGCACATGATAAAGAGATAAAGTTCCTAGATATGCTAAATGATTGTTCCCTGGGACAGATGGTTGAAGACCCAACTAGAGGTACAAGAATCCTTGACTTGATCCTGAGTAATACTCAGGATCTGGTGCAAGCTGTTAATGTGACTGATCAAATAGGGAACAGTGACCACAACTCAATTATGTTTAACTTGATCATAGACCGCAAGTCACTGATAAAATCTAACACAGAGACCTTAAATTTTCAAAAAGGAAATTTCCCAAAGATGAGGAAACTAGTAAAAAAGAAGCTGAAAAGGAAAATTGAGAGAGTCCAAACACTCCAAGAGGCATGGAGGCTGTTTACAAAAACAATAACAGAGGCCCAATTGGAATGCATACCCAAAAGGAAAAAGGGCCTGCCAGGTCCAAGAGGACTTCGATGTGGCTTACAGGAGCTGTTCAGGAAGTGATCAAAAGCAAGAAAAGCTCATTTAGAAGATGGAAGGCTTGTCCGAATGAGGACAGCAGGCAGAAACATAAATTCTGGCAGAACAAATGCAAGGCAACAATCAGGAAAGCAAAGCAAGACTTTGAGGAGCGTATAGTTAAATATACTCAGAGAAATAACAAAGACTTCTTTAAGTACATTAGAAGTAAGAACCCAACTAGGAAGGCCATTGGACCATTAGATGACAATGGAAGGCAAGGGGTTATTAAAGAGGAAACAGAGATTGCAGAGAGACTCAATGAATTCTTTGCTTCAGTATTCAGTGTAGAAGACTATCTTGGTGGGGAGCGAAACCGAAGAATTAAGCCAGATAGAAATAACCAGGGAGGAGGTCCTTGCATGTCTTGTTAAACTAAACCCTAACAAATCACCAGGACCAGATGGCATCCATCCACGAGTTCTCAGGGAACTTAAAGATGAAATTGCTGATCTCCTAGCCAAAATATATAATCTTTCCCTCAAATCAGGCTTTGTGCCTGATGACTGGAAGGTAGCGAATGTAACACCAATTTTCAAAAAAGGATCCAGGGGTGATCCAGGAAATTACCGACCTGTTAGTTTAACATGTGTCCCAGGTAAAGTGACGGAAACCATCCTAAAAGATAGAATTAATAGGTACATAGAAGAGAAGGTGCTGCTAAAGGAGAGCCAACATGGTTTTTACAAGGGCAAATCATGCCTCACTAATCTGTTGGAATTTTTTGAGAGTGTCAACAAGCATGTGGATAAGGGGGATCCAGTTGACATTGTTTATCTGGACTTTCAGAAGGCTTTTGACAAGGTCCCACACCAAAGGCTCTTGAATAAACTTACCAGTCATGGAATAAAGGGACAGGTCCTGGATCAGCAACTGGCTAAGGGACAGGAAACAGGGGGTAGCACTAAATGGACACTTCTCCAAGTTGGAGGGAAGAAAAGAGTGGGGTCCCCCAAGGTTCAGTACTGGGACCCCTGCTTTTCAACCTCTTCATAAATGATCTAGAGGTAGGAGTAAAAAGCAAGGTAGCCAAATTTGCTGACGACACTAAATTATACAGGTTAGTGAAAACTGTGAGAGATTGTGAAGAGCTCCAGAGGGATCTCTTGGCACTGGGGGAGTGGACAAAACAGTGGCAAATGAGCTTCAACATTAGTAAGTGCAGAGTGATGCATGTTGGGGCAAAAAAACCCAATTACATTTATAAACTGATGGGTTCTGAACTCTCTGCGGCAAACCATGAAAGGGATCTTGGTGTCCTGGTGGACAGCTCAATGAAGGTGTCAACCCAGTGTGCCTCAGCAGTGAAAAAAGCAAACTCATTGCTAGGGATCATTAGGAAGGGTATAGAAAATAAGTCAGCAAGTGTCATTTTGCCTCTTTATAAATCTATGGTGAGGCCCCATCTGGAATACTGTGTACAGTTCTGGTTGCCATACCTCCAGAAGGATATTATGGAGTTGGAAAAAGTGCAGAGGAGGGCAATGAAAGTGATTAGGGGACTGGAACACCTTCCTTACCATTTGAGGCTGCAATGGTTGGGCCTTTTCACTCTTGAACGACGGCATCTAAGAGGTGACCTGATTGAAGTTTATAAAATCATGCACGGTGTGGACAAAGTAGATAAGGAAAAACTGTTTTCCCTATCGCATAACACTAGAACTAGTGGGCACTCCATGAAACTTTTGGGTGCTAGTTTTCAAACAAATACGAGAAAGTACTTTTTCACCCAGAGAATCACTGGTCTATGGAACTCCCTGCCAGAAGTAGTGGTGACAGCTGTCAGTCTTGACAGCTTTAAGAAAGGATTAGACAAGTTCATGGAGGACAAGGGGATCAATGGCTATAATTATGGATACCTAAGGACAACCTCTGGGTAGGAGAGATAGGCAGGATATCTCTCAATGCCATTTCCAGGGAATCCTAAGCAGGTGAACGCATCTGCTTGGGAATACCCTGACGCAAATGGTGAGCCACTGTGTGAGACAGAATGCTGGACTGGATGGGCTGTGGCCTGTTCCAGCAAGGCTGTTCTTATGTTCTTATCCAGGCAATGCTTTCGGATGTGGACAACATCCACTGCAGATGATGTAATGGAGAAAAAGAGCTGAGTGTCATCAGCACATTTATGACAACAAACTCCAGATCTCCAGATTATCCTGCCAAGCAGCTTCAAATTTACATTAAATAGCAATGGGGAGATGATTAACTCCTGTGGGACAATATAACCTTTGACTCAGAGGGCTAAAACAGCAACCACCAGCTGAACCATCTGGACCCAACCATCAAGGACTGGAGCCAACAAAGGCCACTAGTCCCCAATCCTGCCAGTCTGTACAGAAGGATACCATAATCAATGGAATCAATAGCTTCCGAGAGATGCAGGAGAACGTACACTTCTCTGGCCAGCCTCCCTGAAGAAGTCATCATGCAGAGCAACCATTGCTGTTTCAGTACTATGGCACAGCCTGAATCCTAATGGAAATGTATCCAAACTATTAACATCCTCAAGAACACCACAAAGCCTCTTAATCAATTTGCTCAGGAACAAGATATTTGTAACAAGCCTAACATTTTTCAATTCATCTTTTGGTAGGTTGGATTGTTTTTATAAAAAGAATGGGCTGAATAATAGTTTCATGTGCCCTTCTTGTAGAGATGAATCAGTGATCCGAGTTGTTCATTCTATTGTTCTCTCCTTGACATAATGTAAAAGCCAGGCCAGGGAAGGCTTCAACTGAGAGATAGTGGTTTTATGGTGTGCAAGTGCCTTCTCCACATCATCAGGTGTCACAGGTTGAAATTGATCCAGTAAAACCAAAATAGACAGTACATTAGACATTTCAACATGATTAACTGTACCACTTAAGGAATCAAGGTCCCATTGGTTGGCTTCAATCTTGGATCAAAAATAAGCAGCAAACTTATTACAAGAGTTTATATCCAATTGAAACATATTCAGCTGTCCAGCATTGGTGTGGCCACAAACAACTTAATAGAGTTATGCTTGCTGATTTGATGCCTCATTAATCTTCTCTTCATACTTTTTTTTCCTTTTTTTGCATTACCATATTTGCTGAATGGCTGCTTATGTAAAGGTATAGGTAAAGGTCACCCATGCTTGAAAGCCAGTCTTATCCAACTCTAGGCTTCGGTACTCCTCTCACTTTATAGCCAAACATTTTTGCAGACATTTCTGTGGTCATGTGGCAGGAATAACTAGACACCGGAATGCTGTTTACCTTCCCACCAATGTGGTACCTACAGTATTTATCTACTTCCATTTTCTTGCTTACAAACTGCTAGGTTGGCAGAAGCAGAGACAGAGATGGTACATAAGAACATAAGAGCAGCCTTGCTTGAACAGGCCACAGCCCATCTAGTCCAGCATTCTGTCTCACACAGTGGCTCACCATTTCCTTCAGGGCATTATTCCCAAAGAGATGCCTTCACCTGCTTAGGATTCCCTGGAAATGATATTGAGAGATATCCTGCCTATCTCTCCAACCCGGAGGTTGTCCTTAAGTATCCATAATTATAGCCATTGATACTCTTGTCCTCCATGAACTTGTCTAATCCTTTCTTAAAGCTGTCAAGACTGACAGCTGTCACCACTTCTTCTGGCAGGGAGTTCCATAGGCCAGTAATCCTCTGGGTGAAAAAGTACTTTCTCTTATTTGTTTGAGAACTAGTACCCAAAAGTTTCATCGAGTGTCCCCTAGTTCTAGTGTTATGCGATAGGGAAAACAGTTTTTCCTTATCTACTTTGTCCACACCGTGCATGATTTTATAAACTTCAATCAGGTCACCTCTTAGACGTCGTCGTTCAAGAGTGAAGAGGCCCAACCGTTGCAGCCTCAGATGGTAAGGAAGGTGTTCCAGTCCCCTAATCATTCTGGTTGCCCTCCTCTGCACTTTTTCCAGCTCCATAATATCCTTCTGGAGGTATGGCGACCAGAACTGTACACAGTATTCCAGATGGGGCCTCACCATAGATTTATAAAGAGGCAAAATGACACTTGCTGACTTATTTTCTATACCCTTCCTAAGCCTGGCGGGCGGGGCCAGGAGGGAACGAACCGCCGGCGGCCTCATTGGAGGGACAAATAGTGAATATGAAGCTAATGTACTCTGGACATCAAATGAGAAGGGAGGACTCACTTGAGAAGGCCTTGATGATGGGAAAGGTGGAGGGCAAGAGAAGAAGGGTACATCCAAAGATGAGATGGATAGATGTTATTGTGGACACAATGGGCACAGAGCTAGGCAGGCTGAGGAGGATGGTGGAGGACAGAGGCGCCTGGAGGAAAATGGTCCATGGGGTCGCAAAGGGTCAGAATCGACTGTGCAACTAAACAACAAAAGCTGCCTAAAAGAAAAAGAAGAAAACATTTTCCATTGCACCCCTACACTACAGAAAATGAAAGTGATACAAATAATAATCTCTAGCAGACTACCACCCCACTTGCATGATCAAAATGTGAAATTGCCAATGATCATGGGAAAAGGGAACATACTGTATATGGTTGATCCCAGTCCCCTCATGAGAAGACCGTGAGCTCCACATTCACACTTGAGCAGACAATCTCCTTCTGCTTTTGAGCTTCCTAGTTTTATTAAAGTATTACTTTCAAAGGGAGACTCACATGCATTATTTAAATTTTTTTGATGGAAAAACTAAAGAATATGTGGTGCTTCAGAAATTCCAGTTTGATTTGAGCACCACTTTGCTTCATTTTGGGTCAGTTTGGAAAAACTAAAATACCTCTACTTGGTTTGAGATTCAAAGCATATCTGATTCTGAAGCACAACTGAGATTCAGTCCCATCCCAGGACCTATTTATGTGTACTTAGAACATGTGGACCTATTTTGGGGGAGCAACATCCTCTCTGCTGCTTTTGTGTGTTAAAAATGGTGAGGGAGAGAATTGGGTCTAGCATGAACAACAAATTGTGGGTGGAGAATGCCTTAATAGGGTACCAGTTCCTAATTAGCCTACTCTTCAAGTTGCATTGTCTGAAAAACCTGCCTACGCAGTATAGTTCTTATACTCGTTCAGAACAGTAAGAACTGTAATTATGTTTCATTTTCTTTCCTTGGAGTTCTTGTCACCTTCCTATTCATAATTTGTGCTGCTTGTATTTATAACAATTCAAAAACAAAATATCACCTGAAAAGAGAGAGAGAGAGAGAAGGAGGGTGGATATGATAGGGATTTCATTTCTGTTATTTCTGCCACTCTTTTCCTATACACTAATCACAGCTTTTCCAAATTTTCTAAGAAGCTTGTTTATTTTACTTTTCACATTTCACTTAGCTATTCCAGAACTAAGGTGCAAATCTTCTCCCTGACATAATCTAGTTCTCTGACTAAAAATGTGAGTGAACCTACTCAAAACCCCTAAAGGTATAATTTAATGGTAGAATAGCAGTTTACCACAGCAGCTGTTCTTTTAGTACATGCTGAACAGAATGTTCTTGTGCAGTAAGTGTGTTTTCGAATCAGGCTTAATTGTCTGTTGTTGCTTCTTGCTTATGGTAATGGTCAGTTCTGCACCGGAAATGCTAGTGTTCATAAAAGGAACACTGATGCATGTGCTCGGGGGAAGACATGTCTCAGGGGTATCAGTGGGTCCCCAGACTTGGGGTACCCATGTGGGGCAATCACTCTAGGTTCAGCGGCCCACCTACCCTGAGAACACCCTTCTCACTCCCTTTAACTGGGAATGAGAAAGATGGCACTTCTGCACCCTAGGCAAGAATGTGGTAGCAAGTATGATAGCAAGGCTGAGTAACAGTCCATTATATCGCCACCTTTCCACACACACAAAGAGACGGAGCTTTTCTCTAGCCTTGGGAACTGCCCTTCAATAGATTTACCTTCAAAGGCAGAGATGTCTCAAAAAGATACTTTCCCAGGCCTGCCAGTGGATCAGAAAAGTTCACTCCCTTCCCTCTCCATAGAGACCTTATCAGCCATTGAGAAAAGTCCCCTTCCTAAGGCTATGCTGGTGCAAAGATGTAGCTCCTGGTTTGGCCTTAACTCAGGTCTGCTCCGCTCTGCAAAACTCCTTCTTTTTCCAGATGACAAACAAGGCGTTGTTGTCTTTTCCAGATTTTTATTGAAGAAGAAGAATTATCCAAAATTATATCAAAGCGTAGATCAAAGCAATCAATCTAACTACACATTCAATCTGTAAATACACTAACATGACTCAGTGATAGAGTCACCTATTCTACAATAATTTAACAAGCTAAATAAAATAAAGAAAATAGCTAACTTCACTATAAAAGCATTTCTTCTCTATGGGCTTGAAAGACCCCATTAGGATTTCTTCCCTATGGGTCCATGATGCTGGTGTGAAAAGACATAGGATAGGTCCCCCTGAACTCACCATTTCTGGGGTTTAAAGATGTTTTTGGGGTCCTCACACCTCCCCTCTGGAATGTTAAGCATGTGAGATTATCTCATTGTTTTGACTAAGTGTTGTTTACCCAAACAGGTGTTTATGATGTAACTAAAATCCCAGACGGGTGCTGATGTAACCTTAAATTCTCAGGTGTCTGTGCAGGTGTTGTTGTCACCCTGTCCCCAGATGTTGGATGTTCCATAATCCATTCCTATGTGAAAGGCACCTTTCTCCTTTCTCTAAAGTGGTGGGTGATTGACCAATTGTAACATGGGGAATCCCCGTTGTTATACAAGTGTGAGCTCCCTCACAGGGGTCTAAGTGATTGACATTGCTACTTAGCAACCTAAATACTTAGTGGTGTATTATTGTGTGGAATGTGTTTGGTATGCAATGACATCAGTGTCTCCTACAGAGAATGTACTATATGAATCTTAACACTTAATAAATGTAAAGATAACTAAAATATTAAATAATCCCTTGTGATTATCATGACAATGGGGAGGAAAAAAGCAACAGGTATTTTCCCCTCCTTTCTCACCTTTCTCTCATTCCCCTATAGTAATAGAGTAGACCAGTGGTTCTCAACATGGGGCCCACACCCCACAGAGGGACTTCAATTCCCAGAAGCCTAAGTCAGTACATTGGCTGATCAGTGCTTCAGGGAGTTGACTTAGGCTTCTGGAAATTGAAGTCCAAAACCCAAAGGTTGGGAAACACTGGAGCAGACCATACTGCCAGTAACTCAATGCTGATTGTCAGGCAATGATTAACTAACCTGACAACCCTGAGGACTAACGATCATTGGGCAGTGAGTTCCGCAGGGAAGGGTGATGACCCCCAGGTGGATTAAATCCCACTTGGATCCATCTTGATGAAGCAGCATCTTCATCATTACTGGCCTGGGGCTGATTAGGACCTTATGTACCAAAAGGGCTCAGGACCAGAAAGTGACTTGCAGAACTGGATCAGTGGTACAGGTGTCATGCTGCTGTTATGGAATACTGAACTAGACAAAATCACATTCCACACGCCAAGACAGATTTAGGAGTTTTTATTATCATTATTTGGCCAAACAGATTCAGGAACGCTTTACCAAGCTAATAGTCCCTGAATGAATATACATTTTCAGAGCCATCTTTTTATAGCATAAAATTCAGAAATTTCTACACATTTCATCACTATGGGATAAGCCAAAATTATTAATTAATCTTCTGACATTTTCATGGAGTTCAGGTTAGAACATTCAGATTTGTTCATGTCATGTCGCACAAATATTATTCAGCATTATGCTTTCCTGTCAGCTGTACAAACTGTGCTGAGCTTGTGGACACAAGGCCTTCTGTTTACTTTAGCCTCGTCATAAGTTCTATATGATAGGTCAATCTGATCTGTTTAACTTTACAGAGTACTGAGAAAATAATTTTTACTTTTAAACCAGAATTAATATTATCTTAATATCTTAATTATTTCACTGCTATTTCATTCCCTCCTGATTTCTTGAAAATTATTAAAGTTTAATAACTTTTCACATTCTTTATTACAATAAATAAACATTTCTATCATGTTGATTGCAGATTCCTCAGGCTTCTACTGGGCGTACAGGCAGCTTCCGGTTTGTGCCTCATGCCGAGTTACTGCCTTTCTTCTTGCGATGCCTTATTGAAACAAAATCTATGCATTTTAATCCTTCCAGGGTTTTTAAACTGCAACAGAAAGGAATACTACCGACAGTATATATATATTTTTGGTTTTGCAATAATCCATCTTATCAATGTTTAACTATAGACCTAACTTGCTGTACTTTGATTCACATATTGATTTCTACTGCAGTGACTGAGTTAATAATTTCCTAACTTCCATTTCCTTCTATGCGGGACAGATCTGGCCATCTCTATGTGTTTAGGACAGAAATTCAAATGGGGAAATATAATACTTTGTACAGAGGGGAGTTCTCATACCATGCATTGTCATTGGCTAAAACCTGGATTTATTGATTTACTTTCAGATCTAAGACTTCAAAGAGAATTGCTGCCCTTCAGGAAAGGATTGAAGACCTGGCTGGCAGGGCAGGTGTGGGGCCCGAATGGGAACACGGTCCCCACCTGCTGGCTTATGTAAGCAATTAAGAACTCTCTCTTCTTCTTCTTTTTATAGTGGGTGGGATGGGTGGGTGGGATATGGGTCTTTTAAAGTGTTTTTATGTGTTTTTAGAACTTGTTGTAATGCCGCCCTGAGTCGGGTTCTGCCTGAGTGGGCGGCATATATAAATATGACTATTAAATTAAATTAAATTAAATTAAATTAAATTAAATTAAATTAAATTAAATTAAATTAAATTAAATTAAATTAAATTAAAATTTCATACAATTCCGCAATGCTTTCAACAATCCCACTTGCTTTCTTAACCTCTTCCTAACTGTGGATTAAATGAACAAGGATGACTCCACTAAGCCTCCCTGCTTTAAGTAAGTATTCCCTTACTGGCTTTTTATTTTATTTTCATGTACTTCAGATGTTTTATACTTTAAAGTCCTCAAATTCTTTTATCAAATACAACTCCTTGTGTTTGTTTTGGCTGTTTAAACATAGCTGTTCTTCACTTCGCTTCTGCACTTGTGTTCCTTTTCGCCAACTGTGCCTTCTGCTTTCTGATTAATTGCAAGGGATCTAGGCATTCTGGGCAGCTTTGATCAGTCTTTGATTATTAACCCATAAATGTCCCTTATTTTCCAAATCATCTGGAGGGCATGGCCAGTATGTACTTGTACGTCTGCAGAAAAGTAAGCTGGTTATTCTGCCACTTCTGCTAGAACGTTTAACACTTATTTCTGCGTACTTTCACAAACTGCCTGAAAAGTTGGGACAAATCTAGAAGCCTTAAAGCTTGGGGCTAACTAGGGATTCAAAATCTTGGGGTTAGCCATCAAGTGCTCAGCTGTTTTTTCTTCTTTTTCTGGGATTTCCCAAATTCCTCTGGTTTCTTCAATCATCCCATTCCATCTCAGCCAATTCATCATGTTCTTTTTGTCTGTATCCATAACATTCTCTGCCAAATGGGTGTATTTTTCTCATTCCTCTCTCGGGGCAATTCGTCTGCCAATGGCCCTCTTGCTTGCAGTAAGCACACTGATTGTTGCCTCTTCCCAAAGCAAGGGCAATCATCTCAGCTCCTTTATATTCTCTCATATTCTCCTTCTTCTCTTCCTCCTCCTCCCCCCCCATTAAAGTAGACCTTCCTCGCAATTTGCACCACTTCGCTTGTGTTCTTTCCCAATGCTCCTTCCAGCTTTTGTAATTTATTTCTTACATCTGGCGCACTCTGAGTAATGTATCTCTCATTTAACATCTGGCGGTTTTCAGGATCTTCCATATTTATCCCTGTGTTCACTTTATATGCCTCAATTAATCTGGCTAAGAAACTTTCAGGGGCTTCTTCTTTCTCTTGAATTATATTAGCAGGTTTGCTAAAATTGACAGGACCTTTTGCTGCTTCCTTTAAGCTTTCCAAAATCAAATATCTGTACTGTTGAAGACTTATCCTGTGTGTTGGATCATTAGGATTCCAATTTGGATTTTGTTCAGCAGCTGCTGCCATATGCATAACAGTCTGATCTGCGTCTGGGAAATTTCTACAGAGTATCTTGTCTTTTGCCAGTTTTAATTTTTGCTTATCTTCCATATTAAGGAGCATATTTATTATTTGCTGCATATCACTCCATGTGGGATTATGTGTTTGGACTATGGTTCCAATTAGTTCAATCACCTCATTCGGCTTGGTACTAAAAGGTCCATAATGCTGTTTCCAATTTAACAAGTCTGTTGTGGTAAATGGTACATATTGGAAGATTGACTGATTTACTGGCTCATCATCTTCCCTCATATGGCTGGTAATCATCTCCCTCAGTGGGGCCATCATCTCCTTCCTTTTTTTCATCATTGACATGACATGTGCCATTGGGGTGTTCGGAGGTGGCTCCCTACCAGCTTCATTGTTATATGGTGAAGGTCTATTATACCTTTTTAATTTTATCTCTCCTCCCTGAATCACATCTTCCAAGATCTCAGTTACTTTTCTTAGTTTTTCTGTGGTTGGGGAAGTCTTACTTCTGTCTGGGGTCTTTGAAACAGAATTTCATCTTTTTGATTTCTGATGGGAGAGGTCCCGGGCTCTGAAATCTTCCTGCAGAGTGACTGCTTCCTGCATTTGCTAATGCAAGGTCTGGATAAATATGTGGAACTTGGCCATCTTGTGGCGCTGATTTGAAACAGAATTTCATCTTTCAATCACATTCCACATGCCAAGACAGATTTAGGAGTTTTTATTATCATTATTTGGCCAAACAGATTCAGGAACGCTTTACCAAGCTAATAGTCCCTGAATGAATATACATTTTCAGAGCCATCTTTTTATAGCATAAAATTCGGAAATTTCTACACATTTCATCACTATGGGATAAGCCAAAATTATTAATTAATCTTCTGACATTTTCATGGAGTTCAGGTTAGAACATTCAGATTTGTTCATGTCATGTCGCACAAATATTATTCAGCATTATGCTTTCCTGTCAGCTGTACAAACTGTGCTGAGCTTGTGGACACAAGGCCTTCTGTTTACTTTAGCCTCATCATCAGTTCTATATGATAGGTCAATCTGATCTGTTTAACTTTACAGAGTACTGAGAAAATATTTTTTACTTTTAAACCAGAATTAATATTATCTTAATATCTTAATTATTTCACTGCTATTTCACTGCCATGTGGAAGGCAAAAAAAAGGCTACTGCATTCTATTGTTTCCAGGACAATCTTCATGGCTGATCTCCATGATGATAGCTAATATTTGGAATCAGATATAGCACTTGAAGAATAATAATTGTTGATTATCTACTTAAAAGGCTGAATGCATTTAATATTTTTCTTTCCTCTCTCCTCCTACTAAAGTCAGTGTACTGCTTTATATAGGCAGAAAAGCAGAGTCTCAAAAGAAAACAAACCCAAACAATTAGCTAATCGTTGCAAATGAAGCCCATTTTCTCTTGTTCTTTGAAATGTTAATTATTCCTTACAGAGGTACTTTCAAGATGATAGGTAGGGTTGAGTTCTTTGGAATCCATTGTATATTTCCCCCAATTATCCCACTCAGATTAGCAGTGTTTAGCTGTGTTATTAGAAATAACTTCAATTAATCTAACCTTATTTATATGTGTACTTCCTTCACCACATGCATGTAAAGATATTATAATAATGGAAATAGAACTCTCAACACATGTAGTTTCAGCCGTAAAATTACGATGCTTATGTGTAGGATCTGGACCTAAACAAATGACATTTTAGAATCAAGGCAGAGGACAACAGTGTTATTACTGACTAATAACAATGATTGACTAATAGCTTGACTTATGTTAACTAAAGACCAAACTAAACATTATTCCCAGAGTTATACATTATTCTCCTGCTGTTCGAATGGAACCTCTGTAGAACCTCTCATTAGGAATGAAAAGAATAGCAGGAAGGAAGGGGTGCTTAACCCTTTCCTTGTTGGTCATTGCCCAATGTAATCTGTTTACATTCCCACAAGGGAAAATATTAATGACAGAAAGTATTTCTTGTTCAAAAAATGTCCCTTCCACATTTGTCTTAAAAACACAGCATTTTAAGAAAAGGAGTGGGTGGGAATAGGCTGTCCTAGGAGCAGCAAGAGGGATGGAGGCATGAAAACAGTAGGAAGAATGACAAATTCTGCCCTCAGCAATAATTGTGTTGGTTTAATTCTCCATGAGGCTGGCTGGGTAGCTCAGAGAGTTGGTTGTATGTCTCTAGAGTCAAAATTTGGGAGTTTGAGCCCTCACTGTGCTTCCTGGGAGAAGACCTGGTCCCAGCAGCATGGTCTAAGGCAGGGGTTCCCAACATGTTCCCACCAGAGGCCAGCTCCTGGTTTCCAATGGATAATTTTTGCAACCCTATTATGGCATTGCAAATAATAGGTCTGTGAATTTTTTCTGCATCCGCTGATCAGATGGTCTACTATTTGATCCTTTTCATTACAAAGCCAGCATATGCTATTGTTGGATACGTGCTGTATTTTTGTCTTCATGCAATTTGTTGGCAAAAGTTGTTCCTGAGCTGCTAAGATAAATCCTTCTGTTTCCTTTTTCAAAACTGTGCTTCCTGGGAGAAGACCTAGCCACAGCAGCATGGTCTAAGGCCACAATCCCACTTCCCCAGAAAATCAGAGAGAGGGAGAGCTGAGATAAAGTATATACACATGCTGGACACTCACTGAAGAGGTTTGAATATTAGCCAAGGGTTTCTGGGACATTATTAAGTTTTAAAATGTCACAACTAAGGGGTTACATTCATCTTACAGAGCAGACTCAAAAATGTGGGGGGTGGGGGAGGTAGGGGGAAGCAGATGTTTCTCAGGACAGCTGACCTCTGAGTGTGCTGGATATATATAATGTCAAAAAGTTTATTCTAAAACCCAACTCCTCAAACTTATTTCCATCAAAGACTCACCTGACAAACTGATTGCATTTTATTACTGGTTGTAAATAACTCATTGATTTGCATGTCCATCTCCTGAACCAACCAAATTTGCCAAACCAATCTGGGTCTCTATACCAGATATCTATATACCTTTATAGATGTATATGATATCCACTCTTATGTCTGATGAAGTGGACTTGATCCATGAACGCTAACATTAAAATACAGGAGTTAGTCTTTAAGGTGCCACAGCGTTTCTTGTTTTTTTGTTTTGTTTTCTTTTTTTGCTCTCTAAAAATAAATGAAGTTACCATTATTATGGGAGATTTTAATGCTAAAGTTTGCCAGGATAAAGAGAATGATATAGTTGGACTATATGGCCTTGGGAAAAGGAATGAGAGAGGAAACCACCTTGTACAGTCCTGCAGTGAATATCTAGTGATCACCAACACATGGTTTAAGATGCAACCTAGATGACTTTACACTTGGAAGCCGCCTGCCAATAGCCCAAATAATATTGCCAGAAATCAAATAGATTTTTCTCTTATAAACAGAAGGTTTTGTAACAGCATCTTGTCAGCAAAGACCTATCCTGGAGCAGATATTTCATCAGACCATAACCCACTAATATGTTGTTTCCACCTAAAATTGCATAAAATTGCAACTAAAACAATGGGAACTGGTTTTGATGTTAATGTCCTTAAGGACAAAGAATGTAGAGTAGCGGCAAAGAAGAGAATGAGAGAGGAGTTAGACAAAATGAGAAAACGTTAAGGGGAAAGATGTGCAGAAGATAAATGGGGAATAATAAAAGAAATAACCCAGAAAGTTAGAAACACCTTTGCAGACAAAAGCCAAACCATAAGACTAAGGAATGGATGACAGATGACATACAGTACTTAGTTTAATGGAAATAAGAAGGACCTATAAGAATCAGGACAAGGAAAAATATAATGATCTACAGAGGATGATTAGGCGCAAAATAAGAGCTGAAAAAGGAGCTTATATGGCTGACAGATACTCTGAGGTAGAGGAATACCAAAATAGGAACAAATTTTTCAATGTACATAAAAAGATCAGGGAAGTTACTAGCAGAAGACAACAAAAGCATACTTGTCAACTATCCCATTTTACCCAGGAAAACCCCTTATTTTTACCCCTCTTCCTGCCCCCTCCCATTTTATTAATTTCCCTGTATTTTCCCTTATTTTTTAAAAAAAAATCCTGACTGAAGTTGCAGGTTTTTTTCCAGCCACCAGAGGTCGCTGTGTGGCAGGCTTTTCACCTCAGGTCCCACTGGGACTGGCTTGGCACCTCAGCTCAGACTCACCCTCCTCCTCCCTGCCCCCGAGTCCATTTTCAGTCCCAGCCAGGCGGATGGGTAGTGGACAGTGGTAGGAGATCTGCGGCGCAATCTAAGCCACGGCGGAAGAAGGTAGCCTGCACCAGCCCTGTTGCTGCCAGGAAGAAGTGGTGGACAGGAGGTGCATTGCCCTAGAGACGGGCTTCCCTGGCTGGCTCTCCTTACCCCTCCCCGCTCTTTTTTCCTTCTTGTGTGGCTCCCCGCCCACCCATCCTCCTCCTCCTCCTCCTCCTCTCGCGACTGGGCAACAGGCAGGCGGAGCCATCTGGGCTGGCCTGGGGATGGGATCCTCCTCTTGCTGCCCTCCTGCGCATGGCTCAGATGTCAGGAGGCGCCCGAGCAAGTGGGCAGTAGGAGGAGGCAGCTGCGCCCGTCTGCGCCGGGTGGGTGGGTGGTGAGCCGAGTGTCCGCTCATTGGGTTTCTCTCTGGGGGCGGTGGCATGGGCTCTGGGGTTTGGTGAAGGAAAGGGAGTCACGTGTAACTTGTCAGCCTGGCTGATCAAGGAGTGAGAGATTGAGCAGGAGAGAAAGAGAGCGAGAAAACACAGAAGAGAAAGGAAGGGAAAGGGGGGGTTGGGCTGCTCCTCCTCCTCCTCCCCCCTCCCGTTTGTGCTCTCTGGCTTTTCTGTGCTTTCTTCTTACTGAGGGCGAGTGAGAGACGCCTCCCGCCCGCGACGCAATCGCTGGTGCCTTGGTGGTGTGGTGTGTGTGTGTTTGTGTGTCAACATGCATGCCTCTGTCCCAATGAGAGAGAACTTGAGGGCATTTCCCCTCAACTTCTTCAAGGCTCTTTGAGGCTGTCACCTGCCAGAGAGGAGACCCAAGCAATGTCACTGGCTCTTGCCCATAGAAGACCTTCCCCCTCCCATTATGCCCCTCAGATGCCTCTGAGAGAGAAAACTACATTTGTTGTTGTTCAGTTGCACAGTCGATTCCAACCCTTTGCAACCCCATGGACCATTGCCCGCCAGGCACCCCTGTCCTCCACCATCCTGCTCAACCTGCCCTGCTCTGTGCCCATTTGCACCTACAATTCCATCTAGCTGTCTCGTTTTTGGCTGCCCCCTTCTTCTTTTGTCCTCCACCTTTCCTGGCATCAAGGCTTTCTCAAGTGAATCCTCTCTTCTCATTTGATGTCCAAAGTACTTTAGCTTCATCTTTACTATTTGACCTTCTAAGGAGCAGCCAAGGTTGATTTCTTCTAGGATCAACCTATTTGTTCTCCTCGCTGTCCAGGGGACTCTCAAAACTCTCCTCCAACACCACATTTCAAAGGCATCTATTCTTCTGCACTCAGCTTTCCTAATGGTCCAGCTCTCACACCCATGCATTACCACCGGGAATACCATTGCTTTGACTATACAATTTTTTGTTTGCAAGGTGATGCATCTACTTTTAACTATGTTCCCCAGGTTTCTCATAGCTTGTTTCCCAAGCATCAGTTGCCTTTTTATTTCATGGCTGCAATCATCATCTGCAGGGATCTTTGATCCTAAGAAAGTAAAATCTGCCAGTCGTATCCAACTCTAGGATGCAGTGCTCATCTCCATTTACAGCCAAAGAGCCAGTGCTGTCTGTGTTTGCAGACATTTTCATGTCCATGTGGCAGGCATGACTAGACCCAGCAAGTCACATGGCTATATTTAGCCATGCCCACAGATTTGGCCACACCCACAGAAGGGTGTGGCCAAAATTTCCCTTATTTTCAAATCCAAAAGTTGACATGTATGAACAGAAGACACATGCATTGTTAAAGGACAATGATTTGAATCTTGGGGGAGAAATAAGGGATAAGATTAAAGTATAGAAAGAATACGTAGGAGAGCTGTTTAGTAATGAAAGCGGTGAACAGCCTGTCATAAATGGCAATACTGGACCACCAATACTGGAGAGTGAGGTTGTAAGAGCTTTGCAAAGATCCAAAGATGAGAAAGCAAGAATGGCAGATGACATCCCAGTAAAATTTTTGAAACTTCTGTCCAAAGTTAACATCAGAGAATTGACCGACCTTTTTAATACCACTTATGACACAGGGATCCTTCCAAGCAATTGGTTGCTGTTAACCTTTGTTACAATGCTTATCTGTTATGCTAGCCAATCATTCTGTACCTCTTTACCTGATGTGTATAAATTGATGGCATGAAGCCTCACTCCCCTGTCTGATGAAGTGGATTTGATCCACAAAAGCTCACATTGAAATATCACAGTTAGCCTTTAAAGTGCTATACATTTCTGTTTTGTTTATTTTCTGATGTTATTTGTTTGTTTGTTATATTTATAGGCCACCTTCCTCCTGATTTGTCAAAAACCATCCCTCCTATCCTAAAACCTTTTTTAACTATGATTAATAAAACTCCTGTTGCTCTTCCTTATTCTTTAATTTTTCTCTTTGGATCAAACAAAGTAACAGCATTCTGTGTATTCCCTCATCTAGTCATACAACCATGTGTGTAATTGCAAATAAATAAGAACATGAAGAATGGAAAGATGGTAAAGGTTGTTTCAATACATGTCCTTTTCTCACTTCCAAATACACTTTGTACAGTTTGTTAAAATGGAAAACTCCATATGTACTTTAGGAGGTGTTTTCCAGGTGACTTTATTAATGCATACATGTCCCCATTTATCAAACTTGTAATGGTAAATAATATAGAATTTGCACATAATGGCCAAAATCTTGTTGCTTAGCAAGTTCTCCATATGTTCCATTGATACAAATGGGGCTATAATAAAAGTATTACTAGCAAAGGACCTGGCGTTGCCTGGGGGTATCCTACCCGGGCCAAGGAAAGGCCTGGGGCCACCCACGCCACCCACCCCAGCTGCCTTACCTTTTTGTCTGCTATTGTCATAGCCACTCTCTCAGCTCCACCATGAGGCGCCGTCTTAGCCTGACTATGGCCACTGCCACTAGCTTCCCCAGCAACTACAGTCAGTGAGTAGCCATTGCAGTCTGGCCCCTCCATCCACCTGTGGGTTGTGTCAGGTGGAAGGGAGGCTCCATTTAGGTGGGTGGGCAGAGGACCCATTTGGGGGGGGAGGCCTGCGGAAGGTGGCGGATGGGTCCTGTCCTCCACCCACCCCCTGGATGTGGGTTCTCCCTTCCCACCGCAGCATGCCTCAGGAGTGCAAAGGAGCCATGCCATGGTGGCCGCCCACCAACAGTAGTCGCTGGAGCAGGGACAGCCGTAATTGTTGCCATCTGTACTGGCAGCTAGGCCATGCACCACCTGGAATGCCAGGCAGACTTTGGCACATGCATGGAATTTTGTGCATGCACCACAGCCTGGAACGTCAGGCAGGGTTAGGCACATGTGTGGATTTCTGCATATGTGCAGTCACCTCTCCTGGTCATTTCTGCCAGCCGGGGTGAGTGGATGGGCATTGCAGCCCCTTTGTGGGGGCAAGGACTCTGAAGCAGGCTGCCGGTTACCAATGCCAGCCACCCCAGACATTGAAGGTAGGCATGCACGCAGTTCCCAGCGCAATCGGTGCAGGGGTGTCACTTTGTATTAGGGTGCTCTGTGATGTCACAGAGCCCCCAGATCTGGTCAGCTGGGAATTGGTTGAGCTGTGGCGATGACATCACAATCTCCCCTGTTTGGCTTTTCCCCTTGCTTTTTCTCCTGTTGGTGGGGTGTCCCCTTTGTGGATTGATTTAGGGAGCATACCACTCCCCATGGGGCTTGCCACCCCCACAGTGGCCAATTCTTTGGCCCAAGGTATGTGTGTGCCAAGTTTCAGCATGATCGGTGCAGGGGTGTGGATTTGTATAAGGAACATACAGCGCCGGACCTTGTTTTTAGTTATATAGATTGTGGTAGCAATGGCTTCAAGCCTGGCAACACTGTCTTCTTATCCCTTTCAATAAACACACCAGTTGATGAAACAGTTCTTCTTTATTTAGAATAAAAGATAGTTGAAAGCATCTAGATCAGTAGTTCTCAACCTTTTAAAGACAGGGGCCAGGTCATGCTCCCTCAGACAGTTTTGGGGGCTGGATGGGCATTTTCCCCTTCGTCCACCACATGGCACCTCCTGGTGGTGGGCCACATGAAATGGTGCTATGGGCCGCATCTGGCCCTCAGATTGCAGGTTGAGAACCCCTGATGTAGATCTTCAGTAGGTAGAGAGGACCCAAAAATAGAAAAACTTGAAGCTAATCAAAAATATCATAGACATTCAAGCAAAGCCCAATTTCCCTTAAGTAAAATAAACTATCTACTCTTAAGTAATCATTTTGCTAGCTTCTGCATCCTTTCAGCAGTTCTACTATAGCAAGCTTACTCTTGAGATCCAAAACGGAACAGAACTGGAACGCTACTCCGAATGCCATCTATCACTATGTGAATAAGAGATTACTGCTAGCTTATTAACATACAGCCAATCAAATGGTTTCTTAACCAAAAACATATTCATGTTTCCATAACATTCTAACAGCATACTTACAGATAATTGTTTACAGATAACCCAGCATTCTTGCAGCTCGTGGTCACGTAGAAAACATAGTTGTTATGGCCTCGTGAAGGCCTCTTCCAGTAAACTCTGGTACCTGCTGATAACTTGCAGCAAAAGAACTACTAGAATCATTCTTTAAGGCTTAACACATTTCTAACCTAACATACTCCATGTTCTTAGCATAAAATATATTTTATGTATCACAGATTCATCACACACCTCAGTCTGAACCAGCCAGTTTCCTAAACATTTTATTTCTGGTGACAACTTTCTGTTTGGTGTTCAGATAAAGTTTTTTTGTTTGTTTGTTTGTTTTGTAGATCAGGGTTCAATACAGAGTGATGTCCAAATATTTTGGGGTAGAACAATGTTCCAAAATCTTGATATCCTAGCTGACTCAGAGCTTTCTCTCTGTGTTTTTTCTTTAAATGGAAGGCATGGACCTGCCTTTTAATAGTGTTTCATTTCAGCAGGTTGTTTTTATAACAGAAGGAAAGATCTTGAAGTGCAGAAGATAATTGGTGCTTAATGGACTCGAGGGTCTCCCTCTGAACTGTCAAGGCAAGATCATCAGCATAATTGAAAGTCCTGGAGTATGGGAAGATGGTTGATAAGGTGCCAGGACATTTCCCTGCAGGATAGCAGACCATTCCTTTGATTTCTCCAGCTCCTCTGTATCCTTTGAAATTCAACAAAGAACTGTTGGTTTTTCAACAGAGCTGAACCAATTTAATTAATCTATGATATTTTGTAAGGAGGTAGAGATTTTTGAGCATCATTTGATGATGCACAGGCTACTGCAAGGTCAATAAATGTTGTTCCAGTTATTTTATGTTTTTTAAAACCATCTTCTATACAATTGGTTAGATTTAAGATTTAAGCCATATAATTCTTACCAAGCCTATGCCTGCCTGTTTTGGAAGTAGAAGAGGTTCAGTTTTAGGGGATAAACAATTTAATGTCATTCATTGAAACACTTTGTGTAAGTGGTATAGTGGGGGGGATTGGCCTGTAGCTTTTGGGATTTGATGGTTCTTTGCTGGTTTTTGTATAGTGATTGCTTTTGTCTTTCTCCATATATTTGTGAATGGTTTCCTCTTCCAACAGTAATTAAAAAGTTGAATCAGTCATTATTTTGTGTTTTCCCCAAAATGTTTAATTTGCATGGTCCAGATATCGTTGAGCCCCACACTTTTGTATTTCTACCGTTTTTTATAAATTCCTCTAGTTATGAAGGCAATATGAAGGCAGTAGAAACCTCATTGGATTTGCTCTGAATATCCCTTGGACATTTTATTTTTATTAAGAATTAGTGAAAGCAGTTGGTGTGCTATTTAGTTTGGGATTATATTTGTATATATTGACCTTTTGTTTAGATTGTTGTTTAGTCTTTTCAGTAGTCTCCAAGCTTTTTTGTCTGTTTCTTACCACAACAAGCTGTCATACACTGTCATACACTGTCTATCCAGCAGTTCCTTTTGCTTCTGCAATAGCTAATATTAAATTTCTCCCAGCTGTTAATATATGTCATTTAAAAGGATTTTCTTTGAAGTGTGTAATATAATCTAAGTATTACGTGTGTACTTCCAGAGTGAGACCTGAGATGCAGTCAGTCTGGTTTCCTTTTGGAATGGAGGCACAAGAATATTCCAAAATGAAAGTTACAATTCGACCATAGGTCTTTGGTTGAGAGGGGCAATACACTGTTACATGGTAGGCTTCAAAACTTTCACTGTTTTTTTGGCAATGATCTACTTGAGTTGCTGGGTATTTTGAAATGAGTATTTGTATCAGTAAGGAAGATGGCTACAGCTGCTAAAATGATCTAGTTTTCTGTCTAAACCACTGACGTGCTACTAAATAAAATCACAGACAGGAGCTGGCTTTTACCAAGCAGAGGAATTTCCCTTTAAAACGAGTTCACACACCCTCCTTGTCATGTGGCTAATAACATCTATGAGAGCCAGGTTGCTTTTTCTGAGGCCAACCTCAGAATGGGTCAGCTCTTGGTGCCGACATCAAAACAGGAAAGGAAGGCTACGATCCGGAGAATAGCCTTTTTGGTGGCTGCACCAAACCTATGGAATTCCCTTCCGGTGGAGTTGCTTCAGACTACCTTGGTGTTGGCATTTAGAAAGCAGCTTAAATTGCTTCTGTTTAGGGAGGCTTTCGAGAAGGGGTCACCATCTGTTTTGTGTTAGGCTTCTTGTTGGGCATCCCCCACTGTTAATTAGGTCTGGTATTTGTACTTTTTATTGTGTGATATTAAGATGTTTTTAATATGTTGTTGTTAGCTGCCCAGAGTGGGGAAGATCCCCCAGATGGGCAGGGTACAAGTGGAATAAACAAACAAACAAACAAACAAACAAACAAACAAACAATGAACTCTGAATATGTTTTTTAAACTCATTGTAGTAGGTGATAAGTAATCAGTTAAGTCAGATTGACTGGCTGATTTTATCGGAAATTCCCACTGTATGATTGTTACTTTTCTCCTGTAGAACTCCCTTTTAAATATATGGACCTTTGTCTTTGGCTAATTGGCAAGACACTGTAGTGTGCAGTTCTGTGCAAAAGTCTCAGCTGGTTTGGGGAAAATTCAATAAGGGATTTGAGGGACCATAAACTGGACACCTTAACTCACCAAAGTTTGAGAAGGTTGAGAGAAGAGAAAGTATAAAACTCTCTCCAATTGTGATGGAGGAAGAAGGTGATACCTTTATTGGATCACTCAGAAAACCAATCATCTTGCAAGCTTTCATGATTCGAGATAACTTCTTTAGGCAGACATGCATCAATTTCTTGTGGATAGGGCAGGAAAATTACTAACAAAAGTTCTATTAATGGCATGATGGTTCTGCCAGGCACTCTTCTTAGGAATGAATGTGAAAAAAGCTGGCCATAAGTTAAGTACACCTCACACAAACACTAATACGATTTTGACTATTATATAACTAAAAAGTATTCAGTGTCTCAAAATAGGGGGTGAAGTCAGGGTGGGGCTGGAAAAGCAAGAAGTAAAAGATTTACTTCTAACAAATCAGGTATACCAAACATGTTGAGTCCAGCTCTGAATAAACTGTTAAATCAAAAATGTTCCCTACTGTTGAAATGATGCATTGTAATACCTTGTTTTTCAGCTCACTCTCTTCATCTTTGCCAAGATATTTAATCCCCATGGCCTACTGAGATTCACAATTTGCTGTTTAGCAAGGCAATAATTTGAAACTAAATTGCTAAGGATTAAAACATTATATTTGCACAGCTGACAAACCCCACTCACAGAAGTATAATAAAATATAACACTGTAATTCAAAGGCAGGATGCAACACATTTTATTTCAAGAGGCGTCCATGTTGCTTGGATTAGTCTTGAAACAAGAGGCTGTTTTCTGACAGCTAAGTTATTTGAACCTGGCTAGATGGCTCATTATTTTAGGTATTTGGTCAGAGTTTGGGAATTTAATTTCTCATTGTGCCTCCAAAGAAAAGAGCCACCCTGTGTAGCTACGGGCAAGCTGCACAATATCAGGGCACACCCAAAAGAGAATGGTTAAGTACTTCTATATATTCTCTACCTAGATAACCTTAGAATAGAATGATAGAATAGCTGAATTGGAAAG
Source organism: Bradypodion pumilum (assembly GCA_035047305.1). Lineage (NCBI taxonomy): Eukaryota > Metazoa > Chordata > Lepidosauria > Squamata > Chamaeleonidae > Bradypodion > Bradypodion pumilum. The sequence continues at coordinate 155,377,198 of JAWDJD010000001.1, read as the reverse complement.
AGCCTTTTAGGCCATTAAGTCCAACCCCTGTTCAATGCAGGAATCCAAATAAAAACAGATCTGACAAATGGTCAACCCAACTCTCTCTTGAATGCTTCTATTGTTGGAGGTTGCCATAAATAAGAATTGACATGATGACACACAATTATTATTTTATAAACTATTATCATAGTTTGCCCAGCCTTGCCGGGCAGTTTTTATTTGTGTAGGGGTTTTTTGGTGTTTTTTTGTTAAAGGTGGTTTGGGTGGGTATGTTTTGCATTTGTGGTTTGTGATTTTTTTGATCTATTTTATTAGATTTATTTGTGATTTGGATTTATTTCTTATTTTTCTGACTTGTTTTTACTCTGGTGGCCTCTAGGTGGGGCTGTTAGTAATAGTGTTGGATTCTCTTTTTGTTTGACTTGTTTCTTCTCTCCCGGCCTCTAGGTGGGGCTTCTTCCAGTAAGTAGTCTTGTTTCTTCATTTCTGTTCTGGAGTCGTGGAGAGAGGACATGCTGGTGAGTTTTCTGGGTTTTTTTAATCTGGTTTTTTGGGGGGTTTTGGGGGGGGGTTGGTGTTGGACTGAGAGGTGTTTCTGTTTCTTCTTTTGTGGTTTTTTTGGGGTTTAGATGTGTTTAATTGTTTTGTTTATTTCTGGTTGGTTTTTATGTTTCTTATTTCTTTTGTGATTATTTGTTTAATTTGTGGTATTTTTGTTGTTTGAGTTAGGTATTTTTGTGTTGCAGTTAGGAGTTTTTTCTGTGCTTTCATGGTATTTTGGGTGTTTTTGTTTGTGGATTTTGTTGTTTATTGTTTTGGACTTTTTAACTCATGAAAAAACTCTTTGAAGACATCACAGAAATTATTATTTATTGAAGATATGACTGCATTCAGTATAAAAATATTGTTGTTGACCCAATACAGCCTCAATCGGTTTCCTTTTTTTCTACTTCATATAGTAAAGTTGCCATATTAACCATTCAGGCAAGTTTCAGTATGATTTCAGACATGCCATTTGGTGCGCATTGAGACCATCAGCTGGGCCAGATTCTAAGCTTTTAATTTAAAAACAAATAAGTCTCTAATCCTTATAGAACTACAGGGTCAAGGCAAAACATGCGGTAACTGTTTGGCCCAATTCTTTGTAAGAAGACACAAGGCTTTCCTTGTGATTAGCCAATGAGTAAAACCATCCCTATTTAACAAGCTATGTAAACTGAAGGTGAATGGGTGAATGTTACAATTGTATGAGTAATTGGTCTTTGCAGAGCTCCCTGGGAAAAGAAGTACATAAAAATCAGGTACTGGGTAGCAGTGAATGCTGACTGAAGGGTTATGGGAGCTGCAGAATGCAAAAATAATTTTTCCCAAGCTCTGATATTATATTTTTCTCCTTTAGCAGTGGGAGGTTGACTCAGTGTCTCTCGGGACTCTGTGGTTCTGTTATTCTATATGCCTGTGATTCTATGGTCTTCTAGAAACATACATTGACTTTTATTTTCTATATGGCATTTTATCTGGGAGCACAATATCTTGCCACTCTGAAGGAAGGAAGACTTGGCAAAAAAGGAGGAGGAGTGTACAATTTATCTGAAACTTCCCCTCCTTATTGCAACTGATATGGTTGTTCAGGATATTACATTTCTGGATAGCGTTTTCACAGAAAAATAAGGAAATGACAATATCCTTTTCAGGTAACATGCTTTAGCCTTTTGAATATAGCTCCTTGCTTTAAACATCCTATTCAACTCTATGAGCCATGTAATTCATTAAATGTCCATAGAAAATCAATATATTTGTAAGGTAAAAGTAAAGGTAAAGGTTGCCCATGCTCGAAAGCCAGTCATATTTGACTCTAGGGTTTAGTGTTCATCTCTGTTTATAGTCAAAGAGTCAGGACTGTCAGTGATGTTTCTGTGGACATGTGACAGGCATGACTAGACACCAGAGTGCACAGCAGGCTGTTTACCTTCCCACCAAAGTGGTACTTATTTATCTATTTGCAATTTCTTGCTTTCAAACTGGTAGGTTGGCAGGAGTTGGGACAAAGATGTGGGCTCACTCTGTTGTGCAGTACCTGGGTCTCAAACTGCTGAACTGCTGACCTTCCAGTTGTCAAATTGAGCATCTTAACCACTAAGCCATTGCAGTCCTGATACATTTGTACAAAGGCTTTCTTGCCATTTTAAAGACTAATCTTATAACAATTAATTTAAATTAATGCAATTTCTCGTCTTATGGTTTCCTAAACTGCAGATGGCTTCATTTGTTGTAGCCCTATTTATCTTTTAGCACCTGAGGAAGTAGCTTGCTCTAGTCTTTAGTGGTCTTTAGCATTATATTTGACTATTTGTCATGTTTATGATATGTTTTTGCTCACAGGAAGTGACACTATGCTCTCCCTCAGTGGTGGGCATCAGCAGGTTCGCACCAGTTTGCCAGAACCGGTAGCAGAAAATCTGGCTGGTTCCACCCATCCAAGTTTTGAAATAAAGTAGTCCTAATTCAGGTGCAATGCAGCGATTCTCCCCTGGCCATGCCCACCATACCACATCCACAGTGTGGTAGTAAAAAAGATTTGGAGCCCACCCCTGCTCTCCCTCTATATGCCCTGAAGATAATAATTTCATGTCAGAAATTATTCTGGGTTGAAAGGATTTTTGCTGGAGAAACTCCATTCAGGGGAAGCCCGAATGAGGCTCCTTTCATGTCCCCATGAGCTGGAACAGAGACGGGTGCTCAGTCTTTTATGCAGTACCTGGGTCTGAAACTGCCAGCTTGCTGGCCTTCCAGCTAACAAGGTGAGCTTCTTAACCACAGAGCCACCACAGCCCCTTGCCCTGAAGGTTACTAGCGAAAGGAACCCTAGGAAAAGGGTGGCAGCAAAGAAGCTTTTGGCCAAAAATCTGTTGAGCTACTGACTTGTTTCAAGGGCAGAGGAAACTCATCGGAAAGTGGTGCCCTGAAGATTACTAGCCAGGTTGATGGAACCACTTTCTGATGAGTGGCCCCTGCCTTTGAAACAAGTCAGTAGCTCAACAGATTTTTGGCCAAAAGCTTCTTTGCTGCCACCCTTTTCCTAGAGTTCCTTTTGCTGTTACCTCCCTCAAGCCTTCTGATTCCCTTTTGTATTGTTTGGGATTCCAAGGATCCTCATTTAGAGACTGAGTTTGCCACCAGCAGATAGCATCACTTATATTATTTAGTTTTTTTTTCCATTTTGAGAGAGGAGTTTGCCAAAGTGGACTTTATTCTTTTCTTTCCTAGAACTGTCATCTCTTGTCTGCCTAATGACAAAATTACACCTTGGAAGGCCTTCAGCTGCACAGAGGCCTGATTTAAGTTATCACACTTGTCTTGTTCAGGATTTATCATTACTGCTGCTAATGCAAATGGAAGCCACTTATCAACAAGAGGGTTTGCATGGTGTGTAAATCTAGCAAAATGTTGTTGTCAATGAGTAAGTCCAAATATTGTCTTTACTTTTTAACAGCCCATGCACTTAAGCTTATGGGGTTTTTTGATCTTCCAAAGAACTCACTCTATAAATTAGGAGCCATGATAACAACTGTGGTCTTTCTAATGAACCTAGAAATGAGAGATCAGTTTGTGTTTTCGTAACTCATCTTTGCTTCATTTTCAGTTAAGATTTTATAGTGTTTTAGAAAATCGATTCTTAGTGGAACAACTGAAATAATGTTGTTCTTAACAACTTCTTTGAAATTATTGTTCTTTGTGGAACAAAGGTCGAAAGGGCTTTGGATTTCAGGTGTTTTTTTCAACCATTTCCTCTTTATCTTTCCCTCACCCTGTCTTTCCATTTATCTAGTCATTAATGCTTCAGCTATTTCAAATATCTTCACTCCTGAGTATCTATTTGACTACAAGTGGGATGCAATTTGGCTTGATTAATATTTTTAGTAGGACACTTTTTATTAACTTTTTCAAACAAAATTACAACATATGAATTAACAAGCATACATAAAAGAAATACATGATACAATTACATACGCATTATATCTGTTTACATTCTAACACCAAAATACCTTTGATCTGTTGCATTACTGCACTAATACCATATTAACCTATCTTTATAAATGGTGATTAAAACTTTATATTTTGACTATTATGCGTAGTATAACATTTAATTCATAAATTCATTATTCGTGATAAAACAATACTAAATAATACTAACAAAATATAAGTAGCGAATATAAGGTTTATTTGTTTCTTCCCCTCTAAGTGAATAATCCACAAAAGCATGCCAAATATTCCAAAATCTATTCTCTTTAATGATACCCTTCTTATTATTTATTTCCCAAGTTAATTTGTCATTCAAGGCTAAATTCCACATCTCTTTATACCATTCCTCTATCTTTATATTTATATCATTTTTCCAATTCCTAGCAATACATTGTCTACCCATTGTGAGCATTATTTCTAGTAATTCTTTTTCATCCTTATTTAAATTAAAACATTCCACATCTGTTAACATATTGATACCCGATCCCAGTTTGTTTCTCTTACCCATTATCTCACCAATCTCTTTCTCAACTTTTTTCCAAAATTCTTTAACCACAGTGCAACTCCACCACATATGCTCATATGTTCCAATTTCCTTTTTACACCTCCAACACATTTTATCTTTTTTATTATTGATCTGATGCAACCTCACTGGGGTCAGGTACCACCTCCACAACATTTTAAAATTATGTTCCTTTATTCTAACTGATAAAGTTCTCATTATCCTCTTTTTCCATTTATGTTTCCATGCATCCTTTTCAATCTTTATATTCAACTCCTGCTCCCAGCTTGTCTTTAAAACCTCCTGTGGATCACCCTCCTTATTCAAAATGTTATACAGTTTACTAACTACACCCTTAATGCTTCCATCTCCCTTTCTTAATTTTGAAATCAGCTCCTCAAATTCAGTCTTCTCTCAATCCAGCTCTGGTTTTCTCAAATATTTACCATTCCATTTATTTAGCGCCGCAGTCTGAAACCAGTTCAAATTCAATTGTCCAAACAAATCTTTTCTTTTGTCCATATCTATACAGGTCCATAACCAGTCTTTAAGCAGGAAAACTTCATTTTTAGCCAGTACCTCTTTTACCCTTTTATCTATTTTTACTGGAAAATCTGCCATATCCTCCAATTCCATAATTCGTGAGATATTCGGGGCCAAAACCTTCTTTATCTTTTTCCAAGTACTCACCAATCCCTTCATCATAGTGTTTTTAGTTATCACTTTTCCCAAATTAACAACTTAAATAATCATTTTACCTATGTCATTGTATTCCTTCATTTCGATATCTTCCCATAAAGCTTTTTCCCCAACCAAGATCTTCACAACATTCTTAATTTGAAAAGCTCGATAGTATAGCAACAGGTTCGGCATCCCTAATCCACCTTCTTTCTGGGGTAAGTACCACATTTTTTTTATAATCTTGATCTCTTTCCTCCATTACAAAATTCATTAATCATTTTTTGAAAATCCTTAATTTCCTTCTCTTTCATTTGGATTGCCAAAGCATCAAATAAAAAATTTAATCTAGGTAAAAGCATCATTTTGCTAAGTGCTATTCTTCCAAACCATGTCAGTTTTAGCTTTTGAATTTTTTTAATTCTAGCTTTAATTTCTGATTTCAAACTATCATAATTCAATCTCTTAAACTCTTCAAAACTGCTTGAAATATTTATCCCTAAGTATTTCAATTTATCCTTGATTTGAATATTACTCATCCCTTTTATCTTCTTCTGATCTTCCTTTCTTATATTACATAACATCATTTCCGATTTGGCCCAATTTATCCCCAAGCCTGTAGTATCCTCGAAGATCTTTAACTGCACTTGAATCCTATCTAACGCCTTCTCAGGGTGCTTAGCAATTATCAAAGTGTCATCGGCATATAAACTTATCTTAGTTCCCATAACCCCTTCTATTCCTCTATCATCCCTTATAGCTTTTGCTAACATCTCCATGGCCATAATAAACAAAATTGGAGATAGTGAGCAACCCTGTCTCGTTCCTGCTTCTAATTTTATCTCATCAGTGACCTCATCATTCACTCTAACAATAGCTGTGCCTTGTTGATATAATTGGTCAATTATCCTTCTAGATTTGTCGCCAAATCCATAACTTTTAATTATTTCCTTTATTGACACCCATTGCAATAAATCAAATGCCTTAAATATATCCAAATATATTAAACCCACTTTTTCCTTTGTTTGCCTCACTGTATCTAATAAATCTACCACTCTTCTTGTCAGGTCCGCCATATGTCTCCCTTTCAGAAACCCCACTTGGTCTACTTTTAAATAATTGCCCATAAAATTGTTTAGCCTGTTTGCCAATATTGCTGTGAAGATCTTGGCATCTTGGTTAATCAATGAAATAGGTCTATAAGATTCCACTTTTTGTAAATCCTTTCCAGATTTTGGCAGCAATACAATCATGGTCCTATACCACGAAGTCGGGATTTGTCCACCATCTAAAATATAATTATACAATTTTACCAGCTTTGGTACCACTATATCTTTAAATTCCTTGTAAAAATCAGCAGGTAACCCATCTTCCCCAGGTGCTTTACCCATTTTCAAGCTAGCTATTACCTCTTTTACCTCTTTTTCTGTTATTCGTTCTTCCATTTTTTCCTTATATTCCTGTTTTGTACCACTATCTTTTTTGCTTCTCTAATTGATTTTTAAGTTTATCCATATCTATCTCTTTTTTGTATATAAAGCTTGATAAAATTCTTTCACAATTTTACATTTATCTCTAATCTTATTACATCTCACCCCTTGTACATTTATCAAGACTCCGTTTTCTCTTTTTTTCTCTTTTCTTTAGATGCTCTTGCTAATAACCTTGAATTTTTATTACTATATTTGAAATATTATCTTTTTAAATAAGCAAGGTCCCTTTTCACTTTTTCTATGTCCTTTCCTATCACTTCCGTCTTTAGTCTTTGCAAATCATCAAAAACTTTGCTATCCTTTCTCCTTGCATGTTCCTCCTGTAACCACTTTATATCACTTTCAATTTTATCCTGTAACATCTTAGATTTTTTATATCTAATACTAGCTAATCTGATGCTTTCCCCTCTGAAAACCAACTTCATGGCATCCCAGACCACATTAAAGTTTACCTCATCCTTATCATTCCAGTGCCAGCTTTCTTCCCATCTCTCCATAATTTGCTCTTTACATTTTTGGTCCCTGAATAGTTTATCATCATATCTCCAGATCCTTTTCAACTTCCTTTTACCCTCAATCCTTATTTCCATCACAACTTTGGAATGGTCTGACTCCTTAAAATTTCCAACTTCTATTTCCTCTAAATTTCTGACCATATTCTCCATTACGAATATATACATTCTGGAGTATGAGTTATGAACCTGTGAAAAGTAAGTATAAACCCTTTCTGACCCCTTAAACTCCCTCCAAGTATCCTTCAACCTCAAGGATACCATCCAATTGTCCAAAACTTGTCCTTTAATTCCTTTTCCACATCTTAATATATTTGTGCAGTCTAAGTTTGACCTTATTAAATTGAAATTACCAGCCACAATCATCTTCATTGTTTTCTCTCTTGCCAATATTTTACGATTTCCCCCCAAAAACTCAGCCTGATGATCATTTAGGGCATATATATTCGTGTGATACCATCTAACCCACAATAAATGAAACAACAAAAAACACTAAAACATTCAATACTACCCTCCCCACTTCTTTGTCCAAAAAAGTCACCTCCATCTTCCGAAGAGGGGAGGGGGGGAACATGGAAGATGAACTTAACAATAAAAGCTCAAGCGCTATTCTTCTTATTGCTAAAATCTAACTTGAATTGAAACCTCTCTTTAAATCTTCTTGACTTCAGTCTTTCCACCTATTTCCCCACCTTCTGACCCTTGCTTCCCCCCACCTCAACTACCACCAACGATTGTAACTCAGTCTCTCCTGTATCATCTCCTCCTGCAGCTCCTCCATAATCTCTTCTTATCCCTTTGGATTCCAACAAAGTCTTCCTCAATGCCAACCATTCTCTTGAAGATGCCTTAACCAGATCATTCAAACACATATATTCCAGTGCATCAGTCTCCACATCAATCACATGCAATCTCCTTTCATGAAAAAATCTTAACGGTTGCGGAAAATGCCAATTATACTTTATCCCTTTTTCCATCAAAAATCTTGTTATTGGCTTCATCTTATACCTCCAACCATATTCCTTCATCGAAATATCGTTATACACTTCCACATCATTCCCATCCATTTTTAAAACACCAGAACCAGCTTGTTTTAAAAAGGCCATCACCTTCAACTTGTCTCCCCAATTTGCAAACTTAACCAGAACATTTCTCTGTACCACTTTTCCCTTCCTCAGTCCCACTCTATACATGCTTGCAATATCCTCATGGACAAAATCTTTCCCCATTTTCAAATTGTTTAACCAATCAATTATTCTATCTTTTAGCTGGTCTGGCATTTTCTCCATCATTTTGCATATCACAATATTCTGTTTTCTCATCATCTCTTCCATGACATCAATCCTTTTTTCCTGCACATCCACTTTCATCTTAGTTTCTTTTTCCTCCTCATGTAATCCTTTAATATCCCCTTGCATCAATTTCATATCATTCTGAATTGACTTTACATTAGCATCCATCCTGTGAAAATTAAGATCAACTTTTTTAGAAAAGTCCATAAACATTGTAGCCAATTTGTCCTGTTTTCCCATAATTTCATTTCTATCTTTCACTCTTGCCTCTTCCATCTTCTCAAATTTCTTAAACAGCTTCCCAAATTCTACCATTATTTGTGTTTGGTCAAATGATGGTGGCTCAGGTAATGATGTTGGTGGAGATGATTCCTCTGATAGTGGTTTGTCTTTCTTTTTAGGTTTCACAATCTCTCCCTCCTTTTCCTTTCCCCGTGCAATTTTACCCATTGTGATATCAAATAGTAATTTTAATGCAGCTACTTTTTTGGCACCCACACGTCTCTCTCCTTGAAACTGTTCCAAAGTTCAAGTTTGATATAATCCAAGTATATTATGTTACTCACCAAACCACAAACCAAAACACTGGAGAAAGAGTATATCCACCGCAGGCAAAAAAGTTGCTATTGTTGATATTATGTCTCCCGTGTGAAGGCCAAAAGAGAAGTGAAGAGACAGGATGATGTAACTCTATATTCCAGGAACAAACCAAGATTGCTTTAGAAACCAAGCTGTAAATCTGAAAAATATTTGAACCACTGTAATCCAAACGTGTAACCAAATTCTTACTGATGAGATCCAACTTTGTAATCCACCTAAAAATCCAATGCACGTCAAAACCCCAAAGCTTGATTGAAGATTTCCCCCCAAAATGGGCAACTATTTATTGTAATCCACATTGTAACAATGATCCAAAAACCAAATCCCCCAGTGCTGTAAAGTAATCAAGAGACTATGTATCCAAAGTCTTGAGAGGAGGGGAAAAGAAAAAAGAGAGGGAGGGGCAAAACAAACGCTCAAAGAAGAGACAAAAAAGAAAAATATATATTTGTAATCCACCACTACAGCCTGAGAAATCCGAGAGTTATTACTCAGTAGTTCACCACAACGTAAGAAATATCACCACTTATCTATGTCGTCCTCGAGGAAAAGAGCCATCTGCATAATTAAATACTTTAACCATCAGCTTCTGCTGTGGCTGCGGCTTCATGGGGTGCCCCTCCTCCCTTCTTCTCCAAAAGCTCCAGCCACCACGCTCTTTTTTCAGTTCTTATACTTTAACTCCTCTGTTCTTTCGACAGCACACTCCCTCCACTCTCTTCACCCTCTTGTCCTCCCTCTTTTCTTTCTCTCCTTTCCGTCCAATCTCTCTGCGGCACTCCAAAAACTTCTGCTGTTGTTTCCCTTCTTTAAGTTTCGCTTTCCACCGCCACCACCATTATCCCTCCTTTCCCACCGTCTTACTTTCTTTCACCTCCTCGATCCTTCACACATTTGCCTCCTTCCGTTCCGCTCTCCTGTCCACCCCGTCCGCCACACAGCCGCTGCTTTAAAATTCAGCTTTTGTATTTTTGGCTAACTCACACTTTCTTGTTCCAATCTCCTTTGATCCCGTTCGCCGTGGAACAGCTTTCGCCGCTTGTCTCCCCAGCCGAAACTGCTCTCGAACCCTGATCTTCAGATCAAATTTTCATTTGCTAGGTCTGTGTACTTTCTTCATACAAAATCTTTTAAGTTTGCTTATTGTTAGATTTATTTTCCCCTTTATTTACTCATTGAAGAGCGCAAGCTTGCAGAAAAGTGTGTTAATTCATTGCCATCTTGGCCACGCCCCCTTATTATTTTTAAGCACTCTGAATTAAATGGTGCCTTGTGGCTTAATATGCAAATTGAAAACATTTGCATAGAATTGATTTTACAACATTTACATATAAGGGAAAGCTGTGTGTAAATAATGTGTATGTTGAGCCCAATTGCATAAACGTTTGTACCCTGGGGGAAATTGGTGGTGGCTGAAATCTTACTGATGTTTTTGTGAGGTTTGAGTACCATGCCATGGCTAATTGTGGCCACATGACCAGTTGCTAGAGTGCATCTGGCTAGTGCAACCAGATATATGACCAGGCATAAAAGTGAGACATACTCTACTACTTCACCAGTTACTGTAGCTTCCAAAAATACACAAATTTTATGTGAATCTTACAATACATTTTTTGCCAATTCTTCTTCTTCTTCTTTTGTGTCCAGGTCAAACTTTAAAATGTCAAAATGAAGCCACCTTCTTGGCTTTGTCACTGGCCAAAATTAAATCCTTATCAGTACATTCTTCCAGTAGTAATCAGCAGTCCAGCAAATGATCCAGAGTCTGTATCTCTCCACATTCACGCAGCGTATTGTTGTCTGCCAGCAGCCCCTGCTTAAGCACTTAGGCACTTCAACCTACAGCTTATTTAGCGTCCTCCATGTGACATATAGAAGGCCAAGTTCCTCAGCAATATCATCCTTTAATGTTATTCCTTGCCCAGTGAGCTTCTTCCTCCATCTTCTAATTTGAGTTTGCTCTTGTGTATCCTCAAGAATGTTTGTTCTTGCCATAAAGCTCTTCCTGGATCTGAGTCAGCGGGGTTGAGGCATGTATCTGTTCAGATGACATTGAGAATCATTCTCTTGCTTCATTCTCTTGGCATGCACTGCTACTTCTCTCATTATCTTAGGTGGAATGATACCAAACAAGAAGATTTTTTTTTTTCAACTGGTGTAGGATTGAGGCATCCTGTTACTATGCACATACTAGGTCAAACCAAAAGAATTAGGATGACTAAACTAGTGTATGAATGCTCATTATCAGTGCTCAAAGTGCCCTGATTCTGTGGCTTTAAGGACCCAAAGGAAGAGGACAAGACTGGCAGGAGGCATAGGTGAGAGGTGTCGCGGGCCTCTCTTTTAGACTAACAGCTCTGCTCTGGGTAACTGAACAGACAACAGCCTAAAAGATTTATAGTGCAGAGGCAGCATAACACTTTCTCAGAGACATCCCTGCTCAGGGTATCTTTTGCAGGCAGTATTTTGAGGTACACTGATTCTCTGATTAATCAGCCTCAGCTGACAATTAAAAATAGCCATGAAGGATTTATGAGACTGTTTCTTCTTAACCCAAACATAGCCTTCTTACGCTCACACCTCCCGCTTAAGGCACTCTGAGAGTCCAGCGTTACCTTGAGATTTAATAATTGTCTCAGTGCAGGAATGCACCACAGTGATAAAATTGTTCTCAAAACAAACTCAGGAGAGGCCCTGTCCTCTTCTGGGCTGCTGGAATCCAGCCTTCCAGACAAAACCTTAAATTTATGGCTTGTGCTGGACTTCTAAAAATCTCCCCTTTCTCAGCTTAGAGGAGGACAAACCAGAAACTACTAATATCAAATTAGCAGCTTTTATTGGTTTACAAAAATGAGGTAGATTATTATGCGGTTAAAATAGACATTTAAAAATACAAAATAGAAATCATAAAACAAACATGAATAACTGAGCTAACTAAATAAAGCTAAGTCCTGGGGCCGAAGACCCCACCATAGAAATTAGACCAGCATGATCTGATTTTTAAGAAAAAGGAAAGTCGGACAGCATTTCTCAAGGCTTGAGGAAACTGACCTGCTGTTGATTAAAAAGCATCAGTTTATATAGGTTTTTCTTTCCTCACACCCACCATTTCAAAAATGTAAAAACTCCCAGTTATGTCATCTTGGTGACATTAAGACTGGGCACCTGGGCTCTGCCAGCTGCATCTTTGCACCTGTGTGCGTGAGATTCTTATCTCTCATCCTGTGAGATAAATGTATTTGTCAGATTCTCAGACATAGGGTCTTCAGATCTTGGTGTCAATATGTGGGTGTGTGAAAAGAATGCCTGGCTAACACCTGGACATCTGGTAATTAGCATTACATCATAGAATAAAAATCTAACTGGACATTTCTACTTCACACAATTAAAATTAATGAGAATAAATGTCTTCCTTTTTAATTTACCCATCACAAGAGGCATGTTTCATTTGCTAGAAGAAACATATCCAGGAGGTACAGTGCCACAGGGAAAGATGGAAATAGTTGGAAGAGAGGCAAGGTTTGGCTTCCCTGCCCCCTTCTACAGCATTATCCCTGCTTCAAACAAGATGGATGACTCTGCAGATCAAAATCAAAGGAATGACTTTTTTCAGAAAATGAGAGCCTGCACCAGAACAGGCCCAGCTTGCTTTTCTTGTATCTCTGGGGGCTCTATTGTCCCAGTGCGTTGTGAATGTAAATTTGGCACAGGGTGGGTGAGTTGAGCAGCCCCTGTGGCAAAAATTTCCACGCATAACATTGTGTAGGCTCTCTGTGGTTCACGACTGGCACTGTAAAAGCGAACCTTTCCCGATCCCTAACATCTAAAGGCATGGTACAAAAAAAAATGTCTTTTAAGTCTACGACCAAGATCTCCCAACCCTCGGGGATCATGTTCGGATTCAGGATGCCGCATTGAAGCGGACCCATTGGCCGGATACATTTATTGATCTCTCTTATATCGTGAAGGAGTCGCCACTTCCTTGACTTTTTCTTAATAACTAATATGGGCAAATTCCAGGGACTGGTGGACCATTCTATATGTCCTGCATCTAGCTGTTCTTTGACCAGCTGCTTCAGGGTGACTAATTTCTCCCCTACTACCGGCCATTGCTCTACCCAGACTGGCATGTTGGTAAGCCACTTAAGCGGTAAAGCCATTACCCGAAGGTAAGAGTGGCACGGTACTGCTGTAGAATGTCTCACCCCCAAAGGTTGACATGCACATCCAGAATGTGCGGCCAAATGACCGCTGTGTCGTCAGCTTCGGGGATCGTGGCCTCTACCCAATCCTGGCTTCTGAACGCTTCCTGAACACCGCCTACCCCCCACATATTGGAGACTGGCTCGAGAGCCCACTCACGTGGCCACTGGCTCTGGCTGACCATGCTGACGTCAGCTCCCGTATCTAATAGCCCATCAAAAGGTTTTTTATTTAAATATACCTTTATGACTGGCCGCCGCTTCCACTCTATGTTGCTTTCCACTGCCGCTAAGACCTGGTATCCTTGCACTGCCCCTTCTGTGCTCGAGCGGTCTGCCGACCTGGACTCTGAGCTGTCCCTGAGCCTTTCCTGGCTACCTGCTGACGAGTGACAAGGAACCATGATCAGTTGCGCTAACGTGTCTCCCTTGTGGATGGTTTGGGATAGGTGTGTCCAGAGCTGAACCTGGAGTACACCCGAAAAATTGGAGTCAATGACTCCTGGAATCACTAGAATTCTTCGTGTTCCTGCGATACTGCGGGGCAAAACTAAACCTACATAGCATTTAGGCAGGGGTCCCATGTACTGGGAATCGACCAGATAGACTGTGCCTGGCAAGTCACATGTGACTTCTGACTGGCAAGTCAAATCTAGGCCCGCACTGCCCTTAGGTCTGGCCTGCGCCTCCGGAATGCAGGGTGGAATGTGACAGGAATCTAATCCAGCTCTGGCTCTCCCAGAGCGATTGTGGTCTCTGTTTGGACCGGGGCCAGAGACAAGCCTGTGCTCTGGTTTCCCGACTTCGGGCAGTTCCTGGCCCAGTGGAAGCCTTTATTGCATCGTGGACATGGGGTGGTCGGAGCCTTGGGACGACCGGTGCTCTGGCTGTTGCCCTTTTTAGATCGGCATTCTCTAGAAAAATGACCAATCTTGCCACAATTGTGACATGCTCCTTTGGTCTTGCCTTTGAATTTCCTACCGCCTTGCACTGCCGCTGCAAACAGACCCATTTTGTAGGAATCTGTACCAACGTCAGCACAAGCCCTAATCATGTCGGTAAGAGGCAGATCGGGACAATTGCCCAGTGACTGCAAGATTTTACGGCAGTCAAGGTTGGCATTGTCTTTCACCAGCTTCATCATAAGCTCCTGTTGGGCTTGCTCGTTGTCTATCTGCCTACTGACTACTTCCTCCAATCTGTTGATAAAGTCCATGTAGGACTCCTGGGCACCCTGTTTGACTGCTGTGTAATTTTTGGCTGCTTTGCCAGCTGCCGGGACCTTGAGATAAGCCCTAAAGGCTGTCTCAGCCATCAGATGAAGTGTGGCAAGAGGCAAGGTGATCTGCGCATCAACGGATTCAAACTGACCTGACCAATATAGCTGGTCAGGGATTACTGCTCCTCCCATCCTGGCAGCCCTTGCCTGCGCTTCGAGTCGATACTCGCTGTCCCATAGCAAAGACTGGCTGGGGTTAAGCATCATTCTCATGACGGCTTTCCAGACGTATGGAATGAGCATCAAAGTTTCGCACACTTGCTGATGTGTGCCCCTTGTGAAGCAACTCTGGAGTCCTGTTTCTGTGATTGCCTTCCGTATTGCCACGAGCAATTTATACAGAACTGGCGAATGGGTCATTTGCTGCTGACCCGTGAGGGCATCTACCTCTACATGGACTGGGCATATCGGCCTAAGCTCATCTAGTTCTTCCGCTGACAACTCCCCCTTACTGGTTTCTTCCTCTACCATGCGCTGGATGGAACTCTTGGCTGTCTGGGAACTTTTAGCTGTCAGGGAAACCCCAGCGTTTCCCATACCTTGCATTCCTTCAGTGACATCTGCAGCTGTCACTGAGGGAAAGCTCCCTACGCTGCCCTGCTTGAACTGAAGTGACAGATAGAGAACCATCGGGGCTGATGGTTCTGACTGCACTGGGGGGTTCTCAGTCTCTATCTGGACTGGGTCTACCTCTGCTATGAGCTTCCTACACTTGCTCCATGTGCTGATTACCTTAGCTGGGGCTCTAGGTTCTTGCCTAATGCAGGCTCCTATCCTATCCCAAAGTTGGAGACTTAACATGCCTGTTTCTGGATAAAACAGACAATGTTCCCCCACGTACACCAAAAGATCCACTAACTGGGCGCTGTGAATGTGTGTATGATTTACCCTGGCCAGGGCCTTGAGTTTCATTAAGTGAACTCTCTGGTTAGCGGTCGGACGTTGTTGCTGCGGACAAGTCCCCATATTACCTGCCGGTCCTTTGAAGTTTCCTCCGCGGGATGAATCGATGCGTCTGAGTCAGGTAACTGGTTTGGCATGATGTCTCTCTGGGTAGGACTCGGAACATGGACTGTGGCCACAGGCCCTCGGTGGCCTCTGCGATGGAGTCAGGGTTCACAGCTGACCCTGAGCGGAACGCGTTCTGACCAGAGCTGCTGCGCTGTCCTCCGAGAAGACTCGGACATGGTTCTGGCATAGAACCAGACCAAGGGGTGTCGCTACTCACAAGTAGAATCACGTCGGGGTCACCATATGTTGGATCTGGGTCGCGAAGCGGGTTGCGCAAGCTGGATCGGGGCCGCGGAGCGGCCGGTGGGTCCCGGAGGAGACTGGTCAAGCAAAGACACAGGAAGCAAGATGGAGCGAAGACCAGTGTTTAATGATGACAAATCAGAAGCATTTATGCTGTTCTGGCTGCGTGCATATGCATAGCGATGCAGTGAGAATCCTGACTTCACACATCATGTTTACACAAGTTAATTGGGGAAGTCTACACTGGGGGAAGTTCCTTATCTAACTTAATTAACTACCGGGGACATACATTGTTCCTCGTTATCGAGAGGAAACAAGTGGCCAACATTGACTCTAGGGCTTTAAGGAATCTGCGGACGCGAGATTACCTATTACATGCCTAGCGAGTTAGTCATTAGCTCTCCATTGTCCGAGCTGCCTGTCAGATCAGCTATTGATGAATTAAACTCTATCTAATATTCCGCTCCCCCAATTTCTGTCCCCTCGGGAATCCATGGCGACAAAGTGATCTTCATCACCGGGGTTCTGTCAGGGACACTATGCCAATTGCGCTTGCGGAACCCACACCCCACCAAACAGTGCTCCCCCAAAAAAGACCAACAAAAGAAAAATTATGGAGCATGTAATCTGTTTTTAAAAACCACAGCAGCAAACACCAAACAATTGCCCACCCCACCAAAAACATGCCCTCCCCCATCCACCTCCTCACCCCAAGCCAATCGGAAACAGAAAACCTCATTTACCTACCTTTCCACTGTGCCAATGAATGTTCCAAGAACCTGAAGAATGCTGCAAAAATCCCAGGAATGCTTCCAAAAATTCTGACGAAAAATTCAAAAAAATCTAAAATCACACTCAAAACCACTCCTAAACACTCTTTGCCTCATGCAAAACCCACAAGAGCAATGCACACATGTGTCTTGCCTTTTATACTGCCCAAGGCACAATGCAATCTGGGGAAAACCCCAATGCTTCACACAAAGTCGCAGCGACTTTGTATGAGGCAACTTTTTTCAAGGAATTAGGTGATGTATGAATTCAATGTTGTACGAAGCGGACTTTGTATGAGGTATTACTGTACAGGATTGGTTCTGTTCCAATTCTTTCCCTTATAACCTCATTCCTGATTTTGTTCCTTTTAGTCACTCCAGCAGCATTCCTCAGACATCTCTTTTCCGTGGTGACCAACTTTTGCTTATGTTTTGTTGTACTGTAAGTTTCCATGTTTGGCATTGATAACATAAGGTGGAAATGAATATGCACTGTATGAGGTATTTCTTTGTGTTGATCCACATTGCCTTGTGTTGTAAGAGCAGAGCTAACTGTCCCAATACTTGGTTTGCCTTACAGCACTGTATGTTCATCTCTTTGCCCATTTTGCCATTTTCAGTAAATATTGTTCCTAGCTATTTGAACTCTGTCACATATTTTGCTTGTTCTCTCTATCTCGATATCTAAAGATATCTAAAGGTTCATAATCCTTTAAAAATCAGGGCTGTCCTGCAAACCATCAGGTCAAATGGGAAAGCTACCAGCAGACCTGACATATGAAATCATCGGAAAGATAATGCTTCTCATGTCAGCATTTTATCCTTGAGTGATGAAGCATTTGAATAACAGTTTTCTGCAGAGATATATTCTTTGGTTCAGTGCATTTACAGATTTTAAATCACAGACCTGAAAATGAAAGCATCAAGCATCCTGCTTCTTGTCATTGGTGCATTTTTAATGGCAATGAAGGAAGATGGAAACACATTTGCTATGCAAAAGTCAGAACCTTACTTCACATTTTTGAGCTTCTTTTTTTTTGGAATAAAAAGTGTGCATCAGCAAAAATAAATAAATAAACTATTTTCAATAAACTATTTCCTGTAACAGATTGTTATAGGAAAACATTTAGATCAAGAAAACAGCTAAAACCTACTTCTTTTGCACCAATCTGTTTTTTATCTCAATTTAATTAATTTTAATTTAATTTTCCTATTTGTATGCCATCCAGTCATGCAAAATCCTAGCCGCGATGCCTCATACAACGGCCAAATCCTTGTCACGATGCCTCATACAACGTCGTTTCCATAGAGATACATTGCACTGTAACAGCACAGACTTCAGGGCAAAGCCAAGGAAACAGACAGGAAACTGACAGAACTTTAAGAAATCATTGTCTGAAGGCTACAAACATTATAAAAACATGTCAAACAACCTGATTGTCCAAGAACCTGAAGAATGCTGCAAAAATCTCAGGAATGCTTCTAAAAATTTTGGCAAAAAGTAAAAAAAAAAATCCAAAATCGTGCTCAAAACCACTCCTAAACACTCTTCGCCTCATGCAAAACCCACAAGAGCAATGCACACGTGTCCTGCCTTTTATACTGCCCAGGCACAATGCAACCTGGGAAAACCCCAATGCCTCATACAAAGTCACACGACTTTGTATGAGGCAACTTTTTTCAAGGAATTAGGCGATGTTGATTTCAACCTGATTAGGTTGAAAGAAGAGAGTGCAAAAGCTGGCCTGAGACTTAACATCATGAAAACTAAGATAATGGCAACAGGCCCTATCAGCACCTGGAAAGTAGATGGGGAAGAAGTAGAAGCAGTGACGGATTGTACTTTCTTAGGATCTAGGATCACTGCAGATGGTGACTGCAGACATGAAATAAAGAGGCGACTGATTCTAGGGAGAGAAGCCATGAGAAACCTGGGGAACATAGTGAAAAGTAGAGACATCATGTTGCAAACAAAAATCTCTATAGTCAAAGCAATGGTATTCCCAGTGGTAATGTATGGTTGCGAGAGCTGGACCATTAGGAAAGCTGAGTGCAGAAGAATAGATGCCTTTGAAATGTGGTGTTGGAGGAGAGTTTTGAGAGTACCCTGGACAGCGAGGAGAACAAATAGGTCAATCTTGAAAGAAATCAGTCCTGACTGGTCCTTAGAAGGTCAAATAGTAAAGATGAAGATGAAGTACTTTGGACACCAAATGAGAAGAGAGGATTCACTTGAGAAAGCCTTGATGCTTGGAAAGGTGGAGGGCAAAAGAAAAAGGGGATGGCCAAGGATGAGATGGCTAGATGGCATTGTGGATACAGCGGGCACCGAGCTGAGCGGACTGAGGAGGATGGTGGAGGACAGGGGTGCCTGGAGATCAATGGTCCATAGGGTCGCAAAGGGTCAGAATCGACTGTGCGACTGAACAACAAAAAAAGGTGATGTTGTATGAATCCGATGTTGTATGAAGCGGACTTTGTATGTGGTATTACTGTATATATATTTCAACTCCCCTCTTGGGTTTTGAACTGACAACCTCTTGCTTACAAGGCAAAATTGCAACCTCTAAGCCATGGCAGCTCCACAGTAAATGGAGCTGTTTTTCTTAGCTTATCTATGGCAGCAAGGGAGGAGAAGGCAGTCAGAGAAACACGGAACCCTGCTTGTTTGCTCAATCATTCTGGGCATTGCAGCTCATCTTTGCTCTTTGGATTGGCACCCAAGGTGGGCACCATGATACTGGGGGCCTGAGGGCACCCCGAGCTGAGTCCTGGTAGCCCTGTGGGTCAGCCCACCACTGCTGGTGTGCTCTAGGTTGACAAAGCCTTCAATTCTTCTGAGGTCAGTAAAATGAGTACCCAACGTATTGGGCCAAAATTCTAATTATCTTGTGAACTGTCCAGAAAGTGTGCAAACCACTATAGAGCAGTACATAACTATATTTGCATTGCTATCTACTTATTGAAAGGTCCTACCCTAATTAGGAATTACTGTTAGATTTCATCCAGAGAGTTGTTTGTATGCCACAGATCATCAAGCAGAGTGAAATGTTTGAAACATACTGGCTGAAATCCTGCTATACAGTTATGCAAATAGTTTAACATTTAGAAGCAAATTGCTACAAGTTAAGAAATCTCCAGAGACCTTACCTGTCATACACTGAGTCTTGCAACTCAGTATGCAACAGATAATGTCTACAGAGTTCTAAAAAATATAATTATTGCAACAGATAATGTCTACAGTGTTTTAAAAATTTATAATTATTGCAAAAGAGATACCATTTGCTTAACTGCACAATAGGATGGTTTGCCAAAAGCAAAGGTTCTTTCCAGGTCAATGTCAATTTTGCACACAGATGGACAGAAGATTAAAGATTTTATTAAAAAGCAGACAAACACTATTATATAGTATATAATACCAATGAGCAAGAATGCTTTTCCCTTTAATTGCTGGGAAACCTAGGTAAAGGCAACAGCAGTACTTTCTGCAACCTTAGCTCTGCACTGAAGTTCCTCCCAGGTAACAATTCTTCCAGGTTTTTATACCTTAAGCCTCACCTTACTATGGGCAACATGAGATGATACTTTTAACTAATCACATATGTTTTGATGGTCAAATCTTCATCTTGATGTGAATCATGCATTCTTATATTATCAATAAATAAATCCCCAACAGGTGAACAGCAATTGATACCTTGAGCTCAGTGATCTGGTCACATTCCAAGGTCATTCCACTTCCAACTCATCCAGTCCCAAATAATTAAAAACAAAAGCTATGCCAGGTATTTGAAAGCCATGAAGGCACTTCAGTTTTCTTGAGATTCCTTTAATTATACTGTAAAGGCATTGAAGGAAATGTTTGTGCCATATCGTTCTGACTCCCAAGATACATTGGACTTCTAGTGTGCTTCCTCTACACTGGGTTCCAACCACCGGATCAAATCGAGTGAAATATATCACTGAAAGTAGGGTTACTATATTTCCCTCTCACAAAAGTGGGACAGGAGTAAAGGTTTCCCTTGCTCGAAAGCCAGTCGTATCCGACTCTAGGGTTCAGTGCTCATCTCTGTTTCAAAGCCAAAGAATCAGTGCTGTCTGCTTCTGCAGACGTTTCCGTGGTCATGTGTCAGGCATGACTAGACACCAGAGTGCACGGAATGCTGTTTACCTTCCCACCCAAGTGGTCCTTATTTATCTACGGGAGCAGATTCCATCCTGTATGTGTAACAATGCCACAAGAAAAGCAATGTGGCGTGCCCCCCCTCTTTCTCCCGTGTTCACTGCTGCTCACTGCTACCACCTACTGGTGGTTCCAATGGAAGTGCATGAAAAATGTTTGGATTTTTTTCCTCTCCAAATTAAGTGGTTTTAAAACCATGAATTTTCAATGTTTTTATGGACCCGTGCAGGACAGTTATAAAATGTGACATTCACGGTTTTCCGTGGCATATGGCAACTCTAACTGAAAGAAGCATTTTTGTCAGCAAACCCAGAAGTTGATAACTCTTTGATCTACCTCGAAGTCCCTAAATATTGTTCCATAGGATTTTGGATATTCCAAATCAGGGTTTTGAGGGCATATGTGCCTGCAGAAGGAAGAAAGGCATTGAGAAACTGTGGAAAATGCTGCTTATGAGTTATTGGCTTCCTGAGCATTTGGCTTGCTTTGCCTCAGAGCCAAGGAACAGAATCTTTATAAGAATGATTGCATGAGGGAACGTCTGTTTGAATCCCTCTGACATGCAAAAAGTAGATGCCCCTAGCAGCAGAGAAAAACACACTATTTTCAGAGCAAAGTGGGTTGGAAGGGTTTGATTCAGCCTTTGTGTTATGTGGACCGTAAGAACAAATTGAATTCACCCATTTTATAAGCGGTACAAATCTTGTGATATTTGATGGTGTAGTCAGCCTATAAGAAATGCTACAAAGTCATTGAATCGTCAAATTCTTGTGGTCACATTATTACCAACACCCAGGGAAAAGGAAGGACAAGGGCAGAAAAAACAGACATAAACAGTGTAGAGAAATACAGGTTCCCTGCATTGTGTCTTCATAAGAGATATGTAGTCATTGCCCTTTTAAAATTCCCCATACACTTCCTCCCTTATGATTGCCTTCGGTAGCTACTTAGGGCTTTCTCCTGGTGGGTGCAAACAAGAAGGACAAAAGTATACAAATAGGATAATGCCACCTATGCAACTGTAACCACCACTACCCTGACCAGACACACTTCTGTCTTACCTTTACCATTGCAGGCGCACCCCCCAATAAAGGACTCAGACACCGATGAAAGTGGATAACGGCATTGGGCCACATTTATTGATTCATGCCCTAGTCCAAATTATAAATTTCTATTGGTAATTGACCAATTATAATTCTTAAGGCAAGCAGGCCGAAGTAACACTGGTAAGGTACCACCCAAAATTGCCGATGGCAATTGTTACAATGTATCTATTTGTATCAATTTGTTTGTTGACAACAAACAAATTGTTGACCGTAGTCAATATCTAACTAATGACCCCACCCTCTGACGCGTATCCGTAAAATCATGGGGTGATGCATGCTGTCTAGCTGTAGCCATCACCCCGTCGCCTGGTTCGTCGTTGACCGGACAACGTTTAACCAACTTATGCCTGTCTAGTGTTGTCCAGTCAATTGCGAACCTGCCGGATACCTGTGGGTCATAAATGTTTACCTTACCAGTGCTACCCGCCCATGTGACCAAAGTCAACAGCAGCAACAGAAAACCCCTATATCAAACCATAGCAACAGTGTGGGATGGGCGAAAAAACCAGGACCCAAGAGCCAATTGTGAGTCCAGGCCAAAAATTCCCACCCGGCCCCGAAGCGACCAAAATATCACACTGTTAACTAGGGAGGGGGTGGAGGGGAAAAACTTCTCCGCTCCGTCGCTTTGCAAAATGGCAGCTCGGCTGCCTCGTGGCCGCCACTTATATAAGGGTGCTGGCCATGCCCCCTAACTACCCGGATGCCTTCGTCCGGTGGGGGTGGGCCCGCAAAGAGCGCGGCGGCCATTTTGGCGCCGTGCTTGCATTGCAGGCGCACCCCCCAATAAAGGACTCAGACACCGATGAAAGTGGATAACGGCATTGGGCCACATTTATTGATTCATGCCCTAGCCCGAATTATAAATTTCTATTGGTAATTGACCAATTATAATTCTTAAGGCAAGCAGGCCGAAGTAACACTGGTAAGGTACCACCCAAAATTGCCGACTGCAATTGTTACAATGTATCTATTTGTATCAATTTGTTTGTTGACAACAAACAAATTGTTGACCGTAGTCAATATCTAACTAATGTCCCCACCCTCTGACGCGTATCCGTAAAATCACGGGGTGATGCATGCTGTCTAGCTGTAGCCATCACCCCGTCGCCTGGTTCGTCGTTGACCGGACAACGTTTAACCAACTTATGCCTGTCTAGTGTTGTCCAGTCAATTGCGAACCTGCCGGATACCTGTGGGTCATAAATGTTTACCTTACCAGTGCTACCCGCCACACGGAGAGGCTTCAAAGAAGGCTCGACACCCCCCCCCCCAGACTGTCAGCTCGGTCAACAGGCCTGCTCGCCAATCACCCAACAGGAGGTCCATACCTCCTCGTGACAGATGGACCCCATCCCCTGCGTAAAGGTCATAATTTTGCAGACAAATCGCGGGGTGATGACTGACCCGCCCCCAACCCCTGTCGACAATGAACCAGGCAACAGCCCTGTCTACCATGCGTCTAGCACGGTCAAGGGCCTGGAGGTCGAACCCTCCCCTATACGCGTGCCGCAGCACCATGTCTGACCAAACGAGGGTTGTGGTGGGCCACACGTAATGCAGGTAGGCGAGGTCGCCGCAAATCGCATGCTTCAGCGATAGGCCGGTGACCCGACCTAAATCATTGCCCCCAAGGTGTATGATCAGGATGTCAGGCGGGTCAGCATTCCTGCCCGAGAAAAGGAATGGCAACAGCTCCCTCCATAACATCCCGGGCTTACCATACCATGTGAGACTTGCGTATGCACCCAGTCCCAGTCGGGGTCCCCACTCTGTCGCCGCAGCGTAACGCGCTGCCCTGTGCACGTAGCTATGGCCCACCAGCCATACTGCCACCGGCGTAATACGACACCCAGGGTCTGTCAAGGAAAAAACGAGTAAGAGAAAAGGTGCGGTGACTCGACTGGTACTCACGGTGAAAGAGGGCGGACATAAAATTGAAAACATTGCGATCCCCACCTCCCCATACGGCGTATCTCAGCCCCGGAGTACCCAAAAGCAGCTGCCATGGAAGCCGCCCCTATTCTGAATGAATGGGTGCCGTAACGGGCCCCTGGGAGGCCAACACCGGCCAGCGCTTTGCCGGTCAACTTCCAAAACTGAAATTTAGTAAGGGGAGACCCATCTTGGTGAGTGGGGAGCTGCGAGGCAGTGGCCGAAGCTGGCCCACGCGCCTCGGGCAGTTCAACCCGCAATTGAGCTCGTCGACGGGGCCTGACCAGCATCAGCCTGTTGAGTTCGACCCGTCCTACCGCCTGCCGCTGACCGGCAGACAAAGGATCAACCTGCACCCCAAAAGGCACCCCCGGGTGGTTAACCCTCGCGAGGGATGCCTCGAGTGCCACAACGCAGGCCAGAAGGGCCTCAACATTAACGTAGCCCCCTAAGCCAAGTGGGGGCAAAGGGCCGGCCGGCCCACTGGCTGCAGGCGCCGGTCCAGGTCCCTGGACCCCGGGGCCCATATACGGCCACGACCCCAGGCCCGGCCCCTGCAGGGCCGGGAGGGGTACCCTGCCAGGGGAGGAAACCCAGCCACCCCCCATGGCTGAAACCCCCCGCAGGAAGCTGCACACCAATGGAAGAAGGCCGCGCAGAATGGGCCATGCCAGGGGCAGTGGCCACTGCTTGCGGGCCGGGGGCTGCGGCCCCTGCTGGGCCGGTACGCGGACACCCCGCCTCGGGCCAAGGGGCAATTAACCCCATCCCACCGGTCCCGGTGGGCTCAGGCAAAGGAGGCTGCTGGGGAGGCGCAGCCGCGGTCCTCCGACCCGGCTGGCGCCTCCGCGCAGAACGAGCCGCGTTCGCAGTCGCCTTCTTCTTAGAGGGCATAGCAGCTAACCAATGGGAAGCCAGAAAAAGTCAAGAAAATTAGCAGCCAGAGGCTTCCCGATGAAAGGCAAGAGCGACGGAGGTAAGAGGGAAAAACTTCTCCGCTCTGTCGCTTCGCAAAATGGCAGCTCGGCTGCCTCGTGGCCGCACCTTATATAAGGGTGCTGGCCACGCCCCCTAACTACCCGGATGCCTTCATCCGGTGGGGGGGGCGCAAAGAGCGCGGTGGACATTTTGGCGCCGCGCTTGCATTCAGTCAATGACCTGGTTTCATCACTTGGGTCTCTCCATTTGCAGGAGTAGGACACTTCTCAGAGAAATGGAAATGTACTACAAATACATTTTGCATGGACCCATGAAGGATCAGGTTGGAATTTCTCCCAAAGGGCAGAGGCTTGGTTAGGCTCTGATCTGTATGTCCTTCATCTAGTCAAGGGACCTTTGCAAATCTCTAATTGAAATATGAACATTGGCTTCCTTTGCATGACTACTATTAATGAAGACCTACAGAACAAAGGTGGCTATGTTGCTGGGTGGAGGTGGCAGGAATGGGGGACGTAGGAACAAGAAATATGAGACCAGTGTCTTTTCTAGCACACCTAAGTGAAAGCTTATTCTCTCCCCCACCCCCACCCCATACTAAGGAAGTGAAAGAAATTTCCCTTATATGTGTGATCAGTTTCCTCTAATTACATCACCCTCTCCAAGCAATGCAAAGACATATTTCAAATTTATCAATCTGGGTTGTATAATTCCTTGGAAAACAAACCTGCAAAAAACTGTACTCCCGAATTAACCTGACCAATAATAGTATGTGTCTGAGTATAGTATGTGCATTTCATTTGTAATTCATATGAGACCTTGAAAGCAAGGACCGAAAAGATGAGATAGTAAATGTTATGAAAAAACACGGTTGCTCTTTTGGAAGCCTGTACTGATTTATTATCACTGGCTTGACATTTAGCAGCCAACACCTTGCACTGGTGATAAGCTTAGTCTTTATAATACAAAAGGAAATAATTTGCAGTATTGCGCTATCTTGGATAACAGGAAACCAGCTATGGAATCAATACTTCCAACACAGAACAGTAAATCCAGCTTTGAGAATTCTGCTTAATATGCTGTAACCAAGAGAAAGAGATAGTGGGCTGAAGATTCTAGCACTTATGCCAGGATCCTAATGTTGATAACCTTCTTTATGAATATAGCTAAGAACAAGAAATACAGCATCAATTTCTTGTCTAGCACAAGCCAATGAAAGCCGATCCCCCCCCTCTCCTTGGATACTACAGAAGAGAAATTGGTAGTCATCTTGATATAAAACCAATTGTTACTTCCAACAGCACTGGATACATTGGATAATGGAACCTTGGTAAATCAAGAGTTTTGTACATTTCATTGAGTCAGTGGGTCTCCTGTAGTTGTAATTATGAATTGGTGTTAAGACCTTTGAAACCACAGGAACATAAGCCTGGATTGAATCCATAAATCATTTATTTTCTTTGCTTGGGCTATTAATTTCACAGTTTCTTCTTTCTTGGGCTTAGGATGTTCTTGCAGATACTGGATGTCTGTATTTTGTGAAATATATGGCTCAGATTGACTGATTGTATCTAATCGGAATGGCCTTCAAAACTCACATACATTTCTCCCTTCAACAATGATGGGGTTAGGGGCACCACTGCCCATGTAGTTATATATCTGTATACAGTAAAACCCCGATTTACAAACACCTCAAATTATGAAAAATTCGAGTTACGAAAGGATTTTTTGGGTAAATAGGTGTCCCAATTTTTTTTAAAAATGACTTACGACAGGGATTTGTGCAGAGTTTCAGAGATCAAAATGTGCTGCTGCCATTTTGGTCTCTCAAATTCATATTTGTACTACTCAAAAGGGTGGTGCCACCATTTTGAGTGCTAAAAATGCACCTCATGCCACCTGTCCCCACTGCTGGAAGTCTAAAGAAGTCACTTACCTTGGCAGCAGTGGAGATGTTGGAGGAAGCGGCAGCCTGGGCTCGGTCTGGCTGGGGACGAGCTCTGGCAGTAAAAAAGCTCCCTTCCCCTCTTCATTCAAGGCTTCTGTGAGCATCCGGTTCCCTCCAAATAACATCCCCAGGCAAACCGGAGGCTCACAGAATCCTTGGATAAACAGGGAAATGAAGGGTGTGCTTCCTCTCACCACCCCAGAAAGGACTTTGCCAACAGAGGAATGGAAAGTCCATTCTGAGGTGATGAGGGGGGTGCCTCCTTTCCCCACCTCAGAAAGGACTTTCCATTCCTCCATTTGCAAAGACCTGGGGTGGTGAGAGGAGGCATTCACCTCACCACCTCAGAAAGGACTTTGCATACGGAGGAATGGAATGTCCTTTCTGGGGTGGCAAGAGGAGGTGCCCCCTCACCATCCCAGAAAGGACTTTCCATTCCTTCATATGCAAAGTCCTTTCTGGGGTGGGGAGAGGAGGCACACACCTCACCACCACAGAAATGACTTTGCAAATGGAGGAGGGGAAGTCCTTTCTGGGGTGGTGAGATGAGGCACCCCCTCCCCATCCCAGAAAGGACTTTACAAATGGAGAAATTTAAAGTCCTTTCTGGGGTTGGGAGAGGAGGCTGTTAGCACTTCCACTTGCCCCCTGGACCACTGTCCCACCTGGCTGGTGAAAGCCTCTAAGGGGGTAACAGGTGGCTGGGTCAGGGCAATAACACATCTCTACAGGAGGGGGTGTTTCCTGCAACTTTAAAACACACTTTGGTGTGTCCCCTCAAAAAAAAATCCCACGACCCAGCAGTCCATTCCAATGATAGACTTTTTGGGGAAGGTATTGGAAAGGGCTATGGCACGTCAATTGTGGGGTGTCCTGAATGAAGTGGATTATCTGGACCCTTGTCAGTCAGGGTTCAGACCCGGATATGGTATGGAGATGGCATTGATCATGCTGATGGATGATCTCTGGCAGGAGCAAGATGGAGCTCATCCATCCATCCTTGCTCTCCTTGACCTCTCAGCGGCCTTCGATACCATCGACCACAGTATACTTCTGGGTTGGCTGAAAGGTTTTGGGATCCATGACACGGTGTTGTCTTGGTTTTTCTCATTCCTGAAGGGCCGGACCCAATCAATGTGGTTGGAGAGTGAGAGGTCCAGCCCTGGGCCCCTCAAATATGGGGTGCCTCAGGGCTCGGTGTGCTCTCATCTCCTATTTAACATCTACATGAAGCCATTGGGTCAGATCATCCATTCCCACGGGGTGCGGTACCACCAGTATGCGGATGACACTCAGTTGTAGATCTCGGCCCGTGGTGATCCAAGTGATGCTGTCAAAGTCCTATCCGGGTGTCTGGAGGCTTTGGGGTCTGGATGGGGTTCAACAGGCTACAGCTGAATCTTGGCAGACTGAGTGGCTGTGGGTTCAGGGTCCTGCGTTATCTCAGGAGCTGTCATCCTTGGTTTTGGATGGGGCTATTCTGCCCCATACAGACCTAGTGTGCAACTTGGGGGTCCTCCTGGACTCATGACTGCTGCTAGAAGAACAGGAGGCAGCCGTGGCCAGGAGGGCTTTTGCACAACTTCATGTAATACGCCAGTTACGCCCACTGCTGGACAGGGACTCCTTGCTCATGGTCACACATGCTCTGGTCACCTCCAGACTTGATTATTGCAATGCGCTCTACATGGGGCTGCCCTTGACGACTATTCGGAGGCTGCAGCTTGTCCTGAATGTGGCAGCCTGGGTAGTGATGAGGAGCGGGTGTTATGCCCGTGCTTCGCATCTGCTTTGGGAGCTCCACTGTTTACCAGTTTGCCTCCGGGTGCAATTCAAGGTGCTGGTAATGACCTTAAAAGCCCTACATGGTAGTGGGCCAGGATACCTAAGAGACCGTGTCACCCCAAGAATGTCTGCCCATCCAACTAGAGTGGACTGGAGGGGCTCCCTCACTGTGCCATCAGCTAAAGGGGCTCACCTCTCTAGCACAAGGAGGAGGGCCTTCTCTGTGCCCGCTCCAACCCTGTGGAACCTCCTACCAGTCGAACTTCAGTTGCAGACGGAATTGCTGCCCCTTTGGAAAGGGCCCAAAACCTGGCTGGCAGGGCAAGTGTGGGGAGCTGATGGGGAAGTGGCCCCTTGCCCGTTGGCTCCTCTAAGATAAATTGTCCCTCCTGTACTGGTGGGTGAGTCTTGTAATGGTTTTTAATGGGCTTTTTATGGGTACTGATGGGTGGGTGGGTCTTTTAAGGTTTTTTTAATGGTTTTATTTATTGGGGTTGTTGTTGGTTTTAATGATTTTTAGTATGGCTTATTGTATTTTGAATTTGTTGTGAGCCACCCAGAGTCACTCTAGAGTGAGGGAGTGGCATACAAATTTAAATAAATAAATAAGTGGTGGCACACACCTGTATTTAAAATAGCATCTTGGCACACTGCTGTGACCTCCCCCAACACACATCAGTCTCCTGGCATGCCACAGAACCCTATCCTTCCACCATGCCAGTGAAGAGGGCTGGCCACACCACCACTATCAGACCAAGGGCCTCCAGAGTGCCAACTAATAGAGACCTTAGTAACTCCAAGACTCACCTTTCTCAGGCCACTTCCTGGAGATGAATAGCAGTACATTATTTATTGTATATTTATTTATTTAAAAATATGTGAATAACCCAAACCATGCTGGTTGGACCTGTGGAATTCGAAGAAGTGGTGTACTGTACTGATTGGTTAGCCTGCTTTTTGGGCTGCAGCCCTATACACACTTATCTCACAAGTACCTATGAACAGACCTGAGAAAGTGTCTTTTAAGAAGAATGAACATAATGGGCTACTGAAGGAACCAGTAACTGAGATGTTCTAGAAGAAATGAATGGGACTTCAGGTGTCCTTGTGACACTGTTTTGGATTGTTATGGACAATTTCAGCATATCATGACATCCCTTCTTTTCAAAAGGAATTTGCTAAACTTTATTGGTGAGTTGAAGATACAAGTTTGCACTGTTAATCACATCCAACCAAGAACAGTAGCACAACACAGCATTGTAAACACTCCTGGTGAAGCAAAATTGGTAGTCAGAAAGCAAAACTGTTAATTCATCCTAAAAATATTCTTAGTGTGCACCTCTACAGAATAATAAATGAATGTGCTCAACTTTTTATGATAAAGGAGGAATTGATAGCTTCTAGTCCTACATACATGATTGGGTCAAAGGTCCCATCAGCTCTAGGTCCAACGGTGAAGGAGCTACAGTTCCACTACATTAGAAGGCTACAAATTGAACTGCTGCAGTAAACCAGCTACCATCTCTTCATTTTTCAGCACTGAAGCGTGGTTTTTGTGAAATGAAATCTGGCTCAGGGAATTCAGACTTCAGCTTCACAGAACTCACACAGATCAGCTAATGCATTTATAATAAGCTCAGAGGTGCAGGCAAGGGAAGAAACCTGAGCAAATCTTGTTTAGAGGTTTAATAATCTAAGGATTAGTGTTTAGTTTGTTAAGCATGATGCTGTTGGCAGCTCTAAAAAATCTGTGCTGCACCAAAACCATGCTAACAAAAGCTTTCAGGTGCAGGCCACATGTAAATTTTCCAGCAACAACAGGAACAATCAGCTTTGTCCATCACATGAAAAAAAATGCTTCAGGTAGCTATCATTGCTGCTTCGTGGGGTGAATATATAACATTTAAAGCAGTTGTGAAACAAAGCTTGGAAAAGTTACTTTCCTGTATCACAGCTCCCCAAATCCCCATGACTAATGTTCAGGATGAGATTCAGTCCTAAGACCTGTAAGTGTGAAAAGGCAACTTTTCCAAGCTCTGCTGATATATCTCAGCATGCCAACTGACTGTGGGATAATTAGAAGAAATGAAACAAAAGAAGAGGATGGAAGAACAATGGCAATTAGGAACCAATTTAATAGAACAAGGAAGCAAGCACAGCATCTGTAATTTTGAACTAAACTTTGCTCTGGTACAGAAATATACACATTCTCTATGAGTTCCACCATGGCTGCAAAACCTATTGGATTACAAAGGGTTTTGCTAATCTAGTTGGAGCCAATAGCATTTTACATGCATTTTGCTCTCCTCTTGAAAGGAGCTCTTTCACTAAGAAGATTGCTGTTCAGGCCTCTGCTTTATGATCACATCTACAGTATATTTCCAGGGTTAAATTCTCTTTCCCTCCCTCCTCCTTCACATTAGGGTCTCTGTCTGCATGGAAATAGGAAATCATGGATGGGGGAAGGAAGAAGATCAAAGGTTCTGCCTGCCTTGTCACCTTACTGCCAGAGAAGGAAAAGTGCCCGGGTTAGCAGATCAGTAAATGAGACGGATTCTGTATTTCTGCAAATTCACACCGTAACCCCAAGATGGAGTGTCTGGCACCAACCCACAGTTCCTGCCTGACATCTCCCGAGGACTGTTGTTGCAGCTGGGGGGGGGGGGGAGCTGCTCTTTCTTTCCTTCATTTCCTTGCTCTCCCGGAGGAGACCGGCCGGCTAGGAGTGCTAGGACTTGTGCTCGCTTTCGCACCCCACCCCACCCCGTCTGGAAAGGACTTGTAAGGGACTGTGCTGGGGTATATTTTTATATTGTTATTTTCTGTGATGATTTGTATTTGGACCTTTTATATTTTGTATACTTTTGTGCTGCTATTGATGTTTATATATAATTTTATAATTGTCATTTTTTTATATTGTTTGCATCTAGATTTTGTATGTTGCTTTTGTATTCTAGATAGTGTATTTTGCATTCTGTAAACCACTTTGGGTTCCCTTAGGGGAAGGAAAGCGGTATAGAAATCTAAATAATAATAATAATAATAATAATAATAATAATAATAATAATAATAATAATAATAATAATAATAATAATAATAATAATAATAATAATAATAATAATAATAATAATAATAATACACCCCACCTTAATCATTTTAATACTTCAGTCTTACAAGATTTCACACTTAAACAGTACAACATGCCCAAGAACACACAGGCTCTTCTCCCATGAGGGGAATCAAACTCCCACTTTACGACTCCACAGCTGGATATCTGACACACTATGCAACAAGACACTAATTTAATTTAAGACCCACTTTTCCTCCAGAGTATGTTGGATACCTTCCATGGCTCTTTTCCTACCTACTGTCTGTATTTAGGGCACCAACCATTCCTTGACCTTCTGTTGGTATCTTTGACAGGACAAGCAATGTCTTGCAGAAAAACATGGTGTTTGTTGTACTTTTTCAGAACTCCTAAAAAAATATAACACAGCTGCTCTGACTATATTTTTTAATGTTTCCTTTGCTTTTTCTTAGATGATTGCTGTTAGTGAGTGATGATTGTGAGAAGAGGGGGTCAGTTTGGCACTAATCAGAGTTACAGGGACAAGCATTTCTCTCTATTGTTTTTTTTAAAAAAGCAGTAAATTGAATCTCAGTTCCAGAAATGGGAATTGCAGTTTTGTTTAAAGAATATCAACTATCACTTCAAACAGGTGAGATATTATGATGAAATGGCGCCAGATGGTGTTGAAAGAAGAAGGTATTCAAGGAAGACAAATACATACTGTGCCACATCGTGTCCTAAGAACTTGGGCCTTTCATAAGAACATAAGAACATAAGAACAGCCTTGCTGGAACAGGCCACAGCCCATCCAGTCCAGCATTCTGTCTCACACAGTGGCTCACCATTTCCTTCAGGGTATTCCCAAGGAGATGCCTTCACCTGCTTAGGATTCCCTGGAAATGGCATTGAGAGATATCCTGCCTATCTCTCCAACCCGGAGGTTGTCCTTAGGTAGCCATAATTATAGCCATTGATAGCCTTGTCCTCCATGAACTTGTCTAATCCTTTCTTAAAGCTGTCAAGACTGACAGCTGTCACCACTTCTTCTGGCAGGGAGTTCCATAGACCAGTAATCCTCTGGGTGAAAAAGTACTTTCTCTTATTTGTTTGAGAACTAGTACCCAAAAGTTTCATGGAGTGTCCCCTAGTTCTAGTGTTGTGCGATAGGGAAAACAGTTTTTCCTTATCCACTTTGTCCACACCGTGCATGATTTTATAAACTTGAATCAGGTCACCTCTTAGACGCCGTCGTTCAAGAGTGAAAAGGCCCAACCGTTGCAGCCTCAGATGGTAAGGAAGGTGTTCCAGTCCCCTAATCATTTTGGTTGCCCTCCTCTGTACTTTCTCCAACTCCATAATATCCTTCTGGAGGTATGGCGACCAGAACTGTACACAGTATTCCAGATGGGGCCTCACCATAGATTTATAAAGAGGCAAAATAACACTTGCTGACTTATTTTCTATACCCTTCCTAATGATCCCTAACATTGAGTTTGCTTTTTTCACTGCTGAGGCACACTGGGTTGACACCTTCATTGAGCTGTCCACCACAATTTGTTGATGCAGCCCAGATCAATGCAACCATCTGATGGCAAGCATCCAGATTCCATTTTTCAAAAATCTGAAATAATTCCTGGCATAGCCAGAATGCCCTGAAAAGGCACTGACATACCAATAAAGTTTTGAGAATTAAATTAGGCTTCAGAGGTATTTCTCAAGATAAGCTTAGAGATATTTTAATCAGATTTCAGAATAATTGGATCCCACCATGTTCTTTTTTTAAAAGATCCATCTTGAATCAGGCAAAATACAAATTCTATATAAAAAATTCTAGTTCATTCTGTTAACAAGGTTAATTTTTGAAGGAAAAAAAGTCTCTTCAATGAAGTGGAACTATCTATGAGTGATTATATTGTTGTACGCAGGTTAGACATGTTTATAAGCCTTGTTTCGTGACATACAGCTATTTAGTACAATAAATATTTAGTTGCATATGTTTGGAGGCTAAAATTTCAGGAGTTCAGAACCTCCATTTCCCTTTGATATCGTTGCAGAGTTTCACATTAACACTGAAATACAATACAAATCTACTGACAAATAAGCCATACTGGTAAAAATACTACCTAATCTGTGGGCATGGTATGGTGAGTGTGGCCAGGGGAAAAGCTCTGTGTTGCACACGAATTAGGACTACTTTATTTCAAACTTGAATGGGTGGAGCCAGTTGGGATTTCTGTTAATAGTTCCGGCGAATTGGAGTGAACCTGCTGAATCCCACCACTGCTAGTATCTATTAGTTTATTTATCCGTTTATATGTTTTCCTCTAATGTTATCAAGACAGCCTGAATGGCTTTCCTCTCCCTTATCATATCCGCATAATGACTCTGTGAATGTTATAAATGCAGGCTTTTTAAAAATTGTGGATAGTGGTGAAAAATTCTTATGAATCAGAACTTGTAAGGATACTTGATACAGAACTTGTAAGGATACCTGATCTCATTGTACTGAAACATTTCTGTAAATACCCACTTATTGAGGGGAGATGGTCAGAACGCAGTGAGCTACATGTTTGGGAGGGAAGAAGGGTAGTATCTCCTACTACTACCCATTGAGAGAGAGAGAGAGAGATGAGTCAGGTGAAGCCAAGCCTGAGAAAATCAGTCTAAAGGTGAGGAAATAATAGAGTAGGCAACACAGGAATACTAAATACATGCCTTTATGTTTATTGTTCCCCAAGGGCACTCTCCAGCTGCACATTTCTTTATTTCTTCATTTCTCTCTGACTTATCACCAGAGGTAGCAGACCTCATTTTCCCTCTCCCTACATAAATATTTATTTCACTCCAGTAAACTTTCATTTCACTGAGGATGGACTATTTTTGATAATGAAAAAGTAGAATATTTGCAAAACCCCTTACCCTTGTAGATTTTTGGGGGAGACTGATCATACCTATCAAGCACAGCTCCGGACAATACGGGACATGTGCAAAAGCCTTCTGTGCAGGTCCCTTCTACGCATGCACAGAAGGCTTCTGCACATCCCATTCTGCACAGAACCCCCCTGCACATGCATAGAAGCCTTCTACGCATGTGTAGAAGGGTTCTGCGCAGAAGGGGATGTGCAGTAACTCCATTTCCCTGCCGTCAAATTACGGGATGGTGGCGGCTCCTGGCGGGAAAGTAGAAAAAGCGGCTCTGAATTACGAGAAATCCCGGCCAATACGGGATACTTGACAGGTATGAGTCTGAAAGCCTAAAGAGAGGCAACCCTTTCTACCAGGAGTGAGACAGAGCACTTTTGTTTTATTAAAGATCTCTTGTCATTATCTGGCTGAGTTTCTACTGAGTGGGAAGTCCCACCAGTGCAGTCATTGTTGGAGGGATCTGAAATTTGCTTTCCTTTTTTGGGTAGGTGGGGGGGGGGCTGCAAACAGAATCATGGAAAAATCTGCCCAGTCTCATCTCCTCCTGTATATCAGCCTTGATCTTTCTTGGCTAAAGAAAGCATTAACACCTGTTACTTACTGTTCATGGTTTTGTTTCTTTAATGTGCACTGTGTATAGAGCAGGGATTCTCAACCTGCGGCTCACAGGCTGGATACAGCCCACAGCATCATTTTATGTGCCCCCCACCTCCTCCTCCACACAGGAAGTGCCATGTGGTGGAGGAAGGGCAAAATGGCCATCTGGCTCCCAAAGCTGTGTGAGGGAGTGTGACCCAGCCCCAGGCTTTAAAAGGTTGAGAACTCCTGATATAGAGCAAATCTCTACATGTCTATTTCCAGAGAGTAAAAAATAGAAGAGGGAGGAGTGGGAGGCAAACAACAGAAAGGAGGGGGTAATGTCCAAAATTCAAGACTTAGGGGAAGTGGAAGCTCTGAAGTTATTAACTGGTTCTGAGCATGCTCTCCACAGTCACTCAGCACTGAAACAGAAGCATTCAAAACTGCAATTCTCCAACACCCATTTTCAAATGTGTGTACAGGAACCCCTAGATTCCCAATCCATCTGCCTATGAGGTAGGTCCATCTTTTTACTGGTGGACTTGTAATCTGTGCTATCCACTGCCCATCTTGCATCTATATATTGTAATCCTAACATGAATTCAACCACCACCTGTTACACAGCAAACCTATTGAATGACATCTTAACAAAGACTGTCAAATGACAAACTTTGGATGAACCTTGAATCCAAATACTCACAACAGGGACCACACCTCTGGAAACCTCTTCACAGGAATTCTCACCTTTGACATAATGCTGTTTCAAGAAGGAAACCATCCTTACTGATCCCTGGGATGGTGTGAGCATTCATGGGACTCTCAAGGAAACCAGGGACAATCTATTAGGCTCTATAGAGGGAGCCTGTCCTAGAACTACCCATCCC
Organism: Bradypodion pumilum; assembly: GCA_035047305.1. Classification (NCBI taxonomy): domain Eukaryota; kingdom Metazoa; phylum Chordata; class Lepidosauria; order Squamata; family Chamaeleonidae; genus Bradypodion; species Bradypodion pumilum. The sequence continues at coordinate 155,341,263 of JAWDJD010000001.1, read as the reverse complement.
ATGTTCCCGTGAGACTTCCATGAATCTTTGCTGATAATAAGTTAATAAGTGATGTCACTGGCAATGGAAATAACATTGTCATTTATTCTAAGTGCCCAAATAACCACAAGAAAAAGATGACAATTTGAGATGTCTAGCCAACTAAAAGCAACTGATTGTTGCTATGTTTCATAATTATTCTTTGTATTACCTCATTGTATTATTTGTTATATTAAATATACCCACTAACTATAGTCTCGGAAATCATCTAGAGTAGTTACAAAGTTGATAAGAATGAAGTCATAGGTAAGGCTAATTTAGATTATGAACTTGGTCATGAACTTCGGGGAAAGTTCATATTTGATAATAGTGGAAGTACTTATGCCATGAAAGTATTTTATTGAGCTACCTGTGCATTACCTGTGCTGTAGAAGCTACTTTTATTGACTAATTTCTGCATTATTACTTTTGTAAATCACAATTGGACAATGATCTAACCTGGCTGTGTTCCAGAAAATATGGTATAAGAAGAGCCATGGAAAACTGTGATTTTCACTCATACTTTGGAGTTTATTCCTCTGAGTCCTACTGACTTAACATTCCTGTCATGTTAGTAGTTAACAAAGGCCTTTGCTGTTTTCACCAATCATTTGTCTGCTTATTTCCTTGAAGCAAAGGTGTCCTCTTCAGGACCACTATCCTTTCTCTCCAAAGGGCATGGGTAATGCTGATGGAGTGTCACTTGAAGGATTCTGTCTTGGTGAATATATGGTGAATTTTGGGAATTGCACCCTAAAAGTAATGAAAGTAGTCTTCTTAGGACTAGTATTTTGTTCACTTTTTTCACTCCAGGCTTTTGATACCTGTTTTAGGCTATGCAGTACATTTGTGCAAATAGTGTTATTTTGTACAAAAGGGGGGAGCTCTTCTATAAATGGACAATTTGGTATACCACCATGGGCCTAATTCTTGCTAACTTGGTCCCCTCTGGAATTTTTTTTTGTTCTTGAATCAATTTTAATCTGCTCTTGAGTAATGAGAGTTACTGTGACCCACAGCCATTTCAACATCTGTGTTCTTACAGATATGATCCATCATTAAGGGAAGTCAGTATTTGCTTCATTCTGCTTTCAACTCTAAGAAGCTAGAGGAGAGTTGCAATAGAGCAACAGCTAGGAACATTTGCCATTTTAGTGGTGCCCCTTTCCTGTTGTGTAATATGAGTGATATTGAAAGTGCGGCGCCAAAATGGCCACCATGCTCTTTGCGCCCCCCCCCCCACCTGGACTCAGACATCCGGGTGAGTTAGGGGGTGTGGCCACCCCTCTATAAAAGGGGTGGCCACGAGTCAGCCGAGCTGCCATTTTGGAAAAGCGACGGAGAGGAGAAGTTTTCTCAGTCGCTCTTCGTCTCTTTTGGGGAAGCCGTTCTTGGCTGCAGAGCCTCTTTGCTTCTTAATATTCGGCTTCCCAGCCATCGGGTTTCTGATCCCTGGAAAGGGATCGTGCTGTCTTTATGCCGCCTAAGAAGAAGGCTATGGCGACTCAGGCTCGCCCTAACAGGAGGCAGCAGTCGGGTCAGAGAACCGCGACTGCGCCCCCTCAACAGGACTCCTTATCAGAGGCACCCACTGGGACCGGTGGGATGGGGCAGATTAGCCCATGGCCTGCGGCTCCCCAGCCTCAGACTGGCCCTATAGGGGCTCCGGCCCCCGGCCCGCAATGGCCAGCCATGGGCTTTGAGCATGGGGGGAGGGCCCGGTGCGGGTGGGGCTTCAGCCCCCGGCCCGCAATTACAGGCCATGGGCTTTGAGCAGGGGGGTGGGCCTGGTGTGGTTGCACAGCAGGGCTTACCCCCGGCCCCTCATGGGCCGGAGGTTTGGGCATGGCCCTATTTGGGGCCTGGCTTTCAAGTCGGGGGCCCCGGACCATTGCCCAGTGGGCCGTCCGGCCCACCTGGCCCCCTTTATCCAGGGGGATCTGCGACGGTGGATGCATTACTGGCCCGCGTAGCGGCGCTAGAGGCATCCCTAGGGATCACCAATAACCACGTTGGGGGGGGGCTTCATTGCCATCTGGGGCCTCCTTTTGCCGGCCTGCTACCACGACAGCCGCCACTCTCCAGCAGGCGGCCAGTCGGGTTGAGTTGCTTGAGGCGCGCAGGCCTGTGTCCGCCGCGGTCTCGCAGCTCCCCGTACATCAGGCACTGCAGACAGGTAGTGGTCGGATGTGTCCTCAGAGCTCGATTTCGGTCGCGAGCTCCGACGCCTGCCGTGGGCCGGAACCCCCAGTGGGGGCGGCTCACGGGGGTGCACACAGTGAGTATCAGGTTCAAGCTAATGTGCCCACATCACACTCCACTTCCGGGGATAGGTTTCAGTGGCCATGGCCTCGTAATGTCGGGGTGGGTGGGCACCAGTTCTTGGCTTACCCGGGTGCAGCTTGGTCCCATACTGGCATAACATTGGGGGGGGGGTTTCCGGGGCGGCACCGGGTGTCGCAGGGACGGTCCAGGCTCCTCTCCTGATACCCCGTGTCAACACTGTGCCGGTGTCGGCATTGCCGACAGCTGGGTATTCCTTGCCCCTCGGGGATCATTTGGCCCAGGCCACAAGGGAAAAGATTTGGCGGGGGGAGTATGTCGATATTTTCTCCCTGTTGAACAGGGAACCCACCAAGGAAGAGAAAGAGGGGCAGGATGAGAAGGACAAAGAGCTGTCTCGCCGTCGCAAGCCACCACACACCTGGGCCAACTGGTTACCCGCATATCTCATCTACATGGCGGTGTATCTCAGGGCTCAGCCTGTCCTGGCCATTCCTATGGTCCAATATTTGGACAATATTTACAGGGCAATGGTGGATTTTCCTGGCCCATCGTGGTTGGCTTACGACGAGGAATTTAGAATGAGAGTGCCCTTACACCCGGAGATGAGGTGGGATGAGCCATGTCAGAAATTGTGGCTTTTATACTTGACCCCCACGCGCCCGGCGCCTGGGGAGAGGTACCATTGTGGACATGCGGTCCAGCGAGCTGCTCCAACACAGGCTCCCCGCCAGCTGGCGGGGCAGGGGGTTCCAGCCCGCTTGCTGTGTTGGGGTTTCTCGGCCAATGGTGTATGCAATAAAAAACAGTGCCGATACAAACATGAGTGTCCCTCTTGCGCTGGCCCCCACGCCGCTGCTGCGTGTCTGCGAGCCGGTGGGTCACGGGGCAGAGGTAGAGGTGGACAGGGAGTGGGCAGACCTGCCACTGATGGAGCAGGTCACTCAAAGGGCCCCCTCCCCGGTTAACGTAGCTATGTTGGAGCGGTGGCTCTCGACCTACCCGAGGAGGGAGGATGCTAGGTACCTCCTCGAGGGTTTCCAGTGGGGCTTATGCATCCCATTCAAAGGGGAGCTGTGCCCCCAAGATGCCCCTAATTTACTTTCCCTGAAGGGTAGGGAGGAGGTGGCCGCCCTAAGTATTGCTAAGGAGGTTAATGCAGGTAGGGTTGCTGGCCCCTTTCCTATGCCACCCTTTCCCAATCTGAAGGTTTTCCCTTTAGGGTTGGTTCCCAAAAAGACCCCCGGGGAGTTTCAATTAATTCACCACCGTCATACCCGGCGGGCCATTCGGTCAATGATGCCATTCCTGATGACCTTTGTTCGGTCAGGTATACATCATTTGACCAGGCCCTGCGCATGGTGCGCTCTTGTGGCCCGGGTGCACTTCTGGCAAAATGTGACATTAAGTCAGCATTCCGTTTGTTGCCTGTGCACCCGGGTGACTTTGACTTATTGGGTTTTAAATTCTAAGGAAAATTTTATGTTGATAAAGCCATGCCTTTTGGCTGCTCTATTTTCTGTTCAGCATTTGAACGTTTTAGCACTTTCCTTCAGTGGGCCTTTGCTCGCAGGTCTAGGTCCCGGTCTGTAGCCCACTACCTCGATGATTTCTTGTTCAGGGGTGAACGGGGCTGGGACACGTGTACGCGTCTCCTCAATACATTTCAGACGCTAATGCAGGAACTCGGTGTCCCTTTAGCACCCGAAAAGACCGAGGGCCCATCAACTAAGCTCACATTTCTGGGTATTGAAATTGACACGGTCTCGCAGGCATCCAGGTTACCCATGGATAAGGTGACCAGGATCACTGCGTTGATTTTGGCCTTACTGGCCAAACGCAAGGTGTCACTTCGTGAGCACCAGGTTCTCCACGGTCACCTTAACTTCGCCTGCAGGGTGGTCGCGCCTGGCAGAGCTTTTGCTCGACGCTTATGCGACGCCATGACTGGCCTATCCAGGCGCTATCATAGGGTCCGACTGAACAAGGGCATGAGGGCTGACATGTTGGTTTGGCTTAAGTTCCTGAGGGACTTCAACGGGGTGTCATTTTGAAGATCTGGCCTTTTGGTTTCCCCTAGGTTCCAGGTTCAGTCGGATGCCTCGGGGTCCCTGGGATATGGGATTTACTTTGAGGGGAAGTGGGCCTACGGCCGATGGCCGCCAGCCTGGAGGGGCACGGATCGTCTACGCGATCTTACATTCCTTGAGTTCTTCCCGATACTGGGAGCTTTGATGCTATGGGGTGAGGAGTGGGCCAATTCAGTGGTTCATTTCTGGTGTGACAATGCTGCGGTAGTGCACATTGTCAATTCCCAGACATCTAAATCACCCAAGGTCATGGAGTTAGTTCGCCAGTTTGTGTCGCGCAGCCTACGCCTCAATGTGCTCTTCAGGGCCAGACATGTACCAGGTATTACTAACGATATTGCTGATGCTTTATCCCGCCTGCAGATCTCCCGGTTCCGCGCCTTGGCTCCGGACGCAGAGGAATTCCCCTCGCCGCTCCCAGATGAGATTTGGACGTTTGGCAAGGAGAGGTGAACTGGGCGATCGGCATGTCGCTGGTGCCCCGCACGCGTAAGGCGTATCACCATGCATTCAGTCAATTTAAAAAAAATTGTGTGCAACTCCGGTTGCCCGAGGTGTGGCCCATTCCAGTTACACACGTTCTCCAATTTATGGTCTACCTACACAGTCAGGGCCTAGCTCCCCACACCATAGCATCCAGGCTGTCAGCACTGGCATTCATGGCTAAAGTGAGGGGCTCTGCTGACAACACGAATGATTTCCGTATACGACATGTTTTGGAGGGGTGGACACGGGAACGTGGACGCCGCCCGGACAATTGCCACCCTATTTCTCCAGGGGTTCTTACCCACCTTGCACGAGGCTGGCATGACCTGTGTTTTGACAGGTATGAGGCAGCTCTGTTTCATGTGGCTACCATGGTGGCCTTTTTTGGAGCACTCCGCATCAGTGAGCTGGTGCTACTGTCTAAGGCGGATGCAGCTCGTAGGGCACTGGAACTCGACGATGTCTATGTCTCCAAGAGTGGACTCAGTTGAGGATACGTTCCTCAAAGGTTGATCAGCACGGTGTAGGCAGTGGTGGTAGACTGCTACGATGTTCCATTGCAGACATCTGTCCGGTTGGTGCCCTACAAGAGTTCCTTGCAATGCGTGGTATGCACCCTGGCCCGTTTTTCTGCCACCAAGACGGGTCTCCCCTTACTAAATTTCAATTTTGGAAGGTGACCGGTAAGGCACTGTCCAGTGTTGGCCTCCCCGGGGCTCGTTACGGCACCAATTCTTTTAGAATAGGAGCTGCTTCTACTGCGGCTGCATTTGGGGACTTGGAGGCTGATATATGCCATATGGGGAGGTGGGGATCGAAGTGTTCTGAATTATATGTTCGCCCTCTTCAAGTATTGAGTACCAGATAAGTCACTGTCCTGTCTCTTTTTTTATCTTACAGACCCTGTGTGTCCCCGCACACCGGTGGCAGTATGGCTGGTGGGCCACAGCTATGTGCACTGGGCAGCGCAGTACGCTGCGACGACAGAGTGGGGACCCCAGCTTGGACTACGTGCATCCGCATGTATCAGGTGGTATGGTAAGCGCAGAATGTTATGGCGGGAACTGTTGCCATTCCTTTTCTCCATCAGGGATGCTGAACCGCCTGATGTCCTGGTGCTGCACCTCAGGGGCAATGACTTGGGCCAGGTCACTGGCCTTTCTTTAAAACATACGATCTGCAGTGACCTAGCTTATTCGCGTTATGTGTGGCCTGCCACAACGCTGCTATGGTCGGACATCATACCGTGTCATGCTTACAGGGGGGTATCAACCTCCAGGCCCTTGACCGCGCTCGTCGCTCGGTGAACAGGGCAGTGGCCCGGTTCTTTGCTGACAAGGGTTTGGGGCGGGTCATCCGACACCCCACCATTAGTCTCCAAAATTATGATCTTTACACAGGGGATGGGGTCCATCTGTCGCCCAGAGGTATGAACCTCTTTTTGGAAGATTTGCAAGCAGGCCTGTTGACCGAGCTGACGGTCGGGGGGGGGGGGGCGGTGAGTCTTTATTAAGCCTCCCCGTGTGGCGGGTAGCACTGGTAAGGTAAATATTTATGACCCACAGGTATCCGGCAGGTTCGCAATTGACTGGCCAACACTAGATAGGTACAAGTTTGTTAACGTTGACCGGTCAACGACGAACCAGGCAATGGGGTGATGGCAGGAGCTCTTCAGCATGCATCACCCCGTGATTTTATGGATACACGTCAGAGGGTGGGGTCAGTAGATAGTTGATTGACTACGGTCAACAATTTGTTTGTTGTAAATAAACAAATTGATACAAATGGATACATTGTAGCCAATTGCCATTGGCAATTTTGGGAGGAACCTTACCAGTGTTACTGCGGCCTGCTTGCCTTAAGAATTATAATTGGCGGAGTACCAATTGAAATTTATAATTCGGACTAGGGCATGAATCAATAAATGTGGCCCAATGCCGTTATCCACATATACCAGTGTCTGAGTCCTTTTTTGGGGGGTGCACCTGCAATGAAAGTGCGGCGCCAAAATGGCCGCCGCGCTCTTTGCGGGCCCCCCCCCACCCGGACTCAGACATCCGGGTGAGTTAGGGGGCATGGCCACCCCTCTATAAAAGGGGTGGCCACGAGGCAGCCGAGCTGCCATTTTGGAAAAGCGACGGAGAGGAGAAGTTTTCCCCTCCACCCCCTCCCTAGTGAACAGTGTGATATTTTGGTCGCTTCGGGGCCGGGTGGGAATTTTTGGCTGGAACCTATAATTGGCTTCCTGGTTCTGGCTTTTTTGCCCATCCCACACTGTTGCTATGGTTTGATACAGGGGCTTTGCTATTGACTTTGGTCACATGGGCGGGTAGCACTGGTAAGGTACATATTTATGACCCACAGGTATCCGGCAGGTTCGCAATTGACTGGCCAACACTAGATAGGTACAAGTTTGTTAACGTTGACCGGTCAACGACGAACCAGGCAATGGGGTGATGGCAGGAGCTCTTCAGCATGCATCACCCCGTGATTTTACGGATACACGTCAGAGGGTGGGGTCAGTAGATAGTTTATTGACTACGGTCAACAATTTGTTTGTTGTAAACAAACAAATGGATACAAATGGATACATTGTAGCCAATTGCCATTGGCAATTTTGGGAGGAACCTTACCAGTGTTACTGCAGCCTGCTTGCCTTAAGAATTATAATTGGCGGAGTACCAATTGAAATTTATAATTCGGACTAGGGCATGAATCAATAAATGTGGCCCAATGCCATTATCCACTTATACCGGTGTCTGAGTCCTTTTTTGGGGGGTGCGCCTGCAATAGCCTATTGTAATTGTGGGTGGTGGCGGCTGATTTTAAGTGTTTTTCATTTTTATACCTTCTATACTGCAAGCCATTTGGCGAGGACCTTGATATTTCCATGTGCAAAGTGGCATGAAGAAACAAATGGACGGATCGATGAATGAATGGATGAGAAGCACTCATCCAAAATCTCCCTGGAAGCGTTATGCCTGAATGGGAATTTGAAGCTAGGTTTCCATAGTCTTCATATGATTTTCCTGTGTAGGAATTTGAAGCTATGTTTCCATAACTCTTCATATGATTTTCCTAAGTTCACCATGCTACCTTATGCACAGGCAATTTGTTTCTCTTACCTCTGGGGAAAAGGCAAGAATGTAGTGGTGGGAAGGAGGAGCCTTCCTTCAAGCTGAAGCCAGATAGCAAGTAATTAACTGTAGCAGATGTGAACACAAGATGACCATCTGTGCAGCTCTGCCTCATTGCCATTCTGCTACAGTACCTCCTGCAACCATGTGTACTAGATTGCATAGTGAAGGTGTTATATAATCATTATGTTTACAGAGTCCAGATATACTTCTACACAGGCTGCCCCCTCTCTGTGTCAGTTGTGTACTTTTTATAGACTATGGGGGCCACCTGGCTCATTCAGAGGTTATGGGGACCAATTGTTTTTGTCTACTCTTTGGTACAAAGTCCTTCAATCACTGAAAATATCCCACTAAATGAGCCAGAACAAGACCAACTCATCAAACATAATTTTGATAATGAACATCATTATTGTACATTCAAATACCTCCCAAAATGGTGGCAATTTATTAATGTCAGATTAAGGAGCTAAGCACATTATTCCTTTTCAGTAAAAAGGCAGTTAACAAGTGAAACAGGCACATGGGCAAACTTCTAATTAAGCACCTCTATGTGTTGAAAAGCGTGGTGCTGAGAAACTGAATGGCTGCTAGTGGATTATTGATATTTTCCCATCTTTGCTGAGATTGCTTATTTATTGCTAACGTGGTGCTAATTGAGTCTGCCATATCTTAATGTGAAAATAGCTCGGCATAGTTGTATTTATTGCTGAAGCTCCTACATCAAGAAACATTTTTTAAAAAAATTCCCTTCATTCTTAATTGCCTCTAACATTTTCAGCTCTCTTGATTAAAAGGATTTTGGCAGTAAAGAAGCAAAAGAAAAAACATAAAAAGAAAATGACTTATTAGTCTAATGACTAATATTTTCTAATACATATTTGTGGCATTATTTGTGTGTGGGGGGTGCAAGAAAAAAGCAGTAGCTTGCCATCCTGAACATGCTTACAGCGGAGCATGACCCAGCCCAAACCCTTCCTTCATCACATTCTTCATAATTTCAGCCCCAGGCCTGGTGAAGATAGGTTCCTGCCTATCTCTAGGCTCTACATGTGAAGAACTCTGGGGTCATGATTACATCTAGAGCCATTCATGTGGGTGAGACCTTTCTCCTCTTTTGATCTGGTGCTGATACCATGAAAAACATGATCACTGAGAGGGAAGGACCACACAATACTTTTGAAATGTGGTCAGAATGGCAGCGTTTGTAATGTCAAGGTAGGGCTACTACTGCTGATTTGTCACTAGAAAGCTGTACCTAGGAAACAATTATGGAAATGCACTATGGGAAAAGAGATGAGACATAGATGGGGAACAAATGGCCATAAATGTTGTTGGATAACTAACCACACATTGGACCATTTGATCTCATCCAACTGCACAGGGCCATGGGTGGAGTGTTTTTTTGAGGGGGTGAGGGGGACAGGGTACTGAGAATACCTCTGCCAGGGCCTCAATGGGTTAAGAAAGAGAAAGTGCTCCTGTTACAAATGACACAGTTCTCAAACCATTCAGAAATCTGGACTCTTTTGATAGACAAAGTCCCAAATGAAAAAATTAAAGGTGCAAAATACATAGATAGTAAAGGTAAAGATCACCCTTGCTCGAAAGTCAATCATATCTGACTCTAGGGTTCAGTGCACATCTCTGTTTCAAAGCCAAAGAGCCAGCACTGTCTGCACCTGCACACATTTCTATGGTCATGTGGCAGGCATGACTAGACACCAGAGCACATGGAACGCTGTTTACGTTCCCACGGCGGCAGTTCCTATTTATCTACTTATGATTTCTTGCTTATGAACTGCTAGGTTGGTAGGAGCTGGGACAAAGACGGGAGCTCAATTTGTCCTGCAGTATTCAGGTATCGAACTGCTGACCTGTCACCTTCCAGTCAGTGTAAATGAGCTTCAAAAAGGTAAAGTGAATTTATACTTTTGTTTAGCCATTTCTGTTCTCAGTAAAATATCTTTATCTACTTAGAATACAGAAAGAAAGAAAAACAATACAGCAAAACATGACACATCACCATACATACCTCCCCTGTAACACTATCAATCTTCAACCATGGCCCCACAGCTTGTTTGTTATCTATGGGAAAGGAGATGTATTTATACCTTGAAAAGGTGATGTGATTCATGTCCTTTTATTTTTATTTTTGGGGTATACAACCCCTGCCTGTCTAGGCAGTGACTTCTACACTGGCAAAGCAATTGCCCACCAGCAGAGCCCCCCCCCCTCTTCCCCCTTTCTCTGATTTCTCTTTAACTGTATAGTTAAAAGAGCATTGTTGACTCCATATTACAATCGCAGTTACACAAACTACAAAGGTTCACATGTTACATTTGGTAGTTTACATGAGTTAATGTCACCTTCTTATGTGTGAGATTTGACAGTACCATTAGGTAATATGGGGAATCTCTACTTTTAGTTAGGGAAGAATCCAGATTGAAACCCCAAACAGCTAATGCCAGTCAGAATTGCTAATACGGTATAGGACTAGATGGCATTAGTCAGCTTCTTATACATTTAGCTAAATACTGTTACTACCCTGTCAAGTTGCTGGTGTCCAAATATGGGAAGGTTTCTGGGTGCTGGTGTTGACACATGCATGCCGCTGCCTCTGAAGTCAGAGGCAGCGACGTGCATGCACAGTAACCCCTGCATGCATGTGCAATAACCCCTGTATGCATGCACAAAAACCCCTTTGGCCAGGAAATGAGTTACTGCACATGCTTCCCGTCAGAGGCAGCGGCACACATGCACAGTAACCCCTTTCCTGGCCATTCAAATATGGGATGATGGTGGGAAGGAATGTGATGGAGTGATGAATTACAGGAAATCCCGGCCAAAATGGGATACTTGACAGGTATAGATGGTGGTGGAAGAGAAGCCTCCCACTAGTAGTTCAACAATAGCGAGCTATCACTGATCCTAAAACAAAAGCAATTCATGGCCTGATTAGATGGCTACAATACCATTGGGGCTCAGTTGAACAGAGGTCATTGTTTCTCACATCAAGAGGCTGAAATGACCAATCTTTGTACATTACAGGAGAATTATCTGTTTTCTGTGCGTTGTAAAGACTCTCTGGGATATACCCTTTGTTATTATGCCCACTTTCCAACACTGTTGGTATATCTTTGGGATCTTTTGTCACTGGCCTCTAGGAGCATGAGTCATTTCCCCAGCACTTAGATAACACTATTCTATAAGCTAAATAGGGGGTGTAAATTATCCTATAATAGAAAATCCCACCTATTTTTTCCCTGCACAACCTAAAATATCTTATAATTGTTAAATTGTTTTTAAAATTATATGAATTTATTATTTGACTCAATGTGATCATCTGTTTAATAATATTCTAATATTAACTCTGTTTTAGTCACATCTATTTACTGTGTGATTTTAACTGCATCTATTAATTTGTTGGCTATATTCTGTTCTGCTAAGAAATAACAAAATTATAAAATAAAGAGTAGACAGTATTTGGTAAAAAAGGAATATCCAAGCTTTAGGAGGCATAAATCATTTCCTTCCCTTTACTCACTTCATGAACCTTATGCAAGCGTGGCGCCAAAATGGCCACCATGCTCTTTGCGGGGGCCCCACCCACCCGGACTCTTACATCCAGGTTAGTTAGGGGGCGTGGCCACCCTCTTTAAAAGGGGGGGCCACGAGGCAGCCTGGCTGCCATTTTAGAAGTGACGGAGCGGAGAAGTTTGCTCCGTCGCTTCCTCCCCTGCTCGCCTCTTTTGGAGGCTTCTTTTTCGCTTCCCTGCTCCCCTTCGCAAGAGGCTCGATTTGCTCTTTCTTTTTACTAAGGATTTCCGTGGAGGGAGACATTTATGGGTCTCTCTCTCTTTTGATTCTCCTTGAATCAGAGGTTTCCCTTTCTCACAGCACAGGACTGCAGTGGCTCAGGTGGCTAAGAGGCTGACTGGGGGACGGAAGGTCAGCGGTTCGATTCCAGAGCACTGCAGGACGGAATACTTGACTCACCTGGGGGGGCTCAGCCCACCCCCTCTACTCCTCGGGAGTGCCACCGGGCCGGAGGGCTTGGATGGCACCCCCACAGGTGGATGGTGGGGTTGTAGGACACACTGCCACCAATGAGCCCAGGCTGAGGGCTCGGGCTGGGGGCGGCACAGGCCTGCTCCCCTGGGGTTCTTACCCCCGCTGCTTCTTTGCCAGGCTTGGGGCATAGCGGCCCACTTGGGCACAGTGTGGGTTATCCCATATCAATTACCTGGTGTGGCCATCCGGCCCGTCCGGCCCACCTTGTCCTGGTGGGTTAGATGCTGTGGATGCTCCCCTGCCTGCAATTTGGCAATGGAGGCATCAATGGTCATTGATCCACCACCTCGGATGGTGGGCGCGCCAACTCGGCGGTTCCAGCCCGCATGCCGGCCATGGCTGCGCAGTGGGCCGCCAACAGGGTTGAGCTGCTGGAGGCCATCAGGCCAGTATAGGCTGGCACCTCGCGGCTCCCCATCCGGCCTGGACGCACAGGAACACGGAGCTAGATGGACATCGCGAACTCCGACGCCCACCACGGGCCGGAACCCCCAGTGGGGGCAGCTCATGGGGGTGCACCGAGTGAGTATCCTGGTCAAATCAGCACACCTGTGACACTAGCTCATCACGCTGGGAGGGGTATAGTGGCCATGGTTACAACATGTCAATTACACTCTGGTTCTTGCTGGGGTGACCCCCCTATGCTTTTCCTTAATTTCTCTGGGCCCGTAGGGCCGGTTATGTGTTTATCCACTCCAATCCGTGCCAACGGTGGTTCTGCCGACGGCCGGTTGCTCTATGCCCCTGGGTGACCATTTGTCCTGGGCTATTAGCTAGACTCTGTGGTTTGGGGAATATATTCACATTTTCCCCCTCCTGCAATGTGAACACACTGATTAGGGCATTAGGAGCAGGACGACAGGGTCAAGGAGTTGCCCCGTCGCTGCAACCTGCCTCCCTATGGGGCCAATGGGTTACCGGCCTATTGGGCATCCATGGCAGGATATATGAGGGCCCGTCCTGATTTGGCCATTCCAATGGTCCAGTGCTTGGACAATGATTGCCGGGCCGTGGTTGTTCTCCCTGGCCCGTCATGGTTAGCCTAGGTCAAGACCTTAGGCTTAGGGCGGCCCTTCACCCTGAGATGCCAGCGATGAGCCCTGCTAGCACATGTAGTTACTATATGTGACTCTTACGTGGCAACGCTTATGCCCCGTGCGGAGAGTCCACTTTCGGGCATCCACCTTTGTGCCTTGATCTGGAGTTCTCAGATTGAGTTAGCTGTTACCATCTTCAACAGGGGACATGTTTTGCAGGGCACTGGCGCTAAATTATGGGTTGCTCGATCAGGAGTGGGCTCTGGTGAGGCTTCGCTCCTCAAGGGCCGATCAGCCGGAAGAGGGTACTAGCCTGGAGCTGCCATATGTCCGGTTGCTCCCCCACAGGTGTTTGTGGCAGGACGTGGTTCATGCCCTGGCCTGTCATCTGCTACCAAGCCGGGTCTACCCTGACTGAACTAGAATTGGTATCCATTCCTTCTGGTTGGGTGCCGCATCAGCTGCGGCTGCGTATGGGTGCCCGGAGCCTGACATATGTTGCATGGGCAAGTGTGGATTTGCCCAATTTTCTCTGTCTGATTGTCCCTTCACTGAATGAGTGCCTTGTTCTGCCCTCTATTCTCCCTACTTATTTTACAGACCCTGTGTGTTTCCACACACTGGTAGTAGTGGGGCTTGTGGGCCACAACTCTGTGCACTGGGGCGGCACAGTATGCTGCTTCGTCAGAATGGGGACCCCATCTCGAGCTACGTGTAACCGCGCGTATGCAGTGGTATGGTGTGCACGGCATAGAGGTGGCGGAAACGGTTGACATTCCTGATGTCCATTGGGGATGCTGGGCCGCCACATGTTTTAATTCTGCACCTCGGAGGTGGTGATCTTGCACAGATTGGTGGCCCGGACTTAAAGACTTCCGAGTGCAGTGACCTGGTGTTCCTTTGCCATTTATGGCCGTCTACACGTTTGCTATGGTCATACATCATGCCGATGCAATATCATAGGCGAGACTTTGACCCAGCGATCGGACCGTGCCCGACGGTCAGTGAACAGGGCTGTTGCCTGGTTCCTTGTCTAGAATGGCTCGGGGACAGCCATTTGTCGTCTGGGGATAGGGTTACAGGAATTTGGCCTGTATTCTGGAGATGGGGTTCACCTGTCAACAAGTGGAGGCACCTCTCTTTTGAATAACGTGCAAGAGGGCCAGGTGACCGAATTGTCGGTCAAGGGGAGCGGCCCCTGCTGCAATGTGGCAATGTTGCCAAGTGGAAGGTGCCTCTCCGAGAGTCACAGGTGATGCATGGCTGCATCAACTTCGCCTGCAGAGTGGTAATACCAGGCAGTGCTTTCACCTAGTGTCTGGGTCACGCTATGGCGGGTCTCGCTAAACGACACCGCAGGGTATGCCTGACTAGGGGTTTACGAGCGGACCTGTTGGTTTGGCTCACATTCCCGCAGGACATCCACGCTGTTTCCTTGGGAGGTCCGAGCCTCTGGTCAGCCCCAGTTCCAAGTACAGTCGGATGCCTCCAGCTCCCTGGGGGGGGGATTTATTTAAGGACAGTGTGCCTATGGTCATTGGCCCCAGGGATGGCAGGGCACGGATCCCTTACGCGACCTTACGTTTCTAAAAAAAAGTTTCTCAATTCTGGCTACCCTTTATGCCCTGGGGGGACAGGTGGCCTAATTCTGTGCTTCACTTTTGGTGTGGCCATGCTGCGGTGGTGCACATTGTCAATGCCCAAAACGTCTAAATTCCCCGGATTCATGTCCTCAGTTCGCCTAATGTTCTTGGGTCCGTGCGCTATAAGGCGCTCCTTAGGGCTAAACATGTGCCAGGCATTTATAATGATATTGCTGATGCTTTATCCCGCCTGCAGATCTCCTGGTTCCGTGACTGAGCTCCAGATGCTTGGGAACTACCCCATCCACTCCTGGCTGAGATATGGTCATTTGGCAAGGAGACGGGAACCGGGCGAGTGGCATGTCTTGGCAACTTGCATGCGCATGGTGCATCAGCATCCACTCCTTCACTTTAGAGCCTTTTGTGGGCAAAGGCAATTGCCCAAAATGTGGCCAACATTGGTCAACTAGGTTTTATAATGTATACTCCGCCCTTATGATCTGGGGTTGGCTCCACGCACCATAGCCACCAGGCTTTACACCTTGATATTCATGGCCAAGGCACGGGGCTTTCCTGACTATGCGAGGGTCATCTGCATATGCCATGTATTGGAAGGGCGGCCATGTATTGGAAGGGCGGACACATGTATGTGGCCGCCACCCGGACACACGTCGCCCTATTCTCACTGATATTTTGACCCACCTTGCACGAGGTTGGCATGGACGATGTTGCAGTAGGAAGGAGGAGTCTCTTTTCATGCAGCTACTGCTGTAGCTTTTTTCTGGAGCTCAACGACTTAGCGAGCTGGTCCCATGGTCAAAAGGGGACGTGTTTTGTAGGGCACTGGAACTCGGCGATGTCTATATCAACCAAGAGTGGGCTCAGTTGGGGATTCGTCCCTCGAAGGCCGATCAGCATGGAGTGGGCAGTGGTGTATACTGCTATGACGTACATATGCTGACATCGTTCCGGTTGGTGCCCTACATGCAATTGGCAGTGCCTGCTGTGCGCCCTGGCCTGTTTTTCTGCCACCTGGATGGGTCTCCCCTTAACAAATTTAAGTTCTGGAGGGTGACCGGTACTGCACTTCACAGTGCGGGGCCCGTTATGGCACCCATTCATTTAGGATAGGCGTCGCATTGACTGCGGCTGTGTTTGGGTACTCAGAGGCGGATATATGTGGGCACGTGGGGGTGTGCGCGTATTTTCCTTATATGTACGTCCCCTCACTGTAAGAGTACCTAGTTATGTCCTTAACCCCTTATTCTCTTTTACAGTTCCTGTGTGTCTCTGCACACCGGTGGCAGTGGGGCTGGTGGGCCACAGCTATGTACACTGGGCGGCAGTATATGCTGCGGCGACAGTGTGGACCCCAGCTCGGGCTGTGTGCATCCGCACGTATGCGGTGGTATGGTATGCATGGCATGAGAGGGTGGGAACTGTTGCCATTCCTGATGTCCATCAGGGATGCTGGACCGCCTGATGTTCTTATTCTGCACCTCGGCGGTGATGATCTCACACAGATCACTGACCTTTCCTTAAAATGTCGAGGTGCAGTGACCTGGCGTTTTTACATCGTTTATGGCCATACACACGTGGTCGCTATGGTCTGACATCGTGCCGAGACACCATTTTAGGGGAGTCATAGATCTCCGTAGTTTGGACCATCCCCGGCGGTCAGTGGACAGGGCTGTTGCCCGGTTCCTTGCTGGGATTGGCTTGGGGACAGCCAGTAGACATCTGAGGATAGGCTTGCAAAAATTTTAGACCTATAGGCAGGATATGGGGTCCACCTGTCGGCTAGAGGTATGTATCTCTTTCTGGAGTAGGTGCAAGCAGGCCTGGTGACCAAGCTGAAGGGCTGGGGGGGGGGGGCGGTGAGTCATCATGGACGCCTCCCCGTGTGGCAGGTAACACTGGATAATGTAAAGATTTATGACACATAGGTATCCAGCAGGTTCGCAATTGACTGGCCAACACATAGATAGGTACAGGGGAAACAGGTTTGGCTGGTCAAGGGCGAACTATGAAGGGGGTGATGTCAGGAGCTTCACAGCCTGCATCACCTTGATATTTGAATGGATACACGTCATAGGGTGGGGTCAGTAGATAGTATATTTATTCCGGTCAACAATTTGTTTGTGTGAACAAACAAATTGATACAAATTGATACATGTAGCCAATTTCCATTGGCATTTAGGGTGGAACCTTACCAGTGCTACTGCGGCCTGCTTGCCTTAACGAATTGCAATTGGATGATACAGCAATTGAAAGTGATAATTCGGACTAGGGCATTATTCAATAAAAGTAGCCCGATGCCTTTAATCCAATACCGGTGTCTGAGTCTTTCTTTGGGGGGTGCGCCTGCAAAGGCTATTTTTATTCAAATGACATAAACCATAGAGGTTCCACTAAACAATAAACTTGCAAAACAACAGAAGGATAGGTGCTGGGTTTAAGTGGGTTACGATGAATAGAAATAACATTTTAGACTAAAGTTATAAGAATAAATCCCCCCCCCCCCAGTACTTATTAATGAAAACAACATATGCATGTGTGAAGTATCGGTGAAGTATTACTTGAATGTTATGGTATTCTAGTATTTTAAAAATACTACATGTTATCATCCAGTAGCCTTTTACTGATGTTCCACATACATGAATAACTTAAAGATCCACTTTTAAAATATTCATTTATTTGAACATTTTCTTTATAGTGAGTTATGGATCCTGTTGAACATTAGTTGCTTTTGTTACAGGTGAAAACCTACTATTATAAAAATACCTTGATCTTCCAATTCCAGACAAAGAAAATTAATAAAAAATTGGCAAAAGTGTATGTCTTGTTCTTATGTGCTAGAAAAACGCCAGTTACTCCTAGAGAAAGTGTGAACAAACTGGAGTTCCACTCATGAGATAAGGTGAGGACAGGGAATGAAAATCTTTGTTTGTTTTGCCCTTTCTGGTAAGAATGTAAAATTTCAAACATTTTCCCTCCATTAAGAGAGACTCAAAGAACTTTTACCGGTTAGTTGCATTTTGACGTCTTTTTTCTGTGAAAAATTAACCAAAATAGTTTTTGTACAAAACCTTACATTTTATTTTAAAAGTTGCATTTTGTGCAAAATACAAGTTAAAAAAATAAAAAATACAATTGAACATAAATTCCAAATATTTGAATGCAAGATATGCACTTGTATGCAAAACATATCTCCTCTGCTCCCTGAATTGCTGATATGGCCACTCTAGGCATATTAGAACAAACAACTCTTAGAAGCAGTTGGGGTCTTCTATGTACACAAGAGATCAGTCACATGTGATGGCAAGAAACAGACATAACTATCCATTCCACATGTTCTGAGACATACTCTATTTCCTACTCTGTTGTTTTAAGGTTATGAGGCAAAATTTGCCTGGCAGGAATTTTTTTCTGATATCTTGAGGATATTTAATCTGCTATCACAGTGCATGTGTTTTTCCTTAGTCACTATACTATACCCTGGTGCCATATATAATACTATAGGGAAAAGGAATTACACCACATATCAGAACTGAGCTTCACATGACATGAATCAACAGAAGGTGGCAAAAAATCAAAATCAGGCAGGAGACTCCTACGAGCATCAACTCAAGGTCAACCCTAGCATCAAACGGAAAATGACAAATTTAGAGGAGTAGATTAAAGCACTTCAATGTGACTATAAAAAGTCCTGCCAAATAACTCAGATATTCAGAAGAATGCAGAAGTGTCTGCTGTGATGGAAAATCCTATAAAAACAAAGAACAAGAACAAAAACTTAGAGTAGGGAAGTAGAAAATAGGATCCAAGGTTTTCATCAGGGCTTACATAACTCTTCCTTTCATGTTCAGCCCCTGATAACACCAGTTTTTTTAAAAAAATCTCAAATACTGTTAAATATGCTTTAGGAATGTGCATTGGCTTCAAAGGAACACCTCCAAATGTGCTAGAGCAGGAATATTTGTGTATTTCCAGATCAATTACAGTACAGGAAGCTGACAGTTGCCATCAAATCAGTTTGCATACGCCTACAAATTACTAAAATTTGATCCAGTGTTTGATGGAGATAAGGTGGTTAAAAATATAGAAATCTGAAAAGACAGTCATTTGTAAACTTACTAAGCTGTTAAATGACTGCTGGCAAAGACTGTTTCCCAGATAATTGAAGTAAAGGTATCATCATTAAAATACTTTTTTAAAAAGGGATATTTAAGCAGTTGTAACAATAGATGAGAAATTAAACTTTGTTCAGTCCCTGGAATTGTGTTTAGTGTTGTTCTCCTTAAAAACTAGCAGGACAAAATTGACCAACTTTTGCATGAAGAAAAAGCTGGATTCAGATAAGATGTAGTAAACAGATTTTATCCCTGCAAAATAGTATTAAATAGAGTATTGGGTATCAAAACCCAGTGGTAGTTTTTATTGATTAAGAAAGCATTTGACTCAATCAACAGGCAATCATTATTAAATATATTGCAAATATTCCTGTGAAATATGTTAAGATCTTTAGAAGGCTATAATAATTCTAGGTGCTATGTGAGAAGTGAAAATGGCACCAATGACATTTTTTATGATTGATACTGCTGTCAGACAGGGCTTTATCCTATCCCCATCTTTATTCTTGATAATCATAGATTATGCCATTAAAAAGCAATGAAGAATATAGACTTCGACAATCTGTGGAAGGAACAAAGCAGCTTGACTGATCTGAATTTCGCTGATGAAGTTGCCTTACTTGTAAGTACTAAGGTGCACCTGAGAGACATGACACTGGCATTTGAAACAGAAGCATGTAAAGTCAGTTTAAGATTAAGTGAAGATAAGACCAAGCTAATGCAAGTTGGTAGGGCTGAGGACCATGTAGGTAGTCAGGCCCTAAAATTTATGGATGCAGATGAGGGAACAAGGGCAGATGTGAAATGCTGAATAACAAAAGCAACTGCTGTTTTTCAACAAATGTGCTCAGTTTGGACATGGCCCTCTATAGACCTTAAACTTAAGAACATAATATTTAATGCCATTGTTGTACTAATTTTTGTTGTTGTACTAATTGCCACCTATACTAGTGAAACCTGGAAGTCTAAAATAAAAATAACTCAATAGATAAATGTCTTCCAGCAACATTGTCTTAGAAAAATTTTCCGTATATCAGGATCCTATTTAAAATAAGTAAGCGTTACAATGATGTAGTTCCTGAAGACTTTCTGAGTTGATAACAGAATGAAGAATGCACTTTGCTTGACATGTGCTCAGCATGGGTAAACCACACCCTGCCAAGACTGTGATTAATTGGATACCATCTGGTGGATGGAGGTAGAGAGGAATACCAAAAAAGACCTGGCAAAAAACTTTCGAGAATGACCGAAGAATCATAATTCTTGGGTGGAAGGATGCAGAAACTGTGGCTGCAGATTGAACATTGTGGAAGACATTTGTAGCCTGATGTGTTTGGCACAGGAAGTAGAGAGAGAGAATATGCTGCACATAGGCCAGGGATACCTTTGAAGAATATTTAGAAACTTCAGCTGATTCAAAACACTGCAGCCAACATATAACTCCCCTATTACAGCTAGAAGCCTCATCAATTTATGGAACTAATCCAAAGTGCTGGTTATGATCTATAAAATCCCATACTGCTAGAGTCTGGGTTTTCTGAAGAGCATTATCTCTCTATATGAGCTAGCCCAGGTTTTAATGTCATTAGGAAAAGCACTTCTCTCTGTTTAGCCTTCTGTCTAGCCTTCTACGCAAATCTGGAGAGAACTCCAGAGTGGGGCTTTACAGTGGCTGATGCCAGGTATAGAATGCCCTCAGTTGGGAGGCCAGGTTGGCCTTCTTCCTACTGTCCTTCAGGCCCCAGGCAAACCTTCCTTTTTAGTCAAGCTTCTAAATATTGGACATAACTCAGTTTTATGGCAAAATGCAGCACATTTCTTTAAAAAAATCTCTCTTGGAAGTCATTATTTCTTAAACTATTTTTATTGGCAATTTTAAATCATTGTTATAATGCAATTGTTTTTAGTGGTATGTCATATTATGTTTTTCATTGTAACTGGTCTACCCCAGAGTAGTGTATTAGCATTTATTTTGTACCAATGATCAACCACTTTTTCCATGCATCAGAAGATTGATGGATAGGGCATGTCCGCAGTATGGATGGTTCCAGGCTTCCTCATCAAATTCTTTATGGGGAACATAGCTACAGTACAAGACCTTGTGGAGCTCCTTTGAAGCATTATAAGGACCTGCTGAAACAAACCATACAAATTCTGGCATGTTTCATGCAAGGATTGGTTTATTGAGTCACCAGAGACACATCCATCAACTGATAAAATGACTTCCAGGGAAAATGTATGCTCGGATATGAGTATCAGCCGATGATGATCATATGTGCTGTTCATTTGGATGGGTTTCAGAAGCATTGGAAGACCTTAGTGCAGTGGTGGCCAACCCTGGTGCACCTGGGTGTTCTTGGTCTTCAATTACCAGAAGCCCAAATAAGCACACCTGCTGATCAGGGCTTCTGGAAATTGAAGTACAAGAAGTCCAAGAACACCTGGGGTACCAAGGTTGGCCATCCCTGTCTTAGTGCATATTATGTTAGAAATCAACTGAGACCCAACCCTACTAAGATTCAAACATGTGCTGTTCATATTAGAAACCAGCAGGCATCTTAGAAATTTCAAGTTAGCTGGATGGACATTCAGCTGCATCATTGTTTTGCTCCCAAATGCCTTGGCCTTATTTGGGATCAGGTTTATGTAGTACTCAATTAAAGCTGCATAATAATTATTGCTTTCTACTGCCAAAATCAATTATCTAGCAGACATTGCATATATTGGCATTAGGAAAAAGTTAGCAGTTAACAGTAAAATACTCAAAGCATCTACATAGCATTTGCCTCCAGTCTTTGACTACCATTCTGTCCCTCCTAGATTAAAATAAAGGAAAAATGTCCCCGTGCAACCCTTAGGTATTGAAACCCGACCTTCCAGCCTCCAATCTCAGAGTATTAACCACTAAGCCGCCAGGGTAGCTTTAGTGTAAGGGACCAAAGACAATGAAACAGCCGAAGGGTTGGCTTAACACAGGTTTATTGCATGATGATCCGGAGGAACATGTGGTAATGGCGGATGGGGAGCTCAATATATACAGCTGGCTATACATTTGAATGTGGCTCGTCGACAGACTATTGGTTGCTGCCTGCGTGACGTCGTGGGAGGTCACGCCCTTCTTGACCAGGTGAGGAGGTCGCGGGGAATCTTCCCGCGCTGCTGAACCAGGTGACTATGATCCATGAGAGCTGGACGCTCGCTAATGCCCTCTGGTGGTCACTAGCTCGCGTCCCCTTATTAGGTTACATTGATACAGCTGATGGTTATAATGTTGCACACAGAAAGGTTACATTGGTAACACATGGCAAAGGTACATTGTTAAAGGCACAACTTTACAGAACACAACATCCCTCCCCCCTAGGATGAGACGAAGTCTCTCAGCCAAGATGGCTTGTTGCATGTGCGTGTGGGCCGTGAAGAAGGCTGCCCCCCCGGGGGGCGTTATTGCTTCTTTGTTCCCTGGTCCCTTGTCCTGAAATGGGAGAGGGAGACTTGTTAGTGGCTTGCCGCTGTCTGGCGGCCTTAGGGGAAGGGAAAAACTCCATTGTGGGCAGACCGGGGGCCGTCGGGGCTAACGAAAAACCCCTCTTCTCGCTTGGACGGGTGGGGGACCACTCCGAAAAAACCCCCCGGTTCTGAAAATCAAAATCTAACTTGGTAGGGGTACCCGCATTTGTGGGGACTTTCCGCGAGATATGTATGGGGTCGGGTTCCTCCTCCTCGGAAAGATCCCCTAGGATATCTACGAGAACATCCTCCTCCCCCCTTGGTGGGGGCCCGCGGTCCCCTTTCCCTCCCCCTTGGGCTGAACGGGTGGGGGAGAACCCTAACGTTGACTGACTCCCTGCTTGATCTGTGCCCTGCTCATCGGAGACCCTGCGTCGGAGCTGGTCCGCGTGCCACCTCCACAGGAGCCCTGTGCTGGTTTCCACTCGGTACGACACGGGGCCGGTTTGCTCCACAACTACGCCCAGCACCCAGGCTGGGCCCGTGCTGGCGTAATTCCTGCAATGCACGGGGGTGCCTATACTGAAACTCTTTGTAGCCTCTAGCCCGATGTTCCTTCCTTTGTCCTCTACCCTCGTGGGGTCTAGCCTAGTAAGGATGGTGGTCAGCTTCCTGCGCATTAAGAGCTCCGCGGGGGCCCTGACACCAATGGGGTCACCCTGTACCCTAGCAGAAACTGACACACTTGTAGGTTCAGATCCCATGGCCCATGCGCCGCAACGCGTCCTTCGTGGTGCGGACGAGGCGCTCTACTTGGCCGTTGGTGGCCGGGTGAAAAGGGGTGGAGGTGATATGCCGAACGGCGTTAATCTCCATGAATGCCCTAAACTCAGAAGACGTGAAACAACTAGCGTTGTCACTAATTAATGTGTCGGGTATGCCGAACGTGGAAAAGAGCCTCCGCAAATGCCTAATGGTCTGGGCCGAGGAGGTGCTCGTGACTGGGATAACCTCCAACCACTTGGAGAAAGCGTCCACTACAAAGAGGAACAGGGTGCCTCTGAACGGGCCCGCGAAATCTACGTGCACCCGGGACGACGGCCCCTTAGCCGCGTCCCATTCCCTGTAGGGAAGGCGGGCCTCCTCTGGTCTGGAGCATTGGCAACTTTCACAAGTGCCGACCATGTGCTCGATGTCGGCATCTAGCTGGGGCCACCAGAAGTAACTCCGGGCCAGCGCCTTGGATGCCGGGGTGGCTGACGTGCAGCAGTTTGAGCACCCGCGGCCGAAGGGAAGTGGGAATCACCACCCGCTGCCCCCACAAGAGACACCCCCTCTCTAGGGACAGTTCTAGCTTTTTTCTAAAAAATGGAGCGAACTCCTCCGCTGGGGAGGACGCGGGCCACCCTTTCTGCAGCCAGGAGCTGACTGTCGCTAACGTTTTGTCCTTCTCTGTTGCTTTGGCAATGTCGGCGGGCACTACGGGGGGCGAATCCAGCACCTCTATCATGAGAACCTGATGGTCCTGCTCCCCCATGCTCACCTGGCTGGGCATTAGGGGGAGGGGAGACCTAGATAGGGCGTCCGCATGGCTGATCTCTTTCCCAGGCCGGTAGATCAACGCGTGCTGATACGCGTTGAGAAAAATGGCCCACCTGAGCATCCTCGGAGACAGGATCTGTGGGGTGGGCTTATCAGCGGTAAATATGCCTAGCAAGGGCTTGTGGTCTGTTACAATGGTGAAGGGGCGGCCGTACAGAAAATCGTGAAATTTTTTCGTCCCCGCGACTATTGCTAGTGCCTCCCTGTCCGTCTGTGCGTAGTTCCTCTCTGCTTGGGACAGGGACCTGGAGTAAAATGCTAACGGGGCCTCCCTTCCGTTTTCCAACACGTGGCACAGCACCGCCCCCACCCCCACTGGAGATGCATCACAGATCAGAACTACTGGTCGCTTGGGGTTGAAATGGGTCAGTATAGCGTCGGACGCCAGGAGGCTTTTTAGCTCGCTAAATGCCCTTTCTTGGTCATCGCCCCACTTCCATGCCTGGTCTTTCTTTAGCAGTTTGTGTAGCGGCTCAGCCACCGCTGCCTTTCGGGGAAGGAAGGAGTGGTAGAAGTTGAGCAGTCCTAGGAACGACTGTAACTCGGGCTTGGAGGTGGGGCGGGGGGCTTTTTTAATGGCTGCCACTTTGGACATGGATGGTTTTATTCCCTCAGGAGTCACACAAAACCCTAGGAACTCAACCTCGGTTGCGAAGAAGATGCATTTGTCCTTTCGCAACCTCAGCCCCGCCTTTTCGAATATCGTCAGGACCTTCCCCAACCTTTTGGCCAATTCAGCCCGACTCCCCCCGTTATTAACACGTCATCAAAATAAGGCAACACCCCCTCCAATCCCTTCAGGAGGCGTTCCACGAGTGACTGGAAAATTCCAGGCGCCGAATTCACGCCGAACTGGAGGCGCGTCACCTGGAACGCCCCCTTATGGGTGACTATGGTCTGCGCAGCAGCGGCAGCAGGGGACACCGTGAGCTGCTGGTAGGCCTGTGCTACGTCGAGCTTAGCGAAACACTTTCCCCCGTGTAACCTGGCCAGCAGATGGCTGACTACCGGCACCGGATATGCATTCGGGCGGATCGCCTTGTTGATGGTGCACTTGTAGTCGGCACATATGCGGACCTCCCCATTGGCCTTTAGAGCGGTTACAATTGGAGTTTCCCACTCCGCAGAATCTACAGGCACGAGGATCCCCTGGCCCACCAACTTGTCCAGTTCCGCCTCTATCTTGTCCTTGAGTGCAAACGGCACCCGGCGTGGTTTTAGGCGAATTGGGCGGACCTCCGGGTCCAGGTCGAAAGTCACTGGGGGCCCCTTGAATTTCCCCAGTCCCTTTTTGAAGACTTCGGGGTGCGCCTCACACACCTGCTGAATTGGATCAGTCCCCACGGCGTGCATCCCAACGGCGTGCACCCCCCCAATAAACAACCCCAGGGGCTGGAACCATTGAGTCCCGAGGAGTCTGCAATTTCCTCCTTTGAGCACGACTAGGGGAAGGGACGCGGCGTGCTCCTTGAATTTGACCTGAAATTCCCCAACCCCCAACACTGGAATACTGTTCCCTTGCACGTCCCGTAGTGTGGACCTCAATGCTTTGAGCTTGGGTCGCTTATGGGGGGCAATTCCCAAAAACTCCCTCTGGGAAATGATTGAAAATGAGGACCCCGAGTCAATTTCCATCCTAATGGGGACCCCTTGGACTAGTACCTCAACAAAGTAGCGGGGGTGTCTAGTAGACACGCTGAACACTGGGGCGTCGTCCTCACTGCCGTCGGCGATGCGGCCCACGCCGTCCTGCTTCCGCGTGGCCTGGGCACTGTCCTTGGGTTTCGTTGGGCGGTCTTGCCCCGTGGAACGGTCTGCCGAGCTCCTCCGGGTCTCGCGCTTTTTTCTGCACACCTTGGCGATGTGCCCGCGGCGGCCGCAGTTGTGGCACTCGGCCTTCCGGAAAGGGCATTTCATGCGGTCGTGGGCCGCTCCACAGCCGTCGCATCGCCGGCTCTCCTTCCGGACCCTCTGGACGTCCTCGTCGTCGCTGCTCTCTGTGGACGACCTCGAAGTTCGCCGGGCTGCCTGTACCGAAGCCTCTGCTTTGCTCGCCTTTGGCCGCCAGTCCTGCAGTTCTTGGACCCCGGCCTTCGTAGCTTCTGCGGCCTGAGCCGCTCTTACGACCTCCTGCAACGTGGGAGGCGGCTCCTGGTTCATTAACGTGCGCTGGGTTTCGGTGTCGTTCAGGCCGCACAGCACGCAGTCTCGGAGGGTGATTTCGGCATTCTCCCATTTGCACGGGCCGGCCGCCAGCCGCAGGGCCGCCACGAATGCGGCGACCGTCTCCCCGGGCGCTTGGACTCGCCTCCAAAACGCACTCCGAGCGGGAAACATCGCTGTGGCGGGCCGGACGTGCTCACGCAGCATCTGCATGAGTTCCTTGGCCTTGAATTCGCTCATCCTTCTCGGTGCAATCAGGTCCACCAAGGTCCTTTTTGTTTCTTGTCCGAGCATTCTGGTGAAGATGGCTCTTTTCTTCGCCTCTTCCGTGACTTCGGACTCGATCAGTGCGGCCTGGAAGTCCATCTCGAAGATCTCCCAGTCGCCCGGTTTCCTGATTTCGAAACCGGTGCATGTCTTGGTCCCGTGGGCTGCCATTAATCCCATCCTCGTCGCCAGTTTAGTGTAAGGGACCAAAGACAATGAAACAGCCGAAGGGTTGGCTTAACACAGGTTTATTGCATGATGATCCAGAGGAACATGTGGTAATGGCGGATGGGGAGCTCAATATATACAGCTGGCTATACATTTGAATGTGGCTCGTCGACAGACTATTGGTTGCTGCCTGCGTGACGTCGTGGGAGGTCACGCCCTTCTTGACCAGGTGAGGAGGTCGCGGGGAATCTTCCCACGCTGCTGAACCAGGTGACTATGATCCATGAGAACTGGATGCTCGCTACTGCCCTCTGGTGGTCACTAGCTCGCGTCCCCTTATTAGGTTACATTGATACAGCTGATGGTTATAATGTTGCACACAGAAAGGTTACATTGGTAACACATGGCAAAGGTACATTGTTAAAGGCACAGCTTTACAGAACACTACAGTAGCTGAGATAACTGAGGTACAGTACTCCAGTCTTGAACTGCTGATCTCAACATCTTAACCACTAAGACACTGTAGCCTCAATCTGTCTGGTGGAAGAAGGCAAAACAGTTGCATCCCTATATGTTGAAAAAGAATTTGTTGTACTGTATTGCATTTCCATCAAGTTGCCAGTTATAAGCAGGGCTGTTACCAAGTAGCTTAGCTTATTAAGGTAACAAATTGCTGGGCGAAATACATTGCTAATTCTAGTTTATAAAGAAATCTCTCTAAATTATACCCATCCTGGCTGTGATTGTCTGCTGTTCTTTATTTGCCAAAGAGATTTTTAGACCTGTTGTTCCTTTTCAGTCTTGTAAATAGGCCATTTTAAAGCAGCTCTAATGGCATCGCACTCACTCACCAAAAAAAGAGAGAAAATTATAAATTTGTAAAGCATGAGCATCTTCTGTGGCACCCTCCAGTGCTGAGGATCTCAAAAGAAAGAAACTGAGTGGTAGGAAATCTGACCACTGAAGGATCAAGGAGGTTGGAAATTGCCTTTGATTTCTCCCACGCAAAAGGCAAATAAACGTCACTCTCTCTTCCATGGCCCCTTCCTGCAAACCAATTTCCATTTATCCTCCCACATAAAATAAGGGCATTCAAAGTGCATCTTTCCTTCGATGTTTAAATACCAAGTGACTAATGACAAGCATAGCTATCACAAGCATCTGTCAGCAAGTTTGTCAAGCCTGAAATTAAACCTACTGATAAGAGATATTGGATGGCAGACAGCATTTTATTTTTATTTTCACGAGTCTTTAAAGGCAGTCTAGGAGCTGGATTTTAATCATTACATGCCCGTGAGTCAATTCTGACTGATGCTGAAGAGAATACATAGACTTGATTTACCATTCCCTTCTTCTGGGATCTCCCTGGGTCTGTGTGGCTTACTTGTTACACAGGCTGGCTCTTCTCCCAGGAAGCACTGTGAGGAATCAAACTCCTAGTCTTTGGCTCCACAGCCAGATACCTAAACCACTGAGCTATCCAATCTGCTCAGGAATGGTACAGAGACATTTTAATCAAGAGCTGATATTCAACCTTTTGGTGAATTAACTCATGACAAGTAAGATGGGTGAGAAATTTATTTCAGTTCATTTATTTTTGTAAAAATGTAGCATGCCAGTCTGGCCAGGTTATCCTGCTATGGTAATAGAGTAGACCATAGTGTCAGCAACTCAACGCTGATCATCAGGCAGTGGTTACCTAACCTGACAACCCTGAGGACTAATGCTTTGGGTGGCAGAGTCCATTGAGAAGGGTGAAAGTCCCCAAGTGGATTAAATCCCACTTGAATCTATCTGGATGTAGGGCAGCAGCTTCATCAATACTGGCCTGGGGCCAGTGAGGACTTTGCCAGAAAGTAACTTGTGGAACTGGATCAGTGGTACAGGTGTCATTCTGCAATGTGGAAGACAAATGGAAAGCCACTGCATTATAATGATCCTAGGACAGTCTTCATGGCTGATCGACAATATTTAGAATCGGATATGGAACTAGAAGAGGAG
The DNA here is from genome assembly GCA_035047305.1 of Bradypodion pumilum. Taxonomy (NCBI): domain Eukaryota; kingdom Metazoa; phylum Chordata; class Lepidosauria; order Squamata; family Chamaeleonidae; genus Bradypodion; species Bradypodion pumilum. The sequence continues at coordinate 155,312,774 of JAWDJD010000001.1, read as the reverse complement.
GAGCAGGAGGAGGAAGAAGAATGTATCATAATCTGCAAACTTATTTTGGGGTTGGAAGAGGCAAACCAAGGACTTATTAATTGATTGAAAACAAGTTTGCACAAACCAAGATATTTGTCATATTTAGCCAACACATGGCTTGAAATTTTTAATGGAAGCATGCATATATTCTGATTTCTTTTCAATAGGATGAGAACATCAGATTCTTTCCTATCTGTTATTAGAATTATACACTTGTAAGTTTGCACAACAAAAATGGATGTTTTTGAGAAATAGGCAAAAAGACAGTACAGCATATAGTAAGAAACATGCATAAAATAGTGTACACCAAGAAACATTTAAACCAGAATACACATGGATTTCTATACATGACTTAAAAGAAGTCTCTTGACTTGACACAACATTTGGATAGGGTGAGAATATTGGTAGGTTTCTGAAACTGATTAAATTTTCATCTTTTTTTTTTCTTGGTTATTCTTGCTTATTTTTTGCATTTAGGAGAGAAGATAGAGAGATTTATGAGACACTGGATGTCCAGATGAAATTATGGTAAGAAACACATGTTCTAAATTAGTGATATTAGTACAATGTACAGAAATATCCCATTTGAACTCTTCTGCTTCTTTTTGCGGACTAGGCAAACAGATGAATAAAGACTGCTTAAAGACAGTTTAAAGGGTGCTTCTCTGCAATGCATATCCATTTGTAAATAGCACAGTAATCTATTACAGAGACTAAGAAAAGCAGTTCAATCATGAAGTCTCAAAGCAATCTCCATTTCTGCCTACTTAGAACTCCCTATTGGCAGCAACTACATTGGGAAACCATCAAAAGCTCTTTGATATCAGGGGGTTGAATGTGCAAAATACTGGAGCCTTCTCACGGTAGATTCCTCCTTTTCTTAACAGAAACTTGTCAATGCCCCCTCTCACCTTCAGCTTGATATTGTCTAAGGTTTATACATGCCAGTAAGCTGCTTGTTCAAGAAGAAGACTCTTTAAGCAGCATGAGCTAGGATGAACTGAGAGCATTTTTTGCACTTGGATTTGGTTTGAAATCAGCATGAGAACACTTCTATGACTGCTGGAATGTAATATTATCTGAATTTAGCCTCAATCCAAAACACACTCTCTACAAAATACTCTCACAGATGCCTGTGATACTTAATTCTGAGTAAAAATGTTCAGAAAATGCCTGGTTTAATTGCTATGCCAAAATTCAACAGTGTGTGAGTAGACCTTTGCCTATGCATAGAAGCTTTCCCTTCTCTCTTCTCCCCATTTTGCCCCACAAGCCCTCCCTAGTCTTCCTAATTTCCATGGAAATAGCAAAGTATCAGGGAACTAGAAGGTCTTTGAGAGGCACCCTTGGTGCAGCCTAATGAACAGAATGAAAGCGCGGCGCCAAAATGGCCGCTGCGCTCTTTGTGGGCCCCCCACCCACCCGGACGCAGACATCCGGGTGAGTTAGGGGGCATGGCCACTCCCTTATAAAAGGGGTGGCCACGAGGAAGCCGAGCTGCCATTTTGGAAAAGCGACGGAGAGGAGAAGTTTTTCTCCGTCGCTCTCCGTTCCTTCAGGTCCGCAGTTGGCTGTAGAGCCTTGCGGATATTCAGGGGCTGTAAGGTAGTAGGCTCTGAACTTGACGGCTAGTAGCTCAACAGTTCAGCTGTTCGATTTGCAATTTAGGTTTTAGCCATCTTGCACTTGCTACTACGGAAAGGGATCTTTCCTCATTATGCCTCCCAAGAAGAAGGCTGCGGCGACGCAGGCGCGCCCGACACAGAGGTCTTTGTCTAGCGGATGGCGGTCGGGTCGGAGGACCACAACCACGCCTCCGCAACAGGACCCCTTATTGCATTCACCCACCGGGACCGGTGGGATGGGGCAGCTTATGCCATGGCCCGCGGCTCTACAGCCTCAGACCAGCCCTTCAGGGGCTTCGGCCCCCGGCCCGCAATTGCCGGCCATGGGCCTAGATCATGGGGGAGGGCCTGGTTGCACAGCAGGGCTTACCTCCGGCCCCTCATGGGCCGGATTTTTGGCCATGGCCCTATTCGGGACCTGGCTCTCAAGTAGTGGTACCTGGACCTTTACCCAGCGGGCTGTCTGGCCCACCTGGCCCCATTTATACTGGGGGATCTGCGACAGTGGATGCGTTACTGGCACACGTAGCCGCGCTTGAGGCATCCCTAGGGATCACCAATAACCCCATTGGGGGGGGGCTTCACTGCCATCTGGGCCCCCCTTTTCCCTGCCTGCTACCACGACAGCCGCCACGTTGCAGCAGGCGGCCAGTCGGGTTGAGTTGCTTGAGGCGCGCAGGCCTGTGCCCGCCGTGGTCTCGCAGCTCCCCGTCCATTCTGAACTGCAGACAGGTAGTGGTCGGATGTATCCTCTGAGCTCGATGGCGGTCGCGAGCTCCGTCGCCTGCCGTGGGACGGAACCCCCAGCGGGGGCGGCTCACGGGGGTGCACCCAGTGAGTATCAGGTTCAAGCTAATGTTCCCACATCACAATCCACTTCCGGGGATAGGTTTCAGTGGCCATGGCCTCGTAACGTCGGGGCGGGTGGGTATCAGTTCCCAGCTTACCCGGGTGCAGCTTGGTCTCATACTGGCATAACTTTGGGCGGCGGGGGGGGGGGGGGTCCGCCCCCGGGGCTTTACCGGGTGTCGCAGGGTTGGTCCATGCTCCTCTCTCGATACCCCGTGTAAATACTGTGCCGGTGTCGGCATTGCCGACGGCCGGGTATTCCTTGCCCCTTGGGGATCATTTGTCCCAGGCCACAAGGGAGAAGATTTGGCGGGGGGAGTATGTCGACATTTTCTCCCTGTTGAACCGTGAGCCCACCAAGGAGGAAAAAGAGGGGCAGCATGATAAGGACAAAGAGCTGTCTCGCCGTCGCAAGCCACCACGTACCTGGGCCAACTGGTTACCCGCATATCTCATCTATATGGCGTGTACCTTAGGGCCCGGCCTGACCTGGCCATTCCTATGGTCCAATATTTGGACAATATTTACAGGGCAATGGTGGATTTTCCGGGCCCATCGTGGTTGACTTACGATGAGGAATTTAGAATGAGAGTGCCCTTACACCCAGAGATGAGGTGGGATGAGCCATGTCAGAAATTGTGGCTATTATACATGACCCCCACGCGCCCGGCGCCTGGGGAGAGGTACCATTGTGGCCATGCGGTCCAGCGAGCTGCTCCAACACAGGCTCCCCGCCAGCTGGCTGGGCAGGGGGTTCCAGCCCGCTTGCTGTGTTGGAGCTTCTCGGCCAATGGCGCATGCAATAGGAAACAGTGCCGATACAAACATGAGTGTCCCTCTTGCGCTGGCCCCCATGCCACCGCTGCGTGTCCGCGAGCAGGTGGGCCACGAGGCAGAGATAGAGGTGGACAAGGAGCGGGCAGACCTGCCGCTGATGGAGCGGGCAGACCTGCCACTGATGGAGCTGGTCACTCAAAAGGCCCCCTCACCGGTTAAAGTAGCTATGCTGGAGCAGTGGCTCTCGTCTTACCCGAGGAGGGAGGAGGCCACGTATCTCCTCGAGGGTTTTCAGCGGGGCTTTCACATCCCATTCACAGGGGAGCGGTGCCCCCAAGATGCTCCTAACTTAATTTCCTTGAAGGGTAGGGAGGAGGTGGCTGCCCTAAGTATCGCTAAGGAGGTTAAGGCAGGTAGGGTTGCTGGCCCCTTTCCTAGGCCCCCCTTTTTCAATCTGAAGGTTTCCCCTTTAGGGTTGGTTCCCAAAAAGACCCCTGGGGAATTTCGTTTAATTCACCATCTGTCATACCCGTCGGGCCATTCGGTCAACGATGCCATTCTGGATGACCTTTGTTCAGTCCAGTATACGTTATTTGACCAGGCCCTGCGCATGGTGCGCTCTTGTGGCCCGGGTGCACTTCTGGCAAAATGTAACATTAAGTCGGCATTCTGGTTGTTGCCAGTGCACCCGGGTGACTTTGAGTTATTGGGTTTTAAATTCCAAGGTAAATTTTACGTTGATAAAGCCATGCCTTTTGACTGCTCGATTTCCTGTTCAGCATTTGGATGTTTTAGCACCTTCCTTCAGTGGGCCTTTGTTCGTAGGTCTGGGTCCCGGTCTGTAGCCCATTACCTCGATGATTTTTTGTTCGGGGGTGAACGGGGCTGGGACACGTGCACGCGTCTCCTCAATACATTTCAGACGCTAATGGAGGAACTTGGTGTCCCTTTAGCGCCCGAAAAGACCGAGGGCCCTTCAACTAAGCTCACATTTCTGGGTATTGAAATTGACACGGTCTCGCAGGCATCCAGGTTACCCACGGATAAGGTGACCAGGATCACTGCGTTGATTTTGGCCTTACTGGCCAAACGCAAGGTGTCACTTCGTGAGCTACAGGTTCTACATGGTCACCTTAACTTTGCCTGCAGAGTGGTCACGCCTAGCAGAGCTTTTGCTTGATGCCTCTGTGACGCCATGACTGGGCTATCAAGGTGCTATCACAGGGTCCGACTGAACAGGGGCATGAGGGTTGACATGTTGGTTTGGCTTGAGTTCCTTAGGGAGTTCAACGGAATGTCATTTTGGAGATCTGACCTGTTGGTTTCCCCTAGGTTCCAGGTTCAGTCGGATGCCTCGGGGTCCCTGGGCTATGGGATTTACTTTGAGGGGAGGTGGGCCTACGGCCGGTGGCTGCCAGCATGGCGGGGCACAGATCGTCTACGCGATCTTACATTCCTTGAGTTCTTCCCGATACTGGGAGCTTTGATGCTATGGGGTGAGGAGTGGGCCAATTCAGTGGTTCATTTCTGGTGCGACAATGCTGCGGTGGTGCACATCGTCAATGCCCAGACATCTAAATCACCCAGGGTCATGGAGTTAGTTCGCCAGTTTGTGTTGTGCAGCCTATGCCTCAATGTGCTCTTCAGGGCCAGAAATGTACCAGGTATTAATAACAATATTGCTGATGCTTTATCCCGCCTGCAGATCCCCCGGTTCCGCGCCTTGGCTCCGGACGCACAGGAATTCCCCTCGCTGCTTCCGGATGAGATTTGGACTTTTGACAAGGAGAGGTGAACCGGGCGATCGGCATGTCACTGGCGCCCCGCACGCGTAAGGCGTATCACCATGCGTTTAGTCAATTTACAAAATTTTGCGAGCAACTACGGTTGCCCGAGGTGTGGCCCATTCCAGTTGACCACGTTCTCCGATTTATGGTCCACCTACACAGTCAGGGCCTAGCTCCCCGCACCATAGCATCCAGGCTGTCAGCACTGGCATTCATGGCCAAAGTGAGGGGTTCTGCTGACATCACTAATGATTTCCGTATACGACATGTTTTGGAGGGGTGGACATGGGAACGGGCCGCCGCCCGGACAATCGTCACCCAATTTCTCCAGGGGTTCTTACCCACCTTGCACGAGGCTGGCATGACCTGTGTTTCGACAGGTATGAGGCAGCTCTGTTTCATGCGGCTACCATGGTGGCCTTTTTTGGAGCACTCCGCATCAGCGAGTTGGTGCTGCTGTCTAAGGCGGATGCGGCTCGTAGGGCACTGGAACTCGAAGATGTCTATGTCTCCAATGAGTGGGCTCAGTTGAGGATACGGTCCTCGAAAATTGATCAGCACGGTGTAGGCAGTGGTGTTAGACTGCTACGATGTTCCATTGCAGACATCTGTCTGGTTGGTGCCCTACAGGAGTTTATGGCAGTGCGTGGTATGCACCCCGGCCCGTTTTTCTGCCACCAAGATGTGTCTCCCCTTACTAAATTTCAATTTTGGAAGATGACCGGTAAGGCACTGTCCAGTGTTGGCCTCCCCGGGGCTCGTTACGGCATCCATTCTTTTAGAATAGGGGCTGCTTCTACTGCAGCTGCATTTGGGTACTCTGAGGCCGATATACGCCATATGGGGAGGTGGGGATCAAAGTGTTTTGAATTGTATATTCGCCCTCTTAAAGTGTGAGTACCAGATAACTCACTGTTCTATCTTTTTCTCTTACATACCCTGTGTGTCCCCGCACACCGGTGGCAGTATGGCTGGTGGGCCATAGCTATGTGCACTGGGCAGCGCAGTACGCTGCGGTGACAGAGTGGGGACCCCAGCTGGGACTAATTGCCTCCGCATGTATCAGGTGATATGGTAAGCGCGGAATGTTATGGCGGGAACTGTTGCCATTCCTTTTCTCCATTAGGGATGCTGAACCACCTGATGTCTTGGTCCTGCACCTCAGGGGCAATGATCTCGGCCAGGTCACTGGCCTTTCTTTAAAACATACGATCTGCAGCGACCTAGCTTATTTGCATTATGTGTGGCCCGCCACAACGCTGCTATGGTCGGACATCATACCGCGTCATGCTTACAAGGGGGGTATCAATATCCAGGCCCTTGACCGCACTCGTCGCTCGGTGAACAGGGCGGTTGCCCAGTTCTTTGCTGACAAGGGTTTGGGGCGGGTCATCCGACACCCCAACATTAGTCTCCGAAATTATGATCTTTACACAGGGGATGGGGTCCATCTGTCGCCCAGAGGCATGAACCTCTTTTTGGAAGATTTGCAAGCAGGCCTTGGGACCGAGCTGACGGTCTGGGGGGGGGCGGTGAGTCTTTATTAAGCCTCCCCGTGTGGCGGGTAGCACTGGTAAGGTAAATATTTATGACCCACAGGTATCCGGCAGGTTTGCAATTGACTGGCCAACACTAGATAGGTACAAGTTTGTTAACGTTGACCGGTCAACGACGAACCAGGCAATGGGGTGATGGCAGGAGCTCTTCAGCATGCATCACCCCATGATTTGACGGATACACGTCAGAGGGTGGGGTCAGTAGATAGATTATTGACTACGGTCAACAATTTGTTTGTTGTAAACAAACGAATTGATACAAATGGATACATTGTAGCCAATTGCCATTGGCAATTTGGGAGGAACCTTACCAGTGTTACTGCGGCCTGCTTGCCTTAAGAATTATAATTGGCTGAGTGCCAATTGAAATTTATAATTCGGACTAGGGCATGAATCAATAAATGTGGCCCAATGCCGTTATCCATATATACCGGTGTCTGAGTCTTATTTGGGGGGTGCGCCTGCAATGAAAGTGCGGCGCCAAAATGGCCGCCGTGCTCTTTGCGGGGCCCCCCCACCTGGACGCAGACATCCGGGTGAGTTAGGGGGCGTGGCCACTCCCTTATAAAAGGGGTGGCCATGAGGCAGCCGAGCTGCCATTTTGGAAAAGCGACGGAGAGGAGAAGTTTTTCCCTCCACCCCCTCCCTAGTGAACAGTGTGATAATTTGGTCGCTTCAGGGCCGGGTGGGAATTTTTGGCTGGAACCTACAATTGGCTTCCTGGTTCTGGCTTTTTTGCCCATCCCACACTTTTGCTACGGTTTGATACAGGGGTTTGTTTGCTCTTGACTTTGGTCACATGGGCGGGTAGCACTGGTAAGGTAAAGATTGATGACCCACAGGTATCCGGCAGGTTCGCAATTGACTGGCCAACACTAGATAGGTACAAGTTTGTTAATGTTGACCGGTCAACGACGAACCAGGCAATGGGGTGATGGCAGGAGCTCTTCAGCATGCACCACCCCGTGATTTGACGGATACATGTCAGAGGGTGGGGTCAGTAGATAGATTATTGACTATGGTCAACAATTTGTTTGTTGTAAACAAACAAATTGATACAAATGGATACATTGTAGCCAATTGCCATTGGCAAGTTGGGAGGAACCTTACCAGTGTTACTGCGGCCTGCTTGCCTTAAGAAGTATAATTGGCTGAGTGCCAATTGAAATTTATAATTCGGACTAGGGCATGAATCAATAAATGTGGCCCAATGCCGTTATCCATATATACCGGTGTCTGAGTCTTTTTTGGGGGGTGCACCTGCAATGAAAGTGCGGCGCCAAAATGGCCGCCGCGCTCTTTGCGGGCCCCCCCCCACCCGGACGCAGACATCCGGGTGAGTTAGGGGGCGTGGCCACTCCCTTATAAAAGGGGTGGCCACGAGGCAGCCGAGCTGCCATTTTGGAAAAGCGACGGAGAGGAGAAGTTTTTCCCTCCACCCCCTCCCTAGTGAACAGTGTGATAATTTGGTCGCTTCAGGGCCGGGTGGGAATTTTTGGCTGGAACCTACAATTGGCTTCCTGGTTCTGGCTTTTTTGCCCATCCCACACTTTTTGCCCATCCCACTGTCTGAGTCTTTTTTTGGGGGGTGCGCCTGCAAAGACTACTAATCCCTTAATGCCCTGCAGTTCCCAATGACACTTTGAAAGCCCCATCCATGTCCTTCTTTTGCATGTAAGATGGCCATCACTTGCATACTTGAGTATACTGAAATGCCTGTGACAACTTTGCTAAAGCTACCAGAATTCTAGTCTAGTCTAATCAATTCTTTTAAGCTGCAGTAAAAATAAATAACCCAAATGTACCATGCCTTGTGCCTTGTACTACCAACAGTTCTGTCACCAGGGACAGGAAGAGAAGCACTGCTACAATGAGCAGTGTGTGTGTGTCCTCATCAGTCTTTGGAAATAATGCCTCAGCTCTGGAAATAATGCCTCAACCCTCAATCCTGAGGGACTCTGGGAACAAACTATTATGGCAGGTAGTGGAGGTGAAGGAAATTCCCTATATGCATTAATGACTTTATTTTACTTTCTATCTCTTTGGAATCTTCTGACCATAATGACTTGACCTCAAGGATGAAATGTTGTTTCCAGAGCCGGCATAAAGCTGAAGTATGTAGAGAGATAACAGGGAAAAGAATGGTGCGTCCTCATCCTTCTTTTTATCCTGCTCCCCTTCCAGGTGGGAGGCAGGAAAAAGGGTAGTGACTGCGACATCTGGCTCTATACCCCATTACATGAGCTAGCAGTCTCAGTATGGCTAATGGAAAAGATGGGCCTCATGCCTAGACTTTTAAAGCCACCTCAGATACAAAAGCTTCTCTATGATGCTGTCCTGAAATTTACCTCTTTGTGTGGGCTCCCCAGAAAGCACTGCAATTCCTTGAGGCCCCATATGGCATCCTGAGATCTGGCAATTTGAATCCGAGTGTATGTATCTTGCTAGTGAAACAGGTGGCCACCTATTAAAAAGAAGGTTCCACAAATGATTTGACATGAGCTGAGGATACCTTGGTTTATGCCATCACTCAGTTTCAAAATTCAGTGTGCAGTCTTGGGAAGTGTTTTTGTTGATGGTTGCACTTCCTCTCCTAAAGAGAGAGATTTGTAGTTGAAGACTCATGAGTGGTTTTCATGGCACAGACGTATTTTGCCAGCTATAACTAGTTAGCCATTGGAAGCCATTTCTTGCCACAGATAATCTGGCCACTGCCCTCCATGATCTAGCAGTCTCTCTGACTGGATTACTGCAACATGCTGTACATGGGATGCCTTTGAAAGACAGAAGGTTCAATTAGTTCACAACATGGCTATCAGGTTTCCGAGTGGTTGCAGTAGTTCATCCATAGCACACATTGATTTTCTGTTTCTTTCCAGGTCGCATTCAAGATGTTGTTATAATGAGAGCTCAGAGGAGAGCTCCTTCTCTTACCAAGCTACTTGTTCTTCAAAAACAACTCACACAAATCACATTGTCCCTCCCAACAAACTAGCAGGTGTATAGGGGCTTGAGTATGGGGCAAACTGTCTAGTAATGTTTGAGTGATGGCCACCTGGGCTGGAAACAGCAAGAAGCAAAATGGTCTACCTGTGATTTTCCAGCCAAGGCTATGAGAATCAGGGCAAAGAAAGGAACATACAATATTTGAAAGACATTTTGAGTTATATGTCCCACTAAAAGGGTTACCGAAGAAAGGCTCTGTATTGTCGCCGCAGGAAGGAAGGCTTGGTCTTATCTGCATGTATCCGCATGTTTAGACTGCATCACTGCAGATCTCCTTTACTATGAATTTATCAATCTGTAGCTATTGTTGTACCTTTAAAAAATTATTGCTTATTTCTTTATTCTAGCTGAGGCCGCAGGTTTTGCCATATTGCTAGAAAATAAGGCCCCTTCTGACTTGTTTATTCTATGATTCTATATTCAGATGCCTGCATTGAGCAGGGAGTTGGACTCGGCCTAAAAGGCCCCTTCCAACTCAGTTATTTAATGCTTCGAAATGGTTAGATTGCAAATATTATTAGAACAAAATCTGGCCAGTTGAATGAAGAGGCATAAAGGAAGGTGCATGCTGAATGTTCGGAATTGAGAACATTTTCAGTAGATAATGCATGAATGTCATGTTTATACATGTTGGCACTGAGGGTGGGTTGCAAAATAGACTGAAAGGAAATTAGGAGGAAAATCAGAGGAATAAAGAAGGGGGAGAGACTGTCATGTTAGCATTTTAATATGAATTTATCTAATTTGTGTTTGCTGTGCTAATTTCCAAAGCAGAATCCAATTTCCTCACTTCTCCAAACAATGAGCTGCTGCTTTCTGACCAAACTTTTACACAGAAATACAGGCAATAGGGTAAGGAGCATCCCAAAGAAGTATATATTAAACAAATCACTTTCAAAAGTGTTTATACTAGGACAGTGATACACTCCCCAAAAAATTACTACCACACTTTGGGCATGGCTAACTGTGGCCATGGCTAACTGTGGGTGTGGCCTCATCTCCTCCCCCCCAAAGAAAAAAGAGAAAAAAGAAAAGAAACCAGGCAGGTACCTACCCTGCTCTTGGAGCATCACTCCCAGCAGAGGCGGGAGACCCAAGGGCAACCACCCCAGCCTCCTGATGCAGCCCTCCTGGCCGGATGAGGATCAGGCGTGGGTTGCGGTTGCGCCTAGGCCTTGACCACCACTGCTGCTTGTGTCTTGCACAGAAGACAAGAAGGAGCTGCAGTAAGGGCTAAAACACAACTTTATTGCATAGTAGTCAGAGTGAACATGAGATAATGGTGGATCAAACAGCACTATTTATAGCACACTGTACATGATACTGCTACTGGCGCGAGCATCTGCAACAGGTACGTGATACTGCTACTGGCGCGAGCATCTGCAACAGGTATGTGATACTGCTACTGGCATGAGCAGTATTGTCCTTAACAGCTTGCAGGTACGGGATACTGCTACTGGCGTGAGCAGTATTGTCCTTAACAGCTTGTTACAATGAGTCATTGATTACTAACAATGGATACAGTTGTTGGATACAATTGTTGGATACAATCAGTTAAAGAGTACTTGTCACATTCTATTCAGTACATAACATCCATTGTCTCGGAGACAAGGAGGAGCAGTCCCAGAGCAGACAGGCACTGCTGGTGGGTGAGCCCCTCCACACTTCCCATGCACCTTTGGCTCTGGATGAGGCACATGCAAAGCATTGCTGGTGCTGCTGGGAGGTGGGCGGGGCAGGGGCTGTCAGCCTCTCCCTCCCAGCAGTGCCGGCAACGTTTCCCATGTGCCTCACCCAGCCAGGGCCGAAGGAGTGCAGGAAATGTGGAGGTGAAAGTGCGCCTTTGACCCTGGCTCAGTGAGTCACATGGGAAACATTGCCGGCACTGCTGGGAGGGGGAGGCCACAAGCCCACCACCCCACCCACCTTCCAACAGTGGTGGTGGCTTTGCTTCCTCCTCTTCTTCCTGGCTACAGGTCGTGTCCGGAGTGCAGGGAGAGGAGGAGGTGGGCATGGTGTGACAGGGAAGAGGGTGTGGCCAGCCAGTTCTGCTACCGGTATGGTCGGACAGGATTACTCTTGTGTTTCATGCATACAAAAAAAGCTCAATAAAATGCATAAGAATCTTCCTGTGGCTCCTAGAAATGTAATGTAGAAATGGGATAGGATGAACAAATGTTTGAGACAATGTAACATTACGGCAGCCAAAACAGGTGGACTTGTTCATTTCCCTATACAGTATATAATAATTTACTTGTCTATTAATGATGTTCAGGGTAGACTTTCCTAATTCACTCCTTTATATCTAACACCACAGTCTTAAACAAGAAGTTTTACAGAAACTAAGCACGTTTAGGTTTGTGGCAGAATAATACATGTAGCTAGTTAATTTTCACAAGTCAGAGTGTGAATTGAATTTGTATTTAATGGAAACTAGGAGGACTCAAAGAAAGGTATAGGCCAGGCATTCGCAACCTGGCCCCCGATGCCAATTCATCCAGCCCCTGTGCCCTCACCACTCCTGGAAGTGGAAGTAAAAGATGCCCCATGCATGCGCAGAATGCTGCTAAATGCTTTCTGCACATGCATGAGGCATGTTTTTCCACTTTGGGGTGGGAGGAACCACATGATTGGCCCAATCATCTGTCCAGCAGGTGTGGTCAGGCCCACAACCTGAAAACATTGAGAAATATTGGTATAGGCAATTCAAGAACATTCCCTAATCAATTTCACAGAAATAGCAATTTTTTTAAGACTGCAAAAATGCAGTCATTAGGCAAAGGTAAAGGTTTCCTTTGCTTGAAAGCCAGTCTCATCTGACTCTAGGGTTCAGTGCTCATCTCTGTTTCAAAGCTGAAGAGCCAGCATTGTCTGCTTCTGGAGATGTTTCCGTGGTCATGTGGCAGATATGACTAGGCACTGGAGTGCACGGAACGCTGTTACCTTCCCACCAAAGTGGTCCCTATTTATCTATTTGCAATATCTTGCTTTTGAACTGCTTGGTTGGCAGGGGTTGGGGCAAAGACGGGAGCTCATTCTGTCCTGCAGTACTTGGGAATCGAACTGCTGACCTTCTGCCTCCCAGTCAGCATTTTAGCCACTTGAGCCACTGCATTATGAGATTGCAAATCTGAACCTTGATTTTTGTTAACTTTCTGATAGGAAAACCTGTTCAAATATGCATGTAACCTCCTGAAAATCCTTCTGGTCATTTCTGGCCAAGGCATGGAAGAGTGCTCTGTTGCTGCACCCAGACTTTGGTATTTTCTACCCAGAGAAGATTATATTGCATTAAACAAGCTGTACTTCTGCCATCATTTTAATACTTTTTTTTGTTAGTTGGGCAAGACTGTTCTCAACTTGTGTCCATTTTAAAATCGTACTAATAATTGTGTCCTGACAAATCAATTCTAAGTTATGGCAACCCTTTTGGAGGTTTTCTAGGTAGAGAATAGACAGAAGTGATTTTCGTTTCCCTTCTTCTGAGGGATGCCCTAGGACTGTGCAGCTTGCCCAAGGTCCCCAGGTTTGACTCTTCCCCAGGAAGTAAAGTAGAGAATCAAACTCCCAACATCTGGCCAGATGCCTCAGCACAGAGCTATTGAGCTATCCAGCCTTCATCTATTTTATGTGTGTTAATTTTTCTTCCTTATTTCTGGATTAACCTGTAGGAGATTAGAAGAAACAGAAAGAGCTGTACAGAATTCATCTGCATTTTTACATGGATTTTATGTTGCTATGCACAGTTTTATGCACATTCTATGGTAAAATACCTTCCTAAACAAAAGTGGCATCTTTTCAAGACTTGAATGGCACCATAAAATGTGAGGTTTTGTGGCTTTTATTGCCTGTGTTATCATAATCAATACACTGTCCTTTTGGATTTGATGTAGGTTTCTTTTTGAGGGGGGAGTGAGGGAGAGGCCCCCCCATAACTCCAGATCATTATAAGTGTTGCTCTTCCTTGTAAATGTTGTTGTAATGTATTTTCTAGTGAGAACCAAGTGAGAAAAATGATATATAAATATCTCAAGAAAACTCAACATATTTCCTCAAAAGTGTGCTGTAAAATGATAGGATTAAGTGTAGCATTGTAAAAGTGAAAGTGTATGAGCCTTTCACCCTGAGAAATCAATGAAAAGTTAACTAAAGGCATGCCTAAATTGGAAAGGATAATCAAACAATGAAATGGAGCAACAGAGGAATAGTCACTCAGCAGTGTACCAGAGGGAAGGTCTGGGGGTTGTAATGGATGATCAAGTAAATATGAATTGACAATGTGAAGCTGCTGCAAAACTGACTAATGTTTTATTGAGCTGTCCTTGCAGCTATCTCATGTGAAAAACAAATGAGGTATTTTTTCCATTAATCCTGACAGTAATTTGACCTTATTGAGAAACCCCTATTCAGTGTTAGACAGAGCAATTAAAAGACAAAGATAATTGCCAAAAGTTAAACATAAACACACTGATGTAAGGAAATGCCAGACCTTAGAATGAGAAAGCTGGATGATTGGAGAACTTATCATGATCAATTTTTAGAAGGCAGGATAATTATTGTTGTACTGGTACAGATGATCATTGTTCATGTTGTCCAGAGTCATTAGAGATGGAGAGAAGGAAAAAAATGAAGAGCCATGAAATTAACCATAATTAGAATTCCAGTTGCCTAATGTAATTGTGAAAATCTGCTATCAGCACATCACTTTCCTATGACCATCAGGAAATCCATCATGGTCTCAAACAAAAAGAATACCATAGTCAAGGAAAAACCCATGAGGGCAGTACAATGAAATGTACAGTTACAGTGTCATCCATTTCCATTGTGCTCATTTGGTTGAATGATACCGCTTCACAATAAGTCACATAAAATAATTTTCTTTATTGTACTAAATGTTAGCTCATTTTATGGTATACATAGTAGGTGGGTGAAAGAAGCAGGTGGGCATCTTTCATGAAATCCATAGAGAAGTTACTTTGTCTTTAAGTTACTTCATATTCACTTAGGGAACACTGTAGTTCACCTGTAGTCTTTTTAGAATGGTAGTCTAACACTTAGCAAGTTAACTGCTGCAAAGCCATTTTCCATAGCTATGCCAATGATTCAGCACACTCTCTCAACACAATGGCATCTCATTAGCACATCTGTGAGATGACGGAATGCCAATTAGCAAGGTTACATCATCTTGGAATCCTTTCAAAAGGAAGGGGGACATCTGAGAGGGAGATAACGGGACATCTGTGAGTCCCTAATGACCCAAAGAGAGTCATCTCTTAGATGAGAACATCGAGATAAGGATTTTAACTAGCAGAGTGATCGTCATCACATATATACATCAAAGCATCTTGGACACCTTTCAAACGAAAGGAACATCTCAGATAGACATCTTAGAGATGGACATTGAGATAAACACTGATAAGAAGACACCTGTAGCCCTTAATGAGTACCAGTAGTGATAACAAATAGTACTTTTGGGATGAGCTAATCATTCCATAGGGTGGGGTGAGTGAACAAAAAGATATAAAAAGTGTAATATTTTGTTGATAAGCACTGGTCTTACCCAGATCAGCAAAGCTCACATTAGATCAAAACAAGATCCCATAGATGCAATGACCGGTCGTATCGCATATGGAGGCTGGAAGCCTGTAGTTAGCTATGCTTTTAATTAACCTAGCTTTGCAGGTGCACCCACCCAAATAAAGACTCAGACACCGGTATTGGATTGAAGGCATCGGGCCACTTTTATTGAATAATGCCCTAGTCCGAATTATCACTTTCAATTGGTATCTCATCCAATTGTAATTCTTTAAGGCAAGCAGGCCGCAGTAGCACTAGTAAGGTTCCACCCTAAATGCCAATGGAAATTGGCTACATGTATCAATTTGTATCAATTGGTTTGTTTACACAAACAAATTGTTGACCGGAGTCAACATACTATCTATTGACCCCACCGTATGATGTGTATCCGTTCAAATATCAAGGTGATTCAGGCTATGAAGCTCCTGACATCACCCCTTTCATGGTTCGCCCTTGACCGGCCAATCCTGTTTCCCCTGTATCTATTTACGTGTTGGCCAGTCAATTGCGAACCTGCCGGATACCTATGGGTCATAAATCTTTACCTTAACCAGTGCTACCCACCGAAAGTGACCAAAGTCAACTTACCCCGTATCTCAAACACTAGCGACAGTGTGGGATGTGAGAAAAAGCAAAGAACCAAAGGGCCAGTGTAGGTTCAAGCAAAAATTCCCACCCGGCTCCGAAGCGACCAGAAAATCACACTGTCCACTAGGGAGGGGGTGGAGGGGAAAAACTTCTCCGCTCCGTCGCTTCGCGAAATGGCAGCCGGGCTGCCTTGTGGCCACCCCTTTTATGGAGGGGTGGCCATGCCCCCTAACTATCCTGGATGTCTGCGTCCGGGTGGGGGGCCTGCAAAGAGCGTGGCGGCCACTTTGGTGCCACACTTGCATTGCAGGCGCACCCACCCAAAGAAAGACTAGACACTGGTATTGGATTAAAGGCATCGGGCCACTTTTATTGAATAATGCCCTAGTCCAAATTATCACTTTCAATTGGTATCTCATCCAATTGTAATTCTTTAAGGCAAGCAGGCCACAGTAGCACTGGTAAGGTTCCAACCTAAATGCCAATGGAAATTGGCTACATGTATCAATTTGTATCAATTTGTTTGTTTACACAAACAAATTGTTGACCGGAGTCAATATACTATCTATTGACCCCACCCTATGACGTGTATCCGTTCAAATAGCAAGGTGATTCAGACACACAGGGTCTGTAAAAGAAGAAAAGGGAATAAGGACATAAATGGTACTCATACAGTGAGGGGACTTACATATAATGAAAAACGTGCGGACCCCCACCTACCCATCTGACATATATCAGCCTCAGAGTACCCAAATGTAGCCACAGTTGAAGCGGCGCCTATCCTGAATGAATGGGTGCCGTAACAAGCCCCTGGGAGGCTGACACTGTGAAGTGCCATAGCGGTCACCCTCCAAAACTGAAATTTGGTAAGTGGAGACCCATCCTGGTGGCAGAAAAATGGGCCAGGGTGCATGCCAAACACTGCCAAAAATGCATGTAGGGCACCAACTGGACAGATGTCAGCAAACGTGCAACGTAGCAGTCTAACACCACTGCCTACTCCATGCTAATCGGCCTCAACTGGGCCCCCTCCTGGTTGATAATGACATCGTCGAGTTCCAGTGCCAAATGTCCAAATCTCGGCCAGGAGTGGAGAGGGAAGTTCCTCTGCGTCTGGAGCCAAGGCATGGAACCGGGAGATCTGCAGTCAGGATAAAGCATCAGCAAGATCATTATTAATGCCTGGCACATGTCAGGCCCTGAAGAGCACATTAAGGCGTAAGGACCTCAAAACAAATTGGCGAACTAAGGCCATGACTCTGGGGGATTTGGATGTTTGGCCGTTGACAATGTGCACCACTGCAGCATTGTCACACCAAAAGTGAACTACCGAATTAGCCCACCTATCCCCCCAGAGCATTAGGGCCCCTAAAATGGGAAAGAACTCCAGAAACGTAAGATCGCATAAGCGATCTGTGCCCTGCCATTCCTGGGGCCATTCCATAACCCAGGGAGCCGGAGGCATCCGACTGTACTTGAAAATGAGGGCTGACCATAAACTCCAATCTCCAAAAGGAGACGCCATTAAAGTCCTGCAGGAATGTGAGCCAAACCGCCAGGTCTGCCTGTAAACCCTTGGTCAGCCGTACCCTACGGTGTCGCTTTGAAAGGCCCACCATTGCATCGCACAGACGCCTGGCAAATGCTCTGCCTGGCGTCACTACCCTACAGGCAAAGTTGAGGTGACCGTGAAGCACCTGTAACTCTCGGAGGGACACCTTACGCTTGGCAAGCATTGCCAAAATTGCGGCAGAGATCCGGGTCACCTTTTCCATAGGCAATCTGGATGTCTGAGCTACGGTGACGATTTCGATACCTAAAAAGCTAAGAGTGGTGGCTGGGCCCTCAGTCTTTTCAGGTGCTAGGGGGATGCCCAGTTCACGCATAAGGGCCTGAAATGTGGTGACCAGACGGGCACACGTGCCCGTAGCGTGTCCACCCCTGAACAAAAATTGTCAAGGTAGTGGGCTACCGATCTGGACCCTGACCTACAAACAAAAGCCCAGTGGAGGAAGGTGCTAAATCGTTCAAAGGCCGAACATGATATGAAACAGCCGAAAGGCATGGCCTTGTCCACATAAAACTTGCCCCGAAATCAAAAACCTAACAGCTCAAAGTCATCGGGGTGCACTGGCAACAATCGGAATGCCGATTTGATATCACACTTTGCCAATTGCGCCCCGGGACCACACGAGCGTACCATCTGTAAGGCCTGGTCAAAGGACATATACCTGACAGAACAAAGGTCTTCCGGTATAGCGTCATTGACCAAAGAGCCCGCAGGGTAAGAAAGGTGGTGAATTACATGGAATTCACCCGGGGACTTCTTCGGGACTAAACCTAGAGAGGATACCTTTAAGTTAGGGTATGGGGGGTCGTTAAATGGCCCCGACACCCTCTGTGCCTTAATCTCCTTGGCTATCTGCTCCACAGTGATGTCCTCATTACCCCTGAGAGACAGTAGGTTTGGGGCGTCCTGAGGCCCACGAACCCCTTTAAAGTGTATGCGGAAGCCAAACTGAAAGCCCTCAAGTAGGTATCTTGCATCATCCTGTCTAGGATAAGCGTGCAGCCATCATTCAAGCACAAGGACATTAATTGGGGAGGGGACCTTTTGAATGCATAGCAACATCAGAGGGAACTCTGTCCACCCCCTGTCCACCCCTTCCTCTGCCCCTAGACCCACCAGCCCGCGGGCACGCGGAGGCGGCATGAGGGCCGGAACAAGAAGGGCACTTGTGCCTATATCGACACTGGCGCTTGCTGCACACTCCATTGGCGGAGAAACTCCAACACAGCAGGTGGGCTGGAACCCCCTGCCCCGCCGTCTGGAGGGGAGTCTGTGTTGTAGCAGCCCACTGTACGGCATGGCCCCAATGGTACCGGTCACCAGGCGCCGGTCGCATGGGGGTCATGTACAGCAGCTACAACTGCTGGCAGGGCTCGTCCCACCTCATCTCAGGATGAAGGGCCACCCTCATCCTAAATTCTTCATCATAGGCCAACCATGATGGTCAAGGGAAATCAACCACAGCTTGGTAAATATTGTCCAGGTACTGGACCATTGGAATGGCTAGATCAGGACGGGCCCTAAGGTATACTGCCATATAAATCAGATAGGCCGGTAACCAATTAGCCCAAGTGCGAGGTGGCTTACGACGACGGGCCAACTCCTTGTCCCTGTCGTCCTGCCCCTCCCTCTCCTCCTTTGTAGGTTCACTGTTCAGGAGGGTAAAAATGTCCACGTATTCTCCACACCAAATCTTTTCCTTCATAGCCTGGGACAAATGGTCACCCAGGGGTAAGGAGTAACCGGCTGTCGGCAGGGCCGCCGTCGGCATGGATTGAATTGTGGGTGCCCGCAGTGGGCCCTGTAGGACCCCGGGGAAAGTAGGCATACCCGTAGGGGAGATCACCCCTGTAATAACTGGAGAATAATTGGGCAACCAGGAATTAACTGGACAGTGCAGGTTAAACTGTCCTCCCACAGTCACTTGTTGCGGCCATGGCCACTGTACCCCCCCCCCCAGCAGTATTGGCTAGTGTCACTGGTGTACTGACTTGACCAGGATACTCACTCGGCACACCCCCCTGGGCCGCCCCCACTGGGGGTTCTGGCCCGCGGTGGGTGTCGGAGCTCATGACAGGTATGAGCTCTGCCTCCCGATGTGCCCCTGCCAGGTAGGACCGGTGGCTGATGGAAAGCCTTGTTGTGCCGGCCCGATGGGGAGCTGCGAGGTGCCAGCTTGGGCTGGCCTGATGGCCTCTAGCAGCTCAACCCTGTTGGTGGCCCGCTGCACAGCTGTGGCCGGCGTGTGGGCCAGGACCGGAGAGTTGGCAAGCCCACCATCTGAAGGTGGTGGAGCAATGCCCATTGAAGCCTCCAGCACTGAAATGCAGGCAAGGAGATCATCCACAGTCTCCAACCCACCAGAATAAGGTGGGCCGGATGGGCCGGATGGCCCACAGGACAATTGCTGAGGGATAAACCCATGTGGTAATCCCTGGCCAGAATATGGCCATGCCCAGTAATCCGGCCCATGAGGGGCCAGAAGGTGGGGTGGAAACCCGCACCGTGCCTGGGTGGGCCACTATGCCCAGAGCCGGGCAAAGAAGCAGTGGGGGTAAGAACCCCCGGGGAGCAGGCCTGAGCCACCCCCGCCCGTCCTCAGACTGGGCTCATTGGTGGCAGTGGGTACGAAAACCCCACCACCTCCCTGCGGGGGTGCTGTCCGAGCCCTCTGGCCTGGTGGCACCCTAAAGAAGGGGAGGGGGTGGGCCAAGCCCCCCCTTGGCACGACCGAGTGGCCACCTGTGCCTTGCGCTTGGGCACCATGGCTCAAGTGGTGCTGTTCGGGGGAATAGAAAACCTCCGATTCAAGATCAATCCAAGCGAGCCTCTTCAAAAAGAGGCGAGGGCAAAGAGAAAAGCGACGGAGCAAACTTCTCCGCTCTGCCTCGTGGCCACCCCTTTTATGGAGGGGTGGCCACGCCCCCTAACTATCCTGGATGTCTGTGTCCAGGTGGGGGGGCCTGCAAAGAGCGTGCCGGCCATTTTGGTGCCGCGCTTGCATTTGTTTTATTTTTCCCTTATTGAGTTTAGATTAGAAGAGATTTTTATGTATCTTCTGAATTTTATGTCATGCTACAAATAAATGCTGCTAAAAGAATCTTTTGAGTAGCGTTTTGAACTCCAAGAAGAAAAGGGAGTGAAGAGAAGGAGAGATAAGCCTAGCAGAAGGACAAGTCAAGAAAGGACTTCTTCTTTCAAGTTGCCATCCAGAAGGGATGTGACCACGGGACTCTGGGTAAATTATCTAATTTTGGACAGGATTCTGGATTCGCTTACTTTGAAGCACAGGGCCAAGCTTTTTTCTCCAAAATAGTATGTGTTGCATGTGGGAGGTGGCAAACCGGACTTTTCCCAATTTGTCCTTAAAACAGCTAAGCACGTGCAAGAACAGCACCAGCAGGGTCCAGACAAGAAGGGTGGCCGTGCACACCACAAATTAGGCAAAATGCAAAAAACTACACATCCCAGTGTGCAACGCGGCATGCTGTGACCAATTGGAGAGCACAGAATGAGCATGGGAGGTGAAGGGCAATGGCCATCTGGCTGCCATACCAATGTCCACTGCATGCACAGCATTGCCCTCCGGAATGCCAGCAGCTGGCCTGGACATGCCACCATGCAAACGAATGCAAGGAACGCCCCACCAACTGGGCACTGGACACTGCTGCATCCAGGAAGTCGACGATTCTTGCAGCATCCAGAGGCCAGGATGGAGAGAACCCCATGGTGACACACCCAGCAGAGAGGTTGCCAACCACAAACACAGCGGCAGTGGCAGAGGCAGTGGAGGTGCATTTGTGCCCGGATGAAGGCAGTGAGCGCCTGTGAGCTGGGGCCGATGTGCTAGCCCATGCACTGGTGGGGACAGCACTGCTGAAGTGATGCGGCTGCCCGAGTAGGCAATGGACAGGGCCACTATGACCACCACTGCATTCCATGGGTGGCAGGCCTGACAGTGGCACAGACGACAACAAAGCAACGGGCAAGGCAGTGTCCAGGGTAGTGGTGGGGCAGCCTGCCAAGGGGATGCCACCAGGGAGCAGCACAAGGACCGCTCCAGCGCCACTACCACAGGAGACAACACCACCCCGGGAGGTGAGCCATTGCCACCCACAAAAAACAATCCCTGGGCAAAGCCAGGCACCTCTGCTAGGAGATAATAAAAGTGGAGCCTGTTTGTCACATGAACTGACTGAGCCTACACATTTGTCATTTCCTTGGAGCTGTTTCACACCTTGACAATTGCAACAGCTTCTTTCATATAACAGCTTTTTTCTTTTTCTTGGTATATAAAATATTCAAGGCTTCCTGTTATTAAAGCACAGTTTCTTGTTCTTCCCTTAGCCCATTCTCCTACACATTATTTAAAACACATACAATGGTACCTCACTTAAAGATCATAATGTGTTTGACAAGATTGCTCTTTAAACAAATTGCTCTTTAAGCAAAACACTTGGAAAATGCATCACCTCTGCCATTGTAAGTGACCAATTATGACTTCTGGTGGTGGTGGTGGTGGAGATTGTGAACCCCAATTTAGTTGTTAAGCGAATTTTTGGTTGTTTTTAGTTGTTAAGCATGGGCGACCAGTCAGAGAAAATTCTGATCTTTAAGCGAGTTTGTCTTTAAGCGAGGTGCTCTTTATGCGAGGTTTTACTGTATTGTAGAAATGTAAAGTACAGAGGGGAGAAGTACAGATTGGCATTCACTAGATCAAATAAATTCATTGCCTAATTATGTATACATTTTAATTATTTTAAAACTGTTATTTTAATGATTACAAGATGAACTAAACTCACAGTACAAGTAATGATCACTGTTTCACTTTGTATTTATTTGTCACTTTTGGTGGGCAATAGGGGAGATGGTTAGTCATTTTTAGTCACCTTGATTGATTTAAAAACAATTTTAAAAATTAAAAGCAACATGTTACCAACTATTAATGCAACCATTCATTTCCCTCCCTATTTACCAAACTTGCTAGCTAATGAGCTTTTCTTTTTAGACATAACGGCTTGTCCACCCTTTGCAATCTGGGAATAGTTCTAAGTTCATGTCGCACTTTTCTATCAGACTCCCCTTAAACATAATGGGGCAGCATTGATTTCTAGAGGTAGAAAGGCAAAATCCAGCTGAAGCAGGAGGGGGTGATCCCTCTCTTCATTGCAACTCCACCCAAACTCCCAAAACTGGTTGTGAAGAACAAGGAAACCTGTAGGGACTGTCCTCAGGGTATGTAGAAGTCTTCAGCTGTTTGTGAAATGTCCACACACACATACTCCTGAAGTCTAATCACTGTTGACCAATGCCACACCAAAGCCTGGCTGTTTGTTTTCATACCCAGTAGGATCACAGTTCAGCATCAGATTTATTTGAGAGGCTATGGTGTCTTAGTGGTTAGGATGCTGAGCTTGATGACTGGAAGGTTGGCAGGTCAGCAGTTCCAGACCCGAGTGTTGCACAATGGAGTGAGCCTCCATCATATGTTCCACCTCCTACCAACGTAGCAGTTCAAAAGCAAGAAATTGCAAGTAGATAAATTGGTACTGCTTCGGTGGGAAAGGTAACAGCACTATGTGTGCTTCAATGTCTAGTCATGCTTGCCA
Source organism: Bradypodion pumilum (assembly GCA_035047305.1). Classification (NCBI taxonomy): domain Eukaryota; kingdom Metazoa; phylum Chordata; class Lepidosauria; order Squamata; family Chamaeleonidae; genus Bradypodion; species Bradypodion pumilum. The sequence continues at coordinate 155,289,809 of JAWDJD010000001.1, read as the reverse complement.
CATGATTGTGGAAATGTCTGTAGATGCAGACAGCCTGTGCTGTTTTGTTGTAAATGGAGATAAGCACCACCCCCTAGAGTTGGACACAACTGACTTTCAAGCAAGGGAGATCTTTACCTATTTTGTTAACTGTGGCAAAATAATTGGTCAGTTTTAGATCCCATTCAGGTAATTTTATCAATTGTACTGTGCACTGTGATACCTTGGTACAGAATAGACTATAATAATGCACAGAAATTATTTTGGGTTGAAAGGATTTTTGCTGGAGAAACTCTGCTCAGGGAATAGCCAAATGCTGCTCCTGTCATGTTCCCAAGATCTTTTCCCATTGATGTGGTCCCTATTTATCAACTTGCAATTTCTTGCTTTCAATCTGCTAGGTTGGCAGGAGCTGGGACAGAGACAGGTGCTCACGTCATGCAGTACCCGGGTCTTGAATTGCTGATTTGTCGGCCTTCCAGCTAGTAAGGCAAGCTTCTTAATTATGGAGCCACTTGTTATGTATGTATGTGTGCATGTTCATTATACTGTAAAGGCAAGAATGTAACCACTCCAAATACCAACGATCTCAGCTGTAAAGGAACGCGAGCAGACAGCCCATAGAGGGCAGCTGCGAGCGTTCAGTCTCACATGGTTCACATTGCTCAATCACGGACAGCCGCGGGAAAACCTTCCCCGCATTCAGCAGCAGAAGAAAGGGGCGTGCCTGGGCGAGGCCACGCCGGTAGCAGCCAATGAGCTACCGTGCTACAAGATTCAAATGTAGAGGGCTACTGTATATATTGAGATGTATCACCGCCATTACCTCATGCTTCACCGGAACACTATGCAATAAACCTGCGTTAAACCAACCCTTCGGTTGTCCTGTTGTCTTTGGTCCCATACACTAAATTGGCGACGAAGGTGGGATATGGCTGCCCACGGGACCAAGACATGCGCCGGCTACGAGATCAGGAAGCCGGGAGACTTGGAGCTGTTTGAGATAGACTTCAACGCAGCGCTGGTGGAGCTCGAAGTCTCCGATGAGGCCAAGAAGAGGGCCATTTTCGTCCGCATGCTCGGACACGAGACCAAGAGGACCTTGGTGGACCTGATCGCGCCGAGGAAGGTGGGCGACCTCAAAGCCACAGAGCTCCTGGCGGCGCTGCGCGCCCATCTCCGGCCAGCAATAGCGATGTTCCCCGCTCGGAGCGCGTTCTGGAGGCGAGTCCAGGCGCCCGGGGAATCGGTCGCTGAGTTCGCCGCGGCCCTGCGGCTGGCCGCCGGCCCATGCAAGTGGGAGACCCCAGAAGTCACCCTCCGGGACTGCCTGCTCTGCGGTCTGAGGGACACAGAGACTCAGCGCGCGCTGATGAAAAGGGAGCCGCCTCCCACGTGGCAACAAGTCCTCGACACGGCGCAGGCCGCGGAGGCCACGACTGCCGGGGTGCAAGAGCTCCAGGACTGGCGCCCAAAGCCCGCCAAGGCAGAGAGCTCGGTGCGCGCGGCCCGGCGAGCTTCGGACTCGTCTGCGGAGAGCGGCGACGACGAGGACGTCCGGAGGGTCCAGAGAGAGGGCCGGCGCTGCGACGGCTGCGGCGCCGCCCACGCCCGCGCCAAATGCCCATTCCACAAGGCCGAGTGCCACAACTGCGGCCGGCGCGGGCACATCGCCAAGGTCTGCCGGAAGCGGCGCGAGGCCACAAGGAGTTCTCCAGACCGCTCGGCGAGGCAGGACCGCACCACGAGGCCAAAGGACGGCACCCGGACCACGAGGACGCGGGACGGCGTAGGGCGCATCTCCGACGACAGCGAGGACGACGCTCCGGTTTGCAGCGTTTCCACGGAGCACACCCGTTACTTCGTTGAGGTAGTAATACAAGGGGCCCCTGTTAGAATGGAGGTGGACTCGGGTTCGTCATACTCTATTATTTCCCAGGGAGAGTTCATGAAAATCGCCCCCCGCGTGCGGCCCAAGCTCAAAGCGTTGAGGGCCACACTGAAGGACGTGCAAGGGAAACGCATCCCAGTGTTGGGGGTTGGGAAGTTCCAGGTCCAGTTTAAAAAACACACCGCAACGCTTCCCCTAGTCGTCCTCAAGGGAGGAAAATGCAGCCTCCTCGGGACTCAATGGTTCCAGCCCCTGGGGTTGTTCATTGGGGGTGTGCACGCCGTGGGAGCACACGCCACCGGGACTGATCCAATACAGAGCATGTGCGACGCGCACCCCGAGGTTTTCAAAAAGGGGATCGGAAAATTCAAGGGCCCCCCAGTGAGTTTCGACCTGGACCCTGGAGTACGTCCAATCAGACTTAAACCGCGCAGAGTGCCTTTCGCACTAAAGGACAAAATAGAGGCGGAGTTGGACAAATTGGTGGGCCAGGGGATTCTTGTTCCTGTTGATTCTGCGGAGTGGGAAACTCCAATTGTAACAGCGCTCAAGGCCAACGGGGAGGTCCGCATATGCGCTGATTACAAGTGCACCATCAATAAGGCGATCCGCCCTAATGCGTATCCGGTGCCGGTAGTCAGCCACTTGTTGGCCAGGTTACACGGGGGGAGGTGTTTCGCTAAACTCGACCTGGCCCAAGCCTACCAGCAACTCCCGGTGACCCCCGCCGCAGCTGCTGCACAGACCATAGTCACCCACAAAGGGGCGTTCCAGATATAGCGCCACCAATTCGGCGTGAATTCGGCGCCCGGGATTTTCCAGTCACCCGTGGAACGCCTCCTGAAGGGGTTAGAGGGGGTGTTACCCTACTTTGATGACGTATTGATTACAGGGGGGAGCCGGGCCGAATTAGCAACAAGGTTGGGAAAGGTCCTGGCAATATTCGAAAAGGCAGGGTTGCGGTTGCGAAAAGACAAATGCGTTTTCTTCGCAACTGAGGTTGAGTTCCTAGGGTTCCGTGTTACTCCCGAGGGAATCAGGCCATCCCAATCCAAGGTGGCCGCCATCAAGAAGGCCCCTCGCCCCACCTCCAAGCCCGAGTTGCAGTCGTTCCTGGGACTGCTCAATTTTTACCACTCCTTCCTTCGGCGGAAGGCAGCAGTGGCGGAACCGCTACACAAATTGTTAAAAAAGGACGAGGCATGGAAGTGGGGCGACGTCCAGGAGAATGCTTTCAATGACCTGAAGCGACTCCTGGCATCAGATGCTGTACTGACCCACTTCAATCCCAAACGCCCAGTGGTCCTAATATGTGATGCATCCCCGGTGGGGGTGGGGGCGGTGTTATGCCACGTACTGGAGAACGGGAGGGAGGCCCCGATAGCGTTCTACTCTAGGTCCTTGTCCCAAGCGGAGAGAAACTATGCCCAGACAGACAGGGAAGCACTAGCGATAATTGCGGGGACCAAGAAATTTCATGATTTTGTGTACGGCCGCCCCTTCACCATAGTGACTGACCACAAGCCCCTGCTAGGCATTTTCACCGCAGATAAGACCACACCCCAAATCCTGTCCCCGAGAATGCTCAGGTGGGCCATTTTTCTCAACGCGTATCAGCACGCGTTGGTATACCGGCCCGGGAAGGAGATCAGCCATGCGGATGCCCTGTCGAGGTCCCCCATTCCCCGGGATTGCTGCCACGTGGGCGAGGTAGAGAGGGACCACCAGGTCTTAATGATAGAGGTCCTAGACTCCCCTCCAGTAGTACCGGCCGACATCGCTAAAGCGACCGGCAAGGACAAAACGCTGGCCACAGTTTGCTCCTGGGTACAGAAAGGGTGGCCCGTGTCTTCCCCAGCAGCGGAATTCGACACATTTTTCAAAAAGAAACTAGAGTTGTCCCTAGAGAGGGGTTGCCTTTTGTGGGGACAGCGGGTAGTGATCCCCACATCTCTCCAGCCGAGGGTGCTTAAACTGCTGCACGTCAGCCACCCGGGGATCGTCCGCTCTAAGGCACTGGCCCGCAGTTACTTTTGGTGGCCCCAGCTAGACGCCGACATCGAACACATGGTCGGCACTTGCGAAGCATGCCAAAGCTCCAGGCCAGAAGAGGCCCGCTCGCCACATAGGGAGTGGGACGCAGCAAGGGGGCCCTGGTCCTGGGTACACGTAGATTTTGCTGGCCCGTTCAGGGGAACGCTCTTCCTCCTTGTAGTGGACGCGTTCTCCAAGTGTTTGGAGGTCATTCCAGTCTCGAGCACCTCCTCGGCCACAACAATTAAACAGTTACGGAGGGTCTTTTCCACGTTCGGTTTACCCGACACCCTCGTCAGCGATAACGCTAGCTGTTTCACGTCCGCCGAGTTCGGGGCATTCATGGAGCGCAACGCCATTCGGCACATCACCTCCGCCCCCTTTCACCCGGCCACCAACGGCCAAGTAGAGCGCCTCGTGCGCACCACGAAAGATGCGCTGCTGCGCATGGGCAACGGAGACCTCGACCTGAAATTGTGCCAATTCCTGCTAAGGTACAGGGTCACCCCATTGGCGTCAGGGTACTCCCCCGCAGAGCTGTTGATGCGCAGGAAGCTGGCCACGGGAATCTCCAAGCTAGACCCCACGAGAGTAGAGGACAAAGGGTGGAACATAGGGGTGGAACCCACAAAGAGTTTCAGCGTAGGCGCCCCGGTGCACTGCAGGAACTACGCCATCGCGGGGCCAGCCTGGGTGCCGGGCACCGTAATAGCACAAACCGGCCCCGTCTCCTACCGCGTGGAGACCAGTACAGGCTTCCTGTGGAGGCGACACATGGACCAGCTCAGGCGCAGGGTCCCCGGAGAGCAGGACGGAGACAAAAATAGCATCGAATCAGCGTTAGGGTACTCCCCCACCCGTTTAGCCCAAGGGGGAGGAGAAGGGGAGCATGGGTCCCCACCAAGGGGGGAGGAAAGGGAATCGATCCACAGAAATCTTTTGCGGGAGTCCGCGGCAGAAAGGAAGAGCCCCGACCACACACATACCCCTCGGAAGTTCCCCCGAAACACAGATGCCCATAGAAGTTTAGACGTTGATTTACAGTACCAGGGGGAGTTAGCGGAGTGGTCCCCCACCCGTCCTAGCGAAAAGAGGGGTTTCAGTTCAGCCCCTGGTACTTCCAGTCCCAATAGCCCCTGTGAGTTAGAATGCAATATAGCGCCAATTTCCCGGAGACCGACACCCCCAAGACGGGAGGCAACGGCGAGTCCGCCCACCACAGTCTCAAGATCCCCCGAGCGGGGATCAGAAGGTAGCAGAACCACAAGGGCGACCTCATCGGTTCCGCGGTTCACAATGGGAGGGTCCCCGGGGTCCGAGAGCAACAGGCAGGGATTCACCTCCCAACTGTTCATTCCATTCCCATCCCCGGGCGCAGGGCAGGCACGGACGCCCCACAGAGCCACTAATGAATCCCCGTTTCCCGTTGCAGGACAAGCACCCGCGGAGTCAGGGATCACAGGCTCTCCAGTACTAGGGCAGTCACAGGCACGCCCCAAGCGCACGTGCGGCAAGCCACAATGGTTGAGGGACTTCGTCCCATCCTAGGGGGGAGGGATGTTATGTATGTATGTGTGCATGTTCATTATACTGTAAAGGCAAGAATGTAACCACTCCAAATACCAACGATCTCAGCTGTAAAGGAACGCGAGCAGACAGCCCATAGAGGGCAGCTGCGAGCGTTCAGTCTCACATGGTTCACATTGCTCAATCACGGACAGCCGCGGGAAAACCTTCCCCGCATTCAGCAGCAGAAGAAAGAGGCGTGCCTGGGCGAGGCCACGCCGGTAGCAGCCAATGAGCTACTGTGCTACAAGATTCAAATGTAGAGGGCTACTGTATATATTGAGATGTATCACCGCCATTACCTCATGCTTCACCGGAACACTATGCAATAAACCTGCGTTAAACCAACCCTTCGGTTGTCCTGTTGTCTTTGGTCCCATACACTAAACCACTGCAGTCCCTTCTACAGAATAGACTGTACCAAGTCTATTGTGCACTTACTCAATGTATTGATTGATTGAAATACAATCAACTATTTTGCCAAACTATCTGATTTTGGCCTAATACAGTCATCATATTGCATGCTCAACCTGCTACAGCAGCTTACTACCCATTTTGATGACTTCTAAAGTCACCAGCATCTTTTAAAAACTCCAACAAGCAGCCCAAAATAACAAAATCATTTTCACTTTCTTTCCGTCTTGCTCTACTGGAAAGAGTGAGCTAAAAGGAAGCCAGCTGTGTGAAAGACCAGCGACAGGTGAATCAATGGTTTAGCACTCAGTAGGTCCCTGCCAATTGCAGTGATATTGATTAACTCCTAATCAATTGCAGCAATGTGGCTGCAGATAATCAGGGAGTATAAACAACATGGATGTGTAGAAATGTCTGTGCTGAGAAAGGAGAGCACAGCATGGCCTGGAGGAGATATATTGGACATATATGGGGAGAGTACCACACAGAGCCTAAAATTAAAGCCAGCACAATATAGCTCAGAAGAGGAAAGGTGAATGGAGCTTGGAGCTCTGGAAATATAAATTGGAAATTAACCTAAAAATCTCAAGGGTGAGGACTGTTCTTCTCAGCATACTTTTAAGAACATTCTTGAGGGTATGCAAGTGCACAACCAAATTAGAAGATGAAGGAAGGATCTCAATGAACAAGGAATAACATTAAAGTAAAAGAAGATGGCTGAAGGACCCTGAATAGGCTGAGGGTCAGAGTCCCTAAATATAAGAACAACAAGTGGGGACTTTTGGTAGACAACGACAGACTGTGTAAATGTGGAGAGATAAAGAATCTGGCTCATCAGCTGGTCTGCTTGTTACTACTGGAAACATGTACTGATGAGGACTTAAGTTTGTCCAATGACAAAGCCAAGAAGGTGTTTTCATTTTGGCAATTTAAAGTCAGAAATTTTAAAAAAATCTTTTCCAGAATATACTATATTTCCCAACATATAAGATACATTGGAGTATAAGATGCACATCATCATTGCAAAAATAGCCCACTATATATAGTTCAAGACACAATCAATTTCTCCAGGGTATTTTAAGGGTGGGTGGGTGGGTCTTATAAGTAAATACAGTGAGTCCCAGTGGAACAGACTTGAGAAAGATCATATGTAGAATTTGTAGCTATTTAAGCTACAAGCATCCAAAGAGCACAGTGGAGTTGTTTGGTTGATTATTATTATTATTTACAATCTCACATGCTGCTCATAGTAGGAGTGATGGAGAAGGCTCTCTCTCTGAACATATTTAAGAAGCTCTTAAGGACAGTGCTGTATAGGTACGTTTATAAAGATCTTCTTCCTATGGGCACTTAACTTTTATTATTTGTTTTGGGACCCTTTTCTCAGTGAATCTCCTAGCTTATTTTTTACATGCTGCTGCCACTGGAGAGGAATATTGTTGCAATGTATTTTATGGGCGGTTTTTTTTTTTTTTTGGAATAGTAGCTGACTTTTTTTTTTAATAATAGCCATGGTAGTCTTTGTTCCAGCCATCTCAGAAAGCAAAAACAAAAAACAAAAACACTGCAGCTCTTGAAAGACTAACTGCTATATTTTTAATTTTTAATGTCTGATTGTTGTGTATAAAGGTTTATTCTGTTTAAAAGTCAAACTGTGCCAAAACCGGGAACCCATTCAAAAGGGCGCAAAATTCAAAGGGATGTCAGCATGGGTAAAATGTTAAAGATGAACTTTGTTTGTACCTCCGGAAGCCCGTCTAAATGTATTTGTTTTCTAACGGTCAAATCACTTTATTTATAGAGGCCACACCTGTACATATTCCCCAGTCTGGAACTTGAGCTGAATAAAGATCACTGAGTTTAACCTGGTCCTGCTGCTTGTAGTTGTTGTTCAATCGCACAGTCGATTCCGACCCTTTGCGACCCCATGGACCCTTTTCCTCCTGGCATCTCTATCCTCCACCATTCTCCTCAGCCCACCAAGCTCTGTGCCCATTGTGTCCACAATAACATCTATCCATCTCATCTTTGGATGTCCCCTTCTTCTCTTGCCCTCCACCTTTCCCATCATCAGAGCCTTCTCAAGTGAGACCTCCCTTCTCATTTGATGTCCAAAGTACATTAGCTTCATCTTCACTATTTGTCCCTCCAATGAACAGTCAGGATTGATGTCTCCCAGTATTGACCTATTTGTTCTCTTTCCTGTCCAAGGGACTCTCAGGACTCTCCTCCAACACCACATCTCAAAGGCATCTATTCTTCTGCGCTCAGCCTTCCTAATGGTCCAGCTCTCACACCCATACATTACCACTGGGAATACCATTGCTTAGAATATGTGAATTTTTGTTTTCAACGTGATGTCTCTGCTTTTCACTATATTCCCCAGGTTTCTCATCGCTTGTCTCCCCATAATCAGTCGTCTTTTTATTTCATGGCTACAGTCGCCATCTGCAGTGATCTTAGATCCCAGGAAAGTAAAATCTGTCACTGCTTCTACTTCTTCCCCATCTATTTTCCAGGAACTGATCAGACCTGTTGCCATTATCTTGGTTTTCTTGATATTAAGTCTCAAGCCAGCTTTTGCACTCTCCTCCTTCAATCCAATCAAGAGGTTATTTAGGTCTTCCTCACTTTCTGCCATTAGGGTGGTATCGTCTGCATATCTCAAATTGTTGATGATTCTTCCAGCAATTTTGATCCCATATTGTGATTCCTCCATCCCTGCATTGCACATTATGTGCTCTGTGTATAGATTGAATAAGCAGGGTGATAAAATGCAGCCCTGTCTTACTCCTTTTCCTATTCCAAAACACTCTGTCTTTCCGTGTTCTGTCCTAACTGTTGCTTCTTGGTTCGTGTACAGATTTCTCAGGAAGCATATGAGGTGTTTTGGTATTCCCATCTGTTGTGTATAAGAAAGTATGCCTTTAAACAATGTAACAGAATAACTACCAGCTGTAACTCTGTAACCTCTGTATTAGGACGCGAGCTAATGTCCACCAGATGGCAATAGCGAGCGTCCAGCTCACATGGTTCCAATTCCACAAATACCTACAGCACGGGAAGATTCCCGCCACCACTCACCTGGACAAGAAGGGCGTGACCAGAAATGACGACACGCAGACAGTAGCCAATGGGTTACCGAGGAGCCACATTCAAATGTATAGCCTCTGTATATATTGAGCTGTTCGTCCACCATTACCAAATGTTCCCCCGGACCACCATGCAATAAAGATGTGTTAAGCCAATCCTTCGGCTGTTCCTGTGTCTTGGTTCTCATACACTAAATTGGCGACGAAGGTGGGATAATGGATCCCCACGAGACCAAGACACACGCCGGTTTCGACATCAACAAGCCAGAAGATTGGGAGCTCTTCGAAATGGACTTCCAAAGCGCGCTGGTGGTGTCCGACATTACGGACGAAGGAAAGAAGAGGGCCATCCTCACCTGGATGCTGGGACGTGCCGCCATGAGAGTACTGGTGGACCTGGTTTCGCCGAAGAAGGTGAGCGAGGTGTCAGTCAAGCAGCTCCTGAAAGCGATGCGCGATCACTTCCAGCCCTCGGTCTCGATGTTTTCGGCTCGAGACGCGTTCTGGAAGAGAGTCCAAGCGCCTGGGGAGTCCATCGCAGCCTTTGCAGCGGCCCTCCGGTTGGCCGCCGGCCCTTGCAAGTGGGAGAACCTGGAAATCGCCCTCAGGGACCGCATGCTCTGTGGCCTGTGGGACGAGGAAGTTCAGCGAAAGCTGATGAACCAGGAGCCGCCCCCGACGCTGCACGAGGTCGTGAAGGCGGCACAGGCCGCGGAAGCCACGAGGGCCGGAGTCAAGGGGTTCAGGGAAAGGCCCCCACAACCCGACAAGGCAGCGGGCTCGGTGCACGCGGCCAGGCGAGCGCCACAATCCTCCACGGAGAGCAGCGAGGATGAGGACGTCCAGAAGGTACGGAAGGATGGCCGATGTTGCAACAGCTGCGGGGCGGCCCACGACCGCGCCAAGTGCCCATTCCGGAAGGCTGAGTGCCACAACTGTGGACGTCGAGGGCACATAGCCAAGGTTTGCAGACAGCGGCGCGTGGACCAGAGAGGTTCGACAGACCGCCCACCGAGATTCCAGGAAGGCACCCGGCCCTCGAGGAAGCAGGACAGCGTGGGCCACATCTCCGACAGCAGCGACGACGACGACCCAGTTCACAGCGTGTCCTTAGGACACCCCCGTTACTTTGTTGAGGTACTGGTGCAAGGGGTCCCCATTAGAATGGAGATAGACTCGGGGTCTTCATATTCAATCATTTCCCAGAGGGAGTTTTTGGGGATTTCCCCCAACTTGCGGCCCAGGCTCAAAGCGCTGAGGTCCACACTGCGGGACGTACAGGGAAATAGCATTCCGGTGTTGGGGGTTGGAAAATTCAAGGTCCAGTACAAGCGGCACGCCGCGGAACTGCCCCTGGTTGTCCTCAAGGGGGGAAGCTGTAGCCTTCTCGGGACTCAATGGTTTAAGCCCCTGGGTTTGTTCATCGGGGGGGGGGGTGCATGCCGTTGGGACTGACCCTATACAAGAGGTGTGTGACGCGCACCCCGAAGTGTTCAAGAAGGGACTCGGAAAATTCAAGGGACCCCCAGTTGCATTTGACCTGGACCTGGAGGTCCGCCCAATAAGACTGAAACCGCGCAGAGTGCCTTTTGCGCTCAAGGACAAGATAGAGGCGGAGCTGGACAAATTGGTGGGCCAGGGGATTCTTGTTCCTGTTGATTCCGCGGAGTGGGAAACTCCGATTGTAACAGCGCTGAAGGCCAACGGGGAGGTTCGCATATGCGCAGATTACAAATGCACCATTAATAAGGCGATACGCCCAAATGCGTTTCCGGTACCGGTGGTCAGCCACCTGTTGGCCAGGTTACATGGGGGGAGGTGCTTTGCAAAACTTGACCTAGCACAAGCATATCAGCAGCTATCGGTAACCCCAGCTGCGGCTGCTGCGCAGACGATAGTCACTCATAAGGGGGCGTTCCAGGTCATGTGCCTACAGTTTGGCGTGAACTCGGCACCAGGTATCTTCCAATCGCTCGTGGAACGCCTCTTAAAGGGGCTAGAGGGGGTCTTGCCATACTTTGATGACGTGTTGATAACGGGGGGGAGCGAATCTTAATTGGCTGAAAGGTTAGACAAAGTGCTGACGATATTTGAAAAGGCGGGGTTGAGGCTGCGGAAAGACAAATGCGTCTTCTTCGCCACAGAGGTTGAGTTCTTGGGTTTCCGGGTAACCCCTGCAGGAATCAAGCCCTCCAAATCAAAGGTGGCCGCCATTCAAAATGCTCCTCGCCCCACCTCCAAGCCCGAATTGCAGTCGTTCCTGGGGCTCCTAAACTTCTACCATTCCTTCCTGCCTCGGAAGGCATCGGTGGCGGAGCCGATTCACAAGCTTCTAAAAAAGGACGTGGCATGGAAATGGGGCGAGAGCCAAGAGAAAGCATTCAATGACCTGAAACAACTCCTAGCCTCAGACGCTATACTAACCCATTTTGACCCCAAGAGACCAGTAGTCCTGATATGTGATGCGTCCCCAGTGGGGGTGGGGGCGGTTCTGTGCCATGTGATGGAAAATGGGCGGGAGGCCCCGGTGGCGTTCTACTCCAGGTCCCTGTCTCAGGCAGAGCGAAATTACGCACAGACAGACAGGGAAGCGTTGGCAATAATCGCTGGGACCAAAAAGTTCCACGATTTCTTCTATGGCCGCCCTTTTACCATCGTGACTGACCACAAGCCCCTGCTAGGCATTTTCACTGCGGACAAGCCCACGCCTCAAATCCTGTCCCCTAGGATGCTCAGGTGGGCCATTTTTTTAAACGCATACCAGAACGCGCTGGTGTATCGCCCTGGAAAGGACATAAGCCATGCGGACGCCCTGTCGAGGTCACCCCTCCCCCACACAAGCGGCCACGTGTGCGAGGTGGAGCAAGACCACCAAGTGCTCATGATAGAGGTCTTGGATTCACCCCCCGTATTGCCCGCAGAGATCGCCAAGGCGACAGGCAAGGACAAGACGTTGGCCCTGGTTAGTTCTTGGGTGCAGAAGGGGTGGCCAACGTCCTCCCCTGCGACGGAGTTCGCCCCATTTTTTCGGAAAAAGCTAGAATTGTCCTTAGAGAGGGGGTGCCTCCTGTGGGGCCAGCGGGTAATTGTCCATGAAGCACTGAGAGCGAGGGTGCTCAAACTGCTGCACGTCAGCCACCCCGAAATTGTCCGTTCCAAGGCGCTGGCCAGGAGCTACTTCTGGTGGCCTCAGTTGGACGCCGATATCGAGCACATGGTGGGCACTTGCGCGAGCTGCCAGAGCTCCCGGCCCGAAGAAGCTCGTCTTCTGCACAGGGAATGGGACACGGCAAAGGGGTCGTGGTCCCGCGTGCACATTGACTTTGTGGGCCCTTTCAGAGGATCTCTTTTTCTCCTCGTAGTGGATGCTTACTCCAAGTGGCTGGAGGTTCTCCCGGTTGCGAACACCTCCTCAGCCACAACTGTTAAACATTTGCGGAGGGTGTTCAGCACATTCGGCATACCAGACACCCTTATTAGCGATAACGCTAGTTGTTTCACGTCCGCTGAGTTTAGGGCATTCACCGAGATCAACGCCATCCGGCACATCACCTCCGCACCTTTCCACCCGGCGACAAATGGCCAGGTAGAACGCCTCGTGCGTACCACCAAAGACGCGCTGAGGTGCATGGGCCCCGGGGATTTAAACCTGCAGTTGTGTCAGTTTTTACTGGGATACAGAGTTACCCCCTAGCATCAGGGTACTCGCCCGCAGAACTCCTAATGCGCAGGAAGCTGACTACGATACTGACCAGGCTAGACCCCACTAGGGTGGAAGACACTGGGAGGAACATCGGGGTAGCGGGCACGAAGAGTTTCGAGATAGGCGCCCAGGTTCATTGCAGAAACTACGCTAGCGCAGGGCCAGCCTGGGTTCCGGGCGTAGTCATTGGGCAGACAGGCCCCGTGTCGTATTGCGTAGAGACCAGCACAGGTCTACTCTGGAGGCGACACGCAGACCAACTCCGGCGCCGGATCTCCGAAAACCAGGGTGCTGGCAGCGCAGAAAAGGATTCAACATTAGGGTTCTCCCCCACCCGTTCAGCCCAAGGGGGAGGAGAGGGGGGCCGGTGGTCCCCACCACGGGGGGAAGGGAATAAGTTTGTCCCCGTAGATATCCTGTCGGATGCTCCCACAGATTCCCCAGTAGATGAATTTGAGTTTGAGTTACAAAACCGGGGTTTTTTTTCGGAGTGGTCCCCCACCCATCCAAGCGAGAAGAGGGGTTTTGCGTTAGCCCCCAGTGCCCCCGGTTTTCCCACAATGGAGTTCCTCCCTACCCCAAAAGCTGCGGAACCGCGGCAAGTCGCTAACGAGTATCCCTCTCCCATTGCAGGACGAGAGACCAGGGAGCAAAGAAGCGATAGCGCCCCCGGGACAAGCCAGCCAGCCTTGCGCCCAAAACGCGTTTGCAATAAACCATATTGGATGAGAGACTTCGTCTCATCCTAGGGGGGAGGGATGTTGTGTATAAGAAAGTATGCCTTTAAACAATGTAACAGAATAACTACCAGCTGTAACTCTGTAACCTCTGTATTAGGACGCAAGCTAATGTCCACCAGATGGCAATAGCGAGTGTCCAGCTCACATGGTTCCAATTCCACAAATACCTACAGCGCAGGAAGATTCCCGCCACCACTCACCTGGACAAGAAGGGCGTGACCAGAAATGACGTCACGCAGACAGTAGCCAATGGGCTACCGAGGAGCCACATTCAAATGTATAGCCTCTGTATATATTGAGCTGTTCGTCCACCATTACCACATGTTCCCCCGGACCACCATGCAATAAAGATGTGTTAAGCCAATCCTTCGGCTGTTCCTGTGTCTTGGTTCTCATACACTAAACCATCTCTTTAATTACTTGCCACATTTTGTTGTGGTCCACACAGTCAAAAGCCTTGGTGTAGTCAATAAAACAAAAGTTGACTTGTTTCTGGTATTCTTTTGTTTTCTCCATGATCCAACATATGTTGGCAATGTGGTCTCTAGTCCCCCTGCCTCTTCTGAAACTGGCCTGCACTTCTGGTAGTTCTCTCTCCACATGTTGTTGAAGTCTATCCTGTATTATCTTGAGCATCACCTTGCTGGCATGTGGGATGAGCGCAATTGTTCGGTAATTTGCTGCACACCTGGCCCCGCTGGGGGCGAAGAGCACTGGGCCCCGCCCCCTTCGCCCTAGGACTTAAAAGGCGATGGGGACACCGGGTGGAACACCCCGCCACACACCTGGCCCCGCTGGGGGCAAAGAGGCTTCCCGGCCACGCCACTGGCCGGAGCCCTGGACCCCGCCCCCCCTCACCCAAGGACTTGAAAGGCGAGGGGGATGCCAGGCAGAACACCCTGCTGCACACCTGGCCCCACTGGGGGCAAAGAGGCTTCCCGGCCATGCTACCGGCCGGAACCCTGGGCCCCGCCCCCTCACCCTAGAACTTGAAAGGCAAGGGGGACGCCGGGCGGAACACCCCGCTGCACACCTGGCCCTGCTGGGGGTGAAGAGGCTTCCTGGCCCCACCACCGGCTGCAGCCCTGGGCCCCGCCCCCTCACCCTAGGACTTGAAAGGCGAGGGGGACGCCGGGCGGAACACCCTGCTGCACACCTGGCCCTGCTGGGGGCGAAGAGACTTCCCGGCCACACCACCGGCCAGAGCCCTGGGCCCTGCCCCCCTACACCCTAGGACTTGAAAGGCAAGGGGGACACCAGGCGGAACACCCCACCGCACACCTGGCCCCGCTGGGTGGCAAAGAGGCTTCCCGGCCATGCCACCGGCCGGAGCCCTGGGCCCCGCCATCCCACCTCGAGGGACTCTGAAGGCATGGGAATTTGTGGGTGGTTTAGCTGATTTGTATTTATTGCATTTTTGTATTGTAGTTGGTGTAATACCATGTACTGTTATGTAATTTTGCATTATTGTTTTGCTTGTACAACCCTATTTTGCTTTGTAATAGTGCTATATTGTATTTCTGTATTTCTGTACATTATGCATTGTGAACCGCTATGGGATGCCTGCTGGATGAGGAAAGCGGTATATAAGAATAAATTTCAATTCAATTCAATTCAATTCAATTTGAGCATTCTTTGGCATTGCCTTTTTTTGGGGATTGGAACGTACACTGATCTTTTCCAATCCTGTGGCCACTGTTTTGTTTTCCAAATTTGCTGGCATATTGAATGCAGTTGTTTGATTCCATCATCTTTTAGGGCTTTGAAAAATTCAACTGGGATACCCTCATTTCCACTAGCTTTATTGTTTGCAGTGCTTTTTAAGGCGTTTCTGTCTTCACTCTCCAGAATGTCTGGTTCAAGTTCAAATTTCTCATTATTGTTATTATCAGAAGTGTTGAGGTCCTTTTTGTAGAGTTCCTCTGTGTATTCTTGCCATCTTTTTTATCTCTTCTGCTTCAGCTAACTCCTTTCCATCTTTGTCCCTTATCATGGTCATTTTTGCTTTAAATGTTCCCTTGATTTCCCCAATTTTTTGGAAAAGATCTCTAGTCCTGCCTCTTTTGTTGTTTTCCTCCATTTCTTTGCACTTTTCATTCAGGTAGTTTTCCTTATCTCTCCTTGCTTTTCTTTGAAATTTTGTATTCAGGTGGTTGTATTTTTTCCTTTCTCCTTGGACTTTTGCATTCCTTCTTCCCTCTGCTATTTTAAGAGCCTCATCAGACAACCACTTTGCTTTCTTACGCTTCTTTTCTTTTGGTATGGTTTCTCTTGCTGCCTCCTGCATGATGTCCCGTGTCTCTGTCCATAATTCTTCTGGTACTCTGTCTATCAGGTACATGACATTAAATCTGTTCATGACCTCCACAGTGTATTCTTTAGGGATGTTGTGTAGGTCATATCTGTCTGGTCTAATTGTTTTCCCCATTTTCTTTAGTCTAAGCCTGAGTTTTGCAATCAGTGGGTTGTGATCTGAGCCACAGTCTGCTCCAGGTCTTGTTTTTGCTGACTGAATGGAGGTTCTCCATCTTTGACTGCAGAGTATGTAATCAATCTGATTTCGATGCTGGCCATCTGGCGATGTCCTTGTGTAAAGTCACCTCTTGTGTTGCTGGAAGAGGGTGTTTGCTATGACTAGTGCGTTCTCTTGGCAGAACTCTATCAATCTTTGCCCTGCTTCATTCTGTGTTCCAAGACCAAACTTGCCTGTGATTCCATTTACTTTTTGATTTCCTACTTTGGCATTCCAGTCTCCTAAGAAAATGTGGACATCATTTCTTGGTGTCTGTTCTATGAGGTGTTGTAGGTCCTCATAGAACTGGTCAACTGTGGCTTCATCTGCACTAGTGGTTGGTGCATGGTTAGAATAGTTCTTTTTCCGGACTCAACACTGATGATGCAAGCGCGGCACCAAAATGGCCGCTGCGCTCTTTGCGGGGGGCCCCACCTACCCAGGCTCAGACATCCGGGTTAGTTAGGGGGCGTGGCCACCCCTCCATAAAAGGGGTGGCCACGAGGCAGCCTGGCTGCCATTTTGCGAAGCGACGGAGCGGAGAAGTTTGCTCCGTCACTTCCTCCCCTGCTTGCCTCTTTGGAGGCTCCTTTTTCTAAAATTTCAGATGAGAGACATTTACATGTCTCTCTCTTTTAAAATCAGCACCATATTGCAGTGGTTCAGGTGGCTAAGATGCTGACCGGGAGGTAGAAGGTCAGCAGTTCGATTCCTGAGTACTGCAGGAAGGGATACGCTTAATCAGGCAGCCCCTTTGGTCGTGCCTGGGGGGGGCTCAGCCCACCCGCTCTACTTTTTGGGGGTGCCACTGGGCCATGGGGCTCGGACGTCACACCCACAGGTGGGTGGTGAGGTCATTAGATGTTCTGCCACCAATGGGCCCAGGCTGAGGGCTCGTGCGGTGGGCGGCACAGGCCTGCCCCACTGGGTTCTTTACCCGCTGCTTCTTTGCCCCCCTTGGGGCATAGCGGCCCACTTGGGCATGGTGTGGGTTTCTGCCCCGCCGTCATTCCTGCACTTCATGGGCCGGATTACTGGGCATCCCCCTGTTCTGGCCAAGGATTATCCCATGGGTTTATCCTGCATCAATCACCCGGTTGGGCCATCCGGCCCATCCGGCCCACCTTGTCCCGGTGGGTTAGATGCTGTGGATGCTTCCCTGCCCGCAGTTTGGCACTGGGGGCATCAATGGACATTGCTCCACCACCTTCGATGGTGGGCGTGCCAACTCGGCGGTTCCGGTTTACAGGCCGGCCATGGCTGCACAGTGGGCTGCCAACAGGGTTGAGCTGCTGAAGGCCATCAGGCCAGCGCAGGCTGGCACCTCGCGGCTCCCCATCCGGTCTCGACACACGGGGACACAGAGCTCGAGGGCCATCGTGAGCTCTGATGCCCAACACGGGCTGGAACCCCCAGTGGGGGCGGCCTGTGGGGGTCACCGAGTGAGTATCCTGGTCAAATCAGAACACCTGTGACACTAGCTCATCACGCTGGGGGGGTATAGTGGCCATGGTCGCAACAGGCCAATTACATCCTGGTTCTTACTGGGGTGACTGCTCCTATGTTTTTACTTAATTTCTCTGGGGCCTGAAGGGCCGATTATGCGTTTACTCACTCTAATCCATGCCAACGGTGGTTCTGCCAACGGCCGGTTACTCTATACCCCTGGGTGACCATTTCTCCTGGGCTATTAGCAAGTCTATGGGACTTGGGGGATATATTGAAATGTTTCCCCTCCTGCAACGTTAACACACTGATGAGGGCATTGAGGGGCAGGACGACAGGGACAAGGAGTTGTCCCGTTGCCGCAAGCTGCCTCCTTATGCGCCAATTGGTTACCGGCCTATTGGGCATCCGTGGCAGGATATGTAAGGGCCCGTCTTGGTTTGGCCATCACAATGGTCCAGTGCTTGGAGAATGATTACCGGGCTGTGGTGGTTTTTTCTCTTGCGCGTCATGGTTAGCTTAGATCAAGACCTTATGATTAGGGCTGCCCTTCACCCTGAGATGCCAGCGATGAGCCCTGCTAGCACTTGTAGTTAATATATATGACTCCTACATGGCAGCGCTTATGTTCTGTATAGAGGGCCTACTTTCGGGCAACCACATTTGTCCCTTGATCGGGAGCTCTCAGATTAAGTTAGCTGCTGCCATCTTTAAAAGGGAATGCGTTTTTGCAGGGCACTCGAAATGGATTATGTGCTGCTCGATTAGGAGTGAGCTCTGTGGAGGCTTTGCTCCTCAAGGGCCGATCAGCCGGAAGAGGGTACTAGCCTGGCGCTGTCATAGGTCCGGTTGCTTCCCCACAGGTGTTTGTGGCAGCGCGTGGTTCATGCCCTGGTCTGTCGTTTGCTACCAAGCCGGGTCTACCCTTACTGAACTAGAATTGGTACCCATTCCTTCTGGTTAGGCGCCACATCAACTGTGGCTGCGTTTGGGTGCCTGGAGCCTGACATATGTTGCATGGGCAGGTGGGGGTTTGCCCAATTTTTCTGTCTGTCCGTCCCTTCACTGAATGAGTGCCTCGTTCTGCCCTTTATTCCCCCTCCTGATTTTACAGACCCTGTGTGTTTCCGCACACTGGTAGTAGTGTGGCTTGTGGGCCACAATTCTGTGCGCTGGGTCGGCACAGTATGTTGCTTTGACAACATGGGGACCCCATCTCGGGCTACGCGTATCCACACGTATGCAGTGTTATGGTGTGCACGGCATTTAGGTGGCTGGAACTGTTGACATCCCTGATGTCCATCTGGGATGCTGGGCTGCCACATGTTTTAATTCTGCACCTCGGAGGCGGTGATCTGCACGGATTGCTGGCCCAGACCTTTAGACTTCCGAGTGCAGTGACCTGGTGTTCCTTTGCCATTTATGGCCGTCTACACGATTACTATGGTCATACATCATGCCGAGGAATATCATAGGTGAGACTTTGACCCAGCGGTCGGACCGTGCCCGACGGTCAGGGGACAGGGCTGTTGCCTGGTTCCTGGTCTAGAATGGCTTCAGGACAGCCATTTGTCACCTGGGGATAGGGTTACAGTTATCTGGCCTGTATTCTGGAGATGGGGTTCACCGGTCAACAAGTGGATGCACCTCTCTTTTGAATAACGTGCAATAGGGCCAGGTGACCGAATTGTCGGTCAAGGGGAGCGGCCCATGCTGCACTGTGGCACTGTTGCCAGGTGGAAGGTGCCTCTCCGAGAGTCGCAGGTGATGCATGGCCACATCAACTTCGCCTGCAGAGTGGTAACACCAGGCAGTGCCTTCACCTGGTGTCTGGGACACACTATGGTGGGTCTTGATAAACAACACCGCAGGGTACAGCTGATTAGTTGTCTACGAGCGGACCTGTTGGTTAGGCTCACATTCCTCAGGACTTTCATGCTGTCTCCTTTTGGAGGCATGAGCTTCTGGTCAGCCCTAGTTCCTACTACAGTCAGATGCCTCCGGCTCATTGGGGTGGGGGGATTTATTTAAGGACAGTGTGCCTATGGTCATTGGCCCCAGGGATGGGAGGGCACGGATCACTTACGCGATCTTACGTTTCCAAAAAAATTTCTCAATTCTGGGTCCCCTTTAGGCTCTGGGAGGACAGATGGCTTAATTCTGTGCCTCGCTGTTGGTGTCGCAATGCTGTGGTATGCACATTGTCAGTGCCCAAACATTTAAAGCCACCGGAGTCATGGCCTTAGCTCGCCTATTGTTCTTGGATCCTGCGCTTTAAGGCGCTCCTTAGGGCCAAACATGTGCCAGGCATTAATAACGATATTGCTGATGCTTTATCCCGCCTGCAGATCTCCCTGTTCCGTGAGTGTACTACAGACGCTTGGGAACTACCCTCTCCACTCCTGCGTGATATATGGTCATTGGGCAAGGAGACGTGAACCGGGCGAGTGGCATGCCTTGGCAACTCGCATGCGCACGGCGCATTAGCATCCACTCCTTTGCTTTGGAGTATTTTGTGGGCAAAGGCAATTGCCCAAACATGTAGCTGCCATTGGTCACCTAGGTTTTATAATGTATCGTCCGCCCTTATGATCTGGCGTTGGCTCTACGCACCATAGCCACCAGGCTTTACGCCTTGATATTCATGTCCAGGGCATGGGGTTTTTCCTGACTATGCGAGGTTTTTTTGCACTTCATGGGCCGGATTACTGGGCATCCCCCTGTTCTGGCCAAGGATTATCCCATGGGTTTATCCCGCATCAATCACCCGGTTGGGCCATCCGACCCATCCGGCCCACCTTGTCCCGGTGGGTTAGATGCTGTGGATGCTTCCCTGTCCGCAGTTTGGCACTGGGGACATCAATGGACATTGCTCCACCACCTTCGATGGTGGGCATATGCCATGCAATTGATGGGTGGACGTGTGTACGTGGCCGCCGCCCAGACACTTGTCACCCTATTCTCACGGATATTATTACCCACCTTGCATGAGGTTGGCATAGATGATGACGGGTGGACACGTGTATGTGGCCGCCGCCCGGACACACGTCACCCTATTCTCACAGATATTATGACCCACCTTGCACAAGGTTGTCATAAATGAGGTTGCAGTAGGTAGGAGGAGTCTCTTTTCATGCAGCTACCGCTGTAGCTTTTTCTGGAACTCAAGGACTCAGCGAGTTGGTCCCATGGCTGAAGGGGGACATTTTTTGTAGGGCACTGGAACTCGGAGATGTTCCTATCAACAAGGTGTGGGCTCAGTGGAGGATTTGTAACTCAAAGGCCGATCAGCATGGAGTAGGCAGTGGTGTCGACTGCTATGATGTACATTTACTGACATCTGTCCGGTTGGTGCCCTACATACAGTTTTGACAGTGCCTGCTGTGCACCCTGCCCTGTTTTTTCTGCCACCATGATGGGTCTTCCTTTACCAAATTTAAGTTCTGTAGGGTGACCGGTACTGCGCTTCACAGTGTGGGGCCCGTTATGGCACCCATTCATTTAGGATAGGCATCGCGTTGACCGCGGCTGCGTTTGGGTACTTGGAGGCAGATATGTGTGGGCACGTGGGGGGTTTGCGCGTATTTCCCTTATATGTACGTCCCCTCACTGTATGAGTACCTAGTTATGCCCTTACTTCCTTTTCCTCTTTTACAGACCCTGTGTGTATCCACACACCGGTGGCAGTGGGGCTGGTGGGCCGCAGCTATGTACACTGGGTGGCAGAATATGCTGCGGTGACAGAGTGTGGACCCCAGCTCGGGCTACGTGTATCTGCACGTATGCGATGGTATGGTATGCGCGGCATGGAAGGACGGGAACTGTTGCCATTCCTGATGTCCATCAGGGATGCTGGACCGCCTGATGTTCTTATACTGCACCTCAGCGGCAATGATCTCACACGGATCACTGACCTTTCCTTAAAATGTCAAGGTGCGGTGACCTGGCCTTTTTACATCATTTATGGCCGTACACACGGTTGCCATGGTCTAACATCATGCCGAGACACCATTTTAGAGGAGACATGGTCCTCCGTGGTTTGGACCGTCCCCGGCGGTCAGTGGACAGGGCTGTTGCCCAGATCCTTGCTGAGAATGGCTTGGGACAGCCAGTAAACATCCGGGGATAGGCTTGTAAAAAATTTGACCTATAGGCAGGAAATGGGGTCCACCTGTTGGCCAGAGGTATGAACCTCTTTCTGGAAGTTGTGCAAGCAGGCCTGGTGACCGAGCTGACGGTCTGGGGGGGGGTGAGTCATCATGGACGCCTCCCCGTGTGGCGGGTAGCACTGGGTAAGTAAAAGGTTTATGGCACATAGGTATCCGGCAGGTTCGCATTGACTGGCCAACACGTAGATAGGTACAGGGGAAACAGGTTTGGCCGGTCAAGGGTGAACTATGAAAGGGGTGATGTCAGGAGCTTCACAGCCTGCATCACCTTGATATTTGAACAGATACACGTCATAGGGTGAGGTCAGTAGATAGTATATTGACTCCGGTCAACAATTTGTTTGTGTCAACAAACAAATTGATACAAATTGATACATCTAGCCAATTTCCATTGGCATTTAGGGTGGAACCTTACTAGTGCTACTGCGGCCTGCTTGCCTTAAAGAATTACAACTGGATGATACACCAATTGAAAGTGATAATTCGGACTAGGGCATTATTCAATAAAAGTGGCCCGATGCCTTTAATCCAATACCGGTGTCTGAGTCTTTATTTAGGTGGGTGCGCCTGCAATGCAAGCGCAGTGCCAAAATGGCCACCGCGCTCTTTGCGGGGCCCCCACCCACCCGGACTCAGACATCCGGGTTAGTTAGGGGGCGTGGCCACCCCTCCATAAAAGGGGTGGCCACGAGGCAGCCTGGCTGCCATTTTGCGAAGTGACAGAGCGGAGAAGTTTTTCCCCTCCACCCCCTCCCTAGTTGACAGTGTGATTTTCTGGTCACTTTGGGGCCGGGTGGGAATTTTTTGCTTGAACCTACATTGGCCCTTTGGTTCTTGCTTTCTCGCCCATCCCACACTGTCGCTAGCGTTTGAGATACGGGGTAAGTTGACTTTGGTCACTTTTGGCGGGTAGCACTGGGTAAGGTAAAGGTTTATGACACATAGGTATCTGGCAGGTTCGCATTAACTGGCCAACACGTGGATAGGTACAGGGGAAACAGGTTTGGCCGGTCAAGGGGGAACTATGAAAGGGGTGATGTCAGGAGCTTCACAGCCTGCATCACCTTGATATTTGAACGGATACACGTCATAGGGTGGGGTCAGTAGATTGCATATTGACTCCAATCAACAATTTGTTTGTGTCAACAAACAAATTGATACAAATTGATACATGTAGCCAATTTCCATTGACATTTAGGGTGGAACCTTACCAGTGCTGCTGTGGCCTGCTTGCCTTAAAGAATTACAATTGGATGATTTTAGTGTATGGGACCAAAGACAACCGGACAACCGAAAGGTTGGTTTAACACAGGTTTATTGCATTGCATGAGGTTCCAGTGAAGCATGAGGAATGGCGGTGATACATCTCAATATATACAGTAGCTCTCTACATTTGAATCTTGTAGCACGGTAGCTGATTGGTTGCTACCGGCGTGGCCTCGCCCAGGCACGCCTCTTTCTTCAGCTGCTGAATGCAGGTCTTGCTTCAGCTGCTGAATGCAGGTCTTTCTTCAGCTGCTGAATGCAGGTCTTGCTTCAGCTGCTGAATGCAGGTCTTTCTTCAGCTGCTGAATGCGGGGAAGGTTTTCCCGCGGCTGTCCGTGATTGAGCAATGTGAACCATGTGAGAGTGAACGCTCGCAGCTGCCCTCTATAGGCTGTCTGCTCGCGTTCCTTCATAGCTGATATCGTTTGTATCTGGAGTGGTTACAATCTTGCCTTACAGTATAATGAACATGCATACATACATAACATCCCTCCCCCCTAGGATGGGACGAAGTCCCGCAACCATTGTGGCTTGCCGCACGTTCGCTTGGGGCGTGCTTGCGCCTGCCCTAATTCTGGAGAGCCTGTGATCCCTGACTCCGCGGGCGCTTGTCCTGCAACGGGAAACGGGGATTCGTTAGTGGCTCTGTGGGGCGTCCGTGCCTGCCTTGCGCTTGGGGAAGGGAATGGGATGAACAGTTGGGAGGTAAATCCCTGCCTATTGCCCTCGGACCCCGGGGACCCTCCTAGTGTGAACCGCGGCACCGATGAGGTCGCCCTTGGGGAATGGCTACCTTCTGATCCCTGCTCGGGGGACCTTAAGACTGTGGTGGTGGGCGGACTCGCTGATGCCTCTGGTCTTGGAGGTGTCGGTCTCCGGAACATGGGCGCTATATTGCATTCTAACTCACAGGGGCTACTGGGACTGGAGGTACCAGGGGCTGAACTGAAACCCCTCTTTTCGCTAGGACGGGTGGGGGACCACTCCGCTGACTCCCCCTGGTACTGTAAATCAACGTCTAAACCTCTATGGGCCTCTGAGCCTCGGGGGGACTTCCGCGGCTTCCGCGGGGTATGAGTGTGGTTGGGGCTCCTCCTTTCTGACGGGGACTCCCGCAACCCGGGGCTCCTCCTCTCTGGCAGGGACTCCCGCAAAAGATTTCCGTGGATCGATTCCCTTTCCTCCCCCCTTGGTGGGGACCCATGCTCCCCTTTTCCTCCCCCTTGGGCTAAACGGGTGGGGGAGTACCCTAACGCTGAATCAATGCTGGCCTCATCCTCGTCTTGCTCTCCGGGGACCCTACGCCTGAGTTGGTCCACGTGTCGCCTCCACAGGAAACCTGTACTGGTCTCTACGCGGTATGAGACGGGGCCGGTTTGGTCTACTACGGTGCCCGGCACCCAGGCTGGCCCCGCGCTGGCGTAATTCCTGCAGTATACTGGGGCGCCTATGCCGAAACTCTTGGTGGGTTCCACCCCTATGTTCCGCCCCTTGTCCTCTACTCTCGTGGGGTCTAGCTTGGATATCCCCGTGGCCAGCTTCCTGCGCATCAACAGCTCTGCGGGGGAGTACCCTGACGCTAAGGGGGTGACCCTGTATCTCAGCAGGAATTGGCACAATTTCAGGTCGAGGTCTCCGGGACCCATGCGCAGTAGCGCGTCTTTCGTGGTGCGCACGAGGCGCTCTACTTGGCCATTGGTGGCCGGGTGAAAGGGGGCGGAGGTGACGTGCCGAATGGCGTTGCGTTCCATGAATGCCCTGAACTCGGCGGACGTGAAACAGCTAGCGTTATCGCTGACGAGGGTGTCGGGTAAACCGAACGTGGAAAAGACCCTCCTTAACTGTTTAATGGTTGTGGTCGAGGAGGTGCTCGAGACTGGAATGACCTCCAACCACTTAGAGAACGCGTCCACCACGAGGAGGAAAAGCGTTCCCCTGAATGGGCCAGCAAAGTCTACGTGAACTCGGGACCAGGGTCCCCTCGCAGCGTCCCATTCCCTAGGTGGCGAGCGAGCCTCTTCTGGCCTTGAGCTTTGGCACGCCTCACAAGTGCCGACCATGTGTTCGATGTCGGCGTCTAACTGGGGCCACCAAAAGTAACTGCGGGCTAGTGCCTTAGAGCGTACGATCCCCGGGTGGCTGACGTGCAGCAGTTTAAGCACCCTCGGCCGGAGAGACGTGGGGATCACTACCCGCTGTCCCCACAAGAGGCAACCCCTCTCCAGGGACAACTCTAATCTCTTTTTGAAGAATGTGTCGAATTCCGCTGCTGGGGAAGACACGGGCCACCCTTTCTGCACCCAGGAGCAAACTGTGGCCAGCGCTTTGTCCTTGCCTGTCGCTTTGGCGATTTCGGCCGGTACTACTGGAGGGGAGTCTAGGACCTCTATCATTAAGACCTGGTGGTCCCTCTCTACCCCGCCCACGTGGCAGCAATCCCGGGGAATGGGGGACCTCGACAGAGCGTCGGCATGGCTTATCTCCCTCCCGGGCCGGTATACCAACGCGTGCTGATACGCGTTGAGAAAAATGGCCCATCTGAGCATTCTCGGGGACAGGATCTGGGGTGTGGGCTTGTCTGCGGTGAAGATGCCAAGCAAAGGCTTGTGGTCAGTCACTATGGTGAAGGGGCGGCCGTACACGAAATCATGAAATTTCTTGGTCCCCGCAATTATTGCTAGCGCCTCTCTGTCTGTCTGAGCATAATTCCTCTCCGCTTGGGACAGGGATCTAGAGTAGAAAGCTATCGGGGCCTCCCTACCGTTCTCCAGCACGTGGCAAAGCACCGCCCCCACCCCCACCGGGGATGCATCGCATATCAGGACCACCGGGCGTTTGGGATTGAAGTGGGTCAGTACAGCATCTGATGCCAGGAGTCGCTTCAGGTCATTGAAAGCCTTTTCCTGGACGTCGCCCCACTTCCATGCCTCGTCCTTTTTTAACAATTTGTGTAGCGGTTCTGCCACGGCTGCCTTCCGCGGGAGGAAGGAGTGGTAGAAGTTGAGCAGTCCGAGGAACGACTGCAACTCGGGCTTGGAGGTGGGGCGAGGGGCCTTTTTGATGGCGGCTACCTTGGATTGGGCTGGCCTAATTCCCTCGGGAGTAACACGGAACCCTAGGAACTCAACCTCTGTAGCGAAGAAGACGCATTTGTCTTTCCGCAACCTCAACCCCGCCTTTTCGAATATTGTCAGGACCTTTCCCAACCTTGTTGCTAATTCGGCCCGGCTCCCCCCTGTAATTAATACGTCATCAAAATAGGGTAACACCCCCTCCAACCGCTTCAGGAGGCGTTCTACCAATGACTGGAAAATCCCGGGCGCCGAATTCACGCCGAATTGGAGGCGCGAAACCTGGAACGCCCCTTTGTGGGTGACTATGGTTTGTGCAGCAGCTGCGGCGGGGGTCACCGGGAGTTGCTGGTAGGCTTGGGCCAGGTCGAGTTTGGCGAAACACCTCCCCCCGTGTAACCTGGCCAATAAGTGGCTGACTACCGGCACCGGATACGCATTAGGGCGGATCGCCTTATTGATGGTGCACTTGTAATCAGCGCATATTCGGACTTCCCCGTTGGCCTTGAGCGCTGTTACAATTGGAGTTTCCCACTCCGCAGAATCAACAGGAACAAGAATCCCCTGGCCCACTAATTTGTCCAATTCCGCCTCAATTTTGTCCTTTAGTGCGAAAGGCACTCTGCGCGGTTTAAGTCTGATTGGACGCACTCCAGGGTCCAGGTCGAAAGTCACTGGGGGGCCCTTGAATTTTCCTAGCCCCTTTTTAAAAACCTCGGGGTGCGCGTCGCACACGCTCTGTATTGGATCAGTCCCGGCGGCGTGTGCTCCCACGGCGTGCACCCCCCCAATGAACAACCCCAGGGGCTGGAACCATTGAGTCCCGAGGAGGCTGCATTTACCCCCCTTGAGGACGACTAAGGGAAGCGTTGCGGTGTACTTTTTGAACTGGACCTGGAACTTCCCAACCCCCAACACTGGGATGCGGTTCCCCTGCACGTCCTTCAGCGTGGCCCTCAACGCCTTGAGCTTGGGCCGCACGCGGGGGGCGATTTTCATGAACTCCCCCTGGGAAATAATGGAGTATGAGGAACCCGAATCCACCTCCATCCTAACAGGGGCCCCTTGTATTACTACCTCAACGAAGTAACGGGGGTGCTCCGTGGAAACGCTGCAAACCGGCGCGTCGTCCTCGCTGTCGTCGGAGACTCGTCCTACTCCGTCCCGCGTCCTCGTGGTCCGTGTGCCGTCCTTCGGCCTCGTGGTGCGGTCCTGCCTCGTGGTGCGGTCCTGCCTCGCCGAGCGGTCTGGAGAACTCCGGGTGGCCTCGCGTCGTTTCCGGCAGACCTTGGCGATGTGCCCGCGCCGGCCGCAGTTGTGGCACTCGGCCTTGCGGAATGGGCATTTGGTGCGGGCGTGGGCGGCGCCGCAGCCATCGCAGCGCCGGCCCTCTCTCTGGACCCTCCGGACGTCCTCGTCGTCGCTGCTCTCTGCAGAAGACGAGTTCGAAGTCCGCCGGGCCGCGCGCACCGAACTCTCTGCCTTGGCGGTCTTTGGGCGCCAGTCCTGAAGTTCGTGCACCCCGGCCGACGTGGCCTCTGCGGCCTGTGCCGCGTCGAGGACTTGTTGCCACGTGGGAGGCGGCTCCCTTTTCATCAGCGCGCGCTGAGTCTCTGTGTCCCTCAGACCGCAGAGCAGGCAGTCCCGGAGGGTGACGTCGGGGAGTTCCCACTTGCAAGGGCCGGCGGCCAACCGCAGGGCCGCGGCGAACTCATCGACCGACTCTCCGGGTGCCTGGACTCGCCTCCAGAACGCGCTCCGAGCGGGGAACATCGCTATTGCCGGCCGGAGATGGGCGCGCAGCGCCGCCAGGAGCTCTGTGGCCTTGAGGTCGCCCACCTTCCTCGGCGCGATCAGGTCCACCAAGGTCCTCTTGGTTTCTTGTCCGAGCATGCGGACGAAGATGGCCCTCTTTTTGGCCTCGTCTGAGACTTCGAGCTCCACCAGCGCAGCGTTGAAGTCTATCTCAAACAGCTCCAAGTCTCCCGGCTTCCTGATCTCGTAGCCGGCGCATGTCTTGGTCCCGTGGGCAGCCATTATCCCACCTTCGTCGCCAGTTTAGTGTATGGGACCAAAGACAACCGGACAACCGAAAGGTTGGTTTAACACAGGTTTATTGCATTGCATGAGGTTCCAGTGAAGCATGAGGAATGGCGGTGATACATCTCAATATATACAGTAGCTCTCTACATTTGAATCTTGTAGCACGGTAGCTGATTGGTTGCTACCGGCGTGGCCTCGCCCAGGCACGCCTCTTTCTTCAGCTGCTGAATGCAGGTCTTGCTTCAGCTGCTGAATGCAGGTCTTTCTTCAGCTGCTGAATGCAGGTCTTGCTTCAGCTGCTGAATGCAGGTCTTTCTTCAGCTGCTGAATGCGGGGAAGGTTTTCCCGCGGCTGTCCGTGATTGAGCAATGTGAACCATGTGAGAGTGAACGCTCGCAGCTGCCCTCTATAGGCTGTCTGCTCGCGTTCCTTCATAGCTGATATCGTTTGTATCTGGAGTGGTTACAATCTTGCCTTACAGTATAATGAACATGCATACATACATAACAATGATACACCAATTGAAAGTGATAATTCAGACTAGGGCATTATTCAATAAAAGTGGTCCGATGCCTTTAATCCAATACCGGTGTCTGAGTCTTTATTTGGGTGGGTGCGCCTGCAAAGTGGACTTGCTCCATGAAAGCATACATTAAAAAAATATAGCATTTAGTCTTTAAGGTGCTGCAGTTTTTTGTTTTTTGTTTTTCCTTTCTGATATATTTTATGGGTGTTTGACTTTTTGTTTATATCCTGTAAACTGTTGGATAACCCTTTCAGAGTAATGCAGCTAGCATGTCCCAAAGGATTAAGGCTGAATGTTTTGAAATGCAAGCCCTCCTCAGATCTTTGTTTCTTTTTAGTTACTGAGGTAAAAAATCTCAATCACCGCTTTAGCAGAAGGGAAAAAAGAATGTTTACTTACAAAGCTTGTGTTATGTATGTATGTGTGCATGTTCATTATACTGTAAAGGCAAGAATGTAACCACTCCAAATACCAATGATCTCAGCTGTAAAGGAACGCGAGCAGACAGCCCATAGAGGGCAGCTGCGAGCGTTCAGTCTCACATGGTTCACATTGCTCAATCATGGACAGCCGCGGGAAAACCTTCCCCGCATTCAGCAGCAGAAGAAAGAGGCGTGCCTGGGCGAGGCCACGCCGGTAGCAGCCAATGAGCTACCGTGCTACAAGATTCAAATGTAGAGGGCTACTGTATATATTGAGATGTATCACCGCCATTACCTCATGCTTCACCGGAACACTATGCAATAAACCTGCGTTAAACCAACCCTTCGGTTGTCCTGTTGTCTTTGGTCCCATACACTAAAGCTTGTGTTCAAAGTTGTCAGGTATAAGGCAAAATATAGTACAGCAGTTCCCTTTTTTTGGGTTGAAATAGCAGGTAGAACAATCTCTCAAGCAAATGATGGTTGCAAAAAGGTACTGAAGTCAGAAAGACAACTGAGCCAGTCAGACAGGCTAAACTAAAACTTGCAGCAACAGTAGAAAAACACATGAACACAGCTGGAAACTTTGAACAAGCATAAATAAGCAGCTAGTTCTTGGAGGGAAGAAATGTTTAGCCTTCTGACTGCCTGTTTTGGAATCAAAAATAGCAAATGACATGTTTGTTAAAAGCTGATCAGTCCCATTTCCATGTTACTATGCAAAACAAAGTACAAAGCATGATGGGATTGCCTGTTCAAAGCTCAGCACAGGGGTCAGCAAACTTGGCTTTCCAGGTGTTCTTTGACTTCAATTACCAGAAGCCCATGTCAGTACACATGCTGGTCAGGGTTTCTGGGAATTGAAGTCCAAGAACATTTGGAGAGCCAAGTTTGCTAACCCCTGACCCCAAGTGAGTGGTAGATAAAATTACTTAATTAAATTCCTGTGAAGTCAGGTAAACTGTGACCAAAATGTTTTTCTTTCTAAACAAGATGCTGCTTTAGAGTGATTCTTATATATTAATTGCTAGATGAGACAAAGGGTGGAGTCTAGGAGACTTGTAGCTATTGTTTTCTCTCATGTCCTTTTTACTTCTGCTCTTTAACTGATAAGAAATGTACAGTACCCACATTTAGAAATACCCAACAGTTCTTTCTCTTCCAAAAATTGATGTGTTTGGGGATCAAGGAGACAGCGGAGGCTTGATTCATAAAGAGGCATAAGGCAAGATAGCCCGGACGGAGTTTATTAGGAATAACAGCACAAAGACATTCCAGAGAAGAGTATGCAATATATCCCTATTGGTTACCTGCGATAACATAAGGTTACATAATTGGCTAAATATCAGCATGCCTGCCTCATGCACACCTTGCTGATTGGTTAAATGGCTGCGTGTTGGTTAGGTGACTGCGTGCCATCCCTGGGTATAGTAGGGAGGGCTTGACAGCCTTGAGTCATGGTATCAGAGGCCCAAGCAGGGGGCCCAGGCCTTGGCACCAAGCATCTAAGTTACGGCATAAACAGATGAGGCAGGAGGACGATCACCCACGATTTATGACCATGGTTTGCCAATAGCCACAGCGATCATGCTGTGAACATCCTCACATCTCCCCCCTTCTGTTTTTAAGAAACTTATAAGCATAATAAATTTGGTCCTTGCGTGCACAAGGCTGGAAGTGAAATCCTTGCAGGCAGGTGGCTAGCAATGAAGGTATGCATTGAATAAAGCAACAGGCAGTTATCAGAATGGCAAGAATAATTAAACCATACTGCAGAATGGTCCATACCCAAGCTCCATTGGGAAGCCAGGACCAAAGAGTGCTCCACCATGAAGGCAGAGGATTTTGCTTAATATCAGAAACAATTTTGGTTAAAGAATCCAATTGGTTTTGTACCTTGTTAGAATTATCGGATAAGTTAAAGCAACACATATTACGCACAGACTCACAACCCTGATGATGCAACATCAGCAAATAATCAATCGCAGCGCGGTTATCTAAAACGGCGTTGTGAAGCTGAAATTGCTCCCTGTTCAGGAGGCTAATAGCTTGGGAAGTGTGATTAACGGCTTTTACAAATGCACAAGCAAGCTTTCCAAGCTGCTTTGCATTCCCGGCTGCCAGGCCAGGCACGCCAACAAGACTGATGGCCAAGGATGTGTACTCAGCCTGGGAAAGCACCTTAACAGTGCTATCGCAATCAGAGGGTAACTGCTCAGCGGCAGTACCCCGGGTGATGCATTTGCGGGCGGGACACTCACGGACCAGTGTAGTGCGGTTGGGCAAAGCAACAATCATACGACTAAGGCAGCAAGTGGTTTTTGAGAGGTTAGCAGGAATATAGTTCCAAGTTCGTGACCCACAGGTCCAGAACCACCCAGAAGGCAACAGAATGTGCTGAAAATTAAAATGAAGGTCCTCTGTTTCTCTCCCGGTGCAATTAAGACCGCGACCGGGCTGGAAACAGCGAGGCTTTGACTTATGTTGAGTACAGTTCACAACCCTGGCACATTTACTAGCATTACTAACAGCTACAATAGGAGTATAGAGAGACAGGGCATCAAGGGGCAGCCTTTTGGTTGCCTTTCCCCAAAGGGGGCTAAGAGCATATTTGTTTTTGACCTTGTCATTAAAGTCGGCCATATCGTAACCCAACACTGACCTACTGACGTTTTGGGGAGTGTAGCAAAAGGGAATGAGACAGGTGCTTAACAGGTGATAGGAGTCAACGCTTTGCTTAAGGCAAAACTCAGTTTGATTAGAAATGCGGGCAAGCTTATACCACAGGTTATACTCAAAGCGTTGGGACAGCTCCCCTTGGACGGCGAGCGCCCCTGGAAAGAGAAGCATGTAGCAACAAAGAATCATTATAGAATTAGCATTTAGACAAGCTATGATAGCAACAACAAAGTTCTCAGGAGTCTTTTCCACTCGGATTTCGTCCAGCACGGACTGGGCTTCATCCAACAATGCTTTCACCTGGCCCCAGGTTATCGGCGGGTTTTGCCCCCTTCGCCTTCTCCCTCGGTTCCGTCTCCCCTCCGGGAGCTCGTGCAGGTGAAGGTTGATGTTTGGAATGGGGTTGCTGAGACCCTGATGCCATGCCATGTTTCCACAATGGAACAAACCGGGCAGGGACCCAAAGAAGACCTTCTGGCGTAGACACGGCGGCATAGCCCCTTCCCCAGGTTATGAGGGGAACAGGCCCTTTCCACTCTGGGTCCGGCAAGCGTCTGTACTGGACCTGGGGGGCAGGCAGAACCTCAAGCTGGCGGTAGTGACGCTGAGCCCTGGATAAAAATTGAGAATTAAATTGAGATAAGTTAAGGTGGTTTAAAGTAAACAGTACACTAGCAAGCCACTCCTCCTTTTCCGGAAGTGAGAGGGGGACAGTTCCCCCTTTCCTTTTTTGGCGATCCAGTGCCTCTTTCAGTGTTCTATTGGCCCGTTCAACCACAGCCTGTCCCTGAGAGTTATAAGGGATGCCAAATGTGTGGACAATCTGCCAGCGGGCACAAAACTCTGCTAGGGCAGTAGAACAATAGGCGGGGGCGTTATCGGTCTTCAAACGGTCAGTTTTTCCCATGACCGCGAAGCAGCGGACAAGGTGATTGCAAATGTGTTTGGCCTTTTCTCCCTTCTGGGGCGTGACCCAAATATAGCCAGAGTAGGTGTCAACACAAACATGTAAATACTTCCATGGTGCAAAAGGTGCAAAATGGGTAACATCCATCTGCCAAAGCTGGTTAGCACCCAGACCGTGAGGATTTACTCCTGCAGCAGGATTCTGGGGCTGTTGTGAGCATTGTGGACACTGCTAAATAATGGCTTTCAATGGGGGAACAATACATGGCACGTAATGCGCCATCTGCACGGTCATTCCCTTCGGTCAAGGGGCCGGGGAATGGCTGATGACTACGAATGTGTGCAATGAAAAAGGGCACTGTTCTCCGTTGGAGCAATATCTGTAGAGACAGGAACAGTGACAGCAAGTTGCTATCTACTGAAGGTGACACATAACATCCCACAATGTTGGACATGACATTGGTGATATACAGGCTATCAGAGATCAAATTGACAGGCTGATCCTGAAACAGACTAAAGGCAAGGACAACCGCCGCATGCTCTGCGCGCTGTGGCGAGCGCTGCGGCAGCGTTAATTGACTTTTCCATGTCCCCTGCTCCTGCCAGGCAACCACCCCATGGCTCGGGCTGCCATCAGTGAAGACAGTGAGAGCCAGCAAAAGGGGCGTGGGAGAGAGGAGATGGAAAAGCTTCAAAGGTATATGCTGAGCAACCTGGAGCCGAGGATCCTTAGGAGAGTGGTACACTACCTGGCCTGTAAAATCTGCCATAGCAAGTTGCAGCTCGGTAGAAGAGCGCAGTCCCACCTCCCAAACTGCGAGGGGAACGGGAACCACAATCTCCATGGGATCCAGGGCAAACAGGGCGAGACAGTGGCGGCGACCTTTAGAGACGACCTGTGCCAGCATGCTCAAAAAGGGTGTAATGGTATTTTTTGTGGTGTGAGAAAGATACAACCACTCTAAAATACGAATTTTCCCATCTGAAGGCTCCTGATGTATGACAGCATATAATTGTTTCACATCTCCTAAGCAAAGGAGCTTGGGGGGGCAATTTGGCTCAGCCCTATCAACCCAGACCTTGACCATGGCAGAGTTAACCATGGAAAGGACCTCCCGTTGCGGGGCGGTAAGGGTGATCAGATCTCCAGGATTCTTCCCCGCTTTAAGAGCATCAAAGAGGGGGCTGAGCGCAGTGGTGGTAAGCTTAAAATAAGGGCAGAGCCAATTGATAGCTCCAAGTATCTGCTGCAGGGTGACATAACTGACAGTAGGAGGAATTTCAATCCGCGGCAATGCTGGCATAGAGTACGCAGCCATCATGCGATGCCCAAGATAGGAGAAAGGTTCGGCTAACTGAACCTTTTCCCGGGCGATTATTAGGCCATAAAGGTTCAGGGTCTCCTGAAGGCGAGGGAGCCACCCCTCTGGGAGGGAGGTCCCGGCCACCAAGATGTCAACCATGTAATGACATATGATCAAATTAGGGTAAGCCTTTCTGTACGGCATGAGGGCTGCATTCACATAAAACTGACACATGGTGGGACTATTGAGCATTCCCATTGGCAATACCTTCCAATAGTACCGGACTGTGGGCTGGGAGTTATTCAACACCGGGACCGTGAAAGCAAAATACTTCCGGTCCTTTTCCTGAAGAGGAATGGTATAAAAACAATCCTTGAGGTCAATGAAAGCCATCTCATAATCATGGGGTATCAAATTTGGGTTCGGGGTTCCACACTGGAGCGAGCCCATCGGCTGGATTATTTTATTAATCTCCCGCAGGTCATAGAGCAACCGCCACTTCCCGGACTTCTTTTTGATGACAAACACTGGGGTATTGAACGGACTACTAGTCGATTCAATGTGACCCGCGTCAAGTTGTTCCTGAACGAGCTGCTTAAGCGCAGTCAACTTCTCCTGCGGAAGTGGCCATTGCTCCACCCAAACGGCCTGATCAGTCTTCCATGTGAGTGGAAGAGCACAATGTTGATGGCTATTCATGAGTTATGAGGGTGGTGCCAACTTGCGCCAGTAAATCTCTCCCCCACAAGTTGAGATCAATTTGCAAAACACAGGGCTTGATGCAAGCAATCTCAGGCCCGCCAGGTTGGAGACTGACAGATAACCACTGAGCACTTTTCCAGGAGGCCTGGCTACCACCGATGCCCAAAACTGAGGGAGCAGTTTCGGTTGGCCACAAGGGATCCCAGTGCCCACCGGCTATCACAGAAATATCCGCCCCCGTATCCAACAATCCCTCCAACAACTTACCGTTTACCCAATACTTACGGGTCAGCTTCTGTTGTCCTATCTGCTATCGAAGGGCGGCAACCTGTGGATGATAGGTGTCTCCATTGGCCCCGGCATGGGTGGAACCAAACCCCCCTCTGCGGAGGTTGGGCTCCGCTCCCCCTGGGGTCTCATAAGAAACGATGATCAATTGTGCCCAGGAGTCCCCCTTGCGCAGTTGCAATGGGAGGTGACTCCAAAATTGTACATAAATGATGCCTGTGTAGTCTGCGTCTATCACGCCAGGAACTATCATGATGCCATGTTTGCCCGCTGATGAACGCAGCAGTACCAAACCAACGGTCCATTTTGGCAAGGGGCCAGTAAGGTCGGCAGGCATCAGGATAAGCTCCCCAGGCAATGCAGTTGTCATGTCTGTGTGTTAACGAGATCGAGACCAGCGCTGCCAGCAGTAGCAGCCTTGCGCTGATCGACCCGTGTCCCCTTTATTTTTCCGGGGTCCAGGGAGGGCCCGGTATCTAGTTTCCCTGTGGTGAGGGGTTGACTCTGCACTGGCTAGCCCAATGGTAGCCTTTGCCACACCGGGGACACTTCTTGCTGGGGCGCCTGACATCCTTTCCACCTCCCTTATGCGCTCCCCCTCTGGGGGCACGACAGTCTTTCTTGAAGTGGCCCGGTTTCTGACAGTTGAAACAATTGCCAGTGGGCTTGTTTCCGGCACGGAGCGCTCCAGCCAGAAGGGCCATTGCATGTGTTTGAGTGCCCACCTCCATACAAGCTTGAAACATGTCAGCCAAACTATACTCAGGGCGGTGAATGACATTTTGCAAAATCTTCTTGCAATCGGCATTGGCCTGCTCAAAAGCCAGCCGTTTCAGGAGTTCTCCCTGGGCATCGGGGTTGTCTATCTGTCTTTGTATGGCTTCCTTCAATCTATCAATGAACTGTGAGTAGGGTTCAGTGGGCTGCTGTCGGGTGGAAGTAAAGGAGCGTGTGGGTTTCCCAGAGACGGGAACCCTTTTAAAGGCTCTCATGATGCACATAAAGGTGCGGTAGAAAGACTCCCGAAGGAGCTGCATCTGCTGTTGGAGGGTAGCAAATGCACCTGCTCCGTAAATCTGCTCAGGGGTGTTTTGTGGTGTACCAGCCGCCACCGCAGCCGCTCGGAATTCACTGTCCCAAACAACATACTGTGAAGCAGTCAAAATCATTCGAAACAAGTCTTTCCAGTCTTGGGGAAACATCGTGTACCCGTTCTCAATTCCCTCAAGCAACCCTTGCACAAAATTTGATCGGACACCAGCCTCTCCAACAGCTTTATTAAGTTCCCTAATTATTGTATATGACAGAGCTTGCCAATGGATACGTTCCTCTGGATTCCCATCCACCCCCACCCCCGCCTCAACCGTAATGGGAAAAGCAGAAGGACTCTCTCCTTGCCACTCTTCCGCCTCCTCCAGGGACAAAACCCCATCGCTCTTGGCTCGATGTATGGCGGAGCGAACATTTCCCATCACACCGCCAGGGTAGGCAGGCGGCGCCTGGGGAACCAGGCTCGGGATGGGCGGCACCAATGGTGCCGTAGGTGGTAAAATAGCAGGCAGCACTTTTGGATAAGGAGGTGGTGGGTCCTCGGGTGGATGAGTCAGAGGATTGGTCAGGGATGCCTCTGCTGGTACTAATTTCCTGACTGCCTCGTTAATTCTTTGCCAAATCAATAAATGGTGAACCGCTGCCCTAGGTTCTTCCAATAAAATTGTTCCAATTCATTGCCAATCATCCCGTTTGAGTGACCCAATTTCTGGGTACCAAGGACATTGGCATTCGACTTCCTTAATAAAGTCTTCAAGACTATTAAGTGTGATGTCTGGACATCCGCTCTCCTTGATGATTTTCTGCAATTCCTTTGCATGGGTCTTTTGCCCTAAATAAAGTTCCCCCCCATACTCATAATCGGGAGCTCGAAAGCTAAGGGAGCCTAAAGGCTGGGGTAGCCTGAAGGCTGAGGTGCACCAGGGGGCTATTCCAGCCGGTGAGTCGGGGAGTTGGGATCCAGCAATCACGTCGTGGGTCACCAGATGATGTGTTTGGGGATCAAGGAGACAGCGGAGGCTTGATTCATGAAGAGGCATAGGGCAAGATAGCCCGGACGGAGTTTATTAGGAATAACAGCACAAAGACATTCCAGAGAAGAGTATGCAATATATCCCTATTGGTTACCTGCGATAACATAAGGTTACATAATTGGCTAAATATCAGCATGCCTGCCTCATGCACACCTTGCTGATTGGTTAAATGGCTGCGTGTTGGTTAGGTGACTGCGTGCCATCCCTGGGTATAGTAGGGAGGGCTTGACAGCCTTGAGTCATGGTATCAGAGGCCCAAGCAGGGGGCCCAGGCCTTGGCACCAAGCATCTAAGTTACGGCATAAACAGATGAGGCAGGAGGACGATCACCCACGATTTATGACCATGGTTTGCCAATAGCCACAGCGATCGTGCTGTGAACATCCTCACAAAAAATGAAGGAAAAATTGGAAAAATTATTGTAAGACTTCAATAATAAGCAAATGAAATTCTTCCTCATCTTTTTTTTTGGGGGGGGAGGGGTGTCTGGATGGCTTTTATAGTCTCAAAGGAGGGCTTGGTTTGATATAAGCACTATTGTCTAAATCAATGACTTTATACTGAGTGTCCCCTGGATACAAACATTGGTTTTGTTACTGGCTTTGGATAAAAGGATGAAAATTTCCTTTGCACATGATATGCACAGGATCAATGTATCATTGATGGTCAATGGTCAACGTATCATTGCATCCTTGATGCATGCTCTCACTAAGACAGATTATAACTAGAGTTTTGCCTAGGGTACATTTACAGGTATATTGGCCGAACGCAGACTGATGGCTGTTAGTGACATAAGACATGGGCTACCACCATACTGCTCAAAGCACATCATGTGATGAGCTCTCTTTTCCACCAGAACAAGGTAGTGATGCTTATTGCATAGTACCAGGCCTTCAGTTAAGCATAGCAACATGGCTGCTTCAGAACAGAGATGTTAGAAAGTAGAAGCAAGGTGTTGGGCTCCTTGTGGCTCACAGTTATGTTTACAGATTGAATGTTCAATTGAGGAATTGCTTGATAAGATATTGTTTTCAGAGTCATGGTGTGTGTAAGATGTTTCTCTCCCCCCCTTCCCCCCCCATCATCTTTGTGAAAGTAGACACTATGCAATATTATAGAAAATGTTCCATACATTTTAAAAAAAAGACATACTGTATGTATTAGTGAACACTCTCATAGTACAATTAAAACTATCGTATTCAAGAAAATACCAACCTTGTATCCAAGAGTCTGCAAAATATGTGCATACATACCTACAGCTAAGATTGGAAGATTAGCAAAATGCTCAGAAAAATGCTACAGTGAAAAGGGCATTTGTTTTATCCTTTCCCTTTCCTTTCTACATAAAATGTGGAAATACTGAGCAATAAGGGGTTATCTGCCAGAGGCGAACATTCAATTTGCTCTAGTATGTGAAGCATTCCACCTGTAAAGGACTGCTGTTTAGCTCGGCCCCCTGCTGAATGTTTTAAGAGAAAGATGAAATTGAGCAAACCACTTCTGCGGCTGAAGAGGTGTGTGTGTCTCACTATTTCCAGTGGGGGACCTGGCATTTGATGGTATTTGATACTTCATGCCGTGACAGCTCATGGATGAGAGATTTGTGTATATGACAAGAAGCAGAAGCATGCAGATGCAATGCTAGCTGACAACTGGAGGTTTGGCTCCTTGTATTAAAGTACAGTTGATAGGAGAACAGCACTAAAGGTTGCCTTTCAACTCTACCTATTTTTCTGGTTGGCCAGTCCTACTCAAAATCTCTTAGCGTTTG
Source organism: Bradypodion pumilum (assembly GCA_035047305.1). Classification (NCBI taxonomy): domain Eukaryota; kingdom Metazoa; phylum Chordata; class Lepidosauria; order Squamata; family Chamaeleonidae; genus Bradypodion; species Bradypodion pumilum. The sequence continues at coordinate 155,251,201 of JAWDJD010000001.1, read as the reverse complement.
AATACATGGTGAAATACGACAGGATTTGCTCTGCATTTAAAACGGGTAAATATTAAATATTTTTGCTGTCTACATGATCCATGATTTTTCATTGGTCTAATTAAGACATCACTCCCCGCAACAAAGATACAAAACGTGCCTGTTTAAAAACTGCTTCCTGCTGTCCCCTGGCCCCTCACCCACCCGGCCTGAGGAAGGAGGAACAGCTGGGGAGGGCCCATGCTTGTTTACAAAACTGCTTGCTCTGGCCCCTGGCCCCCTCACCGACCCAGCCTGAAGAAGGAGGAACAGTTGGGAAGGACTGGTGGCTGATTCAGGAGATGATGGTCCCTTTGCCACAGTTGTCAATGTATGTGTTGGTCTTTTATGTTTTATTGTACAGTTACATTTTATTGTATTGTTATATTTTATTGCATTGATATTTTATTGCATTGTTACATTTTATTGTATTCTTATGTTTTATTGTACTGAAATGTTTGCTATGTTGTGATTTTTGTGAGCCGCCTTGAGTTGGCATATGAGTGGGCGGCATACAAATTGAATAAAGCAAATCAAATCAAATCAATCTACTTTGGAATATTCTAGGTGGTAAACTTGTTCCATGCATGCTCAGTTTATAATAGAGTTATAATTTTTCCATTTCAAAAGGTCTTTTTTGAGGATCGCTATATCAGCCCCTTCAGGTCACCCTTGCTTGAAAGTCAGTCATGTCTGACTGCAGGGTGTGGTGCTTATCTGTTTATAGCCAAAGAGTCAGCACTGTATGCATCTGAAGATGTTTCTGTGGTCATGTGGCAGGCATGACTAGACACCAAAGCACACGGGGGACTGATGGGAAAGTGGCCCCCTCCCGTTGGCTCTTTTAAATAAGATAAAGTGTCCCTCCTGTACTGGTGGGTGGGTGGGTCTTTTAACTGGTTTTAATTGGGCTTTTATGGGTTATTAATTGGGGTAGTCTTTTTAAGGATTTTTATGATGGCATATAAAGTCAAATTAATAATAATAATAATAATAATAATAATAATAATAATAATAATAATAATAATAATAATAATAATAATAATAATAATAATAATAATAATAATAATAATAATAATAATAATAATAATAATAATAATAATAATAATAATAATAATAATAATAATAATAATAATAATAGATACTGGGAAAGGTGGAGGGCAAGAGAAGAAGGGGGCATCCAAAGATGAGATGGATAGATGGTATTGTGGACACAATGGGGACAGAGCTTGGCGGGCTGAGGAGAATGGTGGAGGACAGAGGTGCCTGGAGGAAAATGGTCCATGGGGTCGCAAAGGGTCGGAATCGACTGTGCGACTGAACAACAACAATGGTGTTACCTTTCCTGCCAAGGCAGTACCTATTTATCTACTTGCAATTTCTTGCTTTCAAACTAATAGGTTGACAGGAGCTGGGACAGATCATAAGAGATCACTCTGTCACACAGCATAGTCTTCCAATAAACAAGCTCAGTGTGCTAACTACTAAGCAACTGTGGAACTGTGGTAAGACTACTAAACTACCATATATTTGGCCTAGTGGACTACAACCCAATCCATTAGTTTCGAGTTCAGGGAATGAAGAAGCAGACGAGTGAAGTAGTGAAATTCAGCTCTTTAATAGTGGGGTTTGAACACAGTTTGGATGGGGCAAAACTCTGACTTATATACATTATAAACAGAAACAGTAACAATAATACAACAAGCCCATTGGCTAACAGAGTGTGAACATTTTTGATCCACTTATTTGCATAAGAATAGATACATGAGAAAAGATACATTTTGCTCCTGTCAGAAAACACAGTTAACATACATAACAATTAGAAACACTAGGCAAAATAGGCTGCAGGTCATAAAATCTCATGTCAAATAAAGTGTTATAAATCTTCAGGGAGCTATTAGCTACCCCCGTAGCAATTAGAAAAAAAGAGTTCCTTGTAGAACATGGGAAAATCCAACAAATTCACTGGTATCAGAAACTATGACAAATCCATGTTTGTGATTCACCCAATGAGTGCTAATAGTATCTTTAGTTTATAGCCTTCTACCAAGGAGTAATGATGTGCTGTTAGAAAGAAGAGAGAGTGAAATGACTTTTCTCAAAGACAGGAAAGATGCCAAAGATATTATCCAGCATTGCTCCATTACTCCAGGCAGGTTCATTTTTCTCTGAGGCAACACTCTTTAATGATGGAGAACTGTAATTATTAACAATGGAGTGCTATTGGGCAGGCTTAAATGTCCACTCTTGTGGACAGCAAGGTTTAAGCAAGTGGGAGGGAGCTTCTGGGAGAAGTTCTAACAACTTTACTGCCTTGATCAACTAGTTATGAAGCTTTTGGTTTTGTTTGTAAGAAACTTATTTTTCATGGTTTGTAAGCGCTCCTGCAGATGCTCCAGCTTATCCTTAGGTAACCTGGAGGCCTGCAGCAAAGTATCCAGCTCTATACCCAAATATGTTAGCACTGTTGCCGATCCTTCTGTTTTTTCATGAGCTAAGGGCAGCAGTTAACTACAACTGTGTAATTAGCTCTTGGAATGCAGACAGTAGTTGTTGGCACCCTCCTGAATGTACCTCACCACAGAACAAAAAATCATCAAGGTAGTGTACTACCTGAGTAAGACCTGCCTTTTTCCTGAGTGCCCATTCCAAAAATGAGCTAAAATGCTCGAAAGCAGCACAGGAAATAGAACATCAAAATGGTAGAGCTCTGTCCATAAAGAATTTGCCTTCAAAACAAAACCCAAAAGTTCAAAATCAGCTGGGTGTACTGGAAGTAATCTGAATGAAGATTTAATATCACATTTTGCCAGCAGTGTGCCGACACTGCAGGTATGTACCATACCAACTGCTGCATCTAAAGACACATATTGGACTGTGCAAAGTTCATGAGAAATAGTGTCATTGACCGACTGCCCCTCCAGATATCATAAGTGATGAATTAATCTGTGCTCTCCTTGGGTCTTTTTTGTTACTAAACCCAATGGTGACACCCTTAAATTAGGCACTGCAAGCGCGGCGCCAAAATGGCCGCCGCGCTCTTTGCGGGCCCCCCCCCACTGGAGGAAGGCATCCGGGTAGTTAGGGGCGTGGCCAGCTCCCTTATAAAAGGGGTGGCCACGAGGCAGCCGAGCTGCCATTTTGCGAAGCGACGGAGCGGAGAAGTTTTTCCCTCTTACCTCCGTCGCTTTTGCCTTGATTGGGAAGCCTTTTGGCTGCTGATTTTCTTCCTTCGGCTTCCCATAGGTTGGACTGAGATGCCGTCGAAGAAGAAGGCGGCCGCGAGCGCGGCTCGCGCGGTTCGGAGGCGCAATCCGGGTCGGAGGACCGCGGCTGCGCCTCCCCAGCAGCCGCCTTTGCCTGCACCCACCAGGACCGGTGGGATGGGGGTCTATTCCCCCTTGGCCGGAGGCTGGGGACCCAAGCATGGGTCCAGCATGGGCTGCGGCCCGCGGCCTGCAAGCGGTGGACACCGCTCCTGGTGCCCATTCTACTGGGCCTTCCTCTATTGGGGCGCAGCTCACTCCGGGGTCTTCCAGCCTTGGGGGGTGGTGTGGTCCCCTTCCCTGGCAGGTTGCTACATCGGCCCTACCGGGCCTGGGTGTGGGGTCATGGCCCTATTCGGGCCCCGGGGTACAAGGACCTTTACCCACGCCTGTAGCAGGCGGGCCGGCTGGCCCTTGGCCCCACATCAGTGTGGAGGCCTTACTGGCCCACGTTGCGGCCCTCGAGGCTTCCCTGGCTCGGGCCAGCCATGCTGGGGCTCCCTTTGGGGTTCATTTTGACGCGTCGTCTGCTGGGCAGCGGCAGGCGACGGGACGGGTCGAGCAGCTTGAGGCGCGTGGCACGACTTCGGCCACTGCCTCGCAGCTCCCCAACCAACAGGCCAGTGCGGGTCAGGCCCCAGCGACGAGCTCTACGGCGGTCGTGAGCTCCGATGCCCCCAGTGGGCCGGAACCCCCGGTGGGGGCGGCCCGCGGGGGTGCAGCATGTGAGTATGCGGTCCAAACTAATGCACCTACACATGTGGCCACGTTGGGGGGGGCTTTCCAATGGCCTTGGCCTCGCGTGGGTGGTGCGGCGGTACAGCCGCTGACGCCCCACCCGGCGACAACGACTACCACCCAGGGCCCCGGGGTGGGGGGTGTTTCCTACCCTGTGGGGAATGTTTTGGGGGTGGCTGGGCTAGTCCAAGCCCCTTTCCAGATGCCCGCAGTTTCTGCGGTGCCTGTCTCGTCCTTGCCGACGGCGGGGTATTCCTTGCCACTGGGTGACCACTTGGCACAGGCCACCAAAGAGAAAATATGGCGGGGGGAGTATGTAGATATCTTCTCACTCCTAAATAGGGAGCCCACCAAGGAAGAGAGGGAGGGGCAGGATGAGAAGGATAAGGAACAGGCACGTCGTCGCAAGCCACCACGGACGTGGGCCAACTGGCTGCCGGCTTACCTCATCTACATGGCGGTGTACCTGAGGGCCCGGCCGGATTTGGCAATTCCGATGGTCCAGTATTTGGACAACATCTATCGGGCGATGGTTGACTTTCCGGGCCCGTCGTGGTTGGCTTATGACGAGGAATTCCGTATGCGAATTCCCCTGCACCCTGAGATGAGGTGGGATGAGCCATGCCAGAGGCTTTGGCTTCTGTACATGACGCCCACATGCCCCGCGCCAGGGGAAAGATACCATTGTGGACATGCGGTCCAGTGAGCGGCTCCAGCACAGGTTCCCCGCCAGGTGGCGGGGCAGGGGGTTCCAGCCCGCCTGCTGTGCTGGACTTTCTCGTCTAATGGTTCCTGCAATAAGAAGAATTGCAAGTACAGACATGAGTGTCCCACCTGTGCGGGCCCCCATGCAGCCTCTGCCTGTCCCAGGCCTGGAGGGACGCGGGGCAGAGGGAGGGGCGGACAGTGGGCTGGCAAGACTGCCGCAGATGGAGCAGGTTCACCGAAAGGCTCCCTCCCCAATTAATGTGGACATGTTGGAGCGTTGGCTCGCATTGTACCCGAAGGGGGAGGATGCGGATTATCTCCTTCAGGGCTTTAGGCAGGGGTTCCGTATTCCTTTCATGGGTGATAGGTCCCCTCAGGATGCCCCCAACCTTTTGTCCCTTAGGGGGAGGGGGGAGGTGGCTGCCGCCAGCATTAATAAGGAGGTCAATGCGGGCAGGGTCGCTGGCCCTTTCCCTGCACCCCCGTTCACTAACCTTAAGGTATCGCCCCTGGGCTTGGTTCCCAAGAAGTCTCCAGGCGAGTTTCGCCTTATCCATCACTTGTCCTACCCAGCCGGCCGATCGGTCAACGATGCTATCCCTGATGACCTTTGCTCAGTCAGGTATACATCTTTTGACCACGCGCTGCGCATGGTGCGCTCATGTGGCCCGGGTGCGCTGCTGGCTAAGTGCGACATTAAGTCGGCTTTTCGCCTCTTGCCGGTGCACCCGGGCGACTTTGAATTGCTGGGTTTCAAATTTCGGGGCGAATATTACTTTGATAAGGCCATGCCTTTTGGCTGTTCCATATCATGCTCGGCTTTCGAGCGTTTCAGTACCTTCCTAGAGTGGGCTTTCGTCCGCAGGTCAGGGTCCCGGTCTGTAGCCCATTACCTGGATGACTTTTTATTCGGGTGTGAACGGGGCTGGGACACGTGTACACGTCTCCTCAACACATTTCAGATGCTAATGGAGGAACTCGGTGTCCCTTTAGCGCCCGAAAAGACCGAGGGCCCATCTACCCAGCTAGTCTTCCTGGGGGTGGAGATTGACACGATAGCGCAGGCGTCTAGGTTACCGTGGGATAAGGTGTCAAGGATAGTGGCCCTTATCTCGGACTTGCTGGCCAAGCGCAAGGCATCACTAAGAGAACTGCAGGTGCTACATGGTCACCTTAATTTCGCTTGCAGGGTGGTCGCACCGGGCAGGGCTTTTGCCCGGCGCCTGTGCAACGCCATGGCAGGATTATCCAGGCCTCACCATAGGGTTCGGCTTACCCGGGGTATTAGGGCAGACATGCTTGTCTGGTTACAGTTCCTGAGGGAGTTCAATGGGGTCTCATTTTGGAGGTATGACCTCCTGGCTTCCCCTCAATTTCAGATTCAGTATGATGCCTCGGGATCCCTCGGTTATGGGATGTACTTCAATGGGAAGTGGGCCTATGGTGGGTGGCCACCGGCCTGGGCAGGCACGGGTCGCCTGCGTGATCTCACATATCTAGAGTTTTTCCCTATCCTGGGTGCTTTGATGCTATGGGGCGAGGAGTGGTCCAACTCGGTCGTGCATTTCTGGTGTGACAATGCGGCTGTGGTCCACATTGTCAATGCACAGACTTCAAAATTGCCCAGGGTTATGGACCTAGTGCGCCAATTTGTGTTGCGCAGCCTGCGCCTCAACGTACTGTTCAGGGCCAGGCATGTCCCAGGGGTTAATAATGATATTGCTGACGCTTTGTCCCGCCTACAGATCTCCCGGTTCCGTGCCTTGGCCCCGGATGCGGAGGAATTTCCCTCGCCACTCCCGGAGGAGATATGGACCATTGGCAAGGAGAGGTGAACCGGGCGATTGGCCTGTCGCTAGCGCACGCACGCGTAAGGCGTATCACCATGCAATTAATTCTTTCAGGGCATTCTGTACCCAATTTCAACTGCCAGGAACCTGGCCGATCCCGGTAACCCATGTTCTGCGGTTCATGGTTTACCTGCATTCTCAGGGCCTTGCACCTCGCACCATAGCATCTAAGCTTTCAGCGTTGGCTTTTATGGCCAAAGTGGGGGGTCATGTGGACAGCACCTCTGACTTCCGTGTGAGACATGTTTTGGAGGGGTGGGTGCGCGAGCGCGGCCGTTGCCCGGACGACCGCCACCCGATTTCCCCAGGGGTCCTTACCCAGTTGGCCCGGGGCTGGCCTTGCCTCTGTTTTGATGCATATGAGGCAGCCCTGTTCCATGCAGCCACAACGATGGCATTTTTTGGAGCGCTCCGCATCAGCGAGCTTGTGATGCTGTCTAAGGCGGATGCAAGTCGTAGGGCACTGGAACTCGAGGATGTCTGTGTTGCCAAAGACTGGGCTCAGTTGAGGATACGTTCCTCTAAGACCGATCAGCATGGCGTAGGCAGTGGTGTGCGACTGCTACGGTGTTCTTTGGCAGACATCTGTCCAGTTGGTGCCCTACAGGAGTTCCTGGCACTGCGTGGCACGCACCATGGCCCGTTTTTCTGTCACCAAGATGGGTCTCCCCTTACTAAATTTCAATTTTGGAAGGTGACGGGCAAAGCGCTGGCCAGTGTGGGCCTCCCAGGCGCCCGCTATGGCACCCATTCATTCCGTATAGGGGCGGCCTCAACCGCAGCTGCTTTTGGGTACTCCGGGGCTTACATACGCAGCATGGGACGGTGGGGTTCGCAGTGTTTTCAGTTTTATGTGCGCCCACTCCCGCCGTGAGTACCAACCCAGTCACCTTACCTTCTTTTCCTCATTTTTCTTTACAGACCCGGGGTGTCGTATTACACCGGTGACAGTATGGCTGGTGGGCCATAGCTACGTGCACAGGGCAGCGCGTTACGCTGCGGCGACAGAGTGGGGACCCCGACTGGGACTGGGTGCATACGCAAGTCTCACATGGCATGGTAAGCCTGGGATGTTATGGCGGGAGCTGCTGCCTTTCCTTTTTTCAGGCCAGAATGCTGACCCACCTGACATTCTGATCATACATCTGGGGGGGCAATGATTTCGGCCAGGTAACCGGCTTATCGCTGAAGCATGCGATTTGCGAGGACCTCGCCTACCTGCATTACGTCTGGCCTGCCACAACCCTTGTTTGGTCGGACATGGTCCTGCGCCATTCCTACAGAGGGGGCGTTGACCTCCTGGCCCTTGACCGTGCTAGACGCATGGTGAATAGGGCAGTGGCGCGGTTCCTTGTCGACAGGGCTTGGGGGAGGGTCAGTCGTCACCCCGCTATTAGCCTACAAAGTTATGACTTGTATGCAGGGGATGGGGTCCATCTGTCGCGAGGAGGTATGGACCTCCTGTTGGGTGATTGGCGAGCAGGCCTGTTGACCGAGCTGACGGTCTGGGGGGGGGGGCGTCGAGCCTTCTTTGAAGCCCCTCCGTGTGGCAGGTAGCACTGGTAAGGTAAACATTATGACCCACAGGTATCCGGCAAGTTCACAATTGACTGGACAACACTAGACAGGCATAAGTTGGTTAAACGTTGTCCGGTCAACGACGAACTAGGCGACGGGGTGATGGCTATAGCTAGACAGCACGTGATTTTACGGATACGCGTCAGAGGGTGGGGTCATTAGTTAGATATTGACTACGGTCAACAATTTGTTTGTTGTCAACAAACAAATTGATACAAATGGATACATTGTAGCAATTGCCGTTGGCAATTTTGGGTGGTACCTTACCAGTGTTACTTCGGCCTGCTTGCCTTAAGAATTATGATTGGTCAATTACCAATAGAAATTTATAATTCGGACTAGGGCATGAATCAATAAATGTGGCCCAATGCCGTTATCCACTTTTATCAGTGTCTGAGTCCTTTATTGGGGGGTGCGCCTGCAATGCAAGCGCGGTGCCAAAATGGCCACTGCGCTCTTTGCGGGGGGCCCCCCACTGGACGAAGGCATCCGGGTAGTTAGGGGCGTGGCCAGCTTCCTTATAAAAGGGGTGGCCACGAGGCAGCCGAGCTGCCATTTTGCGAAGCGACGGAGCGGAGAAGTTTTTCCCCTCCACCCCCTCCCTAGTTAACAGTGTGATGTTTTGGTCGCTTCGGGGCCGGGTGGGAATTTTTGGCTGGGACCCATATTGGCTTCCGGGTCCTGGTTTTTTCGCCCATCCCACACTGTTGCTATGGTTTGACATAGGGGTTTTGTCTGTTGCTGCTGTTGACTTTGGTCACATGGGCGGGTAGCACTGGTAAGGTAAACATTATGACCCACAGGTATCCGGCAAGTTCGCAATTGACTGGACAACACTAGACAGGCATAAGTTGGTTAAACGTTGTCCGGTCAACGACGAACTAGGCGACGGGGTGATGGCTATAGCTAGACAGCATGCATCACCACGTGATTTTACGGATACGCGTCAGAGGGTGGGGTCATTAGTTAGATATTGACTACGGTCAACAATTTGTTTGTTGTCAACAAACAAATTGATACAAATGGATACATTGTAGCAATTGCCGTTGGCATTTTTGGGTGGTACCTTACCAGTGTTACTTCGGCCTGCTTGCCTTAAGAATTATGATTGGTCAATTACCAATAGAAATTTATAATTTGGACTAGGGCATGAATCAATAAATGTGGCCCAATGCCGTTATCCACTTTTATCAGTGTCTGAGTCCTTTATTGGGGGGTGCGCCTGCAATGGTGGCTTATCAAATGGATCAGTCACACATCCCTCATTAACTTCCTTTAAAAAAATTCCTTCAATGTTTTCCATATCAACAATTGAACGTAAGTTCCTAGCAAACTGGGGGAACCTTTCTCCCACAACTAGGATACAAAAACCAAAATTGATACCTTGCTCCAGGTAATCAGGTCTACCTTGTTTGGATAAGACTTTAACCATTAAATTAAAACATTTATTTTAATTGGACTGGGACCCTTTTGTAGAAGGTCCTGCCCCAATTTGTTGACCAGAACTAGGGCTGTTCAAGGACAGCCAGGTCTCGGTGTGTGGGGACTCACCAAGATGATAGTAGGATGAGGGGTGAGTCCCCTTTGGTCCATTTATGAAGCCCACATTATGTGGCCCCACTGCAGAAAGAGGGGTATCTAGTTAATAAAGCTAAACGTTAATAAAGTGGCCCATAGTTAACCTCCAACTTGGTGTCTGTCTCTTTGTTTGGGATGGGGAGGACAAAGGATGTTTAGGTGCAGAAGTTCTAACAACTTTACTGCCTTGATCAACTAGTTATGAAGCTTTTGGTTTTGTTTGTAAGAAACTTCTTTTCATTTGGTCCCTTTAAACTCTCCCCTTTCTTTTATAATGGAAATCAAGCCCTGCAAACATAGGGTTCCCAAGCTATCTCCCATCAACATACATGAAATGAGGAAGGGATATGTTTGTTTTTAAACCATTTAACCTCTCTGCACTTCCTGGACCAAAGATGGAAATGGGTAAACATTTGTGGTTGGAAGTCCATATAGTTGTATGTTTGTGATTCATTCCACAAAAGAGAAGAAATGTATTCAATACCACACCTATGTTTGTGAAATGCACACAAATATTGTATATGTTTTCAATCAATTGATGTTTGCATCTATTAACATGTCATTTTTAAAATTTCATTTCACTTTATTTTTGTATACCACTTAATTCAACCAGAGGTGACTCTAAGCGGTTTACATGAAGGAAAGTGCAAGAAACAGTAATAATAATATGCAAAATCAAGAATATCAAAAAATCATACAGTAAACAAAATACAATAAACAAAATAAATACATAATGATGTACACGAGGGCAAAAGTGCAGGAAATACAATAAATACAATTCCAATGAAGATACAGTAGCATATCAGGGAACAACAATCAACCTGACAGCACCAAAAAACAACAAATCAATTCACCCCAGCCCCCCCCCCAAAAAAAAAAGTCCTAGAGTCAAAAGTCAAGGAAACCTGCTGCCGCTGTAAGCCCAAGGTCCTAGTGATATAAGTGATATTACCCTGATAACCAAAAGCATAGAAAGATCCAACCCTAGAGTAGCCGAATCAAAAGGTTCATGGTGGCTCCCACCTGCGCCGAATATGGGAGCCGATGGAGTGGGCCCCCTGGACGTGCAGGGAGCACTGCAGGCAGCATCGGCGTCATCCCCTTTTCATGTCATCAATGCATTCTACTTCAGAAAATGTGCACAGAAATATATGCAGCCTTTCTTTGCTAAATATACAGCTCATAATAATAAATTTACACTAACATGAAACAATCTACCATCTACTAAGAAAAATCTCCTAAAATGTAATAAGAAGTTTTGTTTCTTGCTTGTTTTTCAGTTGTAGACCATCTTGACTGCTGCCATTGGTGTTGTCAGTATTCTGGCTGCAATTTGCTATGTATAGCTTGGCATCCTTTTTCTTGCTGGCAATGCAGGCATATGTAGCAATATTGAATCTCTTCCTGGCATTTTGAATTGCCAGGAATAATAAAAACACAAAAGCCTACATTCTAAAATTGGAGGTTTTATGTAGGACTGGATAAAAAACCCAGACATGCAGTAATCAATGAATTTTTTGCATTCTTTTCAGGGATACCTGATATTAGCTCCTCCACAAACTGCCAGGAAGGTAAAACTAGGATCTGGATTATAGTTTGGTGATTGTTCTATACAATTCCACAAAATCAACAACCAAAGACGTTCTACTTTATTAGAGCCTCACCACATATATAATAACTAGCAGAGGGTACCTGCTTTGCTGGGTAGTGGATCCTTACCTACGATATGGGTGGTGGCCGACTGCAGCGGCCTTGTCTCAAATGGTGGTGGTGCCATGGTGGACACCGTGGCTGCCTGCAGTGGCCTTGCCTCTGTGCTCACCTGTGGCAACCTTGCCACTGTGGTCGCCTGTGGCAGCCTTGCCCCTGTGGTTCCCCATGCCTGTGGCAGCTTTGGCTCAGGCGCCGGTGTGTATTGCCGACTGGAGCACCCCGTTTGGAGCACTCTGTTTGGTGGGTATCCTCTGTATTAATGCCTCCCCACTTGGGAATCTCCCCTGGCTGGCCGGCATTTCAGCCAGAGGGCGGCCCTTCTCTGGAAGGCAGGGGCCTCTGGGAATGCTTCAGTCAGCCCATGGCTGCCGGAGAAGGCAAGGCCCTTCTTCGGCAGGCATGGGCCGAATGGGGTGCTCTGGTCAGCCCATGCATTCTGGAGAAGGGTTGCTCTCCATCCTCTGGCTGCAATGGTGGCCAGCCAGTGGTGCCTCCCAAGCAGGGAGGTGGTAATATGCATGCGCACGAATCCGTGCAGGCGCAGAAGCTTGCCCGGAGTTCCAGGGGGTGCTGCCACCTGGAATTCCAGGCAGGCTTTTGCACCTGTGCAGTTTCGCGCACATGCATATTACCGCCTCCCCGGATATTTCATACTGCCAGTGGGGGGTGGCCTTCGTGTCTGGTTTTCAGGGTGAAGGACTACGAAGGCCACTGCTGGTACCCTGTGCCAGCCTGGCCAGGTTCACCAGGTTTCTGGGGCAGTGGGGGGCAAGGTGGCATGGTGTTTCACTAACAAATGCCACAACACTTTGGTTTTAGATAGATAGATAGATAGATAGATAGATAGATAGATAGATAGATAGATAGATAGATAGATAGATAGATAGATAGATAGATAGATAGATAGATAGATAGATAGATAGATAGATAGATAGATGGGGCGGGGGAGTCCATGTCAATGAAGAGGACAACTTTAAATGTTTGTAACTGCTTGTCTGATGCTGAGGAAAATATAATTTTTTATTCTTCTTCCATGTCTAGGGCAATCGTGAAACTGCCAAAATGAAGCCACCTTTTGGTGAATCCATTCCTTAGTTCTTTTTGCCTGACCTAGTGTTAAAAAGATTAACCAGCAGAAGGTGGCCATTGCCTAGGGTATGCCTGATTGTGGTTCAAAAATTCCACAATCTTTTAGGAGGCTTTTTCTGTGTACCCCATATCTTCTTCTTCTTCCATATCTAGGGCAGTTGTGAAACTGCTAAAATAAAGACACCCTTTGGTGAGTTCATTCTGCAGTTTCTTTTGCCTGGCCTAGTGTGAGAAAGATTAGATGGCAACACAAGGTTGCCATTACCAGGGTATGCCCAATTGTGGTTTAAAAACACCACAATCTCTGAGGAGGCTCTTTCTGTGTAATCTATTGTTAAATTAAGATTTTGTGGTGGGGCAGGAGCTTTTTATTAATATGTATATTAGACAAGCACATATTCACATGGGAAAGTCAGAAATCACTATATTATTTAATTTCCCTAACAAAACTCAATTATTTTTCATCCACTTGAATTCATTCTGATGGTTGATCATATTAAACAACTGGGATCAAAGAACGAAAGGACACTGCATGAATATAAATTCATTTTGAAGGCAAGTAACCAGATTTTCTTTTTCAGCCTGTATATTAATGGACACCAGAGACCAGATCCTGGGGCTTAGGGAACATTGCTAATTAATTTGCTAATCAATATCATGGACTTGTATGACCTGATTTGCAAGCTAGAGGAAAGAAAGTGTCTTACTTTATATTAAGATCCTTAAAGGGATACAGATATCCCTTTGAATTGCTGAATATAAACCTCCATTTAAAAAGAAAAAGTTAAAAACAAATTTAGCTATTTATGATCCTCACTGTTTGCACTAGTTGCTTCCCCCTCTCCCAGGAAGTTTCAGTCTCAATCTCTTTTCTATTTTTTTTCTTTTGTGTGTTTCATTTTCCTATTCTCAAAAGTGAGGGTGCAAACAAGTAAGGCTCTGTTGAATTTATTCTGTTTCTTGATTTTTAGTTCAAAGACTAAGACTTTCAGAAGGATGAGAAAATGTTTTCTAAAAAATATAGTGGATTTTCTCTAAAGCTGTTTTTCTGCATACAGAAGTGTTTTTCACTCATGGGGCTATTTGATATCTTACACAGAAGTTTTGCAATATAAAAAAATGAAACAAAATCAAAGGATGCTCTTCTACTCATGCAACTACTTACATAAAGTTGTCAGAGTTGTTGTGTGCTGTCAAGACACATCTGACTTACAGCAGGGTTTTCGAGGTGAAATACTGAAGGAATAGTTTTGCCAGGCTCATCCTCAATAAGTTTCCATGGGCAATTGGGGAAATGAACCCAATTCTCCTAAATCAGGGGTCCCCAACCTTTTCAAGCTGGGGGCCAGGTCATGCTCTCTCAGTCAGCTTTGAGGGCTGGATGGCCATTTTGCACTGCTTGCATGATGGGGTAGCCATTTTGTCCCAACAGTGTCGAAAGAGGGGACATTTTTTCTTTCAAATGCCCTTGGGGGGGGGGACATGAAATGATGCTGTGGGCCAGATCCAGCCCACAGGCCTTAGGTTGGGAACCCCTGTCCTAAATCCTAATCTATCACTCTGTCTGTTGTACCACACTGACATCTTGGAATAAGTGATATTACCCTGATAACCAAAAGCATAGAAAAATCCAACCCTAGAGTAGATCATAAAAACAAATGAGAGAAAGCTAGAGGTCAACTACTTTGGTAAAAAAATTACAGGAAATACCCTGAGATTGAGGCAGAAAGCTGTGACCTTGTATAAAATGAGTACAAATAACAAAGGAGACCTGACACATGATTGCAGCAAGTTGATCTAAATGTGCTGGTTGGTTTTGGTGAATTAGGGATAGTTATATGAAAAAAGGGCAGGGAAAACCCTGAATCAATGTACTATACCTGATCCTGCCATCGATTGCCAAGGGACTGGACACTGACAGCTTGCCTTCCTGGATGGATACCTATCTGATTTCAGAGGTTCACTGTTCTAGAAAGCCTGGTTCAGAAAGCTGCTCCATTCATGTGTTTTGTTCTCTTTCATCATGCTTAAGAGAGGAGAACTTAAGCCACACACACACTAAAAAAGTTCAAAGGTAAAGCAGTACAGGGAGGGGAATTGTTGTGTCCAAAGGTTTATTACTTTCAAAAATCAAACCGTGCCGAAAATAAAGAACAAGAAGTGCTCCATTCTAAAAGGCGTGAAATTCAAATACATGTCAGCGTGGGTAAATGCTGAAGTTGAACTTTGTTTGTACCTCCGGAAGCCCGCCTAAATGTATCTTGTTTTTAATGGTCAAATCACTGTACAGTGATACCTCATACAACGTCCAAACTTGGTTCCACAAGTTTGGACTTTATACGGATTTGGACTTTGTATGAGGCATGCAAAATCCTAGCCGTGATGCCTCATACAACGTCTAAATCCTTGCTGTGATGCCTTGTAAAACGTCGTTTCCATAAAGATACATTGTACTGTAACAGCACAGACTTCAGGGCAAAGTCAAGGAAACAGACAGGAAACTGATAGAGCTTTAAGAAAACATTGTCTAAAGGCTAAATACATTACAAAAACATGTCAAACAACCCTGATTGTCCAAGAACCTGAAGAATGCTGCAAAAATCCCAGGAATGCTTCTAAAAATTCTGATGAAAAATTCAAAAAAAAATTCCAAAATCACGCTCAAAACCACTCCTAAACACTCTGCCTTGTGCAAAACCCACAAGAGTAATGCACATGTGTCCTGTCTTTTATACTGCCCAGGCACAATACAACCTGGGGAAAACTGAATGCCTCATACAAAGTCGAGTGACTTTGTATAAGGTATCTTTTTTCAAGAAATTAGGCGATGTTGTATGAATTCGATGTTGTATGAAGTGGACTTTGTATGAGGAATTACTGTATATATAGAGGACACCCCTGTACATGGTCCCCAGTCCAAAGTAGGAGCTGAATAAAGAATCACTGAGTTTAACCCGATCCTGCTGGTTAGAGTACTTCTTGTTCTTGACTCAACAGGGATGGAGATATATACCTGCCTTGAAAAGGAAAGGGGGGGACACATGTGGCTGGAAGGCTTGAAAGTGCCACAGTAATGAGATGATGATAGTCACGTAAAATCTGCAAATATACTGCCCCATGGTTAGGGTAACCAGAGGGTTGTTGCTTTTTGCTGTGTCCTTTGGTGGGCCCAGCATCATACAAATAGCCCTGATTCAGTTTGTGTTGCTACTTTTGACAGAACAGGGAGAACATTCTTAAGACTCATGTAAATGAAATGACCTTTTAAAAACACTGAAGTGAAAATTAAATTCTACTGTGATGAAAGACAAAATTGAGAATAGCAGTAGAGTGAATGGACTTAACTGAACAAAGGCTACACATATTCAGGGGATAACAAACACAAACAATAGAATGCTGAAATAATACAAATAGGGCAAGACCTTTTGAAGCAAAAGCATTGAAAGGGATTTTCGATAAGAATTTGAGGAACAATAGGTGCAAATCATGTAGAAAAACAGCAGCAGTAACACTCAGCCACATAATTTTTCATTGTTCCTGCTTCTAAGACAGCAAACTAACAAAGAACTATTGAACACTGGGAAAAACACAGTTCTGGTAATATATTTTCAGGGGACTATCTTCAGCACTATTATTTTAGCATCCTTTGCAAAAGCTCAGTGGTTGGACGGCAAGAATGGGAAAGAATTTCACTGGTTTTGACACTGATGATGGGGGGGGGTGGACTTTCTGTATCAGCTGGGGCTCATCAAAATAGCAGTAACAATTATGCTTATATACTGTCCCATACTGATTAGAGAAGTTTCTGAACAGTTCAAAAGGTAATTAACATTTTGCCCTAAACATGATGGTTACTCATTCTACTGACTTCAAGAGGAATAAAAACAGATAATCTTGAACCTGTTGAGATCAAATTCAGAATGTGAGCAGGTTTTGCCTCTGCACCACTGGGGCTCTTTAGAAAAAAAATATCCTCTCACTTCAAAGATTTGCATGTTTGATAGGTTTCGAGGAGATTTCGGAGAAACAAAGAGGGCACTAAGCAAGGCACACTTTTAAAATGTGAATGGCTAAAATGTGCATCATTTTAAAAATTAAACACTAGCTTCCTTTAATCAATGGGCAAAAATCCCTTTAATGTACAAAGATGTGGAAATAAATGCATAGGTACAAAACATGTGCATAAACATACATTAATTTCCATGTATAAAGAAAACACAGTGTCTTGCAACCCTATATAGAACAAAAAGAAAATGTAGATGAGATTGAGAAAAGGCATAAAAATGAAAACAGATTTTCATATACCACTGAGGAAACCTTTAAGTGCAAAACTATTTTCCCCTCCCTTTTCTTTTGTTTCTCTATTAAGACCTTATGGGAAATATATTTACTGTGGAACCCCAGGTAACGACGTGTTCAAATAACGTCATTTTTGGACAACGACACTTTTTTTCTGAAAAGTCATCTCCCGGACAACGACGTTACGTCATTATCTGGGAGATTGTGTTTGGTCTCCTACCTGTTCACGCTGATTGGAGATTAAAAAAATTGCCATCTTCAGGTCCCTGTGTCCGGCTCTCCACTTACCCAGGAGTGTCTGGGAGGCTAGGCGGACTTATCCTGCGCTGTTTCCTCCTTCCTAGCACCATCCTGGCCCGTCCAACAGCTGAGAAAAGTTGCAGCCACCATTTTGTTTGAAGGAGAGTCGGACATGGAGATCAGGTTAATGGGCAGATCAGCTTATTTCGCAGAGTTTGCTGTGCTCTTTTATTAAGCAGAGGAAGGTCTTATATCGTAAAGCAAAAGCATTGTGCTGTTACAGGATTGGATATCTTGGGGTGTACATGTGAACAACCCATGCTTGCGGTAGATAGGAGTGTGTGCCAGAGGCTTTCCAAGAAGCACAGGAATGGGGCATATACTGAAACTGGCTAGGCTATTTTCAACTGAAGGGACATGCTCTTGTGAGCATGGGTGAACCAGAAAGCACATGCTATTTAGGGGAAGAGGCAGCTGCTGCCTTGAAAGCAGGGCAGAGTGTCATTTATAGCAAGGGTGAAACTGTACTGACTTTTGCCATGGCACAGTTAGTCAAGGGTGACAAGGGTGAAGTTCATGGGGTCTCTGTATATGCCCTTCTGCCAGACTTTTCCCTGGGACCCAGGTGTTCGGTGGGTCCAAAGTCTTTGGGAAGGTTCCCTAATTTTTTTTTTAAAAAATAAAAAAATAAGATGGCTCCGAAACTTTTCTCAGCTGTTAGGTGGGCCAGGGAGGTGCTAGGAAGGTGGGAACAGTGAATAATAGGTCCTCCCAGCCTCCCAGACACTCCTGCGTAGAAAGAGAGCCAGACACAGGCACCCGAAAATGGTGATTTTTTCATCTCCAACCAGCATGAACAGGTAGGAGACATACCTGTCAACCACGGCTCCAACCAATCTGGGACCTGCGCAGAACGGTTCTGCGCAGGTCACCTTCTACGCATGCATAGAAGGGTTCTACGCAAGCGTAGAAGGGTTCTACGCATGCGTATAAGTTGACCTGTGCAGAAGGGCTGAGCAGTACCTCCTTTCCCCCACTGCCAAATTCCGGGGTTTCGGCAGTGTGGGGTGGGAAACGGTGCAAATTGGCGCCGAAAACCTGGAAATCCCGGTCAATCCGGGAAGGTTGACAGGTATGGCAAGATACCATGTTGTCCTTTTTGTGGGGGTGGACAGAGACAGCCCGGGTGCCTCTGTTAGCCTCCAGGGAGGTGAAGCCAAAATGGGGGAAAAAATTCCGTCACCATGGAATTTTGTTCACTCATTTCGGCTTCTCTGCCAGTGTGGATGTCTCTGTTAGGCTCCAGGGAGGCAATCCACATTGTTTCTGACACCCGACGACCCACCTATGCTGCAAGGAAAAACCTCAAGCTGACAATTGAGTTTTCCCCTGGCGTTTTGGCTTGCAACATCACCCGGGGGGGGTCACAGGGTGTTGGAAACAATGCTGATAGTGTCCCTTGAGCCTAACAGAGGGGGCAGAGGTGGTGAAGAAGCAGAAATGGGTGGAAAAATAAATGCACTAGGCCCGTTTTCCCTCCGGAGAGTGAGTGTTTTTCTGTCTCCCGGACAATGGCAAAAACCAGAAAAACGACAAGACTTGTGGAACCAAGTTTTGTTGTTGTCTGGGGTTCCACTGTATTTTTTATTTTATGTGCCCTCCCCCACAAAAAAATATCTGAAGCAAGTCTCAAACTTCAGGTATAGTGTGAAATGACTTGGGCAGGGGGGGGTGAACAAAGTCTGAAGCTTTTCAAGGTGGGCTACATTAGGTTGGGATTCAGGCTTTAACTGTGAGTGTATCAGGTGAATAGTCTTCTCTGTGAGATCTCCATCACTGAGAAGTAGCTACAGATGCAGTTTACATCCAGAAATCTCTATATTTGGGACTTAGTGGTGGGCTTAGTAGAAGAGGAAGAATAAGTTTGATAAGATATATGGTTGAAAACCATGCTTACAAAATAAATAATATATCCATTCATTTAATATTAACTTTTATCTTGTTTCTTTTATTTAATAATACTATAATAGGTGGCTATGTATGAATAAAGTGTACATCTTGAAGAAGGTACACATTTTAAAAAACCATGCATCTCTCTCTCTCTCTCTCACACACACACACACACACCAATAGGTTCATTTTGTTAAAAATGTCCGCACAAAATACATGTGGAAGAGAAAAACAAAGCAAGCCTGTGTAAATGACCCAAATTTTGGGTGAAAGACAGGCCTGCCCCAGGCGATATACAAGGAAGAAGGTGATCTTCCAGGTAACTTTGTCCAAGCCACTGAAGACAAACAGACAGACACACCAGAGATGGCATTCAGTCCAACTGTACAATCAGTACATCTTCCAGCCTTGGCTAAACGTTTCACCACACAGTATGTAACCAAATGCTGTTTCTGCACCATTTTAAAACCAGGATAAGATGGCTATTAATCAATACTCTCTGTACTTTTAAGTGTCAGGTTACATTTCATGCTTATCATTTACAGTTTCAATCACAGAAAAATTCAGTTCTATTGGCAAGTGGTATAGATGTAAGCCACCTTTCAGAACAGGTCTCACAATGTGACCTCTATTGTACAAATATACCAAAATATTGATTTTCCTATTATAATTGAGTCACTGACTTAAATTTGAAATTTGAAAAAGGAAACACATAATGGCTGAAATGGCTTAGCACAGTAAATTCCGTTAGGGTAGTCCCATTGAATCAATGGAGATTGAGTGAGTCAACTTTTCTAAAAGTTCTGTTGATTCAAATGGGCATATAGTAGTGTAATTTATTACTCTAATCAAAGGGAGTTAGGCCATTATATATTAACTCTGTAAAACAAATGGATATCTAAGGTTGCAGTCATTTGAATCCCAAAAAAAAGATGGATACAAAAAATCTGACATGTCTCCTGTTACTACATGAGAGGCTCATTTCTCTGGTATTCTGCTGGATAAGATTTCATCTATCCTCCTTTTGAAATTTGAATGAAGATGTCTGAGTCCTTAAAAACCTATAGGGTGATGTCACAGGCATTTATAAGGCTGTGATGCCACCTCATAGTCTTCCAATCAATATTGACAGAATACTTGTCTGCACACAGTATTGTTCCTTTGTTTATTCCCAGTACAATGCAGGCAATGCTGAGTACTTATTACAACTACTAGTATTGACCATCTGTCCTATGTTGATGGGGATAAATGTCCCTTCGGCCCTCACTTTCCATTCAGGACTGTACATGGTAATGGTCATGGTGTTTTGGACATTAACTATGACAAAATTGGTCCCAGCTAGGCCAGCACCACATAATCTAGAATCAAAGAGAAATTCAATTGTTTGAGATTAAGAGTTCGGGTTCTGATTCTTGTCCCCTTATTTTGGGCAACATGGAATGTGGGACTAACTTTCCCCATTGCAAATCCATCCCTTCTGGTTTTGAGGTCACAAGTGATCACAAATTGACATTACTTTTGGAGTGCTGTAGACTCAATTACTCTTCATTAAGTCTGCTTTGCAGTAAATTCCTCGTATTTTTGAGGCTATCTGTCTGAACAGATCAATATAGGTCACCATGAGTGTTTTCTTAAACTCACTCAAGGTTTGTTACCTCCAGTGTAAGACTAGAACAAGGGGTGCTTTGGTTCACTGACTATACACAGCCCGCAAGTTTAAGATGTGCTGATCATTGAAAGATCTTTTATGGAGATAGCCAATCTCATAGAATGGCTTTTTTATGTTGAGCATGATAATTATGCAGTGAGTTTTGTTCATAGCAGAATAAAAATGGGGTGCATAACTTCTCCAATAATTGTCAATGTGCCTTATCTGCATTTTTAGTGACTGGTTTGAAAGGATGCTCAAAATGCTTGACATACTCCAAACACATTGCCTTCACTCTGAGCTTTGTTCAAGCTGAGAGATGCACTGACCTTTGGAAAAGATGTGGTAAAAAATTTTGCATGTAGAAAATATGAAGTTATCTTGAGAAATCTGTCTTGTTCCCTGCTGTCCCAAAGGTCTACTATCACCAGGAAGCGATCCAGAAAATATTCAGTTAGATGCAACCAGTGAAAGGAGCCATGCAAATCCATGTCAGAAATCAAATAGGATAATTTTGGAAATGTGCTTACAAATCTACATACTTTTTTGCAGTAAGCTTTGGAATCCACAGAACACCAGAGAAAGATTGATGAAATACCTTTAGTCTTCCACACACTGTGGAGAAAACCCAAACTTACTGTCATTATAAGCATTAATGAAAAGGGCACATTTAATTTGTGCTGTTGCATTTGACAAATAGAACCATGTACTGTAGGTGATTGTTGCCAAGTGAGTATAGAATGGGCCTGGCAGGCTAAAGGAGAACATCACTGATGCACAAAAGTAAATGCAAGCTAAGTGTAAGGAAAGGAAAGGAAAATTTACACGCTAGTGTCTCAGAGATTTTAGAAAACATGATCACAAAGAATGGTGCCTGATCTTCCTAGGATGGTCTCTCTAGAAATTATTCCCCTAGAACCATTCTGCATAATTCAAGCATGTTGTTTATACACTGCACGGAATACACATTTCTCTGTACCTGTTCAATGAATAAACAAGAAAAATTTCACTCTATGTGCCACCTTCCCACCTGTTCCACCGCCTCTTTAAAACATAATGCTTAAAAAGTTGTGAGATAGATGGCAGGATTCTTCACACAAGCCCATAAAATCCTATTTATCCTTTCACTAGTCTGCTAGAAGGAAAACATGCCACCCGTCTTCTGGGACCTGGGCTCAATACTAAATATATTTTACACCAGTTGTAAAATCAAGTCTCAGTAATGGTCATAACACTCTGGCACCGGCTTCCCAGGTGGAATTTAATGCTAGGGTCCAGGCAAAACAAACACCAACCATAACAAGTTTATTTTTCACAAAAACACACAAAACAAGCCCAAACAGTCTGTGTGTGTCCTCAACACGCTTCCCATAGTCTTTTATTATCTTTCCTCAGTGCCTAGAAACATGGTTGTTTCTGAGGTTACTTGTATTTTATGTTGGTTCATATATTTGCAAAGCATGTTGGTAACCAATAAATGGAGGGTTGGGGAGGGGCAGATTTCATGGGATAACTTCAGAATTAGTTGTCTGCAATGCTCCATCTTCATCAGAAAGCATGTGAAAGGGAATGTAATGCAGTACAGACCTAATCTATGGTAAAATGATGGCATGGAGAGTCATTGTAAGGAAGTGTTTAATAGGTTGCTTTGGCACATTAGAGATCCAGGTTCAACTTACCGCTGAGCCATAAAATTTTCTCAGCAACCTGGCACTAATCCTTTCCAAAGAGTGGCTGCAATGAAACAATGGAGTAGAATATATCCCTACATAACACTTGAAACTCCTTGGAAGAAAGGCAGGATAGATATGTGACTCGTCAACCCATAAGAAAATGGTATTGTATATTTGTTTAAGCTTCAAAACTATTCACATAGAAGTATAAACTTTCAAGAACTTTAGGGCATTTAAAGCTTTAGACAAAGTCTCCTATTACAAAAGCAAATATTGATGAATCATATTTAAGTTTCAGGCAATGCCTTTTCTTCCATGATTCCGGTTACAGAGTCATGCTGAGCCTCAAATACACTGCAAGTAGAATGCTTTCATAAATTGGATAATGGGAATAAGCTGTTGAAAATAGCTGAGCCATGTAGCAAAATACATCTTCAACCATGCATTCAAGCATATGCGTTGATATCTGTAGAATGATCAAGAATTAGCACTGCCACAGTTGTTCCATTAATTAACATAATCCATCATATTTTATTCTAATGGGAAAGAGCAATAAGAATTTCTTGTGTTCCTTCTGTGCAAGTAATGTAATTCATGTAATTTACTCTAATAATCTAATTATTGCCAACTAGAATACAAATCATGAAAAATGCTGCCAATTACATGGTTGTTTATACTGTTAAATACCATCAAAACTGTGCAAAGCCTAAAGCAATGTGAGATATAATTGTATTTTGATAAATGCTAGTATTTATCAAAGCAAGTACGGAGACAATATTTTCATGATATGCACATGTGTGCACAAGGCACATGCACATTAGCATTCACACATACACCATTACGTGCACACAGGGACTTCCAATAAACTCTGTGTACATCTGGCATAAACAAATAAGTGCAAAAACCTTTTCAACACCTATCAGTCTGGATTTCTTCAACTGCAACAAGAATGCCTCCTCTGTATTCTGCCAATAAGTGGCTTGGAAGGAGGGGAAGCTTCCCCCTTCCCAGCAAGAGGGGAGGCGGGGAATTCAGTGGTGAACATTTGAGATTTTGCCTTTGGCTGGCTTGGGGGTGGGGCTTGTCAGTTGTTATTTCAGCATTCCCTTCCCCTCCTAAAGCCAGCCTCTTTGGTTGCCAGCAAACAGCCTACTCACCCACCCTGTAGGCCAGTGTGTTGACTGGGTCACCATAAGGAGCCAAGTAGAAATTTTGGGTTCAGATATCTTGATTTGTAATGTTAGAAAAGGGTTCAGAATGATTTTGCCTATCCCATTCAAATTCCTATAGGCTGTTATGGTCTGATCTTTTTCAGTGCCATATCCAATTCCAAATATTGGCTATCCTCATGACGACCAGGAACAATATAATGCAGTAGTCTTCCATTTGCCTTCTGCATCGCAGTGCGACACCCATACCACTGATCCAGAGAGTCACTTTCTAGTCCTGAGCCCTTTTGGCACACAAAGTCCTCATCATGGGCTAATCTAGGTGATTCATATATAAAAGGTCACATTTGGCTTGTATGGCAGGAAAGCTGGGTTAGGATGGTAATGGTATGTCCCTAAGGGTGTCATTTGATGAGGTGGCTGCTAGGTGTCATGGGGTTCCTCAGGGGGTTTAGCACATGCTGCTCAAATTCACCACTTTCCCCCTCTTCTAACTGCATGGCCCAGGCCTGGGCGCTCCACTCTCCATGCATTTTACTGCCGGAGCGGACTTCACACCCAGTATGCTAGTGTCAATCGGAAAATGGCTTTGCCCGCTTCCAAGCAGGACTGATGGTAGGTAATAACATGGCAAAGTAAGAATCTTGTTTATATGAGCCAACTCCCAAACAGCCATGCTACACACAGAGGGTATGGCCCTGGGGAAATGAGGTGGCGTAAAAATGTAACTTTTACCCCAAAGGTGGAATGTCCACTGATAAGCTTTCCCAGGCCATAGAAACGAAAGTAACTCCCTCTGGTTCATGGCATCAAACCCTTATCTTTAATTTAAAGTCCCCTTTGTTCTCCAAGGTTATGTTGATGTTAGAATGAAGCCTTATTCCTGGCTTGCACCTGTTATCAGAGCTCCGGCAAAACTCCCCTTCTTCTGTTGCAAAGTCGCGACTCTGAAGCTGGCTTTTTGAAGCTTTATTTGAAGCTTACATTTTCATTCATAATATAAAGGACAAACATGCAAAGAATTAATCTATTCTAACCTAACTTAGAATCTAAGACAATAATAAAAGAGAATGTAGCTAACCTCATAGCTGATATATCGCGGCCTTTTACCCTCCTTCGAGACTTATGATACAATAGCCCCGATAGAGAGAATGAGTGACAAGGGCTCTCACTAACCTGTTGTTAGAACCCTCTCAATCACTAAACAGTGCATACCTGTCAAGTTTTGGACTTGGAAATAAGGGAAATTTTGGGCCACGCCCCCCCCACCAGGCCATGCCCCCTCCTCCCCACAATCCAGGCACATCCAAGAGCCTAGAAGAGAAGGAGTGTTGGGCTCCCTCGGATGGAGGAGGAAGGACCCCCTACTATTTAGAACACTGCAGGACATAAATTTCAGCATTCAATTTTTCATATAACATTGGTGCTATAGCAACACTGCAAAATGTATGACTGGCATGAACAACAAATAACTAGGGTTATGGGAAATGGACTATGTAAGTTACCAGAAACCTACAGTGGACACTTACTTTAGCTGCAGCTTATTAGAAAATAGGAAAGGAACAGTGGAAAATAATAAAATATGCAATGGTTGGAGTTGAAGACATACAAAAGTCTAAGAAGAATATGAAGGTGCTATTTGTTTCTGCTAGTATCTGGGTATCCAGGAGAAATGACAGTTACAAGAACAGACCCTGAGTTTTCCAGAAGGATGCAACCCTTCAATAAAATTTAGTTCAATAACTGTGTTCAGAATCCATGCTTTTAGATTAGTGACACTGAGCATGGATACTGCTCCACACACATAGGTTACTGACTATTTTATAGTAAAGGTAAAGGTATCCTTCTGCAGACGTTTTTGTGGTCATGTGGCAGGCATGACTAGACACCGGAGCACATGTAATGCTGTTTACCCTCTCACCAAAGTGGTCCCTATTTATCTACTTGCAATTCCTTGCTTTCGAACTGCTAGGTTGGCAGGAGCTGGGACAAAGACGGGAGCTCATTCTGTTCTGCAGTACTCGGGAATCAAACTGCTGACCTCCCGCCTTCCAGTCAGCATCTTAACTATTTGTAGAAACACTCGTAGTGAAAATCCTCATAACAAATTTAGCAGATCTTTCGAGTACAGAACCTGTATTAACCACAATAGGTTAATAGGTTGTTAAAACTTAAATATTTTTTCAAAGGGTTGGACTCAGGTCACAGAGAGGAATTTAGGCTCAATTCGCGTTTTACGCCGCATGTGGACTGCCCGTCTATCGAGGTTTTCCACAAATTAGTACTTAAGGACATTAAGGAAGATCGCCGCCCAGAGCGCCGCGCAGCTGCGAGGGGTCCCGCCTTCCCTCCCTGCTCCACCGGGAGGGATAAAGGGCCGGGGGCCGCTGGGGCCAGGCCGAAGACCGCCGCCCAGAGCGCTGCGCAGCTGCGAGGGGTCCCGCCTTCCCTCCCTGCTCCACCGGGAGGGATAAAGGGCCGGGGGCCGCCGGGGCCAGGCCGAAGACCGCCGCCCAGAGTGCCGCGCAGCTGCGAGGGGTCCCGCCTTCCCTCCCTGCTCCACCGGGAGGGATAAAGGGCCGGGGGCCGCCGGGGCCAGGCCGAAGATCGCCGCCCAGAGCGCCGCGCAGCTGCGAGGGGTTCCGCCTTCCCTCCCTGCTCCACCGGGAGGGATAAAGGGCCGGGGGCCGCCGGGGCCAGGCCAAAGATCGCCGCCCAGAGCGCCGCGCAGCTGCGAGGGGTCCCGCCTTCCCTCCCTGCTCCACCGGGAGGGATAAAGGGCCGGGGGCCGCCGGGGCCAGGCCGAAGACCACCGCCCAGAGCGCCGCACAGCTGCGAGGGGTCCCGCCTTCCCTCCCTGCTCCACCGGGAGGGATAAAGGGCCGGGGGCCGCCGGGGCCAGGCCGAAGACCGCCGCCCAGAGCGCCGCGCAGCTGCGAGGGGTCCCGCCTTCCCTCCCTGCTCCACCGGGAGGGATAAAGGGCCAGGGGCCGCCAGGGTCATTTAGTGGAACTGTTGAGCTGATGGCTCCATTACCTGTGGAATTTTTGTCCTTTGTAACTTTGGTATTTTTGATATTGTATGCTTTGATTATTGATTATATTGTGGTTTAATGAATATATTGTAATGTATTGTGATATATTGTATTTTTTGTGGGATTGTTATGCTGTATTACTGTGTTGTATTCCTATCTTGTAAACCGCATTGAGTCGGTCCTTGGGCTGAGAATTGCGGTATATAAATTTAATAAATAATAATAATAATAATAATAATAATAATAATAATAATAATAATAATAATAATAATAATAATAATAATAATAATAATAATAATAATAATAATAATTACTAAAATTGAACAAAAGAGTGGGCATTTCTATAGGAACATCTCGTATGCTGAAAAACAGGCACTTTTGGGATTAGCTAAAGATGTTTCCATCACCATTAAGCCAGCATATAAGGGTGGAGCATTGTCATACAGGATACTGTTGACTATGATTATGAAATCTCTAGACAGCTGGGTGATGTTAAGTTTTATAAACGTCTTAAAGGTAACCCCACCAGGAATATTGTTACCATTTTGAAAACAGTACTATATGAAGCGTACTCCTTTAATTTCATCAGTGATAAAATTTATGAGTATCTAGCCTATCCTTTCTATAAGGTACCAGTTTTTTACACATTACCTAAAATTCATAAAATGTCCAGGGACAATCCACTTATCCCAGGGAGACCTATTGTGGTTAATACAGGTTCTGTACTCAAAAGATCTGCTAAATTTGTTAATTCCTTTGTAAATCCATTCACTAG
Source organism: Bradypodion pumilum (assembly GCA_035047305.1). Taxonomy (NCBI): domain Eukaryota; kingdom Metazoa; phylum Chordata; class Lepidosauria; order Squamata; family Chamaeleonidae; genus Bradypodion; species Bradypodion pumilum. The sequence goes on along the minus strand of JAWDJD010000001.1, from coordinate 155,223,875 downwards.
GAATACACCTTCTTTCGTCAGGGACTCTTCAGATTTTATCAACCAGCTGGAGGAGAACGTTGTTGTTCCCAGGGGCGCCGGGTTGTTAACACTGGATGTTAATCCTTATATACGCACATCCCTTTAGAAAGTGTAAGACCTATACTGGAGGAGAGGTTAAGCACTAGAAGTTCATCTGTACCTCCTACTCACTTTCTACTAGATTTGGCAGATGTGGTTTGGGAAAATAATTATTTTAGGTATAAAGATCAATTCTACCTGCAAGTGCAAGGAGTCACCATGGGGAGCACTCTCGCGCCAGCTGTGGCGAATCTCTATATGATTAATTTCGAAACCACACATGTTTTCAATAGCGCAATTAACCCATTCCATCGTAACATGTTAATATACAAAGAGTTCATTGGCGACTTATTTTTTGTATTTGATGATATCTGTGAGATTCCTAATTTTATCAAGTGGATGAATACTTTAGACAGCAACCTTAGTTTCTCTGGGCATTATGATGCTGTGACGGTACCTTTTTGGGACATATCTGTGTATATACAAGACAACAAACTGCATATGCGCCTCTTTAGAAAACCTACCGATAGGAACGCCTACCTTGATTACCGCTCCTTTCACCCAGGACACCTCAAGAGGAATATACCTTTTAGTCTCCTAGCCAGGGCCAAGCGCAATTCTACTAGGGACGGTGACTTTCTCCAGTCAGCCGCCTCTATCAAAAGTTTTCTATCAGAAAAAGGATACCCTCCCCATATTATTAATAACCAATTACAGCGTGTCTGCAATACCCCCAGAAGACTGATTCTCACCCCTAAGACTAGGAAACCTTCACATGCTATTCATTGTGCCTTTGAATATTCGCCTCTTGCATTTAAAATTTAAAATGCCATCTCTAAATATTGGCACATTATCGAAGACATCCCAGGGTGCTCCCAGGAGCCTTTTATTGGCTTAAAGAAAACTCAAAACATTGGGAAAATTGTGGTTCGTGCTGATGCTTTACATAGCCCACCTCCCTCTATCATCTGAGGACATTATCGTTGCGGGGCTGTGCAGCATGTTGCTTCGCTATAGAAGCCAAAACTATAAAGATCCCAGGGGAATCACGAGAACATGTACTTACGGGGTGTACAAATTGTAATTCTCAAAATGTAGTATATGCCATCCTCTACCCATGCGCTAAGTTTTACATCGGTTGCACCAGTCGGCCGCTGAAAGTTCGGATCCTGGAGCATCACTCCCGGATCTGGAGCCACTTACTCTCTGTGCCTCTAGTATCCCACTTTCTTGATACTAACCACAATGAGGATGATTTAAAATTTATAGCATTAGAGAAGCTACTTCCCAATATGTATGACAAAACTGATATGAATAATCGGCTACTTCAGAGGGAGGCTCACTTCATTCATTTATTCAAATCATTAATACCGTTAGGATTAAACTCGGATCATGACCTCAGTTGCTTTTTGTAAAAATGTTGCATCATCTTGGGAATGTTACATTGAGAAATTTATTCTATTGCTTTAAGTATGCTCAGTGTTCCCTAGCATGATTACACCTGTATCGAGAAGAGTGAGAATATAAGCAGTTCTTCTTACTGCCAATAACCTCTAAGGCTCATAGAACTCTACCAGAAAGCTAGACGCGAATGAAACAATGAACACTTATATTTTCATTAACAATAAACTTTGAGGTAAGCTATATTCATTCGTTTGTAACATGCTTGTAATATGCAATAATACGTAAAAATATGTACATATATGATTGTAAATTTTGTTTTCACTATTGTAAATATTGTTATGTTGTATTATTATAGAAAACCAGTGGAAGATTTTCGAAAAGCTGTAAACCGGAGAGTTTCGTTTTCTCTCAGCCAGTGAGGCTATTACTTTGTTGCAGTAAAGAATTTCTTGTTGGATGGAATTTCTTCTTCGTTTTTGATTCCTTGCTCCATCCTGCCTTGTTTCCTATTAGGCCTCCTCCTCCCAGCAGCACCAGCAACACTTCACATTCACCTCACCCAGCCAGGGCCGAAGGCACGATTTCACCTCCGCACTTCCCACGTGCCTTCTGACCTGGGTGAGGTGAATGTGAAGTGTTTCTGGTGGCACTGGGAGGGGGAGGCCACCAGTCCACCACCCCACCCTTCTCACCTTCCAGCAGTGCCGCAGCCGGCTGCTCTTCCTCCTCCTCTTCTTCCTGGCTCCTGGTCATGTCCAGAGTGTGGGGAGAGGGAGAGGCAGAGGTGGATGTGTTGTGGCAGGGAGGTTGGCGTGGCCAGCCAGTTCTGCTACTGGTCCAGTTAGACAGGACAGGACTGGCTTCAGTGCATCACTGCCTCCAACTCTATAAAATCTCTGTATGAATTGAAAGGGTATTTAATTATGTAATGGATGGAGGTATAGTACCGGCATCATGGTATAACTCAGTTATTATTTTAATACCAAAAGTAGGAAAAAACGTGGAAAACATCGAATCATATAGACCGATCTCGCTGATGAATCAGGATGTGAAGATTTTTACTGCGGTTCTGGCCAATAGGTTAAATAAATTTTTAGGTAACTATATTCAAAAAGATCAGGCAGGGTTTTTGCGAGGTCGGTTCATGTCGGACCTGACAAGGAGGATACTTGACATGTCAATCATTGCACAGCAGCAAAGAGATCACACAGGTTTTATCTCATTAGATATATTCAAAGCTTTCGATTCCATCCAGTGGATTACCATAAAACAAATTATAGTAAAATATGGATTCGGTTCAAAATTTTGTGGAGTAATTGGGCAGTTATATCAAAGGGGATCAGCAAGAGTAAAAATAAATGATGAATTAACAGAGGAAATTAAGTTGGAAGCTGGCACAAGACAAGGGGATCCACTATCATCTTCACTGTTTATAATGGTCATGGAATTAATTGCTAACGTGGTAAGAGAAGATACAGACATGATAGGTCTAAATGGGATAAAAATTAGCCAGTATGCAGATGACACATTATTAACGTTAAAAAATCCTGAAAAGTCATTGGAAAAAGTATATGCACACTTAGAAAAATTTTATAGGGTTACGGGGCTTAAAGTTAACTGGGACAAATCAGAGGCAATTTTTTTTAATGGGAATGTTGAAGCACAAGAAGTTATAAAATCCAGATTTAAATTACAGATTAGGTCTAGTATTAAGTATTTAGGAATAAACATTTCAAACAAGTACGATGATTTAAAGAGATTGAATTATGACAAATTGGAAAAGGAGTTAAAGGAAAAGATTATACGATACAAAAAATTAAATTTGTCCTGGTTTGGTCGAGTATCATTGTGTAAAATGAAATTGTTACCTAAAATAAATTTTTTATTTGATACTCTCCAAATTAATATTAAAAGGAAGGAACTAAATGTATTTCAAAATTTAATAAATAATTATTGCAATAACGGGAAAAAAGCTAGAATATCGAAAACGTTGTGGTATCTTTCACAAAAAAAGGGTGGTTTAGGAATCCCGAACATCACAAATTATTATTGGGCATTTCAACTGAAAAATATTTGTAAAATTTTAATAAGGAAAAAATTGATATGGGGGGAGATTGAATTACGTGAAAAATTGGGAGATGAATCACTAATATTTCTAGGCAAAGAAACTGTTAAAATTAATACCGAGAATAAAATGCTAAAGACACTCTTTAGAACATGGACACTATTGAAAAACAAATTATCCCCAGGGTTATCACCAATTTTGGAGTTAAGGGATTTAAAATCATTCCCACTACTCTTAGACCATAGGACTGAAGAAATAATGAAAGGATATAAAGTAACTTTATTAAAGGAATGGTTAGATGTTTGTGAGGATGAGGAGAAAATGTCAGAAATGTGTAAACAGTTGAAACTAAATTGGCTTCAAGTTGCTGCAATGAAAAGTTGGAATAAAAAATATAGGGAAGAAATAGGCTTAGACAGGAACATGACAAAATTTGAGGAGCTAGTATATAAGTTAAGAAATGGTCAAATAGAAATTAAAGGATTAGTTAGTAAATTATATAAAGTATTGGATGATTCTAACGAATCCCAAAAAGCATTAAGAGGAATATGGGAACAAGATTTAAATGTTAAAATCACAGATGAATGTTGGAATAGAAAGTGGAAAAGAAGAATCATGAAAACGTTATCAGTAAGGATTAAGGAGCATAACCACAAGTTATTATGGAAATGGTATATGACCCCTGTGCGATTACATTTAATTGACAAGACAAAATTAAATATATGTTGGAGGTGTAAGGAGGATATAGGAACGTATGAGCATATGTGGTGGGGGTGTAAGAAGTTGAAGCCATTTTGGACGAGTGTAGAGTATGAAATTGGGAAAATTTTGAATGAAAAGGTTAAATTGGATGCAGTTATAGTATTACTAACGGATGTTGATAAGGTGGAATATAGTAAAAGGGAATTAATGGCAGTCATGTTATCAGGTGTCAGACACTGTATAGCGCAGCAATGGAAGAATGATGTCACTCCAAAAATCGATGAATGGTACAATGAGTTATGGACTATTGCTTTAAACGATAAGCTTACCTGGGAAATAAATTTAAGAAAAGGACTAATAAAAGAAAATAAATTTCAGGACACGTGGAGATGTTTCACAGACTATATACTGCATAAGGATCAAGGTCAGAAGCCAACGCCGGATCAGCATTCCTTTTGGAAAGGAATCATATAAGAATTAAGTAACTCTGTCCCATATGGCAATGTAAATAGCACATGGTGAATGTCCTCTATTAAGTTGATGTATTTTTTTTGTTATTATGTAATGTGTAGATTTAAATAAAATTATTTTAAAAATTTAAAAAAAATCTCTGTATGCAGCTTTTGTAGATTTATGTATGCTTTCAATTCTGTTTCAAGACAAATTATATGGAGAAAATTAGGGAAATTTACGATAGACAGACGTCTTCTATTTTTAATAAAGCTCTCTGTGATAACATCACTATCAGAGTAAAGTGCAGTGCTCAAGGTCAACTTTCAAATCCCATTAAAACACTGAGGGGAGTCAGGCAGGGTTGTGTGCTTGCATCCACTCTGTTCAATATTTACATCAATGACATAGTCATACCTGTCAAGTTTTGGATTTGGAAATAAGGGATACTTGACAACTATGCTTATCCTGTGCTGCCCTCCAATGGCAGCAATAGGGCATTGCAGTTTAATTAATAAGGGATGACGGCAGGAAAGAGGGTAAAATAAGGGGTTTTCCTGGCCAATAAGGGATACTTGACAGCTATGGACATAGTAGAACATTTACAACAAAGAGATCTCCATCCACCTAAACTCGCTAACAAGCATACATCGTTACTGCTATATACAGATGATGCTGTGATGATCAAGACCTCCCATCGGGATGTGTAGGGCCTTGCGTTCTTTGTCCACTTCTTGCCAACTGAACCAGTTGGAGGTAAATTACTCAAAAACAAAGATAATGATTTTTACTCCTAATCCCAAATCATATTCTGGTGCTTAAACTCTATAGCGCATAGAGCATGTTCAACACTACAAATATCTTGGAGTGATTTTCCAGTCTAATGGCCGCAGAAACTCCCACATTGCACACATAGCAATGAATGCCCAGAAAAGAGCAGAAATTTTACTGGAAAAAGGGTGAGTAGCTCTGCAAAATATTGCAAAATATTGGAAAATATTGTGGCAGCTCTTAATAAAGCTTAAGCAAAACCTCTCACACAGATGTCATATGGGGTTCCATTTTGCATGAGCACTAACATAACCAGCTTAGAGAAAATCCAATCAAAATTCTTGAGATCTATACGTCAGCTACCACCTACTATTTCTAACGCTGAAGCCAGGCTGGAAACTGAATTGTATACTGTTCAGTCCAGGCTATGGATATGTCCGTTGATGTACTAGCTAAAATTGTTTTTCCCCCCAAATGGTCTACTGATATTAATGATGTCAGATACCTCAGCAGCTCTGTGGATATCTATTCCTGAAGAAAAACTGGTTTCATATGGCCTCTCAAAGCAGTTAGTTGTTTCTCTTGACTCTCCTCGAGCAAAAGAGACAATAAAACAAAGCATATTGGATATCCATCAGCAGCATGACTTAAATAAAATAAATAGTCTGCTCTTTGAAATGCTCCACCCAATAATATGAGCCCCTTATCTTACTTTTCCAGCTTAAGTAACCCAGAGCATAGGAGATCATATGCTCTTTTGCTTTTTAACTTGTTACCATCAGTATTCAGAGAGGGGTTATTTACAGTGGTGGGTTCCAAAATAAATTAACTACCACACTGTGGGCGTGGCATGATGGGTGTGGCCAGGGGAAAAGCCCTGCATTGCACCTGAATTAGGATTACTTCATTTCAAAATTTGGATGGGTGGAACTAGCCAGAATTTCTGCTACCGGTTCTGGCGAACTGGTGCGAACCTGCTGATGCCCACCACTGGTTATTTAAGAAAGTTCCTGTTTAGGAGCGCTTATGTATCTGTCAGGCTGGGAAGGTGGAGACATCTGAACACATACTTCTAGAATGCCAGTTTTATGATAAACTTAGACATGACCTTGTTGCTGCCTTCCCTCAAATTAAGCTGAATAATCATATGTTTAGATTCAAGCTCTCAGATAGAATCACGGACCTGATGGCCGCTGTTGCCAAATTTGCCTGGAGGGCTACCAGGGTATATAGCATTAGAGAGAACTAGCTACAGCAGAGACAGGTTAAAAACCAACTATAATGATTTTTATTTTTCACTTGTGATCCTGTTTTATATCCTGTTGGTGTATACTGTGTGCATTTGCGTGCAGACATTTTTATCCTTATTTTATGACCGTGACTTTTAAACTTTTATACTGTTTTATGTGCTGTTTTATTCCTTTTAAGTCAGATACTTGTCCCAAATGTAGCATAAAATTTAAGAACTGATTTTATTCTATTTTGTTTTAACTCAAACAAATGTGCTTGTGGGTCATCCATTTTGACTCCATTTCATGCACTTAAACCCTTTTTACTGCATTGGTCATCGACCGTAATAAAGTTTGAATTTGAATTTGAATGGAGCATGCATGTTGATGGCACTCCATGCATCTTTCTTGCTATGCTGTTCTCTGAGGACTGCTAAAAGCAGCCTGGCTAGAGATAAAAATCATTTAGTCTCAATTTACTTCTGTTTCTCCAAACTCCAACCGCTTTTTCTTCCTGTCTTTGTTCTGCATTCTTGTCACCTAGATGCTTTAATGCATTTTCACCCTTTAGATTTGAAGCAGGCTTGTGTCTTACTTTTTTATTTGTGTATATTTTGTATTTTAAGATGTGTTTGACACTTACATGTTTACACATATATTCAAGATATTTGTGTCTATATGGAAGCAAGCCATTTGCTGGAAGAAAGATAAATACAGAAAAAAGATAGTCCCTGGATAGATTATATAATTTTTTCATGTTGTCCAGCATGTCTACATGAGCAGTTGGTGTCTGAATTCAGCTATCTGTGTGTTTGAATTCAGTTATTCTGAATCAGATGGTAAGTTGGAGGAAGATGATTTCTTCTTCCAGGGGAAAAGCAGCAGCGGGGAAAAGAAAGAAAATTCAGTCAGCCAGGAGCGATCAGAAGCAGGGAACAAGCATCGTTCCTCCTGCTGCTGGTTGAAGAGTTAAAGAAGGGCCAGGGGATGAGAAGCTGGCCCTAATAAAAGCTGTGTCATGGTTCCTCCCCTCCTACCAACAGGCAAAGTTTCCGAACATCTTCCTCCTCCCAAGAGAGGTGGGGTTTGGTGTATGCAAACCAAGACACAGGACACAGCCTCGGGCTGGGTTAACTCAGGTTTATTGCATCGTGGACAGAGGGAACATGAGGTAATGGCGGATCGATAGCTCTTTATATACGGTGGTAATACATTTGAACGTGGTGCCATGGTAGCCCATTGGCTACTGTCTGCGTGACGTCATTGCGGGTCACGCCCTTCTTGTCCAGGTGTAGATGGTGGCGGGAAAACTTCCCGCGCTGTTGCCTTTGATGAGTTCGGACCAAGAGAGCTTGGACGCTCGCTGCTGCCAGCTGGTGGTCATTAGCTCGCGTCCTATTACAGGGTTTATATGATACAGCTGAAGGTTACATTGTTGCTATAGGCAAGGTTACATTGGCTCAGATACATTGTAATCCATGTGTAAGGTAAAACCATCAGAACACAACACCCCTCCCCCCTAGGACGAGACAAAGTCTCGAGCCCACACTTAAAACACACTCCCCCCCCCCTTAGGAGACAAAGTCTCTCAGCCAAGATGGCTTATTTCGAACACGCTGGGGTCTCGATGCGGGCTGCCTCTCCCCGGGTTTGCTACCTTCTCTTTGTCCCCTGGTTTCCTGTCCTGTAATTGGAGAGGGAGACTCGTTAGTGACTTGCCGCGGCTCCGCGGCGTTGTTGGGAGGTGTGCTCTTTCTTAGGGAGGAACCGGGGGCACTGGGGGCTAACGAAAAACCCCTCTTCTCGCTTGGATGGGTGGGGGAACACTCCTGAAAACCCCCCCGGCTCGCAAAATCAAAATCAAAACTACAATCGGGGGCAGCGGTCGCGAACTCCTCTCCCCCTTCCCCGGCCCCTGATAGGACTGGCGTATCAAAAGGGTATGAGTCGGGGCCGCTGCTTCTGCCTTCCCCCCTTGCTTGGGACTGTTGTCCACTGCTGTCTCCCCCTTGGGTTAAACGGGTGGGGGAGAACCCTAACGCTGAATCCTGTTGCTGAGCCCCACCGACTGGCCCACTGACTCGGTGCCTCAGTTGGTCCGCGTGCCTCCTCCAGAGGAGGCCGGTGTTAGTCTCGACCCGGTACGACACTGGCCCCGTCTGTTCTACAACCGTCCCTGGCACCCAGGCTGGCCCTGCGCTGGAATAGTTCCTGCAGTGAACAGGGTCACCGGCGGCGAAACCTTTCGAGACCGCCAACCCTATGTTTTTCCCTTTATCCTCGACTCTCGTCGGGTCTAGCCTGGACAGGATCGTGGTCAGTTTTCGCCGCATCAAGAGCTCTGCCGGCGAGTAGCCTGACGCTAAGGGGGTTACCCTATACGCTAAGAGGAACTGGCATACTTGGTGATTTAGGTCCCCCGGGCCCATGCGCCGCAGCGCCTCCTTTGTTGTACGCACCAGCCGTTCCACTTGGCCATTCGTGGCCGGGTGAAACGGTGCGGATGTGACATGCCGAATGGCGTTTGCCTCCATGAATGCTCCGAACTCAGCGGAGGTGAAACAACTAGCGTTATCGCTGACTAAAGTGTCGGGTAAACCGAACGTGGAAAAGACTCTCCTTAGCCGGCTAATTGTCGTGGCGGAGGACGTGCTCTTTACTGGGATAACCTCCAGCCACTTGGAGAACGCATCCACCACCAGGAGAAACATGGTTCCTCGGAATGGGCCAGCGAAATCTACATGCACCCTGGACCATGGCCCCCTAGCTGTGTCCCATTCCCTATGCGGAAGACGGGCCGCCTCAGGCCGGGATCCCTGGCATGCCTCGCAAGTGCCGACCATGTGCTCAATGTCCGCGTCCAGCTGTGGCCACCAGAAGTAACTCCGGGCCAGCGCCTTCGAGCGAACTATGCCCGGGTGGCTGACGTGCAGCAGTTCGAGCACCCTCGTCCGCAGGGGCGTAGGGACCACCACCCGCTGGCCCCACAAAAGGCACCCCCTTTCTAGGGACAACTCTAGCTTTTTCCGAAAGAAAGGGTCGAACTCCGTACTCGGGGACGATGCCGGCCACCCCTTCTGTACCCATGAACTAACTTTCTCCAGCGTTCTGTCCTTGCCTGTCGCCCTAGCAATGTCGGCTGGTACTATTGGGGGTGCGTCTAAAACCTCAATTAGCAACACCTGGCGGTCTCTTTCTACTCTCGCCTTTTGGTCGTCCGACAAGGGCAAAGGGGATCTCGAAAGTGCATCAGCATGGCTGATCTCCTTTCCGGGCCGGTACTCCAACTCATGTTGGTATGCGTTGAGGAAAATAGCCCAGCGCAGCATTCTCGGGGACAGGATTTGCGGCGTGGGCTTGCTTGCCGTGAAAATCCCTAACAGTGGCTTGTGATCGGTCACGATTTTGAACGGGCGGCCATACAAAAAATCGTGAAATTTTTTGGTTCCCGCTACTATTGCTAACGCCTCCCTGTCGGTTTGTGCGTAATTTCGCTCCGCTTGGGACAGGGACCTTGAGTAAAACGCTACCGGGGCCTCCCTTCCGTCCTCCAACACGTGGCAAAGCACCGCCCCCACCCCCACCGGGGATGCATCACAGACTAGGACCACTGGCCGTTTGGGATCGAAGTGCGTCAGGATTGCCTCAGATGTTAGGAGTTGCTTTAGCTCTTTGAACGCCCTCTCGTGCTCGTCACCCCACATCCATGGCTCCTCCTTTTTAAGTAACCGATGGAGCGGTTCGGCCACGGACGCCTTCCGCGGGAGGAATGTATGGTAAAAATTGAGGAGCCCCAGGAAGGACTGTAGCTCGGTTTTGGATGTGGGGCGAGGGGCCTTTTTAATGGCTGTTACTTTGGATTTAGACGGCTTAATCCCCTCGGGTGTGATCCGGAAACCTAAAAACTCGACCTCGGTTTCGAAAAAAACACATTTGTCCTTCCTCAATCTCAGCCCCGCTTTCTCGAACACGGTCAGTACTTTGTCCAACCTCTTTGGCAGTTCAGCCTCACTCCCCCCTGTTATCAACACGTCATCAAAATAAGGCAACACCCCCTCCAGTCCCTTCAGGAGGCGTTCCACAAGCGACTGAAACAGGCCGGGTGCCGAGTTCACGCCAAACTGTAACCGCGACACCTGGAACGCTCCTTTATGTGTAACTATCGTTTGTGCCGCGGCCGTGGCGGGGGTCACAGGAAGTTGCTGATAGGCTTGTGCCAAATCGAGTTTAGCGAAACACTTTCCCCCATTTAGCCTGGCCAAAAGGTGACTGATCACCGGCACCGGATATGCATTAGGGCGGATCGCCTTGTTAATTGTACACTTATAATCAGCGCAAATGCGCACCTCCCCGTTAGCCTTTAGAGCCGTTACAATTGGAGTTTCCCACTCCGCGGAATCAACAGGAATAAGAATCCCCTGGCCCACCAGTTTGTCCAGTTCCGCCTCTATCTTGTCCTTGAGTGCGAACGGCACCCTGCGCGGTTTGAGTCTAATCGGGCGGACCTCCGGGTCTATGTCGAAAGCTACAGGGGGTCCCTTGAACTTTCCGAGTCCTTTCTTAAAAACGGCGGGATGCGCATCGCAAACCGCTTGTATTGGGTCCCCCCCCACGGTATGCACCCCCCCTATGAACAATCCTAAGGGCTGAAACCACTGTGTCCCTAGGAGGCTACAGTTTCCCCCCTTGAGGACAACTAGGGGCAGTTCCGCAGAATGTCTCTTAAAATTGACCCGAAATTTCCCGACCCCCAACACCGGAATGCTGTTTCCCTGTACGTCTCGTAGCGTGGACCTCAACGCTTTAAGTTTGGGCCGCACGTGGGGGTCGATTTTCAGGAACTCTTTCTGGGGAATTATGGAATAGGAGGACCCCGAGTCAATTTCCATCTTAATAGGGGCCCCTTGTACTAATACCTCAACGAAGTAATGGGACTGTCCCGCGGACACGCTGAACACTGGGGCGTCGTCCTCGCTGTCGTCCGAGACGCGGCCCACGCCGTCCTGCTTCCTCGTGGTCTGGGCGCCATCTTTGGGCCTCGCTGGACGGTCCGGTCTGGCCGCACGGTCTTGTGACTGCCTCCGGCCCTCTTTCCGTTTTCTGCATGCCTTGGCGATGTGCCCCCGACGGCCGCAGGTGTAACACTCGGCCTTCCTGAACGGGCATCTCGCGCGCTCGTGGGCCGCTCCGCAACCCTCGCAGCGTCGACCACCCTTTCGGACCTTCTGGACCTCCTCGCCGTCGCTGCCTTCCGTAGACGACTTTGAGGCCCGTCGAGTCGCGTGCACCGACTGTCCGGACTTCCCGTGCACCGAATTTTCCGCCTTGCCGGCTCTAGGACGCCACTCACGCCACTGGTGCATCTCGTCCACTCCAGCATTCGTGGACTCTGCGGCTTCCGCGGCCTCTACGACCTCTGCCAGCGTGGGTGGCGGCTCCTTATTCATCAAGCTGCGCTGTACCTCCTTGTCTTTCAGGCCACACAACACGCCGTCCCTGAGGGCCATCTCCAGGATGTCGCCCCATTTACAGGGGGCGGCGGCTATCCTCATGGCGGCCACGAATGCCTCAACCGACTCATCCGGCGCTTGGACTCGCCTCCAAAACGCGCTCCGAGCGGGAAACATTGCCCTCGAGGGGCAGAACCGCTCTCGCAGCAGCTTCATGATGTCGCCCGCCTTAAATTCGCTCACCTTCTTCGGAGCGATTATGCCCACCAGCGTCCGCTTGGTTTCCATCCCGAGCATTCTGGTGAGGATGGCCCTCTTCCTCTCCTCGTCGTCTCCTTTGACTCTGAGTTCCACCAGTGCCGCCTGGAAGTCCATCTCAAGCAGCTCCCAGTCTTGCGGTTTGGTGATGTTGAATCCGCTCTGTGCCCTGGCTGTTCCGTGGGGATCCATCATCCCACCTTCGTCGCCAATTTGGTGTATGCAAACCAAGACACAGGACACAGCCTCGGGCTGGGTTAACTCAGGTTTATTGCATCGTGGACAGAGGGAACATGAGGTAATGGCGGATCGATAGCTCTTTATATACGGTGGTAATACATTTGAACGTGGTGCCATGGTAGCCCATTGGCTACTGTCTGCGTGACGTCATTGCGGGTCACGCCCTTCTTGTCCAGGTGTAGATGGTGGCGGGAAAACTTCCCGCACTGTTGCCTTTGATGAGTTCGGACCAAGAGAGCTTGGACGCTCGCTGCTGCCAGCTGGTGGTCATTAGCTCGCGTCCTATTACAGGGTTTATATGATACAGCTGAAGGTTACATTGTTGCTATAGGCAAGGTTACATTGGCTCAGATACATTGTAATCCATGTGTAAGGTAAAACCATCAGAACACAACATGGGGCAAAGCGATGCCAGCAGGCAGGGGCCCGCAGGGGTCGTCCCTTCTGTGGCAGAAGAAATCTATGAGTGTTACATGCCATCAAGGTACATGAGATGTATACTGTCCCTGATAGAGTTTTCACAGTATGTGAAGTATTTCTTCTCCTTCTCCTTTTTCTCAGGTGCCATATCCACTCCAGATATTGGCTGTCATCATGGCGATAGACTTTCTGCTCTTAACTCTTCAGAACAGTTTATTTATTTATTTATTTATTTGTTCATTTATTTATTACTCACATTTCTACTGCTGCCCCCTTGCCAAGGCTTACACACAAAACAAATAAAAACTTTACAAAAACATTTTAAAGCATTAAAAATTAGATTTATTTTAAATTAAAAAATTTAAAATGCCCACCAATGCCGCATCACAAGATTTTTCAAAAGCTGACAGCCCAGGCAATACTTAAACTAGCCAGCCCACCTGCCATCCCCTACCTACTGCACAAGCCAGGTCTCAAGGCTCTTGCGAAAGGATAAAAGCTCTGCTTGGAGTCGATGGAACTATCAGAGAGCCCCTCCGGTCTGCTCTAGTGGGATGGCCAGATGTCCTTGGGGTGATGCTGTCTCTTAAGTACCCTGTTCCACTACCATGTAGGGGCTTTAGAGGTAATCACCAGCACCTTGAATTGCACCCAGAGGCACACTGGCAACCAGTGCAGCTCCCAAAGGAGTGGTGAGGCACAAGCATAATGCCCGCACACCATCACCACCTGAGCAGCCGCATTCTGGATGAGTTGCAACCTCCGAATGGTCATCAAGGGCAGCCCCAAGTAGAGCGCATTACAATAGTCAACTCTGGAGGTGACCAGAGCGTGTGTGACCATGAGCAAGAAGTCCCGGTCTAGGAGCGAGCATAACTGGTGGATCACACGGAGTTGTGTGAAAGCCCTCCTAGCCACAACTGTCACCTGCTCATTGAGCAGGAGTTGTGAGTCCAGGAGGACCCCCTGATTACGCACCGGGTCTATCTGAGAAAAGCCCCATCCAGAACCAAAGATGGTAACTCCCATGATAACACAGGGACCCTAATCCAGTTCTTCCAAGAACATGCCACACCAGTCTCTCAGGTTCTTCAGCCATAAAGTCCATCTACATCCAGGGTGATTTCTTACACCAAGTAAAGATGATGCTCCTTCCTTCTTTGATGGGTTGTTCCCTTCAGCAACCAGCTAATACTACCCAATTCAAGAATTCTTGACCTTTTTAACAACTTAAAATTACCTTCTAACTTTGCTTATAGAAAACTACCATGCTAGTTTTTATTTCTGATCTCTGCCTGAAAAAGGATTTCATATGTGAATATATACAGAGGAACAAACAGGACTAGTTCTTCTCTTCCGAACTTTACCTCAGCAACAACCACACAAACAATCGGGATTTTCTTCTTAATTCTCCTCAGAAGCAATTCAGGAGTCAACAGTTGCTCCTGCCATGTACCCCAAAATTAAGGTGAAAGAAAAATCACTGGACCAAGATCTCTTGGGAGACTATGAGTTTATAGCAACTAGTGGAGAGTGACTGTCTGGATCTCTGAAGTCCTCAGCCCAAGACTCTAACCACTACACAAACTGGCTTTCCTCTTGAAAAAAATGGAGGTATATTGTCATATGTTGTCTCATGGGAGTGTGCTGTTTGTTTTGGTCTTGTTTGTTTGCTTCTTGCTGATTTTGAACTCAAATTCCCAGATTTCTCCAGAAATTTCCCAAGCAAACTTCAGAGGGTTCTTTCCCATAAACACATACCAGCAGATGTTTACATTTAAGTCACCTGGAACATGCCCAATCTTCTGTGTTGTCTTCGACTTAGTTTCTGTAGAAAAAGGAAATTGCCCCAGTGTTTCTTGGGAGGCCTATGTCTTTGTTGGAGGTATTCTTCTTGGTACCTTACAAAGAGCTTAATGGTTAGCAAAATTTCACCTACCACAGAGCCCTAGGCCTCTCAGGAATCACCGGGCTACTAGGTAACACTGTGAGGAGAATCTAAACATAAACACAATCTAAATGTAGCCTGAATAACTAATTCTCATTTTCTGCCACTCTTAACAGTTTGTGTTTACAGGTTTCTTTGCATAGCTTTGCGTTAAGCACAGCAAGGCCTTGATCTATTCCACCCAGCATGGAAAAGTGAGAATGGCACTATACATTCAGCTTTTGGTGATATAACAGTTGAATAGAGGCTCATTTGTTCATGATACACATCTGTACACTTGCTTTTACAAATCTTGCTAAAATTCATTTAGCAGATTTGTTCACTGATTACAGTACAAGTCTATGACACTTTCTTAAAAGTCTTCACTGTGTTCTGTGGAGCTCATCCCCAGGCAAGCATAAAGAGGGTGGTAAATTTCCTGTCCAATTCTGTGCATATTTACTCAATTACCTTCAATAGTTTTGTATTCCCCAGTAGGGGATGTAGGATTGCAGCCTTTTATTACCAGTCTACCACAGGGCACCCAAAGAGACATATGGCTTATAAGATCTCCATAGTAACTTTTTAAAAAAAAAAACCAAATAAATCAAACACAATAAGTAAGAGCAGCTTCTGTTTCAATAACTCAGTTTAAAATGCCTCAGAAAATGAAAGTGCATAGCACTCACCCCAGAGGTCAAATAAAGACTACTGTAATAATAATTTGAACTACGAAAATTGTATTTTTTCAAGGTTTTTTTTTTTGGTACTCCAAGAGAAGGTGACTAATATAGAACACAAACACACACTCATACTGATAGTCAGCACATGCACACACATGCTCTCTCTTTCTCTCTTTGCATATCTGCTAACTCAGAAGCGGCAAAAGATGACATGAACACTGGCAAGGAATTAGAAAAATCAAATTAAACAAAAGTAAAGCTCCAAAAGTAAGCCACAGATTTGAGTCCTGCTCCTTAAAGACCTTATTAGACCAGTATTTCCTTCATTATCCAGTATAAACTAATATCAGAACAGGAAGAACTGTCAGTTTAGTTTGAGATTGGCCACTGAGAAGTAAATAATAGCAATTATGTTCTCTTAAGACACATCTGATTTACGGTGATTCTCTCCAGGTAAAGACAATGAAGAAGTGATTTCCCATTCCTTTCTTCAGGGGCATGCTGTGATTGTGCAGCTTGGCCAAGGCCACACAAGCTGGCTCATCTCCCAGGAGGCACAGTGGGGAATCGAACTCCCAACCTCTGGCTCTGCGGCAAGCTTAATTTGCCAATCTGGTTGCTAAGGCACCAAGAGCTGAGGAAATTGTTTTCTGGGAAGAAGAATAAACTGATTACAGGAAGCAAGCCTTTCTCTGAACATCCAGCTGGAACCTGAGATAGCTGTTTTCTTCTGTCTAATCTTAGAACTGGCCCAGATGAAAGAAATGCAGAACAGTTCTCTGATAAATGCTGGTCCTTACAAAGGGCACTCAAACTAGCAACTGGCACTCTACTGGATAAAGGTTTCCCATGGCACACAAAAGACTGCATTTTTGAGTATTCAGAAAAACCAGACATTTCATGTGATATTAAGCCTGCGTTATGACTACTTCTTGTGCATCTGGATGATTTTGAATTGTTGGACTTGTTCTTTGAAGGCAATTATTATATGGTATTGTAGACACAATGGTTACCGAGCTGGGCAGGTTGAGCAGGATGGTGGAGGACAGAGGTGCCTGGAGGACAATGGTCCATAGGGTTGCAAAGGGTCGGAATCGACTGTGCGACTGAACAACAACAAAAAATTATATGGATAGGTGCACTCATGGGTTGTTCCATTTCTTGTTCTGCATTTGAGTGTTTTAGCTCCTTTTTAGAGTGTGTCCTCACAGCATGCACTGGTGTTTGCTCTGTAGAGCATTGACCAGTGGTTTCTAATGTGGGGTACACACCCCACAGGGGGACATAAATTACCAGAAGCCTAAGCCAGTGCACTTGGCTGATCAGTGCTTTGGGGAATTGCCTTAGGCTTTGGGAGTTGAAGTCCAAAAACCATCATTTGGGAAACACTGACATAGTCAATTTTCTTTTTTCTTGGTGAGGCAAAGTCTGAAACTTGTCAGTTCCTGTTAAAATCCTTCATGAAGCTGGCTGCTGAATTAGTGGTACCTTTGGCAGAAAAAAAAGACTGAAGGTTCGAGTGTATCTATAACCTTCTTGGACATCGAGCTGGGCACAGTGAATCAGTGAGGTAGGGTTCCCAGGGATAAGATGGACAACCGGAAGGCAAGAACACAGCAAATGTTAGTTGCTAGGAAGGTAACTTTGAGAGAGATTCAGGTGTTGGTTGGCCATCTTTATTTTGCATGTACAATAGTTGCTCTGGGTAGATCCATTTTGCAGAGACTCTGTGATGCCATGAAAGGCCTTAAGTAACCACACCACAGGTACAGGTTCTCTAGCGACATGAACAGGGCCATAGCCAGGGGGCGGGGGGGGGACCTTCCTAAGCTAACAGTCTTCCCACCCACCCACCCCAGGATGCCAATGTTATATATGTGAGTGTGCATTGTGTATTGAGATAATTATTAGTATTATTATATTACTTATTATTGCTTGTTAAAATGGTGATTCGCGTTAAAGGTAATTTTGGCGCACCTTCCCTGGTTCAAGGCATGCCCTTATGCTAATGTGTTATACCTGATTGGTTACCATTTTGGATCCTAGCAGGGATTTGTCCTTACTTAAATATAGCATTACTGATTGGGTAATTAGCATTGTCCAAAAACGGCTTGCTACTTTGTAACATTGTGTAATAGCCACTCGGACGCTATATAAGCACCGCTTGCAAATAGGGCATCGGCTCTTGGTTTGCATGCTGGCACAGTACACACACGTGTGGATTACCTTCAGTAGGCGCAGGTGCAGAACTAATCCCGGGTAGCAGAACAACGGGACGAGCATAGCCAACTCATGTATAAACTCATGTCTATTTAAGGTGTAGTATTGTTCCAAGAGTTGTGAATAAACCGTTGCATTGTTGTTTGAATCATCGCTCATTGGACTCTTCATTCTAAAGCTTAAGACACAACAGCGTGACATTGTTGCCCCTCCTGAATTTTTTTTAATATATATATCCTCCCCTCCCTCCCTCCCTAGTCGTGAATGAGGATCTGGGGGGTTGGCAGCAGTTCTCACAGGCATATGGAGGAGTATCATTTTGGATCTTGCTTGGGGGCAGACTTTTTTGCTTGGGGGCAGACTTTCAAATTTATTCTGACACAGCAGGTTCCTAGGGCTTTGGCATCTTTTTAGGTGGCATTGGTCTGCAGGAGTGGGCACAAGATTGACATTACAATGATATTACCAAAGATCTTACCTTTGGAATTTTCCCCTATCATAGGTGCATTATGGTTCTGGGCAGAGGAGTTGGCCAATTCTACAGTAGTGTTTTGGTGTGATAATATGGCCATAGTTCAGATTGCAAATACAGTGGTACCTTATACAGGGATTTTAATCCGTTCCACGGGGCTCGTTGTACGAAACAATTACATGCATCGTATAGCGATTTTCCCTATGGGATGCATCTTACCATGATTTTGTTTTTGCTAAGTGGTTTTTCCCATTGAAAAATTATTGTATGGTTTTTTCCATAGGGAAAATTGTTATGTGGGATGCCATCCCCCCCCCCCAAATAAACCACACACAACAAACCTAATTGTTATGCGATTTCATTGCTATATGGGGTGATTGTTGTATGAGGTTCCACTGCACACTTTCCTCCAAGTCCCCTAGGGTTATAACATTAGTTCATGTATTCACACAGCATTGTTTGCAGTTCAATATTTTGTTTTCAGCAAGCCATATCCTGGGAGTGGAGAACTATTTAGCTGATGCCCTGTCCCATCAAATGATGCCAAGGTTCAGGACCCTGGTCACAAAAGTTACTCCCAGCACCCAGCACCCTTCTGTGGCTGTTTCTTCAGAGTCTTTCAGGGCAGAAGTAGGTCTTGATTTGTGCTGGCCAGCCCTGCCGAATATCGCAGCATGGTGGGAGGCATGGGATATAACTTGGTCAGACCCTTGCCATGGCAAGTAGCATGGATTGGGAGATTTAGTAATGTTCACATGGAAATTGGGTGGTTAATTGTGTCCAAAGTCCCATGTACCCAGATCCTGAGATTTAGTGATTGGGATAGTGGGGAGTACTGGGGTGGCACCAAGTGGCCTTACACATTTGAGGTCACAAGAGTTGCCAGCCAGTTGCCCAACAGTTTCACCCCACAAATTTGGGCCACTCAGAAGTGCATTGTTGCTCAAAGGAGCAGAGGGGTAGGTAGATTCCCTGGCTCTGGGCTCAGTCACCCACAAAATGTCCGGCACCACTGCAGATGGGTGCAGTTAAATAGTTAATAAAGTTGTGGCCCTAGTTGAAATTCCAACAATTGTGTTTGTCTCATATTCTGGGAGCAGTGGGGCAAAAGCCACTTCCATCCTGAAATGTAAAATAAAAATAAAAAAATCCTTGAATTGTTGGATTTCTGCTGGAAATTTTTCACAGTTGCATCCCCACCCCCCACCCCCACCCCCATCAATGCAGCTTTATAATGGAAAATGCCTGGATCTCTTCTTAGTCTAGTATTTGTTCACTTGTATTGCTAGGTAGAAAGGAGTGTCTTTGGTGAAAGCACACAAAAACTTCAACTGAAAAGAAGCAAAGTTAATTGGTTTACTCTTTGAAGTTTCATTATTGGAGCAACAACAATTTAAGAACTGGGGAAGATTAAGAGGATACTAAGAAGAACTGACAAAAATAATTGCCCCCTTACTTGACATTGTTGGAATCTAATATCATCATTTTGTGCCTGCCACCCGAGGACTGCTTCTGCGGCTGTGCCCCCCCGTCCTTCTCATCCTGTCCCTCATGGGGAGGGATAAAAAGGGCCTTGGGATGCTGGGCCAGGCCGAAGACCGCCATCCCCGCCACCCAAGGACTGCTTCCGCGGCAGCGGGGGCCCCAACCCTCCCAATAACCAGGAGCGTTAGGACTTGCGCACCTGTTTGTCCCCCCCCCCACCCCATGTTGTGAGGCCGGTAATTAATTCTGTTATGCTATTGTTTAAATTGTTTTTATTGCTTAATTGTATTGTAAACTGTGTATAGTGATAATTGTGCATTTGGAATTGGAATCATTCCAGCCTTGCACATATTGTGCATTTCTTCAAAAAGCATAATAAGCAAGTATGCATGAAACCAAACATGAATCAAATTGGCAAATCACTATCCAAAGTGAAGTTCTGTGCATGCATGGAATGAATGTGATAAAATGCAACAAAATTCATGTTCAGTCAGGAGGTGCAGATTTGGATAAATCACTTTATTACCCAAACACGCAAAGCCTTGGTATGGAAAATTTCTCTCATATCTGTAGAAAAGAATCACTGTGACAACCAGTGGGGAAACAACTTCACAACTGGGGCTGCTTAAAGTAGAATCATAAATGAGAACAGGTTTGCAAAAAAAGGGGAGGGCGGTGGTAGGGATTGTGTGCAAATATTTCTTGGCCTCTTGTATTACTCTTTCACAATCAAAAGTTATCATAACCGATCAAGCTAACCTTTCAAACATGAAAATGTCTTCTGGACTACACGTGCAAAATGAAAAGCCCCCAAATGATTAGCAAGGTCCTTTAAAATGTGAACCCACTTTTAGAAATATTCACCCTTGAGGACACTGAAAGCACCGTCAATTTCCTCATCTAAATGCCAGCACTGAATGTGGGAAATTAACTATTGATCTCTATATAAAAATCATAGTACACACACACACACACACACACACACACACACACACACACACACACACACACACACACACACACACACACACACACATTATTCTTGGGAGGCAGCTGCCAGCCAGTCCCATAAAAATGTGGAATAGGCTGTCAATCAATGGCTGCATGCTAAATGTGTCTATAAAGATGATCTCTGCTGCTCCAGGGCAACAGAAAGGAGCATAGGTCACCCTATGCTTCAGTTGGGATAAGGCACTGTTATACATCTATGACCCAAATGTCATTTCAACCCCATGAAGAATCCCCTTTTAAAAAATGTTGTAAGAAAACTCTGTTTTTATGAAGAGATTTCTAACCTCAGCAGAGCACAAGAAACATGCCAATTATATGCAAAAAGCCATGTAAGGAGCCTGTCCAAGCAGGCTGGGCACCTCATCCTGTCATTTTGGGATGGTCTGATCACGCTTCACTTATGATTATCATTAGGATGTACTGTATATACTGTATCATTAGGATGTACTGTAGTTTCAGCATAAATCAGTCTATTCAAGGCTTTCTTATGCTTCAGGTTGGAAGTGGTCATTACACAACTGAAACATCCCTTGAAAAAGGGAGAGTTAAGAGTCCTTTATATAGAAAACATTATATAGAAAAATGGCATATCAGCTAGTTTCCCTCCCCTATACACTGTTTCCATGTGAAGTGAGTGAGCATGTTTGCTCTGAGGAAACATACTCCAGCCACATCCACATCACAGGTTTGAATGATTTTCCTCGAGGGGCAACCTCCCCACCCACCCACCCCCATGTTTTTAGCTGCTAATGTATTAATTTTTTTGTATTGTATTTTTTCCTCTGTAGTTAAGCTGCCCTGAGTGGTGCTTGCACCAGGAGGGTGAGGTACAAACAAACAAACAACAACAACAACAACAACAATAATAATAAGATGATGATGATGATGATGATGATGATGATGATGATGATGATGATGATGATGATGATGATGATGATGCCCTGAGAAAGAATATATGATGGTACAAGACTATTTCTAAGGAATTCTTCTAGCCCCATTTCATAAGTGCTCCACAAAAGATGCATCGGCTAGTTACTCAAGGAGTATCCTCGATTTTGAGAGTTTCTTTAAGCTGTGTGGTTTGCCCTTGGACCACCTCATAACTGTAAATTTAACAGGCAAGCCTGACACAGAGAACACAAATGACCTTAATTCCTCACTGTCACTAGATATTTCCTAATTCTTCTGCCTCGCCATGATTGAGGACAAAGATCTGAGAGAGCTCAGAGGGATTTCTGTACAGCCTTATTCTGCACCACCAGAGACACAATGAAATACCACAAAACAGGGTCTTCTCATATCTATCTGCTGATTGTATAAAGTGGTCCTTAATCTCAGAAGTACTACATTCTTCTGAGAACAAAAGGCTGCATAGGTTTGCATCAGAGGTTGCCCCACGATTAAGGGGAAGGAAATGCAGTGTAAACAACCTGCTGGCATCTACTTTTTTTATTCTGACCTTAAGGTATTCTCTTACTTTTGCTGCCCCACTAAGGAAATGTTGGTCAAGACAGCAACATCACAGAACACCATTTTAAATTACCTTTTAAAAAATGTTTTGCTCACCTTTACTTTCTATAAACTAGATAAAGCAGATGTATCCAGAGAAAGCATTGGGCCAATGGAGTGGCTGTCTTCTCCTTGTTCTAGTGCCCTCATTGGTTATTTGCTCCTAAAAATGTTATCTGATTGGTTCAGCTGGCTGCTAGATCAACTAAGCAAAGGAGAAAAACTTTGTGATGCAATATGTAGTGTGTCAAATTAGAATTCAGGAGACCTGGGTTCAAAGCCCTACTCCGCTATTGACTGTTATTGGTAAAACCATTCTTTAAGTATCTAATGCACTGTAGAAACCCTGCTAGGTTCTTTGTAAGTCAGAAACAACTTGACAGTACATAAGATGCAAAATTTAAAATGGCTTCTGGGCTGCAGCCTTGCCTTGCTTGCTGGCTTAGAATAGTGATCACCTTTCCCCATAGATCCAGGACAACTTGTTCCAAGCCTCCAAACAAAATTTGACTAGCTTTGCCAATTTCTTCTTGGTTCCAGGTGATCCAGAAGGTTGGGGAGGGGGTGCACAAGGTTACTTTTGTGAGGAGATCATGGCTAATGTGGGGGAAGTTGTAATTGTAAACACCCCAAAGGGGTTGGTTTGAGATGAGGGAATAGATGGTGAATGGATCTGGAAGAGTCCCGGCTGCAGAAAAACCTTGGTCGCCAAGCAAGAGAAACTAATCATACAATAGAATGGAAGTGGAAGCTATTGTTTTGAGTTTTCAGTAATATCATATAGATCGATTAAGCTAGTCTGAATCATTGAGCAACCAAACAACCTCTTGAACAGGACCAAATAGGATGTGTGGATTCATCCTTTGCTGCTTATATAGGTGTTGGCTTTTTTTCTAGGAAGCAAATCATGAGGCCCATTTTTTCTCTTGTGACCTGTCCTCAGCAACACTTCTGATCATTCATCCACTCAGACTAGATAAGAGTGATGCCAAATCTCCATTTCATACACAGCCCAGCACAAAATATACTGTATTTTCTGGCGTATAAGACTACTTTTTAACCCCAAAAATCTGTGCCAAAGTCAGGGGTCATCTTATAGGACAGGTACTTAACTGCAGCTTGTTTCCCCTTGCTTTATATGTCCGGCACATATGGTGGGGGGGTGCCGCGGCCGAGTCCCTGCTCTGTGCGGGGAGTATGAAGCAAGGGGAAGCAAGCTGCACACATCTTCCTGTACCTCGAGGAGGAGAACGTGAGCGTAGATTGGCTCTCCACCAGAACCTGCCCATTCGACTCGGAAGGCTGCGCGTCTTCGGGTTGAGTGTGGGTTAATTTTTATTTGGTGTGCATTGGAAGAGAGGTAGTCTTATACGGCAAGTATATTCCAAACTCTATATTTTAACTGGAAAAGTTGGGGGTCGTCTTATACGCCCAGTCATCTTATACGCCCAGTCATCTTATACGCCGGAAAATACGGTACATACAGTTTCTAGAAGTTCCCCAAATCTAGGGTCTGTGGTTGGAGGGTCAGTGAGAAATAGAAAAGGTGGTTAATTAATTCCATTAATGCGAATTCTCTTCTGTTCTAGAAGAGACCCTAGATTTGGGGGATTTCTAGAAACTATATATAGTTTCTAGAAGACCCCCAATAATCTGTAGAATTTTGCAATGTTACATTTGGCTGCATATAGCTCAGTACTGTTCTAGCTGCAGCAGCCTCCTCAGAATTAACACATATGAAATATCTTCTAGGCCATCTATCAAGTGTTTGTCCTTCTTTATTTCCTCTTTTATTTCTCCTTTGGGGATAATGTCTTGTTCATTATGAAGTTGAGGTAACATATTTCTGGGAAGAAGGAAAGAAATGGTGAATCATTACCAGAAGACTTTGCTGTTAAAGAAAACAATGTCGGTGGCTATATCCCAGCCCTAATTAAACATAGAATATTCTGCTGATGAAGTATTCAGTTTCATTTAATTGTGTAGCAATATGTCTCCAACCTGCCAATTAAATATTCTGAGGAAAGGTATAAGCTTGGCCATACAAGTTAAAATTGCTTTTTCAGCTCGATTTTTTGAGCTTGGAAATAATGTGTATCTATTTTTTTATATAGTTCTGGAAATACCTCTAATATTCTCAGACTTTTTCCTGAAGTTATGTTCTGGAACAGGAACCTCCCTAAAACATCCATTTGTTAGTAGAAAAGATATTGGCAATAAAAAAATTATGCTTCAATGTTTTGATGCAGAGATATACTTGTACTACATTTAAATCTAGCTTCAAACACATTTTTATTGGCATCTCTTTTTATGAAACAACATATATAATATTCCCTCTTAAGGGACCTACATGACAATTATATAATCTTATTTTATTATTATATATGCCAAAGTTTTTTGAAAGGCAAGTGAAACTAAATAATTAATTTATGTATCAGAGACAGCAGCATCTGGAAAGTGCCAGAATCCAGTCTTCTCCATCTTCAAGGCACAGAAGAGTTCAAGCCCAAAATCCTATTCATTTTGTCCACTGGCATTGCAGAATTGACATACATCTGACCAGCAATTTGCCACAAGTTAAGAAGCCATTGTGAGCATTGTCGTTGAGGGTTGAATCACAGCACACATCTATGCTAACCTCTTAATTTGTGGCGAGTCACCCATCAAAGTTGCTTTGCTGTGATATAAAACTCAAGAGGCCTTTTGGTCAATAACTCTTCCAACTTCTTGTTCTTAAAACAAGAATAGAGATTGTTTGACTCTCTAAAACAGGGGTTCCCAAACCTTTTGCGACGTGGCCCAGTCATGCGGTTGAGCGGGCCGGTCACATAGCTGTCAAGTATCCCTTATTGGCCAGGAAAACCCCTTATTTTACCCTCTTTCCTGCCATCATCCCTTATTAATTAGACTGCAATGCCCTATTGCCGACATTGGAGGGCAGCACAGGATAAGCATAGCTGTCAAGTATCCCTTATTTGGCAGGAAATTTCCCTTAGTTCCAAATCCAAAACTTGACAGGTATGACCGGTCATGTTGTTCCTTCTGCCATAAAACATGTCATAAATGTGTTTACGACAGCTGCAGGTGCATTTACAGCAGTGTTTGTGCGTGTGGGCACGTTTCGCTTCTGCTTCCAGTAGCAGCAAGGGTGGGCTGTGCCAGATGATTTGGTGCTGTGGGCTGGGGCTGGCCTATAGGCCATAGTTTGGCCATCCCTGCTTCTAAATGTTTGGGGCTATAGCTTCCTGGATCGCCAATCACTGATCACATAGGCTGGTGCTTCTACAAGTCAAAAAATTGGAATGGTTAACATTTTTTGGTCCTTGGCTTAAACCAGTAGCTTTGAGTCCAAAGTTAACTCCTTAGAGCAGATAGATGCACTGCAAGCAGTGGGAATTGTTAGTAAACTAAGCATCGTATATCTCAGAGAGGTTTCTTAAAACATGACCAAGGGCCAAACTAGATGATGCAGATAACAAATCATTAAGGGGTGAAAAGTTCTCTGAAGAGGAAAAGATTGTTCTAACACAAGCGTGCTTTGGTCCTGATTTTGTAAATTAGCCCGATTTAGCTTTGTGTTATTGGGGAGAAAAGCATGTCTTTTCATGTCTAATTTCTAATGCATGTAACTGTGATAGAGTTGTTTTCCAGGAATAATACCTGGGTGAAAAGAAGAAATACACATTTGACTTAATGGGTATTGACTCAGTATTAGTATCCAACAGAAATGTTTGTATAGACCTTTTTCTTGCATTAGTTCCAGGATGTAAACATACTTAGCTATTATGTAGAACAGAGATGTTCTCCAGCTGAAAGGTCTCCAACACCATCCAAAGTAAAATAAGATGTGAGATCCAAGTTCATCATGCTCAGTGTCTGTTTGTTCACCTTTATGCCATTTGGCATCCTTCAGGCAAGTCCTGGTAATATTCCAGTGGTGGACAGGACCAAAGCCAAAGAGATGGGACTGTATATAATAGATGTTTTAGTTTAAAATAGCTTCATTTTATTTACTCCTATGGAAATTGCAGGCAAAGATGTCATTATGTTACATATGGATGTGACAAAAGGAACAAGGATACTGCCGTTGCCTGTTGTCTCTGTGGACACGTTTTATGGCAGTGTGTTTACAAAAGTCGTGGATTCATTTACGACTGTTTCTGCTGCTTGCTGTGGTGGCAGCAGCGGTGGCAGGAGCTAGGGTGGCAGGCCAGATGATTTGGCGGTGCAGGCCATAGGTTGCCAACCCCTGGACTAGGACTAAGGTGTTCCTTTCCCCATTGTATATACTTTTGGTTTCTCAGAGGCATCTCAGATCAAACACAAGTTGTGACAGAGTTCATTGCAGTAGTATTTCTCATTAACATTGCCAGGACACAGGGAAAACATTCTAAGGTAAAAATCTGTTAATTGAAATGACTAGAGATGGGGGACAATTTTTGTTGCAGGTCATGTTTGAGATGGAAATATTATGAGATCTTTTTTAAAAAAAATAGGAGAAAATGAAATTGACAAAATTTCCCCACCTACTTAAAACAAGAATCCCAAGAGGTTCAAGGCAACAATGGCAACAAAAGGGCATTTTCAAGAAGACAAATAAACGTGTCATATATATCCATCCTTTTCAAACCTACACTTTAAATTGATTCTACCTTCTCTCTAATAATTTACCATCAAAGACTTCTATTTATGCCTAAATTAAATCAGGATTCTTCAAAATTCAGCCTCCTTTTCCTCGATTGACTTGAAATATCTCTTTTTCCCCCTACTTCTATTCTTCCCAGGCTCCCAGCTGTTGTTATGGGAGAAAAATCAGCCACTTACTTAACTAGAAGATTTTAGGCATTAAGACATGTGCCCTACAAGGAACAGACACACCATCACCCCCAATTCAGGAGAACTCCAGATGCCTCAAGAAAGCAATAAAAAAGACAACACAGGTACCTCATTTCATCATCCTTCCTACCTTTGTATAAATGGGGCTACCCTTGAAATAAAATGGATGTTCTCTCTTTATGGGAGAACATTCACATTCTTCTCCCACCATTTCCTTGAAACTTCTGAAGTGACTTCTTAGACGAGGCGGCACAAACTTAATATAACAGAGTTTAATTGACTAAGTAAACAACTATAAAGATATCATAGTGATAGGAGTTGAAAAATAATTCTTCTCAAGAAATGTCTTGCATAAAATGTTAAAATGTAACAAGCTCCACCAGATTTCAAAATGCCAGGAAGAGGGACTTTGAAGGCAAAGTCAACTGTAGGACTAAACTAGGAAAATACATCCTCTGATTAAATTATGATTAGACAGCCAGGTTATCCATCCTCCAGCTGTTATTTATAAGGGCACATAAGCAGCCCACTGCCTCACCCTGAAGTCTTAAACTGGCATTTCAAATGTCAGAGATGGATAACCATCATAATCCAGATTGATGCCAAACCTTGTGAACAAACAAGAGCTTTGTGCTCTTCAGAAAGAAGCCATTAGTTAGGACCAACCTTGAAAAAAGGGATGAGAAAATAACCTGGTTTTATACAGTATGCTCTGCATTTCTCAGTGTTTTTCCCCACTCCACCCAAGCTCTGTATAAATTGAAAGTCAGTCTGTTTTAACTAGGGAAACCTTTACCTTTACTATCTTCATTTGTGGATATTTTGCCAAACGCTCCTCTTAATGTGTACAACTGTCAAAAATGTATGAATTTTGTAACATGTTCATTAATTCTTGCTTCTGCATTTGTTTTACCATGCATCATAATTGGTGTGGGAACAGTCACTGGCTAATGTGTCCAAACTCTTCTCACCTTGCTTCCATGACTGAAATTGGCTTCCAAGGCTAGTTCCACTAGTATAGTGGTAATCTGCTTAAATGACAGAGTCATTAGTAAAGCCTTCATGTTGATTTATCAGGTGAGTTAATTTTAAGAGTAAGTCTCTGAGTTAGAGTCATATTAACAGATAATTTGAAGATATGTTACTGTCAGAAGGAATGGAAGTGAAATTAAAGATGGAATTTCTAATGATGAGCAGAAGTGTTTGTTTTTATTACACATTGCATATTATCTTCTACTGCCTATAGTATTTTAGAGCCTGACATAATCTTCTAGCTGAGCATTAGTTTATCCCAACATGATATTCTGCTCTATCTGCAATATTTTCACTCTGTTAGTTTCCATTTACTGTACTTTGTTGTTTAGCTGCATTAGGTGTGCCTCTATTTTTGTTCCATTCTGAAACAAATGTTAGTGCTTTGGACTTGGATAAATGAGAAAATTCCTTTTGAAACTACTTATTTCCCTTTTTATCTGCACCAGTTTGAAATGGCTGCCATAGATCAGTCCACTTGAACTGAGTAGTTGACTGGTACCAAATAAATGGATTCAGGACAAATCATGAATACTGTAGTTGCATTAATTTGGAACATCTGACAAAGCTAATATCTGGCTAATATCTTATTTATATAACACAAGAGTTTCAGTGGGTCAGCATCTAGCCAAACATCTCTTTACTTTGTCTTCAGTCCAGTTAAAAAGGACATACTCTATAAACTCGAGTATAAGTCAATCCATATATAAGTATAGGTACCTAATTTGGACCTCTAAAACTAAGAAAATAGATTGACCCGAGTATATGTCAGGGGTGGAAAATGCAGCAGCTGCTAGTGAGTTTCAATAATAATAAAAATGAAAATACATTAAAATTAATTAATTAAAACATTTGTGTGGGCATGTTTTTGAGTGTTTACAGTAGTTACTTCTTTTTTTAAAACTGTATTTGCACCACCAACCAGTGGTGGTGCTACAGGGGAAATGGGCCAGCAGGACAATTGCACTGAGGCAGGAGTGCAAATGGCTAGGGCCTCTTGCTCTTCCTGCAACCAGGAAGCATGGCTTCCCCCTCCATTTTTGACCCTTTATTTTTATGCACAGGTTTGGTTTCCCACTGAAATGCATTGGGAAAATACAAACAGAAAAGCTTTAGAATACAAGAAATTGATTTCCAATGCATTTAAATGGGGAATTGTGATTTGCACCCTCTTGTGGCCACCTGTGTTAATGGCCCACCGAACATATGTTTTTCTTTCCCCTCTCCTGAAGCCGAACTGCACTGAATTCAGCACGGTTTTGGACTCTTGTGGTTGTTGACCCATGTATAAGTCAAGTCACCTTTTTGGACCTCATTTTAGGGGCTAAAAACATGACTTATACTCGAGTATATACGGTAAGCAAAAACTAAGGACTGTAACCCTTTCCTCCTTTGTGCCATGAAGTCATTTCCAATTGATAGTGCCCCCGTGAATGCAATACTGTATCTCCAAAATGTCCTGTCCTTCAACTCTTGGAAGTTCAAAACTCAGGCTTCTCTTATGGAGTCAAACTATCTCATATTTGTCCTTCCTCTTTTCCTGCTGTCTTCCACCTTTCCCAGCAATATGCTTTTTTCTTCAGAGAAACAAGGACAAGGGTATCAATGGCTATAATTATGGATGCCTAAGGACAACTTCCGGGTTAGAGAGATAGGCAGGATATCTCTCAATGCCATTTCCAGGGAATCCTAAACAGGTGAAGGCAATCTGTTTCGGAATACCCTGAAGTAAATGGTGAGCCACTGTGTGAGACAGCATGCTGGACTGGATGGGCTGTTCCCTGTTCCAGCAGGGCTGTTCTTATGTTCTTATGTTTGAAACAGCTTCAAATTCATCATTTTTCCCTCCAGAGATAATTCAGGCTCAAACTGCTCAAGGACCCACTCGTTTGTCTTTTTGACATCAATTGAGGTATCTAAAAGGCGCTCATTTGGCACCACATTTCAAATGATTCATTTTCTTTCCTGTTAACTTTTTTTACTGGCCAGTTTTCCCATTCATACATGGTGATCAGGAATACAATCATGTGAATGATTGTGGTCTTGGTCTCTGAGTAACCTTCTTACACTTGATGTTCTTGTCTAATTTCTTTAGTACTGCCCTTCTGGGTATCAGTCTTCTGATTCTTGGCTGCAATCCCCCCTTGGATTGATGAGTAAACCAAGGTATATAAAATCTTTCACTATCTCAATTTCTTCATTGTCACCTTTAAAGTTATGTAAAGTCATGATAATTTTTGCTTTCTTAATGATCAACTGCAATCCTGTTTTGGCACTTACTTCTTTCAGTTTCATTACAACTCATTTCAAGTCATTGCTATTTTCTGCCATGAAGAGGGTGTAATCTGCATTAGACTACAGATGTTTCTTCCACCAGTTTTTACTCCACCTTCATCTGAATCTAGTCTGACTTTCTTCATATGTTATGTTCTGCTTACATATTCAATAAATGAAAAGATAAAAATGCATTCTAGTCTGGCACCTTTGTCTATAGGAAATCTTGTTGTATCTCCATATTCTGTCCTATCAATAGTTTCTTGTCCACAAAACAGGTTACTCATTAACACAATCAAGTGTTGAGGCACTCACATTTCTTCCAAAACATCCCATAATTTCTTATGAGCCACATAGTCAAAGCCCTTGCTGCAGTCTATAAGCATAGCCTCCCCTAGCAATTATTATTTTCCAATATTAGATATTCATGTTCAGGTTGGAAAGACAATAGCATTTAAAATATTGGGTTAGAGAAACCAAAACTGACATACTGACATGTTCAATCTTACAGTTTAGTTCTATACAATATAAACATGAATGTTAGCATATTCAACCATGTTTGGGGTTTTGAATTAGGGTGCCCTCCACTTCCTCCTCCATAGGCTCTTATGCTATGAGACAGGCCGGTGCCATATGCTGCTTTCCACATTGGGGATAGATGTATTTACTGAACTTTGGTAACAGACAAGGATAAGATTTTCATTTTCTTTTCTAAGTTTAACCCAGTTTGCAAATGTCTTCATATATGGAATGGGAAGAACTAGAGCTGCAAGAAAACAAAAAATAGCAGAAATCAAAGTGGCAGATTCATTCATGCCTAAATGGAAAGCATGCCACTCTTCATTTGGAGGTTGCATGAAGCTTATCGTAAATGCTAGCCATTCTTCTTCTTCTTCTTCTTCTTCTTCTTCTTCTTCTTCTTCTTCTTCTTCTTCTTCTTCTTCTTCTTCTTCTTCTTCTTCTTCTTCTTCTTCTTCTTCCATGTCTAGGCCAGATGTGAAACTGCCAAAATGTCCCCCCTCCCCCAGAAAGCTCTCAGCTTCAAAGAGGGCCATTTGGGTTAAGGTAACATGCAAACCCCTGGCTTCCTACCTTTGGATTGTAAAAAGATATAGCCTGCTGCCAATGTAACATGTAACACACCAACCTAAGCAAACCAACCTGGCTTGAACACCATGCCATGAGAATTTTCCTGAAGAAATGACCTTTTAGTCACAAAAGCTTGCAATGTTTTTTGTTTTATTTTTTAAGTGACCCTATAAATGGTATCACCTCCGTTCTGCATTTGTTTTGATTTCATGGATGGCTCACGTGGCATAATTTTGCTGCCAAAATGAAGGCACCTTTTGGTGAGTTCATTCTGTATCCGAGGACAAACCCAGAGGAGAGAATGGTAAAAAGCTTCTGAGTAGTCTCTACCTAGAAACCCTCCGAAAAGGTTGCTATCAGTTAGTACTGACTTGACAGCATGTTATTATTATTAATGGGACTCATGTAGCATATGTATATAAATAGAAATATTTTTGGCAGCATTAGAATACAGAAAGTATTCTCAAATGAAAGATAGAGGGGAAGGTCAGGTTTTTTTAAAAAAAAGTAACCTTCCACAAAGCATGGAATTTCAGACCCCAAGTCATTTCCCCATCCTCATTTACAATATGGGTAAACTGACACACCGTTTTGCTCCTGAGTTTTCTCTCCATGTGAATTACTACAGTTTGAACCTATTAGCTATCCCACTTGTGGTGTGGAAGAATAGAAGTGAAACAGAAAGTTTGATAATGTCAAAATATATAAGTAGCAGATTTGCAGGGCTGTCCTATTCATACTTGTCAAGTATCCTGGATTGGCTGGGAAATCCCGTATTTTGGAGCACGTTCCTCCCCCTTCCCGGTGCCATCCCATATTTAGAATGGCAGGGAAAGGGGTTTCTGTGCACACGTGCGCACACAGAACCCATCTGCACATGCGCAAATGTGTTCTGCACAAAGGGGTTCTGCACATGTGCAATGGAGTTTTTCCTGCACATGCGCACCCAGGCCAGAGCAGTTCCTGTATTTTCCAGAGTTGTGCTTGATGGGTGTGGTCCTATTCATAGTTACCTAGTCTTTTTTTTTTTAAAAAAAAGTTCATCCTCATAACGCCTAATTTTGAGGAAGTTTGAACTATGGTGTCAGTTCCCTTGCTTTTAGGCCTACAGCTTCAGCCATAATTTCTTGCTTTCCAAACAAAATGGATGTGCCTTTTGGGAACGATTTCCTCGTGCTCCAAAATAGAGGAACACATAGAGGTCAATACTGTACTAGGAAAAACAAATTCTATCTTTCTTGAACCACTGTACTTTTTAAGGACACAGTATAAATGAATAAAGCAGACAAACAGAAACAACTTTCACACAGTATTCATATCAATATTATATCAACGCAGATCAATTTTTCCTAACCAGCTCTAGCAAGAACTTTAAGGACTTCACATGGCTCACAGACAAAAGTGAAAGGACATTTAAGTCAATCTCCTAAATGGCAGGAATTTCATATACTGTACTTTCATTTCTTTTTTAAATAATATTTTATTAATTTTCAAAATATAATTACAAAATCTAAATAAAAAGAAAAAAATTCCAATACAAAAAAAATCATATGACAATATACAATACAATACATAAAATTCATGTAATAATAAACAAATAACACTATAACAATACCTCTACTTGTCAAACTAATACTTCCCCATCCTTCACTAAATCTTAAAAAATTGTTATAACTCAAATAATTATATGCAACTTTAAATTTACATTTGTAATATTTTCTTTTTCTTATAGCAAAATCTCCAGATCAAACTCATTTATATATTTCTATAATATTCATAATTATACCTTCTTTTTTCTACCCAAAACTTATTAGTTAATACTGTATTACCATAATTTTTCCTAAACATAATATCATGTGTAGGAATCTGATTCATGTAAAGATCTCTTCTCAATCAGTCTCATGAAGCAGCAGTTTATATCATCAGATCTTTTAAGATAGAAACTTAAGAGTCCACGAAGTCCAGCTTCATTAGGCTCAGAGTAAGGAAAGAACAGAGAGAGACAGAAAACACGGCTGCAGTCTTTGGCTTTACAAAGAATACTAATTGCTTCTCTTTATTCAAGCAGAGTATCTCAGAAACGAAACTTAACCTACATAATCAATCAGAATGTCAG
Organism: Bradypodion pumilum; assembly: GCA_035047305.1. NCBI lineage: Eukaryota > Metazoa > Chordata > Lepidosauria > Squamata > Chamaeleonidae > Bradypodion > Bradypodion pumilum. Next base: position 155,190,172 of record JAWDJD010000001.1, on the reverse strand, counting down.
AACCCAAATAAGGAGAGATAAGGAGCGTTGTCTCTCATGCAAGCAAAGAGGCTTTTGTTTACACAATGTGTCAGAGACAGCCTGACAGAATCCAGATACATTCCTACATGTCCTCCTTTTTCATTAAAATTTGAGAGAGGGACGGCTAATCATACCCCTGCATGTCATCATACTCCATAACTACTCCTCCATATACATCATCACTGTCCTCCTGGACATCGTACCCCTCCTGACTCCTGGTACCTTGTTCCGGAGGATGATACCTCATTGAGTACAATTGCCGTCGTGCAAAACCCGATGTCTCCCTTCTACGCAGTGGACATGCGTTACACATAGAAATAAGGTTAGGAATACAATTAATGCAAAAACACAAAGATATAAGGCAGATAATAATAATGAACCCATAAAAGAAAACTAGTCTAAGGACAGATAAATCAGGCAACCAAGAAGTCACTCAATCAAAGAGATTAACATCAGTGCGTACATTGTTGGTAATGCTCTCCTGTAAATTCTGAAGTTCTGTCTCAATAGTATTATTCAGATCCTGGAATTTTACCCGACATCCCTGGTTCCCGAGCAGTTTACAAAATCCTCCGGATTTTGCTAACAGGTAATCTATGGCCCATCGGGCCGGCAGCAGTTCTCCGGCGCCGTGCATCTGCCCGGAGCGGCATTTGCACTTGTACGGGTAAGGTAAAATAACCCAATGCTGCACATTGATATTGTCCTGGATGGAAATTCGTGGCAACTCCATTAAAAAAGAACCACATGTTAGGATCCTTGATTTGCCATCCATTGCAAATTGAACCACTATCTATAGCAGAATAATCAGGAGTAAACATAGGAAACACATCATATATATCTTCAATAGTAGTGTTAAACAAGGTATAATTAAGCTTATAAGAACTGTTATAACTACCCCATAACCAAAAATAATCATCACAACCCGTATAATTGCCTACACTCCACAAAACCCTTTGTGCTTGAGTCCAGTACTTCCATTTACTATTCCAGACTCCAGAACTATGACAACAGAAACAAAGTCCTTTAGTGTATTACTCGAATGTCATGCTTCGCCAGCGGGTGTTGTTAAATTGTTCTGGAGGATTAGAGAAGAGTGTAGCTCTATCAAGATGTTGCAAATGTCCAATAACCAACTCTGGCGTGTTGAACAATGCCGGAAGAAAGGCCATTTGAGACACTGCCAGTGGATGCTCATAGTATAACGTTGCATTCTTACAATGAACCTCAAACATATAGTTAGCATGACGAAGCCAGAAGTTGGGGTTGCCCCCATGAGGTATTGTTCTCACAGCTGGAAGCACAGTAAGAAAGAAAAGAACAAATGTCAGCACATTTAGTTTACTGGTGAACCACCATCCTGGAGCTGAGTAACCTTCTTCTCTCTCCATGGGCGGATCGCTCGAGCAGGAATCCTTCCACTCAGGATTCCCTTGTTGCCAATAAATGACCAATGGCTTAGGAAGACACTCCCCTAAGAAACAGGAGCATGCCCTGTTATTACTAGTACCATGTAACTAGATATGAAACATGAGTGACATATAACACAAATGCAATATCACAAACCCATTTACATGTGTATGGTACTGAAAACTCTTCCATGTACTTCTGGAGGTACCTTGAGATATGCAGTATGCAAAACATAACATAAGCAAAGACAGGTCTTTCTCCTGCAAGAGAATAAGCAAACATTTAAGCATGAACAAAACATGAACAGTTCTCTTCTTCCTTACATGAAGGAGGTTTCTGTTGCATTCTAGAAAGCATTTATCACTCCCCAAGTACATGAGTAAGGCATTCAATTTTTTCTTCTCCCACTGGTGTAAATGAAAGAAGCATTCAATAACTTAAAATCAGCATAGCATGGTGACTCAAATACAGTACAAATCTCATTAGAGCATTTCACACTCATAGCATGAGCAGGTTGCTTAAAAAAGGTTTTCAGGTTTTAAAATGCAAACAAAGCCAATTCTTCTTTACAGTCCACACAAACTTTTTTCCTTTTAGTCCAATTAAAATGTCCAAATTAAAAGTCCAAATGTTGATTAAGCTTTCTTCTTAAACACTTAAACAAACACTATCTTCTCTCCAGCACAGTTCTTGGCATAGCAAGTTGGCATGGCAGTTCTTGGCATGGCAACACACATTCCTTTATGCTCCAGCCACACCCATCTGCATTAAGGCAGGCCGATGAGGTGTGAAGGCACAAAGAACAAATTCTCCAGAAGTTGCAAGTAATTTCACACAGAAGAAAATCACAGGGAATTCCAAGTTGCCTTCCCTGCAATCCTGATGCTTGAAACTTGGAACAGTCCACTCTGGATCTCTTTGTTTGAGGGTTGGGCAATTCAAAATCAGCCAAAAACTGTATGTCTTCTCCCTCCTTGTATTTTTGCAACAGCCTGCTGTCCATACAGGCAGGATTCACCCCCCTCTTCCTCTGGATTTCTTTCATTTGCAGCATCTGATTCTCAACCTTATGACAAACTGCATCTGTTAGTTTGTACTTGCACCCCTTTCTGGTCTTGGGTTTTGTGCATTCCTCCTTTGGGCCATCCTTCCACTTCTGTAGGATCTTCCTGCCCAAACATGAGGTATCAAGTTTACTACTCAGCTTCTCCTGCTTTTGTGATGAGGGTTGCTTCACGGGGGGGCTGAGATCTCCTATGCTGCTCTTTGAAACACACTCCTTGCTTCCTGCCACTCTGCATGCATTAACAGCTTCAATCTGTGATGAGGTCCCCACCATTTGTTCCCCATCAGCTGGCACTAGTTGTTTTTTAGACTCGGCAGGCAGTATTGCAGCAGTGAACAGGTCTTTTGTAGGGCTAAAAGTGCTTGATTGCTGCAAGGCAGGATATAATGTCCCATCTCCATTTCCACCTCCACCCCCATCAGGGGGCTTATGCTGTTGTTGCTCATATGATGGAGGGGCAGTTGCCATAGCCCCTCCCTTGTCTGGGGGCAAAAGCTTTGGGAGGGGGCCAGCAAGCCCCTGAGACAACAGAATATTCTTTGGAGTGAGTCTTTGAAGGCAGTCTCTGACTTCCTCCCATGTAAATAGCACTGATACAGAAATTCCATTATGCTTCTGCATTTCTTTTCCTATTTGATTCCACTGTTTTAAGTCCAAGCATTCATCAAATTTAACCCAATGACAGTTTTTTTCTATAGCTTTGACCAGCTGTTGTATTTGCTTCTCATCAGCCTTTCGTCCATTCATATGCAAAAGATCTGAGATATCTTTACAAAGTTCATTCCCTTGCGAAGTCAATATGCACCCCATAATTAAATTGTGTTTTCCACTTTTCCACTCACCTAGTTGTAATTCTCAAGCGCTTGATTTATGACCTTTCCTCTGGTCGAAGCGAGTGAAGACCTTGTCCCTGGTCGCCAATTATGAGGTGTTAATTGCTGAAGCAGATCTCTTCATAGCATTCCTTTGACTTTCATTCAATGGCCTCGCAACGGGGCACCAGTTGTAGGAATCTGATTCATGTAAAGATCTCTTCTCAATCAGTCTCATGAAGCAGCAGTTTATATCATCAGATCTTTTAAGATAGAAACTTAAGAGTCCACGAAGTCCAGCTTCATTAGGCTCAGAGTAAGGAAAGAACAGAGAGAGACAGAAAACACGGCTGCAGTCTTTGGCTTTACAAAGAATACTAATTGCTTCTCTTTATTCAAGCAGAGTATCTCAGAAACGAAACTTAACCTACATAATCAATCAGAATGTCAGAACCCAAATAAGGAGAGATAAGGAGCGTTGTCTCTCATGCAAGCAAAGAGGCTTTTGTTTACACAATGTGTCAGAGACAGCCTGACAGAATCCAGAAACATTCCTACAATCATGAAAATACAATAATAAAAACATATACACAAAAATCAAATTAGACACCCAGTGCCCTGGAGGATGCAGGATATCACAACATTTTTCACTGTTTCCAAAATGTACATTGATCAGGTACTGGCCCGACCCCCGAACCTCCAGCCAATTTTGACTCTACAAATAGTTGCCAAATTTTCCAGAATCTATTTTCTTTAATTAAACCCTTTTTTTATTTAATTCCCATGTTAATTTATAATTTCATGCAAGATCCCAGATTTCCTTATGCCGATCTTCAATTTTCAAAATTACATTGTTTTTTCAGTTTCTACCTATACATTGTCTACCCATTGTCAACATAATAGCCAGTAACTCTTTTTTATCAGCATCTAAATTTATATTATCCATACCTGTCAGCAAAGCGGTACTTGACCCCTGTTTAAATCTCAATTCAAAAATACTACAAATTTCCTTCTCAATTATTTCCCAAAAATATTTTACCACATTACAACTCCACCACATATGCACATACGTCCCCATTGTATTCATACATCTCCAACACATTTTGCTCTTGTTATTATCCATCTGATATAACCTCACTGGGGTCAAGTACCATCTCCACAACATTTTATAATTATGTTCTTTTATTCTGACTGACATAGTTCTCATAATCCTTCTTTCCATTTGTTTCTCCATTCCACTTCTGTAATTTTTATATTGAGATCTTTCTCCCAAAGGTTTCTTAATACATCCTGCGGGTTACCTTTATTCAACATTTTCTAGATCCTGCCTACAATGCCCTAAATTCCCATTTCCCCCTTTCTTATCTTTAACACCAACTCATCAAACTCAGTTTTACTCCTTCCCAAACTGGTTTCTGTCAAATATTTACTATTCCACTTGTTTACTAGTGCAATCTGAAACCAGTTCATCCTTAATTGCATATATATTTCTACTTTCTTCTTTCTATCCTCACAAACCTGTAACCAGTCTTTCAACAAGGAAACACCATTTCTAATAAAAACTTCCTTCACCCTCTCGTTTATTTCTATAATTGGGGAAATATCTGGGACTAATTCCTTTTTTACCTTCCTTTTTTACCTTCTTCCATAAATCCATCATTGTTTTCACCATTTTGTTTTTAATTATTATTTTACCTACCTCTTTATCTAAAAATACCGCTTTACCAATTTGTGCTGATTCTTTCATCTCAATATCCTCCCATATCACCATTTCCCTCATCAAACCCTCACAATATTTTTAACCTGAACAGCTCTGAAATAATTCTTAATATTCAGAAGTCACAGTCCTCCTTCTTTCTGAGATAAGTACCACAAAGTCTTAGTAATTCTAGCCTTTTTTCCCACCATTACAATAATCTTAACCTATAAATCCAAGGGTTAACCGTTGGAACTGGCTATAGGTTGCTATGCCTCGCCCTACTTGCCTGCACTCACCCTTTGTGCACACGGCCGATCTGGGTATGCAGGTCAACGAAGGATTGAGAAAACCGGCAGTGGGGCAACAGCCCCACAAACGCGAAGAAAGGGAGACAACTTCACTTCCCAACATTCCTTGCGCTGCGCCACGCCAGAGCCAATCAGGCTGAGAGGCTCTCGCACGGCGCAGCATTCGGAAATGCGCCGCAGCCAATCAAAAGAAAAGCATTTTTTAAAAAAAACGCAGCACAAACACAAAGCACCACCCATAACTACAAGCCCCAGTGTCCTGCGCGCCATGAGCGTGCAGAATGCTGAGGAAACCGGCGCCCGAAAAATGAAAAAGAAAAACAACTCACCGCCTCACAGCCAAGCACACACCAGCCGGCTTTCTTTCCCTCACCAACAGCGCCTGAAGGTCCCGACTGGAGTTTCCCCTTTAACATCAGTGGGTGGGGGGTTGCAATCCCCCTCTCCGCTGGCTACCCTAGGGTTGGGAGGTTTGTGGGGACAAAAGGGGTATATTGCCCCAACACTTCTGGAACCAAGAGACCAGGCAGAGTGGATCGATTCCCCACCCCCCTCCTTAAAACAACTCCATCTTTTCTTCTCTTTAAAAACACAGTTGTTTTAAGGAGGGGGGGGATTCGATCCACTCTGCCTGGTCTCTTGGTTCCAGAAGTGTTGGGGCAATATACCCCTTTTGTCCCCACAAACCTCCCAACCCTAGGGTAGCCAGTGGAGAGGGTGATCGCAACCCCCACCCACTGATATTAAAGGGGAAACCCGATCTACTTTCATGACTTCACACAATCAAAGCACCATAACACACTAAAGCCCTCCTCCCCACCACCTAGCCCACCCTTCCTAACCCCCAATGACCATGCCCTCTCCCCACCACCTAGCCCACCCTTCCTAACCCCCAACAACCACGCCCCCCCTCCCCACCACCTAGCCCACCCTACCTAACCCCCAGCGAAAAACAACTCACCGCCTCACAGCCAAGCAAACACCAGCTGGCTTTCTTTCCCTCACCAACAGCGCCTGAAGGTCCCGACTGGAGTTTCCCCTTTAACATCAGTGGGTGGGGGGTTGCAATCCCCCTCTCCACTGGCTACCCTAGGGTTGGGAGGTTTGTGGGGAGAAAAGGGGTATATTGCCCCAACACTTCTGGAACCAAGAGACCAGGCAGAGTGGATCGAATCCCACCCCCCCTCCTTAAAACAACTCCGTTTTTAAAGAGAAGAAAAGACGGAGTTGTTTTAAGGAGGGGGGGATCGATCCACTCTGCCTGTTCCTCTGGGTCCAGAAGGGTTGGGGCAATATACCCCTTTTGTCCCCACAAACCTCCCAACCCTAGGGAAGCCAGCGGAGATGGGGGTCGCAATCCCCCATCCACTGATATTAAAGGGGAAACCCCGATCTACTTTCACGACTCCACACAAACAAAGCACTATAACACAATAAAGCCCCCCTCCCTACCACCTAGCCCACCCTTCCTAACCCCCAACGACCATGCCCCCTAGCCCACCCTTCCTAACCCCCAATGACCATGCCCCCCTCCCCACCACCTAACCCACTCTTCCTAACCCCCAATGACCACGCCCCTCCCCACCACCTAGCCCACCCTTCCTAACCCCCAATGACCATGCCCCCCTAGCCCACCGTTCCTAACCCCCAATGACCATGCCCCCCTCCCCACCACCTAGCCCACCCTTCCTAACCCCCAACGACCACGCCCCCCCTAGCCCACCCTTCCTAACCCCCAATGACCATGCCCCCTCCCCACCACCTAACCCACTCTTCCTAACCCCCAATGACCATGCCCCTCTCCCCACCACCTAGCCCACCCTTCCTAACCCCCAATGACCATGTCCCTTCCCCACCACCAAATAAATAAATATTTTTTTAAAATTACTAAAAACAGTCAAACACATCCAAAAATACACAAAAACAAAAACACCAAAAACAATATGAAGTAAACAAAGACACAATCAAAAACAAAATAAACAGACAAAAATACAAATTCCAACCCCACCCCCCACCCCCACCCCCCGCCCACACACACACACACACACACAAAAGAAACAAAACAAGCAAACTTACCAAAAGATGTGCTACCTCCACCAGGACTGGAAAATAAATGAATAAAGAAAGAGACTACTTACTAGAAGAAGCTCCACCCAGAGGCCAGGAGAGAGAAAAAAGTCAAAATACAATAACCCCTACCAGCACCACCTGCTGGCCACAATAGTAAAAACAATTCAAAAACACACAACAGCTCCAAATAAAAGGCCACAAGAGTAAAAACAAATCAAAAATATAACACAAATTCACAATTTTACACAAAAGTTCACACCAATAAAAACAAGTAAAAAAATTTACACTAAAACACACTTTAACACAAATCACAAACATATGTCAATAAAATACAATAGAAACTTTTAAAAATCCTGTGCTGAGTTTTAACTCAAATTAAAACCCAAAACATCTAAACACATTTTAAAATCATTGAATGTAAAAAACATTTACTTTTACATTATTAAAATTATTACCTACGGTACAACTAATTCAAAAAATTCAAAAAACTAAAACATTATTCACTTACATAAAACAATTTGAAAAAATTATATCATACTTTCTTCTTTTATTAATCCTCAAAAAAAACCCAAAAAAGCAGATCCCAGTTAATAACAGCCAAGCCAAAAAATTTTTACATAAATAAACATTTAAAAAATTAAAATTACAGACTAAGCAATTTTTAAAAAACATTAACACAATTTAACCTTCCAACACAATTTAAAACTATTGCAAAAATAAAATTGGTTCATTTTTTATTAAAACACACGGGGGAAAAAGCCCGGCAACGCCGGGCAACCCTTGCTAGTTGTTTAATAAATTTTGAAATTCCTTAATTTCTTTTTCCTTGAGTTGAATTGGTAAAGCATCAAACAAAAAATTAAGGTTCGGTAACAACATCATTTTGCACAATGCAACCCTGCCAAACCAAGACAGCATTAATTTATTATATTTCTGTATTTTATCCTTAATTTCCCTTTTTTGTTTCCCATAATTTAATCTCTTAAAATCTTCTACCTTATTTGAAATATTTACTCCCAGATATTTCTTTGACTTGTATCTTATACCTAACTTTTATTTTCTCCTGTTGCTTTTTATTCACATTACACAGTATCATTTCAGATTTATCCCAATTTATCCTTAAACTTCCTCAAATTTCTTCAAATTCCTTTCCAGTGCCTTCATAGCATTTTTCATTGTCATCAAGGTATCATCAGCATACAAACCTATCTTATTACCTACTGTGCCCTCTATGCTTTTATCCTCTCTTATGGCATTCACAAGCAATTCCATTGCCATAACAAATAAAATTGGTGATAATAGGCATCCCTGTCTTGTTCCTGCTTCCAACTTTATATCTTCTGTAAAAGTATCATTAACTCTGTGGAAAGGGAGAAGTGTTCAGAGGAATGTTTTATTTAAATTTGCGTATTTGGGAGACAAATTAAAAGTAATGGCTTTCTTGAAACAGGCTGGTTCTGGCGTTTTAGAAATAGATAGATCTGGCATTTTAAAAATAGATGGAAATGATGTTGAAGTGTACAATGGATACCTTCATTTCTACCCCAAGGAAACTACAGCTGTGCATTGCTGTCCCTATCTGTTCTGTGTCCCAACTTACTGTATTTGCTGGTATACAAGACACACTTCCCCCCCTTTAAAATACACTGGAAAAATAAAGTGTTTCTTGTACTGTTGTGTCCAAAGCTTAAATCTGCTTTAAAAGACAAGCCGTGCCAAAGCGGAAGATCAAGATGCATGCCAATTCTAAAGGCGTGAAATTCAAACAACTGTCAAAGTGGAAAATGTTGAACTTTGCTTGTTCTCCAGAAGCCTGCCTAAATGTATCTTGTTTTGTAATGGTCAGATCACTGTATATATAGAAACCACCCCTGTACTATTCCCCAGTCCGGTTTCTGCGCTGAATAAAGAATCACTGTTGTTAACTCAATTCTGCTGGTTAGATTATTTCTTGCACCGGACTCGACATGTACTGTATATAGTGGCCTATAGTGGGCTATTTTGGTAATAACGGGGTGCATCTTATGCTCGGATGCATCTTATATGCCGGCAAATACGATAACTCATGTACAGTAGACCCTCGATTAATGACAAAGCCTGGTTCCATGAGTAGCATCGTAAATCGCGGATTGTCGAACAAACAGCAGAAGAAAATCGCTCTGAAATCACTCTGCAATTGCTCTAGATTCACTCTGCAATCGCTCTGAAATCACTCTGAAAATCGCTCTGTAATAGCTCTGAAACTCACTCTCAAAATCCTCCAACACTGCTCTCCTTTGCCTTGTGCAACCCACAAGGGGAAGCAGCGCCTGTGCGCTGCTTTTTTTAAAAAAAAAAACCAGGCGCAAGGCAACACGGGAGGGAGAAAAGCAGGAAGTGTGTATTTTTTTGGCAAGTCATCATCCGCACAACGATGTGACATCATTGTGCGAATGGTAACTTTGCTGCTAACAATGCGCCACTAATTGAAAATGTCGTTAGTCGAATGCATCGTTAGGCAGGGGTCCACTGTTCTTTCTCTCTTGTTCCTTTTTTTAAAAAATTACCTCCACCCCCTTTCTTTTGTGACAGTACCTGTATGTTCCTGAATACATGTGTACTTTATGTGAACAGGTGTGTGTGTGTATGTGTAACTTGGGAGAAAGATTACATAGCACAATCAAAATTAGTTCTGGCAGAAATATTTCCCCAACAAACAAAAGAAAAGGGGGAGACACCTATTATGAAATTTGCCAGTGACACCCCTGCAGCAACATGAGACAAGCAATCAAGGGGGAGAAGATAACCCTGACATTCTAAAGTACACCTTTTGTGTAATCACACAAAAGCATTACAAAATGTAGATATTCATTGGTTCATGTGTGCATATATTGTACACATACACATACTTTGTCTTAGTAGTATAAAAATTTAACTCCACAAAATGCCAGACCAGAATGCATGTGAGAATGCATTTCCATAAGGGACTCTAGCCAATGAGTGTCCTTCAGCTCACTGCTCTGCTTGTGGTTTCCACAGAAATGCACAAACAGTCCAGATTCAATTAGTGTTTCCACATTTGGGTATATACAACATAAACTAAAGGAAACAGTATCAAGTCCTATATAATGAAAGAGATTACTCATGAATGCACCTCCATACGGTGTTGATGTACTGCTCAAAGTTTTCCTTTGGGAAACAAATCCAACAATGTGATCAGATGTTTCAACCCTAGTCCTTACCGTAAAAAAGGGATGTTAGAAACCAAATCATAACTGAAACTCTTAATTGTCCATTGTAAAAGACTTCAGACTTTCAGAAGGTAACAAGATCAAGAAATAGAACTGCAGCATTAGCAAATAACAACTGTAATAAATGGTTTTTAAAAAGATGTTGGAGCAATCTTCAACAATCCTGTCTATGTGGGAAATAATGGGGAAACCTGTAACCAATCTTAACTACACAGTAATTCTAGCTAGAGTAGTTTGAGAGTGCTCGAATTCAGAATTAGTGCCAGAAAAAAAGATGGTCCTGATTAGAATAAATTATTTTTATGATGCAGTTGATCTTTGAAAAGAAATAATTAGATACTTTCCAAAGTGTAAAAGTTATGTGACACCTTTAGAAACTGCATTGAAGGTTGAATCATTGTGGGAGCTATAATCTTAGCAGGGCAGACCTGCAGTGAAGTCTTGACTATTGTATTCATTGCATAGGTCAAAAAACATGATGTTATTCCAAAACATATGCCCCACAAATAAATGATGGTATTGGACCTACAGCTCACACACCCATAAGGAACAAGTGGAAAAACACTCCCACTGGCTTCCAACCAATTGCACAGCTTCACCATCCCCCTCCTAGATATTATGATTGGCTACTGGATGACAAATTTTCCAGATTGTTTGACAGAAAAGAGATGAAAGAAAGATTATGCAAAAGAGAGAAGCATATATAAACTTTTGTGCCCATCTTTCACAGTAAGACAAAGCATTCATGTGAAAAAGTCTGTTTTTGGGAATAAAGTTAGGAACAGGAAGAGAAAAAATGAGCCTCTTTTGTGTATTTGTTTTTTTCAATTAAAATATAAAAGCTCCATCCTTAATCACAAATTCCTAATAAACTAACATTGCACTTACAGAAGCTCACACGGTATTCTAGTTCTTTTTTGCACTGGACCCAGTTAAAACCTGCTTGATTAGTTCATCTATATTCCATGAACAAATTTCCTGAGGAATTGGGGGGGGGGGATAATTAATTCATTCACTCATATATTTTATTCTTCTCATTCTCCCAGTACGGGACACAAGATGGCTCACAACATGAATCTACAACAAATGTAGCTAAAAAGACAACATATTCTAATATTAAAATATTAGGGATGTGCTTTGGGTTTATAAATTATTCGGAATCCTAAGCAAAGTGTAGGCTTTACTACATTCCTGAACTGATCTAAAGTGAAGCAAGGAAGCCTGAAGTGGTGCTTGAACTGAATTGGGACTCTCCAAGCATCAAAAATTGCTTCGATGGTTTAAAAAGCTTAGAGGAGAAAATTAAAAAGCAGTCACTGGAAAAACAAAATTTCATCATCATCATCATATTTAATTTGTATGCCACCGACTTGACAACACGACACAGGGCAGCTAAGAAAAACAAGAGAGCATATACACGTTATAACAATATGTCTAACAATGCAACTGGACTCAAAAGACTGTATCAGGAAAGCATATATAAATGCTTGTATACAAATGCCAGAAGCCTCCGGAACAAAATAGGGGAGCTGGAATACTTAGCAATAGATAAGAATATTGATATTATTGGTATCACTGAAACCTTGTGGACGGATGATAACCAATGGGATACAGTCATCCCAGGCTACAAACTGTACAGGAAGGGGCAAACGGGAGGTGGTGTAGCCTTGTATGTCAAAGAAGTGATAAAATCGTATGAATTGGAATATCTAGGTGATTTGGAGTCACCATTAGAAGCTCTGTGGGTAAGAGTACCAGGCCACAAGGATGGTCTAACAGTAGGCATATACTATGGGCCTCCGACCCAAACTCTTGAGGGAGACTGGCAGTTGGAGAATGTTGTAAAGGAGGCATCCAAGAAGGGAAGCCTGGTTATAATGAGGGACTCCAATTACCCTCACATAGACTGGGTGAACTGTTGTTCAGCACATGATAAAGAGATAAAGTTCCTAGATATGCTAAATGATTGTTCCCTGGGACTGATGGTTGAAGACCCAACTAGAGGTACAAGAATCCTTGACTTGTATCTGGTGCAAGATGTTAATGTGACTGATCCAATAGGGAACAGTGACCACAACTCAATTATGTTTAACTTGATCATAGACCGCAAGTCACTGATAAAATCTAACACAGAGACCTTAAATTTTCAAAAAGGAAATTTCCCAAAGATGAGGAAACTAGGAAAAAAGAAGCTGAAAGGAAAAATTGAGAGAGTCCAAACACTCCAAGAGGCATGGAAGCTGTTTACAAAAACAATAACAGAGGCCCAATTGGAATGCACACCCAGAAGGAAAAAGGGCACTGCCAGGTCCAAGAGGACTCCGATGTGGCTTACAGGAGCTGTTCAGGAAGTGATCAAAAGCAAGAAAAGCTCATTTAGAAGATGGAAGGCTTGTCCGAATGAGGACAGCAGGCAGAAACATAAATTCTGGCAGAACAAATACAAGGCAACAATCAGGAAAGGAAAGCAAGACTTTGAGGAGCATCTAGCTAAAAATACTCAGAGAAATAACAAAGACTTCTTTAAGTACATTAGAAGAAAGAACCCAACTAGGAAGGCCATTGGACCATTAGATGACAATGGAAGGCAAGGGGTTATTAAAGAGGAAACAGAGATTGCAGAGAGACTCAATGAATCCTTTGCTTCAGTATTCACTGAAGAAGACAGAGACCACATGCCCAAAACATAGCCTATCTTCATAGGGAGGGAAACCGAAGAATTAAGCCAGACAGAAATAACCAGGGAGGAGGTCCTTGCATGTCTTGTTAAACTAAACACTAACAAATCACCAGGACCAGATGGCATCCATCCATGAGTTCTCAGGGAACTTAAAGATGAAATTGCTGATCTCCTAGCCAAAATATATAATATTTCCCTCAAATCAGGCTTTGTGCCTGATGACTGGAAGGTAGCGAATGTAACACCAATATTCAAAAAAGGATCCAGGGGTGATCCAGGAAATTACCGACCTGTCAGTTTGACATGTGTCCCAGGTAAAGTGATGGAAACCATCCTAAAAGATAGAATTAATAGGCACATAGAAGAGAAGGCGCTGCTAAAGGAGAGCCAACATGGCTTTTACAAGGGCAAATTATACCTCACTAATCTGTTGGAATTTTTTGAGAGTGTCAACAAGCATGTGGATAAGGGGGAACCAGTTGACATTGTTTATCTGGACTTTCAGAAAGCTTTTGACAAGGTCCCACACCAAAGGCTCTTGAATAAACTTACCAGTCATGGAATAAAGGGACAGGTCTTGTCTTGGATCAGCAACTGGCTAAGGGACAGGAAACAGAGGGTAGCACTAAATGGACACTTCTCCAAGTGGAGGGAAGTAAAGAGTGGGGTCCCCCAAGGTTCAGTACTGGGACCCCTAATTTTTAACCTCTTCATAAATGATCTAGAGGTAGGAGTAAAAAGCAAGGTAGCCAAATTTGCTGATGACACTAAATTATACAGGGTAGTGAAAACTGTGAGAGATTGTGAGGAGCTCCAGAGAGATCTCTTTACACATACCCAGTGTAAAGAGTAAGTGCAGAGTGATGCATGTTGGGGCAAAGAACCCCAATTACATTTATAAACTGATGGGATCTGAACTCTCTGCGACAAACCAGGAAAGGGACCTTGGTGTCCTGGTGGACAACTCAATGAAGTGTGCCTCAGCAGTGAAAAAAGCAAACTCAATGCTAGGAATCATTAGGAAGGGTATAGAAAATAAGTCAGCAAGTGTCATTTTGCCTCTTTATAAATCTATGGTGAGGCCCCATCTGGAATACTGTGTACAGTTCTGGTCGCCATACCTCCAGAAGGATATTATGGAGCTGGAAAAAGTGCAGAGGAGGGCAACCAGAATGATTAGGGGACTGGAACACCTTCTTTACCATCTGAGGCTGCAACGGTTGGGCCTCTTCACTCTTGAACGACAACGTCTAAGAGGTGACCTGATTGAAGTTTATAAAATCATGCACGGTGTGGACAAAGTAGATAAGGAAAAACTGTTTTCCCTATTGCATAACACTAGAACTAGGGGACACTCCATGAAACATTTGGGTACTAGTTCTAAAACAAATAAGACAAAGTACTTTTTCACCCAAAGTGTTACTGGTCTATGGAACTCCCTGCCAGAAGAAGTGTTGACAGCTGTCAGTTTTGACAGCTTTAAGAAAGGATTAGACAAGTTCATGGAGGACAAGGGTATCAATGGCTATAATTAGGATACTTAAGGACAACCTCCGGGTTGGAGAGATAGGCAGGATATCTCTCAATGCCATTTCCAGGGAATCCTAAGCAGGTGAAGGCATCTGCTTGGGAATACCCTAAAGGAAATGGTGAGCCACTGTGTGAGACAGAATGCTGGACTGGATGGGCTGTGGCCTGTTCCAGCAAGGCTGTTCTTGTGTTCTAACACAATGAAATACTATAGCATAAAACATTACAATAAAGAAACAGAAAATCATTCAATTAGAAGTCCAATGATAGCAACTGTAACAGTCCCAACAGTCTTGGCACCACAAACCCAAAATGTTGATAGGGCCCAGTGGTCGGCGGCGGCTCCCTGTCCTCCCTGGCCATGGGTGGGGCCTGAGGTCAGCTGCGGAACCATCTCTGAATGCCCATGAAGCCATAGAGGCTTTTGTCCTCTATGGCCATCCAGTTAACAGAAGACCTATGAAGCCTAAAGTAGGAGGAAATTGACAGCTCAAGCAGAAATGAAAAGTCATGAACACCTAGAAACCCTAGTCACAAGATCCCTTAAGAGACAGTACCCCTTCTCTGTGATGGGCAGCCATTTTGCCAGGTAAGTATATTAGAGAGAATAGAGGGAAACTGCTATTTGCATCACTTGATAAAGTGACTACACACTGGAGAAAGGTTATTTGCTTTTAGGCAGGTGCAGATCTCAGTCTAATTGACTGAGTACCTCTCTATGTAAAATGATGTACCATTGTCTGGAATTTAAGAATAGAACCTAAGATAACCTACCCATGCATCTTTTTGTACTTTGATTTTTTTCATGCAAGCTGCTAGTTTTTATTTGTGTAGGATTTTGTCTTTTTCTTTTTTCTTTATGCAAGCTTGTGTTCTAGACATGGCAGGTGGCAAATGTAATACCCAATACAGTGTGTATACTGGAGCAGTTAAGTCAGGGGGTGGCTAAACTACAGACTGTGGGCCGGCTCTCGCCTGTGGCACCATTTCATGTGGCCCACCACCACCCTCACCACTCCCAGAAGAGGAAGTGGGTGTATTTACGACAGTTGTAAAATATGCCCATGCATGCATAAACATGCTCACACCTGCCATAAACGCTGCTGTAAACTCATTTATGACAGCTGTGAATGCATTTTATGGTGGGAGGAACCACATGACAGTCCCTTAGCACAAAAGGTTTGGGCACACATGAGTTAAGTATTGACTCTCTCTAGGATAGTACTGGGAACCAGTGTAAAAGCACTTACTCCAAGTTCCATCCTGGAGCGGTGGTCCACAAAGATATACAATGGCTGCTTGATGTTGCAAGTCACCAATAGGTCCAAAAGAACCAGAAGGGACTCTGTCTCCCATCTTGCTCTTAGCAACTCAGTATTATTCACAAGGTGAATAATTTATCTGGCTAAATATATTTATGAATGAAACTTATGTGGACCAGAAGCAGACTGATTCATCAAGGCTCTAAGGCAGTGATGGCTAACCTTAGCACTCCATCTGTTCTTGGACTTCAATTCCCAGAAGCCTTGATCAGTAGGTGTACTGACTAGGGCTTCTGGGAATTGAAGTCCAAGAACAGCTGGAGTGCCAAGGTTTGCCACCAGGGCTGTACGGCTTATTTACTTGGAGGCTAACCTACAACAGCTGTTTAAAAAGGAAAATAATTATACACCTTATAGTTTTTCCCTTGAAAAGTCTAGCATCTTTCAGAGGACAATACATGAAAATCAATCTTTTTTGCCGCAAACAGAGAATCAGAAACACAAAGGCAAAAAACAAAAACAAAATCCAGCTGGTTTGAAAATGAGGTAATAATGCATGGAGTGGGAAATTGCATCAGATAAACCATGTTCCTCTGACTTGTGTGGTAGTAGGAAACAGAGCCCAATTATACCTTGCAGTATCAACAAAGCAGAGAAAAGACAGACCAATTCTTTTCTGTTTGCAGCTCAGAGCACCAGTAATACAGTCTGCTTCTTATTGGCAGAAAATATATCATGCAACTCAGTTCACTGTGAAACTCTAAAGAGCCTTGGCCCTGACTACAGCCTTTCTAGACAAAACAAAATTAAGCTTCAAAGGTCTTTGAATCCTCTTGCTTATTATCTGAGCCCAGCAAATGTGAGAAGTATACGGCTGAATCACCTAGGTCAATCCCATCCCTGGTTACATCCCAGTTCTCTTTTTCTGCCTAAGCCAATGTCAAGAGTAACATCTCTAAAGAGAAAAGCTGCTTTAATGTATACAATCTTGATGTTTCAGTAATAGCAAACATAGCCTGATACAAAACCTCGCTTTTGTGTCTTCACTGTTTCTTTCTTTCAATTTATTTTTCAGACTCTAGAGCAGGGGTTCCCAACATTTTCCCACCAGGGGCCTACTCCTGCCACGTGCTCAGCATTGGGGGCTGGAGGCGTGGCTGTGCCCACAAGTTACATTTACGGTATCATTGGCAATGGCAGTGGCAGCAGTGGTGGGAATCATGAGTTTTTGCTGCTTTGTGCGCAGCCTCCGACGCTTCCCAGGGCAGTGGGAGGCTTTCTGGAGCATGTTCGTTCTGGTTTGGTAATTTTCCAATACTCCTCTGCTGCGCTTCAGCAGCTAGAGTGGGACTGTGAGCTACTTCCTGGTTCCACGCTGGGATCTCAGGCGCCTATGCAAGCTCTGCTCGGCACCAGAAGTCACTCATGGTCCCACTCCAGCTGCTGAAGCACAGCAGAGGAGAATTGGAAAATCACCAAACCAGAGCAAACATGCACCAAAAAGCCTCCCCGCACCCTGAGAAGCAGCAGAGGCTGTGCATGAAGTGGCAAAAACCATATGATTCCTGCTGTTGCCACCACCAAGGTAAGTGACAAGTTACAACATTTTTTGACTTTTGGCGGTGGGGGTGGGTCTAGAGGTGCCTGGGTGGCCACCACAAGCCACATTAATGATATGCACAGGCTGGATTAGGCCCATGAGCTGGCGGTTGGCTACCCTGCTCTAGAGTAATCACACTTTTACTTCATTTTTTCATCCCGTTCTTCCTTCCATCAGATTTCTGTAGAGTAACATTGGCAAACTCTATCTTCCTGTCCTTTCAAAAATACTGGGCTGCATTCCTGGTTTTTTGTGTTGTTGTTGTTGTTGTTGTTGTTGTTGTTGTTGTTTTTGCATTTTGTACAGAAACTGGCCCCTATCCCAAACAAAATGAATGAACCACAAAGTTGTCTAAGGAGCTTCCATCCAGTCTGCTGAGAGAGAAAATACATACATGGAGAAATGTCCACATTTTCCCCTCCAAGTTTTCTCACTAAGGTCTGATCTATACTGATCTATACTAGCCATCCTGGAGAACAGCTTTTTCAGTGGAGAAGCAAAATGATGTTTGGCACAATCCCTTCATCCAGACAGAATTTCACTGCTCCAAAGGGCCAAGTTTCTCAGTTGATCAGGTGAGCTTTCCTCCAATCATAAGAGATTAAGTGCTTGACACTGTCACCAAGACAGTTGGGGCAGCTTCCTTGGTGGCAGCAGCACTTCTCAGTTGATGCTTCTCAACAGATTGGGAGAGGGCTTCCCTGATTATCTGAGAAGTGGGTCCTTTATGTGGACATTGAAGGAGCTGGGGTAGCCCCACAGCGGTAGAGGTACTTCTTAGCTGACTCTTCTCAGAAATTGGGAAAAAGAAATAAGGAGGGAACAAAAGAGAGTGTCTCAACCTAGAAACTCAGATTGCATTCAAGAAAAGAAATAAATCAGATACACTGGAAAGCCAAATTGGAGCAATTCAGCTCTGCTGTGGTTTGATTGCAGACTCAACCATGATTGAAATAATAAAGAGTGTTCACATTGGGTTTGAATTGGAAGTTTAGCAGTCACACTGGTGATGCAGCTGACATTCCATTCCAAACCAAAGTCCCTCTTCTCTCCTTTTCTCCTCTGATCTTGCCTCTGCCTGTCTTTCCTTTTTTGTGATCCCAGGTCAGAATAACTTTATATCACCCTATTGCAAGCGTGGCGCCAAAATGGCCGCCGCGCTCTTTGCGGGCCCCCCACCCACCGGACGAAGGCATCCGGGTAGTTAGGGGGCGTGTCCAGCACCCTTATATAAGGGGCGGCCACGAGGCAGCCGAGCTGCCATTTTGCGAAGCGACGGAGCGGAGAAGATTTTCCCTCTTACCTCCGTCGCTCTTGCCTTTCTCGGGAAGCCTCTGGCTGCTAATTTTCTTGACTTTTTCCGGCTTCCCATCGGTTAGCTGCTATGCCCTCTAAGAAGAAGGCGACTGCGAACGCAGCTCGTTCTGCGCGGAGGCGCCAGCCGGGTCGGAGGACCGCGGCTGCGCCTCCCCAGCAGCCTCCTTTGCCTGAGCCCACCGGGACCGGTGGGATGGGGTTAATTGCCCCTTGGCCCAAGGCGGGGTGTCCGCGTACCGGCCCAGCAGGGGCTGCGGCCCCCGGCCCGCAAGCAGTGGCCACTGCCTCTGGCATGGCCCATTCTGCGCGGCCTTCTTCCATTGGTGCGCAGCTTCCTGCGGGGGGTTTCAGCCATGGGGGGTGGCTGGGTTCCCTCCCCTGGCAGGGTACCCCCCCGGCCCTGCAGGGGCCGGGCCTGGGGTCGTGGCCGTATATGGGCCCCGGGGTCCAGGGACCTGGACCAGCGCCTGCAGCCAGTGGGCCGGCCGGCCCTTTGCCCCCACTTGGCTTAGGGGGCTACATTAATGTTGAGGCCCTTCTGGCCCACGTTGCGGCCCTCGAGGCATCCCTCGCGAGGGTTAACCACCCGGGGGTGCCTTTTGGGGTGCAGGTTGATCCTTTGTCTGCCGGTCAGCGGCAGGCAGCAGAACGGGTCGAGCTGCCCGAGGTGCGTGGGCCGGCCTCGGCCACTGCCTCGCAGCTCCCCACTCAACAGGCTGATGCTGGTCAGGCCCCGTCGACGAGCTCAATTGCGGTCGTGAGCTCCGACGCCCCCAGAGGGCCGGAACCCCTGGTGGGGGCGGCCCATGGGGGTGCAGCATGTGAGTATGTGGTCCAATCTAGTGCACCCACACACCTAGCCACGTTGGGGGGAGCATTCCAGTGGCCGTGGCCTCGCACGGGTGGTGCGACGGTTCAGTCGCCAACGGTTCAGTTGCCGACGTCCCACCCGGTGACTTCACCTCTCACCCAGGGCCCCGTTTTGGGTGGTACCTCTTACTCAGTCGGGAATGTGTTAGGGGTGACTGGGTTGGTCCAGGCTCCTTTCCAGATCCCCGTGGTTCCCACCGTGCCGGTGTCGGCATTGCCAACAGCGGGGTATTCCTTGCCCCTGGGGGACCATTTGGCCCAGGCAACCAAAGAGAAGATCTGGCGTGGGGAGTATGTGGACATCTTCTCCCTTCTTAACAGAGAGCCCACCAAAGAGGAGAGGGAGGGGCAGGATGAGAAGGATAAGGAACAGGCACGTCGTCGTAAGCCGCCACGTACGTGGGCCAACTGGTTGCCGGCGTACCTCATATACATGGCGGTCTACCTCAGGGCCCGGCCGGATTTGGCAATTCTGATGGTCCAGTATTTGGACAACATTTACCGGGCGATGGTCGACTTCCCAGGCCCGTTGTGGTTGGCTTACGACGAGGAATTCCGTATGCGGATTCCCCTGCACCCTGAGATGAGGTGGGACGAGCCCTGCCAGAGGCTGTGGCTTCTGTACATGACTCCCACACGCCCTGCGCCTGGGGAAAGGTACCATTGTGGACATGCGGTCCAGCGAGCGGCCCCAGCACAGACACCCCGCCAGGTGGCAGGGCAGGGGGTTCCAGCCCGCCTGCTGTGCTGGACTTTCTCGTCCAATGGTTCCTGCAGTAGGAAGAATTCCCGGTACAGGCATGAGTGTCCCTCTTGCGCTGGCCCCCATGCGGCCTCCGCCTGCCCCAGGCCTGGAGGGATGCGGGGCAGAGGTAGGGGCGGACAAGGGGCTGGCAAGACTGCCGCAGAGGGAGCTGGTCCACCAAAAGGCCCCCTCCCCAATTAATGTGGACATGTTGGAGCGTTGGCTCGCATCGTACCCGAGGGAGGCAGATGCGGTTTACCTGCTTCAAGGTTTTCGACTGGGGTTCCGTATTCCTTTCCTGGGTGATAGGTCCCCCCAAGATGCCCCCAACCTTTTGTCCCTTAAGGGGAGGGAGCAGGTGGCTGCCGCCAGCATTTCTAAGGAGGTTGATGCGGGCAGGGTCACTGGCCCTTTCCCTGCACCCCCGTTCCCCAACCTTAAAGTGTCCCCCTTGGGCTTAGTGCCCAAGAAGTCACCGGGCGAGTTCCGCCTGATTCATCACCTGTCTTACCCAGCCGGCCGATCGGTCAATGATGCTATACCTGATGACCTTTGCTCGGTCAGGTATACATCCTTTGACCAAGCGCTGCGCATGGTGCGCTCATGTGGCCCGGGGGCGTTGCTAGCTAAGTGCGACATCAAGTCTGCCTTTCGTCTCCTGCCGGTCCACCCGGGTGACTTTGAGTTGCTGGGTTTCAAGTTCCGGGTGAATATTATTTCGATAAGGCCATGCCTTTTGGCTGTTCCATATCATGCTCGGCCTTCGAGCGTTTTAGCACCTTCCTACAGTGGGCTTTTGTCCGCAGGTCTG
Source organism: Bradypodion pumilum (assembly GCA_035047305.1). Taxonomy (NCBI): domain Eukaryota; kingdom Metazoa; phylum Chordata; class Lepidosauria; order Squamata; family Chamaeleonidae; genus Bradypodion; species Bradypodion pumilum. Next base: position 155,168,741 of record JAWDJD010000001.1, on the reverse strand, counting down.
GGTCCCGGTCTGTAGCCCATTACCTGGATGATTTTTTATTTGGGGGTGAACGGGGCTGGGACACGTGCACATGTCTCCTCAACACATTTCAGACGCTAATGGAGGAACTTGGTGTCCCTTTAGCGCCCGAAAAGACCGAGGGCCCATCTACACAGCTAGTCTTCTTGGGGGTGGAGATTGACACGGTAGCGCAGGCTTCTAGGTTACCAGGGGATAAGGTGTCGAGGATAGTGGCCCTTATCTCAGACTTGCTTGCTAAACGCAAGGCATCACTGCGGGAAATGCAGGTGTTGCATGGTCACCTCAATTTCGCTTGCAGGGTGGTCGCACCGGGCAGGGCATTTGCTCGACGCTTGTGCGACGCCATGACAGGCTTATCCAGGCCCCACCATAGGGTGAGACTAACCCAGAGCATTAAGGCAGATATGCTTATCTGGCTCCAGTTCCTGAGGGAGTTCAATGGGGTGTCATTTTGGAGGTCTGACCTTCTGGCTTCCCCTCGTTTCCAGATACAGTCCGATGCCTCTGGGTCCCTGGGTTATGGGATGTACTTCAATGGGAAGTGGGCCTATGGTGGGTGGCCACCAGCCTGGTCAGGTACGGGTCGCCTGCGTGATCTTACATATCTGGAATTTTTTCCCATCCTGGGGGCCTTGATGCTATGGGGTGCGGAGTGGGCCAACTCGGTCGTTCATTTCTGGTGTGACAATGCGGCTGTTGTCCACATTGTCAACTCACAGACTTCCAAATCACCCAGGGTCATGGACCTGGTGCGCCAGTTTGTATTGCGCAGCCTGCGCCTTAATGTGCTGTTCCGGGCCAGGCATGTCCCGGGGGTCAATAATGATATCGCTGACGCTTTGTCCCGCCTGCAGATCTCCCGGTTCCGCGCCTTGGCCCCGGATGCGGAGGAATTTCCCTCGCCACTCCCGGACGAGATATGGACCCTTGGCAAGGAGAGGTGAACCGGGCGATCGGCATGTCGCTAGCGCCATGCACGCGTAAGGCGTATCAACACGCATTCAATTCTTTCAGAGCATTCTGTGCCCAGTTCCGGCTGCCAGATACCTGGCCGATCCCGGTGGCCCATATACTTCAATTCATGGTTGACCTGCATTCCCAGGGCCTTGCACCTCGCACCATAGCATCCAGGCTGTCAGCGCTGGCTTTTATGGCCAAAATAGGTGGACATGCGGACAGTACCGCTGACTTCCGTGTGAGACACGTTTTGGAGGGGTGGGTGCGGGAGCATGGGCGTAGCCCGGACGACCGCCACCCAATTTCCCCAGGGGTTCTTACCCAACTGGCACGGGGCTGGCAGGACCTATGTTTTGATAGGTATGAGGCAGCCCTGTTTCATGCGGCTACAACGGTGGCCTTTTTTGGAGCGCTCCGCATCAGCGAGCTTGTGATGCTGTCTAAGGCGGATGCAAGTCGTAGGGCACTGGAACTCGAAGATGTCTATGTGGCCAAAGACTGGGCTCAGTTGAGGATACGCTCCTCTAAGATGGATCAGCATGGCGTAGGCAGTGGAGTAAGACTGCTACGGTGTTCTTTGGCAGACATCTGTCCGGTTGGTGCCCTACAGGAGTTCCTTGCACTGCGTGGCACGCACCATGGCCCGTTTTTCTGTCACCAAGATGGGTCTCCCCTTACTAAATTTCAATTTTGGAAGGTGACCGGCAAAGCGCTGGCCGGTGTTGGCCGCCCAGGGGCCCGTTACGGCACCCATTCATTCAGAATAGGGGCGGCTTCCACGGCGGCTGCTTTTGGGTACTCCGGGGCTGAGATACACCGTATGGGGAGGTGGGGATCGCAATGTTTTCAATTTTATGTCCGCCCTCTTTCACCGTGAGTACCTGTCGAGTCACCGCACCTTTTCTCTTCCCTCGTTTTTTCCTTGACAGACCCTGGGTGTCGTATTACGCCGGTGACAGTATGGCTGGTGGGCCATAGCTACGTGCACAGGGCAGCGCGTTACGCTGCGGCAACAGAGTGGGGACCCCGACTGGGACTGGGTGCATACGCAAGTCTCACATGGTATGGTAAGCCCGGGATGTTATGGCGGGAGCTGTTGCCTTTCCTTTTCTCGGGCCGGAATGCTGACCCGCCTGACATCCTGATCATACACCTTGGGGGCAATGATTTGGGTCGGGTCACCAGCCTATCGCTGAAGCATGCGATTTGCGGCGACCTCGCCTACCTGCATTACGTGTGGCCCGCCACAACCCTCGTTTGGTCAGACATGGTGCCACGGCACGCGCATAGGGGAGGGTTCGACCTCCAGGCCCTTGACCGTGCTAGACGCATGGTAAACAGGACTGTTGCCCGGTTCATTGTTGACAGGGGTTGGGGGCGGGTCAGTCGTCACCCCGCCATTAGTCTGCAAAATTATGACCTTTACGCAGGGGATGGGGTCCATCTGTCGCGAGGAGGTATGGACCTCCTGTTGGGTGATTGGCGAGCAGGCCTGTTGACCGAGCTGACGGTCTGGGGGGGGGGCGTCGAGGCTTCTTTGAAGCCTCTCCGTGTGGCGGGTAGCACTGGTAAGGTAAACATTTATGACCCACAGGTATCTGGCAGGTTCGCAATTGACTGGACAACACTAGACAAGCATAAGTTGGTTAAACGTTGTCCGGTCAATGACGAACCAGGCGACGGGGTGATGGCTACAGCTAGACAGCATGCATCACCCCGTGATTTTACGGATACGCGTCAGAGGGTGGGGTCATTAGTTAGATATTGACTACGGTCAACAATTTGTTTGTTGTCAACAAACAAATTGATACAAATAGATACATTGTAACAATTGCCGTCGGCAATTTTGGGTGGTACCTTACCAGTGTTACTTCGGCCTGCTTGCCTTAAGAATTATAATTGGTCAATTACCAATAGAAATGTATAATTCGGACTAGGGCATGAATCAATAAATGTGGCCCAATGCCGTTATCCACTTTCATCGGTGTCTGAGTCCTTTATTGGGGGGTGCGCCTGCAATGCAAGCGCGGCGCCAAAATGGCCGCCGCGCTCTTTGCGCCCCCCCCCCCACCGGACGAAGGCATCCGGGTAGTTAGGGGGTGTGGCCAGCACCCTTATAGAAGGGGCGGCCATGAGGCAGCCGAGCTGCCATTTTGCGAAGCGATGGAGCGGAGAAGTTTTTCCCCTCCACCCCCTCCCTAGTTAACAGTGTGATATTTTGGTCGCTTCGGGGCCGGGTGGGAAGTTTTTGGCTGGGACTCACAATTGGCTCTTGGGTCCTGGTTTTTTCGCCCATCCCACACTGTTGCTATGGTTTGATATAGGGGTTTTCTGTTGCTGCTGTTGACTTTGGTCACATGGGCGGGTAGCACTCGTAAGGTAAACATTTATGACCCACAGGTATCCGGCAGGTTCGCAATTGACTGGACAACACTAGACAGGCATAAGTTGGTTAAACGTTGTCCGGTCAACGACGAACCAGGCGACGGGGTGATGGCTACAGCTAGACAGCATGCATCACCCCGTGATTTTACGGATACGCGTCAGAGGGTGGGGTCATTAGTTAGATATTGACTACGGTCAACAATTTGTTTGTTGTCAACAAACAAATTGATACAAATAGATACATTGTAACAATTGCCGTCGGCAATTTTGGGTGGTACCTTACCAGTGTTACTTCGGCCTGCTTGCCTTAAGAATTATAATTGGTCAATTACCAATAGAAATTTATAATTCGGACTAGGGCATGAATCAATAAATGTGGCCCAATGCCGTTATCCACTTTCATCGGTGTCTGAGTCCTTTATTGGGGGGTGCGCCTGCAATACCTTATTGCTAGGTCTTTGTTCTTACAATTATTTCCTGTGATTATCTCCCTGGCCATTCTCCAGGCAACATCAGTAGAAGAAGCAATTGGGATCAAAATGAAATGTGTTTCCCTTAGTTTTATAACAGCTACACAGTGGTTCAGAAAGGGTGACAGCATTCCAAACACATCTATCTCATTTTATAAAAACAAATATGTAGATATAATGTAATGTAGTGATCTAGAGCAGGGGTTTTCAACCTTTTCACACCAGAGGCCGGACCATGCCCCCTCAGACAGCTGAGTGGGCCAGACTAGTGGTTCCCCCCACCATACACGCTGCTGTAAAATGCACCCACAGTTGTCGTAAACATGTTTACAACAGCCGCAGATGCATTTTACAGCAGCATGTACAACAACCGCAGGTGCATTTACGGCTGTCATAAATGCATCCGCTTCCGGTGGCGGCAATGGTAGGCCACATGAAATGGTGTCATGGGCTGGGGCTGGCCAACATGCTGTAGGTTGTGAACCCCTGATTTAGAGCACACACACACCAATCTTTATATGCATCTGTTGTTGTTGTTTTTTTTGGGGGGGGGGGGTCATGTTCTATTGTTATGACATGAAAAAAGTAGAAGTCCTCCAGCAGAAAAAAAGCCACTTTGGGAGATAAAAACCATGGATGGAATGATCCAGCTTTTGTGTAATGTGGGCAGAAATAAATAACGTGAAACCACCACCTGTTTTAGATGCAAATCAAATCCTGATGTATTTGATGGTGTAGTCAGCCACTAAGTCATTCCAGATCTGTGGAGGGGAAAGGGGTCACAATTCCAGCTCATATCAATTGAAGCAAGGCACTTCTTTTGGTTGAGCCCTCTGCTAGTAAGGTAAAGGTTTCCCTTGCTCGAAAGCCAGTCGTATCCAACTCTAGGGTTCAGTGCTCATCTCTGTTTCAAAGCCGAAGAGCCAGCACTGTCTGCTTCTGCAGACGTTTCTGTGGTCATGTGGCAGGCATGACTAGACACCGGAGCACACGGAATGCCTGTTACCTTCCCACTGAACTAGTCCCTATTTATCTACTTGCAATTTCTTGCTTTCAAACTGCTAGGTGGGCAGGAGCTGGGACAAAGACGGGAGCTCATTCTGTCCTGCAGTACTGTACTCGGGGATCGAACTGCTGACCTTCCACCTCCCAGTCAGCATCTTAGCCACTCTTTCTGGAAGAGATCTATATTTCTACTGCTGATAACAGATTGTTAAAAAGTATTCCCCAGTAGTCAAACAGAGCCTGTGGTTTTGCTTACGATGAAGGGAGCACCTGCTTCTTGCACTGTATTAAATTTCTGTTCTTACTTGCAAGCAACAAATGTGGCAAGTAATTTAAAGAAGCTAAAGCTTTCACTGATTTGTCATGAAAATTAGAAGTAACATGCATGGTAAGAATTTAGCATGGGGTTATATGAGATGGGGGTCGCAGTGACTTAGTGGTGCTGAGATACTGAGCTGGATGACCAGAATGTTGGAAGGTTTGCAGTTTGAGACTGAATGCTATATGACAGAGTGAGCTCCCATCATCTGCCCCAACTCCTGCCAAATCTTCCAGCAGTTTGAAAGCAAGAAATTGCAAGTAGATAAATAGGTGCCACTGTGGTGGGAAAGGTAACAGCTTTCTGTGCACTCGGGCATCTAGTCATACTGCCATATGACAAGAGAAACATCTTGAGGTGCAGACAGCGCTGGCTCTTTGGCTGTAAACGGAGATGAGCACTGTCCCCTAGTGTCAGATACAACTGGCTTTTGAGCAAGGAAGCTCTGGTGGCTCAGTGGTTAAACTGCTGTACTGCAATGAAAATATTGGGAGTTCGATCCTGATGGGGACTCAAGGTTGACTCAGCCTTCCATCCTTCTGAGGTCAGTAAAATAAGTACCCAACATACTTGGGCCAAAATGCTAATTACCTTGTGAACCACCCAGAGAGCACACAAAGGACTATGGGGTGCTATACAGTATAAGTGTAATTGCTATTGCTATATGAGATAGACAGAATACTTCCCCAACACACACTTCACTAATCTCTACACTAAATTGGTTGGGCTTCCTGAAAATTATTCTTTGGAGAAGGGAGAGAGATCTACTTTGGGCCCTTTACAAAAACAAATTTTGTATTAATTTATCTAAAAGTCTGTAACAATGAGATGTGCATTGTCAAGTAAGAAGTGTTAAATGTTATTAGATCTTCCTTTTTTGGACATTATTTACTTATTACTTACATTTCTAGCCTACCTTTCCTTCAATGGGTTCAAGCTGGCATAAGTGCCTCTCCTCCTCCTAGCCTTGCCTTCACAGCAAACCTGTGAGGTGATGGAGGGAGAGAGGGAGCAATTGGTCAAAGCTCCCCCAGCGAGTTTCACAGCCAAGTGGAGATTTGTACCCTTGTTTCCCAAGCAGGGCTATAGCCAGGGGGTGGCCAGGGTGGGCATTGCCCACCCTGAGTTAGCAGTTTGCCCACCCTCAAACTCCCAACTGCTTTATACAACTAGAATCCTGGCTACTGCCCTGTTCCCAAGTTCTCAACCAAACATTTTTCTCCCCCTCAATTTGCTCATGGGAAATGTTGAATACTTTGATGGAAGTCCCTTTTGGATCACATCTCATACAAAGCAGGTGCAAGAACTGTCAGCAGCCTAATCTACAGGCTAGCTCAAAAAATCCATCAAACCATTTGGACTGCTGAAGTCTATTAGGAAATCAGTGCTTTTATTATTGCCCTCTCCCCTCTTTTCCATTTCAATGTTTTCCTTCAGTTTAGCTGGGGGTAAAGGATGAGTTTGTATACTAAAAATATAAGTCATGCTGAGCCCAAGTAGAGGTTGGTTGTGCCAGTTTTGTTGCCAGATAGCAGTCTTCACATTTTCACCTCTTATGGGTAATGTTCTTTTTTCACAGAAGCTCAAAATCCATGAATAGATTTAACTTGTCAGATGATGGCACCTGCTGCTTGAAAGGGCCATTTAGTAAAATAATCAGCTGGGATAGCAAATGGGGGTGGAGGTGGGCTGTTCAGCACAATGCTTGAGTTCCATTTTGTTTGTATAATATTTTAAGGCATTGAGGCCACTTCCCTTAATACTTGGGAGAGTCTGCAGTGTGCCACATTTCCAACAGTCTTAACCTCAGAGGACCATTGTGGTGACTGCTGAAAGCCCTAATGTCCTTTCACTTTCCCCTAATTATTTTGATGTTAATGCTAAACCAATTCATGACACGCAATTGACACAGGGATTCATAATGCCATCTTTTTGCCAATAGTCACAGCAGCAGACTGTGGCATAATCAAATGGGGTAGCAGGTTTGTTATCCATAACATTCAGTGTGTGACAGCCTAGTTGCTTCTCTCATGCTGAAAAAGGACATCACACCCTGTTGGTTGCCCTCTCTAGTTGCCCAGCCTTGCTCATAAACACTGTGTGAGAGGATGCCCTTACAGCCAAGAAATCTTCCTCATTGTACCTCCTCTCCTGGATTGTTAAAAATAAGTATGGAGTTCCCACTTTCATTGTGAATCTCCTAGTTTTACTGGTTTGTGTATCATAGGCTACTAGTAAGAGACCAAAGCTCAGCTTTGCACATTTCTGAGATTTGCTAGATGTTTTGATGAAAACAAAATGCATAGAAAAGTTCATCTGAAAATTTTAATTTAATTTAATTGTCATATTTATATATGCCGCCCACTCAGGCAGAACCCGACTCAGGGCTTCTAAAACACTTTAAAAGACCCACATCCCACCCACTTTAAAAGACCCATATCCCACCCACCCATCCCACCCACTATAAAAAGAAGAAGAAGAGAGAGTTCTTAATTCTTTACATAAGCCAGCAGGCGGGGACCGTGTTCCCATTCGGGCCCCACACCTGCCCTGCCAGCCAGGTCTTCAATCCTTTCCTGAAGGGCAGCAATTCTCTTTGAAGTCTTAGATCTGTTGGCAGGAGGTTCCAGAGAGTTGGTGCGGACACGGAGAAGGCCCTCCTTCGGGTGCTGGATAGATGTGCACCCCTAGCTGATGGCACTATTAGAGAGCCCCTCCGGTCCGCTCTGGTTGGACGGGCAGACACTCTTGGGATGATGCGGTCTCTAAGGTATCCTGGCCCACTGCCATATAGGGCTTTAAAGGTCAAAACCAGCACCTTGAATTGCACCTGGAGACAAACTGGTAACCAGTGCAGCTCCCGAAGTAGCGGTGGAGACTGGAAAAAAGACTTTATGTGAACCAGTTTTAGTTAATAGGAAATCTGTGTTTTTAAAAAGTACATCAGAATAGTTATATTTTGGGCAGGGGCGGCTAACCTTTCACCTTCTGGTTGCTTTGGATTATGACTCTTAGGATACCCAGCTTATATTGATAAAGTACTGTGAGTGTTGTAGCTCAAAATATCTGGAGTGCCAAAGGCTCACCAACAGAGGAAAAATGCATTGACACATGAATTTCTATACAGGAATAGGGGTGAAGATTCTTGTATGGCAATATAAAAATGGTACCAGATAAGAATGCTATCAGAGCTCCATAGAAAAGCAAAATTGAGACTACCAGGTTTTCACATTCACACTCCTTTGTAGCTCAGAGTTGGTCTTTGAGGGGACACCACTGGCCCAAGCCAATATTTCCATCGAGGTGCAACTACATCTAGAATTCACATGTGCTTCCCTGTAGTCAGCCGTGTTTCCCAGATGAGCCCTTCATAAATGTATAATGCTTTTCCCTTTGCAAATAATCTTGAGCCTGTGATTCTTCATGTTTTAAATATATTACCAGAATAAACAATTCACTCTTGAGTGTAACCCACAAGTGTAAATTATTTAGTCTGCAACTTTAAGGATACAGAATGTAATACATGAAAGGGAACAGGAGTAGGAAGAAGTGATTGATGGTGAAAGGCATTTTCTATTAAGAAAAATTAAAAAACAAGTTTCAGAAGAAGTATACAGAGTTCTAAGACGCTAAGAAAAGGGGACAGAATGGGTACAGAAAATGCTGGAGTAACTCTTCCTTGTGAAAAGATCACAATCCCATCTTGGGGTTTTTTAACTTTCAAAGAAATTATGGGGGGAGGGAATGGAACCATCACCCAATGAAATGGAATAGCCAGATATTTAGCACATTAAAGAAACACTTCTTCAGTCAGGGAGGAGTTGTCAGAACTCACATGGGGTACCCCTGGCTATCTCCCTGATGCTGTTCAACACCTATCTAAGACTGCTGGGAGAGGTCATCAGGAGATTTGCTTTCATCAGTATGCTGATGATACACAACTCTATATTTCCTTTTTCAACTCAACAGATGATGCTGTCAAAACCTTGGAGAGTTGCCTGGAGGCAATCATGATTTAATGGAGGAGAATAGGCTGGAATTGAATCCAGACAAGAAGGAGTTCATGTTGATGGGAAGCAACCAGTTTCAGGTTGGGATAACATCCCTTAATTTAAAGGGTACCACGTTCCTGATAAAGGAGGTGGCTGTGGTCATGTCCACATTTTTCCAACTGTGTTGTTTTGCACAACTTTGCCCGTTTCTGGACATGTACTCTTTATTTTTCCTGACCAATGTCTTGGTTATCTCCAAAATTGACTATTGAAATGCTTTCAACATGGGGTTGCCCTTGAAGCTGGTATTGAAACTCCAATGGGTGCAAAATGTAGCAGCCAGATTGATTGCGAGGATTAGTCATTATGATCATATTACCCTGGTATTGGCTACCTGTTGAATACCATAACATATTTAAGTTATTAGTACTAACATAAAAAAGCCTATATGGTTTAGGACCATATAGGTTCAGGAGTGCCTATTACTACAATATAATACCTGGAGCACCCAAATGATTGAATTGAGGATGGCCATGCCAAGAGAAGTAAAGAAAGTTTTCATAGAAGTTGTGTGTTTTCAACTGTGGTGCTCCAGGCTCTGGAATGAGTTACTAACTCAAATCAGAGCCACCCATCACTTTTTGGCTTCCTGTAAATCCCTAAAAACACTTTTATTTCAACAAGCATTTTCAGGGTAAAGGTACATCAGAGTTAGCATCTTAATGGTTGAGCTGTCTAGACCAGGGGACAGCAAACTTGACTCCCCAGGTGTTATTGGACTTCAATTACCAGAAGGCCAAGTCAGCACAGTTGCTGATCCAGGCTTGTGGGAATTGAATTCCAAGATCATCTGGAGAGCCAGGTTTGCAGACCCCTGACTATTGAATGGGCAACAGTAGGTTATACGTTTATTTTACCATTTACGTGCATTTATTTGCTTTTTGTAAAAGTTATTTTGCTTTTTCTGTATTTGTAAATGAATGAATGAATCAAGGAAGTAAGATAGGAATAATAAGATCAGTTTTTGAAAAGCAGGATTCTCTGCGGCCTGTGGCACCATTTCATGTGAACTCTTAATGAACGTTAAATTCTAAGGCAATTCTATTTTGAGTCTCAAACAGTTTTTTCACCTCACCATTTCATGTGGCCCTGCACCACCTCCACCACACCAGGAATTGCCATGTGGTGGATAAGGGCAAAATGGCCATCTGGTCCCTGAAGCTGTCTGAAGTATCATGATCCAGCCCCCAGCTTTAAAAGATTGAGAAGTCCTGGTTAAGTGTTTTGAGGAAGTTGGTGGCTTACCTTCCAACTCTACTCTTTGACTGAAGAAGTCTGAAGTTTTGTAGAACTCCTGACATGTCAAGATTTTTGAGTATCTGGAAACCTGTAATTATTAAAAAAATACCCTTAGAAACTATTTTGAGACCTTCCTTGGGAATATGGGATGGTCAGAAGTGGAAGGTTGGGGCTGGATTGAAACTCGCCCCTCTCCTGCTCTCTTTAAACACACACAATAAATACTATCTGAATAGGGTTGAGGACAGGACATAATGGAGATCTTCATTCATAAGGCCACCATAGGATGAAGTTGACTTGATGACACATAACATTAACAATATACTTGAGAAATTCTAGTATTCTGATATAAAAGCATCTTAACAGTTCTCCTTAGAGCAGTATTTCCAAACCTTTGGTTTTTTGGACTTCAATTCTCAGAAGCCTCTGATCAGCCAATGCACTGACTTAAGCTCCTGGGAATTGAAGTCCTCCTGTGGGGTGTAGCCCCCACATTGGGAACCACTGCCCTAGAGTGTCTGGTAAAATGTAACTGGAAATGGTATGGATTCTTTATTTTTGGACATAGATTCTAAACAGTTTTTTTTAAAAATCAGCCCTTCTTTCCGTTGGCCTGCTCTACTGAGATGCAAGTACAAAGTTGTAAAAGAAAAGGGTAGATGTAGATGCAAAGTACTTTTCAGTATTTATAGCTAGACTGACAGTAATGGGAGAGAACACAATAAGACAATAATCAGCTTTATATAAGAGCATATTCTTGATGGACTCTAACTCTACCTGCTCATTCTTCAAATGGGTTCCAAAAAGCATCTTACTGGAGGGAATGCACCTGCCCATATGGTGAACTCTGCATATATTCTGGGTGCGAAGAAATTGTTCAGATTGGCAATATATAACTAGTTAAGTCAGATTGGTTTTATTTGGCATTTTGTATGGATGATTGTTGCCTTTCCTTTCTCTTTCCAATTTGGCCAAAATAAATACAGTTGGACCACGGGGTGACAGATGCTTTGGGTAACAGAAAACGTGACTTATGGAAAGAAATCCATTTAAAATTATGCCTCGGATTACAGATTTTTTTGAATGTTTTTCTCAATGCATTCCCATGGGAAACCATGCATGCAATGCATTCCTATGTGCACTTCACAATAGGGAATTTTCACTATAAGGAAAACCCCGTGGAATTGATTAATTCTGTGACCTGGAGTTTTACTGTACTTGTTCAATATTTAGACTTCTTGCAGGCTTATATGAGAACTTCCCTTTGAACCTTCAAGACTTCCAGAAAGGTTTTTGTTTTGATAAAGTTCTGCGTTTCTCTAGGATTCTCCAGGATTTGTGTAAGAAGAGCCAAGGCACATTTCTGTTTCTTTGTTTTGTCTTATCTTGTTTTTGCTTCCAGCTAACCTAAAGAGGGGGAGATCCCTGGCAATAGAGCTCGTTAGCTAAATTCCAGCAGCTGGAGAGGCTATGGTGTGGAAGGAGGTTCATCTTGACCAGTGGCAACTTACCAACAATTGTTTCAGGTAGGTTTAGTGACTCTTGTGAAGAAAGAGTTCATAGTAGAGTAGATTCTCTTCCTCCCAGAAATGTTAGAACCACTAGTTGGTTGTCTTTTCAAAAAGGATTAGACATAATTATGATGCTTAAAGATACAAATTTATTGGACATATTTATGATTCATATTAGGCTAAAGTATGATACATAAGGCTGTTAATGGCCTGAATCCAATTACTTATGTAAGCCTGCATAAGTCAAACAGCACAAATTGCAGCCGCAAATTGCTGCTAGTTAAGAAGTTGATATTTGCATTCCTCATTACCTACTAATCATGTGATTTGCCATGTACTGAGGTAAACTAATTTCAGCTTTTTAATTAGCTGTCATTCCTGCTGCAAGTTATGCCATTTACACTGTTTGACTTAACACTGGTCTACCTAAATAACAGAATTCTGGCCAGTGACGACTAAATAGGATGGCTACAAATTAGTTCTGAGTTAGTTTGCCTCTAGACCAATAGTTGTCAACCTTGGAGCCCCAGCTCTTCTTGGACTACAGCTCCCAAAAATCATGGTCAACACAGTCAATGGTGAAGAATTCTGGGAGGTGTAGTCCAAGAAGAGCTTGGGGCCACGAGGTTGGGAACCACTGCCCTAGATACTCATTGCAGCAGGGAGGGGATGCACAAGTAGAGCAATGCTATTGTACCCATATTCCTTTTATCCATACATATTTATTTGGACCATAGAGGGAAACAGGATGGTGAGCTAGAGAGGTCTTTGGTTTCATCCCGCTGTTCTCTTCTGATGTGCCTGACTTGTTGTGATCATTCATTAGAACCTTCTAGTCCAGGATACCTCAAACTTGGCTCTCCAGGTATCCTTGGACTCCAATTACCAGAAGCCCAAGTCGGTACACCTGCTTCTGGAAACTGAAATCCAAGAACATCTCGAGAGCCATGTTTGAGGAACCATGTTCTAGTGAATAGTGCCACGTGTTTCTAACTGAGAATAGAGGGTATGGGGTGGTGATAGATGGAAGATATTTGGACCTCTTGCCTCAGGCATCACTGACATTCTTCTGGAGTTCAGAGCCTACAAGTAACCAAGAAGTGCTCAGACTGAATATGATTTAAAGTCAGTCAAGTAAATAAAACTTACTGTATGTACTTTGCCTTAATTTGTTTCTAAATGTGTTATCAAAGCATCATTTAGAATTCCCCTAGATTCAAATATATGCAGGCATTTAGATTAGAATTTCTGTTGTGACTCCACTTGTTCCAACTAAAAAGACTTCTGGGGCTGAGGGTGAACATGCATTTTTAATTATACACTGAGAAAACATCTCTCTAATAAATTTACTTTTCATCTAAAAGTTTTTTTTATTGTGTTTAATGAGAAATTTGATTATATGTTTATTCATCTAAGATTTTTTTTTACTACTTCACCATAAATAAGGCAGAATACTCCCTAAGAATGTGCTTTGCTGCCATTTGTTGATAGTAGTCATGAAAGTATGGAGGAAATGGGGAAAATAAGAAATTATAGAAGGCAATCGGTGGACATGTCTACATTACTTTGAGCCTAGGAAATTTACTGAGGTCTAGATGCAAAATAAACCTTTCTCATCTTCCAGTTATCTCCCAGCAATGGACACTGCAAAAAGAGGTGACTCTTCCATGTTATTCTTTATCAGAGAATATTTCAAAGTAGCCCAAAATGATGCTTTCATGTTTATATTTCAAAATCACTACAAAGACTCTTTCATGTGTATCTTGCATTGAGGGGACAAGTTTGCTTCCTTTCCTGAGAGTTATGTAAATTTCAAGTGCTGGGAAGGAAAGCAATTGAGGAAACTCCTTTTTGTTCCATCAAAACTTAAAAGGGAATTAAGAAGATGAAATGTAATTAGGTTGCTGTTGATAGCAGGTCACCAAAGGACCTGTTCTATTGTATAAAAGTTAGTTAGTAAAAGTTGAAGTTAGTCTAGAGGAAACTGTGATTTGCTCAGTGAGATGAGGAAGGAGTAGAAGCTATTTGCCATCCTAATAAGCTTGCCTGAACTGCCCTACAACTTCATTTTTGGTGTTAGTATAAGATGGGGTAAATTAGTTTTTATTATTTTTCTCATGGGTTTATCTTTTGAGTTGTTCTAAGACAATTTGTGCATTTGCTCCTATGATTTGAGAATTCCATTTCTGAGTAACTGTGGAACATTCACTCCTTTTCTTGATTGTAACTGCTCTGTTCTTTTCCTTCTTTCTTTTTTTTATTTTAGTAAAATACATAATATCTTTTCCAGTTGTTGACTGGAGTAGATCCAGAAGAACAAGGCCCTCAATAGACTGCCACCAGATATTTCTTCCCTGAGTATTTACATCTCAGAACAGAGGACAGTAGTGTGCAGAGTGGCTATCAAAGGGATCTGATATGAACCATGACAGTAGTATTTATAGCAGTGACAAGCTATGGGCAGGAAGATGAAGAATACTCCTTATATTCCTAATTCCTATTAGTGTAACCAAAGGAGACAACTTACTGAGGAATTTTAAAATACTGCAAGACTCCTTGGCTCGAGCACAAGAAAAACATGCACAGGCTTCTTCTTCAATGTTTCTGTAATTTGTACAAATTATCTGTGCATAAAATTAGTGCCTTTTACTTTATGAATCCAAGTACATCTTCAGCAAGTTCAGGATTGGCTGATATATTTAATAAAATCACCAACCATCTGCTGCTCCTAATTTCAAAAGTCCAGAAGAAGAAGACAGCAAATGTTATAAGCAACTTGTGTAATAGCTGTGACCCAAAAATTAGCTGTTAAACCCTTTTCTCTTCTCAAAATAAGTATGCAGTTAAAGATCAAAATGAAGCTTGCATAACTATTTTAATTAATTGTGTTAATCTATAGTGTGGCCTGGAGAAAGCCATTTTATGAAAAGACAGTTACACAAAAGTCCTGTATCATTTATCTAAGTGGAGTAGACTTGTATGACTGTTCATTTTTGAACACTCCAAAAAGCATGCAACGCCAAGATAAAAACACGAAATACCTACACACCTCAGCTCCACCTGACCAAGAAAATGAGAATCATATGTTTGTAACAAGTATATAAGTCTGGTTGAAATGTTAATTAGGGTCCTTGAGTCTGCATGGATTCAAGCACCAATACATGCATATATTATGTTATAATTGATCATGTTGATAAAATCTCTTTGCAGGCACACCCACCAAATAAAGACTCAGACACCGGTATTGGATTAAAGGCATTGGGCCACTTGAATAATGCCCTAGTCCGAATTATAACTTTCAATTGGTGTATCATCCAATTGTAATTCTTTAAGGCAAGCAGGCCGCAGTAGCACTGGTAAGTTCCACCCAAAATACCAATGGCAATTGGCTATTATGTATCAAATTGTATCAATTTGTATCAATTTGTTTGTTGACACAAACAAATTGTTGACCGGAGTCAATATACTATCTATTGACCCCACCCTCTGACGTGTATCCGTCTAAATATCAAGGTGATGCAGGCTGTGAAGCACCTAGCATCACCCCGTTCATAGTTCGCCCTTGACTGGAAAATCCTGTTTCCCCTATACCTATCTACGGGTTGGCCAGTCAATTGCGAACCTGCCGGATACCTATGGGCCATAAATTTTTACCTTACCAGTGCTACCCGCAACACAGGGAGGCATCCATGATGACTCACGCCCCCCCCCTCCCCCAGACTGACAGCTCAGTCGCCAGGCCCACTTGCAAATCCTCCAAACAAAGGTGCATACCTCTGGCCGACAGGTGGACCCCATCTCCTGAATACAGGCTAAAATCCTGTAACCCTATCCCCGGGTGTCGAATGGCTGTCCCTAAGCCATTCTCAACAAGGAACTGGGCAACAGACCTGTTGACTGACCTCCGAGCACGGTCCAAACCACGGAGATCAATGCTTCCTCTATAACAGTGCCTTTGCACAATGTCAGACCATAGCAACTGTGTGCACGGCCATAAATGATGTAGAAACGCCAGGTCACTGCACACCAACATCTTTAAAGAAAGGCCAGTGATCTCTGCGAGATCATTGCCGCCGATGTGCAGAATCAAAACATCTGGCGGGCCAGCATCCCTGATGGACATCAGGAATGGCAACAATTCCCGCCACCTCATGCCGCGCACACCATACCACCGCATGCGTGCGGATGCACGCAGCCCGAGATGGGGTCCCCACTCCGTCGATGCAGCATACTGTGCAACCCAGTGCACATAACTGTGGCTCACCAGCCACATTGCCACTGGTGTGCGTGAACACACAGTAACAGTAACAGTAACAGTAACAGTAACAGTAACAGAAGAAGAAAGAATTAAGGACATAACTAGGTACTCATGCAGTGAGGGGACGTACATATAAAGAAAAACATGTGGATCCCCACCTGCCCATCCGACATATATCGGTCTTCGAGTACCCAAACGCAGCCACGGTAGATGCAGCGCCTATCCTAAATGAATGGGTGCCGTAACAAGCCCCAGGGGCTCCCACACTGTGAAGTGCAGTCCCAGTCACCCTCCAGAATTGAAATTTAGTAAGGGGAGACCCATCCTGGTGGCATAACAGCAGGTCAGGGCGCGTGCCACGCACTGCCAGAAAAATCATGTAGGGCACCAACCAGACAGATGTCAGCAAACGTGCATCTTAGCAGTCTAACACCACTGCCTTCTCCATGCTGATCAGTATTCGAGGAACGAATCCTCAACTGAGCCCACTCCTGGTTGATTGACACATCGTTGAGTTCCAGTGCCCTACGAGACACGTCCCCCTTTGACAATGGGACCAGCTCGCTGATTCTCAGCGCTCCAAAGAAAGCTACGGTGGTAGCTGCATGAAAAAGAGACTCCTCATACCTATCATAACAGAGTCTATGCCAGCCTTGAGCAAAGTGGGACAGAATACCTGGTGAAACAGGGTGACATATGTCCGGGCGGCTGCTGCGTTCACGTGTCCACCCTTCCAAAACATGGCGTATACGGAAATCACCTGTGCAGTCTGGAAAACCCCGTGCCTTGACCATGAAGGCCAAGGCTGAAAGCCTAGCAGTGATGGTGCGTGGGGGCAATCCCTGACCATGCATGTACACCATGAACTGCAAAACCTGGTCAACCGGTATTGGCCACCTTTCAGGCAACTGCCTTTCCCTGCAAAAGGTCCTAAATTGAAGGAGTGTATGCTGATATGCCTTACGCGTGCAAGGTGCCAAAGACATGCCGATCGCCCGGTTCGCCTCTCCTCGCCAAAGGTCCACATCTCAGCCGGGAGTGGAGAGGGAAGTTCCTCTGCGTTGGAGCCAAGGCATGGAACTGGGAGATCTGCAGGCGGGATAAAGCGTCAGCAATATCATTGTTAATACCCAGCACATGTCTGGCCCTGAATAGCACATTAAGGCGCAAGGACTTAAGAACAAATTAGTGGACTAAAGCCATGACTCTGGGGGACTTAGATGTTTGGGCATTGATAATGTGCACCACAGCCACATTGTCACACCAAAAATGCACCACCAAATTAGCCCACATGTCCCCCCAGAGCATAAGGGCACCCAAAATCGGGAAAAACTCCAGGAACGTGAGACCGCGTAAGCGATCCGTTCCCTGCCATTCTTGAGGCCATTGACCATATGCCCATCGTCCCTTAAAATAAATCCCATACCCAAGGGAGCCAGAGGCATCCGACTGTACTTGGAACCGAGGGCTGACCATAAGTTCAGACCTCCAAAAGGAGACGCCATTAAATTCTTGTAGGAAGGTGAGCCAAACCAGTGAGCCAGTCTTGACAGCTTTAAGAAAGGATTAGACAAGTTCATGGAGGACAAGGGTATCAATGGCTATAATTATGGATACTTAAGGACAACCTCCGGGTTGGAGAGATAGGCAGGATATCTCTCAATGCCATTTCCAGGGAATCCTAAGCAGGTGAAGGCATCTCCTTGGGAATACCCTGAAGGAAATGGTGAGCCTCTGTGTGAGACAGAATGCTGGACTGGATGGGCTGTGGCCTGTTCCAGCAAGGCTGTTCTTATGTTCTTATGTTCAAACCGACAGGTCTGCTCGTAAACCCCTAGTCAGCCGAACCCTGTGGTGTCTTTTTGACAAGCCCACCATGGCGTCACAAAGACGGCTGGCAAAGGCTCTACCTGGTGTCACCACCTTGCATGCGAAGTTGAGATGACCATGAAGCACCTGCAACTCCCAGAGAGAAACCTTACGCTTGGCAAGCATTGCCAGAATCGCATCAGAGATCTGATTCACCTTTTCCATAGGTAATCTGGATGTCTGGGAGACAGTATTGATCTCGATACCCAGGAATGTAAGGGTGGTGGCTGGGCCCTCTGTCTTTTCAGGTGCCAGGGGTACACCTAGTTCCCCCATGAGGGCCTGAAATGTGGCCAGCAGGCGTCCACACGTGCCCGAGTCATGTCCACCCCCGAACAAAAAATCGTCAAGGTAGTGGGCCACAGACTGGGATCCCGACCTACGAACGAAAGCCCAATGGAGGAAGGTGCTAAATCGCTCGAAGGCCAAGCACGAAATGGAACAGCCAAAAGGCATGGCCTTGTCCACATAAAACTTGCCCTGGAAACAAAAACCTAACAGCTCAAAGTCGTCCAGGTGCACAGGCAGCAATCGGAATGCCGATTTGATATTACACTTAGCCATGAGCCCCCGGGACCACATGAGCGTACCATCTGTAAGGCCTGGTCAAAGGATGTATACCGGACAGTGCAAAGGTCGTCCGGTATAGCATCATTGACCGAGGAACCCGCAGGGTAAGAAAGGTGGTGAATCAGACGAAATTCACCTGGGGACTTCTTAGGAACTAAACCCAGAGGGGATACCTTCAAGTGAGGGTACGGGGGGTTGACGAACGGCCCCGCCACCCTCTGCTCCCTAACCTCTTTGCCTATCTTTTCCGCAGCAATGTCCTCATTACCTTTGAGTGACAGCAGGTTCGGGGCGTCCTGAGGCCCACGACACCCCTGAACGGAATGCTGTACGGCATGGCCACAGTGGTACCAGTCACCTGGCGCTGGCCACGTAGGGGTCATATACAGCAGCCACTACTGCTGGCAGGGCTCGTCCCACCGCATCTCCGGGTGAAGGGCAGCCCTCATCCTAAATTCTTCGTCATAGGCCAACCATGATGGGCCAGGAAAATCCACAACAGCCGGGTAAATATTGTCCAAGTACTGGACCATTGGGATGGCCAAATCAGGACGGGCCCTAAGATATACCACCATGTATATCAAATAGGCCGGTAACCAATTGGCCCAAGTGCGAGGCGGCTTGCGACAGCGGGACAGTTCCTTGTCCCTGTCATCCTGCCCCTCCCTCTCCTACTTAGTCGGTTCCCGGTTAAGGAGGGTGAATATATCCACATATTCCCCCCGCCAAATCTTTTCCCTAGCAGCCTGGGATAGATAATCATCTAAGGGTAGGGAGTAACCGGCCGTCGGGAGGGCCGCAGTTGGTACAGAGCACAGTGGAGGAACAAAAGATGTGCCCTGTCGCACCCCTGCGAAGTTGGCCGTAACGGCCGTGGGGGTTGCCCCTGGAAGAACCTGGGGGTAATTAGATGCCCAGGAGGTCACAGGGCTGTATGGAGTGAACTGCCCCCCCCCACGTAGGACTGTTGCGGCCATGGCCATTGAACCCCCCAGTGTTGTTAGATAGTGGCAGAGGTGTGCTAACTTGACCTGGATACTCACTCGGTGCACCCCCACGGGATGCCCCCACTAGGGGTTCTGGCCCGTGGCGGGTGTCGGAGCTCGCGATGGTCATCAAGCTCTGGGCTTCCGTGCGTCCACGCCAAGCAGGGCCAGTCCCCGATGGTATGCCCTGCTGAGGCAGCCGGATGGGGAGCTGCGAGGTGCCAGCCTGCGCTGGCATGATGGCCTCCAGCAGCTCGACCCTGTTGGTGGCATGCTGAGCCACAGCCGAGGAGCTGCCAAGGCCACCCACCCTCCATAGCAGGTGGTGCCATCCCCATGGATGCCTCGAGTGCCGATATACGGGCCAGGAGAGCATCCACGGTGGCAGACCCACCAGAATAAGGTGGGCCGGGTGGGCCAGACGGCCTACTGGGCAACCCATGGGAAATCGAAAGAGGAAAACCCAGGTGTGATCCCTGACCCGAATAGGGCCATGTCCAATAATCCAGCCCATGAGGGGCCGGTGGAACAACAGGGCGCGGTCCCACGCCGTGCCCGCATGGGCAGCTGGGACCCATGCTGGACAAGGAATCGGTAGGGGCGGTAACCCCAGGGGAGCAGGCCTGCGCAGCCCCCGCCCAAGTCCTATGACTGGGCAGGTAGGCAGGGGCCTGGTCTCCCGCATTGGTGGCAGTGGGCATGATGATGCTGCCACCTCCGTGTGGGGCATGTGCCCAAGCCCTCTGGCCCGGCGGCATCCCCACCAAAAATGCGGAGGGGGTGGGCCGAGCCCTCCCCCTCGGACCCAGCTTCGATGCCGCAGCGGTCTTCCGCCTGGGTGCCATAGCCACCCAAGCGCTGAATTGGCAGTTCCGAACTGCCTACTAGCCAGTTAATGAGACGGGCTCTTTAGCCACTGAGCCACCACAGTCCCGTCGATAGAGATATCCTCCGATCAGGAGGCTAGAAGTACAAACTGCGTCGGAGCGAACTTCTCCGCTCCGCTGCTGTAATAAAAGGGGCTGGCCACGCCCCCTAACTACCCGGATGTCTTTGTCCGGGGGGGGGCACAAAGAGCATGGTGGCCATTTTGGCGCCTCGCTTTCATTTTTCTTCAAAACCTCTTTAGCTGTTTTATTTATGTTTAAAGAAACTTATGAACTGATCCCTTTAGAGAGTTTTCAGGTGTCATCACAACTTAGGGAGATGAAGAATATCCACAACATTTCTCATCCTCCATGAAAAATGTGCCACAACACCTTGCCAAAAAAGAACAAGTACTCCCCTTCTTCCCATCAGCAATAGCATTTGCAAAACATGTTATTTTCACACGCAAACTTTGCATTTTGCCACCGTAACCTTGCATTTTCTGTAAATTATAAAGTTTTCCATGCAAAATATGAAGTTTCATCTACAAAATTCAGGAGGAAGGCCATGGACCAAAAGCACCTTACTATGAAAATGCAAAGACGAAGTTAGTTTTTTTTTTTTTTTTTTTAGCCAGCGAGAATACTTTTAAAGTGTTTTGTTCCTGCTTGCAAGAGAAAAATAAGACAAGATTTGCATCTTGTTTTCCAGCCAGGAGAAACACAAAACATATCTTGCTCTGTTGCAGGTGAGAATTTTAAAAATGCAATTTCTTGTTCTCATGCATGAGAATGAGATCTGCAAGGATTTATGTTTCCAGCCAAGGGACTTGGGAAGGTATCCTGATTTGTTAAATGTTCAGGGAACTGGAACAACTTCCACATTAGAAAAGGTTTGTTGTTTTTTAGCTGAGAAAAAAGATGTTGACTAGTAGAATTTTATAACATTATAACTGGTATGGTAGATTCGTATTATTGTTGTTTGCTACATACCATCAAATCAATCCTGACTTATAGCCACCCCATGAATTTCCAAAATGTCCTGTCCTCAACAGCCCTGCTCAGTACTTGTGGCTTCCCGGGGTGTGTGGTCGGATCATTGCATTAGAAAACCTGGTCATCTACTGAAAATGAATGTGGGGAGATACAGGACAGGCAAAATTAAATATTACTAGGTGTGTGGTGGAGAAAATGCAGTGTATCGAAGCTGGTTAATATAGTGGGCCTGGCCCATCAGAGGCCAGGAACTAGCTGTTATTTGCATCAGCCTTGCTGCTCACAAGGACTCCACTGGATAGTTTTTTACCCACATTCCCAGTAACACTGTCAGGTGCAGAAGCTGAGTAAGTTGGGGGCGGGTATTTTTTCCACTACAGCATTCATTTGGCTGCCTATCTTTTTATCCTGATCATAGTAGGCAAAAAGATAGTGCAGTATAAGATCTTCATACTGGACACACTTGAAGGCAATGGTTGGCTTGGCCAAGTCTGTCCAACTCTGGGGAATGTATAATGTAGTTATTTTGGTACTCTGGTAAATGATGCTGTGGAGCAGTCAATGACATGCACCCCTCTAATTCAGACCACTTGAGCTTTGATTAGCTGGCAATTAGGGCTTGATGGTTATGATGCTGAACTTGACAACTGGAAGGTCGGCAGGTCAGCAGTTCGAAATCCGAGTGCTGCATGATGAAGGGAGCTCCCATCATCTGTCCCAGTTCCTGCAAGCCTAGTCACAAACATGGTTTATACATGCATTAAGTCAAGTGAAGGAACTGAGTCAAGCAATGCCTGAAATTCAAAACAACCCCACAAATATGTGTGCATAGTTTAACAAAGATAATTAAAAAAGGAGAGAGCCCATTTCAATGAAGAAACAGAAATGAGTATGGACCATATGTACAGTGGAGAAAAAAAGAAAACCATAAAATTATTGCTACTCTAATTCAGCAGTGTCTTCTTATGATCTTACTGCAGTTTTTTAAAAAGGAAAACTAATTTGTTATTTTGCTGTTTTGTCTAGGCAATATATGTTGCTGAGTTTTTGATTACTGCAGTTTACTCACCCTCTTCATTCGTTAGATGAAGTAGTATCTTACTACACTTTTGATAAAATCATAAGCAAGTGGAAGCATTGCCTTTCTTTTGCTTACATGCTTCCTTCTTTTTTTAGGTCTCAGTAACCAATACGGAAATAAATAAGATACTTACTTTTGTATTATATTTCTACAGTTCAGTGAAAGAAGGTATGTATCATTTCTTTCTTTCTTTTTGTTCAGTCGCACAGTCGATTCCAACCATTTGCGACCCTATGGACCTTGCCCACCAGGCACCTCTTTCCTCCACCATCTTCCTCAGCCTGCCCAGCTCTGTGCCCATTGTATCTACAATACCATCTAGCCATCTCATTTTTGGCTGCTCCCTTCTTCTTTTGGCCTCCACCTTTCCCAGCATCAAGACTTTCTCAAGTGAATCCTCTCTTCTCATTTGATGTCCAAAGTACTTTAGCTTCAACTTTACTATTTGACCTTCTAAGGAACAGTCAGGGTTGGTTTCTTTTGTTGTTGTTCAGTCGCACAGTCAATTCCAACTCTTTGCGACCCCATGGAACATTGCTCTCCAGGCACCCCTGTCCTCCACCATCCTCCTTAGTCCACACAGCCCCATGCCCATTGTGTCTACAATACCATCTAGCCATCTCATCTTTGGCCGTCCCCTTCTTCTTTTGCCTTCCACCTTCCCCAGCTTCAAGGCCTTCTCAAGTGAATCCTCTCTTCTCATTTGATGTCCAAAATACTTCAACTTCATCTTTGTTATTTGACCTTCTAATGAGCACTCAGGGCTAATCTCTTCTAATTTGTTCTCCTCGCTGTCCAGGGGACTCTCAAAACTCTCCTCCAGCACCACATCTCAAAGGCATCTATTTTTCTTCGCTCATCCTTTCTAATGGTCCAGCTCTCACAGCCATACACTACCACCTGAAATACCATTGCTTTGACTATGCGGACCTTTGTTTGCAGTGAGATATCTCTACTTTTCACTATGTTCTCCAGGTTTTTCATAGCTTGTCTCACAAGAATCCGTCACCTTTTTATTTCATGGCTGCAGTCTCCATCTGCAGAGATCTTGGATCCTAAGAAAGTAAAATCTGTTACTGCTTCTACTTCTTCCCCATCTATTTTCCAGGGACTGATATGGCCTGTTGCCATTATCTAGGTTTTCTTGATATTGAGTCTCAAGCCAGCTTTTGCACTCTCTTTTTTCAACCTAATCAGGAGCTTCTTTAGGTCTTCTTCTCATTCTGCCATTAGGGTGGTATCATCTGCATATCTCAAATTGTTGATGTTTCTCCCAGTTTCTTTTAGGATCGACTTATTTGTTCTCACTGTCCAGGGTACTCTCAAAACTCTCCTCCAACACCACATTTCAAAGGCATCTATTCTTCTGTGCTCAGCTTTCCTAATGGTCCAGCTCTCACAACCATACATTACTACCAGCAATACCATTGCTTTGACTATGCGAATTTTTGTTTGCAATGTGATGTCTCTACTTTTAACTATGTTCCCCAGGTTTCTCATAGCTTTTCTCCCAAGCATCAGTAGTGATAATGTATTATTGGCCTTTATCCTATGATATGCTTTTTCCCTGACACTATGTAAATATTTCTTTTTGGGTCTTTTTGTTTGTTTAATCTTACACAACGTTCACTCTTAAATTAATATCCCAGGATTGGTATTGGAAGAATGTAAGCAACAATCATCTCAAGTCAACTGCACATTTACTAACAGATTTCACCAGGCTGGTCAGGTAAGCCACTTATCAGAACTTTTTCCATTCAGATTGCTATCAATAAGGATAGAAGACGACTGTCAAAATCAATGGGAGGCCTTATCAAGCATTCCACTAACATCTGGTGCTGTGCAAAAAGGCTTGGCAATTTTCGTCTTATTTATTTGTGCAACAGGAGACTATGAGATTTGTAGCAACACAATCAATGACTGCCCAGGAAAAGCCACACAAAAAGGATAGAGGTAACAGTTTTTATGACAGAGATCTCAATGCAACACAATGCCATGTGCTCCTGGAGGCCATTTCAACAGAGATCAGCGGTACCTATGGCCTTTAAGGTCTTCCTATGGGTACTTCCGAATGATGTTCTTTAGGTACACAGACTAATGCAGAAATGAAAATGAATTATAGGTTAAAAACATGTAAAAGTGGGGAGAAAGCATAAAGCAGGAAGATCTGTTCCCATTCATAGTGCTGGGGAAAAGAGGCTCTCCAGGCCAGCTCCCGAGGGTCTCAAAGTGAACACAGAGTGAATCTCCGTAACAAAATAATAAAAATATTGCTTTCAAAAGCAGAGCACCACCAACATATGGGAATGGGTCTCTCCAAACAAACAAAAAAGAGAGATACCCTCTTAAACGTCATAGTGGAATTTTACAAAGCAAACAAATGAATGCATTTAATAACTGCTGATGAAGCAATACTCAACAAACAACAATGGTTCTCCTTCGGACAGGCTATTTAGACTGCATGAATCAAGCATGATCCATAAAAGCTCTATCAATATGATTTTGCTTGACCAGACCCATTTCCGCTTTCACGTCAGCTTATGGACACTTGTCGTTGTGCCATCTAGTGGCTTTACTTTGCTTAGGTAAAGGTAATGAAAGTGCGGCGCCAAAATGGCCACTGCACTCTTTGCGCCCCCCCGGACTCAGACATCTGGGTGAGTTAGGGGGCGTGGCCACCCTCTTTAAAAGGGGTGGCCATGAGGCAGCTCCACTGCCATTTTCTTGGAAAGCGATGGAGCGGAGAAGTTTTCTCCATCGCTTTTTCTCCCCGGCTTTCGCCTTGCTCTTTTCAAAAGGGAATTTCCCCTTTCTTCTTTATTATTCGGCTTGGGAGACATGGCTCCCAAGTGAAAAGCGATGGCTCCTAAGCCACGGCCAAGGGGGAGGGCTCTGCCCACCCACCCACCCAACATCTAGGGAGCCACCCCTGGGCTGGAGGGCTCAGGCGGCGCCCCTGCAACTGGGTAGTAGGGCCGGTTTAGCCACTACCACCAATGTGGGCGGACAGGCTGCTGCCTACCCGCCCGATGCCGGGGTTCAAGCAGGGGCGGCACAGGCCGGCCCCTCTGGAATCACTACCACTATGGGGTCTTTGCCCGGTTCTGGGCAGGGCGACCCACTTGGGCCTGGTGCGTGTTTCCGCCCCACCTCAGCCCCACATGGGCCGGATTTTTGGTCATGGCCCTATTCGGGCCCAGGGTCCACACTTGGGTTTGTACCTCCGCAATTGCCTGGTGGGCCATCCGGCCCACCCGGCCCACCTTATACAGGTGGGTCCGAGGCTGTTGATGCCCTCCTTGCACGCATTTCGGTGCTGGAGGCATCAATGGGCATTGCCCCGCCACCTTCCGAAGCTGGGTTAGCACATCCGGAATTTCCAGCCCACATGTCGACCACCGCTGTCCAGCGGGCTGCCACCAGGGTCGAGCTGCTTGAGGCCTTCAGGCCAGCCCAATCTGGTGCCTCGCAGCTCCCCGCCAGATCATCACAACGGGGCTTGCCGCAGGGGTCTGGTCCTATGTGGCAAGGGTGTAGTGGCATGCAGAGCTCAATCCCCATCGCGAGCTCCGACACCCGCCGTGGGCCGGAACCCCCAGTGTGGATACCGGGTGAGTATCCTGGTCAATTGAGTACACCAGTGACACTACCTAGCAACATTGGGGGGGGGGTGCAGTGGCCATGGCCACGACAGGTTACCACGGGTGGACAGTTGTATCCACACTGTCCCATTAACTCCTGGTTCCCCAATTACCCCCCGGTTATGACAGGGGTGACCGCCCCTATGGGTATGACTAATGTTTCACGGGTTGTTCAGGTCCCACTGTGTACACCCTCGATTCAATCTGTGCCAACTGCGGCCCTGCCGACGGCCGGTTATTCCTTGCCCCTGGTTGACCACCTTTCCCAGGCCACGAGGGAGAAGATTTGGAGGGGGGAATATGTGGACATTTTCTCCCTCCTAAACCGTGAGCCCACCAAGGAGGAGAGGGAAGGGCAGAATTATAGGGACAAGGAGTTGTCCCATCGTCGTAAGCCACCGCGCACCTAGGCTAATTGGTTACCGGCCTACCTCATTTATATGGCGGTATACCTGAGGGCCTGCCCTGACTTGGCCATTCCAATGGTGCAATACCTGGATAATATTTATCAGGCGGTGGTCGATTTCCCTGGCCCGTCATGGTTGGCCTATGACGAGGAGTTTAGGATGAGAGTGGCCCTCCATCCTGAGATGAGGTGGGATGAGCCCTGCCAGCAATTGTGGCTCTTGTACATGACCCCCACGCGGCCGGCGCTTGGTGACTGGTACCATTGTGGCCATGCCGTGCAGCGGGCGGCTGCTACACAGGTTCCCCGCCAGATGGTGGGGCAGGGGTTTCCAGTCTGCCTGCTGTGTTGGAGCTTCTCCGTGGAGTGTGCAACAAGCGTCAGTGTCGGTTTCGGCATGAGTGCCCATCTTGCTCTGGCCCTCATGCCGCCTCCGCATGCCCGCGGGCTGGTGGGTCATGAGGCAGAGGAAGGGATGGGCAGGGGGCGGTCAGAGCTCCCTCTAATGGTGCAACCAATCAGAAAGGCCCCCTCCCCAATTAATGTCCAGGTGATGAAGCATTGGCTTGCCGCTTATCCTAGACGGGATGATGTGAAGTACCTACTTGAGGGTTTTCAATTTGGCTTCTGCATACCATTTCAGGGTGTATGCGGGCCTCAAGATGCCCCAAATTTAATTTTCCTCAGGGGTAATGAGGATATCGCCGCCCAATCTATACCTAAGGAGGTCACCGCAATGAGGGTTGCTGGGCCATTTGCTGACCCACCATTCCCGAACTTGAAGGTGTCACCTTTGGGTTTAGTCCCTAAGAAGTCCCTGGGTGAATTTCGGTTAATTCACCACCTCTCTTACCCTGCGGGTTCTTCAGTCAATGATGCAATACCTGATGACCTTTGCTCGGTCAGGTATACTTCCTTTGACCAGGCCTTGCAGATGGTACGCTCGTGTGGCCCAGGGGTGCTACTGGCAAAGTGTGATATCAAATTGGTATTCCGATTGTTGCCAGTGCACCCTGATGACTTTGAGCTGTTAGGTTTCAGTTTTTGGGGCAGTTTTTATGTAGATAAGGCCATGCCTTTTGGCTGTTCTATCTAATGTTCTGCTTTCGAACGGTTTAGCACCTTCCTTCACTGGGCTTTTGTTCGTAGATCAGGGTCCCGATCTGTAGCCCACTACCTCGATGACTTTTTGTTCAGAGGGGAACAAGGCACGGACATGTGCGCTTGTCTCCTCGCCACTTTTCAGGTGCTTATGCGGGAACTGGGTGTTCCCCTGGCGCCTGAAAAGACTGAGGGACCAGCCACCACTCTCACCTTTTTAGGTATTGAGATTGACACTGTTGCTCAGACATCCAGGTTGCCCATGGAAAAGGTGACTCGGATCTCGGTGGCGATTTTGGCAATGCTTGCCAAGCGTAAGGTGTCTCTCCGAAAGTTGCAGGTGCTGCACGGCCACCTCAACTTTGCCTGTAGGGTAGTAACACCTGGCAGGGCCTTTGCCAGGTGTCTGTGTGATGCCATGGCAGGTCTTTTAAAATCCCACCACAGGGTTCGGCTGACCAGATGTTTACAGGCGGATCTTACGATCTGGCTCACATTCCTGCAGGATTTTAATGGCATCTCCTTCTGGAGATCGGAGCTTATGCTCAGCCCGCATTTCCAAGTACAGTCGGATGCCTCCGGCTCTCTGGGTTATGGGATTTACTTTGAAGGAAGGTGGTCCCATGGCCAATGGCCTCAGACATGGCAAGGCACGGATCGTTTACGCGATCTTACTTTCCTGGAGTTTTTCCCCATCTTGGGGGCCCTGATGCTCTGGGGGGATAGGTGGGCTAATTCAGTAGTTCACTTTTGGTGTGACAATGCTGCAGTGGTGCACATTGTCAATGCACAGACATCCAAATCCCCCAGAGTTATGGCATTAGTTCGCCAATTTGTTTTGAGGTCTTTACGCCTTAATGTGCTTTTCAGGGCCAGACATGTACCATGCAATGATAATGATATTGCTGGCGCTTTATCCCGCCTGCAGATCCCCCGGTTCCGTGCCTTGGCACCAGAAGCAGAGGAACTGCCCTCTCCACTCCCGGCCGAGATCTGGACATTTGGCGAGGAGAGGTGAACCGGGCGATCGGCATGTCTTTGGCACCTCGCACGCGTAAGGCGTATCTACATGCACTCCTACAGTTTAGGAACTTTTGCGGGCAAAGACAGTTGCCTGAAGTCTGGCCGATCCCGGTTGACCAGATTCTGCAGTTCATGGTTTACCTTCATGATCTAGGGTTAGCCCCTTGCACCATTGCCACTCGGCTTTCAGCTTTGGCATTTATGGCTAAGACAAGGGGTTTCATTGACTGCATGAATGACTTCGGCATACATCATGTATTAGAAGGGTGGACACGTGAACATGGCCGCCGCCTGGACACACGTCACCCTGTTTCACCAGAGGTTCTGATGCACCTTGCACAAGGTTGGCATAGCTTGTGTTACGATAGGTATGAGGAGGCTCTCTTTCATGCGGCTACCACCATGGCCTTTTTTGGAGCGCTCCGTATCAATGAGCTGGTCCCATTGTCGAAGCGGGGCACATCTCGTAGGGCACTGGAACTCGACAATGTCATTCTTACCCAGGAGCGGGCCCAGTTGAGGATTCGTTCCTCAAAGGCTGATCAGCACGGAGTAGGCAGTGGTGTCAGACTGCTACGGTGTACGATTGCTGACATCTGTCTGGTTGGTGCCCTTCATGAGTTTTTCGCAGTGCGTGGCATGCACCCTGGCCCATTTTTCTGCCACCAGTTTTGGAAGGTGACCGGTATGGCACTTCACAGTGTCGGCCTCCCTGGGGCTTGTTATGGCACCCATTCATTTAGGATAGGCGCCACTTCAACTGCAGCTGTGTTTGGGTACTCTGATGATGATATACGTCGCATGGGCAGATGGGGGTCCGCGTGTTTTTTTCTTTATATGTACGCCCCCTTACTGCATGAGTGCCAGTTATGTCATTAATTCCCCTTTTTCCTTCTTTTACAGACCCTGTGTGTTTACGCACACTGGTGGCAGTATGGCTGGTGGGCCACAGTTTTGTGCACTGGGCAGCGCAGTATGCTGCGGCGACAGGCTGGAGACCCCATCTCAGGCTACGTGCAGCCGCACATATGCGTTGGTACGGTAAGCGCGGCATGAGATGGTGGGAACTGTTGCCATTCCTGATGTCCATCAGGGATGCTGGACCGCCTGATGTCTTGATTCTGCACCTCGGTGGCAATGATTTCAGACAGATCACTGGCCTCTCTTTAAAAATGTCGGTGTGCAGTGACCTGGCCTTTTTACATCACTTATGGTCATACACGCGGCTGCTATGGTCTGACATCATGCCAAGACACCGTTACAGGGGAGGCATTGACCTCCGTGGCCTGGATTGTGCTCGACGGTCACTGAACAGGGCTTTCGCCTGGTTCCTTTTTGACAATGGCTTTGGAACAGCCATTCAACATCCTAGGATAGGCTTGCAGGATTATGATCTCTATGCAGGAGATGGGGTCCATCTGTCGGCCAGAGGTTTGGACCTCTTTCTGGAGGACATGCAAGCAGGCCTGGTGCCCGAGCTGACGGTCTGGGGGGGCGGTCAGTCATCACGGACGCCTCCCCATGTGGCGGATAGCACTGGTAAGGTAACAGATTTATGACCTATAGGTATCCGGCAGGTTCGCAATTGACTGGCCAACACGTAGATAGGTACAGGGGAATAAGATTGGCCAGTCAAGGGCGAACCATGCAAGGGCTGATGGCAGGAGCTGCATAGCCTGCATCACCCTGATATTGAACGGATACACGTCATAGGGTGGGGTCAGTAGATAGTATATTGACTCCGGTCAACAATTTGTTTGTGTCAACAAACAAATTGATACAAATAGATACATGTAGCCAATTTCCATTGGCATTTTGGGAGGATCCTTACCAGTGTTACTGCGGCCTGCTTGGTTTAAAGAATTACAATTGGATGATACACCGATTGAAAGTTATAATTCAGACTAGGGCATTATTCAATAAAAGTGGCCTGATGCCTTTAATCCAATACCGGTGTCTGAGTCTTTCTTTGGGGGGTGCGCCTGCAAAGGTCTCCCATGCTCGAAAGTCAGTCTTGTCCAATTCTAGGGGACACAACTGACTTTTGGAAACTTCTGTCATGGAGTCATTGGGAGGGAACTCCTAGGTCCATATTTTGCAAAAGCAGCTTGTTGAGAACAGAGAGAGATTATTTTCCTTGGGAAGTAGGGAAAAAGTGGAGGCATTTTCTTCTTTTCTTTTGAAATTGCAGATCTAAATCCACACAAGGGTACCTCCATTGAGGTCCACAGATGCTGGGGCGGGGTTTTTCCCAGCCACACACACACTTGATGGATATCTCCCCACATTGCAAGCTCCAGTCAGAGCTTGCTCTGTGGCCTGGGAGAGGAGGGAGCAAATGCCTTATTGGGCTGCTCCCTCGCCTTTCCTGACATCTTTTGCAAGGCGCAAATGAAGAAAGTTTTGCTTTCTCATTTGTGACCAGGCCTTGGGTACAGTGGCAGCAGTGGTGGCAGCTGGTGATGTGACCAGCTGCCAAGATTTTCTGGCTGGGAGGCCCATGTATGGTAATAGTGCATCAGGGTTACCACTTGATATATTTTCCAGGGATGCCATATAGCTAATGGTGGGCTTCTTTGCCCTCCCCTGCTAACTTCCAAGCTGGCAATTCCATAATGGACCCCTGTGGGGTGTTTAAGCTGGGGGCTCCCCTCCCCCCAGTGTCTTATTGTTGTGGGCCTCATAGTGTCGTGGCTGTTGGGTGCTTTAATAATTCCCACCCTCTTGACATTTTAAATATTTTTTAAAATTCAGCTGCCCATAGACCACAGGAGGGCAGTATTTCAATTTTCAGCCAAAAAGCCAATGCTGTCTGCAGCTACAGACATTTCTGTGGACATGTGACAGGCATGACTAGACACCAGAGCACATAGAACACCGTTACTTTTCCTGCTGAGGTGGTACCTATTTATCTACTTGCAATTTCTTGCTTTCAAACTGCTAGGTTGAAAGGAACTAAGACAGATGACAGGCGCTCACTCCATGGTGCAGCACTTGGGTCTTGAACTGCTGACTTTCTGGTCATCAAGCTCAGTGTGTTAACCACTAAACCTTACCACTTACACATTTTTCCTACATTTTCCTCAATAGCTGGGATTGTGGAATGTCCATGCACCTTGTGCAACATATTTCTGGCTTTTTTCCCTTTGTAAGAGAGGACAACCACTCACCCTCTGGGTCTTACTAAACTGCAACTCTCAGCATCCTTCACAACTATGTGGCTCCCAGATTGTGATACACACTTCCTTCTTCATTGCAAATGGTTTATGATCTCACTGCATTTAGGAAGTGTGTACATCTTTTAAAACTAGCTTATGGTAGTGTTTACTGGGATGTCTGTAACTGTTTGTTAATGTATTTGGTGTTAATGGTTTTTATCCTTTTTGCTTTGATTTGATTTTAATGATTCTATAGTTGAAAACATTTTAGTATTGTTTTATTGTGTTTTAATAGTATAATAAAAATAATGATATATTACAACACTGTATATGAATCATATAATTTAATCACTGCCTTGAACACTATGTCGTGGGGGAAAGATGGGGTATAAATGTAACAAATTAGTGATAAAGTTGTGCTGCTGATCACGCTTTGAATTTTTTTTAGATTTTGAAGTGAAATAGGAGATATTAGTCCATTTCCAAAACAATCTAAAGTGACTTGAGGGAGCCTAAAACATGAATTGGGGTAGATTTCTTCAAAGAAACCAATAATGTTTTTGGTACTTGGGAGATTAAAAAAGGATGTGAATTAAAAAAAATCTTCATCTTGGAAAACAAAAGTAATAATGTAAAAGAACCAGGAAGTCCAAAGCAAAAAGAGATACTTTTCCTCAGAAAGTAGGTGGAAAGTGGAAGGTTTTTCTTCTTTTCTTTTCAAATTTTAGCTCTCAATCCACACAAGGGATTGAAGCCCCCAGAAGCTGGGGTGGGGGATCCCCCCCCATATCTTCCCTCATTGTAAGCTCCAATCAGAACTTGATTTAATAGTTCCCCTTTTTTGCCATTTTAAATTTTTTTTAAATCAGCTGCCCCATAGGCCACCAGAGGGCAGTATACCCCCTTGCTTGTAAGTAGAATTTAGTGTGGCTTCACATTGAAGAAGCTAGTTGTCATGGTGGTGCCCTGGTCAAACTTTTGTACTGCAGCCAAAACGTTGTGAGTTCAATCCTGGTGGGGATCAAAGTTGACTCAGCCTTCCATCCTTCCAAGGTTGGTAAAATGTTGTTGTTCAGTTGCAGAGTCGGTTCCGGCCCTTTGCGACCCCATGGACCATCGCACACCAAGAACCTCTATCCTCCACCATCCCTCTCAACCCGCCCAATTCTGTGCCCATTGCATCAACAATACCATCTAGCCATCTCATTTTCTATCGCCCCATTCATCTTTTGCCCTTAACCTTTCCTTGCATCAAGGCCTTCTCAAGTGTATCCTCTCTTCTCATTTAATGACCAAAGTACTTTAGCTTCATCTTCACTATTTGACCTCCTAAGGAGCAGTCAGGATTGATTTCTTCTAAGATCAACCTTTTTGTTCTCCTTGCTGTCCAGGGTACCCTCAAAACTCTCCTCCTACACAACATTTCAAAGGTGTCTATTCTGCACTCAGCTTTTCTTATGGTCCAACTCTCACAGTCATACATTACTACCGGGAATACCATTGCTTTGACTATGCAGACTTTTGTTTGAAAGGTGATGTCTCTACTTTTAACTATGTTCTTCAGATTTCTCATAGCTTGCCTTCCAAGAATTAGTCACTTTTTTATTTCATGGCTGCAATCACCATCTGCAGTGACCTTTGATCCTAAGAATGTAAAGTCTGTCACTGCTTCTACTTCTTCCTCATCTATTTTCCAGGTACTGATAGGACCTGTTACCATTTTCTTTTTTCTTCTTAATGTTGAGTCTCCAGCCAGCTTTTGCACTCTCTTCTTTCGACCTAAGCAGGAGTTTCTTTAGGTCTTCCTCACTTTCTGCCATTAGGGTAGTATCATCTGCATATCTCAAATTATTTATGTTTCTCCCAGCAATTTTGATTCCAACTTGTGATTCTTCCATCTCTGCATTGCACAGTATGTGCTCTGTATATAAGTCAAATAAGCAGGATGACAAAATGCAACCTTGTTTTAATCCTTTTCCTATGCCAAACGGCTCTGTCATTCCGTATGCTATCCAAACTGTTGCTTTCCCAGCATGTTGGGGGCAAAATGCTTGTGAACTGTGCAGAGAGTGCACTAAGCGCTATGGAGAGGAGTATGTGTAATTACTATTATGTTGCTAGTTAATATGGGTATAAAAGGGGCCTCTGGTCTCCCTTTTAATGGTAAGCAACTGCAAAATGCAGACTGCCAAAAAGAGTTCCCACAGTTGTTTCTTCTTCAGATGATGATGAGGTACCCAATTTAGGGTTTTGATGGTACACACAGTGGTGGGCATCAGCAGGTTTGCACCAGTTCACCAGAACCGGTAGCAGAAATTCTGGCTGGCCCCGCCCATACAAGTTTTGAAATAAAGTAGTCCTAACTCAGGTGCAACACTGGGCTTTCCCCCCTGGCCACCACCATCATACCATGCCCACAGTGTGGTAGTAAAAAAAATTTGAGCCCACCACTGCGCACACATTGATGCATTCAACAAGAAAATTGGGAGTTATCATCTAGGAGCTCTAGGGTCATTGATTGAAGTAAGTTGCCATGTCACTAATGAGCATGTTTCTGCTTTAAAGGCCAGTTGGTCAAATGTCACATGGATGTGTCCATCACTGTGTAGATTATGGTACCCACAAAGTGTGTCTTTGCCACTATAAGCATGTTCCCCATCATCACGATGCCAAGGGGGGGGGAGCACATATAGCTCCAGGAGGTGGGACCAGACAGCACCAAACTTCAAGCTGATTTGTCCAGCTATCTGTTCTCCATCTTGGAACTTAAAGGACATATCCTGGAGCTTCAACATATGACCAGTGCAATTCCAGGGCTTTTCTATCCCTTTGCCCACTCCCTAACTTACGTAATGCTTTGCATGATTTGAAAGCCTGCCCTTTTATGACATTTTAGTGGACCAGCAAAGCTATTGCCCACCTCTGAGCAGGCCTGACCACACCCCCGGAAGCAGAAGTGGGCATGTTGACAACAGCCGTAAATGTGTCCACTTCCACGTTTATTACAGCCGCAGGTGCATTTATGCATGTGTAGGTGTGTTTTACAGCTGACGTAAATGCATCCGCTTCCACTTCCAGGTGCAGCAGCGATGGGCCAGATAAAATGGTGCCACAGGCCAGGGCCGGCACATGAACCAAAGGTTGGGAACCTCTGACTTAAACTCTCAATAAAGACTTACACTGAGGTGAATGAAAGGTTTTTTTTTTTAAAAAAAATGGTCGTTTCTTTCTAGAACAACAATTTGGGAAATTCTATCTGCTGCTTTCTGTGCTCAAAGAACAGTATTAAATAAAATTCATATCTTTCCTCTCCCTTAACATGAATGACATAAGAACATAAGAACATAAGAACAGCCTTGCTGGAACAGGCCACAGCCCATCCAGTCCAGCATTCTGTCTCACACAGTGGCTCACCATTTCCTTCAGGGTATTCCCAAGCAGATGCCTTCACCTGCTTAGGATTCCCTAGAAATGGCATTGAGAGATATCCTGCCTATCTCTCCAACCCGGAGGTTGTCCTTAGGTAGCCATAATTATAGCCATTGATAGCCTTGTCCTCCATGAACTTGTCTAATCCTTTCTTAAAGCTGTCAAGACTGACAGCTGTCACCACTTCTTCTGGCAGGGAGTTCCATAGACCAGTAATCCTCTGGGTGAAAAAGTACTTTCTCTTATTTGTTTGAGAACTAGTACCCAAAAGTTTCATGGAGTGTCCCCTAGTTCTAGTGTTGTGCGATAGGGAAAACAGTTTTTCCTTATCTACTTTGTCCACACCGTGCATGATTTTATAAACTTCAATCAGGTCACCTCTTAGACGCCGTCGTTCAAGAGTGAAAAGGCCCAACCGTTGCAGCCTCAGATGGTAAGGAAGGTGTTCCAGTCCCCTAATCATTCTGGTTGCCCTCCTCTGTACTTTCTCCAACTCCATAATATCCTTCTGGAGGTATGGCGACCAGAACTGTACACAATATTCCAGATGGGGCCTCACCATAGATTTATAAAGAGGCAAAATGACACTTGCTGACTTATTTTCTATACCCTTCCTAATGATCCCTAACATTGAGTTTGCTTTTTTCACTGCTGAGGCACACTGGGTTGACACCTTCATTGAGCTGTCCACCAGAACACCAAGGTCCCTTTCCTGGTTTGTCGCAGAGAGTTCAGACCCCATCAGTTTATAAATGTAATTGGGGTTTTTTGCCCCAACATGCATCACTCTGCACTTACTGATGTTGAAGCTCATTTGCCACTGTTTTGCCCACTCCCCCAGTGTCGAGAGATCCCTCTGGAGCTCTTCACAATCTCTCACAGTTTTCACTACCCTGTATAATTTAGTGTCGTCAGCAAATTTGGCTACCTTGCTTTTTACTCCTACCTCTAGATCATTTATGAAGAGGTTGAAAAGCAGGGGTCCCAGTACTGAACCTTGGGGGACCCCACTCTTTACTTCCCTCCACTTGGAGAAGTGTCCATTTAGTGCTACCCTCTGTTTCCTGTCCCTTAGCCAGTTGCTGATCCAGGACAAGACCTGTCCCTTTATTCCATGACTGGTAAGTTTATTCAAGAGCCTTTGGTGTGGGACCTTGTCAAAAGCCTTCTGAAAGTCCAGATAAACAATGTCAACTGGATCCCCCTTATCCACATGCTTGTTGACACTCTCAAAAAATTCCAACAGATTAGTGAGGCATGATTTGCCCTTGCAAAAGCCATGTTGGCTCTCCTTTAGCAGCGCCTTCTCTTCTATGTGCCTATTAATTCTATCTTTTAGGATGGTTTCCATCACTTTACCTGGGACACATGTCAAACTGACAGGCCGGTAATTTCCTGGATCACCCCTGGATCCTTTTTTGAAAATTGGTGTTACATTCGCTACCTTCCAGTCATCAGGCACAAAGCCTGATTTGAGGGAAAGATTATATATTTTGGCTAGGATATCAGCAATTTCATCTTTAAGTTCCCTGAGAACTCGTGGATGGATGCCATCTGGTCCTGGGGATTTGTTAGTGTTTAGCTTAACAAGACATGCAAGGACCTCCTCCCTGGTTATTTCTATCTTGCTTAATTCTTCGGTTTCCCTCCCTACGAAGATAGGCTCTGTTTTGGGCATGTGGTCTCTGTCTTCTTCAGTGAATACTGAAGCAAAGAATTCATTGAGTCTCTCTGCAATCTCTGTTTCCTCTTTAATAACCCCTTGCCTTCCATTGTCATCTAATGGTCCAATGGCCTTCCTAGTTGGGTTCTTACTTCTAATGTACTTAAAGAAGTCTTTGTTATTTCTCTGAGTATTTTTAGCTATACGCTCCTCAAAGTCTTGCTTTGCTTTCCTGATTGTTGCCTTGCATTTGTTCTGCCAGAATTTATGTTTCTGCCTGCTGTCCTCATTTGGACAAGCCTTCCATCTTCTAAATGAGCTTTTCTTGCTCTTGATCACTTCCCGAACAGAATTGATCTCTGGGCTCATTACATTTATGGAAGAATTGCCAGCCCATATCGGCCCATTCATAGGTCAGAGGCTTTTAACAATGACATGTTTGGAGCAATGAAGTTACAGATCTTCTGCCTTCAGGGAATTCATCCTCCTTTCTGTACCTCACATTCTGAAGCAAGTCTCTCCAGGCTGCATAGATGATTAATGCAGTCCGATGGTCATACATAAACCTAATGAAATACACTGTTGCCCCAAAGGAAATGGGAGTCCATCCAGTTCATCTGTGATTTATTTGAGATGTTCTATCTATTTTAGGCATTTAGTCACAGGATTTAAGAGGAAGTTAGCAAATACAAAATCTTTCAAAGTATCAATTTTTTTAAAAAAAGCATTACCAAACATACCAAGTATAAAATCAGTACCAAATCATTTTTTTTAAATCAACCCCAGAAAAGACCATCATTTACAAAACTTTTTAAACAACAGCAAATGAGCTAGATGGCCACAGCTGTAAATTAAGTTAAATTAAATTATTTAAAAATACATTAAAACTAATGTCTTGGAACAAAAGCTTTGCAAGTTAAATGTTTTGTCATCTGCCATTGTAATCTTCTTGCGCTTGAAATGGAATGAATACTTTCTTGTTCCTTTTGATCTAGGTTGTCTCTACATAACAAAACACTTTGATAAACAATTTTTAAACCTCATGAGATTTCTAGACTCCAGCTAAGAACAAGGTGAAGCGATTTTTTTCATCCAGTGTCACTGTAGTAGAATACTGTACTCCCTCATCTTTGCATCCATGGATAAGATTTGAGAACTTGTTTGTCCTTTTGAAAGAAGTGCAGAAGAAGGCCAGATCCTATTATTTATTGTGCCTCATCAATGGAAGTAAAACCCTTGACATTGTCCCTTCTTACTATCAAATTTCTATTATAGTAGGTATAACAAGGGATGGAACATGGTTTTTTCCTCCATTTGATCACAGGGGTATTGAGAGAAAGAACTAAATGCCTCCTCCCCCTCCTGTTTCTTGTCTACCTAATGTGACATATAAAGAAATGCATCCAACTAAAAAGAAAAAGAACAGATTTGTTATTTTTCCCTTTTTGTTCAATTCATCTATTTTTCAAGGACAGTATCCTGTGAGAAATTGTGGAGTGTAATGCTCCACCAGTGGGAAACCCTGCACCATTTGCAGTCATCTGTTGTACAGGTAAGATATTATTCCAGTAAAAAATAACGACGTTTAGGATTGCACAAGAAGGGGTGAATATCTCCTTTGCACAACTGCTCAGGCAGAAGACCATTGTTCTAGAACAGGGGTTCCCAGACTTTTCCCGCCCCAGGCCTGACCATGCCCCCCGGACAGCTGAGTGGGCTGATCACATGGTTCCTCCTGCCTTAAACACTGCTGTAAAATGTGTCTGCAGCTGTCATAAATGTGTTTATGACAGCCGTGGGTGCATTTGCAGCAGCATTTACAGCAGGCACAGGTGCTTTTATGCATGTGTGGGTGCATTTTACAGTGTCGTAATCATGCCTGCTTCCTCTTCCGGGTGGCGGTGGGCCACATGAAAGGGTGCCACAGACCGGAGTTTGATCACCCCTGCTCTAGAAGAATGGCTGATGAAATACTGGTCTAAGAGACTTTTCATTCCCTTTTCTGCAGAAATGTACTATTTTTGCTGTCCCTACCTGCAACTTTATCCCCAAAATGACCCCTAAAAGGACAGCCATATTTATTAATTGTGCAAAGCCCCTCTGCATGAGTGATCAATCTGTACTGTACAAAGTTCTTCAGGAGAAAAAGACAGCTGTAACTCTTAATGTTCTCCAACTATATAATTTTAGGGCTGCCATTGCTCAAACTGTCCTGTAAATCATAGCAGAGAATGTAGCTCAAATGTTGGCTCCATTCCAAAAAGAATTGCTCCCTGTTAAAGTTGGAGTCAAAATTCCCCAGCAAAAGCTCTGACTTTGTGGAGATTGCTTCTGTTCTGTCACTGACTGATATAGTCTAACTGCCCTTTGTTAACTTTAGTGGCAGGGTGGCTCTTTGAAGAAATTTTCCATTCATGCCATCTCTGGGCAACAGAATGAAATGCTGAACATTGCAGCTATCGGTGAGAAGCACTTGACAAGCTCTATTCAAAGGATCACTTGTTTTTCCTTCTTAAAAAAAATCTCACTTCTGGTTTATTCCTTTTAACAGCTAAGTTCCAGCAATAAAATGGAAACCAGTGAAGTTGTCTCAACAGCATTTTGGGTGTGAAGAGCTGCATGCTCAAAGAGCTTCTATTGATCATTTCATCATCCTATCTTTCCACTTCACTTTACATACTCGGAATTGAAAAGGGACAGCATGGTCTCCAGTGCATTCAACACTTCTGCGTGGGTGCAGCAGAATAAAGGGTAAGAGGAAATGAAAGACTGCTGGATCTCTGATCTTTCTAATTACTTTGACACCACTACTTCACTGTCCTAGCAAAGCATTTTGATTCACAAGAAGAACACAGAGCTGACAAAAGAAGTTTTCTAAGATGAACAGTGCCCAGAATATCTTAGCCTGTAGTGTTAGCAGCACAAGTGTGGAATTTGTGATCCAGAAACATAACTTTCCCAATATCTATTAACATTTAAATAAAACTCAGTTGGAAAGGACTAAGGGACAGATTTCAATTCCCAAGATTCTTCTTCCAAAAGTATGTGGCAGGTAGTGCCTAGAACTGCAAAAATAAAGTTTGAACACCTCCCTTTAATTGTTACTCCCCTACCAATTGTTATTCCTCTCCTATTATTCTGAGATTTAGTACCAGACAACATCAAGGGTCCAAATACATCCAGTTGTTTTTATTGTCCCTCTCCTCAGGACTCGCAACACCTGGTCCCGGTGGATGGGAGACCAGGCACCGCCGCTATGTCCACGCCTTCCGAGCCCCGGAGGGCTCAAAAGACACTGCCCCATGCCGCCTGAGGACCCGTCCTGCATCTCCTCGTGACTTGCAACACCTGGTCCCGGTGGATGGGAGGCCAGGTACTGCCGCTACGTCCACGCCTTCCGAGCCCCGGAGGGCTCAAAGGACGCTGCCCCACGCCACCCGAGGACCCATCCTGCCTCTCCTCGGGACTCGCAACACCTGGTCCCAGTGGATGGGAGGCCAGGTGCCGCCACTACGTCCACGCCTTCCGAGCCCCAGAGGGCTCAAAGGACACTGCCCCGTGCCACCCGAGGACCCGATTTTGTATCTTTCCCCCCGCTGCTGCCTGCTTTAGGCAGTATGCCCCAATGTAAACCGCTTAGAGTCTTCTTCTGGAAGAGACAAGCGGTATATAAATAAAACTTTATTATTATTATTATTATTATTCAGTCGCATAGTCAAGTCTGACCCTTTGTGACCCCATGGACCACTTCATGCCAGGCACCCCTATCCTCCACCATCCTCCACAGCCTGCTCAGCTCTACACCCATTGCATCAACAATACCATCTAACCATCTCATCCTCTGCTGCCCCCTTCTCCTTTTGCCCTCAATCTATCCCAGCATCAAGGCCTTCTCAAGTGAGTCATCTCTTCTCATTTGGTTTCCAAATTACTTGAGCTTCATCTTCAATATTTGTCCTTCCAAGGAGCAGTCAGGGTTGATTTCCTTCAGGAATGACTGATTTGCTCTCTTGCAACTAGAGTAGGCCCATTGAATCAGTAGGGATTTGGTGAATCAACTCTTCTATAAGTTCCATTGATTCAGCCATAGACTACAGAATTCATGCCAATTCCAATGCCCATTTTGTTATGTTTTACATGTTGTCAAACATGTTTAGCTTCCCAACTATATTTCATTCACCAAGGCAGACCTATGGAGAGAGTTAGGTGCAACTGCTAAAGAAAGAAGTGTCATCAGCAGAACCAAACTACATGATTCTCTGCCTCCAAGAGGATCTGATTCTCGACATATGGTCTGGGCATCTACAAGAGATCCTTCCTCTCTCCATTTGTCTTTCTTTCATTTACTTTCACACTCACACACACCAGATTCTCAGGACCAGCATTTCCCATTCTTAGAGAAAATTGGAGGCTGCGAGAGTAAGAGAGCAGAAGCACCTACTCCTAAAGTAGCTGAATGAGCTCATCCCACTGGTGTATGTAGCCAGTTGGCCTGTGCGCCTCTATGCTGATGTGAAATAACAATAAAATGTTTTATGTTATGGAATAATAATAAAAAATTAATGATGTTTTCCACTTATAAACAAAACAGCTGCATGCTGGAAGCAGAGAGGGGAAAATACAACAAGCAGTTCAAATGTTTTCCCCAGCAGCATTTCATTAAACACACTTTTTATTTACAGATGCCAACTCCAATGACAACTTATACGCTTCCTATAATTTTCCCCGTGGTTTAGAGTTCTCAAGGACATAGAGTTAAAAGACTGCTGCGGGGAGGGTTAAAAAAATGGTGCTGCAACCACTGCAAAGTCTCTTGCTATTTTGAGGCTCACCTTGTTCAAGTGCTTATCAACCTTTTTCATTCTATTAATATTGTCCTAAGTTTAGTAAGGAAACAATTCACCTGCTGTGTGAGATAGAGCGCACTGAGAAATACTGTCATTGTGCCTTCCATTACCTGGGCACCTAATTTTCATATCATGGGAGATCCTTCAGAGAATATTGGGAGGTAGGAAAGGAGTAGAGCAGAGCCAAGGTCTGACCATCCCCTTCTCCTGGTCTCCTAGGCTAAAGGAGATCTTGGAAGCATCATTGCTTGCACATTAACTCCTAGAATCTCTTGGCCACATTGTTTGAGGTTCATGGGAGTTGCTTTTTAAGTAACATTCAAAAGCTCTTTACTAATATTCCAGTTCTTCTTTCTGACATAGAGAAAGATTGAAGATAAAGGTCGCCCTTGCTCAAAAAGCCAGTTGTATATGACTCTAGGGCTCAGTGCTCATCTCTGTTTACAGCCAAAGAGCTAATGCTGTCTGCATTTGCAGATGTTTCTGTGGACATGTAGCAGGCATGTCTAGACACCGGAATGCATGAAAGGCTGTTTACCTTCCCATCGAAGTGGCACCTATTTATCTACTTGCAATTTCTTGCTTTCAAACTGCTAGGTTGGCAGGAGCTGGGACAGAGATGGGAGCTCATTCCATCCTGCAGGACTCAGGTCTTGAACTGCTGATCTGTCACCTTCCAGTCAGCATCTTAACCACTTTGAACCACTGCAGTCCTGAGAGAAAGATTAGAAGACACAAAATCACCCATGACTGCTTACAGTCTGGGGCTACAGTAGACAGATTAACAAGACCAGGGTGTTTCTGTCATTTAATTGTTTGCCAAGTTTTATCACTGCATCCCTAGAAGAAACAAATTAAATATTTCTGTGCCCTTTTGTGACACCCAGCATTTGCTGCCAGATACACTGTCTCTTTCTGGATAATGTTAGTGCTGGTTCTGTCAGAATGCATTTCTCTTATCATGCACAGGAATTTTACACAAACAACAAATACAGAGACCTTCCTGATACATATATCAATTGCACCCAACAACACCAGACCACATTCATATCTAAATCTAAATGCATGTGAACACCTGCAAAATTACAGTATTTTACAGAATTGCCTCTGTCTTCCATCTTCTTCTTTGAGAAAAAGACTTTATAATTCTAGTGGCATTTTCACTTCCTACCCAGCAAATGAGAAGTATGACTTTTCTTTCTAAAGAAGGGAAAATGTTTGAGAACTCGTCTATGTGCTATTATTCCCCCACAGAAATCCATTCCAATCCTATGTATAGTCAATCATGACCCCAGCCATCTTTCGAGTCCTATGCCAGATTTTGACATACAAAAAGTACTCTCTTTCACACACTTCACTTGCCATCAAAGCTCAGCCTGTCTTGATTAGAAGTGCGGAGAAGTGTTAGATCTACTTGGGAAATAATTGCTTCTAAACCTAGGATGACCTTTTCTCCCCCCCCCCAAAATAATAATAAAATGTGCCCCACAAATTTCACACTGCTATTTGTGAAAATGGTTGAAATCAAACTTGCCTGAGAGGCACAATATCAGGATAGTCATTTCTAGGTGTTTTATGAAGGTGTTGTAGTTTAAAGTGCCAAGCTTCCACTTAAACAATAAAAATAGCCTAAATCCACTACTCTAGTGTTCTGTGCTAATCTCCATTTACAGGCAAGGAGTCAGTGCTGTCTGCGTCTGCAGACATTTCCGTGGTCATGTGGTAGGCACAACTAGACACTGGAGCACAAAGAACACTATTACCTTTCCCACAAAGCAGTACCTATTTATCTACATTTCTTGCTTCCAAACTGCTAGGTTGGCAGGAACTGGGACAGAGACTGGAGCCTACTCCGTTGCAGAACACTTGGCATTTGAACTGCTGACCTGTTGATCTCAGTGTCTTAACCACTCAGTTTCTTAACCACTGATCTCAAACTCGGTGTCTTAACCACTAAGCCACTGAAGTTCAGCTGGTTACAATTATTCTAATTGGCAAGGAGAAGCTTCAGGCCCCTTCCAAGAGTCCTTGGGAGTGTAGCTCTCACCCTGAGAAGTAAGCACCTGGACTGAGATCAGCTTTCTCCCCATCTTTGCTCCCTTCCTTTCCTCTCAAGCTCCACAGCTAAAGTAATCAGACCTCCTGGCCAATTACCATTACAGAAAGCATTACAGACTCCATTTTTAGCAGCTCCATAATTTCTTCACAGCCATATTAAAATTTCTTTTCTTGGTATCATTTCCTGAATAAATACAATTACTACCAGAGAAGTTCAAGACGTGTATGGTAAAAGGAAAATTCTTCTCATGTGTTCCTCTCTTGTAATTCCAATTATACAAGCCACAAAGGACCTCTCTCCTTCCACTGTATCTCTTGCCCCATTACATTTCATTCCTTGGTTGGAGAGAATGTCTGCAGTGGGAAGTTGTACAATGTGCTTTTGAAGGCTCTCCAAATGATCAGCTAGATCAGCTAGAAACTCTAGTAAAACATGCAACCTTCCAAAGGCCTGGCCTATGGGACATAACAGGGAGAACAGATAGGGTGGACTTAGCTAACATGTTCCAACTTTTCTCCTTGTACAGTGGTACCTCATACAATGATTTTAATCCGTTCCACAGGGCTCGTTGTTGTATGAAACAATTGCTATATGATACATGCATCATATAGAGATTTTCCTTGTGGGATGCATCGTACAACAATTTATTTATTTATTGCTAAGTGGTATTTTGCATTGAAAAAATTGTTTCCATAGGGAAAATTGTTATGCAGAATGCCATTTCTACCACAAAACCTAATTGTTGGGTTTTTACTGTATCCATGATTTAAAATCATAGCGCTAAACAGTACTCCATTCTAAAGTAGGGATCCTTCTGCATTATATAACAAGT
Source organism: Bradypodion pumilum (assembly GCA_035047305.1). Taxonomy (NCBI): domain Eukaryota; kingdom Metazoa; phylum Chordata; class Lepidosauria; order Squamata; family Chamaeleonidae; genus Bradypodion; species Bradypodion pumilum. The sequence goes on along the minus strand of JAWDJD010000001.1, from coordinate 155,123,997 downwards.
AGATTTAACAATTGTTGAGCCTAACTTATCTTTATTGAGCAGAAATGGTTATTTTTATTTCCTTTTCAATACACGCTTACTGCTTCAGCAGAAGGCTATTTGAAATTATTGCTCCTTATAAAACCATGAAGCTACCGCCAAAGTTCCTGCAGGAAGAGACCACTTCAACCAGCATATATAAACTACCCCCGGTCTGGTCCATGACATCAGGAGAAAGTAAGCATTATCTAGGACTTGTGAAAACAAAGAGACAGAGAAAGGCCACATAACTCATTATAGAACCTTTTAACACTTGTGGCCTCAAGCTTGGGTATGAAGCCAAATGTAAAAGAAAGAGATACCCGTTCCTTGATCTTTTGTTCTGTGTAGTTCCATACATTATAGACAGCCAAACCACGCTTCTAAACAAATAAAAGCATGCCTGGATATTTCAGGCCATCCTGGCTTTTTGACTGCTGTACTACATATGTTCTTCTTCTTGTTCTGCCACATCCTAATCTGAATATTGGTGATCCTCATGGTGATCAGCCATGAAGACTGTCCTGAGAATACAATGCAGTGGCCCTTCATTTGCCTTCTGCATCGCAGCATGATCCCTGTATCACTGATCCAGTTCCACAAGAAACTTTCGGGTCCTGAGCCCTTTTGGAACGCAAAGTCCTCATCAGCCCCAGGCCAGTATTTGATGAAGCTGCTGCCCTCCATCAAGATGGATTCAAGTGGGATTTAATCCACTTGGGGACCATCACCCTTCCCTGTGGACTTTGGAACCCAAGCCATTAGCCCTCAGGGCTGTCAGATTAGTTAACTGCTGCCTGACACTCAGCGTTGAGTTGCTGGCAGTATGGTCTACTCCAGGAGCATCCAAACTTTTCAGGCCATGGGCTGGACATGTGGTTCAGTGGGCCGGTCATGTGGTTCCTCCCACCAGAAGCAGAAGTAAAACACACCTTGCAGTTGGTTTTGCAAGAGGATGAGATAGATTTTAAGCTGCCATTTTTCCTGCTTAAACCAGGGGTGCCCAAACTATGGCCCGTGGGCTGGATCCAGCTTTCAATGCCAATTCATCCGGCCCACGCCATCCTCGTCACTCCCGGAAGTGGAAGTAAAACACATGTGGGTATGTTTTACTTCCACTTCCAGGCGCAACGAGGGCAGTGTGAGCTGGATGAATTGGCATCAGGGGCTGGATCCAGCCCACGGGCCATAGTTTGGGCACCCCAGGTGTTCTCTATTACCATGGCAGGGTAACCTAGCCAGACACTCACTTATGTTCTACCTACAGATAAAAACTGTTTGCCTTATTCATATGTGAAATTTTTAGAGGCACTATTATGAACATCATAAATGTCCAGCTACACATGAAACTACACATGAAACTGCAGTTTTTACATCACTATTTGGTGCCATTTTAAAAATAATTGGGTGAGGGGTGAGGAAGGGCAAAGCAAGGGAGCATGTATTATAAGTTGTTGTGTTTTCCATATTATTTTATGAAGTAACAGAGGAGATGCAGACAATAAAATGAGTACCATCAGATAATTTACATGCATTTATACCTGGAGCAAAAAACAGTCAATTTGTACAATTTGATTTAAAAACCAGATTTTTATTCTTTTGAAGCTACAGATCTATATTCCATAATGTCTGACAATTGCAATTTGAACCATGCACTCACAATTAAACTCACATTATGGAGCAGTTTAGATGTGAAAATTGGAAAGAAGTGTTTCTTATGGAGGATTTGGACTGGCTGTTTTTTTTTTACTTTGCACCATTTGATTGTCCATAATGATAAATTTTGCCCGTTTTCTAAGCTGATAGTTAGCTCTGATTGGCAGTAAATAGCCTCTACTGACAGTAGATCTAGTTACAAAACAAAAACAACAAGAATTTGTAGAAAAATGTAACAAAACCGCAGTTGCAGACTCCAAGAAAGTCTATTTATATACAGTGAAGTAATGGCTGAAATTGTATCATGGTAATATGGATGCTGAGCTTGACAACCAGAAAGTTGGTGGACTAGCAGTTCGAGACCTGAGTGCTGCATGACAGAGTGAACTCCATCGTCTGCCCCAGGTCCTACCAACCTAGCAGTTCGAAAGCAAGAAATTGCAAGTAGATAAATAGGTACCATTTTGGTGGGAAAGACAACAGCATTCTGTTTGCTCTGACATCTATTCATACCTGCCACATGCCCACAGAAACATCTGCAGACACTGTCTGCAGTGATGAGCATCACCCTCTAGATTCAGATATGACTGGCTTTCGAGCAAAGGAGATCTTTAGCTTTAAGGAAATGGGAATGATATCATCATCAGTAGCAAAATGCTGCTGATTCAAAGCAGTTTGGAGGTGCCTGTGATTCAGACAGAGTAGGACAAAGTTATGTGAAATCACCAAAGGAAGCTTTAAATTGGCTGTGATTTGCTATCATCACCACTACATACGTGGAGCTGTCCAACAAGATTTCAGCCAACATTGGAGACATCCATGGAAGAAAAACGTACAGTAGAACCACGTATAACAAAAATAATTGGTTACACTAGGCACTTCATTATACGATGTTTTAATAATACAATGCATGCATCGTACAATGAAAATATCTATGGGATGCATCATACAGTGAAAAGGTTTTTTTGTTATACAATTCCTATAGGGATACATTGCATTGTACAACAAAAAAATTTGTTGCATGATGCACTGTTGATTTTCCCCCCAAATTTCCTTCATTGTACGATTTTCCCCTGCTGTATGATGCATTCGTTATGCGGGGTTCTACTGTAACTGAATAGGACTATATTGTTCAATAATTACATGCATGGAGTGCCAAATGTAAAAGCTTCTATAGTGATCAGATTCTAGTCCAGTCCATAGTGGCCATACACTCAGTGGCTCCTCCTCCAAGCCTCCCACACCAGGCAGAAGGACAAAAGGAGACATTCCAGGAGGTCGAGAAAGTACTAACAAGCCAATGGGGTGGAAACAGCATATGGGAATTCTCCCTGGCCTGCACTTGGATTATGCAACAGCAACCCTCTGAAGGAATCCCAGAACACTAATACATTGGTGTTAATGATGGAAAAGTGGATGGAGTACTGAGAAAGAAAGATGAGCTTTACAGCTTGACTGAGAATACAAGCGCGGTGCCAAAATGGCCACCGCGCTCTTTGCGGGGGCCCCCATCCAGACTCAGACATCCGGGTGAGTTAGGGGGTGTGGCCACCCTCTTTAAAAAGGGTGACCACGAGGCAGCTGCGCTGCCATTTTGGAAGCGACGGAGCGGAGAAGTTCGCTCCGCCGCTTTCTCCTCAGCTTTTTGCCCCGATCTTGGTCGCTAAAGGGATTTTTTCCCCTTCTCTTGCTTTTAATTGCTTGGGAGACATGGCTCTCAAGTGTAAGGCACCAGCTTCTAAGCCGTGGCCGAGGGGGAGGGCTCTGCCCACCCCCCCACCCCCAACATCTCGGGGGCTGCCTCCAGGCCAGAGGGTTTGGGTGGCACCCCCTCAAGCAGGTGGTGGGGTTGGCGTTCCCACTCCCACCAATGCGGGTCAGGCTTCCACCGGCCCTTCTGGGGTTACTACCCCTGCTATGCATGGTGGCCCACTTGGGCCTGGTGCGGGTCTCCGCCCCACAATTCTTCCGGCCCCTCATGGGCCGGACTACTGGGCTTGGCCTTACTCGGGCCAGGGATCCCCAGCTGGGTTTATCCCACAATTGCCTGGCAGGCCATCCGGCCCATCTGGCCCACCTTATCCAGGTGGGTCCGAGACCGTTGATGCCCTCCTTGCACACATTGCTGTGCTGGAGGCATCAATGGGCATTGCCCCACCACCTCTGGATGGTGGGCTTCCAAACCCTCCAGTTCTGGCCCACACGTCAGCCACGACTGTCCAACGGGCTGTTAGCAGGGTCGAGCTGCTTGAGGCCATCAGGCCAGCCCAAGCTGGTGCCTCGCAGCTCCCCACCAGAACATCACTTCGGGGCTTTCCGCCGGGGGCCAGTCCTGCGTGGCAGGGATGCAGCGGCACACAGAGCTCGATATCCGTCGCGAGCCCCGACGCCCACCGTGGGCCGGAACCCCCAGTGGGGGCGGCCGACGGGGGTGCACCGAGTGAGTTTCCTGGTCAATTAAGTACACCAGTGACACTACCTAGCACTACTGGGGGGGGGGGTGTTCAGTGGCCATGGCCACGACAGGTTACTGTAGGAGGGCAGTTGTATCCATACTGTCCTGTGAATTCTTGGTTGTCCAATTACCCCCCGGTTATGTCAGGGGTGACCGCCCCTGTGGGCTTGCCCAATGTGTCAGGGGTTATTCAGGGCACACTGCACACACCACCAATTCAATCCGTGCCGACGGCAGCCCTGCCGACGGCCAGTTATTCCTTACCACTGGGTGATCATCTCTCCCAGGCCACGAGGGAGAAGATTTGGCGGGGGGAATATGTGGACATTTTCTTCCTCCTGAACCGTGAAGCCACCAAGGAGGAGAGGGAGGGGCAGGACGATAGGGATAAGGAGTTGTCCCGTCGTCGTAAGCCACCTCGCACATGGGCCAATTGGTTGCCGGCCTATCTGATTTATATGGCGGTATACCTGAGGGCAAGTCCTGACTTGGCCATCCCGATGATCCAATATCTGGATAATATTTATCGGACTGTAGTGGATTTCCCTGGCCCGTCATGGTTGGCTTATGATGAAGAGTTTAGGATGAGAGTGGCCCTCCATCCTGAGATGAGGTGGGATGAACCCTGCAGCAGTTGTGGCTGCTGTACATGACCCCCACGCAGCCAGCACCAGGTGACAGGTACCACTGTGGCCATGCTGTTCAGCGGGCTGCTACTACACAGACTCCCCGCCAGCCGGTGGGGCAGGGAGTTCCAGTCCACCTGCTGTATTGGAGCTTCTCCGCCAGTGGAGTGTGCAACAAACGTCAGTGTCGGTTCCGGCATGAGTGCCCCTCTTGTTCTGGCCCTCACGCCACCTCTGCATGCCCGTGGGCTGGTGGGTCACGAGGCAGAGGAAGGGGTGGGCAGGGGGCGGTCAGAGCTCCCTCTGACGGTGCTACCCATCAAAAAGGCCCCCTCCCCAATTAATGTCCAGGTGCTGGAATGTTGGCTTGCTGCTTATCCTAGATGGGATGATGCGAGGTACCTACTTGAGGGTTTTCAGTTTGGCTTCCGCATACCACTTCAGGGTTTACGCGGGCCTCAGGACACCCCAAACTTACTTTCTCTCAGGGGTAATGAGGATATTGCCGCCCAATCTATAGCCAAGGAGGTCACCGCACTGAGGGTAGCTGGGCCATTTGCTGACCCACCATTCCCGAACTTGAAGGTGTCACCTTTGGGTTTAGTCCCTAAGAAGTCCCCGGGTGAATTTCGACTAATTCACCACCTTTCTTACCCTGCGGGCTCTTCGGTCAATGATGCGATACCTGATGACCTTTGCTCGGTCAGGTATACATCCTTTGACCAGGCCTTACAGATGGTATGCTCATGTGGCCCAGGGGCGCTACTGGCAAAGTGTGATATCAAATCGGCATTCCGATTGTTGCCAGTGCACCCTGATGACTTTGAGCTGTTAGGTTTTCGTTTTTGGGGCAATTTTTATGTCGATAAGGCCATGACTTTTGGCTGTTCTATCTCATGTTCGGCTTTCGAACGATTTAGCACCTTCCTTCACTGGGCTTTTGTTTGTAGATCAGAGTCCCGGTCTGTAGCCCACTACCGCGACAATTTTTTGTTCGGAGGGGAACACGGCACGGACACGTGTGCTCGTCTCCTCGCCACTTTTCAGGCGCTTATGTGGGAACTGGGTGTTCCCCTAGCACCTGAAAAGACTGAGGGACCAGCCACCACTCTCACCTTTTTAGGTATTGATATTGACACCGTTGCCCAGATGTCCAGGTTGCCCATGGAAAAAGTGACTCGGATCTCTGATGCGATTCTGGCAATGCTTGCCAGGCGTAAGGTGTCTCTCCAAGAGTTGCAGGTGCTTCACGGCCACCTCAACTTTGCCTGTAGGGTAGTAACACCGGGCAGAGCATTTGCCAGGCGTCTGTGTGACACCATGGCGGGCCTTCTAAAACGCCACCACAGGGTACGGCTGACCAGAGGTTTACGGGCAGACCTTGCGGTCTGGCTCACATTCCTACAGGATTTTAATGGCATCTCCTTCTGGAGATCAGAGCTTATGCTCAGCCCGCATTTCCAAGTGCAGTCGGATGCCTCCGGCTCCCTGGGTTATGGGATTTACTTTGAAGGAAGGTGGTCCTATGGTCAATGGCCTCAGACATGGCAAGGTATGGATCATTTACGCGATCTTACTTTCCTTGAGTTTTTTCCCATCTTAGGGGCCCTAATGCTCTGGGGGGATAGGTGGGCTAATTCAGTAGTTCACATTTGGTGTGACAATGCTGCAGTGGTGCCAACATGTCCCATCATGCAGCACAGTGTTAATCATCCAAATAGCAACAAACACCAAACAATTGCCCACCCCACCAAACAGTGCCCAACCCAATAAAAGACCAACATAGGAAAAATTATGGAACATGCAATCTGTTTTTAAAAACCACAGCAGCAAACACCAAACAATTGCCCACCTCACCAAAAAAATTGCCCTCCCCCATCCACCTCCCCACCCCAAGCCAATTGGAAACAGAAAACTTCATTTACCTACCTTTTCACTGTGTCAAAGAATGGTCCTAGAACCAAAAGAATGCTGCAAAAATCCGAGGAATGCTTCCAAAAATTCTGATGAAAAAATTCAAAAATTCAAAAATCGCACTCAAAACCACTCCTAAACACTCTTCACCTCATGCAAAACCCACAAGAGCAATGCACGCATGCGTTCTGCCTTTTATACTGCCCAGGCACAGTGCAACCTGGGAAAAACCCCAATGCCTCATACAATGTCGCAGTGACTTTGTATGAGGCAACGTTTTTCAAGGAATTAGGCGATGTTGTATGAATTTGATGTTGTTTGAAGCAGACTTTGTATGAGGTATTATTGTAACAACAATACAGCAGGCAGTAATAAAAATAATTATGCTTAAAGTGCCACAATGGTTTTGTCTCTTTTTTTGTATTTGTGTTTTTGTTGTTGTTGTTGTTGTTGTTGTTGTTGTTGTTGTTATTTTCTCAGATAGACTAACATGGCTATATCTTTAATAGCCTTGGGAAATTTTGGACTACAAGCTTTATTAACCACAGGTCATTCTAGCAAGTAAGAAATGTCACTCTTCGTAGCTCTGTCAGGACCCAACACTATTGTAAAGCCCTTCCAGGGTCTAGAGGTTGACAGATACTTGTAAATAAACCTTAATACATCTGAATTTTTAATTTGATATATTTTTCATGATTGCCTTCATACGACATCAATTTGAAAATAATATTTAAAAACCTTTGCCATCCTTTTCTGAATGCTTAATTTCTCTACATAATGATAATGGCACACAAAAGATGTTTTTAAAAAAACAGCATGTGGTAAAATAATCTTACAAAAACACACATCAACTCAGTATGTCTGGAATACATTCAAATTGCCATTTAGAATAAAATAAATGAATTTAACATAGCACTTAAAATAGTGCAATTAAAGCTTATTATATTTGTCAAATGATGACTCTATTGTTAAATTGAGTATTGAAAGAAAGAAAGAAAGATTTAATGGCCAATATTATTTCAGAACTATAATGGGTACATCCAGAATTTCTTATTAGTTATTTTGGGCTTAATTTCCTCATCTCTAATGCGTGCTCATGACTTTAAAAATGATAATAATCTTGAACATTCTTGGGTGTGTTTAGCTTGATTGTTGCCCCTGTACACTGAGGTCTGGAGGTATTTCAAATGATAATTACCTACATAGAAAATGCTCCTAAGATAAATGATCTATTACTTATTGCAAATTATCCCATGTATATGTTTAATATGAGACATCCTTGTTTTGGTTGTAAACAGGTTAAAGGTATTTTTGCATAATTACCAATAGCTTCTAAATGGAGCACTATAATTTTGCTCAAGTACTTATTTACACAGCATATGAGGATGGGGTTTAAATTTTATTTTTGTCAAAAAAATAACTTCAGGTGGAGATGGCAGAGATAATCAGCTTTCCTGATGCCTAAATTTGCTTGACACATCATGTTATTTAGGACACAAAGAGCTAAATTAACTTCAGAGTATACTGATTATTTAGCCTATAATAGTAATTTCATGTCAGAAATTATTCTGGGTTGAAATGGATTTTTTTCTAGAGAAACTCTGTAGAGGATGCCCGAATGGCCGAATGAGGCTCCTTTCATGTCCCCAAAAACCTTTTCCACTGAGGTGGTTCCTATTTGTCTACTTGCAATTTCTTGCTTTGAAACTGCTAGGTTGGCAGGAGCTGGGATAGAGATGGGTGCTCAAACTGTCAAGCAGTACCTGGGTCTCAAACTGTCAACTTGCCTGCCTTCCAGCTAACAAGGTGAGCTTCTTAACCACTGAGCTACCGCTGTCCCTATTCTGTAGCCTGATTAGTGATTATGAAGGATGTTATGGGCAAACTATAACACTAGAGAAAAATACAGTTGCTTCTACTAAGAACCTGATTCCCACATGCTGTGGTATGCCTAGGAAGGCTGTAAATATCAGCTGTCCACAATTTGATGAATGCAGAAAGATAGATTCACTTCTTTCCACATGTATCACACTCACATTTGTTTTTGAAGTGGATGTTTGATAATTTTTGGGTATGGATTCAGCTTACATACCACTTTAACACAGTATAACAATCAAGACCAAGCTCATGGTACACCAAGCTGTTGTTATTTCAATGTTATTGTACGGCTGTGAAACATGGAACTCCTATCGCCAAGACATCAAGAAGCTTGAACCCTTTCATCAACAGAAGCTAAGGTCCATCCTGAACATCAGGTGAGGTGACTATGCCACCAACATTGCAGTTCTCAAGAAGGCACATGTAAATAGCATTGAAGCTTCCATCATAGGCCATCGTCTTAGATGGATAGGGCATGTCCGCAGCATGGATGGTTACAGGCTTCCTCGTCAAATTCTTTATGGGGAACTTAGCTCTGGTACAAGACCTCACGTAGTTCCTGTGAAGCATTATAAGGACCAGTTGAAACAAGCCATGGAAGGTGTCAGGTATAAACCCCAAAACTTGGGAGGCAGCAGCCATAGATTGCCCACATTTTTGCCAAACCATCTCTGCTGCTACCGGTTACTTCAAAGGAGAGCACCACAGACATGAAGAAGCCAAGCAACAAGCACAAAAGCTTCATCAAACTCAACTATGCCCTCCATCAACCATTCAGTGCACAGTGTGTGGTTGCATGTTTCATGCCAGAGTTGGAGTCACCAGGGACACATTCATAAACTGAGAAAATGACTTCCAGGGAAAATGTGTGTTCTGATAATGAGTAGCAGCTGATGACGACACACCATTTTGCAACTGCAGCCAAAGAGAGAATGCCAGAGAATAATGCTCTGTACATACTAGATTGTGGCAAGACCTGCCCAAAGATGCTTTTGTTAGGTAAATTTAACAACAGCAACAACAAAAATGAAAGATGCTGACTCCCATTACAATTGTAAAAGCCATCTGGAGTGGCCATTAAGTCCTTCTTCACTTCTGGTAATGAGAGAGCATTCTCCACAACCACACACTTCAGAGCAGAGGGCTAGCATAGGGGCTGCCAGTAAACCATGTGGCTTGCAGGTATCTCCTCCAAAACCCAGCTACTCATGTATGCCACCTGAAGTAATTACTTCACACTTTCTATAGGAAGGGATATTTTAGTGTTCAGGGAATGAAGAAGCAGACAAGTGAAGTAGTGAAATTCAGCTCTTTATTAGTGGGGTTTAAACACAGTTTGGATGGGGCAAAACTCAGACTTATATACACTATAAACAGTAACAGTAAAAATAATACAACAAGCCCATTGGCTAACAGAGTGTGCACATTTTTGATCCACTTATTTGCATAAGAATAGATCCATGAGAAAAGACACATTCTGCTCCTATAAACAGTAACAATAATACAACAAGCCCATTGGCTAACAAAGTGTGCACATTTTTGATCCGCTTATTTGCATAAGAATAGATACATGAGAAAAGATACATTCTGCAACATTCTGCTCCTGCCAGAAAACACAGTTAACATACATAACATTCTTCCCCCCTAGATAAAAACAAAATCCTTTAACCAGGATGGTGGTCTAGATTCCCTTCTGGGTCGGACGCTTGGCTGAGCCGGCTCAGGGGCTCGTAGGATGGGTGACCTGACTGGAATGAGGGATTGCCTTGCTAGGAGGGCTTGAAAAGGTGCCCTGGAAGCTGCCACCACTGCTGGGACCCTCTGCTTCTCCTCTCTCCCCAGAGCCCTCATCATCGGCCAGGGATGAGAGACAGCTGTGCGCCTCCACCCTCCATGCCTTGCATTGCTTGGAGGGCTTGAAAAGGCACCCTGGAAGCCGCCACCACCGATGGGACCCTCTGCTTCTCCTCTTTCCCCAGAGCCCTCATCGTCGGCCAGGGATGAGAGACAGTTGTGCGCCTCCGCCCTCCGAGCCTTGCCTAGCTTGGAGGGCTTGAAAAGGTGCCCAAGAAGCCACCACCGTTGCTGGGACCCTCTGTTTCTCCTCTCTCCCCAGAGCCCTGGTCACTGGCCGGGGATGAAAGACAGCTGTGCGCCACTGCCCTCTGAGCTGTACTCTCCAGGGTTTTGGAAATCGCTGGATCCCCGTCCTTGGTGGGAGCAAGGGCGGGGAGAGCGACTGGCCCCAACTGTGAGAGAGACTGGCCCACAGCTGTGGGGCGACCGGCATGGCTATAGAACCTTGCTGCTGCCGGACTTGCCAGACCCCCACCTTTGCAGACTGGTGGCCACTTGCGGCTATGTTGGGAGTTCGGCTTTGGGACTGCTGACATCACCATGGACGCTCTTCTGCCTTCGTAGTGTGGTCTGAAATTTTGTTATTTTCTCTCTTGTTATGTCATTGTACTGTGTTATTTACGATGATATTTGCTGTATTTGCTTAGTACCATATTTTTATTTGTAAGATACTGTATTTTATTGATCTCATTGCAATGTGTATTTATTATTACTTTTGTATTATATTGTTATATTCTACTTATATTGTCTTGCTGTATGGATATATGGATTGTTTATTGTATTTTTATTGTATACTGTACCCTTAATATGTTGAAATGCCACCCTGATTTGGCTGTGTGCTGGGTAGGGGGCGGGGTATAAATTAAAATTGAAATTGAAAAATTGAAATTGATTGACTAGAGGGGGAGGATTGTAACCCCAAATTTAAGCCCCGTTTGTCAGATGGAGGAGCAGGTGATCGCTCAAAACCAAAATCTAATTCTGTGGATGAATAAGACAACTCAGGGTCCCTCCTGTGAGTGCTAAGAGTGGAGGCACTCCAAGCAAAATTGGTCATCATCAATAAAGGAATCCAGAGTGCTAGGCTGGGACAGTGTAGGGGTACACCTGGCCGGAATAGGGGAGCATTCCGCAAATTCACCTTGAAATCGGTTCCTAGAAGATACTTCTGGGTCAATGTTGGCTGGCTGCTGACTATTACCTCTGCCCCCTGGGTTTAAACGGTTGGGGGCCAACCCTAGCATTGAGTGTCTGTTTTCGTCTTGTGGATCCAGTACTCTGGGTCTCAATTGATCCACGTGCCTCCTCCAGATCAGACCAGTGGCTATTTCAATTCTGTAAGAAACAGGACCAGTTTGATCGATCACAAACCCAGGCACCCACGTAGGGCCACCAGCTGCATAATTGCGGCAATGTACAGGGTCTCCTGACAAGAAACCCTTCTGGTGTTGGATTGTTATATCTGTGCCTTTGTCCTCTACCTTAGAGGGATCCAATCTGTCCAGCAAGGATGACAGAATCCTTCACTGTAGCAATTCAGCAGGGGACAGCCCTGAGGCAAGGGGGGTGAGCCTATATGTGAAAAGAAACTGGCATAACTGGAGCTCGAAATCCCCTTCACCCATATGCTGAAGCACATCTTTAGATGTGTGCACCTGCCACTCTACCTGGCCATTGGTGGCTGGGTGGAATGGGGTAGCAGTGATGTGCCTAATTGCATTCCTTTCCATGAAGGATTGGAATTCTGCAGATGTGAACGTGGACGTGTTGTTGGGCACCAGCACATCTGGAAGTCCAAATGCTACAAACAGCCTTCTTAGGTGCATTATCATGGTGGCTGAAGTGGTATTAGGCACCCTAATCACTTCCAGCCACTTAGAGAATGAATCCACAACCAACAAAAATCGGGAACCCCTAAATGGACCTGCAAAATCCATGTGCAACCTGGACCACGGGCTACTGAGCAGAATCCCATTCCAGAGAGGGAAGGTGGGATTGTTCTGGGCGAGAGGATTGACAACTGGCACAAGTGCTGACCATTTGTTCTATGTCTTGTTCCAGTTGAGGCCACCAAAAGAATCTACGGGCAAGGACTTTGGAATGTACAATTCCCGGATGCCTTGTGTGAAGTAGATGTAAAACCTTTTTCCTGAGAGTGACAGGAATGACCACCCGCTGACCCCATAGAAGGCAACCTTGTTCCACTGACAGTTCCGAATGCTTGCGGTGGAATGTTCTGAATTCCTCAGCTAGAGGAGAGACAGTCCAGCCTTTCTGTACCCAAGACATTACTTTAGGCAATGTTACATCCTTGGCCGTAGCCTTGGCTATATCAGATGGGACAACTGGGGGTGAGTCAAAAGCCCCAATCATAAGGACCTGGTGGTCGCTTTCGATCTCGCAATCGGCTTCCCCGACCCCCAGCAGTGGAGAACATGACAGGGCATCAGCGTGGCTAATGTTCTTGCCAGGCCTGTGAACCAAAGTAAAATCATATGTATTTAGGAAAATTGCCCAACGCAACATCCTTGGGGACAGAATTTGAGGTGTGGGCTTCTCGTTCACAAAGATTCCAAGGAGGGGCTTGTGGTCAGTTATGATGGTAAAAGGTCTTCTGTAAAGGTAATCGTGGAATTTCTTAGTGCAAGCCACGATTGCCAATGCCTCCCTGTCTGTCTGAGCGTAATTTTTCTCAGGCTTTCAGAGTGAATGGGAATAGAATGCTATGGGGGCTTCCCTCCCGTCATTTAGTACATGGCATAACACAGCTCCCATCCCCACAGGGGATGCATCACACACAAGTACAACTTCCTTGTTAGGATCAAAATGAGTTAATATAGCATCCGAAGATAGCAGCCTTTTAAGTTCTAGGAATGCTTTCTCCTGGCAATGGCCCCAGGGCCAAACAGTATCTTTCTTAAGAAGCCGACGTAATGGTTCGGCAACTGAGGCTTTGTGATGGTGAAAAGAGTGATAGAAGTTTAACAATCCTAGAAATGATTGCAATTCGGCTTTACATTTTGGCCTGGGTGCATTTCGTACAGCCATCACCTTGGAGTCAGAGGGCATGATACCTTGGGTTGTAATTCGGTACCCCAGGAACTCCACTCCCTGTGCCAAAAACACACATTTGTCTCTTCTTTGAAACATGAGAGGACTCGATTGAGCCTGGCCGCTAGTTTGATGGTGTCCTTAGTGGTGATCAGGACATCGTCAAAATATGGCTGGACAGTGGGCAAACCTTTTAAAATACTTTCTACAAGAGATTGAAATATTGAGATTGATAAAGGGAGCCTTCCGTGGCCCGGGAGGCTCCGAAGACGCCGCCGCAGCCGCGCCCTCCCTGCCCCCACCATCGGCGGGGAGATAAAGGGAGCCTTCTGTGGCCCGGGAGGCTCCGAAGACGCTGCCGCAGCCACGCCCTCCCCGCCCCCACCATTGGCGGGGAGATAAAGGGAGCCTTCCGTGGCCCGGGAGGCTCTGAAGACGCTGCTGCAGCCGCGCCCTCCCCGCCCCCACCATCGGCGGGGAGATAAAGGGAGCCTTCCATGGCCCGGGAGGCTCCGAAGACGCCGCCGCAGCCGCGCCCTCCCCGCCCCCACCATCGGCGGGGAGATAAAGGGAGCCTTCTGTGGCCTGGGAGGCTCTGAAGACGCTGCTGCAGCCGCGCCCTCCCCGCCCCCACCATTGGCGGGGAGATAAAGGGAGCCTTCCGTGGCCCGGGAGGCTCTGAAGACGCTGCTGCAGCCGCGCCCTCCCCACCCCCACCATCGGCGGGGAGATAAAGGGAGCCTTCCATGGCCCGGGAGGCTCCGAAGACGCCGCCGCAGCCGCGCCCTCCCCGCCCCCACCATCGGCGGGGAGATAAAGGGAGCCTTCCGTGGCCTGGGAGGCTCCGAAGACGCCGCTGCAGTCGCGCCCTCCCCGCCCCCACCATCGGCGGGGAGATAAAGGGAGCCTTCCGTGGCCTGGGAGGCTCCGAAGGATGCCGCTGCTGCGAAGCATCGTGCCCTCCCGGCCCTTTGTTCCTCTTGGAGGTTGACTAGGGCGGGTAGTTTTTGACTTTGATTATTTTTGTGGTGGCCTTGTTGTACCTGGACATGTGGGGCTTCTGAAAAGATGTGGTTTTTTTCCTTCCCTTTTGTCCTGATGCTTGCTATTGGAGGGTTGGAGGGTTGATATTGTATTATTGTGATTATTGTTTTTCTGTAATTGTACTGATTAATTATTGTGTTTTTTGCATAATTTTATTGTAACAGTATGTATCTTAATATGTTGTTAGCCGCTCTGAGTCGGCCGTGGGTTGAGTGGAGCGGGATATAAATTTAAATAATAAATAAATAAAAAAATCCGGGGGCCGCATTCACCCCAAATTGTATTCGAGTTACCTTAAATGCCCCCCTATGCGTTACTATGGTCTGGGCTATGGCAGCAGCAGGAGACACAGTCAATTGTTGGTAAGCCTGGGCAAGGTCAAGTTTTGTGAAGCAATTTTCTGCATGCAAGGAGGCAAGAAGGTGGCTTACCACGGGCACAGGATATGCATTCGGGTGAATAGCTTTATTGTTGGTACACTTGTAGTCAGTGCATATCCTGACCTCCCCGTTACTTTTCAAAGCAGTCACTATTGGTGTCCCCCACTCTGCAGAGTCCACTGGCACTAGGATGCCCTGCCCCACCAGTTTGTTCAGCTTGGCTTCTAACTTCTCCTTTCAAGCAAAGGGTACCCGACATAGGTACCGGGTACCGATGGTTGGGTCAAGCTCAAAGTCCACAGGGGGTTCTTTGTAAAACCGTAAACCCTTTTTGAACACCTCAGTATGTGCAGCACAAATATCCCAGATTGGGTCAGCATCTATTGTGTGAATGCCAGAAAGCCGGATTCCCAGGGGCCTAAACCATTGGGTCCCAATAAGACAGTTAGTGCCCTGCTTAACTACAACCAATGGCAAGGAGGTGTGAATGTTTTTTGAATTTGACCAAGAAATTTCCCACCCCCAGGACCAGAATCTGGCAACCCTGCAATCCCGGAGGGAAGTTTTAAAAGATTTGAGCTTGGGCTGAGAGGCAGGGGGAATTCTCAAAAACTCCTGCTGTGGAATTATGGAAAAGGAAATACCTGAATCCACCTCCATCTTGAAGGGGACATCCTGCAGGCTCAGGTCTGCAAAGAAAGACTCACTGACGATGCCCACTTGGCACGGCTCAGGCTCTGGTGACACTTTGGTGATGGACATTTTGTGGTGATGACTCTTCTTGGACTCAGGTGCTGTAGTTCTTTGCTTTCACTGTCGGCATACTTTAGCAATGTACCCTCATCGCCCACAGTTGTGGCATTTTGCCATGTGGAATGGGCACTTGCTGCAGTCATGCAGCTCCACAGCCATCACACTTGCAAAGGAATTTTTTCTCCAGATCATCACGGTGCTCTCGGTGTTTTCATCGGACCGCTCAGACTTCTCCCTCTGCATCCCTGGACTCCGATGAAGAGGTGGAACCTGGCGATGCTGAGGAGGATGAAGATGAATTTTGCTGAGCTTGCACAGCTGAGTCCACTGGTGGTGGAGTGGCGATGTCAGAAAAGCTTGATGCCAGACCACGCGGCCTCAGATGCTACCGCCTTTTCTAGGACTGCCTTGAAAGTTAGCATCTTCCTGATCATGAGGCGACATTGAGCATCTTTGTTCCTCATGCCGGCCAGCAGACAGTCCCGGAGTGCTTCTTTGATATTGTCCCACTTGCATGGGGTGGCAGCAATGCGCAGAGCGGCGGTGTAGTCTGCAATGGACTCCCCAGATCGCTGGTCTCTTCTGTGGAAGGCCACCCTGGCCGGGAAGATCAAGACCTCTGGCTGCAGGTGTTTCTTCAGTGCAGACATGATTTCTGCGAGTGGCACCACATCCACATCCCTTGGGAGAACGAGGTGGGTTGCCAGCTCAAGCATCTCATAACCGCACTGAGCGAGGAAACAGGAGCGCTTCTGGTCTTCATCAGTGATCTTCTGCGAGGCCATTGCATGACGGAATCGGCGTTTGTATGTTGCCCATTTCTCTGGATGCACTGGATCAAATGGGCCGATGTTGCTGCCGTGTAGGGATGCCATCCCAACTTCGTCGCCAGTTTAGTGTTCAGGGAATGAAGAAGCAGACGAGTGAAGTAGTGAAATTCAGCTCTTTATTAGTGGGGTTTGAACACAGTTTGGATGGGACAAAACTCGGACTTATATACACTATAAACAGTAACAATAATACAACAAACCCATTGGCTAACAGAGTGTTCACATTTTCGATCCACTTATTTGCATAAGAATAGATACATGAGAAAAGATACATTCTGCTCCTGTCAGAAAACACAGTTAACATACATAACAGATATCTATAAAGATGTCTAGGTCAGTTTTGTTTGCTGGTCTGAGCAAGTGGGAGACTCAGCTCTTCCTTGGCACATATAGGCTACCCCAACTTAGCAAAGCTATGTCTCACAGTATGATTCTCTTGATTGAACTAAATCATCTAAGAGACCTGATCCATAAGTATCAGTGAGTAAACAAAGTTGTGAGGTGGAGCTGGTATACATTAATTTGTTCAAATATCTACTTGACACACTGTTCTGTATCTAATGTTTTGACTGCACTGAGGAAATAATGAAATCCATAACTTGAATCTTTTAAAATGCCTTCAGGGCTGGCCCTGTCATCAGACAGAGTGAAGCAGTTGACGCGGACAGCATTTCCTGAGGGACAAAGACCCTAAATTCATGTGAATGTTTTAAGTGAAAATCAGGCTCAGATGCTGATAAGGAATGCCAAAAATGGAGGGAAACAACAAGAAAGGTGCTTTCCATGTGTTGTGAAAAGGAGAAAGGGGAACTATCAGGACAGGCCTTTAATTTTGCTTACTGTTTGAATTTATTATACACTACAGTATTTGGATAGCTCAGTGGTTTATTTAACTGGCAGCAAAGCCAGAGACTGGGAGTTCAATTTATTTATTTATTTTTATTGGATTTATACCCCGCTCTACTCAAGCACAAGGCTGACTCAGAGCGCCTACAACAATCAATGCACATATAATTACAATAGCATAATAATACACATAATCATGACCAAATAAATAATCAAAAAAATCACAATAGTACAGGAGACACAGCAACACAATATCGATAATCAATAATTACCCGAAAGAAAACAGGTAGCCTGTATAACAATGGGAAAACTGCACAGTCCCAGGATACCCCCAGAAGAAGGACATGGTAACCATGTCTGTGTATTCTCTACCTAGAAAACCCTGGAAAGGATCACCATGAGTCAGAATTGACTCAATGGCTTGCATCATTAGCATAATTGTATTTTAGGTCAAAAACAGGTTATTGGACCTTGCCTATATTTCCAGGCCTTCTGAACAAAGATTTTCCCTCAGCTAACATTCAAAATCCTGTTAAGAAAAATGGGACCTAAGGTTTCTTTTGTCCTTTTCTTTACATAGCCTCTGTTATTGCAATTAAGTAAGGTACAGGAACTTTTCATTTTTAGCATCACTTGTGTATGTTGCCACTAGAGAAATAAACCAAGTCAATGAGACTCTAGAAGGATTTTGAAGGGGGTGTAAAAAGTCATGGGAATAATTCCCTCATAACAGTCCATCTTTCTCAGACATTGATGGTCCGGAGAACAAAGGAATGTTAAAGCCTAGGGCCATTTGTTATTCCATAGTAGATAAAAAATGCCAAGAGGCTTTGTTACAAACAACTGGGTTTTAATGGTATTCGATTTGTATGGCTTCAGTCCAACTTTTTATCTAGCATGAACTGCCAGCCCTGCCAAGGAAGAATTAGAATGATTAGAAGGGTACATAGCAACTCTATTGAAAAGTAAGCAATTACTTTCTATGAAGATTATTTTAACTAGGATAAGAAGAACAGTGTTTTATCATCTTAATGAAATAGTGCATCTATTAGAAGTTGATGAAACAAAGGGAACAATGTACCTGTATAGTGAGGGAATAAATTATTTCCTGGGGCCTTAGCTTAACCAATTTTCATGACATAGCCATATGTTACTATGCCTATTACTCTTCATTCAGAACACCTAGATAAGGCTGTCAAGTTTATACCCTTTCGATAACATTTGCTTCAGTTTGATAGATACTGTGAACAGTTGGAGTTAGAAAAACTTAACAGGGCTTTTCATCCACTTTTTGACTCTCTTCTAAACTCTGTATTTGTAATGTAGTGGGTTCTAGAAGGAACCACATGACTCCAGGGTAGGTTTCAGCTCTTTATTAAAAGGTCTTGTCAGGTTACATGACATGCTGGAACAGAATGCCTATATGGCCAACAGGGCCAACTTATATACATTCCCAAGCTACCTGGGCTAGCTGTATCCCAGGAGAAGAGTCAACTTGTACAGACACTAGCAAGCTGTACAGTCCCAGAAGAAGGAAAAAGGAAATCATTTCTGATATACCCAGAAAAGAGTAGCACTAAATAGGAATATTCGATGTTCACCCTACTGCTGCTGCTACTACTACTATCACCACCACCACCAATTTGAAGCTTAAAAGGCATTCCTCTGTGCCATCCTTCTCCAAACTAACACCCTTCAGATGTGTTGGAGTACTATTCCCATCATCCCGAGCCACATCAATGAACTCCAATTTACCTAGAGGTCTGAAGCATGTGAAAGGTTGTTTTAATAATAGCATATGTTTGACTATTTCTTCCCCATCATGGTCAATTTTCCCCTGCAATGTACAAATCCATGTACTATCAGTTCAGATGAATGCAAGTTTAACCACACATGAATGTGTGCTAAGAATGAGTGATCACAAAATTTCTTGTTCTCTGTGTCCAAGAATTCCCAAGCTGAGACTATCTGCTGAGATTTGAACCCTTAAAACAATCTTCAGTGATTCAGATTTTACACAGGGTGAGAACACTTGATCATAGTCAGACTCTAAAACCCCTAGCTACTAGCCTGGCTTTATATTGCATTTCATCATTAGTAAGCCGTTTTAGTTTGTACAACCATCTATACTCAATTACACTGTGTTTTCTGGTATCTTTTGAACAGAAGTAAAGACATTATTTTCTGTCAGAGAATCAAACTCCTTTTGCATTGCTTTTAGCCACAATTGTTTCTCTTTTTCTTCAAGAGCCAGTACCTCTTTGTAATTGTTAGGTTCCTTTACATAAACATTATTTACAGCAAAACTATAACTGAACCTTTGTGGAGGAATACCTTTAGTTGACCTAGTAGACACCCTCACTTCAGGAACAGAACTTTGAACACTTTTAGGTTCATGCTTAATTGGAAATTGCATCTCCCTTTCTTCAACATCTGAAACAGGCGTTTCAGAGCTTTGTTCTAAACTCTGATCACATTCATTTAAAGGCAACACTATTTTTGTGACTCTTCATATCCACGAATCCTTTGCCAATTAGTATTCTCATGTATACTGACTGACCTACTAAAGGTTAGTTTATTTTGCTCATTTGCTATCCTGTAGGCTTCCATATTACTTTGGTATCCCAAGAATGTATGTTTCATTGTTTTGGGCCCTCCTTTGTACCTGTGCTTTAATGGAATGTGAACCCATGCTTTCATACCAAACATTCTAAGAAAGCTTAAACTTGGATTCCTTTTGTACAATAAACAATAGGGGATATTATCAACAGCTATGGTATATAAATCATTAGAAACAAAACATGCTGCTGATAATGCCTCGGCTCAATAACTCATAGGCAAACCAGCATCTGCTAACATAGCATACATCATTGTTTGCAATATTTCCCCTTTCTCTCAGCTAGACCATGCTCTTGGGGCACACAGGTATTTGTTATTCTGTGAACTACACCATTTCCTTGTAACCATTGGGCAAATTGTTTTGACATGAATTCATCCCCTTGATCTGTTTGAATAGCTTTGAGTTCTAATCCCAGCTGCTTTTGTACTCATTTGGCCAAGTATTTGAATGTGTTAAAAGTTTCTGATTTTTGCTTCAAAGCAAATACCCAACTGAACCAAGTACAACCATCAGTTATGATAAATGCAAAACGATTTTGGGAATGACTTTTAAGATAAGGGCCAATTAAATCTAGATACATCAAACCTCAAGGCTTGTCAGTAACTCTATTACTCTCTTTTGCTACTGGGTATGCTTTTGTTTTTACCTGTTTATAAACTGTGCAATCAAGAAATTCTTTACACTGTGACACTTTCTCATTATTCAACAGAGCTAAAGTCTTTCTTATAGTATTAAAACTAGCATGTCCCAATCACCTATGCATTAAATGAATGCACTTATCATGCTTGTTCTGATTAGTCACCATCACAGTTTTGGCTGCTTCATTATTAATTACATAAACATTATTGTGTAACATTCCCTTAACCAGCACCTTTCCATCTCTTGAAATAGTGCATTCTCTTTTGGCAAACGTTACAACAAACCTGAACTCACAGATAATAGATTATTTTCCAAACTAGGAACACATAACACATTCTCAAAATTGACACCCAGTGAAGGAAAACAAATTGTGCCTTCACTAATGACTTTTGCAGCATTACCATCAGCCAAATTGACATGTGGTGATTTAGATTGTCTTGGCTCAGTCAGTAAATTGTCAGACTTTGAAAAATGCTGACTTGCTCCACTGTTGAGCAGCCATAAATCATCTCCAGCTGGTTCTGTAGTCACCAACGTAGCCTGCACATCCGCCCTTGAACTGCAAGCAGATTGCTTCTTCTGGAGTTGGGGGCAGGAACGACACAGATGATTTGTTGAACCACATAAATAACATTTTCTCCCTCTGGAAGCTATCTGCTGTAAAATACTGGCAGTAGCAGGTCTGTTGTCTCCCACAGAATTCCTTTGCTTAGCCTCACAGCTGGGCTCCTCTTTAGGACGTTGGTTATTTACTGTTTGTTTTTTGGCATTGACTCTTGTTTCTTCTTCCAACAAACGAGAAGAAACATAATTCAGAGATAACTGCCCAGAGTCAACACTCTCTAGTGTATTAATTAACGGGGAAAAGTCCTCAGAAACAGAGCTCAGTATTATATAGACTTTGTCAACCTCTTGGAAATTTTTTCCCCAGTCCTGAAGCTGTTGACATAATACAGTCAAGGCATTTAAGTGCCCTTGAACTGAATCTCCTTGTTGCATAGAAAGTTTATACAGATACCTCATTAAAGCTCTAACTGAGGCAGCAGAAACTCTAGCATATACATCTCTGAGTGAGTCCCAAGCTTGCTTAGCTGTATTTTTCCCATGCAAATACAATAGTCGGTCATCTGAGACTGACAACACAATATGTACTAAAGCCGTCTCATCCCCCACAGTCTCTGCAGCCATTGGAGCTGCTGGTGGATTATTTACATACCTCCACAGTGACTCTCTTTTCAGAAAATGCTCCATTTTCAAAGACCAAATAGAATAATTGCTGGAGGTTAGCTTATCTATCAGTACCGTGGACTGTGCCATCTCATCTCCCAATGCAGGTAACACCAAGCCATCTGTTACCTCCTCCTCACCATCAGAAGCACTTCCACGGTTGGATGGGTTCAGGAGCTGACTCTCCTCCTCAGCTTCACTGTCAGACACCGACATTCAATTCCAGCTCAGAAAACTTTCTTCCTTAGTAGCAGAGCCTCTACAACTCAGTGCAGTTTAGCTGACTGTGCCCATAACCCTGTTAGTTTTGAGTGAGTGTTGTAGCAGTCTGCGTTGCAATAGATCCAAGAAAGAAGACTATAAACCAGATTTAGTTTAAATCAAACTGGTATATTAACAACATTTACAGACAAAG
Source organism: Bradypodion pumilum (assembly GCA_035047305.1). Lineage (NCBI taxonomy): Eukaryota > Metazoa > Chordata > Lepidosauria > Squamata > Chamaeleonidae > Bradypodion > Bradypodion pumilum. Next base: position 155,101,788 of record JAWDJD010000001.1, on the reverse strand, counting down.
TAAATTAGTATTACATCCAGCACTGTTAAGCTCTGCTCTGCTCTGTTCTGCTGTGCAAAACACGATCTGTAAGCAACTTCTGTTTCTATAGCCACCAAAATACTTAAGGTTACAATGTATCTTATTAACTGTCAATCCCAGCAGAGCTGATCCATGATGATTGCTTGCACCTGTTCTTGTTAACTGACCTCAGCCGGTCCTTGACATTATCTCTTCACTTTGCCTCACTATATGCATATTATTGACAACTTCTTCTGGCATGAATGGGATTTCTGACTTCCCATGCAAATGAAATGTGTGTTTCATGTCCCCATGGGACCTTTTTGTTTGCTGACTCTATGCTGGAAATGGCCAAATTCTGCAAAGCTTGATTCCTTTTCTCATAAATCTGACACACACAAAAATGTCTTTCTGCACAGCAGTGGTAAGAGTCTGGTGCTGCGTGGTGCTTCTGCTGCCTTTCCCAGTGGATGAACGCTGTGGAAAAAAGATGCACAGGAATTGAATGGCTTATGTACCATTCTTTTTCTCCCACCCTTTCAAAGTGAATTATGATCAGGAAAGAAGAATTGTAATAATGCTGCACAACTTGGCCCTTCTTGTAGTAAAAAGGGACTGCAGAACACCCAAGAAACCTTACAAAAATTTATCACGAGATTTCTTGGTGTGGGTGTGGGTGATCTCACAAAGAGAAATCTCACTACAAGGACAAAATAACATCCTTCCTTGCTCCCAGTTTCTACCTAAAAGAGATAAATTTGCCCTCTTTCACCACTGTGTTCCTTAAAACACACACCAGAATTTTCTGCAGTTAGTACAGTTTGATGAACAAAACTTTCCAGATAATGGAAATAGCTGTATTACCTGAAACACATCAATTTTTGAGATAAAGAGACCCAATGATCTTTTGCAAAATGAATAACATAACTAGCACCATGGTTACTTTTCCGCAAATTCACTTATCACATCTGGGGCAAACATACTTAAAGGCTATTCAAAAATAATAAGACCATATTCTTCCTTTAAAAAAAAAAAAAGAAGAAGAAGGCTGGATTAAAGCAGGAGTTCTCAACCTTTTTAAGCTGGGTGCCGGGTCATGCTCCCTCAGAAAGCTTTCGGGTGCCGGACAGCCTTTTTGCCCTTCCTCTACCACATGGTGGCACTTCCTGGTGTGGTGGAGGCAGTGGTGGGACACATGAATGGTGTTGTGGACCACATCTGGCCCAAGGGCCACAGGTTTAGAATCTTTGGATTAAAGGAACTAAAACATACTGAACAACATAATAAGCAAAAAAACAAAAACAAATTACATTTATTTAAAAAAACTAAAGGTAATGATGGTGACTCCTGTAGGAAGTGAATACCAAATGATGAGGGACAAAAGTTTTAACTCTTTACCTGGCCTACTGGACCTGGCTCTACATGTGCTGTTGATTCCCAGGTGCTTAGAGGATGCCCAGGTGCTTAGAGGATGCTTCAACCTATGCTATGTAGTTCTCTAGCATTTAAACAGCAACAAAACTAGTGAAGCCCCCATTATAGGTCCTGTTATTTTTTGCATCAAGCAGTTTTGACTCTTACTGCAGCTGTTTCAGGAAGAGAAGCAACATGGCATACCTCTTATCACATAGTGTCTTAATCATCACAGGAAGATACCCATTTATTCACTTATTGAATATTTTTGATCCACTCTTGCAAGGCAAGCTCTTTCTCAAAACAACTTAAAATAAAAATGTTAAATGCGAAGCAGCTAGAGAGTAAATGGCATGTAGCAAAGGCAGCTTCAGATGGAATTATATAAAAATCAATAAAAATGAAATCTTTAGCATATCTAAGAGAGGGTGGGAGGGAAAATCTTGCAGGAGGGAACTCCACAAGTGCAAATGTATTCTTGAAACCTCTCATTGAAGAACAATTATGTCGATTATGGATTGATTGATGCAGACTCTGAAACAGATCAGAATTATGTAAATAACAATTTCCAGTCTAGGTTGTTAGGATCTTCAGGTTATCTATAAACATCATTTTAAAATGTCAGAGTCTCTCTCTGGCCTTTAGTGCAGTTACGATTTGTTTCTAATACCTAATTATTTTTGATTGCCCAGGCTTAATCCCCATCACATAGCTCACTAATTGATTCAAGGCTGTATTCTTGCATGCAGACACTATAATCATCAGTCACCCCTTGGGACAGATTATTTAACGTGCTTTCCAATATACATCATGAGCATCTGTGGGGAAAAGGGACACCATTCTCAATGCTTTGCCAGAAAGAAAGAAAGAAAGAGCCTCTTATAATCCATTCTGTATGTTAAAAATGTTAGTTACATGGCAACCTTATCTCTGGATTTTAAACACTGACAACAAAAAACGTCAAACAATAGATATCCCCTTTCCCTCTGTCTACATCTGTATACAGGTCACCCTGCATCCACAGGGGATTTGTTCCAAGATCTTCTATTGATGCCACAAAATGTGGAAACAGGGAATCTTGTATTATACCACACATATTGGACTCATACAAGTAATAGGGGGTGGGGAATGCTTCTGCCAATCTTCCACATGTGTCCATGAAATGTCTCCCCACCCAGTAAATACTGTTGATTACAACACCATGCCTTTCAACATTACATTGTAAACAGTGGCCTCTAGTGGCTAGCTCTGGTAATGTGTCTTGAAAATATTTTTACTGAATATTTTTGGGCCATGAATAACTGAACCCACATTTATTTTTTACCTTCAGTAAAGAAGCAGAAAATACATTTGTTTATTTTTACAGTCTTTATAAATGTATCCTTTTTTACACCTTCCTCTAAGAATCTGCATATTTGTGATGCTCACTTGGTGCTTCGGGGAAAAACAACATCTGAGCACAAAGCAATCTCTACCCTAATAAAAGTAAAAGGCTGAAATGTGCTAAATTGAAAACAGTGTGCAATCATGATTCAGCCAAAAAGAATCTGTTGAAAACCAATTAATCCGTTCAAAAAAAAAACATCCATAAACCGAGCCACTATTTTCTATGGATTTCCTTTTGCTATGAGATTTTTATGTTAACCAAGCTGTTTGTTAACCGAGGTTCCACTATACAGTATATGAATTTCCAGATTCGAAGGGGGCAAAGCTCCTTGTTTTATATTATACAAACAAAACAAAACATAGATAAATGTTCAGATATGTTCAGAAAAATGTAACAAAACCTAAACAAAGATGCTATTTTTGGTAGATATTGCAATAATCCTGTGTATTTTTGTGTTCATCACAGGGGGGGGAAAAGATGGCCACAACATTTTTTTTAAAAAAATCAACAGGATTTTCTCCCAGAATTGTAATTACTTTCATCACATGGAAGCCACAGGAGAAGGAAGTCTTTAATTACTGTAAATTGTGGCTACTGGGTGATATTACCAGTTGGGTAATACTTTCCATATTTAAAGATTTCCGCCTTCAGTCCCAGGGCACTTATGGCATCCCTATAATGAAGGGATTGCATGGGAGTCAGAAAAGATGTGGGACAGAACTAGGAAGACTTTGGAAGACAAAGGAAAATGAAGCCTTAATGACTCCTCTTGCTTCACTCATTTATGTTTAAAGGCTCTCTTTCAGCAATTGCCAACACAACAGAAATTATGTAGAAGAGAGCCTCTTTTGTGTTTTGGGCCTTTTCCAATACACAAAAAGCCCATCCTGAGTATAAATTTTAATTCAGGATTAAACAGTAGGCTTCATTACTTAAAGTGTGACACACACCTTAAATCCTAGTCCTGGGAGAAAGATGACACATTAAATCAAATGAATAAATAAACTTAGAGAGACTGAGGAAATTGAAACCTCAAAGGCCTAAAAGTGTAAACTCTAAGTAAAATAGGTTAGGGATGCACATGGTGAAAATCTGCATACTTCTTTCATGTCAGGTTCTTCTGGGGTGCCTCTTTCTTGTAACAGTCCTTTCATTTCACATAAAAGGGAAATCTTCTTTTGGTGTTTACTGGTTTTGTGTTTTCTGGTACTCCAAAAGCCCTAAATAACCCTTTAAATCTACTCAAAAAAGCAGATGTAAGGCAATGAAGATCAATATACTCCAAAAACAGGCAACAATACATGAGAAAGAAAACTCATAATCAGACCTATGCAGGCACTAGATATTTATTGCTGCTCCCTCCCTCCCTCGTCTCATCATCATCAACAACTTTCTCTTCCAAAAACCAATAAAACAAGGAAGGAAGGCAACAAATAAACTCCTCAAGGTAAAACAATGAGAATTTGGGGAAATGTCTACTCCTGCTTCCACTTGATGCCTTCCCTTCCATTCATTGAGTCCTGCAAACAGTTAGAGGCTGACCAGGCAGCAGTGAGAATAACCAAAGAAAGGAAAAGGAAAGAAAGGAAAGACTGAGCAAAGGAAGGAAAGAAAGGAATGGACCAAAAATTTTTAAAAGCCTGAGGGGGGGGGGATTCCCCAAAGAAATTAGAGGAGAACGGTCAAAATATATAATTCCAAAGAGATGTTCTAAACAGGCAACCTCTCTAATAGCAGCAAAATTAACCATAAAAAGGGGGGAATTGAAAAATAAAAGGAGGAAAAAAGAAAATGATCCAAGATTGGAGGCAGAAGCAGCAGAGCAAGCAGGCAATAATTTAAGATGGAGGGCACCAAGAACTCAACACATAGTAATCCCATAAGGAACTCCTGAAGCAAGAAGCACTCCTGGTTCCAGGACCTTTTATAGATTCAAAATTTCCATCCCCCACCATCAATCAGATCTTCTGATCAGGGCCATAGCCAGAGGGGGCCTGGGGTGTGTGTGTGTGAAAGCCCTCCTGAGCTAACAGCCCCCCCACCCCGGGATGCCAATGTTGTAAGTGTGCATGTGCATGCATGTGCATGTGTGTGTGCGCGTGTGTCATTGTTGCCCTCCAGGAAAAAAATTTGCCCCCACCCTGTTGTGTCCAAGCATTTATTCTTTTATATTTACAAGTGTTCCTGTGTCTTTCAATTTCGCCGCAAGTCTAAGGCGAAGTTGCGCGCCAGTTTCCAAAGGCGCAAAATTCAAAGAGCTGTCAAAAATGCTGATTCATCAGAATGAACTTTGCCACCTTCCGGCAGCCCGCCGAAATGTATCCACTCATGTTTATTTATTTATTTTATTAAATTTTAAAACTATAATACAGCATAAAAAGTAAAACAACAATATTACATAACAATGAAAAACAACACAAAACAATTATTCTAATACAATAAAAAAGAAAGAATAAAACGTACAATTTAGCTATGACTTAGTAGAATACAAATTTCCACATTCTTCTTCATTACTTTAATTGTTCAATTATACTTCTAAATACTATGTTTTAAATTCTTTTAATATACATACCATCATCTATTGCAGGCGCACCCCCCAATAACGGTCTCAGACACCATTGAAAGTGGATAACGGCATTGGGCCACATTTATTGATTCATGCCCTAGTCCGAATTATAAATTTGTATTGGTAAAACGACCAATCATAATTCTTAAGGCAAGCAGGCCGAAGTAACACTGGTAAGGTACCACCCAAAATTGCCAAAGGCAATTGGTTACAATGTATCAATTTGTATCAATTTGTTTGTTGACAACAAACAAATTGTTGACCGTAGTCAATATCTAACTAATGACCCCACCTTCTGACTCGTATCCGTGAAACCACGGGGTGATGCATGCTGGTTAGCTATCGCCATCACCCCGTCGCCTGGTTCGTCGTTGACCGGACAACGTTTAACTAATTTATTCCTATCTAGTGTTGTCCAGTCAATTGCGAACCTGCCGGATACCTGTGGGTCATAACTGTTTACCTTACCAGTGCTACCCGCCACACGGAGGGGCTTCACAGAAGGCCTGACGCCCCCCCCCCCCCAGACCGTCAGCTCGGTCAACAGGCCTGCTCGCCAATCACCCAACAGGAGATCCATACCTCCTCGCGACAGATGGACCCCATCCCCTGCATACAAATCATAATTTTCTAGTCCAATAGCGGGGTGACAACTGACCCGTCCCCAAGCCTTGTCAGCAAGGAACCGCGCCACCGCCCTATTGACCGCGCACCTAGCGCGGTCAAGGGCCATGAGGTCAACTTCTCCCCTGTAAGAATGGCGCGGGACCATGTCCGACCAAACCAGGGTTGCGGGAGGCCAGACGTAGTGCAAGTAGGCGAGGTCCTCGCAAATCGCATGCTTGAGCGACAAGCCGGTGACCTGACCCAAATCATTGCCCCCCAGGTGCATGATGAGAATGTCAGGCGGGGCAGCACTTCTGCCTGAAAAAAGAAAAGGCAGCAGCTCCTGCCACAACATCCCAGGCTTACCATGCCATGTGAGACTGGCGTGTTCACCCAGTCCCAGTCGGGGTCCCCACTCTGTCGCCGCAGCATAACGCGCTGCCCTTTGCACGTAGCTGTGGCCCACCAGCCATACTGTCACCGGTGTAATACGACACCCAGGGTCTGTAAGAAAATTGAGGAAAAAAGGAAGGTAAGGTGACTGTATTGGTACTCACGGCGGAAGTGGGCGCACATAAAACTGAAAACATTGTGAACCCCACCTCCCCATGCTGCGTATGTCAGCCCCGGAGTACCCAAAAGCAGCTGCTGTAGAGGCTGCCCCAATACGGAATGAATGTGTGCCATAACGGGCACCTGGTAGGCCCACCCTGGCGAGGGCTCTGCCTGTCACCTTCCAAAACTGAAATTTAGTAAGGGGAGACCCATCTTGGTGACAGAAAAACGGGCCATGGTGCGTGCCACGCAGTGCAAGAAACTCCTGTAGGGCACCAACCGGACAGATGTCTGCCAAAGAACACCGTAGCAGTCTTACACCACTGCCTGCGCCCTGCTGATCAGTCTTAGAGGAGCGTATCCTCAACTGGGCCCAGTCTTTGGCAACATATACATCTTCGAGTTCCAGTGCCCTACAACTTGCATCCGCCTTAGACAGCATCACAAGTTTGCTGATGCGGAGCGCTCCAAAAAATGCCACCGTTGTGGCTGCATGTAAAAGGGCTGCCTCATAACGATCAAAACAGAGGCCTGGCCAGCCCCGGGCCAACTGGGTAAGAACCCCTGGGGAAATAGGGTGCTGGTCGTCCGGGCAACGCCCGCGCTCGCGCACCCACCCCTCCAAAACATGTCTCACACGGAAGTCAGAGGTGCTGTCCACATGACCCCCCACCTTGGCCATGAAAGCCAGCGCCGAGAGCTTGGATGCTATGGTGCGAGGTGCGAGGCCCTGGGAATGCAGGTGAACCATGAACCGCAGAACATGATCCACCGGGATAGGCCAGGTCTCTGGCAGGTGAAATTGGGCAGAAAACACCCTATAAAAGCTTGTTGATACGCCTTACGCGTGCGGGGCGCCAGTGACAGGCCGATCGCCCGGTTCACCTCTCCCTGCCAATGGTCCATATCTCGTCCGGGAGTGGCGAGGGAAATTCCTCCGCATCTGGGGCCAAGGCACGGAACCGGGAGATCTGCAGGTGGGACAAAGCGTCGGCAATATCATTATTAACCCCTGGGACGTGCCTGGCCCTGAACAAGACGTTGAGGCGCAGGCAGCGCAGCACAAACTGGCGCACTAGGTCCATAACCCTGGGCGATTTGGAAGTCTGTGCATTGACAATGTGGACAACAGCAGCGTTGTCACACCAGAACTGCACGACCGAGTTGGCCCATTCCTCGCCCCACAGCATCAAAGCCCCCAGGATAGGAAAAAATTCAAGGTATGTGAGATCACGCAGGCGACCAGTGCCTGCCCATGCCGGTGGCCACCCACCATAGGCCCACTTCCCATTGAAGTACATCCCATAACCCAGGGATCCTGAGGCATCAGACTGGATCTGAAAATTTGGGGAAGCCAGGAGGTCAGACCTCCAAAATGAGACCCCATTGAACTCCCTCAGGAACTGTAACCAGACGAACATGTCTGCCCTGATACCCCGGGTAATCCTGACTCTATGGTGGGGCCTGGATAACCCTGCCATGGCGTCGCATAAGCGCCGAGCAAAAGCCCTGCCCGGTGCGACCACCCTGCAGGCAAAATTGAGGTGACCATGTAACACTTGGAGTTCCCTCAGCGATGGCTTGCGCTTGGCCAGCAAATCCGAGATGAGGGCCACTAACCGGGACACCTTATCCCCCGGTAACCTAGAAGCCTGCGCTACTGTGTCGATCTCCACCCCCAGGAATACTTGCTTGTTAGATGGGCCCTCGGTCTTTTCGGGCGCTAAAGGGACACCAAGTTCCTCCATTAGCGTCTGAAATGTGTTGAGGAGACGTGTGCACGTGTCCCAGCCCCGTTCACCCCCGAATAAAAAGTCATCCAGGTAATGGGCTACAGACCGGGACCCTGACCTGCGGACGAAAGCCCACTCCAGGAAGGTACTGAAACGCTCGAATGCAGAGCATGATATGGAACAGCCAAAAGGCATGGCCTTATCAAAATAATATTCACCCCGAAATTTGAAACCCAGCAACTCGAAGTCGGCCGGATGCACCGGCAGTAGGCGAAAAGCCGACTTGATGTCGCATTTAGCCAGCAAGGCACACGGGCCGCACGAGCGCACCATGCGCAGCGCGTGGTCAAAGGATGTATACCTGACCGAACAAAGGTCATCAGGGATAGCATCATTGACCGATCGGCCGGCCGGGTAAGACAAATGATGAATAAGGCGAAATTCACCTAGGGACTTTTTGGGAACTAAGCCTAGGGGTGATACCTTAAAATTGGGGAACGGGGGTGCAGGGAAAGGGCCAGCGACCCTGCCCGCATCAACCTCCTTCCTAATGCTGGCAGCAGCCACCTCCTCCCTTCCCCTAAGAGATAAAAGATTGGGGGCATCCTGAGGGGACCTATCACCCATGAAAGGGATACGGAACCCTTGCTGAAAGCCTCGAAGGAGATACTCCGCATCCTCCCTCTTCGAGTACGATGCGAGCCAACGCTCCAACATACGCACGTTAATTGGGGAGGGGGCCTTTTGGTACACTACCTCCATCTGCGGCAGTCTTGCCAGCCCACTGCCCGCCCTTGCCTCTGCCACGCGTCCCTCCAGGCCTGGGACACGCAGAGGCTGCGTGGGGACCCGCACAGGTGGGACACTCATGCCTGTACTTGCAATTTTTCCTATTGCAGGAACCATTGGACAAGAAAGTCCAGCACAGCAGGTGGGCTGGAACCCCCTGCCCCGCCACCTGGCGGGGAACCTGAGCTGGAGCCGCTCGCTGGACCGCATGTCCGCAATGGTATCTCTCCCCTGGCGCGGGGCGCGTGGGCGTCATGTACAGAAGCCAAAGCCTCTGGCACGGCTCATCCCACCTCATCTCGGGGTGCAGGGGAATCCGCATACGAAATTCCTCGTCATAAGCCAACCACGAGGGGCCCGGAAAATCGACCATCGCCCTATAGATGTTGTCCAAATATTGGACCATCGGAATAGCCAAATCCGGCCGCGCTCTCAAGTACACTGCCATGTAGATTAAATAAGCCGGCAGCCAGTTGGCCCAGGTACGTGGTGGCTTGCGACGACGTGCCTGCTCCTTATCCTTCTCGTCCTGCCCCTCCCTCTCCTCCTTGGTGGGCTCTCTGTTTAAGAGTGAGAAGATATCTACATACTCCCCCCGCCATATCTTTTCTCTGGTGGCTTGTGCCAGGTGGTCACCCAGTGGCAAAGAATATCCCGCCGTTGGCAAGGCCGAAACCGGGACCGCAGACAACGCGGGCATCTGAAAAGGGGCCTGTGCTGGCCCCGCCACCCCCAATACATTCCCGGCAGGGTAGGGAACACCTGTAACCCCAGGGGTCTGGGTAGCATTTGTCATCGCCGAGTGGGGCTCCGGCGGCTGGGCCACCGCACCACCCGCGCGAGGCCAAGGCCATTGAAAGGCCACCCCCGTATTGGCAATGTGTGTAGGTGTATTGGCTTGTACTGCATACTCACCTGTTGCACCCCCGCAGGCCGCCCCCACTGGGGGTTCCGGCCCACCGGGGGCGTCGGAGCTCACGACCGCCGTAGAGCTCATCATCATGGCCTGACCCACACCTGCTTGCTGGCCGGGGAGCTGCGAGGCAGTGGCCGAAGGTGCGCCACGCGCCTGCAGCAGCTCGACCCGTCCCGTCACCTGCTGCTGCCCGACCGACGGCGCCTCGAAACGAACCCCACAAGTGGCCCCAGCATGGCTGGCCTGAGCCAAGGAGGCCTCGAGGGCCGCCACGCGGGCCAGTAAGGCCTCAACGCTGACCTGGGCCAAGGGCCGGCCGGCCAGCCTGTTAGAGGCACGGGTACAGGTCCCTGTGCCCCAGAACCCGAATAGGGCCATTGTCCCGCACCGAAGCCCGGAAGGGTTGGTGCAGGCGCCTGCCAAGGCAGGGGGCCACACCACCCCCCAAGGCTAGAAGGCCCCGGGGGGAGCTGCGCCACAACCGCTGCAGGCCCAGCAGAATGGGCAAAGCCAGGAGCTGTGTCCACCGCTTGCGGGCTGGGGGCCGCAGCCCTCACCGGGCCCATGCTTGGGTCTCCCGCTGCCGGCCAAGGGGTGATCGACCCCATCCCACCGGTCCCGGCGGGTGCCGGCAAAGGCGGCTGCTGGGGAGGCGCCACCGTGGTCCTCCGACCCGGATTGCGCCTCCTACCCGTGCGAGCCGCACTCGAAAGCGCCTTCTTCTTCGGAGGCATCTCACTGAAGGCAAAAGGAAGGCGAAAGAGAAGATTCGCCGCCAAAAGGCTTCCAACCTAGGTAAAGAGCGACGGAGACACAGGGGAAAAAACTTCTCCGCTCCGTTGCTTAGGTAAAATGGCAGCTCGGCTGCCTCGTGGCCACCCCTTTTGTAAGGGAGCTGGCCACGCCCTAAACTACCCGGATCATTCGTCCTGTGGGGGGGCCCGCAAAGAGCGCGGCGGCCATTTTGGCGCCGCGCTTGCAATATCTCCTTATTACTCTTATTATCACGTTAAACAAATTCAAATTCAATTCATAACCAACCCATTTTAATACATATACTAAGTCAAGCTCCAAAATTCTTGTTTCAGTATAAAAATTGTAATACTAAACAAAAATCAAAAAAGTATAATTATCCACCCTGTGCTTTATACATTGTCCTGGAGAACGCAGATTCTCTTATTAATTTCTTTCCCAAAAAACCTTTTGGCCAGGTACAGGCCTATTTATTTCATTTCCCTTCAATGCATAATCCACAAAAGCTTGCCAAACATTCCAAAATCTATTCTCTTTAATTATGCACTTTTTCTTTCTTAACTCACATGTTAACTTGTCATTTAATGCTAAATCCCAGATTTCCTTGTACCATTCTTCAATTTTCATAATCACATCATTTTTCCAGTTTCTTGCAATATACTGTCTTCCCGTTGTCAACATTATCTCTAGTAAGTCTTTTTTATCCTTGCTTATATATATACTTTCCACATCTGTCAACAAAATGGTATTTGACCCCAATTTAATGTGCATACCCATAATTTAACCTATCTCTTTTTCAATTTTTCTCCAAAAAATCTTTTACCACATTACAACTCCACCACATATGTTCATAAGTTCCTAATGTATCTTTGCACCACCAACACATTTTATCTTTCTTTGCAGGCGCACCCCCCCCCCCAAAGAAAGACTCAGACACCGGTATATAGATAAAGGCATCGGGCCACTTTTATTGAATAATGCCCTAGTCCGAACTATAACTTTCAATTGGTGTAATCATCCAATTGTAATTCTTTAAGGTAAGCAGGCCGCAGTAAGGTTCCTCCCAAAATGCCAATGGCAATTGGCTACATGTAACTATTTGTATCAATTTGTTTGTTGACACAAACAAATTGTTGACCGGAGTCAATAAACTATTTACTGACCCCACCCTATGACGTGTATCCGTTAAATATCAAGGTGATGCAGGCTGTGAAGCTCCTGCCATCACCCCTTGCCTGGTTCGCCCTTGACCGGCCAAACCTATTTCCCCTGTACCTGTCTACGGGTTGGCCAGTCAATTGCGAACCTGCCGGATACCTATGGGTCATAAATCTTCACCTTACCAGTGCTACCCGGCAAAAGTGACCAAAGTCAACTTACCCCTTTTCTCAAACACGAGCAACAGTATAGGATGGGCAAAAAAGTAAGAACCAAAGAGCCAATTGTAGGTTCAAGCCAAAAATTCCCACCCGGCCCGGAAGCGACCAAAAAATCACACTGTTCACTAGGGAGGGGGTGGAGGGAAAAACTTCTCCACTCCGTCACGTTTCTAAAATGGCAGCTCGGCTGCCTCATGGCCACCCCTTTTATAGAGGGGTGGCCATGCCCCCTAACTCACCCGGATGTCTGAGTCTGGGTGCGGGGGGGGGGGCTGCAAAGAGCGTGGCGGCCATTTTGGTGTCGCACTTTCATTGCAGGTGCACCCCCCAAAGAAAGACTCAGACACCGGTATATGGATAAAAGCATTGGGCCACTTTTATTGAATAATGCCCTAGTCCGAATTATAACTTTCAAATGGTGTAATCATCCAATTGTATTTCTTTAAGGCAAGCAGGCCGCAGTAACACTGGTAAGGTTCCTCCCAAAATACCAATGGCAATTGGCTACATGTAACTATTTGTATCAATTTGTTTGTTGTCACAAACAAATTGTTGACCGGAGTCAATAAACTGTCTACTGTCCCCACCCTATGACGTGTATCCGTTAAATCTCAAGGTGATGCAGGCTGTGAAGCTCCTGCCATCACGCCTTGCCTGGCTCGCCCTTGACCGGCCAAACCTATTTCCCCTGTACCTGTCTACGGGTTGGCCAGTCAATTGCGAACCTGCCGGATACCTATGGGTCATAAATCTTTACCTTACCAGTGCTACCCGCCACACAGGGAGGCGTCCATGATGACTCACCGCCCCCCCCCCCAGACCATCAGCTCGGTCACCAGGCCTGCTTTCCTATCCTCAAGAAAGAGGTTCATAACTCTGGCTGACAAGTGGACCCCATCTCCTGCATAGAGATCATAATCCTGCAAGCCTATCCTAGGGTGCCGGATGGCTGTCCCCAAGCCCTTGTCTGCCAGGAACCGGGCAACAGCCCTGTTCACCGAGCGGCGAGCGCGGTCAAGGGCATGGAGGTCAACACCTCCCATGTAAGTATGTCATGGCACCATATCCGGCCATAGCAGCTGCGTGGACGGCCATACGTAATGCAAATAGGCTAGGTCCCTGCAAATCGTGAATTTTAAAGAGAGGCCAGTGACCTGGGCAAGGTCATTGCCACCGAGATGCAGGATAAGGACATCAGGCGGTCCAGCATCCCTGATGGAAAACAGGAATGGCAACAGTTCCCGCCATTTCATACCGCGCTTACCGTACCATCGCATACGTGCGGATGCACGTAGCCCGAGATGGGGTCCCCACTCTGTCGCCGCAGCATACTGCACTGCCCAGTGCACGTAACTGTGGCCCACCAGCCATACTGCCACTGGTGTGCAGGGACACACAGGGTCTGTAAAAGAAGGAAAAAAGGAATAATGACATAACTGGTACTCATGCATGGAGGGGGCGTACGTACAATGCAAAGCGCATGGATCCCCACCTACCCATCCTGCGTATATCAGCCTCAGAGTACCCAAATGCAGCCGCAGTAGAAGCGGCGCCTATCATAAATGAATGGGTGCCGTAACGAGCCCCAGGGAGGCCCACACTGGTAAGTGCCATGCCGGTCACCCTCCAAAACTGGAATTTAGTAAGGGGAGACCCATCCTGGTGGCAGAAAAATGGGCCAGTGTGCGTACCACGCACTGCCAAAAACTCATGCAGGGCACCAACCGGACAGATGTCTTCAATGGAACATTGTAGCAGTCTAACTCCACTGCCTACGCCTTGCTGATCAACCTTTGAGGACCGTATCCTCAACTGAGCCCACTCTTGTGTAACATAGACATCGTTGAGTTCCTGTGCCCTATGAGACGCATTCGCCTTAGACAGTGGTACCAACTCACTGATGCGGAGCGCTCCAAAGAAGGCTACAGTGGTAGCTGCATGAAAAAGAGCCACCTCATACCTATCATAGCATAAGTTATGCCAGCCTTGTGCAAGGTGGGTAAGAACCTCTGGTGAAATCGGGTGACGTGTGTCCTGGCGGCGGCCACGTTCATGTGTCCACCCTTCCAAAACATGACGTATGCGGAAATCATTCACGCAGTCAGCGAAGCCCCGCACCTTGGCCATAAATGCCAGTGCTGAAAGCCTAGAGGCTATAGTACGGGGGGCCAGCCCATGACCGTGAAGATAAACCATGTATTGTAAAATCTGGTCCACAGGTATTGGCCACACTTTGGGTAACCGTAGTTGCCCACAAAAGGTTCTAAATTGTATGAAAGCATGTTGATAGGCCTTACGCGTGCAAGGTGCCAAAGACATGCCGATCACCCGGTTCACCTCTCCTCGCCAAATGTCCAAATCTCGGCCGGGAGTGGCGAGGGGAATTCCTCTGCTTCTGGAGCCAAGGCTCGGAACTGGGAGATCTGCAGGCGGGATAAAGCATCAGCAATATCATTATTAATGCCTGGTACATGTCTGGCCTTGAACAGCACATTAAGGCGTAGGCTTCTCAAGACAAATTGATGGACCAATGCCATGACCCTAGGGGATTTGGACTTCTGAGCGTTAACAATGTGCACCACTGCAGCATTGTCACACCAAAAATGGACCACTGAGTTGACCCACTTATCGCCCCATAGCATTAGTGCCCCCAAAATGGGAAAAAATTCCAGGAAAGTAAGATCGCGGAGACGATCCATGCACTGCCATGCGTGAGGCCATCGGCCATATGCTCACCGCCCCTCGAAATAGATCCCATAACCCAGAGAGCCGGAGGCATCCGACTGTACTTGAAATTTAGGGCAGACCATAAGGTCCGATCTCCAAAAAGAGACCCCGTTAAATTCCTGGAGGAATGTGAGCCAAACCGATAGGTCTGCCCGTATACCCCTGGTGAGCCGTACCCTGTGATGGCGTTTTAATAGGCCAGCCATGGCATCACACAGACACCTGGCGAAAGCTCTGCCCGGTGTGACCACCCTGCAAGCAAAGTTGAGGTGGCAGTGAAGTACCTGTAGCTCACGAAGGGACACCTTACGTTTAGAAATCAGTGCCCGAATCGCCGCAGAGATCTGAGCCAACTTGTCCATGGGTAACCTGGATGCCTGTGCGACAGTGTCAATTTCGATGCCTAAAAAGGTGAGCTTGGTGGCTGGGCCCTCGGTCTTTTCAGGCGCTAAGGGGACACCCAGTTCCCGCATAAGGGCCTGAAATGTAGTAAGGAGACGCGTACACGTGTCCGAGCCCCGTTCACCCCCGAACAAAAAATCATCAAGGTAATGGGCTACAGACTGGGACCCTGACCTGCGAACAAAGGCCCATTGGAGGAAAGTGCTGAATCGTTCAAATGCCGAACATGAAATAGAGCAGCCAAAAGGCATGGCCTTATCTACAAAGAATTTTCCCCTAAAATGGAAACCCAACAGCTCAAAGTCCTCGGGGTGCACTGGCAGTAATCGGAATGCCGATTTGATATCACACTTTGCCAGGAGGGCCCCGGGACCACAGGCGCGTACCATCTGTAGGGCCTGATCAAACGACGTATACCTGACTGAGCAAAGGTCATCAGGAATAGCATCATTGACCGAGGAACCCGCAGGGTAAGAAAGATGGTGGATTAGGCGAAATTCACCTGGGGTCTTTTTCGGGACTAGCCTCAGAGGATAGACCTTCAAGTTAGGGAATGGTGGTTCATTAAAGGGCCCCGCAACTCTCATAGCCTGCCACTCCTTAGCTATGCTTTCTGCAGCGACCTCCTCATTGCCCTTTAGAGAAAGTAAGTTTGGGGCGTCCTGCGGTCCCCGAACACCCCTAAATGGTATATGAAAGCCAAACTTGAAGCCTTCAAGCAGGTACCTCGCATCATCCCATCTAGGATAAGCGGAAAGCCATTGTCCTAACATGGGGATATTAATTGGGGAGGGGGCCTTTTGCTTGGCCAGCACAATCAGAGGGAGCTCTGACCGCCCCCTGCCCACCCCTACCTCTGCCTCGTGACCCACCAGCCCGCGGGCACGCGGAGGCGGCGTGAGGGCCAGAGCAAGAGGGACACTCGTGCCGGAAACGACACTGACCCGTGTTGTATACGCCGCTAGCTGGGAAGCTCCAACACAGCAGGCGGGCTGGAACCCCCTGCCCCACTGTCTGGCGGGGAACCTGTGTAGCAGCCGCCCGCTGCACGGCATGGCCACAATGGTACCTATCACTCCCCTCGCCAAATCTTATCCCTAGTAGCCTGTGAAAGATGATCACCCAGGGGCAATGAATAACCAGCCGTTGGCAGAGCCGCCGTCTGCACCTGTTGGATGAAGGGTATGTGCAGCGGGTCCTGAATAGCCCCTGCGACGCTTGGCATACCCCCGGGGGCGAACACCCCTGTCCTAACCGAGGGGCCATTTGGGAACCAGGAATTAACAGGGCAGTGTGGAAGCAACTGCCCACCCACAGTAACCTGGCATGGCCATGGCCACTGTAGCCCCCCAGTGTGACTGGACAGTGTCGGTGCACTACATTGAACCGGATACTCACTAGTCACACCCCCGTGAGCCACCCCCACTTGGGGTTCTGGCCCACGGCGGGCATCGGAGCTTGCAACAGGCATCGAGCTCTGGGGCCACACCTGACTGCTCCCCACCGGCAAATCCGAACATGCGGGGAGCTGCGAGGCGCCAGCCTGGGCTGGCCTGATGGCTGACCCTGTTGGTGGCCCACTGGAGAGTCACGGATGACGAGTCTGCCGGGACCGACAAAGGGGCCTTAATCGAAGCAGCAGCTAAACCCCCATCGGGAGGTGGTTGGGCAATGCCCAGTGATGCCTCTAGCACCGAAATACGTGCAAGAAGCGCATCGACAGTCTCCAAGCCCCCAGTATAAGGTGGGCTGGATGGCCCTGTGGCCAATTGCTGGGTGGGAAACCTGAATGGGGATCCAGGGCCTGAGTAGGGCCATGCCCAAAACTCCGGCCAGTGGGGGGCCGGAGGAATGATGGGGCAGAAACCGCCACCAAGTCCAAGTGGGCCACCCTGTCCTGAACAAAGAAAATGATGTCCAGGGGCAGGGAACCCCGAGGAGCCAGCCTGTGCCGGCCCAGCCTGGAGGCCTTTGCCGGGCTGACTAGTGGAAGCCTGGTCGGCCCCACTGGCAGCGGTGGGCAAGGCCGTCCCGCTGCCCAGCTGGGGGTGTGCAGCCCGAGTCCTCCGACCCGATGGCTGCCCCCCAGTAGAGGGAGGGGGCGGGAAAGCCCTTCCCCTCGGCCGCAGCTTGACCGCCGGGGCCTTGCGCTTGGGAGCCATGGCTCCTGAAGAAGCTAGCGACGGATCCCTGGCCAAGGATCAGTTCCTGTGCCCTGAGTACCACAGTAATGAAGAGGAGCGAACTCCGTTCAAAGGCAAAGGTACAAAGGGCGAAGAAGCAAGAAACGCGGCAGAGAAAACTTCTCCGCTCCGTCGCATTTCTAAAATGGCAGCTCGGCTGCCTCATGGCCACCCCTTTTATAGAGGGGTGGCCATGCCCCCTAACTCACCTGGATGTCTGAGTCTGGGTGGGGGGGCTGCAAAGAGCGTGGCGGCCATTTTGGCGCCGCACTTTCATATTATCAATCTGATGTAACCTAACTGGAGTCAAATACCATTTCCACAACATTTTATAGTTGTGCTCCTTCACTCTAACTGTCATAGTTCTCATAATTCTTTTCTTCCATTTCTTTTTCCAATTTGCATCATCTATCTTGATTTTCAGGTCCTGTTTCCAACTTGTTCTCAGCTCCTCCTGTGGATTACCCTCCTTGTTTAACATCTTGTATATTTTGCTTACTAAACCCTTAATACCTCTTTCTCCCTTTCTTATTTTTAAAATCAATTCTTCAAACTCTGTCATCCCTCTTTCCAAGCAATCTTCTCTCATATATTTACTATTTCATTTATTTACTAACACTTTCTGAAACCAATTCATCTTTAACTGTACATACAAATCTTCCTTTCTCTTACTATCTTTACGGGCCAAAATCCAGTCTTTCAACATGAAACCTTCATTCCTATACAGTACTTCTTTTACCCTTTTATCCATTTTTATTGGAAAAATTTTATATCTTCAATATCAGTAATTGGGGAAATGTCTGGGGCCAGTTCCTCCTTCACTTTTTTCCACATCCCCAATATTTTCTTCATCATTTTATTTTTAATAACAGTTTTCACAAAATCGCATCCTAAAAAGACCATTTTTCCAATTTGGTTAAGCTCCTTCATCTCTATTTCTTCCCAAATTACCTTTTCTCTAGCCAAAATCTTTACTATATCCTTAATTTGAAAGGCTCAATAATTCCTCAAATTCGGGATTCCTAGACCTCCTTTCTTCTGGGTTAAGTACCAAAAATATTTCACTATTCTAGGTTTCTTCCCCCCATTACAAAAATTATCAAACATATTTTGAAATTCCTTAATTTCATTATCCCTCAGTTGAATTGGGAGAGTGTCAAATAAAAAATTAATTCTTGGTAATAACATCATTTTACATAACGCTATCCTCCCAAGCCAAGACAACTTCATTTTTTGATATCACTGTATTTTATCCTTAATTTCTATTTTCAATTTTCCATAATTTAATTTCTTAAAATCTTCGCTTTTATTTGAAATATTTATCCCCAAGTATATCAAATTATCCTTAAATTGTAAATTACTATTACCCTTTATCATTTGTTGTTCCTCCTTGCCAATATTACACAAAATCATTTCTGACTTATCCCAGTTTATTCTCAAACCCGTAATGTCTTCAAATTATTTTAACTTTTCTCATTTTCTACCTAATATTTTCCCAGGTTGTTTTGTGATTATCAATGTATCATCTGCATATAAACTTATCTTGTTTCCTAATATCCCCTCAATTTCTTTGTCATCTCTTATGGCTTTTGCCAACATCTCCATTGCCATAATAAACAATATTGGTGATAATGGGCAACCCTGTCTTTTACCAGCTTCCAATTTCACTTCTTCTGTTACCTCATCATTTACCCTGACAATAGCATATCCATGTTGGTATAAATAAGAACATAAGAACAGCCTTGCTGGAACAGGCCACAGCCCATCCAGTCCAGCATTCTGTCTCACACAGTGGCTCACCATTTCCTTCAGGGTATTCCCAAGGAGATGCCTTCACCTGCTTAGGATTCCCTGGAAATGGCACTGAGAGATATCCTGCCTATCTCTCCAACCCCAAGGTTGTCCTTAAGTATCCATAATTATAGCCATTGATACCCTTGTCCTCCATGAATTTGTCTAATCCTTTCTTAAAGCTGTCAAGACTGACAGCTGTCACCACTTCTTCTGGCAGGGAGTTCCATAGACCAGTAATCCGCTGGGCGAAAAAGTACTTTCTCTTATTTGTTTGAGAACTAGTACCCAAAAGTTTCATCGAGTGTCCCCTAGTTCTAGTGTTGTGCGATAGGGAAAACAGTTTTTCCTTATCTACTTTGTCCACACCATGCATGATTTTATAAACTTCAATCAGGTCACCTCTTAGACGCCGTCGTTCAAAAGTGAAAAGGCCCAACCGTTACAGCCTCAGATGGTAAGGAAGGTGTTCCAGTCCCCTAATCATTCTGGTTGCCCTCCTCTGCACTTTCTCCAACTCCATAATATCCTTCTGGAGGTATGGTGACCAGAACTGTACACAGTATTCCAGATGGGGCTTCACCATAGATTTATAAAGAGGCAAAATGACACTTGCTGACTTATTTTCTATACCCTTCCTAATGATCCCTAGCATTGAGTTTGCTTTTTTCACAGCTGAGGCACATTGGGTTGACACCTTCATTGAGTTGTCCACCAGGACACCAAGGTCCCTTTCCTGGTTTGTCGCAGAGAGTTAAGACCCCATCAGTTTATAAATGGAATTGGGGTTTTTTGCCCCAACATGCATCACTCTGCACTTACTAGTGTTGAAGCACATTTGCAACTGTTCTGCCCACTCTCCCAGTGTCAAGAGATCCCTCTGGAGCTCCTCACAATCTCTCACAGTTCAATTGTTCAATAGTCCTTCTAAATTTATCTCCAAATCCATAGCATTTAATTATCTCGTTAATTGTTACCCATTGTAAAGAATCAAATGCCTTAAAAATGTCCAAAGCTAATAGTCCAACTTTCTCTTTTGTCTGACCCACTGTATCTATTAAGTCAATAACTCTTCTTGTCAGATCTGCCATATGTCTTCCCTTCAACAAAAAAAAAACCCACTTGGTCTTCATTGATATAGTTGCCCATGAAGCTATTCAATCTATTTGCTAAAATTGCCGTAAAGATCTTAGTGTCTTGATTTATCAAAGAAACAGGTCTATATGATTCCACTTTCTCTGGATCCTTTCCAGGTTTTGGCAGTAACACAATTATGGTTCTGTACCATGAGGTCAGAATTTGCCCTCCTTCTAATATAATTATATAATTTTACCAATTTTAACACTACTAATTCTTAAAATCTTTACCTATAAAATCGAGGGTTAACCATTGGAACTTTGCATAGGTTCCTTAGCCAGACCCTACTAGCCTGCACTCACCATTCGTGCACACACCTGAACTGGGTACGTAGGTAAACGCAAGATTGAGAAATGTGCCAGTGGGGCAAGAGACCCACAAACGTGAAAAAAGGGAAACAACTTCATTTCCCAATGTTCTTTGTGCTGCACCATGCCACAGCCAATCAGGCCGAGAGCCGAGAGCACAAAGAACCTGGGGAAATGTGCCGCAGCCAATCAAAAACTACCCGCACAAAAAAAACAGCACAAAGGGAAAACACAAAGGGAAAACTACAATTCCCAGTGTCCTGAGCGCCATGAGCACGCAGAACGCTGAGAAAGGCGCCGCGTGAAAAATAAAAATAAAAAACACCGCCTCAGAACAACACAGGCCGCAGTAAGGAAAGCCCCCCCCAATGCCGATGGTCTTCCTTAATGCGGTACATCCAGAGAGGCCACGCCGCATCAAGGAAAGCCCCCCACCACCACCGCCGATGGCCTTCCTTAACGCACCATGGCCAGAGAGCCCACGCTGCCTTAAGGATAGCACACACACCCCCCACCGCCAATGGCCTTCCTTAACATGGTACGGCCAGAGAGCCCATGCCACCTTAAGGAAAGCCCCCCACCCCCACCGTCGATGGCCTTCCTTAACGCGGCATGGCCAGAGAGCCCACGCTGCCTTAAGAAAAGCCACCCCCCATCGCTATCAAACAACAACATCCAAAAAACACAAATCCAACCAATAATACCAACACAAAACAATAAACAGTAAACAAAATCAACCAAAAACAAACAGCACCAAGCCAAACAACAATAAATCAAAAATAAACCAAACAATTAAAAATCCAACCCCCACCCCCAACACCACAAAAGAAAGAAGACAAGGCAACTCACCAGCACATGTCCTCCCTCAACGACGGCCGGAAAAGAAATGAATAAAGACATTACTTACCAAAAGAAGCTCCACACAGAGGCCAAAACAGAAATAACATTCAAAATAAAACACAACACATTACCAACACCACCTGCTACTTTACAAAAAATTATACATGTACATCAATAAAAAAATTATTTAAACAACAAAATTTCTCATTTTTACACTGCATCAAAACAAACCCATTTTAAACAGCCCGGCAACCTCTGCTAGTTCCTTATAAAATTCAGCAGATAACCCATCTTCTCCAGGAGCTTTATCCATTTTCAAGCTATTTATTACATCTTTCACTTCTTTTTCCATTATTTTTTCTTCCATTCTGTTTTTATGTTCCTGTTTTATCTTAGTCTCTATTTGTTTTTCAGTTGGTCTTTCAGCTTCCCCAGACCTATGTTCTTTTTAGCATACAAGTCCTGATAGAAATCCTTAACAATTTTACATTTATCACCAATCTTATTACATCTTGATCCACCCTTACTAATCCAAGTTCCGATTTCTCTCTTTTCTCTCTTGTCTTTTGCAGCCCTAGCTAGTAATTTTGAATTCTTATTACTATATTCAAACTAATCTCTTTTTAAATATACCAAATATCTTTTTACTTTTTCTATATCCTTACCTACCTATTCTGTCTTTAATCCTTGCATCTTTTCAAAAACCTTCTTACCTTTGTCTTTGTATGTTCCTCTTGTAATTTTTAATCTCTTTTTCAATTTTATCTTGCACCTCCTTAAGTTGTTTGTTTCTAATAGTAGCCATTTTTATACTCTCCCTTCTAAAAACCGACTTCATGGCATTCCATACCATATTATAATTTACCTCCTCATTATCATTCCAATGCCAGCTTTCTTCCATTTTTTGATCATTTTTTCTTTACATTTTTGATCTTTAAAAAGTTTGGCATCATATCTCCAATTCCTTCTCATTCTACTCGTACCCCCTATTTTCAATTCTGCCCAAAATTTCGCATGATCGGACTGTTTAAAAATTCCCACTTCTGCCTCCTCTACATTTCTAACCATAGTCTCTGCTACAAAAATATAATCTATTCTAGAATACGAGTTGTGCACCTGTGAAAAAAACGTATAAACCCTTTCCGACCCTTTCAGTTCTCTCCAAATATCTTTCAAACCTAAAGATATCATCCATTTATCCAAAATTTGTTTTTTTAATATCTTTTCCACTTCTTGTTATATTTGTACAATCTAAATTTGACCTTATTATCATTTTTGTTGTTTTTTCCTTTACCAAAATATCATATATTTTATCCAGAAACTCTCCTTGATGCTTGTTTGGTACATATAAATTCACTAAAGTTATATCTTCATTATCAATTTTCCCATTTACTATTAAATATCTGCCTTCCGGATCAGAGATACTGCTTGCCATTTCAAAACCCAATCTGTTCGAAATCAAAATCGCCACCCCTCTAGCTTTAGAAGTGCCATATGACTTTTCGTAAAATTGCATTCATCATAAAAAATATTATTCACATCTTGAGATTTTTGATGAGTTTCCTGAAGAAAGACTACATCCGGCCTGTCTTTTCTCAGAGCTGTTTGAATCCTTCTCCTCTTAATTTGAGACCATGTACCTATCACATTCCACGTTAACACCTTGATATTTCTCATAATTTAGTCAACCACTGTCCTCCATAACCTCCGCTTTCTCCACTGGGCGTAATTCCCTCTACCCTACACCTATAACAAATACAAAAAACACTCAAATCTACCCTCCCCACTCTCTTCTTCAAAAAAGTTGCCTTCATCACCCAAAGAGGGGAGGGGGGAACATGGAAGATGTGTCTACCATCCAATGCTCTAGCGCATTTCTATCTTATTACTAAACAATCTACACTTTTAAATCTTATTCTAAACCATTTCAGAATATCATTTCTCTCCCCTACCTCATTCTCTCTAACCCCTAATTCACCCTTCTTCCGCTACCATCACCATTTTTTTGTCCAGATCAGTCCCTCCTGCAGCAACACCCTCCTCTGCACCTCCATAATCCCTTCTTATAGCTCCAGACTCCAATAGAGCTTTTCTTAATGCCAACCATTCTCTTGAGGCTGTCTTAACCAAATCATGTAAACACAAATACTCCAAAGCATCTGTCTCTGCATCAATCAAGTGCATTTTCTTATCGTAAAAAAATCTTCATTGTTGTGGAAATCTCCAATTATATTTTATTCCCCGTTCCGTCAAGAATTTTGTTACCAGTTTCATCTTGTAGCATCAAACACGCTCTTTAACAGAAATATCATTGTAAACCTCCACATCAATCCCATCAATTTTTAAAATGCCAGACCCTGCTTGTTTTATAAAGGCCATCACCTTTAGCTTTTCCCCTCAATTTGCAAACTTAACCAAAACATTCCTCTGAATACTTTTCCCTCTTCTCACTCCCAATCTATAAGCATTTGCAATGTCTTCATTGACAAAATCTTTCCCCATTTTCATGCCATTTAATCAATCAATTATTCTATCTTTTAGCTGGTCTGGCATTTTCTCAATCAAATTACGAATCACAATATTCTGCTTTCTCGTCATCTCTTCCACCACATCTATCCTTTTTTTCCTGCACATCAACTTTCATCTTGGTTTCCTTTTCTTCCTCATGTAATTCTGCATCAATTTCATATCATCTTGCATTGACTTAACACTTGCATCCATCCTTTGGAAATTAAAATCAACTTTTTTAGAGAAATCCATAACCATTGTAGCTATTTTATCTTGTTTTCCCATTATTTCCTCTTTGTCTTTTACCCTTGCCTCTTCCATCCTATCAAATTGTGTGAATAATTTACCCAACTCAACCAAAATTTGTCTTTGGTCCATTGATGCTGGTGGCCAAGATGGCGATGGTGTAACATACTTATTTGTGAGCTCGCGCTTTATAACGAGGTATTAAATGAGATACTAATCACAAAGAGCCATAAAATTGCTAAAAACTCACCCAGAGAAAGTTATTAAGCTTTTAACCTGTGTAGCTGATATTTTTGGTGCTTGGAGGTTGGAGTTCGTGAAGCAGCCCTGGATGGAAAGGCAGGCGGCAAAAGTCACGGTCTCATCAGCTGGATTGCGGTGAATGGGACCAATGGGACCAGTGAGAAGAAAAGTAAGAAAATAAGGAAAATAATTCACAAATAAGTCCCCATTTCTTTTAATTCTAATGCAGGCAGTTTTAACGTGGGTAGTCTTTCAATGATAAATGGGATAGGTGGGTGGGTATGTTGGGTTTTAATGGCTCAACTGTTTTTTATGTATGTTTTAACTTGTTGTGAGCTCCCTGATTGGGGCAGCAAAAAATTTAGAATTTAAATAAATAAATAAAATTTTAAAACCCGGCAACCACAGCTGGATACTAAAGGGAAATTAACATTCTTTCTCCGGGACTAAGTACTTTAGTTTTTTCGGCAATTGAAAGGAGACTTTTTATATATATTATTTTTTTCTTTCTCTCCCCTTTATTTTTTTTACACATTGGGGATCTCCATTGCCTGGATTATCGCATTGGATTATAATTGGTTTTCCCCTGCTTATTTGTCTATTGTTTGAGGCATTGCTTCTCCTTTCCCTTTTCTTGGGAGTTTGGATATATTTGGATATACAGTGGTTGAAATAACACAAGCTTCGGTGTTTGGATACAATCTTTCTATTTTCTGAATTGGCAAGGCTGGATTACAATGTGCAAAGTATTGCAGGAATTGCAGTTGGAATATAAATACAGAAAGTCTGTGGTGCTGCTCGATTAAATTAGAGGCGGTGGTTATATAGTAAGTGATTCTGGAATTCTATCAGGAAGAAGGACTTGGTGAAATTAAAGGAGTGGGAGCTCTGAGATTGCTGTTTGACACCACAATGGAAAAAATTAGAAAAGGAAAGGGAAAGGAGGAGGAGGTGGTGAGGCCTAAGAAGAAAGATAAATCTACAACTGAAGATACACCTCCTTCAACATAATCAACATCATCACTCGTGTTTAATTTAACTTAATTTAATTGTTTGATTTCTACACTACCCACTCGGCCGAGGCAGATTCAAGGCGGTTCACAATCACAAATAAAAACATGATAAAATTAATTAAAACTACCCATTCCCTTAAAAAAGGGTGCAGGGACCAAAGGGACCATGGGGGAAGGAATTATCCTCTATACCAACCACTCAATGGAGGTTACCCTTCAACCTGCACCCCATACTTAGCCTGCCAGCCAGGTTTTGAGTTCTTTTCTGAAAGACAGCAATTCCATCCGGAGACGTAACTCTGTTGGCAGGAGGTTCCATAGGGCCGGTGTGGACACGGAGAAGGCCCTCCACCTTGTGGAGGAGAGGCGAGTCCCTCTGGCTGATGGAACAATTAGAAAGCCCCTCCAGTCAACTCTGGTTGGACGGACAGACATCCTTATGGCAATCCAGTCTCTTAGGTATTCTGGCCCACTACCACATAAGGCTTTAAAGGTTAAAATCAGCACCTTAAATTGCACCCGGAGACAAACTGGCAACCAGTGCAGCTCCCAAAGCAGTGGTGAGGAATGGGTATGTTAACAGTCATAATCATTGTATATAAAGGCCAACCTCTGTACATATTCTCCAGTGCGGATCCTGAGCTGAATAAAGATCACTGTTGTTTACCCAATCCTGCTGGTTAGATTACTTCTTTGTCCAGACTTAACACACCTCCAAATCTAGATTCCTGGCTACGGCCCTGATTCTGATTGACAGCTGTCACAGCACTATTGGATTAAAAAGTGCTCAAACTATTTGATAGGCAAAGGGTGAAAACAGTACTGACAGTTTACAGGAAAGAAGGAACAGAGATGAAACACAAAGCATTTGTGTACTCCTCCATATACACAAAAACATTTGTATTTCAAGGCTCTCTTTTAGAAATTGCCAAACCAACACAAACTACATAGAAGAGAGCCTCTGCTGTATTTTGGGCATTTTTATATACACAAAAGGCCCATCCCCAGCATGGATTGGTGTTTGCGCATACTATGGAAACATAACATATTCCAGGATTAAACAAGTTTCTATTACTTACAGATATATATCATCACATGTAAAGCCAACAGCAAAAGGTGCCATAATATTTCCTTCTCGCTTCTGAGGAATTTTTTTAACAAGACTGAAAAATTCACTGAGCATTTCTATTTTATATTGGTGCATTATAAAATGCAGGAGATTTTCAAGGCAAAATCCGGTTCTGTAATCCTTAATTCTGTTTTCTAAGCCTCATCATCATTCAAGCATCTTCTCATCCCTCCTTTGTGAAAATTAAATCAATTCAAATAATATTTCTCATTATAAGAAAAACTATTAAAATATTCTTATTTCTCCCACCAGTCATTCCCCTTTGCTCTGTGACACGTTTGCTCTGTTGCTTGCTTGTTCATAATTTCTATTTTCTATTTTAAAATTAAACTTACTTCCACATTGTACTTTGCTATTATGCAAACTGTTTAAATCCCATTGCTACTGACATCTTAAATTTGTATGACATATGCAGCAAATTCATGAGGTTGAATCTGCAGAATTCAACTAGAGAGGGACCATGCAACCCAATTTCCACCAAATCTAGCCCTAAACCTTTCCAGCTGCTTTGAAGTGCATGGACTTGGGTTCCTGTGTAATCTCCTTTAGATTTCCCTGTCTCTCTTTTCCAAGAGACAAAACATTTCCTGGTTAGGGGGCTGTGGTGGCTCAATGGTTAAGAAGCTCGCCTTGTTAGCTGGAAGGCTGGCAAGTTGGCAGTTTGAGACTCAGGTACTGCATGCAGATTGAGCACCCGTCTCTGCCCCAGCTGTTGGGGACATGAAAGGAGCCTAATTTCGGCATCGCCTGAGCGGAGTTTCTTCTGCAAAAATCCTGTCAACCCAGAATAATTTCTGATAAGAAATTATTATTATTTCCTGGTTAGACCTTAAGAACATCCAGACCAGGTAGCACACAACCAAATAATGGAAGTAGTGTAGCTTTAGACCCTTTGGTCTCAAGGCACCATCGTTAGACAAACCAACCCTTACTACTCCAATGATGACAGTTTCATAAAATATTTAAAAGTTTATTAAAAAATAAAAGTAAAAATCCAAAAGGTCACATACTAGGGCAGACAGGAGAGGCTCTGTGGTGGTCCCATCAGTGAAAGAAGTACATCTTACCGGGACCAGGGGGAGAGACTTCTCCATGTCTGCCCCAGCCCTGTGGAAGCTCCTACCACCCAAATTGCGTCTCCAGATGGAATTACTCCCTTTCAAGAAAATGTTGAAGACATGGCTATGTCAGCGGGTGTGGGGCATGATTGCCACCACCAATCAAGCCTGCTGGCTTGTTTAGCCTGTGTGGTGGGATCCTCCCTGGTCTGGTAACTCTGTTTTAATGCAGGTGAGGGGGGAGGGTAGTTTTTTAATGACAAATTGTTGTCCTTGTGTTTTAATTTCGATTTTAGCTAGTGGGTTTTATGTATGATTTTAGCTACTGATGTTTTAATTGTTTCATATTGTATCTCTCTCACCTTTCCCCTTGTGCTGTTAGCTGCCCAGAGTGGTGTTCCCACCAGGAGGGCGGGATACAGATTAAATAAATAAATAAATAAATAAATAAATAAATAAATAAATATAACAATCCAGAATAATGGATTTGAAATAAGACAATAAGATAATTCTCACTTCCTTTAAATAAAATAAAAAAGCTAACAAAACCTAGACATCTCTAATTCTAAGTAATCATGATGCTGACTTGTTCACTCTGGCTGAGAGCTTAGCCTTATGACTACTCTTACACAAGAGAGCTACTCCAAAGAACTATATTCAAGAACTACTACTTCTCCCATCTAGCTGCATTTAATTATGCATCTTCTTGCTTCTCATCAAGAATCAAACAATAAGGTAAAATTACATCATTGCAACTATTCCTCTCCCTGCAAAGCTCTCCTTTCCCATGGAAATGTAAGATGCCCAAGTAAGTGTTGAATGTTGATCTTGTCTTGCTGTGCCTTCTCGCCTCCTGTCTGTCTTTGGATCTCCAAAGGACCTCACGCCTTTTCAGAACACCTGTGGAAGACAACTTAGAAAAACATTGCATTTTCTCTTTTATTTCTGATGTTAGGGGAAATTGCAAAATAAGTTTCAATCAGATTTGGTAATCACACAGGTAAAGCCCAGGTAGCCAACCCAAATACTAGCAATTTGGTTTTGGGGGAGACAGAAATTTACATATTTGGGTCCTGACTGAGGTTTTTAGACTTTGATACCCTAATGGCATTCCCCTGAATTGGGTCGGGGTGACATATAGGAAATTAGGCAGGGACTTCAGTTGATGTTTGATGTTGTAACTTTTTTCTTAAGTAATTCATACCTCAGACAGGTTCCCTTTCATTATGATTTTATTTTCTCCCAAGAAAGGACATTTGGATAGGGAAATTTCTAAGAAATTTGAACAGGTTTGCAGTTTTTAAAAGCCAACATTTTTGGAATGGCCAATAGGAGATAAAAAAGGAACTTGGACAAGCTCAGGGGGGCATCCCCTACTCTAGACACTCAGTGTATAGTGTACAGGTGCCACTTATATATCCTCATAATATAAATATTATATGAATATATGAAACCAGATGCAAACTGCAAAGGTGGAAGCAACTGAGAAGGAATATAATTTAATTAAACCAATTAACAGATCAACCAATCTGATAACATTAAAGCAACCAATATAATATATATATTTATATTTTTCTGTATGTTCAGAATGGATTTCAAACTGCATTAAATTCAAAGGGGGAAAGGTAAAAAGCAGATTTTTTTTCTCAGTGTGGCTTATTGTGTCTTCTTTGACTAGTCAGATCAGAATGGACACAACATCTGTATAATCAATGCTTGGACTCTTTGCACTCTTTCTTGCAGCTTACATGTATCATTTAACAACCAAAAAATTATAAGACAGAAAAGAAAGGAAGGAAGAAAATGATATCTATGTTTCTTTAAATGAGAGTCAAATCAGAAAGAGGGACTTGCTACCCAAGCAGACTCAATCACACCCAACTAGGGAATTAGATAAATCCATAAAAACAAGAATAGGGTAATAAAATACCAGAGTAGGGGGGAAACATGCTATCAGATAACACAGATCTTTTGCTCCCCAGGACATTTTGTCATCATACCTTTACATAAATCTCTCCTAACATTATTGTCACCAGGAAGGATTATCTTCCCACATACAGTACTTCTCCAAATCTGTATACTGTATATTCTAACTAATCCTAATATCCCCATTCAACAGTCGCTGACTGGCAGGGCAGGCAACACAAAGGTGGTCCATTCAAATCCACAAAACAAGAGTAAACTGAACTAAAATGACAAAAAAGTACATCAAAGGGATTATCTCTTGCCATTCAGAAAAATCCAGAAAAATGACACAAATGAAAGGAGGGCAGATAGGAATCAAGCACCTAACAAAATAGCCAACATTTCGACTGTGTTGGTGCTGCCTTTCTCTCACTGATGCATCAAAAACCATTGGCAGATCTGATTTGGATCTGGCACACTCCAGTGAGAGTTGAGAATCCCAGGAGAAAAGTGGGATTCTGGAAGCAACTAGAGATCCCACCCTCATCACCAATTGTTGTAAAAAAATTATAAATCATTTGTACCTCTGGCAGGCTACATTTCCATTCTGCCTGGAAGAGGGAAAGGGAAAAGGCACACAGACTCTCACAGGACAAACACATTTTGCAGAATTTGGGATCACAAATCAGTGTCCTCTTTATTCTTGAAATAGCATGACTTAAATAGAGGAGAGAAACCTTTCCTCAGACATGTCAGCTGATGTTTCCAGAAAATACGACAATCCAGACAAGCTACACGTTCCAAAAGCCCAACTCTGCTTTACTTGCCAGCCTTTTTTATTCCATAGGCAACTACAGAGGCCATCCAACCACAGAAACCAAGCATTTAGGCATAAGGTGAAAGTCCTTTACCTGATTATTCTTATGAAGATCTGTATTTCCAATACTGAAAACAATTTTTACAACAATGTGACCACCTCTGCAAATTTGCACATTTACCTGTAGTCAGGAGTGTTTGATATAACAATTGGTTTTGTTTTGCAAACTCTTGTTATGGTTTCTCCTGCTGGAAAAGATGGGGAAAGGCAGTTCAGGGAACAGTAGCTGTAGAAGGAGGGGAAGGAGCTGGCTAACGTATTGGAGCTGTCATCAAACGCTGCACATATAATTCCAAACTTTAATTTGGAAGGGATTTATAGAAGGATCTCTTGAAAAGGATGTATGAACAAAACTAGATTCATGACAGACATTTGAAAGAAGAGAGTCTACAGCAGTGATGGGGAAGGGAACACAGGGGATCTAAAATAATAAATGAATGACAGTTCGTAGGGGAACAGGAGACTGAGGGTGAGAGTTGAAGATAGAAGTTCACGAGTTCATGACTGAGGCATCATGAGAAATAACATCACAAGGATATGATGGTGTAAGATGGTGTCAAACATTCTTTAAAGGAAAAAAACATTTTTGGAAGGGAATGGGAAGCTAGAGAAAATAATGGTAGATTGACCATAAGTGATTGTTATTCAGTTCTGAGAAATTTAATTCTGAGGTATTACAACATTCCCAACAAAACAAAACAAAAATTAGAAATGCACATTTTTTTACAGTTGATTCCTGAACAGATAGAAATACATATGGGGGTGTGGAATTTTGATAATATCCATTCTGCAA
This sequence comes from Bradypodion pumilum, assembly GCA_035047305.1. Taxonomy (NCBI): domain Eukaryota; kingdom Metazoa; phylum Chordata; class Lepidosauria; order Squamata; family Chamaeleonidae; genus Bradypodion; species Bradypodion pumilum. Next base: position 155,070,531 of record JAWDJD010000001.1, on the reverse strand, counting down.
TTAGCATACAGTGAAACCTCGGTTAATATAATTAATGCATTCTCCGGGATGGTTCTTACAGCATAAATTACTTTAACTGAATTTTCCATAGGAATGCATTGAAAGCAATTTCCCATAGGAATACATTGAAAACCAAAATACATTCCTTTTTTTTTTCATAAGCCGTTACAAAAAAATTCATAAACTGATGCACTATTTTCTATAGGTTTCCTTTTGTTATGCAATTTTTATGTTAACCGAGCCATTAGTTAACCAAAGTTCCACTGTACTTCTAGTAGCTCGCTTCTATTGGTGCAAAGCCTACTTTAAGAAGAACTACTTGGTATTAGTTCTAACAGTGCATTTCCTAGTTCTCCAGGTCAAATTTTTAAGATGCATGAGGATAATACAGGAATGGTGAAGGGGACTTTCTCATCTAATTCCACAGATGAACTGCTTCCATCAGTGAACTAATGTGGTAATTCGCCAGTAATAGGAATTGCTATAAAGAGCAGGTGTCTGAAGTGTTCACAGACGCTGTGACACTCTGCCTTGGACATGAAAAACTTACTGTTAATATTTGCTAGAGCAGGAGTAGTCAGACGCTTTGAAAACCCTTAACCATACCATTGGAAGCTCTTCCACACAGGGAAGGGATTGGCTATCCTTTGCATTAATGTCTCCATCCATTGATCATCAATAATAAAGTTACCATATTTGCTGGTGTATAAGACAGATCAGAGTATAAGAGGCACCCCATTTTTAATACACATTTTAAAGAGGGGAAAGTAATTTTCTACATTTTAACTCCAGGAGCTGGGGACTGCAGGACTGGCCAGGCAAGAGAGCTCCTTTGGAAGCCTCTTGCTCGTCCGATCCCATCACCGTTGGCCATCAGGAGGTGGGGAGGGCAGTCTCAGCTGGGCAAGATCGCTCCAAAAGAGGTGCTCTCACCCGCATTTTCTGCTGCTGCCAGCCATCAGGTGGTGGGGCATCCGATCTTGGCCAGGCAAGATCGCTCTGAAAAGTGATATTGCTTGCATTCCCCACCACTACTGCTGGCTGTCAGGAGGTGGGGCAGGTGGTCTCAGCTGGGCAAGATCACTCAGAATGGAAGCCATCCTTCAGCTGGCTCCTAGCGGTCAGCGGTGGCCACCGAACTGCACCAGTGGGGGGGGGGCAGGTTTAAAAATGGTTCTTTCCCGTCTCCAGCCACCAATCATCTCTAGTTGCAGAACTGCACCAGTGGAGGGCCCTGTTACCAGCATATAAGATGCACTCTGTTTTTCTGGTGTATTTTAAGGGGAAAAGTGTGTCTTTTATGCTGGCAAACATGGTATATTCCATTGTACTAATTTTACTCATCTGTCATTCACTAAATTGTTGGAGACTCTGAGTGGATCAGATCTCAAATTTTAAAAAGTGAGAGCATCAGATTCTGGCCACAGATACAGATACTCACACAGACACAGGCCTTTGAACCTTAACTGTGAATCATGCCTTCTTCTTCCAGATGGATATATAAACACAAAGCAAATGGCCTGCAATGACATTTGCTAGCCCAGCTGTGCAGCAACCAGAACAACACATACAAAGTAATACATTCCAAATTAGAAGTTGCTTTAGAATATTTTTTTAGTTTTCTACTTCCATACTTGTAGTTCAGCCTTGATGGAAAATAACGATGAAATGTATGATTGTATAGTTCAATTCTGTGAGGCTACTGACAAACCCATTAAAATGCTGTGTGAGTAAAAATAAGCAAGTAATAAGCCTTTGCAAATGGATACCAAAGATCAAGCCACTGAGCTTGCTTTCTTTCTAATGGAAGGCTCACTGTTGTATTCAGATAAATGAGATGTAGCTATCTTCCACTTTCTGCTATAATTGAACTCCTGACTCTCAAGGACCTGGCTCTTTAAGAATGTATTATGGAGGAATTTTGGTTATTCTTTTTAGTTAGCAGAGTATGAGTTAGAAAACAACAACACAGGAACATACCTGTCAAGTTTTGGTTTTGAAAATAAGGGAAATTTCCTGGCCAAAATGGGAAACGACAGCTATGCTTATCCGGTGCAGCCCTCCAGTGGTGGCATTAGGGCATTGCAGTCTAACTAATATGGGAGGATGGCAGGAAAGAGGATAAAATATGGGAGTTTCCTGGCCAATATGGGATACTTGACAGCTATACACAGGAAATATGAAGAATCACCCCAATCCCATCACTGTCCCCCTTGGTTTCCCCCACATAAACTAGCAGTTCACATAATAAAATGTACCACTTATGTCCTGTAACAAGCCATGCAAACACAATGTGAATTGTAAGTACATTTCCATTTAGATGTATAAAATATTACTAAAACATACGGTACAAAGAGTTACTTGAACACACTGTCAGTTTCGGTTTTATCATAGTAAAGCCAGCCACAGCTGCAGTGTATCTTCATACATTTTTAAAAATATCAATTTGAGGAAAGTTAGACTGAATCCTTTTTTACTGATCTGGAACAATATGGAATAGTGTTTATACATTTGCAAGCGCATCCATGTCATATTGCATCTGCTGGTGACATTTCTGTATGGGCTGAATATATATGTTTATTGAGCTTGGTCACCTGAATTGAGTATAAAATGTTGCACATCAGAAGACATACAAAGGGGTTTAGAGAATTTTCCAATCAAGGGATAAAGAAAGAGGTTGCAAAAGATGGAAGAAATGGGAATTAATACTATAAGGGATTGTTTGGAAAGGCCAAGACTATAAATGAGAGGGGGAAAACCTATTTGGCAATAAAGATAAATTGGATTGGAAAAGATGGAGAACTGGAATAAAGTTTGGACAAAGAATTACGGTCCTAGGAGGGAATTGACAAAACTGGAGCAAAAGACTATTCCAGCAAAGGGAATAAGTAATATGTATAAATTATTAATGAAAAAAGGAATAAGCCAGAAAACACTGAGAGAAACATGGGAACTAGATTTAATGATTGAAATAGAACAGAATGGAACAGAATCTGGACTCAAAGAATTGTGAACAGCATGCCAGTGAGAATTAAGTAACACTGTTTTAGGTTGATATAGAGATGATACATGATACCAATTTGGTTAAATCAATATGACCATAATTATTAAAAAGAGTGAAGATTTAAAGAAAGCCTTGGGATTTATTTTCATCTTTGGTGGGAATGTAAGGTTGTGAACAATTTGTGGGTAAAAGTATTTGAAGAACTAATAATATATTATCCATGAAACTGCAAATGAGTCCCAAGATTGCATTGGTAATGGTCCTGAGTGATATAAACATTGATAAGTACAAGAAAGAATTGATTGTAATTATGGTAACAACTATGGGATTACTAATAGCAAAAAATTAAAAAGTGTATATGTATATTGGTTTGGAAGAATGGTACAAGGAATTATGGAACCTCGTATTAAATGACAAGCTGATGTGTGAACTAAAGAAAAGGAATGATAAAGAAAAATGATTTTTTGTTAAAAAAAATTGTGATGTTTTATAGACTATGTATTCCAAGAATCTATGGGTGTCAAGCCATGTCAAGAATCTATTGCTTTTTGGTAATAGGGGATAAATTACTAATAAACAATGTGGTGTTGACAATGATGGATGGAGAAACGTGGTCCCGGGGGTGGAGGGTGCATGTTGTTATGTGTTATGTAGTAAGAAGACATGTACTAAAATGTATAATGACCATAATGTAATGTGATATGAGTTATATTATTATGTAATTTTGTTTAATGATAATAAAAAAAATTAGCAACAACAACAAAAACACAAAAAGATATAGCAGCCAGGTGCTTGTACACCTTTTCTCAAAATTATTTTGCAATTTTCTAGTTTTGCTAGGTTTTTACTTTAAATCCTATTTATTTATTTATTTATTTTAAACACAAAAAATGAAATAATTCCTTAATACTAAAGCTCACCAAGCTCTGTGAAGCTGTGTTGCCAATGCCAGATGTCATAAATTCACCTACTTCCAAGCAAGCAAACTGAAGGTGGCCCCCAACTCATTCTGTCATCTCTAGAGTGTCTACCTTCTGTTTTCCCCCATTTAAAAAAGGGACTTGCCCTCCCCAAAAATTCCCATTAACTACAATGAGCCCACCTACACATTATTTGGATGAATAGCAGGTTTTTCTAGAATCTCAAGTGGATTTTCATTCACTTTTAATTTTGTTAATTATTCACTCTATGAAGGAAGATTTTGTTTAGCCTGTCAATAAATTTCACTGGGTAACCCCAACAAATCCATCCCCAATGACAGGAAAAAGCATGTTTACTTTTTTTCCACACCACAAACAGTATAATCTTATAAACTCTGAATCCCCCTTTTTAGCCATTCTTCATAGGCGAGTAGCCCAAATCCTTTCATCCATGAAGGAGAGAGACAAAACCCTACATTATATTTTCCTTGGATATTTGGGAGGAGGTCCTTTGCTCAGGCAACAGTCTCTGTCTTGTATCCTATTGCCAACCCTACACCATTCTAAGGCGATTTCCTGGGCCTGATCCTACCATGAATAAAAGTGAGGTAACCACTTTAAGGGGCAGGTGCTTGGAGAGGAACAGTGGTTCACCCAGAACCACCCCAGATACCACTTTGTTATTAGATAGAGTTATGCTGCCATCTCTAAATTAGCTTTTAGGTATGGCAAAGTTTATTGTCGTTTGCCAGTACTGTATTGAAGATTCAGCCACCGATCCTGTTTAATTCTTATCATAGAACTGAGAAATCCTAACCTTTGCTTCAGGGAGAAAAATACCTTTGGCTAGCCTCATCCAGCCCAGCCTACCTCTCCTCTTTTCTTTCTCTAGGTCACGGAGCCCATGCCCTAAGGTTGATGTCCTTCTCAGTTATACACATAGCTGTCATGCCTTTTTCATTCTGGCCCATTATCTCTTGCAGTTCATTGAGTACTGTGCCTTAGATTGTGTTAGAGTGATGCAATGGCTTTGTTTGGAGAAGCATAATGATAGCAGTTTATTTTAAAGGAAATCTGTAGTTTGCAGTACACTTGTTCAGTTATTCTCCAACATATATATGTCACTCCTCGCATATGCAGGTTCAATATCCACAGTTTCAGTTATCCATGGGTCTAAAAATATTTCATTAAAAATCCTGAAATATACATATCATGCATTTCAGGATTTTTATGGAATATTTTTAGACCCATGAATAATTGAAATCATGGATACTTAACCCGCAGATATGAAGGGCGACCATGATAATTGTATGACAACAAGTCAATTCTGAGTTATAGCAAATCTTTTCTAGTATTCTTTGCCCCTGCCAGGCCACACCAATGCTGGGTGGATGACAGGTAGCTGCTCTGCATTCGCACCCTCCTGGCCCCGCCTGTGCCAGGAGGATAGGAGAGACGCTGTGGCTACAAGTCCTGGAGGACTCTTTTCTCCCACCCGGCCAGACCAATGCTGGGTGAATGAGAGGCAGCTGCTCCACATTCGTACCCACCTGGCCCTGCCTGCGCCAGGAGGGTAGAAGAGTCGCTGGGGCCACAAGCCCCTGAGTACTCCATGCCCCCACCTGGCCACACCAATGCTGGGTGGATGAGAGGCAGCTGCTCTGCATTCACACCCTCCTGGCCCTGCCTGCACCAGGAGGGTAGAAGAGATGCTGTGGCCATAAGACCCAGAAGACTCCTTGCCCACGTCCAACCACACCAACACTGGGTGGATTAGAGGCAGCTGCTCTGCATTTGCACCCTCCTGGCCCTGCCTGCACCAGGAGGGTAGAAGAGATGCTGTGGCCATAAGGCCCGGAGGACTCCTTGCCCCCACCTGGGCACACCAATGCTGGGTGGATGAGAGGCAGTTGCTCCGGACGCTGCAGCCACTCTGTCTTTGTGTGGACGTGCTGGTTGAATGTTGGGGACTTTAAATAAGTGTTTCCCCTTGTAATGTTTGGTGGACTTCATCACCGTCGCCACAAACTTTGCCTGCGGCCAGAGTGGAGAGACCATTGTATCATTGTATCATTATACAGTATATTATATGTGCTTTTGTATCATCGTATCATTATACAGTATATTATATGTGCTTTTGTAGGTTGAATATGGTATAATTATTGTCTATATTGTATTATTGTGTTCACTGTATAATTATTGTGTGAGCTACCCTGAGTCGGGTTTCCTGATTGGGCAGCATACAAGTGCGAGAATTAAATTAAATTAAATTAAATACTCAAAAGTAGTTTATCTTTCCCTTCTTCTTAGGAGTGATCTGAGATTGTGCAGACTGACTCTTATTCTACAAGGCACAGTGGGGAATTGAACTCTGACCTCAGTTCCACAGCCAGGTGCTCCATCTCATGAAGCCATTGAAATCAATGGAGCTTAAATTAAAATACATCAAAGGGATTGTAACAACACCAATGATTCCCCAGTCCCTTATCTGCCTTTCAACTGTCTAGGAGCACTTCTGTTTTTCATTCCATACAATCAATATAGATTTTGTAACTTCATCACCTAAATGAGCTACTCTCCCCACCCACCCCCACTCTCCCTTTCTCTCTCTTTGGATATGTGGGTTTCTAGTTTCCTGCTCTATTGAACCTGAAATACCCCAGATCTGACATTCTGTCACTTGATTTTAGGAATGAAGTTGTTCAAATGGACTGAAGATGTTTTGCCAACTGTCACTCTTTATTGAGGTTCATGGAACTTCATTTTTGTTTGGAGGTTAAAAAAACCCAAGCTAGCTTGAAATATCAAGCAAAGTTTAAGGCAGTACCGTGCATAATGATAGAGCTTCTAAAATAGCTAGTGGCTGAGCAATTCCATCAAACTGTCATTTATCACCCAATTGAGCTTCTGGCAGAAATGATGTTATAAAACCAACTTGCTGAAATAATGCCCTCTTTCCCCCTCACATCACAGGATTCCTAAAACGGAGTTGGTGGTTTTTTTTTTTTGTTTTTTTTTACAATCAAATTTTCTAGATGAAACATCCTGGATACTTTTTGAGGAAAAAGTCTTTAGATAAATATTTTACAGGGTATCCTAGGGCATAACTGATTCTATATTCTTTGGAAACTTTCTTCAAGTATACTTTGACCAAAAAAAATGGCAAAAGCATTAGTGATATTTATGATCTACCTTTCCTTCAATCACTTGGCCTGGAGGGGAAAGAACAGCTGTGCGGCTCGGCTCAGGCTTAAAATGCCGCCTCCGCCTCCCTCACCGCCGGACTCCCCTTGGCCGGGCCGGCCTGGAGGGGAGAGAACAGCTGTGTAGCTCAGCAGGGCTCAAAAACACCACCCACCACAATCACCAGACTCTTCCCTTGGCTGACCTGGCCTGGAGGGAAATAGACAGAGTGGTTTGGGCTGAGTTTGTAATGTATTTTTGAGTTTTGCTCTTGAAATGTTTTGGCAATTACTTTATAATTGTAATTGTGATATTTTGTAACTGTGATATTGTAATTGTATTTATTGTAACTGTGATATTGCTTCTTTGTTAGCCACCCAGAGTCACATTGCGAGTGGGGCAGCATACAAGTTGAATAATTAAATTGAATTGAATTCAAACCTGCATATGGAAATCATATACATTGCACTAGGGCACTAGGGATTGAACCAGGTCTGCTGAGTCCTCCTCAAATGACATCTAGTATGACACATTTGTTGTCATGATGAATATTAGTCTGCACATACAGGCTTAATGAGAAGGTTTCATAACCATGCTGTGCTAGGAAATGTTACAGCTCCCAGAATCTCACAACCAGTATGGCAGCAGTCAGCGTGCCTGTGAGATTTGTCGTCATCGTTGGCAATTATGCATGTCTGAGCATATTTTCCCCCTAAAAGTCATTATTTCCTCCATTGATTGATGTATCTCTGGTGACTCAATAAGCCGATCTTGGCATGAAACATGTGATCGAACACATTGCACTGAATAGATGGTGGAGGGAGTGGTTGAGTTTGATGATGCTTCCATGCTTGTTGCTTAGCCTCTTCATGTCTGTGGCATTCCCCTTCAAAGTGATCAGTAGCAGCAGAGATGGTTTGGCACCAAAGTGGGCAATCTTTAGCCTTTCCTCCCAGGTTTGTGGGCTTATATCTGACCATACCTGTCAAGTATCCTGTTTTGCCCAGGAAAACCCCATAATTTAGAGCCCCTCTTCCCACCATCACGTATTTTTTTTATAATTTCCCATATTTTTAAAAAAAATCCAGAGGCATGTAAATCTCCCATATATTATTGTGTTATATCTTTATTCATGAGATGTGCAGCTCATACCAGAGCAGAGGAGTGTTGGGCTCCTCCTAGTGGAGGAAGAACCACCCCATAGGCACAACTGTTTCACCTCACAGGGAAACAGGCAGCCAGCAAGCCAAGCTTACTGTAATAGTTCTATTCTAAATTCCCCTCTATTTTCCCCCTATTCGACTGCATTTCATATTATGGTGATTTTTCATGGAACTGTTTTTTACATTTTAATCAGTTAATTGTCTACTGTCTTAGCGTTTTTGCCTCAATTTCATTTTTTAAAACTCTGTGTTTAAGAGAAAACCATAGAAGTATCCTGTTTATGCTGTATGCAAATATACTTGAAGGTGATTGGCTCATTGACTTCCCTTTAACACCCTCTTTCCCAGGAGAGATGGCTTCAAGTATATTTGCATACAATGTAAACATCATACTTCCATGGTTTTCTCTTAAATACAGAGTTTTAAAAAATAAAATTGAGGCACAAAATGCTAAGACAGTAGACAATTAACTGATTAAAATGTAAAAAACAGTTCCATGAAAAATCACCATAATATGAAATGCAGTCGAATAGGGGGAGAACAGGGGAAAATTTAGAATAGATGTATTGCAGTAAGCCTGGCTTACTGGCTGCCTTTTTTCTGTGAGGGGAAACACTCATGCCTATGGCATGGTTCTTCCTCCACCAGGGGAACTCAACATTCCTCTCTGTGGCTCCTCATCTTCTAGGCTCTTGGATGTGCCTAGATTTTTTTTTTGGGGGGAGGCATGGCCTGGGAGAGAAGGATGTGGTCTAAAGTTTCCCTTATCTTCATGTTCAAAACTTTACAGGTATGTACCTGACACCTTCATGGTTTGTTTCAGCTGGTCCTTATAGCCCTTCAAAGGAGCTACATGAGGTCTTGTACCAGAGCTAAGTTCCCTGTAAAGAATTTGGCAAGAAAGCCTAGTACCATCCATATGGCAGACATGCCCTATCCATTTAAGATGATGTCCTATGATGCTGTATAGATTTGTTTTCTCAAGGACTGCAGTGTTGGTGACATAGTCATCCAACTTGATGTTTAAGATGAATCACCAATTTTCTTTACCACTGCCTGTTTGCAGGTGCAGTTTTTAGACATGATGCTACCAAGGTAAGAAAACTGGTCTACCTGTTCCAGTGTCAAATCAGAGATGGTGATGCAGAACTCAAGGGCTGTCCTTGGGGCAGGTTGTACAAGTACCCTAGTTTTCTGAGCATATATAGTGAGGCCAAAATGATCACATGCATTCTTGAGGCAATTAACTGACTGTTGCAGCTCCTCAGCTGTGAGAGCAGGCGATGCAGTATCGTCGGCATATTGCATTTCCGTTATCCTGTTAGTACTGGTTAGCTTTTGGGAGCATAGTCTAGCCAAATTAAAGAGTTCTTCATCAAAGTGGTATTTAATCCCTACACTTATGTTGTTTTCGGGTGTTTCATACTGCATGGCAGCCAAGTAAAGGGCAAAAAGGATTGGAGCAAGTACTCAGCCCTGCTTCAATCCGTGGGTGATTGGGAAGGCATCCAATATGCTATTTTGATGGAGAACCCTCCCTGACATGCCATCTTGAAGCACCTGGACCAGATCTACAAAATGCTCAAGGCAACCCAAGCATCTCAGCACAGCCCACATAGCAGGTCTTGGGTGAGATTCAGAGAGAAAGAATCCAAAAAAGCAGTTATTTGCTTTCCCATCTCTAACCACAGAGCCACTTACTATGGCGAGCCACATGTGCCTCATCTTGGCCTACATCTGAATTAGAAATATCTCTCAATTTATATGCAGCCAAGCAGAGCCTGGCCTCTGTAGTCCCATGCTGCTCGTTAGCCACTGTACATTTTGGGGCCTCTCAATTGTACTCTGGGTAGTGGTTTTCTGTGTAGGAATTTTGTTAAAGAAAACAACAGTTCCCTAGTCTTTTAGAAATTGATTGCTATTCATTTGGAAATTGCCAATCCAGAATGCGGTTAGATTCAGAACATAAACAATGCTACTTTAAAGATTTTTTCCTGTTTTTTAACAAGTATTTATATTGGCAGTTAGAGCAAGGCATGGTCTTTTTAAACAAAATTTTCACTAATTCTTCCTCCCTATCCCATTTATGTCAAATAAGGAGAATTAAACCAATATTATCCTGTTCAGTTCAATAGCCTATTCAGTTCAATAGGGCATGCATAGAACAGCCTTGTTTCCTTTTCAGCTTTACCAGTTAGCATAAATTAGCATAGCTCTGTTAATTAAACTGTAAATTCTAATTTGCTATTGATTTCACTGGTGCCAGTTTCATCCCAGCAAAAGATTAACTTCTTTCTCAGCCATGCTCCAATACTCTGAGATAAGATAAAATTTAACTTAATTTAAAGACATCAATAGGGATTTATTCTGAGTTGAAGATTTTTATGCCAGTCATTGAATTTGTTCCTAAATAGGTGCATGAATGAAAATCAGCTCAGCATCATATAAATGCTGTGTGAAGATTGCAAATGTTGTGCAGGTTGGAGTGTAAAGAATGCCAACTAAATTCTTCTTTTTTGTTGATTTAGGCTGTCTTGACTGAAAGACCTCCATGAGGAAGCTTCAAGTCCTATGACATTCCTCGCCTCCAGATATGTGCAAAGCAAGGAGCATTTCTCTCACCAAAGCTTTCATAGTTTGCAAATATCATCTTGGTACAAAACCAGTGTCCTTTCCATTCGAGAAGTACAAAGTGTGTTCTTCTGAGGGTTCTAATCCCAAATCAATCCCTTCTACTTTGTGTCCCACATGTTAGTAACTATGTGGCATGAACAGGCTTAATTTAGGTAACTGTTGTTGCATCAAATAGCAGTTAACGTGCACAATAGCTAACACATAGAGACATGCATTAACTTAGCCTAGTACCAATGGCAAACTTATATTACTAAACTACTAAACCTACTAAACCATCTACTAAACCATCTATTAAACCATTTGAAATTCAAAAGGGCAAAGCTTCACAACTAAACTGAAGAAAAGTTATTACTTAAAATCAGTGAATGCCAATTGAGGATTAGAGAAATATTTTGTCACATTCTAATTTTCATATCTTTCTGACCTTCCAGAAAAATCAAGGAGGAGGAGGTACCATTCCTTCAGATTATAGCTATCCTAACCACCTAGCATCCATTGTTATAGGTTAATTGATTTCTGTGCTCTGTTTGCAGTTTTTACACATATAAAAAAACTGTCAAATTTCAGGTGGCTGAATCACATAAAAAAATTCTTGTGAAACAATTGGCAAGAACGGTGGTGGTATGTATTTTATTTTATTTTTTGCATCACTGATTGTATAAATGGTAGTCGGTTGTTGAAGAAGGAAGAGGAGGAGGAGGATAAGTAAAATTAGCTATTGGGTTAAATGGGCCAAGCCAATACACAGAAGTTCTATAGAGGAAGAGAAGCAGGAGCAAAACAAAGCAGGAGCCCCTTCCAGTTTCCCTTTTTCACCCATCAGGTGATTTTCCAGGGTTTTCATTTATGAGGAGAGTCTCTGTGGACACAAAAGAGGCAGCTGCCTTCTACAAAGAGTGACAAAAATGGGGATAGGAGGCATGAAGGACAGGAGGCTTGTAATGACTGAGCAGCGAGGTTGAACAGAAATATTTCTGAGTGAAAATGGCATGCATTTTATGATCGGCGGCGGCGGCAGTGGTGGTGGTGGTGTAACACTATGTTTTACCAGTTCCTTCTGCCTCTTGTGTGAGGAGAGAGAATCTAGGCCAAGGATGCTCAAACTTTTCAGGCCACAGGCTGATCATGTGGTTCAGTGGGCCAGTCACATGGTTCCTCCCACCAGAAGCAGAAATAAAATGCACACACACGTGTGCAGAATGCTGCCGTAAATGCACCCATGGCTACTGTAAATGTGTTTACAACAACAGCGGGTGCATTTATGGCAGTGTTCTTGCATGCATGGGCATGTTTTACTTTTGCTTCTGGGAGCAGTGAGGGAAGTACAGGACAGATGAATTGGTGTTGGGGCTGGATCTGGCCCATGGGCTGTAGTTTGGGCACCCCTGTGAGATTCTGGATTTCACATCTCACTTGTCTTCTCTGCTGCTTGGAAAACAGGCAGACTGAACTACGAATCTAATATTTAGTACACAAATTGAAGTAGGCTTAAAACAGTGTCCCAGAATTGTTAAGACAAACATACACATCCATCCTATTTTACTACTACTGCTATTATTATTAATTATTATTAATTATTAATTATTAATTATTAATTATTAATTATTAATTATTATTATTATTATTATTATTATTATTATTATTATTATTATTATTATTATTATTATTATTATTATTATTCAGAGTTACTTGGAAATAATACACAGAGGGACAAGGCAAGCCTTAAAATGGCATACAAAAGTATGAGATGAAACCCTCATGGGTTTCTGAAGGTTAAAAAAGATGATAGCTAGATAAGATTCTCACAGCTTTGGGAGGGAAACCTCTACTTACCATGTTGACTGGCTTAGTGGTTAAAACTCTGAGCTGGAGACTGGAAGGTTGGGTTTTGATACCTCAGAGCTGCACTTGGGGACATGAAAGAGCATCATTCGGGCATCCCCTAAAAATCCTTTCAACACGAAGAAATCTCCGATATGAAATGATTATTATTAGGCGAAGGAGGAGATATTGGGGGATTAGCAATAGAGTTATGATTTATTTTAGCATCTTTGTTCTATCAGCAATTTCCTTTTGTATGTGTGTTGTTCATATCATGGAGAAAGCATGTGTTTAAGAGATCTGTCCTCCTACATTGTATAATTTGCCTCTCCTTTTCTTATTATTATCCTCCTAATTGCTCACACAAATCAGATTTTTCTGCCAGCCATAAAAGAAAATAGATGAGATCAGGACCCCCTAGCTCTGTTTACGCTTGGATGGAACAGAAATAATGTAATACCCTTTCCAAAGAAAGTCTCTACATATAACAATCCTTATATTTTATTTTTCTTTGTGATATTTAATCTAGCCAACCGTCACACTGCAATCAAATTCCATGCAAATTCCTTCCATACATTTACTGGTCTATTTTAATTAAATTGGGACAGATTTTTCTTACTAATCACTTTATTCTTTCCTGCTTCCTTATTTTTATGTGCTTTTTCTAATCAATAGTTGAAGAGATTAATAGCATAATCTTATACATGACTCCTCAGAAGATATGATGCTACAAAAATTCAAAGTAAGGAATTTGTAAAATGAATGTGGAAGGTCTCGAAATCTCAAGTGTTTAACAAATTACCTTCAAGCCAGCAAACTTTAATAAATTTAAAATTCAAAACAAGATTTATTTTAATTTTCTGTACCTACACACATTTCATTGTCAGCATAGTTAAACTTCTGAACTTTCCTATCTTTACATATGCTTTATTTTATTTTTTTGTTGCTCTAATGCTTTCATTAAGCTGGTTGGGGAGTCCAGTTGTTTAGATGTCTGGCTGAGGAATCAGAAGTTGGATGTTCAATTCCTTGCTGAGGCACCAAACGAAAGAGCCAGCCTGTATAGTAATGGGCAAGCTGCACAGGCCCAGAGTGCCCTCAGAAAAGGGGAACCGTCAGTCACTTCTGTATATTCTCTACATAGAAAATCTTAGCAAGTGTTGCCATATATTGCAATCATCTTGAAGGCACACAACTATTATTATTATCTTTTACTCTTTCATTGCTGCCGGGAAAACAACCTGGGCGGCCGGGAGAACTACCCGTAGCTGCGTGGCTCGGGGCAGCCCCCAAACCACCGCCACTGCTGGACACACCATGGCTCACTCAGTGAGTAGCCAGGAGAACTACCCGCAGCTGCGTGGCCTGGGGCAGCATCAAAACCACCACAGCCGGACACAGCATCACTCGCTCGGTGGGCGGGCGGGTGAACTACCCGTAGCTGCATGGCTCAGGGCAGACCCAAAACTGCTGCTTCCACCGGACACAGCACCACTCGCTCAGCAGGCAGCCAGGAGAACTACCTGCAGCTGCATGGCCCGGGGCCGCCTCAAAACCACCACCACCCCCTGTTATTCCCATGGCCGGGCAGCCGGGAGGGAAGTAATAGTAGCTGGGCTGCCCAAGCGGCTCCAAGATGGTTGCTGCTGCCACTGTTGGGCGTGCTCTGCCTGGAGGCAGGCATGGGGTTCCTGGGGCCCACATCTCCATAATATTGGGCATGGGGCATCTAGCAGGGGATGAGAGGTAGGCCGCACTTGGGGAATGAGGGACCGATACTTAATATCTGCCCCTTGTTCCAGCCCCCTGTCCCATCTCTGGTTCCTGGACATCCCTCCCTTAGGCTGCTGCTGGTGAATGCCAGGTCTGTCTGCAATAAAGCCCCCCTGTTGTGTGTTTCAATCATGGGGGAGCGGGCTGACTTGGCATGCATCACCGAGACCTGGCTGACAACGGAAGATGGTGTTCCTCTATCAGAAATGTGTCCAGCCAGGTTCGGGGTTTGGCACCAACCTAGGGGTAAGGGGAGGTGCAGCAGCAGCACCATTGTAGCCAGAGAGTCATTAGGAGTCACTGCTTCTTCGGTTGGGCTCTAAGGGTCAGTTGGAAATCCTGCTCCTGTACCTGCATGGTGGCAGATACCCTGCCCGAGCTGCTCGAGGCAGTCGCAGCACTGGTGCTGGAGCTCCCAGGGCTTGCGGTCCTGGGGGACTTCAATTTGCCTTTGCTGGGACTGGTGTTGGAAGTGGCTTGGGAGTTCATGGCTACCATGGCAGCTGACTCAAGTAATTCAGGGCCCTACCAGGAGCAGTGGCCATTCACCCGACTTAGTTTTTCTGACAGAGCAGTGGCTGAGGGATCTGAAATTGTAGGATATACAGATAATACCGGTGCCATGGTCAGATCACTATCTGGTGATGCTAGACTTTCTGGGAGCAACGCCTTGCTGCAGGGAGGCACGGCCAGTTAAATTGATCCAGCCCCAGCAACTGATAGATTCCGAGAGATACCAAAGGGAACTGGGGCTGTTTCCTCCAGTTCGGCTGCACAATTCGACTGAGACCTTGGTCGCCTTCTGGAAGGAAATGGCGACATTGGTCTTGGACATAATCGCACCACTGCAGCCTCTCCGGGCCCGCCAGTTCCACTTGACCCTATGGTTCATGGAAGAACTGAGAGGTCTGTAGCGGGCAAGGAGATGCCTAGAGCACCGTTGGACAAAGACCCGGAGCGTTCTTGACCAGACTCGGGCTAGAGCTGCGATTAGAGCCTACCTCGTGGCAATGAGGGTGGTGAAACATCAATACTTTACCACTCTTATTGCCTTTGTGGATAATTGGTCAGCTGCCCTGTTCTGGGGGACCAGGTCCTTCCTTGGGAAGGGGGGCCAGAGCCTGGTTGACAGGGTTCGGCTGATGATTTTGCTGATTATCTGACAGAAAAAATTGATCAGGTTTGCTTGAGGTTTGACCCCTACATGGAGATGGGGCATCTGGAGTTGACCAGAGCACAGTCTAGCCATGTTATCTAGGATGAGTTTGATCCGGTTGGCCCTGAGGAACTGGACCGGCTCCTTGGGGCTATTCGTGACACCACTTGCTTATTAGACTCTTGCCATGCCTGGCTAATAAAATCGGCCAAGGCAGCTACAGGCAGTTGGGTCGGAGTGATGATCAATGCTTCTTTGTGGGAGGGGTTGTTTCCAGCATCATTCAAGCATGCATTGTGTGCCCCCTACTGAAGAAACCATTACTCGACCAAACAATACTAGCCAACTTTAGGCCTGTATCCAACCTCCCCTTTCTAGGGAAGGTACTGGAGAAAGCAGTGGCATGGCAGCTCCAGGGGGCTCTGGATGAAGCGGATTATCTGGACCCTTTTCAGTCAGGATTCAGGCCCGGTTATGGTACCAAGACTGCATTGGTCACACTTATGGATGATGCGAGACAGGGGCAATCCCTCTGTTCTTGTTCTTCTTGACCTCTCAGTGCCTTTTGATACCATCGACCACAGTGTTAGGTATTGGGGTCTGGGTGTGAATCCTGCAGAGCTAAGCAGTTAGCTTGTGGCAGCAGCGGTGGTGCCTGTGTAGTGTTTTCACTCTCACCCAGTCAATAACATGCAGAGGAACAATGAAAACAAAATAGCTTTTACTTTAGCAAGTAAGTTCATAAGGTCAACATAAAACTTTAGATTCCTCTCTATGTAAGTAAAGTCAAGTAAACAGTTTGTAAGTCTTTGTAAGCAGTACTTTCAAGGTCAGAGTCCCAGTCCCAGTCCCAGTACTCACAGCAAACTCCAGCATTCTCCCGGGCTGACTGTAGGCTATGCAAAGCCTTGTTGTCCTGGCTTGAGGAAAATATCAGAGCCTCCAGGCTCAGTGTCTTTGCTAGGCGTTGCTTCTGGAAACTGGACTCACTTTGTCCATTCAGTTGGATTCCAATCCTCTGGAGAGTTTCAGACTCTCTCTCTCTCTTCCAGAGATTTCAGCAAAGACAGTAGCAAAACCCCAGGAGCTGAAGCATCCTGGCAGAAGCAGTTTTTGCAAGAAGACAGTATGGCTAGCAAGCAGTTTGGCTAGCAAGAGTTTTGGCATAGAAGCATTTTTGCATAGAAGCATGTGGCTAGAAGTTTTTGCATAGAAGCAAAGTGGCTTCTGAGAAGCCTAGATTTATACTTGACAATTTGCTCAGTCACCCACTCAGTGGTTACAGCTAGGTGGTGTGCTGAAGGATCTCTTAAAGATACAGCTTCATGCATCTTACACAATACCTACAGGACATCACAATCCTATCACACAGTATCCTTCTGGGACAGCTCCAAGAAGTGGGGCCCTAGGGCACTGTGTTGTCCTGATTTTCCTCATTTCTAAGGGGCCGGACCCAGTCAGTGTTGTTGGAAGATGGGTTGTCCAGCCCTAGGCCTCTCCAGTATGGGGTGCCTCAGGACTCAGAGCTCTCACCTCTCCTATTCAACATCTACATGAAACTGCTGGGGGAGATCATCCGTTCCCACGGGGTGAGGTATCATCAGTATGCTGATGATACTCAGTTAAAGAGGAAAAACCGATTGAGGCTATATTGGGTCACCAACAATATTTTTATACTGATTGCAGTCATATCTTCAGTAAATAATAATATCTGTGTAGACTTCAAAAAGTTTATTCATGAGTTTTTTGTCTTCAAAGAGTTTATTCAAGAGTTAAAAAGTCCTCCGGATTAGAAACTTTTTTCGAGTACATTCTTCATCAGAACAATATTGACTGTAAATACAAAAGTGAAGAAAATGATGTACCAAGTATTTTTAAAAAGACTGCATGAGACAATAATGGTGATAAAACCCATAGAGATACATGACTGAAACATATTAAGGTATATACAAATATGTTATAATGCTTACACATGCAATACATATATTCTTTATTCTAGGCTTCTGGGATATATACATTTATTTTTATTATTATTAATATTAATATTAGTTTGAGTGCATTCCTTGCCTCCCTCAACTTATCACAAGTTTCATGCCTCTCTATAGCTTTACTCTTATTGTGCTAAGGAACTAATTCAGTTTTCAGGCTAAAGAACTGCACTAACTAATGTTCCTGATAAAGTACCACATAAAGCCCATAAAAATACTACACCAAGACATGTTGAATAATGTTTACAAAGTTTATAGATATATACATTTATTTTATTATATTAATAATTATTAACTTGAGACTCTCCAGGCAAAAGTACCAAACTACAGTTTCAATCATTGGAAAGGAGTTGGATTCAATATCTACTATGTTATGAAGAAGTTCATCATATACAAGATTGAGAAGATTATTCTGTAGGACCTATGTATTAGACTCTTAGGGTTTTTTCAGCAATGTGGTCTGTCTCCTTTAAGGGTAACTTCTCCTTTTGTGAACACTCTATATAAGAGTTTCAGATAGTAATTCTAGTCATTCAGCCTGATAAGAGAACAAGCTGAGATAGGCATGGAAAGCAATTGAATGTAAACAATTTTAGAAAATAACTAAGGTATGTTATTCTGTCAATTTAGACAAGCAGTAGGAGTTAGCAGCTGTATTTCACATATGATACTTGGCTTGTTATTAAACTATAAACTTTGTAAACATTATTCAGAAAGTCTTTGTGTAGTATCTTTATGGGCTTCATGTGGTACTTTATGAGGAACATTAGTTAGTGCAGTTCTTTAGCCTGAAAACTGAATTAGTTCCTTAGCACAATAAGAGTAAAGCTATAGAGAGGCTTGGAACTTGAGATAAGTTGAGAGAGGGAAGGAATGCACTCAAACTAATAATAATAATTATTAATATAATAAAATAAATGTATATATCTATAAACTTTGTAAACATTAATCAACATGTCTTTGTGTAGTATTTTTATGGGCTTTATGTGGTACTTTATCAGGAACATTAGTTAGTGCAGTTCTTTAGCCTGAAAACTGAATTAGTTCCTTAGCACAATAAGAGTAAAGCTATAGAGAGGCATGGAACTTGAGATAAGTTGAGAGAGGGAAGGAATGCACTCAAACTAATAATAATATTATTATTAATATAATAAAATAAATGTATATATCTATAAACTTTGTAAACATTATTCAACATGTCTTGGTGTAGTATTTTTATGGGCTTTATGTGGTACTTTATCAGGAACATTAGTTAGTGCAGTTCTTTAGCCTGAAAACTGAATTAGTTCCTTAGCACAATAAGAGTAAAGCTATAGAGAGGCATGAAACTTGTGATAAGTTGAGGGAGGCAAGGAATGCACTCAAACTAATATTAATATTAATATTAATAATAATAAAAATAAATGTATATATCCCAGAAGCCTAGAATAAAGAATATATGTATTGCATGTGTAAGCATTATAACATATTTGTATATACCTTAATATGTTTCAGTCATGTATCTCTATGGTTTTTATCACCATTATTGTCTCATGCAGTCTTTTTAAAAATACTTGGTACATCATTTTCTTCACTTTTGTATTTACAGTCAATATTGTTCTGATGAAGAATGTACTCGAAAAAAGTTTCTAATCCGGAGGACTTTTTAACTCTTGAATAAACTCTTTGAAGACAAAAAACTCATGAATAAACTTTTTGAAGTCTACACAGATATTATTATTTACTGAAGATATGACTGCAATCAGTATAAAAATATTGTTGGTGACCCAATATAGCCTCAATCGGTTTTTCCTCTTTCACTTGTTACATACCGGTTGGCCACATCCTTATTGATGATACTCAGTTATACATCTCGACCCTTGGAGATCCAAGCGATGCAGTTGGAGTCCTATCCAGGTGCCTGGAGACTGTAAGGGTATGGATGGGGGAGAATAGGCTTCAGCTGAATTCTGACAAAACTAAGTGGCTATGGGTTTGGGCCCCCACATTATCCCGGGAGCTACCATCTTTGGTGTTGGATAGGGCTTCTTTGCCCCAAACAGACCCGGTGCATAATTTTGGGGTCCTCCTGCACTCGCGACTACTGCTCAAAGAGCAGGTGGCAGTCGTGGCCAGGAGGGCTTTTGCACAACTTCACGTCATCCACCAATTACGCCCACTCCTGGACCATAACTCCTTGCTTACAGTCACCCATGCCCTGGTCACCTCCAGACTGGATTGTTGTAATGCCTTCTACATGGTGCTGCCTTTGATGACTATCCCGAAGCTGAAGCTGGTTCAAAATATGGCTGCCTGGGTGGTGATGGGGTGCAGACATGCCCGTGCCTCACCGCTGCTACGGGAGCTGCATTGGCTGCCAGTATGCTTCCAGGTGCAATTCAAGGTGCTGGTTCTGACCTTTAAAGTCCTTCATGGTAGTGGACTAGGATATCTAAGAGAACACATCACCCCAAGGTTTTCGACCTGTCCTACGAGGGCAGACCATAGGGGCTCTCTGGTGGTCCCATCAGCTAGAGAGGCATGTTTCCCTGGGACCAGGAGAAACTCCTTCTCGGTATCCGCCATGGCCCTATGGAACCTCCTGCCACCAGAACTGCACCTCCAGGTGGAGATGCCCCCCTTCAGGAAGGTGCAAAAAACATGGCTTTGCCAGCAGGTGTGGGGTGCATCTGGCACCACAAGCCAGCCTAGCTGGCTCATCTATCCCTGCCTGGGGTTTTTAATGAGGGGCTAGGGTTTTATGGACATTTTAAATGTTTTGTAGTTTTAACAGTTGATTTTATTGTATGAGGATAGTTTCTAAACTGATGTGAGCTGCCTTGGGTCGCCGAGGCGAGAAAGGCGGCAATACAAGTTCAAAAATAAAATAAAATAAAATAAAATAAATATGACAAAGAAATCCCATCTGGAATGCATCTTTGCTTTTATCCACTCATAGTTTCATGTGTCTCTATTTTTGGGAGGCCCTTTGTTTTTGCCTCAGTGTAAAGAAATATGGGTACAATCCTTGACAAGCCTGGTGGTCTCTTGGTAAGGGAAGAGCATCCATAAACACATATGAAAAAGGCTGTTCTTTCCCATGTCCACTCCTGTTGCTTAAAAGGATATTTTATTGGTTACTAGTTGATGAAGATGCGAAATAATTTTACCGAATGTTATGATTGGTCCTATTATGCCATGGCTTTTGCATTCCTTGTAGCAAACAGAATACTGTAGTTAGAATTCCACACATTCAGACAGGTCATTATTTTTCCACAACCTTCTTTTGGGGGCCATGGAAAGCCTTGAGATAGATCTGTTTTGGATGACGTAAAGATTATGTGAACCTGCTCCCTTAATGATGGGCATTGTGGGACTGGGTGCCCAGGCTATGATGCTGCATCCTAATTCTGTTTCAGCCTGTAACTTTTAGATTCTCGAAAAGTAGGAGAACCTGCATGGTCAACCTAATGCTTTGGTGAGTAGATCGATAACCCCACTATGGCCCCTGAGCAGTCTGACTGGGAACAGACTATCTGGAAGCCTTTGGGCTAGCCTTAACTTGTTGAAATCCCTTAGCAATAAAGGTGGTGGCCAGTTTCACACAAAATCTTGCCTACTTGTGATTGCTGCCTCACTACAGCTTGCCTGAGTAGGCACACAGCAGATACAAACTTAGTATGTCTTAAAATAGTCAGAATGCCAAAATTGTTTTATGTAGACAGTTTAGTGTCTTGCATGGAAGACAAAGAAGGAGCCGCAGTAGGGGGCTAAAACACAGGTTTATTTCATGGTGGTCAAGATGAACATGTGGTAATGGCGGAGGTACAGCTCATTATATACTGCAGTACATACATTTGAATATCGTTGCACGGTAGCTCATTGGCTGCTACCGGCGTGACGTCATTCTGAGTCACGCCCATCTTCTCCAGGTGATCCTCGCGCGGGAAAGGTTCCCGTGGCTGCCGGTGATTTGGGGAATGTGAACCATGTGAGCTGAACGCTCGCAGCTGCCCTCTATAGGCAGCTTACTCGCGTTCCTTACAGCTGGGTTACATTGTAATCATTGTCAGGTTACATTCATACATTCTTAAAGTAATACTGTTACATACACAACACTCCTCCCCCCTAGGATGGGACGAAGTCCCTCAACCATTGTGGCTTCCTGCACGTGCGCTTGGGGCGTGCGGCTGCGTGGTTTAGCACAGGGGAACTAGGGGCTCCGAATTCCACAGAGTCTCGTCCTGCAATGGGAAGGGGGGACTCATTAGTCATTCGGTGGGGGCTCTGTGACACCCTTGCATTGGGAGAAGGGAATGGAACATACAGCTGAGAGGTAAAACCCGGCCTGTTGCCCGTGGCGCCCGGCGACCCCCCAGCACGAACCTCGGAACCGACAAGGAGACCCTTGTTTCCCCCGCCTGGTCCCTTACGCCTGCAACCGGCGTCCTTGCCCCACTCCCTGCTGCCTGACCCGGAGTTCTAGGGGATGGAGAGCGTGAACTTCCCCCAGCTGCCTGGCTCGGGGGGCTTGGTGCTATGGTATACTCTAAAACAAAAGGGCTGGGGGGACTGGAGGTACCAGGGGCTGAACTGAAACCCCTCTTCTCGCTCAGATGGGTGGGGGACCACTCCGCGACACCCCCCTGGTACGGTAATGTAAAATCAAACTCATCCCACTCTTGCACGGTATCCTCCTCCTCAGGTGAGAATCTAGGGCATGCATTTGTACCCGAGAATGCCGCCGTGTCTCCCCCTTGGGTTACGCGGGTGGGGGAGGACCCTAACGCTGATTCCCCTTCACTAGTGACTCGCCTTCTGAGTTGGTCAGCGTGCCTTCTCCAGAGTAGACCTGTGCGAGTCTCGACCCTATAGGACACTGGCCCCGTTTGTTCAATGATAGTCCCTGGAACCCACGTTGGTCCCGAACCCGCATAGTTTCTGCAGTACACCGGGTCCCCTACTGAAAAACTTTTTGAACTCTCTACCACTATATTCCTCCCTTCATCCTCCACCCTGGTCGGATCCAACCGAGTTACCGGCCGCCTCCTCATGAGGAGCTCCACCGGCAAAAGTCCAGAAGCTAGGGGAGTTGCCCTATAACAGATGAGGAACTGACACAGTTGGAGGTTCAACTCACCGGGACCCATGCACCGCAGTGCGTCCTTCGTAGTGTGCACTTGGCACTCTAGCTGACCGTTTGTGGCGGGGTGAAATGGGGCAGCGGTAATGTGGCGGATGGCATTCCTCTCGATAAATGCCTTGAATTCCGCAGAAGTGAAGGTACTAGCATTATCGCTAACGAGGATGTCCGGCAGGCCGGAACAACTAAACACCCTGCGCAAGTGTTTAATGGTTGCGGCAGATGAGGTGCTAGTCATGGGGATCACTTCCAGCCATTTGGAATATGAGTCGACTATCAGCAGGAACATGGACCCGCGGAAGGGGCCAGCGAAGTCGACATGTATCCGGGACCATGGCCCCCGGGCCATGTCCCATTCCCTATGGGGTAGCCTGGACTCCTCGGGCCGAGAGCTCTGGCAGCTCTCACACATGCCCACTAAATGCTTTATCTCAGCATCTATATGGGGCCACCAGAAGTAACTCCTTGCCAGCGCCTTGGAGCGCACTATGCCCGGGTGGCTGGTATGCAGTAGCCTCAGCACCTTCGCCCGCAACTTTTTGGGGATAACCACCCGCTGGCCACAGAGCAAGCAGCCCCTTTCAAGGGAAAGCTCTACTCTACGCCTGAAAAATGCCTTGAAATGCTCCTCGGGGGGGAGTTGCGGGCCACCCTTTCCTTACCCAGGAACTGACTTGGGCCAGGATCTTGTCGGCCGCCGTGGCTTTGGCGAGGTCCGCCGGCACTATGGGGGGTGAGTCGAGGGACTCGATCAGCAGGACTTGATGGTCCTGCTCTACCTCGCATGCGGGATCTCCTAAACTAGGGAGAGGAGACCGGGACAGTGCGTCCGCGTGAGAGATCTCCTTCCCTGGGCGATAGACTAGCTCATACTGATAGGCATTAAGGAAAATCGCCCAGCGTAGCATTTGGGGGGATAGAATTTGTGGGGTGGGTTTGCCCGTGGTAAAGATTCCCAGGAGAGGCTTGTGATCCGTCACAACCGTAAACTCGCGGCCAAGTTCCAATCATGGAACTTTTTTGTTCCCACGATGATGGCTAGGGCCTCCCTATCTGTTTGCGTGTAGTTGCGCTCTGCCTTTGAAAGGGACCTGGAGTAGTACGCAATTGGGGCTTCCCGCCCGCTCTCTAACACGTGGCACAACACCGCCCCCACCCCCACTGGGGATGCATCACAGACTAAAACCACTGGCCTCCTCGGATCAAAATGGGTCAGTACCGCATCCGAGGACAGAAGCGTTTTGAGCTCCTTGAACGCTTTCTCTTGCCTGTCTCCCCACCGCCAAACTGCCTCTTTCTTTAGTAGCGCATGCAGTGGCTCCGCAACGGATGCCTTCCTTGGCAAAAAGGAGTGGTAAAAGTTGAGGAGCCCCAGGAATGACTGCAGCTCTGGATATGCGGTGGGGCGAGGGGCGTTTTGTACAGCCGCAACCTTGGACTCGGAAGGCTTGATGCCCTCCGGGGTTACCTTGAAACCGAGAAACTCAACCTCCCTCGCAAAAAATACACATTTGTCCCTTCTTAGTCGAAGTCCCGCTTTCTCAAATACTGAAAGGACCCCGTCTAGCCTCTTCGCTAGCTCTGATTCGCTCCCCGCTGTTATCAAGACGTCGTCAAAATATGGGAGCATGCCTGGAAGCCCCTTTAAAAGGCGTTCAACAAGGGACTGAAAGATCCCGGGGGCCGAATTCACGCCGAACTGCAGGCGCGTTACTTTAAATGCCCCCTTGTGCGTAACGATGGTTTGCGTGGCGGCAGCAGCTGGGGTTACTGTGAGCTGCTGATACGCTTGCGCCAGGTCTAGCTTAGCGAAACACCTCCCCCCATGCAACGTGGCCAGTAAATGGCTAACCACCGGCACCGGATATGCATTTGGCCAAATGGCCTTGTTAATTGTACATTTGTAGTCAGCGCAAATCCTGACCTCCCCGTTTGATTTTAGGGCCGTAACAATTGGAGTCTCCCACTCCGCTGAATCAACTGGAACCAAAATCCCCTGCCCCACCAATTTGCCCAGCTCCGCCTCAATCTTGTCCTTGAGGGCGAAAGGCACTCTTCTTGGCTTGAGGCGTATGGGTCTGATTTCTGGGTCCAATTCAAAAGAAACTGGGGGCCCCTTGTAAGTCCCGAGCCCCTTCTTGAAAACGTCCGGGTGCGCATCGCACACGTCCCGCATTGGGTCAGTCTCTATGGCGTTAATGCCAAACAGTTCAATTCCCAGGGGGGCAAACCACTGGGTTCCCAAAAGGCAACATCTTCCCCCCTTGAGAACCACTAAGGGCAGTTTCTCTGTGTAATTTTTGAACTTCACTGTGAAGTTTCCCACCCCCAACACTGGGATCCCGTAGCCCTGCATGTCCCGCAAGTTTGACTTCATGGCCCGCAGCTTGGGCTGCGCATTTGGGGGAATGCGCATGAACTCCTTTTGGGACAGGATGGAGTAGGACGACCCCGAGTCTATGTCCATCCTCACTGGAACCCCTTGTACCAGTACCTCTACGTAGAAACGCCGGTGCTCCAGGCCCACGCGGTTCACGCCTTCCTTGCCGTCATTGGCTGAGATCTTTCCGATGCCGGCCGCCTTCCGCTGATGTTCTCGAGGGTGTTTTGATGCGCCCTTGTCCTCGGTTCGCCCACGCCTGCAGACTCTGGCGATGTGGCCCTTCCGACCGCAGTTGTGGCACTCGGCCTTCCGGAATGGGCATCTCGTCCGGTCGTGAGATGCCCCACAGCCGTCGCAACGGCGGCCTTGTTGCTCGCTGGTCTGGTGCTTCTCCCCACGTTTCTTTACCTTCTGGACGTCGTCGTCCTCGCTGGAACAGGAGTCCGCCGTCGTGGACGACTCCTCGGAGGTTGCTGGCATGCCTGCAGGTGACCGGGGTGCCCGCCAGGCTGTCTTCGCCGACGTCCGCCGGGCTGCTTGCACGGGTGTCTTGGCCCTCTCGGTTGCGGCCCCTCGGGACTTGAACACTCTGACCCCACTCCTGGCCACCTCGGCTGCTTGGGCTTCCCGCAGTACCTCATTGAACGTGAGTCGATGGTCGCGGGTCATCAGCTTCCTCTGGACCTCCTCGTCCCTCAGGTCACACAGCATGCGGTCTCGGAGGGCCGTGTCCAGGTCCTCCCACTGGCAGTTGACTGCCGCGAGCCTGAGGGCCACCGCATAGGCGGACACGGACTCCCCCGGGCGCTGGTCCCATCTGTGGAATGCGACCCTGGCCGGGAAAATCGAGACTGGAGGCTGGAAGTGTTCGCCCAGTAGCGCCAGGATGCAGTCGATGGGCACCATGTCTACCTTCCGGGGAGCCACCAGGTTCATTAGGATACGCAGCGTGGCCGGCCCCACCTGGGCAAGGAAGTGCGAGCGCATCTTGGCGTCGTCGTCGATGCCTGCAGCATCCATCGCGTGCCAAAACTGGCACTCGTACAGCTCCCATTGTTCTGGGTCACTGATATCAAATTGATGATTCTTGACCTTGGGATGCGCCATGAATCCCACCTTCGTCGCCAATTTAGTGTCTTGCACGGAAGACAAAGAAGGAGCCGCAGTAGGGGGCTAAAACACAGGTTTATTTCATGGTGGTCAAGATGAACATGTGGTAATGGCAGAGGTACAGCTCATTATATACTGCAGTACATACATTTGAATATCGTTGCACGGTAGCTCATTGGCTGCTACCGGCGGGACATCATTCTGAGTCACGCCCATCTTCTCCAGGTGATCCTCGCGCGGGAAAGGTTCCCGCGGCTGCCGGTGATTTGGGGAATGTGAACCATGTGAGCTGAACGCTCGCAGCTGCCCTCTATAGGCAGCTTACTCGCGTTCCTTACAGCTGGGTTACATTGTAATCATTGTCAGGTTACATTCATACATTCTTAAAGTAATACTGTTACATACACAACAGACAGTGAATGGAATTTGCACATAACATGCACACAAACACAGACACACATGGAAAGAAATAAGCACAGAAAAGGGCAGTTCACTTTTATCCTATTAAAAAGAGACACAGATCATCCCATTAAGAATGTCTTGATGGGACCAAGCAGGGACTGAATATAGAAAGGGGAAATGGGCAAAGTCTGTGGGTTTTGGCATTTTTATACAGGTGTATATATATTATATTATATATTGTTATATTATTATATTTATATATTTTTCTATATTATTATATGTTCCTACTATATTATTTTTCCTGTTATTATACTGGAAATCTCTCAGGCTTGGCAGCTTTTGATTTTTCAAGAATTCAGTTCTTTAATCAAGAGCTGAAATTGCTAAGGTACTGACTTTCCCGCAACTCCGTAGAGCTTTGGTTCCAACAGATGCCTTCTGCATACTGAGAAAGCAGATACAATGGACCAGCACTGGGGGTAAAACACCCCCATGTGCTGGCTTTGCCTGCTTCCCCCGGGAAGAGATGGGCATGCTTTTGCAGGCCTTCCTGCCTGGTGTGATAGGGAGAAGCCAAGAAGCCTTTATAGGTGGTGGCTACTTCCTGCCTCGCCCTCTTTAACTGCTCAGCATTGGAGGAACAAATCCCACCCTCCCTCCCTCAGTAGCAGTGTGATATTCAGTCGCTTCGGGGCAGGATGGAAATTTTTGGATGACCCCTGTTTGGCTCTTAGAGTCGTGAGTTTTTTGCCCATTCCATACTGTTGCTGCAGGTTGAGTTTTCACTGCAATTATTCTGGTCACTTTGGTGGGTAGTGTGGGTGATTTTAATCAGAATGGCCTGTTTAGTTATTCGGTTGAGGTCTCCGGTAATTTGGGACCTCGGACAGCACTATCACTTTGGGTGTCTCACGGCTGTTGAATAGCCGCAGACCCGGGTCAGCTTATCAGGAAACTTTCCCAGCTTCCTGGTCGCATAGCTTGGTCCTACTGTTGGGCACAGTGCTGGTCTGTCTGCAGAGCTTTTCTGCTGTCCCTATTATTTGGGATTCAAATTCTCTAGTATTGACGTGAGTTAATATCATACACCCGCACTACTTAGTCCCCAGTGGAATAGTTTGCAACAACTTATTTTGCCTTAATAAAGTGGCCCATGTTTGAACCCATGACATGTGTCAGTCTCTTCACTCGGGGGTGGCAGGCAATGGGGTTCCTGTTGATGAGTGTCTATGTATTCATGATAGTAATGAGACTGAAGATATTACTTACTGTTCTGTGATCTTTATAATGACCCAAGAGAGTGATTCCTGATTCCAATTGTCCAGTCATATTTTAAGTGCACTCTGCAGAAATAGTGGTTAATCTGTCACCTGATAATCCGTTTTTTATCACATAAATTGTCGCTCAATATGCTTTGGCAGCCAGGAAACTGTGATCCTATTTTATTAAAACTCATCATATTACCAAATAGTCCTTAGCAAGATGTTAAAAGAATCTGTGTTGTTTTAGTGAATATTATATCTGGCCTTATTAGAGAAATTTATGATATGTTTTTAAGTCATGTCTTGTTTTGTAAAGGCCTATGCTCATGTACAATAAAGATTGATGATGAGGATGATAAAAACCTGCTAATTACTTAACACAATTTCCTCCATCAGTTAGAGGTGTTGCTTTAAGAATTTTGGCTTTCTGTCTTAAAGGGCACACATTACACTACAGACATGTCAATTTCATGGCAATGTAATAGCCGTGGCTTTTCGCAGAGCATTTTGGAAATTGCTGCAAAGTGGATGTTCTGAATATTCTCTGGCCTAAACCTTGAAGGGACTAGCAGATATCAGAGTTGCTGGGGACTGTAGAATGCATCTGGGTCAGATGCTGTAGAATACAGAATGAGGTTAAAGGATTGATTCAAATCCTTGTTCAACCATGAAAGATTTGGGGTGCTTCAGGCACGTTGCTGCTGAGCTTAACTTCCTTCACATTTGCAGTGGCAAACTAAGAAGGGAGCTCCTCATACTCTCTTGAGTGTCATGGAGCAACATTCGGCTGCAAAATATAAGGGATAAATTATTTTTTATTATTTAATTGTATTAATAAATAATATTTTTTGAAAATCAGGCAGTCAATTTCATAGTATCTTATAGCTTATTTTTTAAGTGACCATTCATCTATGTGTTTTTTTTATAAAAAAAATTCTACCCCCCCCCTCCACACACAATTCTTTTTATTTTTTTATTTTTTGCAAACGAAATAACCCTGGGAACCTTGGTCCTCATGGTAGTTGTAATTATTATGGATTGCACAAATAAGAGGTCCTTGCGCATCCTTTTTAATTAAAGTATTTAGAAAGTAGTTTCTCTTCTGTTTGGAAGGAAGCTCAGCAACATGTGGAAGACCATAGGGTTTCCATTCTGGATATACAGGAATGCCCCTTCTGGTGGGGTGATGGCCCCTCAGTGGAGGAAATGCCACTGGAAACCATCATATATTGGGCCAAACGACAAAATGAGCAGAGGAGGAACTCAGATTCCCAATAGTCATGGAGTTGCAAGAGACCATGTCAGATGGATTGGCAGTGAAGGTGCACATTGTTCATATCCTCAAGGCTGTGGCAGTCCATTGCAGTCCTGGTGTTAAATCCTGCATGTCTCATTTCATACATACATGCTGAAAGAAACACCTCCATGATCATTGTGTGTAGGTCACTTCATAGCAATCTGGGATACACCTTAAACATTAATACCAATGGGATTTTTTTGCTTCAAGAAAAAAATATATACTCAGATAAGAGTTGCAGTTGATGGCAGCAAGGTGAGAAATCTGTCAATGCTATCTTTATGTGGCTTGACCTGTTGAGAGAGTGCAAAATGGATAAAAATGAGGAATGAGTAAGTATTGTTTGTATTACCACTTAGGTAAAGGTAACGGTTGCCCTTTGCAGGCGCACCCCCCAAAAAAGGACTCAGACACTGGTGAAAGTGGATAACAGCATTGGGCCACATTTATTGATTCATGCCCTAGTCCGAATTATAAATTTCGATTGGTACTCAACCAATTATAATTCTTAAGGCAAGCAGGCTGCAGTAACACTGGTAAGGTACCTCCCAAAATTGCCCATGGCAATTGGCTACAATGTATCCATTTGTATCAATTTGTTTGTTGGCAACAAACAAATTATTGACTGTAGTCAATAAACTAACTACTGACCCCACCCTCAGACGCGTATCCGTAAAATAACGGGGTGATGCATGCTGCCTAGCTCGTGCCATCACCCCATTGCCTGGTTCGTCGTTGACCGGACAAAGTTAACCAACTTGTGCCTATCTAGTGTTGTCCAGTCAATTGCGAACCTGCCAGATACCTGTGGGTCATAAATATTTACCTTACCAGTGCTACCCGCCCATGTGACCAAAGTCAACAGCAATAAACCCCTATATCAAACCATAGCAACAGTGTGGGATGGGCAAAAAAGCCAGAACCCAAGAGCCAATTGTAGGTTCCAGCCAAAAATTCCCACCCGGCCCCGAAGCGACCAAAATATCACACTGTTAACTAGGGAGGAGATGGAGGGAAAAACTTCTCCTCTCCGTCGCTTTCGCAAAATGGCAGCTCGGCTGCCTCGAGGCCACCCCTTTTAAAGGGTGCTGGCCACACACACCTAACTACCCGGATGCCCAAGTCCGGTGGGGGGGGGGCCTGCAAAGAGCGTGGCGGCCATTTTGGCGCCACGCTTGCATTGCAGGCGCACCCCCCCAAAAAAGGAGTCAGACACTGGTGAAAGTGGATAACGGCATTGGGCCACATTTATTGATTCATGCCCTAGTCCGAATTATAAATTTCGATTGGTACTCAACCAATTATAATTCTTAAGGCAAGCAGGCCGCAGTAACACTGGTAAGGTACCTCCCAAAATTGCCCACGGCAATTGGCTACAATGTATCCATTTGTATCAATTTGTTTGTTGGCAACAAACAAATTGTTGACCGTAGTCAATAAACTAACTACTGACCCCACCCTCTGACGTGTATCCATAAAATAACGGGGTGATGCATGCTGCCTAGCTCGTGCCATCACCCCATTGCCTGGTTCGTCGTTGACTGGACAACGTTAACCAACTTGTGCCTATCTAGTGTTGTCCAGTCAATTGCGAACCTGCCGGATACCTGTGGGTCATAAATATTTACCTTACCAGTGCTACCCGCCACACGGGGAGGCTTCAATAAAGGCTCACCGCCCCCCCCTAGACCGTCAGCTCGGTCAACAGGCCTGCTTGCAGATCTTCTAAAAAGAGGTTCATACCTCCTGGCGACAGATGGACCCCATCCCCTGCGTAAAGTTCACAATTTTGAAGACTAATATCGGGGTGTCGGACGACGCGCCCCCAACCCTTGTCTACCACGAACCGGGCTACTGCCCTGTTCACCGAGTGGCGAGCACGGTCAAGGGCCTGGAGGTTAATGCCCCCCTGTAAGCGTGACGCGGTATGATGTCCGACCAAATCAGGGTTGTGGCAGGCCACACATAATGCAAGTAAGCCAGGTCACCGCATATCGCATGTTTCAACGACAGGCCGGTGACCTGGCCCAAATCATTGCCCCCGAGGTGTATAACCAGGACATCAGGCGGGCCAGCATCCCTAATGGAAAAAAGGAATGGCAACAGTTCCCGCCATAACATCCTGCGCTTACCGTACCACCTTAGACATGCGGACGCACGTAGTCCCAGCTGGGGTCCCCACTCTGTCGCCGCAGCATACTGCGCTGCCCTGTGCACGTAGCTATGGCCCACCAGCCATACTGCCACCGGTGCAATTCGACACCCAGGGTCTGTCAAAGAAAAAAGGAAACAGGACAGTGACTTAACTGGTACTCACAATTGAAGCGGGCGAACATATAACTGAAAACATTGCGATCCCCACCTTCCCATCTGGCGTATCTCAGCCCCAGAGTACCCGAATGCAGCTGCAGTAGAGGCAGCTCCTATTCTAAAAGAATGGGTGCCGTAACGAGCCCCGGGGAGGTCAACACTGGATAGTGCCTTACCGGTCACCTTCCAAAATTGAAATTTAGTAAGGGGAGACCCATCTTGGTGGCAGAAAAACGGGCCAGGGTGCGTACCACGCAGTGCAAGGAACTCTTGTAGGGCACCAACCGGACAGATGTCTGCCATCGAACATCGTAGCAGTCTTACACCACTGCCTACACTGTGCTGATCAACTTTTGAGGAGTGTATCCTCAACTGAGCCCACTCATCAGAAACATAGACATCTTCGAGTTCCAGTGCCCTATGCGTCGCATCCGCCTTAGACAGTAGCACAAGCTCACTGATGCGGAGCGCTCCAAAAAAGGCCACCGTGGTAGCCGCATGAAACAGGGCTGCCTCATACCTGTCAAAACACAGGTCATGCCAGCCCCGTGCAAGGTGGGTAAGTACCCCTGGAGAGATTGGGTGGCGGTTGTCCGGGCAGCGTCCACGCTCCCGTGCCCACCCTTCCAAAACATGTCTTATACGGAAGTCAGTTGTGCTGTCAGCATAACCCCCCACCTTGGCCATGAATGTCAGTGCTGACAGCCTGGATGCTATGGTGCGGGGAGCTAGGCCCTGGTTGTATAGGTAAACCATGAATTGAAGAATCTGTGCCACTGGGATAGGCCAGATCCCGGGCAATCGAAATTGGGCACAAAAGGCCTGGAATGTACTGAATGCGTGGAGATACGCCTTACGCGTGCGGGGTGCCAGCGACATGCCAATCGCCCGGTTCACCTCTCCTTGCCAAACGTCCATATGTTGTCCGGGAGCAGCGAGGGAAATTCCTCTGCGTCCGGGGCCAAGGCACGGAACCGGGAGATCTGCAAGCGGGACAAAGCATCAGCGACGTCGTTATTAATACCTGGTATGTGCCTAGCCCGAAATAGCACATTGAGGCGTAGGCTGCACAAAACAAAATGGCGCACCAATTCCATAACTCTGGGTGATTTAGACGTCTGAGAGTTAACAATGTGCACAACCGCAGCATTGTCACACCAGAAATGGACGACCGAATTGGCCCACTCCGCACCCCATAGCATCAAAGCTCCCAGAATGGGAAAGAACTCAAGGAACGTGAGATCGCGTAAACGATCCGTGCCCTTCCAAGCTGGTGGCCATTGACCATATGCCCACTTCCCCTCAAAGTAAATCCCATAACCCAGGGACCCTGATGCATGCGACTGAACCTGGAAGCGAGGGGACACCAGAAGGTCAGATCTCCAAAATGAGACCCCATTGAACACTTTAAGGAATTGAAGCCATATCAGCAGATCAGCCCTCATGCCCCTGTTCAGTCGGACCCTATGGTAGGGCCTGGACAAGCCAGCCATGGCGTCGCACAAGCGTCGAGCAAAAGCTCTGCCAGATGCAACCACCCTGCAAGCGAAGTTCAGGTGACCATGCAGTACCTGGAGCTCATGGAGTGACACTTTGCGTTTGGCCAGCAGGGCCGAGATCAATACAGTGATCCGGGAAACCTTGTTGATGGGTAACCTGCGCAACCGTGTCAATTTTGACACCCAGGAACGTGAGCTTGGTGGATGGGCCCTCGGTCTTTTCAGGCGCTAAAGGGACACCAAGTTCCTGCATTAGCGTCTGAAATGTGTTGAGGAGACGCGTACACGTGTCCCAGCCCCGTTCACCCCCGAACAAAATATCATCGAGGTAATGGGCTACAGACCGAGATCCCGACCTGCGAACAAAGGCCCACTGGAGAAAGGTGCTAAAGCGTTCAAATGCCGAGCATGAAATGGAGCAGCCAAAAGGCATGGCTTTATCAAAATAAAATTTGCCCTGGAATTTGAAACCTAACAACTCAAAGTCGCCCGGGTGCACAGGCAGCAGACGGAATGCAGACTTAATGTCACACTTCGCTAATAGTGCACCCGGGCCACAAGAGCGCACCATGCGCAGGGCCTGGTCAAATGATGTATACCTGACCAAACAAAGGTCATCAGGGATGGCATCATTGACCGAATGGTCAGCTGGGTACGACAAGTGGTGAATCAGACGAAACTCCCCCGGTGTCTTTTTGGGGACCAACCCCAAAGGGGAAACCTTCAGATTGGGAAAGGGCGGGGCGTGAAAGGGGCCAGCAACCCTACCTGCGTTAATCTCCTTAGCAATACTGAGGGCAGCCACCTCCTCCCTGCCCTTAAGGGAAAATAAGTTGGGTGCATCTTGGGGAGACCTATCCCCTGTAAACGGAATGCGAAACCCCCGCTGGAAACCTTCCAGTAGGTAAGCTGCGTCTCCCCTCCTCGGGTATGTTGTGAGCCAACGCTCCAACATGACCACATTAACTGGTGAGGGGGCCTTTTGATTGACCAGCACCCTCAGCGGCAGGTCTGCCCGCTCCCTGTCCACCTCTACCCCTCCCCCGAAATCCGCCCGCTCGCGGGCACACAGCAGCAGCGTGGGGGCCAGCGCAAGAGGGACACTCGTGCTTGTAACGGCACTGTTTTCTATTGCACGCACCATTGGCCGAGAAGCTCCAGCACAGCAGGCGGGCTGGAACTCCCTGCCCCGCCACTTGGCAGGGTGCCTGCGCTGGAGCGGCTCGCTGGACCGCATGTCCACAATGATACCTCTCCCCAGGCGCGGGGCGTGTGGGGGTCATATACAGAAGCCACAGCTTCTGACAGGGCTCATCCCACCTCATCTCCGGGTGTAGGGGCACTCTCATTCGAAATTCCTCATCGTAAGCCAACCACGACGGGCCAGGGAAATCAACTATTGCCCTGTAAATGTTGTCCAAATACTGGACCATCGGAATGGCCAGATCAGGCCGGGCCCTAAGGTACACCACCATGTATATGAGATATGCAGGCAACCAGTTGGCCCACGTGCGTGGTGGCTTACGACGGTGGGACTGCTCCTTGTCCTTTTCGTCCTGCCCCTCCCTCTCTTCCTTGGTGGGTTCCCTGTTCAATAGGGAGAAAATGTCCACGTACTCTCCCCGCCAAATTTTTTCTTTTGTGGCTTGTGCCAAATGATCCCCGAGGGGCAAAGAGTGCCGACACCGGCACGTTAACAGTACGGGGCATCAATAAAGGGGCTGCAACCTGCCCTGAAACCCCCGCTGCATGCCCTGTAACATGAGGCCCCCCACCCCATGTGGGGCCGCACCTGGGTACGCCGGGGGTTGCTGTCCCCCAGTCCCAACCTGACGTGGCCACGGCCACTGTAGACCCCCCCATAGTGGATGGTGGTGTGGGTGCATTAGTTTGAACCAGATACTCACAAGTTGCACCCCCGTGGGCCGCCCCCACTGGGGGTTCCGGCCCACGGCGGGCGTCGGAGCTCGGGACCGGAATCGATCTCGGCGGACACACCAGACCACTACCTGCTGTTGGTATCTGCTGCGTGGGGAGCTGCGAGGCCGCGGCGGGCGCCGGCCTGTGGGCCTCAAGCAGCTCAACCCGGCCGGCCGCCTGCTGAAGATTGGCCGGCGCCGCGGTGAACTGTAGGCCAAAAGGTGCCCCCGATGGGGTGGATATCCCCATGGACGCCTCCAAGGCCACCACGCGGGCCAGAAGGGCTTCCACGTTCACAGAGCCCCCGACACAAAGGGGGCCAAGGGGGGCATGCGACCCACTGGTCGCCAGGCCTGGGGCCGGTGCAGAGGCACTTGGGCCCGGGTATGGCCCTGCCCGAAGCTCTGGCCCTTGAGGTGCCAGGGGCATACCCTGCCAAGGAAGTGACCCCAGCCCACCCTCCTGGGTAAAAACAATGGCCGGGTGATGCAGGCCAGGGGCCGGAGGCCCAGCGGCGCTATGCCCACCCACCTGTCCCGGGCCCATGGCCGAGGATTGCGGGCCGGGGGCCGCGGCCCCCACTGGGCCGGCCTGGGGCTGTGCAGCCTCGGGCCACGGATTAATCTGCCCCATTCCACCAGTCCCGGTGGGTGCCCCCGCGAAGGGAGCCAGCTGAGAGGGCACAGTCGTGGTCCTCCGACCCGGCTGCCGCCTCCTTGTTGGGTGAACCGAACTCGCCATCGCCTTCTTTCTGGAAGGCATCGCTGATCCTGGGAGGGAAGCCTAATAAGCAGGCGAAGAAAAGCTGACTGCTGCCCAAAAGGAGGCTTCCCTGGAACACGAAGAGCGACGGAGCTAAAAACTTCTCCTCTCCGTCGCTTTCACAAAATGGCAGCTCGGCTGCCACGCGGCCACCCCTTTTAAAGGGTGCTGGCCATGCCCCCCTAACTACCCGGATGCCCAAGTCCGGTGGGGGGGCGCAAAGAGCGCGGTGGCCATTTTGGGGAAGAGGGTATACTGCAGTTATATCTCCTACAGGTGTCGTTTGGATCCCAGCTCAGTGTGTCAAGCCTCACTTGGAGCCACATGGCGTGGACCCAGACCGATCCGAGTCTGATCCCGGAGATGGAGGACCTCACCCTGACCGAGGGGACCCAGCGGGAGAAGCGGCGGCTGCGGACGACAGCGCCGAGGATCACCTGGGGGATGGTCAAGACCCTTTGCAGTGAGGCCCAGGACGCCCTCCGACGCGAGGAGAGGGAGCCGACACCGGAGAATTTCGTGGCTGCAGTCTTTGCCCAGATCAATGCCAACTCCCTGGCATTCACCATCATCCTGATCCTCTCCCTACTTGCGGGGGGAGGCGTTCAGGCCGTCTCACTGCAGGCCAACGGTTTGATGCCAGGCGAAGATTTTTCAGCCCGGATGCACTACAACTTATGGGAAAGGTTGGCGGGCCTCGTCAACCAGTCCGATTTTTGCCTGAAGCAGGACATTGGTTCTGCCTCAATTCTGGGCACCTGTCTCATCCCTGTGTGCTACACCTTGGACGCGCGCGCCAGGGATGGCGACTGGCTGCTGAAGATGATTTTCGGCCCGCATCTCCCTGCGAGCTTCACGGCATACGCTCGCTGGGGGGAATGCAGCTGACAATGACTTTGCCGGCTGACGCGGCCACTCTCCACACTCCTCGAGTGGCGGTCAGCCCGAACTCTACTTGTGCTAAAATGGTCGGCTGCACCGCAGTCGGCCGAACCCAGCGCCGCTGCCTCGACACTGGCAGCAGCAATTGGACTTGTGATAAACCAGAGACACTTGGCTCAATGTATGCTCATGTCACCCTACCTTCGGGTTGGTTCTTCACATGTAACCAGTATACGTGGAACTACATTCCTGCAAATGTATCAGATTCTGTATGTTGCATTAGTCGTTTGACACTGTTGCTCCCCACCAAGGATATGATTACCCCAAGCACAAATGTTTCAGATGTTTCCTCACCCATACGACACACTCACACCACCCAGTTAGACAGCTCATGTGAGAGCAGCTTTAGAGTTATGAGTCCAGCCGAATATGTCTCGTTGGTGGTCAGCATTGTTGGCGTGCCAGGCTTAGCCGTTGGCAACGCTCGGAGAATTGGTCGATTGGCTTGCGGACTAGCTAAAGCCATTAACCACACCTCCACGGCGATAGCGCTGCTCAACCAGGAGCAGGCAGAGCTTCGCCATGCCATACTTGACAATCGAGCGGCTATAGACTATCTCTTATTGCTGCATCATCTGGGTTGCGAATCTTTTCATGGTATGTGTTGCTTTAATCTCACTGACAACTCCCGTAAGGTGCAGAATCAGCTCACAGACCTCCACACCATAGTCGAAGGCATCAGGGAGGGTTCTGCATTGGGGACTTGGTGGAGTTCATTGTGGAACTGGTCATGGATCCCATGGGGATGGCTTCAGACGGTACTCAAGGTGGTTGTGGGAGTGATTGTACTAGGCATAGCAATATGCTGTTTCGTGCAATGCATTCCCTCACTGATATCTAAGTGCCGCTCCCGGAGGGAACCCCGAAGTGTCATTCCCGCTCATCAGCTGATGTCGCTCCTATGCAGGGTCGCCTGTCAGGTCTATAAACAATAGAAAAAGGGGAGATGCGGTTTCCCCATGCCCAATTGGCACGGAACCTTGGCAGAGGTTAAACCAGTTGAGCAGACTCCTGGCCACTGGCCCTTGCCAGTATGGAAAAAGGGGGGTGGATTAATAATAGGGTTTGATTCACCCAATTAATGACCTGACCGGCGGTTCTGCTGAGAGGGCAGATCGCTAACCTCCGTTACCCATTAAGCAATTACTGACTCACAGATCAGCCTAATCTTTGGTGCAAATAGAAGCCATATTTACCCCAGTCTAAACCCTAAACAATGGTGTTTCCCCTGTCAATGTTTGCCCCCGGTAATTAACTTCCCCAAGAAGGATTCCCCATTAACCTGAGTTAATAGGTGATGTGATTTTCTGTCAGATGACGGTTTTTTCTGCCTTGCCTTCTGATCTATAAATGTAGATACTTTTCCTTCAATAAACCACTGATCTGATCTCGCTCCATACTGCCTCGTATCGTTTCTTGATCAGTCTCCTCCGGGACCTAACGGCCGTCCTAGCGGCCCCGATCCCTACACATGACGGAGCCAGGAGAGAAGAACCAGCCCCCGGATGGTCCAGGGGAGGGAGCCAAGGTATCATCATGGGGAGAGGATGTGGTGAGGTGCATCCTGCTCTCGGCCTTTGTTCTGTGCTATGTGGCCATACCACAGCTTATTGATGTTGGTCATTTATCAGTTGATTGGAAGGAAGTGGCCTAGATGTTTATATCCATGTTCATGTGTCTGACTGTTCACTCGGGGGATGGTGGGCAAAGAGACGGACATTTTGTCATATGCAATAAAATAACTTAGCTGTTGTTAAGTAGTATGCTCTTTGAGTCTTTGGATGCTATGCTTTCTGGTTACTTGGCTGCTGTGTCTCAAGCAGCAAAATATTGTGGACTCTCACAGTTAACACAAACATTCAGATTTTTCTTCTTGTTGTTGTTCAGTCACACAGTCGATTCCGACCCTTTGCGACCCTATGGACCATTGTTCTCCAGGTTCCTCTGTCCTCCACCATCCCCCTCAGTCCTCCCAGTTCTGTGCCCATTGTGTCTACAATACCATCTATCCATCTCATCCTTGGCCTCCCCCTTCTTCTTTTGCCCTCCACCTTTCCCAACATCACGGCCTTCTCAAGTGAATCCTCCCTTCTCATTTGATGCCCAAAGTACTTTAGCCTCATCTTTACTATTTGACCTTCCAATGAGCAGTCAGTGTTGATTTGATGTCCAAAATACTTCAGTTTCATCTTTATAATTTGTCCTTCTAAGGAGCACTCAGGGCTAATCTCTTCTAATATTGACGTATTTGTTCTCCTCACTGTCCAGGGTACCCTCAAAACTCTCCTCCAACACCACATTTCAAAGGCATCTATTCTTCTGCGTTCAGCTTTCCTAATTGTCCATCTCTCACATCCGTACATTACCACTGGGAATACCATTGCTTTGACTATTCTAATTTTTGTTTTCAAGGTGATGTCTCTGCTTTTCACTATGTTCCCCAGGTTTCTCATAGCTTGTCTCCCAAGAATCAGTCGCCTTTTTATTTCATGGCTGCAATCCCCATCTGCAGTTATCTTAGATCCTAAGAATGTAAAATCTGTCACTGCTTCTACTTCTTCCCCATCTATTTTCCAGGAACTGATTGGGCCTGTTGCCATTATCTTGGTTTTCTTGCTATTGAGTCTCAAGCCAGCTTTTGCACTCTCTTCCTTCAATCCAATCAAGAGATTCTTTAGGTCTTCCTCACTTTCTGCCATTAGGGTGGTATTGTCTGCATATCTCAGATTGTTGATGTTTCTCCCAGCAATTTTAATCCCATATTGTGATTTCTCCATCCCTGCATTGCGCATTATGTGCTCTGTGTATAAGTTGAATAAGCAGGGTGACAGAATGCAGCCTTGTCTTACTCCTTTTCCTATTCCAAACCACTCCGTCATTCCGTGTTCTGTCCTAACTGTTGCTTCTTGATTCATGTACAGATTTCTCATGAGGTATATGAGGTGCTCTGGTATTCCCATCTCTTTAATCACTTGCCACATCTTGTTGTGATCCACACAATCAAATGCCTTAGTGTAGTCAATAAAGCAAAAGTAAACTTGTTTCTGGTATTCCTTTGTTTTCTCCATGATCCAACATATGTTGGCAATGTGGTCTCTAGTCCCCCTGCCTCTTCTGAAGCCAGCCTGCACCTCTGGTAATTCTCTCTCCACATGCTGCTGAAGTCTATCCTGTATTATCTTGAGCATCACCTTGCTGGCGTGTGGGATGAGCGCAATTGTTCGATAATTTGAACATTCTTTGGCATTGCCCTTTTTTGGGATTGGAACATATACTGATCTTTTCTGTGGCCACTGTTTTGTTTTCCAAATCTGCTGGCATATTGAATGCAGTAATTTGATGCCATCAACTTTTAGTGCTTTGAAAAATTCAACTGGGATACCATCATCTCCACTAGCTTTGCTGTTTGCAGTGCTCTTTAGGGCCTTTCTGACTTCACTCTCCAGGATGTCTGGCTCAAGTTCAATTTCTTCATCATTGTGACTATCAGGAGTGTTGAGGTCCTTTTTGTAAAGTTCCTCTGTGTACTCTTTCCATCTTTTCTTAATCTCTTCTGCATCAGCTAGCTCCTTTCCGTCTTTGTCCCTTATCATGGTCATTTTTGCTTTAAATGTTCCCTTGATTTCCCGGATATTTTGAAAAGGTCTCTGGTTCTGCCTCTTTTGTTGTTTTCCTCCATTTCTTTGCACTGTTCTTTTAGGTAGTTTTCCTTATCTCTCCTTGCTTTTCTTTGAAATTCTGTGTTCAAATGATTGTATTTTTTCCTTTCTCCTTTGACTTTTGTGTTCCTTCTTTCCTCTGCTATTTTAAGAGCCTCATCAGACAACCAGTTTGCTTTCTTACTCTTCTTTTCTTTTGGTATGGTTTTCTTTGCTGCTTCCTGCATGATGTCCCTCATCTCTGTCCATAATTCTTCTGGCACTATCTATTGAGTCTAAGCCATTGAATCTGTTCATCACCTCCACCATGTATTCTTTAGGGATGCTGTCTAGGTGATATCTGTCTGGTCTCCTTGTTTTCCCTATTTTCTTTAGTCTAAGCCTGAATTTTGCAATCAGAAGGTTGTGATCTGAGCCACAGTCTGCTCCAGGTCTTGTTTTTTGCTGACTGTATGGAGGTTCTCCATCTTTGGCTGCAGAGTATGTAGTCAATCTGGTTTCGGTGTTGGCCATCTGGTGATGTCCATGTGTAAAGTCGCCTCTTGTGTTGATGGAAAAGAGTGT
The DNA here is from genome assembly GCA_035047305.1 of Bradypodion pumilum. NCBI lineage: Eukaryota > Metazoa > Chordata > Lepidosauria > Squamata > Chamaeleonidae > Bradypodion > Bradypodion pumilum. Next base: position 155,029,657 of record JAWDJD010000001.1, on the reverse strand, counting down.
TTGCTATGACCAGTGCGTTCTCTTGCCAGAACTCTATCAATCTTTGCCCTGCTTCATTCTGTGTTCCAAGACCGAACTTGCCTGTTATTCCCTCCACTTTTTGATTGCCTACTTTGGCATTCCAGTCTCCTAAAATAATTTGGACATCATTTCTTGGTATCTGTTCTATGAGGTGTTGTAAGTCCTCATAGAACTGGTCCACTGTGGCTTCATCTGCACCCGTGGTTGGTGTGTATATTTGGATCACAGTAACATTGAAAGGTTTGCCTTGAATTCTTACTGACATCATGCTGTCATTTTTGAGGTTGTATCCCATTACTGCTTTTCTCACTCTTTTATTGACAATTATGGCTACTCCATTTCTTCTAAGGTTTTCTTGTCCACAGTAGTAGATATGATGGTTTCCAGAGCTGAATTCGCCCATCCCTGTCCATTTTAGCTCACTGATTCCCAAGATGTCAATGCTTATTCTTTCCATCTCATTTTTTACCACTTCCAGTTTACCTTGGTTCATTGATCTCACATTCCATGTCCCTATGCAGTATTGCTCCTTACAACATTGCATTTCTCCTCCCCCTTTCCTGTCCCTCCCCTTCCTCCACTCCGTGGTGTTAAGCATCCTGTATCATCTAAACTGCTCCTTTGTTTTGCCTTTTGTTTTGGTCAATAGGGTTCTCTTGGAAAGCTTTGTGGCGTGGTTTGCCGGTTTCTACACCATTTTTTTCCTCGCATCATACATCATATCACAGTTTTAAAAATTTAAAACAGTTTAAACAACATATTATCATGCATATTATCACACTCTAAAACACAGTCTCTATGTTAATTGCTATATTAAGTCAGTGTAAAGTCTCTATGTCAGTTGCTATATTAAGCCAGCTACATTTTTTGCACATCAGCTACTTATCCTTGCGTCCTTACCCCCCAGGTGGGGTTGTGGTCTCTGGGCGGCCCCTTGCTCCCAGGACATTGCAGCGGCGGGTGGTGGATGTTTTCCCCCGCAGCTCAGCTGGTCCTCCTCCTCTGCCTCTGGTGGCGGCAGTGGATGGCGACCTGCCTGGTCATCCCCACCCCCAGCTGGGGTGATCTCATGGCTGCTCCTGGCTGTGGGCAGCCTCTCCGCGGCGGTGGTGGTGGATGGCGACCTTTCCCGCCGCCTGCCTGGTCGTCCCCACCCCCGGGCTGGGGTGGTTTCACGGCTGCTCCTGGCCGCGGGCAGCCTCTTTGTGGCAGCGGCGGTGGATAGCGACCTTTCCCGTCGCCTGCCTGGTTGTCCCCACCCCTGGGCTGGGGTGGTCTCATGGCTGCTCCTGGCCGTGGGCAGCCTCTTCGCGGCGGCGGCGGTGGGTGGTGACCTTTCCCGCCGCCTGCCTGGTCGTCCTCACCCCTGGCTGAGGTGATCTCACGGCTGCTCCTGGCCGCGGGCAGCCTCTCCACGGCGGCGGCGGTGGATCCCCTAGAGTTGGCTTTTTTGTTGCAAGGTGGGAAGAGGCTATCCACGTGGGAGCGAGGGGGTGGGGCTCAGATCAGATTTCCAAGCTGCTCCTCACCTCTTACTCACCTGTAAGTCATCAGTACAGTTTTGTTGACCAGGACAATCAAGAAAGAGCAGGTCCCATAAAAGAAGGCGGAAAGCAGCTTGGCCAACGGGGAAGGAGGGGCTGCGGCAGGAGAACCCCCCATCCTCATCGCCTCTTCCGCCGACCGGGGGGGTTTCATCTCGTCTGGACCCAGGACTTATTTCCTGTTTAAACCCAACAACTCTTGTTTTGTTGTTGTTTTGACTATGTGTGAGAGAATATATGGAGTTAGGCTTCTTCTTCTTTTTTACTTTGTCGAATATAAGTAATTTGGTGTATCTATGAAAGCTATGACACATGCTTACTCTTAATAATGTTGCTTGCAGCTAGAGATGCAATTCTTGCTGTTGCTCAAGTCTCAGTCCATTTAATCTTCATAAGCACTTGCTGACATTCACTGTATCGTCTCCAAAACAAAAGTCAAAGGAGATGTTAATTAAAATGGCTTTAAGATTTATTCCAAGGGAGAATTATTGAACAAGTTCTGTTTTTACAGTTAAGCGATTAACTTGCTGAGCTTTGCTTAAAGGTGAGACAAACATTCAAAGCACAGTGTCTACGCTGGGAGACAAAAGCTAGCAATGTTTCACTGCAGTTTTATTGGCAATGCCTTGTTCTCTATTCACTCCTCCTTGGTGGCTGTCAGGTTTGGCCACCTAGGACTCTTGGAAATATGGATCTGCATTCATCCCAGGTTTGGGATGTATATTTCCTAGTTCCTTCCTTGCACATGGCTGTGGGTGACAGCTGCCACTTTGCCAGTTTAATGTAAACCTTGGTGTGTGTGGGTGTGTGTGTGGGTGTGTGTGTGTGTGTGAGAGAGAGAATTACTTATGATTATATTGACACAATAGATATATTCCTGTGCATGCTTTCACACATATAATTGTATTATGTATATCTTCCTAATTATCGTATACAAACTTAGAATTGCCCTTGCTCTAAATGAGCCCTTGCTCATTTCTTGCTTGTGGTGAACTTTCACTTATGCTGTACAGTACTGTACATAAGAACATAAGCAAAAAAGTGGGGGACAAACGTAGTACTAGAGAAATCACTGGAACTGTTTGTCTAGGCACAGATTTAATACTGCAGTCTTCTCAAAATATAAAACACAAAAGATCCGAAATCCTTTCAATACAGGATTTTTCAGTAATTTCCTCAGGGATCTAAACAACAATTTAAACATAATTACTAATCAATTATATACAAAATATACATATATAGATATATACACGATCTTGGAATAAGGAATTATACATTACCTATGATGTTAAAGTCCAATTTATAGAATTATTTATCAGTTTTATCGCGTCCTTGACCTCACTTGTTTATTCTTTTAGTGTCGATGGACGTTAACCACAGTTACTCAAAGAATATTTTTAAAGCTATCCTTTTACACAGCTGGTTAATTACAGGAAACAAGTATAGTCAATTTCTTGATTAAGCCCAAATGGGTGCAACGTATTGAACTGGTGAATGAAGAAACTCTCCCTCTGTCTTAAAGCAATATCTACATTAATACGGTGATATGGTTGCTGTTTGATACATTCAAGTACTACAAATTTAAAGTCCTGGTCATTATGATTTACTTCCATAAAGTGGCTGACTAACGGTGCGGACAGGTTCTTATTACGAATCTTAGACCTATGTTCCCCCACCCTAGTTTTTATTTTGCGGGAAGTCACCCCCACATAACCTAATCCACAAGAACAGATCAATAGATAAATGCAACCCGAGCTGTTACCGTTTGAAAAGTGTCTTAAATGTAAAACATAATTGCTGCTGCGGATCGAGACCTTTTTGGTCTGCCAGGCTAAAGCACAATGTATACATTGTCCACATCTAAAATGACCCACTATTGATGGTTGCTTGGGTGAGAGACGGGACTCATAGTCTGTTCTACTCACTATTTGTTGAATCGATCTTGATTTCCTGAACCCTATCCTAGGTGGAGAGGAGCAACCCGGTATATGATTAACGATGTGCCAATGTCTATTAATGATATTCTGTATTTGGTCAATTGACACTAAAAGAATAAACAAGTGAGGTCTAGGACGTGGCAAAACTGATAAATAATACTATAAATTGGACTTTAACATCATAGATAATGTATAATTCCTTATTCCAAGATCGTGTATACATGTATATATGTATATTTTGTATATAATTGATTAGTAATTATGTTTAAATTGTTGTTTAGATTCCTGAGGAAATTACTGAAAAATCCTGTATCGAAAGGATTTCGGAACTTTTATATGTGTTTTATATTTTGAGAAGACTGCAGTATTAAATCTGTGCCTAGACAAATGGTTCCAGTGATTTCTCTATTAGAACATAAGAACAGCCTTGCTGGAACAGGCCACAGCCCATCCAGTCCAGCATTCTGTCTCACACAGTGGGTCACCATTTCCTTCAGGGTATTCCCAAGGAGATGCCTTCACCTGCTTAGGATTCCCTGGAAATGGCATTGAGAGATATCCTGCCTATCTCTCCAACCCCAAGGTTATCCTTAAGTATCCATAATTATAGCCATTGATACCCTTGTCCTCCATAAACTTGTCTAATCCTGTCTTAAAGCTGTCAAGACTGACAGCTGTCACCACATCTTCTGGCAGGGAGTTCCATAGACCAGTAATCCTCTGGGTGAAAAAGTACTTTCTCTTATTTGTTTGAGAACTAGTAACCAAAAGTGTCATCGAGTGTCCCCTAGTTCTAGTGTTGTGCGATAGGGAAAACAGTTTTTCCTTATTTACTTTGTCCACACCCTGCATGATTTTATAAACTTCAATCAGGTCATCTCTTAGACGCCGTCGTTCAAGAGTGAAAAGTCCCAACCGTTGCAGCCTCAGATGGTAAGGAAGGTGTTCCAGTCCTTTAGTGTAAGGGACCAAAGACAATGAAACAGCCGAAGGGTTGGCTTAACACAGGTTTATTGCATGATGATCCGGAGGAACATGTGGTAATGGCGGATGAGTAGCTCAATATATACAGCTGGCTATACATTTGAATGTGGCTCGTCGACAGACTATTGGTTGCTGCCTGCGTGACGTCGTAGAAGGTCATGCCCTTCTTGACCAGGTGAAGAGGTGGCGGGGAATCTTCCCGCACTGCTGAACCAGGTGAATCTGAGCCGTGAGAGCTGGACGCTCGCTACTGCCATCTGGTGGTCACTAGCTCGCGTCCCCTTATCAGGTTTACATTGATACAGCTGATGGTTATAATGTTGCACACAGAAAGGTTACATTGTTAACACATGGCAAAGGTACATTGTTAAAGGCACAGCTTTACAGAACACAACATCCCTCCCCCCTAGGATGAGACGATGTCTCTCAGCCAAGATGGCTTGTTGCATGTGCGTTTGGGCCGTGAAGAGGGCTGATCCCCCCCCGGGGGCGCTACTGCTTCTTTGTTCCCTGGTCCCTTGTCCTGAAATGGGAGAGGGAGACTTGTTAGTGGCTTGCCGCTGTCTGGCAGCCTTAGGGGAAGGGAAAAACTCCATTGTGGGCAGACCGGGGGCAGTCGGGGCTAACGAAAAACCCCTCTTCTCGCTTGGATGGGTGGGGGACCACTCCGAAAAAACCCCCCGGTTCTGAAAATCAAAATCTAACTTAGTAGTGGTATCCGCATTTGTGGGGACCTTCCGCGAGATATGTATGGGGTCGGGTCCCTCCTCCTCGGAGAGATCCCCCAGGGTATCTACGAGGATATCCTCCTCCCCCCTTGGTGGGGGCCCGCGGTCCCCCTTCCCTCCCCCTTGGGCTGAACGGGTGGGGGAGAACCCTAACGCTGACTTATTCCCTGCTTGGTCTGTGCCCTGCTCATTGGAGACCCTGCGTCGGAGCTGGTCCGTGTGCCGCCTCCACAGGAGCCCTGTGCTGGTTTCCACGCGGTACGACACGGGGCCGGTTTGCTCCACAACTACGCCCGGTACCCAGGCTGGGCCCGTGCTGGCGTAATTCCTGCAATGCACGGGGGCGCCTACACTGAAACTCTTTGTAGCCTCTAGCCCGATGTTCCTTCCTTTGTCCTCTACCCTCGTGGGGTCTAGCCTAGTAAGGATGGTGGTCAGTTTCCTACGCATTAAGAGTTCTGCGGGGGAGTATCCTGACGCCAACGGGGTCACCCTGTACCCTAGCAGAAACTGGCACACTTGCAGGTTCAGATCCCCGGGGCCCATGCGCCGCAACGTGTCCTTCGTGGTGCGGACGAGGCGCTCTACTTGGCCATTGGTGGCTGGGTGAAACGGGGCGGAGGTGATGTGCCGAACGGCGTTGATCTCCATGAAAGCCCTAAACTCGGAGGACGTGAAGCAACTAGCGTTGTCGCTAATTAACGTGTCGGGTATGCCGAATGTGGAAAAGAGCCTCCGCAAATGCCTAATGGTCTGGGCCGAGGAGGTGCTCGTGACTGGGATAACCTCCAACCACTTGGAGAAGGCGTCCACTACGAGAAGGAGCAGGGTGCCTCTGAACGGGCCCGCGAAATCAACGTGCACCCGGGACCACGGCCCCTTAGCCGCGTCCCATTCCCTGTGGGGAAGGCGGGCCTCCTCTGGTCTGGAGCATTGGCAACTATCACAAGTGCCGACCATGTGCTCGATGTCGGCGTCCAGCTGGGGCCACCAGAAGTAACTCCGGGCCAGCGCCTTGGATCGCACGATACCGGGGTGGCTGACGTGCAGCAGTTTGAGCACCCGCGGCCGAAGGGAAGTGGGAATCACCACCCGCTGCCCCCACAAGAGGCACCCCCTCTCTAGGGACAGTTCTAGCTTTTTTTCTGAAAAATGGAGCGAACTCCTCCGCTGGGGAGGACGCCGGCCACCCTTTCTGCACCCAGGAGCTAACTGCCGCTAACGTCTTGTCCTTCTCTGTCGCTTTGGCAATGTCGACGGGCACTACGGGGGGCGAATCCAGCACCTCTATCATGAGAACCTGATGATCCCGCTCCCCCTTGCTCACCTGGCTGGGCGTTAGGGGAAGGGGAGACCTAGATAGAGCGTCCGCATGGCTGATCTCTTTTCCGGGCCGGTAGACCAACACGTGCTGATACGCGTTGAGAAAAATGGCCCACCTGAGCATCCTCGGGGACAGGATCTGTGGGGTGGGCTTATCTGCGGTAAAGATGCCTAGCAGGGGCTTGTGGTCCGTTACAATGGTGAAGGGGCGGCCGTACAGAAAATTGTGAAATTTTTTCGTCCCCGCGACTATTGCTAGTGCCTCTCTGTCTGTCTGTGCATAGTTTCTCTCCGCTTGGGACAGGGACCTGGAGTAAAATGCTGTCGGGGCCTCCCTTCCGTTCTCCAACACGTGGCACAGCACCGCCCCCACCCCCACTGGAGATGCATCACAGGTCAGAACTACTGGGCGTTTGGGGTTGAAGTGGGTCAGTATGGCGTCGGACGCCAGGAGGCTTTTTAGCTCACTAAATGCCCTTTCTTGGTCATCGCCCCACTTCCATGCCTGGTCTTTCTTTAGCAGTTTGTGTAGCGGTTCAGCCACCGCTGCCTTCCGGGGGAGGAAGGAGTGGTAAAAGTTGAGCAGCCCTAGGAACGACTGCAGCTCGGGCTTGGAGGTGGGGCGGGGGGCTTTCTTAATGGCTGCCACCTTGGACTTGGATGGTTTGATTCCCTCAGGAGTCACACAAAACCCTAGGAACTCAACCTCGGTTGCGAAGAAGACGCATTTGTCCTTTCGCAGTCTCAGCCCCGCCTTTTCGAATATTGTCAGGACCTTCCCCAACCTCTTGGCCAATTCAACCCGACTCCCCCCCGTTATTAACATGTCATCAAAATAAGGCAACACCCCCTCCAGTCCCTTCAGGAGGCGTTCCACGAGTGACTGGAAAATTCCAGGCGCCAAATTCACGCCGAACTGGAGGCGCGTCACCTGGAACGCCCCCTTATGGGTGACTATGGTCTGCACAGCAGCTGCGGCAGGGGACACCGTAAGCTGCTGGTAGGCCTGTGCTAAGTCGAGCTTAGCGAAACACTTTCCCCCGTGTAACCTGGCCAGCAGATGGCTGACTACTGGCACCGGATATGCATTCGGGCGGATCGCCTTGTTGATGGTGCACTTGTAGTCGGCACATATGCGGACCTCCCCATTGGCCTTTAGTGCGGTTACAATTGGAGTTTCCCACTCCGCAGAATCTACAGGCACAAGGATCCCCTGGCCCACCAACTTGTCCAGTTCCGCCTCTATCTTGTCCTTAAGTGCGAACGGCACACTGCGTGGTTTAAGACGAATTGGGCGGACCTCCGGGTCCAGGTCGAAAGTCACTGGGGGCACCTTGAATTTCCCCAGTCCTTTTTTGAAAACTTTGGGGTGCGCCTCGCACACCTCCTGAATGGGATCAGTCCCAACGGCGTGCATCCCAACGGCGTGCACCCCCCCAATAAACAACCCCAGGGGCTGGAACCATTGAGTCCCGAGGAGGCTGCCATCTCCCCCTTTGAGCACGACTAGGGGAAGGGACGCGGCGTGCTCCTTGAATTTGACCTGAAATTCTCCAACCCCCAACACTGGAATACTGTTCCCTTGCACGTCCCGTAGTGTGGACCTCAATGCTTTGAGCTTGGGTCGCTTGTGGGGGGCAATTCCCAAAAACTCCCTCTGGGAAATGATTGAATATGAGGACCCCGAGTCAATTTCCATCCTAATGGGAACCCCTTGGACTAGTACCTCAACAAAGTAGCGGGGGTGTCCTGTAGACACGCTGAACACTGGGGCGTCGTCCTCGCTGCCGTCGGAGATGCGGCCCACGCCGTCCTGCTTCCGCGTCGCCTGGGCGCCGTCCTTGGGTCTCGTTGGGCAGTCTTGTCCCACGGAACGGTCTGTGGAGCTCCTCCGGGTTTCGCGCTTCTTCCTGCACACCTTGGCGATGTGCCCGCGGCGGCCGCAGTTGTGGCACTCGGCCTTCCGGAAGGGGCACTTTACGCGGTCGTGGGCCGCTCCACAGCCGTCGCATCGCCGGCTCTCCTTCCGGACCCTCCGGACGTCCTCGTCGTCGCTGCTCTCTGTGGACGACCTCGAAGTTCGCCGGGCCGCCTGTACCGGAGTCTCTGCCTTGCTCGACTTCGGCCGCCAGTCCTGGAGTTCTTGGACCCCGGCCTTTGTAGCTTCTGCGGCCTGGGCCGCTCCTGCAACGTGGGAGGCGGCTCTTGGTTCATTAATGTGCGCTGGGTCTCGGCGTCGTTCAGGCCGCACAGCACACAGTCCCGGAGGGTGATTTCAGCATTCTCCCATTTGCACGGGCCGGCCGCCAGCCGCAGGGCCGCCACGAATGCGGCGACCGTCTCCCCGGGCGCTTGGACTCGCCTCCAAAATGCACTCCGAGCGGGAAACATCGCCGTGGCGGGCCGGACGTGCTCACGCAGCATCTGCATGAGTTCCTTGGCCTTGAATTCGCTCACCCTCCTCGGTGCAATCAGGTCCACCAAGGTCCTTTTTGTTTCTTGTCCGAGCATCCTGGTGAAGATGGCCCTTTTCTTTGCCTCTTCTGTGACTTCGGACTCGATCAGTGCTGCCTGGAAGTCCATCTCGAAGATCTCCCAGTCGCCCGGTTTCCTGATTTCGAAACCGGCGCATGTCTTGGTCCCGTGGGCTGCCATATCCCACCTTCGTCGCCAATTTAGTGTAAGGGACCAAAGACAATGAAACAGCCGAAGGGTTGGCTTAACACAGGTTTATTGCATGATGATCCGGAGGAACATGTGGTAATGGCAGATGAGTAGCTCAATATATACAGCTGGCTATACATTTGAATGTGGCTCGTCGACAGACTATTGGTTGCTGCCTGCGTGACGTCGTAGAAGGTCACGCCCTTCTTGACCAGGTGAAGAGGTGGCGGGGAATCTTCCCGCGCTGCTGAACCAGGTGAATCTGAGCCGTGAGAGCTGGACGCTCGCTACTGCCATCTGGTGGTCACTAGCTCGCGTCCCCTTATCAGGTTTACATTGATACAGCTGATAGTTATAATGTTGCACACAGAAAGGTGACATTGTTAACACATGGCAAAGGTACATTGTTAAAGGCACAGCTTTACAGAACACAACAAGTCCCCTAATCATTCTGGTTGCCCTCCTCTGCAATTTCTCCAAATCCATAATATCCTTTTGGAGGTATGGCAACCAGAACTGTACACAGTATTCCAGATGGGGCCTCACCATAGATTTATAAAGAGGCAAAATGACACTTGCTGACTTATTTTCTATACCCTTCCTAATGATCCCTAGCATTGAGTTTGCTTTTTTCACTGCTGAGGCACACTGGGTTGACACCTTCATTGAGTTGTCCACCAGGACACCAAGGTCCCTTTCCTTGTTTGTCGCAGAGAGTTCAGACCCCATCAGTTTATAAATGTAATTGGGGTTCTTTGCTCCAACATGCATCACTCTGCACTTACTAATGTTGAAACTCATTTGCCACTGTTTTGCCCACTCCCCCAGTGTCGAGAGATCCCTCTGGAGCTCCTCACAATCTCTCACAGTTTTCACTACCCTGTATAATTTAGTGTCATCAGCAAATTTGGCTACCTTGCTTTTTACTCCTACCTCTAGATCATTTATGAAGAGGTTGAAAAGCAGGGGTCCCAGTACTGAACCTTGGGGGACCCCACTCTTTACTTCCCTCCACTTGGAGAAGTGTCCATTTAGTGCTACCCTCTGTTTCCTGTCCCTTAGCCAGTTGCTGATCCAAGACAAGACCTGTCCCTTTATTCCATGACTGGTAAGTTTATTCAAGAGCCTTTGGTGTGGGACCTTGTCAAAAGCCTTCTGAAAGTCCAGATAAACAATGTCAACTGGATCCCCCTTATCCACATGCTTGTTGACACTCTCAAAAAATTCCAACAGGTTAGTGAGGCATTATTTGCCCTTGCAAAAGCCATGTTGGCTCTCGTTTAGCAGTGCCTTCTCTTCTATGTGCCTATTAAGTCTATCTTTTAGGATGGTTTCCATCGTTTTACCTGGACACATGTCAAACTGACAGGTCGGTAATTTCCTGGATCACCCCTGGATCCTTTTTTGAAAATTGGTGTTACATTCGCTACCTTCCAGTCATCAGGCACAAAGCCTGATTTGAGGGAAAGATTATATATTTTGGCTAGGAGATCAGCAATTTCATCTTTAAGTTCCCTGAGAACTCATGGATGGATGCCATCTGGTCCTGGTGATTTGTTAGTGTTTAGCTTAACAAGACATGCAAGGACCTCCTCCCTGGTTATTTCTATCTTGCTTAATTCTTTGCTTTCCCTCCATACGAAGATAGGCTCTGTTTTGGGCATGTGGTCTCTGTCTTCTTCAGTGAATACTGAAGCAAAGAATTCATTGAGTCTCTCAGCAATCTCTGTTTCCTCTTTAATAACCCCTTGCTTTCCATTGTCATCTAATGGTCCAATGGCCTTCCTAGTTGGGTTCTTACTTCTAATGTACTTAAAGAAGTCTTTGTTATTTCTCTGAGTATTTTTAGCTATAAGCTCCTCAAAATCTTGCTTTGCTTTCCTGATTGTTGCCTTGCATTTGTTCTGCCAGAATTTATATTTCTGCCTGCTGTCCTCATTCGGACAAGCCTTCCATCTTCTAAATGAGCTTTTCTTGCTCTTGATCACTTCCCGAACAGCTCCTGTAAGCCACATCGGAGTTCTCTTGGACCTGGCAGTGCCCTTTTTCCTTTTGGGTATGCATTCCAATTGGGCCTCTGTTATTGTTTTTGTAAACAGCCTCCATGCCTCTTGGAGTGTTTGGACTCTCTCAATTTTCCCTTTCAGCTTCTTTTTTACTAGTTTCCTCATCTTTGGGAAACTAGTACTTTCAATTCTTGCTGTTGGAAAGTGGCAGGGAGTTAAGGACAGATAAAGAGGGAGAAGGAAGAAAGTGGGTCCTGTGTCTTGAAAGCCAAGGAGGAGCAGGTGAGATCTCGTTTTGCCTATATCACTTGAAAGCAATGAATCAGGGGGGCCAGGGAGAAGTACAGAAAATTTGCTTGTTTTTCATTCTCAAAAACCATCCTTGCCATGGATCTAGTCACCCATGAGCAGGTGTAAGTTATGCTATAGGATTTCAGCTAGGGTGTTTTGAATATTTGTGCAACAGAAATAGATGAATTATTACAAAAGAGCAAATAAAAGGAAAATGACAGCTATTAAATGCCTCTGCAAATGCACTACTAATAGGAGGAAACCCATTTCTTGGGGCTTAGACCATCTGCAAATGTCCATCACTGTCCTAGAGGGAGGACTGTGGATTGGAGCTGCAGTGGTGAATTCAGAAGGTTCCTGATGCCTGTTAATAGGTAGAATAAAACTATAGTCCCAATGTAATGTAGAAGAACATCTTGTGTTATATTCTCTAAATGAAGATGGCCATTTCATCACAATTATATTTTCTCTCTCTAAGTAAACAAATTCAATCCACTGAGCTTTATTGCAATTCAAGAGTCACAGTAATTTATTAGGAGGATTTTTTAAAAAAAAGATTCAGAAGTCTGGTAATTGATTGCTCTGGACTTCCATGTTACCCTTTTAATCTTCCCCTTGTCCTTTGAAATATTGTTTGCATCTCTGCAGTACTCTTTGGATTTGCATGTCAATAATAAAGCCTCTTGATTCTGTATTTCCCTAGAAATGTTTGGGAGCCCATAAAATCTTAGTATGTAACAGCCAGAGGGGGGACAGGGGTGGGTGGGAAATAGAGGAACAATATTCCTTTTATTATGATGATGTTAAAATGCATACAATTGACATCTTCTCTGAGTTAACGTAAATGAAGTTATTTATATGCGGATGAGCATCGTAATGTTCATGAAAAGAGAATGTTCGTGCATCAGTGATTGTTATTATGCTGAAAATATCCCTTGGTCTGTACTACATATAATCTTTGGTAGAACTGATATAGGAAGAACCTTTGTTTAGATATGCTGAAGAATTTACACATCTAATTTTTCTTCCTCAAACAATACTAGAAAGAAATATAGTTTTAAAGAAAAAACAAAGGGTCTATTTCTGTCAGGCTCCTTCACATTCTCTACTTCTTCATTTGGCAGATCCTTTGCTTTTACAAACAGCCATGACTTTTATTTATGCTTCTGTTATTGATAATAATGATAGTAGTAGTAGAATTTAGGGTACATTAGTGGGAGCCAGTAGGCTGTGGTGGATGGAATGTTAGACTAGTTAGATCCAGGTTTAAGTCTCTGATTGGCCATGGAAACTCACTGGGTGGGGATGATAATGGCAAACCACTCCTCAAACATCTCATGGACTTTGAAGACCCTGTTACAATTGGCATAAGCCAAAAGCAACTTGACAGTTCATATGAACACCAGAGAACCTTCAGAAACTAAGCATTATACCTAAAACAGGACCTAACTGGAGGCTGAGATTCAAAGGGTCCTTCACCATGGAAGGCAATTGCCTAGCTAGTCTGGAAGCAGAATCAAAATGATGATTCGATACAGCACTTACCATACTATTATATCAGGAATTAGGAAATGCATGACCTTCCAACTGTTGTTTGGTTGCTGTTGTGGACACAACAGTTGAAGATCAAATCAACTCCAGTCAACATGACCAATAGCTAAGAATGACTAGATATATAATCTCAAAAACATCTGGTGAGCTAAAGTTTTCTCTGCCTTGCACTACATCATTTAACAAAGTTCTTCCACATAGCTACAATCAGTGGTGGGCTCAAAAAAAATTACTACCACACTGTGGGTGTGGTATGGTGGACGTGGCCAGCGGGAAAACCCTGCATTGCACCTGGATTAGGACTACTTTATTTCAAAACTTGGGTGGGCAGAGCCAGACAGAATTTCTGCTACTGGTTCTGGCAAACTGGTGCGAACCTGCTGATGCCCACCACTGGCTACAATCCTTCTATAATGTCTTTTACAAGTTAGTTTCAGTCACCAAAAGTCCTTCCGAATGCAAATGGGAAATTTCTTTGATGCTTTTGCCCATCTAAATTAAATTTTGTTGGTCTGCAGCCCAAAACCACAGACTTCCTTTTTTTTCTCTTTTCCATGCCCAACTGCATCAAGATATATCTTAACAGGATGATAAGAGTCCCTATTAATGGGATGGAATGGCAGTAGAACTGCCCCTGCCATTAATAATTTCATTCCATATGTATCTATGTTTGTGCACATACAATATTTCAAATTACATTCACTGCTTGCATAAACTTTTGTTATTTTGCTGTTATTGCACATACTACATTTAGGCAAGATGTAGAGGGGTAGTAATCACAATTTGGCAAGATTTTGTGTGAAACTGGCCACCTCCTTTCTTGCCAACAGCTTTCAACAAGCTGACACTAGCCCAATAGGACTGCTCAGGAGCCACAGTGAGAGTGAAGTGATTATTGATTGATTGACTTGCATGCAGAAAGCTGGATTAGAATGAATCATCCTCTCCCATCACATACATAACAAACATGTAAATAATACATTTAAGTATATCTGGGTATCATCGTTATTCTTCAGCATTTTAATTTAGAGCTTAGATTTTAAGAGCATTTTTACAAAATTGGATTTAAAAGTAATGAATTTTATAATAATTTTAGCTGGTCATGTTTGGAAGCCATCTAACTCACTCTGTGTGAAATAAAGGTTGGAGCTGACCATACTTGTCAAGTATCCTGGATTGGCTGGGAAATCCCATATTTTGGTGCGTATTCCTCCCCTTTCCCAGCACCGTCCCATATTTAGAATGGCAGGGAAAGGGGTTACTGTGCATATGCACACACACAGAACCCATCTGTGCAAACGTGTTCTGCACATGTACAAGTGGGTTCTGCACATACGCAATGGAGTTTTTCCTGCACATGCCCACCCGGACCGGATCAGTTCCCGTATTTTCCAGAGCGGCGCATGATGGGTATGGAGCTGACCCACCTTGTATCCTTTAAGAGACTTTCTAACCTCCTCCATCCCTGGGTCCCTAGCATTATTACTGTCTTTCCAGATCACCATTTGGGAAAATCCCATAACTGAGGGGGGGGGGAGTTGTGACCTGGGCAGTGGGAAAGATTTATACAGCACCATAGGCAGAAAGTTCAACAGGCAGTGATATTTATTTGCATGATTGCATAACAAAGTGGAAAGAAGAGAAGCAAAAAATCAACAAGAGGAGGAAAGGCAGACAAAGTGTCCTAATTGTGTGACTCAAAGCTCATACAACAATCATCATTCCCCAATCACACATACACAATTCTCAAAGTGTTGTAATAACTCATTAATGTTTAGTGGGCTAGCAAGATAGCTCAGTGACTTAGGTGTGTGGCTGTAGCGCTTGGGTGCTTGCTTGCTCCTTACCACCAGGGAGAAAACTCAGCCTACGCAGCCTTGGGTAAGGTACTCAGTCCCAGAATGCCCACAGAAGAAGGGAATGGTGAATTACTTCAGATGACTTTATAGCTAGAAAACTCTGGAAAGGGTTGACATAAATCAGAATTGACTTGATGGAGTGTCATTACTAAATGTTTATTCAACTAACTAACCCTATGTATGCCATATTTAACATAAAGAGTCTGTTGTGATATAGCTCTGTTCCAAGGGTGAGCAGAGCTCTTTGCTCCTCCATGTAGCTGCCAGAAAATTGAACAAATACCTCTGAATCTCTCTGGCTTTGCACATTTGCCAGAATATAATACACATGACTAATTTTAAAACATTGTTTCTATGTTTTGTTGAGGATTTAATCATGAGATTCCTCTGAAGTAGGGATTCTCAACCTGTGGCCCATGGGTCAGATGGGGCCCACAGCACCATTTTATGTGCCTCACTTCTGCCTCCACCACACCAGGAAGTGCCATGTGGTGGAGGAAGGGCAAAATGGCTGTCTGGCCCCAGAAGCTGTCTGAGGAAGTGTGACCCGGCCCCCGACTTAAAAAGTTGAGAACTGCTCTGAAGTCTGATTTCTCCTATACAAAAGATTATCATGATTTCAATTGTAATCACGTGCTATCTATAACATGTTTCTGTGCCAGTATTGTGTGTTTCTACTATTTTTAAGCAGCTCTCTGTTTAGCCTGGCATTTTCCTGATTGTCAAGAGTAGAGTGATCTCTTCTTTTCTAGGAACTACTTTTAATGGATGTCATTTTTAAACTTGTTTTATCATTTAAAATATTTTATATAATATTATAACTAATATCATGTTAGTTATCTTCTTTGATATATTTAAAATTGAAAAACAATATAAGAAAGAAAGAAGGAAGGAAGGAATGGAAGAAAGAAAGAAAGAACGCTCCTGTGGCCAGCAGAATTTTGTTTTGCTTTGCTTTTGTAGAGTTGCTATTTGCTACAGTGTGAACTGCAACCTATTGACTTTTTCAAAAGCATTAAAAAGTGCTCAAAGTGGATATAGTTTAAGTCAATGTCAGAGCTTGAAAATATTACCTTTTTCTGGACTACAGCTCCAAAAACCCCACAGTCAACCAGTTGTAACCCAAAAAAGCCACCTCTTCCAATTTCTGATAAATATACTCATTTTTTCGTTCTATCTTCATTGACCAGTATCAGTGTGAGCTTTTTGTATCCACAGCTGCTACAATTTCAGGAGAGAAAAATCCCATTTACTTCTTTTTCCATTGGCTTTGCAGAAAATGTGTTAGCCAAGAAAAAGCTGGTGAAGGAAGAACCTTTATAAAATAAGCACAGAACAACTTGCTCTAATCTAATTTTCTCAGCTGGCTAATGCTGTCTTTAAGCTAATCAAATGCAAGTAAACACAGTGGTAATGAATGTAAGAAGGCAAAATATGGATGCAGCATAAAATCAATATTGCTCTGTGCTACAATTCACTAACCTTTAATTACAAGATTAACAAAAGTGCATAGCCTCAATAAAAGTGCACACTTTAGCCCAGAATGAACAAAGAAGCACTTTCAAATTGCTGTATTATTATCCAATTCAATGACACAGTCAAAAAACAGCTAGCTTCTTGAGAGTATGTTATTCACCATTTTGCAAATCTAAATTCTTCTTTATATCCCAAATTTCTATATATATATTTTCTCATTCCTTCCTGTGGTATTTCTTGGCCAGTAAAATGTCCTCATTTTCTCTTCCCAAGAAATCTGCATGATTCCTTAGATACTTCAGAGAAATTAATACAATTCTTGGCAGGATTTCTTATCAGTAATAATAATAAGTCAATTCTGACTTTGGTTACCTTTTTCAGAGTTTGCTCTGCAGCAAGAGTTGCCATAAATCTCTCCCACAAAACTGGGACAGAAGTACAAAATAGCCTTTTTAAAAAACAAACACAATATAATGATAGCTATTTTTCCAACCTTGAATCCGGGACAATCCCAGTTTTCAGGGACATATGGCAACCCTATCTGCAGCCAGATACCTAAATCAGGCAATGCCTTATGTTACTTCTTCTTAATGACAGACTCTTAATGCTGGTCAACAAAACCCTTTGAAACTGACAGTAGTACATGATGTTGACATTTCACAAAACCAATATCACCTGCAGACCTGATAAACATAACCATTTGAAACTCATCAGCATGAAGATGTGTTTTGCTTTTAATGATAGTATTGATTCATTTCATAATTTTTAAAAATCTAAATCCTATATGCCACTTTTTATGGAGTCATGCACGATCTTCATATAATTTTATTACAATATTCTTTAATTCTCACTGATATATTTTTCATAATCCTTTGTTTTTATATGTTTGCCCATTCATCTTCCATAATTTCTACCCTTAAATCCGTCTCCCATGTCTTTCTCAAAATGTTCTGTATCTCACCACTATATCTTAAGAGTTTGTAAATCTTACTAATTTAACTTGTGCTGAAATTTATTTTTTATTTAATTGAATTATTAATTCTTTAAATTTTGTAAACTCTCTAAATGGTCCACATTTTTTTATCCAGTCTTGCACTGCCAATTTTCCCAACTCTTTTATTACTCCTGTTTAAAATAATTCTGGAAAATATTTTATATCTCTTAGGTTTATTAATGGGGAGATACCTAGACTCTAAACTATTTTTTCAACTGCCATATTTCTAAAGTATTTCCACAAAAAGGGTTATGGGATTTTGTTTTGTTTTTGCTTTTAATTTGTCAGTGAACCATAACTTATGCGTATCCCTAAAATAAAAGAAATCAACCTCTCTCCATATCAATCTTCTGTTAAAATCTTAATTATCACTTTCATCTGATTGGACAATGTACAGCTAAGCATACTTAAAATAAACTGCTTGCTGGCAGAAATAAATAGCATGGCAGATTTTTTTTAATTTTGAATTGATTCCAGCCATTATCTATCTATCTATCTATCTATCTGTCTGTCTGTCTGTCTGTATATGTGATTTCCTGTGCCAGGGGAAATTGTGTCTCTGTGGTTTGGAAACCTTTCATTGCCAAGACAATAGATTCTGGACTATAGATAGTCTGTAGTCTGAACTCTTATATCTTTTAAAATCTCTCCTAGGTGTAGTGCCATTGCACTACAGGAGTTTGGGGAAAATCTGTTAAGAAAAGATGTTCTATCACAGGTGAAAACAAAGCAGAGGTATGGGCTCCAGCTGACAGGGGTATACTCTTCCTCGTGAGAGAGAGCAAGTGGCTGAAAATCAGTGGGAAAGCCATACCTTTCTCAGGAACTAAGGTCACCACACAACCCTCTGGAGGTTTCTCATCCTTTGACTACATTATCCTGACCATAGGCCATACTGGCTGCCAGATTCACAGACTCCAGTTTGCAAACATGATGGGAAGGTGAAAAGGAGGTATTCTGGGTAACACAAGTTACTAGGCTTTCTGGGTAACACAAGTTACTAGGCTTCTTTATTAACGTCCACACTAAAACTTACTGGCTAACATACATAGACTGGGTGAACTGTTGTTCAGCACATGATAAAGAGATAAAGTTCCTAGATATGCTAAATGATTGTTCCCTGGGACAGATGGTTGAAGACCCAACTAGAGGTACAAGAATCCTTGACTTGATCCTCAGTAATACTCAGGATCTGGTGCAAGATGTTAATGTGACTGATCCAATAGGGAACAGTGACCACAACTCAATTATGTTTAACTTGATCATAGACCGCAAGTCACTGATAAAATCTAACACAGAGACCTTAAATTTTCAAAAAGGAAATTTCCCAAAGTTGACGAAACTAGTAAAAAAGAAGCTGAAAGGGAAAATTGAGAGGGTCCAAACACTCCAAGAGGCATGGAGGCTGTTTACAAAAACAATAACAGAGGCTCAATTGGAATGCATACCCAAAAGGAAAAAGGGCACTGCCAGGTCCAAGAGGACTCCAATGTGGCTTACAGGAGCTGTTCGGGAAGTGATCAAGAGCAAGAAAAGCTCATTTAGAAGATCTAATGCTTGTCCGAATGAGGACAGCAGGCAGAAACATAAATTCTGGCAGAACAAATGCAAGGCAACAATCAGGAAAGCAAAGCAAGACTTTGAGGAGCATATAGCTAAAAATACTCAGAGAAATAACAAAGACTTCTTTAAGTACATTAGAAGTAAGAACCCAACTAGGAAGGCCATTGGACCATTAGATGACAATGGAAGGCAAGGGGTTATTAAAGAGGAAACAGAGATTGCAGAGAGACTCAATGAATTCTTTGCTTCAGTATTCACTGAAGAAGACAGAGGCCACATGCCCAAAACAGAGCCTATCTTCGTAGGGAGGGAAACCGAAGAATTAAGCAAGATAGAAATAACCAGGGAGGAGGTCCTTGCATGTCTTGTTAAACTAAACACTAACAAATCACCAGGACCAGATGGCATCCATCCACGAGTTCTCAGGGAACTTAAAGATGAAATTGCTGATCTCCTAGCCAAATATATAATCTTTCCCTCAAATCAGGCTTTGTGCCTGATGACTGGAAGGTAGCGAATGTAACACCAATTTTCAAAAAAGGATCCAGGGGTGATCCAGGAAATTACCGACCTGTCAGTTTGACATGTGTCCCAGGTAAAGTGATGGAAACCATCCAAAAAGATAGAATTAATAGGCACATAGAAGAGAAGGCACTGCTAAAGGAGAGCCAACATGGCTTTTGCAAGGGCAAATCATGCCTCACTAATCTGTTGGAATTTTTTGAGAGTGTCAACAAGCATGTGGATAAGGGGGATCCAGTTGACATTGTTTATCTGGACTTTCAGAAGGCTTTTGACAAGGTCCCACACCAAAGGCTCTTGAATAAACTTACCAGTCATGGAATAAAGGGACAGGTCTTGTCCTGGATCAGCAACTGGCTAAGGGACAGAAAACAGAGGGTAGCACTAAATGGACACTTCTCCAAGTGGAGGGAAGTAAAGAGTGGGGTCCCCCAAGGTTCAGTACTGGGACCCCTGCTTTTCAACCTCTTCATAAATGATCTAGAGGTAGGAGTAAAAAGCAAGGTAGCCAAATTTGCTGACGACACTAAATTATACAGGTATATAGGGTAGTGAAAACTGTGAGAGATTGTGAGGAGCTCCAGAGGGATCTCTCGACACTGGGGGAGTGGGCAAAACAGTGGCAAATGAGTTTCAACATTAGTAAGTGCAGAATGATGCATGTTGGGACAAAGAACCCCAATTACATTTATAAACTGATGGGGTCTGAACTCTCTGCGACAAGCCAGGAAAGGGACCTTGGTGTCCTGGTGGACAACTCAATGAAGGTGTCAACCCAGTGTGCCTCAGCAGTGAAAAAAGCAAACTCAATGCTAGGGATCATTAGGAAGGGTATAGAAAATAAGACAGCAAGTGTCATTTTGCCTCTTTATAAATCTATGGTGAGGCCCCATCTGGAATACTGTGTACAGTTCTGGTCGCCATACCTCCAGAAGGATATTATGGAGCTGGAAAAAGTGCAGAGGAGGGCAACCAGAATGATTAGGGGACAGGAACACCTTCCTTACCATCTGAGGCTGCAACGGTTGGCCCTCTTCACTCTTGTACGACGATGTCTAAGAGGTGACCTGATTGAAGTTTCTAAAATCATGCACGGTGTGGACAAAGTAGATAAGGAAAAACTGTTTTCCCTATCGCATAACACTAGAACTAGGGGACACTCCATGAAACTTTTGGGTACTAGTTCTCAAACAAATAAGAGAAAGTACTTTTTCACCCTGAGGATCACTGGTCTATGGAACTCCCTTCCCGAAGAAGTGCTGACAGCTGTCAGTCTTGACAGCTTTAAGAAAGGATTAGACAAGTTCATGGAGGACAAGGGTATCAATGGCTATAATTATGGATACTTAAGGACAACCTCCTGGTTGGAGAGATAGGCAGGATATCTCTCAACATCATTTCCAGGGAATCCTAAGCAGGTGAAGGCATCTGCTTGGGAATACCCTGAAGGAAATGGTGAGCCACTGTGTGAGACAGAATGCTGGACTGGATGGGCTGTGGCCTGTTCCAGCAAGGCTGTTCTTATGTTCTTATGTTCTTATGTTCTTATACTGCAACTATGTTAATAGTACAAGGTTACTGTAGACCAGTGTTTCCCAACCTTTGGTTTTTGGACTTAAATTCCCAGAAGCCTAAGTGAATTTCCAAAAGCACTGATGAGCCAATGTACTGATTTAGGCTTCTGGGAATTGTCTCTTATGCTTAGTATGTAATGAATAAACAAAGACATTTGTTACAATGTGGAATACACCAATTCAGACATTTTTGATAGGGAGTAATTCACAAACTTTATAAATTGTCTATTTATGCAGCTGCCTCATATGATACAGGGGCAGGGTACAGCTGGTGCAAACAAAACAAAAAATGCTCTGGTGTACTGGTAGGGTTGCCATAATTCTCTCCCACAAAACCGGGACAGAAGTAAAGGTTTCCCTTGCTCAAAATCCAGTCGTATATGACTCTAGGGTTCAGTGCTCATCTCTGTTTCAAAAGCTGAAGAGCCAGTGCTGTCTGTGTCTGCAGGCGTTTGCGTGGACATGTGGCAACAGGCATTCCAAGACACCAAAGTTTTGTGGCACCTTAAAGACTAACTCCTGTTTTGACATTAACTTTCTATTTGCATAAAAGTTTACCCAATCTCTTTCCTTTTTGGCCACCAAGCTGCTGCTGCTGCGACTGCGCTGCTGCTAAATGACGCTGGCTGCTGGCGCTTAAATAGAGATGCCGCTCTAAGGCGGCAAGAAAAAGGCATGATTTTTTTCTCTTTCTTCTTTGGCCACCAAGCTGCTGCTGCTGCGACTGCATGGTTGCTGCTACAGATGCCACCTGCTGGTGCTTCAATAGAGGTGCAGCTCTAAGGCGACAAGAAAAAGGCGTGATTTTTTAATTTAAATCAAGCACGGCCCTTGGTTTGAAAACCGGGAATTTTCAATGTTTTTATGGAACCAGGAGGGACAGTTACAACCCAGGAAATTCCCGGGTTTCCGTGACATATGGCAACCCTATGTACTGGTAAACTAATAAACATTTGCATTTATTTTACTTCTGTTGGTAAAGGGCTTGTTTTATTAGATAACAAACTCAAGAATTGTTTGGGAAGTTAAGGAACAATTGTTCTTTCAGAAGATTTATTCACACATTATTCTGATTATTAAACCTCTGAAGTGATGCAGAACAAACACAAATGGTAAATTGCTGATGTGTGGTAATTGATTTCTTTATTAATAATAGAAGATTCAATGCTCTGTGGGTAGTTTGATTTAATTCCTCATAAGAAGCTTAACAGGAAACATCATATGAAAAATAAGAGGAATCTGTTTTCATTACTTATCACAGACCTATTTACATAGATTTACATTGCCAAACATCTCTTTGGGATCATGATCTGCTTCTTACAGATCATGGCGTAAATGCTTTCTGCCATATTACCCTCAAGATTTCACACTGAATTGTCTGCCAAAGCCTCCTAGCCTCCTCTGTTCAAAAATTATAATTAAAAGGACCTGTGTTGCCACATATGGGCCAGAATCTTATTACATATGTCAGAGTAAGTGAGATGGCACGAGTCACAACAACAGATTACCATGAGTAAGGAAGTCAATACTTGTATTCTACAACAAGCACAATTCACATAATTTAGCAATAGTAATTACACTTACATACTGCTTAGATCTGGGGTGGGCAAACTTTGTGCTCCATGTGTTCTTAGACTTCAATTCCCAGAGGATCCCAGACACTGAGGAATAAATATTTCTAGTCAATAAATATAGTTAAAGGTACTCAAAACCCTGTTTCTCAGACAGAGGTGGTTATCAACAAACCTAGTTAGTGCTGACTGTTCTCTACACAAATGTATATAGGACAAAACATATGACAAAGAGAAAAGGGGAAACTACAGTATAATTATTATCTATCTCTTAACTTCATACACTGAGCATCTGAATGCTGGAAAACCTATGGACCTGCTGTTGCTCTGACCACAGTTTTGTCACCAGGTTTGAGCTTCTTGTAGGGTTTCCTCCTCTATGTAAAAACATCCAAGTAGCCTATTATGAGTTACTGTTGAAAGAGCAGGAAAAAGATTTGCCCCCACATATTAGCAAAGAAACCTTATTATTGTTAATTTATGATATAGCAATTTTTTCATATTTCTTGATAACCAGAGATATAAAAATACTTTTTGGCTCCAGTTATGGTATGAAAATAATTATAATTTTTTAAAAATAAACTCATTTAGCAACACCTGAAGAGTGCATTGCAGACCTATGACCTCATTCACCAGCTGGAGATTAATGGTATTTCATGGCTTTGTTAAAAAAAATGGAAAAAGAGACAAGAAACAAAAAAAAGACAAAGCAAAGGAGAAAAGATCATGGCATCTTAAAGACTAGTTGCTATATTTTAATGTGAGCTTTTGTGGATCAAGTCCACTTCTTGGAACTGAGAAAACTTTCTTTTTTTTTCTGAGACAAAGGCCTAAGATTTCTGCAAGTTTTCTCTTTTCATTCAAGCAATTATTTCTGCCACTTCAGCTGTTTCCAGCTATTTCTGTAGTTTCAGTGGGTCATGTTGTTTTGAATGAAGTACAAAAACCAGAGGTACTAGAGCAAGAATGATTAATTCTTTTGCTCTTGGCTTCCTTGATATTACTTTTTGTATAATTTTATTGCTCACTTGAAATTATAATTCTTCCCAAGCGTGAAAGGCCCCTCTGGTACATTTTATTGAGATAGTAAAACCATGGTTGTTTGAATACTTACTTACCCAGAACAGGCAAGCGTTCCTGTGAAGAAATTATTTTATTGTTGCTCTTATAAGAAAGAAATTTTATTTTTTGAATAGGAGCATAAATGGATAACAGCTCTGATAGTAAAATAAGAAAGAAATATTATTATGAAGAAGGGAGAAGTAATTTACATTTATAGTCACGTATCTGGGTAGTCTTTAGGTGCGCACATTAATGCAATGAAAGGGTAACTATGAGGACCGCAGCCCCACCCTTCCCACTATTTACCTTGCATTTCTTCTTTATTGTCATTGATGAGACAAAGAAAGCAAAATGTATTATTTTCCAGTTATTTAATATCTGGTTAGGTCATCACTTAACTAGCGGGCAGTGGCCAAATTCCATTAAATGCTGGGTGGGAGTCTCTATAATATTCCGATTAAACATTCAGGATTATTCATTACCATTAGATTAAATTGTTCCCTAGGAGATGATGCAATCAAGCAAACTTTTCAAAAAGCACAAATCAGTACTCTGGCTATACTCAACAGGTTCTATGATGCTTGGTATTCTGAGAGCTACCAGAAAGGCTGCTCAAGTGTCTCTACAATTTGCAGGGTAGGAATGGTGAATTCACTGAAAGTGATCTCATAAAAATGTTTGATATCCCAGCCCATCTACTCTATGTTTATGTCGTTTCTTATACTTTTGCTGAAAGGTTTATTGAGCACCGCTTCATCTGCATGCTGTAGATTTTAAGACATTCACAAAGGTATGAGGGGAAATGTAGAAATTGATGCTGAGCATTCTATGATCACAAGAACATGAGAAAAGTCCCACTCGGTGAGACCAAAGGCTTACACAACCAGGCCAATTAGATGTCTATGGAAAGGCCATAGGAAGTAAATAAGTGTAACAATTAATTTCCCAGCAATGGGTATGAGAAGTATATTGTCTTTGCTATTGGAGGTTATTTATTTATTTATTTATTTACTTATTTATTTATTTATTTATTTATTTATTTATTTATTTTGTTGGATCTATATAACTGCCTTTTTCGCCTAAGCGACCCAAGGTGTCTCACAACATCAATTAAAACCTATATCCGATGCCAGTTAAACCAGTTAAAAGGACTGAGACTCTTATTCTCCACGAATTGCCTAAATCCCTTTTTCAGAATGATCAAAGGTGATGGCTGTCACAGCATCTCACAGTAGTGAATACCACAGCTTGACAATACACCGTACGACAAGATAACCTCCTTCTTTCTCCTCCTTCATCAGATGACTTTGGGTTCTGTCTTTAGGAAAGAGGGAAAAAAACTTCTCTCTAGCCTTTTCTTCTGCACCATGCATCATTTCCTGTACTTCTATCAATTCTCTTTCCTTGTTCCTCTTTTTTCTAAATTCAAAAGCCCAAATGTTGCAACCATTTCTGAGAAAGCACTTCTCCATCACTCTGGTCATTTTGGTCCATGTCTTCTGTACTGTATCCAAACCCCACAATAGTACTATGCCTGAGAACATATGGAAGGCTCTGTGAGTTGCAGTGCTGGAAGTGAGATGCACCACTCACAAGCCACTCAGTCTTTTTTATGTTCACTATTTGGCAGAATTTATTCACAGGCCTTCCATGAACAGCAGCTCCTTCTTATCATAGCTCTGAACCTTAGGTATGCTGTAGCCATTCACACTTCTTTAGAATTGCACATTTATTGTGCCTAAGGTATGAATAACTACTTGGTGGGGTGATGTGGCGTGGGGGGCTTACATGCACGTCTTTGTCCACACAGGTAATTTGTTTCTCACTGTACAGTATTTTGAGGTCTGACACCTGAACAGGACTAATGCATCTGCTTTGCTGGATATATTGACCAGACCTACATATAGCATTCCAAATGGATTTCTTCTTTCCTAAGGGTTCTCAACACAAAATTTACCTTTTCCATTGCTACCATACACAGGGCTGATGTTTTAATCAAGCTATACACCACAACCTCGACATCTGTTTCTTGGACACTAGCTGTCAGTTCAGATCTGTTCTCTTTCCTTTTTTTCTCTCAAGCTTCGGAATAAAAGAGAAAAGAACATCAATACTACTCATTATAGAAACAGCAAGGGGGAATTTCCTAGACATAAAAGGTGCACTACTTAAATTAATTTGGGAGTAAACAAGTGTGGTTTGAAAGTGCACAATGCACTCATGTTTAGTCTCTATGTTTCTTCGTACTTTGAAAATGTCCATGTTTTATGAGCAATTGTTCCCAGAATAAACATGAAGTACTGTAATAATTAATATAATAAATAGTTGTACTTATAGATGCATCTGATGAAATGGCAAAAAATGTGATTTTAACAAAGCTAGCCATGCAACAGCTATCTAGCTCGTAACAGCAACTAAAATTAGTTTTTTCTCTCCTTTTTCTGCTCCGCAGTCCTTTCTCTCTCTCCACAGTGTAAACTTTTAGAGCAGTGTTATCTCTTGACAGGCTGAAGTAGGTTGTTTTTCCTAAGAAAATTTGTAAAACAGGAAAGCATTTGCTGTGTTTGTACAGCCAGACAGTGAAACAGAGAGAAACCAATGAATGTCACCTTAGAGAAGAAAGAAAAGCTGAACAAACTTTCCAAGATGTGAATATCTGTATTTACATTATGATCAATATCAGTGTTAGCCTTTTTAGCCTCTTCTATTTTCCAAATACAACTCTCAAGGCCAGCTTTTGCTTCCAATGACCTTTATTAAGCCAACACACAACTTCCCAGCAGAAAGGTATGACCAGCTGTTCTCAGGAACAACTTGCATCTAAGACTACATGCAACAAGTCTCAAATATAAAGTATCTGGAGTTCTGGCTATCTTTCCCAGCCCTGAGTCTGGGCGCCCTATGTTAAGATTTTATTTATGCAGCAGTAGAGTGAGGCAGATTTACAAATGAATTTAGTTTGAGTTTGCAAGTTCTCCAAACCTTTTACTCCCCAATCTAGCTCAACAATAAAACTCTCCACATGATGTTTAGAAACATTGCAGTTGTTTCAAAGATATAAACATGTGCTTTGCTTTTGTAAAAGTTTCTTTACAGTAAGTGTCCATGTGGTCAATCAAAATGGTTTTCTTAAACATATATACTTTGTTTGTAAGCCAAATAGCAATAATAATAGGAGAGTTGAGAGAGAAAGCAGCAGAACAGCAGAATTGAGGAGAATAACTGAGGAGAATAAGAGACCCGAACAACAAGCAGCTTAACACATAGAAACCATGTCAGATGACCCTAGAAGCGGGAAAATAGGAGACTTCTTATTGGCTAGTTAGGGATAGAATTAACATTCATAACCCATTGCATGCTGGAGTTGATCTAATATAGTCAACACCCTACACCAGAGTAAGATCCTCATGGTACAGAACACCATTTAGTGACCACCTACACTACAATATTGAATTAAGTATCATAATATAAAAGTCCACATAGTTAAAGCAATGGTCTTCCAAGTAGTAATTATTAAGTAATTATTAAGTAATTATTATTAAGTAATTATTATTAAGTAATTATTATTAAGTAATTATTATTATTATTATTATTATTATTATTATTATTATTATTATTATTATTATTATTATTATTATTATTATTATTATTATTATTATTATTATTATTATTATTATTATTATTATTATTATTATTATTATTATTATTATTATTATTATTATTAAGTTTTATTTCTATCCCACTTTCCTAGCACAAGTACCACTCAAAGTGGCTTGCAACATATAAAAATCCAATAAACAGAGCAAGATATACAATAAAATACAAAAGGCAATGCACAATTAATACAATCAAAACATCAGAATGTGCAAAAATACAATACAAAATATAAATCAACAATTTTAATTTTAATTTAATTTAATTTAATTTAATTTAATTTTCGCGCTTATATACCGCCCACTCGGGTGCAACCCAACTCAGGGCAGTTTAATTAAACAATATCAGAATACACAAAAGTAATAAGGCCCGACAGCACAAACCCTTCCAAATCCAAATAATGTATGGCCATGAGATCTTGACCATAAGGAAGGCTGAGCACAGAAGAATAGACATCTTTGAGCTGTGGTGTTGGAGAAGAGTCCCCTGGACTGCAAGGAGATCAAATCAGTCAAGGAAATCTACCCTAACTGCTCCTTGGAAGGACAAATAATGAAGCAGAAGCTGAAATACTTTGACCATCAAATGAGAAGAGAGGATTCAATGGAGAAGCCCCTGGTGCTAGGAAAGATTGAAGGCAAAAGGAGAAAGGGTGGCAGAGTATGAAAAGGCTAAACAGTATCATTGATGAGGTAGGTGTGGATCTGGGCAGACTCTGGAGGATCGCAAATAACAGAGGAGCTTGGCTTGCTGTGATCCATGGGATCACGAAGGGTCGGACTTGACAGTGTGACTGAACAACAACATAAAAGTCACTTAATAATATAAAATTATATATAATTTATTATTGGTTATAATCATAATGTTATTAGGTTACAGCATTTCAATTGAGAAAAAGAATTAATAACAAAAAAAGTTTTCCAATGAGTTACATCAAGCTTTGCTCTTACCCTAACATTGGCTAGCTAAGCAGTTCTACAGTCCAATCTCTAGTAAGATTTCAGTGCTCTCATTGAAATAACCTTGTTTTTTCTTCAGCAAATTTTGAGGTATTTCTAGTAAATGAAGTTTAACATGCAAGACCTGCTTTGATGAAATATTCCATCTTGTGTCAAAACTTGGGACAGAAATCTGAAGATGGAAGTAGAATAAGAGGCACAGAACACAACATTTATTTAATTATGAATAGAAAAATATATATCCTGTTCTATACAAAACTTAGAATAGGAAACAAGGTTAAAACTAATCATGAAATATAATACCGTAGCATTACCAAACAAGAATGAAAAGAAATGCCCAGGCTGATAGTACAAATGAAACATTAGGTACTTTTTAGATTGCACATAAGACCTGTAAATTGAGTAAATATTATTCTCCCTGTATTCAAAATGTAGTCAAATATGGTGCCAACCTAGCCTTTTCAGAATATGGGCTTCTAACATGCAGATCTGTATCCTCAAATATTAAGGAATTTGTTTTTAAATTTGAATGAAGGTGACAATATATCAAAAGATGTCATTTATAAAGAACCAATTCAGAAAGTATTCTTCCAAAAGATTTGACAAAAGCTAGTTTGTGTATTTATTCCTGGAGCTTGTCTGATTTTAACTGGAGACATCCCACAATCGATTTTCAGACCTTAGCTGTAGCATACAATATAATAATTTGATAAACTACAGTACGGTGATTTTTTTTAAAAAAATGAACAGGTATTATTGTTGTTATTATTGTTATTATTGTTGTTATTGTTGTTGTTATTATTATTATTATTGTTGTTGTTGTTGTTGTTGTTGTTGTTGTTGTTGTTGTTGTTGTTGTTGTTATTATTATTATTATTATTATTATTATTATTATTATTATTATTATTATTATTATTATTATTATTATTATTATTATTATTATTATTATTATTATTATTATTATTATTATTATTATTATTATTATTATTATTATTATTATTATTATTATTATTATTATTATACCGCTTTTCTTCCCCTAAGGGAACTCAAAGCGGTTTACAAGATACGAAATATAATATACAGGATATACATAGATACAAAAAATAAGATACAAATTTATGCAATAATACAGTAACAACTCGAGCACAATTCAATAATACATTTCATACATAAACAAATCAATAATACATCACAAAAAACATTATTAATACCAAATAAAAGTATGCGGACGACTTCCAAGCTTCCAGCCCAACTAGGGCAGAGGAACCGAATGAGCTCAACAGCTGCGCCTCTCTTCCATAGCCGATGAAGAAGGACAGGGGGGAGGTGGCAAAGCCCTGGTGACAAAGTCCCTGGCCAAACCGGCCCAAAGGAGGGGAGGGCGAGCGTCCTGGATCCATAGTCCTGGTGAGCAAGTTCTTCATATAGGCGCTGCTCCACTCACCCCAGCTGGAGCTAGTCTTGCCTCTCCACCCTTCCGCCAAACCAGCCCAAAGGAGGTGAGGGTGAGCGTCCTGGGTCCGTAATGCTGGTGAGCTAATTCTTCATACAGGCACCACGCTGGCCACCCTCAGCTGGAGCTAGTCTTGCCTCTCCACCCTCCCGCCAAACCGGCCCAAAGGAGGGGAGGGCGAGCGTCCTAGGAAAAACGTGGACTAATGGCCTGGCCTAGACGTCCATCAATCCCATCAAGCCCTGTACATTTCCTGCCATGCCTGAAACTGGTAGAAGGTGGAAAGCCACTGTCCCATTCTAGAATTATACCATCTCTATAACGGGAATTCCCAACCTATGGCCCATGGGCATAATACAGCTCATGGAGCTCATTAATACAGCCCATGGTGGCCACCCCAGCACCTCCAGAAGGTACCACCATCAGAAGTCCCAATAAGTCACTTATTGTGGTGATGGCAATCACAACATTTTTGCAGCATCTTACACAGCCTCTGCCACTTCCCAGGACAGTGGGAGGCTTTTCAGAACATTTTTGCTCCATTTTGGGATTTATTTATTTTTTCTGCTTCTCCGTTGCATTTCAGCAGTAAATTGTGGCGGTTGAGGACTTCTGGTGCTGGGCAGAGCTTATGTCAGTGCCTGGGTTCACACCACAGAAACAGGAAGTGCCCAAACACTGCAGTTTAGCTGTCAAAACACAACAGAGAAGCAGGAAAAAAAAATCCGAAAATAGAGTAAAAATGGTCTGAAAAGCCTCCAGCCACCCTGGGAAGCCACAGCCACTGAAAACGTAAGCAGTGGGAACAACCACACCTATGGCCCCCACAGCTGAGTGTTGGGGCAGGTCCGGCCCATGGTGGGAAAACATTGGGAACCCCTGCTCTATAATCTCTATTAACAGAAAATGTCCTGCATCATCTGGAAGTTTGTGCATCTGTAGCTGAGGAGAAGATGGAAACAGATCTCCTCACATGAGAGGCAGGGCACATTATTTCTGCTTCTTCAATGACATGAGGTTAGACACTTTGTCAGAGAGATTGACCTGGTCATAAGAGATGGCATGGAAGATCATCATATAATGCAGCCAGAGGTTACTCTCCAAAAGGATCCCATTAGAGAACACACTGACATTTTCTCGAAATTATTAGAAATGCATGAGTTGTGAACACTTAAATGTCAGCTGAAACATTAACAAAGAGCAACTATGTGTGCTTACTCAGAATAAGATAAAATCTCTCCCATACTCCTTATTGGCCTAGTAAGCAACTCAAGTTGAATTTGTGTGGTTTATATTGATGCTAATATATTTTCTAAACAAAACTAAATGTGTCCTTGTATTTTTCTGGGTTTGTCAGCCAAATATATTCATATATGAGAGGCTTGTTAACCACAGATGTGGCTCAGAATTTCAGATGTTTAGGTAGGGGTGCTCTCATGTTCTGTTTTACAAATGGCAGGCCATTATTTGAGGACCTGTGAAAGGAGAATCACCCACTTTAAAGTGTCCTCTATTTGAAAGACTGTGCTAAACAGAAAGCAGAACACCATTTCTGAATAGAAACTATCTTTCTCTGTGAAGGGTTCTCTGGCCTAAGTGTGGTTTTATGTTCAGAACTGTAAGAGATGGAAATAAAGGGCTGGGTCCTTGATAGTGACAACATACTGAAGGGCAAGCCCAAAGTTCACCTTGTTCCAGTCTTCTCTGCTTTGGTGAGATGAACAGTTTTTCCATTTAAACTGCAGAAATGATTTCTAAAACTGAAAAATTCAAACCTATCTTTCTATTACAAAGACTGAAGTGTTCCATTTACATTTTAGGATTTGAAAAGTGTTCCATGATAGAGCAAGTTTGGGAAACACTGTTCTAAAGGGAGACATGCCCTTCTTTTTATTTATTTTTTAAAAACAGGGCTGTTGAGGATAGGACATTATGGAGATCTCTCAATCATAGGGTTGCCATAAGTCGAGGGAGACCTGATGGCATATAACAACAACAAGCCAAATGAATATGGCTGGTCTGGACAGGTCATCACTGAAATATCTTCATTAGTCAAATAATTTTACAAGGGCGGGAATCAGGGTAGGTACTTCTGAGGTGTTTTGGTACATAGTACAAAGACTCAGGAAGAAACCTGCACTGTGAATTGTCTTTTATCCACACAGTATCATGCTTTTCTCCATCACAAAGCCTCAGTTGCTGAACCATTACATCGGTTTCTTAAGAAAGATACTGTTTGGCACTGGGGCCATTGCCAGGAGAAAGCGTTCCTAGAACTTAAAAGCCTGCTATCTTCGAATGCTGTATTAACTCATTTTGATCCTAACAAGGAAGTTGTACTTGTGTGTGATGCATTCTCTGTGGGGGTGGGAGCTGTGGTATGCCATGTACTAAATGACGGGAGGGAAGCCCCCGTAGCATTCTATTCCCGTTCACTCTCAAAGTCTGAGAAAAATTATGGTCAGACAGACAGGGAGGCATTGGCAATCATGGCTGGCACTAAGAAATTCCACGATTGCCTTTATGGAAGGCCTTTTACCATCGTAACTGACCACAAGCCCCTCCTTGGAATCTTTGTGAACGGGAAGCCCACACCTCAAATTCTGTCCCTAAGGATGTTGCGTTGGGCAATTTTCCTAAAGACATATGATTTTACTTTGGTGCACAGGCCTGGCAAGAACATCAGCCACGCTGATACCCTGTCACGTTCTCCACTGCCAGGGGTCAGGGAAGCCGATTGCGAGATCGAAAGCGACCACCAGGCTTTCAACTTGCCCCCAGTCATCCCCTTAGATATAGCCAAGGCTACGGCCAAGGATGTAACACTGACTAAAGTAATGTTTTGGGTACAAAAAGGCTGGCCTGTCTCTCCTCTAGCCAAGGAATTCAGAACATTCCACCGCAAGCATTTGGAACTGTCAGTGGAATGAGGTTGCCTTCTATGGGGCCGGCGGGTGGTCATTCCTGTCACTCTCAGGAAAAAGGTTTTACATCTACTTCACACAAGTCACCCGGGAATTGTCTGCTCCAAAGCCCTTGCCCGCAGCTACTTTTGGTGGCCTCAACTGGACCAAGACATAGAACAAATGGTCGGCACTTGTGCCAGTTGTCAATCCTCTCACCCAGAGCAATCCCACCTTCCCTCTCTGGAATGGGATTCTGCTCAGTAGCCCGTGGTCCAGGTTGCACAAAGATTTGCAGGTCCATTTAGGGGTTCCCTATTTTTGTTGGTTGTGGATTCATTCTCTAAGTGGCTGGAAGTGATTAGGGTGCCTAATACCACTTCAGCCACCATGATAATGCACCTAAGAAGGCTGTTTGTAGCATTTGGACTTCTAGATGTGCTGGTGCCCGACAACACGTCCACGTTCACATCTGCAGAATTCCAATCCATCATGGAAAGGAATGCAATTAGGAACATCACTGCTGCCCCATTCCACCCAGCCACCAATGGCCAGGTAGAGTGGTAGGTGCACACATCTAAAGACGTGCTTCAGCGTATGGGTGAAGGGGATTTGGAGCTCCAGTTATGCCAGTTTCTTTTCAGGTATAGGCTCACCCCCCCCCCTTGCCTCAGGGCTGTCCCCTGCTAAATTGCTCCAGCAAAGGAAACTGTCATCCTTGCTGGACAGATTGGATCCCTCTCGGGTAGAGGACAAAGGCACAAATATAGCAATCCAACACCAGAAGGGTTTCTTGTCCAGAGACCCTGTACATTGCCACAGATATGCAGCTGGTGGCCTTATGTGTGTGCCCGGGGTTGTGATCGATCAAACTGGTCCTGTTTCTTACAGAATCAAAACAGCCACTGATTTGATCTGGAAGAGGCACGCGGATCAATTGAGACCCAGAGTACTGGACCCACAAGATGAATACTGTTACTGTTACTATTTATAGTGTATATAATTCCAATTTTTGCCCCATCCAAACTGTGTTCAAACCCCACTAATAAAGAGCTGAATTTCACTACTTCACTCGTCTGCTTCTTCATTCCCTGAACACGAAACACCCCGACATATTTTTAGAGACTATCCTTTTCCACTACATGTATTTATATTTATCTGGTGTATTCAGTAAGAGTTCTGAAGGGTTTTTATAGAAAATGGGCATTTCTAAGGTTACTAATAATAATTTTGTGTCAGAATTATTCTGGGTTGAAAGGATTTTTGTGGAAGAAACTCCACGCAGGGAATGCCCAAATGAGGCTTTTTTCATGTCTCCAAGAGTTGGGACAGAGATGGGTGCTCAAAGTGCCATGCAGTACTCGGGTCTCGAACTGCTGACTTGCCAGCTTTCCAGCTAACAAGGTGAGTTTCCTAGCGACTGAGCCACCTCAGCCCCCTGCTATGATTACTTATGCACTTTTATTTCAAGTAAGCACTATATACATTGAAATAAATCTTCTCAAACCAGAGACAACTGTCTCTACAGGCTTATATCCTAAAGAAGGGTTGCAATTGCCAACAACCGTTAAAAAAAAAACCTCTGATGTACACTACTAGTGTTTTGTTCAAAATCTTTGTTGCTTCCCCAAGAGCATTTTTCAATATTACCCCATAGCTTTCTCTCTCCACAGATGTTCCATTTTTTTCTGTCTCTGCTCTTCAAATTAGCTCTCCTGACAGAAGTCACAACTGTTTCATCTACCATCTTCCTATCTTGGCTCCATTTAGGCTTCATGAGGGGACTTCAGACTTTTAATATACCTCTTGTATTATGTGACTGAGAAGTGTCAAAGTACATTCTTCAGATTCCATCACTCTAGTTGTCTTTTCCTGACTTCTCCCCTGGATATCAAATTGTATTTTCCTTCATATATGCCATTCTTTTCTCTGTCATTCCCATGATATATGGCTTTAGTGTTTTATATTAAGTTTTTTGCCGCTTGATACTGGCTTCTTTTCTTCCCAGTTTGTTGTTGTTGTTCAAAAATATAAAACTCAATCAAAACAAACAATGTTGTAAAAATATTGACTGGTATTATATAACAGATACAAGTTTCCACAAAAAATACAAGTATCAGTGATGTGACATATATGCTGTTTCCAATATCACCACTTATTTATTTATTTATTTATTTATTTTGCAGTTCTTTTTTTAAAAACAATTTTTTTATTTATTTTCAAAAGAAAAAACAAACATACAAAAAACAATACATCAAGTATCATAACAATAATACATAAACCTCATGAAAAATAACCACATACATGATAGTTGAACTAGTTATTTGTCATAGTATACACACTGTTGAGTATCCACATTAAGGGTTAGTACTATACCATAACCTTCATAAAAACTTTCAATATTACAATTGTTTGTTAGCAACCATCAAACTCCTGATTTTCAAATTACAAATCACCCAGTGTATATTTACATTGCCCCGGAGAGTTTAGTCTCTGTATTATCTCCAAAATCTACTTTGAGATGGTACAGGTCTGAAACTATCCCTACCCATAAGGGAGTGATCGACAAAAGGCTTCCAAATACTCCAAAATCTATTTTCCTTCAATTTATCCCTTTTTACTTTTATCTCCCATGTCAATTTGTCATTCAATACTAGATTCCACATTTCCTTGTACCATTCTCCCGTCTGTATAATTACATCATTTTTCCAATTTCTAGCAATACATTGTCTGCCCGTAGTTAACATTATTTCCAATAACTTTTTTTCCTCCTTATTCAAACACATACCTTCCACATCTGTTAGCAGAATGGTACCTGATGCCAGCTTAATTTTCTTACCCATTATTTCCTCTATCTCTCCTTCTATTCTTCTCCAAAAATCATTTATCATTTTACAACTCCACCACATATGCTCATAAGTTCCAACAGTGTGTTTACACCTCCAACATAAATTATCCCTTTTATTATCAATCTGATGCAACCTCAGTGGTGTCAGGTACCATTGCCACAACATTTTGTAGTTATGTTCCTTAATTCTTACTGACATTGTTCTCATTATCCTCTTTTTCCACTTATTTCTTCATTCATCATTTCCTAGCTTTATATTCAAGTCCTGTTCCCACTTCAATTTCAAATCTTCCTGTGGATCACTACCCTTGTTTATTAAAATATAAAGTTTACTTACTAGACCCTTAATGCTTTTCTCACCTTTTCGCATCTTTAAAATCAGTTCCTCAAATTCGGTCTTTTCTCTATCTGTATATAATTCTCTTCTATATTTTTTATTCCAATTATCAACCTTCATTATCTGAAACCAATCCAATTTTAACTGTTCAAACAATTTTTTCTTCTTAATTTAATTAAGACCCTTAGCCATTCTTTCACCAAGGAAACTTCATTTTTATCCAGTATTTCCTTTTTTTAAAATCTATTTTTCTCGGAAAACACGCCATATCTGCCAATTCCAAAATTGGAGAGAGATCTGGGATCAAATCTTTCTTTAATCTTTTCCACACCCTCATGAGTCCCCTCATCATAGTGTTACTTGTGCCTATCGTTTTAACCTTAGTTTCAAAAAAAAAATCATTTTACCAATATTCTTATAATCTTTCATCTCCATTTCCTCCCAGATTACTTTTCCTCTTGCCAAGATCTTCACAACGTTCTTAATTTGAAATGCTCGATAATACGCTAACAAATTTGGCATTCCCAAGCCCCCTTCTTTCTGAGGCAGATACCAGAGTTTCTTTGAAAGTCTAGGTTTTTTACCTCCGTTGCAAAAAATGTTGAACATCTTTTGGAACTCGTTAATCTCCTTTTCCTTCAATTGGATTGCAAGTGCATCAAATAGGAAATTTTGCAGTTCTAATGGTGTCATTTCAGGATTTGCAGTTGGTTATTCTTTTTCCATGTCTAGGCCAGACATGAAACTGTCTTTTGGTGAGTTCTTTCTGTAATTCCTTTTGCCTGACCTAGTGTGAGAAAGATTATCCAGCAACACCAGGTGGCCATTACCCAGGGTAGACCCAATTGTGGTTCAAAAATACCACAGTCTTCAAGGAGGACTTCATATTATATGAAATTCCACACTATGGTTCCCAGTGGCCCTAGGACTATAGGGGTATGTTTTATCCATATTTGAATTATTTCTATAGCCAGGTCTCTGTAATTTGTTATTTTTTCCAATTCTTTGCCTTCAAGTCTGGCATTTCAGACAACAAAAATTAACATTTTCATCATGCTAATTTTTCTTCAGCTAATTAATCCACTACATACCCAATCTTGTTTGGCTAGCATGTACCTGCTAGTTTGAATTATCAGCTTCATCTCTTTCACCTTAATGTAGGAAAAAGAGAAATGGCAAAACATAAAGTTGGCACAGTGGAAATCCTATTTACATCGTCCAATCACTGCAAGGTTGTCTGAAGGAAATATGGCTGCCTAATTCACCTGTGTCTCAGATTAGTCCCATGGTGGCCAACCTTGGAACTTCAGATGTTCTTGGACTTCAATTTCAGAATCCCTGATCATCAGGAGTGCTGTCTTAGGCTTCTGGGAATTGAAAACCAAGAACACCTGGAGTGCCAAGGTTTGCTATCATGGGACTAGGACTAGGAATGGGAGATTAGGAATGTTATGACTGCTCTGGCTCCCATTAGTTTATCTGCTCTGATGACACAGACAGTTCATAGGCAACTAAGTGCTAAGAAAACATGCATTGACATCAAGGGTAAAAGGTCTATTGTAGTGTAAACCAGAAAGAGACTTGTAGCATATTAAATGCTAACTGGTTTTATTTGGCATAAACTTTTGTAAGGTACAGTAAGACTTTGTTATATGTATGATTTATGTTTTTAGGTGTCACTATGAGCTACTTTGGACTCCAGTTAGAGTCCAACAACAAAGAGTACAACAACAAAAAATGCAGAAAATAATGCATTTGTAAGAGGTATATATTAACATTAGAAAGAATGTGGAAAGTTGCTTTTTAAAGTGCCTGTAAAAACTTACATTTACTGTTCCATAGCCCCCAAAATTTGTCAATTAACACAATAATTAAAATATGCAACCCACTGGCTGTTGCGGGAGGAAATCCTGATACCATGAAATGCCCAAGCAAAGATATGGTCCAGCCGGCTGCCTGGGGAGAACTCTCTCAAAACACCCCAACCAGTGATCCACATGAGGCATTAATGTCAAGATGGGAACAGGAATTGAATATAAAGATTGAAAAAGATATATGGAAGCATAAATGGAAAAAGAGGATAATGAGAACGTTATCAGTTAGAATTAAGGAGCATTTTAACTTTAAAATGTTGTGGAGGTGGTACCTGACCCCGGTGAGTTTGCATCAAATGGATAATAAAAAAGATAAATTGTGTTGGAGATGTAAAAAGGAAATTGGAGCATATGAACATATGTGGTGGAGTTGTACTGTGGTCAAAGAATTTTGGAGAAAGGTAGAGAAGGAGATTAAAGATATAATGGGTAAGAGAATTAAACTGGGGTCGGGTTCCACCATGTTAACAGATTTAGAAGGTTTTAACCTAAACAAGGATGAAAAAGAATTATTGGAAATAATTCTTACAATGGCTAGACAATGCATAGCTAGAAATTGGAAAAATGACATAAATATAAAGATAGAAGAGTGGTATAAGGAGATGTGGAATTTAGCATTGAATGATAAATTAACTTGGGAAATAAATAAGAAAAAGGGTATTATTAAAGAAAATAGATTTTGGAATATTTGGCGTGCTTTTGCGGATCACTCTCTTAGAGGGGGAGAAGTAAGGAAACCTGTACCTGATCAAATTGCCTTCTGGATGGAAAGTATTAAGAATCTCTGATTTCTCTGGGCATTGTAAATATCACGGGGTGAGCATGCCCATATAATTTTATATGGGTATGCATGTATGTAGGTTTGTATGTGTGCGTATATGTGCGCAGGTGCATGTATGCACTGGTGCACATATATTCATACTGTAATGTTTTATTATAAATAATAAATTTGTGAAATAAAGGGTATATCATGCACATTACTTGAGATTTAAAGTTTAAATCACCAGCTATAAAGATTGTTTAATAATGCACTAATGTATTAGTTTAAAAAGATATTGGTGCCAGAAGGTAAAATGATATATTGTGTATGTATTGGCAAAATGTATTTTCTATTTTCCTATATGTATATGTGTGTTATATTATTTGTTGTAATATTGTTTGAAAACCAATAAAAATTAATTTTTAAAAAAACCACCCCAACCAGTATCTTTTATTGCCAAATTCAACAGCAGATAAGAATACAGGAACAATAGTGCATTCAGTAGAAAGGGAGCAAAATGGGTTGCATAGTGAACAATAGAGAGTATTCAGCTGTAGGTTACATTCGGCATACATTGTTTCTAACATTAGGGTATCGTGTGAGAATCATGCAAGCTACAGTATGTGATTCTGATTGGTTAGAGCAGCTAAGATAGCATACTAGCCTTCTGAAACCTGCGTGATCAGTCTCTCTATAGTAGAAGCTTAGACCTTGATTACATGCGTACTGACATTCTTTCAGGGAAATATTGAAACATAGTAAAGGGATGCAGGACATCTCTCGGGGGGAAAAGTCAAAGCCAAACAGGAGTGTATGCACTCTCATGAACTTGGCTTATGGTCATCCCTATCAGAATCCCACATGCCCCCACCATCCTCCAACATGTCCCTCTTTTTGTTTTTAAAAGAAGGATTGAAAAGCAGATTATACTTTTTGCCCTTGAAATTTCTTTTCAACATCATGATTTCTTTACCAGTTAATTTTGCTGTATTACGCTGCATAAATGAACGGCATTGGAGAAACAAGTTAGGAACACATTGAATGCAGCAGCAGAGAAGTATGAGAAAGCAACCACCAATAATCAAACACATGAGCAACTGATGCACCCAGCCAATTCCAGGCAGCCAGGACCACAATGATTGCCACCAATTGGTTATGGTGCCTTGGAAGGGTCCATCCTTAACCATATCCCCCATGGCATTGATAGTATGAGTAATATTAGCTTGGAAATTAGAAATGTATATGCAATGTGAGTGAATGAAAGCACAAACTCCACCTTTGCTGGCAAGCACTATATCTAAAGAATATCGATTCTGGAGAACAACCTCTCTTATTTCGCCCATTTCTTGGTTGGCCAATTTTAGGGCTTTGATTGACTCATCATACATGGCAACAGTCCAATTAGCCAAGATATGAATATCTCTGTAGTTGGCAGATGTGCCAACAGCCGGAATAACGGCTCTTCCCACCTCTGACCAACCAGACTATTTCAAAGGATGGGAGTTTTGATAGTTGAGAAGCCAAGCTCCCTGAATGGAGGATGAAATCATGATGGATGGTAAGAAATACCCAAGCGTGCAAGTGCCAGTCCACCAGGGGGGG
This sequence comes from Bradypodion pumilum, assembly GCA_035047305.1. Lineage (NCBI taxonomy): Eukaryota > Metazoa > Chordata > Lepidosauria > Squamata > Chamaeleonidae > Bradypodion > Bradypodion pumilum. The sequence continues at coordinate 154,989,597 of JAWDJD010000001.1, read as the reverse complement.
ATGAACCTAAAAACTCTCCGACCATATAGCAGCCAGAGGTTCCCCAACAAATTAGTGATTCCCCACCGAGGACTGTCCACCATGGCCCTTACAAGATTGCATACTTGAGTGCAGTGTGAGCAATTGCCCATTACTTGTTCATTACATTCATATTCAATGACACATGTGTAGTCTGGGTTGGAGATATTGAGCGCTGGCCACTCTGAAAGAACATTGAAAGTTTTGACACAATAGGGATACTCTCCCACCTTGGTGCAGTTTTTGTCAGTGCTATTGCTATGAGTCCAGGAAAACGCAGCCCTCTCTTGGATTCTGTCCCCTACAGCCAATATGACATTAGTACCAGCTTGCTTAACTAATACTCCAGGCATGGGCCTTCCTTGGGAGTCATTGAGTGGGACAGCATGAAAAACCAAACCTCTGTGGGCTCTAGTTGGCATATGCATACATATCCAACAATCACCATAATTCAACTTTTTTGCCATAATCTGAGCATTATTTTCCCAGAGACCTTGTTCTGGTATTCCAGCAGGTCCAAGGTTCAGTCCATGTTCCAGGCCCTGCTCTGATATTTCAGTGGGCCTGAGAGTGGGTAACAGTCCATTTTTCCCCAGTCCCTGCTTCGGTTTTCCGATGGGCCTGGGATTATGTGAAAGTCTGTTTTTTCCCCGTCCCTCCTCTGGCATGCTAATGAGTCCAGGTTGAAATGCAAATTGTCCATTTTCCGGCATCTCCACCAGCATCCCGATGGGTCTGGGGCTAAATGCATTTCCCTCTCCCACTAAACAAAGCAGAAGTCCAATCACTATTGTGACAGTAGAATTAGCATTCAAGCAAGCCACTATTGCAGAGAAATAATTCTCAGAAGTCTCTTCTTGAACTTCATGAACAATGAGGCATTTAGCCTGAGCTGATAAATTTTTTACCATTCCCCAAGTGACTTTTGGCAAGTCTTCTGACAGGTGGTAGGTGTGGGGGTGTTTTCGCTGCCGAGCCCTCTCAGTACTTCCGCTAAGGGACATCACTTCTTGCATCTCCGGGATTGGGTTGGCTGGTGCTTGGTGCCAGCTCATCTCTTGGGCCTCGGTAGGGTCAGACACACCTTCCGGGGATCCAGACTGTACCTGCAGGGGTGGAGACAGCTGCAAAACCCCATCCCCAACTGACTAAGGGAGCAGGGCTCTCCCAAGTGGGATTAGGCGGTTGCTTGAAAGTGACTAGGGGTCTTTCCAGTGGCAATTCCTGGCAGAAATGCCATTCCACTGGGGTATGCATGGAACCATGGGGGGGTCAGGAGATGATTGAGCATGAACAGTGTCTTGGCCAAAGCCTCAGGGACTTCGGCAGGGGTGAGACCCCTTCCTTTCAATTGTTTATGAAGGAGAGATTTCAGTGTGTGATGAGCTCGCTCAATGACAGCTTGACCCGTGGAGTTGTAGGGAATGCCATGATGGAGTTCAATGTCCCATAGGGTACAGAACTCCTGGAAACCCATGGACGAGTAACAGGGACCATTGTCGGTCTTCTATTGGGCGGGGCGACCCATTGCTGCAATAGAACGGATGTTGTGGGAGATGGCATGGCGAGTGGTTTCCCCTTGGAGGGGGTAGCCCAAATGAACCTAGAGCAAATATCTACTGTGACATGGAGGTGGGAAAGAGGAGCGAAAGCAGAAACAAGAGTAACATCCATTTGACAAACGGCCCCAGGTACTAGACCTCGAGGGTTGACAGCAGCAAAAGGATAGGAAATAGGTGATAGAGAGCAAGAGGGGCAGGCAGAGACGATGTCCCTAGCCTGCGCTTGAGGGATAGAAAATTGACATGCCAAATGTGTAGCATTAGTGTGAAAATAGGCATGAGCTTGAACAGTATCAGTGAATAAAGGCAAGGCATGGAGTGCAGAATCGGCAGCAGTATTGCCGAGAGAAATAGCATCTGCAAAACCTGTGTGGGAGCAGACATGTACAATAAAGTAAGGATGACAACGGTCACAGAGTAAATTCTGTGGGTGCAGAAATTGCAAACGTAGAGAAGGATCAAGAGCTGTCAGCAAAGGTTTGAAAAGAAAGCATTAGGGAGAGGGCATTCCAGCTGTAAAGTAAATATAGGCAAGGCACCTGATGAATAAACTGCAAACATGGATCCTTAGAAGTGGAAAAAGAAATTTTATTAACATTAGCAACAGATAGAGGGAGAAAGCAAGAAATAGCATCAAAATCAGTTCCACCAGTGCCTGTGAAAGCAAAAAAAATGTTAATCTGAAAAATGCAAACTATTACTCTAACAGCAAAAAATAAATAACCTGGCTGGCCAATTCCAGCTCAAACTTGTACCAAAGTAATCTTATCAGTCCCAGGCTGATAAACTGAGAGGGAATGCTGTGTTCCTCTGAGACAAAAATAGCAATCCTGAAAGAATAAATGATTAATTCTCTGGAAAGAAGCTGTGATGAGGGACTGTAGAAATGAAAATGCATAAGTTGACTAGACATGTCATTTTAAAATAGGATCCTTATTTCAACAATTTTTTTTGCTCACGATGACCTCAACCAGTGGAATCACATTCAGGAAATCTCCAAATGGTTTTATCTACACTCTGGGGATGGACTAACAAAAAACAATTCCCTTCCCCCAATCCTGGTCAGCCAAGAGACCAGATTTCAGCTTCTCTCTACACCCCTCTGCCACAGACAGCTGGCCAGTCTGTGCTGTGGGAAAAAAGGTGGGGAGGAAGAGAGCCCGGTTTACACAGGCATTAACAGTTTGCCTGCTCTAAGCCAAGCAGAAAAGGAGGGGGAGTGATTTCTTCTCCCCTCAAAACCATTCAATGCAATTCCAAAATGAAACTGATTTGGGGCGCTTTTAACCAACTTTGTCTATCTTACACAGATAAGTGAGTTACCACATGTTCAGATACTGTTTTCTGTAACATTTCCCATAAGAAAAGAAAAAAACACAACTTGATTAATTTGTCCAGTAGGATGTGAGGAGAAACTATGTGTGAGCAAGCATCCCATTTTTGGAACTACTGTGTTTCCAAATTTACTTTTCTAAAATGGCAAAGTGAGCCAACATGATGAGAGTCTTCCTTCCTCTATACCCTAAAGGCATGAGGAGAGATTCAGGGCTAGGCAACATACAATTTTTATTTTTATCAAAATTTTCCCTTATGATTACAAACTAAAATTTCCTGTGACCCGGTTGGGTCACTAATTGCATTTCCACACCCTGTTTAAAAGGATGGCTGTATTCAGACTTAATGTCCCTGCTATATTCTTAATTTCTAAGTTACTGACCTACCCACTTTATGTTCCCCTAGATATAAAAGCAAGGTATCAAAACCATGAACAGAATTCACTATCAACATTCTTATTATTATTTTTAAAACAAGACCCCAACATATCACAAATACCATCAGACGCAATCATGCAAACATAAATTCTCTCACTTATACACACATTCTCTGGGCGCCCACACACTTCCACATTCTCAGCACACATTCATGTGTTCAAATTGCATATTCCTTCTTCTCCCCACAGAAGGAACATGTTTTTCCCATTCCTTACTGATCAATTTTTAGTCATGATTTCTCTGAATGCTTTATCAGCCACCCTGGGTTAAGTGCTTCCATTTCCACCTGGGCTACAGATTTTTCTCTAGGGTTCTATCCTACCCAATCCCTTTCGTGAACTGACACTGCAATTTTGTCTTCCTGCCCATCAGGTTTCTGTAGACCATGGAGCAAGCCATGGCCCGATCAGTCCATTCTTGCATGAAAACCACGTATTGAGACAGGGTGATCATGGCTTTGATCAGCGTTCTCCAATCCAGAGGAAGCATGTCAGTGTTGTTGGCAAGCCCCTCTACCATCGAAATGGTGAAGTAGCTGAGCATGCCATTCTCTTTGACACTTCTCCTGAGCTCTTTGTAAATGCCCAAGGACAGATTGTTGTACTGTCGAACTCCCCCTGCTCCCACGACAATTGGACAAGCAGCCAACAAGGCCATTGCATCACTGACATCCTCCGTGTTCCCCCTCCTCAAAACTTCCTGAGCCATTCCTCTCAACCCTTGGTACGGTTGGTGGTCTAAAGGTCCCTGGTTCAGTTGGTGACTGCCGAGATCGGGATCTGGTGCAGAAGCATATGGGGGGGGGTCAGCATGGGCAGAGCCAGATCTGCCAGTGGGAGTAGTTAGGGAAAAGATGCTATCTCTAGCTCATATTGAAACAATGCATTCCTAGGGGAACCTTTGTTCCCACCAGTTGGGGGTGGTTTCAGCGTGGGCAGAGCCAGATCTGCTGGCGGGAGCAGTTGGGGAAAAGATGTTGTGTCTAGCTCATATTGAAACAATGCATTCCTAGGGGTACCTTTGTTCAGTCTTTCTATAGCCTCGTAACAGATTTGCCAAGTATGGAGAATGGGCTCCTCTCGAAAGAAGTCTCCTATTCTGCACCAGTCCTTAAGGGACAAAACCATTTGCGGGATAACATGGACATTCTTCAGCAATTTTCAAAAGCAGGTTCTCAATGTTAGTTTTCTCATTCTGATGGTTACATTTGCTTACTAGAAATTCTAGGTCTTTAGCATGTTGTGGTTGTTCAGAGGTTAGTCTCTGACCCATTGTTACTCATCCTGGGAGCTGGAGCTGAGGGACATGTCTCAAGGCCTATTTTCCAGGTGAGGGTGAGTGATTGTTGCTGTTGGTCACCTCACATGGGGCACCACTTGTTGTGGGAGGAAATCCTGATACCATGAAATGCCCAAGCATGAAATGCCCAGCCGGCTGCCTGGGGACAGCTCTCTCGAACCACCCCAACCAGTATCTTTTATTGCCAAAATTCAACAGCAGATAAGAATACAGGAACAATAGTGCATTCAGTAGAAAGGGAGCAAAATGGGTTGCATAGTGAACAATAGAGAGTATTCAGCTGTAGGTTACATTCGGCATACATTGTTTCTAACATTAGGGTACCGTGTGAGAATCATGCAAGCTACAGTACATGATTCTGATTGGTTAGAGCAGCTAAGATAGCATACTAGCCTCATGAAACCTGCGTAATCAGTCTCTCTATAGCAGAAGCTTAGACCTTGACTACATGCGTACTGACATTCTTTCAGGGAAATATTGAAACATGATAAAGGGATGCAGGACATCTCTCAGGGGAAAACTCAAAGCCAAACAGGAGTGTATGCACTCTCATGAATTTGGCTTATGGTTCATCCCTATAAGATTCCCACATGCCCCCACCATCCTCCAACAACTGGCCTGTGATACAAAACATACCTGGGCAGTGACTCCAATCATACTTTACAATTATAAAGGTAATTTGATGCCTCACTTATTGCAAAGAATATGATGAAGAAGAAGAGATGGGGGTAAGGAGTTAACAATTGCTCTAGTTATGACATATGAAAAGATGGAAAAATTTCAATAATATTTTTGTTTGACATTAAGTTAGCTGGTCAGTTTCGAGCCTGCTTGCCCTCAGATGCCCTCAGACATCTGTTGTTTATACAATTTTGTTGTTGTTTTATTGTGTTGTTGTTTATTGCCTGTACACCAACCACACAGAGTGGGAATATCCCAGATGGGTGGTGTAAAAATGTAATAAATAAAACTGTGGCACTCATCGTTGTTAATAGTGCAATTTACTACAAAGGTTCATTGCTTCCCCATAGATTGGTGGTAATGGTATTAGAACTGAAAAGCCTCTGGACAGAAAATAGAAAAATATCTGTTTATATTATCATTTTTGGATCATAATAATGAATGGAATAGGTAGTCTTGCCTTTCACAGTATAATTATCTCTGATTTTAATTCAATCTCTGTTGTAGTGCCCAATAGTAGTTTGAACACCTCACAAAACACTTAAAAGCTGTCAGGTATTATTAAGGGTGGATAGGAAACAATTTCTTGCTTTTGAACTGCTAGATTGGCAGGAGCTGGGCATGCAATACCTGCGTCTTGAACTGCCAACTTGCTGACCTTTCAGCTAACAAGGTGAGCTTCTTAACCACTGAGCCACCGCAGTCCCTTACATTCTGTTAACGAATATGCATTTCTCATGGTGTACAGGAAATCTGATAGATTTTTTAAAAACCCATCAAGATAAAAGAGAGGGCATTAATTAGAAATTAGACTTTTATTGGCCATTTTCTATTCATTACCTTGCAATTTGGAAAGTGAACACAGGCAAAAAGTGGAATTCCTGGTCAGTTAAAGAATGAGTAAGAGTGACATATTTGGCAATTTTTATTTATTTATTTTTTATTTCTTAGATTTGTATCACCACCCCATTCACCGGGGCGACTCTGGGCAGCTTACAACACATATTACAAACCCAACATAAAAACAACCCCATAGAAATAATAATAAAAAGTCTCAGGTTAAAAGCACTGAAACCTTTAAAAGTCCTTAAAAAGTCCTCTACTTTTGTTTTAATATGAAAGTGGAATTAGGGAGATTAATACAGGTTCATGCCTGACATATGTAACAGTTTGGAATGTGATCACCTGTTTCATTAGAACTAGATAAATTGTCTCTGCAGAATTTTAAAAGTCCTTAAAATACAGATTACTGAATTAGACAAGTAGGAAAACATCTCAAAGAGCTAAAAGGCAGGAGTCAGGCTCTGCCAAAGATCATGGCCACATCAGTGAAGCCAGACATTCTCTAGTATATTCCATCAATTCCCCAAAATGAATCAGTTACCACTACCAATCATAGAAAATTGGGATTTTTTTATTCTTGTCAAAAGATAAAATATTTGAGTTTTCTTGTTTCACAATTTTGTTTTGTTTGCTATTGATTCAGAAACAGAAGCCAATTTTTATCCACAAGAACCACCAGGGTCCACTTTTTACCACCACCATTTGGCAGCCATTAAAGCTGCACAGTAAAATCCAGAAAACTTGTCCAATTTGAAACAAGATATTTGTTCTGTGCTTGATTTGTGTTATAAAGAAGGTCTGTGTGCATGCATGCACACATGTGTGCATGCATGCACACATGTGTGCATGCATGCATGTGTGTGTGTGGGTGGGTGGAGGATGGCCCTATCATCTTCCATTCACTGCCATAGAATGGAATAAGTAGACTTATTTAGAGAGACTGTCGGAGTCCAGCTCCGGAACAAAATGGCGCAATCAGGGGGAAAATGGGAGACTGCAGTCTGGATATCTGGTGCACTTAAACAAAGGAAAATATCTACTGGTCGCACCCAGCACAGTACTTTTATTGAATACAAGATTACATACGTCACTTACCTCATCAGCCTATCAGGTGTTCATACATCAGGCACCTCATCAGCCTATCAGAGCATAGCAAGCACAACCTTATATGGAAGCATGAGTAGGCACTTTTACCTCTGTCTGCACATGTGCAGTAATCTATATCCGGCCGCGTCAGTCTTGGGGGCGGGGTCTCGCTTGCCAGTAATGGAGAATACAAGCATATTGAACAATTCCAGTCCAGGTAGCCTCCCACATGTCCTCCTTCTTTATTTTAATTTTTGAATGTGGGACCGCCAATTATATACCTGCATATCAGCATAATTCATAACTTACCCCCTCATTGTCACCAGCACTATCCTCCCGGGCGTCGTACCCCTCATTGCTCCTGGTGCGCTGATCAAGGGGATGATACTTTACAGAGTATAATTGCCTTTTCGTAGAACCAGAGGCTTCCTTTCTATTCAGTAGACAGGTATTGCAAACAGAAATAAGATTAGGAATACATTAAATACAGCAGCATAGAAGTATAAGGCATATAATAGCAATGACCCCGAAAAAGAAAAGCTGCCTGAGGAAAGACAGATCAGGCAACCAAGAAGTCATCCAATCAAAAAGAGATACATCATTATGCACATTATTAGTAATGGTCTCCTGCAGATCCTGGAGTTCTTTCTCAATTGTACTGTTTAGATCATGGAATTTCACCTGACACCCCTGGTTCCCTACCAGTTTACAAAATCCTCCAGATCTCGCTAGTAGGTAATCTATGGCCAACCTGTCCTGCATTTGATCTTGATGGAGTTCAGTGATTTACATTTGAAGGTCCCATATAATCCTCCCTGTGGCATTGATCGATTTCTCCAGCCTACAGGTAAGTCCCAAAATGGACCTCCTATTTTCCTGGGAGATGACACCTGGGTAAGATCCCAGGGTGACTGCTCCAGTGATAGCACCTACTATAGCTCTGCCCCAGGAGCTACCATCAGAAAGCTGAACATCAATTATCACTTCATCATTGCAACCAGGACCCATGGGGCCGGCCACAGCCCGCCGGCATCGCACTTTACCTTTCGGTGGTGTTTGCACCTGTACAGGTAAGGTAAAGTAATGTAACCTAATGCGGCACATTGATATCCTCCTGGGTGAAAATTCGTGGCAACTCCATTAAAAAAGAACCACATGTTTGGATCCTTAATTTGCCATCCGCTGCAGATTGAGCCACCAGCTATAGCAGAATAATCAGGTGTAAACATAGGAAACTCATCATATATATCTTTGATAGTAGTGTTAAACAAGGTATAATTAAGTTTATATGAACTGTTATAATAATTACCCCATAACCAGAAATAATCATCACACCCTGTATAATTGCCCACTTTCTGCAAAACCCACTTTGCTCGATGCCAGTACTTCCATTTATTATTCCAAACCCCGGAATTATGGCAACAGAAGCAAAGCCCTTTGGTATACTTCTTGAATGTCATGCTTCTCCAGCGGGTGTTGTTAAATTGGTCCAGGGGGTTAGAAAAGACAGTAGACCTGTCAATATGTTGCAGGTGTCCGATGACCAACTCAGGCGTGTTGAACAATGCCGGGATGAAGGCCATCTGAGACACTGCCAGGGGATGCTCATAGTATAGTGTGGCATCCTTTCCATGAACATCAAACATATAATTAGTGTGGCGAAGCCAAAAGTTGGGGTTCCCACCATGTGTCATTGCCTTCATGGCAGGAACATGGTAAGGAAGAGAAGGCCAAATATCAGCAATGCTACTGTACTGTTGCGCCACTGTCGTCAAGCCGAGTATCCTTCTTTTCTCTCCATGGGCGGATCGCTCGGGCAGGCACCCACACAGGTCCAGAAGTGGTAGACATAGCTGCGTATCATCTTCCCCAGGTGATAAGTGGGACAGGACCCTTCCACTCAGGATCCGGTTGTTGCCGATAAGTGACCAAAGGTCTAGGAAGTCATTCCTCTGTCTTGAAATGCAATTCAACTGGAGAGTGCCCCTCCTGTTATGGGGAGCAAGAAGAAAATTAAGAGTATACAGCACTTTAGCAACGGTTGTAGGGATTTCAGCCACAGGGACCCCTCTATCTCCCACTTGCTTATGTAATAAGTTCTTAAATGTCAGGTGGGCCCTTTCAACAATCAATCAGTTGAGTTGTAGGCGATTCCATGCATTAACTTGACATCCCATTGGCAGCAAAAGTCCTGAAATGAAGAAGAAACATATGATGGAGCATTATCCGTCTTAAGGCGTGTAGGTTTACCCATGATTGCAATGGAACGTATGCAATGTTGTATGACATGTCTGGATGTTTCCCCCCACAAAGGTGTAGCCCATATAAATCCAAAAAAGGTATCAACAGTCACATGTAACTTAGAAAGCGGGGCCATAGTTGATTTGCTTCCGTTCCTCGAGGATTAACAGCATCAAAGGGCAGAAACAGAGGTGACTTCGCGCAAGAGGTGCAGCAAGATACAATGTTCCTAGCCTGTGACATAGGAATAGAAAATTATTTATGCAAAACTTTAGCAGATTGATGAAACATTGCATGACTCTCAATGGGATTATCAAATAAGGAAAAAGTCTCAGCAGAGTCCCGAAGAGCAGAATCTGCTTGTGCATTGCATTCAGTCAAATATCCTGGGATCCTGTGTGGGAGTGTATATGGGCAATGAAAAATGGAACAGTACGAGTGGAAAGAAACCCTTGGCCAGGACATTTTCAACTTGGTGGGTAAGGGCTGTCATAAGTCTGTTAATAAATTCAGTATAGTCCTCCTTTGCTCCTTGCCTGACACCCTGAGAAGGAATCTTACTCCAAGCACGTAAGACTATCTGTGCAATCTCTCCAAACTGGGTATCAGTGAGTGCCAATTGCTGTGTGGGGGGTGGCAAAATTTCCTTCTCCGCATAACATGTCTATGGCGAGAGCAGGACATGTATTATGTAGCTCCAAAGCCAGATCCCTCCATTCCTGGATGCAAAGTATAGCTTCGGCCAGAGGCAGGAGTGCCCTGATCATCTGTTTCCAATCAGCCGGCACCAGTTTTTGTGTAGAGATGGCTTCTAACAGGGCTTTTGTGAAAGGTGCATTAACACCATAGTCCCAGATGCTACCTTTTAGCTCTTTTAAATATTTGTAATGAAGGGTCTCATATCTGTCAGGGAGTGCTGGAGCATTTCCGACTGCTGGGGCACCTCGAATGACTGGAAATGCAGTGGTGGGCTCAAAGTCCAGCACAGCCGCAGTTAAAGCAGTGGAGAACGGGTTTTTTTGTAGTATTAACAGGGCCTGATGGCGGCAAGGTGGGATATAACATTTCATCTTCATCAGGGGGTTTCGGAGGCAGTTGTCGCCCATATGGCAGTGGGGGTGCCATTGGGGAAAGAGGATCTCCTGTGGCGGGTGGCGGTATTCATGGCATTGCAGTGGTTGGGTTTTGGGCCAAAAGAATGTTCTTCGGGGTAAGTCCCTGAAGACAGACCCTGACTTTACACCAGGTATGTTGCACTGGAATGGAAACCCTGGGGTGGCCCTGGAAACAAGTTCCAATCTTGTCCCATGTTTTTAAATCGAGTGTGCCCCCCTTTGGAACCCGGGGGCAGACATCATCTATGGCACGAACTAAATCTTCCACTTCTCTAGGAACGGTTTTATGGCCATTCTTATTCAAGAGATACGCTAAGTCCTTACAGTATTTCTGTTGCGGGGAAGTGAGGGAATTTCCCATGTCGATCAACTCACCTGGGATCCAATTGGATGCGAAGGGTGCCCTGTAGACCTGGCCAGTCGTGGGTGAGTAGTGCTGAAGATGATAAAATGTGAAGAGCCTCACAAGGGGCAACCTCCGGGTTGGAGAGATAGGCAGGATATCTCTCAATATCATTTCCAGGGAATCCTAAGCAGGTGAAGGCATCTGCTTGGGAATACCCTGAAGGAAATGGTGAGCCACTGTGTGAGACAGAATGCTGGACTGGATGGGCTGTGGCCTGTTCCAGCAAGGCTGTTCTTATGTTCTTATGTTCTTAAGGGGCACCACTTGTCAAAGTCCAGCTCCGGAACAAAATGGCGTGATCAGGGAAAAAATGGAAGACTGCAGTCTGGATATCTGGTGCACTTAAACAAAGGAAAATGTCTACTGGCCACACCCAGCACAGTACTTTTATTGAATACAAGATTACATATGTCACATACCTCATTAGCCTATCAGGTGCTCATACATCAGGTGCCTCATCAGCCTATCAGAGCATAGCAAGCACAACCTTATATGGAAGCATGAGTAGGCACTTTTACCTCTGTCTGCACATGTGCAGTAATCTATATCCGGCCGCATCAGTCTTGGGGGTGGGGTCTCGCTTGCCAGTAATGGAGAATACAAGCATATTAAACACTTCCAGTCCAGGTAGCCTCCCACAACAGACCCTACCATGCTATGTAGCATATTGGGTGGTATGGGATCTCCAATGGTTTTGGTGTTGGGCTGGCACTTTGACATTCTCTTGTGTCATTTTCAGGATCTTCAACTCTGCCATGAAAGTTCTTCACCATGTATTTTGAGGGCTTCTTCATTGTTGTTTGGCATTAGGAAGAGTCCAACTTATTGCCACCATAAGCACAGGGCCAGATTTAAGCATAGGCTACCTTGGCTGCAGCCTATGGGCCCGCACCACAAAAAGGCCCCCACACCAAGTGATTCTATGTTAATTTTTAAAATCAGGTTTTTTGTTTTAGTAACTAAATAGTGGGCAGTAGAGCTGGGCCCAGGGGGGAGGTGAGTAAAGGATCTTGCCCCTCCCTCCCCATCCAAAGACCTGGGCCCAGAGATGAAGAAAAGGCATCAGGAAGGCCCAGCTCTACTGCCCATTTGCCATCCAGAGAGGCCCAGGGGGGAGGTGAGTAAAGGATCTTGCCCCTCCTTCCCCATCCAAAGACCTGGGGCCAGAGAGAAGGACACCTCTGTAGACCCCCGACCACCCCCAGGAGATCCACAACCACCATCACAGCGAGGCCCAAGTCGGCGCCTTTGACCAACTCCATGCGACTGAAGAGAGGTGAGAGCTGCTGCATGCATGCAAAGGATAAGTAATCCAACTGAAATAATATAGTTGACTAAACATAGATGGCTTATAGCAACTGACATAGTGACTGTACAAGAAACTGACTTACATAGAGACTTAATATAGTTGACTTTTTCTTTCTTTCATTCCCTTTCATTAATTAGTTCAATTTTTACTTTGATACTATGTGATAAACTGTGATATTGTGCATAATAATACTTTGTTTTAAAACTGTTTAAACTGTGATAACATGTGTGATGGGAAGAGACTGGCAAAGAGACCAGCAAGGAATGCCACAAAGTTTGCCAAGAGAACCCTATGGACCAAAACAAAAGACAAAACAAGGGGATGCTTAGCACAGCAGATCTGAAAAGGGGGAGCGATATGAAAGGGGAAGGAGAAATACAGTGTTGCAGGGAACAATACTGCATAGGGACATGGAATGTGAGGTCTATGAATCAAGGAAAACTGGAAGTGGTTAAAAACGAGATGGAAAGAATAAGCATTGACATCCTGGGCATCAGTGAGTTAAAATGGACAGGGATGGGTGAATTCAGCTCTGGAAACCATCATATCTACTACTGTGGGCAAGAAAACCTCAGAAAATAATAATAATAATGCGCAATGCAGGGATCATAAAATGGGATCAAAATTGCTGGGAGAAACATCAACAATTTGAGATATGCAGATGATACAACCCTAATGGCAGAAAGTGAGGAAGACCTAAAGAACCTCTTGATTGGATTGAAGGAGGAAAGTGCAAAAGCTGGCTTGAGACTTAATATCAAGAAAGCCAAGATAATGGCAACAGGTCTGATCAGTCCCTGGAAAATAGATGGGGAATAAGTAGAAGCAGTGACAGATTTTACTTTCCTGGGATCTAAGATCACTGCAGATGGCCTGTAGCCATGAAATAAAAAGATGACTGATTATGGGGAGACAAGCTATGAGAAACAAGGGGGAAATAGTGAAAAGCAGAGACGTCACCTTGAAAACAAAAATTCACATAGTCAAAGCAATGGTATTCCCAGTGGTAATGTATGGGTGTGAGAGCTGGACCATTAGGAAGGCTGAGCGCAGAAGAATGGATGCCTTTGAGATTTGGTGTTGGAGGAGAGTCCTGAGAGTCCCTTGGATAGCAAAGAGAACAAATAGGTCAATACTGGAAGAAATCAATCCTGACTGTTCATTGGAGGGACAAATAGTGAAGATGAAGCTAAAGTACTTTGGACATCAAATGAGAAGGGATGACTCACTTCAGAAGGCCTGGATGCTGGGAAAGGTGGAGGGCAAGAGAAGAAGGGGGCGTCCAAAGATGAGATGGATAGATGGTATTGTGAACACAATGGGCACAGAGCTTGGTGGGCTGAGGAGAATGGTGGAGGATAGAGATGCCTGGCGAAAAATGGTCCATGGGGTCGCAAAGGGTCGGAATCGACTGTGTGACTGAACAACAACAAAATAAATAGTATAAAAGTTTGGTGATCATAATCATCATTTATCATTTGCATTTGATTTAACTTAATGTGGTGTTTGACCAGCCTGACATGAATATCTCATCCCACTGTCTGCCAGCCGGAAGTTTCGCGAAGGCGACAGAAAACACGGAGTGCAATGAGCGCATACTGTTTCATTTTAAGATGTTTTCAATACTTTCCCCAGTAGGGCCCGCACCACAGGTTCAGCCTAGGGGACCACAGATCCTAAATACGGCACTGCATAAGGATCTTGTTTTTCTCCATATGAAAAATATGACCTACCATTGGGAGTCTTCTTGATGCAACAATGTAATGCAATTTGCATGAGCCACTCCTTCAAAGCACCTCCTCATTGCTAATATGGTCACAATATCAAATCTTTAAAATTCAGTGGAGGCACCTGTGCTAGAAGATGTCAAGACTCTTGTTGATATTTGCTAATGTCTTCCAAGTTTCACAGGCAGAGATGGCTAGAAGAGATAAGGTAAAGGTCACCCTTGCTTAAATGTTGGTCATATCCAACTCTTGGGTATGGTGCTCATCTCCATTTAGAGCAGAGGTTCCCATGGTGGGGCACACGACCCTCAGGGGGACTTCAATTCCCAGAAGATTAAATCAGTACATTGGCCAATCATTGCTTTGGGAAATTTCGTGTTCAGAGAATGAAGAAGCAGACGAGTAAGGTAGACAAATTCAGCTCTTTATTAGTGGGGTTTGAACACAGTTTGGATGGGGCAAAACTCGGACTTATATACACAATAAACAGTAACAGTAACAAGAATACAACAAGCCCATTGGCTAACAGAGTGTGCACATTTTTTGATCCACTTATTTGCGTAAGAATAGATACATGAGAAAAGATACATTCCACTCCTATAAACAGTAACAATAATACAACAAGCCCATTGGCTAACAGAGTGTGCACATTTTTCGATCCATTTATTTGCATAAGAATAGATACATGAGAAAAGATACATTCCACTCCTATAAACAGTAACAATAATACAACAAGCCCATTGGCTAACAGAGTGTGCACATTTTTCGATCCACTTATTTGCATAAGAATAGATACATGAGAAAAGATACATTCCACTCCTATAAACAGTAACAATAATACAACAAGCCCATTGGCTAACAGAGTGTGCACATTTTCGATCCACTTATTTGCATAAGAATAGATACATGAGAAAAGATACATTCCGCTCCTGTCAGAAAACACAGTTAACACACATAACATTCTTCCCACCTAGGTAAAAACAAAATCCTTTAACCAAGATTGTGGTCTAGTTTCCCTTCTGGTTCGGACGCTTGGCTGAGCCAGCTTAGGGGCTCGTGGGATGGGTGACCCGACTGGAGTGAGGGATTGACTAGAGGGGGAGGATTGTAAACCCAAATTAAAGCCCCATTTGTTAGATGGAGGAGCAGGGGAACACTCAAAACCAAAATCTAATTCTGTGGATGAATAAGACAACTCAGGGTCCCTCCTGTGTGTACTAAGAGTAGAGGGCGACTCCAAGCAAAATTGGTCATCATCAATAAAGGAATCCAGAGTGCTAGGCTGGGACAGTGTAGGGGTACACCTGGCCAGAATAGGGGAGCATTCCACAAATTCCCCTTGAAATAGGTTCCTAGAAGACACTTCTGGGTCAATGTTGGCTGGCTGCTGACTATTACCTCTTCGCCCTGGGTTTAAACGAGTGGGGGCCAACCCTAGCATTGAGTGTCTGTATTCGTCTTGTGAGTCCAGTACTCTTGGTCTCAATTGATCCACGTGCCGCCTCCAGATCAGACCAGTGGCTATTTCAATTCTGTAAGAAACAGGACCAGTTTGATTGATCACAAACCCAGGCACCCATGTAGGGCCACCAGCTGCAAAACTGTGGCAATGTACAGGGTCTCCGGACAAGAAACCCTTCTGCTGTTGGATTGCTATATTTGTGCCTTTGTCCTCTACCTTAGAGGAATCCAATCTGTTCAGCAAGGATGACAGTTTCCTTCACTGGAGCAATTCAGCAGGGGATAGCCCTGAGGCAAGGGGTGTGTGTGTGAGCCTATATGTGAAAAGAAACTGGCATAACTTGAGCTCCAAATCCCCTTCACCCATATGCCGAAGCATGTCTTTAGATGTGCGCACCTGCCTCTCTACCTGGCCATTGGTGGCTGGGTGGAATGTGGCGGCAGTGATGTGCCTAATTGCATTCATTTCCATGAAGGATTGGAATTCTGCAGATTTGAACAGGGACGCGTTGTAGGACACCAGCACATCTGGAAGTCCAAATGCTGCAAACAGCCTTCTTAGGTGCATTATCATGGTGGCTGAAGTGGTATTAGGCACCCTAATCACTTCCAGCCACTTAGAGAATGAATCAACAACCAACAAAAATAGGGCACACCTAAATGGACCTGGAAAATCTATGTGCAACCTGTTCCACGGGCCCCGAGCAGACTCCCATTCCCAAGAGGGAAGGTGGGATTGCTCTGGGCAAGAGGATTGACAACTGGCACAAGTGCCGACCATTTGTTCTATGTCTTGGTCCAGTTGAGGCCACCAAAAGTAGCTACGGGCAAGGGCTTTGGAGCGGACAATTCCCGGGTGACTTGTGTGAAGTAGATGTAAAACCTTTTTCCTGAGAGTGACAGGAGTGACTACCCACTGGCCCCATAGAAGGCAACCTTGTTCCACTGACAGTTCCAAATGCTTGGAGTGGAATGTTTTGAATTCCTCGGCTAGAGGAGAGACAGGCCAGCCTTTTTGTACCCAAGACATTACTTTAGTCAATGTTACATCCTTGGCCGTAGCCTTGGCTATATCTGAGGAGACGACTGGGGGTGAGTTGAAAGCCTCAATCATAACGACCTGGTGGTCACTTTTGATATCGCAATCAGCTTCCCCGACCCCTGGCAGTGGAGAACGTGACAGGGCATCAGCGTGGCTGATGTTCTTGCCGGACCTGTCCTCCAAAGTAAAATCGTGTGCATTTAGGAAAATTGCCCAACACAACATCCTTGGGGACAGAATTTGAGGTGTGGGCTTCCCGTTCACAAAGATTCCAAGGAGGAGCTTGTGGTCTGTAATGATGGTAAAAGGTCTTCTGTAAAGGTAATCGTGGAATTTCTTAGTGCCTGCCACGATTGCCAATGCCTCCCTGTCTGTCTGAGCATAATTTTTCTCAGGCTTTGAGAGTGAATGGGAATAGAATGTTACGGGGGCTTCCCTCCCGTCATTTAGTACATGGCATAGCACAGCTCCCACCCCCACAGGGGATGCATCACACACATGTACAACTTCTTGGTTAGGATCAAAATGAGTTAATACAGCATTTGAAGATAGCAGCCTTTGCAGGCGCACCCCCCAATAAAGGACTCAGACACCAATGAAAGTGGATAACGGCATTGGGCCACATTTATTGATTCATGCCCTAGTCCGAATTATAAATTTCTATTGGTAATTGACCAATTATAATTCTTAAGGCAAGCAGGCCGAAGTAACACTGGTAAGGTACCACCCAAAATTGCCAACGGCAATTGTTACAATGTATCTATTTGTATCAATTTGTTTGTTGCCAACAAACAAATTGTTGACCGTAGTAAATATCTAACTAATGACCCCACCCTCTGACACGTATCCGTAAAATCATGGGGTGATGCATGCTGTCTAGCTGTAGCCATCACCCCGTCGCCTGGTTCGTCGTTGACCGGACAACGTTTAACCAACTTATACCTGTCTAGTGTTGTCCAGTCAATTGCGAACCTGCCGGATACCTGTGGGTCATAAATGTTTACCTTACCAGTGCTACCCGCCCATGTGACCAAAGTCAACAGCAGCAACAGAAAAACCCCTATATCAAACCATAGCAACAGTGTGGGATGGGCGAAAAAACCAGGACCCAAGAGCCAATTGTGAGTCCCAGCCAAAAATTCCCACCTGGCCCCGAAGCGACCAAAATATCACACTGTTAACTAGGGAGGGGGTGGAGGGGAAAAACTTCTCCGCTCCGTCGCTTCGCAAGATGGCAGCTCGGCTGCCTCGTGGCCGCCCCTTATATAAGGGTGCTGGCCACGCCCCCTAACTACCCGGATGTCTTCGTCCGGTGGGGGGGCCCCGCAAAGGGCGCGGCGGCCATTTTGGCACCGCGCTTGCATTGCAGGCGCACCCCCCAATAAAGGACTCAGACACCAATGAAAGTTGATAACGGCATTGGGCCACATTTATTGATTCATGCCCTAGTCCGAATTATAAATTTCTATTGGTAATTGACCAATTATAATTCTTAAGGCAAGCAGGCCGAAGTAACACTGGTAAGGTACCACCCAAAATTGCCAACGGCAATTGTTACAATGTATCTATTTGTATCAATTTGTTTGTTGCCAACAAACAAATTGTTGACCATAGTCAATATCTAACTAATGACCCCACCCTCTGACGTGTATCCGTAAAATCACGGGGTGATGCATGCTGTCTAGCTGTAGCCATCACCCCGTCGCCTGGTTCGTCGTTGACCGGACAATGTTTAACCAACTTATACCTGTCTAGTGTTGTCCAGTCAATTGCGAACCTGCCGGATACCTGTGGGTCATAAATCTTTACCTTACCAGTGCTACCCGCCACACGGGGAGGCTTCCCAGAAGGCTCACCACCCCCCCAAGACCGTCAGCTCGGTCAACAGGCCTGCTCGCCAGTCCACTAACAAGAGGTCCATACCTCCCTGCGACAGATGGGCCCCATCCCCTGAGTAAAAGCTCGTAATTTTGCAGACTGATGTCGGGGAGGCGAATGACGCGTCCCCCACCTTTGTCGAAAAGGAACCGGGCAATAGCCCCGTTCACGGAGCATCGGCTCGGCCAAGAGCCTCGAGGCCGCACGCCCCCCTGTAAGCGTACCGCGGTATCGTGTCCGACCAATTGAGGGTTGTGGCAGGCCACACATAACGTGAGTGGGGCAGGTCACTGCAAATCGCAAGCTTCCGCGATAGGCCAGTGACCCGCCCTAAGCCATCGCCCCCAAGGTACATAACCAGGACATCCAGCGAGTCAGCATCCCTGATGTAGAAAAGGAATGGCAACAGTTCCCGCCATAACATGCTGCGCTTACCATAGCACCTGAGACGTGCGGATGCACCCAGTCCCAGTCGGGGTCCCCACTCTGTCGCCGCAGCGTAACGCGCTGCCCTATGCAGCGTAACGCGCTGCCCTGTGCAGCGTAACGCGCTGCCCTGTGCAGCGTAACGCGCTGGCCTGTGCAGCGTAACGCGCTGCCCTGTGCACATGGCTATGGCCCACCAGGCACACTGTCACCGGTGTAATACGACACCCAGGGTCTGTCAAGGAAAAAAAAGGGGGGGGGAGAAAAAGTGCAGTGACTAAACTGGTACTCACAGTTGAAGAGGGTGAACACAAACTGAAAACATTGTGATCCCCACCCTCCCATGCGGCGCATGTCAGCCCAGGAGTACCCAAAAACAGCTGCAGTAGAAGCCGCCCCTATCCTGAATGAATGGGTGCCACAATGAGCCCCAGGGAGGCCAACACTGGCTAGTGCCTACCGGCACCCTCCAAAATTGAAATTTAGTAAGGGGAGACCCATCTTGGTGACAGAAAAAACGGGCCATGGTGCGTGCCACGCAGTGCAAGGAACTCCCGTAGGGCACCAACCGGACAGATGTCTGCCAAAGAACACCGTAGCAGTCTTATTCCACTGCCTACGCCATGCTGATCCGTCTTAGAGGAGCGTATCCTCAACTGAGCCCAGTCTTTGGCCACATAGACATCTTCGAGTTCCAGTGCCCTACGACTAGCATCTGCCTTAGACAGCATCACAAACTCGCTGATACGGAGCGCTCCAAAAAAGGCCACCGTTGTAGCCGCATGAAACAAGGCTGCCTCATACCTAGCAAAACATAGGTCCTGCCAGCCCCGTGCCAGTTGGGTAAGAACCCCTGGGGAAATTGGGTGGCGGTCGTCCGGGCTACGCCCACGCTCCCGCACCCACCCCTCCAAAACGTGTCTCACACGGAAGTCAGCGGTACTGTCCGCATGTCCGCCTACTTTGGCCATAAAAGCCAGCGCTGACAGCCTGGATGCTATGGTTCAAGGTGGAAGGCCCTGGGAGTGCAGGTCAACCAAGAATTGAAGTATATGGGCCACCGGGATAGGCCAGGTATCTGGCAGCCGGAATTGGGCACAGAACGCCCTGAAAGAATTGAATGCGTGTTGATACGCCTTACGCGTGCGTGGCGCTAGCGACATGCCGATCGCCCGGTTCACCTCTCCTTGCCAAAGGTCCATATCTCGTCCGGGAGTGGCGAGGGAAATTCCTCTGCATCCGGGGCCAAGGCGCGGAACCGGGAGATCTGCAGGCGGGACAAAGCGTCCGCGATATCATTATTGACCCCCGGGACATGCCTGGCCCGGAACAGTACATTAAGGCGCAGGCTGCGCAATACAAACTGGCGCACCAAGTCCATCACCCTGGGTGATTTGGAAGTCTGTGAGTTGACAATGTGGACAACGGCCGCATTGTCACACCAGAAATGAATGACCGAGTTGGCCCACTCATCACCCCATAGCATCAAGGCCCCTAGAATGGGAAAAAATTCCAGGTACGTGAGGTCCCGCAGGCGCCCCGTACCTGACCAGGCTGGTGGCCACCCACCATAGGCCCACTTCCCATTGAAGTACATCCCATAACCCAGGGACCCAGAGGCATCGGACTGTATCTGGAAATGAGGGGAAGCCAGAAGGTCAGACCTCCAAAATGACACCCCATTGAACTCCTTCAGGAACTGGAGCCAGATAAGCATATCTGCCTTAATGCCCTGGGTTAGTCTGACCTGGTGGGGCCTGGACAAGCCTGTCATGGCGTCGCACAAGCGCCGGGCAAATGCCCTGCCCGGTGCGACCACCCTGCAAGCGAAATTGAGATGACCATGCAACACCTGCAGATCCCGCAGTGATGCCTTGCGTTTAGCAAGCAAGTCCGAGATAAGGGCCACTATCCTTGACATCTTATCCCCTGGTAACCTAGAAGCCTGCGCTACCGTGTCAATCTCCACCCCCAAGAAGACTAGCTGTGTAGATGGGCCCTCGGTCTTTTCGGGCGCTAAAGGGACACACAGTTCCTCCATTAGCGTCTGAAATGTGTTGAGGAGACGTGTGCACGTGTCCCAGCCCCGTTCACCCCCGAATAAAAAATCATCCAGGTAATGGGCTACAGACCGGGACCCTGACCTGCGGACAAAAGCCCACTGTAGGAAGGTGCTAAAACGCTCGAAGGCCGAGCACGATATGGAACAGTCAAAAGGCATGGCCTTATCGAAATAATATTCACCCCTGAACTTAAAACCCAGCAACTCAAAGTCACCCGGGTGAACCGGCAGGAGGCGAAAGGCAGACTTAATGTCGCACCTAGCCAACAGCGCACCCGGGCCACATGAGCGCACCATGCGCAGCGCTTGGTCAAAAGATGTATACCTGACCGAGCAAAGGTCATCAGGTATAGCATCATTGACCGATCGGCCGGCTGGGTAGGACAAGTGATGGATCAGGCGGAACTCGCCCGGTGACTTCTTGGGCACCAAGCCCAAGGGTGACACTTTAAGGTTGGGGAACGGGGGTGCAGGGAAAGGGCCAGCGACCCTGCCCGCATCAACCTCCTTAGAAATGCTGGCGGCAGCCACCTCCTCCCTCCCCTTAAGGGACAAAAGGTTGGGGGCATCTTGAGGGGACCTATCACCCCGGAAAGGAATACGGAACCCCAGTCGAAAACCTTGAAGCAGGTAAACCGCATCTGCCCCCCTCGGGTACGATGCGAGCCAACGCTCCAGCATGTCCACATTAATTGGGGAGGGGGCCTTTCGGTGGACCAGCTCCCTCTGCGGCAGTCTTGCCAGCCCCTTGTACACCCCTACCTTTGCCCCGCACCCCTCCAGGCCTGGGGCAGGCGGAGGCCGCATGGGGGCCAGCACAAGAGGGACACTCATGCCTGTACCGGCAATTCTTCCTACTGCAGGAACCATTGGACGAGAAAGTCCAGCACAGCAGGCGGGCTGGAACCCCCTGCCCCGCCACCTGGTGGGGTGTCTGTGCTGGGGCCGCTCGCTGGACCACATGTCCACAATGGTATCTGTCCCCAGGCGTGGGGTGCGTGGGAGTCATATACAGAAGCCACAGCTTCTGGCAGGGCTCATCCCACCTCATCTCAGGGTGCAGGGGAATCCGCATACGGAATTCCTCGTCGTAAGCCAACCATGACGGGCCCGGGAAGTCGACCATCGCCCGGTAAACGTTGTCCAAATACTGGACCATCGGAATTGCCAAATCCGGCCGGGCCCTGAGGTAGACCGCCATGTATATAAGGTACGCCGGCAACCAATTGGCCCACATACGTGGCGGCTTACGACGACGTGCCTGTTCCTTATCCTTCTCATCCTGCCCCTCCCTCTCCTCTTTGGTGGGCTCTCTGTTAAGAAGGGAGAAGATGTTGACATACTCCCGACGCCAGATCTTCTCTTTGGTGGCCTGGGCCAAATGGTCCTCCAGGGGCAAGGAATACCCCGCTGTCGGCAATGCTGACACCGGCACAGTGGGAACCACGGGGATCTGAAAAGGAGCCTGGACCAACCCAGCCACCCCTAACACATTCCTGACTGAATAAGAGGTACCACCCACAACTGGGCCCTGGGTGAGCGGTGAAGTCGCCGGGTGGGACGTCGGCGACTGAACCGTCGCACCACCCATGCGAGGCCACGGCCACTGGAATGCCCCCCCAATGTGGGTAGGTGTGTGGGTTCACTAGATTGAACCGCATACTCACATGCAGCACCCCCGCGGGCCGCCCCCACTGGGGGTTCCGGCCCGCTGGGGGCGTCGGAGCTCACAACCGCAATTGAGCTCGTCGACGGGGCCTGACCAGCATCAGCCTGTTGAGTGGGGAGCTGCGAGGCAGTGGCCGAAGCCGGCCCACACGCCTCGGACAGCTCGACCCTTCCTGCCGCCTGCCGCTGACCGGCAGACAACGGATCAACCTGCACCCCAAAAGGCACCCCCGGGTGGTTAACCCTCGCGAGGGATGCCTCGAGGGCTGCAACGTGGGCCAGAAGGGCCTCAACACTAACGTAGCCCCCTAAGCCAAGTGAGGGCAAAGGGCCAGCCGGCCCACTGGGTGCAGGCGCCGGTCCATGTCCCTGGACCCTGGGGCCCATATACGGCCACGACCCCAGGCCCGGCCCCTGCCGGGCCGGGGGAGTGCCCTGCCAGGGGAGGGAACCCAGCCACCCCCCATGGCTGAAACCCCCCGCAGGAAGCTGCGGACCCATGGAAGAAGGCCCCGCAGAATAGGCCGTGCCAGAGGCAGTGGCCACTGCTTGCGGGCCAGGGGCCGCGGCCCCAGCTGGGCCGGTACGCAGACCCCCGGCCTCGGGCCAAGGGGTAATTAACCCCATCCCACCGGTCCCGGTGGGCTCAGGCAAAGGAGGCTGCTGGGGAGGCGCAGCCGCGGTCCTCCGACCCGGCTGGCGCCTCCGCGCAGAACGAGCCACGTTCGCAGTCGCCTTCTTCTTCGAGGGCATAGCAGCTAACGATGGGAAGCCTAAAAGTCAAGAAAATCAGCAGCCAGAGGCTTCCCCGAGCAAGGCAAGAGCGACGGAGGTAAGAGAGAAAAACTTCTCCGCTCCGTCACTTCGCAAGATGGCAGCTCGGCTGCCTCGTGGCCGCCCCTTATATAAGGGTGCTGGCCATGCCCCCTAACTACCCGGATGTCTTCGTCCGGGGGGGGGGGGGCCGCAAAGGGCGTGGCGGCCATTTTGGTGCCGCGCTTGCATTTAAGTTCTAGGAACACTTTCTCCTGGCAATGGCCCCAGTGCCAAACAGTATCTTTCTTAAGAAGCCGATGTAATGGTTCGGCAACTGAGGCTTTGCGATGGAGAAAAGCATGGTAGAAGTTAAACAATCCTAAAAATGATTGCAGTTCGGCTTTACATTTTGGCCTGGGTGCTTTTTGAACAGCCGCCACCTTGGAGTCAGAGGGCATGATACCCTCGGGTGTAATTCGGTACACCAGGAACTCCACTTCCTGTGCCAAAAACACACATTTGTCTCTTCTGAGACATAGACTGGCTCTCTCAAAACATGAGAGGACTCAAACAAGCCTGGCCGCTAGTTCAACGGTATCCTTAACGGTTATCAGGACTTCATCAAAATATGGCAGAACACCGGGCAAACCATTTAAAATATGTTCTACAAGATATTTAAATATTCCTGGGGCCGCATTCACCCTGAATTGTAGTCTAGTTACATTGAATGCCCCCCTATGCGTTACTATGGTCTGGGCTATGGCAGCAGCAGGAGACACAGTCAATTGTTGGTAAGCCTGGGCAAGGTCAAGTTTTGTGAAGCAATTTCCTCCATACAAGGAGGCAAGAAGGTGGCTTAACACGGGCACAGGATATGTGTTTAGGTGAATAGCTTTATTGATGGTACACTTGTAGTCAGCACATATCCTGACCTCCCTGTTACTTTTCATAGCAATCACTATTGGTGTCTCCCACTCTGCGGAGTCCACTGGCACTCGGATGCCCTGCCCCACCAGTTTGTCCAGCTCAGCTTCCATTTTCTCCTTTAAAGCAAAGGGTACCTGGCATGGCTTCATCCGGATGGGCTGGATGGTTGGGTCAAGCTCAAAGTCCACAGGGGGTCCTTTGTATAACCCTAAACCCTTTTTGAACACCTCAGAATGTGCAGCACAAACGTCCCGGATTGGGTCAGCGTCTATTGCATGAATGCCATAAAGCCGGATTCCCACTGCCTAAACCATTGGGTCCCAATAAGACAGTTAGTGCCCTGCTTATCTACAACCAATGGCAAGGAGGTGCGAATGTTTTTGAATTTGACCAAGAATTTTTCCACCCCAGGACCGGAATCTGGCAACCTTGCACATCCCGGAAGGAAGTTTTAAAAGATTTGAGCTTGGGCCGAGAGGCAGAGGCAAGTCTCAAAAACTCCCACTCTGGGATTATGGAAAAGGTAGTGCCTGAATCCACCTCCATCTTAAAGGGGATGTCCTGGAGGCTCAGGTCTGCGAAGAAACGCTCACTGACGATGCCCACTTGGCATGGCTCAGGCTCTGGTGACACTTTGGCAATGGACGTTTTGTGGTGATGACTCTTTTTGAACTCAGGTGCTGGAGTTCTTTGCTTTTGCTGTTGCCATACTTTAGCAACGTGCCCTCATGCCCGCAGTTGTGGCATTTTGCGGTGTGGAATGGGCACTTCCTGCGGTCATGCTGGTCTCCGCAGCCATCATACTTGCAAAGGAATTTCTTCTCCCGATTATCACGGTCCTCTCGGTGCTTTCGTCGGACCGCTCAGACTTCTCCCTCTGCGTCGCTGGACTCCAATGAAGAGGTGGAACCAGGCAATGCTGAGAAGGATGAAGATGAATTTTGCTGAGCTTGCGCAGCTGAGTCACTGGCACTGGTGGTGGAGTGGCAATGCTGGAAAAGCTCGATGCCAGACCGTGCAGCCTCAGACACTACCACCTCTTCTAGGACATCCTTGAAAGTTAGCGTCTTCCTGATCATGAGGCGAAATTGAGCATCTTCATCCCTCATGCTGGCCAGCAGACAGTCCCGGAGTGCTTCTTCGATGTCGTCCCACTTGCACGGGGCGGCAGCAATATGCAGAGCGGTGGCATAGTCTGCAATGGACTCCCCAGGTCGCTGCTCCCTTCTGTGGAAGGCCACCCTGGCTGGGAAGATTGAGACCTTGGGCTGCAGGTGTTTCCTCAGTGTGGACATGATTTCTGCAAGCGGCACCACATTCACGTCCCTTGGGAGAATGTGGTGGGTTGCCAGCTCAAGCGTGTCAGAACTGCACTGAGCGAGGAAACAGGAGCGCTTCTGGTCTTCGTCAGTGATCTTCTGTGAGGCCATTGCGTGGTGGAATCGGCGTTCATCTTTTGCCCATTTCTCTGGACGCACTGGGTCAAATGGGCCAATGTTGCTGCCATGTGGGGACGCCATCCCACCTTCATTGCCAGTTTCATGTTCAGGGAATGAAGAAGCAGATGAGCGAAGTAGTGAAATTCAGCTCTTTATTAGCGGGGTTTGAATACTGTTTGGATTGGGCAAATCTCTGACTTATATACACTATAAACAGTAACAGTAACATTAATACAACAAGCCCATTGTCTAACAGAGTATGCACGTTTCGATCCACTTATTTGCATAAGAATAGATACATGAGAAAAGATACATTCCGCTCCTATAAACAGTAACAATAATACAACAAGCCCATTGGTTTACAGAGTGTGCACATTTTCGATCCACTTATTTGCATAAGAATAGATACATGAGAAAAGATACATTCCGCTCCTATAAACAGTAACAATAATACAACAAGCCCATTGGCTAATAGAGTGTGCACATTTTCGATCCACTTATTTGCATAAGAATAGATACATGAGATAAGATACATTCTGCTCCTGTCAGAAAACACAGTTAACATACATAACAGGAATTGACTTAGGCTTCTGGGAATTCAAGTCCAAAAATTAAAAGTTGGAAATACTGACTTAGAGACAAAGAGCCAGCGCTTTCTGCATCTGCAGATGTTTCTGTGGTCATGTAGCAGGCATGACTAAACACCTGAGTGCATGGAACACTGTTACCTTTCCTGCTCAAACAGTACCTGTTTACTTGCCATTTTTTGCTTTCGAATTGCTAGAGTGGCAGGAGTAGGGACAGGGATGGGAACTCACTGTCCCGCAGCACTCGGATTGCAAACGTATGACTTGCTGACCTTCCCGTCATCAAGTTCAGCATTTTAACCACTAAGCCACCACAGTAGAGGGGTGCACCACAGTAGAGGGGTGCAAAAAAGAAGAAAGAATCTTATCCATTTTGTGGGTCATGCATTTTGCATGCCTGCTTTGAATGAGCAACAAGCATACTCATTTTGAAATCCTCTCCTCCCTGCCTGCTCTGAACCCCACTCAGTGATGCCATATGCATTTTGAATCACTTGCATGTTGGACTCAAAAATGCATTTTACACCATCTATAATTTGCCCCTCCCCGCCAGAACTGAAGGAAGCCAACCATTTCTCACATGTAGCATCTTATTTCTGCTGTGTCAGAGCTGGTATTTTGGACATAGCCATGTCCTGTTCTTGAAAATTGGCTTCAGGATTGTAAAGTCTGGCAAAAAAATGATCTTGTCCAGCTAATGGGATTTCCAGTCTATGCTACAAACTGGTTTATATTCAAGCAGGCATCCCTCCCTCACTGTGTCAAGTGATGCTTACAGGTATATTCAGGATTGAATTCATATGATATATAGACAAGCACAGGGAGTATTTCTACTTTCCATTTATAAAGTTTGACCCTTTTTGTTGTTTTCCCACCCACTGTGTCAAGTGGTGCTTATATTCTGGATTGAATTCACATGATATACAGACAAGTACAGAGAATATTTCTATTTTCCATTTATACAGATTGGCCCTTTAGGTTCCTATAGTTTTCTGACTCAGGAATTTAAAGGCATTTCAATCTGCAGAAGCTCAAGAAAAATAAAGGGCTTTCTTATTTTTGTTATTAAAAGAGAAATGTGGTCGTAATATTATAATTACTTTATTTATTTATTTATTTAAATTTCTATAATGCCCACTTGGCCAAGGCGGTATAGAAATTGAAATAAATAACACCTATTCAGCCATTACAATTACCATTTAGGTGTATTGCTCCAAGTGCCTACCTTGGCACTGCTCACAGCAATTTGCCTGTCCCCCTGCATCCCAGTACACTGGGGGAACAGTTGTGCAGGAAATCACAAAAAACCTCCACACATGTTCACCTAAAGTAGTGGTGAGCAACCTCCAGCACTTTAGGAGCCACACGTCCTCCTCTTCAGATGTCAGAAGGTTTCATCTGCCTCTTGATAATCTTAGTCTTTGAAAAAGGCACACACATCTACGGGCTGTAGGGTAATTTCCTCCCCATTGCCTATTTTAGACTTGGGGAAGAGGAGCTTTTCTCAAAATGTGTAAGTGACCAGAATGCATTTCCAGTTCTGGGGGTAGGGAGGGCGTCATTCTGAAGGAACGTGTGAGCACTTGAAACCATGTCATTATAAACATTATATCAAATGTTTTGGAGGTTGTGGGGCTATTGCGAGCATTATACCAAATGTTTTGGAGGTTGTGGGGCTATTTGGGGCAACTTGGAGCTCTATTGGCTTCAGTGTCAAGGTGTCACCTGTATCCTCTAAAACAGGGATCAGCCCTCAGGTTTTCTTAATCCATAAATAAAATAGCCAAAGAGGTTTTGAAGGAAAAGAGATTTATCAACAAAATAATTTTAACAGAGAGATATGCATACTGTATGTTGTACTCAAGTCAGGCTAAACTCTTTTGGGTAGACCCATTTTAATAATTGTTAGAAAAAGTTATGTAACATCAGGTTTTTTGACTGGCTTGCTGATGCAACATCAAGAAGATATTTCTCCATCTGTAAATTCTACATTTTCTTAAAATGGCTTTCTTACAGGTCATGCAATAGACCTGTGATGGCAAACCTTGGCACTCCAGGTGTTCTTGGACTTCAATTCCTCAGCACTCCTGCTGATCAGGGATTCTGGTAATTGAAGTTCAAGAACAACTGGAGTGCCAAGGTTCACCATCATTGCTTTAGACCAGTGGTGGTGAACCTATGGCATGCATGCCAGAGTTGGCACTCATAAGGACATAAGGACATAAGAACAGCCTTGCTGGAACAGGCCACAGCTCATCCAGTCCAGCATTCTGTCTCACACAGTGGCTCACCATTTCCTTCAGGGTATTCCCAAGCAGATGCCTTCACCTGCTTAGGATTCCCTGGAAATGATATTGAGAGATATCCTGCCTATCTCTCCAACCCGGAGGTTGTCCTTAAGTATCCATAATTATAGCCATTGATACTCTTGTCCTCCATGAACTTGTCTAATCCTTTCTTAAAGCTGTCAAGACTGACAGCTGTCACCACTTCTTCTAGCAGGGAGTTCCATAGACCAGTAATCCTCTGGGTGAAAAAGTACTTTCTCTTATTTGTTTGAGAACTAGTACCCAAAAGTTTCATGGAGTGTCCCCTAGTTCTAGTGTTATGCGATAGGGAAAACAGTTTTTCCTTATCTACTTTGTCCACACCGTGCATGATTTTATAAACTTCAATCAGGTCACCTCTTAGACGTCATCGTTCAAGAGTGAATAGGCCCAACCGTTGCAGCCTCAGATGGTAAGGAAGGTGTTCCAGTCCCCTAATCATTCTGGTTGCCCTCCTCTGCACTTTTTCCAGCTCCATAATATCCTTCTGGAGGTATGGCGACCAGAACTGTACACAGTATTCCAGATGGGGCCTCACCATAGATTTATAAAGAGGCAAAATGACACTTGCTGACTTATTTTCTATACCCTTCCTAATGATCCCTAGCATTGAGTTTGCTTTTTTCACTGCTGAGGCACACTGGGATGACACCTTCATTGAGTTGTCCACCAGGACACCAAGGTCCCTTTCCTGGTTTGTCGCAGAGAGTTCAGACCCCATCAGTTTATAAATGTAATTGGGGTTCTTTGCTCCAACATGCATCACTCTGCACTTACTAATGTTGAAACTCATTTGCCACTGTTTTGCCCACTCCCCCAGTGTCGAGAGATCCCTCTGGAGCTCCTCACAATCTCTCACAGTTTTCACTACCCTGTATAATTTAGTGTCATCAGCAAATTTGGCTACCTTGCTTTTTACTCCTACCTCTAGATCATTTATGAAGAGGTTGAAAAGCAGGGGTTCCAGTACTGAACCTTGGGGGACCCCACTCTTTACTTCCCTCCACTTGGAGAAGTGTCCATTTAGTGCTACCCTCTGTTTCCTGTCCCTTAGCCAGTTGCTGATCCAAGACAAGACCTGTCCCTTTATTCCATGACTGGTAAGTTTATTCAAGAGCCTTTGGTGTGGGACCTTGTCAAAAGCCTTCTGAAAGTCCAGATAAACAATGTCAACTGGATCCCCCTTATCCACATGCTTGTTGACACTCTCAAAAAATTCCAACAGATTAGTGAGGCATGATTTGCCCTTGCAAAAGCCATGTTGGCTCTCCTTTAGCAGTGCCTTCTCTTCTATGTGCCTATTAATTCTATCTTTTAGGATGGTTTCCATCACTTTACCTGGGACACATGTCAAACTGACAGGTCAGTAATTTCCTGGATCACCCCTAGATCCTTTTTTGAAAATTGGTGTTACATTCGCTACCTTCCAGTCATCAGGCACAAAGCCTGATCTGAGGGAAAGATTATATATTTTGGCTAGGAGATCAGCAATTTCATCTTTAAGTTCCCTGAGAACTCGTGGATGGATGCCATCTGGTCCTGGTGATTTGTTAGTGTTTAGTTTAACAAGACATGCAAGGACCTCCTCCCTGGTTTTTTCTATCTGGCTTAATTCTTCGGTTTCCCTCCCTACGAAGATAGGCTCTGTTTTGGGCATGTGGCCTCTGTCTTCTTAATTTAATTTAATTTAATTTAATTTTCGCGCTTATATACCGCCCACTCGGGTGCAACCCAACTCAGGGCGGTTTACATGGCGGACAATAAATACAATATAATAATACAATGACACGTAATAATACAATTCAATTACATCAAATAAATTCAGGGGAAAAGCACAATATCAATACAACACATAATACATAAGTACACAGCATCAAAAGTAAACCATATTAACAAAATCCCCAAGGGATGAAGCACAGCTCACATCCCATATTGTGCCCAGCCCAACTTCCCCAGCCGGCAAACATCAGCCTCAGTCCCTCTGTCTCCCTCCCTGCCCCCCCCACTCTCCTCACAGAGAGCGCCAACGCTCCCATCTCCCCTGACCAACTTGGCCCGGGGAGAGAGCCGCAGGTGGCTCGCATCCTGGGCCGATGGCGGGGGCCCAGAAGAGCCTCGGTACGGCCGCAGGGCCTCTTCGCCCCCACCGGGGCTAGGAGCGCGGCGGCAGCGGCTCACTTGGCACCCCCTCGCCCTTGAGTCCGAAGGCGAGGGGGGAGGGCGGGGCCCGGGAATGGCGGCAGGTGGTGTGGCCGAAGGGCCTCTTCGCCCCCACCGGGGCCAGGAGCACGGCGGCAGCGGCTCGCTCGGCACCCCCTCGCCATTTGAGTCCGAAGGCGAGGGGGGAGGGCGGGGCCCGGGAACGGCGGCAGGTGGTGTGGCCGAAGGGCCTCTTCGTCCCCACCGGGGCCAGGAGCGCGGCGGCAGCGGCTCGCTCGGCACCCCCTCGCCTTTTGAGTCCGAAGGCGAGGGGGGGAGGGCGGGGCCCGGGAACGGCGGCAGGTGGTGTGGCCGAAGGGCCTCTTCGCCCCCACCGGGGCCAGGAGCGCGGCGGCAGCGGCTCGCTCGGCACCCCCTCGCCTTTTGAGTCCGAAGGCGAGGGGGGGAGGGCGGGGCCCGGGAACGGCGGCAGGTGGTGTGGCCGAAGGGCCTCTTCGCCCCCACCGGGGCCAGGAGCGCGGCGGCAGCGGCTCGCTCGGCACCCCCTCGCCTTTTGAGTCCGAAGGCGAGGGGGGGAGGGCGGGGCCCGGGAACGGCGGCAGGTGGTGTGGCCGAAGGGCCTCTACGCCCCCACCGGGGCCAGGAGCGCGGCGGTGAATACACGTTGAATACTGAAGCAAAGAATTCATTGAGTCTCTCTGCAATCTCTGTTTCCTCTTTAATAACCCCTTGCCTTCCATTGTCATCTAATGGTCCAATGGCCTTCCTAGTTGGGTTCTTACTTCTAATGTACTTAAAGAAGTCTTTGTTATTTCTCTGAGTATTTTTAGCTATACGCTCCTCAAAGTCTTGCTTTGCTTTCCTGATTGTTGCCTTGCATTTGTTCTGCCAGAATTTATGTTTCTGCCTGCTGTCCTCATTCGGACAAGCCTTCCATCTTCTAAATGAGCTTTTCTTGCTCTTGATCACTTCCCGAACAGCTCCTGTAAGCCACATTGGAGTCCTCTTGGACCTGGCAGTGCCCTTTTTCCTTTTGGGTATGCATTCCAATTGAGCCTCTGTTATTGTTTTTGTAAACAGCCTCCATGCCTCTTGGAGTGTTTGGACTCTCTCAGTTTTCCCTTTCAGCTTCTTTTTTACTAGTTTCCTCAACTTTGGGAAATTTCCTTTTTGAAAATTTAAGGTCTCTGTGTTAGATTTTATCAGTGACTTGTGGTCTATGATCAAGTTAAACATAATTGAGTTGTGGTCACTGTTCCCTATTGGATCAGTCACATTAACATCTTGCACCAGATCCTGAGTATTACTCAGGATCAAGTCAAGGATTCTTGTACCTCTAGTTGGGTCAGAGCCCTCTCTGTGGGCACCCATGTGGTGGTCACCCTAGCACAGAATTAACCTCGCCCCTTTACCTAGCAGCCCAATGGGAGTGTTTTCTTCCTCCCCTGTTGCCGTGTGGCACTTTGCAATAAACAAGTGGGTTTGGGGTTGCAGTTTGGGAACTTGGTCTCTAAAAGGTTCACCATCACTGCTATAGACTATCACAAATAACTATTTAAAATGGTTATGACAACTCTATTGTGATCTTAACTGCAAACACATCTTGTCAAAGGAATGGATAAACTATTTCCAGTTACAAAGGGGGCCCTGCTGTCATTTTTGAACTGCAAGTCCAACAGTCTTTAGCCTGTCTAGCCAGTGGTAGAAGATTATATGAACTATAATCCAACAATATCTGAACACAGCCATTGCCATTTAAACAACAAAGAGGACCCCCTTCCCCCAGGGATTAGACTTCAGGTTCAGTGAGATGAGGCAAGATCCGCATCTAATTTCAAATGTGTCTTCTTGGGTAAAAACAAGTTAAATATAGCATCTTCTGTATCTATTTTTCCTTGCATAGAATCAAGCAAGACATACTGTATATACTCGAGTATAAGCTGAGTTTTTTAACCCCAAAAATGAGCTCCAAAAAGGGGACTCAGCTTATACACTGGTCAACAACCACAAGGGTCTAAAAATATGTGGGTTGTTTTTTTTTTTGAGTGATTTGGGCATTTTAAAAGTAAGTTCCGGGACTTCCGCAGCAAAAGAAGTTGAGGTACAATTACATAACTGGGCACAAGAGGGCACAAATCATGATTTTCCATTAGAATACATTGAAAATCAAGTTCTCCTATTCTGAAGTTTGTTTTCAATTAATTCCTAAGGAAAACCTCAGATGAAGAAAGAAGCTCTACAAAGCAACCATGTCTCCCTTCGAAATTGGTGTGGAAAAAGATAGGATTTCACTTACCTTCATTCTGCTCCTTGTGGCCAGGATGGAGGGAGCAAGAGGCTAGGCTAAAGCAACACTTCCTGCCTCCGTGCAATTGACATGCCCACCCACTTTATCTGCAGCACCACCACTGGTGGGTGGTGCAAATACAGTTTTTAAAAATCACTAAAATAATTAATTTTACTGTATTTTCATTATTTTAATTACTGGAACTCATTAGCAGCTGCTACATCTCCCACTCTCAGTTTATACTCAGGTCAATCTATTTTCCTGGGTTTCCAGGTCAAAATTAGGTATCTTGGCTTATATTCAGGTCAGCTTATATGCAAGTATATATGGTACATGTCTTCTGACCATAACTATACATTTTCTAAAACATGGTGAGAAGTATTTTCATTCCACTTCTAATTTCCATACATAACTATCAGTAATAAGGAAAGGCTGGGTTGTTGTTGTTGTTGACTACAACTCCCAGAATATCACAAATAGCATTTGGGGCTTGCGGTCTGGGATATTCTGAGAGTCACAGTATATTAAAAAAAAGAAAATTGGAGGAGGAAAAATCCCATTTCTAATATTGACTTTTTGGTGAAAACCTTTGGTATGCTTGTGCGAGGTTGATAACATCACCAGTAGGGGGCAGGTTTTGGTAAAGTAAACTTCCTACTTCTATTCTGCCATTTCTCTTACTCCTGCCTAATCTTTTTCAATGTGTGGATGCTCTGGGAGCTGCAGGGCAAGAGGAGAAAGTATTTAATTACCTACCTTTCCTATTGTCACTGACAGAGATTGATTCTGAGTTATTAATGTTCTCCTTCTGTCCCACAGCTCCCATGTGAGAAAAAAGATTACACATAAGTTGGAAAAGTCCTGTGACAAAGGTTTTTAGTTACTGAAAATCACCCCCTGTTGATAATGTTATTACCTTTCTGCAGGCATAAGTTATGCAACAGGATTTAGGCCTGTTTGTAACAATTTAGCGTGTGTTTGCCACCACGTTGTAGTTCTTGGTAGGATGATTTTTGAGAAGTACTAAACTAATTAAACTGCTAAAAACTGGTTTAAGTTTGCAGTACAGTATAGACATACATGCCCAAGGAATGAACATTTTCCTCATCTGTCTGGAATAGGCTCATAGTTGGTTTTTATTTAAATGATGCTCATCTGTGCAGATATTGATAGCTCTCTAAGTATCAATAATTGAGTCCCAAATGTCATTTGTATTCTTTCCCAGGACACTCAGTTCTTTGAAATGTTTATTAAAATGTTCTTCATTTCTCCCATTATTTATAAGAGTCTAATTTTAAAGAAAAGCCGAAATGTTCTTTTGAACCTCTTCAGTCTTTAAACAAATTGCTAAATAAGTGAGAAAATAACCTCCTTTAACAAGTATATTCATTGAAATCACAGTCATGCATCTAGAAACTGATTGGCAATTTGATTATGACTTGTCAGATAATGGGCATTATTCTGAAGCAAGCATTCTTCAAGTTATGCATTCTATCATCTCATCACCACTGTGATAATAGCATACTGTACATCCTCCATGATTCAACTAAAGAATACTGTATGTCTTAAGTACTCAAGTTTATTGATTGTGATTTGATCTTCTGATTCTACATGAAAGGCCTTCCTTTGCTAGAAAGAAGGCTAGTTTTTGGTTTCATACATTTACCTCACTTTTTTAGTCTTTGAGATTTTAATTGCCTTGTCACTTTCACAAAGCAACTGAATATTTCTTTAAAAAAATTTTGATCAGACAGATAATGAGCAATGAGGAGAGAGGATTACCATCACAATTTGAGTTTCTGTGCTACATTATGTGCATCAAGTTGCATCTAAAGCTCCATAACTCTAATAGTATTTTCATTTGGTTTTACCATTGCTGTCTCCTCTCCAACCCCCCAACCCCCCAAATTTGAACTCACATTTCTTTTGGCATGACAACAACCTTACATGTGCTAACACTGGGTTCAAGTGTTAGAACATAATCACACATCACACATGTCAGCACTCAGGGGGGGGGCTCAGACAAGCATCTTTCTCTAGGCCTTTAGATTTACGGCTGGCCTGGAAATTGGTTAGTGCAGCTAAGGAGGCTTTTTTTCTGTTGAGGCTGGCTATGCCTCTATGCCTCGAAGCCACCTCGATGCTGGCATTGGAGTTCCCGATGCTTATGGTTCTGGGGGACTTCAATTTGCCATCATTGGGGATGGCTTCTGAGGTGGCAAGGGAGTTCATGGCTTCCATGGCAGCCATGGGCCTGACTCAGGTAGTTTGGGGTCCGACCAGGAGCAGTGGTCACATGCCAGACTTAGTTTTCTTTTCGGAGCAGTGGCAGAGTGATCTGAGATTACAGGATTTAGTTATCTCACCTGTGCCATGGTCAGATCACTATCTGGTGACTCTTGACTTTCTGGGGGCGACGCTTCATCGTAGGGAGGCAGGGCCTATTAAAATGGCCCGCCCTCGGCGACTAATGGATCCAGATGGATTCCAGAGGGAACTGGGGGATGTTCCTATGGATCGGCTACACAATTCACCCGAGGCACTTGTCGACCTGTGGAACAGGATGGCAACAGCAACCTTGGATGAAATCGCGCCACTGCGGCCTCTCCGCACCCGTGGGGTTAGGTCATCCCCATGGTTCACAGATGAACTGCGGGAACTCAAACGGGCAAAGAGACGCCTAGAGCGCCGCTGGGTGAAGACCCAGGATGACTCCGATTGGACACTAGCTAGAGCTGCTATTAGGGCCTACCTAGTGGCGATAGGGGTGGTGAGGCGGCAATAGTTCACCACCCTTATTGCCTCTGCTGATAATCGCCCAGCCGCCCTGTTCCGGGTAACCAGGTCCCTCCTCGGTAGGGGAAGATCGGTGCCCGTTTGGCAGGGTTCAGCTGAGGACGTTGCTGACCATCTGGTGGAGAAAATCGATCGGATTTGTTCAGGGCTGAATCCCGGCATGGATGGGGAGGGTCGTGGGGCACCGGAGCACAGTCTTGCTGTACGATCTGGGATCGGTTTGATCCTGTTGTCCCTGATGAGGTGGACAGGCTCTTTGCAGCTGTGCGTGCCACTACATGTCCTTTGGACCCCTGTCCCACCTGGTTGGTGAAAGCCTCCAAAGTGGTGACAGGTGGCGGGGTCAGGGCGATAATAAATGCATCATTACAGGAGGGGGTATTTCCTGCACCGCTAAAACATGCTTTGGTGCGCCCCCTCCTGAAGAAAATATCCCTTGACCCAGCTGTCCTTAACAACTACAGGCCGGTTTCCAACCTGCCCTTTCTGGGTAAGGTTTTGGAGAAGGCGGTGGCTCGCCAGCTGCAGAGTGTCCTGGAGGAAGCGGATTATCTAGACCCCTTTCAATCAGGATTCAGGCCTGGGTATGGTACGGAGACGGCATTGGTCGCACTGATGGATGATCTCTGGTGGGAGCGGGACGGGGGTTATCCATCCGTCCTTGCTCTTCTTGACCTCTCAGTGGCATTTGATACCTTCGACCACGGTATCCTTCTGGAACGGCTCAAAGGACTGGGGATGCAGGGCACCGTGTTGTCCTGGTTTTCCTCTTTTCTGGAGGGCCGTACCCAGTCAGTGTGGTTAGAGAGTGAGAGGTCCAGCCCTAGGCTCCTCAAGTATGGGGTGCCTCAGGGCTCGGTGCTCTCTCCTCTCCTATTTAACATCTACATGAAGCCACTGGGTGAGATCATTTGTTCCCACGGGGTGCGGTACCATCAGTACGCGGATGACACTCAGTTGTAGTTGTAGAAGGTCTTTGTTACCTGAGTCCCCCAGTTTATGTAAGTAGCATATGTTATATGGCGATAGCGTCCAAGTACCCATTCAATGTCCCTAGCCTGCTTGCCCAGGGCACGGCAGACTGGAATAAGGCAAGTGCTCAAAAGTGAAGCAGGGTCCATGGTCTGTTCAAAGCAAGAGTCAGATTGGTTGGCAAGTCTAGCAAGTCTTTCTGCACCTGACGCACTTGGTGTCTCGAGTTGGTTGTTCTGGCTGGGCTTCCAGTGATTGACCTGCATTAGAGAGAGAAAGACTAGCTGCGAACGCAGCCTTGAGAAAGTTAGTTTTGCAATTATATGGTTGAGCATTAGCTGCTGATGCAGGGGGCTACTCCCCCCTTTTCTTACTTTCTGAAAGGAAAGACAGTGTGGGTTATTCATTCCGCACTTGCTGGATCTTGCCTGGTATGCAAAACTTCCTGATTCCTGCTAGGGAGCAAGAATGTTAGATGTCTTGAAAGCTATGAGTGTTGGGAAAATCAGTATTTATTGACTATCTGTTCTTTTTTATGCAGTGCCTCTTTGGCAAATGTTCTTAAAGCAAGGTTCTCTTGCTGATAGCAGCATTTTCCAAGCCTGTTCTTGTGTCAAGTGAGAAGACTGTGTGTGTTTCTCTCATCAGTGAATGCTGCCTTGCTCCGAGGGCAGCATTCCCTGTAACTAGCTGAGGTGAGACCAGTCTGGGGTCCCTTGGCAAGCCTTGGCATGTGGTGTGCTGGGCGGTGTGCCAGGGTTCCCTTGGGTAAATTTCTTATGGAGGCCCCCCTCCGCATTTCTGCCTGTAGCGTGCGCAAGCGTGAATTTTCTTGTGTTTGTGACACTGGCAGGTTAAGCTGCCTTGCTAATGCTTGGGCATTCTGGTGGAGGAGCACATGACTTTTGGATTGGTGTCATGAAGTCGCCCGAGTCTTATTCCTGGTGCGTTTCTTTAGCAGCTGGATCAACCCTGAAATGTTGTGAATGACTGTGACTACCAACTCCTGCTACAGAAGGATTTGGTACAAACACCCATTCCACTATCCCCCCCCCCCGCAGGATTCAGTGAAAAAAGGGTACCAGATCTAATCATGTACAGGTTTAGAACGGGTGTATGGCCCTTGGCTAAACCTATACCCAGCAATGGCTGAGAAGATGGCTTACTGCCTGCAATGCTTGCTTAGTCTTATTTTGGCATGTGCCTTGGCTGACAGCAAAAAAAGGGTGGTCTTGAGAGGCTTGTGTCTAATTAGAATTATGACCTTGTCTAATCAGTGTTCCCTAAAATTTGCTAGAGTTGTACTGGCTAGACTGAATCCTTAATATTGATCTTGAGCAGCTCTGGTGCTGCAAAAGATCGAAGTGGCTAAAATTCCAAAGAAGGTTCAGCACTCTGCACTCTCTCAGGAACTAGGCTTAATTTTTCCCCTCCCTTTGTGCTCTGAAGGTTGCAAAATGTGTAATACTCAAAATAGCGAGGAGAAAAAAGGTTAGTGGTGAACTCTTATCACTTTTAGCAGATCATTAAAACCACTTGGTGGGGTGCCTCTTCTGTGGAGAGATCCTATCAATGGAAGGGTTAATTAGCCAAGGAAGCTGTGAAGAAAATACCATATCTTTGGTAATGTAGTTCTCGGCATGTTAAGACTGCAAATATAATTTTCCATTGAAACGTGGCACTTTGGTGAGACATTTGTAAGAATTAAGGCATTAGTCATGTAACAGCGCCGTGGTGAAAAAATTCTCAAGTTGTGAGGTTTTGTTCAAAAATGCAAAGAGTTAGTGATCTTTTACCTAGATCTAAATTCCACGTTTAGACAGTTACTAGACAAAATTTACATGCATTATCCAGAAATGAGACATATGATATGAAGATTTTGGAGGATACAGGGGCCCCATATTCAATGAAGATTTTTCCTCTTTGGACAAGACACTGGGTGGGTGGGAAAAAAACTCAGAGGGGCAATCTTCCTACCGTTCGTGATGCTGTGAAAGATTGCCTCCCCTGCTCCAGCGCAGGTTTCCATGATGCCAATTTTCTTCATTTTGCATTTCCTCACCCGTGTCTTTTACTTCTTTCATAACAGATTCTACTTTTATATACTCCTTTTCCTTGGATCGAGATCTGGAACCTTCTTGATCATCTCTTTTCTTCTTCTTGCTGCTGCTAGATTTGCTATCATGCTTTCTCCACCTCTTGCTTCCTTCACTTCTGCTGCAACTTCTACTCCTGCTTCTACTGGCATCCCTGCTTCTCTTTCTCCCTTTCCTCTTATCTTTGCTCTTGCTCCAACTTCTGCTTCTACTTTGCTGACACCTTTTCCCTTCTCTTTACTTCTATTGTCCCTTTCACTCCCCCTCTCTTCCTCTACCTTCTCATTACTACCACTCCTTCTTCCTTTGCCCTGGGTGCTTAATCTGCTAAGCAGACTGCCAGGCAAGGAAGTTCTGCATGCTGGTCCTTTTCACACTTTCTCCAGCCTGTCCCTTGAATGGACCAGGGCTGGGGTAACATTTTTCCCTATCAATGAAGGCAATTTATCCAACCCATGAACAGGTTTAACTGTCTAGCATGTGATACTTGGCATTTCATTACAACATTAATTATGCAGACACATATCATAGGAAGGAAATATTCTAAAAATCATCCATTCTGGTGCAGCGTTCATTCATTCGCATGATTCATACATGCCTTAGATAAAACATTCCTTCCTGGGGACAATCACCTCCCCGGTCTTGCAATGTTTAGCTCTAACTCATGAGGAAATGATTCCTTGCTGCCTAATCTAGGCGATTTTCAGGTGGCTTTTACAACTTCTTCTGGCAGGGAGTTCCATAAACCAGTGATCATCTGGGGTGAAAAAGTACTTTCTCTCATTTGTTTGAGAACTAGTACCCAAACGTTTCATGGAGTGCCCCCTAGTTCAAGTGTTATGCAATAGGGAAAACAGTTTTTCCTTATCAACTTTGTCCACACCATGCATGATTTTATAAACTTCAATCAGGTCACCTTTTAGACACTGTCTAAGTTTCCTGGACTCGGACACTGGCTGGCCCAGTGGAAGCCCTGATTGCAACATGGGCACATGGTAGGAGGCTTATTTGGATGGCCCTTTGAAGAACCCAGCAAAGGGGGAGGCTCCCCCGCTGCCTCATTCAAGAGTGAAGAGGCCCAACTGTAGCAGCCTCAGATGGTAAGGAAGGTGTTCCAGTCCCCTAATCTTTCTGGTTGCCCTCCTCTGCACTTTTTCCAGCTCCATAATATCCTTCTGTAGGTATGGCGACCAGAACTGTACACAGTATTCCAGATGGGGCCTCACCAAAGATTTATAAAGAGGCAAAATGTCACTTGCTGACTTATTTTCTATACCCTTCCTAATGATCCCTAGCATTGAGTTTGCTTTTTTCACTGCTGAGGCACACTGGGTTGACACCTTCATTGAGCTGTCCACCAGGACACCAAGGTCCCTTTCCTGGTTTGTTCAGACCCCATCAGTTTATAAATGTAATTGGGGTTGGGTTTTTTATTTTTTGCCCCAACATTCATCACTCTGCACTTACTAATGTTGAAGCTCATTTGCCACTATTTTGCCCACTCCCCCAGTGTCAAGAGATCCCTCTGGAGCTCCTCACAATCTCTCACAGTTTTCACTACCCTGTATAATTTAGTGTCGTCAGCAAATTTGGCTACCTTGCTATTTACTCCTACCTCTAGATCATTTATGAAGAGGTTGAAAAGCAGGGGTCCCAGTACTGAACCTTGAGGGACCCCACTCTTTACTTCCCTCCACTTGGAGAAGTGTCCATTGAGTGCTACTTGCTATCTTTTTTCCTTCCCCCACCCTCCAACTTTCCTCTTCCCTGAATCTGCTGCAGCCACAGGATAAGCTTTGATGATTTAATCAATGACTGTGCAGCAGGAAAGGCAAGGGAGGTTAATTTTTAAAGTAAAGAGCATATTATCCTGCTTTTTTGCAACAAATGCAGAATCCTCCTGAGTTTTTCTTTCTCTTTCCCACTTCAGTTCAGAGTGTGTGGATGTGATATTTAATACAAGAGACCAATGAATGCACCATATAGCGCTTTACTCCATCCTGTGATTATTCCGGAAATGCACAAGCAATCCTGATTAAGTTGGTTTTCACATATTTGTCAGAAGACAATACACAACGGATGGGCCTCTTCACTCTTGGGCCTGTTCACTCTTGAACAACGGTGTCTAAGAGGCGACCTGATTGAAGTTTATAAAATCATGCACAGTGTGGACAAAGTAGATAAGGAAAAACTATTTTCCCTATCACATAACACTAGAACTAGGGGGCACTTCATGAAACTTTTGGGTACTAGTTCTCAAACAAATAAGAGAAAGTAGTTTTTCACCCAGAGGATCACTGGTCTATGGAACTCCCTGCCAGAAGAAGTGGTGACAGCTGTCAGTCTTGACAGCTTCAAGAAAGGATTAGACAAGTTCATGGAGGACAAGGGTATCAATGGCTATAATTATGGATACCTAAGGACAACCTCCGTGTTGGAGAGATAGGCAGGATATCTCTCAATGCCATTTCCAGGAAATCCTAAGCAGGTGAAGGCGTCTGCTTGGGAATAATACCCTGAAGCAAATGGTGAGCCACTGTGTGAGACAGAATGTTGGACTGGATGGGCTGTGGCCTGTTCCAGCAAGGCTCTTCTTATGTTCTTATGCAACCCTGTCAGATAGTGTTGCTTTTTTGCATGGAATTACATTACTACTTTGTTCAGTTACATTTGCAGGTGCACCCCCCCCCCAAAGAAAGACTCAGACACCGGTATATGGATAAAGGCATTGGGCCACTTTTATTGAATAATGCCCTAGTCCGAATTATAACTCTGTCGCCGCAGCATACTGCGCTGCCCAGTGCACGTAACTGTGGCCCACCAGCCATACGGCCCACCGGTCTGTAAGAGAAAAAAGGGAACAGTGACTTAACTGGTACTCATACCTGAAGAGGGCGAACATATAATGCAAAACGCAGAGATCCCCATCTTCCCATACGGCTTATAACAGCCTCAGAGTACGCAAATGCAGCCGCAGTTGAAGCAGCACCTATCCTAAATGAATGGGTGCCGTAACGAGCCCCTGGGAGGCCAACACTGGATAGTACCATACCGGTCACCTTCCAAAATTGAAATTTAGTAAGGGGAGACCCATCCTGGTGGCAGAAAAACGGGCCAGGGTGCATGCCACGCACTGCCAAGAACTCCTGTAGGGCACCAACCGGACAGATATCTGCAATGGAACATCGTAGCAGTCTAACTCCACTGCCTACGCCATGCTGATCAACTTTTGAGGACCGTATCCTCAACTGAGCCCATTCATTAGAAACATAGACATCGTCGAGTTCCAGTGCCCTACGAGTCGCATCCGCCTTAGACAGTAGTACCAACTCACTAATGCGGAGTGTCAATTTCAATACCCAGAAATGTGAGGGTAGTGGATGGGCCCTCGGTCTTTTCGGGCGCTAAAGGGACACCCAGTTCCTGCATTAGCGTCTGAAATGTGGTGAGGAGATGCGTGCACGTGTCCAAGCCCCGTTCACCCCTGAACAAAAAGTCATCGAGATAATGGGCTACAGACCGAGACCTGGACCTGCGAACAAAGGCCCACTGAAGGAAAGTGCTAAAACGTTCAAATGCTGAACAGGATATAGAGCAGCCAAAAGGCATGGCCTTATCTACATAAAACTTCCCTTGGAATCTAAAACCCAATCGCTCAAAGTCCTCCGGGTGCACTGGCAACAATCGGAATGCCGATTTAATGTCGCATTTTGCCAGGAGGGCACCAGGACCACAAGAGTGCACCATTCGCAGGGCTTGGTCAAAGGACGTATACCTGACCGAACAAAGGTCATCAGGAATAGCATCATTGACAGAATAACCCGCCGGGTACGATAAATGGTGGATTAAACGAAATTCCCCCGGGGCCTTTTTGGGTACCAACCCCAGAGGGGAGACCTTCAGGTTGGGAAAGGGTGGTACAGAAAAGGGGCCTGCCACCCTCTTGGCCTCAACCTCCTTAGCAATACTCAGGGCAGCCACCTCTTCTCTACCCTTCAGGGACAGTAAATTGGGTGCATCTTGGGGTCCCCGCACTCCTTTGAATGGGATATGGAAGCTCCCACTGAAAACCCTCGAGGAGGTACCTCACGTCCTCTCTCCTTGGATAAGTTGAGAGCCATCGCTCCAACATATACACATTAACTGGGGAGGGGGCCTTTTGTCTGGCTAGCTCCATCAGCAGAAGCTCTGCCCGCTCCCTATCCACCTCTACCTCTGCCCTGTGACCCACCGGCCTGCGGGCACGCGGTGGCAGCGTGGGGGCCAGCGCAAGAGGGACACTCATGTTTGTATTGGCACTGCCGCTTATTGCACACGCCGTTAGCCGAGAAGCTCCAACACAGCAAGCGGGCTGGAACCCCCTGCCCCGCCGGCTGGCGGGAAGCCTGCGTTGGAGCAGCTCGCTGCACGGCATGGCCACAATGGT
The DNA here is from genome assembly GCA_035047305.1 of Bradypodion pumilum. Lineage (NCBI taxonomy): Eukaryota > Metazoa > Chordata > Lepidosauria > Squamata > Chamaeleonidae > Bradypodion > Bradypodion pumilum. The sequence goes on along the minus strand of JAWDJD010000001.1, from coordinate 154,946,228 downwards.
ACCTATCCCCTGGCACTGGATGTGTGGGGGTCATGTACAATAGCCACAATTTCTGACAGGGCTCATCCCATCTCTTCTCCGGGTGCAAGGGAACCCTCATTCTAAATTCCTCATCGTAAGCCAACCACGATGGGCCAGGAAAATCCACCATTGCCCTGTAAATATTGTCCAAATATTGGACCATAGGAATGGCCAGGTCAGGCCGGGCCCTAAGGTACACCGCCATATAAATAAGATATGCGGGCAACCAGTTGGCCCAGGTGCGTGGTGGCTTACGACGGCGGGACAGCTCTTTGTCTCTGTCATCCTGTCCCTCTCTCTCCTCCTTAGTGGGCTCATGGTTCAATAGGGAGAATATATCCACGTACTCCCCCCGCCAAATCTTTTCCCTCGTGACCTGGGACAAATGATCACCAAGGGGCAATGAATAACCAGCCGTCGGCAAGGCCATCACCGGCACATTAGGTACACGGGGCATATGCAGTGGAACCTGGACAGCCCCTGCGATGCCCGGCACTGCCCCGGGGGCGGAAACCCCCACCCCCAACATTGTGCCAGTATGGAACCAAGGGGCACTAGGATAGGCTGGCAACTGATGCCCACTCGCCTCAACTTGACGAGGCCACGGCCACTGAACCCCACCACTGGAAGTGGACTGTGATGTGGGTGCATTAACTTGAACCTGATACTCACTAGGTGCACCCCCGTGAGCCGCCCCTACTGGGGGTTCAAGCCCACGGCGGGCATCGGAGCTCGCAACTGGAATCGAGCTCTGGGGCCACACCTGACCACTCTCCTGCTGTAGCTCTGGACAATCAGGGAGCTGCGAGACACCGGCAGGTGCAGGCCGGAGCGTCTCAAGCAGCTCAACCTGGCTGGCGGCTTGTTGCAGTGTGGCGGCCGTCGAGGTAGCCGGTGAACAGGAAGGGCCCCCGGCAGAGAGAGAAGGGCCCCCTGTCATGGGGTTGTGTGCAATCCCCAAGGATGCCTCAAGCACAGCTAAATGCGTTAGCAATGCATCCACTGCCACAGATCCCCCAGTATAAAGTGGGCCGGGTGGGCCGGACGGCCCACCAGGCATTTGACCAGGAACCCCAAAATGAGAGCCTGGGCCCAAATAGGGCCATGCCCAAAACTCCAGCCCATGAGGGGCCGGAGGGGGAACATGCTGTGCACCAGCACCGGGCCCTCCCCCACTGACCTGACCCATGGCCGGCAACTGCGGGCCAAGGGCCGAAGCCCCTGAAGGGCCAGTCGGAGGCTGGCCAGCCGAGGGCCAAGCACCAGCCTGCATTGCCCCACCGGTATCGATGGGGGTAGTGCCCTGCTGTGTGGGTGCAGCCCTGGTCCTCCGACCTGAGGGCTGCCCCCCGCGCTGCGCAGGGCCGGCAAAAGTCCTCCCCGTTGACCACGGTTTCGTCGCCGGGGCCTTCCGTTTGGGAGGCATATCCATAGAAATAGCAGGATCCCTGTCCAGGGATCAACCTATGCCAAAAAGCACAGAGCAGCCAGCAAGCCAAAGGCTCTGTGCAACTCCTTCCTTCCCAGCTGGGAAAGCCAAGGGCTAAAGAGCCGAAGAATCGAAGGAACAGCGATGGAGAAAACTTCTCCTGTCCGTCGCTATTTTAAAATGGCAGCTCGGCTGCCTCGTGGCCACCCCTTTTATAGAGGGGTGGCCACGCCCCCTAACTCACCCGGATGTCTGAGTCCTTGTGGGGGTGGGGGCCTGCAAAGAGCGCAGCGGCCATTTTGGCGCCGCGCTTTCATTTGTTGTTCAAAGGATCAACTCTTCCATCATCTGAATTCTCACTTGTGAAAAATAATGAAATATCTGCCTGCCTGCATGTATGCCAGCCAAAACCTCCCTTGCCTCTACCATACTAGAGAAATGTCTTGCAAAGAGAAAGACTTGTTAAACATACATAGTCTGTTCTCAAGAGCTAGACTCCTGCTTGTGCAGAATTTCAACCTGCATAGCTTTGATACCTCTCTTCAAGTAATCTTGCCAAAACAGCACACCTTTCCTAGGTTAGTAGACTGAGAGTACCCACCCTGAAAGAAGCATGGAAGTTCACCACCACAGCATGCTCCTTCTCAGTGGCCCCGACTCTGTCTACCTACCACACATTCATTGTCTACCTACCCACATTCATTAGGCCCCAACACTTCATACCTTCATACCTTCTGCAGGCTTTTGAAAACAGATTTTTATTTTTTATTGTTTAAATTTTTATTGCCACCCCCTCACCTGGGGCAACTCTGGCCAGCTCACAGCTGGGCATAAAACATAAAAAACATTCATACTAAAATCATTTTTAAACCCCCCCCCCGTTAAAAACACATTAAAACCCATTAAAAACCCACCCAATCCATCTGCAAAGAGGGAAAGTTCAAATAAGCCAGTGAGCAGGTGCTACCTCCCCAGCAGCACTCCACACCTGCCCAGCCAGCCAGGTTTTAAATGCTTTTCTAAAGGACAGCAACTCTGTCTGCAGTCACAATTCTGTCAGCAGGAGGTTCCATAGGGCTAGAGCAGACATGGAGAAGACCCTCCTCCTTGTGCTAGAGAGGCGAGCCCCTCCAGCAGATGGTACAGTTAGAGAGACCCTCTGGTCTGATCTAGTCGGATGGGCAGACACTCTTGGGGTGATGTGGTCTCTTAGGTCTCTTTAAAACAGATGTTTTAAAGGAAGCATTTCATAATATTTTGACTTTTAATTGATTTGTTCTCCACAAAAATGGTTTTCTATGGTTGCCACCTATGGATTTGTAATGTAATGTAATACAGTTTCTAAATTGTTTTTAATTTAATATTTATCTCTTGCCAATGGCATTTTTCCTGCTTGGGGGGGGGGGGTTGCATTCTCGGATACGAGTTGCAGCCGCCGATGATGTTGTATTTTTATGATTTTTTTGTTTATGGTTGTTTTATTGTGAAGCACTCACTATGGCCGTCTGATTAGATGAGTGGCATACAAAAGGAAGCCACCCACCCATCTATCCCTGTTGTATTGTTGGGAGGGTATTTTAAGGGCTTTTAATGGTTTTTAAGCTTAAGGATTTTTGTGATTTTATTATTATGTGATATTTTATGCTTGAATCTTGTAATGTTTATTGTGAGCAGCCCGGAGTCGCTCCAGCGAGGGGGCTGCAATATAAATTCAAGAAATGATGATGATGATGATGATAATTCGTTTTTTCTGCAATCTATTGTCTACAAATATTGCCCCCCTCTCCATGGCATTGGCAGTGTGGGGTCTGGAGGGTTGCCAGAGGGTTGCCCTCTTTTCTTTCCCCATGATATTAACTGTTTGAGAAAACATCACCTGAATAAGCCTAGAGGTAGAGTTTCACACAATGTAGTATGATTCATTGCTACAAAAGTCTCTAAAGAGAAGAGTAACACCCAAGACTTTATTACTTCTTTAAAATTGTTTGCTCATTTTTATAGCATGCTTGTGCACTAGAATAAATTCTGTAAGTTTTCAAGTCAAAGGGCTGAAATGGAAAATCATTGGGACTGGCAATGCCATGTCAATTTATCTAGAAAAACAATAGCATTTCCCTCCTTTTCTTTCTTGGTGAAAATCATACATTGCTAGAGCCATCATCAATCAAATCAGAAACCATATTTCCCCTCCTTTGAATAGTACACCACAATGCTGATGACCAGGGTAGAGATGAAAAAAACATTATAGGGAATACCCAATTCCTCCTTATGTCACAGACCTTAATATTAGATTTGATGCATTTATATTTCATTTTCCTTTGCCAATTGTTTTGCTGGTCAAGTTTTTTAAGGTTGTATTTGCTTTAAAATTTGTTAGCCTCACAAAGTCCTTTTATTAAAGATTTAGATACACATGGGCTTAAAAATCATCCATTCTGATGAATGTTAACTGGGAGATTTTGCTTAGAAGAGCCTGGACTTGGAAGCGGGTGGAAGTGGATGAAATCGGGCGGTTGTCCCATTAATGGCAGCGGGCCTGGAAAATGAAAGTGATTTTGTTCTGGTCTATGGTTTCCTTGCACCCCAGGAGAACCGCGGCGTGTTTTGGCGACAATAAAGTGGCTTAAGAAGTTTTCGTCTGGGCTCTAGTATTGGAAGGCTGCAGTGCGTTTTCAGTTTAGAGTGTGTGGGGAAAGTCTGCCGTTCCACAGAGGAAGAAGGGGGGTTTTCCCCTAAAGTTACTGTAACCGCTGGAAAATGGCGCTCTGATTTGACCGCTTCAAGAAAAGGCTCAACTGGTTTCTTTTTTTGTTCCTTCACCGTGTGGATTACAAATATAATTTTCTTTCTTTGGATACATTGCTCCTCACGTCTCTCTTCCTTCCTGCTTGGATTTTGGGCTTTTTTTTCCCTCACCCCCCCCTGGTGGCTTTGACTCAAATGAAAAATTCTGGGTGACCGTTTCCTTGGAGCCTTTATTTTCATGGTTTGGAAGACGAACTGTTGGACTGCTTGCCTTGGGGAAAAGGCCGGATGTGGATTATTATTATTATTATTTTCTTTCTTTGTTTGCTTGGAGTATATTCCGGTTCCTTTCTTTTTTTTTGTGGATTATACTATCTAACTCCTCGCTGGATTTCCTCCTCCCTACAAGTTTTGTCTGCCTTGTTTGGATACGTTGTACCAGTGGCTGCAGTGCTATAGGCTTGTTGGATTGACTAAATCTTTACAACGTTCTGCAACACTGGACTCTTCTATTGCGTCTCAACATGGATAAAGGCACAAGAGGGAAAGCAAAAGAAGAAGAACCAGTAGTGAAGTCTAAGAGGAAAGAAAAAGCGCCAATGGAAGAAGCCCCTCAGTCTTCATCACCGCCCCCCAAGCCTTATGACCAAACTCAAATTATGGTGGAAATTGGCAAATTGTTTCAGAAATTGGAGAAAAATGAGGAATCAAGGGTGAAAGATAGAAATGAAATGATGAAAAAACAAGATAAGGTGGTATCATCTGTTGCAGACTTTTTAAAAAAAGGTGGACTTAAGCTTGCAAAAATAGAGGGAAATGTGAAATTGGTTCAAAATGAGGTAATTGCCATAAAAAGGGAAATAAAAGGGACTCAGGAGACGGTGCGGGAGAATAAGTTGAAATTGGAAGAGCAAGAGAGAAGGATTGATGCTGTGGAAGATATGATGAGAAAGCAGAATATTGTGCTCCGTCAGGTGGTTGAACGGACACCGAATCAGTTAAGAGAAAGAGTGGTTCAGTGGTTAAATAGTTTGAACATGGGAAAGGAATTTGTTCAGGAAGATATTGTAAGTGTATTCAGGGTGGGCCCAAGAAGAGAGAGGGTGGTTCAAAGAAATGTGTTGGTAAAATTTGCAAATTGGGGTGATAAGTTAAGAGTAATGGCTTTTCTGAAACGAGCTGAACCTGATGCCCTGAAATTTGATGGTTCTGATGTGGAAGTTTATAATGATATTTCATTGAAAGTAAGAACGTGGAGATATAAGATGAGGCCTGTAACCAAATCGTTGATGAGTAAAAATATAAGGTACAACTGGAGATTTCCACAGCAACTGCGCTTTTTTTATGATAAAAGAATGCAAGTAATTGATGAAGGGACCAATCCATTGGAGTATTTGAGGTTGCTGGAGTTAGTAAAAACAGACTCGGAAGAGTGGATAAATCTTAAGAGGGAATTGATGGAATCGGGTGCCTTGGGGAGGGAGTATGAGAGGGCGGAGGCTGGTAGAGCCACAGGTGGAACATCGCAGGGAAAGGAAGAGGAGGAGGAGCTGTCGTTGATCATGGTGGAGGAGGAGACAAGTAAGGAGCAATGAGAATTAGATTATTAAAATCTAAAGCATTTAAATGATATAGAAGGGAGAGTAGCGCATAGCACTGGTAGGAAGGCACATCTTACATGTCCCCCCTCTCCCCTCTTTGGTTGTCAAAGGCGGCTTTTTTTTGCTGAAGAAGGTGGGGAGAGAGATAGTGTGTGTTTTATGTATATTTTTGAGTTCATGGGGGAAGGGGTTGGAGGTGACACGCCCAATGGAGAGTTTAGAAATTAGAAAGGAAATAGATTATGGGAAATATTAAAATATTAACATGGAATGTGAAGGGTACAGGTTCTGTCCTTAAGAGGCGGAGGCTGGAACTGGCATTGAAGAAAGATAGACCCGATATAGTGTTCTTACAGGAAACGCACCAGAAGTCAAAAGATACGAATAAACTTTTTTTGGGATGGATTCAACATTACGAGATGGCGTTTGGAACTTCAAAAGCGAGAGGTGTGGCAATGATGATTTCTAAAAAATTAGGATTTGAGATTACAAAAAGTGTTGCTGACCAAGAGGGTAGATATTTGATTATAAGAGGAAAAATAGAAGACGAGGAAATCATGTTGGTAAATATTTATGCTCCAAATGATCATCAAGCGGATTTCTTAGAAAAAGTTCGGAAAATAGTGGAGCCAGAGAATGTTGCAAAAACTATTGTGGCTGGAGATTTTAATCTGATAAGGTCGGGTTTAGACTGTACGAATATAGCAAGAAGTGGAATTGGCCTGAAAGGGAAGGTTTTAGACAAATGGATGGTCACGATGGGTTTGAAGGATTCTTGGAGAGAGATTAAGGGCTCTGAAAGGGCATATTCTTTTTTCTCACACGTCCATGGGACATACTCGAGAATAGATTACATCTTTTTTTGGAAAACTTGATTAAAGATATAGAGGGAATGGAAATTGGGATCATTAAGGAATTGGATCATGCTAAAGTACTTTTGGAATTGAAATTACAAAAAGGTATTCGAAGAGGAAGAAGTTGGAGGTACGATCCTAATCTATTTAAAGATCGAAAATGTAAAGAGCAAATTATGGAAAAGTGGAAAGAAAGCTGGCAGTGGAACGACAATAATGACGTTACTTTTAATATTGTATGGGATACCATGAAGTCGGTTTTTAGAGGGGAAAGTATAAAGTTGGCGAGTTTTAAATATAAAAGACATAAGGTAGAACAGATAGAAAAAGAAAGAGAAATAAAGCAGTTGCAGGAGGCTCATTCAAAAAGTAAAGATAATTTTTTTTCACAAAACTACAGAGACTTAAAGCAGAGCTAATGGGCAAGGATATTGATAAAGTTAAAAGAGACTTGATATATCTAAATAGAGAGTATTTTGAATTTAGTAATAGAAGTTCAAAAGTTTTAGCAAGAGCAGTTAAGGCCAAAAGGGAAAAAAGAGAAATTGGGGTATTGGTTAATAAGCAAGGTTTAAGGTGTAATAAGAATAGTGGTAAATGTAAAATTGTGAGGGAATTTTATCAAGCATTATATGCAAAAAAGGAGGTAGACGTGGAGAGGCTTAAAACAATTTTGGAGAGACAGCTAGGGAACGGAATAAAACAAGAACATAGAGAGAAAATGGAGGAAAGGATCACCGACAAAGAGGTAAAGGAGGTAATCAGTGGGTTGAAGATGGGGAAAGCCCCAGGAGATGATGGATTATCGACAGAATTCTATAAAGAATTTAAAGATGTTGTGGTTCCAAAGTTAGTGAAGTTATATAACTATATTTTAGATGGAGGACAAATTCCGACCTCATGGTATAATACTTTAATCCTTCTGCTGCCAAAACCGGGAAAGAATTTGGAAAGGGTGGAATCGTACAGACCAATTTCCCTTATAAATCAAGATGCCAAGATCTTCACAGCAATATTGGCTAACCGTTTAAACAGTTTTATGGGGGAATATATAAATGTTGATAAAGTTGGTTTCTTAAAAGGCAGGCATATGGCGGATTTGACTAGAAGGGTATTAGATTTAATTGATAATGTGAATCAAACGAAGGAAAAGGTGGGTTTACTATCATTAGATATTTTAAGGCATTTGATTCATTACAATGGTCTTCAATCAAGGAAATAGTTAGAAATTACGGATTTGGGGATAGATTTAGAAGGGTAATCGATTTATTATATCAAAAAGGGAATGCTAGGATCAGAGTAAACGAAGAGGTTACTGATGTATTAAAGCTCGAGGCAGGTACCAGGCAGGGATTTCCATTATCTCCTATCCTGTTTATCATGGCAATGGAAATACTAGCCAAAAATATAAGGGATGACTCAAATATAGAAGGGATAATGGGTAATAAAGTGAGCATGTACGCGGATGATACGTTGTTAATGGTGAAACATCCGGAGATGGCAATGGATAGGATTAAAGACCAACTACAGGTATTTGAAGCTATAACCGGACTGATGATAAACTGGGACAAATCAGAACTGATGCTGTGTAATATGGGGGTAGGCGAGATGGGAAGGATTGTGGGGACACTTAATGTTCAAATTAAAGAAAAGTTGAAATATTTGGGGATAACTTAAACGATTGAATTATGACAGTTTGAAAGTAGAATTTAAGAGTAAAATACAAGAGTTTCAAAAGCTGAAGCTGTCATGGTTCGGGAGGATTGCAATTTGCAAAATGATATTGCTGCCAAAGATTAATTTTTTATTCGATGCACTTGCGATCCACTTGAAGGAGAAGGAAATTAATGAGTTTCAAAAGATGTTTAACAATTTTTGTAATGGAGGTAAAAAATCTAGACTTTCAAAGAAGTTTTGGTACTTATCTCAGAAAGAAGGGGGTTTGGGCATGCCAAATTTGTTAGCATACTATTGAGCATTCCAAATTAAGAATGTTGTGAAGATTTTGGCAAGAGAAAAGGCAATTTGGGAGGAATTGGAGATGAAAGAGTATAGGAATATTGGCAAAATGATCTTTTTGGGAATAAAGGATAAACTGATAAAGACAAGTAATACTATGATGAGAGGCCTCATGGAGGTGTGGAAAAGAGTAAAGAAAGATATGGTCCCAAATCTCTCTCCAATTTTGGAATTGACTGATATGGTGTGTTTTCCGATAAAAATAGATAAGGAAAAAAAGGAAATACTGGATAAAAATGAATTGTCTTTACTGAAGGACTGGTTAAAAGTTTGTGATGATGAAAACAAGAGGAAAAAAATATTTGAAGAGTTAAAATTGGACTGGTTCCAGAAATTGAAGGTTGATAACTGGAATAAAAAATATAGAAGAGAAGTAGCGATGGATAGAACAAAAACCGAATTTGAAGAATTGGTATTAAAGATTAGAAAAGGGAAAAAGAACATTAAGGGTCTAGTAAGCAAACTTTACATCATTCTGAAAAAGGGTAAAGATCCACAGGAAGATTTGAAACGGAAGTGGGAACAAAATTTGAATATAAAAATAGGGGATGTTGAATGGAGGAATAAATGGAAAAAGAGGCTTATGAGAACGATGTCAGTAAGAATTAAGGAACATAATTTTAAAATGCTGTGGCAATGGTACTTGACACCACTGAGGCTTCATCAGATGGATAATAAAAGGGGCAATTTATGTTGGAGATTCAAAGAGACGGTTGGAACATATGAACATATGTGGTGGAGTTGTAAAAAAATAAATGATTTTTGGAAAGGAATAGAAGGGGAGATTGGTGAAATAATGGGTAAAAGAATTAAGTTGGTGTCAGGTACCATTCTTTTAACAAATGTGGAAGGTATGGGTTTGAACAAGGAGGAAAAAGAATTATTGGAAATTGTATTAACTACAGGTAGACAATGTATAGCCAGGAATTGGAAAAACAATGTAGCTATACAGATTGGAGAGTGGTATAAGGAAATGTGGAGTTTAGCATTGAACGACAAATTGACATGGGAGATTAAAGTAAAACGGGATAAATTAAAAGAGAATAGGTTCTGGAGTATTTGGAAGCTGTTTGTGGATCATTCTCTTATGGCAAGTGACAGTTCTGGACCTGTACCATCTCAAAGAGGTTTTTGGAGATGAAATAGATACTAAACTCTCCGGGCATTGTATATACTCACAGGGTGATGTGTAATCAGTAAAGAAACAAAAAATAGTGGTAGCACTGAAAGTTTTTATGACTGTTATGGTTATAGCAACAACTCACAATGTGGTATTTAATATTGGGGGATATATGGTAAATAATTAGTTCAATTATATCATGTGCTAGTTCTCATGAATTTGAGGTAATATTGTATTGAGGATGTTTCTGATGTATTACTGTATTGTACTGTTATTGTTTTTCTTTTTTGTATGTTTGTTAAAAATTTAATAAAAATTATTATAAAAAAAGACAGCAAGGGAGACAACAATCACATTTGCATGTGCACAGTTTTCTTTTTTCCAACTTTAGTAGGTTAGGTGGAGAGCATAATCTGGTATAAATTTGGCAAAGGAGATAATACAAAATAATAGCAATGGATCTGGGGGCCGGGATTGTCAACAAGCTCCCCTTTTGGCTCGTCTGAGGCTTCCCCCATCCTGTAATTAATTTGTTATAGGTTTTTGTAGTTTTTATATATGTTTTTAGATAATAGATGGCATGGCGGGGGGGGGGGGATATTGTTATGTTTTAAGGGGTTTTTAATTGTTTTACCTACATATTGCTATTAACTTGTGTACACCACCCAGAGTCCTTTGGATAGGACAATATTGTTGTTGTTCAGTCGCACAGTCGGTTCCGACCCTTTGCGACCCTATGGACCATTGTTCTCCAGGCGCCTCTGTCCTCCACCATCCCCCTCAGCCCTCCCAGCTCTGTGCCCATTGTGTCTACAATGCCATCTAGCCATCTCATCCTTGGCCTCCCCCTTCCTCTTTTGCCCTCCACCTTTCCCAACATCAATGCCTTCTCAAGTGAATCCTCCCTTCTCATTTGATGTCCAAAGTATTTTAGCTTCATCTTTACTATTTGACCTTCCAATGGGCAGTCAGGGTTAATTTCTTCTAAGATTGACCTATTTGTTCTCCTCGCTGTCCAGGGGACTCTCAAAACCCTCCTCCAACACCACATTTCAAAGGCATCTATTCTTCTTCGTTCAGCCTTCCTAATTGTCCAGCTCTCACATCCGTACATTACTACTGGGAAAACCATTGCTTTGACTATTCTAATTTTTGTTTTCAATGTGATGTCTCTGCTTTTCACTATGTTCCCCAGGTTTCTCATTGCTTGTCTCCCAAGAATATATAATCTATTATATAAATAGATTAAATTATATAATTTATATATATATATATATATATATATATATATATATATATATATATATATATATATATATATATATATATATATATATATATATATATATATATATATATATATATATATATATATATATATATATATATATATATATAAAAATCTATTAAATTAAATTAAATTTCATTTCATTTCATTTAATATTTCTATACCACCTTTCTTAGACCAATGGCCGACTCAAGGCAGTTTACAAAGACATAGAATGACAGAACACAAATTGCAAATAAAATGTTACATAATTAATCAATTATACACAGTAGAAAACTCAGTTTCAATAGAAAACAAAATAACCCCATAAACAGAGAGTTTATGCATGGAATTGTTAAAATGTCAGCAATATAATACAGTTTAAAACATTTCAAAAAGACAAAAAGAGTCCCCAACAAAGTACAATAAACAGGGCCAGGCAGGGTGTGGCAACGCAGCATTAGCGGCGGCCGCATCTTCGGAGCATCCCACAGCCATGGGGGCTCCCTTTATCCTCCCCCCGCCAGTGGAGGAGGCGGGGGTGCAGCAATGCGGCATCAGAAGCAGATGCATCTTTGGAGCACCCCGTGGCCACGGGGGCTCCCTTTATCCTCCCCCCGCTGGTGGAGGGGGCAGGGGCATGGCAATGTGGTGTCAGAAGCAGCTGCATCTTCAGAGCACCCTGTGGCCACGGGGGCTCTCTTTATCCTCCCCCCACTGGTGGAGGGGGCAGGGGGCACGGCAACGCAGCGTCAGAAGCAGCTGCATCTTCAGAGCACCCCATGGCCATGGGGGCTCCCTTTATCCTCCCCCCACCAGTGGAGGGGGCTGTGGTGGCTCAGTTGTTAAGAAGGTCGCCTTGTTAGCTGGAAGGCTGGCAAGTTGGCAGTTCAAGACTCAGGTACTGCATGATGAATTGAGCGCCCGTCTCTGTCCCAGCTCTTGGGGACATGAAAGGAGCCTCATTATGACATTCTCTGTGTGGGGTTTCTTCCACAAAATCCTTTCAACCCAGAATAATTTCTGACACAAAATTGTTATTGCAGCTCCCCCAGTGGCTTAATGGTTAAGACACTGAGCTTGGAGACTGGAAGGTTGGGTTTCAAAACCCGAAGGCTGCACTTGGGGACATGAAAGAAGCCTCATTTGGGCATCCCTTGAGCCGAGTTTTCCCACCAAAAATCCTTTCTACCCTGAGTAATCTCTGACACAAAATTAGTGACTCCAATTTAGGGCAATCTTTCCCAGAGTTTCCTAGGTATAAAATATCCAGCAGTGGTTTACCTGTCCTTTTCTTTTGGTGATGTTCAATGACCCTGCAGCTTGTCCAAGGGTGCACAGGATGGCTCTTCTCCTGGAAGTACAGTTCTGCAACCAGAGACTCCCAACTTACCGAACTATCACTTCATGCCAAATAATGTTGTCAACAAAAGGCTCCCTCGAGGGCAAAATATCCTAAGCCTTTTGGAATCTGACTCATTTGGGTAGGGATAAGGTTTCAGGCTAAGCCAGGCTTTCGATCTTCTGTGTGGCTTTCCCATAGGACAGTGTAGCTATCCTACTCTCACCCCTGTCAAACAGTAGCTTTGGCAGATGATGTTGTTGTTGGCTGAAAATGGTTGTTTTAACTTATCTAATGGCTCATCAACATCTGCAAACTCTTTCTAATGCTGAATGTGACAGATAGTGGGAGAGAGAGAACAAAGAGAAATGTCCCATTCTAATTTGTTTGCAAAGCAATTTCCAACCAAAACCCTGTCATAATGGCAAGAGTTGCCTTGATGATGTTATTGCTACTTCCCTCTTCCCACTCTCAGTCTTAACTCAGTCAAGCAGACTGAGTTTGCTTTCAAAAGATGTTGGGTTCATTACTTCCTTTAATTGATACATTCTGATATTGTTCCTGTCAAGCAACTGTGAGGTTGCCAGAGTAATTACTCATTACTGACACACACAAAAGTGATTCATCCTCAACAGGAGTACATGCATCAATGCTGTTTGCTGCATTAAAATTACATTTGGAGATGGAAAGGAAGGCCTCGCTCCAAGAGTGACTTACAGTTTTCATTATTTTTTCTCTGTCAAGCTTCAGTTGTAGACAGCTGCAGTTGAGCTCTGTCTTTTCCTTCATGGAACAAGTTATTTCCTTATATCACAGGTAATGAGACCCAAGAGACAATGCCGAGGTTGAATCATGCAAGCTATAGCACTGAACAATTAATTTAACCATGCTGTGTTACTGCAGTGACAAGCCTTTGATGGACTAGGAACTAGATGTTACGCTATGGTAGAGCACATTGCTTGAAAAGTGGTGCTCAACTGGGAAATGAAAAATTATTTTATTATTGCCATAGAGTAACCCCAAACCTCTCTCAAGTGTTAAATAAAGTCCCGTAGAACACTAGAATAACACAAATCAGGTGTGGTTTCCAATTACACTGACAAATTGTAATTTCTTCTTCATCTATCATGTAGAACTTGGGTTTTGCATTATGAAAAACATTCAGTCCAATCAAAAACTTCTTCAAAATAACTCAATCTCCAAGTGAACATTTTAATCTATATTCCCATTTGTATGTACCAGCTTTCAGTGTATATGTTGAAAGATAATGGACTTCCCCAGGAAAACACAGCCTATTTTTCTTTTCTTTTGATTCTGCCATTTGCCATGGACAAACCCTTCCAACTCGAATCACCCTCAAAGGAGTAGCTATTCATTTTGCAAACTACTCTACAGTGGACCCTCAATTAACGATGCATTCGAATAGCATCATTTTCGATTAACAATGCTACGACGCTCCCAATGTGATTGTTCGAATAACGATGTTATTCAAATAATGGTGGTACTTTTTCCCATCGTTATTCGAATAATGACGTTGTTATTCGATTAACGATGGTATTTTTACCGTCGTTATTCGAATAATGACTTTTTTGCCGTTATTCGAATAATGACGTTATTCCAATAGCGACACAACTTGGGGAACCAAGTAACATCATTATTCGAGGGTCCGCTATATCTTGTTTTTTAAAGTTTTAATTTTCCCCCAGCCAATAAGGAGTGGAGCAAGAGTTCACAGTGAAGTCCAATTAAATAAAGGAACTGAAACTTTCATTTTATAACCCTACACATGTTTACCGAGAAGTATCCCACCTAGTCCAAAGGAGTTGAACATCCAAGTAATAGGTGTAGGATTGCTTTCCGGCACTCAAATACAGTACCTCCTAGAAAAAAGATCCATAAGCTCACTGGATCGGTTTTCTGCACAAAAACCCTTAGGTGCTAGCAACAAAGTGAAACAATCATTCCAAGCAATCACATCTTTGTTTTTAAGAAAAAGATGGCGATAAGCTGTGTAGCTATGTTATTCTGAAGCAAAGCAAAACAACATTCTACAAGGCAATTCTAAAAATGGAAGAACCTAAAACAAAAAAAAACCTTTGAAACAGGACTTTGATTCAGAACCAAACTTGACATAAATGTAGCTATCGCCTTTTGTCAAATATGGGGAAGCTTAGGCAAAGAGTTTATTAGTTGCAATTTTTTAAAAAGTAAAACATTTTTATACCCAGTGTTATAAACTGTGTTGTAGAGGTTTACCAACAGGGAAGGTTCCAAAGTATAGATACATTGTTGCAAGTTTTCTGTGCTCTGGGGCAATCTGAATGTTTTATCTGCAAGAACCTAATTAGCTGACACTCACAAGGAAAACATTTTCACTCCTGCAGAACCAAACAAGCATTAAAAAGAATTACTCTTTCCAGTTGTAAAAATATTTTTAAATATTTTTAAAAGTATAAGAGCAAGTAATCAGAAGCTCACTAATTTAAGCTGTGAAATTGCTAGACCATCATGACTGCTACCATTGAAGTTGTCAACATTTAGGCTGCCCTTTGCTATGTAAAGCTTTCCATCCTTTTTATGCCGACAATGTGGGCAAAATATTGTGCAGCAATATTGATTTAAGTCATGGATACAGAAGCACAATAATATCACACATTCACAAACTGTGTTTTTTTAAAAAAGAATTGAATTTGATTCTTTTGTTTGCTGCTTCATGCAGCAAAATATCTTGGCCCAGCATCATATAGGCATATACTTAAACTAGTTTAGAGTGTATCTTTTGGTATATTGCTAGTGCAGGAACTATAGATCTTATATACATCATTGACTATGGTGAAATAATTAGCTTTTTCAATTTTGCATTGATCTTTGATGATTTCCTACACTTATCATCCTACCCACCCCTTTAAAATGTGCATGTAAAACTTAACTGCCCGTAGTTTGAGAATGGACACCTAGCTGCCTGTTTGGTCAGCTCCAATATCTATACGTCTCTTTAGACATTCCATCCTCCATTTGGTCAATCAATTGATTCCAGCCCTAGTGTGAATGGACTTTCTAAGAATACATCTAGGAAGAATAATCTTGTTTCAGGTCCATTTTGCAAAGATAATAATAATTTCATGTCAGAAATTATTCTGGGTTGAAAGGATTTTTGCAAAAGAAACTCCACTGCCTTTGCAGAGATAAACACAGGTCTGTCACTTTAGTGTAATTCTTGATGCTATGCAAATATAATTTATCTCTTATTGGGGAGGGGGGGAGAGACACTTATGTTGTTGTTAGTTTTGGGGAGCAAGCTCTCCTGTGCTAAAAAAGTTCCCCCTCTCACCACTGCATGTGATTATCAGGAACCACAAAAGTATTCTTAGCCCCTAAAAATGTGGAGCTCTTTGTAAGATGAGAGAAGTACAATAACTAATTTTTGCACAAATTATGCAGTGTTGCACAAACAATACTCACTGAGCAAATGACAACCTCTGATGCTTTTCTTGTCTTTAAGGCTCAGAAGATTTGAATGGGTTTCCCTCTCTTCTACCCATCAGCCAGATGTTCCGCGCACGTTCTCTGCCTGTGCTTTCCTTCTCAAAGGGAAAGGGAACCAGATTTGTGCAGAGATAAATTACAGAGACCTGGACATGTGAAAAAGAGACTTCCTTTACACCTTCTTCTCACCAAAGGCAAGGAATCTTGTGAGGCTTGAAAATTTCTCATCAAGATGTCCCTCAAAACAACCTGTGCTGAGAAGAACAAAAGAGCTTAGCAAGTGTTCTTTACATCACACCATTAAGTTAAACAAAACACCACCAGACAGATGCTACAGTGTTAGACACTGTTAAGCCCCATTGATGTCAGTGGGAAAAACTCAAGCCTGCATTTTTGTTTCCCAGGGAATCCTGAATGCTGCAGCTGGGTTGTGGCTAGTCTCCATGCACTTTTGCATAGTAGAGAATAAAATAAAGCCATTGTGACATTGTCATACCCTATTGTTGAAGCTCCTTGCCACCTATTAGTTTTGAAGGGGTGCAAACATAACTTCATTTAAATTGGTGGCTTGCTTAATTTTCTCCCATTCATATGGAAAGTTGCTGCCCTTCAGGAAAGAACTAAAAACCTGGCTCGCAAAGCAGGTGTGGGGCACCAGTGATCTGGTGAACTCCACCTGTTGGCGGATATAGCAATATTGTTCCCTCATTCTTTTAGCTGTTTGGGGTAATTTTTGTAATATTTTTAATTGGATTTTTAATGGGTTTTAAGTTTTAGATTGTGCTGGTGATTTTAATGTTGCGAGCTGCCCAGAATAATTTTGAGTTGGGCGGCTATATAAATTTAGACAAATAAATAATAATTAAAAAATATTCCAAGGCTGCCTTCTCAGCTTGTGCTCTGTTGCCTGCAGATTGCTTTAGTTCTGTTTTATTGCAAAGTATTTAAAGTTAAACATGATTTAGAAATATGGAAGTACTTCAGCAAAGCACTGCTAAAAATAATACAAAAATATTGATGTGCTGTTCACATGACTAAATGTAACCTTGGTCTCTGGATTGTAGATATGGCCATGAATGAGCTGTCACCCCCTTTAACATCTCAATTTCTAAACCTACAGGCTGTCAAACAGGAAGTAAAATAAATGTTCTCTTTTCTAGTCAGCAGGAAGAAATATTAAGCTACCCAAGAAAGGTCAGAAAAACAGTCAATCCTTTATGCCACTGAATGTCAAATCTTAAGAATGGGCTCTTTTTCTTCCAGTAGATATCATTATCACGATGAAACGGGCAGAGCTTGGAATGTTATGTCATTCCATTACTCACCTCCTCTCAACAGCTGAGTTGACCTTACCATTATCATTGCCTCAATTTCTCAAGTAATTGGTTGTTATGTATATTATTACAAACTGGCTGGATAGCTCAATAGTCTAGTTATCTGGCTAAAGAAACAGATTGGGAGTCTCACTGTGCCAGCAGAATACATTAAAAGATTCTCTGGTTCCCCCTAGTGAGCAGTTTTGAGATTTCATTTTGAAAATATTAATAAAAATACAAATGACAAAACTGATGAAACATCTCTTGTGGTTTAGGATTTATACAAAAATGATTTTAAATAACCTGACATATCCTGCCATAAGGTCCCTTAAAATGCCTTAAATATCATTTAAAAAGAACATTTAAAAGAAATGGTTGTTACTTGCACAATTAAAGTACTGTAAGTGTTATACATTACACCTAAAAATAATTTTGTAACTATTAGTTACATTGCTTGTTACTTCAGGGGCATTTAGTTTTAGGTTGATTGTAGCTAGTTGCTTCCAAGCACTAGGAAAAGTGTGGTTATTTGTTATTTGGGTTGGAAACGTAATTGTTCAGTTCACATTTCCTGCAGAAATATCTGTTTTGCAGCTCATAAGACTGTCAATAGAAAGAAGTGAATGTAAACCTCAGAAATCTGTACATTTAGGAGAGCTCTGGTGTATCTGAGGGTGGGAACACTTGCACAAAATCTAATGTGCAAGGGAGGGGAATGCATGATTAAAGTGGATTTATTCGGAATATATGGACAAATATATTTTATTCAATGAATAGTTGCATACCAAAATGCATACATTAGAAAGATGTATGCAAAAAAGAGTACACCCTGAAAAATTATGCACAAAATATGTATGGTTTTGGGTTTGTTTGTTTTTTGTTTTTTTTAGAAAGGGGGTAACCTCACAACCAAAAATGGAAGCGAAATGCAATAAGAGCATGGAATTTTGATAAATATAGTTTAAGAATCACATTCTCACAATGTCATGTGCCCCTTTCTTTTAGTATTTCATTACAAACTTTGGCCAGCATCAAACACTTTATCACTCTATTGCTGTTCTGTATACTGCTAAGTGCATTAGCCTTGACATACAAGCAATTATACTTATCATTGCAACTCTAGGTGCCTTGTACCCAAGCTATTATTAGTTCTACATAAATGGATGATGAATGAAGAATGGACCTTTTGGTGGCATTATTTTCATATAATACCTTTCACAGAAACATCCATATGGTATCTTTCTTAAATTCCTCTGGTGATGTGTTTGATACATGTACATTCAGTCCATTACCTTTTAGATGTGTATGCACTGTTAGTGATGCTTTGTATCTTATAATAACATTCTACTGGCCACCACTGAAATATATGTTGTTGATATGTGTCAACTCCTACTTATCATGGCCTCATGAATGAGAAATATCCAAAATGTCCTGTCCTGTCCCCAACAGCCTGGCCCATCTCTTGCAGGCTTATGCCACTCCTTTAGAGCAGGGGTTCTCAATCTATGGCCCGTGGGCCAGATCTGACCCATGGTGCCATTCCATCTAGCTGCTGCCACCCTTTCCCCCTCCACCTGGATCAATGTGTCTCTAACTGTGCTCCATAGCAGGGTGGATGTTCTAAGAAAGCTCACAAAATCTACCCTGCTATGGAGTGGCATTAGGGACATGCCAAGCCAGGTGGAGGAGTCAAGGGCGGCAGCAGCACCACCGGAAGCACCAGATGCACATGACTGCATGTGTCTTTCCTGGGTGTTGCTCTGGCTGAGCATGGGCGAGGACAGGCAGGACCCCCTCCTTAACCCACAACAGGCCCAGTGGTGGACATCAGCAGGTTCGCACACGTTTGCCAGAACTGGTAGCAGAAATACTGGCTGGCCCCACCCATCCAAGTTTTGAAATAAAGTAGTCCTAATTCGGGTGCAATGTAGGGCTTTCCCCCTGGACATATCCACAATACCACACCCAGTGTGGTAGTAAAAAAATTTTGGAGCCCAACACTGAACAGGCCAGTAAGCAGGCAAACAGTGGTGGCAACAGCATGGGGAGAGTGTTAGCAGACCAGACTGGTGGTGTGTGTGGGGGGGAGTATTGGCAGTGGCATGGGGGAGTGTTAGCAGGCTTGACTGGTGTTTCCCTGTTGCCGCTGAAGGCAGGAGGAATAGTGGTGGTTTGGGATGGTTCCACTGCCACTGAAAGCAGTGGTGGGGGAACACCAGTCTGGCCCACAAACAGTCTGAGGGGGCGTGATCCAGCCCCCAGCTTAAAAAGGTTGAGAACCCAGCTTTAGGGAGTCAATCCAGCTCACATTTGATCCTCTTTTCCTGCTGTCTTCTACCTTTCCTGTCATTATTATCTCTTCCAGACAACCTTGCCTTCTTATGATGTGCCCAAAGTAGGACAGCATCAGCTTAATCATTTTTGCTTCCAGAGGCAGTAGACTTGATTTTCTCTAGGACTCACTTGTTCCTTTTTTCTGGCAGTCCAGTATATTTGTTAAGATCTCCTCCAGCACCATATCAGTCAATCCCCCTGCCCCCACAACTTTCTTTACTGCCCAGCTTTCACACTCATATATAGTGATTGGGAACACAACAGTGTGAATGATCTTACTCCTTGTCTCTGGTGATACATCCTTACACTTGATGATCAAAGTGTAAGGCTGCAGAGCAGCTTTTAAAATGATAACTGGGGGAAAGCTGACAGGAGCTGGGCAGCATCCGGTTCGGGAAAGTGTGTACTTGAGTAGTGAGGAGGATGCAAAAATTACTGAGCAGAGCGAGGAGCTAGTCACCAGCACTCTAGCAGAAGGATGCAAGAGGCAGTCTAACAATGCAACTGGACTGAAAAGACTGTATCAGGAAAGCATATATAAATGCTTGTATACAAATGCCAGAAGCCTCCGGAACAAAATAGGGGAGCTGGAATGCTTAGCAATAGATAAGAATATTGATATTATTGGTATCACTGAAACCTGGTGGATGGATGATAACCAATGTGATACAGTTATCCCAGGCTACAAACTGTACAGGAAGGATAGGAAGGGGCAAACGGGAGGTGGTGTAGCCTTGTATGTCAAAGAAGTGATAAAATCATATGAATTGGAATATCTAGGTGATTTGGAGTCACCATTAGAAGCTCTGTGGGTAAGAGTACCAGACCACAAGGATGGTCTAACAGTAGGCATATACTATCGGCCTCCGACCCAAACTCTTGAGGGAGACTGGCAGTTGGAGAATGTTGTAAAGGAGGCATCCAAGAAGGGAAGCCTGGTTATAATGGGGGACTTCAATTACCCTCATATAGACTGGGTGAACTGTTGTTCAGCACATGATAAAGAGATAAAGTTCCTAGATATGCTAAATGATTGTTCCCTGGGACAGATGGTTGAAGACCCAACTAGAGGTACAAGAATCCTTGACTTGATCCTGAGTAATACTCAGGATCTGGTGCAAGATGTTAATGTGACTGATCCAATAGGGAACAGTGACCACAACTCAATTATGTTTAACTTGATCATAGACCGCAAGTCACTGATAAAATCTAACACAGAGACCTTAAATTTTCAAAAAGGAAATTTCCCAAAGATGAGGAAACTAGTAAAAAAGAAGCTGAAAGGGAAAACTGAGAGAGTCCAAACACTCCAAGAGGCATGGAGGCTGTTTACAAAAACAATAACAGAGGCCCAATTGGAATGCATATCCAAAAGGAAAAAGGGCACTGCCAGGTCCAAGAGGACTCCAATGTGGCTTACAGGAGCTGTTCGGGAAGTGATCAAGAACAAGAAAAGCTCATTTAGAAGATGGAAGGCTTGTCCGAATGAGGACAGCAGGCAGAAACATAAATTCTGGCAGAACAAATGCAAGGCAACAATCAGGAAAGCAAAGCAAGACTTTGAGGAGCGTATAGCTAAAAATACTCAGAGAAATAACAAAGACTTCTTTAAGTACATTAGAAGTAAGAACCCAACTAGGAAGGCCATTGGGCCATTAGATGACAATGGAAGGCAAGGGGTTATTAAAGAGGAAACAGAGATTGCAGAGAGACTCAATGAATTCTTTGCTTCAGTATTCACTGAAGAAGACAGAGACCACATGCCCAAAACAAAGCGTATCTTCGTAGGAAGGGAAACAGAAGAATGAAGCAAGATAGAAATAACCAGGGAGGAGGTCCTTGCATGTCTTGTTAAGCTAAACACTAACAAATCACCAGGACCAGATGGCATCCATCCACGAGTTCTCAGGGAACTTAAAGATGAAATTGCTGATCTCCTTGCCAAAATATATAATATTTCCCTAAATCAGGGTTTGTGCCTGATGACTGGAAGGTAGTGAATATAACACCAATTTTCAAAAAAGGATCCAGGGGTGATCCAGGAAATTACTGACCTGTCAGTTTGACATGTGTCCCAGGTAAAGTGATGGAAACCATCCTAAAAGATAGAATTAATAGGCAAATAGAAGAGAAGGCGCTGCTAAAGGAGAGCCAACATGGCTTTTGCAAGGGCAAATCATGCCTCACTAATCTGTTGGAATTTTTTGAGAGTGTCAACAAGCATGTGGATAAGGGGGATCCAGTCGACATTGTTTATCTAGACTTTCAGAAGGCTTTTGACAAGGTCCCACACCAAAGGCTCTTGAATAAACTTACCAGTCATGGAATAAAGGGACAGGTCTTGTCCTGGATCAGCAACTGTCTAAGGGACAGGAAACAGAGGGTAGCACTAAATGGACACTTCTCCAAGTGGAGGGAAGTAAAGAGTGGGGTCCCCCAAGGTTCAGTACTGGGACCCCTGCTTTTCAACCTCTTCATAAATGATCTAGAGGTAGGAGTAAATAGCAAGGTAGCCAAATTTGCTGACGACACTAAATTATACAGGGTAGTGAAAACTGTGAGAGATTGTGAGGAGCTCCAGAGGGATCTCTTGACACTGGGGGAGTGGGCAAAACAGTGGCAAATGAGCTTCAACACTAGTAAGTGCAGAGTGATGCATGTTGGGGCAAAAAAAAAAACCAATTACATTTATAAACTGATGGGGTCTGAACTCTCTGCGACAAACCAGGAAAGGGACCTTGGTGTCCTGGTGGACAACTCAATGAAGGTATCAACCCAGTGTGCCTCAGCAGTACAAAAAGTAAACTCAATGTTAGGGATCATTAGGAACACCTTCCTTACCATCTGAGGCTGCAACGGTTGGGCCTTTTCACTCTTGAGCGGCGGCGTCTAAGAGGTGACCTGATTGAAGTTTATAAAATCATGCATGGTGTGGACAAAGTAGATAAGGAAAAACTGTTTTCCCAATCGCACAACACTAGAACTAGGGGACACTCGATGAAACTTTTGGGTACTAGTTCTCAAACAAATAAGAGAAAGTACTTTTCTCACCCAGAGGATCACTGGTCTATGGAACTCCCTGCCAGAAGAAGTGGTGACAGCTGACAAGTTCATGGAGGACAAGAGTATCAATGGCTATAATTATGGATACTTAAGGACAACCTCGGGGTTGGAGAGATAGGCAGGATATCTCTCAATGCCATTTCCAAGGAATCCTAAGCAGGGGAAGGCATCTCCTTGGGAATACCCTGAAGGAAATGGTGAGCCACTGTGTGAGACAGAATGCGGGACTGGATGGGCTGTGGCCTGTTCCAGCAAGGCTGTTCTTATGTTCTTATGTATGATCTGGAATATATATGTTGTGAAATATATATTTTCATTTTAAAAAGATTCTTGCATTTTAATGTTTCACTACACTCCAGAAAATACTGTTGTTGGAAGTAAAAAGGATGAGATCTGTCATTTTTTCATTTTTAAACCCCCTCCCACACCCCCAAAAAAACTTTTCACCAAGAAGGCAAAGACAATTGACAATCTGGATAAATTCTTCCCCCAAAATTAACGGATTTGAAATTCCCCCCCTATTTACAACATGCAAGTTTAATAACTATGGCTATCTTTATGTTTATGTATTAAAAGATGAGGGTCCTCCCCAGAAAAAGAAAAAATGTAGAAACAAAAGTATTACATAATGAAGTTAAAAAGAGAGACATTAAAACCCAAGCTTTTCAGAGTTAAACATTTGCTTAGGCAAAGCTGCTGATTTTGTTTTCTGCCACTTTAGATTAAAAACATTCCTGAATAAGAATAAACTTGGGGTAAACTGGTAATTTATAATCACACAAAAACCAAAATCCATTTATTTCCTATTTCTAATTGGGAATCATATGATACTCTAAATATGTATAAATAACATAGATATCTTTTCCTTGTAAATGAATCCTGTGAGATGATGCTAATAATAACCAGAAAGACCTGTGGACACTTGTCTAATTTAAAAGATTTGTTATCTGATGCCAGAGAACATCTAGGAGAAAAATATAATCTGTTACACTGGAACTATTAGCAGAATTAAAGGTATATCAATTGCACAGAATATCCAAGTCATTGAGTATATTCAGCCCTTGTTGATTTGAAATTATACCAAGGAGACCATTGACAGAAAAATAATTATCCTTGAAAATCCTCATTATAAGGATTAAATTCATGGCTTTCATCCAGAGTCCAGACTGTAGAATCTTGTAACATATCATAGTTAGAGAGTATCCTTATGTTAAAATAATAGTAACATAATAAAATAAATGGACAGAAAAATAGAAAAGTTGTCTTCTAATGTTGACCAAATAGATTTCACTTTTCCCATTTTAATGAAGGGGGTCATATATACATTAAACATAAAGAGATTGATATTCTTGAGTTCATTAACTGCAACAACAGAGGTTAGTACTAGATGCCTCCAAGACTGATTCACTGGAAATTATAGGAAAGGGGATTCAAAAATTTACTGATTTAAAAAGCCAAATACCCAAATGACTGCTTATCTGTTCTAATAATACTAACTTGGTACCCGGCTTTGCCCCCCCCCCCTGCACGTTATGTCAATACCCTCCTGTAACGTTGCCACATCTGTGGTGAGTGGTGTGTCGCATGGTGCTTGGGCTGTGGCTGTCCTGGCATACTTTCTTCTGCATTGGGCTCAATGGCTCCGCAGGTGGCCAGTCTCTCCTCAGTACTGTTGCTGGTGTTGGGCTCAACAGCTCTGCACGTGCCCATTCTCCCCTCATATCTGTGTGCATGTGCAGTCCACCTCATACCCGTGCGCACGCACAGTCCGCAATGGCTCCACGCACACCCAGGCATCACCATTGGGCGGGAGCAACTGCCCAACACACTGCCCAATGGCTCTGTGCACACCAAGTCCCCCCCCCAAACTGTGTGCCCGTGCATTCTGCAATGGCTCTTTGCATGGCCAGGTTTGCTGGAGGGTGTGGGCCGCTGTTCATTGGCTCCTCGCGCGGCCAGTCTGTGTGCACCCAGTGCTCCCCCTGACTTGTGTGCATGTGCTGTCCATTTTTCTTGGATTGTGGGGCATGTGCCTCACAGCTGTTCTCGGGATCCTGACCACTAAGTTGCCGCATGCCCAAGGTAGGTGTGTGCCAAATTCCAGGGGGTTCAGTCCAGGGGTGTGGAAGCCCATATAGGACATGCAAACAAACACCTCTATATCTATATCTATATCTATATCTATATCTATATCTATATCTATATCTATATCTATATCTATATCTATATCTATATCTATATCTATATCTATATCTATATCTATATCTATATCTATAGCTAATAAAGATGTGGGCATTCAATTAAAGATAGAAAGGCCATGGATTCAGTACAGCAAGACACACTTCAGCTATGTTATGGGCTATATGCTAGTTACATGACTTAGGCGAATATCTATCTATCTGTATCTGTATCTGTATCTGTATCTGTATCTATGTATCTATGTATCTATGTATCTATGTATCTATCTATCTATCTATCTATCTATCTATCTATCTATCTATCTAGAAAGATAGATAGATAGATAGATAGATAGATAGATAGATAGATAGATAGATAGATACAGATACAGATACAGATACAGATACAGATACAGATACAGATACAGATACAGATACAGATACAGATACAGATACAGATACAGATAGATAGATAGATAGATAGATAGATAGATAGATAGATAGATAGATAGATAGATAGATAGATAGATAGATAGATAGATAGATAGATAGATAGATAGATAGATAGATATTCGCCTGTCATGTAACTGGCATATAGCCCATAACATAGCTGAAGTGTGTCTTGCTGTACTGAATGCATGGCCTTTCTATCTTTAATTGAATGCCCACATCTTTATTAGCTAATTCTTCAAAAGTCAGAATTAATTCTGTTATAGTTCTATCTGTTGGCCCAACCAGCTCTCAACTACCTACTTATATTGTGAGGCTTACAAATGCTTAGTGGTAAAAGATATGGAACAAACTTTCAAAATTATTGCTACTGACCTGCTTCTTAGATTTCATGAAATACATAGACCTCAAATCAAATAAATGCTTTTGAGCTGAAAGGTCATGTTTAAAACTCTGTGTCAGCTAATGTGTATTTCTGCTATATACCAGCACTTTTCCTCAGCAGTAGTCTCTTGGTGAGTAGATTGTCAAGTTTCTTCTTACATCAGTGCTTGTCAAAATAAGAAAATCTATTTACAGTTTAACCCAAAGAGTTTTTGCACCAGCAGGTAAGGCTGGAGAGCTAAATGATTTTACAATCCATAATAATAAAAAATGTCAAGCTTCCATTTCACAGGAATGCTGGGTTGAATCTTGCCTCCATCTGCCAGGATGATAAAAAGAGGTGTTGCAGATGACAAAAATGGCAGGACTGTTTGGCTTGCTAAAACATTTTGCCGCCCTAAGGCAACACAGTATGAAGCTAAGGGGAGAATCCTGTTTCATAGAACAAATCAATCAATCAATCAATCAATCAGTTTAATTTATATCCCGCCTTCCTCAGCCGAGACCAACTCGAGGCGGCTAACAACATAATCCAACAAAGTAACAATAAAAGGATAATACAGAGAAACAACAAGTTCAAAATGGAAAACAATCCAGATAAGCATAATATCATAATACAAAAACTACACTACATAATTAGATCATAAAAATGCAATAAATATAATTATACTACAGAATCAGAATATGGACAAACAGACAGTCACACAATCATGTTTAATCCCACAGTGGTAGCCAACCATCCTCAAAGTGAAGAGGATGATCATATTGGGGGGGGGGGATGTTTAGAAAACATTAAATATATAATTTTGACTTTGCATTTGTGATTGGTCACATGGTCTTATTTAAAGTCCTTGCCTCTTACTCATTCTTCCCCCACCAGAAAGGAGCTGTTTGTTAAAAAATTATGACAATAAAGTTATAATGGTGAAATGAAAGATACCCCCTGATTTAGAAAGCAAGAGGAGACCCTGTTATATAATTCTTCAATTAACCAAAACAATTCAAGTCTGGATTACTGGTTCACCTTCTCAACCATAACTAATAATAATAATAATTGTGTACCATCAAGTTGATTCTGAATTATGGCAAACCTTTCCATGGTTTCGAAGGTAGAGAACCCATAGAAGTGATTTACCATCCAAGCTGGGTCTTGTTCTTGCTTTGTTTGTTTTCCTCTTTGATTCATTAAAAAACAATTCATAAACACTTAAAATTAATTCTAATAATTTTAACAATTACTTCGATTCATTAATATATCATGATCACCATAAACAAACAATAAAAATAAAAGATTAATTAATTATCTTCAAACTAACAATTATTGAAATTTAAGATTTTTTAAAAGAGAGAAACCATGTGAATTCAATTTATATCAACTTGTAACTTAAAATAAAATTCATATATAGTTCTCCATATTTCATATATAATTCAACAATTTACATATATAGATTTAAGAGTTTAGTGAGGAGCCATTGTATTGTTGACTTCAGATTGAATTGCCCAATTCCTGAATTACTCTCTGACACAAGAAACCTTGATATGCAGTTTAAAATATAATTTTTCCAGACACAGACTATACTAGATATAAGTGTAGTCTTTCACTTAAAATTCACTGAGTCTGATCTCCTAACATTCGGAATGTTCATTATACTTTTAAGGCAAAAGTGCCAAGTGTTCTTGACCAAAAACATGTGAGTGATAAATACCAAGACAAAAGTTGACCAATTGGAGAGCATACTTTTGCAAAGGAAAGGAAAAGAAACTTTGTTACTGCAACATTTAAAAGTATGTAAGCCTTCATCTTCCCCAAAGACTTAATATTTTATTACAGAGGCATTATAAGCCTCACAGGCAAGACGGCAATAATTAAAACCCATAATGACAAATACCAAAGCTAGGATGGAAATTAGTCTTGAAGTAGCCACAAGGAAAGAAAGGAAAAGAACACATACCCTAAGTCCCTGGAGGCCTGGTTCAGTTTTTAGAAAGGGAAAGAAGAAAGGAATGTGTGGCTGTAATTGTGTAGCAACCTAGTTTTTCAAAGTTATGAACCGATCCGTTTTTCCACTGTATCTGCATTTTGCACAAACTCTTTCCCCACCCCGACCGCACAAAAGGCAAGGCACTCTTTGTAACTGAATTCACCCTGGCAGGCAGAGAAAACCATCTCAGGTCAGGGTATTTCTTACAATGCCTGGCTTTCAAAAACATCAAAGTAAATGGCAATGTAATTCCAAAAGGAGTAAGTAATTAAATCCTGCATAACATCCTGGAAAATTAGGTTTTCTACCCATGTGATTATAAGTATATTTTTCTCCTGTTCCTTTGGACTTTCTCTTTCACATTCCAGGGCTTACATTTTCATTGTTCTACTTTAAAACAAAAAGCTTGTCTTTACTTTTATCTGTTTAAATGGTTTTTAAGGGATTTATGTTTGATATTTTCAGCAAATCAATTGATCAACTGATTGACCAATCAATCAACCAATTAATAGATTTAAACAGCCAGTCCAAAATTATTATTCATCTCTAGCTATATTAAGAACAGCTTACTGTATTATTTCACCTGCCTTTTTGAGTTCCACTGGAAGTGTGATGGTTTTCCCATAACTGATTAGCCTGATAGCACATCAGCCAGCATAAAAGATGTATCAATTCATAGTATTTCCTTTGCAGGCGCACCCCCCCAGATAAAGACTCAGACACCGGTATATGGATAAAGGCATCGGGCCACTTTTATTGAATAATGCCCTAGTCTGAATTATAACTTTCAATTGGTGTAATCATCCAATTGTAATTCTTTAAGGCAAGCAGGCCGCAGTAACACTGGTAAGGTTCCTCCCAAAATGCCAATGGCAATTGGCTACATGTAACTATTTGTATCAATTTGTTTGTTGACACAAACAAATTGTTGACCGGAGTCAATAAACTATCTACTGACCCCACCCTATGGCGTGTATCCGTTAAATCTCAAGATGATGCAGGCTGTTAAGCTCCTGCCATCACCCCTTGCCTGGTTCGTCGTTGACCGGCCAAAGCTATTACCCCTGTACCTGTCTAAGTGTTGGCCAGTCAATTGCGAACCTGCCGGATACCTATGGGTCATAAATCTTTACCTTACCAGTGCTACCCGCCACATGGGGAGGCGTCCATGATGACTCATGCCCCCCCAGACCGTCAGCTCAGTCGCCAGGCCTGCTTGCACCTCGCCCAGAAAGAGGTCCATACCTCCAGCCGACAGGTGGACCCCATATCCTGCCTACCAGCAAAAAGTTTTGTAAGCCTATCTGCAGGTTTCCAATGGTTATCTCCCAGCCATGCTCAGCAAGGGACCAAGCAACAGCCCTGTCCACTGACTGCCGGAACAGTCCGAACCACGGAGATCCACGTCTCCCCTAAATTGGTGTCTCGGCACGATGTTAGACCATAGCGACCGTGTGTAAGCCATACATGATATAAAACGCCAGGTCACTGCACCTCGACAGTTTAAGGAATAGCAGTGATCCGTATAAGATCATTGCCGCCGAGGTGCATAATAAGAACGTCGGGCGGTCCAGCATCCCTGACGGACATCAGGAATGGAAACAGTTACTGCCCCCTTGTGCCGCGCATACCATACCATCGCATACGTGCGGATGCACACAGCCCAAGTCGGGGTCCACACTCTGTCGCTGCAGCATATACTGCTGCCCAGTGTACATAGCTGCGGCCCACCAGCCCCACTGCCACCGGTGTGCAGAGACACACAGGATCTGTAAAAGAGGAGAAGAGGTGAAAGACATAACTAGGTACTCATACAGTGAGGGGACGTACATATAAGAAATTACGCGTACACATATATCCGCCTCCGAGTACCCCAAACATAGCCATGGTCAACGTGATGCCTATCCTAAATAAACGGGTGCCAAAACGGGCCCCACTCGGCGAAGCGCGGCACCGGTCACCCTCCTTAACTTTACTTTGGTAAGGGTAGACCCATCCTGGTGGCAGAAAAACAGGCTGGGGCGCGCAGCAGGCACTGCCGGACATTCATGCAGGGCACCAACCGGACAGATGTCTCCAATGAAACTTCGTAGCAGTCTAACTCCACTGCCTACGCCGTGCTGAACAACCTTTGAGGACCGTATCCCCAATTGAGCCCATTCATGCATGACATAGACATCGTCAAGTTCCAGTGCCCTACGAGACACCTCCGCCTTACACAATGGTACCAATTCTAGCACCAACTCACTGATGCGGAGCGCTCCAAAAAAGGCTACCGTGGTAGCTGCGTGACCAAGAGCCACTTCACACCTATCCTAACATAAGTTATGCCAGCCTCGTGCAAGGTGGGTCAGAAACTCTGGTGAACTGGGGTGACGCGTGTCCGGGCGGCGGACACGTTCACGTGTCCACCCCTCCAAGACATGACGCATGTGGAAGTAACTCACGCAGTCATTGAACCCCCACCACCACCACCACATTGGCCATAAATGCCAGTGCCAAAAGCCTGAAGGCTATAGTACGGGGGGCCAAACCCTGGCTGCGAAGATAAACATGTATTATAAAACCTGGTCCTCTGGTATTGACCACACTTGAGGTAACTGTAGTTACTCGCAAAAAGTTCTAAATCGCATGAAAGCATGTCGATACACCTTACGCGTGCGAGGTGCCAATGACATGCCCGGTTCACCTCTCCTCGCCAAGCATCCAAATATCGGCCGGGAGTGGAAGGTGGAATTCCTCCGCTTCCGGAGCAAGGCACGGAACCGGGGGATCTGCAGGTGGGATAAAGCATTAGCAATATCGTTATTAATACCTGGTACATGTCTGGCCCTGAACAGCACATTTAGGCGTAGGCTTCTCGAAAAGAATTGACAAACCAATGGCATGACCCTGGGGGATTTGCACGTCTGGGTGTTGACAATGTGCACCACTGCCGCATTGTCACACCAAAAATGGACCACTGAGTTGGCCCACTCGTCACCCCATAGCATCAGTGCTCCCCAAATTGGGAAGAAACTCAAGGAAGGTAAGATCACGGAGGCGATCCATGCCAAGCCATGCATGAGGCCCTCGGCCGTAAATCCACCCACCCTCAGATTAAACCCCCCATAACCCAGGGACCCGGAGGCATCCGACTGTACCTGAAATCTAGGGCAGACCATAAGGTCTGATCTCCAGGAAGAGACCCCGTTAAAAACCCTGGAGGAATTTGAGCCAGACCGAAAGGTCCGCCCGTATGCCCCTGGTCAGCCAGACCCTGTGATGGCATTTTAACAGGCCGGCCATGGCGTCACACCGGTGCCTAGCCAATGCTCTGCTGGGTGTCACTACCCTGCAGGCAAAGTTAAGGTGGCCATGAAGTAGCTGCAGCTCATGAGGGAACACTTTACATTTGGCAATCAATGCCAAAATCGCAGCGGAGATCCGAGCCACCTTATCCATGGGTAACCCGGATGCCTGTGCGACAGAGTCAATTTCAATGCCTAGAAATGTGAGCTTAGTAGCTGGGCCCTCGGTCTTTTCAGGTGCTAAGGGGACACCCAGTTCCCGCATGAGTGTCTGAAATGTAGTGAGGAGATGCGTGCACGTGTCTGAGCCCTGTTCATCCCCGAACCAAAAGTCATTGAGGTAATGGGCTAGAGACCGGGACCCCGACCTGTGAGCAAAGGCCCACTGAAGGAAAGTACCGAATCGTTTGAATGTTGAACATGAAATAGAGCAGTCAAAAGGCATGGCCTTATCTAAGTAAAATTCCCCTTGGAACCTAAAACCCAATAGCTCAAAATCCCCTGTGTGCACTGGCAGTAATTGAAAAGCCGAGTGCATATCACACTGTGCCAGGAAAGCACTGTGACCGCATGAGCGTACCACCCGTAGGGGCCGAACA
This sequence comes from Bradypodion pumilum, assembly GCA_035047305.1. Classification (NCBI taxonomy): domain Eukaryota; kingdom Metazoa; phylum Chordata; class Lepidosauria; order Squamata; family Chamaeleonidae; genus Bradypodion; species Bradypodion pumilum. The sequence goes on along the minus strand of JAWDJD010000001.1, from coordinate 154,914,749 downwards.
AACGACGTGTACCTGACTGAAAAAGGTCATCAGGAATCTCATCACTGACCGAAGAACCCGCAGGGTAAGCTAGATGGAGGATTAGACGACATTCACCCGGGTTCTATTTCGGTACTAGCCCCAGAGGGGAGATCTTCAAATTAGGGAAAGGCAGTTCCAAGAAGGGGCCCGCTACTCTCATAGCCTCAATTTCCTTAGCTATGCTCAGTGCAGCAACCTCCTCGTTACCTTTCAAAGGAACTAAATTAGTAGCATCTTGGGGGCCCTAACACCCCTGAATGGAATACGAAAGCCCCATTGGAAACCCTCCAGCAGGTACCTCGCATCATTCCTTCTTGGATAAGCTGAGAGCCATCGCTCCAGCATGAGTACACTAATTGGGGAGGGGGCCTTTTGCCTGGCTAGTTCCATCAGCCGGAGCTCTGATCGCCCCCTGTGCACCCCTACCTCTGCCCTATAACCCACCAGCCCACGGGCACGCGGAGGCAGCGTGGGGGCCAGTGCAAAAGGGACACTCGTGTCGGGAGCAACACTGGCGCTTATTACACACGTCGTTAGCTGAGAAGGTCCAACACAGCAGGCGTGCTGGAACCCCCTGCCCCACCGGTTGTTGGGGAACCTGAGTTGCAGCAGCCCGCTGCACAGCGTGACCACCATGGTATCTATCACCAGGCGCCAGTCACGTGGGAGTCATGTACAAGAGCCACAATTGCTGACAGGGCTCATCCCACCTCATCTCAGGATGTAGGGCCACCCTCATCCAAATTCCTCATCGTAAGCCAACTACGATGGGCCCAGGAAATCTACCATCGCCCTGTAATATTATCACGGTATTGAACCATCAGGATGGCCAAATCAGGCCGGGCCCTGAGGCATACCGCCATATATATAAAGTCTGCCGGCAACCAGTTGGCCCAGGTGCGCGGTGGCTTACGATGACGGGACAGCTCTTTGTCTCTGTCATCCTGTCCCTCTCTCTCGTCCTTAGTGGGCTCACGGTTCAATAGGGAGAAAATATCTACGTACTCCCCTCGCCAAATCTTATCCCTCATGACCTGTGACAAATGATCACCCAGGGGCAAAGAATAACAAGCTGTCGGTAAAGCCATCGATGGCACATTCTGTATAGCGGGTATACGCAGCGGGACCTGGACAGCCCCTGCGAAGCTTGGCACGGCCCCAGGGGCGGACACCCCTGCCCTCAACAAGGGACCATTTTGGAACCAGGGGTTATTGGGATAACGTGATAACTGCTGCCCACCCGTATCAAGTTGACGCGGCCATGGCCACTGAAACCCCCCCCCCAGTGTAAGTGGACAGTGTTGGTGGTGCACTAAATTGAACCTGATACTCACTAGTGGCACCCCCGTGAGCTGCCCCCACCGGGGGTTCCGGCCCACGGTGAGCGTCGGAGCTCGCAACCGGAATCGAGCTCTGGGACCACCCCTGGCTGCTCCCAGCCTGTACATCAGGACGGATGGGGAGCTGCGAGGCACCAGCCAGTTCTGGCCGGACAGCCTCAAGCAGCTCAATCCGGTTGGCCGCCCGCTGAAGCATCCCGTCCGGCAAGTTGGCCGGGGTCGACGAAGGGGCCCCTGTCGAAGAAGCGGTAGCACCCCCCTCAGAAGGTGGCTGGGCAATGCCCAAGGATGCTTCCAGCACTGCTATACATGCGATCAAAGCATCCACTGCCTCAGAGCCCCCAGTGTAAGGTGGGCCGGGTGGGCCAGACGGCCCACCAGGCAGTTGGGACAAAGGCAACCCAAAAGGGGAGCCAGGGCCAGAATAGGGCCATGCCCAGAACTCAGGCCCATGGGGGGCCGGAGGAGCTGTGGGGCGGGCACCCGCACCAGGCCCCCTGGGCCAACCTGTCCCGGGCCCTGCAAAGGGGCGCTCAGGGCCAAAGCCCCCCGAGGGCCCAGCCTGTACCTGCCCAGCTATGACGCTGGCACCCGGCTGCTAAGTGGTAGCCTGACCGGCCCCACTGGTACCAGTGGGCAAGGGTCCGTCGTGGGGGCGCAGCCCTGGTCCTCCAACCCAAAGGCTGGCCCCCATCCGATGAAGGGCCAGTAAAAGCCCTTCCCCTTTGCCGCGGCTCCAATGCAGGAGCCTTTCGCTTGGGAGCCATGACTCCCTAAATTAATATGCTGCAAAGGATCCCTATCCAGGGATCGAACTCCTGCATTAGAGTACCACGAGCAAAGAGGCAAATCTAAAATGGAGGTCTTTTCATCCTCCCAGCTGGGAAGCTAAAAGGAGAACGAGACGGAGAAAACTTCTCCTCTCCGTCGCAATTCTAAAATGGCAGCTCGGCTGCCTCGTGGCCACCCCTTTTATAGAGGGATGGCCACGCCCCCTAACTCACCCGGATGTCTGAGTCCGGGTGGGCGGAGCCCCCGCAAAGAGCGCAGCGGCCATTTTGGTGCCGTGCTTTCATTCTCTCTGCCCTATGCAATGATATGAAGTGGAAGAAACTACAGTGGAGTAAGGAAAAATGTTTCTGAGTGAGATTCATAGTAGAAAGTGTTCCACAGGATATTTTATTTTAAAGACCCCATTTCTCTGGTAATAAAATTTATATCAGGTACTGTGTCATGCTTTTTTAAAAGAAATACATAGCTGTGGTTTGTCATATTGACAGTGGAATGAATTTTTAACTCTGCCCAGGACTTGTAATTGCTTTGGAGAATTTTCTCATTAGAACAACTAGCTATATTTTTAGACCAGCAAGACCATGTTTCAATCTCAAGTACAGAAAGGGGTGCTAATTTTCCTGATTTCTATACTTGGAGGTTGCCTTATATGCCACCAAGGCATATTCAGTCAATACTTTGAAATATTGCTCTTCATAATATTTAACTATAGAAGCCTTCATATAAGAGCACAATTTGCAGAGATAAATGAAAACTCCTCCAGACATCATGAAGGCAATGCAGAAAAGAATTGAAGGAACTCATTAAACACTGGCTACCCTGTCACACTGTATGATGGACAGCTATGAAAAAGTACAACAAAGAAAACTAATTCCAAGCCATTTGATTATTCTGCTTCTACACTCTTCCTGGTTCCCAGCTTCCTGGGTTTTCTTTTGGGTTATCTTATACGGAGTGAATGTCATTTTGCACATAGAACAGAACAGAGGAAGGAAATCTCATTTCTGTTTCCAATTTTAAGGGAATACATAAGAGAGATTTCCTGGGAATTACTAATCCTTGGCAAACTTTGGCATAATTAAGAAAGTTTACTTTCACCTTATACTGAGCCCCTTCCCAATTCACCTTTATAGATCCTCTAGGTTCCTTGATGCCTCCCAATATTTTTAAAGCAGTGGTTCCCAACATGGGACCCATGCCCCACAGGGGGATTTCAGTTTCCAGAAGCCTGTCAGTACAATAGCTGATCAGTACTTTGGGGAATTGACTTAGGCTTCTGGGAATTGAAGCTCAAAAACCAAAGGTTGGGAAACACTGGTTTAAAGACTTTTTACTGGGTCTGTACCTAGTACAAGAAATGGTCTTAATTCATTGTGCAAAACATGCATTTTCATGTAGAATGTCACTAGCTCAGTCTGTAACTTCCCCGGTATGACTGAGAAAGGCTCTTTTCTGAAAACTTGTGCAATCACTGCCAATGAATACAGTCACCATTGAGACATATGATTGTGTGTTTTTTCTAGGTATAAATAGCATTCATTGTTCCTGGTGGATTTCACCAGACTTCTTGTCTTCCAGTTTAGGATTTGCTATTAAAGAATGTATGGGGTGTGGTGGTTTAGTAGTTAAGATGCTGAGTTTGATGACCAGAAGATCAGCAGGTCAGCAGTTTGAGGCCCAGGTCAGCAGTTTGAGCGTTCTGTGTGATCTGATGCCTAGTCATGCCTGCCACATGACTACAGATATGTCTGTAGATGCAGACTTCACTGGCTCTTTGGCTGTAAATGGAGATGAGCCCTTAGAGTTGGACATGATTGGCTTTCAAGCAAGGGAGACCTTTACCTATTGTTGTTATTCAGTCATACAGTCGGTTCTGACCCTTTGCGACCCCATGGACCATTTTCCTCCAGGCACCTCTGTCCTCCACCATCCTCCTCAGCCCTCCCAGTTCTGTGCCCACTGCATCTACAATACCATCTATCCATCTCATCTTTGGACGCCCCCTTCTTTTCTTGCTCTCCACCTTTCCCAGCATCAAGGCCTTCTCAAATGAGTCCTCCCATCTCATTTGATGTCCAAAGTACTTTAGCTTCATCTTCACTATTTGTCCCTCCAATGAACAGTCAGGATTGATTTCTTCTAAGATTGAGCTATTTGTTCTCCTTGCTATCCAGGGGACTCTCAGGACTCTCATCCAACACCACATTTCAAAAGCATCTATTCTTCTGTGCTCAACTTTCCTAATGGTCAAACTCTCACACCCATACATTATCACCGGGAATACCTTTGCTTTGACTATGTGAATTTTTGTTTTCAAGGTGATGTCTCTGCTTTTCACTATATTCCCCAGGTTTCTCATAGCTTGTCTTCCCATAATCAGTTGTCTTTTTATTTCATGGCTACAGTTGCCATCTGCAGTGATCTTGGATCCTAGGAAAGTAAAATCTGTCACTGCTTCTACTTCTTCCCCATCTATTTTCCAGAGACTGATTGGACCTGTTGCCATTATCTTGGTTTTTTTGATATTAAGTCTCAAGCCAGCTTTTGCACTTTCCTCCTTCAATCCAATCAAGAGGTTCTTTAGGTCCTCCTCACCTTCTGCCATTAGGGTAGTATGGTATTGTCTGCATATCTCAAATTGTTGATGTTTCTCCCAGCAATTTTGATCCCATATTGTGATTCCTCCATCCCTGCATTGCACATTATGTGCTCTGTGTATAGATTGAATAGTACTTGATAAATCCCCTCTCAATTTTTTTCGGTTCCAAGCTTGTGTCAAAATATAAGATTTCCAAACTCTTGACAAGCTTCCAAGTTTAGTTGATGAGCAGCAATCAGTTTGGTGTGTCGCAATAGTATTTATGGGAATGCTTAAGCAAGTGGCTGGATAACTCAGTGGTTTAGGTATTTGGCTGCAGAGCCAAATTTCCCAGCTGTGACGATGCTAGAAGAATCAGCCTATGTGGCCTACTTGCACAATCCTAGGGCACGACCAGAAGAAGGGAGTGGTAATCAACCTCTGAGTATTCTTTACTGAGAAAACTTGGGAAAGGATTGCAATAGATCAGAATTGAATTGACAGTACAAGATTATGATTAAGCAAATGGAGGTCTAGGTACCACTTGGTAAGTTTATTAGGAAATGGGCTTCTGAGACACAATCAAAAACTAGTTTAGTGTTCTTGAAATAACGAGCAGCAGCCAGCATAACAAGCCAAACACATAACTTTATTTGGTAATATGAACACAATTTCAACTGCGCCACAGCGATTTGTATACAGGTAAGGGTAGTTACATTTAAGCGGGAATTAACGAGATTGGTTGATGGAATTTAGGAGAGAATGGGGTGATCCTGGACTGGATACAATTCGCACTTCTCAAAGCATAATGGCACGAACCCCCAATCTCGCTTTGCCTTAACTGAAGAAGAAACCAAAATGGTAAATACATTTTCCTTACATACACAACAACTAGGAAAAGATATTAGCAGCATTCAGGTTTTGGAGGATAATAAATGCAGATTTAAGGATGCAAACTTACCCAATTTACACTTCCTTAACTATCATCTAAACCTAAGAGCAATTATACTCCTGACATTTCCACTTCTCCAAACTTTGAAAAGCAATTCTCAAATTTAAAATTGCATACACAGATGGATATTTTGGAGAAGGGGGCACATAAAATGTATGTATTCAGGCAAATAATATACCAAATGGATGTATGTTTTGCAAATGGTCTGCAAAATGTATCTATTAGGAGATGGTACATGCAAAGCTCTGTATATTATGAAAAATCAGAGCAAAAGAAATCTGAGAGTATTTTAAAATATTGGAAATCTGGGCTATATCCAAGCTAACAGATTTGCTTGTTACTTACAGAAGCTAACCTCAGAAAGAGGCACTTTTATGGCATATGTGCCTGCCTCCAATGATAGTGTTTGCATGTTGGAAGGGTATTTCAAAGAGGAGGCATGGAAGTTGGATAGAAAGCTGAGCACTGGTGCTTTACGAGTTAGTTTAGTCTATCTGTTTAAGGTAAAGGTAAAGGTTTCCCTTGCTCGAAAGCCAGTCGTATCCGACTCTAGGGTGCAGTGCTCATCTCTGTTTCTAAGCCGAAGAGCCAGCGTTGTCTGCTTCTGCAGACGTTTCCGTGGTCATGTGGCAGGCATGACTAGACACCGGAGCGCACGGAACGCTGTTACCTTCCCACCGAAGTGGTCCCTATTTATCTACTTGCAATTTCTTGCTTTCGAACTGCTAGGTTGGCAGGAGCTGGGACGAAGACGGGAACTCATTTCCGTCCTGCAGTACTCGGGGAATCGAACTGCTGACCTTCCGCTTCCCAGTCAGCGTCTTAGCAACTATTTGTTATCAAGATTTTAACAATGTGTTTTATGTAAGGTTATTAATGATATGTTGGGTCTTTTTAAGCAAGGTAGTGTGCAATGGGATTGTGAGCTGCCCAGAGTTGCCTTGGTGATTGGGTGGCCATACAAATCTAAATAGATAGGTAGGTAGGTAGGTAGGTAGGTAGGTAGGTAGGTAGGTAGGTAGATAGATAATAGTTACAAATTTTGTTCAAATCCTGTTGTATTTTGTGAAACCCTATGAGAAATTTATAAACTATGGAAATTATTTTATCAGGGAGCACTCACACATCTGTTCATTCTTCATTTGCATAATTCATAACACAATCACTTACAATTGGACACATGACTTGACATACTTTTTAATGCTATTGTCTTTGCTGTAATGTTCCATCAGGTGCACTTCTGACTTGTGGCTATCAAGATCTGTGAAATGTTTGGGGTAAATTTTATTGAGTATTTTAGTCCAACCCTAGCATGCAGTGAGTGTTAGTATAATAACCATAGAGAAAAAAATACTAGACTAATCTAAAGCAAATTATTAATACTGTTTTTATCCCTAACTAACCAATAGGAAAGTTCCTGTGTTCTCTCCAATAGGGATCCTCTATTTTGCTTATATTAAGGCTTTGCAACTCTCACCCCTTGCTTTTTTGACTTTGAAGGGGAAACGTGTATATTTGAGCTCACCATTTTTGGAGGACCACATGGCAGGCCTAAAAGAACTTTTTAAAAAATCCCTCTAACTGTAACTTTACTTCTTTCTGAAACTATTCTGATCAAGAATTCAGAGCACATGTATATTTATCTGACCCAAAGGTGAATAAACAATAAATTTGTTCTTTCTAGACATTTAGTGAAGTGTGTTTATTGCTATGCTGAACAGGGAGTAAAGCCTTTGAGAACTTGCATTTCAAACTAAGACTGCCTAAAACTGCTCCGCTTTACTGATCCTGCATAAACTTAACACATTTATCATTCCTATCCCCACTATCTCACTTCATGAGTTTCTATGTCAAATTGGAGATCTGAATCTTCTGAGTCCTAATCCAACAGTCTATCCACTCTGATTCACTTCCAATATCTTTACAAACACACTTATTTCCCAACAGCGTTCTGGCCTTTGTTTACGAAGGCTGAATTTGAGCTACTGGGGATGGGACTCATCATTGCTTTGGTCTGGAGAAGTTGTCAGTTGCATACTTGTCAAAATGTACTGCCCCTGAAGAGCATAAGACAGAGTTGAAAATTCCTAAAGACATCATGAGTTTATCGCTGTCTGAAACCACAGGTTACTTAATGGGAAAAGCCAACAAGAATCAGGAAGGTTATAAAAAGGAATGAATTATTCACTTGTTCACTTGTTTTATATTAAACATATAAAAGACAAAAAATTAATAAAATTTGAAATTCAACAATTACAATATTACAAAACAAAACACAGTAGTCATTTTGGTGTTTTGCAAGATTTATATAACATGTGGTGGATAATTACAGCTAATTGATAAAGTGCTGGGGATGCATATTTATCACATCCTCGGTCGTGCACAACTGAGATGTGCCCCATGATCTCATCAGGTAGCTACATTTAGCCACAGCAAGTTACTTAAACTTTGTGTAAACACTGAGAAGATTACATGTTAAAACTACTGTATGACATATTAAACTTAGTGGTGGGATTCAGCAGGTTCGTGCCAGTTCGCCAGAACCGGTAGCAGACATTCCAGATGGCCCTGCCCATCCGAGTATTGAAATAAAGTAGTCCTGATTAGGGTGCGATGCAGGGCTTTCCCCCTGGCCACACCCACCATGTCCCACCCACAGAGTAGATAGTAAAAAAAATTGAATCCCACCATTGATTAAACTGATTGGGGAAAGACATTGCAAACAATTTAAAAGCACATTTAAAAAATATATATGTAAGGACCCCTCCCATCCCATTAAAAAATCCTCCCTGGCAGCTGGTTACTTATTAAAAATCTGCATGAAGAGAAAAATCATTGTGGGTCACCAGGACATCAACTCTTTCACTCTTCCAGGAAGAATCAGGAGTTGACACTTAATTTGACAAGAGCCAGCACCAAGAACAAGAAGAAAATTGCCTCTTGAGGAAAAGGGACAGCAGCGACAATGGTAACTACAAAGTGACTGTCTCTTTGTTAAAGAAGACCAGATGGAACTGTGACCTTGCTACAGTGATGAAAGGCTGGGCTTTCAAGCCCCTTTCAGACAGCTGGACCCAAAGGGTTGGGGCATGTCTGAGCAACAAAGGCTGCTGGGTTACCCTTAGGTTGCTGCAGCAGCTGAAAGGAACAGAAGAAGCCTAAGTACATGTGTTCCAGCTTTTGTTCTGTGTCTTGAACACAGAAGGTTGCATTCTATGGATGGATTTGTGCTACCACAGCAGAAAGTCTGAACTCTCTGCGACAAACCAGGAAAGGGACCTTGATGTCCTGGTGGACAGCTCAATGAAGGTGTCGAGCCAGTGTGCCTCAGCAGTGAAAAAAGCAAACTCAATGCTAGGGATCATTAGGAAGGGTATAGATAATAAGTCAGCAAGTGTCATTTTGCCTCTTTATAAATCTATGGTGAGGCCCCATCTGGAATACTGTGTACAGTTCTGGTCACCATACCTCCAGAAGGATATTATGGAGCCAGAAAAAGTGCAGAGGAGGGCAACCAGAATGATTAGGGGACTGGAACACCTTCCTTACCATCTGAGGTTGCAATGGTTGGGCCAGTTCACTCTTGAACAATGGCATCTAAGAGGTGACCTGATTGAAGTTTATAAAATCATGCACGGTGTGTACAAAGTAGATAAGGAAAACTGTTTTCCCTATCGCATAACACTAGAACTAGGGGGCACTCCATGAAACCTTTGGGTACTAGTTCTCAAACAAATAAGAGAAAGTACTTTTTCACCCAGAGGATCACTGGTCTATGGAACTCCCTGCCAGAAGAAGTGGTGACAGCTGTCAGTCTTGACAGCTTTAAGAAAGGATTAGACAAGTTCATGGAGGACAAGGGTTTCAATGGCTATAATTATGGATACCTAAGGACAACCTCTGTGTTAGAGAGATAGGCAGCATATCTCTCAATACCATTTCCAGGGAATCCTAAGCAGGTGAAGGCATCTGCTTGGGAATAATACCCCGAAGCAAATGGTGAGCCACTGTGTGAGACAGAATGCTGGACTGGATGGGCTGTGTCCTGTTCCAGCAAGGCTGTTCTTATGTTCTTATGTAAGATCTCTGATGTTTCAGGTTCTTTGGACAGCAACTCTAGAAAGTTCTTATCCCCTGAATAGAGGTGATTGGATCTGCTGACAAGGATATAATCAGGGTCAAAGGTTCCCTAGTCCTGCAATAGTAAACAGTATTACTACCACATGTGATGGAATGAGGTATACCCTTCGCTTTAGCTAAATCCAAGATGGGGAATTTCTTGTGTAGGAGTCCCTTCACACCAGGTCTGGCATGTAAGCTATGTGGGCCTCATGGTTTAAAAGAAATGAAACTTAATGTGTGATTGACATGTATTATTGTAAGATCACTGGGTGGAATCCCTAAGGGGGAGGGCCAAAGGTGGAACCTATGGGCGAAGATATATCCCAGAGATGCACGCACACAATCAGACATTCACTTGGATGATGTGCTTTTAAACTGCAGAAATTTAGATGTTTGAGAAAGGAGGGGGGCCATCGTCTATCCATACTTGAACATGCAGCTTGCTTTATTTATGTTTTGAAATGCTTTCTAAGCTTTTGCTGGACTGTATCCTGAATCTTGCTATGCTTTCAATATATTTCTAAAATACCTGTAGAGACCTGGAATGATTAGTTGACACACTAGTTTCATGTGCACCCTTTCCTCACTACCTAGATTTCAGTCAGGGGTGAATGGGCACACTGATAGGAAAAGCTTCTGAACTGCTGGGTTTGATCTGGGCCAGGGAAGCTGGATCAGGTGCAATCCCATCGGCAGGAGGCAGGAGGATTACCGAGTCCTACGTGGGAGTAAGCGGATTGTTACACAGCATAAGTGGTGGCTCAAGTGGTTAAGATGCTGAACTCAATGACTGGAAGGTCGGAGTTCAATTCCTGAGTACTGCACGATGGAGTGAGCTCCCATCTCTGTCCCAGCTCCTGCCAACCTAGCAGTTTGAAAGCAAGAAATTGTAAATACTGTAGATAAATAGGGACCACTTCAGTGGAAAGGTAAACAGGGTTCCATGCACTCAGGTGTTGAGGCATGCCTGCCACATGTCCATGGAAACATCTGCAAATGCTGACAGTCCTGGCTTTTTGGCTATAAACAGAGATGAGCACTGAACCCTAGAGTTGGATGCAACTGGCTTTCGAGCAAAGGTGACCTTTACCTTTACTACCACATAAGGGAGGAATCATTCACCTTCCAACATACCAGTGAAATCCACTCCTAGCCATCTGGAATACTATGCAGTAAGGCAAAGCACTGCAGCTAATGGTGGGGAAGATGAAAATCCAAACACCCATGTTGCACAAGAGGAAGCCATTTTCATAAACAAAAAGTTGCCACTGCATGGAACTTGGGTGTCATATTTACCCTTTTAGTGCACAAGCAATTGACTGGATAGCTCAGGGATTTTGATCTCTGAATGTGGACTCAGAGGTTGAGAGTTTGATTCCCTTTTGTGCCGCCCAGGAGAAGAGCCAGCCTATGTAGCTATCAACAAGCTTGACAGTCCCAGGGGGCCCCAGAAGAAGGGAATAGGAAATCACTTCTGTGTATTCTCTACCTAGACAAACCTGGATAGGGTCACCATATGTTAGAATTTACAGTAAAACCACGGGTTACGACAAAGGTCCATTCCAACAGCCTCCATCATAACATAAAAAAATTATAACCTGAAACATCCATAGGGATGCATCGAGAATATAAAAAGCAGTTGTGAATTTATCGTCATAACCCAAAACAATTCCATTAAAAATGTGTAACCTGGAACAGCATTTACATAGGATTTGCCATCATAAACTGCAGCAAATGTTACCCGAAGTGGTCATAACCTGAGGTTTTACTGTACTTGACAGTACATAGTGATTATTGTCAGTGCACAATAGTAAGTCACTCAATAAGAATGGTTACCTAGTTTTTCAGCTGTTCAGGCAAAAGCAAAAGCCCCATGTTGTGTATGTAAACACAGTCCCTAGGTGACCCCTCTCTAATTTTTTGTTCTTCATTGATGGAGAACTATTCATTGAATTAGAATCTGAACAGTGATCATCTCATGAAGTGGAAACTGAATTTATAAAGGTTTCAGTCAAAGATCAAGTTGTTTCCCTGAAACAGGAGACATCAGTAAGTAGAGAACATTGTTTTCTGGAATGCTATGAGGAAGGGATTTCAATTGTTGATAAAAATTCAAACCAGAGCTCATTTATGCATTTTCCCTTATTGCATCTCATGGATTTTAAAGAAGTAGTCTCTTTTCCTCCCTTAACTCTGTTTTGTCATGTAGCTGGCTTCAGTTTTCTGTTTCATTTATGATGGTATTTTGTAACAGTAAGATTTAGTTCTAAATCATAGCCTACATGAGGAAAGCTATATCCCAAAACTTAATAACAATATTGTATCATATGCCCTATCTATTATGTGATATACCTTTTCCTAAATGTTGTTTTAATTCTAGTTTCCTAAAACTGCAATCTGGTTTCATTTCAAGGCTCAGAGGCACATAAGACATTTGTCATACACTGTTCCTACTGATCAATGGAGTGCTGGAAATGAGAAATTATATCCATTTGCTATACTGAAAGCAAAATTATCAGGACTGTCAGTTTTGGTACTTACCTCTTATATCATATAAGAGGTAAATACCATGCAGCTCCAGTTCCCCTTCACATCACTGCCTGCCTCACCACAGTCGTATCACAATCTCTCAGGGTTTGGCTCTACAGTGGTTTTGCTCCCATCCTAACCCTGCAGGCCAATGGTCAGGCCAAGAGGTAGAATGTTGCAACTCTTTATGTTTTCCCTTCTTGTCTCTATTGTGCAAGAGAAGACATGGCTCCCAAGCTTCACACCACTCCCATCCTTCAACCCAGCATGAGAGGCCTTGGAGCTCACTTTGCAGAGTTTGCCAGGTCTGAGGCCATGAGCTAAAGTCTCTGGGGTTCTCTATACCTCTTCAGGTCTCCAAGTGCAGAGACACATCTAACGGTGACCAATAGTGTCAGGTAGCCTTAGTGCAAGGACTGTCAAAATGCACCTATGAGGTGCACGTGTCCCTCACAACACTGTATTTCATTGTAAATAAAAATACACTTAGAAGATGTAAGGGTTTCAGTTTTTAAAAAATGTTTTAAAAAATAAAAATGGAAGACTGTACAGGACACAGGAGCCAACCTTCATATACCTACATTTGAGCCCCCACAGATCGCCCTAGAATTTTGGAAGGCAAGCAAGGAGCTACCAGACAACTGGGCAGAATCACATGATTTTCTACCACCTGGCCAAGAACAACCATGGCCTGTGCAGAAAGCTTTAAATAGACTGCATGCAGGGGTAGGAAGATCCAGGGCTAATCTGAGAAAGTGGGCTTTCCCTGCACATGGTAGCCTGTGTAATTGCAGAGAAGAACAAACTATCACCCATGTGATACAATGTACACTATGCCCCTCAATGTGCACTGAGGAGGACCTTATGTTGGCAAGAGGAAATGCTGTTGATGTGGCCCAATATTGGACAGATGTCATCTAGCCCTTTTAATTTCTTTTTGTTTTAGATATGTTAATTTTAGCTTTGTATGTTATTATATACTGGTGGTGCCTCCGACACAAATAAAGAAAAGGTATGGCAGGAGTGCATGCACCTCTTGGACCTCTAGAGACTGCCAATCCCTGTTTTAGAGCCTGGGCACTCATCTCCACCCATTCCCAGGTGGCACCAGTGCTCACTGGCCCAAATTCAATGCAGTGGTGATGCCACCAAAACCCAAGAATGAAGGGAGTGGTTTGGGGAGAGGACCAGGTGAGTGCATACATTTAGGTCAGTTGTATCATATGAAGCAAAGATGGGAATGCAGCACTAGCATTGCTACTCACAAGCCTTCTTGGTGATACAAATCCTGGCAGATGAAGCACAAGTCCTAGGGGTGGGGAGAGACTACTGAGCATTGCATTCCATCTGAAGTGTAGGAGCTGTAACAAAATCCCACATGTCTAAATTTCAGTAAATAATTCCATGTCACCAGTTGTGAAATGATACAGACTGATAGCAAATGAAACTGAGTTACAGCTATCTCTGGGGCTGCTCGGCGCATTTTGCCCACAGCTTGCCCACAGGACATTCCTATGTGACTGTGGGCTGTCCTACTATTTGGTTAGCCAGCCTTTACTTAGATTTCTGACCCATTTGCTCTGATTTCTCTCTTGCTCTGTTCCACAATCAGCTGGCCCAGAAGCAAATCCAGCTCCCTTCCACTTCATTGCCTGCCACACCCCATTGTATCACAAGGTCTTGGGTTTGGGCCCTACAATGAGTTATTTTCACATTACAGAAATAGTCAATATATTTGGTCTGTATCTACCCATAAATAAGTCTCATTGAATTTAATAATATATACTCCTAGATAAGTGCATGTATGAGCATAACCAAAGCAAGAGTGAGAACTTTGTGTGTATACTGCAGCCCCACAAATATCACTCTCTGATATGCTTTCACAGACTGACACAGCTATCACTTCAAAATTGTCAGCCAGCATAATCAGCAGTGAAGGATCAGGGAAGTTGTTCTGTTCTGTCAAGTCAGAGCTGACATATAGTGACCCTAATAGGGCTTTCAAGGTAAGTGAAACATTTAAGGTTTTACATACACCCCCAGTGAGGATCTGGCCCCAGTCTCCTGAGTCCTAGTCTGTCACTCTGTAAGTTATGGCCCAACAACAGATGTTGTCAACTCCTAAGTTGAGTATCACAAGAGCCCCTGGCAAAGCTAGTTCGACAAGATAACTGAGAAACACAGCTTTGTATTTGAATGAAAGTCTAAGTAAAAGAGTCGAGCAGGCAGGCTAACATTCTGAACTCTCCATTCAATGATACATAAACTTTCCTCCATCAGAACAAACCATCATTTTATGAGTTTTTCAGTAAAGTAACTACTAGATGCAATTTACTAATTTAACAGTCATCCAATCAAGAACAGGGAAAATGTACAGGGCTACACTCAGTCAGTCTGCACTATAATCCTAATAGAGTCCGGTGCTTCAGTTGAAGTAATAAGGCATGACATTTGTTTACTTATTTACTTAGATTTTAAGTATGCTAGTCACTTTGCTCTTATATATATATATATATATATATATAAAAAATTGGAGCTCTGGAGTAGCTCATCATAGGACTATCAACAAACAAGCCCTAAGAACAATAAGCTAGAGAGATCAATAATGCAAAGCCCTTAGATTTTCTGATGTTCTGCACAGGCGGCAATTTATGTAAGGCAGTATCATGCTTTTCAGAGTTTTACAAATGTATACGTTCTCCCAAAAGACAGTAGGATCATAAAAGAGCTAAAATATAATCACCAAACCAGATCTGAACATATCATTTTTAAGAAGTAAATGTTGTGGGTGGACTCCTGTTGTTTAGTATTGTTGCACTACATTAAGCTAATTGCATCATTGGGGAGTTTTTGAGTCATGTCCTCAGTAAATTCCATTGATTCAAATGGACCTAATCTAGTTACATCTTTATGTTAGCATAGTCACAGCTAGAGTAGGCCCATTTGAATCAATTCAACTTACAGAGAAGTTGGTTCACCAGATCCTCACAGGGGATTCAATGGGCCTACTATTTCTCTCAAGTCAGAAGTCCAATATGATTGTTCTTTACAGTTTTCATCTATATTCACTATAGATCTGCATAACACCAGCTCAGGACTACTTTGCATGATCAGGATCATCTACAACTTGTTTATTTGAGGATCTTACAATGTTTTAACTACTCCCAACTATTCACCATCTTGTATCACTCTTAAGCCATGATGTACCTTCAGTGAATTTTGATCTCTACCCCATTCTCAACTTCTGGGTTAATGAGAACAAGATGAAACAGAGGTAAAGGTTGATAATTTATTCCAGTCTGAAATTAAACCTAGTTTGCATAAATATATGTGAGAACAAAGCAAGGAAATTATGGAATTATCATCTTAGTGCAGTAAGTTTTGTGTGCAAGAAGTTATCAGGATTTGCAGGTGCTCCTATAACTCCTGCAAGACTAGAGCCTCTTGCCTGGGGATTCCTCACATTCCCTAAGGATGGCATCAGCCATAGCTTGCTTTCCTCCTCATGGCTAGAAGGAACACTTTGGACTCTGTCCATTATTGAAGGGTGGCAATGGTCCCTGTGGAGGGAGGAGTGCCCCTTGCCTCCTTCTTCATCTTCTTGTGCTGTATCTGATTCTAAATATTGGCTATCCTCATGGTGATCAGTCATGAAGACTGTCCTGAGAATATAATTGTTGTGTCCTAATAGTGTAACCGTCTACATGTGATATCAATGTATCTGAACCAATGTAACCTTGCCAATGAGTAACAATGTAACCTTCAGCTGTATCATATAAACCCTGTAATAGGACGCGAGCTAATGACCACCAGCTGGCAGCAGCGAGCGTCCAAGCTCTCTTGGTTCAAACACATCAAAGACCGCAGCGCGGGAAGCTTCCCGCCGCTACCTACACCTGGACAAGAAGGGCGTGACCAACCATGACATCACACGGACCAGTAGCCAACGGGCTACCGTGGAGCCACATTCAAACATGTTCCTACCATATATATAGAGCTGTTCGTCCGCCATTACCTCATGTTCCCTCTGCCCACCATGCAATAAACCTGAGTTAACCCAGCCTTTGGCTGTGCCTTGTGTCTTGACTCTCATACATTAAATTGGCGACGAAGGTGGGATCATGGATCCCCACGGAGCCAGGACACAGAGCAGGTTCAACATCACCAAACCGCAAGACTGGGAGCTCTTTGAGATGGACTTCCAGGCGGCACTGGTGGAGCTCAAAGTCAAAGAAGACGACGAGGAAAGGAAGAGGGCCATCCTCACTCGCATGCTGGGGATGGAAACCAAGCGGACGCTGGTGGGCATCCTTGCACCGAAGAAGATGAGCGATTTCAAAGCCGGTGACATCATGAAAATGCTGCGTGAGCGTTTCCGACCCTCGAGGGCAATGTTTCCCGCTCGGAGTGCGTTTTGGAGGCGAGTTCAAGCGCCGGACGAGTCGGTAGAAGCCTTCGTAACGGCTATGAGGGTAGCCGCCGCCCCCTGCAAATGGGACCACATCCTAGAGATGGCCCTCAGGGACGGAGTGCTGTGTGGCCTGAAGGACAAGGAAGTACAGCGCAGCTTGATGAACAGGGAGCCACCACCCACACTGGAAGAGGTTGTAGAGGCCGCGGAAGCCGCGGAGTCCACGAATGCTGGAGTAGACGAGATGCACAAGTGGCGTGAGTGGCGTCCGAGGGCCGGCAAGGCGGAAAACTCGTCGCACGGGAAAGCCGGTCAGTCGGTGCATGCAACCCGACCGACCTCGAAATCGTCGTCAGAAAGTAGCGATGGCGAGGAGGTCCAGAAGGTCCGGAGAGGCGGGCGCCGCTGCGATGGTTGCGGAGCGGCCCATGAGCGCGTGAAGTGCCCATTCAGGAAAGCCGAGTGCTTCAACTGCGGACGTCGGGGGCACATCGCCAAGGCGTGCAGGAAATGGAAAGAGGGCCGGAGACATTCGCAAGACCGTTCAGCCAGACCGGACCGTCCAGCGAGGCCCAAAGATGGTGCCCGGGCCACGAGGAAGCAGGACGGCGTGGGCCGCATCTCGGACGACAGCGAGGGCGACGCTCCTGTGTTCAACGTGTCTGCGGGACAGCCCCATTACTTTGTTGAGGTACTAGTACAAGGGACCCCTATTAGGATGGAAGTTGACTCGGGGTCCTCCTATTCTATAATCCCCCAGAGAGAGTTCTTGAAAATCGACCCCCACGTGCGGCCCAAACTTAAAGTGTTGAGGGCCACACTACGGGACGTTCAGGGGAACAGCATTCCAGTGTTGGGGGTCGGAACGTTCCGGGTTCGTTTTAAGAGACATTCTGCGGAACTTCCCCTAGTGGTGCTAAAAGGGGGGAGTTGTAGCCTCCTCGGAACACAGTGGTTTCAGCCCTTAGGCCTGTTCATAGGGGGGGTGCATGCCGTAGGCGAGGACCCAATACAAGCAGTGTGTGACGCACACCCCGCCGTTTTTAAAAGTGGACTGGGAAAGTTCAAGGGACCCCCTGTAGCCTTCGACTTAGACCCGGAGGTCCGCCCGATAAGACTCAAACCGCGCAGGGTACCGTTCGCGCTTAAGGACAAAATAGAGGCGGAACTGGACAAACTGGTGGGTCAAGGAATTCTCGTTCCTGTGGATTCCGCGGAGTGGGAGACTCCAATTGTAACAGCACTGAAGGCTAACGGGGAGGTGCGCATTTGCGCTGATTATAAGTGTACCATTAATAAGGCAATCCGCCCTAATGCATACCCGGTGCCAGTGGTCAGCCACCTTCTGGCCAGGCTGAATGGGGGAAAGTGTTTCGCTAAACTCGATTTAGCACAGGCCTACCAGCAACTCCCAGTAACCCCCGCCACAGCGGCGGCACAAACAATAGTCACACATAAGGGGGCGTTCCAGGTGTCGAGGTTACAGTTCGGCGTGAACTCGGCACCTGGCATTTTTCAGTCGCTAGTGGAACGCCTCCTGAAGGGGCTGGAGGGGGTGTTGCCATATTTTGATGACGTGTTGATAACAGGGGGGAGTAAGGCCGAGCTGGCCCACAGATTGGATAAGGTCCTGGCCGTGTTCGAGAAAGCGGGGCTGCGACTGAGAAAAGACAAATGTGTATTTTTCGAAACAGAGGTTGAGTTTTTAGGGTTCCGTGTCACACCCGAGGGAATTAGGCCATCCAAATCTAAGGTGGCCGCCATTAAGAAAGCCCCTCGCCCCACGTCCAAAACCGAGCTTCAGTCATTTCTGGGGCTTCTCAATTTCTACCATACCTTCCTTCCACGGAAGGCGTCTGTTGCCGAGCCGCTTCATCGGCTGCTTAAAAAAGAGGAAAAATGGCTGTGGGGTGACGAGCAAGAAAGAGCGTTCTCAGAGTTAAAGCAACTCCTCACATCCGAGGCAATCCTGACTCATTTCGACCCCAAACGGCCCATAGTTTTGGTCTGCGATGCATCCCCGGTGGGGGTGGGGGCGGTGCTTTGCCACGTGTTAGACGACGGAAGGGAGGCCCCGATAGCGTTTTATTCAAGGTCCCTGTCCCAAGCAGAGCGGAATTACGCACAGACCGATAGGGAGGCACTAGCGATAGTAGCGGGAACCAAGAAATTTCACGATTTTCTGTATGGTCGGCCGTTCAAGATCGTTACTGATCACAAGCCCCTGTTAGGGATCTTCACTGCAAATAAGCCCACGCCACAGATCCTGTCCCCGAGGATGCTGCGGTGGGCTATTTTTCTTAACGCATATCAACATGAGTTAGAATACCGGCCAGGGAAGGAAATCAGCCATGCAGACGCGCTCTCACGGTCGCCGTTACCATTGTCGGACGACCAGAAGGCAGGGGTAAGAAGAGACCGCCAGGTATTGCTAATAGAGGCTTTAGAGTCACCCCCGATAGTACCGGCCGACATTGCCAAGGCGACCGGAAAGGATAGAACACTAGAGAAGGTATGCTCGTGGGTGCAGAAGGGGTGGCCGGCGACATCCCCAGGCACGGAATTCGACCCATTCTTCCGAAAGCAAGTGGAGTTGTCTTTAGAGAGGGGGTGCCTGTTGTGGGGCCAACGGGTGGTGGTCCCTACGTCCCTGCGGCCGAAGGTGCTAAAGCTGTTGCACGTCAGCCACCCGGGGATCGTCCGTTCCAAGGCGTTGGCCCGGAGTTACTTCTGGTGGCCCCAGCTGGACGCCGACATAGAGCAGATGGTTGGCACTTGTGAGGCATGTCAATGCTCTCGACCGGAGGTGGCCCGCCTACCGCATAGGGAATGGGACGCAGCAAGGGGACCGTGGTCCAGGGTGCACGTAGATTTTGCTGGCCCATTCCGGGGAACCATGTTTCTCCTGGTGGTGGACGCATACTCAAAGTGGCTGGAGGTCATTCCGGTAAAGAGCACATCCTCCGCCACTACCATTCGCCAGCTAAGGAGGGTCTTTTCCACGTTCGGTTTACCCGACACGTTGGTCAGCGATAACGCCAGCTGTTTCACGTCCACTGAGTTCGCAGCATTCATGGAGGCAAATGCAATTCGGCATGTCACATCCGCGCCGTTTCACCCGGCCACGAATGGCCAAGTGGAACGGTTGGTGCGCACCACAAAAGATGCGCTGCGGCGCATGGGCTCGGGAGATCTAAATCACCAAGTTTGTCAATTTCTATTAGCGTACAGGGTGACCCCCTTAGCGTCTGGTTACTCGCCGGCCGAGCTGCTGATGCGGAGGAGACTGACCACGCTTTTGTCCAGGCTAGACCCGTCGAGGGTCGAGGATAAAGGGAAGAACATAGGGTTAGCGGTCTCGAAAGGTTTCGGCATAGGCGATCCTGTACATTGCAGGAACTATGCCAACGCAGGCCCAGCCTGGGTGCCAGGGACAATAATAGAACAGACGGGGCCAGTGTCCTATCGGGTGGAAACTAGCACCGGCCTCCTCTGGAGGAGGCACGCTGATCAACTGAGGCACCGAGTGAGCGAGGGGCCGACCAGTGGAGCACAGCGACATGATTCAGCGATAGGGTTCTCCCCCACCCGTTTAGCCCAAGGGGGAGACAGGGGGGAAAGCAGCGAGCCCGACTCATATCCTTTTGATACCCCAGTTCTATCCGAGCCCGGGGGGAGGGAAAAGGAGTGTGCGGCCGCCGCTGCCGCTTCCCCTGAATCCGATTTTGATTTTGATTTTGTGAGCCGGGGGGGTTTTTCGGAGTGTTCCCCCACCCATCCAAGCGAGAAGAGGGGTTTTTCGTTAGTCCCCAGTGCCCCCGGTTCTTCCCAAACAAAGCACACACCTCCCAACAAAGCCGCAGAGCCGCGGCAAACCACTAACAAGTCATCCTCTCCGATTGCAGGGCAGGAAGCCAGGGAGCAAGGAGGAGGGAGCGAAGCCGGGGCAGGGCAGCCCGCGCCGAGACCCCAGCGTGTTCGAAATAAGCCATCTTGGCTGAGAGACTTCGTCTCATCCTAGGGGGGAGGAGTGTTGTGTCCTAATAGTGTAACCGTCTACATGTGATATCAATGTATCTGAACCAATGTAACCTTGCCAATGAGTAACAATGTAACCTTCAGCTGTATCATATAAACCCTGTAATAGGACGCGAGCTAATGACCACCAGCTGGCAGCAGCGAGCGTCCAAGCTCTCTTGGTTCAAACACATCAAAGACCGCAGCGCGGGAAGCTTCCCGCCGCTACCTACACCTGGACAAGAAGGGCGTGACCAACCATGACGTCACGCGGACCAGTAGCCAACGGGCTACCGTGGAGCCACATTCAAACATGTTCCTACCATATATATAGAGCTGTTCGTCCGCCATTACCTCATGTTCCCTCTGCCCACCATGCAATAAACCTGAGTTAACCCAGCCTTTGGCTGTGCCTTGTGTCTTGACTCTCATACATTAAAATAATGCAGTGGCCTTCCATCCGCCATCCACATCGCACTATGACCCCTGTACTACTGATCCAGCTCCGCGAGTCACTTTCTGGTTCTGAGGCCTTTTGGCACACAAAGTCCTCATCAGCCCCAGGCCAGTATTGATGAAGCTGCTGTCCTCCATCCTAGATGGATTCAAATGGGATTTAATGCACTTGGGGACCATCGCCCTTCCCTGTGGGCTTCCCCACGCAAGGTCATCAGTCCTCAGGGTTCTCAGGTTAGTTAACTGCTGCCTGATGACTAGCATTGAGTCGCTGGCAGTATGGTCTGCTCTATTACCATAGCAGGATAACTTCCTAGTTATCCTCCTAGCAAGAACATAATGGCAGTAGGGCGACCAATTTTGTCCTGCTCATAAGTCAAAGAAGGAGCAACTGCAGGGATGTGTTAGGATCTGAGGCACCTCCAATATTTTCAGAATGAGTTCCTCAGAGGTAGCTTGGTGATTAGAGGATTGGACCCCCAACCTGAAGGGCAGCTCTAGTGCTTGCACGGCTGGACTCTCACCCTCCTGCTGTTGTTAGGTCCCACCTCAGAACTCTATGGTAGGTTCTGGGCCATCAAAAGCTCTACCTGGAGGCCATGGGTGGCTCAATTAAATAAGAACTAGCTCCTCTTTCCAGAAGCTGTCTCTATAATAAAGGTGATTGGACTTGCTTAGCTCCTGAACATCTTGCTTTGCTGCTTGTTTCTGCCTTTGAAGATCTCCTGCCTTGCTCCTAGTTTCGACCTTTGATGGCTTCCTGCCCTGTTTCCAGTTACTGTAGACTATTGTTGTGCCTCACCCAGATCATCTCTCCTTGTATCCTTTCCTTGCCATGCTCTGGCCCCTGAAGGTAATCTGCCTTGCCTGTTATTTTGGTCACCTGACCTCTGGCCTGTTTGGACTATGCCCTGTTGTCCAGACTAACCCTACATACCTCAGGCTTGGTTTTGAACTTGGGCTCTGGTCTGTGATATGGTTACTGTTTGGCCTATTGCCTGTTTGGCCTGTGTCCTGGTTCTCATGTTACTTGCCAGCTGCCCATGCCCCAGATTCTGACAGGATCCTGCTTCACCCTTTCATGTCAGAAAGGACATCTTTATTAATGTTATAAGCACTAAGATCTGGTGGTTAGGTCCCTGCTTCCTCTATTCCTTTCCGATCTCATTTCCTTACTATTATGTCTTTTATATTATGTATTTCTATTTGCTGTATTTGCACTTTCCAGTGAGCGCAAAGCATGAACCTCACAGTAACCCACCCTGTGAGACAGGTCACAGTAATGAGAGAGAGGATGGCTCAAAAGTACTTATGGATTCCAAGATGCAATGGGGGCTAGAAACAAACACTCAAGTCCATTTCTCTAGCCACCAGAAAGCAGTCAATCTTTGTAAGCCACTATGTGAGATTTTTTTCAGCTAATGTGTGAGGTGAAATGCTTTGACTAAATAAATCCGAGAGCCCACAGAGCTGAAATTGAAGAGGGGCATGTTTGGGGTATACACAATCCCTGTACAGCCCTCTCCAAAGTCAGAGTGGATGGACCCAATTTATCTGTTTAATTTTCTGTCTCGTTTATTTGCTGGGCATCAGAAGGAGCCAGAAGATGAAAGTGGGAGCCAGTGTAAACAATAAAGTACCTGAAAGGAGCTGCTTACTGAGAGAATAATTTATTAAATCTGCTCCTCAGCTATACAGTAGGTGTGCCTGCCATCTTGATGTGTAGCATATTTCGAGAAGAAATTGTATGAAGTGCCTGGGCCTCAGCATGGAGAAATAAGTGTTTTTCACTTATTGTTATGGTCTGTTTCAGAGCTGGGGATGCAGAGGGCAAGGTGGTGCTGATGTAATAGGTGGTGTTAAACATCCATCTGTTCTGAAACCATGGTTACCTATCTTGAAGCGTTCTAAGGTTCTGATGTGGCCTTATTTTCAGTGAAAAGTTGTGCGGGAGAAAACACAGCCTATGTCCTTCTACCAAACCTTACCTGTATCTCTCTCTTCAGGAAACATGGCCATTTCTGCTAGTAGGATATCAGTTTGTTGGTTATTAATGCTGCTACAGAAATCATGCTTTGGCAGAAGATTGCCATAATTTCAACAAGGATATACCCCCAGTATTACCTAGAGATCTCTGTTATTACCTGTTGGTCTCACAGTCTCAAGAATGTGGCTTCCTTTAGGGAGTCAATCTATCTCACATTTGCTCTCCCTCTTTTCCTGCTGTCTTCTGCCTTTCCCAGCGTTATTGCCTTTCCCAGACAACCTGTGACGTGGTAACCCCAGCCTGCTGGCTAATTTAGTAGAACAAACACTCTCTCTCTTTTAATCTTTTAATCTTTTAAAACTTTTGACAGTAGTTTTTAATGGGTTGTTTATTGCTTTTAAAACTGTGATTGGTTTATTTTCTGTGAGCCGCCCAGAGACTTCGGAGTTGGACGGCAATACAAATAAGAAAATCTATACCTATAAAATGGTGCGTTCACTGTTGGAATGTGACAACGGATGTTTAGCCAGGCCCCACTAGCCCCGTCTGAGCCTCCGTGCACTCGCCCGAACGGGGTTTGCAGGTAACTGTCGGGTTGAAACTTGCACCAGTGGGGCAGGAGCCCCCCGGACGCAAACAAAAAAAGGGAACTTCAATTCCCAACGTTCCTTGTGCTGCGCTGCACTAGAGCCAATTAGGCTGAGCGGCGCAGGCAAAAGGAACATTTGGGAATGCGCCGCGGCCAATCAAAAATAAGCCACAGGAAACAAACCGCTGCACTACCTAAAATCGTGCACGCCAAACTACAAGCCGCAGCGTCCTGTGTGCCATGAGCATGCAGAACACTGAGGCAGCCGGCACGCGAAAAATAAAAGTAACCCCCCCCCCGCCGCCACTGCCCTTCCTTTCTATGGGCCAGCCATTGAGCCTGGCCCGTGGAAAAAAAGACACCCCACCGGCCTTTCCTTTCCACAGGCCAGTCATCAAGCCTGGCCCCCAAAAGAAAAGACCCCCCACCCGGCCTTTACTTTCCACGGGCCAGGCATCGAGCCTGGCCTGTGGAAAAGAAAGAACCCCCCCCCTCAGCCCTGCCTTTCCTTTCCATGGGCCAGGCATTGAGCCTGGCCCATGGAAAAGAAAGACCCCCCCCCCTAAAAAAATAAATACAAAAACACAAACCAAAAACAGTCAAAAACACTCAAAACCAAAAATAAAAAATACAAAAAGGAAACACAAAAAATCCAAAAACAAACAAGAAAAAACACACAGATCCCCCCAACCCAAAACAAAACCCCCTAAAAAATAAAACCAGAGAGCTTACCATGAGACGTCTTTACTCCATGACGACCGGAACAAAACTGAGAAAAGAAAGAGAATACTTACCGGAAGAAGAAGCGACACCCAGAGGACAGTAGAGGAAAAATTGTAGAGTACACTAAAAGCTCACCAGCCCCACCCAGAGGCCACAAGAGTAAAAACATCCAAAAACATTCAAAATAATAAGATTAATTCCCAAATTACTGAAATAAGTTATCAAATCATTCAAAAATAGTCACACTAAACACAAAAAAATAAAAAAATAAGTTTTCACTCAATAAAACAAAACAAAACATCTAAACACCGTATGGAAACATTGAATAAAAAAACATATTCTTACACATTTTAAAAATTATTATCCAAGGCACAACTATTTTAAAAAATTCACATAGTAACACATTATTTGGTTGAATACAATAATTATAAAAATTATATCATCGTTTCTTCTTTTGAAAAACCAAAAAACCAAAACAAAAAATAAAAAATCACAGTTTCTAACAGCCCATGTGTAAAAATAAAATTTTTAAAAACCACAATTAAAAACTAACCTCATTTGCATAAAAATAAAACAAAACCCTTCCAAAACCATTTTAAAGAGCCCAGCACTGAGGAAGCTGGCACGCAAAAAATAAAAATAAACAACACACTGGGAGCACAAGTCCGCCGCAGGCAGACGCAGCGCCTCAAACCCACAAATTCACAAAACCTTTCAACACTATTTAAAACAGCCCGGCACCATTTGTTCAAGGAAAAAAAAACCTTTACTATCAAACACAATTTTAAAAAGCCTGGCACCGCCGGACAAAATCTGCTAGTAAATAGAATAGAATAGGATAGAAGTTTATTTATACCCCGCTCTCCCGGTGCAAGCACCACTCAGGGTGGCTTACAACATGTGATACACCATATACAATAAATACAAGAAAATACTATAAAAACAATTACAATAAGATACAATAATAATACAGTTCAAAATAGATAGCTCCAAAAGGAAAACAGAAAATACATTACAAAATACATCACAATGCAAAAGCTCCAACAGCCAAGGGGAAAGTCCAGCAAAAGTCCTCATCTCCCTCAGGCTAGGGCTGGCCTAGGGAGGAAGTCCCATCTCCGAACCGGTGGTGTGGGCTCGGAGAGATACAGCAAAGTCCTCTGGCAATGGTGCTGCAGCAGTGGCATCTTTTCTAGCCCCCAGAGCAGGCAGGGCTTGGGGGTGGAGACATCGGTTGCACCTGCCTCCCATCTCCGAGCCAGTGGCGTGGGCTTGGAGGGAGGCAGCAAAATCCTCCGGTGACAGGGCAGCAGCGATGGCATCTTTTCTAGTCCCTGAAACAGGCAGGGCTAGGGGGAGGAGATGTCGGTCGCACCTGTCTCCCATCTCTGAGCCAGTGGCGTGGGCTCGGAGAGAGGCAGCGAAGTCCTCCGGACTAAATCTTAACCTATAAAGAGGGGATGTGGCCATGAATGTGAGGAATGTGTTTCCACACCCGTCCAGCCTAACCCGTGATGCACCATGCACACCTACCTTTTGTCCCTGAGATCATCGCAGCAAGGGTCCGGGAGCTGAGAGTGGGGCCAACACCCAACAAACGCGACAAAACGCAAAGATTACAAGTCCCAGCATCCTCCGCACCACACCTCAGCCAATCCGGCAGGAGAATGCAAATGCGGAGGAGGCGGGATGGCCAATGCACGAACCAACAGCTGACGCATGCGCACGCTGCAGCTGAAGACCCTGCCTTACCCAGCCACACCAAACCCAAACTGAGGGGATGGTCTGTGGCACCAGCAGCAGCCCTGCTGCAGGGACGAGCTCCAAACAGATAGTACTGAAGAAGCCAGTCAGACCTCTGGCCCAGGTCACAAACAGGGACCCAGCCAGCAAGTTTTGCCACAGCACACCGCCGATGGCCACTGAACCACCACCAACACACCATCCCCGCAAAGCCCCCCGATGGAGGGTCCAACTGACCAAGGCCCAGCCCACAGCCTGAAGGCCTCAGCGGGTGCACGGCTGTCTGAAACAATGAAAGAGAACACCACCCCACCACCCAGTATGAGCACCAAGGGCAGGGAACCAGGATAGGGGCAAAGGGCCTGGCCATCCACTCGGACAGAGTTAGGTCTGCCCAGTCAGGGAATGAGAAAGGGAAAGAAAGAGAGAAAGACAGCAAGACAGAAAGAGAGAGAGAAAGGCAGAAAGAAATGAAGAGGGGGACAGAGAAAGCAAGAACAAATGAGAAAGGGGGAAAGAGAGAGAGAGAATTGGCTCCCCACCCCACCCCCACTGGCACCAACCAAGAGTAAAATTATAACTGTACATAGAAATACCAATTTTTCTTTGCATTGCACTATACAGAGGTTTCCACCAAGTATCAGCTCTTCTAAAATAATGTTGAATAAGAAGCCCAGTTAATATATGCATTATATTCCCAGACTGAAGTAACATTTTTATTAGGGCAGGAGAAAAGGTGAAAGCTTTATTGAATCACTAAAAATGGCAAATATTACATGAAGTTTGAAACTGCAAGTTGTTGTTTTTTTGGCCAGATAAAAGGGCAACACAAAGATCCAGAGCTCTCCATCAGAGAATTGGGGTTAAAAATGGTTTAATCACTGACTAAAAAATCATCATATCAGTCTACCTGATGCCATCATAATCAATTTCTATATTTGTCAAACTCTATCAGGTGACCAGCTTACTCACCAAACTTACTGCTCCAATCAATACCAAAATTGACCATTTGGAAGCAATGTAAAATTAGCAATGGAATCACAAAATGTACTCTAATGCATCAGTAGAGATCATTAATTATGTGACATTTTGTTATTTGTGTTATTAGTTGTGTTATATATAGGCTTGTGTGTTTGTCATGATGTCACATGCAAGATGTATGGCACTTCTACATTAAGATTCCCTTCCTACTTTTTCTTTGTTATGTCTAATTGAAAATAAGGCCATTTCAAACTCAATGAGTAACACGTTTTTCCTAGGGTAATTGACCATAAATAAAGGGGGGAAAGCTTAATAACAGACAGGGCAATACAAAGCAGGCTCTGTTTAATAAAGGTACCCGCCACTGGCAAGGGCGCTAAGAATTACATGACCATAAAACAGGGAGTGCAGGAATCCTACATGGATTTCATCAACTGGCTAGAGGAAGTGATCAGCAGACAGATAAACAACCAGGAGGCCCAAGAGGAGCTTATAATGAAGCTGGCAAAAGACAATGCCAACCTCTACTGTCGAAAAATACTGCAGGCAATGGGTCACAGAACCGATTTGACGCTCACAGATATGATCAGGGCTTGTGCTGACATTGGGACAGACTCCTATAAAATAGGGCTGTTAGCAGCGGCCATGCAAGGGGGGAACCAACCCAAGGGAGCTTGCTACCAGTGCGGCAAGATGGGGCATTTCATCATAGATTGCAGGACAAAGCAGCATGGCAAGGGGGGAGGCGGCTCTCCCGGGAGCCGCCCAGCCAAACCATCCACCCAGTGCCCAAGGTGCCATAACGGCTTTCATTGGGCTCGCCAGTGCATGGCTTCGGGAAACCGGGCCATGGGCGTGTCTTTGGTCCCGTTCCAAATAGAGACAACTGCTGCTTTGGAGGCTCCAGAGCGGACATTCCAATAGTCACCCCAAGCATCTCCAAGGCACAGGCAGAAACCAAGGGCAGTGCAGGGTTAGATCTAGAATGCCAGGAAGATGTTATTTGCGACCTGCCAGTCACAGTCAACTTAATTAACACCCAGTACAAAGGTCCCCTGCCCACAGGAAAAGTAGGGTTAGTCTTGGCTTGTAGCAGTGCAGGGAAGAAGGGGATCTTTGTGATCCTGGGAGTCATAGACTCTGATTATACAGGCATCATCAAAGTCCAGTTTTGGACACACCTACCCCAGACAATCAGCAAAGGGGACTCAGTAGCGCAATTGATCATGGTTCCGTATCATTTGCCAGGTGGGGGCAAGTAAGTAATCCGAAGAGATTCAGGATTCGCGTCGACAGACTGCCAGAAAGAGGAAGGGGCAGTAGAAGGATAGCAGATCATAGCGACTGTGGAACAGACCATAGAGTGGAAACAGTGACCTGTCATTAAGGTATTTTTGAACAGAAGGTCTTTTGATGGTCTATTGGACATAGGAACTGACATCACCATAGCAAGAAATTATGGCCCAATGAGTGGGCAATCGAGGCAGTTTCAGATGTATGAGGGGTAGGAGGAATCCAGGAAGCCTATAGAAGCTGAGATTGGGTAGAAGTCACTATCCCGGGGGCAGACGGTGCTGTGGTAATACGCTCGCATGTCTTAGACATGCCCGTCAACCTCTGGGGGAAGGACATTCTACAGCAGTATCGTGCCACCCTAACTTTCGTGTAATGGCCCTACCACTCAAATGGTTAACCGATGAGCCGGTATGGGTGGAAGAGTGGCTAACAGTTGGGGGGAAATTAGAGGCTTAAAAGCAGCTCGTTAAAAAGCAGCTAGACTCAGGACATATAGAACCATCCACCAGTCCCTGGAATTCACCAATTTTTGTCATTAAAAAGAAGTCCAGAAAGTGGCAACTTCTTCACGATTTGAGGGAAATTAATAAATGCATTCAGCCCATGGGACCGCTTCAATACGGTAACCCAATCCAGATTTTAGGGAACATTAATTGGGCAAGGCCATATTTTAAAATAGGACAGGAAAAAGAGGGCCAAACGGTGAGAATCCCAGGAACAAGAAAACCGTTTGCGGCGAAATATCAAAGTAATGCAAATTGTCAATGTTCTGAAACGTGCTTTAATGCGCAAGTAGACCCGAAGCCCTTTCCAGATAAATTGGCTTTTCCAAGCTTCCTCAGGAATCTATGCACATAAAAACATATACATATCATAACCATACAATATCTACACCAATATACAATATTACATATATATACATCATATATACAACAGGGAAATGCATTTAAAGTAAATTACCTGCTTGCAATGTAGATATAGTTTCTTCAAGGTATTTTAATTTTAATGAATATTTAATTTTATTCGCGTCTGAGCCTCAATGAAAATTCTGCAGTGCTCCTCGACGTCAAAGAACCATCTCACTCACACCTTGTTTTATAATCAATACTAACCCACAGCAGCTGTATCTAATAAAGAACCACATATTGTAACCTAGAAATTTCTTAAAGGAAACACGACAAGTCCAAATCTATGTTGAGTCCATGTGGATGAACAGTATTGAAACAATAAATGAAATGTGCTTCTCTGTGGCGTAATCTAAGTTCTATATCTATTGCTTCATATCGAGAGGATTTGACAGTTTCAAGGACAGCGAACCTCAAATCTTTATCACTATGTTGCTTCTCCAGAAAATGACTGACCATGGGTGCAGTAATGTCTCCTTTCCTAATTCTATATCTATGTTCCCCCACACTGGTTTTAATCTCACAGCTGGTGCACCCCACATAGCTTAACCCACAACTGCACATGATGATATATATACAACATTTAGTTTGGCAAGTGGTAAGCTCTTTCAATTTCAATTTATAAGTACACCCAGGAACCATAATTAAAATCTCGCTTTTAAAAACGTTCACCAGGGAGCCATTAAACATCATTACCAACAGCCAAAATGTTAGGAATTTGATCCACAGTCTACCAGAAGCCTAAATTACTCCCGCCATAGACAAAAATTTGTTAAGCCTATTTTTGACCATGCAGTTTCACCTGCGGCACTGCAGAGAAGCCTTGTATGTGGCCCACATTAGGAGCCACCAGGATTTACCTGGTCCCATTTCAGAGGGTAATAGCAGGGTCAATGCGGCCGCTAAGGAAACTCACCAGAAATTGATCACGGCCATCTTCACAACCTCGATCCAAAGTCATGCATTTTCCCACCAGAATGCCAAAGCGCTAGCACGGCAGTTTAACCTGCCATTGTCACAAGCACAAGGAATCATGTGCTCCTGCCCGCAATGCACAGGAGCATCAGGGGGCCCTCATGGGGAACCAACCCACGAGGGACGGGAGCTAACCAGATCTGGCAGATGGATGTCACACATGTCCCACAGTTTGGGAGATGGCAGTATATGCACGTCTCCATTGACAATTTTTTGCAGTTTGCCTGGGCCACGGCCCAGAAGGGAGAAGCTGCAACTCACATAGAGCAACACCTTTTGACATGCTTCGTGATCATGGATAAACCAGACCTCTTGAAGTCTGATAACGCACCAGCTTATAGTTCCAAACAGCTAGCATCATTTCTAGTGACCTGGGACGTAAAGCACACATTTAGAATTTCATACAACCCCCAGGGACAAGCCATTGTTGAATGGGTGACCTGGACGTTTAAGTCCTACATTGAAAAACAAACAGAAAGGGAGGAGATAGTCCCCCCCAAAAAGCCAGGGTCAGGCGCAGCAATGCCTACACAAAGTATTATTCGCCTATAATCACCTTAACATTTTTCTGACTGCACCCCACAGGAGAAGCATTTCCGACAGCAGGAAATCCTCCTGCGACCAATGGTTCACTTCAGGGTGCTGCCAGACCCCTCTTGGAGAGGCCTGGTTCCCCTGATAACATGGGGGAGTGGGTATGCATCGATTATGTCCCTCACAAGACCTGTCTGGATCCCCACTCATTGCGTGAAGCTGCATTTCGAGCAGCATGGTGTGGAACAGAGCGATCCCGGATCCCCTGCCCAAGATGGAGGGAGTGAGCCTGACGAGAGGACCCAGAAGAAGCAGATGACCCCGGCCAAGACCAGAGCAGAGAGTGACCTGGGGAATGGTCAACACCTTGTGTGATGACGCTTTATCCATTCTGAGGGAGCAAAACACTGAGCACACGCCACAAAACATGGTGGCCGCAGTGCTAGCTCAAATCACCTACAATTCCCTGATGATCGTATTGATCCTTTGCTTGCTGATGGGGGGAGGGGTTCAAGCATCTTATGAGGACTTGACATCTGGCGGAGACTTAACTGCCAGACTCCAATATAACATTTGAGAGAAATTAGCTGGACTTGTCAACCAATCGGACTTTTGCTTGCAACAAACCATGAACACTGCTTCTCTCTTAAGCACATGCCTGATCCTGGTGTGCCGCGCACCGGGAGAACAGGCTGGGGACATTGAATGGTTGCGTGCATTTGGGCACCACCACATGATCACTTATGTGACTTACACAAATTGGGATACTCAGGTAACAAAGACTTTGCCAGCTGATGCAGTCACCCTTTACACACCTCGGGTGGCCATCAGCCAAAACACACCTTGTGCCAGAATGACGCACTGCTCCACAGCCAAAAGCCCACACCACCGTTGCCTGAGCTCTGGGAAAGAGACTTGGAAATGTGTACAACCAGCGACAATCAGTTATTTGTATGCTCATATTATTTTGCCTACAGGGTGGTTTTTCACTTGTAACCAACGGACTTGGAACTAAATACCTGCTAATGTGTCAGACTCATACTGCTGTGTGAGTCGTTTAACCCTGGTACTCCCCGAAAGAGAGATGGTCACCCCAAACCCAGTCACCCCAAGGCCAGCACAGCCCATACGAGCGGTCCAGCTAGATGAGACATGTGATAGTGACATCACTGTACTTAGCAAGGCAGAGTATGTGTCCCTAGC
This sequence comes from Bradypodion pumilum, assembly GCA_035047305.1. Taxonomy (NCBI): domain Eukaryota; kingdom Metazoa; phylum Chordata; class Lepidosauria; order Squamata; family Chamaeleonidae; genus Bradypodion; species Bradypodion pumilum. The sequence goes on along the minus strand of JAWDJD010000001.1, from coordinate 154,882,595 downwards.
AGTCAGTATCATAGGGGTGCCCGGACTAGCAGTGGGTAATGCATACAGGATCCGCCAACTGGCATGCACACTAGCCAAAGCCATCAATCACACTTCATCAGCCATTGCCATGCTAAACCGAGAGCAGGCTGAACTGAGACACACAGTTTTAGACAACCGCACAGCAATTGACTATTTGCTGCTTTTACACCATTTGGGCTGCAAATCTGTCCGGGACATTCATTCATTCATTCATTCATTCATTCATTTATTTATTTAAATTTATTTAAATTTATTTAAATTATTATTTATTTATTTAAATTTTATATGCTGCCCAATCAGGAGAACCTGACTCAGGGCGGTGTACAACTGTTTAAATTGTATAAAAACAGATTTTAAAATCCCAAATCGCTCACTCACTTCCCCACCCTACTACCCCCACCTCAATTAAAAGAATAAAAAGAAATAAAAGGGAATGGGGTGAGGGAATACAACAACACTTAGGGAGGGATATTAACTAAGTACTAACTGGGGATGAGCCAACAGGCTGGAGCCATATTCCCATTAAGGCCCCGCACCTGCCCTGCTAGCCAGGTTTTCAGACTTTTCCTGAAGAGCAGCAGTTCTGTCTGTAGCCTCAATTCTGTTGGAAGGAGGTTCCAGAGGGCTGGTGTGGACACGGAGAAGGCCCTTCTTCATGTGCCAGAGAGGCAGGCCCCTCTAGCTGAAGGCACAACTAGGGAGCCCCTCCGGTCCACTCTGGTTGGACGGGCAGACATGTGTTGTTTTAACCTCATGGACAATTCTCACAAAGTCCTGAGTCAAATCACCGAACTTGACACTAGTTAAACACATCAAGGAAAATGCCAACTGGGGATGGTGGGACGAACTATGGTTGTGGGTGACATCGGGGTGGCTGAAAGCAGCGCTCAAAGCTATCGCTAGCATTGTAGTAGTGGGAATTATGTTTTTCTGCTTTGTGCAGTGCATTCCATTACTCTTGTCAATGTGCACCACATGGCGGAGACCCCGAGAGATAGTTACACCCAAACAGATCATGCCCTACATCTACCATGCCCTCAGCCAAGCTGACTTAAATAATAAAGGGAGGGGAAATGTGGGTTGCCTGTGGGAATAATTGGCAATTAAACCTCTCCCCAGGGGTTCGCTCGGCTTTCGACAGATCCGGGGACCACCCGAGCTCGGCTGGAGGGGAAATTGGGAAGATAAAGCAGGCTAGTTAGAAATGAATCATAAACCTAGGCTAGGGGCAAATAGAGTAAGGCAAACAAGCCAAGGCAGACAAAGGACAAGCTAGGTACCCGGAGTCAATACACATAGACCCCGAGATTAGGGCAGGAACAATGGGTTTTGCCAGCATGAGGTAATTAACTGCGGGCTGTCCATTAACCACAGGGCAATGTCCAAGAACTGTCATTGTAGCTGACCACTGGAAAATGCCACATATGCAAGCCTTCTGTATAGGGGTGTCACGAACCCCACGTCAGGGTAATAAATACGTGTCCCCAACTCTGGTCATGGCTGGACTTCACCGCATGATTGCCTCCGCGTGTCTTCCTTGCAGCCAGCCATTCCTACAAGAAGGAAAGAAAAATGACAGATAGACAGACAGATTATAGTCCAAGAAATTATGAAAGAAGCATTAATTTTTAAATTATGTAGCATAAGGCTGTATATTCATGTAAGGTTTAATTTTATTGGTAAATGAGTTCCATTAATCCATTCTCAATGTCATACACTTCCAGAGGTTTTGGTAAGATTATTAGGTGATTTTTCTGAATACAACATACTATACAGAGAGAGGGAAAGAGAGATAGAGACATAGAGAGACAAAGAAATACATAAAGAAAGAGAGGGGGGAAGAAAGAGAGAGAGCAAGAGAGAAAAATACATACAGAGATACCTTCTCACAATTAAATACAAAATCAATACCCCCGGCAAGGCCGGACAATCAGCTAGTAAATAAAAAAAAACCTTGCCTTCTCATGATGTGCGAGAAATAGGACAGCCTCACTTTCCTCATTTTTGCCTACAGAGGCAGTAAAGGCTTGATCTTCTCTAGGACTCACTTGGTTATCTTTCTGGCAACCCAGAGTATCCACAGGTCTCTTCAAATGAATCATTTTCCCACCCTGTCAGCTTTCTTTACCTTCCAGATAGGATAAGCATGTCCTATTATATGGGGCTGAATCTGCCTGCATTTATTTCTTATTGATCTGAAAACTGCCACATTTGATCCCCTCAGAAGCATCAACTGTCATTGGAAATTTCTTTCAGTTCTACAGAAACTGTTAAAAAAAGGGGGGGGGGAATCAGTCATTTTTTTTTAAAAAGGATCAAAACCCAAAAGGCACTTAACACATACATAAGAACATAAGAACAGCCTTGCTGGAACAGGCCACAGCCCATCCAGTCCAGTATTCTGTCTCACACAGTGGCTCACAATTTCCTTCAGGGTATTCCCAAGCAGATGCCTTCACCTGCTTAGGATTCCCTGGAAATGATATTGAGAGATATCCTGCCTATCTCTCCAACCCGGAGGTTGTCCTTAAGTATCCATATTTATAGCCATTGATACTCTTGTCCTCCATGAACTTGTCTAATCCTTTCTTAAATCTGTCAAGACTGACAGCTGTCACCACTTCTTCTGGCAGCGAGTTCCATAGACCAGTAATCCTCTGGGTGAAAAAGTACTTTCTCTTATTTGTTTGAGAACTAGTAACCAAAAGTTTCATGGAGTGTCCCCTAGTTCTAGTATAATGCGATAGGGAAAACAGTTTTTCCTTATCTACTTTGTCCACACCGTGCATGATTTTATAAACTTCAATCAGGTCACCTCTTAGACGTCGTCGTTCAAGAGTGAAGAGGCCCAACCATTGCAGCCTCAGATGGTAAGGAAGGTGTTCCAGTCCCCTAATCATTCTGGTTGCCCTCCTCTGCACTTTTTCCAGCTCCATAATATCCTTCTGGAGGTATGGCGACCAGAACTGTGCACAGTATTCCAGATGGGGCCTCACCATAGATTTATAAAGAGGCAAAATGACACTTGCTGACTTATTTTCTATACCCTTCCTAATGATCCCTAGCATTGAGTTTGCTTTTTTCACTGCTGAGGCACACTGGGTTGGCACCTTCATTGAGTTGTCCACCAGGACACCAAGGTCTCTTTCCTGGTTTGTTGCAGAGAGTTCAGACCTCATCAGTTTATAAATGTAATTGGGGTTCTTTGCCCCAACATGCATCACTCTGCACTTACTAATGTTGAAACTCATATGCCACTGTTTTGCCCACTTCCCCCAGTGTCAAGAGATCCCTCTGGAGCTCCTCACAATCTCTCACAGTTTTCACTACCCTGTATAATTTTGTGTCATCAGCAAATTTGGCTACCTTGCTTTTTACTCCTACCTCTAGATCATTTATGAAGAGGTTGAAAAGCAAGGATCCCAGTACTGAACCTTGGGGGACCCCACTCTTTACTTCCCTCCACTTGGAGAAGTGTCCATTTAGTGCTACCCTCTGTTTCCTGTCCCTTAGCCAGTTGCTGATCCAGGACAAGACCTGTCCCTTTATTCCATGACTGGTAAGTTTATTCAAGAGCCTTTGGTGTAGGACCTTGTCAAAAGCCTTCTGAAAGTCCAGATAAACAATGTCAACTGGATCCCCCTTATCCACATGCTTGTTGATACTCTCAAAAAATTCCAACAGATTAGTGAGGCATGATTTGCCCTTGCAAAAGTCATGTTGGCTCTCCTTTAGCAGCGCCTTCTCTTCTATGTGCCTATTAATTCTATCTTTTAGGATGGTTTCCATCACTTTACCTGGGACACATGTCAAACTGACAGGTCAGTAATTTCCTGGATCACCCCTGGATCCTTTTTTGAAAATTGGTGTTACATTCGCTACCTTCCAGTCATCAGGCACAAAGCCTGATTTAAGGGAAATATTATATATTTTGGCTAGGAGATCAGCAATTTCATCTTTAAGTTCCCTGAGAACTCATGGATGGATGCCATCTGGTCCTGGTGATTTGTTAGTGTTTAGTTTAACAAGACATGCAAGGACCTCCTCCCTGGTTATTTCTATCTGGCTTAATTCTTCGGTTTCCCTCCCTACGAAGATAGGCTCTGTTTTGGGCATGTGGCCTCTGTCTTCTTCAGTGAATACTGAAGCAAAGAATTCATTGAGTCTCTCTGCAATCTCTGTTTCCTCTTTAATAACCCCTTGCCTTCCATTGTCATCTAATGGTCCAATGGCCTTCCTAGTTGGGTTCTTACTTCTAATGTACTTAAAGAAGTCTTTGTTATTTCTCTGAGTATTTTTAGCTATACGCTCCTCAAAGTCTTGCTTTGCTTTCCTGATTGTTGCCTTGCATTTGTTCTGCCAGAATTTATGTTTCTGCCTGCTGTCCTCATTCGGACAAGCCTTCCATCTTCTAAATGAGCTTTTCTTGCTCTTGATCACTTCCCGAACAGCTCCTGTAAGCCACATTGGAGTCCTCTTGGACCTGGCAGTGGCCTTTTTCCTTTTGGGTATGCATTCCAATTGAGCCTCTGTTATTGTTTTTGTAAACAGCCTCCATGCCTCTTGGACTGTTTGGACTCTCTCAATTTTCCCTTTCAGCTTCTTTTTTACTAGTTTCCTCAACTTTGCGAAATTTCCTTTTTGGAAATTTAAGGTCTCTGTGTTAGATTTTATCAGTGACTTGCGGTCTATGATCAAGTTAAACATAATTGAGTTGTGGTCACTGTTCCCTATTGGATCAGTCACATTAACATCTTGCATAATGTGACTGATCCAATAGGGAACAGTGACCACAACTCAATTATCTTGCAAGTCAAGGATTCTTGTACCTCTAGTTGGGTCTTCAACCATCTGTCCCAGGGAACAATCATTTAGCATATCTAGGAACTTTATCTCTTTATCATGTGCTGAATAACAGTTCGCCCAGTCTATGTGAGGGTAATTGAAGTCCCCCATTATAACCAGGCTTCCCTTCTTGGATGCCTCCTTTACAACATTCTTCAACTGCCAGTCTCCCTCAAGAGTTTGGGTCAGAGGCCGATAGTATATGCCTACTGTTAGACCATCCTTGTGGCCTGGTACTCTTACCCACAGAGCTTCTAATGGTGACTCCAAATCACCTAGATATTCCAATTCATGCGATTTTATCACTTCTTTGACATACAAGGCTACACCACCTCCCGTTTGCCCCTTCCTATCCTTCCTGTACAGTTTGTAGCCTGGGATAACTGTATCCCATTGGTTATCATCCGTCCACCAGGTTTCAGTGATACCAATAATATCAATATTCTTATCTATTGCTAAGTATTCCAGCTCCCCTATTTTGTTCCAGAGGCTTCTGGCATTTGTATACAAGCATTTATATATGCTTTCCTGATACAGTCTTTTGAGTCCAGTTGCATTGTTAGACTGCCTCTTGCATCCTTCTTCTAGAGTGCTGGTGACTAACTCCTTGCTCTGCTCAGTAATTTTTGCATCCTCCTCACTACTCAAATACACACTTTCCCGAACCAGATGCTGCCTAGCTCCTGTCGGCTTTCCCCCAGTTATCAGTTTAAAAGCTGCTCTGCAGCCTTTTTGATGTTGAGTGCCAGCAATCTGGTCCCATCATGATTCAAATGCAACCCATCCCTCCTGAACAGATTTGGCTTGTCCCAAAATGTTCTCCAGTTCCTGACAAATCTGAAACCCTCCTCTCGACACCACTGCTTCTGAGCTCTGCCTGCCTGGTAGGTCCTGCGCGAGGGACAGGCAGCACTTCTGAAAATGCTACCTTGGAAGTCCGGGACTTCAATCTTCTTCTTCCTAACAACCTGAATTTGGCTTTCAGGACAGACCGCTTGGCCTTCCCAACATCATTGGTACCAACGTGTACCATGACAACTGGCTCGTTCCCAGTTCTCTCTAACAATCTATCTAGATTTCTTGTGATGTCTGCAACTTTTGCACCTGGCAGGCAAGTCACCATACGGTTATCATGTGCATCACAAATCCATTTCTCTGCATTTCTAATTATTGAATCGCCTAGTACAAGGAGCCTCTCTCCTGCAATCTGTTCATCTACATGCACCTCATCAACTATATTAAGGGAGAGAACCTCAGTTTGTTCCTGTTGTTTATCTTCCTGGATTTCATCAAGTGTGATGAAGGAGAGATCATCAGGTGGAACCAGTTGTTCCTCTGTGTGTTCCTCATCAGGTGTGATGAGGGAAAGAGCCTCAAATTTATTCTGTAATTTCAGACTCTCAGAGTGCATGGCTGAATTGATGGCTTCAGAAACTGATTTCATGTTGAAATCTGGTTCTGATTAACAGGAAAAGGTTATTTGTTGATTTCTTATGCTTATCTGTAGGAGACAGGAAGATTTTAGATTTCCAGATCAAAATTTGTATTAGGGCCCAACTCAGTTTTTTGTGCACTAACTGATTGAGCAGGAGATTATTTATTATTTATCAAAAACATTTGCACTCTGCTAAGGATTAACATTTCCTATATAGAAAATTACATTTAGTGCAAAAAAACAACAACAACAACACAACTCACATGGACACTTAACTAGGACACATGCTGAATATATAGCGATAACTACAACAACTGCACTTATATACTGCTCCATAGTGCTCTCTGGATCTTTTGGGTACTGTGTTAAAGTCCATGAATATACTCATCAGCTGAAATCTTGTTGCTTAGCACAGTAAGTGACAATTAGAGTAGGCTCATTTGAGTCAACAGGACTTATGGAAGCACTGACTCAGCAAATCCTCACTCATTCACCAGGCCTAATCTAGTCAAGACACACTAAGCTAAACTGTAGGATATCAGTCATTAAATATATATCCATTAAATATATGTGCATTAGGTTTCCCTTGCTCGAAAGCCAGTCGTATCCGACTCTAGGGTGCAGTGCTCATCTCTGTTTCTAAGCCGAAGAGCCAGCGCTGTCTGCTTCTGCAGACATTTCTGTGGTCATGTGGCAGGCATGACTAGACACCGGAGCGCACGGAACGCTGTTACCTTCCCACCGAAGTGGTCCCTATTTATCTACTTGCAATTTCTTCCTTTCGAACTGCTAGGTTGGCAGGAGCTGGGATGAAGACGGGAGCTCATTTCCGTCCTGCATTAGATAAAGGTAAAAGTCACCTCTGCTTGAAAGCCAGTCATATCCAACTCTAGGGTGCAGTGTTCATGTCTGTTTCCAGCCAAAGAGCCAGCACTGTCTCTTGTCTGCAGATGTAGACATGTGACAGGCATGACTAGACACCAGAGTGCACGGAATGCCCTTTACCTTCCCACTGAAGTGGTATCTATTTATCTACTTGCAATTTCTTGCTTTCAAACTGCTAGTCTGGCAGGAGCTGGGACAGAGATGGGAGCTTGCTCCATTGTGCAGCACTCAGGTCTTGAACTGGTGACCTTCCAGTCATCAAGTTCAGCATCTTAACCAGTAAAACCAAAGACATAACACACATAGGAGAATTTGCACATCTGCATAAATAAGATTCTGGATTTTTAATGATGCTTTGGGAAATTACCAGTTATTTGCTTGTCATTGGTAATGAGCCAGAAAGCAGTTTTGCAGATGTGGTAATCTTTGCCACAAGCTTGGGCTTTATTTTGTTTTCTTTAAAATCATCTTTCTCCAAAATTTCATTTTGACTGCTGTTTCATCCTAAAAATACCTAGCAAAACTGTTACATTCTGAGAGCCTCTTTGGGATAAGTCCTTCATGCCCTATCCTTCACAGAACAATAGAGGCACTCAATAAGAGGTGAGAATGACTGATGCTGTTCCCCTGTTTTCCATTCCAACTATTGATCTCCAGTTAAGTCCAGCCACCTCCATAGGGGTGCTTGCACTGACATCTACTGGCTGAATGTATTTCTGCCATAACCTTCTCTGATACAGACCTTTTTTTAAAAAAAAATCTACTTTTGCTTTTTGTTTGAAATCATCTTATAGTTTGGATTTAATTAAATCTTTGTGATGTTTTTATGGAATATTAACTAAAGTATAAATATGCATAATCCAGTTTTAAAAAGCAGATAACTGGGAAAGGCCATTCTTATAGAGAAACTGGAATGCTATTTTTAGAAGAGAATTTGTTACCGAATAGTTATTATTTAAAATAAGTTTTAAAATGTTCCCTACTGATTACCAAATTTGCCAGTGTATAATGTTAATCGGAGTGTAAGACACACCCTTTATTACCAAAATATCCCACTATAGGCCACTATATACAGTACAAAATACATTCCATTTTCCCAGTGTATTTTAAGGGGGGGAGTGGGTTTAATGCACCAGCAAATATGGTATTTAAAGAGCAGTATCTACAAACATGGCAAAAATAGAGGAAATCTACTATATAAACCTCCTCCCAGCAATGTTTTGAGAGGAATTCTTTAATATTATCTGCTACATTTTAAACATAACAAAACTACCAGTTGTGTTTTGTTAAGTGCTATCAGCATCTCAAAAAGTAGTATTTTATGGGTAACACCATTATTTATAATATATTATTTCCAACTTCTTCTGGCTAGTCCAGAATTAGGAGCCTGCAAATCTACATCAGATTTTTAAAAAGTGATGTTTAGCTACACACTAGCAGAAGCAGACAAAGCTCTTTGGCTTTGAAACAGAGATGAGCACTGAAACCTAGAGTTGGATACAACTGGCTTTCGAGCAAGGGAAACCTTTACCTTTACTTTTACTCTTTAATCTCAGGGACTGCAGTGGCTCAAGGGGTTAAGACACTGACTGGATGGCGGCAGGTCAGCAGTTTGATACCCGAGTACTGCAGGATGGAATGAGCTCCCATGTAGATGAACAAATTGCAGGAGAGAGGCTCCTTGTACTAGGCGATTCAATAATTAGAAATACAGAGAAATGGATTTGTGATGCACATGATAACCGTATGGTGACTTGCCTGCCAGGTGCAAAAGTTGCAGACATCACAAGAAATCTAGATAGATTGTTAGAGAGAACTGGGAACGAGCCAGTTGTCATGGTACATGTTGGTACCAATGATGTTGGGAAGGCCAAGCGGTCTGTCCTGGAAGCCAAATTCAGGTTGTTAGGAAGAAGATTGAAGTCCCGGACTTCCAAGGTAGCATTTTCAGAAGTGCTGCCTGTCCCTCGCGCAGGACCTACCAGGCAGGCAGAGCTCAGAAGCCTCAATGCATGGATGAGGCGGTGGTGTCGAGAGGAGGGTTTCAGATTTGTCAGGAACTGGAGAACATTTTGGGACAAGCCAAATCTGTTCAGGAGGGATGGGTTGCATTTGAACCATGATGGGACCAGATTGCTGGCACTCAACATCAAAAAGGCTGCAGAGCAGCTTTTAAACTGATAACTGGGGGAAAGCCGACAGGAGCTGGGCAGCATCCGGTTCGGGAAAGTGTGTACTTGAGTAGTGAGGAGGATGCAAAAATTACTGAGCAGAGCGAGGAGCTAGTCACTAGCATTCTAGCAGAAGGATGCAAGAGGCAGTCTAACAATGCAACTGGACACAAAAGACTGTGTCAGAAAAGCATATATAAATGCTTGTATACAAATGCTAGAAGCCTCCGGAACAAAATAGGGGAGCTGGAATACTTAGCAATAAATAAGAATATTGATATTATTGGTATCACTGAAACCTGGTGGATGGATGATAACCAATGGGATACAATTATCCCAGGCTACAAACTGTACAGGAAGGATAGGAAGGGGCAAGTGGGAGGTGGTGTGGCCTTGTATGTCAAAGAAGTGATAAAATCGTATGAATTGGAATATCTAGGTGATTTGGAGTCACCATTAGAAGCTCTGTGGGTAAGAGTACCAGGCCACAAGGATGGTCTAACAGTAGGCATATACTATCGGCCTCCGACCCAAACTCTTGAGGGAGACTGGCAGTTGGAGAATGTTGTAAAGGAGGCATCCAAGAAGGGAAGCCTGGTTATAATGGGGGACTTCAATTACCCTCACATAGACTGGGTGAACTCTTGTTCAGCACATGATAAAGAGATAAAGTTCCTAGATATGCTAAATGATTGTTCCCTGGGACAGATGGTTGAAGACCCAACTAGAGGTACAAGAATCCTTGACTTGATCCTGAGTAATACTCAGGATCTGGTGCAAGATGTTAATGTGACTGATCCAATAGGGAACAGTGACCACAACTCAATTATGTTTAACTTGAACATAGACCGCAAGTCACTGATAAAATCTAACACAGAGACCTTAAATTTTCAAAAAGGAAATTTCCCAAAGTTGAGGAAACTAGTAAAACAGAAGCTGAAAGGGAAAATTGAGAGAGTCCAAACACTCCAAGAGGCATGGAGGCTGTTTACAAAAACAATAACAGAGGCTCAATTGGAATGCATACCCAAAAGGAAAAAGGCCACTGCCAGGTCCAAGAGGACTCCAATGTGGCTTACAGGAGCTGTTCGGGAAGTGATCAAGAGCAAGAAAAGCTCATTTAGAAGATGGAAGGCTTGTCCGAATGAGGACAGCAGGCAGAAACATAAATTCTGGCAGAACAAATGCAAGGCAACAATCAGGAAAGCAAAGCAAGACTTTGAGGAGCGTATAGCTAAAAATACTCAGAGAAATAACAAAGACTTCTTTAAGTACATTAGAAGTAAGAACCCAACTAGGAAGGCCATTGGACCATTAGATGACAATGGAAGGCAAGGGGTTATTAAAGAGGAAACAGAGATTGCAGAGAGACTCAATGAATTCTTTGCTTCAGTATTCACTAAAGAAGACAGAGGCCACATGCCCAAAACAGAGCCTATCTTCGTAGGGAGGGAAACCGAAGAATTAAGCCAGATAGAAATAACCAGGGAGGAGGTCCTTGCATGTCTTGTTAAGCTAAACACTGACAAATCACCAGGACCAGATGGAATCCATCCACAAGTTCTCAGGGAACTTAAAGATGAAATTGCTGATCTCCTAGCCAAAATATATAATCTTTCCCTCAAATCAGGCTTTGTGCCTGATGACTGGAAGGTAGCGAATGTAACACCAATTTTCAAAAAAGGATCCAGGGGTGATCCAGGAAATTACCGACCTGTCAGTTTGACATGTGTCCCAGGTAAAGTGATGGAAACCATCCTAAAAGATAGAATTAATAGGCACATAGAAGAGAAGGCGCTGCTAAAGGAGAGCCAACATTTTTTTTGCAAGGGCAAATCATGCCTCACTAATCTGTTGGAATTTTTTGAGAGTGTCAACAAGCATGTGGATAAGGGGGATCCAGTTGACATTGTTTATCTGGACTTTCAGAAGGCTTTTGACAAGGTCCCACACCAAAGGCTCTTGAATAAACTTACCAGTCATGGAATAAAGGGACAGGTCTTGTCTTGGATCAGCAACTGGCTAAGGGACAGGAAACAGAGGGTAGCACTAAATGGACACTTCTCCAAGTGGAGGGAAGTAAAGAGTGGGGTCCCCCAAGGTTCAGTACTGGGACCCCTGCTTTTCAACCTCTTCATAAATGATCTAGAGGTAGGAGTAAAAAGCAAGGTAGCCAAATTTGCTGACGACACTAAATTATACAGGGTAGTGAAAACTGTGAGAAATTGTGAGGAGCTTCAGAGGGATCTCTCGACACTGGGGGAGTGGGCAAAACAGTGGCAAATGAGTTTCAACATTAGTAAGTGCAGAGTGATGCATGTTGGGGCAAAGAACCCCAATTACATTTATAAACTGATGGGGTCTGAACTCTCTGCGACAAACCAGGAAAGGGACCTTGGTGTCCTGGTGGACAACTCAATGAAGGTGTCAACCCAGTGTGCCTCAGCAGTGAAAAAAGCAAACTCAATGCTAGGGATCATTAGGAAGGGTATAGAAAATAAGTCAGCAAGGGACATTTTGCCTCTTTATAAATCTATGGTGAGGCCCCATCTGGAATACTGTGCACAGTTCTGGTCGCCATACCTCCAGAAGGATATTATGGAGCTGGAAAAAGTGCAGAGGAGGGCAACCAGAATGATTAGGGGACTGGAACACCTTCCTTACCATCTGAGGCTGCAACGGTTGGGCCTCTTCACTCTTGAACGACGACGTCTAAGAGGTGACCTGATTGAAGTTTATAAAATCATGCACGGTGTGGACAAAGTAGATAAGGAAAAACTGTTTTCCCTATCGCATAACACTAGAACTAGGGGACACTCGATGAAACTTTTGGGTACTAGTTCTCAAACAAATAAGAGAAAGTATTTTTTCACCCAGAGGATTACTGGTCTATGGAACTCCCTGCCAGAAGAAGTGGTGACAGCTGTCAGTCTTGACAGCTTTAAGAAAGGATTAGACAAGTTCATGGAGGACAAGAGTATCAATGGCTATAATTATGGATACTTAAGGACAACCTCCGGGTTGGAGAGATAGGCAGGATATCTCTCAATATCATTTCCAGGGAATCCTAAGCAGGTGAAGGCATCTGCTTGGGAATACCCTGAAGGAAATGGTGAGCCACTGTGTGAGACAGAATGCTGGACTGGATGGGCTGTGGCCTGTTCCAGCAAGGCTGTTCTTATGTTCTTATGTTCTTTGTCCCAGCCAGGAGCGGGCATAATTGGTAGATGACCTGAAGCTGTGCAAAGGCTCTCCTAGCCGTGGCTGCCACCTGCTCTTCGAGCAGTAGTCGCGAGTCCAGGAGGACCCCAAGTTACACACCAGATCTGTCTGATGCAGTGCTGCCACATCCAGTACCAAAGATGGTAGCTCCCAGAATAACACAGGGGCCCAAACCCACAGCTACTCAGTCTTGCCAGGATTCAGCTTCCTCAGATTATGAGTCATGATGATGAGAGAGATCTGACTTCATCAATTATGACACTGTCCCCCAAAGAATCAACACCAGAGATCATAATCCTCAAACTGGGTGTTGTACAATCTCCACACCACAGACTTCAGGCAGAAGCCTGATGAACTGGATTGTACTCCATGAAAGCTTGCATTGAAATAAATGTGTTAGTCTTTAAAGTGCCACCGTACTTTTTTAAGTCATTGTATTGTTTTTTGTTATCCAGATAGTGCATACATTTCTGATCTTTTTCACCAAAAATGGGACATGATCAACGTTTTCCTTTCACTTGGGAACCTGTAAATCCTTTGACAAATTCTCAGACCAGTTGGGCTGGGGAAGCCCAATGTTCAGGGTAGGGAAAAGCTCCTTACTCAATACAAGTGTAAGTAAATGGAAATCTACTAAATATCAAGCACAAATTATTTAATCAGCATTGTCTGTTTAGCTGAGTGTTAAACTCTGATTTTATCTTCTTCAATTAATCACTTTTTAAGTGAAGATACTCATTTCTGTAGCTTAAGCAGCTGGATTAAGTCTATCCTAGAGGAACTTCAGACTTTTCCTTCCTTTTGTTCCAACAGAAATATTTCTTCCACAAAATGTGGGGCTACCCTCTGCCACTGCTCACATTAACAAACAGTGCCATCTATTGAGGGGAAAAGATTTCTGTCCTCACAGAAGCTACACAGAAGAGAAAAACCAGCTCTCATCTTGTAAAATTGTATGAGCTGATAAGACTTGAATCCCCCCCCCCCAGTTATTTGGTAATTTCAGCATCAAGCGATGTCTCTCATACCAGTATAAATGAACTATTTGAGATAGAAATGTTGGTTTTTTCCCACATCACCTCATTGAGTCTGCCCTGCCATTAGACTGAGAGAGGGACCTCAATTGGTACACATTGGAGGGGAACACTATAATGTTGGAGGAAAGAGATTAATGTGTTAATTCTGCTGTTGTTAGGTGTGGTGAAGGATGACATTCTATTGCCGGGGTTAAAGTAAAATTCAAGGTACAGTCCAAACACCTTCTGTCAGGAAACTGGAAGAGGACACTACCTTTTCCCTCATTTCAAGCAGAAAATGATCTTGAAGCAGCCCTGTCCCACAGATATAATGCTTTGTTTTGGAAACAGTTCCCACACATTCAGTGGTATTGCACAACTACAATGCATGTATCTGTATGAACTGGACTTCCTTCCCCAAAGGCAGAGAATGGGTACAGCGTATCTCACCATACCACTGAAATATGGTTAAGAATCTTGCCTTGTTAGCTGGAAGGCTGGCAAGTCAGCAGTTCGAGACCCGGGTACTGCATGATGGATTAAGTGCCCGTCTCTGTCCCAGCTCTTGGGGACATCAAAGGAACCTCATTCAGACATCCCGAGTGGAGTTTCTCCAGCAAAAATCCTTTCAACCCAGAATGATTTCTGACACAAAGTTGTTGCTGTTGTTGTTGTTGAAATATTAGAAGAAATAAGCCAATACAGCTCTGATAAGGTTTCTAGCCACAGAATCACAGTTGGGAGTTCAATTCCCCACTGTGTCTCCATGAATAACAGCCAGCCTGTGAACCCATGGGCAAGCTGCACAATCCCAGGGTGCCCCCAGAAGGAGGAAGTGGTAAACCACTTCTGTATATTCTCTACCTAGGAATCCCTGGAAAGGGTCACCATAAGTCAGAATTGACTAGATGGCATGGAATTATTATTACCTTTGACAAATCGTGTATGTGGCAAAATTTTGACAAATCGTGTATGTGGCTTCAACAATCTTCAAACTGAAGCATCCAGAAATCATCTTTGATTGCAGCATATGAGCTATGGACACTTAACAGCCACAATCCTTGAAGTTTTTGTGCAACTTGCCAGTTAATTGGAGCTAACTGAGGAGGTGCTTGGTTATGTGCCAAAATGGGCAACCAAAATGTATTTTCGATTAGCTGCAATTAGCAGGTGGTCATTGTGACACCTCTCCCTGGAAATTCAGGTGCTTGTTATGATATTCCCGTAGGTAGCACACATACACTGAGAAGAGCTCAGTGATGCAGGCAGCTGGATTAGAGTGTAGAGATCTCATCATTCCTGCTTCTCACAATGTCCAGCGGCTTTGGCCCTGTTTGACCTGACCCTGTTACACCACAGACCACAAAAGAGATGCACAGCCAAAGGGGGAAGTTGAGTATGAATTATGGGTCAAATTTAACTCTTAAGAAATCAAGACTCTCCTCCAATATTTTAGGAAAGGGAGAATGGCACTACCTATACAAATATATCACTTACCTTGTTCGCATGTTCTGTCTTTCATATAATCTGGTGAGGCTGATATAGAAATCTGTTTCAATCCATTAAGAACCTGTCTTTTCCGAATGTATGAAGCTGTTCCTCTGAAAGAGCCCAGGTCCCTTAGGTACTTCACAGACAGTGCAGCCTGCAGTGCAATAATGGTAGGATAGGGATTGCTGCACTTCTTGATGAAATATTGTTCCCTCCAGAGGGAAGCCAGCATGCTTTATGACAGCAAGGTGGACTTATGCAATATACGAGGCATACATGGGGTGGGTAGCTTTATCCACTCATAGCCAGGGTGGAAGAAAGAAAGGTCACCACAGATTTTATTGTGCTGTAACTCATTTGCTAAAACTAATGCTATCAGGAGAAATAGCAGATCACTAGCAGAGTTGCCCAGCTTTGCCGGGGCAGAAGGGGGGTGCAAACATTCCGGGGTGACGGTGGCTCCCTGCGGGCTTTGGTCGCGCGTTGCATGTGGTGGCCCCCGCTGTGTTCCCTTGTTGGTAATTTTCACAGTTTGCCATTGTGTAGAGAGACACACACAGACACACACTGAAACACACACACAGAGAGGCCCATTGAAGCAGCACATTTTCACTTCCGGTGAGTGGCCAGCGGACGGGGAGGGCGGGTGGGCAAGAGAGTAGTGGCTGCCTCCACACTTGGCAGAAATGGGGGTGGACTTTCCCCGTGGCCATTGGTTTTCTTGCCACGCGGGCATGGCCACGCCTCTTCTGGCCTCATTCCAGATTCCCTGATTTGCTGCTGCAAGCTGCAGTGCCTGTTGGGAGATGTAGTTCAGTTTGTTTTTCCAATTTTGTGGGGTGAGCGCCCCACCCAAAGTCCTCGGGCACCTTCTACTGCAAACTGGAGCACTGAAGGTATGTATGTGCCAAATCCTAGGGGATTTGGTGCAGGGGTGTGAGAATGCATTCAGGACCCACAGACACACACTTCTGTTTTATTTATATAGATTAACAGCAACTTTTTCATCCCCCCTCTTATGTGGAAATAGCCAGCATTTTGAGCAGCCACAAAGTTGTTATATTCATAAGTAAAGGGCAGTCAAAGCTTCACTCTCATTATAATTTTCAGTTCCACTTCACAACTTTAAACAATGCCATTGATAGCATGCCATTCACTCTACAGCAGGGACAAGCTGCTGTGTTGTGGGCCAATGTGCAAACCTGGACTAAGTTTTGGTCATTCAAGGTGACCACAGGGCAACAAGGTGACCACAGGGCAAAACAAAAAGCTGTTGCCAACAACATCTCTGTGGATGTATGTCACTATGCTCAATCTCTCTCAAAAGTACCCTTGGGGGTATCGTGGTACACAGAAAGAGCTTCTTTGAAGATTGTGGTATTTTTGAACCACAGTTGGGGGGTACCCCAGGCAAATGCAACCTTGTGCTGGCTAATCTTTCTCACACTAGATCAGGTGAAAGGAACTATGGCATTAATTCACCAAGAGGTGGCTTTGTTTTGGCAGTTTCACATCTGGCCTAGATATGGAAGAAGAAATGAAAAACTGAGTTGAGGTGCCTGTGAAGGAGAACATTCTTTTTAGATTTTGTCACTAAAATCTTAGCAATCAGCACCTCTCCCTTGAAAATGATTTTCCCATACAGCATAGGTGAAACATTATGCTCCAAGGATAGCTAGGGTGAGAAAGATGGCCATTCTAAGCATAGAATAGAACCAAATTTCCACTGGTTCTGCTTAATATAAGTGGGTGTGGCCCACCCACCTTCCTCTGTGGTGCAACAGAGTCTCCCATGACATCAATATAGTGGAAACTTTAACTTTTTATTAGCAAACAACTTCAAGTGCTTTTTAATTTAAAAATGCAGGAATCACCAGCAATATCAATAAGGACTGTTCATTACCTCATGAGCCCTGGTAGCTCAGTGGTTAAACTGCTGTACTGCAACCAAAAGGTTGTGAGTTTGATCCTGACCAAGTTGACTCAACCTTCCAAGGTTGGTAAAATGAGTCTGCAGCATGTTGGGACAAAATGCTAATTATCTTGTGAACTGGCCAGAAAGTGCACTAAGCACTATGGGGAAGTATAGAAGTGTAATTGCTATTGCTTTAGACCAGAGGTGGTGAACCTGCAACCTTAAGATGACATGAGGCCTTCTAGGTCCTTACATGTGTGGTCATTTGTCTGAATGCACATTGCAAAGGCAAACTTTCTTGAAAAGCTTTATGGCACCATTGCGGGAGGGGGGAGTTGAGCCTCTGTCTATCCCTCCTTTATCTCCTTAATGATCCTTAATACAGTAAAACCCCTACTTACAAAAAAATTCAGTTCCGTAGGCTTTTGCTTAAATTGAATTTCTTTGTAACTCGAAACAAACCCATAGGAAAAATGATTTTTTATGTAATTCGAAGCAAACCCATAGGAAAATGAATTTTTATGCAACTCAAAGCAAACCCATAGGAAAAAGAATCTTTATGTAACTCAAAGCAAACCCATAGGAAACCATGTAAATTGGGACATGGTTTTAGCATAAAATCATTATGTAAGTTGAATTTTATGTAACTCGAGGCATTTGTAAGTTGGGGTTTTACTGTAGTCCTTTCTAAAGAAGGTTGCTTCACTCTGCCACATGACAGGACCAATCCCAGCCAAAAGTGGGGAGTTGTACAGAGTTGCAACAGAGAGTCCCTTCAGTTTTGTCCCAAGGTAGGTGAAGGAAACTGGGTGAGGATTTGCCACTAAGTTCCCTGTTTCTAGAATGTTAGTGTTTCCTCATAAAAATCCCTCATAAAGCAGGAGTGGATGATTTTTGAAGGTCTCAGAATCAATTTCTTCCACTCAAACTTCATTACAGAAACTAACTCAAACTTCATTACAGAAACTATCTACTCACCCTCAGTGGTATTAAAAAAAACCTACCACTAGGAATTAATAGCAGAAATTATCAGAAGCCACTTCTCTTTTCATTATTCACTCATTATTCACTCACCTTTAGGAACAAAACAAGGTAGGTGTACTGGAATGACCATGTACCTTTTTTAATAGAAGAATTGAACTTCAAGAGACACTGTTCTTTTATTTATTTTTAAATTATGTCGCTGTTAAAAGCCAGCGGCTGCATAAATGGAAGGAGGAATGTGGAATGAGGTTGATGGCCTAAGAGTTGCCCATCTCTGCTCCCAACATTGTACAGTACAGTATGTTGTCTTCTGCTATTAAATTGAAATGGACTTATAGCAACCTTAGTAAGGCTTTCGAAGGAAGTGTGATATTTAAGGAGTGGTTTTGCCAGTTCCATCCTGCCAGTGAGTTGCTATGTTGAAGCAGATCTTCTGAGTCCTAGCCTATCACTCAACCCACTACACCACACTGGGCTTACTATTGTTAGCTGGTGCTTTAGAAGAGGCTTGTTTGTAACTTACTTCTCCCTTAAACAACTCCTATGATTAGAATTGCACGTGCACTTCATACAGAGAAGATAAGAAATTTGGCAATTCCTTAAGCAGATCACAGCAAGGATGTGATGTGATCTTACAGCTGCAATCAGGAGCTGTCCATGCTCAAGTATGAAGAAAAATAACCCTGGATTGTTGTAACTAATCCATTTAGAACAAGGATTCGCAACCTGCTGCCTGTGGGCTGGATACAGCCCATGACACCATTCATGTGGGTCACCACCACTTCCAGCACACCAGACTTAAGCACAAAAGCTTCTAGGCTGACTTCTATGCAAGCTAGTGAGCACCACGGAGAACTTCTTGTACTTTGCTCTCTGCCACAAGAAAAGAGAGAGGTACATGAACAAAGAACAGCAATGACTCCTTTTAAGGGGGAGGGGGTTTGAATGGTGTAGAAAGTGATTAAAAAGGTGAAGATGGAGAAAGTTTGCAGCTCCATCTAGCTAGCTAGTACATCTACCTCCCACTAGTTGTTGTTTTTCAACACAAACACGACTACACTTGTATTTAGTGGGAGAAAGGGGGAGTGGAGGAAACTCCAGATCCATAGAAGAAAGGAAATTCTAACCCAGTTCATAAGAACATAAGAACATAAGAACAGCCTTGCTGGAACAGGCCACAGCCCATCCAGTCCAGCATTCTGTCTCACACAGTGGCTCACCATTTCCTTCAGGGTATTCCCAAGCAGATGCCTTCACCTGCTTAGGATTCCCTGGAAATGATATTGAGAGATATCCTGCCTATCTCTCCAACCCGGAGGTTGTCCTTAAGTATCCATAAATATAGCCATTGATACTCTTGTCCTCCATGATACTCTTTGATACTCTTGTCCTCCAGTTCAGGTGTTATGTGACCTGACATGTTGCACATATGTACAGGGGAGTGTGCAGCCCTGCCCATCCATTTTCATGCTTTTCATTGAACTGTCTAGTCCTGCCCTCTGTGTGTGTAACTTTGTATAGTGCTAACAGGGAGACAACCTGGGATCTTTGGATGGCAAGTCACTGAAAACCCTCCTGGCTTGCCATTGGCATGATTTATTCCTACTTACTGCCCAGCTCTACTGCTCATCCCATGCAGAGAGGCCCACAGGGGAGGGGAGTAAAGGATCCTGCCCCTCCCTCCCCATCCAAAGACCTGGGCCTAGAGAGGAAGAAAAAAGGAATCAACAAGGCCCAGCTATACTGCTCATTCCATGCAGAGAGGCCCACAGGGGAGGTGAGTAAAGGATCCAGCCCCTCCCTCCCCATCCAAAGACCTGGGCCTAGAGAGGAAGAAAAAAGGAATCAGCAAGGCCCAGCTATACTGCTCATCCCATGCAGAGAGGCCCACAGGGGAGGTGAGTAAAGGATCCAGCCCCTCCCTCCCCATCCAAAGACCTGGGCCTAGAGAGGAAGAAAAAAAGGAATCAGCAAGGCCCAGCTATACTGCTCATTCCATGCAGAGAGGCCCACAGGGGAGGGGAGTAAAGGATCCTGCCCCTCCCTCCCCATCCAAAGACCTGGGGCCAGAGAGAAGGACACTTCCGGAGACCCCCGACCACCCCCAGGAGATACCATCCACAAACACCATCACAGCGAGGCCCGAGCCGGCGCCTTTGACCGACTCCATGCGGCCGAAGAGAGGCAAGAGCTGCTGTGTGCATGCAAATGATAAGTAATCGAACTGAAATAATATAGTTGACTAAATATAGATGGCTTATGGCAACTGACATAGTGACAGTACAAGAAACTGACTTACATAGAGACTTGATATAGTGGACTTTTTCTTTCTTTCTTTCTTTCCCTTTCATTAATTAGTTCAACTTTTACTTTGATACTATGTGATAAACTGTGATATTGTGCATGATAATACTTTGTTTTAAAACTGTTTAAACGGTGATAACATGTGTGATGGGAAGAGACTGGCATAGAGACCGGCAAGGCACGCCACAAAGTCTGCCAAGAGAACCCTATGGACCAAAACAAAAGGCAAAACAAGGGGATGCTCAGCACAGCAGATCTGAAAAGGGGGAGGGATACGAAAGGGGGAGGAGAAATGCAATGTTGTAAGGAGCAATACTGCATAGGGACATGGAATGTGAGGTCTATGAATCAAGGAAAACTGGAAGTGGTAAAAAATGAGATGGAAAGAATAAGCATTGACATCTTGGGCATCAGTGAGCTCAAATGGACAGGGATGGGTGAATTCAGCTCTGGAAACCATCATATCTACTACTGCGGGCAAGAAAACCTTAGAAGAAATGGAGTAGCCATAATTGTCAATAAAAGAGTGAGAAAAGCAGTAATGGGATACAATCTCAAAAATGACAGAATGATGTCAGTCAGATTTCAAGGCAAACCTTTCAATGTCACTGTGATCCAAATATACGCACCAACCACTGGTGCAGATGAAGCCACAATGGACCAGTTCTATGAGGACTTACAACATCTCATAGAACAGACGCCAAGAAATGATGTCCAAATTATATTAGGAGACTGGAATGCCAAAGTAGGAAATCAAAAAGTGGAGGGAATAACAGGCAAATTTGGTCTTGGAACACAAAATGAAGCAGGGCAAAGATTGATAGAGTTCTGCCAAGAGAACGCACTGGTCATAGCAAACACTCTCTTCCAGCAACACAAGAGGCGACTTTACACATGGACATCACCAGATGGCCAACACCGAAACCAGATTGACTACATACTCTGCAGCCAAAGATGGAGAACCTCCATACAGTCAGCAAAAACAAGACCTGGAGCAGACTGTGGCTCAGATCACAACCTACTGATCGCAAAATTCAGGCTTAGACTAAAGAAAATAGGGAAAACACGGAGACCAGAAAGATATCACCTAGACAGCATCCCTAAAGAATACACGGTGGAGGTGATGAACAGATTTAATGTCTTAGACTCGGTAGACAGAGTACCGGAAGAATTATGGACGGAGATGAGGGACATCATGCAGGAAGCAGCAAAGAAAACCATACCAAAAGAAAAGAAGAGTAAGAAAGCAAAGTGGTTGTCTGATGAGGCTCTTAAAATAGCAGAGGAAAGAAGGAACGCAAAAGTCAAAGGAGAAAGGAAAAACTACAACCATTTGAACACAGAATTTCAAAGAAAAGCAAGGAGAGATAAGGAAAACTACCTAAAAGAACAGTGCAGAGAAATGGAGGAAAACAACAAAAGAGGCAGAACCAGAGATCTTTTCAAAAAATTTGGGGAAATCAAGGGAACATTTAAAGCAAAAATGACCATGATAAGGGACAAAGACGGAAAGGAGCTAGCTGATGCAGAAGAAATTAAGAAAAGATGGAAAGAGTACACAGAGGAACTTTACAAAAAGGACCTCAACACTCCTGATAATCTCAATGATGAAGAAATTGAACTTGAGCCAGACATCCTGGAGAGCGGAGTCATAAAGGCCCTAAAGAGCACTGCAAACAACAAAGCTAGTGGAGATGATGGTATCCCAGTTGAATTTTTCAAAGTGCTAAAAGATGATGGCATCAAATTACTGCATTCAATATGCCACCAGATTTGGAAAACAAAACAGTGGCCACAGGATTGGAAAAGATCAGTATACGTCCCAATCCCAAAAAAGGGCAATGCCAAAGAATGTTCAAATTATCGAACAATTGCGCTCATCCCACATGCCAGCAAGGTGATGCTCAAGATAATACAGGACAGACTTCAGCAGCATGTGGAGAGAGAATTACCAGAGGTGCAGGCTGGTTTCAGAAGAGGCAGGGGGACTAGAGACCACATCGCCAACATACGCTGGATCATGGAGAAAACAAAGGAATACCAGAAACAAGTTTACTTTTGTTTTATTGACTACACTAAGGCATTTGACTGTGTGGACCACAACAAGATGTGGCAAGTAATTAAAGAGATGGGAATACCAGAGCACCTCATATGCCTCCTGAGAAATCTGTACATGAACCAAGAAGCAACAGTTAGGACAGAACATGGAATAACAGAGTGGTTTGGAATAGGAAAAGGAGTAAGACAAGGCTGCATTTTGTCACCATGCTTATTCAACCTATACACAGAGCACATAATGTGCAGTGCAGGGATGGAGGAATCACAATATGGGATTAAAATCGCTGGGAGAAACATCAATAATCTGAGATATGCAGACGATACCACCCTAATGACAGAAAGTGAGGAAGACCTAAAGAATCTCTTGATTGGGCTGAAGGAGGAGAGTGCAAAAGCTGGCTTGAGACTCAATATCAAGAAAACCAAGATAATGGCAACAGGCCCCATCAGTTCCTGGAAAATAGACGGGGAAGAAGTAGAAGCAGTGACAGATTTTACTTTCTTAGGATCAAAGATCACTGCAGATGGGGATTGCAGCCATGAAATAAAAAGGCGACTGATTCTTGGGAGACAAGCGATGAGAAACATGCGGAACATAGTGAAAAGCAGAGACATTACATTGCAAACAAAAATTAGAATAGTCAAAGCAATGGTTTTCCCAGTAGTAATGTATGGATGTGAGAGCTGGACAATTAGGAAGGCTGAACGCAGAAGAATAGATGCCTTTGAAATGTGGTGTTGGAGGAGGGTTTTGAGAGTCCCCTGGACAGCGAGGAGAACAAATAGGTCAATCTTAGAAGAAATTAACCCTGACTGCTCATTGGAAGGTCAAATAGTAAAGATGAAGCTAAAATACTTTGGACATCAAATGAGAAGAGAGGATTCACTTGAGAAGGCATTGATGTTGGGAAAGGTGGAGGGCAAAAGAAGAAGGGGGAGGCCAAGGATGAGATGGCTAGATGGTATTATAGACACAATGGGCACAGAGCTGGGAGGGTTGAGGGGGATGGTAGAGGACAGAGGCGCCTGGAGGAAAATGGTCCATGGGGTCGCAAAGGGTCGGAGTCGACTGTGCGACTGAACAACAACAAGTATGTCAGGAATAGAAACAAAACCCCTCTGACAGGCATGCTCCAAGTACATGTGAATTCTGAAATGAGTCCCACTGATTCAGATGGATTCTTCTTCTTCTTGTTCTGCCATATCCAAATCCGAATATTGTTTGATCCTCATAGCAATCATCTATGAAGACTGTCCTGCAAATATAATGCAGTGGCCTTTCATCTGCCTTCCGCATGGGATAGCCCACGGGCCATCCTTTCTCTCAAGCTTCCTTAACATTACTATCTGCTAGCTGTAAACATTATTTGAGTTTCCTAAATATAACAACAATGCCTGGGGTATGAAAGGAGCGTTTCTATCTCTCTAAAACCACAGAATAAAATAAGCCTTTATTTCCAACTCTGTCAGAGTCTCGGGAAAGAGGAAAAAATAAACCCCTGACTCCAATATCTGGAAACTCAGTAAAAAATAACCTATTTGTATCCCAAATTCCTATTCCATGCCCTTCTAGCCCCACACTAGTACATTTTCGAATTCATTGACAATTAATTTCTTTTTAACAGTGCCTTAGCCTAGACTACAGCAACAGTAGTACATTTGGTTGATACTCACTAGATGGCAGCCGAACACCACTTTAGATGTTAATAAGTGCCAAACTGATCCATGTGTTTCTCTTTTGATTAATTCAAGCACAGTTTATTGTTTTTGTTGTCAACATCCCAGAGTGAAAGCATGACACAACAAATTTGGCATGACTCCATTAAAATTTACAGAAGCTTGCCCATAAGCAGAAAATTCTCTTCAACGAACGTCCTTAATTTCACCGAAAGTGTAGATTTGTCAAAACACTTTCACAATAGTAGGATTTTGGTCCCTCCAGAAGTTGCTGGGCTTGGGCTCCAAACTTGAGCACTATCACCAGTGTCCAAGGATGATGCATGTTGCAGTTCCATGGCTGCACCACTGGTTCATACTTTGAGCTGGGACTTAAGAGATACATGTCCAAGTCATACCTGTCAAGTATCCCATTTTCCCTGGGAAAGCCCCTTATTTTTACCCCTCTCCCCGCCCCCTCCTGTTTTATTAATTTCCCCGTAATATCCCTTAATTTTTTTTTTAAAAAAAAATCCTGACCGGAGCCCTCACAGGTGAAGCTGCATTATGTTTTTCCTGCCACCAGAGGTTGCTGTGGGTTTTCGCTTGTGGAAGGAGAGAGAGAAGTTTGGTGGGGGCCTTCTGTAGTGTAGTTTCTTTTTCATTTTCCTGCCACATGGTCATGGAGGCTTTGTTTTTGCTGCTGGTGGTCGGAGCGACCATGGGATGGGAGTCTACTCTAGGTGAGCGATATTTCATATGGAGATTAACTCCTCAGCTGCTGGGAGGCTTGGAAACTACAGAAGTTGCTTTTTACTTTACTAATTCCCTTCCTTAAGCTGGATCCGACATTCTCAGGTGTTGGTGCTACAACTGGTTGCAGTGAGGAACAAATAGATTGGTTAATTTTGGGGAATAAATCCCTTGCTCCTCCACCATAATTGGGAGGGGGGGTGTCTAGCCACGTGCAGGGCTAGTTCACCCTAGGGGGCTGGTTTACTATTCTGCTCTTTGGTTCCCAGAAATTTTTTAAAATTAAAAATGAGTAAACAAGAAAGAAAACAAAACAAAAGTCCCCCAAGAAGATGGGGAAAGGGTTCTTTGGCCCACACAGCTTTGTGCCCATTGCATCTACAATATCATCTAGCCATCTTATTTTTGGCCACACCCTTCTTTTGTCCACCTTTCCCAGCATCAAGGTTTTCTCAAGTGAATCCTCTCTTCTCATTTGATGTCCAAAAGTACTTTAGCATCATCTTTACTATTTGACATTTAATGAACAGTCATGGTTGATTTATTCTAGGATTGACCTATTTCTAACACCACATTTCAAAAGCATCTATTTTTCTGCGCTCAGCTTTCCTAATGGTCCAGCTCTCACACCCATACATTACCACTGAGAATTTATTTATTTATTTATTGTTAAATTTCTATACCGCCCACTCAGCCAAAGCCGACTCCGGGCGGTTCACAGAATGGGTAAAAACAGATAAAAACAAATAAAAACCAGCAATAAGAACCCACCCCTAAAAGGAGAGGGGTGCAGGAACCGAAGAAACCATGGAGCAGGCATCCTCCCCTATATTAACCACCCAACGGAAGTCACCCCTCCACCTGCATCCCAAACTTGGCCTGCCAGCCAGGTTTTTAGTTCTTTTCTAAAGGGCAACAACTCCATCTGGAGACGCAGTTCCACAGGCAGGAGGTTCCAAAGGGCCAGTGCGGACAAAGAGAAGGCTCCCCTCCTTGTGCCAGAGAGGTGAGTCCCCCTGGCCGATGTCACTATTAGAGAGCCCCTCCAGTCTGCTCTGGTTGGACAGACAGACGTCCTTAGGGCGATGCGGTCTCTAAGGTAACCTGGCCCACTACCATATAGGGATTTAAAGGTCAAAACCAGCACCTTGAATTGCACCCGGAGACAAACGGGTAACCAGTGCAGCTCCCAAAGCAGTGGTGAGGCATGGGCATAACGCCCACACCCCATCACCACCTGGGCCACCGCATTCTGGACCAGCTGCAGCCTCCGAATGGTCATCAAGGGCAGCCCCATGTAGAGTGCATTACAATAATCTAGTCTGGAGGTCACCAGAGCATGAGTGACCATGAGCAAAGAGTCCCGGTCCAGGAGCATGCGCAACTGGCAAATCACCCGAAGTTGGGCGAAGGCCCTCCTGGCCACAGCCACCACCTGTTCTTCTAGCAGCAGCTGCAAATCCAGGAGGATCCCCAAGTTGCACACTGGGTCGGTCTGGGGCAAAATAGCCCCATGCGAAACCAAAGATGGCAGCTCCTGGGATATCACAGGACCCCTTATCCATAGCCACTCAGTCTTACTAGGATACAGCTGTAACCCATTCGCCCCCATGCAGACCCCAACCACCTCCAGACAACTGGAAAGGACTTTGACTGCATCACTGGGGCCCCCACGAGCCGAGATATACAACTGTGTATCATCCACGTACTGGTGGTACTGCACCCCGTGGGAATGGATGATCTCACCCAGCGGCTTCATGTAGATGTTAAATAGGAGAGGAGAGAGTACCAAGCCCTGAGGCACCCCATATTTTAGGGACCTAGGACTGGACTTCTCTCTCTCCAACCACACCGACTGGGTCCAACCCCTCAGAAATGAGGAAAACCAGGACCATACCATGCCCTGGATTCACAATCCTCGGAGCCATTCCAGAAGGATACCGTCGTCGACGGTATCGATAGCCACTGAGAGGTCAAGAAGAGAAAGGACGGATGGATGACCACCATCCCACTCTCGCCAGAGATCATCCATCAGCGTGACCAATGCAGTCTCAATACCATATCCAGGTCTGAATCCTGACTGGAAGGAGTCCAGATATTCCGCTTCATCCAGTACCCCCTGCAACTGATGCGCCACTGCCTTTTCCAATACTTTCCCCAAAAAGGGGAGGTTGGAAACAGGTCTGTAGTTGGTTAGGACTGCTGGATCGAGGGATGGCTTCTTCAGGAGGGGGCACACCAAAGCATGTTTCAATGGTGCAGGAAATATCCCCTCCCAAAAAGACGCATTAATTATAGCCCCGACCCAGCCACCTGTCACCGTCTTAGAGGCTTTTACCAGTCAGGTGGGACAGGGATCCAATGGACAATTAGTGGCGCGGACTGCAACAAGGAGCCTGTCCACTTCATCTGGGGCAACAGGATCAAACCGATCCCAGACAACACAGCAAGACTGTGCACTGGCTTCCCCCTGACCCTCCCATCCACGCCAAGATTAAACCCTGAGCAAATCCGATCAATTTTCTCCACCAGATGGTCAGCAAAGTCCTCAGCCGATCTGTGCCAACCAGGCACAGGCCCCCGCCTACCAAGGAGGGACCTGGTCACCCGAAACAGGGTGGCTGGGTGATTATCAGTGGAGGCAATAAGGGAGGTGAAGTATTGCCTCCTCACCACCCCCATCGCCACTAGGTAGGCCCTAATAGTGGCTCTAGCTAGTGACCAATCGGAATCGTTCCTGGTCTTCACCCAGTGGCACTCAAGGTGTCTCTTTGCCCATTTGAGCTCCCGTAGTTCTTCCGTGAACCACGGGGATGACCTAGCTCCGCGGGCTCTGGAATACCATTGCTTTGACTATTCAATTTTTTGTTTGCAAGGTGATGCTTCTACTTTTAACTACCGTATTTATTCGTGTATAACGCGCAAAATTTTATACCAAAAAAAGAAATCAAAGTTGGGGTGCGCGTTATACACGAGGACTGGGTGCGCGTTATAAACGAGCCTCTTTTACTTCCTTTTTAGAATTGGGTCGGCTGTCTATTGCTGCGGCAGGTGAAGGGGAGGCGGGGGGGTGGCTTTGAAGAAATTGACGGGATCTGATTGGGTGGCGCGGGAGACGAGGCGTGGCCCGGAGGTAGCTCGCAGTTCGAGCGAGGCTCCTGGAGGTCGGAAGTGCTCGTTTCGGATTGCATTTTCTGCAACAGATGGGTCTGATTATCTCCCCCTCACTCAATATTTTAAGGCGTGCTCTTTTTCACCGATATAACTGGTTCCCCTTTAGATGGCATCTCAGGGTATCAAGCGTAAACGTTGTGCATATGACGCTTCGTTCAAGCTCAAAGTTGTTGATCATGCTGAAATGCATGGAAACCGAGCAGCTAGCCGAGAAAATTTTATACCGAGATTTCATGGAAAATTAGGGGTGCGCGTTATACACAAGTGTGCGTTATACTCGAATAAATACGGTATGTTCCCCAGGTTTCTCATAGCTTGTTTCCCAAGCATCAGTCACCTTTTTATTTCATGGCTGCAATCACCATCTGCAGCGATTTTTGATCCTAAGAAAGTAAAATCTGCCAGTCATATCCAACTCTAGGGTGCAGTGCTCATCTCCAATTACAGCCAAAGAGCCAGTGCTGTCTGTGTTTGCAGACATTTTCATGGCCATGTGGCAGGCATGACTAGAGTCCAGCAAGTCACATGGCTATATTTGGCCACGCCCACAGATTTGACCATGACCACAGAGGGGTGTGGCCAAATTTTCCTTATTTTCAAATCCAAAACTTGACAGGTATGGTCCAAGTCCCCACTGAACCATGACCTTGGGACTCTCTCAGCTCACTGAACTTGATGAATGGAAGGTTTGCAGGTCACAAGTTTGTCCCTGCTCCTGCCAACCTAGCAGTTCAAAAGCAAGAAATGGTCTGTAAATAAATAGGTACCACTTCGGTGGGAAGGTAAACAGCATTCCATGCACTCTAGGCATGCGTGCCACATGTCCACAGAAACATCTGCAGATGCAGACAGCACTGGCTCTTTGGATATAAACAGATGAGCACTGAATCCTAGAGTCAGAAACAACTGGCTTTCAAGCAAGGTCAACCTTTACCTTTACCTAAGGAAGGATATAAACAGGATGAGCAAATAAATTATCTAGAGCAGGCATTCTCAACATACGGCCCATGGGCCAGACCCGATCCCAAAAGCTATTTCATCAGGCCCATGACGCCCTCACCAAACCCAGAAGTGGAAGAAACTGCACACCACGCATGTGCAGAATGCCACTAAATGCATTCTGCGCATGTGAGGTACATTTTACTTCTGCTTCTGGGTAGGCGGAACCATGTGACTGGCCTAATCAGTTGCCCAGGGGGAGTGGTCAGGACCACAACCCAAAAGCATTGAGAAAGCCTGATCTAGAGAGCACATGCATGCGCACATGCACACATACATGTAAAACAACAAGAAGGTGCCACTGTTTCACTGTTTGCCTATCTGAGTCCCCTTTTGAACTCATGTGCTAGATCATGATCCTGCCATATGGAGTCATCACTACAGCTTGCACTTAATTCCCTCCCAACCCACAGAGGAGCTACCCGTTCTAATAATTAGCAATAACAATTACACTTATATACCACCCCATGCGCTTAGTGCACTCTGGTTGATTCACAAGTTAATTAGCATTTTGCCTCCAACATGCTGGGTACTCATTTTACCAACCTCAGAAAGATGAAAGGCTGAGTCAGCCTTGATCCACATCATGATCGAACTCACATCAGCAATTTTAGCTGCAGTACAGCAGTTTAACCACTGCGCCACAATGTTGCAGAAACCACACCAGTCATATGGTAAACTGCTGCTGGCCTCAAATATTGTAGGAGGAGGGAAGGCTTTTTAAAGTGGGGCTAGCTACACCTATGAGCCCCACTGTCTCCACAGCTGCATTTGTAAAAGTTGAAATTGTTTTAATCACACTTTACCAATACATTTGTGGCTCTGCAAATTCATTTATTAAAAAGGACAAAAACAACATTCTCAAATATTTTACTCTGGTTTAATGCAACAGGTAAAGAATTTCAGAACAAGGAAAGGATCATATTGTACTTACCTGATTTGTGTTGGGACTGGCTGGGTGCAACTCAGCTTACACACGAGAAGGCACATATATTTGCATGGGAAAGAGTGGAGAGGGGACATCCTCTGGTTTTCTTCTTCAAGTGCCATGTCTGGTTCCGAATATTTGCTATCCTCATGGTGATCAGCCATGAAGATTGTCCTGGGAGCAACATGGCTTTTCATTTGCCTTCCGCATCACAGTGTGACACCAGTACCACTGTTCCAATTCTGCGAGTCACTTTCTTGTCCTGAGCCCTTTTGGCACGCAAATTCCTCCTTGGCCCCAGGCCAGTATTGATGAAGCTGCTGCCCTCCATCAAGATGGATTCAAGTGGAATTTAACCCACTTGGAGACCATCACCCTTTACTGTAGACTTTTCCATCCAAGGCCGTTAGTCCTCAGGGTGGTCAGGTTAGTTAATCGTCACCTGAGGATCAGTGTTGAGTCGCTGACAGTATGTTCTACTTTATTACCATAACAAAGGGTTCTCAACCTTTTCAAGCCAAGGGCTGGGTCATGCTCCCTCAGACAGCTTCGGAGGGACAGGGAATGGCCATTTTACCCTGCCTGCCATACATGGCACTTCCGGGTGTGGTGGAGGAAGTGGGGGGGGGCATGAAATAGTGTTGTGGGCCACATCCAGAACCCCGGGTCATAGGTTGAGAACCCCTGCCATAGCAGGATAACCTGGCCAGACTGGTCCTGGTTTCCTAAAGATAAAGGTAAAGGTTTCCCTTGCTCGAAAGCTAGTCGTATCCGACTCTAGGGTGCAGTGCTCATCTCTGTTTCCAAGCCAAAGAGCCCAGCGCTGTCTGCTTCTGCAGACGTTTCCATGGTCATGTGGCAGGCATGACTAGACACCGGAGCACACGGAACGCTGTTACCTTCCCACCAAAGTGGTCCCTATTTATCTACTTGCGATTTCTTGCTTTCGAACTGCTAGGTTGGCAGGAGCTGGGACGAAGACGGGAGCTCATTCCGTCCTGCAGTACTCGGGAATCTAACTGCTGACCTTCCGCTTCTTACCTACTTGAGCCACTGCAGTCCCTGTGGTTTCCTAGACTGCCCTTTAACTGCTCTGACCTGTGCTGACCTTTCTTTGACCTTAGATTCTTCTTCTTAGAGATGTTGATATCCATTCCTTCTCACACCTCTTATTATCCCTCCAAGGAGAAAATGTCTTGCTTTTAATCTCTATAGATGAAAGAGAGGCACCTCACACCTCAAATTTAGTTAGCTGCAACTAGGACCCCTATCACTTTTCAGACCCCGTGTATTTCTCTAGTAAACACAAGCTCTCTTACTTTCTTAGATAAAAGTGTGGACTCAGTTCCTTTACAAAGGGTGAAGTGTGTTGAGATAATCATTCCAAGTCTAAAAAAAAAAACTGAATCCACATGTTAAGGTTGCTTCAGTACTACTTGCATATGTTTGCCCAAGGCACTGGATTTCCTTTTTCCATTACCAGCAATTATTTAATGTTGCTTTGAAAGAGGAGCTTTCCTTGAAAGTCAAATAGCAGACTCATTTCACAGGATTTCTATAAAGATGGGTGGGGGCTGGGGCTTTTAAGTAGTGTTGCAGAACATAAGGTTGTTTGGAGATGGTCTAATAATTCTTTCAAGGAGCTGCATTGCAAAGGTGCTGTTGATTAAATGGGAGTGAATGACTAATTGCTCTCTGGTATGCATTTTGTTAGGAAAGGTAATCATTTTGTGGATCCATGGCTCATAGCTGTCTTAAAATACATCTCGTTGAGAAAAAGGATAGCCAAATAACTGTCCACAGAGTGTAGGATGGAAGGAAGATTGAGAAGCCTTCTATTATCTTACATTTTGCTATAGCTATGCAAATACATAATGGTATCAGTGTTTCACTTGATCTAACCATTTTTCCAGTGGCACTTTGAACTAATTCATGCGACTGCTGGGTATAATGTGAAGCGCTTGATGAAGGAATCTCAGTCAGAACTCTAAGATGACTAGTGGAGATCAAAAGTCTTTCAGCTCTTAAACAGATGCAAAAGTTTTAGTAGTGTATGAAGAGCATAGTTTCATTTGAAAAGAGCATCTCCACATGTAATAATGGCAGGGACCACTCCCTTCCCCCCTTATGAAAAGGGAGAAGGAAGAGGGAGTATATGGAGATTGGTATGAATCAAGATAGCAAAACTGATTAGTTCATCTCTAGTAGTATACTTATTTTTTCAGAAACACTGTCAGATTTAAACATGGGAATTAAAATTAATGGGGAATACCTGAATAACATCTGATATGCTGATGATAGTGTTGCTGGCCACAAATAATGCAGATCTTCAGTTGATGCTTGATCGAGTTAGAGCATCAAGTGCAGAATATGGTTTGGATCTAAACGCCAAGAAGATGAAATATGTGGTTATAAGCTGAACACCAACTCACGGCAAGCTAATGGCAGAAAAACAAGAAATCGAAAGAGTGGATAAAATTGTCTATTTGAGGAGAATGTTAAATGAAAATTGGGATCCTGGGGTAGAGATTAAAATATTAATAGAAACGGCAAGATCCACCTTCATAAAAATATGACATTTGTTATGCAGTAGAGATCTAACTCTTGCTACAAAGATCTGAATAGTGAGATGTTACGTATTTCCATTGTTGCTATATGGAGTCGAACCTTGGACATTGATTAAAGCTGGGGTTCTCAACCTACAGCCTGTGGGCTGGACTCAGCCCATGGCACCATTTCATGTGGCCCGCATCACCACCACCACTGCCACCTGAAGCAGACACATTTACAACAGCCATAAATGTGTCCACAGCTGTCATAAATGTGTTTATGACAGCCGTGGATGCGTTTTATGGCAGAGTTTACAGTGGGGCGAACCACCAATCCAGCATGCTCAGCTGTCTGAGGGGGTGTGGTCTGGCCTGCAGCTTTAAAAGTTTGAGAACCCCTGGACTAAAGCATCTGAAAAGAGAATCAAAGCTTTGGAAATGTGGATCTACAGACAGCTATTAAGGATATCATTGGTTGACGATGTGACTAATACAGTAATATTGTGCCTAATGGATAAAGAACAAGAACTCTTTAAGACCATTAAGCAAAGAAAGCTCCAATACCTTGGCCAGATCATGAGGAACAACATAAAGTATAGAATACTCCAACTCACTCTACAAAGAAAGATCCCTGGGAAGAGAGGCTCTGGAGGTAGACAGGCTTCATGGCTGAAGAACCTGAGAGACTGGTTTGGCATATCCTCGGAAGAACTGTTCTGAGGAGTTAAGAACAGGAAGACTATCACCATGATGATAGCCAATATCCGGAATGGATATGGCACCTGAAGAAGAAGTATACTTACAAAACAAAGTAGCACAAGGAGAGTTACCATTTTATTGTGCATTTTATTTTTATAGGACTTGATGTGGTGATGTTCATTACACAGCTCCTACACAGCTCCTAATGTCCACAAGAATGAAAACCTTACTGATTATATATATATATATATATATATATATATATATATATATATATATATATATATATATATATATATATATATAGATAGATAGATAGATAGATAGATAGATAGATAGATAGATAGATAGATATAGATATAGATATAGATATAGATATATATATATATATATATATATATATATATATATATATATATATAGATAGATAGATAGATAGATAGATAGATAGATAGATAGATAGATAGAGAGTAAAGGTAAAGGTTTCCCTTGCTCGAAAGCCAGTCGTATCCGACTCTAGGGTGCAGTGCTCATCTCTGTTTCTAAGCCGAAGAGCCAGCGCTGTCTGCTTCTGCAGACGTTTCCGTGGTCATGTGGCAGGCATGACTAGACACCGGAGCGCACGGAACGCTGTTACCTTCCCACCGAAGGTATTTATCTACTTGCAATTTCTTGCTTTCGAACTGCTAGGTTGGCAGGAGCTAGGATGAAGACGGGAGCTCATTTCCGTCCTGCAGTACTCGGGAATCGAACTGCTGACCTTCCGCTTCCCAGTCAGCGTCTTAGCAACTTGAGCCACTGCATTACATTATTATAATAATATATTATATTATAATATATTATATATATATATATATATATATATATATATATATATATATATATATATATATATATATATATATATATATATATATATATATAATTATATAATAATTATAATATATAAGTACATTATTATAATTACAATATTGGAAATAATTAAGCAAATATATTAAAATTAAAAACCAGTAAATAAAAAATAGAACTCAAAACATATATAAAGGCAATGCATTGAAAGGCAATAAGGCACAATATAATTTCTTTTGGAAAAAAGAAATAGTCACTGAGGGAAAACCTGCCAAAAGAGAAGAGTCTTTGCCTGCTTGCAGAAGGACTGTAAAGATGAGTCTAGCCCAGGGTTCCTCAAACTTTTCTCTCCAGGTGTTCTTGGGCTTCAGTTAAAAGAAGCCCAAGTCAGCACACCTGTTGATCAGGGCCTCTTGGAATTGAAGTCCAAGAGAGACAAATTTGAGGAACCCTTATCTAGCCTGACCTCCTGAGGGAGAAAGTTCCAGAGGCTGGGAGCAGCAGCAGGGAAGGCCTTCTTCCATGTTCCCACCCAATATACCCCTTAAGTGTGGTGAGGCTGAGAGATAGGCCTTTTCAGAAGATCTTAACATCTAAGGCAAGCTCATGAAGTGAGATGGGGGGGGGTTGTCTTTGAGATACAGACATACATTCAGACCTGGAAAACTGGAGGACATGAAACCTGGTGAGAGGGATGGAATCACAATGGACCACAGTAACTCCACCTCCCTACCCCCCCCCCCCCAGGTGCTGCATAGAAAACCCAGGTGAACAAAGTTGGAGGAGAGGAACATGCCCAGCCCCATCCAACCAAGTATCTGTGATGCAATCCAAGTCAAAATGCTCATGCAGCATCAAGTTCTGGATTGCTGCTGCTTTCCCATTTGCCAATCTGGAAAACAGCAGGACTTTCAAATCAGAAGCCCTGATACCAAGTCTATCCAATCTATTTAAACCTAGGGGCAGCTTAGAGAAAACTCATACCTTCCCTCTCACATAATGCCTACTTTGCCCCACCATATCTCCCCCTGCCCTGTACAATTTGGATGGATGCTTGGGGGGGGGCAGTTTTTCTTCAGACATGATTTTTCATTTTCATGGTGGAGAATGTAGGAAATTATTTATTCATTTTGGGAATGCAAAAAAAGCACATTTTTTTTATTTTACAAAAAATAAGATGCTTTTCAAAGACAAGGAAATGCCAGTAACTACAAAGGATGAAGATTCATGTGAAAGATACATTCTCCTCCTCCTCCAGGACTTTTCCAGTATAAAGTACAGTATTCAAGTGTAGCTTAGTAGCCTCTCTTTTTGGTAGCACTCTGGGACTGAGCAATTTGGCCAAGGCTATACACCCTCTGGGACTATGGTGGCTTAGTGGTTTAGACGCTGAACTTGATGACTGAAAGGATAGCCAGTCAGCAGTTCGAGGCCTGAGTGAGCTTCCGTCTCTGCCCCAGCTCCTGCCAACCTAGCGTTTTTAAAGTAAGAAATTGCAAGTAGAAAAATAGGTACTGCTTTGGCGGGAAAGATAACAGCATTCCATGCACTCCGGCATCTAGTCATGCCTACCACATGATCACTGAAATGTCTGCAGACACAAACACAGTGGCTCTTTGTTTCTAAATGGAGATGAGCACTGTATCCTAAAGTTGGATACAACTGCCTTTTGAACAAGAGCAACCTTTACAGTTACCTATACACACTCTACTGGGAGGCACAGCAGAAATTACTATATTTTTGGACCATAAGACACACCTGACCATAAGATGCACCCAGTTTTCCAAGCAGGAAAACACAAAAAAAAAATTAGTACTGTATTTTGCACCACCAACCAGTGGTGGCACTGCAGGGGAAATGGGCAGGCAGGCCAATTGCACTGAGGAAGGAAGTGATACTCTAGCCTAGCTTCTTGCTCTCCTTTCAACCAGGAAGCATGTTTCCCCCCTTTTAGTGTAAGGGACCAAAGACAATGAAACAGCCGAAGGGTTGGCTTAACACAGGTTTATTGCATGATGATCCGGAGGAACATGAGGTAATGGCGGATGGGGAGCTCAATATATACAGCTGGCTATACATTTGAATGTGGCTCGTCGACAGGCTATTGGTTGCTGTCTGCGTGACGTCGTAGGAGGTCACGCCCTTCTTGACCAGGTGAGGAGGTCGCGGGGAATCTTCCCGCGCTGCTGAACCAGGTGACTATGATCCATGTGAGCTGGACGCTCGCTACTGCCCTCTGGTGGTCACTAGCTCGCGTCCCCTTATTAGGTTACATTGATGCAGCTGATGGTTATAATGTTGCACACAGAAAGGTTACATTGGTAACACATGGCAAAGGTACATTGTTAAAGGCACAGCTTTACAGAACACAACATCCCTCCCCCCTAGGATGAGATGAAGTCTCTCAGCCAAGATGGCTTGTTGCATGTGCGTTTGGGCCGTGAAGAGGGCTGCCCCCCCCTGGGGGCGTTATTGCTTCTTTGTTCCCTGGTCCCTTGTCCTGAAATGGGAGAGGGAGACTTGTTAGTGGCTTGCCGCTGTCTGGCGGCCTTAGGGGAAGGGAAAAACTCCATTGTGAGCAGACCGGGGGCCGTCGGGGCTAACGAAAAACCCCTCTTCTCGCTTGGACGGGTGGGGGACCACTCCGAAAAACCCCCCCCGGTTCTGAAAATCAAAATCTAACTTGGTAGGGGTACCCGCATTTGTGGGGACTTTCCGCGAGATATGTATGGGGTCGGGTTCCTCCTCCTCGGAAAGATCCCCCAGGGTATCTATGAGGATATCCTCCTCCCCCCTTGGTGGGGGCCCACGGTCCCCTTCTCCTCCCCCTTGGGCTGAACGGGTGGGGGAGAACCCTAACGCTGACTTATCTCCTGCCTGATCAGTGCCCTGCTCATCGGAGACCCTGCGTCGGAGCTGGTCCGCGTGCCGCCTCCACAGGAGCCCTGTGCTGGTTTCCACGCGGTATGACATGGGGCCAGTTTGCTCCACAACTACGCCCGGCACCCAGGCTGGGCCCGTGCTGGCGTAATTCCTGCAATGCATGGGGGCGCCTATACTGAAACTCTTTGTAACCTCTAGCCCGATGTTCCTTCCTTTGTCCTCTACCCTCGTGGGGTCTAGCCTAGTAAGGATGGTGGTCAGCTTCCTGCGCATTAAGAGCTCTGCGGGGGAGTATCCTGACGCCAATGGGGTCACCCTGTACCCTAGCAGAAACTGACACACTTGTAGGTTCAGATCCCCTGGGCCCATGCGCCGCAACGCGTCCTTCGTGGTGCGGACGAGGCGCTCTACTTGGCCGTTGGTGGCCGGGTGAAAAGGGGCGGAGGTGATATGCCGAACGGCGTTAATCTCCATGAATGCCCTAAACTCGGAGGACGTGAAACAACTAGCGTTGTCGCTAATTAACATGTCGGGTATGCCGAACGTGGAAAAGAGCCTCCGCAAATGCCTAATGGTCTGGGCCGAGGAGGTGCTCGTGACTGGGATAACCTCCAACCATTTGGAGAAAGCGTCCACTACAAGGAGGAACAGGGTGCCTCTGAACGGGCCCGCGAAATCTACGTGCACCCGGGACCACGGCCCCTTAGCCGCGTCCCATTCCCTGTGGGGAAGGCGGGCCTCCTCTGGTCTGGAGCATTGGCAACTTTCACAAGTGCCGACCATGTGCTCGATGTTGGCGTCTAGCTGGGGCCACCAGAAGTAACTCCGGGCCAACGCCTTGGATCGCACGATGCCGGGGTGGCTGACGTGCAGCAGTTTGAGCACCCGCGGCCGAAGGGAAGTGGGAATCACCACCCGCTGCCCCCACAAGAGACACCCCCTCTCTAGGGACAGTTCTAGCTTTTTTCTGAAAAATGGAGCGAACTCCTCCGCTGGGGAGGACACGGGCCACCCTTTCTGCAGCCAGGAGCTGACTGTCGCTAACGTTTTGTCCTTCTCTGTTGCTTTGGCAATGTCTCCCCGGGCGCTTGGACTCGCCTCCAAAACGCACTCCGAGCGGGAAACATCGCTGTGGCGGGCCAGACGTGCTCACGCAGCATCTGCATGAGTTCCTTGGCCTTGAATTCGCTCACCCTTCTCGGTGCAATCAGGTCCACCAAGGTTTCTTGCCCGAGCATTCTGGTGAAGATGGCTCTTTTCTTCGCCTCTTCCGTGACTTCGGACTCGATCAGTGCGGCCTGGAAGTCCATCTCGAAGATCTCCCAGTCACCCGGTTTCCTGATTTCGACACCGGCACATGTCTTGGTCCCGTGGGCTGCCATAATCCCACCTTCGTCGCCAGTTTAGTGTAAGGGACCAAAGACAATGAAACAGCCGAAGGGTTGGCTTAACACAGGTTTATTGCATGATGATCCGGAGGAACATGAGGTAATGGCGGATGGGGAGCTCAATATATACAGCTGGCTATACATTTGAATGTGGCTCGTCGACAGGCTATTGGTTGCTGTCTGCGTGACGTCGTAGGAGGTCACGCCCTTCTTGACCAGGTGAGGAGGTCGCGGGGAATCTTCCCGCGCTGCTGAACCAGGTGACTATGATCCATGTGAGCTGGACGCTCGCTACTGCCCTCTGGTGGTCACTAGCTTGCGTCCCCTTATTAGGTTACATTGATGCAGCTGATGGTTATAATGTTGCACACAGAAAGGTTACATTGGTAACACATGGAAAAGGTACATTGTTAAAGGCACAGCTTTACAGAACACAACATCCCTCCATTTTGTCCACGTGGAGTAGAGACAAAGGCATTTAAGGTAAGTGAAACCCTTTCTTTTTAAGCACAGGTTTGGTTTCCCACTTAAAAGCATTGGGAACATACAAACAGAAAACTTTTGAATACAAGAAATTTCTTTACAATGCATTTAAATGGGAAATTGCAATTTTTACCCTCTACTGGCCACTTGTTTTTCATATGTTTTTCTCTCCCCTGCCCCGGAACAGCTGAGAGGTGGCAGTAGTAGTCTTCGGCCAGCTGTGGCTCTTGTAAAATATCCTCTTACAACAGCCACAGCTGGCCGAAGATCAGCATTTGGACTATAAGATGCACCCTCATTCCTCTCTCCCCCCCCCCACTTTTGGGGGAGAAAAAGGGTGTCTTATGGTCCACTCCTGACCCTTGGGTCTTCAACCCTTTGAACTATACTAGCCCATATACAATGCTCAAATACATGATGCAATTCTGCAACTAGTAAGTGCGGCTATCTTCATGAGAGGAGCATATGGAGAGAGAGAGAGGCTTTGTTGCTTGAGAATTGCTGCTTCTTTTCTTTTTAGTTCAGTTTCTAGCAATGTGTTTTATTTTGTTTAGTAAAAATTTGTGATTTTTTTCCTACTTCTCAGATGGCAAAAACTAAGATATAGGTCCTTAATGATATAGCATAAGGTGCAGCTCATATTATAAGCTATGAATGAAGCATTTCCTTCGGCCAGCTGTGGCTGTTGTTTGTAACAACAGGAAAATAAGTTCAGATTTGAAAATCAGTATAGTACATACTTCAATTTTTCCAGAATTTCCCATTTTAACTGCTTTCTTCAGAGCACTTAACATAAAATGCAAGTACAGTACTTTACCCTAACTGAGTTGTACATCAGATTCTCTGGGGTTTGCTTAAAGATTTTTTTTAATTTAAGCTATATTTTATGTTGATTGTAAGCCGCCCAGAGTCACTGTGGTGAGCAGATGGCAATATAAACAAACAAACAAACAAATAAACTTTAGAATTTTCTAACATTCCACATCTCAGCACAACATATCTTCTGTTAAAAGAATATGTGTTTTAGTTGTTGTATCCCCAAGACACAAAAATCAAAAATGCAATGTGACAAAGCAAAGCATGCTGAAAAACCTGTTTAAGTGAGGAGACTTTAATTAACAGAACTAGGTGGGGGAGGGGGGAACATCCCGAAGTCTAGATCAAGTTTTTGGCTCTGTGCAGGGAAGAAAATTGGCAGAGGAATTGCTCTCAAAAGAAATATTTTGATCACTACTTTAGTTTTGTGTGTGTGCACCCCTGGCACATATACACAGTAACTAGCTTAGTGCTCGGCTTCGCCCAAGACCTGGGGGGGGGGTCCCTACCTCCCAGTTTGATGATGGGGCTTGGGGGGGCGGTCCTCTGTAGTGTTGAGAAATGGCCACTGCCAGCGTGGGTGGCGCGGCCTTTTGTGCAGGCTCTCATTTTTGGCTTGCTGGTCATGGTGTATTGAGGGGAGTTGGTGGTGGGGCTAGTGCGTAGGCCCCTGCTGGTGCTCCCCGGCCCAGTCCTTCCACCACAGTCCGTGTCTGGCAGCCAACTTACCAGCTCAGGCAGGATATTCTGTGTGTGACTCCTCCAGCTATCTGTGCCCCCACCATGGCCTCCTGGCCCCTGGCCAGTTGACGGGCTGCTGTTGTCATCAGGCTTTTTTCCTGTGTATCTGTCACTGGCCACCAACTTTGCTGTCCTGGGTGGTGGTGGCCTTGGTGTTGGGTGCATACTCCCGCCTCACGGTGCTTCCACCACCACCCCTGTTGTGGGGCCCCCCGGTAGCTCCTCAGGTGGGAACATTGGCCTGGTCGTGCCTTCATCGCCGGTGGCCTCCTCACTAATGGGCGTCTACCTGGGTACTGTTGCTGGGTTAGTTCTTTTGGTCCCTGGCCATGGTAGCCTCCCCGCCCTGGGTGGCGCAGAGCTCCCAACTGCTGCACCCTCACGCTCTCTAGCCACAGGCACTGGACTTTCCCATGGCCACGGTCTGTGCTGGTGGCAGCCATTGGTGCGCCGGCCACATGGCCGTTACCCTGCCCAATCTGGGCTTGCACTGGCATCCCCAATTGGCTGCAGTGTGCCACATTGGGCTCTGGGACATGTAGTTTTTATTATTATTTTCATTTTGTGGGGTACAGGCCCCCCATGTTGTTCTGGACCCAAACATTACTGACCCCGCACACCCATTGTACGTGTGTGCCGAATTTCAAAGGGATCAGTCCAGGGGTATGGATTTGTATACCGAGTCCACAAACGTACACCTTTCTTTTATATATATAGATTCTCAGCTTCTAAAGCACAGATTCTCAGCCTGTGACCTGCAGCCCAGATGCGGCCCATGGCACCATTTCATGTGGCCCACCACCACCTCCACCACACCCAGAAGTGCCATGTGGTAAAGGAAGGGCAAAATGACTGTCCGGCCCCTGAAACTGTCTGAGGGAGTGTGACCCAGCCCCCAGCTTAAAAATAGTTGAGAACTCCTGCTCTAAAGCTACAGTCGCACACTCAATTCTGACTCTTTGCGACCCCATGGACCATTGTCCTCCCGGCACCTCTATCCTCCTCCTCATTCTGCCCAGCCCTGTGCCTACTGCGTCCACAACGCCATCTAGCCATCTCATCCTTGGCCGTCCCCTTCTTCTTTTGCCCTCCATCTTTCCCAGCATCAAGGTCTTGCATCAAGGTCTTCTCAAGTGAATCCTCTTTTCTCATTTGATGTCCAAAGTACTTCCACTTCATCTTTGTTATTTGTCCTTCTAAGGAGCAGTCAGGGCTAATCTCATCTAATATTGACCTATTTGTTTTCCTCGCTGTCCATGGGACTCTCAAAACTCTCCTCCAACACCACATCTCAAAGGTGTCTATTCTTCTGCACTCAGCTTTTCTAATGGTCCAGCTCTCAATACCGTACATAACCACCGGGAATACCATTGCTTTGACTATGTGGACTTTTGTTTGCAGTGAGATATCTCTACTTTTAACTATGTTCCCCAGGTTTCTCATAGCTTGTCTCCCAAGAATCAGTCTCCTTTTAATTTCATGACTGCAATCCCCATAGTTATCTAGATAGCTTAGCACTTTAGACATCTGGTTATAGAGCCAGAGTTTGGGAGTTTACTTCCTGAGAGAAGAGCCAGCCTGTGTTGACACGGAAAGCTGTACAGTCCCACAAGTCGCCCAAGAAAGGACTGGTAAACCACTTCTGCAGGCAGGAATGGTGGTAATTGTAATCAAACATTTGAAGAGCCACTGGTTCCCCACCACCACCCTACTAACTCTACTGATGTTGTAAAATGTTGTTTAAATTTAGGGGATAGGCGGCAAATGCATATTTTCCTCTGGAAATTATTCTGAGTATCTGTTCATCACATCTCGATCTAATTCATGTCTCAAAAACACATTAGGGAAAGGTAAAGGTCACTCTTGTTTGAAAGTCAGTCGTATCTGACTCTAGGGATCAGTGCTCATCCCTGTTTATAGTCAAAGAGCCAGCACTGTCTGCATCTGCAGACATTTCCATGGGCATGTGGCAAGCATGCTATTGTATATTGAGGCACATTTGCAAATAGTGCAGGGAGTGCTCTTGCAAGTGGAAAATAGTGGTTTCCCACCATTCTAACTAGAAGTCCAAAGTGGTGCAAAACCCCTGCAAAAGGGTGCACTTGTTAAGCTAAACCAAGCCCTGTGATTGGTAAAAGTTTTGGATCCTGTTCTCCATTGGTTAACTACATATATTCCCTGTTATGATTGGTTAGTTACGTTTGTCCAGCGGGTCGCTACCTTGTATCCAGTAGCCACCACCAGGGAGACACTATATAAGCCCCATGGGTAAACAAGGGTGGGGCTGGACTGGATCTATACTTTCTACTCCATACAGGTAGCCAGGTAGCGCTAAGCCTGGGTCCCTCCATTATGCTACGCTTCTATGGTAGCTAGTTTATTGCCCATTGCCGGGTAAGAGTTTGGAGGGACTGACTCCGCTAGGACTGTATAGCCATCTCGGAATCCAGAACACCTTTTAAGCTCATCTCTAATTGACTGTTAAATAAAGCCTGTTGCTGGTTGTTCATCGTTGTCCTAGACTGGTGCTTATAAGGGTCGGATCTAACACATGCCTAGACACCGGAGTGCACAGAATGATGTTTACCTTCCCACCGAAGTGGCACCTATTTATCTACTTGCAATGTCTTGCTTTTGAACTGCTAGGTTGGCAAGAGCTGGGACAGAGATGGGAGCACACTCTGTCATGCAGTCTCAAAACGCTGACCTGCCAACCTTCCTTTAGTCAAGTTCAGCGTCCTAATCATGTGAGCCACTACAGT
The DNA here is from genome assembly GCA_035047305.1 of Bradypodion pumilum. Classification (NCBI taxonomy): domain Eukaryota; kingdom Metazoa; phylum Chordata; class Lepidosauria; order Squamata; family Chamaeleonidae; genus Bradypodion; species Bradypodion pumilum. Next base: position 154,839,568 of record JAWDJD010000001.1, on the reverse strand, counting down.
CCTATAAAATACATTAGAACAATACTATATCACAATGTCTGTCTCATTAACAAAAAATATTTCTAAGCTTTTTATCTCTGTGTAAGTTTGGTACATTCACAGCCTTTTATTTAGGCAGTCTAGTCCTAAAAACTAGGCAGACTTCTAGAGTCATCTTTTTCCTGCTAATTGAAATCCATCCTTATGCCTGGAAATGACTGCTGTGTTATCGAATTTCCGCCTTTCATGCAATACAAGCCTAGGTTTGGCAATTACATTATCTGCTATGCATAAACAATCTTAGGATGTTTAAGAGGAAATGTGTATCAGAGACATCTCAATCCTTAATATATGCATTTTAGTTCTGACTACAATTCCAGAAATATATGGCTTTTGAAAGCAACATACAAGTGGCATATAATGAAGAGGACACATTGCTTCATTACAAATAAGGTAACTAAGGATTAGAGATCTTTTCAGACATTCTTGTATGTCCAAAGTGAACATGCATGGCTGCAAGTTCAGTTCCTGACCTACATTTGCACATTTTGGGCAAAAAAATTGACACGCTAATGCGTTGCATTAATTAACTGAGAACTCATCCAGCTCTCTTGCTCTCTCCTTTTTTTTAATCCAGTTTATTTTGCCATGCCATGCCAAGTTCACTGAATTTTTTTCTTTACTCTCATAGGATCAAATACTTCCAGTACTCTCTAAAGCAGGGATTCCTAACCTAAGGCCAGATCCAGTTCACGGTGGCATTTCATGTGGCCCCACCCCACCCCTCCAAAGGCATTTGAGAAACAAAATGGCCACTCATTTGAAGCTGTGGAGACAAAATGGCCACCCCCATTGTGCAGGAAGGGCAAAATGGCCATCCAGCTCATGAAGCTGACTGAGAGACTTGACCCGGCCCCCAGCTTGAGAAGGTTGGGAACCCCTGCCCTATAGGGATACACTCCGGGGACAAAATCTGTGAGTAAAAGAAATAGGAAACCAACCCCAGCTTGGAAGATTTGTGGCTTCTCTCTGTATCTGTGCTCTCTTTACACTGTCCACACAAGAAATAAAGGCTCACTAATTGCTTTGAAAAGCAAGGGAAATGGTGGTATAAGAAAGGAGAACACAGCTCTTGCTTGCCCTTATTGGAAGGTGGCCTCCCTTCCCATTTCATCTTGGCAGAATTTTTGCTGCCAACAGTGCAGGAGTCTCTGCTATCTAGCATAAGGCGGGAGAAAAATCTGTAGATAAAAAGTAGAGTAAAACAATGGGCAACCTTAATCCCTGCTGGTCTTGAGTGGGGAACACACATACATACATACACATACACAACAAGCATTTTAATATTGAAAGGATGTTGTATTTCAGTGCAAGTTAATGGTGTTGTTTTGCAGCAAGCAGAGTTCTTTGTACTGGGGTAGGGAAATGGCAGATCAGAGCAGCATCCCCACATAACAGCGATGCATTGGTGTGGGCCTGTTCAGCCTTTCTTCTCATAAATGAGCACAGGTGGGCAAAATTTACTGCTCAGATAAGAATGAGAATCCCTGATAGTATGCATCCTCACTTGCAAGTGAAAAATTATTCTCCCCTTGTAAATTGTGCAAAAAAATATGGCTAATGACACAAGAGTGCAGAAAACATAAATTGTGCATAATCAGCAATAGTTTCTGATTTGCTGCTGCTTTGTTGCATGGACTTTTAAAGATCAGAAGTGTGGGAGGGTTTTTTTTGCACCTCTTTTAAGCTAGAGGTAATTGTTTTAAGGGACTGCAGTGGCTCAAGTGAATAAGACGCTGAACTCATTGACTGGAAGGTTGGAGTTCGATTCCCAGATACTACAAGACTGAGTGAGCTCCCGTTTCTGTCCCAGCTCCTACCAACCTAGCAGTTCAAAAGCAAGAAACTGCAAGTATATAAATAGGGACCACTTCAGTTGGAAGGTAAACAGCATTCTGCACACTCGTCATGCCTGCCATATGTCTACGGAACTGTCTGCAAATGCAAACAGCGCTGGCTCTTTGGCTATAAACATAGATGAGCACTGAACCCTAGATTCAGATATGACTGGCTTTTGGGATATGACTGGCTTTACCTAATTGTTTTAACTATTGTAAACTGCCCAGAGTGGGAACATTCCCCATATGGGCTGGATATAAATCGAATAAATAAATAAATAAATTTAAGCAGCCATTCTGTGGTTAGTGTGTGTGCATGCATGTGTGCGTGTGTGTGTACACTCATGCTCATCTGTTTTACACCTCAAAAGTAAAGTACATTAATGCTGCACAGTAATTAATACCTTCAAATTCTTCTTTTTTAAATGCTTCTTTTCTCCCTGTTGTCTGAAGGCAAGAAATTTCACAGGGCTTTAAAATTCCACATCAGAGTGTCTACTCCAGTCAAGACAGCCTACAGCAGTGAGAAAACATTCAACAAGAATGCTCTACATTCCTATTTTCTCATCTACATATATTCACACACACTCAATGCATGCACAATACTCTCTCTCTCTCTCTCTCTCTCTCTCTCTCTCTCTCTCACACACACACACACACACACACACACACACACACACACACACACACACACACACACACACAGCTTCTTTCCAGCAGAACAGCATTAGTGAACCTGAAGTGGAGCCAGAAACAAAGCCAGGAAAATTATTTAATTACATGAGTTGGGAAATCACATAAACCTAATACTGTAGGGGGGAAAATATAATAATAGCAAGGTAAACACCTGAGTGGTGTTTCCTACCAGGAGGGCGGGATATAAATACACAAATAAAAAAATAAACTCATGACCTGTTGCTCCAACATAACCTCTCAAATATGCTGCAAAAGATAACAGTGCCATGCTGCTTACTCTTAGGACTGGCCCTGGTGTCAGTGTCTAGCAATCAATTCAGATGATCTGGTTTAAACAATTCTTCTTGCATATAGGGAATTTGGAGCTGAAATATATTCACTTGCTCATTACATTGTAGGTACAAAATGACCATGACATGTAAGCTGACCTCATCAGGCCATAGCTAGCAAGACCAAGTGTAACATTCTGCCATTATGCCTCTTATTATTTTTTAATATCAGCATACCCTACTGATAACGTCTGAAGCTAAAACAGAAAAGAAGGCAAGACACTAGGATCTGGGCAGAAACAGTCTACCCAGAAAGCATATATAGATCAAGGACTGTACACATTAACATCTGTTAATGTAGCTAGTCTCAACTAAAAGTAGCTTGATGCCTTTCCAAGAAACAGTAGCATGAACAATAATCTAGGGAACAAAGCTGTCCAGGTTCTGAAAATATCAGAGAATCCAAAATGATTGGCCTTGACATTTATGGTATATTGTACAACATATTATGTTTCTCAGTGGCAGCATAGGAAAGTGAATTAGGATGAGCCTCTCCATAGAGTTAAAAACATTGTGGGTATACTCAAGCATTCCCTGGGCAACAGCATGCAGCTGGCTAATCCTTTCTATCCAGAAGCATTGCACTGTAAACTTGGTGATGATCAAAATGACCTTTTTAGGACCACAAATGACAATTATTTGCATTAATGTACAGGACCTTCTCTTCTTCTAAAGAGGACCACTTAGCTTCATGTTTTCACAGAGAGAAATGTGACATCCTTTGGTGTCAAAGAAACTCATTGAGGAACTGATCAGTGCCAACTGAAAGACCCTGGGATGTGACTAGTTGCTGAGGGGGCCCACAAATAATAAAGAAGGTGGATATTTTGTTGTTGCTAGATCAGGTATTACAGTTCTTTGACCAGACTGTACTGAAGAGGACAGCATACAAATCTGGACAGTTGAACTGGCTAGGTGTATAGTAACATCAATTTATAAAACACAATTTTGCTTTAAGAAGCCATCTAATATGGAAAACCAGAACACTCACTTTCTAGTTGGAAACTTCAACAACCTTAGCAACATTTGAAGTTATGAATAAGATGACAAAATGGCAAAACCATTATAAAATGGGCAGAATCTCATTCAGTTTGCTTTATACATGATCGTAAACTACTCAGAGAGGATACAATCTAGATCTAATTTTTGGTAGTGAACCTATAGCTCAGTGCATTCAGAGCATAGGTGAGCCAATACCAAACACTCAGCCTAGACTCATTCAATGAGTCTACACAGCCATCCCACTTCAATCTATGTCATTCTGTAGGAGGTATAATATATTTTTTAAAGCCAACTGGGAAATGTTTCTAACAATGCTAGATGTAGCTGTGCTTCAAATCCCCTCCCCAACACTCAACCAGAGAACTTTGATCAATTTGTAACTTCCATTTTGGAATGTTCTCACACTTCCACTCCAAAAGGATGCCAGACCAATTACATCCCAGGTCTCACTCCAGAAACACACAACCAATACTTATATCTCCCACTTTGCAGGAAAATCTCTTTAGTGATTATATCTCAACTCTTGCAGAAACAAAATGAACTCACTGGATGGAGACTATAACAAAGCTTGACCTGGCAAGAATCACCCAGAAAGCTTGGAAATTACTGGAAAAACTGAACAATGATCCAAACAAAAGAGCACTCCATACAGATATAACCCCAAACAGAATAGCAAACCAACTGTTCCTGGTAGGGAAGACCAACCAATGCATAATAAAAATAAAACAACAAAGGGATATTTAGAGCAAAACCAATGAATTTTTCATTGCCATTGTATTGGCAGAACTAGAAGAAAGTATAAGAAGATGTAGGAATGTCAAAGCAGTGAGACCCAAAGATAGTCAGATAAAACAAATTAAATGTTTTAGGCAAAAGAAAGGAATGGGTCCTTTAGCTCTTTAATGAATGCTGCACAAGAAAGTCTTCTTCTTGTTGTACTGTATCCAATTCCAAATATTGCGGTCATCATGACAATTAGCCATGAAGACTGTACTGTGAATATGATGCCGTGACCTTTCATCTATCTATCTTTCACATCGCAGCCTGACACCTGTACCAATGATCAAGCTCCGCAAGTCATTTTCTGGTCCTGAGCCCTTTTAGCATACAATGTCATACTCAGCCCCAAGCCAGTATTGAAGAAGCTGCTGCCCTCCATCAAGATAGATTCAAGTGGGATTGAATCCACTTAGGGATCATCACCCTTCCCTGTGAACGTCACCAAGGCAGCTATTCCTCAGGGTTGATTGTCATTACCAGAGATGGCCACTAGGGGTGCAAAGCATGATTTTCCATAGGGATACATTGAAAACCAATTCAAGCCCATTTTTAATTTTTCAATGCATCCCTATGGAGATGCATCAATTTATGTAAAACCCCTATCTACGTAAGAAGCTACGGAAGGGACCTTTTACGTAAATCAGTTTTTACTGTATTGAAGTAGCCCATTTCTGGTCAAAAACTGTCCATTTAACACAGGTGTGGCCAAACTATGGCCTGTCGGCCTGATCCGGCCCACAGACCATAGTTTGGGAACACCTCGTTTAAGCAGAAAAACTGGCAGCCTAACTATATATCTCATCCATCACTGGCCTTGGGCTGTAATAAAGAATTTGATTAATTTGATTGATATATCTCATCCTGTTGCAAAACTCATCTGTTGCAAAACAGATTGCAAGGTGGGTTTTACTTCCAGTGGGAGGAACCATGTGACCAGCCAACTGAACTACATAACTGGCCTGCTGAACCATGTGACCAGACCACTGAACCACGCGACTAGCCCATGCCCATGGCCTGAAAAGTTTGGGTACCCCTAATTTAACAGTTTAATTTGTTTTGAATCTTTCCTGTAGTTCACACATACCCATGATTTTATATTGTGCAAAATTTTGATATGACTAAAGAACAAGATTTCCAGAAAAGTAAAGGGATTTGCGGGTTATATTTTCTGTTTCAGATTAGATGTATGAGTTTCAACTCGACAGAATACTGATGATCCATATACTTATTCCCAGGTAAATTTATGTATGATTGCAGCATCTGAAGGCATCATGGAAATAATGTACATTTGATTGGTCATAGTCATAGGTAGGATGTGGGAGAATTTTATTTGTGTGTTTTGAGAATATTCATATTCTGGAAGGAAAAAAAATGATTTTTTTTAAATGCCTCACTTTGAAATATTGAATGTGGTAGAAACCAAAAAGTTACAGATTCATGTGTTCATGCTTAGTGCTCTGAGAAAGGGAGATTTAAAAATCTATTTTGGAATCCCTCTGTCTTCAGTATCTTAGCACTGAATTGGGCTTGGTGCTTCTTTTTCTGATGAGAACTTCCTTATTAATAAGGGCCTTCTCCACCCTGAGAAGACCTGCACCAGCTGAATTTGGCCAGCATCAATGGGTGAGAAGTTTCTTGATCAATCACTGTATCTCAAGTCTTGGCCGAAAGGCTGTGCTTCACCAAGTTACCCCAAGACTCTTTTCATCCTGCCTCAACAAACTTTTTTTTTTAACTTTTAGAATTGTAGTAAAATAACTCTTTGTCTGGACGACATCCCACTATGGTAATGGAGTAGACTGTACAGCCAGCGACTCAACACTGAGTGTTGGGCAGGGGTAAATAATCTGACTCCCTTAGGGGGGCAATGGCTATGAGTGAATGAGCCCCTTTAGGTGGGTGATGGTCCCCTCAGTTGAGGAAATGCCATTGGAAACCATCAGATTGAGTCCAATGACAAAATGAATGGAGGAGGAACTCTGATTCCCAAGGGTCATGGAGGTGGAATAGGCCATGCCAGATGGACTGGCTGCGAAGGTGACGTTGATAGTATTCTCAAAGTTGCAGCAGTCCATCGCAGTCCCAGTGTTAAATCCTGCACATCTCATTTCGTGTGTGCCACAGGGAATGGCTCTGAGATCATAGTGTGTGGGTCACTTTATGGCAAGCTGGGATCCACCTTAAACAAATTCACACCAATGGCATTTTTCTTGCTTCAGGAAAAAATATATCTTCTCGGTTATGAGTTGCAGCCTACGAAAACAACTGGAGACACTCTACTCTCATTATTTCTCAGAAGTCATCCACATTCGAGTTGGCCCATCAGTTAACTGGGAGATCATGAACTACCGCTGCTTGTCATTGCTCTGCTGAGGAGGCCTGTCTCATGCTGTTACTTTCCATTCCTTCTTTAATCAATTAAACATCCCCTACTGTTCATTCTTGCACAAGTTATCAGCCTCCTGAATGAAAATTATAGAAGGCCACAGCTGTGTGCTAAATCAAAATGAGCTGGAGTTGCTCAAGACTGCAGTTGCCCTCTGTTCTGCCGAAACTCCTGATTCGTTTTTTAATTCTAAATGGACAAAATAAATAAATATTGTTGGAATGTGCCTTGCTTTCTTCCAATATACGATTCAGCCATTTTTATTCAATGTACAAGATTTAATTAGTTAGTTAGTTGCTTTATTTAAAAACAAAAACAGAAGGCTGCAGTCCCCCTCTGGGCTATGGTATAAAACACAACTAATTACTGGGGGCATTAGCAGTGTCTAACTATAAAAAAGAACTAAGCAGCTTTAGTGTCTTGCATGGAAGACAAAGAAGGAGCCGCAGTGGGGGCTAAAACACAGGTTTATTTCATGATGGTCAGGATGAACATGTGGTAATGGCGGAGGTACAGTCATTTTATACTACAGTAAATACATTTGAATATCGTTGCACGGTAGCTCATTGGCTGCTACCGGTGTGACGTCATTCTCAGTCACGCCCATCTTCTCCAGGTGATCCTAGCGCGGGAAAGGTTCCCGCGGCTACCGGTGATTTGGGGAATGTGAACCATGTGAGCTGAACGCTCGCAGCTGCCCTCTATGGGCAGCTTACTCGCATTCCTTAAACAGCTGGGTTACATTGTAATCGTTGTCAGGTTACATTCATACATTCTTAAAGTAATACTGTTACATACACAACACTCCTCCCCCCTTGGATGGGACGAAGTCCCTCAACCATTGTGGCTTCCCGCACGTGCGCTTGGGGCGTGCGGCTGCTTGGCTTAGCACAGGGGAACTGGGGGCTCCGAGTTCCGCAGAGTCTCATCCTGCAATGGAAAGGGGGGACTCGTTAGTCGTTTGGCGGGGACTCTGCAACAACCTTGCATTGGGAGAAGGGAACGGGACGTATAGCTGAGATGTGAACCCCTGCCTGTTGCTTGTGGCGCCTGGGGACCCCCCCAGTACGAACCTCGGGACCGACGAGGAGACCCTTGTTGCCTCCCCCCGGTTCCTTGCGCCTGCAACCGGTGTGCTTGCGCCACCCCCTGCCGCCTGACCCGGAGTTCTAGGGGATGAGGAGAGCAAATTTCCCCCTGCTGCCTGGCTCGGGGGGCTTGGTGATATGGCATATTCTAAAGCAAAAGGGCTAGGGGGACTGGAGGTACCAGGGGCTTGAACTGAAACCCCTCTTCTTGCTCGGACGGGTGGGGGACCACTCCGCGACACCCCCCTGGTACGGTAACGTAAAGTCAAACTCATTCCACTCTTTCAAAGTATCCTCCTCCTTGGCTGAGAATCCAGGGTATGCATTTGTACCCGAGGACGCCGCCTTGTCTCCCCCTTGGGTTACGCGGGTGGGGGAGGACCCTAACGCTGATTCCCCTTCACTAGTGACTCGCCTTCTGAGTTGGTCGGCGTGCCTCCTCCAGAGTAGACCTGTGCTAGTCTCGACCCTGTAGGATACTGGCCCCGTTTGCTCAATGACCGTCCCTGGGACCCACGTTGGACCCGAGGCCGCGTAGTTCCTGCAGTGAACCGGGTCCCCTACCGAAAAGCTTTTGGAACTCTCTACCACTATATTTCTCCCTCCATCCTCCACCCTGGTCAGATCCAACCGATCAAACAGGGTTACCGGCCGCCTCCTCATGAGGAGTTCGGCCGGCGAAAGTCCTGAAGCTAGGGGGGTTGTCCTATAACAGATGAGGAACTGACACAGTTGGAGGTTCAACTCACCGGGACCCATGCGCCGCAGTGCGTCTTTCGTAGTGCGCACTTGGCGCTCTACCTGACCGTTTGTGGCGGGGTGAAATGGGGCAGTGGTAATGTGCCTGATGGCATTCCTCTCGATAAATGCCTTGAATTCCGCAGACGTGAAGGTACTGGCGTTATCGCTAACAAGGATGTCTGGCAGGCCGAAACAACTGAACACCCTGCGCAAGTGTTTAATGGTTGCAGCAGATGAGGTGCTAGTCATGGGGATTACTTCCAGCCACTTGGAATAGGAGTCGACTATCAGCAGAAACATGGACCCGCAGAAAGGGCCAGCGAAGTCGACATGTATTCGGGACCACGGCCCGCGGGCCATGTCCCATTCCCTATGGGGTAGCCGGGACTCCTCGGGCCGAGAGCTCTGGCAGCTCTCACACGTGCCCACTAAGTGTTCTATATCCGCGTCTATCTGGGGCCACCAGAAGTAGCTCCTGGCCAGAGCCTTGGAGCGCACTATTCCCGGGTGGCTGGTATGCAGCAGTCTCAGCACCTTCGCCCGCAAATTCTCTGGGATGACTACCCGCTGGCGCCAGAGCAGGCAGCCCCTTTCAAGGGAAAGCTCTGCGCCTGAAAAATGACTTAAAATGCTCCTCGGGGGGAGTTGTGGGCCACCCCTTCCTAACCCAGGAACTAACTTGGGACAGGATCTTGTCGGCCGCCATGGCTTTGGCGAGGTCAGCCGGGACTATGGGGGGTGAATTCGGGGACTCGATCAGCAGGACTTGGTGGTCCTGCTCTACCTCGCATGCGGGATCTCCTAAACTAGGGAGGGGAGACCGGGACAGCGCGTCCGCATGGGCGATCTCCTTCCCTGGGTGATAGACCAGTTCATACTGGTAGACGTTAAGGAAAATTGCCCAACGTAGCATCCTGGGGGATAGAATTTGTGGGGTGGGTTTGCCTGTAGTAAAGATTCCCAGAAGGGGCTTGTGATCAGTCACAACCGTAAACTCACGGCAGTATAGGAAATCGTGGAACTTCTTTGTTCCCGCGATTATGGCCAGGGCCTCCCTATCAGTTTGCGCGTAGTTGCGCTCCGCCTTTGAAAGGGACCTGGAGTAGTACACAACCGGGGCTTCCCGCCCGCTCTCTAACACGTGGCACAGCACCGCCACCGCCCCCACTGGGGACGCATCACAGACTAAAACTACTGGTCTCCTCGGATCAAAATGGGTCAGGACAGCATCCGAGGATAAAAGCGTTTTGAGCTCCTTGAAAGCTTTCTCTTGCCTATCTCCCCACCGCCAAACCGCCTCTTTCTTTAGTAGCGCATGCAGTGGCTCCGCAACGGATGCCTTCCTTGGCAAGAAGGAATGGTAAAAATTTAGGAGCCCTAGAAATGACTGCAGCTCTGGTTTCGCGGTGGGACGAGGGGCGTTCTGCACAGCCGCAACCTTGGACTCGGAGGGCTTGATGCCCTCCGGGGTTATCTTGAACCCGAGAAACTCAACCTCCCTTGCAAAGAATACACATTTGTCCCTTCTCAGTCGAAGTGCCGCTTTCTCGAATACTGAAAGGACCCTGTCTAGTCTTCTCGCTAATTCTGATTCGCTCCCCGCTGATATCAAAACATCGTCAAAATATGGGAGCACACCTGGAAGCCCCTTTAAAAGGCGTTCCACAAGGGACTGGAAGATCCCGAGGGGCCGAATTTACGCCGAACTGTAGGCGCGTTACCTTAAATGCCCCCTTGTGCTTAACGATGGTTTGTGCAGCGGCAGCAGCTGGGGTTACTGTGAGCTGCTGATACACCTGCGCCAGGTCTAGCTTGGCAAAACACTTCCCCCCATCCAACGTGGCCCGTAAGTGGCTAACCACTGGCACCGGATATGCATTTGGCCGAATGGCCTTGTTAATTGTACATTTGTAGTCAGCGCAAATCCTGACCTCCCCGTTTGATTTTAAGGCTGTAACAATCGGAGTCTCCCACTCCACTGAATCAACTGGAACCAAAATCCCCTGCCCCACCAATTTGTCCAGTTCCGCCTCAATCTTGTCCTTGAGGGTGAAGGGCACTCTTCTTGGCTTGAGACGTATGGGCCGGATTTCTGGGTCCAACTCAAAAGAGACTGGGGGCCCCTTGTAAGTCCCGAGCCCCTTCTTGAAAATGTCCGGGTGCGCATCGCACACGTCCCGCATTGGGTCAGTCTCTATGGCGTTAATGCCGGACAGTTCGATTCCCAGGGGAGCAAACCACTGGGTTCCCAAAAGGCAGCATCTTCCTCCCTTGAGAACCACTAAGGGCAGTTTCTCTGTGTAATTTTTGAACTTCACTGTGAAGTTTCCCACCCCCAACACTGGGATCCCATAGCCCTGCACGTCCCGTAAGTGTGACTTCATGGCCCGCAACTTGGGCTGCGCATTTGGGGGAATGCGCATGAATTCTTTTTGGGACAGGATGGAGTAGGACGACCCCATGTCTACTTCCATCCTCACTGGAACCCCTTGTAACAGTACCTCTACGAAGAAACGCCGGTGCTTCAGGCCCACGCGGTTCACGCCTTCAGCGCCATCGTTGGCTGAGACCTTCCCGATGCCGGCCGCCTTTCGTTGGTGTGCCTGAGGGTGTCTCGATGCACCCTTGTCCTCGGTTCGCCCGCGCCTGCAGACTCTGGCGAAGTGGTCCTTCCGGCCGCAGTTGTGGCACTCGGCCTTCCGGAATGGGCACCTCATCCTGTCGTGAGATGCCCCACAGCCGTCGCAACGGCGGCCTTGTCGCTCGCTGGTCTGGTGCTTCTCCCCGCGTTTCTTTATCCTCTGGACGTCATCGTCCTCACTGGAGCAGGAGTCCGCCGTCGTGGACGACTCCTCGGAGGTCGCTGGCGTGCCGTCTTCGCCGACGTCCGCCGGGCCGCTTGCACGGGTGAATTGGCCCTTTCGGGTGCGGCGCCTCAGGACTTGAACACTCTGACCCCGCTCCTGGCCGCCTCGGCTGCTTGGGCTTCCCGCAGTACCTCATTGAACGTGAGGTGATGGTCGCGGGTCATCAACTTCCTCTGGACTTCCTCATCCCTCAGGCCACACAGCATGCAGTCTCGGAGGGCCATGTCCAGGTCCTCCCATTGGCAGTTGACCGCCGCGAGCCTGAGTGCCGCCGCGTAGGCAGACACAGACTCCCCCGGGTGCTGGTCCCGCCTGTGGAATGCGACCCGGGCCGGGAAGATTGAGACGGGAGGCTGGAAATGCTCACTCAGTAGCGCCAGGATGCGGTCGATGGGCACCACATCTACCTTCCGGGGGGCCACCAGGTTCATCAGGATACGCAGCGTGGCCGGCCCCACCTGGGCCAGGAAGTGCGAGCGCATCTTTGCGTCGTCGTCGATGCCTGCAGCATCCATCACGTGCCGAAACTGGCACTCGTACAGCTCCCATTGTTCTGGATCACGGATATCAAATTGATGAGGCTTGACTTTGGAATACGCCATGTATCCCACCTTCGTCGCCAATTTAGTGTCTTGCATGGAAGACAAAGAAGGAGCCGCAGTGGGGGCTAAAACACAGGTTTATTTCATGATGGTCAGGATGAACATGTGGTAATGGCAGAGGTACAGCTCATTTTATACTACAGTAAATACATTTGAATATCGTTGCACGGTAGCTCATTGGCTGCTACCGGCGTGACGTCATTCTGAGTCACGCCCATCTTCTCCAGGTGATCCTAGCGCGGGAAAGGTTCCCGCGGCTGCCGGTGATTTGGGGAATGTGAACCATGTGAGCTGAACGCTCGCAGCTGCCCTCTATGGGCAGCTTACTCGCGTTCCTTAAACAGCTGGGTTACATTGTAATCGTTGTCAGGTTACATTCATACATTCTTAAAGTAATACTGTTACGTACACAACAGCAGCTGACTACAACATCAAATCCCTTGGTTTTTGCTCTGCTTATAAGATGGGTGGATTTGAAGGGGGGTGTTGCCTGCATGACACAAATGCTGTGTTGTATGTACTGTACCTTGGATACCTTGAAGTCATTATTCAGCGAGGAATCCACACACTGGTAGACATATCTGGGAGGACATTCTGCATGTGCAAATGGACTTGAGAAATCAAGTCCACTTGCATTCATATATTTTTTAGCCATTTGGATATCACGTCACCCACTGGCTAGGTGGACCATGACGTGTGCCCTCCGCTTTCACTTTGCCCAAGTAAGTTTTAGTCCCAGCCTAACATCATTGACAAGAGATGGGTAACACTGCCTAGTTAGATCACTCAAGCACCCTCACCCCATCAAGGCTTTCACCTAGTGGGGGCTTGAGTGTTGTATGTATCGGGCACTTTTCCATGTAAAGCAACTTTCCCCCCTCCTGCTTGTGGGCTTCTACTATTTTCTTGCTGAAATGATTTTTCTATGCAGATATGGGGGGAGGGAGGTATCCATAGAGAAGGGGCTGGGGGAAGGCATTTGCCTGACCTATTATTGCTTTTCTGTTTACATGTATATGCGATCCCTCCTCTTTCCCACTCAAGAAAGAGCACCTTCCAACCCCCCTTTCCCCTCAGTGCTGGCTCCAGAAAGCATGCAAAACTGTGATGTGTTTTCTGTCCTCTCTGCCAATCATCCCTTTTTTCTACTTCTAGTGCTTCTGGGTTGAAGGGCTTTGGTGTATGCAAACCAAGACACAGGACACAGCCTCGGGCTGGATTAACTCAGGTTTATTGCATCGTGGACAGAGGGAACATGAGGTAATGGCGGATCGATAGCTCTTTATATACAGTAGTAATACATTTGAACGTGGTTCCATGGTAGCCCATTGGCTACTGTCTGCGTGACGTCATTGCGGGTCACGCCCTTCTTGTCCAGGTGTAGGTGATGGCGGGAAAACTTCCCGCGCTGTTGCCTTTGATGAGTTTGGACCAAGGGAGCTTGGACGCTCGCTGCTGCCAGCTGGTGGTCATTAGCTCGCGTCCTCTTACAGGGTTCATATGATGCAGCTGAAGGTTACATTGTTGCTATAGGCAAGGTTACATTGGTTCAGATACATTGTGGAAGGTAAAACCATTAGAACACAACACCCCTCCCCCCTAGGACGAGACAAAGTCTCGAGCCCACACTTAACCACTCCCCCCCCCTAGGAGACAAAGTCTCTCAGCCAAGATGGCTTATTTCGAACACGCTGGGGTCTCGATGCAGGCTGCCTTTCCCCGGGTTTGCTACCTTCTCTTTGTCCCCTGGTTTCCTGTCCTGTAATTGGAGAGGGAGACTCGTTAGTGACTTGCCGCGGCTCCGCGGCGTTGTTGGAAGGTGTGCTCTTTCTTAGGGAGGAACCGGGGGCACTGGGGGCTAACGAAAAACCCCTCTTCTCGCTTGGATGGGTGGGGGAACACTCCTGAAAACCCCCCCGGCTCGCAAAATCAAAATCAAAATTACATTCGGGGGCAGCGGTCGCGAACTCCTCTCCCCCTTCCCCGGCCTCTGATAGGACTGGTGTATCAAAAGGGTATGAGTCGGGGCCGCTGCTTCTGCCTTCCCCCCTTGCTTGGGACTGTTGTCCGCTGCTGTCTCCCCCTTGGGTTAAGCGGGTGGGGGAGAACCCTAACGCTGAACCCTGTTGCTGAGCCCCACTGACTGGCCTACTCACTCGGAGCCTCAGTTGGTCTGCGTGCCTCCTCCAGAGGAGGCCGGTGTTAGTCTCGACTCGGTACGACACTGGCCCCGTCTGTTCTACAACCGTCCCTGGTACCCAGGCTGGCCCTGCGCTGGAATAGTTCCTGCAGTGAACAGGGTCGCCGGCGGCGAAACTTTTCGAGACTGCCAACCCTATGTTTTTCCCTTTATCCTCGACTCTCGTCGGGTCTAGCCTGGACAGGATCGTGGTCAGTTTCCGTCGCATCAAGAGCTCTGCCGGCGAGTAGCCTGACGCTAATGGGGTCACCCTATACGCTAAGAGGAATTGGCATACTTGGTGATTCAGGTCCCCCGGGCCCATGCGCCGCAGCGCATCCTTTGTTGTACGCACCAGCCGTTCGACTTGGCCATTCGTGGCCGGGTGAAACGGCGCGGATGTGACATGCCGAATGGCGTTTGCCTCCATGAATGCCCCGAACTCAGCGGAGGTGAAACAACTAGCGTTATCGCTGACTAAAGTATCGGGTAAACCGAACGTGGAAAAGACTCTCCTTAGCTGGCTAATAGTCGTGGCGGAGGACGTGCTCTTCACTGGGATAACCTCCAGCCACTTGGAGAATGCATCCACCACCAGGAGAAACATGGTTCCTCGGAAAGGGCCAGCGAAATCTACGTGCACTCTGGACCATGGCCCCCTTGCTGTGTCCCATTCCCTATGCGGAAGACGGGCCGCCTCTGGTCGGGATCCCTGGCATGCCTCACAAGTGCCGACCATGTGCTCAATGTCCGCGTCCAGCTGTGGCCACCAGAAGTAACTCCGGGCCAGCGCCTTTGAACGAACTATGCCCGGGTGGCTGACGTGCAGCAGTTCGAGCACCCTCGGCCGCAGGGACGTAGGGACCACCACCCGTTGGCCCCACAACAGGCACCCCCTCTCTAGGGACAACTCTAGCTTTTTCCGAAAAAATGGGTCGAATTCTGTGCTTGGGGACGATGCCGGCCACCCCTTCTGTACCCATGAACTAACTTTCTCTAGCGTTCTGTCCTTGCCTGTCGCCCTAGCAATGTCGGCTGGTACTATTGGGGGTGCGTCTAGGACCTCAATTAGCAACACCTGGCGGTCTCTTTCTACTCTCGCCTTTTGGTCGTCCGACAAGGGCAAAGGAGATCTCGAAAGTGCATCGGCATGGCTGATCTCCTTTCCGGGCCGGTACTCCAACTCATGTTGGTATGCGTTGAGAAAAATAGCCCATCGCAGCATTCTCGGGGACAGGATCTGCGGCGTGGGCTTGCTTTCCGTGAAAATCCCTAACAGTGGCTTGTGATCAGTCACGATTTTGAACGGGCGGCCATACAAAAAATCGTGAAATTTTTTGGTTCCCGCTACTATTGCTAATGCCTCCCTGTCGGTTTGTGCGTAATTGCGCTCCGCTTGGGACAGGGACCTTGAATAAAACGCTACCGGGGCCTCCCTTCCGTCATCCAACACGTGGCAAAGCACCGCCCCCACCCCCACCGGGGATGCATCACAGACTAAGACCACCGGCCGTTTGGGGTCGAAATGCGTCAGGATTGCCTCAGATGTTAAGAGTTGCTTTAGTTCTTTGAACGCCCTCTCGTGCTCGTCACCCCACATCCATGTCTCCTCCTTTTTAAGTAACCGATGGAGCGGTTCGGCCACGGACGCCTTCCGCGGGAGGAATGTATGGTAAAAATTGAGGAGCCCCAGGAAAGACTGTAGCTCGGTTTTGGATGTGGGGCGAGGGGCCTTCTTTATGGCTGCTACTTTGGATTTAGACGGCTTAATCCCCTCGGGTGTGATCCGGAACCCTAAAAACTCGACCTCAGTTTCAAAAAAAACACATTTGTCCTTCCTTAGTCTCAGCCCCGCTTTCTCGAACACGGTTAGTACTTTGTCCAATCTCTTTGCCAGTTCAGCCTCACTCCCCCCTGTTATCAACACGTCATCAAAATAAGGCAACACCCCCTCCAGTCCCTTCAGGAGGCGTTCCACAAGCGACTGAAAAAGGCCGGGTGCCGAGTTCACGCCGAACTGTAAACGCGACACCTGGAACGCCCCTTTATGTGTAACTATCGTTTGTGCCGCGGCCGTGGCGGGGGTCACTGGGAGTTGCTGATAGGCTTGTGCCAAATCGAGTTTAGCGAAACACTTTCCCCCATTCAGCCTGGCCAAAAGGTGACTGATCACCGGCACCGGGTATGCATTAGGGCGGATCGCCTTGTTAATTGTACACTTATAATCAGCGCAAATGCGCACCTCCCCGTTAGCCTTTAGAGCCGTTACAATTGGAGTTTCCCACTCCGCGGAATCAACAGGAATAAGAATCCCCTGGCCCACCAGTTTGTCCAGTTCCGCCTCTATCTTGTCCTTGAGTGCGAACGGCACCCTGCGCGGTTTGAGTCTTATCGGGCGGACCTCCGGGTCTAGGTCGAAGGCTACAGGGGGTCCCTTGAACTTTCCGAGTCCTTTCTTAAAAACGGCGGGATGCGCATCGCAAACCGCTTGTATTGGGTCCACCCCCACTGTATGCACTCCCCCTATGAACAACCCTAAAGGCTGAAACCACTGCGTCCCTAGGAGGCTACAACTTCCCCCCTTAAGGACAACCAGGGGCAGTTCCGCAGAATGTCTCTTAAAATTGACCCGAAATTTCCCGACCCCCAACACCGGAATGCTGTTTCCCTGTACGTCTCGTAGCGTGGACCTCAACGTTTTAAGTTTGGGCCGCACTTGGGGGTCGATCCTCAAGAACTCTTTCTGGGGAATTATAGAATAGGAGGACCCCGAGTCAATTTCCATCCTAATAGGGGCCCCTTGTACTAGTACCTCAACGAAGTAATGGGACTGTCCCGCGGACACGCTGAACACTGGGGCGTCGTCCTCGCTGTCGTCCGAGACGCGGCCCACGCCATCCTGCTTCCTCGTGGTCTGGGCGCCATCTTTGGGCCTCGCTGGACGGTCCGGTCTGGCCGAACGGTCTTGTGACTGCCTCCGGCCCTCCTTCCGTTTTCTGCATGCCTTGGCGATGTGCCCCCGACGGCCGCAGGTGTAACACTCGGCCTTCCTGAATGGGCATCTCGCGCGCTCATGGGCCGCTCCGCAACCATCGCAGCGTCGACCACCCTTTCGGACCTTCTGGACCTCCTCGCCGTCGCTGCCTTCCGTAGACGACTTTGAGGCCCGTCGAGTTGCGTGCACCGCCTGTCCGGACTTCCCGTGCACCGAATTTGCCGCCTTGCCGGCTCTAGGACGCCACTCACGCCACTGGTGCATCTCGTCCACTCCAGCATTCGTGGACTCTGCGGCTTCCGCGGCCTCTACGACCTCTGCCAGCGTGGGTGGCGGCTCCTTGTTCATCAAGCTGCGCTGCACCTCCTTGTCTTTCAGGCCACACAGCACGCCGTCCCTGAGGGCCATCTCTAGGATGTTGTCCCATTTGCAGGGGGCGGCGGCTATCCTCATGGCGGCCACGAATGCCTCAACCGACTCGTCCGGCGCTTGGACTCGCCTCCAAAACGCGCTCCGAGCGGGAAACATTGCCCTCGAGGGACTGAAGCACTCTCGCAGCAGCTTCATGATGTCGTCCGCCTTAAATTCGCTCACCTTCTTCGGAGCGATGATGCCCACCAGCGTCCGCTTGGTTTCCATCCCGAGCATTCTGGTGAGGATGGCCCTCTTCCTCTCCTCGTCGTCTCCTTTGACTTTGAGTTCCACCAGTGCCGCCTGGAAGTCCATCTCAAGCAGCTCCCAGTCTTGCGGTTTGGTGATGTTGAACCCGCTCTGTACCCTGGCTGTTCCGTGGGGATCCATCATCCCACCTTCGTCGCCAATTTGGTGTATGCAAACCAAGATACAGGACACAGCCTCGGGCTGGGTTAACTCAGGTTTATTGCATCGTGGACAGAGGGAACATGAGGTAATGGCGGATCGATAGCTCTTTATATACAGTAGTAATACATTTGAACGTGGTTCCATGGTAGCCCATTGGCTACTGTCTGCGTGACGTCATTGCGGGTCACACCCTTCTTGTCCAGGTGTAGGTGATGGCGGGAAAACTTCCCGCGCTGTTGCCTTTGATGAGTTTGGACCAAGGGAGCTTGGACGCTCGCTGCTGCCAGCTGGTGGTCATTAGCTCGCGTCCTCTTACAGGGTTCATATGATGCAGCTGAAGGTTACATTGTTGCTATAGGCAAGGTTACATTGGTTCAGATACATTGTGGAAGGTAAAACCATTAGAACACAACAAGGGCTTAGCCGGTGAAAAATCTCTGTTGCCGGTAATAAATCTCCATTCCCAGGGGACACCTGATCGCTGAAGTAGCAATCTTCAGGGAGGCTCCTGTGTGAATGCAGAGAAAAGCAAACAATCACTCATATAATACAATACACACAATGCCCTTCAATGTGCACTGAGGAGGACCTTATGTTGGCAAGAGGAAATGCTGTTGAGGTGGCCCAATATTGGGTAGATGTCATCTAGTCTAGTAGCTCGCACTGTCACCTTATTGCTAGATCACCTCTGTGTCTGCAAAAGAAAACCCAAAACAATGCAAATGGAAGAGAAGTAACAAAGATAAAATGAGATAATATGAATATGTGTACAGTAAAACCCCGACTTACAAATGCCTCAAGTTACATACAATTCAACTTACATAATGATTTTATGCTAAAACCATGTCCCGATTTCTATGATTTCATATGAGTTTGCTTCAAGTTACATAAATATTCTTTTTCCTATGGGTTTGCTTTGAGTTACGTAAAATTTCATTTTTCCTATGAGTTTGCTTTGAGTTACATAAAAAATTATTTTTTCCTATGGGTTTGTTTCAAGTTACAAAAAATGTGATTTAAGCAAAAGCCTATGGAATGGACTTCTTTCGTAAGTAGGGTTTTTACTATATTTCAAAACAAAGGGGCATTACACGAAACCATAAAAGGAATGTCAGAGGTGAGACTTCAAGAAGGAAGGAAAGAAGGTGGTGGGTGGGGACCCTGTGGCCTGGAATGCTGATCACATCAGCATCAAGGATGAACAGTAAGCTTCCAAAACTTTTCCCAGCCCCAATGCAAAAACTGTTTATGATTTAAAGCATAATAAAGGCTTCAAAGCAAAGCAAAGCTGAATCATGCTGTTTTAGCATTTCAGTGTAGTCAATCTTTAAGACAGTTACTCTAACCATGAAAGATGAGTGACATTTCCTGTCATCATATAATCTTCTTATGCCTTAATCACTGCAAAGAGGAGCAAGTAGTCACAAGGAATCCATTATTTTTAAGAAGTTACATCCAAGCTCTGAGATGAATCGATTTACGTATAAAAGATTTCCTCCAAAGGAAATGGGGTAGCATACTGGGTACTGTTTATATGTAGAATCATGTAGCTTTGATCCAATACATGGTTTACTGTAGGGAAATAAACCAATAGTTGATTTTCCTGCACTGGCTGCATTCTTTTCTTTTCTAAATCTTGGAGGGGGGAGACAAAACAACAATCCCAAAAGCCTAATGCATTCAAGTGATTTAAATTAGTGACCCATTTAGTTTATAGCTCAGCTCATGCTGCCTGAGATGAAGTACTTTCTCCATTTTTTGGACAAAAGCCATCTGGATTAACAGCTGAATCCAACTCCCAACATTGATTCGATTTGTATGCCGCCCACTCAACATACGCTGACTCAGGGCAGCTCACAAAAATCACAACATAAATCAACAATATACAAAGTAAGTACACAATAATACAATATACAAAATTCAATCTACAAAAAACAACACATTATAATATACAACAGCATGCTACTATAATATAATAATAAAGTCACAACTACATAGAAAAATTTCCAAAACAACGTCCAGGGATAGGGTGGCAGGTGTCCTCTAGCCTCAAGACTGGACTGTCTTCTGCCACTCAAGCAAGACAATAGAGTACAAAATTACATCATTGACCAGATTTTGTCCAGATTTCAGACTTGCTGCCAATTTAGCCCATCAGCCAATCCAAATTATAAGGTTTCATTTTTTAAAAGCTTGTAGCGGTGGCTCAAGTGGCTAAGACAGCAGTTCGATTCCCGAGTACTGCAGGACAGAATGAGTCCCAGCGTCTTTGTCCCAGCTCCTGCCAACCTAGCAGTTAGAAAGCAAGAAATTGCAAATAGATAAATAGGGACCACTTCAGTGGGAAGGTAACCCTGTTCCGTGCACTCCGGTGTCTAGTCATGCCTGGCACATGACCATGGAAACGTACGCAGAAGCAGACAGTGCTGGCTCTTCGGCTTTGAAACAGAGATGAGCACTGAACCTAGAATTTGGGATAGCCAGTACAGTAAACCCCCAGTTAGCAACGTTTCTTGGTTACCAACGTCACATTGCTAACTGGGAAATTTTGTTAAGCGGGAAGCAGAAACCTGCAGCAGACAAAGGAGTTTACCCCGGGGTTTCTGCTTGGAGCAGCATCGGAAAAGGTCCGTGGAGGTCGGAAACAGCTTGGATCGCCTCCCCCAAGCCTACCAGAGGTGGCAGGGGTAGCGGGGACCCAAAAATGGGCAGGAATTTTTTTTCCCATTTTCAGATCTCTGCCACCCCTGCCACCTCTGGGAGGCTGGGGGGTGGTGATCCACACCTCTGCCCACCCCTACGATGAGATCTCCTACCTTTCGAAGCTGGAAAATTGCCATCAGTGCGGTCCCTGTTTCAGGCTCTTTGCCTCTCCAGCAGTGTGTAGGAGGCTTTGAGGACCTATTCTGCACTATTCCCACCTTCCTAGGTGCTCCCTGTGCTGTGCAACAGCTGATAATAGTTGCGGCTGCCATTTTGAAAAAACAAACAAAAACAAAAACAAAATGGTGGCCGCAACTATTATCAGCTGTTTGCGGCACAGGGAGCACCTAGGAAGGCAGGATTAGTGCAGAATAGGTCCTCCAAGCCTCACACACACTGTTGGGGAGAAAGATAACTGGAAACAGGGATACCACCCCACCTCCACCCCCGGACGGTGATTTTCCAGCTTGGAAGATAGGAGATGAAACACTGTGCCTCGGATAATGATGCTAGATCATTAACCGAGAGATGACTTTTCTCATCATAAACTGAAAATGACGTTAGGCGAACGAACGTAAACCGAGGTTTACTGTACAGTCAAACAGATACAAAATCCTTGACACAAACTAGCTCATCATAGCTCTGATTCTACTCATAGCCTGCATTTGGCTCTTGGGATCAGCTTTCCTATGTGGCCAACTGAAGGCAGAAGAAAGACCATGAAACAGAAAAGCTGCACTTTGTAGTAATTTAATAATCTCTCAGTGAACCTGATTGGCTGCTACCTGTAAGCCATCAGCCAACATCTTTCCATGTATGCATGTTGCTGCACAGTGACACAAATGAATCCACTGTCATGACTCTCACCCGCCCACCCGCCCCCAGTTTTCCCTATTTTCTTCATTCTAGGCCTGAATTTTGCCATCAGTAGATCATGATCTGTGCTCGGTTTCATTTTTACTGACTGTATAGAGCGGTGGTGGCGAAACTATGGCATGTGTGCCAGAAGTGGCATGCAGAAGCCTTTCTCCTGGCACACACACCATCGAGGGGAAGCCCTACCTCACACAGCACAGCCGGCACCCAGGGCCATAGCCAGGATTCTAGATGTGGGTGGGCAAATATTTTTTCAGGATGGGCAACAATGTCATAAATGTATATCATAAGAACATAAGAACAGCCTTCCTGGAACAGGCCACAGCCCATCCAGTCCAGTATTCTGTCTCACACAGTGGCTCGCCATTTGCTTCAGGGTATTCCCATGCAGATGCCTTCACCTGCTTAGGATTCCCTGGAAATGGCATTGAGAGATATCCTGCCTATCTCTCCAACACAAAGGTTGTCCTTAGGTATCCATAATTATAGCCATTGATACCATTGTCCTCCATGAACTTGTCTAATCCTTTCTTAAAGCTGTCAAGACTGACAGCTGTCATCACTTCTTCTGGCAGGGAGTTCCATAGACCAGTGATCCTCTGGGTGAAAAAGTACTTTCTCTTATTTGTTTCATGGAGTGCCCCTAGTCCTAGTGTTATGCAATAGGGAAAACAGTTTTTCCTTATCTACTTTGTCCACACCATGGATGCTTTTAAAAACTTCAATCAGGTCACCTCTTAGATGCCGTCGTTCAAGAGTGAAGAGGCCCAACCATTGCAGATGGTAAGGAAGGTGTTCCTGTCCCCTAATCATATATGTATGTATGTATGTATGTATGTATGTATGTATGTATGTACGTATGTATGTATGTATGTATGTATGTATGTATGTATGTATGTATGTATGTATGTATGTATGTATGTATGTATGTATGTATGTATGTATGTATAAGCAGCCGGGAGTTTGAGCATGCGCAAACTGCTGACTCAGGGTGGGCTTTGCCCATCCTGGCCAATCCCTGGCTATGGCCCGCCGTCACCACTTGCCCACCACGCCTCTCACTCTGCCAAACAAGAGGTGAGAGGGGAGTCTGAAATCTCAGCCAGAAGGCTGCGGCGGGCAGAGGGAAGGTGGGGAGCACTCGTGCAGCAAAGAAGAAGGCCTGGTTGGAGGGTTTAGTGTTCTGTAAATAATAGGCAGCAGCCAGTAATACGGGCCAAACACACAACTTTATTCGGAATAAGAATAGGTGACCAGAGCTAACAACACACCCTCACATTCCTTATTTATCTCCAATCAGAACTGACAGTTGGAAGAAACTGTTAGAACCGTTGACAGCTCTGTCTCGTGCACTTCTCATTCAGAACATTCCCGAAGTCTCATGAGACTTCGGACCATAGTAAATCAAATACATATTAAACTCTATCACAACAAAGACAAAATGGCAAACATGTTTCCTTAAATACACAATGGGGGGCGGGGAGGTAGGAAAGCCTGATGGAGGGATAGGTAGGCCCTATAGTGGTTGGAAGGCTTGAGAGAGGGGTAGGAAGGCCTGGAGGGGGGGAGTGGTACGAAGGCCTGGTGGGTGTAGGAAGGCCCAGTGGAGGAGTAGGAAGGCCTGGCAGGGAGGGAGAGAAGGCCCAGCGAAGAAGTAGGAAAGCCCAGTGAAATGGGAAGGTCTAACTGGAGTGGAAAGACCCGGTATGGAAAGGCTTGGTGGGAGTGTAGGATAGCCCAATGGAGGGTGGGAAGGCCCAACCCAACAGGGGTGTAGGAAGGCCCTGTAGGGGTGTAGGAGGACCCAGCGGGAGTGGGAAGGCCACATGGGGCTTTTCCAGAGCCAAGGAGGCCTTTCCAGTGACCATGTAGGGTTTTACCAGAACCCAGGAGACCTTTCCGGTGCCCAACACAGCTGCATGGGGCTTGGTGAGGAGCAGTGGCAGGGGCTGCTGAGGGGTGGTGCAAAGCTTGGTGGTGCAGGCATGGTGTGTATGCACACATGCATGAGCAGCTTGAAGCATGCTAGTGATGTCACATGGGTGTGCATGCACCCATGTGACATCACCGGCATGCGTGATGCCTGCCACCCATCTTTCCTGCCTCCTTGGTCACTCGGTCTCTAAAAGTTTTGCCACCACTGGTATAGAGTGTCTTCATCTTTGACTACAAAGTACATAATCAAGTTGATTTCAGTTTTGACCATCTGGTTATGTCCATGTGTAGTGTCACCACTTAGGTTGTTGTAGGAGTGTCTTTACTATAACCAGAGTGTTCTCGTGACAAAACTGTGCCAGCTTTTGCCTTGCTTCATCTTGTACTCCAGGGCCAAATTTGCCTGTTGTTCCATTTATCTTTGACTTTCCAGCCCCCTATGATGATAAGGACATCCTCTTTTGGTGTCAATTCTAGAAGGTGTTGTATGTCTTCATAGAACCGGTTGACTTCAACCTCTTTTGCATCAGTGGTTGGGGTGGACTTGAATTACAGTGAGATACTTTGGATTCTTCATAACATATGTGAAGATGGGGTATTGTTGGCCCAAACATGCACAACCTTTTGGTCTCAAGGACCTTCTCAGAGCCAATCACTATAAATAGCTGGCTTGAAGAGAAGTGATCAACATAGGCAAATGTCCAAGGACTCGGCCATTTGAGCCGACTGCCTCATCCCACCTCATAGCCAAGCTGGCTCCACAATATATTGACCAAATGAAAAACAACATGTTTCAAAGATGGCTCTGACAAGTGCTTGTCATTTTTGCTTTCTCCTACTGCAACTGTCCCCATACTTTATTCTCCCTTCCATCACTGTTGCCATGTACACTGCAGACAAACCTGTGGCCTAACACCATCCAGAAGCCTTGGAGGGAGGTGAGTGAAGAATCGGCCCCTCCCTTCCACCCCATCCTAAAACCTGGGTGCAAGGAAGAAAGAGGCAGAGAAAGACCAGGCCCAACTGCCCAGAAACCATCCAGAAGCCTTGGAGGGAGGTGAGTGAAGAATCGGCCCCTCCCTTCCACCCCATCCTGAAACCTGGGTGCAAGGAAGAAAGAGGCAGAGAAAGACCAGGCCCAACTGCCCAGAAACCATCCAGAAGCCTTGGAGGGAGGTGAGTGAAGAATCGGCCCCTCCCTTCCACCCCATCCTAAAACCTGGGTGCAAGGAAGAAAGAGGCAGAGAAAGACCAGGCCCAACTGCCCAGAAACCATCCAGAAGCCTTGGAGGGAGGTGAGTGAAGAATCGGCCCCTCCCTTCCACCCCATCCTGAAACCTGGGTGCAAGGAAGAAAGAGGCAGAGAAAGACCAGGCCCAACTGCCCAGAAACCATCCAGAAGCCTTGGAGGGAGGTGAGTGAAGAATCGGCCCCTCCCTTTCACCCCATCCTAAAACCTGGGTGTAAGGAAGAAAGAGGCAGAGAAAGACCAGGCCCAACTGCCCAGAAACCATCCAGAAGCCTTGGAGGGAGGTGAGTGAAGAATCGGCCCCTCCCTTTCACCCCATCCTAAAACCTGGGTGCAAGGAAGAAAGAGGCAGAGAAAGACCAGGCCCAACTGCCCAGAAACCATCCAGAAGCCTTGGAGGGAGGTGAGTGAAGAATCGGCCCCTCCCTTCCACCCCATCCTGAAACCTGGGTGCAAGGAAGAAAGAGGCAGAGAAAGACCAGGCCCAACTGCCCAGAAACCATCCAGAAGCCTTGGAGGGAGGTGAGTGAAGAATCGGCCCCTCCCTTTCACCCCATCCTAAAACCTGGGTGCAAGGAAGAAAGAGGCAGAGAAAGACCAGGCCCAACTGCCCAGAAACCATCCAGAAGCCTTGGAGGGAGGTGAGTGAAGAATCGGCCCCTCCCTTCCACCCCATCCTGAAACCTGGGTGCAAGGAAGAAAGAGGCAGAGAAAGACCAGGCCCAACTGCCCAGAAACCATCCAGAAGCCTTGGAGGGAGGTGAGTGAAGATTCGGCCCCTCCCTTTCACCCCATCCTAAAACCTGGGTGCAAGGAAGAAAGAGGCAGAGAAAGACCAGGCCCAACTGCCCAGAAACCATCCAGAAGCCTTGGAGGGAGGTGAGTGAAGAATCGGCCCCTCCCTTCCACCCCATCCTAAAACCTGGGTGCAAGGAAGAAAGAGGCAGAGAAAGACCAGGCCCAACTGCCCAGAAACCATCCAGAAGCCTTGGAGGGAGGTGAGTGAAGAATCGGCCCCTCCCTTTCACCCCATCCTAAAACCTGGGTGCAAGGAAGAAAGAGGCAGAGAAAGACCAGGCCCAACTGCCCAGAAACCATCCAGAAGCCTTGGAGGGAGGTGAGTGAAGATTCGGCCCCTCCCTTCCACCCCATCCTAAAACCTGGGTGCAAGGAAGAAAGAGGCAGAGAAAGACCAGGCCCAACTGCCCAGAAACCATCCAGAAGCCTTGGAGGGAGGTGAGTGAAGAATCGGCCCCTCCCTTCCACCCCATCCTGAAACCTGGGTGTAAGGAAGAAAGAGGCAGAGAAAGACCAGGCCCAACTGCCCAGAAACCATCCAGAAGCCTGGAGGGAGGTGAGTGAAGAATCGGCCCCTCCCTTCCACCCCATCCTAAAACCTGGGTGCAAGGAAGAAAGAGGCAGAGAAAGACCAGGCCCCAACTGCCCAGAAACCATCCAGAGGCCTGGGAGGGAGAAGGTCACCATCCACCACTGCAGCCAGAGGCAGAGGAAGAGGAACAGCTGAGACACAGGGAAAACATCCACTGCCCGCCACTGCGATGCCCCTGGAGCAAGGGACCCAGAGACAACAACCCCACCTGGGGAGTGAGGACACAAGGATAAGTAGCTGATGTGAAAAATGTAGCTGAATTAATATAGAGACTGACATAGAGACTTCATACTGACTTAATATAGCAAGTAACATAGAGACTGTGTTTTAGAGTGTGATAATTATGCATGACAATATGTAGTGTAAACTGTTCTAAACTTTTAAAACTGTGATATGATGTATGATGCGAGGAAAAAAATGGCGTAGAAACCGGCAAACCACGCCACAAAGCTTGCCAAGAGAACCCTATGGACCAAAACAAAAGGCAAAACAAAAGGGCAGGCTAGGTGATACAGGATGCTTAACACCTCAGAGGGGAGAAAGGGGATGGACAGGAAAGGGGGAGGGGAAATGCAATGTTGTAAGGAGCAATACTGTATAGGGACATGGAATGTGAGATCAATGAACCAAGGTAAACTGGAAGTGGTAAAAAATGAGATGGAAAGAATAAGCATTGACATCTTGGGAATCAGTGAGCTCAAATGGACAGGGATGGGCGAATTCAGCTCTGGAAACCATCACATCTACTACTGTGGACAAGAAAACTTTAGAAGACATGGAGTAGCCATAATTGTCAATAAAAGAGTGAGAAGAGCAGTAATGGGATACAACCTCAAAAATGACAGAATGATGTCAGTAAGAATTCAGGGCAAACCCTTCAATGTTACTGTGATCCAAATATACGCACCAACCACGGGTGCAGATGAAGCCACAGTGGACCAGTTCTATGAGGACTTACAACACCTCATAGAACAAACACCAAGAAATGATGTTCAAATTATTCTAGGAGACTGGAATGCCAAAGTAGGCAATCAAAAAGTGGAGGGAATAACAGGCAGGTTCGGTCTTGGAACACAGAATGAAGCAGGACAAAGATTGATAGAGTTCTGCCAAGAGAACGCACTGGTCATAGCAAACACCCTCTTCCAGCAACACAAGAGGCGACTTTACACATGGACATCACCAGATGGCCAACACCGAAACCAGATTGACTACATACTCTGCAGCCAAAGATGGAGAACCTCCATACAGTCAGCAAAAACAAGACCTGGAGCAGATTGTGGCTCAGATCACAACCTACTGATTGCAAAATTCAGGCTTAGACTAAAGAAAATAGGGAAAACAAAGAGACCAGACAGATATCACCTAGACAGCATCCCTAAAGAATACACGGTGGAGGTGATGAACAGATTCAATGGCTTAGACTCAATAGATAGAGTGCCAGAAGAATTATGGACAGAGATGAGGGACATCATGCAGGAAGCAGCAAAGAAAACCATACCAAAAGAAAAGAAGAGTAAGAAAGCAAAGTGGTTGTCTGATGAGGCTCTTAAAATAGCAGAGGAAAGAAGGAACGCAAAAGTCAAAGGAGAAAGGAAAAAATACAATCATCTGAACACAGAATTTCAAAGAAAAGCAAGGAGAGATAAGGAAAACTATCTAAAAGAACAGTGCAAAGAAATGGAAGAAAACAACAAAAAAGGCAGAACCAGAGATCTTTTCAAAAAAATCCGGGAAATCAAGGGAACATTTAAAGCAAAAATGACCATGATAAGGGACAAAGACGGAAAGGAGCTAGCTGATGCAGAAGAGATTAAGAAAAGATGGAAAGAGTACACAGAGGAACTCTACAAAAAGGAACTCAACACTCCTGATAGTCACAATGATGAAGAAATTGAACCTGAGCCAGACATCCTGGAGAGTGAAGTCAGAAAGGCCCTAAAGAGCACTGCAAACAACAAAGCTAGTGGAGATGATGGTATCCCAGTTGAATTTTTCAAAGCTCTAAAAGATGATGGCATCAAATTACTGCATTCAATATGCCAGCAGATTTGGAAAACAAAACAGTGGCCACAGGACTGGAAAAGATCAGTATATGTTCCAATCCCAAAAAAGGGCAATGCCAAAGAATGTTCAAACTATCGAACAATTGCGCTCATCCCACACGCCAGCAAGGTGATGCTCAAGATAATACAGGATAGACTTCAGCAGCATGTGGAAAGAGAATTACCAGAGGTGCAGGCTGGTTTCAGAAGAGGCAGGGGGACTAGAGACCACATTGCCAACATACGTTGGATCATGGAGAAAACAAAGGAATACCAGAAACAAGTTTATTTTTGCTTTATTGACTACACTAAGGCATTTGATTGTGTGGATCACAACAAGATGTGGCAAGTAATTAAAGAGATGGGAATACCAGAGCACATCATATGCCTCCTGAGAAATCTGTACATGAACCAAGAAGCAACAGTTAGGACAGAACACGGAATGACCGAGTGGTTTGGAATAGGAAAAGGAGTAAGACAAGGCTGCATTTTGTCACCCTGCTTATTCAACTTATACACAGAGCACATAATGCGCAATGCAGGGATGGAGGAATCACAATATGGGATCAAAATTGCTGGGAGAAACATCAACAATCTGAGATATGCAGACGACACCACCCTAATGGCAGAAAATGAGGAAGACCTAAAGAATCTCTTGATCGGTTTGAAGGAAGAGAGTGCAAAAGCTGGCTTGAGACTCAATATCAAGAAAACCAAGATAATGGCAACAGGCCCGATCAGTTCCTGGAAAATAGACGGGGAAGAAGTAGAAGCAGTGACAGATTTTACTTTCTTAGGATCTAAGATCACTGCAGATGGAGATTGCAGCCATGAAATAAAGAGGCGGCTGATTCTAGGGAGACAAGCCATGAGAAACCTGGGGAACATAGTGAAAAGCAGAGACATCACCTTGAAAACAAAAATTAGAATAGTCAAAGCAATGGTATTCCCAGTGGTAATGTACGGATGTGAGAGCTGGACAATTAGGAAAGCTGAACGCAGAAGAATAGATGCCTTTGAAATGTGGTGTTGGAGGAGAGTTTTGAGGGTACTTTGGACAGCGAGGAGAACAAATAGGTCAATCTTAGAAGAAATCAACACTGACTGCTCATTGGAAGGTCAAATAGTAAAGATGAGGCTAAAGTACTTTGGGCATCAAATGAGAAGGGAGGATTCACTTGAGAAGGCCGTGATGTTGGGAAAGGTGGAGGGCAAAAGAAGAAGGGGGAGGCCAAGGATGAGATGGATAGATGGTATTGTAGACACAATGGGCACAAAACTGGGAGGACTGAGGGGGATGGTGGAGGACAGAAGCGCCTGGAGAACGATGGTCCATAGGGTCGCAAAGGGTCGGAATCGACTGTGTGACTGAACAACAACAATTTCATGTGTCCAACACAGTGGATTATGATCCACAAAAGCTCACTCTAAGATGAAATGGTTAGTCTTAAAGATGCCAAGATACAGTACTTCTGTTTTCATTTTCTTTCAGGTTTTGATAGGAATTCAGCAGAAAGAAACAAGTACAGATCCCAAACAAAGATAACTACAAATAAACATTTGTTCTCAGAATGTCTAGCCATGCTGGCTACCAAGGTGGCTAAAAGTAAGACAGCTATTTGCTTGTAAGACCTTGACCTACTGTTTGAATTTCTATTTCCATCATTTACCAGAATAGGTCGTGTACTATGTCTTTAAGGGGCAGATAAACAGCACTGAAAACATTTCTGCTGCTAACCAGCTTTTCTTGATTCAGTGAAGTTTGGTGAATCTCACATTTCACCTGACAAAATGGGGAGGACTGGAGTCAAACTCACGTGCATTTCACACAGCATTTTAAAGGTCCAGATAATGAATTTGGATAAGGAGGAATGAGGAAAAATAAGCATGTGTAACAGTGATGGATGTTGTTGTTTCTGGAGTGCTGCAGAGCTACCCCACCTCCTGCAATTTTATTGACTCATTCTTGAAGTGGAAGTTAGTGCTCAAACAGACCCACTTTATTTATTCTCTTTAGGGCTGACACTTTGCCATTTATTGCTCCTTCTCTTTCTATCTTCTTTCCAGATCTTTCCTCAATGCCTGCAAAAACCAGGCACTGAACATTTATCCAGCTGGGGAAGTGAGATGGTCTGATACTGGTGAATGTCCAATACTGGTGAAGGGCAACTACGTTCAGATTTCTGGGCATTGAGATACAGGAGGATCTGTCCTGAGGTGCCAACACAAGGGGGCTTGCAAAGAAGGCACAGCAGAGATTGTATTTTTTGAGAACTTTAAGGGGATACGATCTTCCGCAAAAGCTGCTGCTTGCCTTCTATTGCTGTGCTCACTTATGGCTTATGTGTGTGGTATGGGAGTAGTACTCATCGGGATAGGATAATGTTGCACAGAATTATTAAAACAGCGGAGAGTATTATCGGCTGTCCACTCTCCACTTTAGAACAAATTTATACCATCAGGTGCCATAGAAAAGCATTAGATATATTAGGAGACCCATCACATCCTGGTCACCACTTCTTTGAGATTCTGCCATTGGGACGGAGATATAGAACAATGAAGGTAAAAATGAGCCAT
This sequence comes from Bradypodion pumilum, assembly GCA_035047305.1. Lineage (NCBI taxonomy): Eukaryota > Metazoa > Chordata > Lepidosauria > Squamata > Chamaeleonidae > Bradypodion > Bradypodion pumilum. Next base: position 154,808,429 of record JAWDJD010000001.1, on the reverse strand, counting down.
CTCAAGAACAGTTTCTTCTCCAGAGCAATTTTGGCCTTAAATGGAAGCTCTAGACTCTGAAGTCATCTTATTTTAAATTTTTATATTGTACTGTATTGTACTGTCTTAATTAGTGTTTCTGCAATTGTTTTAAAATATGGGATATATCTTATTTTGAGTTGATATATAGCAACCGAGAAATTTTGTTGTTCCCGAAAGGGGACAATAACAATAAAGATTTATCTATCTATCTATCTATTCTTATGCCCTGTGGGCTATGGTTTGCTTCAGTGCATTATTGTCTCCCTTTCTCTTGCTCCAAGCAGACCACATCAACATGCAAGAGATTCTACCACAGCCAAAGTGAGAGGAGGTCGCAGGGATACACCTGCCCACAGTGTGGTCTCTTCTGTAAAAGAACCATGTGATTTCAGTCTCAAGGCTCCATTTCCCATATTAATCCTGTTCAGGAGTTATAACCTCTGGGCTTGCCAGCATATTTAAAGAAGGACTCCTAATCCTGCCCCTCCCTCATCACTTTGCTTATTTGAGCAGTTATGAATCTGATGAAGAGATAGAAATCAGATCATGGACGATCTGGACCTTAGGAATACTCCACTGCCAAAAAACTGCAATTTTGGGGGAGCTGTAGGATTGCAGAACTGTCTGCAAGTATGCATAGAAAGCACATAACATATGGTAAGAATTGCTGACTGGGGTGCTATAGCTGCCCACCAAATGAGTTTTTCCAAGCACCAGATTAATATTATGCATCTTTCTTGCTTTGGCATGGAAATGGCTCTCAAGGCTCTACAGTACTACTATTTAATGAATTTATGGTCTTCTAGAAACAACCATTACATTTTCTCTTTTACATGCTTCTGGGAGCTTAGATGGGAGTTTAGACAAGTTTGTATTCTGTTTGGCTGTATTAGCTATCCAAAATTGCCTGCTTGTGTTTCTTGCTTCTTGTAACAGTTTTTTTAAAAGGTTTTGTGCTCAGAGATTGTCTATCTTGCAGATAGAAATTTTTTTGTTTTGAATTTAATGTAACTTTTCTTCAAGATGTAATAAAGTTTTGTTCCTTCTTGGGTATAATCCAACCTGTTCAGTACCGATCTGATCAATTGACCTGACCGAAGTTTCCCTAGCTAGGAAGGGCAAAGCCATCACCGACACTTGAACTTCATTTTGAATTTTTTCATTTGTTTATTTCTCAGACCTAGCAATGGAAGCAGGCCTAACCATAGGTTCCCTTCAGCTCAGATGAAGGGGTGGTGGGGATGACAACAGGCACCTGTCAGTGTCCAGAGCATGGGAAGCTGATGGGCAACATGAATATCAGGGCAACCAGGTAATAGGCCAAAGAGTAGCAGAATCTCAGTCCAGAGTCCAAATCAAAGCAGGACTTGTTCAAACAACAAAAGCATAGTCCAAATGAGCTAGAAGTCAGGTAACTGGGAAAATGGACATGACAGAGTATTCTCAGGGGCTGGAACAAGGTGAGGACTGAATTCCAGGAGCAAAGATCCAGGCAAGGCAAAAAAAATAACAACCATCAGTCCACAGCAACAGGACAGGGAATATTTCAGGAGCAGGAACAAGGCAGGAGATCTTCTGGAGCAGGAATCACAAACAAGTCAGGAGATCTTCTAGAAACCAGGAACAAGGCAAGAGGTCTTTGGGACCAGGAACAAGACAACTGCACATCTGCTGACCTTTGTTGCTGAGGCAGCCTCTGGGAGGAAAGGCCAGTACTTACATAGCTAAGCTTCCCAGGATCTCCAGGTAGAGCTTCTGAAAGTGCAAAACCTTCCCCAAGGCTCTCAGGTGGGGCTTAACAGCTGCTTCCAGGCTGAGGACTCCAGTCCTGCAGGCTTTGGACCAGCAGTTGCAAACTTTGACACTTCCAATTCAAGGCAATTCTGTTGGCTTTTCATAGAGAGTGGACAGGGAGGGGGAAAGCTTTATATTGTAGCATTTTTCTTCTTGCCTCATGATGGGAATCCTGATGTCACAATTATAAGTCACACCGAGCAATAACACATGCTGTTTGTGGAACCAACAGGAAGAGGGGATGAGCTCAAGTACTAAGGAGTCACAGTCAACTAGCCCTAAAACAAAAGATTTTCATTCCCATCCATCTCACCTTCTAAAAAAGGGAGTAACCTTCAGCCTCTTTGTTTTTGTTTTGTTTTTTAAATAGTGCAAAGCCATATTGTCCACATTATACAAAGCCATACTGTCCAATATGGGGAAACAAAAAGAAACCCAGATAGTTTCAACCATTTAAGTAGCTAAATTGCTTGATTTCCTGTGTTCATAATTCAATAGCTGAAGCTGTGACAGTAAATTCGCAGCCATCACAGAAAGCATCCTATTGTTCTGTGGTTTTCTTTTCCCCTCTGCTGGAAAATGGAAAATGCTGCTGTGACAAGATAAAGCCTAATACCAGGATTTACACTAAGAGCTATATCAAAGCTGGGCACACACCCAACTGAGGTGTTCAGTCTGTAGCGGAAAGCTGGAAAGCTGCTGTGGGGGATTTAGAAACTGATCACAACTGAAAAGTAATCAAAAAGATCCCCAAATCAAGAAATTCCTTTTAATTGGGCTTTTGTGGTGCTTAGCAAGATAATGCTTTTCAGAAACTAGCTTCTATGAAATTACACAGGGAAAAACTTCTAAGTGCTGTAGATTACAAGAAACTTAACCACAGTCTGGAACAATTAAAATGAGACCACCATCTGTAAAAATCTGTGTAGGTGGTTTGCTTGTGGATCCTTTGTACACCTCCCAAATAATGCAACTCTCTCTTCCACTACCTCCTTTTCTTTTCTTTTCTTATTTGTAAATTGTTCAAATTGGGAAGTGAAGTATCACCACCCATTTTGGGGGGGAAATGTGATTGCTTGAGCATTAAAGTGTAACGGCAAGAAACTCTTGAATGTGAAGTACTGAATACATACACGAGGGGGGGGGTATCTCTTTAGGTGACATCATCATCATCTTCATCACCATAAATTGTGTGCCATCCACTCAAATTTGAAGAAGCAATGAGGCACCTGCTGTTGGAGTGACTAGAAGGTATAAAATCAGGAATAAGGTTATAAGGGAAAGCATTTAGAACAGAACCACACTTGCACTACATACAGAGATAACAAATAAAGTAGTTTGCCCCTTTGGAGGGAATGTCTTGGAATTCCATGCCATACAAGGCATATGTGGAAAAAAGGAGAAGGACAAAGACCACAAGACAAACCCAGAGGAAGGTGGAGAGTTAACATTAAAGAAATATTACAACACAAAAAAACCAGTAGATGCCACTAAAAGTGCCAGAACAAGGACCTTGCATCACCCTCGGCACCCAATGGGGTAAAAGAGGAAGCAACGAAGAAGAATGAGACACCTTGTTGTTTGATATGCTGTAGTGGCGGAGACAGGTGCCATGCAGAATGAGAAAGATCTACTACTAGTCCCTTCTTGGGTTTTCCAGGTAGAGAATATTCAGAAGTGGTTTACCATTTTCTTCTTCTGGGGATATCCTCAAACAGTGAAGCTTGCCCAAAGGGTGTCTCTTTCTCCTGGATGATAGTTTATGAAAAGAGATTTATTGAATTCTCTTCGGAAAGGAAAATATACTTTATTGGAATTACTTGGAAAAAACTTCTTGTGATATTACATGAACTTTATTGGAATTATTATTTACCTGAAACATTGAAGGATTTATACATATTTTTACTGAAGAAAAGTACCATTTGTTTTTTGGCCATTTTTGAAACATTGAAAAGTAATTAAAGAAATATTTAGCCAGTAAAGAAATTTTTGTGACTCAACAATTTTTAGTTGTTTTTATTAGAGTACATAAGGTTTTCCCCGCTATAGTGAACGGAGTTATTGTGCAACTCTTTCTCCTGGAAAGCACACTGGGGAATAGAACTCACAGCATCTGGTTCCACACTCATACTTAAAACCACTGAGTTATCCAGCCAACCTTTATTATTAACTATGTGGCAATACTCTCCATATATCTAGCACATGGGCTTTGTCATTGCAAAAGACTGCCATACCAGTTAACAGTCACATATTAATTAGCTGATATCAAAGTCCTTATTCATGCAGATTTAGCACTGTTGCCATCAAATGAAGAGTAGGATGGGAAACCGAAGAATTAAGCCAGATAGAAATAACCAGGGAGGAGGTCCTTGCATGTCTTGTTAAGCTAAACACTAACAAATCACCAGGACCAGATGGCATCCATCCACGAATTCTCAGGGAACTTAAAGATGAAATTGCTGATCTCCTAGCCAAAATATATAATCTTTCCCTCAAATCAGGGTTTGTGCCTGATGACTGGAAGGTAGCGAATGCAACACCAATTTTCAAAAAAGGATCCAGGGGTGATCCAGGAAATTACCGACCTGTCAGTTTGACATGTGTCCCAGGTAAAGTGATGGAAACCATCCTAAAAGATAGAATTAATAGGCACATAGAAGAGAAGGCGCTGCTAAAGGAGAGCCAACATGGCTTTTGCAAGGGCAAATCATGCCTCACTAATTTGTTGGAATTTTTTGAGAGTGTCAACAAGCATGTGGATAAGGGGGATCCAGTTGACATTGTTTATCTGGACTTTCAGAAGGCTTTTGACAAGGTCCCACACCAAAGGCTCTTGAATAAACTTACCAGTCATGGAATAAAGTGTCAGGTCTTGTCCTGGATCAGCAACTGGCTAAGGGACAGGAAACAGAGGGTAGCACTAAATGGACACTTCTCCAAGTGGAGGGAAGTAAAGAGTGGGGTCCCCCAAGGTTCAGTACTGGGACCCCTGCTTTTCAACCTCTTCATAAATGATCTAGAGGTAGGAGTAAATAGCAAGGTAGCCAAATTTGCTGACGACACTAAATTATACAGGGTAGTAAAAACTGTGAGAGATTGTGAGGAGCTCCAGAGGGATCTCTTGACACTGGGGGAGTGGGCAAAACAGTGGCAAATGAGTTTCAACATTAGTAAGTGCAGAGTGATGCATGTTGGGGCAAAGAACCCCAATTACATTTATAAACTGATGGGGTCTGAACTCTCTGCGACAAACCAGGAAAGGGACCTTGGTGTCCTGGTGGACAGCTCAATTAAGGTGTCAACCCAGTGTGCCTCAGCAGTGAAAAAAGCAAACTCAATGCTAGGGATCATTAGGAAGGGTATAGAAAATAAGTCAGCAAGTGTCATTTTGCCTCTTTATAAATCTATGGTGAGGCCCCATCTGGAATACTGTGTACAGTTCTGGTCGCCATACCTCCAGAAGGATATTATGGAGCTGGAAAAAGTGCAGAGGAGGGCAACCAGAATGATTAGGGGACTGGAACACCTTCCTTACCATCTGAGGCTGCAACGGTTGGGCCTCTTCACTCTTGAACGACGACGTCTAAGAGGTGACCTGATTGAAGTTTATAAAATCATGCACGGTGTGGACAAAGTAGATAAGGAAAAACTGTTTTCCCTATCGCATAACACTAGAACTAGGGGACACTCCATGAAACTTTTGGGTACTAGTTCTCAAACAAATAAGAGAAAGTACTTTTTCACCCAGAGGATTACTGGCCTATGGAACTCCCTGCCAAAAGAAGTGGTGACAGCTGTCAGTCTTGACAGCTTTAAGAAAGGATTAGACAAGTTCATGGAGGACAAGAGTATCAATGGCTATAATTATGGATACTTAAGGACAACCTCCGGGTTGGAGAGATAGGCAGGATATCTCTCAATATCATTTCCAGGGAATCCTAAGCAGGTGAAGGCATCTGCTTGGGAATACCCTGAAGGAAATGGTGAGCCACTGTGTGAGACAGAATGCTGGACTTGGTTGGGCTGTGGTCTGTTCCAGCAAGGCTGTTCTTATGTTCTTATGTTCTTAGGATGCCAGTTGCCACCCACGAAACTTTCCCAGTTTAAATCTCTGGAACTGTCAATGGAGTGAAGCATAAATTGTATTTTGACACAATTTAATAAAATACAAATTAGTGGGTCTTTCCAGCTTGGGATCCAGATTTGTTGCAAGTAAACAGGGAGAAAACATTTTAACTGAATTGAAAATTGGATAATTTACACATTTGGTCCTCTTTCTTTCACATTTTATGATATGAAGAAGTCTTAATTTTGTACAAAGCTTTGAAGAAATATTAAGAAGGCTCCCCCTTTTTATTTATACAGCCAATTTCTTTCAGAAAATGCATTACAATATTTTGCTGAATTGCTCTCAGTTATTTTCATTGGCAAGATGGGAAATTAAGGCAAATGATTAATGATTTTATCAAGGCTAATCCATGAGTTAATCCACAGACGTGAACCCAAAAATACAAACCTAATTAATTGCTCCGTACATGATCACACAGATTATGGAAAGTTGCTTTGAAACAACAATTAGTTGAGTTTATGGATAGACACTGGCAGAAAAACTAATTAGTATCATTGTAGTTACAATATTTACTTTCCTCCTTCCCCTCAGAAGTAACTATAATAAATAAATAAATTGCATTTCACCATTTTTGGACTACAACTCCCAGAAACCACTGGTCAGCATGGTTCTCAGTCATGCGATGGCTCAAGACATTTTCCTACAGAATGTACAACATGAGACCACCATCCCCATACCACTGGTGTGTAAGGGGGGAAATGCCAGTGCAGCTACTTACCATATTTGCTGGTGTATAAGACCCACTCCCCTCTTTAAAATACAATGGGAAAATGGGGTATGTCTTGTGTGCCAGCAAATAATTCCGGCGTGGATGGGGAGAGTCCGGAGGGAGCTGGAGTACAGTCTTGCCATACCATCTGGGACCGGTTTGATCCAGTTGCCCCTGATGAAGTGGACAGGCTCCTTGCAGCTGTGCGCGCCACTACCTGCCCATTGGACCCCTGTCCCACCTGGTTGGTGAAAGCCTCCAAGGCGGTGACAGGTGACTGGGTTGGGGCTGTGATCAATGCATCATTGCGGGAGGGGGTGTTTCCTGCACCTTTAAAACATGCTTTGGTGCGCCCCCTCCTGAAGAAACCTTCCCTCGACCCAGCTGTCCTAACCAACTATAGGCCTGTCTCTAACCTCCCCTTTTTAGGGAAGGTGTTGGAGAAGGCAGTGGCGTGTCGGCTGCAGGGGGTGCTGGATGAAGCGGATTATCTGGACCCCTTTCAGTCAGGATTCAGGCCGGGATATGGTACCGAGACGGCATTGGTCGCACTGATGGATGATCTCTGGCGGGAGCGGGACGGTGGTCACCCATCCGTCCTTGCTCTTCTTGACCTCTCAGCGGCTTTCGATACCGTTGACCACGGTATCCTTCTGGGACGGCTCCGAGGATTGGGAATCCAGGGTAATGTGTGGTCCTGGTTTTCCTCATTTCTGAGGGGTCGTACCCAGTCGGTGTGGTTGGAGAGTGAGAGGTCCAGTCCTAGGCCCCTCAAATGGGGGGTGCCTCAGGGCTCGGTGCTCTCTCCTCTCCTATTTAACATCTACATGAAGCCGCTGGGTGAGATCATTCGTTCCCATGGGGTGCGGTACCATCAGTACGCGGATGACACTCAGTTGTACATCTCGGCCCATGGGGACCCCAGTGATGCCGTCAAAGTCCTTTCCAGATGCCTGGAAGCTGTGGGGGTCTGGATGGGGGCTAACGGGCTACAACTGAATCCCAGCAAGACTGAGTGGCTATGGATAGGGGGTTCTGCATTAACCCGGGAGCTACCATCGTTGGTTCTGGATGGGGCTATTTTGCCCCAGACAGACCCAGTGCGCAACTTGGGGGTCCTCCTGGATTCACGGCTACTGCTAGAGGAACAGGTGGCGGCTGTGACCAGGAGGGCTTTCGCCCAACTTCGGGTGATCCGCCAGTTGCGCCCACTCCTGGACCGGGACTCCTTGCTCATGGTCACTCACGCTCTGGTTACCTCCAGACTAGATTATTGCAATGCGCTCTACATGGGGCTGCCCTTGACGACCATTCGGAGGCTACAGCTGGTCCAAAATGCGGCAGCCCGGGTGGTGATGGGGTGTGGGCGTTATGCCCATGCTTTGCCACTGCTCCGGGAGCTGCACTGGTTGCCAGTTTGTCTCCGGGTGCAATTCAAGGTGCTGGTTTTGACCTTTAAAGCCCTATATGGTAGTGGGCCGGGTTACCTAAGAGACCGCATCGCCCTGAGGACGTCTGTCCGTCCAACCAGAGCGGACCGGAGGGGCTCTCTAATTGTTCCATCAGCCAGAGGGGCTCGCCTCTCTGGCACAAGGAGGAGAGCCTTCTCCGTGTCTGCGCCGGCCCTCTGGAACCTCCTGCCAACAGAGCTACGTCTCCGGACGGAATTGCTGCCTTTCAGAAAAGATCTTAAAACCTGGCTGGCGGGTCAAGTGTGGGGTGCAGGTGGAAGGGTAACCGCCATTGGGTGGTTGGTGTAGAAGAACTCTTCCCCATGGTGCCTTTGGATCCTGCACCCCTTGTTTTTAGGGGGTGGGTAGTTTTAACTGTTTTTAACATGTGTTTTTTAATTTTTATTGTGAACCGCCCTGAGTTGGCTTTGGCCGAGTGAGCGGTATATAAATGTGATAATTAAATTAAATTTAAATTAAATTAAATACGGTATTCACTGTACAGTATATAGTGACCTCCAGTGGGCTATTTTTGGCAATAATGGGTTGCATCTTATACTTGGATGCATCTTATACGCCGGCAAATACAGTATATACTGCTCCATAGTGGTAAATCACTCTCTGGACAGTTTACAAGGTTATTATTCAGAATAAATTTTGTCCCCAACGAGCTGGATATTTGTGTTACTGAACTCAGAAGGATGGAAGGCTGAGTCAACCTTGAGCCCATCAGTATAAAACTCAGATCAGGAACAGGGTTTAGACTGCTAACCACAGTACCACAAGGGCTGAGGTGGCAATTGAAACTTCACCATTAGTCATGAAATGATGATTTTCCACCCCATGCATGAACACAGCAGATCCATTTAGGAAATTCAGAACAGGCTGTATGGAATACAAAGCTAAGATTGTGGTACTTTTGAACCATAATCAGGCATACCTTGGTAACGGTAACTTTGTGTTGCCAGCTAATTTTTCTCACACTTGGGTCAGGTGAAAGGAGCTATAGAATGAAATTGCCAAAAGATGCCTTCATTTTGGCAATTTCACATCTGGCTGAGACATGGAAGAAGAACCTACATGGCAGGGGGAGATCCAGGGGATGGGGGAAGGCTGGGGAGGTTACCTTTGACGGGGTTGCTTCACTCTGATAGATGAAATAAAAGGACTCTGTTTTTGGCTGTCAATCCTAGAAGCTTCCCACTCTAACCATTGGTTGTCCTTGTCCATCCATAGTAAAGTTGCACAAGCATCATACACATATACACGTCTAGCACACAAGCACAACATGTCACCAAAAGTCAGTTTGAATGCTATAAACAGATGGGAAGTAGCATTTGTCCTAATAAAGTGTGTGTGTATGAGAGAGACAGAGAGGGGGAGGGGGGGACAAGCAATAACCAAGAGAATGGGCTGCTGGAGGGGTAATCAGACCAGACACTGTAGCCTGTCACCAAATCAATATCAACCACAGTGGCAGTGTGGAGACACAATTAATTCTTGTACATCTCTGTGTAGCTTTATGGTTACCTTGCAAATTGAGTGAAAACCCAAAGAAAGGCAAGCGTGGCACCAAAATGGCCACTCCGCTCTTTGCGGGGGCCCCACCCCAGACTCAGACATCCGGGTAGTTAGGGGGCGTGGCCAACCCCTTATAAAAGGGGTGGCCACGAGGCAGCCCTTCGCCATTTTAGAAAAGCAACGGAGCGGAGAAGTTTGCTCCGTCCCTTTTTTCCCTGCTTGCTTGGAATTGCAAGCAGTTTAGCGAATGTTGGAGTGGGAGAACCCACTCCGCCGGCTCACTTTTGCTGGGTGGCCAAGCCACCCAAAAGGCCACACGGTCCCGTGCCGGGGGACGGGCTCGCCCAACCCCCCACCCAGTTCGCTCAAAGGAGTTGGGACTGCGGTGTCTAAGTGGTTAAGGAGCCCGCCTCGTTGGCTGGCAGGCTGGGAAATTGGCAGCTTGGGACCTGGATACTGCATGACGGTTGGATCGCTGGTTTTTTCATTCGGGTGTTACCTGCAAAAATCATTTCAACCCGGAGTAATCTCTGTCAGGGAAATGAACAAACCGGCCTATTTTTCCCCACAACTGCCACCTACTAGGTCGTTTGGGCACTTGCCTAACTGCCGTCCAGGCAGAAGACTCGGGTGGGGGCCGGGCAGTCTGGCTACCCAGGGGCTTCAAGCCCCATGGACCTTGCATCACGGTAAGAGCCCAGGTGGTGTAGTGGTTAGGCTGCTGTTCTGCAGCCAAAGGGTTGTAGGTGTGATCCTGAACGGGCTCAAGGTTGATTCGTTGATCCAATGTCAGTATGTTGGGGCAAAATGCTAATTAACCTGTAGCCACCGACAGAGTGCACTAAGTGCTATGGGGTGGTATATGAGTGTGATGATTGCTTTAAATCAGGGTGACACCACCCTTTCCCCTCCACCCACGGGCCGGATTACTCGGCCTGGCCCTACTGCGGTCACAGGTGCCCACGGGCTTGGTCACAGCTCGTGGGCCATTCTAGGGCATAGGCTGTATGTGGGCTGTCTGTTCCATCTGGCCCACATTATTTTGGTGGGCCGGATTCGATCGATCATTCACATATGTCCCGCGTTGCTGCCCTGGAAGCCTCCAAGACAATTGCTTCACCACCTCAGGACCCCGGGGCAGGGCCACATCCGGCTGCTCCCCCTTTGCCTGCCCATGCTCTGCAGCAGGCCCTTAGCCGGGTCGAGCTGCCAGAGGCCATCAGACCTACGGCTGTTGGTGCTCCGCAGCTCCCTGTGCGGCCTCCCTGGCTGGGCCTTCTGCTAGTGACCTGGCCTAGACCTTCGACGGCTCAGAGCTCGACTTTCATCGCGAGCTCCAATGCCCCTCAGAGGCCGGGACCCCCGGTGGGGGTGGCCAAGGGGGGTGCAACTTTTGTGTATTGTGGTCAAATTAGTGCACCATTTACACTGCCACATACAGTTACGGGAGTGTAGTCCGCACCAACGTCTTTGTCTATTGGGCCTATGGCCTGTTCTCCACTCCCTCGCTTAGCTCCACACCGACTCGAGCCATGACGACAGCCGACTACTCGCTTCCCCTGGGGACCACTTGTCTCAAGCCACCAGGGAGGAGATTTGCGGGGCAAGTATGCTGACATCTTCACACACACTCTTACCCGGGTACCAACCAAGGAGGGAAGGGAGGGGTGAGACTACGGGGACAAGGACTTGTCCTGTCATGGCAAGCCCCCTTGTACGTTGCCTACCTGGCTACCGGCCTACTTGATCTGCGCAGCACAAGGTGGCCGGAACTGATCCCATCCCTTATTTTCATTAGGGATGCACCACCTCCGGATATCCCAGTAACTCACCTGGGAGGTACTGATCTTGCACAGATCACCAGCCTTTGGTTGAAGGTATCCGTGAGCAGGGACCTGGAGGTTTTACACCACATGTGGCTGTGGCCATGGCTGCTATGGTCCCAGAGCATATACAGGCAACACTATAAAGGAGGGCTTGATCCTCATGGTTAGGACCATGCCCAGCGGACAGTGAACAGAGCTATCGCACGGTTCCTAGTTCTGCAAGGTTCAGGGATATCGGTACCCCGAGGCATGCTCCTCTTCCCTTTGGCGTGAGGCTTACCGGCGCTTTGGGGTACCCGAGGTATGCACCACCACCCCTTTTTTATTTTAGCATGGGATGGTGAGCCACCTCAGTGTACCTGAGACATGGCCCTACTCAGGCTGGGCATCTCGTTGGTGTCATCAAGGTACCGCCCTTTTACCTTATGCATGATGCAGGGCACCTCTTCTGGGCACCCGAGGCATGGTCCTTTTGCATTTTGGCACAAGGGAAATGCCCCTCCCCCGTTTTTCGTGTTCCTGCGGCATGGTTGCCTTCCCTGCGGCATGCGGCAGGGCACCTCATGGGAGTACCACAGGCATGGCCCTCTTCCTTTGGTCACGAGGCGGGGTGCCTCTTACGGTGGCATGAGGCAGGCCACCTCATGGGAGTGCCTGAGGCATGGTCCTCTTAAGACAGCATGAGGCGGGGCACCTCAGGCGAGTACCCGAGGCTCGGTCCTCTTACTGCAGCATGAGGCAGGGCACCTAATGGGAGTACCTGAGGCATGGTCCTCTTCTTGTGGCATGAGGCGGGCACCTCATGGGGGTAACCGAGGCATGGTCCTCTTCCTTTTGGCACGAGGCAGCACACCTCCTCTGTGTGCCTGTGACAAGGTATTCCTCCTTCCGGTGTGAGGCTGTGCACCTAATTAGAGTACCTGAGGTATCATCCTCTTCATTGCAGCATGGGTTGTGTGCACATGGTCCTCCTCCTTCCGGTGTGAGGCTGTGCACCTAATTAGAGTACCTGAGGTATCATCCTCTTCACTGCAGCATGGGCTGTGGGTTGTGCGCCCCCTCAATATGCCCGTGGCATTGCACTCCCCCCCCCCAGGAATCTGGAAGGGACATGGCTGATTGTCCACCGGATAGGACAAGGGACAGTGAGACTTGGGCTGGCCACTTTCGGGTGGACCAAGAAACAAGGTGTGGATATGATCTATACAGCATGTTACACCTTTAAATTTGCTGATGCTTTATCCTGCCTGCAGATCCCCCAGTTCTGAGCCTGGGCACCAGATACAGATGAACTTCCCTCTCCACTTCTGCGCGAGATGCAGACCTTTGGTGAGGAGAGGTGAAACGGGCGATCAGCCCCATGCACACGTAAGGCGTATCTGCACATGTCCCCCCAATTTAGGGCTTTCTGTAGGGAGGTGCAACTGCCTGACATGTCGCCGATCCCCGTTGAACATGGTGCACCTTCATGACCAAGGTCTGGCCCCACGCACCATTGCCGCCAGGCCTTCTGCCTTGGCATTTATGGCTAGGCACGGGGTTACGCTGCTCACATGGGTGTCTTCTGAATGCGCCGGGTGTTGGAGGGGTGGACACGTGAACGCAGCTGCCGCCCGGACACACGTCACCCTGTTTCCCCTTTTTCTGATGGCAAGCCTCGCTAGAGGTCGGCATAGCTTTTGCTATGATCCATACAAAGAGTCTATTTTCAGGCAGCTACCTCCGTGGCTTTCTTTGGGGCTCTGAGAATCAGTGAGCTGGTCCCACTTTCAACAGGGGACATGTCCCACAGGGCACTGGAACTGGAAGATGTGTTGCTCGACCAGGAGCGGGCTCTATGGAGGATTCGCTCCTCAAGGGCTGGTCAGCGAGGAAAGAGTAGTAGTATGATGCTGCCATCTGTCCGGTTGGTGCACTACATGCGTTTGTGGCAGCGCATGGTTCATGCCCTGGCCTGTTGTTCTGCCACCAAGATGGGTCTCCCCTTACCAAATTACAATTCTGGAGGGTTACTGGGACGGCGCTTCACAGTGCGGTGGTCCCTGGGGCTCGTTACGGTACCCATTCATTTCGGATAGGCGCTGCATCAACTGCAGCTGCATTTGGGTACTCGGAGACTGACATACATCGCATGGGCAGGTGGGGATTTGTGCCTTTTTCTCCGTCTGTTCGTCCCCTCACTGCATGAGTGCCTTGTTATGCCCTCAATTCTCTCTCCTTCTCTTACAGACCCTGTGTGTTTCCGCACACCGGTGGCAGTGTGGCTGGTGGGCCACAGTTATGTGCACTGGGCGGCACAGTATGCGGCTTCATCAGAGTGGGGACCCCATCTCGGGCTACGTGCAACCGCACGTATGCAGTGGTATGGTGTGCGCGGCATGAGGTGGCGGGAACTGTTGCCTTTCCTGATGTCCATTGGGGATGCCGGACCACCAGATGTTTTAATTCTGTACCTCGGAGGCAATGATCTTGCACAGATCACTGGCCTGGCATTGAAGACTTCCGAGTGCAGTGACCTGGCATTTCTTCACCATTTATGGCCATACACACGGTTGCTATGGTCAGAGATCGTGCCGAGACACTATTATAGGGGAGACATTGACCCCGTGGTTTGGACCGTGCCCAGTGGTCAGTGAACAGGGCTGTTGCCTGGTTCCTTATCGAGAATGGCTTGGGGGACAGCCATTCGTCATCCGGGGATAGGGTTTCAGGATTTTAGCCTGTATTCTAGAGATGGGGTTCACCTGTCAGCAAGAGGTATGGACCTCTTTTTGAATGACATGCAAGCGGGCCTGGTGACCGAATTGTCGGTCGGGGGGGGGTGAGTCATCATGGACGCCACCCCGTGTGGCGGGTAGCACTGGTAAGGTAAAATTTATGACCCATAGGCATCCGGCAGGTTCGCAATTGATTGGCCAACACGTAGATAGGTACAGGGGAAACAGGCTTGGCCAGTCAAAGGCGAACCATGAACGAGGTGATGCTAGGAGCTTCACAGCCTGCATCACCTTGATATTTTAATGGATATACGTCAGAGGGTGGGGTCAATAGATAGTATATTGACTTCGGTCAACAATTTGTTTGTGACAACAAAACAAATTGATACAAATTGATACATAATAGCCAATTGACATTGGCAATTTGGGTGGAACCTTACCAGTGCTACTGCGGCCTGCTTGCCTTAAAGAATTATAATTGGATGAAACACCAATTGAAATTTATAATTCGGACTAGGGCATTATTCAATAAAAGTGGCCCAATGCCTTAAATCCAATATCGGTGTCTGTGTCCTTATTTGGGTGGGTGCGCCTGCAAAGCAGCATGTATTTCCTGATTGAACTATTCCTTCCTTTAAAAAAAGTGTAAAATGCATGCCTAAAACACCAGAGTTACTGCAGTGGGGGGGGGGGACCTCTTTGCCTAACAGCAGATTAAATATGAAGCCACCTTTGTGCTAGAGCTGTCACGATAGTGACAATTTCCCACTGCAAAAAGCGTGCATACAATCCAGCGCGGCAGGTTGTCAGCGTTTTTGCTTTGAGAAATTGCAAGGAACAGAGAAGATTACTCATTCCTGTATAAAAAGGTGGCCCCTCAAGCAAGCTGCACCTGCACAGTATTTCAGCAAAATGAATCTTAACAACAGAAACAACAAACCTGTCAAGAATGATAAAACCCAAAGCCAGTTGGTTGGGCTAAATCTATTGCTTGAGATAGGAAGCTGCATTATGAGACTCTTGTCTCTTTGTAACACCCACCTATCTCTTGTAAAAAGCCATTTCCCCTCTTATTCTTATAATGTAAAACCCAGGAAAACAATCCATCCAACTAGTGTTTTGACAGCACATCTTACTGAAGTTTTATATTAGTCTGTTTCTCTTTTGCACACAAAAAAATGAAATGAAAAACTATACAAAAATCACATTTAATGATACATTCTAAAAATATGGTTTTTATAATATATAATTTCTCATATCTCTACACATGCTGTACTTCCTTTCAAAGGACTCATTTCTAAACACTGTACACAAAATCTTGAAAAATGTGTTCTGATATCTATTATGCACTTTACAAAACAGAATTGGAAACTTCAGAGCCACTCAACACCTCAGAGTACCTGCACTCCAATCTACACATTAATCCAGAAGATCACTAGGTCAGCTGAGCCTCTTCAGAAATGTAAAGAATAAAAGCCTCCAGCATCCTTCCTAAATTGCAACAGATTAATTCTGTGTCATTTTCATCACTTGGTGGTGCTATAAGATTGTTAATAATGCCATTCTTTCAACAGCAAGATCCTTCTCTCAAACTGTGTCCAAGCACAAAGAAAGCAAAAATTGCTCTTGTATCAGTAACCCCTATTAGTAAATTATTGGATGTCCTAAATAAAAACAACCCCTTATTTCTCTGCCCTGGAAATGCAAACAGTGAGCATAATGTGTAGGTAAATACAAGAATGAGACAGAGCTAGTTTCAAATGTGAAAATCCTCTTTGGCTACTTTCTGAAACCATTTGTTGGTTTAAATCAAGAGCTGGGAGCCATTTTGTTCATGTACAGGTATGCCCAGACTCATGAAACTATTACACTTATACAGAAATGTATTAAAATCAGTCACACAATTGGACATATTCTCTCTTAGGGGAAAAATCAGACAGGTCATTCAAGTAATAATAATTTTGTGTAACAAATTATTCTGGGTTGAAAGGAATTTTGCTGGAGAACCTCCACTCAGGGAATGCCCAAATGAGGCTCTTTTCATGTCCCCAAGAGCTTGGACAGAGATGGGCACTCAATCCATCATGCAGTACCCAGGTCTCAAACTGCCGACTTGCCAGTCTTCCAGCTAACAATGCAAGCTTCTTAATCACTGAGCCACCACAGCCCATTCATTTAAGTAATTAACAGCTTGTCAGTCCCATGTGCATTATCAAACCATTGTCACTTTGTCTATTACCTGTATGTTGTGTTCTGATGGTTTTATTGTACACATGGATTACAATGTATCTGAGCCAATGTAACCTTGCCTATAGTAACAATGTAACCTTCAGCTGTATCATATAAACCCTGTAATAGGACGCGAGCTAATGACCACCAGCTGGCAGCAGCGAGCGTCCAAGCTCTCTTGGTCCGAACTCATCAAAGGCAACAGCGCGGGAAGTTTTCCCGCCACCACCTACACCTGGACAAGAAGGGCGTGACCTGCAATGACGTCACGCAGACAGTAGCCAATGGGCTACCATGGCACCACGTTCAAATGTATTACTGCTGTATATAAAGAGCTATCGATCCGCCATTACCTCATGTTCCCTCTGTCCACGATGCAATAAACCTGAGTTAACCCAGCCCGAGGCTGTGTCCTGTGTCTTGGTTTGCATACACCAAATTGGCGACGAAGGTGGGATTATGGATCCCCACGGAACAGCCAGGGCACAGAGCGGTTTCAACATCACCAAACCGCAAGACTGGGAGCTGCTTGAGATGGATTTCCAGGCGGCCCTGGTGGAACTCAGAGTCAAAGGAGAAGACGAGGAGAGGAAGAGGGCCATCCTCACCAGAATGCTCGGGATGGAAACCAAGCGGACGCTGGTGGGCATAATCGCTCCGAAGAAGGTGAGCGACTTTAAGGCGAGCGACATCATGAAACTGCTGCGAGAGCGGTTCTGCCCCTCGAGGGCAATGTTTCCCGCTCGGAGCGCGTTTTGGAGGCGAGTCCAAGCGCCGGATGAGTCGGTTGAGGCATTCGTGGCCGCCATGAGGATAGCCGCCGCCCCCTGTAAATGGGGCGATATCCTGGAGATGGTCCTCAGGGACGGCGTGTTGTGTGGCCTGAAAGACAAGGAGGTACAGCGCAGCTTGATGAATAAGGAGCCGCCACCCACGCTGGCAGAGGTCATAGAGGCCGCGGAAGCCGCAGAGTCCACGAATGCTGGAGTGGACGAGATGCACCAGTGGCGTGAGTGGCGTCCCAGAGCCGGCAAGGCGGAAAATTCGGTGCACGGGAAGTCCGGACAGTCGGTGCACGCAACTCGACGAGCCTCAAAGTCGTCTACGGAAGGTAGCGACGGCGAGGAGATCCAGAAGGTCCGAAAGGGTGGTCGACGCTGCGAGGGGTGCGGAGCGGCCCATGAGCGCGCGAGATGCCCGTTCAGGAAGGCCGAGTGTTACACCTGCGGCCGTCGGGGGCACATCGCCAAGGCATGCAGAAAACGGAAAGAGGGCCGGAGGCAGTCACAAGACCGTGCGGCCAGACCGGACCGTCCAGCGAGGCCCAAAGATGGCGCCCAGACCACGAGGAGGCAGGACGGCGTGGGCCGCGTCTCGGATGACAGCGAGGACGACGCCCCAGTGTTCAGCGTGTCCGCGGGACAGTCCCATTACTTCGTTGAGGTATTAGTACAAGGGGCCCCTATTAAGATGGAAATTGACTCGGGGTCCTCCTATTCCATAATTCCCCAGAAAGAGTTCCTGAAAATCGACCCCCACGTGCGGCCCAAACTTAAAGCGTTGAGGTCCACGCTACGAGACGTACAGGGAAACAGCATTCCGGTGTTGGGGGTCGGGAAATTTCGGGTCAATTTTAAGAGACATTCTGCGGAACTGCCCCTAGTTGTCCTCAAGGGGGGAAGCTGTAGCCTCCTAGGGACACAGTGGTTTCAGCCCTTAGGTTTGTTCATAGGGGGGGTGCATACCGTGGGGGGGGACCCAATACAAGCGGTTTGCGATGCGCATCCCGCCGTTTTTAAGAAAGGACTCGGAAAGTTCAAGGGACCCCCTGTAGCTTTCAACATAGACCCGGAGGTCCGCCCGATAAGACTCAAACCGCGCAGGGTGCCGTTCGCACTCAAGGACAAGATAGAGGCGGAACTGGACAAACTGGTGGGCCAGGGGATTCTTATTCCTGTTGATTCCGCGGAGTGGGAAACTCCAATTGTAACGGCTCTAAAGGCTAACGGGGAGGTGCGCATTTGCGCTGATTATAAGTGTACAATTAACAAGGCGATCCGCCCTAATGCATACCCGGTGCCAGTGATCAGCCACCTGTTGGCCAGACTGAATGGGGGAAAGTGTTTCGCTAAACTCGATTTGGCACAAGCCTATCAGCAACTTCCTGTGACCCCCGCCACGGCCGCGGCACAAACGATAGTTACACATAAGGGAGCGTTCCAGGTGTCGCGGTTACAGTTCGGCGTGAACTCGGCACCCGGCCTTTTTCAGTCGCTTGTGGAACGCCTCCTAAAGGGCCTGGAGGGGGTGTTGCCTTATTTTGATGACGTGTTGATAACAGGGGGGAGTGAGGCTGAACTGGCAAAAAGGTTGGACAAAGTACTGACCGTGTTCGAGAAAGCGGGGCTAAGATTGAGGAAGGACAAATGTGTTTTTTTTGAAACCGAGGTCGAGTTTTTAGGGTTCCGGATCACACCCGAGGGGATTAAGCCGTCTAAATCCAAAGTAGCAGCCATTAAAAAGGCCCCTCGCCCCACATCCAAAACCGAGCTACAGTCCTTCCTGGGACTCCTCAATTTTTACCATACATTCCTCCCGCGGAAGGCGTCCGTGGCCGAACCGCTCCATCGGTTACTTAAAAAGGAGGAGCCATGGATGTGGGGTGACGAGCACGAGAGGGCGTTCAAAGAGCTAAAGCAACTCCTAACATCGGAGGCAATCCTGACGCACTTCGACCCCAAACGGCCAGTGGTCCTAGTCTGTGATGCATCCCCGGTGGGGGTGGGGGCGGTGCTTTGCCACGTGTTGGAGGACGGAAGGGAGGCCCCGGTAGCGTTTTACTCAAGGTCCCTGTCCCAAGCGGAGCGAAATTACGCACAAACCGACAGGGAGGCGTTAGCGATAGTAGCGGGAACCAAAAAATTTCACGATTTTTTGTATGGCCGCCCGTTCAAAATCGTGACCGATCACAAGCCACTGTTAGGGATTTTCACGGCGAGCAAGCCCACGCCGCAGATCCTGTCCCCGAGAATGCTGCGATGGGCTATTTTCCTCAACGCATACCAACATGAGTTGGAGTACCGGCCCGGAAAGGAGATCAGCCATGCTGATGCACTTTCGAGATCCCCTTTGCCCTTGTCGGATGACCAGAAGGCGAGAGTTGAAAGAGACCGCCAGGTGTTGCTAATTGAGGTTTTAGACGCACCCCCAATAGTACCAGCCGACGTTGCTAGGGCGACAGGCAAGGACAGAACGCTGGAGAAAGTTAGTTCATGGGTACAGAAGGGGTGGCCGGCATCGTCCCCGAGTACAGAGTTCGACCCATTCTTTCGGAAAAAGTTAGAGTTGTCCCTAGAAAGGGGGTGCCTTTTGTGGGGCCAACGGGTGGTGGTCCCTACGCCCCTGCGGACGAGGGTGCTCGAACTGCTGCACGTCAGCCACCCGGGCATTGTGCGTTCGAAGGCGCTGGCCCGGAGTTACTTCTGGTGGCCACAGCTGGACGCGGACATTGAGCACATGGTCGGCACTTGCGAGGCATGCCAGGGATCCCGACCTGAGGCGGCCCGTCTTCCGCATAGGGAATGGGACACAGCACGGGGGCCATGGTCCAGAGTGCACGTAGATTTCGCTGGCCCATTCCGAGGAACCATGTTTCTCCTAGTCGTGGATGCGTTCTCCAAGTGGCTGGAGGTTATCCCAGTAAAGAGCACGTCCTCCGCCACGACAATTAGCCGGCTAAGGAGAGTCTTTTCCACGTTCGGTTTACCCGACACTTTAGTCAGCGATAACGCTAGTTGTTTCACCTCCGCTGAGTTCGGAGCATTTATGGAGGCAAACGCCATTCGGCATGTCACATCCGCACCGTTTCACCCGGCCACGAATGGCCAAGTGGAACGGCTGGTGCGTACAACAAAGGAGGCGCTGCGGCGCATGGGCCCGGGGGACCTGAATCACCAAGTGTGCCAATTCCTCTTAGCGTATAGGGTGACCCCCTTAGCGTCAGGCTACTCGCCGGCAGAGCTCTTGATGCGGCGAAAACTGACCACGATCCTGTCCAGGCTAGACCCGACGAGAGTCGAGGATAAAGGAAAAAACATAGGGTTGGCAGTCTCGAAAGGTTTCGCCGCCGGTGACCCTGTTCACTGCAGGAACTATTCCAGCGCAGGGCCAGCCTGGGTGCCAGGGACGGTTGTAGAACAGGCGGGGCCAGTGTCGTACCGGGTCGAGACTACCACCGGCCTCCTCTGGAGGAGGCACGCTGATCAACTGAGGCGCCGAGTGAGTGGGCCAGTCAGTGGGGCTCAGCAACAGGATTCAGCGTTAGGGTTCTCCCCCACCCGCTTAACCCAAGGGGGAGACAGCAGTGGACAACAGTCCCAAGCAAGGGGGGAAGGCAGAAGCAGCGGCCCCGACTCATACCCTTTTGATACGCCAGTCCTATCAGGGGCCGGGGAAGGGGGAGAGGAGTGCGCGACCGCTGCCCCCGATTGTAATTTTGATTTTGATTTCGCGAGCCGGGGGGGTTTTCAGGAGTGTTCCCCCACCCATCCAAGCGAGAAGAGGGGTTTTTCGTTAGCCCCCAGTGCCCCCGGTTCCTCCCTAAGAAAGAACACACCTCCCAACAACGCCGCGGAGCCGCGGCCAGTCACTAACGAGTCTCCCTCTCCAATTACAGGACAGGAAACCAGGGAACAAAGAGAAGGTAGCAAACCCGGGGAGAGGCAGCCCGCATCGAGACCCCAGCGTGTTCGAAATAAGCCATCTTGGCTGAGAGACTTTGTCTCCTAAGGGGGGGGGAGTGTGTTTAAGTGTGGGCTCGAGACTTTGTCTCGTCCTAGGGGGGAGGGGTGTTGTGTTCTGATGGTTTTATTGTACACATGGATTACAATGTATCTGAGCCAATGTAACCTTGCCTATAGTAACAATGTAACCTTCAGCTGTATCATATAAACCCTGTAATAGGACGCGAGCTAATGACCACCAGCTGGCAGCAGCGAGCGTCCAAGCTCTCTTGGTCCGAACTCATCAAAGGCAACAGCGCGGGAAGTTTTCCCGCCACCACCTACACCTGGACAAGAAGGGCGTGACCTGCAATGACGTCACGCAGACAGTAGCCAATGGGCTACCATGGCACCACGTTCAAATGTATTACTGCTGTATATAAAGAGCTATCGATCCGCCATTACCTCATGTTCCCTCTGTCCACGATGCAATAAACCTGAGTTAACCCAGCCCGAGGCTGTGTCCTGTGTCTTGGTTTGCATACACCAAACTGTATCCTTGCCCAATCATGGGTATATAGACATGGATACTCCCATGCTATG
Organism: Bradypodion pumilum; assembly: GCA_035047305.1. NCBI lineage: Eukaryota > Metazoa > Chordata > Lepidosauria > Squamata > Chamaeleonidae > Bradypodion > Bradypodion pumilum. Next base: position 154,786,708 of record JAWDJD010000001.1, on the reverse strand, counting down.
CGGCATATTGGGCAGCAAGGGTTTTCTAGCATTTTTGAGCATAGGCGAGTGTTTCAGTGTCCTCTCAAGTGATATGTAGTGACTGCAGATCTTGTGTCAGTGTTCTACACCATGTTATTTGAGGGCATCCTAATTGTCATTTGGTGCTGGGGATGGGGAGGTCATTGCCACCTTAGGAAACCAATTGTTCTGCATGGAAAGTTTGTGACCAGCCAGTTGGCATCTTCTGCACATGACACTATTTTGCACAAGCCACTCCATCAAAGCATCTCTTCATTGGAAATATGATTGAAATATCAGATCTTTATGATTCAGCAGAGGCACCTCTGTTGGAAAAGGTATCTGGTATCTTCTACATGTGAAATAAGCATGGTTATTCAGTTACAGCCTCTGCATTTAGACTAACCTTGCCTCTTAAACAATTCTTTATAGAAGTACTAAACAAAAAAGATGAAGGCACTGACAACTTCTTTTCAGGACTTTTGAGGAAAGGTTGAATACACACCTATTATGGAAGCTTTGCATCCAATATCCTTTTGCCAGATGGAGGAAGCTTTAACTGCATCATCCCTTGGCCTCCCTTCATCTCCCTCTTTCTATGAGTAAGCAAACCCTCATAAACTTCCTCACTTTGCCAGTCTTGTAGCATGCTTTGAAGCCTTAATCCCAGTCCCAAAAATACTCTGGTGTAACTTTCTTTCAAACATGTCATTCAGATGCCCTCAGGTTACCTTCTAATATAGGAGTTTCGTAAGCTTTAATTAGTCAGAAACTGACTGTGTGTGGGATTAAGTGTCACTCTTCTAGTTCACTTTAGTGGTAAAAGACTTCATCTACTTAATTACTGGGTTGATTTATTGACTGTTAAGAGCTGTACATTATTATGAGTGACACCATTGTACCTCTTTTAGCCTTGTTTATGAGGAAAGCCAAAGTAGGTGTACATTGGGTAATATTTTGCACATTGATAAGCAGAGTGTGAGAATATTGTTGATTTGTAAAGGAAATTTCAAAAATCTAAGCATTTACAATGCCCAGTTACTTTTTCTTTTCTGTACTGCTGTATAGTCACTATTTGGAAACTATAGACTATTGAGCATCACTACAAGTACTGATTTTCAAAAGGCTGATTCTTTAAAAACCATGTGTCCATTGTAAGGGACTCAAAGTATTTTATCAGATATTGTAAAAGTAAGTTTTTTGAAAGACAGCTCTCCAAATTCCTCAGTCATGGTCACTGGCAACACTGACCAAAAAGCTATCCGCAATGTAACTTTTCCAATCTCTGTTTCATGTGTGACACTTTACATATAAATGAGGGTGTAAGATTTACTACTTGTATCAATTGGCCACTGTCAAAAGAGAAAGCAGAAGCTGAACCTAGTATTCAATGGTAGATGTTTAATGCAGCCACTATACTTCAAAGGTAGAGCCTATTTCATTTCAAAAATAGAGATGTACCATGGGGAAAATATTTCCTTTTGAACACAAAAGTGCCAAGTTAAATGATGGGACTTCCTTGTGCACTGAAATAAATCTACTGTCAGAACACATGTTTTGATTCAGAGTGCAACTCAATGAAGTCATAAAGACTGCATTCAATCTTGACAGAAAAGTGCACAATCCAGGGGGTAATCTTAAAAGTGACTCCTTCTTTCCAGTCCTGATCGCATCAGTCTGCTCCATTTTTTAAAAGAAATCTCTGTTGTTGGACCAAAAAGGTAGAGACATGAGATAAAGCTGGGTTGGGCTTGTTTGTAAGCCACAGTATGTCATTTAGTTGTCAGCAAACAGAGCAAACCAGACTGTGCTGTCACCGTTCTGAAATAAGATCCCAAAATACATCTGATCGCAGCCTTCTGTACCTTGCATTCTACAGAGCTTTGTTTTGTGTTTGGTCATAGAGAGAAAAATATACACCTAATTTGCAAATCAGATTCTACCTCTGAGGAAGTTATGTTGTAGGGGTTGTGGGGGATAAAAAGGAGTTATCAGTCTCTTAATGTTCTACCCTGAGAGGTCAGGAAAACCTCAACTAGAAACAGGGTTTCCTCACTGATGACACCACATTCATGGAACACTCTTCCCTGCATTTCGGCCAGGCCTCTTCCCTCACCTCTTTTCACAAATTATCTAAGACAGAACTGTTTAGAATTCCTTTTGATAATGTTTTGCCCCTTAGCTGATTTCATTTGAAATTAGTTGGCTGTATTTTATTTAGTTTGTTTTTACTGATACTGTATATGTTTACAGGTCTTCTGATGCTATGTTTTACTGGGTTTTGAAATATGATTTTTAATAGGGATCAGGGCTGTAGCCAGAGGGGGCCCAGGGTGGTCTTGAAAAGAGGCTTTGTTGCCCACCCTGAAAAATTATTCACCCACCCACATCTAGAATTCTGACTACAGCCCTGATGGGAATTTGTCTATTGTTGCTGAGGAGGTATACTTACATTACGCATTTTCTCCTTTACAGTGATACCTCATACAACATCCAAACTTGGTTCCACAAGTTTGGACTTTATACGGATTTGGACTTTGTATGAGGCATGCAAAATCCTAGCCATGATGCCTCATACAACGTCCAAATCCTTGCTGCGATGCCTCGTACAACGTCGTTTCCATAGAGATACATTGTACTGTAACAGCACAGACTTCAGGGCAAAGTCAAGGAAACAGACAGGAAACTGACAGAACTTTAAGAAATCATTGTCTAAAGGCTAAATACATTGCAAAAACATGTCAAACAACCCTGATTTTAGGGGACAAACCATACAACAAGTTTTTAACTTTTGAAAACTTTATGAAGTGCAGGTTTAAAAGTTAACATGTCCCATCATGCAGCACAGTGTTAATCTGCAGCCATGCAGCCGATCATCCATTTTGTACCAGCTACTGTAAACAATTACTAGATGGAAGCAAGGACAAAATGGATGCCAACATGTCCCATCATGCAGCACAGTGTTAATCATCCAAACAGCTGCAAACACCAAATAATTAAAATTGCGCTCAAAACCACTCCGAAACACTCTTCACCTCATGCAAAACCCACAAGAGCAATGCACGCATGCGTCCTGCCTTTTATACTGCCCAGGTAGAATGCAACCTGGGAAAACCCCGATGCCTCATACAAAGTCACAGCGACTTTGGGGTGTTTGGGGAGTTTGGGGTGCAGGTGGAGGGGTGGCTTCCGTTGGGTGGTTAATATAGGGGAGGATGCCTGCCCCACGGTTTCTTCGGTTCCTGCACCCCTCTCTTTTTAGGGGTGGGTTCTTATTGCTGGTTTTTATCTGTTTTTATTTGTTTTTACCCACTGTGTGAACCACCTGGAGTCGGCTTTGTCTGAGTGGGCGGTATAGAAATTCAACAATAAATAAATAAATAAATGAGGCAACTTTTTTCAAGGAACTAGGCGATGTTGTATGAATTCTATGTTGTATGAAGCGGACTTTGTATGAGGTATTATTGTATTTGCACCACCCAGAGTGATGACTTAATCTGTTGAGTGGTATAGAAATAAAACTAACTAATTAATTACCTAATTAGCAGATAGATAGATAGATAGATAGATAGATAGATAGATAGATAGATAGATAGATAGATAGATAGATAGATAGATAGATACCTACACACACACACACACACACACACATACATAATGCTAGTGAAGCCTCTTATGTTGTAATTCATTTCTAGATCCCTGATGAAAGGGTTAACACCCAGAAAAGCTTTATTATAATCCGGAAAAAGCTTTGGATCTGGATTCTGGATTTTTTTCTCAGAGTGTGTCTATAAATATTTGCAAGAAATTTATCAAGGCTTGGACTTGTTTGAATTATTTACTTAGCACAAACTATTACATTGTATGGGTTGCATTCCATGCCAGCATGAGCGGATTTTTCATCTTTAATTTCCCCTTGAGACATGCCTGCCACATGTCCACGGAAACGTCTGCAACATTGGCTATAAACAGAGATGAGCACCTAACCCTAGAGTCGGATATGACTGGCTTTCAAGCAAGGGTGATGTTTACCTTTACCTCATTTTAAACAAATCCAAATATAAGCCCTATAGATGCATAGTGAGACTTGGAAGCACAGGTGGGTAGATCTGCCTGGTTGGTCTCTGGCCATAAGTGCCTAACTTTACCAAGGGGTATGGGAGGCAAATGAACAGTCTCTCTGTGGTATCAACAAGCCAAGCCAGATCAGTGCAAAGGGGAAAAATATGCCAGGCAATTTAAAGGAGCAGACAATAGGGAGAGGTAGAACATAAGCTGAGGTCAAGTCACAAATCATTTTTACTAGGTTGTCTTTCAGAGCAAGGAGGTACCATGGTTCAATAGAGCATCAAGGTTAGGTTGCCATGGCATCGATCAGACAGAATTTCCTGGAACACCGAGCATAAGAAGCAAGATCAGCATGTGTAGGTCACAGCAGACAAGTTTGTACATGGCTGTAGCCTGTCACACCTGTAGCCACTTAGGTGACTTAACCCAGGAGGTATCTTCTGGTCCAAGCTTGTATTCTTCATCAACTGACTTCTCTCTGTTCCATCTTTTTGTGGCCTTCTGTCCTTGAACTGGAGGAAGTCTCAGTCCCAAAGTCATTTGCTGAGCATCTTAAGAGCATTATCCTCTCTCAGAGTTTCAGGAACGGCCCCAAGCTCTGGTGGCCTCCAAGAATTGTCAATGGGAGGCTTAGATATTACCACTGATGCATTAACCTGTGGCAATGCAGAAACAAATGCACTTTTTATAATAAAAAAGCCACCTGACAGACTGGATTTCTGAAACATCCTTACCTGAGAGGGTTCAAAAAGGTGGTTGATAGAACATCAGATTCCAACACTGGAGCTGAATGTGATTATTTATCAAAGTTTTGTATGTCTTTTTGCTCTTACCCATCACAACTAGAGCTATCATTTAAGTCAATAATTCAAAGTCTCCAGTTTCATCTTGGATAGACACAAAGTCTCAGAATTAGGATGCTGAATAGTAAAGGTAAAAGGAAAGGTTGCCCTTGCTTGAAAGCCAGACGCATGCAGTGGTGGGATTAAATTTTTTTTACTACCTACTCTGTGGGCATGGTATGCACCTGCGTTGCATCAGAATTAGGACTACTTTATTTCAAAACTTAGATGGGTGGGTGTTGTGTATGGAATAGTATGGAATATAACTGCTACATTATGCCTTTAAGTTAAATGTAACTGGTTCTACAGGAAATGGATACTTAAGCCATTTGTAAAGAACACATTGTATCCAGCTGCTATTGGAATGTGAGCTTGCTACCAGAGATGGGAGCAGAGAGCATTCAACTCACATGGTACAAATTCCCCAATCATGCACAGCCGTGGGAAACTTTCCCGCCACGGACACACCTGGACAAGAAGGGTGGGACTCTGGATGATGTCACGCCGACAGTAGCCAATAGGCTACCGTGCACCCATATTCAAATGTATAGTTACTGTATAAAAAGAGTTGTATTGCTACCATTACCTCATGTTCGTACTGTACTTCGTGTAATAAAGATGTGTTAAGCCAGACTACGGCTGCTTCAGTTGTCTTAGTCCCCTGAACACCAAATTGGCAACGAAGGTGGGATATGGCTTCCCACGGGATCAAGACACCACTGCAAGGTTTCAACATCAAGCACCCAGAGCAATGGGAGATTTTCGAGATGCACTTTCGCAGTGCGCTGATGGTTGCCGACATCAGGGACGAGGGGAAGAAATGTGCCCACCTCCTCACAATGCTAGGGTACCCAGCCATGAAACTCCTGGTGGACCTGGTGGCACCCAGAAAGGTAGAGGAGGTCCCGGTCAAGCATCTCCTTACTGCGTTACGGGGGCACTTCCAGCCAATGGTCTCGATCTTCACGGCTCGGGCTGCATTCTGGAGAAGAGAGCAGGTGCCCAAAGAGTCCGTGGTGGATTTTGCAGTGGCCCTCCGCCTGGCTGCCAGCCCATGCAGCTGGGAAAATCTGGAAATTGCCCTGAGGGACTGCCTGCTCTGTGGCTTGCGGGATAAGGAGACCCAACGGAAACTCATGAACCAGGGGGCCCAGCTATCCTTCCAAGATGTCCTAAAGGAAGCACAGGCAGCTGAAGCCATGAGGGCCGGAGTCAAGCTGTTCAAGTCAAGGGCCCCACCGTCTGACGGGGCATTGACTCCAGTTCAAGCAGCCTGGCGGGACCATCGATCCCCAGCATCACCCTCCTCCTCCGCGGAGGCCAGCGAGGATGAGGGCATCTGAAAGGTGCAGAAGGCGGTGACTGTGAAGCATGGCAGGGAGAGTTGCCATTGCGATGGCTGCAGGGCATCCCATGACCGAAGTGAAATAGGGGTGAAAGAATTAAGATAATATTAATTCTGTTTTAAAAGTAAAAATTATTTTCTCAGTACTCTGTAGAGTTGAAACAGATCAGATTGACCTGCCACGTAGAATCTGATGACGGGGCTAAGTAAATAGAAGCCTTTTTGCGTCCACAAGCTCAGCACAGTTTGTACAGCTGACAGGGAACCGTAAATAATACTTCTGTGACATGACATGATGTGACATGAGACATGTTCCTTATATGACATGTTCTAAACAACAAACACTGAATGTTCTAACCTGAACTTAATGAAATGTCAGAAGATTAATTAATAATTTTGGCTTTACCCATAGTGATGTAATGTGTAGAAATTTTCACATTTTTATGCTATAAAAGGATGGCTCTGAAAATGTATATTCATTCAGAGAATATTAGCTTGGTAAAGCTTTCCTGAATCTGTTAATATTAATATTAATAAAACTCCTAAATCTGTCTTAGCGTGTGGAATGCGATTTTGTCTAGTTCAGAATTCCATAACAGAAGCAAGTGCCCGTTCCGGAAAGCTGACTGCCACAACTGTGGATAGAGGGGCCACATTGCCAAAGTATGCAAACAACAGCGAGGAGAGTACAAGGGCCCAGCGGAACATCCCCCGAGGAAACCAGACGGTGTCGGCAGAGTCTCCGACGACAGCGACTCAGAAGTGCATCGCGTTTACCGGCGGGTTTGCGGTGACAGCCGTGCGGCTGTTCACAGCATGTCCTTGGGGCACCCCCATTTTTTGTTGAGGTACTGTTGCAAGGGGTCCCAGTTAGGATGGAAATAGACTCGGGGTCTTCCTACTCCATCATATCCTAGCGGGAGTTCCTGCATATTCCCCCCAATGAGCAACCCAAGCTCAAGGCCTTAAAGACTCATTTGCGGGATGTTCAAGGGGTCAGAATCCCAGTGTTGGGGGTGGGGGAATTCAAGGTTCGATTTAAACACCATAGGGAGAAGCTGCCCTTAGTAGTCCTGAAAGAGGGGGGTTGCTGCCTCCTGGGAACACGGTGGTTCCAGCCCATGGGAATTTCAATAGAGGGTATCCATGCCGTCAGGTCCAACCCCATCCTGGACGTTTGCAATGCACACTTGGTGGTTTTCGAGAAGGGGCTCAGGAAATTCAAGGGGCCCCCAGTTTCATTTGACCTAGACCCAGAAATCCGGCCCATTCGACTCAAGCTAAGGAGGGTCCCATTCACTCTCAAGGACAAAACAGAGGTGGAACTGGACAAACTGGTGGGCCAGGGAATTTTGGTCCCAGTGGACTCTGCGGAGTGGGAAACTCCTATTGTGACTTCTTTGAAACCTAACGGGGAGGTTAGGATTTGTGCAGATTATAAATGTACAATAAATAAGGCAATCTGCCCAAATGCATACCCAGTGCCAGTTGTGAGCCACTTATTAGCCACATTGCACGGGGGAAAGTTTTCCGCTAAATTGGATCTGACGCAGGCGTACCAACAGCTGAACGTAACTCCAGCTGCTGCCACTGCGCAGACAATTGTAACCCACAAAGGGGCTTTTAAGGTCACGCGCCTGCAATTCGGCGTAAATTCGGCCCCTGGGATTTTCCAGTCCCTTGTGGAACGATTGCTAAAAGGGCTCCCTGGGGTTCTCTCATATTTTTATGACATACTGATAACAGGTGGGAGTGTGTCAGAACTGGCTAATAGGTTGGACAAAGTTCTGTCGATTTTTGAAAAAGCGGGGTTGAGGTTAAAAAAGAGCAAGTGTGTGTTTCTAGCGAGGGAGGTTGAGTTCCTTGGGTTTAAAATAACCCCCGATGGAGTAAAGCCCTCTGAATCGAAGGTAGTGGTTATCCAAAATGCCCCTCGCCCTACCGCGAAACTGGAGTTGCAGTCATTTCTTGGGCTCCTGAATTTTTACCATTCCTTCTTACCAAGGAAGGCATCAGTTGCGGAGCCACTGCATAAGTTACTTAAAAAGGATGAGGTTTGGCGGTGGGGAGACAGTCAGGAAAGGGCGTTTAAAGAATTAAAGCGGCTTCTATCCTCAGAAGCGGTCCAGACCCACTTTGACCCCAGAAAGCCCGTAGTTCTAGTCTGTGACACCTCACCGGTAGGGGTGGGGGTGGTGCTGTGCCACGTGTTAGACAATGGGTGAGAAGCCCCAGTTGTGCTCTACTCCAGGTCACTTTCACAGGCAGAGTACAACTATGCATAAATGGACAGGGAGGCTCTCGCCATTATCGCTGGAACAAAGAAGTTCCACGACTTCTTGTATGGTTGACCGTTCACTGTTGTGACCGACCACAAACCCCTACTATGCATTTTCACCACAGGCAAGCCCATGCCACAGATTCTGTTCCCCAGAATGCTCCGATGGGCTATCTTTCTCAATGCATACCAGCACACGCTGGTCCACTGCCCGGGGAAAGACATTAGCCATGCAGATGCTCTTTCCAGGTCACCCCTGCCACAGTTAGGAGACCCTGAGTGCGAGGTAGAGCGAGATCATCAGGTACTTCTGATTGAAGCCCTCTACTCACCCCCGATAGACCCCGCAGACCTCACCAAGGCCACGGCGAAGGACAAGTCCCTATCCCTAGTGAGCTCCTGGGTTCAGAAAGAGTGGCCAACAACTTCCCCCGGGGAGGAATTCATGGCTTATGTTAGAAAAAGGGATGAGCTTTCCACAGAAAGGGGCTGCCTCCTATGGGGCCAGTGGGTTGTCATTCCTGAGTCATTGAGGTCAAGAGTGCTCAAGCTACTGCACGTCAGCCACCCCGGGATCGTACGCTCTAAAGCTCTGGCCAGAAGCTACTTCTGGTGGCCCCAAATGGATGCTGATATAGAGCACATGGTCGGCAAGTGCGAGAATTGCCAAAGTTCTCGACCTGAAGAGTCCCGACTTCCCCACAGAGAATGGGACATGGCCCGAGGACTGTGGTCTCGGGTGCATGTAGATTTCACGGGTCCTTTCAGGGGAACCTTTTTCCTGCTAATAGTAGATGCTTACTCCAAGTGGTTGGAGGTGATTCCGATGTCCAGCACCTCGTCAGCCGCAACCGTAAAGCGATTGTGCAGGGTGTTTAGTTGTTTCGGGATACCAGACGTGCTTGTGAGCGACAACGCCAGTACCTTCACATCTGCAGAATTTCAGGCATTCATTGAGAAAAAGACCATTCAGCACATCACCTCTGCCCCTTTCCACCCCACAACAAATGGCCAGGTAGAATGCCAGGTGTGAACTACAAAAGAGGCATTGTGGCGCATGGGCCTCGGGGACTTGAACCTACAACTGTGCCAGTTCCTGCTGTGCTATAGGGTGATGCCACTCACGTCAGGGCTCTCACCTGCAGAGCTCCTCATGCGCAGGAAACCTGTAACGCTTCTAACTAGGTTGGATCCCACAAAGGTGGAGGATAAAGGGAGGAACATAGAAATAGGTAATTGGAGAGCCTGTATATTGCAGGAATTACGCGGCTGCAGGGCCGGCCTGGGTCCTGGGAGTAGTCATTGAGCAAACGGGGCCAGTTTCATACTGTGTAGAGACCAGCACAGGTCTGCTCTGGAGAAGGCACGCCAATCAACTCAGGCGTAGGGTTACTGATAGGCAGGACACAGACATCCAGCCACAGGATTCAGCATAGGGTCCTCCCCCACCTGCTTATCCTAAGGGGGAGACACAGGGTACCCCTCGGGTACAAATGCGGATCATCAATCCTCACCTAGGGGGGAGGGGATTGATACAAATCCATATCCATTGTACACCAGGGATACTTTGGAAGAGAGGAACAAATTTGGTGGGGAGGAAGAGTTTGATTTTGATTTTCGGAACCGGGGGGGGTTTCGGAGTGGTCCCCCACCCGTCCGAGCAAAGAGCGGGGTTTTTCGTTAGTCCCAGGAGCCCCCGGTTTCTCGACATTAGAGTTCACCCCTACCCCACGTTTTCAGTCAGGGCCTCCCCAGTGAGGACAGGTGCAAACGCGAAACCCCAGTTCCCCACGTTTTCAGTCAGGGGCTGCACAACCGCAGCAAACCGCTAACAAGTCCATCCCTCCTATTGCAAGGCAAGAACCAAGAGAGCTGAGTCGGGCAAATCTGGGAGTGGGAGTGACCATTGCTCCGTGGCAGGAGGACATTTTCTACCTTTGTCCCTGCCACAGAGCCCCCTAAGCTCCTCCCCTCAGCTGGTTGGAGGGGAGTGGGAGTGAGGGCCCCCAAACCAAGCACAGCAGCCGCACGCCCCAAACGCACATGCGGGAAACCACATTGGTTGAGGGACTTCGTTCCATCCTAGGGGGGAGGCGTGTTGTGTATGGAATAGTATGGAATGGAATGCCTTTAAGTTAAAGGCATTAAAGGTTATGCCTTTAAGTTAAATATAACCAGTTCTACAGGAAATGGATACTTAAGCCATTTGTAAAGAACATATTGTATCGAGCTGCTATTGGAATGCGAGCTTGCTACCAGAGATGGGAGCAGCGAGCATTCAACTCACATGGTACAAATTCCCTAATCATGCACAGCTGCAGGAAACTTTCCTGCCACAGACACACCTAGACAAGAAGGGCGGGACTCCGGATGACGTCACGCCGACAGTAGCTAATAGGCTACCGTGCGCTCATATTCAAATGTATAGTGACTGTATAAAAAGAGTTGTATTGCCACCATTACCTCGTGCTCATACTGGACTTCGTGTAATAAAGATGTGTTAAGCCAGACTACGGCTGCTTCAGTTGTCTTGGTCCCCTGAACACCAAAGTGGGGTCAGCCAGAATTTCTGCTACCAGTTCTGATGAACTGGGGCGAAACTGCTGAATCCCACCACTGGTCATATCCAACTCTAGGGTTTCGGTGCTTATCTCTATTTACAGCCAAAGAGCCAGTGCTGTCTGTATCTGCAGGCGTTTCTGTGGTCAGGTGGCAGGCATGACTAGATGACGGAGCGCACGGAACACTATTACTTTGACACCGAAGTAGTACCTATTTATCTATTTGTGATTTCCCACTTTCGAACTGCTAGTTTGGCAAGAGCTGAGACAGTGACGGGAGCTCACTCCATTGTGCAGGACTCAAGTCTTGAACAGCTGACTTGCTGACCTTCTGGTCATCAAGTTCAGTGTCTTAACCACTAAGCCACCACAGTCCCTTAGGGTTCTGAATACTTTGGTTTAAATCTCTGCTCAGCCATGAAAATTACTTAGATAGAGATATAGAGCAGTGTGGATAGAATACCAGATCCAGTGAAAGATGGAAACTACGTTGAGAAAGAATGTCGACCAGTTGAAATGTGTCACAAGCAACCAATCTCAAAAAAGCTACCAGAGTCTTCATAAGTCAGAAGCAACTTGATAGCACATAAGAGCAACAACAGAGTCAGAGAGCAGAACACAACACCTATGGCTAAGCCTGTGGCAAAGCACAGCTTTCAGCAAAGTTTTGAGGCAGATCCCAGGTATAATTTAAAACACTGGTGGGGACAGGATAGAATTGTAGTCTTACTTTTTGCCTACCTAGCCACTGGCTCCCCAAAAAAAGTGGTTAATGATGGGCTAGCCATTTTATTTTCCAATTGACTGTGGCAATTTTTAAGAAAAGGGGAATAAATACTGTATCATATGCAGCTCAGTCTCATTTGTTTCAAATAGATGTACTCTGACAACATGCATTTCTGACCCATTACTGTACTTCCTATTTTGATTAGTAGGAATAGAATGAATTTATGTCTGCATATATTTCCATTCATTTGACTTACAAAGTCCAGCATTTCTCAGAATGCAGTTGTTGTTTCACTGTTTAGCACAGAATAGTTTATTCTGTCTGAAAAATTGAAGGCACAAAAATGCTGCAATTTTGAATTTTAGCAGAGGGCAGATACGGCACTGCCTATTTGTCTTTGCAATGGTTGTCAAATAATTAATGAGGTGCAAAAAAAGCAAAGTGAGGAACCAATTTACGATCAGCTCACTGAAATGTAAAAAAAAATCTATTGATAGCCTGCTGCTTGGCTATCATTCCCTCTCCACAGACAGACGTACTGTGCCTTTGGTTATTAATGAGAAATCAAGACTGACAGCCTACATGTTTCCTTCCTTCAAAAATGAGTAGCTTCAGTGACCAAAGAATGTCACTGTATTTTCAGAGAATGCTGCCTCCATAATCCCAATGCCATGCAGTTGGGAGGGAGGGGCACCTTTCTCCTCTCCGATAATAACAATTACACTTCTATACCACCCCATAGTAATTAGTGCACTCTCTGGGCGGCTCACAAGATAATTAGCCTTTTGTCCCCAACATGCTGGGTACTTGTTTTACCGACCACAGAAGTAATGCAGAGGTAAGACCAGGGGCTGTGACACAGGTTGTGTTTCTACCCTTTCTCCCTTTGGGAAGACAGTTTGGCAGCTGGGGTGCTTCACTGCACCAGATCGGATGCAGAATTCTATGGCCCAGATTAGGGTAAGGGGAGGCATCCCCCCATCTGTTATGTATGTATGTATGCATGTTCATTATACTGTAAAGGCAAGAATGTAACCACTCCAGATACAAACGATACCAGCTGTAAAGGAACGCAAGCAGACAGCCCATAGAGGGCAGCTGCGAGCGTTCAGCCTCACATGGTTCACATTGCTCAATCACGGACAGCCGCGGGAAAACCTTCCCCGCATTCAGCAGCTGAAGAAAGAGGCGTGCCTGGGCGAGGCCACGCCGGTAGCAGCCAATGAGCTACCGTGCTACAAGATTCAAATGTAGAGAGCTACTGTATATATTGAGTTGTATCACCGCCATTACCTCATGCTTCACTGGAACCTCATGCAATGCAATAAACCTGTGTTAAACCAACCTTTCGGTTGTCCGGTCGTCTTTGGTCCCATACACTAAAATGGCGACGAAGGTGGGATATGGCTGCCCACGGGACCAAGACATGCGCCGGCTACGAGATCAAGAAGCCGGGAGACTTGGAGCTGTTTGAGATAGACTTCAACGCAGCGCTGGTGGAGCTCGAAGTCTCCGATGAGGCCAAAAAGAGGGCCATTTTCGTCCGCATGCTCGGACACGAGACCAAGAGGACCTTGGTGGACCTGATCGCCCCGAGGAAGGTGGGCGACTTCAAAGCTACAGAGCTCCTGGCGGCGTTGCGCGCCCATCTCCGGCCAGCAATAGCGATGTTCCCCGCTCGGAGCGCGTTCTGGAGGCGAGTCCAGGCACCCGGGGAATCGGTCGAGGAGTTCGCCGCGGCCCTGCGGTTGGCCGCCGGCCCATGCAAGTGGGAGCTCCCCGACATCACCCTCCGGGACTGCCTGCTCTGCGGTCTGAGGGACACAGAGACTCAGCGTGCGCTGATGAAGAGGGAGCCGCCTCCCTCGTGGCAACAAGTCCTCGACACGGCACAGGCCGCGGAGGCCACTACTGCCGGGGTGCACGAGCTTCAGGACTGGCGCCCGAAGCCCGCAAAGGCAGAGAGCTCGGTGCGAGCGGCCCGGCGAGTTGCGGACTCGTCTGCGGAGAGCGGCGACGACGAGGACGTCCGGAGGGTCCAGAGAGAGGGCCGGCGCTGCGACGGCTGCGGCGCCGCCCACGCCCGCGCCAAATGCCCGTTCCGCAAGGCCGAGTGCCACAACTGCGGCCGGCACGGGCACATCGCCAAGGTCTGCCGGAAACGGCGCGAGGCCACCAGGAGTTCTCCAGACCGCTCGGCGAGGCAGGACCGCACCACGAGGCAGGACCGCACCACGAGGCCAAAGGACGGCACCCGGACCACGAGGACGCGGGACGGAGTAGGGCGCATCTCCGACGACAGCGAGGACGACGCGCCGGTCTGCAGCGTTTCCACGGAGCACCCCCGTTACTTCGTTGAGGTAGTAATACAAGGGGCCCCTGTTAGAATGGAGGTGGACTCGGGTTCTTCATACTCCATTATTTCCCAGGGGGAATTCATGGAAATCGCCCCCCGCGTGCGGCCCAAGCTCAAGGCGTTGAGGGCCACACTGAAGGACGTGCAAGGGAACCGCATCCCAGTGTTGGGGATTGGGAAGTTCCGGGTCCAGTTTAAAAAACACACCGCAACGCTTCCCCTAGTCGTCCTCAAGGGAGGTAAATGCAGCCTCCTCGGGACTCAATGGTTCCAGCCCCTGGGGTTGTTCATCGGGGGGGTGCACGCCGTGGAAGCACAGCCCGCCGGGACTGATCCAATACAGAGCGTGTGCGACGCGCACCCCGAGGTTTTTAAAAAGGGGCTCGGGAAATTCAAGGGCCCCCCAGTGACTTTCGACCTGGACCCTGGAGTACGTCCAATCAGACTTAAACCGCGCAGAGTGCCCTTCGCACTAAAGGACAAAATAGAGGCGGAGTTGGACAAATTGGTGGGCCAGGGGATTCTTGTTCCTGTTGATTCTGCGGAGTGGGAAACTCCAATTGTAACGGCTCTCAAGGCCAACGGGGAGGTCCGCATATGCGCTGATTACAAGTGCACCATCAATAAGGCGATCCGCCCTAATGCGTATCCGGTGCCGGTAGTCAGCCACTTGTTGGCCAGGTTACACGGGGGGAGGTGCTTCGCTAAACTCGACCTGGCCCAAGCCTACCAGCAACTCCCGGTGACCCCCGCCGCAGCTGCTGCGCAGACCATAGTCACCCACAAAGGGGCGTTCCAGGTATCGCGCCTACAATTCGGCGTGAATTCGGCGCCCGGGATCTTCCAGTCACTTGTGGAACGCCTCCTGAAGGGGTTAGAGGGGGTGTTACCCTACTTTGATGACGTATTGATTACAGGAGGGAGCCGGGCCGAATTAGCAACTAGGTTGGGAAAGGTCCTGACAATATTCGAAAAGGCGGGGTTGAGGTTGCGGAAAGACAAATGCGTCTTCTTCGCTACAGAGGTTGAGTTCCTAGGGTTCCGTGTCACTCCCGAGGGAATAAGACCAGCCCAATCCAAGGTAGCCGCCATCAAGAAGGCCCCTCGCCCCACATCCAAGCCCGAGTTGCAGTCGTTCCTCGGACTGCTCAACTTCTACCACTCCTTCCTCCCGCGGAAGGCAGCCGTGGCAGAACCGCTACACAAATTGTTAAAAAAGGACGAGGCATGGAAGTGGGGCGACGACCAGGAAAAGGCTTTCAATGACCTGAAGCGACTCCTGGCATCAGATGCCGTACTGACCCACTTCAATCCCAAATGCCCGGTGGTCCTGATATGCGATGCATCCCCGGTGGGGGTGGGGGCGGTGTTATGCCACGTGCTGGACAACGGTAGGGAGGCCCCGATAGCGTTCTACTCTAGGTCCTTGTCCCAAGCAGAGAGGAACTATGCTCAGACAGACAGAGAAGCACTAGCAATAATTGCGGGGACCAAGAAATTTCATGATTTTGTGTACGGCCGCCCCTTCACCATAGTGACGGACCATAAGCCTTTGTTAGGCATTTTCACCGCAGATAAGCCCACACCCCAAATCCTGTCCCCGAGAATGCTCAGGTGGGCCATTTTTCTCAACGCGTATCAGCACGCGTTGGTGTACCGGCCCGGGAGGGAGATCAGCCATGCCGACGCCCTGTCGAGGTCCCCCATTCCTCGGGATTGCTGCCACGTGGACAAAGTAGAGAGGGACCATCAGGTCTTAATGATAGAGGTCCTAGACTCCCCTCCAGTAGTACCGGCCGACATCGCCAAAGCGACAGGCAAGGACAAAACGCTGGCCACAGTTTGCTCCTGGGTACAGAAAGGGTGGCCCGTGTCTTCCCCAGCAGCGGAATTCGACACATTTTTCAAAAAGAAACTAGAGTTGTCCCTAGAGAGGGGTTGCCTTTTGTGGGGACAGCGGGTAGTAATCCCCACGCCTCTCCGGCCGAGGGTGCTTAAACTGCTGCACGTCAGCCACCCGGGGATCGTCCGCTCAAAGGCGCTGGCCCGCAGTTACTTTTGGTGGCCCCAGCTAGACGCCGACATTGAACACATGGTCGGCACTTGCGAAGCGTGCCAAAGCTCAAGGCCAGAAGAGGCTCGCTCGCCACCTAGGGAGTGGGACACGGCTAGGGGGCCCTGGTCCCGGATACATGTAGACTTTGCTGGCCCGTTCAGGGGAACGCTTTTCCTCCTCGTGGTGGACGCGTTCTCCAAGTGGTTGGAGGTCATTCCAGTCTCGAGCACCTCCTCGGCCACAACAATTAAGCAGTTAAGGAGGGTCTTTTCCACGTTCGGTTTACCCGACACCCTCGTCAGCGATAACGCCAGCTGTTTCACGTCCGCCGAGTTCGGGGCATTCTTGGAGCGCAACGCCATTCGGCACGTCACCTCTGCCCCCTTTCACCCGGCCACCAACGGCCAAGTAGAGCGCCTCGTGCGCACCACGAAAGACGCGCTACTGCGCATGGGGCCCGGAGACCTCGACCTGAAATTGTGCCAATTCCTGCTAAGATACAGGGTCACCCCACTAGCGTCGGGGTACTCCCCCGCAGAGCTGTTGATGCGCAGGAAGCTGGCCACGGGAATCTCCAAGCTAGACCCCACGAGAGTAGAGGACAAGGGGCGGAACATAGGGGTGGAACCCACAAAGAGTTTCACCGTAGGCGCCCCGGTGCATTGCAGGAACTACGCCAGCGCGGGGCCAGCCTGGGTGCCGGGCACCGTAGTAGAACAAACCGGCCCCGTCTCATACCGCGTAGAAACCAGTACAGGCTTCCTGTGGAGGCGACACGTGGACCAACTCAGGCGCAGGGTCCCCGGAGAGCAGGACGCAGACGAGAATAGCATCGAATCAGCGTTAGGGTACTCCCCCACCCGTTTAGCCCAAGGGGGAGGAAAAGGGGAGCATGGGTCCCCACCAAGGGGGGAGGGAAGGCAATCGATCCACAGAGATCTTTTGCGGGAGTCCCCGACAGAGAGGAGGAGCCCCGATCACACTCATACCCCGCGGAAGTCTCCCCGAAATTCAGATGCCCATAGAAGTTTAGACGTTGATTTACAGTACCAGGGGGAGTTAGCGGAGTGGTCCCCCACCCGTCCTAGCGAAAAGAGGGGTTTCAGTTCAGCCCCTGGTACCTCCAGTCCCAGTAGCCCCTGTGAGTTAGAATGCGATATAGCGCCACTTTCCCGGAGACCGACACCCCCAAGACGGGAGGCATCAGCGAGTCCGCCCACCACAGTCTCAGGGTCCCCCGAGCAGGGATCAGAAGGTAGCCGAACCGCAAGGGCGACCTCATCGGTTCCGCGGTTCACAATAGGTGGATCCCCGGGGCCAGAGAGCAACAGGCAGGGGTTCACCTCCCAACTATTCATTCCCTTCCCATCCCCAGGCGCGAGGCAGGCACGGACGCCCCACGGAGCCACTAACGAATCCCCGTTTCCCGTTGCAGGACAAGCACCCACGGAGTCAGGGATCACAGGCTCTCCAGTACTAGGTCAGACGCAAGCGCGTCCCAAGCGCACGTGCGGCAAGCCACAATGGTTGCGGGACTTCGTCCCATCCTAGGGGGGAGGGATGTTATGTATGTATGTATGCATGTTCATTATACTGTAAAGGCAAGAATGTAACCACTCCAGATACAAACGATACCAGCTGTAAAGGAACGCGAGCAGACAGCCCATAGAGGGCAGCTGCGAGCGTTCAGCCTCACATGGTTCACATTGCTCAATCACGGACAGCCGCGGGAAAACCTTCCCCGCATTCAGCAGCTGAAGAAAGAGGCGTGCCTGGGCGAGGCCACGCCGGTAGCAGCCAATGAGCTACCGTGCTACAAGATTCAAATGTAGAGAGCTACTGTATATATTGAGTTGTATCACCGCCATTACCTCATGCTTCACTGGAACCTCATGCAATGCAATAAACCTGTGTTAAACCAACCTTTCGGTTGTCCGGTCGTCTTTGGTCCCATACACTAAACCATCAGGCCTAAAACCTCTGGTTTACGGCTGTGGTCCATGGGGAGGGACTTCACTGAATTGGGCTCTTGTCTCTTCGACCTGCAAACAGAGGGCAGTGTTAGAGAGGATTCCCCAAAGAGATACCCCAAATCATATAGGGCAACTGTAGTTATGCACCTATGTATTTTGAGTATTGGGCCCAAGAAGAGTGGAAGTGAGGTGGGCCATAAGGGCCTGCATGGGAGTCACCTTCACGGATTTTCTCCTCTTCCTCAGATGAAGATGGGATGCTTGATTTTGAGGAATATTTGGCTCCTTTAGTGCTTCAGAACAGGACTGAGAGGCAGCACCTCAGGAGGAAAGGGTAAGTTAAAGGGTAAGTTAAACAAAAGCCACTTGTTTCCAACTCTGGGGGCTGGTGCTCATCTAACTTTACAGCCAAAGAGCAAGCACTGTCTGTGTATGCACATTTTTCTGTGGTCATGTGGGAGCCATGACAAGATTTTAGAGTACAAGGAATGCTGTTACCTTCCCATTGAAGTGGTACCCATTTATCTACTTGCAATTTCTTCCTTTAGAATGGGTAGGCTGTCAGGAGCTGAGATAGAGACAGACACTCACTCTGCCATGCAGCACTCAGGTCTCAAACTGCTGATTTAACAACCTTTTGGTCATCAAGTTAAGCAAGTTAACCACTAAGCCACTGCAGTCCTCGAGGAAAGCAATTCAGCAATGTAAATCCCAACATGAGGCCAAGTAAATAAAGTTAGTGAAACTGGCAGCTGTGGCTGGCCAATTTTTTCCCATCTAGCTGCTTTAGTGGCAGACACTAACATAGATGTAACACTCTGCACCAGTCACGGAAGACTTGACATACCTCATGCCCCAAAGAAACCAGTTAGACACTGGTGGGGGTGCAGTATTTTAAAAGCATACTGAAAGAAAACACTCACCCATTTTATTGGTGAATTGTACATTATTTTAATTATATGATGAATGTGTAAGGTTGACTGTGTAGCATATAAATAAACACTCAGAAATATGCCCCCCAGAATTAGATGACGCTTACTTCTAAAAACAGATACATTACTAGGATTACTGATTAAATCCAAATTGCAATAGTCATAGTTTTTTGATCAATTTTTTAGAACATAAATTTTAAATTCCTGAAATTTGAAAGCAATAATCCCTGACCTCTGTCAATTTTTCATTCAGTCCCATTCAAAGATCCCCTTCCCTTTTGTGGGCCTGTTTATTTGTTTAATGCAGGGGTGTCCAAACTACAGCCCATGGGCCAATTCTGGCCCACACCACCAATGAATCCGGCCTGCGCTGCCCTCGCCGCTCCCAGAAGTGGAAGTAAAACTTGCATGCACAATGCAAGTGAAGCCTCTTGTGTTGTTTAATTCTTTCGGTGGGAGGAACCACATGACTGGCACACTCAACAATGTGATGGGCCCAAGACCCGAAAAGTTTGGGCACCCTGGTTTAATGTGTGTACTGTTACATTTAATAGATATTTCCAAAACCATTCTCACTTAAAAAATGATAAACAGTTCACCAGCAACAAGCCAGAAGTATTGTATATGCTTTTTTGTTTATTACTAATGAAATGCTGTCTTCATACTTCTAAACCTCAGAATGTTGTGCATGAGCTAGCCCAATTAAAAGTGGCATTCAAAAACAGAGTTTGAGATCAGAAGTCACCCTGTGAGTCAAGTCAGCAAAACAGAAAACTAACTTTTACCCAGTATCTTTTTGACTTTCATTTTCATTTCATTTTTAGTATTTATTTTCTGCCCTTCTTCCAAAGAGAACCCAAGGTGGCCAGACTGCAGAATTTGCTCTAGAACTACAGGCCAGGCCAAATGGGATGCAGCCACAGCTGACTCATCTGAAAATATAATGGTGTACTCATTTCGGTAGCAAAAAAATAACCTGTGTATATTTTGCAGAAATGATGGTGCAGCTACATTACCTAAAGGATCCAAGGGCTGTCTTGGGATATTATTTTATCAATTCAGGTCACATATTCTTTGTGTCACTATTTTTGTCCTTGTGAGGCAGCCTTAGTTGAACTAGGTTGATCTGGTGTAGGAGACTACACTGTTCCTTAATCTCCTTAAATAGTCCCAGGGTTGGCACTTTAATCCATCCTGACTCCACTTGCATTCCTTCCTTGTCTGGAGTTTACCATATTTGCTGGCGTATATGACGCATCGGAGTATAAGACGCACCCCGTTATTACCAAAATAGCCCACTATAGGCCACTATATACAGTACAAGATGCACTCTATTTTTCCAGTATATTTTAAGGGGGAGAAAGTGGGTCTTATACGCCAGCAAATATTATGTATTTTCCCAAATATTTGCAGTGGGAATTTTTCTCCTCTTCATCACTTGAATTGAGTGACTTAAAATAAACAACTTCCCAAAGGGTGTTCAAAAAGAAAATATTCCAAACTGGGAAAAAATGCAGATTTCCTCCACACTTACATTGATATTGTATAGAAAGACAATTGTGAAGTATTTTGAATTGTCCTAAGCCCAGTGCAATTGGAGGAGTATATTGCAGTGCAGTCACACCCGACGTCAAAATCACAAGAGGCATAATTAATGCTATGTGCTTTTGGTTGCAATTCTATATTCCTTTAATAATAGTTACATGCTATCAAGTCAATTCTAAAGCCAAGCAAAAGCAATCACACTATATACTGCATCATAGCTCTTAGTGTAATCTCTGGGCGGTTCACAAGGTAATTAGCATTTTGCCCCCCAATATGGTGGGTACTCATTTTACTGACCTAGGAAGGCTGAGTCAGACTTGTGACCTGGTTAGGATAGAACTCACAATGTTTTGGTTTCAGGACAACAACTTAACTGCTGTGCCACCAGGGCTCTTCAAATTCTAAATTATGGTGATTATTCCTATGGTTTTCTAAGTATATAGTAGTCAGAAGATGTTTACCATTTACTTCTTCGGGCATTCCAAGGTTGTGCAGGTTGGTCAAAGGTATAAAGACTGTCTCTTCTCCAAAAAGGCACGGTATAGAATGAAACTGATGGCCTCTGACTCCACAGTGAACTAGATACCTAACTGTTGTGTATGTAACAGTATTACTTTAAGAATGTATGAATGTAACCTGACAATGATTACAATGTAACCCAGCTGCCTAAGGAACGTGAGTAAGCTGCCCATAGAGGGCAGCTGCGAGCGTTCAGCTCACATGGTTCACATTCCCCAATCGCCGGCAGCCGCGGGAACCTTTCCCGCGCTAGGATCACCTGGAGAAGATGGGCGTGACTCAGAATGACGTCACGCCGGTAGCAGCCAATGAGCTACCGTGCAACAATATTCAAATGTATTACTGCAGTATAAAATGAGCTGTACCTCCGCCATTACCACATGTTCATCCTGACCATCATGAAATAAACCTGTGTTTTAGCCCCCACTGCGGCTCCTTCTTTGTCTTCCGTGCAAGACACCAAACTAACACAGTGAGCTATTCCAGTACCAAGCACATATTCTGTTGTGTACTGAATGTAGTGTGTTGAATGTATTTGTAACCACATGAATGGGTACAGGTAACACTGTAACCTTCTGTATGAGGATGCGAGCTAGTGGCCACCGGGGGCAATAGCGAGCGCCCAGCTCACATGGTTCACATTACTCAAATGCCTTCAGCCGCGCGGGAAAGATTCCCGCGCTCACCTCACCTGGACAAGAAAGGCGTGACCAAGGATGACGTCACTTGGACAGCAGCCAATGCCTGTCGAAGAGCCAGATTCAATTAGATAGCCACCGTATAAAAAGAGCTGTTTGTCCGCCATTACCACATGTTCGTACTGTACTCTATGCAATAAAGATGTGTTAGGCTAGCTTACAGCCGTTTCCATTGTCTTGATTCCCAAACACTAAATTGGCGACGAAGGTGGGATATGGATTCCCACGGGGACAAGACAATATCACAGAAGCCAGTTTTCGACGTGACCCATCCCGAGCAATGGGACTGGTTTGAAATGCATTTCAAGAGTACGGTGGCGTATGCGGGCATCACCGACGCTGGGAAGAAGAAGGGTCTTCTCATCACGATGCTCGGGTTCCACGCCGTGCAAGCGCTGATGGATCTGGTGGCACCACGAGAGGTGGACCAGGTTTCGGTGACGGAAATTCTGGGGGTTCTGCGGAACCATTTCAAGCCCAAGGTATCCTTCTTCTCTGCCAGGGCCACTTTCGCGAGGAGGGACCAAAAGCCGGGTGAGTCAATATCCGAGTATGCAGCGGCCCTCCGTGTTTTGGCAACCCCATGCGAATGGCGGGAAATTCTAGACGTGGCCCTAAGGGACAGGATGCTCTGCGGAATGAGAGACGGGGAGACCCAGAGGAAACTCATGAACCAAGGCCACGACCTCACTTTTAAAGAGGTACTACAAGAGGCTCTAGCAGCTGAATCCACGTGGGCCGGGTACAAGCTTCTCAAGGCAAAGCCCCCACCAGTCGAGGCAGCTGCATCCGCCGTCCAGGCGGCCTGGAGGGCGACCCCTGCCCCACGCTCGCCCACATCCTCAGAGGCTTCTGCCACCCCAGGCTCCAGCGAAGATGAGGGGGTCCGGAAGGTCAGGAAAGGGCTAAGCGAGAAGAAGGGGAAGGGGGGCGGCGCTGCGATGGGTGCGGAGCGTCCCACGAGAGGAGCAAATGTCCATTCCGGAAAGCTGAGTGCCACAACTGTGGGCGGAAGGGCCACATCGCCAGGGTCTGCAAGCAACGCCGGGAAGAGAGTAAGCGCGCCTCGAGCAGCCGGGATGGCGTCGGCAGAGTCGGCGATGGCGGCGACGACCCAGAGGGGAACCACGTGTGCCTGCGAGTGCACGCGGAAGACGACGTGGCCGTCCACAGCGTGCCTCTAGGGCAACCACGTTTTTATGCTGAGGTACTGTTGCAAGGGGTCCCTGTTAAGATGGAGATAGACTCGGGGTCTGTTTACTCCCTCATTTCCCATAAGGATTTTTTGCGGATTCCCCCCAAGGAGCGACCCAAACTCAAGGAGATGGGGGCGAACTTAAAAGATGTGCAGGGAAATGCGATTCCAGTATTGGGGATTGGGGACTTCGAGACACGGTACAAGGGACTCCGAAGGAAACTCCCCCTGGTAGTTCTAAAAAATGGGGGGTGTAATCTCTTGGGGACACAATGGTTCAAACCCCTGGACATCTTCATAGGCGGCGTCCATGCCATCGGGGGGAATGAGATTCAGGCAGTGTACGACGCACACGCAGAGGTATTCAAGAAGGGACTCGGGAAGTACAAGGGGCCCCCAGTTTCCTTCGACCTGGACCCGGAGGTCCGCCCAATGAGACTAAAACCACGTCGGGTTCCATTCGCCCTCAAGGACAAAATTGAGGCGGAACTGGACAAATTAGTGGGGCAAGGGATTTTAGTGCCGGTGGACTCTGCAGAGTGGGAGACTCCTATTGTTACAGTATTGAAAGCAAATGGGGAAGTGCGAATTTGCGCTGACTACAAGTGTACAATTAACAAGGCGATCCGCCCTAATGCCTATCCGGTGCCGGTAGTTAGCCATCTACTGGCCACTTTACATGGGGGAAAAGTTTTTGCTAAACTAGATCTGGCGCAGGCGTACCAGCAGCTTCCAGTAACCTCAGCCGCAGCTGCTGCGCAGACCATTGTAACTCACAAGGGGGCATTCAAGGTGACGCGCCTACAGTTTGGCGTGAACTCGGCGCCGGGGTTATTTCAGTCTCTTGTGGAACGTTTGTTAAAGAAATTACCGGGGGTCTTGCCATTTTTCGATGACATATTGATATCTGGGGAGAGCGAAGCAGAACTGGCCCAGAGACAAGATAAGGTCCTCACAGCCTTCGAATCCGCGGGGTTGAGGTTGCGGAGGGACAAATGTGTGTTTCTGGCCAGGGAGGTGGAGTTTCTGGGGTTCCGCATAACTTCTGAGGGGGTGAAACCCGCTGAGTCCAAAGTCTCAGCCATTCGAAACGCTCCTCGCCCCACCGCGAAACCGGAGCTGCAGTCTTTCCTGGGCCTGCTGAATTTTTACCATTCCTTCCTGCCCAGGAAAGCGACGATTGCAGAGCCCCTGCATGGGCTGCTGAAGAAGGATGCGGTTTGGCGGTGGGGGGAGAAGCAGGAGCGGGCTTTCAGGGAACTCAAGCAACTCCTCTCCTCGGAGGCTATTCTAACCCATTTCGACCCAAAGAAGCCGGTAGTCTTGGTCTGCGACGCCTCACCAGTGGGGGTGGGGGCGGTCCTGTGCCACGTGCTAGAGGGGGGGCAAGAAGCCCCAGTTGCATTCTACTCGAGATCATTGTCCAAGGCAGAACGAAATTACGCCCAAACAGATAGGGAGGCTCTTGCCATTGTTGTGGGCACAAAGAAGTTCCATGATTTTCTGTATGGTCGCCCATTCACCTTTGTCACCGATCACAAGCCGCTGTTGGGTATCTTCACCTCAGACAAGCCCACTCCACAGATCCTCTCCCCCAGGATGCTTAGGTGGGCGATTTTTCTGAATGCATACAGGGGGCGTTAGAGTACCATCCCGGGAAAGAGATAAGCCACGCGGACACCCTTTCAAGGTCTCCTCTGCCCCACCTGGGGGACCCAAAGTGTGAGGTAGAACAGGATAGCCAAGTCCTCCTCATTGAAGCCCTAGATGCACCCCCCATTTTGCCCAAGGAAATTGCTGCCGAAACGGCCAAGGACAAAACGTTAGCCCTTGTGAGATCCTGGGTACAGAAGGGGTGGCCCGCAGCTCCCCCCGCAGACGAGTTTGCGGCATTTTTCAGGAAGAGGGTTGAGTTGTCCGCAGAAAGGGGGTGTCTGTTGTGGGGGGAGAGGGTGGTGGTCCCACAGGCATTAAGAGCAAGGGTGCTACGGCTTTTACATGTCAGCCACCCAGGGATTGTGCGCTCTAAGGCGCTGGCCAGAAGCTACTTCTGGTGGCCTCAGCTAGACGCAGACATTGAACACATGGTGAACACCTGCGAAAGTTGCCAGGGCTCTTGGCCTGAGGAGTCCCGCCTTCCACACAGAGAATGGGACACAGCTAGGGGACCGTGGTTCCGCCTCCACATAGACTTCGCAGGGCCATTCTACTTGTGGTGGACGCATACTCCAAGTGGTTGGAGGTAATTCCAATGCGCAACACCTCATCAGCGGGGACTATAAAACAGCTGCGCAAACTGATATGCACGTTCGGGATACCTGACGTCATAATTAGTGACAATGCGAGTTGTTTCACGTCAACCGAGTTCCAGGCGTTCTTAGAGTCCAACGCCATTCGGCACATTACCTCAGCCCCATTTCACCCTGCAACAAATGGCCAGGCGGAACGTCTGGTGCGCACAATGAAGGAAGGGCTGCGGCGCATGGGTCCCGGGGATCTGGACTGGCAGCTCTGCCAGTTTCTGTTGGCATATCGAGTGACGCCATTGACGTCGGGATACTCTCCCGCGGAACTCCTCATGAAGAGGAAGTTACACTCATTATTAACTAGATTGGATCCCACCCGGGTCGAGGATAGAGGAAGAAATATTGAGCACAGCCCCACCAAAAATTTCCAGATAGGAGAGCGTGTTCATTGCAGAAACTACGCCACCACTGGGCCAGCATGGGTGCCGGGGTAGTCATTAATCAAACAGGACCAGTCTCATTCTGTGTCGAGACCAACACGGGTCTCCTCTGGAGAAGGCACGCTGACCAACTTAGGCACCGAGTGATTGGGGGGCCGGACAGAGGGGATCATCAGCAACGCTCAGCGTTAGGGTTCTCCTCCACCCGTTTAGACCAAGGGGGAGAAAACTTAGGGCAACAGTCCCAAACAGGGGGGGGGGGAAGCTTAGGGTCAAACTCATATCCTTTTCATACGCCAGCTCTATCCAGTCCCTTGAAAGAGAGGAACGAGTTTGCCCCTGTAGTTCTACCCAGCCCCTCGAAGGAGGGAAATGAGTTTGCCACTGTTGCCCCTGAATTAGATTTTGAGTTATCAAACCAGGGGGGTTTTCGGAGTGTTCCCCCACCCGTCCAAGCCAAGAGCGGGGTTTTTCTTTAGCCCCTAGTGCCCCCGATTTGTCCACATCCACGTCGGGAACCCTTCCTCCCCCTTCTCCTGGCCATCCCAAGGCAGCAAGCCTGCGGCGAGTCACTAACGAGTCATCCTCTCCAATTGCAGGACAAGAACCAGGAGGACACAGACGAGGGGGCATGGCCGAGTCAAGCATAACGGCCGCACGGCCAAAACGCACATGCAGGAAACCAGTTTGGTTAAGGGACTTTGTCCCATCTTAGGGGGGAGGGATGTTGTGTACTGAATGTAGTGTGTTGAATGTATTTGTAACCACACGAATGGGTACAGGTAACACTGTAACCTTCTGTATGAGGACGCGAGCTAGTGGCCACTGGGGGCAATAGCGAGCGCCCAGCTCACATGGTTCACATTACTCAAATGCCTTCAGCCGCACGGGAAAGATTCCCGCGCTCACCTCACCTGGACAAGAAAA